>CM052019.1:28954861-33954861 GCA_028476575.1 Platygaster robiniae
CGTTAACTATAACACGGGTGGCAAAATCGTTGTCATGAACTACATCCGGAAAATTTTGAAATAGCAAATTAAAATCGTTTGGATTTTCGATCGGGAGCGAAGGGGTGATCAAATTGTTAGATAACGGAGCTTCACGATTACACTGTACACTATCTTCAATATTATTAACATTTACTGTTGCATCACATTCTAATAGTTTATCATTGAAATTCCTTCTAATTTCTGCCTTAATACTTCTACGCTGGCGAGCCGTAACTTTATTTGTAGGTTTTCTACGAATAGAACATTTGAAAGTACCATGTGTATTGAACGGTCTCATTGTTCAATTCAAGATAAAGTAAATTGGAATAAAAAAAGAACCAACCTGTACGACGACTTGTTCGAGCATCTCAAACGCTACCTGGAAAAAACGTCGTATGAGAGTGCAATGTCCAAAAAGGATTGATAAGCAAGAAAAAAAACTAATAAAATAAAGTATGAAACAGTGTAAGAGTTTAATTTTAAGATATTAAACGTTCAATGTTGTTAAAAGTACTTTGATTTACTTTCTTAAAACATTGTCCTCGAAAATGAAATTTTTCCTTTTTCAATGACAGAGGTGAATATTTATATAATACAGTGTACATTTTGCTATTTTTTAAATTTATTAATTGCTAATATTAAATTCTTCAAGAGGAATATGCTGCACAAAAAAAACAGGTTACAAACCGCGTTTGTTCTTGAAATTACGCGTGAGTAATTTATGAAATTATTATTTGTATTTTTCGTACTTGAAATTAAGGGGTCCCTTCCCCCTAGAGCACGAAAAATGCAGCGTCTTTTCAGATTTTTTTGTCTATAGAAGGAAAAGTCATACATCCACGAGAATTTACATTTATTCAAAACTGTCCTTGAACATTATTTACAAAAAAAAATTGAAGTTAAAATCTTCAAAAATGGCGGAGCAATCCCTGGCAGAAAAGTACGTCTCGCATTTGAAGTTGCTGGATGGCGGGCGTGATAACGTCCGTAATTTTGTACTAAAACAGAAAAAAAAATTTTTTTCTTCATTCAGTACACTCATTTGTTCTATATGAACCTCAGAAACCCGTATGGAATCAAGTATTAACAAGTGCACAGTGTGAAACAAAAAAAAAAAATTTTTTTTTGTTAAAATTTTGACATATTTTGGTATAAATAACTATGAAAAATTTTAAAAATAATCAATTTTTTAGGTTCAAATAGAATCATGGACACTATCACTCAAAAGACTTTTTAGTTTAGGAAAATCATTTAAATACTTTTTTTACAATCCCGCCCGCCAATTTCAAAAATAACATTTCGAGAAAACGAGCTTTAAGTTTTGGAAAGGTTTTTTTTTCACAAAATCCAACTTAGGGTATGTTATGTTCTAATTAGCTGCTCCCGATTCATACAGTAACCCCTCTGCTTCTTCGAAAAACTCGTTCTGTTGAATTTGCTCGTTTCTACGTGCGATTCGAGCCTCCTTCGAGTTCTTGCTCCGTCGTCTCTCTGCTTGCGCGATACGAGTCGAGTCCGTTGCAGCGGCGAAGAACTTGCACTGTTGGCCAACAGTCATGTGGAGCAGCCTCATCATTGTCAAAATTGATCCAAAGCCATCGTTAAATATCCCTGCCGCCAGAAAAGCCGCGATTTCAACTATTTTTCGTCCCGAATTCAAATGTTTTGGAGCGATTCTCCAAATTGAGCTGTTGAAGGATTCATTTGAATTTTGGGTATGGCCCCCCAAACACCTGCTCAAAAGATCATCCCTTGAGAGTTCCTCGTATATCGGACGAATGATTTTTTCAACCTTTGATGAAATAACACGAGGAGGGTGCTTGTATGTCGATAATTCTCCAGCGGTCTCAGCTTTGCGCCATTCGCACCAACTCTCGGCGCCGGCAGGACAGCAGTCATGGGTAGGAGCAGTATCCGTCGAGCAGTAGTGCAATAAAGTAGCCATTATTGCCTTCTTCATTTCTTCAACAGAGTTCACATGTCGTCGTATAGCCAGACCGTAAAAAACAGTCAGTTTTTTTATCAGCGCGTCAGTCAGTCCTCCTCTCCCCCCGAGTTTCTCTTTTTTTTTAATATTTCTCAAACGCGTTCCCATCCTTTTTTGTACGTGTCCAACGCACTCACTTTTTTTCACGGGAAATTCATTGCCGTATGGATTCTTTTTCACAATATTGCTGTAAGTTTTTGCATCCCCGTCTCCTATGTAATTCAGGTACATCACGCCATATTTTTCCTCGGATCTCGAAAACATTTCAATCACGGCGTCGACTTCCATTTTGCCTACGGAACCGTCATGAGTTTTATTGCATTTTTTTTCATGCTCATCATGCCACAAATCGAACTCCACCGTTCCTTCTTTCGAGCTCCATAGAGAACATGCTAAACAGAACGAACTTTTAACCACCAGGTCTAAGACTTTCCCGCTGTGATTTCCAATGATCGTCGTGACCCCGTACAATGAAGAGAAACCCCGTTTCTTCCACGATCCGTCGCCGGGAACTTTGAACTCCGTCTCAGGATTTCCTCGCTTGCGATTTTCCGACTTTTCCATTTCAGCAGCTTTTTCAGTAGTCTTCTCGAACAATGTTGTCGCGGCAGTATAAATGTGATTCACTATTTTACCGTACGCGGTTTGAGACAGTGTACTGCACAAGTCCATTAGTCCACAAAAAAGGTTTAAACCTTGAAGCCCGACCCTCAATAAACGCATAACAAACACGATTTTCCGATTTATCTCGAAACCAGTATGAATCATCCGCCCGGAAGAAATGTCTCTTCGATTGCACGAACACGTTATTACTATATTGAAGCCTAATCCCTAATGGCCACTTTGTGCAAATTTCATTTGTTTTTTGCACTCTTTGCAGATAGCGAATTCGGAAATCGCGTTAAAGACCGACAAGAATTGGATTATTCGATAGCAAAAAGATACGTCTATTATGACGTCGTCTGCACTCGCGCCAATTATTTTCCGCGACGAAGAACTTTCGGAACTTTCGGGAGGATTCTTTTCTTTTTCGTCAATAAATTGATTGCCATGGAATTTGCGTTTTCTAGGCTTCGCGGCGCGATCACTTGAATTTTTCAGATGTTTGGGATACATATTGTACCTGAACAAGCGTCTGGGAAGAACTAACAGCCGAAACCAACGAAACCAGCCTAGACGAAGATTCATAGTATAAAACACGTTTGCACATGCATACGCATCCTCACATACACTGAAATATATCGCAACAATGCCCTACGCAGCCTTTTCACCTTGGAGAAATGCGAAATTTCTGAACACCTGGCGCGCGTGAGGCGTGGCAAACGCGTCCGTACGCGGTGGGATGCCGGTAGCTGTTTTATACGAAATACTACGAATTTCGAGCTCAGATTTTACAACGACATTTTTGAAGAGTTTTTCGATCGATTGCACAAAAAAAAAAAAAATCTATTTTTTGGGGGAAGTGCCCCCTTAACTCTCGAAGCTGTAATTTCTTTAGCTTCTTGCTCTAGGCCAAAAACTTCCCTTATAATTTCCTTATTTTTTTCTCAAAGTTTTCGTAGTTTTCTTAAGTTTTGCATGATTAATCGTAAATGTATGGTAAAAACATTGAAAAATATTCATTATTTCATCTTATGATATTTCATCTTATGTTTCGTATATTCATTGCGAAAGAAACTACGAAAATTCGAAGTGTTCTCAAAATTTTCTCATATATTTCTTAAAGTTTCCGTAATTTTCTTATATTTTCCGTCATTAATGATGAAATATGAAAAATATACAAAATATTGAAACTTTAAAGAATCTTTATAATTTCATAACATCAATCGTAATATTCATGGGGGAAAAAAAAAACGAAAATTCTTAGAAAACTACAAATTTTCAGGTTCTCTTTGATTGTTGATAAAATATGTAAATTTCGAAAAATTTTCATAATTTTATCGCATCACTTGTAATATTCATATTGCAAAAAATTACGAAAAGGGCCTAGCCGGGTTTCCATGTGAAATCGGCCCCTAGCCCAAATGAGATTTCGTATCAACTTTTCAAAAGCACTACGTTAGAGATTGTTTTTTGCAAATTTTCAAACCGATAGGTGCCATTTTGGATGAGTAATAGTCGATAATGTGGATTCTGGTTTTTATGTTTTTTAGCTAAACTAATGATCAGAAAAATTTGAAAAAATTCACCGTCCTTCTTCATGTCAAAATACGTCACTGTGAATTTTTTGAGAATTTTCTCGCGAAATATTCACTATGCGAAAAATTTCAAAAATTTTTGCACGCGACTTTTTCGCAAGAAAACAGAGGTACCAAGCTGAATTTTTTACCAATGATTACTCTCATAAAGATACACATTGTTGAATTTATTCATATTTTTAGACTCTGTGGAAGGTATACAAAAAAATGGCGATTGCCAAAATCGGCGTTTTCAATGGTATTTGTCGTTAAAATATAATTTTTTGCTAACTTTTCCTTTCGATCTACTATGTGATAAATGAGATATAAAAAAATTTTTGTATGATATAACATTTTTTTGCTGAATCATATGTTTTGTTCTACTAAAATGAAAAGCCTACTTAACATTGTACGTAAAACTTGCTTTACAACCAAATGAAGTTTCATACTGACTACGTAAAATTGTGAGGTTTAATTTTTTTGTTGCAAAACAATGTTTAAAAGCTGTGATTAATGAAAATAGTGATGATGACTAGAAATGTATCATGTTATATTTTTTAATAGTGTTTATGATTTTTTTAACATATATAAATTTTTATTGTGAAAACTTTTGCCATAAAAATATTGCCGGGTATATTATAAAATATTGTGTTTTACCGAGTACATTGTTAAAAAAATTGAAATACATAAGAAAACATGTTTTTTTATAAGAATTATTGCGTGTGATGAAGCGGCTTTTCTCAAAAATTTTTTTTCTTAAACAGTATAACAGTTTATAAACAAGTTTCAACAGACTTGAAACTTTTCACGTAGATTCCGCATAGAATATTAGACAAATAGTAAATAACATTTTCTGAAAAAGTAGGTCAATAAGTTAGAGTTCTGACTTTGCACATGTTTCCAAACAAGAGTAAAATAAAATCAAACAAATTCAATCAAAAATAGGAAGATGCACATAGCGAAATTTATATAATCATCACGTACATCTTTCGAATTGCAAGTAAACGATTGTTTTGCCAAAAAAAAAAATTAAATAAAAACTCACAGTTTCACATAGTCAGTATCAAACCTTATTTGGTTAAAAAGTAAGTTTGACGCACTAAGTTAAACAGGCTACTATAGACGCTCTAAATCTTCAGTCTTCTTTGTGCGTGGATTGAAAAAAAAAAAACCATTCATGTCATTAACACGAAAATTTTATTGTAGGTGCAGCTAAATATAGAAAATACATTTAAAAAAGTTATTTTGCAAAATTCAGGTACAGCTGTAGTATATCATCGCACTAAGTGAAGTCAAAGAGGAAAATGGTGTGACACATAGGCCATCGGAAAATGTGTCTAAAACAAAGATCGATCACAAATTATTTTTGAAAATGTATTATCTGGTCCCGAAAATTTTCCATTTTTTGGAAAAAAAATTTCTTCCATACTTTTTTTAAAAAAAAGATGCGTAAAAACAGGCTTTTATTTATTTTTACGCTGAATTTTTAAATAAAAAATGTTTTTTCTAATAAACAGAAAAAGTCAGGGACGAGATTATACCTTTCCAAAAATAATTTGATTTCAATCATTGTTATAGACACATTTCCCGATGTCCTATGTGTCACACCATTTTCCTCTTCAACTTCACTTAGCGCGATGATATACGAAGCCTGTACCTGAATTTTTCAAAATAACTTTTCAAAATATATTTTCTATATCTAGCTGTACCTCCGATAAAATTTTCATGTCCATAACATTAAGGTTTTTTTTTTTTTTTCAATCCACGCACAAAGATTTAGAGCGTCTATAGTGGTGTCCCCTCTTGATATAACAAAACATATGATGGAGCAAAAAAATGTTATATCATACAAAAATTTTTTTATATCTCATTTATTACATATAAGATCGAAAGGAAAAGTTAGCAAAAAATTACATCTTAACGGCAAATACCATTGAAAACGCCGATTTTGGCAATCGCCATTTTTTTGAATTCCTTCCACATAGTCTGAAAATATGAAAAAATTCCACAATGTGTATCTTTATGAGAGTAATCATTGGTAAAAAATTCAGCTTGGTACCTCTGTTTTCTTGCGAAAAATTCGCGTGCAAAAATTTTTACAATTTTTTGAAATTTAAATTTTTTGCATAGTGAATATTTCGCGAGAAAATTCTCAAAAAATTCACAGAGATGTATTTTGACATGAAGAAGGACGGTGAATTTTTTCAAATTTTTCTGATCATTAGTTTAGCTAAAAAACATAAAAACCAGAATCCACATTATCGACTATTACTCATCTAAAATGGCACCTATCGGTTTGAAAATTTGCAAAAACCAATCTCTAACGTAGTGTTTTGAAAAGTTGATACGAAATCTCATTTGGGCTGGGGGCCGATTTCACATGGAAATCCGGCTAGGCCCTTTGAAGTTTTTCCAGAATTCACTCATATTTTGCTCAAAGTTTTCGTAGTTTTCTTATGTTTTCCATAAATGATGATCAAATATAAAAACCATGAAAAATATGAAAACTTTATGATTAATAATTATTTATAGTTATTGAATAATTACATGTAGTCAATCCACAGTTAATCATTTCTCAATTCTACATTCATAATAATTAATTTTCGTAATTCGGAATCAAATATGAAAACCATGAAAATTACGAAAACTATACAAATCCTATTTTTATCATTAGTAATTTCAACTTTCTACGTTTTCCAAGTATTAGGAATTGATTTATTTAAACTCACTTACGTTACGAAAATACATACTAGAAATTTCAATGCTAGAAAAACCATAATTGAGTTCGAAAATGTCACGTTTTAAGTATCTTTCAGACAAGAGTTGGGAACATTTTAATTTTTCAAGGTTTTGAACTCGGACACTCGCTAAACAAAACAATTTTAAAATAAAAAAATAACAAGTTTAAGGTTGAACTTCAGAAACGAAGAGAAATAGAAAATTGATATCTGGAGGTTATTTTTTCGACAAAAAATTTGTTACAAGATTCGGCATTTTCATTTTGATAAAATTTTAAATGACAAGGAATTAAATTTTATTGTTGCTATATCTCCGTATCAAAAAGAAATCCTATATTCCTTTTAGAATTTCGAGTGGAAAAGCACTTGACACTTTTTTACAAAACTCAAAATCAAAAACGATATTATAAAGTTAGAAGTTTTAACCATAATCAGATTTATTACTCACTTAATTCCTTTGAGTGAAATTTAACTTAATTTGACTGAAATTTCAATCGTTTTAGAGTGATAATTCACTCGAAAAAATTGAGTGAATGAGTCACTCCATTTTTTATTGGAGTGAAATTTCCACTCTAGTATGATTTGCAGGCTTCTCGCTTGAATCAAGTGAAATATTCCTCGAAGGAATTTAGAGAGTAGGTTTGAAACTCGAATATCTATTTTGATTTTGAGTTTTGTGAAAAGTGGCAAAGAACTTTTTGACTCAGAAAATGCAGGAAAATTTTGGTCCGCAGTTTTTATATCTACTTGTCGGGGGAGCGTATTTATTGTTTAAATTTTAATATTGAATAACTTATTCGATTTTGAAAATCATCAAGAGGATATATGCTGCCCAAAAAAAAAACAGGTTACAAACCGCGTTTGTTGTTGAAATTACTCGTTACTACTTTATGATAATATTATTTGTATTTTTCGTACTTAAAATTAACTCTCGAAGCTGTAATTTCTTAAGATTCCTGCTATAGGTCAAAAACTATTCTGAGCACTGAATTAGTTCAAAATATTGATAACTCAACATAATGTAACAATTATTCTGCGTGAATATGCAATACCGACTGGCGAATGTCTGCAATTAGCATTACCACTTTCTAATTTCTAATAAGTGAGAAGGGTTTTTTTTTCGCTTTTTGTAGTAAATTTTTTGTGCAAAAGAAACATATGTCGTTAAATTTTAAGCTCGGATATATTTTTTGATTTTGATTTTTGTGGACAATATTGTGGGGAATATCAACTTAGAATTTCATGTGAAATTCACAGCTTTCAGGTGCTACGGGGACTTGAAATCATGCTGTATTTATCCAGAAAGATCCTGTATTGCATGGAATTATGTGAACTTCGAAATTTATCATCTCTGTGATTTTCAAAGTTACTAGATTTTTTGTCATTGTAACTTTATGATTATTTTATCTTGTTTAAAATCACTTTGTTAGTTGGAAACTACAAGTTTTGTATCGCTGCACTCAAACATAATTAAAAAGGTTCGAAAAATTATCAATAGTGGTAATGAAATATTCACTTTTTTGAAAGTAACATAATTATCTATTTTCTAATAATATAATGAGAAAAGTTGCAATACAAATTTCCTAAGTTTAACAAAATATAGCATTTTCAATTTTACGAACTCAATGATAATAAAAATTTTCACAACGCAGAATGTAGAAAAAAGAAAGTTAGATTCTACCATCAAAATATGCAGACAATAATTACATAAATGTAATATGGGAATTCGGAACTTTGAATTGTTAGAATAGAAAACGAAAAAATAAATAAAATCACAAGATATGAAAAATGTAAAATTCACGCCTGAGGGGTTGTATTCTTCTTTTTAATTAAGTGACCATTAAAAGATGAGAAATTGAAGTAACTTGATATAGCACATTAATACAATGAAATATCGCGTTGCCTGAATTTGTTGGGAAAAGTATGAACAAATTGAAAATGGTGAACATTAATTGATATTGACAGTAAAGTTTTTCATACTTTGAAATTCGCAAGAATAGACATTGTAAACATAAGAATCGAATATTTTTTTTATTTTAATTATGAAAGTTGAACCACATTCGAAAATTCTAATTTCATTTACTTGAAAAAAACACCATTATTGCAGACACGAAAATTAGGAAAGTTGAATTCCGGCCTCAAAATGTGCTTATAAATATTACCAAAATGGAATATAAGAACTTGGAATTCTCAATTCTTTGACTTTAACGGAAAACGTGAATTTGAGGATTTGAAAAATAAAAATGTCATTGTCTGAAAGTTTTGATTGCAAATCATGAAAAAATTGACTATGACAAAGTAATATAAGTAACTGGACAGAGCACCTTTCCATAGTATTTATATTGTTGTAATATAAATATTCTGAAAAAGAAACAATTTAGTATTTGAACGCTTCGGAATGATGAATATGAAATTTTTCGTACTTTCTAATTCACAATAATAAACATTTTTTGAATGAAAATGAATTGAGTTTTTCATAAAGAAATTGCAACTTGAAGGATGTATGCGATTCTTCATTCAAGAATCAGTAAAAATTTCATAGTATAAAAAATGAGCTCGAAAAGTGTAAAAATTGTTGACAAACTGAAAAATCTTGATGATTCGTCATAAAAGTCGAGCACCTGGATTATCGAGATTCACTATTCAGTTTGAGATTCAGTTTGCTGGTAAAAAAATATACTGCTGTAGGTTTAACATATTTATGATGAAATTTTCTTTCTCATTACGTTGAAATTTTTTAGGGTCTTTCCATTAAAATGTTATATGAAAATAATATTCATAGTGAAAATGACTGTTTTTTTATATCTACCATAATACAGATTTTTTTTTAATAATTATATTGAAAATATGTATCTAAATAAACAGTGTTAATGTGATTCAAGGACAAGAAAAGTTTAATCTGAAAAAAAAAATTACTTCCATTTTCAAACATTGTCGTTTACAGAATTTTCCCGTCTTAAAAAAACTGTAAAACCCTGAATCTCAGCGATAGATATGAATTGAAAATTTTTCGAAAACTTTCGTCCAACTTTTCAGGCTAATAAGTAACTCGAAATATTGGTTCGCGAAGATGCAGACAAGTAGCGAAAGAATTCTAGGGGAGGCTGAAGGAGAGGAAATTTTCTTAAAATATGGATCGTTGCTCTGGCAATGAAACATCATTTTTATGTGAAAAAAAGACTTACTCGACAGATCAATCCTGGTTAGTCCTCGTTATATCCTTTGACTGCTTTTCCAACACAACACTGGAGCACTGGAAATACTGAAAACTGAAATTAACGCGATCACCGTTACGTAAACTCTGTTGTACTTCGTCGCAGAGCACATTCCCGAACAGGGCTTACTGCCTGACTGATCTACGATCACAGCTTTTATTTGGGGCGGGGGAGGAAAATCGGAAGATATACCAATTAGAAGTTTGAGTCGTAGTAGAAGGGGAATCCTGTTTCGACACGTATTTTCAAGTTTTTCATCGCACTTTTTAACTACACTGACCGCCTTAAAAGCGGACCATTGAAAAACAGACCCGAAACGAAATTTTGTTTTCTTTCGCCGAGCGCGCCGTCGGAAAACGACCTTTGCCTTATGAAGCGAATAATTGCTGGGCCCGCTCAGCTAGAAAATACTCATTAAGCGATCGAGAAAAGCTCTTTCACTTTGGAGTCACACAGGCCTCAACAAACATTAGAAAACGGGAACCACAAGACCCTTCCGGGATTCATTTTTCAAGCGTGGTCAGTGTACGAATAGAAATTTGACAAGGAAAACATTTTTCAAGACAGGATTTGGGCCCGAATTTTTCTGGGTCGTTAACCTCCTTGGTCCATCGGATGATAAGCAAAAAAAGGTCCCTTTATAATGCGACTCAGCGCCTATTATACAAATCATTTAAACCAAATTCTTTGCAAAACCATGAAATTCCCTATACAATATTTCAACATTCTCTCAATGAAAATCATGTTCGTGTTTAATCTATGGTTCATTGTAATCATATGACTCGACGATATTAATTAATTGATGTTATTTCTATGCTTCTAAACTCTTGTATTATAATTCTTTTTTATTGTCCAACATTAAAAAAATCCACAATTTTTGAAATCATTTTCATAGACATGTTGATCTAAAAAGTCTAATTTATCATTTCCCCGTCTTGTGAGTTCGGTATTAAATTC
This sequence comes from Platygaster robiniae, assembly GCA_028476575.1. Lineage (NCBI taxonomy): Eukaryota > Metazoa > Arthropoda > Insecta > Hymenoptera > Platygastridae > Platygaster > Platygaster robiniae. The sequence continues at coordinate 28,965,957 of CM052019.1, forward strand.
ATTACAGATTTAATGAATAACACGGTTAAACAACAAACAATTGTTTATATCTTTTAAAAGAGATAGGGAAATTTTAATGCAAATTTATCGTGAGCATATTTGTTATAAACAATGTGCGCTTTTTATTTTATGATAAAAATATTGAACTGAATACTATACATATAAAATAATAATTTTTCTTTCTGACCGTATGACTGTAACGAGCGAGATAGGGAATAACACATTTACTTCTTATAATTATTTCCCCTTTTTTTTTTGTTGTTAGGCCATGAGCCTAGGAATAATCATTCTTTAATCTCGTCGAAACGGGAAAGGACCCTCCATAGACAACGGCCTATGGTGACCCTTTGTTCGACTTTTAAAGAGAGTCGAAAGAATTGTCTCAAGGATTGAAATAACTTACACAATAAGAAATGCAGTAAAATGTCACAAGGTGACGTTATTATTATGTACAGGACTTAATACATATTTCCTTACAAACTGTCTGTTTTAACAGGATTTTGTTCACGTATTTCTTCTCTTATAGCTTGGAACTTTCTGAGCGATGACTCTGGAAAATCAGTGTCTGAGTTGGCCTCATAAAAATAGTTTCTTTCCAAAGAATTGTAAAAGCTCTGATCGGGTATTTCTCCCGTCCTAGGGTCCAACAGAATCCCCCTTATTTCCTCCTCCCTTGGGACACAATTGAGTGAAAAATGCTGTGGTGCCTCACAAACAACACAGGAAAACTTCAAATTCCTAGCTGGGGTCACCAAAAGAATTCCATAATCCGAAGAAGCCCTTTTAGCTATCAGAGAGTCAATATCTTCCAATCTAATGACTCTCTCAGGCGGGAAAGTTTTTAAGATTTGTAGGCGATAGAACAAATTCAATATCCACTCTTTCTTAAACACCGATCTTTTAGCGCTGGGCTTGACCCTGCGATGCCGGGTTATACTTTTAATACTCCAAAGTAGATTTTCAACAGTGGGCACTAGAGAGAGAGACCATACCAAGGTTTAAAGAGACGTACATGTGTTAATATATGAATTTTGCAGAATAATAAGGTAAGTTAAAATGGAAAGTTCGACAATGTCTGTTTGTATTGAAGGAAGTTACTCAAGACATTTTGGATTAAAACCAAGGTTTGGAAAGCCCTTTTATCCTTTGCCACTATTAGTCAAGCTGCGCTAGGAATCATACGCGAGAAAGACAAGTCTTTCCACTCGAGTTATAATGGGAAATAACACAAAATAGACCTTTCATAATAATAGAAATTTTTATTCAAACTATTACTTTTGAAAATATCAAATTCTTATCCTTCTATCGACAGATAGGCACCTCAAGCACAGCTTGGGTTTTTGGTCAAATCGATATTAGGCAAATGAGGTTGTTGGGCCGTCGTCAGGTCGGGCCTTTGGACCTCGGAAGTCTTTCTTTCGCTTATAGTGAACGATCAGTTCGGAAGCTCGAGAACTACTTCTGATCCGCTAAAAAATACGCGGGTTTATATATGATTTTGAAAGGAAATAAACGGAACTTTGTCTGTTCGTCTATGTCCGTTTATCATTAGATAAAAACAAAATGAAAAGTCATTACTTATTCGAAAAATACTTTTATCTTCGGGTTCAGGAAAGAAGTTAAATGATCGAGTGATACCAGGTGTACTCCTAAGTAATTTCCGGTTTTTTCAATGGATGGCGTTCTGTTTTGTACCGCTGTTGGTAACACATACCATATGTCATTTTGTTCAGTCATATCGAGTGCTTGAACTGCGTTGAAATTTTCTCGAAAAAATCTTCCAGTAAGTTTTTATTGCGCTTCAAAAATGTCGAATTTTGTACCGAATTTTGAACATATGCGCCATGCATTGCTTTTCATGTTCAATCAGAGGAAAAAAGTGTCCGAGAGCCACTGTGCGCTTGTGGAAGTTTATGGTGATCGTGCATTAACACTTCGAACATGTGAAACGTGGTTTCGACAGTTCAAAAATGGAGATTTCGACCTGAACGACGCCGCACGCTCCGGCAAGCGAAAATCGTTCAATGACGCCGAATTGCAAGCATTATTAGATGAAGACAACACGCAAACGCAACGATAGCTTGCAGATGCGTTGGGAGTTCAACAGCAAGCAATTTCCAAACGTCTGCGAGCCATGGGAAAAATTCAGAAGTGTGGAAAGTGGGTGCCCCATGAACTGACCGAGAGACAAATGGAGAATCGAAAAGTGACCTGTGAAATGCTGCTTCAATGATACAAAAGAAAGTCTTTCCTGCATCGTATTGTTACTGGTGATGAAAAGTGGATTTTCCTGGAGAACCCTAAGCGCAACAAATCGTGGGTGAGTCCAGGTGAAGCATTGACATCGACGGCACGGCCAAATCGTTACGGTCGGAAGGTCATGCTGTGTGTGTGGTGGGACCAGTCCGGTGTTATATACTTTGAACTGCTGAAACCTGGTGAAACTGTGAATGCCGTTCGCTACAAACAGCAAATGAGAGATTTGAGCCGAGATATTGTGGAAAACCGACCAGAATATCAACAACGACAGAAGAAGGTGATTTTGCTCCACGACAATGCGCCGTCGCATAAGTCGAAAGTCGTTCGTGACACGCTGGAAAGGCTCAAGTGGGAAGTGCTTGATCATGCGGCTTACTCACTAGACCTGGCGCCATCCGACTACCACCTCTTTGCCTCGTTGGGCCATGCCCTTTCTGAGGAGCGCTTCGACTCGTACGAAAATGTACGAAAATGGCTCACCGAGTGGTTCACCTCCAAAGGCAATGATTTTTACTGGCGTGGTATCCACAATTTACCAGAAAGGTGGGAAAAATGTGTAGAAAGCGATGGAAAATACTTTGAATAAAATAAAGGTTACGGTTTTTTTGGAATTATGTGTTTTATTTGCAAAAAAACCGGAAATTAATTAGGAGTACACCTGGTAACAAGTTGAAAAATAAAATTCATCGTGGAAACGGTGATTTTCCAAAGTCTAATGATCGCTAGAAATATGTATTATTGCGAAAAATGTTTCTTTATTCCTTATACTTGAAAAGTCGAGAGATAAGAAAAATACTAAAATTAATTTTCCTTTGAAAAATAGTTTTATCAGAAGCACTCGTTAAAATTTGATTCTATTCAGCTATTAACAATATCTCTTCCCAGCGCCGGTGAAATCGTAATGATTCAGATAACGCCGCGTATTAACGCTGAAAATATAACTTAGAATTTGAAAAATGAAATAACTTGAAATAATATTTTCTCAGACGAGGGGAAAAACCCCTCTCGTCACATGACAAACAGATATTCATCATAAAATAGTACAGTTTGCACGAATTTTGTATGAATAAAATTATTCAAACAATCAGATAAAAACCAAATTACAAGAAAAGATTTCTTAATAAACATAATTGTTTTTCCATTCAAAGTTTAACGTAGATTCCATTGTTTTGTAGTAAACTGAAAAGATCAGTACCTCTATTTTTGCAACAAAAAGTGTTAATCGATATTTATTAAATAATCTATAAAAAAAATTATTGACATACACAAACTATACAAGTATCTGTAGACGTTAAAAAAACGCTTTGTTCTTTTTCTGTCACCTCGGTCAAATATGGATCAAAAGTGCCTGTAGCTAAAAATTGGGCAATGTTGAAACAAAAAAATTGTATCAAAAAATTTGAGTCATATTTGTACAATCTGCTTTCGAAATCACAACTCACAAAATGCACTCAAAAATGGAAAAAAGATTTTGACCAGAACTTTGATCAAATGTGTATTGTATCTACTTCCGCAATATGGCTCAATATTTGGTCAATGTGATTGCGCAAAGTGTAATCCTAATTTGATCGAATCTGGGAAGTAAAAAAAATTTTCGAAGACATGTCCAGATTTTTGATCAAATCTGGGTTCGGTCTGGAAACATTACTGGAAACCCAGGTTTTTGAACGAATCTGGGATTCCAGGTCTGGTTTTCCGGGTAGTTACAAAATAATTGTATTGATAACATTAGTCATATTTATCGACGTGAATATATAATTGAAAAATTGTGTAATAATTCAAATTCAAGGTGATTGACAACATTTCAAAAGATCAGATAACATGAATCGTAATATTTATTAACTGCATGGTGTTTAACATTAATTAGAAATTGATGTAATTGGTCGAATTTCAAGTAATGCATGAATACGATTGTAAAATAATTTGCATGTTTATAAATACAGTAAGAAATAGAACGCATTATTGAATTTATTCATAAATTATCATGTTTTCAAAAAATGGAAAACATTCATAAGTATTTACTTAAAAATATAATTTTCTTCTATGTAACATAATAGTACACATACAATAATGAACATACTATTTTATATTATTACCCAATTGTATTATTCCATTCTTTTTGTAATACATATATTATTATATTCCTTTTGTGAGCAAATGAGTCTTGAAATTCGCTATGTAACATGGTACATTTATTATTATTTTTTTTTAACTCAATAAACTCTAAGATTCTCCGAAAATGAATATGATTATATTGTTAACAAACATTGCATCTCACACGGAAGTTTGTTCAATTTAACTCAAAAAATTAGTTGAATTCAACTCCTAGAAAAGTTAAATTTCACTTTTTTTTAAATAAATTTCCACCCTGAACAATTCAATTGTGACTCCAAGCTTGATTGGCAATATTTATAATTTCAATTTAAAATTAATTTATTTATTAAATAATGATAAATATTAATGATACCTAATTTTTTCTCTGTACTATTAATAGCTGGATGCTGATAGAGGAGATCATGATGCCGATTGCAATTGTAAAGCTGGAAAATACTACTGCAAACATGCAGCTGCGATTTTAATTTTTGTAAACGAAGAAAATAGTCGTTCCAAAACAGATTTGCCTATGATCTGGAATAAGCCACCTGAAAGCCAGTTAGAAAAATACAGAAAGGGATGCACGATTGAAGAAATGTTAAGAACAGAAGAACAGAAGCGTAATCTTGGTCCTGTTCGCAGCAAAAAAATTTTCCACTTTTTGGACGTAGAAATTTCTAAAAATTTGAAAAATGAAAACTGCTCGTTAGCCACAATTTCAAAAGCTGAAGTCCGATGCAATGAAGAAAACGAGATGAAAATAGCAGAATCACTGAATGCAGAAAAAGATTTGAAAGAATTTATGGACAAATTTTACGATTTCCGATCGAGTTCTACTTTCCCTAAATATCATGCTTACAGCTGTAAGGTTCACGAAAATAATGGCTGCCTCACGTTTAAACGTTTAATTTGCCCCAAAGAGCATTTAGAATTTTATAATTTCAAGATTGTTGTTGACCAAACAAAATGAAAAATGATTTTTTAGAATTCAGTAAAGCAGTTTGAAACATCTTCATGGTTTAATGAAAGACATTTACGCATTACTGCAAGTAAAAAAGTTCATCTAGTCAAAACAAAGAAAAATAATTATGAAAAACTGGCTGAACAATTCCAAAAAGAAAGATATAAAGGTGTGCTGACTGATGCGTTGCGCTATGGATTGTCTATGGAATCACAAGCCAAATCTTAACTGAGTAGAATACTTGATGGGCAAATACAAGATGCAGGCTTCACGATTTGTGAAGATCAGCCATTTTTAGCATGCAGCCCAGACGAATTAATTTTTAAAAACAGCAGGTTCGAGCTCATTGAAGGGAAACGCCCTTTCTCTTGCAAAAATTAACTTATTTTTAATAAAACCGAGGGTACTTTTTTCGTGAAATACCTTTTTTTAGACGATTCAAAAACTCCACAACTGAAAAAAAAATCATGTATATTACACACAAGTGCACATTTCATTGTATGTAACCGGTCTGAAAAATTTTTAATTTTTTCGTTTACTCTGATGTAGACTGTGTTTTGTTAAAAATTCATCATGATGAAGAGTTTCTCGAAAATGTCATTCCTTCAATTGAAAATTTTTATTTCACACACTTTTTGCCGTCAATCAGTAAAATTTCTGGGGAATGAATGAAACACATTGTATTTCAATAATAATGTCATTTTTTAAAACACTTTTTTGTTATCTTTTATTCAAAATTTACCTATAACATACCGCACACACTTTCCATATTAAAAATTTATTTTGGTGGTTTCACTGTGAAATAGTATACCGCTACAAAAATAGTACTTTTTGTTTTTTTGACGTTCTAGTTCCATAAAGCCAAGTTGTCGAACACAAACTTTTTACAGAGTAAAGGTATATTTTAAGTTGAAATTGAATGTCACGGTATTTTTTTTTTTATTACTAATTTTGATCTAAAGTGAATGCTTCATTTTTAACAATGGGTTCTTTTGTGTTTGCCAAGGCGCAAACAACATGCATGATTTTATCAATTTTGGCTAGTAACTCATTATTAACGTGCTCCAGAATCTTAAAAATCTTAACTTGTTGAATGGCTCGTTCTACATGTATTCTGACACTCGCAATGTTATAACCTTTAATAACTTCTTCGCGGGTGAATTGAGGGTTAAATGCGAATGGTAACATGACTAATGTAGATTGTCTTTAAAAAAGTTCGGATTTTATTAGCGGGAAACCTTTATCAGACATTATTTCATCTCCAGGTTCAACTAAATTTATGAAACCAGAATCATTAACTATAAAGTCATCAGTGCACCTGCTCCTATATCCTTTTCAAACAAATGAAATGAATCCACCAGGAGTAATTCCTATCAAAAATTTGACCGTGAAATGAGATTTGTTGGTTGAAAACATTAATACTCATTGCTCAACTGAAGGCGGAGTATCAACAAAAATCTCAGTGCAGTCAATAATTGCTCGACAATTTGGGTAATTTTTGAATGTGTGAGGCATCTTTGTTTTCACGGTTCCACGACTCGGCCAAAAAACCCAAGTTTTAATGTTATTGTAAATTGTCTCCAAAACATTTTTGAAAACCGACGAGACCGTTTTTGATGAAACATGAAATAGACAACTCAGAACAGAAAAAGATAGTCCTAATTAAATTTAATTAAAAATAAAAGAAGTCTGTTTTCTGAGTCGATTTTTTTAAAAAATTGATGTTGGCCATTTACTCCAGGAACTACAAATTGCAACAAAGTATAGAAAATTTGCAGAGAAACCCCTCCCAATTGATTCATTTCTAAGTCACTTGAAATGTCTGAAAACCCCATAAATCCAGGTTTAAATGGTTCATTCGGTCCGACACTCGCATGCTTTTTACAAACTTGTTTTGGAGCAATGAAAGATTTTTTTTAGTTGCTACATCATGCAACATACAAATGCATTTTTGAATAGAAATTTTGCAAGTCACAGGATTTTGAGAAACAAAACAATAAGAAACACTTTCTTTTTCGGCTGATGAATCATGATCGGTTTGAGTTCCAAATTCGCACGTAGTTTTCACAGGTGTGAAGAAACTCTGCCCCATACTGAGTGCTGTTTTCTGTCAAAAAAAAGAGTATTCTCACTCATTGTCAGCAATTAAACGTTTTAGACTTACTGAAAACTTAAAATTTTAAATAGTTAACAAAATTTTTCTTGCATTTTAAATTTTTCATAAAGTTGTTTGGGAATGGAAATTTAATGTAGAGAACTAACAGAACATTTTTAAATATTTTATGGGCTGGAATACATTTTTAAAATTTTTATTACCAGGTGTAGTCCTAAGTAATTTCCGGTTTTTTCAATGGATGGCGTTCTGTTTTGTACCGCTGTTGGTAACACATACCATATGTCATTTTGTTCAGTCATATCGAGTGCTTGAACTGCGTTGACATTTTGTCGAAAAAATCTTCCAGTAAGTTTTTATTGCGCTTCAAAAATGTCGAATTTTGTACCGAATTTTGAGCATATGCGCCATGCATTGCTTTTCATGTTCAATCAGGGGAAAAGTGTCCGAGAGCCACTGTGCGCTTGTGGAAGTTTATGGTGATCGTGCATTAACACTTCGAACATGTGAAACGTGGTTTCGACAGTTCAAAAATGGAGATTTCGACCTGAACGACGCCGCACGCTCCGGCAAGCGAAAATCGTTCGATGACGCCGATTTGCAAGCATTATTAGATGAAGACAACACGCAAACGCAACGACAGCTTGCAGATGCGTTGGGAGTTCAACAGCAAGCAATTTCCAAACGTCTGCGAGCCATGGGAAAAATTCAGAAGTGTGGAAAGTGAACTGACCGAGAGACAAATGGAGAATCGAAAAGTGACCTGTGAAATGCTGCTTCAACGATACAAAAGAAAGTCTTTCCTGCATCGTATTGTTACTGGTGATGAAAAGTGGATTTTCCTGGAGAACCCTAAGCGCAACAAATCGTGGGTGAGTCCAGGTGAAGCATCGACATCGACGGCACGGCCAAATCGTTACGGTCGGAAGGTCATGCTGTGTGTGTGGTGGGACCAGTCCGGTGTTATATACTTTGAACTGCTGAAACCTGGTGAAACTGTGAATGCCGTTCGCTACAAACAGCAAATGAAAAATTTGAGCCGAGCCATTGTGCAAAACCGACCAGAATATCAACAACGACAGAAGAAGTTGATTTTGCTCCACGACAATGCGCCGTCGCATAAGTCGAAAGTCGTTCGTGACACGCTGGAAAGGCTCAAGTGGGAAGTGCTTGATCATGCGGCTTACTCACCAGACCTGGCGCCATCCGACTACCACCTCTTTGCCTCTTTGGGCCATGCCCTTTCTGAGCAGCGCTTCGACTCGTACGAAAATGTACGAAAATGGCTTACCGAGTGGTTCACCTCCAAAGGCAATGATTTTTACTGGCGTGGTATCCACAATTTACCAGAAAGGTGGGAAAAATGTGTAGAAAGCGATGGAAAATACTTTGAATAAAATAAAGGTTACGGTTTTTTTGGAATTATGTATTTTATTTGCAAATAAACCGGAAATTAATTAGGAGTACACCTGGTAGTTCCATGTACAAAAAAATAGTATATTTCATATCAAAGGGGGAGAGCAGCGTCTTTCATGTGCTCATGAAAATGAGCGCATCAAAGATGTGCTCATTCGAGCACATCTTTCTTTTTCGTCTGTCTTTTTACCACGGTCTGTTCGGAAATGCATAAAAACTTAATTCAGGATTCTTTGAACCTCTCGATAAGCATCCGACAACACAACAATTTGACCCGGATTTCATATTATTTTTGATTAATTTAACAATAACACTGCATATGTTTACATGTAATCCTAATGACATATGGACTCTGTTGACCAACCAAGTTGCTAAGAAGTGCTTTGCGGTGGCGCCACGAGAGAAACTTCGCTAGCGTATTGTGGATTAGAGGTCTGCATTGGACGTATTTTACGGAAACTCGAAACTCAATAACTGAAAGGTTTTAAACTGATTTTACACTTCTATTCGAAAATCTGACCATTTATCACATTGCTCGACCCATCACCATGAATGAATCGGTGAACACGGCCTGTTGAGTAAACAATCCTGGACAATAATTCCATACGAATACTCGAAGTCACGCTATAATTTTTGGGTCTACCTAATGATGCTTTTCAGACCGGATGATCATCTTTCCATTTGGACATTGGGCAGTAAAATTTATACTTCGACCTTTCTACGATCGAGCAGAAAATGCATGGGCTGACCAAAATCATTTTCGATCAGCAACTACACCGAGTTGCCCAAAACCGAAAACAAAACGAGTTGCCTTGCGTATCGTTTGCTCATTTAAAGTCACATAAATTTTTTCACATCTTTATTCACTTAAACACTTTTGTATTGAATAAATGAATATTCTGATAGCAGCACACTGCCGTGCAAATCTGTGACCACGGTTTTATACAAAATTTGTCCAAAATTTGCATAAACTTTTTGCCGTATTCCAAGGAAAGATAGTAAAGCTGTGCAGTAAATTGAAAAATCAAAATTCTGAACTTTCGGTAAAATTGGATTTAATTTGAATCATTGCATTCTTCGAAATCGACAATTTCGAAAAATAATCCGTCTTTCAACAAAGTAAAAAACTGCGAGGCTTTCGCAATATTGAAAACTTTTCAAAACATTAATGTTTTAAATTTTGAATTGTTTTCACTTTAAAAATCACGAAAATGGTTATAATTTAGTAATTTTCGTATTATTCAAATTTGGTGTCAACTTAATTTTTCAAAATTATATTCATTACTGCATTCAATGCAATTTTTCTGAAAAGTGCTGCATTTTGAGAATAAATTGTAAAGAATTCGATTTTTTTTTTGAAATTACAATCTATTCGAAAATTTCGAAGTTTTCACAATTTTCGGTTATTTTAAACATTTTTTTCTGTTATTTTGCAGCTATTAAAAAAATTTGAAAATTTTTAAATTTATGGTAACGTGAGTTTTTAAAAATTCAAGAACTACATAAATTCTGACCATCGAATGAATTTTTAAAATTCGAAATTGAAAAAATCAGATAATTCATTAATAACTCAGAATTTTCAAAAGTGAGAATTGCAGATATTTCGAAGACTACAAAAATTTTGAGAGTTTCGGAAATTTCAAGAACTTGAAAATTCGCGAGGATTCTGGGAGATTTGAATGATTGAAAAGTTTCTGAATTGAAGGACACATTTGTGAGTATATGTCTGAATTTGTGAAATTTAGAATTCAGACGTTCTTAATATTTTAGCAATCTGAAACTTTTCGATTTTTGACAAGCACTTTTTATTAAGCACTTTGATTTTTTTTTGAAAATTTTGGTAGTTTCTCATTTTCTATCCCATAATTTATATAATTTTTTCAATTTTACAATGTAATGTAATTTTAATGACTTGAAATTGTCAATTAGATTGGAATTCTGAGAATTATTGAGATATTTTATTGCAGGTCGAATATTAACCTGTAAGAAATATTCAAAATAAACAAGTTTTGGCTCTTTTACCTGAGACAGTAGATAGAGAGGTTGTACAGTTAAAGAAAAATTTTATATTATATTATCAAAAGTAGTAGTAATTTATTTTTCAAAATTGTACACTGTAAAACTGCACTTACAATTAATCATAATGAAGAAATAAAATAGTGTCGAGTGATTCACTGCTTAGTTATATATAATGTTTATTGATCTCAGCCTATTGGCCACGAAACCGGACTTGGTTCAAAATACAGGCTATCACTCTCACTCCTTATCCCTATTTCCCACCCTCTCACTTCCCTACGTCCCTAACATTCATAATGCATAACATCACACCGAGCATATGACCACAATAATAATAGTAACAATAATATTGACGAGAACATAGAACATAATAAAACACTCCAATGATGTGGTTTCTCCTCGAGGTCAGAAGGCGACCATGGATACATACTCCCCTCCCCCCTCCGTCACACCTGCTCATCCCGACCGAGTAGAGTGAGAACCCACCTCCCTCCGTCTCTCCCATTATTGCCGCCTTCTTTGGCCCGAGCACCCTGGAAGATGAATAATTCCAACAGTAAGAACCGTCGGGTAACGATGCAGAACGACAGGAAGCCGCGATGGTGAAGCTGTCGGCGTCAGAGGCGGTGACGTTCTGCTCACACCAGTGCATCCAGATCTTGGGTGTGATGGGCCACGTCAGCGACATGCCCGCCGAGCGCCACTACAGGGACGCGCGCATTACAAAAATCCATGCATCTCCTTGTATCTCCTCCTGCCCCCGCTGTCAGCATGCACTATTCCCCGGCGCTGCATAACTACTTTACATCTCCCCGCGACCTTCTCTCTCTTCCAGTCCCACTTCCTTTGTCCATGTATCCTCCCGCTCTCTCATCAGTATCTTCATCCTCCCGCGTGGCGCTTCTCACTCTCTCCCCGCCACTATCCCTCCCCCCTTCACCCATAAAAATCCCCGGCACCCTTCCTCCCCCCGGATCCAGGGGGTTCCAACTCCGGCGAAATCATGCTAGAGTTCTTTCTATCTACTTCTCTCTGCCTCTCCCGCACACCTCGCAGTTACCCCATATTCCTCGAGTTTCTCCTCTCTCCGGCGCGTTATAGTGGGGGTCGGTAGGGGTAGGGACTTGCAGTGAGGCACAAGGCACAGTAAGAGCTGGTGAGAGCGAGTTAATGAGAGCCGGTCAGAGGTAACAGACAATAATTGTTATTTTGGACCGTTCGATCAGTTTCATCAAGCTATTTTCAATTTTATCACGAGCACATACAAAAAAAAATAGCGAGCGAGACTGAAAACTGGCGACTAAGAAAAATTTTATCGCTTACAAAAAAATTAAATAATTTATTTTTAGTATAAAAACCTAATGATAATTTTTTCTAAGTAAACAAATAAAATTTTTATGTGGTTGTGATTTAGATCAACATCGAAACAGCGAATTAATTTATAAGTAAACTATGAAAAATACCTCAATAAACATTATTTAACAGGATTTTGATTTCCGACTACAAATAATTTCTTGGATTTTTCTTTAAAATGTTTAATACTTCTGTGGCTCCCCACCATAACAGAGAAAGTCACCCATGCCATAACGTTCAAAATTTTATGCGAATATCATAGAAATGAGCCTTATGGCATAGGTGACTTTCTCTGTTATGGCGGGAATTCACAGACTTAATAGAAGCGATGATACTGAAAAAAATTGTTACTTGATTCATATTTGTTTAAAAAAAAGTAAAAAGTAGCAAATATTAAAAAGGATTCTTTTCATTTCTACAATTCGAAAACTTTAATTGAGCATTTATAGTATATAAGAAATACAATGCGAATTGTATTCAGAAATATGAAAATTTTCGTCCAAAAAGCATTAAATTTTACATAGAATTTTATTATACGTAGCGGCGTTCTAATTTTATTTTTAAAATAACAGTGAAATGTGCCTAGAATGGGTATTTAAATACAAGTCAACTTTTGTCCATGTTTAATGATTTTATTTGACATTTTTCAGTAGTTAATCATACTGAAATGAAATTAATAAAATGATAAGATGAATATTCTATTGTGTTAAAAAATTGCATTTATACTTTATATACAATACACTTGAATTAGAGTTCAAATAAAGTTAAACTTAAATCATATCAGCTATCTAGCTAGACTTGAATTTTTTTCCGTGTCCACTTTTTTCTAGACTTTTTTTCGTCGACAAACGTTTTCTTGATTCGCATCCTATTCCTTGTTCGACAGATTCATCTGCTGCGGAATTTGCATTATTTAACTCCCTACACCACCAAGTAACGATGTTTCTAATTATTCTTTCGCTTAGTATATCGAGTAGTGGATCATGATCAATCATGTCGCACTCGCTCGGATTCACACCCAACGAAGTGTGAGAAATTTTCCCCAAAATAGAAGAGCAAACTCCGCGAAAATGAATTTGCTCTTCTTGATTGGCGCAAATGAACTCAATGATTTGCAGAGCCAATCCGTCAAATTCCCGTGATTGTAAATATGTATCACAAAATTCGCAGAAATTGACTTTCTTTAAAACATCCTTCACAATTTCAAGTTTGTTTTCTGCGAATTTGGTGTGAATTGCATCTTTCTCGAACTGAACCTTGCACTTCTGTGATGAATTTGGCTCCATGAGTCGCCCATCTACAACTTCTTCACTGTCATCAATTGAAGTTCTCTTTAATTGACTCTTTTTTTCAACTTTTATGAAAAAATCTCGAAGAGAGTGAAAGAAGGCGTCACCCATATTTTCTCCTTCACAATTCGTGTGGCGTAGGTATTTGCTGCGAATAGTGTTCAACAAACACGATACGTACGCACTTTTGAATTGTTGCGGAGTGGGCGACACATTTTTTCCACCACTAGATCGAATTTGTCCAAAGAAGTTTTCTAGGGGGTCTTGCCCTAGGTATCTTAGAACAATTTTCCCGAAGTTGTATTTTGGGCCACTCATGGTTTGCCAAAGTCTCTGAACATTTTCGATTGTGTGAATCCAGTTGGTCACTGTTGGAAAAGGGGCCGCCACGTATGTGCTCTTTTTCTCGTCCCGGAAGTAGAGCACCAGGTTGTTCAATTCTTTTTTCGCGTCCTCCCAAAAAGCCCAATGTTCGCTTGTTGCGTTCACGGGTCTTCTGAGAGGGGCAGCGTCTTCTTCGGTAGTGGTGTTCAGGGAGTCAAAAAGGTTGTTGCAGAGCCTGACTAATTTAGCAACCGCAAGCCCAGCTTCTGCATCGATAGCCACGTCCTGCCCGTTAATCCTTGCTTTCCCTATATGAGTGATACATGACAAAATGAAGCATTTTATCATACTGGAATATTATGGATTCCAAGAGCGATAAATGTCAAGATATTTCTTAAGAGTTTATTATTTAAATCTTATTATAAAATAAAATTCTAAAATAATAGCTTAATTTATTTCTGCATTACTATAACTTGATTAGAAAGCAATGAATTTTTGTAAAATGGATACGGCTAAGGGGTTATATACACTTTTAAAAAAAAGTAAGATCTGTATTTTTAATCCTTGCACTACTAGTGAACGAAGCATTGTGCTGCCATAACATTTCTACGTAAATTAGGGTTGTTTTTTCATGAAATGTTTTATTTTTGAACGTCTCAGCTTTCTTTTTTTTTCAAATAAAAAAAAAAATATTTGTGCTTGAAATAAAAAAGCCTTTTTTCAGCCAGAGGCTGTTATAGATACAAACTGTCTTGCGATATTTCAGACTGTACAGTTGAATAGCTCTTAAGAAACTGTGTTCACTGCGAGAGAGTATCAAATTTTGGCGAAATTTTAGTAATGCTCCCAATTACAAATATTTTAATTTCCAAAAATTAACGAAATGCCGGGGAACGTTACTGGATAATATGCAATACGTTTCTTAAGAAATTTTTTTTAAAAAGAAATCGTGTAAGTACACTTTTATTATCGAGAACAAGTGTATATAACACCTCAATGAACTGTGAAAGTTGACAAAAAAAAAAAGGATTCGTAATAGAGTTTGATTGAGAAAATCCACAAAATGCGTGCTTCACACGCATTTTGTGGATTTTCGCTTTCACGATATGCTCTTGCGTGATTTTGGGCAGGCGTCGTTTTCGAGGATTCAAAACTCTGTCCATTTTCCACGCTAGAGTAAGCACCTCCCAAATAGCCACGTACTTTCCTGATGGCATGAGGAGGTATTTCTCTATAAAATTATTCCTCATGCACTTCAGTAAATGTGGCGGATCCCACACATGGGCGACTTCAATGAATTTTTCGCCAACCTCGCCATCGATCGTCACTTCGTATGTGAAACCTATATAATGTATATTATGTTAAGGAGGATCATTATATAGAAATAAAAAACCATACCGAATCTTTGTACGTGGTTGCGAAAATTAAAAACTATAAAAAAATATATATTTATATACTAACACAATTAAATAACTACGTAATAAATATCACAATTTTTATGTATATGAAGATACACCCCACAAAATTAGAAATTTATTAAATATATTGAAAAACACAATCATTGAAAGTATTCTAGGAAGATGAAAATTATAATCTGAATGAAAAAAAGACCAAAAAGTCTTACGTGGATCGCGGTTTTCGCCATGGAAAGTGCCTGAGCGTTTTTCGTGTGACCGGGCTGTGTCGTCGGTAATTGTATTAATTGCTGACTGATTTGGACCTCCTTGATCACACGTACTAGCCACAACACCAAAATTCAATTTATGCAAGAGGCACACGTGCTCTTTAATTAGCCTTTGCAATTCTATGGAACCAGCAGCATTTGTTGTCGATTGATACGAAATTGGCATTTTTTCGCCAGTTGACAAAAATCGTATCATAAATACGAGTTGATGGGTTGCGAGGCTTGCAGTCGTTTTATATCCGTAATTCTCAAATCCACATACAATATCGTTGAATCTGTCGTACTCAACCCGTTGCTGAATCTTCATCTAATTTAACGTAATATAGATTAAAACACAGCATAGTATACGGGCAGCCCACGAATTTTGAAAATCAAATTAGTTGAGAAAATCATAAATTAAACACGTCAATTTTAAAATTGTTGCAGTCTCCAAAAAATCTATTTTCCAGTGTATTTTTCAAGTCAATATTATAAGAGAATAAAACCTGTATCCTGTATTGTTAATTATACAAGAATCAATATGAGAACAATACGAAATTCATGTGGACCTTTTCCCTATTTATCGTGCTACATATTATTAGATAAATCTATTAACCTCGTCCCACATGAGCACCACCACTCGGTGTTCTAGTGACCTTGAAGCCGCAAGTTTTTTGAGAAATGTTATCATAAAGGTGTTCAATCCAGCCTCAAAGCTTAAGTCATGTTGATGACGGTTTAGAGTCTGGACGTTTGGAATACCTTTTATGATCTCCCTCAAAAAAGTGTAGCCCCTTAGGCCTAGAATTTTGTAGGCGGCAAAAGCGGCAGCAATTTCGGTGTGCGTGTATCTGTTGCCCTTTAACAAAAAATTCAGGCGAATTAGAAAAACGATGAGCTACACGCCTGCTGAAAACAAAAATCATTCGAAAGCTAGCAGAGGAGTTTAGAAAAAGTGCTTGGCAATGGCTTAGTGAATTCACAAGAATGGAAAGGGCGCAAACCGTACGAAAAATAAATATAAATTTGGAAAGTGTGCAGAAATTAATATAGAATTAACTGGACAATATAAACAGTAAAAAATAAACGATAGATAGAAGGAAAAGACCTGCTGAATTGAAAAATTCATAAAATTATAAATTATAAATTTTTTAATATACTATTACACGAAAGGAGAGGTTGAGAGAACGATAGAAAGGGGGAAATAATTACTTGACAGCATTTTTTACTTTTACACTTACTGTTGATAAACGTTCCGGTGATTTCGATTTGAAATTTTTTTCCATCATTTCCAACATGACCTTGGACATCCCCTGCGAGCATTGCATGATTGTAGACCATTTTTCTCCTCTCTTCAACCGTCCTTTGTTTTTTTTCCTCTGTACGCATGCAACAGCTCTATTTTTCGCGTACAAAGTTTTTTGAGTAAAACGAAGGCGAACTTTTATTCTTTCAAAGTCCTTCTCCAATTTGGCATGTTTCATCTCAATATTCGCAACTTTTTTTTCCAAATCTTTATTTTTCTCCTCCAAATCTTTATTTTTCTGCAGCGCAGCAGACAATAAAAATAAGAGGAGGTAGAAAATAGAGAAAAAAACGGGGAAAAATAGAATCAGAAAAAGCTTGAGCTGGCGATTTGACCAAATTTCTTCAATTGAATTGACAAGAATATCATTCCTTTGTGGTGTTCTTGATAAAGTTGTTGGTGACGGTTCATTTTCCACGGTTTTCCATGAGGAATGGTGCGCAATAGTTGGAACGCTCCGATGTCGAGGAACGTTGTTCGACCCTGATGTACTTTTTGGGAAGTGTTTACAGCACACTTTTACTTTTTTCAGTTCTTTGATGTCAGCTCCTGAAAAATTAAATAGTAAAATATCGATATTTAAATATTTTTAATTTTCAATAATTTTTTATATATACATATATAAAATATTTTACTATATAATATAATAAAATATAATACATTATATAATAATATAAATATAATGATATAAATATAAATAATATAAATAAATAAATAATATTATAAATATAATAATTTATAAATAATATATGTACATTATATATACATATATTATGCGTATATATGGTACATATATATATATATATATATATATATATATATATATATATATATATATATATATATATATATATATGCGTAACGATGTTTTCAGGGACCCAGAAAAAAAAATTTTTTTTCAATATATATAGGTTCATAAGACTTGAACTCAACTATATATATTGATACTATGTTTAGTTTTTGAGATTACATGAAGGATTGTTGATATTAAAGCCTTAGACGTGCTATGAGGCTTTCAGGGACTTCAATGTATATATTATATATTCTTATTCTAGCTAGCAATATGTTTTCTAATATTTATATATAGGTTTTTTCAACTTTTTGGCAGTTATGTTTACTGCATAAAATCTAACAGAATAATGTGAATTTGTCAAGCGAACGATTTCTTGATAACGCTAATAATCATATGCTATTGGGTTTTCAGGGACCTCTTTGTATGTATATCATATGTACCTTTTCTAGAACGCAAGATCTTTTGTACTGTTTATATAGGTTTCGCGAGCAATTGAACCGCTGGAATGCACAACAGCACAGTGTAAAGTGGTCAAGCAAACTAATTTCGAATGACGTTATTAATCATATAATACAAGGCTTTTCAGAGACTCAACTGTAAACATATCATATTTACTTTTTTTAGAACGCAAGATGCCTTGCAGTTTGATATATAGATTTAATGAACGATTTTCCAGTTATTTCGCTGTTTCAAGCCCAACAGCTTAGTGTGAAGTGATCGCGTGTACGATTTTTAGATAACTTTTATAATCATATTCTACAAAGTTTCCAGGGACTTCAGTATATATTTATACCATATACTATATGATAATATATTATATAGAATATTACACTTGTTCTAGGTTGCAATCTGATTACCTTATATTTATGTATGGTTTGTGCAAACTATTTTTTAGATGCATATATTGCTTAAATTCCATCAGGAGAGCGTGAAGTGCTGGAGCTCACGATTTTGAAATAACGTAAATCATTTCAATATAGAAAGTCAATTTTCCAGTCAAATGACGTAATTAACTATTTTTTACCAACGTTTTGACTTATTTCGAGTCCTTTGCAAGACATACTTCAAGTAATAACGCTCCCTTGTTAGATATCCATTATCTCTTAAAAAAATCATCATTTCTTAATAAAACTATTGCGAGCTTATAACACTCGTGGTCAATATAATGTACAGAAAGTGACTGTACCGTTGTGAAAGAGACATCCTTAATAATAGAGTCACTTTCTGTACATTATCTTGACAATCAGTGCTATAAGGTCGCAATAACTTGTATTAAGAAATGATGATGTTTTGAAGAGATTAGAAATATCTAGCAAGGGAGCATTATTATTCGAATTGGTTTTGTGAAGGACTTTAAATGAGTTAAAACGTTGACGTAAAATGAACGTACGATTCCATCATTCGACTAGAAAATGGACTCTTAATATTACATAGGTACAATCCAGTGAATAATACATACATTACTATTGTTGATGATCATATGCTATGGGGTTTTCAGGAACTACAGTAGATATATCATATGCTTCGGTTTTGGATGACAAGACATTTTATATGTATATAATAACCGTACGAATTATTTTTGAGTTACTTTTATCACTTATACAGGGTGCCCAGGGTAAATTGAGTAGCCGGGGGATAAAGAATCCTTGCGAAATTCTAATGCGATTTTCATTTTCTCATTTTTCACAAAACTCAAAATCAAACAAAATATTCGCATGTACAGTTTAACCATTTAACGCGCTCCTGCGAAGAGTGGGAATAGAAACGACGAACAAAACGTACCGAAATTTTCTCCATATTTTGTTGAATCAAAAAGTCCCTCGCTACTTTTTATAAAACTCAAAATCAAAAAAGATCTCCGAGTCAAAAGTTTGACTGAATCAGATTTATTCAACTTTAAACGTGAAAATCTTTTTTCATTTTGAGTTTTGTGAAAAATGGTAAATACAAAATCATCTTAGAATTTTGCAAGGGTTCTTAATTCCACGGCTGTCCAACTTGACTCGGGACACCCTGTAGTTAAATAAAATGATTCATAAAAATTGCAGAGAAATTTGTATTGGTTATGAAATTTCAAATGAATCGATGAATTTTCTGCCAAACCATTGCATTACAAAAGAAATATCCAAGTTAAAGTGTTCGTTCAAAGATCGATGAAATATTAAAATATAAAGAAATGCTTATAGGATGGCTTAGCGGGCATTAGGGAGTCCATAAAATACGTCCATTACTTAAGGGAGTAGGGAGAGGGGGTCGTTGAACCGGACATTTATAGATTTCGGAAATGTGCGGAATACGGAGAAATGTGGACGTAGGGAAAAGGGGGAGGGGTAAAAAATGCCCTCGAATTCAGAGGGGTGGCAGTCCACTGGATTCCTCGTCGCATTTTTGTCCCAATAGTCCAGTCGATAGAGCATCTGCCTAGCGATTTTTGGGTAATTCGATTTTTGTGATTTCAATGTGTACAGGGCAATGAGAAAGGCTTGACAATCAATTTGTGTATCCCCACCTCCCGCCGTTCGGCCGCCATCTTGAAAAAGGGGTGATTTTTTATTTTCCGCTCACTCATCAACTATTCATCTGACGAACGAAAGCAAATATGATTATTGTAGGGAAAAATAAGCTATACATTTTTGTTTTCAATACTTTTTTACGTATTGTCAATATTTTTCGTTAAATAAATGATAAAAGCAAAAAATTCTTGAGATGATTTTTTGTGTGCTGGGATCGTGCTCGCGGAATCGATTGTTCGATTAGTTCTTCCGTTAACTTTTTTTGTGGTATATATTAAAAAAAATAATAACTTACTGTAAAATTTTGTATAATATCAATAGATATCGACGTACTGTGCTCCGAACGCAGTAAAATCCTGTGCTCAGTACTTCTTTAAAATAAAAAAAGGTAGTAGTTATTATACCAAGTAAATTCTTGCGATTTTTATGCCTGAAAGTTGATGTTATAAGTTGAAAACTGAATTCGCGGCTTACTACAACCCCCTCTCCCCTACTCAACTTAGTTCGTAATTTACCACGTTATCCATTAATAATCAATTTTAAAAATACATTGTTTCATTATTGTAGGAAAAAAGAAGTGTCACATTAATGTGAATTATACTTGTTTAATTTTCTACTATGTTTTTCGGAATAATGAATACAATTTTTCATCATAAACTGAATGAGTAAATATGTTCTGACATTCTTGAAGTTTAAATGAGATGATATAATGTATTGGTTCTCAGGAATTCAACTGAAACTGATAAGATAGAAAAGTTTGAATTATTTTTAGCAAGCTAGAAATCATTATAGTTTCAATCAAAATATTAGGCAATTTTGAAAAAAAGTAGTCCATGTATAGGTAAGCGTATTTTTACATTCGACGTTTTTTCGATGGACTTGATTGGTACAAAGATTTCTCTGTTTTCGTCAGGATGCTGAACATACACAAGTGTTTCTTTTGAAAAAATGAAATGAACTTTTTTTTCCTTCATATGTGCCACAAAAAAAATGAACGGAAGAGTAAGTCGAAAAATCAATTCCTACGTACGGATGCTCTACGATTGAGGGGGGGGCGGGGGGGGGGGGTCTGATAGTGCGTATGAAAAAAAGAATGAAAGAATAAAAAAAACCTTGAAGATTTTGAAAAGGCCAAAAAAGAACAAAAAAATGTTAACTACTACGATAATATAGAAAAGCATAAACATAGTAGCCAATAAATATCAAAAACTGTTAGAAATCGTATATTTGTATTATTTTAAACGTTCGCACTTTTCCTTCTTATATTGTTAAGTGCGAAAAACTAATAAACATGTATTTTTTTATTTGGAAGTGTTAACAGTTTTTCACTGTCCATTGTAATGTTGACTTTATCCTAATCAATCCAGTGCTTTTTATGTTTCTTTATATATTTTTCTCAGTTTCCATAATTAGACTGATATTTTTTTTGTGTATCCTTGAAAACGTATATACTTTCAAAATTAAATGTGTATTCCATTATGATTCTAAAGTGCGATTTTTTTTCGCGCTCTCGAGGCTTTCGTAATTTTCGGATAAATTTCGTAGCTCGTTTGATTTATTTTAACGTATGTTGAAGTTAATCAAAATGTTTTTGTAGTTTTTCATAACTTTTCTTGTTCTTTTCATAGTTACTAGCAGGTTCATGCAATTTTTCTGCAGTTTTTGAACATTTTTGAAGAAAAATCTATCTTCTTTTCTCTTGATTATTGTATTTCTCTGTTCCGTATTTGTAGTTCTCACTAACATCTCACGGGTATGAATATTCTTCTGACGGCCTTGCTTGTTGGAGGTAGGTCGGGAACATTTTCACAGAACGAAAAATTTTAATATTCAGATTTTAATGTAAAAAGTAAATATAAATTCAATCTCTTCGATTAAAAAACTTATCTAGGTGGATTCTGGGATCGAGAGGAATAAGAAAACACGAACTTGATGGTTAGACTGGAAACCATTTTATTATTGCATATTGGCTGAGATGAATTTTGCATTCTAGAATGCTTTTCTGTCAAAGGCGGTTTTTTGGGGTATTAGTATCAGAGATTATCAAGGAATATTAAACTCATTTTTTCAACATTCTAGAAGCTCTAGTTACTATTTTTATATTTCTGATTTACAAATTCGTCAGATTTGGAGTTTGATATTGATTCATTTGTTTTTTTTTTGTTTTTTTTTTGTTATTTTTGTTTCACTTTTTTCGAGTATCGATAAAGGATTCAATTGATATCTCTTTTCCTTAGATTGAAAAAGTTTGTGAATTTAATGAATATTAGACTATTCTCCAGAATCTTTCATATTTTTGATAATTAATTAAATACTAAGGAAAACAGTTTAAAAAAAATTTCAAATATTGTTCGACACATAACTTTGTCACTTTTGAGATCATGAATGCTAAGTGCAAATGTTAACAACTTCGGTTTAAAAAACTTCAGTTTATGTACATTTTACTTCATTGCTTTTTTTTCCTATTTTGTATGTAGGTCCTAATTTGGGCTTCGGTTCTTTGTATTTCGTTACATTCCGATATGAAATTCCTGATTTCCTGAGCTGTTGGGTACCCTTCCTGCGACGAGAAAAATTGACCAAATTTTTCGGTTACAGCTCTGACTTCTTGGTCAGTCCACCGTTTTTTGGCGTGAAGTGCTGAAAAAAATGTACTGTCATGAATGGTAAAAACACAGAATACATGAAATGCTTTAAGGTCATAGACTAGAAGTAGCTGATGAGTTTATAGGATGGAAAACTTTCATGATTTTAAATAGTTAAAAAAGTGAACAACTCAAGAAGTAGTTCTTTTGCTAAAAACAAGTAACATGGTACTTTTTTCCAGAGTTAAGATGTAATTAGAAAGATTTTTTGTGTGATATTTTCAAAGAGGCTACAAGCAGTGGTCGTGAGCTTATGCACGTAAATGCGCGTGTACGTGTTCGTGCACGCGCGCTTTAAAGTATAGGCGTGTGGGAGATTTTGAGGGAAGTCATTAGATTCAGAAATACTGGTATTGAACTCTTGCAGTTTGAGTTCATTGTAACGAATAAAAATTGAAATACTCTTACAATTTCTTCGAGTTTGATTTGCAGAATATTCACTTGATTTCAGCGAAAGTGTTACTCGAAAAAAAAAGGAGACTATGCATTATTCTAAATAAACATGGCTTTGTATTTAACCCGTATGTTATTTATTGCAAACAAATTTCCAAAGTCTCTTTAGAATGTATCAGTTTTGTTGTTTTAAGTATGGATATTTGGATTTGATAGTTGCTGCTAATTCTAAACATTATTCTAATCATAATAGCTCGGCTACTATTTCTGAGTCCTGGGCGGCATTAAAGAGACTAAAAAATGCTTATGATAAAAGAAGCCCATTAAAAGGCTTTTATCGATTTTTTTTAATGAAATCTTTTAAATGCATGCCAGGAAAGGCATGTGATACGGAAATTTTTCTTGTCAAAAGCAAAAACGTGAGTATTTTAGACATATATCTTGAGCCATAGAATTACTATTTTGAAAAGATGTTTCATTTCCAGCAAGAAATTTTTTGATCATAACATATACCAATGCTACATTTTTACTAATCCTAACATTCAAAACGGATTTGAAGTTTATTTCCAACGGCATAATTTACAAATTCATAGTCTTTCTAATAACATGCAAGATACAGACACAGCGGTCAAATCATGCATTTTAGTTCGAATGTTGTTATGAAATCTGCAAAAATGATACGCATTTCAAAGATTCCAGAATCATCTTGCTATGAAAAAACTGCAGAGTTAATGTGGTGCCGTGTTAATGGTCTTGATTTAAGTGCTTAGAAATAATGACAAAAATTAAAAGCTTTCAACTAAAATTCATGAGAAAAACGATGAAAAAAATTATTATTATTCAAAAGAATGTCACTACGAAAATTTTACCATCAATGCCTTTCTTGCTAACCAACGACTCCTCAAGTTCTGGAGTCTCTGGACGTGAAGGTGAATAAGAGTCAGATAAATCATCTGTAAACGCCGGAGTTTCTGGAATTGCTGGAATTTCCGGAATGGAGACATCTTCAGCTAAAAAAGACAACAAAACAAAAAATCTAATGTATTACATGAAATGTATCAAATAATGAAGAAAAATGACTCTGATCGGTTACCATTGTGATTACTGCCTTCTGATCTGCTCTGATTGGCAAACATCAAAAGAGGTGCTGTTCGCCGTATCGCTTTTTCTGAAGTTATTTGCTGATATATATTCTTGTGGATATTACTATGGTGCCCCAGATGTTTCGCCAAGTGTTCAACGTCTTTGCCTTCCAGCTCTTCGCATAAAGTTGCGATGTGCTTGCGAAGTTGAGTGCCTCGAAGGGTCTTCGGGTTGGCGGCCCCGCACTCTTCAGCATA
This sequence comes from Platygaster robiniae, assembly GCA_028476575.1. Classification (NCBI taxonomy): domain Eukaryota; kingdom Metazoa; phylum Arthropoda; class Insecta; order Hymenoptera; family Platygastridae; genus Platygaster; species Platygaster robiniae. The sequence continues at coordinate 28,990,435 of CM052019.1, forward strand.
TTGTCGAAGGAGAGGGCAGGCCCGAAAGAAATGTTTCCCATACGCAGTCCCTCGAGGAACGCCAAAAAGATACTTGTTTTCCGCATCGACTCCGGCTTCTTCACGGTATTTGAAGATAACTGTCATTGCATCAAAATCGTTTTTTGACAATAAAACGTTCACTGTTCTATTTAGCTTCCCACGTATTTGGAACATTATAAACATTTTTGTGACGTCTTGTGGATGGGTAGGTGCAAATAATTCTTGACTTGTTTTTCCTTTGTTACAAGCCAAGAAATCGCTCAGGAGAAGATGTTCCATTTCTCCTGCACGGCGGCGATTGAAAAGCAAAATAGAAATCAACGTTAGTTTTGTCAGAGAAATCCAAGTTCCACGCTGAAATCTTCTTGAATTTTTTCAAAAGCCTTCCGCTGTTCGTTTTCGAGGTACGATTTCAAAGCTCCAATGTCCTCAGTAGTAGGCAAAACCACTGGCTTCTGTCTTCTCATTTGTGTCTGGTTTTCAACAGCGACATTGCTGACGCTAACATGGAAATCTTCATTCAACAGTTCGATAAAGAAGTTGGCTTGTTTTTTCCTTTCTTCATTGTGATCGATGATGCACATGCTATTGTACACGTTTCCGACTTGTCGCAGCAATGTGCCTAACGCAGTTGCAACACTCGGAGTAGCAAAAACGTTTTCTTCATCGTCAAATTTCGCGACGATTTTTATTGCGGAAATAGCAGTTGGAAAATAATGTGGTTCATACATCGATGCAAGGTCGGTTACGGTGCCATCCAATTCTCGGATGGCTAAAAGAAAGCGGCCAAGCAGACGAAGCTGGCTCCGGATCATATCTCGTTGATATTCGTACTTGTACTCCTGCGTGATCTTGTTTCCATACGTGATGATCAGTTTGTCGTATCGGATCGCTGCAACTACGACGTCATCGCGGAGAACAGGTAGAATGTTCTTCTTTATCTCTGTAGACGCACACGGGTGAACTCTAGCTTCCTTCGTACGACCAAGAACATTGAGGTTTCTCCCATTTCTTTGAACAGTCTCATTTCCTTTGCAATTGACGAAATGACGTCGAAGGTTATTCTTCGTGCACGTTCCTAGACATTTAGGGCACACCGTGTAGTCTCCAGCCTTTCGGGAAACAGTACAAACTTCTCGTGGCCTTCGCAGAACGATAAGTCGACCTGTATTGATTTTTTCATCGGTGTTGAACTTGTGATCTCCCTCTTTTCGCAGCGTTGCAATGGACTCTTTTCTTTCTTGACATTCTTTTGGTAAAGCGATGATTTTCTTCACCTTTCCTTCACTTTTGTGTACTTGAATAAGGTGGCGTGCAATCTTCTGAACCAGTTTGCCACAGAAAGTGCAGCAGTGATGTTTTCCCTTGCCACTTTTCCCTTTTAAGGTGTCCACAGTGAGTTTCGTGGGATCTGAAGCTACTGTTTCGAGGCGATCTACAGTGGACACAAGTGGCTCAACGCTGACGTTTTGAACGCTTTCTTCAAACACCACGGAATCATCCACATTAGATGCGTTAGCTTCTGGTAAATATTCTGACTCAAGGCTTGAATTCCATCCCGGCTGTGATTCAATACTCCGGTGAAGCACTGAATGGTTCAAAGGTATTTCATCGATGCTATCATCGCGAATTGCCTCGGGATCTGAAAAAAGATGTAGATGTTACGAGAGAAGAATTATCACAGTGCTGTTACGCACGCCAGTAATAACTTATTGCTCTATTCAACATCTAGGGCCATCGAGAGTAAATTTAGGCCCGGCATTGCTAAAAGGGAATTGCAAAAAACTATGTATTCGTTTGGGTACATAATGTACACTGCCGTGCAAAAATCTTTGGACACTTATATGTGCTAAAGTTACAGATACCTTATTTTTATTTTTATATCAAAGACATTTTGTTAGACACTATCATACCAAATTGAACTAAGGACTTCAATTTTCTGACTCCAAATATAAAAATAGTTAAAACTACTTTCGAGTTTACTAATTGAATGTTTTGCACTTATATAAGGAAAAATGTGCAGTTGTGGAAACTGTTCCATTTTTGGCTCAAAACTTTTAAACAAGTGCATATTTAGCCGAAGTTTAGATACCAATAGAAAGCTTTAGACCTTAGCCAACTACTTCTAGATATTGCAGATGAAATTAATCAATCTTTTCGAGTAGAAAAGTTTTTTTGCAATTTTGTATAAGAGGTTCTCTTTGATCGAAAACTTTTTGTCTGGTTTGGTTGATGACTCCATCCAGAAAATCTTTTCGAAAAGAGAGAATATGAAGAAAATCAATGATTAATAGAAAATTATTCCATATTCTCCCATTTTGAATAGATTTTCCGAGCTTGTCTACAATAACTGAACCCAAAAAAAATTTCAACCAAGAATAACCATACCACGAAATTGCAAAAAAAAATTTCTACGCAGGATTTTTTAAAGTTCATCTATCAGTGGTGAGCTAATGTCTCAAGCTTTCTATTTATACCAATATTTCCAAAAAATATGAACTTGTTCAAAAGTTATAAGCCAAAAACGAAAAAGTGCCCACGACCGAACCTTTTCCTCTATATGAGTACAAAACTTTGAATTAGTGGACTAGAAAGTCGTTTTAACTTTTTTGAAAGTTGACGTTAGAAAGTAGAAATTACTGGTTAAATCAAGTATGATAGCGGTTTTCGAAACGTCTTAAATATTTATGCTTATAACTAGGTTTGTAACCTTAGTATACATTGGTGTCCAAAGACTTTAACACGAGAGTGCAACTCAAGAAAATTATAAAGTGAACGAAAAACAATTTGGGCTCTAGGATCGATTTTTGAGTAATATGCCACATATTATGCAATTTATTAATTAAGCTAGAGAAGTTTTTCGGAAACCACGAGAACCATCAAAAGTTGAAAAAAATAGAATTGAAATCACACTTTAGAATGGTTCTTGCTTCCACATGTAAATTTGAAAAAATACACGAAAAAACAGCAATTAAACAACGAAAACTTATACAACATATACAGAATAATGAAAAAGTACTGGAAAAGTTAAGATAAAGGTAACATTACAGAGGACAACGAATAACCATGAAAATCTAAAAGAAAAAAAAAACGAAAACAAAAAAGTAATTTAGTTTTTTCAGCCAAAAATATAAAATATAACTGCAAACGTTTATAATAATCTTAGACCATTTAGAGTATGGACTGCTCATCGAACATGTCGGCCGAATCCAACATAAGAGCTGGGTCATGGGTAATTTCTACCTTGAGCCATGTGAGTAGCGACCCCCTCCACCGGCACTTTTACCAGCACTTTTACAAGCACTTTTACCAGCACTTTACTACTGACCCAGCTCCTATGTGGGCATCAGCTCTTACTATAGGCGATATATGCGGACGCGCAGTCCATACTCTAAATGTTCTAAGATAATAATACAAATATACCTACTTTTTCCAAGAGTTTTCAATATTAGTATACAGGGTGTATCAAAAACCACGGACGATAATTTTTCTGATTTTTTTTCCATATATTTCTGAGTCGAAAAGTCGTATGCCACTTTTTGCAAAACTCAAAAACAATAAAGATATGAAAGTCACAAGTTCTAACCAATAAATGAGCTCCTTCGACAAGTGAGGATAGCAACCTCAAAACATATTTCCCTACAATTTAATACGTATTTTTCTGAATAAAAAAGTCATTTGAAACCTTTTACAAAACTCGATATCAAAAAAGATATTCAAAGGACAGATGAACAATCAGATATATTAAACTTTAATTCAACTTTTAAAGTTTTGCAAAAAGTGGCACAGGACTTTTCGACTCAGAAAAAATGGAAAAAAATGAGGAGAATTATCGTCGGCGGTTTTTGATACGCCCTGTGTAATTACAATATTTGTAATAATAAGAATAGTATATTTCGCACCAAGGGAAAAAAGAAATTTCTCGCGAGGGTGTGAATTATTTTCCGAGCCGAAGGCGAGGGAAATATGCACCCTCGCGAGAAATTTCTTTTTTCCCATGTTGCGAACGATATTTTTCATTTTAGTGGGCAAAAAAGTAGTCTTTTTTGACCGCTACGATGAAAATTTTTTTTTGTTTTTTGTTTTTAGTAATTGTCTGTAGAAGGTTCATCAACCAAAGAAGTATATATTAAATAGGATATGTATTAAAATGAAATTGTTTCCGTTTTCTCAAGTAAATTTTTGACCCAAAATGAAGTAAGCTATTTGCAGATTATATTCGAGTAAAATTTTCAATCTAATCAAGTAATAGTATATGTCTCAACGATTGCAAGAGGAGCTTGTTTAGCAAATGTGAAGTTTGCAAAACGAGCCGAAGGCGAGTTTCGCAAACTTAACATTCGCTAAAAAAGCCCTTCTGCACAAGTTGAGAAATATTTTTTTAAACGACGAGGTGGAGTAAAAGCGCATTTTCGCAAATCAGGAGTGGAGAAAATGAGCTTTTTCGCCACTGAGTTTTGTAAAATCTTATTTTGCATAATTATTATTTTAGCAAACTTTAGCCAATTTTTACTGTAGTTGAACTTGCTTTGAATCTACTTGAATAGTAAAACTGTAACTCGAAGAATTTATGATAGAATAAGACAGTTAAAGTCAACTCAGCAATTTTTTGTTTGTTTTTTGTTTTCATCAACGTGCTAGAAAGATTTTCAAGCTGTTAGAAACATTTCTAGATTTTGAATTAATTATTTTTAAATATTATTCTAGCACGATCATAAATATTTATGTCAACTTATTTTCATGTAGGTTATGTTAATTTAACTAAAGAGGAATTTTACGTACCTGGATAGTTAGTAATATCTTCATCTTCTTCTGTGTAGGGCTGGGAAAAATCGGTAACAAAAACTATCGATAGTTGTCGATATGTTTTAGACAAACTTATCGATAACAATCGACAAAACATCGGTAATTTCCCCCTCCCTACTCCCTAGTGCTAAGTGAGGGAACGAACAAAAAATTCGAACAAGCAGTTCAGCTGGCTTATTGTTTTTGTAACTTTATTATTTGTTTTATTATCAATTTTTTTCAAAAATTTAAAGGCAAATCATAAGGTACATTATAAACAAAAGTATATTTGTAAATAACAATTTTTATTGTTACTTAAAAGTTTATATTACAAGATGTTTGGCATTTTGCCTTCAAAACATCAACTTCTCAACCATTTCCGGTTGGAGAGACGCTTTTTTTTTCAGAAATGATATTCCCAGCCGTCGAGTTCACCCTTTCGGAGGGTACGGATGAGGCTGGGATGATCAAATATTTTAGGGCCACTTTTTTGAGGCTCTCGCATGCCGAATAATTTTTCCAATACTTGACAACGTCAGTGTTCTCTTTCAAAAGAGGTTCCTCTAAATATGTGTTCAAATGCACAATCGCCTGGGAGGAACCAGGAATTGAACCCGTAATTTTGGATTGGTTGCATCGAAATTTCTCCAGAAATGTAAAACGACCTGCATGGATTGATAAAGGTCATGATATTAACGAAAACTTTCACTACCTGAGTAATGTGTTAAGAGTTAAAAAAAATATGTCTGTATTTAATAATATGTTATATAAAAATGTTATCATCTGTTTGTAGAGAGTATATTCATGATTGGTTTGTTCATTTTCATGTATTTATTAACATTCAATTTTTTAATTAGACGTCAATATCTTTATTTTTGAAATAGTTGATATAGCATATATGATGGGTTTTCATGAATTTCTCGTTCTTAAATACCCAATTTTCTACTCAAAAAGTTTATTTTATCAACTGCCATATTTCTCCGAAAATTTACCTGTATTTCCTTGGACGATCGGATCGGTCGGAGTTTCAGGGATTTCGTTTTCTTTTCGAGCAGCTGCTATGGCTTTTTCAATTTCGAATTTCAGTTCAGCTCTGATCTTCTGCGCCGCATTTCGATAATTGTATTCATTAACAAAAGCATATTGCTTGAAGCGTAGGTCCAAAATGGTGCTGATGCTGAAATCAATGTATTCATAGTTCATATTATAAACAATTCAATTGAATTTCCGATTCAGTAAAAATATTTAAATGTATTTTTTATACATACGCAGAAATTGTGCGTTCCTCGTACTTCAGCAATGATTCTTCCACTCGTTTCAACAGTTGTGCTCGCAAATCCACAGAAATTGCGGTGGTAACTTCTGTGGTTATCAACTTGTCCCTGAGCAATTTTGTGTGAGGGATGACCAAAGACATCGTGACGTACGAATCTCCACTGAGCTCTGCTGTGACCTCCGCGAATGGCTCCAAGAGGGAAATTATCTCGGGGATAGCTTCAATTTCCGATGACGTCAACTGTTCAATTTTTGTCTTGGATTTCGCGAGAACCACAACAACAGCATCTATGGCTTTGTAGACACCTTTCAACATCTCCAGCGACGAATTCCATCGGGTGTAAACCGATTGTATTAGTTTGACCTCGGGCTGGTTCCGAATTTTTAATTCTTTCATTAGCTCTTTTGTGGCCAGACCACTATGATGGAAATAAGTGGTGATTCGTTTGCATTTTTTCAGTATCGCGTACACAGAAGACTCTTCAAGGTCTTCACCGTCATCATTTTCAAAAATCTTCATCATGTTATCACTGACAGAGTTTTTCGAACATGTATCCCAAATCGCTTTATTTACCACCAGTTGTATTGTGTGCGGTGCACAAGGCATGTTCTTTATCTGGAAAAAAAATATTTGTGCAGTTTTAATATTTATTACTTGCGTCAAATATTTTTAGTTTATTATATTTGAAAATCCGAACTCAAGTATACCTGCATTGCAGCGCATGTTGCGATCATATTCGTCGCGTTGTCAGTGACCGCACAGGCAATTTGAAATACGGAATATTTCTCTAAACTTGTTGTCAGCAAAGTCTTCATTTCATCCGCAGTTGACCGTCCAGGTATGGGAACAACCCCAACGTAACCGTTTCCAGAGCTTGGTCTTTCAAAAAGTGCGTTGTGATTGTCAAATAATTTTGAGTAGTACGGCTGGACCATCCATCGAAAGTCAAGGCAACGTTTCTGGATTTTTTGATAAAAAGAAAAATGAATTTCTAAGTTTGTATCGTTGATCTCAATTACATATCAAAAAAATTATAGTTGCATTTTTATTTTTGGAAAGTTATGTTTTAAAATATTTTAATTATATTCTATAACAAAAATATACACATGTTATAAACTACTACACACATGTTTTTAATTGTTTCTCAAGGAAACGAATCTCACTAAAACTTGAGTCAAATGTGGAAAAAATTGATTCAGAAAAATATAAAATTCTTGGTATTTAGGATGAAGATTGTGTAACTTACCCCACATTTTCCATAATTGTGGAAATATTTTTCACTGTACGCTCATAGGCTGTCCCTATTAGAGTGTCACGGACGTGGCGACGACTTGAAATAATATAACGAGGATCGAATTCTGCGATCATTTCTTTAAACCCCTCATCCTCCACAACGCTCAAGGGCTGCATATCGCGAATGATGAATTTGGTTAATTCTGCATCTAACTGCTGCTTTCGATTGCTCGACCGATTGTATGGGTTGCATTTTTGTTTTTTCAAAAATGTTTTAATCGAAGTTTCGTCTGCCTTACGTTTCACAGATTTCTTTTTTTCACTGAAAACAAAAAAAAAACATATGTTCATAAGTCATAGAATGTAATTTAAAATTTTGCAAATTTAAAGAGTGTACGTCAACTTATTTCTCAATAAATTAGTCGAATTTTTTTTATTTTGCAAAAAAATTTTGATTAAGAAATAACGAAAACTAATTTGACCAGAATTTTTGTAATATGTGACTACGTGAAAACAAAACATTTTAATAATGTTAAGAAAAATACAAGAAAAACAGATTTTGTTAATATATTTTTTTTTAATTATCAAACCTTTCTATAATCTTTGCAGCATCAGAGTCATCATCAGTATTGCTTGAAGTGTCAACATGGGTTTTTTTTGTGCCGCATTTAATTCAGGAGCGTGGCGCCGCTTAAGATGGTCCATTAAACTTGTTGTGTTGCCGTAACACACAACAGTTTCTTTACACTGTTGAATCTGGCAAGTTGCAGTTTTGCCATCGCTGGACTGATGAAAAAATTGCCAAACCACAGATCGTTTCGCACGAAATTTGATGCTGTGAAATTGTTGATTAGAATTACCAGGTGTACTCCTAATTAATTTCCGGTTTTTTTGCAAATAAAACACATAATTCCAAAAAAACCGTAACCTTTATTTTATTCAAAGTATTTTCCATCGCTTTCTACACATTTTTCCCACCTTTCTGGTAAATTGTGGATACCACGCCAGTAAAAATCATTGCCTTTGGAGGTGAACCACTCGGTGAGCCATTTTCGTACATTTTCGTACGAGTCGAAGCGCTCCTCAGAAAGGGCATGGCCCAACGAGGCAAAGAGGTGGTAGTCGGATGGCGCCAGGTCTAGTGAGTAAGCCGCATGATCAAGCACTTCCCACTTGAGCCTTTCCAGCGTGTCACGAACGACTTTCGACTTATGCGACGGCGCATTGTCGTGGAGCAAAATCACCTTCTTCTGTCGTTGTTGATATTCTGGTCGGTTTTCCACAATGGCTCGGCCTAAATCTTTCATTTGCTGTTTGTAGCGAACGGCATTCACAGTTTCACCAGGTTTCAGCAGTTCAAAGTATTTAACACTGGACTGGTCCCACCACACACACAGCATGACCTTCCGACCGTAACGATTTGGCCGTGCCGTCGATGTCGATGCTTCACCTGGACTCACCCACGATTTGTTGCGCTTAGGGTTCTCCAGGAAAATCCACTTTTCATCACCAGTAACAATACGATGCAGGAAAGACTTTCTTTTATATCGTTGAAGCAGCATTTCACAGGTCACTTTTCGATTCTCCATTTGTCTCTCGGTCAGTTCATGGGGCACCCACTTTCCACACTTCTGAATTTTTCCCATGGCTCGCAGACATTTGGAAATTGCTTGCTGTTGAACTCCCAACGCATCTGCAAGCTGTCGTTGCGTTTGCGTGTTGTCTTCATCTAATAATGCTTGCAATTCGGCGTCATCGAACGATTTTCGCTTACCGGAGCGTGCGGCGTCGTTCAGGTCGAAATCTCCATTTTTGAACTGTCGAAACCACGTTTCACATGTTCGAAGTGTTAATGCACGATCACCATAAACTTCCACAAGCGCACAGTGGCTCTCGGACACTTTTTTCCCCTGATTGAACATGAAAAGCAATGCATGGCGCATATGCTCAAAATTCGGTACAAAATTCGACATTTTGGAAGCGCAATAAAAACTTACTGGAAGATTTTTTCGAGAAAATGTCAACGCAGTTCAAGCACTCGATATGACTGAACAAAATGACATATGGTATGTGTTACCAACAGCGGTACAAAACAGAACGCCATCCATTGAAAAAACCGGAAATTACTTAGGAGTACACCTGGTAAAAAGGAATCATTCACAATCATTAAAACATTCTGATATTATACAAAAAATAATTAATGCCATTTTATATCCAAATTCTGTAAAACGCAAAAATTAAAAAAAAATTTATCGTTATTATAGAAAGGTTTTTCGGCCTCTAAAACTTTCTGCGTACATTTGTGCTAGAATAATGCAAGTTGACAAAGTGTCAATGCAAATTACTCATCATTTTTTGAAAATGTAGTTATAATGCGAAATCGAATCATCAAATGATATTCATCGATAAGAAGGCCATACGTTGAATGATACTATATCTTAGATATTTTTATTTATCTGTACATACATAAAAAAATTACCTTTTATTATCAGGGGTCGGCGTGGCTAGAGGAATGTCATTACTTTTTTCCCCGGGTGCAACAGCAAATGCAGTAATAGATTTTTGTCTTTGAACATGCTTCCGTGGAGATTTCCGAAGAGGTAACGTCGTTGACGCGGATGATTTTTCAGGAGATGTATTTTCACTTCCACTCATTTTCACTCAATATTTGAAAATGTTTGAAAACAATGAAAAACAGAGCATATTACAATTGTCACTTATCAGAGAGTTGAGCGAGTATTGGAATTGAATATCGATTGAAATATATATATGGCAGGATCTCCTGACTAACAAACTTTTCTATCGATAGTACATCGTTAAGGATGAAATCTATCGATAGTTAACGATGTTCAAGCTTACCGATAGTTGTCGATTGTTATCGATTTTTTTCCCAGCCCTACTTCTGTGATTTGCGCTGTACCGATCTCCTCATAAATTCCCTGCAGAAATTTGGACTCAAAATCACTTTCCAAAGATGCAAGGTATCTAAGTTCTTCTTGAAGCTCTGATCGTTCTGACTTACGAGTTTCTTGGATATCTGTCGGTAATAATACTTCATTATAATCGTGAACTTTTCAATTGCAATTTTCGAGCCAGATCACTATTTCTCAAAGAAAGCACTGTGTGTAAAAGAAAATTTGTAGTAGCAATGGAATGTATAAAAAAGGTGAAAAAAAGATATTTTTTTTTTTCAAACAAAATATAAGATAATTTTATGGTTGTTATAAAAACATTTTTTAATTCAGTTTTTAGAAAATGAACAAAGTTGTGATTTTTTTTTCTTTCGTATCTGAAAACTTAATCGATAATCTGAAATTCATATAGAGTTTGTTAGTTAACTTATTCACTGAATAGATTCTCATAATTAAAAACGGACGTAATGAATTAGAAGGATGAAAAAGATAAAATTGAAATTTTATAACTTGATATTCAAATTTTGAAATGGCTACAATTTTTCTGAATTTTATAGCAAATCCGTATGCAAATATTTTGATTTCAGGAATGATCATAGAAAAAATGATTTAGTCAAGAAAGTTTTCATTTCCAAATAAAAATTTTCGTAATCTAGTTAGCAAAACTTGAGTTTTTTCGCCCTGAAATAATATGTATAATAAATTTATGGTATACAAGTGACTTCTTCTATCCTGTAATAAAATCTAGCGATCATGATTCAAGATAAAAAGAATGTTTTTTTTTTATAAATAAAAAACTTTCGAGTATTCGAAAAGCTTTTATTGATACAAAAATGTCGATATTATATAAAATAAACATATTAGATAATGAAATATTTTATAGTTCAAATTTTCAAAATATATATACGATCAAAAAATTTTCGATTATGTAGTTTTGAAATACTTTGAAAATTCGAAATTCATATATAATTTGTTAATTAACTTTGTCACGGAATTCGCTCAAAATAAAAAACACGTCAGTCTTGTTTCTGATACATCAAGTTATGGAATATTTTTGTAGCTTATAAAAATATTTTTTTAAAAAACTGTTTCCTTTTCGTGCACCTCCAATATTAGAGCAATTAGAACTATAAGAATCGTGGAAGGAAAGCCAATGATCGAGCGGAGTCGTCCCCACACTTGGATAAGAGGTGAATAAGAATTCCCTTTCTCCCACGATTCTAATAGCTCCAATCTTAGAAGATGCTCGATAGGGTTATCATTTTTTGGTGAAAATTCATGTGATTAGTCTTTTAAAAACATTGTTTCAAGTATTAAAAATAAGTGAAATGCACTAGAAAAATTATTTTGGTCTTATTTTCTGACACCTTGAGTGATAAAATATTTTCAAAGCCAATAAAAATGATTCTGAAAATGTGAATAACTGTTTAAGAAAAATGTATGTCCTACGCTCTGTAAAAAACATTCTAACAAGTATTTAAAAAAAAATAAATACCTTGGAAAAATTTATTCAGTCTTTTTTTTCTAAAACTTTGATTGATAAAATTGAACTGACAGTTTTTTTTTTTTTTTTTTTTTTTGAATTTCTTACTCTCTATATTAACAAAAAAATTGTCCAAAATATTGATTCTGCCCGAGAACCTTCTCATTTATCCAACTGATGAAAAGAGTTCGAAAAGTTTATAGTACTAAAAATTATAGTACAGCCTGTTCTGAGAGAAAATTCTTTGATGATTTTTGAAAAATTTGAAAGCTTGAAATTTAAAAAAAATTCGTAGCGTTTTCAATTTGAACTTGATTCAATCTTGAAAGAATGAAAAAAATATAATATTCAGTATTAGACTATTCAAAAAATTTCATCCGATTAAAGTTTGTAAAGCTTTAAGATGAAATATGACTTAAACTTGGCTTTTTTGTATCGAAATTCGATCAAAAAATTGTTAAAATTAAAAAACTTAATAAAATTGAATTGGATTTTCTTCATTGGGTGATTTTGATTCTATGCAATAGAATAACCTTTTCGAAATCTGTTGTTGTATATTCTAAAGATTTGGAAATCAACTGTCAATTGAATAATTAATCAATTAGTTTCAATTCAGTGTAATGTCACTCTTCGACAAACTTAATTTTTTCAAAATTTTTATTGATTAAATGCATTCTGTCTATGGAGTCTTTTTCAATTTTATTTTATTACCGTGAAGGTCATAAGGCAATTTTTTAGTGATAGCACGTAACCCTTCGGCCGATCCTAATATTTCATCCGAAATGATCGTAGGCATTTGGCGATGGTTAGATGCATTGTCTGGTTGGTCGATCCCGATAGTTTCAATGCATAGCTTGCCTTCCTGCATCCGAATGTCAATTATCTCGAATTGTGTTTCGGGCATTATTGCAGTACCTAAAACATTAGAGTATAAGTATTTTAAGTCACTTAAAGTGACAAGTTTTACTGAAAGTATAAAGGTTCGTCTCCTAGCTTATTACCACGCAGTATGTCGCATTAATATACATTTATTTCTTCCTCAATTTTTATCAAAAACACATTCTTTCCAAACAGCTTTGGGTCGTAAACTTAGATAAAGAGTTCGATTCTTACTTGATAATCAGGCTCAAATCAGTACTAAAATTCCGGGTGCGTGATTTGAAAAAAAAAATATAACCTACTTAGCAGCTTGTATTTGTAAGAGCATTGTATTTTTCTAAACAAATTTCATTATAACGGAACTTGGTACATCGACACCAAATAAATTGTGCTATGAATAAATAATAATAATAAGTAAATCAATCAATCAATAACTCAATAAATAAATAAATGTATTGTTAATGTTTGAGACAAATGTATTCAAACGTATTTAAAGTCAATGAATCGGAATTTAGAGTATAAATAGCACTTTCAATTTTTACTTTAAAACATGAGCTCGAAAAACTGCATTTTCAAGGAGGAGCAAAAAGATCAGTCAAAACAAAATCTTCAGACCGAAGTGACTCTTTTTCAAAAATTCATATCTTGGCAAAGAATCGATAGACAAAAATTCTCTTGGATCAAACTTGGGATAGAAAAATTTCTATTTACATATTTAACGGCTTTTAATATATAAAAAAAACGATTTAACGTTTGATTATTTACTCTAAGGTAAGGTTCTTAAAGTAAGGTCAGAAAAACATAATAAATAAGCCCAGGCAGAAATTTCAACTCGATTTATAATGGCCCTAGCTAGGTTTGCCCCGATTAAATCCTGGGCCTTTCAAGTAATGCCTAGCTAGCGCCCTCCCTCGTTTGTTAAGGTTTTGGAACACTTGGGCCTTTCTAAAGATTTCTGGGTAGGCCCTTGATAAATTTGCCAAACCAGGCCCTCTATATTTTTATAACCTAGCCCCCAGATGGTTCTTTCAAGCCTAGCCCTTGATACTTATTACAAGCCTAGCCCTAGATAGTTATTTCAAGCCTAGCCCTAGATAGATCTTCCAAGCTAGGTTCTAGACATATCTATCAAGCCAGGCCCTATGCAGCTTGATTTTTATTGTTTGGTTAATGCAACATTAAGAAGTCGTATTTGGAAACCTTTCTTTAATTGTAAAAAAATCATTCAAGTTTTAGTGTACAACATTTTCCTGGTTGTTTTCTCGTTGTTGATCATTGCGGCGAATTCGATTTTTTCTTTGTCCATCCCAATCTTTTGCATTAGTGAAGCATGCACCCAACAAAGCGCTGAAATCTTTATCGCTTAGTTTATTTTCATCATTTTTCGTTGTATTCAAGAAGTCTGTGAAGAAATGAAACATTTTAAACCGAATAGAAAATATTTCAAGAGTATGGAAAATATAAGGTCAGTATTGCACATAGCAACTGTTAAAAAAAAACTCACCATACAATATACTGTAGATCTTATGGTGAGTCTCTTTAAAAAAGGCTTTGTTTCCAATTTTCCTCACAGCAGTATAATTCATTGCTATTGGGCGAGAGATGATATTTTTCAAGATATTTGCCAAATTGACGGAATCCGTTTTTTTTCGACTATAGAGACTGAAGAAAGCAAGTTCCTAAAATAATTTTAAAAATGTAGATATTACCTCCCATGAAAGCAATTCTAATGTTTATGGAAACTTACAAAATCTGAGCAGAATCGTTCGTCGGTTTTTAGTTTATTGCTCAATATTATCAAATCCTCTTCGGAAGTAACTGGCATCATTAAATCATACTTCTCCATCAGAAAATGCGGGTTAGTTGTCAAACGGTTTCCTGCATTTTCTCGATATCGATCAATGAAATCAACATTTTGGATTTCTGTTACACACTGCTTTACTTCTTTGAGTTCGGGTTTCAAAAACTTGAGATCAGATTCAATGCCGGTCACTTTTCGCCAAATTTCTGACAGCACTGAAAACGTAATTTATTTTTTAAGAAAAATTCATTTGGTACACACTTATAAAAAAAATATTACCATTATTGTTCTTGTTATTGGCAATTAGATTCGTCGTTCCTACTGAAATTGGTAAAAGTTGACTTCCCAAACCTCCTGAAAATATTACAACTACGGTAAATTACACGCAGCATTGTGAAATGTGCCTTACTATAAACATATTAACGATAAAATATTTTTCCCTATGATTTATTATGACTCAAAGTGATTTTAATGTCTTTAGTGTTTGAAACAATATAAAAAACAAAAAGAAAATTTTGTTCACAAAGCAAAACGATATAAGACTAAATAAATTAACTCTCACCATCCTTTTCTCGTTTTGAAACAGCTTTTTTCTTGCTTTTATAAACTCCCCAGTTTTTTTCTTGCCAATCGAATGCTTTGTCGTTGAAAGATTCACCTTTAATATGAAATAACTATTCTCAGGAAATTGAACATTAACAATGTATGTTTCAAAATATTTCTAACCTTCATTACAGTCACTCAAGCTGGCATTGGATTCGCTACTGGAGATTTTCCGTAGTTTTTTTGATTTGGGATTTTCCAGCAAAACATTTGATGATTGTCCTGACAATGAAATTAAAAATGATATATTCGTTGTGCCTTGTAAAAAAAAAAAAATATTTTACGTTGGCTTTATACTTTTGTCTGCTAGCATTGACGAATTGTGGAAAGGGATTCGATCTATTCTTTTTCCATTTGATGATTTTCGCGGAATATCTGAAACATACATTAATGAAGAGCACTTACATATCTCATGTAGCGAAACTAAACACACCCCTGCTGAAAATTTCCAATTGGTTTTCCAATTAGTTTTCCAATTGGTCTTCTAATTGGTTTGTCTAATCGGAAAACCAATTAGATTTCTAATTGGTTTTTCAGTTGGATTCTTCTATTTGAAAATTTTTTCCAAAAACTTTCTTCACACATACAATTTGGCTTACATTTGGAAATTCAATGAGTTTTCTATTTAGAAAAATTTTTGGAAAAAATTTTCAAATAGAAGAATCCAACTGGAAAACCAATTGGAAATCTAATTGGTTTTCCAATTAGACAAACCAATTGGAAATCGAATTGGTTTTCCAGTTAGTCAAACCAATTGGAAAAACGGCCATTTTTCCAGTTGGTTTTGCAAGTGGAAAAACAATTGAAAATTCTCAGCAAGGACAACTGAAAACGTATAAGAATTGCTATCTACCATTTTCCTCTTAACTAAGAGAGAAAACATCTTCGCTCAAAACTTCCTTTCTCTTTTTGTTATTAGCTTCCGTATCGGCACGACGTTTTAGTTCTCGTTTCATTGCTTCAGCTTTCTTTGAAGCGTTTTCGTTGTCCGTGAAAGCATACGCTTCTTTTTTCAAAGTATTTAATCTAATAGTAGCTTCGTTGTAAGACTCTAAAAAAATAATTAATACAAAAATTTCATATCGTGGTAATAAAAAACCAAGACAAGATTATTAAAAAAAGTCAAGTTGTAAGTTGAATATTCAGACATGCTTAACAGAGTGAAGTAATTATTAACAGTTGATATTTACTAATAGTATACTAATTTTACTTGTAACGAAACGAATAAAAAAAAAAAAAAAGAAATTTGAAAAACCATAATCTACTAGAATTTGCATTCAAAAAGCCATGGATGTCTACGTAACATAGCGTTAGATTACGACATAATTATTGTCACAACATATTTTATGATTTCAAAATACTTTATGATAGCAACTTATTAGACAGTTCACTAACTTGCATGACCAACGATTTCAACTTCGTAAGTTTTCCAGTGAGATGGAGCTTCGTCTCTGTTTGTCAATTTTTTGTAAAGATCTTTTTTTTTCATTACTCCATATGGAGGCGGTGGGAAACGTGTTTCCATGATGTCCAGGTTAGAGTTAAAAGAAATCCATTCCTTATAAACAATGTCTATATCTGCAACTTCAGACACGTCCTTGGAATTATCGACAAATTTAACGAGCTTGTAATCATACAAGTCGTAGTCAACTTCATCTCCTTCCTTACTAGACATTGTCTGAAAATTTCAGAAGTTGTTATTATTATTATTGACATTGCTATCACTGAGTGCTCTAGCACAACCTAATAAATTGAAAAATAATAAAAAAATTCAATGTGTTGATATGAAAATCGTGTCCAAGACTTTGAAACAAAAATTATTCACTGATCTTGAATTATTCTGAATTAATCATTTTACATTTTAGATTATATGAATTTTTATAAAAATTTTTTCATCCAATCAACTAAAAAAGAAGCAAAAAAAGAAAGAACATAAGGGTAAAAAATATTTATAAATAATTTATTAAAATAAAAATAGAAATTTTAAGATCAGAAAAATTTGTGTTTGGATATTAGAGATGAGAAATTTTGGAAATTCTAAATACATTTAGTGCATCAAAATCGAAACTGACTGCTCTCTTGTAAATTTTCGTTTATAGATTAGGGATTTTTTTATTTACTGAATAAAATTCATAAATTTTCTGTATCAATGTTTTTTCGAATCTACTGCAAAGTAAAGGAGTTAAAATAAATTTAGAAGTAAAATAATAAAAGATAAGTATGTATATTAACAAATGAAAAAAAATTTGTTAATCCAAAAACATTTGCAATATCGATATTTTCCATTAGTATTTTCAGAATTTTCAATTTTTTCATTATAAGAATAGATAGTTTACATGCGCCAATACAAATAATTTACAGAATTCTTATACATTTGTAATTAATTGCAGCAATTCTTGTATCACATGAATATTATGGATTTAAACTTTACTGAAAAATATGCAAATAATTCGAAAATAGCGATTCTTCGCTTCCATAATTATAAAATTTTTAATAAAGAATGTGTGATGTAGACATCAAATTCTCGAAAATCAGAAAATCAATCTCGAAAATTGATATCATTAATTGTAAGTAATATTCATTCATTAAGTCAAATCGATTCATAAATACAGGAAAATTATTTAATTTATTTTTTTATTAATGGAGGAAATTTTTCTTAATAGGTTAATAAATTTTATTCGGAAAATATATATTTTTAAAGGGAAAATGAATAAATTCATCCAGGAAAATTTATCGAAATTCATTATGTGAAATGAATTATTGTGGAAAAATAAAAAATTAATTCATAAATTGAGGTGGATTATTTATTTATTTCATTTACTTCATAATTATTTATTAAAATTTTTTTAGATCGTAGAATTATTTTTTACTATAGTAAGTTATACAATTTTTTAGAAAAAAAAGTTTTTTTAAATGCAAAAAATAGTTCAAAAGAGAAAAATTTTATTTACAAGCAAGATATATTTAATTTATCAGGGAGAATCAATCGAGTTCCATTCATGAGGGAACATAAATTAAAATTCATTACAGAAAATTAATAAAGAAAAATTTATTCATTAATTAATGAAATCATTCAATTTTATGCTTAATTATTTAAAGAAATAATCATAAATTGGTAAATTATCCTTAATTATACCTATTGAAGAAGGAAATTTTTGTATAGTGAAATTATCACCAATAAAAAAAATTTCAATGGAGATAATAGTATATTTCGTATCAAGGGAAAAAATCACCCGAGGAAGAAATTTATTTTTTCCCATGGTGCGAACGATATTGTACATCACAGCGTGGCGAAAGTACCTACATTCGCCACTAGTGATGTAAATTTATTTATTTGTTACGAGGAAAAATTATTTGAATCTTCAAGAAAAATTATCTAATTATAATTAATTTATCACGGAAATTTCATTAATATTCTTGGAGGAAAATTCATCACTATTTTAAATTTGTGTAAACATATTAAAAATGTCAATTATACTAAAACTCACCTGAATTAACATTTTTATGATTCGGAAATTTCTATCTTTCATGAATTTAAGCTACAACTATTATTATTTTCGATTGTAATTTCTACATTTCTATCTTTTTTTTCAGTCCTACTTTGTACTAAAAACGATTAAAAATTTATGATTGATGTAAAATTGAATTTGAAATAATTGGTTTTTAATCATTCAGCAGAGTTTATTAGTTTCGTCAGCACATTTTTACTTACCCAAAAATTATTTTTCAATTGTTATTTGAAATTCCACGTCAACGGCAATTTACGTATCAGTGTAACATAACCTCAAGGCTTTCTTTCATGCGCTAGCCCTTGCTCTTGCAAGAAAAACAACTTATCGGCTGATATAAGAATTTGGTTGAGATATTGAATTCAATTTCTTTTTAGCAATATGGGAATCGGCGAAAATACTCAAAGTTGGGTAAAACTGGGAAAAACTTATTGTGAGAGTGAATTCGGATACGAAAAATATCGCGTCGATCAATATTATTTATCAATCAATATATGCATTCATATGGAATAAGGATTGAGGGATGGCATTATAGGAAACAGGAAGACTCACGCACATTTGTGAGCAATCTTCGCTAACGGCCAATCACGGCACTCACGGACGCGGAAACGTGAACAAACGTGAGACGTGAGTGCGCGTGTTACATGCAATCCTCGGATCGCCAGGCATGAACACACAACACACATACAAACTTGATACTACAAACACAGCTGTTGTGTTTGTGTTTGTATTATATTTCGAAGTGTCATTGAAATCTTTAAGTCATTAACCGTCACATACTCACGGCACTTTTATCTTAAAAAATTATTTTCATATCAAATGCAACCCGAAATATGGACAGAAAGCGTTTGAACGTGTTGTGTGCGACGAAATCTCGGGAAAGGAAAAGAGCTAAAAAGTTGTGTGAATGCGGTGCAAAAGATTTCAACGCTGATCCAACTGATATGTCAAATGCGTCAAATGGTAAGTGTATAAAAACAAATAACCGAATATTTTATTAAGTTTTTACATGTTGTTCTATGAATTGCATGAGATTTTCAACAACTTTAAGTAAAACTTTCTAGTTACTCTTGTATTTAGTGGAAAATAACGTCAAACTTAAATTTTATAAATATTGACAACATTTTTATTCAGTTTCATTGCACCTTTTCTATCTTTTTTTCTTTGAATTCGAATAAATTGATTAATATTCAATAAAATAATAAATTCCAGGTATACAATAAATACATTTTGAATTTTTGGCGAAAGTAATGTGCATGAGGTGAAAAACTCGCTGTTGATGGTTAAGATATAAAAAATATTTTTCATTTAGAAAGTAGTATATGTTTAGGAGTAAAAATCGTGTTTGTGAAACTTATATTGAATTAAATTAATCTGTTATCCCTTGCTTTTGAAGATATTTTATTTTATATATATTTCCCTGCAAAGAACTGAGAAGTATCTTATGTCAAATTTGTTTCCCAGAAAATGAAGATACACGTACTAATGAAGCTCCAAGTGATGATGGAAGTCAAGAGAACATTCAACAAGCAGATATGGATGAAAACACCAGATGTGAAAACTCTGATAAAGACAATTTTTATGAACATGATTCTGAAGATGGAAACTATGTAGGTTTAATTAAATAATAATTTAAAAAACCAATACTTTTACTTGAATCAAATAAGAAAACATTAGAAGAAAATAAAATTACATTAAGTAAATAAAGTGATTAAAATAATTTAAAATAAATTAATTTAATAAATTACGTAAATCAAATTAAAATTTTTGTTGGACGAAAATAAAACGAAATTGAACATAAATTGAATTCAATTTATGTATATTGGTATAATAAGAACCTCATACTTAACCTCTAATTTAAGTATATAATTATATACAATATATTTATTCTAATCTAATTAAATTAAATTGAATGAATAAAGCATTTAAACGAAATGAATAGAGTCAATCAAATAGATTGAAATAAATCAATTTAATGAATCATGTAATTAAAAATGGAACTGTCAATTGATAAAAGTAAAATTAAATTTAGTTCAATTATAAATTATTCGATTAGCACCTAATGCTACAATATTCATTTACTTATAATAAAAAAACTAGCTACTTGAAATTCAATATTTAATTATATAACAAATGAAAATGAAATTTGATTGAATTGAGTAAAATAAATGAATCAAATTAAGTATGTATTCTGAATAAATACAAAGATGTAAATTCAATAAATGAGAATAATTTAAATTTTATTTTAAGAAAATGAAAACATCAAATCAAATCGAAATTAAACTCAAAAAAATTATTAATGTAATTGAAACTTGATACTTTAACTTTGATTAAATTATAATTGAAAGAACTATGAAGGTTAATTTTCATATATAAGTGAAAAATTTACATAAATTTTCGATATTTACTCGGAAACGGGATATGAATTAAAGATCCAGCAGTTTGATTTAAGCTTATGACGTCAGAGAATTTAAATGTTATGTCAATACTCCAAGCTCTGTATATCTATGTGTACAGAAAACTAGAAACCCATATTACTCTAAGAATAATAGTATTCAAATGGAACAAATTTCATTCTTCATAAACTGTCCTTTAGTTTTCCATATGACAAAATCGTTTTGATTTTTTACATAACTCTCCTTTTACAGTCAGAATATGATTTCGACTCAGAAGATGAAGATTATTACAGTGCCGATGATGAGGAATATGATAACAATGGCAATAATATCCAGGATAACAATGACGTGACAATCACATTGACAGGATACCCTGAAGATTTTGATGAGGAAGCTGAACTAAAAAAATGGATTGTCCAAGGAGAAATCTGTCAAGCGCAAGCCGATAAATTGTTATATATCCTGCGTCGTAAGTTACTACCTAACTTGCCGAAATCTTGTAAAACTTTTTTAAAAACAAACTCTGCTGATTATGTAATCGAAAATTGCGAAAATGGAGAATTTGTTTACTTTGGTATTGAAAAAGGGTTGCAGAATCTCAATTGTGATTTACATCAAGATATAATAGAATTAATGATTAACATAGATGGGGTTCCTGCTTTTAAATCAAGTTCGAAACAAATGTGGCCTATCTTAGGTAAAGTTCATGAAAAATACGGCCTTTATGAACCATTTCCGATAGGTATTTACTATGGAGATGAAAAGCCGAAAGACTTTAATGCGTTCCTAGAAAAATTTATCAACGAAGTCAACAGATTGAGTGCAGGGTTTATCATAGAAGGTCGAAATTACAAATTACGCATTAAATGTTTTTGTTGTGATACTCCAGCGCGAGCATTAATCAAGGGTGTAAAGGGACACATTGGCTTTTTCTCGTGCGAAAGATGTATGATAAAAGGAGAGCGTCATGAAAATAGGACAATTTTTCCTTTTGCGGAACATGAGGAGAGAACAGACGTGTCATTTCGTGATTAAGAACAACCAAATCATCACAATTACCTGTCGCCTCTGTTGGAAATCAATCCTCAAATCAATATGATTTCATCCTTTGTTCTTGACTTCATGCATCTTATAAAGCAACTGAATTCAGATTTTTTCTTCTTTACAGTGGTCCCATCCTAATGCGAAAGTTATTAAAATCCAGTTACTATCGTCATTTTCTTCTTTTCCATGCTGCTTGCCGATTATTAAGTTCAGATGAATATGCCTTACTTTACTGTAATAAAGCAAAAATGTACTTACACAAATTTGTTGAGAATGCTGGTCATTTATATGGAAAAAATACACTCACGAAAAATATGCACAATCTGTTGCACTTAAGTGATGACGTACGAAATATGGGATGCAGTCTTAGTCGAATAACTTGTTTTCCATTCGAAAGTTTTTTAGGAAAATTAAAGAAAATGATTCGTTCAGGTAACAATGTTTTGTCACAAATAAGTCGCCGGCTATACGAACAGCACTTTCTCACGATAAAAAAACCTAATGTTCCAGTAAATTTACAAATTATCAAAGAAAAATGGACTGACGACTGTTTTGATATAAAAGAATTACGTTACAAAGACTTCACGTTACGAACTTCTTACCCAAATAATCACGTTCTAATGAATGACAGTACTTGCTTTACAATTGAAAAGTTATGGAGAGAGCACGATTCAAATCATGTCAAAATGGATGTTAAAAAACTGAAATTAGATGGACCAATATTTACGTATCCATTCGATTCTGGCCGCTTGCATATGTGGAAATTGAAACCGAAAATTTCAAAAAAAATTGAATCGAAATTTGTTAGTGAAGTCAAGCAAAAACTAGTAACTTTATTCACCCAAGATGAATGTGATGTACAACAAAAATTGTTTACTATGCCTCTTCTCCACAGAAATTAAACGCAGATTCATTTTCAGCCAAAATTTTTTGAGTCGCATTTCCTATTTTCTATGTACTTATGTGTATACAATGATAAAATATTTTGTTAATCTTTGATTAAAAATACGGTTACTTATTTTATGGTTAACACAAAAATAAGTGTAATTGGTGTAACAATTAATTGTAAAATTATATTTTTTTTTATTAAAACTCGTTCTGAAGGCGTAGCATAAGTTAGATGTATGTAGAACATGATAATAATTATCAAATTGTAACAAGTAATTGCATAGGAAAACTGCAAATATATGTTTTTGGAAAACGCCCACTGTAACTTGTGAAAAAATATATGAAAATGATAGCGTACTGTTGATTTGTCATTATTTACATAGATATATGCCTTTCAGATGATTCTTTAACCTTTTAATAAGCGCTTTTGAGGTCATCAGCAACCCAACGTTTTTTCCGTAAGATATGTTTCTACAAAATGAAAAACTGAAAATGACAAAATTATGAAATATTTGTTTAATATCGTTCCATTTCATTTTTTACGTATTAAACTCATAGAGATTCCAGAAAACTACCTTTTTTCGAGACTTCACTGTTAAAATTTTTCTTATATTTAGGAGCTACATTTCAATAGCCAAAGTTTGAATTTTCAGGTGAAAATAGTAAAAACTGGCTGAGTCATGATTTTTCGTGTAAACGAAGTCATCCTGCACCCTTTGTAATAATTAAGTTTTTTAAAATCCTACCATTCATTTTTCAAACGATTTGATCTCATCCTAGAAAAATTGTTAGAGAGAAACCAGGAATTTTCTGGGATTGAAAAATTGGATACTCTCTTCACAGGATGAAATTTTTCGGCGGGGGTCACCCATGACCCCGCGTGGCACTTCGTGTAATTATTAGATAGCAATGCGCTAAAAATGTTCATTACGCATTTTAAGAATTTTTAGGTGTTCAACTTGAATACAAAAACGGCCTAAATTATAAAATTTCGTATCCAGGCTTTGACTAGTCAATTTGAGAAGGGGCCTGTCTAGATTTTAAATGGAAACCCCAGTATAGTGGTGATTCTAATGAGTGCCAAGATGATCCCAGGATAAAATTTTCTATCTCGGTTAAATCTAGTTAAATCGAGATTGGTCCTGTCTAGATCATAAGTGGAAACACCAGTACAGTGGCAATCCAAATGTGGGCCTAGATGGGGCCTTGATAGGATTTTCTAATCTAGGCCACGTCTAGTGCAAGCTAGCTTGGGGCTGTCTAGATAATTCGAGACAGCGCCCCTACATAAATATTCCTGTAGAGGGCCAGGATAATGCCAGGGAAGTTCTAGTAAATCCTAGATTTTATCAACTAGCGCCCGTCTAGACCCAATCCAGAGTTTCCTATATAGTGGCTGACCTAGATAGGGCCACGCTAATCTATGGATTATCCCTGATAACTTTCTGCCTGGGAGGTAATTGTTATCTGAAGTCATTGTCTGTCATTTCAAATAAGAAGAAAGATATGAGTTTCTCTACAAGTTATCGGCAATTTTCGTAAAAAGTGCGAAGCTTAAACATTTTTGGGGATGGCATCGATTGTGCACAGTTTTTTTGAGCACCTTATTTATCGGGCACTAGGCAATCGTGCACATTTTCACGATTTTCATCACTATGATCCTGAATTTCACAAATTTGAAAACAAAAACTCATACATTCTCAAAATTATACTATCAAATAATAATTGCATTACCCTGCGTAAAAATTTGAAAGAATGTGCACAGTCGCCCAGTGTACAATAAATATACAGTGCTTAATAAATGTATGCACAAACTATACCATTCGCATTTTTGACGTATTTGTTTCCGCGAAAAGTGGGTTAATTTGATGTAACTCAATAGTTTTCTTGTTGTTTTGAATTTGTCTAAACTGCAAAATATAAACGGAGCCAGAGTTCAATGTTATATTGATCATCTCATTCTCTGAAACTCTCAACAACTAGAGATAGAAAGGACAATAAGTTCTCGGTGCCTGTTGAAATAACGACACAAAATTCGACGGATATAATAAAAGGATTTGGAAATGTGACAAACGTGGCGCTTAAGATGTAAACTTTTTTATCTATATTTTATGTGCTCTCGTTTTAAACAGACAGCTAAGCCACTAAGTGTTCTATAATTTTTTTGTTTAAGACTTTTCCGAATAATACCGAAGAAAAAACATGTTTCCCATGAGTATACATGGTACTCAAGGATAATTCAACGAAAAATAACCCAAATTTTGTTCATATTTTTTCAAGTTAAACACTCCTTTACTACCATTCACTTAATTTAGAATTAAAAAAAATATGTTCGGTTTCAAAATAGAACAAATCTTATTGATTAATATCTTTAGGTATGTATTTCAGTATTGAGTTTTGTTAAAAATAGCAAAGGACTGTACGACTCAAACAAAATATGGAAAAATTCAAATCGATTTATGTATCAACTTTCTGGATTTCCCTGTGTTAGACAAAGTTGAAGAATTTTTCCGAAATTGGTATTTTATTGTATTGGTATATCGTGAGTGAATTTACCTTTCGTCATTTCAATGTTGACTGCAGGTGGTTCTTTTGAGAAAACCACGTCCATACTCTGAATGTCGAAAATAGACTCATCGTTTTCATTCTCTTGGTCCTGAACGTTAGACATGCAATATTGGACCTTACAGCTCTCGGCAATAGCTGGAAAACGTATCCTTTTTTTTTTAATTTCGAACTTATGATTTTCAAAACTTTTGTACTCTAGCAAACGTGAGCATGCCACATTTTAAAGATTTCTTGGATCAACGAAGATTATTGAGAAAAATATTAGCAAGGTTCTTCTTAAAATTGTCAAAAACGTAACCCGTTAAAATCGTAAAAGATTCTTTTGATTTTCCATGTTCAATGAATGAAAAAACATGAGATTTCCAAATGGCATGTACCAGCTGTAGAATAAACTTAAAGATAATACTATGAACTTTTGGGATGTATCATTCATAATTTTAAATAGACTTATTAATAAATAATTTTTGCGAAAACCACGTAGAATATTAACCGAAATAGAAAAAGAATGAATGTTATTCAATATAGTGAGTAGTAGATAATATTACTATAAAAAAGTTAAAAAGTTTAGAAAATATTAGGTGCAGGCACGTCTCAAAAATAGTTGAATATTTTTCATATCACGGAAACCTAGTCAATTTCGTACAACTTGCTGTTTTGTGAAGCACTTTTTCTTCAAATTTGTTTGAATTGTGAACCATGAAAAATTCATAACTATCTAATTTATTGACATTTTCATTCTCTGGAACTCTAAACAATCGAAAATGTACAAAACAATAAAGTTCCCGGTGCCTGTTGAAATAAAGAAAGGAAAATCTACAGATATTACAAAGATCTAGGAATGTGACAAATGCACAACTGGAGGTGCGAGTTTATGTTCCTTGTCAACTTTTATTTGACACACAAACAGGCAAAAGGTGGGATAATGTGTAAAATGTGTAAAAAATTTAACTTGTTTGACTTGAAAACCTGCATGAGCCTTAATTATACGTGCACCATTCATTTCTCATAGTGTTTTACTCCTGATAGAGTAAAATCGACATTTTGAATTATTCTACTACTTTTTCTCAATTTTTCTATTGTGTATTATTGAAAAATTTTTTGTAATAATTTACAGTGTTTACTGATTTCTAGTAGTTTTATAGATCATTGTACAGATTTTTATAATATGGTGTCATTTAATTGAGGGTTCAAATAGTCTTTATTATTTTAAATGAAATTGATTTATTAAAAAAAGGGCATTTTAAAACGAATTTTCAATACGTTTTGGGTTTTTATCTTACTTTTGAGTTTTTATACGATTCAAATAATTTCGTAGGATTTTTCTGAATTTGCGATATCAATTGGCGATATCAATAGTGTTTTGTATTTAAAGATTTCGAGTATTTTTCACTTATTTGAATAATGATAAAACTTCAAAGGGTTATTGAGTTCAAAGATTTCCAGAACATCAAAAGATTTAAATTCAGATTTGTAAAAAAAAATGCTTCGGAATTCGAATTTCGACCGCTTGACAGAAATTATACAAAAAATTTTTTACAAAAATTACATCGATAGAAATTTTTCACAACTTATATATTTCTTGCATTTTTCTATTTTTTTTAGTATTTATCAGATTTTGTTGCGAATAATAGTTTTTTTTTAGATATCTAGCAGATCTATCCTACATCCTTTTTTTAGAATTGGATTCTCTAATATTTTAAGTTTCATAGATCGTAGGCATTTGTTAAGATTTTTCTGAAAACAATTTTTTCACAGAATTTAACCACTTTGATTACTTTTCTAAGGTTTTCTGGCATTTTGACAGGTTTGTGCGTAAGTTAATCGAATTTGATCAAGGGCCCGGGCCCGGGCCCAAAACCAGTAGTCTCAAGCCAATTTTGACTGAATGACATTCCAGACGTTGCTGGCGATAGAATTTCCCAATCAACTGACCTTGACTGGCTATACAAAGGCTTCTCTCTTCTAATCTCTTCGCGGTTATTAGGGAGTACGCTCTGGCGGAATTCGGTGTGGCGGAAGTACTCTGGGGTTTGAAGTTTTCTTGTTTTTTAACCTTGACATTTGTACAGATTCTAATTTTTCTTACTAATTTACTCAGTTTAAACTGTTATTTTCTACGTCACCCTAGACGAGCACCTATTATAAGACTTTTGTATTGGAAGACAAAAATGTTAGAAATCAAAGATAATTATTCTTCGTTATTTGAACCATTTGCTTCTAATTTCCTCTAGATTTTAGCAAGTACGTATTAAATAATTGGTTTTAATTATAATGTTAATATAATTATTTTTATCACTTTTTGTACAATTCGTATCGGTGTCATTTATTTGCAAATTGGTTTTTACATAAAATAATAAAAAGTTCTACATGAATTTTAGAAAATGTTCTAGCCCCGAAAAATCTTCTCTGCCTACGCACCTGCTCAAAGCTTTATAACTCTGACAAACGGAACATACCGTGTTAAAAAATTATTTTTGAAACACTCATGATTTGGTAATTCATTTCTTTCGTTCAAGTTAGACAGAAATCCTCAGATGTTAAGGAAGTTATATCAGATTTTTCAAGTATTTTGCATATATCGCCTACATTTTTTTTTAAATTTAAGCTCGAGTAAATTTCTTTATAAAAGACATAATATGTCGAATAAAAGCCTTTGTACACAAAAACTGTAGATATTTAAGCTAAAAAGGAAGAATAGGTTGTTTATGATGATTGAAAATTTTGTACCTGACTGACAGGAGGGCAAAAATCACTCAATTCAGATACCTTCAATTACGTTTATAATATATTATTCTTCTCATACGTGTTTAAAAAAGGCGTTTTTTTTCCTTGTATGGATGAACAAAATTTAGTCTTTTTTATGGTTTCGCTCATAAGTAGTAGTGGATTTAGCTTTTTCTCTTAAGGAATGTTATACCTCACAAAAATAAATCACCCCTACTACGTGGGGTACGAAATACCTCACAAATAACCTTTGTTCCCACACATAAGTTTGAAAAAATGATCTTTTGGCGCATTAATAGAAGACAAGAATTTTTTCACTTCATTAATTATAACCATTTTTTTTTATGATATGAAAATGGCAATGATGTAAAAGACGTACTCCCTCATGTTTCTACTATGAAACAAAATTTTTAAAATAAAGTCACATCTATGATTGTTTTGTGAGTATAATCAACATTCATTGCTCACCTTCTTCCATTCCGGGATACAAAATGACATCGTAAAGCACCCCTTTTGGGATTTTGGCAGAAACAATATCCGAAATTCCAGCACTTTCTACACTTCCACTGACACTTGCTTCAAGCCTTGATCCCTTTCGAGTTTTTTTTTGTTTGGTAGTATACTGCATCTTGCACTTTTATTTCACCATGTTCTTTACACCATGAGTATAAAAAATTCTGAAGATGACCGAAGTGCGCGGGAAACGACAGAATACTGACCAAAAACCGAACTGAACTGATAAATGTAGCAACACTGCAATAAGATTTGAATACCCCTCCAATAGACACTCTTTCTCTTACGCTCCTATTGGCTGAGAAGTTTGTTTCTGAGACTACGGATTTATACTGTAAGTCCCCATTTGGGAAAATCAAGAGTGGGCGGTCACGTAAGTCAAGTGGGGATTGGTTTTTTGAGAGAGTGGAGTGCCCAAAAAATGACTGTGGTCCCGTATTCCTTCATGATTTGAAGTTAAATTTTCGACTCCCATTTCCTCTTTCGAGACTTGAAACTAGATTCTTCGTTTTTGCGCTCGAGGAGAATTATCATTTAAAGTTTTCAGAGGAAAATTTACTATATTCAAAAATAATAAACATGATATACAGGGTGTCACAGGGTAAGTTGAGCAGCCGAAAATTTAAGGATTCTCGCAAAATTCTAAGACTCTTTTTCCTTTGCCATTTTTAACAAAACTCAAAATTAAAAAAGTTATTCAAGCCAAAAATTTAAACAATAAATGGCCTCTCCTGACGAGTGGGGGTCGAATTCACGTAAACAAACTTTTCCCAAATTTTCTTCATATTTTTCTGAATAAAAAAGTCCTTCGCCACTTTTCACAAACCTCAAAATCAAAAAAGATATTCGAGCATAGAATCTAAGAAATCTGATTGGTTGAAACTTGTGACCCGAATAACTTGTTTGATTTTGAGTGTTGTGAAAAGTGGCACAGGAATTTTTTACTTAGAAAAATATGAAAAAAATTTGGAAAATGTTTGTTTCCGTGAATTTGATACTCACTTGTCGAGAAAGGGCATTTATTGTTTAAATTTTTGGCTTAAATAACTTTTTTAATTTTGAGTTTTTTTAAAAATGGCAAAGGGAAAAAAGTCTTAGAATTTTACGAGAATTCTTAAATTTTCAGCTGCTCAACCTACCCTGTGACACCCTGTATAACGTCTATGACTGAATAATGATCACTCGGAGCCAGGCAATATGTGAATCCAATATTCTTTGGAGAAAAACTTTCTATATTTCAGCCTTCAATCGGGCCCTCATCAGAAAACTGTGTAAATTATTACAGACAAATCTCCTTTTTATATAATTCAGAAAAACCAGTCTATTAACAATATTTTGAAAAACCTTTCATCCGAAAAACTTACGAATATCCTTAGTATTGTTCTTCAAGCCTTCAAATTGAAATGATTCCATGTAAAATGACATTAAGAACTATTAAAAACACACTTTCTCTCTTAAAAAAAAGCAGCAATAATGCATGTCTCCGTGTTACAATTTGTCATTCTCGAATTCAAAAAAACTTTTCCACAAGTATACTATAGTCGTAACGGTTAAGTTTCTTGTATCATCAACGATTGAACATTTTCACTTCCAAAAGTACACTTTACCGAAACATATCAAAAACAAAAATTTTCCATTTATTATGACGATAAAACTCCAATCTCACTCAAGAATCAATCATAGACAGAATTTAAATCTCCCCCCGTTCCTTCCCATTTTTTTCTCAAATTAAATTTTATTTAAGAATCCATCATGGATAGAATTTAAATTCCTTGTTTGAACGGAGCAATTGAGGATTTCGTAACTTAGAGGCATTCGATCCAAACAATCAAATATAAAGACAATGATATATAACGATTTTTAATAGTACATTGTTTACCGCTGGGCAATTTCGCTTTTCCGAGGACAAGGACGATAATTTTTCGTCCGAGGCGCTAGCCGAGGACAGGAAAATTATCGTCCTTGTCCGAGGATAGCAAACGCCCGAAAGTCAACACAAGATTTTCTACCCGGAGACGTACAAATATTTATTCGCAGTCTTAGAACGGAAACAAAAATTTAAAAAAATAAATAAAACTAGTAGCTAGTGCACAAGCAAATGAAGCTTGAGTGTTTGGCAACTACGTTGGGTCTTTCTTTAAGCTGAAATACTTATCTCGTTTTTGAAAATCATGGTAATTTCTTCATCTGAATTATAGGCTATTTACGCACTTATTTTAAATAGTTAATACAATTTTTGAATTTTTTGGGTTTTTTTTTTAAATTAGCCTTCTTTTTCGGATATCTAGCTTTTGACGTCTGGCTATTTTTTTCCGATTTGTTAAATGTTTTGTTATACAGAGCGCGAGGTAAATTCTAGACCTGTTAACTTCGATATCTGAAAATACAACAATATTCTAGAGTTCTTCAATACTAATTATGTAATCAATTACTTTATCTTTCATTCGTGTAGAAAATTTTTGCGCAATTTCTGGAACTGAAAAAACTCTGAATAATCCTTATATTCAATTTGATTGAAATTTCCTTGATAAGCTTCAAGAATATAAAAATTTTAAATGCTCTTTGAATTACCTAGAGTAATTCTTTTCAAACGAGTAAATATTCTGCATGTCAAACTGAAGTAAGAATTTAAACTGAAATAAATAAGTGCATTTTTGACTTACTTTTTTCATATAAAATAACACTCGAATACGAGTAAAATGCGATTTGAGTAGTGTGAAATATTCACTCAATTGGTTCATTTGCAGGATTATCACTCCAAGTGAGGTGAAGAGAAGTGGACAGTGTGTACAAGTAGTAATTTATAACTTTCGAAACCGTCTATTGGGTAAAGAGTAGTTAAGGGGGCGATAATTCTTGAATAAGAGTATCGTTGGATTTTTTAAATGAAAAAAAAATAGAAAAACGAGAAAAAAAATTTATACCCTACTTATATTTATATTCCCAGTTATTGATTTATCACGCCATTACTGTAAAATGTTTTTTCACCCGCTCTCAATTTCGGTTTTTCGTCATTGTACATAGTTTCCATTAGTTAAGAAATGTAGATATATTTAAAACTTATCTAATCTATTTTCGGTCATTTGTCATTTTTTTACATTTTTCATATATTTCTCAGACGCAAAAATATTATCTTTTCGTAGGTGAAAAATAATCAAATGTTATTCGTATCAATAAGATTTTTTTATTTTAAACTGAGACCATGACAACTGTTAACCTTGTTAAAATTTTAGTTTGATTGAAAAATTTCACTAAGGACGTATGAAATATGTTAATAAATGAAATCGAAAATGAAAAGTAACATATTATATCCTGCAAGGTTTTACCCGGACTCCGGGGCCAGATGCGCGCTTCCTGTTGCGTAACGTGCTACATTCATCTTTTGATAAATTCTATACGCCCGTTGACTTTGCGAGAAATTCGTTGATGGGTTTTCCCAAAACGATTTTGAAATTTCAGTAAAGAATTGGTTCTTAGAAAATGCGGAACCCGTCGCTGTATAATCTCGGATTCAAAAAAAAATTTTTGTACACTCATCCGTCAATCCATGGGACTCGGGCTGACGCTTAATGAACTGAGAAGGAAAAAGTAAACACTCCCAAAATTTGTCGATTGACTACGGAATGTGTCGCGCTGATTTAACCGAGACAGGTCCAAGACGGCACGCTAGAATGAGTCCCAAATATTCATTAATTTTGTCAACGCCGGAAAAAAAATGCCAAGAAAAGTCGCTTCGTATAATAGAATCAGTCCTATAGATAGATGGACGAGTTTCTCTAAACTTGAAAACAGTGAAATATCTTACACTATTTGAAAAAAGTAAATATGCACTGCAAAACAGTAAAGTTTCACGTTTTCAGATTAAGGGAGTAACTTAATTCTGAAAATAAATGTTTAGAAACAATAGCATAACTAATAAAAATTTGAAAAATTTCTTTGACAGGTGTGCAGTATAAAAAAGAAAAATTCTTATCTACGAAAATGCGGAAAATCTGAAAAACTTCGGTTTATATGGAATATTGAATTATAGGAATCTGCATAAAAATTGATTTAAATACAAGAAAATCATGTGAATCATACAAACTCTGAAGAAATACAAAGGTGTTGTGTACCGGGTTGGTAGCAATAAAACTTAAGACACCAAACTGCATTGAATAATAACTTTATTTGAAGTTTGATTTCCGAACTTTACGCGAACTAAGTCGCGGGCGAAAAAGGCGCAAAATTGATCCAAAGTCAGGTTATTTATACAAAGACTCCCAAAACAAGGATAGTTCTTCATACGATGTTCGACAGCCAATCGTATGCATCGATGATCGCATGACATACGTTACCCAATCAAAATTCACGATGATTAATAATGACGAACATTATCGAAATAGTCACCGACAAGTAATTATTATAGTAATTACGTTTTACAGATATAGTATAATATTGCTAGAGAATCGGGCTATAATGAGTCGACTAAAAGTACATATATCTCTTTCGACGAAAAACAAGATTATTACTTTTAGTGTACTTAACGACTATTCGGATGATTCGGCAACAGGTTATTGGCACTTAATGTTCCTCTTATTGATAGATATTGAATTTAAGAAATGATACTATTATAACTATCGACGCGATTATAAATGTCGTTGGGAAATACGCAAAAAGATTAACTATCGACGCGATTATAAATGTCGTTGGGAAATACGCAAAAAGCTGATGCAATGTTCTAAAATATTGCACAAACAAAAATAAAAATACCTAGGGGAATATCAGGTATACAACAAAGGTTTAAAAATTTTTATTAAAGGACTGTTTACTAAAAAGTCTTAACTGATACATACGATCTAGAAAACTTTCGATTTCAAAGAATATTATATTCATCAAAAAAACGAATATGGCAATATAAAGTAATACTTACCTCCTTTGACAATGCTAGAAAACGGTACAAAATAATACTAATCTTGAAATAATATAAAAATACAAAAAATCTATTGAACATGAAAAATCTATTGAAATATCAGTACTCAGAAATCTATGACATCGCTGAAAATATATCGAAATATCAATTCTACAGCTTAATGCTACTCCTCTCACACGACATCATGTCAAAATTACAGACATCATTGTATGCTGCATGCCAATGTCAAACTATAGTGAATGCCTATCATTATGGTATCAGAAGTTTTTGAAACAAAATATTTTAAAAATGTAGAGATTTGAATGTACCATTACACCTAAATTATAAATGATTTTTCTTGAAGAACCTTGTTCGAATTTTTACAAATAATAAGCAACGATGACTAACTACTTTTCGACCTGGAAAGCCGCAAAACTGTTTTTCACTTTTTTAAAGTTTTTTATAGTGTGGAAAGTTCTTTGAAATATAGCTTGGAATGCAGGCACGATTATAGTTTAGGATTGAGGTATTTGTATAATAAAAGCGTTGCTTCAATCATACGATGGCAAGAAAAGAGTCATGCTTTCGTCATGCATATTTGTCGAAATTCGAGGCCGAATTCCATTTTAGCATGTGAGCCCTAGTAATCGATAGAGTTTAAGACGACTCGCAACCTACTGTAGTGCGAGAAAGACGCCTAGAACGGGATTCAATTGAAAGAAAGAAGGACGAAAGGAGAAGGTCTTGCGAGTCGTCTTAAGACTTGAAAAAACTTGTTATTTTTATAAACAGTTGAAAAATGTACGTATATATTTATTTGTTTTAGGCATTCGCCTACATTATTAACATACATTTGATAATGAAAATTCATTCCATTGATAATACTGAAAAATATTATAAATACAAAAAATAATTTATTTCTAAAAAACTACGATGATGTACTTTAAACTTAACGTTCGACGAAATTTCTTTAAAATTTAGATCTTAGTGCATATCATTCTAGCAATCTATGTAGATAATTTCTTGTAATTAATAAACAACTCGAAAAATTCTTTAGACTGTGAAAAATAAAAAAACAAAAGATTATAACTTTCAGTATTTCAGACATTCCTGGAATTTCCGTATCGGGTATTATTCGTCTTGTAATATTTTCTTGCATTTTTCCAGATTTTTGGTATTTTTTGGGATTGATTTACAGAACATTAGAATCTGATAGTATAAAGTATTGAAAATTTCAACAATGTCTAGTATTTCAATTGTTTTTTATAAAAATAATTTCTCTTACTAAGATTCCTACTTCATTTTGTTTTTTTATTGCATTTCTCTCAAGTACTCGTATATTTTTAAGAATTTTCCGCGTTGTTCATAGATTTTAAGAAATCGGGATGTAGGGCATTATGACATCGAGTGTTCTCAACTCAAAAACCTCATGTCACAGATTTTGATGAAACTTGCTGAATTTGTTGTACTGTTAAAGTACAATAATTGTGCAAAAAAAGGGGTGAAAATATGCACTGGTTGCAGTATCACAGGGATCACAATTTCAGCATTTTTTCCATCCGCCTATTTTCTTAAAATTATAAGTCCATTAATATTTTGTTTACAAAAAAACAACCTGCATTTATCTTGCTATATTGTTTCTGAACTTTTCAAAAAAAAAGATTGCACAAATCTACGATCAATTTTTAATGATACAATTTTTTAAGTAAATCATGTTTTTAATGTTTTTACTATTCGTGCCTCCTGGGATTTTCAATTTTTTGCTGCAAATGTAGCCTATATCCTCCTCTACAAGAAACAAAAAAACGTTTTGTGGACAAACATCGATTGATGTGTTTTTTTTAACCGAGTCAATGGCGCCTGACGCGCTTATTCGCCGCGGTGCGGTTATTTTCACCGGCATGAATTGTGCAAATAATACATCATATGTATTAGGCAAAGCAATTTATGAAAACAATTGAGGATGTACAATTGTCGTAATTTACCGTAATAAAACAGTAAACTACAATAATCCCACATCTATTGATATGCAAAATAACAATAAATTACGATTTATTACGTTAATTTTACATCTCTATCTACCATACAATACAAAAAAACCGTTTACAAATAATAATCATAGGTTCAGTTAGGAGTATTTTCAAAATTTTAGCTAACTGTGAAATTTGAGAACAAGTTAAATAAAACGTTAGAAAATCATCATGTAGGAGCAGTTAACATTTCACCTATTATTCAAAAATCGTTGAATCTTTCTTATCTATCTATGAAGAATCTGGCAGAGTCACAAAACTTTCAAATCTCAACCACTCAGTCACTTCTCTCCATTATATTTTTATATCTTTGACAAAATTTTTGGTTTTGAAAACACATATCAGAAACCGTTGACCGACCTTAGAGTGGATATACCGTAGTTCCAGTCAGTTGTTTCTAAATGAGATGATCAAAAATGCTGTGAAATGGTTATATTTTATTCATTACAAATTCAGTTTACATGATCGTTGCAAATTTTTATACTGAAATGATCCTCGTCATCCGCATCTTTATTGTTTTTGTGTAATAGTGTTGATAATATTTGTGTGCTACCTATTAAAAATCATTCCTTTCCTCATAATAATCACTTTGTTCGTGATTTAACATGTTTCTTAAAAAAATTTTAACGTGACATTTTGATGACTTTTCACAATTTCGGGAAAAAGGTCGTTGTGTTTCTGAGAAGAGTATTTCCAAACTATTTGACTTGATAAAATCGGAATAAAAGACTGATACTTTCGACTCGGCAAGATTATTCAAAGATAGATAAGAAACATTTAACGATTTTTGAATAATAGGTGAAATGTTAACTGCTCCTACATGATGATTTTCTAACGTTTTATTTAACTTGTTCTCAAATTTCACAGTTAGCTAAAATTTTGAAAATACTCCTAACTGAACCTATGATTATTATTTGTAAACGGTTTTTTTGTATTGTATGGTAGATAGAGATGTAAAATTAACGTAATAAATCGTAATTTATTGTTATTTTGCATATCAATAGATGTGGGATTATTGTAGTTTACTGTTTTATTACGGTAAATTACGACAATTGTACATCCTCAATTGTTTTCATAAATTGCTTTGCCTAATACATATGATGTATTATTTGCACAATTCATGCCGGTGAAAATAACCGCACCGCGGCGAATAAGCGCGTCAGGCGCCATTGACTCGGTTAAAAAAAACACATCAATCGATGTTTGTCCACAAAACGTTTTTTTGTTTCTTGTAGAGGAGGATATAGGCTACATTTGCAGCAAAAAATTGAAAATCCCAGGAGGCACGAATAGTAAAAACATTAAAAACATGATTTACTTAAAAAATTGTATCATTAAAAATTGATCGTAGATTTGTGCAATCTTTTTTTTTGAAAAGTTCAGAAACAATATAGCAAGATAAATGCAGGTTGTTTTTTTGTAAACAAAATATTAATGGACTTATAATTTTAAGAAAATAGGCGGATGGAAAAAATGCTGAAATTGTGATCCCTGTGATACTGCAACCAGTGCATATTTTCACCCCTTTTTTTGCACAATTATTGTACTTTAACAGTACAACAAATTCAGCAAGTTTCATCAAAATCTGTGACATGAGGTTTTTGAGTTGAGAACACTCGATGTCATAATGCCCTACATCCCGATTTCTTAAAATCTATGAACAACGCGGAAAATTCTTAAAAATATACGAGTACTTGAGAGAAATGCAATAAAAAAACAAAATGAAGTAGGAATCTTAGTAAGAGAAATTATTTTTATAAAAAACAATTGAAATACTAGACATTGTTGAAATTTTCAATACTTTATACTATCAGATTCTAATGTTCTGTAAATCAATCCCAAAAAATACCAAAAATCTGGAAAAATGCAAGAAAATATTACAAGACGAATAATACCCGATACGGAAATTCCAGGAATGTCTGAAATACTGAAAGTTATAATCTTTTGTTTTTTTATTTTTCACAGTCTAAAGAATTTTTCGAGTTGTTTATTAATTACAAGAAATTATCTACATAGATTGCTAGAATGATATGCACTAAGATCTAAATTTTAAAGAAATTTCGTCGAACGTTAAGTTTAAAGTACATCATCGTAGTTTTTTAGAAATAAATTATTTTTTGTATTTATAATATTTTTCAGTATTATCAATGGAATGAATTTTCATTATCAAATGTATGTTAATAATGTAGGCGAATGCCTAAAACAAATAAATATATACGTACATTTTTCAACTGTTTATAAAAATAACAAGTTTTTTCAAGTCTTAAACTCTATCGATTACTAGGGCTCACATGCTAGAATGGAATTCGGCCTCGAATTTCGACAAATATGCATGAAGAAAGCATGACTCTTTTCTTGCCATCGTATGATTGAAGCAACGCTTTTATTATACAAATACCTCAATCCTAAACTATAATCGTGCCTGCATTCCAAGCTATATTTCAAAGAACTTTCCACACTATAAAAAACTTTAAAAAAGTGAAAAACAGTTTTGCGGCTTTCCAGGTCGAAAAGTAGTTAGTTATCGTTGCTTATTATTTGTAAAAATTCGAACAAGGTTCTTCAAGAAAAATCATTTATAATTTAGGTGTAATGGTACATTTAAATCTCTACATTTTTAAAATATTTTGTTTCAAAAACTTCTGATACCATAATGATAGGCATTCACTATAGTTTGACATTGGCATGCAGCATACAATGATGTCTGTAATTTTGACATGGTGTTGTGTGAGAGGAGTATTGCATTAGAACTTTGCAGAATAGTTCAAAAAAAGCTCGACAACACGCTTCGTTTCTTGTAATACTAACTTGTTACGTTAGTGACATTGAAGTGATGTATATTTTTTAAATTCAGATTCGTAAGCGTTCTTTTATGAAAACCTATTATATAATCATGCATCCCTATAGTTAAGAAAAAAAAAAAAAAAAAAAAAAAGGGAAATTATTAAGCAATAATGGAATATAGTATAACTGTTTATAGGATATGCAGAAAAATGTTCTTTATCATTATTACATTACTACATATTTGCCCTGTTGCAATATTTTGTTACCTGCCGACAATTGTACTTATCCTATTAGCAAAGGTTTTGAGATGACGATTCGATGAAATATATTAGGATTCGCATCAGATTGTCACAAGTTTGATGTACAAAATTTGTAAAAGTAAGAAAATTATCAAACAACATTTTCAATTTCTCCGCAGCGAAAATCATTTTTCAAATATTTACAGTATATAATTACAACTTCTCTTAGTAAATAACATTTGAAAAATTACAGTTAATATATTGAATTTTTTCTACTAACGCTATATAGTATCGGCAAATAAAGTTGAAAATTTCTTTATATTAGACAGACATAAAATGGGTTTTTGGGCCT
The DNA here is from genome assembly GCA_028476575.1 of Platygaster robiniae. Taxonomy (NCBI): domain Eukaryota; kingdom Metazoa; phylum Arthropoda; class Insecta; order Hymenoptera; family Platygastridae; genus Platygaster; species Platygaster robiniae. Next base: position 29,029,363 of record CM052019.1, read on the forward strand.
TTTTTGAACTTTTCTGCGAAGTTCTAATGCAATACTCCTCTCACACGACACCATGTCAAATTAACACACATCATTGTGTGCTGCATGCCAATGTAAAACTATAATGAAAGCCTATCATTATGGTATTAGAAGTTTTTGTAACAAAATATTTTCAAAATGTAAAGATTGGAATGTACCATTACACCTAAGATTAGAAATGATTTTTCTTTAAGTACCTTGTTTGAATTTTTATAAATAATAAGCAACGATAACTAACTTTTTTTTCGACCTGGAAAGCCGCCAAATTTTTTTTTACATTTTTGAAGTTTTTTTCATAGTGATATCTGTTATTTTTGTAAAAAAAAAATAATTAAAGTGTTTTTCAATGTCACTTTTTTTTTAACTACTAATCTGACCAACGGAAATAAAACCGAAATTTCCGGGGTTTCACTAGTAAAAATTTTCATGGGTACCATCAAAATTGTTTCAGTTATACAAACCACTTAAGTTCAGGTATTACCTTGAACTTGAAGTTTCGCATACATTACGGATTTGTTTTAAGCTTTAGAGTTACTTTTAACATCCAGGGTCTTTGTTAACCTTCAACATCTTGGATTTTTCCAATAAATTTAAACAATCAGATAATTTTTATAGCAAAAAGTTTAAATACAGAATAGAATGAATTTTTTAGTAGAAAAATCTTATTCTTCATGATTTGAACTCGGTTCATTGAGACAGTAACCGTATCGCCAATTTCGGCATCATTGTGTATGCTATGAGGATAATTACGATTATTCTGTGTCGGTTGGAATTACTTTGTAAGACAGAAATATACGACTTTTATCGAAACCTAAAACGTTTTGAAAAAATTTATATTATTTAAATTTCATCAGTACTATATTTGATATCTTGAGGACCACTTCTACATTTGGATTAGAGGGAAATGAAAAAAAATTGCCTCCTCCTCATTCACTTTAAGAGTATAACTCTACAAATTTTTGTAATAAGTTTGAGGGTGAACAGGAAATAACTCGATGGTTCTCTTGAAGTTACAGGGTAACCCTGAAAAAAGTTGTGGGTACACTGACTGTGAAAAAAAAAATATTAATCGATATTCTCGATTAAATCGAAATTATATTAGATCTGAAGTCAAAGTTGTTTTTTAGGATGTGTTTTAATATGGCACCTGTTTTATCATGTTGAAATAAATATTTTACATGGTGTCATGAGAGAAAACAATAATAGTACATTTTGCATCTAGGGAAAGAATAAATTTCTCACGAAGGTGTAAGTTATTCTTTCCCTAGATGCAAACGACTTTTTTTATCAGGGCGGAAGAAAAAGCCGATTTTTTCCCGCGAAGTGGGCAAAAATGTAGGCTTTTTCGACCGCATTGATAAAAAATATTATAATTTTACCATGATTTGTGGAATACTTGCTATCACATGCGGAATATTTCCAGAACCATCGGTAGGAAAAATTCCATTTAGGGTATGCGATCAAAACTTCAATATTAAAAAAAAATATATACTGACCTTTTTTAAACAGTGAGACAACAAACAAGATGCTCTTGAAAAAGTGTGTTAAATTTTTTTTACCTTACTTGAAATATAGACGAGTTGAATGGAAAGAAAGAAATTTTTGTTTCTCAACAAACCTAACGTACTTTTAATATACAAAAATTTTAATTCATTGAAAAAAATAGCGACAAATTTAGAGATAGTAATTGCACCTCATCTTTTTTTTTAGTTATCGATTTAAGTACAAGTAATTTTTTCATATCTTATAGCAAAATTTGTAGACTGATCAGAAGTTTTTTACATTAATAACGAATTAGAAATTCCGTTGTTTTCACTGGGTTTGAAAAGAAATTCCTGTGAAATGATCTCGATTTTCCCAGTCAATTGTATATTTTATTGAAGAATATACAATTGATTGGGAAAATCGAGATCATTTCACAGGAAATTAATAACAAAATTGAAATATTTTGAACTCATAAATGATCATTAGACATTGCTATATTCCCAAAAGTGTAATCTGTACAGTTTTTTCAATATCTATCGATTGCTGTTAGTGAGACATTTGCCATAACAGAGTCACTGTTTGTAGTAAATATTCTGTCAACAACTGGAAATTGCATCATAATTTTCAAAAAATCATAGAATTTCAGGTAGCTCATAATCTAAGGTGACAGTTATTCTCTGTGGAAAAAAGGATGAAAGTCAGGCCACAAACAATTCAAAAACGATACAACTGAAAGCTAAGTCCTGCCGAACCGAAAAAAGCATGTGAAAACCGACAAAGTTTTTTTAAGTTTTAGTTTTGGTTTTGGTTCTGTAAAACACCTCAACAACGATTTCGTTACAGTTTCGTTCCCGCTCAAGTCGAATCAGTTTTGTTTACATTTTTAGTTGCGGTTTAAGTTTTGGCGGTCCCTAATAAAAAATTTGCAAAAGTTTTTACAAGGATTGTACGACTCTATAGCACGTCAATATTTATGGCTTTTATTGGTCAATCGATAAATGGAATTATCAAAATACACATAATTTTTTAATACCATCAAATTCATAAATAATATAATGTCAGTAAAATTAAAAAACTTATTTGAGAAGTAGCAATAGTACTAACTGTAAAAAACAGAATAACTTGCGCACGTAGAAAAGGTAATTGACAAGATATAATTATGTGCTTAGTCCCTGTAAACCCTCTTCAGCAACTAAAAGAGGTTTTCATGGTCTGGTCCCGGAAAACGACAGTTTCAACTAAATTGATGCTTTCAAGGACCAAGTCCCGGAAAACCCCGTTACAACTAATGGGCTTTCAGGGACCGTCCCGGAATACGACAAATGTCCTCGAAAACCCCGTTACACATCTGATCCGGTCCCTGTATATCCCGTTGCACAAATATATATATGTACATATACGCATAAAATCCAAGCTGAAACTTGTACCCCTAATAACTTTTTTGATTTCGACTTACGTTAAAATTGGCGAAGGACTTTTGCCTCAGAAAAATATTTAGAAAATTCTGAAAAATTTTAGTCCACGGAGTCTACCTCACACTTTTTGAGAGAGAACGCATTTATTGTTAAAATTTGAAGCTCCAATAACTATCCAATTTTCATGAATAAATTTTCGCTTGAATTTAATAAATAATTTTTTACATCATTCTGATACTTGAAAAATTAGGATGATGTTGACTGAGCATTAATTTATTTAATTAAGTATTTATTGGTGATCAGACGATCATACACAACTTTTTATTTCCAAAATTTTTGTGATTAGGATAATAGTGATGGAAATTCTGTGGCTTCCCGCCATAATAGAGAAAGTCACACATCCCATAACGTTCAAAATTTAATCAGAATATTATGTCAAATGAGCCTCATCGCGTTGTAGTGACTTTCTCCGTTATGACGGGAAGCCACTCTCTAAATCTGAATAAGTAAAATTCCACTGTTTCGCAGTGGATATGCACTATAGGCAGCAGTGAAATGTCTTCCACTAGGAAAAAGTGAATTTTCACTGCTGTTTGACAGTGGAAAAGCACTATATGAAAAAGTGAATTTCACTTGTAAAACAGTGAAATTTCACTTATTCAAAAGTGCATTTTCCTGAGTCGTAAAATATAATTTTCACTGGTTAAACAGTGAAATCCTACTTTTTCAACCAGTGAAATTTTACTTATCAAGAAGTGCATTTCTCCTAATTGTAAAAAAGTGATTTCACTGGTGAAACAGCGAACACCGACTTTTTCAAATAGTGAAATTTGACTTATTAAAAAAAGCATTCTTCTTAGTAGTAAAATTAAATATCCGCTAGCGAAATATTGAAATTGACTGTTTCAAACTGTGAAAGTCGAATTTCAAAACAGTTTGATAAATTTAGGATAAGTCACTTGTGATATAGTGTATTGTTTAATATCGAAACAAATTACATATTAATGAGATGTTTTTTAAAAAATTTGATTTTAAATAATGAAAAAAAGAGTGTAAAAAAATATCATAGATAGATTAGATTTTCTTTATTGGACTAAGCATCAACTTCATCAACTTCACTCACAATCCGCGACTCCGCATTCACAGGCTCTTTATAATTTTTTATATTTGTATGGAGTGAAGCCACAGAGCAAGTGCACTTGGTTTCAACCCCATACAAGTAGACTGACATGAAATTAAAAAAATCTTGCAACGTAGATGGAAACGATAAGTTGAAAACATAAAAAATTTTGAATAATGTGTCAAAGGCCGAGCATGTCGTTTGCACTTGTGGAGTAACAAACCACCCGTCTCCTTGGACAAACACAGACGTTTTTTCACGTCCTCTGACACAAACCAATTATGGCTGTACTGGCCCTTTAGCAATTTTCCTTTTTTCTTGTGCTGCTGACTGCATATTTACGCCTTCCTGTAAGCAAATCATTTTTAATATTAATACTATCATCAATAATTACATAAATTACTGCCTGAGTAGTGGTAATTTTAAAATTTCTTTCCGTGTAAGCTTACTGTGAGCTCATGTTAATGTTAGCATAAAATAAAAAAAATTATCATCTATATTTCAATCTGAACAGTTAAAAATAGATATAAAAGCGAGTTTCAGAACGCCTAATTCAGTTTCATTATATGAAAATTTAAAAAAAGTAGTTTCTGATAAACAAATGTTCGTTAAAAACAAAACTATAAATAATGTAAATGGTATAAAAAGACTTTCTAAATCTTCAAAAAAAAAGGAACAAATTGAACATGGAATACAGTATAAAAAAGCCAAAATCTAAATTGAATTTGATCAAATCAGTTATTCAGTTAAAAAATTCTAAGATCTTATGCCTTTCCCTTCGAAATGTTTTAGGTTCATGGAGAAATTTCAGGTGAAAATTTGAAGTTTTTGAACAAAAATTTACTCACTGCAAGTATCATCAGCAGTTCTGGGTTGGGGATGATGTTTTTGATTGTCAAATTGCAATCAGGGCTGCTCGATGATGGCTCGTTCTCCAGCCTCGGCTAAAACAGCAACGAAGTTCGTTATGGTCATTACTTTGCTTTCTAAATCAATAATCGAAGCAATTTATAAAAACTAACCTGTTTCGGATTTCCACCATGATTCTTCTTTTTACAACCTCGGACCTTTTTCGCATTGGTAACCGGTAGCAATGAACATAGTGTTATCAAAGCTTTCAAATCGCCTGTAAAATATCAGGTAACTAAGTTATTTCAGAAATTCTAAGGATAAGCGAAAGAATACAAGAATGTTTCGGTGTAAAATTTGAAGTACATGTGGTTATAATTAAAATGAAGATTGATATATGTTCTGATTATAATAGTGGGGCAAAATTACCATCAGTGGCTGCAGTTTCAAGTTGGGATTGGATGTCTGGCCTCAAATTTTTCGTGTTCTTTAAAATTTGTTTCGAGTAATACGAGGGGAAGGTAGTCAAAAAGTTGTCTCCACAATTTTCGAACATTCGCGAGAATTCGTAATCAATCTGGAATAATGAAGTATAAATTGTAATTTCATTTTATCATGAAACTCTACATATAATATCGTTTGTCTTCACATGAAACTTGCCATTTCACCATTGTAGTCTTTCAATCTTGGGTACACACTCAAAATTTCTGCCATGGTTGGTGATTTTTTTAGTATCCAATCTCGCTGGTTTTCGAATGTTTCAGCCAAAGAACTCTTGATGGTGAATTTGTTCTCCGGACTCGGCAGTTTGTTTTGCATCCATGCAATCTGAAAAATCATAAAAAAAAAGGTGTTAATAGCATTCTCAATCGAATTGTAAGGTCAATACTATTGTTATTTGTTCATATAGCAAAACGAACTTTCGTATTCAAATCGTCCTCCGAAAGCAGTACATTTTTATTAGGCGTGACTTCTTCAGATATTATTTGCTTAAACTTTCGTTTCATAGCTGTGTTATATACTAGGAACATACGTCTTGGGGAGTCCAAGACTCACGTGTAAGGTGGGGGTGTTGTAAATGAGAAGTCCACGATATATACATATAATTTTAGATTTTATGAAACAGTGTTTGATCGTTAGTTGTACCATACAGTATTTGTTTCAGTTGAATCATATATCAAAAAAATATCTTTACAAAAAGGAATGATCTTGGTATTGATTTAGCATATTTGACGAGTGGAGTTTGTTTATACGTTGCTTATGTCCCCGAAGAGATCTTCGTAGGTTGACCGTGGATTCGGTGCTAAGGGGGTTTTACGAGGCCTTTCTTCTATTTCCATTCCCTCCGAGAGCAGACGTTCCTCCGTTTTAGGAGAAGGTGGAGGTGACAACCTTAGGGAAGATGATGTTGTATTTTCCGAGGAAGATCGATTCTCCTGTATTTTTCTGCGTCTCTGGATTTCTTTTGTCTCTCGGCGTTGCTGAACAAGGTTTTTCCTAGGTCCCCCTGGTACTGAATCGGGTTCCTGTTGGACGGGTTTTGACGAGGGTTTTTTTGATAATCTGGTAGGAGTGGGGCGGCTTTTTACTATTGGTGGTGATGCAGAAGACTGTGGTCGATCTTCACCGTTCGGGTAGCCGGGGCGAATGATGGGTTTGGTTCTGATTTCTGGAATTCTGGGCCTTACTGGTCTTTTTGGAATCTTATATCCCGTCCTCAAGGATGTGTCGGCTCTATCTGCTACTCTCAGATGGTGACTTGAAGATGGAATAATGGTAGTGTTTGATTCCTGGCAGCCTCCTGACTGCGCGACATGTTGGCTTGCTTTACCATTGGAGGAATATGGCGAATTTCTAAGCAATCTAACATACCCGAAGATCTTTTTGGAACAAGACTCACAGGTGTGTCGAACTATTGTATTCTTGTTGGTACTTATTGCTTTGGGAATGACTTTGGCCACCGTATTACAATGTCGACATTTAATGAGAGCCTGACCAGGTGAAGAAGAAACAGACACTGTTCTGCTGGGCTTATTGTCTCGTGGTATGAACCCTGCCAGTTCCTGCTGGGGCTTCTGGCGTTGTCTCCTGATGATAGTAGGTAAGGCGGCTTCAAAGTTCTTTGGGCACTCCTTGAACCCCGGTATCTTTCCTTGTAAGAACCGAATTTGAGCCCATAACCTTTCTTGTCCCTTCTGAGAAAATTCCTGGAACCCTCCGTTGGATCTTATCCCATGAAGTTTCGCTAGATTTCTAAGGTCTTGGAGTGTAGGGCCCACTATGAGAAATACTATCGTTTAGGAATTTCGTGACCAGATGATAACTTGATTGAACGCCTCGTAAAGCGACAAACAACAATTTCGAAGTAAAATCACTTCTAAAAAGTGAAAAATGCTTCGTGAAGCGACAAAACAGTTATTTGAGAAAAATCACTTCTAAAAAGTAAAAAATGCTTCGTAAAGCGACAAAACAGTTATTTCAGAAAAATCACTTCTAAAAAGTGAAAAATGCTTCGTAAAGCGACAAAACAGAAATTTACTAATGATATTACAAGAAAAGAAAAAACCAGGTTCAGATTTATACGGTTAACAAAAATAAGCTTACTTTTTCGTAATACACCAGTAGTCAACTTGACTGAAAGATCCCGAAAAACTATTGACTGTTTCGGCAAAAAACCCGGGGTTTATATACCCGAAATCCTGCCCCTGATTTCAAGAAAAAAAATGGTGGGAGGCCACACGTATGTGTTTAGAAAGAAGTTATTCAAAAAAATAAGATAATGTGTTGAAATTTGAGGAACTTAGAATGTGAAATGAATTGAATATTGAGCGATTTCGAAAGAAGGTAGAAATTCTCAACGATAATGTAACTTGCCAAATGCGATAGCATGCCCGTATCGCTTAACTGAATGAGTCGAAATGACTTAGAAGAATGAACATTCTCTATTAACTAAATGAGTGTGATAAATTCATATATCAAAAAGTTTTGATAATACGTATTTTTAAATTTTACAGTTTTAAAGAAATATATTTTTCGGCTATATATTGCAATATATTTTGCAATATATAACACTGCACCCGAATATGCTTTTTGCGATGGATCCAACGTGCTTCTCAACGTCAGGAGCCTATATTCAATAAATCCTTGTCTCGTTTTCGGATTGAAAAAATGTTCCTGTGTATCAAACAAACGTTTTCCATGAAATCTGTACTACTAGATGCATCTTATAAAATTAAGGAAAATATAAGAAAAGAAATAATCATTTTATCTTAAAAAAAATTATTTAAAAAAATAATTCAAATACATTAATACATACAAAGCCTTCAAGCCGGGATAAATCATGAGCTCCTCTTGGTTTTTCATCTTTTAATTGAGGAAACTCTTCGACAATTGCTCGTGTTAGAGCAATTTTACTTTTTCGAGGAGGATAGCTATAGAAAAATTAAATTGTCACATTTAGCATAAGTCTAGACGTATTCTTCGTAGTACAATAAGAGTAATGGTTGATCAAGTTTGCCATTTAATAAAATTAATTGTATAAAAATGATGTGCTTACTGAGTGCCTTGAGCTTCGATGAGCCCAGCAACAAGAATTCTAACAAAAGCTCGCCGATGACTTTCGTCGAAAGTATTGTTTAAAAGGGCTTCATGTACAGAAGTTCCATCTTTATGTTTTAATAAGGTTGATTTTACAGAACCAGCCATCTGTCAAAATGTTTTTGTTTATGCATAACGTTTCTACAATTTCCAAAAGTACACTTATATAGAAAATCTCAATGTAGTAAATTATAATTTCTCAACTTTGATTGATTGATTTGATTGGTTAAACTTTTTTTTCTTATCATGTACGTACACTAAACGTTGATTTTGGGATGCTTATGGTGAAAGTAGATGATGTTGGCAATGAACCAGTCGGTTCTCCCTCAACATTAGTGCCCGAAGTACCATATTCATGCTAGGTTCACTGGATGCTTGTGGAACCTCATCAACAACCTTTATCAGAAAAAAAAAAATAATAAGAAAACTGAAAGATTGAAATATGTACCTTGTGATCTAAGTGAAATTATGTAATATACTGTTATTAATAATATTAATAATAAATTATGATATACATTCTGTATTATATTAATAATATAATATGATATACATTATTCAGAATTATTTTGAATAATTATTATTATTATAAATTATATTAAAATAAAATAAAGAGACTAACCTTTTTTAAAAATAACTATATCAAAATTATAAGTTTTCAGTGACTGTACAATTGCAATTGTAGAATCTACAGAACTGAAAATTATTATTTGCAAAAACTAGAAACCACCAATATCGTGATTTTAAATATTGGAATGAAAAAATGGCAAGCTTTGTTAGATTTTCCATTGATTTAAAACATGTCAATGCAGTTTACAAATTCATTGCATAGAAGTGACGGAAATCGATGATTTTAAACATTAATAGAAAAACACATAGAATTAAACAACCATGAATGGAATGAAACTAATATTCGTTGACATTCAAAAGGTCACCATGAAAATTCGCAGGGAGTTGATAAATTACTTAATAATCACAGCTCGAAATTAACTACTTTTGACTTATAAGGATTGACATAATTACCGTTTGTTTGTCTTTGGCTTCCTTGACGAATTTCATGATTTTTTTTATCGGTCCTCGTTTCAACTTCATTTCCTTAAAATCTGTTTCAGTCATTTCAAACAGAGACTCTCCATCAACTTTTTCAGCTACGAAAAGAATATTTCAATTTGAAACGTCTAGTGCATATTTTTAAAAAAAATATCATTCTAATAATGTAATTCAGGTAAACTCTATTAAAAAAACGTTCAAATAATTTTATTTATCAGTTTTTATAAATGAAAATTTCTTGTAAATGTCACACAAACATAAATTTTTTATGTACAATATTAATCAGTTTGACTTTGTATGAAATTTTTAACAAATCATGATACTCAATCGCATGTAAGTTATTTAATTTTTGCCTTTTTTTTCCTTGGTATTCATGCGAAAAATTATTTTTTTCTCGGAGTGAATATATTTTGCAATAGGTGCTTTTTTCACACAGTCATTCAATTTGTTTGTGTAAAAGCGTACCATTTTATAGCAGTATGTGACGCAAGCTGATGTACAATTGCTTACTGACAGGATCACTCCATGGGCAAAGTGGCTTGTAATACGCGAGAGAATTTGCATGTACTAATTCCACTGATTCTTGATAATTTTCTTCAAAACTTATTGCAAAAGCATGGAAGCTTGTATCAAAACCGTTTGTTGTACAGGGAGCAACAAGAAAATGAGCATCGTTATCACTCAAAAGAAGAATCTCAATTATTTTTGCAAATCTCGGCAAATTGTCTTCGTTTTCTAATGGAGCACTGAGACAAACATGAAATCCATTTCGGAACTCGACACCGTGTACTTTGACACTTTTAGTGATAAAAACATTGTCAATACTTGAATATCCCAGATCCCTGAGAGCATGGAAACTTTTTATTTCTTCGACAGTGGTACATTGTCCACCTGGTGAGAATATTTTGAACAGCTTGACATTTCTGCCACCCCATTTTGCACTCTGCACACACTAGCTCACATGAATGACAGTTTTTGCTGGGTTTTTTAAGTTGTTCATAGTTTGAGCTCTTAGTTTCAATTCATTATGTTTGGCTTCATATCTGAGAAAATTGTATTTCCATAGCGGGCCTGACCACAGAATACTTTGCGTATAGTGGAACATATGATGAAATTTGTTTGTTAGATTAACTTTTGGGAAAATTTCTTTGAACATATGAATCAATTCACGTATGAGTGCATCAACATAAGTTACACATGATCTGGTTAATTTTGGAGCAAAAACGTAATCCATAATCCGAAGTATCAAAAGAATCAACTCCATGTGTGGGTTTTCTTTTTCGACTTTTTCTGCAACCAAGAAAGGAAACGATCTTAGTAGGAGCCACATTTGCATCGCTTTCTGACTCACTGAGAGTTCTAGTAAGTGGCGAGGAACAAAATTGCCAGAGGGCTTGTTCTTTTGTTCAGTGTAGCCGTATTCAAAAGAACAAATTTTATTATTAAACCATTCAAGATTGAAAAACTTATTAACTTTTACAAATTGATTCAAAACGTTCATAAAAATTACTGCTCCACAACCGTGGCATAACAAGTCATGCATCACATCCCAGACATTATTTCTTGTTATATGAAAATATTTAGACTTGTTCAAACAGGTTTCACCTAGAATTCCAGTTTCTGTAAGAGATTCGTCTGAAAATTTATGTTCTTTAATGTACTGCAGCTGATCATTGTAGACTTTTTCAGTTCGTAACATTCCGCAATTCAATTCAGCATTATGTAAATCTTTTCTTAAGTACAGACAGCAGCGGCAAAACAAATTTGCTACTGGACCTTTATAATTATACATCTCATGTATTGCAAGAGTGTCACCTATGACAGCTGCTAAAGTTCCACGTAAGGTGAAGAGAGAATCACCACCTAGATCTACTTTAACTCCATCATCACTTTCAAGTACTGCCAGCTCATTGAAAAAAGGTGAAAGAATTCTTTCAAAACCATATCGTTTTATATCAGGACTAGAACATAGTGCCAGAACATGAATGCTGCTCAATTCTGAATTTAAGTGTGCTGGGATATTTTGGATGGTATAATAAAAAGCTCCAAGCTTGTGAATCCCAGTTTTTGAGCCCAGTGGATTCACAATTTCCAACTCATCATAATAAAGCTGAATTCGAATCGCATAAGGATATTTTTGTAAGAAAGGGTGATTTTTATAATGATCACCATCGATGAAAGAGTTCAGTTCATCTTTCGGAGATTTTTGCTCTGAGTGGACAGCTCCAAAAATTGATTTATTTGACAGTACCAGCTTGCAAGTTTCGATGATTGGTACGTATTGAAAAGTATCAAGAATCGTTTTAGGAATGAAAGTAGCGGTTTCTTTGTCTAACACACTGTCCATTCTACAATCAAGTGGTATTTCGATTGGTTCAATGTAACTGCATTCTTTCTTTAAAGCATCGATGTGTTCATCAAGATTTCTTAAATAATCATAAGGATTTTCGCAATCAAATGAGCTGAGAAGAGCGACTGCATCTGAATCTTTCTCCAAGTTTTTTGATATCAAAAATTTCTTCACTTTCTTTTTGTAATATTGGATAATTTCACGAAACGTCTCTTTATTTTCACCAACGAAACTACTCATGGTTTCTCCTGTAGTTGAACCTTTGCAATATAATCGACCAATCATTCGAACGATAGAACTTCTTATATTTAAATGTTCTTCTTCGATAACTTGCTCATTTTCATTTTCATTGTTGAATTTTGTTTGAATTTCATTAATCGCATCAGTGTCTTTATTTAACTCTGATGTTGCTATTGTCACGTCCTGGACGAACGTGGCAAAGGACGATCAAGAAAGATTTCTCCTTCTTGTCACCCTTAGGTTGTTTCCGGTTTTAGCCTGCAAGGGAGGGTCAAGGAACCGGACGCAATCGTTAGTGGACAACAGGGCGAGGAGGAAAAGAAATAAAAAAAAAATAATATTATTTTTGTTCACAACTTTAATCCAAAAAAAATCGGCAAAAATAGAATAATACACAAAGCAGTATACTAAGATAATTAATGATGTAATATTATAACATGAGGTAAAACAATTTGAAATAATTGTACAATAAGTTTTAAGTTTCGGAATATAAAAATAAATGCACTATATGTTAGAATCTCGGAGACAAAATAAATGCACAATATGTTAGAAACTTGGAAATAAAATAAATGTACAATATGTTAGAATCTCGGAAGTAAAATAAATGTACAGTATGTTAGAATTTGGAGATAAAATAAATGAACAATATGTTGGAATCTCGGATAGTAAAATAAACGTACAATATGTTAGAATTTGGAGATAAAATAAATGAACAATATGTTGGAATCTCGGATAGTAAAATAAACGTACAATATGTTAGAATTTGGAGATAAAATAAATGAACAATATGTTGGAATCTCGGATAGTAAAATAAACGTACAATATGTTAGAATTTGGAAATAAAATAAATGAACAATATGTTGGAATCTCGGATAGTAAAATAAACGTACAATATGTTTGAATTTGGAAATAAAATAAATGAACAATATGTTGGAATCTCGGATAGTAAAATAAACGTACAATATGTTGGAATTTGGAGATAAAATAAATGAACAATATGTTGGAATCTCGGATAGTAAAATAAACGTACATGTTAGAATTTGGAAATAAAATAAATGAACAATACCACGTATTTGCCGATGTAGGCAGGAAATAGACACCAAAAGACTCGACAAAAGTAAGACGACAAAAGACGCTACTACCCGTTTCTCGAATCCTTTTATAAAACTTCTATTTCCTCCCCTTTTAGGAAAAAAAAGAGATGGGATGTTTTCTACGCGATATTCTATTGGTGTCTCAAATCCCCTCTAAAGTTAGCTACTCTATCAAACCTTGACGTTGACAAAAAAAATCGCATAATACAATTTACTAAAAGATAGAAGTCATTTTCCCCTTTCAGTGAAATCGCACGTATTTAGTGATTCGCCAAATCGCTCGCCGCTTAACTTCTTATTATATGCGCAATAAATATGTTTCGACATGGCGTTATAGTTTTCCTAAGCGAGTTGTAAACGAGCAAACGAAAACGCTTTTTTTGCAATCAAAAAAAATTGACATCCATTATAGTGAGATATGAAAGAGTGCTCAGTCCGCTCGTTACACTATAATTGCTGCATTTTGCATTTCATTTTGCTTTGTATAAATTTTGTCTTTTATTTCACATAAATGCACTTTCTTAATGTGCTTTCGCAAGTTAAAAAAATGAGAAAATTTATACGACAACCATTTTGCCCACATTCAAAACCGTCATTCCCCCCACCTCGGAGTATAGTTAAGCCATGGAAGCTTCCTCTAAGATGCTTTGTCAAACCATCTAGCCCTCCTTTGACTTTGCTTTTGCAAATGGAGCATGTAAGTTCTGCAATATTTGATTCGTATGTATTTAACCTCTACAAAAGGCAAGTTTTTCAACTATATTATCAATGTTTATTGATGCCTTTACGTTTCTGGAAATTAAAGTTTTATAAGAACTATAGATCAAAATATTGAAGGAACTTGAATTAATGTTCTAATAAACCTAGAAGAGAAGGGGGTCACTCATATGTGACCCCCCCCCTTTAAGTAAATTGACTACATTTTATAATGATCAAGAGAATTTTTATGTTAACTCTGCAAGATCTGAAAATTTGGTTTAAAATAAACTTTCATAAATGTTTAAATAACTTTTGTAAAAGAATTTTTGAACTTTTATTTAAAGAAAATAAATTGAACACCACAAATATTTAAAAATCGAAACTTATTTGATCATGTTTGTGGTAAAAATTTAGATTATTACAAGTGTTGAAATGTCAACGATTTTCATGAGTTTTATATAGACCGCATTATTTCATCAAAAAATATTTTAAGACAATTATGAATCTTCATTGAATTAAAAATTTTGGTGACTCAAGCGAATTTTTCATCGTTTTTGTATCAACTCAGTAAAATTTGAAACTTCAATAAATAAAAAGAAAAATTTATTTTCTTGTTAAAAATTATCAGGTCAAAAATTTAAAAAAAAACTACAGGATTCGTTAAGACTTCCAGATTTTGCTACATTGCTTTATTTTCGAATCTGAATTTTGTCTGTATACTCACATATATTGTTATAATAACTTAAGATTTTATCGAACCGCGTGAATTATGTATTAATATACATAAAATAATTTTTATCATGAAAAATATTAAACAACATTCTATATTATTTAATAAAATAATTATATTCTAACAAATATTATCAAATAACTAGTTCAGGTTGAGAGACATAATTAAATATAATGTTAAATGATGATGAATAAATTATTAAATCATTTAACCAGTTGGTTATAATCACCAACGTGTTTTTATCAATAACTCATTATTAGTCATTAAAGGCATTTCCGAAAGGTCAGGAACATAAATTTCCAAGGCAAAAAATTTAACTCAACATCGTACTTTGAATACTGCTGCTTCTTAGAACTGATTTTAATACAAAAATAATAATGATTAATGAACAATTAGGAGAAAAGTTGGCAATAAAAACAGTAAATTCTGGAGCTCATCATTTTTAGTCAAGTGAGAAATTCAATTTACGAATACAGTCAAACCTGGATAAAGTGCTCAGATGTCAGATGCTGTAAAGTAAGTATAAAAAATATGGCATTCTGTTTATGACTCTTTCAAACATTTCGGAAAATTCGAGAATTTTTCATTAATTGTGAAATTCAGAGTCTAATAGCAATCGAGAACTTCGCAGTAATTTAGAGAGCCCTCGATCGAAAAACGCTCGATCGAGTTTCGAGTGTACATATGGTAAAAGGCTCAAGTTCCAAAAAAATATAGTAATTATTGCAATAATGTATTACACTGTGGAACCAGCTTGAAATATTAAATGTAGAAAATGAAAATAACATCATATCATTGACATTTCAGAGAAATAATAAGCACAATCTACCAAATTCATGAAAATTTTCAATATACTTTTGATTTTCTTTAAATTTCGAAATTTTCAACGTAATCCCAGCCATATGAAACTTTCCAAACTTATAAAAATGTGTACAACTGATCAAAATTATTCGCAATTTTTTGATAGTTTTCTAATTTTTCAGATTGTTAAAGGAAATTAACAAAATCTATGAAATTATGACCCTTCACTGTAATTATACACATTTCTAGAATTACTCAGAACACTTGACAATCCTTAAAATTTTCGATGTTTCTCCTAAGTTTTTCAGTTTTCGAAATTTCTAATAAATTTCAAGTTTTTCATATCTTGAAGAAAATGAAAGCACGTTATAATGAATATATTTGAAAGAAAAGTACGATATAAAACACAATCTAGTTGTTATAATAACTTAAGATTTTATCGAACCGCGTGAATTATGTATATTATTTTATCATGAAAAATATTACACAACATTCAATATTATTTAATAAAATAATTATATTCTAACAAATATTATTAAATAACTAGTTCAGGTTGAGAGACATAATTAAATATAATGTTAAATGATGATGAATAAATTATTAAATCATTTAACCAGTTGGTTACAAAACTATAAAAATCTCTCTCTTTGCCTTCTCCTTAATTTTTTATGGTCTAGCTTTAAAAAATAACACATTGTACGTTATTAAAAAAAAGATAAGAAAATTTGCTCATGAGCGTACCGATAATTGCATCCCTCACTTCCTCATCTCCTGTCAAAGTTTCCAAAAATTCAGCAGTCTCCTCAACCCCGAGGGTTATTGCATTGTTAGGATCGGTCATGCTAAAAAAAAATTTGAATATGAAAAAAAAAAATTAATAAATAAATTTAAAAAAAAATAAAATAATAAATTGTTAAAAATAATATTGTATTTTTATTATTTTTTATTTCTTAATTTTTTTTATTATATTTATTTTTTATTTTTTATTATTATGGATTTATTATCTATATTATTTTATATATTATTATAAATTGTTGTATTATGAATCAAATTGTTGATAAATATAATATAAAAGTTAATCTATAAAATAATAACTTTTTATGCATAAATGAATATTAAATATGTATAAATCTTTCGATATGTTTAACTTGGAATGTTGCCATTTTTGTTACAAAACTTTTTTGAGTACCATTTATTATTATCAACATTTATTTATTAAAAAAAAAAAAAAAAAAACAATAAAACTGGACTTCGATACTGGTGATTATAAACATTGAAAGATTATAGGATTTTTAGAATAATCAATTTTCCACATGTAAATAGAAAAATAATAAATTTTCTTTTTGCAAAAATCTGCTTTGGTAAAAAATCAATTGGAAAAAATTGGAAAATCAATTGAAAACAAAACCTAACCTACAAAAGTTGGAAGAGTAAACATTTTTTGTAAGAGCTGGGAAGATCGGAAAAATTTAGGTAAAAAAAAAAAAACTTACCAAAAGTCCCATACAAAATATAGGTTATCAAAAACCTTTAATACTTTTATGAGGTTATTTGCAACCTTTTTTAATATAGCGCATGTGTAATTACAATGTTTAAACATTCGATTCGCAGGCCTTTTCATTTTCAAAAAGAAGCATTAAAAAGTACTTACATTTTTTCGCCTCAGGACACTCGTACACAACCGATGCCTAAAAATTTAAAACCAAAAACATCCAATCGCAAAACTTAGAAACTGCAAAACTTGGAAAACTTTTAATATATTCTTATTCCACGCGTTTTGATTTTCTACGATTGTTGACGATTGTCACTTGTCACCGAGGACAAACTGGCACAAACTGGCACAGTTGCGCGGCAAAAGTTTGATTCACTGTTTCATCCAGAAAATTTGACTATGGATTTGCTTGCAACTTTATGAATTTTGTTTCGATATCAATCTGAGAATGTAGTGAAAATTTGTAGCATTTCAATCGATTTTTCAGAAAACAAGTATCATGTTTACAGCGACTTTCACTAATGTTATTAATTTCTTTTTTATTAAGATAATACAATTAATATTCATCTGTTCGAATTGCATAAATTTGATGAACAGCATTTTCATGGAGTGCTCAATTTAAAAGATGTATAGAATTTCATACTGTATGCTCTAGGATTTACGGTTTTACAAGGGGAGGCTCTGAGTTATGAAGCGCAGATCTTGACTTAACTCGCTATTTTTCTTCTATTAGGCCAAAAAAGCATGTAGGTATAATATAGTATATGAATGCCCATTAGTTGGAAAAAATGGTTGTAACAATTTGCGTGGCGCGGTTGGATGCTTTACATGACCTCTTAATGTATATTAACATGTGGCAAAATGAGAAGAGTGCCATTCCACAACCCAGAGGTACACGGTTCAAATCTCGAGTCCGACGATTTTTTTTTCCTCATTTTAACAATAATGACGAATTTGTGTCATATTATTAAAAAAAAAATATATATATATATATGTAAGTACACTCACAAAAAGAAAGTACTTCCAATCAGTAACGAGTTGCTTAAAATTGATCTCGGGGTGAAAAATACGAAAAAGAAGTAATTTATTAATGATCGAGTAACGGGAGGTTCAAAACAAGTAATATATTACTTAGAAAAAGTAATAATTCCTTTTTTCAAACGTTTCGTTACTCAATACAAGTAAGCAGTTACTTCTTTTTCGTATTTTTCACCCCGAGATCAATTTTAAGTAACCGCGTTACTGATCGGAAGCATTTTCTTTTTTGCGTGTAGACAGAAATACAAAGAAAAACTACATAAAGAAGAATACAAGTAAATAGCTGTAAGAAACATTATTAGTCTTTACAGCTGTAATAACTTGTGCATCGAATTTCAGAAAGTTAAACAAAAATATATGTAAAAAAGGAAATGATTCTTCAAATCGTAGAGAAACGGAAGTGGTACGAAAAAAATAAAAATCTCTTGGCAGTTTTCTGAAAAATAGTTCGAAACACGAAAATTGTAATAAACTTTGAATGCTATAGCTCGAAAATCTCGAAATCTAACTTGGAATTCATATAAAAATTCTAGGGATACATAAAATAGCGGAAAATTCGGCAACTTTTTACACCTAGAAAAATACCGATAATTTCAGAAACACTGAACAAAAGAAAAAAAAAAAGAAAAATGAGAATGCATTTCAGTACTATGACATAAAAATACTCTTACTTGCGAATTTCTTGACTTTTCAAAAAACACTTTTCATTTTTTATTGACCACTTCATAAGATTAAAGCAAGTAATTTTTTATACGTGTGACGAGTGAGATTGAAATTGACGAAACCAACGTCGATCCTTGTCGAAATATCTCAGCTCGAAAACAGAGAGGACCAATAAGTGAAAGTTCGATTGAATTTCCTTATTGACCCTCGATCCCCGTTTATAAAGGACTGGGGAAGGTGTTAAATTGACAACAACGATTTAGAATAAAATATTAGAATATATTACAAGGTAATTATCTAGAATACAACTCGGTTGTTACAATAGTCCCCGCACGCATTGATGATTATCATTAATCGTTATTAATTTGTATTATTCGAAATCGATTTTTGAACTCATGACTCTCATGGAGACTCGCATATCTCCTCGCTTCTTCATTATTTTTAGTATCATTTGTTCATATATCGTCTAATTATCTCCCTGTGTTAATCACTAAAAATGTAACATTCTATCCTCTTCATTCGTCTGTTTGTATTGAATTTTAATTCAGTAAGTTCTTTCATTAATTAAATTTTATTTGGAATCATCTTACAAGCTGAGCTAAAAATTATTAGTTCCTCATTTGATCAATGAAGGGTTGCCTTGGAAACACGAGCTGGATAGGACAAAGTCCCATCACCCGACCTGATTATGGAACTATAATTTTAGAGCTTTTCGCTTATGATTCAATTTATATTTTTCATGATTTGTACTTACTATTGAAATTTTTAGGTTTATAATAGAAACTTAGATCTTTAGGAGGTTTCAAGTGTGTGGGAGCCTAACTGGTTTTTGTGTGTGTGGAGCGCGAATGAGAGCCACGAGGCTTGCGATAGGCCAAGGTCGATTGTGCCAAAGGCGTATCACCCTAGAGACGACAAAGTCGTTAAGGGAGGTGATAGCAAGGGCGACGCTCGAGTGAAGGCAGATCGCAGTTAGGCTTGCCTTGGATCTGCAAGAAGTTAGAAACTTCGCAGGCCAGATCCAAGAGCTAACCTGAACTTATGCCGAGTTTTCGCGGGTTTTTATACCCTGAGATAGATTGAGTCAATTATCTCAGCACGTATTTTTCGAATGATTTCCTAGGAATTTGCGTCATTGCGTTATCACTATTTTCGTGGTCGCCGCGTGATCAATTGATTCGTAATAAAACTATTGCGTGTCTATTGTTCGTGCAACTGATAAGGTCGCTCCGAATTTGTTGAGGTAGAAGTGATTGAACTATCGCGGTTTATGATGACCTTCGATGTTTTGAATTACTCATATAATATTTCATCTAGGAATATTGTTCTTGTAGAAGAACAATATTACATTTATTTACATATACCTATATACGTATATTTACTTAATATTATGCATATGAAATAGGAAAGAGCCGGCTCTTTACATACGAACCAATCATTTTTTCCAATCCAATGTTTTTGAGCCATGTTCTCGATACCATAAATCCTCGTTGGATAGGGGTAGAGTATGACTGAGTTCATAGCAGTTGGATGGACAACCGGAGACACTGCACCGGCAAGGCATTTTTCACTCGCGAAAAAACAAATTAAAATATTGAATAATTTGAAAAAATTAGAAAACGGAACGCGTGACGTGGGTTGCACTTGTGCCTTTATGCAGTTATGGGAAAAAGAAAGAAGTGGCCACGACTACTCTGGTCAGCTTATCTCATTTTTGAGACTAGCCGGCGTTTTCCGTTCCATGCCACGTTTATTGACTTTGCGTCTAAGATAATTAATGAATTTTAGATACCGGCCGAATGAAACTAGATTTACTATTTTAAAATAATACAGGATGGTCCAGAGAGCTTGGACGAAAATTTACCAGAAAAAATTTTTTTTCATTCATTACTTTCAGATAAAAATAATGTTATTATATATAGTGAATCAAAATCAAGATGTGTCACTGAATCACAAGAGTTTTTATTGCTTAAGAATAAATTGTAACTGTACGGGGCATTTTTTGCTTATAACTTCAAATAATTCTTATTTTATAAGGTCTATATATCCCATTATTATCATAATTTTTGCATCTTGCCGCGCGTCAGTAACAATATGTTACTAACTATATTACAGTAATATGTTACATAATATATTATATATCTTATAATGAACGCCTCTAAAATTTTCCGCGAAAGTTTATTTTGGTTTTTTACAAGAATAGAAATCAAAAAAGATATTCGAGTTCGAAGTTGCAACCAGTCAGATTTATCTAGGTGATTCGAGGACTTCAAGGTGCTTTAAGGTATCCTGTATAAACGCAATAAATTAAAACTATGGTAAAAATAACTTAATTTACCATCAAAATAGACCGTATTACTAGCGTCACTATAGTTGTAATTTGCATTATTTACTTTATCATAAAAATAAATTAAATTACATACTTACTCTAACGAAAAATATTCCGAACATAATAATAACACAAAATTATTAACATTTGTCAAAGGTACATTGTTTGTTAAATATTAATAAATCACAGTACATACAACCGTTACAAGTCGAGCACGTGTCTTTGATGCAATTAACGTTGAAACTTGAGCAAACCTGGACCTAAAGCTACCAATTTATGGTGACGTAAGTCAAGGTAGAGGGGACTTATTTTTAGTTGATAGGAGTTTTAAATTCAAAGATGACTCCAGTTTATAGTACGAAATATTGGAAATTTATTCCTTTTTTCCTCCTCACTTCTCTACAAATTTTCCTAAAATCTATATTTTTTTATATTCTGTTATTTGCTCCTGTTTTTCGCCTAGATAGGTTGCGTTTCCTTGTCGTAGATAGTGGCTCGTCTCCGAAGGAAGAAACGTGTGACAGCTTCCGGAAAATATTCTTCCGTATTTTCAGTTGTGGTAAAGTTAGTAGCCGTGGGCGACTCCTGAACGAATAAGTAAAGGTAAGAGCCGTGGTCGGCTCCTGAAATGATAAGAAAAGGTTCTGAGCCGTGGGCGGCTCCTGAGATAAATGAGAAAAGTAAAAGCCGTGGGCAGCTCCTGAAATAAATAAGAATAGTTAAGAGCCGTGAGTGGCTCCTGAAATAAATAAGAAAAGTAAGAGCCGTGGGTGGCTCCTGAAATAAATCAGAATAGATAAGAGCCGTGGGCGGCTCCTGAAATAGTAAAAAAAGTAAGAGCCGTGGTCGGTTCCTGAGAAAATAGAAAAGGTTCAGAGCCGTGGGCGGCTCCTGAAATAAAGAAGAACAGTTAACAAATGTGTTCGGGGTAAGCAAAGGGTGGTCTATATTGTTTCTCGTTCAATTCAGTGATGCTTGGTTAGCGTTCACTGAGCTTGAATGTCGGATGACGACGAAGGTCGTGTTAGGATCGGTCCTCGTCCTATTGCTTTGGCCGCTGATGGTAGAGTCCCGAAAATCAGTTTGGAAAGCCCTGAGGTAGGCTGTCCCACCAATCTTTTTCCCACCTGAGTTTTCCCACTTAGACGTCATGCGCGCTGAGAGTTTCCACTACTCGAAATCCCACTTCACTCGAACCGAAATAGGTTTCCCCACTATTATTCGGCCCAAAACATGGAAAAAACCGATTTTCCCCGACAACACCGCTTCATCGGATAAAGTCGCTCGAAATAGAAAAATTGAAAAACCAAACCCAGAATATGAAAAAAACGAATTCATTGTGCTGAACGTACAACAATGGATACATACAAATATAAAATAATCAGTTTATATTTCTTATAAATATTATGTTTCGAATCACAAGAATCATATAATTTTTCAAACGCATTATTGATACTGTTAATGTTCAATAAAAATCGATATAAATAAACGTGACAAATGATTTTATATTTACTTAATTATTCGCTAAAAATAATTCCATGATTTCTATCCATGAAATATATGGTACATGCAAAAGATAATATTGTGTTATCTTTAATAATTATAAAAAAGGATGAATCCCATTTTGCCTTCTACGGAGTCAAGTTTTCCCAAGCGGAGCACTTGGAATCGACCCAATGATTTCTAACTTGTTGTTTACTTTTTTAAATAGTTTATGATGTCCTCAAAGCCATCAAAAAAAAGTTTTTTGAAAATTTCATTTCTATCATTCGTTAGCGAGCAAAGAGTTTCAACATTAATTTTTTTTTAAAATTTGATATCTCAGCAATGAATCGAACGATTCATTAGAAGTTGGGCATTTTTCGAAGGAATGTATTTATTACCTTTTTTAGTGAAAATGAGTTTTTTTGTTTATAACGATTTCATTTTTTAATAAACAATTGAAAATTTCTCAAACTTCTCATATTGCTAGAAAAAAATTTTCAACATTTTTTCGGTAGGAAATTTTACCATCTTTTCATAAAAAAAAAAAAAAAATTTTGGTCACATCCATAAACAACCCATAAACGAATTTCTTTCTTCGAGCGCGCGCGCCCTAATAGGGGATCTTTGCGCGCTGATTCGAGTGCGAAGTGAACTTGCATTAGTTCCATAGTAATGAGTCGATTCTCATTATCGTTTGATGTTGTGACTATGTACAGAACACATTTTTTTATCAAAAACATACACATTTTCTTTAGTAATAATTTTTTGAGTCAAGTTTTCCCAGGCGGAGCACCTGGAATCGAACCATTGAATTTTTACTTTTTTTTTACTTTTTTCAATAGCTTATAATGCCCTAAAAACCATCGTAAAAGCGTTTTTTAGATATCGTATTTTTACGAGTCCTTATTAAACAAAAGTTTTCAACATTGATTCATTTCTTAAATTAAATATTACAGCAATAATGAGTTCATTGATTTATTCAAAATTTTGCATACCATTAAGAAAATGAACGAAGGAATGCGTTTGTTAACATTTTTAGTGAAAATGAGTTTTTTTATTTACCGTTGCTTTTTTGTTTATGGATGTGACCAAAATATTTTTTTTGTCATCGAAAGATGATAAAATTCCCTATTTTGAGCTTTTTGAATTTTTTTGTAGTAATATGAGAAGTTTAAAAATTTATCAATTGTTTATTACAAAATGATACTGTTATAAATAAAAAACTCATTTTCACTAATAAATGTTAACGAACGCATCCTTCGTACATTTTCTTAATTGTATGCAAAATTCTGAATAAATCAATGAACTCATGGCTGTATTATTTGATTTGAAAAATAAATCAATGTTGGAAATTTCTGTTCAATAAGGACTCGTAAAAATACGATATCTAAAAAACGCTTTTACGATGGCTTTTAGGGCATTATAAGCTATTGAAAAAAGTAAAAAAAAAGTAGAAATTCAATGGTTCAATTCCAGGTGTTCCGCCTGGGAAAACTTGACTCAAAAAATTACTACTAAAGAAAATGTGTATGTTTTTGATAAAAAAATGTGTTCTGTACATAGTCACAACATCAAACGATAATGAGAATCGACTCATTACTATGGAACTAATGCAAGTTCACTTCGCACTCGAATCAGCGCGCAAAGATCCCCTATTAGGGCGCGCGCGCTCGAAGAAAGAAATTCGTTTATGGGTTGTTTATGGATGTGACCAAAATTTTTTTTTTTTTTATGAAAAGATGGTAAAATTTCCTACCGAAAAAATGTTGAAAATTTTTTTCTAGCAATATGAGAAGTTTGAGAAATTTTCAATTGTTTATTAAAAAATGAAATTGTTATAAACAAAAAAACTCATTTTCACTAAAAAAGGTAATAAATACATTCCTTCGAAAAATGCCCAACTTCTAATGAATCGATCGATTCATTGCTGAGATATCAAATTTAAAAAAAAAATTAATGTTGAAACTCTTTGCTCGCTAACGAATGATAGAAATGAAATTTTCAAAAAACTCTTTTTTGATGGCTTTGAGGACATCATAAACTATTTAAAAAATTAAACAACAAGTTAGAAATCAATGGGTCGATTCCAAGTGCTCTGCTTGGGAAAACTTGACTCGCATCAAAACGCATCAGAATAATAAAATTTCGGGAGTAGTTGGCTCCGCTGTTCTCGCTGCAACTTATACTCTATCTTGCTCTATGTACAGCTGTCCAAGCTCGCGTATAGAACGCTCTCTTTTTAACTTATTTCTTCCCGTATTCTACTCCCACCATTCGGTGGACACGGAGGTGAAGTACAGTGGTGGGACGGTGTAGGAAGGTGGTGGGACGGTGTAGAAAGGTGGTGGGATGGTGGAGTATGGTGGAGTAGCTAGTACACCGCGAGGGCACCACTTAAATTTCTTGATACACGGAGTCTTATGCGAGTTGGAACCCCCTGCCTGGATCCACCACACCATCATCCTCCTTGTCCCTATTCTCCTCCATCACATATCTCCTCGCTCTTTCCCCGATCAGGTACCTCAACAGCTTTATACTACTCTCCCTTCCACTCCCGCATAACAACGCCCTCACACATTCCACACCCTCCTTCCTACACATACCCCTCCATTCATCTATCCCCGTGCACTCATACATATAATGTTCCAGGGTATCCTTGCTGTTGCCACAAAACAGACACAATCTCTCCCTCTCGTCACACCAGTACATATTCCCTAACTCCAAGTTCCCCAACCTCGCTCTTGCCAATATACCCGCTGCTCTCCCTTTCCTAAATTTCCCCAAATACCCTTCCTCCTCGTCGATTTCCTTACATTCATATCTCCCACAATACCTCGCTTCCTCCGCTCTCGTCCTGTCTTTCTGCAGCCGGATATCCCCAGACCTTATCCCCGCTACTCCCTTCACATAACCCCTCTCTCCCCACCTTCTCTCCACTTCCTCGATGACCAATCCTAAACCTTCAAAGTACCTTTTCCTATCCTCCCCGTATCTTCCTTCCCAGTTACTTCCTTTCTTCCCCTCCAAGCACGCTCTCAGTAGTCTCCCTTCTCCCAACTTCTTGATCTTCTCTTCACATCCGATCGCTCTCCCTGCCCATTTCTCCCTCATTTTACCTCTCCCTGTCTCTAATCTGATCAGGTACCTTGGTGTGTGGAACTCCAATCCCAAAACCCATCTAATGTAGTCCAAATGTATCCTCTCCAACTCCTTCCTTTCCTCCTAACCCCATATCTCAACTCCATATGTCTTAACTCCCTCCACTAAATACTCAAATAACTTCATCCTCCTCGTATAATCCCTCCTACATACCCTTTCCCCTAGTCTCCATGTCTTCCCAGCCTCCAATTTCCCCTTACGCCTCAACATCTCCAAATGGCTCTTGTAATTCCCCTCCCTGTTAAACACAAATCCCAGGTAGCAGAACTCCTTCACCTCCTCCACCTCCTTCCCTTCCCATGTCCACTTCTCCATCAATCGTCTCCCTTTGCTATGAAACACCATCACCTTAGTCTTTCCCACATTCAACTCCAACCTCCTTTCTCTCAGGAATCTCCTTGTCACCGACATCATATCCTCGAGGGCCACCCTGTTACCCGCTATCAGCACCATATCATCAGCATAAGCTAATGACCAGATACGTGTCCCTCCTACTTTTATCCCCCCTATCCCTCTTTTCCTAAATTCCTCCTCCAGACCTGCTATATATATATATTAAAGAGGACAGGACTCAGTACGCAACCCTGCTTCAGCCCCTTCCCTGTCCAAAATTGTCCCGTGTACTTCTCTCCCACCCTTACACTTGTACTCGTAACCTTATAAATATCCTTGATCCTCTGTATCACGTTCTTACTAATGCCGTATCCCTCCATTATTTCCCAAAGCTCTCCCTACATACCGTATCAAAAGCAGCCCTCAGGTCCAAAAACACCACGTACACTCTCCTCCCCGCCTGTCTTTCCCTGTTCACTATATGGTCCAAAACATAGATATTATCCACTGTCGCCCTGTTCTTCCTAAAACCTGCCTGTCCCTCCGGAAGTATACCCTTCTCCTTTACCTCCTTCACTAATCTCCTATTTATTATTTCCGCATATATCTTGTACGCCGTTGAGCTAAGTGATTCACTGCTTAGTTGCGTCCTTCTTTTTTCGAAAATTCTTCCGGCAGCGCTAAAAGCACGTTCGCTTGACGCCGATGAGGAAAGAATCGCAAAAACTCTTCGAGCCCACTTTGCATGCAAGGGATACACTGTTTCTTTCTGTTGCCAAAATTCAAGAGGATTATCCCCTCGATGATCCCCAGTTATCATCGAGCCACTGAAGCGATCGGACGTGTCTCGATCGCTCCGCTCACATTGCTTATTTGGTTTATCGACTTTTCGGTTAATATAGTTATTTTTATTGTCCTTTCTCGGCCGGTCTTACTGATTAACAATTTCGCGATTGTGACTGACGCCAGATCTAGTGGTTTTCTTTTTTTTTACTTAAACTAGTTTACTGTTTTGGCGCGTTGTTCCCGACTGAAAGAGAGTAAGTCAAGCAATTTGCGCCAAAATAACAGTTTGATCATTTCCTTCGTCATTTACGTTGAATTGCGGACTTTAATAATAGTGGTTAAACATGGATTCTAACGACATGAGATGCAGAGCATGCGATGAGGTTTTTGTTACTTCATCAAAAATCACGCCTTGCCCTCGATGTTCAGCACCTTATCATTCCGGGTGTGCCAGGCAACAACGGACCTTATCAAACAGTGGTTTTTCGAAGTGCTGTAGAATGTCGGATTTCTCGGGCCAGAGTGTTTCTTTACCAAATCAAACGACTTCAAACTCTAATGCTTTGGTATCTATCGACATGCTTCGTGATATGATTTCCGAAGTCATTCACGGAACACATGAAGCGTTGTTTTCACGAGTCAAAGCGGAGATAAGCTCGATCACCGATACTGTTACGGCTCTCCAAAACAAGTAGCTGAAGTGACCAGTGTTGTTCAGAATCATGAGGAGCGAGTGAAATCGATTGAATCGTCGATGAGTAAGGACCCTGTCGTGGATACTGAATTGATGCACCGTGAGATTACTGAGCGAATTCGTTGTGCTGGTAATGTTATATTGTTGAATGTTCCTGAAAATGTTGGGCCGGATAAGGATTTGGAATTTATTAATAATGTGCTGGCATCCACTTCTTCTTCTATCTCGGCTCGTTCCGCTTTCCGTCTTGGAAAAGTAGGATTGGATTCCAGACCACGCCCATTGAAGCTCTGTTTCGATACTGAGAGTGATGCGCGCTCTCTTTTCAGGAATAGGCAATTTTTAATGTGACATAATTTTTTGGCTAGATCTGATTTGACTATTTCTCAGCGGGAACACCTCAGAAATCTTCGCGCAGTTCTTGACGAAAGGATCAGAAGCCGTGAGCAGAATCTGACTATCAAGTATATTTCAGGTACTCCGAAGATTATAGAGAAGGGAAACGGGCAGGCACGGGCTTCGTCGATCGGCATCGGTTTGAATTAAGTTTTTATGTACAGAATGTAAGGGGTTTACGGACTAAATTGTCGTTATTAAGGGAGTCGTTGTTTCTGTCACACATTGTTTACGACGTTATAACTCTTACGGAGACTTGGTTACATGATGGTATATTTGATGCTGAACTTGGGCTTTCGGATTATGTTGTCTACCGATGTGATCGATCCTCTAGTACAAGTGATTTCAAAAGAGGTGGGGGAGTACTGATAGCTATTCATAAGAGGATTGTCTCTTCGCGAGTCGATATCTCGGTCACAGTACTGGAGCAACTTTTTGTTAGGATTCGGATTTTTTCTACCAGTCTTATTGTGGCAGGTTTTTATTTGCCACCACTTAGTCCTATTCTCCGCTATGAGCAGTTACGTGATACTATTTTTGAGGTTCAGTCTGGCTTTTCGGGTTCTGAGTTTTTGTTAATTGGTGATTTCAACCTTTCTGGACTTTCTTGGATTGCTGAAGATTTTGCTTCGAGTTTTCGGGCCAATTCACTCACTACCCCTGCTACTATTCAGGCGGCCACGGCCCTGTCGGATATTATTGGGTATTTGGGTTTATACCAGATCAATGATGTTGTAAATGTTAATGGCCAGCTCTTGGATTTGATTTTGTGGGGATCTAACGCTTATTTACTATCTAGGGCTGATGAACCATTGATACCCATTGACGTTCATCATCCAGAGATTTATTTACAATTGAAGGTCAGAAAAGATGGTATTACTAATGTGGGCACTAGGGATGCTTTGGATTTTCGTTCTGCTAACTTTTCTGCTATTAATTCTGAACTTTATTGTTTGAACTGGGGGGATTTATTTCATGATAAGGATATCGGGAATTCTGTCTCTGCTTTTTATGATATATTGGGCACCTCGATGAGAAAGTATGTTCCGATGAAGCGATTGAGGAGAGATAATTATCCTCCTTGGTTTAATAGTGATCTGAGGCGTATGGTTGTTCAAAAGAAAATTGCTCATCGGGCGTACAAGTTATCTAGGTCTCCAATTGACTATATGGAATTCTCTTGTCTCCGTTCTCTTTGTAAGTGTCTCTCGAGGAGTTTGCATTTTGCCTATATACAGGGTGTAGAGGAGTCTGTTGCTGGTAATCCGAGGGTTTTTTGGAATTACGTTGGTTCAATGAGAAGACGTGATAAATTACCGCATACATTGGTTCTTGATGATTACACTGCTACCGCTTCTCAGGACAAGGCGGAGTTATTTTCACGGTATTTTGGGACTGTTTATAATAATGAATCAGTTATGGCTCCCCCATGCCCTTCTGGCACACACGTGACTTTTTCTTCTCTGACTTTAGGTTTATCGGAGGTTTTTGAGGGTTTATCGTCTTTGAAATTGAATTCTGGGCCGTGACCTGATAATATTCCTAACGCTTTTCTTTTCAATTGTAAATATTCATTAGCCACACCGTTGTGGATTTTGTTC
The DNA here is from genome assembly GCA_028476575.1 of Platygaster robiniae. Classification (NCBI taxonomy): domain Eukaryota; kingdom Metazoa; phylum Arthropoda; class Insecta; order Hymenoptera; family Platygastridae; genus Platygaster; species Platygaster robiniae. The sequence continues at coordinate 29,058,784 of CM052019.1, forward strand.
AATAAGTCACTGGCAGAAGGTTCTTTACCTTCAATTTGGAAAACTAGCAAGGTTACTCCTATGCTTAAGGGTGGTGATCCCTCTAATGTTCGTAACTATCGTTCCATCTTGTCTATTAATGCCATTCCTAAGCTCTTTGAAAAGTTAGTTTGCAGGTATTTGACTTCCCATTTTGGGGGTATTTTGGTTGATGAACAGCACGGTTTTGTTCAGGAGAGGTCGACAACTACTAACTTGGCTGTGTTTAATAACTTTTTGTCGAAATCTCTTGATAGAGGCCTGCAGATTGATGTTATATATACTGACTTTTCTAAAGCTTTTGATAAGGTGAATGATGCTATACTCCTTTCTAAACTGGGTAACTATGGACTTCATGGACCACTACTTGCATGGGTAGCGAGTTACTTGGCTGATAGGACTCAGTATGTTATGGTGGATGGGACTTTCTCTGGCCCAGTGGAGACAATTTCTGGAGTACCTCAGGGCTTTCACATTGGTTCTCTTTTCTTTGATATTTTTATTAATGATTTTGTCTTATCTTTGAGGAGCTCTAGGTGCTTATTGTTCGCCGACGATGCGAAGGTTTTTTGTACTATAGGATCGATCTCTGATGCTCTCGCATTGCAGCGTGATTTGGATGAAGTATTTGAGTGGTCTGAGCGTCATTGTTTGCCTATGAATAAGGATAAGTGTAAGGTAGTGAGGTTTGCACGGAAACGTAATGTTGTTTTATTTCTCTACACTATCTCTGGCTCCTTGATTCGGGTGGAGAGGGAGGTCAGGGACCTGGGCGTCCTATATACATCATCCTTGTCGTTTCTCTCGCACATAACTGATATTTCGCATAGGGCGTACCGTATGCTGGGTTTTATTGATAGGGTTAGTGCGGACTTTAGATATCCTGGGACATATAGATCTCTTTACTTGATGTTTGTGCGGCCTATACTTGAATACGCGTCTCCTATATGGTTTCCCAGTTCTTTGGTTGGGTGTCGCTCGATTGAGGGGCCTCAGCATGCATTTTTGCGGCGGTACTCATTTATGTTGCGTGACCCTATCCCTCTTTTTCAACATGATTATTCTGCATATGAGGGGAGATACCATGTTCATTCGCTGCGGTCTCGTAGACTTTTCAATGATCTCATTTTTTTATATAAGCTCGTGAATGGCTTGACTGGTTGTGCTGAGCTGAGTTCATTGATTGGTTTGTATGTACCGCTGTGTTCTCTTCGACATAGACATGCGAACATTTTTTATATCGATGCCTGCCGTACGGAATTCGCGCGCAACAGTACTTTAGGTCGGTTATGTCGTGAGGGTAGCGGTATTGCGGATGATGTTGATTTTTTTGGGACCTCTTTTTCAGGGTTCAGGAGGGCATTGAGGGGGGCTGTCTTGCCGTTTTTTTCATAATTTTTTTTTTTTTTTTTTTCTCTTTCTCATGTTTCCTAGCAGACATTCCCCGTCGAATGTCTACTGTTCTGGCGTTTTGTCGTTTTTTTTTTATCCGGTTTTTTTCTGATCGCGATCTGTTCGGTCGATTTTGGTGACAGATCGATGTGTTTTGATTTTGTATTTCTTTCTGTACTCAAGGGCGTTAAGCATGCAAGGGATACACTGTTTCTTTCTGTTGCCAAAATTCAAGAGGATTATCCCCTTGAAATTTTTCATCTTTGTATCCCAGCATTTCTTTTTCCACTGAAGTAAACACGTTTCCTTCACCATCATTGTCTACCCACGATTGGATTTGAGCTTGTATTGAATTGGAAGGGTCTACGACAATTCAATATTCATTGCCTTTAGTTTTTCATTCGATCGCCAAATTAATTTTGTATAGTTTATTTTAATTCAATAACGATTTATTTTCGATGTCAATGAAAGTAAACGAATTTAATCCAAAAATGACGTTGATTACACCAATATGAATTTGATTTCGAAAGGAATTTTAATTTTCAAGTCGTTTAAGTACTACGTAACGTATTTTTTGGCTATGATAGACACATAGCCACCCATAATTCCCGCATAATACATCGTAATATTTTGCGCAAACCCCACCTCTCCAAGTTGTATGTGACAGACAAAAATGTCAATTTGTGTACACGAAGTATTAATGACGTGACTGGATGAATAATTTATTGATTTTATATATACTGAGTATTAATGTTAAATATAACACTTCAATGATGTTTGTTTCTTTTTATGAAATGCAAATTGACGGGTTTTGTAGTCGAATTTTTGAATATTCATTCATAAATTTTTGAAAAAAACTTGGTGAGTCATTATCAGGTTTCAGCAGAAAATTTTATAATGTTCGCTTCCCCAATTTTCTCAACATGATTTATGCTGTACTATAGTGAAAATAACTTGAACTTAGTTGGGAAAAAATCACACAGGTAATTATTGATATTTGAGCTATTTTATTGTAACTTACAATAGAATTTGCATTTAGGTAATAAAATGTTTGAGTACTCTCTGAATCGAAATCAGTGGAATTTCACTGATTCACAGTGAAAAGTAGGCCACTGAGAATCAGTGGAATGCAGAACAAAAGGAAAAGTCACGTGATCTAGGAACTAACCAATGAATGGCCAGGGATTTCACTGATTCGTCAGTGGAACGTTAGCCATTGAAAAATCAATGAAATTCCACTGATTTACATTTAGAAAGTAGAATCCTTTGTTTTCTGATCAATAGCAATCAAACTTACGATTGATTTATTCATAAGAAATCAGGAAAAATGCAATTTTCTATTTCTTGAAATGGTACTCAGGACTGAGCGAATTTCAATTGTACAACAATTTCCAAAAAAAACATGCAGTTATTGTTTAAACTGATTATTTTCAAAAATTGTTTGATTTACTAATTTTCGCAATCTTTAAATTTTTAAGAACCACTTCAAATTCAGTTTCGCAAGACAATTAGAGATCCTTATTATGAATTTATCGGTTTTACTTCAACTTTGCAAATGAATCGTATAATATCCTAATTTTTAAATAAATTCTTAGTTATTTCTGTTAATTCTGTTAGTTGTAAGAATATTCAAAAAAATGAAGAAATTTTTATTGAACATTCTTCATTAGAACATTTTTCTTCTCATACTAAAGAAGTTGAATTTACTTGGCAAAATTTGGCTATACGTAAGAATTTTTTTTCTTTGAAAGTTTTGATTACTCAGAAATACCGAATTTATAAATGTATTAATGTGACTTATTAACCTCGTTGAGATTTTATTTTTAAAACTTCGGATCACAATGAAAAAAAGTCTTGATGTCGTTGCTAGATATTCAAGATTAAATATTGTACAATAGTAAATATACAATAGTGTTAGTAATACTTATTTTAATATTTTGATACATGTGCGTGTGCGTGTGCGTGTGTGCGTGCGTGCGTGCGTGCGTGCGTGCGCGTGTGTGTGTGTGTGTGTGTGTGTGTGTGTGTGTCAAAAAACCATTAGTGTTTTGTGGGTTGTCAGAATACCTGGATTAGACGGAGATTTTCCCCCACTTTCAGAAATGGGGCTCTCGCCCAAACTAACGCTGATTGTAGTCTCGTTTTGTTGATGTTCCAGGGCGATGTGGTGTTAAGCTGTTGCTCGATTCTTTGCATCACTTGATTCTTTTTTTCCTCCGTGAGCATTTTTAATTTTTTGAACTTCGGTCACAAGTACGTGGCGAAACAATAAACGTTGTTTTCTGCAATCTTGTTCCCAGAACGAACGCGGCCCTGCTGGCAAGGACACTAACTGTGTTCATTGCGCAATATTCTTTTGGATCCCACTCTTTCTGTGCTTTCTGCTCCAAATCCATCTGTTATGCTTTCATTTCAGTCAATACTTTGTGGATGGTGATCTCATTATCTTTTTCGAAAATGTCCGTTAACTTTTTGAAGGGCTTCAGAAAGCAGGTGACAGCTTTCAAAGTTTTTTCATCAATATCCTTGAACTGCCAATCAGGGGTGGTGATAGTAGCACTTGTCAACTCCTGGAATTGGCTATCCACAGAAATAAACATGAGGAACATTGAATTCCACCGAGTATTTATTTCTTCTTTCAAAGTTGATGGCAGCTTTTTGACGTTCCCTGTTCGCTTCATATGGACCACCAAACCTTTGCATTGTTTCACCAAGTCCAAAACCTCGGGTGCATCTTGCTCAAGATCTTTTTCCTTAAAGGTATCATGCAGAGTATTGTTGATCATGTGCGCTAAACATGGGTAGCGGGAAAAACCAGATAAAGCGCAAACAATGTTGGCTCCACCGTCTGTGATGAAACTGAGGTTGTAGAGGTCATCTTCCGTGTATTTGTGTTCCGCAAAAAAATCGAGAATAACTTTCTTGATGTTTTTGGCATCTTTTTTTTCATCAGCGCCGAAAGATTTTGTAAACAATACACGCCTGAAACAAATTGAAAAAATTTTTATGTCTATTCAAATTTAGATTTTATAAACAATAAACTGTTTATCGTTGACTTTGTACAGTCACATTTATTAATGAATAACTTCAGAATAAGTACTTGATTACATGTTATCAATAATAAATTGTGTATTTTATTACAAAAGTAGTTATTATTCAAGTTTTTGCTTGAATAATACTCTATAAAGTAACGAACTGAAACTTTTTTAATTTTTCACGTGAAAAAAATAGAATTGTCAACGATCAACAGTGAGTCTGCATTTTTCTACATAATTACTTTTTCAAATTCCACATTCCGTCCAACCAGTGAATTGTTAAAGTCAAGTAGGAGACTTTTTTGAAATCGTCGGTCCAAATGTCGGTTGCCGCACTACAACAACCTGAAACAAACAAATATAGGTACTTACTGAAAATCACCCTTGTAAAACTTAAACTTATGAATTTCCAAAGAAATTTATAAAATTCGGATTTCTCTTTAAGTTTTCAAAAACTTATAAACTTTATTCGCAAACTTATAAGAAGACGTATGAAAACTTATAAGATTCAGAATTTTTATAAGTTGCCATTATAAATTTTTTTAGCTTATACGGTGAAAAACCTATCAGTTTTTGTAAGTTTATAAGTTTTTCGACTTATTAGTCCTAAAAAACTAATAAGAATAACTTATAAGAATTCAGAATCTTCTAAATTTTTAAACGTCCCCTCAACTTCGAGGAAACATTATTTTGAAAAACAAATAATCTGAAGAATATTTTTTGAATACCGTAAGCAAACATGAAACTTATAGTTTTCGAAATTTTCCATATGCTATAGTATAACTTCAAACAAGTTCTTGGACTGAAGAGGTACTGAATGAAATTTTACAAGATTAATATGAATTTTGGTTTAGAGAAATAATTTTTTTACTTCAAGGTCGATTCTTTGCAAAAAACTAGAAAATCGTGAATTTAAAGTTCAAAATTTTAAATTGAAAAACTTGAATTTTGAGACTCGCTGATTTTAAGTATTGAGTATGATGATGTTAATACTTAAAAAACTAAAAAATTTTCATAAACTTCGTAAGTTTATCTAAAAATTTGACAAAGACTTCACCTCGTAAAACTAACACTGTGATTCCCGACCGGTCAGGAAACACCAGTTAATTTGGCACGGAAATTTTCACGAAATCAAATTCAAGAAACAAAACTTTATCACATTTGCGATTTTTGTAAAATCGACCTAATAAAAATCTTTATTCGAAATTTTCGAAACATCGGAACTTTGGACGTATACTTTTCGATAAATTTCAAAAAAAATATCGTATTGCGAGTTTTGACAATGCCTTTTTGGACAATAGGATTACAGCCCTCGGGTTTGCCTGGGGCTGCAACCCTTCGTTTCGCCAAAACATGCATTGTGAAAACTCACAATAATATACTACATACAGATAAAAATGCGTATTAGATTTTCTTTATACAACATTTTTTTCTTATACAGTTATTACAAGGTCAGCTTTGAAAAAATCATAAATTGAAGAATGTCTTAAAGGTGAATCGTATAAGAATAATTGATCTGATTATATTCCGAATCCTTGTAAGGCAGTTTGAATTCAAACTTATGAGGGTGGAGTTTCTAATTTTTACTTATTTATCAACTTACAATCGTCCAACTTTAAGAATTGTGCTAAAATCAAAAGAAACAAAGAACCGCAATAGTTTTTCACAAGATCATACAATAAAATTACAAAAGAAAAGCACGAATCATTACCTGAAGAAAGCGTAAGAACACTAAATAAATAGGAAATGGAAACATTCTTCGGAAAATAATTTACCACATACCAGAAATTACAAGTGGTTTCAATTCCGTCATCAATTCCTCCCTCTTTTCAGCTGCAAGTTGCACGCTATTTCGCTGGATAGTTGTTGGATGCGGTAATACCATATGTCACTTGCGTTCAAGCGACGACGCTTCAGTTGAGCCCCGACGTCCAAACAGAACTCGGTATATTTTCGAAAACCAGGACCCACTACTATATTAAACGGTCGCAGATCCAAAGCACAAAGTTCAATACACCATTTGACAGCTTGTCGTTTTATTTCCGGGGTGATGGTAGACTTTGCAATTTTTTCATTTTCTTCAGGCCTGGGATTTTGATCACCTTGAGCACCCACGCATTTGTGTCTTAGTAATGCCGTTGTCTCCCCTTTTAATGCAAATGGTAATACACTTTCACAGTCGGTGCACCACACAAAGTCTTGCAATTTTTCGTCGGCGTTCACAATTTTCTTAAATTTTTTCCAGACATCACTTCTTCCTTTTTCAACTTTTACTAACCGAAAGAAAAAAGTTCTCCAAGTTTTTCAAAACTGTCAATCTATCTAATTTTCCGACATTGTCTGACATCGTGGAATTTCAATCAAAAGTTACAATGAACGAAACAAACATAAGAAACATTCCAATAATTCAGCAGAAACAAGAAGAATATATAGCAGACGAAAAACGTTTAACGCGAATGACTCCTAACAGGGAATTGACTGGAACTGACAGGAAAACTTTTCTTCTCCCAGAACCTGCCTAGTTTTTAGAAAACCAATGAAACTCTCCAAAACAGTGCTAGGCAGAAGGGGGATTGTGGGGAAACCCAAAGGATATTCGTATTCTTTGCCTGAAAGGTTTCTAGTTTTCATAGACGATTTCCTGCATCATCCAGAACGAAATCGAAAAAATGTGGCGAGGAATGAGAAAAGGGACCTAAGGATCGAAATGACAAAGTTTGAGGTCCTGGGTTCACCCTCAGTGTGGCCAGGATTTTTTTCTCAGAAATGTCGATGGATCTTAACTTGGATGGCAAGAACTGTTTTAGTTGATTATCAATGTGATTTTCAACCATCGTTCAAAAATGGAACTCATGGAATGATAAAGTCGATTAGCGGTCTGAAAAACACGAAAAAGTGGTCCCAAAAATAAAGTTTTAAGGGCGAGGTGATGCCGAGCCTTAAAATCGTTTAAGCCTAAATGGGTGATTGCTCACAGGTACGAACATAATTTTTCATGTTTCAGGTACTAAAATCGTGTTTTTTGCACCTGTGCGTAACGCTAAATCACAATTTTAGAGCCTTCAACATGAAAAACTATGTTCGCACCTGTGAGCAATCGTCTTCGCCAAAATCGGCTTCTTAATCACAGGCACGAAAATGGCTATTTAATGTTTCAGGCACTAAAGTCGTGATTTTTGCACCTGTGCGTAATGCTAAATCACGACTTTGGAGCCTTCAACATTGAAAATTATGTTCGCACCTGTGAGCATTCGTCGATTTAGGCTCAGACGATTTTACGGCTCGGCTTCGCCTCACCTTTAAAATCTTGTCTTCGCCAAAATCGACTTCTTGCTCCCAGGCACGAAAGTAGCTATTTCATGTTAAAGGCTCTAAAAGCGTGATTTAGCGTCACGTGCTGGCGCTAAAAAAACGCTTTTAGTGCATGAGACATGAAACTATATTTACATACCATAGTAAAACGTATGCCGCCAAAGATTGCAGAATTTTCGTGACTTACGTTTCGAAGTCAAGTTGTATGTGGATTTCTCGAATTGTGAAAATGTTTTGAATTCATCGGACTGTTGAATGAATGTTTAAATTTGTGAATTAGAAGTATGAGCATAGGCTTCAAAAATTCTTTAAGTCTCATAAAATATTCCGTGAAGTATTCAAACATCAGGATATTTTTTTGTGTTCAATTGAAATGTAGATCAATTTTAAAGATTTCTGAAATTTTCGCAATCTACTCTTTTTTGTAGTTATGACAATCGTTTTAAATTGATAAAACTTCTTCCAAAAATAATACTATAAGAAATACGTTAAAAATTTTCTTAGCATACAAAAGTTTTGAAATATTTCAAAAGTTTGATAATTTATTAAAATTCTAAAAGTTTTTGAGAGATTCCAATTATCGTCAAATTTTTGAAATAGTTATGAACTGTCTGAAATTCATTTAAATTTTGAGACTTTTTCGAAATTTCAAATCTTTAATATTTCCAAAAATCATAGAAACTTCGGAACATTACGAATTCCGAAAAATCGTTGAAATCTCTATAAAATGTGAGTACCTACAAAAATTTTCAGAAAGTTCGCAAATTTCAGTACGATCTACATAATTTTGTAATTTTTTTGTAAATAGAGAAAAAATTTTCAGTCATACAAGGATTTCCGTCTAAAAGATATGCCCTTCGCCAAAAATTACATAAAAATATCGCCTACATTCATCGTTCGTCAGAAAAAGTCAGCCTATTCTCGAATACGAGTGAGAAATATTTGAGAAAATCGTTCATTATACAGTTTTGGTCATCATTATTATTTTCTGACCAAACTCCGAGCGCTCGAGAAACGGATTGTCCATTCGAACGAATGAACCAGTTTGAGTGACGAGGGGCTCTCTCCTTGAGATCGATAAAATCAAAAAGCTCGATAATTTATGACCATTGGATTTTTTCCGGTAAACCTTTTCCCGACCCAACTCCGAATGCCCGAGAAAAGCATTGTTCCATTGAATTGAATAAACAAGTTTGAGATGCGAGGGAATTCCCGTGGTACCGATAAAGTCGAGAAGCTCGATAATTTTTGACCATTGAGTTTTATTCGAGAATCATAGATTTTCTTGATGTTCAGGACCCAATGCAGACCTCTATTGTGGATTGAGCATTGGCCGAGGATGAAAAGAAAATAGATCAACGTTGGATTAGAAAAGGCTTTATAATACGTTGTCGTCATTGGCTATTCACAGTTCGCTCGTCACATTTCGTTTCACTCCCCTAGTGAAATTCTGAGTTCGGAACGACTTCGGCACGATGTCGAAGTCGGGAATCGTCTCGATTTTGGAAATGTAACATTTCCCCGCCATCCGACGTCGGGCGGAAATCAGCCCGATCAGTCGAGCCGAAATCGGTCGCCCGCTTTATACCCGATAAATCCGAAAAGCCGTGCGTATTAATGAAATGCATATGCATCAGGATAAAAAATGCACATTGCAAAAATATTTGTGAATTGTCTTTATTGATACATTTTTTTAACAAAATTTTGAAACTTTCAATAAGAACCTACTCACTAAGTTACAAAAATGTGATGCGCGCAACAATGATATTTATCTCAATTTTCCTGACACATAACACAGCCAAACAAAAAAAAATATTTTTTCGGGTCTGGAGGTCAGACCATGTTTATTATATGTTTATTTGGTCGCTGAATCCGAATCCGAGATCCAAAAAACTCCAGCATGTCAGGATTTCGACATAACCTTAAAATCTTTATAACATTTTTTTTTTCGAGTCCGGGGGTCAGACCATGTTTACCATATGTTTTTGGGGTCGCTGAATCCGAATCCGTCGTCCAAAAAACAATAGCATGTGAGGTTGTTGACATAACCTTCAAAATATCCCGTTATCTAAGCTATTTAACGCTTCAACGTTTCGACTCTAAGCGTATATTGAACAAAAATCAGTTCAACCCATAAACCCTATTTACTCCACAAAACAAGGTATTTAGGACCGTCCGCATCAGCGCTACCCGATGTACACCGCGAGGAGGTTGCACGATCGGATTTTGTACATCATATAGCCCTTATAAGGGCTTTTGGCAACAAAAATTTAAATTTTTGGAATGATTATAAAGAATAAATAAATGATTAGATAAATGAATTGTATACATCTACAACATATAAAATGATGTGTAGAATTCTTACCTACTAGAATAAATGACTAGTTACATGAGTACAATAGGAATCGAATGACTTAAGTATAAGAACTCAAAAATTCAACGATTGGAATAGACAATTTAAAAACCAGACGCATAAATCAAATGTCAGACTCTTGTTTGCTATTATAGCGGGTTCTTTTCTCATCAAAAGATCTATGCAGTGATTTACGCTTTCTATCTTCTTTCGGTGTATCTCGCTTCAACATCCAACAGAAATCTGCCATCATATTTGCATCCCACCTTCCTTGATATCGAGTTTCCATGACGTTTATATCTTGGTGAAAGCGTTTGCCTTGCTCTTCACTAAAATCACCTACATTATTTGGAAATTTGTCTAGATGTGCATGCAAAAAATGTAATTTCAAATTCATCAGGCATCCTAGCTTTCTAAAATCTTCAACCATTTTGCCAACAATCTTTTTATACTTCGGACTTTTGTTACTTCCTAAAAAGTTCTGTGCCACATCTTTAAAACTAAGCCAGGCTGCTTTCTCAAGTCGATTCATTGTACAAATGAAATTTATATCTTCGAACATAGTTCGAATTTACGGTCCGTCGAATACTCCGTCTTTCAACTTAGCCTCAGAAAGTTTCGGAAATTTGGATTGAAGGTATTGAAAACATGCCCCTGATTTATCAAGGGCTTTGACGAATTGTTTCATGAGACCAAGCTTTATATGCAACGGAGGAATGAGAATTTTCGATGGATCCATAAGAGACTCATTAATGATGTTAGTAGAACCTGGAGTTAGCGATGATCTTACTGGCCATTGTTTCGTCTTGCTGTAGTGATTTACTCTATTTCTACTATCCCACAAACACAATTAGCAAGGATATTTAGTGAATCCTGACTGTTGTCCAAGCAGCATGGTTATTATTTTCAAATCCCCGCATATTAGCCATAAATGCTGTTCATATTGAATTTTCTGTAAAAGTATTTGCATATTGTCATATTTCTCTTCCATGACAGTAGAATGAGCAATCGGTACAGGAGCATAAACGTTTGTGTTGTGAAGTAAGACCGCCTTTATACTTCGTTTCGAAAAGTCTATAAAGAGTCGCTAATCAGAAGCTTTGTAAGAATTCTCTTTCAGCTGATTTATGAGACCCTCGACATCGGTACAAAATACTAAAGATGAATCTTCCTCCGTAAAAAATTTACGGAATTCGAAGTCTCGCTTTCGATAAGTAGAAACTTTTGTTTTGAGTTCTAGAAGATTTTTCTTTTTCAGAAATGAAGCCAAAAGCTCAGAACCATCTTTTGGTAAACCTAAATCACTAACGAGATCATTTAACTCAAACTGCGATGCCAATGAAGGAATTGGAGGTACTTTTTCATTTGACGTGTACTCGGAGCCCCTGCTATCGTTGTCGTCGCTCGAAAAATCACTTTCTTCATGTAGTTCTCCGGATTCGATACCTTCAATAACACGATCAATATTAGATTGGCATTTAACTTGATCAACTATAACGGGAGCCGTCATTGATAAAGCATTGTTATATACAATTTTTGGTTTGTTTTTATGTTGATGCCTTTAATATTATTTAAGCAAAAGTAACAGTCCTCTGCGCTACTAGGTTTTCTCCAAATTGCTGGAGTGATGAATTTGATGTTCTCTTTATTTTCGTCCGCCTTCTATTGATACAACATCTTTTTGCACATGTTACAAATGACACGCGGAACCCAGCTATTATGTTAATCAATCTTTGAATTGAAAATTTCTTCGTATAAGTTGCAAATATTATTGTCAATCGTTTTTTGCAAAGATGTAACTTCATATTTGGAAAAAACGTAACAAAAATTGTCATGATTCGCATGACAATCATGTGATTGCGAAACTTCGGGCCGCTCTCTTGTAGCATTAAATTCCACATCAGCCAAGTCACCAACTAATGTGAAACTGCGGTCGCTTGATGATGACGCCTGCGGGCCCGCTTTCTCACTCTGACCAGCCGCCGATACTGAAGATCCGACTCTCTGCATCGTAAAACGCTTGCGTGCGCCTGCCATGACGGCATGAAAGACGTAATCCAGGGACTTAGCCGGATCACAGGCACACTCCGTTGCCCGCCGTCACCGCGAGGAGACGTCTGCCCTGGATGCAGACACACGTCGTAAGTCGGATGAATCAATTTCGCGAGTTTCTTTGCGAATCAAAATCCTGACGTACTGGAGTTTTTTAGACAACGGCTTCGGATTCAGCGACCCCAAAAACATATAGGAAACATGGTCTGACTCCCGGACTCGGAAAAAAAATTTTATGAAGTTTTTGAGGTTGTGTCGAAACCCTGACATGCTAGAGTTTTTTGGACCTCGAACTCGGATTGAGGGACCCCGAAATACATCGTAAACATGGTCTGACCTCCAGACCCGAAAAAATATTTTTTTTTGTGTTGCTGTGTAATAGATAATAATCCTATTTTTGGAAAACGTTTCTTTGAACAAAAATTTGATATCAAATTTATCTTTTTTATTGAATATATTACGCAATATATCGATAAAGCATATAAACTGTTTAAAGAGTAAATAAGTCAAATGTTAACATTTTTTTTACATAGTAATATTTTCCGAAAATCAAAATATTTGTTATTCATGAAAATGAGCTAATTTACGAAAACAATTCATTTCTCTGTTAAGATGTAGGAAATACAGACTAAATTCAACATTTGACAATAATACAATTGTCATTACAATGATACAATACTCGATATGATTTTAATAATTTTAATACTGAATAATAATGACACTAGCGTAATACTGACGATATTTCATATTCACTATAACATCACGTAATTCAAATTATATTAAAATTGCACGAGCAAGTAGGAACTGTCACATAGTAGATCTATCCCACGAAAAAAAAAACTCTATTTTGTCCTCCTTATAAATGACTGAAAAAGAATTGACTCGTAATTTTTCTTATTTGCATAGCAATTGAAGCAGGTCATTGTTCATGTGAAAATCATAGTTAACTGTATCTACATTAAGCATTTCTTGTGACAGACAAAATAAAATTTTTAACTGGGACAGATCTATATTTATATTGCTGCAAGGGTCATCACATTTCAACAATGCATTTTAATAATCAAAATTTTTAATACTTTTTTTTTTCTAGAACGAATAATTTAATATTTGTACTACTGACTTTTTGGGGTCAATGCTTGCACTTTGGCGTCAGTGCTCTCACTTTGGCGTTTTGCCCGGCCTCCACTCCAATCGCCCGCCTTGGACAACACCTTTCCCAAATCATTCAGGAAGTCCTCGGGATGAGTGATGTCTTGCACTATTTCGCCATCAGGTCCTCGCTTTGAGTGCATGCTGGAAATGGTTTCTGAAACGGAAATAAGCCAAGTCTTGCTTGTAGTTCATATCCCCTGTAACCAACGCTCAATCGGGAGTTATTTGGAATGCCGTAGTGACATCACTATAGGAATTTAACATGGGGATGCCCAATTATGCATTTCAAATTACTCTCAATTGGGCACTTTTCTTCATAAGAGATACGTTAATGTTCAATTACTTTTAGCAAAAAATGCATACCATTCAAAACAGACGACAAATTGATGTCCGAAAAAAGTATTTTGTCGACTTTTTTCATTTGAGCGTTTAATCGCAACGCAATGTTGCTTGTAATAATTTTTTTTAATGCCCCTCTAATATTTTGTCGCAAGTTGTGCTTTTCGTTCATTGCACTTTTCATTATGTATGCCTGTAGAATGAATGTGTCAATATATTATTATCTTATATATATATATATATATGTACACACGTACTATTCAAGTTTAAATTGCAATTTTCGTTATAATTTTTTTTTCTGTAACTTACTACTCTCACGCGCAATACGCAGTCTTCTTTCAGTTGTTCATCAAATCCTGAAAATATATCAGGATCATCAATTGGCAGCGTAATTTGGTAGTTTGGTAGTAATTGGTCCTTTTTGATGAAAACTTCGTTAGACTTTTCAGCCCCATCAGAATTTTCTTCCCCCATCAACACTTGCAGCCCCGATTTGGCTTGTTTTACTTCGGCAATTACTTCTTTGTGATTTCTATTCGACGTTGCAAAGAAATCGCGCAACATGGCGAATATGACGTACAATTTTGCTGAAAAAAAAGAAAAATGATTTAAAACCGTATGTCACAGATTTTTTCGGATTTTGCTTTTTGGTTTACCATTCAAACTTACAATCGCCATCGAGTGACTGAAATTTTTCTTCAGTCATCAACGCTTTAGAAGGAACGGGCTTCTGTTTTGAGTGTTTCAAATGAGAAGAATGTTCTAATTGGGACATTTGAGGCAAAATATCCTCATTGTTTTCGGTCTGCTCTTTTTCATCCTCTTCAGCGACAAAACTTTGTGCAGAAAAAATTTTTTTCGGATTTATATCTGCAAACGAATTACAGTTGTCATTCGCAAATTCACAGTTTATCCCGGATGCAAAATCAACATAGGGAACAATATAGGTATATCTGTTTTGCCGCGTACAAGGTCAAATAACATGGATGAACAACTATTCATTGGGAAACAATTTCACGTTGTTGAATTTCCACAAATGCTGCTGGAAAAAAATAAAAGATGTGTCGACATTGTAAATTGGTTGTGTACTGCATCACCTCATCTAATGACTGGGGTCTCAAGAGTACATTTTCCTCTACCACCTTACATTTAGGACGACTCAGAAATTATTCACGATCATATAAAACGCTTGAAAGCACCAAAAACATCATGGAAACCGTATGGTTTAAAAGAAATCGGCGGTTTCGGTAAGTAACCTGCAAATGTAATATACTGTTCTCGCCCCTTGTCAGGCGATAAACTATTTATCGCGTAATATACTATTATTTGAAATTTTTGAAAAATCTGAACTTTCGAAAAAAGTATTTTATGATAAATTTCAAAACAAATATCGTTTTGCGAGTTTCCACAATGCCTTTTTGAACGTAACGAAGAATTGCAGCTCGAGGAAAAGCCGAGGACTGTAATTATTAGTAAAAGTTAAATTTGGAATTAAAACACCTTTATTTGGAAATGAACAAATTTTCATTATATCATATTTTCGTGGTGCATAAATAATAGATAGTTCATAATTTCATTTTGTTAATAATAATTTATCAAGTTTAGAAATTTGGAATAAAATCAAGATGAAAATAAAATAAAAAAGAAGAGTACGCGCGCAGGGGCTTATATATATTATAACATGCCAAAATTACTCCTTGCAGATTCATATGACGAGGCCCTGAACGCGCTACATGACTTGCCGAAAAGTATTTACAAAACTTGCACAAAATATCAAAGTAGATTAGCAAAGACAGTTCTAGATCCCCCCACTCCTACTCCCATCACGTGACCCCCCTCGCAGGCCCCACCCACTCACCGCGTCGGTAAGGTCGAGCACCAAGATGGCGGCGGTCGGTAAAACAGGACATACCCTAGGTCGGTAAGGTAGGAACTTGGCCAGTAATACCTGAGGTCGGTAATACCTGAGGTCGGTTATACTTCCTGTTAGTAAAACAAATGGTGGCTGTCGGTAAAATAATATTGTAGCGCTACGGTGTCGCGCTATGACTTTGCTTGACTTTTGTCGCTACAACACAGCGATTACCCTGATTCAATTGAAATACGCAATGCGAAACTAGGCAATGTATTTATTATTATGGAAGTGATTAATTTTTTTGTGCAAGGAGCCCCACCCCGCCCCTTGCTGTGGAGCACAACCGTTTTATTTGCCCCTCTATTTTTTTTTTTTTTCACAATTACATTCAATTTTCATCGAAACAACTTTATTATGCAACATTATACATTATTTTCAATACATTTATTTCTCCAAAGTGAACTCGCAGGCGTTGAATTTCCCTCCGAGAAGACGAAAATTCACTGGACTCGTAGACTTGATAGAGGCTTCAATTTTTCGTAGCTCTTTCGGTTCCTTCCGTAGAGTCTCGCAGATCCTTTCTGGCAGAAAAACCTCAAACTTTGTATCCGGGGCAATGATGAATTTAGTTCCAAATTTTGTGTCAACGGAGCGAATTCCAGTCACAGGCAAGCTTTTGTCAACCTCCATCTCGGCAAGCCTCTTCTTTGGAAGAAAATTTCCTCCACGAGCAACTTGGTTGAGCTTGGCGAAATCCATATTGTTCATTCAAAAATCGTCTTCGGAATGATGTTCTGTGCTCAAGCTTCTATACTCGTAAGAGTTTATGACTAACTGCGCAGACGTAGTAAACGCGAATCAACCAATCATAGCGTGCGAGAGTGGGGGATTGACCAATCAGAGTATGCGTCATCACGACAAGTTTAAACACATTTATTCTAGGAAACGATGATGTCATCACGACAAGTTTAAACACGCAAGCGTGAACCTTGAAATGATATATTTAGAATGCGTAGACTAAACAATTCTCGACAAGCTTAAGCATGTTTATTCTAAGAAACGATGACGTCATCACGACAAGTCTTAACACGCACATCTATTTTTAGAACTTGATCGATCAATCACAACCCCACTCCTTTCATTTGAACCAATTACAGAGCATTATTATGCGCATACGCAGTTAACCTTGCGCAGGCGTTGCCATGACAACAGCGCGCGATCGCAGCGCTATCACATCCCATAAATACGGAGTTCCCGAGCGGGAGCTTCAGTTTTTCTCACGAACGTCAACATGTCTATTAACGCAGCAAAACAAGTTGTACGATGCCAACGTCGGCTTTTGTCGATCCGTCCAGTCGATCCGCTCGAGGCGACGACTTTGATCGAGGAGGCCGTCACATCCATCGCGGAACTGAAAAACTTTGCGCATCATGTCACGATCCCGCGTGAACGACAAACAGTGAAATTACAGTGCGCGCAAATAATTTAACAATTGAAGAGCTATAATTGCTTGATAAGTGAAAAACTTGTACGCGATGTACAAAGTGAACAAGTACATGGTGGGGATCTTGGTTCGCGAAAAGTGCGTGGTGGTGATCTTGGTGCGCGAAATCCAGTGCGCGTCAAGTGGGAGGATGTCGATTCAGCTTTTGACAATCGTCTCCAAACGGGGCTAATTGCGAACCTTCGGCATTTGGATCTGCAAAATTTTCTCGAAGAAGCCAAGGCGGTGTTTATCGAGAAGATCCAAAAAGTTCTCGAAAGCCATAACGCTTTGAAAGTGAACAACTCTCTCGAGGTCGAATTCAGTGTTGTCAAGGACGACAAGGAAGTCACCGAGATCAAGGCCTTCTTCACGAAAAACGCGCCCATCCTTCAAACAACGGACCTGGGTGAATGGTTCACCAAACATGTACAGACTCAATTACCAAGAAAAATCGAGGAGTTCCAAGAGCGTGACTCTGGATGGACGTTGCGCAGCATCATCAGCCTTGCTGTGAATATAAATTCATACAACCCCATGCACGGGAGCTCTTACATGGAACTACCTCCATCCATCAAGAATAAGAAGGCTTATGTGAATGTCAAGAACTTTGATGATCAGTGCTTCAAGTGGGCCATTCTTTCGGCGCTACATCCTGCAAAAACAAATATCGATCGTCTCTTCAACTACCAGAAATATGAGAATGATCTCAACTTTGACGGAATAAAATTTCCTGTGATGCCAAAACAAGTGCATCTTTTCGAGCAACAAAATGACGTTTCCGTAAACGTCTATATACTTCAAATGAATAAAGGACGATATGACGTTCTCCCAATACACGTCACAGCATATAAGAAAATACTTCACGTGAACCTTCTCTTTACACAATATTTCTATGCCGAAGAAGACGAGAAAAACGAGAAAGAAACTGAAGAGAATAACGAGCCTCTGCGTTTCCATTATGTCTGGATAAAGGACCTCTCTCGCCTTGTCAGCAAACAACTGTCCAAACATGATGGAAAAAAGTTTATATGTGATCGATGCCTTCATTATTTTCACACCAACGACGAGTTGACTGCACATGAAGTCGATTGCAATGAAATGAAGACGCAAGCTGTTAAACTACCTGAAGTGAAGCACAGTAAACTTCGATTCAAAAATTTCAAGAATTCCGAGAGAGTGCCCTATATCGTTTACGCCGACTTTGAGTGTTTACTCAAAAAAGTGGATGAACAAGCTGGTCGTAACACAAAAATAGTTCAAATTCATGAGGCTTGCAGCGTGGGATACTACGTAAAGTGTAGCTATGACGACAAGCAATCAAGATATCAGAGTTTCCGTGGACACAACCCTGGTGAATAGTTTGCAAACGAATAGGTGACCCTCGCCCACAACGTGGAGGACCTCTTTAAAAAACCAAAGGCAATGACACAGCTCACTCTGGAACAATCTACAACCTTCAAAACAGCTCCCTCATGTCACATCTGTCACCAACCGTTTACCGCCAAGGATAAGAAAGTGCGCGACCACTGTCATCTAACGGGAAAGTTTCGTGGAGCCGCTCACAACAGATGCAATTTGCAGTACCGAGATTCACTCACCATCCCGGTAGTGTTTCACAACCTCAGTGGGTATGATGCTCATCTCATTGTAAAACAAATTGCACAATGCATTGAAGGACGTATTCAACTGCTAGCCCTGGCGATGGAGCGCTACATCTCATTCACCAAGTTCATCAAAGACAGTAAAATATCCTTGCGCTTCATCGACTCCTTCAGATTCATGGCATCATCCTTGGAAAAACTGGCTTCATATCTTAACGAAAAAGTCATTGTCCGAAAGAACTGCATTGGCTACAGTGAGGAGCAACTCGAACTTCTTATGAAAAAAGGCGTTTTCCCCTATGAATACCTTGATTCATGGGAAAAAATGACAACAACAAGCTTCCAACCGAAGACGATTTCCACAGCAGCCTCACCGATACCGACATTTCGGACGCAGACTATGAACATGCGCAGGCAGTGTGGAATGTCTTCAACGTCACAACGCTTGGGCAATACTCTGACATCTACCTCAAAACCGATGTTCTTCTTCTGGCAGATGTTTTCGAGAACTTTCGGGAGGAATGTATGAAGGCGTACAAACTCGACCCAGCACATTACTACACGACATCCGGACTCACATGGGATGCTATGCTCAAACATACATGTATCGAACTGGAACTTCTCACAGACATAGACATGGTATTGTTCATCGAGCGGGGTATCCGTGGAGGCATTAGTCAATGTAGTAATAGATATGCGTTTGCCAACAACCCATACTACCCCGCGAAATACAACCCAGTTGATGACGAATCTTATCTCATGTACTATGATGTGAATAATTTATACGGATGGGCAATGACTCAATGCTTGCCTTACGGGGGTTTCCAATGGGTTGAAAACTTTGAGCGAAATTTTCAATGGGATGTTCCGGAAGACTCTGAAGAGGGGTACATACTCGAAGTTGATCTAGAGTACCCTGAAAACCTTCACGATCCTCACAATGACCTCCCATTTTGTCCTGAACACAAAATTCCTCCCGGTTCAAAAAATCCAAAATTACTCACAACTCTAGACTTAAAAACACGTTATATAATTCATTATCGCAATTTGAAACAAGCATTGACTCATGGCCTGATTCTTCAAAAAATTCATCGAGTCCTCAAATTTAAACAATCAAAATGGCTAAAATCATACATAGACCTCAACAGTGAAATGCGTTACGCAGCAACCAATGAATTCAAGAAAAATTTATTCAAATTGATGAACAATGCTGTGTACGGCAAAACTTTGGAGGATGTTCGAAAACGACTCGATATTAAACTTGTAACACAATGGCTAGGCAGATACGGCGCGGAAGCTCTTATTGCGAAACACAACTTCACCGCGCGAACAATTTTCGATGACAATTTAGTTGCGATCAAATTGACCCGACTTCAAATCATCATGAACAAACCAATTTACGTTGGCTTTAGCGTTCTAGATCTATCCAAAACGTGTCTTTATACTTTCCATTATGATTTTATGAGACCCACGACTGACGGTCAAGCAAAAATTTTGTATTGTGATACCGACAGTCTCATCTACGAGATTCAAAACTTTGATCCATATAAGTTGATGATGAACCATACCGATCATTTTGATACATCAGACTACCCCGCGGACAACCAATTTGGAATTCAACAACGAAACAAAAAAGTCGTGGGTCTCATGAAAGACGAATGTAATGGGAAAATTATTACAGAGTTTGTCGGCTTAAGGAGCAAAATGTATAGTTTACGTGTCGAAGGTGAGGACAGAATTAAGAGAGCCAAAGGTGTCAAAATGTCTGTTGTCGCGAAAACACTGGATTTCATGGATTATGTATGCTGTTTGTACTATGAGGTAACAAAATTCCGCTCGCAACGACTCTTCCGTTCACACCTCCATGAAATCCAGACAGTCGAGCAAAAAAAACTAGCGTTAAATCCATTTGATGACAAACGGTTTATTTTAACAAACACAACAACACTTTGGCACATGGCCATTACAAAATACCTGAATTAATGGAGCTCGAATAGATTATGTTCGTAAATAAACGAGCGTTTATGTCTACGTTCATATGAATATAATATATATGTAAATATGTACGCAAATATAAATATGTACAGTCAGTTGCATTAAATAATGCAACTATTGTGGAATAGGCCTACTGGGGATACCACGTCACCAAAAACGCGCCACATATTCTACCTACCCATGTGGGCTCTGGTGGTGCGGAAACGAATAAAACAATTTTTATCTACATGTCTGTTTTATTCATCCAACTATTGTGGGTATTATCCGCGCTACTATGACCCGTGACGATTTCGCGTTATGGTTTAAAAGTGTAAACTTCGAAACGTTCTGAATCAGACTTCTGATCCCAGTTTGAAAATTCGCAACTTATATACTTTGAATTGATTCATTTCTTATTGAAATTTTATGCTAAATTATGTTTTCTATTCTTTGAATTTCCATATTGACTAATCCTTCTTTTTTCCCAAACTTTCAGAGTTCATAGTTACGTAATAAACATTCAAGGTTCTATTTCATAATATATTTCTTATTTCATATTCTAATTTTCGGTACGTAAAATAGGCTAAGAGCAAATTTATGTTTCCTGTTCCATGAATTCAAAAGAAAAGCTGTCGTTTCTATTTCTTATATAACATTCGAAAAAAAGATTACGTAATAGAATTTCAAAGTTATATTCGCATAATTTTTTCAACTGCTTGAATTATCTTATACCGTTTCCTGTTTTCTATCGTTGCATTCTTCATCAACATAAATGGATTATCTTCGATTCTACATTTATTTTCTTGTCGACACACGTGCTACATCGCATCGCGTTGGATTTACGGAATATTTTAATTTACTCGGCGTCTAGAAGGCAAGCGTTTGTTATCGAGACATTAATCGCTCTTTCAAAATACATTTATTTTAAAAAGTGAACTCTCGGATCGATCGCTTTCCTTGAAAATCAGAAAGTGGTTGAGGTTATAAGAGAACACGCTGCAAACTGATTTCGAAAGACAACAGATTTTCAGAAGTTGGACAAAACTATAATTCATGAATATGATCATACAATATGTAAATTCAAAGAAGAGAAAACATGTTTTCAAGCAGTTGAAAAAATTATGCGAATATAACTTTGAAATTCTATTACGTAATCTTTTTTTCGAATGTTATATAAGAAATAGAAACGACAGCTTTTCTTTTGAATTCATGGAACAGGAAACATAAATTTGCTCTTAGCCTATTTTACGTACCGAAAATTAGAATATGAAATAAGAAATATATTATGAAATAGAACCTTGAATGTTTATTACGTAACTATGAACTCTGAAAGTTTGGGAAAAAAGAAGGATTAGTCAATATGGAAATTCAAAGAATAGAAAACATAATTTAGCATAAAATTTCAATAAGAAATGAATCAATTCAAAGTATATAAGTTGCGAATTTTCAAACTGGGATCAGAAGTCTGATTCAGAACGTTTCGAAGTTTACACTTTTAAACCATAACGCGAAATCGTCACGGGTCATAGTAGCGCGGATAATACCCACAATAGTTGGATGAATAAAACAGACATGTAGATAAAAATTGTTTTATTCGTTTCCGCACCACCAGAGCCCACATGGGTAGGTAGAATATGTGGCGCGTTTTTGGTGACGTGGTATCCCCAGTAGGCCTATTCCACAATAGTTGCATTATTTAATGCAACTGACTGTACATATTTATATTTGCGTACATATTTACATATATATTATATTCATATGAACGTAGACATAAACGCTCGTTTATTTACGAACATAATCTATTCGAGCTCCATTAATTCAGGTATTTTGTAATGGCCATGTGCCAAAGTGTTGTTGTGTTTGTTAAAATAAACCGTTTGTCATCAAATGGATTTAACGCTAGTTTTTTTTGCTCGACTGTCTGGATTTCATGGAGGTGTGAACGGAAGAGTCGTTGCGAGCGGAATTTTGTTACCTCATAGTACAAACAGCATACATAATCCATGAAATCCAGTGTTTTCGCGACAACAGACATTTTGACACCTTTGGCTCTCTTAATTCTGTCCTCACCTTCGACACGTAAACTATACATTTTGCTCCTTAAGCCGACAAACTCTGTAATAATTTTCCCATTACATTCGTCTTTCATGAGACCCACGACTTTTTTGTTTCGTTGTTGAATTCCAAATTGGTTGTCCGCGGGGTAGTCTGATGTATCAAAATGATCGGTATGGTTCATCATCAACTTATATGGATCAAAGTTTTGAATCTCGTAGATGAGACTGTCGGTATCACAATACAAAATTTTTGCTTGACCGTCAGTCGTGGGTCTCATAAAATCATAATGGAAAGTATAAAGACACGTTTTGGATAGATCTAGAACGCTAAAGCCAACGTAAATTGGTTTGTTCATGATGATTTGAAGTCGGGTCAATTTGATCGCAACTAAATTGTCATCGAAAATTGTTCGCGCGGTGAAGTTGTGTTTCGCAATAAGAGCTTCCGCGCCGTATCTGCCTAGCCATTGTGTTACAAGTTTAATATCGAGTCGTTTTCGAACATCCTCCAAAGTTTTGCCGTACACAGCATTGTTCATCAATTTGAATAAATTTTTCTTGAATTCATTGGTTGCTGCGTAACGCATTTCACTGTTGAGGTCTATGTATGATTTTAGCCATTTTGATTGTTTAAATTTGAGGACTCGATGAATTTTTTGAAGAATCAGGCCATGAGTCAATGCTTGTTTCAAATTGCGATAATGAATTATATAACGTGTTTTTAAGTCTAGAGTTGTGAGTAATTTTGGATTTTTTGAACCGGGAGGAATTTTGTGTTCAGGACAAAATGGGAGGTCATTGTGAGGATCGTGAAGGTTTTCAGGGTACTCTAGATCAACTTCGAGTATGTACCCCTCTTCAGAGTCTTCCGGAACATCCCATTGAAAATTTCGCTCAAAGTTTTCAACCCATTGGAAACCCCCGTAAGGCAAGCATTGAGTCATTGCCCATCCGTATAAATTATTCACATCATAGTACATGAGATAAGATTCGTCATCAACTGGGTTGTATTTCGCGGGGTAGTATGGGTTGTTGGCAAACGCATATGTGACTTGGAATCAGGAAAGAGGGTTTGAGAGGAAAAGCTGTAAGGCCCACATTTACCTTCTCGCTCTTTTCTATGCCCTTGTAGTCAGACACACAAGAGTATAGAACAAGTCGCTTACAGAGCTATTTCAGGCAGTCGAAACTCGGGCGACGGCTGATTAGGGGGTCTGAGCACAATAGAACCCCCGTGGCGCGGAAGATCTTCGATATTTTCGTCTTTTTTTCTTTCGCTTTTTCTGTTTTACTCAAGCACGAATTTCTTAAATAGCATTTTCAACTCTTTTTAAGTACATCTGCTTTAGAATGCAAAATTTTTTGCAATATAAATTTTTTTTTTTTTTTTTTAGATTACACGAAATCTTATGCACTTTTTTCATTGCTGTTGCTGCTGCATAACTTTTTTCAGGCTTTTAAAGGTCTTGATTCTTGGTACTATTTGTTAGTGATCTTGACTAATTGATATCGTAGACAATTCTTTTTAAGTTATTGATTTTTAAAAATATTTTCAAATTACACCAGTTATACCCGTTATTGTATTTTTTAAATGATGCTAGAAAAGAATTTTGCAGGTCTTATCATTCGTATAGCAATTAAATATTCCTCAAAGTATTACATTCAACTAGATTATAACTATTAATTGCAGACTAAAGAGAAAATTTCTACGCAATGTTTTTATCTTGTATATTCACCAAAAATCACTACTTGAGTTTTCAGATGAATACAAGATGGAAAAACTTGTTTAAAAATTGAAGGAGTTGAATAAGTGTTGACATGACTGCAGGAGTAATATCATGCTCCTTTATTTGAAGTACTTATACAAATTGTACATAAATTTTCAAACGACGTTATTTTGGAATCGTTTTGATGAGTTTCTAGCAAATTTTTAGTCTATTCAATTTTGGGACATATAATATTCAAAGATTGAAAAATTTTGTTACGCGATGTACAAAATATTTTTCATCTTACAAAAATTTTTGAATTTTATAAAATTTTTTAACATTTTTTATCATTGACATCACGTTATTTTGAAGTTTTCGCTACTTTCACTTCAGTATTTGCACCTTTTTTGGAAATCGATCTTTTTGATTTTCCCCTGTTATCCTTCGGTTGTGTCACGGGGGCGTCAGAAATTTTTTGACTTCTTGGTTGGTCCACGGATGGTTTCGGAGCAATAAAATCCGCCTTGGTAGGATCCGTGCAGAGACCTCGTATTTGTTTAAACTAATACCACTGGCGATCTGCTGACAGTCCAGTAGGTTCGACAATCCCGGGAAACGATTGTTGTGGATGTTCTTTCACCATATTAAGGAACTCTATTTCTTCTGAATCCGCAAAACTTTTACAGCTAACACCATCTTTTTCGATGTTGAAGTGATGAAACTTCGATATGCCCGGCAGAGCTTTGAAATGCTTCTTCGAAAATGAATCCCAATCGTACCATACCTATAAAAAGAAATCGAAAAAATTTTTTTATTTCAAACACAAAAATTATTTATTTTTTATCGTAATGGGCGAAAAAGACTTCTTTTGCGCCCGCCATATTGGAAAATATCGTTCACACCAAGCGAAAAAAATTTTTCGTGAGGGTGAAGTTTGCATCTCAAGCGAAGGCTCGGAATGAGTAAAATTTCACTCATTTCAGAGTGATATTTCACTTTTTGTTCAAGTGGCAATATTTTGACTCGATGAAGAGTGAAAATTCACTCAAAGGAGTTAATTAAGTATGGAGTTTAACTTTTATTCGAAAAAATTTGAAGAGTATGCTGTTTTATCTAAATCCTATGTTTAAAATAAATGTTATGTTTCAATTTTATACTTACTACATTGTTCGAAGTGGACACTGATTTATTGAATCCCCCAGTGGATGATTCATTGACACAGTTCACAAGATCCTGATGCGAATCGATGTTGCTTTTGGCATATTTAGATTTTAATAAGCCAAACATTCGATCGGGTGCAAACTTGGTGTGGCCCGTCAACAGGAAATTGTAGGAAATTTTTTTATTTCTACCTGTACAGACACGCCAAAGAAGATAATGCAACATTGCATTGTTTTTATTTTGTCCAACGCAATTATCGGCAAACAAAACAACAACATCACAAGGGTTGCGCTCCAAGTAATAGTGAACCATGCTGATGACACAATTCGGGCCTTTTCCAATGGAATCCGCTTCGTCGATTAGAAAATTGGTCTGAATTCGAGTCACTTCATTATTGACTCCGAAAATGGAACATTTTCGCGCTGCTTTGAAGTAAGCGGATCCAACTTGCTGCGGACTCGATGGGTAATGCACATTTTGTGCAAAATCGAAAGATAGAACGATCGTGTTTCTGTCTATAACAAAAAATTGAAAACTTGGAATGATGATCCACTATTTTCGAGTGAATCTTAACTCTATGGGAATGAATTTTAATTTTTTTTTTTTGAGTGGCAGGAATTAAAAGAGCATAATACAAAAAAATATGAAAAACAACGTTAAAAGCCTTAAAGGAACATAGCAATATTTTACACATTTGCAAAAGAAAATAAAAAAATTTTTCGAATCCTACATATTATTTATTCTCCAACAATTTCATGAAACTTCACAAATTTCACAAAACTAAAAAGAAGTTAAAATTTCAAAATTTAGAAACATGTAGAATTGAATTTGTCAAAAATTTATTTTATACCAATTTTTGAATGTCGTAATTTATTCCTAGAACAATCGAAACAATTTCAGTTTTTTGTATGTAAAACCACTATTATTAATCATTATTCCGGCTTGAAAAATCATATAAACGCATGTTTATAGAATCGATAAATCGAAAAAATATGAGGACTTGTATAATTTTTGAAGTTTTATACAGATGATACAAAAATACTTAATTTTCAATGAACGAAGATCCATAAAAATTTGAAAATGAATTAAAATTTTTTTGAAAAAGCATTTGAATTCAACAGTTTCGAATTTTATCTTTATAAATTTCAATTTAATCTAGAATACTTTATTTATAATGAAAAAATAAAAAATTTGTATCCGACAAATCAATTTCAAAAGTTAAGGTACCTTATTTTAAAATATTTATCATTTCAAGTAAATGAAATAATTGTTTTTTTAAATAAAAACAGTGACTCATAACAATGAAGGTCTTGAAAAAAATGACACTAATGGATATTTTGGAGTCACCGCAGACGAATAAATTAAAAAAATTTTGAAAATTATGATCAGCTCAGAAATTTTAGCGCACTTTGCATAGATACTTTTCTAAGTGTTGTAAAACAATTATTCTCGAAATTCGGGAAACTTAGTAAAAATTTTTCGAGAAATCTTAGAAATGAGAAATTTTGTTCTGAGTTTATGATTTGATAGAATCATTTTTATCTTTTACCTTCATTGTCTCGAAAACTTTGGTAAAAGGTACGCTGTATTTTCGCACGATTTAAATGATCCATGGCTTTTTGGAGCAAGTTTGCCTTTTCTTCTGTGTCGACGTTTGCTGCTCTTTGAATAATCAAAGAATTTTCTCGACATACGTCACATAGATCGGTGGCCGGTTTCATGGTGGTTATGTAGGGTACATAAAGATTCCATAAGTTCCGGAATGAGCGATTTCCCATTTGGCCCATTTCTGATTTCATGTATAATCTATAGACAGAAGATTTTGTCTCCGACGATGGCAACTTCATCACCCGAAAATCTTTGAAATTAGGCATCCGACCTGGTAAAGGAATTGCAGTTCGTTCTGCGAAGTTTTTGATAAATGTTATCGCCATTTCTTTTGTTTCTTCGCTGATAATGTTCATTTCGCGAGTTGCTTTGACGTTGCTCAGCTTGTGTGTCCGAGGAACGAACCCTTCGCAATCGAAATGTTTTTTTAACGCGTCGTAACGGCAGTTACTTCGGATGTCGTGCAGAAAAAAGTACATTTTCTTGCAGATAGGCATAGCGCGAAACGTGTAATGCAGTAACAATCGCTTTTTTTCTTCCAGCACAGATTTTTTTTTTTTACTGATTTCTGTGTAGTCCATTGCAGGGTGCTCTCTGCTTGACTCCAAGTGACTGATCAAAACCAGATCTTGCTCCGATTTCGATAATTCTTTGAACGAATCACGAGTTTCGCGCGCTAAGTATTCGGGAATACGTAAATTACACTCGCGCTCACAACACATTACTGAATGAGGTCCGTAAAATATTGCACATCTTTGAGCTTCTTCTATATCCTCCTGTGAACGCTCAAAACGAACATCATTTTGAGGTGCAGGTAATTGAGTTGGCTCTACTTGAAAATTCAGCGACTCACTCTCACTTTCACTGTCTTCGTGATCACTGAAATCGTACACTTTTTCGGAATAAAAGTACGCGGAATAAACTGCATTTAGTTCTTCGTTCAAAGAAGCCATAACAACAGCATATCCCGATATTAACGTACGATGTTCTCGACACGAAAATTCAGAGAAAACTAAATGAAAAGATGTTCGCTCCAACATTGATGTCATTAGCAGCTGATTTTTGGAAAATGATCTATTTTTTGCGTCAATCTTATAAGTACCGATAAGGGAAGACGATTAGTGGTCTACGATCTTATGCGGTGTTCGTGCAGAGGTTGCATTCCCAGACACTTTCCACCGAATTTTGATTTCAAAGAGCAGACACATTTCTCATATTCCGGAGATTCAAAATCTCAGCTTTAATTCAACTGAAGGTATTCGTCTAGATTCTAAAGAAAATAACTTGTGTTTTTTACCTTATCCTAAAGTTTTTTCAAAATTTCAACTAAAAAGAAACCGATAAGGTAAACTTCAACTTATAAAATATGTACATGTTGAAAATTTTGAAACTTTTGCACTCAAAAATTGAAAAAAAAGAACAGAAATAAAAGTCGAATTCCCTTGTAAATTTGAACCTCATAAAAACCTTATGAAATCCTTATAAAACGTTTTATAAAGTGACCTTATAAAAATTTTATAAGGATTTTATAAATTTTATAAGGGTTTTATAAATTTTATAAGGGTTTTATAAGGTCGCCTCATAAAATCCTTATAAGAAACTTCAAATTTTATAAGGAAATGGAAACTTTATAAGGATTTTGAAATTTTATGATTTTTCCTTATAAAAATTTTATAAACTCACCTTATAAAATCCTTATAAAAATTTGCCTTATAAAAGTCGAAAATTTTATAAGGAAACTGAAATTTTCATAAGGATTTTATAAGGTTTTTATTAGGTTTCAAGTTACAAGGGTTTGAAGATTCTTTTGCACGCCACAAAAATATTTCAATATGTTGGAAAATCATTCGCCCCGAGAGTTAAAAGAGTGTACAAACTGGAAAAAAAATTTATTAAGTAGATAAATTTCGTTTAAAACTTAAAGTATGAATAAAAAAAAAAAACTAAAAAAAATTAGAGGCTGAAAAAAATGAATTACCGCAGAAACAGCAATGAAAAAAGTGCATAAGATTTCGTGTAATCTAAAAAAAAAAAAAAAAAATTTGTATTGCAAAAAATTTTGCATTCTAAAGCAGATGTACTTAAAAAGAGTTGAAAATGCTATTTAAGAAATTCGTGCTTGAGTAAAACAGAAACAGCGAAAGAAAAAAAGACGAAAATATCGAAGATCTTCCGCGCCACGGGGGTTCTATTGTGCTCGGACCCCTAATCAGCCGTCGCCCGAGTTTCGACTGCCTGAAATAGCTCTGTAAGCGACTTGTTCTATACTCTTGTGTGTCTGACTGCAAGGGCATAGAAAAGAGCGAGAAGGTAAATGTAGGCCTTACAGCTTTTCCTCTCAAACCCTCTTTCCTGATTCCAAGTCACATATCTATTACTACATTGACTAATGCCTCCACGGATACCCCGCTCGATGAACAATACCATGTCTATGTCTGTGAGAAGTTCCAGTTCGATACATGTATGTTTGAGCATAGCATCCCATGTGAGTCCGGATGTCGTGTAGTAATGTGCTGGGTCGAGTTTGTACGCCTTCATACATTCCTCCCGAAAGTTCTCGAAAACATCTGCCAGAAGAAGAACATCGGTTTTGAGGTAGATGTCAGAGTATTGCCCAAGCGTTGTGACGTTGAAGACATTCCACACTGCCTGCGCATGTTCATAGTCTGCGTCCGAAATGTCGGTATCGGTGAGGCTGCTGTGGAAATCGTCTTCGGTTGGAAGCTTGTTGTTGTCATTTTTTCCCATGAATCAAGGTATTCATAGGGGAAAACGCCTTTTTTCATAAGAAGTTCGAGTTGCTCCTCACTGTAGCCAATGCAGTTCTTTCGGACAATGACTTTTTCGTTAAGATATGAAGCCAGTTTTTCCAAGGATGATGCCATGAATCTGAAGGAGTCGATGAAGCGCAAGGATATTTTACTGTCTTTGATGAACTTGGTGAATGAGATGTAGCGCTCCATCGCCAGGGCTAGCAGTTGAATACGTCCTTCAATGCATTGTGCAATTTGTTTTACAATGAGATGAGCATCATACCCACTGAGGTTGTGAAACACTACCGGGATGGTGAGTGAATCTCGGTACTGCAAATTGCATCTGTTGTGAGCGGCTCCACGAAACTTTCCCGTTAGATGACAGTGGTCGCGCACTTTCTTATCCTTGGCGGTAAACGGTTGGTGACAGATGTGACATGAGGGAGCTGTTTTGAAGGTTGTAGATTGTTCCAGAGTGAGCTGTGTCATTGCCTTTGGTTTTTTAAAGAGGTCCTCCACGTTGTGGGCGAGGGTCACCTATTCGTTTGCAAACTATTCACCAGGGTTGTGTCCACGGAAACTCTGATATCTTGATTGCTTGTCGTCATAGCTACACTTTACGTAGTATCCCACGCTGCAAGCCTCATGAATTTGAACTATTTTTGTGTTACGACCAGCTTGTTCATCCACTTTTTTGAGTAAACACTCAAAGTCGGCGTAAACGATATAGGGCACTCTCTCGGAATTCTTGAAATTTTTGAATCGAAGTTTACTGTGCTTCACTTCAGGTAGTTTAACAGCTTGCGTCTTCATTTCATTGCAATCGACTTCATGTGCAGTCAACTCGTCGTTGGTGTGAAAATAATGAAGGCATCGATCACATATAAACTTTTTTCCATCATGTTTGGACAGTTGTTTGCTGACAAGGCGAGAGAGGTCCTTTATCCAGACATAATGGAAACGCAGAGGCTCGTTATTCTCTTCAGTTTCTTTCTCGTTTTTCTCGTCTTCTTCGGCATAGAAATATTGTGTAAAGAGAAGGTTCACGTGAAGTATTTTCTTATATGCTGTGACGTGTATTGGGAGAACGTCATATCGTCCTTTATTCATTTGAAGTATATAGACGTTTACGGAAACGTCATTTTGTTGCTCGAAAAGATGCACTTGTTTTGGCATCACAGGAAATTTTATTCCGTCAAAGTTGAGATCATTCTCATATTTCTGGTAGTTGAAGAGACGATCGATATTTGTTTTTGCAGGATGTAGCGCCGAAAGAATGGCCCACTTGAAGCACTGATCATCAAAGTTCTTGACATTCACATAAGCCTTCTTATTCTTGATGGATGGAGGTAGTTCCATGTAAGAGCTCCCGTGCATGGGGTTGTATGAATTTATATTCACAGCAAGGCTGATGATGCTGCGCAACGTCCATCCAGAGTCACGCTCTTGGAACTCCTCGATTTTTCTTGGTAATTGAGTCTGTACATGTTTGGTGAACCATTCACCCAGGTCCGTTGTTTGAAGGATGGGCGCGTTTTTCGTGAAGAAGGCCTTGATCTCGGTGACTTCCTTGTCGTCCTTGACAACACTGAATTCGA
Source organism: Platygaster robiniae (assembly GCA_028476575.1). Classification (NCBI taxonomy): domain Eukaryota; kingdom Metazoa; phylum Arthropoda; class Insecta; order Hymenoptera; family Platygastridae; genus Platygaster; species Platygaster robiniae. The sequence continues at coordinate 29,090,236 of CM052019.1, forward strand.
CCTCGAGAGAGTTGTTCACTTTCAAAGCGTTATGGCTTTCGAGAACTTTTTGGATCTTCTCGATAAACACCGCCTTGGCTTCTTCGAGAAAATTTTGCAGATCCAAATGCCGAAGGTTCGCAATTAGCCCCGTTTGGAGACGATTGTCAAAAGCTGAATCGACATCCTCCCACTTGACGCGCACTGGATTTCGCGCACCAAGATCACCACCACGCACTTTTCGCGAACCAAGATCCCCACCATGTACTTGTTCACTTTGTACATCGCGTACAAGTTTTTCACTTATCAAGCAATTATAGCTCTTCAATTGTTAAATTATTTGCGCGCACTGTAATTTCACTGTTTGTCGTTCACGCGGGATCGTGACATGATGCGCAAAGTTTTTCAGTTCCGCGATGGATGTGACGGCCTCCTCGATCAAAGTCGTCGCCTCGAGCGGATCGACTGGACGGATCGACAAAAGCCGACGTTGGCATCGTACAACTTGTTTTGCTGCGTTAATAGACATGTTGACGTTCGTGAGAAAAACTGAAGCTCCCGCTCGGGAACTCCGTATTTATGGGATGTGATAGCGCTGCGATCGCGCGCTGTTGTCATGGCAACGCCTGCGCAAGGTTAACTGCGTATGCGCATAATAATGCTCTGTAATTGGTTCAAATGAAAGGAGTGGGGTTGTGATTGATCGATCAAGTTCTAAAAATAGATGTGCGTGTTAAGACTTGTCGTGATGACGTCATCGTTTCTTAGAATAAACATGCTTAAGCTTGTCGAGAATTGTTTAGTCTACGCATTCTAAATATATCATTTCAAGGTTCACGCTTGCGTGTTTAAACTTGTCGTGATGACATCATCGTTTCCTAGAATAAATGTGTTTAAACTTGTCGTGATGACGCATACTCTGATTGGTCAATCCCCCACTCTCGCACGCTATGATTGGTTGATTCGCGTTTACTACGTCTGCGCAGTTAGTCATAAACTCTTACGAGTATAGAAGCTTGAGCACAGAACATCATTCCGAAGACGATTTTTGAATGAACAATATGGATTTCGCCAAGCTCAACCAAGTTGCTCGTGGAGGAAATTTTCTTCCAAAGAAGAGGCTTGCCGAGATGGAGGTTGACAAAAGCTTGCCTGTGACTGGAATTCGCTCCGTTGACACAAAATTTGGAACTAAATTCATCATTGCCCCGGATACAAAGTTTGAGGTTTTTCTGCCAGAAAGGATCTGCGAGACTCTACGGAAGGAACCGAAAGAGCTACGAAAAATTGAAGCCTCTATCAAGTCTACGAGTCCAGTGAATTTTCGTCTTCTCGGAGGGAAATTCAACGCCTGCGAGTTCACTTTGGAGAAATAAATGTATTGAAAATAATGTATAATGTTGCATAATAAAGTTGTTTCGATGAAAATTGAATGTAATTGTGAAAAAAAAAAAAAATAGAGGGGCAAATAAAACGGTTGTGCTCCACAGCAAGGGGCGGGGTGGGGCTCCTTGCACAAAAAAATTAATCACTTCCATAATAATAAATACATTGCCTAGTTTCGCATTGCGTATTTCAATTGAATCAGGGTAATCGCTGTGTTGTAGCGACAAAAGTCAAGCAAAGTCATAGCGCGACACCGTAGCGCTACAATATTATTTTACCGACAGCCACCATTTGTTTTACTAACAGGAAGTATAACCGACCTCAGGTATTACCGACCTCAGGTATTACTGGCCAAGTTCCTACCTTACCGACCTAGGGTATGTCCTGTTTTACCGACCGCCGCCATCTTGGTGCTCGACCTTACCGACGCGGTGAGTGGGTGGGGCCTGCGAGGGGGGTCACGTGATGGGAGTAGGAGTGGGGGGATCTAGAACTGTCTTTGCTAATCTACTTTGATATTTTGTGCAAGTTTTGTAAATACTTTTCGGCAAGTCATGTAGCGCGTTCAGGGCCTCGTCATATGAATCTGCAAGGAGTAATTTTGGCATGTTATAATATATATAAGCCCCTGCGCGCGTACTCTTCTTTTTTATTTTATTTTCATCTTGATTTTATTCCAAATTTCTAAACTTGATAAATTATTATTAACAAAATGAAATTATGAACTATCTATTATTTATGCACCACGAAAATATGATATAATGAAAATTTGTTCATTTCCAAATAAAGGTGTTTTAATTCCAAATTTAACTTTTACTAATAATTACAGTCCTCGGCTTTTCCTCGAGCTGCAATTCTTCGTTACGTTCAAAAAGGCATTGTGGAAACTCGCAAAACGATATTTGTTTTGAAATTTATCATAAAATACTTTTTTCGAAAGTTCAGATTTTTCAAAAATTTCAAATAATAGTATATTACGCGATAAATAGTTTATCGCCTGACAAGGGGCGAGAACAGTATATTACATTTGCAGGTTACTTACCGAAACCGCCGATTTCTTTTAAACCATACGGTTTCCATGATGTTTTTGGTGCTTTCAAGCGTTTTATATGATCGTGAATAATTTCTGAGTCGTCCTAAATGTAAGGTGGTAGAGGAAAATGTACTCTTGAGACCCCAGTCATTAGATGAGGTGATGCAGTACACAACCAATTTACAATGTCGACACATCTTTTATTTTTTTCCAGCAGCATTTGTGGAAATTCAACAACGTGAAATTGTTTCCCAATGAATAGTTGTTCATCCATGTTATTTGACCTTGAATTATTGATTGACCTTCAACATCGATGAAGACACAGTAATTCGTACCCATGGGATAAATTAATTTTATCGAATAATGAAACAATTCAGTAAAATTAATTTTTTAAAAAACACGTCATGGAGATGTTAAAATTTTAATTTAAGCTTGTTTCACAATTTTGAACTTTGAAGTCATTGAATTGTATACTTTTTTGTGTTGAAATTTCTCAATTTTTAACATAATAATTTATGTAACCTTACGTCAATTAATTTTAAATAATTTTGACGATCTGTACTGCACCTGAATCAATTATAATTAATTATATTGGGTTTTCAATATTATTTACATAAAATATTGTACAGGGTAATGAATAAATCAATTAGAAAAATTATTACCAAAATTTTCAGATTGGCAAATTTTTGAAAATGAAAAATTAGTCTGAAGACGTTGAAAGCTTATATTTCAGATATTAAAACTGTCATTTTTGGATTGTCAAGATCGTCTGATTGTCTACTAAATTTCCAGGTATAATCTGGAATTTTCCATTTTCAACATATTTTTAAGACCTTAAGTTATCAGTTTTTTGATTATAATTTGAAATGTTTGAATTCCTCATTGTGAAAAATTGCAAGCCTGTATAGTTTGTGATGATTGAATTTTTTTCTTTGACTTTTAGATCATTCAAATTTAAAATGGAAGGATTTGTGAATATTAATTAAATTTTCGATTCTAATTCTAGATAAAGTGGAAGTAGTTTTTTTCAATTTACAATACTGTAGAGGTAACAAAAATGAAATTTTCATATGACAACCTCCAATAAAAAATTTTTCAATTTTTATTTAGGTCCCAAGTGTATTAGAGGCCCATTTTTATAAAAATAATTCTTGTTTTTTCTATGGCATTTCAGAGGGATCGTTAGATTGCTATTTGCAACTTTTTTGTCGTGAAAAAGGAATAAATTGTTTCAGTTCATTTCTTAAAAAAGTTTGTTCCTAAAAAGCTTCATACCAACCAGAAAATAATACTTGTCCATTTTAACCTACTTCTTAATTTTTTTTTTCCATTGTAAAAGTCCTTACAAATGATACATGATTAAACATAAGTTTGACAAAAAATTTGAAACTTCAAAAAATAGTTATTTTTTCAAGTTTTCAGACAGGATATTTGTAAAAAATATGGTTTTTGAAAATATAAATGTATACTTGAAGATTAACTGAATTATAAAAGTCTCGGTTTCCGTACATTTTTTTAAGAGCTTTTTTCGAAGGTTGTGATTATTTACTTGGTTTTTACTATTTACATATTAACACACTTAATTTACTATTACTCAAAAAAAGTGAGCCTCTAATATTTGAAAGATTTTATATGTAATACTTTATATCTACAAAATAATGCGAAACATATATCTAATAAAATATATGTGATTCAGTGTTTTGTTTTTTTCGACAACAATTTATTTTGTATGAGAGTAAAATTTAACAATTTATTAAGCAACAACAATATATTATAACAATAATGATATTAATAAAAAAATAGTATAAAAAAATTTTAACAATAAAAATTTGATTACTTTTTGCAATATTCAGAGGTAATGTTTCAAAATACATAAAAGGCATAAAAGTATCAGCCGCCAAAATGTGAGATTTGAATTTTACACTTACGTAACAATGAATGGCGATGAGCTGATGCTGAATTTTGTTGGATTTTATATGTATTCTTTAAAAGGCACTAAACAAATTAGCGCAGCAAAGTTGTTGTCGTCCAAGGCAAAGCGGCAAGCAATAATGCGCGGCAAGAAGGAAGCGTCATAAACAGCTGGCGTATATATATGTATTTGAACGCACGGCGCGCGAAGAGTTAAATTTGGGGCATTGCAGAAAGATTCATAAATGCACTTTCGTAGTTTTAATAAACCGCAAAGTACAGTGCTCACGAGACAATAACATATAATTTTGAGGGAGTTAAAAATTCAAATTTTTTCATCACAATAAAGTGCAAAAATTAAAATTGTTTCAAAAAAGTAAAAAAATTTGTATGTAATACAGTTTTTTGAATCCGTCATCCAGCAGATTGATTTTCAGAAAGTGAGATATAATATAAATTTGTTCCACAACATGTTAGAAAAATATTGAAAAAGTAAACTATTCGCATATATTTACATATATAGTATAAACAATATTTTGATATATTGTATAAAAAAATGTTTACATATAATGCATATGTTACTTTCTTTATGTACTGTACGTATTGATGTAACATACATAATATAATATATTATGAAAGGAAATACGACATTCAAGTTATATATCTTTTATTAGATCGCTCCAGGGAACGGCAGACAATAAAGTTGTAGTACACGTTATATTCCAAACAATTTTTCATTACTCACAGCTACAAACGTAATGTAAGTTACTGGTACAAATAATCAGTGGATAAATGACATAACAACGAAGATTTCTGTCGCATTATCCTGCGGTTTCATGGAAAGTTTGACCATTTTTGTTCTTACATCTGTTAATCGAATTGTTTGTACACTGTTATTACGCACGTTCCGCAATTGCCAAATGTTCAATTTTCCAGAATTTGTTGGGTAGTGGGAGAATGCTCCTTCTTTTATTAATTCAACACCTTAAGGGTAAATGACGTCTTCCACGTCTTGCGAATTCTTGTACATTGCAGAAATTTGAAAGACAATGTTATTTTGTAAAAGAACAACATTGTTGGGCTCCTTCGTTTTTAAAATCGTACTCTGAAAAAGGATCTTGAATATCGATATTTTATCTAAATCGAGAGTTTTTGTTTCAGAATTTCTAAGGGTCGCGGCATTGGAACAACATTTTTCCGCTGAAAAAACATTTCCTCCATTCGGTTACACATTTGTTCAAGAGGGCGATATCCAGTTCGTAGTGTTTTTCGCATTTTCCCCAGTAAGTTTTTGTAAGGGAAACTACCAAACAATTCAAATCACACTGCATATTCACCACGTCATCAGAGATGTGTATCAAGTTATGAATATATACTCTTAACTGTTATCGAACACTTCTACACCAGGGCGAACGAGTCGTAGGTATTATTAGATTCCCCACTGATAGTTCGCCCCGAAGAAGAACTATACTCTCAACTATTATCAATAGAAATAGAAACTTCATAACTACTATACTCTCAACTATCATCAATATAAATAGGGGAACTATAATCTCAACTTGCATATACTCTAAAATATCATCAACTATCATCAATAGGAATAAATTCAAAACCGAAAAAAATTGATAAAGTCTGCGAGACATGCAATACAAAAGTTTATGCGCCGTATGCGCTCCATGCGCTGTGAATCATTATAAGATTCCATACTAATGGTTCGCCCTCAAGCAGAACTATACTCTTAACTAGCATCAAACAGTTCGACACCAGGGCGAACAAGTCGTAGGCATTATGAGATCCCTCACTGATAGTTCGCCCTCAAGGGGAACTATACTCTCACTTTTTAACGGATACCATCACACCAAGGCGAACGAGTCGTATGCATCAAAGGATTTAATACTGATAGTTCGTCGAGTAGGGGAACTATACTGTCGGAGTGGAACGATACCCTTACCTTCAGCAGGCGACAAATCCTTCAGATGGTGGAGTAAAATGTTTTCCCGAACTGTTTAAGCCTTAAATAATAATACATCTTTTTTCATATTTCAGTATTAATTTATTCAAAACCATGTACAATACGTACGTTGAAGGTTCTAAGACAGCAAAACTCTTGTTAATCTTCACCCCGTAGATGGTTCGATTGAAGCGCGTGTGAAATTTTTTATTATTTCTACGAGCCCACATTCTCATAGCAGCGTTAACTGTTTGTTGACAATGTTTCTCGGCGGGATTTTGTTTGCAATACTCCTCATAAACGTCGACTACAGCAGCATAATCATTTTCCTCGTCAGTACCTACCAAATGCTCCCTAATCCACTCGCCGACAATGTCAGTTTCATCGTATGTGCGTGATTTCCATTCTTTGCAACACATTGGAATTTGTAACGTATCGTCGACATTGGTGACGTAATCTAACGTCGCTGATAGCCATGATTAGAATTTCTTATTGAGATACTTATCTATTTAATAAGTGAAAGGCTCAGCGTCTTCTGGTACTGTTGGCACAAACTTTGAAGGACACTCAACAACTAACAAACGTTTCATTAAGGCTTCGTCGGTTACATCCAGTTGATACATAACAATGAAAAACGTTATAATAGTAGATAACAATTGCATACAAAAATATACTGTATTTGTCAAACAATTACATTATTTTTTTTGGCTATCACATCATTGCACAATCATTTATTAATCACATTTATTAATCATTTACAGTCACTCAATCTGCCGCCTTCAAATTGTCTGGGATGTTGAGTACTCTGTCACTTAGAGCCACTTCTTTTTCCCGCAAGTACGCCTGGAATTCCGTCATGGCTCGGGAGAAGTCGGCAAAACACCTCGTGCCTCTCGGAACTTTTCACGTAGCGAGCAATGTTGTCTTTTGTTATGTGCTCCATGTTTTTTAAATCTGTGGATTGCGGGGTGTACTCCTCATCGCCACCAAACGTCACAAGGGATGCCATCGATCATCTGAGTAAACTTTTTACAAAATATTATTTATGAAACGAATGGATAATATATTGCTTTAAATATTCCTACTGAATATGAATATATCTTTAGGAATTGTACTTTTGACTACTGATAGGTATAGCGATCGAATGATTTTGTGATTTCGAAGAATGAAAGAGTCTGATTCTAAAATGCACGTTATGTTTAGAAATATTCAAACAATGAAACACATGTGAAGGTAGTGTATGCTTTTGCAAACATACAACTTTTACATCATTCAACACTAATTTTTCGCTCAGGCAATACTCGGAATGTAGGTAGCATTTTCTGGTTCAGTAAATCACAATCGCATATACAATTAATATGTTGATGCTTAGTGATCAACGTAATTTTGCTCCGTATACGATGTTTCAACTCTAAGTGTATACAGAGTCGACTTCTTAATAGCTTTATTCAACAATTCTTTCTGAAAAATGGCTAACTATTCATTCTACTAAATAAAGAACTTGTAATAATCAAAAGGAAAGTAATGACTGAAAATTAACGCAATCGAATAATTATTACGTAATGTTTAATGCCAATGACATTCGTACGAACGACGGTAAGTAAACTGTATATAATATATTTTTCATTATACACCTCATACCTATTAATAAGCACTGTAGTAACAGCGTTTTTATTTATAGAAATCATAAGCGAAGGAAAAAAACAAAATAACCATCCATGCGAACCGCCTATAATAACGTATTTTTTGTGAGCAAAAACTTTCTCTAGTGGCTATTTGAAAATTAGCCATTTATCCGAGATGACATTTTAAAAATTCATTTTAGACATATAGCATATTTGAAACATCCCTTTCCTTCTTAGACCATATAGTACATGGACTGCTCTTTCTCCATAAGAGGCAATGTAAAAGGTTTCGTTGATGATGGTGACGTCATAAGGGTCCAGTGCCGTATGAACGCACTGCGAGCCCTATGCATGTCAGGTGCGCAACATCATAATATTCCGTTGCCTAACAATTTCTAATTTTTGCGAAACATTATTCAAACTGTAAATTGCGAGTATTCGTGTAAGAAAAATGTTTAATATGATACCTGGTGTGAAACAACAGTTTATGCAACAATATCCTACAATATTCACAATTAAGGGCAATAAAATATGACATTTTCGTCACATAACAAATGTAGGATTCATATTTTATGAGCATAAAAAAACCATATTATGAAATTCATAATAAATATATCTACACATATATACCATAAATTAAATAAATGAATATAAAAACAAATGCATAAAACATTACATATAATATAATTTTTGTCATATATTGAATATATAATGTATTACATGAAATATAGAATATACAATAAATTATTAAATTTATAAGAAAATAAGACTAAATTTCCAAGGTAAAAAGTTTTCTTTTATTGATGGTGGAAGAGAACAATTTTTTTATGGAAATGCCTAACATATTTTTCCACTTTCGAATTTTTCTCTTCTTCATGGTTCATTCGAATCACCAAATACATTTGTGCAACAAAATTTAGTAATTCTGAATAATGCTCTTGCGAATCTTCGAACTGTTCTGACGAAAAAAATCGTTTTTTCTTCGAAGAGGTCACTCTCTGCAAAACTTCTTTTTCAAAACTTGATTTATAAATATCGTTACTCGATCGAATGGTCTGTTCGATCAACAAACACACACTGAAAAGTTCTTCGGATGGATAGGCCAAAAAGCCCCGACTCTTAATGTCAATTAATCGGGATGAACCAGGTTCCCCTGCGATGCTTTCAAAACAGTCGTGGCAAGTTTTGACCGAACATCCTTCTTTGAATTTTTTGACCATGTATCCTGCTATATAGCGAACGACATCTTGGACATATTCAGATGGTATCTCCAAGTTGAATTCGAAAAGCTCGTTTTCCTCAAAATCGTAATCGTCAAAAGATTTCGCGTAGTGATCAGTTTTCTCGTTTTCAACAATTGATGCGTCGTTGTTTTCTGTACTCTTAACTGTTTTCTTCGAACAACATACAGTTAGGAAGGGTATATCGTCAGGGGCACAGTTTCCATTCTCAAATTGAGCAACTTGCTGTCGGGTAGTGAGACGGCGCATGGCATATTGGAACTGGTAGCATGTTGGATTGTTGCAAAACCCACCTCTTATACGAACCGCAGAGAAAAATGTCTCGATCATATCTTGCAATAATTTGTACGTCAACAAATATTCATACCCGTATATTGTACGAAGATCCTCGTAAAGCGCGAACATGTTTCTAAGGCAAACAATGAAGCCGGAAAAGCCGCATTTTCTCGGCCCAGATAAAATTGGTCTTCCTTTCCCATCCTTGAGTCCCCGAATGTATTTTTCTATTTCTTCTGCTCGATTTTGCAGTTTTTCTTTGTTTTCTTCGCATAATGCGATCCTAAAAGGCTGTTTCAATGGGTTATTGCCGTACCTCTTGCGACAGTTGAGCATGTCAAATGCATCATTAAAGGTGCTACAAAATTTTGCTGTCCCGACAGTTGTGTGGCGTTCTTCATCCCGGGTATCGATGATCTTAGGTTCCAGATAATTCAATGCCTTGCTCACTGAATCGCTGAGAATTTGAGTTGCCAAACGTACATTCATTTTATTTTCATTAATATGTATATGCCTCTCTGTCACTTTCGTCATATAGAGTCCTTCGTTATTTTGAATCGCCACAAGAGTCAAAATATAGTCCCAATCTACAATCTGTTTGTCTGCGTCGTAAAAGGGGCCAGTTTCTGCTACAGCGTTGCGTACATTTTTAACCATATGCGACGGATCTGGGAAGACGTAGACAGAGTGATTCCTCCCTTCAGCTGGATGCGGGAAAGAGAAATGAGTAGCTTCGGTTTCTGTATTGATGTTGGCACCTAATACCTTGGCCATGGTGCTGTTTGTTCTATCGCCATCGTACGTGATTGAATAAACATTTATTTTATATTCATCGAGTAGTTGCAACATTATGGTGACCAAGTTGGCGTGTTCAGCTCCAGTAAGCGTGTTAATCAAAAAATACGCTGGCGTGGCCTTGAACCGGCCTTTCAGATCCACGATCATGAAAACTAAAGCGTGGTTCGCTTTTTCATTGCTTTCTCCAAAAATTGGTTTTGCAGTAAATGGATCGGTACCACAATCAACGTAGCCAAAACGCTGTCCATGCTTTCTCACAGTTTGCATTTTCAAAGCCATTTGGTCAACCACCAAGTTGCAGACAATCGGTTCTCCTGTCGATTCAGCAGTTTTCTTCAAGGTTTCCAAAACGTCTCGGTTGAATCCTGGACGCCCATGCGTGAAACACAACCATCGTCGAATCGTTGAAGGGTCAGGTAAAAGATTCCCAAATTGTTTTCTCACAAAATCGTAGCCTCTCGAGGAATAAAACTGGAGGGTCAGAGCGAATTGGCGCAACTGTGCGTCGTACTGCTGTCTTTTCTTCTGCGACGTTCTTTTATTGAGGACACGTAGAGTCTCTGGCAGTTCATTCTAAATTTAAAAAAAAAATGAAAAGTTTTGTTCATGATGTGTAAAATAATAGTGCCAATAATTATAGTCAAGTTAGCCAAGTTTTTATTATCCCACACAATGGTACAATATGATGTTCGACGAGAAAGTATCATCGCATTTGTATTTTCGAGCGCCAAAAAGTAACCGACACGTAATTTTTCTTACAGAAAATATAGAGTTTCGAAAATCTCAAAATTACATGTGACTTTGTTATCATACATAAAGCTATGATCACCGGTTTATACGCAAAAAGCTGTTACAGCAATCAATCGTGTAGATGAATCATATAATATATATGAATATATATAAACAATACATTATAATAATTGAGTAATTTTAAATCATTTCCAATTCCATTTGAAATCACAATTTAATAGTTATATGCATGGAAATTCTAAAATTACAATTTTTAATGTAATTTTATTATTTTGAATGATTTTCAATCATTCTCAAGATTTTCCATGATTGTAGAAGTTTCCAATGATTTTGCAAATCATCGAAATTTTAAGAGTTACAACATAATTTTAAGAATTTTCTGAATTGTAATTTTTCTATAGAGTTCGCGAATTCTTAGATTGTTATCAAGATAAAGCTATCAAATTTCGCCAGACATTGCGATTGCGAGATTCTGGGAATCTCGAAATTGTAATTAATCTTACGATTTCATTAAGTTTTGCTGCTTACCATAACTTGTTCTGTCGCCCTTTCACTTAACATATTTTTTTTTCGCATTTCTTCAACTGCACCGAGCAAGTTTCGAATTCTTTTGGTTTTGTAAACGACTCGTTTTCGCAGAAGATCAATTTTATGTCTTTGCTGCTGAATGGTAGACTGCATGAGTTTGAAACTTTTTCTCGTTGATCGCGGAGTTTGCATATGCAACGGCCCAATGTCCCCTGAATAACGTGGCTTTTTCACTTTCGGTTGCATCTTCTCAAAGTAAGAATGGTCCGACAAACCTAAGCAGTTATGGATGGTGTAACTGAATTTGTTAACATCTTTCTTTATACACGATTGCATGAAGTATTTCTGGATGGATAAATCCATGAAATTATTCATGAATGAAAATAATGACATTATAGTATAAAATGCATTTCACGGACTATAAAGTTCATTAAAAAATAATATTAAATAAAGATCATTAGGTGTTATACAATTAAAGTAGTTATCATTAACAGGAAGTGAGTTATTAAAAAGTAAAATAATGAGTTACCACAAGTGGTTAATAATATGTAATTTGTTTTAGATTCTTTGTGTCTATTGAACTTTTTTTCAATTTATATATGCAATTTTTTTTTTTTTTTTTTTTTTTTTCAAAATATGCATATTAGTTATTTGATTATCACAAAACAAAAAAAAATTGTTGATATGAATTCGTTCAAAATGCAGTTATCTGAAATAGGAAATACTTGATTTTTAAGTCTTGAATTTCTCATTGTAGTATTTTTGTTTTAATGATTTCACGTGAAGTAAATAAAAAATTGTTTCTATTCATTTCAGAACTTTAAAAAAAAAACAAACAAACAAAAAACAAACGAAAAAATTTCAAATTACCATATGTAGATAGATTATCAGCTTATTCTTTGATGAGTGTTTTTATCTTTTTGTCATTGGTTAGATAAAAAAATTACACAGAACTTGGTAGTTAATGCCGAAAAATGATAAATTATGAAAATTTTCTTCAAAACATATCACACTCAGTGAAAGAGAATTAATTCATTTCAATTATGGAACATTTACCATGATATTTATTGTTTTTGACATTTTTAAAACAAGATTCCATTAATGATGTGACGGTTAAAGGCCGAATAATAGACCCTACTCGTCTTTCGAAACGTTCCTTCCTGATCCGGCTGCAATCTCTTGAAAAGCCTACGCTGATTGCGGCTACTGCAAGGAGTAGAAGCGATTGCTGGAGTGAATTGTGTGCTTTCGTCGTCAGTATGGGGCTCGCTGTCCATTTTCCCATTCTCTAAATTTTCATTGGTTGGAAATTAAAAGATATATTAAAAATCTCATTAGTAGGGCTACTCAGCCCATGGCTTTATAGTAAAATTTTCTAGAAAAAAAATACCATTGGTTTCGATGCTTTTCCCCAACAAATGTACATTCCTGTTGCTGCTGTTTGAAATTGCGTCCTCCCCACTGTTGGTTACCTCTGACAAATGATGAATTTATTGTTCATAAATCTTATTATTCGTGACATGTACTTTATTTGCTATAATTTTTTTTTTTTTTTTTTAAGTTTAGAGCAAAAATTATATGTATCATTATTACCATTTACAGCATCCATGGAAACAGACTCCCCATTAGTGTTGCTAGAAGATGATACTTCCATCAAATTCGCGTCCGTGCTTCGATAATAATATTCATTATTATTATACCAATTATAACTCATTGTAGGTAATCAGTGTCGACAAAAAATTATCGCGAACAAAAATTTGTCATTGAGAAAAAAGTTCAGTGGAAAATAAAGCAATACAAAAAAAATATCACCAACTTCTAACGGTTGTGCAGAAACAAAGTAGGAATTACAGTTTTTTCGAGAATGGCACGCCTGTAGCATGGCAATTTCAAAAAATGGCGCGGTTCGAAATGAATGCTGCACAAACGTGCATTTCCTGGGATGGGTTCCTTTAGGTTGCAAGCGTCTATCCATGACTTCTTTCTTGCATCTTTAGGGAAACTAAAAATATTTGCATGCTTTGTGACTGGGAAATTTTTTCATACTCACACACAAAATTTAAAGTTCAATTAAAATGAAATAGAAAATAAATTATTAATACATATTAAAAATCGTACCTTGAAAGAAAATGAGTAAACATTAAAAAAAAATGATTCATAAAAATTACTTTGATTCTTGACACTTAATTTTTCCAGATAGAAAATTTTTGATTTAAAATCAATTATCTAATATCGGTTATTATGTTGAATCAAGATCGAAAATGTAATACGAATTATATACTGATCATATACTTATAAAAGTATACTAGTATTATATATTCAACCACAACATACTTGAAATAAGATAATCCTTTTTCAACAGTTACTGTATCTCGACAGTAAATGCACGTTTTGCGACAATTTTTGTCCGATGCGTCAACAGGTTGGCTATTTTTGAAAAAATCCAATTTAATAACTGATCTTTCGCATTCATCAGTATCATTGTCCGACTTGATCAGTCGAATTTTCGGAACTTGCAATGTTTCACTGTAAAATTCATAACAAAGTTAATAACAGTCGTAGCAGGAGGAAACGACATGGTGTATGCATTTTTAAAATGCAGAATTTTGATACTTACTGGTCGATAAAACGAATTGAAGGAGTTGAGCCTTTTTTAAGAACGCGTTGTTTATTTTGCTCATTGCAATTGAAACCTGAGGGGGCAAAATGTCAGTTGCAAAACAGGGCAAATCGAGGTTGGCTTTTCAGTGATTCCAAAGTTATGCCAAAGAAACCAAGCCATTCTTTTTCCCTACCTGCTTGAATCCTATGAGAAAATTTCAAAATAATTTAATTCTTGTTACTTTTTTTAAAACATCAGATAAAAATAAAGTAGGAAAAAAGTAGATAAGCTATGCCGGTTCTGCGCCACATCCTCCTTGTCTAACTCACGGGCGATATAGTACTTTCTCTCTCTCTCTTTTAATCTTCGATTCCTCTTCACCTATCCATCCGTACCCCCTGCAGTCACGTGACCCCCTCCCCTCCTAGGCCCCGCCCACTCCACTCACTCCTCACTCCCCTCCGCTGATTGGTCGCCCCCCACCGGTCACGTGCCCCCTCCCCTCTTCAAAACCGCCTCACCACCGTAGGCCCTACCCACTGGGCCCCGCCCATTTACCCCCACTAGTCCGCGGTTTTTCTTGAATTTTATAGGTTTTCGCGAGCTTTCCGCAATTTTCCGCGGTTTTTTGCGAGTTTTTCGCAAGTTTTCATGAGTTTCCACGAGTTTTCACGAGTTTCCGCGAGCTTTCGCGAGTTTTCGCAAGCTTTTACAAGTTTTCCACGATTTTCTAGGAATTTCCACAAGTTTCACATGAATCTCATAATTATTTTTCGAGTTTCCACTAGGCCTAGAAAAACAAGATGGTGGATTCATTAATAACGAATTAAAAAACGATATTGTGGAGTTTTGAACTTGAAAATAATATGCCCAGTTATACGTTTAAATCTATCAAAGGTATTTGAGAGAGATAACAGACACTGAACGCGTGAATTCGTAAACACCGCGCCGCCTTATCTCCTAGTGCGATAATTTCACCTTGTCTAGCGTCGGCCGGGGTCCATTTGCGCCCGGCGAATCTATTGCGCAGTTACGTAAGCGACGACGTCATCACAGCAGACTTCGACACGTCGCCGGAAACGATTACGTCATCACATTCCTAAGCGATGATATCATCACGTTCAAACACGCTTCGTTGACCTTGAATCAAAACTGCGTAGAAGTAATTTGATACTTTATTAACGGCCTAGACTAAGCAATGACATCATAACGACAAGTTTAAACACGTCGCCGGAAATGATGACGTCATTCTAAACAGGCTAAAACCTGCACGACAATTCTTGGAAATTACATCATCACATACCTAAACGATGACGTTATCTAAACAGGTTTGAACACGCTCATCGATTCCTGGAAAAAAATGATGACGTCATCACATTCCTAAGCGGTGATGTCATAACGACAAGTTTGAACACGCTTCGTTGACCTTGAGTAAAACTGCGTAGAAGTAATTTGATACTTTAATAACGGCGTAGACTAAACAATGACATCATAACGACAAGTTTAAACACGTCGCCGGAAACGATGACGTCATCTCGACAGGTTTTAACACGCTCATCGATTTTCGGATTACGTCATCACATTCCCAAGCGATGTAGTCATCGATAACCTCGAGATGACCTTGAAAATCTATTGCGCATTTACGAAATCGATGACGTCATCACGACAAGTCTCAACACGTCTGGTGACGCAACCGATGTTTTTTTAGAAAGTAGGCCAAGGTTACGACAAGTCTCAACACGCATATCTATTTTTAGAACTCGTGACGTCATCATGAGACGTGGCAACACCGCACAAGACGTTGAAACAGTGTGCGAGAGAAGGACGTAGCAACAGTACGCATGCGCAGACGTGACAACAATGCACATGCGTTGCCATGGCAACAGCGCGCGATCGAAGCGCCATCGCTTCTTATGAATACGGCGTTCTCGAGCTGGAGCGTCAGTTGACCCGCGAACGTCATAATGGCTATAAACGAAGCAAAAAAAGTACTCTGACGCCAACGACAACTTTTATCGATCAGCCCGGTCGATCCGCTCGAGGCGACGGTTTTGATCGAGGATGCCGTCGCGTCCATCGCGGAACTGAAAAACTTCGCGCTGCATATTGCAAACCCGCGGAGACGACAAACCGTGAAATTACAGTGCGCGCAAATTATTTTGCAACTGAAAAGCAATAATTGCTTATTGCGTGAATAACTCGTACGTGGTGGTGATCTTGGTGCGCGAAATTTAGTGCGCGTCAAGTGGGAGGATGTCGATTCCGCTTTCGATAATCGTCTCCAAATGGGGCTCATTGTGAACCTTCGCCATTTAGACATACAAGATTTTCTCGACGAAGCCAAGGATGTGTTCATCGTAAAGATCCAGCCAGTTGTCAGCAAACATAACGCCTTGAAAGTTAATAAATCTCTGGATGCCGAATTCAGTGTTGTCAAGGATGACAAGGAAGTCACCGAGACCAAAGCCTTCTTCACGAAAAACGCTCATTCACGAAAATCCTCCAAACAACGGACCTGGGTGAATGGTTCACAGAACGTGTACAGACTCAATTGCCACGAAAAATCGAGGAATTCCAAGAGCGTGACTCTGGATGGACGTTGCGCAGCATCATCAGCCTTGCTGTGAATATAAACTCGTACAACCCGATGCACGGAAGCTCTTATATTGAGCTACCTCCATCCATCAAGAACAGGAAGGCTTGCATCAATGTTGATAACATGGACCAGTGTTGCTTCAAGTGGGCCATACTCTCAGCCTTGCACCCGGTTGACAAGAAAGACAGACATGTAGGCCGCTTATCAAAGTATACACAGTACAAAGATGAACTAAACTTCGACGGAATTACCTTTCCTGTGATGCCAAAACAAGTGCCACTCTTTGAACACCAGAATGACATTTCCGTTAACGTGTACGTGCTTCAAAAGAATAAAAGAGAATTTGAGGTTGCTCCAATACACATTACAGCACAAAAAAAAGGACGACACGTGAATCTTCTCTTCATACAAAACATCTATGCTGAAGAAGATGAAAAAAACGAGAAGGAAGTGGAAGATCATAGCGAGCCACTACGATTCCATTATGTCTGGATTAAAGATATCTCTCGCCTAGTGAGCACACAACTCTCAAAACATGATAAGAAAATATTTATTTGTGACCGATGTCTTCATTACTTTCACACTAACGACAAGTTGACTGCACATGAAGTCGATTGCAGTGAAATGAAGATGCAAGCTGTTAAACTACCTGAAGTGAACCGCAGTGAACTACAGTTTAAAAACTTCAAAAATTCCAAGAGAGTGCCCTATATCGTTTACGCCGACTTTGAATGCTTGCCCAAAAAAGTGGACGAACCAGCTGGCAACAGCACGAAAATAGTTCAAATTCATGAGGCATGCAGCGTAGGGTATTACCTCAAGTGCAGCTATGACGACACCCAATCGAGATATCAGAGATTCCGTGGACATAACCCAAGTGAATGGTTTGCAAACGAATTAGTGACCATCACCTGTGACGTGGAGCACATTTTCAAGAATCCCAAGGCCATGTCACCACTCACGCCGGAACAATCTACAGCCTTCAAAACAGCAAAATCCTGTCACATCTGCAAACAACCGATTACCGCCAAGGACAGCAAAGTGCGCGATCACTGTCATCTAACCGGAAAATTTCGTGGAGCTGCTCACAATAGATGCAATTTGCTGTACCGATATTCACTCACCATCCCGGTAGTGTTTCACAACCTGAGTGGGTATGATGCTCACTTGATTGTGAAACAAATCGCACAATGCATCGAAGGACGTATTCAACTGCTTCCCATGGCGATGGAGCGCTACATCTCATTCACCAAGTTCATCAAAGACAGTAAAATATCCTTGCGCTTCATCGACTCCTTCAGATTCATGGCCTCGTCGTTGGAGAAACTGGCTTCATATCTTGACAAAAAGGACATCGTCCGAAAGAACTTTCTCGGCTACAGCGAACAGCAGCTTGAACTTTTAATGAAGAAAGGCGTATTCTCCTATGAATACATTGACTCATGGGAAAGACTTGATGAGAACGAGCTTCCAAGCAAAGACCATTTCCACAGCTGTTTCTCCGATACAGACATTTCGGATGCAGACTACGAGTAAGTTAACTAATTCAAATAATAATAATTATAGTTATAAATAACAGCTATAATAATAACAAAGATGAAATCAATAACAATAATCATAATGATAGTAATGAAATTCGGATCTTGCTACATTTTCTGGAAATTGTTACAGACATGCGCAGGCTGTGTGGAATGGATTCAACGTCACAACGCTTGGTCAGTACTCGGACATCTACCTCAAGACGGATGTTCTTCTTTTGGCTGATGTTTTCGAGAACTTTCGGGAGAAATGTATGGAAGCGTACAAACTCGACCCTGCACATTACTACACAACACCCGGACTTACATGGGATGCCATGCTCAAATACACGGACATCGAACTGGAACTCCTCACAGACATTGACATGGTATTGTTCATCGAGCGCGGAATCCGTGGTGAAATATCGCAATGTAGTAATAGATATGCATCTGCCAATAACCCATACTACTCAGCGAAATACAATCCAGACGACGACAAATATTATCTCATGTACTATGACGTGAATAATTTATACGGTTGGCAATGACTCAATGCTTGCCGTACGGAGGCTTTCAATGGCTCAAAAACTTTGAGCAAAATTTTTAGTGGGACGTTCCAGAAGATGCCGAAGAAGGTTACATACTCGAAGTTGATCTTGAGTACCCTGAAAACCTTCACGACCCTCACAACGACCTCCCATTTTGTCCCGAACACAAAATCCCTCCCGGTTCAAAAGATTCGAAATTGCTCACAACTTTAGACTCAAAAACACGTTATATTATTCACTATCGCAATTTGAAACAAGCATTGAGTCATGGCCTTATTCTACAAAAAATTCATCGTGTCCTGAAATTCAAACAATCAAAATGGCTGAAGTCATACATTGACCTTAACAGTGAAATGCGTAAGGTTGCAACAAATGAATTCAAGAAAAATTTGTTCAAATTGATGAACAATGCGGTGTATGGGAAAACATTGGAGGACGTTCGAAAACGCCTCGATATCAAACTTGTAACCAAGTGGCCAGGCAGATATGGTGCGGAAGCCCTCATCGCAAAACCCAACTTTTGTGCGCGATCAATTTTCGATGAAAATTTAGTTGCAATAAAACTAGCTCGACTTCAAATTCTCATGAACAAACCAATATACGTTGGTTTTAGTGTTCTTGATCTATCAAAAACGTATCTATATGCTTTTCATTACGATTTCATGAGACCCACGACTGAAGGTCAAGCAAAAATCTTGTATTGCGACACCGACAGTCTCATATATGAAATTCAAAACCTCAATCCGTATAGGTTGATGATGGACCATGCCGATCATTTTGATACATCAGACTATCCCGCGGACAATCAATTTGGAATTCAACAACAAAACAAAAAAGTCGTGGGTCTCATGAAAGACGAATGTAATGGGAAAATTATTACAGAATTTGTCGGCTTGAGGAGCAAAATGTACAGCTTGCGCGTCGAAGGAGAGCCAAAGGTGTTAAAATGTCCGTTGTCGCGAAAACGCTGGATTTCATTGACTATGTATATTGTTTGAACAATGAGGTTACGAAATTCTGCTCGCAACGACTTTTCCGTTCAAAACTCCATGAAATCCAGACAGTTGAACAAAACAAACTTGCGTTAAATCCGTTTGATGACAAACGTTTCATTTTATCAAACACAACGGACACTTTGGCACATGGCCATTGCAAAATACTACACCTAATGGAAATTGAATAGGTTATGTGTGTACACATTGTAAATTAACGAGTGTTTGTGGGTACAAAAACTATTGTAAATATGAGCATCCGTGTGTACATAAACATTTTTAATTATGCATATTATCGTGGATTAGGCCTACTGGGGATACCACGTTAAAAAAACGCACCATGAATTCTACCACCTCATACGATTGTAAGAGGGAGCGGGCTCTGGTGGTGCGGAAATGAATTCATGCTGAAAGTATATATGTACAGGTTTCATTAAAAACATACAATATATGCAAATAAACGTTTATTGATTACATGTCTGATTTATTTATCCAACTGTTGTGAGTATTATCGAATCCCAACCATTTCACATACAACTTATTTCCTCGTTTGCGCAACACTTTTTCAACGAGGTATACATCAGGATGTTTCACTTTAGTGAGTTCTTCCGCGTAGAATCCTCCGTCGATGGGTTGATTTTGGTAATCCTTGAGTTTGTACGTTGTCGGATGAGTTGGTTTCACAGCAGCGATGGTGAATATTTCCGTTGTCCAGTTGGGCGTGTATCCTTTCTCGAAAACATGTTTGTACTTGCTGATTCAAACTTTATCGCCGACGTTGAATTTCCGTTTCTCATTGCCATATTTCTGGGAGTAGATTTCATGGAGCAGACGTTTTTCATCAGCTGGAGTAACGTCGTTGGGCTTCATCTTGATCGTTCGATGCTGGGTGGCGTTGTAACTCGATAGCAAATCAGGTAAGATATTGATACACTTGTAATGTCCTTGGAGGGAGAATCGCTTCCAAATCTTGCTTTTCAGTGTACGATTGAAACGTTCGCAGATTGATGCCTTCATGCCGCTGAATGTAGAGTACATGTTGATTCCATGTTGCTTCATGAGGGCCTTGAAGTCTTTGTTGTAAAACTCTTTGCCTTGGTCGACGTGTAGATTCTTGGGTCGACGATCCTTGAGCACAGTTTTCATAGCAGCAGTGACGTCAGGTCCATTCTTCGATTTAATTGGCACAGCCCAAGCGTACTTGGAGAATACATCAATAACGGTGAGTAGGAACTTGTAGCCTTTATCCTTGTAGGTGGACATGTCGACGAGATCAGCTTGCCATGTTTCATCCAATCCTCGCATATCAACATGACGTCGTCGATAATTTCTCCTTGCAGGTTTATGGAGTTCTTCCACTAGAGCTTCCTTGAGATCCATGATGATAATGAGAGCTGCTCTTTTGTGTACAGGCTTTTATTCGTAGACATCTTTTTCTGGTGTAACATCGACGAATATTTCCTTCTCGATACGTTTCAAACGACTCTGAATTCTCAAAATTATTTCCGAGTTTTCAGTCACATGCTTTTGATACATATTAGCCAAGTTTTCCAACGATTTTTTCAAATTCTTTTCCAACATATCGATTTCCTGTATCAGCACTTCTTCGAAATCAATTATATTTTTATACGAAGCTCCATCCGTTTCATTATCACCCATCGCAACATTGAGTAATTTTTTATTCTGTAGATCGTAATGACCGTCGGGTGTCAATTTAATTCCAATACCAGGAGGTCCTCGTATTCCACGGTTTTTATTCAGATGTCTTCCGAAAACGTCTACACTCGACATTGTCTAGATTATGAATGAGGCTTAATGTTCCAAGTCGTCTAATATATAATCTCAGCTTCTCTCAATTCTTCGATGATTGAATTTATTTCATTTGTATGACTATTATTTCCAGCACCTTGAGACGCGAGAATAAGTCGCAAACGGTCTACAAGTTCGTTCGGGTCATCCCAATGCACGTAGTCCATTTCTCGTTCGCGGTGTACTATATTTAACATTCCTTGACCCCGCTTATTATCAGCAATGTATGTGAGATATTTCCAATCTTTACTTTCACGAAGACTTTCATCAGCTCGATAATGCTTTCTGTTGGCATAAGTCTGCTGAATAATTTTCTTATAATTTTCAACATCACGCTTTTTGACAATAGAAATGTTTGGTATTTTTTTAAAAAGCAGTTCAATTAATCCTGGCGTCCTCGCAAACTCTTCATTACTCACATGGATAGTGTTGTCCGTGAAACTAATTGGTGCATTTCCAATATATAATCCGTTTTGTAGCGATCTTACTCCATAATGCAAATCGAGATTTTTACGTTGGACTTTATTTTTGAACATTCTCAAGTACTTGGTTAGAGTATCTGTGATAACAGCTGGTGAGCTAACAATACTTGGTGCAAAACTATCATCGCTAATAGTTTGATTGAAACTCTGAAAGTCTCCAGAGGGCTTGAACGTATCATCTTCTTCCATTGAAGGTATTTATTCTTTGATTTCTTCTTTCTTCACTTCTTTCATTTCTGTATCTTGAGGTTTTTGAGCCAATGACTGTAGTGGATTAATAATAGGTTTGAAGACTTCATTGACAGACATTTCCACAGCAGCTCTTCCACGCTTCAGCAGACGATGTTTTCGGCGAATGGCTTCACTAGCTTGCACAATATGATGTAATATATCTTTACGCTGCATGATGTCACCTTGATTGAAGTTCAGGTAATACTGAGGCAGTTGTCGTTGAGACACTTTAATTTATAGATGCGAAGCAGTCGAACCCTTTCCGGTATCGTCCCTGATCCATCTCACTATCTTTGTCAACCACGATAAAGCCATATTTATTATTCCAACACGTTGCACACAAATTTCGAAATTGCTCGAACGTCATGTCAGTGTTCACATGATCGTTGTATATATGTTTCAAGTTCATGTCATCTTGACGAAACAGTATAAGCATATTAGCATTATCTCGAACCAAGTGTTTCGGGATACATGCGTAAGTCTGACAGAGATAGAAACTGTCTACATCTCGGTGACGTCCCATACAAAAATATGCACGTATATTGTTTTGTTTTTCACACGCCACATCGTCGAAAATCATCACAGAATTCGGCTTGACTTCATCCACACTAACAACTTGCTCGTTGTCGTTGTACGGAAAGTATCCTACTCCTTTGATCAGTTCCACAATTTTTTTCAAGTACTTGTATTTAGGTTGCTCGAGAGATTTCGAGTAGATGTAGACGTTTTCGAATCTCAATCAATTTGGATGTGTAATGAGGGTGAGCAAAGCATTAGTCTTGCCACAATTTGATGGTCCACATATAATTGCACGTAAAGTATTCGGTAATAAAACACCATGACGTTTTGAAGTTTTTTCTGGACTTGCCACTTTATCAAAGTTAGTGACGGGTAGCTTAATGTTCTGCGCTTTGAACTCCATGACTTCACGTATGTGACTGACTCGATTTACTATAAATAGGGGGTTTATATAGCCTGAAGCTCAGTCATTATCATGCAATGAGAGTGAACGGACGCGGTCTTGTCAACACTATCATCAACAAGCTCCCTGTCGAACTTCATATACCTGGCTATCAGTTTTGTGGTCCAGGTACCAAGCTTGTCAAGAGGTTAGCACGTGAGAATCGTGGAATCAATCCACTCGACGCAGCCTGCAGGGAGCACGATATCGCTTACTCAAAAAATTCCAATCTCTCAGTGAGACACGAAGCTGATACAGTCCTTGCAAAAAGAGCTATCGAACGTGCTTTAGCCAAGGACTCTGGAGTCGGTGAAAAAGCTGCTGCACTTGGTGTTGCCGGTATCATGAGGTTGAAGGAAAAACTTGGAATGGGGCTAAGGGCTATGAAGAAAAAGTCCGCGAAGAAGATTATCAAGAAGAAAAAGGTTATCAAGAAGAAAAAGGTTATCAAGAAGATTCCATTGCAAAGAGTTATAGATGCCGCAAAAATAGCAGCTAAAGCTACTGGCTCTGTACAATCTACTTTGAAAGCAGCACGAGCAGCGGCGAAAGAAGCTGGAGGAAAGAAGAAAGTCCGATTACCTCGTATGTTACCAGTGCCAAGCAAAGTTGGAGGCATTTTACCAGCCTTTTTACTACCTGTCTTCGCGGGACTTAGTGCAACAGGAGCATTGGCAGGTGGCGCTGCTAGTATCGCTAAAGCCATTAACGATGCTAGAGCCGCCAAATGTCAGTTGGAGGAATCACGACGACATAACCTCAAAATGGAATCGATCGGCGTGGGAAAAGGATTATACTTGAAACCTTATGGAGCTGGCTTGAGACTGCATTTAAAAAACGTATAGAGCTACCGAACCGACAACTGACCAATGTAGATTTGTCAAAGTATGCGAAAATTCTTCAAATACCACATTTTCGAGGTGTATATATGAGAAATGATTTGCCGAAGAGTATAATGAAAATTGAAGCTGCCATTATCAATTTAGATTCTAAAAATGGTTCAGGAACGCACTGGGTAGCTTATCGAAAAACCGGCAATCGAGTCATATATTTCGACAGTTTTGGCAATCTACAACCACCTCGAGAACTTATGGACTACTTCGGTGTCGGTAGCGTAATCGAATACAATCACAATCAATATCAAGACTATAACGAGATTATCTGTGGACATCTGTGCTTGGAGTTTCTACTGAATAAAAGAGTCGATCGTGAGTGAATATACATCAGTCTACTAGTGACAGTCATGGCGGATTCATTGACGCTTACACTTTCGGGAGATAAATCTGTATTAGAGGCAAATTATTTTCCTCCAATTGAATTGTCTGCCCAAAAGAAATACTTTTTAGGGCTGGTGGAATTTTTGACATTTAATTCAATTCCCAACATTGACGTGGACAAAAATAAATTTTACATTGATAATGATATAATAACGATACCTCCAGGCAGCTACGAGTTGGATGATATAGAAAAATTTCTAAAAGAAGAGATTCCAAAAGATACTCAGCTAAGTTTACGAGCTAATAATAGTACACTACGCAGTGAAATTCGGTGCAATAAAAGTATTGATTTTCGACCTGAGAATTCTATCGGTAAATTGTTGGGCTTTGATCCACGAATCATTGAAGCAAATGTGACGCACAAGTCTGATTCACCTGTCAGAATTCTTGCTGTTAACGCATTACGAGTTGAGTGCAACATTACTACAGGAGCGTATATAAACGAGCGGCGAGTACACACCATCCACGAGTTTTTTCCAGTGGTACCACCAGGATATAAGATCGTTGAAGTGCCAACTCACGTCATTTACCAGCCAATGACCGTACAAGCAATACATCATCTGCAGCTGCGTATTGTTGATCAGGACGGGAACCTTGTTAATTTTCGAGGAGAAGTTATCACCATCAGACTGCATGTGAAAAGTGAATAATGGGGATTGTCTACGGAGAGTATAAAAGTCCAGCAACATGTCCAAAAACCACCAGTCAACGCAAACCTCTCAAAGAGCTCACACTAGAGAACATAAAGTTCCTGAAAAGTCTCGGTCTGAGAATCCAAAGAAGATTTGCTGTCTAATTTATCTCATACCATGTTATCCATTGAAAACAAGATCGTCTTCGACGAGTCGGTAGCGGAATACGAAGTCCACGCACACCAACCGTACGCTTCATCAACGTTCAACAACAACGATGAAATCCGCATCAGTATCCAGAATCAAGATTCGTATATGCTACCCAGCAAAAGTTCGCTGCATATACAAGGAAGATTGAAGAAAAACGATGGAACCACACCCGTTGAACATACATCGATTGTGAACAATGGCATCTGCTACATGTTTGAAGAATTGCGGTATGAGCTGAATGCTATCGAGATCGAAAGAATCAAGAATGTCGGTCTCACAACAACAATGAAGGCATACATTGCACAAACTCCTATTCAAGAGGACATGATGGAAAATGCTGGATGGATCGTTGACAACACACGACATATAACAAACGACAATGGATATTACGATATTTGCATTCCACTGAATTTCATCTTTGGAATTGCTGAGGATTATCAACGAGTTATCGTCAATGCCAGACATGAACTGATCATTCTGCGAGCCAACAAAAGAATTGTTCTTCGTTCTGCCAACGAAGAACAATACAAGATAACCATCAGCAAAATCGAATGGTTAATTCCATACGTTAAAGTTTCGGATTTGGAGAAAATTCGAATGCTGAATTACATCGCTACTGATCCTACCATCGCCATGAGCTTTCGGAGCTGGGAGATGTACGAGTATCCTCTACTACCACAAACAACCAAGCATGTGTGGAGTGTGAAAACAACGACTCAACTGGAGAAGCCGAGATACGTCATCGTGGGATTTCAAGTTGGACGAAAAAATGCGAGAACTGGAAATATGAGTAACTTCGATACGTGTAATTTGCGTGATATAAAATTGTATTTAAATTCACAATGTTATCCTTACGGGAATCTTAATATCGATTTTCAACGAAACCAGTTTGCTACGTTATATGAAATGTTTGCGAATTTTCAATCATCGTATTATGGCGGAAAAAATGCTCCATTGTTGACAAAAGCTCAATTCAAAGATAATGCACCTCTTGTTGTTATCGACTGTGCTAAACAAAATGATTCTTTGATCACTGGCCCAGTTGATGCTCGTCTCGAGTTTGAATCAGGCGCCATTTTCCCTGCTACGACTTCTGCATACTGTTTTATTGTACATGATCGTATCATAGAATACCAGCCAATCAGCGGCGTTGTCAGAAAAATATGAAGCGAGTGACGTTTAATTGTAAACCGCCTACGGTACATGTGTTGTATGTGTGAGATTTCGCGTATAGATTAGCGAGACGAGGTCCATGGGAGCAGGTGGCTCGTGATCGCTATAGATTTCAGCGACGTATAGCCAATGTTGAAAAAATTCTAGATCCTGTCTTACGAAAAAAAATTTAAAAATTCGCGCCAATTTGATAATAATACTAATAGTTTGTAGGTTTATATATAGCTTCTAAAGGTAATTACTCAGTCGCGATGGATAAGTCAGATGATGAACGTCGTTGTCTTTTAAATGTAAAATTGTCTGACAAGTATAAGCCTGTGGCGGATAAGAAGGAGAAGGATGAGAAAAAGTCTGATGTCATGTATACGAGATTGAAGGATTGATCGGTGGGTTATAAAAGGAGGGGAAACTGCGGGAACGCGTCAGTGTTAGTCGTCATGAAGTACATTGTGGACGTTCAAGGATTTCGTGTGCAAAATACCTTTATTGCCAAGGAGCTTGCAGTTTTAAGAATCGAGCCCTACGCTGACGTTGTCACGACATTATTCAAGTCACCATGTGCTTGGAACGATTTGGCTCCGACAGCAAAGGCAACTAATACGTGGCTTACACGTAACTATCATGGAATTCCGTGGGACTCTGGAGATGTGGCATACGAGGAACTCTATCAAGAGTTGAGTAACCAGTTGAAGAATGGCGAATTCATATTCGTCAAAGGATTGGACAAAAAACGTCGGCTGAAGCAGTATAAAAATGCGGTCATCATCGATTTGATGGATATGGGCTGTCCATCCCTAGATGATTTGCGAGTCTCTGCATGCCCCAACAACAATTTTCATCGTCCTGTCTACGATCATCACTGCGCTACGGAAAATGTTCGACGACTGCGAATATGGTTTTGGGAAAAATTTGGTGATACACCGTCAGTGAAACGATCAATTGCTTTGCTCCGATTCAGCGATACTCTAGAATATGAAGATATTATCGCGCTAGAATTACATAATCGACGGTATATTGTATAACTTAGTTTTTAAATAAACTGATGTGTTTACTGGAATTATTATTGTGTTATTATTTATTGACCTTAATTAAATGTAGAACATTCTAGAAATCATATTGTGCCGTGAAACTGCGCAATAGATTTTTCGAGAGCCATTATGACGTCATCCAGTTCTAAAAATAAATGCTTGACAAATGATGATTTCATCGCTTAGAAATGAAATGATATAATTTCCAGGAATTGCTTAGCGTGTTGAAGCCTGTTGTTACGTCGTCACCGCTTAGGAATGCGATAACGGAATTTCCGAGAATTGTCGTGCAGGTTTGAGCCTGGTGACGTCATCATTTCCGGTGAAATGTTCTAATGTTATGATTTCATCGGTGTTATCAAATTCTTTGTATACAGTTTTATTCGAGGTCAAGCGTGCTTTTTAAAGAATAAGCGTAAACAATGTATAAATAAAAATGGAGGGACTAGCATAATGGCTGAGTCTCACAGCAGGAGGCGGGGTGAGGCCTCTTGTAGAATTTAAAATTTCTACATTTTAGATTGTGTGTGTGTGTGTGTGTGTGCGCGCGCGCGCGCGCGCGCGTGTGTGTGTGTGTGTCATCAGTAACCAGTCGTGTTGAGACTTCTCGTGATGACGTCATCGATCGCTAACTGCGTAATAGATTTTCAAGGTCATCTCGAGGTTATCGCTGACGTCACCGCTTAGGAATGTAATGACGTCAAGTGTTTCTTGAGTTCAAAAAATAGACGTTTGACCTTGAAACAATTAGGAACATTCTAGAAATCATAGCGTCCCGAGAACGAACGTTATCGCTAACTGCGCAATAGATTTTCAAGGTCATCTCGAGGTTATCGATGACTACATCGCTTGGGAATGTGATGACGTAATCCGAAAATCGATGAGCGTGTTAAAACCTGTCGAGATGACGTCATCGTTTCCGGCGACGTGTTTAAACTTGTCGTTATGATGTCATTGTTTAGTCTACGCCGTTATTAAAGTATCAAATTACTTCTACGCAGTTTTACTCAAGGTCAACGAAGCGTGTTCAAACTTGTCGTTATGACATCACCGCTTAGGAATGTGATGACGTCATCATTTTTTTCCAGGAATCGATGAGCGTGTTCAAACCTGTTTAGATAACGTCATCGTTTAGGTATGTGATGATGTAATTTCCAAGAATTGTCGTGCAGGTTTTAGCCTGTTTAGAATGACGTCATCATTTCCGGCGACGTGTTTAAACTTGTCGTTATGATGTCATTGCTTAGTCTAGGCCGTTAATAAAGTATCAAATTACTTCTACGCAGTTTTGATTCAAGGTCAACGAAGCGTGTTTGAACGTGATGATATCATCGCTTAGGAATGTGATGACGTAATCGTTTCCGGCGACGTGTCGAAGTCTGCTGTGATGACGTCGTCGCTTACGTAACTGCGCAATAGATTCGCCGGGCGCAAATGGACCCCGGCCGACGCTAGACAAGGTGAAATTATCGCACTAGGAGATAAGGCGGCGCGGTGTTTACGAATTCACGCGTTCAGTGTCTGTTATCTCTCTCAAATACCTTTGATAGATTTAAACGTATAACTGGGCATATTATTTTCAAGTTCAAAACTCCACAATATCGTTTTTTAATTCGTTATTAATGAATCCACCATCTTGTTTTTCTAGGCCTAGTGGAAACTCGAAAAATAATTATGAGATTCATGTGAAACTTGTGGAAATTCCTAGAAAATCGTGGAAAACTTGTAAAAGCTTGCGAAAACTCGTGACAACTCATGAAAACTTGCGAAAAACTCGCAAAAAACCGCTGAAAATTGCGGAAAGCTCGCGAAAACCTATAAAATTCAAGAAAAACCGCGGACTGGTGGGGGTAAATGGGCGGGGCCCAGTGGGTAGGGCCTACGGTGGTGAGGCGGTTTTGAAGAGGGGAGGGGGCACGTGACCGGTGGGGGGCGACCAATCAGCGGAGGGGAGTGAGGAGTGAGTGGAGTGGGCGAGGCCTAGGAGGGGAGGGGGTCACGTGACTGCAGGGGGTACGGATGGATAGGTAAGGAAGAATCGAAGATTAAAAGAGAGAGAGAGAAAGTACTATATCGCCCGTGAGTTAGACAAGGAGGATGTGGCGCAGAACGCCACATCCTCCATAAGAAGATTATTTCAATGCCGTCGTGGTTTTACAAAATTGAAAATTATAGGTGCAGAGAAATCGGTACAGTCAGGTGCTGCCCTCAGTAGCCCATCGGCCTTCATAGAAAACGGTTGTGTCGCGCGTGTAGTAATTATGTCAATTAGTCTTGAATAATTTAAAATTAGTTATTTAATACTTTATTTTATCGAGTGTACCGTTAGTTTACGAAGAAATAGGGACAGATGGGACTTCTGCGATTATCAGATAAGTATCCGGTTTGAATTTTTATATTATAAAATATTGAATATATACGTTCGACCATTGAATAAATTTTAATGATCATTGACAAACGCGACCATAAATTACAAATAATAAATATCAATCTATAAATTTTTATAGTTGCCCAATCAACATAATCGTGAACGCTGTAATCAGTACCGTAATGTTTCAACCAACCGAAAATATAACCTAGAAATTTTTATGTTTACTTTTTTTCTACAGCTTTTATTACACAATCAACAATTAAAAATATCTACATTTTAGGATGCACAATAAATTAGTGTCAGTATCTTACAAAAAAGCCACTGTTGAAGATAATTTTGACAATAAATACATTTTTATATAAAATATTAAAAAATTGCTGCACTTCTTATATTCACAACCAACGAAATGATTGATCATTTTTTATACCTAAAAAAATTAACAACCACCTGACATTTATACCATAAACGCCGTTTACTTTGTGGAATTTCGTCTTCTTTTTGAGATGCTGTAACAATATCCAGTATAACCTCCGGACGTTTTACTGCAAAATAATAATGAGCATTTCAGAACAATTGGTATGTATCGATATGTAATTAATTTTTAAGAATTTTGAAGTACAGTCATATTCAAAGTGAAAACGAAAGTAGGTTTTGGGACATAAAATTATTCTTCCCTTTACTTCCATTCTTTATGATGGAAAAGACACGTTATAACTGAGAAAACTGTAAAACATTTTTTTTTCAACTATTAATTAACTATTGGTACATGATATCTCAATATTTTAGATCTATGAGGGAAACAAACATGGAACATTTAAGTCAAACAACATTTTTCGATATATTTTTATTTTCTATGATTAAAATATATTCTTATGATAAAAAAAAACCTTTTGAAAGCATAAATATATATATATATACTCGCACGAAATATTTAACTATCATCACCAGATTATCTCATTATTTTAACGCTATTATTGACAAAAAAAAAATTATCTTTTGATCAACTTTTATTTTTTTTAAAAAGCAATTCATTTTTCAGTTATTCAGTTCTTCTACTAAGAGAGCGATTTCAAATGGAAAACAACTTTTTTTTCTTTTCTTAATATTCTCCATCTATTCTTACCAAAAGTCACAAAATATCGAAGCTAGAAGTGGAAACAAGAAGGACAATTCAGATAACAATGTTATTTATTGGATTTATTTTCTAATAAATGAAAAGCAGTACGCTCCGTCCAATATGTTATGATCAAAAATTGGGAAAACCAGTCACTCAGAGCCAATGATTAATAGGAGTGTTTCAAGTCCAAATCTTATATAAATTTTTATTCCAAGTTTTCGGCTGAAATCCAGCCTTCTTCAGGGATTAAAAGCACAGGAAAAACAAACAAGGAGAGTTCATAACGTTTATCGTTCATATAGGATTCATTTACATTACTTATAATTCTAAAATACTTTTTGGGCCTAACAAAACCTTTTCCAGATTTTTTTTTTAAGTTATGTTCTACAATCATTCCCAGATATATCAAAGTCTCAATGGTGTTAGGGGTCGTGCACATAATACGTCACGCCGCTTTAAAAACATGTAGATCCCCTACTACGCCTTTGTCACGCATTTCTCCATAAGAGCTAAGATGTTTAGTAACACTCAGGCTGACCTGACCACCCCCCCCCCCCCTCTTCAAACAGTGTGACGTATCATTTGCACAGCCCCTTAGTAAAATAAAACAGCATAAAATTTCCTGAAAAAACTTTTATTCTTTTTAATGACAGAGTATTTATGAAGCTGCAAATCTTTTTTACAATCTGTAAAAACTCTTCTGGAACTCTCAGAACCAGGTATCTTCTTGTTTCGACACTATGAGTGGAAGTAGTAGGTATTATTAAGACCAAAGAATTATTTTTTGAATATTTTTTTCAGTTCTATTACTTGAAGAGTAATTTTGAAGCTGTAAAACTTTTTTTCATTTTTCATTACAATACTTTTCATCTTTTATTACCGGTCGTCACAATATGTCGATGCTCATATTGTTAAGAAAGAAGACAATTCAGAAAATAAAGTTATTTATTTATCATATATATTTTCAATATTTACGATGTTCAAGTTTTGCAGCTCGAAAAACTTTTTGCAAATTTTTTTCATTTTAAATCAAACACAAATTTTCAGATACACGGAGAAAAAATACCGCAATGGTTACATCTGTTACAGTAGTGATCGCTGTCTGACAGTAATGGTTACTGTAACGCCAGAAGTCGTTCATGTTAGAACAGCGGCCAACACTATCAGACAGCGATCACTACTGTCCAGAAGTAACCATTGCGGTATTTTCGTCTACGTGTATCTCAATGTGTCAATGCTGTTGGTAAAGAAAAGCAAACATATCATTCAGAAAATAACTTTTATTCTTTTCTTTTAAAAGAAAAATTTTTTTTAATCCTAATCTTATACTTTGTAAACTTACACTGTTAAATAATTGAAAATACCAGTCTTCCTGATTTTCTTAAAATTTTAAGATGTATTTCTCAGTTTGAGTTTTCTGTTTCAAGGAAAATTTGTGTTTTCGGTGCATGAACTTCAGTTGTTCATGTCCAAGAGTATCAGGTCCAAATCATCTTCTTGGTCATCATCATCTTGACCATTATCAATCAGATGATCTGCTAGAACTAACAAAAGAAAACAAGTAAAAACACAGCTCATAATTGGCTTTGTGAACCTAGAATATATGTAGTAAATGGTATTTTGCAAAGTCAGGTTTTTTAACCTGCAGTGAGATCAGTTTATATTTTCATATTTTTATGGTCGTCTTTGAGGGTGCTTCCATAAATGATGTCACGGTTCTAGGGGGGGGAGGGGGTCAGAGCATCTGTGACAGTTTGTGACACAAGGGGGGGGGGTTCTCGACTAAGTGATGTAACAAATTTTTCTTCAAATGAAAAAATGTTTCAGTAGACAAATTTGCAGCATCTTCGATAAATTTTCGAATTTATAAATAGAAGCTGCTTGAATAAGTGTTTTGTTTGTGGTGGAAACCTATTCCAACATCTAAATATATTTGTGAAAAAAACATTCACAATAAAAAGTTACTGTCTTTTTTTGCATTTTACAATTGTTACGTGACACCGGGGGGAGGGGGGTCCATGGTTTGGTGACACTTTGTGACAGAGGGGGGAGGGAGGGGGGTCAGAAAATGCTAAAAAACTGTGACATCATTTATGGAAGCTCCCTAAGATTGAATGTAATCGCATTTACTTCACGTACTATATGCTTATGCAGTTGCGCGATTTTTGTCGTTATTGATTACCTCGGAATTTTTCCTATTTCACTTCACTCAATTACTCAAGTTATCAAAGAAGAATTTTCTTCGGAATTTGAAGCTTTGATTGATAGCGCAAAAGATGATTTACATTCTACAACATCCATAAAATTAAAAGATAACTTTATATTGATTTAAAAAAATACGTTCCTGTAAAAAACTGCCATGACCAGTTTATTAAAACCAATAAAAAAATTTCGGACATTGTATTGATACTAACGACCCTTCCTCTATCTGAAAATCTGTTGAAGAAAAGCTTTTTTTGATTCTTAATACTATCAACAAGTTCACCAAATTTATTTTCCTACGTAATACGCCTTTTCGAGTACCATTACAAACGACAAATTTAGGCTCACGTAAGTCACTTTTTTGATAGTTGACTGACAAATACAACATTGTGTACCGTAGTGCATTATTGCTATTGCGAGGACAAGGACGGTTATTCTTTTTCCAAGGTGCACACCCCAGATAGAATAAGATCGTCCTTGTCCGGGGATAGCAAATACCTATGCCAAGGTTCACATAAAATTTTGCACGCCAACGGGTAATAAACGTAAGTTTGAGCGGAGCGTAATCTAGCGTTCACTAGCCAGAGACGGTCAACGGTTTTTGCCGAACTTGAGCCGAAGAACGAAATCAACTGAGCCAAAATCAGCGATAGCTCTCGTGTACAAACAGTATTTTTTAACTAGATAGCCTCAAAATCACTTCAAAACGTCAGTTTTACAGTTATAGCGATTACGATTACGTTGTGATAGTGTGTGCAATGATTTTTAACACAGTTATAATTTCAAAGAATTTTTGACATTGTCAATAATGTATTTCTCTTGTTACCTTCGCTTGGTGGAAATTCCTGGAAAAAACTCCTCAACCGTAAGTCTGCAACAAAGTTTTAGAGAAATTAAAATCACGTTCCTCCTTTTATGATAGACATTATGTCTTGCAATATGTAAAAACTTAGGTCATACTTTAGTGAACATTGACTATGAGACTTAGGTACCTACAAATTGTAGGAATATACGGTTTGGCAACATTTATGTCAACAATTAATGATTTCTTTGACGGTCCAGCCATGCTAATTTACCTCTTTTTTAAATTTTTTGAATAGTCAATTTTCTTTAAATATGAAACTTAGTTACTATCGACCGATTCTCAACAAATTGTACTCTTTTTTGCGTTCTTAAAGGAGAAAATCTTATCTTGTTATAAGTAACGTCATAAACCAAAGAATTTACGGTTACAACTTTTTACTTTTTTTCCGCAAAATTATGAAATGGCATCATTGATAACGCTCACAACGGCGTACATAGTCTAATAAAATTTTAAACAAAATTTAAAATTCATATCAATGATTTCCTTGTGAAAACAATGACATGTGTCGTTCTGCCATCTTGGAAAACCGACAAAATGAGTCAAATATCGAGAAAATTGGGGTACAGTGAAAGATTTCTATCACAGTTGAAATTTATAACCAAAAAACTTGAGAAGACGAGCTAAATTTGCTAAACTGTTTCGGACATATTTCTTCAGTAACTTCATTTGCACCTTTTGCTTGAATTCCCATGCTCTTTTTTAATGCGATACTGCGTAATAAATTGAGTACAATTTTATTTTTTTGCACCTTAAAATTGTTGATTTTTTTTAATAGGTTGAGGCTATCACAGTCTTGTAATGAACTGACAGGTAATTAAACCATCATCGAAAAAAGGTAGAAAATTATTGAAATAATAAAAAATACTATGGTCGAAAACCAGCTTCGATCTCCCCTACATAGTTAGTGCGATTTTTGATCAAATTTCTTCAATTTGTATGACTGTACAGCTACATTTTTGCTTTTTGTGATCAATTTTTCGTAGTATGACTAAACAAAAATTCGCGTAGTATGGACTCAAAACTTACTCGTCATTTTCCAGTTTACGTTCTTGTTCCTTTATATACGCATTGCGTTGCTGTTGCCGAGTAGATTTCATTCGCATGGGTTCCAAATTGTTTTACACTCTAGCGTAGTTCAATTGGTTGTCCAGTAACACCTTTTTTAGCTTATCTTAAAAATTGAGAAGAAAAATTTTTGGTCTAATTTGTTGTATACGTTAATCTTTTGATCATTATATATCTTTTACATCTATGGCGTCCCGCCATAACCAAGAAACTCACAGATTCCATAACGTTCAAAATTGTATTAGGATATCATGTACAATGAGCCTTATGGCATAAGTGAATTTCTTGGTTATCACGGGAAGCCGCAGACATGTTATGAGCCATGACGATAATGACTACTTTTCTCGACTTATATGTACAATTTTATAGAAAGTTTCACGGTAAAGGTATAAATTACAACTGCTAGTAATGAATTGAGACTTTTGTATCTTACTTTGTTGATTTTCCACTTTATTTGCGGAAGTATCACTTTGCTGTCGTTAAAAGAATTATAAAAAATGGTCTTCCTGATGACCCAGAAAAACATAAGCATCTCACTTTTTCCATGTTTTATGCGACTACCGATTACCTTTACGATGCTCTTTAAAATATTTGAATCGTATTACATTATCCAAAAAGAATTGAATGCGTGACTTTTTGTGAGAAAAGAGAACTTAGCATCCTAATTATGTGTGTGTTTACTTTCTAATGCTCTTGAGGTAGATGATAAGCCAAAATGATCGGCACGCTAAGGTCTTTATTTGTTAGTGGCGTAACATTTATGTTTGTGATAGAGAGATATGCGGGTGGTTCTTCATACCTATTTTTAACATTCAAATTTTGAATTTCCCCGGCATCTTTATTTTTTGACTCTATATACATGAAATAGTATATTACGCACCAAGGAGATGAATTTGTTTTCGCACGAAGGTGCGTATGCTATTTCTCTTCACAAGGGGGCGAAAGTACGTTTTCTTCACACTGGGTACGAAAGTACTCATTTTCGCCTCGCTTCGCGGAGGAAAAACGTACTTTCGTCCTTCTTGTGAAGAAAAATAGTATACGCACAACGGGGGTACATTATTTTCGCACGAGTGTGAAGGTTGCAGCCCAAGGCGAAGCCGAGGCAACCTTCACCCTCATCGCGCATCTTCGTTCCGCGAGCACGAAGATGCGCGATCGTCTCGAACGCGGCAACCAAAAGATTCATCATGGTAAAAAAATAAAACAATCAAAACTAATTTATATTTGAAAATTGTGCTTTTTGTTGTTATGTTATAAAATTTTTGTTTTTTGCATTTTTGCAAACAATTTTCATATTTTCTGAAAATAGACAAAAGTAGTAATTTTCATTGTCAGACACATTTTTAGTGCAACTGGTAGGTTTCGAGTAAGTTGCACTCAGAAATTTATAGACTTATACAGAGAAAAATTTTGAGTTTCATTTGCTTAAATTGAATATCTTCAGAATAGGCAGGAATGATTGAAAATTTCAGTTCCACTGATTGAATTTACAGTCTTAGTGATCGAATTTGTAGCCGCCTCTAATGAAAACAAAAGTAGACGCTGTTGAGTAAATAAACTTTCTGTGGCGGCCATTTTAGGTTTTATTTATAATACCAGATAGTTTCAGTTCCTACGACTGAATTTCTCAATTGCAGTCTACATGCAGAGAACATGCAGTCGAAGTAACTGGCTCGATTTTCTCCGTGTAGAGAGTGTAAGACGACTTGGAACATACTGTAGGGCAGTAGAACAGAACCCAGTTAAGAGAAAGGAGGACGAAAAGAAAACATCTTGCAAGTCCTTTTACGATTCTTGAAACATTAAATTAAAAAAAAAAAAAAAGATTCAGGAAAGTCAACAATAAGATACGTACTTAATGTATTTCGATGTAGAATTAAAAAAAAATTATGCCGAGGACATTGAAAATTTGAGTGTACAAACCAGATACAATGATCCATGTAGTCCTAAAAATCCTAAATCCTAAGCAGGACAGACAGCTCTGCATGGATAGTTGTGTTGTTTTCATATGCTTTTCATTCGATAGATACTTTGCACTAGTTTGACGTATACATGTATGTATGTTCGAGCAAGAAAATCATTACAATGGCTTACCCAAGAACTTCCATAAATTTGGGTTCACTCCAATTTTCACTCTTAGATATCGGTTGCCACTTTCAAGGCAATTGTTTGTGCGGACATTAGATCAATTGACGCTTACATGATTGGGATGAGCGAACCAAACCCGACGTAGATATGTCATCAATGAATTCACTTTGTCTCTTTCGTTTAGAATTGAAGTCGATTGTCTTTGAAGTATTTCCAGAGCTTCTCCAAATTTCTCTGGTGGCAAAAGGGGTACCGAAAAAATCATGTCCAAGAAATCAAGAGGAATTTCATTGGACAGAGTAAGTTTTTGTAATTTTTTTGTTATTGCCTGAAACAGTAGACGTAAATGAATCGATGACTTTTGTTAAAGTTTTTGGTTATTGTTTCTTACGTTGCAATAATGAAGCCAACAACCAAGAATCCGAACGGCTGGAAAATTTTTCCGAATCGCGTTTAATGCCGCCTTATCAAAATCTCCCATTACGGACTTGAGTGAATTTTTCAAAGTGGGAACTAAGTGGCATATTCTATCCCACATCGCTTTGTACAGCGCTTCTTTCCTACCAAAACATGCTATGTAAATAGCACCAAGGCTCTACAGCACAAAACGGCTTTTCGTACTTCACTTTTGATACTGCATGGAAAAGGATTGAAAAAAAAAAATGTTAGAAAAGAACGAACATTTCTGAAAAGGGATCACATAATAAGAGATTACTTCAGGCAGTTGAAGACCAATCCCTATAGAAGCCACACATTGGAAAAAATGATAGTTATGTTTCCCAAATAATTATTAAAAGGTACCATACTATTATCTGAGAAATGTCAATACAAGTTGCATAGTATGACGAACTTTCAAATTTTGTATTGTAGTTACTCCAAGCCAACATCTCAAAACTTTAACAATAAGTTATAACTTTTAGTTCGTCTGGCTACTCTGCGAACACCAACTTTCAAATGTTTATAATTAACCCTACACTGAAAAAATGGTGTCTTAGCGCGAGACACTTTTTGACGACGTTTTTTACACATAAAAGTAAGACACTTAATGACTGGATACATTGATTTCGTGGCTTCGGAGACATGTCTCATTCATGATTTTTTGCTGTGCAGAGTTTTTACCATAACACTTAAGAATTTCCGTCACACTTGCTAGTTGTATCCGCATCGCCGAGTTTGTTCGTATCGTAATTTGTATCATACGTTCTTCTATGTACTGTTCCACTGTTTTGACAAATTCGCTTCTTTTAGACAATCCCTGAGCTTATTAGCAATCTTCTGATTGGATATCGTTTTCAAGTACTTTTCCCCTAACATTATGCTGGTACAAGCAATAAGCTATTATGTAATCTACTTTCGTCTCTCGGACTCTTCTGTTCCTTTCTTCTAATACATTGGCTAATAGGTTATGTAGAAACCAGCTATGACTTTTCGAACCATGTACGTTCTTCCACAGATCACCCTAATTTTACAGGGCTTCAGATACATTTTGTTTTTGTTTTACAATGGAATTTGAAAAAGTTTACTTGTAACTGAAACATAAGCTCATGAAACTTTGAAAATCTGGTATTCTTTGAAATCGTTTTTTTCTCAAGTGTTACTTACCACAAAACTTTTGCAGAAATATTTTTTAACGCCGTAGTATATTGAATCCTTTATTTCAATCAATAAACAAAATAAATCCTTGATTATCACGATAATTTTCAGAAGTTTGTCATAAAATAATACTAAAGCTCAACATTCTAAAAACATCATCAAAACAATAATTGGAGAAAAAGTAATTTTCAATTACCTTTGAGGGTCTTCATAAATACACGATCGAACTAAGAGGGTCTCATACGAAACACTGCCATTATAAGGTATTCACAAAATTACTTGAGAAAGAAAAATTTCACTACAAACATGATTCATACCGTTCCGTTCTTGGTGAAATACATCACGTACAGTTGTGTCATTTTTGAGATCCTCGGTACAACCTATGTATAATAAATAATGTTTTGTTTACCCTTCTACAATTTTTTCTGATACAAGGTGTCTTAAAATTACGGCAAATCTTTCAAACCTCCTATACTAAAAATCATTTGAGGGATATTTCTCTATTCCATTTTGCACAAAATAAAAATAACTTTTGTGATTTTCAAATTTTTCAAAATTGGTAGATGATGTTAACGCAGAGCAGTATGAAGGAAGTTTCGGCTAATTATATTCCGTGGTGTTTAACCTCACTTCTCAAGAATGGGATCAACTTACAGTATAAATATCTTTTGTTCATTTTAAGTTGTGTAATAAATAAAAGAGCCGTATAGTGTTACTCAAATAGCTTGTACAATCGAAGATTTCAGAAATTTGCCGTAATCTTAGAACACCCTGTATACACGAATTGCACGTTATTTTTACAATAAGAAAGAGCTTTTATTGGAATGCATAATTAAATCGCTTCTCTTCCGTCATTATCAAGTTGCTGTGATGATTCACATGATCAATATTCATACCTGCGTTGCAAAGATTTAAAAATGTCCGAGGTGCAGTCGTCAAGCTACAGTTCTAATCATTATCCCTACTTAAATATTCAGTATAAGTTGCATAAGGAAATAATACCAGTATTGAAAAAATATTCTTGAAATCAATATTCTTTGCTGAACACTCTGACTAAAAGCAGCCTTACTGTCTACTAATATTACATTACGAATATACATATGTAGTAGGCCCTTTAAGAGTTTGCTCTTCGTATTACAATAGTGCCACAAATTTAAGCTTGCAAGCTACATACGACTTTCATTAACTCTTATCAACTATTTGTGTCTCATGCTTCCCCTCTAGCTTCGATGAAGTTTACTACTGAAGAACTCTTAATAAGTACAGTATTTACATTCCAACTGTATAATTAAAACTTTGTTATTACCCTAATGTCGTTGATTTTGAATATACAATATTTTTTTATCTTTTAAATATACGTATTCCACTATCTTATCTCAAACAACTGATAACGAGATAATAAAGTATCTGCATGGAGTTCGAAAACTTTTTTCAATTTTAATAATACTGAATAAGTCACCAAACGTCTCCTACAACTCGTTTAGTTTGACATTCTTTGTTGCTAATAATTTATAAATGTCAATTATAGTACAGTAATGCTTCTACTCCTGTCGACTATCTCTATCCTTACTGCTTCTACTCCTGTCATTGGAATCCTGTGTTAACGTGCGGATAGGAAGAGAAGCAAACAAGGATAGAAGATCGACAGGAGTAGAAGCATTACTGTATTTACTACAGGTGCATTTACAAATGTTTGTACTCCTTGGGTGTTCATTTTCTTCATTCATTGTTTTGCTAATTTTTCTTTTAGTTTCAAGAACTTGAAGTGTAAAATAGTAGATACAGCATTGTTATCAAATGGAGAGCTTCGATAAGCATATTTTTACTGCAACAGCCTCTCAGAAATTCATATTGTTTTCATTTTAACAAATGAAACGTAAGGTTTTAAGCGGACCTGTCTTTTTTTCTTTTTAAGAAGCTTATCGAAGAAGCTAGATTAGAGACAGTATTGTCGCAGTTAAATTTTCATTGACAATAGGATATTGTCCATTAACTGCAACTCGTACATTTTTTACTTAACGCAAACCTTAACTTCTACTGCATTGAAGGACAGTAGCTTTACGAGTATTAGCTTACAATAAGCTATATTTCCTATATCTCGTGGAACTTGTAGGCTCCAATATATATTCCCACATGTGGCCTCTGTGGGATTTTAGCCCACAGGACCACATTTCTCACAAACCAGTGACATCCCAGAAATAGACGCCAGTTACATTTTACTCCTTTTCGCACCGTAAAAAAACTAACTAAAATTTTATCGCTGAACTGTGGCAACTAAGGCACAGTATGTATTTTTTCATTAAATTTATAATATTACTTGAAAAAAAACATAATAGCATTGAATAAATTAAAAAACAAAAATTCATTTCGAATAGTTTTTTTACCAAAATTTACCATTATAATAAATATTTTATGAAATAGAAATATTATTTACAGTTAAAAGGTACGAGTTATACGGTTTGTCACATTCTTTTTACAGAAAAACTTACTTTTCACTGAAACATTTGTAATTTAAAGTTTTTTTTTCCCTAATTTAGGCATAAAAAACCCTGTAATTTAAACTCCTTGACTGCAACTTTGGAAAACAGAAAGAAAAGTACATATTTTTCAAAGTGACACAGTTCTTTGACGTAATTTAGGTTTCAAGATTTCAATGTTGTTTTCACTATGCGATTTACTCACAGCGAAGGTACCATCCATAAATATGGTTGTTGCAGTTGACAGGGATGTCAAAAGTGCAAGGGTAGAAAAAATTACAGCTCTTTGTCCTTCGTTTATCACTACCTCACCCTGCAATATGTTCAAGACTGGCTCATAATTTACCAGTGTTTCGTACAATGTTTCCATCGAGCGTGGAATCATCGGGCGGCTTTTTTTACGCTCTCGCTCCAACATAGAGGAAACACTTCTAAATTTTAGCTTGCCTCCAACTTCAGGATGCCTAAAACAAAAGCAAGTAATGGAAAATCTCATCAGTGCCACAATAAGCTGAATATACGACAGAGTATATCTGAACAAAGAAACGTTCGCCTATTAATGTAATATAACGAAGAAGGAAACCATTCAGTTTCTTTCTTGATCATTACGTATGCAATTACATGTCTTGGCATACAAACTTTGCACTAGTGATCAAACAATTATTTTTTAAGCTAATAAATGTAGTATTAGAGTATGTGTGAAAATTTAATTTTTTTTCTTTCGCATACTCACTCTCTGCACACATCATCGAAAATGGTATGCAAACTCTCTGTTCAATCTCTCGCACGCTGTTTCATTTCTTCCTTGACTCTGTACTCTTTTACCAAGTCATAATTTGGTACACAACATGTGTGCTCCCCTTCCACAAAAATAGTTGCATCATCTTCTTCAAATGCTTTCGCCTTACACAGAGTCGTACTTTTCCGCGAACATATATATTTTTCACATCCACTTTTGTCACGATTGTAGGAGTATCCTCCATAAACGTATATTTCCTTGTTATTTTCCCAATGACGGTTTCCACTTTTCTTTACAATGTTCAACAATTCCAACATAAGTTGCGTGACCTTGTCAAAGTCTGTGTCTGCAATGCGTGTCATAGTTCCAAATGAACATATTCAACGTTTCTAATAGATCTTAAGTGACTCGGAGACATGCTTAATACATCATTGGGCTGGTTTCTACGCGGCAAGCTTTTAATGGCATATTAATACTAATAAATAAATCGCAAACAGGTGCTAACTTCAAAAAAACCTCTACAGGGAATATTGGGGAGTATTATTTATCAACTACTTCAGACAGGTTTCATGTTTTTGTAATTTTGGAGGTCACAAAGTGCAATACATCACAGAAGCAGTATTTATTCTCATCGTTTATAACTCATTAATATCGAACATTTCACTTAGAGAATTACGGAAACTAACTCTGCACACCCTGGCAATCAAACTTCAACATTCGAAGGTTGTAGTTGGGTTGAAGTTGGGTTGTGAATTTTGAAATGAAAAAAAAAGTCTCAATGTTTGATATTTTTGCAAGGAATGATATTTATTCATCATTTTTCATTATTTATCCGCAAATTTAATCGTCAAAACGATGAATTTCGGCTTTAAATTGTCATTTTTTTCCAGGCAAAATAGAAGCATGATATACAGTGTGTTGCTCTTGAAAGTATTTACGGAAAAAGCACATAAGCGGTCCCTAAGCGTTACTGGGTGCCGTAAGGCTGAGCCCAGCAAGGTCGGGTAAATCCCCAATTCCCCAAAGGCTTTCGGGCCTCCATTCAAAAAATTTCCTTTTCTAATGTCACTTATCTGTTTTTTTCTCTCAAGTCTGAAAAGCCAATCTTTTGATCTGACGTGCTCATATATGCCTGGAAAAAAGTGACCATTCAAGGCTACAACTCATCGTTTTGGCGATTAAATTTGTTGATAAATAATTGAAAATGAAAATTCAATACCATTCCTTGCGAAAATATCGAACATAGAGACTTATTTTTTTCATTTAAAAATTTACAACCCAATTTCAGGCCAACTACAACCTTCGAAGGTTGAATTTCGGTTGAAATTTGTTTGCCAGGGACATGATACTTTTGTCGTGGAGACATTCTAAGCTTCGTTTTCCGAATAACTTTTGAATATTCATGAAATTAATTAACGATGAAAAAAAATAATGCTGCGATATTTTAACGACGTATAGTGTTTATTTAGATTATATTTCCGTCTTGTTAAAAATTTGAGTTTATGATTTTTGTAAGGTATATTAAAAATTAAATGACTTACCTGAGGTGTTTAAAATATATATGTATAAATCAAAAACCTATCTGCTTCTCATCAGTGGAATCGCTATGCGAATACACACTTGAGGGTGTCCCTGCAAGAACCGCCGGAGCGCGCGGCCAGTAGGCAAAGGTGGGGGTCGACGCACGAAGAACGGCACAAAAGAGAGAGCGGATGAAACTGCAGCGCAATAATAAACTCGTCGTTTTGCAGTTAATAAATAATTGAATTGAGTTTATTTTTGCGTTGAAATGTTCTCCAGGCTTTAGCGCTTCTAACTAATATACCTGATATGAGGCTTTAATTCTCTTTTGTCCTAAAATTAATGAGGCATGAGTTTTATGTTCAGAAATTGATTTTTCACTAATGAATTGGTCTAAGCGACCAATGTTGTTTTTTTATCAATAAAAATGAGGCATTAAATAATAACATTGGTCGCTTAGACCAATTCATTAGTGAAAAATCAATTTCTGAACCTAACTCATGCCTCATTAATTTTAGGACAAAAGAAAATTGATGCCTTATATTATGTACCATATATTCGTTAGAAGCGATAAAGCCTGGCGAATATTTCTACCTTAAAATAAACTCAATTCAATCATTTGTTAACTGAAAAACGACGAGTTTATTATTGTGCTGCAGTTTAATCCGCTCTCTCTTTTGTGCCGATCTTCGTGCGTCGTCCCCCACCTTTGCCTACTGGCCGCGCGCTCCGGCGGTTCTTGCAGGGACACCCTCACTTGTAGGAGTAGTTGTCCTCTTTTGAGCGTATCAAGGTTATCAAATTCGAACTCGCATTCAATTGTTTTCCAGCATCTCTCAGATCTTTTTCGTTTAACCCGGCGTCATTTGGTTTTCAGACGCTGACGAGTGAATACACAGAAAGTGCATTTTATTTTCAATTATCGCCGGTAAGAAAAAGTCGATCAAAATAAATTATGCTATTTGAGTGAACAAGATTCTGTGAGTTTTTTCAAACAGAGCAAGCAAAGTATCAAATACGTGAGTGGTTAGAAACAGGTGATTGTATTTTTTCATTTTCTTTTTAATATTTGATTATACAATATATATTGACTTATTGTTGCCTGTGGGAAAATGGATTATTCGGCTTTTTTCACGAGTTTGCAAAATATAAGTGAAATGAACATCGCGGGTACACGACACACACACACACACACACACACACACACACACACACACACACACACACGTGCGAGGGCTGTATTTCATATAAACTTCTTTGATTTAAAATAATAGAAACAATTAAAAACACGTTTTCAATTGTTCCTTATGATTTGAAAAGTGTTATATTAAATTTGCGTTGAGAAACTTGC
Source organism: Platygaster robiniae (assembly GCA_028476575.1). NCBI lineage: Eukaryota > Metazoa > Arthropoda > Insecta > Hymenoptera > Platygastridae > Platygaster > Platygaster robiniae. The sequence goes on from CM052019.1 coordinate 29,135,164, forward strand.
ATCTTGAGATATTTTTAAACACAGTTCCACGAGACTTGGGTACATTCCTTTTTTCATTATTAGAAAAATTTCTTATTTTTTCAAATGATAAGGATTTTCATTAGGTTAACTCACGATAGTCAAATATACTTTTCAACATAAGAAATGTAAGATGAAGTGCAATATATAAACGTTTATTAAAAATGTTAAATAAACAGAGACATCTGAAATACTTGCCCAAGAAATTTCGCGAAATTTTGAGTAAAATGTAAAAAACTTTCATATACGCTCAAAAATTGTTTTAAGCATTTAACATGGTGGATCTTTTGAAATCAAAACGCAATAATATTTTAAATCAAGAATCATTACATATTGTTTACATTAGAAATTACTTAGAAAACTTGGAGCGTACATGAAAATCTTCTAGAATCTCGAAATTTATAAAGTTTGTTAAATACGAAAGTTTGAAATAAAATTTGTCTATGAAACTCATTTTTTTCATTTTATTTATAAGAGGTATTGCACTATGACGGGTTGTTAGTGAGCAAAAAAGAAAATTCGAAGCTTAAAATAATATTCGATTTTGTACTATTCTTTCTAATGAGAATATAATGTTACACTTAAAACTTTTTTTTTCATTTGTTAATAACATTTATTTAAGAGAAAGTGAAAGAAATCGGGCTATGACGCTACTAGTGAGAAAAAAACGGAGTACATTCAGAATCCAAAATAATTTTTTTTTCTCCCTTACGATAAGGACACACTTGAACATTCAAGATTGGTTTCAGATTTTGTTTGCAACTTTTATTTCATAATATGTAAGCAATATCACGTTATGACTTGGCCCTTACAATTAGTAATAAAAAAAAAAATTGTTGGATTAAAGTTAATATTAACTTTTTTTTAATACTCGACGATAAAAAGATTATAATTAACCTAAAATAATTTTATAACGATTTTGTTCTAACATTTTTTCAAAAATCAGCAGTCGACATCAGTCTGAGACAATTATTTTTTTTTAGAGAGAAAAATGAGAAATACTTTGACAACAAAAATTTTTTATTCAACACCGTGTGGAAACGGCTACTTTTCCACACGCTCGAGCGATGCAAAATTCGCATTTCCACACATTGTTGAATAAAATATCGTTCTTCACTAGTGTGGAACAGTTTTTTTAACTCATCTGATTACAATGCTCGCCTTCAGCTCGCATTGCAACCTTCAGATTCGTTAAAAAGAACTTTTCCACACTAGTGAAGAAATATACTATTCTTTCTTTTGATTCTCCTGGATAAGATATTTTCGAGGTAAAAGATTTGCTTGAATATTTGTTAATGAAGTTGATTTAACAATAAATAAGAAATATTGCTATATAGCCTGGCTCTAATGGAGAGAAACAAAAATATGCTCGTATTAATTATTTGCTTTTTTTTAAATTTTTACTATGAGAACATATAGTTCTACAGTGAAAGGTACTATTTTACATTTGCTCAGGACGTTTTTTAAACAGAAATCAAGAGATATTGCGCTATGAATTGACTCTTGGTGAGAAAAAGTATTGAAATTCAGAATTATAAACACTTATTTTGTTTTTTTTATTGATTTATCATGAGAACATGATTGAATATTTGAAATTTTTCATTTTCGAATTTTGTAGGGGTTGATTAATTTTAATCAAAATACCAATATCGTGCTATGGCTTGGTTCTTGGTAGGGGAAAAAAGAAAAATTCGAGATACAAAACCATCGTACTTTTTTGTTAATATTCCATAATGAAGACATAGCAATGTGTCCAACAATAATTTTTGAACATGTTTTTTGAACGTTTGTTTAACAATAAGTAAGAAATATATTGAGATATGACTTGGTTCTTAGCAAAAATAAAAAGGAAAATTGGTAGATCAATATTATTATTTCCTTTTTTTCGATATTTGACGATAAAAAGAAGATGATTTTTAACCAAAAATAATTTGATAAAAAAAATTTTCAAATGTTTTCTCAACAATCAGCACTTAATATCAGTCTAAGACAATCATTTTAGCGAAAAAAACATAAAAAATATAAAAAAGTGCTTTCTTTACATTCTCGATGATAAGATATCATTTGCAAGCCAAAACAATATTTTGTAAAATTTGTTTATGCAGTTTATTCAGCGATAAGTACAAAATATGAAGTTCCATGACTTACATATTATAAAGAAAAAAAGAAAATTTTGGCGCGAATGCTTTTTTATAATTCTTCATGATGAGAGTATAACAGTACACTCAAAAAATTCTTTTAACAGTTTTTCAATGTTTATACAACAACATTAAGATATTGTATTTTGGATTGTCTCTTGGTTTGAAAAAGAAGCGAAATTCAGAGTTAAAAATATTTTTTTCTTTTTTTTTTTTTACTGCTCGTGATATGAACATGATAAAAAATAAAAATGTTATCAATTTGGTTGATAACGTATAATTATTCATAAGCAAGAGATATTGCTCTACGGCTTGGATCGTAGTGGGAGAAAGAAAAAAATTTAAAAACTCAAAATTATTCCATTTTTTTATTTCTTTCTGATAAAAACATTGTGATGAACCATAAATGAATGTTTCTAAATTGTTCAGAACGTTCTTTCAACAATCAGCACTTGACATAGGTCTATGACAACTATTTTAGTTAAAAAAACAAAAATATTTTTTCTAGAAAAGTTGAGTACATCTTATAAAAATATTCTCTGCTTTTTTCCTATTCTTGATGATATGACATCATTTTCAAGCCAGAACTTTTTTTTTTTGGAACATTCTGTATAATGTTTAATTAACAATTAATTAGAAATACTTCTACATTATTTGGTTCTCAGTAAGGAAATAAAAAAATTCGAATATGATCATTATTGTTCGATTTTCTTCAATACTTCACTGTAAAAGAAGTCGATTTTGAACCTACAAAAATGTTATTAAAATTTTTTTATAAAGTTTTTGTCAACAATCAGAACTTAAAATTGGTCTAAGACAACTTATATTGGTGAAAAAAACCAAAAATATATACTCAAACAAAATAATTCACTGCTTTCTTTCGATTCTCGGTTATAAGGCATCATTTTAAAACAGAAGTTTTTGTGACTATGAGGAAGAGATACTGCACTATGACTGTGGTTTTAGAGCGAAAAAAAGGAAACTTCGGATCTGTAAATAAATAGTTTTTTAAGTTTTTACAATTCTTCCTAATAAGAAACTTCTTTTGCAATCAACGAAAATTTTCTCACATTTGTTTACAGCATTCTTTCAACAGAAAGTTCAAGAAAAACCAGAAAATTCACGGTTTAGAATAATTATTTCTTTTTTTTTTTTTTTCGTTTTCTTATAATAAGAATATGTTTGCAAATTTGTTATATTGTTTTCCAATTTTTGTTATATCTTTGTTTAATAGTAAGTTAGCAGTATTGCGCTATGACTTGGCTCTTATTAGTGAGGAAAATAAGAAACATTGGAAGGTAAAAGTATCGTTCCTAAAAACGTATGAGTAATAAATCCAACAATACTTTTTATAGGTTTCATTACAACGTTTATTTAACAATAAGTAAAAGATATCGTCGTATGGCTTGGCTCAATCGAGACTTGGAAGTCAAAGAACAAAAAAAAAAAAAAAAAATTCGTAACTTCATATTGTTTTTCGAGTTTTTTTAGTATTCCCTGAAAAAAAAGATGATTTTCAACTTTACATTAATTTTTAAAAATTAGTTTTCAACGTTCTTTTTACAATGAGAACTCAAGATTGTTTTCAGACAATTATTTTAGTAAGAGAAACAGGAAGAATACTTTGAAAAAAGTGTAAACCAATATCGTCAGGCAAAACCCTGATGACGATTCGAGAAGTTGTAAATACGGATGAAGTTCTCGGAAACTCTAATACTCTTGTCATTATAATTGATTATTAAATTTTCGTTTTCGTCCGTCTCAGACCAGCCTGATGATTCAATACTTCAATATAGAATTTTCATGGCCTTGGAATATGATAATAAAAGTAGAGATTGCTTATTAAGATATAGGAGTACTGTCAAAATAGATGATTACAAATATAAAAATTTGCAGTTATAGATTCGTATATTCAAAATAATTGAATGACTATGAAGTTTCATTTTTGGTAAATATATCGCAAATTAAGACTTTAACTCTAAATTTGTAACTTGAGGAAACTTAACGATTTGTAAAAAAACTGGAATATTTTACACATTGATATAGATATAATTTTAGAAGTTTCTAAAACTAAGGTAATAGTACTTTAGGATTTCAGAAAAATTATGTGTTACTCTCTGAACTTCTGAGAGTGTGTATTCTCTCATATAGATTACAGCATAGAGCATGACATGTATTTTCTTAACATAGGTAATAATTTTGACAAAAAATACTTGGCAAAATATTGAATTCACTTTTATTACTAGATTAGAAGGTTCATCTTTATGGCAATAGTTGAAATAGCTTCAGTGATCTATCCAAGATCAACGAAAACACTATTTTTTAAATTTTTATTTATACTATTTTATATTTTTTGCTTTCGAAGGCTTTCAGTGACTGTAATTGACTTCATACGATTATTTATAATCGTGATGGTCATTCACAAAAAGTTGTATATAATATTAAGAGGAAAAAGCTAAATAACTTTTATACCACTCATTAGATGATACATAGTATGTTAGTGGAAAAATCAAAAATATAAAATGCCGAAAATTCATTAACATTGTTCTCCAGGTATTAGACTTCGTTAGGCTTTTTTTGAATAAAAATTGTAGAGTATTAAAAAAATTACACAATTTTTCAACAAATTGTAAGAATACTGTTATCTTGGGAATTTTAGTTGAACATTCTCCGAATATCTTATTACGTATCAACTCTATATAACATTTTTAGAATGTAGAAAATTTAAAACAAATTTACTTCAGTACTCTAGGAGTTATAAACTTTAAAAAAATGTAGAAAATCCTCGATTTTACAGAAGGCTAACTTTTCAAATCTTATTGTTAGCACTTCAACAACATGATAGAAGAATATCATATGGCAAGTAAGCCAAGTATTTTAACTGTTCTTTGTGCTCTGAAAATATGCTAGTTTTACAACTCAACAGTGAGGATATTTAAGTAGGTGAATGAATGTTTGAAAATATTTTCGAAATGGCATCAAAATAATGAAGTTAAATATCAAAAATACAATTGAATAACAATATAAATAAAATTTTGAAATATACATTTACAATTGAATAAAAATTTTGAAATATTTATTACTGAATTATAGAGTGGTAAAAAATGATTCGACGTAAGTTCTTAAAAACTGAACGATTTTTACAAATCTTTGTTTTACCAACTCAAAAATATTTATTATCTTGACCTCAGAAAGAATTTTCCGTTAACGAAATTCTAATACATTTTTGGGCTAGGGTAATGTAGAGAATGAAGGTTTTAAAAATTATTTTGACAAAGTGAATTAGAAGAAAAGTTACTAGTATCTAACAAATATGCTACAAATCTAAAAAATTTCAAACCTGGAGCATCAAATTCTAGGAGCTTACATAGAAATTCAAAATATACCAGTACATTTTTCAAATCACAGACTTGGAACAAACACGTACAGTAATAAAATTCCAAGAAAAGTGTTTCGTGGAAAATGTAAACAAATGCTCACGATCCTAAAAACTTCGAATTCTTTAATTTCAGCTTTTTGTAATTCATAACTACATGGGGAAAAAACTATGAAAAATGTAAGTATACCTTCTCGGATCAGAATCATACTTTCATACTTCTGACCCACAGCTGAAAATTAGTAAACATTATACTTAAATATACGATACGTGGTGTTATGAAATTTCTTATAGTATTAAATCATTTTTTGAAGAGGTGTGGACGAAAGCATCCTATCATATACTCAATTTTAGTACGTAATATACTTTTTTTGAGCTGGAAGTTTGTGGTATGATTGTTCGTTCAAGAAGATATAATAAAATTTCTTATAACTTTTTTCTCTCTGTTGTTAGCTTGCTATGAAGCGTCTATAGGAATCTACAATTACACAAAATATTTCTAAAAATACTAGAAACAGTTTCATAATGTTTATTGTACCTGCATGATTATAAAATATGCAGTAATATACAGGGTGTACCATAATCCCCGTGCCAAAAAAAAATCCGATATTCCTTTTTGAATTTCGAGTCGAAAAGTCCTTTACCACTTTTTACAACACTCAAAATTGAAAAAGTTATTCAAGTTTGAAATTTAAACAATAAATGACCTCCCTCGACAAGTAGGGATAAAAACCTCGAACCAAAATTTTCCTGAATTTTCTTCATATTTTTCTGAGTCGAAAAGTCCTTTGTCATTTTTCGCAAAACTCAAAATCCAAAAAGATATTCGAGTTTAAAATCTGAGAAATCTGATCGGTTAAAACTTCTTACTCGAATTTCTTTTTTGATTTTGAGTTTTGCGGAAAGTGACAAAGAACTTTTCGACTCAGAAAAATATGAAGAAAATTCAGGAAAATTTTGGTTCGTAGTTTTTATCCCCACTTGTCGAGGGAGGTCATTTATTTTTTGAATTTCAAACTTGAATAACTTTTTTAATTTTGAGTTTTGTAAAAAGTGGTAAAGGACTTTTCGACTCAAAATATAAAAAAGAATATCGGATTTTTTTTTGGCACGGGGATTTTGGTACACCCTGTATAAAATATTATGAATAAATAAGTTTTATAACACATATTATGATATTGTACAATATACATACTAAAAGACCATAAAAATTCAAAAACTCTGTAGCATATCAAATTGCATCTATATTAGATGCGATTTCCACAGGGATATAGAAAATCACATAAAGTTAATTGGAAATTATGTACTAGAGCATTGAAATCTTGAAATCCAAACAACAATCTGAAATAATACAAGCTACCTTTGAAGATACTTAAAAAGTTTTGCAAATTTTACCAATAGATAACGAAAAAATTCAATAAACATATTCAAATTTTCTTACTTGCTATTTAGAGTCAAAAATTCCCGTGGCAAAATTCTTCAACAACTCATAAAATTTGAATCCCAGAAGAGTAAAATTCTAGACATCCATACTGAAAACAGTACTTTTGCTCAAAAACTCAAAATACTTAATTTCTTCGAAAATTCCTAGAACTCAATCCTAGAGCACATAAATATAGGAATCTACATAGAAAAACACACTCACATTTTTAATTCAATTTAACAAAAAATGTTATAGGTACCAAAAAAGTAGGAAAAAAACACTGAAAATGTATATGGTAAGTAAAAAACATGTTTTCTAAAAATTTCATTGCAATATTTAGAATCGTTAAAAATTTTGTTGAAATATATCAAGTTTCAGGAATGTATGCACAATAAAGCAATCTAAAGCAGTACTAGTCATCTCTGAAAATATTAAGAAATTATTCCAAGTGTTATACATATATTATATGCCCAAACAATGCAAAAAACTCAAGAATACTATGTTACATTTGTGTTACCTAAAAACTTTGTAGTTTTAATTTTCTTATGAATATACAAAACTTTGTATCTCGTAAAACGAAACTATAGAAATCTATGTAAAAAACCTTAAAAAATTATTGAATAAAATAACGAATGGTATGGTCGATAAATAAGTTCGAACTTTCTAGAAAATTGTAGTAACTTCTTCATTTTTAAGAATGTTGAAAACCAGATAGGTACTTTTTAATTTAAATTTCGATGGGAACGATTTGGTTTTTTTCTTTTTTTTTTTTTTTTCAAAACGAAAATGATATAATATTCTGAATATCTGTTGCATTGTCCGAATAAATTGACCTTATAACTACAATCATTTGGGCCTAATTTCTTAGGTTCTTTAGTTACATTATTTGCAAAAAAGATTCACATTGTTAGATTAATTTTTTAAGACCACGCCACATAGTTTTTAGAAACGGTTGATTGTAGATAAGTTAAAATTAGTTTTTTGTATGAACTTGTCGATATTTTTTATCTATGTAGATGCCATGGATTATCTTACTCCGGATCTATTGGCGTATGAAGGGTATATATACCGGTGCGACGAAAAAAATAGAAATATTGCAAGATGCAATACTAGAGGCACGACAAATTGTTCCGCAAACATAACGATCGAAAATGATTCCATTACTTTTGGAAAGCATGAGCACACGTGCGCCATGCCAAATTTTTTCGCAGTTGAAGAAGAGCGAATGAAGGACGAGTTGAAAGCTCGTGCTATTAGCACTAATGATAGCTTCAAAGATATATATGAAAGGATTCGTGTTATGTGAGTGCTGAAGCTGAGTTCCTAGCAGTGTTTGTATTGATTTGGCGGTGAATTTTTGATTCACTTCTGATAAAAGTCAGTTTCAAGTTATAAAGAGTTATCGCTCTTATTATTTTTTAATGTTTTTAAAGAACAAAGAATGGTAATGTTGAACAACTCTTTTTCCTTGAACAGTAGTATTCTATCCACAGTTTTAAAACTTTCGACGCAGGTACCCAAACGTAAAAGACAAATTCTCGTATAACTCCCTACAAAAAATGATGAAAAGAGCGAGAGATTCATCGTTGGCAGAAGTCACAGATGACATAACGGAATTGGAAGGATGGATGGAGAATTTTTTAGTGTACAAAGAATACTACAAGGGATATTTCTCGAGTGGTGGCGAATATGGCATCGTGTGTAGTCACGCGTCATTGTTTGAACCTTTGAAACAAGCGAAGGAGATTTACATTAATCGTATACAGTCGGTAATAATGAGAAATTAGAAATTTTAACTTATTTAAATACAATTTCCAGTTTTAATGTTCAAATTTAATACCCTTGAGTAAAATTTAAGTCAGCTGAAAGATTTTTTTGTTTTGGAATCATCTTATCTGTGTCGGCAAAAAAGCGCAATAAATGGGAAAAGACTTGGTTTTAGCGAGAACTGGAATGTTATAGTCTAAACCTGAAGTTTTAATCGGTTGTTGAAAACAGGGTGGTTGTCACGATTGTTTTTATCATAAAACGACAATGTAGATCAATAATATTTTGTATATACTTATTTCACCACAAGCATAAGCTGTAGTATTTGAATTTTGTTTCATTGGTTTTTCCGTAAATGTAAAACAATTGAAATTTCATGCAGTAATTCATTCGAGACAACTAGAACGTTGCGCACGATGCTGTCCGTAGTTTTCATCTGAACTGAAAATCTTAAGTTTTTTATTGACTGGAGGAATTTTTCATACATAGGGCACCTATGAGAGACTTTAAAAGTCGAAAAAGTAAACGATATAGACATTATGGTAAGAAATCCTGATTGAGAAATATTGTAGGTAAATTGAAAGTCTCAAAAAACGCCCAAGAAAAAAATATTTCCATAAAGTTTGTAGGTTCACTATGTGAGGAAATGTCTTCCTACCAATAAACGGTCTTTGGTTTACATTTCAGATGAAAACTGCAGGAGCATCATGAACGCCGTTTTAGATGTTCATGACAAATGACTTCACGAGGTTACTAATAATTGAGGATTAAAAAATTTATTAAAAAAAAAGTTGAATTTTAAATTTTAGGTTTAGCATCAAATGTACGCAAGAGATCGTTGACGTACATTGTTGTGTTATTATAAAAAATGAATGAGAAAGATGCCTTTTTTTAATGATTGATAATGAGCTCTTTCGACGTGAACAATCATTTAGTTCATCAAATAAGTTAGCAACTTTTCTGCTAGCTGACTGAACTGAATTAAACAATTTAGTAAAAAAGCTTGTTGGCTGATGAGGATTGCGAAACTTGCCTTTGGCTCCTCGACTTACACCTTTGTGGCAGAAACTTTTTTTTCCGCAACTTACGAATAAACGATCATAAAATATTCTAGAGCACTTTGTATACGGTCTTGAATCGTCAAATTTATGGCTGTGACAAATCTTCAACTTCCCTAATAATGCTACACACTATTGCTACAAGCGTTGCACTGTCTTGTTCGAAAATTTTGAAAATATGGTAATATCAACACTTCTTCACAGGTAGTTCCATCGAAGCCTGTTTTTGCACAACTCTACACGCTTCATTTCAAACAACAGAAACATGTAAGACAATTTTGAAGACTACATACTGATACAATTATATTCAGTATGACAAATACTATAAAAATACATATGTCCAAGAAGCTATTTCTTAAATTTTTCTGAAAACACTGCTTTTACGCATTAATTGCACATAACGTACCAGGGTAAATACCGAGCGATTGCAGACGAGGGCCCGAGTTTGCATCACAAGGTCCGTCCCCTGGTGCATACCGTATTTAACTCGACGAGAGCATCGAATTTTGGCAGCTTGAGTATCCTATAGACTCACGAAAGAGTTCACAACCACACGATCAGCAGGAAAAACGACCAATCACAGAGGCGGAAAATGGATTTTCCCTTGGTTTATTTAATTTCGTGTTCGGCAGCTGATAGTGAGCTGCATGTGGGCACTTTCATCATGGTCTGTAGGTTACGAAAGCCGCCATTTCTATGTTTGAGTTGAGTAAAATATATTGGTCTGGTTTCAAAAAAGTGTTAATGCGTTGCCGACTCCATTTCTAACAATGGTCATATAACATGCACTTGCTATTCAGCGTTAAACAGCAGCCATGTTTTTTTTACTTACTTTTTTTAAAAAGACATGCCACGTAAGAAATATAAATGTTGAATCAACACGTCCTATATTCTATTCTCTTTCAAGCAGCCTGAGCGTGGCATGTCATACATTTTTTGTAATTCACTGCAGTAGTTGAAAATTGAACATTACTTTTGTATGTGATAATTTGCTTCTTCAGGGCGTTGCTGCAATGTTTGTGACTCTGAGTGGCTCATCTGAAGGTCTTTATGATGCAATGTGGGCCAAAATATTTTCAATGGTTCCAGCTTTGCAAACCAATGTCACAAACTTCATTAGTGACTATGAAAAAGTAAACAACGCATCCCTGAAAAAAGCGTTTACAAGAAAAACTGTGAATGCTTCCTGGTTTGCTTACAAAAAGGTGAATAAAATTTCTAAAAATGCCACATGTTAGAAATACTACATATAAGAATACAAGTGCACTTCAAAAAATGGTTTTTCGCCACGAGACACTTTATGACGCTGTTTTTTACGTTTTGTACACACAAACGTAAGACACTTAATGACTGAGGACATGGATTCCGCGTCTTAGGAGACATGTCTCATATATGTTTTTTTGCAGTGTACCGAACGATGAAATGAAAGTAATAAGTATTTACACAATATAACATTTAAGGCAGGTTCTTACCTTGTAGACCCGAAAAAGTGCACTTTTTTTAGGAATTTTTTTTGAGAAAACGGTTAAAGATACAACGCTGAAAATTTTTTCTGTATATGAACACACATTTATTTAGAGAATACAATTTTTCAAATTGAACAAATCAAAAAAGGGGGGGAGGGGGCGTCCATCGATGGCTGCATGTCGGCGAGGAGGTGTCCAGCTACCGGAAGTGATTCCGTCAAAACCCGAACACATTTTTAATCTGTACCGTATTATCTATTGAATGAACTACGATCATGGAAAAAAAATAAAAATTACAAGAGTTATGAGGTTTTGAAAAAAAATTACGATTTTCGCATTTTTTTGTTCACTTATTAGTTTTTTAAATAAACAATTTTCAATAGTTTTGGCTGATCGTAGTTCGTTTATTAGAAAAAATCCTAAGGAACATTTTAAAAGAAATTTGGTGACGATTGGTTCATTCCAGCGCCTTTAATCACTTCCGTAAGGTCCAAAAATGTGGTTTTCCGAAAAACGCGTTTAAAGTTTTGGCTTTCAAAAGCAATAAAAAAACATCGTAAAAATTATGAAATGGCATGAAAATGTGTATACGGAGATTTTTTGGGTCGCTGATCACAAATCCAGCGTTCTTATTGCAAAATTAATTTGTTAAAACAATTTGTTTAAACAATTTGACGTGTAAAATGAAAATTTTTTCACTTACGTTTAATCTGCGATACCAGGCCCATACAGTCCACCTTCGAAAAACTCGTTTTGAGCTGATCGTTCCATTTTTCGCGATAATCTCTCCTCTTTTGATGCGGCGGTATGAACAAATTCTGCCTTTCGCACACGCACGTTGTCCCTCGCATTGGCAGCTGCTTTCGCTTGGGGGCCGATTACGATGCCCATAACTTCCATCGCTCGCAGTATAGGCGTCCATCCTTCATTGAAAATGATAGCACTCAAAAATGCCGCCAACTCAATAGTTTTTCCCGTGCAAAAAATGTGCTTCGGAGCAATTCGCCAGAGGACGGAATTGAAAGTTTCATTATTGTTTTGTGTGTTTCCATCCAAACATCTTCCCAGCAAATCATCGGACGACAAGTCTTTGTATATTGGAAGTAGGAGATCCTGAACTGCGGCACAAAGTAGGGGTGGGTGTTGATATTCGTGCAATTCATTCAATGCCTCCGCCTGCCTCCACTTGCACCATGAGTTACGTCCAGGGGGACAATTTTGATGCTGAGGTTTGTCATTTGTTGAACATTTATAATAGAATGTTGCGTATATTTCTTTCTTTATATCACTCACTGAATTCGGATTGCGAATAATTGCCAACCCATAATAATTTGTTAGATCGCGAATCAACTTGTCCGTCAATTTACCCTCCCCTTTACCGCCAACATTTTTCGTTCTTTTCTTTCCCACCCTCAATCTCGACCCCATCCGTTTTTTCACATGCCCCACGCAGTCCGATTTTTTCACAGCTAGTTCATCACCGCATGTTTTCGCATCCAAGAGAGATTTAAAAGTTTTGGTGTCGCCATCACCTACATAAACTGCATATTTCGCATTGTGGATTTTCTCAGATCGTTGGAACATTTCAATAATACCGTCAACTTCCATTTTTCCGGCACTTCCACTGTGATTACAGGCACATTCTTCTTCATGACTTTCGTACCAACTTTCATACTCATCGGTTTTTTCTTTTCCAATCCATTGAGCACAGGCTTTACAAAATTTCGATTTCACTTTCAAGTCAACAACCTTATTGGAATATTTTCCTATCAAAGTTACAGCGCCAAATAACGAGGAAAATCCTCTTTTGCTCCATGTGCCGTCTCCTGATACCGTAAAATGGGATGGCTCGTTCCCCTCTTCCGCATTCTTCTCCATTTCTTCTTTTGCAGCTTTTCCAAGTATAAAATCACACACACTTTTTGCAGCAGTCCAAGCATTATGCAGGCACGAGTAATAGGTTTTTGAAGCCAGTCCTTGACCCAAGTCCATTATTCCACAGAAAATATTGAGACCTTGTAAACCCACTCCGAGTAACCGCATCGCGAAAACGAATCGTCTATTGATTTCAAATGATTTTCCACCAATTTTTGGGCAAGAATTAATTTCTGTTGGTTTACAGTCGCACTTGACACTGATTTTGAATCCCAGGCCTTGCTCGCCTTTGACATTGAATTCTACGTCCTTTTCACAATTCTTGCATTTTACAAGGTCACTGATTGCGGAGAACACATGAAAAAAGTTTATGATCCGGTACACGTGCGTCTGATTCACGGTCACCTCACAGTCCCCGGATTCCTTGATTTTTTTTCCCGACGAACTCGCGAATAAAACCTCGTTTTCGCTGGTGAACCGGTTACCACAGAATCGCTGCTTTTTGGGCTTATGACCCGGGCGACTATTAGACGATTTCGGCATCGCGGTTTTTTCAAAAATACGAAATTTGTAACAACACGTCCGGTTTTTATGCTCGCTATCGAAAACTAAACACGTCCACCTGCGTTCACCTGTTTCCCAAATTCTGCACATGCGCATACACACAAGCACATCCTAACGTACATTCCAATGTGGGTATACATTCCCGAAACATTTTTGAGCATTTCATTACTTTCATTCGTTCGAAAAAGGCGATTGACGCCGGAACTAGTTTTGCCGCGGAAGCGCGGCAAAGCGCGCTCTACGTAACGGCCTGTAACTTTTGTAATTTTTCAGATTTTGAACTGAAATTTCTGGAGCACATTTTTTAAACATACATCTACACGATAAGGCAAAAAAAAAGTCGTTTTTTTTTTCCCACAAGGTGAGAACCTGCCTTAAATACTTCATCGTGTATTGTATTTGACAGGCTTAGAATGAAAACGACCAAAAATGTCAAAGTAAGGATAAACAATGTGCTGATCCACATAAGTCTATCTTTCTCTTGGAAATTTTATTTGTTGCTTTCATTCTGAGCATGTCGTTTAATGTGACAACTTGAATTCAAAAGTAGCTACGACAAATACATTTACCTTGTAATTGTTTTGCATGTAATGTTTATAGGCTTTGAGTTACACCCTACATAAACAAAATTGTTTGACTAACAAGCCATTCACTTCGCAAGTTTTAGCGTTGCTCCTTGTCCCTCCCGCGAAATGGGATGAGGCATGTAACGTCCTGCAAGGTGAAGCCGATGACGCGAATGACAGCCATCCGCTCACTCAAAATGTGATGGCAGAGATTCGAACTCTTTGGAAACCGAACATAGAGAAAGTGTCTGTTTGGGAATGTCAGCTAGAGATTAGTGATCTGGCAGAAAATTTTGAAAAGGACGTGCGAGGCAAATTTGGGCTCCAGCCGGAATTTTATGAATATCTGAGTACGTATATCTATAAACGGAAGTCAGGTCAATATAGAAACTTTTAAACATTATCCTAGACTAGTAAACGTATCTTATCTGTAAAACGAAACAATGATTAATATCTGGTAGTCTCATCTTACAAATTGACATTTTAATCGTCATTTACAGATAAAATGTATTGACAGTTTTGGGAATGCTTTTTTTGACCAAACATCCCGGAAAACTGTTATTAATGTTATATTCTAAGTAAAAAAAATTTTTTTTTAATACACAATGGTCGAAACCCTGAAGCGATTTAATCTAGTGAAGGTAATCAAATATAATTTTACTATAGATCATATAAAAAAAATGATCAATCAACAAGTGGAACTTGTAGCCGCTGCAAGGCAAAACAAAAATATTCCTCTGCGCCGCTCTATGCAAATGAGTCAAAGAGTTCGTGAAATAGAGAGGAACACGTGGAAGTTGTTGGCAACAGACGCCGAAGAGTGAGTATACAACACCTTCATAAAGTAAATTATATCATTTTCTCCACTATTCTACCAAATTTCTGTTCATGAATTTACAGAACTTAATTTACTATGAAGATAGCTACTAGATTTCGTAAAAATGCATCGTAGGTATGCTTAAAAATTTCTAGAAAAAAATGTATCTTCTTCTGAATTTGTTCAACAATCAGGTTGAGTTTTTTAAACAGTCGAACATGAACTAGGTTGCAATCTAGATGTATCATTTGCTGTAAAACATGAAATAATATAATAGCTATCATGAGAAACGTCACCAGGTACGAGGAATATAATACAAAACATTAAGATCGAAGTTGAAAGAATTTGAAAACTTTGTTAGTTAGAGATTTGGTATAAACTTACAAATTGTGTGAAATTTCACACTTTTGCAATGTCTTATATGCTTCTAGTAAGAGTACTATTCATTCCTCAGTTTTTTTTCCAAAAAAAAATCAAAGAATAAGTTAAATTAAACCTAACAAGAATAAATTTTCTAAAGCCATCACTGAGAAAACATCCAACATTTTCGATACAATATAAGTGCATTGGCCACACAGAGTTAATTAAGAGGTCACCAAAGATATTTCTTTGGTGAACTTATTAATTTATTAATTGGGATGTCAGTATGTAGTTTCAAGTGAGCCTTTGACTCTCGTAATATTATATGTAATTCATTGATACTCAGAGACCTTCATAAAAACTCTGAAAGTTACCTAGGAGAAGTCGGTAATTTTTTAGAATATTAATTTTTTGTTAACGAGTACCATAAGAAACCTTTGGTATGAGTATAAAATACAATATTGATTGAATAATCATCTATATAAAATTTTTAGAAAAATGTAAAGAAATCTGTCATAAGGGAATGAATAAATCCATCATTTTTATTATTTGCTTATGAAAAAACTTTTTTTCTGTAATTCAAGCTAACCGCGCCTAACCTAACCTAACTTGAATATGGGCAAAAGATAATTTATTTATGTTGGTTTTTTTTATTAAAAAAAATTGACAAATAACAATTAGTTTCTGACGTGCTAGAGAGAGTTCCCCCTTTAGACTTTGAACGTATAGGCTAGTATACATTTTTCAACTTCTACAAGGTGGGCTAGAAAAATTGTTATGGTTCGTTCGTGTTTTCAGACAAAAATTTTTTAAAAAACCAGATGCTTTTTTAGCATGATATAATAACTATCTACGATTTTTTAGAAAAATTTGTTGAAAATAACAGCCCCCTTTTCAAATGCTTTGAGAGAACATACTCTTTTCTGTGGATTTGGAGATTGTTCATTTATCTGAAACTACTACACAGTTTGAAGATTGTTCAAACTTTTTTACTACTTATTAGCTATCGCAACGAATGTTAACCTTTTTTTTTTGGATATATATTAAACATCAATCCATTTCCTATTACTTATACGGCACAAAAGTTTCTGAAACAGTAGTATATATTTTATGACTTTGCAGTTACTTAAGTTTAAAAAATTTTCTCGATTTCTCAGTTTATGGTTTTTTTTACTCAATTACAAATATGTCGACGTTTCGGGTCGTTTTTGACTACTTTTCGTGACTCTGCAAAGTATAGATTAATTAACGATCAATTAAATAGGCAAACTACATTGGCACTGATCACTGTAATTATTGTAGTTTGCCTATTTGATTGATGATTGAGTAATATAAACTTTAGTAGGTCTTTCAAAGGGGTTTCTGAAACGTTCAAGCTCGAATAATCTTAAGACTTTCTCAAATCTATAAGGACTCCCAAAATTCCTGAACGATTCTCGAAAAGTTTGATGAGATGCGTATTCTGCAGGAAAAACTAAAAATGCAGCTTTAAAGAAATGTAAAAAAACATATGCAGGTTTTTACACGTACGATAGCTTTATAAGTTTTCTTGAAATTCTTATGGCATAACACAGTTTCATCAACTTGTAAGTTCTACAATTAGGTAATGTAGACTACTGTTCTTTTTTTTTTCAATTCCTGAGGAATTTTTGAAAAATGCAACTATATTGAACAATAGTGTTAGGTCTTATGAGTACATACGTTTTTTCTCAAAAACGCTTCACGCTCGAGCAGCTTGCCTGGAAAACTGCTCGCGCAGCAGGGTTTCCTTTTGTGTTAAAATTCAAGGGAAAAACAAAGATTGCTGTAATTTTAACGTTCACACATAGCTTCATGAAATTGAAACACCTAAGTAGATACTTTGTCAGTGTAGTTTTATACCTATGAAAAAACTTTGTAGCATTTTTTCCCCACGTAAAACCTTGAAAGTGAAAGAAAAATTAAATCTTTTGCAGTGATTGTTGAGTTAATTTTTACTAGGATGTATTTAAAAGAGAGTGAGTTAAAAAAATATTTTGTGCCCCTTAAACACTAAAAATGAGCATTTTTAAACCTGTTTTGAGGGTGACAAATGAAGTATTTCAGGCCGATACGAACGCGGGCTCAAAACACGCTCGTATCGACCTTCAATTCTTCATTCGTCACGTCAAAACAGATTTAAATATGCTTATTTTTAGTGTTTTCGAGGCAAAAAGTATCGTGCATACCTCGGTGCAATAACGGCCGATTAGAACTCGTGTGGTTGCGGCCTTCGCTTCGCTCCAGTGGCAAACCTCACACTCGTTCTAAATCGGCCGTTTTTGCACCTAGCTACACAATATACTATTTTCAGAAATAGTTACTCGTTTTCCTAGTTAAAATTCTTCTGTTCTTAAGCCCAACGTTTCGGTTACTAATACGTGCCAATTTTTATTATCATTTCGACAACTACAGAAAAATATACATCTTGGATTCTTTCTTTTCACAATAAAAGCTCAAACAATCTCAGTGACATCTACATAACAATAGTAATGACAATCATTCGTCACTTCCAAAACTTTTTAATAAAACATCTCTATATGACTCAAATGTCCTACTCACAAAACAATACGAAAAAACGGGGAAATTTAAACACATTGCTTTAATAATGCTAATAAAACAGAGATGTTTTACTAAAAAATTTTGGAAGTGGCGTATGATTCTCAAGACTATCGGTATGCAGATTTCATTGACATTGTTCACGGAAAAAAATGATTAGCTACATTAGCTCAACTTTTAGCTGCTGCAGCACATCCGTCATCGCTATTCTGGCGCCACCGAATTGTAATGCAGTGGCAGCACCTCTAGATACTGCCACTGCATAGTGGTGTGTTACAGCAACATTGTACGTTGCTCACTCAGTAAGTCAATTTGATGCAACAGCAAGTTTTTCACAGCACATCCGAGATGCGCTGCTACAGCAAAACAATTTTTTTCCGTGAATTTAAGTTGTTATTGTCACGTCCCAGTGACATGAGATTCTAGATTACACAAACTTAGAGTTTTAAAGCAGTAAAACTGTAAACTGTCTATGATAGACGAAAAACGATTAAAATATAAATGGACCTCTAATGGCGCTGCCATTAGTAAATCGTCACACGCGCCGTCGTTTGATTACACCGGAACAGTCACCAATCTGACGTGGTGGGGGAGAGGATGACGTTGATTCTAGAAGCTTCTGGTTTATTCTAGAAGCTTCTATTTCTCGTTTTTCGGATTGTCACTTCCGACGGCCATCTTTGGTTTTCACTAGCTATATAAAGGAGTGAATTCGCGCGTTCGCTCGCTTGTCTCCCTCTTCTCTACCCAGTTCTGTTCGCGATCCTAGTCGTTCGCCCCCGTTGCCCAAAATGTACCGATCGCATATTATATTTTCATAAGTTTAAATAAAATTTACTATTTAATAATTCGGGAGCGATTATATAGCCCTCCCTGACTCCCAGGCCCTCCCCTTTTCTTGATACCATCATCGATTGCCCCTTTCCATCCGTTGAGACCCGCCATCAAAGGAGGAAACCGGCACGAACTTGACGTGTCCAAAGGGCTACGCTACCCGGCCCTTCAACCAGGAACGTCACATTGGTGGCAGCGGTACCGGTTTCCTTTCCCCTTGTTGGCAAGTTTCGCGGGTTGTGACCCCTTTGACACCTACAAGGACCTGGAAAAACCGTATGAAGGCAAGGTTGGAAATTGGACCGTATTTATTGACAATGAGGATTTTTCTGATTATTATGTTGACGTCGTAAGTGGCTCAATTTATTATAAAAATTCAATGTTGAAGGCTTTTAAATTTTAGTGGGATTTGAGGAGATTTTACGGAGATAATAAGTGCGGACTTTTATGGTGACGTCATTGGTGGAATCTTTCTAAAGTGTTTTTTCTTGCCCCCTGATTTTGACGTTTTCGCCACCAAATTTAATTGTTTTTTTTTATGGGTCATCTTATCAGACGGTAAATTAAGTACCCAATTTAGGCAAAAGAAAATATATTGAGAAATTGCCAAACATTCGAGTTGATTTTTGAACCATATGGTAGCTTTGAGTACCAGATTTTGCTGATGAAAAATTATCAAAATTCATAAAACATTCATGAAAATTATTGTAACATATGGTAGCTAAGATTCCAGATATTTTTTGTAAAAGTTTCATTTTAAATTCATGGAAATTACTGTAACATATGGTAGTCAAAATTTCGTTTAATATGGTAAATATATATTCAAACTTTTTCATTTCCTTCAGATATTTACACCTTATGCTATAATATATATATTTTTTTCTCTCCTTCCTCTTTAAAAAAAAAAAAAAAAAAAAAAAAAATTTGCGAGCCATATGGTAGTTATTTTGCATATTTTAAATATGTTTGGACCAGTTTTTCGCCTACCATATGTTACAATGCCACGTTTCCACTAATATGTGGAATCGAAATTTTCACTTTCACTACTGATTTAGCAAAATTTATCCGTTTTTTTTTTTTTTTATTACTTAACCTGCTAGCATATGGAATAGAAAATTTTGCTCTTCATAATGATTTTGTCGAATACAATCGTTTTTATCGACTTCACATAGCATATAGAATCGAGTTTTTTTTTTTGCGTTAACACTGATTTGGAAAATTATTCGTTTTCTGACTGAATGGGCGTACCATATGGAAATAATATTTGAGAAGAAACCCATCACGAAATCGGAATTTTCGTCTGGGCACGTAATCGTCTAGGTCGAATGAATTTTTAGGAATTCAACTTCAACATTTTCTTTTAATCGAGTTCATGAATTTATTATCCTACCGAGGTCTCACAGAACATTTATTGAGAAAATTTACTTTCTCTACTCTCTCTTTCTCCCGATTTATGCAAAAGACATAAATCGACGCATAATTACCCTTGGTTTGATGCACCAGAGCGAAATTAGAGATACAACAAAATGACGTCAAACGAAATAAACAGTAAGTTTTTGAAACCTAAAGACGCCAGGGAACTCGTACCGTTGTTCGATGGTCATAATATCCCCGTGCTCGAATTTTGCCATGCTATTGAAAATGTGTTTCAATTGATTGACCCCGCGGATGAGAGGACGCTCATCGCACTTTTGGCCACGAAATTTAGGTATAATGCTTACGAGAGATTCGGTAGAGAATTGTGGCAGTACGCGAAACTAACAGATTTGATAAAAGAATTAAAAATAGCATATGAAGATGGAAACGATATAGGATATTGGGCTAGTAAAATTGAAGTAGAATACCAGCGCGGTGAAGAAGATGCTGAGAATTTCGGCACCAGAGTCGCGAATTTACTTAAACATGGAAAGGTTACGATCAAAAACAGCACACTTGATACAGGTGCAAAAGAAGCCAGATGTGAGGAATTCGAAAGAACCGCGATCCGGAAATTCGTTCTAGGTCTTAAACCGGAAATCGAAATTCGCGTAGCCACGTGCAACCCCACCTCGTTAGCAGAAGCGATCGCTTTCGCTCGTAAGTTTGAGAAACGATTTCACGATACGAGGCGTTTGGAAAATTTTCGTCAATCCGAGACACGGTTATACCACCTTAATAACCGTGACAGATTATACTGCAACTTTTGTAATCGCGCAGGTATTCACGATTCGAATACTTGCGAATTGCGCGGACTCCCTCCACGTCAGGAAGGCGTGAATTTTGACGATTTTGATCTTCACAATCAGTACCAGGGTTCGGGCACGGGCCGTTTTTCGACGCAGAATTGTAGACAAGATTTTGCTTCTAATAACCTCCCATCTAGAAACAATAGACAAAATTCGAATAACTACTTTCGTCAGAACTGTAACATGAATCCCAATAACTCTCCTCGCCAGAATTTCAACGAGAATTTTAATAATTCTCCTCGCCAGAACTTCGATAAGAATTTTAGTAATTCTCGTCACCAGAATTCCAATGGCAATTTTAATAATTCTCCTCGCCAGAATTTCAACGAGAATTTTAATAATTCTCCTCGCCAGAACTTCGATACGAATTTTAGTAATTCCCGTCGCCAGAATTCCAATGGCAATTTCAATAATTCTCCTCGCCAGAATTTTAATGCGAATTTTAATCATCCTCCTCGTCGGAACTTCAATGGGAATTTCAATAATTCCCCTCGGAGGAATTTCAATGAGAATTTGAGCAGTTCTCATCCGAACCACACTGGGAACTCTAACAACTTTCTACGACAAAATACTGATAGAGGCACTGATAATTTTCCGCGTGAAGGCTTTGATCGAGACAATTTTACTCGAGAAAATTTAAATGGCTTCCGTCATCAGAGCTCGAATAAAAATTTTAGCGACACTCCTCACAGAAATGAATTTTCGTACCGGAACGCTGACCAAAATAGAGGAAATTTTGACCCTCAGAATCGAAGACAAAATTCTGCCCAACAAAGTTCGAATGATTTAAACTCGAGATTGATGCAGTTGAGCGGTACGACACTGCACCAGAGCGAGAGTACCGATCGGAACGCCCGGGTGAGACGCGTCGCGGCGGAGGAATTATAAACCTGATAAGCGACCGCATTGCTCAGTCCCCTACAATTGATTTGGACATTATGGGATTACATGGAGGTATGGGAACTTTTTTAATAGATACTGGAGCCTCAATCAACGTCATTAAAATTTCAGCATTAAAAGACAGTGTCCAGATAAATAATGATATAAAATTCAATATAAGTGGCATCACGAGCGAGACAGTCAAAACTCTTGGCCAAGTAACTTTGATCATAGATAATTCAGAGCAATGTTTTCAAGTAGTTGAAAAAAATTTCCCAATCAATTGTAGCGGCATGTTAGGGACAATTTTTTTTGAGAAAAGTGGGGCTATTATCTCGTACGCGGAGAAAGCGATATTTATGAACAACAGGGAAATCATCTTCAACGAGGATATCGTCACGTTACCTCCTAGATCGCGACAGTTGATGTACGTGCGCGTTTTGAATAACCAGGTTCGAGAGGGCTGCGTTCCAAAGCTTAATGCTGGTCCAGATATTTACATGGGGAAAGCCTTGGTTAGAAACATGAACGGTATCGCTTACCTGTACGCGGTAAATGCCGGCGAAGTCACAGTGCGAATTAAAAGACCATCTGTCGAGCTTATTGAAGTCGAGAATATCAAGGAAGTTGATAAGCAAACTGACCTCGAAGGAGTCGGACATGATAACGCGAGAATTCATAGGGTTTCAGCTAAGGAATGTACAATAGAAAGATATAAGAAGGTAATTGAAAAAATAGATCTCGAGGGGTTAGACGATGAAGAAAAACAACATGTGAGGAAGCTCGTAGAGAAATATCAAGATAATTTTCATTTAGAGGGCGAAAAGTTAGGTCATACCAACGCGGCTCATCACAAGATTGAAACGATTGATGATGTACCGGTCAAAGCAAAGTGCCAATATCGGTTCGCGCCAACGCAAAGAGAGGAGATTAATAGACAGGTTGACGAAATGTTAGAAAGCGGAATTATAGAACCATCACAGAGCCCCTACTCATCTCCAGTGTGGATAGTGCCCAAAAAACCCGGGCCCGATGGTGAAAAGCGATACAGAATGGTTATCGATTTTAGGCAACTCAATCTTAAAACAGTTAGTGATAACTTCCCCCTGGAAAATATTACCACCCTGCTCGATTGTCTTGGAGGAGCAAAATATTTTAGTACCTTCGATCTCGCGGCTGGCTTCCACCAGATACCATTACATCCCGATACGAAACATAAGACAGCCTTCGCGACAATGAACGGGTTGTACGAATTTAATAGACTTCCCTTCAGTCTGAAAACTAGCCCCGCGTGCTTCTCCCGCATGATGAATAATGTGTTATCTGGTATGACATACGTAGAGTGTTTAGTTTACTTAGATGATGTGATTGTTTTTGCGAAGGATTTGGTCGAGCACGAGAAGAGATTCGAAAGGTTAATGACGCGTTTGAGAAATGCCAATCTTGTCCTCCAGCCGGAAAAATGTCAATTTTTGAAGAAAGATGTAGTTTATCTCGGGCACTACATCTCTCAAGACTCGGTAAGACCGGATGAGAAAAAACTTGAGGCCTTGAAAAGATATCCTCCTCCGAAAGATGCCAAGAAGGTCAAATCATTTCTTGGGTAAGTTTCATACTTCCGTAGGTTTATCAGGGACTTTGCAAAGATAGCCCAACCTCTGACACAACTTTTAAAAAAAAATGTGAAATTTGAATGGAAAAAGGTTCATCAGGAGGCTTTTGACACCTTAAGACAAAAACTTCTGGAGGGACCAATTCTATAGTTACCTGATTTCACAAGGAATTTTCTGATTAGTTGTGACGCATCAGAATACGCGATAGGGTGTATGTTGTCTCAGGGTGAAATTGGTAAAGATCTTCCAATCGCGTACGCCTCGAGATCGTTGACTAAACCTGAAATAAATTATTCTACGACCGAAAAGGAAGCATTAGCGCTTGTATACGCAGTTGAGCAATTTAGGCCATACATTTTCGGTCAGAAATTTACACTCTTGTCTGATCATTGCCCGCTGAGTCACCTCACGCGTATCAAAAAACCAGCGCCAAGATTGATGAGATGGCGAATCCAACTCGAAGACTACGATTACGAGATAGCCTATCGTAGTGGCGCAAGTAACGTTGTCGCAGACGCACTGTCTAGAAACCCGACAGATAGTATTGAAAATGAAAATCAAATTCTTTTAGCAAAAGCCCAGAAAAGACCAAGGGGAAGAAATACAACCGATAGCGAGATGTCAGCACGAAAGAAAACAGGAAAAGTAGAGCATGAATCAGGGAAAGAAAATACGAAACTGAAAAATGTTAAGAAATTCCACAAAATCCCTCAAGAAAATAACCCAGAGCAAGCAAACGAAGAAAGACGCGAAATAGAAAGGACGGGGAAAAAGAAAGTCAAAAAGAAATATTGGTACTATGAAAATGACAGTGACGACGAAAAAGATAAAACTGACACGGAAAAAGAAAGAACGTTTTGGGAATACGATACATTGAACGAAGAAATTGATGAAAACGGAGATTTGCTCGTGAGAAAGACGCGGAAAAAGCGTGAAAAGAAACGCCGATGGTCATATGAGTCAGTGGAATCGGAGGACACTGATTTTGAGGATAACGAGGGCTTGGAAAAATGTAGAACTAGAAGTCAATATAAGAATTTCATTAAAGAAAAACAAAGTCTTGAGAATGGTTCGAATTATTGTGATGAAAATAAAGTTACCAAGAGTAAAAATGCAAATAAGGGTACTGATAATAAACACACCGAAAATGATGATGAACTCGAAAAAGAAAACGATTTTAATAATAATGATGATATATTTGAAAATATTATTGAAAATGAAGCTGTAAAAGAAAATGATGAGACAGTAAGGGGAACAATGAAAAATTTTGATGAATCCGAAAAGGAAAACAATTTTGATAATGATGATGAAAATTTTGAAAATATAGACTTCAACAAAAAATCACAAGCTAAGGAACCCTCAAAGAACGTTGACCATGAAAAATCACGGGTAAATGAGGATGCTACGAATGGGAACAAGGTCAAAAAAAAATTTGAGTGTGGCTCGAACAGGTTAACGGATATATCAGAAAAAGATAAGATTTTTGAAGACTTAAAGAATGAAGACGAAATTGAGGAAAGTGTTAACGAAAATCAAGATAGACAAGCAAGTGAAAAGAAAAATGCGATTATCGAGATAGATAATGAACTCGAAATAGTTGAAGATAATCATGACTTTTCTGACATTAACGAATCATTAAAAATAGACTCTGATTTTGAACTTTCCATAAAAGAATTGAAGGATATTGATAAAAATAAAAACACCCAAATAAATGAAGACAAATTTTTTAGAAACAAAAGAAAAAAGGAAGTTACAGGCAGCTCCGAAGAACATAGAACACAAGACGAGGCACGACATAGAAAAAAAATTCTAAGGCACGAAAATTTGCAAGAAGTTAGAAACAATGATGCCGAGGATAAAAATGATAAACAAAGAAAAAAGATTGAAAATTTTGACACGAATATTGATAGCTCTGATAGTGTCGATTCAACAGAATACCCGAATTTTCCTAGCGCGATGGATAAAAACGAGTCAGACAGAGATAACGGGAACAATATAAGTGATAAGGAATTTGATGTTACAGAACTCGAGATAAAAACGAAATCATCAAGTAAAAAAAACTATTGAATCATCAAATAGTACTAGAAGAACAAATTGTATACCAATGGAGTGCACTGGTGAAAGGCAACCTCACAATTCATCAGAAGAATTTGCGAAAGAATCAGCCACTATCGCTGACAATGAAATCGATGATACGGGAACAGTTAAGATTTTTCCAAGATTGGGATGAAGAGAAGACCTTCCAGTGGGGTCTGGCCTCTATAATTTAGGCAACACATGTTACTTGAACAGTACCCTACAGGCACTTTTTCATATCCCAGTCCTAATTAGCTGGATATTAGACACTGACTTTTGTTACAAAGAGAATAATCAGAGAAATCTTGAGTGCTTTCTTTGCTTACTTGCTCAGACTCTTCACGATTCCCACAAGAAAACAGGTGAGGCGATCAAACCAACGGGAATTTTTGAGAGACTAAACACATCTTGTACGGGTATCGTTCTGGGAGATCAACAGGATGCGCACGAAGTTTTATGTTACATCCTACAAGAGATTTCTCTCGCTTGCAGTAGCCGGCATAGAATTTTGTCGAATTTGAACCCTGTAGAGGAAATTTTCAACATGCAAACTATAACCGAGATCCAGTGCAAAAATTGCAAATCTAAGATATGCACTGAGACACTCACAAATCAATTGACCTTACCAATTTCACAGACAAATACAGTAGATGAGGCTATTAAGAAATATTTAGAATTGGAAGACAGGGATGTAGACGATTTTGACTGCAAAAAATGTAAAATGAAAACCTCTACAACAGTACAAATACAACTGAAAAGACCTCCAAAAGTTTTATGCTTACTTTTAAACAGATTCGATAATTCAGGGAACAAGATCGACAAACATATCAAATTTGAGGCGAATATAAACATTCCTAGTACATCGCCAGACATTAATAGGACTTTAGAATATAAGATGATTTCAGCAGTCATTCACGAAGGACCGACACCAAAAAACGGTCATTATACGGCAATAGCGCGTACAGCTCCTATGAAATATTACAGGTTTAACGACGAAATAGTAAGCAGAATAAACGCGAAAAAATTCAATGACTCCCAGGCATATATTTTGTTTTATGAATTAAATCCTGACCAGACGCGTAAGGTTGCAAAGAAGATAGAAAATCAGGGAGAAGGGAAAATCGAAAGTAAAAAGCCTACGATGTTGAGTGACAAAGAAGTTCAGGGTGAATTTGTAAGGTCAAAAAAAAGCGTTATCGAGGAAGATTCAAGCATAGTTTACTTGTTGTCAAATGATGGCACGCTTAGAACGAACACATTGCGACTTTTGAGAGAAAAGAGAATTATTAGGAGGGAGCAACTCAATAAATTTCCATTAAAAGACGATAAATTTTTAGAATCGAAGAAAGATGAAAATTTTTCATTCGGGATAATTATTAAACCCTCAGAAAAAGATCATCCAACAGTCAAGGAAATAGAAAAGGCGGTTGAGACATTGGGGATAGCGTTAGAAAAGCATGAAGTAAAGAGTTTTGCAATTAACATGGACCCAGAGATTATGAATACAGCTTCATGGAATCAATTTATTAAAAAACTGAGACTCCACTTGCTGAACAAACATGTGACTATTACACTTTGCGAGAAAATTTTGAAAGTACCTCGAATTGAAGACAGACAACAAATAATGAACGAAGTTCACGGTGGTATAAATGGGCATAAAGGAATGGCAAAGACGTACGATAAACTTCAGACAGAATTTTATTGGGCAGGCATGAAAAGCCAGGTTGAAGATTTCGTTAGGACTTGCGAGGGTTGTCAGACCAAAAAACTAACTCGAGTAAAGACGAAGATGCCTATGGTATTGACCGAGGGTGGAACAGAAAGTTTTGAAAGATTAGCTATAGACATTTACGGACCAGTTACTCCACCATATCAGCCTCAAGCAAAACCGGTGTATGTCTTAACGGCAATGTGCATGCTAACGAAATACAGTTTTGCAATACCATTGCCGAGAATAGATAGCAAGACCATAGCGACTTCCCTGACAGAGAAAATTTTCTTGCAAGTCGGTACTCCTAAGTATATTATCTCCGACAATGCAAAATATTTTACGAGTTCAATTAATGCAGAGCTAGCAAAATTATTTGAGATCGAGCAGATATTTTGCTCAATTTACTATGCACATGGCAACGCTTCCCTAGAACGTAGTCATGCATCCTTGGCGGAGTATTTAAAATTTTTCATAAGCAGGGAGAAGCGATGGACAAAATACTTGAATTACGCGATGTGGGCTTTTAATACGGCCAAAAACGAAAGCACGTTATACACGCCGTTCGAATTAGTTTATGGAAAGAAATGTAGGGTTATGACGTCATCGACATCGGTCAGGGACGATACAACTTACGATGAGTACTTTGGAGAATTGTCGGCCAGGTTGCAAGATTTAAGGGCGGATGCGGCGGCAAACCTTTTAAATTCAAAAATCAGAACAAAACGATATTTCGATAGAAAGTTGAATATTCAAAATTTTAGAGTTGGTGACTTTGTTTTCGAACTTAAGCCTATTAAAAATACAAAATTCGACGATGAATATAGAGGCCCTTATGAAGTTATAAAAATAAACAAAGATAAAAATTGTGTGATTATAATTGACGATGACAAAAAGGAGAGAACGATCCCAATGGCAAGAATAAAACTTGCACATTTTCCTAAAGTTAATTTTTCTAAAATACCATTTCCTTCAGAAGATTCACAGTAAAGAAATATGTATCACAGGTTCGTCGCATTCGCTCAGAGCACCGACATAAGGAGTATAAAAAACTCCCCAGGAATTTACCCGGAGAAACAAGGGATAATTCGTATGGTTTCATCGAAATGGAAAATACTAAACCACGTCCAGTTGCAACATTTCACAGTGTGGAACAACTTTCTACACGAATTTCTGGGAAAAGTAAGAAAGCACTGCCCAAACTCTGAGTCATGCAAGGTCAGTAGACTCCTAGATAATATTCAGGTTCAGCTGTCAACTGCCGACAAGAGATACAGAGAGACAATGGAACTCATTTCCGAAGCAGATAAAAGGAAAAAGCGCGCGATTCTTGGGGTTATTGGCGACGTCTATCGCCTTGTCTTTGGTACTGCGACCTTGAAGGATATAGAAACGATTAAGGATTTCTTAAGAATGGCAAAAAATGACACTTTAGAATTGACTAATTTATTTATAAACCAGACAGGAATAGTAGAAACCAAGCTTAGATTGCATTCGGAGAAAATTGATTCACTAGAGAATAAAATGAGTATTTTCGAGAAAAAATTCACGGCAGTAGGGAATGAAATCGATGAGATTAATAAGGAGATGGAGATTTCAATGCTGGCATCACTCTTGGAAGCGTATGTAACAAACTACGCGTTAGACATCGCGACCACAGCAAACGCAATATTATTTGCAAAAGTAGGGAGGATTCACCCGGAGTTCTTACCATTAGAAAGATTACTTGACTTGAGCAAAAGAATACAATTAGCTAACCCAGGTTTAGAGTTCCCCACAGAATTATCAGAATCAGGAATGACAGGTTTATTCGATTTGGCCAAAATATCGATATACGTAACAAGCTCAGGGTTAGTTAACATTTTAGAATTTCCATTGTTAAACGCAAGAGAATACGTCCTATATAAGAACCATATATTGCCAACAATTCAGGAGAATTCGTATGGAAGGTTCGCCTATATAGAACCTCAATCCGAGTTCGTCGCCATATCAGAGGACTTCATGTATTACCTCCCAATGAATGTAGAAGAAATAAGAAGATGCCCGCGATTAAAAGGAAAAAGAATTTGCGAGAATGTCAATATGGTCTTCTCTATCACTCCGAGCTCGAGCTGTGAGATACGAATAATTGTGAGACCAGACTTTAACGATTTTGGGTCATGCAATATTAGAACTGTTGTTGTCGAGAAAATATATTGGGCCCAGTTAAACAGAGAAAACTCGTGGCTCTACTCCTGTTCAGAACCAGAGTTCATCAATGTCCACTGTCGGGACACAACAGAACAGATCCCATTGAGTGGTCAAGGGATATTGACCATAGATCCTGGGTGTCAAGTAGTATCCACAACAGCAATACTTACGAGCACCGATGAGACGGACATGACGTTAGATACGGCGATAGGAAGCAAGAATAGTTTGAACATTCACGAGATAATCAAAGAGGCATTGGGGAGTCACGAGTTCAATCTTACACAGATTATGCATAATATTGAGAAAGACCACGCATACGAGACTTCGAACACAAAATCCCACTTGGCAAAAGACATCCAACTTACTGAAATAATAAAAAAGGCTAAAGAACTGAAAGAGAGGGTGGAAGAGAGAAGGATTAATTGGGACAGCGGTATTAGTGCATGGTCCTTGGTCGGTATAATCGGCATACCGACACTCCTGGGACTCTCATGGTGGATTTGTAGAATGGGAATGATTTCGAAGATCGAAGGGACCATGTCATGCATGAACCTATGCCGAAAACAAACACGACATCGTGACCAAGTATACTCCCCGGTGTACCGACCAACAAGTAAAGATTTTGAGATGGTGACATTTAAAGAACAACAGGATTTTCTTCCCAGAAAAAGAGAACTTTTGATTGTCAATGACAGAGACGGTATTCCACCCGGACCCGTTGTGAACGAGAGAATGATAGAACCAAAAAAGGAGGCGAAAGTCCTTACAATTCAGTCAGTACCGATAGAAAAAAACCAACGCGAAACGGAACAGAGCCGAAAGCCATGGATTTATTGAGGTATAACAAAAAAAAAAAAAAAAGAGGTAAACCAATTTAACTTTTTCAAATAAATAAATAATATTTAATAACGCTTGTTTCGAAATATAGAATCAACACACACTAAATCATGTATAAATTCACCGACGTTTATATCAATTTTTTTGTGTGGAAAATCTTCAAGTCAAATATAAAATATTACACACAACCACATACTTTTTCTTTTGTTCTTTTTGCATACTGAGCTTCTTCTTCCTTTTTTAAGTAAAATAGAGAAGAACCAAGCAAAGAGAGAATGTGATACATTACCTTGTTGAATCTTGAATTGATCGAATTCAATTCTTAAAATTCAAAAAAAAAAAAAAAAAAAAAAAAGAAAGAAAAACTTCATAATGAAATAGTTCTTGATTACAAGTGCAACGTACCATTTTGAACTACATAAAGATTTACATACCTGCTGAAAATAATAATTTTTTTTTTAAAAAAACACTACAAAAGAGAGGATGGCAAAGATTTTTTTTTTCTCTCAAACAAGAAAACATATTTTACAAGATGTAACATATAGGTATAAAATTCCGGATAGAATTTGTTGTAACGGTCGAACTCGGGATTGGAAGGCTAAATGTGCCTGCTCAATTTAAAGACATGAAGGGGGCGATGAAATTTTCTCACCAATAAAGGTGATTTCAGTTTTTTTTTTGGCTGGGTTGATATACATGCTGTTGTTAATCGTTGGAACCAGACAAAAGAAAAGACAAAAATAAGGAACTTTATGTAAACCCAGTCAAAGGAAAAGAATTTTGAGATATTTTGGGTCCATTAATATTTAAGATTTCATTCTGCGGACGAAGAAATTATAACGCGTTCAGTTGTATGTGCATTAACTGTTACATGTGCAATTTTGAGAGATTAAGACGATAAGATTACCTTTTTTTTTCTTTATTGCTCTCTCTCCACCTTTTCGATGATTTTCATCGCACAATCTGGCTAAATAGCTAAGGTCATTAAAAGAAATGTTTTAAGTTTTCTTTTTCACCAACTGTAATCTTTAAGCGGTTCCAAGAGATAGTCATTACCGGGGACAGCGAAATCATTGCAAGCTTCGAGTAACTGAGACTTCATGGGGACGAATTTTACAGCCCTCGCATTTGAAAAACCCACCAAGCCCTTCGGCACATTGCAGCCCGCCAAACATGACTTCGGACAATTTGGAATCAAGTCCACGCAAATTTCGAGCAATTCACCATGGATTCGTCTCAGGCAATGCAGCAATTACAACCAGCCTGTGTCGTCACAACTCAGTTCACTTGGTTACTACAGAACGTCGCAACCCATAAACAGGCCATCGCCGCAGTCATCGCCTATTCTCACGTTTCAAGGAAGTTTGCCAAGCTACAGCAACAACCCATCGGCCTCACCATACCCCTCAAAGTGGGACTATCAGGGAAACGCTTAAGGATCTTTTTTTTGGGGGGTGGTCTCGGTTCACGTCAGAAATACTTGCGCGGTGAAGGTCATCAAGCCTAACGAGAGTCATTTTGTCAGTTGCGGATTTTGTTGTTGTTTTGTGCGCACATCAGCGACGATATTTATGATTCTTCCTACGTATCACATTTTTGTTCTTTCTGCGTTTAATATTGATTCCATGCGTTTTTGATCACGATAACCAGCTAGTTCACAATTAGCGATCTATTTTCTCGCAGTTTGATTGTGCGTTTTATATTTTATTTACGCGACTCAATTTTTTTTCTGTTACAACATTGTTTTCTTTTTTATTTCTTTTGCGTTTATTTTGCAAGATTTGGCACTGCGATTTTTTTTTGAGTTTGAATTTTTGCATTAATCTTTGCGTTTGCAATTTTTCATTATTTTTTGCGTTGCAATTTTGCATTAATCTTTGCGTTTGCAATTTTTCATTATTTTTTTGCGTTGCAATTTCGTATTATTTTTGCGTTTGCAATTTTTTCATTATTTTCGCGTTTGCAATTTTGCATTAATCCTTGCGCTTGCAATTTTTCATTATTTTTGCGTTTACATTTGATTAACTTTATTGTGTTCACAAACTTTTTTTTTTTTTTTTTTTTTTTTTTCTCTGGCATGTTACATGTGTATTTCTGCCAGTAGCATTTCAGTTTATCGTTATAATTTGAATGTACTTTTCTTTAGTATTCCCGTTTAATTTTGCGGACTTTATGTACTTAGGCCACGACTGGCTACAACGCACGAGGACGTGCGTACTTAAGGGGGCAGGGGCGTACGCACGAAAAGGAGAACCTCTATAGAAATTATTTCTTAAACTCGCGGAACTCAATTCGTAATCACGCGAGGACGCGTGAAGCCAAGGGGGGAGGAATGTCACGTCCCAGTGACATGAGATTCTAGATTACACAAACTTAGAGTTTTAAAGCAGTAAAACTGTAAACTGTCTATGATAGACGAAAAACGATTAAAATACTATAAAATATAAATGGACCTCTAATGGCGCTGCCATTAGTAAATCGTCACACGCGCCGTCGTTTGATTACACCGGAACAGTCACCAATCTGACGTGGTGGGGGAGAGGATGACGTTGATTCTAGAAGCTTCTGGTTTATTCTAGAAGCTTCTATTTCTCGTTTTTCGGATTGTCACTTCCGACGGCCATCTTTGGTTTTCACTAGCTATATAAAGGAGTGAATTCGCGCGTTCGCTCGCTTGTCTCCCTCTTCTCTACCCAGTTCTGTTCGCGATCCTAGTCGTTCGCCCCCGTCGCCCAAAATGTACCGATCGCATATTATATTTTCATAAGTTTAAATAAAATTTACTATTTAATAATTCGGGAGCGATTATATAGCCCTCCCTGACTCCCAGGCCCTCCCCTTTTCTTGATACCATCATCGATTGCCCCTTTCCATCCGTTGAGACCCGCCATCAAAGGAGGAAACCGGCACGAACTTGACGTGTCCAAAGGGCTACGCTACCCGGCCCTTCAACCAGGAACGTCACAGTTATTGTGAAAAGAAAGAATCCGAGATGTATATATTTTTGTAGTTGAAGTAATGGCCTTGAAGAAGGTCAAGCATCAGTGACCGAAAAATAAGGCTAAAATAAAGAAGCATTTCGACTGGGAGAGCGAATAATTTTTTAGGAATTTCTATGAAAGAAGCCTAGTGAATCTTCTTCTGGGGAATAATACAAAAAAAAAGAAACTTTTGAAAATATAGTGACAAAAGATATATTTGGTTAATATAATATTAGATCTTGTGAATGAGAACGTCAGATTAAAATATTAGCTCCTCAGACTTGAGATGAAAAAAACAGATAAGCGCCATTAGAAAAAGAAAGTAGATAGTAAACTGCCTTGAGAGTGACAAAGCAGGAAGCAGGCTTTTTTTCTCACAAGAGTAGTCAACCTTTCAATCTTACGTGCTCAAATGATAGCTTCTTTCTTACAAAAAAAATTTATTAAAATTCGTTTCATGACATAAAAGCGTTGTTCTGAGAAAGATTTTATCCCTTGTACAGAGTAAAAATTAAATTTTGAATTTTGTGATGACACCCAGAGGTGTAGCTAGACACTTTGGCGCCCGGGGCAGAAATGGGCAAATGCCGCCCCTCCTTGAAAAAGTTCATTGCGTTTTAATCATCAAACAATTGATGATCTTTTTTTTTTAGATCTGTCACTCTGCCGAAGCTTATTAACTTCTATTTAAAAACATTTTTGTACCAAAAAATTGAAAAAAAAGGTAATCAATTTTTTATTTTTTTACTAAAGAAGCGGCGATTTGCGCCCTTAGCGCCATGAGCGCCCTTAGAGTGGCGCTCATGGCACGTGCCTTGCTTGCCATACCTTAGTTATGCCTCTGATGACACCAACACTAGGGAGGAGGAGATGTATGAAATGATGACGGCTCATGATGTGAGAGATCGGGGATAAAAAATAAGCCAAAACTTGACGGCGTAATATTATGGTACAGACCCTATGACGTTTGATATGAGATATTGTGTGAAATCTGAGTAGCCTACTTCTGGTGTCAGATTTCATGTCATATCAGATGTTGAAGATTCTTCACTTAGAATATATGCTTGATCTTACATCATACAATAATGAAGTTGAAGAGACCTGACGTAGAATAAAGATGATAATAATTTCGATTTTGATTTTGAGTATAAGTGTTGTTTTACTCGAAAAAAACGAATAAAAATCTACTCATTTCTTCTGAGCGAAGTGTCACTCGTGAACAAATAATATTTAATTCGATAGTAAGAAATTTTTCATGAGAGTTTCATTTGTAAAATATTCACTCTGTTCGAGTGAAACTCGGATAAATTCAGGGAACGTACTATTGAAGACGAGAAAACAAATCATGATTTGCTTGTATCCTACGTAATTTAACTTGAATTTACTTATTTTATGTCCAAACAAGCCAGAGTATAATGCATATGTATTATATCACAAATTTTTGCTGAATTTCTGTACTTTGTCCACAGTACCTGGACAATGAAGCAATTCCTAGACTCTTTCAAGGACATGGGGCAGCTGTTTCTGTTGCAAGTTCCATGTTTACGAAGTATAATATTGAATTTACTTTAAAACGAAACATTCATGTTACTACATTTTACATGATGTTGTAATGCTTTAGCAAATGATCCTTATCCCGATGCAAATGAGTGGGCGCCCTCGATTGTGGCGGATTATCAACGGAAAGTCCACGGTTTGTACAGTACTTGTAAAAACTACTATTAACGGTTGTTAATTGTTTTTGATCGATTTTCACCCGGACAGCACAGTACCTCCCAAAAACGTTCTAGAAAGCTCTCAGAACATACTTTTGGCCGTCAGGCCGACTTTTCTGGAGAGAGGTGTCCCGCGAATGATCCTAAGACCATCCTGTGTTGATTTCAATTAATAAATTGTTCCAAATTTGTTAAGGTTCATAAACCTTATTTCCTTTATTTTTAATATCGACATTCATGGGGAAATTTACAATAGACATCGATTCAGTAACTGTTGAGGACGTTCTCAGGACATCCTCAGATCAGACAGATTCTGAAGCCCATAGCGTGGTCTAGGGAGCTTGTTAAAACGTTCCAAGGATCAAACGTGCAGTTCAGGTAAAAGTACGAAGTTCTTGGTTTTCTACTCGCAAAATGAACCTTAATATAATGCGTCTTGGAATTTTAGCACCAGCAGTTGCAAATGCAGTGTATACACTGCAACATCAGCGACAACTTCGTGGTCGAGGCCGAGGGGGGAGGGTAAATAGGCTCAATCGAGATGGTCCCGCGGCCCAACGACTTGTGAGGCAACCTCAACCTCAACGACCGCGAGAAGTACATCGCAATGAGGGGGAGAACCGGGGCCCAGGCGTCGTTGCCAACGTGCCGTGTTTAGTATGCATGGGAGCATCCAAAACACACGCTTTCCTCAATTGTGGGCATTTCTCGAGTTGTGGAACTTGCGCGGAAATGATGCGAATAAACGGCCACACACGGTGCCCAGTATGCCGCAGCCATACTATCGGAAGCATTCGCGTCGGTAATAATTGCCACTATTTTCACAATTGAGCCACCTAAACTGACATCCCTACTATGTATCATCTTGAGAAAAGTAACGTTTCGAAAGCTAAATGAAGTATTTTGTTTGTATCAGTTACAGCAAATGGAGGAGCTGGGCAGTTGCAACAAGTGTGAGTTGTGTGCCTTACAAGAGATGCAACGGTTATTTTTGTGACATGCGGACACAAAGTCATTTGTGAAACCTGTAGGGTGGACCCGATGGTTGAAAAGCAATGCTGCGCACACTGCAAAGTTGCAAGCAGCAAATGCATGCGGCTTTTTTTAGATATATGAAGACGACTAGACGAACCTACGTGGAGCTGGGTAACGCCCTGAAAATATTACATGAACAATAATTTTCTAAACAAACTCCCAACTGTTCTTAATAAAAAAGTGAGGTTTCATAATAATGTTCTCTAAAATAGAGTGTAATTTTCTTCCAAGATTATAAAGGAGTGATTCAATAGAAGAAATGATAATACGTAAAGGTGTATCTGTTTTATGTATTTTTGGTAGTCCATAGCACCTCGGCAAGTTACCGTTCCTACTAGGGCAATTCAAAATTTTATAGTCCTTATCATCAATTAATTCTTTATGTTTCCATCCTATCAGTAAATTATTTAAATCTAAGATTGAATTTTCAAAATATGATTCCTTTTAACCAATTGATATGTTGTACCATCATTAAGTAAATCCATCATCTTCCAGTCATAATCCCTTCTATCCATAATCACTGTAACTTGACCTTTATCAGCCCTAGTAATAAGTAAATCGTCGTTCTCTCTAATAAATTTACAGCATTTTTGCAATTCCTGATTAAATCTCCTTTTAAAATAACTCACATGAGGAACCCGAAAAAGAGAACTTTCAATATTATCACTTGATTTCTCTCTTTTTTCATCCTGAATATCACTAGATAGTCTAAAACTAATAGCCTCAAATTGTTTAATCATCTCTAATGCCAAAAGATCTCTCCGGTGTTGAATTAGTTTTGCGAAATTTCCACCTAAGCTCACAATATTTTTGACAAATTTTGATATGGTTTTCCCTGAGAGGTTAACAACCCAATCTTCTCTCTTATTCAGGGTATTAAAAAATTTCCTATCTACATTCTGTTTATAAAATAGCCTCGAATATTTCACTTTTAATCGTCGTCTCTGTTCATCCCTGTACTTCCTGATCCTATTTAAGTTCGATTGTAAAAATTCGTGTACAATTCTATGTGGTAATTTATTCAAAAGAATTTCTTCAAGATCCTTCGCTCTCTTAGTATCAAATTCCAGGTTATTGCAACCATCTTCAATCTCAAATCCCAGTAATCTATGTTTATATTTACAAGTTAATGAGTCAGATTTCCTATTGACAGTTTTACTGATGAATCCAGAATCCATTAAGTTTCAAGTTGTATATGTGTGGAGGAAAAATTCCGGATCGACGGCAACTAGTCAGGACAATGAGTTGATCATTTGAAAGTTACACTATTGAAATGAAATTAATCCATTTTCTCATAAATTTACATGTCCCATTCTCGAATCTCTTGTACTTGTATACGTTGTCACATGCTTTTTGATTCAATGAGAATTTAGTTTCTATGATTCAGTCATGATTTAAATACCGAGTTATTAGGAACTATATATGTTTAAATACCCTCCTTCTTGTTTTCAATTTGTTGACTTGAATGAGTTTCTCGTATTTAAAGGTGACGTACCAAAAAGAATTATTTTAGGAAAGAAAATGCGGAAGGAATATTTACAACATTACTGGTAACTAGTGGATTTCTTAAATTATTGTATTGAGTTTCTAGTCTTGAACATCAAGTGTGAAATTTGTTTTAGTTAGAAATTTAAAAAGGGGCGCAAAATTGGTGCCCAATACGTTGTGTTTATACAATAAAGGAATATTTGTGACCGAAAGGGTCGTCTTCTTTTTCGACGAGTTTTTACAGATTGTAAAAAAGATTTGCAGCTTCATAAATACTCTGTCATTAAAAAGAATAAAAGTTTTTTCAGGAAATTTTATGCTGTTTTATTTTACTAAGGGGCTGTGCAAATGATACGTCACACTGTTTGAAGAGGCGGGGGGGGGGGTGGTCAGGTCAGCCTGAGTGTTACTAACCATCTTAGCTCTTATGGAGAAATGCGTGACAAAGGCGTAGTAGGGGATCTACATGTTTTTAAAGCGGCGTGACGTATTATGTGCACGACCCCTAACACCATTGAGACTTTGATATATCTGGGAATGATTGTAGAACATAACTTAAAAAAAAAATCTGGAAAAGGTTTTGTTAGGCCCAAAAAGTATTTTAGAATTATAAGTAATGTAAATAAATCCTATATGAACGATAAACGTTATGAACTCTCCTTGATTGTTTTTCCTGTGCTTTTAATCCCTGAAGAAGGCTGGATTTCAGCCGAAAGCTTGGAATAAAAATTTATATAAGATTTGGACTTGAAACACTCCTATTAATCATTGGCTCTGAGTGACTGGTTTTCCCAATTTTTGATCATAACATATTGGACGGAGCGTACTGCTTTTCATTTATTAGAAAATAAATCCAATAAATAACATTGTTATCTGAATTGTCCTTCTTGTTTCCACTTCTAGCTTCGATATTTTGTGACTTTTGGTAAGAATAGATGGAGAATATTAAGAAAAGAAAAAAAAGTTGTTTTCCATTTGAAATCGCTCTCTTAGTAGAAGAACTGAATAACTGAAAAATGAATTGCTATTTAAAAAAAATAAAAGTTGATCAAAAGATAATTTTTTTTTTGTCAATAATAGCGTTAAAATAATGAGATAATCTGGTGATGATAGTTAAATATTTCGTGCGAGTATATATATATATTTATGCTTTCAAAAGGTTTTTTTTTATCATAAGAATATATTTTAATCATAGAAAATAAAAATATATCGAAAAATGTTGTTTGACTTAAATGTTCCATGTTTGTTTCCCTCATAGATCTAAAATATTGAGATATCATGTACCAATAGTTAATTAATAGTTGAAAAAAAAATGTTTTACAGTTTTCTCAGTCATAACGTGTCTTTTCCATCATAAAGAATGGAAGTGAAGGGAAGAATAATTTTATGTCCCAAAACCTACTTTCGTTTTCACTTTGAATATGACTGTACTTCAAAATTCTTAAAAATTAATTACATATCGATACATACCAATTGTTCTGAAATGCTCATTATTATTTTGCAGTAAAACGTCCGGAGGTTATACTGGATATTGTTACAGCATCTCAAAAAGAAGACGAAATTCCACAAAGTAAACGGCGTTTATGGTATAAATGTCAGGTGGTTGTTAATTTTTTTAGGTATAAAAAATGATCAATCATTTCGTTGGTTGTGAATATAAGAAGTGCAGCAATTTTTTAATATTTTATATAAAAATGTATTTATTGTCAAAATTATCTTCAACAGTGGCTTTTTTGTAAGATACTGACACTAATTTATTGTGCATCCTAAAATGTAGATATTTTTAATTGTTGACTGTGTAATAAAAGCTGTAGAAAAAAAGTAAACATAAAAATTTCTAGGTTATATTTTCGGTTGGTTGAAACATTACGGTACTGATTACAGCGTTCACGATTATGTTGATTGGGCAACTATAAAAATTTATAGATTGATATTTATTATTTGTAATTTATGGTCGCGTTTGTCAATGATCATTAAAATTTATTCAATGGTCGAACGTATATATTCAATATTTTATAATATAAAAATTCAAACCGGATACTTATCTGATAATCGCAGAAGTCCCATCTGTCCCTATTTCTTCGTAAACTAACGGTACACTCGATAAAATAAAGTATTAAATAACTAATTTTAAATTATTCAAGACTAATTGACATAATTACTACACGCGCGACACAACCGTTTTCTATGAAGGCCGATGGGCTACTGAGGGCAGCACCTGACTGTACCGATTTCTCTGCACCTATAATTTTCAATTTTGTAAAACCACAACGGCATTGAAATAATCTTTTTTTGCGCGAAAGTTCCTTGCATCAAGTGTTGCTGGGTAACAGGCGCTCGTGCGAAGCGATTTTGTTAAAACGGCACTCGAATGAAGTTCTGTTGCGCAAAAGTTCCTTGCATAAAGTGTTGCTAGGTAAGAGGCGCTCGTGCGAAGCGATTTTGTTTAAACGGCATTTGAATAAAGTTCTCTTGCGCGAACGGAACCCGTGTAAAGTGTGGATGGGTGGAAGGCGCTTGAGCAGAGTGATTTTTCAAAAACGGTTTTTGCCGAAATGTCAGTCGAATAAACGGCGTTCGCTCCAAGCTTATATAAATAATTATTACTGATCTAAAAACCTCTTCTATAAACTTATTTATTAAATGAGTGATTTTAACTAGCAGTATGTAGCAAAAACACCGCACTGTAAACGTCGTTCTCGCAAACCTACAGTTGAAAGAAAATCTTATTCATACAAGTTTACTTTACGAAACAACTAATTTTAAATTGATATTTTATAAGTTTCAAGTGTAAAATAGCTCTTGATATAATTTATAATGTTTTTACACGGATAAAATAGAAGTCCTTTTGCTGTAAACTCGATAACACTAAGCATTTTTGAATTTTATGAATCTATTACTAGGCTTCGAAACTATAGTAGTAAGTATATTAATGCAGCTGGAAAATGGAATATAGAGTAGTCGTCCATTGAAATAAATGTAGCATAGCAAAAACTGTATGTCTTCTAAACGATAGGTTATATCACTGTTCGATAATGGTGTTCGTTTTAACTCTTACATGGATAATGGAATACTGAAGGTCCAGTACCTTGTTGAAAGATTAAATCACAGTAGTTCATCAGTTACAGTCTGAATATCCAAATACATAACGAATATTAACCGTTATGACAATAGGTCATGTGATATCCAAATTTGAATGAACTTACCATGTATATAATCCCGAAGATAAAATATGCGGATGAAGTAACAACACTTTAATAAATGAAAATTTTACTATCGGTCAATGAGAATACCTTTTAAGCTTTGTGCGTATAGTGTCATAGAGTATAGTCATATTCAGTAGTAATATTAAAAAAAATATATTATCCGTTCACTTCATAAATAATGTTTTGTAAAAAGTTTACTCAGATTATCGATAGCATCCCCGTCACAACTACTGGCTTTCTTTTTCCTTTCTCAACCGTGAAAGATGTTATCCGAGCAGGGTACGAAGGAAAGGTCCCCAGCTTTGCCCACACAAGATCACCCTTTACATAGGCTGACGCCGGCTTCGGTCTTTACTTAGCTTTTTTCCTCCCCTTCCCTCTCGATTTCTTTGGCGCGATAGCCCCAATGTTGTCTTCCTCCCTGTCTGATTCTTCATCAGGCAACTGTCCGTCTTCAGCAACTGGTTCTTCCGCAAGTGGGTCTTCAGCAACTTGTTCCTGCGCAAGCGGGTTTTGCTCGACGATTCGTCGCTCTTCGTACGCCGTAATGTCAGCAATAATTTCTGCACATTCAGGGTATTCGACCGCTTCCGGATACTTAAGGGTTTATATACCTTTTTCAGGCTCAAAAAATCGAAAAAAATTTTATGATTTTTTTTTGATGTACATACTTTCAAAAATTTTTCTGCAAAATTTTTTAGAGATTGGGGCACTAGAACCTAAGATACAGCCGTTCATAGCGCGCGGTGTACGGAACTCAAGTACCTTGCTGCAACGTTCCGTAATCGGGACCATCGCTTATCTCTATAGACCGGTTTTCCTCGATTTTCTTATCTCGGGGGAGGAAACCTATTCTTTTCCTAGATTAAAGAAATGCCTTTTCTATTTTTGGTAACCTGCAGCAGTTGAATTTCGGCTTTCAAGCATGAACTCAGCACAAAAAGTTACGCGAGTTTCTCGGTCCGAAAACAAAAATCAAAAATCGCGGAATAAAAAAAGGAAACAATATTTTCATCCGAAGACGGACATTATCAATAAAAAACGTTTTTGTGCGTCTCGAAAAAAAATTCAGTCCGGTGATGAGTTCGGTGTGCCAGTTGATCATTCGGTTGAATATCGAATCATAAATTTTATTATTTATTATTTTATTTCAGTATTGAACACAGTATCGAAGCTGTTAGACGTGTTTCAGATCGCTCCGTTATAAATTGTCGTTTTAACAGTTTTGCTTCTAATTTTGACCACGAACAATATTTCTAAATGTAAATGTGGTAATGATTAATGCATTTAAATAGTCGGCTACGATAAATGACACGAGAAAAAACACGAAAAGTGGTGAATTTACTGATTTCAATGAACGTGGTATTCACACAACAGTCATCAACATCGCTCTGAGTCACGAATTATCACTGCCGGCCGAAAGACGAGTAAGTCAAGTGAATATTCGGGCTCGGTGAAACCATGTGAAACAATACTGCATAGAATGACCTGTGGAGTGTGCAAAAAACCTGTGAAATATCGTTGTGTCACTTGTGCGACCTGTCAACGTGGATTTCATTTCTCC
The DNA here is from genome assembly GCA_028476575.1 of Platygaster robiniae. Taxonomy (NCBI): domain Eukaryota; kingdom Metazoa; phylum Arthropoda; class Insecta; order Hymenoptera; family Platygastridae; genus Platygaster; species Platygaster robiniae. The sequence continues at coordinate 29,177,520 of CM052019.1, forward strand.
TGTGGTATAAAAGTAAACAAGACTACTGGTGGTGACCAGCATTTCTCGTGTTGTAAGGAAAATTCATGCGCTGCTGTAGTCCACACTAACGTCAGCGATAAAGAAACTATCAAGGAAGTTATCGGGGCCGAAGATACGTCACACCAAAACGAGGTATTTATCGAACCAAACAATACCATGTCGCTATCAGGTAACGAGTCGAATTTAATTCTCGAAAAACTTAAACTTGAATTTTCTCAAATGCGTGAGGAACAAAAACGCGATTTTCAAGAATTCCGTGAGGAATTAAATAGGACACAATCTGAACGACTTGATAAACTGGAGCAGAAAATTGACACCGATATCGAAAAAATAATGTCGCGTTTTACAATGATTGAAAATGATGTCTCGGTGTGTAAATTGAATATCGCGGAGTGTAATACCAATATTGAGGCAGTTTCAACGGGTTTGAAGAAATGTGAGAGAAATGTCACAAAGTTAGGCACTAAACAAACAACAGTCGAACAATCTTGTGAATCACTACGCAGAAAAATCAAGGACATTGATAAAAACACGGCTAAAATCATGGAGAATCTCGCTAGTTCTAATCACAATCAGGTCTACAGTGGCGTCGATATTCGTGAGGTCGAAGAACGTCAACGTAGGGCGAACAACGTGATCTTTTTTGGTGTACCCGAGAGTTCGTCAGGATCCCCATCGGCGAGGGAGCGTGATGACCGTTCTCAACTGGAAGAGATTCTGGAAGGCGTCAATCTTCCCACTGAGACTTTCAACCAAATCATCACATCCCGACGTCTTGGCTTTCGGAAAACTGTAGATGGAAAAAGCATACCTCGGCCATTGAAAGTCGTCTTTTCTTCACCTGGTCTCGCGTTCTTTATTCTCAAGAGATGTCGCTCTCAATCGGACAAGATAAAAGCCCGTAGTGACCAGACCCCTGCCCAACGCGATGAGCTCCTGAAACTGCGCTCTGAGCTTGCCGAGAAAATAAAGACTCACCCAACCGCGACGATTAAGTACATTCAGGGTACCCCCAAGATAATTACTCCGTCGGAAAACCTCGACAAGCAGTAGTTGTAAACAGAGTACCGAAAATCTTGTACACGAATCTTGCCTCCCTCACAGCAAAATTTGATGATTTGTTATTAGAAGTCAGTGTTATGGAACCAACAATTATAATTATTACCGAGACTTGTCTGACGTCAGACATACTTGATGCGACGGTTAATATAAGAGGATATCAGCTGTTTAGGAAGGATCGTGCTGGCAGAAGAGGGGGTGGAGTTGCTATTTACGTACAGAAACTATTTGAGAACATACAAGTCGCAGTGAAATCAGATTGGGATGTAGATGGTCTCGAAGCACTATGGTTAGACATAGCTATCGGTAACTTCCGTTTAACGGTCGGTGGGATATATAGACCTCCAGCTAATAACCACCATATACAAATCACTGACCGGACACTTTTAGAATCACTTACTAGAGCTGATGGTGTCAATGGGAATCTTATAGTGGCAGGGGACTTTCATTTTCCTTCTCTGGACTGGCCTGACTTACCACTTGATAATCTTTCTGAAGTCGAGGGGGAATTCGTCAATAGATACAATGACATGAGTATTTTACAGCTAGTAGACCAGCCCACGCGTTTCCGAGATAACCAGATACCGTCGCTGTTGGATCTACTTTTTGTAAATGACCCAGGCTTTCTATTTGACTTAGATTACAGACCAAATCTGGGCTGTAGTGATCACGTTGTTCTCATCGGTAAAATACAAGCTGATATTCTACGCTCACAGTACGATCCTGGTCCGCTGAAAAACTTCTACAAAGCTGATTACTCTAAAATCAGGAACCAACTAGCTACTTGTAATCTCTACCTAGCCGACGGTGACTCATGCAACATAATAGAAATCTGGGACTCTGAATTTTGCTCGAAATTCTATACACTACTATGTAGCAACTCACCACTACAACAGAAAAACAGCAGATTGAATAAACCATGGTTCAACCTCCACCTAAAACAAACGCATAAACGTAAATTTCGGGCATGGGCTGCTTACAAGAGACACGGGCATCCTTTTCTTCATGCGAAATTTAGGAACATATCCAACCAACTCACGAGCGCCATCCGGAAGAGTAGACAGGTGTACGAGAACTCAATAATTAACTCTGGACCAAAAAGATTCTACGCTTACGTGAGGAACCAATTGAACTCTCCCTGTAAGGCACCAACAGCATTAACAAATAGTAATGGCACTACTATCGCGGATCCTCAAGAACTCGCAAACATGTTCGCCAGCAGCTTTCAAAAAGTCTACACCGCTGTGACAAATGATTTACCCTCAAATCCCATACCTGTGTTCCTAATGATTCCACCACGTGATAAAATCACGGACATAGAATTTAATGAGAACCAAGTTCTTGAAATATTGATCTCGTTGGATGTGGGCAAGTCTATTGGATCAGATGGAATTCCAAACATTTTCTTGAAAAAATGTGCGGACCTGCTGTCTCCACTTCTTACGGCAGTTTTTCGAGCATCCATGGATTCAGGACGCCTCCCTATTTCCAGGAAAGAAGCAATTGTGACTCCAGTTTTCAAGAAAGGTGCCAGACTCGATGCTGCAAACTATCGACCTATTAGTCTCACTAGCAACGTCTGTAAGATCATGGAGAAGATAGTTGTTAAGCAGCTACGTGATTTCGCACTCCAACATAACTTGATCCCCTCTTGCCAACACGGTCTTATACCAGGTAGGTCAACTGTAACTAACCTTCTGCTAACCGTCAACGACTGGTCTGCTTCGCTCGATGTAGGTCAACCAACGGATGTAATATACCTGGACTTCGCCAAAGCTTTCGACAAGGTTCCTCACTCTAAACTCCTACAGAAGCTTCAGTACCTCGGTATAGATGGTAAGCTGTTTAATTGGATCAAATCTTACCTATCTAATAGGACATTCAAGGTTCGTGTGGGACAAACACTTTCCTCATCCAAACCAGTAACAAGGGTCAGTTCTTGGACCATTACTGTTCGTACTCTACACAGCAGACTTGGCACCAACAATAAAAGCATCGAGCTCCTTCTTCGCTGATGATACAAAGCTGTATGCTAACCCACTCACTGATGCTGATGTTCTCCAGAACGATCTTCAGTCTATAGCAGCTTGGTCCGAAGAATGGATGATACCTTTAAACGCTGAGAGGTGCAGAGTCCTCCATATTCGGAAGAACAACCCTCACAAGCAATATACACTTGGAAGCGTCTCCTTATTAGAAACACCTTCACACTTGGATCTTGGTTTACTTGTTACAGACGATCTAAAATGGGGAAATCACATAGGCAGGGTAGTCAAGAAAGCAAACGGAATGCTATACCAGATTCGCAAGGCATTTTCAATGCTATCACCAAATATGTTACGACAACTATATATCACCTACGTCCGACCTATAGTTGAATATGCTAACGTAGTGTGGTCACCGTACTTGGCGAAGGACATCAACCTCCTCGAACGACTACAAAGAAAAGCAACGCATATGTCTAAACAACTGAATCATCTTCACTACTATGAACGCCTACGTGCCCTCAACCTCCAAACGCTTGCGGATAGACGAAAAAGAGGTGACAACATCGAAACTTTTAAAATCCTTACTGGCCACTACAATGTCGAGTCCCTGTCCAATTTATTCACCATCGCCAACACTCCTTCCCTTAGAGGCCACTCGCTAAAGCTAAGAACTACAAGATCACGGACGACGCAGAGGCAGCACTTCCTATCCAACCGGGTAGTCTCTACGTGGAACTCTTTGCCTGAAGAAGTAATTGCCTCAAGTTCACTTTCGTCGTTTAAGAATGGCTATGATCAGTATTCGCGTGTGTAAATTTTATTTTATATAGTGCAAGAATGTTTTTGAAGTGTGTTATAATGTTACTACATTTTTTCATCATCGTTTTATCTTATATTTGTTCGCGGATGATACGGGCACTATCAGTTTATGTTATAACTGCTGCTTGTAATAATAAGAATAATAATAATAATAAAAAAATAAATTTTATACTCGTGTTTACTACTCTCTCTCGGTATGTAAAGTGCAAAACTTGCGAAAGTGACGTGGAGTTCGTGCCTATAGAAACACGAGGACTCGGATTCAAAATTGATATGATTTGTGAAAAGTGTGAAAATCGAAAAATCGAGAGTTCCGTGGTCGTCAATCATACATACGAAATAAACAGACGGTTCATACTGACGATGCGATTCCTGGGACTAGGTGCAGCGGGCTGTGCAAAATTCTGTGGTCTCATGGATATGCCACAATTTTTGAAGCAAAAATCTTATGATTCAATTTTGAAATACATCCTGTCAGCTACAAAAGAAGTCTTTAATCAATTTACAAAACGTGCAGTGCATCAAGAAGTTGAAATAAATGAAGGATTGAACAAAAAACATTTGACGGTGTCTGGCGATGGTACGTGGAAAAAACGCGTATTTTCTTCGTTATATGGAGTTTCATCTCTGATTGGATACTACAAGGCAAGATCGTCGACGTCATAGTGAAGAGTGCGTACTGTAAATTATGCCGAAGTTGGACTGGAAAAGAAGATTCTGTCGAGTTTCAAGAATGGAAAGAAGATCATCAACCTGATTGCACAGCAAATCACTCAGGATCATCCGGGAAAATGGAAGTCGATGCCATCCTAGAAATGTTTAAACAGTCTGAAACTTTGCACGATGTGAAATATGGAAATTATATCGGACATGGTGATTTTAAAACGTACAGTGCGATAAAAAATGCGGATCCATATGAAAATCTGATCGTCAAAAAGAAAAAATGCATTGGCCATGTGCAAAAAAGAATGGGCACTCGATTGCGTAACATAAAAAAAGCGAAAAATGGACTGGGAGGTAGAGGAAAGTTGACTGGGAAAATGATCGATAAGTTGACTGTCTACTACGGTTTGGCAATACGCCGCAATCCTGATTCAGCTGAAAAAATGAAAAATGACATATGGGCAACATGTTATCACTACAGTTGAACAGAGCAACTTCCACAACACAGCAAGTGTCCAGCCGGCGAAGACTTTTGGTGCGAGTGGCAGAGAGCCGTATCTGCGCTTCCCAGCAAAAGAATGAAAAAAAAAACCAGGTTCCTGAGTTCGTCCACTCTTATCAGCCTCTGCCCGAAGATGTGTTGACAGCTGTCAAGCCAATTTATGAAGATTTATCCAAAGAAGATTTGCTTGAGAGATGTGTTGGAGGATTCACTCAAAACAACAACGAGAGTTTCAATCAACTTATATGGAAAATCAGCCCAAAACATCTTTTCGGAGGTGTAGTTCCAGTCGAAATCGCAGCTTATGCATCTGCCTGCATTTTTAACGAAGGACATAATGCAGTTTTGAAGATTTTGGAAGCTTTGGAGATGCCTTGCGGGAGTCGCGTTCATCAGTTCGTCGCGGAAGAGGACGAAAAGCGTGTTTCGATTGGGGATCATCGCGCGGAAGATGCAACGAGAGAAGGGAAAATGGCTCGTAGACAACATCAAATCGACATCCTCGAGGCTGCTACGAGTGCAGAAGGAAATCTTTATGGCCCTGGTGTAGATGATTCTATGTGAGTACGAATTATTTCATTCCATGACTACCTAATGTCCACCTAAAACTTTAAACGCGATTATCTCGGAATCGCATTTTTGAGAAAAGGTCATTGCGGTGAGCACGATATCTCGGTAACCACTACATCGATCGATTTGAAATTTTGGGGGATTGTTTGTAGATACAATAGCTAGTTCGTGAACGAAGGAATTTTATTTTCGACAATTTCTTTCTTCTCAAAACATTGGTAAAAAAGTTGACTTTCTTCAATTAACACATGTTAGTTTTTCTTTTGCATTCGATTGACTTGGCCGAAAACAATCCAATCGTTTTTTTTTTTTTCTTTACTTTGTGAGTCAAGTTTCATACAAACATTACAAAATTGCCATTTTCATGTAAAGCAAAAAGTTTTCTTGTGATCATGATTACTATTAGATACAATGAAAGTATAAAGTAAATAACAATAATTTATAATTTTAATTTGCCAAAATTGGATATTATTTTTTGAAGTGTCATTGTAATTTTTGTTGTATTGCATTTATCATCATTGTATAATAATATAATAATTATACATTTCATTTTGATTTATTCGTATAACACAATTTTTTGTAGTTTACGATTTCGAAAATAAATGTTATAAATTAGTAAGACTAACATAATGCAAACGGTACTCGTATGAATTCGTTTATTGTGAACTACAAAAAATAAGATATACTTCTTTTCATATTCATTGACTAATTATCGCATTTTCTAAAGTGTATGCCTAACTATTATTAATAATATGATTTATGGTTTTTTCCGAAAAGAATGTATGGGAAGTCGAGTTTTTCCTAGTAGAATTAAGGAAAAATCTGAATTTCCTGAACGACAGTGAGGCAGTTTGCGAATTGCCTGAAAACAAGGGCGTACGCAGAGTGGGGCATGGGGGGAAGTTTCCCCCTCCCCCAACCCTAAATGATTGCGTTTTTGATGACACTATCTTAGAATAATTGAGCATATCAAAGAATAAGTGTTGCAGTGAATAAATTTTGACTTAGAAAAAATATACATACAACTGATATTGACTTATTAAAAATCTAATACTTTAAATTAAAAATGAGAAATTTTTCTGTTGCCATTTTTTATCAAATTCGCCACGAGTAAGAAATCAAAAGTTTAAATGTATGAGATAGATAAATTAGCAAAAATTTATAGTTGTGAATTCAATTTATGCTTAATATAAATTTCAAGATAAAAAATATGTGTGTTTTGATATGCATGATAGTAAAATCTTGAAATGGTAAATATTTTGCATGAAAAAATTGATTCGACTGCATTCATATGAAGTTATATTGATAAATGGAACAATGCCTTACAATCATTAATACTTCGTACTTTATATGCATGATAACTTGATATAAATTTTTCTACAAATCATTTAGCAAAAAAAGAAGAATTGAAAACATGAAAATAGCAGTAAGTTGTAGGTGTAGATTATACATAATAATGAAAAATTCAAACTTTGGACTCAGTGAGATTTTCAATCTCGATATTCTGAATTGAAAATGTTCACAATTGTACATTTTCGTTATCATCATAATGATTGTTGAATTTATCATAATAAAAAGATTATAATACAAGAAAAATTGCCTGATTTTTCAGGTTATCATAATAATTGGAAAGAGTATAGATTTTGTAACATATACTTTGAGTTTCTGGATGAAACTTTACTGCGAACTGTAGGAATCATCCAAAAATAGCGAATTTTTGCCTAAATCTTTAAAAAAAATCTATCAAAAACCATTTTGAAATTAAAAAAGTGTAATTAAAAATTAATATTAACAGTCATTTAATTTTTATCGTTTAGCCAAACAATAGACGAAGAAAGTAAATTTGTGGTAATTAATGTTTGCTCAGGTGTTTAGTTATACATTTTTCCACAAAATAGAATTTGCCATTTTTCGTGGACTCGAAGTACATAAAATACACAAAATACAAAAATCACATCAAATTTCAACTTTCAATACTGTCAACATAAAATTAGTCAACATGCCAATCAGCATATTATCATCTTATATTCAAAATAATCTAAATACAGAGTGTACCTAAATCCCTGCGTCCAAATGAAACCCAAAATTCCTTATTTCATTTCGAATCGTAAAGCCTTTTACCTTACATTATCAACTTGCAAAATACGGTAAGTAAAATTAATTTTTAAAAAAATTGTTATTTACCATAAAACAGTTATCGTCAAAATTTTTTCAAATGCCGTTCGAAAAAAAAAACACATTGTCAGGGATCAAACCCAGTACTTCGCATTCACGAATCCACGACGCTATCCATTACGCTACAACCATTTGTAGATAGTGGAAAAAATGGCAACTTAGGAAGTCGCAGGCATGTATAAGAACTATCGCGTATCCGCTCGAATGCTTATAAGTACATGATCTAGGTATTACCAGTTTTATCGAAATCGATGAATCGCAATTCATGTTCTCCCCATGTTCATAAAGTTTACAACGTTGACAAATCGTACGAAAAATTTTTTTCTGTTATTTGTCTTAAATGATATGAAAACATGTAAAAATAAGTAATGTAGAGTCGCTAACAAAAAATGTTCATTGCAAAGTCAATTTTTTTCAAAAGTAAGAGTTCCCAGCATTAATATAACTCTCCTGACCATATAGGCCTGAGATATTGGAAAACTGTAAATTTCATTATACTCTACATTCACTTTAAAAACGTTGTTGCCATACAACTTGCACAAAATTTCCTCTTTTCAAGTTAAAAAAAATTATGCAAAGAAATCGGAGCGCGAGGGGTTTGTATGGTAAAGGAGGTAGCGGAGATATGTTGTTTTATATATATTTTTTGCTCAAAACAGACACTGACAATCCTTTTATTATTATTATAACAATTAGGTGTCATATGTTTTTTTTCCAATTATATCTCAGGCCTATATGGTGAAGAGTCATATTAATGCTGGAAACCCTTACTTTTAAAAAAATTAACTTTGTAATGATAATTTTTTGATAGCGACTCTACATTACTCATGTTTACATGTTTTTATATCGTTTAAGACAAATAAAACAAAAAAAATGGTTGTGTGATTTGTCAACTTCGTAAACTTTATGAACATGTCTTCCCCATAAGTTGTAAAATAAGAAGAAATTGAATCAATTTCGAAACTTTCTTCTTGAAATTTGAGCAGCTACATTCTGAATTTTAAAAGTAATACGAAAAATAACAAACACATTGTCTATATGATTGAACCGTTGATTTTTCTCGTTGTTGCTTGCATCCTTGCATGGTATATTTTGTTCATGAACCGTATTGACTACGTGGAGTTTTCTACTCGACGTATTATGATTAGGATCCTTATTAAATACAATCAAAACGCACATTTAGGGAAAAAGCCTTTCGGCATAAAAAACCCTTTATTTATTCCAAAAATTTTTCAATCAGTCGCAGGCCAAATATACAATATTCTCATATTGGTATTTACAGAGATACTATATTATATATTGCACGATTTAATAATAATGTTTTATTTTCATATCGATTTACAAACTCCCACGCAGGGTTATGTTCAAAAGTGAACTATTGGTAAAAAAATATGTAAAAAAATTTTTGTTTAATCCACTGACAGATGTCTTGATGATCCAGTTTACAAATGCGCCACAACTGTGCATTTTTTCTCTTTATATTCAATACAGTAGAATTCCACTGATTCTCTAGATGCTCAATTTCCACTGACACATCGCTTTGCTAATTGATTATATCTTGGAAAACGTTATTTTTTTCTTTTGTCCGCGTTCCACTGGTTCTCAGTGGTGCACTTTTCACTGTTTGTCAGTGAAATTCCACTGTTTTGGATTTAGAAAGTAAGCGGTACCAAAAACATCGACAAACTTATACACTTCTGCTGATAAATGTTGATAACTAACTAGCTCTGACTGGTCTGTTGGCACTGACTCAAATTGACTTTGAAAAATGTTCTTCGTGAAACAATGATGAAAATGAACAAATGTAATAAAAGTATTAAAGAACTTCATAAAAGAAACAGTAGTCTGAAAAATGAATAAAAATTTTCAAAATCGTTGAAAGTTTTGATACTACACTCTCGATTTCTAAAAATCTATTCAGCGATCCATAGAAATATTAGAAATTTATAAAAATACCAGAACATACTACGAAATTCGGTGGATAATAAATCATACTAAAATAATTTCAATTTACGATGTATCTTTTATCTGTGTGGTTAAAGTTTACTTAAAAATCAATTCAAATATTTCAATTTTTCGATCGAATTGTAGAAAGCTTTATAGAAACCAATATTACCTAATATCAGATAATCCCTTAAAGTGGTAAAAATACAGAAAGTAATAGTAGAAAAATTGAAACTTTAATTACTAATTGAAAATCACAAAAATGGGATACTATTATTTCCGAACATGAAAAATGTGCAACTCTCGATTCCAAAAGTTGTATTCCGAAATTGAAAATTTTCTGAAATTGCTCTTTTGTAACCATATTGTCGAAGATTGAAAATTATTATGGATTCTCGAAAAAAAATATTTTTCAGGCAAACCCCTCCTGAAAAATTTTTTTGCCTACGCCACTGGTGCCCAACATATGGTCGAAATATTGATGAGACAAATAAATTGAGAATATGGAAAATAAATCAGCTCCTAGTGATCATTTCTTATTCTTCACTGTATTAAAAATAAATTTACTGTTCCGAAATTAGAATTAATATTGTTTGAAGCGGGAATGATCTTTCTTCATCAGACAGGAAGATTATTCACTTCTCAGGAAATGGGATGAGTTATTGTTGTGAAAGAATGTCAAAAAGGTGGAGTCTCAGATCGTACGAATGACGGGAATATTCAGTATCCGAGGGTTTTCCGCCCAATGCAACCGTGGTAGCAAAGGCGGAAGCAAAAAGACCACAAGAAAAACCGTCATCTTGCTGCTGAACTTCATGCAACAAGAAGTCTTGAAATTTAACAGGTGGAAACCTTTTTTCGAGATATCTTTTTTCTTCCTTCGTCCATGATATGCTCTGTAAGCTGTCATACACATGTACTTGCCATCCATCGAAATATACACAACGCCAATAATTTGAAGTTATACCACCTACAATTGCTATACTAGGTTGATCGCAAGCATCAACGCATTGCATTGCATAAAGAAATTAGACTGACTGAGTCACGAAAGCTGTTTTCTCCCGAATTAACTTCAGCAGCGAGTCCAATGATTCATCTCTTATTCTTCTATTTTGAGTGTTTGATTCGAACAGCATGTCGAATATCTCTTCAGAAGAGTAACGTCCAAACTTCATCATCATTTCTTTTTGTTGGGCAATAGTTTCTTGATTGCATTGTTCTGCAACAAATATGATGTCTTCACTTTCCTCTTCGTCTTTTTTTGGCGGAACACTGAATTTTTTTTTGTCTCAATGCAGCGCGATTTTTGGATTTTTTTTTGACAGAAGTGACAATGTTTTTTTGTACATTGTCTGTTCCTTTCTCAGCGTCGCTTTTTTCTCTTCTTTTTTTCACCATTTTTTTCTCGTGAGCCCTCATTTTCTCCGAAATTTCTGGCGGATCGCGAATTTTTATACTTCTAGTGTGCCGTGGATCGACAATTTCAGGAATCATACACTTTTTGTAAAAAAATTTCAAATGAGGTACCATTTCATTTTTCCAAAATTGTTCATCGCGATCAACTGTAAAAGAATTTATTTCTCGAGTGGTCCAAACAACAAAATAACAATGGTCTTTTCCAGCAATGTTCATTTGTCCTTGAATTTAATAATAATATTTGTGGGTTTTATTCAATTTGGTTTTATCTTTAGCATCAAGCAGATTAGACCAGTAGGTGCTCAAAACTTCATCTAGAGTTTGTTCAAGGCCTTTGTAAGGGCATTTGATTTCGACCAAGTATCCATCAGTTGGAACGATCCCATCGGGCAAAGCACCTAACCAAGGGTACTCTTGAGAAATGAACAATCCAGTTGGTTCGATTGTTGCATTCAGTTCTTTCGCAAATTCAGACCGTGCAATTTCTTCATGATCAGAGCCACACTGCATGGCTTTGGTTTTGGATTCCGGGGGATACAAAGCAGTTTTGACGAAAGTACCGCAAGACGTATGAGACCGTTTCTGACACACTGGTCCGAAATTTGAGGCTGTTAACATTTCTTTTCTCAAGAATAGCCAAATTTGCGAACGCCTTTGACGCCTGGTGTTTTTCTCGTATTCCTCCCACTTGGGCGATCTTTCTTGCAAACGGTCGAAGAGACTTTTGGAGCGAATCTGCATATCAGCGTCTACCATGTCTGGTTCTTGGACTTTCGTACCGTAACACTCGTCCATAGAGAACGTTTTTGGCTTCGCTTTGTTGGCTTTTGCAGCACGATATGTCTTGTTGTACTACACCCTCTCGACCCTGTTTTGTTCCAGATCTTGAACGACCTGAGGAACAGCCGAGCACAAGCTGTCAAGCATCTCTGTCAAAACTCGCTTCGAATTTACTTGCAAGACAGCGGCAAACACTCTTGCATGATAGCCACCTCGAGCGCTAAAAAATACGCGCTTCTCACCATTCATTTTGGCCAGGACAGAAAAGAATCTTTCTACACAGTTTGTGGTTAAATTGCTTAGCAAACTGTCTGTGTACTTGCATATATGGCTTACAGCCTCATTCATTCGGAAAAGAAAACCGTGTTTTTCTAAATCTGGTACGTGGTCTTCTTCCTCATCGCAAGTGTATCCTAACATTTTGCAATTGGCGCAGCGTCCGAACACATGATAAGGAACATTCTCAATTTCCAGCTGTAACTTTCTGATTCTCGCGGTCAAATCAACATCTTCGCGAGTTCGGTGGTTCTCGACTGCTTCCACCATACATTTTCTAATTTTTGAAGCCCTAGAAGCGACTAATTTCCGTGCAGCAAAAAAAGCTCTGTCATCTAAAAATTTTCTAAAAATTTTTAGAAAATATCATTGGCTTTTCCGCCCGGCACGCTAACATTTATAGGTAATTGACGTTAACATATACCCTTGTTAAACTAACTCGGCGATTCCAGACAGGTTGGGAAATGCCAGGAAGTAAGGCGCTGAAATTTTCACGACTTATCAGGAAATTTTCACAATTGATCTGGAATTGCCAGGAAAATTTCATGGTTTTTTCTGATCAATCAGGAAATGAAAGAAAAATTTTCCTGGTAATTCACAATCAGTCATGAAAATTTCCTGATCGATCCGGAAAATTTGCGCGCCTTATTTCCTGGCGTTTCCCGACCTGTCGGTAATCGCCGAGTTAGTTTAACAGGGGTACAGTACAAATTGTAGTGATTACTCGACAAATTCATTAATAAATGTTAAACATATTTCCAGGCTACTATTCATCAAACAAAATGCCTAGCACATTTTATGACGACTCGTACCTTCATCCAAAACCCCTAACTGCGGTTCGAATATGCAGGGCGTTGCAGTTGGTTTCGTTCGAATCAGGTGCGGTCAAGGCAGCGCAACATTTGTCTCAAAGAGACATGGATGTGCTGAAGGCAGCATTTTACAACAATTACGTGTTGTCCAATTATGGTCCTCGAGGTGGCAAGGCAAAGATTCAAGACCAGTCTTTTTGGAATATCATTCGAATTTTTAAAAACGTTCGGACAAACTCTTTGCACCCGTACTTGCTCAGCCCCTGCTATGCATTGTTGGTGTTCCTTGTATATAGGTGAATGCCAATTATTATATTTATCACAATAACGAAAAAGAAAATGTTATTTTAATATATAAATAACATTTATCATAATTTGAAATACATTTTACTACATGACAATAAATAAATGTAAATATAAAAATCAGGAAAATGTTGATTTTGAAAAATTAATTATCATAAATGAGTGATTATAAAATATCAATAAGTATCATAAGTATCAATGAAAATGTAATCTACAGACAAATATAATTGTATATTTAATTGGATACAAATATAATTGTATTATCATTATAATGCCTACGCCTCGTGTTCGCCCTGAAGGGAAACTGCGCCTACGGTTCGCCCTGAAGGAGAACGATACTCTTACTTTTACAGCGAGCAATTCCACTCCAGGGCGAACGAGTCGTATGCATTTGAAGATTTTATACTGATGGTTCGCCCTGGAGAAGAACGATACTCACACTTCACAGCGTGGAGTTCTACCCTTGGGCGAACCGTCCGTCGGAAGAGTCCGTAAAATTAATGCAAAATTTACAGACATAATGTAATGTAATAATGCATACGCCTTGCATAATGGATAATGCGTACGCCTCGTTCGCCGTAGGGTGGAACTGCTCGCTGTGAAGTGTGAGTATTGTTCTCCCTCAAGGCGAACCATCAGTATGTAATTCTACAATGCATACGACTCGTTCGCCTTGGAATGGAACTGCTCGCTGTACAGTGCTAGTATCGTTTCCCGTCAGGGCAAACCATCCGTCGCTGTAGTCCGTAAAATAAATTTGTAATTTACATACATAATTGAATTAATATTTACGATTAACAGAGCTTAAGATCCAGAAAAAGAACAATGGGCAATTGATCAACTGAACGAACTAGTCACAACCTCCACCTTAGAGCATGAAACTGCAAAAAAATTTTTGCTGTGGGAGACCCAAGATGGAAAATACAAAAAAGCAAAGTACTCAGATGCACGTCGAATTACTGGTTGGTTCGAACACTCAAAGAAACAACAAGACGTCATAATTGATACCTTCAGTGAGTGCGGTCGGCAGGTCATTTACATCTTGTGCAACGAATATCTATGTAAAGAACTTGGTGAATTGGCCGAAAACATGAAAAACGTGAAGCGAACCATCCAATTGACTGTGTGTTCTCAATTGTAAGTTACATTGAATTTTGTAAAATTGTAGTAATATTTGAAATAAATAAAGATATAAATAAATACGTTAATAAAATCAAAAAGTGACATACATAATAATGTAAAGTAAAATTAAAGTAAAGAAGACATAAATATGTAAGTTAGTAAAGTATAACATTAATGTAAAGTAATAAATTAATATAGTTCTAAATAAACAATTACGTAAAGCGTCATTATTAATTGTGTTTAATAACAACATCTTCGTTTTATCATAACATTACAGGTTTGAAGATTTTGAATTGCTAAAAAAAATACCGGAAGCCTTTATGAGATACCGAATGCGCAAAAATCCAAGATTCACGGTCGAGGCCCTGGTCATGAATTCACGAGCTGACGAGGCTCTGAAACTACTACAGAAGAATGCCCCAAAGCCTGCTGGAGTGTACTTTTAAATTCAAAAGTAAATATGCGACATGTAATAGTAACAATTCAATAACAAGGAAATAAATAAGTACTACATTACTTAGTAATGTATGAATTATAAATAAATAAATAAAAAATTAAAATTATGATTTTAAATTATATTAACAATGCTATTATAATTTTGTCAATAAAACATCGATCTTACGTAAATAACAACTGTAATGAAATAAACAAGTAATACATTAATACATAATACAAAAATTATTATTATTTTTAAATAATAATAAATATAACTAATGATAAATGTAACAGAGTAATTTAATAATAATATGAAATAATGAACTGTTCGCAGAGAAGGAAGAGAGGACCGGTTTGCCTTTCCAGTCACAACTTTCCCGGACAATTTCCCACTTGCTGACCTGTTCAAATTACGTAACAGCAAACTCGACCCCGAATGTGTGGCGTACATGGAGAAACTGAAAAGAAGGAAACAAGTCAAAGAACAGAACGCTCCCGTCGACCCTCAAATTGCGGATGCTGCAGAAGCGGAAAACACAGAAGAAGATGAACAACCAGAAGATGAAGGGATGTTTAAGGGGTTATATACCTTTTTCTCCAGAGAAATACAGGGTTTTTATTTATTTTTTTTAAGCATGTTACCATTGTTTTATTTAAATACAACACAAATTTTATCAACATACGTGTCCTGAAGTAAATTCATATAAAATTTCGAGTAAAAATTTTAATAATTGTGGAAGTTATAGTCCTTGCCGCAGAAGTCCTTTTTTCAGTAGTGGCTAACGGTGAGCATGAAAACAAGGAAACGGCTCAACCGGAAAAAAAAAAAAAAAAAAAAAACTACGTTAGTATATAGTGTTACCTAGTTCGTGAACGAAGGATTTTACGAAAAAAATTTTTAAAAAAGAACTTAAACCAAAAAAACGGTACCAAAATTTTCATGCTTAAAAATTTACCGAACCCGAATCTTCTAGTTAATAGAAAACAAAATAACCACCAAGTAAAATTTCATTATCGTTCTCTAAAATGATATGAAATTTTTTTTCAGTAAAAAGATAATAGTGATATAATAGAATATTCATAATGGGTATGAATATTAAATAATATAACATAGAACCTAACCTAACCTTAATTGCCTGAGCAGGGGTTAGGCATTTCCCGAATTACCTGACAAGATTTAAGGAAATTCGGGCATTACCTAGGCATTTCCCGGAAATGCCTAAATTCGGGTTTCGCCGGTAACATGTATGGTATGTGGGACATTCTTTTAGAAATCGAACACCTTTTTTGACTTGACCATTTTATTTGGTCCCAAAATTTGTTTTTTGAGTCTATACTGAAAATAAACAGACACGTTTGCGAGTTTTTTTTTCAAAAAATTTTTTTTTGAAAATATGACCATTGTGAATTTTAATGCTTTATCCAATCCTATAACATGTTAAATTCATTATCTCTGGTTCTACTAATGCTATCGTTACAATTTTTTTTTATTTTGAAGGTTATTATATCACCTACCAGTAACCTGAGTGTTGTACCTGCAACCTGAATATTTCAAAAAATAATAACAATTTATTTGTTTAAATAAGGTTATCATAATGTTAACCACAACGAAATCTATTACAAAAATTACTATCGTATTCGTTGTGTTTTTAACTATAAAACCCAGTTTTCAGAAAGATGGGACAGTTATTAGTTAAAGGGAACGAAAATAATTTTAACCGCGCTTCACGTAGCGCGGGTAGCGCGCTTAACTACTGAGCGTGTTAAGTTTCATTAGAGTCATTGTCACATTTGTGTGAATTTTTTGTTCCAAATAATAATTTATGTATGTTTTATCTCATAAAAAAACTTGGTGTAGTATACCTGTTGGATATAAACATGTTTTTAACGATTGTTAAAATTGTACTGAACGTTCCCGTGCGATTTAACCTGAAAACATGAAAAGGGTAACTTCATAAAGTATGAAACGAAGTAATATTTATTTATTTATCCATTTATTTATATTAGGGTTTTACGCCCGTACAATCGTATTTTTTACAAACGAAGTACGCACCATTAATATAAATACAATCGAATCGAGGGGAATAAATCCTACAAATCCTGTATCGAGAGGTAACTAATTTCTTAAACCATATATACATCAATTCTGCTGATTGAATTTTCAATCAATTCTGCTGATTGAAAATTTTATAGTCGCATTGAAATTTGATGATCGAAAGATAATTTAAGAATTGTATAGAAGAATATTATACATTCATGTAATAATTGTCTAGAATAATTTTATTCATGTTTGTGTATTATAAAGACATATGTTATAAAAATTTATTGAATATGATAAATAATAAAATAATTTTATGAGCATATATCATTTTATTTTTGAATATTATGAAAATATCATTATATATTTAATAACTTCAGATTGTAAAAGGGTCGTCGTTGCGAAGTAGCTGGTTCCAACCGTTTCGTAAATTTTCTTTCGTTAATGAATTTCAAGCCGCCGCAATTTCGAAAATACAGTCTTTGAGCTTTATCTCTCTCAAAAATTTTTGAATCGACTTTGGCTCGTGATTATTTTCTGTCAGCGACTCTTCAACCTCATCAAACAAAATTTGAAGGGTCGTTTAGTCTTTTCCCAGAAGCAGCTCGCGCAGTCAACTGAGTTTGTACATTTTTATGGTTTTTTTAATTATGCCTTGATCCATAGGTTGAATTACAGATGTGACGTTTGGAGGCAGACACTTCACCTGTAATTAAAATAATAATTGCCCATTTATTATTATATCAATACATTAAGCATCACTCATTATTTTTAATCAAAACAAACCTTTTTTAAAAAAACACGCATTTAGAGATTTTATCTATTAAGTAGAATTAATTTGTAAATTAGTATTTTTAAATCTTTTTAACAGTTTATTTAAATTTATATAATTATCCTGCATTGGTAAACGAAGAAATCATTTGCGAAAAATTTTTTCACGTTAACATGAAAATAATATTCAATATTATAAATTTTATTTATTTTAATTTGAATAATATAAATTTCATTTATTTCAATTTGAATATTAGACATTTTTAATTTTATACGTTCGATTTTCAAAAAATATCATAGGATATTTCATAACTCATGAATTTTTACTTGAATTGTTCGATTGATCCCGTACAATTCTTCAGCTTTCGGGTGGACACGAGCATTATCCAAAAGCAAAACACTCTTGCCCAGATTTCCTTATTCTTTACCTTTTTTTGTGTATTTCTCCAATGAAAATGTTCTTATACCAATCTCGAAACCGAGCAGTTGACATCCATGCACTTTTTTGTTGCCTGTAATGAATGGGCTTGTTTTCGATTTCTGTGAAACCCGCGAGTTTTTTGATTTTCCAATAATTAGTAATGGAACTTGATGCGTCCCCGTCGCAGTACACTGAGAGAAATATATAGCACTTATTACTATATTTGTCTAGTACTGCAGCTTTGGTCTAGAAATATAATACTTCCTGCCATACTGAAGTGGTACTTCTTAACGTTCTCGTATTGTACTCTGTACCTGACAAAATAATAGTAAATGCATTTGAGTATAGTAAATTTTGAAAGACAAGTATGACACGAATCGCTATATTTGTCTTGTACGGCAGCTTTAGTCTAGAAATATAATTCTTGATGCCATTAAGCATGGTAAATTTCGAGAAAAATGTGTAGCACAAATTGCTATGTTAGTGTTGCGCTTCTAACTCTACTCAAGTTGTATCCGTTAATGTTTTTATATCGTATTTTGTACTACATAAAAAAATAGTAGACGCCTGTAAGTATAATTAATTGTGACACTTTTTTAGTAAAGGGGAAACTAGGGAGGTTTGAACATGTTCGCATATTCATAGCTGTAATTGTTGCTAAACATTTAAAATTAGACGTTTGCGGTGTAAAACGATATCATTATACCTCGTGGAAGGTTCATGAATTTCTGTGAATTTCTATCTGTAGCAGATGCGAAACGATTAGTATTTTACTAAAACTGTAGAAGTAGGTTCAAACCTCTCATAGTAAGGGAGGTTTGAACATGGTGCCGGGAGGTTTGAGCATAATAAAAGAATGTTCATTCAATGATTTATTATATAGAATAAAATTACAGCAAACGTTAAACAAAAGATAATATTATTATAAAATGAGTCTTCGTTGTTTTGTTTTCGTTTTTTCATTAGTAATTCAATCTTTTTTTTGTACTTTTTTGCAGTTGACATTTTTTTCTGTTTTTTAGGCATTGAGCCACCATTGTTTGAATGTGAATGAGAATGAGAATGTCATTGACGATTTTCTCCTCGAGTTTCGCCTGTTTTTTTTTCTTCAACATTTTTTCGTTTTGATGTGCGAACTTCATGGGCCTCGGTAATTGCTTCCATAACTGGGCTACGAGTCAGTATTCTGCTAACTATTCGCTGCCGTGTTGTCGTCTTTTTTCTTCGTTTCCCTTTGGGAAATGGTCGGATTTCTTCAGGAGTTTTTGGCAAAGAAAAGTTGCTCACCGAAGTTTCTATAAACAAATAAAATATTTTGATAAATAATTTATTGCTTTTATCTGCAATTTCTATGAGGATTTCACGAGCATTTTTTTTACACGGAGTAGTCGGTATCAGTTTTGGAAAAGTTTTTTCTCCAAACTTTGCTGGATTTTCAAGAACGTTTTAAGATTCATCCGCATCAATGTTAGGGCGATCCGTTACAAAGGAGCTCAAAAAATTTTCGTTGGTAAAACATCATGCTGTTGAAAGGATGAATTCCAGTGCATTTGAATCCCTGCTCGATATTTTTAGGACTGAATGCTCGCTTGAAAGGGTAACTAGTCAATGTAGGCAATGCATAAATGTCTATATGGTACATGTTGGATGATTGACTAAATAATCAGACACGGCAGCGTTATAAAGCTTTTGAACGGACCGAGCACCGTTCTGTCCAACGGCTGCAATTTATGACTTGTATGAGGAGGTAATGTCACCAAAGTGATCCCATTTTCTTTACACATCCTAAGACCTCAGTGTGTGACATGAGACTCATGATTATCTAAAAAAACAGGGACTGGATTTGTTTTGGGGCACTTGGAATATTTTATGAAATGGAGGCAATATTCTCCGAAATTATTGCCCGTCATCCAGCCACTTTTGTGGACGCCTAGACCTGAACCAAGTGGTGTACCAACCAACATCCGTTCATTTTTTCGTTCGCGGGGAAACACATAAAAAGGTGGTATTGTTCCTCCCAAGGCATTAATAGCACAGCACATTGTTATCATCGGTCCTCTTTCAGCTGGAGTCATTTGTGAAATTTGCTACTGGCCCTTAGGACCAATTACTTTCTCTGTAATGTTATTAAAAAGCATAAAATTGTATTGTCTAAGTACGAAAAAATTTACATGTTTCCAGTTTTCCAAAATTTTACAAATGAGGTTGGATTTTACCTGGCTTCTGAACTGTGCAGACGCCTGTTTCATCAATGTTTTAAATGTTTTCTGGGAAATAATTGTGTGCATGTAAAGCAATTTTGAGGTTATTATAAAACTCAGACACTGACGTTCTATTAAAAGCACTTGCCCTTGCAAAGCTTGTTGCTTCAGGTACTCGCAAGGATAAGGTTGAATTTCTATGCAAGAACCCACGAAGCCAATCATAACTTGCAGTTTTGTTTTTTTCTCACCTATCAGGCACTTTCCCGATTTCATTAGCATATTGATATGCGAATTCTCTATTTGCTTTTGCAGAAAAGCCATAATGTCATATGCAGCAAGTGATCAAATATTCTTTGAGAAGATTCTCTTCGTCGAGTGGGAAAATTTGAGAAGAAACATGATTTGTTTGAAAATTTGTTTCCTCTTTTAACTTTTTTAACGTATCGCCCTAAAGTCACACGATTTACTCCATGCAAACGGGCTGCTTCATAATCTGACTTTCCATTTTCCATAACGTCTTTTACTGCTTCTCTCATTCGGTCTGGATCTGTGACCTGTTTTTTTGGGTTTTTTGACTTCCAAAAAAATTACATTCTGAAATCTGCTTCATTGATATTCGAAAATGTGAGCTATTGATACTCAGTAATCAAAATGACTGTTTTCAATAAATAGATATAATATGCACAAAGAAAAATTATTTTCCATTAAATATACAAATTTTTTGATCACTGTAAAATCCAATTTTTTTTCTTCCTGATGAACACTTAATTTGATTGAATTTGATTTTTTTCAATCTGAATTATTTCAAAGAATTTTTTTTGAATGTATGTTCTTCTACTCCATTACATTTATTTATCAATTAGCATCGTTAAAATTTATGTTTATTTAACAAATTTCAATTCAATTTTTTCATTCTTACAATTTTTTCGAATAAATAAAGAAAATTTTACATTTTTGTTATTATTATTATTGCCATAATTTTAATAACTATTAATACTATATTAATTATTAGTATTTTCGTTGCTGTTGTTGTTCCTGTAAATTATATTATTGCACCTCTACTTTTAAAATAATCATGAATTATGAAATTTTTGAGTGACTGATAATCGTTCATAAAAATTACTGTTTTTGGGAAACAAATATGATTTTAACAATAATAAATTGTTTTCTATTGAATATGAAGTAAGTTTGTTATCATATTTCTAAAATTTTTTTTCTGATTCATATTTAATTTGATTGAATTTGTTTTTTTTCGTTCTAAATAATTCCAAATAATTAATTTTGAATAAACTTTTACTTCATTAAATTTATTAATTTGCAACGGTAATAAATGCAATTATTAAACGGGTATTAATTACGTTTTTTTAAATTTTACAACTTTCAGAATATTTAAAAGAATGTTTTATTTTTGTTACTGTTTTTGTTGCTACAATTTTATTTATAATTATTATTATTGGTATTATTGTAATCAGTATTGCTGAAATCGTTGTTTTTTCTGTAAAAAAATTTGATTATCATCATTATTATTATTATTATTATTATTATTATTATTATTATTATTATTATTATTATTATTATTATTATTATTATTATTATTATTATTATTATTATTATTATTATTATTATTATTATTATTATTATTATTATTATTATTATTATTATTATTATTATTATTATTATTATTATTATTATTATTATTATTATTATTATTCTACTTTTACTTTTAAAATAATCATCAATCATAAAGTTTACAATTATTATTCGATGATATTATTTATCATTTTCCAATTATGATTCTTGTTTGAAGTGATTTTCTTTATCATAATTACCGACTTCATGTCCAATAATTTCCTTTCAAGTTCAGTTTCATTCAGTTTTTCTAATGGATATTATTGCCACCTTTGCGCAAGGCTAGATTGAGAATGTGGGGGCCCCAGGGCCGATCAATGTGTGAGGGCCCTTTTGCCGCCACAAATTAGTAACACTATACATAAGATTATGTCTTCAATTCATTTCATTTACTTATAATCACAATTTCAGCTTAGTCATCTAATACACCGTAGAAGACAGGAGAGTTAAACATTATTAAATTGTTTTAAATTACATCTGTATACAGTAGTAACAAATGTACTATCAAAATTTTTAATACTAAAAAGACTCTTTCCGGCATTTCTCATTCGCGAAATTCTCAACAATATCATCAAAAGTTATTTCGCGAAATAAAATAAATGAAAGGTCTAGATCAATTTCTCAGAGCCACATTCAATTTCTGGTTTCAATATCTTCATTCAATCAATATTTCGACCTCCTATGTTTGGGTCCTCATCAGGATGGTTACAAAGATTCTTCTTTTCAAAAAATTGTGATCGGCAAGAATCAGGTTGAAATCATCCATCATTCAAATTTTCTATAGCTGAGAGACGATCACAATTAAGTCGTCATTTTTTCAAAAATAATAAATATTAATGTTCTAAATATATACATATATATATATTCACACACAAAAATGCGTCCATTTTCTTTACAATAACTTGTACTTTTAGTCGACGACAAAGTATGTTTCGCGAAGTATGTTTCTTATTGAACTTTTTTCAGAAGTACTAAATGAACCAGTCGAGTTTCTTCCATGCTCGAACGAAGTCGACTTTTGATAAATTTCTTTCTCAAAAACGACCTTTGACCCGTATAATTTTTTTAATCAAGTGTCGAATTGTATCGCCATCAAAAGCAAGAACTGTTCATTTTTGTGAGGTTTGCTAGTTTGTTTTAAATAATTGTGATACTTTGTTATCAAACTTTGTAAGTAATCTAAAGTTGATTTACAATACACGATATTATCATATTTAAGACTAAGAAATTAACCTAATAGACCAGAAATATAAAAAATTGGCTAAACTTTGACGAAAAACTAGTAATCATTTCCAAATTTGCTATTTTGGCTAATACCTGTATTGCGCGGTGCAGCTTACATGGTATATATTGTTAATAGACTGTGATATTTTTTTTACAGCTTACCACAATACTAATAAACAATTTAACGTGTCGACCATTTTTTTAAGCTGTCTTATGCGCTCAAAAAAAAATTATTGACTGTGATGAAGACTCAATGCCATATTATTTAAATGGGATAAAGTAGGGCTCTGGAGGCACAGGTTAACGTTTAATGAAAAATCTGAAAAAATTTCTGGATTTTTATTTAATTATTTGGAACCTCTATAGGGGGTGGCACGGTTAAAATTCGACCAAACCAATTTTTAGGGGTTATATACCTTTTTGTGCGGACGAATTGGGGATGGTTTGGAGTATCTTTTAAAGCATGTAGCAATGGTGTTATGACAGCAAAGTTATTGTTTTTAATAGTGTATTGTCCACTTAAAAAAACAAATATTTGTTTAGAAAAAATATCAATTATTGGCGGAGTTATGGGCCTTTCCCCGAAACAACTTTTTTTCTTGGCTTGCGGTGACCACGGTGCAAGTCGAACAGGTCAAGTTGGATTAGCAAATTCAAAAAAATTCATTAGTTCAGGAATGTATCTAGTTCGTGAACCCTTAAAAAGACGAATATTACGTTTTTCCTGTATGCAAGAACGTTTTCCCCCAGATTAAAATTTTTTGAGCTCTGGAAATTTCATTAAAAATTTTTCATTTGCAAAATGAAAACTTTTCTTTAAAAAAGCGATCGTTCACGAACTAGATAGATTCATAGACTAATGAAGTTTTTCGCCTCTCAAGCATCAATCATGAGCAATTCTAAAGCGGTTTCGACCGACAAATATGGTGTATTTCAGGCCAACACGCAGACTGTTAAACAATGACACCCGGCGAGGTGAAAGGCGGGCTCATTCGGCTCCTTTTGAACCTGGCGGGCTCAAAAGTACCTCCCTTTTCCCTGCCGAGTATCATTCTCTCCAGCCTCCGGTCAACCTTCAATACACCATATTTTTCGGTCAAAACCGGTTTAGAATTGCTCATAATTAATGCTTTCGAGGTAAAAAGTATCGTGTGTACCTCGGAACAATAACACTCGTTCTAAATCGGCTGTTTTTGTTCCTAGCTACACAATATACTATTTCGGATATTTAAATCTTACTTGACTTGTTCGACTGGCATCGTGGTCACCGCAAGCCTCTTCAAAAAAAAAGTTGTTTCGGGGAAAGGCCCATAATTCCGCCAATAATTGATATTTTTTTATGAACAAATACTTGTTTTTTCGAGTGGACAATACACTATTAAAAAACAATAACTTTATCGTCATAACACTATTGCTACATGCTTTAAAAGATACTCCAAACCATCCTTAATTCGTTCGCACAAAAAGGTATATAACCCCTTAAGGACAGCCCTAACGCGCATTCATGTGCACAGTTGTTTTTACCGTAAAAGAATGAACGTTTCTACACTTTAGAACAATATTTAATCATCAACGAATATTCACAATAGCGACCAGTTAAAATATAAAAAACGAAAATAAATAACATGAAACAAGTAACCTTAAAATACATAGTTCTAATTTTTTTAGAAAATTATCAAACAAATCCACAGCAGTTTTATTAAACAAATCTGATAGCATTATGAATCAATTTTACAGAAATTTTGTCAACTTTAATCCTTCAAAAATTGAAAAACTTATCTGTTTCCATTTTTGTGGGGGCCCCCAAAATGCAGGGGCCCCGGGCCGCGGCCCCGTTGGCCCTGCCCTTAATCCGGCCCTACCTATGTGACACTCATTTTTGCTTAACTTGCATAGGTTTATGTTCGTATAAGTATTTCTATAATGTTTGTGTGGATTTCGCAACTTCATTGAGGCTCAATTTACATTGTTTGTTTTTCTGTTCATTTATAGGTTATGTAGGTCACTCAACCTCAGTATGATATAATAGAAAAGTTAATTTTTTCCCTGTACATTCCGTTTATTGTCCTTTGTTATTGTAAAGGGCTGACGGACATTTAATGGCAATCAAATTAAGTTTTGATTGAATTGGTAAATACGTCAAACAATAAAATGCCTTAAATCTAGATGCACTTGACACGAATTGGAACAAGTTTTAGAATGTAAACACACATCACAAAAACACATGTGGGAACACACGGACGCAGCTGGCAAATTAGCGGAGTATGTTCAAACCTCCCGTAAAATTTAGGATCAAACCTCCCGACTTGACATTCTGTTAATAAATATGATGAAAAACAATGAAAATGGCATGAAAAATTTTAGTTCTTTTTCACATTGTTTCGCCTGAATATATATAATAAATAATACAACTTACTTCAATTCGCTTCTTTAAACATTTACTACAATCTTACAAAACAACTTGAAAAATTACATCGTTAAACTCAAGTTTTATTTTCTAATAACAATTCAGTGAAAAAAGTTATTGTAAATTATGAAATACTGAAAATTTACTATATCCATAGCAACAACTTTGAATATATATTTTAGGAATTTTTAAATAAATAAGTATCGTAAAAAACTGACTAGATTCGAACCTCCCGTAGGTTCAAACCTCCCTAGTTTCCCTATGCTCTTACATTTGCTAAGCATTATGTATCATGCACATGTAATATGTTGTGCTATTTATAATTGTTCTTCTCATTTTCAGTGAAGTATTATTTACCATACTGTATATCATTATTCCTGTGAGTTGTTTGGTACATTTCTCGGGCAATATCGCATTTAATTGTATTGTAATTAAAATTGAAGGCCAAAAATACTAAGATCCTGAAGTTTATTTACAATTTTCAGAGCATTTTTTCCAAAATTGCAGTGGCACTTTTACTATATAGATCGAGTATGAGAAGTTCAAGAAGAAAACTAATACATTTTAGCAACTCTTCTTTATTTCAAGCTATGAAGTGTATTCAATCAATATCAAAATTCTAAACTGATTTCTAGGTAAAGTACACGTGAAACATTTCTTTTACACAGACATTTATCTTCAAACTAATTTTTAGCTCACGTGTTTCATTACTTTAAAGTGTTATTTCGGAAATGAACGAGCAATCAAGTTATTCCTTTATTTAAAAAATTATGAACGATTAGAATTTTTTCCTAAGCGTTCATATAAATAAGAGAATCAAAATAAACACCAAAAGAAACTAGCAGAACAATCAGTCATCAAGGATAAATTAAAACACTATTGAAAATGAAATTCTGATATGAATTTCGGGTTAGATATGATATGAGATCTTATGTCTCACGTAAGATCTGATATGAGATTTCACTCAAGTTCTAGGACGGCCAATTTCTTATGTCATATCTTATATCAGATCTCACGTTAGGAATTGGCCGTTCTAGAACTTGTGTGGGATCACGTGAGATTCATATGAGAATTCGATGTTCAGCAGGGAAGCATGCATTATGTAACGCATGTTATGTCATAATTTTTCGAAGAATAAAAAACCCAAAATTTATTTTACTTATCCTTCATTCCTGATGTCTCTTATCCATGATTTTATCATTATTACAAAAATCTTTTCTCACTATAGATAGGAACATAAAGAGTATTACTTTCTTAGTGATATATCAGGTAACCAACAATACTGGAACTCAGAATATCACTTTTCAATTGCAATTCGTTCAACGACATATATTTATATCGACAGCACTTTGAAATAATTCTAAACCCACTTTTTTACAATTTACTTCTCTCCATTCAACATTTTTACACTACTTGTGACTGTGCAAGATCGCAACTGATCGATCATCACTGAACGTGGTTTGCAATTTTCTGATATGATTCCATGTGAATCATAATGCGTAGAGTACGCAGTGTCCATTTCAAATCCTATCACTAAAATACCTAATTTTTTTTAAAAAAAATATGACTACCATTTACAAACACAGGCTCGACTGGTTCAGGAATCATTACACAGGTCTGCAAATAAAGGGTTTGTATTTGTTGTTGAAATGCTATGGGTCGTGTCCAGGGTAACTTTTCACGTAGAATCCGAACCCGAACCCAGAATTTGCCTATCACGTCAGGATTTTGAGATATTGGAGGTTATGTGCTCGAAAAGTAGGGTTTTTCGCTACTTTTGAAGTTATGTGCAGGGTGCAAGAAATTTTTCTCGTCTTTTTCGTGGATGTCGTCATTCATTACTAATCTTCCTCTTTAAAATGAGCTATTGATCAGTTATAAGCGATTTTTTTTTCACAAACATAGAGCCATAACAAGTTTCGACATTTATCTAAACAACCTAATAAGCATTCACATACATTTTTTCGGGTCGACCCTTTTGTACTTGAAAATTTACCTTGAAAATTTGTACTTGAGGATTTTATTGAACTGTTAATAAGAATTTACCTTCAGAAAATAATATTTCCATTTCTAAGATGGCGGATTTAAAATGGTGGATTGGATTCACGGAATTTTAGGATTTTGCTCTATAAAAACTGATAAATAATAATTTTCTGACGGTAAATTCTTATTCACAGTTGATTAAAACCCTTTAGTACAAATTTTCAAGGTAAATTTTCAAGTGCAAAATGAAAAAGTGAATGTGAATGCTGATTAGGTTGTTTAGATAAACGTCCAAACTTTTTATGGCTGTATCTTAGTGAAAAAAAGTCGCTCATAACTGATCAATAGCTCAATTTGAAGAGGAAGATTAGTACTGAATGACGACATCCACGAAAAGGACGAGAAAAATTTATTGCGCCCTGCACATAACTTCAAAAGTAACGAAAAACCTCATTTTTTGAGCACATAACATCAAATATCTCAAAATCCTGACGTGATAGGCAAATTCTGGGTTTGGACTCGGATACTACGTGAAAATTTACCCCAAAAACGACCCATAACTTTTCAACAACAAAACCTTGCAGACCCGTGTCAGTATTGACGATGGCGAAAAGCGATATCTGTTGATGCAAACGTAATTCGTTAACACCAATTTGTCAAACTCACAAATTTTCTCTATCAGTCAAGAAGTTGGCAAAAAAATCTTGATGCTTTCAAAATCAGATTACAAAGGAAAAGTGGATCCGTTTGTGAATTGTGGTGCATTCCCTAAGTCAGTCGAACAACAGTGATTCAACATCAGCTGATGCTTTTTAGCAATAGTTTTTTGAATGTTGATTCGATTTCGGGAGACTGCAGCGGTTCGTTTCCCAAACTGATGTTTGTTCTCATTACGTAGAGTTGATAAAACACTCGACGATATGCATTATACGAGAGTAGTGAATGAGGAAATGATGTTTAGGTTTGAATATTTTAGGCAACAAAGACACTAACAACTCCAAATATTCTGTAATGCTCGTTTCTAAATACTGCCAACATTTTTTGTGAATCTATTTGGCGGAAATCATATCCAGTTAATTTTTTAGTTTCAATATTAGTTGCCAATGTTTGTCGTTTTTATGTTGAATTTTTTCCCCGATTATTAATGGTGAATAAGTGATAAAACACTTCATTTCTGAGGCTGACATTTTTAATCTCTTTTGATTCATGTTTATTAGAGTAATTTGTGGGGGTTTGTTTTTCATATCACTGAAACCATAAACTATCTTGCATGTTCTTTCATTTAAAAGTTCCAAAGTGAAAAATTTGTGTGTGTGTATTAAATAGTGAAGGGCAGGACCAACATCACATTTTGCAATTCCCTCTAGAATATCATGAGCAAAATCAGCTGAGTGATTGTGTACTACACGGAAGTTGGGGATCGACTCAAAAGGGCACTTCTCTTTGATTCCGTATTCTTTCTTCAACAAGTGTTGCTTACAGTTTTCTTCGTTTCTGAGTACACAATTTTTTTCACATAAAACTTGGCTGAAATGTTCCTTTGGCATAAGACAGAATCCACAAGGATATTGGATAGAGAAACACTCTTTGTAACAAAGGATTCCATGAAGACCCAGATTATCACCAGTTATCATGACAAGATTAAGATGTTTTTCCTTCAAAGTTTTTTACTTTAATTCTATTTTTCTGCAAAAAATTAATTTCTTCGATAACTCTACTAAATACTACTTCATTACCGCAGAAAGCTCGGTCAAGACTGTTAAGCAATGCGAATAAAAAAATGTTTTCGACTTTCAATTGAAAATTGGGAGAAAGACAGGCAATATTCAAATAGAGAGCGCTGCATTTGGGAACACCAGCATGTAAGTCTAAAGGATTGTTTGTTTCATAATCGTTATAGTAAATAGTGATAGGAAGAACAGGATTTTTTCATCAAAATGGTTATTTAAAGTCTTCCAGTAATCACACTGTAATAAATTTGAAATTATTTCTGTTTCGTCTAACAATTCTTGGCAATAAAAAATTATTTGCGCGAGAAAACTTGGTATTTCCAAGAATTTCACAAGAACTTATCTTATGGGAATAAATTCCTAAGTGCATGATACACGAGTAATGGAAACGCGACGATGCTGCAGTAATATTTTGAGGTATGTTGGAGATACAGAATGAGCTTGATTCAAAAGCAACTGTAACGAAGCTGTTGAATGCTTTGATCTTAAATTTAATCTTTTATGTAAGGCACGATTATTTCTTGGTAAACAAATTTGTTTTGGATTTTGACGTACTACTTTGTGTTCATCTCTAAACCCGACATTAATGCTTTGAGGAGGAATATAAGTTATTAAGTCTTGGATGTGCTTAAAAATTTGATATTCAGTTTTCAAACTTCGGAAAGATGATCTAAATTCTTGAAAGAGCATTTGTATCTCTGACATATTTTCACTTGTTACCCCGAGAAACTTTAAGCGGTCAATAACTCGAGTTTCTTATTTTACAGAATTATTTCTGCACACGAAAATTGTAGAAACTAAATAGATAATTTCAGGAACTTGTCTCCTAGTGAAATTAGGTAGACTATACAAATAAGCAAGAAAAGTTGTAACTTTATCTGGGCTTGTGCGGATCGAGTTAACATGAGAAATCATAACGTTTCGTATGAAGTTGTAGGGTGTTGACGAAAGGGGGTCCGATTTTGAAAAATCATGATCAGAATTGATTCGCGCAAAACTTTCAACAATGCGAAAGCTTTTCGAAACATTAGAGTCATCAGCATGATTTTTCAAACGATGCGGACTGAATGATTTGAGCCAATTAAAACTCCTGACACAGTCATTTTCTGCATGATAATAAGCTTTATCAAGAATGTGCTTTGCTGACTTGCGCAATCAAAGATTTAATGCTATTGAGCTCCGAAGAGCAAACTGAACAAGTAACCATTCTCTGTTGTTAAAACTTTTAATCTGAAAACTGTCGATTATCGTCAGGTTTGAGGAAAAGTTCGAAGGTGAATAAACTTTTAGAATTCAAAAAACTGTGAAATGTTGAATTAGTCGGAAAACTATAAAACAATGTGGAACCTGCCAAATGATTTAAAAACCAAGCTGATCAACGATTTTGTTTGTAAAGTTTAAATCACATTTTTCATTATGCAGAGTGATAAACATTATATCCTAAACAAAAAAGTATGTTTTTTTTTCAATTAATGGAAAACTTTACACCTATCAAATTCGTTAGGTTTACAGAACTCGCAATACGATTGAAAATGTCAATACTGCTACAAAGTGACGAATTCCCGAGTTGAAAAAACTATGAAGACTATCGAAATCGTGAAACTGTCGAACCTCGAAAATTTAAGACGATCAAAAACGTTGAAAATGTCCCTACAAACACTGACAACATGAAAAACAAGACAAATGACGAGACTCGTCATCGGTCACTTTACAAGACATTATTTGTGTCGTCAACGATATCGTCAGAGACTCGTCAGAGATTCGTCAATAATCTCGTCGGAGATTCGTTAATGATCTCGACAGAGACTCGTAAATGATCTCGTCAATGACCATGTCAGAGACGAGATCATTGTTTGAAGTTCTACTACTACTACTACTAATACTTGAAAGGTGGATTCACCTGAGAAATTTACCTGTAAAATATTAAAAATACCCATGATTGTCACAAATTTTACTTAAATATTCAATTTATAATAGAAATATAATGTAAAATTACTTTTTCCTAGTCATCCTTTGTGAAATTCTTATACTTTTGGGCCCATCTGTAACGTTTTGTAATCATGGCTGGTGTGAGCCTAGGTTTGCGTGCCAGTCTTCGGGAGACAAGACCTTCTTCAGCTAACCTTCGTCGTATTGTTCTTTCAGAAACTTGTATTCCTGCTTCAGTAATCTGTTTTTCCAAAAGATTCAAGGCCATTTTTCGATTTCAGATGCATGTATCACGAATTTTTCTGTCTGTCCTCTCGCAAGTTATTCGAGGACGACCACACGCACCTTTGCGTTTGACCTATAAATCTTCGCCAAAGTCAATTTTTTTTATATGCTTCACTGAACTTCGTGAGATATTTAAAATTTAAGCTATTTCATACTGGCTCGTGTTTTTAGCTTTCAACGTACCGGCAATTTGGCCAATTCTAGTAGGAGACAAATCACGTCGTTTATCCATTCTGAAAATTACATAATCATCACAAATCGCAAGAGTTTTACACTATTTTCATAAAAATGAGTCAAAGCATCCATAAAGAACTTACTTCAGCAACGTTTGTGTATTTCACGCAATGGAAATAGGTATTTCGCACGATCGAGCCTGTTGCACTGTATTTGACGTTTATTTATTTACTTCAAGTTTTTATTACAGAACTGCCGCCATCTGAGTTTCAACGTGGTAACTGTATGAACAATTACATAAAATCTTACCGTAAGTATTGAACTACAAGTTTTACGAACGAACGTTAACAGTCTTGTAATGAAAGAACAAAAAATGCAGTGAAATATTTATTTTTCAGCATGGGTCTAATAATATGGCCAGGGACTGTATGTAACGTCATATGTATAACATAATGTAATTTTGTATGTATCATATATACATGAACAATTCATAATAAATAGTTATAACATGTTACATTACGCGAGATGCGTAATCGCAAGTACATCCGCTAAAAGTTTCTCTCGGCCGCCAAGAAAGGCTGCGTTCGTAGAACGCGCTTGCTGAGAGCAAGCCGTGCACCATGAGGAATGTGGTCAAGAGATAAGCTCGCAAGCGTCTCAAATTTCATGGGAGATAGCGAGCTTGCGTTTTGTTTGCTGAAAGAAGAAATTGCATTGCCCACCATTTTTTCAGGGGATTCCCCCTGATTTTTTTTACTATAAAAGGCCCGTGCAGTTGGAAAAAGATAAGATTCAATTTAGACGCTAAGTCGTCACTTCAAATTGGATTCTCAAAGACGCTTAGTCGTCACTCCAAAAATTGTATTCACGAAGACGCTTGTCGTCACGGATCCTTTTTTTCCGACGCCTAGTCGTCACGTTTAACATTAAAACAGTACCGCAAGGGACGCCCGTGGTCACCACCTTGCGAATAATAAGTGCTTTTTCTTACCTTTTTGGGTCGACCCGATGACTGATTTGCACCCCTACCTGACGTGACTGAACCTGACTGATTCGTCACATGTAAGGAGAATCCTGACAGATATTGTCACAAGATTCGAAGGCTCTTGACAAGTATTGTCACTACGCCTAGACACATTACGAAATTCGTAACAAGTCGAGCAATCAATTATCGGCGAGATTGTAAAAGCTAATTCTGATTAAATTGTATTCAGAGATTGCCAAATTAAACTTACTAAGATTTATGTCCAGAAATTCGGAAATAAATTTTTATTGTAAAGAATTATTTTGTTCAAATTGTAGAATTTCAATATAACACGATCGATTCAGGAAAATACTTATATCTTTTATCATCAACCAATCAAACGGGGTTTGAGTGCAGGGAACTATGTAGGAATTAATGTAACACAAGGAATTTTATTTTTTACAATAAAAAGGGGGATCTTATAGTTACAAAAGAAACAAAATTATTAAATAACCAACTTAATTAGTAAAGCGGGGATTGTTTTATGTTATTAATGGTAAATCCGGAACTAGCTCGGGAATGCATACGGAAAGCAGCTGCTTTCGGTCTGAGGAAAAACTCCTCCCGTGTATTGTACCAAAGGAAGGGGCTACTGGGACTTTGGATTAAACTACAATATTCAAACGACTTGTTACCCTGCTTCCCTTACAGCCACCTCGCGGACGCTGACTATATAGTTGCACGATACGTCAGCTAGTTGGCGGGGATACCTCTGTATTCCACCCCACAAAAACCACCCAACATCACAACCAAATGCGATCGGTGCGGATAATCGTTACGCTGTGTGGCGACTCTAACGCCATTGTGCCATCCTCAAATAAGGCTGACTTTGTCAAAGACTTTTAGTTCCCCGGGTAGGGTCAAGACATGTATTAAACCTCCAATTATACCTAGACCTAGACTATACCCTTCCCTACAGCCAGTGAGCTGTTCTCTCCAAAATCTACCCAGAAAATCCAATCTGCTCCAACTACCAAAGAACAAACCACCCCTCCTAAGGTCCTGGTATCCATACCCGTTCCAAAATTAACACCTAGGATTCTGAGCGACAAAATCACAAACATTAAAATAACACCTTAAAAAAACCATCATCTTACAGTCCCAAATCCCTACCCGGAACCGAGCTCCCTGCATCCAATTATACCCTCACTCCCCTGGAATTGCTTCTCCCTTCCCTACCCAAAAACCTCGATTAGGAACATCCACCCTCTCAGAAAAACCCGATTGGTTTGTAAACAGAGTTATGGAATAGGCGTTTCATTTACAATAATCGGATAACAGGATGGACTGATCCGTCGCGTCCTAACCGTTTGTTATGTTCCTGTTCCAGCAGTTCATGACAAATAGTACTGTATTGTAGTACATAATGGAGTATAACTTCTGATATGTTGTATCATATTTTATGTGTAACTCATGTTTCTTATATCAAATTTGACGAGTTACATTTTCTCATGTTTGATTCAGAAACACTGACTTACGACTCGTCAACGCGTATTCTGACATTTGTAGCAAAAATATCCGTCATAATGGTCAAGATGTAATATTTTTTGTGGGGTGGAGTTGGTGCAAAATAGGAAATTTTTTGATTTTCACGAGAACCCGTAAACACATTATTCCATGAAATACAGTTTTTGAAAAAATTGAATAAATTTTGACGGTTTTCTTCACAATATTTACGGGTATTTCCATGGAAGTTCCTACTACTATTCACATAGTACCTTCCTTTGCTTATGATATTTAAGATTTTCACTCTACTTTCGAGCGCTGTTGTTCAAAAAATTGTTTGAATAAATTCTTAATCGGAAAAATAAGAATTCATGGAAAAAAGCAATTTTTTTCAAACTTTGGCATTTTTATTATTATTATTTTTTTCTTCACTCAATCAACCCGTAAAGTCTGTCGAATAGGTTCCTCTTTGAGCGTTCATGAGTTTGAATTTCGTTCAAAGGTACAAGCAACTGACGAGCGCGGCGCGTGAGGTGTGCACGTGCGCGCACCGAGTGCTGTATAAATTCGCCGCTAAAACCAATTGTTAATGTATCTGCATGCTTATTTCCATATTGCACAGTTTGGAAATGGATTACATTTATAAATTTGACAACTAAGATTAGTTACTGTATTAAACATTGAAATCGATATTAAATTCAGTTTTGTGTCTTAAGCGTGAATTGTTGTCATTAAATTTCTATGTATGAGGAAAATCGTGAACACATTCAACCTTTTTATTTAGTTATCGAAAAGAACAAAACATCCTGCACATTACCTTATGCAATACGATACTGAATTCCAATAAATGGATGCTTTTCACAACTTTTTGGATCTTTCTTTGCTTTTGCTTTTGGAAATACACATATTAACATATATCTGGGATATTCAATAGCATATTACACTGTGCGACAAATTTCGGATTAAATTTTTAAATACGGAAGTAGTAGCAAAAGTGGGATCTACGCTTAATTTAAAGATACACGTGTCTCGGAGTTTTGGTGAATTATCTTGAAAAAGCTATTAATTTAAACCTTGAGGTGCGAGAAGGACACACCTAGTCTAGTGATGTGCTAAAAAGAGAGAAAAGATGAAATAAATTGTTGAATCAGCTGTTTTCACGACCTAAATTAGCGAAACCCCGAGACGCGTGTATCTTTGAATTTAGTGTCGTTCCCATTTTTGCTACAACTTCCGTATTTCAAAATTTGATTAAAATTTGGTTGATTCGGTAAAAAAAAAGAATTTCAAATGCCAAAGTTTGAAAAAAATTGCTTTCTTTCATTAATTTTCATTTTTCCTATGAAGACTCTGCTTAAACAATTTTTTTAACAACAGCACTCAAAAGTAGAGTGAAAATGTGAAATTTCATAAGCAAAGGAAATTACTATGTGAATAATAGTTTTTCAGTTATTCGCGCCTTAAACTAGGTCGGTCATGCCTCTGGAGGCTGTTTTTATGAAATTTAAGTGTAAAAAACGTGTCCATTATTTTTCAATTAATTACGAAAAAAAAAAAATTGCAGCAAGATCCGTGACTAGGTAGCTAAACTTCCGTGGAATTACTTTTAGAAATTCCAGTAAGTGGATTATCTATCGTTACTAGACCACCATTACATGATTTTTCAAAAGTTTTCGTTCCATCAACTAATTTTAAAAATTTCTAGCACTGCTACAACAAATATAAAATAAATTATGTTATTTCGTGAAACTCATGAATTAGTTTAAAAATTGTTTAAAAATGTTCAGAACTTCTAAAGTTCCATTGATTCTTATAAATTTATAGAAATTTTCCGGTATGCAAGAAAGTGGGTCAATTTTTTAACTTGGGCAATACATCACTTCCTCCGCGTTTTATGAGTTTCTACTGCGATAATTGTAGACCTTGAATAAGAAACCCAGTAGAGAAGATAATTTTTTATTGACTTGGGAAATTTTCTGGTATTTTATCAAAGTTTAAAAGGTTGAAAAAAGACGGAGCCACATTTTTATCTTTCTTGAAAAGAATCTGAAACTTATAACGGTTACTCATACAAATCGGAGTAACTGGTATATTTTAGACTTTTCAAACGAAGAAAATGGTCTTATTAGGTGTCACTCAAAAAAAGGTTTTTTTTTTTCAGCACACTGAGAGAAATTTTGAAAGTGCTGTCAACTACATGCTCAGTTGAGAAGATAAAGTTAAATTAAATGTATATTGATTTTTTTCCATGCAATCCAGTCAGGGGGGTGAAAATCTGAGAAAAAGTGTGCTGCGGTTTCGTGATCAGTTTGAGTTTCTCATTTTGCTCACGTGGAGCGCTGGCAGTACTAGTAAAAAGGTCACGTGAATCAAATGTCCAATCAAGTACCATTGAAAAAGTCACATGAGTCAATGGTCCAATCAAGAGCGAATTACGTAATTTTTACTAAGACCGTCAGCGCCTCTACCGACTATTCGGCGTGGCACGGATCGATCAAAAAACGTAAACACGCTTTTCAAGCCCGGATCATACGGAGTTTCACCCCCCTGAATCCAGTTGAACATACTGAATTGAAATTGTTGGCTCAACTATCTATGGTACGTTAGTTAACATAAAGTTATATCAACTGAGTGGGTCATTGATTGATACAAAATAATACTGTTGACTCAACTACACATTTTTAGTAGGGGAATGTCGTCAGGGTTGGGCCACTTTTCGACCTTGCTCTATAACTTTTGTTTAAATTTAGAATTTCTTTCGCGCTCTGTCTTAATGTATAGTTAATACGATAATAAGAAAGTTTTACGTTACGAAAGTCGACGCGTTAAAAATTAAAAAAAGCTATCAACAAATAAAAAAATAAAAAAATGTAGTCAGGGTTGGGCCATGCTGTCAGGGTTGGGCCACTGGTGAAAATTCGCATAATTGTTGCTAAATAATTGTTTTTACGCAAATGAGTGTTTTCAAGTGTTTCTTTATTCGTTGAAATACATTACAAAACGGGAAATCTTGCAAAATTTTCAATCAGATTCGCAATTCTGGCAAATAAAATAACTTTTCGTTATTTTAGCGCATTTCAAATGAACTTCGCGCTTGCATTCCATGCATGCAATGGAATTATTGCGGCTGAGAATTCCAGGCATTTTTTCGAGGCAAATGATGCAAAAATCTTCGTCCTTATCTGAAGAAATTTGCTTTTTCTCTCCTTTGGGTGGACGCTCTCGTTTAGCTGGTTTCTTGGGGGTTGACTCCTTCGTCTTCGACATAGGGCGTTTTTTCGGGTTTTTTGCAGATTCCCGCTTTTCTCTATTTTCCCGCAATGTTTGACGGCTTTCGGGAGATGTTAGGATTGTGCTTTTCATAGCACGCCGCCCACGATTGGATTTCTTATTCGCTGGCGCGGCCGCTTGTACGGGCCCGATCGCCGTCAAAATCATGGAAAGGCTGCGCTCGGAAGACGTAGACGTCGAAGGCTCGGAACTCGCTAATTGATGCCGCGTGTCATTAGAAGTAGCCGCTTCCTTGTCCGCGCTAGCTTCGAGATTATCCGAAACTATTATACGGCGCTGTAAATCTCCTTCGGTCACTTCGGCCTCCAGAACAGCTCGCTCATTTTCCCCGCTGAACTCAGCTTGAACGAAATCAGAATCTGCGAAAATATCGGGGTTGTAAGGGCAAATACCCGTGGCAAGAAATCAAGCTTTTATATTTCTTGGTGTCAGCGCCAAGTCCAAAGTAAATCGGACGAGTTCTGGTATATGTCTGATCTCCAGTATTTTGCCGGCGTTATTCTTTTGCCACGCGTTACATTGAGTTTTGTAGTAGGCTTTAACGGGGCCGTAAACTGAGACATCCAAGGGTTGCAAGCGATGGCTGCAGTGAGGGGGGAATGAAAGTATTGTAACGCCATTGTTAGCAGAAAAATCCAATGCGTCGACGGAAAGATGCGACGAATGATTGTCCAACAGCAACAATTTCGGTGATTGCTTCGAGGCTTTTGACTCATCGACGAAAGACTTCATATATTCAATGAATTCTGTTTGCTGCATCCACCCGGACCCGTTTGCAAACCCGACTGCCCCGGGAGATGCATTTTCCAGGAACGTCGATTGCATGTTTTTTTTAGCGAACAAAAAGAACGGTGGTACAGAATTTCCCTCAGCATTCACTGCTAGAGCCATTGTAATCATGGACCCCCGTTCTTGAGCCGAAATTTGCCCCACTCTTCTTGCTCCTCGGAGAGAAATTACCTTTCCAATCTTGGTCGGCATTGTGGAGAACCCTGTCTCGTCCATATTCCATATGTCTGCCGCCTGATAAGGATGCTCAGTCAAAACTGCATCGAGATTGCGAAAAAAATACTGCACATTCTCTTTGGAAAACGATTTCACACGATGCAGGGTCGTTTGCTCGGGAGTGCGTAGAGTAAGTTCATTGTGACGCCGCATAAATCCGTAATACCAATCGCATCCTGCCATTTTTTCGTCAACCCAACTCGGAGGATATTTCACTTTTCTTTGTTGAGCAAATTGATAGGCGAGCTCTCGCAATTCAGTAATATTGAGACCATAGTAATGGTCACTGCATTTTTTTGCATATCCGACGAGTGCTTTTTCTTCTTCGTTCGTAAAGACCTGTAAAAAACAATAATTAGTTTGTTTATTTCTTTTTGGAAAATTTTTTTTCATTTTCTGATTTGATACTTACTTGACTCGTGGCACATGCAGTGTATGTTCCAATACGTTTAATGGATTCTTGCAATTTTTCATCGGAGATAGTAGAAAAATCTTTGTATTCAATCGAAATTTTTTCTATATATCGACCCAAAGTAGTTCGTGGCACATTGTATTGTTCTGCTGCGGTTCTCACAGATTTTTTTTCCTCCTTTACTGCTCTAATTGCCTGAACGACATCTTTCAAGGCAAAGCTGCTTCTATCAGACGTCCTTTTGTAACGAGAAGTTCTGAAAACCGGAAATACTTTATTGTAAATAAGAAATTTTTATTTTTTACTACTAATATATATATTTTTATGTTGTCATTTTTTCGGTGTAGTTATTTTTATTTACAAATTGATTGTTCGCTTTCAAAATTTTTTAGCACGATTCATTGATTTTCATTGAAACAAAATTACTTTTATAACGAAAATACATTAAAATGTGTAGCTGACCAAAAAACATTTGCAAAAGAATGAATTCCCAGATAAAAAAAAAAAAGAGATGGCCCAACCCTGATTACAAAAGTGGCCCAACCCTGACTACAAGCACGATTTTATACTGCAATGCGTTGCAAAGAAACAGGTTAGAATCTGATCTTTTCCACTGAATAACTTATTAAGCGATACCTACGTAATAGAAATATATACTTACTTCGACATTGACATGTTTCTTGTTCGAGTTTCACGGCCTTCACTAAGAGGTGTACAAAACTTTCTGATGTCACGAAAACAATAATTGAGGACAAAATCATCCGGGAAAACTTTTTGACACAAGCAACGCACTGAAAAGATTGCTGTAAGTGAGAGTAATAATGACACGCTGCGACATATGGTAGATGGCGCGGAATGCCTTGAACATAATATAGAAGTGGCCCAACCCTGACAGTGGCCCAACCCTGACGACATTCTCCTAGTAGCAACTGAAAAAAGCAACAGAAACAAGAAAATTATGGAGTGAGCTCAACTGCATATTCGAAACTAAATTTTCAAGCTGTAACGACTAACAGTAACTTTCACTAGATAGAAATCATGCAGTTGGCTCAACTGTGCAGATTTTTTGACGTGAAAAAAGTTAAATGGCGTCTTCAGTTCGGAGCTTGAAAAGTGAGCTATTGCTAAATGCTCTAGTGGTCATAGTGTCCATGTAGTCCGTATTGTATCATTTGACTAAAATGTCATTAGATAGGTCTGTAGGTAAGGCAACTTAAAATAAAAAAAATTATCTCGTGACTTTTTACTTAATTGATGTAAAGATTATGCGGACACAGACGGTGCGAATACCAACTTCCATTATTGACAGCACCTCTAAATTGGCGAATAAACATATACGACCTTCCAAATAGATGCCGCTTCTTCAGGCCATATATTTTTTAACACATTCAAAAGCGTAACGCACCTCATTATCTATCTCTGAACTATCCCAGATTCCAGAT
Source organism: Platygaster robiniae (assembly GCA_028476575.1). Classification (NCBI taxonomy): domain Eukaryota; kingdom Metazoa; phylum Arthropoda; class Insecta; order Hymenoptera; family Platygastridae; genus Platygaster; species Platygaster robiniae. The sequence continues at coordinate 29,217,820 of CM052019.1, forward strand.
TTGGATGGTATATCATGGGCGATGAGTTACTTCGCCCGTTTGCCTAAGAAAAATTCAGTCCAATTTCAGAAATTCATCACGTCTATGTAGAGAAGTCTTTTTTAAGAATGATCATTTATTTATTTTTTTTTCATTGTTCAATAGCTAATAATCTACAATTTTTTCATATGCTTTGGATATCGATTATTTTGAAAACCTATACACCGCCAAAATTATTTAAACTTTTGATTTACTATGAAATTCAATTTCTGGAAAATTCTAATTCTGAAACATTCAACGAAAATCGGTAAAAAAATTGTTTAAAAAAAATTTTTCGTTAAGAATATACAGGGTGGTCCAGGATAAATGGACAAAAATTAACCAAAATTTCTTCCATATTTTTCTCAATTGAAAAGTCCTCTGCATATTTTTCACAAAACTCAAAATTAAAAAATATATTCAAGCTAGAAGTTAAATCAATCAACGTGCTCCTGCGACTAGTGGGGATAGAAACCACGGATCTAAAATTTCCGGAATTTTTTCCATATTTTAATGAGTCAAAAAGTCCTTTGCTACGTTTGACAAAACAGAAAAGAAAAACAAAGCAGAAAAGATATTCAAGTTAGAAGTTTGAACCAATTAACGCGCTTCTTCGAAAATTTGGGATATCTTTTTTGATTTTGAGTTATGTAGAAAGTGGCAAAGGACTTTTCAACCTAGAAAAATATGGGAAAAATGTAGGTTGATTTTGATAAATGGTTTCTATCTCCACTTGTCGAAGGAGCACGTTGATTGGTTCAACTTCTAACTCGAACATCTTTTTTGATTTTGAGTTTTGTAAAAAGTAGCTGAGGATTTTTCGACTCAGAAAAATATGGGAAAATTCTAGTAAATTTTTTTCGTCTATCCCGGACCACCCTGTTTATTATTATCAAATAGAACGTACTTCAGTGTGTTGAGATCAAGATAATAAGAAATATATTAAAATTGCATAATCACTTGGAAACGATAGGTCGGAGATTTGAAAAAAAATTCTCACTTATGAATAAAACGTTTCGACATGTAACGACTTTTACAGAATGCAGTTTGTACTTTTACCTATTTATGAACAAAAAAAAAAAAAAAAAAAAACGGAAAAAAAGAAAATGAAGCAATATGAAAATTTCCGACCCGAAAATTTGTTACACATTTTTCGTTTACACTAATAACAATTCAATAACGCTTCGAGCAGCATTTACAATCCATTGATCAGAAATTTCATACAATTTTTAACACTTCCCAATGTGACTGGAATCCATAGATTTTCCGATGAGAAATAAAGATTAAAAAAAAATTTTTCTACAAAAGTAAGGTTACTTTAAATTTGACAGTCATATCAAAAATCATGAATTCTCGAAAAAAAAACTGATTTTCAGCTAAAAATAAAAAATACGTACATTTTGAAACTGATTTCTGTAATAATTCACAAAATTTGGGAGAAATCAGTGATATAATCAGTGACGATCAAATCGATTTTAAATAGAATGAACCATATATGAAAAGAACCACGAATTTCTTTTAGAAATTTTGGTTGTTTTTTCGCCTTATTTTAATTGAATTCTTTCACTCACGTTCATCCTTGTATACCGCCTGGTAGTCCATTTTGTCCCCTGCTGAAAATACCATCACAAAAAGCAGTAAGAAGATAATATGACAGAAAACAGTCTGATAAAGACAGATGAAGAAAAATTAGCTCGTACGACTTTTCAGACCTTATGTGTGAACAATTGCCTATCTAGAAAACTCTTAGAAAAACACAATATTGTAACGAGCAAGTTACTAAAAACAAAGCGGAAGTTCAACGTTGTACCTGAGACATAGTCTTGCGTGGAAGTTGCCCCTCACTCAGCTCGAACAGAGAGGACCCTAGATGGACAACCGCCTAAAAGAACCTGTATACCCGTAATTTATAAAGGACCCGGGGAATTGTCTTAAAAGCAAAGGTTAAATAAAAAGATTTGAATCCTCTAAATGTCAACAGTGTTGACTTATATTAAACGTACTTTTTACAAGGTTCTGGTCTACATGTTACATAAAAATGTTTAGTCCTGGCAATGTTTGGCAGTCTCTTCGATCCCTTTCCTTTTTTCCTACTACTGATTTACATGTCTAAATTTCCAAAGATTCTCGCAGTCCTCTTTTCTAATTATTAATTGCATCAACGGGTTGCGTTTGGATATAACAGCGCAAGATCACTCTTGCTCCCGTTGTCGCATTAATAAATGAATTAGGATACACCAAGAAGTCTCGAGAAGAGAAAACTGTTTTAGAAATATTTTACATTAATACTAAAATATTTTACAGTTATTACTAACTTGCTGAAAAAAACGTTGATTATTGCCTGTAGTCGGGCAGAAGAAAATTGCAGCACGCTGGGCAGGTTGTCGATAGACGCAGGGTGTCGTTTGACGCAGGGTGTTGTTTGACGCAGTGTGTTGTAAAACGCAAGGGTGTCGATAGACGAAGGATGTTGTAAAACGCTGGGGTGTTGCAAAACGAATGCCCAATTAAGTTAAAACGCAGGTCTTTTATACACGAAAAATTGTAAAAAGCGGGGGAAAATAAGAAGGTCAAAAGTATAGAAAAGTCACGTAGACATCAAAGTTGATTGTTTAAGATTTGGAGCAGATATCCAGCGTGCGTTATCATAATCGCAGCTAGCGTATCTGGTCCATCCATATGAATCTAATTTGCTGTCGCAATGATAGAAAAAATAAAACGTTTCAAAAGTGTTTTCATCTGTAGAAAAGTAAAGAGATCAAATAAAATATGAGTAAACTGATTAAAAAATAAGATAGACGAGCGAAACGCGTCTCGTCACAATATAACTATATGGCATTTGACATTGACAGATACGGAGGACAATAAGACGACACCCCCCCCCCCTTGTTTTGATTTTGAGAAAAAATTCATTCTACATTCTTCATGTATACGCAGAATACATAATTACTCTCAATTGCATAATTTTCAATTGTCATACAGCAACATCGGAATCCTCGATTTCACTACTCAGAATTTTGGAATTTTTCATTCATTTTTTACCTCAAGTCTCGAGTTCTAAGCCTTTGAGTGTGTAATCCTGGAGTTTGATGAACAATAGCAATAAAAAAAATGAAGTGCTATAAATGAATGCCCATAAATCATTTCCAAATATCTTGATTCTGTGACATGGAATACGAAAATTTTTCATTTTTGAAGTATCTATTTCTGCACACTCTTATTTTATAAACCGAATAGTCCCAGACTTGGTTTAGCTTAGACTTATAGAAAAGGGCGCCATTGAGAATTTGAGAATAAAGAATAGCAGCATTCAAAATTTTATAGCATGGAATTGTGATACTTCAAATTCTTCAATGAAAAATCCTACACTTTTAATTAACTTGAAATTAATTCTTTACTGCGGGACAAAAAAATTGTGAGATGTATAGTATATAATTACATAAATTTACATTGTAGTATGCAGAATGCAAGTGTTTCGATTTCTCCAGTTGTGTGAAACTATAAAGACTGGGTCAAATCAGAAAAAAGGAAACAAAACAGGAATAGAATAGAAATCGCACTAGGCAAGTTAATTTATTCAGATTCAGTTAAATCCACAGAAAATCTCACCTCTCGCTTGACGATTATAATGATTAACAGGATTTACTCGCGAAAATCGACCTGAACAATGATTTTTTTACGAAATCGCGAAAAAATAACAATTCATAGCACGGAGAAAAGAAAACCTGACGCGCTCACAATCACAGGATAACGACGAACAAAACTCGAAAGACGCGGCGAACAGTATACCTGTATAATGTTAGCCGGAAAAATTAACGAAAATGGATAAAATAAATTTTATTCGTTACGCGGTCGTTAGCAAGTGAAACGAGGTCTAATTTCAACGTTATGAGGTTAATAATTAATTAATTAAAAATAATTCAATTATGACCATGAAGTTAGTTGGAACCATTAGTCATATCGGCCTAATTAAAATTTGAATTATTCAGATCGACGGAAAATCGTTTGCAGGTTCCAAAAATATTAATTTCATCGTTACGAGGGAAACAGTTAATTAGTAACTAAAAAATTAAATAATCCACGGATTTGAACTTCAGGACATCCGCCGTATTGGAATCATGCGCATGCGCGACGCGCGTATGAGTTTTGTCGTTTGTGTTGATTTGTCAACACTTGTCAACGCTCGATGGTAGCCGGTAAAATTAACGAAAATGGATTATGTGTATCTTATTCGTCTCGCGGTTGTTAGCGAGTTAACCGAGGTTTAATTCCAACGTTACGAGGTCAATCATTAATTAATAAAAAAAAAGGTAAATGTGCAGGGTCCGTATTTTTGTTAAAAATGCCTTATATTAAAAAATTTTTTTTTCAAATCATAGCTTCTACTACAAAATCACTCAATCTACCTGCGGAAGATTGACTTTTTTTTTCATAAAAATGAAAAAAAATAAGAAAATGGGTTGCCCCTGTGTACTTTATCGCTGGAAGAAATATTAGTTTTCCGATCTGAAATCTTGGATGAGGGAGTTTTTCATTTATATCTCGGATGACTGTTGATATCGAGACGTGAGAAATACGCGAAATTATTATTAATTTGTTTATTTGTTTATTTGCAATTGGACGCAGGTAGAGGGACTGTTGTGATAAATGTGATCAGTTGTGATTGTTGTGATTCACTGTAATGTGATGTGAAGTAGGTGATTCATGAAACGCAAGATTTCGATTTGGACAAATTTGAACCCGAAATCCCGCTTTTCGTGAAAACTCCGTTTCGCGTGATCTAAAAAAAAGGTCTTTATGTATTTTAGGACATTCTGCCAAAAATTTGGGACATTTTGCCAAAAATGAGCTAAATAGCCGCACCTAACTTTTAAAAAATTTTGTTCAAGTTCTATTAATAATGAGTTCCTAAAGAGCCGCACCTAACCTTTATAAAATTTGTTCAAGTTATTATCTTTATTATTTTTATCTTTTAGGGGGAGCCCCAAGGGGCCTACCGTATTAAATCTAACCTAACCTCACCTAACGTTGCTTTTAAGTGAAAAGTATACATAAAAAATTAATTAGAACATGAAAAAGTTAGGATGGGGAGCCCCAAGGGGTCACAGGAACTGAAATATCCCAAATAACTCGGCACTAGCATTTTTGTTTGCATGATCAGACACAAAATTTTTGAGCAGTTTTCAAATGAATCAAATATATTTCATAATGATAGATATATATACAAATTTTTTAAAGTTGACATATTTCTCCAAAGTAATAATATATCAAAATATCATGTATTCCAATGTTAGCAGGAATGAGATCACTTATGTGAAGAGTTTAAATGCTTCTTCAATTTTTCGAATAAGGGTTGTACAGTCTTGCTATCGCAACAAAAATGTTGTGGATCTTTTATGAATGGTTTTTGGATTTGGATCAAAAAAATTCTGCTAAATAGCCTGAAAATTTTTAAAATATATAATGTTAATTTACAATGGACAAAGAATAGTTTTGGTTTGTTCATGATAAAGAGTCAGACATAAAAATTTTAAATGGGTAATTTAATTATGTATTCTTTCAATATGAAATCATGTGATTAAAAATTACCGGCGAAATGTTCATCTTTCCGGCCATATTTGGGGATGATGCTCTTGGCATCACGCCACTTTCTTTCAATTTTTGCGTATGTGCCGAAGTTGTTGAGTCGACGAAATTGTAGGAATGATTTACAGTAAGATGATTGAACTTTTTTTCGTCCAATTTTTGGTATGCCGACCAACAATCCGACATTATCGTCGTACCTGGCAAAATTTTTTCTTTAATTATAGTGACAAGTGTTTCAGCCGAGCGATTTGGTACCGCAACCATAAATAAATTTTTCGTCTCCCGATCGATACCGCCGAAAACCCACTGCCCATCAATCACTCTGCCAACGTTATATTTTCACTTCCCAAATTTTGACTCATCGATCTCAACAATCTTGCCAGGACCTCCAAGATTTGTTGTGCCATTATCGATGGACCAGTCAATGTAAACTTCTCTCAAAAAACTGACCCAGTCGACGACTGTGTGTCTTGAGAATTTCAATTTATTTTCACAAAGTTCTGTCATAGGGGAATTCATGGTCACATGAAATCCAACAAATTTGCAAATGTCATTTATGGACTTATTGGAATGTGCAAAAAACGTGTTGACTCGAAAAGATTCGGAAAAGTTGCATTTAACAATTTTTTTGTTTGTTTCTTGTCGTCACACTTTGCTTTTGGCATCGAAAAACCAAGCCGGAACTTAAGACACATGGTTTTCTGCACGTATCGCACAACCTTTCTTTCAAAACCACTTTGTGTTGTTGTAAAAACGCGATCAATTTGTCTTTGATCAAAATTTCATGAAATTCGAACAGGCTAAGTTGTCCACTGCAATTTTCTTGACTCATTTAATCGAATTTTCACTGTAACGGCTTTTTTTAACGGCTGTCAAACATTCGAAGTCATGAATACCACAAAAAGCACAACACATCACAATGATTACAACAGATTCAAAATTACTTTGAGCTGTTGCAAGAAAAAACAATAAATTTGAATTGAGAAAAATTGCAAATTTCATCATTAATTTTTTTCAATATTGAGAGTAATTGTCCTTTTTTAACGGTTGAAATCTTTCACTAACAAGCCGCTATCTTGTTTTTTTTATTAATAACCTACTTCACAATATCACAACGTATCACAACAATCCTTCTACTGCCTTCCACAGTCGAATGTCAACATTACCAAACATTTTATTTATTTACAATATTTATAAAAATCTCCTGTCGGGTTATTGCGCAGAGTCCGCACTTTTTCGAAAACCTTAAAAAAAAAACTTACCGCGATACTATCCTCGATTTTTAGTCACTGGAATTAATGGAATACTTATGGACTGGAAATCAGGTACAGAAAAAACGACTCATTTTCGTATTTTTTGTCATTGTTATAAATAAAAAATTTATCTTTCGCAAGTGGATTTAAGGGTACTATTATACAAGAAATGTTTTGAAAAAAAAAATTCCCATTTTTTTGCCGTTTTCGAAAAAGTGTGGACTCTGCACAATAACCTTAAAAAATAATGGAAATATGACCGTGAAGTTAGCCGAAACTGTTAGTAATATCGACCTTATTAGAATTTGAATTATCTAGATCGACGGAAAATGTGTATAATTGATTTTTACATGATATCGCTTTCGTCAAGTAAATTGGGAGCCACGTCATATTCAATATCTTCATGGTTGATCTTGTTATGAAGAACGTAATCTGAAAAAAACAAGTATAGATGCCTCATGTTGCGAGAAAATATATAAATAACAGTATGTCCGTCTAGAAATTTCACGTACATGTATGTTAATTTTTTTTTTTTTTCAAGTACTTTTACCTTCAAAAGCATCGAAAACAGTTGTGAGAGTTGTGGAACGACTTTCAGAAATAAGAACTTTAATAAGAAATAAAATAAACAAGATTTATCAAGTCTGAAGCAGGTAAATTAAATTATATTTTGAATCAAAGTAAATAGGCTTCTATTTTTGATTTTGATGGTATTTATCATTCCGAACGTGTATAAATCTTCTTATGGTTTTTGAAATGACGAAAATTATATAGCATTACTTAAAAAGCAAAATAAGTCAAATTATAATTTGTTCAAAAACCTTTTTTATATCAATATACGAATAACAGACACAAAAAGTAGAATAACAAAAATTATTACTACTCTGATTGTCATTAAATAATATTTCTAAAGAGAAGCACAAAATTATGGTCGAAAGCTTAAGAAGAATCACTAAATAACAATATTTCTAAGGAAGTCAGTTGTTTTGCTGTTGTTCCTTAGATAGAGTAACTCTTTGCTCTTGAAAGGATTGTTGCGTCTAAATCGTTGTGAAATAAAGTAAATAAAGTTTCAAATATTTTAAAACGGAAGAAAATGATGTAAAACGTAGAACTTAGATACATGATCAATAAAAAACTTATAAAAAAATAGATGCATGGAAATAAACAGTGGTTTGTTTTGCTTATGAGCTGTGAATCGTAATTGGAGTCAAACCTGTTATTATTTAACAAATTTTGTTGCTGACAGATGTATTTATCTTTTCATTGAAGGGCTGTCGATCTCACACGAATAGTTGGCTGACGATTTTGAATTGAGATGAGGTTTAAGTCATTGTCTGTTAAAACCACAATTAATTTTTCTGAAACAATGCCATAATGGTGGTTGTATAAATTAGAGAATTTATACTCTTATACAAAGCATAAATGTGCGACTTACCAATGAACACCCAAAAAGTTGTAACTTTCCCAAATTCAGATTGCAGATATCTGTTTCCACTCTCGATTAAATTATTTGTACGCCATTTAGATCCAAAAACACTAACTTCTGGAAAGTTCCAGTTTCTTCTGAAGTAGGCCATAAAATAGGTAATTCGAGGCATCTGATCAATAATTTAGTTTGCGTACTCGTCAAGAACATCAAATGCTTCGAGGAATTGTTGGAAAGGCAGTAAAGGCAAAGAAAAAAAAAACATGCTCTCCAAACAAAAATGATATGCTTCATTGTATGCCTAGTGTCATCAATTTCTTAGATATTGCCTGGAACGATAGAGAAATACATTTATCCAAAAACATGCTCAATTAATGCTCATGCTGTGGTACCTTTAAATTCAACAAAGTACTGATATAAATTATATTTCCGTGCCAACTTGGAAACAGAGTAGATATAAATCGATTTTTTTCTGAGTTTGGGTTCAAGTTGAACCTAAATCCAACCGTTCAACTCACTTTGCAAAAATAGAACCAGAGTAGGTGGGCTAGACCGGTACGAGATCCCCCACTCCTACTCCCATCACGTGACTCTTCCTCCACTCGCAGGCCCCGCCCACTTCCCCCTCCCCTCCCCTCCCCTCCCCTCCCCGCGCCGGTAAGGTAGAATACCAAGATGGCGGTGGTAATACCTCCTGTCGGTAAAACAGGGGCGTACCTACGGTCGGTATTGTCATAATGTTTATTTTTTTTTCGTTTTTTTTGGATGTTTTGTTTTTTTGTTTGTTTGTTTGTTTTTTTTGTTTTTTCTGTTTTTTGTTTATTTTTATTACCATTCATACATTTTCAATAACAATTGTTACATCAACAAAATATATCGTTTTATGCAGAAAATTCGCAGGCGTTGAATCTTCCTCCGAGGTGATGAAACTTCACCGGTTTCTTCGACTTTGCGGAATCTTCCAGTTTCCGTAGCTCGTCGGGGTCTTCTCGAAGCATCTCGCAGATCCTCTCTGGTAGGAAAATCTCGAATGCCGAATCGAGTGTTACGACGAATTTAGGTCCGAATCTGGTGACAACGGAGCGAATTCTACTGACATCGTAGCTCCTGTTGATTTCCAATTCGGCGACCTTCCGCGTTGGGAGAAAACTCTCGGCGCGAGCCACTTTGTTGAGTTTCAAAAAATCCATGTCGCTCGTTCAAAATTCGTCTTCGCAGTGACGCTTTGACGTTTGCGCGCCCGTATTTCAAGGAATAATTGACCTTGAAAATCTATTGCGCAGTTAGCGATGATGTCATCACAGCAAGCTTCGACACTTCGCCGTATGACGTCATCACAGTCCTATGCGATGTTATAATCACGACAAACACGCTTGCCCTTGAAACGTCCGAATGCATAGAAGTAATTTGATACTCCGATAACAGAGTAGACTAAACAATGAAGTCATAAAGGCAAGTTGAAACACGTTGTCGGATGACGTCATTCTAAACAGGCTCAAACCTGCATGACAATTCTCGGAAATATCACATTCTTAAGCAATGACATAACAATCTATTAATAGAATGGAAACTTTTTTTTTGATTTTGAGTTTCACTTGGAAATACACTTCAAAATAAATTCAACGATAATTTTTTCTGTACACGGGGCCCCACCCCGCCCCTTGCTGTGAGACACAACCATCATGTTAGTCCCTCCATTTTTATTTCCGAAAAAAATTACAATTTTTCATTCTTACATTTGTAACAATCTTTTATCATTGGAGCAATACCAACACAATCTTCATACATTGAATTCCAATGTTTCTCGCAGCGCTTACAACTAATAAATTCTTTATCACTTTGCAATTTCGGTGGCAACTTCTCCCAAGTCTGAGCGATACATTTTTTCCGAAAGTACAGTAAAAACTCTCGTGGGAGTGCGGCAATATCCTCGGAATCCAACTTGTGCAACCAGTCGGTGTATGAAAGTAGGGTGAAAGATCTCTTCATTGATGGTGTATCCCAGAATTTTTCCATCAACCACATTCTGAGTCGACGAGCGTTTTCTACAGCGCAATGATGATGTTGCACAGGTCGATGGTACGCGTTGAATTCACACGCGGAGACGCGCAGTTTATCGAGTGAAGGGCAGCCCATTTCATGCATATCAATTATGACGGGGTCGGAGTGCAGATGATGTTGCAGCCAGGTTTTCTTGTCCACGCCTTTGACGAAAATAAAGCTGGCATCCTCGAGTTGATCTTGCAGCACTTGGTTAAACTCCTCGTAGGACACATCTCCAGCATCCCACGGAATGCCGTGGAAATGCTTTGTCAACCATTTATTTGTGTTTTTTTGCCGCAGAGACAAATCTTCGAGGTTGGAATAGAGTTGTTTTGAGGTCAGTAGACATTTTGAGTACTGCGAGCTCTTTGACGACAAACTCGGGCATAAAGAAGCCCTGCATGTCAACGACGTACTTCATCTTGACGTACTGACGCTCTCCGACAAATCCACCGTCTTTTACATCTTTTCCCCCACCACCACCACCACCACCACTACCAACTATTTAAATTTCTCATACTTGACGGTTGACTTTTTATATTTATCATCATCCTTTTCCTTTTTGTCTGACACAGGTTTATATTTATCCGACGTTTTATCTTTGGACAAAAGACATCGACGATAATCGGTTAACTTATCCATCGCGACTGACGATTAATCAAGTTTGAACATTAATATATATGTAACCTAACCTTTTTATATAGATTTTCATACACACGCACACACACACACACACACACACACACACACACACACACACACACACACACACACACACACACACACACACACACACACACACACACACACACACATTTTATAGTTTTCTAACAACGCCGCTGATTGGTTGATACTCGACAATTTTATCATGTATAATAAGACAGTACGCCGCAGTTGCGGCGAGAAAAGCTGCTACTGATTCAAATTCGAGACGAACATCAACTGGTCCAGTAATCAATGAATCGTTTTGCTTTGCACAATCAATAATCACAAGAGGTGCATTCTCTTTAAATTGAGTTTTTGTCAGCAATGGAGCATTTTTCGTTCCATAATACGATGATTGAAAATTTGCAAACATTTCATACAACGTCGCGAACTGATTTCGTTGAAAATTAACGTTAAGATTTGTGTAAGGATAACACTGTGAATTCAGATACAACTTCATATCGCGCAAATTACACGTATCAAAGTTGCTCATATTTCCGGTTCTAACATTCTTTCTACCAGCTTGGAATCCAACGATAACATATCTTGGTTTTTCCAACTGTATCGTAGTTTTAACGCTCCACACATGCTTGGTCGTTTGAGGCAACAGAGGATACTCGTAAAGTTCCCAGCTTCGGAAACTCATGGCGATGGTTGGATCCGTTGAGATGTAGTTCAGCATACGAATTTTCTCCAAGTCGGAAACTTTGACGTATGGAATCAGCCATTCTATTTTGTTGAGGGTTATTTTAAACTCCTCTGGAACTGCAGGATCTGCAACCGCTGTCTGCACGATAGCGTTTATGTCGGTGTTGGCTCGGAGTATGATGAGTTCATGCTTGGCGTTGACAATCACTCGCTGATAGTCCTCGGCGAATCCAAAGATGAAATCCAGTGGAATGCAAATGTCGAAATGACCATTGTTGTTGATCAATCGTCCGGGATCGTCAATGATCCATCCAGCATTTTCCATGAGATCTTTCTGATCAGGATTTTGCGAAACGAAGGCTTTCAATGTAGTTGTCAGACCAACGTTTTTCACCCTCTCGATCTCAATAGCGTTGAGTTCATAACGAATCTCTTCGAACAAGTGAGCTATACCATTATTGATTATAGACGTATTCTCAACATTGGCTACGCCGTCAGCTCGCGTCAATCTTCCTTGTATATGCAGCGAGCTCTTACTCGGCAACATGTACGAATCCTGGTTATGTACACTGATGCGAATTTCATCGTTGTTGTTGTACGTTGACGATGCGTACGGCTGGTGCGCGTGCACTTCATACTGTGCTATCGTCTCGTCGAAGACGATCTTCTTTTCGATGGATAACATGGTATCAGACAAATTAGGCAGCAAATTTTCTTTGGACTCTCAGACCGAGACTTTTCAGGAACTGAACGTTCTGTCGTGTGAGTCGTTGAAGAGGTCGGCTTTGACTGATGATTTTTGACCATGTTGCTGGACTTTTATACTCTTCGTAGACGATGCCCATTATTCACTTTTTACATGTAGTCGTATAGTGATAACTTCACCTCGAAAATTCATTAGCTTTCCACTTTGATCGACTATGCGCAGCTGCAGATGATGTATTGCCTGTACGACAATTGGATGATAAATGACGTGATTTGGCAATTCGATGATCTTATATCCTGGGGGCACCACTGGGAAGAACTCGTGGATGGTGTGTACACGCTGCTCGTTTATATACGCTCCTGCCGTGATGTTACACTCGATGCGTAAAGCGTTGACGGCGAGAATTCTCACTGGATAATCCGACTTGTGCGCTACGTCAGCTTCGATGATTCTCGAATCGAAGCCCAGCAGTTTACCGATAGAGTCTTTGGGTCGGAAATCAATCTCCCGATTGCATTTGATCTCGCTGCGTAGTGTGCTACTGTTGGCTCGCAAACTCAGCTGGATATTTTCTGGAAGTACTTCCTTCAAATATTCCTCGATATTTCCCAATTCGTAGCTTCCAGATGGTATAGTAATGACGTCATCGCCAACATAGAACTTGTTGTTTCCCTCATCAATGTTAGGTATGGAGTTAAAAGTCAACAATTCCACTAATCCCAAGGAATATTTTTTCCGAGCTGACAGTTCGATTGGTGGAAAGTAGTGAGCTTCCAAAACCGACGATGTTCCCGAGAGCGTTAATGTTAATGAGTCCATTGTCACTCGTAGACTGATGCGTGTTCACACTCGAGCAATGCTTTTATCGAGTAAAAATTGTAGACACAAGTGACCACAGATAATTTGATTATAGTTTTGATACTGATCACGATTGTATTGAATTATGCTACCGACACCGAAATAGTATACAAGTTCGCGAGGTGGTTGTAAATTACCAAAGCTGTCAAAATACACAATTTTATTACCAGTTTTTCTATAGGCTACCCAATGCGTTCCATAACCATTTTTATTATCCAGATTGATAATGGCTGCCTCATTTAACTTTATATTATTTGGCAAATCGTTACGCATGTACACACCTCGAAAATATGGAATTTTTAACAATTTTGCATATTTCAACAAATCTACGTTGCTGAGTGCTCGGTGCGGTAGCTCTATACGTTTTTTAAATGAAGTTTCACACCAGCTCCCCAAGGTTTCAAGTACAAGCCTTTTCCCACGGCGATTGATTCCATTTTGAGGTTATGTCGCTTCGCTTCATCCAACTGTCGCTTGGCGGCTTTCGCGTCGTTGATGGCTTTTGCAACGCTAGCAGCGCCACCTGCCAAAGCCCCTGTAGCACTCAGTCCGGCAAAAACAGGTAGTAAAAACGCGGGAAGAATGCCTCCAACAGGCACAGGTAATACACGAGGCACTCGAACTTTCTTCTTTCCTCCAGCTTCTTTCACAGCTGCGCATGCAGCTTTAAGAGTTGATGGTATGGATCCAGTGGCTTTTGATGCTATTTTTGCAGCATCGATGACTTTCCTCCAAGGGATTTTCTTCGATTTCTTCTTCAATTTCTTCTTCAAACCCATTCCAAGTTTTGGCTTGACTTTCATGATGCCGGCAATCCCAAGAGCAGCTGCTTTTTCTCCAACTCCAGAATCCCTGGCGTAGATACGTTCGATCGCTCTTTTTGCGAGGACTTTGTCAGCTTCGTGTCTTGCTGTTAGATTAGTATTTTTCGAGTACGCGATATCGTGATCTCTGCAGGCTGCGTCCAGAGGGTTTATACCCTGGTCTCCACGTGCCAATCTTTTAGCAAGCTTGGTACCTGGCCCGCAAAATTGGTAACCCGGTATATGAAGTTCGACAGGGAGCTTGTTTACGAGAGTGTTGACGAGACCGTTACCTCTCACTGCCATTGCTCGACTGAGCACGAGGCTATAAAAGTCGAGTATTTATAGGTTTTCCAATCAGACGCGCGCGAACAGCTATGGAGTTTACACAGCAAAACGTCAAGTTACCAGTCATCAACTTTGATAATGTAACGGAGAAGCGGGAAAAAATAAAACGTCATGGAAAGCTGCTACCAAACACGGTTCGCTCTATAATTTGCGGCCCTTCGAATTGTGGCAAGACCAACGCTCTTCTCATGCTCGTCACGCATCCTAACGGCTTGAGATTCGAAAACGTGTACCTTTACTCTCAAAGTCACTTAATCAGCCCAAGTACGAATACTTGAAGAAAATCAGCGAACCAGTCAAAGGAGTGGGATATTTTCCGTATAGCGACAACGAAGAGGTTGTCAGTGTGGACAACGTCAAGCAAAACTCTGTGATGATATTTGACGACGTGGCATGTGAAAAACAGAACAACATACGTGCATACTTTTGTATGGGACGGCATCACAACGTGGATAGTTTCTATCTCTGTCAGACTTATGCTCGCATCCCCAAACACTTGGTGAGGGATAATGCTAATATGCTCGTGCTGTTCCGTCAAGATGACATGAATTTGAAACATATTTACGACGATCATGTAAACACAGACATGACGTTTACACAATTTCGAGAACTGTGCGCGACAAGTACGGATTTCTCGTCATCGACAAGGATAGTGACATTTATCAAGGTCGATACAGGAGAGGATTCGATTGCTTCTATAAATTAAAGTGATTCAATGACAATTGCATTAGTATAACCTGAACCACGATCGAGACGACATCATGGAGCGTAAAGATGTACTACATCAGATTGTACAAGCCAGTGAAGCTATCCGACGCAAACATCGCCTACTTAAGCGTGGAAAAGCTGCTATTGAGACGTCGGTGCGAGAAACGTTCAAGCCCATCATCGATCCGCTCCAGTCATTGACTAAACGGGATGTGGAAATGAAAAAAATCAAAAAGGAAGAAGCCAAAGAAGAATTACCTACGATGGAGGATACGTTCGAGCAACAGAGTGAAGATTTCGAGAGCTTTGATCAAACCATGGGAGATCAAACCTTCACACCGGGCATCGCAAGTTCACCAGCTCCTGTTGACTCTCTGACGAAATACTTGAACATGTTAAAAAACAAGACGTAGCAAAAGAATCTCGACATGCAGTATGGAGTACGGGCTTTGAAAAGTGGATTATTTATTGGAAACGCACCAATCAGTTTCACAGAAAACAACATTCAAGTGGGGACTGAGGAGTTTGAGAAAACAGCAGGACTTATCGAACTATTATTCAAAAAAATTCCAAACAGTTTGATTGTGAATAAAATTGATGTGGAAAACTATAAAAAAATTATTCAGCAAACGAGTGCAGACAGAAAAAATTACCTACCTGACAGGAGCCTGCGAGGTGGTAGAGATTTGAAGTATCTGACATACGTTGCTGACAAGAAAACGGGTTCAGGAGTTTACAACGTAGTTAATCGTGGATGCGACATCGACTATGTGCATTGGGATGATCCAAACGAACTTGTTGATCGCTTGCGACTTATACTTGCATCTCAAGCTGCTGGAAACAACAGTCATACCAACGAAATTAACTCAATCATCGAAGAATTGAGAGAAGCTGGGATTATATATTAAAAATCTCAGAGTCCGTAATCTCATTCAAGAGCTGGACAATGGCAAGTGTGGACGTGTTTGGAAGACATGTAGCCAAAAACCGCGAAATACGTGGGCCACCGGGTATTGGATTCAAACTAACTCCCGAAGGTCATTACGATCTCCAGCATAAAAAATTACTCAACGTTACAAAGGGTGATTACGAGACGGATGGTGCTTCGTATCAAAATATAATTGATTTTGAAGAAGTGTTGACAACGGGAATGGAGCAGTTGAAGAAATCGTTGGAAACCTTGACTAACATGTACCACAAACATGTGACTGAAAACGCTGCAATAATTTCATCGATCCAGAATCGTTTGAAGCATATCGAGAAGGAAGTGTTTGTCGATGTTACACCACAAAAGGACATTTACGAATAAAATCTCGTGTAAACTCGCATACCATTCATTACCACCATGGATCTCAAGGAAGCACTAGTGGAGGAACTTCACAAACCAGCGAGAAAAAATTATCGTCGTCGTCATGTTGATATGCGAGGATTGGATGAAACGTGGCAAGCCAATCTCGTTGACATGACCGCTTACAAGGATAAAGGCCACAAGTTTCTGCTCACCGTCATCGACGTATTCTCCAAGTACGCCTGGGCTGTACCAATCAAATCAAAGAACGGTCCTGGCGTCATCGCTGCTATGAAGATTGCGCTAAAGGACCGACAACCTAAGAATCTACACGTCGATCAAGGCAAAGAATTTTACAAGGACTTTAAGGCCCTCCTGAAACAACATGGCATCAATATGTACTCTACATTCAGCGGCATGAAGGCATCAATCTGTGAACGTTTTAATCGCACACTCAAGGGTAGGATGTGGAAACGATTCTCTCTCCAAGGACACTACAAATGGATCGACATCTTACCTGATTTGATGACGAGCTACAACTCTACCAAACATCGAACAGTCAAGATGAAACCTAAAGATGTTACCGCAGCTGATGAAAGTCGTCTGCTTCGTGAAATTTATTCAAAAAAATATAAAAAAGAGCAGAGAAAATTTGACGTTGGTGACAAAGTTCAAATCAGCAAATACAAGCACGTCTTTGAAAAGGGATACACACCGAACTGGACAACGGAAATATTCACCATCGCTGCTGTAAAACCAACACATCCAACAACGTACAAACTCAAGGATTATCAGGACCAGCCCGTCGAAGGAGGATTCTACATCGAAGAACTCGCCAAAATGCAACATCCTGATGTATATCTCGTTAACTGCGCAGTCTTTGAATAACCCGCGCACACTGAATTTTCACAACACCACCAAGACTTTTCTCACTCAACACTCGAAGTTCATCAATGTTCTTGACAGCTCTATCGTTCAATGTCTGAATTTGTTCGGGATTCACTGCATCACCCCGAGTCAAAATTTGTTTTTGCATGTTTACCACCTCATACGCGGCCTTGAGTTTCGATTCCGCCATTTTTTCGAAAATTGAATGTCACTTTGTCACAACAAACTGTAGCGCGACAAAGCGTAGCGCGACAAAGCGATAGTAAGATGTTCAGAGTAATGCATGAAACGCGACTGACTAATTATGGTAAAATTGAGTAGACTTATATAGAGGTAAGTGACGTCATCACCAATCCCCTACTCCTCAACATGAGTCATAGATGGATTCTGAGAATTGATCGATAAAGATAATCACCTCTGTAAATAATGGAATTAAATTACTTCTATTCAGAGTTCAAAACAGAATACTCAAATTACAACTGTAAACAAAAGTATCAAATGATAACTGCGCAGCGAAAAACGCTATGATCATATTACATCTAGGAGCGGAAGTCAGATTGTAAACAAAGGTCATAAATTTGTCACGATCAAAGATGCCGAATTGTAAATAGTGCAGGATATTCACAATGAGGTTGAATTACATCTACGCAGCGAGTGACTTTCCTAAGCAAAGGTATCAGGTAACATTTACGCAGCAATTTTTTCATGTAAACACTTGGTTCTATATTTAGCTCAGATCAAATTACATTCACATCCGGAAACTCGATACTATAAACAAATGAGGCAAATTTTATCGCGGTGTCATATTTTCAGAACTTTCATGACATAAATAATAACATGAAATTGGTTGATTCTCAAATTACATTCACATCCGGAAACTTGATACTATAAACAAATGGAGTAAAGCTTATCTTAGTGTCATATTTTTAGAACTTTCAGAACATAAGCAATTGCAGAAAATTGATCGAGGTTCGAATTACATTTACGTAGTCACATACGATACCGTGAGAACTTCAACGCGGGTTAAATTTTATTGGCGTATTATTACATCTTCATCGTAAGTTCAAAGTGATGCAACAATTAAAGGTTTGTTTAACAAAGTGTCGATAAAGCAGTTCCCTACCTAAACGACTCGCTAGTATTTTGTAGGAGAAATCATCCTTGCCGACTGAGGGTAACTCAACAACTGAGGGTAAATTATCAACTTATCAACCAAAGGTAACTTATCGACCAAGAGTAACTTATAAACTATAGGTATCTAATTAACTGCCGATAATTTTTTCAATGTATTGCAACATTTTTGAAAGTATCAACTACTTTCATCCTCAATCAATGATAATTATAATAAGTTATGGAAAATATTTTAAAATTTTTCCTCTGGAAAAACTGAATTAAAAATCCTTCAGCGTATAAAAATTATTAATACAATGGTCTACCGATGAGCTATTGAAATGAAGATTTTAATTCGCATAAAGTGCGTTTAAAAGTTTTTAAAGAATCATTCGGATTATTCAATTACAATAAGTTATGGAAAATATTTTAAAATTTTTCCTCTGGAAAAACTGAATTTAAAATCCTTCATCGTATAAAAATTATTAATACAATGGTCTACCGATGAGCTATTGAAATGAAGATTTTAATTCGCATAAAGTGCGTTTAAAAGTTTTTAAAGAATGATTCGAATCATTCGTCGTCGTCTTCCGAACGCGAGAAAAAGATAACGCGCCCGGGCAGCGAGATTAGACGGCGCGGTGTTTATGAATTCCCGCGCGGTATTCAAATTTCATCTCCAAATATCGGGACCGAAAAAATATGAAACATTGACTCCATCAAAATGCCTATTATGCCTCAACGTCAGTATGATTTGATTCTTCAATCGTTAACGTCATCATCATGATGGAATATAATTTCACCGATGAGTGGAAAATTCAAATTAGAGGAGGAGAAGTTACTTTGCCACAAAATATGCGAATACTATCTACTCATCAAAAAAAACGAATAGTCAGACAAATCCGGGATTTCTACGCAAGGCATCCCTTGAACTATCAAATAAAAATTGATCGTTCAACATATGAACTCAAAGGCGGATACCTCGTTCCTGTGAGTATGAATTTAAAATTTATTTCAGAAAAAACAAGAAAATGACAAAAATTTTTCTATTGCAGCGTTTGTACGGCCGTGTTGCACGAAAGGTAAGGCTTTTGGAAGAATGTGAAGAGATGGAGGAAAAACTAAGGCTCCTAGGCTCGGATGATGAAGGCGAAGTAGAAGTATTGAACTAAAAAAAACATGTAATCAATAAAAAATAAAAAAAAATGAAAAAAATATGTAATCAATAAAAAATAAAAAAAAAATGAAAAAAATATGTAATCAATAAAAAAACAAAAAAACAGACAAAAAAAATTCAAAAAAAAACAAAAAAAAAAAAACAAAAAAAAAACCCTAAAAAAAATCAAATGAAAAACACAAACAAAAAACCTCAGGTATTACCCACCGCAGGTATTACCTACATAAGGTTATATCGACCACGCTCTACCTTACCGACAGTAAATTCTCCCCTGTTTTACCAACTTCCGCCATCTTAGATCCCTGCATTACCGACGCGGGGAGGGGAGGGGAGGGGAGGGGAGGGGGAAGTGGGCGGGACCTGTGAGTAGAGGGGGAGTCACGTGATGGGAGTAGGAGTGGGGGGATCTCGTACCGGCCTAGATCATTTACTAACCAGCAGTCCACGACGCGAGTCACATGAACTGGAAAAACTGAGTTGATTGCATTGATGGAGGCTTTCTCAAAATCACTTACAAAAATATTAGCCTAGCACTATAGCGCATATTTCCTGCCAAATAGTTTTGTAAATGAGCTCAATCTTTCGAAGGCACAATACATATAGAGCTCCTACAGCCTTTAAATACCATATGAAAAACAAATCCTGTAGTATAGTTTAAATAAATTCCCATTTAATGAAAATTAGTACATGGTGCAAGAACTATACATTGTCGCCGATACCGACATAGACGACAATTATTTGGGTTAGCTGAGGTCGCCTTGGTCGTATCTATAAATTAGAAAAATAATTAGCGTTAGCATCATAAATACCAAATGGCAAAGATAATACGATTGAGTGTATAATTATCGACTTTAGTGAAAAAAAGGATATGTAGCTGTCAAAAAAAGTTAAGTGATTAGCAAACGCACTCAGCAAAAGTGGCGTCAATAAAGATGAAGGTCGCAAGTGATAGGGCAGTCAAGACACGCTGCGTACTCAGAATGACAGCTGTGCCACCATCTCGTGAATTTGCAGAACTTTGCAAAACATTTTGCACTGGCTGACACCCCAATAAAGTATCATAAATATAACAAGCTCTCTCAGATAATAGTGGTACATTTTTTCGACGCTCTCTCTCCAATGATTTTCCTAGCGTTCTACTCCATTAGCAAGCCACAATAACGGCATCGTTCCTTAACATCATGGAAAAAAAAAAGATTTTTCTAGCCAGTTTTGAATGAAGCAACAAGTTTCGCTTTGAATACTTTCTTTTATTGAAACAAAGGAAGTATAATGCATAATTTTGTACTTATTTGAGCGTTCTTTACGTCATTCAATATTATATCAGTTAAATTGCTATGAAGGAACAAGAGATACTAACTTTTAAGTTGATAGAAGTATGCTATAGTTCTGGGCTCTTGGACAAGATGAAAAAATTCAACTTACTCATATGTTCGAAGCACTCGCCGCCAAATCGTCTTCGGCGGATCAAGTATTTCATCGTGTCACGTAATTTATTGAATTTTAGGATCGTAAAATCACTTATGTGAATATGCTTTTTCCAATTTGTATGGATACTTCCATCGTCTTATTCTCATGCTAAAATGTCACAATGTTGACTTCTTTTTTTCGAGCATACGTATCATCCCTTATTGCGATGGTATGTGTATCCGTCGTACTAGAAAAGCGTTGAATTATTTCTCCTAATTATTTCCTCCATATCATGTGAAAATTTAACTGAAAATTTATCAATGTGATATGAAAATGAAAAGAACATTATTACCAGGAGGAAAAAAGGTTTTTAAGCTTGCAAGCTTTCTCTGCCCTTTAACTCCAACATTGCCAAAATGAGTGACACCCTTGTATACTATACATGAAAGTTTACAATTTCACTTTGTAAATTGAATTTACGAAAAAAAATTTTCAATAAAAGAAATCAGAACAAATAATTATATTACTAACATATTTGAAGTAGAGAATTTATTATTAAATAATTTTCCATTGCACATACTCTGCAAAAAAACTCACAAACTGGCCTTCCATTTCCTAGCTTGAAACCGAATCTTGCACTTTAGGTGTCCGACCTAAATAAAAAAATGAATATTTCACAAGGCAAACGAAGTACATTCGACAACAAGAAAGTAATTATCAAAATAAGCGAAAACTCATCTGACTGGGAGAGAATCCCTATTTCGGTAGTCCATCGATCATTTAAAAGTTGATAAATATATTTTGGCATTCTTTTCTAATGAAAATGACGAAATGTTGAAGAAGAAGAGCCACAGAATTACGCAACTGTAAAGTTTTCGCATCAATACAAACTGAATTATTCAATTATTGTTATTTGTTGTTATTGCTTTTGTTTACTATCGACGTCACTCACATCGTTGACAAGCAGACAACGACAAACCTTGTACGCGCATGCGCACGGTTGCAATATGGTGGACGTCGTTAAATTCGAATTAATTTATTCATTACTAATTAACCATTGACCTCGTTAAGATGAAAAGAACATTTTTGGAACCTGTAAACGATTTTCCGTCGATCTAAATAATTAAAATTTTAATAAGATCGATATTACTAACAGTTATGGCTAACTTCACGATCATATTTTCATTATTTTTTTATTAATTAATGATTGACCTCGTAACGTTGGAATTAAACCTCGGTTAACTCGCTAACAACCGCGAAACGAATAAGATATACATAATCCATTTTCGTTAATTTTACCGGCTACCATCGAGCGTTGACAAGTGTTGACAAATCAACACAAACGACAAAACTCATACGCACGTCGCGCATGCGCATGATTCCAATACGGCGGATGTCCTGAAGTTCAAATCCGTGGATTATTTAATTTTTTAGTTACTAATTCCCTGTTCCCTAAAAACTGTTTCCCTCTTAACGATGAAATTAATGTTTTTGGAACCTGCAAACGATTTTTCGTCGATCTGAATAATTTAAATTTTAATTAGGCTGAATAATTAATTTTAATTAATTAATTATTAACCTCGTAACGTTGAAATTAGACCTCGTTTCACTTGCTAACGAACGCGTAACGAATAAAATTTATTTTATCCATTTTCGTTAATTTTTCCGGCTAACATCATACGGGCGAACAGTTTGCCGACTCGCTCCTCTCTCTCTCTCTTTCCCCTTCTGTCACCTAGTCGATCTAGCGAGCGGAAGGAAGACAAAGGGGAACCAGCACGCGATAAGTGCTCCATTTACGCGGGAGCCCCTTAAATAAAGAAAAGAAACAAAAACAAGAAACAGGAAAATCCCAACACCAGTTGCAAATTCGAGGGTTTTAGACTGCCGAACATAATTTTTATGTTTTTCATTGCAGGAAACAGTAGTTCGAAATTGTAAAAAAAAGTTTTGTGAAACTCTGGATGGAAGAACATAGATTAGTGAAATCTTGGATTTCAGAATTGTAAAATCGAAGAATCTATAGTATAATAATATAATTAAGAACTTCTTTCTGTTAAATACTGAAAATAATCACTTCAGAGTCATTAATTATAAGAATGAGCATTTCATAACTTCCAATTTTTATAATATAAGATTGTTTATAGTATTGTATGACTTCCTGACAGATTTTAATCCAAGGAATCGCAAATTCTATTTGACAGTATTGTCAAATTCTAGATTAGAAATTTCAACTAGAAATAGTTGAAAAATTTCTAAAACAGTAAGAAAATTCAGAACACTTAAAAGAAGCAGCCTTTAGAAGTATTACCGAAAACTTGAAGAGGGTGAGCGGTGTATGTCAATAAGTGGATGCCTTTTAATGGTTTTGTTTCATTGTGTGAAGATCACGACCTCTCCCTCAACAGCACGCTTCATCCCAGGATCATCCAAGGACCGTTTCGGGATATTAGTTTATTGTAGGATGGTTCTGGGTTGATCCTGGGATGAAAAGTGCTGTCAGGGCTCTCCCGTAACGTCATGTAAAAATATGAGATAGGAAAGAAAACAGTAATTTAAATTTCTTTGACGAACGTCAGTTATTGCATTTATTTTTAATCACTGTTATTTTTTTAATGTTCAACTCAAAACATCCGAAAGCACGCGACAATTTGATAAAAATTTTGATTTTTATTAAATCATTCCGAAAAATCCTTATTCCTTATCCAAATTTATTTTTTCACAAGGCGACATGATACAATTCTTATTAGATTTCCAAACCTTTAAATGTAACGATTGTATAAAATATATAACTGTATATTTTGTAGTGGTGTGCGGGAAAGGGAATTTTGAGGGTCGAGACAAGTCGGAAATTTTTCAACTTAGTCGGGACAAGATTCCTAGTTTTTCGGGATCCTGAAAAGTTCGAGAATTCCGGGAAATTCGGGAATCTCAGGGAATCCAGAATCCAAAAAGTTTTCTAGGTGAGGGAAATTTTAAGTCACGAAAACCTTAGGGACACTGGAGTATTCGAAATTTGGAAAAGTTTAAGAGTGTTTCACAAAATCCGAGATCATGAAAAGTCAGTTAAACCTGAAACATTTGGGACGTCTTAAATTTTCAAAGTTTTTATTCACAAAATAATATTTATATTGCGAATTTCAAAATATGTTTTTTTAACTTATGGTCCATTTCATTTTGAATCGTCTAGGTGATTCAGGTTTGGTCTTTTTTCGCATAAAAATGATTTCATAGTTTCTCAATTGAATTCATAATGTTGCTCAATTGCCAAATGTTACATTTTTTCTATAATTCAATAACTCGGCCGAAAATTGTTCGATCGTTATATTTTTTTTCTACTTTGTAGGTAAAATTTCGTTTTAACAGAACAAAAATTTTTAACTTTATTTTTTGAAAAAAGTCTTTATCTTACAAATCTCCACATTGTATTAGTTCTTTTCCTTAATTTTGTTATAATCACAAGCTAGCTAAATAAACAACATTCATTATTTATCTCTTTGAGTTAAAATTCGTTGTTCAGTAACTCCGATTTTTTGAAGTTCAAGTGCCATTTTTGCTATTATCTCTGTGCTTGATTTCTTTGAAATTTTAAAATTTTACCAAAATTAGGCCGATTATAATGGTGTTCATTTAAGTTCGTCGGTAAAGATTTACTTTCAACGAAAAAAAATTTTTGGGCTTTATAAAGTTTTGAAATTTCTTTGATTATCATGAAAAAAAATCAAATATTTCTCGACTTAAAAGTTCTCATATTGCGTTAGTATTTTTGTAAGTTTTTTAACGAGAAATATTTCGTTCATTATCAATATGAATTTCAATATTAATTTTTGTCAGACCAAACCTGAATCATCTAAACGATTCCCAAAAGCCATGAATGTAATTTCACTCTTGATCAATCTTATTTTATTCATCTTATTCCTAAAAATCATGAATGCGATTTCACTTGATTGATCTTATGTTCTTCTTGAATGATATTTATTCAAAAATTCTTAAGTAGTATTTAAGATGCGAAAACGTATTTTTGTGTAGTTCGAAATATAATTACACATCTTAACAAAATTTCTAAAAAATTAATTCACAATGAACAAAAAATTTTTATAATAAAAAGAATTAAAAAAAATCAAGTAATATGAAAACTTTTGGTTCAAGAGACATTTTTGATTTTTTTCGACGCTAATAAAAGAAATTTAGAAAATGTATTGAGCTTCAAAATTATTCTTTCTTCAAAAGTAAGCCCTTTTTGATTAAATTGAACGAAAATCATTATAATGGAACTATTTTTCGTAAAATTAAAAAAAAATCAAAGAAAATAAAGCA
Source organism: Platygaster robiniae (assembly GCA_028476575.1). Classification (NCBI taxonomy): domain Eukaryota; kingdom Metazoa; phylum Arthropoda; class Insecta; order Hymenoptera; family Platygastridae; genus Platygaster; species Platygaster robiniae. Next base: position 29,243,115 of record CM052019.1, read on the forward strand.
TATAAATAACTTTAATTTTAAAAACTGTAGCTAACAAACAACGAATTTCATTTAAGAGATGAGACGAATACTAGATATTGTTCATCTAAGAAACTTGTTTTCATTGAAAAATTAGGGAAAAAAATCAATAAAATGTTGAAATTGTTAGGTTCAAAATTGTTTGATTTTTTTTCACGATAGTCAGAGAAATCGTGAAAATTTATTGAGTTCCATAATTTTTTTTCTTTCAAAGAAAATTTCTACTGACTACCTTTAACAAAAATCGTTATCACCGAACCATTTTTAATGAAATTATAGATTTCATATAAAAAAAAAAAAAAAAAATAACTGCAAAAACGGCACTTTGGCCCAAACGGCCAATTTCAGTTACTACAGATAAACACTGAATGTTGTTTATTTGACAAACTTTCTATTAAATAAATATGAAGGTATATAAAACTGTTGCACTGTCAAAATTTAAAGGTTCAAAATTTTTTGAACGAATAATAATACATACCATATTTTTCTTATCTTATATTAATATTTATATTTTATATTTATTAGTATTTTTTTTATACAAATCACGATTGCAAGAAAATTTCTCTTCACAAAATGAAGCTTAGAATTAATGCCTGTGAGGATAAAACTTTATCCGCAAAATGGAAAAAATAAACGATCAGACAATTTTCGGCCAACTTAATAAATTATGAAACAAATTCACATGTACTCTCTAAATTTCTTCGAGTGAATATTCTGCAAATCGAAATTTGAGTGAAATATCACTCAAATCGTGTGAAAGTTCACTCGAATCGAATGGAATTCCGCTCGAGAAGAATAAGTGGATTTTTCACTCACTTCTTTTGCGTGAAATCACACTCGAATAAGAGTGAAATTTCACTTGATTAGAGTGAAATTTTCACTTGAGCGTTCGATTTGCAAGATTTTCACTCGAAGAGATTTACAGAGTAGCAACCAAGGAAGATCAAGTTTTTAGCTGATATTTCCTTTTTTCGGCTGCTAAATTCCCTCCGACAAAACAACTGAAATTCAAGCAAAAAGAAAAAGTATGTGTCCCGGACGTCGCAGGGCTCCCGAATTCGCTCCCAGCGAGTTCCCATGGAGCTCCCAAACAGCTCCCAAGTAGCTCCCAGGGAGCACTACGAGGCTCTTAATATCCAGTTCTTGACAAATCCCTGGGAACTCCCGGGAAGCTTCAAGGGAGTTTCCAACCCAGCCGGCATGTAATATTACAATCTTTCACTCATCTATCAGTTACATTGCTGTAACATTTCAATGTCCGAAATTTGGATTGAAATATAACAGAAATATATCTGAAACGGACATATGCCGGCTGGGAAGTAGCTTCCAGGGAGCTCTTCCCGACTGCAAAAATCCAAATGGAAACTCCAATTGATCGTGACCAATTGGAAAAACACATGGAGTTACCTGACCAATTTCTCAAATGGAGTTTGTTTCCATTTGGAAAATCTAATTGGAGTCTCCAATTTGAAATTTCATTTGGAAATTTTATTCATAGGTTCCAAATTGCATTAAAAATTTTTTTCAGGTGAAAAAAAAAAGGTAGTTAATTATCTAAAGTCAAAGATAGTCACAATAGAGAATTAAAACAATTATAAAAAAAAAATTCACTGCCGGGTGGATTTCGCTCGTGCGTGTTGCGGGTTAGAAGGAAAGTGTCCCGACCACCCCGCTGTTAAAGCTTCTTATAACTCTGTGGAAAAAAAAGGAAGTCATTATGAACATGAACCAAGCGGTAAAAACGATATCCTTTTGTATCCACAGTGCTATAAGAAGCTTCAACAGTGGGATGGTCGGGACACTTGCTTTCTAACCAGCAACACGCTACAGCGAAATTCACCCGGCAGTGAATTTTTTTTTATAACTATTCTAAATTTCTGTTGTGACTATCTTTCACTCTAGTAAATGAAATACCCTTTTTTTTCACCTAAAAAAAATATTTTATGTTATTCGGACCTAGTGAATAAAATTTCCAAATGAAATGTTAAACTCCAGTCGGATTTTCCAAATGGAAACAAATTCCATTTGAGAAATTTACTAGGTAACAATATGTGTTTTTTCCAATTGGTCACTATCAATTGGAGTTTTCATTTGGATTTTTACAGCCGTGGAGATCTCCTTGGAAGCTACTTGGAAACTCCTTGGAAGCTTCCCGGGAGTTCGCAGGGATTTGTCAAAAACCGGACATTAGGAGCCTTGCAGTAGCTCCCTGGGAGCTACTCGGGGGCTATTTAGGAGCTCCATGCAAGCACGTATCCAGATTTCTTCCATCCTTTTCTTACGTCTCCTCTGAGCACGGCCTTTGGACAAAGACACAAGGAGGGGGCCCATGCCCCCTCCGTGGGTCTTTTTATAAAAAAGTTGTATAAAATTTGAATAAAAATGCAAATAGAACGCCACGCCAATTTGGTTATAATCAATGATCAGGAAAAACCGGAAACTCGGAGCCAATGATTGAGAAGACAAACAATTTTAAGTCCAAATCTTGTACAATTTATTCTTCTAAGCTTTCGGCTGAAATCCAGCCCTCATCAGGGACTACAATTATATAATGATTACAAACTTATTTTTACAATCGTAGTTAGAAACAAAAAATACTCTCTTAGATGAGAAGAAAAAACAATTAGTGAAAAATCACGTCGTTAACAAATTCAATGATAATCACGTCGAAATTCATGATTTTCGTCATGCTACTTCGCTAAATGTAAAAACCGAAGTGAAAAAACAATTAAACAAATAGAGAAATCGAGACAATGCGTACAACGTGACAAACTGCGACGTTCTGAAGCAATAAAACAGAAACATCGGTCAGGAATCCCCAAATATCAAAACCTAATCAGCAAAATCGAAAATCCCAAAATAAACATGAAAGGGAAAAACCAAAAAAACATAATCCAATCCGACAAATTACAAATTCCCCAAAATCTTGTCATATATGGGATTCGAATTCCTAGTCTCGTTCTGTAAATTATTAGTCTTTTTATTCGTCTTAATGAATAGCGTCTCAGCAATGTTCCTCTTGTAATAATTGTCCTCTCGATTCAAAATTTCAACGTGATTCTAATCAAACTCATGATCAAATTTCAATTGGTGCTCAGTAACCACAGAATGTCTATCCAAAGGTAATTTAAAATTGTTACGATGCTGTTTAATTTTAGTACTGCCTCTTCTTTTATTTTCACCAATATAAACAAAATCACAATTCTTGCACTTAGTTTTATAAACTATTCCTTTAAAATCATTTTTTTCTGATCATGATCAATGACATGATCAGAAATTTGATCATAAGTTTGATTAGAATCACGTTGAAATTTTGAATCGAGAGGACAATTATTACAAGAGGAACATTGCTGAGATGCTATTCATTAAGACGAATAAAAAGACTAATAATTTACAGATCGACACTAGGAATTTGAATCCCATATATGACAAGATTTTGGGGAATTTGTAATTTGTCGGATTGGATTATGTTTTTTTGGTTTTTCACTTTCATGTTTATTTTGGGATTTTCGATTTTGTTAATTGGGTTTTGATATTTGGGGATTCCTGACCGATGTTTCTGTTTAATTGCTTCAGAACGTTGCAGTTTGTCACGTTGTACGCATTGTCTCGATTTCTCTATTTGTTTAATTGTTTTTTCACTTCGGTTTTTACATTTGGCGAAGTAGCATGACGAAAATCATGAATTTCGACGTAATTATCATTGAATTTGTTAACGACGTGATTTTTCGAAAATTGTTTTTTCTTCTCATCTAAGTGAGTATTTTTTGTTTCTAACTACGATTGTAAAAATAAGTTTGTAATGATTATATAATTGTAGTCCCTGATGAGGGCTGGATTTCAGCCGAAAGCTTAGAAGAATAAATTGTACAAGATTTGGACTTAAAATTGTTCGTCTTCTCAATCATTGGCTCCGAGTGACCGGTTTTTCCTCATAATTGATTATAAAATTTAAATGAAATAAATAAGACCCAACCTTACCATATATAACCTGGATGATTCGAGATGAAATGACCCTTATATGAAAACAGTTTTTTAAATTTCCACGAAATTTAATACAGAATTTCTGTCTCAAATTTGCCGTGTCGTGAACTTGTAAATTTCTATTTAGATATGTTTTGGTTTCTGGGAGTTTACCTTTAAAGCGGAAAATCGAGGCGATTTCTACTCGAACTTTAGTGAGTCTCACCTGCAAATCGCAAGTTTCAGTAAACTCTCGATGCCAAAATGTCTTGGTGATTCACGAAAATTCGGGATCACTATTTTTTGGGGGAAACGGTCATTCCCGTCCCGTCCAAGCCTCGGAAATCCCGAAAAGTCGGGATTACGCACACCACTAATATTAGGGTGGTCCTCGAAAATCGTTGGAGCACCCCTTTTAAAGTTTTTAAATGCAAAAAAAGTACGTTAACCAAAATTTGATCGAAATCGATGCATACTAACACGCGCTGCCCAAATTTTGAATTTCAGGAATATGGCGATTTTTCTGTAAAAATTCCTTTTTCTGAAAAAAACCACAGCTTCTTTTTAACTTGTCTGATTGTCGAGATTTTTAAACTGTTCAACTCGCAAACTATGCCCAGAAACATAAAAAAAATATTTAGATTCCTACGATAAGCACAAAAATATGTTATCCAAATTCAAATCCAAATGTCATTTTTAGTCGAAAGAACAACTTTCTGAAAAATCCTGAAATTGAAAAAAAATTTTATTTCCGAAATTTTCACATGTATTGGGGAATTCTAAATAATTATTATTCTAAAGTAATGTCCTTTAACGGCAAAAAATTTCATGCGAAAACCCCTAATAGTTTTTATGTGGCACTTCTTCAAAGTTATGTGAAAACCGCCTTGGATCTGAATTTGGAGCCCACAAGTTCCAGTCACTACGCACGCATCAAAAACTTTCAAAAAATTGTTGTCTGTCAAACCAGACCAATATTTTTTTTTGTTTTTTGCGTTGCTGGATCTGAATGTCGGGTCCGTTTGACTCTATAAGACCATATTTCGTCTCTGACCTCAAAATAATTTGCGAAAAATGGAAAAATCGATAACCCTTATAATTATAAAAATAACCATAATACCAAAAAAAAAACATTTCCAATGTAAAACTTTTGACGTGAGGGGTCGCGTCTGAAAAGCATACAAAAAAAAAAAAAAAAAAAAAAAAAAAAAACAAATCTTCCCTATACGCTCAGTAAGGGCTAATATCCATTAGAGTGAGTGAAGTGATGTGGTTTCGCATAAAAATTTTTCTTCAAGGCTTCTTACATTGAAATTATAACATACGTATAATTTCGGATATAATTATACAATTGTATATAATTATACATACGTGGCAAATTTCATTTTCAAAATATCTGGACTCAAGCATTTCCAGTCACTCACCTGCCCGCTTTTATGGCTTGTAAAGGCAATGTACACTAGTTCCTTGATCTACTGCATTGTCATCTTAAATAGATCTTTTGCATAAATTTTGATTTATCTAGAAATGCCACCACATTCCTTCCTTTTCTTCTGTATCATAGTGTAATTATAAATACAATATTTTTTATCACAATTACAAAGTATTAATTTCGAATCACCATCCTATTTCTCTCTCGCTCTTTGTCAAAGACAATAAAAAATACAATTATGTTTTTATGAGTATAATTTTTGAAAAATTCACAAGCACCACCAAATTCGTCCCCTCACTTTTGGTTTACAATAGTTTTGAATAAAATATTATTGCTATCTGAGTGATTAGTGTACATGCTAATCAACTTTTTATGCTTCCACTTGTTTCTGAATAACAATCATTCTGAATTCAACATTAAATAAACTCAAAATGGCAAATCCAATTTTTATACGTATTTACAAGTTATTAACGGAAAAACAACTAAGTTTGAAGATTATGATTTGTCAGGAAAAGCGGGCAGGTGAGTGACTGGAAATGCTTGAGTCCAGATTTTTTGAAAATGGAATTTGCCACGTATGTGTTACGATTTGGATAGTGTTGATTTTGATGATTCCAAATATCGTTGGGCCGTGGTAACGTGGCCGAACACGAACACAGTATTTGAAATAAATTCAACACTGTTTTTTTAAATTTATTTCATTTTTTTCGATATTACGCGCACAAAACGCGAAAAACGCACGAAACGTCAAAAATCTACAGACTACTGCTGACTACAAAAAACCAACCAACCAACTAACGCTGAACCAACAACTAACTAGCAACAATCCACAACTGCCTAAGAATTACAGCGCCCCAAAAATAAATGTTAGCTTATATAAAGTTGATTAGACGCAGAAATAGATTAGAAGGACGCGCTGGAACATTCGCGCGTCCTGATAAAAAATCGGATAATATCGGACGGTGAAAAACAAGACCTAGCTCGATCAAGATCATAAACATGAAAAATAGAATGATTCATGAGTATGAATAATAGAACTAGGAATTTGAATCTATTTTTATCAATCATAAAACTTTTTTCTCTATTTAATCTTGAGCTAGATTTTGTTTTATGATTAACATTGTATGATTTGAAGGCTTTTAGTTATTTTTACCAGGTGTACTCCTAATTAATTTCCGGTTTTTTTGCAAATAAAACACATAATTCCAAAAAAACCGTAACCTTTATTTTATTCAAAGTATTTTCCATCGCTTTCTACACATTTTTCCCACCTTTCTGGTAAATTGTGGATACCACGCCAGTAAAAATCATTGCCTTTGGAGGTGAACCACTCGGTGAGCCATTTTCGTACATTTTCGTACGAGTCGAAGCGCTCCTCAGAAAGGGCATGGCCCAACGAGGCAAAGAGGTGGTAGTCGGATGGCGCCAGGTCTAGTGAGTAAGCCGCATGATCAAGCACTTCCCACTTGAGCCTTTCCAGCGTGTCACGAACGACTTTCGACTTATGCGACGGCGCATTGTCGTGGAGCAAAATCACCTTATTCTGTCGTTGTTGATATTCTGGTCGGTTTTCCACAATATCTCGGCTCAAATCTCTCATTTGCTGTTTGTAGCGAACGGCATTCACAGTTTCACCAGGTTTCAGCAGTTCAAAGTATATAACACCGGACTGGTCCCACCACACACACAGCATGACCTTCCGACCGTAACGATTTGGCCGTGCCGTCGATGTCAATGCTTCACCTGGACTCACCCACGATTTGTTGCGCTTAGGGTTCTCCAGGAAAATCCACTTTTCATCACCAGTAACAATACGATGCAGGAAAGACTTTCTTTTGTATCATTGAAGCAGCATTTCACAGGTCACTTTTCGATTCTCCATTTGTCTCTCGGTCAGTTCATGGGGCACCCACTTTCCACACTTCTGAATTTTTCCCATGGCTCGCAGACGTTTGGAAATTGCTTGCTGTTGAACTCCCAACGCATCTGCAAGCTATCGTTGCGTTTGCGTGTTGTCTTCATCTAATAATGCTTGCAATTCGGCGTCATTGAACGATTTTCGCTTGCCGGAGCGTGCGGCGTCGTTCAGGTCGAAATCTCCATTTTTGAACTGTCGAAACCACGTTTCACATGTTCGAAGTGTTAATGCACGATCACCATAAACTTCCACAAGCGCACAGTGGCTCTCGGACACTTTTTTCCTCTGATTGAACATGAAAAGCAATGCATGGCGCATATGTTCAAAATTCGGTACAAAATTCGACATTTTTGAAGCGCAATAAAAACTTACTGGAAGATTTTTTCGAGAAAATTTCAACGCAGTTCAAGCACTCGATATGACTGAACAAAATGACATATGGTATGTGTTACCAACAGCGGTACAAAACAGAACGCCATCCATTGAAAAAACCGGAAATTACTTAGGAGTACACCTGGTATGTCACGAACTCGGGACGTGACATTCCTGCCTCTTCAAGTGCGCGCGTCCACGTGCGCTTACAATTAAATTTTACTCTACGTCTTATATCGATGTATTATTTCCTGTTCAATTATTTTTTGTTTTTTTGCAAATTTTATGCAAAAAAATTATATTTGTAATTGTGGCGCTTCAGCGTACACCCCTGCCTCTTTAAAAGAAAACGTATGTCCGCATACGTGCTATTCTAAAACTTATCATACATATCATATGTTTCATTTGTATCTAGATTAACAATGATCATTTTCAAAAAAATTTTTTTTTATTCCTAGTACATTTTAAATTCTCATGGTTTCCGCGTACTGTTATGATTCCATAGTTCAAAAATAATGAGAAGAAGAAAAAAAAAAAGAAGTAAATTTCATTTTTATTTCTTTTTTTTTTTTCAAGATCTGCATTCAATTTTCAGGGAATAGAGTTCAGTGCATTACACATAATATGCGTAGTATTTCTACAATGCTGGAGCAAAGAATAATTGATTTCATCTGATTTCATAATTTATTCCTTATTTTTTTTTTTTTAACCAGCAATAAATACAAATTCGTGAGGAAAAATAACCTTTTTTCTCTTTCATGTTTTCATGAACTCCCTTTTTTTTTTTAAATTTCCTTTTATATTCTGTCAAAGTTCTAGTAGCAAATGCAGTTCTTTAATAGTTAGAAATAAGAAATTCACATTTCTTTATTTTGTTCTCATTATTTTCATTATCTTCCTTTTTTTATCTACGGAGTGATGATATGATCAATGTACTAGAAATTTAACAATATTTACATTTATTTTGTTTGTTGGATCATAATATCTCGTGCTCGTTTTTATCACGATTTATATAAGTACTACTGTGAATAAAAAATAATTATTTTTTCTAATTCAGTGCGATTTTATACCGTAAAGAAGAGTTTCGTGTGTTTTTTTTTTGAAAAAGTGAACTATAATATGGCAAAATATTACGAAGGTTGTTGGAGTTTCGGATATTATTGGAACACTTTTCTTAAGTCTATTTTTTATTATTCGGGAGTTCCTTCTGGATATAATCCTCAAGTGGTTGCCGCCAGAGGGGTATAGTAAGGCCCGTCTTCCCAAGGAGTTTGAGAGTTTTGGAGCTCTTCAAGTTTTTTGAGAAAATGATCTCTCACGTTCACGATGAACCAAGTGCTAAGGTTCGTTGTCCCGGTGATGATGGCGTTGCGAGTCTCAAAGTTTTTCAATTCCACCAACCCCTCGTCGTTCTTGACGATGCTGAACTCCCCGTCCAGGCAGGTATAGACTTTAAAAGTGTTTTCAGTTTTCAAGGCCTCTTGTATTTTGACACTGAAAATTTCTTGAGCCTCCAATAAGAATTGTGTAATGTCCAGATGGCGTAGATTGACGATAACGCCCGTGCGAATGTGATTCGTAAAAGCGCTGTCAAGGTCTTTCCATCTAACACGTTTTTGTTCTCCAGCACCAGTCACGAGTAAACCACGCAACAGGATTATATAACTGCGCAATCTTTGAATTACACGCGCCTACTGGAATTTCACGGCACCGACACTTTTTTCACTTGACACACGAAGGTTATTAATGTATTTGAGAGCGGTAATGTTCAATGCCTCAATTCGTTTAGGATTCACCGCGCCACCCCGATTCAAAAGTTGTTTTTGCACGTTTACCACCTCGTACGCAGCCTTGACTTTCGCATCCATATTTGTTAAGTGTCTTCAAAGAAAGTTGCGATAAAACTGACGCTCCCGCTCAAGAATGTCGTATTTATAGCTGGTGGCGCTGCAATCGCGCACTGTTAGGTAATGCTCGGCAAAACTCGGGAATGTTCGGATACGTTTGGCAACACTCCGAAACGTTTGGCAGTGTTTCAGTAATGTTCGGCTACGTTCAACAATATTTTAAAACTTTTAACCGCGCACCACGTCACGAAATCGCGCACTGTTATCAAGTTCTGCGCACTGTTGCCACACTATGGCGTCACACTACGGAGTCACGCTACAACGTTTTATTACGTTTTTAAGATTTTCGCGCTATGACGTCGAGGTTTTCTCTAGAAAACTTATGTCAACTCCGAGTTGGGCTACTGAATCCTGTTTGATAACTCGCATCTTACTGTTTCGTTCGAACGGAACTCATACAGAATTCAATCGAAATCAACTCTTCATTTAACGCGTAGTGTACAAAAATTAACCAGAAAATCTAAAATTTATAACACAAAATCTCAATGAGAAAGCTCAAAATAATCTGAAGTTAATCACACGAAACTAGAATTGAGAAAGAACCCCGGGCTCCAAAATCTCCCGGTATTTATACGACTCAAAATCTAATGGGCTAAAGGAACTGAATCATAGTAAAATGGGCCACAGGATCGCCAAAAGAATCGCATCATCTCCCACACAGTATCTAAAAATGGGCTACAGGACGTGAATTATCGTGAAATGGGCTAAAGGAAAACGCGTCAACCTATAACAATATCTAAAATGGGCTGCAGGCCCAAAAAATGCGACATGGGTTACAAGACGCTCGAATGACTAATGCTAGCCTAAACATTAGAAAATAAACTCTCCCCCATGACTCATCCAGACTGCGTCATCCGGGTCCACGTTAAAACGATTCTCTAAGTTACGCAATACACTCTGAATCATTATGGAACATGATCGGGACGTGACACTTATATACGAAAAAAATGACTTATTTATAATTCAGATTTTTGTGAGTGAAACTTTTTAAAAGCCAATTTATGTTTCCTATGCTATTGATCTTCTTGATAGATTAGTATTTTGTTTTTTTTTTCAATTATTTCTTTTTGTTCAGCCTATACGTAGATCCATTGCATAATACACTATCAATGTTTAATTACATGACAGTGTACTTGTGGAGATTGAACTAGGTTGAGCTCAAGGAAAAATAACGACACTGGTTTTATCACTACACAATTACAAGATGGGTTTTATTGATGACAATTAGCACAGTTACAATTGATTCGATTGCGACCGATGGTATTCGTTTGACAACTCACAAGTGACTCTCTGAACTGGACTTAATCGCGCGTTTATATACGCTCAGGCGTGGAACGTTCTAGAACTCGGGCTTGAGATAATCGCATTTTCTAAACTTGTTAATATTAGCGAAGTGTGATTATAAATTTCTGCGAATTACATATTTTCCGTTGTCTTACATTTAATTACAATTTCTGATGGATAATCAAAATGCATTTCTATAATTATTCCGTAGAGATTAGCATATTTTATTTAGAATGCGAAATTGCAAGTTCTGAGCTAGGAAAGTTGTTTCCTGTAAGTATATGATAGTTGTGGAAATTGATGATGAAATTATAGTAGAAAATATACATAAGAAATATATTTGAATATAAAAAATGATTGATTCCCGAATATTGGTTCTAGAATTTTCTGGAAGCTTTAAACGTTGATTACAACGCAATCACATTGGTGATTGAAATTCACTTGCCAAGAGTGCGCGATAATTGTACGTACGTGATAGGCGACACGACTTCCTCGTGATCATTTACACTTATCTTCTAACGATTGGAAAAAACCCAATGTTCTAGAAGTTCGATAACGAAGTCGCTACATCCTCATTTCCAACTTCAAATAACTCTTTTTTCTGTATGAATTTTTTTGGTTTTCTTAAAGCATGTTTTCTATTCTTCAAATTTCCATGTAACACGGTCCGTCATATTTTTTATCAAATATTCAGAGTCATTTTTCACGTTATAGATCTTCAAGGGTATACTTTATTCTAGATTTCTCATTCCATATTCTGATTTTCGGCGTGTGAAACATCTTGAGAGCAATAATTCAATATTCGTTGAATTTAAAGTTAGAGCCGGCCCAATTTTTTATCTACCTCAGAAGTGATGAATCGCGTAAAAGGCTTTCAAGGTTATACATATGATAAAATTCTTCATATGGTTTGATGTTTTTCTTTGAGAATATACACGCCTAAACTCGTCAAAATGAGTTTAGTACACATAACACAACTGCGAAATAGAATTTGAAACAAATTTGGTAACATCTGAATATGCTATTGAGATTTCCGGGACGGAATCATGCAAACATTGTAGCTACATTATTCCAGGTCTAGATCCATTTACGCATCTCATAACACTTCAAGTTTTTTTCTATTGTCGCATTCTCCAGCATCACGAATAAATCTTCAATGTTGCTTTCACTTTCCTGCTGGAACGCGTTCAACATGCTCCCACGCGTAGCGAAATCGATCGTATCCGAAAAGAGGAATATATTACGTGTTGCGTTAGGCCCGGAATAACATGCTCGACGCCTAAACGGCAGGTGTTTGTATGTCTAAGGCAATAGTTTTTGGGGCCCGAGCCGCTTCTCATTTCAGTACACGAGAAACGCCACTCGAAGAGGTTGTTCGCGGAATTTTCCGCGAGTTATTTCTAATAAGTAAATTGGCATGAAAAAAACTAAAACCAATTGCAAGGGTTGAATTACGCTCTCTCTCCCTTTTTGCTCCCTATAAGTTCATGTTTCGCATTGACAACCACCCGCTGATATGGTAGTCCTCGGCGAAGACAATGATAAATTGCAGTGGAATGCACACATCAAAGTATCCTGCAGAGTCGGTCAATTTCCGAGTACTATCGATGAACCATCCAGCGTTCTCCATAAAGTCTTGTTGCTTGGGATTTTGCGAGACGTAGGCTTTCATAGCAGTCGTGATTTTAATATTTTTGACTCTTTCAATCTCCACGGCATTAAGCTCGTAGCGCATTTCCTCAAACAAATGGGCGATTGCATTGTTCACGAGGGTCGTGTGTTGGGTGACCGTCGTTCCATCAGATTTTGTTAGACGGCCCCGAATATGGAGAGAGCTTTTGCATGGCAGTATGTACGAATCCTGGTTCTGTACACTTATTCGAATTTCGTCATTGTGGTTGAATGTTGAAGAGGCGTAGGGCTGGTGAGCGTGAACTTTATATTGCGCTACTGACGCGTCGAAGACGATCTTCTTTTCGATGGATAACATGGTACCAGACAAATCAGGCAGCAGATTTTATCCTTAGACCAAGGCTTTTCAGGTACAACACGTTCTCTGGTGTGAGCTTCTTCAGCGACGTGTGACGACTGACGGGTTTTGAACATGACACGGGAACTTTATACTCTTCGGCATACACAACGCCAATTATTCGTTCTTCAGGTGTAGTCTGATTGTAATGACCTCGCCGCAGAAATTTATCAGGTTTCCGTCTTGATCCACTATGCGCAACTGTAGATGATGTATTGCTGGTACGATGACTGGATGATAAATGGCCTGATTTGGCAGTTCGACAATCTTATATCCTAGAGGCACCACCGGGAAAAACTCGTGTACGGTGTGAACACGCTGCTCGTTAAGGTATGCTATAGCTGTGATGTTGCACTCGACCCGTAAAGCGTTTCCAGCGAAGATGTTTACCGGCAGTTCCGATTCATGCAGCACATTGGCCCCAAGAATCCGCGGAGGATGAAAGCCTAAAGTTTTCCGATTCTGTCCGCGGGTCGAAAATCAATAGGCTTGTTGCTTTCGATGGTGCTGCGGAGCGTGCTAGCATTCGCTTTCAGATTTAGCTGTATGTGCGGTACGGCCTTCTTGAGAGCTTTTTCAATGTTCTTCAACTCATAACTTCCAGGAGGTATCGTAATGATTTCATCACCAATGTGAAACTTGTTATTTCCCACGTCAATGTTCGGTATAAAATTGAAGGTCAGCAACTCTATCAATCCCAAGGTATATTTTCGCGCTGGCGAAAGCTCTATTGGAGGAAAGTAGTGCGCTTCCAGGGTGGACGATGTCCCGGAAAGCGTCAACGTCAACGTGTTCACCATGACTGAAACTTGAAGATTTGTATCTTTTCATGTTCATTTGCCACTTTTATAGGCTTGTTTAAATGCCAAACTTGAATGTCCGCAGATGAATGTGTCGTAATCATGATATTTGTCACGATTGTACTCGACTATGCTACCATCACCCCCAAAATAATCCATGAGGTCACGAGGTGGTTGAAGATTGCCAAAGCATCGAAATATATTATTCAATTTCCAGTTTTCCTCTAGGCCACCCAATGCATCCCCGGACCATTTTTATCGTCTAGATTAACAATGGCGGCCTCATTCTTCTTGCAGCTCTTTGGCAAATCGTTGCGCATGTAAACACCTCGAAAATGTGATATTTTGAGCCTCGTTGCATATTTCATAAGATCCAAATTAGTGACTGCTTGGTGTGGTAGCTTTAAGCGTTTAAATGCAGCCTTATGCCATTGCCCCAGGGCTTCAAATACAATCCCCTTCCCACTCCGATCGATTCCATTTTTAGATTATGTTTTGTTTCCTCCAATTGTCGCTTTGCAGCGCGAGCATCATTGACTGCTTTGGCGATACCCGCAGCGCCTCCTACTAGGGCGCCAATGGCACTAAGTCCTGCGAAAATTGGTAGCAGAACCGCGGGTAGGATACCGCCCACTTTGTTGGACAACAGTTTGTCGCCCACAGGTAGGACACGTGGCAGTGGAACTTTCTTTCTTCCGCCCGCTTTTCTGACAACAGCTCGCGCCACTTTCAACGTCGACTTCAAGCAGCCAGTATCTTTTGCAACTTTTTTCGCAGCCTCAATGACTTATCTGAAAGGCAATTTCGTAGGCCTTTTTTTCTTTTTAAGTCCCACGCCCAGCTTCTCTTTGACTCCCATGATGCCAGCAACTCCAAGGGCGGCGGCTATTTCTCCAACTTTCGAATCCTTGGCAAATACACGTTTCATCGCACGTTCAGCTAGGATTTTGTCGGCTTCGTGTCTAGCTGCTAAGTTCTCACAATTCTTGGAATATGCAATATCGTGCTCTCCGCATGCGGCATCAAGAGGGTTTATGTCGCGATCTCCTCGCGCTAATCTCTTCTCTAGTTTAGTGCCTGGACCACAAAATTGATAGCCAGAAACGTGAAGTTCGACGGGGAGCTTGTTGATGATGCTGTTGATGATACCTTTACCACGCACTGTCATTTTACGACTGAGGAGAAACCTAAAAGTATCCGGTATTTATAGTTTTTGAGGCAGTTGAATGTGAGCAATCATGAAGTTTACATCGCAAAATATTAAATTGTCGATCGCAAACTTTGATTGTCTGGTAGATAGGAGCCGGAAACATGTCAAGCGACATGTAAAGTTACTGCCAAACACGGTTTGAGCAATCATTTGCGACCCCTCAAATTGTGGAAAAACTAATGCTATGCTGGCGCTCGTTTTGCATCTAAACGGACTAAGATTTGAAAACATTTACGTTTATTCTAAATCTCTAGGACAACATAAATATGAATACTTGAAAAATATTATTGAACCAATCAGAGGTGTCGGCTACTTTCCATATAGTAACAATGATGAGGTAGTAAACATTGATAATGTTCAACCAAACTCCATCATGATTTTTGATAATGTCGCATGCGAAAAACAAAACAATATACGCGACTACTTTTGCATGGGTAGACATCGAAATGTAGATAGTTTTTATCTTTGTCAGACATACGCGCGTATCCCCAAATATTTAGTGCGAGATAATGCAAATTTTCTCATATTATTTCGTCAAGATGACATGAATTTAAAACATGTTTACGATGACCATGTCAATACCGATATGAGCTTCACATCTCATATCGCACAATTTACGAAACACAGTTTTGTAAATTGCGCGTGAAATGTTGGAATAAGAAATTTGGATTCTTAGTGATTGATAAGGATAGCGAGATAAATTATGGCAGATACCGACGAGGGTTTGATTGCTACGCGTCTATAAATTAGAAAGACCCAACATCAATTGTGTCAGTATGAGTCGAGCTTTAGGATATCATGGATGTGCTGCGTGATATCGTGCAGGCCAGTGAGGTCATTCGCCGCAAACATCGCCAGCTAAAGCGCGACAAGGCTGTCATGAACTGCTATTCAAAAAGATTCCAAATGCAAATCTTGTAACAGGCAGTGATGCTGAAAACTATAGAAAGATTGTTAACCAAACGAGTGCTAATCGAACGCGCTATCGGGCCAACAAAAAGATCAGAGAGAGCAAAGACTGGAAGTACAAGCATAACATTGCAAAGCGGGGAGGAGGAATGTTGAATGTGGCCCAGCGGCGAGAAATAGACTACGTGCATTGGACGATCCAAACGAGTTGGTCGATCGTTTGCGTCTTCTTGTTGCATCGCAAGCTGCCGGAAACAGAAGTCACATCAACGAAATCAACTCAATCATTGAAGAGTTGCGAGAGGCTTAAATTATATATTGAGCGTTGCAAGACGTGAGACCGCATTCCCATTCAAGACAGTGGCGAGTATAAACGTTTTTGGGAGACCCTTGGCGAAAAGTCATGGGATTTGTGGTCCACCGGGTGTTGGTATAAAATTCACCTACGACGACAACTATGACATGGATGGTGAAAGATTGTGCTATGCTGGCGCTCCCGAGGAAATGACTGATGCTGCAACGATGAAAAAAGTTTATGATGTCGTCGGGAAGGAAGAGAAACGTCTCAATCAAGATTTGCAAACTCTCCGAAAAAACCTAGGTGCTCTGACGGATAATTTTCATCGTGAAATAAATGTTGTAAAAAAAAACCAACAAAGTCTAGAAGAACTGGTGTACCAGAGTGTTAGCCTCATTTCTCAACTGGACGCCACTAGGCGTGGATCTAAAACGCGCTCGGCTGGTGCAGGAACTCCATAAGCCTGCAAGGAAAAATTATCGACGATGCCATGTTGATATGAGAGGATTAGGTGAAACTTGGCAAGCTGACCTCGTCGACATAGCGACTTTTGCCGACAAAGGCCACAAGTTCCTGCTGACTGTCATTGACGTATTCTCCAAGTACGCCTGGGCAGTGCCTGTAAAATCGAAAAATGGTCCTGACATCACCATTGCTATGAAGACTGTGCTACATGATCGCCGGCCCAAAAATCTACAAGTCAATCGGGTAAAGAGTTTCACAACAAGGACTTTCAGGCGCTCATGAAGAAATATGGAATAAACATGTACTCTACATTCAGCGGCATGAAAGCGTCAATCTGTGAACGATTCAATCGCACACTCAAGAGTGAGATGTGGAAACGATTCTCCCTTTAAGACCACTATAAATGGATTAACATTTTACCTGAATTGGTCGCAATCTACAACAATACGAAACATCGTACAATCAGAATGAAACCCAAAGACGTTAACGCTGCTAATGAAAAACATCTTTTTCACGAAGTTTATGATAAAAAGTATGCAAGAGAAAAGTTGAAATTTAATGTCGGCGACAAGTTCAGGATCAGCAAGCACAAGCACATCTTCGAGAAGGGATACACACCCAATTGGACAACAGAGATATTTACCATCATCGCGGTGAATCCGACACATCCTACGACGTACAAACTCGAGGATTATCTAGGTCACCCCTTCGAAGGAGGATTTTACGACGAGGAACTCTCAAAATCAAAGTATCCAGAGGTCTATCTCATCGAGAAAGTGTTGCGAAAACGTGGAAATAGGATATTTGTCAAGTAGTTGGGTTTCGATAATACGCATAATAGTTGGATAAACAAAACAGACATGTAGTTTGCAAATAAAAAAATTATGTAATCACATATACATTCCGCCTACTCATCTACATCCATTCTGATCTTATAGAGGCCATGTGCCAAAGTATCAGTCGTGTCTGGTAAAATGTGTCTCTTGTCATCGGCTAAATCAAGCGCGAGCTTCCTGTGCCTGATTGTTTGAATTTCGTGAAGTTGCGATCTAAAAAGTTGTTGAATTCGATATTCTGGGGTTTTATCGTACAAACATTTCAAATTATCATTTAAAGTCAAATTTTTCGCCACGACGGATGCTTTGACACCCTTTGCCTTCATAATCCTATCTTGCCCTTCTACGCGCAAACTATACATTTTATTTCTTAGGCCCACAAATTCCGTAATAATTTCTCCACTACACTCGTCCTTCATGAGAACAACGATCTTTTTATTTTTCAATTGAATGCCAAAACGATTGTCGCGTGAATAATCTGAAGTTTCGAAATAGTCAGAATTCTCCTTCATTATGACATATGGATCGAGATTTTGTAGCTCATAAATCAAACTGTCTGTATCGGTGTATAAGATTTTTGCATTGGTCCTTGGTTTCATAAAGTCGTAGTGGAATGCGTATATACAAGTTTTCGAAAGATCAAGCACCCAAAAGCCCGCATAGATTGGTTTGTTAATAGTGACCTGAACACGATCTAGTTTTACGGCAATCAAGTTTTCTCCAAAAATTACACGCGAATTTAAATTTGGTTTGACAATCAACGCCTCAGCACCGTGTCGTCCATATTATTGAGTTACAAGTGTCATGTCCATTCTTTTCCTCACGTTTTCCATTGTTTTACTAAACACGGCATTATTCATGAGTTTAAATAATTTTTTCTCAAATTCGTTTCTGGCATTTTTGCGCAGTTAACTATTGAGGTCTATATACATCCGAAGCCAGGGCGATTGGTTAGATTTGAAAATTCTATGAATATTACGCAGGATTAAGCCATGACTCAAAGCTTGTCTCGAATTTCGATAATGAATCACATATCGATTCTTTGGTTCTCAAGTTGTGAGTAATTTAGCATGTTTCGATCCGGGAGGATTTTTATGTTCTGGGCAAAATGGTAAATCATTGTGTGCGTCATGTAAATTATCGGGATACTCGAGATCAACTTCGAGAATGTAGCCTATTTTCGAGTCATCAGCTACATTCCATTGGAAATTTTGTTGAAAATTTTCAATCTATTGAAATCCTTCGTAGGGTAGGTGTTGAGTCATGGCCCATCCGTACAAATTATTTACATCATAATACATTATATATTTTATATCCTGCTCTTGGTTATAGTTTAGTTCGTAGTATGGATTATTTACAATAGAGTGACGATTGCTACATTGGGAGACGCCTCCTCTGATGCCACGTTCTATGAATAATAGCTGGTCAATATCTGTGAGTAGTTCAAGCTCAATGTTGGTATGCTTGAGCATCGCATCCCAGCTGAATCCAGGGAGAGTGTAATAGTGAGCTGGATCCAGATCGTAGACTCGAAGGCAGCTGGCGCGAAAATTTTCGAAAACATCGGCGAGTAAAAGGACGTCAGTCTCGAGATAGAGGTCCGAATAGGCGCCCAAGGTCTCAATACCAAAGTTGTCCCATACTGCCTTTGCGTGGCTGTAATCGAAAAAATTTTAAAGTTTTCAGAAAAGTTTTTCTGAAGTTTTTGAAAAGTTTTCAGAGTTTTTCGAGAGTTTTTCAGTTTTTCACAAAATTATTACCGATAATCATTTTCGGGAATTCTCTCAGCTGCCAAGGTGCTGTAAAAGGCCTCCTGCGGGGGTAGGAAGTTTTCATTCAATTTGTCCCACGAGTCAAGGTACTCGTTAGGGAACATGCCTTTTTTCATCAACAGCTGCAATTGGTGCTCGCTGTATCCGGTAAATTCTCGCCTGACGATGCTCTTCTCTTCCAAATTAGATGCCAGCTTTTCAAGGGACGAGGCCATGAAACGTAAGGAGTCGATAAAGCGCAATCACACTTTGTCCTCCTTAATGTACTTGGTGAAGGAGATGGATCGCTCCGTCGTTTGTGGAATCAAGTAGATTCGACCTTCGACGCACTGTGCTACTTTTTTTACAATCAAATGGCTGTCATAGCCATTCAAATTGTGAAATATAACCTGTAACAATTCAAAAAGTTTGAAACATTTTTTTTCCAACAATCGAAAATGTTTAACATTAAAAGATAAATTACCGTAATCGTCAGAGCATCTTGGTACAGGAGATTGCACCTGTTGTGGGCAGCGCTTCTAAAGTCCCCCGTGAGATGGCAGTGGTCCCGGACGGATGTCGTCCTCCGAGTGAGCCTTCTTTACAAACGGCTGTTTACAAAATGTGGCAATTTTTCGCTATACGCCAAGCTTGCTCCTGATTGGGGTGAGTGGTTCCATGGGCTTCTTGTCGGCCATTTTCTCCTTGACCTGGTGTGAAAGGGTCACCAGTTTGTCGGCAAGTCATTGCGCAGGATCAGGGCTCCGATAACTCTCATATCGGGATTGACTTTCGTCAAAACTACATTTCATGTAGTACGCCACACTATGCGCCTCGTGAACTTGAATAATCTTTGTATTACTCTCACTTGCATCGTCAATTTTTTTTAAAATACACTCGAAATCTGCGTTTACAACATATGGAATTTTTAAATTGTTTTCATGATTGTCGAATTTAATTTTATCTTTTCCTTTTTCTGGTAATTTTATTGCACATTTTTTCATTTTTTTACAATCAATTTCGTGCGCCTCCAATTTCGCGGGGGAATAAAAGTAATGTAAACATCTATCACAAATATAGTTTCGATGCAAGTGTGAATTTAGTTGTGAGCACACGAGGCGAGAAAGATCTTTTATGCAAACATAGTAGAATATCAAAGGCTCGGCATCTTCACCGTCCGAATCGTAATAATTTTGAATAAGCAAAAGATTTACGCGTTTGTCCTTTTTTTGATAAGTTATGTGAATCAGCGCCACAATAAAACTTTTCATTTTTTTTTCTAAAATGTAAACATTGACCGGAACTTCGTTATTCTTTTCAAAAACTTTTACTTGTTTAGGCGTCACTGGAAACGTAATTTTGTCAAAGTTGAGTTCATCCCTGTATGGTTCGTAGTAAGAGAGCCGCCCCGGGTTTTTCACATTTCTTCCCACTGGATGTAGCGCCAACAAGATTGACCACTTGAAACACACGTCATCGAAATTCTGGACATTTACACAGGCCTTTCGATTTTTGATTTGTGTGGGGAGATCAACGTAAGAACTTTCATACATTGGGTTGTATTTATTCATGTGGATGGCGAGGCTGACAATTTTCTGAAGCGACCATCCAGAGTCCTTTTGCTGAAATTCTTCCATTTCTTGAGGTAGCCGATCTCGTACATGCCGCGTGTACCACTCGTGTAAATTTGTTGTTTTTAATATCGGTGCAGTTTTCGTAAAGAAGCTTTAAATTTCTACCACTTCTTCTCCATTTTTCACAATCGCAAATTCCGCATCCAGTACAGTATACACTTTGAGAGCGTTCCGATCCACAAGCACTTTTTCAATTTTGGTCGCGAATATTTCCTGAGCGTCTTCCAAAAAAGATGTAATGTCTAAGTGTGTGAGATTAACAATGAGTCCACTTTGCACGTTATGATCGAATGCTGAGTCAACGTCTTCCCATACTGTTCCAACAGCCCTGCCACTGCGCGTAACGTATTCGCTAAGTTCACGATTGTAACTAAACAGATGGTTTATTATACGCGCACAATGATTTTTCCCCACCGCACTACTTTTTCGTCCAAAGACTCTCAAGGCTGAAACACTCACGTCCGCCTCCTCAGTTAAGAACGCCACTTCGCGAGAATTCACGGGACGCGAGGATAAGAGCTTTCGTTGGCGCTTGGTCACTCCTCTAGCCGCGTTGATTGCCATTGTAAGACTGATGCTTTTGCACGCTTTTAGGCCGTATTTATAAGCTACAGCCTATGGGCTATTTTTAGAATGTCTCTAGAGTCCAATATTTGTGCAGTTGACGATACACTAAGATTATAAAGTTTACTAGGTAAACTCTGGTAATTTTTTACTTTTCGCAATCTCAAGAGCAAAAGTATCATTGGAGTAAATATTACAAAAATCTTCAAGGATCTTGAAGTTTTCAGAAAAACATAATTTAGTAAAAACTTTTCATAAATTTTTTTTAAATCCTGACAGAGAAACATAGTGCGTGCTTAAACGTAATTTTTAGCGCAGATGTTTACATGTCATCCGTATCTCTTGACTGAATATTTAGTCTACATATCTTTCACACCACTAAGTGCGTGCTGAAATGTGATTTTCAGATGTTAACATGTCATCCGCACCTCTTGACTGAATGTAATGCACACCTTTTGGTACGTGCTTAAACGTGAGTTTCATGTTTACATGTCATCCGCACCTCTCGACTAAATGTCATGCACACCTCTCGGTGCGTGCTTAAAATTGGTGAGATGTTTGATCTTCGTGCTTGAACTTTGAATACAGATGTTAACATTCACATATTTTTTATGAAAAACTCTGACTCCTCAATGAATTTCGATTGTCATAAAACGTAGTGAAGAAACAAGTGAAAGATTTAAAAAAGGTACGTATAATAATTCAGTATAAACTTTTTTATATTCTTACGATTGGGATTATCTTAAAGGTGAATTGAAATTCAGAAAATGAATGTAATACCGCTGGTATATCCTTATGTTTAGGGTTATCTTAAAGGTGGATTGAAATTGAGAAAAATGAGTGTAAAACCGCTGGTGAATTATCTTAGGCATCTTTATTGGTAGATACTTAATTGATTGTTTTGCGAGTGCATCTCGCGCAATTGTTTATGCGAAGGCGTCCACTGTTTACTATATACTTCACCGCTCGGTTGCGATTGGAAATGCAATTGATGTTCGAAGATATGTCCAAATGTTTAGGAAATCAGTGCGGTTAATAGGGCTTGATCAAATTTTTCTCTGAAAGATATGATCAGTTTTGAACCGTCAACCATGGACGTTCCGCACAATGAAAATCCTTTTTTCTGAAGTAATAGATACTAAGGTAGAAGAATACGTTGGGAACAATAGGTACCCCACCATAAGAATCGACCGTCACAGACTTGCGCTGCCTCAAATCCTGAGATATAAGAACGAGGATCAATTGCAAAAAAATAATAGAAGAGACGACTTAGGCAATTCAAAATCGTCTGCCTATCTGGATTGATGGCAAAGAACATAAAATCAGGGGGTCGTTCGTGGTACCGGTAAGTAGAGGAATTTCATTTAATGTTATGTTAATTAATTTATTGATAATTTTTTTTACAGATTCCAACGGAACGGTTTAGACGCCTGCGGGGGATGAGGAGAGAGTTGGGCATGATATCTGAGGTAGATATAAATAAATTTTAATTGACCAAGCACTCCGTCCAGAACAGTATTCAAGGATAAAAACAGTCAATGCACACAAGGAGCCAAATTCTTTCATGTATCAAAAGTTTAATAATCGGATCAATATTTCGACCTTACATCAGGTCCTCTTCAGGATCCTTATAAAATTGAAACAAAACCAAATCTTTAACAAACAATCATTTGAAATTAAATTTTAACATAATTATCATCCAATCTACTTACAATTATATATAATGTTCACGTCATAAATCTGTGATTGATATTAAAGGTTTCCGGTTCAAGTCGATCATCGTTAAATTCACAAAAACAATCACAATCAATCGGTAAAAAATCGTCGTCATCTTAATGAAATTTCAAATAAATCAAGAAATTGTGTGCTCAACATGTGTACAGCAACACGTACTAATGACGACTAGCCACCAAATAAAGTCACGAAGAAAAAAACTCTCATCATCAAAACACACTGGAAGCTTATCAATTCTTGTAATCCTAAACCAAACCCAAATATCTATCATATACACTATTCAAATTTCTTATATCTTCCTGTTTATTCAGAGTATTATCCATCTTCTTAATGAAAATCATCTCTGAAAAGTCCCCTTTAAATTTATTTAGTTCTCTGTCTAAAATTTCAACTTTCGCCCAGTCAAATTCATGTCCTGTATCAATTTTATGATTAGTCAAAACACTATGGTTGGACGGAATTAATTTAATATTATTTCTGTGTTCCTTTATTCTCGTTTTTAAGTTTCTCTTTGTTTGTCCAACGTAACAAAATTCACAATCACCACAATTAATTTTATATACAACTTCTTGTTGATCAAAAAATGGTAACTTATCTTTCCCTCTCCTTATAATTTCAGTATTCAATTTGTTATCAATTCTATTAATAATCTGAATATTATATTTATCAAAAATTCTTTTCAATTTCATGTTCAAGTTATCAATGAAAGGTAATACTAATCTTGTTCCCTCTACACAGTTTTTTTCCGATCATTCTTAGTAATACCCTTCAAAAAGTGAATCCTTTTTCTAATGTGTCTATTAATAAAAGTTTCTGGATAATTATTAATTTTCAAAATATCTATGATTCTCTTAAAATTCTTATTGTGAAACCTATAATCTGCTAATTTTATATTTCTATCAACCAAATTTATGACAGTTCCTATCTTCTGATGTAAAGGATGTCTTGAAAAATAATTAATAAATCTTTCTGAAGATGTTGGTTTCGAATACCAATCGATATCCGTGTCAGCACCATTTCAACATATTTTCAATTCTAAGAAATTTATAGTCTGATTTTCCTCCAATTCATACGTAAATTTTAATCTAGGTTGGTAAGAATTGAAAACCGAAAGAACTTCAAAAATATCATCCTTTGGTATTAACGCTAAAATGTCATCCACAAATCTCACGAACGACGGACAATCAAACTTCAGGGACTCCAAACAGGAAACCTCCAAATCCTGCATCACCAAATCCGCTTATGTCCTCATTTATAAACAGGACATACTTCAATTTCAGATGAATGAGAAATGTATTTCTAATTTGACGAGAACTGAATTATCGGAATTTGTTAAATTTACTTTGGCTCTTGGAGACAAGTTTAATTTTCCTTTTATATCGAACAAAAAGATAAAGACTATTTAATTCATGAAAGAGATTGAAAATAAATTATGCTTTTTTGACCAAAAAATTAGGAATGAAATGAGAATAAAGGCTTTAAATGAGATTTCTAAATATTATCATTCGGATGTACATTCTAAGTTTTATGAGAAGTTCATCATGCATAATTTTGAGATGACAAAAAGATTTTCCCAAAGGAATAAGTATTTGTTTGTCACAATCGCGGATAAGGGAGGAGTTACAGTAGTTATGTACAGAAATGACTATTTATCGAAAATGAAAGGTTTATTGGAAGATGACACTACTTATAAAGTTATAGGGAGGAATCCTTTGAATAGTATTAGAAATAAGTGTAATGATATTCTCAAAAGATGGCTGAAAATGGATTACATAACTTATGAATTATATAGATCAATTATGGAGAGTGGGGGATGTCTCCCTAGGGCATACGGCTTGCCAAAAATTCATAAGTTAGGTAATCCATTGAGAATCATTGTTTCTTCTATTGAGAGTCCGACGTATAAATTGAGCAAGTTTTTACAAGATTTGATGAGTAAGAGTTTACCGAAATCTATGACATATATTAAAGGTAGTTTAGAATTGAGAAAATTAATTAAAGATTTAAAAATTCCTTCCGATCATGTGTTTGTTTCTTTGGATGTTTCTAATCTGTTTTCTAATGTGCCTAAAGATTTAGTGTATTTGTCCTTGAAAAAGAGATTTAAAGAATTTTTAAGTAAAGTGACTAAAATTCCTGAGCACGAATTTATCAATTGTATTTTGATTTTGATGGAATCCACGAGTTTCAGTTTTGATGGACAATTATATGAGCAGACTTCTGGGACTCCTATGGGTTCGCCGTTGTCGCCTATATTGGGGGATTTGGTGATGCAGGATTTGGAGGTTTCCTGTTTGGAGTCCCTGAAGTTTGATTGTCCGTCGTTCGTGAGATTTGTGGATGACATTTTAGCGTTAATACCAAAGGATGATATTTTTGAAGTTCTTTCGGTTTTCAATTCTTACCAACCTAGATTAAAATTTACGTATGAATTGGAGGAAAATCAGACTATAAATTTCTTAGAATTGAAAATATGTTGAAATGGTGCTGACACGGATATCGATTGGTATTCGAAACCAACATCTTCAGAAAGATTTATTAATTATTTTTCAAGACATCCTTTACATCAGAAGATAGGAACTGTCATAAATTTGGTTGATAGAAATATAAAATTAGCAGATTATAGGTTTCACAATAAGAATTTTAAGAGAATCATAGATATTTTGAAAATTAATAATTATCCAGAAACTTTTATTAATAGACACATTAGAAAAAGGATTCACTTTTTGAAGGGTATTACTAAGAATGATCGGAAAAAAACTGTGTAGAGGGAACAAGATTAGTATTACCTTTCATTGATAACTTGAACATGAAATTGAAAAGAATTTTTGATAAATATAATATTCAGATTATTAATAGAATTGATAACAAATTGAATACTGAAATTATAAGGAGAGGGAAAGATAAGTTACCATTTTTTGATCAACAAGAAGTTGTATATAAAATTAATTGTGGTGATTGTGAATTTTGTTACGTTGGACAAACAAAGAGAAACTTAAAAACGAGAATAAAGGAACACAGAAATAATATTAAATTAATTCCGTCCAACCATAGTGTTTTGACTAATCATAAAATTGATACAGGACATGAATTTGACTGGGCGAAAGTTGAAATTTTAGACAGAGAACTAAATAAATTTAAAGGGGACTTTTCAGAGATGATTTTCATTAAGAAGATGGATAATACTCTGAATAAACAGGAAGATATAAGAAATTTGAATAGTGTATATGATAGATATTTGGGTTTGGTTTAGGATTACAAGAATTGATAAGCTTCCAGTGTGTTTTGATGATGAGAGTTTTTTTCTTCGTGACTTTATTTGGTGGCTAGTCGTCATTAGTACGTGTTGCTGTACACATGTTGAGCACACAATTTCTTGATTTATTCGAAATTTCATTAAGATGACGACGATTTTTTACCGATTGATTGTGATTGTTTTTGTGAATTTAACGATGATCGACTTGAACCGGAAACCTTTAATATCAATCACAGATTTATGACGTGAACATTATATATAATTGTAAGTAGATTGGATGATAATTATGTTAAAATTTAATTTCAAATGATTGTTTGTTAAAGATTTGGTTTTGTTTCAATTTTATAAGGATCCTGAAGAGGACCTGATGTAAGGTCGAAATATTGATCCGATTATTAAACTTTTGATACATGAAAGAATTTGGCTCCTTGTGATCATTGACCGTTTTTATCACTGAGGTAGGTATGACAAGATATTTGAAAAACTCAGAAAAAAAACTTGAGTTTTCATTTATTTACAGGATGAGGACGAGTAAATGGACCAGCTTTCCGACATAGAAAGATAAACTATGTTTAAACATATAATTGAACATGCATAATGATGAGAAATATGTGAGAATGTGTATTGGAAAAAAAATATGTAATGTTCATTAATATATAATGAAAAATTGAAACTTGGAATTTGATTTTTAAAAAAGGTAAAGAAGGGGTCAAGTGACATGGTTGGATCTCACTGCTAGGAGCGAGGGTGGGGTCCCTAGAAATGAAACATATAAAAAATTTTTGAATAAGATGATCTTCAGAAAAATTCCTTTTTTACAGAAGGTAGGTATGGTAAAGGCGATGTACCACGTGACACGTGACACGTCCCACGTGTCACGTCCCCCACCCCTGTTGTTTGCCTACGCCCACGCCCCTGTTTGGCTCCAATTTCCCCTAATTGGTTGCCCCTCCCCACTTATTTGATGAGTTGCCACTTCCCTCCTCTTTCCCCTGATTAGTCTTTCCCTCCCCCTTGCTCCGTCCCCTTTTCTGATTTGCTGCCCCTTCCCTTCCCATTCCCTGATTAGTCGCTATCTTACTCCACCTTGCTCTGCCCCCTTTTATGATTGGTTCCCCTCCCCGTCCTATTTACTGATTGGTTGCCATCTTACTCCCCTTGCTCCGCCCCCTTTTCTGTTTTGTTGCCCTTCAGCCTTTCCTTCACTGATTGGTCGCCATCTTACTTCCCCCTTGATCCGCCCCTTTTTCTGATCGGTTACCCCTCCCCCACACCTTTTCCCTCTCCTTCCCCTCCCCCACCCTTTCCTCTTGTCTGATTGGTTGTCCTTTTCTCCCCTTCCCCACCCCGCCTCCTCTTACGTCACGCGCTGAGTCGAGGAGTGGAGGGGGGGGGGAATCGGCATAGCCTATCTACTTCGGTTAACTCGGCAATCCGTTGATAAATGATTCTTTCTCCCACAGCGAAAACAGAGGCCATTGACCCCCAATTCAGAATAATCGATGTTCTTCGTTGACTGATTCCTTAATCTGTTCTTATTGAAATAAAAATTCTTCTGAAATATGTGTTGATTACACTTCTTAAGTCCTGGCTTGTCCAGAGATTTTATTCTTTTGATGTTCGGTGGGGGATTGTGAGTGGAAGTTGCCAATTTCTGCGCCAATTCCTTGGAATCGACCCTTGATGCCTCGAAGATGATCGCCTTTTCGACTATCTTCTCAAATTCAGCAAGCTCCGACTGCAAAAGCTGTTCCCTGATGTAATTATCTCAAATCCCACGAATGAATTGTGCTCGAAGAAAAACGTCCACAATCGAAGCCCTACACTCGCAACCGGAAACCAATTCGCAGTCCCCAGTGTCCATCCGTAAGGTGGCAACGAATTCCGCGATCGACTGCTTCTCTGCTTGATACTTCGATAAAAACTGGTGCTGAGCGACTAAAACGTTTTTCTTAGGGGCCAGGTGCGTGTCCAACAGTCTCAATAATTCAGTGTAATCTAACTCGCCAGGGGACCTCGGAGTTGCTAACGCGGCAGCCATATTGAAATTCTTTGCACCCATAGAATTCAATAAAAGTTTCGCGCAATATGCATGATTCCCGGAAATGTTCTTCATCTCGATGTCATTCTGAAATCTCTGCCTGTAATTACGGAACGACTCCTTCTTCGCGTCAAAAACATCGAAATTCGGCAATAAAGCCGTATTGATTACCCCCCCCCCCTCCCCGCAACTGGTGGAGCCTGGTTTCCCCTTGAAGGTGCGCGATTTTCCAATAACTGCCTGAGCATCTGTTCCTGGAAAACCATAAACTGAGAAAATTGACCCGAATCCATATTTACCCTTTCTTTGATCCACTTCCGTCAATCCTATTTCCAAAAAGTCGCAATTGACAGGCTTCCGTCAACCAAATAGAAAGAAAAAAGGGTCGTAACGTACATCGGATATCATGCGATTCAAATTCAAATCGTTCCCCCGCGTACAATCGAACAATACCACAACATCGACACAATTACCCCTGATAATCGATATCGATAGACCATCGATATTTTTGTAGATCACAGTCGTCTGCTACGGTCCTCCACCACCGCCAACATGGCCGCTGGTGGTTATTGATGTCAATCCTTCACCATGAAAATACGTCATACATGCGATCTCTTCTCAGGTTCGATAATCCGCAAAATCAATGGAAAATACCAAAAACATCGGCTATTTCCCGTTGACGCTTGAAAATAAGAGCAGACAGTACCTTGATGATCCAGTATAAATGCTGGTTTGATACGTGTACCGATGCGTGTTGCGGTGTCCCGGGTTGTTCCTGGCTCGAAAGTCAGGTCCTCTCGATTACGATCTCGGTTGATTGTTGTTGCCCCTCGATTCAGGAAGAATGCTGGTGTTCACCTCGTCGCCAATTTGTTGTGTCCGATGAGCGGGAAGGATTGTTAATAATTAGAGAATACTTGATGATTTATTTTGTTACACTTCGATAGCTTGTATTAATCATTTAGTCACACATTGAAAAAGATACACACACGACGATACATACGTATGCTAGAAGATAAAACAGACAAGAAGATATGGCGCTAGGAGTCAGCACAGTATGAATAGTATCAGTATCACATTCTTCAATCTCTTCGTCACTGCTAGAATCATCACTTTAATTTAAAAAATATTCCGCAGGCGATAGATTTTCAAGATCATTTGGACCTACTTCTTCATCAGATTCAATAATCATTCTTTTAAACAGGCACTGTGGCGTTTTGTTTACAGTTACTTCTTCATCTTTATCAACGTTACCTTCAATCGTTTGATGTTTTGTACGCCTGTGCTTCACGAAAGAATCTATAGCAACTTATTGTCTATCACAATTTTTTTTGCCTTTAAAAATTGGCAACGTTTTGTGGCAATCTCGTATATGCTGAATAAGAAACTCATTTTTCAAAAACCTATAATCACAAGAGAAGCAATTTATTTTGTTCATTTTTAATTTGAGCTGACTAATTTTTTCTGTTAACCAAAAATTGTGGTATATATTTGCTTAAAATTCGAAAGAACTGAAAGATAGTTATGTTCAAAAAGTTTTACTTATGTTTGATGAAAATAAAAATAAAAATATGTTTAATATTATTAATTTCAATAAATTTGTTGTTTTTCTTTTAATAAAAAACGTTTGTATAAAATGTTAAATTTAAAATGATTGTGATGAAACTGCATGGATTACTTGAGATTCGCCGTTAATCTGTATTTTTTTACGAACTTCGCAGTCAACTAGTCCACACAAAACTTTTAAAGACTGCACAAGTCGATCCCCTGGAAAATGTTGTATCCACAATGTTGTAAAAATAACCATTAACTGCCAGCAAACACTTGAAACTCGCAGTCGATAGCAAAATGCACCTTGAGTGCTAAATCGAAGGCTTCCACGCACGATTCCACATTATATTTGACATCGTTTATGACAATGTACCATGCCTCCACCCTGGTTAAAGGACCCACAGCCACGACAACCGGTTGGAACGTTTGTTGCGTACCTTTCAAATCTTCTTTGATACTTATAATTTTTTCATCCAGTTCAGTGGAGTTCTGTGAATACAAAGAAAAATATTAACAAAAATTGCATGGTTTTACGTAATTCACGATGATTTCGAATAAATTTTTACATGTTTCTTGGATTTCTCACTTTTAAGTGTTTAGATTTAATGCGCATGGCACGCAAATAAGTGACCAAATATACACATACACCTGCAAATGCAGTAAAAAGTTGTTCCTTTTCTCCATGATTTTACTCGACAAAGTTTTGGTCGTATCAGCAGTAGTTTTTTTTTTGCACCTGACTTTCTGTCTCGAATGACGTAAGGCAACAGATAAAAAATAATCCCATCAGTTTGTTCTAAAGGAATTCAGTTAACTGTTATTTTTTTTATTTTTTAAAAAACTTTTTCAATCGTTATCATAATAATTTTAATAATCGTAAAAGGAAAAATGATAATAATCGTGATGAAAATAACAACAAGAAATATTCACCATAATAATAGTAATATTTTCTTCGCTAATATTTCATTATTAACTTTATAACTCATAATTAGAATGCTAAAAAAAGAGATTTATTTAAGATAGCAGTATTTCGATTTTATGTAAGATACGGCTTAGCTCTAGTTGATTGAAAAACTGAACTCAAAGTCATTCTTGGTGAATTGTATACTTGATATCAAGGCCGGCGGAACACATTTAGCCCGAGTGGGTAGTGGCGTATAGATCCCCCCCCCCCCCATAGTCTTACCACGATTTTGCCCTACTTCAGTGTGATCATGAGCAATTTACTCAATCTGAAAAGTGAGGAGTTTTCAAAGGTTCTAACATAAAGCAATAACTGTTACAAATATAAGTGGTTTTTGTTTTACCAATTTATTTTTATTCTCTCCACTTGTACTGATATGAAATTATCGCATAGCAAAAACAGCAACTCTATGTGAATTTCGAGTTATAAACTCATTCATCAAAGCTTCTAAATCAAGGTTATCGACTGCTTCAGAGTAAGAATGTATAATTGCAACGTGATTAAGGCGATTTTGCGTGATCGTGGATCTCAGATAATTTTTGACACGACGCAATACTGAGAAACTCCTTTCATTCGAGCACGTCGATCCCGGTATCATAATTATTAATCGAATAAATCGCACAAATTCCGGAACAAGGTACATGTAACATTTATTTTCTCTCAAAAACTTGACAATTTCGGAAACATTGCTCTCTTTTCCTTCGCGCTTTAAAATAGCTAAGAAAAAATTCCTATCATCTAACAATCTAGACTTGTTGAAATCCCTTCGATAAAAGGTTATAATCTTCTCGGCTTCGTTCAATTGACCGACCGCTGAACCCTCCAAAGATTTGAAAAACCTAGCTGAGTCAGTGTCAAATCTATTTCTCGAGGAAAAATACACTTGGTCGAAAATTTTGCAATATAATTTTTTGTAATATTCTTCGGGTGATTGAAAAACATGACTTTCCGTATTCGAATTTTCCAATCGTCTCGGCACTTTGCGTTTTCTTGGCAACTTCGCTTCCTCAATTTCGAATTTCTAAGTCATTTCGTTACAATTTTTCCAAATCTTTTGAAATTTCGAAGCTCGAGAATCGTTTAAAACATCTGTCACAACTTCTATTTTCTTATATGAATCAGCAATACAAAGCTCTGAGTGCTGAAGATCTTTGTTCAGAATTTCGATACAATCGAAAATTTCAATGATTGTGACTAAAAGAAACAAAAAATTGAATGACTCCATGTGCTGATAAAAACTCGAAGCTTTGGCGACGATAGTGCTGTCAACATCTCTATCTTCAACAATCTCATCGAAAAAACTCATGAACGGTCCGTAATTGGCAGCTGCGGTCTTCAAAGATTTTATTCGGACGACCCCTCTTGTGAGAAATCAAGTTATGAAATACGCATGTCTAATAACACAAACATCAAAATGTGCATTGTCTAAAAAAAAAGATCAAGGTTGTTCATAGTTGTCATCAACGACTGAAGTGCCTTGCAATTCGCAATCTCCAACAATTTCATTTCTTTCACTTAAACCCTTGGATGTTGAGGCTGCCTTGCACTTCCATGTCGTCTTCGCCGCATTCACTGTCCTAAAGTGCTGTGTTCCCAAAAATTGAAGAAAAAAATTATGTTAAAAAGTGAGAATTCTGATACTAAAGTCCCCCAAATATTGGGGTGACTCCCCAAAATTCAGGTCATTCTGCAATTTGTAGGATTCAGCCCTAAAAATCAGTAAAGTAAAATACAAAATACGAACACAAAAAAAAATGCAACAAAAGTTAAACATGGGAGTAAAATGTGAGGCCAGGAATTTAATAATTTAAAATAATTATAATCACTGATTCTATTGTCGATAAATAAAAATTTTAGATTAAGAGAAATCGAAGTTTTGGATGTTCTGAATTTTTTTTTACAGAATCGATTTCACAACAATGAATAATCAAAAAAATACTATTCAAACAAAATTTTTCATTCTTTATTTATCATTTTCCCAAATTACATTAATCGAATAACTTTTTATGCATGACACTAATTTCATTCTTGTGCTACACATTTTGTCTTTCAGAATGTTTTTTAGTGGATTTTTGGCTCATTTAAGCAAATATACGCTTCTTTTGAATGATTCTTACATTTTTCATTAAGGTTTCTCCTAAGCATTATTATATATTAAAAAAAACTTCTACTTTCACGAATCGTAGTAACCTCAAAATTCAATCATTTCTTTTTACTGATGCAAATTCATCAATATTATGATGGTAACAAAAATAAAAACTTTCGAAAATTTTCAATAAAAATATCAAGATTCTCGATGAATCGAAATTTTTTATATGTAAATAATAACATCTTTCATATATATATATATTTTATGTAAATCCTAAGTAAAATTCAAGTTATGGAGGTGATACCTTAAGGAACTTGCCCCCAAAGTTAGGAGATATCGGAGTGAGGAAAAGTACTCATAACTGAGAATACTTCAAAGATAAACGATGGAAAGGTGTGCAAAATTACGTATTAATGTTTAAGAAAGTATTGAGTTTACCGATTCCACTCGTGTAGTAATTTCTTATTGTCCGATTCAGGTTTTGTAGTGCCAAGTAAATGACGTCGTCCATGTTGTGGCTTTTTCGGCGTTTTTTCTCCACCAGCTTTTCCTCAATCGTTTGCCAGACTTTTTCCAACTCGCCGGACTTCAGTTAGTCGTTCTGCGACTTTTCATGACACGAGTTGCAGCCTTCCGCCAAGTCTTGCTTGAGGCTCTGATGGTCATCCCTAACCATGATTTTGAAACTTTCTGTGAAGAGTATGGGAGCAATAAGTAGATAATGTACATTGAAAAACTAACTGATGTTTGATGAGTTTAATATTATTTATATTATATATTTTGACGTTTATGTTTACTTAGATTTTATCAATAATATTCATTCACATTTTTTTAGATATTACATGACATATTTTATTACTATTTCATATTTGTATTATATATAATCATTCAGAAGTACTGTCAAGTTTACATAGAGAGAAAGATTGTGGAAAGTATGAATCAATCACAGTTTAATATAGAACAATTTTTTTTATTGCAACTAAGGTATTGGTTATTGGTTTTAAATATCGATTGTCATTTTTTGAAATTTTCCTATCACCCAAGGAATGTAGGTAAAAATTTTCTACTACAACCAAAAACGAGATATGTATGATAGTAACTTTTTCTTACTGATGAGATCGAGAACTGAGGGATTGATTCGGAATTTTCTTTTGAGCTGTTTGCTTATAGATTCCACGACATTGTTGGTCCTTTCCAATTTTCCGAAACAGCAGTACTCGCTTTTTCGCCAAGAAACAAGCCAGTAACTGCTGAAGTAGGTGTCGCAGAATGATTTGAACTTTCGGTGAAGTTCAACAAAAAATGAAACATCTTCGTCTGTGAAAATTGCCAACTTGGCCAACCTGGCGTCTGACGCCATCTCTTCGATGTCAGCAACGATTAGCTCGTATCCTTGGTCCATCATGGTCTCCGGAAGAAGGGGCAAGGCAATGAATTTCCGCCTGATGGAGGACCATTGCCTTTCAAACATTGCGATGACGTTTTTCGCCTGTCATTATACTTGAAAATTACTTAATAAATTTATAATTGTAGAGACTAGTTTTCTTTCTTATATTTTGTTTCCGATGCTCCTGAACTTGAAATTTAAAAAATTGAAAAACTGAAATCGCACAATTAATTATGCAAGCGAAATGTTTCCTGTGATAAGTCAAGGGGGTAGGGGAAGAAACAACTCTTCAAGTTATTAGAGTAAAATAACTCGATCCAAACCTGAGCATTGTCTGCCTCACAACTTTTTTGCAGCAAATCGTTCCACTTTCTCAATTCATCGATCTGATGATTTATTTTCATTAGCAGCATTTTTCGATGGACCGCTTGAGCATAATTAAAATAACATTTATGCTTCTCCACATCACCGAAAACTTTCTCTACAGCTTTCCCGATCGCCGGTTCGAAATCGATCATAACCGATTGTACTTTCAGAGTCGGAATGTTGTCGCGGAACGTTTTCAATACTCTTTCATAGGCATCGATCGTTTTTTTGGTCATTATGGCCCATGAAATCGCATGATCCTATAAAAATGTTAAGGGAACCGGTGAGAGTTACTTTAAAAATTTCATTTTATATTTATATATCAATATACTTGTACCTATACGTATTTATATTATTATTTTAGTACATATACATTTAGAGTTATTTTTTCTTTATTTGCATTATTGAATGTTCAAAAACAAAGCCGACTCTTTTTTAAATCTTATTGTTACATTTTTATGACTGTTATGAATCTTTATTACGTATTCACACCTTTTTGTCCCATTGAGCAACAACTACAAGAAATTGTTCGTTTCTTGAACCCGGTTCACGTACTTCTTTCGGTAGTATTCTGTATGTGGCATCAATTTTCAAATTGCATGCCACTTGAAACGGAACTAACTCTTCTGACATGATTTCAATCATTTATCTGCTTTGAAAAAGTAATGACTCAATTTCATTGGCGTCATTAAAAATTGGTGTGCCAAAAATTTCCCCTACGTCATATGATATATTTTGGCTCTGAAATTTTACGCCAATGTCTTTTAAAGACTTGATCTCAGAGAAATTCTCCTGCTTATGTTTTGCGATCCAGTTTTGCATCGTGCTCTTAACTTTCTTGAATTCCAGTAATTCGGCTGGATGGCCGTTTTGAAATCTTTAACGCAACGAACAATGTGTATTAATCTTACTATAGTGACATTAATATTGAAAACTACGATAATAATAAGAACTATGAGTTCTAACGCACAGCTCTCCTCTTAAATTGGTAACTGATAACCAGGGATGTGACGTGATAAAGTAAATTTACCGGTAAATTACTGGTCATGACCGTCAATTACGACAATAAAATTTTTTCAATTTTGACTGTCAGTTTACCCTATTGGTCAGAATCATTGTTATGATCATGATCAAAATTAACGGGGTTTGGAAGTAACGAGTTACAAATTTAGAAGTAACGCGTTACATTTTTTTCAGAAAAACTAAAAAAGTACTACAAAAACTGAAAGAAATAAGATCTATATAAAAAAATACTATTTCCGGAAAAATCCTCTCACATACAAAAAATTGAATGAAGTTTGAACTCTAGAGCATGAAATTCTTTAAAATCTATGTAGGGTCATTTCATTTCAAATAGTCCAGGAAGTAAGGGTCAGGCGTTTTTTGTGCATCAAATTTTTTTTTCAAGTTTTCACATCGAAATCGATGAGAAACGTATTTTTTTTTTTTGCTTGATTTTGAGTTCTTTCATTGTGGGGAAATTTGAAAAATTCGTCTTAGAACTCGATTTCGCTCTATGGGCGCATGTTAATTTTTTTTTGCAAATGCGAACACTTAGCGAAAAAGTGACGAATTTTTTTTCTGTTTGTAGGTGAAATGTTCCTCTAAAAGAAAAAAATATAAAACATTGTATATCTTTAAACAAATTCTTCAGAATGTGATTTAAAAAAAAAATCAAAAAATTATTGACTTGAAAAATTTCAAATTGCATGATTTTTTATTCCTCCATATTTTGTTTTAAATAGTTATAAAGATACACAAACAAAATTATGTAGTAGCCTCAAATAGCAAAAATTTGTCGTTTGATAGTTACGATTCTTTAAACTCTAAGTTCCAATCATTCAGTAATTAAAGGCTTTATTTATAAGAAATGCTACCATCTTGCCAAAAGTGACTCAATCGTTATGATTTTTTTTCTATTAACAGATAAAGGTTCATTCTAGAAGAAATAACTGCAAAGGTTAGTAAATTGTCGAGAATTATTTGCTTTTAGAAATGTAAATAAAATATACAAAAAGTCAAATAATTTTAGACCCAAAAATTTTGGCATTGCTTCGCATTTTCCATTATTAATTTCTATTTTCGATTTGTATTATATGTGGATAATTTTCAGAATCATTTGAAAAAAACACAATTTTTTTTAATTGTTATTTTTCAAATTTATCCATGCTCGTGCATTATTGTATTTCGATGCTTTTTTTAAACTTTATGTTTTCTCTTGAACAAAAGATCATTAGAATGCATGATCGTATTAAAAGCTTTATAAATTTTTAATATTTTATAACCTGTGACGTTAATAAAAAAAAGGATAATCAATAGTTAGTATTATTCAGGTGAAATAATGGAGATTCAAAATGTATGTATTACGTACATTAGGTTGAAGAAATATTTCTTTTATCCAGGAAGTAGAATTTTACGACATAAATGCTCCTTGTCCAAAACGCGCGTAAATGCTAAATATTACCACTTTTTAGCATAGCAGAACAATGCTTCAACCAGCTGTTCTTCAAGTAAATTTAACGACGAGCATATTTTTCGGAAACTTATACTTTAGCGAAAGACTTACGGGAAAATGTCTTCTATTATTCAAAAAATCATAAATCGTAAAAAAACGAAATTGAGTTCATTTCCAATACTTTTTAAAATTTTCCACATATAACACTATTCGAAAACGGAAATCAAGAATGCAAAAATCTTAGCAATGTAAAAATTTTTATAAAAAATATCAAACAAACAAAAATGAATAATAAAACAAGTTAAAATTATGAAAAACGTTATAACTGAAATCCAATGAATGTAAAAATGGTGTCACGTAAGTTCTCGAAAGTAAACTAGATTAACAAAATTTTTATTTACCTCACTTTAAAATAACAAGAATCCTAGCTTTAGAAAAATGTTATTCACTTAGGTTATAGTTCATAAAAGCACTATAAAATCTTTCGAACCATACAAACTTTGAAAAAATACTAATTACACGAGTAGTAGAATTACATTAAAGAAGTGTTTCCTGAATAATCTGGAAACATATCTCAGTTTAACATAAACAATTTTCTGGCACAGATTTTGCAAAAACTGACGCCTGAGGTCATCAATAAACGACCCTTAAAATGGTTTTAATAGTCGCCTACATCGTTTTTGTAAATTATTATTAACAATAATAAGAAAAAATATATAATTAAAATTTCGGATTTACAGAAGAAAACAACCATTTTCTTGATTCGATAAACACATTTCCCAGCTTTTTTTGCGAAAAAACCATTATTTTAGTAATTTCGTTTTGCTGTGATAAAGTCCTTTCTTTTTCCCTCGAAATATCTGTTCATTTTCCCGGCGGGAACCTGCTTGGAACTCTTCCCCCTATATCGACTTCAATGTGGAGGTGTGCGGGATCTCGAAATGTCCAAGAATCTTGAAAATTTATGGAATTCCAGGAAATTTGTGAACCCGAAAATTTCAAGAAGTTTGTGTATTGACAAGTACTCTATGAATCTCAAAGTATTCAATAATTGGAATAGTGATATAAAGTATAAGGTCATGAAACATTAGTTTATTATGGAGTATTAAGTATGTATGTCTTAAGTTTTCAAAGTATTTTTTTTTTAAATAATATTCATATTTTCAATTCGAAATCTATTTTCTCAGTTTCCATCAAGACATTTTTCAAAAGAACTCACAATGTGGATCCGCAATTAATTCATGTTTATCTATTTTAATGATTCATGTTTTCTGTATCTACGTACATTATATGGACCTCTGGAATGTAAACGTGAGGGATACGGAATGCAGAGCGAATAAAATTCGGGGCAGAATACCTGTGAAGCGAAAAATCATAGCAATCTTTTCCGGAAGAGCTTCACCAACATACCACGAGTTCTAGAAAATTCGGCATCACGAAATTTCTCGGGAATTCCAGACGATTCAGGATCCTGAGATGTCCCAGGAATTCCCGAAAATTCGAGAATTTCCCATTAGTTCGGGATCCCGATTTTTTTCGGGAAACGATCATTCCCGTCCCGTCCTGGCCCTGGAAATCGGGAGATTTCGCCCGCACTGTCCCACAAACCACTACTTAAATGACGAATTCTTTGGTCTGCGGGAGTAAACGATCGAATTAGACACGGGCCCTCAGTTGGAAAGTGGTCGAGCGGAAAGATCGATGAATAGATTTTTTGTGAGAAAAAAATCTCAGCAAGATAAACTTGAGGAACTAATGATTTTTTTGCGACAAAAAGGGGGGAAATGGATTTCTTTCATCGAGACGAAGAAAAATTTTGCTTCTTGTATCGGACATATATATTCAATTTTCACGTTTTTTTTATTATTGTTAATTACTTAACAAAGCGATCTCAGCGAACAAAACCCTTTGGAAGATAGTTTATTGTTGGCCTGATGCATCAGTTTTTATGAAAATTAAACATGGAAATAGTTTGTTTTACAAATAAAGGAGTATAGTGAACGTTTATTTTGCAAGCATAGCAAGAGTCACATTTCAATATGAAAAAACGCTTTATTTAAAATACATGCCTACCTTTCAAGAACCTTGGCTTGTTTGAATATGTCATATGTAGAGTTATTGCCTGGATTCGTGCACATGTCGTACAAGACGCCCTTAAATTCTCTGATGGATTTCTCGCTGTTCACATCCGATTCGCAACATGAGTGTTTTTGATTCCTATATTCAAAAACCTTTCTCTTCGACGATCTGCCCAACCACATATGGACCCTCGCAGGACAATTCACTTTTCGATTATTTCGGCAAATCAAGTAGCTGTTAATTTTCAGAAATTTTCAACCTTGTAAAATGCCAGTTTCAATCACCGATCATAAGCTTTTAATTAAATTAACTATTTGTGAGGGTTTAAACGGAATTGGCTGAATTAAAGAAAAACTGGGAGTAAATGGTTTTTTTTCGAAAAGCTAGATAATGAATGACTCCAAACAATTTACAGCAGTAATTCTCCTTTTTTTTCTTATAAATAAGTAAAATTAAAAAATCGCAAACAAAACTGAAAAAAAATCCGCCACATTCCGTAAATAATAAAGAAAACGCGATAACAACGGGAAATTATTTAATGCTCAAAAAGTATGTAAATATAATTTTTTGAAAAATTTATAAAATTCAGAGTTCTAGTGCAGACGATTCTCGGAACTTATAAAGAAATTCATAAACATATTAAAAAGTTCTTCAAATGGTTTGAATGCTATAAAAATACGAGAAAAATTCAAAAAGTATTGGAAATCTGTGTAAAATATTTTACACAGATTTCCATTCAAGATAATGTTTTTTCGAAAGTTAATTGAGATAGTCAAGTTCTTTAGAATTTGCAATACTATAGCATCAAATTATATAAAAATCTATTGAAATGCCAGAAAATTTTACAAACTTTTATAAAAAATATATTCAAAACGAAAATTTTGAAGAAATACTGAAAACCTTTTACGCATAATTTTATGAAAAATCTAGAAATACATTCAAAAAATTTGAAAACTTTCTTTCCTAGAGTATGTAAAAAGCTATACAAAAAAAAGCTATACAACATTTCATTATAATATATTTAAAAATCCTTCGAGTATATATCTGTGGCTTCCAGCCATAACCGAGAAAGTCACACATGCCATAACATTCAAAATTGTATCAGAATATCACGTAAACTGAGCCTTATGGCACAAGTGACTTTCTCGATTATGGCAGGAAGCCACAGATATATTTGTAATGAAATGAAAAAAATTTATGAAAATTATAAACATTAATAGAACAAAAATCTAATTCTCAGTGACTAGCATGGAAATCACGAAAATCGAATCCTATTGTATGAAACAAGAACACGAAAAATGTACGTACTACTCTGGAGTTCAAAAGCTAAGGTAAATGTCCTTATTCGCGTCCGTGAACGTATTCGCGTCCTTGTCAAAAATTGACAAAATATATTATCAAAAGTGAAGTGATTTGTTATCATCAGAAAGATTTTATCGATTAAACTATCAATATCCTACATGTTTTCACTTTTGATAATATATTTTGTCAATTTTTGACTAGGACGCGAATACATACATGGACGCGATAGAGACATTTAGCTTATATAACTTTTAAATCCTATAAACCGAAAAATTTAAAAATCCCGATGGAAATAATTGTTTTTAAAAAACCCCTTGCGAAAAGATAATACAGAAAAATTAAAATCTACAAAAAGGCATAGAATGTAAAAAAATTTGAATCTTAGATCAATGCAAGTCATATTGAAGTTTTAGATAAAACTAAAAATCCACATCCAAGTATAAAAAAATCTTTTGGATCATACAATCTCTAAAGAAATACTAAAAAAAATGTAAATATATGAAAAAACTGTTTTCTGGAAATTTTCAACAAATGCCTACGATCTATAAAACTTCTCGAGTGAAAAAAATTTGAGTCTACGGTGATACACCAAAAATGCGAAATAATCTACCGCAGTATACGGAGTCTGGAGCATAAAATTCTAAAAAGTTTATATAAAAATACATAGTTATACTACAAATATGTACAAATTTTCGAAAATTGAATAAACTCATTGATTTTTAGAACTTTGATTCTTAGAGCACCAAATTCAAGAAAGCTATATGAAAAAATTCATTATATCAAAACATCCTTCAGCTAGTATTGATATCAAAGAGTAATTATAAAAATACCAAGATTACCAAAAAAATCTAAATCTCAGCGACTTGCATAAAAATCACACAAATCCATTTTTACTCTATTTTATGCAAATATGAAAAACGTGCAACTTCAAAAGTTGTGTAGCCTTTATCTCCCCAAATTCGAAAAATCGAAAATCGTTCTCCCGGAACAGCGTCGTTAAATATTATATATTAGAAAACCCCGGAAGAGACATATTTTCTCGAAAACTTTTTCTGACTGTGCCCTTGATAAGTACAATAAATATAAAATAACAAACGGGCCTAGAAGAATGCGACATTCGCGTTTAATTATTTTTTGCTTTGTCTGTGAAATTAATTAAAACACTGAAAGCTGTTGAAACTTTTCATACCATAGAATAAAATTTTAGAAATCTGTAGAGTGATTTACAGTGATTTATAAAAGCACAAAAGAATCATGTTATAAAAATCAATATTTAAACGTTTATTTGATTTAATTCATTATTTGTGAAAATAAAAACGAAATTAGCTAAGCACAAAATTTTTCTGGGGATCGTTATTATTTGTCATGTATTATTCTACGATTTTTATTATTCATGTTAACTATTTGGGGAATAAAAATTAAAAAATTAATATTTTACGTACGAAACAATTTCTTTATCTTTGTTATCGTGTGAAATTTTTATCCACCACAATTTCCCGTCAAAATTTTCCGTCTTGCTGTCCTTGAATCGAGATTTGAAGGGGTTCGGACTTGCTGCATTCGAATTTGTTGGTTGTGGAGATTCTGCTGCTGCCATTTTTGCGTAACACTTTTTCACATTTTACTCAAAACACGGTGAAAGAAGGTAAATCTTACTGAATTTCTATCAATTTCTAACAAGACGACTATTGTAAAAAGAACAAATAGTATGATAGGAACGTTTCCACCGATTCACAGACCTGCCGAAATGCAACTGAAAGACCTCAAGTTCTGTGGAAAGCAATACGGCTATTCTGACGCGATATTGTTTCTCGCTTTTTTTTTCTATTTTTTATACACATTTTTACCTAATGATTATTTAGGCTCAGCTACCCCTCTTGAGGCCACCTAAGCTGCACGCTACACGTTGGAGACTTGCAAATCCCTTACCGATGCATATCTTCAATAAAGTGTCGAAAAAATTTCCCGGTTTCCGCGATGATAAATTAGAACTATCAAATAAAAAAATATTGTGCTTAACATATAAAAACTGATTAGCAAATTGTTAACTTGACTTTGTTTCGTTATGGAATATTGATAAAATTCAAAAAATCAAAAATCCATCATATTGAAAATGAACTTGTATGAGACATAAATATTGCTACGTATGATCGTTTCTTTAAGGGGGGAGTAAGGGATAATTTGAAACAAAAAACACTTTTTTCGTTGATTTTTTAGAGAGATACCGTTCAAGCAAATTTATTCAAATTTTTTCTAAAAGATAAAGCATCGTCTAGAGAATATTTAGTTAAATTTTCGTAATTAAATATTAAAAAATAAGCTGGTGACAGAGCATTTCCCAAAACGTCTTTTGAAAATCACGTTGTTCGGTGAACACGATAACTTGGCGTAGAATTATCTGAAATCAAAAATGTTGTTAAATTTACTTTAAGTTTGAGTTAATTCCCCCCTCGGTCGTTGTTAAGTTATCACTTTCGTTTTTTAATAGTTCGTGGCCTATTTAAGCAAAAAACGCGATTTGACGCTAAATTTTCCGCCATTTTTTAAGTGACAAACCACCTTAATATGAAAATCGAAAAATTTTAAAAACGGGAGAAGGAGGCATTTTATGCAAAGAAAGTATGTTCCAAGTTTGAAAAGAATCGGTCGAGTAGATGTTGCAGGATCGTGTTCACGGACTTCGGAAAAATGGTTTTCAGAAAAACGCGTTTAAAGTTTTTTTCTTCAAAAGTGAGAAAAAAATTTTTTTTTGTAACTTACACTGAATCATCGATCCCAGGTCCATAAAGTACGTTCCCGGCAGCATTCTCGTTGTCTTGGAATTCTTTTCTTGCAAGTCTGCGTCTGATTCTTCCTTCCTTGCTCTGTTCTTCGACTTCCTTTTCAGCCCTGTCTATACGACGCTCATCCTCGGTTCTCGCATACTCGTGAGCCATTGGCCCAATGCCGATCCCCATGTCATTCATAAATTTCAGGAAAGCGGCAGCACCCTCATTGAACGTACTTGCAGCTACATATGCTGCGAATTCAACAATGTCCTTGCTACCTGATAACTTTTTTGGCGCAATCCTCTATATAAGTTGGTTTAGGCTTTCATTCGTGTTTTGAGTGAAGCCTCCTATACACCTTTCTAGCAGTTCATCCTTGCTCAAATCTTCATAAATCGGTTTGATCGCTTGCAGAACATCGTCTGGAAGTGGAGTGTAATTGTGTTTGAAACCTTCTACTCCTGTTGTGGCCAAAGCTTTTTGATGAGGGCACCATGAATTCTCGCCGCTCGGACATTTATAGTGTTGAGGTTTTTTGTCAGTCGACTGCTGGTGGTAGTAGGTTGCCCAGATGGCATTTTTCATTTTCATAACAGAGTCACAGTTATTTCTGATTGCGGATCCATAGTATCGACTCAAATTATCGATCATTTTTGCAGTTAATTTGCCTTTTCCACCAAGTACTTTATTTCTGCGTTTTTTGCCAGCATTTTTCCCAGTTTTCACAACTTTGTCTTCAACAGTATTTTTTACGATCTCGCGCAGACGTGTGCCCATCCTTTTCTGCACATGCCCAACACATTCTTTTTTGTTAATCGTAAAATCTTCACCGTAAGGTTTGGCTTTCACTAAATTTCCATATGCTTTGCTATCTCCATCTCCGATGTAGTCACCGATCTTCACTCCGTACTTCTCAACTGAACGGCTAAACATTTCAATGACAGCTTCAACTTTCATATTTCCGGATGCTCCTGTGTTTAGCTTTGCATTCATTATTCTGTGTGTGTTCTTCCAACCACTCTTCAAATTCTATGGTATTCAATTTTTGTTCCCAAAGCTTGCACATATGCAAATACAAACTGCTCACAAAAATGTGAAATACTTTTCCAGTAAAGTATCCAATAAGAGAAGTCACGCCAAATAATGAAGTATAGCCTTATTTCATCCACGTCCCATCTCCAGAAGCAATCAAATTTGCAGAGTTTGTATTCATTACTGTTAATTTTGTTTCTTCTTGAGTGGCAGAAAAAAGAAA
Organism: Platygaster robiniae; assembly: GCA_028476575.1. Taxonomy (NCBI): domain Eukaryota; kingdom Metazoa; phylum Arthropoda; class Insecta; order Hymenoptera; family Platygastridae; genus Platygaster; species Platygaster robiniae. The sequence goes on from CM052019.1 coordinate 29,287,752, forward strand.
ATTCGCACTTGTAACTTTGACAGATGAGCAGATTTTTTTAATGGTATCTGAGTAACTTGATTTGGATAAAAATTGACTTGCTAGATCCATCAAACCACAGAATTTATTGCATATAGAAAAACGTATACACGTATTTTGCAAATATTGCAAAAAGGGGCAAGATTTCAAGCTAGACCAGGATAGTAGGGATAAAGAGTTACAAAATCACCCAGGGATAAAAACTAAGAACTCTGAGTCAAAGGATTGTGAACAAGTAAATACAGAGATTGAAGCCCATTCTTTATTAATGAAGGAATTGTCTGAGATGGGAGAGCTTTGGTTCTGAGACGCTGAATATTATAATAATGAGTTGGATTTCTGTTATAATGATAGTTTGAGTGGATTTATGTTAATAACGACTTCGATGGAATTTTGATCAGGATTGTGAACATAAAATTTGTAATTATTCACAATAATAACTCCAGTTTTACTGGATAGAAACATATACTATTTTCGTTATCATTTCTGAAATATTATTCCCCGATTTTCCTAAGACAATCTGAGGGCCCACTTTAAGCCGAGTTTTTATTGGGGTCCTTTCTGTACGAGTGAACGGAGATCAACATACCTAAGAAGAATCATTTCGGATTACATCGATCATCGTTGGTTTGTTCGAAGCTCGCTCGTCACAGAAAAAAAATGGCGCAGCCGGTAGGGTAGATTGAAGGCAGGTTGTCTTGGAAATGACGGTATTCCCTGTGATATAGACGTACGGATTCGGCTTGTGCAATAGATAATTAGAGAAGTTTTTTTTTTTTGAAAAGAGGAGTTGATTTTATTGGAAATAAATTGGAAATTCATATCATAGGTGAGGAAACGGATATTGGGAACGATAAAGAAGTGGAAATTACATTCGAGAATATAATTCAGAAACCGATTGAACAAATACGGTGCCTGAGATAATCGTATGTGAAACTTTCAAGGTTGGAGGAATACCAGACGACAATAGTTGATTTTCCATGGCAAGGTCATATAACAAGGAAAGGCAAGCGGCGCATGCAAAGGAATAGCAAGAGACAGCAAAATATGATCATACAAATAAAGGAAACTATCAAAAGAACCAAGGGAACCAAGGAACAGAACCCAGAACCGAAGCAAGAAGAATTGAAATCAAATTGCAAATGTATAATAATTAAGGATGAATTGTTTGACAGTCCGATTATTTTGATGTAAGAAACCCTCGAATAAAGATTGGATTTTGACTACTTCTTTGACTTTTATTTATTAATGACAAGTGTGAGAGAAAAAGGACAGAGGTGGAATTCTCTAACAAATGTCTAAATTGAATTTTAACCCAAGTTACGAATGCTCACAACTAACTAGGAGCAATATAGAGAGATTATCCTTGGAAGAACAAAAAAGTTATTTTTTTCCATACATACACAGCAATGGCCACTTTATCGATGCGATTTGCGGGAACAACGCCCTCTTTTTTGGGCACCCGTGATGAAACGCCTCAGCGGGAGCAATCTGAGGGATTGCTCCCGCAATCCCTCAGATTGCTCCCGCTGAGACATTCCATCACGGATAACCCCAAAAAGAGGACGTTGTTCCTGCAACTCGCGTCGACGAAATTGGCCATTTCTGTGTATGTATGGAAAAAAATAGAATATTCACCACGGGAGGAAGTGATTTCACTCATGTGTTTTGTTTTCCTCGCTCTGCTCGGACACAAACACACACTCGTGAAATCATCCTCTTCCTCCCTAGATGAATAAATATCTATGAATCGGCAACTAGCCCTTGATAGGGCTCAAAAAGCAAAACCAAAGAAAGATTTAGAAGAAATTGTGTGTAATCTTGAAGATACAAATATCAAAAACCCCGAAGTCAAAATGGCACAAGCTGGAGGAGGAGCTTACGCGATCCGCCTCAAAGACGCAGTAATGATGATACCACGATTTTCCGGAGATAATATGACTGGGGCTTCCTTTAGGGAATTTTCTATGAGATGTAATGATGCAAAAAACATGCTACCTGCACCTGCAGAAAGAAGTTTATTGAAAATGATCAAAACCCGACTTCAAGCCGGAGCATTGGAGGCTGTTCGCAGTGAAGAATTTGCTAATCTCGACGCGCTACTAAAACATCTGAAAGGCATCTATGCACCAAGAGAATCCACTACGAGACTAAGAGGTGAACTGGGTCAAATGTTTCAAGGATATGACGAGAGTGTGGCTAAATATTATTATCGGGCTCGAGAATTGGGACAAAGAATCGTTGACGCATACAAAGCAGATCATGAAGGTGTCATTTCTGAGGAACAGAAAAACGAAATAGAGAAAGAAACCGTTCAAGCATTCACTCTGGGACTACGAAAAGAAATATCACTCTAGATGTCAGAAAACGAGACAATTTGTGCAGCAGGAAAAAGAGCTATTGAAATCGAAGATAGACTCCGGACTCAGGATAAATTGAGGCCACTCGCCCCTGATATGAAAGGATTGAGTATTTCAGAATTTAAAGATCATCTGTGTCAGATTTGCAAATCTCCTGGACATGAAGCCTTATCATGCCCCCTTTTTAAGCCTGTGGGATGCGCGAAATGCAAGAGAACGAACCACGCATCTGAACACTGCCGATCTTTACCCGTAAGAATAGTTTAGACCAATGCACCCTCAAGTCGCTATCTATCTTCTGCACCACGACAGGAATATCAATCGAATTTTTTTTCAGAGGAAACCAATATTAGAACTTTAATAATCGTTTTCAGAATCGGGATTTTAATGATCGAAATTTCAATGGTTACTCTCAGAATTTTAGCAGTCGCTTTCAGAATCAGAATCCTCGTTTTCAAGGTCAAAATAGAGCAAATGATTATTTCCGACCTCAAAATTAATATTCTCGCTTTCAAGATCGAAATTTTCCGAACAACAATTTTCGCGGGAATTCAAATGGACATCGCCAGAACAATAATGAACAGAATCAAGCCAGGAACTTCCGGGACAATCGAGGCAACAATTCCTATAATCGACAAGATCAGGCAAATAAATCACGGGAGAACAATGTTCTAAAAAACGGGGACAGCCTCCAGCATGGAGGAGGCCCCATAAGCCAGATTTTTACTTCACTTATCGCTGGCCCCAGGCCAGCAATAAGTGAAGTAAAAATCCGGAATGTTTCAAGAGAAACTTTCAAAGGTCCACCATGCATAACATTAAAGATACAGGATGAAACAATGGATTTTATGCTCGATTCCGGCGCCGCAGTATGCCTTATTAAAGAGGGAAAAATAAAAGGGAATTTTATCAATATTAATGAAACAATTCAGCTAACAGGAATCACTTCAGGAGGTGTTACCACTCTGGGCACAGTAATTTTAAAAATTTTGGATATACCTACGGAATTTCACGTAGTTTCTGATTCTTTTCCGATAGGACCACACGATGCTATTATTGGGAATTCCTTCTTTTCTAAAAATGAGACGAAAATTAACTGGGCTGACAATTGCTTTGAACTAGGAGATAAAAGGGTTTCTTTGACGAATAGGATTGAGAATGATATTGTAGACATTCTGGCAAGATCAAAAAGGGTTTGTTGTTTAAAAATCAAACCAACGTTGCTGAGGACTGGATTTATAGAATCAATAGATATAAAGAAAGGCTTGTATGCAGGAAATGCTGTGGTGAAAAACCATGATGGAAGAATATTTTTGCCGTTTATCAACACCACAGAGGAAGATATTAAAATTGAAATTTCACGTCAAGAAATACACGAAATCAAAGAAATTAGAGGAGAACGGAGAGCTGAGAGGACTACAAAAAAATTGGATGTAACAAGGAATAAAAAGAAAAATAAATCTAAGAAAAGGAAATACGTAAGAACAGGAAGATGTTTTCGAATTGCAGCTACCTCACGCTTCGAGAAAGTAAAGGATTTATTACGCCTAGATGACCTTAGCCCTTCAGAAAAGGACGAGATCTGCAACTTGATTAAAGATTCTGCCGATTGTTACCACCTACCCGACGAGAAACTGACAAGCACGCCTTTGCATCAAATTTCAATTCACACAGAAGATAATAAACCAATTAATGCACGGCAATATAGATTTCCACCTCTTTTGAAAGAAGAACTGAACAGACAATTGGGGGAACTTTTGGAAAATGAGAGAATAAGACCTTCTTTTTCTCCTTACAATACCCCAGTATGGATCGTTCCTAAGAAAGCAGATAGCCAAGGAAATCCTCGCTGGCGCATGGTTCTCGACTTTCGCGCATTACATGAAAAAACTGTTGGAGATTCCTACCCACTGCCAAACATTGTAGAAATTTTAGACCAGCTCGGTGGAGCGAAGTATTTCTCGATATTTGACTTGGCATCTGGTTTTCACCAAATAGAAATGAAAGAAGAAGACACGCAAAAAACGGCTTTCTCGAGCCCCCATGGACATTGGGAATTCGCTAGGATGCCTTTCGGCCTTAAAAATGCACCTGCAACTTTTCAGAGATTGATGGATGTTGTGTTGTCGTGATTGCAGGGAACAGAGCTGTTCGTCTACATGGATCACATTTTAATATACGCGAGAGATCTAAGCGAACACAGAAGAAAATACAAACTTCTCATTCAAAGATTGAGAGAAGCCAATCTGAAACTACAGCCGGATAAATGCGAGTTTCTGCGAAGAGATGCAACATTTTTGGGCCACCAAATTATAGAGGATGGATTAAAACCGGATCCAAAGAAGATTGAGGCTGTATCAAAATTTCCTAGACCGAAAAACGTCAAAAATATACGACAATTTTTAGGCTTGGCTTCTTATTATCGCCGATTTATAGACAGTTTTGCAAAAATTTCTAAACCACTCACAAAATTATTGGAAAAGGATGCAACCTTTAACTGGACAGATGAACAGGAAAACGCATTTCTGGCCCTGAAAGAGAAACTTTGCAATGAACCAGTTTTACAATGTCCCAATTTTAACGAGCCATTTATTTTAACCACCGATGCAAGCCAGTATGCAATAGGAGGAATTCTGAGCCAAGGAAAAATAGGCCAAGATAGGCATGTGCATACGTTTCACGTCAGTTAAGCAAAGCTGAGAAGAATTACAGTACTTACGAAAAGGAAGCCCTTGCCATAGTATATTGTGTCTCATATTTTCGACCATATTTGTATGGTAAGAAATTCACGATAGTGACAGATCATAAGCCGCTCTGCTGGATGAAAACCGCGAAGGATCCAACAAGCCGTCTCACACGATGGAAATTGAGATTAGAAGAATACGATTATGACATCCAACACAGGTCTGGAGTTACAAATGTCAACGCCGATGCTTTATCACGAAACCCAGTCCCAGGAAAGGAAGAAGTTTTTTCTGAAGGCATAAATATGATCACGGCAATTGAACCACGACGATCAACAAGGAACAAGGAATCAACAGAGAAGGGAGAACAATATCGGAAAGAAATAGAAAAGAAGAAATTGAAAAGAGAAACTAAAAGGGGGAAAGATGAAGGAGAAAACAACTTTCAGAGTTTAAAGAGAAAAATAGATAATAATAGAAACGAGAATGAAGATAATATTCCAAAGAAAAAGGAAACAAGTGAAAGTGATTCAAGTAATGAAGAAACAACTGAAATAATTGGCAATAAAATGAAGTTAAGAAAAAGAACAAGGAAACGCTATATTACTTTAGATGATTCAGAATGCGAAGATGAAGCCATAGTAAAAGGACGAAATTATACTCCAAAAACCCACATACGACCTGAGACCACCGACGACGAAATCACTAATGATGGAACTTCCCGAGTGAAAATCTGGCTTTGGCCCGAGTTCGGACCGACGTCGATGTCGGGAATCGGCCCGACTTCGGAAATGTAACATTTTCCGCCATGGAACCAACATCCGATTTCGGCGCGACGGCGGACCGATCGCTGATCCGACGTCGGTCCGAAATCGGTCCGAAATGGGACGACGTCGGTTCGAAATCGGAGGACGTCGGTGCGAAATGGGAAGACGTCGGTCCGAAATGGGACGACGTCGGTCCGAAATCGGAGGATGTCGCCTAGAAATCGCGTCACCGATAGAAAGCCGACATCCGCGAAAATTATTATTTAATTAATTTTAAAAATGCATATTGAAATTATATGATAACGCAATTATTTATTGATCTACATCGAAAATACAGTCAACATATTTGGTTCCATTATATTGCACTTGTACAATACACATATATTATTATAATAGCTTATATATATAAATTGCATTACGCATGTGACACGTTTCAAAATATTTATGAGATATAAATATATTAGAGAACAAAATTAAATTATTACTTTACATTTTAAGTACAATAATATTACAATTTTCTTCTCAATAAATTTAATCTTTTACATACATGTACACATTTACATAACAAATTGCATAGAGCATTAGGAACTTCAAAATACTAATATGTTTTTCATGTTATCACTTTTTCTTCTTTTATATAATAAGTACATACTATAAAACTGTATAAGTAAATTACAATTTTTCCAGTATTCGGAATGAATCGTAAAATTCTTACACAAAATTCGTTCTCCAGAAGGCCAACCTTTTACAATTCTTACAAAGAAAAAGTTTTTATGAAAGTTAAAAATTGCTTTTTTTATTGAAATGAATCTATATTATTTAATAAGGAAGTAATGAAGAATAAAAATTATTCGAAGAGAAATTATTTGTATGAAGTTTGGATAAGAATCGAAATTACTTTCAGATAAGAAATCTCGATGTTTTCCTTATTGTGACATATCTCAATAAAATTTGTTAGAGTTACTATCACTCAAGTACCTCACTGCCTTTTGAACCCTTTTTTTTAGAAATTTCGCTTTGCCTGTTCGCTCGGCCTCCACTCCAATCAGCTGACTTTGATAACACCTTTCCCAATTCGCTTTTGTACTCTTTTGAATTCGTCACATCAATGAGAATTTTCTCATTCGGCCCTCGCTTTGAATGATTGCTGGAAACCGCATCTGAAAAAATACACAATAATGATGTATTGTTCAAGTTCATGTAGAAGTTGATGTAAACGAAGTGCTGGAACATAAATAACAAAAAATACAAACCATCCAAAAGGCACGACAAGGTAGTGTCCGAAAAAAGCGCTTTGTTGCCTTTTTTTATTTGGGCATTTAAAGTCAGTGCAACAGAAGACGTCAAAATTTTCTTCAAAGCATTTCTTATGTTTTGCCTCAAAGTCATGTGTTCGTTCATCGCGCTTTTCATGATGTGAGACTGTAAATGAGTGGAAACAATTTTGTATCAATTCTTGGTAGATCGCTACATTTTCCTTGAAATTTCGATTTTTACAAGAACTCGAGATTTCTGATAAACATTCCGTTTTTCTATAAGATCAATTGTAGTCAAGTCATATTCACAAAATTGTTTATACAATTATCTTCCAAATATTCATATGAAAAAATTCTTACCAAAACTGGAAGAGATTTCATAAAAAATGGTATAAAATTTATGTGAAAATATCTGTAGAAAAGATTTTCTTAATAAACTATCAATGTCATATTTCAATCTTATGGATAATGAATTATCGCTAGAGATAAAGTTTCATTAACAAATTTCACGGTTACAAAAAATGTCGAAGCACGATATTTTAACGTCAATCTTTAAGTTCTTATAGGAATTAGAGTACGATTTGAAATAAGCTTTATTTTTGATTAAAATGATCGAAAAACTGTATATAAAAAATGAGCACAAAAATCGAATACTTAAATTTTGTAGCCAAGTAGGATAAATTGGTAGGATAATTAATGTTTTTTATAATAATATTTTTTATAACAATTTCGTTTACGGCTTACAATTCTGACGCGAAGTTCACAGTCACTTTGTAGGAGAGTATCAAATTCAGCGAGTTTCTTAGGATCATCAATGGGCAACGTGGTTTCATACTCCGCTGGTAATTGATCTTTTTTGATCAGAGATCCGTTTTCTGTCTGCGGATCATCGTTCTCTTCTCCCATAAGAATTTGTATGCCCGATTTCGTTTGTTTCACTTCGGAACTCACCTCTTTGTGGTTCCGTTTGATCGATGACAGTACATCAACCATCATCGAAAACAAAACCTTCATTTTTGCTGCAAGTACATGAAAGGGCAAATGTGAGTACATATATGGACAGGTGATTGCCAATAGTCAGAACGCGTCTGCTTTCCTTATTCGAATCAGTAAGATTTCACGATTCTCAATGAAAGTCTGTTCAGTGACAATAAATCGGTGCAGGTGAAAAAACAATACAGAAAAAATTATTTTTCAATAATCATAAGTAGATTATCCACTGAAAATTGGGTATGTAAAAGTTACTGAATTATATGGTAAACGACTTCTGATTCAGATTGACAAAGTAAAAAAGTTCGTGTTTGCATATTATTTTTCTCATATGTGTAAGGCAACTTACAATCAGAGTTAAGAGATTCAAACATTTCTCGAGTCATTTTTCCTGTAGAAGTTTCGTGATTCTTCTTTTCAGTACCTCTCTCTTTTTTTGAGGGAAGTTTTAGACTGCAGATTTTTTTGGCGCTAAGTTCTGCAAAGTAATTATATGTAATTGACTCCTTTGCTTTTTTCAATGTGTGTCACTTATAGCATGCGGAAAAAATACAAAATACAACCAACCATTTTCCTGTTGATAAAGGCTTTCGATTTTCCTCTTCCTAACATCTTCTGCAGCAACAGCGATTTCCGAGTTTTCGGACATTGTATTTGAGACTGAAAATTTCGATGTAAATAGCAACAAATTAGAAATGAAGCCTTTTATCGTTCATTTCATCGTTCAGCATTTTTTTAAATTTATACGAGTTATCTTTTTTATTAATAGCAATTTCTAAAAATCACAGTCTCATTTTGTTAAGAAATTAATCGTTTGTCGAGATATGCTGCATATTTTCAATTTACAAATATATATATATTGCTTTGGTTCTTTATGAATTTCAGTTCAAACAACAATCTTCCAAATGTTATTAGAATTGTACTTTTTGGAAAGTCAATTTTACATTAGATAATAAGATTTATTATATTCTAATTAAATAAAAGTACGTGAATCACGAAATTTTATTTTACTAGTTTTTGTTGAAATATTAAATCCAAAATTGAATGTATCTCTTAAACATAGTTTAATCACACTGAATTCAAACAATAACTATAGTTATTGCAAACATTGCAGCTTTTTAAGAGTATAAGGACTGTACGAACAATTATTCACTTAAACCGAAATTGAGAACAAAAGTTGTAAATTAGGATATATTTTAGAAATATGCATATAATTTGTACCATTTCCATTGTCATTGTGGATGCCGGATGTTGACATTTCGATGTCGTCCGAGATTTCGTCCGAAACAGGCAGTTCAACATCAGATTTTACAGCTACCGGAGATTTTTCATTGGCAGTGCACCTTCTGTATAAAGTTTTCGGCAACTCATTCAGATCACACAGAGCCGCATCATACGAATCTGTGGCAAGGAATTATTGAACGATTATGAGTAAAAGAACATGCACATTCAATAATGGAAAAATTAATATTTGTTACGTTAAGTTCGTGTAATGTGCGCTTATTTAGATTAATATATATGATGTAAGACTGCTAAGTATAAATGAAATTTCTAATATGATATATAATATTAATAAATAATAAATTTGTCCGTTTCTCACTCACTATACGCTTTTATTTCTTTGGTAAGAAACGGCTTCCATGATTTTGTTGGTGCTCCTAAATGCCTTACGTGGTTGTGGATTATATCCGAATCCTCATCAACATAAGGGGGAGGTGGAAAAAATGTTCGCGAAGCCGCGTTGACGGGATGGGGTGACGCAATAAAGAGCCAGTTGACGATGTCAACAGTTTTTACATTTTTTTCCCCACAAATATCCGTGAAGTGAACCAGTCGAAACTCTTTTCCAATAATTTCCATTTCGAAACTCATCTCTTATCGAAAATCACTCTGAAACAATTTTTAAACAGCTGTGAAAAGTTCGCAATGACAATGAAGGGGGATGAAAAAAAAATTAATTGTGTCAATAAAAATCGTCTACGCATAGACTAACTTGACAAGCGTATTCATATGAATGAAAAAATAAAATTTCCAACGTAAAAAACTAATATTGATTATACACATATGAGGTACATACTTACGTCAAGATTGCCTCTGGTCGTTTTCGAGATAAATATAATATATTACTTTATATAATTTTGGCACTTATTATAAGCAACGCACTGACAACGCACTAGAGTGATGTTTGTTGTTTGATTTGAATGAACATTAGGGTTGTTGATATTCCATCGATATTTTAAAATATCGATATTTTTGCTGACAATATCGATATTTTTGCGATGATATTTTATCGCCGATATTTATCGATATCGATACTTTAAAAATATCGATAAAAAAGATCAATTGTCGATATTTTTCGACGATATTTATCGGTTACTGATATTTATTTACAATAAGAATCGATATTTTTTTGAAATGTCGTAATAATTATTGCTTTTTCTACAAAATATCGTACGCTTAGATTTTCTATCGATATATCGGAATATCGATATTTTTTCAGTGATAAATATCGGTCTACGATGATATTTTTTTCTGAACGATAAATATCGATATCGATATTTTCAAAAATATCAACAACCCTAATGAACATCAGCTGTCATGCAATATTGTCATTGGCTGAAAGCGCCATCAACGCTTTTCATGACGCGCGGAATTTTGAATATTTAAAATGGCAAAAGATTTAACATGTGTACGATACTTTCGATTGCAACAAACTATTTGCCAATAACCAAATGGTTATGAAGAAATACTAATGATATAGTTCAGCTATAGTAGCTTAGCTATAAAATAAATTTCTGTTATATTTTATGTTAATGTTGAAATATTAATATAGAAATATGTATTTATGTATAGTCATATTAGAGAAGCAGTTTTTATTATAAATAAAATTTCTGAATGCAGATGGGTAAATAAATATATATATATATATGTACCAATGTACTCCTAAGTAATTCCCGGTTTTTTCAATGGATGGCGTTCTGTTTTGTACCACTGTTGGTAACACATACCATATGTCATTTTGTTCAGTCATATCGAGTGCTTGAACTGCGTTGACATTTTCTCGAAAAAATCTTCCAGTAAGTTTTTATTGCGCTTCAAAAATGTCGAATTTTGTACCGAATTTCGAGCATATGCGCCATGCATTGCTTTTCATGTTCAATCAGGGGAAAAGTGTCCGAGAGCCACTGTGCGCTTGTGGAAGTTTATGGTGATCGTGCATTAACACTTCGAACATGTGAAACGTGGTTTCGACAGTTCAAAAATGGAGATTTCGACCTGAACGACGCCGCACGCTCCGGCAAGCGAAAGTCGTTCGATGACGCCGAATTGCAAGCATTATTAGATGAAGACAACACGCAAACGCAACGACAGCTTGCAGATGCGTTGGGAGTTCAACAGCAAGCAATTTCCAAACATCTGCGAGCCATGGGAAAAATTCGGAAGTGTGGAAAGTGGGTGCCCCATGAACTGACCGAGAGACCAATGGAGAATCGAAAAGTGACCTGTGAAATGCTGCTTCAACGATACAAAAGAAAGTCTTTCCTGCATCGTATTTTTACTGGTGATGAAAAGTGGATTTTCCTGGAGAACCCTAAGCGCAACAAATCGTGGGTGAGTCCAGGTGAAGCATCGACATCGACGGCACGGCCAAATCGTTACGGTCGGAAGGTCATGCTGTGTGTGTGGTGAAACCAGTCCGGTGTTATATACTTTGAACTGCTGAAACCTGGTGAAACTGTGAATGCCGTTCGTTACAAACAGCAAATGAAAGATTTGAGCCGAGCCATTGTGGAAAACCGACCAGAATATCAACAACGACAGAAGAAGGTGATTTTTCTCCACGACAATGCGCCGTCGCATAAGTCGAAAGTCGTTCGTGACACGCTGGAAAGGCTCAAGTGGGAAGTGCTTGATCATGCGGCTTACTCACCAGACCTGGCGCCATCCGACTACCACCTCTTTGCCTCGTTGGGCCATGCCCTTTCTGAGCAGCGCTTCGACTCGTACGAAAATGTACGAAAATGGCTCACCGAGTGGTTCACCTCCAAAGGCAATGATTTTTACTGGCGTGGTATCCACAATTTACCAGAAAGGTGGGAAAAATGTGTAGAAAGCGATGGAAAATATTTTGAATAAAATAAAGATTACGGTCTTTTTGAAATTACGTGTTTTATTTGCAAAAAAACCGGAAATTAATTAGGAGTACACCTGGTATAATAAAAAAACTTAAACAATGTACTTTTAATTTTTTATTTTAAAATCTGTTCGCCGAAAAATTTTCTTTTCGACTCCCAGAAAAAAAAGTGCAAGTAATAAATTAAGCCTTATCTAAAGCCTAAAGCCTAAAAAAAGTAATTAAGCCATCTATATATCAGAAAAGTGAAAGCTTAATGAACAAATGGCATAACAACAATCGTTTCTAATGCGTTTTCTTGCGGTTTCATCAAAAGTTTGATCATTTTTTTTTTTATATCTGTCAAGACAATAGTTCGCCTATTATTATGGATCGCATCCCTTAGCTGCCAAATGTATAATTTTGCTCAATTCGTCGGGTATTCGCAAAACTGTTTTTCTTTCATTAACTCGATGCCTCTCAAATAGATAATGTCATCTGCATCCTCCATACTTTTGTAAATTTTGGAAATTTCGAAGACACTGTTATCATTCAAAAGAACAACGTTATCGGGGGCCTTTGTTCTTAAAATGGTATTTTGAAAAATGATTGTCAATATGACAATTTCGTTCAAATCGAGGTCTGGTTTCTGTTTTACAATTTTATATTGCTGTGGAACAGGAACTACGTTTCTTTTCTCAAAAAACATTTCCTGCATGCGGTCGCACATTTGCTGTAGTGGGCGGTATCCAGTTCGCATTGTGTTTCGCATTTTCCCGAGGAGATTTTCATAAGGGAAACTAGTAATGTAATTGAGGTTGCACTGCATGTTCATGACATCATCAGGAATGTGAATCAGGTTGTGAAAGTTGATGGAAACGGAACTTTTACAGTAAAAAAGGTTCACTTGTGATACGAATTTTCTTAAATAGCGCTTGGCGAATTCGTTGTACCTCAAGCAAAACTCTGTCGTGCATAAAATGTGAAACGCAAACGACAGAAGCAAGAAATGTTTATAGAAGGCCTCTGGCAACACTGGCTTAAGAATAACTATTCCTCCATAAAGTAAAAAAAATCTATACTGCGTGGCTTTCCACAAAGTCAGTCGAGTCACTGTCTCAGTTGTTACGTATTGATGTATACCACCAGGTGTCTCCTGAGAGACTTTCGTGGAGGAGAGGGGGTGGTCAATGAATCACCGTTCATATACACAGAATTTCCATTTATTAGTAGCTTATAATAGGTCGTATTTTATTTTCCACTCATTTAGTCGTAGTTAATGATAAGCTGATATAATTAGGTCGATATAAGTCGTTCAGGGTCGGATTTTTGACGTCCCAAACAGTGCCTCGTAGGAGAGTGGGGACCCTACGTCGGCCCCAGGTGTGAGCAAGGACGGGGTGGCCGGCCCGTTATCTTCCTCTAGGAGGCGGGCTTTCGGTGTGGCAGGCGGGACCGTCTCCTGGCCAGCGAAGTGGGTTCTTCCCTCGAGGGGGAATCTACTGTCAAATCGATCAGAACCGGAGGTTGCTGGGCCGAGTTGGTACGTCGCCGGCGGTTACGACGCAGGATGTCCCGAACTGACTTAGCCAATCCAAATGGAAGATTAATTGGCCAGGAGTCTATGATTCTGGGCCGTACTCGGTTGGAACTCGGGGCCAGGGAAGTGTTCGCTAATGGCGTAGGAACAAATGGCCCATGGCTAGCCAGCCATTCCGCCACGCGCTCGTCCAAAGTTTGTTGTCTCGGGCCCCGCCGAAGTTGCTCACTCTCTCCTGCGGGTTGGGCAGAGGATGAAGCTATAGGCTGAACCGCGGGTCTCTTGGAGGGGGCCTCGCCTAGTCGTTGAAGTATGAAGGGGATTGCTTCCTGAAGGTCGGTAGGGAAGGTGTCGAACCCTGGTATCCTCCCGCTGTGGTATTTCAATTCCACCCACACTTCGGGGTGCCCTTTCCTCTGGAAGTCACGCAACCCCGCTCGCACACACAACCCCAGACTCCGTGCCTTAGCTCTGGCCTCGTACAGGTTTGTCGACAAACTCCTCACTCCGGAGGGATAGGGAAAAAGGGAGTATTAAAAATAGAATGGCTACGCAAGCCTTAAAGTCAAAAACAAATAATGAGAAAATAAATTTTAGCAACAAAGAAATTACATCGAAAATCCAAATTCAAACTTGCTTTGCATGCAGCTATTCGGAAATAAAAGAAATTAAATCAGAAATCAAAACCCGAATTGCTACGAAAGCAACTAAATTAAATTAAAAATGTAAAGCGAAATCAAATTGCTGCGAAAGTAACTATTAAAAGAAAATAAAAAGTGAACAAGTTGCTACGTAAGCAACTATCAAAAACTAGGAAAATAAAACGAAGTTGCTGCGAAAGCAACTATACTAAATTAAAAGAATATAACAAGTGAACAAAGCTGCTACGTAAGCAACTATAAAAAAAATAAAAACCGTAAACCAAATCGGATTTGCTACAGAAGCAACAATCAAAACTAGGAAAACAAAACGAAGTTGTTGCGTATGCAACTATACTAAATAAAAAAACCGGAAATCAAAAACGAAATTGACCGAAATACACAATTACGCAAAGACCAAATTCAAGATTGGATATTCCACTTACTTTTCGTAACCTGGTATTATTTTCAATGAAAATTATTGTTCCGGCAAAGGGTGGTTTTGATGGCTTCCAAAAATGCGCAGACCGTACCGAAATTTACTTGTAAGGCGTAACCGGATTCCCGACCCGTTTTTATTAATTTTGAACTTGACTGACTCCCGATTTTTAGACGCGGTGGTTTTTATATTTTCTTCAAATTTCAAGTTTCGTGTGCAAAAAGCCCGATAAAACTCAGCATGAGGTACCCTTGACCGGAATTGCGTAAAATAATTCTTCTTTGCTTTGAATAAAAGGTTGATTGGTATCTATTATCTTTTCCTATGAATTTATTTTGCTTGTTCTTATGTTGTATCTACGAATCACTATCGATCAAAGGCGTTCACTGGAAGTAATTTGTTTGTTCTTCGTTATCCCATTGTTTCACATATTCTTTTTGTTTTTATTTGCTATAACGAAACCTTTCCATCAAATGGGTTTTTTTTTGTTATTTAAATTTGATCGTCTCGTGAATTAATACTATTGTTTTAAATTCACCTGGTTTTTACTTATTTGAGAAGATATGGACCTCGAGAAATGTACAAGGTTTAAGGTTTTCTTTCTTTTTATAACGATATAAAGGTGTTTCAGTCCGTTCATTTTGATCGTTTGATGTTGGATCGACGTGACGATTATCTTAATCTTGATATTTCCTAAATTCACTGATTTGAAAGTTTTTCTATCGGTCGAAAGTTATTGAAGTGGAACTAAACGACAATCGGAACCTTGAAAATGTTAGATATAATCAATGTGGCTATTTCTCAAGGAAAGAAAAAAAAGAATGTCACGTAACTTAGTTTATGATACAAAAAAAATTTACTTGGAGGGCCCGAATTTAATAGATTGGGAAAAACTTTATCCCAAACATATGCATATATTCTCAATATATTACACAGTCTTTCTTTGGAAATCTGTCGGAACCTGTTTTCTGATATTGCCGAGCATGAAATCAATTTGTTCGATTTGTACATTACTTAATTTCAAACCAGGCAATGAACTTCCTAACCACAGTTCTAACAATTTCTTAGTCACTCCTAAGCACCCAAATGCATCATATCTAACGAAAACATCGTAATCATATTTAAATTCGGCAATTCGATCAATGGTGAAATGCCTTTGTGGTGCTATGGATTGACTCTGCTACGAAAAGACTCGTTTGTTCGTTCAGGCGCATTCATTTCAGGAAAGCAACGACGACTATTGCATGTCTCTCCTCGAATTACGCACCGCTCACACGCAAAAAACCCAGTATGACCCTTAATGCGTTTCAACAAAGCTCGCGCAGGAGTGTCTGCTATAAAACATTTTATTCGCACAGAAAAACGTGTTCCGTCAATTTCTAGGCCCTCCTCGATAAGTCCAAAAATTTCTTCAATAAAATTTCTTAGCAAGAATTCAGGGTTTTCTGGTTTTACAGTACCCATGTAAACTGCTACGGGAAATGGCTTATAAATATTGTCGTTTTCATGATAGACTCGGAAAAGAATCGACCAGAACTGATTAGCACTAGACTGATAAAGTGAAGCCCCGTCAACATGAAAACACAAGTCTATCACTCGATTTGGATGAAGATCGATATTAACACAGTTCTGGAGGCCTTTCGCAATTCCAAAGTAAACAAATTTAACAGTCTTAGTGAAAGATTCTTCTGAAGTTACTATATTAAAATTGTTGTTAACTTTCAAAAATGTTGCTGCCGTTTTTGGTAAATTATGCATTACTGGTCGAAGAATCGGAAGGAGTTTCGATATCTGTTGACGTGGTATATTGCCATTTATGGCCCAATCTTTCAGCTGATTAGCAACGTCGTCCAAGTCAGGTTGGCAAATCTTCAAAATTATTTCGGTGCTCCTCGTTGTCTGAAGCCCCTTCAGAGTACGCACCTTCTTCGTCTTCCTCGTCATGGCTGTAATAGCTTTCGCGTTCACTGTCTTCTTCTGCTTCATGATTTTCACCATCTTCATGTCTTGCAGGAACGTTATCGTTTGCTTGGTTA
Organism: Platygaster robiniae; assembly: GCA_028476575.1. Taxonomy (NCBI): domain Eukaryota; kingdom Metazoa; phylum Arthropoda; class Insecta; order Hymenoptera; family Platygastridae; genus Platygaster; species Platygaster robiniae. The sequence continues at coordinate 29,304,594 of CM052019.1, forward strand.
ATATTTGCAGGCTCTACAGGATTAGGTTCATCATTAGGATACCCTGGAAAAATATTTTCGATCAAAATGTATTACAACTTTTTCTGATTAGATTAATGTTTCCATTTTTTAAATTCATTTGTACACAATTCTTGTAAAAATGATAACAATTATTCCACTATTATAATAAATTATGTACAATATGTACATATTTCTATGAAGAATTACAGTTGTTTATAGAATTATGTACCTCATGCCATTAGCATATATGAGCTACGCCTACATATTTGTTACCTGCGATTTCGTCCTCATTGTTGTCGCTGATCGGTGTATTTTGATCATTTTCCTGATGTAAATTGTTATTCAAGGCATTGTTTTCATCAGAATCAGTATCATCATCTAAAAAAATATTGTCATTTACATTAATATTCAATCAACTGAGTATAATAGTATGTCAATTAAATTTTTTCATTTATTATATATAATAAACAAAACAAAATAAATTAAATTATATATAAATATATTACTATAATTAGATGTAATGTAATACAATTATTGAAATAAATCAAATATTAAATTATAATAAGGTATTATTTCATATATACTTATTATAATTTCTTTAAATTTTATAGTTTTGCGATGGTAAATGCATTATATATTATGGTAAAAATACTCTACTGTATATAAAAGTATCAGGGTTATGTTTTACCTGAAATAACGGGAACATTTCTCATATTTCCTAATCTTGCCCTTATCTGTTCACTTTCACAAATTTTTTGTCGATGACGCCGTACGCGGAGACGCGTATTTTCACGTAAATTGTACATGTCGCAAAATATATTACAAAAAAAATCATCAATAATTTATACTGTACATGTACACAAAATATATTTTTCGCTGTTTTTTGCAACGCGAATCGATCGATTGGATCGGATGCGTTTCGGACTGTGACTTTCGGAGTGCCGGCTTCAAGAAGTCGGACACCCCGACGTCGTGCGCTTTTCGGACCGACGTCGGAGTGCCGAAATCGGACGTCCCGACGTCGTGCGCTTTTCGGACCGACGTCGGAGTGCCGAAATCGGACAGCCGACTCCAAAGCGAAATCGGCCTGGCGTCGTCCGAAAATCGCACAATCTGGATTTTCACTCGGGTTCTGATAATACAACTACTGATGACGAGAACGACACCCCCGAAGAACTAGAGTGGATTTTAAGTAAAAATATTTTTGAAAACAAGGACCATTTGTTTATGCAACATAACAGTTGTATTCTATTTATCGATACGCAAGATAAACCAGTAGGAGATGCATCTACAAAATTTATGAGAAAAAGAGAAGTAAAAAGCGTAGAGAAGATAAAATACGGGGAAATAAAAGAAGCCAGACATGGTAAAAACTACTATTTTCTGTTCTGTATACAAGAAAATCCTGAAGAACGAGACGATGAAGAGAATTGGGAAATTATGAGAAAAGGCTTGAAAAATTTAAAGATCACACTCACTCAGAAAGGAATCCAAAGTGTGAGCCTTCCGAAATTTGACTCATTTATGAATATCACTTGGGAGAAATTTGAGAACGAAATATTCCGAGTTTTTAAGCAAGAAGAAATTAGGATTGTCGTTTGTACAGGACAGGTAGAGATTCCGGCAATTTCAGGAAGATATCTATTGGTTGAGGAAGCTCATTGTTCTTCTATAGGAGGACACCAAGGTCAGAATAAGACATATCTGAGGTTAAGATCAAGATATTATTGGGAGAATATGAGGGAAGATGTCAGGAACTTTATCTCAAAGTGTCTTACTTGCAAATTGAAGAAATTGATTCGGAAAAAGATTAAACAACCTATGGTGATAACAGATACTCCCGGCACGGCATTTGAGAAAGTAGCCCTTGATTTGGTAGGCCCTTTTCAGACAACCGAAAATGGAAACAGGTACATTCTTACCATGCAGGATCTATTGACGAAATTTTGCATAGGAGTTCCAATACCAGATGCTAGTGCAGTTTCCACCGCAGATGCGCTTATAAAATGATTGATTTGTACCTTCGGCACCCCTAAAGCAATACTAACAGATCAGGGAACGAATTTTCTTTCCAGTTTGGTCAAGATAGTGGCAAAGTGATTTAATATAAAACAGTTTAAAACTACGGCATTTCGACCTTCTAGTAATGGTAGTTTAGAGAGAACCCATATAGTCTTGGTCCATTATTTGCGGATATTTCAGGATGGTGATCTAGAGTGGGATCAGTGGGTCGAGATGGCCATGTATGCCTACAGTACTAGTGTTCATGAGTCAACTGGTCGCACGCCTTATGAGTTAGTTTTTGGGAAAATTAGTACTTTACCTTCAAGCCGCGAGTTGCCTAGTTATGAAAGATTAGAGACTTACGATGGTTATTTAATTAGGCTCATGGCTAGATTAGATACGATTAGAGAAGAATCCAGGCAGAATTTAATCAGAGCAAAAGAGAAATATAAGAAATATTATGACCGCTGCATGAATCCAACATCACTCTCCGCGAATGAATACGTATTTTTGAGAAAAGGGTTAAAAACGAATAAACTTGATGATTACACAGAAGGACCCTTTAAAATAATTGAAATACTCGATGATAATAGAACTAAGATTAGAATAAATGGCAAAGAGAAGATTGTTTCCACAGATAGATTAATCCCAACTAAAATTAAGAATAACGATAGCGAATAAACAGATGTATTAAGGTAGATTTTTTATTATATCTAGAAATAATCAAGTAAGAAGATAAGAAGATAAGAAGATGTTGCGGATACTCATTATGTTCACTGCATTAGGTACCTCTGCCGGACTAATGGGGTACGACTGCGGGATGCTGCATGGCAACATCACGAAGATAAACCTGCGAGATCTAGGGGAATGCAACATACCACGACCCAAGATTGACGAGAAAAGGATGGCCCTACAACTTCTACAAGTTAATGACTTCGGCACCCTATACGTTCAAGTATGCAGGATCAAGATCCAGCTTTTAATTACTCGATGTGGGTTTATCGCTGACCATGCCGTTTCCAATGGTCTTTCTGAATATTTTCTTGAACCAACGAGAGAGCAATGTAAACACCTCCATGAGAGAGGTAGAATCCAAATAGAGAGGGTCAGTCTCAATGATTTCAAGGCCAACACTTCGGAAACTCACTCAGTCACCTTGGCAGGAATCCTGAATAACGACGGAAGTTGCACTGGAGAAAGTTACAGCGATGCATTCAGCACCTGGCAAAAGGTCAGTGTTCAAGGAGTCATTACCATCACGCTACAAGACTACGAGGCCCCCATTTCACTGAAAGAAAATAAGATCTTCCTGAAGACTGGATCCATCTGTTCTACTTGGAAACAATATTGCTCTTTAAATGATGGAAGTTACGCTTATTGGGATCTTTTGCCGAAGAACTTCTGCGACCAACAGAAGTACACGACCCTTTTTAATGGATGGGGAACAAGGTTGAATGACAAATCCCATCACCAATATAGGACCGTGTATACAGTGGAATCTGAAGATGCCACCTTCGCCCTTACTAAAAAGAGAACCCTTCAAGTATACGGCCATGAAATACACGCCACGGAACATCCCCGATTATTCATCTTGGAAGGAGAAAAGGGACCCTTTTTAAAGAGCACCCCGAAAGATACTAGGAATTAGGATATGTTTGCTTATATGAATTCGAAATTCATTTATATCGAGAAACACATGAAGAAGCAATTTGAAGATCTTTTTTTCGATGTAATGCAGAAACGTTGCAAACTTGAGCGGAGGATTCTCGGAAATGCCCTAGCAATTGCAACAATCAAACCAGATGAATTCGCCTACCTCTTTATGCATGGATCTGGATACATGGCAATTACCGCCGGAGAAGTGACCCACATCACGAAATGCGTCCCGATTGTTGTCAGACTCAAGAACACCGAGAAATGCTACCAGGAAATTCTAGTTGAAGGAAACAATCAAACATATTTCCTTACTCCAAAAACTAGGATACTGAAGAAAAGAGGTACCCAGATACTCTGCAATTCCCTCACCCCAACTATGTTCGAGATCGAAGGAAAATGGTACAAGTTTGTACCATACCCCGTGGAAACAACAGCCCCTCGACGCTTGGAGCCCCTCTCAACGCCTACTTGGGAGTATCACGACCTTAAAAATCTGGCAAACACTGGCATATATTCCGAACAGGATTTGGAGAATTTTCGCGAAAATGTACTTTTCCCTATGGATCGGCAGGGCGTCCTCGATACCATCGCTAGAAGATCACTTGGAGACCCAGTAAATTTGGAAGGAATTACCTTGGAGCACCTATTGGACGTAAAGATATTGGCGCAAGGCATTTGGCAAGATATGTGGTCTAAGTTTTCGATTCTCGGGAATTACACTGCTGGATTTTTGGGGATATACCTCCTTTACAAACTCATTAGAGGTCTGCTTGATACGGCGTTGAACTTGTTGGCCCTTCATTCCGTCTATGGTTGGTCCGTCTACTTGTTGACCGCCCTATGGGATAACCTTGCTAGTCTTATCCTACACATTCGACCCCCTCCCAAGAAGGCTGACGACCAGAAGTCAAAAGAAGAAGAAGGAACTCCCCTGCAAGTCATTACAGTCGATTCCTCCGCACCCACAAAGAAAGAAGAAGATGACTCTGGTACCACCTACCCTATGGACGAATTGAACCACCTTCGGCAAGAACGATCAAACTTTGGACTTCGAGGATAGAAATAAGTCTTACATGTGCGAAAAAGATGTTGAAAATTAATAATCTTGTAACAATTATTGTAAACAGGAAAATGCATCTAATAAAGAACTTATCGCAAATATACATATATAAGAAATAAGAATAAAGAATATATATTATACTCATAATAAAAAAAAAAAAAAAAAAAAAAAAAAAGAAGAAAAAGTAAATGTGAGTAAGGAGGTTGATTTTCCTCTTTCTTCTCTTTAAATAATTTTAAGCGCGATATGGAAACAAATTCTCTTTTGCCTCGATTAATTAAGATTAGAAATAAGACTACTTCCGTTGTTGAGGTCAACAGCGTCTCGGAAACAGTAGCTCTTAGCAAGACTCAGACCCGAATTGATTATACATGGGAATCGGAGAAGTGAATATAACTGGGATTAATATTGACAGTGGATAGATTAGGAAATGCATAATAGGATTAGAAAAAAAAGGGGGGGAACCTGAAAGAATGGGAATATTACATTGGTTTGATTAGTAACTAGGGGATAATGGAGAAAGAACTTCGAGTTTTTGTGGATTTCGACGGGAAAACAGATTAGGAGCCGACCAATCGAGTTCCGAAAAACCTGGTCGAAGGAAAGATTCCACGATAACTAACGCGGGAAATTGAATATGATTTATAAGGGAAATTACAAATTAAAATGGGGTAATAAAAGAGATGAATTAAGGTTACGGGTAAACCAAAAACCCAGGAAATAAAAAAAAAAGAGAGAAAAAAAAATTAAAGTAAAATGAATTAGGGAATATGATTTAAGATAGGATCAATGGAATTTATGGCCCCGCTCACGTAACAGATTACTGGGAATTAGATTTTTTCAGCCTAGCTAACTGTAGAAATTAAGAAGTTCTAGTATGAAATGTAAAATGTCCTTATTTTGTGGCCACGAAATAGGTTTTTGGGTTACGGGAGTTCAAGGAAGGTATAATTATGTTCGATTAGATTCTTTCTTAACAATCATAAAAGGGATAATTATTGAAATAAATGGTAAATGAAATATATATAAAGAACAGGAAGAGAGAGGGAATTTGAAAGAAGAAAGAAATAAATAGGAATCAGGAATAAAGGAATGCGAAGAATTTATCGATAAATTACGAAATGAAGATAAGAACGAAGAGAACGGATGAGGATCATTTAGATATGACTAATGTTGTAAAAACTACGCCGCCTATATATATACAAGACGAGGAATGTGGAATAATGAGACATTCAATTCGGATTATTGGGTTTTTATTACCACGGCATTGCTTTTGTACAGGAATTTTTAAATTGATTTATTAGAGATAAGAGGAAGCCGCTAGCATATCCCAGGGACGGAAAACTCCTCCCTTGTGGTTCCCAGGGTTGAAGATTATGATCCATGTATCCTCAATATCGGCTGGATCTGAAACGAAAAGGAAGAACGGACGAAATTAGTTATATTTGGAAAAGATTAGGGCATATATGTATTTTTCTTGACGCGCACTTACTTATATGGAGGTTGCAGAAAACTCTGGCCAAAATAGCGATGAAATCGAGATAGGATAAGTCCCCTTCGTTGTTCCAATCTGCCTCCCAGCGGATTGTACCACTCACGATCACTGTTATGAGTTTTACCATTTATTGAGTTGTTTAGATTTTCGTAGCGCTTTCACAAGCAAACTGTCCAGAGCTGTAAATGCCGTCGTCGCTGTCGATCAACTACTACTATGGTAACCACTGCACACTGCCACTGACTGTCACACACTACCACTAACCATCACAGCACCAACTATATAACCGATAACAGCCGATGGTCGTAACTGCTGACGCGCACCAAACTGACGCACACTACTACTAACAAAACTACGCAAATCAACACAAACGAACGCAATTACATTTTTGTTTAGAAATGGTCGCCAAATAAAGGCATCCATTTCTTCTTAAGGGGGGAGATGTGACGAGCGGGGTTTTTTTTCCACTCGTTAACTTGACACTGGTATCGAAATCGCTACTGGATGCTAACGATCGGCAACTAGAAACCAATAAAGATAAGAAATGGATAGAAAATCGTAAAGACTTGCGGTTAATCTAAATCGACACCGGATGAAAACGGCTAGAAAAATTGCCGAAACGCAAAAATAGGAAGACGGCTATTTTCCCCACCACTATTATTTTTCGAGTTTCGATAGTATATGAGCTCACGTTTTTTAGCATAACGTCGGAGAAATTCTACCGTCAAACGTCCAAAAGCTCTCTAAAGGCCCAAAAGACGTCCCAGACACCTGAACTATCCCCGACGAGTCCGTAAAGAAGTCCGACCTGACGACGACTTCTCAGACTTCATCATAGCTGGTGGAAATTAAGAAGAAGACTGGAACTGTGTTTCGAGTCCAGGTTCTGTTTCCATACAGCATAACAAAAGTAAATATATTCAATTAAATTAAATAATACTTTAGCGTAAACTGAGCAAATCCTTAACTGCCCGGATCGCCATCTAGGTGTAGAGATTTATCTCTACCCAGGTCGATTCCATATTAGCCTAGAAGGGTACATCGGGAGTTGGGATTTTCTCGGTATTCTGTTCTTTATTGTTAACTTTATGTTAGCATAAAGACGGACTACGCAGGAAACGGATAAATCATCGGGATTTCTATTAATAACAATGATTCAATATGAAGGACTATAGTCAATCAAGTGTTTTATTTTAAAAGGACCACGCAATTATATTATTTCAGGATTTCAATCATTTTTATAATAATAATATTTATTAAATGATTTCAGTAATTCAGGATTTCAGTAATAATAATTCAATATCATTCTTAATGATAGACTATGATCAATCGAGTGTTTAATTATTTTAAAGGGTGTATATACAGTGTGTTGCTCTTGAAAGTATTTACGGAAAAAGCACATAAGCGGTCCTTAAGCGTTTCTGGGAGCCGTAAGGCTGTGCCCAGCAGGGTCGGGTAAATTCCCAATTCCCCAAAGGCTTTCGGGCCTCCATTCAAAGGAGCCGGTGTCCCTGATGATGAATTCGTGTTATTTTAGATTGTCGAGACCCCGATATCCGGAGTTTTATGAGCGAAGAAGCATGGAAAATCTTAGTAAATGATGGCAATGAGTTTTTAGATGCAACTTTTGACCATAAAAATAACAAAATGCTTCGTCTCTCACTATTAATGATATTCGTGTATGGTCGGTTTATAAATTTATGATTTTTTTTTCTCATCATTGTCGCCGTGTTTTTTCGATGAGATTTTCCTCCTTTTTCTGGAGGAGCTCAATTTTCCTGGCAGTATTTTTTCATGCATTGAACGATTCGGTCAAAGATTTATCGTGTGTGCCCTATTTTTCTTTTCAAATTTTTAAAAAATTTTAAAGTTTTACAAGATTTAATAAAAAATGCCGAATTATGTTTTCAATTGGAGAGAAAAACTGTGGATAGTGCAACATCACTATCGCGGGAATTCTTTTGCTCAAGTCGCGCAGCTCTACCGCGATACGTTCCCAGAAAGACACCGTCATCCATCCGCGGATGGTGTGAGAAAAATCGTGCGGAAATTTGAGGAAAGTGGTGTTTTACAGCCACAAACGTATAGGCAGCCTGAACGGGCTATTGCTCCCGAAAAGGAGCAAGAAATTATTAATCACGCAATCGCAAATCCACTTATGAGTTTGAGAAATAGAGCGCGTGAAATCGGTGACGTTCATTATGCGACTGTGTGTAGAGTGCTAAAAAGAGCCGGCTTGAAACTCGATGGACAGATTCATAACGCATATACCACAAATTGACAAGAGGCCCACACTGTTCCATGACAGTGGGTAAATGAGTCATGAAGTGGTCTTTGGGTTTAAGCGATCTTTTCAAAACGGTTCGAACTTGATAATTATGCTGCTGAACAAGGTTTCGGAAAATGACAGAACAAGACGGTCGAATGGATGGTGAAAGTGCAATGTCTATAATTTTTCTCAAAATCAGATAAACCTCCCACGCATTTTCGTTTTCAGCAACATAGTCACCAACTAGAATGCTAAAATGTCGAACAAAATTTAACATTTCTGACGCAGACATGCGGATACTATTCTTGTTGAGGTATTTCTGCAAAATGATTGGCGGAACATTTCCAGATTCACCTAATCCCCAGTCATGTCGCGACATACGATCATTCAGTTGTTCGAGAGTGAAGTATTTTTGAGTAATGAAATAATTCAAAAAAGCGGCCATGCCGAACGCACACACGCCTTCCAGAAGGTCATGCTTAATATCTGCTGAAAAATTCTCCATCACGTGAAAACTTGGAATGTGAGAGAACACGCACTGTTCTTTGATGCCAGCGCGACTCATGTTTCGCAGTTTTAAATCTATACCATACCCTTCCTTTGTCCTCATGTATGCAACGTCTTCTAAGGTAGCCAAAGATCCTTCGATTGTCGACATTTTACAGAATCTGCACGCAAAATTTGCAACAAAACCTCCACAAAACCAAGAATAGAGTGTAATCCCAAGTTATCCCCAATAATAAGGGCTAACTTGAAATAAATTCTGATTCGTTTTAATGGTAGCTGAATTTCGATACCTTCAGTTTCGAGAAAAATATTCTATGAGGTTTTTAAACACGGCATAGTTTCCGAATTTTACTCTATCTTTGGAATAGTAAAGGAGTGCATGGAATATTGAAGAGAGTTTCGATTGATATTGTGGTGGCAAGCAAGGAATGGAGACGAAAGTTACGGCTATTTTATTCTTTCCTGCATGACTACCTAACGGATTTCCTGTCTCGTAGTCATCGCTGAAGAGAAAAAGTGGTAACACCTGCTTAGAATTATCGCCTTCGATTTTCTTCTTCCACAATTTTGATTGTATGAAAATGGTAGACAGTCCTCCTGAAGTCTCGAGTTGTTGCTTGTATAAAAAAACCGTCTCACATACATTCGGAATTTCGAAAAACTTCTTCAGAGTGAAGTGTAATGGACAAAAGGAAGCATAACATTTCACTACGTATTTTTTTTCTTTGCCATCGTGTGTGCGCTTGAGGGGGGAATACCAATTAAATGAAAAAAAAGTCACTTGACTTTGGGCGTGGATAGAGAAAAAACTGCTATTACGCGTAATGTAAAATTTTGTATGTAGGTTGCGTGTTATATTAACTAACAATATAACAAAAAATTTTCGCAAAATTCGCATTTACTTTCTAGTTAGAGTCGCGAAAAAAAAAGTACCGCAAATTTGCGGTGTAACAAATTGCAAATCTACGGTTAAACTAATTTGCATAATTTTTTTTGCCAATTACAGAGGAAACAAGTATGCTGCCCTTGACGAATGATTTTTTTGCAAAAAGTGCTTTGTTTTTCCATAAAAGTTCGCAAATAAAAAACAAAACAGTTAGTAGTATGATTATTTATGTTTATGAACGAAAAAAAATTTTTTTTGCAAAATCTGAAAACGTCAAGGGCAAGTATATGTCATACAAAACTATTTTATCCACACTTTTTGGCTATAGAAAAATTTCCTGAGGCCCTATCTGTCACACCGCAAATTTGCAGACTCTTTTTTTGCACGCTTGTAACTACAGGCTGGATGCGAATTTTGAAACAACATTTTTTTCATATTGTTGAAAACATAACATACTGCATACGTAGACAATTTATGGATTACTGGCATTGATAATTTTTTTGCTATCCTCGCTCGAAGCCAAGTGACCGTTTTTTCTATCTAATTGGTATTCCCTCCTTAACACGCTCATAGTGGTTACCTATCGGGACTTCACAGGAGGGATATAGTAGCCTTTGTTTTCGAGATAAGTAATACGCTTCGCTTCCGTATCAAAATCTTCGAAAGATTGGTAATACACGTTTAAATTGTTTTTACACCCTATTCAAAAGATAATCTGATCTCATTCGATTTTATTAACCGTTTCCAAATCTTTCCTAATCAAATCGACACCTGACGTTACAATGTTTTTTGCAAAAACTACGCAAGTTTGAACCATTTTTCTGGCAATAGCTGGATCATCGTAAAGTACAACTGTTTGATCAATAATCAGGTTTTTCAATGAACGTAAAAAATCGTTATCTGTTTGTAAAAAATCTTGTTTTCGAGAACACACTTCGGGGCGGTTGGAGTCAATCTTTGAAAATATTGTCGACCCTTTTTTTTCTGAAACATTTTCGTTATGCACTTTTTTTTGACAACCAGGTTTAGAAGCAGCTGATTCGATTTTTTCTAGAAAGCTGTTGTCGATAAATTGGCTTTTTTCACTTGCGTGACTTAATTGCCAATGGTTTTTGAGCGAATTCAACGTATGGAACGATCTGTGACAATGAACATCCTAACTTTTGATTGTAATTGTCCTCAGGATGAATACTTTTGACATGCCCGTGGAAATCATTTCAATCGAAATTTTTATGACAATTGCAACATTCAATCATTTTTGAATCGGTAAAATGCAAGTCATGAAATTCTTTTCATAAGTGGTAATTAAAACAGTATTATTATAATGCTAGAGAAGAGAAAATTTACAGACAAAAACAAATTAGAGAATGGTAAAAAGCTTGACACGTTCAAATAACATATTTTCTCATTTCGGAAATGAGTGTATTCACACCTGGTGATTCAACATCGGCTTCACCTCTTATTCCGTAAATTCTACGCTGTATGACAGCCCAAGTGGTCTTACATTCGTGAGGGAATGGAATTTGAAAAGCGTAAAAAGCTTTAAAAGCGACGTCAACTGCTCTTAAAGGTGACCTAACGTCATAAAGTACGTTGCGTATGGACACGTAGCAACTGTCCACGCGCTTGTTACCAATCACGAAAATCACTGGTGAATCCTCGAATTTCTGTGCAGCAAGTGTCTCTCTGCGTCTTTCAAGGAATGCCACCATCGCCTCGTAGGTATAAAACAGTATAATCCATTTTTCAAACTAAATTTCCAATTTTTGTGCTACAGTTGATTATGTGGCGTTGTCGCTCTCTCTGGCTTGGTTGGTCAACTGTTTGATTGTCGCATTGTAAAACCACCCTAGTAGAAGTGTTAACGTAAAGTTTACATCCCAGTACACATGTTTACGTAAATTTTTTGTAAACATCATGTAAGCTTTATGTAAACATCATGTGAACAATTAACGTAAACTGTTTACATGATGTTTGCATAAAGTTTACGTAGGAATGAGCGGGCGTACTAGGATGTCAACATTTTCTACTATGGTGGTTCTGTAATGCAACAATACGACAGTTGACAAAGATAGAGGGCGCTACAATGACAACCTGCCTGCTACCCCTCCACGTCATAATTCACCCTTTGGACTTGAAGAGCTTTTTATTTCCAGTACATTTAAAGCACGGCCCTGTTACCGAAAGCCAAGACATTTTCTATTAACGTTTTATTAGAAAAATTATTTAATTACAAGCAACAATACCTTTGCGTTGTGTATGAAACCGTCTTGGCTTTCACTTTTACTTGGTCGCCAGGCAGTATCAGCCGAAATTGTGACTGTCGCAGCTGTTTGCAGCAGAAGGGGCAACAGCTGAAAGGTCAGTACGACTTTCAATGCTGAAAAAGAAAACATAATATAGCATTGGCAATAACTTTGAAACAGATATTTGTTTATGTAGGCACTAAAGAAGCCGATTCACTAAGCGTGAATAGGCGCTTCAGCGCCGTGATAAACATTATGTGTATTAATCTAAACCATCTCAATTGCGTCATATAGTCTATGCGGATCAATTTTGGAATTTTGCTTTGTAAACGGCTTAGACCATAAAGAGCATGGACTGCTAATCGCCTATGCCTAACCATGGTAGATACTAAATCCAAGATAACGGTGGAGTAACGCTAACCAGTGCCGTATCTACGGGTGAACGGCCCGTTGTGACAATAGTGACGCGTATACTTAGGGTTCCAAAATTTTTTTTTTACCAAAATTGTCCATAAATCATTGTTTAATTTCTGAAAAAGGTTGTTTTATGAGTATAATCATTTAAATATAATGGAAAACTGTCAAATATATGTCAAAAACAATGCAATGTTTTCTGTCGTTATAAAGTTCATTCTGTAACTGTATAGAGATTTTTTATATTTGAAAAGTAAACTAATAATATATTTTACGACACACCTAATATATAACGTATCCCCATAAAATTAACAATGTAAATAAAAGCACATGAAATGTCGAGTAAGACGATAATGGGTTAAATAAATATATGGTGATTAAGTCGAATGTCAGTTTTATTTATAAAATAGATATTATTGTATAAATATCTTGAAATTATCGTCGTACAAAATCTTATTGGTTTTTAAAAAGAACTAATTTTGTATGTATGCGTCGCACATATTTATCAACGTTGCTTTTTTTTTGGCTTCGTGAAGCAGTCTGACAGTAAGGTACATTTTTACTATAAATTTGACAAGTTTTTGATGGTGATCAACATTTTCTTTGAAGTGCTCATCATCGAAAAAAATTTCGTTTGTGCTTAGCAGTTGTTGCACAAGAGCTTTTGGAAAATTTTCCATGAAAATATTATCGCTGGAGCCGCAAATGATTCTTTCGATTGCTAGGCACAAATGGAAAACTTCTTCCGATGGATAAATTAAGAAGCCACGGCTTTTTACATCTATCAATGTTGAAGATCCCTGTTCACCTTCAAGATTGTGCAGACAAGTAACACATGTCCGTGAGTTGCTGGATTGCTTGAATTTTTTTATGATAAAACCCGCAATGTATCGAACGACTTCTTGTACGAATTCACTAGGAATTTCAATATCAAAATGAAAAAGTTCATTGCTGTCCTCATACTCCAATTCCTCTTCTGCTGTAACAGTCTTTGAAGTCGATGCTACTTGCAGAAGGGGAATGTCATCAGGCGAACAGTTTCCTTTGTCACTTTGAACTATCTGGAAATGTACGCGCAATCGTCTCATGGCAAACTGCATTTGATAAGAGGTGGGGTTATTTGAGAAACCACCCCTCATACGTACAGCTGAAAAAAATGTTTCAAGTGGATCCTGCAGCAATTTATAAGTCAAGAGATATTGAAACCCGTATTTTTCTTTCAAAAAATTAAAGTGATGGAAAATGCTGTTTAAACATGTAAATATACCTATAAATCCACATTTTCGCTCAAACTGCAGCACTGATACGTTTTTTTTGTTCCTCAAAGTTTTGATGTAATCTTTAATCTCTTCCGCTTTTTTTAATTATTTGGTAATTTTCGCTTGTCAATGGCATTTTAAAAGGTTGCTTAGCATTATTATTGTAAAATCGTGTCCTGCAATTCAAAATATCAAATGCATCATTCATTATTCCACAAAAATTAGCAGTTCCAGATACATCACTTGTAACCATGTTTTTTGTTTGTAAAAATAATAACGCTTCTTTCGTGGAGTTACTCAATATCTGAGCCGCGAGTCGAACATTCATTTTACTCTCCCAGAATTTAATATGACGATCAGAAATCTTGTTCCCGAGGTGTAAGCCTATAGAATTCTGTTTATCATTGAGGTCAACAATGTGGTTCCAGTCGACTTTCGAGTTGTTACAATCAAAGTAGGGACTTTTATCTGCCAGTGCATTCCTAACATTTTTAACCATATGACAGGGGTCAGGGTAGATCCAGATAGGCTCATTGGAAATGGGATGGTAGAAGAAGGGTTGATATTTTTCGGACAGGCAGTTAAGATTCGCTCCAAGACTTTGTGCCATGGCATTATTCGTTACTTCTCCATCAAATGTAAATGAATGTACTTTAATTTCGTACTCTTCTAAAAGTTTAAGAAGATTATGGACCAAGTTTCCCCTTGTTTTCCCATCCAAAGATCGAGTTAGGAAGTATGCCACAGGTACCTTCCAATCTCCGTTCAAGGCTACTAACATGAAGACATGGGCATAAGTCGCAAGTTCCTCTGACTCTTCAGTCATGAACTCCATGCCCATGTCTATGTTCCCGAACACTCTCCCATGTTTCCGCTCCAGTTTTTTTTTTTGATACTCATAGCGTCGAAAATCAAGTTGCAAACTACCTCTTTCCCTGTATTTTTGGCGATGTTCTCCAACGTCTCCAAAGTTTCTCGGCTGTACCCCGGACGAGCATCAGAAGTGAGGTTCAGCCAGTTTCGCATCGTGCTTGGAGCGGGAAGCAAATTCTGAAACTTCGCCCTAACAAAGTCATATGCTTTTGTAGAATAAAACTGGAGCTCCATAGCGAACTGCCTCGTCTCTGGACTAAATTTACTCCTTTGTGCCTGAGACGTTCTTCTTGTAAACATTTTTAAAGCCGGTGGCATGCGGTTCTAGTGAAGAGATGAGAGAAGTTAATACACCGAACTACGATGATCGTGATATTATTTATTAATTTTTTTACATTGATTGTAAAGTTAATCATTACATGCTAAAAAGTAAAAAAAAAAAAACAAAAAAAAAACGATTCGTAAATTTAATGTCCCCCCAAACTTTCATACGCTTTTGAATCCATTAGAAGTTGGAGTTCGACGATGTTAACATTGACATTGGTAAAAAATAAATATGTGAATATGATCAAAACCGGTAATTAAAGCTTTCAAATCCGAAAAAGTTCGTTTCTCAGAATAGAAACACAGAAACATTTTTTTCTTATAATTAGAAAATTTCTATACGTTTCTAATATTAATTTAATGATTACAATGAATACATTTACTTGGTAGTAAAATACTTGTAATAACATACGTGAAATAGAACAAATGCAAATCGGGCTGTCTCCGACAAATAAGACACGTTCTTGACACGTTTTTCTTCATTTTCTTTGCTTCTATTCCTTGGGCTTCCTCCTCATCAACAGAATATGAAAGACGCAATCGTTTGAGATATGAGACGTTCCTAAAGAACACAAAATAAAAGTAAAAAATATGGAAGGTTCAAGTGAAATCCACAGACTTGCATATCTTTTTTAACAATGATGCCACAAAAAAATGTAAAAAGACTTTGGAGACATTGAAGAAATTTTTTGAACATTACTATTATTACCAATTTTAATTTTAGTAATATTAGCTTATGACTCATTTACAACATTTTTTGTAACATCACAAGATTTATCATTTATTTCTGTATATTAAATTACTTATTTTTAAACTTTTCTGCTATTTCATATTATTATTAATTTATTATGTATTTGATACACGTACTATATAAAATATTATTATTATTTATTTATAATTCATGTAATTTTAATTTTATTGTATTTGATTATTTATTTCATAATTTTTTAAACACATTTCTCACTGCCCCAGTAATTCTGATTTTTATGAAATCTTTATAAAATTTTTATACAGTCACTGAATTTTTTCTATAACTTAACTGTTTTATAAAATGATTTTATAAAAACTTTATACAATTTTAATAAAATGTTGAAATTATATGTATTTATTTTTATAAATTGTTTGATATTGATTATATAAGAGTTTTATAAAAATTAGATACACTGTCTTTATGAAATGCCGGCTTTTTTATGAAAATTGCATAAATATACTTTATATAATAGTGGAATAGTGTTAGTATAAATAGAATATTTACCCATTGATAAACGATATTGATGGCACTGCATTTGCTTTGAGCAGACATTTAGTACTACTTTGGTTTTCACAGAAATCGGTTGGCTGAAAGTGTCTGCTGCAAAGTCGAAGACTTTCTCTCTTACATTCGACTGACTCACAACTGATTCCAAAAACCTCGAGCCACTGGCTGAATTTTTCTTCATCTTTTGGGAATCTGCAGTAAAAAAAGTACAATGTGATATACATCGTAATATATAAAATGGGAAACTATTAATTTCAAACAAACATGATTTGTTTACAAACTAATCCTATTTAGTACATTCGGCTGCAAGATTTCGAAATAAGTGTTTGTCATACATTTAAACTATATTTTGTAACATTTCAAAGCAGTTGTGCAATTTTTTTGCATTTTTGTGCAATCCTTTGAAGGACCAAGGTCAAATGAAAAGAAATGTTTTAATCTTTCGAGATTTCACTATATATATTAAATAGATAATATATATGTATTATGTGTAAATAATTACATATTAACAAATGGATCACAATAAATATTTTTCATTTCAGATAAGTTTATGGAATTCTCATACAAAATTCCGGAAGTCAGTTCTTATCTGGGTATTTCGTTAAACTATTTTGTCATAACTTTTTCCACGAAACTACCATACACACAATCTCTCACTTTTTTCGCCTTTTTTTTCATGATTACGAGAGAAAAATCTATTTTCCGCAAACGCATACATTGTTCACTAAAAAATAGCAATTCTTTTGCAAAAAAAAAAAAAAAAAAAAAAAAAAATTTTTTTAAGCTTCTTTTAGGTCAATCTCCGACACTCGATAATTGAAAATGTAGTAATGAATATCGATCATTCGTCCATAATAAGAATTTCGAGGCACAAGTTACAAAATGCACCTATGAAAATGGAAAATTGGTAAGTTATTTACACGAAAAACATTACCTGTGGCAGGAAATCGTTCCATCCGCGTTTTCGATGACGCCACAAATGACGCAGTTTTTTTTCAGTGTCTTTTCCATTTTCACTTAACACTTTAGATTTAACACTTAACAATTTGAAAACATTTTTCAATTTATTTATTCGCGTTTCACGATTTCTGAACCGAAAAGACCGAAAACAACAATCGAATACGGTCAAACACACGTCAGCTGTAGTGGCTGGAAAACGGTGAAAGTCAGGGGACCAATCAGAACCGTCAAGATGATCTAGATAATAGCGTTACTCCACTTTCATCTTTGCTTCACTTTTTGGAGCTGGTTAGCAGTTCATGCTCTTTATGGTCTAAGGTAAACTGTGAAGATGTCGACGCGGGAAAGCCTGACTTTGTGACGCGGAGGGTCACGTGCACATGGTAAGGTTTTGTCGCTTCGAGAGCTTCAGCGCTCACAAAGTGGAATTTTCAGATTGGCGCGCATATATTAAATGACGCGCTTTTGATGCTCGGTATAAAACAGTAAATTTTGCAAGGGAACACTTACAGACTGCTGCTGGGTCATCCTCGAGGTTTTTTAGTTCCTTCAACGCCGTCACAGTCGTTTTGATTGCAGGTGCCCTGTTTTTATTTTCCGCGCATCTCAAAATTTCCCCTGCAAAAGATGCATACTCCGTAGTCAGTTTTGTCGCTGTTCGAGGGTGTTTGGTAGCAAAATCAGACTCAATCTGGCGAGCAAAAAGATAGCAATGTTACAATGTATGTGTTCTATATGTATGTCATATATTTTCCTTACAAATTATATCAATACATACGAGATATGCGCCTTTTTGAGGACTGCTTAGAATCTTGAAGGTGAAGGAATACGTTGCCAAATCGTTAGTCATTCGGCATATACGATAACCGGATGTAGCCTTCCAATAGTCTTCAACGATTGGCCATGGATCGATGTTGATTTTGAGGAAATCAATTTTTTCATGCAAGTCGTGATCGTCAACTGCCGACATAAACGAATTTCAATTAACTCGAAATTCTTGCATGATAGGTTATGAGAGCTCGCAGCGAGCTCACAGGTTCACTGGGTAGACAGATTATTTTGTATATTATACCGTCGAGCGAAAATTCGTGTCGGAAGCTGAGGTACATCAACCTCGAATCGTCGGTTGATTTGCGCTTAGTTCCTCGCGATTTGGCTGTCACCGACGTATCTATCAGCTCTGCGCGGATGGCGTTGTACTTGTCATGAAGTTTTTTGCGCGCAAGTTTTCGCTCTTCCGTTTTTGGATCGCGTTCGTACGGAACGTAGTAGGTTGTTTTGTCTTCTCCGGGGAAGGTTCCGAGTATGAGTGTGGCCAGTTCGTTGAGTCGGGCGGGTTTTACGCTGTGGAAATAAAAAGCGTGTTTCGTTTTGTCCAATATACAATTCAGGATAAAATTGACTTGAACAAATTCTGTGAAACATGTAGTGTAATACTGTAAAATAATAATGCTGTGAAATAATTCTGTAATCTAGTACTGCCTATACAACAAAAGAAAAAATAGTAGTGCAGTCGAGTAGGTATAATATCTTCCGAAATAATTATCCTTACATTTGTTGCGGGGACGTACGCATTTCAACATCCAACAAAATTTCGCAAATTTTCAACCGCTGCACATTTGCAAATGTTCTTCTTTTCTTAAATTGACCTAGTATTGATACCCCAAAAATTGTATTGCGTAAACATTCGATGACGTCCGTCACCGGTTCAGCAACAATAGGGGTACAGTCTCATAAATCAAATTCATTGAAACTATCAGTGATTTCTACTGAAATGATATTTTCGGTCGAATCCCTGGCATTAAGTGGAGGGGTTCCTACAAAAAGCAGCGTATATAGTTTTGCATCAATAAACTGCTCAACTCGATCCAGATATACCCTTAGAAATTTTTTTTTAAAAATACTAACCCTGTACACCAGTGAAGAATCATTAACATTATGAATAGTGTGTAATTTTCGTCAATACCTGTTTGTAAAACGAAGCTTGTGTCAAGTATACTGAGTTCAGTGTTGGCTATCTCGAGAGGCTGTTAAAATAAAAAAATTGAAAGGTTGATAAATAACATGATAAAATTTATTGTTTTTACCTTAAAAGCTATATAGAAACCATATGTTCTGCGCAACACTACGAAATAATATCATTGTAAAATTGACAAGTATGTTGCCCGAGAAAAACAAAAAACTCACTTCAAACATAAACTCATTTTCGACCGGGGTGGCAACAGTGGCTTTCCATTTTGACATAAAATTTGTAAAAGCACCTGCTTTCGGAAGAATGCTCCTAACTGTACTTTCTGACAAATCTCTAAAATCGTTTTCATCAATCTCTTCTTTTGTATAGTATTATTAAAAAAATGAGATTAAATTGTTGAATGACATTGTCCTATCTACGTTATGAATGACTAATTTTTGCAAAATGTAACAGATGGTATGAAAATTCAAAAAAACGTCTATGTGTATTAGAACGTTAAAGTATCTATTGAAAACAGTACAGTAAAAAATAATTAAATCGAACATGATCGTTTTCTGGTAAATAGTCTTGCGCTTCGATTTATTGTATGTTTCTCATTATCACGAATTTAGAAGATTGAGCATTCTTTAAATTGAAAAAAATGAAATCAAAAAATTTACTATTCCGAAATATAAACTGTCAAAAAAGTTGTCCGTGATTGTTTTCCTGTATATAATTAGTGATAAAAAACATGTTAGGGTTCTTTAAGTAATGTACGTAAATACAACAATATGTATAATAAATTTCAACTTGAATCAAAAATATGTGGTCGAAAAAAAATCATCGAATTAAACATTGCTATGCTCTGGAAAAAAATTTTGCAACTTTATTCCACTTATATTAATTTCTTCAATCCATGAATGTAATAATTCCGGAATATTCAAAATTACGAAAAAAGAATAAAAAATATTCATATTCAAAAATCCTAAATTAAAAAAATTGTCGTTAGTACTTTTTCTATCATAAATAACTGTTGATGAAAACATTTTTTCAGGTTTTTTTATGGAATTATTAATGAATATAGCAAAATGTATAAACATTTCTACTTTCGTAAGAAACAGATGGGTGTATGCTAGTTGAAGATCCCATTTACTTAACGTGGAGCACCATTGGCAACTGGATATTTTTACAGATTTCAATGGTTTTTCTATGCATTTTTGTAAACGGGGCATATATGAAAGTTTTAAATTCCCTAAAAAATAAGTGGTCGAAAAAAAATAATGAATTCGATCATAGCTGTTTTGGAAAAAAATGTTGCAATTTGATTATACTTATGTTGATTGTAACCAAGATGTAGTTATACCTGAATTTTCCAAAATTGAAAAAAAAAAAGAATCAAAACTAAACAAATTCCAAAAAGTCTAATTTAAAAAAAACAGTAATTGTACTTCTAGAAATTAATAGAAAAAAAAATCTGTTAGGATCTTCATGGAAATGTTAATAAATACAGCAAAATGTATGAAAATATTTTAATTTCTGTAAAAACCAGGTGGCCTAAGAACAATCATCGAATCAAACATGGACATGTTTTAAAAAATAATGTTGCATTTTGATTTCACAAATGTTTTTTAATATCCACAAATTCAGTTACACCTACATCAATTTTGAACATTAAGAAAATAAAAATGATATTTCGAAATCTAAAAATAAAATTAAAAAATGTGATCAGTATTTTCTCAAATAAATTAATGTGGATGAAAAAACATGTGAAAGTTTTCGTGGAAATGTCAATAAATGAAATAAAATGTATAAAAACATTCCAACTTTCCAAAAACAACGGGTGGCCAAAGATTAATAATAAAATAAAACATATTAGCCATGATCTGGAAGATAATATTCCTTCGATTTCATCAATATATTTCTTATCACCACTCTCTCAAATAGAATTAGTAAATCACTAATTTTTGGTGTGATCCTTTTCTCTCATTACAATTAGTGATATTTCACTAATCAATTAGTGATTTCTCACCAATAATCAGTGATCTTTTAATAATTAATCAGTGAAAAATTACTAATCAAAAAGTGAAAATTTATTACCTATTAATTAGTGAACTATTACTTAGTAATGAGTTGAAAATGACAAATTATTAATAACAAGTCACTAATCGATCAGTGAACAATATGCTGCAATATGCTTATACATCAATTATAACGATCTATATAGTTACGGTAGGTATCCGACAGGTATCGCGGGAATAACGTCAACTTACCATCACTAAACTATCGAAGCTCGTAGTGACAATCAACTGTGATCGGTGGTGGATCTAGGGGTAAATTTTTTTTTGGGGGGGGGGGCATCGGTTTTCAAATTTTTTCAGCGTACATTTAGAAAATTAGAACCATTTTTAAAGGAGATATTATTTAAATTTGAAAGAAAAATTCAATTTTGATAGTAATAAACGGGGGGGGGGGGGATTGGAAATATGGCGAATAAAATATTCAGTATCGAAGTAAAACAAAAATTTTATTTTATCGTTCAAATATAATTTCTGATAGAAACATCATACAACTTGATATATACGTCCATCATATTTTAACTATTAGACTTTCTCTTTTTGTATGTCTAAGTAACTTTTGTAACTTGTTTTTGGTATTTTTTATTACATTAATGACAAAATCTCACTATTTTATGAAAAAATGTTAAAAAAAAAAAAGATTTTTAGTCTTACAGCGACACAAAGTTCAAAAAACAATTCGATGTGCTCTTAAGTTCGCGAATTGTTCAACGATGTCTTCCGGCCTCACTTCAATATCATCATGCACATTTAGTATTGCCAGACCGACTATAACTAACATCCTGAGAGACACGAATCTTTATATCTTCCATAATGTTATCTAATAAAGGAATGTACATCGAGACTTTAAAATATTCTTTACAGTCAGATGTATTGTGGTTTTCTCGTCGTGTTTGTCTACCACAAGTTCTCGGTTTCTTGATTTCTATGTTTAACTCGTTTGCTAAATTCGTTGCGTCTGTATATATTTGGTCGAATTTTTCCTCTGCGTTCAGCCTTTGACTTGCCAACACTGCAAGTAGTAATTCTATTTTTTGCGAAGCTTATACAAATCCATATCTTCTTTCTGAAGATTTTCACTCAAAGGACGTGTCAAAGATAAAACATCACACAAACAAAACAAGCCTATGATAAAGTCGAATGAGCTTAGAGCGGAAATGAGTACTGTCGCTTTGCCTGCTGTATCTCTATTGTTCCAAATACTGACTTTCGTTAATGCTTTGATAATCATTGGCAAATCTACGACGAACTGCAATACAGCATCATGTCTTTCAACCCATCTTGTTTCGCACAAATGCTTCAGTTTATGACCAAGAAATTTAGCTAATACCGTATTACGCTTAGGATGTGCATTCTGGAAAAATCTCGTCACCTCTCGTATAACGTCAGAAACTTTTTTGATCGACTGAACATTAGATGTTTTCATGAATCTGCTGTTTAGTTTGTGGGAAAAGCACAGTATCATGACAGCGTTTATTGCTTCTTTCTTGATTTCATTGACAGCTCCACAATTTTCCGAAACATTGACTGAGCAAGCATCAGCTCCTATCGAAGTACAATTTTCTAATCTTAAACCCAGCCTTTTTACTGCCTCCAAGACGATCTTCCCTAAAGCAACCCTAGTTAAGGATAATTCTACGTCATCCTCTACATTCTCATTTTTTTCCTCAGCTTCTTTGGACAGCTCGCCGAAAACATCAATGAAATCCACAAAATCTTCTCTAATGCGGGGTTTTCCGGAAGAAAAATCGACGTTTCGAAGTATGAGACTTATCTAGACACAGAAAAATCGTCTAACATGAATATTATTGGTATAACAAATAAAGCTGTTGATTTTAATGTGTCAACAGGTTAATATTTTTGTGCTCAACAAAAATGTATATAGGTAGAATATGGAAACCAGGCTGTAACAATTTATAGATTGTTAATAAACGATAAGTTATAAGTTTCAAAATATTATATCTCAAAAATTTCAAAGATTTGTCATTAATGAACTAATGACACGTAAAATTTTGTTAAGGTTTCAAATTTTGGTAGTGTTTGTTGTATTTCACAATTTTCCACTAAATGCAAGCAAAAAGGAAATACCTGTGCTTTTCCTGATTGATCTGAAGTTTCATCGAAGCCGATGGAGTGAAATTCGGCATTAGTCACGAGTTGTATAATCTTCTTCTGTATATCAACCCTGCAGCAGTCGATGAGTTTTTCTTGAGTTGTATTGTTGATATAGGTTGCAACTGACGACGCAGTTTCCAGATGCTTTTCGAGTTCTGTATCTCCTGATTGAATGAGAAGTTTCAGCAGCGCCCTGAAGTTTACTTCATTTCGCTCAGATCCTTCTTCTGTTAGCAAACGCCCATCATCTCTATGCCCCCGGAATGCTATATTCCGCCGTCCAAGAAAAATAAGCGCTCTTGCTATGGATTTAAAAAATAGTCTGTTCTCTTTACGTTGGGTAAGATATTCTTTATTAAGGATGTTATTGACGTCATTCTGTGGGTTATGATAATTGTATAAAAAACCTTTCCCAGCAGCGACTGCATTTTTGTGATGACGGTTCTGTTTGTGGAGTTCTAGATGTCCTTTCTGTCCGGTTAGGTCTTTGAAGTGTACTAAAGCTTCAGTGACGAGGACGCCCAGGGGTATATTTTTTTGGTATCCGCCTAAGTTGTTGACAGTAAACCATGGACAAAATTTGCAAAAAGTCCTTTCTGCACGTCAGAGAAAAGCAGCCAGTGTCCATGATCAACCAAATGTTTATGTGAAATATAATGCTTTCTTCCTTTCCCTGAGACTATCCTAGAAGAAAAAGGAAACTTGTAATCTTTTGATAGTCTCCATGGGTTTTCTAATAATTCTCGCTTAACTTCGTCGCTTATTTTCTGTCCCATAAAATGACCTATGTCATTAGAGAACTCTGGTACGACAGCGCCAACTTCGTTGTAGTTTGTGTTTGATGGAAGTGATGGACAGGCTTCAAGGGCGTCGATGTCTAATGAATTTGGAGTTTTTCGCTTGCATATAACTCATTCGAATCATAATTTGGGTGATGATTTTCTTCGACGTGATTCAGTTGATCCGAAGAATCCCCCTCAACTTTTTGTTTTTTGAGAGGTTGAAAAAAGATGAAATCGAAGACTGCCGGTAAGACTGAAAAAAATCAATTTACAACTTGATATTAATCATCTTTCATATGTAGAAGAATATGAATCAAACACAAAACCAATATTATATCTATGTATGTATAAAACATATATTTTGATAACCTTACAAATCAGACATAACATATATATGGCCAAATGGAAAAAACTTAAATAGATCAACAATTTCCAACATGTATGTTTTCCTTTCCCAATACTAATAAGTTTTTCAATATTAGTTCATCTCTACTATATAAATATAATATGTGTAAGTCTTACATATATTTTCAATTATCATCATTATAGTGTCATCAATAGTTTATATATACTTCTGAGAGGCGGAAAATATAATTCATCTATTTTCTTAGCATGTATAGCATATACAGAAAAACAAAAACAAAGTAAGCTTGAGCTCTCTCCTAATCACCGCTTCAAAACAAATACTAATATTTTCCATGTTCTGCTGGGTCAATCAAACAAGGCCCTAATGGGCATAATCTACATGAAAAATTGCCAATGTAATATTTTTCAATGAAAAAATTTATGGATTGAAACAATAAATAAACAAAATTCTCCTTTGAAAGTCTGTTCGTGGAATTCTTCGAACTATATTGAAAATCCATTTTTTTAAATACTACAATTATGGTACTTCTAATTTTTCAAAAATTATTGACCCAGAAATTTTTTGTCAAAATAATATCAACATTATTTAAAATGAATAAATTATAAATCTATTATTATGTGAAATAAATGATTTTTTACTGATTATTTACATGATTTATTATTTTCTACAATTTCATACATTACAATAATGTAATATAATTTAATTAAAGAATTAAAAAAATTATAAATAACATTTTTTTAAATAAAAAAATTGTATTATAAATTAAAAATGAAAGAAGAAGAATTTAATATTTAATTTATGATTATCAAAAATTTGATATTTTATATTTTAATACTTGAAATGTAACTACCATATTTGGAATTGAATGATCATTGATACAAAAAATTATAATTAAGAAATTATTGAAATATCTTCAATTTCAGTTGTAAATTATTCTTCTCATTTTGTACAAATATGTAAGGATGTAAAAATTGATTCTTACGTAAAAATAATTTCCACAATTTATTATCGATTTCGTATCTATATAATTCATGTTGCAATTTTTAAATTTGAAATGTATTAAATATATCATTTTGTGTAGTGTTGAATCATGAATTTTATATTATTTATTTTCCATATTGTAATCCAAACTGAAAAATTTAACATTTTATGTAAGTTTTTTAATTCATGAATTTTGAAAAAAAAAAAGAATGCAACAAATTCAAAAACAATGTATTACTGCACCGAACCTGAAAAATTTGAAAGGTAAACAAACATAAAATTTCGTTTTTTTGGAGCAAAAACAACGATGGTTTATCGAATTTATATTTATGTTGAAAATTTCAATCTTTCATGTATTTATCAATTTATACTTTTATCACTATTTTTGTTTCTGATTACTAAATTTCCTACTATAAAAACAAAAAACATTAAAACAGAACGACTGATACACAGCAGCTGTCTAGACAGCACACAATTTGAATCTAATGTTTTCTAGCACAAGCACATTCTAGCAAAATTAAATGTATCCATCTATTTGTCAATTATTTGTTACGGGAGCAATACAAGTCACCCAAAATTAAAAAGATACTTACCATTGATTGATACAGATGTTCACTGTTCACAAAAGCCACTGCCGAGTGCGGGGACACACATTCCAAGTTTCAAACGTCTTAGCAACAATAAACAATTGTTAATTTTCAGACATTCGAATGATAGCTGTCCATTCTGTTATATATATGCATACGATATATACAAAACCTATATGAAGATGTTGTCAGTTGTGCCAATATATGTTAACTATAGTAGTTGAATAAAAGGTAAAAATCCGCATTCGATTTCGTGGCCGAGATTTTGGGGGGGGGGGGACATGTCCCGGATGCCCCCCCCCCCCCGGAGATCCGCGCCTGACTGTGATGTTGTTATGACCATGGTAGAATTAGAGAAGGTATGTTCTTCAGGCGGACGCGTTTTTGTTCAGTTCGCGCATCCCCCCAGCCGACGCCATATTGGTCAATTCCCGCTTCGGAATTCAAATATCGACTGATGTTGAAAATGTAAATCTGTGCATATTGCGTATTCTGATCAATCAGAAAATCGTTTCTCAAACAATGTATGTTATATTTTAAAGGTTTCATGGTAACTTTAGAAACTTCTGAATATTTGCATTGGAAGATACTATTTTATGAGGTAGGTTTTATGAAACTCGATTAAATTTTTACAGGAAATGTTACTTAAATTAAGTTATTTTATAAATTTTTAACTTAAAAAAAATTAAATAAAATAAATTTTATAAATATTCGAACATGATACTTTTTTTAAACCACTCTATAAAAAATTCACGACTGTCCTAAAAATTACTAGTGAAATGATAAAATGAATTAGAAAATTTATGTATGTTACATCAATTATGAAATTTAAAATTATTAAAATAAATAAATAATTATGAATTTATAAATTTATATTTATATTCATAGTGTAAAAATTATAGAAATTCTCATCCTCAATGATTATTATGTAAATAGCTGTCTATTGTTTTTTAAAAATTATTTTGCGTGTACTATGTGTGAGTTTTATGAAATGAAAAATGCCTGTTTTATGTGTGTTTTCAAGTCTATTTATTAAATAGTTACAACTTTTTTGTGAGCAACTTTTTCGACTTTCTTGTTCAGTTTTCTGACATAGCTGCCTTCTTTTAATTTTTCATTGAATCGTCGTTCCCTAAACCACGTCAAGCATCTTGCCATGCATGACATGACTTCTTCGGGTACGACTATTTTGTTCATCATGGCGACGATGGTTCGATCTTTCAATCTTCGGAAAACACCAGGTACTCTGTTGAGATCTTCACCGTGCATCTCATAAAATTGCTTTACCATTGCTTTGGCGACTGTGGTGAGTTCGTTGGAAGGCTGCGTAAGTTTTCCCCTAGATATGAACGAAATCCAATCGCAGTCCTCACCCTTTTCATTACCCTCAACATGCGGTGCACTGATGGATCCTAAAGAAGGATATTTTTTGCTGAAGCTGTGGGCCACGTATCCGCAAACAAATGACAGAGCTTCCTCGAACATAGTCTGCTCTGCTATTGTTTTTTCAAATTGAGAAATTAAATCTTCTTCTTCTGGCCCGGTGTAGTTATCTAAAGATATCCTTATGGTATCCTATATTTTTAGATAAGAAACCAAAACATAATAGATAGTATTAAAAAATTGAGAAAAATAAAATGAAATTCCTGAATTTTGTATTTTTAAAATTTTGTAAGTTAGAAGTTTGAAAGTTAAAAAATTTTTAATATTATCTAAGTTTTGAGTATGTTAAGACTTTATAAAAAATTTTATCAACTCGACTCGATATTGACTGGGGATATCGAGTGAAGTTAGAAAAAATAGTAATTCAAACCTTGTCCACAACGCGCAAGTGCATGCTTCGTTCACAAAGAAGTCTAATTTAATTACAGGAGGACATTTGCTTCAATTTGAAAGCAGATAGGAATGCTGCTGAAGTTATTTCATCATCAAAAAATTACGTAGGACTGCTGAGAAACTTATTTACGTTCATGTTTACGCCATTGGAATATTCAGCAACCGGAAAAATGAGTAGAATAACTAAGGATAAGAAACCACCACTGGATAAGAGTCGACGTGATGGAATTTTTGGTGATAGTTTACGAAGTTTTTGAATTTTTTTTACTTAAATAAATTTTCACAAGTACCTAACGTAGTAAACGTTTTCTGTAAGGTACTTATCACATAATAACAGACTTTGTTTCTTTTTTAGTACCGCTTATACGAAGAACAAATTTCCTAATGAGGATGAAAATGCCGTCGAAAAAACTATGGAAAAGATGATCAGGAACAAGTGCCAACACTACGCTCGCAGTTTCAAAAAAAATTGAAAATAATACCAGGTGTACTCCTAAGTAATTTCCGGTTTTTTCAATGGATGGCGTTCTGTTTTGTACCGCTGTTGGTAACACATACCATATGTCATTTTGTTCAGTCATATCGAGTGCTTGAACTGCGTTGACATTTTCTCGAAAAAATCTTCCAGTAAGTTTTTATTGCGCTTCAAAAATGTCGAATTTTGTACCGAATTTCGAGCATATGCGCCATGCATTGCTTTTCATGTTCAATCAGGGGAAAAAAGTGTCCGAGAGCCACTGTGCGCTTGTGGAAGTTTATGGTGATCGTGCATTAACACTTCGAACATGTGAAACGTGGTTTCGACAGTTCAAAAATGGAGATTTCGACCTGAACGACGCCGCACGCTCCGGCAAGCGAAAATCGTTCGATGACGCCGAATTGCAAGCATTATTAGACGAAGACAACACGCAAACGCAACGACAGCTTGCAGATGCGTTGGGAGTTCAACAGCAAGCAATTTTCAAACGTCTGCGAGCCATGGGAAAAATTCAGAAGTGTGGAAAGTGGGTGCCCCATGAACTGACCGAGAGACAAATGGAGAATCGAAAAGTGACCTGTGAAATGCTGCTTCAACGATACAAAAGAAAGTCTTTCCTGCATCGTATTGTTACTGGTGATGAAAAGTGGATTTTCCTGGAGAACCCTAAGCGCAACAAATCGTGGGTGAGTCCAGGTGAAGCATCGACATCGACGGCACGGCCAAATCGTTACGGTCGGAAGGTCATGCTGTGTGTGTGGTGGGACCAGTCCGGTGTTATATACTTTGAATTGCTGAAACCTGGTGAAACTGTGAATGCCGTTCGCTACAAACAGCAAATGAAAGATTTGAGCCGAGCCACTGTGGAAAACCGACCAGAATATCAACAACGACAGAAGAAGGTGATTTTTCTCCACGACAATGCGCCGTCGCATAAGTCGAAAGTCGTTCGTGACACGCTGGAAAGGCTCAAGTGGGAAGTGCTTGATCATGCGGCTTACTCACCAGACCTGGCGCCATCCGACTACCACCTCTTTGCCTCGTTGGGCCATGCCCTTTCTGAGCAGCGCTTCGACTCGTACGAAAATGTACGAAAATGGCTCACCGAGTGGTTCACCTCCAAAGGCAATGATTTTTACTGGCGTGGTATCCACAATTTACCAGAAAGGTGGGAAAAATGTGTAGAAAGCGATGGAAAATACTTTGAATAAAATAAAGGTTACGGTTTTTTTGGAATTATGTGTTTTATTTGCAAAAAAACCGGAAATTAATTATGAGTACAAAATTTGAAAATCAGTCTCGTACACTGAACAAAAATAATACATCAAAATTAGAAGCACTTCCATCGACTGTTTATCAAACTAACCCTCTAAAATAGCTAAAAAAAAGTGAAAAAACTGAATCACTTAAATTTATTAACCCTACCAATTAGTTGAGGTTTGCACTCCGAAGCATAGAATTCTGTCTTAATGTAAAGATATTTGATTATTTTTGTTTGGCTGATCGAATGAAAATGATTTAATCATTTTTATTCGATTGATTTCATCATTCGATAAAAGTTGGTGGAGTCCATCCAAATTGGTAGAGTCCATCAAGTTGGTGGACTCCGCCAAGTTGGCAGGACGAAAAATCCACCAAAGTTGGTGGACTCCACCATAAGTTGGTAGATTTTTGCGTGAGGGCTATCTTGAGGTATCGAGCGAAAACAGATGAAAAGCTGAGAGACCACTCGAGTAATTCACAAAAAAATGCAACGTACATAAGCAACAGAATCCAGAATGAGCTGGTCACGATTTGCCACAATCATATCCTCAATCACAGTATTGATCGAGTCAACAAGTCAATGAGTTTCTCTTTTCTTGGAGATGAAACGGCAGATATTGCAGGAGTAGAGCAAGCCTTAATTTGCGTACGATACTTGGACAAAGAGAATGTCATGTTTGTTATTCGTGAAGATTTCCTTTGCTTCCTTCCTGTCAGAGATTTTACTGGAAAGGGATTAGCGACTCCTTTTCTCGACTTCTTGCAATCTTCCGGACTGAACTGTATTTATTTCTTTGGACAAGGATACGATGGTGCAAAATCGGTGAGTGGAGAGTTTCATGGACTCTCTCTGATAATTCTCAAAATAAATTCTTTGAAAAGTCAACCCCCCCTCCTTTCAGGTAGTAAAGTTCTAGATCCACCACTGGTTACACGCAGTATAATAACATATATATTCATAACTTAAATTATCATTATGCTCCGTTTGTTCAATATGGTAAAGAATTGTAAATGATCACTCGGAGCCAAATTTCTTTTCCATATTTTGAATTTATTTTCCTCATCAATATTTCGGCAATCTATTGGGTCCTCATCAGGACCTTTACAAAATATAAAGAAAATTCAATTTCAAAATTACTTTAAACAAAAATCATAGAAAATTGTCAAAAAATCTACTTACGATTACAAAGATTCTCTTATTTAAAAGCATCTGTCTAATAACACGCACGTGCACCTAACGTGCACCTTACAGACGTGCCTTTAACGTGCACCAAACGTGCACCTACGTGCGCTTAACGTGCCCTTAATGGCACTTGACGTGCCATTACGTGTACTGAAAAACGAAAAAAATAGTGTCGTCATGAGCTGGGATCACAAACGATATCGATAGATCGATCGGGTGATCTAGTTACTTTCGTTGTGTATGTGAGAACTAGTGGCTTGCTTTGGTTGGCACTAGTGAATTATACAAAGTAATACAAAATACGAAGTTTATTGACATTGGACGATATTGACTGATATTTACGTTTTGCGATCATGATAATAAGTTGGTGTTAAAAAAAATTACGAACTTTTCAATTATAAAGCCACTCAGCGGAGTTCAACGTTGACCAGTCAGATAAGTTGGCTACATCATTATCCTTTTATATCGGACGAATTAGTTTGAATGCCCAGATATTTTTTTTCTCTACTCGGGACAACTGTCACTTTTCTCTTTGCTAAGCTTCATTATAATTCTATATTTGTGTAACTAGTGTTTATTTTACTGTTCTGTTGTTGCTTTCGTACCTTTTTTTCACTATTTAGAGTTTGAGTTAAACCAGCAAATAGTTTTGTTGTAACTTTTGTTGCTCTTGATATTTATAAATTTATTTTTTGGAAAATACAACAAATTGTCTTATTGGGTGAAAAATTCATTCTATTTTGGCCTGCTTGCTCACAGCAAATTGAAAATTAGAGCAAAAAACTTTGCAAGTATCATTTGTTGCAGCGGACTCGTCAGGAAGAGTAAGCTGGATGATAGGGATTTTTCAAGGCTGGAGAAATAAATCCTGAGCAAACAAGCAACTTGACCTCGAATGCAAGAAACTCAAAATTCTGGGTATTGGACATCATCGTTTTTGTAACCAGTGATGTGTCATAATAATTGGAATATACCCAGTAAACATTCGTGTTGACAATGAGACGGCAAGTGGTTGTCACGCCGTGATATAGAATGTCACGTATGACGTCTTTTAACTGTCGTTTGCCTCGTCATATACTCATCATTTGTTGAGCACACGTGACATTCCTCCACAAGCGCAGCGCAGCGCGCATGCACGTAGGTTGATTATGGCGGGAAATTTTTAAAAAAGCCTTAGGTCGGGCAATTTGAATATACAAGTAAATATGAAATAAAATAGAAAGAATAGGAAATAAAACGATATAATAAAGCAAGAAAAGGCATTTTTATTAGCATAAAATGAATATCAGAAAAGAAATGTTTTTTTTCACAAATTCAACAATTTGACAGTGCGCATTATTGGTTTCATTGTTGTACTCTTTTTAAAGAGTAATTCAACATTTACGGCGTTGGGTAAAGAAAAAAAAAAAAAAAAAAAAAAATAATAATTATTTAACTCCGTACAGGGTGAGTTGCGCAGTCGAAATAGTAAGAATCCTGCTGAAATTTTAAGAGGCTTTTTCTTTCTGATATATTTCCCGAAACTTACAATCGAATTAGATATTCAAATTCTAAATTTCACCTATCAATATTCGAATGTAAAATTTAAAAAAAATGATAGGTTTAAGCTTTTGTTTTAAACGTTTTTTTCGATTTCAAGTTTTGTAAGAAATAGCGTTGAAAAAATCTTCAGAGAATTTCGGGAGGATTCTGCAGTTTTTTAGTTTTCTGAGAGAGTATTAAAATGTAATTTACATAATTTATGTGCTAAAAAGAAATCGAACGGAAAATTATTATTAGCTATTGCTGTTTAATACTCTTCATCGTCGCCTTCGTTCCCGCTGAATTCTGGGTTTGGGGCGTCTTCTTCATTCGCGACCCCATTTGCCTCTTCTTGCAGACGTTCCAACACCTGAATCCGTTGCAACAAGTCGTTGCCCTCGGGATTGGGCATGCGGTTGTAGTGCCTCATTTTCGAAGCCCTCAACGACTGTCGCAACTCTTCGTCAAACGCAGCAGTTGACTTTGCCATACTGAAAAGCCCCGACCTGCTCGCTTTTGATGCTGCTTCTGTAAAATATTTTCAATTAGTATGCAACATCACAATTTTTTCTCAAACTGGGGCACAATGAGTACGCCATTGCACCAGAGTTAAAGAAAAATCATAGTTGGGCGCCCCACACATTGATCATGTATGTTTTGCAAAAGAAGAAAAAAAGTATACAAAAATTATTTAATGAGCTAGACAACCTTAGAGGTTGTGTTATGGAAAAAATTTTGATTTGAAATTTAACATGTAAATTGTATGAAAAAAAAAAGGATTTTTGTGACGACAAACTCTGAGACTCAAGTTTTACAGCATTTGCAAATATGCTTATAAATGATAATGGCGGTTTCTTAACTATATTATGTAACTCATCGAAAAACAAATCATAGTGCTTTGTGTCCTGGAGTTTCCTGTTTCCACGCAGCCCTTTCACACTCAAGCAGTAGGAGAGGGAGTCAGCAAAACACTCTTTCAATGAGAGAACCAAAAATCCTCGGAGCGTGGTGCAGCCCATTTGCACTAAATATATTTTTTCTGCATAAAAAGATAATTTCACCATTAAATAAACACCCCATGTAAGAAGGGAGAAACCAAAAAGAGAGCAGCACGCATATGATAAGTATTGGAAAAAGGTGAATATACCTTTATGGGGGGAAAAAATTCATCGAATGTGTACCGCTGTACAATATTCCATGAATATGGAAGAAGAAAGGATATACAAAATCAAGGAATTATGAATCAATAACAATAATAGCCAATTCAAATACCATCGCTTCACGGACTTCAGATTTGTCGTTTTCTTCAGCTGCCCGAAATTCTTCAAGCGTTTTCAGAGGATACAAGTCCGGCTTTTTGCACCTGACGTTGTTGTCGTCGACCGTGACTTTTCCCACCATCATGACTATACGATCGATTTTTTCATCCATTACGCGTTGTTTTTCTTTTATTTCAGCTATGTCGTGCAAACCACGGCTGTAAAATCGCGATAAAACAATGAAAAATATACTTTATGATTCTCAGATACGTCAGATTTCCCCAAATGTTTCATCTACATTTTTGATAACTATTTTCAATTTATCCTCATTCTCACATTTGTAGGCATACTCATCATCTAAAAAATAGTATATTATTGACAGTTTTGGAAATGCTTAGTTTGAAGAAACGAAAGATTGCAGCCTGAGGCGAATCCGGGGGTTGTAATCGTTTCGTCAAATAAAGCAATTTCCAAAACTGACAATACGATATTTTACTCACAGTTTGTTAATAATTCACGTCCAAATGTTCGATTATTAGCAAATTGTGAGTAAAATATATTATTATTATATTACAGTTTTGACATTGGAACGACAAACGAGCTTTCTATGCCAAAGGTACATGAAATGTTTCTTTTTATTGGAATTGTTGGCCTGTTTATCATGTTATCATTGAAAAATAATAGACACGAATTATTTATATACATACATATAGCTAACTGACATAGGTTGCTAATTACAGATTATTGGAAATAAAATCCTTAATAAACATAGAATCAATAGAATTTATACATAAACAAGGAATATTACAACAGGTACAATTGAGGACTCTAAATTTAGCAAATGATGAAGGAGCTTAACTGCATGTAAGACTTACTTTACTTTTTCGAGAATTGCTTTCAACTCAGACGATATCGTCCCGCCTTGCGTTGCCGTTGTAGGCTTCAGGGCAGTCCTGGTTGAAAAGAAATTATCTTCATCAATAAAAGTTATACGTGACCAGGAAGGTGTGTAAGGAAAAAGATAAAATAAAATGAAATTTTGCCTGTAACCACCACGTGAAGATTGATTAAATTTTAAACGACAAGTGTCTTTTACATGGAATTTTCTCAGTTAAACATCAAAGCAATAAACAATTGACTAAAAAATTTTTTCAGCACAGTTATTGCTTAGTATTTTCCAAGATTATATTAAAGACTTTTTTTGCTCTGTAATTATCCTTTACGTTCAATCATAAAATTTAATATGCTTCCTGTAACTTAATTTTGCTCATTGGTGACAATCTTTTTCCAACTTACTTTTGCACATTGCTGATCATCGAAGAAATGGGTGATGTTGCCTCAAACTATCAAAAAAGTCATCATGAGTGGACAAATCATTTCTGATCCGGTTGGTTGACTGGCTTGCATTTACGCACTTCGACGAACTTGGGTTTCTGTCAAATAACATTTTTATCAATAAAAGTTATCTGCAACCAAGAAGGTGTGCGAGGAAAACATACAATAAAGCGAAATTATGCTTTTAACTACCACGCGGAGATTGATTAAATTTTTAACGACACGTATCTTTTACATGCAGTTTTCTCGGTTAAGCATTAAACCAATAAACAATTGACTAAAAAATTTTTTTCAACACAGTTATTGTTTAGTATTTTCCAAGTTACTTTAAAAGATTTTTTATCTTCTATAATTATTCTCTTCATTCAATCATGACATTATTATTAGCTTCTTTTAACTTCATTTTGCGCATTGGTGACAATCTTTCATGAACTAACTTTTGCACACTGCTTATGATCGAAGAAATTGGTGATGATGCCTCAAGTGTGTCAGAAAAGTCAACACGAGTAGACAAATCTTTTTTGAACAGATTTCTCGGCTGGCTTGCTTTGACGCACTCCGATAAACTCGGGTTTCTGTTGAATAACATATTAACTTTTAACATATTTAATAACACTGTGTGTAAGCAAAACTCTGATAGCTGGGGTTACGATTACCGGGCTAAAAAACCCGCCCAAGTTGACTCAGGTTTAATTAATTATGTCAATGAAGTGCAAGATATTCTCATGACCGTTCGTTACATTACGAATTTGTTATTAATTATTGTTTGGAAGCACGATTCTTGCTTTCATCAGTTGTTATATTTGAGTAAGTAATAAAGTTAGTCAATTTATTACGACAAAGTAAAATGCAAAAATCCATAACGTTTCAGCGAAAGTTTAAAAAAGTCGAAAAGGTTTAATTGTACACAAATAAACCGGGTTCAAATGGCACCAAAGTTTTTCAGATTCGAGCTAAGCCCCACCACCGGAGTTTTGCTGACATGATAAAGAGTCAGATAATCATTATCTTACGAATTTGATTGTAGACGATTCGAGGGTTTTTTGGTTACTGTTTTTAAAGCAAGCTCTTTTAAAGCAGATAACTCCAAAGCAATTTGGTGATTGTTCAATTTCCGTTGTTGTGGTTGACTGGCAACCTCATCTATCCCTGACCCAGATGTATAATCATACAAGTGTTTCGGTTTTTTAGAGGACCTACCCGATTTTGTTTCGACGTTGTCTCTCTTTTTCATAACGCTTTTCTCCTGCGTAGGTTCCATTTGTCTGTTAAGTGCAAAAACGTTGAAAAAAAACTTGATGACAAAAAAAAAACTTGTAAGCATGCAACTTTTCTAATATTTTCAAAAATTGACAGATAGTCTTTCACGTAAAAAAAAGTTTATTAGTACTCCTTTTCCCCAGGAATCTCAAAAAAATGTAGAATACTTGAATCGAAAGTATCATTCACAAATATGTAAGACCTTTTATTTCCAGTAATATTCATGAAGTATAGATGTAAATTCACCATCATCTGATATTACGAATTACATAGCAATATACATAAAATAATACATAATAAATTAACTTTCACAGTTAAAACCTGATATAGCGAACGAATACACTTTCCTGGCTTTGTTTGACAGTCTGATTTCTTTAAACGAATAACTTGGTACATAATCGCTTGCGAACCAGATTTGTAACAACTATTGGATCATCTGCAGATGCGACCCTATTTTAGTGATAAATGAAACACAGACAAATTCATTAGCAACTGTAGCTTCTTCATGGCCTTCCACGGAACTCCACTTGGGCATTAGGTAACACTTTCTGTCGACTTCTTCTATGGGAACCGTGAAAAAAGTGTTCGAAAGCTGCCGACAGAAGTACACCCCAACAACATCAGATGAGCCACATACATCGTACATTGAACTCCTCTCCGCAAACTTTTGAACGATTAAAATCACGTCTTCTTGTGATCGAATTATGTTTCTGATGACACAGACATCAAGATTCTGCAGAATGCAACAACAATCTCTTTCTTGTACAGATAAAACCGTTTGACCGATTTGGATACGTTCGAATTGATCACAATTTTGGCAATTGAAACCACCACAAAGGGGACCATTGAAATGCATTTTGGATGTTGCAATAACTATGGCATCACTCACTGGCTCTTGTAAGTTGCAGCGTTCAATTACTCTCTTGTAATATTGTTCCAAAGGTCCACGCGGTCGCCTAGTCGCAAGATTTCTAACGCTTGACATATTATTCTCATAACAAAATGCGCTAAACGATTCTAAAGGCCCCATTTCACGGACATCATCAACAATTTGAAGCAGCGCATGGACGTTGTATGATACAAATTGCTGGCCGTACAACTGCTCAGAAAGAATAACGTAGCTTTCAATGGCTGCTTGACAAAAATTCAGCACTTCCTCGCTTTGTTCTTCGAAACTGAGAAAACGACAAACACAATGTAGAACCATCATGTGTTCATAGTAACGATCATCTAGAACATTTTGGAAAACAGCTGGTGAAACGTAAAGCAACAATTGCCTAAATTGAGTAGCTTTGTAATGATGAAATTCTGATAGCTGTTGGAGCTGGCGATTGAACTCTGAGGGACAGTACCGTTGAACTAGCTCAATTCTGGAGTCTAAGATACTGGTTCGTCGCGCAGACAATCTCCCAAGCCTAAACTTTCCCTGAAGCAACCCAGTCAACTTTCTTTTAACAACACCTAAATAAACGAGGTGCATTGGTTCGAAGGGTACACTTGTGACGCAATCGAGAATCTCCAAAAGAGGAGACCGTCCTTTATGGTGGTTTCTATCAGTAAATGCGCGATACTCGGCCTCAGTTCGCTTCTCATGACCAATGCCAGGGAAAACCATTGTTGACTCAAATCCGGGAGTAGTACAACGAAAACCAACCACTTTACACTTCGAACACGGTTGTGCAGAATTGTGACATTTGTGGTTCAACATTAAAGCTCGCGCTGGCCCATCAGCGATAAAACCTCGAATGAGAAGGGGAATAGTTCGAACTCTGATTGTTAAGCCTTGACGAGCCCAGATACTGTGTATCTCTGTACGAAGTGGATCTAAAAATTCAAAAGCGTTTGAAGGCTTCGATTTACCAAAAAAAAGGCCAGCGACCATGGGTTTTACATTTACAACGTTGACTATTCGAAATTGAATCGGCCAGAACTGATGCACACCGGATCTATACAATTGTCCACCATCCGTGCTTAGGTCAACGACAACATCATTCGGGAGCATGTTTTCAGGTATCGACAGTAATCTCCTCTCGAGATTTTCTTCAAAGCCCAAATGAATGTATTCCCCACCACCAATTTCAGTTATCATGTTTCGAACAACGAGAGACGGTGTGTTTTGCAGCGTCCGAGAATCTTTGGGAAAAAAGTTGTGTGGGAGGAAATGCGAAAAAGGAAATTCACGCAAAGCTTGCAGCACTTGGTTTTGTTGAGAATGATTAAGATTTGCATTCAAAAATGCGTATTTGAGCTTTCTACGGCCTTCTTCTTGGAGATGTTCAGGATCAAGCAATTCGTCAACTCGTAATAAAACATCTTCGTGACCGTCATCTTCATGAACGTCCTCTACTGCATTTTCCACACCATCTGGGATGACTTGCTCTTGGATGTCTTCATCAGGTCTTTCGTTGAATTAAGCATCATCTTCATCAAACCCTTCGGAAGGTCCAGCATCGTCTTCATCGGGTTCTTCGTTAGATACAGCGTCATCTTCAGGCTCGTAGTTAGATACAGCATCTTCGTTGGATACAGAGGAATCCGAATGAGGGGTGGCGGGCTGTACGGCCGGGACTTCGAAAGAACCATCA
Source organism: Platygaster robiniae (assembly GCA_028476575.1). Classification (NCBI taxonomy): domain Eukaryota; kingdom Metazoa; phylum Arthropoda; class Insecta; order Hymenoptera; family Platygastridae; genus Platygaster; species Platygaster robiniae. Next base: position 29,343,383 of record CM052019.1, read on the forward strand.
CTATTGGATGGAGTATCGCTATCGTCACTGTCAAATTCTTGTTGATTTTCCTCTAGTCTTTGGTTTCGCAAACGTAACCTGTGTTCCCGTTGTCTCCGTGATAGATTTGTGTACGGTTTCCATTTGGACATTTTCTACTCAAATTCGAAATTAACCCCCCTTAAAATCTTTCAGAATAATTAAAAAAAAAATTCTTACAAAGTTAATATTAACACGTGCCCTACGGCCGTTGAAATTTTAAATATAAAATACACGTATTTTTAGCAAAGTTTGCTGGAAAATTCATAACTTCGTCTGTAATTCACATAAAATTATGAAACTTGGCACATTTGTAGGGCACTATATGGAGTACAAAACCTAATTTTTACAGAATTTTAGAACCATTTAATCATACGGTTTTAGCCCTCCGAATTATACATTTTTCGTTTTTTCGAATGAGGCCCTCGTAAATCCGCCTTTATTTTTCTACTAAACACATTTTTACGAATCACGGGTTGTGTTAACTGCTTCGCAAGGTTCATGACTTTATGCTAGGTCGATGTATGTTGATAAGAATTGTTAACATATCCTAAATATTGACAAAATACTAGGAAATGTTGAAGTCCGATAGTACGAATATCGTCGTAAAATCACGACGTGGACCTTATTTAAAAGTGATTCTGTCTGATGTGTCGTCATTTTTTTTGTTGAAATACTTTTACTTACCATAAAGAATCTTTTATGCACGAAAAAGTCATCAAAACAAATGGTTTGTACGGCAATTGATCGACATTTTTCTAATTAAATATTCAAATCCGTAAAATTCTTTAGTGTCTTATTTTTATACATTCGATTTTCGAATCATAAGTTTCTAATAGTATATTATATGTCTGAAGTTTTTCAACTGAGCTATCATGGGACGTGATCAGAAATTCTAAAAATTCAGTTATCTAACAAATTAAAAATTTATATGAGAAATTCTCAACATCAGTTTAAATAGGAGTTAAGCACCTTTCAGTGTGCTTCATAGAAACTTTCATTTTTGCCTAGTAGGTCCCTTTTCTCGGATTGCGTCACATAAGTTCTAAAATGATATTTTACATGTCAACTTTGATGAAAACGTGAAAAAAAAATTATCACTTTAGATGCTTCGATACTCATATCAATTGCTAGTCACCTTGTAATTATTGGACTATGTACTGAGAAAAAAGTAAAGTATCATATACCATTCGTAGTTCCCTGTCCAGTAGTCATCGCCATTCTCGAAACAGTTAAGTAATGGACCGCAATCACAATGACTATTCAGCTATTTCAACAGTAAAAATTCTTTGGCAAACTCGTGATTGGTTATTGCGAATTCGAGAATTCTTAGCATGAATAGTATAATACATGATCAGATGATGTTCAAAAACTAAATAAATTTCAACAGTGATGATGAATTGCCGTAGAAACCATTTGTTTTGATGACTTTTTCGTGCATAAAAGATTCTTTATGGTAAGTAAAAGTATATCAACAAAAAAAATGACGACACATCAGACAGAATCACTTTTAAATAAGGTCCACGTCGTGATTTTACGACGATATTCGTACTATCGGACTTCAACATTTCCTAGTATTTTGTCAATATTTAGGATATGTTAACAATTCTTATCAACATACATCGACCTAGCATAAAGTCATGAACCTTGCGAAGCAGTTAACACAACCCGTGATTCGTAAAAATGTGTTTAGTAGAAAAATAAAGGCGGATTTACGAGGGCCTCATTCGAAAAAACGAAAAATGTATAATTCGGAGGGCTAAAACCGTATGATTAAATGGTTCTAAAATTCTGTAAAAATTAGGTTTTGTACTCCATATAGTGCCCTACAAATGTGCCAAGTTTCATAATTTTATGTGAATTACAGACGAAGTTATGAATTTTCCAGCAAACTTTGCTAAAAATACGTGTATTTTATATTTAAAATTTCAACGGCCGTAGGGCACGAGTTAATATTAACCGATTAGCTTCAAACTTTGTAAGAATTTTTTTTTTAATTATTCTGAAAGATTTTAAGGGGGGGGGGATAAAACAATTCCGACATTGCCAAAATAACGGACACTCTAATATCAAGTAATTAAGACACAAATTTCATATTTACGACCGAATAGTATGTAGACCGAGACAAAGCTGAGGTTCATCATCAAACGAGCGAGTATAATATTTCTGTCATAGTTACGTTCGATATTTAAATACATGACGGACTCTTCCAAAGAAACGAATAGGTGGTGCATAAACACAAATAAAAATTGCGCGCACGACCGAAAAATATTGCGTCCACGTATGAAACACCTCCGTCGGAGACACAAATAGCTGACATGATAAACATTGTTTGTAATCGTAAGTTTTCATTTCTAATAGTTTTATGAATAAATAGAGTATAGTGATATTTATCTTATCACATAGCAGTATTGTTTAATATTTGCTTCATTTTAGATGCACATTAAAATATAACTTTGGTGTTGAAATCCTGAGTTTCCTACTGAAAGTTTGTATACTATTAATTAAATTAATCAAGGTATATACAAATTTTTTTTCTTCAGTTTGAGAAAAATGTAACCATATCATCACTTGCCTCTAAGCAACGGAAATTTTGAATGAGAAATACGTGCATATTTATCACCTACATTAGTCAAGATTTTTTTATCCCATATGAATTTGTTAAAAAAAATTCAACCTTTGCTTTTATTGTTGCGCATAATGTTTTTTTGAAATTTTTCTATAATTTTTCCAAAAACTGTTTCCTTACTTTTAAGCTCACACTCAAAAACCAGTTTGGTTGGCTAAAACAAACGTTTGGTCGGTATACGACCAAAAAAATATTTGGTTAGCTCAAATAAATTTTTGGTTGGAGCAACAAAGTTTTATTAGGCTTGAATATATTTTTGGTACGAACAAACACATTATATTTAGCAGTGATTAATATTTGTTTAACTGAAATAAAATTTGTTAGAGTCTAATAAAATTTGTTTGCCTATACCAAACATTTATTTGAATCAACCAATTTTTCTTTTCTTTCACTCCGGACTATGTGTAGTGTCAGATAAGAACATAATTTAAAAAAAAAGCTATTGAACATTGAAAGTTTTTGATTTATACGAAAACTCTCCGTTCTGCCCCGCCCTTGGGGCAAAACGGGGAGAAAACTACTTTTTTACAAAACTCGTATAACTTATTGCTGCAATGTGATATGAATTTCTTCATTTTTTTATAAGTGCGATATGGTCTACACAAGAGATTCGCATAACAGTTGTTCGAATATAACTAATTTTTGTATGTGAGACAATTCGTTAAACGTTACGATCCCCGTCTTGCATTGCAATTAACATTATCGATAATTATTTATAAGAAATAAGTAACTCGGTCCATCACTGAACTTGTATTTGCAAATAAAAAAAAAGTTCATAAACACATTTATTGGTTTTTTCTCTCATTTCATTTTATTCTATGATAAATTTTGCAGTACTTTTTATAAAATATATAAATTTAAATAAAATATATTCTTAAGGCTTGCCACACGCCCAAGATTCTTGTGCAACACTTGAGCATGCCTTGGTGTCTTATTTAATCCCAAGCCTTGCCCAAGACTTGCCAAAGATTCTGGCCTAGACTTTCTCAGACTTTTGGGCAAAACTTGTGTGGGCCTGTGGCCACAGTATAACACCAGTCTTGCCCAAGGTTCTTGATTATGTCTGGACCAAGTCTTGCCCAAGTCTTGACAATGTGTCACTGACATCGCAATCTCTTGGGCAAGAATATCCCAAGTCTAGCCCCCCTGGCAATCAAACTTCAACTTTGACGGTTGTAGTTTGGTTGAAGTTGGGTTGTAAATTTTGAAATGGAAAAAATAAGTCTTTATGTTTGATATTTTTGCAAAGAATGGTATCGAATCATTATTTTTCATCATTCATTGGCAAATTCAATCGTCAAAACAATAAATTTTTGCCTTAAATTGTCATTTTTTTTTTCCAGGCATAAAAGAAGCATGAGATATATATATGCCTGGAAAAAAATAAAATGAGAATTTAAGGCCGAAATTCATCGTTCTGACGATTAAATTTGCCAATAAATAATGAAAATTGATGATTTGATATCATTCATTGCAGAACTATCAAACTTAAAGACTTTTTTTTTTCATTTCGAAATTTATAACCCAACTTCAACCCAATTACAACCTTCGAAGGTTGAATTTTGGTTAAAGTTTGTTTGCCAGGGCCAAGAATTTTAAAAGAAGAACCTTGGGTACATCTGGGAATTTTCTTGGGCAAGACATGGTTTTATAGGATAATATATTTCATACAAATAATAAATGTAATAAGAAACATCGATAACATGTTCAAAAGAACAAAATATATATCTTTCGATTTTATGAAGTTTTTGATAATTTGTAATAATTTGCTCAGCTATGCAATTACACTGAAACCTCGTTTATATCCTCTCTTTCTTTCTGACTCTACTCTTAGGTATATCCAAAAAATCTATTGAAATCGAAGATATAACTGAGAGTAGAGTGAGAAAGAGAGAGGGGATATAAATGAGGTTCCAGTGTATACCTTAAATATTTGAAACTCACAAAAATACAAAGTAATAATTTGTGATTATTATCTATTTTATATATTATATTTTTAACATGTGATAATGCATGAATGATATAATAATGAAAATATTATTTGAAAATATTTATTACACAATCTCAATTCGAAACATGGTTGATTACCAAAATACAAACGAATACTTTAATATAATAGATTATTTATCTCCTTATTCTTTAGGACTATTCAAAATTTGCAGTGATTGGCAGAATAATTCTTAACTCCACCTCAGTGACTCCCTCATTACTTATTTTATAATCATTAATTTATCTGAAATTGAATGTTAACCTTGTAGAAGAAATGTAAGTAAAATGAAAAAATATAACTGTGCAATATATAAATAACATTTTTTGCAAAAACACGCAAAAAAGTTGTACTTCGAGGACCTGTATGGCCGCATTGAACACGGCCTTTCCCACCCGCCAGATGCTTCACTCCCTGAATACACGCACTCAAGCAAAAACACAGGCACTGAGTCATTTCTCCAGCTCATGCCTCCAGAGACTGAAGCATCTGCCAATCGGAAAGGGCCGTATTCAACACGGCCGTACAAGTCCTCCAAGTATAACTTTTTTGCGTGTATTGCAAAAAGTACCGTTTGCACATCGGACTGTGGGCGTGGCTTTGTCCTCGGACCAAATATCAAGCCTAGGCTACGCCTCGGCAGATAAATTGGTCCCTAAAAGCAACGTCTAACGTCCTCGGTACAAAATACACTATTTTTCAATTATAAAATTTTTTCGTTGGTTTTGTAGCATTCTTGATAATTTACAGAATTAATTGATTGTACCCCATATGAATTGGTTTGCTTAAATAAGAAACACCCTAATGATAACACTGTGTAGCCATAAAAATTCCAATACTACAATTACGTGCAACATATTGGTATAGGTCAGCAAAGCAAACGTGGAAAAGGGTTGAAAATGCATAGCAGTAATTTGCTAGTAATGTCTTCTTACTTTTCATATAGCAAGTAATTCAGATTCTATATTTTTTTTCTGCTCTGGAAATATAACAAAGATATAACACGTGTTTTGGTTTCTCAAATATTACAACAATTTTTACAGAATTTCGATCGCATAGCTTTTTTATTCCGTCATTTTCCTCATAAACCTAATGATTTTTCTGGTCATTGTTCCCTTTTGATCCGTAATGAATGTCAAAAACATGATGATTCAGAAAGAAAAAAATAAATAAATAAATAAAAATGGCTATTTACTCAACGCTTACAGAAGGAGCTTTTTTAACGAATGTGAAGTTTGCAACACGAGCCGAATACGAGTTTTGTAATCACATGAGTTAAAAAAGACCTTCTGCAAAAGGTGAGTACAATATTTTACATCACAGCGTGTTGAGAGTAAAATTTTCAATACGCGAAGCGTGTAGAAAGTGCCTACTTTAAACACGCAGTGATGTAAAAGAAATTTACTTGGAAAATTGAATTGAACAAGATATATAAAATTAAATGAAAGGATAATTTGGATAAAAGTAAGAGTACACAAGGGTGGTTGTAAAAATAGGCTTGATGAGATTGTGATAGGGACGTCTCCTAAATTCAACTTTAAAAAACTCATGTATCTCAAAAAAGCGATGCTCTTCCTCACCATAATTTTTTCTTTACATTCTCGGAATCTTAATATAAATACCCAACAATTTTCACTCCTTCTTAAAATTTATTTGACAAAATTTTTCAAATCTAGTTTGCACGCTCAGAGCTCGTGAAATTAATATAACAAGTTTGAAAAATTTATTCATATAACTTATTTCACGATACTTCTAAAATATCATTATTGGTTCAGTTTTCGTTTGCCTTAAAAAAAAAAAAAAAAAAAAAAAACACACATTTGGTATAAGACAATTCATTTTTAAAAAATTACACTTCAATCATAGTAGAAAATTAAAAATAATATCAAAATATCGATCAAAAGGATGGGGGTACATTGTAACAAAAATTATTGTTACATGATTTCAGGATAATCTTGAAAAAAATCATCATATCTTGTGTGAATTATTTATCCAAAACTCCTATGATTTTCAGAGTATCTCAATATCAAGCTTTGAAATCAAAAAATAAAAAGATGTATCAAAATTTCAAGTATAATTTTTTTCTTACCTCCACTGCTGGTTTTGGTGTTCGAGTCTAGTGCTGCACTCCAGGATTGAGATATTTTATTCTTTTTCTCGCTGTCTGGCGGCAATTCGTCTTCCAAAACACTTTCGGTATCTCCCAAATCCGCTTGTGAATCCACTGGGAGTTCTTGGTCAGAAACTGTTTCTGTTTATAGTTCCTTATTAACAATGAAAAATCGTTAATTAAGTATGTAAAACATCATTTTCATAATCAATTTCAACAATATTGAAATAATGGGGGTTCATTTTTCATTATTAATAATCATTATTATTTATTATTTGCTTTCACTTACGAGCACATGCCAGGTACACGAGGGTTTGTTTATTTACCTTTTTTGAGGGTTATGAGCAATCCAGAGCAGCAACATTGAAATAAGCGCGCGTGCGCAGTGAACAATGGCGAGCACTACAAACACATCACTCGCGAATGTTTAAATTACACTTCAAAAATAGCTGAATTTAATTCGCTATTTTACATAGACTTTTGGTAATCGTGACGTATGAGTAATATTAAATTTATTATTGACACCAAAATCGATTATAAATCAACAAACAATAATTTTGTCTTGAGATGTCATCCGCGAGTCACGTAGTGATTTTAGAATATCATTAGGGCTGCACTGCGTGACAAAAAATGACAAATGACATCAATGTAGCATCACTAGAATGTCACTTCGTGATATTCACGATGTGACATAACATGATTATCACGAATGTTTACTGGGTAAGTGCTTAGTGCCTATTAATTGTGTGTGTGTGTGTGTGTGTGTGTGTGTGTGTGTGTGTGTGTGTGTGTTTGTTTTTAATATTTTCAACAATAACGAAGGAACATCAAGATTGAACTTGACAAGGTATAACGATCCAAGTCATTGTGAGTCATAGCGGGTCAATTTTGGTGATTTTTCCCACGCTTCCTCGCTTGTTCATAAATATATTCCTGTATGAACTTGGGAGTTATTTCATACACTGAAGTTACGTCACAATGTAAACTTCCTATATTGAGGTCACTTAGGTGTACGAAATAGATCCTGAATTCTGTGCTTTTTTCATACGGGTTAGTCACTCCATCCATTTATTTTACGCTCTGAAAGCACCTTTGCTCCACTTCTTCATCAATAAAAAGAATAATTCTACAACGATGCTTTGTAGCAGTTATTAATCTTCGATCATCTATACAAACACTCATTCCAACAAAACACATTATTATTTTACAAAAACAAAATTTTAAATGGGTATAAACAAATTATAACAAAATTCTTTGAAATTTTTTGCTTACTTTAATTATTTAATTTACTATTTCAGAACACGATCAAATAATTAGTACGATACGAACCAAATGTTTATTTTCAAACTAGCATCTGAGTATTTTAATTTTACAAAATTGAGATCTTCATGAAATTAATTTTATTTGAATACAAAAATGTTTACATTTTAACTTTTTCAATACGTGTGATTGTAATTAATTGATTTCCAATTTTCTAAGACTTAGAGAGTGATTGTGCATATTTCCAGTTGTAATTTTGCAAAATGTTTCTTCAATGATTCAGTTACAATTATTTTACCATTTTTTTTGCATTTCAATTTCGGGTGGTTATAAAAGCATTGAAATAAAAAACATTTAAGGTAAGAGGCTTATCAGCAATGTTTACATTCAAAGGTAGTATATATCTTCTGATTTAATAAACTTTTGTTTTATTGCAAACGTCACTTTTTTTTGTAATGCATTTTTGTTTGAAGCATGCTTTTTGGTCGTCCAACGGTTTTTATAACATCCGGTAGTATCGTGCTTGACAATGAATCAATTGATTTTTTTTCTTTTCTACTTAGTGTGCCAGATTTCCAAGCAGAAATGATTTTCTCAAGAGTCTCAACATTGACTTGTGAAAAATTTTGTTTTTGCTCTATGAAGTTTTTGATTTGTCGCAAGGCTTTCAATCTCTGTGTCTGTGTCATCATGCTAACTTTCAGTGTAGTGAGCCAGTTGTTAAGATGGATTTTTATTGTAATGTTTTTTTTATTTTTTGTTTCTCGCTGGCACTGTTCATAACTCACCCCTCGTTTTTGTCTTTTCAAAAAGTTTTTTGCCATATCAGACTTTTTTTCAAAATTTCTCGTTTGTTGCCATGTAAAAAATAATTTTAGGAGAGTAACAAGAGAACTGTTGAGAGGCACCAAGTCCTTTATGCGCGCGTTGATACTTTCCATTTTTTTATTGGTGAGATTTCCAAAGTTGGCCTTAAGCATACTGTGGGAAGTCCACATTTGTCTTATTTCTTGCCAGTTCTTATTGAAATATCGAATTGCTTCTTCTGATGCCTTTTCTAAGAATCCTTTATATAACTCTTCATACTTTTTTTCCGATGGAGCGTACACGAGCGAGGTCATGAGAACAAGTGCTTTATTTTTCGAATCTTTGGTCAAGCCAAGTTCTGCGATTTCCCGTCCAAAACTTTGAAGAGTATGAAAAATACAGAGATAAATTGCAACACCCGGGAAAACCTCATTCAATGCGTTGATTTGGTATAACGCTTTGTCTCCCATAAAACACTCAATTTTGTTTCCAGCATCTCTATTTTCATTTTTAAAACATTGCAAAAGCCATGTGTAAGTCATGGTTGTTTCGCTGTCAAGGAAACAAACAGCAGCTATCTCTGCACTCCCATTGGAGTCTTCCACCATCAGGGACACAGTGACCATTCCATTTTGTAAAAGTTTGAATGTTCCATCGATGAAAATGATTTCAGGCCAGTAGCTCACTGCTTTTCTCATTTGTTCAGTGGAAAAATAGAGACCTTTTACCAAATTACCTTCTTTCAGTACTTGCACGTTGGCATCTGAAATAGTAAAATGTCACAAAATAAAATTAAGCGTTCGAATCACCTTATGTCATGCAATTAGAATAATATCTAAATGCGATTCAGTAATAATATTTTCTTACACTAGTCGAGGACAATATTTTATTCAACAACATGATGGAATGCGAGTTTAATGGGATGGGAGCATGAGAGAAACGAGTCATTACCTCAGGGCGTTGAATAAAATATTATTATTGTTTAATGCAATCACCGTTGAAAAAAACCCAGTACACCACGTCACTAGCAGCGCGCTAGCAGCGAGCTTCCCCGCTAGCTAACATAATACTAGCCAGCTACTAGCAAGTGTTCACATTTGCCAGAGTAGCAGCCAGTCTTTTGCTAGCTGGCTGGGAAAGCTTACTGCTAGTGCGTGGCTAGCTAGCCTTCAGTCCTTTGCTAGCTGTCTGAAAAAACTTGCTGCTAGTGCGTGGCCAGCCAGCTGCTAGTTTTTAAAAAAAAAATTGAAAAAATTTTTTTTCAATCAGCTGGGAAAAGACTGGCTGCTACTCTGGCAAATGTGAACACTTGCTAGTAGCTGGCTAGTATTATGTTAGCTAGCGGGGAAGCTTGCTGCAAGCGCGCTGCTAGTGACGTGGTTTACTGGGTAAGTGCAACGAATGTGTTTGTAAGTGGGCCAAACTTGCACGTGCAAGTGCACCAAATTTCCTAATTCTATCTCCCTCCTCCGAAAATAAAAAAATGTGACAAAATATTTAACTGTTTCCATTTAAATTGTGTAGAAGTTGTATGAGTTTTCGTATTTGCATTTAAAATTCAACGGTTGAGCTGTCATTTTTACCTTTTTTCTATAAAACGAAACAAAGTTTACCTACTATTTTATAGTTATAAAAGTATCAAAATATGAAACAAGAAAACAAAGTTTCATTTATCAGCAATCCAGCATCAAAATTTATTTCATTATTGCATAGTATCAGTGCAAAAATTCACTCGCTGCTTGCTCACAGTGAGCTAATAGGTTAACTGAGAGTATTCATAGTATAATTTAGCTTGGAAAATCTTCGTTTGATGATGGGATTTCATTTATAACAACAAATAAAAAGAAGTATAAAGAATAAAAATTTTACGCACTATTCTCTTCTAAAACGTTGATCGCTTCTGAGAAAGTGTGCTGGGATCTCATTGCATATTTGCTTTTTAAATTGTGCAAATCTTTCATCGTGAGCTGTTTCTTTGTGTCGTTGAAGATTTTTTCGAGCAAAAGTCTCTTTTTACTCCCCAGGTCTATTAATTTGACGATTTTTTTGGCGTAATCTTCTGGCAATTGTTTGACTTGTGGTTCAAATTCATAGAAGGACTGGAATATATGAAAAGTTATTGTTAATAATAAATAAAAAGTAATAAAAAAAACCCATATAAAAACTTATGTACCTTATGATTGTGCACCAACATGACTTCAGTAATTTCAAGACTTCTTTCATTGGCTGAGGTTTTCAAAGTGATAGAGGCTGAACACTCCAGTTTTCCAGTGCTAAAAGAAAAAAATGTTTACATCTACGCATAGTTTTTGCCATAATCAACAAAATGAAAATTCTTGTGCATATGATTCTGTGGCTTCCAGCCATAACCGACTAAGTCACTTCTACCATAAGGCTCATTTTACATGATATTCTAATTAAATTTTCAACGTTATGGCAAAAGTGACTTAGTCTGTTATGGCTGGAAGCCACATAATTCTTATGCACACATTACTTGCAAGTACTCTAGGTTGGGTTACTTATTAGTTGAAATAAAGCACAAATATTTCAACAAAGACCTATCTACTTTACTCGGGCCCTGAACCATAGACATTATAGTATATGGACTGCTATTCAAGCGAAATTCTGTGTTCAGACATACACTCGAATCTCCATAAACAGCGAAATCAAAACCAAAATATCTCCAAATAACAGCGAAAAAGGAGTGGGACAGAGTGGGGGCTGGTCCTCTCAAACTGGGCAGCGCATGCGCAGTATGCATATGTTGTGCAAAATATAAACATAACCTCTACCAGCTGAGAGCCAATCACATTTCGATTACTTGACCACTTTTAGATGAGGGTTCCGCTGTTATTGAGAGAAAATTTAAGCTTGTATACGGAGATGATGTTATTCGGAAGGATGTTATTCGGAGATTTGAGTGTAGAAGCTGGGCCTCAGGGTAAAACGAAGTGACCGACTCCACCCGAAGGTCCCGAAGTGGTTCGATTTTCACTCGATTTGGCTATTATCGATAATAGCCAAATCGAGTGAAAATCGAGCCACTTCGGGACCTTCGGATCAGATCTGAAGTTCGGCAAAATTCATAGGCAATCGTGGTCACTCGTGGTTTTGTTTCCATCAGTTTACATCATTAATATTCTACTTTATGCACTATTTATTTTATTTTTTTATGGAAATAAAAATGTTTATCAGTTTTGGGATCTCATCGATATTATTCTTAATTATTTTAAGTGCAGAGTTTCTGTATTTTCGACTTCAGACCTCTGGTCCCGTGGCGCTCAGCGACTTGATACAGCACTGATACCCTGAGGCCCAGCTCCTATGTCTGAACACATCGATATTTGATATTAAAACTGATACCGAACCTTTGTTTACCATAGAAACAAATCGCTTCTACATAGCATAACATAAATAATTTGTCACTTTGTCTGTTGTAGTTTCCTGTACTTTTTACTGTACTATCACATTATCATGACTATAAAGAACGGTTTCATCAATTACCCCGAAAAAATTACGACGTCTTCAAAAAAATATATTCCGAATGACGACAGTCCAAACTCCTACATTTATAATATTATGTAAACAATTACACATGTAGATATTTTTCCACCACTTTGTAATTTATTATTAAACCATTTATTAGCTATTTATGAAAAAGAATTTATAATAAAAACTTTTTTGATGAAATCCTAAAATTACCCAAACTAAGATTGAATTCATAAATAAAATTAAAATTATATATAAAGAATATATATACCTCACTCTTCTCTGTCCAGTTGATTTTGATACATGCTGGCTCGGGCCATGCGCGCACTTGAAAATCACCCGACAATATTTTGATTTTTCTTCATTTTCCGTGATTTTTCTTTTTTTTTTTGCAGCAAGAGTATTGGAGCTAAAAATAGTGAAGACTTGCTTTTCACCATCCATGTATGACCGGAGGTATGATGAAAAGTAATCAAAAGTCGCAAATTTCATTCCAACCCTTGGTTTAGGGACAGGTTGAAGAATTGGGAAAGATATTATTCTATACCGGTCAATTTATATATTTTTTTAAAATCATCAATAACGTTCATGAAATTTATTGATCAACAAATTAATTACAGAGGCCTGCGAATAGACTGTTTGTGACAATTATTACTTTTACACAAAATATAATTTTTGTTTTTACATTGCCCTTCCACACTTCCATACACTTCCATATGAGAGAGTTTGTTGATTTTAAATCGGTTTTAAAAGATCGATTTTGATGATCGTGATCAGGGGTCGGACACCGCCGTGTTATAACGCTGGCAAATGATTAGACAAGGAGCGGCATATGATTAGACAAGGACACAGAGGGTGATAGTTTGGAGATGGCGTTAGTTGTATATGGATTTTGCAGCGCACTTTTGCACCCTCTAGAAACTATCACCCCGAACTAGTCTACCCCTTCCACTTTTCTCTGCTTTTCTCCTTTGCCTCCACTTCCAATCCAGTGTCAGTAGTTGAACTATGGGGATACGACGCCCCCCCACTCCTCCACCCATCACGTGACCTTCCCCCACCCCGCGGCCACGCCCCCCACCCCTCATTGGTAAGGTAGGGCGTCGGTAAGGTAGGATCTAAGATGGCGGCGGTCGGTAATAGTTACCTGCGGTCGGTAAGGTAGTAATCCAATATGGCGAATTTTTTGTAGTTACTTCGGATCTTTCCTCCGAGTTTCGCAGATCCTTTCTGGTAGAAACACCTCAAATTTGTCATCCAGGGCAATGATGAATTTAGTTCCAAATTTCGTGTCAACAGAGCGAATTCCAGTCACAGGAAAGCTGTTGTTAACTTCCAACTTGACAACCCTCCGCTTTGGGAGAAAATTTTCTCCACGGGCAACTTGGTTAAGCTTTGCAAAGTCCATGTTGTTCGTTTGAAATTTGTCTTTAGAATGACGCTCCAGCGTTCAAGCGCGGACTCTAAGGAGTTTATGACCTTGAATTTACTGCGCAGGCGCGATTACGTCATATCGACAAGTTCGAACACGTTACCGGAAACGATTACGTCATCATCTATAAATAGAATATTCGACCTTGGGACGCTACAATTTCTAGAACTTTCGAAAATACGTTGGAATATTCGACCTTGAAAATATATTACGCAGTTACGTAAGCGATGACGTCATGATTCGACCTTGAACAATCTATTACGCAATTAGCGTATACACGTGCGATGATGTCATAACGACAAGTCTAAACTCGCTTGACCTTGAAAATCTATTACGCAGTTAGCTTCAACACGTACGATGACGTCATCACGACAGGCTTCAACACGCTGCCGGAAGTGATAATATTCCTAAGTGATGACTAACTGCGTAGAAGTAATTTGATACATTTAACCGCGTAGACTAAACAATTCTCGACAACTCGTCGATTCTCAGAAACGATGCCGTTATATGCCAACAATTCTCGACAGGTTTCAACACGTTGCTGGAAGCGATAACATTCCTAAGCGATGACTCATAAATTCAAACTGGGTAGAAGTAATTCGATACTTTTAATCATGTAAATAATTCTTGATAAACATGTATATTCTAATGATAACGTCACCATGGAACTTTCTTTAAAGGTTACAGTCTACAATAAACAATATATGTTTTTTTTTTTATTTTTTTTTGTTTGCAAGGGGCCCCAACTCCGCCCCTTGCTGTGAGGCTCAACCACAAGAGTAGCCCCTCCATTTCTATTTCCAACAAGATTGAAATTTTTCCTTCTTACACTTATTACAATCTTTTATCATCGGAGGCGTACCAATACAATCATCAGGCATTGAATTCCAATGTTTATCACACGGTCTACGAACAAGAAATTCTTTATTTTTTTGCATATGCACAGGCAACTTTTCCCAAGCTTGAGCGATACATTTTTCTCGGAAGTAAAGGAAAAATTCTCGTGGAAGCGCAGCAATATCCTCAGAATCCAACTTATGCAGCCAATGAGCGTATGAGAGTAGGGTGAAAGATCTCTTCATTGATGGTGTATCGCCAAATTTTTCCATTAACCACATCCTGAGGCGACGGACGTTTTCCGTGGCACAGTGATGATCGTAGACAGGTCGATAAAAATTGTTGTAAGGGCATGCAGAGACGCGCAAATTCTCTAGGGACGGGCATTCCATATCCATCAAATCGATAATGACCGTATTTGTGTTCTGCTTCAGCCAACGCTTTTTGTCCAATCCTTTCACCAATATAAAACTGGCATCCTCGAGTTGACTCTTGAGCTCTTGATCTAACCGTTCGTAGAGCACATCTCCAGAGTTCCAAGGCACACCATGATAGTTTCGTGTTAGCCACAAATTAGCAGCCTTAACTTTTGGCGGCAAACCATCCCAAGCACATGGTGACTTGAATAATGTCGTGACAGCATCAACGTCGTAGGGTTCGAGCCTTAATACCGCCAGCTCCTTGACAACAAAGGTTCGTTGCCCGGAAAATCCTTGGACATCTACGATGTACTTCATCTTGATAGACTGACGCTCTCTAGCATATCCCCTCCTTTTATATCCACAACTACTACCAACAGCAGCACCAACACATTAATTCTTTAATTTCTCATACTTGACACTAGGCTTTTTCTCATCCTTCTCTTTCTTATCCGGCACAGACTTATACTTGTCAGATAATTTATCTTCATTTAAAAGACAACGACGTTCATCCTTTGACCTATCCATCGTGACTGAGTAAAGCATAGTAATTATCTGTATTTATATACTTGATTATACATGTAAAGATAATCTAAAACGTCTCATATATAACCTTCTTATGTAATAGATAATCAAAATTCATTCATTCATTATTAGTATATCGATCGAGAACCACAGAGTTCCCGCGAGTACATACAACGCATGCGTAGTAGTTACAATCAAACGTTTCACAGTTTCTTGACAATGCCGCTGATTGGTTGATATTCGATAACGCGATCGTGTATAATGAGACAATAAGCCGCAGTTTGAGCTGGAATATTCGCAGCCGACTGAAACTCTAAACGAACATCGACTGACCCCGTAATGAGAGGCTCGTTTTGTTTAGCACAATCAATGACAACGAGAGGCGCTAGATCCTTGAATTGTCCTTTTTTTAACAATGGGGCGTTTTTCCTAACGTAATAGGATGATTGAAAGTTTGAAAACATTTCATACAACGCTGCAAATTGATTACGATCGAAATTGACATTTAGACTCGTGTAAGGATAACATTGCGAGTTGAGATAGAGCTTGATGTCACGCAAAGTGCAAGTATCGAAGCCACTCATGTTCGCTCCGCGAGCATTTTTCCGCCCTGTTTGAAATCCTACAATGACATATCTCGGTTTTTCCAGTTGAGTCGTAGTTTTCACGCTCCACACATGCTTGGTGGTTGTAGGTAGCAGAGGATATTCGTAGGGTTCCTGAAGCTTATAGCGATGGTAGGATCGCGAGCGATGTAATCTAACATTCGAATCTTTTCAACGTCCGACACCTTGACGTACGAGGGGGGACCCAAAAGTAACGGGAATGAGGTGGTGGGGGGACCGCGGAGGGGGGGATCGGGTTCTCCACTGGTTCTCTTCCAAGCTGCTACTCTCCCAAGTCAGTGTGCAAAGTTCATTTGCTGTGAGTGCATTCGTTCGTCCGTAAGAATTTTTCTAGTGAAACGACTTTTTCCGTTTCGGCGAAAACGTGAAATGGCTGAGTGCGGAGAGCAACGCGCGGCTGTAAAATTTTGTTTTTTGTTAGGAAAAACACCCGCGGAAACCCTTGTGGTGCTGAAAACAGCTTATGGGGATAATGCTTTGAGTAAAACGCGTGTGTACGACTGGTTTTCGCGTTTCAAGAATGCAGAGATGTCAATAGAAGACCAACCTCGTTCTGGGCGCCCCTCGACTTCAAGAACGGACGAAAACATTGAAAAAATCAACACTCTTGTTCATGAAGACCGTCGCCGAACCATCGATCAACTTTGTGAGATGTCTGGATTGTCATGGAGTTCAATTCAGAGGATTTTAACTGAAGATTTGAGCATGAGGAGGATTGCAGCCAAATTTGTTCCTCGCCTTCTCTCCGACGATCAAAAGGAGCGTCGACTTCAGGCCTGTCTTGAGCTGCAAAATCAGTTAAATGAAGACCCAGATTTTTTTCTCTAGGTTATAACTGGCGATGAATCATGGTGCTATGGCTACGACCCCGAAACAAAGCAGCAATCAAGCCAATGGAAGACACCTCTCTCGCCTCGTCCAAAAAAGGCACGCCAAGTGAAGTCCAACATCAAGACATTGCTCATTTGTTTCTTCGATTGCAGAGGTATTGTGCACGCAGAATTTGTTCCTCCAGGCCAAACGGTCAACCAACACTTCTACTTGGAGGTTTTGAAAAGGGAGAACATCCGGAAGAAAAGAGCGGATCTTTGGCGCACAGGAGATTGGTTCTTCCACCACGACAATGCACCTGCCCACACAGCGCTGTCCGTGAAGAAATTTTTGACCAAAAACGGCATGATACCGATTGTTCACCCCCCCTATTCACCGGACCTTGCCCCCTGTGACTTTTTTTTGTTCCCTAGACTCAAAAGGGACATGAAAGGAAAACGTTTTGGGACTGTAGAAGAGGTGAAACAAAAATCGCTGGAAGGTTTAAAAGACATTGAAAAAAATGAATTTCAGAACTGTTTTGAACACTGGAAAAAAAGATTGAACAAGTGTATTACAGTCAATGGGGGTTACTTTGAAGGTGATAAAAATTGTGTGTGAAAAAATTTGTCAATAAAAAAGTTGTAACACAATTCCCGTTACTTTTGGGTCCCCCCTCGTATGGGATCATCCATTTGATTTTGTCGAGGGTAATTTTAAACTCCTCGGGAACTGCGGGAGCTACAACCGCAGTCTGCATGATGGCGTTGACATCTGTATTAGCTCGGAGAATGATGAGCTCATGTTTAGCAATGACGATGATTCGTTGATAGTCCTCAGCGAAGCCGAGGATAAATTGCAGTGGGATGGAAATATCGAAATATCCATGATTGTCAACCAATGATCTTGCATTGTCAAAAATCCATCCAGCATTTTCCATCAAGTCCTTTTGATCCGGGCTTTGCGAGATGTAGGCTTTCATTGCAGTTGTTAGGCCAACGTTTTTCACCCTTTCAATCTCCACGGCGTTGAGCTCGTAACGAATTTCTTCAAACATGTGGGCTATTCCATTGTTGATTATAGATGTATGAGTGACATTAGCTCCGTCAGCTCTCGTTAAACGTCCTTGTATGTGTAGTGAACTCTTGCTTGGCAACATTTACGAATCCTGGTTCTGTACACTGATGCGAATTTCATCGTTGTTGTTGTACGTCGACGACGCGTACGGTTGATGCGCGTGCACCTCGTACTGCGCTATCAACTCGTCGAAGACGATCTTTTTCTCGATAGATAACATGGCATCAGACAGATGAAGCAGCAGCAAATTATACTCTTAAACCGAGACTTTTCAGGAACTGCGCGTTCTGCGGTGTGAGCACTTTGAGATTTTTATGCCGACTGATGACTCTTGGACATGTTGCGGAACTTTTATACTCTCCGTAGACGATTCCCATTATTCTCCCTTTACATGTAATCTAATGGTGATGATTTCTCCTCAAAAATTCACCAATTGTCCGTCTTGATCCAGGATGCGGAGCTGCAGGTGATGTATTGCCTGCACGGTGATTGGATGGTAAATGACATGTGTAGGTATTTCAATGATCTTATATCCTGGAGGCACCGCGGGAAAGAACTCGTGAATGGTATGCACGCGCCGCTCGTTGATGTACACTCCTGTAGTGATGTTACATTTGACGCGCAAGGCATTCACAGCGAGTATTATCACAGGTGATTGCGACTCGTAAACAACGTCAGCCTTGAGAATAAGTGAATCGAAGCCCAAAAGTTTTCCGATAAAGTCTTTTGGTTTAAAATCGATGGTTCGATTACATTTGATTTCACTGCGTAGCGTGCTACTGTTGGCTTGCAGATGAAGCTCGATATCCGGAGGCAACACTTTCTTCAAGTAACGCTCGATGCTGTCCAACTCGTAGCTACCCGGAGGTAAAGTATACACTCTACCGTCAACGTTTAACTTATTACTACCAACGTCGATGTTGGAGATCGAACTGAAGGTCAACAGTTCGACCAAGCCCAATGAATACTTTTTCCACGACGATAGTTCAATAGGAGGAAAGTAGTGCGCCTCCAAGTCAGACGATGCTCCCGAGAGGGTTAGAGTCAGTGTATCCATGATGGCTGCACGCTGTATACTAATACTCACTCACACACTCACAACGATTTTATCGAGTAAAAACTTGAGACATAAATGACCACAAATAATTTCGTTATAATTTTGATACTGATTGCGATTGTATTGAATAATGCTACCAACACCGAAATAGCCCACATGTTCCCGAGGTGGTTGTAAATTACCAAAGCTGTCAAAGTATAATATTTTATTACCAATTTTTCGATATGCGACCCAATGAGTCCCATGACTGTTTTTATCGTCTAGATTGACGATGGAAGCCTCATATTTGCGAGGTCCGTTTTGCGGTAAATCATTGCGCATGTACACACCTCGGAACGATGGGATCTTTAACATTTTGGTAAATTTTAACAAATCTTTATCGGTGAGCGCTCGGTGTGATAGCTCTATACGTTTTTTAAATGCATTCTCATTCCAGTCCCCCATGGTTTTAAATACAATCCATTTCCAACGGCGATCGATTCCATTTTGAGGTTATGTCGCCTTGATTCGTCCAATTACCGCTTGGCGGCTCTGGCGTCGTTGATAGCTTTAGCGATGCTCGCAGCGCCACCTGCTAACGCTCTTGTCGCACTTAATCCCGCGAACAAAGGGAGTAAAAAAGCAGGTAAAATGCCCCCAGTTTTGCTCGGTACAGGTAGTACACGTGGTATTCGAACTTTCTTCTTCCCTCCTGCTTGTTTCACCGCGGCTCTTGCAGCTTTCAATGTTGATTGCACAGAACCTGTAGCTTTAGCTGCCACTTTCGCTGCGTCGATGACTTTACTCAAAGGAACCTTCTTCATCCTTTTCTTATTTTTTTTCAATCCCATGCCGAGTTTCTGCTTGACTCCCATGATTCCAGCTACTCCAAGAGCTGCAGTTTTTTCACCCGCTCCCGAATCCTTGGCGTAGATACGTTCGATAGCTTTTTTCGCTCAAACTTTATCAGCCTCGTGTCTAGCTGTCAGATTTTCACGATTTTTCGAATACACGATATCGTGATCTCTGCAGGCTGCGTCCAGAGGGTTTATACCCTGGTATCCACGCGCCAATCTTTTAGCAAGCTTGGTACCTGGCCCGCAAAATTGGTAACCCGGTATATGAAGTTCAACAGGGAGCTTGTTGATGATATTGTTGACGAGTCCGCATCCTTTCACCGCCATTACTCAACTGAACTCGTAGCTATAAATATTCCGTATTTATAGATTTTCGAGTCAGACTCTAACAGGTAGTCATGGAGTTTACACCGCAGAGTGTCAAGTTGCCTGTTGTAAACTTTGACAGTGTGGTGGAAAAGCGGGAAAAATTCAAACGTCATGGAAAACTATTACCGAATACAGTTCGCGCAATAATATGTGGACCCTCAAATTGCGGCAAAACCAACGCACTCCTTTCACTGATTACGCATCCAAACGGATTCAGATTCGAGAACGTGTGCATTTACTCAAAGTCACTCGAGCAGCCTAAATACAAGTATCTGGAAAAAATAATTGAACCCATCAAAGGAGTCAGATACTTTCCATATAACGACAATGAGCAAGTTGTCAATGTCGAGGAAGTTAAACCAAACTCGGTGATGATATTCGATGATGTGACATGTGAAAAACAAAACAATATACGCGCATACTTTTGCATGGGACGGCATCGAGATGTAGACAGTTTTTATCTCTGCCAGACTTATGCGCGCATTCCCAAACACTTGGTGCGGGATAATGCTCATATGCTCATACTGTTTCGTCAAGATGATATGAACTTGAAACATGTATACGATGATCATGTAAACACTGACATGACATTTGCAAAATTCCGGGATTTATGTTCGAAATGTTGGAGTGACAAATATAGTTTCATTGTCATTGACAAGGATAGCGAGCAAGGACGGTATAGAAAAGGATTCGATTGCTTTGCCACTATAAATTAAAATGTTTCCGCTGTGACTACGCCAGTGTTATCTCGACATTGAAAGAAGATGGAGCCTAAAGATGTACTACACCACATTGTACAAGCCAGCGAAGCCATCCATCGCAAACATCGTCTGCTAAAACGAGGAAAAGCTGCAGTTGAGACATCGGTGCGAGAAGTTTTCAAGCCCATCATCGATCCCCTTCAGTCATTGACTAGACGGGACCGCAAGATAGAATCAGTGAAAAAGGAGGAACCTTAAGAAGAATTACCTACGATTGAGGAACATTTGAGCCACAGAGTGAAGATTTCGAGAGCTTTAATCAAACGGATCAAACCTTTGCTCCAAGTATCGTGAGCTCACCAGCTGTTGTTGACACTCTGCAGAAATACTTGAAAATGTTGAAAAACAAGAATCAGCAAAAGAATCTCGACATGCAGTATGGAGTACGATCGTTGAAAAATAGATTGTACATTGGAAATACCCCAATCAGTTTCGCAGAAAATACTGTCTATGTGGGGACTGAGGAGTTTGAGAAAACGCCAGGACTTACAGAACTACTGTTTAAGAAAGTACCAAACAGTTTGATTGTAAACAAAATTGATGTAGAAAACTATAAAAAAATTATTCAGCAAACGAGCGCAGACAGAAAAATTATCGACCAGACACGAGCTTGCGTGGTGGTAAAGATTTTAAGTATCTCACATACATTGCTGACAAGAAAGTGGGCACAGGAGTTTACAACGTGGTCAATCGCTTGCGTGACATCGACTATGTGCATTGGGATGATCCAAACAAGCTCGTCGATCGTTTGCGGCTTCTACTCGCATCACAAGATGCAGGAAACAACAGTCATACCAACGAAATCAACTCAATCATCGAAGAGCTGCGAGAAGCTGAGATTATATATTAAGCGGCATGGATCATACAGCATCATTCACAAGCCAGACAATGACAAGTGTAAATGTGTTTGGAAGACATCTAGCCAAAAACCGCGAAATACGTGGGCCACCTGGTGTTGGTTTTAAATTGACCCCTGAAGGTCATTTTGATGTTCAACATAAAAAATTAGTTAACGTTGCAAAGGGTGATTACGAGAGAGATGGGGCTTCGTATCAAAATATTATTGATTTCGAAGAAGTGCTGACAATGGGAATGGAGCAGTTGAAGAAATCGTTGGAAACCTTGACTAACATGTACCAAAAACATGTGACTGAAAACGCTGCAATAATTTCATCAATTCAGAATCGTTTGAAGCATATCGAGAAGGAAGTGTTTGTCGATGTTACACCACAAAAGGACGTTTACGAATAAAAGCTCACGTACACACACGCACCATTCACTACCACCATGGACGTTGGAGAGATGGATGTGAAAAAAGCCCTGGCGGAAGAACTCCATCAACCTGCAAGACGAAATTATCGTCGTCGCCATGTTGATATGCGAGGGCTGGATGAAACTTGGCAAGCCGATCTCATCGACATGACTACGTATGCTGACAAAGGCTACAAATTCCTGCTCACCGTTATCGACGTCTTCTCCAAGTACGCGTGGGCTGTACCAATAAAAACCAAAAACGGTCCCGAGGTCACCGCTGCCATGAAGATTGCGCTCAAAGATCGTCAACCCAAGAACCTCCACGTCGACCAAGGCAAAGAGTTTTACAACAAGGACTTTAAGGCACTCATGAAACAACATGGAATCAACATGTACTCTACATTCAGCGGCATGAAGGCATCCATCTGTGAACGTTTTAATCGAACACTCAAGGGCAGGATGTGGAAACGATTTTCTCTCCAAAGACATTACCGATGGATAGATATTCTGCCGGAACTTGTATCAAGCTACAATGCAACCAAACATCGAACAATCAAGATGAAGCCAAAAGATGTTACCGCAGCCGATGAAAAACGTCTACTCCATGAAGTTTATCATATCAAGCAACATAAAGACAAAAGGAAATTCAACGTCGGTGACAAAGTTCGAATCAACAAATACAAGCACATCTTCGAGAAAGGATATACGCCAAACTGGACAACGGAAATATTTACCATCGCTGCTGTGAAACGAACACATCCTACGACGTACAAGCTCAGAGATTATCAAGATCAACCCATCGAAGGAGGATCTTACACCGAAGAACTTACCAAAGTGAAGCATCCAGATGTAAACCTCGTCGAAAAAGTGCTACGCAAACGTGGAAATAAAGTCTATGTAAAATGGTTGGGGTTTGACAGTGAACATAATAGTTGGATGAATGAGAAGGATATGTAATCAATAAAGAATACGAAATATAGAACAGTTGTTTTTATTTACCAAAATATGCATACATAAGACTAAATTTATACTGCTGAATTCATTTCCGCACCACCAGAGCCCTCTCGCATGGGGTGGTAAAATTCATGGCGCGTTTTATTTTTACGTGGTTTCCCCAGGAGGCCTAATCCACGATACTATTTAAAAAGCTTTTTACAGTTTTGCCTAACCTAATGATATTTACATTTCCTCGTTGACATTCATCAGTTCCCTTATTTACTTAGAGCAATATTCATTGATATTTACAATTCATTGTCGACGTTCATCAATTCTCTTATTTTAAAATGACCGTGAGCCAAAGTATCAACCATATTTGATAAAATGTATCTTTTGTCGTCTGATGGATTAAGTGCAAGTTTCTTTTGTCGGATTGTTTGAATGTCATGTAAGTGTGATCGGAAAAGATGCTGGGTACGGTATTGTGTGGTATTGTTGTACAAACAGTTGATGTAGTCATTAAAGTCTAAAGTTTTCACTACAACGGATGATTTGACGCCTTTTGCCTTTTTTATTCTATCCTGTCCTTCAACTCGCACGCTGTACATTTTACTGCGAAGCCCGACCAATTCCGTAATAATTAGACCATTACATTTATCTTTCATGATACCTACGACTTTTTTATTTTTCAACTCAATTCCGAATCGATTTTCGAGTTTATAATCGGAAGTATCGAAATAATCCGAATTTTCCTTCATCAATTTGTATGGATCCAAATTTTTCACTTCATAAATTAAACTGTCTGTATCTGTATATAAAAGTTTCGCGTTTGTCTTTGGTTTCATGAAATCAAAATGAAATGTATATAGACATGTTTTTGACAGATCGAGGACACAGAATCCAATGTAAATGGGTTTGTTCATTGTAACCTCGACGCGTGCCAACTTGATGGCGACTAAATTCTCATCAAAAATTGTACGTGAAACGAAATTCGGTTTTGAAATGTAAGCCTCAGCACCATAGCGCCCTGGCCATTGCGTAATAAGTTTCATATCCATACGTTTTCTAACGTCTTCCATAGTTTTACCGTAGACGGCATTATTCATCAATTTAAACAAATTCTCCTCAAACTCATTTTTAGCAGATTTTCGCAAATTGCTGTTAAGATCGATGTATGCTTGAAGCCAATTGGCCTGTTTGAATTTCAAAATTCGATGTTTTTTTCGCAAAATCAGACCATGACTCAAGACCTGCCTCAAATTTCTATAATGTATTACATAACGCGTTTTGGATTCCAAAGTTGTTAGTAATTTAGGCTGTTTTGAGCCGGGAGAAATTTTATGTTCCGGACAAAATGGTAGGTCGTTGTGAGCATCATGTAAATTTTCGGGATAATCAAGATCAACTTCGAGAATATACCCTTCTTTGGAATCATCAGCTACGTTCCAATCAAAATTTTCAAAAAAATTTTCTACCCATTGAAAACCCCCGTGAGGCAGATATTGAGTCATAGCCCATCCGTATAAATTATTGACGTCAAAATACAAGATATATTTACTATCTTGTTCCGGGTCGTAGTTGACTTTGAAGTAGTGATTGTTTGCACATGAATGACGACTACTGCATTGGCTGACACCTCTTCGGATGCCACGCTCGACGAAGAGGAGTTGATCGATGTCTGTGAGAAGATCAAGCTCGATCCCAGTATGTTGTAGCATGGCGTCCCAACTGAATCCCGGTAGCGTGTAGTAATGAGCCGGATCCAAGTTGTACACCCGCCGACAGCTGTCGCGAAAGTTCTCGAACACGTCAGCGAGAAGGAGGACATCGGTCTTAAGATATAGGTCAGAGTATTCGCCCAACGTTGGGATATTGAAATTGTCCAACACTGACTGAGCATGACTGGAATCATCAGAAAAAAAAAAATGTCAATTTTCATAGTCCTGACAAGTTAATTTTTTTTTTTCAACTCACCAGTAGTCATTGATAGAAATGTCCTCATCCGTCAGTAAACTATAGAAGGCTTCTTTCGGTGGTAGTTGACCTTCATCCAGTCTCTCCCAAGAATCTAGATGTTCATATGGAAACACTCCTTTTTTCATGAGAAGTTGGAGTTGCTGCTCGTTGTAGTTGTTAAACTCTCTCCTCACAATGGTCTTTTCAGACAAATAAGAAGCCAGTTTCTCAAGGGACGAGGCCATGAAGCGGAAAGAATCTATGAATCTGAGTGAAATTTTGTCGTCCTTGATGTATTTAGTGAATGAGACGTATTTCTCCATGGTCTGCGGTATGAGGTTGATCCTTCCTTCGACACATTTCGCAATTTGTTTTACGATAAGATGGCTATCGTATCCACTCAAATTGTGAAAAATTATCTGAAAAAAAAAAAAATTATTACCTTACAAACTGTTGAAATAATTATATTTCAAATTTAAAATAATATAATTCCAATATAAAATATGCGTACGGAAATCATGAGAGCGTCTCGGTACTGGAGATTGCATCGGCTATATGCTGCTCCCCTAAACTCCCCCGTCAAGTGGAAGTGGTCACGTACTTTTATGTCACCCTCCTTCTCAATCCTTTTCAGGAATCGCTGCTTACAGATGTGACAGGTTTGAGCATTATGCTAACTCAACTGTTGCTCCGGTGTTAGTTGATTCATAGGTTTGGGATCATTCATTTTCTCCTTGACTCGATCAGATAGAGCCACGAGCTCATTGGAAAGCCATTGCGCTGGATCGAGACCTCGATAGCTTTTGTAAGATGATTGATTCTCGTCGTAGCTACATTTTACGTAATACCCTACGCTGTGAGCTTCGTGAATTTGAATGACTTTAGTGTTTTTCTCACTTTTTGAATCGATTTTTTGAGTATGCATTCAAAGTCGGCATATACAACATACGGCACTTTGAGGTAATTTTTATGATTATTGAAATTGATTTTGTTTTTCCCTTCTACTGGTAATTTTACTCTACACTTATTAATTTCTTTGCAATCAGTTTCATGTGCGGTCAACTTTTCTGCTGTTATAAAATAATGCAAGCATCTGTCGCAAATGTGGTACTTTGCTTTATGATTTGGTAGTTGACCCCACACCAAGCGAGCAAGGTCTTCGATCCAGACGTAGTGGAAAATCAGGGACTCATTTTCCTGATTGTCTTCATCATCTTCCTAAATATGATAATTCTGTACAAGGAGAAGGTTCACATGTTGATCTTTTTTCTCTTCAGTCACATGAATCGGCGCAACGGTATAGTTTTCTTTTTTCTTTTCCAAAATATATACATTCACTGACACTTCATTTTGTTTCTCAAATACTTTTACTTGTTTCGGCGCAAGCGGGAACGAGAGTCCATTAAAGTTCAGTTCTCCATCGTATTTTTTGTAATGCGAGAGTCTGCTAGGGTGATTTTTGCCGTCGACTGGATGTATGGCTGAGAGAATCGCCCATTTGAAACTCTTGTCGTAAAAATTCTCAATATTAATGCATGCTTGCTTTCTTTTGATTGGTCCAGGTAGATCCACGTAGGAGCCTCCGTGCATGGGATTGTATTTGTTCATGTGAATGGCGAGGCTGATGATTCTTCGCAATGTCCACCCAGAATCTTTTTGTTGAAACTCTTCAATGTCGCGAGGTAGACGATCTTGAACGTGTCGGAGAAACTATTCTGCCAAGTCCGTAGTAGCCAATATCGGTGCTGTTTTTGTGAAGAAGCTCTTCATTTCCGTCACTTCTTTGTCACCCTTGACAACGGTGAATTCGGCATCGAGAACAGTGTATACTTACAGCGCGTTTTGTCTATGTAGAACTTCCTTGATTTTGGTTACAAAGACCGTGTTAGATTCCGCCAAAAATTCGTTGATGTCCAAGTGGCGGAGATTAACGATCATCCCGGTTTCAAGGTTGCGATTGAACGCCGTTTCGACGTCTTCCCAGGAGGTACCGAGGTCCCCACCGCGCACTAGGTATGCACTCAACTCGCGACTGTAACTACGCAAGTGTACAATGATGCGCGTACACTGAAGTTTCTGTTCGGGTCTGCATTTTCGTCCAAATTGCATCAGTTCCCGGACACTCGCGTCGGCTTCCTCGATCAAGGCCGCTGCCTCGAGAGTACTGACCGAACCCGCAGCCAAAAGCTGTCTTTGTCGACGCACCACGTCTTTAGCATTGTTTATAGCCATGATGACGTTCACTTCAAGACTGAGCTACTTCGCGTGAAATACAGTATTTTATAGCGCGATAAACTGTAGCGTGATAAACTGTAGCGCGACAAACCGTAGCGCGACAAATCGTAGCGCGACAAATCGTAGCGTGACAAACCATAGCGCGACAAACTGTAGCATGAGACTGTAGCACTGGACTTAAATAAGTTCCCACGACGTTTGCTCGGGAACACTCGGCAATGTTCGGCTACACTCGGCAATGTTCGGAGATGTTCGGCAATGTTCGGGTATACTCGGCAATGTTCGGGTAAACTCGTTAATCAAGTCTGCCACGACATCTCACGATTTAACCTAGTGAGAAAAACTTTTTCACTTTCGCGACTTCATATATAACTTCATCATTTGGGAAAAGCTCGCAAAATGATGTAATTATTTTAAAATTTTTAGGCACGACTCGATTCATAATTGCTTTTGCGCACAGTCTTCGGAAATTGAAATCAAGGAATAAATCAGCAGCTCTATATGAATTAAAAACAATATCGAAATGATCCTGGTGAAAATCCACTCTCCCGGTATATAAAAAAGGCAAAAAACGTTCAATAATGTCACTGGTGAACTCATCAATAAAAATTTTACAGTTTTCGGTTTCGTTCCATACGCCGCTTAATAAAGTTTTGAAGTATTCATATTGTGCTGCGAGAATCGCTCTGTGCACTTTGAATGTACGATCGGGTGTGATGATAAAGAAATCTGCTTGATTACACGTTAATAATAAATTTTCAAAACTTTACGCGAAAACGTCGAGTCGCTTACCTTGTTCAAAGTCGCACCTGTCCCAATGAGGGTAGGATATTTTCAATTTGATTCTAAATTTACCGCCGTCCACAAATTCTCTTTCTAGAAGCTCGAATTTCCCATTGCCAGTGTGAAAAATATGCTTGAACTCGTCAACAAAAATTGCCTCGATGATTCCGATTGTTGCTGCTATACGCCAATCAATTGAACTGCCAATACACGCGTGACAATGAACGATTGGCTGAAACTCGTATTCACTAATTTTACGCGCTGTCAGTTTCCACGTGTAATTATAAGTGCGCACCTCACGGGAACACTCGTTGCCGATTTCTTTTAAAAAACCCTCTAGATATAAACGCATCGTTGTGTGGGATGAAAAGTATATCAATCCAGCTTTTTTCACTACCGGCCCGAATTAACGCGAATTTAAATGACGCGGAGTGCCGCGCGAATCAAAATTAAGATGGTACGGAATGCTGCGTGAAGCCGCGCGAATCGAAATTAAGATGGTCAGAGTGATGTGTGAAACGTGACTTACTAATGATTGTAAAATTGAGCTGACTTATATAGAGGTAGGTGACGTCATCACCAATTCCCCACTCTTCAACATGAGTCATAGATGGATTTTGAGACTTGATCGATAAAGATCATCGAATTTGTAAATAATGGAATCAAATGACTTTGACGTCCGAAACAAAACAGGATACTCAAATTACAACTGTGTAGAAAATATAAGCAAAAGTATCAAATGACTACTGCGCAGCGAAAAAACATCAGGATCATATTACATCTTGGGCCGGAAGTTGGTTTGTAAACAAAGGTCATAAATTTGCCACCTTCAAAGGATATCGCTGTTAAAAATCACCAATGAGATCGAATTGCATCTACGTCACAATTTTTTCATATAAACACTTGGTTCTATATTTATCAATTCTCAAATTACATTCACATCCGGAAACCCGATACTATAAACAAATCAGACAAATCTTATCTCGGTGTCAAATTTTTAGTGTTTTCGTAGTCTAAATAATAACATGAAATTTGTCAATTCTCAAATTACATTTACATTCGGGAAACCTGGTACTATAAAGAAAATGGTAACTGTCTTGAAATTTTTAGAGTTTTTCTAACATAAATAGTTGTGTAAAATTATTTTATACTTGAATTACATTCACGTAGTCATATATCATGTGAACATCAAACAGTTTATCATTTTTTAGATGAAATTTTATTATGAGTTTAGTTAGATTCTTTGATTGGAAAAAATGATTTTTGATATTTTACTATGTTTGCTGTGTGTAACACGTTTGCACGAGATCTTAAGACATGTTGACAGTTCTCCGCATTGTAGGAATGTAGGAGTCTTATTATACCCCCCAAAAATTTTATAGGCGCACTTGAGATTATACTGCGCCCGTTGTTTTGGGTATGTTAGGAAAGATAGGGTACTCGGACTCTCGCATGAGATGATTAGGACCTATGGTGTTTATGAATTTGCTGGCGGTGTTCAATTTCAACTCCAAATATCTTTGGAATAAAATTGATTCGAGCATAATGCATATTCTTTTTCAATCTCAGTCGTCTAAAACCATTTATAGAAATCACTTCTCACCTTTCTACTCCAAAAGTATTATAATATAAAATGTATCCCTCATTTTTCTTCGGGAGTGACAAGTTTTTCCTACCTGAAAAATTTTACGATTTTTCAAATGAAGCGTACGTTTTGATAATTGTACGCCTCATACAATCTTTGCTGTTAAATGGGTTGCAAAATACCCATTGGATACTCGGGGAAGAGTACGTGCTCGTTGGCCAACACTTCATTTCGGTAAGTAATTAATTGTGGTTAGTGTGAATTTTTCTTTTTTCTTTGTTCTTTGAAGATGCGCGCGAGTAAAATAGGGATTTGAGTCGGATTAAGGGGTTAGTACACAGTGACGGTTGCATTTTCAGCGTTAAGTTCGGAAATTTCTACATAGCTCAATATTTCTGTAACAATGCTTATTTTTTAATATTTATTTATACATACACTCAAGTACTTTTTCACATTTTTTTTTTTGTTAAAGAAACGGGAGCTCGATGCACTGAGACGCTTGTCGGTGGTAGAGGAGATCCGAATCGACGTCGCTGAGTTAAATGGAGTGATGGACACTAGCGATGCGATAGAAAAAGAAATAGATAATTTGAATAACTTGGTGGTCAAAAATAATAAAGAGTTTTCGGAACGT
Organism: Platygaster robiniae; assembly: GCA_028476575.1. NCBI lineage: Eukaryota > Metazoa > Arthropoda > Insecta > Hymenoptera > Platygastridae > Platygaster > Platygaster robiniae. Next base: position 29,373,815 of record CM052019.1, read on the forward strand.
CAGGAGGAGTTTAGTCGATTAAGGATGAAATATCAGCTAGAGATTGAAGCCTTAGAACTAAGTTTGTTTGAATGTGAGGATGAATGCGAGCGTGATAGAATATGTGAAATATTGTTATTTAAAGAACGAATGTTTGACTGGAGTGAAAGTGCACATGATTTTTTTTTGTTTTAACAATCGTGAAGACTCTGTAAATTTAAGTGAACGAATGAATGAAGAGTGTCGAAAGCATGAATTTTTAAAAACAACAGTCGTATGGACGAATGGGTATATGAGGGAAAAGTATGGTGTAGAAGAGTAGATTTAAGAAAGTATAAGTATATATATATATATATATATATATATATATATATATATATATATATATATATATATGTATATATATATATATGTAATCATTATAAACAAATATATTAATCATTTAGTCAAATAAAAAAAAAATTAAAAACAATAAAAGATGTTTATTAATTTGCATGGGTGTTTATTATGAATTTACTGACTCCAGATAATAGGTACCGACCGTAGTTACCGACCGTAGTTACCGACCGCACCTAATAGTTACCGACCGCCGCCATCGTAGATCCCTACCTTACCGACACCCTACCTTACCGATGAGGGGTGGGGGAGGGGCGTGGCTGCGGGGTGGGGGAAGGTCACGTGATGGGTGGAGGAGCGGGGGGGGGGCATCGTATCCCCATAGTTCAACTACTAGTGTCCGACCCCTGATCGTGATAATCAGGTGTCTATAACTCTTACGTAAAAATTTCCGAAGGTGTGAATGTGTGAGCAATCACACGTTCTGAACAGTTCACAAGAACTGGAGAATAAAAAACTGATGAAAAATGGTGAGTAACTAATACTGTTTTTGTACTCGAAACATCTAAACGCGCGTTTTCGTGTTTACGTGTAGAAACCCTACGTCCGCCTTTTCGGACGATGCCGTGGAGCGCGTGGAAAATCGGATGTTTTGTTTACACTTGTATGAAAGAGACACGCGGTCGCTCGCACTCGTGGGAAACAAACGTCATTATTTTTGAGTTCAGTATTTAGGCGCTAGTTTTTCGACACAGCTGATTCATCGATTCGGAAAGGCGGCCTTGGTTTTCTACACGTAAACAACGAAAACGCTTGTTAAATGTTCTCGAACAAAAAGCTCTCTTCGTATCAAGGTGCATACTCATGTTTCACTCGTGCAATTTGCTCACTCGCTATCGCTTGCTCGCAAAATCTTGCACTCGCGAAAACACTCGTTTATGCCCCTTGACACGAAAAATACTATTATATTTGAGGGCGACAAAAATACTTGTATTTCTGAAACTTTGAGAATCAATGTTTTTGTTATTTTTTCATACAGCACGTTGTATCAATGAGTAAAATAATAAGGATATGTAGTGAAATAATGGGAGTGAAATAATAAGGATATCTTAAATCGAACAGCTTGACTAAAATTAAATTTTCGAAGCTTTTGAGGTTTTTTCTATTTCAGCAAAGTCTTAATTTTCGTATAAAATAATGAAGTTTTTAGTTTTTATAGTAGTTTGAGGAATGTCGCAAGTTCTAAAAGTTTTCAAATTTTAAAGAAAGTAATTTAAAAAATATAAAATTTTGTAATGTGTGGAATCCTGAAGGTTACAGCATAAGACAATGATAAATCTTGTAATTTTAAAGTCTTTATTCAAAAATGTTCACAGCTTGGAAATGTATAAAGAAGATTCGCGTTGAGTTTTTTGGGAACGAAGAATATTGAAGTCTCGAAATTATTAACAGCTTCTGAGATGTAGCAAGCTTCAGAGTTTTGAAAATTTCAAATTTTCATTTTTTACATTTTTTTGAAATTAAAATGTATTAAATTCATAACGCTTTTTTAGATACACAGTTTTGAGGGTAAAAATATAAAATATAAAAATTCTGAAAATCTTAGTTCTATGTAGAAAATCCAGAGTTATAAAAATTTCCAAATTTACAAAAAGTAAATTTTGAAAGTGAATAAATTTTCAAAGTTTCAAAATATCTATATCACACAAATGTATAGCAACAGTGAAAGTGAAGTTTTGGTAAATTCAGTATTTTTGAAATTTCCTATACGTCTACTATTTGAAACAAATGTCACTTGAATCCTGTCAATCGTTACAATTCGGCCCTTAATAACTATAACATAAAAGAATAGAAAGCTTATTTCATTCAATGGTGTGGGGTTATAGTTCGTTTTTCCTACGCGCCCAGCTTGCGAAACTCGGATTCCCTCACGCTGTTAAATAAAATATTTTCCTCGACTTGTGAAGGAAAGTTTTTTCTACTCATCTGATTACAGCGCTTGCCTACGGCTCGCGTTGCAACCCTCAGATTCGTTGAAAAAACTTTCCCTGCTGAAAATTTCCAATTGGTTTTCCAATTGGTTTGACTAATTGGGAAACTAATTAGATTTCCAATTGGTTTGTCTAATTGGAAAACCAATTAGATTTCCAATTGGGTTTCCAGTTGGATTCTTCTGTTTGAAAATTTTTTCCAAAAATTTTTATAAATAGAAAACTAATTACATTTCCAAATGTAAGCCCAATTGTATGTGTCAAGGAAGTTTTTGGAAAAAAATTCAAATAGAAGAATCCAACTAGAAAACCAATTGAAAATCTAATTGGTTTTCTAATTAGATAAACCAATTGGAAATCTAATTGGTTTTCCAATTGGAAAACGGCCATTTTTCTAGTTGGTTTTCCAATTGGAAATTTTCAGTAGAGTTATTACACTTGAGAATTTTTCATTAAATTTTTATGATGTTCATTAAATTTGAATTATTAAATTTTTTTTCGAAAAAAAAATCGTATTTTTCATAATAAAGAATTTTGCATTTAATTTTTAGAATTTTTCAATAAATATCAAATAATAATATCCTATTGCACGATTTCACAAAGACATTCTAAAATTTGCAATAATATACTGTTTCAGGCAGACACAACGGATTTTTTCATAGGAAAAACATTCAAGTCCGCGGAAGAACTTTTGACTTTAGTCAAAACAATAAATAAAAACAATTCGGACAAACTTGTCATATTTGACAGCAAAAAACTTGATGATGCACGAGGATGCTGTCAGAAAAAGTGCAAAAGCTCGGCATTACTTATCAAGGGTTGTTGTGAGGGAAAATGCTTTATGATGAAAGCAGCTGATAGAAGCACTGATTTGAATGCAAATGGTAACATTTGTTGTAATCTTCAGAAGAAAAGTCTTGGCCTGCAGTTGAAACCAGATGTTGAAAAGAACTTTACTCTCCAATATGCTAAAGTTCATACACCTGCCAATTTAGACCAAAAAGAAAATCACGTGGAAGGAACTTACGAATGCGAAAGTATACAAAGTTTCAGAAGTACCAAATTTTTTTTCAAGTTTGTCGATTAGCAAGTTTGTCGATTAGCAGTGGAGCATCCAAAGATGTTTCTGGGGAGGGGTTGATTAGGTCAAGGTTATTCAACCTAACTTCGCCTAGCAAAACCTATTGGTGTTGCGGCTCTGAAGGGAGAAATTTTCTAATTCCACCCTGTAGATTTACCACTGAGATCAATGTGTTCATTGGAACTCTTTAAAAAAAATGACAACATACTATACGTAAACAAATGAATCATGTGAATTACAACGATTTGATTTTTTCAGAAGTGGGAAGAAAGACTGTCCGATGTTCGTAAAAATTTTTCTGCAAAATGATGAAAAAGTTCTGAAGGTCACAGAACTTAACTTGAAACATGATCATTCAAAGGTAAATCATCAATGTCCGGCATTAATTCAATCAAAAGTTTAGGCGTTTCGATATTTTATGCTGAATAAATGAGTTTCGGAGTACAACTGTTATAATTATGAAATAAAAACTAAAAATTACAAATACTCAAATTTCATGAATTGATTCACTAAAGTCTTTTCCTAAGATAATCTCAATGATTCGCAATTTTTACCAAATTTTGCAATAGGCATTTGTAAAAACTTAAATATTTAAATCTTCATATATTTTTCCAAGTTACAACATGCTTGTTGGTTACAACTTTTCCAATGATTTGCAGGAGGAACCACTAGTTCTATTGGAGTTTGAGGCAGCGGATTTGGGTGGTGCTTTCAAACATGGGAATGAAAATATTCAAAATCCATCGGAGAATGAGATTGCTGTACCAATGTCAACAAATCATTAGTCTTCCGTTGCAGTTGATCGTAATATGACTTTTTCAACGTTTCGCATGATTCAGCAACATGTATTGCATAATTGAAAAAAACTTATTTTTGCTAATACTAAAAATTTTTGCTAAATTACTTAAATTTTTTAAATTAACTCTAAAGTTCTTAAATAAAATTCTTTTTTGGATGTTTTAGGTTTTAAATTATGAAAATAGCAATAATTTTGAACTCGTTCCCTAATACTGCTGATTTTTTAAAGATTTGATTTTCTACAAACAGAATAAGTTTTCAATCAACTCTACCCAGCGAACCGTGAAGCTCATAGTGAGCTTCAAGTGCGCTTTCGCTGAAGCTCATAATGAGCTTGCAGTGAGCTGACAAAGGCCATCTTTTGGAAGCTCACTGAAAGCTTTTGGATTGAGCCCACGAATAGCTCATGGTGAGCTATCATTATGATGCTTAAATAAATCTAACATTTAGCTTTAAGCTGGCTTTTTGTGAGCACAAAGTAAACTTACATGAAACTAATTCTTAGCTCATAATAAAATCATGAAAATCTTTTCACGAGCTTCACGTAAGGAGTCTGAAAGCTCATAACAAGCTTTTCCTTCAAAAAATTTGTTCATTAAAAAAATAGCTAATTTTGAGCTCACAGCCTCCTCTTGCTAAGCTCACAAAAAAATTTTTATGGTGATATGAAAAGCTAAGTGTTAGTTTCTTATGGGTTTACTTTGCGCTTAAAAAAGCTATGTAAGTAAAAACTAAGAAAAAGTTCAATTAGAGCTTCATAACAATAAATCACGATAAGCTATTTCTATACTCAATATGAAAGCTTCCAGTCAGCTTTCAAAAAGCTACCATTCGCAGCTCCCAGTAGGCTCATTACAAGCTTTCGCGAAAGCTCACTATGCGCGTTGTGGTTTACTGAGTTATCATGAGAAACTGGAAGTTTTTTCTAGGCTAAAACAGTTTATTTTGCAGAAGAACTAAATGAAAAATTCAAAGCTGTGAAATCACTTATGCTGCAATTAAAAAATAAAGAAGAGAAAAAAGCAAAAGCACAAGATTTGGAATATCTTCTCCCATATTGGGGACTAACTCCACCCTCAACTGAAACTTTGCAAACAAACTCTACAACCCTCAACTCGGAAAAATTCATTGCTTCAGTGAAGGACAAGGCATGCAGCTCTCCACAAGAAAAAAATCAGCTTCATATGTCTTTTCCCTCGGAGGCATCTATGATCAATTTGACAAATGAGGGTTGTAATAATGAAGAATTTCCAATACAATTGGATTATGGTATGAATCGTTGGAAAATAATAACCTCACATATGCAGGTATGAAATCCTTCCAATTCATTACGAACTTTTTTGGAACTTTCATGAACACAACGTTGCAATAAATAAAACCATTCTTTTTAGACACGAGCAAGGATTCCAATGAGCTTGAAGTATTCCCCGCAAAAGTGGCAAAAAAACGGGCAGACCGAAAACACCATCATGTTCCTCTAAAACAGCAACAGGAATGCCAAGGAAAATTCTGAAAAGAACGCTACACACAAAGCCAGCAGCTGGTAATGACTTGAAAAAGAAAAAAAAATGATAACGAAAGTTATTGATGTATCAAAACTAAAATATAGATAAGATTGAACGATAACATGATGAATTAAATAAAAAAATGACAGAAGATATTAATCTTGAATTTATTCAGCAAGTTCATTTTTTATTTGCATATAAAACCATGAAAACCTTTGAATGTAAACATTGCTGATAAGCCTCTTACCTTAAATGTTTTTTATTTCAATGCTTTTATAACCACCCGAAATTGAAATGCAAAAAAAATGGTAAAATAATTGTAACTGAATCATTGAAGAAACATTTTGCAAAATTACAACTGGAAATATGCACAATCACTCTCTAAGTCTTAGAAAATTGGAAATCAATTAATTACAATCACACGTATTGAAAAAGTTAAAATGTAAACATTTTTGTATTCAAATAAAATTAATTTCATGAAGATCTCAATTTTGTAAAATTAAAATACTCAGATGCTAGTTTGAAAATAAACATTTGGTTCGTATCGTACTAATTATTTGATCGTGTTCTGAAATAGTAAATTAAATAATTAAAGTAAGCAAAAAATTTCAAAGAATTTTGTTATAATTTGTTTATACCCATTTAAAATTTTGTTTTTGTAAAATAATAATGTGTTTTGTTGGAATGAGTGTTTGTATAGATGATCAAAGATTAATAACTGCTACAAAGCATCGTTGTAGAATTATTCTTTTTATTGATGAAGAAGTGGAGCAAAGGTGCTTTCAGAGCGTAAAATAAATGGATGGAGTGACTAACCCGTATGAAAAAAGCACAGAATTCAGGATCTATTTCGTACACCTAAGTGACCTCAATATAGGAAGTTTACATTGTGACGTAACTTCAGTGTATGAAATAACTCCCAAGTTCATACAGGAATATATTTATGAACAAGCGAGGAAGCGTGGGAAAAATCACCAAAATTGACCCGCTATGACTCACAATGACTTGGATCGTTATACCTTGTCAAGTTCAATCTTGATGTTCCTTCGTTATTGTTGAAAATATTAAAAACAAACACACACACACACACACACACACACACACAATTAATAGGCACTAAGCACTTATATTCCAATTATTATGACACATCACTGGTTACAAAAACGATGATGTCCAATACCCAGAATTTTGAGTTTCTTGCATTCGAGGTCAAGTTGCTTGTTTGCTCAGGATTTATTTCTCCAGCCTTGAAAAATCCCTATCATCCAGCTTACTCTTCCTGACGAGTCCGCTGCAACAAATGATACTTGCAAAGTTTTTTGCTCTAATTTTCAATTTGCTGTGAGCAAGCAGGCCAAAATAGAATGAATTTTTCACCCAATAAGACAATTTGTTGTATTTTCCAAAAAATAAATTTATAAATATCAAGAGCAACAAAAGTTACAACAAAACTATTTGCTGGTTTAACTCAAACTCTAAATAGTGAAAAAAAGGTACGAAAGCAACAACAGAACAGTAAAATAAACACTAGTTACACAAATATAGAATTATAATGAAGCTTAGCAAAGAGAAAAGTGACAGTTGTCCCGAGTAGAGAAAAAAAATATCTGGGCATTCAAACTAATTCGTCCGATATAAAAGGATAATGATGTAGCCAACTTATCTGACTGGTCAACGTTGAACTCCGTTGAGTGGCTTTATAATTGAAAAGTTCGTAATTTTTTTTTAACACCAACTTATTATCATGATCGCAAAACGTAAATATCAGTCAATATCGTCCAATGTCAATAAACTTCGTATTTTGTATTACTTTGTATAATTCACTAGTGCCAACCAAAGCAAGCCACTAGTTCTCACATACACAACGAAAGTAACTAGATCACCCGATCGATCTATCGATATCGTTTGTGATCCCAGCTCATGACGACACTATTTTTTTCGTTTTTCAGTACACGTAATGGCACGTCAAGTGCCATTAAGGGCACGTTAAGCGCACGTAGGTGCACGTTTGGTGCACGTTAAAGGCACGTCTGTAAGGTGCGCGTTAGGTGCACGTGCGTGTTATTAGACAGTTCCTATTTCAAAATTGTGATTGGAGAGCATTAGATACACATCTTGGTTGAAACTTTATACAATTGAGACACGATCACAATTAAGTCGTCAATATTAAAATAAAATTTTTACAAGAAAGTACGTACATAGTAACTTGCACTGATAGTTGACGACGAATAAATGACTCACGACATTCAAAAATCGAAATAAACCACTTCAATAGATAAAACGTTATCATTAAAACATATTTAAGGTTCAAATTTTGATCCATTTTTAAAAATCTCATCTCATCATAACATCCCATAATACCCGTCATAAACTGAATCTAAATTTGTGGTATCTTCCTGTCTGTTGAGTGTATTATTCGCTTTTTTAATGAATATCATTTCTGATAAATTCCTTTTCCATTTATTCCTTTCCCGATCTAATACTTTAAAACTTTCCTAGTCAAAATCATGTCTAAAATTTATTCTGTGATTCGTTACAATATTATGACTCGATGAAACTAATCTGATATCATTTTTATGTTCATTTATTCTTGTCTTCAAATTTCTTTTAGTTTGTCCTATATAACAAAATTCACAATCTTTACAATTAATATTGTAAACTATTCTTTGTTGATCCAGAAATGCCAATTTATCTTTTCTTCCTTTTATGATTTCTGTATTTAATTTATTGTAAATTTTATTTATAATCTGAACATCATGTTTCTTCAAGATTTTCTTCAATTTTATGTTCAAATTCTCTACATAAGGTATAACCACTTTTGGTCTATTAAACTCATTATCTTTCCTTACATTAAAATCGGTATTCTTGGAAAAATTAATCCTTTTCCTAATATATTTATCAATGAAACTCTCAGTGTGAATGTTTATCTTCAAAATATCTTTAATTATTCCGAAATTCTTTCCATGAAATTTTTGATCAGACAGTTTCAAATTTTTATCTACTAAACTGGAAACGGTACTTATTTTTTGATGCAATGGATGGCCCAGAAAATAATTAATTAACGTTCCCGAAGAAGTTGGTTTCAAATACCAATCAATATCAATCCCAATATCCTTCTTTATTATCTTAAATTCCAAAAAATTAAAAATTTTCCTCCTTTCTCCAATTGATATGTAAATTTTAATCTAGGATCGTTGGAATTCAAAATCAAAAGAACATCTAAAATCTTATCTATTGGAATCACAGCTGAGATATCATCTACATATCTAACAAACAATGGACAAACAAACTCAAGGGAACTCAAAAAAGTATCTTCCAAATCTCGCATAACTAAATCAGCCAATATAGGTGACAAGGGCGAACCCATAGGAGTCCCAAAAGTCTGTTCATATATGGATCCATTGAAAGTAAAACAAGTAGATTCCATGAGAATCAAGATACTATTAGTAAATTCAGTTTCAGGAATTTTAGTAATTTTACTTAGATATTTATTGAATCTCTTTTTTAACGCTCTATAAACCAAATCTCTAGAAATATTTGTAAATAAATTAATAACATCAAATGAAACAAAAATGTGGCCATCTGGAACTTTTAACCCTTTAATCAATGTTCTCGATTCTAAACTATCATTCACATATGTCTTTGTCCTTGGTATATTCTCAATCATAAAATCTTGTAAAAACTAGCTAAATTTATATAATGGACTTCCAATCGAAGAGACTATAACTCTCAAAGGATTATTTAACTTATGAACTTTTGGCAAGCCGTATGCCCTAGGTAGATTTCCACCACTTTCCATAACCGATTTATATAATTCATAACGATTTTGACCAAAATGAGGGCCAAGACTTGGTAGACGCACGAAGAAACGAAGTATGTATACGAAAGAACTAAAGTACAAAGATAATGAAGACGGTTCCTTGCTAGCATAGAAAACGAATAACCTTATCAAATCAGTGATATATAAATAAACACTTAATACATTTTACTATTATCGACAAAACTGAATTTTCATACTTATAAAAACCTTTTTAACCTCCATATGGATCATTTTAAAGGCTTCAATTCTAGATATATTCAGTTGATAAGAGTTTTACATGAGTTTCAAGTAGGGTCGAAGACAGATAGATCATTTTTTTACATTATTCTACCAGCACCCGAGATTTCAAGAATTTACTCTTTAATTTTTATTATTATAATAATAATAGGTATTATATTAAATTAGTGAAAAGCTGTACATATAAACTTTAACTTAAGCTATTTATAAAGCTGATAAAAACTGAATCTGCTACGTTAGTGAAACTGCTTGGCAATGTCATGACTTCTCCAAGTTTACATGTTTGCTTTACGATAATATACTAACCTACTAAATATGTAGGTCGTTCTGCAAAACAGGCTGAAAATGGTGAGGAGTGATTCATCTTTCTTCGAGTTCCTTTTTTACTTTACTTTATTAACTCTAAGTTTTGTAATTAATGCCGTTAGAGATAATTCTATGTAATTGATAGACAAGATATTGTATATGAAAAATGTATATCCTATAATTGAGCGTCCGGATTCCATAACATATTATGGATTCTGGAATTTAGAAATTGCAAATTCGTAGTATAAATTTTTACTCTAACACAATTTTCATGTCACGTGCCAAATCAAAAAATTTACTTTAAAACAATATGATGTTTATATTACGAATTTTTGTTTCAAGTTGGAGGATGAACCAGAAATTCCCAATGAAGATGCCTTGGAATCCAACAGCGGCTCGAACACTGATGAGCATAATATAAATAACGATCTGGAGATCGATGAAGAATATGCTAGAGTTCATTTACCCGCCGAAAACGTACAAAGAAATGGTGTTCCAATCATTTTTGCAGAGCAAGAATGTAGAGAAAACTTGGAAAATGAATATGACGCAATTTATCCCAGGGCTCAACTGAGCATAGAAGAAAGTCGTTTGCTTATAATGAGTTTCGTGGTACGGCATAACTTGACAGATGTTGCTTTTCAAGAGTTACTTGATTTATTGAATTGCCATTTGCCAAGATTAATATGGTATATACATCGAAACATTCATTTCTGAAAGATTTTCCAGTTGCTTCCAAATCACAGCTATATTACTATCGCCATACGTGTTTCGTCTTTTCGATATGAACAATCGATTTAGCGCTACTTGTCTTTCATGCGATAATCTGTACAATCTTGAATCCCAGCGTCGAAATGGACATTATTTCACATATATCCCAATCAAAGAGCAGTTAAGGAATTTACTGTCTGGACCAATGTACTATCAACTGATAAGGGATAACAATGAAGACGAACTTTCTGATGTGATAAGTGGTGAAGTCTATAAAAGTTTGAGAGAGAATGGAATAATTTTTAATACAGATATTACTTTGCAGTGGAACGCTGATGGGGTTCAGACGTTCGAATCCTCGAAAGTCTCAATGTGTCCTGTGCAAGTTACAGTCAATGAATTGCCGTATCGTTTAAGAAAAGAGAACGTCATGCTTGCCGGGTTATGGGCCGCAACAGAGAAACCGATTATAAGTCTTTTTATGAAACCTGTCGTAGACGAATTAACAGCTCTACATCATGATGGTTTTGAATGTACCCTACCTGATTTTCTGAACCTTTAACAGTCAAAGCTCACACCATTCTTGCTCCTGTAGACTCTGTGGAACGTTGCTCTTTACAAAATGTTCACCAATATAATGGAAAGTTCGGGTGCTCATTTTTCTTGAACGAAGGTGTTCGAATTCCGATCGGAAATGGTCATGCTCGCGTGTATACGGGAAGAAAAGGTAGAAGAAGAACTGAAGTAAAACACACTCAACATACTCTACAGGCACAGGCGAATAATTTTAATAATCCTAATAATTCCAAAACAGTAGTTTTTGGCGTCAAAGGAGTATCAATTTTCATAACCTTACCTATTTTCAATATCATCCATTCCTTCCCTCCTGAATATACGCATTGTGTTTTATTGGGAGTCGTGAAGCTGTTTTTGTCAAATTGGGTCGATGAAACGAATCATTTAGAGCAATGGTACATTGGAACGAAAATTCAGGCACTAGACAAGAAAATGTTACGCATTTGACCACCTTGCGAAGTATCACGTACTCCGCGATCAATTAACGATTTGAAATTGTGGAAGGCATCAGAGTTCAAGAATTTTCTTCTCTATTATTCATTAGTATGTTTGAAAGGGATTCTGGCTCCACAATTTTTGAAGCATTGGCTTTTGCTTGCCTACTCAATCACTATCTTCAACGGAGATAAACTTGGACATCGAGAACGGTTGAAAGCCGCGGAAGCATTAGAAAAAATTTGTTTATGACATAAAACGATTCTACGGGGTGCAATTCATGAAATCAGCGTGCATATGTTACTGCACATACCACGTTCTGTAAAAAACTTTGACGCCCTATGGGCGTGGTCCGCGTTCCATTACGAAGGCAACAATAGCGTCTTAAGAAGTATGCCACACAATTCGCAATCGATCGTTCATCAAATCTGCAAGTCATATCAAAGATACCATAACATCAAGCATGATGATTCTTTTTCGAAACCTAATCACAGTGTGCCTGGTAAAATTTTGTACGCGAAAATGATTGAAAATCACTGCAAAAAACTGGCAATAAACCAGCTTAGAATAATGAACTAGTTGTCTACGGAAAATCGAAGGATATCACTCTGAACATAGGAGAAAATTAGAGTTCAAGCCCTTGTACAAGAACCTGTTTCAGATTCAGCGTTGTCATATGACAGATTTGTTTTCCAAAAAATTTTATACCACTGCAGTTCTTCAACAAAATTGACGAAACGAATTAACAGTGTAGTAGAAACGACCCAGAAAACTTTTGTGAATATATGACATCTTTTGCACACTGTTAAAAAAATTTATGGTATTTTTTCCATACGCGTATTGGAAGTTATTATCCAATACACGTATGGAAATTTTTCTATAGCTTGACATAGGAAAAGTTCAGGGCTCTGACTGGAAATTTCCCATACATGGTATTAAAAAATTCGAACCACTGGTATACGATAAATTTGGTGATAAGGATCTGTTCTTCTCATACATAAAAAACATTTTTCCATATTCATGTATGGAACATTTCCCATACAAGTTATTGAAATTTTTACTTGTGTGACATTTAACTTCCGATTATATTGCATTGAAAATTTAGTCACTTATATTTGATTTTTCCATGCAATTAAAGAATTTTTCGATTTACCAGTATGGAAAAATATTATACAAAAGTATGGAAATTTTCACTTCAGTTAAGCGAGACTTCCTATCAAATTGTATGGAATTTCAAGCGACTGTTGCCTGTTTTTCCTCTACACTTATAGTCTTTTCCCCACGTTTCTGTATGGAAAAATTTCAATACAAGTATTGAGACTTTCACTTCGGTGATATGGAAAAATTTTCATTCACTGACGAAAATGCATTGGTAATTTACTCACTATAATAGCAATTGCCGACTACACAATATATTCATAAGTGCCAAAAACATACTTATGAAAGTAGCACCCACAAATATGGTTACTGCTTTCCGCATATGTGTAAAGCACTTGTAATAATATATGATTGCAAATCACCTATTATAATGAATGAATTGCTTTTTCTTTCAGTGTCTTTTTTTGTAAACAGTACTGAAACGAAATTAGCAAAACAGGAAAAATGTAAACAGAATTTAAAGACACCTGTTCCTTGAGGTTTCTTGGAATATGTTTTACCAAGATATTACTCCTTTCATAGAAACATTTCTTTTCCAGTTTACTTAGACTTTACCAAGAGCAAACTTTTTTATACATATTTTTTATAGATCTCACATGAGTTTTTCAATTTTTTTAAATGGTTTCAAATTTTTTAGATTCGTATCGTTTGTTCATTACACGTAAAAAAATCTTCAAACTTACAAATAATAGAATCAATTTTTGGAAATTTTATAACCTTCGAATCAAAGTCGGAGGACAACGAACACAAAAATTCATCTCAAAAATTTGTACAGAAGTGAGAATATTATTTAGTTGAGAGCATGGGGAACGGCATCCCTTGGAGCAGTTCTTCCTTCAACCGTTGTAAGACTTAGCAATTTTTGCACCCGAGGGTTCACTAAGTGAAGGGATCGCTTTTTTCTGCCTCTTTTGTACCCTTCGACCGGGTTGATTTGGAAAAAGGTTCTGTTAACAGAAAAAAGAAAAATTTATGTTTTTTCAATTTGACTCAAAACAAGAGTATGTGCCATGAAGTAAACTTACCTTTGAATAAACTCAAAGGTGCACGTGCAGTCTTTGTGGTAGTTGTATCCAAAAAGATAATAACACGTGAATGTTAGAAGAAACCCTTCTAAAATGGTCCGTGCTTCGCAAATTTTCGCTTCTTCCACCCAGACCTCTGCCACCGCTTGCTCATCAAATAGAGATCGCCCTTTTATAAGTAAAAGAGGGCGACTTGTATCAATGTCCTCCATTACATCCGATTCAGGTGTCTGTGGATTATAAAAAAAAATAGAAATTATAACAATAATAAAATGCTTACTAATACGTGAAAACAAGTAAATAAAAAATCAGAGCATAATAGGCAGGGACAGAGCTTGGATTGAAAAGATCCTGAGGCAAAGCAGAATGTGGGGCCTATTTTTTAATAGAAAATGTATACACTGGGAAATCGACATTTTTTACATAGCAACATCGTGAATTGTTCAATTTAAAGGAATTTATAATAGTGTGTATAAAGAAAAATTTATTATATCAAGAAAATTTTATTAATTCTAAATTTCGATCTCAAAGTGTCGGATATTCGGATTAGTTTTCACCGAGCAAAGGAGTCTCGAAAATTCGCACAATTATTCAGTATGTAAAATTTTAGACAACGAAAAATGATTTTTAGATAGTTAAAGGAATTCCAAACAGTTTGGTGAATTTTCTATTTTTCAAAAGATTAATAATAATCAAAAAATGACCTAGTGTCGCTCGTTCCCGCATCAACCTATCTTGAAATACCTTGCATTTGCAATTAATTTCAAATAAATGTATAGTACTTTGAATCGAACACAGGGCCAAAGCTTGAACTCAAAATGACTAATGGCGAAACAGAATATGTGCCCATTGCTCAATTCAAAATGTATGTATACGAAATTCGTTAGTTGGTAAGTGAGAATTGCAATGTAATTTGTAATCAATTTTAGTATGTCTGATTCATTAAAAATTTCTTTTTTTCTGAAGCATTGAATATTTGCACTTATTATCTTTTTAACCAAAGAAAGTTTCGGGAATTTGCAAAAATATTTTTTCATCATCCAGAATTTCTCTAAGTCAATAAATATATAGATGTTCAATGAGTTTTTCGAGGTTGACATTTATATTAGATTGATTTGCTCAATATACAAATATTTAAAAATCTTGATGGAATTTAA
Organism: Platygaster robiniae; assembly: GCA_028476575.1. Lineage (NCBI taxonomy): Eukaryota > Metazoa > Arthropoda > Insecta > Hymenoptera > Platygastridae > Platygaster > Platygaster robiniae. The sequence goes on from CM052019.1 coordinate 29,388,930, forward strand.
AAATCGAGAAATAAGTTTTGTAATTATTAAAATGTTAGAAGCATTGAATATTTGCACTTGTTATCTCTTTAACAAAAGAAAGTCTCGGAAATTTGCAAAACTATTTTTTAATGATCCAGAATTTCTGTAAGTCAATAAATATTTAGATGTTGAATGAGTTTTTTGAGGTTGACATTTATATTAGATTGATTTGTTCAATATACAAATATTCAAAAATCTTGATGGAATTCAAAAATCTAGAAACAAGTTTTCTAATTATTAAAATTTTAATTTGATAAGAATTGAAGTCAAGAACTTTTTTTTTTAGAACATCTCACAGATGACATAAAAAAAAAACACTCACAGAAATAACACGGTAGAAGTTCTCATGGTTCTCCAGGAAATAAGAAGGCAACAGGGAAATGGCGGCAAAAATTTCTGGAGTAACCGCTCGCGTTGCTTCACGTGCTTCCATAGCTGCCATGATAATTTCTCTGCAAACATTTCTTGCCTCTCTTCTTTTTAGAGCAACTTGATTTTTCTTGCCAGCTTCAATTTCCAAAAAAGTAAAAAGCGAGCGCCCATTCACCGAAATACTGTTGCTCCAGATGACTTGGATGTCTTTTCCCAGTAAAATGAATGCATGCGTAATCAAATGATATGGAGTCCTCAAATGTAGCCACAACTCAAGTACTTCATGCAAATTTCCGGTGCGACGATTTATGTCTACTCTTTAGGCAGCATACGTTTCTTTCATTAGTACGTCTACTTCATGACGGTTTTCATTCAAGTCTATCGCCAGATTCAACAGTGTTTTTCGTTTAATTTCGAGTGTATCCTGCGTTTCACCTTCAGGAAAAGGAATTTCATACGCCACACATCCAAATGAATCATAAACTTTGTCGCGTTCACTACTGTTGACTCTGGTGCTTGGCACATTAGCTCGTCTTTTTAATTGTTTCAGGCTTTGTGGTTTTTGATACGAAATTTGGTCATAAAGCCTAACTAAAAAAGATTTTTTTCCCCCAGGAACCGTAGTACCATCGGTCAATTTCAAATCAAGAGCGTTTGGATATTTCGATAGTAAATCATCTCTTAGCTGAGTTGCAGTAGTTAGCTCATAATTTTGCAACGAACCTTTCATGTGCATTACAAGAATTAGGTCTTTGTTTTGGCCAGCTGTTAAAGGCTCGCCTGTATCTAGTGTATTTTTGATTGACAATGACAGTTTTTCCCATGGGAAGCGATGAGGTATGGGCCGAGTGGATCCTTACAATGAAAGAGAAAAAAGCAGATGTTAAATTTTTAATTACTTTGAATCTAAATTCTAGATAAATATTCTGAAGTGTCTATGTATGAATTTTTAGATTTATCGATCATGTCCTGTATAAACGTCTATTCCGTTTCAATATTCTTCAAGTTTACATAAAATATAATTCACTATTGAGATTCGTATGACATTACACATTAGTTGTACATTTTAGTTTACAAATAAGGAACAGTACATTACTGCCATCTCTTAGAAAGGATAGTACTTTTTAGCATAGGTGAGAAAGTGGAATAAAAACAATTGGTGTTTTATATTTCACATTTTTACAATTTTATATTTTGTATTTATACTTTTACAGTTTAAAATATTTTTGATATTAAATAAAATCTAATTAGAAGAGTAACTTTAAAATATACGTAGGATTGAATGTACGTACAATGAAGTTTTCTAATTGTATCTGAGCACGTCAGATCAAAAAATTAGCTCCTCAGACTTGAGAGGAAGAAACAGAAAAATGCCATTAGATAAGGAAAGTAGAGCGTAAGCAGCCTTGAGAGTGAGAGAGCAGGACGATAGTTGTCGCTTTTTTTTTCATAAGTATGAGGAGTCAATCTTTTGATTTGACATGCTCATCTGTTATTTCTCTTATAAAAGGTTTTAGGTTAGCGGTCGTGCACGATGTAAAACGTCACGAAATTATGGCGGCAGAGGTGGATGTTTAAGTGAGGCTTTTTCTTATCAGGAAGGTTTGAGAGTTATTAAGAAGAGTGAAAAAAATGGCCATTATTACCTTCGTTGTTTGCAGTTCCATCATTAATAGAGCAGTTACTCCTAGACGTTGTAGCAGTTGTAGACGTTGTTTCGATTGATCCGCTTTTTCGCTTTGAAAGTGACTCTTCTACTGAGGTCCAAGTTTCTCCTGGAGCCAAAATCATCAAAACCGTCAAGGGTGCAAGAGCTTCGAGAAATTCGTCCTCGTCTATGATAGCTCCATTTTGTTCCAAGACAATCTGTAACAACAAAAAATGCGTTTTTTACATTATAGAAATGGTTTTAAATTTCATTACGTATACCTTTGTATTACTTGGACGTTCTTACCGAGTATTCCTGTCCGGGTATATTTAATTTTTGGCATGCTGTTGCAATTAACTCCGTTAAAGTGTTTTTGGATGATAGCACTTTCTTTTCACGTTTGGAATCAGTGATAGTGAGCAACGTCATATTGCTAGAACCAAAATTAGGGCCGAAATTGAGTATAATCATGATATTTTAATACTTTCTAAGTGACCTTACATGCTGATAGTACATGTGACAACTATTTACATTTTTTTCAGATCGACAAAACTTTTCTTTCATAATTACTTACAAATGTTTTATATTCCAATTAAAATAATAGATTTATACAGATTCTAACAGAAAAAAACCAAAAAATAAATTAAGTTTTTTCTCATTTTTAGAATCGGCAAATTTTATTTTCCTTAATTATATAAACTTAAAGTAGAAAAATTTCTTAATTAAAAAATATCAAAGCAGAAGGTCAAGCATACTGAATAATTTAGATAATAAGTCAAGGGAAATTTTTCATTGAATCGATTTGCCGCAAAAGTTTTTTCCCAACAACTTTTTTTCAAAACTTTTTTTTTCTTAAGTGATTTTCCCAGTACAAATTTTTCGAAATAAAATTTAATGTGATATTGAATTTTTTTATATAGTTTTCTCAAAAGTTTAATGATTGAGTTATTACCAAACATTTTACATACCATAATCACATGCGGCTCTAGAAATTGCAAATAAGTAATAGCATCGTTCCTCTCAACATAGTCATGATATTTCGATACAATTCTATATATTTTTTTATCCCTCTTAAAGTTTAATGCAAATTCGACAGAAAATAAGTGACAGCACGATAATTTATTTACATAAGAGAATTTCAATGCAGTTAACCGATTCCAGCCAAAAATAAGTGAAATTCACAGGGATTTTAGAGTATACAGGGTGATTCAACATGAGCTGATCAAATGGAAAGTGGCACAGAACTTTTCAATTCAGAAAAATGTGGAGGAAATTTAGTAGGTAAATTTTTGTGGTGATTTCTATTCCCACCTCGCGCAGGAGCCCGTTGATTGCTTAAACTTAAAATATTATTATCTTTTTTGATTTTGAGTTTCATGAAAAATGGCTAAGGAAAAATCATCTTAGAATTTCATGAGGAATTTAGAATTTTCGGCTGATCAGGTCATGTTGAATCACCCTCTATTAAACAGTATATTGTAGAAACACAATTTTTTTCTCGAGAAAATAGACAAGTTTTTCACAACAAGCGATATTGGGCATGGAAGTATACGGGAAGTGCATACTTACTACGCATGCACGCTGAGCTTCACGAATATTTTCGTAATTTTTCATTGTGGTTCTTATACTTGAAAATACAGATTTTTTTCGCACTCATTACATCTCATACTTAACTAGGCCATGCGTCAATCGTACTTGCTGTTTCAAGTTGACCAAGTAAATGTTAAGTGGCTCATAAGATAACAGATTATGGATATTTACGATTTGGCAACGAATGAAAGAACCAAGTTCATATGCTCGAAATTCTGGTCTGAAATGAGTTTGCAGTATCTCTACAAGGAAATGGATGTCTTCATATTGATCGCAAATGATCGTTTTTTTTTTTCCCTATCACAAAATTATTCTGGTAACTGGTTTGACTAACAACAACTATGTCTCCAACTTCATACAAAGTCCTTTTTACGATAGCTTTTCTGCATTTCATAACGTTCACAAAATTTTCATTTTGCAACAAGTTTTTGATGTCCTTGCAGTAAAAAGTCTCTTGTAACTGTTCCTCGTCGATAGTACTTTTTAACATACGTAGTCCGGCTCCCCGCCTTAATAGACATTGAAATAATTCGTGTTTTTCAGAAAGTGAAAAAGTGACATTCTTAAAATTACCGAGCACCCTCATGCATTTTTTGAAATATGAATGTTTGCTTTCAAATCGAATGGTCCATACTCTCAACATTGGACCAAATTCTGAAATGAGACCCGGATAATGATACAGAAAATGATGCTTGGGTATCAATATTTTATCAGGAAACAGAAAAACTCTCATGTTTAAATAGTCGTTAATGATAATCTGCAGATAAGCAAGATTTTTTCTGTGAATTTCAGGCGCAAATGTTATCTCAACTATTTCCAATAACAGTAAAAGACATTTCCAAACATCGTCGTGTGTGTCTTTAATTTTGTCCTTGAGCAGAAAAGGATAAAGTCTTAAAAAATTCCAAACTTGCCATGCAGCTCCCGGGATTTTTGAAAATTTTTGTGGTATCCTGACTGGTTTATCTTTAATATCGTTAGAACAATACTTTAAATGATCAATGCGATCGTTTAGCGCCGAGATCGTGAACCATTTGTACTCTATAAAAGTATTTGTAAAAAACGCAAGATCGACTGCAACAACACCCTCTAAAAGATCATGGGCACAGCAAGTAACAAGTCCAGGGTTGCAAACATGAAAATATTCGAGCCTGTTAAATACAGAATCAAATTTGATTCCTTGGTAGTTTTTCCCGGGAACCACATGACTTAAGGCATCTTTATATGTTTTCACAGTTCTTTTTGGATGCGGTGTACAAAAGTTGTGATCATCAACCGTATTCGGCATTTACTCCTCATCTGACGAGAGTTCCTCATCAGATGATTCGTCGCAGTCCGAAAAATCTTCAGAATCTGAATTCGTTGAAATTCTGCTCTTGACACTTTCAGGATCGGATGATATTACAGTGTCGTTTTCACTGTCACTTGTATTTTTCTCCTAATGATTGTCGACTATCATTAAATCTGTATGATTATCAAGTGAATTCTTCACTAATGGACTTTCATCCCTTTCTATGAGACAAAATCTGCAGAAACTTTTAGATTTGCTAAAGTTCTCAACAAAACCACCTAGTTCATGATGACCCAAATTGTCGCCTGCAATGAATACGACGGAGCCCCAAACAGTCTTGTCATTTGTCACAGTAATGCCTTCTGTTTCAATTATTTTGATATCTCGAACAATTCTACCATACACTTTTTCGGGGTCAAAATACTTTTGCCTGCACAAAGCAATGAGCTGTATCGAGTCAATATGAGAGCGAATGTATGCAGGAAGATTACCAAGACTTAAATAAACTGCAAGCATTTTGTATTTTCCTTGTGCGGCACCCAACGGATTGACTACTTCAAAGCAATCTTGATAAATAATGATTTTGATTGACTCTGCGTTACTTTGAAATAAAACATTGCGTTGATAAACTGTTCTATCAGAAAAGTCACGAAGTATATCGTCATTTGAGCATTTGGAAGTTAATGAAATCGGACCTATTGACTTGTTCTTGAACATGTATTGAATTGTTTCAATTATTGGAACATAATGGAAATTCAGTTTTTTTGCATCAACGCATCGCAAAAATATTTGCTCTGGTTCTATGAAAACAAATTTGCTCTTGTAATATTTTTTTCTCAAATAATCAGTTTTCAGAAGTTTATAACTTTTCAAATAAAGATTCTCTTCAGAAATTTTGAAATTGATTTCTTCTATTCTGGATGGAGAGATATTATCTGCTGACAAAAGGTTAAAAATTGTTTTTTCTTGCATTTTTGAACGTTGTTTTTAGATTGTTTGTAAATGTTGAACAATGAACTGAATTGTGCTAACTGGAACCATAAATTTAGATTCAAGTTTCAAAAAGAAATCAGCAATATTATCAACATGTAAGTCATAATCTATTTCTTCCGAGTTGCTTTGTAAGTCGTGCAAACTATCTGACACATGTTCGTTGTTGTCATCGTACGCCATGTCAACATCATCACAGTCTAGAGTCGGGTCATCAAAAGAAGTTGTGCAATTTTGTATTTGACCTTGTCTATGATACTTTGAAAAATGCCCTGTTAATGACGTGACTGCACTAAAAGTTCCCTTCGTTGGGCATTCAGAAAAAGGACACAATATCGATGTTCCTTCCAAAATGTGTTGCTTTAAATGCTTTATGTACAAATTGTATTCGTCAAGCTCTTTAAGACATGTTGCAACGTGGCATACAAATTTACTTGATTCGTTCATTAGACATTGACCCCGAGAAACTAGATTGGATTGAGTGATGAGCAAATAGTGTCGTCTAATGAGATGGATCCGAAGAGATGCCTGAGATTGAAAAAAATCTGTACAGCCATTATAGCCACAATGAAAATAATTAATTAAATTTTGATGGTAGATATGGTGGTTAAAGTGATCTTTCAGCTTGTCAGTTTTATAGTCACAAAAGTGACAGCTGTGCACCATCGTTCTATAATATGGGCCTTGCGTTACGATATATGCAAAGCAAATCAAAAAAATATTGAATCTTACTAAAACCTAACTACTTTCAATCTCTTTTCAATTCTTTGGTTTAAACTCCAATTGTTAATAGCTTTATTTCACGTGAAAATCCCGACTCGTTTGTTGAACATGATTTTTCGTGAGCTCTCGAGATATAGTAATTGCATATTATGTAAAATAAAAACAATTTTTCATCAACAAATAATTTAGGATTTCCAACAAAAGTAAAAAATGATCAGTCTTTTTTATATCCACTATCAGTAGGTTTATGAAATCAATAGAATCCACACATACACAATATCCCACTGCAAATTTTGCGTTCATTTACTTATTGCTACTTTCTGTTTTTAGTGAATTATATTTGTAGGACTCTACTCAACTCCCCCCCCCCCCCCGCCTTCTTTAAGTTTTTGTAATATGTTCTCATGACACTTTTCCCTTCTATAAAAGTATCCTGGCAAACAACTCAGTCAGCAAAGCATTCTAAGAAATCTTGAAGAACTGTTTGCATACAACTGATTCACTCATAAGACTACCAAAACTCTCAAAACAAACAGTATGGAAACAATTTATTTTGTTGTTTATTAAGTATCAATTATGTGACTGATATTTTCTAAGGCTCTAGTTCATATTTTATTAAATTTATTAGGGGAAAAATTGTTTTTCTTACTGGATTTCATATTTATCATTACGATTGTTTTCATTTCAGTTATCTTTTTTCGAATTACTTTATAAATTTGTTGGTTTGAAGTATCAGGCTTATTGAGTTTTTTTGTTAGAATTGTTTAAAATAATTTACGCTCGTTAATTTTACTCTTCACCTTTAAAGATTTATACTAGTTGTTATTATTTTTCTTATTCATTGTTGTGTTATCAAAAATTTTATTATTTAAAACTTTTTGAAAAATGCTGTAGCAGAACTTTTGAAATAATTGCAAAAATATTTAGTGCTTTTTCGGAAGAAAAACTGCAATAAACATTTACATAGTAATGAGCCTAGGAAAAAACCTTTTTGAAACTAATCAGCTACAGTGAAAAAATAAGGCTTGAAATCACATATGTCAACTGAAAGACCTCTAATAGTCGGAGATATGTATAACTAATATTATTCTGTACTTGCAGTCTATATGACTATCAGAAAATAGATAAATGCATTCAAATTTAAAAGTGTAAGATTTTTTTTGTTTCAAGTGAATACTAAAAAACTTAGCAAATGAACTTAGTTTTTCAGAAACTTAACTGAGCAACTCAAGTTTATCTGCAATTAAATGGAAATACTGTCATTTTACATTTCTATTATTTGGATAATTGATTTAGTTGAAAAATTATCAAAATTGTTTTAATCATATTTATAATGTCACCTGATCTGTAAAAAGTAAGTAGAAAAATCTGTAAAAAACCACCACATCGACTTAGCCTACCAAAGTCGTTATGCTAAATGAACTAGAAAGTCGACCTTATCGATTTGATTGTAAGGTACCTTTCTACAGATCGGTCATGTAAACTGTTGTATAATTTTCTTTTTTTTTTCAAATGAATCGATCTTAAATGTAGTTTTATTACTGGTGAAGACGCAAGAGAAAAATATCTGAAACATTTATCAAAGTCTACAAGAGAAATTTCTGAACGCAGGCTAAAATACAGCTGTTATGTTCTACCTTCAAAAAAGTGATTAATATTTTTCATAAGTACTTCAGCGATTCTGCTGCACAATAATTAGAATGTAAAGAATGTTCACAAGTAATATTTTCAAAAGGCAAAGAAGACGAATCCTTTTTTTTTCTGTACAAAAACTCATACAACATTCTGTTAAAAATTGTTGTTTCAATCTAAGATTTATCTACATTTTCAAATAATATTGTGAAATCACATAACATCATTTTTTTCATTTTAATGTTCAATTTCATTATAATACTTATGGAACTCGACATTAAAATATAGCATTTGCGAATTCAAAAATTTTCCTTTGTTTAGTTTCTATTCTGTTTGATAATGAAATTTTTATTTATCAAATGAAGCTAATTTTCTTCTATTCCATTCTTTTTAACAATGAGGATTCGTTGTAGTATTATTATAGAATCAAATGGTTATAGCCATAAGTAATAATGAGGCCAAAGTTTTGTCTTTTCTGAAAAAAATGCATTTTCACAAGTATGAGATTCGGAATGACAATAATTTTTAAAAAAACATCTTTGAACCAGGCATATAAATAGTTATGGTTATGATCATAATGTTCTTAATTAAATGTGAATGATAATTAGTAAACAAAATGTCACCATAAAGCAATAGAAACATATTAGGTAAAATAACATGTTAAGTTAATGATCTAAATAATTGAAGCAAGATACATCATACTAGGTGACCTAAAGTCCACAAAAAATATTAAAACATATTTTTCCTGTTTTATTTTCTTATTTTTCTGTGTCAAAAAGTCTTAAATCATTTTTTTAAGCTCAAACCCATAAAACCACGTCTTAGGCAAGAAAATCTCCAGATTAAGCCCAGATTCTTGCCCAAGATTCTTGGTCAATACTTGGTCTCAGGCTTGCACAAGATTAATAGATTACCTCGATATGCCTCGGTACTCGGGCAAGATTTGGTTCAGACTTGATAAAAAGCCTTGGGCAAGACTGGCCCAAGTATGTGGCCGTAAATACACATAAGTCTTGCCCAAGATTCTGGTCCAGAATCTTGGAAAAGTCTTGGGCAAGAGTTAAGGATAAATAACATAGCAAGGGTTTTCCAAGGCTTGTACAAGATTCTGGTCCAGAAATTTGCAGAAGTCCTGAGCAAGGCTTGTACAAGATTATGGTCCAGAAATTTGCAGAAGTTTTGAGCAAGGCTTGTACAAGATTCCGAACCAGAATCTTGGAAAGGTTTTGGGCAAGTTTTAAAGATAAGTATAATTCCAATTACACACAAGTCTTGTACGTACAAGATTCAACGTTAGAATATTTTAGAATTTCGAAGTCTCGCAAGACGCAAGAGTATACTTTTATAAAAGTATACTATATAGTAAATATAAAATTGAAAAAAAGTTTATAATAGAAAATGTTTTGTTAATCAAAGTATTTCCTCAATACATTATTAAAATTTTTTCATCCAAGCGACATTTAGTTATAAGAATGGACCAAGACAAATTTTTCTTATTTGTTAATAATAAACCATATTTTGGAGTTACTTTTTGGATGTAGTTGATGTTTTCTCATATTTATAAACTATAATATTAACAATACACATTGTTGAATAAACAATTATCAATAAACGATAAGAAACATCAATCTAATAATAAACAAGAAACAATTATCAAACATGTTAGTATCAACAATAACAATAAACTTTTTATATTAACAATAAAAAATTACTAATCAACAATTATCAATAAACAAGAATCAAACAAAACCAATGAACAATTATTGATCATGTTGTTAGCAATGTTAATAAACAATTTTTTGTGTGACATTTTTTATTCGGAAACTAATTGTTCATTAAGCTTTAGTAATACTATAATAATGAAATAACTTATGAAGTGAAAACATTTTTTAAGTAATATAAACTTTCATCGTGTAATCATCGATTACTAAAATCGTGTAACGTTGGCGAGAACAATGGTAAACGGTTGGTTGCACTAATGACCTCAGGTCATTGACCTGTCGCAGCAAAAAAACGAGAATTGATTTCTTGTTTTTTTTCCCCGGAATTATATTTCATAGTGTATAGCAGTGTATACGCCTAATTAGGCCCAGAGGTTTTGACTGATGACTCGATATCTTTTTGTAAGCCATTCTTTACGCCATTTCCTGCTTTTCGTTTCGGTTTTTTCGTCGCTTTTAGAGCAGGGGATCTCTCTTCCAATAGTGGAACGCGAAGCGAAACCCAAATTCGAGTGGAAGTGGTGGGAAGTGGTCAAAAGTGCAGTGAGGTGCAGTGCAGCAAGGCAGCAAGTATCAGGATCAGTTCAAATTCATTCGTACATACTGAACATCGGGCGCAAGGAAAATAAAGGTTAGTAGTCAAATTTTTCGAAATTGACCCTTGTAAACGTTGATAATGAACAACAATTTTTCTCACTCAATTTCCTCGCCACCATTTTGGTCATATTTTTTTAACGAAAAACGTCCATGTATATTTTTGTAAGCGTAGAAAACATTTTCGCTATTGTTTTTAACTAAATCTTATTTTTCAAAAAACTTAAAAGGAACACAATTTAACTTTACTTGGTAGTTTTCGAAAATGAATCATTTACTACTAGTTTTGTAGGTCCCATGATTAATCAAATTACACGTGCCAAAATGCAAATAAGATATTAGTTTATTTACATTTTTGGATGTACAACGCAATAGTTCGGACAATAACTACTCGATTTTCCGGGTGAGAAACGTTAATTTGCGTATTCGAGGTCGAGAATTCCATTTTAAAAAAATTTACCGATCGCGAAGTTCATATTTTTGAGACAAGGACGTAGCTAGAAATTTTGTTCGGGAAAAGCTAGGGTGTAATTTTTTACTACCATTTATTTCAGCAAGTTCAAAAATTATGATTTTATTGGAGAAATATTAATGAAAACTATCAAAATTCTCAGGCTCTTCAAGACTGTATTAATTTAATCTCTGAAGTTTTTAAAATTTGCGAATTTCTAAAAATTGTCATAATTTTCTGGATTTTCGAAATATTTATAATACTCTAAACTCTCACAATTTGTAAGATTTTTAAAAATCTTACAATATTCGAAATTATCAACCATTTCAAAATTCGTAAAACTTTCGAAATGTCAATAAGCATGAATATTATAAATTTTTAAAGTTTTTGAAACTTTTTAAAATCTCTGAAGGTCATGAAAATTAAAAAATTTCTCACATTCTAAAAATTTTTCAAATTTTCTAGATTTCCGAAATTTTTTACCTATTCCGAGCTTTTCAAATTTGAAAAATTGTTCGAAATGAAAAAATGTAATAATAATATAAATATCAGTAGATAGGCTATGCCGATTCTAGATACCCCCACTCCTCCACCCATCACGTGACCCCCCCTCCCCTCCCCGGCCCCGCTCACTTCCCCTCCCCCTGCGCGCTGATTGGTCCACTCCTCCCCTCCCACCCTATGGGTTTTCCGGATTTTTCCGTGATTTTCCGGGGTTTTCCAAATTTTTCCTAGATTTTCCCTAGATTTTCCGGATTTCGCTAGATTTTTCCGAATTTTTCCAAAATTTTCCAAACTTTCCCCTAGATTTTCCGGGTTTTTTCCCTAGAAAAATTGCTGTCAACAAAATGGCGGTCGGAAAAACAAGATGGCAGCGGTCGGTAAATTACCTGTGTCGGTAATAATCACCTGCAGTCGGTAACTATTACCTATGGTAGGTAATTTTAAGAAATTTTTTGGTTTTTGTTTTTTTATTTTTTTATTTATTTTTTTTCTCAGTTTTCAATTACATTTTTTTTTTTTTATTGCAACAATTTCGTTACATAGTGTTTTGAAATACATTCATTTTTCCAAAGTAAACTAGCAGGCGTTGAATTTCCCTCCGAGAAGACGAAAATGCACTGGATTCGTTGACTTGATGGAGACGTCAATTTTTTGTAGTTCCTTCGGATCTTTTCTCAGAGTTTCGCAGATCCTTTCTGGTAGAAACACCTCAAATTTCTAATCCAGGGCGATGGCGAATTTAGTTCCAAATTTAGTGTCAATGGATCGAATCCCAGTCACAGGAAAGCTTTTGTTTACTTCCGAACCAGCAACCCTCTGCTTTGGGAGAAAATTTCCTCCACGGGCAACTTGGTTAAGCTTTGAGAAGTCCATGTTGTTTGTTCGAAAATTGTCTTTGGAATGACGCTCCCGCTCAGAGTTGTCATATTTTTTGCTATGCTGCGCATGCGTAGACGTGTGTGAAAGATTTATCAACACGCATGGGCAGAGGTAGTAAACGCGGATCGTCCAATCGTAGCGCGCGAGAGTGAGGGATTGACTAATTAGAGCATGCGATGACGTCATCACAAAACGTTTAAACACGTTTATTTTAGGAACGATTACATCATATCCACAAGTTAAAACACGTTTATTCTAGGAAATGATTGCGTCATCACATTCCTGAAAGATGACATCTACTGCGCAATACATATTTGACCCTGAAAGTTATTTTTAGAACGATAACTGCGTAAAAGACAACAAGTCTTACATAAAAATTCTAGGAAACGATGACGTCATCACGACAAGTTTAAACACGTTTATTCTCAGCAACGATTACGTCATCACATACAATGATGTCACTTTATTTCAAGTTTTACTGGGGAATAAATTACAATAAAATAATTTTTTTTGTGCAAGGGGCCCCACTCCGCCCCTTGCTGTGAGACTCATCCATCATGTCAGTCCCTCCATTTATATTTCAAAAAATTACAATTTTTCACGCTTACATCTAATACAATCTTTTATCATCAAAGCTATGCCAATACAATCATCAGACGTCGAATTCCAATGTTTTTCACATCGCGTAAAACCAACAAACTCAGTATCTTTTTGTAATTTTGACGGGAGCTTTTCCCAAGCTCTAGCGATACATTTTCGTTGAAAGTATAATAAAAATTCTCGCGGCAATTCAGCGATATCTTCAGAATCCAACTCGTGGAGGAAGACGGTGTATGAGAGTAGAGTAAATGATCTCTTCATTGACGGCGTATCACCAAATTTTTCCATCAACCACAACCTGAGACGGCGAGCGTTTTCCGTTGCACAGTGATGAGTAGGCACAGGTCGATGAAAATTGTTGTAGGGACACGCAGAGACTTACAAATCCTCCAGGGACGGACAGCCCATATCCATCAAATCGATGATGATGGCATTTGTGTAGCGCTTTAGCCATCGCTTTTTGTCCATTCCTTTGACGAATATGAATGTGCCATCCTTCAACTGGTTGCTCAATTCTTGATCAAGTTCCTCGTATGACACATCTCCAGAGTTCCAAGGCACACCGTGATAGTTTCGTGTTAGCCCCAAATTAGCAGCCTTTACTTTTGGCGACAAATCATCCCAAGCACATGGTGACTTGAATAATGTCGTGACAACACCAGGGTAGGGCTCAAGCCTTAAAACTGCAAGCTCCTTGACAACAAAGGTTTTTTGTATGAAGCAGCCCTGGATGTCAACGACGTACTTCATCTTGATGTACTGATGCTCTCCGATAACTCCATCGCCTTTTACATCTTTTCCCCTACCACCACCACCACTACCAACTACTTGAATCTCTCATACTTGACGTCCGACTTTTTATCATCATCCTTTTCCTTTTTGTCCGACACAGGTTTATATTTATCCGACGTTTTATCTTTGGACAAAAGACATCGACGATCATCGGTTAACCTATCCATCGCGACTGACGATTAATCAAGTTTGAACATAAATATATATGTAACCTAACCTTTTTATGTAGATTTTCCCACACACACACACTCGTACATTTTATAGTTTTCTAACAACGCCGCTGATTGGTTGATACTTGACAATTTTATCATGTATAATAAGACAGTACGCCGCAGTTGCGGCGGGAAAAGCTGCTACTGATTCAAATTCGAGACGAACATCAACTGGTCCAGTAATCAATGAATCGTTTTGCTTTGCACAATCAATAATCACAAGAGGTGCATTCTCTTTAAATTGAGTTTCTGTCAGCAATGGAGCATTTTTCGTTCCATAATACGATGATTGAAAATTTGCAAACATTTCATACAACGTCGCAAACTTGTTTCGTTGAAGATCAATATTACGATTTGTGTAAGGATAACACTAGGAATTTAGGTACAATTTCATATCGCGCAAATTACACGTATCAAAATTACTTATGTTTCCGGTTCTAACATTCTTTCTACCAGCTTGAAATCCAACGATAACATATCTTGGTTTTTCCAACTGTGTCGAAGTTTTAACGCTCCACACATGCTTAGTCGTTTGTGGCAACAGAGGATATTCGTAAAGTTCCCAGCTTCGGAAACTCATGGCGATGGTTGGATCCGTTGAGATGTAGTTCAGCATACGAATTTTCTCCACATCGGAAACTTTGACGTACGGAATCAGCCATTCCAATTTACTGATTGTTATCTTGTATTGTTCATCGTTCGCAGCTTGCTGTAGGATGGCGTTCACGTCGGTGTTGGCTCGGAGTATGATGAGTTCATGCTTGGCGTTGACAATCACTCGCTGATAGTCCTCGGCGAATCCAAAGATGAAATCCAGAGGAATGCATATATCGAAATATCCATTGTTGTTGATCAATTGTCTGGCATCGTCAATGATCCATCCAGCATTTTCCATGAGATCGTTTTGGTTAGGATTTTGTGAAACGTAGGCTTTCATTGTAGTGGTCAGACCAACGTTTTTCACCCTCTCGATCTCAATAGCGTTGAGCTCGTAACGAATCTCTTCGAATAAGTGAGCTATACCATTGTTTATTATTCTAACGTCAATCTTCCTTGCACGTGCAGCGAGCTCTTACTCGGCAACATGTACGAATCCTGATTTTGGATACTGATACGAATCTCATCGTTGTTGTTGTACGTTGACGATGCGTACGGCTGATGCGCGTCCACTTCGTACTGTGCTATCGTCTCGTCGAAGACGATCTTCTTTTCGACGGATAACATGGTATCCGGCAAATTAAGCAGCAAATTTTCTTTGGACTCTCAGACCGAGACTTTTCAGGAACTGAACCTTCTGTGGTGTGAGCTGTTGAAGAGGTCGACTTCGACTGATGATTTTTGGCCATGTTGCTGGACTTTTATACTCTTCGTAGACGATTACCATTATTCACTTTTTACATGTAGTCGTATAGTGATAACTTCTCCTCTAAAATTCACTAGCTTTCCACTTTGATCGACTATGCGCAGCTGCAGATGATGTATTGCCTGTACGACGATTGGATGGTAAATGACGTGATTTGGCAATTCGATGATCTTATATCCTGGAGGCACCACTGGGAAGAACTCGTGGATGGTGTGTACACGCTGCTCGTTTATATACGCCCCTACCGTGACGTTACACTCGATGCGTAAAGCGTTGACGGCGAGAATTCTCACTGGGAAATCCGACTTGTGCGCGACGTCAGCTTCAATGATTCTCGAATCAAAGCCCAGCAGTTTACCAATAGAGTCCTTGGGTTGGAAATCAATCTCCCGATTACGTTTGATCTCACTGCGTAGTGTGCTACTATTGGCCCGCAAACTCAGCTGAATATTTTTTGGAAGTACTTCTTTCAGATATTCCTCGATGTTTCCCAATTCGTAGCTTCCAGATGGTATAGTAATGACGTCATCACCAACATAAAACTTGTTGTTTCCCTCGTCTTTTCCCGAGCTGACAGTTCGATTGGTGGAAAGTAGTGAGCTTCCAAAACGGATGACGTCCCCGAGAGCGTTAATGTTAATGAGTCCATCGTCACTCGTAGACTGATGCGTGTTCACACCCGAGCAATGCTTTTATCGAGTAAAAATTGTAGACACAAGTGACCGCAAATGACTGAGTCATAGTTTTGAAATTGATCGTGATTGTATTTGATTTTACTACCGAAATCAAAATAGTTTAAAAGTTTATGAGGCGGTTGTAGATTACCAAAACTGTCGAAATAAACGACTCGATTTTCGGTTTTTCTATAGGCTACCCAATGCGTGCCAGAACCATTTTTATTATC
The DNA here is from genome assembly GCA_028476575.1 of Platygaster robiniae. Taxonomy (NCBI): domain Eukaryota; kingdom Metazoa; phylum Arthropoda; class Insecta; order Hymenoptera; family Platygastridae; genus Platygaster; species Platygaster robiniae. Next base: position 29,405,217 of record CM052019.1, read on the forward strand.
CAAATTCACAATGGCGGCCTCATATTTTTTCGGACCACTTTTTGGTAAATCGTTGCGCATAAACACACCTCGAAACGATGGAATTTTCAATAGCTTTATAAATTTTAGTAAATCCATATCGGTGAGTGCTCGGTTCGGTAGCTCTATACGTTTTTTAAATGAAGTTTCACACCAGCCCCCCAAGGTTTCAAGTACAAGCCTTTTCCCACGGCGATTGATTCCATTTTGAGGTCATGCCGCCTTGATTCATCCAATTGCCGCTTGGCGGCTCTGGCGTCGTTGAGGGCTTTTGCAACGCTAGCAGCGCCACCTGCCAAAGCCCCCGTAGCACTCAGTCCGGCAAAAACAGGTAGCAAAAACGCGGGAAGAATGCCTCTAACTTTGCTCGGTACAGGTAATACGCGAGGCACTCGAACTTTCTTCTTTCCTCCAGCTTCTTTCACAGCTGCGCGTGCGGCTTTTAGAGTTGATGGTATGGATCCAGTAGCTTTTGATACTATTTTTGCAGCATCGATGACTTTCCTCAAAGGGATTTTCTTCGATTTCTTCTCCAATTTCGTCGATTTCTTCTTCAAACCCATTCTAAGTTTTGGCTTGACTTTCATGATGCCGGCAACTCCAAGAGCAGCTGCTCTTTCTCCAACTCCGGAATCCCTGGCGTAGATACGTTTGATCGCTCTTTTTGCGAGGACTTTGTCAGCTTTGTGTCTTGCTGTTAGATTAGTATTTTTCGAGTACGCGATATCGTGATCTCTGCAGGCTGCGTCCAGAGGGTTTATACCCTGGTCTCCACGTGCCAATCTTTTAGCAAGCTTGGTACCTGGCCCGCAAAATTGGTAACCCGGTATATGAAGTTCGACAGGGAGCTTGTTTACGAGAGTGTTGACGAGACCGTTACCTCTCACTGCCATTGCTCGACTGAGCACGAGGCTATAAAAGTCGAGTATTTATAGGTTTTCCAATCAGACGCGCGCGAACAGCCATGGAGTTTACACAGCAAAACGTCAAGTTACCAGTCATCAACTTTGATAATGTAACGGAGAAGCGGGAAAAAATAAAACGTCATGGAAAGCTGCTACCAAACACGGTTCGCTCTATAATTTGCGGCCCTTCGAATTGTGGCAAGACCAACGCTCTTCTCACGCTCGTCAGGCATCCTAACGGCTTGAGATTTAAAAACGTGTACCTCTACTCAAAATCGCTCAATCAGCCCAAGTACGGATACTTGAAGAAAATCATCGAACCTGTCAAAGGAGTGGGATATTTTCCGTATAGCGACAACGAAAAAGTCGTCAGTGTGGACAACGTCAAGCAAAACTCTGTGATGATATTTGACGACGTGACATGTGAAAAGCAAGACAATATACGCAAATACTTTTTCATGGGACGGCATCGCGATGTGGATAGTTTTTATCTCTGTCAGACTTATGCTCGCATTCCCAAACACTTGGTGAGAGACAATGCCAATATGCTCGTGCTGTTTCGTCAAGATGACATGAATTTGAAACCTGTTTACGACGATCATGTAAACACAGACATGACGTTTACACAATTTCGAGAACTGTGCGCGACCTGCTGGAACGACAAGTATGGCTTTCTCGTCATCGACAAGGATAGTGAAATTGATCAAGGTCGATACAGGAGAGGATTCGATTGCTTCTATAAATTAAAGTGATTCAATGACAATTGCATCAGTATCACTTGAACGTTGCTGAGGGTGACACCATGGAGCGTAAAGATGTACTACATCAGATTGTGCAAGCTAGTGAAGCTATCCGACGCAAACATCGTCTGCTGAAACGTGGAAAAGCTGCTGTAGAGACGCCGGTGCGAGAAACGTTCAAGCCCATCATTGATCCCTTTCAGTCATTGACTAGACAGGATTTAAAGATGGAATCAGTGAAAAAGGAGGAACCTAAAGAAGAATTGCCTACAATGGAAGATACATTCGAGCCACAGAGTGAAGATTTCGAGAGCTTCAATCAAACGGATCAAACCTTTGCACCAGACATGGCTAGTTCACCAGCCGTTGTCGACACTGTGAAGAAATACTTGAACATGTTGAAAAACAAGAATCAACAAAAGAATCTGGACATGCAGTATGGAGGACGGTCATTGAAAAATGGGTTGTTTATTGGAAACACGCCAATCAGTTTCGCAGAAAATACTGTTTATGTTGGGACTGAGGAGTTTGAGAAAACGCCAGGACTCATAGAACTGCTGTTTAAGAAAATACCAAACAATTTGATTGTTAATAAAATCGACATGGAAAACTATAAAAAAATTGTTCAGCAAACGAGTGCGGATAGAAAAAATTATCTACCTGCAAGGAGTTTGCGTGGTGGCAGAGATTTGAAATATCTTACATACATTGCTGACAAGAAAGTAGGCACAGGAGTTTACAACGTAGTCCAACGAGGACGAGAAATAGATAACGTGCATTGGGATGATCCGAACGAGCTCGTTGATCGTTTGCGACTTATTCTAGCATCTCAAGCTGCCGGAAACAATAGTCATACCAACGAGATAAACTCAATCATCGAAGAATTGAGAGAAGCTGGGATTATATATTAAAAATCTCCGAGTATGTAATCTCATTCGATAGCTGGACAATGGCTAGTGTAGACGTGTTTGGAAGACATCTGGTCAAGAACCGAGAAATACGTGGGCCACCTGGTATTGGATTCAAACTGACTCCTGAAGGTCATTACGATCTCCAACATAAAAAATTAGTCAACGTTGCAAAGGGCGATTATGAGACAGATGGTACTTCGTATCAAAATATAATTGATTTTGAAGAAGTGTTGGCAATTGGGATGGAACAGTTGAAGAAATCGTTGAAAACCTTGACTTACATGTACCAAAAACATGTGACTGAAAACGCTGCAATAATTTCATCGATTCAGAATCGTTTGAAGCATATCGAGAAGGAAGTGTTTGTCGATGTTACACCACAAAAGAACGTTTACGAATAAAATCTCGTGTAAACTCGCGTACCATTCATTACCACCATGGACCTCAAGGAAGCACTAGTGGACGAACTTCATAAATCTGCACGGAGAAATTATCGACGTCGTCATGTTGATATGCGAGGATTGGATGAAACGTGGCAAGCAGATCTCGTAGACATGACCACCTACAAGGATAAAGGCTACAAATTCCTGCTCACCGTCATCGACGTCTTCTCCAAGTACGCCTGGGCTGTACCAATAAAATCTAAAAATGGTCCTGACGTCGCCGCTGCTATGAAGACTGTGCTCAAGGATCGTCAACCCAAGAATCTACACGTCGACCAAGGCAAAGAGTTCTACAACAAGGACTTCAAGGCTCTCATGAAACAACATGGAATCAACATGTACTCTACGTTCAGCGGCATGAAAGCGTCAATCTGCGAACGTTTTAATCGCACACTCAAGGGCAGGATGTGGAAACGATTCTCTCTCCAAGGACGCTACAAATGGATCGAGATCTTACCTGATTTGATGACGAGCTACAACTCTACCAAACATCGAACAATCAAGATGAAACCTAAAGATGTTACCGCAGCTGATGAAAGTCGTCTGCTTCGTGAAATTTATTCAAAAAAAATATAAAAAAGAGCAGAGAACATTTGACGTTGGTGACAAAGTTCGAATCAGCAAATACAAGCATGTCTTTGAAAAGGGATGCACACTGAACTGGACAACGGAAATATTCACCATCGCTGCTGTAAAACCAACACATCCAACAACGTACAAACTCAAGGATTATCAGGACCAGCCCGTCAAAGGAGAATTCTAAACCGAAGAACTCGCCAAAGTGAAGCATCCTGATGTATATCTCGTTGAAAAAGTGCTACGAAAACGTGAAAATAAAGTCTTTGTAAAATGGTCGGGATTTGACAGTGAACACAATAGTTGGATAAATGAGAAGGATATGTAGTCAATAAAGAACATGATATATAAAACAGTTGTTTTTATTTACCAAAACACGCATACATACGAATAAATTTATAACGCTGAATTCATTTCTGCACCACCTGAGCCCCGCTCGCATGGGGTGGTAGAATTCGTGGAGCGTTTTTGGTGACGTGGTATCCCCAGTAGGCCTAATCCACGATCTATATGTAGCTTACCATCATACCTTACTTGTCTAAAGCAATATTTACATTTTCTGCGTCAATGTTCATCAATTCCTTGATTTTATAATGACCCCAGCAAAGTGTATCCGTAGAATCTTCGAGTCGACACCGTTTGTTGTCAAATGGACTCAACGTCAGTTTGGTTTGTCGCACTGTTTGGATTTGATGTAGCTTGGTCCTGAAGAGGTATTGCTGTCGAATCTATGTGACGTTTTCCCGCAAGCATTGTACATAGTCGTCAAAATCAATGGTTCGCTTAACGACTGCAGCCTTCACTCCTTTCGCCTTTTTCATACGGTCCTCGCCTTCGACTCGTACGCTATACATCTTGCTGCGAAGCCCCACAAATTCAGTCATGATTTGGCCGTTGCATTCGTCCTTCATCAAGCCGACGATTTTCTTGTTGGTGAGAGGCAGCTGAAATCTGTTATCCTTTGGGTAGTCGGATGTATCGAAGCAGTGGATGTTGTTCCGCATGATTTCGTAGATGTTTGAGTTTTTCACTTCATAAATGAGTCTGTCGGTGTCTGTGTAGAGCAGCTTGCAATCCACCGTCTTGTTCTTCATGAATCCGTAGTGGAAATCGTAAACGCAGGTTTTAAAAAGGTCCAAGACGGCGAATCCAACGTAGATTGGCTTGTTGAGGACAACTTGAACTTGAGAAAGTCGGACAGCTACCAAATTTTCCGCAAAGATGGAGCGAGCTTTGAAGTTGGGCCGGGCGATGAAAGCTTCCGCGCCGTGTCGTCCATCCCACTTCGTCACCAGCTTGACAATTGCTCGTTTTCGCACGTTCTCTATCGTCTTTCCGAATACGGCATTGTTCATGAGTTTAAATAAATTCTTTTCAAACTCGTTAGTGGCACGTTTCCTCATGTTGCTGTTGAGGTCGATGTAAGGCTTGAGCCACGATGATTGATTGAATTGTAGAATCCGATGAATTTTTGCGAGCACGAGTCCATGTTTCAAGGCCTGTTTCAAGTTGCGATAATGAGTCACGTAGTGCTCTTTTCGCTCCAGGGTAGTCAGTAGCTTCCGTTCTTTAGATCCTGGAGGCGCCTTTTGCTCGGGACAGAGGGGTAAATCTTGATGTTGGTCATGAATCTCATCAGGATATTCGAGATCCACTTCCAAAATATATCTAACGTCGGCATCATCCTCCACAGCCCAGTTGACGTCATTATCGGCCCATTTGAAGCCATCGCATGGAAGATGTTGCATCATGGCCCATCCGTAGAGATTGTTCACGTCATAGTATACCAGATACTTTGTTTCCTCATTCGGATCGTATTCGACCATGTACGGGTTGTTGGCGTGGGAGTATCGGTTGCTACACTGGCTCACTCCTCCCCTGAGTCCATGCTCAATGAACATCATCTGAACGATGTCAGTTAACAGCTCCAATTCCACGCCCGTGTATTTTAGCATGGCATCCCATGCGAGTCCCGGCGTTGTAAAGTAATGTGCGGGGTCCAAGCCGTAAACGTCGATGCATTTATCGCGGAAGTTTTCAAACACGTCACTCAGTAGCAGTATATCAGTCTTCATATACAAATCCGAGTATTCCCTCAGCGTTTCGATGCCGAACGTATTCCAAACATTGCTGGCATGACTGTCAACAAATAAAAAATAATACTAATCATAATGATGATAATAATAAAAATAAGAATAATGATAATAACAATAAGAATAATGATAATAACAGTAAGAAGAATGATAAAAACAAAAATTATAATGATAAACTTACGAGTAGTCTTCTACGGTAATGTTGCTTCCGTTGAGGTGACTGTAGAATTGATCGTGGGATGGTAATTTTTCTTCGTCGAGTTTGCTCCAACCGTCCATGTATTCATACGGGAACACTCCTTTTCACGTCAGCAGTTGAAATTCAGCCTCATTCAAGTTATTGAATTCACGACGTGTTATCGGTGTTTTGTGGAGATAGGATGTTAGTTTCTCCAACGACGAGGGCATGAATCGAAACGTATCCAGAAACCTTCAAGACACCTCACTCTCTCTGATGTATTTCGTGAAGGAGATGTACTTTTCCATGTTTTCCGGTAGCACGTAAACGCGTCCCTCGATGCAAGTGGCAACTTCTTTTATGAGCAGGTGACTGTCGTAGCCGTTGAGGTTGTGGAACATAACCGTGATTGTTCGTGGATCCTTGTAGTTCAGGTTACATGCGTTGTGAGCAGGGCCTCGATACCGTCCGGTAAAATGACAATGGTCACGAACTCTTTCCTTTCCAAGCGGTTTTTCACAAATGTGACACGTAGATGCCTGGATGAATGCAACTTTCTCCTCTTGAGTCAACGAATTCATGATTTTTGGATTGTCATACAGCCCTTCAAGCTCCTTGACCAAATTGAGAAGTTCTTTGGAGAACCAATCGGCGGGTTTAATACCTCGGTAGCTTTTATAGTAGGACCGGCTCGCATCGAAACTACATTGAACAAAATATCCTACACTGTATGGTTCGTGCACTTGACAAACTTGTGTGTTTCCGTTATCGTTTGCTTCCACCTTTTTTAGCAGACACTCGAAATCGGCATACACTACGAACGGAACTTTTTCTTTGTTATTAAAGTTTTTGAATTGTAGAGTGTTTTTTCCCGGTGAAGGTAGGACAACGCCACATTTGTTGATATTTTGACAATCCACGTCGTCAGCCTCCAATTTTTCGGTGGTTTGAAAGAAATGTAGACATCTATCGCAAATGCAGTGCTTGTTTTTGGATTTTGTTATTTGCGAGCGAACAAGCCTGGAAAGATCCTTGATCCACACGTGATGGAAGATGAGTGGTTCTCCGTCGTCCTCTTCTTCTTCGTTCTCATCATCCACGTAGTAGTTTTGAGCCAACAGAAGATTTACGTGCTGATCCTTTTTCTCGGCTGTCATGTATAAAGGTGCAACGATAAAACTTTCTTTCTTCTTTTCCAAAATGTATACGTTGATTGACACTGGAATTTCCCATTCAAATTTTGAGAAATCCTTTGGTGCGACGGGGAAAGCAATTCCTTCAAAGTTCCACGTATGTTCATGTATTCTGTAATTGTAGAGTCGATCTAAGTGTGTTTCTACTGGATGAATCGCCGAGAGTACAGCCCACTCGAAACACTTGTCGTCAAAGTTTTTCACGTTAACACACGCTTTTTTAGTCTTGATTGAGGGAGGAAGGTCGACCCAGGAGCTCCCGCGCATCGGGTTGAACTTGTTGATGTTGATGGATAATCTGACGATGCTGCGTAGACTCCAGCTGGATTCACGCTCCTGGAATTCTTCCACTTTTGCGCAGTAAGGGCCTTTTCACGATGTCCACGAACCATTTCTCAAGATCTGTGCTCCGTAGGATTTGAATGTTTTTTGTGTGAAACGCTTTCAGTTCGAGCACTTCTTCGTCGTTTTTCACTATGCTGTACTCGGATTCAAGCATCGTGTTTACCTTGACCGCATTTTTTTCAGTCAAAATATTTTTTATTTTACACTCAAACAAATTTTCCGCCTCGTTTAAAAAGTCTTCGAGGTCTAAATGTCGCTCGTTGACTATCGAGCCGGTTTGGAGACGTCTCGCGAAAGCCGATTCGACGTCTTCCCACTCGATTCGATCGCAAACTTCACCACCGCCGCGCACTGTGCCGCTCCTATGCAGGAGTCTATTGTTTGTATGCAATTGTTGTATAATGTTTGCACACTGCAGTTTCACGACATTGTTATCTTTTTTGAACTTTTGAAGTTCACGAACACTTGCGTTGGCTTCCTCGATTAGAGCCGCTGCCTCGAGAGGATTCACGGGTTGCATCGATAAAAGTTGTCGTTGACGCCGCACCAAGTCTTTGACTTTGTTTATAGCCATGATAATGTTTTAAAAAAATTAATATATAAAAAAAAAAAAAAAAAAGCGACAAACCGTAGCGCGACAAACCGTAGCGCGACAACGTAGTGCGACAAATCGTAGCGCGAGACTAAAATGAGTTCACATAACTTTCACTCGACAATGTTCACTCGGTTATGTTCGGGTATACTCGGTAATGTTCACTCGGTTATGTTCGGGTACTACCACGACATATTACAACTTTGTATCATAAACTTTTTCGCTTTCGTGATTTCATATGAAACGATATCATCCGGGAAAACGTCACAGAAATCACCAATTATTTTATAATTTTCCGGAACAACTCGGTTTGCAATGGCTTTCGCGCAAAGGTTTCGGAAATTGCAATTCGGGAACATATCAGCGGCTCTATATATGGTAAATTAAAAACAGTGTCAAGATGATCCATTCGAAAATCCGCCTTCCCGGTATATAAAAATGATGAAAAGCGTTGAATAATATTACTATTGAATTCATTAATAATAATTTTGTTGTCTTCGGTTTCCTTCCATTTGTTGTTTAATAAAGTTTCAAAATATTTCGATTGCGATGCGAGAATGGCTTTATGAACTTTGAATTCTCGATCGGGCGTGAAAATCGAAAAATCAGCGTGACTACCCGTTAATAGCAAGTTTTCAAAACTTTGCGCGAAAACGTTGAATCGCTCACCTTGTTGAGAGTCGCATCTATCCCAATATCTGAAGTATACGTTCACGTCTACAATAAATTTGCCATCTTCCCCTAATTTCCCTGCTGGAAGCACAAATCCTCCACTGCCGGCATGGAAAATATGCTTGAAGTCGGGGTCAACAAAAGTTGATCTAGCATATTCTTCGATTTTTGTTGCTAGTCGCCAATCAATTGAAGTATCAATACAAGAGTGACATTCAATAATTGGTTGATATGTGTCTTTGCTGATTTTACGCGCACTCACTTTCCATATGAAATTATAACTGCGCACCTCTTTGGAGCACTCGTCACCAATTTCTTTTAAAAAATCACATAAAAATAAGTTCATTGTTATGTTGATGAAAAGTATTTTTCTGCTTTTTCACTATCGGTCTGAAAAATAAATTGAAGTTGACGCGAAGCGAAATTAAGATGGTACGGAAGCACAATTTAAGTTGACGCGGAGTGTTGCGCGAAGCGATATTAAGATGCTTAGAGTGATGCATGAAATGCGACTGACTAATTATGGTAAAATTGAGTGGACTTATATAGAGGTAAGTGACGTCATCACCAATCCCCCACTCCTCAACATGAGTCATAGATGGATTTTGAGAATTGATCGATAAAGATAATCGAATCTGTAACTGATGGAATCAAATGACTATGACGTCAGAAACAAAACAGGATACTCAAATTATAACTGCACAGAAAGTGTAAGCAAAAGTATCAAATGATAACTACACAGCGAAAAACGCTATGATCATATTACATCTTGGACCGGAAGTTAGTTTGTAAACAAAGGTCACAAATTTGTCACGATCAAATGATACCGTTGTTAGAAATCATCAATGAATTTGAATTCCATCTACGTCACAATTTTTTCATATAAACACTTGGATCTATATTTAGCTCAGATCAAATTACATTCACATCCTGAAACTTAATACTATAAACAAATGTGGCAAATCTTATCTTGGTGTCATATTTTTAGTGTTTTTGTAATCTAAATAATAACATGGAATTTTTTGACTCTCAAATTACATTCACATCCTGAAATTTAATATTATAAACGAATAAGGTAAATTTTATCTTGGTGTCATATTTTTATTGTTTTCGTAATCTAAATAATAACATGAAATTTGTTGATCCTCGAATTACATTAACATCCAGAAATTTAATTTTATAAACAAATGAGGTAAATTTTATCTCGTTATCATATTTTTTACATTTTTGTAGTATAAATAATTGTCTTAAATTATCCTATACTTGAATTATATTTCTACAGTCATATATCTTGTGAACATTAGACAATCCATCATTTTAAAGCAGAAATTTCAGTAGGAATTCAAGTTAGATTCTTTAATATAAAATAATTTCTTCATTCGTGATTCAATTCCTATACGCTTTCGTGTGAACTTAGGAAATGTTAAAAGTACTCCGTAGAGTAGAAATGTAGGGTCTTATTGTAACCCGAAAATTTTTATAGGCACACTTGAGATTTCAAGGCGCTCATTGTTTTGGGCACGCTCGAAAAGATAGGGTGCTCACGTGAGGTGATTAGTTTCCAATGATGTTCATAAATTTGTACATGGCATTCAATTACATTTCCAAAAATCTGTATCAAACCAAATGCGTGTTCTTTTTTCGATCACAGTCTAACGAAAACCTCCAAAGATTTAAAATGTATCCATCATTCTTTTTTGAAAACGTGAAATTTTTCCTTCCGGAACGTTTCCGCAATTTTTCAAGTGAGGAATACATTGCAATAGTAGTACACTTGAAGCAGTCCCTACTACTAAATGGATTACATACCAGTCATTGGATACTCGGGGAGGAATATGTTGTAATCGCACAACAATTCATTTCGGTGAGTCATTAATTCTAGTGTGTGTGCGCGAGTGAAATAGGAAAATGAGGTGGGTTAAGAATATTTTTTTGTTTTATTACATTTTTTAAAGAAACGGGAACTCGATCGAATGAGGCGCTTGACCGCGGTGGTAAATATTCTCCGCGACATCAGTCAATTTAATGTGGTGATGGAATCAATTAATCAGATGGAAAATGACATCGAGACTTTGAAGAACTTGCTTCAAAAAAACAACGAAGAATTTCAATAACGTCATGAAGAGTTTGGTGAATTAAGAAAGAATTATCTATTGGAAACTGTAGCGTTTGAAAAAAAATTGTCTGAGTGCGAGGATGAATGTGAGCGAAATTAGAATATGCAGAGTAATGATATATAAAGAGCGAATGTTTGTAATGAGTGAAAGTGAACATGATTCGTTTTGTTCAGATAATCTCGACCAATCTTTAGATTTAACTTGTCAAATAAATGAAGAGAGCGAAAAGTATTATTTATTAAAAACTCGACTTATATGCATGAATGGATATATGCGTGAGGAGTATGGTGCAGAAGAGTAGATTTAAGGAATTATAAGTATATATATGTAATCATTGTAAAAAAAAATATATTAATTATTTAATCAAATAAGAAAAAAAAAAACAAAAAAAAATCTAAAAATTGAATTTGATAACGGGGGGGGGGCGAAAACCCTCTGTTTGTACAACAGAGGATACGCCCCCTGTTTTACCGACTGCAGGTGATTATTACCGACACAGGTAATTTACCAACAGCCGCCATCTTAGGTCCCTACCTAACCGACGCGGGGAGGGGAGGGAGGAGTCACGTGATAGGAGTAGGAGTGGGGGTTCCAGAACCCCTTCAGCTCACCTTCTATTTTTTGACAAACTCGAAAGTAGGTTCATTTGATAGAGCGAAGTTTATGCTACTACAATTGTTTAAAACCTCGATTTCGACTTTTGGTGCTGTGAGGTACCTTTTATCAGTCCACGCCACATATACCACATTTTTTTTCACAATTTTCAAATGCAAATTTTGAGTTCTAAATGTTAAATTACAATATCGAGTTCTACATTAAAAATTTGTTTTCAATTGAATTTTTTAACTATGAATGTGAAAAGTTCGTCCCACGTTCGAGATTTAATGTTTTCAATTGTGGAAGTCCTGGTGAAGTAGCGAAGGTGCACAGAGGAATCGTCATCTGCAACATTGTGCACATAAAATTATTCCTCGTGTCAATTTATGGTCATTACTTTTAATATTTTGTATTATAAAATAACCGCCCTGTTATAATAGGTTTACATCAAATTTCATAGAATTCACTAGTGCAATTTTTTTTTTAAATCCACACTGACGTTTATGGCAAATTGTTTTACGAAATTTGTGCAAATATGCGCACTCTTCCATCCTCAGAATCCATGCAAATGTTTTTATCAAGAACACCAGAATATAAGGACAAGTATAACTGCTACATAAATATGTCGAAAAAGCTGTCCGCAGCAGCCATCTTCAAAAAACGCTGGGAATTCTGCGTTGTTTTAAAACAATAAGAGCTAAAGAGAAACGATCGTGCGACAGAACGATTGGTAAGGGCAAGGACGTGCGGACACTTTTCACCTCACTGCGATACACGGCTTAGATATTTATACATATAGCAGTTATTTGTCCTTATATTCTAGTGTTCTTGGTTTTCATAAAACTTTTACAAAATCTGTACAGGTTATTCTCACCAGGCATATATTTTATTTTTTTACTTCCGATAACAAAACTGGTTTTCATAATTTTACAGAAGACTGCAAAGCTTTTGAATAAGAAATAAGGTTAGATAATTCTTTGTCTAAAGTATAGGTACAATTATACAAGTGATTGTAAAACTTTTAAACACAATGTAATTATGCAAGTTATCATACTTTTTTTGGAAAGAAACAGTTGCATTCGATGCAAGCTGTTCTCCCAAGTAGCAGGACCCAAGCGTTTGCTTTTAAGTCCACGATTCTACCGTCGATGAAGGGAATAATGCTGCTTCCATTATTGCGAAAGAATCACTCCAATTTCGATACTCTGGAAATTCGAAACTATATCAATAATTTCAAGTAACATGCAAATTTTAAGATTCTGGACATTTGCAAATTTCGAGATTCTTGAAATTTCAATTTAATTAAAAAATTTCAAGAATTCGGAAAATTTCAAAAGTCTGGAAATTTTACATAATTGCTAAAATTCTAATCATCATGCAAATTTTAAGAATTTCGCATTTTGAATTTATAGTGAAGATTCCAAGAATCATGCAAATTGAGACTCTGGAAATTTGAACAGAATCTATTTTATTTTAATCAACAATTACAAAATATTATGAATTCCCCAAAATTTTGAAAACTAAGAGTGTGACGCGACTTGACGGGGAGGGGAGGGTTAAGACTTTGTGATATCGTGTGACATAGAGAGGGGAGGGTCTAAGAGTGACCAAAAATCTGTGACGTATTTTATGGACGACTAAAGGTTTCATCGCAATCAAACCCCATAAACTTTCGCTGTTGTTTATAGATTATCTATAAGTTCTAAAGGTCTACTGTTTTACTGCCAGTAAGGAATTTTCATTGTTCTTTTTATTGGCAGTAGGTTCAGTAGACTTTTGGAACGTAAGGTATATTTTAAAAGAAGCAGAATGTAATCGAAACTACCTTTAATTCGAAAAAAAGAACGTTTTTTTTTCGAAACGCAAAATTTTCTATGGCCACTTGCAAAACGTGCAGCAAATTTACTTTCTCCGAAACACGATCTATGGTATACCAACGCTTATTAACTGGTAAACTGTTTGATGTAACTAATAGGTTTCGATAAGCAAGCGCTTCAAAATAGAATAATTTCGTGTCCTTTACATTCTGAATCATATTTTTGAGAAGAAGCCTCAAAGAAAGAAAACAACGTAGCTATTTGTTTATCTAGGGGTAAAAGTATGGCTTTTCGTGGTGACGCGAATATTTTCAAAACAAGGCTAAGATAACGTTGCGTCTGTCAGAACGATCATATTTTATCCTTGTTTCATAAACATTGGCCCCGCCGCAAAAATCCATACTTTTAGCCCGAGATATAAACATTTAGTTTTTTATACCAAAACTATCCAAAAAGCGGGTTGTTTACCTCATGCACAGGAACGCGCTTTTGATAGTTAAGGTACACAAAGTCAATTTAATTTTTTTGGCCAGATTCAAAAAAAATTTACTTAATACAAATCGAAATTTCAGGTTAAAAATGGTCTATTAGAAAAGTGAAGTTTTCATATGTGTACCAATTTTCTGGGCAAACAAATCCTTACCGTAAGACCATGACCACTGCGTTTACTCTTCTGCAGTTTGATCTGCGTTGTTGTTTTCTGAATACAACTCTGATAATTTCCGACCGAATTGTATCTCCTGAATGATGATTTCCTGACACTCGACATCTGCTGACTTTTCCCCGGCTTTCAGCTTGAACTTGATGAAGCAATTCTTAGAATTTTTCTTAGTTGGGTCTTTTGACGGTGGCAACTCTTCGTCCAGGCTTCCAACATTTAGTCATTCGTTGAAACCGCAGAGACCTTTAATGGCTCTGCTGGATTATTGACATTCTGAAAATCATTACATGATGGATGCATGTCGATAAACCGTGACAAAGCAATGTATAACTTGATTTGTATACCATTTGGAACTTCATATATTTTGAAACATTTTTCTACTCGAGTATTTCAGTTACTCAGAGACCTCAGAGACTTTCAATTGAATTAAATATATCATTGTCATTTCAAACATTTCTTCAATTGCGAGAAATGTAAACTTGTTACAAATTACAAAATTTTGGAAATCAAGAATGGTAAGGTTAGGCGCGTTAACGTCAATTGCATAATGTTTACGTTGATGAACATAAAGTTGACGTGAATAAAGTCTACATGAATTTTACGTAAACTGTTGATTTGAATAAAACAAAAAATTCCGATGAAATTCTGACTATTCATTAAAATAGCATATATTTATGTAAACTGTTTACATGCACTTTGCATGCTCCTGCATCGAAAGTTTAATGTAAACTGTACATAAACATTTACAGAATGAATGCAAGTCAAGAATAATTAAAGAGTTTTTATTCGCTTCAAAACTCTGGAGCCAGAGTGGAATTTATAAGGTCTAACGTTAAAACTTCGGAACTCATAAGCTAGCGGAGCGGTCCTAGCAAAGTGCTCGGACCTAAAAGTAATTCGATTTTGATTCTAAAATGATATTGAAATAATCCAAGGTCTTTTTAATGCTCACTATACAATATTAATCGTGAAGCAATTTGACATTTGTTCCACACATTCTTTCACTGTTTTTTTTTTTTTTTTTTTTTTTTTCTGAATAAGATTAGTTACCTGAGTTTGGTTTGCTAACACTGTGGAACAAAATTTGGGTTTTATCAAATCTCAATATTTTTTTTTTCATGCAGAAGGTATCTATAGGTCACTGAAACACGTATGCAAAAGGATTTTGAAATTCATAGTAAAATTTGCGAATTATAACTATGTGAAGGTAAGATAAAGCAAAAAACCTATTTTTCATCCTATTCTAAAAATTCATAAACCATTTTTTCTGTCTTTCTACAAAGAAATCGAAAATTTTTACAAAATCGCGATCACATTATTAATTTAATGCGCGAATTCCCTCATGAAATTTATTTCTTTTATATTTATTTATCTTGGACTCAATGACTTGTGCTTTTTTTTGTCTGAAAATTCTCCAAGTAAAATTCTTATTTTTCTTTTTTTTTCTCATTCTTTGAGAAGTGTGAAAATCCATTCATTTTTTTCTTCATCGTTTGGACATCTTTTGTCGTCATCTCGTCCATTATTCATGAGTCATTGGATCCGAGACATCATTTGATACGGATTAAAAGGAAAGAATGGCGAGGAAAAAAATAAATTTCATGAGGAAATTCGCGCATACAAGTACTGATGCCATCGCAATTTTTTAAAGATTTTTGAATTCTGGATAAAAAAACAGTAACAATAGTTTTTTAATTCTTACAATAGCATGGAAAATGAAGAATCTGAAATTTGTACATTTCAGAGTCTGTAAGCATTTACAATTCACAAATTCCGCTATGAATTTCAAAATCCTTTTGCACACGTGTTTTGGTGACCAATACCAACATGTTGCATGTAATTTTTACATTGGAATTTTTTTTGCTTCACAGTGTAATCTTAAAGGTTACTTAAAGTAACTTTTGTTGTAATTAATCAAAATTAAGTTCATTTTTTATTTTGCTCCGAAAATTGCATGTTCCTCGGCAAAACGAATGATGACGGAAATTTTAGCCGTTATACATTGCCGTCATGATTGTGGATTATTTTAAGATCAATAAATGATCCAAGCATTTGCTAGGGGGATCTTAGAATGGATTTCAACATTAATCATACCTTAATCAGTCTCCCAGCAATTCGCAAGAGGGACGTAGTATTGATCCATCGTATAAGCTTCTGGAGCGATTTCTCTTCGAACTTCAATGTTCATCGCTGGAGCTAGAATGTCCTCGTAGGGAATAAATTGGAATTCGTCATCATCATTTTGAATGAACCGTCGAATGTGTCTAGTACCCAAACACACCTCATCTTCTTCGACGTGTATTCGCCTTCCTACTATTCCCTGTCGGGTTACGCCAACGTCTACAAACGATATTATGGCTATTACATCCCATAGTCCGTCAACGCTACGCATGTGATGATTACAGTATCGATAAGCATTCTGTGCAGAAAAGGTTTTGTAGCTTGCCCCATTGATCAAAGCGTTTCGATAAAAGGTCATTAGTACGTTTAGGTCTACTTCGGGAAGCGCAGCATAAGTGGCATGGTCTATTACTTGAGTCGGTTCCATTCGACTTCGGTCGTTCGTTTTGTAAAAAAAAAAACCGTTGTTTCGTGTGGAGGCACATCCCACTTTCTTTTTGCCTTCATCTTCTGCACGTACCGTCTAGTTACAGGAGATAAGTTTTCGTCTTCTACTTCATTATCCAAGAACTTTGTCAACAAATATCTTAGTGAAATTTGATGCGCCCTTTTGAATCCAGCTGTAACAAACCTAACGATTCGGTTGTTCCATGACTCAAATGGGAAGGCTGTATGGACCCATAAAGGTCCCCAATCTCGAACAGTTTTTGGCAAGTGACCCAATAAGTGTGTATTAAATGTCATCGATTCTTAGCCGTAGAGCACTTCATATTCGAAGATGAACTGCTGCAACTGCCTTTCAGCGACATTTAACTCTTCGACGGTGATTGTCTCTTGATTAAATAAAAAAATAGAATCAGAAAGGAGTGCTAAATGTTGATGATGCCGGTCGTCGAGTATTCCATGCAGGCATGGAACAGCATAATAAAGAATCCAATTTCGCCATTCACTGGCTTTCCAATTTTTATGGTCTTCAATAGGGCGAGGCTTCCGAGACACTTTTGAAGGGGGCTTGATCAACATTAACCGTGCGTTGATGATGGCTCGTGAGTTTGAATTTCCAACGTACCACTGACTGCGCACGTCTTCAACAAACATTTTCAGAAAAAGTTTTCTCGCGACTCCTAAGAAAACGTTATGGCAACTATCAACCGCTACACCTTGCACAAGGTCAAAGTGTGGTATCAAAGCCATAGCTGATATTCCTTTGACTCCGTGTACAACTGCTCGTCTACGCATTGCGTCCCTCATGTCTTGTATTATTCCTCGGTGTGTTCGTCGCTCGTCATGAAGTTGATTAGGATAAATTCGACGTCGCCCATATTGAGCACCAGGGTGGAGACAAAATGTACATCCATAATGTCCGTTGAATCGTCGCATGCGAAGGAGGTCAGGCCTGGCAACTGAATCCGCGCACATTAACACTGTTATAAAACGACTTGTAACTTCTCCGTGCCCCTGTGGTGTCCACCTTATATCGTTTACGTATAAATCACGAAGTTAGAGTGCAACAGGTAGAATAATGCTGTTCATGATAGGATGCTGATTAACGACCCAAATCCCAGCTATGAACATATTTCTGCAACGGGCTCGGGGTGACAGTTCATTCAACATTAAAAATATAGGCCACGAAGTAGCTTTCGAACTTTTTGATATTTTAACACCATCGGTCCATATAGTAAATGAAAAGTTCCACGAAGAGCTCAGAAATCGCAGTCCACGTCTCAACCGTTTATATAAAGCACCATCGAAGATGTCCCCAATTATTCCCTGTCTTCTGCCACGTCCTCGTCGTTGTCCTCTACTTTCGCGATATCGCAAGGAATTGTATGCAGATGGTTTTCTAAAAAAGTCGGCAATTTGATCTTTTAAGTTTATTGTGATATACCAAGCAAGATGGTAGTTTCTTGCTCCAGGGATGCATTTACCACATCGACATCGACGAGTTACGACCTTATTGTCGCCCACTTTTTCTCCACAAATTTCACAAAAAACCTGGTATACCACACCTCGTTCACTTCTATGCATGGCCTTCCAACATCCTCGCTTAGTCGTGGGAAACCAATTACCAGCGCACATATCTTTCAGATAACGCAGTATAGTTATGAACATTTCGTACGGTCCTTTGAAGGTGACGAGAATGGCCAGGAAAAACACGAAAAAATCTGCTGGTTTGACGTTCCGCAGGAAAGTTGCTGGTACAAAAAGGCGGGAGTAAAATATTCCAAAAAATGTCATGTTGTTTTCGACCTCTGCAACTTCTTCAACTGGATGATCTTCTGGTATTTGGGCATTTTCACCTTCTGGCGGGTAGGCATTTTCGTCCCCTGGTGGATGGGCATTTACATCTTCTGGTGGTTGGGCATTTTCATTTTCTGGTGGGAAACCATTTTCATCGGGGTCTACGAATTCCAGTGGGTCATAAACTTCTCCCTCTCCGTCAACAATATCCTCCTCTTCGTCTGCAATATCCTCTTCCTCGTCATCGAAATCATCATTCGCACCTCCCCCTTCTTCTTCTTCTTCTTCACCGTTGTCAATCCCCTCATCGATGTCATGTACTGCGTTTTCGATGTCAGCAAGTGATTCGCCTACTACCACGGCTTCATTTTCTACATATATATCTTCGAAAGGTTCTTCGTCCTCACTTGTTGTGGTATGATAGTCGTTGTCTCCTTCACTAATGGAGTTGTTGTAATCAACACTCATCGCATTGTCGGAGTCCTCGTTTTCCGTACTCATGTCGTAGAAAAGATCGTTGGAGAAATCTGAAATACACCAATTCTTTGGAATTATGAACTCTAACTTACCAATTTGTTGTTAAATTCGAAGCTAACCGAACTCAACTGTGCAGGCCACGCCCCATTACAGATCCCGCCCCTTTTTGGCTTACGCCTTCTACAGACCAGACCCACTTTGAATCTAAATTTCTTCTGTCACACATTTCTTAGCTACCCGTAACATAAAAAGGTTAAGCAACTTTTTATGCCAATCCCCTCTTCAAGGCCACTACCCTTCGGGCCACTTTACACATTTGAGGGGTGATAGTTCAAAACCGGCAAACCCACA
Organism: Platygaster robiniae; assembly: GCA_028476575.1. Lineage (NCBI taxonomy): Eukaryota > Metazoa > Arthropoda > Insecta > Hymenoptera > Platygastridae > Platygaster > Platygaster robiniae. The sequence goes on from CM052019.1 coordinate 29,424,265, forward strand.
TTTCAATAAGGCTCTTTTTCTCATGCGTTTCCAATAAAAATGTACCTTATTAGAATGTTGGTCAGCCGGTTTTGAATTATCACCCTTCATTTGTAAAAAAGCCTACACCAAACATATGGATTAGTCTCCATAAGTTGTGACCGTAAAAGGGGAACTCCGTTAACTAGGGCATGGCCTGAAAATAGGCTTAGCCAAAAAAGGAATGAGCTTAAGAAGCTGCAAAACCTAAAATAGGGGTGTGCCATAAACGGAGAAGTCTGAGTGGGGGCGTGGCTGAACAAATAGCATGGCCTGGAAAATGACAAACTCAACAGAGGCGTATTCTAAGGAGGGATTGTAGTTAATGTTTATTTTATTAGGATAGTCTTTCATTTATAAAATTAATCGAGACGTGTCCGAACAGGGGCGTTGCATTAGAGGTGAAAAAGAGGAAGTAAAACGTTTGTTGAATTTATGTAACTTGTAAGTTACAATTTTTAAGCCAGTAACTTACATGTACGCATCACTTTTTCAGATATGGAAGTGAAAATCTCTACTTGTTATATAAGAGATCAAGTTTGTTGCAAAGATTTTAGTTAAAATCTTCCCGCAAAATGTAAAATAGTTTCAATGTTTTCTTATGATTCTTTTGACGAGTATAAGTATTTTTAAATGAATGTATGGGTGTCACATTCTTCATAGTTTTAATACATTAATTAGAATTGATGCGTTGATAAATGAGCTTCTTTGTCAATATTTATCAAAATTTTTTCAACGTCAACTACAAAAGCTCTTTAAAGGCTTTAAAAAAAACATAACAAAATTTATTTGAAAAACGATTTTGATCAAATAGTTTCTAACACTTTTTCTGCATTGCTTTGCTGGTGCGAACCTCTGCAGATAAAAATCATCAATTTTTTGGAAAATTGTTCATCCAATCAATTTCATTTCATGTTTTTCTTAGAGCCCTTAAATAGCCTTGAATTTGGAGCTAAAAAGAATTTCGATTCAAACAGTTTCAACTCTCTTTTCAGTATTGTTCTGCTTGCTTAAACTTAAGCTAGCAGAACATTTATTTTCCGGTAAACCCATGAAACCTTAAATTTTTAATAAGGGCATTTAAGTAGTCTTAAATTTTGCAAAAAAATTTTTTTGATTTTGCTGACTTTGTTCTGTCAGCTTAAGAGACGTCTCGGAGCGTGTCCTATTTGATGACGAGAAATAATTTTATGAACTTTTTTTTCCGTTCTCGACATAAAATGCATGCTAATGATAATAATTAAAATGTAACGAATCAAGATATCGAAAAAAAAAATTCCCAAGTGAGCCGAGAAGCACTTGTTCTCAGAATGAGTGTGCGAAATTTCAAGTTAATTCATTGCATAGATCTTGAGAAATCATATACAACCGTGTGTGTGCATATAATTTGTAACCTTGCGTAGATGCAGCATTGTGTAATGAGGTTTAGTACACCTCTTAGTAAAATAAAAATTTGATTAGAAAATTACTAGTAACCAAAATGTTTTGTTCAATAAAAATATTCGGAGAATCTGATTACAGTGTGAAAGACTTTGAACCCTTGATTGAGAAAATTAAAAAACCAAAGAATTTGCACATCATATATGCGGTAAAAATCATTTACTTTCTCAATAAAAAAATTAAAATTTTCCGTTAATACGACCGACAATATGTAAAACATGTTCTCGAATCAAATGTAACTATTGAATATTTGCTGTGTTAACCTTTGGAAAATTCGATTGCAATAAGCAAAGAAAAAATGATGGATTTAAAATCTTTTATGAAATATTTGAGTGACGATGGAAGAAAGTTTTTTGATGATTTGTTTAAAAAGTCGGCAGTTAAGAAAAATGAAACGAAAAATCTGTGAAAACCTTAAAACAACTAAAAACTACAAATGAGGTGGCGAAAAAAGCTGTAAAAAAAAGGAATGTATGGTTTAACTGAAAATAAACATTTATGTATATCGCTGATAATTGATACGATTGTGGTTATTTTATTTTTGGTAAATAATATTTTTTCATGTAAACTTTGGCAAGTATTGAGTCACATTAATAGTATATTCCTTAACTAGTGTGGAAAAGGGGTTTTTAACGAATCTGAGGGTTGCAACGCGAGCCGAAGCCGAGCGTTGTAATCAGATGAGTTAGAAAAACTTGTCCACACTAGTTGAGGATAATATTTTGTTCGACAACGTGGAAAAATGCGAGTTTTATGGGGATCCAAACGTGGGAAAAAGAGCATTTCTTCCACGGAGTTGAACAAATTAATATTATGCTTTGCATTGTTTACTAAAGTCTTAAAAATGATTATAGTTACTACTTAAAAAAGCAATGTATATACGACCACGCGCGCTTCAGCACGTAGCGTTATGAACTAAAAATGTAGGTGACTAGTAATTTTCTAATCAAGTTTTTATTTTACGAAAAGTTGTACTAAACCTCATTACACAATGTTGCATATACTCAAATTAAGAAGCAAAATTTTTTCACAGACTTTTTTTACTGTTATGATAGAAAAGTTTCTACTTTTAATTAAAAATTTGTTTTTTTAAACTCAACTTTCTCAATATTTTAGTGTATCGTAGGCAGCTCTAAAGCTCTACGAGTAAAATGAAAGGCAATTTGTTAAAATCCGAGTATAAATATTGTCTCAAACGGGGTTTTCACGCTTGTCATAACCCTAAGTGTATTGTCGCAATTTTTGGAAATTTTAGCTTCCTAAAATCATTATTATAGAAAAAAAAACCAGGTTGAACACAAACGCTCAGCGACATGTGATGAAATTTTTCGCCAGTACGACATACTACGGAGCTCGCGCGCTTAAAATTCAATCACATCGCGCTGCGCGTTTGTGTTCACACACACACACACACACACACACACACACACACGCGCGCGCGCGCGCGCGCACGCACACACACACACAACCCGCTAGGTTTTATATAAATAATAGTTTCAGAGAGCTAAAACTTTTCAAAAAGTTCGGCAGTACACTTAAAACTATGATAAGCGGGAGTACCCCGTTGAAAACGAAAATTCCCTCGATACATTTTCAATGCGAACGTCGAAAAACATGATTATACATTCGGATTAAAAAAACATTCAATTATTAATAACTTTTGATACACTTTTTGATACTGTATTCAACGCTGCAGACGTCCCTGAACAAAAGTAAACAAAAATTATTTTGGTACGTTGAAAAATAAATGTTCTGCGGCGATGTAAGTTTTAAAAAACATGGCTTTTTCTCGATTTAAAAATATACATTTTTGATTATTTTTAACGGAAACTATCATGTGTACGAAAAAAGTTTAAACGGGTACATACATTCGTTTTTAACAATTTATCGAGCAGTGTTGAAAATTTTTACAAATTCGGACTTTTGATTTTGACTCGTGACGTCACCGCGCGGACAATGGGTACTTTTAGGCGTTTTCGAGCGCTCGGCGAGCTATTGCATCCAGGGGCTCAAATTTACCAAAATTTTTGCCATATTTTTCTGAGTCGATAAGTCTTTTTCTACTTTCCAGAAAACTCAAAGTCAAGAAAGATAATCAAGTTAGAAGTTTTAATAATCAGATTTGTTGAATTTAAAACTTGAATATCTTTTTTGATTTCGAGTTTTTTGGAAAGTGGCACAGGACTTTTTAACTTAAAAAAATTTGGAGAAAATTTCGGTTAATTTCTGTCCGTGATTTCTATCACCACTCCTCGAAGGAGCGCGTTTATTAGTTAAATTTCAAACTCGAATATCATTTTTGATTTCGAGTTTTGTAAAAAGTGGCGGAGGAATTTTAGGGTTAGAAAAATTCGATAAAAAATCAGGCTATGTATAGCTAATGTATTAAAAATAGGCTCAAGTGCATTTTGGCTCTGATCGTGTCCAATATACTATTTAATAAATTAATGAAGAAAATATTACAAATTTCCAAATATTTGAAAATTTTGGCATAGTTCCGAAAATTTAAAAAACATCAGTTTCGAAAAAATTCAGGGTCATACAAATTTTAGCGTTTTATTATATCCCGGAAAAATATAAAATTGAAGAAACGTAGGAAAATTTATGTATCTATAGTTCAAAATTTGAAAAAGTGAAAGTGCAAATTGAAATTTAGAAATTCTGAAAGTTCTTAAAATTTTGAGTGATGGAAAATTCCGAGGCACTTGAGAAGTTTCGAAAGTTCAGTTCTTTTTATTAAACATACATGATTATCAATTTTTACGAAAAGTGATCAAATTTTATTGCATTTGGAAAACTTTTAAAATAATAAGACTCGTGCAGAAATGATAAATTTTAGGAAGTCCAAAAATGATAACAGTTTCAAAAATTTTTATAAGTGTCAAATTTTTGGGCATTTTGAAAACTTATAATGAAAAATAGTCGAAAAAATTAACTTATTAGCATGCTTTACTTTAAAGATTATGAGAAATATAGACGTTACAATAATTTAAGCAATTCAAAAACTGTCAGTTATATCGAACATTACTTCAAAGTTTGAAAAATGTAGAGAATTTTCAGGTTTTGAACATGTTCTATGTGCACCCTTTGCATTACAAGTTCGATTAACATACTGCTAGGAAATCTAAAAGTTAAATGACACTTTGTTATAAGCAGTTGTTGGTCTGGCAACAATGTTGAATTCTTCGCTTGATTCCCGGTCGGAAGAAAATTTAGAAAATAAATAAATCGAGAATTTCCCCTTGAAACAAATGAAGGTATAATAGGAGAAAAGTGGTGTCAAGTTCAGTTGAGGTTCGAATTTCAAGCTGTGCGCATTGTCGGAAAATGGAAAATAACGCGTCGGAAAATGTAAGGCGAAGCACAAGGTGCAATAAAGCCGTGCCAGCTTTGCGGTTCACACCTTCTGCTGACTGTGACGCGCAAAGTGCGATTGAGGGTTGGGGACCTTCTTCTGGTTTTTCTCAAACTTTAGACGGAAATGAAAACGGTGAAAGTGAAGAAGTTTTTCACGGTGAAAATGCATCAAATTCAAGTGATAACACCAATCAATCAGGGAAGAAGACAACCTGTATCGAAGGACAGTGTGAAGTGAGTATAAGAATAAAATTTTTCCAGATAATTAGATAAGAGTTGCTTTATACATCTGTATATACATATAAAGCAGAATAAATGTACTTTTAAAAATGGTACATTTGGTAAAATGTAATGACATTTCTGAATTTTTCATTTTTTTAGTAAAAACAATATTAGACACCAATGGAAGTTGAAATATACAAAAAATTTCTGCGTTTGAAAAATTAATAAACTTAAGAATTGTTACGATTTTTACAACTCTTTTCTCAAAATTACCATAGAACAGCCTATAAACTAATAATTCATAGCCATGCATCAATTCATCATTAGGCGTAAAGGGGAAATCGGTTACTTTTATGAAAGGTTAATTTTTTTGACAGTTTTTGATTAGTTTTGATATCTCACACAGTCTTTGGAAAATGGTAATAGGTTTCGAACGTATATGAAGTGTACAATAAACAATAGGAAAACCGATAATCTTTATTAATGCATCATTGTTTGAGTAATAGAATAAAAATTATGGTCATTTTATATAATTTTAAATATTTTAGATAGACACTTGATAGTTGTGACATTCAATATAGCATAAAAAAATAATCGAAGTTTTTCTTAATGAGCTAACATTGAACCATGTGACTTAATAATTATGCTTGAATTTTTCAGTATTGTAGTTTAATTGTTGTTATTTCATAACAGGTTAAACGTTTTCGACATTACTTTTACATTTACTTTGTTATACTCTGTAAAAGGTTAATAGCACAAAAAAGTTTTAAGTAATTGAAGGACGTAGACAGAAATTTCATTTTGGAAAGGCTTAAGGTGAAATTTCATGGGGCGTCAAACGTCAAGCGTCGAAAGGTGTGATCTTTTACTTACACTGATTTCAGCAAGTTAATGAATTTTAATCTCAATATCAGAGAAATAATGATGAATACTTTCCAAATTTTCGGGATCATCAAAACTTTTTTAGGTCTCTAAAGTTTTCTAAAATTGTGAAATTCTAAACATTGTCCAAATTTTCTGGACCTTCAAAATGTTTCAAACACTTTAAACTTTAAAAATTTCCAAAATTTTAAAAAATCTGAAAATGTTCGACATTATCGCCCTTTTGCAAAAATAAGGAATTCTTTTGTGACGAGAGGGGTTTTTTTTCCCTCGTCTTAAAAACGTTTTATTCAAGAGAAAAAGAAATGTTTAACTTTGCTGAAATTCGCAAAGCTATTTTCTAACAATTAGATAGCGCGCGATTATCAACGAGTTCACCGGCACTAGAACTAACGCTCGTGCAAGATAAGAGTAGTGCTTCATCCTATCTACAGCATAAGAAATAAAATCATTCCGTTTCAATCATTTTACTATTCGCTATTTTTAGAGAGGATAAACGATTTCTTAACTCCTTATCGATTCAACTTGCTTTGTCATTTTACTATTTTCGTGTTATGATAAATTTTACCTTCCTCATCAAATTACTACCGGATACAAACGGACTAGAAATTATCCGTTTATTTCCTCTCAAGACGGTATATAAGCAGTGGATTTTTTTCTGGAAGTCAGTCGTATCCAAACGATTCACACCAGCTCTCTCAAAAAGCTAAACCACTACTCTTCCCAAAAGTTAAAAAACCTGCTCTCTCAAAAAGCTAAACCACTACTCTTCCCAAAAGTTAAAAAACCTGCTTCAAGGCTAATAGACATTTCGAAAGTAAGCATTAACCAAAAACCTGGTACTTGTATAAAACGTCTATTTTATGCTATATCTTGCGCCCCTGGTTTGGTGATGAAGTCTCACAACTTCATCCTCATATAGCTTCCAAATGACTCTGAATCAAGGGAGGCAAGGTTTTAGCATGGAAAAGCGCAAACAACAAGTATTTAGGAAAGAAAATAAATAAATATTATACAAGCTCAAGTAAAGAATTAAAGAACAATTATTACACTAATCTTCAGCAATACTACGGGGAACTAAAGTTAAAAGAAAGCAATTAGAATAACGACTCATTGTAGACGAAAAAGGTATAAAGAATTCACGACTATTAATCGATACAGTTCGGCTAGGTAGAATAAATTGAATGAAGATATTAAAGATGTTTTCTATTCTTCTTCTCGGTAGTGAGTTCTAAGGATTTCCAAACGTATATACGAGGGTGCGAGGCTAATAAAAGGATAAGAAAGCGAGAGTCCTTTCAGATTCAATCTTCTCACCCATGTTATTCCAAATTCCAGAGGAATTTAGACTTGGATTATAAATACCAGGATCTAGGTAGAAAGGCTTTCCAGAAATTTAAAATAAAGCATTTAAGAAGGCCCCGCCCCTTTTGGACAAAAGAAAAGATTCAAGAAGCAAGAGAGAGCTCTTTAAAGAGAAATACTCCTATAGAAGAACCAGAAGAGCCCATAATTGCCGATGGGGAATTTTTCCAAGCAATGAAAGATGATTTAGAAGTAAGGGCAGGGATTTTCGAGGAATATTTATCAGGACTAGAGAAACAAGAGCGTGTAGTATCAGACATAGAAGCAACCTCCAGCTCTCATGAACCCTTAGAGGAAGGGAATCTTTCCAATACATTCTCGGACATGCCAGAGTCACACAAAAGGGAATTATTAGAGATAAGGGAAGAAATAAGACAACAACTTTTAGATTAAGGAATTATACCTTGTAAAAGAAAGTTATAATAATAATGTCACCTTGTGACTTCAAACTGTATTTTCGAGGTGTCTTTATTTAACCCTTAAAAAATTCTCCCGACTCCCTTTAAAAGTCGGATAATGGGTCACTGTAGGCCGTTGTCTACAGAGGGCCCTTTTCTGTCGACGAGATCAAGGAATATAATTATTCCTAGGCGCATAGCCTAACAACACAAAAAAAAAATAATAATAATAATTTCCAAATTTAATATTCCGAGTCTCGCTCGTTACACTTTACACTTTCGAATTGCTAATAATCATAAATAATATGAAGTTTCAATCTTTGAAACTTTTTTTAATGTCTGAAATTCATGAAAATTGAAAAATGTTTAAAATACTAAAAATTGTCAAAACTTTTTACACTTTCAAAAGTTATAGAATACTCTAAACTCTTAAAATTTGCAAAATTGTTAAAAATCCTCAAATGTTCGACATTCTCAACTTTTTCAAAATTAAAGAAATAAGAACGATTTTGTAGGTTCAATAAACATAAGTATGATAAATTTCCAGAGTTGTCAAAGCTTCTACGAATATCTGAAAATTATCAAAATTCGGAAATTTTTGACATTCTATAAATTGTAGAAATTGCTAGACTTCCGAAATTTTTAAGTTGAGATTTCAAAATTTTCTAAATTGTTAAAAATCTTATAATGTTAGAAATCATCAACTTTCTCAAAGTTTGAGAAATTTGTAAAATTTTCGAAATTTCAGCAATATCGTGAATATTATTAATTTCTAGAATTTTTTAGACTTTTGAGATAACGGAAATGTACAAAAATTTGTTAATTTTTAAAATTCAAAAAATTTTTTTAATTTTCGGACCTTGACAATGTTCGAAATAGTAGGTACAAACTTTTACACTTTGAAAATGTGTTAAGAGTCTTACCATGTCTGAAATTATTAACTCTTCAAAAGTTTAAGAAATTCGCAATACTTTCAAAATTCTAATAAACATTAATAAAACCTTCCAGAATTTATAAAAAGTATACAAATCTCTAAAATTTACGACAAATTTGAAATTCTCCAAATTTAATATTTTCATAATACATTCTTTCAACTTTAAAAATGTTTGACATTGTTGAAAATTCCGCATTATTTAAAACGTTAAGAATTCGTAGAATTATCGTAATTTTGAGATTTATAAGAATTATGGTAATTTTCAAAATTTTTCCGAAACTCCACAATTTCCAAAGTGCTTTGTGATCTGATAATTTATGATTTTTTAAAAACTTGGTAAATTATCATTTATTGCCTGAGACATGTGTAACGTTTCGGGTTGTGTTGTTCGAACCGCTACCTTCAGGGACCGGTCAAAAACGATAAATTACTCAAATTTCCTTAAACACACGTTTAGTTTATTATACTCAGATACAGGTTATTTCCGTGAGCGAATACAATTCTCCGCGATAAGAATTCTCGGACGCGACAATAGGTTTCTACATCTTTGCAAGTTTACTTGAAGGACTCCTGAAAATAAAAAGCGCGGCAATGCCTGATGAGCCGGTATTTATAGGTACAATTTTCCATACAACATGACCATATTTAGGCATGGGCAAAAGTCAGAGAACGATAAAGCGATGAGCTTGCAATTGCTCACCGGAAAAAGCACATTTCGGGAGTCTTAATAGTACATTATTTCGCAATTGGGAATCGTAATTACGCGCTATCTAAATGTCTACTTGCAATTAAGGCAAAAATTGATCGTTTGAATGACAAAATGTTCACTTTTATGAACTATTCCAGAATATTCTTACAAGTTTTCTATATTTAAATTACCATGTCACCGGGACGTGACAACATGAAAACATTTTTATTTTTCAGAAAAAAAGAAAGAAAGCTCGTTTGAAGTGCGCAGTCGATGTCGACGACATAGTGCAGAGGGTTTTCCAGAAAGTCGAAGCTGAAATCGATGTAAGTTACTTAAGTTAGACATGACTGAGGCATTTCGAATTCGTTGATATTAGGAATATCTTTTTTGATAGTGATTAAGACGCAATTATTCACTGCTCACCAGCCACGTTGTCACTTTACGCGGTGGTAGGAGTGAAAATGCAAGATAAACCAGAGGGCCAAGAACGTTGGGAGTGGTGGGGGGGGGGGGGGGGGGTATAAGTAATTGTAAATTATTCGAGAAATTTGCTGCTTTCTAAATTATTTACATTATTCAATTAGTCAGCATAGATTTAAAGATAAAAGTATACCGACCGATGTCAGTTTCTCTCATCAAAACAATACGAATTAATGGAAGTAGTACGTCTCTGTATTGCTATCAGTAAAGAAAGTGACAAACCTTTTTTTTTCCAAAGATTGAGAAACAATTCGATTCGCACGGCGAAATCAGGCGTTTGGAGACAGCAATGACGGACAAAGTGCAGCAGGTGGTGGAAACTGCACTCCAGAATCACGCAGTCGCTATCAGCAACATGCTGGAAAACCAAGAGAAAAAAATGTTGAAAAAAATGAAGGAAATTCTGAATAAACAAAACAACTTAAACCCGCAACCAGGAGCGATCAATAAAAATCTGGAACATCCAAGTGAAGAAGAAAGACTTGATCGATTAAATCGTGCTGCTACCGCAGTAGGGGTTATAGGTAGGAAGAATAGGCCTGGATGGGTAATTTTGATTTTTACACAAAATTGCTCAGTTTTTAGAAACTTGAGAATTACCTCGTACAACTATGTACGTAAATTTTATATTCCAGTGCCTCTGCACATGTTAAAGTCAGCTTCAAGTAAACACCATGTAAACACCATGTAAACAGTTTATGTAATGTTTATGTAATAAGTAACATAATGTTTATATAATATTTACATATTATTTACATAATGTTTCCATGTTTCACTACAATTTATGTTAACAGGTGAGGACGCACTGGGATGATAACTTTCCGTAAAAACTTTGTAATAGGACCTCCTGTGAGAAAATTGTTTCAGTTTTTCCATTCCAGAAAAAAATCTGTGACAATTTTTCAATAAATGTCTTGGGCATACTATTCACTTGAAATCCAATCTTTCCAATTTCAGACGGACGAATATTTTGGTATACCGCTCAGGGTCCATTACTTGGGAGAAGCAATGAGAGCCCCTACCATAACAGCACGAATTAAAAATCTTGGAGCCGCCTTATGGGGAGATGACGAGATCCTCTATGTCAGCGCCCGTCCGCGAAATTCGAGCGAAATGAATGCGATCGTTTTGAGCGACTACCATGGCAGTTTGGTTATTGGTAAATATAACTAATTCAAGAAAATTATTTGGCAAGGTTTAATATTTACCTTACGCAAGATTGATATAAAACCGGATATAAATACATGAAAGTAATAATTTATTGAATTTGTTAATTTAGTAGCATCGAGATGTAGAAAAAAAATTTGGAGCTTACTTGATTTGAATCATTTTTATCATAAAAGTTCTAGTTTACAAAACACAAATTTTTTTAAAAGCAGATAAACATCATTGCAATTGAATTTTTTAATACTTTTCAGATATCGCCATGCTGTGGGAAATGCATCCACCACCGAATGTAAAAAAATTGTGCCAAAATTTTCTGGATCCATTTACAGCGTCCGAAGCAAAAAATATGATTGGTTTCAAACTAGCCCAAATTAGAGCGTACATGGCAAAAAAAAATGATATTGAAAAAGGAACAAATATTTTTTAGATACATGTTTGTTGTGATACATAATTCTCATGTATGAGTTTCATTTTGATGCAGCTGAAGTTTCAAGCGTTGAGAAAATAAAGTAATACATAAAACAATTGTTTACAGAAAAAGGTAGTTATCAAAATGATTGAATAAAAAGTTCAATGCTAAGAATTATTTCTTACTCAAGTTGAAAAATTGGGTGAAAACAATTTATTCGGTTTCCGTTTATTTATAAATGTTTCAAAGTGAGGCCACATTCAATTTTGAAAATTTTTTCATGTGTGATATTCACAAATATTTTTTAATTTTGTTAATACATGCTGCATGTTTGAATATCTCTAATAAAATGTTTGCAGACATTTTCAGAACGTCAACATTCTCAAAGTGTTTAATTTCCAAAATCTAACGTTAATGGGAATAAATGTTTAAATACTTTTTGAATGAGCATTTTTAAGGATTCTGTTCACTTTTAAAATATAAAATTTCAATAAATGGAAGCTTGTGTGATCCTCTCAAAATTCCCGAGCTATCCTATTTTGGAAAGCAATTAAAATTCCTGAATCGTCTATGATTTTTCAAAAATTACCTGTAATAATAAGCAAACTTTTATATTTTTCAAAGTATCGATAAGATTTAAATTCTGGAAATTGAATTGACTTTCTGTAACTCGAAAATGTTGACAATTTTCTAACATAATATTCTTTAATTTATGCATAAACATTTACATTAAGCGAATTCAAACTGTCAAAATTTCATATTTCATTCAACATGTTAAATTGGTATACACCTGTGTATACCTTGAGTTAAGTGAAGGTTTTTATTGAAACATTACTTGAATTGCGACTGAATTTCAAAAACTTTAATGTAATGGATGTCAAGGAAAATTGAAATGATTGTAAAATAAATGGAAAGGTTGTAATTAAATTCTTCTCGAGCTATAGCCAATCTGGACAGTTAATTATTATTTTACTATACTGAAAGGTACATAGGAAGGAAACATTATTAATCTATCTGCGATTTTACTGCCAGGGAGTCGACAAAAAACCCTCTTCTTTTTTTTTATAATATTTAAAGCCACTTATGGAGTTGCGCCCGATTCATCTACCAATCATTACTAAATAAAACCGTGAGTACTTCTCAAGTTTAGCGACTCTTGCTTGAAATAGGTTAATGTTTTTTTTTGTGTTATCAATTTTTTCATTTTCAGCAAAAGTCTATAAACTTCGCAACTACCAAATCTTATCTTTGTAGCATAAACGTAGTTGAAAATTATGACAGAAAATTAAGGTTATATTTGAACGGGCGCTGGCATTTTCGAACTTTTTTTTATATCTTAATTATTGTTAATTGCGAAAAAGAGTTATTCAACAACTGAAGTATACCTTATGTGTGTATCCGGTGTATCCTGGTGTATCCTCAGCACTTGAAGGCGCACAAAAGCACATCAGACACTCGCGAAACTTCGCTGCGCGAAATTTTTATAATTAAATTGTCAAATCGATGAAACCGATGAAACCAAAACAATTGCAAGCAATCTGTCGGTGAGTCAGCATAATCATGTGAGATGTTCACGGCTGCGTCCATTATCTTTTAGCTGACATATTCCTGACCATTGCCTGACTATTCCTGACCTGATCTGACTATTGATGACTATTGTCTATTGTGTGGGTATTGTCCCCTGCCTGACAGGGGAGAGAGTGTTGAATTTAAATCTTGAATATCAGTTTTGATTTTAAGTTTTGTGGAAAATTGCGAAGGAAAAATCATCTTCAAATGCCCTAAGAAATCCACGATTATCGGTAGTTGCAAGGATTTTAAATCATCCTGCATAATCTGTTATTACTGTCTGTTAGTTCAAGTATGACATTAATGACAACTTTCGTACTTTTAAATATACGCATGTACATCTTTAACTCTTCGAAGTTTTCGTTATATATTATGATTTATAAATGTTCAACATAGTTAAAGTTCGAGTGGCAATCTCAGATTCCAAAATCTGTCTATTTTTGAAATTCGGATTCAACTTACGTAAAAATTTGAGTGTAGCAAATTTTCTCAATTGTCAAAAAGCAAGCTTTAGAACTTGTTGAACGCTACTCTGAATTATAAACGTGTTAATTAGCAAGATTTAGGAATATTGTCATCTGAAAGAGTAGAATATATAGATCAACAATAAATCTACAACAAATATGTATCATCATAAATCTATTCATCTTATTGAAATTTTTAGTTTAAAAAAACTGTAAGTACAGATTTTCCAAAATACTTTCCTAGCGAAAACGAAAAAAATACTTGGTGTTTCTTAATTCACGTTATTGAGGATTGGAAAATTACGAAATGACGAATTTAAAAATTGATCATTACAGATTCCGTATTGTTTGCTAATTTTTCAACTCCATAAGAAATTCTTATTCTTAATTCTAAAGTTGAAAAATGTAAATTATCAAGACTTTGAAGTATTCGTAACATGATGAACTGGAAAAATAATAAACACAGCGTAAGAATGCTCTTGAATGTCTGAAACTCATATTCGGTACAGAAGAAAATTTTAAAAAAGATGACTTTCCAAATTCTTTATTTTGAATTCAGTAGAAGTAGCTCATCGGAAAATTGTATTTTGATAAATTTTCAATAATATATACCAAAAATGTATTTCTTTCTTCTCACTGAAAAAAGTCAACATGTCTTAAGGGGGGAATACCAATTGACAGGTTCAAAAAATCCATTTTGTTTTTTTTTACGGAAATGGATTCTATAACTATTCAAAAATACAACTACGAAATTTGAGGCTGAAATTCTAAGAATTAGGTGTTTTTTTAGGCGATGGAGCATCGCCCTTTCATGGTACGCTCGAATCCCAAATTTCGTTCCCCCGCGGAGCAAGGACGATAGAATGCTGATAACCATTTCCCAGTCATTTACGATGAGAATTCGAAAAAGCTTTGGGTAAATTTTATAGAGGCTTTTTTTCTCATTTTATCGATTTTTGGGTGTGTTTTTCGAAGAATGAAAAACGTGTTCTGTATTCGATTCTCGGCACTAAGTAGTAAAGTTAGTCAGGAAACGTGCGTTATACTGATCAAAACGAAACTCGTATATTTGAAAAATGGCACGCGAGAAGGGTTCGAGGACTAGCCATAAACGCAATTTATCGAGACCGCGAAAAATACATCCTCCGTTCAAAAGTCGTGCGCGTAATGATGACGGAGTTGGCCCGAGTACCAACGCGAAAAAGTTAAAATCCGCGAGCAGTGAAAATATCGCGAGTGATTTAACGAGTTGTTACCGGATTATCCAATTCGCGATGGTTTTTAACGCAATTTCTGAAAAAGTGGTGTGCCGTTTCTGTCAAAAAACTGTGACTTTCGCGGAAAGTGCTCACCGTGGTTTTGGATTTAAAATCGTCATGAAGTGTCGGTGCGGCGAAGAAACAATTCCCTCATGTTCTTCTTTAAACACAGGATATGAAGTGAATAGAAGAATGGTGTTTGTCATGAAATTATTGGGTGTTGCTCGTGAAGGACTAAACTTATTTTGAGGACTTATGGACATGGGCGAGGGACTAGGAAATTCGAGCTATGCTAATCTGTTGTAGCATATTTATGAAACAGCAAAAGTGGTTTTTCTAACACTGACTCGTAAGGCGGTAACAGAAGAAAAAGAAGAAAATAAAGCACGTGGACTCCCTGAAGATGAATTGATTGTTTCTGGAGATGGCTCTTGGAAGAAACGGGGATTTAACTCGTTATTCGGAGTTACAACCATTATCGGAAATTTTTCGGGGAAAATCATTGACTGTGTTGTGAAAAGTGCGTTCTGTCAATCTTGCAATCTGACGCGTGCACGAAGTAGTCAATCTGAGTTCGAGGAGTGGTTTCAAACTCATGAAGATGATTGTACTGCGACTCACAAGGGCTCGGCGGGAAAAATGGAGGTCGAAAGCGTTGTGCAAATGTTCTCCGAATCTGAGGAGAAATTCCAAGTGCGATACAAAAACTATGTAGGTGACGGTGATTTGAAAACCTTCAAAGCCATCGTAGATGCAGAACCATACGGCTCGGATTTTGAAATTTTGAAGAAAGAAGACATTGGACATGTTGCCAAACGCATGGGAAGCAGATTGCGCAAGTGAAGAAGTCAGAACACTTAGGAGGCAAGGGAAAATTAACTAATGACTTGATCAACAAGCTGACGACTTACTATGGCCTAGCGATTCGTTGAAATGGAGACTCCCTTGAAAAAATGAAAGATGCTACTCTTGCAACTTACTTCTATTTGATTTCCACGGACAAAAAGCCTCAGCATCAATACTGTCTTCCAGGGCTCGATAGCTGGTGCAAATAGCGCGTGGCCGAAGCGAACGGGACGAAGAAAAATTTCAAACACCTCCCTCCACTGCATCCTGAAGTTTAAAAACATTTACTGCCGATTTACAAGAGTTAATCAGATGACAGTTTGTTGGAGAGATGTTTGGGAAGTTTTACGCGAAACCCCAATGAAAGTTTAAACGCCTTTATTTGGCAGATATCACTGAAACACTTGCATTCAGGCCTGAAAAGTATAAAAATCGCTACCTATATTGCTGCATCAGTTTTCAACGAGGGATTTTCAACCATTTTACGAATAATGGATATTCTGGAATTGAACATCGGCAAGATGTGCAAGTTAACTGCCGACACTCACGACAAACGCCGACTGAGCCGGCAAGGGCGCGCGACTGCCGAAGAGTCAAAAGAAGCTCGAACAGTTGCCCGAATGCAGAGATTCGAGAATGATCAGTTCTATGAGGAATCAGAGGGTCCAATGTACGGACCTGGTATAGCTGATTGACTTTTTCACAACGTGAGCTTGAAAAATAGACATATTTTTAAACTGCTGCTTATTTTTAAACTGTTATTTGTAAAAACAATGTTGTTCATTGCAAAAAAAATTCGCAAAACTGGAAAAAACAATGAAAAATCGATTTTTTTTTAATATAAAGAAAATAAAAATTTTTTTTAAAAAACGGAAAACGTCAAGGGCAAGTAAATGTCATTAGGAAACTTATTTGTAATAACTTTTATGTTCTAGAACGATTTCCTGAGGTGCTATCTGTCACACCGCGAATTTGCAGACTCTTTTTTGCAAGCTTCTAACAACAAGCCAAATGCAGATTTTGCAATAAAATTTTTTTTGTATTATTAGAAATACAACATAGAACCTATGTATGAAATTTGATTTTTCTATCGTTGATAGTTTTTTCCCAATCCATGCCGAAAATCAAGTGACCATTTCCTACATCTAATTGGAATTCCCCCCTTAAGGATTATCTTCACTTTATCGGATTACAATATTAAAAAATACTGGACAGTTTTCCCGCTTTGGAATCATCGCAAAAAGATTTATAAGATTTTCAAAAGTTTTCAATGACCTACTTATACTGAAGTAAATATGAAGAATTGCAAAATTCGTTACTTTGAACATAATTTCTTAGTTGTTAGATTCTGAATTTTAAAAAATATGAGAAAAATTTGACATACATGCAAAAACTTTCAAAATATAGACCTAGAACTTTCAACACAGATTTTGATTGTATGAAATTGGATATTTGAAAATGCGAAAAAAAATTTGAAAAATATAAAAAAATTTGAAATTCTAGTTATTATGTGCTTTTGATCCCAAATTTCTAGTATTTCGATCATGAACTTCAAAAACAGAATCAACAAGAGAACACTGTTTGAACTTTTTGTCTAGCAATATGGGAAGTAAGAAAATTTAGTGTTGTTAATTGCAAAATTATATAATCATTAATGAAGAAATTGACTTTCACAAAATCTTTTTCCACTTTGCTGCATAAGCATTTTTCAACTTGTTTGCAAAGTTTTATATGAATCGATGGATTGGTTGCCAAAATATTTGATATAAAAAAAATATCTACGTTGAAAATATTTTTTTATTAACTATTGCTCAAATGCGAATTTCGAGAAACGCTTATAAATGGCTTTTGGAACATCAGAATCAATTATTTTATTTTGGGTGCTCCGCTTGTAAACACTTGACTCAAAATATTTGTTTATTCCAACAATAGCTGATGGAACATATTTTGGATAGCAAAAGTTTTTATCAATACTTTCTGATTACTTTCAAAATAGTAATCAAAGTTAGATGAATTAACTAGCATTGTGGCTGTTTATAATTATTGAGTTTATTATCCAGTAAGAAATACTGGAAAATAAAATAAGAAAGTCGTACATTAATGAGAGTGCCGCCAGTGCAATAACACGATCTGCGCTCGAACTCGGGTATAAGTATTGTCCAAGTCCGAGATAAATTCGGAAATTAAAAAAGTCAAAATTGAACGTACCTTATTATAAAGCTCATACAAACGCATCTGTTTTTTATGTAGCATTTTTTGATTGTAATTCTAGTTTTTGTAATAAACAACAGAAACGTCATTTCCCGGAACCGTCAAATTCGATGTTTTAGCAAACTTAACTCGTGAAATATTGACAAATTATGAACGAAATATTATCAAACATTTTTTCGGGATTCGTCATACCTTAGCAAAGACATCGATGCTTTTGAAAATGGTCGTTCAATGCATTATTCATGATTATTAAATAATAATGCAATATGCTCGAATAACCACGTTTCCCGACTTTCGAGTATCGAGGAAGTTTTTCATTTTTCAAGTTCCAGCAAACTTCCTGCGAAGAAGTTGCTGAGTAACGTTTGAGGCAGTTTTTTGCAAAATTTCACATCGATTAGTTGAAAAGTAGTAATGTTTTCGGGCAACAAACAAAAAAAGCCAGCGCGCGAAGCCGACTCTAGTAGATAGGCTAGGGGGCTATCGCCCCCCCCCACTCCTCGACCCATCCCGTCAGCGGCGGTGGCGTTCCGGGAGATGGGGTGGGGGAACCATGCGCCTATCACGTCCCATCACGTGACTCCCCCGCCCCGCGGTCCCCTCGCAGGCCCCCTTCCCCTCGTCGGTAATGTAGAATTTCAAGATGTCGGCGGTCGGTGAAACAAGAGCGTGTCTACTATCAGTAAGGTTGGGGTGTGGTCGATAATACCTTCTATCGGTAATATCTCCTGTCGATAACACCTTTTTTTTCTTTTTTTTTTTTTGTTTTTTTGTTTGTTTTTTTGTTTGTTTGTTTTGTTCTCATTTTTTTTTTTTGTTTTTTTTTTTTTTTTGTTTTGTTTTTCCCGCCCTTCATCATTTCTCGCCCCTCACGATTTCCGTGGTTTTTCAATGATTTTCCAGGTTTTTCCCCGATTTTTCAGGTTTTTCCACAATTTCTCAGGTTTTTGCGAGTTTTCGTGATACAAATTTTCCGAAAATTTTCCTAAATTTGCCGATTCTTTTCGCAAGTTTCCGTAATATTTCCAAAATTTACAATAGTTTCTCGAAATTTTCCTAGAATTTTCCAAAATTTTCCGAGTGGTTTCGCAAGTTTCCGCGATATTTTCAAATTTTACGAGAGTTTTCCACAATTTTTCACGAATTTTCTGAAATTTACCATGTGTTTTCACAAGATTTGGGAATATATTCTAAAATAAATAGAACAATAATTTTTAATGCAAGGAGGCCCCTCCCCAACCCTGCTGTGAAGCACAACCATTTAATTGCTCTTCCATTTTTATTCGTTTGTTTGTTTTCATTTTTTATTCAGTTTATCTTATTTTTATATTTTTCAATAATATTTTAAAATTTTGTATTTTAAAGTTTCCAGGATAAAATCTCGGAAGTTACTGAACAGGATTAAAGATTTTTTCAATTTATAAATCCTCTTACGAGAAAAAAAAACATCGAACTTGTATGTTGATTGATCCAATTGAAATCAGTATAAGAATGAAAATTTATTTCGAGAATCTATTACCAAGCGAAAACACCATGAGACTTGCAGCTCTTGAATATCATTTCCGGTATTAGCCGCGCTCGAATTTCGTAAACATGGTGCCGCCTCATTTCTTAGCGCGATGAAAAGAATAGCATTTGAAATCCTTGAAATATACTTTCAAAACTTTTAACACGATGGAAATTCATTTGAAGCCACGTATCCTGTTTTATATGCTGCTTAGAAAACGTCTGATTTTATTATTCACAAAAGCTATTATCTTCATAGTTTGATTTCCAAAACGTGATTTTATTATTGACTCCTATCGAACACGGTAGACCAATGGTGATGTAATCATTTATCAAACGCTTCCAATGTAGCTCGCGTATCCTGTTTTGAACACTACGTAGAATTCGTTTGATTTTATTATTCACGAAAGCTATTATCTTTAGCGTTTGATTTTCGAAACGTGATTTTATTTCAGACACATATTGAGCAGGGTGGTCCAATGGTGATGTAATAATTTATCTTACATTTTCGATGCAAATGTAGCCCGCGTATCCTGTTTTGAACACGACGTAGAATTCGTTTGATTTTATTATTCATGAAAGCTATTATCTTCAGCATTTGATTTTCGAAACGTGACTTTATTCCTGACACATATTGAGCAGGGTGATGCAATCATTTATCTTACACTTTCAATGTAAATTTAGTCCGCGTATCCTGTTTTGAACCTTACATAGCAGGGTGATCCGATGGTGACATCATCATTCAGCTATATAAGAACCTCCGATTTCCCCAACATCAGCCAGTCACATTTTTGACATCATCGCGAAACATTTCAAAAATTCCGCGCCTCGTTTAACAGTCAGTCGCTTCACGATTTTCATCAAATGTATTCGATCACCTTGAGCAAACGTTATCAAAATATAGAAGTCAGTGAAAAGTTATCTACAGTCGAATATCTTTGCGGCGGATTTAGTTGGCGTCTCGAGTTAACTCGAATTAATCAGAAAACCGTTCAACCACGTATATTGTGCCGCGAAGTGTCTGACCAATATTGCGGACGTCAATGGCGTATTTTAGCGCAAATTTTGTCAGCTGCATATCTTTATATATCTGAAGATAATGTTGTATTTCACCCAAGAAATTGGAGCTTTGATCTTGATCCTGCAATCATCCTGGATTGGTTGAAAGTTGATGTTCAAATTAAGTTTGATGTTAAACAATATTCACCATCTTCTTCACAAAATTCCACAGTGATTCAAAATTTACGTACACTTTTTTCAGATGAAACATTTTCTGATTTTATAATTATAACTCCAGAGAGAAGTTTCCATGTTCATCGTTGTATTTTGGTTGCGAGGTGTGACTTTTTCAAAACATTATTTCAACATTGTTGGAAGGAGGTGCAAGAAAATCAAATTGTTATTAATGATTTTTCGAGTGAAGTAACTGAAATTTTTTTAACTGCTATATATACAGGAGAAGTGAAATTGAACAAAGCTCCAATTACAACGGTTTTAGAGTTATTTCAAGCCTCAAACATGTTTCTTTGCTACGACATTAAACAAATTTGTGAAAATTTTATACTCAATTATGTGGTTCCTGAAAACATGAAAATGCTTAAAGATTTTTGCGATGTATTTTCCAACAGTACGATTGCTTCAGAGATTTCAGAAATCGATGATTTTCAAATCTTTAACTTTTGATTATCTGAATTAACTGTGATGTCGCAGTGTGCGGTAGACTTGGCAACAGTGCGCGGTAGATTGGTAACAGTGCTAGTGGGAATATATAAACTGAAACTCAATTCCAAGTTTGGCAGTCTACCAACGGGTACGATTAAGTAAAGTATCGAACTTTCGAGTGACATTCTAATTTTTTTTAAATAGCGGAAGCAAAACTCAAAGCCGCGTACGAAGTGATTAACGCGCAAAAAAGATTTTTAACTCGGGGTGGTGATGTTTATCTTACAGTGTTGAATAATGTCGCTAAAGCACAAATCGAAAAATTGCGCGAATTGAGTGAGAGTAGCTCGAGTGTAGTGAAAATTCAATGTGCACGTGCCATCCAACGATTACGCAGTTACATAATCCAGTTGCGCGGTTCGCTCGTGATTGGAGCTGGACTACAAAATGGTGTGAAAAGGGAAGATCTCAACAGTGCCTTCAAGACACACATCCGCACAGGTGTCATAATCAATTTACGCCACCTGGACATTACTAAGTTTTTGTTGGAAGCTCGAGAAATTTTCGATACCAAAGTGGAAGAAAGTCTGAAGATAAAGAATGCTTTAAAAGTCTACACTGCCTTGGATGGTGAATTCAGCATTCTAAAAAACGATGAAGAGGTCATAGAGTTGAAAAACTTCGAAACTCGTAGCGACAGCATCACCCAAACAACGGATCTCAACACCTGGTTCGACACCAACGTCAGGGATTTATTGTTGAAAAAGATCGAAGAGTTTCAACACCAAGGATCCGGATGGACGCTGCGTCGGATCGTGAGTCTCGGTGTGTATATCAACAAATACAATCCTATGCGAGCGAGTTCCTTTATCGAGCTACCAGGACCAATAAAGCGAAAGCGGGCATGTGTAAATATTCAAAATTTTGACGATGAGTGTTTTAAATGGGCCGTTTTATCTGCCTTACATCCTGTAAAAAGAAATGTGAAAAACCCAGGACGTCTTTCCTATTACAAAAAATATGATGGAGAACTGAACTTTGAAGGAATTTATTTTCCAGTTATGCCAAAGCAGACTTCTTTATTTGAAAAACTCAACAATATTTCCATCAATATCTACATACTTTTAAAAAACAAAGATTTTTCAGTCGCTCCTATCCATATCACTAAAGAAAAACAGAACAGGCATATAAATTTACTTCTCATACAAAATCATTATGATGAAGATGATGATGAGAGCGAACCTCTCCGCTACCATTATGTCTGGATCAAAAATCTTTCATATCTAGTAAGCAGTCAGCTTTCTAAACACAAGGAAAAACACTGGATTTGTGACTGGTGTCTTCACTACTTTCGAGATTCTGCGAAGTTAAATGCTCACGAAATTGATTGTAAAGAAATAAATAATTTTAAAGTGAAATTGCTAACAGAGAAGAACAACATTCTCAAATTCATCAATCATAAAAACAATATCAGAGTTCCATACGTCGTTTACGCGGATTTTGAATGTTTATTGAAAAAAGTTATTCCTAACGAAGAAAAAAATACTCGAGTCGTGCAAGCGCATGAGGCTTGTAGCGTTGGCTACTATGTCCAATGTAGCTTCGATGAAGGACAATCTCGTTATGCGAGCTATCGAGGTTGCGATCCCGCGCAGTGGTTCTCCGAAGAGTTGGTGAAACTCAAGGAACAAGTCCAGGAGGAGATGAAGAATCCAAAACCCATGGAACTCCTCACCTCTACAGAGCAAGAGATGTTTCGAGAAGCTGTCGACTGTCACATCTGCAAGAAACCTTTGAAAGGTCAAATCAGACTGAGAGACCACTGTCATCTTACGGGCAAGTTTCGAGGTGCAGCTCATCAAAAGTGCAATCTCATGTACCAGGATGCACTCTCTATTCCGATAAGATTTTATGACATTATATTTTTTCCAATAACACTTTGAAAAAAATATTTCTATGAGAATTACATATTTTTTTTTTTTTTTTTTTTTCAGATTATATTCCACAACCTGAGTGGATATGACGGTCATCTTGTGATAAAACAAATTGCCAAGTGCATCGAGGGACGTATCACTCTAATTCCACAGACAATGGAAAGATACGTCTCATTCACAAAACATTTTGATGACAGCAAGATATCTTTACGATTCATTGACTCGTTCAGATTCATGAACTTATCCCTGGATAAACTTGCGTCATACTAGGAGAATGATAAAAAAATCATCATCCATCGAGAACACTCACATCTCGACGAGGAACGCTTAAAACTCCTCATGAAGAAAGGAGTGTTTCCCTATGAGTACCTGGACTCTTGGAAAAAATTGGCGGTAACCCAGCTACCTCCTCAAGAAGCGTTCTACAGCACCCTGACGAATGAAAACATTTCCGACAATGACTAGTGGTAAATAAACTATTTTAATTTTTATCGTCATTATCACTTTTCGTATTATCTTTCTATTCAAAGACTTGAAAAAAAATTTATTTTCTATTTTAGCCATGCTCAAACAGTCTGGCAGTCGTTCAACATACAGTCGCTTGGCGAGTACTCGGACCTCTACCTGAAGACTGACGTGCTTCTCCTGGCGGACGTTTTTGAGAACTTTCGAGACAGCTGCCTCGCGTCCTATGGACTGGATCCTGCGCACTGCTATACAACGCCAGGTTTCAGCTGGGACGCTATGCTCAAGCATACGAGTATTAAATTGGAGCTGTTAACAGACATTGACAAGCTCCTCTTCGTTGAACGGGGGATTCGAGGAGGAATCTCCCAATGCAGCCATCATTACGCCAGGGCCAACAATCCCTACTTCGCCACTGAGTATAATCCTCAAGAGGAGGACAAGTATCTAATGAACTACGATGTTAATAACCTTTATGGATGGGCCATGACGCAGTGCTTGCCTTATGGCGGATTTGAGTGGGTTGAAAATTTTCAACAAGATTTTACGTGGGATGTTGCTGATGATGCCGGAGAAGATTACATCCTAGAAGTGGATCTCGAGTATCCACTGGAAATTCATGAGTCACATATTGACTTGCCGTTTTGCGCAGAGCACAAGACTCCTCCTGATTCAAAATGTACAAAACTTTTAACTTCTTTGGAATCGAAAACACGTTACGTCATTCATTATAGAAATTTGAGACAAGCACTGCGTCATGGACTGGTTTTACGTTGCATTCATAGAATATTGAAATTCAAGCAATCTTCATGGTTAAAGTCTTACATTGATTTGAATAGTGAATTGCGTAAAACTGCCGAGAATGAATTTGAAAAAAATCTTTATAAATTGATGAACAATGCTGTATACGGAAAAACCATGGAGAATGTAAGAAAACGTGTAGATATAAAATTAGTCATGCAATGGTTAGGTCGATACGGTGCAGAAGCCTTGATTTCGAAACCGAACTTCAGCTCTTGTACAATTTTTGATGAGAATTTAGTTGCACTTAAATTAGCTCGCGTTGAGGTTACAGTGAATAAACCCATTTACATAGGTTTCTGCGTTCTCGACCTATCCAAAACATGTCTTTACTCTTTTCATTACGACTTTATGAAACCTGCAACAGACGCGAAAATTCTGTATACCGATACAGACAGTCTGATTTATGAAATTCGAAATCTTGACCCATACAAAATGATGAAAGGAAACAATGAACACTTCGATACGTCAGATTATCTCTCACCGAATCGTTTCGGAATCGAGTTTAAAAACAAAAAAGTTGTGGGTCTTATGAAGGACGAATGCAACGGAAAAATCATAACAGAGTTTGTAGGATTAAGAAGTAAAATGTACAGTTTACGTGTAGGTAATGTATAGGTTTGCTCAGCGGTCAATTGGAATCCAACACCTGGAGGGCCTCGAAGTCCTTGAGCTCTCGTTAGATGTTTTCCAAAAACGTCTACACTCGCCATTATCTAGCTTGCGAATGAAGTTGTACAATGCAATCCCCTCAATATATAATCTCAGCTTCTCTCAGTTCTTCGATGATTGAGTTGATTTCGTTGATGTGACTGTTGTTGCCAGCAGCTTGTGACGCGAGTATGAGTCGCAAACGATCAACGAGCTCGTTTGGATCATCCCAATGCACATAATCGATGTCACGTCCGGGATTGACTACGTTATATACACCTGTACCTACTTTCTTGTCAGCAATGTATGTGAGATACTTCATATCTTTACCACCTCGTAGACTCCTGTCAGGTTGATCATTTTTTCTATCTGCACTCGTATAGTTTTCCACGTCAACTTTATTCACAATCAAACTGTTTGGTGTTTGTTTGAATATCAGTTCGATAAGTCCTGGTGTTTTCTCAAACTCCTCAGTTCCCACTTGAATGTTGTTTTCTGTGAAACTGATTGGTGCGTTTCCAATAAACAAACCGCTTTTCAATGATCGTACTCCATACTGCATGTCAAAATTCTTTTGTTGAGTCTTGTTTTTCAACATGTTTAAGTATTTCTTCACAGTGTCAACTGGAGCTGGAGAACTGGCAATACTTGGTGAGAATGTTTGATCACCGATAGTTTGACTGAAGCTCTCGAAATCTTCACTCTGTGGCTCAAATAAATCATTTTCCTCATCCTCCTACATTGTAGGTAATTCTTCTTTAGTTTCCTCCTTTTTGACTGATTCCATCTTCAGGTCCATTGGTTTTCTAGTCAATGACTGAAGTGAATCAATGATTGGCTTGAACACTGCTCGCACCGACGTCTCTACAGCAGCTTTCCCACGTTTCAGTAGACGATGTTTGCGGCGGATGGCTTCGCTGGCTTGTACGATGTGGCGTAGTACATCTTTTCGCTCCATGGTGTCACCTTTGTCACAGTTTAGGTAATACTAATGCTGCAAGCTTGGAGTCACTTTAATTTATAGTTGCGAAGCAGTCGAATCCTCTTCTATATCGACCTTGTTCACTATCCTTGTCAATGACCATGAAACCGTAATTGTCTTTCCAACATGCCGCACATAAATTTCGAAACTGTGTAAAAGTCATGTCAGTGTTTACATGATCATCGTATACATGCTTCAAGTTCATGTCATCTTGGCGAAACAGTACGATCATATTAGCATTATCCCGCACCAAGTGTTTAGGAATGCGCGCATAAGTCTGACAGAGATAGAAACTATCCACATCTCGATGACGGCTCATACAGAAGTATGCACGTATATTGTTTTGTTTTTCACACGCCACATCGTCAAAAATCATCACTGAGTTTGGTTTGACTTCCTCCACACTGACAACTTCTTCGTTGTCATTATACGGGAAATATCCCAATCCTTTGATCGGTTGAATGATTTTTTCCAAGTACTTGTATTTGGGTTGTTCGAGAGATTTCGAGTAAATGTAAACGTTCTCGAATCTCAAACCGTTTGGATGTGTAATAAGTGAGAGCAATGCATTAGTTTTACCACAATTTGAAGGACCACAAATTATAGCGCGAACTGTATTTGGCAGTAGTTTTCCGTGACGTTTGAATTTTTTCTGTTTTTCTGTCACACTGTTAAAGTTCATGACAGGTAATTTGACATTCTGTTGTTTGAACTCCATGACGACTTGTCAGCGTTTGACTTGAAAACCTATAAATACAGGGTATTTATAGCCACAAGCTCAGTTGAGCGATGGCTGTGAGAGGACGAGGTCTCGTCAACACCGTTATCAACAAGCTCCACGTTGAACTCCATATACCTGGCTACCAATTTTGTGGACCAGGTACTAAGCTTGCCAAGAAGTTAGCACGTAGGGATCGAGGAATCAATCCTCTCGATTCAGCCTGCAGGGAGCACGATATCGCATATTCGAAAAATCGTGAAAATCTAGCAGCTAGGCACGAAGCTGATCAATTGCTTGCAAAAAGAGCAATTGAGCGCGTTTTTGCCAAGGATTCAGGAGTTGGTGAAAAAGCAGTTGCACTGAGCGTCACCGGCATCATGGGAGTAAAGAAAAAACTCGGTATGGGGCTAAAGAAACTTAGGAAAGTGGTGAAGAAAAAGAAGATCCCCTTGAGAAATGTCATCGATGCAGCAAAAATAGCAGCTAAAGCTACGGGTTCCGTACAATCAACTTTGAAAGCAGCAAGAGCTGCAGTTAAGGAAGCTGGAGGTAAAAAGAAGGTTCGAGTGCCTCGCGTTATACCTGTATCGACAAAAATTGGTGGTATTTTACCAGCTTTTTTGCTACCCATTTTTGCTGGATTGAGTGCTACCGGAGCACTGGCAGGTGGCGCTGCAAGCATCGCTAAAGCTATCAACAATGCAAAAGCTGCGAAGCGTCAATTGGAGGAATCGAAACGACATAACCTTAAAATGGAATCAGTCACCGTGGGAAAGGGGTTGTATTTGAAACCATGGGGATCTGGAATCAGACTGCATTTCAAAAACGTATAAAGCTACCGCACCGAGCACTCACTAATGTAGATTTGCTGAAATATGCAAAATTATTAAAAATTCCTTATTTCCGAGGTGTGTACATGCGTAATGATTTGCCAAAGCATATACAGAAAAATGAGGCAGCAATTATCAATCTGGATGATAAAAATGGTCATGGAACACATTGGGTTGCCTTCAGAAAAGCTGGTAATCGAGTTCTTTATTTTGATAGCTTTGACAATCTACAACCACCTCGTGAACTCATGGACTACTTCGGTGTCGGTAGCATAATTCATTACAATCGTGATAAGTACCAAAAATATGATCAAATCATCTGTGGTCACTTGTGTCTCAAATTTTTACTCGATAAAAGCAACAACAATGTGTGAGTGTGTATTAGTTGGTAACCAGCAGCCATGTCGGACACACTGACATTAGCACTCTCGGGGACATCATCTACATTGGAGACTTTTACTTTCCTCCGATCGAATTGTCACCCCAGAAAAAGTATTCGTTGGGATTAGTTGAGTTATTGACTTTCAATTCAATCCCCAACATCGACATTGGCAACAATAAATTTTATGTTGACAATATTGTTATCGCTATACCTTCTACGAAGGTATAGCGATAACATAATATCGATATAAGTTACGAGTTAGAAAGCATCGAGAGTTTTTTGAAAAAAGTGCTGCCAATAGGTATTGAACTCCAGTTACGAGCGAACAGTAGCACGCTGCGTAGTGAAATTAAATGCAAACAACAAATCGATTTTTGACCAAAAGATTCTATTGGAAAACTTTTGGGTTTCGATGCAATGGTCATTGCTGCGAATGTGGAATATGAATCGCAATCACCAGTGAGGATTCTTACCATCAACGCCTTGCGCGTCGAGCGTAACATTACTACAGGAGCGTATATAAACGAACAGCGAGTACATACTATTCACGAGTTCTTTCCCGTGGTGCCACCAGGATATAAGATCATTGAACTACCAAGTCATGCCATTTATTATCCGATCGCCGTGCAGGCAATACATCATCTCCAGCTGCGTATTGTGGATCAAGACGGCAAGCTGGTGAATTTTCGAGGAGAAGTCATCACTATTAGACTTCACGTGAAGAGTGAATAATGGGAATCGTCTACGGAGAGTATAAAAGTCACACATCACGTCCAAGAATCATCAGTCGACACAAACAGCTCAAAGTGCTTACACCGCAGAACGTGCAGTTCCTGAAAAGTTTAGGTTACAGAATTCGATTCACTGTCTGATACTATGTTATCCATTGAGTAAAAGGTCATCTTTGACGAGTCGATTGCACAATATGAAGTACACGCGCACCAGCCATATGCCTCGTCAACGTTCAATAACAACGATGAGATTCGCATCG
Source organism: Platygaster robiniae (assembly GCA_028476575.1). Classification (NCBI taxonomy): domain Eukaryota; kingdom Metazoa; phylum Arthropoda; class Insecta; order Hymenoptera; family Platygastridae; genus Platygaster; species Platygaster robiniae. The sequence continues at coordinate 29,452,902 of CM052019.1, forward strand.
GCGTACAGAACCAGGATTCGTACATGTTGCCGAGCAAGAGTTCGCTACATATTCAAGGTCGTTTGACAAAAGCTGATGGAAACGATGTCGGTCACACATCTATAGTCAACAATGGTATAGCCCACCTGTTTGAGGAAATGCGTTACGAGCTTAATGCCGTGGAGATTGAAAGGGTAAAAAATGTCGGTCTGACAACTGCTATGAAAGCCTACATCTCACAAAGTCCAGATCAAAAGGACTTGATGGAAAATGCCGGATGGATTCTTGACGACACGAGATCGTTGGTTGACAATCATGGATATTTTGATATTTGTATCCCACTGCGATTTATCTTTGGATTCGCTGAAGACTATCAACGAATCATCGTCAACGCTTAACATGAGCTCATCATTCTCTGATCCAACACAGACGTCAACGCCATCATACAGACAGCGGTTATAGCTCCTCTAGTTCCAGAGGAGTTTAAAATAACTCTCAGCAAAATCGAATGGATGATTCCATACGTCAAAGTGTCAGACGTTGAAAAGGTTCGAATGCTCAACTACATCGCTAGCGATCCTACTATCGCTATGAGCTTCAGGAGCTGGGAACTCTACGAATATCCACTGCTACCTACAACTACCAGGCATGTATGGAGCATCAAAACAGCAACTCAACTGGAAAAGCCGAGATATGTCATTTTTGGATTTCAAACAAGGCGGAAGAATGCTCGCGAGATGAGCATGAGTGGCTTTGATACTTGCGCTTTGCGTGACATCAAGCTCTATCGCAACTCACAATGTTATCCTTACACGAATCTGAGTATCAATTTTGATCGTAATCAGTTTGCAGCGTTGAATGAAATGTTTTCCAATTTTCAATCATCCTATTACGGTAGGAAAAATGCTCCATTGTTAACAAAAGTACAATTCAAGGATCTAGCCCCTCTCGTTGTCATTAACTGTGCTAAACAAAACGAGTCCCTCATTACGGGGTCAGTTGATGTTCGTTTAGAGTTTGAATCATCTGTGAATATTCCAGCTCAAACCGCGGCTTATTGCCTCATTATACATGATCTTATTATAGAATATCAACAAATCAGCGGTATTGTGAAAAAACTATGAAGCGTGTAACGTTTAATTGTAACCCGCCTACGGTACATGTGCTGTATGCGTGGGATTTCGCGTATAGACAAGTGAGACGAGGTTCATGGGAACAATCGGCTCGTGATCGATATAGGTTTCAACGACGGATCGCCAATGTTGACCGAATTCTGGATCCTGTCTTGCGCAGAAAGATTTTAGATTCAGCCAATAAGCGATGAGTATTCGTTTAAAGTATAATTATGATATGTAAACAATAATAAATATAAGAGAGAAGGTAAAACTCTGCAGTCCGTATCTGATGAGGAAGCATTGGTCGGTGGTGAGTCTATAAATGTATGATGATACGATGGAAAGCGTCAGTGTATCAAGAGTCGTCATGAAGTACATCGTGGACGTTCAAGGATTTTCCATTGAAAGTACCTTTGTTGTGAAAGAGCTCGCGATCACAAGACTCGAGCGCTACGCTGATGTTGTTACTACATTATTCAGACCTCCATGTGCCTGGGGTGATTTACCATCAACAGTAAAGGCTACCAATTTATGGCTAACGCGTAATTATCATGGTATTCCCTGGGATTCTGGAGACGTGTCTTATGATAAACTCTATGAAGAGCTGCAGAATCAACTCGTAGACGCCAGTTTTATATTCGTCAAAGGAGAGGAAAAAGAAAAATGGTTGCGAAATTGTCTGGATTCTGTTAACATCATTGATCTACAGAAAATGGGCTGTCCTTCACTCTCCAAGCTGCGAATCTCCGCATGTCCGTTTAACAAATATCACCGACCAGTGCAACATCGTCACTGCGCTGCAGAAAACGCGCATCGACTCAGAATGTGGCTAATGGAGAAACTTGGAGACGCTCCATCGATGAAAAAATCATTTTCCTTACTCTCATACGTAAACGGCATACATGAGTTGGATTCTGAAGATATCGCGGCACTACCTCGAGAGTACAGGGTGCGCCATTTCTTATGTCGGCATGTAAACATTGAATAACTTGAAAAAAAAACAACCGATTTCTGTAAATGAGGTATTTTTATTTAGTTTGGTCCTTTACAATTTATTTAGACTAGTTTTTGAACACAACATCAATCAAGTGGCCGCCCTTATTGTTCACAGCAAAATATGCCCTTTTTGCGGCGTTTTCCATTACCTTTTCGAGCATCTCGGGTGGTATAGCAATGATTTCGGCACGAATATTTTCCTTAAGCTCTTCAATGGTCTGCGGCTTGCTGGCGTACACTTTACTTTTCAAATAACCCCACAAAAAGAAGTCTGGAGGGGTCAAATCTGGAGATCTGGGTGGCCATTCAATGTCGCCTCTTTTTGACATCAGACGTCCAGGGAATTTTCGTTGCAGAAACTGGATTGTTTGATTCGCAGTGTGGCAGGTCGCACCATCTTGTTGAAACCAGTAATCTTCAAGACCTTTTTCACGCATTTGTGGGCAGACATAGTGAGCCAACATCCACCGATATCGGTTTCCATCGATCGTTTGGTTCTCTTTGAAAAAATAAGGACCAATGATGGTTTTGGCGCAAACGCCGGCCCAAACAGTAACTTTTTGGTCATGCAATGGCGTTTCATGGATCTCGTGTGGATTCTGCGTTCCCCAAATGCGGCAATTTTGCTTATTAACGCCTCCAGAAAGTTTGAAATGTGCCTCGTCGGTCATTAAAATTCGCTTCCAAAAATCAGGTTCAGTATCAACTATTCGAGCGATTGTTTGTCCATATTCCAAGCGACGTGGATGATCTGTAGGCAATATTCTTTGTGTTAATTGCATTTTGTACGGAAACAAATGCAAATCATCTTTCAAAATGCGCCGTAGAGTGGTTCCACTGATGCCGAGATGCTGAGCGCGGTGACGATATGAAACTTTTGGGTTTTGGGCAACGCTCTCTCTGACAGCTTCAATCAGTTCATTTGAACGTCTTGGTCGTTGATGAACGGGTTGTTCGCGATCTTTCACTGTCCCGTGGTCACAAAAATTCGACACCAAACGACGAATAGTGTTGTCAGATGGTGCCTGTTTGCCAAGATATTTTCGACGATATGCTCGTTGAGTTAACACAACTGAACGACTATTTTCAATGTACAAAGTAACTATTTCAGCGCGTTCTTTTGGTGTGAAGCGATACATGGTTGAAATTGTACTGAATTGACGTTTCCAAAACAAGTGAAGTCAAGTAAATCGGTTGTCAAATGTTTAAGTTATTCAATGTTACAATACCGACATAAGAAATGGCGCACCTTGTACTTACTTTACTTTCAAACAAATTATATCAACGAAGCTTGGGATAAACTAGCGCTTAAACTGAAAAAAGATGAAGAATTCATTGATTGTACGCGATGTGACGAACATTGGAATTTCGATTCGGGGTATATCGATGACGTTCCGGACGGTCCACCGCCAATGCGAAAAAATTGTCTTAGAGGTAAGCAAGCAAAATTGTAATTGTGTTGGAAATAAAAATGGAGAGACTAACATGATGGTTGTGTCTCGCAGCATTAGGCGGGGTGGGGCCTCTTGCATAAAAAAAAATTATTCTTTCAAATTTATTTCAGAATACATTCACAAATAAAACTATAAGCATATCGAGAAGGTTCTATTCTATTAATAGATGATGACGTCACCATTCAAGAATGTGATGTGATCAGTTTTCCAAGAATTGTAGCACAGGCTTAAACCTGTTTAGAGTAAAGTTATCATTTCCGAGAATAAACGTGCTTAAACTTGTTGTTATGACGTCGTCCAAATATCAAATTACTTCTTCAGAGTTATGTTTGAACGTTTCAAGGTCTACGAGACGTGTTTAAACTTGTCGTTATGACGTCATCGTTGTTGTTAAGTTTACGCATTCATCGAGGTATGAAATCACTTCTACACAATTTTATTCAATCGTTTCGAGGTCAGCAAAGCGTGTTTGAACGTGATCATTGCTAAGGAATGTGATGATGTAAGCGTTTCTGGAAATAAACGTGTCGAAGCTTGCTGTGATAACGTCAACGCTCACATAACTGTGTATTCCTATAAATACGAGTGCTCGAGCGTCGAAGCGCCAATCTGAAGAAAATTTTCAGACAAGCAGCATGGACTTCACAAAGCTGAACAAAGTTGCTCGTGCGGAGAGTTTTCTCCCAACGCGAAAGATCGCCGAGTTGGAAATCAACAGAAGCTATGATGTTACTGGAATTCGCTCCGTTGCAACCAGATTTGGTCCTAAATTCATCATCACGCTGGATTCGGAATTCGAGATTTTTCTACCAGAGAGGATCTGCAGGATGCTACGAGAAGATCCCAATAAACTAGTACAACTCGAAGAATCTGCAAAGTCGAAGAACCCAGTGAAGTTTCATCATCTCGGAAGGAAATTCAACGCCTGCGAGTTTTTATATGATGTCTAAATGTATTGTCAATATTGTTATTCGAAATGTAAGAAATATAGAAATGTATCCAAAATCTGAAATAAACTAAAAAATAAAAACAAAAAACAAACAAGAACAAACAAAAAAAACAAAAAAATAAATAAACAAAAAAAAAACAAAAACAAAAAAACAAAAAAAAACAGGAAAGAAAAAAGAAAAAAAGGCTTTATCGACAAAAGATATTACCGATAGAAGGTATTATCGACCACACCCCAAACTTACTGATAGTAGACACGCTCCTGTTTCACCGACCGCCGACATCTTGAAATTCTACATAACCGACGAGGGGATGGGGGCCTGCGAGGGGACCGCGGGGCGGGGGAGTCACGTGATAAGACGTGATAGGCGCATGGTTCACCCACCCCACCTCCTGGAACGCCGCCGCCGCCGCTGACGCGATGAGTCGAGGAGTGGAGGGGGGGCGATAGCCCCCAGCCTATCTACTGACTCTACTTAACTTTGCCATCGCCGCGACTTCGACTGTAATTCCATTGTCCAGGAGTTTGATACGCACTTATTTCAGAAAATTATTGATTCAACAAGTTTTTATTTCTTAGCGAGAAAAAATTAAACACAGAAAAATTTTTCCTCATAAAATCATTAATTTTTAAACATGTAAATAACCATTTTTCGCTTAATAACCTAATCGTGACAAATCATTGTCGGCTTCGCGCGCTGGCTTTTTTTGTTTATTGCTCGAAAACAATATTACTTTTCAACTAATCGATGTGAAATTTTACAAAAAACTGCCTCAAACGTTACTCAGCAACTTCTTCGCTGGAAGTTTGCTGGCACTTGAAAAATGAAAAACTTCCTCGATACTCGAAACTCGGGAAACGTGGTTATTCGAGCATATTGCATTATTATTTAATAATCATGAATAATGCATTGAACGACCATTTTCAAAAGCATCGATGTCTTTGCTAAGGTATGACGAATCCCGAAAAAATGTTTGATAATATTTCGTACATAATTTGCCAATATTTCGCGAGTTAAGTTTTGTAAAACATCGAATTTGACGGTTCCGGGAAATGACGTTTCTGTTGTTTATTACAAAAACTAGAATTACAATCAAAAAATGCTACATAAAAAACAGATGCGTTTGTATGAGCTTTATAATAAGGTACGTTCAATTTTGACTTTTTTAATTTCCGAATTTATCTGGGACTTGGACAATACTTATACCCGAGTTCGAGCGCAGAGTAGGTTTAGCACCGGCACCCTCGTCTCCCTATAGTGAACGCGCGTTTGCTAGGACTTGTTGGATAAGAATTTACTTTTTGCATTTTTGTAAAAAAAAAAGCGATGATTTTTCCCACTAGTCGAAAAAGTAAATTCTCTTACCTCTCGTAAAAAAAGCCAGTCACTTTCCACACGAAAATAAGTGGGGAAAACTGGCATTTTTACATAATACACTCTTTTTCAAATTCTTCAATCAAAATTGAGGAGAAAGCTGTTATCAAATGAAAAATAACAAGAAACACAAAACGATGTTATAATGCTCACCTGTGCAATTGGAACAGAAAATCCAACTTCCAACGATTAATTATTGCTCCAAACTGCTTAATTTCACTGAATTTCACTTGCATGCACTTGCACTCACGCCGCTTTATTAACGTGTTGAAAAATTGGATTATACGATGCAATGCATCGTCACGTTAACGCGCGTAGGCATGCATGCGCAAATAATCGATGCGCAAAGCTCAATGGACTGTCCATATAGACGCACGCGTGCGAGATTAAGTAGGTCGCACAAAAATCTCATTATGCCCGCACGCGTGCGACACGCCTTCATATAGATAGCCTAATAGCACGCACACGTGAGCCCGCACGTCATGCGCTTTGTGTGCGACGCACCATTGCTATCTGAGTAGAAACGTCTTCCCCTAGCAAACGCGCGTTCACCAAATGTTCACCGAAAGTTGGTGAATGTTTGGTGAACGTTCGGTCAAAGAACGGGGAAACCACCTGATTTCAGATTTTTGAGGTGCTTAAAAACGCGGAAAAAGCGTTCCAAAGCGTAGAATGATTTATTTGATGAATTTATCAAAAGTCAGATAAACGAAAAATTGCTTACTTTTTTTATTAAATGCAAAATTGTGATTTGTTGTATTCCGAACACATGAAACTTCAGTCGGTAAAAACAGGTAAAAAGGTGCAAGTTTTTACCGACTAAAGTTTCATGTGTCTGGAATACAGCAAATCACAATTTTGCTTTTAATAATAAAAGTAAGCAACTTTCCGTCTACCTGACTTTCGTTAAATTCATCAAATAAATCATTCTACTGTGACGAGCGAGACCAATGAAGAATATCAGTAGATGAGCTAGGCGGGTATCAGACCCCCCCCTACTCCTCCTCCCATCACGTGACCCACCCAGGCCCCGCCCCATCCCCCACCCCTTCTATGATTGGTCCCCCTCCCCCCTCTGATTGATCACCCCACCCCATCCCTTTCCCCCACCCCTTCTCTGATTGGTCATCCCCAGACCCCGCCCCACCCCCCACCCATTTTTGCGGCATCCACCCCCCATCACCCACCCCTTTTCGCGGTTTTCCACCCCCGTCCCCCATCTCCCACCACTTCCGCGGTTTTTCGCGGATTTCCGCAGTTTTCGCGAGTTTCCGCAGTTTTTCGCGAGTTTTCCGCGGTTTAACCCTTTCGCGAGTTTTCGCGGGGTTTTCGCGGGTTTTCCGCGGGATGCAACATCCGCATTTTCGAGAGTCTCCCCGTTTCCAGGACGCTTGAACGATCACGTGTCCTTTCACGTCGAAGCTCTGTTGCCTACTAGATCATTTTCGGGAGTCATCCAAATACGTAGGCGGATGGACTTACGTAAGGTGGTAGTGAGAGCGGAAGGGAAAGTTTTGAAAGATACGCGATTCGACAGGTTTCGACACGCGTAGATGTTCACATTCCATGTAACGTAAACTCAAAAAAAAAAACAAACAAACGATGATATAATTTTTAGCGCGTAAAAGTATTTTCTAGCATTCAATATTCGACAAAAGTGTTTGGATGTCACGTATTACTTCACGGAATATTCATTATTTCGGGCTGAATTGCTCAACCCTAAGAAATCTGTATTTTTTATTTTTCGTCGTTGCTTTAGATAAAAGGTAGCGTTCCGACACTTACAGGAAGATGCTAATAGAAATTGGAAACTCTTGTAGTCACGATCGAGCGTGCAGAGACTTGTTTTTGACTATTACGTATCATTCTACGAAATATTTTTATTCTATTCAGAGCACCCGCGCCTAACTTTGAATAAAATTTTTTATATATTTTTTTTTTTTATCACTTTCCCAGTTTTTTATTTTCCGTCTTCCTTTTGAACGAATCATTTAAGTCCTAATCCATTATGCATCGAAACATTCTTCAAGCTTCTATATGTTCGAGAATCTTTCACTCTCACGGTATGATAAATAGCAAAATAGAAAAAAGCCAGCGCTCCGACACTTCCGGGAAGATGCTAATAAAAATTGAAAACTCTCGTAGTCATGATCGAGCGTGTAGAGACTTGTTTTTGACTATTACGTATCATTCTACGAAAATGTGTTTATATTTTTTCGAACACTCTCACCATACTTTGAATAATCTTGTTTGCCTAATTTTTTTCTTCTCTTTTTTACTTTCAAATTTGTTTTGTCCTAATGCATACTATGTCGAAAGGTTTGTTGAGGATGGCGGCACTTGTTTTTGACTATTACGTATCATTATACGAAATATTTTTATTCTGTTCAGAGCACCCAACTCTGAATAATCTTTTTTTATTGAAATAATCCAGAAGTTTTTACCGCGATACCATCAATAGGAGAATATATAAAAGCTGGTACTCAGGCGATTCCGGGCAGATACAAACTGAATTTTGAAACGTTCGTAGTTATTCTCGCTAACTAACAAATGGCTCAACATCTTACCTGAATTGATGTCCAGTTACAATACCACAAAACACCGCACTATCAATATGAAGCCTAAAGATGTTACTCCAGCTGATGAAGAACGCTTAATCCATGAAATTTACCGTACTAAGCATCGAAAAGACAAGCGTAAATTCAACGTCGGTGATAAAGTCAGAATCAGCAAGTACAAACATGTCTTTGAGAAAGGATACACGCCTAATTGGACAACTGAAATATTCACCATCGCTGCTGTGAGACCAACACAACCCACGACGTATAAACTCAAGGATTATCAAGATCAACCCATCGATGTAGAATTCTATACCGAGGAACTTGCCAAAGTCATGCATCCTAATGTATATCTCGTCGAAAAAGTGTTGCGCAAGTGTGGAAATAAACTGTACGTAAAATGGTTTGGTTTCGATAATACTCACAACAGTTGGATAAATAAAACAGACATGTAGTGACAATAAAACATTTATTCATATATCGTTATCAATATTTTTTTTCTTAACCTATCCCATTACATACATATGTTAAAGCAATTTGCTTTCCAGTGTTAAAGTATGCAAAATAGTTGTGAAACGTGTATATCTAGTATTTACCTATAAGAGATTCATCTTACCAAACTCATGACTTTCATGGTCAATAAACCTGTTCATCTACCTGCATTTCAAAATTACTAATTTTATAATGGCCGTGTGCCAAAGTATCCATTGTGTTTGGTAAAATATACCTTTTGTCGTCGGATGGATTTAGCGCTAATTTTGTTTGTCTGATTGTCTGAATTTCGTGTAAGTGTGATCGAAAAAGATGTTGTGTGCGGTACTCTGTGGTATTGTGATACAAACAGTTGACGTAATCGATAAAATCTAATGTTTTCGCGACAACGGATGCTTTCACTCCCTTAGCCTTCTTAATCCTATCTTGACCTTCAACGCGCAAACTATACATTTTTTACCTTAAACCTACAAATTCAGTAATGATTTTACCATTACATTCGTCTTTCATGAGACGACTTTCTTATTTTTCAACTCAATTCCAAATCGGTTATCGCGGTTATAATCGGAAGAACAGGATTTTACAATTTGAAAAATTGTTAAAAATTTTACAATATTCGAAATCATCAATTTTCTTAAAAGTTGAGAAATTCATGATTTTGATAATCATGAATATTATAAATTTTCAGAGTTTTTAAGACTTAATTACAAGATCTCTGAAATGCACGAAAATATGTACATTTTTGAAATACAGAAAATTTTTCTAAATTTATAGACTTTTAAAATGTTTAGAATAGTACCAACTTTTACAATTTAATAAATTTTTGGAAATCTTACCATGTTCAAAATTATTAGCTCTTTGTAAATTTAAGAAATTAGTAAAATTTTCGAAATTCAAGTAACCATAAATATAACTTTTCAGTATTTTCAAAAATGATACAAATCTCTGAAATTTCTATGAGTTTCAAAATGTTCGAATTTTTCAAAATTCCTGAATTTTTTTAATACTTTTTTTTAACTTTGAAAATTTTTCACATTTTTGAAAATTCATATGCGATGAATTTTGTTCAAAATTAGGCCATGACTCAACGCTTGCCTTAAATTTCGATAATGAATGACGTATCGCGTTTTTGGCTCTAAAGTTGTGAGTAATTTAACGTCTTTTGATCTGGGAGGGGCTTTATGTTCAGGACAAAAAGGTAAATCATTATGATCGTCATGTAAGTTTGGCGGATACTCGAGATCCACTTCAAGGATGTAACCTACTTCCGAGTCATCGGCTACGTTCCACTTGAAATTTTCGTCAAAATTTTCGACCCACTCAAATTGCCCGTAAGGTAGGTATTGAGTCATAGCCCAGCCGTACAAATTGTTTACGTCATAATACATAACAAATGTTGTTAATAAATTGCCTTGTCTTCCAAGTAAGAAGCCAGCTTCTCGAGGGATGAGGCCATGAAGCGAAACGAATCGATGAATCGAAGTGAGATCTTGTCATCCTTGATGTTCTTGGTGAAGGAAATGTATCGCCCCATGGTTTGTGGTATTACGCTTACTCGTCCCTCGACGCATTTAGCGATTTTTTTCACGATAAAGTGACTGTCGTACCCACTCAAGTTGTGGAATATGATCTGAAATGAAAAAAAAATTTCATGAGTGTTAACTCACTTAAATCTGCTTAAATTATACATTTTTAAATGAAAAAGAAATGAATGAATCTGTAAATAGGTTTATATATGGATAAAAAATGAATTAGGAATTATAAAATATGATCTGAAAAGAAAAAAATTCTATAACTAATATCTCTATCGCATCTTCTTAAATTATTCATTTTCAAATATAATAGAAATAAATTAATGAAAAGGAAGAATTAAATCATGATTCAATTAGTAAATTTTTTGAAAAGTTAACTTACGGGAATCGTGAGGGTGTCTTGGTATAGGAGATTACATTTGCCATGTGCGGCTCCTCTAAACTCCCCCGTCAAGTGACAGTGGTCTCGAACTCTACCACCCCCCTTCTCGTCGGTCTTCGGGAACGGCTGCTTGCAGATGTGGCAATTTGGAGCATTGCGCCAAGACCGCTCTTGGTCCGGTGTCAGTGGTATCATAGGCTTCGGATTGTTCATCTTTTCCTTGACTCGGTGTGATAAGGCTACGAGCTCGTTAGAAAGCCATTGCGCTGGATCATATCCTCGAAAGCTCTTGTATAGGGATTGGTTCTCGTCGTAACTACATTTTATGTAATACCCTACACTGTACGCCTCGTGAATTTGAACGACTTTGGTATTTTCTTGACTTTGAGAATTAACTTTTTTGAGAATACATTCAAAGTCCGCATACACAACATACGGCACTTTAAGATTGTTTTTATGATTGGAAAACTTAATTTTATCTTTCCCCTCTTTCGGTAACTGAACACTGCATTTATTTATTTTTCGACAGTCAGTTTCATGAAAAATTAACTTCTCTTCAGTTCGAAAATGATGCAAGCATCTATCGCAAATGTGATGTTTGCTGTTAGTTTTAGAAAGTTGATTAAATACCAAGCGAGAAAGGTTTTTGATCCAAACGTAATGGAATACCAGGGGTTCGCATTCATTTTCATCTTCATCGCCATCTTCATCGGTATAATAGTTTTGTATGAGAAGAAGATTGGCGTGTTTATCTTTTTTATGGTCAGTCACATGGATCGGTGCGACGATAAAGTCATTTTTCTTCTTCTCTAACACATACACATTCACTGACACATCATTTTGTTTCTCAAAAACTTTCACTTGTTTTGGCACGAACGGAAAGGAGAGTCCATGAAAGTTAAGTTCTCCGTCGTATTTCTGATAGTTGTAGAGACGATCTACATGTCTCCCAACTGGATGTAGCGCTGAAAGGATGGCCCATTTGAAACACTCATCATCAAAGTTTTTAACATTGACACAGGCCCGTCTTCTTCTGATGACTTCTGGGAGTTTTACGTAGGAGCTGCCACGCATCGGGTTATATTTATTCATATGAATGGCTAGGCTGAGAATTCTTCGGAGTGTCCATCCAGAGTTTTTGTGTTGGAATTCCTCCATATCTCGAGGTAGGCGATGCTGGACGCGTTGGAGATACCACTGCGACAAGTCCGTTGTCCTCATGATTGGAGACGTTTTGGTGAAAAAGCTTTTCACTTCAGTCACTTCTTCTCCGTCTTTGACGATAGTGAACTCGGCATCGAGTACAGCATTCACTTTTAGGGCATTTTGACGCTGGAGAACTTCCTCGATCTTGTCGACGAAGATGGTTCGTGCCTCCTCCAGGAAGCCGTGAATATCCAAGTGATGTTTATTCACGATGAGTCCGGTTTCAAGGTTGCGATTGAATGCCGTTTTGACATCTTCCCAAGAGGTTCCTAGGTCCCCACCACTCACTAGGTATCCACTCAACTCGCGAATATAACTACCTAAATGTATAATAATACGACTACACTGAAGTTTCAGTTCGGGTCTACACTTTAAGCCAAACTCTGACAGTTCCCGGATGCACGCGTCAGCATCCTCAATCAAGGCCGCGGCCTCGAGAGGATTGACAGGTCGCGAAGCGAGAAGTTGTCGTTGGCGACGCACTACTTCTTTAGCACCGTTGATAGCCATTTCTAGACTGAGACGCGCGCTTGAAAAATTCTATATTTATATCAACTGACACTAGTACAACTAGTGAAATCTTTTTCGTTGTCGCGCTACAATGTTAAATCGTTCGAATGATTCCTTTCCTCTTCAAAAATGCCTATAGAACTGTAACCGTCATCGTTAATCTGAAAGCGTAGTCGAGTTTTATATTTCAAAATTTAAAACGCTATAGCTTTCAAAGTCAAACAGATAAATTTTTTTTAATTGAACGTGAATGATATTTTCAACAAAGTAGTGAAAAATTTTGTACACTGTTGCTAATTGTTTCGAATGAGTGTATGATAAATCATTAGTGAGAAGTATATAAAAAATATTTCATGTCGTTGATTTCTAGTTCAAGTTCTGGAATATCGAATGTTCGACAGAATTTTTCAAGAATTTCAAAATTTTCTGGAACGACTATACTGATTAGAGCATCAAGACAGACTGATTCAAATTTTTCATCAAGAAACATTTTCGATACTTGATATAACTCTATGATTGTATCAACAGAAACATTGGTAAGATCATGTTCGCAAGCATACAACCATTTCAGAAATATTTTTATCGCATTGTCAGAAAAATCTCTGATGAAAATTCGATTCTCGAGCACTTCTTTCCATGAATGACTGAAAAGTGTTTCAAAATAGATATTCCTTGCTGATAAAATACATTTATGAACTTTGAATTCACGATTCAGGGTAATTATTGTAAAATCACTGAGGTTCTCAATGTACAATAACTTTTTAAAGCTTTTCAAAAATGACGAATGATGTTGATCTGAAGAACGATAATCAAAAAACGTTCGAGGTAGTATATGATAAGAAATTTCAACTTGAAGCTGGATCAGATTATTGTAACGATTGGAATATTTTTCACTAATCAAATCACTTTCTAAATTTCCTGGATGAAATACATACTTGTACTGCGTGCGATAATCATTGATTACGGAAAAGACGATAGCCAAAATGCGCCAGTATTGATTATGATAATGCAGGCTGGTTTGGCGACAATGAAGGGTAGGCTGTACTTTATTTTCTTTCACTTTTTTCACTGATACGCGAAACGCGAAACCAACATTAAAAATTTCTTCCGAAAACGCTTCCTCGCCAACTTTTTTCAAATAAAACTTTTCAGAAAAATTGATTGGTGCCATCATCGAAACATTTCAAAATGTTTAAAAACTTTTACACTATGATATAACAGTATCATGTCGTATATAAATGTCATCCTTCTTACAAAAAAAACTTTTCTGTTAGTATTCCAAATGTTTCTAAAATATGAATTATGCCTAAACCTGACACGAACTAATTATTTTAAAAAAAGTTTTACAAATCACTGTTAAAGTTACACCGTTCCGCGACCGTTTCTTTTTTTTTTTTAGTTTAATGATTCGCGATACTTTCGAGAATAACTACGAACGTTTCAAAATTCAGTTTGTATCTGCCCGGAATCGCCTGAGTACCAGCTTTTATATATTCTCCTATTGATGGTATCGCGGTAAAAACTTCTGGATTATTTCAATAAAAAAAGATTATTCAGAGTTGGGTGCTCTGAACAGAATAAAAATATTTCGTATAATGATACGTAATAGTCAAAAACAAGTGCCGCCATCCTCAACAAACCTTTCGACATAGTATGCATTAGGACAAAACAAATTTGAAAGTAAAAAAGAGAAGAAAAAAATTAGGCAAACAAGATTATTCAAAGTATGGTGAGAGTGTTCGAAAAAATATAAACACATTTTCGTAGAATGATACGTAATAGTCAAAAACAAGTCTCTACACGCTCGATCATGACTACGAGAGTTTTCAATTTTTATTAGCATCTTCCCGGAAGTGTCGGAGCGCTGGCTTTTTTCTATTTTGCTATTTATCATACCGTGAGAGTGAAAGATTCTCGAACATATAGAAGCTTGAAGAATGTTTCGATGCATAATGGATTAGGACTTAAATGATTCGTTCAAAAGGAAGACGGAAAATAAAAAACTGGGAAAGTGATAAAAAAAAAAAATATAAAAAAAATTTTATTCAAAGTTAGGCGCGGGTGCTCTGAATAGAATAAAAATATTTCGTAGAATGATACGTAATAGTCAAAAACAAGTCTCTGCACGCTCGATCGTGACTACAAGAGTTTCCAATTTCTATTAGCATCTTCCTGTAAGTGTCGGAACGCTACCTTTTATCTAAAGCAACGACGAAAAATAAAAAATACAGATTTCTTAGGGTTGAGCAATTCAGCCCGAAATAATGAATATTCCGTGAAGTAATACGTGACATCCAAACACTTTTGTCGAATATTGAATGCTAGAAAATACTTTTACGCGCTAAAAATTATATCATCGTTTGTTTGTTTTTTTTTTTGAGTTTACGTTACATGGAATGTGAACATCTACGCGTGTCGAAACCTGTCGAATCGCGTATCTTTCAAAACTTTCCCTTCCGCTCTCACTACCACCTTACGTAAGTCCATCCGCCTACGTATTTGGATGACTCCCGAAAATGATCTAGTAGGCAACAGAGCTTCGACGTGAAAGGACACGTGATCGTTCAAGCGTCCTGGAAACGGGGAGACCCTCGAAAATGCGGATGTTGCATCCCGCGGAAAACCCGCGAAAACCCCGCGAAAACTCGCGAAAGGGTTAAACCGCGGAAAACTCGCGAAAAACTGCGGAAACTCGCGAAAACTGCGGAAATCCGCGAAAAACCGCGGAAGTGGTGGGAGATGGGGGACGGGGGTGGAAAACCGCGAAAAGGGGTGGGTGATGGGGGGTGGATGCCGCAAAAATGGGTGGGGGGTGGGGCGGGGTCTGGGGATGACCAATCAGAGAAGGGGTGGGGGAAAGGGATGGGGTGGGGTGATCAATCAGAGGGGGGAGGGGGACCAATCATAGAAGGGGTGGGGGATGGGGCGGGGCCTGGGTGGGTCACGTGATGGGAGGAGGAGTGGGGGGGGGGTCTGATACCCGCCTAGCTCATCTACTGATATTCTTCATTGGTCTCGCTCGTCACAGTAGAATGATTTATTTGATGAATTTAACGAAAGTCAGGTAGACGGAAAGTTGCTTACTTTTATTATTAAAAGCAAAATTGTGATTTGCTGTATTCCAGACACATGAAACTTTAGTCGGTAAAAACTTGCACCTTTTTACCTGTTTTTACCGACTGAAGTTTCATGTGTTCGGAATACAACAAATCACAATTTTGCATTTAATAAAAAAAGTAAGCAATTTTTCGTTTATCTGACTTTTGATAAATTCATCAAATAAATCATTCTACGCTTTGGAACGCTTTTTCCGCGTTTTTAAGCACCTCAAAAATCTGAAATCAGGTGGTTTCCCCGTTCTTTGACCGAACGTTCACCAAACATTCACCAACTTTCGGTGAACATTTGGTGAACGCGCGTTTGCTAGGGGAAGACGTTTCTACTCAGATAGCAATGGTGCGTCGCACACAAAGCGCATGACGTGCGGGCTCACGTGTGCGTGCTATTAGGCTATCTATATGAAGGCGTGTCGCACGCGTGCGGTGCGACACGCGTGCGACACGCCAGGTGAACGAACCCCAGTACAAAGGATTTATCAAATTCTTACTTATGATTTCTTATTATTCTCGAGACCGACGGATATTGGGGCCTCAGGTACAACCTGGGCTATTTCTCCAGTCGACACAAGACAAGAAGAGGCTATTGGGCTGTCGTCAGGTCGAGCCCTTGGACCTCGGAAGTAGTCTCTTACTTAGAGCGCTAGGACTATCTCTTACGAGAAGCTGTTAGCTCAAAAGCCTCGATAACGACTTCCATTCTAGCAAAAACGCGCAGGTTTATATACGGTTCTGAAAGGAAGCAAACGGACTCTTTTCGGTCCGTTTACGTCCGGTCGTCGTTAGATAAAAAAATGGAAAATGATTATCATCTGAAAAATAGTTTTATCTTCAAAGAGGAGGTTAAATGACCGAGAATAATGTAGATAGCAAAAATAGAAAATTGTTTCTAGATATAATTCTGGACGGCAAGTTGATATTGTCAAATCATGAAAGTTGAATGATCGGGAGAATTGGATAGATAGCAAATTCGAAAAATGGAAATCGTTTTATCTTCTCTGTAAGAATTAAGAGATAATAGATAATAGAAAATCATCGTCATTTGTAAAAATATAAAATTGTTGTTATCAAAATTGATCCTTTATTGCAATTCACAGGCGTCGGCGAAATCGTCGTGATTTAGATATCATTTGCGCGTTATCTGAACGTTTTAAGAAAATAACTTCGTTTTAGAAATTCAAATAAAAAAACGTAATTCAATAGTTCAATAGAATTTAGACGATAGATGAAAAAGGGCCGCTCGTCACACTACGCTTTGGAACGCTTTTTCCACGTTTTTAAGCACCCCAAACATCTGAAATCAGGTGGGTTCACCATTCTTTCACCGAACGTTCACCAACCATTCACCAACTGTCGGTAAACTTTTGGTGAACGCGCGTTTGCTAGGGTCTTGTGAAGATTAAAAGTCTGTAAAACTGCGCATTAGTTAAGAGTCAGTTACTGACACAGATGGTCTCTTAGCTTTCAAGCTGGAAACAGAGGTAAGAAGTAGTGATGCAAGTATAAAGTCAGAGTTGAGTGTAGTCTAGAGTAAGGACTTGTACAAGAGCTATAACTATAGTTAAGAGACAACTGTGCTGCTTCGGAGGAAATGTTGGATAAAATGTCGAAATCATCGAGAAGGATGGACATTCTTTTATGATTTTTACATTAAGACATTCACACAATTTTCTTACGTATGTTGAAATTGATAAAAAATTTTATCATTGAGGTACTACCCTGCTGGTGACGATAGATCGAATTGAATCCAAAAAATTTTAATCCATTTCAATAGAGATTTATGTACCAGATTTTTCGTAATGAATTGGATTAGTTTACTGTAATCGAATTCAATGCAGAAAATCTAGATCGAAATTCAATGCAATTTAATCCGAATTTCTTTCATTGGATTAAATAAATAGGATTATTTACAAAAAAATATTTTATGGTTTTAGTTGATTGCACGTAAATATTATTTATATTTTTGTTATTAACGGTGATACTTGAAAAACGCAGTTTGCCAACTCTCCTGAAAAAAAATCCTCGCACTCGCCTCGGTTTGAACTCGGGACCGCTGGGCGTGGAGACTTGTCTACGAAACCACTTGAGCCATTTCGATACAACAACTACTACCAAAAAATGTTCTTCAGTCTCTGCTGACGATGATAAATTGAATTGGATTAAAATGGATTCAAATTTGATTCATTTAAATTAAAATCAATCAATTCAATCTGACAAATTTTGCTTTTGGATCTGAATTTTGGATGGATTTCAATAGAAATTTATGTATGAGATTTATAGTGTTGAATTTAAGTTATTGACGTTTATCGAATTAAATGCAGAAAATCTAGCTTAAAATTCAATGTGTTTCGTTCATGAAATTTTTGATAAGAATAACATTTTTCAAGTAAAAAAGTCGAGTTTCAATGCAATTCAATCCGAACATATTTCATTGGTTTAAATGCAATTTAATGGAACTATATTTAATTAAATGGTATGCAGTTTTGATCAAAATTAGTGTGATACAACTGAATCCAAATATATTTAAAATCTGGTGACGACGAATGGAATGGGATTCATATAAGTACGGGATTTTTCGTATTGAATTGCAATCCATGAATTGATTAACTGATATTGACTTTAATGCGGAAAATCTAGAGTATAATTTAATGGGTTTTTTCAGAAAATGTCTGATAGGAATAATATATTATTTACAGTTTTGGACATGTCTAGTTTGATGAAACGAAAAATTGCAGTTCCGAGGGCTGTAATCGTTTCGTCAAGAATAGTACATAATGTGCCAGGCATGGATGTGCGAATTTGGCGAAATAATGGACCATCTGTGCCTGTTACGTGAGGTATTTTACGCCATGATAACCGAGAAGTCACGTCAAAATGTCAGTTTTGAGGTTAAAATGGCGTAAAGGCAATTTCCAAAGCTGACAATATGATATTTTATTGATTGTTTGCTAATAATTCACGTTTAAATGTCTGATTATTAGCAAATTGTCAATGAAAAAATTTTTCAAAACGATTTTGTTTCTTATCATCAATTTCATGAAAAAAACGCATTCAATTTCAATCCAGATTTTTCGCACTAAATTCGATACCAGTAAATCAATCCAATTCCATACGAAATATCCCGCACATCAATTTCCTGTGGAATGGTTTCAAAATTTATAAATCCTATTTGATTCATCATCACAAGCTTTTATAAATACATTTGGATTCAGTTAGATCACATTTCGTTCAAAACTGCATAGTACAGTGGTCCCTCTTGTACCGGGACGGCTGGGGACCGAAATCCCGGTACGAGAAGCGTGAATTAGGAAGGGAGGGGATAGCTTTGTAGGCGGGTACTGGTTCCGGCCGCTCTCGAGCACGTGAGTGGGAGCAGCGCCCGTTTGGAATTATAAAAAAAAATCCCGGTACGAGAGGTACCAGTACGAGGGGGACCACTGTTTATAATGATATATGCTGGAATAGAATTGCATTGAATTAAATGAAATTGATTTGGATGGAACTGCATTAAAACTCAATTTTATAACTTGCAAAATTTTGTTTCTAACAAAATTTTCATGAATGAAACGCATTGAAGTTCAATAATCATTTT
The DNA here is from genome assembly GCA_028476575.1 of Platygaster robiniae. Classification (NCBI taxonomy): domain Eukaryota; kingdom Metazoa; phylum Arthropoda; class Insecta; order Hymenoptera; family Platygastridae; genus Platygaster; species Platygaster robiniae. The sequence goes on from CM052019.1 coordinate 29,472,158, forward strand.
CTGCATTTAATTTTATAGCAGTAAATCAATCCAAATAAATAGAGAAAATCCGTTACATAAATATCTGTATTGGAATGGATTAAAATGTCCTATCTAAAAGCAAATTTTTTTGGATTCGTTGGGTTGATTTTGATTCGAATTGATACAATTTTATTCAATTTAAATACTTTTAAATCCATCGTCGCCAGTAGGGGCAGTTTTGCAATATATATGGATCAAATTGGATTCAGTTATATTACACTCATTTCGCATAAAACGGCAGTCGACTGAATGTCATATAATTTGATTCAACTGGATTTCATCGAACGAAATGCAGTTGGATTAAATTGCATTGAAACTAGATTTTCATACATCGCAAAATTCGCTCCCATCAAAAATTTTACAAAGGAAAATTTCAATCTAGATATTCCGCACTAAATTGGATACCAGCAAATGAATCAAATTCGATCCGAAAATCTCATACGTAAATCTCGATTGAAATGGATAAAAAAATGTTGAATCCAGTCGAGTCCATCGTCACCAGTTTTGAAACATATTCCGATTAAATTGGATTCAGTTTGATTTCATTCAATTCGCATAAAACTGCAGATGACTGAATGACGTAAAATTTGATTTAATTGGATTGAATCCAATGAAATACATTCGGATTGAATCGCGTATAAACCAAATCTTTTTATTTTCAAAATTCCTATTAAAAATTTCATGAAAGAAACGGATTAGATTTCAATCTAGATTTTCCGGATTAAATTGGGTAGCAGTAAATCAATCCATTTCAATACTGAAAATCTCGTACGTGAATCTCGATCGAAATGAATAAAAAAAATTTGAATCCAGTTGAATCCATCGTCACCAGTTTTGAAATATATTTGGATTGAATTGGATTTAGTTGGATGAAACTCATTTTGAATAAAACTACATTGGATTTAATGACACGTACTTTCATTGAATTGCATTATATTCAATGAAACACAGTTGGATTAACCTGCATTGAAACTTGATTCCTTACTTGAAAAATTTTGTTTCGATTGAAAATTATATAAATGAAATGCATTGAATTTCAATCGTCATTTTCTGCATTAAATGAGATAGCAGTAAATCAATGCAGTTCAATAGTGAAAATCTGGTACATAAATCTCGATTGAAATGTATTAAAATGTCCTATTCAAAAGCAAATCGTTTTGGATTGGTTGGATTCATTTAGATTCAAATGGATTAAAATTTAACCGATTTGAATCCATTTGAATCCACCGTCACCAGCACGGTAGTTTTGGCAAGTTAGATTTAAAAACAAAACATAATAAAATATGTATGTACTTAGTCACACCTCCAGGAAAACAACCCCCCCCCCCTCCCCTAAATATTTTTTAGGCTTCGAGTCTGAAGTTATGTAAGGTGTTCGAGCATGATTTATGAATTTTAAAGATCATGCAATAGATTTTAAGTATTTTCATATGTTATTCACGTGGATTTCTTAAATTTTATTTAACGAATCGCGAAAGTTTTTCATAAAAAGTTTAAGCATATTCTTTGTCGATATTTCTACACAAAAATTACTAATATTTCACTCTGCTTTATTGAAAATTAGAGGTATATTTTGAAACACGGACGTGTATCGTAATCGCAGATCCCTTTTACCTCTCTCCCTAAAGTAACTGTAAAAGGTCGAAACAGTCCGTGTGTAAATAGACGCGGAATATCTATCTCCCACTGTCTAAAACACATACGCCTAAAGCGGGTAGCGAGAGAGACACCTATATCTCTGGGCCACTTGGCTAAAAAATTTTCGTCGGAGCAGAATTCACCCGTGTGATGTTAGCCGACAAAAGTGAGCTTTTATGCTCAAAATTAATTAAATCATTAGGTTTTCGTTTGGCGATGATTGGCAGTCTATTTTCAACGTTTGGTGATTGTTAGTTAATTAGGAAAAAAATAATTAAAAACTGTCATGATGCCAGCCGACACAATGTTGTAGAAATGATTTTAAAAAAAAACTTTATTATAGATCGATGCAAAATCGTATGGTGCCCAGATAGCAAAATGCATTCAATATGCCACGCACCATGAATGCACACGTGCGATTTTAAGTCACATCGTGCGACTCATATGCAACTCAGCAGTGGCCTCATATACCTCGCATATGCGTCGCACGCGTGAGACCTCCAAAAAATCGCACGCGTGCGGCCTCCAAAAAATCGCACGCGTGCGATGTGCATTATGCAGTTAAAACAGATGCGTGAAATTTAAATCGCTTTATCTGTTACATATGTTTGGAAGGAAGCCAGGAATAATAAAATATTCATTATACAGATGTAACGAAATTCAGAAAGAAAATATTTTTATTTTCAAAACTTACGTATGTAGTGAAAGTTTTTCTCAATTTTACATACATACATGGAACTCTCATGAGGGCAAACAATTGTGTCTCTTAGAATGAAAAACTAATGTTTTGTAACAAATAGTCGTAGATAGTCTCACTAGGTGAAATTCACACAAGCTTCAAAACAAAATAGTGTAAACAATCAGTCTTTATAATGTAAAAAATGTCATTCGATTCGAAATAGTTCTTTAAAAAATCTTTTTTTTTAATAAAATCAATTGTTCATATATTTAAAAAAGTGATAGAAAGTGAAAAATTGTAATTTAAAATAAGAAAAGTGTTGTACGAAGAAGTATTTTATGGGTGAATTTCACCTATTGTGTTTTTATCTGTGGTTGAAGTTAATGCCCTTACTCGAAAATTTACAAAAAGTAGTGTAACAATTTTTGAAGTGGTAAGTTCACCTTTGCTTGACGTACATATGGCGTAGAAGGAGAAAAGGTACCTTATAGCACCAGAAATAAAAAATGAGATTACTAATGATTCTGAATGTTAAAAACTTCTTATCAATTGAGCCTACTCTCGAAAGTGTAAAATTATTGTATTTCATAAAATTTGGAGCTTCACAGTTGACTTGCTCATAGAAATCATAAGAACTATTTTCAATTTTTTTGTCTCTTCAAGTGCTCAGGTGCTATAAGGTACCTTTGCTCGTTCCACGTCACATAAGATTTCTAATTGGGGGAAATCGGTGTATCATTAAAAATCGCTGTGGTCACTATTGTTCTTGTTTATTTCATTAGTGTCCTCATCGCTTGGTTCTTCGGAGCCGTCATTTTCGTCATCGATTTGTACCTCCATTTGGAGTTCATTTTGAAGTCTCTTAATTTCGGCGAGGACTTCTTCGTTGGTTTACGTACCAGGCAAAGCTTTGTTGGGTTTGCGGACGCCTCTCGTTTTCTCCGCATTCCTATGCCTTTGCTTGGTGGCCCTGAGAACATCAAGCATATCTTTCTTGAACGCTTCTTTGTCCTTAGGGCCCAAAAACGTACACTTCTTAGCAGCAACTGTAATATGAAAAAGTGCACATCGATTGAAAGTAAAGCAAGAATTCGAACCGTGCATTTAACAATAATTTTTTTTGCTAAGACTAATTACGAAAGGTACAGAGAATTGCATATCTTCGTTTTTCTGAACGCGACCAACTGCTTAGAACCATCCCAATTTATGTTCAACGCAAGAAATTTGTCTGTGAATAACTGCTTCATGCAAGAGCCCAGAAATTCTCTTGCACTTGACCCTCCAAGGCTGATGAAATGCTGGAACTTTATATGAAAACATTTTCCATCAATTTCGGGACCTCCAATTTTCGTGTTGTGTTTTGAATGTTATGATGATCGTGATTTGCATATAAAAATTAATAAATGGAAAATTTGAACATTACATTTGTGTTCCCCTTTACTGTTTTTTTCTTTTTATTAATTCTAATAAATGTACATTTTCAATGAATTAAAAAAAAAAAAAAAGAAACACCGCTGTTTCCGGGTTTGAAATTTCCTAATTAATGTATGGTAAATATTTCTTGTGCTCCACAAATTCTTTATCTTTGACACTGAATCTTGACTGATAAACTTACATAAAAAAAATTTTGATCAAATTATTGTCAGTGTGATAATATAATTTCAAGCAAATGAAGTATGAAAATAACAGAAAATATGACACTGACTTCAATAAATCGCAGTTGCCAAACAGTTTCAGATGTAAGTTATTATTAATGTTCTTATTATTACATCCAAAAGGTCACAATTAAAGCTATTTCAAAATATCGCTACTTTTTCAGAAGAAATTTAATATACAAGGTTATATTTTCATAACTGCAGCCGCATCCATAGAAACTAGTTTAAATTCTTAAAAATGATGTGTTCTGTACACTCCCAATTGAAATTTAACTAGCATTTTCAACAGTGATTCTACTTACACCCTCAAATTTAATTTTTATGATAGAAACAACTTTAATTTTACATGTGGAATATTCTCTATTGAAATCCTACTGGAATTTAATTTGAATTTTTTCGACAGGGAAAAAATTTAATCTTCCATGCCACGCCTTTTGTCTAGATTCATGATACTCCATATTTTTATGTTGAAAAAACATTAGTGACTCAATGTAACATTTATTAATGAAAGTATATCTACTCTAAATAATATATATTTACATGTAGACAAAATGTTGCAGAAAAAGCAAACCCGTTGCTAGGCATTATTGAATAATTGATTTCCATTTAAATATTCTCATGTTCATTGTAATATTAGCTAACACGACTTAATTCTTGAATTTAAGGTTTTCATATTGCAATTTTTCTAAGATTTAGGCGGACATCAACTGATTCATCTGCCTCTATGTTTTTGAGCTCATCAAGAGTTAATATTAGAAATCCTTCCAAAGGTTCTAGCAACGTGCGATTGAAACGTGATTCTCCAGCGAGCTGTGATTGTTTGAAGTCCTTAGCCAGCCCCTCGATGATCAATTTTATCTCTTTATTGTCTCACAAAATTCGTTCATTTTGTTCAATGATTTGTTGGTATTGAGACTTCAAATGCCTGCAAAAAATGTCCTTGTGATTGATTCACAAAGCAAAATAATATTAAGAACTTAAAAGTAACTCTGCAATTTTATTTTTAATTATCATATGGGATATAATGGAAAAATATTTAGAGTTAGGTCGTCAGTACACAGCAAACCCCGATCGTAACATCTGCATCGCAGCTATGTAACTATATTTGATTTCTCTGTTATGCATCTTTGACAACTCTATACTGATTTGAAATGTCAAGTTCACGTCAAGTATTGGGAAATACTTACGAAAAAATGTCCGCGTTTGGAGAAGAGTGTTTTTGAGTTCCAATATCATTTGGAAGCTTCTTGGAATAAGAAGCTTTTTGGGAAGCGTCCTTAGAAAAATTATGGGCAGACGAAATCGTTCGGCTTCTGAAAAAAGAAAGTACCAATAGCTTTATGAACATTTATTCTGAGACCAATGTAGTGTTACATGACTTCACATAATTATTTACTTGTCAGAAATAGAAAAAAAAATATCTAAAGAAAATTTTAGGTAAGGTTCCAGTAAAACACGTTTAAAACATCTGCATCATCGCTGTATAACTATTATAATTTCTCTATTATGTATCAATCTTCACTATTTCAAAATGTCAAGTTCACGTAAAGAAAAGAAAAATACTTACAAAGATGTGTCTGAATTTTGAGAAAAGTGGTTTTGAGTTAGAAAATCATTTGGCACATTCCTGGAACAAGAAGCCTTTTCGGAAGCGTCCTTAGAAAAATTACGGGCAGACGAAGGCATTGAGGGTGAAATTATTGGGCTTCTGAAAAAAGAAAACACAAAATTCTTGCTGTTGATTCATTTTCAGTAAAATGTAGTGTTGCATGGCATCGCACATTTATTTACAAAAAAATGAAAAAAAAAAACAAACAAACAAACATCTGTAGACAATTTGAAGTTAGGCGGTCAGCAGCCAGTAAACCACGTTCGTAATTTCTGCATCGCCGCTATGTAACAGTTATGATTTTCCTGTTGTGTATCTTTGACTAATATTTAATTATTGGAAACGGGAAGTTTATGTATGATATAGAAAAATACTAACGAAAACATGCCTGCGCTTGGAGAATCGTGATTTTGATATTCAAAATAATCTAGGGAATCGTTTGAATAAGAAGCCTTATGGGGAGCGTCCTTAGGCAAATAACTGTCAGACCAAATCATTGCAGGCGAAGGCATCGGGCTCCTGAAAAAGGAAACAAAAAATGTTAGCTAAAAATTAATTTTTCGCTATATTCAGGGTTGCATAGCATCACACGATTATTTACTTGTCAAAAAGAACATTGTCATTAGACAATGTTAGGGATGCGGGTTTCATAGCATTCGGAGAAGGTTCTGCATCTTTTTTACGATCCGCAGACATCTGCCTCAATGACTCCAGTAAATTCCTCATTGTATTTGTCGTCGATGATGCTTTCTTTCGACAAACAACTTCTTCTGAAGAACTCGTGTTCAGTTTTGAAGGACGGTAGCTTGAGCGCCCACTTCGAGTTTCGGTCATCTTCTTCAACTTAATAATTTCTTTTGTCATCTTGAAACGCCTGTACATAAAAAAAAGTTTGTTATTTCTCATTTTATATCGGGTTAGAGTTATTAAAATTACTGCCAAAAAAAAAAAAATTTCACTTGTAGAGAAACGAACAAAAAGAACGCCCGCTGTACATTTTCCAAGTGATCGATCATATGAGATCAGGTGATAGTATAAATGGAGTAAGTAGAGACACAACAATATTTTGATTCTCAATTCTGTTTTCCTCTTCTCCTTCAACTTAACTCCATCTTGGCATAAGGTAGCATTTATTCAGGATTTCTCTAAGGCTAACGACTTCTACATCTTGTGATAAATTGCTCGTCAAGTGTACTCCAACAGTTTGAGACGACATTCCAACATTGTAAAAAGGTACCGATCCGCGAAATTTTCTGACAACAAGTTGTATAGTTCCTTGGACGCGAATGATATTCTTGATAATGCATATGTCTGAATTTCGAAGCTTTAAACAACAATTCCGACCATCAACTTCAAACGTGACTTGCTCTATTTGCATTTTTCTAAACTGTTCGCAATTCTGAGCAATAATTCCAGCAGGCAACGGACCTTCAACATGCTTTTTGGACATTTTGAAAACAACTTCATCATTGTGTTGTGCCATCAGCAATTCATTTCTTTCGCATAATCTTTTGTAAAACTGTTCAAGGTTTTGGGCCGGTTTTCGTTGTCTTTTGTTGAATTCTGGCATGTTATTTTCGTAACTGAAAGCACTCAGCGAGTCCAAAGGTCCGAATCTTCTAACATCGTCAACGATATACTGGAGATTGTGGGTGTTATAGGATAAAAAACGGTTTCCGTATAACTCTTCTGCGACGGTAATGAAACCTTCGAGAGCTGCTTGGCAATATTCGAGTTGATTCTCAGTCACTGTTTCGGAATTCAGACATCTCACAACACAGTGCAACAGCAAGAAATGCTGGTACATCTCATTTGGGAGCACTGACTCGAGTACGACTGGTCCAACGTACAGTAAAAATTGTCTGAGCTGTGTCGCCTTCATTTTTTTAAACTTAGACAGAACTGATGGATCACCGTTGAAGTCAGATGGGCAAAATATTTTTAAAAAATTCATGCTTGAGTCAACGATCTCAATTTCGAGCGGTGAAACGGCGGCATGCGAACCCTCCAGCAACAATAGCATGCAGCAATTTAGAAGTGACTCCTAAGTATATTAAGTGCATGCTTTCGGCAGGAACTTGTGTAACCAAACCAATTATTTGCGAAAGAGGGCTAGGCCCTTTATGGTGATCCTCATCTACCATGTCTTGATATTCTTCATATGTTCTTTGGCGGTGTTGCGTACCAAGGAAAACTGTGGTTCCTTCAAAGCGAAACCCTTCTACCCAACACTTTGAGCAGGCATGAAGCGAATTATGCCTAAAATGGTTTAGGAAAAAAGCTCGAGCAACTGCGTCAGCAATGAATAGACGAATTTGCAAAGGAAGTATTCTATTGTGTATTTCTAATCCATTTCCATGAAGAACCTCTGTCAGCTCAGTGAGAAGTGGGGCCGGAAATTCGGAAATGTTTGTGGGATGGCTGTGACTCAAAAAAACACCCGCAATCACCGGTCTTTTGTCAGCTATATTGATTATTCGATACTGAAGGGGCCAAAACTGCTTCCCACCATGTCTATGTACCTGACCACCATCCGAGCTCAAATCAATTATTATCCTTTCTGGGAGAAGGTGCGCAGGAATGTTAGCAAGCTTTTGCTTAATTGTTTTCACGAAACCTATATGAATATACGCTCCACCAGCTTTTCTTTCGATTATATTACGGACAGTGATCGTTGGAGTGTTAACCACAGTTCTCGTGTCTTTTGGCAAGTTCCGCAAGTTGAAGGGGTACGCACGTAACGTTTTGAGTAAAATATTTCCTTGCAAGTGCTTCAAATTCGCGGTCAAAAACGCGTCTTTCAACGCCGCTCTCCGAACCTCCTCAATATCTGGCAAACCATTTAACTCATCATTAATATCACCGTCAAAGTTATAGAGATCGTCATTTTCTTGTCTGTCATCGTTTATGCCATCAACCAGTTCGACATTATTGATTTCATTAACAGGCTCTTCATTATTTATTACTTCTTCTAAATTGTTTTCATGATAATTTACATATTCATTTTCAATATCATTTGCAGGTTGGTCATCGTGCATCTCATTAATGAGTTCATCATTGATCACACGAATGCGTGGTTCGTTTGCATTATTTCTAGGTTCGCCATTAGCGATTCTATTTCTATCAATGTCATTGTTTCCATCATCAAAGGGTCCGTCATTTTCTGCGAGATCTTCAGCTTCATTATCGTTAATCCCGCCTTCCACAATTAATCGTACATTATCCCGCATAATGGTGAGGCGGCGTCTTTTTTGACGCGTGCTCAATTCATTAAACGGTTGGTACCTTTTAGACATTATTCAACAACAGATTGAACTTCGACCGAGAAACAAGTACTGAAACAAACGTTTCGAGAGTTTTCCTTATTCATCATGATAAGGAAAATAAAAATTTCAACACACGAAATGCACAATAAAAAAAACCTAACACCAAAAAAACTTTTTGTTTTTTGAAAGTATTATCATTATCATTTATGAATAAAGTCATGTAACTTATTTAGAAGGATTGGAAAAATAATGAACCATTATTCATCATAATAAGGAAAATAAGAATTTCCGTACACGGAATGTAGAAAAAAACATCTCGAGATAAAAAAACTGTAGGTTCTTTGGGGATATTATTCTTATTCTTTGAGAAAAAGTTTATGGAACTTATTTAGAAGAGTTCCAAAAAAATATTGCACCATTATTCATGATAGTAAGGAAAATAAGAATCTTACTACATAGAATTCACAGAGAAAAATCCTGATATCTAAAAAACTTGAAGTTTCTTGGGAATATTATCATGATCCTTTGAGAATGAGTTAATGGAACTTGTAAAGAAGGGTTTACAAGAAATATTTAACCGTTATTCATGATAGTAAGGAAAATAAGAGTTTAACTACATGGAATTCAGATAGAAAAATCCTAATATCCAAAAAAATTAAAGTTTCTTTGAAATATTACCATGATCTTTTGAGAATGAGTTAATGGAACTTATCAAGAAGGGTTTAATGAGAATATCGAACCATAACACATGATAATAAGAAATATGAGAATTTTGCTAAATGGAAAGCAAGAAAAAAAATCCTGATATATAAAAAACTTAAAGTTTTTTCGAAATATTATCATGATCCTTCAAGAATGTGTTGATGAAACTTATCTATTAAGGTTTAAGAGAAATATTGCACCATAGTTGATGATAGTAAGGAAAATAAGAAATTCAGCACAGGTAGTGCAGGAAAAAAAATTCTAATATCAAAAGAACTTGATGTTTTTTGAAAATATTATCATAATCCTTTGTGAATTAGGTTATAGAACTTTTCTAGAAAGGTTTCATAATAATATTCAACCATAGTTCCTGATAGTAAGGAAAACAAGAATTTTACTACACGGAATGCAGAAAGAAAAATCTTAAAATCCAAAAAACATCAAGTTCTTTGGAAAAATTATGTTGATCCTTTGCGAATGAGTTAATGGAACTTATCAAGAATGGTTTTAAAAAAATATTGAACCATAATTCATAATCATAAAAAAATACCAGAATTACAGTACATGGAATTCAGAATGAAAAAATTTTGAAATCCAATAAACTTCAAGTTCTTTGGAAATATTATTCTTATCCTTTAAGAATGAGTTAATGAAATTTATATAGAAGGTTTTTATGAAAAAATCGAACCATCATTTATGATAATAAAGAAAACAAGATTTTTTGTAAACGGAATGCAGACAGAAAAATCTTAATATCCAAAATACTTGAAGTTCCTTTGAAATATTATTCTTATACTTTTTGAGCATGTTTATACAACTTACTCAGAAGGGTTTTATGGAAATATTTAACTATTATTCATGGTAATTAAAAAATAAGAATATAAGTACATGAAATGCAGAAATAATAAACGAAATTTTGGAGCGAGTGAGAGAAAGGACCCGTTCCTACAAAAGTTAATGCAAATCAATCAACCTATATTTGGAACAGGTCGAAACGGGTCGGAAACGGGCTGTTTTTACACTATTTCTGACAAAAACGGGCCGGAACGGGAAAATGTTTATGTCGAGTAAACATTATACGTTTGGAACGGGTGAAACGGGCGAGTAAGAATAGACACTTACAAATGTTTATGAAACATTACATGCTGAACAGGTTACAGATTTTGCCACTTTTTTCAGTTATAACGAAAAAAATCAATTATTTTGATTATATTCCATTTTATCGTACGAGTGGTCATTAAAATTTTTAAACACTTGAGGGAAATAAACTGCCCTTTATTTCCCTGCTCTTGCAGGGAAAATTCGTTTATTTCTCCTCGGTGTATAAAATACATTACGTTCCTCGGGCACAATACTTTTATTTCCTCGTAGAATTAAATACCTCGGCTTCGCCTCGGCCTTTAAACTTTCTAATTGGAAATAAAAATTTTGCCCCAGCAGAACGTAATGTACAATCATTAACACATACAATTTTCTTTCACAATAATAATATATCCTAGGAAACTTTTGCCTCAATTAAAAAAAAATCAACGTAAAAAGGAAAGAAACAAAGATTGCCACTTGTTATTGTCTTGAGAAATAAATTTGACGTCGAATATTATTAATCTTTTTGATATTTATATAATAACTTTCAGGGTAAATGATAAATTCAATAACATTACAGTCTGATCGATTCAAAGCGGAATTAAAAAGTTTAAAATAGTTAAATTTCCATAGAATTTTCAAAGTTTAAATTGCTTTACCCTAGCAAAGGTTTTGGATCAAAACTAAAATGTTGCCGTAGAAAAGTTTTTACCGCATAAATGACTTTCCGGAAGCTTTTTTGGCCATGAAAAAGTAGGTAAGCAGTCAAAACAATTTAATTTTTGGTCTAAAATGATCAGTTCTTTGAAATTCGTTTTCGAGTTGAGAATGATATAATTCTCCGAGAGCTGGCGACATCTTGCGGAACACGCAAATCGAATATGTAGGAGCGCGATCGTGAATTTTATCGACAGCAGTGACTCTCGTGTGCTCTCATGCTCTAACAAAATCAAAACAGGGTATACGAAACGGTCCATAACGAAACGGTCCACACCAAGGAATTGCGCAGGCGCGAGTTTGTTTCGCATTTGTAAAGGTTGGCAACACTGCCAGTTTTTAAATTTTCGGTAAAACAGCTAGTGAAAAACAAAATGCTGTAGATGGCACGAGAATGCTCGTCAATAATTAAGTCAGTGGTTTTCAATGCTGGAAAAAAAGTGAAAAAAGTCAGCTAAAAGCAGGACAGTACATTAAACATGTAAACTGTGTAAACAAATGAAACCATGTAAACATTTGTGACAGTGACACTGAATTTTATTATCGTGGTTAGTAATAGTGGTAAATTTAATTAGAACAGTGTCATTAATTTCATTTTTATTCATTGATTAAATAATAACTATTATTAATTAGTGAAATTCAACGTGAGTGATCGGCCGGAATGCACATCAACAAAATCCAGATAAGTTTTCAAGAATAATATTGTATAAGTGAAAAAAATTTATCGCAATATATTTCTTTATCTTTTTAACTTTGAAAAAATTATTGATTGATGAGTTTCCAAAATATATGTATAGTATCAAGTAGTCATAATAAAAATGCCTACTATTATCAAATGTTATAACGTAAGGATAGTATTGAAAGTAGTATATAGAAATTATTAATAAATAACTAACATACGCAAATTTTATTTTTTTTATTTACAACTAAAATTGCGATATATGTGCACAACGTTTCTTTGTGGAAAATTTTTTGTTTACAGTGCCATGGATACGGAGTAGAGATTTTCAAGCATTATTGCCAAAATCTGCAAGGTGCGATTCAAGTCGCAGGATGTTTCAGCCAAAAAATAGTCAATCTATATTGGAGATCACGAAAATTTAGAAGGTAAATTGAAAAATCAAATGATTAATCGTGTTAATTTTTTTTCCAGTTATATCTAATCTGATAATAACCTATTACTTATACTTCTGACTCTGATAATTGTTACCTACAATTGCGGTTATTATCATTCAAAATATGAATTTTGTTTCCTATAATTAAGTATAATAATTAAAATTCTAGTGATTCTCAGTTACTATATAAACTCTAATAATAATTTTGCATGATTATCTTTATATAATTACGTGAATAATTATTTTTTATATAACTATGTATCATACTCGAGGAATGTAATTATTTATAACTCTGTTTTATTCATTGTTTTTATGAAATTGCAAGGCTATACTAATAAAATTTTTTTTCGTATATACGAACATGTTTTGTTATTTATTTATTGGCTTTTAGAATACAAAACTACGTCAAGTATTGGCGAAAAAACAACTAATGAAGTTTTGTCACTCTTTTCACTTACATTTAACGCTTTCCAGCATTCTTCTTTTGAAAGTTTTTAACAGTATTTAAAAATACTTTTATTGGCTTTGAGAATATTGAACAATGTTAATTATTAGTAAAAAATAGAGAATGAACTTTTCAAACTATTTTACCACATAACGCATTAGTAAAAAACAGTAAATAAATTTTTCGAACCTTTTTTGTTCCTTTTATAACTATTATATTGATAGTCCACATTATACTATCAAATACATATCATAAAGCTGAACACTGCTTTGGCTGTCACTGTGAAGTGCGCCCGCATCTTTCGAAAGTGCGTGTGTTTCGAATGTGAGATTCATAATGAATGTCAAGTAGTTCATAACTGAAACTGCCTGAAATTGGTGTGACTGTCAGGGGGCAACGAAAAAAACGAAAAAAGAAAAATGCAATAGCGCGCCCAACGGGCGCGCAAAAATAATCTGGTGATATAAAAATGTGATAAACCTTTTTGAAATATTTTCATTGGCTTCAAAAATACAAACCACAGAAAGTATAAAAAAGAAACAGTATACGAATTTTTCAAACTAACTTTCCTTACTATTTATTATCGAATATTTTTAAACCCGACACTAAAAAATACCAGAAAAAATATTTTGGTGAATAATTTTAACTTTTATGTGAAAATTGTGTTGAAATATGCAAATTTTAAATATTTTGTGATACTGAAATAAAATCAAAATCCTTCTTAAATAAACCAGTGTAAAAATTATCTTCAAAAATTTTACTAACAAATTTTCTGATTAAAAAACAATCCAGAACAACCAGCAGAAAAATTTTTTATGATTATTTAATTTTTAAGTTACAGTATTTTTTATAAAAATTTCTGTATTTTCGTAATTAATTATTTTCATATTTTTCAATTCGAGTGTGGGAATCTTTCAATATTTTGTAAAAGAATCTAGGAACTTTTAATTTTAATTCGTGAGTCAATCATTTATTTGTTGAAAAATTGGTACCAAGAGGATGATAAAGAAATGAAAAAACAAAAAGTTTTCAAACATTATACACATATTATAGAGTTTATCAATTTAATTGAAAAGTAAATAAATATTATTATGTACATACAATGTAACAGAAGATTAATACGATTTGAAATTAAAACGAGCTGAAATCAATCAAATAACAATAAATTTTTCAAACGTTCTCAAATTTCCTGTAAGTATACAATATTTTTATTGAAAATTTCTATACTTCCTAGCAGGGCGACCGAGATCGACTGGAGATCGTTTGGTGATCGAAAGTTGATCACCGATTGATCACCAAACGATCTCTATTTGATTTCATGTATAAATGACTTATGTATGCATGGAGTTCATCAGTAATTTTGTTGTGGAATGCATTTATATGCATATGTAATCGTTGTCATTACAATATTTACGTCAAAACATCATTTTTACTTTACTGACAAAAGATTACAAAAAAAAAGTTACTAATGAACTCCATGCATACATACAGTACGGTCGAAAGTGTTAGAACAAGAAAAAAAAAGTTGTTTTTGTCAGTTTATCGTACATTTATTAAAAACTCTTTCACATATGCGCAGTTCTTTTGTACTTTTAAGGTAACTTCATGATTCAGAGAATTTCCGAATGCATTTTACTGAGATTTTTGTCGAAATTCACAAGCCCTAGTAAATTGGGTTTTTATAAACCTTTCATGAAAGTTTTTATAAAATCTCAAGTTTTTTTATAAAATGAAAGCATTTTTATGAAGATTCGGATTTAAATAAACTTTTCATGAAACTCCTTATAAAAAGTTTATAAAAATCCAAATCAAAGACGTAGCCAGAAATTTAGTTTGTGAGGGGCAAAAGTGTGATTATTTACGTGCGTTTATTTTAGCAAGTTCAAAAATTATAACTTTAGTGGAGAATTATTATTGAAAACTTTCAAAATTCCGAGGATCTTTAAATCTGTTTCAAATCTCTCAAGTTTTCGAATTTCGTGAAATTTAAAAAATTGTAAACGTTTTTTGGACTTTCAAAATAATTCCAATACTAAATAGTCTTAGAATTTGCAAAATTATTGAAAATCTTGCAATATGTTCAAAATTTTAAACTTTTTTAGTTTTGGATTTCGTACGACTTTCGAAATGTCAATAATTATAAATATAATAAATTTGCAGGGGTTTAAAAACTTTTAAAAATTTATGAAATTCATGAAAATTTGAAAATTATATAGACTTTCAAAATGTTTCGAATACTATCTGCACACTCTTAAAATTTGCGAAATGTTTCAAATCTTTGAATGTTCAAAATTAGTAACTTCTTCGAAGTTTAAGAAATAAGCACAACTTTTTGAATTTTCCAAAGTTTTCGACACTTCTACAAATCTCTGAAATTTATGAAATTGGGAAATTTTTGACATTTTGAAAATGGTGAAAATTTTCTAGACTTTCAAAATTTTTCATATACAACAGGATTTTACAATTTGAAAAATTGTTAAAAATTTTACAATATTCGAAATCATCAATTTTCTTAAAAGTTGAGAAATTCATGATTTTGATAATCATGAATATTATAAATTTTCAGAGTTTTTAAGACTTAATTACAAGATCTCTGAAATGCACGAAAATATGTACATTTTTGAAATACAGAAAATTTTTCTAAATTTATAGACTTTTAAAATGTTTAGAATAGTACCAACTTTTACAATTTAATAAATTTTTGGAAATCTTACCATGTTCAAAATTATTAGCTCTTTGTAAATTTAAGAAATTAGTAAAATTTTCGAAATTCAAGTAACCATAAATATAACTTTTCAGTATTTTCAAAAATGATACAAATCTCTGAAATTTCTATGAGTTTCAAAATGTTCGAATTTTTCAAAATTCCTGAATTTTTTTAATACTTTTTTTTAACTTTGAAAATTTTTCACATTTTTGAAAATTCATATGCGATGAATTTTGTTCAAAATTAGGCCATGACTCAACGCTTGCCTTAAATTTCGATAATGAATGACGTATCGCGTTTTTGGCTCTAAAGTTGTGAGTAATTTAACGTCTTTTGATCTGGGAGGGGCTTTATGTTCAGGACAAAAAGGTAAATCATTATGATCGTCATGTAAGTTTGGCGGATACTCGAGATCCACTTCAAGGATGTAACCTACTTCCGAGTCATCGGCTACGTTCCACTTGAAATTTTCGTCAAAATTTTCGACCCACTCAAATTGCCCGTAAGGTAGGTATTGAGTCATAGCCCAGCCGTACAAATTGTTTACGTCATAATACATAACAAATGTTGTTAATAAATTGCCTTGTCTTCCAAGTAAGAAGCCAGCTTCTCGAGGGATGAGGCCATGAAGCGAAACGAATCGATGAATCGAAGTGAGATCTTGTCATCCTTGATGTTCTTGGTGAAGGAAATGTATCGCCCCATGGTTTGTGGTATTACGCTTACTCGTCCCTCGACGCATTTAGCGATTTTTTTCACGATAAAGTGACTGTCGTACCCACTCAAGTTGTGGAATATGATCTGAAATGAAAAAAAAATTTCATGAGTGTTAACTCACTTAAATCTGCTTAAATTATACATTTTTAAATGAAAAAGAAATGAATGAATCTGTAAATAGGTTTATATATGGATAAAAAATGAATTAGGAATTATAAAATATGATCTGAAAAGAAAAAAATTCTATAACTAATATCTCTATCGCATCTTCTTAAATTATTCATTTTCAAATATAATAGAAATAAATTAATGAAAAGGAAGAATTAAATCATGATTCAATTAGTAAATTTTTTGAAAAGTTAACTTACGGGAATCGTGAGGGTGTCTTGGTATAGGAGATTACATTTGCCATGTGCGGCTCCTCTAAACTCCCCCGTCAAGTGACAGTGGTCTCGAACTCTACCACCCCCCTTCTCGTCGGTCTTCGGGAACGGCTGCTTGCAGATGTGGCAATTTGGAGCATTGCGCCAAGACCGCTCTTGGTCCGGTGTCAGTGGTATCATAGGCTTCGGATTGTTCATCTTTTCCTTGACTCGGTGTGATAAGGCTACGAGCTCGTTAGAAAGCCATTGCGCTGGATCATATCCTCGAAAGCTCTTGTATAGGGATTGGTTCTCGTCGTAACTACATTTTATGTAATACCCTACACTGTACGCCTCGTGAATTTGAACGACTTTGGTATTTTCTTGACTTTGAGAATTAACTTTTTTGAGAATACATTCAAAGTCCGCATACACAACATACGGCACTTTAAGATTGTTTTTATGATTGGAAAACTTAATTTTATCTTTCCCCTCTTTCGGTAACTGAACACTGCATTTATTTATTTTTCGACAGTCAGTTTCATGAAAAATTAACTTCTCTTCAGTTCGAAAATGATGCAAGCATCTATCGCAAATGTGATGTTTGCTGTTAGTTTTAGAAAGTTGATTAAATACCAAGCGAGAAAGGTTTTTGATCCAAACGTAATGGAATACCAGGGGTTCGCATTCATTTTCATCTTCATCGCCATCTTCATCGGTATAATAGTTTTGTATGAGAAGAAGATTGGCGTGTTTATCTTTTTTATGGTCAGTCACATGGATCGGTGCGACGATAAAGTCATTTTTCTTCTTCTCTAACACATACACATTCACTGACACATCATTTTGTTTCTCAAAAACTTTCACTTGTTTTGGCACGAACGGAAAGGAGAGTCCATGAAAGTTAAGTTCTCCGTCGTATTTCTGATAGTTGTAGAGACGATCTACATGTCTCCCAACTGGATGTAGCGCTGAAAGGATGGCCCATTTGAAACACTCATCATCAAAGTTTTTAACATTGACACAGGCCCGTCTTCTTCTGATGACTTCTGGGAGTTTTACGTAGGAGCTGCCACGCATCGGGTTATATTTATTCATATGAATGGCTAGGCTGAGAATTCTTCGGAGTGTCCATCCAGAGTTTTTGTGTTGGAATTCCTCCATATCTCGAGGTAGGCGATGCTGGACGCGTTGGAGATACCACTGCGACAAGTCCGTTGTCCTCATGATTGGAGACGTTTTGGTGAAAAAGCTTTTCACTTCAGTCACTTCTTCTCCGTCTTTGACGATAGTGAACTCGGCATCGAGTACAGCATTCACTTTTAGGGCATTTTGACGCTGGAGAACTTCCTCGATCTTGTCGACGAAGATGGTTCGTGCCTCCTCCAGGAAGCCGTGAATATCCAAGTGATGTTTATTCACGATGAGTCCGGTTTCAAGGTTGCGATTGAATGCCGTTTTGACATCTTCCCAAGAGGTTCCTAGGTCCCCACCACTCACTAGGTATCCACTCAACTCGCGAATATAACTACCTAAATGTATAATAATACGACTACACTGAAGTTTCAGTTCGGGTCTACACTTTAAGCCAAACTCTGACAGTTCCCGGATGCACGCGTCAGCATCCTCAATCAAGGCCGCGGCCTCGAGAGGATTGACAGGTCGCGAAGCGAGAAGTTGTCGTTGGCGACGCACTACTTCTTTAGCACCGTTGATAGCCATTTCTAGACTGAGACGCGCGCTTGAAAAATTCTATATTTATATCAACTGACACTAGTACAACTAGTGAAATCTTTTTCGTTGTCGCGCTACAATGTTAAATCGTTCGAATGATTCCTTTCCTCTTCAAAAATGCCTATAGAACTGTAACCGTCATCGTTAATCTGAAAGCGTAGTCGAGTTTTATATTTCAAAATTTAAAACGCTATAGCTTTCAAAGTCAAACAGATAAATTTTTTTTAATTGAACGTGAATGATATTTTCAACAAAGTAGTGAAAAATTTTGTACACTGTTGCTAATTGTTTCGAATGAGTGTATGATAAATCATTAGTGAGAAGTATATAAAAAATATTTCATGTCGTTGATTTCTAGTTCAAGTTCTGGAATATCGAATGTTCGACAGAATTTTTCAAGAATTTCAAAATTTTCTGGAACGACTATACTGATTAGAGCATCAAGACAGACTGATTCAAATTTTTCATCAAGAAACATTTTCGATACTTGATATAACTCTATGATTGTATCAACAGAAACATTGGTAAGATCATGTTCGCAAGCATACAACCATTTCAGAAATATTTTTATCGCATTGTCAGAAAAATCTCTGATGAAAATTCGATTCTCGAGCACTTCTTTCCATGAATGACTGAAAAGTGTTTCAAAATAGATATTCCTTGCTGATAAAATACATTTATGAACTTTGAATTCACGATTCAGGGTAATTATTGTAAAATCACTGAGGTTCTCAATGTACAATAACTTTTTAAAGCTTTTCAAAAATGACGAATGATGTTGATCTGAAGAACGATAATCAAAAAACGTTCGAGGTAGTATATGATAAGAAATTTCAACTTGAAGCTGGATCAGATTATTGTAACGATTGGAATATTTTTCACTAATCAAATCACTTTCTAAATTTCCTGGATGAAATACATACTTGTACTGCGTGCGATAATCATTGATTACGGAAAAGACGATAGCCAAAATGCGCCAGTATTGATTATGATAATGCAGGCTGGTTTGGCGACAATGAAGGGTAGGCTGTACTTTATTTTCTTTCACTTTTTTCACTGATACGCGAAACGCGAAACCAACATTAAAAATTTCTTCCGAAAACGCTTCCTCGCCAACTTTTTTCAAATAAAACTTTTCAGAAAAATTGATTGGTGCCATCATCGAAACATTTCAAAATGTTTAAAAACTTTTACACTATGATATAACAGTATCATGTCGTATATAAATGTCATCCTTCTTACAAAAAAAACTTTTCTGTTAGTATTCCAAATGTTTCTAAAATATGAATTATGCCTAAACCTGACACGAACTAATTATTTTAAAAAAAGTTTTACAAATCACTGTTAAAGTTACACCGTTCCGCGACCGTTTCTTTTTTTTTTTTAGTTTAATGATTCGCGATACTTTCGAGAATAACTACGAACGTTTCAAAATTCAGTTTGTATCTGCCCGGAATCGCCTGAGTACCAGCTTTTATATATTCTCCTATTGATGGTATCGCGGTAAAAACTTCTGGATTATTTCAATAAAAAAAGATTATTCAGAGTTGGGTGCTCTGAACAGAATAAAAATATTTCGTATAATGATACGTAATAGTCAAAAACAAGTGCCGCCATCCTCAACAAACCTTTCGACATAGTATGCATTAGGACAAAACAAATTTGAAAGTAAAAAAGAGAAGAAAAAAATTAGGCAAACAAGATTATTCAAAGTATGGTGAGAGTGTTCGAAAAAATATAAACACATTTTCGTAGAATGATACGTAATAGTCAAAAACAAGTCTCTACACGCTCGATCATGACTACGAGAGTTTTCAATTTTTATTAGCATCTTCCCGGAAGTGTCGGAGCGCTGGCTTTTTTCTATTTTGCTATTTATCATACCGTGAGAGTGAAAGATTCTCGAACATATAGAAGCTTGAAGAATGTTTCGATGCATAATGGATTAGGACTTAAATGATTCGTTCAAAAGGAAGACGGAAAATAAAAAACTGGGAAAGTGATAAAAAAAAAAAATATAAAAAAAATTTTATTCAAAGTTAGGCGCGGGTGCTCTGAATAGAATAAAAATATTTCGTAGAATGATACGTAATAGTCAAAAACAAGTCTCTGCACGCTCGATCGTGACTACAAGAGTTTCCAATTTCTATTAGCATCTTCCTGTAAGTGTCGGAACGCTACCTTTTATCTAAAGCAACGACGAAAAATAAAAAATACAGATTTCTTAGGGTTGAGCAATTCAGCCCGAAATAATGAATATTCCGTGAAGTAATACGTGACATCCAAACACTTTTGTCGAATATTGAATGCTAGAAAATACTTTTACGCGCTAAAAATTATATCATCGTTTGTTTGTTTTTTTTTTTGAGTTTACGTTACATGGAATGTGAACATCTACGCGTGTCGAAACCTGTCGAATCGCGTATCTTTCAAAACTTTCCCTTCCGCTCTCACTACCACCTTACGTAAGTCCATCCGCCTACGTATTTGGATGACTCCCGAAAATGATCTAGTAGGCAACAGAGCTTCGACGTGAAAGGACACGTGATCGTTCAAGCGTCCTGGAAACGGGGAGACCCTCGAAAATGCGGATGTTGCATCCCGCGGAAAACCCGCGAAAACCCCGCGAAAACTCGCGAAAGGGTTAAACCGCGGAAAACTCGCGAAAAACTGCGGAAACTCGCGAAAACTGCGGAAATCCGCGAAAAACCGCGGAAGTGGTGGGAGATGGGGGACGGGGGTGGAAAACCGCGAAAAGGGGTGGGTGATGGGGGGTGGATGCCGCAAAAATGGGTGGGGGGTGGGGCGGGGTCTGGGGATGACCAATCAGAGAAGGGGTGGGGGAAAGGGATGGGGTGGGGTGATCAATCAGAGGGGGGAGGGGGACCAATCATAGAAGGGGTGGGGGATGGGGCGGGGCCTGGGTGGGTCACGTGATGGGAGGAGGAGTGGGGGGGGGGTCTGATACCCGCCTAGCTCATCTACTGATATTCTTCATTGGTCTCGCTCGTCACAGTAGAATGATTTATTTGATGAATTTAACGAAAGTCAGGTAGACGGAAAGTTGCTTACTTTTATTATTAAAAGCAAAATTGTGATTTGCTGTATTCCAGACACATGAAACTTTAGTCGGTAAAAACTTGCACCTTTTTACCTGTTTTTACCGACTGAAGTTTCATGTGTTCGGAATACAACAAATCACAATTTTGCATTTAATAAAAAAAGTAAGCAATTTTTCGTTTATCTGACTTTTGATAAATTCATCAAATAAATCATTCTACGCTTTGGAACGCTTTTTCCGCGTTTTTAAGCACCTCAAAAATCTGAAATCAGGTGGTTTCCCCGTTCTTTGACCGAACGTTCACCAAACATTCACCAACTTTCGGTGAACATTTGGTGAACGCGCGTTTGCTAGGGGAAGACGTTTCTACTCAGATAGCAATGGTGCGTCGCACACAAAGCGCATGACGTGCGGGCTCACGTGTGCGTGCTATTAGGCTATCTATATGAAGGCGTGTCGCACGCGTGCGGTGCGACACGCGTGCGACACGCCAGGTGAACGAACCCCAGTACAAAGGATTTATCAAATTCTTACTTATGATTTCTTATTATTCTCGAGACCGACGGATATTGGGGCCTCAGGTACAACCTGGGCTATTTCTCCAGTCGACACAAGACAAGAAGAGGCTATTGGGCTGTCGTCAGGTCGAGCCCTTGGACCTCGGAAGTAGTCTCTTACTTAGAGCGCTAGGACTATCTCTTACGAGAAGCTGTTAGCTCAAAAGCCTCGATAACGACTTCCATTCTAGCAAAAACGCGCAGGTTTATATACGGTTCTGAAAGGAAGCAAACGGACTCTTTTCGGTCCGTTTACGTCCGGTCGTCGTTAGATAAAAAAATGGAAAATGATTATCATCTGAAAAATAGTTTTATCTTCAAAGAGGAGGTTAAATGACCGAGAATAATGTAGATAGCAAAAATAGAAAATTGTTTCTAGATATAATTCTGGACGGCAAGTTGATATTGTCAAATCATGAAAGTTGAATGATCGGGAGAATTGGATAGATAGCAAATTCGAAAAATGGAAATCGTTTTATCTTCTCTGTAAGAATTAAGAGATAATAGATAATAGAAAATCATCGTCATTTGTAAAAATATAAAATTGTTGTTATCAAAATTGATCCTTTATTGCAATTCACAGGCGTCGGCGAAATCGTCGTGATTTAGATATCATTTGCGCGTTATCTGAACGTTTTAAGAAAATAACTTCGTTTTAGAAATTCAAATAAAAAAACGTAATTCAATAGTTCAATAGAATTTAGACGATAGATGAAAAAGGGCCGCTCGTCACACTACGCTTTGGAACGCTTTTTCCACGTTTTTAAGCACCCCAAACATCTGAAATCAGGTGGGTTCACCATTCTTTCACCGAACGTTCACCAACCATTCACCAACTGTCGGTAAACTTTTGGTGAACGCGCGTTTGCTAGGGTCTTGTGAAGATTAAAAGTCTGTAAAACTGCGCATTAGTTAAGAGTCAGTTACTGACACAGATGGTCTCTTAGCTTTCAAGCTGGAAACAGAGGTAAGAAGTAGTGATGCAAGTATAAAGTCAGAGTTGAGTGTAGTCTAGAGTAAGGACTTGTACAAGAGCTATAACTATAGTTAAGAGACAACTGTGCTGCTTCGGAGGAAATGTTGGATAAAATGTCGAAATCATCGAGAAGGATGGACATTCTTTTATGATTTTTACATTAAGACATTCACACAATTTTCTTACGTATGTTGAAATTGATAAAAAATTTTATCATTGAGGTACTACCCTGCTGGTGACGATAGATCGAATTGAATCCAAAAAATTTTAATCCATTTCAATAGAGATTTATGTACCAGATTTTTCGTAATGAATTGGATTAGTTTACTGTAATCGAATTCAATGCAGAAAATCTAGATCGAAATTCAATGCAATTTAATCCGAATTTCTTTCATTGGATTAAATAAATAGGATTATTTACAAAAAAATATTTTATGGTTTTAGTTGATTGCACGTAAATATTATTTATATTTTTGTTATTAACGGTGATACTTGAAAAACGCAGTTTGCCAACTCTCCTGAAAAAAAATCCTCGCACTCGCCTCGGTTTGAACTCGGGACCGCTGGGCGTGGAGACTTGTCTACGAAACCACTTGAGCCATTTCGATACAACAACTACTACCAAAAAATGTTCTTCAGTCTCTGCTGACGATGATAAATTGAATTGGATTAAAATGGATTCAAATTTGATTCATTTAAATTAAAATCAATCAATTCAATCTGACAAATTTTGCTTTTGGATCTGAATTTTGGATGGATTTCAATAGAAATTTATGTATGAGATTTATAGTGTTGAATTTAAGTTATTGACGTTTATCGAATTAAATGCAGAAAATCTAGCTTAAAATTCAATGTGTTTCGTTCATGAAATTTTTGATAAGAATAACATTTTTCAAGTAAAAAAGTCGAGTTTCAATGCAATTCAATCCGAACATATTTCATTGGTTTAAATGCAATTTAATGGAACTATATTTAATTAAATGGTATGCAGTTTTGATCAAAATTAGTGTGATACAACTGAATCCAAATATATTTAAAATCTGGTGACGACGAATGGAATGGGATTCATATAAGTACGGGATTTTTCGTATTGAATTGCAATCCATGAATTGATTAACTGATATTGACTTTAATGCGGAAAATCTAGAGTATAATTTAATGGGTTTTTTCAGAAAATGTCTGATAGGAATAATATATTATTTACAGTTTTGGACATGTCTAGTTTGATGAAACGAAAAATTGCAGTTCCGAGGGCTGTAATCGTTTCGTCAAGAATAGTACATAATGTGCCAGGCATGGATGTGCGAATTTGGCGAAATAATGGACCATCTGTGCCTGTTACGTGAGGTATTTTACGCCATGATAACCGAGAAGTCACGTCAAAATGTCAGTTTTGAGGTTAAAATGGCGTAAAGGCAATTTCCAAAGCTGACAATATGATATTTTATTGATTGTTTGCTAATAATTCACGTTTAAATGTCTGATTATTAGCAAATTGTCAATGAAAAAATTTTTCAAAACGATTTTGTTTCTTATCATCAATTTCATGAAAAAAACGCATTCAATTTCAATCCAGATTTTTCGCACTAAATTCGATACCAGTAAATCAATCCAATTCCATACGAAATATCCCGCACATCAATTTCCTGTGGAATGGTTTCAAAATTTATAAATCCTATTTGATTCATCATCACAAGCTTTTATAAATACATTTGGATTCAGTTAGATCACATTTCGTTCAAAACTGCATAGTACAGTGGTCCCTCTTGTACCGGGACGGCTGGGGACCGAAATCCCGGTACGAGAAGCGTGAATTAGGAAGGGAGGGGATAGCTTTGTAGGCGGGTACTGGTTCCGGCCGCTCTCGAGCACGTGAGTGGGAGCAGCGCCCGTTTGGAATTATAAAAAAAAATCCCGGTACGAGAGGTACCAGTACGAGGGGGACCACTGTTTATAATGATATATGCTGGAATAGAATTGCATTGAATTAAATGAAATTGATTTGGATGGAACTGCATTAAAACTCAATTTTATAACTTGCAAAATTTTGTTTCTAACAAAATTTTCATGAATGAAACGCATTGAAGTTCAATAATCATTTTCTGCATTTAATTTTATAGCAGTAAATCAATCCAAATAAATAGAGAAAATCCGTTACATAAATATCTGTATTGGAATGGATTAAAATGTCCTATCTAAAAGCAAATTTTTTTGGATTCGTTGGGTTGATTTTGATTCGAATTGATACAATTTTATTCAATTTAAATACTTTTAAATCCATCGTCGCCAGTAGGGGCAGTTTTGCAATATATATGGATCAAATTGGATTCAGTTATATTACACTCATTTCGCATAAAACGGCAGTCGACTGAATGTCATATAATTTGATTCAACTGGATTTCATCGAACGAAATGCAGTTGGATTAAATTGCATTGAAACTAGATTTTCATACATCGCAAAATTCGCTCCCATCAAAAATTTTACAAAGGAAAATTTCAATCTAGATATTCCGCACTAAATTGGATACCAGCAAATGAATCAAATTCGATCCGAAAATCTCATACGTAAATCTCGATTGAAATGGATAAAAAAATGTTGAATCCAGTCGAGTCCATCGTCACCAGTTTTGAAACATATTCCGATTAAATTGGATTCAGTTTGATTTCATTCAATTCGCATAAAACTGCAGATGACTGAATGACGTAAAATTTGATTTAATTGGATTGAATCCAATGAAATACATTCGGATTGAATCGCGTATAAACCAAATCTTTTTATTTTCAAAATTCCTATTAAAAATTTCATGAAAGAAACGGATTAGATTTCAATCTAGATTTTCCGGATTAAATTGGGTAGCAGTAAATCAATCCATTTCAATACTGAAAATCTCGTACGTGAATCTCGATCGAAATGAATAAAAAAAATTTGAATCCAGTTGAATCCATCGTCACCAGTTTTGAAATATATTTGGATTGAATTGGATTTAGTTGGATGAAACTCATTTTGAATAAAACTACATTGGATTTAATGACACGTACTTTCATTGAATTGCATTATATTCAATGAAACACAGTTGGATTAACCTGCATTGAAACTTGATTCCTTACTTGAAAAATTTTGTTTCGATTGAAAATTATATAAATGAAATGCATTGAATTTCAATCGTCATTTTCTGCATTAAATGAGATAGCAGTAAATCAATGCAGTTCAATAGTGAAAATCTGGTACATAAATCTCGATTGAAATGTATTAAAATGTCCTATTCAAAAGCAAATCGTTTTGGATTGGTTGGATTCATTTAGATTCAAATGGATTAAAATTTAACCGATTTGAATCCATTTGAATCCACCGTCACCAGCACGGTAGTTTTGGCAAGTTAGATTTAAAAACAAAACATAATAAAATATGTATGTACTTAGTCACACCTCCAGGAAAACAACCCCCCCCCCCTCCCCTAAATATTTTTTAGGCTTCGAGTCTGAAGTTATGTAAGGTGTTCGAGCATGATTTATGAATTTTAAAGATCATGCAATAGATTTTAAGTATTTTCATATGTTATTCACGTGGATTTCTTAAATTTTATTTAACGAATCGCGAAAGTTTTTCATAAAAAGTTTAAGCATATTCTTTGTCGATATTTCTACACAAAAATTACTAATATTTCACTCTGCTTTATTGAAAATTAGAGGTATATTTTGAAACACGGACGTGTATCGTAATCGCAGATCCCTTTTACCTCTCTCCCTAAAGTAACTGTAAAAGGTCGAAACAGTCCGTGTGTAAATAGACGCGGAATATCTATCTCCCACTGTCTAAAACACATACGCCTAAAGCGGGTAGCGAGAGAGACACCTATATCTCTGGGCCACTTGGCTAAAAAATTTTCGTCGGAGCAGAATTCACCCGTGTGATGTTAGCCGACAAAAGTGAGCTTTTATGCTCAAAATTAATTAAATCATTAGGTTTTCGTTTGGCGATGATTGGCAGTCTATTTTCAACGTTTGGTGATTGTTAGTTAATTAGGAAAAAAATAATTAAAAACTGTCATGATGCCAGCCGACACAATGTTGTAGAAATGATTTTAAAAAAAAACTTTATTATAGATCGATGCAAAATCGTATGGTGCCCAGATAGCAAAATGCATTCAATATGCCACGCACCATGAATGCACACGTGCGATTTTAAGTCACATCGTGCGACTCATATGCAACTCAGCAGTGGCCTCATATACCTCGCATATGCGTCGCACGCGTGAGACCTCCAAAAAATCGCACGCGTGCGGCCTCCAAAAAATCGCACGCGTGCGATGTGCATTATGCAGTTAAAACAGATGCGTGAAATTTAAATCGCTTTATCTGTTACATATGTTTGGAAGGAAGCCAGGAATAATAAAATATTCATTATACAGATGTAACGAAATTCAGAAAGAAAATATTTTTATTTTCAAAACTTACGTATGTAGTGAAAGTTTTTCTCAATTTTACATACATACATGGAACTCTCATGAGGGCAAACAATTGTGTCTCTTAGAATGAAAAACTAATGTTTTGTAACAAATAGTCGTAGATAGTCTCACTAGGTGAAATTCACACAAGCTTCAAAACAAAATAGTGTAAACAATCAGTCTTTATAATGTAAAAAATGTCATTCGATTCGAAATAGTTCTTTAAAAAATCTTTTTTTTTAATAAAATCAATTGTTCATATATTTAAAAAAGTGATAGAAAGTGAAAAATTGTAATTTAAAATAAGAAAAGTGTTGTACGAAGAAGTATTTTATGGGTGAATTTCACCTATTGTGTTTTTATCTGTGGTTGAAGTTAATGCCCTTACTCGAAAATTTACAAAAAGTAGTGTAACAATTTTTGAAGTGGTAAGTTCACCTTTGCTTGACGTACATATGGCGTAGAAGGAGAAAAGGTACCTTATAGCACCAGAAATAAAAAATGAGATTACTAATGATTCTGAATGTTAAAAACTTCTTATCAATTGAGCCTACTCTCGAAAGTGTAAAATTATTGTATTTCATAAAATTTGGAGCTTCACAGTTGACTTGCTCATAGAAATCATAAGAACTATTTTCAATTTTTTTGTCTCTTCAAGTGCTCAGGTGCTATAAGGTACCTTTGCTCGTTCCACGTCACATAAGATTTCTAATTGGGGGAAATCGGTGTATCATTAAAAATCGCTGTGGTCACTATTGTTCTTGTTTATTTCATTAGTGTCCTCATCGCTTGGTTCTTCGGAGCCGTCATTTTCGTCATCGATTTGTACCTCCATTTGGAGTTCATTTTGAAGTCTCTTAATTTCGGCGAGGACTTCTTCGTTGGTTTACGTACCAGGCAAAGCTTTGTTGGGTTTGCGGACGCCTCTCGTTTTCTCCGCATTCCTATGCCTTTGCTTGGTGGCCCTGAGAACATCAAGCATATCTTTCTTGAACGCTTCTTTGTCCTTAGGGCCCAAAAACGT
This sequence comes from Platygaster robiniae, assembly GCA_028476575.1. Classification (NCBI taxonomy): domain Eukaryota; kingdom Metazoa; phylum Arthropoda; class Insecta; order Hymenoptera; family Platygastridae; genus Platygaster; species Platygaster robiniae. Next base: position 29,500,671 of record CM052019.1, read on the forward strand.
ACACTTCTTAGCAGCAACTGTAATATGAAAAAGTGCACATCGATTGAAAGTAAAGCAAGAATTCGAACCGTGCATTTAACAATAATTTTTTTTGCTAAGACTAATTACGAAAGGTACAGAGAATTGCATATCTTCGTTTTTCTGAACGCGACCAACTGCTTAGAACCATCCCAATTTATGTTCAACGCAAGAAATTTGTCTGTGAATAACTGCTTCATGCAAGAGCCCAGAAATTCTCTTGCACTTGACCCTCCAAGGCTGATGAAATGCTGGAACTTTATATGAAAACATTTTCCATCAATTTCGGGACCTCCAATTTTCGTGTTGTGTTTTGAATGTTATGATGATCGTGATTTGCATATAAAAATTAATAAATGGAAAATTTGAACATTACATTTGTGTTCCCCTTTACTGTTTTTTTCTTTTTATTAATTCTAATAAATGTACATTTTCAATGAATTAAAAAAAAAAAAAAAGAAACACCGCTGTTTCCGGGTTTGAAATTTCCTAATTAATGTATGGTAAATATTTCTTGTGCTCCACAAATTCTTTATCTTTGACACTGAATCTTGACTGATAAACTTACATAAAAAAAATTTTGATCAAATTATTGTCAGTGTGATAATATAATTTCAAGCAAATGAAGTATGAAAATAACAGAAAATATGACACTGACTTCAATAAATCGCAGTTGCCAAACAGTTTCAGATGTAAGTTATTATTAATGTTCTTATTATTACATCCAAAAGGTCACAATTAAAGCTATTTCAAAATATCGCTACTTTTTCAGAAGAAATTTAATATACAAGGTTATATTTTCATAACTGCAGCCGCATCCATAGAAACTAGTTTAAATTCTTAAAAATGATGTGTTCTGTACACTCCCAATTGAAATTTAACTAGCATTTTCAACAGTGATTCTACTTACACCCTCAAATTTAATTTTTATGATAGAAACAACTTTAATTTTACATGTGGAATATTCTCTATTGAAATCCTACTGGAATTTAATTTGAATTTTTTCGACAGGGAAAAAATTTAATCTTCCATGCCACGCCTTTTGTCTAGATTCATGATACTCCATATTTTTATGTTGAAAAAACATTAGTGACTCAATGTAACATTTATTAATGAAAGTATATCTACTCTAAATAATATATATTTACATGTAGACAAAATGTTGCAGAAAAAGCAAACCCGTTGCTAGGCATTATTGAATAATTGATTTCCATTTAAATATTCTCATGTTCATTGTAATATTAGCTAACACGACTTAATTCTTGAATTTAAGGTTTTCATATTGCAATTTTTCTAAGATTTAGGCGGACATCAACTGATTCATCTGCCTCTATGTTTTTGAGCTCATCAAGAGTTAATATTAGAAATCCTTCCAAAGGTTCTAGCAACGTGCGATTGAAACGTGATTCTCCAGCGAGCTGTGATTGTTTGAAGTCCTTAGCCAGCCCCTCGATGATCAATTTTATCTCTTTATTGTCTCACAAAATTCGTTCATTTTGTTCAATGATTTGTTGGTATTGAGACTTCAAATGCCTGCAAAAAATGTCCTTGTGATTGATTCACAAAGCAAAATAATATTAAGAACTTAAAAGTAACTCTGCAATTTTATTTTTAATTATCATATGGGATATAATGGAAAAATATTTAGAGTTAGGTCGTCAGTACACAGCAAACCCCGATCGTAACATCTGCATCGCAGCTATGTAACTATATTTGATTTCTCTGTTATGCATCTTTGACAACTCTATACTGATTTGAAATGTCAAGTTCACGTCAAGTATTGGGAAATACTTACGAAAAAATGTCCGCGTTTGGAGAAGAGTGTTTTTGAGTTCCAATATCATTTGGAAGCTTCTTGGAATAAGAAGCTTTTTGGGAAGCGTCCTTAGAAAAATTATGGGCAGACGAAATCGTTCGGCTTCTGAAAAAAGAAAGTACCAATAGCTTTATGAACATTTATTCTGAGACCAATGTAGTGTTACATGACTTCACATAATTATTTACTTGTCAGAAATAGAAAAAAAAATATCTAAAGAAAATTTTAGGTAAGGTTCCAGTAAAACACGTTTAAAACATCTGCATCATCGCTGTATAACTATTATAATTTCTCTATTATGTATCAATCTTCACTATTTCAAAATGTCAAGTTCACGTAAAGAAAAGAAAAATACTTACAAAGATGTGTCTGAATTTTGAGAAAAGTGGTTTTGAGTTAGAAAATCATTTGGCACATTCCTGGAACAAGAAGCCTTTTCGGAAGCGTCCTTAGAAAAATTACGGGCAGACGAAGGCATTGAGGGTGAAATTATTGGGCTTCTGAAAAAAGAAAACACAAAATTCTTGCTGTTGATTCATTTTCAGTAAAATGTAGTGTTGCATGGCATCGCACATTTATTTACAAAAAAATGAAAAAAAAAAACAAACAAACAAACATCTGTAGACAATTTGAAGTTAGGCGGTCAGCAGCCAGTAAACCACGTTCGTAATTTCTGCATCGCCGCTATGTAACAGTTATGATTTTCCTGTTGTGTATCTTTGACTAATATTTAATTATTGGAAACGGGAAGTTTATGTATGATATAGAAAAATACTAACGAAAACATGCCTGCGCTTGGAGAATCGTGATTTTGATATTCAAAATAATCTAGGGAATCGTTTGAATAAGAAGCCTTATGGGGAGCGTCCTTAGGCAAATAACTGTCAGACCAAATCATTGCAGGCGAAGGCATCGGGCTCCTGAAAAAGGAAACAAAAAATGTTAGCTAAAAATTAATTTTTCGCTATATTCAGGGTTGCATAGCATCACACGATTATTTACTTGTCAAAAAGAACATTGTCATTAGACAATGTTAGGGATGCGGGTTTCATAGCATTCGGAGAAGGTTCTGCATCTTTTTTACGATCCGCAGACATCTGCCTCAATGACTCCAGTAAATTCCTCATTGTATTTGTCGTCGATGATGCTTTCTTTCGACAAACAACTTCTTCTGAAGAACTCGTGTTCAGTTTTGAAGGACGGTAGCTTGAGCGCCCACTTCGAGTTTCGGTCATCTTCTTCAACTTAATAATTTCTTTTGTCATCTTGAAACGCCTGTACATAAAAAAAAGTTTGTTATTTCTCATTTTATATCGGGTTAGAGTTATTAAAATTACTGCCAAAAAAAAAAAAATTTCACTTGTAGAGAAACGAACAAAAAGAACGCCCGCTGTACATTTTCCAAGTGATCGATCATATGAGATCAGGTGATAGTATAAATGGAGTAAGTAGAGACACAACAATATTTTGATTCTCAATTCTGTTTTCCTCTTCTCCTTCAACTTAACTCCATCTTGGCATAAGGTAGCATTTATTCAGGATTTCTCTAAGGCTAACGACTTCTACATCTTGTGATAAATTGCTCGTCAAGTGTACTCCAACAGTTTGAGACGACATTCCAACATTGTAAAAAGGTACCGATCCGCGAAATTTTCTGACAACAAGTTGTATAGTTCCTTGGACGCGAATGATATTCTTGATAATGCATATGTCTGAATTTCGAAGCTTTAAACAACAATTCCGACCATCAACTTCAAACGTGACTTGCTCTATTTGCATTTTTCTAAACTGTTCGCAATTCTGAGCAATAATTCCAGCAGGCAACGGACCTTCAACATGCTTTTTGGACATTTTGAAAACAACTTCATCATTGTGTTGTGCCATCAGCAATTCATTTCTTTCGCATAATCTTTTGTAAAACTGTTCAAGGTTTTGGGCCGGTTTTCGTTGTCTTTTGTTGAATTCTGGCATGTTATTTTCGTAACTGAAAGCACTCAGCGAGTCCAAAGGTCCGAATCTTCTAACATCGTCAACGATATACTGGAGATTGTGGGTGTTATAGGATAAAAAACGGTTTCCGTATAACTCTTCTGCGACGGTAATGAAACCTTCGAGAGCTGCTTGGCAATATTCGAGTTGATTCTCAGTCACTGTTTCGGAATTCAGACATCTCACAACACAGTGCAACAGCAAGAAATGCTGGTACATCTCATTTGGGAGCACTGACTCGAGTACGACTGGTCCAACGTACAGTAAAAATTGTCTGAGCTGTGTCGCCTTCATTTTTTTAAACTTAGACAGAACTGATGGATCACCGTTGAAGTCAGATGGGCAAAATATTTTTAAAAAATTCATGCTTGAGTCAACGATCTCAATTTCGAGCGGTGAAACGGCGGCATGCGAACCCTCCAGCAACAATAGCATGCAGCAATTTAGAAGTGACTCCTAAGTATATTAAGTGCATGCTTTCGGCAGGAACTTGTGTAACCAAACCAATTATTTGCGAAAGAGGGCTAGGCCCTTTATGGTGATCCTCATCTACCATGTCTTGATATTCTTCATATGTTCTTTGGCGGTGTTGCGTACCAAGGAAAACTGTGGTTCCTTCAAAGCGAAACCCTTCTACCCAACACTTTGAGCAGGCATGAAGCGAATTATGCCTAAAATGGTTTAGGAAAAAAGCTCGAGCAACTGCGTCAGCAATGAATAGACGAATTTGCAAAGGAAGTATTCTATTGTGTATTTCTAATCCATTTCCATGAAGAACCTCTGTCAGCTCAGTGAGAAGTGGGGCCGGAAATTCGGAAATGTTTGTGGGATGGCTGTGACTCAAAAAAACACCCGCAATCACCGGTCTTTTGTCAGCTATATTGATTATTCGATACTGAAGGGGCCAAAACTGCTTCCCACCATGTCTATGTACCTGACCACCATCCGAGCTCAAATCAATTATTATCCTTTCTGGGAGAAGGTGCGCAGGAATGTTAGCAAGCTTTTGCTTAATTGTTTTCACGAAACCTATATGAATATACGCTCCACCAGCTTTTCTTTCGATTATATTACGGACAGTGATCGTTGGAGTGTTAACCACAGTTCTCGTGTCTTTTGGCAAGTTCCGCAAGTTGAAGGGGTACGCACGTAACGTTTTGAGTAAAATATTTCCTTGCAAGTGCTTCAAATTCGCGGTCAAAAACGCGTCTTTCAACGCCGCTCTCCGAACCTCCTCAATATCTGGCAAACCATTTAACTCATCATTAATATCACCGTCAAAGTTATAGAGATCGTCATTTTCTTGTCTGTCATCGTTTATGCCATCAACCAGTTCGACATTATTGATTTCATTAACAGGCTCTTCATTATTTATTACTTCTTCTAAATTGTTTTCATGATAATTTACATATTCATTTTCAATATCATTTGCAGGTTGGTCATCGTGCATCTCATTAATGAGTTCATCATTGATCACACGAATGCGTGGTTCGTTTGCATTATTTCTAGGTTCGCCATTAGCGATTCTATTTCTATCAATGTCATTGTTTCCATCATCAAAGGGTCCGTCATTTTCTGCGAGATCTTCAGCTTCATTATCGTTAATCCCGCCTTCCACAATTAATCGTACATTATCCCGCATAATGGTGAGGCGGCGTCTTTTTTGACGCGTGCTCAATTCATTAAACGGTTGGTACCTTTTAGACATTATTCAACAACAGATTGAACTTCGACCGAGAAACAAGTACTGAAACAAACGTTTCGAGAGTTTTCCTTATTCATCATGATAAGGAAAATAAAAATTTCAACACACGAAATGCACAATAAAAAAAACCTAACACCAAAAAAACTTTTTGTTTTTTGAAAGTATTATCATTATCATTTATGAATAAAGTCATGTAACTTATTTAGAAGGATTGGAAAAATAATGAACCATTATTCATCATAATAAGGAAAATAAGAATTTCCGTACACGGAATGTAGAAAAAAACATCTCGAGATAAAAAAACTGTAGGTTCTTTGGGGATATTATTCTTATTCTTTGAGAAAAAGTTTATGGAACTTATTTAGAAGAGTTCCAAAAAAATATTGCACCATTATTCATGATAGTAAGGAAAATAAGAATCTTACTACATAGAATTCACAGAGAAAAATCCTGATATCTAAAAAACTTGAAGTTTCTTGGGAATATTATCATGATCCTTTGAGAATGAGTTAATGGAACTTGTAAAGAAGGGTTTACAAGAAATATTTAACCGTTATTCATGATAGTAAGGAAAATAAGAGTTTAACTACATGGAATTCAGATAGAAAAATCCTAATATCCAAAAAAATTAAAGTTTCTTTGAAATATTACCATGATCTTTTGAGAATGAGTTAATGGAACTTATCAAGAAGGGTTTAATGAGAATATCGAACCATAACACATGATAATAAGAAATATGAGAATTTTGCTAAATGGAAAGCAAGAAAAAAAATCCTGATATATAAAAAACTTAAAGTTTTTTCGAAATATTATCATGATCCTTCAAGAATGTGTTGATGAAACTTATCTATTAAGGTTTAAGAGAAATATTGCACCATAGTTGATGATAGTAAGGAAAATAAGAAATTCAGCACAGGTAGTGCAGGAAAAAAAATTCTAATATCAAAAGAACTTGATGTTTTTTGAAAATATTATCATAATCCTTTGTGAATTAGGTTATAGAACTTTTCTAGAAAGGTTTCATAATAATATTCAACCATAGTTCCTGATAGTAAGGAAAACAAGAATTTTACTACACGGAATGCAGAAAGAAAAATCTTAAAATCCAAAAAACATCAAGTTCTTTGGAAAAATTATGTTGATCCTTTGCGAATGAGTTAATGGAACTTATCAAGAATGGTTTTAAAAAAATATTGAACCATAATTCATAATCATAAAAAAATACCAGAATTACAGTACATGGAATTCAGAATGAAAAAATTTTGAAATCCAATAAACTTCAAGTTCTTTGGAAATATTATTCTTATCCTTTAAGAATGAGTTAATGAAATTTATATAGAAGGTTTTTATGAAAAAATCGAACCATCATTTATGATAATAAAGAAAACAAGATTTTTTGTAAACGGAATGCAGACAGAAAAATCTTAATATCCAAAATACTTGAAGTTCCTTTGAAATATTATTCTTATACTTTTTGAGCATGTTTATACAACTTACTCAGAAGGGTTTTATGGAAATATTTAACTATTATTCATGGTAATTAAAAAATAAGAATATAAGTACATGAAATGCAGAAATAATAAACGAAATTTTGGAGCGAGTGAGAGAAAGGACCCGTTCCTACAAAAGTTAATGCAAATCAATCAACCTATATTTGGAACAGGTCGAAACGGGTCGGAAACGGGCTGTTTTTACACTATTTCTGACAAAAACGGGCCGGAACGGGAAAATGTTTATGTCGAGTAAACATTATACGTTTGGAACGGGTGAAACGGGCGAGTAAGAATAGACACTTACAAATGTTTATGAAACATTACATGCTGAACAGGTTACAGATTTTGCCACTTTTTTCAGTTATAACGAAAAAAATCAATTATTTTGATTATATTCCATTTTATCGTACGAGTGGTCATTAAAATTTTTAAACACTTGAGGGAAATAAACTGCCCTTTATTTCCCTGCTCTTGCAGGGAAAATTCGTTTATTTCTCCTCGGTGTATAAAATACATTACGTTCCTCGGGCACAATACTTTTATTTCCTCGTAGAATTAAATACCTCGGCTTCGCCTCGGCCTTTAAACTTTCTAATTGGAAATAAAAATTTTGCCCCAGCAGAACGTAATGTACAATCATTAACACATACAATTTTCTTTCACAATAATAATATATCCTAGGAAACTTTTGCCTCAATTAAAAAAAAATCAACGTAAAAAGGAAAGAAACAAAGATTGCCACTTGTTATTGTCTTGAGAAATAAATTTGACGTCGAATATTATTAATCTTTTTGATATTTATATAATAACTTTCAGGGTAAATGATAAATTCAATAACATTACAGTCTGATCGATTCAAAGCGGAATTAAAAAGTTTAAAATAGTTAAATTTCCATAGAATTTTCAAAGTTTAAATTGCTTTACCCTAGCAAAGGTTTTGGATCAAAACTAAAATGTTGCCGTAGAAAAGTTTTTACCGCATAAATGACTTTCCGGAAGCTTTTTTGGCCATGAAAAAGTAGGTAAGCAGTCAAAACAATTTAATTTTTGGTCTAAAATGATCAGTTCTTTGAAATTCGTTTTCGAGTTGAGAATGATATAATTCTCCGAGAGCTGGCGACATCTTGCGGAACACGCAAATCGAATATGTAGGAGCGCGATCGTGAATTTTATCGACAGCAGTGACTCTCGTGTGCTCTCATGCTCTAACAAAATCAAAACAGGGTATACGAAACGGTCCATAACGAAACGGTCCACACCAAGGAATTGCGCAGGCGCGAGTTTGTTTCGCATTTGTAAAGGTTGGCAACACTGCCAGTTTTTAAATTTTCGGTAAAACAGCTAGTGAAAAACAAAATGCTGTAGATGGCACGAGAATGCTCGTCAATAATTAAGTCAGTGGTTTTCAATGCTGGAAAAAAAGTGAAAAAAGTCAGCTAAAAGCAGGACAGTACATTAAACATGTAAACTGTGTAAACAAATGAAACCATGTAAACATTTGTGACAGTGACACTGAATTTTATTATCGTGGTTAGTAATAGTGGTAAATTTAATTAGAACAGTGTCATTAATTTCATTTTTATTCATTGATTAAATAATAACTATTATTAATTAGTGAAATTCAACGTGAGTGATCGGCCGGAATGCACATCAACAAAATCCAGATAAGTTTTCAAGAATAATATTGTATAAGTGAAAAAAATTTATCGCAATATATTTCTTTATCTTTTTAACTTTGAAAAAATTATTGATTGATGAGTTTCCAAAATATATGTATAGTATCAAGTAGTCATAATAAAAATGCCTACTATTATCAAATGTTATAACGTAAGGATAGTATTGAAAGTAGTATATAGAAATTATTAATAAATAACTAACATACGCAAATTTTATTTTTTTTATTTACAACTAAAATTGCGATATATGTGCACAACGTTTCTTTGTGGAAAATTTTTTGTTTACAGTGCCATGGATACGGAGTAGAGATTTTCAAGCATTATTGCCAAAATCTGCAAGGTGCGATTCAAGTCGCAGGATGTTTCAGCCAAAAAATAGTCAATCTATATTGGAGATCACGAAAATTTAGAAGGTAAATTGAAAAATCAAATGATTAATCGTGTTAATTTTTTTTCCAGTTATATCTAATCTGATAATAACCTATTACTTATACTTCTGACTCTGATAATTGTTACCTACAATTGCGGTTATTATCATTCAAAATATGAATTTTGTTTCCTATAATTAAGTATAATAATTAAAATTCTAGTGATTCTCAGTTACTATATAAACTCTAATAATAATTTTGCATGATTATCTTTATATAATTACGTGAATAATTATTTTTTATATAACTATGTATCATACTCGAGGAATGTAATTATTTATAACTCTGTTTTATTCATTGTTTTTATGAAATTGCAAGGCTATACTAATAAAATTTTTTTTCGTATATACGAACATGTTTTGTTATTTATTTATTGGCTTTTAGAATACAAAACTACGTCAAGTATTGGCGAAAAAACAACTAATGAAGTTTTGTCACTCTTTTCACTTACATTTAACGCTTTCCAGCATTCTTCTTTTGAAAGTTTTTAACAGTATTTAAAAATACTTTTATTGGCTTTGAGAATATTGAACAATGTTAATTATTAGTAAAAAATAGAGAATGAACTTTTCAAACTATTTTACCACATAACGCATTAGTAAAAAACAGTAAATAAATTTTTCGAACCTTTTTTGTTCCTTTTATAACTATTATATTGATAGTCCACATTATACTATCAAATACATATCATAAAGCTGAACACTGCTTTGGCTGTCACTGTGAAGTGCGCCCGCATCTTTCGAAAGTGCGTGTGTTTCGAATGTGAGATTCATAATGAATGTCAAGTAGTTCATAACTGAAACTGCCTGAAATTGGTGTGACTGTCAGGGGGCAACGAAAAAAACGAAAAAAGAAAAATGCAATAGCGCGCCCAACGGGCGCGCAAAAATAATCTGGTGATATAAAAATGTGATAAACCTTTTTGAAATATTTTCATTGGCTTCAAAAATACAAACCACAGAAAGTATAAAAAAGAAACAGTATACGAATTTTTCAAACTAACTTTCCTTACTATTTATTATCGAATATTTTTAAACCCGACACTAAAAAATACCAGAAAAAATATTTTGGTGAATAATTTTAACTTTTATGTGAAAATTGTGTTGAAATATGCAAATTTTAAATATTTTGTGATACTGAAATAAAATCAAAATCCTTCTTAAATAAACCAGTGTAAAAATTATCTTCAAAAATTTTACTAACAAATTTTCTGATTAAAAAACAATCCAGAACAACCAGCAGAAAAATTTTTTATGATTATTTAATTTTTAAGTTACAGTATTTTTTATAAAAATTTCTGTATTTTCGTAATTAATTATTTTCATATTTTTCAATTCGAGTGTGGGAATCTTTCAATATTTTGTAAAAGAATCTAGGAACTTTTAATTTTAATTCGTGAGTCAATCATTTATTTGTTGAAAAATTGGTACCAAGAGGATGATAAAGAAATGAAAAAACAAAAAGTTTTCAAACATTATACACATATTATAGAGTTTATCAATTTAATTGAAAAGTAAATAAATATTATTATGTACATACAATGTAACAGAAGATTAATACGATTTGAAATTAAAACGAGCTGAAATCAATCAAATAACAATAAATTTTTCAAACGTTCTCAAATTTCCTGTAAGTATACAATATTTTTATTGAAAATTTCTATACTTCCTAGCAGGGCGACCGAGATCGACTGGAGATCGTTTGGTGATCGAAAGTTGATCACCGATTGATCACCAAACGATCTCTATTTGATTTCATGTATAAATGACTTATGTATGCATGGAGTTCATCAGTAATTTTGTTGTGGAATGCATTTATATGCATATGTAATCGTTGTCATTACAATATTTACGTCAAAACATCATTTTTACTTTACTGACAAAAGATTACAAAAAAAAAGTTACTAATGAACTCCATGCATACATACAGTACGGTCGAAAGTGTTAGAACAAGAAAAAAAAAGTTGTTTTTGTCAGTTTATCGTACATTTATTAAAAACTCTTTCACATATGCGCAGTTCTTTTGTACTTTTAAGGTAACTTCATGATTCAGAGAATTTCCGAATGCATTTTACTGAGATTTTTGTCGAAATTCACAAGCCCTAGTAAATTGGGTTTTTATAAACCTTTCATGAAAGTTTTTATAAAATCTCAAGTTTTTTTATAAAATGAAAGCATTTTTATGAAGATTCGGATTTAAATAAACTTTTCATGAAACTCCTTATAAAAAGTTTATAAAAATCCAAATCAAAGACGTAGCCAGAAATTTAGTTTGTGAGGGGCAAAAGTGTGATTATTTACGTGCGTTTATTTTAGCAAGTTCAAAAATTATAACTTTAGTGGAGAATTATTATTGAAAACTTTCAAAATTCCGAGGATCTTTAAATCTGTTTCAAATCTCTCAAGTTTTCGAATTTCGTGAAATTTAAAAAATTGTAAACGTTTTTTGGACTTTCAAAATAATTCCAATACTAAATAGTCTTAGAATTTGCAAAATTATTGAAAATCTTGCAATATGTTCAAAATTTTAAACTTTTTTAGTTTTGGATTTCGTACGACTTTCGAAATGTCAATAATTATAAATATAATAAATTTGCAGGGGTTTAAAAACTTTTAAAAATTTATGAAATTCATGAAAATTTGAAAATTATATAGACTTTCAAAATGTTTCGAATACTATCTGCACACTCTTAAAATTTGCGAAATGTTTCAAATCTTTGAATGTTCAAAATTAGTAACTTCTTCGAAGTTTAAGAAATAAGCACAACTTTTTGAATTTTCCAAAGTTTTCGACACTTCTACAAATCTCTGAAATTTATGAAATTGGGAAATTTTTGACATTTTGAAAATGGTGAAAATTTTCTAGACTTTCAAAATTTTTCATATACAACAGGATTTTACAATTTGAAAAATTGTTAAAAATTTTACAATATTCGAAATCATCAATTTTCTTAAAAGTTGAGAAATTCATGATTTTGATAATCATGAATATTATAAATTTTCAGAGTTTTTAAGACTTAATTACAAGATCTCTGAAATGCACGAAAATATGTACATTTTTGAAATACAGAAAATTTTTCTAAATTTATAGACTTTTAAAATGTTTAGAATAGTACCAACTTTTACAATTTAATAAATTTTTGGAAATCTTACCATGTTCAAAATTATTAGCTCTTTGTAAATTTAAGAAATTAGTAAAATTTTCGAAATTCAAGTAACCATAAATATAACTTTTCAGTATTTTCAAAAATGATACAAATCTCTGAAATTTCTATGAGTTTCAAAATGTTCGAATTTTTCAAAATTCCTGAATTTTTTTAATACTTTTTTTTAACTTTGAAAATTTTTCACATTTTTGAAAATTCCGCAATGTTAAAAATGTTGAAAATTTGTGAAATTCTCGTAATTTTGAGAATTATAAGAATATTGTTAATTTTTAGAAATTTTTCGAAACTCCGCGATTTTTGAATTCCCGAAATTGTTTAAAACCTTAAAATTCGAAAATGTCTAAAATTATTGATTTCCCTGAAAACTTTGACACTCTAAATAATCTGTACAAATTATTTTGCTATTGTATTCAAAATATAATTTTTCAACTTGTTCTTATACTTTCCGACTGTACTGTAGGTCATTTATGCATAAAATCAAATGGAGATCGTTTGGTGATCATTCGGTGATCAATTTTTGATCTCGCCGCCCTGCTAGGGGCTTTAAATTTGTGGCAATTATTTACAGAAAATGAGGCACAATTTTTAGAAAATACGTTGCAACTTGAAAATTATTGGGATGGAATGTAACATTTAAGTTTTATGAACTCGAAATTTCAAAACTTCATTCCAATGTTATAAAAATTTTTAACAATATTGCTTTGTGCTTTAAAAATATTTCAATACATTTTGAGTTTTAACAATAGTGACAAAAGACTTTTCTTCTCAGAAAAATGTGAAGAAAATTTGGGCCAAGTTGATTCCGTGGTATCTACCCCCACTTCTCGGGAGAGTCCATTTATTGTTAAAATTTTCGACTTCAATAAGTTTCCTGATTTCAATTTTTTCAAAAAAATGTAAAGGGAAAATTGTCTTTGATTTTCACGAGGAATCCATGGTTTTCAATATTTGCTGAGACTCTGAATAACCCCGTATTATTTGAAATAAAATTTGTTTACTTGTTTACAAATATTTATTAGCTTGGAAATAATAAGCCACGTGAACTTTTACAACAAAAGTATACAATAAAAAATATAACACAATGCAATGTGATATAGTTTAAAAAAAATATTTTTACTGGCTTTAAAAATACTCCACGTAAAGTATTAGCAAAAAACAGTAAATGAATTTTCTTAACTACTGTTACCAATTTTCAACACTTCATCATTTTTTTTAAAGCCTTTTTACAATAATTTTTTATTAACATGTACAGTAGAAGCTTGATCCTTGGGAATTTGATAATTGAGAATATATGAAGTGTGACACTCCGACGGCACGGCCGAGCTCAGGTTACTGGGCCGATTCCAGTGCCGTAAATTCTTTACAGTTTTGGGCAAAAACGATTCGGCTCTAGTATTTAGAGTAAGGCGACTCTTAGATTTCAATACGACACTGTGGGTCTCGCAGACGCCCGAGTTTCTTAACGATTTATTGACGCTCGATGCTTGGGAAATGTCTCCCGAGCATTCCCAAGGATCAAGCTTCTACTGTAATAAACATTGCTAAAAATATTTTCATTGGTTTTAAAAATATCTAATTGTAATAAAACAATTGTATCAGTATTGCTTAAAAACTATTACTGAATTTTAATAACAAATTTTACTCAATCTTAATATTTTATACAAACTTTTCGAGACACTCTAAGCATACATTTGTATCAAAGGTGATAAACATTTTCACAAGTATTTTTATAGGCTTTTAAAACATTCAAATACGTCGAGTATTGGAAAAAACAGGAAATTAATTATTTAAACCAATTTTACTTATTTTCAACTCTTTTCACCATTTTTTAAAGAGACTCTTCCCCGAAAATGACGAATTTGAAAAATACTTTAAAACGGTTTTGAATTTGCATGTGATGCAAGTGAAATGAGATTATGAATGATTACAAAAATAAGGACTCGAAAAATTGAAGGAAGATTATGCATAAGGCGCTCTTCATAATCATCTTGAGACCCCAAATTTCGGTGAATGAATTTCAACAATCTTCGGTCTTTCCTATTGAAAAAATTATTCTTTTATTCTCTGACAACTGCATAGACAACTGACTCGATATCCATCCCCAACCCATCATAAATCCTTGGAGCCTGGGATTTCCTGTTCATATAAAATTCCAACTATTAAAAGTCCAAAAAATGTCTGGTTTTCTTTTGACTACAAAGAAAAAAGATTTCCCTTATCTCAAAAATTTTTACGTCTCATCTTTCCACTTACCGTCTCAAATGTATTTTCACGGGCCCAAGCCCATACAGACTGGTTTGTGCATGCCTGTCATACGATGACAAAAGAGTTTTTACTAAAATCTCTGATGGAAAACCAGAAGCTCTCAGATATTTCCTTGCCTCGAGTAGAGAAAGTTCAAATACGTGCGCGAATGTAAGCTTGGAAAAAATTAGTAAAAAATTATTCAATTTCGTTCTTTGTCCTGCCGTTCATGATGGCATCGGAAGATGCTAATAAACCGAAATTTAAGAAACAGAAAAAGAGCAGCATCTTCGATTTAGACGATCGAATTCTAATCGATGGCTTTCTGTTTTATAAAAACACATCCAAAACAGACAAGGCTGGGAATGTTACGAGGTAATTTTTCTTTATCATCTTAACGATCAAGCTTACTTTTCAGTAAGTGGAAAAGTTTTTGGAATGTGACTTCCGACTCCGTAAGATTGACCTGTAAAAGATAGTGTGGAAAATTGTTTTGGCACTTCTCAAGTTATTAAAGTAATAAATCTACATGTTTTTATTTCAATCAAAAACATTATGATATATCTGCCGTTGAGAATAATAAAACGATTTAACAACAGGTACTTCAAATGATCGAATAAAAACAGTGAAAATTTTTGTAGCGATTATTCATGAAAGTTAATTAGGATTTTTCGTACATTTGAATAAAATTTTTTTTTGGCGCAGTTAATATAGTTATGATTTTTTTGCATTTCTCTGAGATGATTTAATACGAAATATATATAAACGTAACAAAGACACTTTTACAGGTTTAAATTTTCAGTTTTTTTGAATGACGATATTACAAAATGATTCTCTATCTCAAGCCAGAAATGATGGAAGATGTTATCATAAGCTATTCATAACCCTTGAATGAGTTTCTATTCAGAAAAACTATTTTTGGAGGTTTGTCTTTTTAATTTTTTAAAAGTATACTCCAACCTCGATTTTATTGAAGGCATTTTCCATCGAAATCCATTCAAATCGAGACCAATTAAATCGAGGTTTGAGTGTATCTCCCATCTTAGGCTTTGGATGCATTTTTAGAACTGTGAAGGATAAGAAAAGGCGTCCTCGGCAGGCCTGCCGTGGCAGGTCATAACAGTCATAAGCATTTATGAAAAGTCATTGAATAACTCTTGCTGTGCTGCTGTTAGTTCCTGTTTTAATTAATAATTCCCCAAAGTTATAGGGGGAAAGAAGGCCAAAAATAGAACTTAACATAAATAAACTGTAACAAACGATTTTTTATCCAAAAAAATTGTTTTTCTAATGGCAGTAGGCCTTTTCCATTTCAAATCGACCGGTCCATTAGGGACCTAATTTCAGATTCCAGCGAAATTGTATTATGTTGTTTTTTGGTCTATTTCATGAGACACAAATTGAATCTTTTTTCCACTGTTTTCCCCGTGTAGTAGACTCGAAAAATTTCAAGTCAGTCGGACAAGTGATTTTTTGTGAATCGTGTCCACCGCCTTGAAAAAAATAGTTTCAAGAAAAACGAGTTCAAAGATTTGCAAACATGGTACTTACAAATAATGTAACTTACGGTTAATCAGCGATTCCAGGACCATACATTGCCCCCTCTTGCACACACATTCCTCTAATTATCTACATAAAAAATATTAAATAAAAAAACATTGATTTCTCGGACCTTCTCGGGTAGAATACCCCCTTAACCAATGTTAACTCAATTCGGTTAAGACTGAAACGCTCGGGAAGTTAAAATTTTTCTCCTTCCTTTTCTTCTATACTTTCATTTTATAGCGACTTAAGTAAAAAAATTGCCAATAGAACAGAAACGTCATTTATCTTGTATGGTACAGCAAAGGATCGACATTGATCGTTCAAAAAGGGTCACTTTAGTCCCTAATCTGAGGCTGCAGAAGCATTAATTTTTTGAAAAGTATGAAAAAAAAAATTTTTCTCAACATACTTTTTAACTGTTTTATGTTTAATTTGTTTGGGCACAAATTTGAAATTTTTCAACTCGGCTATCAAGTTGTTAGTCCAAAAAGAGCGGAATTTCAAATTCTCTCTAATTTAATTACAGCTTGAAAAATGAATTATCCCTCATATTTTTATTTCTAACTACCATTTATTATATTTATATTTGATTTATTTTTGAAAACCGCCAATGAGAAATTACGCAATTAGAAATATCGTAAAATTAACTTCTTGTCTTATTGACTAGAGAAATTTGTTCTAAAGATTATTCTTTTATTTAATTGTATGATCCTACATAAGGGGTCGTGCACATAATACGTAACACGATGAAGAGAGACACAAATACGATTCAAGATGAGTAAGAAAAAGACAGACATAGAAAAAAGCCTGACGTATTATGTGCACGACCCCTAACTAAAATTGAATTGTTTAAAAACTAAAAATCAGTCATTAACAATTATTATTACTAGGCAGAACTGTGATAACTATAATGTTTATACTAAGTTTTTTAACAGTAATTGTTTATGCATAAAGAAAATAGTAGTCATTAAATCAGCAGATTTTGAACAAAATTTTCAATTTTCCATTAAAACAATTAAAATACTGTTTCCATTATAGCTAAATTTTTACATTTCTAATGATAGTAAAACACTGTCATTTTTAATTAAAGCACCTCTAATTAAGAATTGGGTAGGGGCGATCGCCCCCTGGCGGACGGCCGAATTCCGTAATACGGTATTCAGCGGTATTCAGCGGAATTGGGCGAATTCCGCTCGAAAACGTCGATATGAAAACGACTTCGAGCTTCTTATGTAAGCCAGGAGACAGAATCTGATAGCTCTCCGATGGTTTTTTAAAAATACGGACTTTCAAAAAAAACATTTTTCAGAAATTTGTAACTCTTTATAGTTTTATTGAAATACATAGTTCTTTCCGGCTTGATGTCGAATGTTTGAGTTAATGCATTAGTTCGCCAAAAATTGAAGGGTTTGAAGGTTTTTTTTCTAATGTTTGGTATAAATTTTTATTAGCTTCGATGAAAAATGTTTAGAATTCCGAATCTGTTGTAGTTGATTTTTTAATGAGCAGTTTATAAAAATAACAAATTTTGTCATTGACGGAAAATAATTTTTCTTCATCGAAAAATCATACATATCTCCGAAAAGTTTTTCGAAAAACTTAAACTTTTTGAAAAATTTGAGATGAAAACAAAATATCTTATCATTGATAAATAATGAATTATTTGAAAAATCAAAATTTTCAAAAAATGGAGAAACTTGTGAAAAATTTTAAATCTTCAAAGAATGCAAAAATTTAAAACATTGAAAATTTTTCAGATAATTGAAAATTTTCCGAAAAATAGAAATTTTTATTGAAAATCGGCAATTTCGGGAAAAATGAAAAAGTTTCTACAGGGTGTCCCAAATGACCCGTAACAGCTGAAAACTGTAGATTAACAATATAATTTTAAGGCTATTTTTCCTCTTCCATTTTGTTCACAAATCAATATTTACAGAGATAATTGCACTGAAAAATATGGAAATCTGGACAAATCACAACGTTCCTCGCAGACCATTGGAGGATGGAAATCTTTAATTCTGAGAATTTTAAAGCCTACCATCCTGTTGTCGCTCCTCCCTTTTCACGCTTGATTTTCGTTGCCTTATTCAATATTCAACTTTTGGGGAAATTTCAGGCTGGTTTCTTTTGAAACAGCTACTAAAAAGATTATCAGTTAATGATCCCAGGGGGTCCTATTCAAGGGCGGGGACATTATAAAAGAGAATGTTTTTCGACTTTTCGCCTATTGTGTATAAGAAAACGACGAATTGGTAATTCAAAATTTTTGAATTTTCAGAGCTCTGAAGGTAATACAATATTATGTTTAGGAATCAGTCTCGGATACAAGCAATACTATTTTGATGTGCCTATTTTGTTTTTTTGCTGACGTTTTGCGTGAAAAGGGAGGAGCGACAACAGGATAGTAGGCTTTAAAATTCTCAGAATTAAAGATTTCCATCCTCCAATGGTCTGCGAGGAACGTTGTGATTTGTCCAGATTTTTTAATTTTTAAATCCAATTACCTCTGTAAATATTCATTTGTGAACAAAATTGAAGAGGAAAAATAGCCTTAAAATTATATTGTTAATCTACAGTTTTCGACTGTTATGGTTCAGTTGGGACACCCTGTATAGAATCAAAGATTTTTGGAAATACATAACATTTTATTGAAATTTGAAATCTTTGTCACATCTACCCCTCGCATTCTGGGGATCATTTTTCAGAATAGAAACGTTTAATGAGCTTCTCAAGTTATTTTCTCTAGTGGTTGCGCAGCTCAGTACAGAAACGAGCTCATTTGCCTCATTTTTACCAGTTATTTAATTGCAAGCAAGATTACGATATTTAACCTAAATGAACCTTTAGAATCATATATGAAATTTGAAAAAATAGTAAAAAAAATATAATTTTTTTAAAAAACTGTTTTCTGAGAAAGCTCGATGAATCACTCAATGATAAAATAATTTTTGAATTCTAGAGCATAAAATTCTGAATATACTATTACTGTAGGAAAATTTTAGAGTACGTGACAAAATCTCTTAAATATTTCAAATATATGAAAAAACAAGAACCAAATAAAGCATGAAAAATTTTCTATAAATGTAATCTTCTACTGAAAATAGCTCGAAATGCACATTTTAGAGCAATGAGTTTTTTGAATCTTTGTAGCAATCTACAAAAATATAAGAGATCTATAAAACTACTGAGAAATAACAAACTGATGAGTTAAATAAGCACAAGTTTTATTTTCCAATGTTGAGTTCAATTCATTTTATAAATTGAAAAAATTTTTAACCTTATGTGTAATTAAGAGAATTTTATCAACGAGGCGGGGGTCCTACACCCCCGCTTCATTGTTGAAATATCACACCCACAAATCACAAAAAAGTACAAGTAACAAAAAAACCACATCACTAAAATTACAACATCACAAAAAATCATAAAAAGTCACAAAATCATTCAATTTCACGGAAAATCGTATAAAGTCCAAAGTGACACAAATCGGAAAAGTGTGAAATTTCGCCTTAATTACAAAAGTCACAAAATCACAAAATTTCACAAAAAATGACCAAATCTGCAAAAATCTTAAAAAGTTTCAAAACGACACAAAAAGTTACAAAATTATTATATTTTACCAAAAATCACAAGAATTCGCAAAATGACACAAATCAAAAAATGATGGAATTTTCCGAAAAACAAAATAATTCAAAAATTATGAAAATTGTTAAATTATTACAATAAGCTACAAAATAAGAATCACAGTAAGTTACAAAATCATAATACTTTACGAAAAATCATAAAGTCAAGATATCGAAACGTTACAAATCACAAAACTCCTAAAAATTTACTAAGTAATGAAAAGTAGTAATAACAGAAAATAAAATAAAATGATACAAAAGTCACAAACATCACAAAAAGTCACAAAATCATTAAGTCACGAAATCACTAAAATTCACGAAATCATAAAAATTTACTCAATAACTAAAAGTCACAACATCAGAAAAAATCACAAAATAATCAAATTTAACGAAAAATCACAAGAAGTCGAAAAACGACACAAATCGAGAAATCATGAAATTCCCCAAAAATCACAAGAGTCACAAAATTAGAAAAATTATGAAAATTGTTAAATGACTGCAATAAGCTTCAAAATCAGAAACACAAAACCAGAAAACTTTGCAAAAAATTATAAAGTCACAAAATCTTGAAAAGTTGAAAATCACATAACTCATAAAATTTACGAAGTAGTGAAATGTTAGAAATAAGAAAAAATATAATAAAATGTTACAAAAGTCACAACAGTTCAGAATGGTAGACAATTACTTCATAACATCAGTCACAACATCGTATAATCTCACGAATCATGAAAAGTCATATTAAAATTATATATATGATCCATTTCATGATCATCCACTTATCCTGATGAACAAAGTAACCGCCATTATTGTGAACCTTTACATTTATCGAAAAATAGTATCATTAGAAACTGTATTTTTAAAACTTTTATAACATCTTTTTAGCTAATATCATTCATTCTTTGGTGCGATTTTTGACATTCTAGAATCTGAATAGATTTCTCAGCGAATTTCCAAGAATTTTTGATTAAAAACATTTTTATTCTTCTCATTGATTGACGAAATCTTTATCCAATCAATGTACTCTACTGTTGAAAATTTATTGAGAAAATATTTTTTTTCTCCTCTCCCATAGTACGTCGATTTCACATAAAAATGCACATAAATTTTTCTTATATTAACTTTAATTACAATTTTTGAAAAAATACCGTTAAAAATTCATTAATGATTTTTCCATTCTCCGATTTGTTCGTTTGTATTATTTTTTTTTAATATCATTATTTTTTCGTTATGTTCATTTCTATGTGTTTAATGCCTATTATTATGGTTCTCCTGCTTTTTTATTTCTTTCGCTTATTTCCGTCTCATAAAATTGAATTAATTAAACGTATTCAGTAATTATAAAAAAATACTAGAGTAAATGGCCTACTCTCCCTCCTAAACCCCCAGTGCACTGTTGAAATATCACACATACAAATTAAAGAAATGCACACGTCACAAAATCAAAACTTCATGAAATTTGAAAGTCACAGAATGGAAAATCACAAAAAATCACAAAATCACAAAAATTTTAAATCACAAAATATAAATTCAAAAACCACGTATTACCGCAGAGCGAAGCCTGCGGGTCACAGCTAGTATATATATATTTATTAAATAACTTCCCAATATACAAAATAATACCTTTGATCAATCATAGCAGAGCCATTTATTAAAAATGAATAGCCAATGAAGGTGTTAAATAAATAAATATATAAACACATGAATATAACAACACGTTAACATGAAATGAATTCTTCAAAAACTGTTTTCTGTAAATTGTTACTTACTTACGGAATGAACTGACTAACTTTTGTATTTCTCCGGTTTGTTAACAAATTCAATCGTCAGCCACACCCTCATGCGTGCCCAAAGAACACAAAGAATCAATGCAGCTATATTTATTTGTCAGTTCATCATTTTAAGAAAGGATTGTTCTTGAATACCGTTCTTGCTTTAACAAAAAAATTATATCTACTCCCCGTCCCTTTGAAAAACATTTTAGTATAGTTTTAATGTCATCCAAGAATCTGGTTGTATTAATTGATGCAAATATTTGGGGTAGGTATGGCGTTTGTTCCCAGAAAGATTGCGGAGCGAGGTGTAAATCATTCAATAAGGAACCTTATGTTCTATGCATTGACAAGAAGACAAGTAAGCCATATGAACATAATCACGGAAAAGACACTGAGAAACTTCGAGATCTACAGTTCATGAATGAACTTCACAAAGCAACAAAAAATCTTCCCCACGCGAGGCTAATTGATATTTATCGAAGCGTTTCGCTACGCCCAGAGTATGTTAATTACAAGTAAAAAAATTTTTTTTTTATATTATTAAACTCTGCAGTTAAAAATTAAATATTTCCTAACAGATTTTTTGAGACTACGAAAAAAAAAAAATTACAAGGATGTAGAGAGGACAATGCAGTCCTGGCGGGCATTAGTGTATAATTTGGGTCAAGTGAATGATCTAAAGCAATTCGCTGAAAGTATAGAAGCAAAGGCTTTCACGTCAAATTTGGGCTGCATACTACGGGCAAATTTTTTCGAAATCCCACATTCTGATGGTTGTCTTGTCGTGCTGTGGGCCACCAGGATTTTCAGAGAAGTGGAAAGGTTGGGTATTTCTGAGGTTGAGCTGCAAGTCGATGCAACTTTTGCAGTACTCGCAAAAGAGATCCACTCTCAGCCTGGGAACCGCAGCAATCAGCACTTAACTATCCAAGTCACCCACAAAGGCGAAGTAAGTAAAAATAAAGTATTATTATGTCCATGTACTACTCAAAAATGTCCATACAAAGGATATTTTGGAGATGCTTCTGTGAAAGTTATTCCAATAAACTTATTATTGATAAATGTAAAATATATCGAGCTCGCATATTAAATAGTAATATGAAAAAAACGTCAGCAAAGTTAATTCATTTAAATGTTGCAAAGCATTCAATTTTTTTTACATAAACATTTATTGCAGAATATTCAAATGTTGACTTGCCTCATGGAGAAAAAAACGTTTGAGGCTTACAAGATAGTATTTCAATTTTTGAAGGAACACGCGCCGGAATTGAATGTTACTTCGATTATGAGCGACTTTGAGATGGCCATTGGGCAAACAGCTCAAGACGTCTATGGAAGTAATTTGATTCTTCGGAAATGCTTCTTCCATTTATGCCAAGTATGCAATTGTAATAATTTCAATGAAATATCAATAAAAAATTGTTTCCAGATAGTATTTACATGTTTTTCGTAGAAAACAATTGTAATTCTCAATTATATGTATTACGTTAAACTCCATTTCGCTTTTTTGTTTCGATTTTATCAGAACAAAGTTTAAAACTTGAGCCAAAGGCAAAGGCTGCAATTGTTTTGGGGAAAAAAGTAAATTTAAAATTTACTTTTAGTAGCAAGTTTATATATGAGTATGCGATGTGAGCTTGAAGTTCATGTCTGGAGTATAGGTTTCGAGCTTGAATATGGAAAAAATATGAAATGCTGTCTATTCGTGCAAAACTAAAAATTCTTCATTGTATGTTGTAGGCCATGATCAGAAAAAGCCAAAAATTGGGACTTTGGAAAATGATAAAGTCATTGTGGATGCCTGGGGATTCAGATGTTAGTATAATTTTACAATTTGTATTAATATTGTTTTTATATGCAAACGTTTGCAAGAATAACACGGTTATTTTTATTTCATTCGAGGTTAATACTTACATATGAACACACATTAGTTTTTTATTGAAAAGGTCTCAGTTTAAGTTTTATCAATCTTCGTATATTCTGTCGCGTCCCCCCTTCATCAGATTTAAATTTTGAACATTATTATGATAAATCTATTGATCGATCGGGCAGCACAGATGTACAATCCACGATCTGTAACTGTTGCAACGCAGAAATAATTTTTTTTTGCAATACAAAAAATAAAAATAAAACTAAGCAGTGGCATCCCTACTGAAAAAAAATCCGGCCAATCTCAAAGTCAGATCTAACGTAAGATCTGATGTTACATCTGACGTCAGATTTTTTTCTGACCTCAGATCTTATGTCATATATCAGGTAAGATCTGATATCAGATTTTCGGCCAATCTCTGACGTCAGATCTGACGTCAGATCTTACATCTCACAATCAAAATGCAATGAGCAATGATAGAAAATATGGAGATTCATATAAGTCTCTCTCGCTTTTACTACATTTTGGCTCTGAGCATTTCAATTAAGAAGAATAGCGATTTTCATAAGAAAGCTTGAAAGATTATCAGATTACGTTCTCGTTAAAAATCTAATCTCATATACACCTTTTATAGCAGAATCTCACGTGAGATCTAATTAAAAATATGATGTACAACTCCTGAAATTTAATTCTCGCATGAGCTGGATGTATGAAGTATCTTAAAAACTTGTTAATTATTTTCTCTTTGCTTCAATCAAGTTAATTCATTTTTCTGGCTATCAAAATTTACGGAAGTATAGTTTTCGTTTTCAGCTTTTTCTACATGGTATTAGAATACAATTGACATATGTAAAAAAGCAGGAATGTAGCATAAGGACAATATATTGCCAATCCGAAATTCACATCTGCTTGTACGGCTCTTTAAATAAATGGTTTTTTTACATTAGGACCAACTGAAATTTCTGCAGCAAGATGCTTGGTCAGTCTTGTACCAAGCAATGGCGATCGCTTTTCTTCCGGCAGAACTTTTCCAAGAAGGATATCAAGAAATTTTGAAATTTGCCAACAAAAACATTTTGGAGCACGTGGAACGAATTGGAAAAACCGAATTGACAGAAACAATCGAACCACTGGCAAAGCGGATACATGGTTTCCTCCTGTACGTTAAGAAGTACTGGCTGAGCGTGTGGGACTCGAAGGAAATTAGTTGCTACGAACAAACAGTTTGAACCAATAACGCCATCGAGTCCTACCACGGTCAGCTGAACGCGGAAATTAGAAAAAATCCGGCAGCAGAAACATTTGTCAGTAAGTGCAGTTTCGCATTTAAACGGATTTTTAACAATTGAGTTTTGTCGCGGAAAAATTTATTGTTTTCATTTGATGGGCAACTGAATAATAATCGAGAAGTACTTTTATTTTTTTGATGAATGGAAATTTCAAGGACATGCATAACTCCAAAAATGCTCCGCTGTCAATACAATGTTTATTAAGTCTCTGAATCGCAACATTTTTTAGTGTAAATTTAATATAATTAAATGTACCAAGTTCTTTATGAGACCAAATTTTCAATGAATTACAATTTTTTGCGAGAAGGTGCAATCGATTTTTTGGTAATAATACTGCTAAAGATGAGTATTGATTTATTTTACCCGTGACAAATCTCTAATTATTTGTGCATGGCAGAACATTACCTTCGTCGATTGGGGCACGCGGAAGTTGCGCTTGGACGTGCGAGAGATTCACTGTTTTCCACGAAACGTTCAAGCAAGGACCAGAAAATGAAAAACGCTTGGCTGGCAGAAAACTGGACCTTACTCAAGAACGGGCAAAAAAGAATTGGCGTTTTCCTTGACGAAGCAGGGCGAAACGTCATTGGAAAACATGCATTCGTTGCTCGTCAAGTAAATGGTAAGAATTTTTAAGGTAACTCAAAATACTGAATAGAAAAACTGAGATAAATAAAAATGGTTGCAGCCAATTCACTAGATGAGAATAATGCTGATGTTCCTGACTTCAATCCTGAAGGAATTGCGCAATGGTTGGAGGAATCCGAAGTAACGGACGAAGTAGAGTTTTCTCCACTCCAAAGGCAAGAGGACCAAGAAGAAAAAAAAGAAACCATCTACGACGAAAAATTGTGTGTGTTGTGCGAAACAACATACGAATCAGAGAGCAAGCTTAAAGAACATGTACTTAATGTACATTGAAGCGAAGCAACCAATGAACTTGGAAATATTTTGGCATTAGAAAGTGTTGGAAACGAATAAATATAGTTCAAAAATGAGTATACTGTTTTTTTTAAATAAGTGAAATTAGTCTATACAATTCATTTCCTTTTTTTTTAAATGTGTAACCTTGCCATGTGGGAAATAACCATGGGATTTTTGGAGGAAGGTAGAGTAGCTTTTTTTATGAATAGCAGTGAAAAATTAATAAAATATCTCAAAATTGATGAATTTCATGAGGGGGACATTTTTACTGATAAGAAGAAAAAAAAACCCTGAAATTTTGATTTTAAGCTCAGAATTTTCGTTTTCAGCAGTGGTAGGCATTTTAAGGGCATTCCTTAGTGACCTATTGGTGAAGTAGGAACTTTTACTGTTTTTTTTTTGGTTTATAATTTTTAAATTAATTATTTTTGAGAAAACTGACCTTAGCGGCAAATTAGGTACTCAAACGCACTTTAGAAATGAAAAATAATTGTTACTAATTAGGAATCGCACTTTTCCATTGTTTAAATATCATGATAATTAAAGGAATTATTGTCTTAAAATGAAATATCTAAATATAAATTATTTTCTATTTTTAAAGTGTCTTAGAGTACCTAGTTTGACGCTGGGGTCAGTTTTTACACAAAAAATAAATTTCAGCTCGTTTTAATTTCAAATCGTATTAATCTTCTGTTACATTGTATGTACATAATAATATTTATTTACTTTTCAATTAAATTGATAAACTCTATAATATGTGTATAATGTTTGAAAACTTTTTGTTTTTTCATTTCTTTATCATCCTCTTGGTACCAATTTTTCAACAAATAAATGATTGACTCACGAATTGAAATTAAAAGTTCCTAGATTCTTTTACAAAATATTGAAAGATTCCCACACTCGAATTGAAAAATATGAAAATAATTAATTACGAAAATACAGAAATTTTTATAAAAAATACTGTAACTTAAAAATTAAATAATCATAAAAAATTTTTCTGCTGGTTGTTCTGGATTGTTTTTTAATCAGAAAATTTGTTAGTAAAATTTTTGAAGATAATTTTTACACTGGTTTATTTAAGAAGGATTTTGATTTTATTTCAGTATCACAAAATATTTAAAATTTGCATATTTCAACACAATTTTCACATAAAAGTTAAAATTATTCACCAAAATATTTTTTCTGGTATTTTTTAGTGTCGGGTTTAAAAATATTCGATAATAAATAGTAAGGAAAGTTAGTTTGAAAAATTCGTATACTGTTTCTTTTTTATACTTTCTGTGGTTTGTATTTTTGAAGCCAATGAAAATATTTCAAAAAGGTTTATCACATTTTTATATCACCAGATTATTTTTGCGCGCCCGTTGGGCGCGCTATTGCATTTTTCTTTTTTCGTTTTTTTCGTTGCCCCCTGACAGTCACACCAATTTCAGGCAGTTTCAGTTATGAACTACTTGACATTCATTATGAATCTCACATTCGAAACACACGCACTTTCGAAAGATGCGGGCGCACTTCACAGTGACAGCCAAAGCAGTGTTCAGCTTTATGATATGTATTTGATAGTATAATGTGGACTATCAATATAATAGTTATAAAAGGAACAAAAAAGGTTCGAAAAATTTATTTACTGTTTTTTACTAATGCGTTATGTGGTAAAATAGTTTGAAAAGTTCATTCTCTATTTTTTACTAATAATTAACATTGTTCAATATTCTCAAAGCCAATAAAAGTATTTTTAAATACTGTTAAAAACTTTCAAAAGAAGAATGCTGGAAAGCGTTAAATGTAAGTGAAAAGAGTGACAAAACTTCATTAGTTGTTTTTTCGCCAATACTTGACGTAGTTTTGTATTCTAAAAGCCAATAAATAAATAACAAAACATGTTCGTATATACGAAAAAAAATTTTATTAGTATAGCCTTGCAATTTCATAAAAACAATGAATAAAACAGAGTTATAAATAATTACATTCCTCGAGTATGATACATAGTTATATAAAAAATAATTATTCACGTGATTATATAAAGATAATCATGCAAAATTATTATTAGAGTTTATATAGTAACTGAGAATCACTAGAATTTTAATTATTATACTTAATTATAGGAAACAAAATTCATATTTTGAATGATAATAACCGCAATTGTAGGTAACAATTATCAGAGTCAGAAGTATAAGTAATAGGTTATTATCAGATTAGATATAACTGGAAAAAAAATTAACACGATTAATCATTTGATTTTTCAATTTACCTTCTAAATTTTCGTGATCTCCAATATAGATTGACTATTTTTTGGCTGAAACATCCTGCGACTTGAATCGCACCTTGCAGATTTTGGCAATAATGCTTGAAAATCTCTACTCCGTATCCATGGCACTGTAAACAAAAAATTTTCCACAAAGAAACGTTGTGCACATATATCGCAATTTTAGTTGTAAATAAAAAAAATAAAATTTGCGTATGTTAGTTATTTATTAATAATTTCTATATACTACTTTCAATACTATCCTTACGTTATAACATTTGATAATAGTAGGCATTTTTATTATGACTACTTGATACTATACATATATTTTGGAAACTCATCAATCAATAATTTTTTCAAAGTTAAAAAGATAAAGAAATATATTGCGATAAATTTTTTTCACTTATACAATATTATTCTTGAAAACTTATCTGGATTTTGTTGATGTGCATTCCGGCCGATCACTCACGTTGAATTTCACTAATTAATAATAGTTATTATTTAATCAATGAATAAAAATGAAATTAATGACACTGTTCTAATTAAATTTACCACTATTACTAACCACGATAATAAAATTCAGTGTCACTGTCACAAATGTTTACATGGTTTCATTTGTTTACACAGTTTACATGTTTAATGTACTGTCCTGCTTTTAGCTGACTTTTTTCACTTTTTTTCCAGCATTGAAAACCACTGACTTAATTATTGACGAGCATTCTCGTGCCATCTACAGCATTTTGTTTTTCACTAGCTGTTTTACCGACAATTTAAAAACTGGCAGTGTTGCCAACCTTTACAAATGCGAAACAAACTCGCGCCTGCGCAATTCCTTGGTATGGACCGTTTCGTTATGGACCGTTTCGTATACCCTCAAAACATTGCGAAAAGTGTCAACAACAAGTTTCTAAAAGTGAAAAATATCGTCTCCAATCATCTCGTTCGTCTCGTTGAATTAACGGTAAGAATAATTATATTTTATTTAGTTTCACCCACTTTTTTTTTATCATAGCGATCAATAATTATTTATCATAGCGATAAATAATAGCACGTAGCACATAAATAGCACGAAATTTTAGAAAATCCAGCACATCGCAAAAAAGTATATTTTGAAGATAATAGCAAATTCTTTCAAGTGTCTAAGTTTTCAAGAAAATCAATAGTTTTATACGTTTTTAGAATTTTGAGATTTTAAATAATTCGGGAATATTTGAGGTTTGGAAAATTTTGATAATTTACCGTGTTTTTAGAGACTAAGCAAATTATCAAAACTCCAATAACTTTGGAAATTGTGGTGTTTCGATAAAATTAACAATATTATCACTCTCAAAATTACGAGAATTATACAAATTTATAACATTTTTAACAATGTTGAACCTTTTCAAAGTTCAAAGAAAGTACTCTGAAAATTTTGGAAGTTCTTGTAACTTCGAAAATTTCATAAATTTTAGAGATTTGTATAATGTTCAAAAATTCTTAAAGTAATATTTCTTGATGGTTATTGGAATTTCGAAATTTTCACAAATGTCTTAAACTGTAAAAGGGTTAATAATTTCGAACATTCCAAGATTTTCAACAATTTTTCAAATTCTACAAGTTTGAACTATGAATTTTAAACATTTGCAAAGTCTAGAAAATTTAAAAAAAAATTTTAATTTCTGAAATCTATACATTAGCGTACATTTTACAGATTTCAAAAGACTTGAAAATTATGAAAATTTATAATATTTATTATGCTTGGAATGTCGACAATTTCACAAATTTTTTGAGCTTTGATAAGGTTGATGTTTTAAAACAATGTAAGATTTTAAACAATTTTGCAAATTTTAAAAGCTTGGAGTTTCTTAAGAATTTTGTAAGTCTAGCGAATCATAACAGTTTTTAGCAAGTCAAAATTTTTCAATTCATCATGAATTTCAGAGTTTCTCAAAAGTTTCGAAAACTCTGGAAATTTATAATATTTATGATTATTGACACTTTGGAGGTTTCAAATGGTAAAAGTTTTTACTATATTGAACATTTTCAAGGTCTAAAAAATTCCAAAAATTTTTCGAATTTCAAAAAATTTTCGTACATTTCAGAGATTTTAAAAGTCCTAAAAATTCTGAAAATTTATAATATTCATGATATTTTACGAATTTCCTTTTACTGATTTACATTTTACATTTTCCTTCAAATTTATCGAAACTAAAGCACTAATCAAACAAAAGTCACACATTTTATTTAATATGTAAATAAATATTTCCAAAGTATATTTTATAAGTAATATTTTTATGAGTAATATTTTATATTTTTTTTATATATTTTTATAAGTAATATTTTAATAAGTAATATTTTATATTTGTTTTATATATTTTTATAAGTAATATTTTCACGATATTCTAATTATTTATAGCACACTTTTCACACTTCACTAGTTGTAATTATCGTTTACTAGCCACCCTGCAGCAACTTCGTCTTCAAAAACACACCAAAATGGATTATTTTACACCTCGCAAGTTTGACACTGTTTTTGTTTATAACTAAATAAATTGTTATTATTTTGGCAAGGCGCACACAGAATCGTAATCTACGTTAAAAATAGGCCATTTTTGAATATTTTGCACAATTTTTGGGGCCATTTTTGGCAAAAGGGGTAAAACTACACATTATCCTTAAATAATTCGGGAATACTTAAGATTTGGAAAATTTTGATAATTTACCGTGTTTTTAGAGACTAAGCAAATTGAGGGCCCGGATTCTTAACCGACTTAGCGCTCGAAAACCCGTAAAAGTATTGTGTGCTCGGAAAAATCGACTGATAAAAAAAAAAAGTTCACTAAACGTAAAATAAAAAATACTTACGCGTTCTCCTTGTTGAACCCGACATGTTTTTCGAGTAACATTTTTTCATCAAGCAGTTTTTTTTCACAATAAAAAATAAAAACGTTAAAAATTTTTCGATCGAAAATCGGTGTTTTTGAAAACTCAACTCGCGATAATTCAGCCGTTTTTGAAGAAAAATGCATGAAATTTTGCAGACTTGCTCTTAATACATTATCGATGGCAACGAGTAGTGAATATTGTTCAAATAAATTATTGTTTATTTATTATTATACCATAATTGAATACGAAACGAGAACCACGTTCCGTAAACTTCGACCTGTGGAACAGTAACTGAAAACATATGATCTGAAAAAACTTGTTGCGACAAAGTTTTTCTGTAGGCTTTGAAAAAGTCATTCTGAAAATTTGAAGAAAATCAGCTGGAAATTGTGGAAATAGCAGAGAGTTGAACTGAAAATGATTCGGAACGCGAGAGCTCTGTTCATTGATGTAAAATGCGCGCACCGGAGTAAGCGTTTTTTTGCTTACCTTTTTTTTCTCTCACGGATTTCAGTGGCATTTTTACAGTTGAAATTGCTAATTTTTTTTGGCAAAACGGAAATCCTGATCTCCACTGATGAAACCAACAAAACGTATTGGAATTGAGCACGTTGACTAAGAAAATATTAGTGGCTAGTGGCGCATCAATGTTTGAATGAAATTGGAGAAAAAAAAGGGTTGTTCCGTAAAATATAACAATTTGAACTGCATAATTTATTCAACATTTCCACATTTACATATCTTTTAAAGCAGTATAACATATTTCGAAATATTTCGATCCACTTGATTGTTACTTAATCACTTTATTTTTCTTTGTTTTAGTTGTCATATCGCTTAAATAATCTTCGAAGTATTGGCGATTTTCAGCAGACAAAAAGCGAAACAAGTTTTTCAAGTCGTTGATTTTTTCTTTAGTAATCCCTCCTTTTTCAGCTACAGGAGCGTCATCCAAATCATTAAACGTGATTGATTTTTCAATGAAAAAAGTAACTGGCTTACCCGAATACTCATAGTAAACATTCACGTTTCCATCAGGGAAATAGTCAATTTTAACCGCTTTGCGAATTTGCAAAGCTTTGGGTATTTTGTATTTATTCTGAATAACAGATTTAAAATCTTTTACCACAATGTCTGTTTGGGCTCGTACAATAGTAAATGGTGGGTTTCTCGAATTTCGTATTAAATCTATGTATTCATTTTCAGTTACAATGGATTCCATTTTCTTCTTCTTTTTGCCATACAATCCAAAATTACTATCACACTAGCAATATGAGTGTCCGCGGACTGGGTATAAGTGATGTATAGCAACTTGTAATTTTTGTGACAGTAAAGATAACAAAACTGACATCGCGTAATTTTTATTTTGGCCACCACAAGAATCAGAGAACAAGTAAATGTTGTTGTAATATTTCAACTTGAATTCGTGAAGTATCACGTGTAAAACAAAGTTAAACACTGTATTTCCTCCTTTTTTCAAAAAACCTTCCATGAAAAAAAACATAAAGCTCCGCGGAATCTCATTTTTGCCAGCATGAATGTGCACATTAAAAATATGTAACCAAATGAGTTGAAGGTAAAACTGTGCACTAACTGGGAGAAAAGGAAACGGCAGATTTTGTCCAAAATCGAATTCGAGGCACAGATTCTGTACAAACGTGAATAACATAGCCGCTTTAAGTTCCCCATGCTTTTTGACATTTTTTTTATGTTCTACTACAGCAAGATCCGAACCTTTTCCAAGTTTATCGCTTTCATAACAATCATTACAACAATCGGTTCGCGGCATGTCAAAAGAAAAGTTCATAAAATGATTAAAATATTTTGAATAAGTCGATTCTGACAAAGGAATATCAGTTTGACCCGTTTTTGATTGATAGTACTCTTTGAATTTATCATACATTTTTGTCAAAGTTAAGCTGCTGTCATCAAAATATTTTAGTTGCAAATTTGTGTAATGAGAACTTGAATGCGGAAGGCTTTTACAATGTTCATCGATCATTTTTTTCAATTCATCTGACAGTTTTGTAAAATGGGATGAGTGTCGTCTACGATTATCGTTTAAACTCGCATTACTTTTAACTTTTTCATGAACATTTATCAATCTAGACCTGGTGATTCCAAGTAATTGAATTAAAAATGCCTGACAAATCAATGTTTTGTCGTTCGCAGCTAATTGATTGGGGAAAAATTAATTCCATCGAACTCTTTTTTGATCCGCAACGTCAATGGTTGATAATTCCACTGTTTCCATCAACGATATTAATAAAAAGTTTTGAGGCGTGTATTCTCCGAGATCCCAGAAAGTGGCATGGAATTTTTTTTGATGTTCTATATTGATTTTCAAAAAACAGTTTTTCGAGCAGCAGGAAGTAACAGCTTGGAATTCTTTTGCCGGAAGTGGTTTTTTATCCAAAGATTTTAAAATGTAATCTTTTCCCTGAACACAAGAAACTTGAAAAATTGTAGTTATTACTTGAAGAAATATGTGAAAAAAGACTTTCTTCATCGCGATAATGTTCGAGAATTATACTCAATTTCATATGAATTTTACGTAAAGTTTTTAAGCAATTCACATACATTCAAAGAGCGAAAAAATCTAGAATAAAAAAAGTGTAAAAATCCAAACAGTCATACGAAATGTCCAAATGCCATGAACAATAATTTTATATACCTCGTTTCGTAGTCGTTTAGCAACGTTCTTTTTCCATGAATTGACATCACGGTTACGTTTTCGTCCTTGCGGCCGAGTTTTTTTTGGGCTCCGCATGTTTTTTCACTTTCAGGTACGACGTATGCACGAAAATTGATTAACGACTATCATAATTATCAATTCAATCAAAATCACTTGCACTATTTTTTCCCGAACGAAGCGTAGTGAACGAGAGAACAATTTATTCAAGACTGAGGAAAAATCATGAGAAACGCATAGATTTCCCTCGTTAAACCTGTTTTAGACAATTTTTCATGCTTTGTGACTGCCACGTGCAGTGTGACAATGCTAAATAAGGAAAAATAGTGACCGAATTCCGATTAGGCATATTAAGCGTTTCTGACAAGCGTGAAAAGAAATGAAATAGAGATGAGTCGTAATAAAGCTTTAGGTAAACATTTCTGTCATAGTTAAATGCATGAAAAAAAAACTTGTTTCTTTTAAAAACATCCCTTATAAATCTCAAGAAAGATTTATACTGTTTCATTCCTATTAACCTAAGAAACTTAAAGGTATTTTATCGATTTTAATGAGAATAAACGATCCCATAAACGTCCCTACTATTTCCATAGTAAACATGCTCAATTCCAATACATTTTGTTGGTTTCATCAGTGGAGATCAGGATTTCCGTTTTGCCAAAAAAAATTAGCAATTTCAACTGTAAAAATGCCACTGAAATCCGTGAGAGAAAAAAAAGGTAAGCAAAAAAACGCTTACTCCGGTGCGCGCATTTTACATCAATGAACAGAGCTCTCGCGTTCCGAATCATTTTCAGTTCAACTCTCTGCTATTTCCACAATTTCCAGCCGATTTTCTTCAAATTTTCAGAATAACTTTTTCAAAGCCTACAGAAAAACTTTGTCGCAACAAGTTTTTTCAGATCATATGTTTTCAGTTACTGTTCCACAGGTCGAAGTTTACGGAACGTGGTTCTCGTTTCGTATTCAATTATGGTATAATAATAAATAAACAATAATTTATTTGAACAATATTCACTACTCGTTGCCATCGATAATGTATTAAGAGCAAGTCTGCAAAATTTCATGCATTTTTCTTCAAAAACGGCTGAATTATCGCGAGTTGAGTTTTCAAAAACACCGATTTTCGATCGAAAAATTTTTAACGTTTTTATTTTTTACTGTGAAAAAAAACTGCTTGATGAAAAAATGTTACTCGAAAAACATGTCGGGTTCAACAAGGAGAACGCGTAAGTATTTTTTATTTTACGTTTAGTGAACTTTTTTTTTTTATCAGTCGATTTTTCCGAGCACACAATACTTTTACGGGTTTTCGAGCGCTAAGTCGGTTATAGAATCCGGGCCCTCAATTTGCTTAGTCTCTAAAAACACGGTAAATTATCAAAATTTTCCAAATCTTAAGTATTCCCGAATTATTTAAGGATAATGTGTAGTTTTACCCCTTTTGCCAAAAATGGCCCCAAAAATTGTGCAAAATATTCAAAAATGGCCTATTTTTAACGTAGATTACGATTCTGTGTGCGCCTTGCCAAAATAATAACAATTTATTTAGTTATAAACAAAAACAGTGTCAAACTTGCGAGGTGTAAAATAATCCATTTTGGTGTGTTTTTGAAGACGAAGTTGCTGCAGGGTGGCTAGTAAACGATAATTACAACTAGTGAAGTGTGAAAAGTGTGCTATAAATAATTAGAATATCGTGAAAATATTACTTATAAAAATATATAAAACAAATATAAAATATTACTTATTAAAATATTACTTATAAAAATATATAAAAAAAATATAAAATATTACTCATAAAAATATTACTTATAAAATATACTTTGGAAATATTTGTTTACATATTAAATAAAATGTGTGACTTTTGTTTGATTAGTGTTTTAGTTTCGATAAATTTGAAGGAAAATGTAAAATGTAAATCAGTAAAAGGAAAATGTAAATCAATGAAAAAGTAAAATCGAACAATCAGATAATTAATGTTGTTATTTATTGACAATTTTGTTAAGACCTAACTACTTTTGTAACGACAAATTATTAATTACTATTATTGAAAAAGTTATTAAACCCGAACGATATTTACCTGGGTTAGGTGTGGCTCTTTAGGAACTCGAAATCAAAAAAACCTGTGCCACTTTATTCAGTTAAATTGAATTTTTATTTATTGTTTTTGGTTATAACTAAATAAATTGTTATTATTTTGGCAAGGCGCACACAGACTCGTAATCTACGTTAAAAATCGGCCATTTTTGAATATTTTGCAAATTTCTTGGGGCCATTTTTGGCAAAAGGGGTAAAACTACACATTTACCGCTATTATCTTCAAAATATACTTTTTTGCGATGTGCTGGATTTTTTAAAATTTCGTGCTATTTATGTGCTACGTGCTATTATTTATCGCTATGATAAATAATTACTGATCGCTATGATAAAAAAAAGTGGGTGAAACTAAATAAAATATAATTATTCTTACCGTTAATTCAACGAGACGAACGAGACGATTGGAGACGATATTTTTCACTTTTGGAAACTTGTTGTTGACACTATTCGCAATGTTTTGATTTTGTTAGAGCACGAGAGCACATGAGAGTCACTGCTGTCGATAAAATTCACGATCGCGCTCTTACATATTCGATTTGCGTGTGCCGCAAGATGTCGCCAGCTCTCGGAGAATTATTTCATTCTCAACTCGAAAACAAATTTCAAAGAACTGATCATTTTAAACCAAAAATTAAATTGTTTTGACTGCCTACTTACTTTTTCATGGCCAAAAAAGCTTCCGGAAAGCCATTTATGCGGTAAAAACTTTTCTACGGCAACATTTTCGTTTTGATCCAAAATCTTTGCTAGGGTATGTAATTAAGAAGTGCATGTTAATTACCATATTTAATACACTGATATTTAAATTGGAGTTACAAAATTTGAGATCTGAAAAATATTTTAATATTTGGAAACAAGATAATATGTCTTTGTATTTTTTTTGATGAGTTCGAAGATAAATCACTGTGTCGATTTTTCATCTATTGCCAAAAAAAAATACTCACTTTTTTTTTATTATATCTCCACGGATGTTTTTTCACTTTGCTTTTTAGGTGGTCACGGTCACTGGCGTCACTGGTCGCACTTGGTCGCACTGGGTCGCACGCGGTTTTGTTTACCATCTGCATTTGCATTTCATCAAATGTTGGGTTATGTTTGTTTTGTACATGTCGTCCGCTTCGCACCGACGCGCACGCGCATATATATACGTAATAAAATGGCGCGTTCTTTTAAAAAATGCACACAGACGTGCAGTGAATTATTTTAAACAAATGTTATTTAAAACGATATAAAACTGGACTTCAGCACTACTTCATACACAGGTTGTAAGGATAAAAATAACAATAGTAAAAATGCGTATATTTGTTTCATACAGAAAATTTTATTTATATATATATATTTATTTCTTTATTTATTTATGTTTATTATTATAATTCTTGTAGTTTTTCCATAAGCGAGTTACTTTTATTTTAAAATCGATAAAAACTGATGAAAACGAACTTAGCTATAATTTAGATAACAATTTCTGCAAAATGCACAAAGGTCTTATCCTGTGCGTTTAAACTAATCGAAAACGCACTCAAGTCTCATCGCGTGAGCCCAAAATGCACGCGTGACTTCATATTCATAGTGCATTCGCGCGCACGCGTGAGTTCGCACGTCGTGAGCTTTTTGTGCGACGCACCATTGCTATCTGGGTGATCACAAATCTATCAATGGTATAATTAAGTGTTCAATATTTAACGTACAATTAGCAGAAAAGCTAATTGCTATTCTAGCGCTTATTTGAATTAACGCGTGCTTGCGCGCATTCGCCGGTTATTATGGCGGGTAACATGTAAAATCGCAAGATTATAGCAAAAATTTTGTACGCATGCGCCTGAAATGCAGGCAAGTGACAGCTGACAGCTACCTTAGTACTGCATAGTATTGTTTAATGCAGTTTAATGTTTATTATAGGTTACTTATAAACCTTATTTAATTTGTCTAATAATAAGTTAAATGATATAATAAACTTTATCGAAAATAAAGGATTGATATAGAAAATAGCATTTTTTGTAGCAAATTACAGTTTTTACTGGTATATCATTTTAATTGAGAAAACTTTTTTTTAAACTTTGCAATTATTTTGTATTGATTAATATTTGCCATCATTAATCACCGTGTACGTATTGTAGGTCCTGAAATTTCGGTCAAACTTGGCTGAAAAATATAGAAAGGGAACGAATGCATATCAAAATTTAGTCGAACAATCCACAGACAAAGATTTTTCTTAATGAGAATTCTTGAATGTTTTTTTACAATTATCTTTTATTTAAGTTAAGTATAAATATGTAAATAAAATAATTATAAGAATAAATTATATAAATATAAAAATATTTTCTAAAGAAATGAAAAGTTTCAGCTTCGTTAAATCGAAAACAAATGTTTAAAAAAAATGTAGACTGAAATTTCCATAAATTACTTTTCATATAAGATGTTAAGATTCATGCTTGGGAACGGAAAATTTAAAAAATTCATGTTTTGTTAGAAAATCACTCAGCGAATTGTCATTGTCTGAACAAATTGGGACTTTACCCAGACGGCAAAGTAAGCTTCAGTAAGCTATCATGTTAAACTTTTCATCCTTTCAGAAAGCTTTCCGAGAGCATGAAATGTCCGCCGGTTAGCTTTCAGAAAGATTGCTGCAAGTTTCTGAAACCTTTCAACAGAGAGATTTAAAGTGAAAGATTCGGAAAGGTTTCACTAGAAACCCTTCGATCGAAAGGTTTCAGAAACTTTCAGCAATCTTTCTGAAAGCTAACCGGCGGACATTTCATGCTCTCGGAAAGCTTTCTGAAAGGATGAAAAGTTTCACGTGATAGCTTACTGAAGCTTACTTTGCCGTCTGGGTAGTTTCTGAAATTACTATCTATGAAGCATATATGTTTCTATATCGTTGGAACCGAAAAAATCAAACCAATTAAAAATCATACAATGCAACTTGTACCTGTTGAATAAGAACAAATTTTATGCAGTACATAATAATAAACACTCTCGAATGGCATAAAGATATAAAATATTCGTATTTTCTTTTCAAGTTAATGCAAATACAGCGTGCAAGTACATTTTTTTTTAATGTGGGGAAAAAATTAAAAATTATTTTTTTTTATTTTTAAAGGAAAACATTAGTTTTATGTGCGATTTTCCATAAGAGATCCTGCATCCAATTTTGACATTCATTGCAGAACTACCCTAGTAACTCGAGTTTTTATAAAACACTTTATAAAATCCCTGGTTTTTTTTATAAAAATCGACTTTTTTATTAAGTATCTTTATAAAATTTTATAAAGTATTGAAAACTTAAAAAAATGATTTTATGTAGTCTTTATAAAACTTTTATAAAAACGTGAATCTTTATAAAGCTAAGCGAATATGTATGAAGGATTTTATAAAGCTAAGCAAATTTTCATAAAGAATTTAATAAAACGTGATCAATTTTTATAAATAACTTACCTGTTGCAAAAAACTGGTGAGTTTTCGATCAATTTTCATCATTTTCCATAAGATTGCTCAGATTGTCTATCAGTTTTCATCAGGTTCAGTTCAATGACAAGAAAACTTATTTTTATTTCTGTATCAGTTTCCTTCATTTCTTATAAGGTGAAGATATAAGAAACCATATATAAATAAAAGTTTTTCTGTATCAATTTTCATCGATTTTCATAAGGCTTTGGCAAAAACAATTAAAACGCAGTAGTGAGATTTTCATTCGCGTGTTCCTATTCTATAGAATAATCACTGTACATCGCAGGAACTGAATGACAAATTCATATAAAAAATTGTTTTAAAATTTATTGTTTGCTATTTTTTATAGTCTATTTTTACCAAATTGTTTATTTTTTGATATCAAATTTTCAACATTTATTTTTGTGGAAACCTCTCCTTCATTTAACTGAGTAAACTATGTAGTATCGTTAAAAACAATATTTATTATTATAATTTGTTGATAATAAAAAATTTAAGTAACTTATGTTACTACATTAGAATATTTTACACTGAAACGGCTGATTGAGGAAGATAAACTACTGTTCCGAATAATAGTTTGAGATCCAAAAAATTTTTTACAAGCTTTATTACTAGTTAGAATAGCTCAGTGAAATTGTCTCCGTTTCACACGCCAGAGATCAGGGTTCGAATCTCGTCTGGATCAAAGTTTTTTTCTGAATGTCTGCGTTTTGCAGGACCACGTTAACAACAAATTAAATCTTATTAATTTACAACTATGTTTAAGGATTAATAAAATATTGTATTGATTATTATTTGGCTACTGAAACTTTATAAAGTTTTTATGAAGACATTTCATAAAGGTTTTTATAAAGGACTTTATAAAAACTCGAGTCACTAGGGAAGAACTTCGCAATTTTCTTCTGTGGCAAAACATACACTCATGCTTCTATAAAATGATACCGGATATTCCTAGGAAAAACGAGTTAAAAACTTTGAACCAGAAAGAGATGAAATGGATATTTTTTTTAATTTTTTGATAAGGGTCAAACAGTGACTGACATTATAGGTAGCTCATTTTGTTTCAACAGACAAGAGCGTAAAGTGCAGAGGATCCTTCCCTGAGATCTGCAGAGTTTCTAAATAAATAGAGATTATTTTCCAAAAACAGTGCTGAGGTAAAATTAGTGGGAGTTAAAGAAAAGACGCAACGCTGCTTTCAAAATAGATGACAAACAAATCTTTATTTGCAGTTTTACTTACGTGCTATTAGGAACGACCATTCTCAATTACAACATTGTGAACTTCTACAATGTAAACATGAGCGTTCAAAATTTTTGTACTCGAAATGTTCAGTTAACATTTAAAAATACTTACATTAGATACATAAAAACTGCAGTATTTCCTACGTGCTATTTGGAACGAATATTTGTCAGTCTTTGAAGATTGCACGTAACTCATTACTTGCTAATTGATACACTCTCGTAATATGGTATCAAAAATAACGAGTTTGCAGTCTTACAGGTACAAAATGTTTCGGTCCTGAGTTTAAAATTGCTAACACTCTAATCATCATCTAATCATAATAACACTAAAATCTAAATATGAAAATTCAAAATGTTTGTCCTTGAATGTACATTCAACACTTCGAAATACTTATATTCAGGGACGGCGAAAGTAGTAGGTAGCTCTACCAATCCGGGAGATTGTGGGTCGGTAAAATTTCTTTGCAATGTAAGAAAGCGTGGATTTACGCAGTAATAATATAAAGACTCATTGAAAATATATATACAAGAAACAAAAAATTTACGTTTTAATTGAAATTATGTGAATTTTTTGCGATTTTCAAAATAGATGAAAATTATCGTGTAAAACAAGTATACTAATTCACTTTCTCAACATTTAAAACTATTTTTCATTCTACTACAGTTGCGACTTTATAGAATTCTCAAGACTTTTTCAAATTTAGGAAATAAATCCAGTTTTTTTTTTATATCCAGAAATAATTTGCAATTTTTCGAACTAGTTTTTATACAATGGAGATGAAATTGTTCATATTCCAGAAATCTTGACTTTTTTGGAATATGGCAGTTCTCGTCATTTACAGTATTGTCATGACTTTTAACAATTATCTTAACCCGTTTATTTTTCCTAGAATTCGAGACATTTGTTGTGAATTCTAAAGCTATTGGCCATCATTTTATGATACATATATATTTTATTGATTCTTTGAGATTTTCAAGGACTTTTGAATAGGACACCGTCTCTACAGTTTTAAAGAATTTATAAAAGGGCCTAGCCGGGTTTCCATGTGAAATCGGCACCCAGCCCGAATGAAATTTCGTATTAACTTTTCAAAAGCACTACGTTAGAGATTATTTTTCGCAAATTTTCAAACCGATAGGCGCCATCTTTAATGTGTTATATGGTTGATCATGTGGATTTTGATTTTGTCGTTTTTTAGCTAAACTAATGGTCAGAAAAATTCGAATTTTTTTAGTTTTTTCTATATTATATTATTACATTTTATTTTTGTATTGTATTATATTACATTATAAAAAAGTGGGTTGCACTGATAATATTGTGAATAACTTGAAACACATCAGAAAAAATGTTTTTTGTAAGACTTATTGCGAGTGATAAAGCGGCTTTTCTCAAAAAGTTTTGTCTTAAACAGTATCACGCTAAATTTAATGGAAAGCTTTTCACCTAGATTCCGCATAGAATGTTCGAAAAATAGTTAATGAAATTTTTCGAAAAAGTAGTTCATATGAAACCTCATTTGGTTCTAAAGCAAGTTTGACGTACAAAGTTGAGTAGGCTATTCATTTTATTATAACAAAACATATGATTGAGCGAAAAAATGTTATATCATAGAAAATTTTTTTTTATTCTTATGTATTTCATACTAGATCGAAAGAAAAAATGAGCAAAAAATGATATCTTCACGACAGATACCACTGAAAACTCCAATTTTGGCATTCGCCATTTTTTTCAAGTACCTCCCACATTGTCTAAAAATATGAAAAAATTTCACAATATGTATCTTCATTAGATTAATCATTAGTAAATTTTCAGCTTAGTACCTCTGTTTTATAGCGAAAAATTCGCATGCAAAAATTTTCGCAATTTTTGGCAAAGTGAATTTTTCGCGAGAAAATTCCCAAAAAATTCACAGAGATGTATTTTGATATGAAGAAGAACGGCGAATTTTTTCAAATTTTTCTGACTATTAGTTCAGCTAAAAAACGACAAAATTAAAATCCACATAATCGACTTCAACTCAATAAAGATGGCGCCTATCGGTTTGAAAATTTGAGAAAAACAATCTGTAACGTAATGCTTTTGAAAAGTTAATACAACATTTTATTCGGGCTGGGAGCCGATTTCACATGGAAACCCGGCTAGGCCCTTTATTACAAGAGAAGAATTCAGTTATTTTTTTTTACATCGCATAACTTTTTTAATTT
Source organism: Platygaster robiniae (assembly GCA_028476575.1). Lineage (NCBI taxonomy): Eukaryota > Metazoa > Arthropoda > Insecta > Hymenoptera > Platygastridae > Platygaster > Platygaster robiniae. The sequence goes on from CM052019.1 coordinate 29,543,024, forward strand.
TTAAAATTTTTGGCAATGTTTGCATGATGAATGTATATTTTTTCAATATTTTAACATTTTCACAATTTTTTTTAATCCTACATAATCGAGAATGCTTTTTAATTAAGAAAGTTCCTCCATTTTTCTTGAAATTGTAGAAATTCGTAATAATTATGAAAATTATTTACAATCTTTATGCAATGATTATGAGAATTCATTTTTTTAATATATTCTAAAAATTTTTTCAACATTGAAAATTTTGTCAGAGTACACAGAAACGAGAAAACTTTTTAAAATTTACAAAATTTATCTAGTTTTCGCAAAAATCCAGAAATTGAAAGTAATTTTTGAAACTATTCATAATAATCATGTGATGCATACATTTTATTCATTTCTTCATCATTCTCGACATTTTTTGAATCCAAAAGTCTTCGTAATTTTCGAGAATGTCAAAAATTTGTCACTAGTAACGAATTTTTTCAATTTTCCCTGAAACCATATGATTTTTATATAATTTTCAAAACCACTGGCAATATTTGTAACATAAATGTTAATTTTTTAATATTTCAAACTCATCAAAAATTTTTTATTTTTGAAAATGTTTCCGCATTCTAGAAATTCGAGAAATCTTTTCACAATCAAGGAAATTCGACCAAGGTTCTATAAATTTTTAGTAATTGTTTAAAATACTCATAATCTGGATATGATACATGTTATGCATTTTTGCAACATCAACAAAATTTTTAAATATTGCAAACTCTTTCGAATTCTACAAAACTGAAAAACTTTTTACAATTATAACTAGTATTCGTCAATTTTTTGTAAAATTCTAGAAATTTGTAGTAATTTTTGAAAGACTTGATAATCTTCATATGAATAATATGTGACCCGATCTGTAGAAACCGGGCTAAGGACCAAATCGACTCATCCTATTCGTCATCTCAAATGAATTAGAAAGTAGGCCTTGTCGATTTGGTCCTTAGCCCGGTTTCTACAGATCAGGTCACATATACTTTTAATTCAATTTTGAACATCCTCGAAATTTTTGAAAAGTCCACAGTTTATGTAATCTACAGAAAATTCCAAACTGTTAAAAATCTTTATATGGTATATATATACTTTTTCAATATTTCAACATTCCAAAAACATATGTACATGAAGTTCCAAACGTTTAAAATTAAACGAAAAATATTGATATATATAAATTGAAGAAGAAAAATTCCCAACTGCTTTCGAGTACTTTTTGGTGGGAACAACAAACTTTACACTTTCTAGAAAAATATTTAGCACAATCATTCTCACGATAATAAATCAAGAATTCAAAAATTTTGTGTTTTCATTTAATTTTAAACGTTTGGAACTTCAGGCACATAAATATTTTCACATTTTTCACAGTTCTCATAATTTAATGGAGCCCTTAAAACTGTTTACAATTCACAAAATGGATCGAAATTCTTTAAGTTTTCAAAAATGCTTCCAAATTACAAAAATCGCTGGCAACTGTCATTATATTTCATTTTTTCTATTTTAACTTACACGGTTTTAAATATAATGCAAACATTTTGAAGGTTAACATATTCTCAAAATCTTATCAACTTATCAAGATTTTTGCAAATTTTTGTAATAATCAATAGGTTTGAAAGAATCGTCATCAACAAAATATTTTTACTTTTTTCAGTTTTTACTTTTACCTCCCTTCTCTTTTGCTTTTTAGTACTTGAGTCACAATTATTACCTACCCCAAGAAATAGCGTTTCACCGTCCCTGCTTATATTTGTAAAAACTGCAGTATATCCTATGTGCTATTAGGAACAATCATTTTTCAGTATTTAAATACTCCACAGAACTCATTACTCGTAATTTGATAACATTCTGTAGTATCCTATTTAAAACACTAGCTTGCTGTCTCACAGTTACATCTTTCGATTGCACGTTAAAAAATTGTTCAAATAAAAACTATCAATAATGATTTTCAAGTTTTCAGCCTTTGAAATATATGAACAGTCTGTACTTCGAATATAAATTGCACCATGTGGAATACACCTCTCATTTTTTGTACAAGTCGTTGCTTTCGGAGCTAGGTCGTTGCACTTCTACCAAAAATTTTGTCTCTTGCAGTATCCAGTGAAGTGTCCGGGTTCATATCCAAGGACACCAGCAAGCCTGGAATAAATACATATTCAAATCATTTTGTATACAGTAGCACGTATTTATTTGATTCTACTCATCGACACAGGATATAAAAAATAGGGTATATTCTTGCGCAGCTTTTTCTTACCTAGTCGAAGTCATGCTTAGACGATTTAGAGTATGGACTTCTCATCAAACATGGCGGCCGAATCCAACATAGGAGCTGGGTCAATGCTAATTTCTACTAGAGTGGGGACTGGAGGGGTCTCTACTGATGTTCCCCGACTCCCGACTACAACGTGCATACTGTCAAAGACTCGGCTGGACTCGGCTCACTCGGCTGCACTCGGCTGAACTTGGCAGCGACCTCCTCCACCGGCACTTTTACCTGCTTTTAGCACTGACCCAGCTCCTATGTGGGCTTCAGCTCCTACTATGGACGAGATATGCGGACGCGCAGTCCATACTCTAAATGGTCTAAGAAGTCATGTTTATTTTTCGTCTAATCAAATAACAGCTGCGTCAAGTGCAGCCAATCGGGAAAAAACTGCAAAACAGAACGCAAATTCGTTCACCTTCAGAACATACCCTATTTTTTGTATCCTGCATCGACAGAACTAGACCGCTAGTCTGCCTCAAAGCACCTGGAAAGAGACAGACATACTGTCGGACAATCCAAGCAATCCAAACAAGAACCAGCATTAACACCCAATATCGAGCGATCAAAGAAGGATAGAATGACCATAATGGGCATTCTATCAATCAGTTTTGAAAAAAAACTATCGAGACTATTGCTTAAATGTTGAAAACTAAACTAAAATAGTATATTTTACCATTCAATTTTTAAAATATCTCTTCAGTCATTGGTTTTATGTAACAAGAATGAGACATTTACTTATTTGACACATATTACTGCGAACATAGTCGATATATTCCTCAAACATTGCCTACTTAAGAATTTTTACTTAACTAACCTGTACGTTGCGTCAAATTCGATGAATGTCGGGAAATCGTTAATAGCGTACATCATTCCAGTTGTCTTCGAAGGCTTCCGGACATCCAGCTCGACAAAGACGAGTTTCCCTAACTGTATCTCCACCTCACATTTGCCAGAGCATCTTTGACATGGAACGCAGGCCTTTTTGATGTCCATTGCTTGCCGCAGATGTTTAATTCCATTATCTTCCGCTGTTAAAATGTTGAAGTTGTCGCTAGCTATACTCGAGTGATGCACATAACTCCACTGACAAATTTGGCATTTTGAAATTCTTTGTTCACTAGGGAACGTTGGAAACAGTTTCGTCCAAATGTTGGCTAAAAAATCTGTCGCATCCAGGGTTCCTATTATCTGGCCGTTTATTTGCATTTCAGTCAGTAAAGTATAATGTGTCATCAGAATCTCCGCCCTTTCTTGATAAATATGTATTTTATTTGCAGTAGGGGTCGAGAATTCATGAACGAATTTCAACATTCTATTTTTCTCTCTCTGTTCTTTAACGAATGCTGCAAAAGTGGGGATTTCAAGGACTGCGACGCGAAGGATTTGGGAAATGGAATCAAAGCCACAAGTAGACTGGACAATGATGGAATTTTTGTTAACAACTGCAGGGCCCAACAAAGAACCGTTCCGCAAGAAGTTGAAAGGTTCCTTATAACTCTTGGGCTTTGGGACATCCGAGTTCTTATGCTGAATATATTTTTCATTAATATTTGAAACTTCAGGGAAACTTGCGAAAAATTTTGAACTCGACACAGGTGGCTCTTCGGAAATTTCTTCTTTTTTTGTTATTGAAGCATAAGAATGATCACCGTCGAATGTGCTGCTTGTTTCATGCACCTGGAAATCTTCAGCCTTATTTCTCCAATTTTCAGTTGCTAGGTGGTCTGTTTTATAAAAGTCTAATTCAGTTAGGTCATCAGTTAAAATGTCTTCTTTGATTAAGAAAGTGTTGTGACTACTGATGATAGTTTCCAGAGGAGAATTCTCAGATCTGTTCTTCCTTTCTGTTTCATCTACATCTGATGCATTTGGTGACCTTTTTTTTCTCGGTGGTGACAATACAGGTTTTCCAGCCGTCAAAAAATTCAGAATCTCAGAATTCATTAGAGAAGCGTTACCTATCAAGTCATTCAAATGAATTCTTATGTATTTTTTGATATTTACTGATTTTGAAAAGTTAGCAAGTACCCTGGTCTTGAGATCGTCGAAAACTTGTTCTATGTATGCCGATGTTGCGTGACCTGTTTTGAAATCCAATGATATACTAGTACATAACGGAAATTCTTTGGCAAGTATTTTGAGGTGTTTGTGAATGAAATTTGGGAGTTTGAAAACGTTGAAGTCCCCCGGGGTCAAGCTACCTTGCTCCATTCCGGCGTTCTCGACAATTTCTTCAATAAAGAATCGAATTTTGCAGGTATTACCAGGAGCCGTGTCTTCGTTTACTTCGTCGTTGTACTTGTCCACTCGTGTAATTTTTTCATCGGTTGATTCGTTGACCTTATCAAAATACCCGTCAACATTCCACTCTCCACCTGGTCTTCGAGAGATAAGTTTTTCGAATGTTTTCCTGGCTTCAGTCAATGTTATAATACCTGATTCGGTCATCATGGTGGCATCTGTACGTGACTGTAACGCTACCAAGCAAGTCAAAGAAAAAATCAATTTGAACTGGTTCAATGTCTGGCAATCCACCATTAGTGTAACGCACCTAACAAAAAAATCTCGAATTTCCTTGTGTTGAATGCTTTTAAAGCAGCTCCAGCGACAAACTAGGTGCACCAGGTGGGCAACATCTATGCGCAAAAAAGTGTCTGGATGTCCTATCATTCCTGTCATGATTCCAGTTGCACGCCAAAAACATTCTTCGATGTACCGCTTCAAATTAATGTCGTTGAATGCCCTACAACAAGCCAGGAGCAGAGCGCGTGAATAATCGCAAATGACGATTTTAGGTTTCGGAGCCATGTTTCGTACCCACAGCTGTAGCCAATATGAAATAGTATCGGCTGTTTGTGACTCGGAAAAGAATTGTGTGACTGGTAATGTTTTTCCACTGAAATTAATGACTGCGCAGTAAAGAAAAATGTGACTAGATTTTAAGTCATGCGGTCTTTGTAATTTTTGAACGAATGATCCTGAAGAATTAATGGATATTTGTGAAGAATTTCTCATGATCTTGCAGTACTTTTTGTACACTTCTAGCTGCGTGGTCGTCCAATAAATGCATTTGAATGGAAGAGAAGAAACTTCTTTGATGGCTCCTAAGTATCGATTTTCCCATGAAATTTCCTCAACTTCGCAGATAAGACTTCTTGCATCAGATTGTGTCGCCTTGATTCCTAATTCACGATTGATATGTTCCATCTTGGCATGCCGCAGAATGTCGAGGGATATAATAAAGGGTGGTTTTGTGTCTCCTGGACCTAGATTCTCACGTGCCTGCCTTTTTCTCAAGTTCACGCATCCTTCTGCAGTCGCTTGTCGCCCTATTTCCTTACGGAAGATGCCATTCAAAGGACGTGATACCTCTTCGTGTTGGTCAAAGGTGGTAGAACGTGTCTTGACACTGATATAAAGGGGACCATTTTCGACTGGTTCGTCATCGCCAAAACCAAAAAAAGTATTTCCACAAGCTTTACTGACACATGTGCCTTGTATCTTCAGAAAGTGCGTCCTGTCTGTAGACCAACAAACATCCGAGCGTTTAAAGGTGAATGCACAAGGAAGTCGATGCTGTTTCCAAAAAGCTGTCGATATAACATTAGTCCACACTCCAGGTCTTAAAGTATGGTCGGTTCATTTGCCCTCTGAGTGTTCAGGTTTGATTTTGTTCCACTCTTCGTTAGTCAGGGTCAGTAGAAAATCGCTGCACTCTTGACTGGCGTTGTCGTTGATGGATGAGCAACTGGATGAATTAACACTTTTTAAATCATCGTCTGAAGATACGTCGAGTGATATATTTTTTAAGACTTCTTCAGCCAATCCAAATTTTTTTCTTGTTGTTGTCCAGATTCCTTGCCGGTCTTCTCTGATGTTTGTGTACCAATTTTGTGCTGACCATTTTTTGTCCACTGCGTCGCTCATTTGCTTGTAGATGTCAGAGGTGAAAACAGGCCAATCATTTTTGTCCACACTTTTGAAGTGTTCGAAAAATTGCTCCAAAATCCTGAGCCTTTCTTCAATGGTCACCGAAGGTTTTCGTGGCATTGTGGTATAATTTACCTGTACCTGAAAACATTTCACGTTGTAAGAAACCTGTGTAACGGAAAAAATCATTGACATTTATGAAAAACAATTATTTCAAAAAAATTGTTTACGTTCAAACAAAAATTTTCATGTTCCCAGAATGCAAAGAAACGTTTTTTTTTTTTTTAATACGTCCCATTTAAGTTACGCTCTATCTACACTGACAAACCGATTTGCTTCGCCCAACCAAATTATTTGGTCGTTTTTGGTATACCAAACAAAACTGGTTGTGTTCATTTCAAATTGCTTTTTATTCAAGTGATAGTAAGTTCGAAAACTACATGAAGCTGGCACCGAAAAGTAATAAATTTTCTTCATATTTTTCCGAGTAAAAAAGTCCTTTGCCACTTTTTAAAACACTGAAAATTTAAACAGTTATTCGAACATGAAACTTAAGAAATCAAATTGATAAAAACTTGTGACCTTAATAACTTTTTTTATTTTGACTTTTGTAAAAAGTGGCAAAAGACTTTTTTATTCAGAAAAATAAGAAGAAAATATGGAAAAAAATTTTTTCCGTGAATTCGACCTCCACTCGTCGGGTGAGGGCATTTATTGTTAAAATTTTACCTTAAATAACTTTTTTAATTTTGAGTTTTTTGAAAAATGGCAAAGGGGAAAAAGTCTTCGAATTTCACAAGAAATCCATGGTTTTTTTTGTATCGTGAACTTTGGGACACCCTGTATATATATTTTATTATGGTTCGATTGATATTTAATTTACTTGGAGGGGACTTCTTTTCAATTTTGGTCTTAAGGGGTTTAATTTTGGGGGGGGGGGGAATGATTTTATGAGTTTCTTGCTCCGTCCTGTTAACACCTATCAGTGGGAGGCGTTCCTTAGCGGCGCCGTAAGCGCGCTGGGAGTGTTCCGCCGTGGGTGAGGAGTCGGAGAGTGGCAGAGTCGGTTTTATTATTATTTTGTGATGAATTTCATTTTTTTTATTGTTCGCCATGGTCACTTGGTGAGGGAATTGGCAGGCCACCGAGGGAGTTATGTGTGTTTTATTTTGCATCATTGCTTGGGGTTTGTTGTGGGGTGCGGTTGATTTTGGTGGGTGCTTCGAATTGCCCTATCGTGGTATTGGTTTTCCCCAGGCACATGCACGCACGTGTTTAGGCGGAGGTGTTATTATTGCGTTATTGCGCTTGATTTTGATTTTGCGAGGGCCCACTTTGCCCCAGTGTGGCATTTTGTGGGGTTTGGCGTTTTTTTAGGTTAAGTCGTTTGCCTTAGATTAAGTTGCGAATGAAACGGTCCCGCGTACGTGTTTTTGGGTTGGTTTCAGGAGTTTGGTACGCTAGCCAAGCCACCGTGGAGTCCACCCCGCGAAGTGAGGTCAGAATTTGAAATAATTCTTAGGAATATTGCGGGTGTTTTGGCACAGAGTTGCCCATTGGCTATTTTGTTCATTTTGAATTATTATTTTGGATTTGTTGTCGAATTTTTCCCTGTTCATTTTGCCCTGTAGTCTGATTATTTGTCCTTTTGATGTTATTATTTTGATTTGGATATTGGGTTGTGTTTGGGCATTGAGTGTCCAGTGTGAATTTATTAATGAGGAATTATTGATGCTTCATTTTGTACATCGTATTGATTTGGATTTTTTTTTTTATTATTTGGATATTTGATCTGATTATTTGGTTCCGTGTTTATATTTGCCCTAGGTTTCGCATCTGTCCTTTTGTTTTGGGCAGGTTTTGTTTTGTGTGTTCCCAGGCATATTAGTTGTTGGGATAGATAGGTGGGGTATAAGTTACCCTTTTGGGGGGTACCCCCGGATTGGGGGGGGTCAACAGTTAGGTTAGTAGAATTAGAGGATTGGAGAACGGAAAAACAGGTCAACATGGCGGAAATAAAGGAGAGATAAGAGAAGAGGGGACGACCAGTGCGCCGACCCAGAGTGTAGGGGAGTTCCCCTCCCCCTTGAAAGCTATGCTTGGTTTTTTTTTGTTTTTTTTTTTTTCTTTTTTTTGGTTCTCTCTTATTCTTTCCTTCCTTGTGTGGTTTTTTTTAAGGATATTTTGTATAAGTTCTAAGAATAAACGGGGTCGCTGGCGACACCCCAGAGATTGATGTATTTTTACTTGTTTTTTTTGTTCTTTTAATGAGAAGAGAGAGGGTAATTGTCGACGATATCATTTCATTTATATTATCTGTCACCTACGGGCACAGCGAACTGGAGATTTCGTTTGATTTTGAGTCTGATGGTTGTGAGGTACTAGTGTTCGGCCAGGTAGAGATTGGTAGTTTTGGAGCCAGGTTCACGACCAAGCACACTTCGTAGCCCTGTGAAACATGGCTTGATGGAAAGCTAAGGACCTGTAGAAAAGGATCCTGGAAAGAAATTCGGGGGTTTTACGGCTGCGTCGCCTGGTATTTCCCGATTTATGTGGTGAAAAATGGAGGAGTTGAACGGGTAAAAGTGACAAATTGACGCAAGTTTTCCTCAGTGATAATTATTTTTTTTTGTCAGCACTTGGTTGTCCTCTAGAAACATTGGTCGTGGAAGCTGTGGCGTCTTCTAGTCTTTCATGTATTGAGTTACTTTGTGTTTGAAGTCCATTTCGATAGAGGGCGCCAATGCTCCATTGGGAACTGGCAAATTCCAGTCACTGGTGTCAAGGTTTGATACTTGGGTGAGGAATGGATATTGATGTTGAATTGACGAGGGATGCTAGAGAAGGAAAAGTTTGGTGTTGTATTAAGGCTAATCAGTGGGTCATTCGAGGTCCCAGGAGGGGGGGGACAGGAACTAGTAGAGTCAAAATAGGGTTTGCCTACGTTTTATTTATTTATTTATTTTTTTTGTGTGTTGTTCGTTGGGGTTTTTTTTCTTTCATCTTGTTTACTCTTTTGAGGTTTCAAGCTCTGTCCTGGATAGTGGATCTTATCAGGTTAAGTTTCAGGAGTGATGTTAATTCTACTTGTTTTCTCCGGATAATGGGGCGAGAAAGGTCCCTTTTCCCCCTGTACTAGGGTGGAAAAAGTGAAGAGCTGAGGGGGAAGAGGGTATTGTGATGGTTGAATTTTTCTCGTTATATTTGGAGTTATATATTTCCAATAGTCAACCTTCACTTAAATTTAGGCTCCTGAAATAGACATGATTCGGGGAAGAGGGAGAAACGATTCCGGGAAATAGGAGAAGGGGAGAAACGGTTGAAATCAGTTGCGGCGTTGCCGTTGTTAACGCGAGGTTGCCGGCGTTGTTTTGGAGCGGAGTGTGGTGCGAGGGCCAATCAGGGCCCGGGCCGGCATAGGTGGGGCGCCGGGCGGCCTCGCTCGCGCGACGGTAGCAACTGCAGTTGGCAGGGGTCGATCACTGTGGGTTTTGCTTTTAGCTAAAACTAACCTAAATATAAGTAGGAGTGTATATCTGTATATACCATATACAAATATATAGGTATACTTTCCCAACGATCCCTCCCACCCCGTCTCTGCCGGTCCCCCCACTTTTTTTGCCAAAAATTGCCTACTGAGTGATCGACCCCAGGCAGTAGAGATGGAAACTATCAATAAAATTCACTACTGATAACTATCAGTAATTCTGGATTCACTACTGATAGTATCAGTAAATATCAATAAAATTCTTCACTACTTCTATAAAGACTGAAATTCGAAAAGTGTGTGTATGTGTGTGTATTCGGGAGCAGTGTGTCATTCCAACATTTAGGAATTTTAGGCTTGTTAAGTTAGCCGGTCCAAACAAACAAGCCTAAAATCTTGAAATACTTAATTTAATGCTGCTCTTTGTGGTTATGTTTGGGAAAATGTGAAAATAATTATATTCTGTAACTCAATATCAAGTTATTATATTTATAAAATACTGAAAAACCGTTTTTTCAAACGTAAACAATGACTATATTTACAGTTTGAGGTAGTCATTATTTTGCCTCAGGAAAATCAATTTTTCTGCCAAGTCTGGTTTCAGTCTTGATCTTTTTTCTGAAATTATGTTGCCCGCAGTTGAATTCACCCTTTCGGAGGGTACTGAGGACGCAGGAATAATCAAATATTTTAGAGCAAGCTGCTTCAAAGCCTCGCAGCCTTTGTAATTTTTCCAATATTTTATTACATCTTCTTCATTATGTAATAAATCTCCATCCAAGTATGATTGAAAAATGACCATGGCTTGTGACGTGTGTGGAATCGTTGGTCTTCTGGATGAATTCTGCTTCGTATTCCCTTCTCGGTACGTTTCCAGAAAAGAAAAACGCCCTGGAGAATAAAAATGTGATTTCTTAATCATTAGGTGTACGTTGCATTAACAGATGTAAAAAGATCATAATGAAAATAATGTATGGCTATACTCTTTTTTGGTGCTTCTGTTGCTTCTGTTGCTTCAGTTGCAGAATTTTCAACATTTTCAACAATTGATCGGGACATTTGTTGTCTCAATTCATTTTTGATTTGAATTGCCGCTTTTTCGTATTGATTCGGGCTAGTAAAACCAAATCCTTTGAACCTAGGATCCAAAATCGTGCTGATGCTGTATAAAATAAATTTATACATAATTTTTATTCGAAAGTATTTGTTGTTAAATAATGCTTGAGAATTGGACATTGAAGAAGAATATTTATGAATGCAATATTACACTGGTAGTTGGTATTCATTATATCATTGCGTACTCAGTGTTCCAAACTGTGAATTTTTCGTACAGAGCGTATAATTCAAATATTTGTATTAACTTACGCGGCAACCTTTATCCCTTCGTATTTCAACAGACGCTCTTCAGTCAGATTCTTGATGTTGTTGAAAAAATCAAGCGTTATAGCCGATGTCATTTTTTTTTAAGAGTTTCTGTATCGATAAGAAATTCTTTTACAGATGGAATGATTCGCGAAACTGTCACGTAGGTGTTTCCTAATTCTTCTGTCATACTGACAAATACAGAATTTCAGGCAGTAATTTCGTCTCTTGTGATGTCAATGTTTCTACATCGTTATCGATATTGCTGAGGACAACAGCAACAGGATCTTTTGATACATAAACGCTCTTCATTATTAAGTATGACGAGTTCCATCGTGTTTCAACTGACATCACAAGTTTGACACTCTTTTGCCCTCGTTTTTTACATTCCTCTTCCAAGGCTTTTGTAGCAATGCCACTTCTGTGAAAAAATTCCACGATTTTCTTGCATTTTTTTGTTATTGAATAGACGGAAATCTCGTTGAGTCTCTCAATGAGTTCATCATTTTCAATGATTCTGAAATCCATAAGAGAAAAAACTGTCAGCATTGTATACATTCATTGATTTGTCACTAACAAAATTTTACATTGAATTAAGTTTAGATAACGTTCATTGAAAATATAATTTTTTTCCGTTTAGCTTTTTTTAGTAATTCAGTACTTACATCGATGCTGAATAATAAATAACTCCATTATTCATAAACAACTGTGTATCAATTAGTAATTTTTCGCCCACTCTTCAAATTTATAATTTACAATTTAGAAGTAATGGCATTATAAATATATATTCAATGATTCCTTACTCCATAAGATCTACTCCATCAACGTCAATAGCATCATTGGTTTGCTTTGTTTGCAAAATTGCGGCATTCATTACCAGCTGAATCGAATGCGAAACACATGGCAGGTGTGGCAGCTAAAAATATTTCAAAAATTTTTTTTTATTTCAAATTGAGCTACTCGATTCCTTAAATATTTTTTTCCATCTCTGTGAAGCTTTAGGTTGTTTTTAGATTTTGTAATTTTTGCTTTTTCTTCACGAATTGCCTGTACAGTGCACTATTTATTATATACCTCCATTTGTTGGCATACAGCAACCATATTTTTCGCGTTGTCTGTTACTGCACCAGCAATATTCAAATCTGGAAACTTTTCGGTCAATAGTGATGACAGTAGCATTTTTATCTCACTTGCTGTGGACCGCCCAGGAACTGGAATAACTCCAAGAGTTGCCGTTTTCAATTGATCTTTTTCCGAAAAGTGTGATGTGACCGTGAGATAGTGTTGCGTTGTTCGACTACTCCATCCGTCAAATGTGAGAGCAACGTGACTGTAAAATTACATGTCAGTGGATCACTTACTAGTACATGACGAGGAGTAAAAAAGATAAAAAAAAATAGATTTTAAAATGTCTTTACTGTTGATATCATGGGATATCTCTACGAGATCGCAAATGAAACAAAAAGATTTGAACTCTAAAATAAAATCTTTTATGAGTTTTCATGTTAAATTTAACTTACTGGCTTTTTTGTTATTGATACTTTTTTGGGCTAAAATGCAAGAATCAATGAATCACTTAACTATGATCGTTCGCCATAATCTATTGATAAATATTTTTTCAATATAATATTTAATCAATTAATTGCTCGGAAAATGTTTAAATAAACTACTTGTTTAACTCACCTCGATTCTTTTAAAACATCAGACAGATGTCTGAGAGTTTTGTCATATGCTTCCTTTACGTGAACGTCTCGAAAAGTGCGTCGGCAGGGTAGTGTGTACCGTGGATCCAACTCTTTCACCAAATTGACGAATACTTCATCTTCCACCACTGAAAGCGGTTGCAAATCTCTAATAATAAATTTTGTAACCGCTTCATCCAAAGCTCGTCTACGTCCCGAGTTGCGCCCATAAACGTCTATACGTTTTGCAAAGTCAGCTAAACTCAACTGTCCATGTCCAATTTTTTTTTTTTCGCTTTTGGATTTTTTCTATAAATAAGGCGAAACAAAAACATGAATATGCTTTGAACGCATTATGAGTATTAGACTCTATATAATTACAAACTTATAAAAAAATATATAAATTCTTAGAAAACTTCTATAAAAAAATTTCAAATCAGAATTTCGTAACGTAATTTCTCTCAAGTGCTGGAAGCTTTATAAAATGGTTGATTTATCTGAAATGTATTTTTAAAAATATTTTGTCTTTCGATAAAACTGCGTGATGTGGATCGTTCATGAATTGTTAATGTGGGTCTGAAATTAATGTTCTGATGATTAAGAAATTACAATAACAGTTAATTTTTACTAACCCAGTAGTAAATTAATAACATTGGTTTGCGCCGGGGCAGGGGATCGTGGCTGGTTATCAGAGGGGCTTATGCGGACTCACTGTCGTCTGATACAGCTGAAAATATTGAACTCAATGCGACCTTACCAGGAGCTTAGAAAAAAGCTGAAATTTCGAGCTCCTCGTGAGCTTATCAGCAGGTCTTTTATAAGCTTGCTGTAAACCCACTGTGAGCTTATTGGTTCATTGAAAAATAATAATACAAGCGATTTGATTTTCTGTAGCAAGTTAATCTTATATTATTTTAATATTACTTGATTGTATGTAGTTACATTTAGAATCTCGAGACAATTTTTTTGTGCTTAGGGAGGATGCTTTTTATTAATATGTACAGAAATCATAAGAAAAGCATTTATTCGTCGTCACTGTCACCACTTTCGAGCCCGTAGTCTTTGACTTGTCCATCGTGCGCCGAATCGTCATAAAATTGGTGATGTCTTTCAGAGATGAAGTCTTTCATTGCCTGGAGGTCTTTATACTGAAAGCGGTTGCAAATCTCTAATAATAAATTTTGTAACCGCTTCATCCAAAGCTCGTCTACGTCCCGAGTTGCACCCATAAACGTCTATACGTTTCGCAAAGTCAGCTAAACTCAACTGTCCATGGCCAATTTTTCTTTTTTTCGCTTTTGGATTTTTTCTATAAATAAGGCGAAACAAAAACATGAATATGCTTTGAACGCATTATGAGTATTAGACTCTATATAATTACAAACTTATAAAAAAATATATAAATTCTTCGAAAACTTGTATAAAAAAATTTCAAATCAGAATTTCGAAACGAATAAAGTAACATTTATTTACTAAAAATTTTTCATTACTTTTCATGTACGTTTGTGTTAATTTTTATGTACTTACATTTCTAATATAATGTTAAATTATTTGCATAAAAAAATAATAATTATGACTATACTAACGTTTATTTCTATACCACCTCTGTTATTTGACACACAAGAAAGCAAAACGTGAAAGAGAATGTGTAAAAGGAAAAATGAAGAACAGATCGATTCCCGAAAAAACGTGAAAGTAAAACATGAAGAACGAAAATATAAATGTTCTTCCTAACGGGAAAAAACGAAGGAAGATCTCGTGAAGGGGAAAAACGTGGATCCGTAAAGTATGAGGAAAAGTGAAGAAGAGAGGGAGTAAAGAGAAAAATGACGATGCATATAGAACTGGCAACAACGCAGAACCAGAGCCGTTGAAGCAAAATCGTGAAATAGTAATAGAACTGGACATAATGACGATTTTATTCTAAAAGGAGAAAAACACTCAATGAGAAATGGAAGGAACGCGTACAATAAAGGCTCATACAGGTTTTCAGCTCGAGCAAGTTAAATTTATCATTAATTTAAGCTGTGCATCACAGGATATGGTTCACGACTATTTTCACGAAAAACCAATAATTTTTCTAAACCTCATAAGTTGTTAAGAATAAGATTTGCGAAATTCATTTGCATATGATTTTTTAAAACAATTACTAGCCAAATTCAAGTTTTCGCAGGATGCATATGGTTTTCTTGTTTTTCAGATGGGGTGATAATAAATTTGGCGTCAGATTTGCAAAACTGAATTGTTTAAACTTTTTTTAACAATGATTTGCAAAATTGAAGTTTTTTCTAGATGTATATGCCTTCTATGATTATTAGGTGCACTGATAATGAATATGATATCTGATTTGGAAAATTTATTTGTTTAAACTTTTTATTTAACAATTACTGGCAAAATGAAGTTTTTTCAAGATGTATATGCTTTCAGTGGTTTTCAGGCGTGCTGATAATAAATCTGTAGTCAGATTAGCAAAATTTACCTGTTTTAACATTTTTCAACAAATACTTGCAAAACCTAAGTATTTTCAATGTGTATATGACTTTCATAATTATTAGGTTCGTTGATAATAACTCTGGTATCCGATTTGCAAAATTTATTTTTTTTAACTTTTTCTTCCACAATCACCTGCAAAACTGAATTTTCTCTCAAAGTGTACAAGCTTTTCATGGTTTTCAGGTGCACTAATAAAGAATCTGGTATTAGATTTGTAAAATTGAATTGTTTAGACTTTTGTCAACAATGATTTACAAAATTGAAGTTTTTTCAAGATGTATATGCTTCTGATGGGTTTTTGAAACATGGATAAATAATCTAGTGTCATATTTACGAAATCGATTCGATCAAACTATTTGTTCATAAAATAGCATGGTTTTAAAAACTACATCAATTGCCTGACACCCGAAAACAATGGAGAGAATATGCATCTTGTTAAAATGTGAATTTAGCAAGTATTTTTTAAAAAATTTCAAAAGTATAGAAAGAGAAATTAGATTACTACAAAATATGTCAGAATGATTCTGTGGGGATTATAAATTTTACACATATATATATTATTATTGTTCTTGGATGTCATAACGAATTTTTTGGATTTCCTTAGTCTTGAATATTATGGAATAAGAAACAGCATTTTCCAAAGTTGAATAGATGATTGGAAAATGCTACCCAATTATAAATATTCACAGAGTTCTTACTTTAATATCATTCAAGTTAAGTTCATATAAAGATTAGTTAAAAAATTGAAATAACGTTGTTTATTTATCTTTCCCACCCATGAAAATCTAATGCTTTTCTCTATTAAAAATTTTAATCAGTAAAATCTTAATGCTTTTCTCTACTTGCAATTTTAATCAGTAAAATCTTAAGTTTATACAATATAAAAAATTTCAAATCCTGTTTCTTATTATCTGTTTGACCGGTAAAAATCATCTTTTTTTTCTGGACTTACGATTCAGTAAAATTATCAAAATTCTTAATTACCTTCAAGTACAGTAAATATTACATATTTTAAAGCTTTTTTTATTGTCTTTTCAAAGCTATGAAATTTAAGTTTTCTTCACTAAACTTCAACTTCAGTAATATCGGGACGATTATTTTGGTTGTTAAATTCTAATACCATGTCCCTTGAAAACTTTCAATGTTTGTTTCAATTCATCTGTTCGAGCTGTATAAATGCATTTTTTTTTTAATCACTTAATATAAAATGAAATATAACAACATATTTGTAACCTTCAAGTACATTACATATGAAAAATTGTATATTCATTCATTAGATATAATCTTCTCCACATCTCAGTACTGAGTTTTTAGCTTTACTTAAAATTTAGCAAAATTGAGTGAATAACTCTCCACTTTCAAGTAGAATCCATACAAAATTTGAAAATTCTTATATTCATGATATTTCCGGTCTGTAATAATCTATATTCCTTTCATTTACTGTAAGAAATGAAATCAAAAATATTATTCATTGCAAGTATATCTGAACATTATAATAGTATGTTGATAGCGAAAGTAAACATCAATCCATATAATACTTTAAATGTAATGATTATCGATTTCACAGAATTATTATTATTAGTAACAATCGTAATCGCCATCATAATTTAAATAACACATTTAATATTCATGTCAAAACTTTTGATGTTTATGTCTTAAATTTTTTTTAAAAATAACGTGATTTCTCTCAAGTGCTGGAAGCTTTATAAAATGGTTGATTTATCTGAAATGTATTTTTGAAAATATTTTGTCTTTCGATAAAACTGCGTGATTTGGATCGTTCATGAATTGTTAATGTGGGTCTGAAATTAATGTTCTGATGATTAAGAAATTACAATAACAGTTAATTTTTACTCACCCAGTAGTAAATTAATAACATTGGTTTGCGCCGGGGCGGGGGATCGTGGCTGGTTATCAGAGGGGCTTATGCGGACTCACTGTCGTCTGATACAGCTGAAAATATTGAACTCAATGCGACCTTACCAGGAGCTTAGAAAAAAGCTGAAATTTCGAGCTCCTCGTGAGCTTATCAGCAGGTCTTTTATAAGCTTGCTGTAAACCCACTGTGAGCTTATTGGTTCATTGAAAAATAATAATACAAGCGATTTGATTTTCTGTAGCAAGTTAATCTTATATTATTTTAATATTACTTGATTGTATGTAGTTACATTTAGAATCTCGAGACAATTTTTTTGTGCTTAGGGAGGATGCTTTTTATTAATATGTACAGAAATCATAAGAAAAGCATTTATTCGTCGTCACTGTCACCACTTTCGAGCCCGTAGTCTTTGACTTGTCCATCGTGCGCCGAATCGTCATAAAATTGGTGATGTCTTTCAGAGATGAAGTCTTTCATTGCCTGGAGGTCTTTATACTTAGCTGAAGTTATCTTCTTTCCATTGGGAAACAAGCAACCCAATCGTACGTCCTTGAATTCCTCTTGAGTCACGTTTTTCAGGGAAATGTCCAATCTCTGCGCTCTCTCGTCGTTGCCCACCATGTAAATCATGAATGTTTCACCTTTCTCATATCGCAAGCAACGCGTAGTGAGCCAGGACACTTTGTTCTTCAGAACATCTTTCTTGCGATTCTGGATCAAGTGTTGTAGTTCCGAGCAGGATTTGAAATCTTCCTTTTGCATGACGGTGACAACGAATGGCTTTTTTTGCAAAGTTGTTCGAATGACGTCCACCCAGTCTTCTGGTACCTCGATTTTTGATCTGTGCTTCTGTGCCTTTTCAATGTAACTGAAATTTCGGTCGCAGGCATTGTAACTGTGGCCTGACAGTAAAAATTTTTGTACTATTTTTTTGACATCGCTAGACTCTAGGAAATGCTTCAGCATTAAAGTCATTTTTATATTCCTATTTTGTCCACCACAAGAGTCAGAATATAAAATAACATGCGTGGCCGTCGGAGGGATATGATGCTGCAAGTGACGTATCACGCAAGAACCTATTTCCTGTCCTCCACGTGAAGCAATATTCTCTGTCCAGATATACATGTACGCTGCAAACCAATTTGAATTTTATTTAATCGTATCTAATTTTTTTTATTGATCTTTTTATTCTCCATATTCTTATTTTGCTTTCTAGTCATTTTTATTTCTCTCTTTAAATTTCAAGTGTTCGACAAAATCACGAGTGACGCTGTAATGTAAGTTTTTTTATGGAAAAAGGTTAAAATTGTAAAAACTTGTAGATGGAAAAAAAATATAAAATTCGCTTCAAATCGTTATTCAAAAACCTTTTTCGTTTGTGTGTGTGTTTTTAACATCGAAGATTTATGCAGCATTTTAGAGAAAAATTGATAACTTATGAAATTCCACCAAAATTTTATGCAATTTTTTAAATTTCATTTATTTTTCTTTCATCACCTAAATAGACTCGCCCTTTTCCTTTCCTTCGTCGTAAATGCACAAGTTGTAGGTCCAAAGCTGCCTGAGGTAGTATGCCACGGACGTTGTAATAGAAGGCGTCGGCAACGTTTTCTGGAGGTCGAATGTAAGCACGACCTTATCTTCCGGGTTCAACTTGGCATCCTTTACGTCATCCGCAAAAGCTTTGCTGACGCGGTCCTTAAGCGCCGAATGTTCTTTCTGGACGTTTTGCTGATCTTCTTTCTGAGTCGCAGTAGCTCCATCGTCGCCCAAAATCGTTGCTGTCCTGTCGCAAGTTTTGCACGTATCCTTGTGCCTGACCTTGAAACTGAGGTTGAACTCGGTTTTGAAAATCTCGTTGAAAATGTGGTAGGAAACGACTGGGTATGAGTCCTTCTGGCACCAATTTTTGTAGTCTTTATGAAGTGACGCAACCGAGAGCCCTTGGGGTAAATACTGCTTGTTTGTTGCAGCTCGTCCATAATGCGACTCATATTTCGGAATCCTCTCAATGAACTTCTTCGCGCAATTCTTTGCTTCTTCGCTCGTCTTATTTGCTGGTCGGTGTTTCCCCCTTCTCTCTTGTGCACCCGAGTTCGAAGTGGCCGACTCAACTGCTCTGTAGACTCGAGATGATGTCACTTGAAGGCACTGAAGAAAAAAATTGGAGCAAACCTTGTGCGGTACGCCATTTTCGTCCTTCAGTGAAAACGCATAGTTGTAGTCATGCTTTCTCTTCCGGATTATTGGATTGTCGTCTGACTTTCGTGACTTCACGGGGGTCCTTTGGACGTTTTCTCGAAGAAAAAATGTTTTTCCTTGGTGATCCATGTTACTATAATAGTTTCGGTGCAAGTTCTCCTGTTGGACTAAATCAATTTTCTCGGAACACGGCTTCTTACACTTACAGATGGTCTGTCCTTGAAATGATTTCTCCTTAATAACCTTGCCCGTGCGAGTCGTGTGCTCCTTGCCTTTCTCAACCGCCTGTTTAGCCAAGTACTTTTTTCGCAATTCGACGTGCTTCGGACGTTTCTTCGAGCGTTTGCGCGGCAGGACGTCAGTAGCTGTAAGTAGATAAGGGCGTAATTGGATTTAGTATTCAGTAAATAAATTTAGGAAAATTTCTGAAACAAAATTCAGAAATCTTGCATTTTATAAATACTAAAAAATCTGAAACACCAGACTTATATAAAACAAAAAAATCCTAAAAAACTGCAATAAGTAAAGCATCGAATTTTAGAAATCTATACAATTCAGAAAAGTAACATACTGTTTTTCAAATGTCTCTAAAGTTAGCAGAGCAAGGTCAGTAGATCCATAATTTGTTGATTCTATTTCAAAGTGCATTTAAAATGCTTAAAAAATGTGGAAAAAGTTTTTTTGATGCTCTTTTATTTTTTTTTTAACGGGATCTGCTAGGTGTGGATAAAGTTAACAGATCATTTTTTAAAAACAGACTTAATTATTTTCGATGGGATTCAAATCTAAATAATTTCAAAGTGCTTTTAAAATGCTTAACAAAAAATATCATTTCATGAAAAAAAATTTTTTTTTCGAAAAGTCGCTCTATGAGTTTTGGCATATTGAGCAGATCTTTAATAAAAGACATAGTAAGACATTTAGAAATTGTCAAAAACTGCATTATTTCAAAGTGATAATAAAATGCTGTGCAATAAACAACTTCCCAATTAAAAAAATCAGTTTTTTGGGTTTTTAAAGTAAGTCGCCTATGTTGAGGAACATCGAGCAGATCATAACTAAAAAACAGTCTCACACATTTCGAATTCAGTGCGCAATGAAAAAGATTCATAGTGCCTTTAAAGTACTGTACTGTAATGCTTTTTAAAAATGATCTGCTAGCTTGATCTGCGCCTAATATAGCAGATCTTTTTTTTAAAAAATTAAAGAGCATTGAAAAAACTTTTTTGCTATTTTGGCAGTAATTTAAAGGCACTATGAATCTTTTTCATTGCGCACTGAATTCGAAATGTGTGAGACTGTTTTTCAGTGATGATCTGCTCGATGTTCCTAAAGATCGGTGACTTACTTTAAAAACCCCAAAAACAGAGTTTTTTAGTAGAAATTTGTTCACTGCACAGCATTTTAACAGCACTTTGAAATAATGCAGGTTTTTGACAATTTCTAAATGTCTTAGTCTGTTTTTCATTGCAGATTTGCTCAATATGCCGAACTCATAGACCGACTTTTAAAAAAAAATTTTTTTTCATAAAATTATATTTTTGTTGAGCATTTTAAAAGCACTTTGAAACTATTAAGGTTTGAATCCCACCAAAAAAATTTAGTCTGTTTTTGAGAAATGATCTGCTAGCTTCATCTAAACCTAGCAGATCCTGTTTTTTGAAAATAAATTAAAGAGCATTAAAAAAAAATTTTTCCGCATTTTTTGAGCATTTTAAAAGCACTTCGAAATAGAATCAACACATTTTGGATCTGCTGACCTTGCTCTGCTAACTTTAGAGACATGTTTTTCAAATCGTAAAAAAAGGGAAGAAAGACGCAAAATAATAAAAGAAGTATCAATCTATAGAGATATTATTTTCCGAAAAATACATTAAAATACGAAAAATCGAATAAACTTTGGATTCCAGAGTACGACATAATAGAAATATACAAAGTTATCTTCCAAAATACTAGAAATATATAAAAATACTGGAAAATGCAACAAAATATCATTAATACTGAAAAACACGTCAAAATTCGGAAATACCATAAATCCAGGCAACTTTTATGATTTTCTCAAAAATCTTTAAATAAACAAAAAAATTTTGAACTTCGAATTATTACATAAAATCAAATTACAGATCTCAACATTTGTAGAAATCTATAAAAATACAGTGAATTCTTACAAATAATGTGAGTACTGAAAGAAAACGAACAACATTTTAAATATCGATGAACAAACTGGTTTCTGAACAATCAATCGACATCTATAAGATTATTATTCACAATTGTATTAAATTACAGAAAAGTACAACACCCTACGAAACAATACAAGAAGTTAAAAAACTATTCAAAAATAAAATATGTAAAAAGAAAGGAAAATAACGAAAAATAGCGACAATAAGAAAATAATCAGATTAAAAATAGGAAAACTGCAAGATACTGGGACTCTTTTTCAATATACAGAAAAATAAGTGGCGTATAAAAAAAGACAAAAAAGTCAAGAAAAGTTACGAATGAAAACAAAATCACTTAAAATTGGAACAAATACTCCTTGTACAGGAAAATTCGAAAAACTCCGAAAAACTGTTAGGGAAAGTAACCGTAGGAAATTGCATAAAACATGAATAATTACACGAAATTAATGAAAAAACCAATTCTATCACTTATAAAATTGAATCGCACAAAAATTACGTATTAATGAATGAAATTAGCGAAATACTACGAGAGACATGTGCAAAACATTAGAAACATGAGATAGAGAACGGTATGAAAATAGTTACAGTTTTAAAAAAATGTAAAAATATAGAAGAATGGAGAAATACTAGGTAATTGATGTAACAGAAGAAGACGTCGAGTAACTAAACAAGTTCCAAAAGTAACGGAAAAAGTAAAAGAAAATTTGAAACGAAATTAAATAAAAATAATACTACATGGAAGATTAGAGCAAACTGCAGAAACGTACAATATATTCTATGACTCTACATGATAACAAAATACGCTTAATCACAACAAAGAACCAAAATTCTAAGAAAACGCGAAAAGTTACGAAAAACTACAAAAAACGGAACAAGAATACCAAAGTTTGGAAAAAAATCACAAAATAAAGTAACCTGGAACACACGAAATCCCGAGAAAAAAAATTCTATAAATGACAGAAAACCACTTCAAGCTACAAGTACACGAATTTTTTTAAGCATGAAAGTAGCACCTTCGTCCACTAGGTCATCGTTGTTTCCACTCGCGACTTCGTCATCTTCCCCCTCAGCCGAGCCATTGGCTGTATCGTCGCCGTCGCTCGCCTCGGGATGGTCCGCTGCTGTTGCGATATTCATCTGGTCATCTTCTCTATCATTCGATTCTAAACAAGTCAGAGTTGCAAAAATTGAATACCGTTGTGAAGTGAGATTACTAACTATGCAACAGTAAAATGATTGCAATCACTTTACTATCCTGGTTGCACGTATTTAAATTTCATGAATAGGTACACTCAAATTTCTGCAAACTCTCTATGTAAATTAATTCGAATTATTTACCTTTGTCTTGTGAGCTCATGATGAAAAATCTCGTGGTACTATATGATGCACACACTAAATGTACCACATGTGTCACATTTTCCAAAAAAAAATCTAGTAATTGTTAGTTATGCACGTGTTCCGATACTGGGTGTCACTGTATAAATTAATAAAATTCCAAAGGAACATTCACGGAAACTGAAGGCCAGAGTGTATCGACTCCCTACAATTTCTGTGGAGAACCGAATTCTAGCATGCAGGTCTCATTTTTTCGTTTGTGACAATTGATGACCGTAACGAGATAAAACTTGTTCTGTCGCATTCTTCTTCATTGTAGAACAAAATACAGGAGTCATTTTTCCACCAAACTATGATGCCAGGTGACTGAAAAAAATTCCACGAATTCGTGGAAACACGAAGATAATGACGAGATAAAAACCAAGAGGCTCGAGGCCCTTTGGGATTTCCGAGGCCTAGCCCGATACGGAAGACGGATGAACTCGAATTTTCGAATATTTTTTTGTTTCGAGACAAAGCAAACGCACGTTCTCTTCTACACCAACTTTATTTAGTCAGTGTTTCTTTTGTTTTGATTATTAGTTTAAACAAATTAAATTTTCATATTTGACTCCAGATTTGCAATGAGCGGTCCGGAAAATTATGATTTTCCGTATTACAGAGATATTTTTATGGGTATTCGTTGCAAAATAAGATTCTTATAGTCCTTTTATGTATTATCGATAACATTTAGGGTGCTTCATCATATATTCTTGCACTTACACTGAATAATATGACTGTAACACAGTGCCATACAATTGTCGGATAAGTATCGTATACGACCAGATTCTTTATTAGTGCACCTGAAAACCATGAAAAGCTTGTACACTTTGAGAGAAAATTCAGTTTTGCAGGTGATTGTGGAAGAAAAAGTTAAAAAAAATAAATTTTGCAAATCGGATACCAGAGTTATTATCAACGAACCTAATAATTATGAAAGTCATATACACATTGAAAATACTTAGGTTTTGCAAGTATTTGTTGAAAAATGTTAAAACAGGTAAATTTTGCTAATCTGACTACAGATTTATTATCAGCACGCCTGAAAACCACTGAAAGCATATACATCTTGAAAAAACTTCATTTTGCCAGTAATTGTTAAATAAAAAGTTTAAACAAATAAATTTTCCAAATCAGATATCATATTCATTATCAGTGCACCTAATAATCATAGAAGGCATATACATCTAGAAAAAACTTCAATTTTGCAAATCATTGTTAAAAAAAGTTTAAACAATTCAGTTTTGCAAATCTGACGCCAAATTTATTATCACCCCATCTGAAAAACAAGAAAACCATATGCATCCTGCGAAAACTTGAATTTGGCTAGTAATTGTTTTAAAAAATCATATGCAAATGAATTTCGCAAATCTTATTCTTAACAACTTATGAGGTTTAGAAAAATTATTGGTTTTTCGTGAAAATAGTCGTGAACCATATCCTGTGATGCACAGCTTAAATTAATGATAAATTTAACTTGCTCGAGCTGAAAACCTGTATGAGCCTTTATTGTACGCGTTCCTTCCATTTCTCATTGAGTGTTTTTCTCCTTTTAGAATAAAATCGTCATTATGTCCAGTTCTATTACTATTTCACGATTTTGCTTCAACGGCTCTGGTTCTGCGTTGTTGCCAGTTCTATATGCATCGTCATTTTTCTCTTTACTCCCTCTCTTCTTCACTTTTCCTCATACTTTACGGATCCACGTTTTTCCCCTTCACGAGATCTTCCTTCGTTTTTTCCCGTTAGGAAGAACATTTATATTTTCGTTCTTCATGTTTTACTTTCACGTTTTTTCGGGAATCGATCTGTTCTTCATTTTTCCTTTTACACATTCTCTTTCACGTTTTGCTTTTTTGTGTGTCATTTTATATTCAATTAAGGAAACACTAATATTTTTGGTTTAGCCCGCTGGGCTAAAAGAACGAGACCTTTTAACCCACCGGGCGTGTTTTGAGCCTGCGTTCGTATTGGCCTGAAATGCTTCATTTGTCACCCTCATAACAAGTTTAAAAATGCTTATTTTTAGTGTTTGAAAGGCAAAAAATTAATATAAAAATTTGTTAACAGAAATCTTTTAAGAAAATTTAAAAATTTGATATTGAAAAAATCATATAGAATTTTACATATTGAATAATTCAATAATAAATGAACATAATAAATTTTAAAACCGCGTTTACTGTTTGTACCTTATATATTCAAAAGTTATGGTACAGTAAATAGGAATAGATATTATATTCATTACGTACTCATTCATCGAGCCTTCTTCATTGCTACTGCTGTCATCTGACTGGTTGGTTGCTTTATTCTACTCCTTCAAATGGTGCCGCACCAAACGATCTTTTAAGTTTGTGGTATTATTGAACAGAGTTGCAAAGCCGCAGTTTTTGCAAGTGGCAGTTTTTTTGTGACTACTTTGAGTAAAGAAAACCCACACAAGAGACCGTTTTTCCCGCTTTCCTGTTCTGTAAAAATTATCCATACATCATTGTAGATTTTTTAAATTTGTTTGTTAAGTACGACGAATATATATAAAAAGGAATTTAATACTTTATACTTCATAAAACTAAAATATCACCTTGGACCAGTGGAACCACTAGGTTGAGCATTCTGGGAACGATCAACACGTGGGTAAAAAGGCAACGTTGTTTGTGTTGGGTTTTTTCGCAAAGAAACATTTTCTCTTAGTTCACTGCTTCCTGGTTCATGGGACATATTAACATACACACCGAACTATTAAAAAACAAAATAACCTCACAATAACAATATTAAATACTGAGTTTAGACTCTTGTTGACCAATGTTTTGAAAACAACAATTGTTTTCGCCAGTATTCACAAAATATTTGTGCGTTGTGACTGTTGTGAGTGGGCGCTATCACATGCATTTGTGTGCATAATGTGGTCGCACACGCGCAGAGATTCACGGCTTTTGGTTGGTAAAAACGGAGCTAGTGGCCCTAGCGGGATCGTTATCTATAGGCATAGAATTCGAAAGCGGAAAAGAGACAGAATATCATTTAATATCGATAGTAGCCATAGCACTACTGATACTTATTGATAGCTACCACTACTGATAGTTTTCCCATCCCTACCTGGCAGTAGGGATGGGCGATGTTGAAAATAATATCGATATGTCATATCGTGCTGACATTAAATGCCCGATATTGATATCGCATAATATCGGACTGGTAAATATCGATATCAAATTTATCGACATCTTCTCCAGATTTTCTAAAAAAAAATAAAAACGATCCATTCATCATTTTGTGTGATTTCATTTTTTGTGACGATTTATACCATCCCGTCTATTTTTTATTTTTGTTGTTCATATTTTCTTACATTAAAAGGAACAATGCAAATTAAGATCAGCACTCGTGTATGTACGTTATACACAAGTAAAACAGTAAATCTCTGTAGTATGCAAAAAAATTTTTACTGTTCAATATTTGTACAATCTTTTTCAACTAGAGTTCTAAATAGTATGTTAACAATAATTATACGCTTATTTTTAAATCGACTTCAAAAAAACGAGAAGGCATCATTTTTGAGTGAACAAGTGCCAATCTTCCTTAGGAACAGATTTTAAAAACAATATTTCGTTTACATGAGTCGGTGAAAGACGATTTCTTGTTTGACTGAGTAGTTGATTTGCTTTTGAAAACAGCCTCTCGCATGGCACAGACGTTGCTGGAATTGCTAAATATTTCAAAGCAATGTTTGCTAACACGGGGCAACTGCTTTCCCGGTTTTTCCAAAATTCAAGAACGTTCAGGTTAGGATCTAATTCAAGGGCTTTGCTGAGATATTGTTTCAAATCAAGATGAAGGAGATCATCAGCAGCAGCATTCGCTTGATAAGCTCGTTGCTGTACAAGCTGTTGATGATACTTCCAAAATGAATTGCTTGACTCTTCCAGTGACAATTTCCGTTGGGGAATTTCACTTTTTGGGGGGGGTTTCTTTGATCAAAAGAGAATTGACACGACCTATAGCTTTTGCAGTTGATCTCATGTCCGGAAAGTGGAGTTTTTTAAATCGCGGATCCAGCAACGTCGAGACCGAGTAAATTGCGTGCCACTCAATATGCGCGAATTTTGACAAAAGGTATTCAGACAATGTTGCTTGAAATGATTTCCCGATAACAGATTTTGGATTTGTCGAACGAATCGCCTCATAAAAACAACGAACCATCGGTATGGTTTGACTCATCGTGACGTATTTTTCTCCACTAAGATCAGTCGTCATTTGCTTCGCGAACCCTAACATTTTCAAGATTTCATGTAACGTTTCGATTTCATCAGCAGTTGGCAATGAGGGAGCATCTTTCAATTTGATGAAAAGTGTTGCAATTTTGTCTAATATCGTTAAAAATCTTTCAATCATATCAAAGGTCGAATTCCACCTAATGACAATATCTAATATTAAACACAAAAACTCAACTTCTGACTGGACCTTCCGAAACTCGTTCATAACATTTGACGAAGATTTTATGAACTTGATTATCTCCTTAATTTTCGCAATCAAATCTTTAAGGTGTGGAGTATCATCTAACGCTTTTTGAACAACCAAATTGAGGGAGTGGGCCACGCAAGTAAGCTGTTTATCACTACCAAATGTATCTTTTAGTGCTTTTTTATATTAGCTCCTGCATCAGTGACAACTGCTGTAATTTTTTCTTTTTTAAGTGCCCATTTTTGAAGAATGCTCTCAAATTTTTCAGAAAGATATTTAGCAATTTGAGATTGTGTCATCTCTTCAATAGCTAGAGTTAAACTTTGAAAACTTGTGCCTTCTATAAAATGAGCAGTTACACCTAGATAGCTCCTTCCCGCTTGCATATCTTTCCAGCAGTCAGCCGTCAGAATAATATTTTCAACTTTTCCTATTCTCACTTTCATTAATGTGGTGATTGCATCAAATTTTTCCTTTATCATTACCGTCGAGAGCGTCTTCCTACTCAGGATTTTGAAATTCGGTGCCAAATACTTTAGAAGTGTAATGAAACCATCTTTTTCTACTGTGTTAAAAGGAAGGTTGTCATTGACGATCATGTAGAGAATCAAATTGTTCATCACGCCTGCTTTGGTTCCGCCCTCTGTAAAAAAATTTATATTTATATAAACATACACGTTGTATACTTTTTTCCGTGTATTTTATTAATCATTTATTAATCAATAATTTGCAGCTGAATTTTAAAAAAAGTTTTGAAAAAAGTGCTCTCAGGGCACTCCGAGAGCGACCACTCGAAAACGCCAATATATACCTTTGAAAGAACGAATGTTTGACAGAAGTTTGTCAATTTGTGGTTGCACAGTGCTTGACTTTCGGTCTGACGTTGGACCAAGATTTGTTTGAGCAAGGGTTGATGTTTCTGGAGCGACAGTAGTTTCCTGTTACAAATCACATAAATTTTATTCTCTTTTAATTTTCCATCTTTGAGTAAAGTACACAAACAAAAAGTAAAACCTTTTCACTTTCACCAACATTCGCAAACAAAGTTTCTGCTTCTTCAGTCTCTGACAATGAATTGGAATCATTTCTGCTCGACAAAGTAGAGTTTTTCGCTGTATCAGAAGGTTGCATGTCTCCTCTTTTTATACCATGGTGGTTTTTCAAATGGACAAACAAGTTTGATGTATTTCCTCCTGTCTTAACAATCGCGTGGCAAAATTTGCACTGTTGTTCTTGAACTTCGTTTTGGAAGATAGGGATGAAAAATTTCTTGGCGGCACAAGTTGGCTGCCATTTTCTCGGCAAACTCATTTTTCTATAACAAAAAATATTTTTTATTTACTATACACCATGGGCGTATTCACGGGGGGGGGGGGGGGGTGGGAAGCTGATGGATTAAAACCCTTTCTAAGATTAGAGTAAAATTAATGATCATTTCAAAAAATGAGTCAAAACATAAAAAAATGTACACACTGAAATCAATAAGGATTCACTGTTTCGAAGTTTAAATGTCATGTTATCTTTATTGATATACAATAAAAAATTGTGGGAAATATTTGTTCTAAATTCCAAAATCAAGAATTCTTAATTTAATTAATTGACAGAAGTCTACGTTTGTGTGTATATAGATTCTAGGCTCAACGTAAGAATGTTTAAGGAATTTTAGTTTGTTTCGTTAGAACGTGTAAAGTGTTTTCCTAAAAATCAACTCACTTCACTCTGCTTAATGTTTCAGTGTTCTGCTTTTGTTTGTCATATTTTTCTCTTGTCTTCTTGACTTTAGAAAAAATTGGATGAGTTGATTTTACAGCTTCGGCGCTTGTAGATGGAGTGGCTTTTTGTGGATCCATATGAACCGTTAACCCAGAATCGACGCGCTTTGTATTCAATGTTTTTTCTTCAGAATCCGATGCTTCAAATATTCGATCACTGTAAAAAAAAAAATTGCATAGGCTATCGAAAAATTTTCTAGTTAAACACGTGTACAACAAAGATAACACAGAATTTATCTGCAAATGATATAAAAACTTTGCACGAAACCTGTGTTATCTGCTCTGTTAAATTATAAAAAAACTTCGTTTTAGAAAATAGTTTTAAAAATTAAAAAACATTAAATAAGATACTTACTAGTTCACATCATCCACAGATCTGAAGAGCAATTTTATTGAATCATCGCCACCCACATTATATCTCCCAGCTTCAAATTCTTTTGAAATGTATTCATAAGCTTCTTTGTTTTTGTCTGCAACAGGGGAAAAAGGTGACTTTGTTAGTTATCTCATCATTTATAATTTACTACCAAACGTTATGCATCATTTACTTTAATTAAACCCCTGTCAATTAATTATCATTTCATTGAATAATTTGTAAAATATTTGAGCCATATAGTCTGCAATAAATTACACGTATGTATGTATATATTTTTGAAATAAAGGGTGCTCTATATTTTTTAAAACGAATATTTTTATTTCTTTATAATATATAGCCTGTGATTTTCCAGTGTCATTCGATTATTATTTTTTATTGTCATTCTCGATCAATGCATGAGCAATAATTTATAAAGAGATTTATCAAATATTTAAGCCATCAACTGTGCAATCAAATATATGTAATATTTATAAAAAATATAATGCACAATTATTGTATTCTTCTTTCAGTGAGATATAGAGCACTTTCAATTATTTTTTTTTTTTTCATGAAAAATTTCGTTTTTGAATATTGGGCTATTATTTTTGAGTCTTTCATTCAATACTAATATTATATAATATTATATAATATAATATTACTATTAATATTAAAAAATGATAGAAACTTGATGGCATTTAATAGAAAAAATTTTTGATCCTATATAAAGGCCCGTTTTGTTCTAATCTCGGGCCCAAATTTCCTTCCGACGGCCCTGTATTTTCGTTTTCGAAAGCTATTGCCAGCATGCCAATTTGGGCGAGGCCGAAGGTTTTCGCCCAAGCCGTAGACGAAGGATGAAATTAGCTGGTAGCCCACGAGCACAAACAATATTTTTTATCACGATAGCTTCGACCAGCCTCGACATCACTTCAAAAGCTTCAAAATATCAGTTTGAGGTTAGGGTGACAATCAGTGACAATAATAAATACATGTCCTGGAGTGCCTCTCCAAAATTTAAATCCCTGCATGTTAAATCTGATTCATAAAATAAATTTTCTAAAAAAACTTACGTTTCAGCATCACATATTCTGAAGTTTTTAAACCGGCAACACGAAACGTTTCTTGCTCGTTGATCTGAAAAAACAGTGTATGCCTTCTTGAATCTTCGGCGACTCATGATCTTTAAAAATAATATCTATGTAAATGCATCAAATAAACCAAACAAAAAAAAATTAAAATAATAATAATAAAAATAAAAATTTCAAACACAGATATACAAGAAATTAACTGCGTTATCCATTTTAGAAAAAGGTATACCAGGTGTACTCCTAAGTAATTTCCGGTTTTTTCAATGGATGGCGTTCTGTTTTGTACCGCTGTTGGTAACACATACCATATGTCATTTTGTTCAGTCATATCGAGTGCTTGAACTGCGTTGACATTTTCTCGAAAAAATCTTCCAGTAAGTTTTTATTGCGCTTCAAAAATGTCGAATTTTGTACCGAATTTCGAGCATATGCGCCATGCATTGCTTTTCATGTTCAATCAGGGGAAAAAAGTGTCCGAGAGCCACTGTGCTCTTGTGGAAGTTTATGGTGATCGTGCATTAACACTTCGAACATGTGAAACGTGGTTTCGACAGTTCAAAAATGGAGATTTCGACCTGAACGACGCCGCACGCTCCGGCAAGCGAAAATCGTTCGATGACGCCGAATTGCAAGCATTATTAGATGAAGACAACACGCAAACGCAACGATAGCTTGCAGATGCGTTGGGAGTTCAACAGCAAGCAATTTCCAAACGTCTGCGAGCCATGGGAAAAATTCAGAAGTGTGGAAAGTGGGTGCCCCATGAACTGACCGAGAGACAAATGGAGAATCGAAAAGTGACCTGTGAAATTCTGCTTCAACGATACAAAAGAAAGTCTTTCCTGCATTCGTGTTGTTACTGGTGATGAAAAGTGGATTTTCCTGGAGAACCCTAAGCGCAACAAATCGTGGGTGAGTCCAGGTGAAGCATCGACATCGACGGCACGGCCAAATCGTTACGGTCGGAAGGTCATGTTGTGTGTGTGTGGTGGGACCAGTCCGGTGTTATATACTTTGAACTGCTGAAACCTGGTGAAACTGTGAATGCCGTTCGTTACAAACAGCAAATGAAAGATTTGAGCCGAGCCATTGTGGAAAACCGACCAGAATATCAACAACGACAGAAGAAGGTGATTTTGCTCCACGACAATGCGCCGTCGCATAAGTCGAAAGTCGTTCGTGACACGCTGGAAAGGCTCAAGTGGGAAGTGCTTGATCATGCGGCTTACTCACCAGACCTGGCGCCATCCGACTACCACCTCTTTGCCTCGTTGGGCCATGCACTTTCTGAGCAGCGCTTCGACTCGTACGAAAATGTACGAAAATGGCTCACCGAGTGGTTCACCTCCAAAGGCAATGATTTTTACTGGCGTGGTATCCACAATTTACCAGAAAGGTGGGAAAAATGTGTAGAAAGCGATGGAAAATACTTTGAATAAAATAAAGGTTACGGTTTTTTTGGAATTATGTGTTTTATTTGCAAAAAAACCGGAAATTAATTAGGAGTACACCTGGTACATGGATGGACACAGATGCACATGGACTGAATTAAAGAAATGGAAATGTTTCACAATTCACTACAACTCACAGCGCATTTCACAAACCAACACTCACGATGAGATTTTAACATTGAAAATTGACATTGAATTGCGTTGGAAATGCTGAGATTGTGACGTGCGGATCAGTGCGGATCAGTGCGGATCACTCATAAGGGTCCCTACACCTCAAGTCCCTGGACTACTTCATACGGAAAATTTGAATATTAGAATTCCTCAAAACAGATTTTTGATATGAAAAATTTTACACATGATCCTGGAGGCAAAGATTGTTATTAAAAAAATTGAAAAAAAAACCGGCGATATTCAGGAAATTATATCGATATCTGATATCGATATGACTTTCAATATCGGAAAATATCGTCGAACGACCGAACCGATATTATCGATATTACCTAATATCGATATATATCGCCCATCCCTACCTGGCAGTTGGGCTCGAGCATTACGAGGGAGCAAAGAGTTGCGGTTTTTTTTTTTTTTTTTGAGAACGGAAGAAAAAGAAAGCGGGCAGGAGTGAGCTGGTTGCCGGAGATTGGGGAGTTAACGAGATCTTGGAGGTGAGAGGATAACAAGGACTATGGATGGCTAGGGAACCACGGCGTCGCGGGAGTGGACGATGCGGCGGCTGCGGTGACGACGACGTCGTTGGGGGAGGATGCCCTCAGGGGATGAGTGAATAAAATACAGTGCGCGGGACCGTCGGTTTTCATTGTATATTTTCCGGGGTTTCATTATTTTCTTAATAATGGGGAGTCGTGCGTCGGGTATTAGGGGGCGGGGTGGCATGGACCCCCCCCCACCTTATTTTTCTTTATATTCTTCGTATTCCGGTTTCGGTATCTGTCTCGGTTTTGTTTTATTTGATTTGAATAAACGCGTCATGATTTATGTGTGATGAAATAGTTTTTTTTTTGTATTGACGCATTATCCAGGAACGCGTTACTTGCCCCTTACCCCTCCCCTCTCCGGCGTTGGCCGGGCGAGGTTTCGTTTGTGTTCCTGAGGACGTCGAGGGTTTCGTCGTTCTCTGGGAGTTGGTTTTGGCTTTCGCGAGCGCGGATTGTGTTTCGTTTTTCTGGTTTTCTGTATTTCAAGTAACGGGGGACGACCAGGGGGGATTACCCCGTTAGACCTTATCGAAAAAGCCCTAAAAAAATCGAGTGTTTAACCCTCAAAATAACCCTAAAAAAATCGAGTGTTTTTTTGAACAGGGTTTAACTCTCAATTGAGAGTTTAACTTTAATTTTGAGGGTAAGACCCGTAACATTGAGGGTTAAACCTCAACCTTAGGGTTAACTTTTACTTGAGCATTAACCTCTGATTTGAGAGTGCAACCCTCAACTCAGGAGTGTAACTCTCTTCTTGAAGGTATAACTCTTATGTTGAAGGTTAATCTCTTATTTAAGGGTGTAACTCATAACTCGGAAATGTTGTACCCTCAACTTATAGTTAACCCTTGAGTGAGGGTATAACCTTTTACTCAAGGTTGTAACCCTTAACTAACGGTGCATCATAAATTAAGGGTTACCTCCTGCTGAGTGTTTCACCCTGAATGAAGGGTTTGTTTCCCGATATACACTTCATTTGCGGTGAACCCTTTAATCAATGGTTGTACTCTGGATTTAGGGTGAATCTACGAGTTTATACTAATTGGTTATAACCTCAATTCAGGGTTAATTAGAGTTGAAGGTGAGAACCTCAGTTCAGGGTGGGACCCATGATTTAAGGGTTATACCCTCGTTACGGGATGCACCTGTGAGTCGAGGGTTATACTCTCAATTTAGGGTGAATAAGCGAGTCGAGGGTTATAACCTCAGTTCAAAGTGAAGCCTGAAATTTAAGGGTAATACTCTCAATCTAGGGTACACTCGTGAGTCGAGGGTTATACCCTCAATTCAGGGTGAATTAGAGAGTCGAGTGTGAAAACGTCAGTACAGAGTGAGACCCGTGATTGAAGGGTTATACCCTTGTTACGGTGTGCACCGGTGAGTCGAGGGTTATACCCTCAGTTAAGGGTGAATTAGCAAGTAAAGGGTTATAACCTCAGTTCAGGGTCAAACCCATGAGTGAAAGGTTATACCCTTGTTTCAAGGCCCATTTTCTCGAAACAGGGTCGTCACTTAAAATTCAAGGTTTACTCTGATATCAAGAGTTAACCTAGACAGCAAACTTGGAGGAGCCTCGTGTCCAAAATTAGCGAGAGTGAGCCTATGGATTTTACTGGCGGCCAGTAAATTTCAGGGGAGAGCTTAAAACTTCTAGACTGAGCCAGGCAAAATTGCTAGCTTCTCGTTATTTCGTGAACCAACACGATGAAAATCACTAACCTTATTCTAGTCACAAATCACAAGTGGCTAGAGATTTTCAACAGCGTTTTTTTACTGTGTACTCAGGGCCTAACAACTCCCATTTAGCCTGTTGTCCCAGTAAATACCAAGCCCGATCTAGTAACTTCGACTGTAGTGCCTTACTCGAGAAAATTTGAACTAATATTACGTGGCATCCGAAGTGGCAAATTTCGAATGTTTCAAATGATCATACTGCGAATTTAACAATGGCATGAAAATTTTTTTTTTAATCAACTTCTTCCATTTGACTTTTAAATGACCAATTGCAGTAAATCACATTTCACAAAATTTCGAAAAAAAAATGTGAGCTGGGAAGAAAGTAACAAAAAATGAATCTATATTACATTTAAGGATACACGTGTCTCCTACTTTTGCTAGATTAGCCCGAGTTCATGACTTATTCAACAATATATTTTATTTCTTTTCTCTTTCTAGCATATGACTTAGGTAGCTCTGTTCTTTGCACACCTCAAGGTTTAAATGAATAACTTTATTGACCTTATCTAGAAAAACTACGAGACACGTGTATCCTTAAATTTAATATAGATTCTTTCAGGGCCGGATTAACCCTCAACGGGGCCCTAGGCAACCATCAATTTGGGGGCCCTTTTTTTACGTCCGTTCCCTTCTTTTTTCGATTAAAAAATACAAACTTATATCTTTCATAAAAATTTTATTATCACAATGTTATAATATCAATAAAATTACTATCTACATTTTAAACATGTCGTTTTCTACATTTGTTTTCGGCAAATTCATCAATTATATCATCAATATCGATTTTGTTCAATAAATCTGACTCAATGCAAAGTATACCTAACATCTCGAGTCGCTCTTGTCGCGTTGTAGCTCTTTCAGCAGCTTTGATTCTTTTTAATTGCGAGAAGGATCGTTCGGCAGAACAATTTGTGATCATTAATGTTAAAAAAATTCGAAGAGCTATTTCTGTGTTAGGAAATACTTCGGCTAATTGATCTTCCATTAGAATCTTATACAAATGACTATGATTTTTTTGTGCATCGGTGTATCTGGAGTTCACGTAACTTTGGAATTGTTTCATTTCAATGAAAAATTCTTCCAAATCTCTAGGATAAAAACGAACTAAGTTATTTATAGCTTCGTGGAGGTCTCCATCACTTAGAGAAAAGTTGATGAGAAATGCAAATCTCTCTGAAACTTCCATATACACTTTCGCACGCCGTTTGATTTCACTGTGAAGATTGTCGATGATTTCGAGGAAACCTTTTGTTCTAAAATCATCGCGAGGCGAAAATTCTACTTCTGGAGCATTTCCGTCATTAGGCTGTTTTTTTTCTACGACGAGTACGTTTTACGATTTCTGTATAACCTACACCAGGTAATAATTGTTTTGTTTTTTCCTCGAAATCATTGAACTTTTCACGGAATGAAGCTAAACTCTCTTCTAACGATCCGTACAAAGAAGCACACGTTTGCAAATCTGCTTTTTCACTTTGCAATGACTTACTCACTGAACGCATAGCAGTCAAAATAGAGTTCCATAAAATCAACATGAAACCAAATTCGAATTTTTGCATTTTATTCGCGATACACGTCGCCTCATAACGAGTATCAGTATTTTGTGATTCATCATCAGCAATGATTTCTAGAGCCTCTAATATGATATCAAATGAATCGTAAACTGCATTCGTCGCATTCGAATGTGCTTCCCAGCGTGTAGTTGACAATGTCTTCAAAGTTTTCTCATTGTTTATTTTATTTTTTAATACGCCCCAACGATAGGTGGAAACGGAAAAAAAATTATATAATATCTGCATAATGGCGAAAAAATCTACTGCATAAAAACAGCACTTCACAGCATGCTCTCCAACCAAATTAAGGGAATGCGCGGAACAGGGAACATAGATCGCATTCTCATTCAAACTTAATATTCTTGCTTGCACACCTTTATACTTTCCGGACATGTTGAATGCGTTGTCATATGATTGTCCTCTACAATTTTGAATATCTAAACCACAGTCTTCAGTAAGAAAGTTTAAAGTTTGATTCACTAGACTTTCACCAGTATGACCTTCCAACTGAAGAAAAGTTATAAACCTTTCGACTGGTTGAAAATCGTTCGGAGAAACATATCTTAAAATAATAGACAATTGATCAACATGCGATACATCAGGAGTCGAATCGACAGATAAGCTAAAATACCTAGCCGAAGTAACCTCTTTTAAAATGTATGATCTGACTTTTTTACCCATAATGTTAATGAACTCCTCGCAGATCGTCTTCGATAAGTAAGAAGTTACACCTGTCCCAGCATTGCCGTATCTAACAATATGACCTTGCAAAAAAGGATCGAATTTCGCAAAGAGTTCAAGTAACCCTAGATAATTTCCGTTGCCCGGCACCCCGAATTGCTCGTTCGAACCTCTGAATGACAAACCTCGCTCTGCTAATGTGGTAATGACAGCAACTACCCGTTTTAAAACGTCGCGCCAGTATTTTTTTTCACTTAGTAGTTCATTCTCGAGTAGTTCTGGCAGATTATTTTCGTCCTTTCGTTTTTGCCGGTAAATCAGCAAACACTCCCGATGTTTTGGATTTTTTTCATGCTGTTGTAAATGACTTCCGATGTTTTTCCAGTCATCATATCCTTCACGAGAAAGTTTTATCGATTGGTCGGGTGGTAGAAATAGCTTGCAATAAAAACAATAGACAGACCCTGTGAATAAAAACCAAAAATTATTATTATCAATTACACTGTGTGCCTAAAAATAATTTTGAAAATTATAAAAAAACGAAACCTGTCTAGAATGGTTGGTAATGACCCCCTGAATACTTTCTTTACAGGTTTTTTTAATGTCAAGTCTATTTATTCGACCGGCTTTCCGGTTTTCTGTCATTTTCCGTTTTCTTTTCTCTGAATGTTTTTTCAAGGTCAGAGAATATAAAAAAAAGACTCATTGACCGCTATTTCAAATTTTTTCCCGTGCAGTTTTTGACCTATTTTATTCCAGAAACGTGATCAGGTTAATAAGAGGACACAACTAGTCTTTTGTTCGAAAAAAAGGACCAATATTACGTGATCAAAAGCATGCTTTTAAAAAAAATTAATTTAATGAGTAAATTGAAAACGAGGGCTAAATTTGAAAAAAAAATGTAATGGAAGTATTTAAAGAATCATCACCAGCCATTGTAGACAGGTTTCGTATTTTTTTTTTTTTTTTTTTTTTTTGTAATTTTTGAGGTCACACAGTGTTACAAATTATGTGAATGATACACAAACTATGAATTAAGGGTGGGTGAGTTACTTTTTAAAAGAAACTTGGTTGAGTTAATGTAACTTGTTTAAGTTAATGTAACTTGGTTATATTACAAGTTACTCATAAATTTTCAAGTAAGAAATTAGAAGTTACTTTTTAAGCGAATTCGTTTAACCTCAAGTTTTATTTTTTAAGGATTTTTTTTTCTTGCTAGAAAAAAACCTGATTCTTTCTCAAAAAATAGAGTGAATTTCGTGAAAGAAATTGATTCAAATCATACATCACCTTTCATTGGTGAATAAATAAGCCAATCTCGGTTTGTTTTTTCTCCATTTGGTTTAGTCCCAAAAAATACGTTGGGCGAACAATATCTCGATGTTGATTCGTTTTCATACCAACGCTTAGATGATTCGAATGGTCCAGTCGAATTTTGACATGTGGATGGCCCATGTTCAATCCAAAATCTTACATCTTCACTAGTAAATTTTTCCCATTTTCCTGGATCGTTGGAACGGTTGGAAATTTCTACACCTTGATTTTTATGTACACTTTCGCCCACAAGAAATTGGTTTGAAGATTCAGGTGTTGAGTTGACTGGATCATCGTTCAATTCAGGACTAGTTGCAAGTCCTTGACTGCCTGATGAATTTGGTGTTTTTACGTTCCGATGAAAATAATTGTCGAGTTTTGGAACTTTTTCTAACACTGCACTTGTTCGTGATCGTTTTTCTTCGGCAACCTTTCTTTTTTGCGCACCACTTAAATATGAACGAGACATTTTTTTACAAAATAACAACTTAAGACACAAACGATGGTTTTAGTATTTACTAGTGTATTGCACTTAAACTATCACTCCCGAAAAATGATGGTCTCACTACGGTAAAGAAAAAAACGCGGACATTTACGAGATAATAACAAGGATATTTCATTCACTTATTCACTTTACACTATGTTATTGTTCACGGTGAGTATTCTCAGACGTGACTATCCCCGTATAGCGAATTCTTCGTCTTATATACAAATTCAAGTGTTCCAGAATATTACAGAAAATTCCAGTCATTTATTGTTCTCGAATATTCTCGACCTTTTCATTGATTTCTATTCTCGAACATTCACGAAAACGTATTTGTTAAATGATACCAAATGACAGGCTCAGAGGCAAAACGACACAAGAATTTCCAAGAAAGGATAAAAAATATGCTGACTCACATAAGTCGGTCTTTCTTTTGGGAATTCTTGTGTCGTTTTGCCTCTGAGCCTGTCAAATGATACATTAATTTATTTGTCATTTGTCATCCATCATTCACTCATTCATCATTCACGTTGAAATTTCCGCTTGAAGGCTTCTATTCAAGTCAATTGTGATTTCACTTTGTTTGTTTTATTATTTCGTATTTTTTCAATTATTTTCAGTTCTGATTATATTTTTCTTTAAATCTCTAGAATTGTATGTTTGTAAGAAAATTTTAGAAGTCTTTTTCATTTTTCGGGGGCCCCCTAAAATCGGGGACCCCAGGCAACTGCCTATTCTGCCTACTTGTTAATCCGGCCCTGGATTCTTTTGATGTTACTTTTTTCCCAGCTCACATTTCTTTTTTGAAATTTTGTTGCACTGTTATTTGTCAAATCTGTACTTGTGGTTTTTATAAAACTGTAAATTGCTAGATGGTGAGTTTTTAAATTTTTAATTTTCTATTCAGTATGTTTAACTCATTGCGAATTTTTTTTAAACTCATAAATCCAATTTCCATAATTCTAGATTGGGAAAATTCAATGTTCAGAATTTTGAAATATTGTAATGTAATGGAGTGAACGTAAGAGTTAACACACATCGATTTTTTTTATGTGAGGAGAAAACAAATTGGTGGTAACTACTTTTGTCAATTCATCAGATTACAATATTTCGAAATTTTAAAAACTGAATTTTTACCAATTCAGAACGGTGGGGAAACGCATATGAAATTCAATACAATTTTTTAATTAGCTTCTTCTACTGGATCCAAACTCAAGAATTAAGAAAATGGTCATTTTACAATTTTTCATTTCACCAAATTTGAATTTCAAAATTTCTAGATTATGATTTCTGCGAGAAAGAAGAAAATTAATTTGTCATGTCATTTTTTCCAGTTCATGATCCCCATAAACAAACGTTGCCGAAGCAAGACTGACGCAACACCTGCTATAAATTACCCTAACAGCACACTTAGTTCCAGGGACGTTCCAAGGACGTCCCCGGGACTTTAGGACATCCCAGGACGTCGCGGGGGTTTCCCTGGGACATTTATGCTGTCCGGGTACACTGTTAGAAATTTTTGTATGAATTTTAATAAACTTGTCTTGGAAGTTTTTTACATAAAGGCATTTTAATTTTAACAGACGGTGTTTATTAAATTTCATACACGTTTTGGAAGTTTCACAGACTTATTTATTGAATTTAATATATCTGTTTCTTGATTATTTACAAGCGAGTATATTAAAATTGAAATACGTTGTTTATTAAATTTCATACACGTTTCGGAAGTTTTACAGACTTGGAATATGGAATATAATATAATATATATGGAATATAATATAACTGTTCATTAATTATTTACATGCTAGTATATTAAAATTGAAATACGATGTTTATGAAATTTCATGCACGTTTTGAGATTTTTATAGACCGATAAATGGAATTTAATGTTCTTGTTTCTTCACTATTCACATCAAAGTGTATTAAAATTAAAATACAGTGTTCATTGAATTTCATGCGCGTTTCATACTTTTCAGAGACTTGTTTATAAAATTTCAATTAGGTACTTCTTCGCTAAAAAAAACAATCGTACTCTAGTTTATTTTTCTTTTTTAACACTTTTACGTTGTATATTTAAAGACGATCCGTGAATTCTTTAAGTTTCCGGGCCAATGTCAGCACAGGTCCACTGAATGTTCTTTCGCGACCTTTTTTTTTAAATTTTCCCTCTTCCTGGTAGGTTGCTCTGCAGAAATATTCTAGAACAAATGTGAAATTTCAATTAGGTACTTCTTCGCTAAAAAAAAAAACAATCAGACTCTAGTCAATTCTTTGTTTCAGTTAATTTCTTTCCTCATTCTTACATTTGTATATTTAAAAACGATCCGCGAATTCTTTAATTTTCCGGGCCAATGTCAGCACAGGTCCGCTGAATGTTCTTTCGCGACCTTTTTTTTTCAATTTTCCCTTTTCCTGGTAGGTTGATCTGCAGAAATATTCTGAAACGTTTAAAATTTCATTAGAATATCATGTAAAATGAGCCATATGGTAGAAGTGACTTAACCCGTTATGGCTGGAAGCCACAGATTTGTATGATTAAATTTGAATTTTTCCATTGCTGATACTTGTTGCCAGAAAAATTTCTGAAAAGTTTCTGGTTTCCATAAGATTTCATTTACTCCAATCATTGGTAAATAATAATAATTTTTGTATTATTGAAAGACTTCACCAAATAAATTTTGATTTTTTAATAATCCTGAGATATATCGCACTCAAAATTTTTCTACAAAATCCTTGACTCTGTGGAACTTCAACTTATTATAATTTCAAATGTTATTCAGATTTGTTATTGTTCAAGGCTTTTAAGAGAGCATATATACGATTAACTTTGAGTTTTTTTCATTTCTGATATTTCTCGCAGGAATAGTTGTCCTGAAAGACGTCCGATTTTCATAGTTTTTTATTTATTACAATTGTAAATAATATTTGAAGTAATAGATATAGATATATTTGAAGTATAGATAAGGAACTTCCATTTTCTCATATTCCTAATATTCGTCGTACTGAAGGTTTTCCTGAAAAATCCCTGATTCTCTGGAATTTAGATTTATTTGAATTTAAGAGAATATCAAGTAATTATTATTTTTCAATAAAATTTGCAACAAAACATTTCATGTCAAACTTTGAATTTTTTCCATTTCTGATAGTTGTCGCAGGAGAAGTTTTCATGTAAAATGATTGTCAATAATATATTTTCATATATTTAAATTCAAAATGATATTTAGAGTGAAAAAAATTTATTTTTGAACTGAAGGAAGAGTTTCTCAAAGAAATGTTGATTTTTTCATAATTCTGTGATACTCATACATCGTTTACTGAACAAAAGTTATAAACAATTGTTCCTAAAGTCGAGCTTCATAATGTAGACTAAAAAAAGCTTTCAAAATCTTTTTAAAAAAATTTTAGACTGTCAATAAATGAATAAAAAAATGATTTATTCTGAAAGATTAAATGAATAATAATTACAGTTTATGATTTTGACACCAACAGCACTAAATTAATTTGAGAGAGCAGCCTCATAATTTTGAAGGTAATTGTTGAGTTTTACAGACTTACCCAAAAATGCCATAAAAAATATTGTATATTGTATATGTATTTTTATTACATAACTGCTACATATTGTTCAAAGTTTAGCATCTTTTAAAAATTATAACAAATCATTAACTATTATGAGACTGATATAAACGCCATGACAAATTGCGAACTCAATTTCGATAATTTCCAAGTAAACGTTCGTGATATCACGAAAGTGTCATAAAGTGACACGTCACGATCTGACAGCAAAGTGATATCGTAGTGATTTCCAATGTCACGATCGATCACGTATTGATATCACGATGTGACACGATAGTGATAAAAAGTGCATTAATATCCGATTGTTGTTTAACGATATAAATGTACACATAAAAATAATATTATACCATTTCCGGAAAATTAAGTTACATATTTGAGGGTTTTTGTTAGTTATTTTGGTTCTAAATACTCAAATATTTCATAAAAAATCAAAAGTTCGCGCCATCAGTTTTGATTGGGCATCAGCTGGTCCACGCGTTCCCGACCTGCCGCCTGTTGCCGCCAAAAGTGGATGGGGCGATGGGCATCATAACCTGCATAAAATCGAAATCGGTGTAAAGTGTAAACAACTGCGACAAACTGCGCGATTTGCCCCGGCTTCTTGCAAAAAAAAAGTGACCTCCCTTAAGTGCCTCCGATTCCACGCCACGAGAGAGGCCGTGCAACGCCGCGGGCTTCAACAAAAATTCCATTTTCGGGTGAGTTTACAGAGCACGCAAGAGCACGTCAAAAAACCTAAAAACACTTTCCCTCAAATTTATACATTATAGTAAAGTTCCTCGGTGACCGAAGGTATATTGATAAAAGATTTATTGTGCGGTTTGTTGATTCAGAAAATTGGATTTTTCACAAAATTTGTTTTCATCGATTATTTCAGATTTTTGAAAAATGCTAAAAAATTATGCATATGTCCGAAAATAAATAAGTTTTGGTTCTCCAGTGACAAGAAGTAGACCGAAATATAAGATTATTGTAAATGAAGATGATTACTTAGATCGAGCAGTTTTTTGAATTTACTTTATTTATCAATTAAGCTCCCTACTGAAAATAAAATTCTCATCTTAATCTCATGTAAGATCTGATATGAGATCTGATATGAGAACTCATGTCTCACGTGAGATCTTACATGAGATCTGGCACTAGTTTTCAGCGGCCAATTCCTAACGTGAGATCTTACATGAGATATGACATTAGCAATTGGCCGCTGAGAACTGGTGTCAGATCTCATATAAGATCTCACGTGAGACATGAGATCTCATATCAGATCTCAAAGGTTTTACTCAAACCTAAGTAAAAATTTTTTTGATGAATTACAAATACTTAACTGAACTTAATAAATTATCTTTGAATAATGCAATCTAGGTCAAATATCTTACGACACTCGGGGAAACATCACTGAGAAGTTTTTGTTGTATGGCTGTTGGTGAAATTTTCTCAGACAAAGGAGCGACTTTCTTCAGCCTAACCGGTGCGGGGTCAGATAAAAATTGCGCCTTAAAAAATTCTAAGCACATGGGAATGATCTACAGTAAGTTTTTTTTAACTTTTTACAATCACGAATGAAGACAATGTCTTGTTGATAAAGTTAGCCTAAATATCAATTTTACTTCATAAT
The DNA here is from genome assembly GCA_028476575.1 of Platygaster robiniae. NCBI lineage: Eukaryota > Metazoa > Arthropoda > Insecta > Hymenoptera > Platygastridae > Platygaster > Platygaster robiniae. The sequence continues at coordinate 29,586,673 of CM052019.1, forward strand.
TTTCGTCATGATTATTTTTCAATAAATTAAATAAAATTCAGAATTACTTTATATCATTTAAAAATTATAACTTGATAAATCAGTTTTATGTTTAAAAATTTTATTGCAATTGGTATAATATCCTACTTGGTTTTCATACATCAAATTTCTGAACTTGACATATTTTGTATTTATTTTCAGTCATAACTTTTTCATTTTTTTTATCTTTAAAAGTTGTGTTAAAATTAGGAGTATATTTTTGTAATTTTTATTCAAAAATGCGTGTTTTTGCAATGATTTTGAATGTTTGAGAATAACTTGACAAATTTTTGAAATCTTGTATTTTCAAAGCTTTCTTGTTTTTTCGGTGAATTCTCAATTTTCGGAACAAACGAATTTTTCTCTGCTTCCGGACTTTTTTAAATTCTTGAACGTTGGGATTTTGTTCATGGATGAAGTAAATTTGTCTGATAATGCTATTTTTTCAATTAATTTGAAAAAAAAATATAATCACTTGACGATTAACGTTTTAATTTTATGATTCTGTGTAATACCTGAAATTTCTCAACTTGACATATTTTGCATTTCTTTTCAGTTGTAATTTTTTAATGTTTTTTATCTCAAAAAAATGTATTAAAATTGAGAGTCTATATTTTGTAATTTCCATTCAGTAATGCGTATTTTTGCAATGATTTTGAATGTTCGTGTATGAATTTACAAATTTTTGAAATTATACCTATAACGCTCTTAGCAAACAGGATACCTACATTTTGTGTTAAATTTAGTTACACGTTTTTCTTAGGTCAAGTTTTAGAAGCTTTCATTTGTAAATGTACAATTTCAAACTCATTTGCTCGCAAAAATGCCGTAAAAGCCGTTGTAGTAAAACATTTTATTTGTAAACTGCGAGAAAACGGTTCATTCCCGGTAGTTTTGAGTTACGAATTCCCGTTTTACTCGTAATTTACAAATAAAATATGGTATTGACGGTTTTGGGAATGCTTTTTTCGTTTCGTAAAAACAAGCAAACCCGAAAACTGTCAATAATATACTATTATTTACAGATGTAACTTTATCTCATATTATTATTTGTTTACAATCCTATTTTTCAGAAGATGCAAAACAATGTCCACTTTTCAGTGGCCCGGCAAATTTTGCAGAATTGGACCCAGAAGTGCGGGAAGGGCTTAGGCGGGCCAAGCAAAGACATCGCAACAAAATGGCTGTGGCCTTCAACCAACAACGTCAAGCCAACCTTGCCACCGAAGTATTAGAATTGGAAACTCAACTTACAGCTTTTCAAGAAACGACCGAAAACACTGACAGCGAGCGCGAATCCGAGAATGAATAATTAAATGTGCACTGAACACAGTGTTCCGAACTTTCAGCTTAGTAACTTATGCTACGCTTAACTCAGTGTACCAACCTTCGACAGATTGGGTGTTGGGCGAAATATAACCCGTCGTAATCCAGTATGGCTGCCGCGGGAAATTAAAAATTTACACTTCTGAAAAAATGAATATAGTTCGAGTTGTCAGCTCAAGTTGAGTTTGGCGTACACCAGAAAAAAATTTTACGTACAAAAACCAACAAAACTCACAAGTTAGAAAAAATTTGCAGGCCTTTTTGGTGATCTTTCGAAGAACTTTGGTAAATTTGCAGGGTATATTTGGTCATTTTCGGACTTAAGATTTTCAAAAAAATTGTAGGATTTTCTTTTAAATCCCAAGTCCAAAAAAACGAATTTTTAGTATTCTTAAAAAAATCCAAAGTCTAAAAGTCACAAAATATCCCCTGCGAAATAACCAAAGTTCCTCAGAAAATCACCAAAAAGAACAGCCATTTTTTTTCTAACTTATGAGTTTCGTTTTTTTTTTACTTAAAATTTTTTTTAGTATACGCCAAACTCAACATCTGACAAACTAGAACTTTATTCATTTTTCAGAATTGTAAATTTTTAATTTCCCGCGGCAGCCATACTGAATTTCATCGGATAATATTATTCGCTCGTGAACTATCTCTCTTGGAAACGAGAGAGACACCATGCTACTCGAGCATACTCGAGGTTTTCTAAAAGTTTTAAAAACGCAGGACCGATTTTGAACCGTGGCATAATTTTTATGCTCCGCCCTAGGGAAATTCTGCTACGTAGCAGAATTATGCTACAGTTTAGAACCCTGACAGAACATAATGCGATATGCGCGTGAATCCCTCAGATTAGATTCTAGGTTGCACATATTATATTTTATTTTATTTTTTTTACACGAAGAAAAAGTTACAAGTAAATTTTACCACGGAGAATGTAATTTATAAGCATTCGCAGTGAAAATTATTAATTGCCGCAATACTATTGTATTTTGTCATATATAGAAGAAGAAATACCGTGAAAAAAGTAATATTCCACTCTGGGCGGTAAATATTTTAGTTTCTGTAGTCAATGATTATCATTTTTAGCGAATGCAAGTATATTACATTCCCCGTGGTGAAATTTACCTTCAATATCTTAACTACAATGAAATCATTTCAGTGTGGATTTTTAATTTTTCAAATACCAACTCTTAAATATTTATCGTCTTTAAAATTGAAAAAATTCTTGGAATCCGAAGCCCTCGTTACCAACTTGCTAATTTTGAGAATATTTTTTTTAAATCATCACTGAAATACATAAATTTCAATGTTTCCAAAAATATTTGCTTTAGAAGTAAAACATTTTCGCTCTACTTTTTCCGTTTTTATTATATTGTAAAATCGTAAATATGTTTTTGAAGAAAAAAAAAAAAATGAGAAAAAAGATTTCGAGGACAAATGCGTTCAAAAATGTGCAGTTATTGTACCACAGTTGCATGAATTTCAATGTTTCCAAAAAAATTACTCTCAACGGGAAACATTTTTGTTCCAGATATTCCGTTTCTGTTATATTGTAAAATCGTATACTTATTTAAAGTTGTATTGTAAATAAGATTTCTAGGACAAATGCATTGAAAAAAGTGAAATTTGTGTACCATAGTTGAGTGAATTTAAATGTATCACGGAGAAAAAAATGAAAGAAAATTTTACCACTAAGAATGTAAACCTCATGCATTCGCTAAAAAAGAGAATCTGTGACTATGAAAACTGCAGTATTTACCGCCCAGTGTAGAAAATTACTTTTTATCACGGTACTTTTCACCGTAAAAGTAATTTTGCAATCTAAGCGGTAAATACTACAGTTTCTATAGTCAAAGATTCTCTTTCAGGCAATGCAAATAGATTACATTCTTCATTGTAAAATTTATTTTCATTTTTTTTCTCCGTGTTTCAAAAATATTGTCAACTGTGAAACATTTTCGTTCCAGATATTTCGTTTTTGTGGTATTGTAAACTCGTAGACTTATTTGAAGAAAGAAAAATGTGAGAACACGACTTCGAGGACAAATTTTTTAACAAATGTGCAATCTTTGTTAATGTTTGTACCACATATAAGTAAATTTCAATAAATTATGAAAAAATCGTTTATTGTGTGATTATTCCTGTAAATATCAATTACTAATGGTATTTTCGAATTTCTCTGAAATTATTAATTTAAATTTTCCCGCTCAAATACCATTTTTAGTATTTGCGCATGCGCATTAGCGTACAAGTTTCGATTGTGTCACGTCGTGATATCCTATGACTTTCACTGGCGGAAGTCGTATGCCATCATATGGCTGTCACGAGAATCACGAAATGACATCATATGATAGCAAATCGCTGTCACGAATGTTTACTGGGTTTAGGCGGGTTAAAAACATTCCTATACTACTGTTTCAAATGAAAAAAAAAGTTATTGTTTAAAATATGACAGAAATTACAATTTTTAAAACGCAGAATGAATAATCATTTTCATACGAACAATACAAAAATTGGAAGAAAATTTTAGAAGAAAGTCAAGTTTGACAATATGCTGTATATTACTGTTACTAACTCTACATAACTCAAAGATAAAATATTCATTACGCATCCTTTAAAATAACTATATCAATCATGTGTCAGGTTAAAAAAGAAATCATCAATTCCTAGGTTTGACAATTTGAGTTGAAAATGTAACTCCGAAAACACTTGAATCCAAATATCGAAATTACCTTACATTTAAACAAAAAAAAAACCAAAACCTGTATCCACAAAAAAAATTATTTGAGAAAAATATGAAAACTCCAAAAAAAAACATTTTACTCACCTATTTGCCTTAATTTCACCACAAAAAAAGCAAAAACCGAAAAAACGAGCAAACATAACAATCGACGACGGAAATCGTCGTTCTAGGGAAAAACTTTACCCGCAACGATCGTAAGGCCCGAAAAATTAATAAAGTTGGAAAGGTCGAGAAATATAACCTAAAAAGACAAAAGTTTATACTCACGACCAAAATTTCAAGGAATCCGTCGCTAAAGTTGTTTTTGTTATCCAACCAAATAACTGCACCAAATATAACTAATTTCTGACAGAGTGAACGAGAGTGAATCCAAATTCTTTTATAGAAATTCTATGAATTTGGCGAAAGCTTGCTCAGTCGAGGTCGAGATCAGTTGTGATCAGTCGTGATGTTTCTACGTGTCGACACGTGTCGAAGACAAAATTTAAGACAATTGCATGTTTTCGCCGTCTCGTGCAGCGCAGCCTCGCGCGCTTTCGTGACAGAAAGAGAGGGAAGAAAGAAAGAGCAGGAGAGAGAATATTGTCACGAACCACCGGAGTGAAGCGTGGCAACCGAAATTGAGCGCGGAGTTCAAAACTCCGTCTCAACCCCGGGCAAGGGGAGATGTGATTTCTGTCACCACGGGGGGCACATACGGTTCCGGGGGAGCGGGGAGTGAGGTAATAGAAGAGGGTGGAATGAGCAAGGCGGCGGGTACTGGTGGTGGAGTATGAGGTCGGGGGGCTGGTTCGACTTCCTCGAAATCCGAACCCTCCGACGTAGTTGGAGATAAAGGGGGTAATATCTCGGGGTCAGGTGAATAAGGGGGGAAACAGTCTGATCTTGGTGAGAAGGAGAGGTCGCTGTCCCCCTGAACAGTGTCAGGAAGGGGAATATCGGCGACCGGGAGAGGAGGCGGAGGTGGGGGAGTATATCTCCAAGTGGGATAACAGGATGACGGCTGCAGAGGGGGATGAGGGGATGAAGTTCTGTGAGGTGGGGGGTTCCTCGGCGGAGCCCTCCAAGGGTTGACGGATGTTTCGATTAATCGCGGGGTGTGAGAATGGAGGTTGAGGCGCCCGCAAGCCTCGCACTGTACCCGGATCTTCTTCGGGTATGTATATATCGGCACGCCGTAGGCGGACGATATATACCAAGTCACGATGTCCTCCGGCTCAGTGTGAGGGTGATAGGGTCGGAGGGCGAAGCGTCCTCGGGCCCACTGTAATTTTACCCACAGCCACCCCAAACCCCTGGCTGTGAAAGTACTCTCGTGGCCGTTCCCTCTCAGTTCCTTTTCCCGGGCCAGGCGCACGCACTCCTCCCCGAGGGCCAAAGCCTTAGGGTGCACTAAGGTAGAAGGGAGAAAAACGGAAATGAAAATCCCGCGTGGGGTAATTGGAATTGAAAGAAAACAAAACAATAACGAAAAATGAAAATCCCGCGTGGGGTAATTGGAATTGAAAAAAAAAACAAAATAATAACCGAAAAATGAGCTGCCGGTAACTGGATGACTGGATTTTTTCGAGACAACAGGATACAAATGTTATAAAATCAAGTGGACTTACTTTTGCGGCTACTAGAGCTTTTCGTGGCTTCAAAAGCGTATTTGTGGCTACGAGAGCGTTTTCGTGGCTCCAAGAGCGTTTTGTGGCTTCGAGAGCGTTTTTGTGGTTCCAAGAGCGGTTTGAGGCTTTAAGAGCGTTTTAGTGGCTATGAGAGCGTTTTGAGGCTTCAAGAGCGTTTTTAGTGGCTACGAGAGCGTTTTGGAGTTCGGAAAGAACTGATTTAGTGACAAAATTCACGGGTTTATATATTCATCTCTAATCTATAAAAAATGGGGGTTCACCTCTATGAGAATTGGACTAGAAAATAATTCGGCATGTTATCGCGCTTCTCTAATTTCGAAATTCGACGCGTCAAGCCGGTCGAGCGATCGCGTTGCGCGGCCGATTGTTTGTTCGACCGACTTGTCGATGTGTATGGATGATATCTGCCGCTCGAGGCCGGCGCGTGATTTTACGCAATTGTACGTGACGAGATAGAAATCCCATAACTGTTCAAAAAAAAAGAAAGATTCCGGAATCTCGGTGAATCTCGGGAAATTTAGGAAAAAGGAAAAGGATTGTTCGTGGATCGTCACAATATACAGCTCGCTCCGGCTTGCTCTCTCGGCTTGCCCAAACCTGATGCTCGAAAGTCCTCGAATCAGGAATTCCATCGCTCGCGTTCCACGTGAAATGCATGTTTTCACAGGAAAAAAAGTTTTTCGAATTTTTCCATCTTCTCGAAAGAAGAAAAATACGAGATTTGTAATTTCAATATACATATTATAGAATCACCATACGCGTTTATGAAACTCGAAAAAACATGTTTATTGATGGGCAATTCTTACAGAAGTGCATTAATTTCAATATACATTCATGCATAAAAGTGTATTAAATTTAAGTACAGTGTGTGTGAATAAGATTTAATATACCACTTTAGTGTTTTTAATATACACTCTGTGGATTTTAATAGGCGTTCATTTTTTTTAATAGACAAGTTTATTAAATCTGCTTTAATATACGTGTCTATTGATTTTAATACTACTTTAATATATTAAAGTCTTTTAAAATCAATGACATTTCTAACAGTGTATTTTCTCAATATTGCCGTAAAACTGCTGGCAATGTAATCAGGCCAGCAGTTTTGTAATTTTAAAAATATCACAAAATATATATGTTTTTCGATTAATGGGGGTTGAATCAAAATTTCAGGATATAAATATTGCAAAAATATCACTATGATATATACCTTTACATACCCTAGCGGGTCGGGTGAAACGGTTTCACCAGGTTTCACAAGGTTTCATTGCGTTTCAAGCCGTTTCGTGAGGTTTCACAGAGTCTTGGAAGTTTCCTTTTGCCAAAATACAATTTATAAGAGCTTGATGGTGACAGAAGTAAGGCAGATTGCTCTAATGTTGTTCTGTATTGGTATTTTGTGTTCGTTTTTATCGCTATTTTGCAGTATTGATTAAAAATATGAATTCTCTAATTTTTTTAACTATCGGTAAGCGAGTTTCGTCTTGCGGAGGATAAATGATTGGACGAAATTTTTTAAAGAATTTTTCTACTGTTGATAAACTTCTTTTATAAAAATTAAAGAAGCTGAAATCATTTACATCAAACGCATGATTGATTTTTATTACACAATAATGTCACATAAATAATACTTGTCCGTAAGCTAAAATGGTAAAATTTATAATAATTTGTGGCAGCATATTTTTAACACTAATTTGTTTGTAAAAAACAATTTTCATAAATAATATTTCATAACAATTTTATATTTACAGTAAAATTTTTCCATTATGAATTCCAAAAATCACGAAGGTATATTTTTCTTAAGCCTGAAAAAAATAATTTTTCTCTACATTCTCGGTATGCAGTGCACATGATAAAGTTTTAAGTAAATAAACAGAATGTTACATCGTCAAAAAATGTTTATCATCGAACATGATCGACGGATTCATCATTTAAAAAATAGGTGAACAGTGTTCTGGGTGGTATTTATCATACGTTTGATGTAAATGATTCCAGCTTCTTTTCAATAAAAGCAGTTTATCAACAGTAGCAAAATTTTGATGATAAGAAAAAAAAAAAAAAATATCGTGCCCGAGGATTTGAACCTAACATGTCCAGGTGAGAGGCAAGGACTCTGCGGAATACTCCACCGCAACTCTCCGACTCTATGTTGGTAACATAGAATTTCACGCCGAAGGGAACTTGTACAGGGTGCGCCATTTCTTATGTCGGTATTGTAACATTGAATAACTTAAACATTTGACAACCGATTTACTTGACTTCACTTGTTTTGGAAACGTCAATTCAGTACAATTTCAACCATGTATCGCTTCACACCAAAAGAACGCGCTGAAATAGTTACTTTGTACATTGAAAATAGTCGTTCAGTTGTGTTAACTCAACGAGCATATCGTCGAAAATATCTTGGCAAACAGGCACCATCTGACAACACTATTCGTCGTTTGGTGTCGAATTTTTGTGACCACGGGACAGTGAAAGATCGCGAACAACCCGTTCATCAACGACCAAGACGTTCAAATGAACTGATTGAAGCTGTCAGAGAGAGCGTTGCCCAAAACCCAAAAGTTTCATATCGTCACCGCGCTCAGCATCTCGGCATCAGTGGAACCACTCTACGGCGCATTTTGAAAGATGATTTGCATTTGTTTCCGTACAAAATGCAATTAACACAAAGAATATTGCCTACAGATCATCCACGTCGCTTGGAATATGGACAAACAATCGCTCGAATAGTTGATACTGAACCTGATTTTTGGAAGCGAATTTTAATGACCGACGAGGCACATTTCAAACTTTCTGGAGGCGTTAATAAGCAAAATTGCCGCATTTGGGGAACGCAGAATCCACACGAGATCCATGAAACGCCATTGCATGACCAAAAAGTTACTGTTTGGGCCGGCGTTTGCGCCAAAACCATCATTGGTCCTTATTTTTTCAAAGAGAACCAAACGATCGATGGAAACCGATATCGGTGGATGTTGGCTCACTATGTCTGCCCACAAATGCGTGAAAAAGGTCTTGAAGATTACTGGTTTCAACAAGATGGTGCGACCTGCCACACTGCGAATCAAACAATCTAGTTTCTGCAACGAAAATTCCCTGGACGTCTGATGTCAAAAAGAGGCGACATTGAATGGCCACCCAGATCTCCAGATTTGACCCCTCCAGACTTCTTTTTGTGGGGTTATTTGAAAAGTAAAGTGTACGCCAGCAAGCCGCAGACCATTGAAGAGCTTAAGGAAAATATTCGTGCCGAAATCATTGCTATACCACCCGAGATGCTCGAAAAGGTAATGGAAAACGCCGCAAAAAGGGCATATTTTGCTGTGAACAATAAGGGCGGCCACTTGATTGATGTTGTGTTCAAAAACTAGTCTAAATAAATTGTAAAGGACCAAACTAAATAAAAATACCTCATTTACAGAAATCGGTTGTTTTTTTTTCAAGTTATTCAATGTTTACATGCCGACATAAGAAATGGCGCACCCTGTATATTAACTTTGTGTATTTTTATTTTTTATTTTTTATAAGTATTCGGTCGAAGAGCTTGAGGTTTGCTAATGGCTTAGGATAGACAATTTTCCAGCTCAATAAGCTCCTGAAATTGATTTTTAAATGTCGAATTAGCCGCACGATAACGTGTGAACAATTTTTACCAGGGTGATTAAACAATTGTGGTTAATAATACTCAGTTAGCATTGACTTACATTGGTATACCACTGTTCAAGCTAGTTTGAGTCTAGAATTAAATCTTTCATGATCCTATGTCATCAATTCGAAAAGATGAAACGTCATGAAACCACGTGAAACGCGATGAAACTCAGTGAAACCACATGAAACGGTTTCATGAGGTTTCAACCGACCCAGTAAGGTATATAATAATTGTAATAAATAACGAAATATAGATTATTAAGTTGCCTGATTCATGAATAAATTAATTCTTTAAAAAAATCATATTATTTGACGATATTTTGCATATAATCTTATATCTCTAGTAAGTTTTATGTTTCTATAAACTTTCTACAAACTCTATCATACAATCAGGGTTTTTCTCGATGAATTATTATATTATATTATATTATGATGAATATCAAGAATGTTGTATAATTCTTGAACTTTGATATCAATATTGATATTGTTTTTTCAAATATTAAAATTATATAACTATATTTTTATTTTCTCGTCTTAAAATAAAGGTAAAATAATTGAATTTGATGAAACAAAATTAACTAAGTATGAACATATATCAAATTATGAATGTTGAAACTATTCCACCATTTATGTCTGAATAATTATCGTAATTTTCTCAAGTTCCATTGTCTCAAGTTTCCTTCATTTGTTTGTACTGCAGTGAACAAATTGTATCCGTACTTTTATATTATTTGCATTATTTGTAATAAAAAATAACTGAGGTTAATGAATCGTGCGCTCAAAAAGGCGGTAAAAATAGTATGCATTATTTACAGGCAATATTTTGTGACATTTCTTTGAAAGAGTGTTAATTAGGATAATCTGTTAATATATGCCATTTATCATCAAATTAATAGGAAACAATAATCAGAGGGTACTCACTGTACTCGCCAACAATGACAATCATCGCCAGCAATGATGAAATTTTCGGAAATTTTGAAGTTCTATTTTTCACGCCATGTCAACACACGTCAACTTACGCCAAGTTACGCCAGCCGCCATAATAACCGGTGCATGCGCGCAAGCACGCGTTAATTCAAATAGGCGCTAGAATAGCAATTAGCTTTTCTGCTAATTGTACGTTAAATATTGAACACTTAATTATACCATTGATAGATTTGTGATCACCATACGATTTTGCATCGATCTATAATAAAGTTTTTTTTTTTTAATCATTTTTACAACATTGTGTCGGCTGGCATCATGACAGTTTTTAATTATTTTTTTCCTAATTAACTAACAATCACCAAACGTTGAAAATAGACTGCCAATCATCGCCAAACGAAAACCTAATGATTTAATCAATTTTGAGCATAAAAGCTCACTTTTGTCGGCGAACATCACACGGGTATAGGTATAGTGTGGTATATAGATTATGGGTACGCAATGGTGTATGGTGCAGGCCATCAAATGGCGCAGAGTGACGCGAGTGACGTAGAGATGCCATACAAGAACGCTACGAAATGGCGCTCTTTAAGAGTACAAATACATATGCCACGTCACTCCTTTTAATGTCGACTTTTTGTCAGTCGACTTGAATAAGTTTTTTCGATACTGTTATGTATTCTTCAGTTTATAGACGTGGACAATGACCATCGGTAATTTTTGTTATGATGTTTGTCGACAGCTCTGACGATGAATATGTTGACGTCGACATTAACGTCGACATGCTGTGTCGTCAATTCTCGAGTGAGAATCGCTAGTTGATAAGGAATAATTTTTTTATGTATAACTCATGTTATACTGTAAGCGTATGAAAGAAACAAAAAATTTCTTAAAAAACCGTGCCGATAGGCGAAATAAGTTGTCGACAAACTTGACGACAAACTTGACGACAAAAATGTTGGTGTCGTCAGAATTGTCGGCATGCTGTCTCGTCGTTATTCACATTTTTTTTTTCATTCAGCCTTAAAAAACTTCAAATTCATGCATTTTGTAAAGTATAGAGATCATTACCCACTCGACATGAATCATTTCCAGAGACATAAATCCTAAGTCGATATGTCGACGTTGCTGACGACGTAATTGACGAGCTCATCAATGACGTCGACATGCTGTGTCGACATCTGCAAATGATGTTTTTATGAATATAAAATAAATATTTTTTGAATTCATTGTTACTACTGCTTTGAACTACGGTTATAAAATATCAAAAAGTAATTTTTATTTGATATTGAAGATAATTTCAGACTGTCGACATGTTGACGTTTCTGATGGTGAACATGTTGACGACGACATCGACGTCGACATGCTGTGTCGACAATTTTGGAGTGAAGTTTTTTTATGATTTATCAAAAGTTTTCGCATTTGGACATTATGTAATACATTCAAGATATATAATCAAGAATAATTTTTGTAAACGAGTTTAAATATAAGCCATATTAGGTGTCGACAAATTTGTCGGCAAAAATGTTGGCACCTGCATGGTTTGTAGGGTTTCCTTGAATCTAATCTAAAATTATTCTTGTGTTCTTTCATTCTCGTTCTCAAATTTCTTTTAGTCTGTCCTATGTATTCCCACTGATTACTTCATTGAATTACGGGAAACGGAGCATAACGATAATAATAACTTGGATCTATGAAATTACCGGTAATTTTCATCTCTACCCGTGGTCCAAACGCGTTTATACGCTACTGGCGCGACTTGTGACGTTCCGTCGCCGACCATGTTGCCAAAAATCTCGCGCGTGCGTAGCAGAATTTGTGCAGTGTTTGTGTCTATTTGTGTCAGTTTGTGTCGTCGTCGCCGCGCGTGTTTCTTGGGCACACGATTGCACACGATAATTCGCGAAAAAAAAAGGGTTTTCTCGCGGCGGAGGAAGTAAAAAAAAAGGAAAAAGGGGGCACGGGAAATTGCTGGGCGGTATGGGGCTTGGTTGAAAATGGCGCACGGAGCGTATAGTAAATGAGGTGGTTGTGTTGAGAGTCGGTGATTCCCCTGCAGGGCGGGTGTGAGTGAGAGTGTTGTTTTTTCGCGTGTGAAAAACCCCCCCGAGAGGAGGGCAACATGCAGAAAAGGAGCGGCCGGGATGCGCGGGGCGAGAAAAACGAGGGTCCGTCCAACCCCCTCGTCAGCACCACCAAAATGAACCAGCAGCACCTCCACCATCGCAGGTACAGCGACAAAACGCCCTCGTCGTCCTCCAATCCGCTCATGGTCGGGCCCAATTTCCGGGTCGGCAAGAAAATCGGCTGTGGCAACTTCGGCGAGCTTCGACTCGGTGAGTTTTTTTTTTCTTTCCTTTCCTTTTACATATTTGTATACTTAAATCTATCGAGGTTCAGATCATTGTGACACGTCTCGGTTTTTACATGGGAATGGATATTTTTTTTTTTTTGACAACAAGGTTTGAGGTTATGTCGCCAGGAATGTTCAAGGGGTTGGGTTGTGGCAGGACATGTCCTACTTTTCCTGCAATTTTTATCCATACAAGGCTTGTAAAGTTACTTAAAAAAGGTGTAATAAGTTATTCGTTACGTTACCGTTACTTGAAAAGAAATGGTACTTTGCTGTCGTTACCACTTGAAAAAGTAAAGTCCCATTACTTTTTGGAATAAATTGAATGTATATAACAAGACTTGTAAAAACTAAGGCTGAAAAAAACAATATCAATGTACGTGTGGTTTTGTTCTATAATAACTGTTTATTTCAGATGTAATGTACAAATGATAATCCGTACTTTTTCCCCCTGAGAAAAAATCAATCAAGTTGTTAAGGTTGTCCTGCAGCTTGGGTCAAATAATGAGAATTCGACCAAATTTTACATACAGATATTTTATGGCACCTTACATCACCTCGTAAAAATTTCAAAGTGATCTTGCCCTAGGTTTTCGAGCAATAAGTGATCAAATTTCAGAAAAAATACATGGGCTCTTAGGGGAGCGCGTGAATTTTTACCCTTTCTTTTCAAAAAAAATTACTTGCAGAAATGAGATTGCCACGAAAAACTAGTATATCGTAAAACATAGCCTTACAAAAGTACTATGCAAAGTTTCAAAAAGATTTTGTCTGCAGAAAAAAGGGATACTGCATTTTATCAGCGAATTCAGCGTATGAGTACAATTGTCAATTTTTTTTACGACTGATATTGAAAAACATTATCGATTTCCACATATCAAAAAATTATTTGATGAATTTACAGCAATAAAATGTTGTAAAATAATAAAAATATTACTTACAACAAGAGTTACAAGCCATACGAATTTTCATTGTATGAAGTTGGCAGCGAATCCAAACAATGCTTTTAGCTTCGGGGACAACTTCTAGCTGCAGGACAACCTTAACATTTTTATATTTTTTTCAAGTTAACGAAATTTCCAAATATGACATTTCATTCAATTTTAGCCACAAGAAAACATTTGCAAATTCAGTATTTTTCTGCAAAAATCTTAATACCTATCCAGATTTCCAGAATTTTTGTATTATTTAGTATGTATAAAATGTTTTAGGATTTTCTAGTATTTCATTAGTAATTTTTACTATTGTTCTGTATATTGATACATAGATTTCAAGAATTTCATGCTCTAGAAGTTATGGTTGATGAAATTATATGTGTTTGAGGGAATTTTTCAGCAAATAGTGTCTAGAAAGATTTTCATTTCCTTAATTTTTTTGTTACTTTTTTAATTTTTTTTCAATTTGTTCAGTATTTCTGAAACTTCATATTTTTTAGGATGATTAGAATACCACAGAATTTCCTAGTATTTTTATGATATAAATTGATGTATGTATTTCAAGAATTTTAAACTCTAGAATTTGAACATGATGAAATTTTCCATGTTTCACAGGATTTTTCAGAAAACAGATTTATAGAATGTTTATAATTCAAATTATATAAACTATACTATAAACATGAACTAAAATTGTAAAATATAAACTGAATTATAATTATAAAATAAATTATAAACTAAACTGTAATATAAATTAATAGATAAAAGATTTATAGAATGTTGTGGAATTTTCGAGTTTTTCAAAGATATGCTTTTCAATTTTCAGAATAAGATAAAATTGAAAGTTGAAAATTTTACAAGTATTTCGATCTATTTTGCAGAAATTAGGTTCTTTATAGGTATAGAGTGCCCTTAGTATTTTTTGTATTTTCCACAGAGTTTTACGATCCGAAAAGTTTTCTTATCTTTTCATAGACTTCTACAAACATATATTTTAAGAATTCAAAGCTGGAGAAATTCAAATTTGACAATTCTACATAAATTTTTAAAATCCAGTATTTTTTTTTTTTTTTTTTTTTTTTGTATTTGTTTTATTCCATAGGATTTTTTAACAGAATCTCTAGATCTTACAGATCCTGCTACAGATTTTGAGATCTATAAATTTTAAGTATTTTCATATATTTTCATGCGAATTTCTAAAATTCAATGCTACAAATCCAGAAATTTTTTAATAAAAAGTAAAAAAACATATTCTACGTCCCTACTTTTACACAAATCACTAATATTCCACATTGGCCCCTTAAAAATTATTAATATAGAATTTTCCTTTCAAAAAGGAAAAAGTTAAAAATTACTTATATCTCATTATTAGAACATTTCTTCAAAAATTACAAATTGTGCCAAAAACTTAATGAGACAGATGAAAGTAACTTCAAATAACAGAATTTCCATTACTCGTTACCAAAAAAAAGTGACTCGTTGCCATTATTGTTACTTGTAAGAACAACAAATTTGACCTTACTTTAACTTTACAGATTGATCTATCAATAAGAGAAAATATAAAGTATATAAAATACATATTAAAGAATAAAAAAACTATGAAATAACTGTTTTTGAAAAATTGCAACAAATGCCCAAGATTTATACAATTTCGAATTCTGAAGCTTCAAATTCTAAAAAGCGTATATAGCAACACATAGTTATACTATAAACCTGTCAAAATTCTTGAAAACATGACATTTTTTAAATACTCAAGTAATACCTATAAAAAAGAACGTAAAACACATGCAAAATTTATATGAATGTGATTTTCTATAAATCTATTGAATTACTGAGATTAGCTCGACTTACGCATTTTAGAGAATCAAATTCTTCAAATATATGTAGCACTCTATAAAAATATTAGAAATCTATGAAAATACTGAGAAATCCTCCGTGTATACTAAAGGTTCCGTACATATTAAAAAATTTCGAAAAAAACTAGAAACATTTTATGACGTAATAATATTTTATAATAATAAATTTTTGAAGTTTACGAATAAATATATTTGACAATCAAAAGTTTTTTTCTAATTTTTAGAATTTATCACACACAAAGTATGCCATGTATAGCATTTTATCAATCTCAAAGATATATCTATATAAAGAATAAAAATAAAAAAAATTTCTGGTATCAACAATTTATAATTTACAAAAATCATAAGGGGATTTTGAAGAAAACTGAATTCTTGACAATTCAAGTATACAATTTTAAATGACATAGATTCTCAGAGATCCAAAAAATATATACATTAATAATAAAGTATGTACCCAAATTAAAAAATAAAAGTTAAGAATATTAAATTTATTAAGTTTTGAAAATCATTGACTTTTTATACATTTTAAGAATTTATTGGCGAATTGCTAAAAAATAAGATGCGATTTTTTAAGCTCTAAGATATTTGTAAGTTAAAAACGAAAATTGGAAATTGAAAGATTGTGTGTACATAATAATTACAAACAAAAAAAAGAAAAAATTTGAAATTTATTGTTCGAAAACTCAAAATTTGAGAATACTATAAATATCATACTAAAATTCAGAAAAATGTTTGAATTTTCAATTTTCTGACGTAAAAAAATTAGAGACTCACACATTCACATAGAATAAGAATTTTCTTTTTATATGGTAAAAATATGAAGTGAATCCAAAAGAAAAATTCTTGAATTCATAGAATCCTGAAAATCACAAATTTTTCATAAATTTGTTAATTAGTCATTATGTTGCGATAATATTATTATATTTTTTGGCAAAACTGTGGTATTCTTTTTGATGAATAAATTTTACGTGATATAATTAACAACAGGTTTTTCATATTTCTTTCGTGCCACCACAAGTTTTACAATATAACAAGAAAAATTTTCAAACTAATTTTTCAAAAAATCTTAAAATTGAAAAATTAGAAAGTGTATTTCTGACTTTATAATATTGAAAAGCATGTGTGAAATGTAATAAAATATTCTTTGCCTAAACTTATTATACATCCTTCAAAATTTGAGCTTTTTTCAATTTTTTTCTGGTTTTCCTAAATCATCAATAACAATAATGATTGTTGATGATTATTAAAATAAATCATAAATTAAATTCAAAATGAATACAAATAATAATTGTCAGGCTGAGAGGAAAAACCGAACAAGTAGAGACAGAAAACATGAAGTTTCACATTCATCTGTCTTTTACCAGTTCGGTTTTTACTCTCAGCTTTTCAATTAATAATATAAATAATTCAATCGACATTAAATTTTCCTTGTTACGTTAATTGGTATTGAATTGTTTCAGTTTGTAAGTGATACAAAAATTGTTTTCACTTTTTTGTCATTAAAATCCAATGGTATTTTAGTGATTTTGCACTTTTATTTTATTACTGTTTATAATTTGAATGAGATAAAAAATGACAAAAATACTATCATATTTACAATAACAAAGAAAATGATAAGTTAATATTTTTGTATGACTTATTGATTTAAGTAATTTTATATTAATTTGTTTCATAGGGTGTGGTCGATTGAAAAAATTTTTTACAGTGTCTTATTTTGTGACAGTCAGGTTTTTTCTTCTTCATGAAATTAGACACTTTAACTGTGCTTCTTGTTGATCTTTGTTATCAGCAGAATTATCAACGTCACGTAGCTCTTCTTATCTAATGCATTGTTTCTTTCACTCTTAATTCCTGCTCGCTGAGGAGTTTCCCTAAGTTATTCATATTAAAATTATCATCATTGAAATCGCTTTATTTATCCTTGATTAGAACTGTCAATGAAGTTTCTGGATATTTTTAGAAATTATACAAATAATGGCAATGTATAAACTGCAAGAGTAAAGAAAAAAAATAAAAACAATGTATGTGTTTTAAGTTATCATTAAACTATGTTTTTTTGCATAAAAACTTTGATTTGACAGTATGAATGAAAAAATTATAGTAATTGGTTTTCTTGAAATTTACATTAGGGCAACTTTAATGATTTCAAATTTCTATGTATTTACTGCACAACTTTTTTTATTCGTCACATAATGAATTTTTTGAAATTTTTCTATCATATCTTACATAATATAGTAGATAATTTAAATTCTGGCAATAATAGGTATTATCAATAAGTATATTTTTCCTGTGTTTAACAGATAATTTAAACAATCACTATAAAGAAATGATGGAAATTATTGTAGAGGAAAAATTTGTTTGTTTTTATTTTAAAAACAGCATTTGAATATAAATGTCGAAGGTAAATAACTCACTTCAACTTAATCTTTGATTCTTTAAAATTGAAATTGACAACAAAAAAAAACTTTATTGGCAAGTAAAAAAGTTTGACTTGGCGATTAAACAATAAATTATTTGCTCACAAGTTGTAGAAAAATTTTTTTTGCTACTAATCTCTAAAAAATACAATTCAAAAAAATAAATCCTTATTAAAAGAAAGTAGAATTTCACCGTAATGGTTGATTTATCACGAAAAACGCGCAAATTTATGATTATAATTTTCATGCAGAAAATGCGTATGAAATAATAAAATTCTATTTTTGAAATCAAATATGGTCTAATTAAATAAGAATTTTCCAAAGGGGTTAGGATGATTTTAGATAGAAAATAAGTCAGGAAAAAATGAACCGTACTCCGAATCACGTCGGTCTTTTACCGAACTAAACGTTAATTGCGCAAAATGTTCTCAAAGCTTTCGTACTGGCGGTATAACTTTGCGGGGATTCGGGCACGTTTGAAAGTCTGTCGAATCTTTTAGCCCGGATAATTCGTGAGAATATCGGATTTTCAACTCGGTCGCATTCGTCCCTTTTCATGCGAATGCAGAAGCATTTGAAAAGGTGCTCGGAAATTGTGATATATGTAGCGGTTTGAGCGTAAGCGCTTTATTGTTGACAAAAATGTTAGTAATATCGATAATCATCTAAATAACTTTTTTTTTTATTTCAGTTTCTGATTTATCAAAAAAAGAAAATAATGATTTCGTAAACAATGAATTTATTAGACGCAGAGAAAAAACGATGTTGGAAACGACGATACTGCTAAGTCGTTCAAAATGAGAACGCTATCGTAGTGTAAACATACAACACCGAGTTTTCAAGCCACAGGTCGCTCCTGCAGAGGATTACTAATAAATATTA
Organism: Platygaster robiniae; assembly: GCA_028476575.1. NCBI lineage: Eukaryota > Metazoa > Arthropoda > Insecta > Hymenoptera > Platygastridae > Platygaster > Platygaster robiniae. Next base: position 29,605,406 of record CM052019.1, read on the forward strand.
TTATTTTTTGAAAAATTATATATTTTTTATCTAACATTAAAACATCTCTCGAAATCGTGTTCAAAATTTCAAAGACACGTTCATGTAAAATTTTTTATATTCAACATTATATTTCATGATATGTTATAATTTTATTGTCTTTGAGAATTATTTCTGTTACAACGTGCATGAAATTTAATAAACCAATTTTCCCTCAAAATTCAAATCATTAAAAAAACAGAACATAATATATAGTTATATATTCATCTCAAAAACAATAAATTCAATATTAATTTCTTGAAAATCCTTTAAACATACGTGTCCACGATATCTCAAACATGATTTTAATTTAAAGTCTGTGATAGACGTATGAGATTAAAAATTAATTTTTCGCATTGTTTGTCATTGCTAGTCAAACTTGGAAATTCTTGGTCGTGTAATTGCCCCTATGGAATTATGGCAAGGGAGGGGGAAATTCAAACGTGATACCGAGTATATGAGCTTATCATCGGGCTGCTTTCGCGCTCGAGCATGTGCGCAAGCAATGAAGGTGACTATTTTCGGGAGATCAGGCATGCGTATACATACATAACTCCCAGGTGCACCTGAACGAGGTCTTTACGCGGACAAGAAAAGCCCATCTTGCGTCTCTGCTCCCTCTTTCCCTTTTTCCTCGGGTTGCCCTAGACAACCTTGAACGCGAAACTCGCCGAGGGCGAAGTCGAGAGCAATGAGGATGAAGAAATTTCACTTTTTCTTTCCTCCGTGGTGATTAAACATGGTGAATTCGATACCTTTTTCTGGCAGGCGTGTAGGCGTAGGCTGAAAAAATTTTCGAGAAGAATTTATCAAAATTTTCTTTCTCATTCATACACGAAAATAGCCACTTTGTCGACGCGATTTGCGGTGAGAGAGTCTTCTTTTTGGCGTATCCGAGAGTGAATCGCTGAGCGGGATGTCAAGTAATTTTACCTCCCGGACAGTTGCTTTACCTCCCTAGGGCGTTTCTCGTCGATAGGTAAAACATACACATCAATTCCTCCCACCTTGCACAGACATGCGCCATCACGCTCGACTCGGCGAATCGCAACTGGCGCTAATCCACGGTAATAACTTTGTAATAGGCCATTTTCCGTATATGTGTGGAAAAAAATATTGTATTCGCAATGGGAGGAAGTGATTCCAACTCGTGTGTGTGCGCGCGCGCGCGCGCGTGTGTGTGTGTGTGTGTGTGGTGTGTTTAGAGGTAAAGCTGGGTAATATGAGAAACTTGATTACCACATTAATAATATATTTATTTACTTCACAAAGTAACACGCGAAGTATAATTGAGTTGACCAGCTGTTGACTGATATTTTTGATTTCGTTAAAATTTTTGTTACAGATTATTTGAAGGTAAAACTACAGACCAGTGAAAATTTCAAGATTTTTGACTGTCTGTGAATCGAGAAAAAAAATTACAAAGTTTGCATTGGGTTATATAGGCAAGTTGTGATTTAACGCGATATCTCCGAAAATTTTCCTTGGAATTGGATGAAAATTACGGAGTATAAGTGTATTTATAAGAGAAACTCATAAAATTTTATTTGAAAACGATCGACTGTTTAGTTTTTGAAAAAATCTAATATTTAATTATGTCACCGACATATCAGCAACAATCTGCGACCGATCTGGCACAATCTGGCAACGCCGCAACAGTGGAAGTGAACAGTTGATACTCAGCGCGGAACGTCAAGTCGTTAAATTGGTCAAATCACATGTTTTTTATAATTTGCAAAACGATCAGAACCGAAAATTGAATCGTCAAAACATCGTGTTTTCACGGAGTTCGTTTTGTTTTGACAAGAGAGTTAGGTAAAGACACTGCGGTGTCGCTAAACCTTGTCTCAGCTTATCTCAGCAGCGGCTGATATGAATGTAGCTTCAGTTACAAAGATGCTTGCGGCAACGTTCACTCTGTAACTCGCGCTGGAACCACCTTAACTGCTTGCAATAATATTCTTCGCAAGCGAAAAGAGTTCTCAATAGCCATCTGTGGCGAGGAGCCCGAAGCTTAGCGCACGCGGCGGGGAATTCCAAATTTCAAATAAAGTCAGAGTACGAAAATGCTAATTACTACACTACAAAAACTGCTACGTGTTTACTTCGCTCCGTTCGGACACAAACTACGCACTCGTCGGAATCATCCTGTTCATCTCTTATTGGTGAATAAATATCTATTTTCCAGAATTTCATAATTTTCAATCTTCGACGACCATGTTTCAAATTTTCAAGTTATTTAACTTATGGAAAGCAGAGTTCCGCATTTTTTATTTCTGTAATTTTTTATTTAAATATTGAATAATCATGGAATAAGTTCCAAGTTCCTATCCTAGTGCATCAGATAAGCTCAAAGATTAACATGAAAAATTGTATAAGTTGAAGATTATTACAAAAAAATGTTTCGTTTTCCTAATGAAAAATAATAACATTGTAATTTTCCAAACTATACATATACTACCGCAAATTTACAAAGCTTGGAACTTGTTAATTATGACTTTTCCGTGTTGGAAGAGTTGAGATGATTTTCAAGTCCTAAAAAACTTGCGTCCAGGCAGTTCGTTAAGGTTTAAGGAAATTTTCTACTTAAAGTTTTCTTGCAGCTAGGGTCTAATAATGAAAATTCGATCGAATTTCACATACAGATAGTTTATGCCACCTTACATCACCTCGTAAAAATTTCAAAGTGATCTTGTCCTAGGTTTTCGAGCAATAAGTGCTCAAAGTTGAGAAAAAATGCATGGGCTCTTATGGGAGCGCGTTAATTTTTACCCTTTTTTCTCCAAAAACAATTACTTGCAGAAATGAGATTGCCACGAAAAACGAGTATATCATAAAGTATAGCCTTTTATAGCCTTACAAAAGTACTATGCAAAGTTTCAAAAAGATTTTGTCTGCGGGAAAAAAAGGGATATGTACTGCATTTCGTCGGCAAATTCACGAAATTTAACGCTTGCACTCGAGAAACGCGGCAACGTCGCACTGTCACTCACGCGCTCGTAGTGTGCGAGAGAAAACCATGCGCAGTTGGTTATCAATAAGACAGCGATAGCGACGTTGCCAAGCGTACACGTACGATTGTCAATTTTTTCTACGATTGTTTAGTAAAATATTATTGATTTCCATGTTTCGCAAAATTATTTGATGAATTTACAGCAATATATCGTTATAAAATAATTACAATATTATTTATAACAAGAGTTACAAGCCATATAATTTTAATTGCATAAAGTTTGCAGCGAATTCAAACTCTAATGCTTTAACATAAGGCGCAATTGTACCACCATGATAAAGCTTAACCTAGCTGTAGGACAACCTTAATCTGGCGCAATTTCACTTGTAAAGATAGCCAAGTGAAGAGTTAAATTACAGGGCGCGAAAAAAAAATGAGGTAAACATGGCGTCAATTAAAAATGTGACCCGGGATAAGGCAAAGAGTCTGCAGCTCGAAACCTACATTTAAGTCGAAATTCATTTTTTTTTGGCAAATTTTATTTTATTGTTTTTTGTTTTTTTGTAAATAAATAATGTATCTTCGTCTTTAAAATATGCCTCACTTTCGGTTATTAATTCTTCATTAGAGCCAAATATATTTTGTGTAGCATAAATTAGATATTTGGATTCTTTTTTTTTTTTACTCAGCAGATTTATTTCTTTCCACTTTTTAATGACACTTCGATTCAATCTTTCCTGAACGATCATTGCTTGTTTTACATTTTTTAGAAAGTACAATGGTCATAGTTATCGGGCCAAAGCAAGCAGAAACTCGATCGCGTAAACGCGAAAGATTAAAATGTTCACTGGATTCCGTTAATGAGTGGAAAAGAATCTCTTTTTTTCCTATCTCTTTTCCACGTTCGCATCAAACTCAACTTTCCATCGTCAGTTTCGGACGAACGCTCTCGTGCACATGCATATAGAATCGAAAAAAAAAATTTCACTGTGTTATTGACATGATTGTCATTACTATATTATTTGAAACAATGTTGACTATAATATTGACATTATTATTGTATGATTCTTAGAAGCAAACCAGAAATACATAAGTTTATTGTTCAGTCGTACGGGGTCCGTGAAAAAATTTTAAAACATACAAAATTGTAAGGATTGCTAATAATTTATTTAGTAATGAAATTCAAAAAATTCGAGAATCCTTGAAAGTGTCTATAAATTTTGTAGTGTTTGGAAAATTCTGAAAAATACGTCAAACTACGGAAACTCTGTAATAATATTTGAATTTGCAAAAATAAAAAACTTTTTTGCCGTACGGAGATCATCAGTGATACTGAAATCTTGATAAATATCAAGAAATACGTGAGGATATTGTGAAATATCGAGATAGTGGGAAAACCAAACCACATGCGAGGAATGCCGGAACCACGATACGACAAGCGCCGGAAGTACGAAATTCCAAACCGTGCGAGTGCCGTGTTACTACGTCGGTACATGCGTACCTTCGCATCCTGAAGGACAACGCGTTCTCCCCCATCCTCTTGGCATTTTTCCCACGGTTATTTTCGGGACATCGGGAGGCCCATCATTTATTCGAATGCTCGCCCGAAATACTGCGGCCTCTTTTTCGTCGTTTGTCTCCCGCAAAGTGGCGCTAAGCTTGGAGTTACTTTTAATACATTTATGCACTTGGGTTTATGTTCCTTGAGTTCCGAACCTTTGTGGGAATAAAATGAAAGAAAGAAAAGGAACCTTATTTTCACCTCCTTTTTAATGAATAGTTAGATTTAATTATGCAAATTAAATTCGACTTTGCGTTTAATGACACTTAATTTGAACTTATGCAATTTTTAAATGGAATATTAGAGTATATGAGTGACTTTGTGTCGATGAGTCAAAAATTCTTGACATCAATTAAAAAACCATTAATTCGAATTTTATTTCTTGATGATTTCTTGACGCCGATTTTTATCATCGAAGTAAAAGGTAAAAACAAGAGCCAGAAATAAAGCACTGAGAGAAACAAAGTGAATAATACACCAATTGACGTATGGGAGACATTGATTTTCATAAAAGGAATAAATTTATTTGCCCAACACCATAACTTTCTCTTTGTAACATGAAAACACAATTGCTTTTTTTGACGATTATGTTTTGTTCATCATATTTTTCATATAGGTGGGGTCCAAATATATAGATGTCATGATAAAGTTGTAAATTTGCAAAATTCATCCATGTGCGACATCCATAGTTATGGCTATCGTACTTGACAAGTTTTTGCGTTGTATTCGTGAGAAATTGGTCACGTGCACGCATCGTCGTAGAAGAAGGCGGACAAGTACAGACGTGTTGACAAGTGTCAAGCAAAATGTGTCAGAAAGCAGTAAATTTTCGTTAGTTTTTTTTTTTTAATTGAGAAAAGTTGATCATGAAAGAAGTCCCCAAAATGCTGAAATCTTGGGGTCTTGGTAATAACATTTAATTCCTTGAAGGTATTAACAAACTATGTAATTTAATTCTGAGTGAAATTCCTACACCAAAGTCGCTGACGCCGTTTATTTAGGGTTAAGTTGGGACAAAAATTTGGTATTGTCACTTACCTGTACAAATAATGAAAAAAATACAAAATTATTAATAATACATAATGCAGTTGGCGATGACAATTTAAATATCCCATAACGATGATAAATAGTTAATGACATTTCTTATGATAATTATAACAGCAACAATTTATTGAATGAAGCTTTATTTTAAAGTTTATGAAGTATCAATATTAAATATGTTTCATAAAAATCTCCATTCAATCATGGCCGTTGTGCCCATTTAAAGATGTCAGTGAAACGAATCCTGTCGTCCAAACATCTCTTCATTGATGCCCACAATTATAAGTAATCAAAAATCAACGGTTTAATATGGTTGGTGAATCTATAAATAGTGACGACATATAACTAGATTTAGAAAAATAGATATTATAATTTCACATAAATTTGTGATCTTGATACTTTGATTAAACTTGGTCAAAGTTGACATTAAAATAGTAATTCTACGGTAATTGAAACTATCGAATTTGCAAATCTTTAGGAATCCAACATTTTATACATACATATTTCATTAGTTAAATGTTCAATCATATTTTTTCATTTGTTGATTTCTCAATTTTGCCAAATCTATTACTTTTCAGTAAATTAAATACAATATCTTTGTAGGAAATTAATAAATTTGAATCACTGAATAATAATGATAAAAAAATAGCCCTGCATTTATCAATATTAGTTCAAAAGGAGAAAGTATATTTCTTGTCGAAATTTATAAAATCGATGATTTGTGTTTTGCTTTTCTTTTTGACTTGTTATTTTTAGTGGCTTCAATTGAAAAAACCATAAAAAATTGAAATTTTCATGTTTCTAGAGAAGGTATAAAAATAGTGTATAATTTAGTTTTAATCGTTTTTTTTTAAATCCAAAATATGATTAAGATTAGAAATTCGAAACTATCAAGTCCATAGAAGGAGGCCCGACTATTGGAGGAAAAATATGTATGGATTTGGTGGTGCGAATCCCCACCAATTTTTTTTTTTTTCTATACTGCGCGAACGATACACTTGTAGTAAAATCAGTCGGTTCGCGCAGTACAGAAAAAAAAATAATTAAAGACTTAGAGTGGGTATTCGAGCAGCCAAATCCTTGCACACTCAACTGTTAGCGGTGACATAGGAAGTCGGGCCTCCTTCTATAGACTTCATATTCCAAACAATTCATTTTTCAATTGTCAAATCCAGTGAGCTATATTTTTATTTACAAGTCCTTGTCATGATTTCTTTACTCAAACATTCGATGCTTTTATTTGTTCAATTAACAATTATTTCTGTAACGGTTCAAAATTTTCAAAAAGAAATTCATAATTATGTAATCAAATTTGATTTTATTTGAAAATTCATTTAAATTTAAATCTTACTTTTACCCAATGCAATAATTTTCTGCAAGTCTCGAATTCATGCACAGTTTTTTGAGCGTCCCTCGAAGCGGGCGATTCCCGGCAGCGCGTAACCGTCTCGTTTTGCATTTTTTTGGAATGGAACTGGTTCTTTTTCGAGCTGATCCATTAACGATATGTACACTTACAACGAAACCTGGCATACTATCTGTAGACATAATGCGGAAATTCCAATCAAAGACTATGGTTCCTCTCCATTTCTATTTCACTACTCTGAAAAAAAAAAAAAAAAAAAAAAAAAAACATTTCTCACCCCCAAACAATTCGGAAATGAGTTTCTTACCATAACAATGCATGTTGACAACAGAAATATATCATTAGTAAAATTAGTAATGCTTCTTTCAAATAGTAAAATTCTTTGTTCAACTACAGAATTTCCAATATCAGAAAGTCAGTCAATCGTAACTAATAACTTGACAATCCGAGTACATACTTCGAGCTGCACCTAATGATCTGAGTGTGAATCCTTAAAAAGGGTCCAGTTGGGTCGGACCCTTAGGCAAAGGTAACAACAAAATGAAAATCGACTTACAATTAGGTCCCCTTTATCATAGCACGTCACAGTTATGTACCTAACTTACCTTAAGATCTCGAAGGTACTAATGACCATTATTCCATCTGGTTTGTCCTCTGATTCTTATCATTTGGAGAGTCGAGACGAAACTTTGACTTTTCAACATTCCGAAACGTTGTCTATGGTTTCACTTTACGTATTTTAGCGTCGTTAATGTAAGACAAAGAAAACGTCTTGGAAAACTAATGTATACCTTGAAAAATACTCTCCTTTTTTGCGCGGGAGCGAGAGGCCGTAATAAGTCTGTAACGCGCTGAATTAACGGCGCTACGTGACGTGTAAAAGCCGGTTTCGGGTAGCAACCTGTCTGAGAGCGCGTATCGAATGAGTCAGCGGGGAAGCTGCGGAAACGGGCGTATTTTTAGATGGTTTGAAAAACCTGTCGAGACCTGTTCGCCCTTTTTACGAGATCGGTAATGCCCGAAAATCGCAAGTAGTTTATAGATATAGTGCATTATATACTTACTACCTTGATGCTGAAAATTTTTCGAAAAAGCACTTGAATGTTCAATGTGATGAGATATTCATAAACTCGAAGAACGAAAAATGGGAAAATTAAGGTGCTATTGTTATTTTCGCTTCGGCGTGCAGAACATGGTAAATTCAAAGCCATAATGATATAAAAGTGATCTTTCCAACTTGCGCATTGGCGTACGCGAGTAGGAGTCTTGATGTACCATATTCTCCTACGCGTGAAAGATTGGAGCCGATGAGAGTGCCTGGAAGTTAGAAGTAAAGCAGGTATTGAGGTGCGATATTAGAATATATAATTATTTTTATTGCATTTTGAATTCCAAAATGAGCTTGAATGTGTAAAAATATTTAATACAGCCTCAAATTAGAGCGTGCAAGTTATAATTTGCTGTAGCTAAAGGTGATTCCACCGAAATAACTTGAAACCAATAAAGGGAACCTTTGTTTTTGACGCCATGTTAAAAAAGTTGCAGTAGACATTCAACTTGTGACAATGACACATCAAATCCACAATGAGTGATCTAGTCGCACACGGCTAGAAGACGCCTTTACTTTGTTTCCTTCCCAAGGAACAAAAAGTGTCTTGCATATTTCGTGGCGTTAAAGTGTTCATCTTCTAATGTGTCACCTCGTTCAGTGGACGGCTCAACATGCAACAAAAGTGTACGTTAGCGATTACTTTTATTTTCTTGAAAGGGTTTGGCAGATTGCAGTTGATCACACATAACTTGAATACTCAAAAAATGCGCGTGACTCATATGGATGTGTTGTTACTGATTGCTGAACACTGGTTCAGCAGGAATAACGAAGAGTTTATATTGCAAAAAAACAACGACTTTAAACATCATAGCAAGTTATGCAGTATCTAGAAGGAACCAATAGAAGTCAAAATACTTGGCTGGCCTCTTTGTCGCCAGACGCCAGTTTTTTTTTTTTTTTTTTTTTTTTTAATCGATTGACCCTGAAAAAAGAGGAAACTCCGTCAAAAGGTCTTAGAGACTTTGAATAAGTTGCCGCGCAAAATTAGAGAAATTGAAATATCTCAACCATGTGGATTTTGTGCAAATATTTCTCGACGATTCCAGGCGCTCATCGATGTCAATGATGATTAGACAACATACTGAAATGGTTGCGGCGTTATGCATCAACCGTTTAATACCTTTTCGTAAAACAAAGTTCTCTGGATCATTTATTTTAAAAATATAAAAAGTGGCACGCTCTTGAGATACTGTATTAAATAGTGAATGCATGTTTATTCGTTCAGGATTCGTAGCGACTGACACGTCAAGTATCTATTGCCAACATAATAACACATGTAGCGCAAACTTTAAAATCCGGTGCTCGGACCGCACTACGAGAATCTTGTAACTCGCTCGTAAACTTGACGCAACGCTTCGACCCATCAACACTTGTATTTATAGCCTAATGTGCCGCATCTAATATACGAGCTCGCCAATTTTACCCATTGTAGATTTTCAGCTCCATGATTCCGGGCCAAACGAGAGCACTAAAAAGCCCCTTTTCATATCGTTTGAGTCCTTAAAGAAACTTTGAATTAGGCTTTCACAGTTTTTTTCGCTATTTTGGTTATTTTTAAAATTTATTCAAAGTTAGTCTTCTCATTACGTACACTTGAAAAAAGATTCTATTGCATTAAAGCCTAAACAAGCTGTTATACAACTATTTGCATAAAAGTTGCCATAAAAAACTGGAGCATGGATAAGCATAAACTGTAACATTGAAAACAAGGAATTGAACATTTGAAGTCAGGCATAACGTAATATTGTGAAAATATATATGAAAACAGTCGATTTCTAATAAAATTCTAAGATGGTTTTATCTTTGCCATTCATCAAAAACTCAAAATCAAAAAAAGTATTTGTATTGTTAGTTGAACCAATTAACCCTCTCACTCTCCGTATATTCGCAAAAATCAAAATAAAAGAAATATTTGACTTACAAGTCGAACAGATCTGATTGGTTTGTAATTTTCCAGTTGTTTGTTCATCATCTTTTTTTTATTTCTATTACTTGATAGATAATTATTTTATTGAAAAAATCGATAAATATGTCTATTATCAAGTCAGAAGTATAACATACATATTATTCAGAAATAAAGAAAACTTTCTATTTTTTTATGGTAAAAAACTTTTTAGTTTTGCATCGGGCCCCTAGTTTTCCAGTCCTGGATCCCTATTCCTTTTCGGCGACCCTGTTAATTATTATTCCCTATAAAAGCTCAAGTATTCTGAAGTCCTTGCCGAATACTGGAATCCCACACTGGGTGTCTCCAAAATCGAGGTCGCGGTAAGTGCATTCTTCGGTGTGTCCTTATCAAAAAAAATCTGCAATACTTGAATAAATCAAAGTCACTGCGATAATTTTTCTCACGACCTGACGAGGCAAAAGTATCGCCCTTCGTTTTCAACTTGCCTGATTGGCTCGTTCATTTATCGTACCCCTTTGATTAGATATAATATTAATTAATGTAACCGATAAAGAGTATCACGCGAAATAACACATTCGATGATTTAGCGCTCGCGAACTTTTACGAACGGATAATCAATCGCGAATTGTCCTCGATGCATACTTATTTACTCGCAGACCAATGAGCCGGGGGTAAAGTCCTCTTTATCGATTCGTCGAACTCGTTCATTCGGTCGCTCGGCAAAGAATACACCGTCTCTAAGATGCTCCCTGCTATTGGCCGTGAAAAGAAATAAAAAAGACGGGAAATTTCGGCTGCACCTCTTTCCGGGGAGAGCAAACTTTGCGACCGAGAAATCGGTTTTTACCTTACGAATAGCGCGAGATAAGAAACGCATTGAAATAGCCAAGTTGACGATAACAATGTTATTTATCTTCCGAGTGAGAGTTGCGTGATTTCATTGTACTGGGGATTCAGAAAAATGAAAGAAACTTGGAATGGAATGGCTTCAAAGTTTTTTTTTTTTTTTTTTTTTTTTTGGAAACAGTGGAGAAGTTTTTCGAATGGATTCTGATAGAGGAAGAGAATTGCTGAGAGTAGTGTAACAATGAAACGGAAGAAAATTGAGAATTTTCAGTTAAGGTAGTAGCACTTGGGCAATTTTATGTAGATTTCCCTGAAATTTTGAGAATTCGATTTTGATATTGCACCTAATCTATGCTAAAAAATTACAAATTTGCTTTCTGCACAGATTTTTGAGATACGAATTTTAAAAATATACATGTACTTAAGGTAAACGTACCGCGTTGCGTCCGATGCGGATGAATAAAGTGCGAACTTATTTATTACTGATGCCTTGTTTAGTATTAAAAGTTATAATCTTTTTCCGTGATTAATACTCCCACACGCGTCCATTCAAGCATACTTTTTTTTAAAGAGTTGGTATTTCTACATTAATTTTAATTTTCGTCGTTGACCCTATAAACTGTCAAGTGCTCACTTTTCGGCAAGCAAAAAAAATTGTAACCGCAGCTGCAAATTGCTTGCAATGTATATTATTTTTAGTAATGATCAACACAGCATTTAATGATCCGGCATTGTTTGGATATGCGCAATCACCTCCAAATTTATTAAAATTGCCTCTGACATATTCAAATATAAAACGAGGTGTAAATAGTGAATGCAAACATGTTCATAATAATTTTGACACCTATGCGTCCGCAGCATTCATTTTACGAAAAATTGAAAAAAAAAAAATTTATCCGGAGAAAACGTAAAAAAAAAAACAATAGTTCTTAGTTTTTTTAAAAATAAATATAAGAAACTAGTTGTCACCCGTCACTGCCGAGGCTATGGCCTATGCTTGCTTTTTATTGAAACTTAACTTTGCTAAAGTGAAGTTTGACAGCGTAAATCGATTTTGATTTTATAAAACGCAAAAAACTGTTTTTTGACCTTCTCGCATAAATCTAGAGGTATTAGGCTTTAATTAGAGCCATCGCGCACCTTTCCAACCCAAAAACTCTATTTTTTAGGAGGTTTCTAAAGGTACGTTGTTAAACTTCACTCTAACCTTAACTGAAAATGTACCTAACTAAATTCAACCTGCACACGAATCGCACCAACCAAACCTGCGTGCCTGCGCGCATGCGCAGATTGCAACCAAACCTAACGTAACCTAACTTGGGGACCCCAAATCATGACATCGATAACATATGTTATCGATGTCATATACATGTTTCGATATAAATCGATATCAGTGAGGTCTCTTAAGCTAGCAGGACATATGTAGTAGACAGTAAAAAAAGTAAAGTACTAAATTCGGGATAATTTAGTGCTAAAATCATACACAAACAAAAAATTTACTACACCTCCCAGTAGAAAGTTATAAACAATCCTGCCAACTTAAGTTGAAGCTAGGAGACTCTCGTCAAAAAACTTAAATGTTGTAGGGATTACGTTCCTTATATTTAGTGCTAATTCATTACACTAAAAAAATGAAACTAGAGTGATTTTTCAATGCATATGTAATGAGCACGAATGCGTGCGCATTTGATTTTCAGACTCGCAGACACCAACATCTTTAACGTACTTCAAGTAGTGTACTAAAGTAGTACATTTTCAGCGTTTATATTTCGCACGCCAACAAAACATTCATCACGCCTTTTTTTGAAAATCATGGTCAAGTCTACTAGCTTACAATTGAAGTAAGCAGACTCGCATCGGATCAGCTAAATTTTTGATAACTTTTGTTCCTAATATTTTGTGCTAATCAATTGTAGTAAGAAATAATTAATTAAATTGATACTTAAACCTTTTTTGCTATACAGATCCATGTTTTATGTAAATTTTTATTATTTGTAAAACACCATGGTTGATCTGCTGAATTCAATAAATGTAGATCAAGTGAGTAGTTTTAATATTAATAAGGAGACATGAATCCTTTTGACAATGCAATCGAAAGTCTGAGAGGAAAAACCGAACAAGTAGAAACAGAAAACATAGACTTTCACATCTATCTGTCTCTTATTTTGCAGTATTTTCTCCTAGCCTAATATTTCGAACCTAAATTTGTTTTCAAAATATTTGACTCTAAGCTTCCTCGATTCACCTTCTTATTATTGAGAATGTTTGAATCCTTCAGAATGCAATTTGAATCTAAACTTTTTTCAATGTGTACATTAGAATTCAAATATTGAATAACGTTATTCCCAGTGGTTATTGGAGGTGACGGTAGATTGAATATAATTGAAAATGTCTTAAGGGGCCGTTCATAAATCTCGTGACTCAAATTTTGGTTTTCGAACCTCCCCCCCCTTCCCCCTTGTGCCCCGATTCTCCATAAGTGTTAGCATGGAGTGTGTCTTTTGATCTGACTCCCCTCCTAGAAGGACACGAGGTTAATGAACGGCCCCTAATCTATTACAATGCAGATTTTTGTACAAGATTTTTTAGATTCAATTGAATTCGATAACTGTAATAGAACCAAATGAACAAAATCTAAATTAATTTATAAAATAATGCGTGTTAATTATGAAATTTTTAATGAGAAATAGATATTGTATATTTCAAAAAGAATCGAATTTAAATGCAGTTGACGTTTAATCCGAAAGAATTTTCTGATTCACGGCAATTGAAGGCAAGCATGTCATTCAACCGAACCAAGTTTTGTCATAAAATACCTGATCCATTGAAATCCAGTTCAATCTAAATGCGTCCTATAAAATTTTATTAAATTTTAATTGAATTTCATTCAACACGGCATGATCCAACATTAACATTACTGATGTTTACTGGGATTTAGCGAGCTTCTCGTGGCTTCTCGTAAAATCCGAAAATGACCCAAGTGTTTAGAATGAGCAAGCGCATAGTGATTTTCATTTGCGGAATTTTAACTGTGTAGATCAATGTAGATTTACAGATTTACTGCGTAGACCAATGTAGAGAAATATATGTAAAGAATCGATGGACCGATATTCCCTCAAAAAAAGTAATAATACTCGATAGCATCGACTTAGTTAGTATCGGTTTCGAAGTATGTATTGAATACCGAGTATCCAATACCAGGGTTGAGCGGTATTACTAATCCTGGAATAACGTAATGATTTTATGAGTACTCCGTTGGAGCCATCAATTATGGAATGGAATAAAGTTGATTGCATGAGTTGCTTGGATTGGGAGTTTTTATTCCATTTTCCCGTTTACCTAGAGTAGTCAAAATATTTCGATCCCAAGTTCTCGAATAAAGTGATGAATGAAATACTTCACAAGCAATCGTCTCAATAACTAATGGATTGACACGCCATTCATTTTATTTTACGAATCCATGAATACTTGACAACTCATTTTACATTCATACCATTCTTGTGAAAAAGAATATGTATATCAAAAAAAATGCAGTAAGTTATTTCGTGAATATACAATGAATATAATAGGATGTGAAAAAAACTTTCGCCAAAATCATTCATACAATATCAACTCTTTGTTCTTGCAGTAAAAACTGACCAGTCACTTATCTGGCTACCTGTGCTCACTATCTGCGTTTGTTACCTTTCTAACCTTTTTTTTTTTCTTTTTTTTTTTCGACATTTTTTTCATTCCTTTGTATATGCATGGTGGAATAACTAAATTTCCTCTGAAATATTTCATTCCCTTTTTAATGGGATTGATACAAAATCAGAAGACTGGTATTCTTCTTCCGGTGGAATGAGTGTGCGTCAATCCATAAGTTGCAGAAAGTATTTTCCATGGGATATCCAAAATTTTTCTTTTATCAAAAACTTGGATTTGTAATACTTTGTCTACTCCAGTAAAAAAATAAAGGAACGAGTCTAAAATTCAAGTGCGCACACATTCATGCTCAGTACATACCCTATCGCCCAAACGCCAAGTTTCAATCAACTGCAACTTTCATCCAACTTTCAGGATCCAGTAGAATTCAGCCAAAAGTATGTTGGTACATTGGATATCAATTAACTATCATATTAATAATCAAATAATGGAATATTATTAATTTTACTTCTGGCGCTTTCGGCTAATTGAATTCTGAAGGCATTCTGAACTTGAGCTGGCAGGATTGTTTGTAACTTTTTACTGAGAGGTGTAATACATTTTTTGTTCGTATATTATTTTAGCACTAAATTATCCCGAATTTAGTACTCTACTTTTTTTGCTGTCTGCTACATATGTCCTGCTAGCTTAAGGGACCTGTATCAGTGATAGATGTATCAGCTGTTCCCTGATATGTATACGGATATATTAGCAGTGTACAATATATTTTATTTTTTGTGAACAAACGGCAATAAATAAACGAATAAACGAGTGATTCAACGAAAACAATAGAATTGAGCTTTTTTTTGGTAGTTTCTATCCCAAAAAAAAACATTTCCAATGTAAAACTTTGGAGGTAAGGGGTCGTGTCTAAAAAGCATACAAAAAAACCAAATCTTCCCTATACGCTCAGTAAGGGCTAGTATCCATTAGAGTGAGTAAAGTGATGTGGTTTCGCATGAAAATTTTTCTTTAAGGTTTCTTACATTGAAATTATAACATGATCATACGTGGCACATTTCATTTACAAAAAATCTAGACTCGAGCATTTCTAATCACTCACCTGGCCGCTTTTATGACTTGTAAAGGCAATGTACACTAGTTCCTTGATCTACTGTATTGTCATCTCGAATAGATCTTTTACATCAATTTTGATTAATTTAGAAGTGCCACCCCATTCCTTCCTTTTCTTCTGTATCATAGTGTAATGATAAATACAATATTTTTTATCATAATTACAAAGTATTAATTTTGAATCACCATCCTATTTCTCTCTCGCTCCTTGTCAAAGACAATAAAAAATACAATTATGTTTTTATGACTATAATTTTTGGAAAATTCACAAGCACTGCCAAATTCGTCCCCTCACTTTTGATTCACAATAGTTTAGAATAAAATATTATTGCTATCTGAGTGATTAGTGTACATGCTAATCAACTTTTTATGCTTCCCCTTGTTTCTGAATAACGATCATTCTGAATTCAACATTAAATAAACTCAAAATGGTAAATCCAATTTTTCTACGTATTTACAAGTTATTAACGAAAAAACAACAAAGTCTGAAGATTACGATTTGTCAGGAAAAACGGGCAGGTGAGTGACTGGAAATGCTCGAGTCCAGATTTTTTGAAAATGAAATGTGCCACGTATGATCATGTTATAATTTCAATGTAAGAAACTTCGAAGAAAAATTTTTATGCGAAACCACATCACTTTACTCACTCTAATGGATATTAGCCCTTATTGAGCGTACAGGAAAGATTTAGTTTTTTTTTTCGAATGCGACCCTTCATCTCCAAAGTTTTACATTAGAAATGTTTTTTTTTGAGGATATGGATATTTTTTGATAAATCACTGTCAACTGCTACTGATTCACTTTAATTTTGAAGTTACTGAGCCATAATCCTTTCATCTTACAAGATCTTTTTTTCAACTTCCATAATTTCTGTTAAATAAACAATTTCTTTTTCTTTTAAAATACGTATTTACTATTATGGAACCAACTATTATATTACTTTTTTTTTTTTTTTCAAAAAACATTTTTCAAATAAAATTAATCCGATTAATCAATTTTATTGAACTTGAATTTTATTAAAATTGAATGAATAATTCTAAATAATCTGTAAAAAATGATTTTAAATTTTACGAATTATCAATTTTGACAATATTTTTATTTATCATAAACACAAATTTATTTGTTTTAATTTATACACCTATAAAAATTGATTACACATTTCATTAATCGTCAGTTTTGATGATATATTTTTATTGTAAGTACCAAATGGCAGATTAATTTCGTTAATTTTATTCATCAAATAAGGTTTTTAATTATTGCGAGGTTATTATTAAATTCTTCAGAAAATTTTTGAAATTAGAGAATTCAAACAATTTCGACCGACAGTCGAACAATGAAGTAGAAAAATTATTTTAAAGTTATAAAATATGTGAAATATATATACATGTAAATTTCTTCGAAAAAGTTTTAAATAAAAAATTGTAAAACTTATTCACATCTGTTCATATTGGAAAATTTTAATTTTTGAAATATATATATACATAAATACCTAAAGAATTTTCAAAATTGAACAGCTTTACCACTTTTTCAACATCAGTGCGTACGGAAATTCCATGATTATTATCATAAAACACGTTGAATTTTGGAATCGCGAAAAAGAAAAATATTATCAACTAAATCTACACATTAAAATTTTTTTTTTGTAAAATCCAACAAATTTTTTAAGTAATGTAAGTATCGATCGAACTTTGTAAAAATTAATGTACTGCGCAAAGTTCATGACAACTCCTATTTCAAATTCAAGTTGAAATATCATTTCAACTTAAACAATCAATTTTGTACTTCTGTATATTTATTGTTTACGTTTATATAAACATAACCCACATGTCAAAACAAAGCAAAAAAATATAAGCACAGTTGTTGATAAGATAGGTATTTGCGAACTGCACATACCTGTTTTACCATGCGCTAGTCATTTCTAAATAAAATCCATTCTTAAAAACTTGTGAAAGCCGCAGATTCAATTTTTTCAACGATCGAATATGAATAATTGGCGGCCTTGCCAGTCGCCAAAAAATGTTTTTGTGATTCATTGTTCATGTAGGAAATACCTGCAAAAATAAATTTGTCAAATCTTGACCTTATTGAAAAGATATAAGGAAAAAATGAATCTGTAACAATTAAAAACCAAGTATTTTTTGTAAATATTACTGCTCGGTGCGAGAGTGTGGGAGAACCCCTCGCCTCTCGCTGACTACCGCCAGCAATAATACATTTGATAACGATGAATTTCAAATTGTATAAACAATGATTCAAGAAGTTACGGGGGTCTTCTACCTTGTGCCTTCGTTTCCGACCCTGCTTTTCGAGTATGAATTGTAGGGAAACCAATAATGCAATTAAGGTGTGGTCTTTTACATTTAACTCATTCATTTTCATATTAATCACACGAATTTTATTGAAATTTTGACTGTCTTCGATTTGACCTAGTAATGCCCCCGTACGAAAAACGCGTATTAAAACGGCTGACACGATTCAGCTAGTGAAAGTCGTCAGAATCAAAAAAATCAAATTGATTTAGTTTTTTTATACCCTTGGCTATCGTTTGACACATGGAATTTGTAGGAATCAAAATTTTCGCAAAGTATTCAACATTTTATGTAAAACTTAATTATGATTCCATGTTTTCAGGGTCAATAACAGCTGTAGAAATTGTTGAAATGAAAAATTTCTCAAAAGCATCTGTCAAACGATAGCCAAGGGTATCGAAAAACTAAATGAATTAGGTTTTTTTTTTTTATTTCTGGAGACTTTTATAAGCTGAATCGTGTCAACCGTTGAAATATGCATTTGTTGTACGGAGACACTTCAAGATCAAACCAGAAACGATCTAAATTGCAGAAAAATTTGTGTAACAAGTCTAAAAATGAATAAATCAAATGCAGAAAACCGCACCTTGAAAGCATTTAATGGTTTCTTCACAGCTCATCCTCGAAAAACAATATCAAAAACGAAGCCACAAGGTAGAAGACCCCCTTGAAAAAAGTAATGTTTTATAACGGACGGTATTTCTGCAAGATTTTCCTTTTTTCATTGAATTTTAAACGTTTTGAACTTGAATTAGACACCTGGTAAAGATCCTTCGTGAAATTCTAGGACTATATTCCTTTTACTATATTTGTAAAAACTCCAAATTGACGAAGATACTAGCGATTGAAATTATGAGCGTTGGACCAATGAGTGTGCACCTGGGTTCTGATCCAGGTGGCCAATACGTGCCGAGTTCTCAAATTTTTATCGCTTATATTTCCGACAATTTCGACTCTTTTACGAAATTGACAAAGAAAATATCGTCTTTATTTTCATGAGGGATCTGCATTTTCCGGATACTCAAGTCATTTTTAATAGCTCTGAATGAATGATATGTGTATAATGAAAATTGTTTAAGGTAGGAATCGTATCGAAAATATTTTCTTTCTTTTTCATTTAGTGTAGAAAAAAGTTACCAAAAAAAGCTTTATCCAGAGTTGTTATTTTTCGTAAACTTAGCCATTTATTGGAGCATTTACCTCACCGTGTTTGACAACGAGAGAGGAAACGCGAAACACGTTCGCATTTAAATAAGGCAGTTCCCTCGGTTCGACCTGAAAATCCGCGAGCGTTCGTCAAGCCTCGAGCGATCACAGGTGTCGTAGGCTTAGACTCGCGAATGTAGGTCAGGGTACGTGCGCGTTCCTAGTGCCGGAAAAAACGTCCCGACCTTTTAAAACCAAAAGAAGAGGCCTCTCGACACTCGTAAATAGTACGCGATTTCGCAATTGAAAGCATATCAAACGATTTTTTTTTATAAATCCAGTATGATACTTGAAAAATCAGACGCTTTTCAAAAAACATGGTTGAAATACACACGCTTTAAAAATGATACGGAACTACGTTTTCAAGTTGCGATTAAGGTCATTTTTTTTAAATCTATTGAATATCATTGCTGATAGTTCGAACTGAGTATAGATGAAAAATGAATCATTTGAGAGTCATTATCGTGTCCTGATTCGTGACCGAAAGGTCATTTAAAGATGTTTCTAGAGAGTATGACCAGAGCACCCGAAGAATGCAGATTCCTCCTCAAATTTAAAGACGATATTAGCTTTGCCATATTTTTGAAAACTCAAATTCGACGGAGATGTAAGTAATCGAAATCATAAGCGCTGGACGAATGAGAAGCTTGAAAACTCGGCACATACCAATTTAGGAGAAGCTAAGGTGCACACTCGTTGGCTCAGCGTTCGTTATATTAATCCCGTATGTCTCTTATAATTTTAGGTCTTGGAATTTCGTGACGAATCTCCTGAATTATTACCAAGACATTATGAATGTGAAGAAGAAAAAACCTCACAATTCAATCACATAACATACGAAACAGCCTCTTATGCAAAATCATTAAATTAATATTCCTCTCAGCCAAAACCGAATCGGTCACAGCATTCGGACAAAACTGAAATTAATAAGGAACCGGGCTTGCGGATAATAAATAGAGCGTTGCAGGAGATAAGTATCGACAGGAAAATATCCGAGGCTCATTTGTATCGTGGTAATGAGCGCGTGGGAGGAAAGGGCACGCGGTGCTGAAAAGTAGAAGAAGCGGTGAAGCACACGACGTTCGTGGGCTCGAAGAGGCTGGAAAAGCTTGCGTAACACGCAAAGCACGTGCCGCTTCCACGAGGAAAAACGGATGTACCGTTCCGCGCCATTGGAACGATTCCGACGAATAAGCGATTCGCAGTAATCGCAAATATAATACGCGTATGTCGACGAAACTGAAATTACTTGCCCTAGAAAATGAAATTTTCCAAATCAGCGGGCCTGTTTAGAAACGTGTTGACCGCTCCACCTTTCTCGCGAAATTAACGTGCCGCTTTTATTCGCGGCTGCGGTTTATTTATATCTAAGCTCCATCTTCTTCCCCAAAGCTCTCGGTCTCTAATGAGCAGTATTTTCGACCACTTGATTCTTCCCCGTATCGTCCCAGTCGGGGGGAACTTGGGGAATGTTTCGATGGAAAGGGAGTTTGTTGCTCAAGTCGCAATGCTTGTACATAAAGAAAAACAACATGGATCGTCCGGAATCATAAATTAATAAATACACAAAAAATTCCATGATAGAGAGGGAAAAAACTTTGATTAGAGGTAAATTGATTGTGACACGATGAAAAAATGTATACCTCATCTGGAT
Source organism: Platygaster robiniae (assembly GCA_028476575.1). Lineage (NCBI taxonomy): Eukaryota > Metazoa > Arthropoda > Insecta > Hymenoptera > Platygastridae > Platygaster > Platygaster robiniae. Next base: position 29,626,139 of record CM052019.1, read on the forward strand.
GATTTGTTATAGTGTCGTTTTCATGTTAATGTTACGACAAAACGTCATAGTCAAATGTTTCGATCTCGCGTGCTAACTTTGCTCTTTCTATCTATTCAGTACGATAGAGACATCTGCATTGCCCTGGTTACCTTACACAAGCTTCAGCCACTCATCATATTTGAATACGACCACCATGATTTTGGTTATCACACCCTAAGTACGTTCATGTGCCACATATAGAAAGTGGTTCGATTCCTCACGTGATCGTTTTTTACCGTTCTTAGTTATGTGCGACGATGCGTGACTTCCGTTCTGACTATGGCTGTGTTGTGCAGTGTTTTTGAGTGTTTTTTTTTTCTTTCGCAAGTTTAGAAAAACATGCTAACCTGTAAAGCATTCCTAATCAAGAGCTTTTCCATGCTTTCCAGAGATAGTTTCAAAATGTTGTCTTTGATTTTCATTGCTAATTAGAAACTTTACTGATCCTCAGAAAAAAATGATGATAAGTAAACTTATACTCAGTATTCTGATTCGTAAATATATTAAGTCAGTGAATTTGAAAGGGGCAAATCGTTCGACAAATATTATTTATGTGCAGTAACAGATTTGCAATGCAAACATTAATTTGCATCAAAATGAACTATTTGTATAAATTTCGTGTTAACGTAATGGCATGCACAAAGACACTGATGTTTATATTTCTCACCAACACAAGGCAATGAATATTGCAACTGTTGTTGAAAGTCATTTATCACGAAGGCGTTGCAATATTTGACAACTTTCAACGGCTGTTTTAAGTTGAATGAATCAACTTGAATCAAATGTCTGGCAGACCAGGGAGTCGATAATTTAGATAGCGAAAACCAAATGGCGAATTTTCATCAAGTCAAATAAGACTTGTGAAAATTCTTACAATCATTTTCTTTTCTCGTTCTTTTCCAGTTTTCATTGTTCGTATTTCGTTTTTTGGCGCTCTTCATATTTCTTTATTTCTGTTGGTATTATATATATTAAGTTGTCAAGCTCCCTTCGAGCACGTTCCTAAACCTCTTATACGAGTCGTTTTTTAGTGCAACGACCTTTCCCTCTATCCCGCCCCGTGACATCAAAAACCCGGTAAAAACCCGATTAGCGAAAAGTCGACCGGACCGTGGTACTTGAATATATATCTCACGCCTAAATAGGTCGTTCCGCGTCAAATTAACGCCACTTTAGAACCAGCTTTTTCGTTCCCCTCTCCGGGAATGCTATTTTCGCTGGGAAAATCCGCGCTACCGTAAAACGCACTTGTGAAAAGAATTTATGGTACGAGTCGCTATATTTGTTTTGTTTTCATATAATTGTGCATATATAATGATAAACACTATACTGCGTGGCACAAATTCTAATTTTTTTAGCAAGTTTCACTGCCTTATTGTAACAAACGTTATATTATACGAGTTACAATCATTCTCACTCCACAAATCTAACAATTTGTGTTGCATGCTTCTCTCAGTGCACGTCTTAATGTAATTAAAAGTATCGATGACCGATGAAAAAAAACGCCGTTGTTGTGTACCCGAGATCTCGTTACCGAATATATCCGCTCGATCAGACGTGGCCTTTTGTCCCGACTTGTCCGGGCGGGAAAAAAACAGCATTCCTCAGCGGCAATACAATATTTTCATCGCCGGGAACCCCGATCTCTCGAGTTTCAATGCCCAAGTATTTTTGCCTCTAGTTGATAACTCGATCAATCGGCAAAATGTGTCTCGGTAAACATTATTTTTTATAAATTTCGTAAAAATTTCAAGTTCAATCTTGACCTTGGTCGTCTCGTCTGTAGGCTATTTGAGTAGGAAGGGGTTTTAGCTCTGCATCGATTTTCCCGCGTCGCGATTCGTCAATCCAACGCTATAAAATTTTAATGACCGGAGAGCCGAGAGTGACGTTCGTTAATGCGAAAGCGCCGGTCGCTATCGAATAAGTTATAGTTGCATGAAAGAGGTTTCTTATTTTTGTATCTACGAAAAATCGAACCTGAGCTGAAAAAGTCGGGGCTAATTGCTTTTTCCTCACTAGTTGATGTTCGGTGAAAAGTTTATTGAGATGTGTAGTTTGATTTTTTCTGACTCACTGAGAAAAACCAAGTGAATAATACACCAATTGACGTATGGGAGACATTGATTTTCATAAAAGGAATAAATTTATTTGCCCAACACCAAAACTTTCTTTTTGTAACATGAAAACACAATTGCTTTTTTTGACAATTATGTTTTGTTCATCGTATTTTTCATATAAGTGGGGTCCAAATATATAGATGTCACGATAAAGTTGTAAATTTTCAAAATTCATTCATGTGCGACATCCATAGTTATGGCTATCGTACTTGACAAGTTTTTGCGTTGTATCCATGAGAAATTGGTCACGTGCGCGCATCGTCGTAGAAGAAGGTGGACAAGTACAGACGTGTTGACAAGTGTCAAACAAAACGTGTCAGAGAGCAGTAAATTATCGTTAGGTTTTTGGAGTGAGAAAAGGTGAGTATAAAACAAGTCCCCAATCACTAATTTAATTCTGAATGAAATCCCTACATTAAAGTCGCCGACGCCATTTATTTAAGCTTAAGATTGAACAAAAATTTGGTACCACTTCAGTATTGTCAATAACTATACAAATAATGAAAAAAATACAAAAATATCAACACAAAGCATTTAGCGATGGCAATTTGAATATCCCATAACGATAATACACAGATAATGGCATACCTTACGGTAATTACATCAGCAACACTAATTATTGAATGAAGCCTTATTTAAAAGTTAATAAAATGTCAACATTTAATATGTTTAAACAAAATTTCCATTCAGTCCTGGCCGTTGCGCCCATTTAAGGTGACCCGGAACGTACTGTAGTGCGAGAAAGACAAATGGAAATGGAACCGGTCGAGAGGAAGAAGGACGATAAGAGAACGTCTTCCGAGTCACCTTAAAGTTGTCACTGAAATAAATACTGTCCGTGCAAACATCGTTTGCGCGACGCACATACATGAGGGGTGGCGGTTCTATATGTGGTAACTGTCATTTTAGAAAGTTTTCAGGAGGAGGAAAAAACGTAATCATTTTGAAAATTTGGAAAATAAACATTCGAAAAAATAAACATAAGTTGCTTACACAGATTCCAATAAACTATGAAAGTTTGAGAAACCTATGATTGAAAAAATGAGACTTTGCTACCATTTAAAGTAAGAACAGTGGTAACTGCAGGGATAGTGTTCGTTCTTTAAGTGGTAAGTGACATAGAATCCAGGTACAAATATTCTAGCCGCATTCAAGTCAAAAAATTATATTTAATTTACAATTTCTTGCAAATAAGAACGTCGTTCTGGGGGAATGTAAGTGATGAATTTTTGAAGGTCTTTTTTTTTCGTCACTCAGATCCTTTTTCGTAGCAAATGAGATTTCTAGGTCTTTCAGGTTTTTCATCGATTTTCCTGTCGAAAAAAAATTATTTCACTGGTAACATGGATGAGGTTGTACAAAAAAATGGAAACATTAGGAATTTTTGACGAACTACTTGTACTACAGTATATGAAATTCGAATAATGTTGTTTAAACAATTAGTTTGAAATTATTATTGCAGGTTCTTGTTTTTACAAAAGATATGTGCTTTCCGTGGTTTTTGGAAATACTGAACAAAAATTCAATATTATTTTTGCAAAATTACTATGTTTGAACAATTTTTTTGAACAAATTATTGCAAATGTTTGTTAAAAAAATATGTATATGCTTTCTATGGGTTTGTTACTCGCTGATCAAAAATTCAACATGAATTCTGAAAAACTAATTTACGTTTAAACAATTTGTATAAACAAACTATTACGGAATTTAGTTTCTACAAAATATGTTTCTCATAGTTTTCTGGGTCCCAAAACGAGAAACAAATTGTTTTTAACAATTCGTTCGAACAAACTCATATCGCACTGCCTTTGACATACTCCTCTTGAAGATGTTATAACACTCGAAAGAAACATTAGTGAAAGATCTCCCCGATTTCGTTGCGTAGCTCGAGCCGCTCCGGCGATGCTCCGAACGCTTCTCTTTTTCCCTCAGCATATCTATTACAATACTTTCGTTTAATGGAAAATTCTTGCAGTGTTGCACTTGTTACGTATACAGAGATGAAAAACTGGGTGCACTTTTTTTGTTATCACAATAATTCTTACCTAAAAACGACGATAATCCTCAGAGGACACCTCGAGTTCTTAACATACTTTCACTTTGTAGACGAACTGGAAATGACACAAGGAAAATTTTTTCACAGTCACGTTTTCACGACCAATGATGACTCACTTAAGCTCATAGATGGCAGTTTTCAGAAAAAACAAACGTAGGAACCGAGCGGTTATAGAAAAAAGCACGATCCTCACGTGTGTCCAAATGTACAGTTACCACATTTAGAACGATCAAGGGGCATGCAGTTACCTCATTTCGGTTTTCAAAACTCGAAAATAAAATAAAAAAACCGAATTTTAAAAAATTAGCACCAAGTTATGGCGCTGCCGAAAAAACAGTGATAATGTAGTTATTGGGGGAATTATAAGAATGACTTAATTTGAATTCGGTGTGAGAATAAACGCGTCCAAAAGTAACTTAGTTGGAAGAGTACTCGACGCGTAATCGAGAGGTCCCGGGTTCGGATCCCGGCTTCTGACGAACTTTTTTCTCGCATATGAATTCAATGAAATAAATCATTGACTGGGAAAATCGAGTAAAGTGGATGGAATTAGTTAATAATTTTCATGACATCGTCTGCTCCTGAGCCTAATACTTCAACAAATGCAAAAAACGATTTTGCGCAAAAACGTCAGTTACCACAGTGGAACGCCACCCCTCACATATGGATAGGCGAAAATCAACGGTTAGATATGCTTGCTCAATACATATATCAGTGTGTCATTTAACTATATTTCTCTCATTATCAGTAATTCTGTCTTGATTTTTCTATAAGGGGCCGTCCACATATCACGTCATCACTCTTAGGGGGAAGGGAGTGTTAGGTTTGATGGATAATGACGTAGAAGGGAGTTGGGGTTCCAAATACGATAGCGTGATCATCAAAATAAAGTTCGGGTCACTTTTTTCGAATTTTGCGCTGTTTTTCAAATGTCGTTCTGACTTTTTTTTTAATTTTTCGCCGAATCCACATGAAATTAATTTTGCCACTCAACATTGAATCATTAGCATTTGTGAAATTTTTGCTTTGATTTGTGGGCAAAACAATGTTTTTTATTTATTATTTTTTTTTTTACTTTTTATTTTTTGTACAATTACACTAGTTTACAGCGAAATGTAGCCACATCAAATTTCAATGGTTTCCTTAGTAAAATGACTCGCTGAATCCGAAAACGCAGTCCAAAAAATTCCCCGTAGGACGGATTTCGCGGTATTGCGAAAAAACTGTTTTTCGCATATAGAGAAAAAGTGTCTTCAGTCAATCGCAAATATCTCCGGTTCTACTTGAACGATTTTGATAATTTTTATATCAAAATGTAGGTAATTTAATAACCTATAAATTATTTCCCTGAAGTTTTACCGTCACATTCACGGTTTGGTTGCTATTCCGACATTTTTATATAATTTTTTGTCATTTTTATTAATTTTTTGAAAAAAAATCAACTTTGAGCGAAAATTAAGCCGAAAAAAAAATTTTTTTTCATCACTTCAATGAATGGATGTTGAAGCCCAATCGATGACAAAAAAAAAGAGTGGTCAGTTATCAAAATCAATGGGAAAATATAGAAGTTATAGGTGTTTTTCCGAAAAAAGGCAAAAAGTCCATTTTGCTCAACTTAATAGCATTGTCAATTTTTATTGATACTAAGTCACAAAAAATGAAAAGTTAAAAATGAGTCAAGTCCGATCGTCTTTGTCGCTTGTGCATGTCTTCGCTTTCTCGAATCAAAAACCAGCAATAATCGCCCATCATTGTTTCATCCCAAAATCCTTGGTATCGTCTTTCCATGTTTTTCATTTGCTGATGGAAGCGTTCGCCATGTTCATCGCTTTCGTCGCCAAGATTTTTCGGGAAAAAATCCAAATGCGAATGTAAAAAATGAATTTTGAGAGACATATTCACACCTGTCGCCGAAAAAAAGTGAGAAATAATCAGCATAATTTAATAGTATAGAAATGTAAATTTATATTAAAAACATACCTATTTTCTTATAATTCACTAGCAAATCTTGGATGATTTTCTTGTAGTTCCGACTTCTTGAGTTACCCAAAAAGCCATCGACGATAGAACGAAACGAATTCCATGCTTTCGCCTCGTCTCCTGTCAATGTTAAAACAAAATTGGAATCGCTGAGAATTTTTTTTATCTGAGGTCTCACGAATACGCCTTCTTTTATCTTAGCATCAGATAAATTCGGGAACACGGATTTCAAATAATGAAAATAATAACCGTCTTTTCGCAAAGCTTTGACGAAATTCTTGAAGAGTCCAAGTTTAATATGTAATGGTGGAAGTAGAATCTTGTCTTTCTTCACTAGAGGATCGAATTTCACATTTTCCTGACCTATGGTGTAATTGATTCGATTCGGCCAGTCTTTTTTCACATAGTGTTCATCTCTCGCTCTGCTGTCCCACTTACACAAAAAACAGCAGTATTTTGTGTAGCCTTGCTGCAAACCAGTTACCATGGCAACAACTTTGAGGTCAGCACAAATTTTCCACTCGTGATCTTTGTACTTAATCAAGTCCAGTAACATTGCCATAGATTGATATGATTCTTTCATGTTGACAGCATGGGCTACAGGAAGTGAAGGCTTCATGTTTCCTTGATGAATCAAAACTGCTTTTAAGCTTAATTTGCTGCTGTCAATGAACAAACGCCATTCGATTGGATCGTAATTTACACCAAATTCAACAAACAAACCAGTGATATCATGACAATAACAAACATTCTTTTCCCTCGAATAGTATTGGGCAAATCGTATATGCCGATCTCTATAGTACGTCACCTTCACGCCCGAATCCAGTAAGTTCCGTTCTTGCAAACGTGATGCCAAAATCTCCGAATGATATTTCGTCAGATCTGAGTCTCTTATCAAATCATTAAGAGCGAATTGTGTAAAAGGCTTTGAAACTTTCATAGGCTCTGTGTCAGTCGAATTGGATTCACTTTCTTCTGATGATGGTGTGTCGATTTTTCTTCTCTTCTTAGGGCTTACTGGATACGGAACGTCAGTGGAATGCGGAACTGGTTTTGTTAACGATGGTACATGCGGATATACAATTTTGCGATGACGTCCGTGTTGTTTTATGTTACATAAGAAGAAGTAACAGTCAACCTCGTGATTCATTGGCTGTCGCCAAATTGCAGGCACATCGAATGACAAGTAGCGACTACGAAAAAGAAATCATATGAACGTGGTAGTATATTAAAGGGTTAAAATCAGAAATAGAATAGATGAATATATATTTATACGTACTTGTCACCTGCCATCCACAAAACCAAATTTGTTCTGCATGTGTTGCACATAGAACTCGGTGTCCATGCTTTATCAATATTTTCAGGTGAAACTTTGAAATACAAACTGTACGCATTTTGTAATGCATCCGTGAAATTCCGTGGTTTCGCGAAAATATATTCTGCACAAGCATAGAAGAACTTATTCGGATCATTTTTGCACTTGAATCTACGTTTCTGGACGCTCATCCTTTAAATTTCGATTTAATTTTCCGTGCCTAAGGTACCTTTCTGGGTCAAGCCAGCGCACCAATCAGAGCGCAGTAGGTTTTCCCGCGGGTTTTCCCCGGATCAACCAAGCGCACAAATCATAGTGCACCGCGGGCTCCGCCACGGAGCGAGCCAGCGCACCAATCAGGGTGCACCGTGGGTCTACTTGACCTATGTGTAACACGCTTATGATGATAACCATTGTGCACTTTTGATCAATTTTAAAGTGTCCTTTCGATTATTATGCGCTTTTGATACGCAGCCATTTTTAAAATGATATTTTATTTGATAAATAATAAATACGTAAATGTAATTAAAAATTCATATGTACTAACAAGGTATTTTCATCGTTTTGAACGAGTAGATCCCCAGAAATAGTCTCTTACTAATACAATTTTAAACTATATTATATGAATTACTTTCTCATAAAATTTTATAGGAAACCAGGAACAGTAAATTACGAATCTAAGGAAAATGGACTTTTTACCTTTTTTCAGAAAAACACCTATAACTTCTATATTTTCCCATTGATTTTGATAACTGACCACTCTTTTTTTTTGTCATCGATTGAGCTTCAACATCCATTCATTGAAGTGATAAAAAAAATTTTTTTTCGGCTTAATTTTCGCTCAAAGTTGATTTTTTTTCAAAAAATTAACAAAAATGACAAAAAATTATATACAAATGTCGGAATAGCAACCAAACCGTGAATGTGACGGTAAAACTTCAGAAAAATAATTTATAGGTTATTAAATTACCTACATTTTGATATAAAAATTATCAAAATCGTTCAAGTAGAACCGGAGATATTTGCGATTGACTGAAGACACTTTTTCTCTATATGCGAAAAACAGTTTTTTCGCAATACCGCGAAATCCGTCCTACGGGGAATTTTTTGGACTGCGTTTTCGGATTCAGCGAGTCATTTTACTACGGAAACCATTGAAACATGTAGAGAATACAAAAATTTTTCAAAACTTGTAAACTAGTGTTATTTTTCTCAGATAATTATCTTTTACTTATATTTGATACGTAAATTGTTATGTTAACTTTTTTCAACACAAGGTTTTGACAAAATTAAGTTTTTACAATTTATAAAAAAATTTTTAATACGATCAGTAACATAAAACTGCGTTTAAATGTTATAAAATTTCAACAGATATTTTTTGTTCATATTTAATGCAAGAACCATGGCCTATTGCCAGCGAGTTTGATTAAAATCCTATAAAGAATGTGACAGTGAAAATTTGCACTCGATTTTGTTCTTTTCATATTAATCCATGAAAATGCGCTTTATTACACCAAAAGATTAGCTTACAGAGAAATTTAATCACCTCCATACGATCAAAATTATATTTTATGTGTCGTCGGCACTGGGGGGGGGGGGGATATGGAAAAATGACGGTTGATGACGTGGGGGGGGGGGGGGGCTGAAAATGGGTGAAAAATTGATGACGTAATATGTGAACAGTCACTAAACTACATTTTTTACATGTTCTTTAATTTTGATGTTTTTTTCTTTAGTACATAATCGTTATCATGCACACAATCAGAAAATATTTGTTTTGATTTTCTTTTAACCAAATATAATAACTGCGAAACCTCGGAACAATCTTCGCTTAGCGCGCCTAGAAACGGCATTTTCCCCGCCGGCGCGATCGAATGACGTGAAAACGTAGCCCGCATATTTAATCGACACTGACGGTCGAAAGTAATTTACTTAGACGCGATTCCGCGGCGGCGTAATAGCACCTCGTTGCTGGGTTAACAACCCGAGATTTCCCATTTTGGTCTCCTATTTCTGAAATCTGCTACGTCGAGTTGTCCTCTCTAATAATTCACATCGATCACCTCAATCTTTCAAGCTCTTTTTGCCTACTAAAAGACAGCTGAATTTAAGAGGAGACAAGCTCTCTCTCCACGTTCAAAAATTATCAAATCGAATTTGTGAGTTCTCTCTGCCGATTTGCAATATTGCTGATTTTTTTATTAGCCGCCTAAACATAAATAGGCAATTTTCATTTTAATGACCTCGAATTTTTTGCTGCCTTCTCCTTGAGAAATTTTTTCAACATTTTTATTATGCGATATCTAATACTTTTTCAAGAATTTTTTTCTTATGATTAACATGTTCAGGTATCGAGCATTTACAATCTCTATAACACGAATATTTACATCAATGGTTCAAATATATATTTTTTTTTTTTTTTTTTTTTTTTTTTTTCGAATCCCTAAAGTTCATTAAGGGGGTCTTCTGTAGTAACGGCTCTTTTTTAGGCGTTTTTCGAAATTTTGCTGTAAAGAAAGTATTCGATATTTTTTGGTACGTTTTTTTTTTTTTTTTTTCAAAGTTTTATTGTACTTTTAACAAAATGCGGTATTAGGTTTTAAAGAATATTCATTAGTTGCTGCCCTGCAACCCCGCAAAGTGATGCCCTCTAAAAAAACATGTGTTGATGGTTCACACAATTGCACCGGTCTGAACCGTTGAAATTGAAATAGTATATTTCGCACATCCGTGCCTGTTACGAACGATATTTTATGTACCGAGGGCATAGGAAACGCGTTTAGAGATCTCGAGCTGGCATAGAAACGCGTTTTCTATGCCAAAGGTACATAAAACTTTTTTTTTTTTGTAATCTATATGAGTGCCCTTATTGTCCGACGGGAGTTTTTTTGTTTCACATTAAAAGTTTCAAAATGGCGCAACTCAAAAGTGGAACATTTTTTCGGCCTTCAGAATGTTTGAGAAACTTGTAAATAATAATATCGAAAAAACCGCTCATCGGACTATATCGACAACAGTTCTGAGCGTTTAAAAAAAAGAACTTATTGAAATCCGTTTGCTCAATCGTTAGTAATCGTGTGAACCAGATCGAATAACATGGTTTCGAGAAAAACGCCATACGTACCATAGGAATTCAGCGGAGGGCGTCATAACCCCCCTCCCCCCCCCCCCCTTAAAAAATCATTTTCCCGTCCAAATTCTTCAAAAAGCTTTTTTTATAAGATAAATAATAATATTACCTGTTGGAAAATTCAAAAAAAAAAAAAAAAAAAAACAATTTTTTAAAAGTGCTACTACAGAATACCACCTTGATACTTCGGCAAATATCAAGAGAAAAAATTATAATCATTTTGCACGCCTTTGATCTTGTCCTCTTCGCCCCCCCCCCCCCTTCGCGCAAATTTTCATACTACGTCTTCGATATGCGAGCGCGACACCTGGCCAAATGTTTATTCTCGAATAATACAAAAATATAAACATTTAGTTAGGTTATTGCCGCATTGACAACTATCCCGTCGTTGTTGACGCCGCGTGCGAAGCCTGATATCGGTTTTATCCTCTTACAAGCCAAGGATTTGCTGAATTCATCATCGTCGTGAAATTGTATTAATAGAAAAGCACTCTGTTTGCGTACCTTCGAATAATTGTATTGGATGAAGTCATATAAAAAAACCCTTTTCTTCAGGTGTACACGATTTTCACCCTTTTGAAACGTCAAGAAAATTTTATTGATAAACTTTTTTTGAACTTTCTCGTATTTAAAATTTTACCTCCAACAATTTTGAAAATTTTGGATAATAATTACAGTATGTGCTCATAGCCTTGGCAATCTTTAACAACATGAAAAAATAATTCTTCTAGTTGAATATTCCTTTAAAAATTATCTTGTCGAGTCTTGTTTCACTGAAAGAATAATATTTTTTCATTATTATTACATTTATCTTATAAAATTGTAAGTTTTTCTCGCATGTATTTATTAAATCGATATTTTGAAAAAATGTAAACTGTTTATTATCATTGTTATTCGTCTCTGTTGATTTTTACAATTTAATTAATATTTGACGAGGAAATTTTTTTGTAATGGATATTTCGAAAATTGTAAATCTAAAAATTTTTTGGTTGAATGTTTTTATTACAAATTTTGACACAGGAAATTTGAATAACTTTGATTTAAAGTATAAAATTTTTAGACTAATAACATTAAAATCTAACTTTGGAAAATTCTCAATAAGCTCGATTGTTGATTATGTTGTTGCGAATTTCAAAATTTTGCTGTAAAATAGCACATTGTGACCTTTACGCTCGTTGAGCGATAGATAAGAAGCATCGATCGGAAGATGTTGATATTTTTCTGGTATGGAAAAATGTCCATTAAATCTGTTAAAGAAATTATTACCATAGAATTTCTAAAAACTTATCTCAAATTTTGAATATTATACATGTTTCAGAGTGCAACATTAAACTATATACAGGGTGCGCCATTTCTTATGTCGGTATTGTAACATTGAATAACTTAAACATTTGACAACCGATTTACTTGACTTCACTTGTTTTGGAAACGTCAATTCAGTACAATTTCAACCATGTATCGCTTCACACCAAAAGAACGCGCTGAAATAGTTACTTTGTACATTGAAAATAGTCGTTCAGTTGTGTTAACTCAACGAGCATATCGTCGAAAATATCTTGGCAAACAGGCACCATCTGACAACACTATTCGTCGTTTGGTGTCGAATTTTTGTGACCACGGGACAGTGAAAGATCGCGAACAACCCGTTCATCAACGACCAAGACGTTCAAATGAACTGATTGAAGCTGTCAGAGAGAGCGTTGCCCAAAACCCAAAAGTTTCATATCGTCACCGCGCTCAGCATCTCGGCATCAGTGGAACCACTCTACGGCGCATTTTGAAAGATGATTTGCATTTGTTTCCGTACAAAATGCAATTAACACAAAGAATATTGCCTACAGATCATCCACGTCGCTTGGAATATGGACAAACAATCGCTCGAATAGTTGATACTGAACCTGATTTTTGGAAGCGAATTTTAATGACCGACGAGGCACATTTCAAACTTTCTGGAGGCGTTAATAAGCAAAATTGCCGCATTTGGGGAACGCAGAATCCACACGAGATCTATGAAACGCCATTGCATGACCAAAAAGTTACTGTTTGGGCCGGCGTTTGCGCCAAAACCATCATTGGTCCTTATTTTTTCAAAGAGAACCAAACGATCGATGGAAACCGATATCGGTGGATGTTGGCTCACTATGTCTGCCCACAAATGCGTGAAAAAGGTCTTGAAGATTACTGCTTTCAACAAGATGGTGCGACCTGCCACACTGCGAATCAAACAATCCAGTTTCTGCAACGAAAATTCCCTGGACGTCTGATGTCAAAAAGAGGCGACATTGAATGGCCACCCAGATCTCCAGATTTGACCCCTCCAGACTTCTTTTTGTGGGGTTATTTGAAAAGTAAAGTGTACGCCAGCAAGCCGCAGACCATTGAAGAGCTTAAGGAAAATATTCGTGCCGAAATCATTGCTATACCACCCGAGATGCTCGAAAAGGTAATGGAAAACGCCGCAAAAAGGGCATATTTTGCTGTGAACAATAAGGGCGGCCACTTGATTGATGTTGTGTTCAAAAACTAGTCTAAATAAATTGTAAAGGACCAAACTAAATAAAAATACCTCATTTACAGAAATCGGTTGTTTTTTTTTCAAGTTATTCAATGTTTACATGCCGACATAAGAAATGGCGCACCCTGTACATTTTTTTTTTAATTTCCGAACTTGTAATTTAACATAACATAAAATTTTTTTACATACTTATGATCGGGTTATCAGAATTTCCATTAAAAATACATAAATTGAGAATTATGAAGATGCCATCAAAGTAGGTATTCATCAAATATTAACTTGAGTAAAAACTCGTGAGGTTTCCCCGTTACTTAAAAATCATTTTTTAGGTGGGGGTTGTATTCCAAATAATCAGAAGTAGGTATTCTAAAAATTATTCATAATGACTTTTGACTCTGTTTATGATAACTATTTGACTTGAAAAATTTTATTATTTATGATGGTTTATTGACTGTCAGTTGTACACAAAGTTCGATGTATTTCTAAAACTACAATCATTCCAAGTCGCGATTTTCTCTTAGGGTGGTAGTTACGGGAGCACTTGCTTTATATCGTGAATAAATGAAAGCGAGTAATTTCCATCTTGGCATGTATTGGCTATTGGCTGAATGAATCGATATCGTGAAAAAGTGCACGAGCAGCTGTTTTCTTTGTGCCAGAGCAGGGGAATAATTCAGAAACGAAATTATCGTCTGGGAAAGAGTGAGGTCTTGAAAAGCGAGGAGACAAGGACGGCAGGTGCGTGAACCGAGGGAGTTCGCTTTGCGTGCACGAGGGTGTAAAGTATGCACCTCGGCTGCTCTTTAAAGACCGGGGACTGTCGGTGCTCTTACAGTCGCTGTTTACGCTTTTCGAATTTCTCCAAAGTCGTTTTTTTTACTTCTTCGAAAGATCATTTGTCATGCATTGCAATATAATAGTTAATTTTGCAACAATAGAGAAAGGTTGGGCTTTTTACACGAGGGCTAGAGACCCTTAAAAAAGAGAGACTGGCATTGGGGCTACAATATGGCCGACAGTAAGTGTCAGCCAGTGTCAGCTGTCATTCATAATTCAAATTCTATAGGTCTTCCGCGTTCCCGCGTTTTCTCCCATTGGCGCGGCCATTTTGTAGTCCTGCGTTGACGGCCATGACAGGGACGCTCATTGCCAGTCTCTCTTTTTATAGGGTCTCTAACGAGGGCTAACTGCATTGATCAAGCAAAGGTCCCAACTCTTCCTCCTGTTGTAATACATACATGTAGAAATTTAAAGAGTAGTATGTTATACTTCCAAGGTATAAAACATTTATGCGCGAGGGGTATAGTATACACAGTAATCTCCATGAGTGAATATAGATATTCATTCAACAAGGGAGGAAGAGGATTCCGACGAGTATGCAGTTTGCTTATTGTGAGACCATAATATAGAACATGGACTGCTGATCAAAGATGACGGAATGGTACCATGATGATGGTAAAGTAACACTATTATCTGGATTATCTTGTCGTTCCCCTTACCTCATACAGCCTTTTGAGCCGCAAATATCATCATTTTTGTGTATTTTGGCATTGATACCGTCAAAACCTAATGTTTTACATGATGTATGTATAAAACTTGTCATGTAAAAACGTAATGTTGTGACAGTTTCATTTTGTGAAAAAGATACTACAATAAACTGTTGATATACTTGTACAACAATAATTGTATAATTTGTTACAGTCATTGATTAAAAATTTGGGGAAAAATTCGCTATTTCATATTTTTTAAAGAAATTGATACAAACCAGCATGTGATTTTCAGTTATTTGAATAGGGCGCTAAGTCGTGAATACGGCACTGATTAGCGTTACTCCACCGTCATCTTGGGACTATTATCTACCGTCGAAAAGGCAGTCCATGCTCTATAATATTATGGTCTAAGGTGGTTTGTCACTGAGTGGAGCGAGGTGGGCCACGGAAAATAGCCCATCACAAAGTTATTTGCGAGGAAACAACTTTTTTTGTGAGAGCTTCCGTAGATGGGTAATGTAACATTACTCCCGCAAAAGCTATCCCCAGATAGCAATTCCTAGGATTGTTTTTGCTGAAAAATTTTATCATGGATAGCTCAAAAAAAAGACATTGTCCCCGAAAATTGCGTCGATAAAGTGGCCATTTCCGTGCATGTATTAGAAAAATGTAGTTGCCCTCCTCGCTAAAGCTGAAAGATAAACAAACAGTTTATTAACTCGAGGTGTACAATAGCTATTTACTCAAAGCTTGCAGAAGGAGCTTTTTTAACGAATGTGAAGTTTAAAAAACAAGCCGAAGGCGAGTTTTGCAATCACATGAGTCAAAAAAGCCCTTCTGCAGAAGTTATGTACAATATTTTACATCACAACGTGTCGAAAGTAGAATTTTCGATCCGCGAAGCGTAGTGAAAGTGCCTACTTTCGCTACTAGTCATGTAATAGTATATTACGCAACAAGGGGCGAAACCGAGCCAATACAAACGAGCGCGAATTGGCTCGGTGAAGCCTCGTTGTCGCGTACGACATTTTTCACAATAAGAACATCGAAAATACGGCGGCTTTCGTAGTCGGCGCAGCGGTACGAAAATAGCCGAATGCAAGTAAGTGGGTGCGAAACTACAAACCCAAGGGTTTACAACCTCTATTTTACACACGCGAGGGTTCGTAAAATACTTCCGTACCCGCTCGCTTGCATTCGGCTATTTTCGTCACGCTGCGCAGACTACGAAAGCCGCCATTTTCGAAGTTCGAATTGTGAAAAATAATTATTCTTCAACAAAAATAAGCATTATGTTTATTTAAATGTACATATGTGGCGTGAAACGAAGAAATGTATCTTACAGCACCGAAAATCGAAAGTACGATATGCAGTGATTCTGAATGTAGAACACTTCCTCCGTCGAATGAGCCTACTCTCGAATGCATCAGATTTTTTTATCATATAAAAATTCGGCCTCAAAGTTAACGTAAATCATGGCCAAGTTTCGCATCAGGGGAAGGACTCTTCTCCCTCTGCTTACAACTGGATCGACCGGAAGTTCCCGATTAGTTCCCTGCAATGATCTAGCAAGTAATCCGTAAATTTTATGATTGACAATGAAAAAGAGATAGTCAGCATCATAAATCAATGCTCGGTTTCCGAGTTTGACCCTCGAGATGTGTGGTGGAAAGGGAAATATTTGAAGGCAAACGTTACTACCTGCTCGAGCAGCTGAAAAGGACCTGGTCTTTTAAATCTCGTTTTTCCTAAAAAGTTGTGAGGTGCTGTAAGGTACATTTTTTCGTTCCACGCCACATATATACCTTTATGGTGTGTATGTGGGTGTGGGGGTGGGTGGTGGGTGGTCACCTTTAGACGACTCGGAAGACAAAAAAGCAATTTCACTTTCTGAAACTTCTTATAAACGCTTCTCGGCAAACTTCGTATTGCTTCGTATCTATACGGGAACTGTCGGGAGCCTTCGTCACTGTCGAACGAACCCGACCAATCCCGAGTGTTACCGAAGCATACTGAACGTAACCGAACCCGTGAATTATTAATTTTCGATAACAAATAAAATATTTGGCCCATCTTCTGTCGATATTATAAAAAACTACACCCCCCCCCCTGCTGTCGCAGATTCAATCAACGGGACTTTCAGATAATCAAGATACGATTATCTAGATAAGATGGTCCAGATAAGATAATCTTTTTAAAAATATATAAAACATTTTAAAGTATGTCTTACAATAGTTATTTCTGATGAGATTTACTTGAAGAAAACTCAACAGTTTCTATAGTTAAAGCATTAAACATGAATAAATTTTTTTTCTCTGTTTATAATCACTTTTCATTTCATACGTATTTATTTCAGAAATTTGAAACCTTTACTTATCATTATCTGCATCGACTCAAACGCTATCAACTGCGTAAGAAACGTTGCAAGATATGTTACTATATCCAATTACAATGTTTTTTGACTTTCGCCCTCCTAAGCTAATCGTCCGTCGATCGAGTAATTCTTTTTTGATTTTCTGTACTGCAAAAAACTTGATTTTATCGCTGCCCCAGGTGCAACCTCCACCGTAGAACGAGTGGTTAAGAATGAAAATTAATTTTTTCTAAATTTTTACTTTATCAAATTTATTTATATAAACACTTATTTTGAGAAAAATGAATCAATGTAACAAATATCTAAAAAAAAACAACAACATAAATATCTGTAAAAACAAACATATAAACTTGAACGTCTGTTATAATGAAAATTACTACCACATTCATTAAAAAACATCAAATCTGATAATACTCGTTTACTCAACGCGAGCATGGAAAATGGCGGCTTTCGTTGCCTCTAAGCCATCGCGAAAATGTCCACATGCAGCCCGCTAACAAGTGACGATCGCTTAAGTTTACGTAACCGTCTAAAGTTAATTTTCGCACCTACTTTCGCATACCAAGGGGCGAAAATTTCTGCTCAAGTACGCGAAGGTAGGTACGAAAATGAATTTTGACAGACACGTAAACTTGAGCGATCGTCACTTGTTAGTGGGCGCATGGACACTTTTGCGATGACTTATCGGCCACAAAAGCCGCCAAAATTCCATGCTCTTGTCGAGTAAAATACGGTACGCACCAGGGGACGGACCTCGTGATGCAAACCCGGGATAATTTTAGCAGCACTCGTCTGCAATCACTCAATTTCGTCCCCTGGTACGTAATGTACTATTTCATATCTTTTTCTTTTTATAAAACCAGTCCTCCGTCCAATTTTTACCTTCTTATTCAATATGAAAAATTAACTTCTTATTCATTATGAAAAAATAACTATACCTTAAATGTAAACTAAATATATATATGCATGATATATCAAGTACTCCATTTCGTTATTGTACTTTGAAAACCGTACCAACGACATGAAGAGAAGGCGAATAAGAGGATTGATATGACCAGGGCATTTTTTCGATTCGCGCCCTCGCTTGTGAAAAAGAAAAGGGGCTTTATTGTCCACGATACACTTGGAGTTGCAGCCTCATATTTGCAATTATCGTTGAAAAATACGGCGTCGCGCTAATTGACGTCGACTTTTCATCGCGACGAGTTTACATGGAAAAACGTGCGTCGTAGTGCAATGAGCGAATCGTTGATTTGATCCACCGCCTTTGCCAAGGGGAAATGCGTGTGCGTACTGCCTGACGTTTTTTTCTGCAATAACGCCTTTATCAGGACGCTTTCCCGAAGCGTTCCCTTTCGTCGAAGCGCCGGCGACAATTGCACGCAAATACGGTGAGATGAAAACAAGCGGCTTTCGTTACGCGATCACCCACGCGCTGGGCACCTTTGATTTATTATTTATCGAGCTGATGAACGGAGCGACCGACGGGTTTTTCGATCGCAAAAACGAGGGTTGTTTTTGCTGCGAGGTTTTTTTGCCAGAGTTCTTCGCCTGCACTGTGAGTTAAAATTGTCATGTTGACGATAAGATCCTGCAAGGGACACTACTTTTTAGTTGTCCTGAAAATCTGGGCAAATGCTGCAAGGAACAATATCATATACTTACTAGGACAATACGTGTATTCTTGATTGCATGTTGTCATGATAAATATGCTGTATACTTGTCATAGGAATCCCCATTACTGTGGTGAGCGTACGTGTCGTTACCATGAGAGTCCGTATCGTTCTAACTAAGAGGCATACGCGCAGATATTTGACAAGACAATTATGATTTCGTTCCGATACAAATACATACACATCTTTGTAACGGACGGATGTATTCTCAAGTCAGGTATCGAATAGAAATTTAAAACGTATTGTCATCATGACGATTTCCACTTCTCAGTGTGGATAATGGTGAAAGTTTTAGATATGATTGCTCAATTTTGGATCTTCGCTTAACTCATAGACATTATAGTACACTGACTGATATTTTCCATTCATATCAGCATAATAATGTGTTCAGACAAAGTAGCTGGGACTCGGGGTAACTAGTGCCATATCTGGTCGCTGGGTGCCATAGGACTACGGGCCTGAGATCGAAAATACCGGGGCCCTGCACTTGAAATAATTTTTCGGTTTATTAAAAAAACAGTACGTGCTGCAGAATTTAACATTTTGTGACAAATGCATAATTACACCAACCGACGTTGTAATACACAAATTTGCTATGTTTTCTAGTGACAAGGGCCTTAAAAAAAGAACTAGAATTTAAAATTAAACAAAAAACAAAAAAAAAACACATAGAGGGACATACAACTAAGTGCATACTATTCCCAAAGAAATCAGCGAATTTAGCAATTTGTTTCATAGAGGCAAACAGTTTATTATTTCAGTTTTGTAAAAAAACGCAATTTTTTGTGGTTGTTGCAAAAAAAATTCAACATCGTTTCATGTGCAGCATTGCAAACAATTTATTAATGAGACTGCAAAAGTGCAAAACATTTTTTCTTTTCATAAAAAACTTGAAAAATAGCGCACAAAGAAGTATATAAACGATGTATGTAAACAAAACCACGAGTGCCTACGAGTTTTGCCGAATTCGTGCCGATAAAAGAATCGGGTTACTTCAGATAAAGTCGGTCACTTCGTTTTGTTTCGTTTTACCCTGAGTCCCAGCTTCTATGTATGAACACAAAATTTCGCTCGAATAGCAGTCCATGTACGATATTTAAAAAAAAAAATTCCAACTCGAAAGGGGTAATCCTTGTTTTTCCCATGTCTTTTGAAACTCGCGTTTCACGTTCTTGCAAAGAAACTTGGTCAGAACTAAAGCTTGCATTCAGAAAAATACAAGTAGTGAGTATAGAGAAAAATAAATAGTTGATCGATTCAACGAAGAAAATTTGTGACTACGGTAAATGCGCCTGAATATATATGACCACAATAATTACTAAACATTGGTTGCATTTACAAATAATTCAACAAACTGGATAGATTATGTGAACTGAAATCACTGTTTCAACTACTCTGAAAAAATATTCTCTACTTTTCGAGATATTCATGGTGAAAAGTACAAGAATATTGTAATTTTTACATGAAAATTTCGGGTGAGGTTGAGTTAATTTAAAACGTAATTTTGTGTTTTTCCCTTGTAACTTTTCATATGAAACATCATTCTTAATGTTTGTCCTTCATTTGGAATATTCAAGATAAGAAGGGTGTTAACATTATTCAGTCTGTCGATAATGTCTTAATTAAGATAAATTTAAAGAGAAGGAATGTTAACGAATGTGTGTTTGTTATTGCACAATACTGTAACTGACGACACTCGTAGTTTTTTGCAAGAAATTTTATCGAAATTTTTCTGAAGAGGGCTCAATTTTAACTGAAATGTAATGAATGATTTAAAAAAAACATTAGGACCCTTGTTTTTTTTCCTTAGAAACAAAATTTGGCTCCGAGGGATCACGCCATTGGATTTGTGTCAGGTTTTACAATATTATTGTAAAAC
The DNA here is from genome assembly GCA_028476575.1 of Platygaster robiniae. Classification (NCBI taxonomy): domain Eukaryota; kingdom Metazoa; phylum Arthropoda; class Insecta; order Hymenoptera; family Platygastridae; genus Platygaster; species Platygaster robiniae. Next base: position 29,646,692 of record CM052019.1, read on the forward strand.
TGTTTATAGCAAATGAAAGTAATTTTACAATATTTTTATAATTGGAATTTTTGCATTATATTACATTTATATACATAATAAATATACATTTTCTAATTGTGCGCCTACAGATCAAGTTTGAAAAAATGTAACAATATCTTCTGACGTTATTTAAACTGTATAAAGAATAAAAAAATCGACTTCATTTCAATGAATAATAATAATTAAAAATAAAAGCGTTAATTAACCCTTGAAGCGCCATCCAATCTAATAATTTCATTAAGTGCCATGTGCGGTCGTGGGTGACCCCCGCTGAAAAATTTCATCCTGCGAAGAGAGTATCCGTTATTTAAATCCAAAAACCTCTGGATACTCCCCTTCTAGTGTTAGGATAAGGTTTAATCAATTTAAAAATTAGTTATGAGCCTTAAAAAAAATGATTACGAAAGGGTGAAAGATTACTTTTTACACACAAAAAATCATAACCGAGTCAGTTTTTACTATTTTCACTTTAAAATACAAACTTTTTTTATGGAAATGTAGCTACTTAAGATTTGAAAAAATTCAAACATATAGTGCAGGCTTGAAAAAAAAAATTTTTTGTAATATAAATCGGTTCAGTTTCCTGGAAAGGTTTCAATGAAGAAAAGAAGCCGAAAGCTCGAAATTATGGATGAAAAAGTTTTAATTTTTATTGCTCTAAACGATCGTGTGAATTTTGAATCATGAATCAAGTTTTCCAAGTTGCATTGTTATATTCAAGTGAATTTTGAATCATGAATCAAGTTTTCCAAGTTGCATTGTTATATTCAATAAAAAAAAAATTCTAAAGACAGAATCATCTGGTCAGTCTGTTTGTTACAAGATGTTGTCTATTATAGTCCATTCGCTGAAGAAGTAGATAAAAAAATTGTAAACAAAACCTTTGATGGTAAAAATGATAATGAAATATGAACAGTATGAAGCCTTTGTTTTACTCATCTTCATGGAAAATTTTTAAGTAGGTATCCTTGTTCATTTTTATCGACAGTTCTATTATATATTGCTAAGAATCGACTGTTTCAACTTTGCAATTCTCGTTTTAAATTGGATTTTGGGAATTGCATAATTTTACGTTTCGCGAAGTATGACAACGACGTACAACCAATATTCATGCTTCACGAATTTCGTCTACGTAATGGTTTTCTCATTTCGCTCTTTGCAAGTTGACATTGCTTGCTTGCAGAATAATAAATAATGCATTTATATTTATATCTTAACATTGCTATTCATTTCACGCCTCGCGTGAAAAATCGACTTGCGTAGGAAATCTGGGAAATTCCGTCCTTCGGAGACTGACGTCGCTTATGAGTATGCGACGAGACGTTATTTCGAATTCGCGTCATCGAAAGATCGTTACGTTCTGAAAACTAATCAATCGCGGAACTCGTCTCATTTGCAATTTGCATGCGCGATTGCGAAACGCGCGCAGCGACAACTCGTAAGTTATTTTGCTACTAAATGACGCAAATGTATCGCTCGGGATTGCATATGCTAAACCACCGAACGTGAACATTTTTTTTTCTTATCCCAAAGATGCATCGCGCGAGGGAAAGTCTAAGAAAGAGAATCGTACTAAAATCGCGGAACGATACGACTTTCCCTTCGAAGTGAAATTGAAATAAAATTGTTGCTCATGTTACATTGTAAAGGCGATAAAAAAGCGAAATTTTCGAAGAGGCTAATATTCATATTTTGGTCGATTTGACTCGTGCTAGTAATGAACATAGTTATTCGGTAATTCCAAAAACTACTCATGAATGAATTCATGAATGACGATTAGTTGTGAGTTTTAGGTACATGACGTTAGTTTGTGAAATTCTGCATTGTGTCTATGATTTAGTCACACGCTGATATTTGTGAAAGAAAGGGAAATTTTAATAGAGGCGCATTAATTCCCTTCCTTTTTTTTATGAGGCACTTTTCCTCCGGAAACGTTTCTGGCTTTTGTAACGGTTTTTATCGACGACTCGCACGTTCAAACGCTTTGGGTATTGAATATTCGTGTGCCTTGCTCATTATCTGCGATCGGGCTTAAGTGACCTACATTTTTTGGAGAGCAGTTGGAAGTAAGAACATGTTTCATTTTTGATGATTAGCAGTTTTATCTGGCCTTGGAAACTCCTGATATTATTATGTGATTGGAAAAAAATGTTTATCGGATCATAGGTTGATTACAGTCGGGAAATCTTCTGGGTTTAAAGACAGAGATGCAATAAAAGTTGGGAAAAAATACTAGCTTTTGAGTGAAACAGAAATAGTGAAATAATATATGCATGACTGGCTATTTTTCTTTTTGATTTTTCAATTTGACAGTCGAAAAAAGGATTTTTCTAAAATTCTCCAAAAATTGAATTATTGCTCCTTAGTTTTTCGTGCTCGTTTTCAAATAATGCAGCAGAAAAAGAATTATTTCTACATTATTTGAAAACGAATCAGGAAAAAAAGTTCGCAGGGAAAAAAAAATGATTAACTTTTTTGGGCGATTTCAGAAAAGTAATATTGCTCGATAGTTTAGGAAAATAAATCGTTTCGAGTCAGTTCCGTGGTCCAAACATTTACTCACATGATCCGATAACAGCTTGGAACCAGGGATGCCAGATTATGACGTCAAAGTCGCCAAAGACAAGGACAAGCTTACGTATTGTTTGTTGCTAGAAAGTGAAAGAAGATCGCCACCTGGCAAGCCTGCTTGGAACCAGGAAACTAATGGAAAATGGGTTTTATCTGTAAACAACAAGAAATCGGTGATTTTTCGGTAGTCAGGATTTACAAATTCACGTTTTACTCGTAATTTATAGATAATATATCGTATTGACAGTTTTGGAAATGCTTTTTTCTTTTTGTCAAACCGAACATCCCCAAAAACTGTCAACAATGTTTTATTTTTTTCTTAAACTACAAAGTGGTGAGTTCTTATTTTTACTCAAATTTAAATAATCACCAAAATTCTTCGTACAATCAGAAAACTTGGATTTAAAAAAAAATTTTTATTTTATTTTAGAATGGATTTTAGAATTACATTTTAAGTTGAATTAAATTTATAATTTAATGGCATTTTAAATTAAATAAAATTATGAATCAAATTTTAATTAAAAAATTTTTTTAATGTTACGCAGTTTCTAAAGTTTTGAAGAATTTCCAAAGTATTTCACCACCTGAAAAATTAATCGCCTTTTTCTAAAATTCTTCAATTTTTTTTTAAATTTTAGAATTATCGACAATGTTCAAAATTTCGAATAATTTTTAATTTTCTAAAATTTTCAGAACTTGTGCATTTATATAGTAATTTTCAGTATGATCGACGTTCTAAGTACAGTAACACATTTTTTGATTTTTAACAACTTCAAGTAGACGGAAAATTTCAAAAATATTCTAATGAATTTATCGACATTTTCTAGAATTTTACAAAATTTCCCGAATTCTTCAACATCATTAAAATTCTCGAAAATTATCAATATATTTTCAATATTTTATAATTTCAATAACTCTGAGATATCAATTGAAATTTTCAATAATCTCGACAATCTCCGTACAGAACCATTTTTTATTTTTAAAGATTTCATTTTATATTTTAAAAATGTTACACATTTTTTATGGTAACACGTAATGATTTCCAAAATTTTCCAAGAGCTTAAAAACTTTGAAGATTTTTTTTAAATCTAAAAGTTTTCAAATTTTCAAAATTATCAGCACTTTGAAAAATTTCCGATGTTTTTCAATTAATCAAAATTTCCTATATTTTTTCAATTTTTATTGAAACTTCCAAAATGATTGACTATATTCATGTGATAAAACATTTTGATTTTTATAAATTTGTAGAAAATTACACGGTTTTTGTGCTTTTACAGACTCTTTCAAATATTTTAATATTAATTAAATTTAATCTTTCCATTTTTGACTGCAATATTTTTTTAATTTTTGGTAATCTTCAAAATTACTAACGATTTTCGAGATTTTTTGGTATATTATACAGTTCCTCGAATTGAGCGGAATTTCCATGATTTTCCTTCATCTACCAATTTTACTTACTTTTCATAAAATACTGCAATATAATCGATTTTCTTTCATATAAAAAAAAACGAAATTATCAATTTTCAAAATATTTTTAAGATTTTAATGATTTCTATTAAAATTTTGTAAATTATCACCGAACACCTTACAATAACACATTTTTCGAATTTTATAAATGTTAAAATAATTACATAGTTTTTGTGGTGTTACAGTATTATGTTTATTTGAACCAGAATCTACGAAATGTTAAAAAAATATGAAAATTGTTGATGATGATGATGATGATGATGATGATGATGATGATGATGATGATGATGATGATGATGATGATGATGATGATGATGATGATGATGATGATGATGATGATGATGATGATGATGATGATGATGATGATGATGATGATGATGATGATGATGATGATGATGATGATGATGATGATGATGATGATGATGATGATGATGATGATGATGATGATGATGATGATGATGATGATGATGATGATGATGATGATGATGATGATGATGATGATGATGATGATGATGATGATGATGATGATGATGATGATGATGATGATGATGATGATGATGATGATGATGATGATGATGATGATGATGATGATGATGATGATGATGATGATGATGATGATGATGATGATGATGATGATGATGATGATGATGATGATGATGATGATGATGATGATGATGATGATGATGATGATGATGATGATGATGATGATGATGATGATGATGATGATGATGATGATGATGATGATGATGATGATGATGATGATGATGATGATGATGATGATGATGATGATGATGATGATGATGATGATGATGATGATGATGATGATGATGATGATGATGATGATGATGATGATGATGATGATGATGATGATGATGATGATGATGATGATGATGATGATGATGATGATGATGATGATGATGATGATGATGATGATGATGATGATGATGATGATGATGATGATGATGATGATGATGATGATGATGATGATGATGATGATGATGATGATGATGATGATGATGATGATGATGATGATGATGATGATGATGATGATGATGATGATGATGATGATGATGATGATGATGATGATGATGATGATGATGATGATGATGATGATGATGATGATGATGATGATGATGATGATGATGATGATGATGATGATGATGATGATGATGATGATGATGATGATGATGATGATGATGATGATGATGATGATGATGATGATGATGATGATGATGATGATGATGATGATGATGATGATGATGATGATGATGATGATGATGATGATGATGATGATGATGATGATGATGATGATGATGATGATGATGATGATGATGATGATGATGATGATGATGATGATGATGATGATGATGATGATGATGATGATGATGATGATGATGATGATGATGATGATGATGATGATGATGATGATGATGATGATGATGATGATGATGATGATGATGATGATGATGATGATGATGATGATGATGATGATGATGATGATGATGATGATGATGATGATGATGATGATGATGATGATGATGATGATGATGATGATGATGATGATGATGATGATGATGATGATGATGATGATGATGATGATGATGATGATGATGATGATGATGATGATGATGATGATGATGATGATGATGATGATGATGATGATGATGATGATGATGATGATGATGATGATGATGATGATGATGATGATGATGATGATGATGATGATGATGATGATGATGATGATGATGATGATGATGATGATGATGATGATGATGATGATGATGATGATGATGATGATGATGATGATGATGATGATGATGATGATGATGATGATGATGATGATGATGATGATGATGATGATGATGATGATGATGATGATGATGATGATGATGATGATGATGATGATGATGATGATGATGATGATGATGATGATGATGATGATGATGATGATGATGATGATGATGATGATGATGATGATGATGATGATGATGATGATGATGATGATGATGATGATGATGATGATGATGATGATGATGATGATGATGATGATGATGATGATGATGATGATGATGATGATGATGATGATAATAACAGGTAATAATAATCAAATCTTTCCTAATTCCTTAAAGAGCTTTCAAGCTCACTGGGAGTATCCACAATTTTTCAGATTTTATTGTCAGAAAATCAAAAAAACGTCGTTATGAATTTTCCGAATAAACATGACATTGAACACACACCCCTTCCTTCAGACTCAATTATTATTCAGCTGAAAAAATCGAGTTTTATAGCCTGGTAATATATAATAAATCATTAATTGGATTTTTTTCGTTCCAATAAAAATGATTATTATTTTCGGAAAAATAAGTTGTTGCCAAAGAAATATTAAACACCCATTTTCAAAGCAAGAAATTGTCTAATAGAACGTTACACATCCGAGGAGCTCGAAACAGTAGAACCAAGTACTCGAAAACTATTGATGATCATTACTCCGTCTAGAATTTTCGATCGATGAAATCTATACCCTTTCCTCTTCTGCAAGATCATAGTACTTTTTTTCTTTTCACGCATCTCTGCCCCGAGGAGTGTTCTCACCCAAAATATTTGTACAAGCTCGCGTTGGAGTGTCCCTTAAAGACAAAATAAATATAAGAGAGGATCGCACGTCTGGGCGTCGTTGATTCCAAGTGTGAAGGCTGTCAGCAAGCGTATTACCAAAGAGAAATGTTTTATTCACAAAACATTGATGTTTTCAAAGTTTGATCAAAAAATGAGTAGATTTTCATTGATTCAACTGTCAGATGTTTTGGTAGGGAAATGAAATAATACATATAATAATAGCACGGAAAGTGCCACTTCTCGGGCAAATTGGATAGTAAATACATGAAAACATATCGAGTCCAATTCAATTATGCAATCCATTGAATATACAAACATGAAAAACGAAAACGTGTCCCAATGAATCGAACTCAAATTTTCTTAACAAACACGGAATGCAGCTAATCAAATTTTTTTTCTGTTGCAGGGAAAAACCTTTATAACAATGAGCACGTAGCAATTAAAATGGTAAGTACAGTTTTCTTTATTGAAAACTTTTTCCATCGATAAAAATTAAAATCGTAAAAAGTTTATGTTGCTGAATTTGCGTTGTTCTCGAGAGTCATCGTTAATATTTTTTGGGTTCTCTTTCTTGTATTTCGATTAACAACGTGACATGTGACATTTTGATTGCAAAAGTTTAATTTGGGCTTTAATTGATTGTCGAGGAATTGAGTGATTGTGTTTTCAGGAACCAATGAAGTCGAAGGCGCCGCAGCTTCACTTAGAATATAGGTTTTACAAATTATTAGGTACAGCTGGTGAGTATCAATTGTGTTCAAGTACTTACGAAAGGAAAACATTGTCGCGCGTGATAAAAAAAAGTGGCGGAAACTCGAGCGCTCTACTTTTTTTTTCTTTTTGCTTCATTTTCTCGATAATTCGTTTATCTTGGCAAATTTTCTTGCGATTTTTCTCTCTCTCGTTTTTACATGGCTTAGTTTCTCTGCGAAAAAAAAAAAAAAAAAAAACGTAACGCAAAAAAATGTTTATAATACATTAATCCGTCTTATTTTTACCTGAAACGTTGACGAAAGTTTTTTCTTTCAAATCATGTGATACTTGTGTTACCACGAAAACTCAGAGAATTTGTTGAAATTGGATGAGAAAAAATTTGCGTGTACAATGACGTGATGGAATTAAGGTTCTCTTTGTTTGTCTTCTGGAGCAGAAGGAATACCCGAGATGCATTATTTCGGCCCCTGTGGAAAGTACAATGCCCTCGTAATGGAACTCCTCGGGCCGAGTTTAGAAGATCTTTTCGACCTGTGCAACCGAAAATTTACCCTCAAAACCGTTCTCAATATTGCCACGCAGCTCGTAAGTTTTTTTTTTTTTTATTATTATTATTATTACTTATGATTCGTAACAGAGCATGCAAGATGTAAATCAATTTTTTTTCAATCGACAAAAAATCTTTTATTACATGAACTTAAGTTTATGCGCTTTTTTTAAAAAGAAAGTAACGTATGTTAAAAGAATTGAATTTTTAAAACAAATTTTAAATCGTGTGGATACTATAAAACACTTGAAATAGTATTAATACTGTCAATGAAATACCTACTTGAAATTTATGTGGGTATAATTTTCTAAGGAATCACTAGAATTAATAGTCAGCCATAAATAGTCGACGTGTATTGATGTGATACAGTGAAATCGCGACTATTGTTAGAGGAACTCGTTTTGAGTTTCCTCATAAAGTTTACCCTTAAATAAGATGGCTGATGCTTTTTGTTACATCTAATTTATATGTACCTGAAGTTCCAAACGTTTGAAATTAAACGAAAATAAGAAATATAGGAATTTTACGATTTTTTATCACGGTAGGAAGTGTGACTAATATTTTTTTGAGGAGTATCAAGTTAGTTGTTACGATCAAAAAGTGTTGAAAAACAGCTACAACATTTTTTTTCTCCTATATTATCTTGGGAATTTTGTTCTTTTAATTTTAAACGTTTGAAACTTGAAGCACATCTAATTTATCAATGTGACGAGGAATAATTGTGAGTTCTCTCAGGAGGCTTATACAGATGGCTGTTACTTTTGTTGTATATCTTCGTTTATCTATTTTCATCATTCATTTATGACGTCTTGAAAAGGGTCCAAAACAGACCGAAACGTCGACGATTAACTAATTTGAATAATAAAATATTTTGACTGTGAAGTCGATGAATGGTGTTTTTCCTTGAGACATTGCATACCCAGGGATGATTCAGAAAATTTAAAAAACTCTAAAATTAATAGTAAAAGTAGAATACATAGTAAAAATCGTTAAATAGCCTTGATGATAAATATCTATTTTAACAATAAAAACCGTTCAGACTTATTTCTTCAACATCAAATTTTATAAATATTCGAACAGTTCCATGAAAATACTAGAAATTTATGAGAAATGAAGAAATTTAACCAAGGTACATGAATACTAAAAATACTAGGAACTATGTAGATATGATTTTTTCTCAAATCTCCAAAACTACTTGATATTATATAATTTTGAATTCTAAAAATCTATAAAGGAATCCATAAAAGCTCCAAAAATTCTTTCAAGTTGTGCAAACTCTAAAAAAATACGAAAAATAATGAAAGTAAATATCTTTGGAATATTTTAAGATTATTAAAGACACTTTTTCATGAATATTCGATTTAAATTAATACTTGAAATTTATAAATGAACATTTTCATTTTAGATTACTAGATTATTCTTACCCGCCCGTCGGGCTTGCCATTGCATTTTTCTTTGTTTGTCATTGCCCCCTGACAGTCGAACCATGACATTCATATCGTTTGAAATTCAGCACTTTTATGTGATGCGCGCACATTGTATCCCTACATAACAGCCAACTTTAGGCAGTGATGAACATTTTTTAGAAAGGATACAGAATTAAGCTCTACAAATCTATACAGGATTCCATAAAAATACAAAAAATTCATAAAAATACTATAAAAAGCAAAAATTCATATATATATACAGTGTGTCCCATATTTATAGGGCCACCCTATTTTTTAAGGATAATTTTTTTTCTATTGGAACAAAATGCACCAAATTTTTTGAGTGAATAAATGAGTCGAATTAACGATTTTTCCTAAAATATGGAGCTCGCAATTCCATTCGTTCGTTTATTTGGACATTTTTTCGAAAAAATCGGTGTCCCAAATTAATAGGGCCACTAAAAAAAAATTCAATTTTTTTGAAGAATAATAAATAATTCGTAAAGTAATGTAATTTAAAATATATAATATTAAAATTTAACTTGTTACATGTCATAAAATGTATGTACTAACTATATGTACAAAATAAATATTGTGCGTGAATTCCCAAAGTAATTTACAGTTGTGTTTTTCTTTTAATTTAAATTTTTCCCAAGGAATTTTTACATACGTACTTTCCCACATTCTTTATAGAGATTATCGACGTATTTTCCCTATTTTAAAAGTGCACATTCCCACAATATGTTCGAAATAAATATTTCTCCTATTTTTATTGCGGGGATTCCCGTAAGTAGCGGGAGTTCCCGGGTTTTTCCCGCTTTACCTGGCATGTATAAACAGGCTTCCGAACGCATTTTTGGCCAGTTCAATTGTGCTTGTGCGTTAATAACATTCGAGGAACTAAAACAAATATGGGAAGAGGGAAAGCATTGTCTGCAGAAGAAAAGGCGTCAATTGATGCGTATGAAAAATGTGGGAAATCACAACGTGAAATAGCGAAGCTTATAAACCGATCGAGAAATGCTATTTACCTGTATATAAAGAATAGAAGTAATGAAATAGTTAAGAAGAAACGTGGACCACGGCCAAAGCTCTCAGATCGTGACAAACGAAAAATAGTTGCCGCCGCCTCGCAAACAACTAAGGGGTGCAGAAGAATAAAAAATGAAGTGGCTCCTCAAGTGTCCAAAAGTACAGTGCATCGAGTATTGAAGGATTCCCCAAATTTAGTATGTGAAAAAATGCAAAAAGCGCCTAAACTGAAACCTCATCATATGCAGGCACGCTACAATTTTGCAGAAGAGAAGCTGCATTGGACGCACGAATGGTCGAAGGTACATAGACAGTGCATTTTTTCTCATAATAAATAATTAGTTCCTTCAAGCCTATGTAATTAAAGCTTGGGTCTTTTACTTGCTTTTCAGATTATCTGGTCTGACGAGAAGAAATTTAATTTAGATGGTCCAGACGGAATGCGTTATTATTGGCGTGATCTGAGACATGAACCTCGTTATTTTTCAACCCGAAACTTTGGAGGCGGTTCCGTCATGGTATGGGGGGCATACAGCGGTTTCGGAAAAGTGGCCTTAGCTTTTATTTCTCATAAAATGAAAAGCGAAGATTACCAGGCAGTGCTAGAAGAACATCTCAAGCCCTACCTTCGACATTTCCGCTCTGCAAAATTGACTTTCCAACAGGACAACGCAGCCATACATGCGAGCAAGTCTACGAAGGATTGGTTGGCAAAGTCAAAGATCCCCGTACTCGCGTGGCCAGCGGTTTCTCCAGACCTTAACCCAATGGAAAATGTTTGGGGCATGATGGTACGCGATGTGTATGACAACGGAAAGCAGTACACAACGGTCGCAGAGCTGAAGGAAGCGATCAAATCGGCATGGAACAACGTCACCGCGAAAAGTCTCGAAAATCTTAATAAATCGATGGTTAAGCGAATGAAAATGGTATTCAAAAATGACGGAAATACTATTAATTACTAATTATGTGAATAAAATCTTTTTGTATGTATGTACTTTGTTGAATAAATTGAATTCTTTCGGAAAAATTGAATTTTTTTTTAGTGGCCCTATTAATTTGGGACACCGATTTTTTCGAAAAAATGTCCAAATAAACGAACGAATGGAATTGCGAGCTCCATATTTTAGGAAAAATCGTTAATTCGACTCATTTATTCACTCAAAAAATTTGGTGCATTTTGTTCCAATAGAAAAAAAATTATCCTTAAAAAATAGGGTGGCCCTATAAATATGGGACACACTGTATATATATACTGACAAATACGAAAAATGTCGCCAATACAAAAATCTGCAAAACCCTAAAAATCTATATGATTCTTATTTTCTAAATAACCTATAAAAATACTAAAAATATTTATTTCTTAACTATAGATATCTACACACAAACCTATACAAATGTGATACAAGGCACAATATTTCAAATGGTATAAAAATACTCAAAAAAGTAAATACCGAAAGACATTGAAAATGATGTGATGTGATTTTAACTATGAATTTAATTCATTCCATAAAGTAAAAGTTTGAACGTTGCAATTTTATTTGTGATATGTTACGATCCTAGGAATATTGATGTATTGACCTTTTTACATTCAATTTTGCTCCTTTAAATAAAATTCCGTGATAACTTGCCTGAGTAAAAAACCATGCCGTATCACTAGTTAGGAAATAAATTATTCTGCGAAGAAGAACTCGATACTCGCTGCTAACAATGAAATAACAAAAAGGACACTTTGCCCTGCCGGAAGGACGCTGTGCACTCGGTCGTTAATTACGTCGATCTACATTTTCCGTTTGTTTGGCGATGTGTTTCAGCTCCATAGGATAGAATACGTTCACAGCCGGCATCTAATTTATCGGGACGTCAAGCCGGAAAACTTTCTCATAGGGCGAAGCACGACGAAACGAGATAAAATCATTCACATTATCGATTTCGGACTAGCCAAAGAGTACATAGACTTCGAGACGAATAAACACATACCTTATCGGGAACACAAGAGCCTCACGGGTACGGCGCGTTACATGAGCATCAACACGCATCTTGGCAAAGGTAATTTATTATATCAATCATTTTTATCTAACAAATTTGCAAATTTGTAAAGTTAATGAGGCTTGTGTTTTAAAATATTGACTCTGCAGTGAAAAAAACCGCATTTCTATGCGGGTTTTTCAAGTGAAAATTGTTAAACATTTTTTTTTTTTTTTTTTTTTTAATTATTGTTGTTTTCTAGTGAGCTCAATTGTAATATGATGAATATAATGTTATTTGATATAATACAGAGTGGGATTCAAAAAAGTGCGATACCTGAAAATTGTTATCTTGTAATTATGATTGGAATAAAACTCGATTGTAAGCAATGTATAATCTTCGGAGACCTGCTAAGGGTATGAATGACGCCACATATTGTATGATATAACAAAATATAGCATAACGTAACATGACATGACATTTTATGGCTTTTGATATATGTTATAATGTGTAATCATAATACAATAGAATGTAATGTAATATAGTATAAAATAATTTAATATAGAGTGTGATTATAATTAATAATTGTGATAATATACTTATATGCAAGTATATAAAATTTTATTAACAATTTCATAAAAATCCGAGAAAATTATAACATGCGAGTAACAATATTATTTGAATTTTTTTATAGCACGTATATTTCACAAACTTTCTATACCGTTTATTGAAATTCAAAGAAAAATTCCTAACAGTGTAGAGATAGTATGTAATGATGTTTTAATGACTTATTTATACGCTCGTCGGGCGTGCCATTGCATTTTTTTTTTTTTTGTCATTGCCCCCTAACAGTCAAACGCTGGCAAACATAACATTTGAAATCCCTGCATTTTTATGCGATGCGCATGCATTTTATCTCTACATAACATCCAACTTCAGTCGGTTATAAACATTTTTAAAATGTATAGCGTATCATTAAAAAATAATGAAATACGACAATTTGTATTTTGGAATGAAAAATTTTACTACTAATTCATTTTAAATTAATTATTTCTAATATTATCTCTTATTAATTTTTAACAAAAAGTTTTTTTTTTTCTAATGCAATTTACTGCAAAATAAAGTTCAAAAAAAGCCAATATTAAAAGAATCGAAAATTTTTGTTTTTTATTTTATCAAAGGGAACAATGTAAGAAAATGAACGGAAAGATTAAAAAAAAGAAAGAAGAATTTTTTTTGCTCCGAGATATCGAAAATTATTTTATTTTTGGAAACAATTATTGAAATATAGAGATTTCGAATGCAGACAAATTTGCGATTTTGATATTTTCTGTGAAATTTGTTGAAATTTATAATATTATAACAGTTCATGGTCAACGCAAATTTTTAATATCTCAAGGTGAATTCACCCTCTTCAATTACAATTTTTCTTCATGATATTAATTGAATAATCATTGAAAATAAAATATTGAAATGACACATTATGTAATATCAATTAGTTTCCGTTTAAATTTTCAATTATTTAACCAAAAGTTTACTATGTCCGAATGATTGACACATTTTGCAGTCAGCTTTCACTCCAGAATTTTTCATGATAAAACAATTGTCTACTTTTTCAATACTGACTGCCTATGAATGCAATAAATACCATTTAATTTTAAAAGAATATAAACTTACAGTTTTTAGAGTTACTTATTCAAAATATTGAGGTAGAAAATATTTTTGAATTCAAAATTCTTATGTTGTATTGTTGAAATATATGCCTATAACTATATTCGATTAGTTTATTTCTCAATTTTATTCAACTCTTTAACTTTGCAGTAAATTTGAGAAAAAAATCATTATCGAAAACTTATGAATTCCAAACACTGAATAGTGATGATAACAAGACATTTCTTCATTAGCTGATGCAAATTAAAAGAAATACAGTCTATTTGCTTTTTCGATGCAAAATGTTTACAATTTTCAATTTTTTTATCCAAAATATCAAAATAACAAATTTTACTGTACTTGAAATTTATATTTTTCATTAATTGAAATGTTTATCATAACTATTGTGATTTTTTCACTTCTTGCCTTTTTTTTACTTTTATTTCGTAGCAATTTAGATTTAAAAAAACTATGTTAAATTAATGGGGTATAAAATTCGAAATAGTTAATTTTTAATTAGACGATAGCAGGGATGTTTATTTTTTTGTTTGAAAACCTAAATCACTTCGTCGATTTCTTCGTCCAAACATGTATTTTTTAGTTGTCTGACTTTTCAATTGTTTAATCAAACATTTGAAGTTTTTTATTTTTCGCACGTTTTGTGTCTCAATTTTTTATCATAAAATTGTAAAATATTATATTTTTTTATTGCAAACATAGTTTCTCCAAAATGTAGTTAATTTTGCTTTTTGATATAATTCAATCATTTATTTTAATTTTGGTACATTTAACTTTATGAAATGCTCATCGATAAATCGTACATCCTGAATTAGCGTAGAATTCATTTTTAATGGATTTGATTTCGTAAAATAAAATTAATCGCACAAAAAAATTGTCCATAAGCAACAATCTGCATTACTATGCATTATGATGATGATTATACTACGTTTTCCAACAGGCATCGTTTGTACTTACAGATTATAACAATCGATTAATCGATATTTTTCTTCTGATTGTAATCCAGCATTAGACAGTTTCTTGAAAAATCTCGATTTCCAATTGAAAAATATGTAATCTCTCGTTCCTTCATTTGATTTTTATAAAGAATGTAAGAAACATGAATAGATTATTATCAAAACAAAAAAAATGTAATTTCAAACTTATAGGTACACATGATTTCTGTTGATCCACGTGAAAAAACTTAACCATTTTTTATAACTGCTTATACGACAAGTTTTAAAATGCACTTCATTATCGAGTCGAATTGTCAGTATTATATTAATTTTATTTAATAATAAAAGGATATTTATATTTTATAAATAGTAAATTACATACTAATGACATGGTATACTATGCTTTTTAAAATAAAACAAGTTTTTTCAAAACTTGTGAACCCATCAATAAATAATTAATATTCGACTATTATTATTTTATTTGATTGTTTTATTAGCAACACTATACACATCAATGTATATAATATAATCAAATGTTTACTAATATAAATTATAAAAAACATTGAAGAGCACTGTCGACAAGACGATTTCGTTTAGTCCAGTTTCAGAATGTGAATCCACTTTAGTGAGTTTGTGGATGAGAAAAAACAGTTTCGCGAAGGTATAAGATTTTCGTGGATTGGTGAATAAAACACTGCCTCTTTTTCAGAACAAAGCAGAAGGGACGACCTCGAGGCCCTGGGCCACATGTTCATGTATTTCCTAAGGGGCACGCTGCCCTGGCAGGGCCTGAAAGCCGACACTCTCAAGGAACGTTACCAGATGATCGGCGACACAAAGCGCGCGACCCCTATCGAAGTCCTCTGCGAGGGCCACCCCGACGAAATGGCGACGTACCTGCGCTACGTCCGTAGGCTCGACTTTTTCGAGACGCCCGATTACGAGTACCTGAGGAAACTCTTCCAGGATTTGTACGACAAGAAAGGCTACCCCAACGACGGCGAGTTCGACTGGACAGGAAAAACCATGGTAGGTGCCCACTGAAAACCCTCCCATTTCGGACATGTCGAAATTCATTGTAAAGCGAGATTGATCGCCTTTTTTATACGAAATATGCCACGTATTTCGTTTTCCACGAGGTCTTTGTTCTGCACGGGGAAAAGTCTTGGGTTTGACTTGTATTGTTTTATTTCGACTTTGCATGCTGCTATTTTATTCTTAGCCACCGAACTTTGCACAGCTCAGGGCTTTGAGGATGGCGGCACCTTCGAACGTAGAAAAGGGCAAGTCTGATAAGGTTGGTGGACTGCTGAAGGCAAATAAATAGAAGGATCTTTTTTGAGGACGGAGAGTGGGTTACGTTTGGAGAGGCTTTTTAGTGTAAAAGTAAACATTTATTACAAATATATTGATATCCCAGAATTATTCATCATGGAGAAGTATTTATCAATGAATCATTTATATTAATTATATATTTGCGACTTGAGTTTCCTGTAGCTGGCGCTCAAATCATGACAATATGGCCAACTGAGTTAATCGACATTCGAATTGGCTAAAGGATAACTTTTTGACTTATTTTTTTAACAGTATTTGGTTTTTTCCCGAAATCTTCAGCCATTTCCCTATGCTTACAATATACTGTTATTAGATATGGGCGATTATCCTCGATTAAATCGGAATACGATTATTAATCGATCAATAACCGATTACTCATCCCATTATTTTAAATCCACGATTAATAAATGTATAATCAGTCCGATGAAAAATCGTAACCGTTTACCACTAGAAAAATATTTCAAACAATTTTTCAGAAATCTCTCGTCAAAATTTAATCCTTTTCTTTTAATGTTTAAAACAAATTGCGTTCGTCAAACTTGACTGTTTACCGCCAGAATAGGCTGCCTTCAGTGGAATACAACTGATGCGTAATAAGTAATGTTGACAACATAGTAAGGATAAAGTCAATCATTGATTAACAATCGCAAACGATTAATTTTGGTAATAATCGATTAAAATTTATTCGTCAAAAAAATAATCGATTATTCAATAGTCGCCCATCATCCCTATACTGTCAACCACTTCGGCCAGTTCCATTCTATTTTGCTAGGCGGCACGTCAGTTAACTTGATTCGCGAATAACCATGATAAAATTTTATTTGAATCATAAAATATGATTTTTCAAAAGTATTTCGAATAATTGATAATGTAATTTCATATTAATAATGTGTTCTACATATATTATTTATTGATGTTAATTTTTCAATAAGGAAAATATATTATTTTTAAAATTAAAATGTACGAAAAATTATGTTTCGTGTTGTTTTTTAATGAAATATTTGGTTTATCAAGAACTGAGTGATAATAGTTTGCATATTAATATTTTTTTTCATCAGTCTAAGTATGAAATTTTTCACCGAAGAAGCCTAAAAATTTCAAGTTTTGATTATTATAAATTATCAATACTTATGATTTATTATTGTTATCATGAATAATAATATTTTGATTTTATGTGCAGAATATAATATAATAACAAAATTTTTTCATGTAAATGATATAATTACATATAAGTAATGTAGCATCATGTGGAATTTTTATTTTTCAATCATAAACATTAATATTACCATATTTTGATTGATAATATTCATTTGAAATTAATGAAAACAAAAACTTTTCAACAAATCTTAACACATTATATTTTTTGTATAATTTTGTAATAAAACTTTTGTTTAATTCAATAATAATGTATTACTTATGAAAATTTTTTTCATGATTTTAACGAATTTAACTGTCAGATTTTACACTAATGTAGCTCTAAATTTTCGTATTTAATTATAAATTATTATTATGCATGGATTATTATTAAACTTATTATTTGTACTTTAATCTATATTTAAATTTTATTCGTTGGAAAAGAATTTTAAATAAATATTAAAATTTCATATAAATAATAGGTATAGTACAACTGAGAAAATTTTGATAATAGTAATTGATTAATAATAATATATTAATGAATAATTAGAAATCGTTTTTATTAATACCATCACATGTATACATAATGAGCATTTAATCATAACAAAAATATTATTTTATTTATTCGAATAAAAAGTTATATTTTGTGATGTTTTATGAGTAAATTTTTGTATTTCTTTAGAATCAAATGATTGCGTACACTTGAGACTCATATAACTTACCGGCACACTTTTTTCAACCACACACTTTTTTCACGATTTGGTCTCGTCTTTTTTTCCTCTTCTCCTAATTTTTCTCCCCCACCATCTCACTTGGGCGCGGCAGAGCGCGGCGAGGTAAGCGCTCGTCGAATCAGGAGGAAGAAGAAAATGCGGGTGAGTGGAGGAACGGTGCTTACATATTTTATTTTATGTAGCGCGACATGTGCCGAAACCAGCCGAGACAACTCGACCGCTCGCGCTCTCTCTCTCTCTCTTTCTCGTCTCTCCCCTCAACCAATCAGCGGAGATCACGTGAATCAACCGAGAGAAGAGAAGGGAGCCCCTTCAAGATTAACTAAAATGAGTCTCGCGCTGTTTCAAATGATTCGCGGGCGTTAAATTATACGAGTCTCTAGTGTATTGCACAAAAATAGCCAAAAACTTTAAAATTTTTCATTTTCTCGACAGGATTGACATTTTTTCTAATTTTGCATGGATTGCATATTTTGTTAATAATTTTTTTTGCTATTTAGAATACATTTGTACTTGTAACTTGACTTATTTTATAGCATTTCGTATATTCTCTGTAATGTTGAATTTTGGTATAGCGCAGAAGAAAAGGTTATTGACACCTTGATTTGGAAAAAAATGTGTGAAATCTGGGAATGTTTTGATTTGCTTGGAATGTGCTCACAACATGCTTATTAAGCTTATGTTGACTATTTTTCGGCTTGCTTTTTTTTTCAAGCCTTATATGCTATTAATGAACTTTCAGTTCTTGAATCACAGCAATTAAAAAATTGTAAATATAAGAATCAAAAAAATATGTTACTTCAAACCTCTCGTTAACGTAGGTTTTCTCAATAATTCCCACAAATTTCCTGGAAATTTTTTTTTCCTAATTCACACAATCGATTGTATGATACAAAAAAATTAGTTTGTATAGAAAAAATTTTTAATTTTCTTCTTTTATTTTCAATAACTGTAATTTTTTTGCATTTTGACAGATAAATTGTACAATATTTAGAAGGTATTAATATAAAATAGACTAAAAACTTTTCAAAAAAATTGGCTTTATTTGCAAATGCACTGTTTTTAAGAATAATTGACATATTATAAAAAGGTCTTTCAACTGAAACATTTTCAATAGCATTTTAACGAATTTATTCTTCAAGTTGCAAGGTATTTTATACTTTTTTTTTTTTAGAAATTTTACATCAGATTAATTTCAGTTTTTTCATTTGCCAAATTAAAATACTACTACATGCAAAACTTGCAATTTATGTATTTACTATCTAGTACCAAGTTCAAATTTTTTAATAGACGAGTTGGAACTCAGATCAATAGAATTGTATTTCTAACAAATTTTCTTCAAAACACATATAAATACAACTTCCAAGACTCTCCATATTAAAAAAACACTAATAAAAATCTTAGATCTTAATTTTTTATCTTATCTTTTGTAAATTACTGTGATTATTTTGTTTTTGATACAAAAACTACCTCATCTCTCAAGTTTATAATGCGGATAATGAATAAATGTATACGTTTATTATGTAAATCTCAAGAGATCCAGAAACAAAATCCGATTCTGAACGCATCTATATTCTGAATGTACGAGATACTTTGCACTCTAATTTGCATGAACGAAGAAAATAATCCATATCACACAATCTCAAATATGCTATTTATTTGTTATGACTGAAATTTTTGTTAAGTAATTTTTTTCTTAGCAATATATCAATTTTTAATTAAAATTTTTAATAAACCAATTTTGGAAAATTTTTAACTTCCAAGACCTTTCGAACATAAAATTATTTTGCTACTAATTTATTATTCATTACGGGAATAAATTATAGAGTAATTGAATAAATAATAAGAGTAAAAATTATGAAAAATAAAATAATTGTTATAAGAAATGCAGTATTGCATAGATAAGATAATAGTACAAACTAGGGATGGGCGATTATCCTCGATTTAATCGAAAAACGATTATTAATCGATTAACAATTCGATTATTTCAAATCTACGCTTAATCGATTTTTGATTACTCCCACGAGAAATCATAATCATTTGCCACTGAAGAAATGTTTTCAACAATATTTTGAGAAACTTGCAACAATTTTTCAGAAATCTTTCAAAAATTTTATCCTTTTTTTTTAATGTTCGTAAAAAATTTTGTTTATCAAGCTCTACTGTTTACTGCCAGAACACGTCTGAATAGAGCATAGGCTGGCTTCAGTCGAGTACAACTGATAAGTAATAAGAAATGTTGACAACATAATAAGGATAAGGTCAATAATGGTAGACGATTATTTTTGGTAATAATTGATTATTAAATAATCTATTATTTTTTTTATAATCGCCCAACTCTAGTACAAACAATAATAATTAATGGAATGTTTGAATTTTAATGAAATAGTGTAACCTACTGTCAATTAATATTTTCAATGAACAAGAAAATTTGTATTTTACGTAATTGAAAAATAAAAAATAAATAACTCAGTTAAAATAAATGCAATCATAAATGAATTTATCTAGTTCAACGAGACAACTTAACTGAAGAATTTTTCCTGAATTGATCATCGTAGTTTTCCCCGATCGTCCAAACTCTGCGTCATCGAAGTACGTTGTTAATAATTGCTTGAAAGTATTATAAAAAAAAGTTTTCTCCTGAAATGCCAATTATTTAGCTTTGTCATAAAGGTAAGTCCGCATCGTGAGAAATGCGATTTCGAGAAAATTGTTGGAGTAGAAGAAGAAAAATGACAGTTTTTTTTGGACCAATAGTCGGTGTAACGAAGAACGTATGCTTTTTTTGCAGTCGACTCCCGTTGGATCGTTGCAGACTGGACACGAAATGATCATATCGCCCAACCGCGATCGACATGCTACTCATAAGGTAATTTCCCGTTATTTTCTTCAACACAATTGTACCGAAAGCATGATGTATGTAGCTCATTTATTTTTTCAAGTAACCGCATGACAACGTTGCATATTACTCATATCACGACTGCGAGACATTATTCGAAGTAATGAAGTATACAAAAAAAGAAATCGGGTTTTTCAAGGCAGGGGTGAGGCTGCTCTACCTGTAGTCGTGAATTTTAATCGCGGTATTTTCAATTTTCTCGGGTTTTACATTTTAAGAATTTTACGCCTTTTTATATATTTGAATGTTTTTCTCATGCTTTGAGAATTATTTTTTACATATTTTTTGTGTATTTTTTTATATATACTCATTAAACATTTTCATATTGATATATATTTTTCATACATTTTTTATACATAAAAAATATATACTTACTATGAATTTTTTATATCATTTTATGTCTTTCACAATAACTTTTTTAAATAACAAATAACTTTTAGTACTTTTTACATTCCATAACCTCTAATTTCGTAATATTTAATTGATCATTTATTTATATACCAGGTGTATTCCTAATTAATTTCCGGTTTTTTTGCAAATAAAACACATAATTCCAAAAAAACCGTAACCTTTATTTTATTCAAAGTATTTTCCATCGCAATCTACACATTTTTCCCACCTTTCTGGTAAATTGTGGATACCACGCCAGTAAAAATCATTGCCTTTGGAGGTGAACCACTCGGTGAGCCATTTTCGTACATTTTCGTACGAGTCGAAGCACTGCTCAGAAAGGGCATGGCCCAACGAGGCAAAGAGGTGGTAGTCGGATGGGGCCAGGTCTGGTGAGTAAGCCGCATGATCAAGCACTTCCCACTTGAGCCTTTCCAGCGTGTCACGAACGACTTTCGACTTATGCGACGGCGCATTGTCGTGGAGCAAAATCACCTTCTTCTGTCGTTGTTGATATTCTGGTCGGTTTTCCACAATGGCTCGGCTCAAATCTTTCATTTGCTGTTTGTAGCGAACGGCATTCACAGTTTCACCAGGTTTCAGCAGTTCAAAGTATATAACACCGGACTGGTCCCACCACACACACAGCATGACCTTCCGACCGTAACGATTTGGCCGTGCCGTCGATGTCGACGCTTCACCTGGACTCACCCACGATTTGTTGCGCTTAGGGTTCTCCAGGAAAATCCACTTTTCATCACCAGTAACAATACGATGCAGGAAAGACTTTCTTTTGTATCGTTGAAGCAGCATTTCACAGGTCACTTTTCGATTCTCCATTTGTCTCTCAGTCAGTTCATGGGGCACTCACTTTCCACACTTCTGAATTCTTCCCATGGCTCGCAGACGTTTGGAAATTGCTTGCTGTTGAACTCCCAACGCATCTGCAAGCTGTCGTTGCGTTTGCGTGTTGTCTTCATCTAATAATGCTTGCAATTCGGCGTCATCGAACGATTTTCGCTTGCCGGAGCGTGCGGCGTCGTTCAGGTCGAAATTTCCATTTTTGAACTGTCGAAACCACGTTTCACATGTTCGAAGTGTTAATGCACGATCACCATAAACTTCCACAAGCGCACAGTGGCTCTCGGACACTTTTTTCCCCTGATTGAACATGAAAAGCAATGCATGGCGCATATGCTCAAAATTCGGTACAAAATTCGACATTTTTGAAGCGCAATAAAAACTTACTGGAAGATTTTTTCGAGAAAATGTCAACGCAGTTCAAGCAATCGATATGACTGAACAAAATGACATATGGCATGTGTTACCAACAGCGGTACAAAACAGAACGCCATCCAGCAACGCTTCGACTCGTACGAAAATGTACGAAAATGGCTCACCGAGTGGTTCACCTCCAAAGGCAATGATTTTTACTGGCGTGGTATCCACAATTTACCAGAAAGGTGGGAAAAATGTGTAGAAAGCGATGGAAAATACTTTGAATAAAATAAAGGTTACGGTTTTTTTTGGAATTATGTGTTTTATTTGCAAAAAAACCGGAAATTAATTAGGAGTACACCTGGTAATTAATGAGTACATTTTAAATTGCCATTATTCTACCTGAATATTTTGACTGTTGATTCTCTTCACTATTTTATTCACGTGTAATGTTTTGAAATATTAAAAATTACAAAGCTCTAGACATGTCATGCATTCTAATGACCTTTTGATCAAATAAAATAATAAAGTTCTAATTAAGCATAAAATACTCGAAATAATGCACTTGCATGGAATTCAAAAAATCATAATTCGAAAGAAAAGCAAAATTGGGTTTTTTTTAAATGCTTGAAAAAATTGTCTACATATAATACTAATCGAAAACAAAAATAAGGAATGGAAAAATCGAAGCAATGCCAAAATTTTTGGGTTTGAAATTACATGATTTTTTTTTTGATTTTTTGAAGACAATTGAAAAAAAATTTTCCTAAAACTTACTTAGGTTTATAATTTTCTCTTCTAGAATGAACCTTCAACTGTGAACGGAAAAAAGATGATAACGATTGAGCCACTTTTGGCGAAATGATAGCATTTCTTATACATGGAGCCTAAAATTACTGAATAATTGGCACTTTGACTTTAAGAAATCATAACTCCTTAATAACGAATTTTTGCTGGTAGAGGCTACAACGTAATTTTGTTTATACATATAATTAAAAAAAAAGAAAAAAAAATGGAAACAAAACTGATGCAATTTGAAATTTTCGAAGTCAAAAATTTTTAGATTTCTTTTTCTTGAATCACGATATAAAAAAAAACTTTCGAAACATATTATGTTTAATATTTTTTTCTTTTAGAGGTACCTTTTACCTAGAAATAAAAAAAAAATTTTCGAAAATCGGGCATTCTTTCGCTAAGTTATCTTATTTAAAAAAAAATTAACATACGCCAATAGAGCGAAATCGGGTTTTTAGACGAATTTTCGAAAATTTCCCACGACGAAACAACTTAAAATCAAGCAAAAAGAAGTAATACGTGTCTCGTCGATTTCGATGTAGAAACTATGACAAAAAATGTAATGCAAAAAAAAGACCTAACCCCCACTGCTTGGACGATTTGAGATGAAATGACCCTATTATTTTGGAACATCATTTTTAATGATTTCATGTGATTCATTGAATTGAAATTTTTTTTAAACTATATATTTTTAATATACACTAAAAATTGTTACATTTATTTTTCTTATCAGTTAATTTGTTTTCTCTACGAACATATAGAAAAAAAAGCAGAATTTCAAGTTTCGAATTGTAAGGTAGATTTCAAAATTGGAAAATGTAAACAAAATTTTGCTTATCGAGTTTTTTGAAGAACAGCAATTCAGCTGTAATTTTTTACTGCACACTTTTGTTCCATCGCATTTTTTTTTTGCTAAGAATTACAGAGTTAATGTTTTTTGATGCAGGATTTTTCAAGTTCATCAAGTTTTTTAATTCAAAAAATTGATTATTCGAATTTTTATAGTGTATTTAAAACGGTTTTCGTGTTTTTAATGGTAAATGTAAAATTTTTTGATTTTTGTTATTATTTTGAATTGAATAGAGCTATGATTTTAACTCGAATGTCTCAGGCTATGATTTGTTTTCAAGATTTTTGTTGATATATCCTAATACATGTCTATAATAAGTTCGTTTTTGTGAGATAAATTTTCACAAACAAAAATTTTTTATAGCTGAAGATTAAGTTATTTTTCAAACTTGTTTTGGTTGTAAATTAGTATTACACAATGTCTAATTTGTGTGTTGGTTTCATTAAAAATTTGTAAATTTTAAGATTATGAAATGAAAATAATTTGAGAAAAAATTTCTGAAGTGGACAGGTGGTTGATTTTAAGGTTTTATTTTATACTGAAAATTTGTTAGTTTCGGTTTAATAATTGAGAATCAAAATATAATTAAAGTTAATAATAATACGTTCACAAAAAATGATAATAATAATTAACATAAACTCAATTCTAAAGTATGTAAACTTTTTCAATACATATTTGTTAAGTTATAAATTATATTTGAAAATCGTACTGATAGTTTAAAATCAATTTTTTGTAGAAGCTATTTTACTATTCATAAAATAACAAAATGTATCTAAGAATAAAAATAATAATTTGGAAGTTGATTTTTCTTCCACAGCAGGAGAGGAAAAAATTGTGATATTACAATTATTACAAAAAGTTTTTTTTTTTTTTTTTTTTTTAATTTTTCACAATATGTGACGAATGTGGTTTTTATACGATCATTTTTTTTGCATTGCATAAAATGCTCTAGGAAAAAAAACGGAGTACTCCCAATATGTGAAATTTATGATATTTTCTATATTAAAACAAGAAAAAACTATACAATTCTGGTTGGTTTCGGAAATTCTACAATCAATACGAATTAAAAAAAAAATAAGGTATTGTTTGCATTAACGATTAAAATCAGACAAACACATAATTAAAGCGAAGAAAACTACCCAGTTTCCAAAAAAAACCATTTTTTTTTATTTAATGCATGACGTGGAAAACGTGTTGACGGCGTCGCTATGTAGGAATGCGATTTTGAAGAAGATGTTATTCTCACAGTCAACCAAGTTCAGGTCGAGATCAGCAACTATATAAGCTACGTCCAAACAAATTTCAAAACAGAATCGGTTCGGTTGCATATCTTTTCTCAAGCTAGCCAAACGTTCTTTGCGCTTTACAAATAAATAATAAGGCTTGCATTGGTCGCTTTGAAAAACGTAGGAACAACCTTTTTTTCGTATGAAAACGTATTCGTTACACAATTTTATATTTTTTCACGAAAGATTCTCTACTTACGCTTGACGCTGAGTAAATTTCGAGGGAATAGTAATTTATTGGGTTATAGGAAATAAAGATGTAAACCTAAATGTTCCAATCATATTGACTGAAATGTGAATGGTATACAGGTTGTTCTAGGTTTTAATTTCAATAATTTATTATTTATTATTATAAATAACTTTATGGGTTATCATTGCATCAAAAAACCAAATAACGATTTTAAAAACAAAAAATGCTCGAATAACACTTAACCATATACAATTTGTTTTCTTACTAAAGATGAAAGAAATGAATAAAATATGTAACTTGTGCTATTATCCAAGATTTGGGACACTTTTTAGGTACTGTAATTGCTTAGAGTGAATTTTCCCTCTACATTAGGTCAAAATACTGTGCCTTTAACTGGGAGTGAATTCTCACTTTTTTCGAGTAGAAAGTTATTCGAAATGAGTGAAAGTTCACTCTTCTTAGAGTGAATAATTCATTTATAGAGAAGAATCTGACCAAAGTTTGAGAGTGGAATTAAATTTTTATCTTAGTAAAAATTCAGTCTTTCATAGTAAATTTTTATTTTACATCGAGTGAAAATACTGCTACTCGAAGTTGAAATGATTTTTTTACGTTTTTAGAAAGGAAAGTAACTCAAAAGTAGTGAAATTTCATTCTTTCTAGAGTGAAACATAACTCATTATGAGATGAGATAATAAGGATTATATGATATAATGTATGATGAGATAATCGAGATAAGTTCATATAGGACATGGTAGAATTAGAGAAGGTATATAATTGCGCAGCCAAAAAAGGAGGTTATTCTCTATTTTTCTCGCTCGCGCAGTTTCTCTCTCTCTCTCTCTCTCTCTCTCTCTCTCTCTCTCTCTCTCTTGCTTGTCGCCATCCGCCGCCATCTTAGTTGTTTGTTTACCTTTTTTCTTAAGTGTTTGCAAGTGTTTACCGGCTCCAATCAGCTCGAAAAAAGGCATATTCCTGTTTGAATGAGGGCTTTTTGTTATTAAGAAATGTGAAAATGAGTCGAGAAATTATGAAAAATGGATACTTTTGACAAATATGATTATGCGCTTATTTTTATACAAAAACCATACAACATTAACTATAGTTGTCGATTCAAAGAATACAAAATTGTAGCTGTTGTATCAACACGCGTTAGAAGTAAAACTGCTCATGCTGCTTTCTTAAAGGTTCCAATGTATAGATTTTTATTCATCTTACTTTTTTTAGTTCTGATTGATCCTTCAATTTTTCTGTCTAATATTTTTCTCGTTTTTTAACTATGAATCAGTTTAAAAATTATTTCATTCCTAATTTTTTGTCGAATCTGTCAATGACATTCTTACACTCTGACAGAGTTACACACTTACAAAATCTCAAAATTACTCCCCCAAAACGAAAACATTACAGTATTACATCTTACAGTCTTGTATTACAACAAAATCGCAAAATTACTCCCTGCAATCGAAAATATTACACTCTTACACCTCACAGTCTTACATCTTACAATGTAAAATCTCCAATTTATTCTCTCCATAAATTACATTTTAGAAAAGTGACAATGCCGCCTAAAAAGTTTTACTTCCAAAAATTACCAGCGAGGATAAGTTGAACGTTATTTATTACATCTAATTTGTTACACTGTCATTTTATCGTAGCAGGCGAAAATATATACTTGTTACAGAAACATAATAAAATATAATTTTATGTATCATTAATTTTCTGAAATTATGGAAAATAATTCACAATAAATGATTTCTTCACAACATAAAAATTATAAATTTCGAACTATTCTATAATTTTACTTGAAAATTAATGCAGACTAAAATTGCAGGCGCAGATGAAAAAAATTCACACACTTTGATAAAATTATCAGGATAATGCAAACTTACGATTATTTATCATTTGGTAAATAAATAAAAACATTCCTATCAAGTATATTTTGTTTTGAAATCAAACATTTCGTAACAAATTATATATTACACCTTTTAACACATTCAAATTCAGAGGCGGGAATCAGCCAATATGGCGGCGGCTGGTGACTGCCATATATGCAATACTTCTATATGGCCAGTCAAGAAAAAAACCTGTCCCGACATTGTAGGAGACAGACGATCTCCCAGATTTCTCTCTCGCACCATGAGTGACGATACATAGTAATACTATTAATATTAAGTGGCGTATGACAGTTGCGTGAGTGACGCTCACGGACACTTACTGAGCGTGTGTGAGCGCGTTGGCTCAGCGCGCTCATGCGCGTAAGCGATCATCTCATCCTTTAGCTATATTGAATGTTGGGCCCCTTCCCACTCACAGGCGGAGATACGACGCTGGCCATATAGTGGTATTACATATATGGTGACTGCGCAGAACTGAACCAAAACTCGTCTATCTAACGAACATACCTTCTTCAATTCTACTATGATATAGGATGAGAAAATCAAGATAAGGTCCTATAGGATGAGATAATCAAGATACAAAAGATAGTATGAGATAATAACTAATATTTTTTCGCTCTTCGTCGTGTAACTTTTGACGATGCAACGATTCTTATTGATATATAGATCCATAATAATCCACAATGAGATAAGTTACGATCAAATTATCAAAATCAAATGAGATGAGATGATATAAACATAATAATGTAATATAGGATGAAATTATCAAGATAAAACAATATAATCAAGCCAAGATTAAGGATCATCCATAAACTATGTGACACTGATTTTAGTCGAAATAGACTCCCCCCTCCATCTTGTGACACAGTGTGACATTTTCATGGACCTCCTCTTCTAGTGTCAAGTGACGGAATATTTTCGACTCCCTCCCCTTTTTTCCTAATATTAACGGAATAATTAAATTATCTTGATCGTGCCACTGATAGACAAATTATCAATAATCCGATATTTCAAGAGTACGTAATATGACATTATAAAAGACATCAGTAGGCGCATGTGCATCAATACGAAAAACTCGCAAATAAAAAAAAAATCTCATCCTTCGATGATGTTTTATGACCCTTAGCAGTAGAAAAGAAGTAAGAAAAACTATTTTTTAAATATGAGAAAAAGTTTAGAGGGAAAAGAGAACAATACAAGATAGTTTTCTAGTGTAACTGGTAACTGCAAAGATACTAATGAAAATAGAATTGATTTCGTAGTAATATCTAAAAAAAAAAAGTGATAATTTGGATGCGGAGTTAAAGAGTTCGGAGCCTTTTTTGAACGCGACTTTTAAAAAAGGAATGAAATTTTTTCAAAAATCGGATTCCTTTTTTTCAAATAAAGACTTTCCATATGATTTTTTCGTCACGCGACATTTTGCGAACCTGCCCCTATTGTGACGTTTGGTGATGCTTAGCCAGACCCTCTCCCCCACTCTAAGAGCGTCACGTAGTTTATAGATAATCCCTAGAATAGGATGAGATATTCAAGATACAATAAGATTGGACAAGATAATCATGATAAGATAAGATGGGATGAGATAATATAGATAAGAGGACTGAATTATCTTCTTTTTATTCTGTTATTTTATATAAAAATCCTTTCTCATTTTATTTCCTTGTCTCATTTTGTTATCTTATCATATTATATTATCTTTTCATCTTATCTTATCTCATATTTATAATATTTTATATCATATATTGTAATTTTTGATAATCTTATCTTATCTTAATGTGTCATCTTTTCATATCGTATCCTTTTTCAACTTATCCTACATTATCCATTTCTATTTCATATTATTTTTTCCCGTATCCACTCTTTAAGGATATAAAGTTATTCAAAAATAATGAAATTTCACTCCTCTTAAGGTAGTACTTGCACTTGGGCAATTTTTTATAGATTTTCCCAAAAATTTGAGAATTTGATCTTGACATTGTACCTAATCCATGGTAAAAATTTCATAATTGCTTTCTTAAGTGCTTTGCGCACTGATTTTTGAGTTATAATTTTTTGAAATTAACACGCACATACATGGAGAATCGTACATTTCCGCTAATTTTTCAAAAACTTTTTTATAAATAATTCTGTAAAAATTACTGAAAATTACTTTTATTATACAAATCAACTTTGAAAAATTTTAACAAGAGTACCGAACTATTTTTTGAGAAATCTACAAAAATATATACAACTGTCACTTTTTTTACGGACCATGCAACTAAGGTGGTACGCTTGGCAACGCCGCATTTCGAAAGACTCAATGATAATATTTCCGACGTATTTATATCATTTAAAAAGCCGAAATAAATCACAAAAAGCACTGCATGTGTGAACCGTGGCTGCGAATGTAAACATGTTTACATTTTTACATAGGTTGAGTGAAACATAAAAAAACAGTTGCAGTGTTGCCAGATCTACGGAAAAATATTGCAGAGCTGAATAAAGTTGGCCACACAAGACTGTGTGACTAACTTGAATTTCTTTCAAGTGCAAAAACTAGGGC
Organism: Platygaster robiniae; assembly: GCA_028476575.1. Classification (NCBI taxonomy): domain Eukaryota; kingdom Metazoa; phylum Arthropoda; class Insecta; order Hymenoptera; family Platygastridae; genus Platygaster; species Platygaster robiniae. The sequence continues at coordinate 29,676,929 of CM052019.1, forward strand.
ACTTAATGTATAAAAATTCGCGTCGGCTGCCATTTTGTATCCTGGTGACAAGTGTTGGTTTGTAAACACAATGAACACCAACAAACAATAGGACACAAAATGGCGGCGGATGCGAATACCTATGTTTTTAGTGCCTTACAAGAACTACCTTAAAAGTGGCTTTGACTGAAATTCAAGAGTTAAATTCAACTTCTCTAAGAGTGACGATCTACTCTTTTAGAGTGAATTTCTACTCTCTGCGTCGGCTGCCATTTTGTGTCCTGGTGACAAGTGTTGGTTTGTAAACACAATGAACACCAACAAACAATAGGACACAAAATGGCGGCGGATGCGAATACCTATGTTTTTAGTGCCTTACAAGAACTACCTTAAAAGTGGCTTTGACTGAAATTCAAGAGTTAAATTCAACTTCTCTAAGAGTGACGATCTACTCTTTTAGAGTGAATTTCTACTCTCTGTTTGGGAGGCAGAATTTTGACTCGACGTAAGAGTGAAAATTCACTGCAAATAGTGGAAGCTTAATTTCCCATCATTATAAAGAAAGTTTATTTTTCTGAGATACTTTTGCTTTTTCTTGTTTCCTATAAGGAAGATGGCATTTTGTCAGAGGCTGGGTAGGAGGGGAGGAGGGGGGCTGGGTAGAGAAGAGAGGAGCGATGAAAAGTAAGATCGCTAGGAAAATTGTGAAAAATTGTTGTACGCCCATCGCGCACTTGGCCCGTAATTTGCATTGACTAACTTTGTGCGTTTTGCGACATGGTTCTTCCTTCAGGACGTGACAGGTGGAGGGGTGGGAGGAGGGGGCGTGAAAGGGGTGGGAGGAACGTGGCCCGATACAGTGAAGCAAACTGGGGCTGGCGGGACATTGACGCCTACCGACAGGCACGGTTCTGTGCAGGTGAGTGAGAAACCTCTTCTCTCGTCCTTCTTGTCTTTTCGTCCGTTTTTTGATTTCTTCTTTCCCCCTTTTTCATTATTTTCTCGTCTCTTTTCATTGCTCTCTCACTTTTTTCACCCCCAAACGACTTTTATTGCTCTTTTACGCGGCAATCATTAAAAAAGCTCTTTCCGTTATTACTATTCCCTTGCGTTTCACGCCGTACCACCTTAACCCTGTTTCGCCGGCTCATCTTTCGTTAAGCCCGGGTTCTTGATGCGAGTTTTTTTTTCTTTTTCCTCTTTTGCACAATTTGGGTCGTTCTACTTTTAGGCGCATATTTGGTGACGAGTTTTTCAGGGCTTTTAGGGGCCATTTTCGAGATATTTCCGTAGGGTCACCATACGTCTTCTTATAGCAGGACATGTCCTACTTTTGAGTTGTATGTCCTGGCATCCTGCAACGTGTACGAAACGTAGTATTTTTCAATTCAGTACAAAAGAGCGTTAACCCTTGACGTTTTGTTTTAATTTAGTTTTTGAAATTTTAGCATTTGAAATTTGGAATATTAAAATTCTTTTTCCGTTTCCATTTGTTTTCCAAGTTTTAAAATTGAAAAAAAAAAAAAGGAAAAAAATATTTAGAATTCTCGTATTGTAATGCCGGCATTTCTTAAATTTTATGATAAAAAATTTCGTGCTACGAAACGAAAATTTAGACATTACAGACTATTGACAATCAAAATATTTAAAAAATTTTTAATTTTGCACAAAGTATGACGTGTTTGGTATCTTATCTATTTCAAGATTATGCTAATCAGTATATTTGAAATGAAAAAAAATCCTGACCTCAATAATTTATAATTTACAAAAATCATAAAGTAGAAAATTAAAAAAAAAAAAATTAAATCCCCAAGTAATCATACAATTTTGAATGACGCGGATCATAATTTTTAAAGTTTCAGAAATACAATTGAAGACTAAAGTATCCGAGTCAGGAAGAACATTTCGCATCGATAAATTCATGGGGTGTTCGAAATCACAGATTTCCTATAGGTTTTTTGATTGATCGTTGAGTTATGTAGATTAAATATTGTTTATTTTTCAGATTTGAGATGTTTGTGAATAAAAAAAAATAATCATAATAAAAACTCGGAAATTTGTTGCTTGAAATCATAGCTTCTCGGATTTGAGATTTTTGTGAATATAATACTTTTATTCATAAAATTTTTTTTGGAATTTTTTTCATTTTCTCATAAGAAAGTAATTAAAGCCGTTTCCGTTTTTTCCAAACTTTTATACAAAAATAAAAATTGTAAGAATAAAAATTAGAATCAGACAGGAAAATTTGATTTCTTGAACTCGTAGAACTTTGAAAATTACGGGTTTTTCACTAATTTTCTAATTGATTATTCCGTTTTTAAAATATAAAATATTGCTCATTTTGAGTTTTTTGTATATAATAACAATGAAAAAAAAAAAACTTGAAAAATGGTTGTTAAAAAATTTCGTCAATTCTTGAATTTGGGGATTCCGTGAATATCATACCTCAATTCAGAAAAAGGTTCAAATTTTCAATTTTCTCATTAGAAACAATTAGAGTCTTCGGCGTTTTTGATGACATTTTTCTATTCACAATCAATAAGAATCGTGTGTAATAAGTAAAAATATAAATTGAATTCCGAAAGAAAAATGTGGAATATTAAATTTATAAAATCTTGGAAATCACTGATTACTCATTTATTTCTCTACAAATGTTTTTTTCGAATATATATATATATAATTTTGTGCATTTTTAAGATTCAGGATGCCTGCGAAACAAAGAAACTTGGCAATTGGCTGTTTGAAAACACACTTTCTCGAATTTCAGTTATTCCGTAAATGTACACATAATTGGAATTTCGATAATAGTACTACCATAGACTTTTTACATTTTTGAAAAGAAATAATTTTATAGTTGTGAATTTTTTTTATACTATTCTTATTTATTTACATATCCTCTTACTTCAATGGAAAAATAAAGATTTTAAAAATGATGGATTTTTTTTTGTAAAAAATCGAAATATGAAGTAGGATTATGACAGAAATCACGAATGTACATTTTTTCAAAATTACATTTTTATCGTAAGCTGCAACTTATAGATGTTTTTAATGAACAAAGAAGCATCCTTCACCTAGCAACAATTTTGAATTTTTTTTTATTCAAAATTTTCTGTGCTGTTTCTTCAAATCCGCAATATGGAAACCCTGTATTTATTTTTCGTTAAAGGATTATATTAGATAGCGAGGTCGCTCATTTTTCAAAGCATCCATAATTATTAGCGTGGAAGCGCGTATTATGGTGACAAATTTAGGGTTTGAAAAGTTCCGATACTAAATATTAGTTATTTAGGTGTAAAATTATACTCTTTGCGTTACTGTTATTTCGAGGAAAAGTCAGAAGTTGACACTATTACTACGTTTTTGCATGATAAACTATCATTTTATTGGTGAGGCATCGAAAAAATACCCAGTATCGCTTTTGAAAAAAAAAAATTTTATTTTAATTATAATTGGATAGTTTGTGTTACTATAGTGAAATGAAAAACAGAAAGAAAGAATAAACACTTCAGACAGTTTTTGCAGTTTTTATAGGTTTCAAAATTTGTAGTTTATTTTTTCGCATGAAAAATCTTATATTATTGTTTAGACATAGCAAAAGTTACTAGTAGTGCCTAATGAAAAAAAAGTTCCTTTGATTATGAATTCGAATTGAGTGGTAACGAATTTTTATAATGTGTAACAAATTTATTAAAAATTGAAGATACACAGCATAACGCGATGTGCGCGTGAGCTTCCGTATCTTACTAGGTATCTAAATTCAATACAGAACCCAATTTTAAAATCGCGATATCTCGGCTACCTTTGGTCGAATCATCTTCATTTTTAGCGAAAAATATTCGTAAATCTCTAACGCCAGTTATAAGTTGAATAAGTTGTTTTAAACGTTGCAGCACGTAAGCCGAAATAAATAAAGAAAGTTTTTCTAGTTGTTCTTGGGGGAAATAAAAAATAATAATTTTATGATGAATGAAAATATTTCCGATACGTTAATCAAGCAGATTACTAATATTTTTTATCGAATCGAATGAATGTAACTTAAAATTGCAAAATTGCGTTAATTTTTTCAGCTTCTATGATGCATCATTTTCAACAATTTATTCAGCTCATAAGTAGCACTAGAAATTCACGAATATATTCTGCTATTAATGAAGACAATTCTACCAAAGGTAGCCGAGATATGACGATTTAAAACTTTTTTTCTGGATTGAATTTTCGGCCGCGAGCCTCTTGTCATCCCCTCCATTGCCTACTAGGATCCGAAAGGTCGCGCGCATATCGCGTTATTTTCATAATTGAGTTTAGTTTTTTTTTATAGTTTTACTTTTTTTAATTTTGGAAGTTTCCGACCGTTTATCAAGATTTTGAAAAAGTAAATATTTTTGTTACTTTTGACGGTTTTTACTAGTTTGCAAATTATAAATGATAATGTGGTTATTTATTTATTAGTAATTCAACTCGAGTACTACAAATTTTTCTAATATTCCTCTAGAGTTAATTTTGTTTTTGTATTGTAGACTAATTTAAAAATTTCGTCAAAAAGATTGCATGGAAAGTTATGAAAGTTGACGTTTTTTTTATGGTTAATTTATAAGTGTAACAAAAAGAATTTTTTTTATAAAAAAATGCCAATACTCCAATACCATTATAAACATTTTCATCCTCGTCCCTAATTTTTTTGTTCAATTTCCTTTCAATAGGAAAACCTGGTAAATTTGTTGAAATATATTTATTAAAAAAACGTTAAATCCATGACTGCGTGGGGAGATTTATTGTTACGCCTCTGAGTTCGTATATTTTTTTTATGTCGTCGAAAAGAAGTAGAATTCGCATTGCTTCTGGACGTAAAAAATTTCTTTTTTATTATAAATTATTTATCACGAGTAATTTTGGTAAACAATTTTGAATTTTTTCTCTAATTTTGCTTACCTGTGAAAATGAGATGCAATTCATTTTTTTCTCTGTTCGCTCTTAAAAGCGTCAACGGATTATGGTCAGTTTTATAATTTTTTGCGTTATTTTTTGTTTGCTGCAGCATGCTTTGTGTTTTTGGTTGATTCGCTTTTGTCTATGGACGATCAAACCAGTGCTGCCAGACGTACAGAATCATCCGTATAATACGGATTTTAAGTGTCATCAAATTGAACACGGATTACGATACGGATTTACGTAAATGTACGAAAATGAACGGATTCTTTGGAAAATCTAATAATTTCTTAATTTTTTTTTTTTTTTTTTTTTTTTTTTTTTTTGAATAAACTGACTGACGCGGTCTCCTCATTTCCTATGGCGCCAAAAAAATTGCAGCAATTTTAATCGCAGCAGTTCGAACCTAGTTTCTCTATTGCATGTACAAACTGGTACAAACGTCCCTTATATGAAACAAGGATGTCCGATGCTGCATATACTTCTAATATGTACATACAATGAACGGAGGATCGTACAGAATGATTTTTTCTCCAACTTCGCGAATTTTAATGAAATTTATTTTGGAATTATTATTTTTGGAATAAATTTCGCTATTATTTTCCTCACGACTGTGTATATATATATATATATTTTTTTTTTTTTTTTTGATGAACATATTTTATTTATTTTTAAGAAATTTTCTTGATGCTTATATAAGTAGTGAAATTTTCATCAGTAACCAATTATGAAAGTAAAATCTACAAATCACAATTTCAAAATCAAAAATAAGCAGATGAGGGGTCATAATTCAAAACTAGGTAACCCACAATTTTTCCGCAATTTACTTTTGTACATTTTTGAAATCTCTTTTATGAGGCACATATAATTGTAAAAGTATAACTTCGAAAAAAGTTTTCTTCCATTATTAAAAGTTGTGTGAAAATCTCAAAACAGCAAAGCCCAAGGGTCAAATGGAAACGTTTTTTCGTCACCCCGTAAAAAATCAATATTGTGAGTTAGCCGGTTTTGAATTATAACCCCTTAAATGATGAAACATATAAGTACATCAACGTAGAATAGCTTTTTTTAATAAATTTTTATTATAAATCATAAGTATTGGGGAGAGCACGGGTTTACATTAGTCACAATTATGAGCACTTTGTGGCAGAAAATCGAATAAACTTGCATAAATTCATACAATTTATACTGCATTACTAATATTTTATTTAGCTAAAGAAGTTAATAAATGAGTTGAAGCCTTTAACGAAGCATTACGAAGTAATAGTTGCAAATTTCTGGACGTAATTCAAATTACCCGCCATTAGGTGGGAAAAAGAGAGTGTACGGATTAGTACGGATATTTCCCCTCCTCTTGGCTATACTGAGTACGGATTTGCTTCGAAACGAATCTGGCAGCACTGGATCAAATGTCTTTGCAACTTTTATTTTTCTGTCAATTTTTGTTATTGTTTTTACTTTTTCTCGTAGTTACAGCTCCGTTTATTTAAATTTAATTTACGAATTTGAGTAGCGTTTTTTTTATTTGAAATACTTTTTTTGAAAGCGTAGTTTAGGAACTTTAATAACGAGTAGATAAGAAAAAAAGTGATTTATCTTTCTGCAGGATATTTATTATTGTTTATTATGTTTATGTAAAAACCACGATTCGGTATTTTGGTTATCTAAATTTTTGTATTTTTAAAAAGGTTTTTTCAAGGAAATATGATTTAAATTTGTTGCTCTGAAATTTTCATCATTTTGCAAACGTAACACCGTTTTGAAGTAATAGATTATTACGAAAAATATTTGATAACTAAGGTTCGAGGGTATAAATTTACAAGAGAAAAATAGAGAAAATAGCTGATTCGAATTGTTGGTAAAGTTTAAGAGATTCTATAATAAAAAATTGTATGATTACTGTTGAAATTACGGCATTTGTGATTTCGTTGTGTTTAGTTTCGATCAAAAATATTTAGCATATGACTTTTGTTTTCATGAATGGATTTTAAATTTTAAAAAATAGTAAAAATTGTTGTTAATTCAATTCTTTGACTATTCGAAGATATTTGAAATTTTTTAAATATAAACAAAAAAAAAACAAATTTTTAATACTAAATGTTTTTAAACCATATTTAGGGAAATTTTCTGATATTTCAAAAAAATCAAAAATTTTTAAAAAATTAACTGTCAAGGAAATTTTGGGATGGTATCGTTTGTGCACAAATTTATTGAGCACCGTATTTATTGTGCACTGGGCGATTGTGCACATTTTCACGAACTTGTGCAATGGGTGATACAAAATTTATTTTAAGTATAATTTTGTAAATATGTAAGTTTTTAGTTCCGAATTTGTTTAATTTAGAATCATAGTGATGAAAATCTTAAAAATGTGCACAATCGCCCAGTGCCCAATAAATACAGCGCTCAAAAATTTGTGCCCAATCGATATCATCCCGAAATTTTCCATTTAGAGATTTTAAAACTCTTTTTCAAGTAACTAAACCAATTTTTTCTAATTTATTAAAAAAATCAACTAGCAGAATAAATTAGCACAATTTTGAAATTTAAACATAAACTCAAGATTTTCAGAATAAATTTTAATATATTTTAGGCAATTTGAAAATTTTTAAATTCATTGATAGTTACAAAAAAGTTAATTTTTTGTATTACAATCCATTCTTGCATTTTAAGAATTTTTTGAATTTTTCCGAAAAATCTAAAATTTTGAACAAACAGAACTTGAAAAAAACTTACTATGGAGATTTTAAAAGTTTTATTAGAATTCCTCATGATGAATCAATTAATTATTGATTGATTTAGTAATGATTAAAATAATGAATATTGTTTTGACAATAAAATGTATGTCTAACATATGTGAGGCGATCCGAGAAAAGGGACCTACTATCCAAAAAGCAAATTTTACGGGACGGGCGATTGAATAATTCAAAATACACAACGGTAAATGGGATGGAAGATTGTTAAAAATTCATAGCTTGCAAAAAAATCAAAATTAGTCAATTCTGATTGCACATAATTAAAGATTGGATTAAAAATTTATAAAATCACTCATAATCGGAAAAACCATTTTTTGGATAGTAGGTCCCTTTTCTCGGATCGCCTCACATATATGTAATGTACTAAATTTAAATTGAAAATTTCAATTTTCCATGTATCAGTATCGTGTTAACAATAAAATGTTTCAATTTGTTAAAATAACAGTAAATTTATTCAGTTTTCTTAATTATTAAAATGATAAATATTGTTTGGACAGTAAAATGTATCAATTTAAAATTTAAAATTTCAATTTCAACAATTTAAGATTAAAAATTACAATTCAAAACTTATAAATATTGTGTTGACTATAAAATGTTTCATCTTGCTAAAAGAACAGCAAATTTATTCAGTTTTCTTCGTGTATTTGTATTTTTTTATTGCGCTGGTAATACTTTGAATATCGATATTTTCACATTATTTTTGAAAGGTAGAATCTGGGAAAATTAATAATTACGAATCGCTAGACATTGCCTCCTCTATAATTCTGAAATAGTGAAATCATCTCACCTTTTTTTCATGAAATTTCATTGATATTATCAAAACATTTGTACTATGTTGTTTTCGAATCAGTTTAATTGAACTACTTAAAACAGTGCAATTTCACAATCAGAATTGAAAATCAACTGCGAACAGTTTGGGTCGATTTCACTTTTTCAGATTTTCGAGTGTTGGGTTTTGACAGCATTAATTACGCGAGCTAGAAAAATTAGGCACTTGGTTTCTTGATTGTAAAACAAAAAGTCTTGTTAGCAATTAGTCGATAGCTTTGATGAAACTTTCGTGAACGGAAACGTTGCGTAAACCGGTAATTTATTTTTCCCCAGGTGGTTTCCTCGACGAACGGAGAATTGGCCAACGACGATCCCACCGCGGGACATTCAAATACTCCTATCACAGCACCTCAGGAAGTCGAAATGGTCGACGAAACAAAGTAAGTATTTATAATCTTTTTTTTTTTCATATTTTGCCGCTTGATGACTGTCGCTTTTGCATTTTTTACCCACATTTTCCCCCTGAACATGAATTCTCTCAAAATTAAAAACCCTATGAAACTTTGATTTCAGCAGCAACGAAAGAAAAGTAGCCAATCGTAAAAAATGTGCCAGATGCTTAAAGACAAAAATCAGTTGTAAAAAAAAGACCCGTTTCGAGGGTTAGTTACCAATTTTTGGAGATGATTTTTGTTAAGAAAAAACGATTAGCTTTAAGGTTATTATGATTTAATTTTGTTGATCATTGATGAGCTGCAATATTCTTTGTATAAGTGTTTTTTGGTTGGATTATTATACAGGGTTATAAACTGAAATTTTTTTTTTTTTAAATATGTTATTTTCGTTTTGTCATCCAACGTTCATTATTAAAAAAAAATTATATAAATTTTAAGAGGATTAATCGAGGTTATTTAACGAAAATTTGCTGTCCAAGATTGTTTTCACAGAAAATTTTGTCGCTGGTATTGATGAATTATTCAATTCAGCAATATGTAAAATGAGTTACTGTAATAAATTATTAAATTTGAACATTTACATGGGTTTTCCCCTCACGCTTGCGTGATAACCATTTTCTCACCTTCGTCTGCCTTACTCAAAACATCCTCAAATTTCTGGTCAAGGTAATTAACCTTACAATCGAAACTTTTCTCCATCTTTTTATGAAAAAAAATTTTTTCAACGTCATAATGCTTTTTTATAGAGTTGACATCTAATGCTTTTTTCTGCTATTATCGTATTTTAAAAAAAATTACATAACGAAGCACAAATCGCTACTTGAACTTGTTCGATTTTGAGAGTGGGAGATGAACCTTCAACGTCACACGCACGGCCCTGTATGAATATGGTTACTATCGTAGAATATCAGAATTTATGTATCCTGGAAATTGAAGAATTTTCTATTCTTTTTAAATAATAAAATCATGTCTCTCTAATCTACAAAATTAAACAAGCGTTTCCGTTATTTACGTGTAAAAACCCAAGGCTGCCTTTTCGAATCGATAAATCGGCCGTCTCTAAAAAACTGACATGAAAATGGCGACCTCGAAGCTTAACACCATTGTTTACCCACGGTTCCGTGCTTTTTCATATTCGTAAATTCAAAACATGCGATTTTTCCACGCGCTCCAAAACATCGTTCGAAAAGGCGGTCGTAGGGTTTCTACACGTAAACAACGAAAACGCTTGTTTAATCTTCTCGATTAAAAAAGTACATACTGTTCGTATGATAAAGGTGCATACTCGTGTTTTAACTCGTGAAATTTGTTCATTCGCTTCGCTCGTTCGCAAATTCTTGCACTCGTAAAAGCACTCGTTTCTGCCTTTTGATAGGAAAAATACTATTTTAAAATTTTTACATTACATGTCGCATTTAATAATTTTTATAATAATGTTATGATAATAAATTTCGTGTCACGAAATAAAAATTTATTGCGACACCAATAAAATAAATAATTTAAAAAAATCATGAAGTAATACTTCGAAAAAAAAAAAAAAAAAAAAAAAAAACGAATTCTCTGGTATACATTTTTTAATGGCGTTGATTTTTATTTCAAAAATATATTGAAGACAAAGTATCTAAGTTTAGAAAAAAAGTTTGCTTAAATTCATAGAATTTTGAAAATATTTGATTTTTCATACATTTTTTTATGAAATGTTCAATTTTTAACGTACAAAATATTGTGCATTTTCATGATTTTATATTTTTGTAATTGAAAAAAAAACTCGAAAATCGGTTGCTTGAAAACATAGATTTTTAAATTCTTTACTTTATTTTAATATTTATAAAATTTAATGAAAATGCTTATAAACTGTATCATTTGTTGTCCTGTAATTGGGTCTTTGACCTGTTGGGCTTAGATTGAATGCAATAAATAAATGAATTCAGGAATTCTGGGAATATCATACTTAATTTTCTTAGAATTTTCAAATGTCCCATTGAGACTTGCACGTTGTGGATAAAATTCTAATATATTTTACAAATCCTGTTTTCCACATAGTAAAAATATGAAATAAATTTAGACGGCAAAAGTCGATACCTTGAATTCATGTAATAATTTTGAAAATAACTGATTTTTACAAATCCGAAAATTGATAATTTCATTTTCGACATATAATTCGCTTGTCATTTTTATTATTTACAATGTTTGTCATTAAAAAAAAATAAATAAATAACTTTGAAATCAGTTGTCGAAAAACGTTCATTCTCAAATTTGGGGATTCCGTGAGTATCATACCTTAATTCAGAAAAACGTTCGAATTTTCAATTTTCTTATGAGAAACAATTAGAGTTAAGTTTTCTATAACAATTTTTCATTTAATCAGAAATCTGTGTAATAAGTAAGAATATACATTGAATTCCAGAAGAAAAATTTTAAATCTTAAATTTAAAAAATCTTGTGAATTACTCGTTTTTTATGTTTTTTTCGTAAATATATATAAAATTGCATGTATTTTTAAGATTTTGAATGTCTGTGAAACGAAGAAACTCAGAAATCGGCTGTTTGAAAACATACATTCTCAAATTTTAGGTACTATGTAAATATACACATAATTCGAACTTTGATGACCATATTCGAGTTTTAAAATTTTTAAAAAGAAATAATATCATAGTTGTACATTGTTTTATACGATCTTTTTTTATTTACGGACACTTTTTCAAATGGAAAAATAGAGATATTGAAAATGATAAATTCTTTAATTTAAATAAAGTTGCATTTATAAAAACATCTTTCACATAGCTAAAGTCCCTGTAAATAAAAGTCTAGATAGGACGAGTCAACTTATTGATTGGTGCAGCCATTGTTGAACAGAAAATGGCGGCATATTTGTTTACGTTTGATAACATACGATTGTATCTATGACGTCACAGCGCCGCCATTATCTTTTAGAAAAGAGAAGAAAGCAAAGGATAGAGTATGATCGAGCATGATAGAGAGTTCTCACTTGCAGTCATGGGCGTAAATGCTCGTGTCCAGACTTTCATTTACAGGGACTTCATACATAGCAAGTAAAAATTTTTTATAGATTAGAAATTTTCCGTCCTGCTTTTTTCTTTTCGCCATATGGTAACCCTATGTACAAAAGTAACTTACTATCTGTAATTTTACTGAATTGACTGCATTCTTGTAATTTTAAAAAATCTGTTATAATCTCACAATTTCTATTGATTTCTGGAATCCATTGTTTACTCTATAGAATTCTAAGCCACACAACAAAATCCCAACAAAAAACATAATCGACTAATTTCCTACCAGTGTTTGCTGGCTTTTCAGGTGCTGTTGTTTCTTCAAGCGTAAGAAGAAAAAAAGTGGCCGTCAAAAATGACTGTCCGCGAGTGTCAATGCGGGCGTCAGCGGCAATAATGGAGGTCCCCGTCTCGGGGCCTGCGGAAAACGCGGCCTCGAGGCCAACAACGCCATCGCCGTCGCAGCCGACCCAGAGCGCGAAGCCGCGACCTTGCTACGCGCCAGCAGCAATTCCGCGTCGCGCGACTCACTTCTGCACACGACCATCACGATGACACCGACGCCCACGCCGCCACCCTTGTCGAATTAATATTTACAATCAATTTTCATTTTTACCCTGCCCCCCCCCCACCCCGAAACTTTCCCCCTTCTCCTCCCGCCGAAAGAAACAAAAAACAAAAAGAAGAAGAAAAAAGAAAATTTACAAATATTGCCACCCCCGACACCCATCCACCTCTTACCTTTTACCAACTTTTATTATTACCCTCCATAATCACCGATATCAATTACATACCTGGAAATTTATCATTATTTTTACAATTGATACGACCTTATCAATCTTATTGTTCACGTTTCATCTCTTGTAATCCCCGGGAAACGAAAATTTCCCGTCAATTTTTGAAAGGTGGTTGTTTCATGGGATGATGCGTCGTGGGAGTGAGGAGGGCGGGGTTTTTTTGGCAGTTTTTTTTTATAAATTTGGGCGGAGATGGATTTGTTTGTACAGTATTGACGAATTTGAGATTATTTATGAGTGTATTTTATATGGCATTTATAATAGATTTAATCGATTTATAAGAATGCTCGGATTTTATGTTTATTTTTCATTAATATTCGAGTGGTATTGGAGAGTTTTTCAATGAAAATTTTTCAAAGTATATGCATTTAGCTGCAACGGTCAATGTTTTCTGGAAGGGACGAAGGCAGGAAACTCGTTCTAAATACATCGACCAAAGTAGAGAATTTTATTAGCGAGCTTCAATGGAAAGAATTGGCTCCAAGTTCTAAAGTCTTTTGGGATTTGGCCATGGCAATGTACTGTAATATAATTTTCGCGTAACTATTTAAAGTAGTAGCACTTGAAAGGAATTGAAGTTAATCACAAGTTCAGTTTCTTGCGTGACCAACGTCGTTCTGCCCCGTTCTTTGTTTTTGTACACTTGGCAATACCTCTAAAGATGACGGATGTTTTTTTACCTATTTCAATTTCAATACATTATCGTAATCAGTATCAGTATTTAAACGAATTTTCATTAAAAATACTATAATAATTCTATCCATCTTGAAAACAATAAAATTTTATATAGATTTCTGTCAAAACCTTGAACGTGTCCATGTTATTCAAAACATTATTTCACGATAAAGTCAGTGAAAGATGTATGATATTGAAAATTCTTTTTGACAGTGTACCCTACATATGCTCTTCTGTTGTCATGACGAAATTCCAACGAAGTCACTAGCGATGGGAATCGAAACATAAAATATTGATATTGAGCCTTCCGATACATCGGGAAGATTCGATCTTGGATCCCGATGTATCGTAAACAAAATATCGATATACCGATACATCGCAACGAATTTTTGAATTGGAACCTTTCAATGAAAGGCAAGCATGAATGTGTTAAATGAATATGGTCAATTCCAATATGAAAATTAGAAATCTTGATGATTGTTAAGAGGAATTCACGAAATCTATGGAAAAAATGTTAATTATTTGAATTTATTTCAAAACCTTCAATTATTATGATCATCGGTTGTTCAGGCTGAATTTTTTATTATTTAAAAGTCCTTGTTGTTTTTTTTAAACACTTTATTTATTTTGCCACTTTTCAAAAAAATCTAATTCCTAAAAGATGTCTACATTTTCCAAAATTTTTCAAAAATCTGTAGATATTATAATCGTAAGTCTTTCAGTCAGTATTTTTTTAACTTGTTCAATATGAACCGATGAAATTGTCTGTTTTGATTTTCGGGCACTTGCGATTGCTTGTGATTTCTGAATATCGTAACAAACATATCGATACGACGATTATCGGCTTATGCTGATATCGATTCAAAAATCTCGACATATCGCAAAAATATCGGTCTTCCGATATATCGATACGTATCGCCCATCGCTAGTGGTGACCTCTTCAGAAACTCAGAACCTGGGCCAATTTTTAGATAGTATAACAGTGTTCACAGACTGTAGTACAATTCAACGCAATAAAGACAAACTCGTGTTTTATTTGATGCTAGAAAGAAAACGAAGATCTGTACTTGCGACTACTGTTATCTATCAAAGTTGAAGACACAAATTATGGAATTTTCTAAATGAAATATGAATCCTTCGCGTACCCGCGACGCATTACGCCCGAGTGACTCCAAATTGATGCTACTTTTGCTAATTGTTATCGTCGATATTGATCGTGTGTTTCGAGCACCGTCGAAGCGGTCCCAAAAAAATTTTTTTTTCATTTTCGGGCCCTATTCGACGACGCCGACGCATCTGCGGATGTGCAAATAGTCGTAAAGAATTGACGCATCGGCAAAGAATGATAGATTACACTTGTGCCTCAAAAATATACGTTTTCGCCACTGTTGCGACGCGATCTTGGGACACTCGTCTTGTACAGTTAATTTTAAACGACTTTTTTCGGGTGCGAAGAAGAAACAATTCTCGCGCTTGGAAAATAGTAGCGCCGCTGTGCATTTTTTATTTTTCGTGCCCTGATTATTATTATCATTAAGTTTAAGAGATCGATGCCGGGTGGAATTCTCAATTACGGAGCAATCCAATACCATGTTTCCCTTTTCACGCCAATTCATTGTTTACATCATTTTTGGAATAATACATTTCAGATCATTGCCGTTTTACGCAGTTTAACTCGTTTTCGCCGAATTCGAACACGATCACTTGGCTGGGCTTCTCTGCAGTGAAGTTGGCTGCGCGTCCTTTTTTTGTTCGCGGCCAACTTCGCAGCGGAGGGAATTTCCTAACAGCCGATGCACCGAGTATTGTTCCTTTTATTTTGTAAAAAAAAAGATTCTCGTGTTCGAAAATTAGATCGACGAAGAGACGGAGGGAAATGCAAAACAAATATATTCGTCCAAAACGCGCATTTTCTCGGTAATCGTGAGAAACGTGACTGATTAATCGTTTCTTTTCCGTCTTTCGTCGGGTTTTTTTTTTTCTTTTGTAATTAATTTTTTCATGGCTATTTATACTGCATGAATGCTGGAGAATGAAATTGCCGCTGCGTCGCGAGTCACGTTTACTTTTTTTTTTTTTTTTTTTTCAATTTTTTTCGACACGTTTTGATGATTATTCGTACACGACTGACTGCTGGTTAAGTATGGTTGTGAGCATTCTTAATTTTGATTTTTTTTCGTCAGATTGTATATTCAATGCGAATCGTGTTCTTTCTCGTGTAGATAAATTTCCACCCCAAAAACTTATTGATACACGAATCATGACGAGTTTTGGAAAATCAAGTTAGAGTTTTTAGCGCACTTTTTCCGCTCGTTTTTAATTTTTCGGAACAGTTTTTTTTTTTCAAGTTTAAATGGCTTTTATCAACTCCATTTTCGGAAACGAATTCGCGAATCCTGGAAATCAAGTTGTGCGAAAAAAATAAGAAAACAAAGAAAACCGTTTACCAAATAATAGTTTTGTACGATTTTTCTTGTATTTTTTTTTCACGGGGTTAATAACTATATGATTAAAGTAATCTATGTACGGTCGACGCGTACAGTCCATTAAACAAATGTATTCCAAGAAAAACATAAAATGTCTGGAGTGAAGCGTGAATTTGCCTGTCCTTTTTTCCTGTACTTTTTACGCGAATTTTTAATAAGATTTTTCAATAAAAAGAAAATTAAAAAAACACTCGTACCCGCGATTTTCTCACGTGAAAACACGAAGACGACGACTTGAAAAAACAAAAAGAGCAATAAACCAAGAGAATGAAAATGAGGGATTCGGTGCTATATCATTCCACGTCGACTTTTTGATATGATTCGTGTTTTATCGAGACTCGGTGAAAACGACATGAAAGTAGCGATCGAAAAATATGGCGGATAAATATTAATTCAACATCTACGAAAGTCTTTTACCAAAGAAATGAAGAAAAAAAATGCCCGTTCGTTTTCAACGCAACTTTTGTAAATAGTGAATAAAAGAGAGAGAGAGAGAGAGAGAGAGAGAGAGAGAGAGAGAGAGAGAGAGAGAGAGAGAGAGAGAGAGAGAGATGTTTTATTGAAAACACTGGCAAAAATCCGAGCATCTTGAAAAAAAAGTGAGAAAAAGAAAAAATAATGTTACCTTCGTATAATAAACTCATAGTTATAAAAAGAAAACTAATAAAATTAATGCTTGAAAAATGGCGATCAAGAGCATATTGATTGTATAATTAGTACGATTTCATAGATAACCATTTTAATTATTCCTAGATTATGAAAGTGGCGAATCCTCGATTGTCATTTTTTTTTATTACCACGTACGATTTAATTTACATCTACGCTTTTTGTAAGGATGTGTGAATTGTGATAAATAGGAATGGGTAATTGAAACTTTTGAGTGTTTTGTTTTATAATAATTATCACTTGATGTTTTCAATTTTTTCGGAGGCAAAAAAAAAGATTATTGAGAGCATATTTTTCAAGTCTTGTAGCATCGTTTGGCGTGCAACTACTGAAAAATAGAAACGCATTGAAATGGAAGTATATTTGACATTTTTCATTTTCCGACCTTTCTTTGTGTACTAAAATTTGATGAATTGGATATTCTACTGGACATGAATGAATTAATTTTTCATCAAAAAATTCTTTTTTTCAATAAAATTTCACAATCATAAAAAGTAAATAAATATGGTTATTAATTTTGCTTTGTAGCAGTTATTGTTTCCTCTTATCTGCATAGAAGAAAATTCGAGTCATTTTTGGAGCGTTACCTTGAATCTTCGAGACACTTCTAGAAGTTTCGAGGCATGACTGGAACGTTCGGGATCAATAACAGGTTACGAAAAACGTCTAGAATGTTCCTGAGGCGTAACGGATTTCCTACAAAAAGCAGGCCAGACCTCAGGCCTCAGGATGGGTCAGTCAAGTTCCAACCGCATTCCTGGTCATTTCTACCTGCACCTCCTGACTCTTTTACGCTCCGTTGTACTTAGGCAGTTCATGGTACTCCTGAACTTATCTTGTGTAAAAACCATTCGAATAATTAAGTTCTTTTCAGTGTGATTTTTATACACAGCTCAGATCTTATGAAAAACTTTTTCTGAATTTTTTCAAGTTCAATTTCAAAGCAACTGACTCTGATACAGCACTTATTTTTGAGCTACCAAAACAGTCATAAAAAAAGTACCGCATAATTAGGTATATAACGTACCATACAAAAATTCTAGATATCGAGGATGAAATACTCGAGGATAACATGTAATCAAACATGAGATTACTACTAAAATATATGAAATCTGTTACCAGGCAATCTTAGATCATAAAGGGTGTCCTAAAGTCAACAATCAATATTTTAGGATTATGTAGTTTTTTAAGTTCTGGGACAGTTTTTTTGTGCCATTTTTTGAAAAATCAAAATTGAAAAATTTATTCAAGCGAATAATTTAAACAATAAATGCACTCTCTTGCCAAGTGGGAGTATTGTATTTAGATCTTCAGCAGGCCACTAACTCGTGGTTCAGAGCCAGGGCTTTAAGTAGGTATGTGCAGGCGGTGCAGCGCACCAGGGCCCCCGAAAAACTTTTTTTTTCGACATTTTCTTTCAGAAATTTCAAAGCATGAACTATAAAAGACTCTCGATGGCCTTTTTTTAAAAAATTAATTTTACTTTCTAATAGAAGAGACCGCTGGGAATCTTTTTTTTAGAACGCTCTTATTCATCCAATTCTCACGACCTTTTGGCCTTATTTTTTTGGAATGGACTTCGAAGAGTCCCCTTAAAACCTTTTTGTTAGAAATCATTTTTGAAGGGCCCCCTAGGAAATCTTACACCAGGACCTCCGAAACCCTCGCTACGGCGCTGTTCAGAGCACCTAGCCCAGGAGTATGACTGGTCGCCGAAAAAGGTAACCCATTATCGTCCCCGCTGAACTAAATCACCTGAGGTACTGGCAGTGATGTTGCCCGAGAGACAAGTATCGGACCTCTCTTTCATAGGATTCTGATTGGGCGCTTTCAACAAATCAGAAACCGAAAAAGAGAGGTCCGATACTTGTCTCTCAGTCAACATCACTACCAACGCCTCTGGTGGTTTAGTTCCACAAGCAGTGGGTGCCAGCGCGAGCCCAAACCGAAAACTGAAAACGCTGCGCCATCTAGAAGTACTCAGCGCTTGGGAACTAAATTTCAAATCGAAAAAGGCCCGGTTTATTCGTTGCCCGTTCCCTTCACCCCCGCACTCCATCGCTTCCTTTCTTACTCTTCTGGCTCTCTCTTTTATTTCGTTCCTCCAAATGTTGGGTACTTCTAGATGGGGCAGAAAATTCCTGTCGCTACAGAAGTATATGGGAGCTGGCACCCACTGTCCACAAGGACCTTAATGGGTTACAGCTTTACATGCGTTTCAGTGGAGAGAGTCATACCCCTGACCCAGCCATTAGGCCTTTGTACTCTATCCTCGCTGCTTCCTCAGGGCTGTTTCCTATATGGTGGAGCCTAGCGAGTATTAGAAGCGGCTGGATGCTGACTAGCGCTGTTTTCATAGTGCCTTATATAAGGCACTATGAAAACAGCATATATGGTGTTTCATTTTGGAGTATTATGTTCATGATTAATGACGTGATTTATGATGTACTATATGGAGAATTCTATACCCGTGTATAATGGGATGAATAAAAGTATTATTATTGTAGCGACTTCCGCTACTATGCCGAAGCGAGGCCCAGAAGGTTCCAGAAACGCGTGGAACGTTCGAGAAACCACGCGTAGGCCCGGTGGGCGTTCCTGCGCAGGGCCCAGAACGTGCGGGAACTTTCTCGAACGTTCCAGGCCGTAAGGGTATATAAGCAGGCGCGACGGGCCCGAGCCAGTCAATCACTGTCAGACGTTCATCACTTTCACTTTTCAGATCGTCTCTCGAGTCAAGTGTCAGGGGCTCTTCGTAATAATTCCGTTGTCGCGACGCGTCAAGAATAATTATGTGGAACTGTTATTGTACAAGTGTGTTGTTTATTAGTGTGAAATAAATCTTTTGTCATTTGAAATACTAGTATGCGAGTTTGTCATCGACCACCTCTACATAATTAATGACCCCGACGGAAGGATTTTGGACACAAAAGAAAACAACGCAGCATGGAAAACTTCACGCCCGAACAGCTCCAGTAGTACCTCCAGGACGATAAATCACGTCGATGCAAGCAGGATGAAATCATACGGCTACAACAAGACGAAATAGCTCGACAACGGCAAGCGATTGAGCAACAACAAAAAATTCTCGAGGAACGCCAACGAAATCAAACAGAGCAGAGGGCTATTTTCCAAAAACACGAGGAAAGGCAGCAGAAGCTCATACATACGGTCATCTGATGCACCCCTCCACAAACACCAGTGAGAAACAACCGGCACATTAAACTGGCAGATTTCAACCCAAGCGACCCGGAACTGAGGTTTACCGTTGCGGGGCATCAACTTTCTGTTGAAAATTGATTCTGGCGAAGAAAAATTTGGTCTAATTGTTGGGGTATTGAACGCAAAAGCTCAAATCGAAGTACGTGATATCATCTTGCAACCACCGGAAACAGGTAAATTCGTGGCTATCAAAAACGCATTAATCAAGCGCCTAGGAGCAACACAAGAAGAAAAAATAAGACGCCTACTGGAACAGGAGGAAATCGGTGACCGGGAACCTTCGCAGTTTCTTCGACACTTACAAACCCTGGCAGGCACCAACCTCAACGACGAATGGCTGAGAACACTTTGGATCAACCGACTCCTACCACACCTTCGAGCAATCTTAGCAACCCAGAAATTGACACCGCTCAACGAGGCCGCCGAGTTAGCTGACGCAATCATGAGTTACGGTAAACCAGCGCAATCACAAATAATATCCGAGGTATCAAACAGTGATTTTGACACCCAACTTAACCTCAAAATGGCCCAACTACCCCTTTCCCTACAAGAAGAATTGTCTGCCGTGAGGCGAGAAATCGCAGCCCTCAAGTTACAGGAACCACGATCATGCACACGAGACTTGACATCGAACCACAGACGACAACGCTCCAGCTCACGAGACACACGCCCTGTGGCAGACGGAAAATGTTGGTACCACCTGAAGTACGACCCAGACGCCCGAAAATGAAAAAACCTTGCTCGTTTCACTCGGGAAACGGCACGGGCAGTCATTAATGGCGACGAGTGACAACTGCCCATCCTCACGTCTCCTTTTTATCATCGATCGCGAGACGGAGACACGATTTCTCATCGATACGGGCGCAGACCTCTGCGTTTACCCACGAAACATGATTCCTGGCCCGCAGAAAAAATTGGACTACGTACTTTCGGCCGCCAACGGGTCATACATCGCCACCTATGGAACTGCTACACTGACACTCAACCTTGGACTGCGCCGAAGTTTTCCCTGGAGATTCGTCATTGCCGATGTTTCCAAGCCCATCATAGGAATCGATTTCCTCAGTTACTACGATCTGCTGGTTGATACACGGCAAGGGCGGCTACTGGACAGACTCACAGACCTGGAAGTTCAAGGCCATCATGCCAATTCCAAAATACCGAGCATCAAAACCATACACGGGAGCACGAAATACCACAAGCTACTTAAACTCTTTCCCGAAATTACTAGGCCTCCAGGTATTCTGACCACAATAAAGCACTCAACACGCCACCATATCAAAACAACACCAGGCCCACCAACATTCAGCAAACCACGACGCCTGGCACCGGACAAACTGAAAGCAGCCAAAATGGAATTGACTCGATGCTTCAACTTGGCATCATTCGTCCTTCAGAAAGCTGTTGGTCGTCCCCCCTACACATGGTAAGGAAGAAAACTAATTAATGGCGTCCTTGTGGCGATTATAGGGCTCTGAACGCACGCACGATACCAAATCGCTACCCAATACCCCACATTCAGGACTTTTCTCAATCACTGAGTGGCAAGAAAATATGCTCAACCATCGACCTAACACGGGCCTATCACCAGATCCCAGTTGCTGACGAGGACATCAAAAAAACAGCGGTAACGACTTCATTCGGACTTTTTGAATTCCCTGCCATGCCCTTCGGCCTCCGAAATGCTGCCCAAACATTCCAACGATTTATTGACGAAGTCCTCCGAGGTTTGAATTTCTGCATGGTCTACATAGATGACATCTTAGTTGCATCAGACAGCGAAGAGCAACATCTCGACCACCTTCGCCTATTGTTCGAGCGCCTAAAGACATTTGGGATCGTCATTAACTCAAGGAAATGTGTATTTGGCAGACCTCAAATAAATTTCCTAGGTTACCAAGTGTCCAACCTCGGTGTTCTCCCACTCCCTGGAAAAATCGAGGCCATCGAGAAATTTTCGAAACCAGCAACAGCCAAACTGCTCAGACAATTTTTGGGTATGTTAAATTTTTATAGAATTTTTATGCCCAGGACCGCAGAAATTTAGGCTCCCCTGCACGATCTCTTCAATGGCAACATCAAAGGAAATACACGGGTCATATGGACTCCTGAAGCTGAGAAGTCATTCGAAGAGTGCAAGAAGGCCCTTACAAACGCCACCCTCTTTTCCTATCCAAAGGCAAATACAACCCTCGCCGTCATCTCCGACGCCTCAGACTTCGCAGTGGGAGCAGCTCTTCAACAAAAAGAAGGAGATTCTTGGCAACCTTTGGCATTTTTTTCGAAAAAGTTGAGCCCAGCCGAAAGGAATTACGGCGCCTACGATCGGGAACTCCTCGCCATCTACTTATCAGTAAAACAATTCAGACACATGGTTGAAAGAAGAAATTTCATAATATTTACAGATCACAAACCCATCACTTACGCTTTTAAACAAAAGCCCGAAAAATGCTCTCCCAGACAATTCCGTTACCTAGACTTTGTAGGACAATTCTCCACGGACATTCGATACATCTCAGGCGTCCAGAACGTGGTGGCTGATGCGCTTTCACGAATAAAAGAAGTTTCAAAACCTCTGGATCTCGAGCAACTGGCTTCATCACAGGATAACGATGAATAACTTCAATCTCTGCTCAAAGGAAAATCAAGCCTGGCTATCAAAAAAATACAACTTCCAGGAATCAAAACGCCTATCTTCTGTGACATCTCAACGTCTACAGCATGTCCGTTCGTCACCAAGCCTTTCCGCAGAAAAATTTTCCAGACTCTCCACGGCATATCGCACCCGGGGGCCAACGCAACGGTGAAACTCATCACGGAACGCTACGTATGGCCTTCGATAAAAACCGATTGCCGAGATTGAACTAGATGCTGCAACGACTGCCAACGCTGCAAGATTACACGACACACAAATGCACCCCTTGGCACCTTTATCCCACTTTCCCAAAGGTTTGAACATGTCCACATAGATATAGTCATTATGCCTGTTTCAGAAAGAAAGAGGTACTGTTTGACTTGCATCGACCGTTTTACATGTTGGCCGGAAGCAATACCACTCGAAAATCAAGAGGCAAAAACGGTCGCCCGAGCTTTCTATGAGGGTTGGATCACTAGGTTCGGTGTTCCACTGCGGGTGACTACAGATCAGGGACGACAGTTTGAGTCGAAACTTTTTGGCCATCTTAACCATTTGCTCGAGATCAAGCACTTGAGGACAACGGCGTACCACCCAGCATCCAATGGACTCGTCGAACGTTCCCATAGACACCTCAAGGCTGCCATCAGGTGCCACAACCATGAAAGATGGACCGAAAGCCTGCCCACCGTACTGATGGGAATTCGAGCAGCATGTAGAGACGATTTCAGAGCAACATCACCAGAACTACTCTACGGGCAACCCTTACGACTCCCAGGAGAATTTCAAGCCCCCCATACAGACGAAGCAAGTTCCAACAACGTGCCAGAATTCGTCAAGAACCTACGCCAGCACTTTAACCAACTGAGACCTGTCCCTGGTACCTGTCATGGAGGAAAGAAAACCGTTTTCAAAGATTTGGAAACAACCGAGTACGTCTACATCAAGCACGATGCGCCAAAAACCATCCTCCAGCCTCCGTACGATGGACCCTTCAAAGTCGTCAAAAGAAGTGCTCACAATTTCATCATCCGAGTCAACGGGAAAGATATGACAATTTCCATTAACTGACTTAAGCCCGCATATATTCTTCACGAAGACGATCCACCAGGCGAGATCTCAACGCATAGAAACCCCCACCAGCCCAAGGACACGACATTATTTTCCCTGAATTGGTAACATCTGCACCTCCACACACAACAAGATCAGGCAGGCGGGTCCGTTTTGCAGACTGCTTTCAGGCTGGACAATAGCATCTACGACAATCACTGGCAGGGGGGCATAGTAGCGACTTCCGCTACTATGCCGGCGCGAGGCCCAGAAGGTTCCAGAAACGCGTGGAACGTTCGAGAAACCACGCGCAGGCCCGGTGGGCGTTCCTGCGCAGGGCCCAGAACGTGCGGGAACTTTCTCGAACGTTCCAGACCGTAAGGGTATATAAGCAGGCGCGACGGGCCCGAGCCAGTCAATCACCAGGGTGCGGCAACTCCAAAAAACAGTGGACCTTTAAATCCAACCTAACCCGACTAGTTCCGAAATCTGCAAGTGCAGCGCTAGTGTTTGTGTTTTGATTTGCATCTGCCAAAACAACCCAAACCAACCAACTGGCGAAATCTGGCGAAATCGACTGCTAAAAACAAATTTTTTTATTGAAAAAAAAAAAAAAACGTTTTCTAACATGAAGAAAGTGTGTTGTGTGCGCGGGTGCAACGGGAAATTTCCGTTGCACAAATTTCCAAAGGAAAGAATAAGATATTGGTTGACACTGATTGGGCGACCGGAGTTGCTGGGTAAGATATTCAGAAAAATGATTAAAATCAATGTAATAAAATAGAAAACGATAATGAACCGCATGTAATAGAATACCGTAAAATGGAAACTGCATTAAATATACTTAGTAGTAACTAATGTTTTAATAATGACAGTGTATGATGTCATAAATAATTACCTATGCAATATGCAATGATTTATAATCGATATGCAATTTTTTAATGGAACGAAATTTCGCAGATTTGGAAGATGGGGAACTCGCCAAGTTGTGGATTTGCAGGAGGCATTTTCGTCCAGAAGATGTGTGCAGATTTGGATCTAGGTGTACCCTTCAGGGCGATCCCCAACTTTTCCTGCATGAACATGTGGTAATTTTTTTTACTATCTAATTTATTGTTTTTTGAAACCAATATTTATGTACTTATTTTATACCTTTATACTCATACGATTTTATACGAATATTTGATAAAAAATTTCGAAAGTCTAGTAAATATGTATTTTAAGTAAAACTATTTAACAAAAATTTTTTTATTTGTTTTAAATATAAACTTTTCGAGATTGCACTACATTGTTTGACAATGTAAGATGTATACAACTTTCTTATATTTGAAAACGTTATGGTATTAATATAATTGTTCTGTATTTTTAAAAAAAATCAAATATAAAATTATAATACATACTATGTTTTTTCCAAAAGTAAAATTCTTCATTGTTGAACATGATATAGTTTTGATGTATATTATGTACGACTTCTTTAAATTTATAAATAATTTCACTATGTTTTTGATTTTCCTGTTGACGTGGTAGAAAAATTTTATGTTCATCCACAGGTGAACTTGTTGATGGGTAAACTAAGAACATTTATGATGTACAATATACAAAAATCTAAAATTTGCTAGTTGCTTACTAATTTGCTAGTTTTGCTAGTTGATTTAGCCTGAGTGTGTATAAGTATTACAAACATTTTGTTTAAAATGTGAACTTCTTCAGCCCCATTGGAGAATATTTTCATTTTTTGTATAGTCGACTATTCAGTTTACAACATTAACATTTTTCACACTGAAAAAAAGAATACTACTTTCCTTTTTTAGTATTTATCTTTGACTTAAAACAAGCTTCCAGAAAATATTTTGATTATTTAAGATAAAACTGCTGACAATTGTAAAAATACTTAGCTCTAAATAACCGCTTAGTTCAAGAAAAATCCTCTTGTAGTTTGTATACTCTAATTCTTTGATTATATCGCAGGAAATCGTCTATCGTCCTGAAGAGCCTGTTTTGTCTTCTGACCATTCGACAGTTTCAGTCACAGCCCAGCAGAGTCAGCCTACTGTTTCAAGCGCGGACATTTCTTTTGCATCATGCGATTTACACAAAACAACACCCCAAAACAATACACTCTACAACATCACGCCCCACAACACAACATCACAAAATGAACCCTTTTCCAATGAACCATGTAACACTGCTACTCTTCCCAGCACATCTAACACTGTTTTCCCTACACCAGAACACAATCTGCATGTATCAGAGCATGGTGCCGCGGATGATTCTTTTGTTTCAGGTACATCGTCGGAGGATGAAGGTGACTCCTGGATAACTCATCGAATGAAGCAGACTCCACCTGATGATTTAAGTCATTCAGATGACGAAGACCTTGCAGAACAGCAAGAGCCAGCACGACAACAGCCAGCAGGACAACGACCAGCAGGACAACGGCCTGTAGAACAACGGCCAGCACGTCATCCACGAGGTCGACCTGCAAGGACAGCAACGTACTGGAAAAATAGATGCAAGAATGCCGAGAAGTAGATTCGACGACTACAGCGACGACGAATTAATGGCCGGCTTCTGCGAGGAGAAAAGTGGGACACCGTCGTCGGGGCGATGTCAGATGCAGGACGGTGATTGATGGAAGCCATATCTGATAACGTACGGCGACACCCCAACGTACGTTTCGAAACTGCTTCTATATTTGTTTGAATAGAGAATTAAACAAATTTTTAAAGTTCTGAGAGTGACTGGAGGTTTCCAAATTGAGGACATGCTTATGGATAACTTGTAAATATTTTGATGTGTGTGATGGAAAAGTATTGTTGTATGTTAAAAGAAGATTATCTATTGAATGAGTTATTATACAACCAGTACTTTTCTGTCGGAAAAATACAAGTACGAGCCATTCTATACGTTACGTAACTTTGTATTATAAAAAGGACATATAAATAGTACAATACTAGCTCGTAATTAATTTTCAGAAAACGTCATCCCCTTCCACGAAAGCAATAGACGTTTGTTCCCGTTCACATAAATGAAGGTGTGGTGAGTCATTCCGTTCGGCTTTGCTTTTCCAAATGAATGCTTGAAATTTTTTTGACCAAGCACTTGAAAAAACAAACGGCATGTACCACTTATTTTACAATATGCACACATGAACATGCGTACTTTTATAGGCTTATTGTGCTGCACTACTTATGTCGATTTAGCACCCTACTCATATTCGACAGGCTTCATATTATGTCGATCCAGTTTTTGGATAGTATATTATCAGTAGCAATGTTAAGTTTATCATAATTAATGGAAGAACAAACGTAGAACCTCTGTGATTTTACTGACAAGTTTTACTAGTTTTAAAATTTTACACTGTCATCTAATGTTGCTTTTTCTGAATAGGGTCGCAGATATAATACGGCATTCAAGCAACTTTGCATCGAATTGTACGCAACTATCGGCGTTAAAACACACACAGCTGCAAAGAGTGTGTTGAAATTCCTTCCGTGCTTGTCAACAATTCGGTCGGAAATGAGGGAAGGAAGAATTGATGCAGGCATTAACTCGATCATGAGACGTTTCCTCAAAAACAGGGCAAAAAAATTGACGCCGAAGCAGAAAATTGTGAGCCTTGGATGGGATGAAATGCAGACGTCGGAGCTTATGGAATACCATGCGACGCGGGACCAAATAGTTGGAGTGGTCAATCTTGGCACAAAAGGGAGTCCCGAAAAAAGCGATCATGGTATTGTTTTTTTCGCGAGAGGGATCAGCGTGCCGTGGAAAGTTCCCCTATCTTTCGGGTTGTGTCGAAATGCAACAAAAGCCGAAGTACTAGAAGAAATGATCGTGACTCACATTAAAGAGTTGCAACGCTGCGGTTACACCGTTGTTTGTAAGGCCAATTTTACGGTAACGTCGTGTCAGTTTAGTCTTAAATGCGTAGTACTGTCATGTAAATATGTTGTGGTTCTGGTTTTATATGTAATCTATCCTTTCCAGTCAGTTTGCGATCGATACGAGTGCAACAGGTCATCCATCTTGTCGCTAGTCAACAAAACTCGCGGCGAACGAATAAAGCGTGGCGTTGCTGAAAAAGAGTACAGTGCGTATTTTTCTTTCGAATTTATATCTACATTATTAATGTCCTTTGACAGACCAAAAGTTTTCAGATTACTCGCGAGAAATTTTATTGATAAATTTTTGTCTCTTTTCAGCTCGAAGAGAATTTGAAGTGGATCATCAAATAATTGTTCCTCTTTTCGATCCCCCTCATCTGCTCAAATGCATGAGGAACAATCTGCTGACGAAACACTTCCAGATGAAGAATACTTCCGCAACAACAACATATGCAACGTGGCGTGCTATGATCGCTTGCTACGCGAAGGACACAATTGACAATAGAAATCATCGGCGACTTAGAAAAATCAGGGACGACCATGTAATACCTGGCAAAATTTATAAAATGAAAGTCACCAACGCGGCGCGAATCTTCAGTCGTACTGTCGCAGAAACGCAACGGCAATTTGCCGAAGGAGATGGTAAATTTCTTTATTAATAACATGACACACTTGATACGCTCAGAGCAAAAATTCACTGTAAACAATGTATTTTCAATGAGCTGTAGTGCATTCTATACAAAAAGGTCAAATATGAATTTCTTCAAAATACTTTCCACACTTCAAGGATTCAGCAACAATTTTACAAAACTGAAACTTTATACAAATTTTCACTGCAATTCAGACTGAAAAAAATCGAGAATTTTACAATTGTACAGAATATTTGACAATGACAGGGAATTCAGGTTTTGAATATTTTTCAAGCAGGATGTACGGCTGCAAAAAATATTAAAATCAATAAACCTGCGTCACAAACATCAAGAAAAATTTTTTACTTTTCAACATAGTGAAATGTGTATCTATTGAGCTGTAGCAGAATAAAAATTTATATTACTTTTCATTCAAGTTATTTGATATACCATCAAGCATGAATTTAAAATACAGTTTTACATAAGATGAAGAGAAATGAAAATATTCTGTAATTCGTCAGGTACTATGCAGCGATTTTTCTTACTTTTTTTTAGACTTTTATCAATTGTGCATGTTGTATAAGAAGTCGGTGAATTTTTTCAATTGCGTGGAGATTTAAGGAAAATCATAAAAAATTCATACCGGAAAAAAAGGAACAATTAAATATTGCAAACTTTGCAATAGTACTGCAAACGTATTAAATATACTTAGTATATGAGTTGTAATTAGCTTTTTGTCAAGTTTTTTGTTGCAGAAAATTAGTCTAAATCTTAAGAGATTTAATGTATTTATGTATATTTATGTATTTATCAACAAGTAAATTATATTTTACCTCGGACTAAAATAAAATTCAAAGAAATTGAAAGCAACATTTTCACATATTTGTTTCAGCCTTTCCGGGTATACAAGCTTCAGATCTGCCGGAAGTGAAAAAGGAAACAATTGCTTTTTCCAACCTTGCTGAAGTTGTAAACAACCTGTTCGACTATCTGAATAGCTTTAAGGTCATCGACACTGTGCCCCTTCGACGTCCTGTTTCAGAGAATTCAGGACATCATGAAATATGGAAGGAATCCATCGCTTTTATGAAGAGGGGTGCCTTTGTTGACAGGGAGACGAAAAAAACTGTTGACAATAAACTAAAGACAGTTGAAGACTTTATTTGGACAATCGAAGGGTTCCAGCGGCTGTGGCAAATATTGCATGGACAACCCCACAACTTGGAGACCATGTCTACGCGATTGTTCAACCAGGACCACATAGAAAATTTTTTTGGACAAGTCAGAGCTCACTGCGGGTGTAATGCTATGCCAACTTCAAAGCAGTTAGTGGACTGTTTCCGTCTCCTGTTACTTGCAACGCGTATAGGAACATTGTCGAATGACGGAAACTGCGAGATCATCGATGGAGAAGATAACGAGGTGTCGAGATTCATGCAGATGTCCGATTACCTGCAAACACTGAAAACAGCGACTGGCGAAGATAGAAATGCGGACCAGATGGAGGACAACGAGGGAAATGCCGAGGACAACGAGGGAAATGCTGACAGCATCGAGGAAAATGCTGAGGACGACGAAGGAAATGCCGAGGATCACCGAACATTCTTAATTCCACAACATTTGAAAAACGAGGCAAACAACGCAGACAACATCATCGTAGGACAAGAACGCAATTTCGAAGGGACGGTTCGAGTACTGGAAACACTCGCAGAACATTGTGAAAACTGCGAAGAAGCTTTGAGACATGAGAGAATCAAGTTCACAATCGCCAGTCTACGTTGTGCAACATACGAGGTCCTGGAACTAAATTCCCACCATCTTTGCATCAAAAAAAAACTTGTTAACTACGCTTGTAAAACATACCGATCGGACATGACGTGGTTCCAACGTGAAGAACATCGAGAAAACATGTATATATCGCCCTTTGTGAGCTCATCGTTGAAGCAACCATACAACGCTATTGCCAGAAGACGAATAAGACATCGGAATCTGCTAAAGAAATGAGTCAAGATGAGCTTTCAACATTCACTGCTGCCTATTTTGCGGAATCGGCATCATCATCATCATCAGCAGCAGCAAATCCACGTAAAAGGAAGTAGCTGGACGCTGCCGGAAAGAGCACCAAGAGAACCGCCACCTTTTAATCGATCTAACGTCCGTTTCCAGTTAATCGTCTCCAAAGTTGACGAAATCATAAGTTGCGTATAGTTATTTATTACATGAGCAATCACTTTTGTTTTGTTATTATAAAAATGTAAACGTTTTCAAAATCACTACATTTCTGTTTCCAGCACACAATCTTCAACAAGGGAAAACGGACGCCTCAAATTCAAAAATCTTCTGCTAAAAACTGGACATTCCACAACATTCGACAACGTGCCCAAGAAAATTTTAAAAAATTTCATTCATAAACATGTGACGATGGTCTGTTTTCCAGCCCCAAATCACCTATTGTTAAATATTTATAAGACTACTGTATGTATAAAATGAATTTCACACTACAGAATTAAATCATAATTTTTAGATTCGAAATTTTGTAGATGTAGAATTTTGAACTATCAATTTTAATATCAAAATTTTTTATATGAAAAAAAAAAAATGGAAAATAAAACAATTTTAACAAAAAGCGTTATAAACAAAAATGTACTATTTTATTTTACATGCATGAGTATTTATTTATTTATATAATGACATGGATTTCTGTACAGAGAAACTATTTCTTCCAATCATAATTTTACATTTTGGAATAATAAAAATAATTGAATTCAAAATTAAAGAACATTTTTTTTTATTTCACCTTTACTCTCGAAGGACTTGATCGTAAAATATACTTACTGATTTTTGTATTTCCGGATACAATTATCCTAAGTAAATAATTTCACAGATAAATAAATTTGTTGAATTTTATTAAACTTTAAAAATTATAAAAGATCATATCTGGAATTTAGTTTGATTGACTAACTTTTCCAATAAAGAAATTCACACATTAACGAATTTGGAGATAAAAAATTAATATTCAAGAATTATGTACATTTTATGAAATTAGTCATATTTCTGCAATTGTAAGAAATTTTTTTTTTTAATTCGATACATTCAATAATACAATTTATCATTGCTCGATGTCCCTTTCTTACAGTAACTCAAAGATGATTCAAAAAATTTCAAATTTCCCGCCGCGCTCTAAGCTTCACAGGTTTTCAGGTGCAGCGCATCGGTCGAAATGATCGGGATTTACTGGGACAATGGGCTCTTATGGGAGTTGCCGTACCCTGTCAATCACTGTCAGACGTTCATCTAGGGATGGGTATCGGAAGCCAAAGTATCGATATTTGGTATCGCGATACTATCAAAGTGTTTCAGGTATCGGTATCGATACTTAGAGAAAAAAGTATCGATACTCGCGGTATCGGTATCGATATTCGATATTGAATACTTAAGTAAAAGAGATGGAGAATATATAGAAAAATATGAAAAATGTTTATTTAAACATTAGAGAATATACAAAAACTATATACGAGAACATATGTACGTCAAAAATTGTTTTAATAACAATCGCTTCATTTCGGCCATCAAAAAATTTTTCAAATTTGAGCGGATTTCACCAAATTTGTGGGCTTCTTCGTCAGCAGTGCTTGGCACGTACGGGAGTTCAGTGTCGCGTAATTTCTGAAACAAATAACATTTTCTGTGATTTTTTTGGGAAATAAATCTATGTACATACGTTATACATATTCACAAAAGTCTGGTGACATCGAAAAAACCATGAAAATCTAAGAAACTAGAAAAAGTAGATATGATCAACTCCGCTTTTTTGGACCCAAAATCGTCGGCTTTCTATTACATTTTTCAAGGACAAGTCTTAATGATATTAGTCAGTAAACGATTTTGGGTTCAAATGGCGGGGTAAAGCATTCCTGTTATTTAGTACCTTAAAAAAACCAATGATTTGTTTTTCGTGGTTTTCTCGTTTTTTCAAGAGAATGAACTCAAAAAACGCCTCCAATTTTTCAAAAATTTGAAGATATTTCAGAACTGTAAATTCAATATGATTTTCAAAATTTTGTAAGGTGCTTAAGTTTTTTGAATCATTTCAAATTCTAAAGTTATCCAAATTTTTAAATTATAAGAAAACGTTAAAAAGTTAGGAGTTCTGAGAATTGTTGAGACATGTAATTCACCAAAAAAAAAGTTTTGGGTACAAATCTTTTGGTGTATAATAGCTTATCATTTTTCAATTTTTATAGACTTACTTCAGAAACCATTCGCACAATTGGAATAACCTTGCTGAGCGTCGTACTCTTTTCCTCGGAAATTTCCTTATTTGCCAGGTGGAACGGGAGAAGGATGTCACGGAGAAACTTCAAGGTCTGCAATTCTAGCCCGGAAAGCATTTTGACCTCTGGAAATTTGGTCGCAGCAACGGAGATGATATCTTCCATTGTTAAAAATTTGTCACACATCAGATATGTCGATCCCCATCTTGTAATAATGTCTTAAATCAAACGAAGTACAGTGCCCTCTGTTTTCCCCTGTTTTGTTTGTATGTCTTTCAGTGCATTTGCAAAATTGTAACTTGAGTGGGAAAGAGTCACTATGCACTTCACTTTCGCCACCAATTCGGGGATGCCAGGCACGTTCGGAATCTCCATGCCATCTTTTTTTTTTCCCCAAAGCATATGCCGGTATCAAATTAAGCATATGAGCAAAACAAGGCATGTGCTTTGATTCGCCAAATGCGTCTTTTGCTGCTTTCACCACATTCGGGGCACTGTCTGTCGCGCAAATGGAAACTCGGTTCGAATCGACTCCCTAATCGTTACAGAATTCTAAAATTTTTTCTGTCAAATAATCGGATGTATGCGCACTTTTGAGAGGTTCAATACCTAACATAATGGACTCGATCGAATCTTGGTATTCAAAATGAGCGGTAACCCCCAAGTAGCTGCTAGTTGTGTGTCGTTCTGTCCAGCAATCTAGGGTGATACAAATCGCTGGAATTTTCATCAAGATGTTTTTGATGAGTGTTGATTTCTCGATGAACTTTGCGTCCAAACGATTGGTGAGAGTTGCACGGCATGGTGGAGTCCACTGGGGCACTGCTATTTTCGCAAAATGTTGAAACCCATTTTTCTCAGGGGTCGAGAGTCTGAGATTGTCAACACATACCATATACAATAGCGCATCTTCCAACAAACCGGCACGATAACCACCCGCTAGAAGAAAAGTAGACTTTTAGATACTAAATTTTACGTATTTTTTATTTTTGAAATTTTCAATATAGTTATATATACGTACGTTTATAAGATTTCTCATTTGCGAAAATAGTGTCTAAAGTTGGTTGCATTATAGGCTTCGGCGTTTGTGTACTACGAACAGGCGTTTCAACATTTTCAATTGAACTGCGACTTGTAGAAGGTTGCGAAGAGTTGTCAATTTCGCTTTGATGACTTGAACTCTGAAACGAGAGAGAAATAAATAGTGTTTCAATAAAACTTATTTATCTGCTCAATATGTATATATATGGAATATATTTACATATAATTGATATTTTCTATATTGATTTATTATTTATATTTTACTTGTATGGTTTTATTCATTCATGAATTTTTCCATTACTCCTTTAAGTTAATCATGTATTAACTATGGATATATTACATGTTGATTTTTATAATAAGTATGTATTATTTTTCAGTCATATATTATTTATATAGTAGTTTTCTCTTTGAGTAATGTAATTAAAAATTATGTAAAATCATAGTTTTCCAATCAATTTTACTCTTCTTTTCAAATCGTCGATGTTTTGACGGATACTTTTTTACTATAACGGATACTTTTTTACTGTAATTCTGGAAAATAGAGGGAAAAATACATCTATTGACAAATTTTCAGAGTTTTACGACGAAATTTAGATAGTTTTTTCACAATGCGAAAATGAGCAAAATGTAATTGGCGCCCATCTCTGAATGAAAAGAATAATCTACTATAATATAATATATGTTATAGACTTTATCGTATATTATACAGAGTGTACCAAATTTCCGTATACAAAAAGAAATAGCAGATTCCTTGCAAAAATCTTATATACTATTTCTTTTGTCATTTTGCGTAAACTCAAAATTCAAACAGATATTCACGTTTAAATTTTAAAGAATTAACGCGCTCTTCCGAGTAGTGGGGATAAAAACCACGGACTAAAATTTACCTAAATTTTTTTCATATTTTTCTGAGTCGAAAAGTCCTTTGCCACTTCTCACAAAACTCAAAATCAAAAAAGATATTCGAGTTAGTTTTGACCAATCAGATTTGTTAAATTTCAAACTCGAACATCTTATTTAATTTTGAGTTTTGTGAAAAGTAGAAAAGGACTTTTCGACTCAGAAAAATATGAAAAAAATCTCGGTAAATTTTAGTCCGTAATTTTTATCCCCACTACTCGGAGGAGCGCGTTAATTGTTTAAACTTTAAACTCGAATATCTTTTTGAATTTTGAGTTTTTCGCAAAATGGCAAAGGAAGTAGTATCTTAGATTTTTGCATGGAATCTGCTATTTTTTTTGTATACGGGAATTTGGTACACCCTGTATATAATTTATTTTATAATAATTTGAATACTTTCAGAATTATTACTAAATATAAAATTATTACATTATATATGAATTATGAAGTTTTTGTATCATATTATTTGTATTTTATTCAATAAATTGTTATGTTCTTATGTTTGAAAGTTTTTCATTTTTGTTTTTTTTATTTAATAAATTTTTTAAAACCGCATTGTATAAGATCGATTATAAGCTCGATCATAAGATCTATAAGATATATAAGCTATATATAAGATATATAAGCTCGATCACAAGAATCGATCATATTACAAAATTGTAATGAAAACGTTTGAACCTATAAAATAAAATATGGAAATAAATAAAAACTACAAGAACAAAATACGAAAAACAATTTTTCTCTCAACCAAAAATCGGACGATACAGGATATATCTCACAGCAAGAGGATTATTTTGTGGATTTCGAGCAAATTCTGACGTCGCCGACTCATTTGAGGATTGCTTATTCTGTTTTCCTGGGTATATTTTGTGATGAAGGCTCAAGTGTTTCCATAGGTTCGTTGTGTTTCCAGAAAAAGAGAGCATTTTACCGCATGAATTGCATTGAGCTTTTCTGTCGGTGATGGTAAAATATGACCTTGCCCCTTTTACGGGAGCCATGGTTCTGTTGTAAAAATAGGTACCTAAAAAATTTATTTGTATAAATCAAGTATAATTTTTATTCATTCTGTTGAAAAAAGCAAGGTAAGGAAAATGTGATATATTGTTTGAGTATCCTGCTTTCTTTGATGGGATTATTTTTCAGCATGAACATGCTTTTTTTTATGTAAATCTATTGGAAGTTTTGCTGGATTTTTGGAGAAATTCGATGTTAGTATCGTTTAGGACGTATACTTGTGTATTCTCAATGTACTTACGGTTGAATTTTTCGATTATCACCTTGTCAGAGATGATAAATTGCTTTTATTTTCGCGTTTAATTTTATTTCGGAAATTTGAACTTCGAGTTGTTGTTGTGAGCTGTCACACTCATCACAGACCATCGCAGACACTATATATTAAATGCAGCCAACACAAAATCCAAGTATCGAGGTAACACCAAGTATCGATCATGAGAATATCGATACTTGACGATACTAGAATCTTGCAGTATCGATGCTAAAAAACCGATACTTACAGGTCAAGTATCGATACTTTGCAATATCGATATTTCGATTCCCATCCCTACGTTCATCACTTTCACTTTTCTGATCGTCTCTCGAGTCAAGTGTCACGCGCTCTTCGTCATAATTCCGTTGTCGCGACGCGTCAAAAATAATTGCGTGAAACTGTTATTGTACAAGTGTGTTGTTAAATAAATGTTGTGTGTTAAATAAATTTTTTGTTATTTAAAATACTTGTATGTGAGTTTGTTATCAATCACCTCTACATTATTATTATTATTATTATTATTATTATTATTATTATTATTATTATTATTATTATTATTATTATTATTATTATTATTATTATAAAACCTCGTGCGTAAGTATGACCGCGGCTCTTACACTCCGGGTTAATTTTTTTTGTGACTAATGAATATGAGTTCAGTGCCACCTGGTATCACTTCGGTCCGAAATTCTCCCATTGGAAGTATACGAGCCCTGACTATGACAGAATGTTGCAGAATGCTCAGCGATGATTATAATTATAATTCGCTACCTTGGTAACGTTGACGATGTCACTTCGACGTCTGTTTGTGGATTTTAAGTACATGTATTAAGCTCGTGATATTCTAATTGAGTTTTGTAAAAATGGCGATTGTCGCAAAAGGCACACTTAAGTCGTTGATCAAATGGAGATTTATTCCCTTTTGATTCTTTATTCAGAAACTTTTTGCGAATAGGACTCGTTCTCATACTCTTCAGGAACATAGAAGTAAAAACTTCTACCTTGTCGTCATTGACATCACGTATGGAGCGAAACACGCCAAGTGTACCAGACAAAAAAATTTGATGTCACCGAACTTCTTGAAATTTTGCAGTAATGTTGTATGAACATCAAGCAAAAAAAATGCAAAATGATTTTTCGTTATTGTCATGCGTTTTGAAATATAGGTTCGACAATTTCGGCACTTTATGAAATGAGTGTTTTTTCAAAAATTAATAGCTTGTGTCACACTTTTCAAAAAAATTCCTTTGTATGGTGACTCCTGAAGATTTTCGCGTGTTCTTTCCGAAAAAAAAATACTACTTGAGCGGAAAAAGTTTTTTTGCAAAAATTTTTCGAATAAAAAAATTAATTTCCTTTTTTTTAGAATGAGTCATTTTTGATTTTTTTTTTTATCATTTAATACGGAAGTACATCTCTCTAGCTAGAAAATGACGTATAACACATCATGGGGTCGAGTTGTTAGATATTGAATTACAACAACTCAAAGCGCGCGGGCCACGCGTCGAGTAGCTACTGCACTACAGGACACACAAGAACTTGGCGGTTGGGCGGTGAAAAATAAAACACGCCTAGAATGGAAGTAATCTTATCCCCATTGAACAAACTCGTACATATTTCGACTCGTTCAGTAATTTTAAGCAATATGAACATTGTATATCAACAGAATATGATGGCATTTAACACAGGTTCAAGAAAATTTTTTATTTTTTACTTTTTTTCTTTTCTTGCGCAGTTTGGACATTTTTTTTATTTTTGGGAAAGATAGTTGTTTCCAGCGATGACGAATATTGGCGCAAAATGATGGTCGTTTCAAAGTAGGTACATACGAATGATATTTTTGAGTACCCGGTATCGTTTTCACTTTTTCAAAACGGCCTTTGAGAGCTGCAGCAGTTTTTTCATGATCCATTTTGGAAGAGAAAAAAATTTCTGTCTCTGGCAAAACTTTTTTTTCCCATTTATAAAGCGCGAAGGGTGTTAAAATTTTATTTTCAGGTGTGGCTTGCAAGCTAGCTCGAGCTGCTAATCGTTTTTAATTTCCCCCAATACCATCACATGGCCCTTTCCCATGTGCGGTTGCATGAAGATGCCATTCTGCCAGAATGTCGAAGTCTTTTTTGTGCTGCAGGAGATTAGCGAAATTATACTTATTTTTAAAATGTTGCGATGCTCCATCAGTGAAATAGAAAATTTTTTTAGATTTGAAATTTGTTTTTAAATAGTTCGTAATTATTTTTTGATATTCGTAAACAGCAACAGTATCGTGACTTAAAGAATCGGAGATGATAGCAACAGCTTTGAATTTGAGATCGTTCTGTCTTTGATAATAAATCCCTGTCGTGAAAATCGTCACCTGATTGTTATTCCAGTGGAAAGCTTGTGCGGCATTTTGTGCAATAAAACCGTAATTCTCAGCAAAATCACAAAGAACTAGAAATTCATCTTCTCGTAAATTTTCTTTGAGGTTTCTCAAAAAGTTCGATTGTTCTTTGGCAATGAAAGAATGACTTTTTAATTTCAAAATTCGACCACAAAATTTTTCGACAAAATCATCAACATCCACAACTTCATTACGTAACGTACTACGATCAGTTTATTGCCAAATTTGATATTCCACTCGATCAATGGAATGATTCTCAAAAACAGAAAGGAGGTGATTTTGAAGACTATCTGTACCCGGGCATAACGAACATTAATTTAAAAAACATTCGGGACATGGTTTTTTACAAATAATCATTTTTACTGCATCGTCCCAGATAACGATTTGCACGCAATGTGAGGTCACTGTGCACTCACAATCACCACATGTGAGTTCAAAATGTCCGACATTTGCGTGATCACTATGAGTACACATTGAGTATACAGTGTGATTTAATCTATAAATTTTAAATTTTGAGCTCACTTTGAGGGCACATTGCGCTCACATATGTGATTCACAGTGTTCTGAAAATGTGATTTAACATGCGCGCGTTTTAAGCTCACTTTGAGGGAACATTGTGCTCACATACGTGATTCACTCTGTGCTAAAACTGTGTTTCACGCGATGTTATCTGGGGTGGTGAGTCACTATTGGATGATTGGATTCAAGTGTTAATTTTGCAATATCACTTGCGTTGAGCATTAAATAGACATTTTCATGGTGAACACAAACACACACAGTATGCGTCCGTCTGGCGCCAGCAAGAACACAATTACGTGGTTTGAGTTGAGAAAATTTAGAAAACCCAATTTTAACACCCTGATTTCGCTGCTGAAAGTTACAGTAAAGCTCCGAAAGATTATATAAAATGAGTCTTTTCTGCTGGTGTTCACGAGAACCATTTTTTTTTTAACCGATACGTAATCTTTCTTACCCAGCAGCATGCGGCTATTTTCGTCATCGGTGTAGAAATAAATGACTAAATTTTCAACTTCAGCAGATAAAAGTCGACCTTACTTCGGTATGGGGGATGCCAGTGTGCCATTTTCTTTCACCAACTGTATGGTTTTTCTAGCTTGACGTTCGGAAACATCAAACTATTCCGCTAGTCTCTTTCACCCCCAAGTTTTTGGTGCCAAAGTCAAAAGTACAATTTTTTCTGAAGCACTTGTACTTTCCTTGCACTTTTCCTTTATTTGATTAAGAACCTGAACTGCTGATTCGTACTCTTCAATGTTGATATCGTTTTTTAATTTTTTTTCTGGAAGTCGCAATTCAAATTCATCTTCCTAGAATAGTATAAATATATAGCCGTGATAAAATGATTCATGCATCATATCACTTTCAGAAGAACTGGTTGATTTTTCATCACAAAATTGACTGATTTTCTTTCTGCATGTCCCACAAATTTTTGCACCATCTGGAAGACTGGGAAATTTTTTACGGAGTTCTGATGAAACTCTTCTAATATCTTTGCGCGCACTTTCGTGATTCAGAATATTCATCGGATTGCAACAATTCGTTAAAATTTGTTTTTTCTTAGACATTTTTAAAAACTTTTGGACTAGACTGTTTTAAATAATACTTTTCACGTATTCTTTAATAGCACACTTTCGGTTCTCTTCGATATTGTTTATGAAAACTTTATATAAATGTATTATTATTATTATTATTATTATTATGTAATTAAAAACCTATAGAAACAACTGAACTCGTCGCTATGAGTGATATTCAATTGCATGTGAATTTCAGTGCGTATTTAAATCATTTTTTTCTGTAAACTGGAAACACTGCGTTCTTTTTTATCAACCAAACTCCACTGTATAAAACTGAGCATAAATTATAAAAAAATGCTTCCTCAATATTTTCTATTGGACTGAAAATATAAAAAAAATCTTCTTTTTTCAACTTCGACGCATTTAGCAGTACAGTAGCTACTCGACGTGTGGCCCGCGCGATTTAAGTTGTT
The DNA here is from genome assembly GCA_028476575.1 of Platygaster robiniae. Lineage (NCBI taxonomy): Eukaryota > Metazoa > Arthropoda > Insecta > Hymenoptera > Platygastridae > Platygaster > Platygaster robiniae. The sequence goes on from CM052019.1 coordinate 29,716,747, forward strand.
GTAATTCCATATCTAACAACTCGACCCCATGATGTTTTATACGTCATTTTCTAGCTAGAGAGATGTACTTCCGTATGAAATGATAAAAAAAAAAAATCAAAAATGACTCATCCTAAAAAAAAAGGAAATTAATTTTTTTTATTTAAAAAATTTTTGCAAAAAAACTTTCCCCGCTCAAGTAGTATTTTTTTTTCGGAAAGAACACGCGAAACTCTTCAGGAGTCACCATACAAAGGATTTTTTTTGAAAAGTGTGACACAAGCTATTAATTTTTAAAAAAACACTCATTTCATAAAGTGCCGAAATTGTCGAACCTATATTTCAAGAACACATGACGATAACGAAAAATCATTTTCCTTTCTTTTTGCTTGATGTTCATACAACATTACTGCAAAATTTCAAGAAGTTCGGTGACATCAAATTTTTTTGCCAGTACACTTGGCGTGTTTCGCCCCGTATATGAGTGCTGAATTGATGTGAATTGTAATCACATGCTTCATACTCATAGTTTTTGATTTTTTCACTGACGTAGTAGTATGACGTTCAAACGGATATTCATGCCACCCAACCACCCTGGCAATGGCGGTGCGAGCAAGTTCGGTTGCATTTTTCATTCGACGATTTCTCTGTAAATAAGAAATGGAAAGAATCGAGGCAGTGCACATTTTAACCCTCTGACATTTGCGAACGATTCCATGCATACCTAAAACTGCGTAATATTGACGTACGTCAGATTTGGGGGAAGAGAAAAAAAAAGAGATGGGTGCGAGAGAAAACCAAAAAATTAACAAAAGAATAATTTTCTTCAATATTTGAAATTTAGATTTACAACGACGTTTACAGAGTAATTGATAATATAATTCAAAAATATAAAAATCCTTCTCGAAGGAATCTTCCTGTCCAAAGAAAGGTAAGACCTTTGGATTTATCCAACGTAGGCTGCGGAGAAACTCAATAATAAAAAAGAAAAATATCAAGGGAGAGCCGATGGAGGCTCCCGAAAAGGAAAAAAAGGATGAGCCGATGGAAGCTACCAAAAAACTGAGGAGATGGATTCTTGGAACCAATGAAGGCTACCAAAAAGGGATTGGTACAGGTAGGAAATTTGGTTTTTCGGAGCCAATGAAGGCTACAAAACAACTGAGGAAATGGATTTCTGGAGCTAATGAAAGCTACCAAGAGAAAATCGGATCAGGTTATGGAGTTAGGTTTTTGGAGCCGATGTAGGCTACCAAAAGGAGATCGGAACAGGTTGGGGAGTTGAATTTCTGGAGCTCATGAAAGTTGTCACAAGAGAATCGTTGAATTTCTGAAAAACCGCCCTAGAACTACGTTTTCCGTTTTAATCAGCGCGCCAATCAAACGCTCCAGCCAAAAAAAGGGGTATTATCTCACTTTGCGGTCGGCGCACCAATCCCAGGCTCTGTGTCGATCGCGAGTCAAACAAGTTCCCTGGAGAGTGTGGGGAAAGAACGCTACACAGATACCTCGATTTTATTGGAGGTTCGGGGCTGTCCAACTAAATCGAGAGAACGTTTAATTCGATTAACTCGAGCTCGGTAGGCGCAGACCTGTACATTTAAAGGGATCGTACGCCTAGGTTCGAGGATGTTTTCTAAGAAACATTTTTTATCAAGAGCTTAATCGAGAGAGTACGGTCCTGGAGGGTTTTCGAGCTCGTGACTAATCCGCGTCACGGTGAATTATCTCGAATAAAATCGAGACCAATAAAATCGAGGTACTTGTGTATTTCAACGTGCCACGCTATTTTTAGAAAATCGAGGAAAACGATTTTCTCGACTGTTCGTGTTTAGCCCAGCCAAGTAGAAAAAAAACGCCGGTTATTATGACCGACGCACAAGAATATTTTACTCCGCGAAAAAAAAATTCACCTAAAAAAATTAGGTTCACGGCCACTATTCTCGTAATTTAGACCAGTGCTGCCAAATCTGCGCTGCAAGATTTCACTAGATCTGAATTAATGTGGTGGGAGAAGAGTTCTGAAACTCTTTCAAGTTATTCTTAGCACTGGTGTGAAATTTTTAATAATGTCAAATTTCTCGATTTCACCAGTCAATTATATTTATTTCTCAAACAATGGCAGAACACGAAGTGGAACATATCAAAGGCAGAGAATCAACTCAAATTCTTATTAAGATGTCGATAGGAGGACATTCTACCTAGCAATATAGATAATATAAAATTTGGGAATTTGCACTTCAAAAGTAGAACTGGCCGAGAGAAATACAAAATTCATACTTCAAAATTTAAAAGATTTTTACTTAATATTGAGATTGAAGATTGTAATATTGATTTGGATTATCAGAGTGAAAAATTGAATAGGTTGGAGAGGAGATTAGGCACTGTTATTCCCAGTGAGTTGTTATTGGAATTCTACGATATTAACGTAAACAAATTGATTCCATCTTCTGATAGAGACAGAGTTCGATTGAGAAATAAGTTTTTGAATTTAAACACTGATCAGAGTAATGAGATTGATGTATTTTTAATGTAGATACTAATGATAAATGGGTAATAAACTTGACAGAGAAGGAACTCCCCCGACAGGTCAAAAAAGTATTAGGTTTAGGAAAAAATTTTATATTTCCAATGACACGTCCGAAAGCTGATATACCGACTGTAGAATTAATGAAAGATTTTGAAAATGTTACTTGGAAAATGGAGTCTAATGAATTACCAGAATTAGAAATGAATTTGTTAATTTGATTGATCAGGCTAATAATAGTAAGATCCGTTTGAACAAGTTTGATAAGAGACTGAATTCAATGGTAAATGATGCGAAGAGATTTTTAAATGTAAATAAGGAATTATTGGTAACAGAGGCATCTGCCTCTGTTACAAATAACAGTGGTTATGGATATTGATGATTATAATAATAAGATAAGAAATTTACTTGATGATAATAATACGTATCAGAAAGTCAACAGAGACCCTTTAAGGAAGATGAAAAATTCTGTAAATTCATTAATTAAACGTTAGAAGTATGATGAGTACATTGATATAGATGAATATAAGCTTTTACGTTCTCCGGAAGATAATCATCATGTACCGAGGTGTTATGGACTCCCGAAGATTCATAAAAAAAACAATCCCTTACAGATTATTATTTCTTTAATTGACAGTCCACTTTATAATTTATCGAAATTTATTACAGATATTTTGTGTCAATCCGTTCCGAAGCCGAAATCTTATATAAAGGATAGTTGGATGTTTGCAAAGCTAACGAATGACTTGGTGGTTCCTGAGAGACATGTATTGGTATCCTTTGATGTGGTTTCACTTTTTGATAATGTCTCAAAGGAATTAGTAGTGAGTTCAATAGAAAAGAGATGGAATTGTATTTCTCGAAGCACGAACCTTCCATTGAAGGAATTTATTTTAGCAATAGAGGTGTTATTTGATAATACTTTTTTTAGTTTTGATAATGAGATTTACTCACAGACACATGGTTGTCCAATGGGGTCACCATCTTCCCCGAAATTCGCGGATATGGTGATCAGAGGCGTAGGCACGTTTCGTCCGTCCTTTTTTCATGATGCCTCTGAGAGCGAGCATTGAACAAAGACGCAATGAGGGGACACTGTCCCCTCCCTGCCTCTTTGTCTAATGCTCGCGCTCAAGGCTATGTAAGAAAAAGACGGGCAAAACATGCCTACGCCTCTGATGGTGATGGAAGATTTGGAGGTTTCGTGTTTTAGGAAATCATAAGTTATCAACCATTTAGATATCATAGATTTGTTGATGACTGTTATTTGGTTATTCCTGATATTAGAACTAAGGAAACATTGAGTGTTTTCAATTCTTACAGTGATAGGTTGCAATTTACTGTTGAGAGGGAGACTGCTAATTGTTTGAATTTTTTGGATATAACTGTAATCAGAGGATGTGATATTGAATTAAGGACGAAGTGGTACCAGAAACCAACGGCGTCTAATAGATGTTTGAATTATTTATCGTCACATCCTATGAATTAGAAGATTAGTGTTATGATTAGTTTGATAGACAGGGCTTTGATATTGACTGATAAAAAATTTCATAAGGAAACTATATGTAAAGTGAAGGACATTTTTTTGTTGAACAATTATCCTCCATCACTTATTGAACAGATAATCAATCATAGGATCAGGCAATTGGAAATTAAAGAGAAAATTGGTTATGACATAGAGAAAGAAAAAAATGAGAGAATAATTTTATCGTTGCCATATACAGAGTGTATCAAAAACCGCGGACCAAAATTTTCCTGATTTTTTTTCGAATTTTTCTAAGCCAAAAAAGCCTCTACAACTTTTCGCGAAACTCAAAATTTCCGGAGAAAAACGCGTATCAAGTTGACCAATCAGCGCGCAGCTTCGACTAGAGGGGAAGTGTGCTCAACCTCAAGCATAGCGAACGGAGCGCCGTTGTTGCTTTTTTCCATCATCTGTCATTACCAATCAGCTGATCGCTGTTTACTAAAAATGACAGACCCAAAACGCGTTGTTTGGTTAACGACAAATTGTAACACGAATCGCGAAAATCAATAATTCGTGCTAGACTCGTCGACCGCGATAATAAGTGCCCGCGATTGCCAGTGATTTTTTCTAATTTTTCAAAGAGAATTGTGCGAGTGCGTGTGATGGAAGTTTATTTATTATCCCCAAACTTCCAACCAAAAACGCACGTTCTTACTTTTAACAAAAAGGACGGTCTCCGAAATCGCCCTAAACATGGATAAAACGATTAAATCGTAAGTAGATTTTACAGTTATCTCATAATGTAAATGTTTCTGACATGACTTGACAATTTCGAAATTAGAATCAAAAGTGTTCAAATTTTCATAAACAGTTGTTTTTTTTTCATTATTATTCGAAAAGGCGAATTGAATTTTCTTTCTAGCTCTTTTAATAAACACAACGAGATTGTCAAAGTAATGTAAATTTTTTATTATTTATTACTAACAGTTCATTTATCTTTCTTTCTAAACAATGTGTAAACATCGATTTCAACAGAAATAAATGTCACAAGATTTTCAATTTACCAAGTACAACATTTCATATTTAGCCTTGGTACTCATAACTGATGATATTTGATTTATTGTAAAAAATAAAAAGTGAAATGTCAAAATTCCTTGTGTTTTCTCTGAAATTGTATGAGCAAATAACACATTTCACATTTTTTTTCTAATTTCCAGTATGTATTAATGAAATGGTATTAAAAAAGGGTTCAACGTTGCATGATAAATTGACCAATAATATTATTGTTATCCTAAAGCGAAGTGTGTGACTTTATTCTGTGTAAAAATGTATTTTAGTTTTTCGTATAATCGATATTTTAAAAACAATGTGTCAGTTGAAATTTTAATTTTTTTGGGTTTATCTTGCATGATTTTTTTTTTAATTTTTTAACAATAGCAGCTTACAAAAATTATTATCACAATTGGGCTAGGGCGAGTTAAAAGTTTTTGTCACATGTTGAAAAGCTAACTTTTTTATTATTCATTTATTTTCAAGCACATTATTATTGTAATGTATTTCAAATTCGCATTTGTAAGATGAATTTTTTAAAAATATTTATTCAAAATAATAGAATTATTTTTACAATAAAATTTAAATGTATTGCAAACTGTAATTCACCCATTGAATTTCTTTTGCATATTTACTGCAAATATTATAATAAAAATTTAATTAGTAACAAAACTTCTCGCAAAATTTAATTTGTTAATTGCATTTTTTGAAAATTTTTATTTAAAATATCAGAGTTAGATTGAAAATGTAAATCTGTTTTAATCTATAATTTATTTATGTAATCCACTGTAAATATAAATTTTTCTTAGACTTTATTTATTAGCCACACTCAAAAAAAAATTTTGTTCGAGAATAAACTGCTTTCTTTCTATTTATTGGAAAGGCATATTTTTCCATAACAATTTTGAAAATAAATTACCAATGAGTCATTCACCAGCCCTGCCCAAATATTCCGGCTAAACAAAACTTGAAATTTATCCGCCCAAGTTGCATGTGGATTTTGTTCGTCCCACATATGAAAATTGTGGCAGTTGAAGAATTCGCCTTGCCAAGATTTGGCATTTTGGCCATTATTTCTCAAATTCGGCCTCAACACACCTTCATCCTTATAGTGTTCTGTGATGTTGCCTGGCATTTGTTTTGTTTGTAAGAAAAACAAATGAATATCAATTAACCTGACTTGTTAAGGTAAACAAAGTTCTGTGCAAAATGTATTCAAACGCAGAATATTATGGAATACTCCTGATCTACGGAGAATTGAATCGAAGTTGTGGGGCAGCTGCTAGAGAGTATGCAGAAAGGTTTCCAGAGCGCCAGGCACCAAGTAGGAACGTCATTCTTCGGCTCGTAAATCGTGTCCATGCAGAAGGTGTCCTGCAGCTGAATTTGAGAGATCGTGGACAAAATGCCGGGGAAAATAACGTGGATGTTGAAGAGCAAGTTCTCGATGCTTTTCACGAAGACCCAAGGATAGGGTTACCAGATCAGTCCAGTGAAAAATCAGTACACCACCATTTGCACCCCCCCCCCCCCCCCCTCATATAATATAACATATAACCAAACCTGGCACAGTCAAACGCCCTTAAAAAAAAAAAAAAAAAATTGATGAATTAAACTAACCAATTGTGTCAAATAGAAATAAATGCAAGATAATGCTGATTTAAGCTTAACTGTTTAAAATTAACATAAGGCCAGGTACAGATAAATCACAAATTTCAGAATATCAAGTAGAATTTAATTATTTTCAAACATCAAAAAATTTACATTGCCGTTTTTTCATACTTCTTGGCACTTCCAATGGCTTTTAATATATCAACATTTTCAGTTTTTATCAGATACTTATGAAAATCGCTGCAAGACATATTCTTATAATTATACTGTGTGACAATAATGTTACGAACATTTTCAACGAGGAGACGATTGCGCTCATCACTCCATTGGATATTTATAAGAGAGAAAATTCGTTCACAGTTGGCATTATGCCCGGGAATAGAAAAAAAGTACTGTGCAATTTTCAAAATTTCTGAAAAAGAATCAATGTTAGAATTTGCTTTAAAAAATTCACATATTTGATCATTTGAGGTTAGAGAAAAAATTTAGCAGAATCATCTTTATTCTCTTTTGTCATCTCTATAAAATTGTTCAAATTAGCCAATTGGTCAATGATCTTATCTTCATGAATGTGAACATTTTTTGACTCAAAAAACTGCATTGTTCGGACAACTTGATCGTAGTCAACTTCTTTTGTTGTCAGATCGAATTTCAACCACTGGAACACTTTTAATTCGGATAAAGATGAGGTCTATTTCAACAAATATTCTAGAGCTTCCTGATAAACATTAATGGCTTTTTCATGGAAATTCGCGCATTCCTTTTCTTTTCCTTCAGCTTTCATTTTATTGAGATTCGAAAGTAAAGTCAAAGGCAAAAACTTGTGCTTGATTCTTTCACGCAAGGAATTAGTAACCGATTCAATGATTGAAGTGATTTCTAAAACACTGTTGCCTTCTTTTTCTATTGCTGCTATTTTACATTGAAAAATAAACATGAAAGAGTGGACAAACAAAAGATAGCTTTCAGCGATATCATCAGAGAAGAAATTTTCTATAAATTTTGGAGGTTTTTCTATTGATAAAAAGTAAGCTTTTAATGCAGGAAACAGTTTGAGAATTCGTTCCACTGCAAGAAACAAACTGAGCCATCGAGTTTTGCTGTGTGAAAGTAAAGGTTGAAATTCCACCTGAACAAACTCACAGAATTCTCGTAATTCAGCTGTTTTCACAGTGTAAATCGAAAAATGCTTGAACAATTTAAAAACGAGGGCGTCAATATCGAATTTCCCGAATTGATCCAATCCATGCCGGGCGCTATTATGAAGAATATGAGCAGGGCACCCAACACCAATGACATTAGAATTGACTCTTTCTTTGAGTAGGGTCAACACATTGTTAGAGCTCTGGCGATTAAGACCACCAAAATTTATTGGAGCGTTATCTGCGACAAAAGCTGACAATTTTTCAGTGAAATCATGTTTCTCAAGTACGCTCTCAATCAAATTTGCTATCGTTTCAGCCTTCTCATTATTTGTTTCTTGTAAATCTATCAATTTGACCTGAATGCCACCATTTTCATAATCAAAGTATTGGGTAACAAGAGGAAAAAGTTTATGATGACCATGATTAGAAGCATCTGTACTCAAACTAATGAACGGAATTTTTTCTAAAGCTTTCTTTACATCGTAGATCGCACGTGGAGCTAAAACGCCATTAATTATGGCCTCGGTTTTTGTCTTCGCGCAAGACAATTGTTTAGCAATTTCAGAATCTACGAATATCGTACGAAGAAGAGGCGCAGTACAATCCATTTCATTATAACTCGAGTGGTGCTTCACTGTGTGAAATGCTAGAGTTCCTTCTGCAGCCCAGACTTTAAGTGCCATTGGAGATGATTTTGCAACCATGAAAGTATCCAAAGATTGAGATGTTAAAGCAGTCCTGATGTGTTTTTTATGTTTGTCTGTGTTGACGTGTTTCTTCAAATCAGACACTCCTACAATAATGTAAAAATTTTATCATTCCAACTATCAGTATGTAAATTTCATTTATCATGCAGAATGCATATTTTACAATAGAAATCAGTCATTTTTTTTTGACGCATGAATTAAATTAAGAACTGTGTTTTTCATAGCCTCGATTATTTAATTTTTTTAAAAACATAATGAAACTGTCAAATGATAAAATGACTATTTTTCAAGGTAAAAATGTTGCAGTTTTTTTAGATTGTGCGTAATTTACAAAAACTTTCTTAAGAAGTTTTTTTATCCCAATCTTTCATTTTGTGAAAAAAAGTTTAAGAAAGTTTTCATTTAATGACTGGGTAAAAATTTGCACATTTCACGTGATTTGAAAATTTTAGTTTATAGATGACTAAAATAAGCATGAAATTATTTAATGAAATATTTATTTTCAAACCGTTTTAGTCTTAAGAATCAAAAATAATTTTTCAACAAGTTTAATAATTTTGAAAAATATAAAATAATTCAAGAACTAAATCATTACAGCTCATAGAATAATGAAATAAAAAACCTATCTGACTACACATTTAAAAGATTGAGAAGGAAGAAAAACGTGCATTCAATCAAATTTTAGAGAAATCTGATAACATGTAGGGTAAAGTGTTTCAAATCAATCTACTCAAACAGAGATTACAGAAAGAAATGTGTTGAAAAACTTTTAAAAGGAAGAAAGTCACCCGCCACTGTAATATAAGCGAGAGAAAAAGCTAGTAAAGTTTTTAGATACATTTGAGAATTTTTTAAATTTCACTCTTACTATCTACAAACTGTTGTTCCAATTTTTTTTTCTTTTTTGACAAGAAAAATATAAATATAATTGATGTTGGAGCACAAAGTAGAAAGGTCACCCACCGCTATCAGCAAAAGAAACGAAACAACAACAAATTTCGCACTTCACTTCTTGCTCGGTTCTACCCTGTACGAAGCATGGAAATTGTTTTTTCAATGCAGAAGTAAAAGCATAGTTGCCTTTTCTCGCCCGTTTCACTTCAGTTGCCATTGTCAACTGATGCAAGTGCTCCAAATATCTGCAAAAAAATTGATTGCTGAAAAGTCACGTTCTATCAACGTCATCAACGACATCAATGTATTCTTTGAAAACAAAAATCAAATCACTCGGATATTTCTGGAAATCTTTGGAATAAGTAGAGTAACGAATTATCATTTTCCATCATAACCTCACAAATGTCTCAAATACAAATTTACAAATTTACAAATTTTTATTTGTACACTTACCGATAACTTGCGAACGTCGACGAATTCCAAAAGTTCGAGAAATGCAGTGTTGAATATTATTCTATGTACATACTTTTTCGTTCGACAAGTAGTAAATGAAACGAAAATACGATTGAGTTAAAATAACTCAAATATGAAAAACATTGTTTACAATGGCTGTGAACAACTATGAATTAGTGCGGTTAGAGCTGTTACCAGTCTCGATAATCGATCGTATGTCGCTCGCGAACGCACTTGAAAACGATATATTTTGTCTCTTTTCACCAGATATGTATAGTAATAGTAGAACGAAGAAAAAAAATCGTTCGGTGTATGTATTATGTACTGTGTGTGTATAAATTAAAGAGCTGTTTCAAATAAAAAAAATCGATTTGGAAAAAAAGTTTAACAAAAATGCGAAAAATCATAGTTTTCGCTAAAATCAATACGCTTTGTTGTAAAATCAGTAAATCAGCACGAAGGTCAAAAATCAGTACGCGTACTGATTAATTCAGTACGTCTGGTAACCCTACCCAAGGACCAGCATTCGAGTTGTTTCGAGGGAATTGCAAGTGTCTAAGTCAATGGTGCGAAGGACATTAAAAAAAAAAAAATGCACGCGTACCATTTTACCCGTGTGCAACATCTTGAACCTCGAGACTACCCAGCCCGATTACAGTTTTGTCAGTGGATACTGACAAAATGCTAAAACGACCCAGATTATGCAAAAAAAATTTTGGTCTCAGATGAGGCCAAATTTGGTCGTGGTGAATTCTTCAACTGCCACAATTTTCATATGTGGGACGAACAAAATCCACATGCAACTTGGGCGGATAAATTTCAAGTTTTGTTTAGCCGGAATATTTGGGCAGGGCTGGTGAATGACTCATTGGTAATTTATTTTCAAAATTGTTATGGAATAATATGCCTTTCCAATAAATAGAAAGAAAGCAGTTTATTCTCGAACAAAATTTTTTTTGAGTGTGGCTAATAAATAAAGTCTAAGAAAAATTAATATGTATTTACAGTGAATTAAATAAATAAATTAAAGATTAAAACAGATTTACATTTTTAATCTAACTCTGATATTTTAAATAAAAATTTTCAAAAAATGCAATTAACAAATTAAATTTTGCGAGAAGTTTTGTTACTAATTAAATTTTTATTATAATATTTGCAGTAAATATGCAAAAGAAATTCAATGGGTGAATTACAGTTTGCAATACATTTAAATTTTATTGTAAAAATAATTCTATTATTTTGAATAAATATTTTTGAAAAATTCATCTTACAAATGCGAATTTGAAATACATTAAAATAATAATGTGCTTGAAAATAAATGAATAATAAAAAAGTTAGCTTTTCAACATGTGACAAAAACTTCTAACTCGCCCTAGATTGGACCATGTACTTTGGAACCCCGCTTGAATGGCGCAATTTACGCGGACTTCCTCACCAACCGACTGCCTGTTCTGTTGGAAGATATTCCATTGGGTTTGAGACGGGAAATGTGGTTTCAGCAATACGGAGCTCCAGCCCATTACAGCCTGCTGGCGAGAAACGTCCTGAACCATCTGTTCCCAAACAGATGGATCGGCTGTGGTGGTCCAGTGGCATGGCCTCCAAGGTCACCGGACTTGAACCCTCTGGACTACTTTCTTTGGGGGCACGTGAAGTCTTTGGTTTACCAGACTCCAATTCAGACGGTGGTTGAATTGGAGGAAAGAATAGCAACGGCTTTCGACACCATCGACGGGCCAATGATTACCCGAGCCATGATGAGTTTGGAGAGGCGAGCCCGATTGTGTATCGAAATGAATGGTGGAGTCTTCGAACATCTCTTGTAAATACTTGTAAATATTTTGAATTAGTTTTATTAAAAATTTTGATAACAAGAAACATGCGTGGCTACAAGTTATTTATTTACCCTTTAAATTTTGCATTGAGGAATTAATAGTTCTTGCGAAATAATTTTCCTCAGTTGTTTTGTAATTAACAAAAGTTTCTTATACTGATTTATGTTGTACCTGTAGAAAATTTGTAAATTTAAATTTAAATTTTCTACAATGAATTTGTAAATTTATTATAAAAGTTTGTGATATCGCAAATTTTTTACTCAATCAGGAAGTTGAGCTAACCCAATTGTGATAATAATTTTTGTAAGCTGCTATTGTTAAAAAATTTAAAAAAAAATCATGCAAGATAAACCCAAAAAAATTAAAATTTCAACTGACACATTGTTTTTAAAATATCGATTATACGAAAAACTAAAATACATTTTTACACAGAATAAAGTCACACACTTCGCTTTAGGATAACAATAATATTATTGGTCAATTTATCATGCAACGTTGAACCCTTTTTTAATACCATTTCATTAATACATACTGGAAATTAGAAAAAAAATGTGAAATGTGTTATTTGCTCATACAATTTCAGAGAAAACACAAGGAATTTTGACATTTCACTTTTTATTTTTTACAATAAATCAAATATCATCAGTTATGAGTACCAAGGCTAAATATGAAATGTTGTACTTGGTAAATTGAAAATCTTGTGACATTTATTTCTGTTGAAATCGATGTTTACACATTGTTTAGAAAGAAAGATAAATGAACTGTTAGTAATAAATAATAAAAAATTTACATTACTTTGACAATCTCGTTGTGTTTATTAAAAGAGCTAGAAAGAAAATTCAATTCGCCTTTTCGAATAATAATGAAAAAAAAACAACTGTTTATGAAAATTTGAACACTTTTGATTCTAATTTCGAAATTGTCAAGTCATGTCAGAAACATTTACATTATGAGATAACTGTAAAATCTACTTACGATTTAATCGTTTTATCCATGTTTAGGGCGATTTCGGAGACCGTCCTTTTTGTTAAAAGTAAGAACGTGCGTTTTTGGTTGGAAGTTTGGGGATAATAAATAAACTTCCATCACACGCACTCGCACAATTCTCTTTGAAAAATTAGAAAAAATCACTGGCAATCGCGGGCACTTATTATCGCGGTCGACGAGTCTAGCACGAATTATTGATTTTCGCGATTCGTGTTACAATTTGTCGTTAACCAAACAACGCGTTTTGGGTCTGTCATTTTTAGTAAACAGCGATCAGCTGATTGGTAATGACAGATGATGGAAAAAAGCAACAACGGCGCTCCGTTCGCTACACAGTAAAAAATGCAGATGAAAAAAGCTAGACGCTAGTGATTTTTTTACTACCTTCGGCGTAGTAATATCACGAACCCCTCTTGTGAAACTTCGGTCGCTAGTGATTTCCCGTTAGTGTGGAACGAAAAACGACATCCGCTGAATAAATGACTAGCTTCTATGAATAAACCTACGCTCGGCGTCAGTAACTAGAGGACCTACGCTCGGCGTAGAAATATTATCACCACGCGCTTTTTTACTGTCTCTAGTGAATTTAACAGCAGATGGTAGATTTCGAAACGTGGTTCGTAAAATTCTGAGTGCTTGTGATTATATGAGATGATTTCGTAATATCTTATCCTATTCAATCACACTTGTCATCATATGATTTGTATTATCATTCCCATTCGTTAACATTCATACGTTGTGTTATCGTGTGTTATAGAGCGGTTCGCATTAATAAAGAACACAATATACATTGTTTTTATAAATTTTAACTGAGATTTATCGCTTATCCTAAAAATAAGGAAAATCATTATCAAGTAAAGTGAATTTCGATTTTCATTTTCAAAGATTAGTTGTGATCCGAATATTTCTTGTGCATGCACGAGATATTTGAGGTTAAAAAACACGCTTACATTCCTTGCATTATCGCTAGCGTGTTTACATATTTATGCATATATGCAAAATATCCATAACAATTCATTTTGTAATGATTTTTTATTTCATGCTTTTTAATGAATTTCAGCTGCATTTTACTGGCTAGCTGATTTTCACTATTGTACTGAACAAAATCGCCAGCCACACCGTGAATGCACAATCCCAGAGATGAAATTAACGAGCCCCTTGAAATTTACTAGCGCGCTGAAAAAGTCGTCAGCGCTAGTGAATTTTCGGGTGGTGGGAATTTCACTACCGCTCCTAGTAATTTCCCCTCACTCAGCGTAGGTCTTTTGGTTACTGACGCCCAGCGTAGTGTTTTTCAACAACTTTTTTTTACTGTGTATGCTTGAGGTTGAGCACACTTCCCCTCTAGTCAAAGCTGCGCGCTGATTGGTCAACTTGATACGCGTTTTTCTCTGGAAATTTTGAGTTTCGCGAAAAGTTGTAGAGGAATTTTTGGCTTAGAAAAATCCGAAAAAAAATCAGGAAAATTTTGGTCCGCAGTTTTTGATACACCCTGTATAAAGAATGTTTCAGAGAGGATCGGGAAGAAATTTAAGAGATTTGGAATTAAGACAATAGATAAAATTAATATGATTAGGTTGAATGGATTTGTGAAATTAGGAAAAGATTTAATAGATAAAGATAGAAAAAAGAACGTGGTTTATAAAATAGAATGTGATTCATGCGATAAATTATACATTGGTCAGACACGAAGGTATATAAAAAAGAGAATTAATGAACATAAGAATGATATAAATAGGAATGATATAGAACCGAATGTGATAAGTGAACATAGGATAAAATTTGATCATGAGATGAAATGGGGAGAGATTAAAATTTTGACTGAATAACCATTTTACTATAAGAGATTGTTTTCTGAGATGATTTATATTAAGAAATTTGGCGATAGAGTTCTGAATAGACAGAGAGATTTAGAAAAGTGGAATGATACGTATGATGTTTTAATTAAATATTGTTGATGTTATTTGGAACCAAGATAAGTAAAGAATTTATGTATTTCTTAAGGACCACGATATTGGAGAAATTTGGTGTAATGGTGGGAACGTTGCGTGATATGTTATCATATAATACGCGACTGACGTTTCATGACTATCAGTATTGCCCTGACTCTCAACGCGTTGCTTTGTAAAGAGTATGAGATAATTTTTGAAAAGTCGACGATATGCATTACGACGATTACCCTTTTTCATTTGTAAATTAACAAAGGGACAGGACCTTTGATCATGTTGACTATTGGCAATATTTTGAGCGAGTTTGCAATTTACGACGTGAGTTAATTACTTGTTTTTGATATGTTGTGAGAAATTATGATTTATTGATGGTTTTTTAAAATAAGGAAATTGTGATTAATTGTAATACAGGCCTTGAAAAGGACCCAAATGGGGTCGAAACGTCGGCAAAATTAATGGCAAAATAAAGTTCTGAAATTTAGTAGAATTCAGTAGTGCCCAGGATCCAGTGGCGTAACTATAGATGTGGATGCCTCGGGCAATTTTTTTTCGCAACCCTGGCAATCAGGATGCGACGTTAAACGTCGCCTGAACGTCGCCATGAACGTCGCATATGTAAATAACTTAAAAAAAGTCTTTTTTCAAACCAAAGAATAATATAGCAGAGTTATATTGTGATATTTCAAAATATATTTAGCAAAAAAAAACGAAAGGATTTGTTTGAAGGAAAACAATATCAATCTTGACATAAAAAACATTTATTTTCCAACTTGCGAAAAATATACTGTGCGACAAAAACAAATTTTTTTTTGCTATAGATCTTAATGCATAAAATCGATTCCTAATGACCCCATAAACAAGTCTGCAAGAGCTTTTCACGAAGTTAGAGCAAGTTTACGAGAAATTATTTATGCATAATTTCCAAAATATA
Source organism: Platygaster robiniae (assembly GCA_028476575.1). Classification (NCBI taxonomy): domain Eukaryota; kingdom Metazoa; phylum Arthropoda; class Insecta; order Hymenoptera; family Platygastridae; genus Platygaster; species Platygaster robiniae. Next base: position 29,732,283 of record CM052019.1, read on the forward strand.
ACTTTGTGATTCTTACAATTATAGCTCGATTTGTACTGGATAAAAGCGCATATCTATGTCTTTTAAGGTCGAAAATTCTATTTTTGTTTTCAATAAAAAAAAAATTCAATAAAAACGTTGAAAAACTGCATTTTTCACATAGTTGAACATTTGAAGAAAATCACCTAATGCAAATGACTAACGGCTGCAGTTGAGGGTCTCACTCGTGCTCGATCGTCATGAATGCCTGCCTATTCAAGACGATCGAACGCGAGCGAGACCCCCAAACGCAACCGTTAATCATTTGCATTAAGTGATTTTCTTCAAAGTTTCAACTATGTGAAAAATGCAGTTTTTCAACGTTTTTATGACAAAAATAGAATTTTCGACCTTAAAAGACATAGATATGCGCTTTTATCCAGTACAAATCGAGCCATAATTGTAAGAATCAGAAAGTTATATTTTCGAAATTTTGTATAAATAATTTCTCGGAAACTTGCGCTAACTTCACGAAAGGTTTTGCAGACTTGTGTATGGGGTCATTAGGAATCGATTTTATACATTTAGATCTATAGCAAAAAAAAAATTTTTTTTTTGTCACACATTGTAATTAGAAACTGCATAGAAGCATAAGGTAAAGTTTTAATACTTACCCGATGAGCTTGGTTTGAGTCACTTGAATATATCTTCCCACTCTTTCAGGTAATGCTGCATGAAACTATAATTACGAAGACAAAGTATAACAAAGTTTTAGAAAGTTTTTTTTTTTTTTCATTTACCATACAGTTCGTGGATTAGTTTATAAAATTTTCCGAAATTTTAAACATTTCCCAAAACTTCCAAAATCGTTAACATTTATTTAGAATCAAAATTTTACCAAGTTTCAAAATTTTTGGAATTTTATCAAGTTTGTAGAAATAATAAAAAATTTTTCAAATTTTTGATTGTTTTGTAAAAATTTGAAAATTTAAATACATTACTTAGCTTTAAAATTTCCAAATAAAGTTGAAAGTTATAAAAGATTTCGATAAGTTAAAGGAATAATGGAGGATTTTTGAGATTTCGTAAAATTTAAAATAACTTTAAAAATTGTTACACGTCAAAATAATTTTTAAAACTATCAACATTTTACAGATACATGAGTTCATGAAATTTCGCCTTATATGATACATTGTATTGAATTTTAAAAACACTTTACAAATTACAAACTACCAAAAAATTTCAAATATTGCACTAAGTTGAAAAAATCTAGAGAGTCATGAGGAATTTTAATCTTTTCATCGTTTGAAATTGAAGAAAATTTTGCAAGCCATGTAATAAATGAAAATTGTGCAATTAATGAAAAAAAATGGTAATAATAATATTGACATCTGTGACGAGCGAGGTTTTGCTCACTCGTCTATATTTTTATTTTTACAATAATATGAGGAAAAAAAGAAAGACAAATTCAATGTTCTATAAAATGTTTAAGGGGAAGCTATTTTTCTAAACGTTAAGATAACGCGCGACAATATTAAATCGCTATGACTCGCCGGTATTGATAGTTGATGACGTTAATAATATCAATTTTTGGGCAGGAAACGATCGGACGAAAATCGTTCCGTAAAGAATGATTTTCAGACGGAAACGATATGCTCATATCTTTCTTTTAGACAATGAACTATGATTAGACTTTTTACAAAAATGATATCTAACGATTTCTTGCAATTTACACCAGATACAAACGAACGAAAAGGAACCCGGAACGAACGTCGTTCCGCGAGTACGATTTTCAGGCAAAAATGATAAACAGGTCAATTTTTCGAATAATGAACTACGATTACCACTTCTTTCTTTCTTCGGTATATAAACCAAGCAGTCGTGGCCGAACTTTGGCACTCACACTCCCAAGCACTTGTATTCCATATTGTTAATAGTTTAGCATATAGTAAAAGTCATAAGTTTAATAGCGTGTGGAAAGACAGTTCTCAAATTTTATTCGAAGTTTATTGATATTGAAACATCACCTGAATCTAGACATTATTTCGTTTGTAATAATTAACAGTGAAACGTGTGATTTTCCTAAGAGCAATCGATCGAAGGTATGAGAGTAAAAATTATTAATAATATGTTGGAAATAAGTAAAGTTATGAATCAACACACTGTTGTACATTGTCAGAGCCATGTTATTGTTATGTAAATTGTTTTATGAATAAGAACTTCAGAAAGGATTCGTAATGCATCGAATATTTTGTATGAAAAGAGTATTTGAATAAGATATAATGTTGATTCTATCATTTTGTCAGAAAAGTCTTTTGTCTTGATTGATAGATCAAAATGTAAATGATTGTATTCAGAAGTGACTGTTCATTTTATACTAATAAAGTTAATGTTTCGTAAATTGAAAACCATCCCTCAAAAGCATTTCTTTTCCCCTGGTCCATACATATATAGAGAACCTAGGGTCGTGTAGGGCAGAGCCTCCTACAACGGTCCTAATCTGGACGAGTTGGCCTACTTTCGGGATTTAAAAATCAACGTTGGTTTTCTCGAATTTGAGTCCGCTCGTCACAAGATCTGTAATCCAACTATAATTTATGGAGTTCAAACCCAGCTGTAAATAATTAAATGATTTTTTCAAATGGTTCAACCATTATAGTAATTCGTGGGTAATTCATTAAATTTTCTAAATGGAATGACTAGATGGATTTACCAATTGGATAATAAATTAGTTTACCTAATGGATCGACCAAATGGTGCACTAAATGGATTGATCAACTGATTTACCAAATGGATTGATCAACTGATTTACCAAATGGATTGATCATTTGATTTACCAAATGGATTGATCAACTGATTTACCAAATGAATTGATCAACTGATTTACCAAATGGATTGATCAATTGATTTACCAAATGGATTGATCAACTGATTTACCAAATGGATTGATCAACTGATTCATCTGTTGGTTCGAGCAAATAATTAACGTAATTGATCAATCAAATCGCACTAAAAATTTTTTCATGAATAAAAAAATTTCATTATGTATTGTAAAAAATCATCACTATGAAGTTTTGAAAAAATTTTTGAAAAAAAAAAAATTCATTCTTGGGTGGGGTCGAACCCACAAACTTCCAAGTGGCAGGTGAGTGTCTATACAACTCGGCTATCAACACTTTTTATACACTGTAGAAAACAAATGAATATTGTTGTTACCACTGTGTTCATGTTCGAAATGAGTTCCTTTGGTACTCGCATGTTCATATTAAGTGTCGATGAAGTGGGTTCGAACCTAGACAAGATGGGTTTTTTTTTTTCAAAAATTTGTTCAAAACTTTGTGATTATTTTTTACAATACATAATGCATTTTTTTTCATGAAAAAAATTTTCAGTGCGATTTGATTGATCCATTACGTAAATCATTTGCTCGAACTAACAGATAAATCAGTTGATCAATCCATTTGGTACACCATTTAGTCGATCCATTAGGTAAATTAATTGATTATCCAATTGGTAAATCCATCTAGTCATTCAATTTAGAAAATTTAATGGATTACCCACGAATTACTATATTGGTCGAATCATTTGGAAAAATCATTTAATTATTTTCAGCTGGGAAGTTTTACTTAAGGTAGTACATACCTAAAACCGTTTACGACAGATTCCGATGAAAATCTGCAAGTGAAATCTTTGAAGCCTCCATTGGTTTCATGCAAATTCTCAGTAAAATGGACTTCTTAGTTTTTATTTTAAAAAATTTCGAAAATACATTGTTTCTTATGGGAGTTTAAAATTTTTGCTTCATTTTCCTCTGTAAAATTTAAATGCGTCGACGAATTTTAACGAAAAACTACACAATCGACGGGTGCTATCCCTAGAAACGATTTGAAAAATTGATTTTTACTACCGTTTTTGTTGTAAAACACGAAAAACAATCACGAGGTGGAATGTCACATAGTAAAATCCGTAAAATCTGAAAACTTGGCAACGTCGCACTCGAATGTTACTATGAACTGTTGGCCATTGTCATAATGTGTATGCATATTATGGGTAGGATCGGTCAAATTGAAAAAGGAAAGCGATATGTACTGAAGGTACTGAACATCATAGCTATACCGTGTGTCCCGGCGTCAAGGCGAATGGCTGAGTTAAGTTGGTAGCACTGATCATATGCTTTTCTTATGACATCAGTACTAACTTACGCTAACTTACTAACTCAAGTGTTTACTTTGACCGCGGGACACACGGTACACAACATCGGTAGTTCTGTGCGTTCTGTGTATGTCGATTGTCGTATTGCAACGTTGCCAAACAACAGAATGTATTTGGGCATTAGCGACAACTTCAGTTGATTTCTAACGACTAACTTCGTTCCTTTCTGAGGTAAGTACTACCTTAATTTTAATTCAGGGCTCGTACTACTCTTATGGAGAAGTGTCCGGCGAACAGCGCCAACTCATTAAGGATTAGTACTAAAATTTATATGTGAAATATATCTATATATATGGCATATATAGATATACTACCGTATACATTTTAGTTCTAATCCTTAACGAGTTGGCGCTTTTCCACGGACACTCATTTAACACGGAAGAGTACGAGCCCTGCCTTAATTTTCGATATTTTCGGTCTATCGCTACTTTCTTCCATATAATCAATAATTTTTTAACACTCAATAAATCCCACTGGCAGATAACCAAAGACAATAATAGAAAGTGCGGTTATGGACATTTGTTCACTTTTTGCTTTTTGTTGTTTTTGCACGAGACGACTTTGCATTTTCCTCGCAGCTCATTGTATTTTTTCTGCAAACAAAACAAACGTTGACATAAGCCGTCATTCGGAAATCAAATTGTGTATCCTTTTATAAAATTTCACAAACCTTTCCAAAGGTGGCTGCGAGCCAGAGGATGAGCGATTTGGACTCGACATTTCTGAACATTCTTGAGTGTCCATTTAAGTTTGTCCATTGGATCACGCTTATGTTGCCGTCATCGTTGTGCAACAAATGCGCGACTGTCGTCTGCATTCGTTTGCATAAAAAACTTAGGAAAATGAAGACGCACCTTGTCTCAAATATGAATGCAACTTCTTTCGCTAGTCGTTGCTCCAAAAAAGTTACAAACAGTAGCTGCAGTTATTATGCCAACTTTTGTGAAATACCAAACATGCTAGATGTTTGTGTCACAACTGCACTATAATAAGAAATGTATATGCACGAACAAATTTTCTTATTTTTGGAATTATATTTCTAAAATAAAATTTCAAAAGTTAAACACTTTTCAAATTTTTGGGCTTGTATTTTTTAATACACCACACAGGCATACAGTCATGGTATGTCATTATATATCACTAATTGAGTGAAAATTTGTGAGTGAAAATAAAAGATTTAGTGGGACAAAGACAGTGACTCCTTTCTTTTTACTGCGAGAGTCATGTGCGAGAGTGTGCAGGGGCGCGCATCTACACCAACACTAACAAGGGTAATAAAAGTAGAGCATATGTACTATGTACAAGTGCGTACGAGTGCGTATGCGTATACTGCTTAGACCATATAGTACATGGACTGAACATTCCCTATCCCTTGTTATTGCCGAAAGTGAAGCTAATTTTGAGTAATCATAATAAGACTCGTAGCTATTGGTAGCTATGAGTATGTATATATACGCTAGCAATAGCTACAAGTCTTATTATGATTACTCGACCAAGCCCGAAAAATAGCCAATGTATGTTGGCTTCACTTTTTTCAGCCGATGCTCAGTCCATGTACTATATGGTCTAAGGTATACTGGCATCAACTGGCATACGAGGGGGGACCCAAAAGTAACGGGAATTAGGTGGTGGGGGGACCGCGGAGGGGGGGATCGGGTTCTCCACTGGTTCTCTTCCAAGCTGCTACTCTCCCAAGTCAGTGTGCAAAGTTCATTTGTTGTGAGTGCATTCGTTCGTCCGTAAGAATTTTTCTAGTGAAACGACTTTTTCCGTTTCGGCGAAAACGTGAAATGGCTGAGTGCGGAGAGCAACGCGCGGCTGTAAAATTTTGTTTTTTGTTAGGAAAAACACCCGCGGAAACCCTTGTGATGCTGAAAACAGCTTATGGGGATAATGCTTTGAGTAAAACGCGTGTGTACGACTGGTTTTCGCGTTTCAAGAATGGAGAGATGTCAATAGAAGACCAACCTCGTTCTGGGCGCCCCTCGACTTCAAGAACGGACGAAAACATTGAAAAAATTAACACTCTTGTTCATGAAGACCGTCGCCGAACCATCGATCAACTTTGTGAGATGTCTGGATTGTCATGGAGTTCAATTCAGAGGATTTTAACTGAAGATTTGAGCATGAGGAGGATTGCAGCCAAATTTGTTCCTCGCCTTCTCTCCGACGATCAAAAGGAGCGTCGACTTCAGGCCTGTCTTGAGCTGCAAAATCAGTTGGATGAAGACTCAGATTTTTTTCTCAAGGTTATAACTGGCGATGAATCATGGTGCTATGGCTACGACCCCGAAACAAAGCAGCAATCAAGCCAATGGAAGACACCTCTCTCGCCTCGTCCAAAAAAGGCACTACAAGTGAAGTCCAACATCAAGACATTGCTCATTTGTTTCTTCGATTGCAGAGGTATTGTGCACGCAGAATTTGTTCCTCCAGGCCAAACGGTCAACCAACACTTCTACTTGGAGGTTTTGAAAAGGTTGAGGGAGAACATCCGGAAGAAAAGAGCTGATCTTTGGCGCACAGGAGATTGGTTCTTCCACCACGACAATGCACTTGCCCACACAGCGCTGTCCGTAAAGAAATTTTTGACCAAAAACGGCATGACACCGATTGTTCACCCCCCCCCCCCCTATTCACCGGACCTTGCCCCCTGTGACTTTTTTTTGTTCCCTAGACTCAAAAGGGACATGAAAGGAAAACGTTTTGGGACTGTAAAAGAGGTGAAACAAAAATCGCTGGAAGGTTTAAAAAACATTGAAAAAAATGAATTTCAGAACTGTTTTGAACACTGGAAAAAAAGATTGAACAAGTGTATTACAGTCAATGGGGGTTACTTTGAAGGTGATAAAAATTGTGTGTGAAAAAATTTGTCAATAAAAAAGTTGTAACACAATTCCCGTTACTTTTGGGTCCCCCCTCGTATACTGGCGTATACTGGCGTATACGTTGCATAACTTCTCAACAAAATCCGACAAAACCGTGGATTTCTAGGGTATGTATTAGGTGTAAAACTTTGCTTCCACCGTTTTTTTCTGGAATTGGGAGCTTAATTGTCAAAAAGTACTTACAGATGCGTTATTCAAATTATTGCCCGTCGCTAGCGACAACTTTTGCCCATCTCTCAGGCAATTTTCGGATTCCATCTCGAAAGAAGAAGGCGTCTTTCGACGCGATCCATGATTGAATCCACTTTTCAACTTGTTCGTATGAACGAAAATGCTGATGTGCCAAGCCGTGTGCCATCGAACGAAACAGATGGTAGTCAGAAGGAGCGACGTCTGGGGAGTACGGCGGGTGGGGCAAGATCTCCCATTTAAGGGTTTCCAAGTATGTTTTGACCACTTTGGCGACGTGTGGCCGAGCATCAGGGCTCGTACACGGCCGGATTATTCGAGTGTCCGGTGAAGCGCCACGGTGGTCAAAAGGACAAACTTTGCTGCTGAGTCATCCTTCAGCTTGTCATGCTGAAGGATGACTTTGTCGTGTCTTTCTTGATACTGTGGCCGTTTTTCCTTCAATGCTCGGCTCAAACGCATTAATCGCGTTCGGTAACGATCTCCTGTGATTGTTTCACTTGGCTTTAGCAACTCGAAGTACACCACACCGAGCTGGTCCCACCAGATACAAAGCATAACCTTGGTGCCATGAATATTCGGTTTTGCCGTCGACGTAGAGGGATGTCCGGGCATTCCCCACGACTTTCTGCGCTTAGCATTATCATAACGGACCCGTTTTTCGTCACCAGTTACGATTCGATGAAGAAATCCCTTTCGATTCTACCTTTGAAGCAGTTGTTCACATGTGAATAAACGCCTTTCAATGTCTCTCGGTTTCAACTCATCCGCTGATGGGTTCGAACTGACTCGAGTTGGGTTCGAACCCAGCTCCCTTGTTTTTGAATCATGCCCATGGCCTTGAGGCGTTTCGAAATGGCTTGCTGAGTCACTCTCAATGATTCTGCTAGTTCTTGTTGCGTTTGGCAAGAATCTTCATCGAGCAATGCTTCCAGTTCATTGTCTTTGAAAATTTGTTCTCTCCCACCACCATGTTTGTCCTCGACATCGAAATCACCATTTTTAAAACGTTGGAACCATTCGCGACACGTTCTTTCACTAAGAGCAGCCTGACCGTAAGTATTTGAGAGCATTCGATGAGCCTCAGCTGCAGTTTTTTTCGAATGAAAACAGAAGATCAAAACTTCCCGCATATGACGAGAACTTGGCTCGAAAACAGACATTTTATATCGAAAAAATTTTCAAAATGCAGACAACTTGTACTGATGCCACGATGTCAATACGTTCACAGGTGTCCAAACTCACTTTATGACAATTTTGATCTACGTATCTTGACCAGTCCTCACCAATGCAGCCATCCATCGGAAAACGGCGGAAGCAAAGTTGTACACCTAATATATGATTGCTATAAACTAAGAATAGTACGTGTCAAATAAATGCTGATTAAAGAATGCCTGAAAATTGCATTTATGTATCTATTAATGTCATTATTAGCTCTAAAAGTGTTTCGATAATATATAGATTATGCGCACGTTAGTTTGATTACATTTGGAAATATTACTTCTGGATATTAGAAATCTCTCGAAACTTTATTATAAAATGCATGTGAAGGTCGAAAATTTTTCATTTTTCAATGCAAGAGGTGGTTTTAATTTGGGTGATACTTTTTTTGTTTGCAGTGCAGTCATCATCGCCATAAAAAAGGATAAAATTTTCAAGTTGACAAGTGAGTATTTTTCCATTGTAACAGATAATACATAATTAATATTAATAACGATAATACATAATTGAGAAAAATATTAAAAACCAATTTATGACCAACTTATTTATAAATTAACCAATTTATAAATTATTATTCACATCCCTGGCGATCCCGAGGGAGCCACCATGGACTCCTTTTGGCTCTCTTTGGACTCCTTATGATTTTGTAAAATTTCATGTATTTTAGCCCAATACTTTGCACAAATAATCATCGCAAACACATCGGGAATATTTTTGTTCATAAAGATTTTACATACATATGGTATCGTAAAAAACTAAAAACATAAAAATAGTCACGTGCAAACGCAATGTCAATCTTCATGGAAAATACTGACTCTTTGCAAAACAAAAAATCAACTTTAATTCATTTCGCAACTGTGCTGGAGAAATCTTCGAAAATTCACATTTATTAGAGTCTTTATTGAATCAAACACTTCAATTCTCACACACGCATTTGGACTCCTTTTGGATTTCTTAGGGATCCAAAAGGAATTCACGGTGGACCCTTTTTGGCTCCCTTTTGGACTCCTCTGGACCGTCCGGGATATCCATAATTTCTTGAAATAATAAGTCACAGAAAAACTCATAAGTAATATGATTTTTAAAAAGCTATTTTCTAAATAATAAAGATAAAAAAATTCAATTTACATTTGAAAACATTTTCTCATAGTTACTGATAATTATTCAAAAAAATTACGCATTGCAAATTCCACTTGCAGTATAATATACATCACTACTGATAATTATAAGTACATGAAATGTTTAACATTTAAATTATAATTACGCTTTCGTCAGATATCATAAGTAAACCTCGGTTATTTTTTAATTTACTGCAACCAGTTACTGAACTAATAATGATTTTTTCAATTATTAATAAGGCTAAGTTATCGAAAAAAATCAAATGAATAAAAAAACTATTTTCTAAACATCAAAAATTAAAAGATAAAATTTTTCATTTGACTTGTGAAAATGTTTCATTGTTACTAATAAGTATTGAAAAATTCATGCATTTGAAATTGTATTTGTAGTATAATATGAATAACTAATAACAAACGAATAAAGTTTTCCTAGTTCACATAAAGGCCCGCGTGCAATAACCGCCTTAGCGCTGGGACTCAGAAATATTGTGCGCTTTACGACGAATTCGGAAGACGAAAAAAAAAATTTTTTTTTAATAAAAAAATTCTATAATCGTAGAACTCAAAAATGCGCAAATTTTGGTGGTATTAACTCGAATGGCAGGACATTATTTTCTGAAATAAAAAACAATAACCAAGAAATTTCGATGTTATACTTTTGATGATTTTTGAAACTCAAATCATCGAAAACTAACATAAATATTTATATTTTTTTTGCAGCTTTTGCACGGACGAGCTTCAAACCTTATCCATTCAAACGAATTTTTGAATGCAATTGAAATGAATTTTTATTCACTTATATTTTGTTATAAACTATTACAAACTGAAATCGTGTTTTTGAAATTTCGGTAAGCGAGGAAGTTTTTCAATATTGAAGTTGCAGAAAACTTCCCGTGAGAAAGTTGTTCATTAGTGTTTCAAGCAGTTTTTCTAAAGGTTTCAGAATATAAAATACATAATATTAGATACATTTTTCGATATTTTAATCAACGCACTTAGAAACTCTGTAGCATTATTTCCACTTACTTGGGCGAACACGCGAGAAAGAATCAGAATGGTATCTTACAGGAATTTTTCCTGCATTCTTCTAAATTCAAGGCTTACTTTTTTATTTTTCTCATCTCCCGAAAATAGTTTCGTCAATTCTTCTCCTATTTAGGTAGAAAATTTCGTCTTAAAATCACACTGAAAGAAAAATATTGACTGTCCAACTGTAAAAATATTGTGATCCCCACAGTAAATACGTAGTTCGTTCCAACACCAACCAGTACAGTTATTGTTACTTCAACTACGGTTCTGGATGCTTTTTAAGAAAAGGTTAAAGTTGCATCTACTATAAAACTACAGTTGGAAAGTTTGTTTATTTTTGTCGCAAAGTGAAGTTAGGAAAAAGAGTTGACAGCAACGACAAATCGTCCTAATATTACAAAAGTACGCTATTTCGTCATTGTAAAAGATTTTTTTTACAAAATAAATATATCAATTTTTGATATTTCGTGCCTTTTTTCTCGTAAATTTAGTCGAAAATGCGGTTGGAAAATACAGTAGTCAACAACTTTTTTTAATTGTCATTCATATGTATGGGTGAAACGTATCAGCGAGTTCGAGAGCGCGCGATTCAAAAAAAAGCATTTACGAGCATGAATATTATTTCACAGTAAGCCACTTTATCAAGTAAAATAACATTAAAAGTTCAAAATGTATGACTTATCTTTCCTCCCCGAGACGAAAACGGCAACTCACTGTCACGTTTCCTTTCTTGTTTTAGCTTTTAATTTTATGTGATTTTCTACAGGATACTGAAGTTGCCTCACGTATATTTAAAAAGATGCAACAACTGTCTCTCGAAAAGCTCGCATACCTCTACGACTATTTGAGTAGCAACTTGAATTTACGATTGCACCAACTATAAAAAAAGTGCAGGTTCCAAAACGAACTGTGAATTTATAGTTAAGCGTCAACTGCGGACTGCGAACTTAGAATACCTATAATTGCAGTTGTCACGACTGTATTTTCAGTTACTCCAACTATAATTACCTCAATAGCATGAATACAGTTAGGGTAGCTATCACCAATTTTTTTGAGTGCAGTCATTCCTTGCAGTTCGGAAGTACTTCATTGATTGAAGGTATATTTCTATCTTAAAGTAAAACACAGTTTTTAAAAACAGTGTTCATATCTATACGTAAAGATCTGTGCATATTTTTAAAAAAAACCCGAACCATGTCCAGCGAAATAAAAGTAAAAGGCCGGAAAAGACGTAGGAGTGAAGATTCGTGGATAAGGAATGTAGTAAAGGCGAGAAGAAACACGGTAATTAGTGTTTTTTTTATTTAGTTCGGAAATTTTTATTTTTTTTAAGAAATAATAATGTTAAATAATATTACAGAAATTTTCTAAAGGAGGGAGAACAGTGGCTTAGAAAGTTTTTACAGCAATAACCTTTTGCTGTATCATGAAATGTTTTGCAAGGATCGAAATTCAAACTCAACAAGAATTTCATGACAACTTCTGGAAGACAGGCGAATATCAGGCTCAAAATATCATTCTCAGTACTATGTTTTACTTGAAAAATTCTACACTGGTGGAAAATTTAAAGATTAAACAAGCAAAGAACAAGAAATCGAAAGTGTAAAATATTCACGGAAAAACATAAAAATTTTTAGTTGTTAGTTATTATTATAATTACTGTTGTTTTTTACTCACTACCACGTGATATTCTCTCTTTCCTTTGATCCCGATCACTCCGTTTTCCAGGTAACTAACTTGCGATGCGTTAGAGTTTCTAAGCGCGTTGATTAAAATATCGAAAAATGTATCTAATATTATGTATTTTATATTCTGAAACCTTTAGAAAAACTGCTTGAAACACTAATGAACAACTTTCTCACGGGAAGTTTTCTGCAACTTCAATATTGAAAAACTTCCTCGCTTACCGAAATTTCGAAAACACGATTTCAGTTTGTAATAGTTTATAACAAAATATAAGTGAATAAAAATTCATTTCAATTGCATTCAAAAATTCGTTTGAATGGATAAGGTTTGAAGCTCGTCCGTGCAAAAGCTGCAAAAAAAATATAAATATTTATGTTAGTTTTCGATGACTTGAGTTTCAAAAATCATCAAAACAAATGAAATGGGAAAAGAAATGCTTTTGAGGGATGGTTTTCAATTTACGAAACATTAACTTTATTAGTATAAAATGAACAGTCACTTCTGAATACAATCATTTACATTTTGATCTATCAATCAAGACAAAAGACTTTTCTGACAAAATGATAGAATCAACATTATATCTTATTCAAATACTCTTTTCATACAAAATATTCGATGCATTACGAATCCTTTCTGAAGTTCTTATTCATAAAACAATTTACATAACAATAACATGGCTCTGACAATGTACAACAGTGTGTTGATTCATAACTTTACTTATTTCCAACATATTATTAATAATTTTTACTCTCATACCTTCGATCGATTGCTCTTAGGAAAATCACACGTTTCACTGTTAATTATTACAAACGAAATAATGTCTAGATTCAGGTGATGTTTCAATATCAATAAACTTCGAATAAAATTTGAGAACTGTCTTTCCACACGCTATTAAACTTATGACTTTTACTATATGCTAAACTATTAACAATATGGAATACAAGTGCTTGGGAGTGTGAGTGCCAAAGTTCGGCCACGACTGCTTGGTTTATATACCGAAGAAAGAAAGAAGTGGTAATCGTAGTTCATTATTCGAAAAATTGACCTGTTTATCATTTTTGCCTGAAAATCGTACTCGCGGAACGACGTTCGTTCCGGGTTCCTTTTCGTTCGTTTGTATCTGGTGTAAATTGCAAGAAATCGTTAGATATCATTTTTGTAAAAAGTCTAATCATAGTTCATTGTCTAAAAGAAAGATATGAGCATATCGTTTCCGTCTGAAAATCATTCTTTACGGAACGATTTTCGTCCGATCGTTTCCTGCCCAAAAATTGATATTATTAACGTCATCAACTATCAATACCGGCGAGTCATAGCGATTTAATATTGTCGCGCGTTATCTTAACGTTTAGAAAAATAGCTTCCCCTTAAACATTTTATAGAACATTGAATTTGTCTTTCTTTTTTTCCTCATATTATTGTAAAAATAAAAATATAGACGAGTGAGCAAAACCTCGCTCGTCACATTAGTAACAATGAAACATTTTCACAAGTCAATGAAAAATTCTATCTTTCGATTTTCGATATTTAGAAAATAGTTTTTTTATTCATTTGATTTTTTTCGATAACCTAGCCTTATTAATAATTGAAAAAATCATTATTAGTTCAGTAACTGGTTGCAGTAAATTAAAAAATAACCGAGGTTTACTTATGATATCTGACGAAAGCGTAATTATAATTTAAATGTTAAACATTTCATGTACTTATAATTATCAGCAGTGATGTATATTATACTGCAAGTGGAATTCGCAATGCGTAATTTTTTTGAATAATTATCAGTAACTATGAGAAAATGTTTTCAAATGTAAATTGAATTTTTTTATCTTTATTATTTAGAAAATAGCTTTTTAAAAATCATATTACTTATGAGTTTTTCTGTGACTTATTATTTCAAGAAATTATGGATATCCCGGACGGTCCAGAGGAGTCCAAAAGGGAGCCAAAAAGGGTCCACCGTGAATTCCTTTTGGATCCCTAAGAAATCCAAAAGGAGTCCAAATGCGTGTGTGAGAATTGAAGTGTTTGATTCAATAAAGACTCTAATAAATGTGAATTTTCGAAGATTTCTCCAGCACAGTTGCGAAATGAATTAAAGTTGATTTTTTGTTTTGCAAAGAGTCAGTATTTTCCATGAAGAGTGACATTGCGTTTGCACGTGACTATTTTTATGTTTTTAGTTTTTTACGATACCATATGTATGTAAAATCTTTATGAACAAAAATATTCCCGATGTGTTTGCGATGATTATTTGTGCAAAGTATTGGGCTAAAATACATGAAATTTTACAAAATCATAAGAAGTCTATGGTGGTTCCCTCCAAGATCGCCAGGTCTTTGATTCCTGCGTTTTATGTTTCTCAGTATGCTTCGAATAGAAACTTTCGGAAACATTCAGAAAGATAAGTAGATCATGTTTCGACCCATATTTAAAAGATTTCTACAACAATTTGACTAGGAGAAAAAATTTTATGTAGCCACCTAGCTAGCACGAGCGTACTAACTAACTTAGGTGTGCGTGTTACACATGGTCAAACAGGGCCGTAGAGAGAAAGTCTGGGCCTGGAGGTGAAATATACAGGCCCCTGTTTAAATATTGTGAAATATGGTTCAAGCATATAAATCTCTAGAAAAAAAGGTCATCAATTTAGTTATGAAAAAAATTGGTGACCTTTTTTTTGCGATATGTCACTGTTAACGCTTTAATTCAGCACTGGTTAAATTATGCATAGATAGTCTTTTCGCTGGGCCCGGGGTAAATCCACCCCCTTTCCCTCACACTCACGTCGGGTCTGTGGTCACTTATAGGCTATCTTGAGATACCTACAGTAAAATACAGCCAAATACGGTACACTTAGAGTAAGCTACAAGGCCTACAAGAGACCTACGTAAAATAAAAAATTATTAATATGTGACCTACAGATAACCGATGTGTCACATACAGATGACCTACAGTTACTTATAAGAAACCTTGACTAAAATCAAGTCACCTATAATTGATCTGAAAGCCATTTGTAGTTCGTTCGTAGTTCACCTATGTCATCTGTAGGTCAATTATAGGCCAACTTTAGGGCATGTAAGGTAAAAATCAGTCCATAATTTATCTGTAGGCGACCTATACGTTACTTATATGTCCCCTATACGCCTCCTATGCGCGCCCTACAGGTCAAATCAGCCCCCTGAAACGCGAACTGAAAAAGTGGAGACGAAAAATTCACGACGTAGATAACGCTTCGGGTGGTTGCATCCGTTCCCCCCTTACGGCAACCGCCCGAAGCGCTATCTACGTCGTGAAATTTTCGTCTCCACCTCATTTGTACAGGGAGGGCTATACCGTGACAGGGGGCTGGGTCAAATATAGGTACCTATACGTCTCCTATAGGTCGTTGTTCGCCAAGGGTTTTGATCCAACACAAAATCTTAACTCCCCTACTAACTTTGATCCTTATAAGGCCCTTATAAGGAACTAATAAGGACCTTATAAGAAACATATGTCTCGCGCTCCGACAAAAGGGATCTAAGCGTCCGAGAGCAGATTTTACAGGAGAAAGGAAAGAAGAAGCGGCAGCTCGATTATAGTTTCCGATATTCCTTTCTCTCTTTACCCACTCCTACCATTCCGAGACTTGCGTCCGTGTGTTCGGTGGTCTTCGGCCGACGCAACTTGGGAATTTAGGGATTAGAAAGACCTTGACACTTGACAAAGGCATTTTTCCAACTCATTAACTATTCATTTACCTATGACTTAATTGTACTCGTAGTTGGAAGTTCGGAGGCGTGATAAAAAAACTTCCGGATTGATGTTGGAAATAATAACTTTTTACTGCAATATTGTATAAAAAGATTACTTGTATTCTTGCTTTTACCACACAAATTTATTACTATTTACACAATAATACTATTTTGTCAAAATTTATTTACAAATGTAACAATTTTTTCATACGTTATATAGAAAAAAAAACGTAATTGAAACACTGTATTGTATATGAACAAACTTTGTTACGACGTAATTAATCATCTTCCCTTTTCCTTTTGTTTTTTGCCTTTTTCGGCAAGGGTGCCACAAAGTCTTTGTTTTTTTCGTCATAGCAAAATTCACGAATTTCTTCGTATAGATACCATTGTCGGTCATTTGAAAGACCAGCCGGGCGAACAATTCTAATTTCGCGAGCTTTTTGATTGAGTTCGAGTATTTCGGAATGGACGATTTCTTGCGCGGAATCCACAAATAATTTTGCTAAAACTTGACCATTAGGTAAAAATTGAAAATGGTGATATTGAGTAATTTTCTTTATGTTACTGAAATGCTGCTTCAAAAATTCGTCCCATTTCCTCCACTGCACATTTCTTTCATTTGTTTTTGGATCTATTGTTGGGATAGCAATATTATGACCATCGGGCGACGAATCGTTGACCACGTCTATTAAATCGTTAAGACAGTCAACATTGGCAAGGGCGTATTTTGATTTCAAAATACCAAATTTTCGATCACGACTAAATTTAGCGTGACCTGCTAATAGAAAATTCAAAGAAATGCTTTTATTCTTGCCCGTCAACACACGCCATAAAAGATATTGCACCACAGCATTATTTTTATTTTGACCAACACAATTGTCAACAAACAGAACTATTTCTTCGGCACTGTTTTTATCGAGATAGTAATCCAGCATGCTGATAACCGAATTACAGCCCTTGCCAGTGGTATCTGTCTCATCGATTAAAAAGTTTGCTTGTACTCTCGTAGCTTCATTGTTAATCCCGAAAATTCCGCACTTCCGAGGAACTTCAAAATAAATTACCCCAACTTGTTGAGGAATAGAAGGGTAAGAAACATTTTGCGCGTAATCAAATGAAAGGACAAGACGCGACAAGTTTTCGTGTGTTACCGATTCATTTTCTCCCGAATTCACCTCACTTCTACACACATTGTAAAATTTTCTTTGTTTACTAGCTCGGTCCAAATGTTGCGCGGCTGCATTGATTTTCGCGGCTTTTTCTTCATCAGATAAATTTGCAGATCGAGCTATTTCAAAATTATTTTCTCGGCATCACATAAATCATCAGCGGGTTTCATGGTGGTAATGTAGGGACAATAGATATTCCATAATTTTCTAAAAGAAACTAGAGAAATTTCTTTGATATCAGAATCAATTTTAGAAAATTCAATGTACTTTTTATACACTGTAAATTTCGTTTCACTCGAAGGAAGTTTCATTACACTGTAATCACGAAATTTAGGCATACGACCTGGCAAACAAATGGCTTTTTTTCCGCGAAACCTGTAACGAAGGAAACCACATTCTGTATGTCCGTAGTGGATAATAAATTTAATCTGTCAGGCACTTTTTGAGTAGATTTGTGAATTCGCGGTGTTAACCTATTACTGTCATAATGAATTTGTAAATTTTTGTACCTTTTCGATCCTAAATCGTACAAAAAAAAGTACATTTTACAACAAATTTCTAAGTCCGCCAAAAAAAAGCGAGTATCTTGGCGAGTGAGCTGATCTTCAGTGGCGTACCGGCTTTTACCCTTGCATGTAAATTTTCCGTACTCAATTTTTAACTACTTATTTCGCCGGTGAGCTTGTAGATGAGCCAGAATTACTAGGTCTTGTTCATTTTTATCAAGTTCAAGAAAATTTGACCTGTAATAATTATAAAGAATTGTGATACAACAAAAATAAAAATTGAATTACATTCAATGTAATTTTAAATATTTTTCAAAATGTAGCTCACGTGTTGATTTTAGAAAGTTTGACTTGAAATTTTCACCTTTGATTGACAGCAAAATCTTTGGATGATATTTTATTGCAGCCGTTTTTACAACATTCAAGTGCATCGTCAGCATAGAGATTGTCAATTTTAATCGAGTCGTCAATGTCTTCCGCCCTCTTTTTGAATTCATCGATTTCCACGTCCTTGAACCGTGATAATTATTAAATAAATTGTCTGCAATTTACTTTCAAATTTAATGTTTCGAATTTCTTTTAAATATAAGACAGATGTAACATAATGAAATACTTGTAAACTCAATTAGTTTTAAGAATTCAGTACGTGGGTAATTTGATATACATTTAAAAAAACTGCAGTGAACTCACAATCAAATAGAGTCAATTCAATTCTGAATAGCCTCATAAAAAGGTTTCCGAACTTTCAAGAAATAGACGTTCAATATGTTACCTAAATTTTTGCTCTTAAATGTTTCTTCGCTTTCAATGCCACATAATATGATTTCGTATTTAAAATAATTCGTGTTATAGACTTCTAATAAATAAATGACTAATTGCAGTAGCCTTTTGTTACTTTTGAAAAACCTCACCTCGAATACATCATCAGTGTCTTGATCACTTTTATCCTGTAACTTATAATTTTTCGCAACAATTTCTTCATATTCTTTATCAAGGTCCATTATCAAAACGAGGAAACTTTAGAGCACCAACATAAAAAGAATTCAAAAGAACTGAAGAAACTTGAGCTACGGAAAAGCTAGAAAATAGCAGGGAGAAAAGGTAACGATCACTCGTTCCCTGTGAACTGTTCTGTTTTTCTACGTCGATACAAAATAACGGTATTATTTTTGGAAACCAAAAAATTTTTCTTCGCCAGCACCTGTATTAGGAATGTCATTAGCTGCTCAATGACGCACCTCTCTATCTCAACCGAACGAACCCCAAGCTCCCGTCCCTCGGCCACACGGAGCAGGTATCGATGCGGGTAGTAGTGTGAGTATGGAGAGAAAGGATTCAAGCGCTTTTAAAACCACTATTGAAAATCGCGTGGCATTTAAATAGTATGTCGAAAAAAGTTTTTCTGGCAACGGCATTCGAAAGAGCGATGTTCATTTAATGTAATACGCTCATAATCCGAAAAACGATTTTCGGACGCTTAGGTCTCTTTTGTCGGAGCGCGTCACATATAAGGACCTTATAAGGAACTTATAAGGACCTTATAATGTTCTTATAATGAATTAGAATTCCTAAAAGGTAGTCTTATGAGGGATCAGATCTTATAAGACTGCCTTATAAGAATCCTGATTCCTTATAAGATTTTTATAAGATTTCCTTATAAGAACCTTATAAGATCCTTGTAAGAAAGCCAAATTTTATAAGGGAAAAGCTGATTCTTATAAGGTTCTTATAAGGATCAAAGTTAGTAGGGTCGCTGAACAGTATATAATATATCAATAATTGTTCATATAACTTATTTTTTTACTTTTTATTACTGTTTTTTTCACAAAATACAATTTTTAGAGCTCGGAAAATTATACGCGGGAAAAAGAACTGCATGATACATGGATGCAGCATGCATGCAATGACATGCAAGCAGGAAGCAGCTTGCATTTTTCTTGCATGCTGCATGCAAGTGTACTTGCATGTAGCATGCATGTAACATGCAAGTTTTTATTTGCCAGAACCATGCATGTTCCTTATAAGATAATCATGCATGCTTCATGCATGCTGGTTGCATGCCACGGAATCTGCAAAATTGAGGCACACTCAGTGTGCCCAAGGCTCCCTTTGACCAACATTCACTCACTTGCCGTGTAGCCCAAGAGTGGTGGGGGAAGGTGGGGTACGAAAGGAAAGTAGCGGGAGGGGCTGAATGGCGCGGGTTATTCAAATACAGAAACGGATGCCTTTAACATTGAACAAACTGTTTATTCGAAACATTGCATATACAAACAGTAAAAAAATAATTATAAGTACAGTATTGCACAGTATTTTTCATGGCACAATCGAAGAAATCGCAGAAAAATCTTGATAAAATTCAAACTGGATCGAAGTTGAGTAAATTATATAGTGAAAAACCTAGAATTTGCTAATTTGCTAACTATTTTCTAATTTTGCAGTCAATAAAACTTTTCCTTTTTTTTGCATTTTGTTGGATGGTCCTTGAATAAATTTTCAAAGGTTTTTCCTTTCTCTTTCTACGTTCAATATTCTCCAAAAATATTTTCATATATTCATGATCCATTTCAACCGGCCTTTGATTTTTTTTTCTTCGTTCCTCTTTCATTTTTTTGATCCATATCTTCTTCGCGTTTTTTATGATTGACGAGATGATGGCCTTTTTAAATTTTATTTCATGCAACTCGCAAACAATCCAAGAGAAAAAAATTTGGTTGTCCAATCTTTTCTCCAATTCTTTATCAACATTGTAAAAATGCGAGCCGACATTCAAAAATTTCACGCAAGAATTTGTAGCATTGATGACCATCTTTCGAAATGAAGACCCTGTACAACTTTCTTTACAATCGTCACAGTTGTGTACTGTACGAAGACTTTTTTCGGAAATTGATTTTATTAGGACAAGTTCTTGATCGGGAGCTTTTAATTCAGGAATTTCAATTTCAGCTGGAAGTTCAAAGGATGTTCTCAGTTCGTCGTTAGTCAGTGTGTAAGTGTCGAGCTTAAATATTTTTCAAAAAGTTGAACTTAATCTGTTGCCATGTCTTGAGTCAAGTCCTCACAATTTCGTCCTCTTATATTTGAAAATGAAAGGTTGTTTATTAAAATTGTTTTGTAAGCTGAAATGAACTGTTGAGGAGTTGGATTGGGATTTGTAGTGTTTTGCTGTCGGATACATCCAAAGAAACATTCCAAGGGGTCTTGATTTAGATTTTTTGGAGCCAAACTTTTGTAATTTTAATTTTTCATTTTTTCCCATAAATTGATAAAACCACCCAAAGTAAATGCCCAATGCTTAAGGCATGTAATATTGTTGTTTCCGAGAAGTGTTTGTGGATCAACAAATCTCATGCGATTCAATTTACCAATCGCGTCCCTCCAAAAGCGAATGTGGTCTGACTCCTCAACTACCGGTCTTCTAAATTCATTTTCTTCGTCGTCTTGCTTCCCGTTGCAAGAATCGAAGAGATCATTCCCGAATTTTAATGCTTGGGAAGTGTTCAACACATCGTTCTTGTCAAGCATGAAAGTTCCCACCGGTGTTTCAATTGGACTTCCTGAAACGTAATCAATAAATATTCATTTCAAACAAAAATAAGTACAGATAGAAAGAGTTTTAAGACATTATCATACCACTTTTGTCGATGAGCCCCTTAAGGAAGAGGGATAATGAGCTGCTTATCGTTTGTGCCGCTGTTTTCACCTTCATTTTCCTCATCCCACTCAAATTGAGGTGGTCATCAGTAATTTTGCTCAACATTGGCGTCTCGGAATATTTATCGATTTTTTGAGCCATCTCTATTATGTCCCATTTGGTGAACATTCTTTGCCCTTCAGGCAAATTCGGCCGATAGTTGAGTTCCAGGAAATTTGTTTGCAAGTTGTTCCTGTAGCACTTGAGCATGTGAGGAACATCGTAGAGTGGAATGATTTCAATTTCCCCGAATTTAAACACATCTCCTGTAAAAAAATGTATATGTAAAATGAAGCTTACAGATTAAAGCACGGTGTACCATTTTAAATCATACTTCTCGGTTTGCCCATCGTTTCTTTTGTCAATCGAGACTCCTCGATCAGTTCATTTATAGCTGACACATTGGGCTTCCCTTGATCACATACAGTTGCTAGTAAATAAAACGTTCGATTTACTTTTTTAAATGGGCAGGTTTCATTAATAAAGAGGTGAAAATTTAATTTCAAATAATTACTTACAAAGAAGATTAAATCCAGCTTGACACACAGTGGCTACATTTTCTTTGATTAGAACCTTTAAACAATCCGAATTAGTAGCATTTTTGCTAAAGGAAAAGCTCACTGGGATTTTTTTGTCAGATACAATCGACCTCAGGAAAAAAACAAGGGCCTTAATGCACAATTTATTTGATCTTTGCAACCCACTGTCTTCGTACCCAATGATGTCACCAGTAACTTCATCGATTTCATCAAGAGGTTGAATCTCAATTTCATCGAATTGCAAAATGACTGGCTCATTGGGATCGAAGGTATTTTTCGCAGCAGTCTCAAGGTATTCTTTTGTGAATTCTGTGACTCCTGCTCTCAAGGGAAGTCGATTGAGCAACTTGGTTAGAACAGGGATTGAGGGCCAACAAAAAAGCTTCCGCAAGATCTCATAAGCTGAAGTACTCATTAATTTATAAAAAATGAGGCACTTCACTTTTTCTTTCAGCGTGAACCGGAAGCCCTAAAAAAGGTGCGAGAAAAAAGGCATTGTAGTTAACGTACAAAACTTTATTATTTTCTCGTTGTACAAAGTTGAAGTCTTCAAAAAATAATTTATTTACAAAGGAATGAATTCTTTGACACGTTAAAAGAAAAATGTATAAGAACAAATGGTACAATCATTTTTAGTATACAACGAAATAAGATGCGATAGCGTCTAAATAATCAATTTCGCTGTTCAAGTGGTCATTTGCAGCTCGTTGTTATTATCTGAAAGTCGAATCAGACGACATCAGAAGAGTATACATTTAAACAAAAAAACAAAAAAAGTATTAAACGCATAGCGAGATGCAGAAAGAAAGAGATAATTCGAAAAAGGAAAAAAAAGGAGAAACAATTAATGATTGAAGAATGTATAAATAGAACTGTATAAATAGAAAAATTAAAATGACATCATTTTTTTTCCCTTACATAGTTTGATCGAGTAGAATTTCGATTTAGCATGTCGATCACAGATTTCTGAGTTTCACTCAGCGTCTCGTATTTTTTGTGTAAGGCTTCCTGCAATTTTTTTTTCTCCTTCTCTTTCTTATCTTTCCGTTTTTGGTATCAGATTCGATCATTCAAGGCATGCAAACACTTCCTGTATTTGGCTCTGTAATAAAGAGCATCTTCTGAAAGCTCAGAAGTACGCTTCGGTACTTTTCTTTTTTTGACATTTTTGCTCGTTCCTGTCGCAAAATCAGCGTCGATTGTTTCAATTGAAGCTTCAGGAATAAGCTGCACGTCTGCGGTCGGCAAATCGTTTTCTGTAAATCATTTTATTTTTATATAGGAAATTGTAACATTGCATTTAAATTCTTTTTTTTACTATTTTGACATTGAATGATGAAATTTATTCTAGACTTTTTTCTTACTATTTAAGGATGTTTGGTATTCCTTTTCTTGGGCTTCTGTTGGCAAGTTTAATCTTGGAATAGCTCACTCAACCAAGAAAGAACGAGCTCCGTAACTTTTGAGCTGACTTTGCTCAAAATGCGAATGGCAAACGCCATAATTACATAGTTTTGATGAATCCCAGTCTGAAAATGCAATTAGCATTTTTTAAAAATATACTTTACATGAAACTTTACAATATCCTCGTTTTTATTTACTTGATTTAGAAAAGATAATAAAGTATACTGCCCAAAATAAAAATTTTTTATTATTTATTGTATTTATTTATTCACTTACTAATTAATGTCATTAATTTTTATTTACAATATGCATAATGGAATAATTACCCAAAATGTCTCGCCGTCTAATTGCAGTTGCCCATAGTAATTTTAATTCTTCGGAACGCGGAACACTATGATATGGTGCATTTCGCGGAGTTTTGCACCCGTACTGTCTCAATAAACACGTACGGCCCATTATTGATTCATTCCCCGTATTTCAACAGTGAAATTTTATCAAAATACGAGATTTTTCTGAGGGTATT
Organism: Platygaster robiniae; assembly: GCA_028476575.1. Taxonomy (NCBI): domain Eukaryota; kingdom Metazoa; phylum Arthropoda; class Insecta; order Hymenoptera; family Platygastridae; genus Platygaster; species Platygaster robiniae. The sequence goes on from CM052019.1 coordinate 29,756,150, forward strand.
TGGCACAATTTGATGCGATTCAGCTTAATTTGACAGAACGAAATGGTTAAACGTCAACCATACCAAAACAACAACAAACCCCTCCCACGAGCTTTCGAGGCAACAACAGCGCCGCCTGGTTGTAGGGCTCCGCAAACTACCGTGGGTGAACGAAATCGCCTAGCCTTGGGCACACTGAGCACACTATTCCTTGGGACATGCACTTGGTTTAAGAATTCTACACAAAACTTCAAATACGAAAAAAAAATCTAGCAGCCATCTGGTGAGTGTTTGGGAGAGCGCGCGAATTTTCAAAATTTGAATATACAGTATATTCTGTAGCTAGGGGCAAAAACAGCCGATTTAGAACGAGTGTTATTGCTCCGAGGTACAGACGATACTTTTTGCCTCGAAAACATTAAAAATGAGCGTATTAAATCTGTTTCGACATGGCAAATGAAGTATTGAAGGTTAAAACGGAGACTGGAGAAAATGACAGTCGGCAGGGGCAAGGGGGGGTCCATTTAACCTGCCGGGTTTAACTCGGCGGGTTAAAAGGATCTCCCTTTTCCCTGCCCACTGTCATTTGTCGACAGCCTGCGTGTTGGCCTGAAATACTTCATTTGTGTATGTTGAAACGTATTTAAATACACTCATTTTTAATGTGAGAGAGGCAAAAAAGTAATTTTTTTTTGGAAATTTAACACAATATCTTTTGAAAAACTTATTGCCTATTTATTTATCAATTTCACAAGGTATTTTAGAAATTTTTTCAAAACGAAATCTTCGTAATTAGGTGCACTACAGTAATTGTGCCAAAATCCGATGTTTTTTCGCGGTGAGCACAGTTTCTCGAAAATCATTTATCTGAACAATCTGAATTTTTTTAAGGCTTCCTTACAATTATAATAGCCTCTGCGTGAACGAAGGATTTTCAAATTGAAGCAAATTTTTTTTTTCTTGCTGCAAAAACCAAAAGCCTAGATTTTGAAACATCAGACATTTTAGAAAAATTACTACTATTTTCATAAAAATAATTATTTAGCAAAATGCTTCGGTCACGCAGAGCGTATAGGTAAAAACTAGGTGTTTTTGTTTTGTTTTTTGTATTACAGATGAACGGTTCCTTTTTTATCATGCTCACCGCCCGTGGTTTCAGAAAAATTGTGTTTTGGCTGCATGGTGCCCACGACCTTAATTACGAAAATTGTTTTCTGAAAAAATTTATAAATACCTTGTGACATGAATACATAAATAGGCTTTGAGTTTTTGAAAAAAAAAAATGTTTTGTTTTTCTACAATAAAATCGTAAAAACACCCTTTATTTCTCGAGCGCTAGTGTATCTAAATCCTTATTATTTATATTGATAGCGAACTAAAAATTGCAAAAACCATAACGTTTTTTGTAGCCAACATAATACGTTACTGATGTATTTGAATAAATTCTATTAGCAATTCACGTTCAATACTCAGAATAGATTGATGATTTCAACGCTCTTCACTCATTAGTAGTGCGTAAAAATGTCCTAAAAAATTTCTATTTTGAAAAAAGAAAAAACGCTGAGCTGAAAAAAATAAATCGGTAGTGTTAAAATATAAGCAGAAAGCCGTGCACAAATTTCGTACATTTGATGCTAATATTTGATAGTCAACAAACATCATTCAGGCTAAATCTGGAATCGATAAAGGATTTGTCTTTTTTTTTTTCAAAACAAATGATTTAATCTACTCAAATATTTTTCAAATTTGTTCCGTATTTATGAGATAATATTTTGACATATTAAGAAGTTTCTTCGTCATTACCTATGGGAAAGTATTTTTCCGGATTCCCAGTTAACAAGAGGTCTCACAGTGAGCTCGCTATTTCCTCCCTAAATCAAGCTCACAGTGAGACCTCTTGTTCACTGGATAAGGCTTTTTTTCAAATATGCAACGATTAAAAGTATATACTTCGGTTTCATTGTTTATTATAAATAAAACATATAATTGAACGGCTATGTATAAAACTCGAACAAGTAGAGACACATAGAGACAAAAAACATATAATTTCGTATCTCTCTGTCTCTTACTCTTCCGAGTTTCATTGTCAGCCGTTCAATTATTTAATTTCATTTCAACAAAATCGGTGAAATTGAGATGATTCCGCCTGGTTTCGAAAAACATTGCGAAACGACTCTGCGTTCGCACTGATACCAATAATTATGCATTATACTTAATGTATCAGCGCTAAACTTGTGAAATGAGAAAAAAAGGTAAACTTCCATCTGGTGGCTCGCGCAGTAAATACTGTCAAGGCGCGAAATATTCAAATTTGAGTGCGACATATTTGAAAATCTGGCGCCACATCAGTATTTACTGCGAGGGCCACCAGATGGAAGTCTACTTTTCTTTTCTCATTTCACAAGTTTAGTACTCACACATTAAGTATGACGCATAATGATTCGTATCAGCTCGAACGCAAAGTCGTTTCACAATGTTTTTTGAAATCGGGCGGAATTTTCTTAATTCCACCGATTTTGTTGAAATAAAATTAAATAATTGAACGGCTGACAATAAAACTCGGAAGAGTAAGAGACAGAGAGATACGAAACTTTATGTTTTTTGTCTCTATGTGTCTCTACTTGTCCGAATTATATTCTCAGCCGTTCAATTATATATTTTATCTATAATAAACAATGTAACCGAAGTATATATACTTTTGATAGTTGCATATTTGAAAAAAAGCCTTTCCCAGTGAACAAGAGCTTACAGTGCGCTCACATGTAAGCTCACAGTGAGCTCGATTAGGGAGGAAATAGCGAGCTCACAAAGAGCTTACTGTGAGCTCACAGTGAGACCTCTTGTTCACTGGGTTGAGAAACCCTTGATTTTTTTTAATTTTTTCCACTCCTGCAAAGCAATTCTCTATTTGAGCAATATAAACATCCAAAGATGCATAGAAAACGGAAGTCTTATATTTTCGGAATGAATCAACAAATATATAATCATTACAGAGCTCCTCTCGATATTTCTTCACTTTTCGAGAACGGTCGCATGAGAGAAAGAAACTCCGAACTACCAATTTGTGACAATATCTTTAACTTCTATTTCAGTGGTGGATCCACGGGGGGGGGGGGGGGATTTCGGGTCCGGACCCCTCCCCCCTTGGAATCACCCGAGTTGAAATTCAAAACGTTTTTTGAACGAATTAAGAGTAGATGTACTAGGCCGGTTATGGACCACTTGGGGGGGGGGGGTCCGTGGAGCGGAGTCCCCCGCGGCGTTACGCCTACACTCTGAAGTTGCCTGCGGTTGGCGACCGGTAAGGTAGGGACCCGGTCGGTAAAGTAGACAACTGTCTTGAAGTTGGCTACACGTGGGGTTGGTAAAGTAGATAAGCGGTGGTAATAACTCTTGTCAATAAGTTAGGAACTATAATTAAGTTTGAATGTAGGAATATAATCAAACCCTGTCGGTAACTGTTATTATGTGTCACAGTCGATAATATGAAGACCATCTATATCGAATATTCTTTATTGTTTGTTATAAAATAATCTTGTATCATGTATCATTGTTGACTTGTTTTATTATTATTATCAATAATGCTTCTCGATTCATTTACTTTTCGTTTCTGAAACTCATCACTTTATTTCTTTCACTATTGATAGCTGTCTTTGTTCACCTTGCATACTATTTAAGTTAGTTTAATCGCATTTCTGCTATTTCCTCTGTTTTCCGTGGTTTTCAACCCCGGGATCCACCCCCTCCCCCGACCCCTTTTGACGGTACCTACCCCCTTCCGCAGTTTCCTACCTCTTTTCATACGTTTTCCATCACGATTTTTCGCGGTTTTCCACCCCGTTTTTCGGATTTCCCGCCCTAATTCATCGATTTCCCACACCTTTCCACGGATTTCCTACCCCTTTTCGCGAATTTTCACCCCTTTTATTACGTTCCTCACCCAGTTTCGCGAATTTTCCACCTCTATTAGTACGTTCCCCACCACATTTCACGGGTTCCCCACTCGGTTTCGCAGTTTCTTCACTCTATTTCGTAGATTTCCTACCCCGCTTCGCGGATTTCCCACGCTTTTTCGCGGTTTTTGCAAACTACTTACGTTTGATGAGGTATTTTCCTTGGTAATCCTTGGGACTGTAGTCATGACTGACACATGCAATCACGCTCGCACTCAAACGTACACACACTTCGAAAATATATCGCGGATGTCGCGTGCTTACAACCTCTTCGAGAGGTTTTCGTATACTGAATCAAGAAAGGAGAAGTGGCTAGGATCCCGAAAACTGGTGCCTTATTAGATATACAAACACTCGCAGTCTATCAGGCGTTGAATAAATTAATATATTCCGTAAAACTAACGTGACGCATGGAATTTTTGTTTGCATCACGCGTGGAAGCACGGTAAACGCGTTCCGGCAGGAAAGTAGCATCGAGGGTGGTCCATTCATGATGCTGAAGAATGAGATGATAGAAAACACGAAACGTTATTGAACTATGTTAATACAGTGTCTAGGTCCGAAATAATGCTACTAAAAGAGACCGTTTCCATGATATCCTCGAAACTTAAATAGCATATAAATGTTACAAATTCGTTTTAAATCCTTTTGCTCAGATGTGTGGGATCGTTGGAAAAATTTCAATGTGTTTAAACACATGCTTCAAGAAAAAACATCAAACTATTTTAAATAGAGAATTCAATTTTGCTATACTATTTTGGAAGTCTATCGCGTAATCTATTACTTCGAAAATAGAAACGTTAGCTTTGGTTTTGAATGATTTGAACAGGAAACATAAATTTGCTCTTAGCCTACTTTACATTCTGAAAATTAGCATATGGAATGAGATATCTATTATGTAATATAAATTTGGAAGTCTATTACGTAATATATTCCTTTGAAAATAGAAATGTCAGCTTTTGTTTTGAATAATTTGAACAGCAAACATAAATTTGCTTTTAGCCTATTTTACATTCTGAAAGTTTAACAAAAAAATAAATTTCCATTCAATATGGGAATTCAAAGAATAGAAAACACGCTTGATTACGCAACCACATAAATGACGTCATTTTAGAAAGTGGTGGACAAGTCTCAACACGTCTAATTACGCAATCGGTAAAAAGTAGGTCAAAAGGTTCTCTCCATGGTCCGTGCGATTTGATATGCCTGAGTTCGCGAGTCGGCTGAATCAGTGTCATAGCAACAGTGTAACGTGAATCATCATTACAGTACAACGTAGCGCGACACCGTAGCGCGACACCATAGCGACACGTGACATCGTAGCGCCACCGTAGCGCAACACTATAGCGAGACGCACATCATAGCGTGACGCCATAGGGTGGCAACAGAGCGCGATTTCGTGACGTGGCAACACTGCATATGCGTTGCCATGGTAACAATGCGCGATCGCAACCCCACCATCTATAAATACAACGTTTTCGATCAGGAAGCTTCAGTCTTCTCGCGACATTCTTCAAAGACACTCGATGAAGATGGATACGAAAATCACGTCCGCGTACGAGGTGTTGGACGCGCAAAAAAAACTTTTGATTCGGGCTGGTGCGGTGAATCCCGAACAAATTCAGACATTGAAGATACTGCTACCAAAAATATTACTGAACTTCGGGCGTTAAGCGAAAAAAGTCTGGGTGCTGTGAAAATTCAGTGCGCGCGTGTAATCCAAAGACTACGAAGCTACATTATCCAGTTGCGCGGTCTATTCGTGAGCGGCGCTGGCATTCAAAAAGGTGTGGAATGGGAAGACCTCGACAGCGCTTTTACGAATCACATTCGCACGGGAGTCATCGTCAACCTCAGCCATCTGGACATCAAAAAATTCTTGTTGGAGGCTCACGAAGTTATCATTGCCAAAATACAAAAGGCTTTGAAAACTGAAAACACTCTAATAGTCTATACTTCTCTGGACGGCGAGTTTGCCATCGTGAAGGATGATGAGGAAGTGGTGAAACTGAAAAACTTTGAGACGCGCTACGTCATCATCACCGGCACAACGGACCTCAACACTTGGTTCAACGTGAACGTGAAAGAACATCTTCTCAAGAAGGTCGAAGAGTTCTAGGGTCAAGGATCTGGATGGACGCTGCGCCGGATCGTAAGCCTCGCTATTCATGTAAATAAGTATAACCCTAGGCGTGGAAGTTCTTCCATCGAACTACCCGAGACAATCCAAAACAAAAAAGCTTGTGTGAACTTTCGAAATTCTGAAGATGAGTGTTTCAAGTGGGCCATTCTTTCGGCGTTATATCCCGCTAACAATCACGTTGATCGACTTTCCAACTATGAAAAGTTTGACGGAGAGTTAAATTTTGAAGGAATTTCATTCCCAGTTATGCCGAAACAAATTTCTTTATTTGAAAAACTCAATAGTATTTCTGTTAATGTCTATATACTTTTGAAGAAAAAAGATTTTTCAGTCGTTCCACTTCATATAATCAGACAAAAACAGGAAAAACATGTCAATTTACTGCTCATTCAAAATTATTATATTGATGAAGATGATGCTAATGAAGCCAATACAGAGTGTGGACCTCTCATCTTTCACTACGTGTGGATCAAAGATCTTTCCCGTCTTGTAGGCAATCAACTTTCTAAACGTGATCACAAACATTACATTTGTGACCGGTGTCTTCACTACTTTCGAGATTCGGAAAAGTTGAACGCTCACGAAATTGACTGCAAAGAAATCAATAACTGTAAAGTAAAATTACCAACAGAGAACAACAACATCCTTGAATTTACAAATCATAAAAATAATATCAAAGTTCCATACGCGGTATACGCAGATTTTGAATGTATTTTGAAAAATGTTGATTTTCAAAAAGAAAAAAACACTCGAATCATTAAAGTTCACGAGGCCTGTAGCGTTGGCTACTACGTCGAGTGTAGTTTCGATGAAGAACAGTCCCGCTATGTGAGCTATCGATGTCACGATCCCGCGCAGTGGTTCTCCGAAGAATTGATCAGGCTGACGGAACAAGTCCAGGAGAAAATGAAAGATCTCAAGCCAATGGAGCCTCTCACTTCGGCTGAGAACCAGGAGTTTCGCAGCGCTACCAACTGCCACATTTGCAAGAGCTCATTGAAGGGTCAAGTCAAAGTCAGAGACCATTGCCACTTGACTGGGAAGTTCAGGGGAGCCGCTCATCAAAAATGCAACCTCCTATATCAGGACGCCCTCAACATTCCCGTTATCTTCCACAATTTGAGCGGATATGACAGCCACCTCATATTCAAGAAAATCTCCAAGTGCTTCGAGGGACGAGTCACTTTGATTCCGCAAACGATGGAACGCTACATATCCTTTACCAAACACATCAAGGACAGCAAGATATCGCTCCGGTTCCTCGACTCGTTCCGCTTCATGGCATCATCCGTGGAGAAGCTTGCATCATACCTCGAAGCAGAGAAAAAGAACATCGTCAGACGAAACTTTGCTGACCTTGCCGAAGAACAACTGCGACTTCTGATGAAAAAAGGCGTCTTTCCTTTACTGTTATTATTATTAGAATCGTTACTGTTTTTTTAAATTATTATTATTATTATTATTATAAACGTTTTCGAAATTAATAATTTACCCATAGTCCTCGTTGGAGATGTCGTCGGTTAAGGTGCTGTAAAAAGCTTCTCTTGGAGGTAGCTCAGTTTCTTCTAATTTTTCCCACGAGTCGAGGTGTTCGTACGGAAAGACGTCAATTTTTTTATTTAGTTAAAGACGACAATTCCCTAATCTGTATTGTATTTTACTGATAGTACACGAATGGCTTAAAATAAAACCTGGAAGGGTAAAAGTGTACGTAAGACGGCTCTAAATCTCTTTTAACGTAAAATTCGCCTATCTACTCTTTTACTTTTTGAAGTAAAAATCAGGTAAGCTTATTAATGTGTAATTTACGATATAGTATGTCAATAATTTCCTTTTTAGTTTGTTTATGAATATTTCATGTATATCATAAATAATGGTCAAATGGTTTTATTTGATATTATATTTATATCTCAGTATGCAGAACGTATTAAGTACTTGGTTCTGTGACTCGGAAATGAGTGATTGATGCACGGATGGGCCACTTTTTTATATGATTATCAGGTCAGGGGAAAATGGGTTGGGGATCGGAAGGAGATGGGGAGAACAACCGATCCTTGGAATTAAAGTTAGAGACATCTAGAGACCATCTAACATAGAGTCTGGCCATTAGGCTAAAACATGACCGCCGTCTGTCAATGTGTACGTGTATCGACGTGTATTTGTATCGATGTGTAAACGCCTGTCAATGTGTATGTGTATCGATGTGTCAATGGCTCTCATTGAAAAACGGCTAAAACATGGCCGCGCCAATCAGAGCTGTGGACGCAATGGCCAGACTCTATGTTAGAGGGTCTCTAGAGACACTGAAGAGTTTCGACTTGCCTTCCTTATCTTGCGGTTCGAATTCGATGAGCGCACCGCGGAACAAACGAGGCGAAAAAAAATTGCGGGTGGGCGAAAGAAAGGAGGTAAGGAATTCTGGCTTACGCGTTGCGCGATAAGAAAAAGGAAAATAAAAGAACAGTTCGCGTTCGTTACATTTCCAATCTGCCAATGACGGGTCTTCCTAAGTTTGTCCACCTGAAATCCTTATGACCTTCAAACGAAAAATATTGTTTATTGAAAAACTGTTTCCTAGTTATGGGTGTAAAAAATCATTCCTATTCAATTTGAAATAATATTTTCATACTGTGATTATTATAAATTCCTTATTGCGAATGTGTTAAGAGCACATCCTTTGAAATCGACATATCGACATTAGAGTTTTCTCAAATATATTAATTTTTGAAATTCATTGTTGGTTTGCATCAATTCGTGAATTTTCTCGGTTGCAACATGTGATGATGAATAACTACATTGTTATTATAAAATAAATATACAATGATATTATTTTTATGGTAGCCACATAAAATGAGCGTGTTTTGCTGCTCGCGGATTGAGCGTAAGAGTCCCCTTTTCGAGCGGTAAAAGAACCCGTGGCTAAACAACGGTGTTTACGTGCACCCGTGGCTAAACACTGTTGTTTAGCCACGGGTTTTTTCACTGACTCGAAAAGGGGAGCCTACGCTCAATCCGCTACGCAGCCAAACACGCTTCTCATTTTGTGTGGCTACCAAAAAAAGTATAGTGCATATCACGGGGGAGAGTCTTTTTACGACTCAGGCAACATTTTCGGAACGAGTGAAAAGACGCCGTTTCCCCCCCTTGATATGCAATATACTATTATCTATGATTTTTTTAAATTCAAACTTACAGAATAACCACATTTGTATGAAAAAAAATCGTAGTATTTGAAATTAATTTAATCAATTCATGTTTTTCGTATGATTTTTATTTGTTATTTATGTACTTTTGTAGAAGCTTATTTTCAAAAATTTGCTTCATTCGCGAATTTTTTAAATTACGTGCCCATATATCAATGGCTGTATAGTTATCATGAACATCAGAACTCATTTAATTTACTGTAATATTATTTCGATGCTTCAATTATTAATTATTCTTTATTTTGAATGCATGCATATTCTAATTACGTGCAGGGCCTTTGAATCGTTGAAATTTAAACTTACCAAATCATACTTGCATGAGAATTTTCACAAAAAATCGCAATACATAGAATTTCTTTCAAGAGTTTCTATCTCCTAATAATATTCCTATTTGTTTTTTACGTATTTTCTATGTAATCATTGTATAGTACTAAGTTAGGTTAGGTTGAGTAAGGTTACAATCACTACTCATTTAATTTACAGTTATTTCTTTTTCGCTGCAACAGTATTGATTATTTATTTTATTAATTAAACGAAAAGCACCTTCATAATTGTTCAAGTGTGAACTTTTACCAAAAAAAAAAGGATTCTTTAAATATTTTCCTGGAATTTACGTGTACAAATCATGATCTTTTTTTTGGGGACAACCTGTTAGACTTACTCTATCAAAGGAATAAGGAAAATGACAACACGTAACATGAATTTTATAAAAAATTTCCAGTTTATTTCAATACCGCTTGGAATGCTATATTGCGATTTGCACAAACACCATACTTAGAATCTTTGTATCGTTTATTCCACATGCCAACCAATGAACCAACAAAATCATACTTGTGGCTTTACAAAAAAACGACTTAAAAATATTATCAATACAATTTTAGCTGACCAGTAGTATTGATTGTTCTTTTATTTGAAAAAAAAGACGATGAATGCCAGTAAAAAAAATTGAACCGATTTAAAATCATTAATAATCATAGATTTACATTTTATGTAAATGATGTTACATCTCCAAAATTTTTCACTTTAATTAAGGCGATGATAGAATTCCTATGATCATGAAAAATTAAAAATATCAGTACATTGAGTTCGGGAACTCGCACCTTTCAAAAATTTTGAACTATTCTCCATTTTTCGCTGAGTTAAAACAACTTTGTAAGTTGACATTTTTTTCGATATTCCCAGTCAAACGTTTTTCTCCGATTTCTGTGTGAGAAAAAATGTAAACTAACGAATTTTCCAACTCACTATTGCTGCTTACAAATAATCAATTGCAAAATTTGAAATCGTGATAAATATTCAAACGTATTGCTTTTACACAATTCTTAGTAAGAAGCTATAGAAGGAGGAATCACTCAACCGATTTCATGTTCCCGTATACCAGAGTAATTTCCCCTCCTTTCACGATATGCGCAAGGCGCCGGAATACATTCAAAATGATTCAAAATGCCGCTCTACGTAATTCAGGGCACAATGGCGTACAATAGGGAAGAGAGGGGAAATTACTCCGCTATACGGGAGCACGCTTTATGCGGGGCTAAATAGGAAGTGATCCCTTCTTTTATAGTCTTCTTGATCCTTAGCTTGGAAAATTAAAAATTGGAGTAAATTATGAAACCCTGACGTTTTTAAGGTAAGACCCAAGTAAAACTTTGACTTGATTTTACTTTTATCCGTCCAAAAGTATGGAAAAAGTGTTGGTCGGCAAGTTGAATGAACGATGCGATATACGTTACGCCATAGTTCTCAAACGATTGTCTCTAATGATAACCTTTTTCTCGAACAATACTTAACCAACGAAACAACGCAGGTATAATGTTATGTACAATAATCGAAAATGCAGCACTGTCCAAAAGGTTGGAGAATTCGCATTCGCTTATAATGTAAACAGTCCATCCTCTAAAACGCCCTCGTCCTAGCAGAGGGTCGCGGAGGCACGTTTGTTTTCTGGGTTGCAAACAGCAAGTTCATACCAGGCCTCCTTCAAGCCCCAAAAAATTCTGACACAACAAAAAGTCTCGAGCAAAATATTGATTACTAGTATAATTTCAGAATAGCTCACAATCTTGGACATTCTGCAAGGGTCTGAATACTTGAAATTTTTTGCAATTTCTCGACATTAATATTTCTAGATTATCGATAATCCGTGTACGACACAAGATGTATGGATTTTTGAAAATTTCAAAATTATTACAGAGTTTCTTTAGTTATCCGGGGGGTGGCTAGGCCTGGGCGATATCCTCACGATCATCGATATATCGATATTTTAAAAAAGATATTAACGATAACATCGATAGTTCCGAAACCGATGTCGTCAAATATCGGCTTTTTTCGGACGATAGTGGAAAATATAGAAACTTTGAATTATAAACGAAAATAACGACGAGAAATTTGAATAGTTAGCGGGTATAGATAATTGATCATTATCAATAAGGGTGTTTCATTTGAAGCAGGTGAATGAATGTGATCAACAACATTTTTGGATAGAGATATTTTCACAGCGGCCTGGTTATTGTATGTTCAAATATTCTATATGCACGGTGTTCAGATGATAAATGTACAATGAGCACTTGAATCAAAGAATTTTTTTGTAAGTGTTGAAAAAGACGTTTGGGATAGTTTTATACGAATCACGGAGATCCCAGATTACATTTACTGTAATAAAGCATAATAAATAATTAATTTTTTTTTATGATAAATAATTCAGTGTATTTTTTGCCTGTTTTTTTATGGCTGAGAACGCGCGTTGCCTATCTTGCCCATTGTAAAGGTAGTACTTGCACTAGGGCAATTTTCTATAGATTTTTCTGACAATTTGAGAATTCAATCTTGATATCGTACTTAATCCATGGTAAAAATTTCATAATTGCTTACTGCACTGATTTTTGATTTATAATTTTTTGAAATTAACACCCTCGTATATGGGAAATCGTGCATTTTCGCTTATATTTTTAAAACTTTTCTATAATTAATTCCGAAAAAATTACTGAAAATTACTTTTATAATGAATGTCAACCTTGCACACATATTGCAAAAAAACCTACAACTGTCACTTTCGCACGGACCATATTAGGTACGTTTGGCAACGTCGCATTTTAAAAGACGCAAAAATAATATTTCCGACATATTCATATCATTTAAAAATTTGAAATTAATTCACAAAAAACACTACATGCGTAAACTACAGCTACGGCTGCGCATGCAAACATGTTTACATACATTCACATATTTACATACGCTGAGCGAGATATAAAAAAACAGTTGCAATGATGCCAAATCCACGAATTAAAATTTCAGAGCTGAATGAAGTTGGCAACGCAAGACTCTGTGACTAAATTCAATTTCTTTCAAGTGCAAGAACTACCTTTGAGAAACGTGCCAAGATCTGAATAAGTTGCGTGGTCCAACGCAGGGACGAAACAAGAGCCTCGCGTCTCCTGATGCAAAACAGGGACGTATGAAGCCAAGTTAAAAAATTTTTCAAAGGTGTGTTTTATAAAATAAAAGCAGAAAATTTTTCCAAACATGCATTATGGTGTTGATAATATGTCATGTAATAAAAAAAACCATGCTTGAGTGGTTTTAACATTGAGTTATTTGTAATGGTCTTTCTGTAGATTCGAAATGCAAGTTTATCGTAAAAAGGTATTTTTTATCGTTTTAAGCTAATATACTTATACCTATTACTGAATGCATGTCTCTTTTTGTTTGTTAATTAATCAATGAATATATGTGTATATTTATACTTCAAAAAAGTGCTTTTAAACCAGTTCTTACATTATTTAATATTAATTTATACATTTTCACAATGTTGCACTTTCACAAAAGAATTGTTGTTTTTATTCACTGTACTTGGTAAAAATATATTAGAACATGAAAACTGTGTATTGAGGTTAAGTAGAATTTTTTTTACTGCAACGATTTGTGATTATCCCAATATGATTTGTAGTTGCTCATTATATTGGGACACATATATTTTAGAAACAGATTTTTTTAATCATTCAAATTTTTATAACTCATAATTGTACTATGGTAATTTATATATGAAAATAGTAATTTGACACAGTTGTAGTACTGATAAAGTACATCTTAATTGTTTGTTTCTTCCAATTTCAATTGAACACGGGGAAATGCAACAACATACAAAAAAAAAACGTGTGTGCAAAATGATTTTTCATTTTATGAAAATTGTGAGAATCACAATTTCGCAATAAAGTTTTTTATTGATGTGAAAATAGAATGAGTTTAGTGTGCACTCGTCGAATGTATTTTAACATTACTTCTCTTCTTCTCTTCGTGGTGAATTCTAATAGTCAAGTACGTTTTAACAATGGATTTTATTCAAATTTATTAGAATTATAAACGAAAAAACAAAAAACAATGATGGGACACCGTCTGTCTCATCCAGCGGTTTGTTTACTTTGTGAACGCGGCCAAATTGGATTTGAACCACACAAGTTATCCAGATCTTGGAACGATTTATCGAATGAGACGCGCGGTCCATGCACTATATGGCCTAAGGTTCTGCATGCTTCGCGATTAAGGGGGGTAGGTGGCTGACGGTGAGGGATATGGAGGAGAGCGAAAAGAGCAAAGAGTGGGGGGAGAGAACTCCCCGAAAGTGTCCACAAAACCGCAACGAAACTTTCTATGGCCGATCATAGGAAGTGCCACGCCTGCTCCTGTAGTTCCACTGGCAAGAAAAAGAAGGTAGGATGGCGCTCGCGTTTGCGGAAAATTTAAATCGATTCAAATTGATAACATATTTAATGCTGCAGCATAGAACAACACAACGTTTGAATTTTCAACTCACTTTTGACAACGATATTCAATTGTAAAAATTATGAAAAAAACGTAAAGTACAAAACAAAACGTTACACACTACTGATTCAGCGACAGGTGACAATGTTTTGTAAACACACACGCACACACCCACACGCGCGCGCGCAGACAGACAGACAGACAGTGTGTGTGTGTGTGTGTGTGTGTGTGTGTGTGTGTGTGTGTGTGTGTGTGTGTGTGTGTGTGTGTGTGTGTGTGTGTGTGTGTGTGTGTGTGTGTGTGTGAATGATTTCACGGAAAACGCCAGCGTCATCCCACCTACTTTAAGTGGCCGGGAACTACAATGTATAAGGGATAAGAGTGTAACCCCCGTGCTCTAGTTAAACGTGATTTTCAGAATTTTCCAACATTTACAAAATTTACCGACATTTTCGTAGATTCTCGAGTTTACCGAATTTCTTTATTGAATTATTGATATGTTATCAATGATTATGAATTATATTTTTTATACTTCTAAAAAATTCAAAATGGTCAATAATTTTATATTTGTATTAATGTCTTTAAATTTCTTGACGGTCTTCGTATGGCTGAACATTTATTGATTGAAAGAAAAAAGAAACAGCTGAGATGATGTATATTAAAATGAATATTTCTAATATTAACAGAAAGACGGATACAGAGAATCTGAATAGGCGATATGATTTGTTATTTAAGAATTTGGGTAGTTTATTACGTGCTTCAGTTGTTGATTATTACATTGGTGTTAGTATTCTCACGCCATCTATTTGTGATAATGTACCTTTTAAAATGTATGTGGTGCCCGGTGTCCCAATAAATAACGGCCATTGTACTATAGTTCTTTCGTCGACACTGTCATAATTTTGCATTGGCTTCGTGATATTAAGAAATGACGATGTCATTCACAAGATCGAAAAGAATTATTGTTAAAGAACGGTTTGTTAATGCGGACATAATTCGATACGTGGTTATATTTTTGTAAGCAGGAATGTTTTTTTGGTTTTTGTGATTTCCATTGAATTTTTGTTATTATTATCAAATCGTGTTCACAGAGATCTTAAAAAAGGCCCACTTTCAGGCCGAAAGCTAGATTTAAATGAAATGGTTTTGAATAAAGAGTCCAAGTTTGGAAGGAACAATTGATCAGAGTTATCATTTAACAAAGGGATAAACAATTGAACCGATAATTTATACGACTACATTAAATAATATTGCAATTTACATAATTTAACACAACTTTCTATGTTGTACCCAAAATGTCATTTCCTCAAATTCTACCTATTTTTTAAATTTCCTTACATTATTGATAATCTCTGGAATATTTGGAGCGACAAATTTTATGAAGAGTGCATGTAGGAAGCCTGGCACATACATACTTCAAATAAACAAACTTTATTTTGTTTATTACTTGACTTAACAATAAATAACGTTCAATAAATTTTGCAAGTGAGTTAGAATTTCTTCAAAAGATAGTTGTAATTTTCGTGAAACAAAAATTACCACTGGGATGCAATAATTAATTGAGTATTGAAAAGAAAAGAATTTGTACTCAAAAGTTTGAAGAATCAATTTTTGGAATCAAATTGTAAATTCACTGGATTCTATAACGCACTTGGCGTATACGCATTGCATATCAATTTTACAGCCAACTGAAAAATGAAGAAATTTCTGCAGCTACTTATGAATTCAAAACAAAATCATATTTAAAAAATAAAGTACACATTTTTGAAATGATTTTAAATAACTTTCTGTATCGAAGATTTTCACAAAACTTATATAATTTCTCATCAACTTGTAAGAAACATTATTATGTTTTGAAAAAATTGAAAACACTAAACAAATTCAAAAAAGGACTGATTTCATCTATTATACACTGAGAAAAAAATTTCGGAGCGGCCACAATTTCGTCAAGCATAGTTACGATTCCGACCGGACTCATTCCGATCCAATGAGAAAATATCGAAATCCAAGAAACGTCTACTGTTTCAATAGCAGTCATTCCGTTTTCTCCCGGGACTGTTACGATTCAAATCGGAATGGCACGACAGTAACTATTAGGCTGCCGATCATAACGTCTCAGTACGGAAACGGAATGATTCCTGTATGGATCTGAGCGCCTCCGTCGAGACTCTGTGCAGTTCCTGTAACGTCGCGAGTGATCCCTCGATATCAATCGATTGCGTGTTAACCTCACAATCAACTATCAAGTGTTGTTGTGTTTATTTTTTCAAATATTAGGTTTTTCTCACTTATGTCTAAGTTGGTCACTTTGCCCAGAAATGAAATCCCAAAAAATTTGATTTATCGTCAACCATTTTGGAAACGATAAACGAAATAATGTCTATCATTTACACAAAGGTCGTTGTGCAGAGAAAAATTTATGTACATTACAAATCGCATGGATTTCATGGAGTATTTCAATTACTAAGAACTGGTAATAGATTTCTATTATATTCGGAAAAAAGTCGCAACTCGTAAATTGATTTTTTTTTTTTAACAATTTTATTTATTTATATTTATCGTCTTTTACATAAAATTATTTTTCTTGCTGCATTATCTTTGATTCAAAAAATTGCTCGAAAACGTTTTTTTGACCCTCGTTTTAATTCTCTAAAAACATAAATTTTTGAATTTTAACTTCTCATTCTTACTGGAATAATTTTTATTTGCGAAAAATTTCATTTTGCTAGCCTTTGTTGAATCTATTTCTGAAACTCTTTTTTTCATCAATCGCGATTGATAATGAACAAGTTTTCTGCACTTTACAGGGTAAAAAAAATAAAGATGAAAGAACGAAAGTCGAATTTGGTCTATTTTTAGATCTCCTATGCATCAAATTACATGTAAAGTGATGTATCCAGGACGACAAGCAGTCATTTCTGTAAACTTCGGAACGACTATGATTTCGAACGTGACGATTCCGTTTGAGGCTGGAATAGTTGCGATACACCAATTCCGATATCGATCGGAATGGTTCCGACGCGCAAGGTAGCTGCTCTGGTAAGTTCAGTGACTACCACTGCTCAACGCAACTTTTTCCACGGACAGTAACCATTCCGGTCGAGCTATGAGCCGCCCCGAAGTTTTTTTCTCAGTGTAGCTTATCCATTTTAAGTAATTCTGACTCACATTTTATCGACTCACACTTGCTCTGTGCACACCAAAATTATAAATGCAATTAAGATTCTGTGCCACCTTTATGAACTTATCACTTATAATTATATAGTCAACTTATTTATAATAAACATTGTGTAACAAAAAATTTATGAGTAAAAATTAAGTACACCGTATTTTAAAAGTAATCAACTAGTAAAAAGCAGTCTTTTCACGCATAAATACAAAGAAAAAAATGATTTCAGGAAACGAGAAATTGATTTTAAACCATCAAATAATACTGAGTATTGACGTTTTTGGCAGCATTATGCGAAATCATAAATATTGCAAACATGTTAAAATAAAATCACGAAAAAAATAAATCCAATCCCTCGTCTCTCGTTGCTTTTGAATACCTCTAATAACGGGCAATATTTTCATATTCTCGAGTTACATCATAATTATTGTATAAAATAGTAAACTCACCAATATCTCGATTCTTTGCGCAATTTCTCTACACAATAAACGACGGAATTTTCAATACCTTTCACTTGTATTAAAAAAATAGACTGGAAGAAAAATCCGTTTTTATAATATGCATATTGCAATTATTTTTCAACGTAACTATTTTGCGAAACCAGAATATCACCAAAAATTTGAAGACTGTTTCGATATTCCTCACTCTGTACTCAGGAATTTAATCTCTTTTAAGTTTTTTGCAGATTATGTGATTACGTGACTAAACGAATATAAGAACTTAAAATCCAGGGAAAAAATTTTTTTTGATAGGTCAATAATTCTAGTTTCACCCACAATTCCATGTCAATTTATAAAATTCCCGAGAAGCAAAAACGAAAAAATTCCTCTATCCTTTAGCGTACAATATTATATAATGCAACTAGTGCAGTAATATTTTCTCAACGATCGCGAGGTTTCAGAAACCTGAAGTTTGTCGGAAAGCTATTACTGAGTTCAATTTTTCCTACAGCGTGGAAAAGAAACGTTTTCGAAATGGTGACAGTTGGGAAAACGTGTACTTCTCCCGCGGCGTTGGAAAATTGTTATTTACGATTTGGCAGGGATTTTGGATTTGGATCGGCGCCCGAGCAATTTACGTAATGAGGAAGTCCACCGCGATCTGGTGAAGACGTTGCTGTTTCTTTGGGCGTCGGGTTCGCTTGAAGATTCGCTTATTTTTCGACTGCTTCCACTGCCTTCGTAAGAACGGGATCTTCGGTCGCCGACTTCCGACGAGAATCTGAAAAAATAATAAAATTTTGAAATTCCTTTCTTACCTAGGAAACGCGTTTTCAATGAGTTGAAGAATTTCAAAAGTGTATATTTAACCTTATATATTTCATAGTATTGCATTTCAACTTTATATACAATAGTTGAGGATTAATTTGTTATAGGATTATTTTTAACACTCGATTACGAGTAATTTTCTTCTCTCTCCTCCTAGAATTTCAAATGAGATATGTACCAGTTTAAAAAAATCTAATTCTTATAAAAATTACATCTTTTGACAATGATGAATTCAGCACCGAATGTAAAGTAAATAATTGAACGAAAAAAAATGTCATCCTCAGAATTCGAACCATATATGGCAGAAATAGAAGATAAAGGATTTGCCCACTAGGCCACTTCGACTTGTTGAAAGGTGTGGCATGTATTTGATACTTGTGAATCAGTGACGGAAATCCCGATTTTAAAAAATTTATGCCTCCAAATTTTGGCTCTGTTCAGGTTTTGAAATTTTTAATATTTTTGGGAAAATTATGAATATATACATAGATTTCTAATACTTGATTAATTTGTAGTATTTTTAGTACACTAGATTATTGTTCCGCGCCCATCGGGCGCGCCAGTGCATTTTTCCTTTTTTTCATTGCTCCTTGACAGTCAAATCATGACAAACAAATCATTTGAAATTCCCTCACTTGTATGTGATGCGCGCGCATTTTACCTCTACATAACAGCCAACTTCAGGCAGTGATGATCATTTTTAGTAAGGATCAATTTTCGTATTTTCTGACATTTCGGTGCATTTCTCTGTTGTTTTTAGAATTAGATTCCCTGAGATTCAAAGTTCCATACATTTTTCGTGTTTCCATAGATTTTTCAGACAAAATTTTGTATGTGCATAGAATAATCTATTCTTCTACCAGCCTATGCATCTCCCGTAGTTCCAACGTTCACGATGTTACCACAAGTGCCTAACTAACACACACTCAACTGCTTTGGTTCAGAGCCTTACACATCGACCGGTTGACTTCTGTGAACACGTGCGTGTGCGCCTTGCATAAGTGACGCCTCCGGGGTGCCCCGGCTTTAGCGTGAATATTCGTTTCTACAATCAAGATAGCCAGTTGCATAGGGCTGTTTTCTACACGTATTTTTATTTTTTTCGAATATTCGTTAGTTTTTATAAAAGTTGGTATGTTTTTCGAATATTTACAGACTTATAGTATTTTTATGTATTGTATTGATTTTTAGACATTGATGCTCTAAAAATCAAAGTTTCGTCGATATTCGATATTTTATTGTTAAATTTTTCAGAAATTTAACAATAAATAAAAGTAAATTAAGTAAAGTTATTTATTACTTAAGTAAATTAAGTAATAAATAAAGTAAATTTTTTTATCATTTTACACATTTCTAGTAATTATAATATGTAATAGAAATCAATGGAAACATTGTTATCTCTCAACATTATAAAAAAAACTTGACACCCCCGCTTCCCCCGTCGCCGTGTCAGTTAACTCAAATTAACTCAAATGAACTCGAATGAACTCAAAAACTTGACCCCGCTGCCGTGTCAATCGATCCTTCTTCCCCTCCCATCCCTCCCTACCTCCCCTGCCCTACCCTATCATTCCTCCTCCTATCCCTTCCCTCCTTCCCCTCCCATCACTCCCTTCCACCCCTCTCCTCTCCCATCCTTCTTCCTCCGCTACTTCCCCTTTCTCTCCCTCTGAGCCTTCACATCCATCTTCTTTCCTCCACTCTCCTTCTCCCATTCCCTTTTTCTTCAGCCCTCCCCTTCCCCGAGCCTGACACTTGCCATAACGACCGTTGCTATTGTCGCTCCCGCCGTTTAGAATTCTGCTCCCGCTGTGTATTTTAATTCTACTCCCTCCCCCTTTTTCTATCCTTCTCCTTCCCTCTTTCCTTCTTTCTCTCTGCCATCCTTTCCCTTCTCTCCCCTCCTCTGCTTTCCCCTCCCCTCTACGATCCATCCAGTTTGCCATGAAAACCGTTCCTCCGACAAGTGGCAGCCTTAGGGAAGGGGAGGGGAGAAGAAAAAGGGAAATGCGAGAAGGAGAGTGGAGGGAAAAAGATGGATGTGAAGGGCAGGAGGGAGAGGAGGGGGAAGTAACGTACAAGGAAGGATGGGGGCGGGGAGGGGAGGGAGAATGATAGGAGGGAAATTGGGAGAGCGGTAGGAGGGTAGGGGAAGTAGGGGTGGTAGGGAGGGTAATGAGGGCACGGGAAGGAGGGGAGGATGATCGACTAACACGATTTAGCTAATACCTGCCAAAAATGTAGCCTATGTTATATTTTATAACTAATTTATTTCTATTTATTATACTCATGAATAATCAATAAATGCTGTTACTTTATTAAAAAAAATTTTTTGCTTCTCACACATTAAAAATGAGCGTATTTAAACACGTTTCGACATACACAAATGAAGTATGTCAGGCCAACATGCAGGCTGTCGACAAATGACTGTCGGCAGGGAAAGGGGGGGGGGGTCCTTTTAACCCGCCGAGTTAAACCTGGCGGACTAAATGGGCCCCCCCTTTCCCCTGCCGACTTTCATTTTCTTCAGCCTCCGTCTTAACCTTCAATACTTCATTTGCCGCGTCGAAACAGTTTTAATACGCTCATTTTTACTGTTTTCGAGGCAAAAAGTATCGTTCGTACCTCGGAGCAATAACAGCCGATTACAACTCGTGTGATTGCCCCCTTCGCTTCGCTCAGGCGGCAAACCTCACACTCGTTCTAAATCGGCTGTTTTTGCCCTTAGCTACAAAATATACTATTGTTGAATAAAACAACCTAAAACTAATACTAAATGGGGGTTGGCGCGCGAAGCGCGCAGGGGGGCAAAGCCCCCCAGTATATTATTATAAAATATTATATACTATTGGAGTATACATATAAAACCCCTATTTAGACCTCTGAGCCCAGTAATTTTAGTACTTTTTCAAGTCTTCTGTTAGTAGAATTTAGTTGGGTTGTTCGATATTTTTACAGATTTCTTTTAAGATTCTTCAAATTCAATGCTCAGGAATTCCAAATTATGGAGAATTCAAGTGTTTTTATAGTTTTTTGAAGAAATTTTGCAGTCGGGTCATTACACCCAAGATTTACATTATTTCTTTTCTACGAAACATTTCTTCTTTTTTGTGTTCTTTGGTTGAAAATATTCGACACGTGTTTTTTTTATTTCAACGGAATATGAAAAACGTATTATTTATGAATTTCGAAACTTTTTACATTCCAAAAAAGTATGTTTAAACAATATATTGTGAACAAAAAATTATGAAATTGGGAATAGTTTGACATACTACGGAATTAACTCCGTTCCTCAAGCTACCAAATGATGGAAGCAAAATATCAGATTAAATTTTTGTATATAAAAAAATTTGCAATTCTACAAACGAAATCATGTATCTTAACAAAAGGGAGTTTTTTTCCATCAAATTATATATTCAAGTTCACAAGGTATTTATGTCAATACTCAATAATTTGTAGAATGATACTCTCAAAACTTTGTCTTGCAGAATTTTTAAAAATGCAGCTTGCGCGCTCGGAGGTCACCCTTCGTGCATTATGTTAACGTTGCCTGGATCAGGAGCAGATATAAATAATGATATTGTAAAAATATCTTGAACTAAGCGACGCCAATTCATTTTAAGAAAATATGAAAAATTAATTGCATTGTTTATTTCCATTTTGTTCTTCTTATATTTTTCTTCTCCTATGGAGACTCCGCTAAACTATTTTTTACATCTCGATGAGAGTTTCGGTCCCGCTTGTATAAAGTTTGCGATTCGAAAGTTCTCAGTGGAAGAATATGTTCAAACTCTGAGTTTATAGTGTCTTTCTGGCTCAACATAATTACTTATCAGAGCGAGTTGAAGTTTCAGCGTAGTTTAAAAAATTAGTGATTAAATATTAGAAAAAAAATGGGGGAAAGAGTGGTAAAGGTATCGTGACTGTGCGAACATACCCTGAGTCTGATGAAAAAGCTCTCGTGTTCTGCAAGACATTGGCTGACGTGAGGTTCGGGTCGGGCGCAACAATATGGGAAAAAGCTTCGTCCTCCGAACTTGTACTGGCGTCGTCTATGTAGGCATCAACGTTTTCAACGTTTTCTGTTGGCGAATTCGGCCGCGTTTGGGATCCCGGAGTCCGTGGTCTCAGCCATGTTCGAAGGTCTTGCAATGGACTCTGAAGGCACTTGAATAGTTTACCGGTGCTAAAACAAGAACAATACATTTATTATAAAAAAAAATTATAATAAATAATGTCTTCCATTGAATTTAGATTGACAAACGAAAATTATTTCGAAATTATTTTCATGAAAGTTATAAACAACTAATTTTATATTTTCACGTACTCAGTTGATGACAGTGCGTTTTTTTTTATGTGCTGGATATTTCGGAAAATAATTAATGATGTTGGTTTTGAATACTAATCAACACCAGTTCCAACACTGTTTCTGAATATTTTCGTTTCTAAGTAATGAACATTCTAGATGAATATTATTTTAGAATTAATTAGCGTTTGAGAAAAGAAAACTTACATAACTTATTCTATTACATTTCTTTACATGCCAAAATCATTCGGTGCTATAGCTTGATTTTCTTTTAAAATGTTGTAAATCGTCAATAGTTATGTGAAAAGAGATAAAATAATTCCAAAAAAATATAAAATGTAATAAAAATAATATAACCTTGGAAATTTTCATGAAATGGCAAAGAAAAAAATTTACTTTTGAGGGCAATCTTCAACTTCGGCGAAAGCGCGTTTTGCGTACAAACAAATGGAACAACGTCGTCGGCGTTTGCAGGAAGTGGCGTGCAAAGCGGCAGCTCGTAGGTGCCGGGCCGCGTGTCTGAGCGTGTTAACTTCCCGGTCGTTGGCGGCTGCATCCGCTTCCCTGCGTCGGCATTCCAATCCCAGCTTGTCTTGTTCCTCCCGCAACTTTTCCTTCAGCATCGCGTTCTGCACAAACATAATTTCCCGAGTGCAAACAACATCTCAACAGTCCTCATTAATTTTCCCTAAAAACTCGAGCAATGCCAAACATTCAGAGTATTTCAGTATAAATTTTGCTACTCCAAATGCGAAATCTACAGTTTCGAACATCTGGAAATTCGATTCATCAATGCTTGGATCTCATCAATGAAAATTTGAGGATTGATTAAAGATATAATTATAATAAAGAGAACTTGAAATTTGACGATTTCTAGATTACAAACTTGGCAAAATGCGTGAAAAGTTGCAAATTTTCAAGTTTTTTAATAAAAAATAAAAAATTAAACGTTAAAAAAATGTATGGGTGAATAAATATATCTTGACTCATTGTTAGACCTTAAAAGAAAAAATTAACCCCACTGCCATCGACTTAATAAATGTCAATCATTTTTAATTTTTGATCTCATTAATTTTTCGTCGCAATTATGTATTATACAATCAGAGCCAAAAAAAATTTCAAAAAGTTAATATTATGGATTCATTGTAAAAAAAAGATGTTGTACCATTAGAAAAATTCGTGAGATTGATGTTTTCGATGAGAAATTTTGAAAATTATAAATACTTTGTAGCAAAAATCGAAAGTATTAATTCCAAATTCTTGAAAATTCGTGTTGATAAATGAAGAAAAATTTATTATTTATGCATTTATTTATTTACTTCAGGATACACACACTATTGCGTGTCCTTGCCATTTTTATATTATTATGATTTAGTGTTTTGAGTTGATAAATTTTCAATGAAAATTTCGTTATCAAATTTATTCAAATGTAAAAAAATGAGAAACAGACCATTGAAAAATTGTGATTGTGCTGTAGGTTCAACTGATAAAAAAAAAATTTGAATTGAAAAAGATTTCCAATCTCAATAAGTGTAATATTGGATAAGGAATTTTTCAAATTGTTATTTTTTTCGTGATGATAAATATGGTATATTCACATTAACTATTTGAATTTTACTGCATTTTTATAAAGTAATATAGTAGAAGCTCCTCCATTTATAATTCTCCCATCTGTAACGTAATGAAGTGGAACGGCATAAAAACTCGCTCCGGACCTTCCTCGAGCCTCGTCTCTCGGAATTTTGATGACTCTTTAAAAGATTTGGTCTTTCGGCATATTGATACTACTTTGTCGAGAAACTGAAGATCGGAACGCCTGCGGATTTACTTCGCGCTTTAATACGTTCACCGATTTATAAGTATCCCCCGAGCTTTCTAAATGGAGGGGCTTCTACTGTAGATGAAAAAAAATTATTTTTTTATATGATATAAAAATTCTGGATTGAAACTTTCTATCGTAAAATTTGTGGATCATTGGAATGAAATTCGAAATAATTTTTTATAGTTGAGTAGAAATTGTTCAATTGATGATACAAATTCATGTTTTGCATCATTTTTTTAACGATTTGAAAAAATTCACCAGTCAATGCACTCGTAATATTATCTATACATTAGTTGACGCATCTGTAACTAATTGTAAAAAACTTAAGTATTGACCTTATAAAATCAAAGAGTAGAATTTTCAAAAATCGTCAAAGCGTTTCTAATTTTTCTCATCCACAATTTTGAGCTCGTCGGATTGAAAAATTTCTATTTTCATAAAACACTTCATTCGGCATGACTATGATTCCTCATATATGGAAATGTTTACAACACACTGCCCTACAGATTGCTGAGTGAAAGGATCCCATTGAAATCAAAGTTGAACAGAAATTCCAATTTTGAAGGATTAAAAAATTAAATCTAAAATTTAAAAATACATTGCATACGATTTTCAATTTTAGTTGAATTTCATTTAGGAGGATTTGTCGGAAATTTTAAAGGAATATGTAATTGAAAATTGTAACTATCTCACGAGGGTGTAAGTTATATCCCGAGCCGAAACGATGTGTCAAGAGCCAGGCTCTTCCCCTTTTTTCCCTCATCCGAATATTACATTTGAACTCAACAATTCCAGTTTGTTTTTCAATCACGCGCGGTGTTATCTACACGACTATGATTAAACGCCAGTGCTAGCGAGGAACAATTAGAACCTAATTTCAATAAGCATTATCTATCACGTGCTTTAAGCATGTTCGAAAGATTCTCTTAATAACGCCCGGATAAAAACGGACGAAAAAGGTTGCAAATGTTTCCCGGCGAAATCGTATAAAAGGCCCCGGGTTTTATGAAAAAGTCGAAGTCGTTCCAAAGCTTCTAACCCGTCCACTTCGTTCCGAAGACAAAACGGTCCTACATAATTGCTGAGAACTTCTTCAATTGGCCCATAAGGATCCGACCTGAAGACGATCCAATAGCCTAATCGATTCATTTTGCCAAATTTCGATTTTTACCAAGACCCAAGCTGTGCTTGAGGCCCTGATTTCATTCGAAACGAGGATAAGAAATTAGAAGTAAGAACTCGAATGTAAAATTGCTTACATTACTGATAAAAATCCAATTTTGTATCTTTCCTATTATCATTCAAGTGTCGAGACTTCGTCTCAGGCAGTGCAGGTTTCCGAGCACAACTTGATTTAATAATGAAAGAAAGAACGAAAGGATACCAGGTAATGAAATATCATCTAGAATAATTCAGAGAAATAACTTTCCACAGTATTGCGTCGAAATTGCCAAATAGTTACTTAAATGATATTCTCTCTCTCTCTTTAAGTGACGACCGTACAAAATTTAATATGGAGTGTAAAAAGCGCTATTCGGCACCACAGAGTTAAGCCTAGCGCTAGGAAAACCATATTTAAGAGAAAAGGAATTACGAATTTATTTCACCGTCTCCGGATTCTGAAAACCCTACCACTAGAAGAGAATATTACTTTAGGTGGAGTAGATTCTTTAATTGCGAGACAACTTTCCGCCGAATATGGAATATCCTTTGTCACCCCTACAAAAAGAGTAGAGTTTTCGTGTGTACGATGCGGAGCTCCACAGCAACATTATCTAAAGAATACAGTTGATGAAAAAATTAAGAATCCTGCTCCTGTTCCGAAGGAAGTAGAGATAGCGGACCAAGCATTTTATGACTCCTTAGAGAAAAAGTATTTTTATAACCCGTGTTATAACGACTGTGCCAGAGTCATCTAAACCATTATCTTATTTACGACGTAATGAATCTTGTCTCAAAGAATGTGTTGTAAACTTCTATAATGATAAATAAATCATAATATCTTTAAAATATTTCATACGTGTGATCATTATCCTTAAAACAATTCTCCCGACTCCCATCAAAAGTCGGATCAAGGGTCACCATAGGCCGTTGTCTATGGAGGGTCCTTTCCCAAACGACGAGATTAAGGAATACGATTCTTAGGCAAATAGCCTAACAAAGAAGAAAGGGGGGGGTTACATAATTAATTTAGCATTCCAAATCTCGCTCGTGACAGATGTATGAGACGTCATTGAAAAGAAATGAAACATACATAAATGATCAAGTCCAATGCTACTACCGATTTCTTACACGACGCACGATACAGGTCTTTCTCCGGCCCTGCTACATAAGGCTCCATTGGTTGTTGTACGACTTTGAATTGCCGATAGGCCGCCAGTTACCAGAATGCGATGTTTAAAAAATTCTCACAATAAAACTATTTCGAGACTTGACTTGTTCTTATCGCGGAAACGGCGGCATCAGCTTAGAGTTTCGAAAAAAAATAAAATGAAACCAATTTCGTCCAACCGGTGGTTACACGATTTTGAATATCCACCCTTCGAATAATTACCTCGCGCTCGAGTGCATCTTTTTCCTCGCGTATGATGGTCGTTCGTCTGATGACTTCCTGGCGCGCTCGTTCCAAGTTGCGCCTCTCGATCTCGTTTTGGTCGGCCTGCAGCAGCATCCGTCGCAGCGCCGTGGCTTTCTCCTCCTTGCAGA
The DNA here is from genome assembly GCA_028476575.1 of Platygaster robiniae. Taxonomy (NCBI): domain Eukaryota; kingdom Metazoa; phylum Arthropoda; class Insecta; order Hymenoptera; family Platygastridae; genus Platygaster; species Platygaster robiniae. The sequence goes on from CM052019.1 coordinate 29,783,457, forward strand.
CCTCGAGCTCGGACCTCACGCGCGCGACCTCGTCCTCCAATGCCAACCCGCGCTCCAGCTGTAGGAACAGCTCCTCTTCCTTCTCCAGGAGTTCCGCCTCGCGGCACTCCAACCGCTTCTGCAGCTCTCTCTGCGCAGCTTCCAACCTCTCAGTCTCGACCTGCAAACAAAAGCCATACACACGGCTCGTTACGAGACATTCAAATTATCGCAATTGGGGCACAAGTATGTAGTAACGTTACAACGACAATCAATAGATGAGTCAAGACGAACGTACTTAGTCATCGTGGAACGAATCTCCATTCGAGAGTCAGTGAGTTGATAACACTATACAACACAGAGTAAATGAGGTAAAGAAAAGTCAACTATGGTGGTTAGTTAAATCAAAAAATTAAAAAATTTGGATATTCACTCATGAAAAAAGGTACTCCCAAGAAGAAACTTACTCATTTTAAGTAATGAAAGGGAAAATAAAAAAAAGGGCCTGGGTGTCTGATAGACCCTAATAAAGGGTTTAACAGTTGAAAAACGCAGATACACCAATGTGGTCCTTCAAATGGCTTTGGTGAAATTTTAACCGTGGCGCCCCCTAGATCGGCTCCAAATAATTCAAAAACAATTCTCAAATTTTTTCAGATTTTTATCTCAACGTTAACCCGTGCCTATAGAGCCCTCCTTTTTCCCATTTCAATAACATGGAATTTTGTCTTTATCTGGGTCTCTAATTTTTCGTGGGCGCATAAGACGTCTTGAAAATCGGTGTGATACGTCAATTTATAGGCAAGTGTTGCAGTTAACTGTAAAAAAATTTCAAAACCGTTCCCTAATATTTCGTGCGTTACCATGACAAAGATAATCGAGTGCAATACGAATGATTGGTATATTTTAGAGAAAATTGATGTTTTTCGACAATTTTCGACTCATCTTCTCCATTTACAGTGCAAACTCGCCTCGATCGCATATTTTTTTGATACATTAGAGTATTATTAGGGTAAAATGTACAAATTTATAACTTTTCTTATCAAATTATAGCCTACCGTTTATGAAAAAATACCATTTATAGTGAATAATTTACATTCTTCCCAAGAATTTATTTTTCCTTCATGAATGAATGATTAAAACGGGCATCCAAAGATCTTTATTCATTTTCAAATTAAACAAGAATGCTGATATACTGTTGAATTGTACGAAAGCTACAAAAAGATTTAAGTTTGAAAACATATGATTCTATGGCATCTCTTGAATTTTGTGTGATAATTATTATGTATTAGGATATACCACTCGAAAAATCTTTTCATGTTTCCTCGATAGAGATATGAATTTTCATGCTACATTAAGAACGCGATTATTACATACATTCTGTATGATCACATCAACAACAAGAACAAAAACAACAGCAACAACCAAAACAACGAACAAGATAATGAAACGCATATGTATATGCAATTGGTTTGTAATTTTATGGACTTATCCATGTTTTGTATATCACGCATTTCTACATTTTTTTTCGTATTATTCCCATGAATATGTTATTTTTAGATACAATAATATAGGTACCCCTAATGTCAATGTATTTTGTTCATTCGAACAATATACACTCGGCGCCCACAAAGTACTACGGAACGAATGTATCTCCGGGAGGTGAACAGCTTTTCGACAGATTTTGACTTCGTGACGAACAGTTTTGCATACGCAACGGGAAAAATCTTTTGTGGGTCTTCAAGGTTAATACGATCGCCAGACGTTGGCTCGGGAACTCGATTGTTCCTTAATCCCTAAACAAGCATTCACAAAGTACCACACAAGACCCGAACTGTGGTACTTTGTGGGCGCCGAGTGTATTATTGTACAATATAATATAGTATTGTGTTTGAGTGAGTATTTTCTATTATTAATTTTTTTTTTTTTTTTCTTTATAAACGGTAGGCTATAATTTGATAAAAAAAGTTATAAATTTGTACATCTTACTCTAATAATACTCTAATGTATCAAAAAAATATGCGATCGAGGCGAGTTTGCACTGTAAATGGAGAAGATGAGTCGAAAATTGTCGAAACACATCAATTTTTCTCTAAAATATACCAACCATTCGTATTGCACTCGATTATGTTTGTCATGGTAACGCACGAAATATTAGGGAACGGTTTTGAAATTTTTTTACAGTTAACTGCAACACTTGCCTATAAATTGACGTATCACACCGATTTTCAAGACGTCTTATGCGCCCACGAAAAATTAGAGACCCAGATAAAGACAAAATTCCATGTTATTGAAATGGGAAAAAGGAGGGCTCTATAGGCACGGGTTAACGTTGAGATAAAAATCTGAAAAAATTTGAGAATTGTTTTTGAATTATTTGGAGCCGATCTAGGGGGCGCCACGGTTAAAATTTCACCAAAGCCATTTGAAGGACCACCCTAATATACACTCGTTACTAAATCGAACAAGCAGCTCGGGACCGTGACCTTCGATGTCTTGGGGTGCGTGGAGGGCGGTTGGAGGGCTCCCATTCTCGAACAAACTGCGCAAAGCAAGATGCGCGAGAGTCAGTCGGAGCCAGACAGTCGAACGCGTCGGACTATAAGAAAACCCACAGCTTTTAGGTTGCGGGACGCGTGGGGGAGGGAGAAAGGAGCTCTCGCCTGTTCCTGCCCCATTTCCACAGGCCATGGGTGGAAGTAAGGGGTACTCGTTCCTTCAAAATTTACACGCTCATTCGCTTGGCTTGCTTGTTCGATTGAGCAACTAGTGTAAATATAATTTCATAGATCTTCATTTTTTAATTTATTCAGGAACATATAAATTTTCGATTACTCCATTCTTAGAACTTTCAAGGTTTGGGACTTCTAGGCGTATCATCTTTCAGGCTTAGGACTTGTAGCTTAGAACTATTGTTTTGCAACTTTCGTCGTACAATCGTTCTCTACATATTAGACCCATTTCTCTCAACAATGTCATTTACTTGTCCGAATGGTGGCATCGATGCAAATCGCTCGTCGCGACCGCGCCCAAGAATAACTCATTCTCGGGTGATGCATTAACGATCGATTAGGCGAGGCCCGCGATATAACGCAGGAAGTTGGCTAAAAACTAGGCGCACCTTCGTCCACGAGTTTCCTTTTCTTCTTGAGTATATAAACGCAAGAACCTGGAATTCTTCTTCAACGCTCATCAAGATCGCGATCGCGTTACCGCCAGGAACTTTATGGCAACAAGAGCCAAGTCATATAAGGGGGGAAGAGGGGGAAGGGGTTCCTCATTACAAAGGAATAATTTTTCTTGTGTCACTAATACGAACTTCTTTTTACATCCGCTAATGGAATCGCTCGTATTCACGTTTAATAAACGTGTCGTGGAAGTTTTTTCTCACTGACGTTGATTAAACTTGATACAGGTTTCGTATATCGTGGGTTTCCTACGAAATTCGTCGTTTCGCAGGTTTCATTATGTTCAGTGAATTTATAATGGATACTCATGTAGATTTTTTTTTACTTTACAGCATTATGATAAAATTTTAATCAAGTTGAATTGAAAAATTTGAATTTTTTTGAAAAAATAGTTAAGTAGTTTAAAGGAAAATTAAAGAGAGATACATTTTATTTAAAGAAAGGAATAAAGACTGACATTTTTGTACGAAAATGAAATTCCCTGACTCCACAGGTTCTAAAATAAATATTTTTCGAAAGTGGAAGGTCTTGAACATGAACAAAACCATGTAGTCATGTATCTTGCCTGCGAGAAATATGGAAAAATCCAATTCTCAAGTTCTAAATGTTAAAAAATAAATGATAACAAAAAAAAAAAAATGTTTCTGTTACCTTTCGTAGTTTGAGTTATAAAAAATCATTAACTTTGAACAAACATTATCGAATGTTGCTAACTATTTTTCCCTTTAATCTTGGGTGTGAATAGGAAACAAATTTTTTTCGTTTTCGTTCATTTCTCAAATATTTGAAACTTCGGGCACAAAACTTGAAGAAAATAAATAAATGAAAGGAAATAAAAATGAACATTTAAAGGTGTATGTATATAAATATTTCTTTTTTTAACGTTATTATTTTGAAACTTGTCAATTTAGTATTTTTTACACCTAAAAAATTACAAACTTACCTACAAAGATTAAAGTTAAGAATGTTTCCCAGTATCGATAATCGAAATATTACGAAAGTAAAAGATTGCATTAAATCTCCAATACCTTCAACTTCGATAAAATGTTATTGATGAGATTTTCTTAAAAATGTATAAAACTTTGAACCGTAGAATGAGTATTTTTAGAACTATATAATATTTTTCATCCAAAATCTAAAACTTTTTTAACTTAACATTTTTTTTAATAGTAGAGATACTAAAAAAATTTGACAACAAAGTACTGAGAATCTATACAGATGATACTGTTTGTTGAAAAATCAATTTTTATACCTAAAATCGTAAAAATCTTTTATACTATAGCATTAATATTTCAGATAACGCTACAAAACATTATAAATATATATATATAAAAAAAAAAAAAAAAAAAAAAACAGAAATAGAATAAATATATAAAAATTAAAAATCTACATAGATATAATTATATAAAGATCGAAATTTCAATGCAAAGGTATCGAATTTTCTATAATACACCAATTTTCAAATTAGTATTTTTTCGAGATCTATATATATGAAGACCAACAAACTCTACATAGAATATTATCATGAAATCTTGATGTTTCAGTTGAGAAACCTCGAAGGTAGTGTATGGAAGAGTAGATATCTTATCACCACACGTATTAAACTCAAGCTCACTCATTAACTAATCTACGCATTATTACATATTCAATTTATGCAGAATCAATCGCATAAATAAAAATATAATACCCTGAATGCATTTCGTATGTTGATAAAATATTTTTACTGATATGTGTATCAAATTAGCAAGATACATTCATTACGAATTTTACGTACTACAGCGTCTATTTGCGACCCTCCCTCTAATATTTTACAAAAGTCGGCGCCAGCATGTTACCATCCCATTTTTTTTTCAATTCGAGAAATGAGATATCGCGGAGAGAAACTCGAGAAACCCAATACCCGGGGAAAAGATTCGGTTGCCGGTATAGGGCGTTTTTTTTATCGTTACGATTCGCGATCAAGGCGATCGATGAAAAACGCGGTCACGAAGAATTTGCGTGTGACCGTTGATAGATTTTTCCCAAGCATGCTTTTCATGAATAAATATGAATGAAAAATGACGAGAAATGACTATTGTTTGTCTATATAAGCAAGTTCGAACACATGGAGGTGGTAATAGTACAGCCCATCCTCCCAAGAGTAAAAAAATAAAAAAAAAGATTAATCAGAAATAGGCATATTGAGGATCCAATGCCAAAAAGCCTTAAAAAAATTTCGATTACTCATTTTCCTTGAAAGTTCCAAATAGTCAACAACTATAACAGCCTAATAGTTGAAAAAACTCTTTTTGAAAAATCTACATTCCATCGATTTATTCTTTCTTCCAACTTTCGGCCTTCGTCAGGAACTGTATAAAAATCAGATCTATAAATCCTCCGGAAAGTTCTAACCACTTCAACAATACAAATAAAATCGAACTTACATATCTTTCCACATTTAGTCCATCATCATAAAAGAGAAATCTTCCAAGTGGGGTTGTTGAAAAACAGTTAAGCACTTTGCAACAATGAGATGCATGTCAAGTCAAAATACCACAATTACAGCAACTAAAAGTACAAAAAACTTGGAAAGTAGGAAGGGACTAGTCAAACTCTCCAGTCATCACAGCAGTCGGTGAGAAAATAATTGATTGTAAATGTATAATTTGAATAAATACTTTGAGTGTACCGATGCAAATTTTCCTCACAAATATTTCCAAATTGTATCGTTAATTCTCTAGAATGTTTCCACTATTGCTTTAACTGACTCTGTTAAAATCAGAAAACTTTCTTGTCCATTATTCTGATAAAGCCTTATTTTATATACCTACTGTTAATTAAAAATGCATATTATAAACTCATTTTACATGTCAATTTATACTTTACATTCGATTTGCAGATAAACGAAAATAGAACAATTCGATTAAATGATGCTTCTAAATCATACTTTCTAATATGCATTATCAGTTTCCATTTCAAAAGTTTAGATAAATTAAGAAAAAGTAATAATTTCTGTGCGCCTTATTTCCATTCGAAAATTTGTTTGAAAATTTCCTATAATACACGTACTCTTAATTACGCATATTTTTCATTATATAACCAAGACTTACATCGCAAGTTGTGCAATACATTATTATACAAGCCATTCTCTAATCGACCGAACTAGGTTGGACTTGAATGATACGTACACCTTTGATTTGAAATAATCATGAATAATTTATTTAACAGGAAAAACATCAAGTTCATAAATGTGAAATTTCATAAATCAGCATCTGTGCATTCGTAAAATCATACCTAGGAAAATCTGCGAGTTACTCATGCATCGAATACGCCAAAAAGACTATAGAATACAGGTTATAATTTACATCTGATTTCGTATTTATAGTTCGCATTCTACTTTTCCTACGTTTAATAATAGCCTTATTTACGATCATTGCAATTTCACTTTATCGTAAAAGTCTTCGTACGCACACTGAATTAATCAACTCTGCGAGGAACGTAAAACCCATTACTCGAGATTTCACAAAAATTCGAACATCATTTTGCGATCATCATTCCGGCTCATTTGCAACGACTTGCCAACACATAAATACATCAACTCATTTATCAGTAATTCCCAATGCTCATTAGCTTTTCGTTTCATTTTCATCATTTCTCCTTTCTGATTTTCACCATTCCCTTCGCAAACCGACCACATTAATGTTTATTTGTTTCTTACATCGGCTATGCGGAATAATTTCATCATCAGCGGTCATATCTATATATTTTGGTTCTGATAATTTCATTTGAAAAAAAATCAGTCATAATTTTCATGACGCATATGAATCAATATTTTATAACTATACTCAGACAGAAATAAAAATTTTGCAACATTTTTCGAGTCTATCACTCATCTGACCCGCCCCCCACCCGTTCAGACCAATGTTGTATATTTTTCCATCATAATTGATTCACAAATTTTAAATAAATCCACAAGGAAAAAGAATAATAAAAACAACCGTGCACCGTGCTTTCGGTAACAAGTTGCACATAAACTTGAAACGCAAAAATTGTCCAACCGTTCCGGGCGTTTGGAAACCCCTTTTTACAGCTCCAAAATGGCTGCGACAATCTCGAAGCGTATCATTACGCGCGCTTCGAATATGTATCGCTTTCTTGAAAGATTTTCAAACGGCGGATGTTAATAACAGTGCATCAACGTCCTGGTTTGGAAAAAAAAAGAGAAGAAAAAAGAAAAATCCCATCAACCGCGGCCGGTTACGCACAAACGGCCGTTAAAATCGGGGAAACAACGCGCGTACGCGTGCTATGCACGTACGTACGTATCTAGGTTGTTGTTTTATCGCTCGCAATTAATCTCAGAGCATGACAAGAGAAAATGTGGTCCCGCGAAAGAGTGAAAGGTCGTGCGTCACTCGGGCCCTCGCGAGTCTTGCGCAATTGCGCCGCCGAAAAACAGTCGCGGATCCGAGAGAAAGTGCGATTTTTACCAATAGGCAAAAAGTGGGGGGCAATTGACCCGTGACGTAATGCCCACGTGATAACAGCATTTGTTCCTGAATTTTGCAGAGATTTTTGGCGTGGTGTGATTTCAAGGTGTGGAAGTAGTTTGATAGTTGCACCAAATCGACTGCATTTTTATTAATTTGTGTTTATGAGCAAGAAATATCTTCTTATCAACACTGCTAGAAATTTTGCTATTAAATTAAAGAGATTATATTTGAAGCAGATTAAACAGGCCGCTTATTAAATTATCTATGTAAGTCATGGAGGAATCTATGAAAAAAATTGACACAATGTATAAAAATTATACGCTAATCCCCCATTTATCGGGACCCTCATCTATCGGGAATCGCCTCGACGTCTGGCGATCGTATTAACCTCGAAGACGCACAAATGGTTTTTCCCGTTGCGTATGCAAAACTATTCGTCACGAAGTCGAAATCTGTCGAAAAGTTGTTCACCTCCCGGAGATACATTCGTTCCGTGGTACTTCGCGGAGAAGTACTTCGCACGCGCCGAGTGTATTTATTCCTATATGTTTACTTTTCAATTAGGAATTATTACACTATTATTGAACTAACAAATTATTAAACTCGCCAGAGTTTCAACTTTGAGTATGTTTAAAAAAAAATATTTTACGCCATTTTAACCTCAAAACTGACATTTTGACGTGACTTCTCGGTTATTATGGCGTATAATATAGTTCACGTGCCAGGCAAGGATGTGCAATTTGACGAAACGGCTAACAGACCTCAGCTTCGCTTCGGTCCATTATTTTGCCGTTTCGCCAAATTCGCACATTCGTGCCTGGCACGTAATGTACTATCAACTTCGTAAAGTTCGTAAAATATAGAATCAAAACACAAGACCAAGATGTTTATATTTGTATTAAATTCTGTTTATGAAATAATTGAAAAAAAAAAAAAAAAAACATGAGTGTTTCAAGAAAATATCGATGCATAAGCAAAAAATCTCGTTGATTCAACTCAAATATTTCGCGCGTGATTTAATACTAAACAGTTTATTGATTTCTATACAGAAAACGACCTTTTTTTAGCTACAGTGTACACCAAAATATTTTTAAAGACTTTCTTGTTGTTTTTGACGCAGCGAAAATCAGTTAAAAAAAATTGTTACTTTTCAATTCATTAACAAAGTAAACTTTTTGTGAGCTTTTAAGATTTTTAGCATTTATTTCCAATCCTGAGTGTTAGTTGAAAATTTAATGTACTTTTAAGGTTTTCCGGAAATTCAAAGTTAGATTCAGAAATTCTGAGCAAGTTTAGGACAGTTCAAAGGTTTCCAAAGATTTATGATTTTTGAAATATCATTCAAATCAATTAGAAATTTTTTTTCTCTATGAATTCAGGTAAGTATGTAAAAAGTACCTACTGAAATCATAGAGATTTTCTCATTAGATTTTATTATGGGTGATTTTTAAAGTTGTTTGAGTGCTGCCAGAATGTCGATTCATTTGTATGTAAATTTTAATAAACTCTCCACTTCATACCAATCGTCATGTGACATTGCTACATAACTGGGTTAGGCTCACCCAGCCAAGTTAAACCGCTAATATCTTTACGTAGAATTGACAAATTTTTAAATATATTTTTTATTTTTTGAAAAAAAAATTTAAAAAAACCTAACGAATCGAATGGTAATTCGATTCGTTGTGTATTTTCAATACACAACGAACTTAATCATCAGTAATAAATTAATAAATTAATAATTAAAAATGTAACGAAACTTTAACGAAAATAATCGAAATGTATTTTTTCATAAATAAATTTCAAATATTTCTATTTCCGTGGATTTTGGAACGTCACTACACAACTCTGGGTGAGAAATACGGGAAGAAAAACTTTCATGGTTTTCGTAAAAAATTGGGGACTAATGAAGTTTCCAAGCCAGGTATGCGAAATGGAAGCATGCAACTTTTTTTCTCCCGACAGCATACATTTCAACTTTAATTTGTTTAAAAATGACAAACCAAAGAGAATTACGCCTGGGTAAGCGTAACCCACAAATGTAGTTTAGGGTTGAGGGTTATAGAAATTTAAAATGAAAAGGTTTTTTGAAATCTCATCATTTGGTATCAAAGCTGAAATAGAACCTTAACAGGTATCTTCTGAATCTTGCATGACCAAATTAGCTAATGCAGGTTTTTTAGTGTTTCAAAATTGTTCATTATAGAAAACTATGAAAAAATTTTCTATACTTCTATACACGTACATTCAATCTCAGCGAATCACCTTTAAAGAAAATGTTTAAAAATTTATTAAAGTCCGTCAAGCCATTTTTGCGCGATTCGTTACGCCATTTTAAAAAACGCGTTGTCAGAGAAAAGAACCTCAAATTTTTGTTTGTTAGACAAGTACCGAGAAAATATTATTTCCAATTACTTACAAGGAGAAAGAAACTACCTTGCAAAATATTTCCTCCGTGAATCAAATCGTTCATCATAATAAATTCTATGCTTGTTAAATTTATAAATAAGAAACTGTTCTACAATATTTCTAAGTAGTGAAGTGTGCAATTCATCCTCGATGTTTGAAAACCTATTCCTCTGATATCTTGTATGAAAAAACAAGTCCCTCATCTCCTAATTCCAAATTCTTCTCTTCATTGACATAACATACCTACTCATTAAATTTTCTACTGACTAAGTCACTTCGAAATCGAACATGACAAATTTTCAATGATGTAATATGTCTCGGTAATACATCAGACTTTCTGCACCAAGTCAGAAAATACAGTTGTATGGTATCTTCAAATTCGTATGTTACATTCCCTCTGTCTTCACAATCGAAAAATTGATATTTTGTAGCCGAAACACAAAATGCTCCCGTGAATCATCCGGATTCCCAAATTTCTGCATACGTGCAAAATTTGTCACATCTCTGCAATTTATAAAAAAAACTGAGCCACTCCTTAATTCACAAAAATTCCCACCGATCCAGCAAAAAAAAAAAAAATGATGACTCAACGAAACCTCTCTCTAACGTGATTCGATGCCGAACAATTTATTCATATCCTGAATGAATCATTGAAAAAGTACGCGCATACGTTTCCCGCAATTTTCAGAGCCAATTTATTTATAATCGTTCCCATAAAGTGCCATTCTCTCGCAATCTACTACGAATCCTCCGCTTCAGTCGGTCGTATAAAGTTAATTGTGACACTCTTTTCGCGTTTTACTGTTAACCGCGACCTCGAAACATTGCGAGGGTACCATATTTTACGGTTTGGCGAGAGCGGATCCTCAAAAGAACCGCAAAGCATTGTTTCGCGTTCCAAAAAAGAAAGGACGCAATGCACATTTTATTCTTTCAACTTATTTTCTGCAACATCGAAATATTTACTAAGTACGAGAAAAATTGCTTCTCTATTTGCTAAAAAGAAAGGGGCGATGTCCTTCGATGAGTCATGTATTGTGACGCAATGGTTTCTTGGATGCTAAACAATTTACGACTTTCAATCACTTTGTCTTCGTCACATACATTGTTGTATATCATGTTTTTAGTTTATTTTTAAACGTGAGTCGATGGTGTTCTGTTTAGATAATGCATTGTTTTTTTTTTTTTTTTATATATTATTATTTACAGCGTTCATTTAACTATTTTTGGTGGCTTGATATGTGTAGAAACAGTTCTCAAATTTTACTTTTGACAAGGTACAGACCAAGTTACAGAAATGAGTAGTAATGGTATAAAAAATGATATTCCAAATTTTGAAACAACGGTCGTTTACAATTAACAGTACTCATGGAATTGAAATAGGAAACCGTTTACTTTCACAAACTATAAAACTCACAACTTCCGTTTTATAAATGGATTTCTAGTTATTTATGTTTCAAAACGTTTTTTTCCGAGTCCACATGAAAATGGACCATTACTGGTCTATTTTTTGCATCGAAAGGGTTTCCCAAACAAATGTAAAATGCTGATAAAAAATTTTGTCAGAAACTGAGTTTCGTGAGGCTACTCTGTAAGTTTTCGGTCTCAATGAGAAAAAAACTTTAAAAAAAAATCTATTAATGGTTTACAAAGTAGGCTCCTTTATGTCCGATACATGACTGCATTCTTCGAAACCATTTTTTTAAACAATAGGGAACTAGACGAAAATATACAAAATGTTAGACAAATGAGAAAAATCGGACATAAAATCTTACTCCAGATATGACGTAAGATCTGTATAAATTTGTACTTTAAAAATACCTCAATTAATTTACAGCAAACTCTGGGACATCATTCCTAGCCTCAACACTTGAACGAATTCATGAAATTGTTCCATATTCTAGAAACCTCAAATTTTCCCGCTCGTTTTTTTCGAAGCGAAACGTGAGAAAAATTCGAAGCAACTCCCTTGGCAAGCTTCTCGTAGAAAGTAAATCTCGAACTATTCGCGCGATCGGCGAAATCCAAAGGAGCGCCTCCGATAATTTTCATCGTGACGAGGAAATTAATGATTCGTAAATGAGAAATTTAGTTTCGGGCAATGAGTTTCCGCAATGCGTGCAAATCCAGGAGATGGCAAAGATTTGCCGCCGAGATAGCGCGTTATCGGGTAAATGACGTCTTTTTAATCCCCGCAATTTTTCATCCTCGAAATTTACATCGTATTAGATAAAACGGAAAGTTTCAAATTAAGAAAGCGCTTTTAGAAAGGGGCTTTGGAAAAGCATCGATGATTTTTCGCGACGAGGACATTCCATTGGGCGCGCGAGTGACTGGTGAAACACGCGTTCTTCTGAGTTGCAGCCTCTCAATGGAACAATTCACCGAGAGAAAATTCCCCAAGTCCTTGAACGATTTCGTTTTCGCCGCAACGATCGTCCCTTTAATTTGCTTTGTCTCAGCAGCGTTTCCTACTCAAGTTGTTCGAGATTACTAAAGGTTCCTCATTTGTAATCTATACTTAAGGCAATGCACCCTACGCGCGCCTGCATTCAAAATTTAATATCGTGTTACTGGGAAAAATTATCAAGTAGATGAATTTATGTTGAAAAATCAGAAAATTTTTACTAATTCATTAATCGATTGATTATTCATTTACCTATCAAGATTGATTTACATAAACTTACACTTATAGTAAAGGAGGTCACTATCTTCTCATTTACAATTCAGCGCGTAACATTAAACATCATATGAAATACTCAGATCGCACTCTCTAAATTTAAAACAGTGGAATTTTACTGATTTACCAGTTGCTCGCTCTCCACTGATACATCAGTAGAATCCTGATTTGGTGATAGCTTATTTTTTGGACCACGTGATTTTTTTCTTATGTCTCGCGTTCCAATGTTTTGGATTTAGAGAGCACTTCTTTTTTAAACTAAAAATGTTCTTTTTTTATGAGTTAAAACTATACCTTTAGTATTTTTCTTCTATTTCTTTCTCGATTAACTTATTTATTTTGTAGTAACTCTAATAAAATAATCTACATCAAAAACTCATTGATTTAAGACCTCAAATAACAATGAGAATTTTTACACATCAATCACAAAAATCGAGTTTTTTATCACATGCACAGCAACCCGAAAATTCCGCGTTGTGAACGGCGCCACGGTCCACGTAAAAAATGCTCTTGCAGGTCACGTGAGTGATATGTAATGAAAAAAAAACTACGCTCAACAGGAACGAGCAGTGAGGAACAGAGAGGAGTCAATGTTTTCGGAATGCTAGTACAGTTATTTGTTATTGTTCCTTCGGTTCGTTCCCAAATCGCGTTTGAATCGAGAATTTTCGAAATGTCGGACGAAAGTGAAAACGACGGAAACGAATTGTTACGCGAGTTTACGCCACCTGAGCTGCGAAAAATAGCCAACTTGGCAAGTGCCGATTTACTCCCGACAAAATCACGCGTGGTGTATGAAAATGCGTACGCCAAATACGTGCAGTGGAAATCTGAAAAAAAAGTGCAAAAAACGACGGAAAACGTACTACTCGCGTACTTTTCCGAGTTGAAAACAAATTATGCACCACCTACATTGTGGTCGCAATATGCCATGTTGAAGCAAACCATCTATATTAAAGAAAATGTGGCCGTCAAAGATTTCAATAGCGTGAAAGCGATGCTGAAAAAAAACATGGAACGATACGAGTACAAAAAAGCAAAAACTTTGACTGGAGAGGACGTCGAAAAATTCTTGGAAACAGCTCCTGATGAGACATACTTAGCCATGAAGGTGAATGAATAAGAATCACCTACAATATTTATAAATTTCAAATTCCATTTCTTTTCTCAACAAGATTCAAATGAAATTCTAGTATTATTGAGAGTAAAATTATAAATATGAATGGTTATCTTAGGTTAGGTTTGTTGTTTGTTTTTTTTGCTGTCTAAGCCTAAATATTGAAAAATTGAAATACTTATATTTATAAATTTTTAAGATAAAATATTGAAATTATTGAAACATAAAAGACTGCCATTAAAATAACAGATTTTTAATGTAGCAGTCGCCATAATTTTGTATAAATATACATATTCCATTAATATATAATTTTGTGTGATATTATATAGTCTAAATATATATACTATCAACACGATATGTCTTTGAGGAAAAAATCAAAATACACAAAATCCATACACGTTAACGATACATTTAAAATCAACGTATACAAAACATAAAATTCTGAATTAATTTATTGTCATAAGCAATATTTTAAATATTTTTTATTCCTGGAACATCAAAAACGAGCCTTTACAAGCGTATTTTGCTGACGTGAAGTCGCATTTTTCGTCCACTTAACAAAAACACAAACGATTCTCTTCACTTTACGCCCGCTTTTTTACTTCACATCCGCGAAAGTGCAAAAATTTATTATACTTTCTCCTACTTTCTCGCAACTGATACTACACCTGATCCGGAAAAAAAAACAAACAAATTTCCAGAAAAACTAGAACACAAAATCTCCACAGGAACATATTAACAGAAATAAAAAAAGCAGTGTCAGAAAATCACTCAATAAACATTTATCATATACAAAACCCGAATTTCAATTGTAATTAAAAATATAACACTAATTGTAATGAAAGATGGTAATAATGGAAAAATAAATAAACATTTCTTTATATTATTCTTTTTTCAATAGAAACAGAAGTTTTATCTCTACTCGGGGGGCTTCGCCCCCCGAACCCCCTGTCCCTGCTCCTCCCAACCACCCCACGAACCACAAAAATTGCCACTTTACATTCTTAATATGACAATAACCATAATTAATTTATTTGGAAACTTATGAATTACGGTTCCGAATAAAATTATATTATTATTATATTTTTATTTTCACATTCTTAATTTTAGATAAAAAATGATAATTTTATTATAATTTTCCTAACTTTCTACTTATATACAAAAATTAAAAAAAAAAAAATTTGAAAATTGTTATAGGTGATACTCATTTTTGGAATTGCTGGTTGCTGCAGAGGATCAGAATTGTACAACATAAAAACACATCATATCAAAGCTGAAGGTGATCTGTTGGTTGTCGATATCCCAGATACGAAAACAAAAAAACCGAGACGTTTCGTAATCAGTGAAGAATTTGTCCCCTACGTCAAAAAATATCAAAATCTACGCAGCAATCGTATCACGCACGATAACTTCTTCATCAAATATGTGAATAGAAACCTGCACAATCAAGTCATTGGAAAACAGTGAATTGCGAAAATTCCTCAAGAAATTGCAAAATTCTTAAACTTGGAGGATCCCGATCGATACACAGGTACATTCATTATATATACACATATTATCTTATATGGTACAGGGTGCGCCATTTCTTATGTCGGTATTGTAACATTGAATAACTTAAACATTTGACAACCGATTTACTTGACTTTACTTGTTTTGGAAACGTCAATTCAGTACAATTTCAACCATGTATCGCTTCACACCAAAAGAACGCGCTGAAATAGTTACTTTGTACATTGAAAATAGTCGTTCAGTTGTGTTAACTCAACGAGCATATCGTCGAAAATATCTTGGCAAACAGGCACCATCTGACAACACTATTCGTCGTTTGGTGTCGAATTTTTGTGACCACGGGACAGTGAAAGATCGCGAACAACCCGTTCATCAACGACCAAGACGTTCAAATGAACTGATTGAAGCTGTCAGAGAGAGCGTTGCCCAAAACCCAAAAGTTTCATATCGTCACCGCGCTCAGCATCTCGGCATCAGTGGAACCACTCTACGGCGCATTTTGAAAGATGATTTGCATTTGTTTCCGTACAAAATGCAATTAACACAAAGAATATTGCCTACAGATCATCCACGTCGCTTGGAATATGGACAAACAATCGCTCGAATAGTTGATACTGAACCTGATTTTTGGAAGCGAATTTTAATGACCGACGAGGCACATTTCAAACTTTCTGGAGGCGTTAATAAGCAAAATTGCCGCATTTGGGGAACGCAGAATCCACACGAGATCCATGAAACGCCATTGCATGACCAAAAAGTTACTGTTTGGGCCGGCGTTTGCGCCAAAACCATCATTGGTCCTTATTTTTTCAAAGAGAACCAAACGATCGATGGAAACCGATATCGGTGGATGTTGGCTCACTATGTCTGCCCACAAATGCGTGAAAAAGGTCTTGAAGATTACTGGTTTCAACAAGATGGTGCGACCTGCCACACTGCGAATCAAACAATCCAGTTTCTGCAACGAAAATTCCCTGGACGTCTGATGTCAAAAAGAGGCGACATTGAATGGCCACCCAGATCTCCAGATTTGACCCCTCCAGACTTCTTTTTGTGGGGTTATTTGAAAAGTAAAGTGTACGCCAGCAAGCCGCAGACCATTGAAGAGCTTAAGGAAAATATTCGTGCCGAAATCATTGCTATACCACCCGAGATGCTCGAAAAGGTAATGGAAAACGCCGCAAAAAGGGCATATTTTGCTGTGAACAATAAGGGCGGCCACTTGATTGATGTTGTGTTCAAAAACTAGTCTAAATAAATTGTAAAGGACCAAACTAAATAAAAATACCTCATTTACAGAAATCGGTTGTTTTTTTTTCAAGTTATTCAATGTTTACATGCCGACATAAGAAATGGCGCACCCTGTATAATATATGTAAACATATTACAGGTCACTGTTTACGCTCGTCGGCAGCATCGCTTGCTGTCAAAGGAGTTGCAAACGAACTTCAACTCAAACGACTTGGTGGGTGGACTTCATCCAAAACTGCAAGTGGATATATCGAAGAAAATGTGGCATCCAAAACTGAATTGTCTAACTTCATTGCCAAAGAAGTTGGATTGCCAAAAAAGCGAAAAATTGAAACTCAAACTTGCAACACTGCCCCAAGTTCACAAGTTTCAAATGAACAAATCATTATAAATAATCCTCCTACCACAGAATCTCATGCCAAACCGATGAATCTGTACAATTGTCAAATTACAATCAACAATTATCATTCCACTGTATAAAACACTTCTACAAAACAATTTTGTTATGATAATGTAAAAATAAATTACTTAACTACTGTATTTTTTAATAATTATTCATGTGCTCCTGCTTTTTTCTATTTCAGAACATCCCTGAAACTTCAACATTTACATAAAACTATTACTAATGTTTTTATTAATTATTATGATTCTTATTCTCTTTCACTGTCACATTGTTATTTTCTTGCACAATGTAAATGATTATAATTTCAAAGTGGAAATACTATTTATTCTAAATTGATCATTTCTAGTGATTATGATTATTACCATTACTTTCTATTAATTACTATTACTATATATTAATTAATAATATTATCTATTAATTATTATTATATCTTCATTTTGTTTCAAATAGATTAATTATTTGTACAGCTTACTCTCTGAATTTCTTAGAGTGAAATTTTCACTCGAATAAAGACAATATCCTGCAAATCAAAAACCGAGTGAAATTTCACTCGAATGAAGAGAAATTTCACCCGAAAATTTATACAGTATAAGGAAACATTCATAGGTTGAAATTTCGCCGATTCACAACGCGAAATTTTTGGGTTGCACCGCATGTGATAAAAAACTCGCTTTTGATGATTTTGGTGTAAAAAACTAGATGTTTATTTCGGACTAAAAGCATGGAGTTTCACGGCGACACCAATATTTTCGAACCGGGGTTGAGAAAACATTGGCCCCGCCTCGAAACGCCATGCATTTAGTACCTAGATAAACAAATAGCTATTCATTTATGCATATATGAAATTTTGTAAAATATCATGAAAATTCAGCCAATTTAGTTCTGTGATGCAAAATATTTACAATTTTCCAAATATCTTATCGAAAATTAAAAATAAAAATTTATTCTCATCACGGAATTTATATTCTTTATAAAGAAATTAAATCCACAGCCATAAATATTCTTGAATTTTTTATTTGATGCATTTTAAAAAATTTTATTTTTTGTTAATTTGATAAAAAAAAACCTCGTAAAAAGGTTATTAAGATCTAAAATTCAAAATAATTGGATATTAATTAGTTGATACATACCAGTATGTGTATTTGTTTATTTAAAAATATAAGTCTCTACTTCTTGATTCAACGAAAGTTAGGTAAATTTCTTTATTTGGGAAACTTTTAAATTGTCTAATGAACAATTTGACATTTATGAACTGTTTAAATATTTTACGATTAATTTTTTGTTCTAGAAAATTTCAAATAAAATACACAAAAATTCCAGAAATTAGAAAAAATTTCGAATTATACGAGTTTTTTTTTTTTTTTTTTTTTTAATTTTCAATTTAAAAGTTTTACTGAATTTATCATTTTTTTTAATTAGCGTCAGAAAGTTGAAAGTCAATACAAAAAGAGTGTTCTGCTTCCAAGATTAGCTTCGTTATAGTTTTGTTTATTGCGATTGTTTATAAGAGCACTGGATTAAGCATTATACTTCATCATTACAGCAGTTCTAAGAATGAGTTCATACAACTTGAGAAAAGTGAAGGCTGTCAACAACCGGAACATAAATTAACCAACTCGATTTCTATGTAAATTTCTAATTTGCAATACGTCGTAAATTTATTTAAATAAGCCGAAATGAACATGATAAATATTTTAATACACGTAAAAAAGGATTGAAGTAAAAAATGCATATTCAAATTTTTTAATTGCCTAATAAAGATGCGTTCTGAGTGGCTGCAGTAATGGAATTTCGAAAAACCACATCTCCGTCAATTTTGCGAATTTTCGAAAATCGCAAAGGAAAAATTGTCTTAGAATTTTGCAAGGAATCTCTAGTTTTTTCTGTACCGCCGACTTTGCGACACTTTGTATAATTTAAAATATCATAATCATATTATAATACATACCAATTTATAAAATTATATAATACAGAAATAATGTAAGTAAGATTTCAATAGAAATAATTTATGTATTATGAATAAAATTAGACAATGAATAAAATTCTCAGATATCACTAGATTATTTTAGCAATAGAAAAATTGTGACACATAATTTTATTATTATAATAGCAAATATTGCAATTGTAAAATATGTTTTGGTTTGGTTCGATTGAGATTTCAATATTAATTTGAATGATTTAAATATTATAGATCTGATTGTTTTGCTGGTAAAATGTTTTATTATTATCAAATGATTGAATTTTTCAATTGTGGTAATTTATTGGTGGAATCAAAGATGCTAAGGTAGTAATAGAATAATAATTTTTTTATTTGGACAATGATGTCATGACACAACTAATCAATCTTAAAACATAATTTTTTCAAAATTCCAATTTTTTTTCTACCAGTCGTGAAAATTCTGATATACTGTAATATTTTTGTATCAAATTAAATAAAATGTAATTATACTACTGTAACTATTATTATGCTACTGTAATTATTTTCTTAGGTAGAAAATCACCTATGATATTATATTACGCATTGTTTTGGTCAGTAGCTACGTATGGTATCTCTGTGTGTGTGTGTGTGTGTGTGAGGGGGGGGGGAGCGGATTGGGAAGCTCTTAGATTCTTACACAGCGTTCAGAAGAATATTGTCAGGAAAATTTTCTTTGAAGATAGAAGATATCCTTTTGGACGACTGATCATGGAAAATGATTTGATAGATTTAAGAAGGGAACACGTGCGAAGTGTCATCTCCTACTTTTTTATGGATTTACAACGGGAATATTTTGTGAACAATCATTGAATTAGAAGAGACTTCAGAATTCGCACTGCATCCCCAAACTTGTATGAAAGGCTTTAAATAAGAAATCCATTTTTTATCAGAAATACACAATATTCAATAGCCTACCAATGGAACTGGAGTCATTAGAATGTAAATACAGGGCACCGAGATTTGAAATCAGGGATGGTTAATATTGACTACGAACAAATATCTGTAAATACTAATGACTCATTGAGACTCATACGTGAATAAAAAGCTCTGTTATATTTTCCACGATTGTTTCTACCGGTATTGTGAGGATGTAGATAAGGGTATTCAGATTTGTACTTGTATAAAGACCAAATGATATATAGATATATTATTGTATTTTCTCCGCGGACTCGTGCACAGAAACGCTATGTTTCTATACGGGAGTTATACAGTACCTGGCCATATTATTAGGCCAAAGCTTAAAATCACTTTTTCGCCATTTTAACAATGATGTACGATGATTCCTGGACAGAGTTTTTTTAAGTAATCAGAAAACATACATTCAACACTGAGAAAAAAATTTCGAGGTGGCCACGATTTCGTCAAGCATACCCAGCAAGAAATCGACGACCGGCCCGATACTGGGCCAATCACGGCAGCCGTTGTTCGACCGTCGGCATTCGACCCTGGCGCAACACCGAAATGATAACGCCAGTCAATACTGGCAACGGTTTTAACGGCACCCATTACTATCTTAACATCCGGCCGTTACTGGTGCGCTTGAGTTGCCAATGTTGGCTTAATACTGATGGTGAACTCCGCACCAACACTCACTTCTAAACAATCGAACCCACAATGGTTCGACTGTTTTGCCGATATTGGGCACAGATCGGCTGGTGACGGTCGTACACCAAAGCTGCGCCAATACTGCACAGAGAAAAAAATTTCGGAGCGGCCACAATTTCTTCAAGCATAGTTACGATTTCGACCGGACTCATTCCGATCCAATGAGAAAATATCGAAATCCAAGAAACGTCTACTGTTTCAATAGCAGTCATTCCGTTTTCTCCCGGGACTGTTACGATTCAAATCGGAATGGCACGACAGTAACTATTAGGCTGCCGATCATAACGTCTCAGTTCGGAAACGGAATGATTCCTGTATGGATCTGAGCGCCTCCGTCGAGACTCTGTGCAGTTCCTGTAACGTCGCGAGTGATCCCTCGATATCAATCGATTGCGTGTTAACCTCACAATCAACTATCAAGTGTTGTTGTGTTTATTTTTTCAAATATTAGGTTTTTCTCACTTATGTCTAAGTTGGTCACTTTGCCCAGAAATGAAATCCCAAAAAATTTGATTTATCGTCAACCATTTTGGAAACGATAAACGAAATAATGTCTATCATTTACACAAAGGTCGTTGTGCAGAGAAAAATTTATGTACATTACAAATCGCATGGATTTCATGGAGTATTTCAATTACTAAGAACTGGTAATAGATTTCTATTATATTCGGAAAAAAGTCGCAACTCGTAAATTGATTTTTTTTTTTTAACAATTTTATTTATTTATATTTATCGTCTTTTACATAAAATTATTTTTCTTGCTGCATTATCTTTGATTCAAAAAATTGCTCGAAAACGTTTTTTTGACCCTCGTTTTAATTCTCTAAAAACATAAATTTTTGAATTTTAACTTCTCATTCTTACTGGAATAATTTTTATTTGCGAAAAATTTCATTTTGCTAGCCTTTGTTGAATCTATTTCTGAAACTCTTTTTTTCATCAATCGCGATTGATAATGAACAAGTTTTCTGCACTTTACAGGGTAAAAAAAATAAAGATGAAAGAACGAAAGTCGAATTTGGTCTATTTTTAGATCTCCTATGCATCAAATTACATGTAAAGTGATGTATCCAGGACGACAAGCAGTCATTTCTGTAAACTTCGGAACGACTATGATTTCGAACGTGACGATTCCGTTTGAGGCTGGAATAGTTGCGATACACCAATTCCGATATCGATCGGAATGGTTCCGACGCGCAAGGTAGCTGCTCTGGTAAGTTCAGTGACTACCACTGCTCAACGCAACTTTTTCCACGGACAGTAACCATTCCGGTCGAGCTATGAGCCGCCCCGAAATTTTTTTCGCAGTGAAGAATCTTTTTTATTCAAAAAAGAGTCAGTAAAATAGAGCTCAAGAATTATTTCCAAGGAATAGCAGTTATTGAAAAATATCAGTTTATTATATACATATTGTTTTCATCAAAAAATGTCAAAGCATCAACAAAAATTTTACATTACGATATTTTGCAGCACTATAACGTGTTTATTGACAGTTTATTATGTATTCATTCTACACAATTGATTCGATACACTCAATCTTGATGTATAGTATATTTTGATGTTAAAACATTTTTCATCATAGCGGTTGTTAGGAAAATTTTATTATTGTAAATTCTCTGGATTTAGAAATAGGATTTCATTTTCATCATGTTAAATTTTACACTTTCATATTTTATCTCTAAGTAATTTACTACAATCGGCTCATTTTCTGTCTGCCTACGATTAGAAACATTCGAACTTATCATGCCACTTTACTAAATCATCATTTTTAGTGATAGTTCGTATGCTACGATTTATCTGTTCAATCCATCTGTAAAACGTACGACTATTTGTTAAATCACTATATTTTTGCTTATCACACTATTTGTAAAATCACTTTTGCCGAATTGTAATCGAAGTAATTGTAGAAATGAATTAAGAGATAATTTTGAGGATATATAAAGGCCATGTGAATAGAGCGGGCAGCGCATTATCATAAAATAAATCCATTCACTAACATCAGAGATTCTTGAATTAACCTCTCCTAATTTGGTCTATTCACTTTTTGAAGACGCATTTTTAAAAATTTAACATTGGTGTCAGAAGTGGGATCTCCTCAACCAACCTCGCAGAAGAGCCTGTCAACGAGGAATTACATCCAAGGAACAGGACAGTTCGAGGGCCGATTCTAATCGCTAAAAACGAGAACGATCCCGTCAATCTTCAAAATGTGGAGCACCATATTCTGGTTATTTTTGTAAGTAATCGAGCATATTTTGTTATCGGACTTCCATTGTGAAAAGAAAATGGCAACTAGCAATACTACTCCCCAAAACCCCGACTCTGGAGGAACAAATTCGGAGAGTTCCCCCGTAGGAGACGAAAATGGTTCTATTAATAACATTCCAATAAATGTTCTTATCAAATTCATACCTATTTTTGATGGTTCCCGCGAGGAACTTAGCTCTTTCGTCAGTGATTGCAATCGCGCATTTAAGCTAGCTACGGCACAGCAAGCAGAATTTTTGCTTGATTTTATCCATACTCAATTACGTGGTAGAGCCAAGGCTGCTTGCACAAATCGAGAATTCTCATCTTGGGCCGAGTTACGCGAATTTCTCAAAAGCATGTATCAAGACAAGAAACATTACGCTCAAATTATCAATGAATTAACTGCTATGCAACAACTTCAACACGAGACAGTACAACAATACGCGGTTCGTCTCGAAACATGCTTGAAACGAGCGGTAAACGCCACACATCAAAATAATGATGATCCATCAGACTTGAACGGAAAATTACGTATGTTACAACAAATAGCAATGTATCGAATCGTCTATTATTCCATTCCCGAAATTTCCGCTCAATTGCGAGGTCGCGACATAAAGACTTTGAATGAGGGTATTAATTCAGCTTTGGCGGAGGAACAAATCCAACAAATGTATCGCTCCAATCCTTACAAACGCAACAATGACCGATACTGTAAAAATTGCAAAAAAAATGGACATGATACCGAATCATGCTACAAGAATAGAAGTACTAAAAATGTTCACGCGTATTCTAGCGGAAAACCTCAAGCTTCTGGATCAAATGAACTTTCCGAGAAATTTTGTCGTTATTGTAAGACTAAGGGTCACGTTATCGAGGAATGTTATAAACTTCAGAATAACAAGAAAAAACGGGAAGAAAATACGAACCATCGCGCTAGTTCAAAGGGTTCCAATTCCAAAATATTCCCTGTAGCCAGGACAGATAGCAGTAAGACTTCAATATCGTCCGACGAAGACGACAAATCAGTTTTAGCTTTGAAAGGTAGTGATAACTGCGTTAAATTTCCAAGCTCAAATTCCAAAAATGGATTTTTCAAACTGCTAATTGACACGGGAGCAGATGTTTCCATTATCAAAATTGAAAAACTGAAAAATTTCACTCTCGATAAAAGCGGTATCATTAGTATCCAGGGCGTGAACAAACAAGGGACAGATAAAACAATCGGTTCAACGAACATAAACCTTGAAAATTTCAACCACAAATTTCACGTTATTGCCGCAGAGACTAATATTCCTTACGATGGAATCATAGGTACTGATTATTTCAAATCAACAGGGACGATAATAGATTTTGAAAAGAAAACACTGAGCAATAAAATGATTCAAGTTCCAATTTTTAATTTAAGTACCACTGAAGAGGTCATTCGTCTTACTCCACGTAGCGAAACTGTTATAAAAGCAGAAGTTTTGAATCCTGAAATCAAGGAGGGTATCATACCCGAGTTAAATTTACATACAGGAGTCTACTTATCCAAAGCAATGGTTAAAGTCCAAAAAGATTCGAAAGTTTTCGTGACAATCTTGAATACTACCAATAAGGTAATGAAAATCAAAGAGATGAAACTTCAATTAGAACCGATTCCAAAAAACGCCTTTTTACTTCATTTGAGAAAAGAAACAGATAAGCCTGTAATCCAGGATAGGAAAACTAGATTGTTTGATAATCTCCGCCTCGAACATTTGAATCCCGAGGAAAAAGAACGTTTGTTAGAAACCTGTCTCGAATTTGATGACATTTTTCATTTGGAAGGAGACACCCTGTCTCACACTGATTCCGTTGTTCATGAAATAACCACATCAACTGAGGTTCCAATTGCTACAAAGAATTATAGGTTCCCTCAGATTCATAAGGAAGAAGTAAATAGACAAATGTCGAAAATGCTTGCTCAAGGAATCATTAGGCCTTCAGTTTCACCTTGGTCTTCTCCTTTGTGGGTTGTGCCCAAGAAACCGGATGCTACAGGTGAAGCAAAATGGAGGATAGTAGTCGATTATCGCAAGCTCAATAATGTCACAATCGGTGATGCCTATCCTCTTCCAAATATATCCGATATACTTGATCAGTTGAGTCATTCACAATATTTTACCACCCTCGACTTAGCTAGCGGGTTTCATCAGATTTTGAACAAACCAGAGGATCGCAGTAAAACCGCATTTAGCACACCTCTTGGTCATTATGAATTCAATAGAATGCCATTTGGGCTTAAGAATGCCCCGGCGACGTTTCAAAGACTTATGAATAACGTTTTGACCGGTTTACAAGGACTTCAATGTTTCGTATATTTAGATGATATCGTCATCTATGCCAATTCCATCAATGACCACGATGCAAAACTACGCGCCGTTTTTGAGAGGTTGCGCTCTAATAACTTGAAATTGCAACCTAGCAAGTGCGAATTCATGCGAAAAGAAGTGGCTTATCTTGGTCACATTATAACTAACGACGGTGTGAAGCCGAATCCTGAAAAGGTTCGGGTCATTGAAAATTTTGCGGCACCTTCATCCCCGAAGGAAATAAAATCTTTTCTGGGTCTCGTGGGCTACTACAGAAGGTTCATTCCAAATTTCGCTAAAATAACAAAACCGCTGACTTGCCTTTTGAAAAAAGATGTTCCTTTCATCTGGAACTACAATCAACAAGAAGCCTTCGAGAATTTAAGAACAAAATTGATTTCTGATCCAATTCTCCAGTATCCAGATTTCTCGAAAGAATTCGTTTTGACGACCGATGCTTCAAAATTCGCAATCGGTGCCGTCCTATCCCAAGGAGAAATAGGCAAGGACCTTCCGATAGCATACGCTTCGCGAACTTTGAACCAAGCTGAAACCAACTACTCAACAATTGAACGAGAATTACTCGCTATTGTTTGGGCAGTAAAACATTATCGTCCATATTTATTCGGGCGAAAATTCAAGATCGTTACTGACCATAGACCTCTCACATGGCTTTTTTCCGTCAAAGATCCAGGATCACGCCTCATAAGATGGCGTTTGAAGTTGCAAGAGTTCGATTATGATATACTTTTCAAACCTGGGCGATTAAATTCAAATGCTGATTGCTTGTCACGCTTAAATCCAGAAAAAGCTTTGGATAAAGTCCTTTTGCTCAAAGAAACTAATACGTATGAAGACTTCCACGAATTTCATCGTTCAGGCGAAAAGCCAGAAAATATCAATTTGAATGAAACTTCTGAATCCGAGGTAAAATCAAACTCGACCACTGCAAACTTCATCTCGATGGAAGTTGACGAGTATGACACAAGTGATCATATTTTTTCTGGAATGGATTCACCCGAAATTCACTCAGTTTTCAAGCACGAAAGAAAAAATAAACGTTCCTATCACTGCTTTATAAAGCAGAGACATCACGATAAAGCTTCTTATTCCGACTTCTTCTATACCTTGCAAAATCTGAGAATTCAGTTAGAAAAGAACAATGAAAAAGAAATCTTCATGTATCCGCCAGAAGATGAATTCTCCAAATTTTCTTCCGAGAAAATACGCAAAATAATAAATTATGTATTCCGGAATGTTGAAATTGAAATCAATTTAATTACAAGTTCACCTATTGAACCGAACAATGACGAAATCAAACGAATCCTACATGATTTCCACGATTCAAAGATTTCGGGACACGCTGGATTTCATAGGATGTACAACAGAATCAAAACGAAGTACAGATGGACTAATATGTCAACGGACATAAAAAATTACATTAGGGTTTGCGATGACTGCCAGAGGAACAAAACTTCGCGAAAAACGCAAAAGGTACCAATGGAATTAACATCAACGGCTTCCCAGCCATTCGAAAAATTATGCCTAGATGTTGTAGGGCCTTTGCCGATCACCGAGAATGGGTTTAGATTTATTCTCACCATGCAGGACGAATTGACTAAATATTCTTTCGCCTTCCCTATTCAGAATCATGAGTCCGAAACCGTGGCTAATAAGCTCATTGACGTTATTACTATGTTTGGGGTCCCCAAGAGTATTCTAACGGATCAGGGTACGGAGTTCAATTCTCAATTGATCAAACGACTTACGAAACTGTTCGATGTTAAGCATTTATTTACTACTGCTTATCACCCTGAGACTAACGGTGCTCTTGAAAGAAGTCATTCGACCCTGAAGGATTACCTAAGACATTACGTTAATGACAAGCAGACTGATTGGGACGAACTATTAAGATTTGCAATGTACGTCCACAATACTTCGATACACAGCGCCACAAAAATGATTCCTTACGAATTGTTGTTTGGTTATAAACCGATTTTGCCAAACAAATTGAAACAAGATCCAGAATTCAAATATACTTACGAGGACTATTTTGATCAATTGAAATACAAATTCAATAGGGCACACCAACTAGGTCGCAAAAACCTGATTGAATCAAAATTGAAATCCAAGGAAAGGTACGACGAGAAAACGGTTCCAAAAAAATTTTCAATAAATGACAAAGTATATTTGAAAAATGAAGGCCAAAAAAAGGGGCTTTCAAAGAAGTTACAGGCTGACTGGCTTGGGCCTTATAAGATTCTTGACATTCATGATAACTCAAACGCCACTATCTAAATGAGTAAGAAACGAAAGACACGGGTTCATTTCAATCGTTTGAAACTTGCCCACTTTGTTGCAGATTCGCCTGCACTCCCGAAACGCGAGGGTTTGAGGTCACGCCAATAAGAAATGCCAGCGGGATCTACTTTGAACATTTAGGACGCGTTAAATTCTATTCTGATTCATGGACAGTTCTAACGTACATTAACTTATCTATACCGGACATGGAACTGGAATTTTTATCGAGAAACTACGAGAGATCTAAACATATGTGTCAGTTATCAGATTTTGAAAGATCTGGTGTGACTAAATCGTGTAATAATATCTTGAATTTCCTCAATCAACAAATTATACGGATTCATTCACAACAATCTTCGTTGAAAATGTTAATTGCTAATAATCGCATCAAACGTGGAATTTTTAATGGACTAGGAACTGTGTGGAAATGGATAACTGGGTCTTTAGATGCTGATGACGCCGAATATTACGACAGGGTCATTAGCGAATCAGATCAAGAACATCACGACATTCAATTGTTAATGAAAGATCAGGTTCAAGTTGTCAAAAGTACCATAAGTAACTTTAATGATTCGATTTCCAAACTCAAATTGAACGAACAAATTTTTAACGGAAATATAGAGAAATTTAACCATTTCGCAAATTCAGTCGCCGATGAAATACAAACGTTAAAAACTATAACCGATTCAGAAATTCATTTAACTCAGATGACTTATCTAGCAAATCAACTCGAAAGAACTTATGAGACTTTAATAGACACAGTGTTATTCGCTAAACAGAACATCATTCATCCGTCAGTCATAACACCTACTAAACTCATGAAAGCTATTAGGGAAAATGTGCAATTGCTATCAAACGGAAAGAATTTTCCTTTCAAGTTAACTGACGAGAATGCGCCTTTATTAATCGACATTTCCGAACTGATAGTATACGGAAAAAATAATAGAGTCATTTTCGTCATAAATATCCCTATTACTCGTGATGATACATTCAACCTTTATAATATTATACCACTACCAGTTGCCCATAGGAATTTACAGACATACGTATATATAGAACCAACTACAAAATATCTTGCCATGTCCGATAACAAAGTCAATTATGCTCTATTACAAAATTTTGGTCACTGTAAAGAAATAACATTCGACGAATACCTATGTAAAAATCAAATTATATACTCCACTTTTAATAACAAGATTTGCGAGACGCTGCTAATCACCTCAACCAAGAATTCAATACCTAACATTTGTACTACGAAAATAGTAAAAGGTTCAGGCCATATTTGGCATAGACTTGTTGGAAACAATTGGATTTTTCTACTTGAAGAGCCTGAAATTCTAACTTGTACATGCCCTAACCACCCTCCTGAAGACCGGAAAATTGTAGGCACAGGAATTGTGTCCCTTCAACAAGGTTGTCAGGCTTTCGCAGGAGACGTCCAACTTATTTCTACTGGAACAATCAAGACAGAATACCACGATATCGTACCATCCTTTCCAATCCTCGAGGACGACTGCTGTAACGAAAAGAAAATCGAAAATATCATTGGAAAAATCCAACTCGACCCTGTTCAATTTACGAACATAAAAGATGACGAACTACGAGTTGCTTCACATCGTTTAGACGATCTCAACGAGAGAATTGATAGGCAAATGAACCAACCGCATTTGATTGCTCACGCAAAGTGGTATTCCATCGCCATAAGCATTATTGGAAGTTCCTTCGGACTCTATGTGGTCTACAGACTCCTGAGTTACCTTGGTTTTTTCAATTTAATGAAATTGCTATGTTATAGAAAGGAAACCGAAGACAATAGTAAAAATGCAACAGGATGTATGGTTGCAATATACAACCAATGCCACTCCAATCGAAGAAGCAAGAGTTTAAGCCGACATTTCTCTCCGCCCGATGCTATTGACGAAATCGAGGAAGAAATCCCTTATCAGTCTCATCCTGGTACTCTTACGCAAGAAAAACCGATATTG
The DNA here is from genome assembly GCA_028476575.1 of Platygaster robiniae. Classification (NCBI taxonomy): domain Eukaryota; kingdom Metazoa; phylum Arthropoda; class Insecta; order Hymenoptera; family Platygastridae; genus Platygaster; species Platygaster robiniae. The sequence goes on from CM052019.1 coordinate 29,812,914, forward strand.
AAATATCCTGCTCGTAGGAGATCGACGTCCGTCCCAATGGATATCCTCATCAAACCAGATGTTGAGTGAAGCCAAGGTTATTTGAACCATGGCATCAATCTTCGCCGGGAGGTGTTAGGAAAAATTTATTATTGTAAATTCTCTGGATTTAGAAATAGGATTTCATTTTCATCATGTTAAATTTTACACTTTCATATTTTATCTCTAAGTAATTTACTACAATCGGCTCATTTTCTGTCTGCCTACGATTAGAAACATTCGAACTTATCATGCCACTTTACTAAATCATCATTTTTAGTGATAGTTCGTATGCTACGATTTATCTGTTCAATCCATCTGTAAAACGTACGACTATTTGTTAAATCACTATATTTTTGCTTATCACACTATTTGTAAAATCACTTTTGCCGAATTGTAATCGAAGTAATTGTAGAAATGAATTAAGAGATAATTTTGAGGATATATAAAGGCCATGTGAATAGAGCGGGCAGCGCATTATCATAAAATAAATCCATTCACTAACATCAGAGATTCTTGAATTAACCTCTCCTAATTTGGTCTATTCACTTTTTGAAGACGCATTTTTAAAAATTTAACACGGTCTAAAAAGCCTACTTTTTTGCTTGTGTAAAAATGCTGAAATCTAAATTCAAGTGTGATAGATCGTAAAAAACGAGTGTACAATTTTACCAGAAGAATGAAAATACCTTAACTGCTAATGATTGATAGCGGTCTTACAATATAAAATAAACGGAATAAAAAGTGTGATTTTTTAGCTTTCCCCTAATAACACAGTTTAACAAAAAAAAAAAAGGCAGCAGAAATTTTTCAAAAAATGACAACCTTATGCCTTTAATAAACAAACTTCAAAATGATTTGAAAGTTTGCATCGATTTTTCGAGATATTAACTATAATAAATATGAATTGAAAAATCGCTCAAATACGTCTAATTTCAGAAAATAAAAATATCGTAATGATCCGCTTGACGCGAAGAATTTATTTTTACAATTTTTTGGTGCAAAAATGATATTTTTATCAGTCATCTCGGGCCTGATTTATTTCCGAGAAATGAATTATTGTCTTCACGAAAGGGCAGCCTTCCCAAATAGACTAAATATATTCAGTCTATTTCCTTTTCCTACTAAATGAAGGAAAAGAGTGACTTGCAACTCGATCGCCTAATATTCAGTCTATTCGGGAAGGCTGCCTTTTTGTGAAAATAATGGTACGGCTCGTGGTGACTGATGAAAATAATCATTTTTTCACCGAAAAAATTGTAAAAATGATTTCCTCGCGTCAAGCAGATCATTATATCTTTATTTTCCGAAATTAGACTATTTTACGATTTTTTAATCTTATATTTAATTTATATTTTTCAATTTATATTACATATAGTTAATATCTCGAAAAAATCGATGCAAACTTCAAAATCCTTTTGGGGTTTTTTTAATGATGACCTAAGGTTGTCATTTTTACAAAAACTTCTCGAGCATTTTTCCGAAAGCCAAATTTTGTTAAACTGTGTAATAAAACAAATTTGGGAATCCGATATCCAAGTATGTACACCATAACGAGTGAATGAACAAAAAAAAAACGGGGCTTATTTCCATAGATAATTTATTCATTCCACAGGGCTTCTTAATCCCTTATGAACACTCATTCGAAATGAGTTAGCGATCGTCTCTACACAACATTCCCTGATATTCTTGTGTATCTGACTGCAAGGATACATAAAAGAGGGAGAAGACAAAGTGGGCCTTACGGCAAACGACTGTTAAGGCTAGGTGGAAGCTATTATACCGACTTTGTAATAATAAGTTAATCTTTAAACAAATTGTCAAAATGGGAAATGCGTTTGGATACCGTTAAAACCCATGTAATCGTACATTGCTTAGCTTTAATATTTGCGAAATTCGCAAAATTTTATTTTTTTTCAAATATGTGAAAAAAATAATAATTTGCGATGTTGCAAATATTAAAGCTAAGCAATGTACAATTACATGGGTTTTAACAATTTCCAAATGGATTTTCCACTTCGAAAATTTATTCAAAGATCAACTTATTATTACGAAACGTCGGTATACAGGAATCTGTAATTGCTTCCACATAGCCTTAAGACGACTCGCAACCTACTGTAGTGCGAGAAAGACGCCTAGAACGGGATTCAATTGAAAGAAAGAAGGACGAAAAGAGAAGGTCTTGCGAGTCGTCTTAATCTCCTTTCTTGATTCCAAGTCACATATATTGTTTTAAGGTAATACTTACACTTGGGCAATTTTCTATAGATTTTTTTGAAAAATTGAGAATTTAATCTTGATGTTGTACCTAATCCATGGTAAAAATTTCATAATTGCCTACCGAATTGATTTTTGATTTATAATTTTTGAAATAAACACTCACGTATATGGGGAATCGTGCATTTCCGCTTACATTTCAAAAACTTTTCTATAATTAATTCCGAAAAAATTACTGAAAATTACTTTTATGATGAATATAAACCTTGCAAAATTTCAACAAGGGTTACCGAACTATTTTTTGGGAAATTTACAAAAAAAACCTACAACTGTCACTTTTGCACGGACCATAGATACGCTTGGCAACGTCGCATTTTGAAAGACGCAATAATAATATTTCCGACATATTTATATCATTTAAAATTTGAAATATATTCACAAAAAACACTACATGCGTGAACTACAGCTACGGCTGCGCATGCAAACATGTTTACATACATTTACATATTTACATACGCTGAGAGATATAAAAAAACAGTTGCAATGTCGCCAAATCCACAAATTAAAATTGCGGAGCTGAATGAAGTTGGCCACGCAAGACTCTGTGACTAAAGTCAATTTTTTTCAAGTGCAAGAACTACCTTTATGTAGAATCTGTTATGTATGCGCCTGTTTGAGTAAAAAAAAAAAAACTGCATTAACTCCGAAAAAAAAATGGTATTTCACTCAGAACAAGTAAAAAGCGTTCGTAAATACATTTTTCAATCAAACTCTGATCCGAATGAAACAATTCTGTACGTAATAGCACGTAATGAGGTGAAACCACGAAACATTCGAATTTCGAGTCACGCGCGTGGCGTGAAAGTCGCGCATTTTCAGCACGACAACGTTACTCGAGGTGCATGAAACTCGGCTGATTTTAGATGGAAAAAGTTCCCTTCCACTGCTCTGTAATGAACACATTGCCCGTGAAGAATTTCACCTTTGAACGTCTTATTTAATCATGCAGACGACTGTAAGTAACGACGATTTGTATTTAAAAGGCGCGCAAGAAAGCGACGTGCGTATCTGGAGTAACGAACATCGTCTACTTTGGTTTTCGCGCATTAGAAACCAAATGCGAGGAATACAATTAAAACCAAGCGTGAAAGCGAGCGTTTTTTCTTCAATGTCAATGATGGACTTCGTTCCAATCAAGGAACAAATGAGCCACCTTAAACTGGCACAACCTTGACAGCACAATCAAAAAAAGAAAACTATTGAGTTGCACGATATTCATTGCTTTTTAGATATATTTTTAAAAAATGTTTCCTTTTTTTTTAAAAAAAAAATGCCAATTAGAATTACTCGTGGTTAAGCTGGCACAACAAACGAAAAAAAAAAAAAAAAAATGACAGCACAATCTAAAAATAAAAACATACCTACTAAAATGATCAAGATACGTCTTCGAACAATTTGCAACAGTTTTTATGAAACCCATAAGATCAACATTTAATATTGCACATTTTAGAACATTCTTATTTTTTGATTGTCTGTATTGATGTATTATTCATTCGTCTCGTTTCTCTCAGTGTTACCTTTTTTTTTAACTTAATGCAATTAATTTCTGAAAAAACAATTCAATAAAAATTCAACATTGTGCAACGGAATACGTTTTTCATTTTATGATTGTGTTGACAAGGTTGTGTCAGCTTGGTTAAGTAAAAACATGATCGTTCTAGCTTCATAAAGCTACATATTTATTTTCTGAACAAAGTTACCGTGTGAAAAAAAAATCTGCAATCATCTAGATCCTTTGAGGAACCAAAACCCAGTTTCACATTATCCCACTTCCATTCTCGAACGAGAATCAAGATTTTGGCGCGACGGTTACTATATCCTATTCAAATCACACAATGCGCAATTAACTTTCCATCCTCTTTCCCACAAGCTATCGGAAAAATCGCGCGAAAAACGCCTGACTTACAAGTCGGCCTATGCGGCGAATAATTCGAACTTATCTCAATGCAGAATGCCCTTTCACGAGCTATCCTCGCGAAAGTGGCCGCTCGCTTTTGTGCTCGTCTGATTTTTTTACTTCGATTTCTTGTACTAGAGATGGTACAAGCTTGCATTTGATAATAAGTTTATCTAATTGAAATTGTATCATTAAGAAAAATCATAAAGTAGGTAAATTTGTATTGACAAACTAAAAAATTTCTACTAGTTAAATCAAAATTATTTATTTATATAGGATCTCATTGCTCATGAATTTTCAATGTCAATTATTTCCAACGAATTTACTGCAAAATAGAAGTTATAAAAAAGCAAGAAAAGTAAGAATGGAAAGTAATTATAATGATGGATCTAATTAATAACAAATGTAAAATTCGAAATTGAGGGGCCGGAAAACAACATCTGCGCGCGGGACAGTTAGAGAATGAAGGAATGAGTGAACAGGCCTAGCGCTGTCGAGCGCGATCGTACGGACATTTTAATCCGTTTTTGAAAACTATTCTCGCGATTGCTCCGAAATCAATCATCCGATTTTCGCCAAATTTTGAAACACATATTCTACTTGCTTCAGTGACGCCTCGAGGACGAAAAAAAATTATCATTCATCGTCATAACTCAAAAACAATCGTCTCTTTTGTATTTGACCGCTTATTTATGAAAAATTTGTGTGAAAATTTTTCATATCGTGGAAAAAAAGACGCTTGCTAATAAATTCAAAAAATGTTTATAAATAAGTGGTCAAATACAAAAGAGAAGATTGTTTTTGAATTATGACGTTTTTTGATCATAAATAATAATTTTTTTACATCCTGGAGGCATCACTGAAGCAAGTAGAGTATATGTCTCAAAATTTGGCGAAAATCGGATGATTAATTTCGGAGCAGTCGCGAGAATAGTTTTCACAAACGGATTAAAATGTCCGTACGATCGCGCTTGACAGCGCTAGGCCTGTTCACTCATTCCTTCATTCTCTAACTGTCCCGCGCGCAAATGTTGTTATGCTTTCCGGCCCTTCAATTGGAAAAGTTTTGTAATTAGTGAATTTTATTAAAATCGTCATTATGATAGTTAATGATCAATCCAAAATTTTCATGTTCCAACGCAAATTTACGTTTGTGATTTGTCATTTTCTTAAATGAATTTTTTAATTGGATGATTTTTTAAAATCGAATGTCAAGTGACATATTGTTTACAACAGAATGTTTTGTTTTTTAGTTTTTGAAGTCAATGGAGTAAAAATTAGTGATTTTCTAATAACTCACACATTTTTCTGCAAAGTTTTCACGCCGAATATTTATAACTTTTTTTTAACTAATTGTAACTGCATCGGAATGCAGCAAATTCCATCAGTCCATGAAAATTTATCACTTATTCTAATTACAAAACAAAATTGCAATTTTGAACATTGGTCAATAAAAATATTAAGGTCACTTAAATTCTGATTTTACATTTTTTTGTTAGTTCACTACCCATAACTATTTTAAATTCGTTTATTTCTAAAACTTTTTCAACTTTATTACATTACAATACGTTAGATAAAAAACGGGCCACAAAAAATTCACGAATAACAAACACTAAATAAGGATAATAATGTTAAGAAAATTTTTTTTTTAATTTACCTACAACATTTTTTTTAACTTGGATTTTTCAATACAAAATATTTTACAATTTTGAAAATTTAATTTCGTTTAAATTGACATCAAGACATTGTAAATACATAATTTTTCATACTTCGACACGATTTTAGCTTTTTTATTTGTGGTTTTCCTTAATGATAACCATAAGATGATTTTGTAAAAAATGTTTTTTAGTCAATTTTGTTTCATCATTTAAGCATATTTTTTTTTATTTTCGAGTGAATCGCACGTTTCACAGCTACAATTTCAAACCAGAACTTTTGTATGATAAAAAAATTCGAATTTTCACGATACCTGATTAAGAATGCAATTAATCCTATTTTGATAGGAATTGACCGTTTATTCTACTCACAACAAAATTTACAACTTTTCAAATTTCTTATTCAAAATATCAAGAACATAAATGTTTTCGAATCAATAATTTTAATTTGTTTTAATTGAAACCTTACCTACGACTATTTGTCATTCTTTTATTTCTTATACTTCAACTTTATTACCTTTTGTAGCAAATTCGGAAAAAAAAAACTCTGAATCGAAAATTTATATATTTTAAACACCGAATAATAATGATGGGAAGAAATTTATTTATTTTTGAACTTAAGTATGTAAAATTGCAATCAATTCGTTTTTTGATGCGTAGTATTTGCAATTTACGATGTTTCTCATCCAAAATATAAAAATTACAAATTGGCCTGATCTCACTATTTCTATTTTACATCAATTCCATTCATAACAACAATTTTTCAAATTTTTTCATTTCTAGCCTTGTTTTATCCATAAAAAAATTTTTCATTAGAAACTAACCGTACATTATATTCGAAATATTTTTCATCCAATTCTACATTTTTCCAATTATTTAATAGGTTAGATTCAATTGTTCTACAGGAAAAAAATGTTTTCACGATTTTTTTTTTGCAAAAACAAAACAATATTTTTTGAAAAACTCATTGCACATTAATTTATCAATGTCGAAGGCATTTTAGAAATTTTTTCACAATGAAATCTTCGTAATTGAGTGCACTACAGCAATCGTGCCAAAATCTTATGTTTTTCCACGGTGAACACATTTTCTCGAAAATCATTTATCTGAACAATCTGAATTTTTTCAAATTTGTTTATAATTATAATAGCCTCTGCGTGAACGAAGGATTTTCAATTTCAAGCAAAACCTTTTTTTTCTTGGTGCAAAAACCGAAAGCCCAGACGTTAAAAAATCAAACATTTTAGGAAAATGACCATTATTTTTGTAAAAATATTAATTCAGCAAAATCCTTCGTCTATGCAGAGCTAAATGTATAAACTGGAGTTTTTTTTGTTTTTCGTATTGCAGATAAACAGTTTCTTATTCATCATGCTCACCGCGCGCGGTGTCAGAAAAATTGTGTTTTGGCTCAATGGTCGTTACGACCTTGATTACGAAAATTGTTTTCTGAATAAATTCATCAAATACCTTGTGACATGAATTCATAAATAGGTTCTGAGTTTTTGAGAAACAAATTGTTTTGTTTTTATAGAAAACAATCGTCAAAATGCCCTTTATTTCTCGAGCGCAAGTGTATAGAACTCCTTAATTTTGTTGTGTACTTTAAATTTTGAAATCTTACAATTAATTACACATTTTGTGTTGAATTTTGTATTTTAAATCCAAAAATGTAAATTTTGAAATCCTTTTTATTGCCATGCAGTGAATAGTTAATAAAAATCTATACATTCATGGATTTTTGATACAAATTTAAACTCAACATTCGATAACTTCTGATTTTTTTTTCAATTTGCTCTAAAAATTTTCGTTATTTCATTCCTTCGCCTCTCTTTTATACAGGTACAACCATTTTATCTTCAGTTTTTCAGCTTTTTCAACCCCTGAACTTTGCCTTTTTTTGTCACGTTCCCGGCCGATTACTTTCGGGATCATCGTAGCGTGAAGAGCTCGGGCGTTACGAAAACTCGGCGTTTATTGAAGGCATTCTTGGACGGTATTTCTCCTCTTGAAATCGGGTACATGTATCGCGCTTCAATCGGAGATACCGCAACACGAAGGAAATACCTGCCTACTTGGGATTACGGTACACGAAAGTCACTGGCGCGTCGATGAAAACGAGCCGAGTTCATGTTCGTTGCGCCTTCCTTCGGTGCTTTGAACTAATCGAGGCCTCGAAACTCGAGACGTACTGGAAGTAAGTCGAACTGGTCGAATCAAGAATATTCGATCGTAGTCAGCCCGAGCCGAATTACACATCATTATTCCATGTCAGATGTACAACTTACATCTTTTTTCAAGTCCGTGGGAACATGCTCCTTTTTCCCACGCTATTCCGTAATTTTAACAATAAGGCGAATTTTTTTCATGTTATCTTTTTCAGAATATTTTCATTGCAAAATAAGCAAAATTTTTTGCATTACTCACAAAATGACAAACAATTAAATCTCACGATTGTATACGGCATTTACTTTTTTCAGGATTCTGAACCTTTTCGTAACTCTCGATTTTTTCTGAAGATTATTATTGTCATCATCATCATTATTATCCTTACAAGCAGCAGTCACGAAGAACTGATGTTGCCTGCATCTGGCGTAATATGTACAGATGAGTTACAAAAATGATAGGTTCATATAAAATATAAAATTTTATGTAAAATGTAACTGTATAAGAAAACTTGGTGATAGATAGTCTATTGAATGGCATTGAATTGGTGTTGATCATAAGCCTTCTTGAACGCAGTCATCGATGATGAACATGTCACTTTTTGTGGCAAGGAGTTCAGTAGTGCCACTTAATACTCGAGACGACACATGCATTTTTTTTAATGTATTACGTATGATTTATTCAAGCTTACCACGAAAACGCTTCCTAAATATATGAATTAAAATCTAAATAAAATTAAGTAAATAATATACATTACGTAATGCAATATCGAAACCTTCAAAACCAACTTAGAATTCATCACCCCCAAGTTATAAAGAATGGAAATTATTGAAAGCCATACAGTGCAAATGAACGAAATTTCTATAATACGATTGAGCTTTTCACCTAGTATTTTTCATTACATTTGCTTCAAGAGGAAAGCGTTTTTCGATTAGATTACACTGACTCGAGACTATTTCTGATTTCCTGAAAAAGTATTCTACGCAGCAAAACATTGCCATCACCTTTGTTCCCAAGCAATGTTATCGATCAAACGTCGGATTGAACAGAATGATACAAATTGGAGTAGGAAGCGACTGATAATCCCAGTCAATGTGGCTATTGTCAAAGTTTTACATGAAATGCACTACACTTGCTTTTTAAGAAGAATCGGTTTTTTATGGTTTCTCTCGATCGAATTCAAGTTCTTTCTTAAGTCCCATTTTTGATTCCAGTATAAGAAAAACAAAATAAAATCTGCTAACAATTATGAATGTTATGGAATTTTGTTTAGAGAATAATCAAGATTCGTAAGATTTATCAAGCTGTTCGAAAATTTCTGTAAAAAAAAAAGTGGTATACAATTTATAGCGTCAAAATAATAAATTTCAATTTTCCAAGCTTGATTTTTGATGATTGTGCAACAGAAATTTCCAGAACATTTCAGATTCATGAATGATTCTTGAAAATATGATTTGAAAAAGACATGCAAAGGAGACTTCCCATTCTTAAGGGGGGCACTCTATGAAACGCGACAAAAAAATAGTCAATTTTCTTCATTTAATTATACAGAAACAGAAAAAGACGGGAAAATTCCATTTGAAATACGTGTAGATATTGGTTTAAGGAAGAATAGAAACATTGTTGTAATTAATAAAAATTCAAAATGGTGGACATATTGAGCATCTCCCAAAGTAATAATTCTTTTTCCCGTTCACACGACACCGTCCGAAGTTAAAGTCTTAAACATACAAATGATACATCAAATTAATAAGCAGAATTGTCTCTAGCGCATGAACCAGAAAAACTATACATTTTATAAAAATATAGCAACAGAACCATATAAACAAGAAATAGGTTGATTTTTGCCTTGTTGTTTTTATTACAAAACAGTTTGTAAGAAATTTTTTAATAGATTTATGAGGTTCATGATTAATTTGATGTATCATTTGTATGTTTAAGACTTCAATTTCGGACGGCATCTTGTGAACGGGAAAAAGTCTTATTACTTAGGGATATGCTCATAAGTCCGTCATTTAGAATTTTTATTATTTATGAAAATTTTTATATTTTTCCTTAAACTAATGTCTACATATATTTCAAATGGAATTTTCCTGTCTTTTTCAGTTTCTGTACAATTAAACCTATATAGAAAAAAACTTCAAAAAAGTAAAAAAAGGTTGTCGGCTAATACAGAACAAAACTAATATCATATTGTGGTGATATGATATTATAAACAATTGTGTACCAAAAATTATTGATATCCAATTGTCGGCCAAACCCTATCAAATTTTGAAGCAAAAATTTATGCTGCCATGCCTACTAAAATGTCATAAAAGACAGCGAGACATAGTGGTATAGCTCGAATTCATATATACATTAGTCCTACACAATAAAGTAACAAAAAGACCCGACAACCTGCTCATTTTCTTGATTTTACATTTTTATTTGCTATTTGGGAAGTATTTTCGTGCAGAAATAGGTTAGTAAATTATACCTACTTATTTTTGCACGAAAATGCATTCGCATTATACTGATAAGAATATAAGCATTTGTTGCTATCGTGATTATGCAGATGCGTCGAAAAAATCTATAGAACTTTTTTGTGATATTTCCCAAAATATTTTTGATATAAAATACATCACTCTCGATTTCAGATTGAATAATCAATTATCATGTCCATTATTCTTGTTATCAGAATGCTACTGATATCTTATTACTGCTTATTAGGCAAAGTCGGTAGAATTTACTTTGGTAGGTCACTATTAATTGGAACATTTTATTATTCTAATTTTAGACAGATGAGTTGACACCCTTACATCTGCATAAAGTTGAATTTGCATGAATCGCTACTATGAATACGTTTGCATGTACATAGCGCATGTAGACTTATTTGAACAAACTCTTTACAAGAGCATGATTCTAAAGTTTATACGAAATTTTCACGAAAATCGGGTCCTACCTTGAATCGCTATATGTATGCTTGCAAGCACATCTTTTCAACGACAATTGTTATATATTATAATTTATTTTAAAAGGTTATTGCTGTTGATCAGAGCAGGTTGTCGGGTCTTTTTGTTACTTTTTTGTGTAGGACTAATGTGAATATGACTTCGAGCTATACCACTATGTCTCGCTGTCTTTTATGACATTTTAGTAGGCATGGCAGCATAAATTTTTGCTTCAAAATTTGATAGGGTTTTCACAAATATTGATTAGGATACTTGATTACTTGAACAAAAAAATTCGCAATTTTCAATTCATAATAATTAGAAATTTTCTTGCACGCAATATCTAGTTAACTTGTGTGAAACTTACATCAGATAATATAATGGTCTGAGCAATTTTTCGCTTCAATGGAATATTACACAAACTGAAGAAAATTTTTTATGAATTAAGAAATTAGACTACGGGAATTTTTTCGAAATTTTATTCATAAAGTTTGAAGATATCAAGTACTCCAATAACTATTTTTATCACATTCTTAAACGTAATCTGCAGCATCCTTTCCTTTTTTCGTTGACAAACGTTTTGCCTTATCTGCCTGTAACAGATAATAATATGAATAAATACCTCAGATTTTTCATTCAAATCTTTGCATTCTTCAACATTAGTTTTTTTTTTTTATTCGAGTCCGAGTTGAATTATAAGAAAAAACTATGATGCGTAATTTGATTGCTTATTTTGTAATTGTGTCAAAAACGTGAGGAATCAGTTTTGAATGAAAAATATTCGCTATGTAAAAAAAAAATTTGCCTAAATTTTATAATAAAAACAAAAATCATCACTAAAAAATTTAGGTTGAAATCAATTTTTTATTTAATTATTAATTTTTTTTTTCATACATTCTTTATCGGCTAGAAAATTCTTCTATTAGATGTGATTGTCAAATTTTTTAATATCATGTTTTAAAAAAATTATGAAAAATATGAAAGTATTGCTAAAAACTAAAAAAACGGTTTAGGTTTTCCATCTGAACCTTACGATTATGATTATTATGACTACTATTACTACTTTTATGTTTTATTGTTATTAAAATGTTTTTTAATAATATAAATATATTTCGTCGAATTCGAGTTGTTAAGTTAATGGCATAATTTTTAGTCTTAACGTTTTTTTGACAATGAATTCTAACAATATAAGTTTACCGTAAATTATTTATTCAGGTTATACTCACTATTCTTTTTTTCCTTTATTGAAAAAACTATCTGGCAGTTCCAGGGGCGAAAATATGCATAAATAGGCATAAAATGCATGATTGAATTTCTTATTTTATAATAAAATTCGTGAATATTTAATGCTGACAAATTTTATAAATGGGCCTTGAATTAAAAATTAACGCTTTGCTATGAATGAAAATATGCCGCCCAAAGTTAATAATTAAAAAGAAAATATTCATGATGAATAATTTTATACTTCAATCAATTTCTCATTTTATTTTTATTTATTTATTTATGTATTTTTTCGTATTTTCTTTATCTACGAAAATATTGTCGATTTTCAAATAGTGTTTCGCTGTTCAAATAAGATAGTGTATAAAATTTATTCAATATTTCTTAAAACCCTAAATCTGATGTTTTGAATCTGAACTTTGTTATCATTACTTATTGTTATTATTAATATTATTATTATTATTATTATTATTATTATTATTATTATTATTATTATTGTTATCAATTAACTTTTCAAACAAATATATTTTTCAATATAAAAATATTTTTACGAATGCGAGTTTATAAACTACTGACACTATTTTTTAGGTTAAAATTTTTTTGAGAATAAATTCCAACAATACAAGGCTACACTGTTATAAAATTATTAAAGTTTGACTTACCGTTTTGTTTTTCATTTGTTTTAAAATATCGTTCGGTAGTTCAGGGCTCAAAATGAAAGAATATTTTTCATATTATGAAAATATAAACTGACAAAAACAATCCTGAAACAAAAAGAAAATTTGACCACAGAGTAAACAAAACCGAAAAACAATCTTGCAATATGCGAATCAAAGAAATCAGAGTACTTATCTGAACTTTATCGGAGGAATTCCTCAGTTTTGCTCGATTTCGTCCATGGCAAAACTCAATTGTCATAACTCGAAAGTGTTTGTAAACAACTGTCACCTGTCACTTTTCAGTATCTTCACCTGTGGCTTTCTGGGCTTTCTTTACATGTATACCCAGTGCACAGGCCTGAAGAGGTAGAAAGAAAGTCATCAAAATTGATGATTTTTTAATTTTTTTCAGTTTTTGACGTGTTTGAAAAATATTTAAACAATAATTTGTAAATTTTTACCCCGGGCCCGGATTTTCTCACTACGGCCCTCTCAGAACATTGCGAAACACCTTACGCCATCTCTTAGAAAACATTTTAGATGCACATTTTTTAGCGCCCGAAGAAAGCCGAGTGAATCCGAAGTATAATGTAAAACGCCGAAATGGACGAAAATCGTGACGCTCTTGCGTCGAATTTCAAAATACGCGACGCTCATTGGCTGCCGAACGTGAGAACAATGAGAGAGCGGGAAAAATCGACGCGAACCCTAAATGTTACAGAAAAGAAAAGAGCTGACTTTCTCGTCCTGTATTACCCGACATGAAAGTTCAACTGAACTTTTCGATAAAGAAAATGGACTTTTTTTTTGCCAGGTTTCATAGAGTGCCCCCCTTAACGTGAAAAGTTGTTTTTGTAGCTTTTAAAAGCCATAGACTCGTGCTCGCCAAAACCAAAATCTCACCCCCGTGTACAAAATACACAGTATCTGACAAGACGTTGCACGAAGAACAGCTCAAAATTTGGAGTCTCTGAATTTCGAAACTACTTTCCATTTGAACCCTAAAAATTCTATGAGAAATCGCTGATGATATTAACATTGAAATGGAATCAGCATTAGATTCTAATGCAACGTCGATAATCTAACGTGAACGCATTATATGACAGAGAAACTGTATAAACTTGGGAAGGGTGACACATTAATTGCCGAAACGATAACCGCTTTGCCTGGTCAAATAATTCCCTCAAAATGAACTTTGATATCAGAGCATTAAAAAATAATAACACGATTATAAAATATACTATTCCGATTTCTCTCGATCCGATTTCAGTTTTCTTATCCCTTGTACATTATGACTATTGAAGTGTACCGCAGACGCATACGCGGGTCTTCAGGTCGAGAAACTTTCGAATGGCCGCGACGTCGATCGGACTTGTCGCGAAAAACCGTGAGGGTCGCAGACAACGAAAGTCATGCGATCCTCGTTAAATCACGGATGCTAGGACGATAAATAAATGGAAAAAACACCTGCTTCTAGCACTTCCACTCGGGAAATCGTGCTACCATTAGCGCCGACTTCCTGCTCGTTTTCTCTGTAATAACTTGGTATCACGCAGCATCCGACGTTCCGTTATCCGGTTATGAAAAAAAGACCGCGCAACTCGTCATTTTCCGGCTGTGAAGCGTACCGCGGAAAAAAGCTTCTGTTCTCAAAATGGGAATCATTTTCCATCGCCAGAAAATATGGCTTTTTCGAGTGACAGGCATTATATATATATATATATATATATATATATATATATATATATATATATATATATATATATATATCTCCTCCTTAAGCTCCTTTTTAAAAGTCCCGTTACTCCCGTTCCATCAATGGCTTCGACACCCGAATTAGTCACACGGTACCCCTTGTTGATCAACTTCCCGGAATTTTAAAAAGGAGTTCCAGCTACAGAAAAATAAAGACTTATCGGGCGCGATTCTAAAATGTTTCGCGTGCAGATTTCGACATATTTCATCGCAGAAATGTAAACAAGGTCTAATTAGAAAACACCAATCGTCTTTTGTTCGAAAAAAAAGACCAATATCACGTGATTTAAAACATGTTTTTAAGAAAAAATTTTAATTTATTAAACGAAAACGGGGGCTAATCTTGAAAAAACGTTTGGGGGGGAGTATTCAGGGGGTGATAACCAACTGTTCTAGACAAGTTTCATGTTTTTGGAATTTTTTAAGTCACACAGTGAAATCAATGATTCTTTATGCTTAAAATCGATTCAAACTTTGATCGTACTCAAGCAAATCTGAGTGATTCAAGCTTATACTGATTCGGAATCAGTCGAATCAACTGGTGCAACTTTCGGAATCAGGCTGAAAATATATTGAACCATGCCGAATCAATCAAAATTAACACTGTGCAGTGGTAATTGTCATGATGACAATACGTTTTGAATTTCTATTCGATACCCGACATGAGAATATATCTGCCTATTACAAGGATATGTATTTCTATCGGAACGAAATCATTATTGTCTTGTCAAATATCCGCGCGTATGCCTCTGATAACGATAGGGACTCTCACGGTAACGACACATACACTCACCTCACACATGTGGATCCCTCTGACACGTATACAGCATATTTATCATGACAATACGCAATCAAGAATACACGTATTGTCCTAGCAGCATCTGCTTAGATTTTTAGAGCAACTTAAAAGTAGTGTCCCTTGCAGTATCTTATCGTCACCATGACAATTTCAACTCACAGTGCATGGCATCTGCAATAAGCATGATCCTACCACTTCATAGAATACCACTTTTTCTGTGATCCAACAAACCCTTATCGTTCATTTTGATAAAGCTGCATAGAAATTTTTGGAAAATTGACTCGAGCAGAAACCAGCCTAAAATAAACATAACACTGGACCATCAGAAATTTAGTTTAAACAAGACAAATTTTTATAACTCCAGAGCTACCTTCTCTTAATTCCTAACGTATTTATTCATTTAGCAGTGTCTTCCAGTAGGTCTTACTGTAAATATAAGATCCACTTTCTGCACCTCTTTGCTCTAGTTTTAATAAACAGTTCTCACATGTTCCTTAGTAACTGCAATCAATCACTTTTCATTTCTCACGCCATTACGTGATGATTTCCATAATCTTGAAATAACCTTCAATCATTACATAATGAAACCATATGGTATATGTGTTCCTAATATAATTATTACATTACTTTCCAAGGATTTTTTTACAATCCTTTTTTCGCAATTCAGTAAAAAGTAAAATAACTGACCGATTGCCAGAGTATCGAACACATTCAATATTCAAAAAACTAATTTTACTCGTAACCTTTCGTCATCCATTCCAGCAATTTCAAGCCAACACCTGTTAAACATCCCATTGTTTTCGATTTTCGGAATTTCACGAGCTGAACCTTTTTCCACGACTCTTTCCTGTACTGTTATCGAGTTATTGAAGATTAGATAACAATTTGTTTGCAAACTGAAACCCGAATAAGGATATGGATATGGTATTATAATTGCGCATTGCGTCATCGGTGCGATTGCTCGGTTTCGCTTTTTATCCTGGCCCGAGATAAAAAAATGTAGATTCATGAAAGCCGGTGCTAAAGGTCGCGAATTTTCCGCGGGGCGTTCTCGCACGATCACGAATTCACAATGAGCTCGCTCGCGCGGTGAGTTACGGGATTCGGAGCTTTTTGCTTGACGCGATTTCTTCTCCGTCCAAGACAGACCGTTAGACACCACGGAAATAGATAAAAAAAAATTTAGCCCTGTTCATTGATAAACGGGGCGCTCAGTGAACTGGAGAAAAATCAACGAGAACAATGAACGAGCTGGAGAAGGGATGGATTTTTGGTGGATGGGTGGGATATAAAACAGGAGCTTGAAGGACTGAAATGTTGCAATGAGGATAAATTATACCTAAAATGCTTTAACCAGGACTAAAATTGTGACTTGAAATATGATCATCAGGTTTTAAAGGGGAAAGTCCATGTAAACAGCGGAAAAGTTGCCCATGTTTGTTATTTTTTTAATAATAAACAAAAGGCCGATTGCTACTAAATTTACATATGCTTAATGATAATTATCAAAGTGCGACTCGTCATTTTTATAACGAGAAAAAAATCAAAAATGGCAGAGATAGTGCACCCTTACACATCAGTAGTCCGAATTGATATTTTAAACGGTGGGCGTTATAACTCAAGTTACATTCATCTTGAAAACACAATATTTTTCTGAGCGTTGATTGATGGATGTAATTGCGTACTGAATGAATTCGTTTTCCATTTTGACACATTTTTCAAAAACGCTGGACACAGAATAAAAAATTTTAATTTTGCCAGATTCTTTTCTCTTTTTTTTAAATATAAAAAAGTTTTTTTTTTTTTAAAAAAGTGAAATCGATAAGTACACTAAGAAAAGTGGTATCGCTAGACCTCCTAAAAAATTTTTGAAATAAATAACCTTCAATAGATGCGTATTGAAAAAAAAAACTTTTAGTTATGTAGGGGAGAGTCGGGTAAAACGGGCCAGGCGGTTAAAACGGGTCCCTTCTTTAATTAAATAAATGGTGCTGTTACCTATCAGTGAACATATTGCACTTATTGTGTGTAACCTAAGAACGTTATTTTGAATGTTTCGATTATTTATGATACGACAGCTGTCAGTGACATATTACCATAGTTTTCGATCATTTCATCATGTTCCAACTTTCTTCTATTAGAGCTTGACTCGTTAGATGGAGTTTGTTGTAGTAAGTGAATTATATTTCTTATCATGTAGGTCTTTACGCGTATTTTGACGTAAAAATCTCGAAAAACTGTCACGTATAAAAGAAAAAACTGAAGCTTAAAAAAAAATTTCGAATTGGGTAAAACGGGCCCTTTGTGGGTCGGGTCAAACGGGATACTTTTCTCAGGTATGGTAAGGTAAGACCAGGAATATCTTCTTCCTGATACAATTAAAAATCCAAAAAGCACAAGACTATAAAAAAGCACGTTGTTCTATATACAGACAATTATATGGAACATTTATCATTTTTTTCAATGCTTTTGATGTAACAATCATTCTTACATCTCGTCATTTATTGAAAAGGTCTTGCAGAAATAAGCGATAAGAAACAGTAGGTGAATGATATTAAATTGAAAACTTCAGATAATCATTATTTGAATTAATTCATTTAAAACATTAATGACTCAATAAATAATCAATTTATTTTACTTGTTTCAAAACGAACAAGAGCGACAGGGAAAACTGCAGTGCTGACGTCACTGTAGTACGTTACTGAATTAGAACGAAAATTCGATGAATAAGAAAAGCAAGAAAAGAAAAAAGCTGCTATAACAAAAAAAAAACCATTCAAAAAAAAACCCTGAAAATGAGTAAAAAAGAAAAAAAAATGAAAAAACCGCAAAATATATATAAAAAAAAACAACATATTATAAAGAATATTATTAAAAAAGCATGTTTGGTTCTCGTTTCCATACATTATTTGAGTGCTCCGATCGAGTAATGGGACTCGCGCTCGGCCTAGTACGCAAGGGAGGGGATAACGCCCTTCGCGTAGAGTCTCCTGGAGCGTGTGCTTCCAAATATACCAAAATCTCAACCTATTCAACTTGCAAAAACTTCACAAATTATCAACCAATTTGCTTAAAATTTTAACAACATCTTAATCTTGCTTTAGCGATCCCATTAAGATGAAAAAATTATCAACTTTGCATAACAAATCATCAATAAATCAAGCAGGATCATTCAATGACCTTTTTGACAATTTTAGTTAAAATAATTGAAATTTGTATGTATAAATTGTTTGCAAAACTTCAATGAAGATTTTTTATATGGTTGCGAATCATTATGGTTAATAATAATAGCGATATGGTTATTTAAAAAACTTGTCACACGCCGGAAAATGGAGCATTTTGCGCTGAATGCGTATTCTGTAGCGCTTTAGGTGGTTAAGTAATTTAAAAACGAACTTTTAAATATGCGAAAAACACATTATACTTGATTAAAAAATGTAAATACTGTAACTTCTTAAAATTGAAACTTAAAATCTGTCTTTAAACCTCCAAAAATTCATTTTGAAATTTGTCTCCTTTTTTGGCGCCCTTATAGATGCTTGATGATACCTGAAGTTATTTTTAAAAAAACGAAGGGTCTAATTGATGATTCATTTCCCGTTCCACAACTTTCTATAGGAGCGGAAAAAATGTGCCTTTTCCGACATTTCTGACGCATTTTCGCCAGAATCATCAATCGAAAAACATCGCTTACGAATATTTTTTCTCTTTCAACTCATCAGTTTTATTAACTAAGAACAAAGTGAAATTAAAAATTAACCATATCAGTGTGCTATGTCAAGTGAAAACCCCTCTCATTCAGGACGAAAAAGAAAACGCCATGAGAACGAGTGGAAGGCCAACAAAAAAAAGCTGCAAAGAAATAAAGTAGGTAACAGCTTGAATAAATTTTTATTCACCAAGGGAGGTAAATTTTATTCCCGCACGCGAGTAAAACGCGCTTTGAGTATATCTACATAGCCGCAAAACGCGTTAATTATTGCGAAACATTCATATTTTATAAATTATTGATGAAGTTTTGGAAAAAAAATTTTTAAGCATTAAAGATTTGATAATGAAAAATAAAAAATTCATTTTTTTGATCGATCTACATGGTAAAGTCTTCTAAAGGATCAAAATCATTAAGAAAGTGAAAACCATTCACAACTAACTTTTATTTACTTTATATCAGGGAGAAACGTACATTTCTGAATCCGGAGGAGTTATCAGTGCGAAACAGTTCGAACCTGTACATTCATGCTGTGCAAAAAACTGCTACTGTCTGGTTGATGTTGCCATTCAAAAAACCTGCTTTTCCGAATTTTGGGAATATGGTGACTATCATAAGCAAAATATTATGTTGCGATTTCTTATGAAACAAAAGACTCCAAAAAATCCAAACGCGAATTCTGTGAGACCTAAGACAGTTTTTTGGAATTACTTTTTTTCCTGCCCTGATAAAAATGTCGAGGTGTGCAAAAAATTTATCTTGAAAGTTCTTTCTATTGATAAAAAAAGATTGGAATGGATGCAGAAAAAAATACTGAATGGGGAATCTCTTAGCGATAATCGAGGAAAACATGCAAACCGGATTGTTAAATTGACCGCCGAAATCAAAGAATTAATCAAAATTCATTGCGATTCGATACCACATGAACAATCGCATTACAATCGAGAGTCTACGAATCTAAATTATTTTAGTAATTCCGAACTCAACCTTTCCACTATGTATGATCTTTTTTTGGATTATTACGCATCGATAACCGGAGACGACAACAGCATCCCTTTGAGTTTTGCCACATATGCCGAATTTTTCAATCGTGAAATGAATTTCAGTTTTTCGAAACCACGTACAGATGTTTGCAATACTTAGTAGAGGAACATGGGAACCTTAAGAAAAAAATTTTATCTCTGTCAGATACTTTAATTTGTGAATTTGATTTTGCTCAAAATTTGCCTCTACCAAAAATCTCTGTTACAGATCAGTTCTACAAACGATTGTTATGGTTGTTTCTTTTCAATGTACATTTTTATAACATTGACAGGAGTTACATGTATCCGTTCATGGAGGGGACGGTGAAAAAAGGAGTAAATACAGTGTGTAACCTAGTGTTAGATGAAATTTTGAAAGAATTGAAAGTTCGGTCATGTGTCAATCAAATTTTTCTTTTTTCCGATGCTTGTGGTGGACAAAACCGCAATTACTTGTTCGTCGAATTTCTGTCACTTTTGGCAAAAGAGTTGAATCTCGTTATAACGCATATTTATCCTGTTCGAGGTCACTCTTATTGCCAATGTGACAGAAATTTCGGAATGTATACCAAACTGAAAAACCGAACAGAACGCATCGGAACAAAAGAAAAATACATCAGTGTGATAGAAAAAGCAAAAAATCCTCCTTTTATCATCGTCCGCGAAGAAGAATATGAATTGAAAGATTTTGAATTAAAATTGAAAGATTTAACAAAATTCCCAAACAACTTTGCTATTAGTAAAGCGGTCAAAATTGTGTATGGCTCAAACGGGGATGTGGATGTCTACGACGAATATAATGGGAAGCCCAAAACATTTAAGATAGGCAGCAAAGTCACATTTGACGATTAAAAAACGCTCCCAAACCGCCAAGCGTTGGCATTTCTAACGAAAAAAAAAGATGTTGAAAGTTTGTTGCATTATCTGACCAGCGAAGGCCAAAATTTTGTACGTTCTTTTTTGCAATCTGTTACTTGCAAAGTAAATAAAAAAAAATAAATCACATAAGACTGTTCACTTCTCTTGATCCTTCTCGTTTTTGTAGTATGCACGCAATGGGCACTTTGAAATACTTGGTAAGCATAGAATATATCATTGCGCAACGTACGGTAAGTTTTTTAAATAACCATATCGCTATTATTATTAACCATGATGATTCGTAACCATATAAAAAATCTTCATTAAAGTTTTGCGAACAATTTATAGATAAAAATTTCAATTATTTTAACTAAAATTGTCAAAAAGGTCATTGAATGATCCTGCTTGATTTATTGATGATTTGTTATGCAAAGTTGATAATTTTTTCTAAAGCAAGATTAAGATATTGTTAAAATTTTAAGCAAATTGGTTGATAATTTGTGAAGTTCTTGCAAGTTGAATAGGTTGAGATTTTGGTATATTTGGAAGCACACGCTCCAGGAGACTCTACGCGAAGGGCGTTATCCCCTCCCTTGCGTACTAGGCCGAGCGCGAGTCCCATTGCTCGATCAGGGCACTCATTTGTTGGGCAATCAAAATAAAAGATGCATATCGTTACCCGTATATATGTACATGGCTTTAAATAGGTGGCCCGTTTTACCCGACCGATCGGAAACACGGGACACTCTGAACTTCTGTGCAGATCGAATTTTAAATAAAGAGGAAAATTTTGTTTTGAATAAATTAATACCATGTTTCATGTCTTAGGGTTTATACCAAATATTAAAAAAAAAGAAATTCTCATTACGCTACGTGACTAGTTGTTACAACTCAAAAACTGTAAGGGGGACCGTTTTATCCGACATTCTCTTACATCAAACAAATTTAAAGATTTATCAAAGAAAGAAGTACTTTGAGTTAAGAATTCATAGAAATTAAAAAAAATGTTTGAATGTTTATGCCAAATGTTACAAATTTTTATAACTATTCGATTTTTATTTTCATAAAAATTAATGATATTCTTTTCGTCAACTTTTGGCTACTACATCGGATTGAAGAAAAAAAATTAGCCTGTTTCATTACTGTGAACAGGAGCGTAGTGTTCACAGTGACGACCATACGCGGCAATGACTACAGTTTATTACATCTATCATAATTCATATTTACTAAATACTTCGAAATGTAAATACTGCGAAAATGTGGAGTTTTGGCTTGTGATATTAAGTTAGCAATGCAAAAAGACTTTTTCATGGTCAGCGTTTGAAAAGAGTGTGTTAGGCTGCTCCCGGATTGAGCGTAAGAATCCCCCTTTCGCTCCACTACGCGCCCACACACTCATTTCAAACGCCGACCAAGAAAAATACAGTTCGTATCACGGGGCCAGAGCCTTTTCACGCGCGACGAAAACATTCTCGAAACTCGTGGAATTACCTCGTTTCGAGAATGTTGCCGTCGCGAATGAAAAGACGCTGCTAGGCCCCTTGATACGAAATATACTATTTTAAATATATATTATACTTATCATAGGTAAAAATTTCAACTAAAGGTTATATTTTAAACCAAAAAAATTACCTTTAAAAAAAGCGATCATTAAAAAAAATAGAACAAAAATAATTACAATAATGAAAG
This sequence comes from Platygaster robiniae, assembly GCA_028476575.1. Taxonomy (NCBI): domain Eukaryota; kingdom Metazoa; phylum Arthropoda; class Insecta; order Hymenoptera; family Platygastridae; genus Platygaster; species Platygaster robiniae. The sequence goes on from CM052019.1 coordinate 29,835,569, forward strand.
AAATTAATAAGAAATAGCAATCCCAAAATCAGTAAAATTATTAATTTTGAAAATTCGGGCACATTTCGTTAAAATCGACATTTTTACAGTAAATGATATTCAACATTTCTTATAATATTATTCCAACAAAAATTTACATTTTTTATTTATTATCTTCCTCAATGACAACGATTGAATAATTTTTTAAAATTATATGTCAAAACTACACATTCTTTAAAACAAAATGTACCATAGGGGAGCATGGAGCATAACGAGGTAATTTTTATATTTTAATTTTTTTCGCATATATAAAATGTCAATACTGTGCAATTTTCTTCCGAGGAATCTTAAGTAACTCATATTGTAATGAAACAACTTTAGAAGTTCAGATATCATGTGAGTGAATTATATTTTTTGACGATTTAGGAAAAAAAATTTGTACCCTGTTATGCCCCGAGCATGGGGCACAACGGGGTACTTCGTTCTCTTTGTCATAAAACTTAGTTGCACTGTTAATAACAGTATAAGAGGTATTTATTATTGATAAGTAATACAATCAGTTGTTGTTGAAGGTATTTTTCGTATTTAACAATATACAAAAATGACGTATCATTGAAGATTCCTTAAGGAAAACTTTTAAGATTTTAGAATCTCTTTTGACTTCGTTTTCGATTTCAAATCTTTATATTTGAGATAAGTATCTCAAAAAATGAATATATTGACTTTTCAAAACGGGTGACTAAAAACAGCTCTCATAGTCAATTGTATTTGGAGTTTGCTTACTACAGTACATTATACCCCGTTATGCACCTCCCGTTTTGCCCCCGAAAACACTTTTTTTATTTAAACTCGGAAAAAACAAACTAACGCGTGTAATGAAAAATGCAAGTATGCAACGTAAGCCTGAAACAACATGTCATAGCTTGGATCTAACCTAATTTATATAAAACATTGATAAATATTATCAACTTGCATGTGGAGAACCTCGAAAATTGTAATTCGGCCATAAAACAAAGCACACATGTCATAAAAAATATGCTGACGCAATTATTATGCCGGATTTACTTGCGAAATGTCGGATATGATGTACAACTATGTATATGTGAATTTGGACAAATGACGCAACATTGTAAGAGATATATTAATTTCACTCCGTTATGCCCCATGCTCCCCTATGTACTTCGTTTGATTTTTTAATTATTTCAGCAAAAATTTGTTATTTTTGAATGATTTATCAATTTTACAATAGAGTTTCAATCCAGAACCTTATACACATGATGAAAAAAATGTGTCCAACTATTATTGTCCAAGAGTCTGGTATATTTTTTTCAATAATGGGAATCAACCATTTATTTTATTGAGAAAACCATTTATATAAAAGAAACGAAAAATGAAATTGTTATTTTTAAATGGTTTATGATGTTAACAAAAGAATTAGAAATTTTTAAAATTCTTCATCCAAAATATCAAGCTTTTGTAAGAGTGTAAGAGTGTAAGAGTGTGACATTTGAGTTGCGTGGGAGATGCGCGCCGATATGCACGCGCATCGACCACAATGAGGAGTGGGGCAGTGGGCCTTAAAGCAGGAAGTGGCAGGAAGATCAGATTGTATTGGGACTCGGACGTGGCCGGTCGATTTGTAAAGTAATAAAGTAACTCTAGTGTATTCGCGACTTTGGTCTTTGTGATACCTTACACTTTCAAGTTTTCGTGAATCCGATATTTTCATTTTCAAACAAATAAATTTATAATTTTATAGCTATTTTTCATTTGTTTATTTCTCAATTCTGTTCAGCTCTGTAACTCCGCAGTCAATTTGATAAAAATTCATTGAAAATTCAGTCAATTCGGTTTTTTGATGCAAAATATTCGCAATTTTCAAAATTTTCATCCAAAATGCCGAAGTCTCAAATTTTTTTAATTTCTTAATTCAGCACCTTACATAAAAAAATGGAAAATTCAGGCAGGTGACTAAGAAGCAAAAATAAATAGTTGACAGAAAAAAATGGAAACGTACCTACTGGCTGTAAGAAGTAGGTACGGGATGCTGGCTGTAAAAAGTGGAAATGGCTCGTCGACCTGTAAGATGTAGAAACACAGCGCTCAGCCGTGAAAAGTGGAAATATTTGTGCCCATTTTTCACAGCTGAGCGCTGTATTTCTACATCTTACAGCTCGACGAGCCATTTCCACTTTTTACAGCCAGCATCTCGTTCCATTCTTACAGCCAGTAGGCACGTTTCCATTTTTTTCTGTCAACTATTTATTTTTCTTCTTAGTCACCTGCCTGATATTTCCATTTTTTGATATAAGATGCTCAATTCCTACCATTCTTTAATCCATTACCATAACACGAAAAAATTGTTATTATAATTTTGTAACTTCCAACTGTTCAAGAAAAAATATGAAATTGTATAATCGATAACTAATTTCGCGATCAAGTTTTTAATTCGAAAATTGCTAAATTTGAATTTCTCTTACTTATAATTATAGCTTTTCGAAAATGCCAAATGATTTGTTTTTTGATACAAATTCACCGTCCACTTTATTTGTAGTAACTTTAATTTTCTAAAATCCTTATCAAGAAATTATACAATCATAAATACTTTATAATAAAGTCTCGTTATTAGTTAATTATTTTTAACAAATTGTATTTTTCTATTTATTCAATTGACTGTGATATTCCTGAAGTTTCAAACGCTTTGAAATAAACGAAATAAAAAATATTGTTCTCATTACCTTTCACATTTCAAGTAATAAACAATTTTCAAAATCGACAAATATTACCAAATTTAACTATTTTATTAGTTTAATTTGGTAATATATTTCTTTTATTTCTTGAATTTTTGGAATTTCAGAAACATGACCTGGGTCTGAATTCAGAAGATAACTTCATTAACAAACAAAATTGTTTTATCAGTAACATCTGCAGTAATGTTCAACACTCTGATGATTCTGATAATTATACTACACTTTACAAAAGACATTGATAATACTTGCAAATAATAATAATCGATAAATCAATAGATTTATGATACGAAATTCGATCTGGCGTCCGATAGATTCTCAACGAATTTCAATTTCTGATAAAAAAAAAAAAAACGGTCGATCTCTCGTTCCTTCAACTAGTTTTAACACAAGAACTTGAATTGATTTCATGTTCAGCCAAACAAATTTTATAAGACGAAAGAAATTTTAAAAAAGCATTTTTTTAGCCAACTGTCATTGAAAATTTCCGAATAAAATGTTTTTGTCCAAAAAGAACAACTTTAAAGTCAGTTTTGAAACTTTCGCAACACATGTTAACGCAATTTCAACAGATATCTCACTCTCGAATTCTATGTCTCAAGTAAGTAAAAATCACTAGTTTAATATATACAAAATACTAATTAAACTATCTGCGAGTTTGCTTTGTCTCAGTTTTCAAATAAATAAACTGAGAAGAATGCCAGAATGGAACTGCGCTCGACATAGAATTTGAGAGTTTAATTTAATCGTCAAAAGTTGTCAAATTCAAAGCAAACTCTGAAGTGAGGAAAAATCACTATTTTATAATATATAAAATACCAGTAAAACAATCACCGAGTTTGCTTCGTTGTAGTTCCCAATGTATCCAACTTGGAAGTATGTTAGAATTTGACCGCGCTCGATCAGATGTAGAGTTCGAGTGAAAGTTTTTATTATGAAAAGTTTCCAAAGCCGAATTTCCGAATTTTATTTTTCATTCAATTTTAAAATTAGCTGAGAACTACTGCTTTTCGGAATAATCTGCTGGAAATAATCTGCTGTTTTCAGCGTCATCGGGAAACTCATGTTCGAAAAGAAAAGTTTCGAGCTCGATTATTTACGAGATAAATCCTCAATTCCACGGAGAAACGCGGTTCAATTTGCCGCTGGGTTTTCTCTGAAAATCTGGCGTTAATTGTGTTTTTCATCGGAAATAAAAAGGCCTCGCCCGAAACATAATTCGATATTTTCACTGCTAAGTGGATCGATCTCGGTTCGTGAGCGCTGCAACGAGTGCTGATAGAGTCGTTTCCGAGAGTTAAATGGGACGATTTCTTTCCTAGGCTCCACGCCATTTTCTCGGCTCGTTTATGACCCGAGGAACCCATCAAATATTCGCAAGGTTGATGATACGTCCGTCCATTACGTCCATATTTCTTTTGGAAACATCCAAGAATCTCTCTTAATTCCTTCGAGTGATTCTTCAAACGTTCATAATAATAAAATATTATTTCTTATGTCCTCTTCGGCCTTCATTTAACGCTCAACTCAGAACTGGCACGGATTAGGGTAATCCGACTGTCTAATTAAAACTATGAAGCCTACAGAAGGAGGCCCGACTTCATGTGTCGTCGCTAACAGCAGAGTATGTCAGGATTTGGCTGCCCGAATCCCCACTCTACAGCCTTTATTTTTTTTTTCTGTACTGCGCGAACCGACTGATTTTACTACAAGTGTATCGTTCGCGTAGTACAGAAAAAAAAAATTGGTAGGGATTCGCGCCACCAAATCCTTACATATTTTTCTTCCAAAAGTCGGGCCTCCTACTAGAGGCTTCATAATTAAAACAAAGCATTGCGATGGCCCCCGTGGCTGTTGACGCAATGTAAATTCTGTCCAGTGCTCTGAATGTCAACGTGAAGAAATTCAAAAAAGCGCGGATAAACGTGGGGAGTAACTTGTTTCGAAAAGAGTGAATTGCATTTTAGAAAAATTAAAATATATTTTTTAAAAACAATTTCATGACTGATGAAAGTCAACTGCTTCACGGATAAGAAAAAATAGAAGGAATGAGGGTAAAAGTTTTCATTTCCAAGCCATCACTTTTTCGAAAATTCAGCGAAATTTCGCTCTATGATTCCATTTTGTAAAATTCTGACAACTGACCTTAAGCTCATGATAACGTTCTTCAATGTAGTAGGTGGCATCGCGAGCTTCATTGTACCTTGCTGACAACTCAAAATATTTGTCGTAATGCCTCTTGAAAAGAACGAATCTGTAACAGAAAACAATGCGATTGTTTTACAAAACGACTCAAAAACATTATTTAGGTACTGTGGAATTGAATAGATTATTTTGTGCAATAGTTACCAAAAGCTCAAGGTTAACAAGTTTCATATGCTTGACATCGATATATTTTCTTCAACAACAAAAATTTTCTTAAATTTCATTTACGCAAATATTTGTGATAACAAAATATTGCGATTGCTTGTATTTCGGCGGAATTCATATTTATCAACTGTAATATTCGATAATCTGAATAAAATTATTTTCGATCCTTATAAGTACAATTTTGTTCAAGACTTGAAATCGAAACCGAAACCATAACCCTTAAGGTGACAAAGAGGCCGTTTTCTCCACCTCCTCCTTCCACTCATTTGTTTTCCGTTCTATGCGGCTTTGTCGCACTTCAGCAGCCTCTGTGTCCCCTTAAGAACTGTTTCATTTTTGTAACCGAAACCATTATTCAAGCCGCGAAAAAGACCGAAACCAAATTAAACTTAAAACGCCTACACTGATTACAATCGTGTTTTTTTTTTTGTTTTTCCTGCTGGAATGTGTTCTTCAAGCCGGCTAATTTTGAGTTCAACTCACGTACCAACTTTGCTCTGCTGACAACTAGGTTCAGCTTTGGCCCAATGTTTAAACTTGAGGAACGCCTGAACCCCAACTGATTTTAAATTTTAAATTAGTAAATATTATAGTAAATAGTAATCGTATTAATAAATAGTCAATTTGTGTAAAACCGTAACCAAAACCGAAACCGAATCGTTATTTTGTGTCTGTTTTAAGCCTTGATTTGATTCTTGAAAATTTCGAAACATACAGAAGTGCTCAATTATTTTCAAGGTACAACTAAATATTCAATATTTCTTAGAATCCTTCAATTCAAACCAGTTATTGGAGTGTTTTCAAGCAATATACAATACATAAGAAATTACACATAATTGTCATTATCATCTGCACGAAGGTCATTTCCATGATGCATTCGACATTTCAACTGTAAAATACATGAAATTTCGAAACAAAATGCATAAAATGACAGCTGTGAACGAGAAAAAAAGAAAAATGATCAAAATTAAAGCTTTTGGCAGTTATGCCAATCTTACTCTTATTTTTATAATTTCATGACAAATAACTTCTGTTACTCAAACTTAACGAAGTGGATTATCTTTGTCCTTTCTACTGTAATTTAAAATTATTGAAATTATAATGAAAATACTCTTAGACTTCCAGGTCATTCAAAAACAAGTAATGAAGGAATTTCTAGGATAATAGATCTCCCAGAATCTACACATTCCTCAAACGAGCGCGACTTTTTGCAGACGTGAACAAAACCACACGGCACAAAAGGCTCGGTCAAATGTTGCAGGATGCGCGGCTTTACGGTCATTATGCTGCTTTTATTAAAACGCGGAGTTCAGTCGAGCGTCGTCTACCATGACGAGGGGAAAAAACGTGGAATTTTAATGAACACCCCCGCCCCTCCCCCACCGAAACGCTCTCATTATGTTTACAAGATTTTTCACATCAAATTACTTCTCTGGAAAAAGTAAACTAATATACATAATATCAAGATCGAGCATTTTCAGAAGTAATCATCAAAAATGTATAGCAATAATGAGAGCCTTCCTACAAGATACAGCATGTTTTTCAGTAATGGAAAAAATTATATATTAATTATTAATTAAATTTTAAAACTGGCTTGTCGAAAGTTCAACCAGTGCTGAGGGTTAGTACTCTTAAAAAAAAGGTACTTAGTTATAATAGTGATATCTTTTATCCAATCAAAGAAATTATATCAAAATTTATAATCATACTACAAAAGACAATACATGCATTTTAAGAAATTTATTTAAATAACCTCGATTTTTGGGTACTACATTCTAAATCTAAGGCATTTAAAGAAACGAAAGTATTGAGAAGAAAAAAATTATTTTTTGTATACTACTCAAGTTCTGGATGAAAACTTAACTGCAAAATGTGCAAATCATTTGAAAATAGCAAAGTTCTCCTTAAATGACTTAAAAATTGAACGAAAAACATTGTCATTAATAATGTGTTTTAAGCATTTATTTAAAATATTCATTCAATAATTATAATGAAGGAAAATGATGAATAAAATATGTGAATTTTTTTTTGACAAATAAAAAATGTTGATTGATCATTGACTTTCACAGCATGGATTTTAATGAAATTCATCGAAAACACCAAAATTATAAATTTTTACGACTTGAAAATTTCTAATTTCGATTGATTGAATTCATAATCATAATTATTTTCAATTTTACTTTTCTGGCCTCTCTTTTCACCTTCTTGTTTGCGGTTCATATAGTGAAAAAATCAATGTTAAAAATTCATGAGCGATAAAATTTTAAAAAATTGAATTTTAAATAATTATATGAAAGTTTTTTAGTTCGCTATTACAAATTAATATACTTAATCCTTTTTTTCGATACGATGTATGTAAATGAAAATGTAACACGCCATCTCCAGGTATGTAATATCAAAAACTTGATTTCTTGTAAAATATTGCAATTAGATTTACTTGTCATTTTTAATCAAATGACTTTCACTTTCAAGCAAAACATTCTCAATCCCATGTTTAACTCCAAAATAGATAAATAATCTCGAAAAAAAGTTGAATGCTCTCGACAACAATTGAGAATGAAATCAACTTTCCAGTCGAGGTAAAAAAATCTTGCATAACTTTCGGACGTAATGAAAGTGATAAATATTAAAACTCTCGATAAGAAGTTGTTTCATACGATTTCCATAGCCCCTCTCCCAGCCCCCCTCGATTCCCAAGGCATTCTTCCTTGCAGATTCTCAAGGCCTTCGACGATTGCTGAGAAAAACTAACGTTGAGATCATGATTTCAAAATAAAACTTGCAAAGTCTAGAAATAGTGAATAATGTTATTAATATTACGAGTAATATAGTCTCTCGGAGCCAAATTACAAATTAAACGACTTCTTATTTCAAGTCTCCTTTTATTTGTTTAATACATTCCTCTAGCTTTCGGCCTTCGTGTGAGGCCCTCATCAGGAGTAAATTTCCCATTATAAAATTCGATAGACGAATAAAAGGAGACTTTAAATAAGAAAAAGTCGTTTAATTTGGAATTTGGCTCCGAGAGACTATACCACTCGTAATCGATTTGAAAAAAGCGGAGCGTTACAATGTACATGTTATTGATATTTTTATAAAGGTTTCATGAATATTATAAAACTAAAAACTGATATGAATGACGAAAGTGGAAATTTGGTGAATTTTGGTGAAAACCGTTTAACAACTTTGCAAAAAATGTTTAACTCGAGCAGCAAATTTTTTAGCAGTTAGTTGATGTACTTGAGATCCCGAAAGCATATCGGTTTATATGTTTTCAATCATTTTTAGGTAGACATTTCATTTCAAAATCACAAAATGATTTTCCAAGTAAAATTATCTTTCTGATGATTTTACTCAGAATTATAAAATGAGTTATCACCTCTTCCAAAAATGAGTTTGAATAATTGTTTAGAAATCGCTGTATATTAGGAATCAATTAGTCAGAATAAAATTCCTAAAATATTTCAAATAATGAACGATGAAATGATTCAGGTATTTTTATGTCAATACATTTTTCAGCAATCAGAAAATATTCGCAGTCATGAAGTAAGTCTGGAATACACACAAATTCAGAATTACGATAAATGTTTTTTTATTAGATTGATGAAAAATTAAAAAAAAATTGTAAATCTCGTAATTTTTTGAACTATTGGATAAAATAATTATAATACCGGTTATTAATTATGAATACCATTACAACTATTAATTAAATAAACAGTGCGTCCACCTTGAAACGACACAACCTGAAATTAGGGAAATTTTACCAAAACGACTTTTCACTAACTTTCGAATAGAAAGTGAAGCTTGCTTTTTTAAGATATTCAAAAATTTGACCGGAAAATCCCTGGTCAAATACGATTGAATGGAGAAAGTAAATGATGATTTCTAAAGATGTTCGGGCGTTGGATGAATAATCATTCTTTCATGATTTCTTGCTTTTCAAGAGAGCCAGGTCCCATCTGGAAAGGGATCCCATTTAGGCCATCTAGGGATGTTGATCTTTCCTGAAAAAGATCGAAGATGGGTCTTTTTTTTCATCTTCCAAATGAGAATGAAATTGATCGTGAACTTTCGTATCCATCGATATTATTACCGTTTTTTTTTTGCACTCCCGGGCGGCAGTCTGTACTGTGATCTGGGCACTTATGATTATCATATTTTCAAATATATTTATATTTAACATCATTTTTATATTTATAATAATAAATATAAAAATTAAATTGAAATAAATTGAACACACACAATATTCTAGGGAAAATATTATTGATAAAGTTGTTGAAAATATAGAAAACGAAAAGGAAATATCGTTTATTGAAAATGAAACTTTCAATTACTTATTATGAAGCGATTTTTTTTATGGCCATCTTTTTTTCCCGATCTCGCAAAAAAAGATCCAAGATCGATCTTCTCGTCAAAAAAAAAGATCTATCTTTTTAAAAATCGATTTAAGATCAACAACCCTAACCCCATCCCAAATATCAGATTGTGTCGTTTCAACGTGGGTCGTGGACGCGACGCACTGTATTCTTCCAGCATATACATTATAATTAATTGCAATGAGTTACGATGACAGTAATAACGTATACAATATATTTTCTGAAACTGACATAATGTAAGATAAAGAATAGTTCATTACCACAATTCGACAAAATGTAAAAGGATTTTGCAACATTTGAACACCAAGCCTATAAAAATTCAGAATCTGTGTTTATAAAATCTTGAAAGTTTTTCAACCATAATTTGAAAAATTGCAGACTAGACATGAAATTCTCAAAATCTACTTTTAAATATTCAATTTATCGTCAAAATAAAAGCTATACAAAAATTTTCATGATTTCAGAAGTTTTCGAATGAATCATCAAAATAATACGTAAAATGACGAAAATGGGAAAAAAATGTGGAGTAGAAATAATGATGAAATAAAATTCATAATCCTAAAAAATAATTTAACATAAAAAAGATGAACACTAGCAATCCAAAGGTAAAGATAAACTAGCAACCGATTCGAAAAATTGCTATGAATAAAACATTTTGAAAACTGATGTAACGGAAACTTTAAATCTTATAAATAATTAAATTATTGAAAACCAAACACACCATTGATTTTCTGAAACAAATAATTTGATTTGAAGAAAAATTGTTTACCAAAATTTCACAAAATATCAAGGAATTTTGGGACATTTCAACATTTTGCCTAGAAAAAATTATAAAGCATTTATATCTACATATAAATGTTTGTTAGTTTTTTAACCAAAATTTAAAAAATTGCAGAATATATCAATCAAGAAATATAAAAAATCTTTTTCCCATATTCGTTGTATTCTCAAAATTAGAATTTTATATCATCATATTTATTTATTTATCTATTTATGCACGCGTATGCGCCCTTTTACATCAATATAAGTATAGCAACTTTTTTAACAAGATGGTTGCTTCTGCCAAGTTTGACGTGTGTAATAAGTACCAGTAACACAATCATTCTAACACATAATCACAATCATAATTACAATCATAATATAACTAGCCCCACAACCTAAAGTATTTGAAAAATTTTTTATGAATTTCCAAGGTTTCATGTTATTAGCTCTTAAAATCGTACGTAAAATGCTGAAAATAGGAAAAAAAATTGTCGGTATAAATAATCACAAACTCACGTTAATTATACAATATCGAAATAATTATAATCGGTAACACTGTGCAACACAGAAAAGTCTGGAGTTTTTTTTTTAAATAAAATGAATGTCCATTAACCCCATAACACATTCCTGAAGGAATTTTTTTCGGGTTAGTTCGTATAGGCGAGAAATAAACAATAATATTATTCACGGAAACACGATGATGGAAATGGGCAGTTTATGTCCGATTTTCATAATTCGAAAACATTTTTCAACGTTTTTTGGGCGTGCTGACTCATTTGAACGGCTGAGATGAAAATCTGGACATATCGTTAAAATTTGTAAGACGCGAACAAAGCCGGGTTGCGATGAAAAACCGAACATCGCGATGTTCGGTTTTTCACAGCAACTTGTATATGTTCGCTTTGTTCGGACTCGGCGTATTTCTAATGTATTCACGCATTTATTTTTTTGTTTGAATTGTTATCAGTGATTCATCTAATTTGCAAAAGTTCTCACCGTCACATTTTCAAATGGATTTATCAGTAGAGACCGGTATGTTCACTTAAAAATACCATGTACTCACAAAGATACAAGAAATTACTCTCGTAACACGTTTGCTGAATTTTCAATATCGTAGATGAAAATAAATATTCGAAAAGCAACGATGAGGAAGGCAGCTCAAATCATGACCCCTCTGAGTTGGTTGAGTTCAGAGAGCATAGTAAATATTATAAAATTGGTGAAGTAATCAGTGGGAAAATGATCACTCATAGCCACAATATTCTTAATATTTTCCAATTTTATTCATCTTAATATTTCGAGCAACCAATTGGGTCCTCTTCAGGATCCTTACAAACCAAAAAAAACTTCAATTTTTAAAAAAACATTCCATCATACGAAAAACTATAAAACTATAAATGATTTATCAAAAAAACTTATGATCATAAAAATCATTCCTCACTTAATAACATTGTGATCGGAAAAAACGTTCAGGTGTAAAACACCATCGTTAAAAATTCTTCAAAAACAACCGAGGCACGATCACAATTATAATGTCCATGTTTAAAGGGCATTATAATTTTTTTGGTTTGTAAGGATCCTGAAGAGGACCCAATTGGTTGGTCGAAATATTGAGATGAATAAAATCAGAAAATATTAAGAATATTGTGGCTCTGAGTGATCATTTTCCCACTGATTACCTCATTGAATTACGGGAAACGGAGCATAATGATAATAATAACTTGGATCTATGATAAAATTAGATTTTTTTTTATTTTTTGAAAACTTATGAAAATTTCTCGGAACGCTTGCGAAATTTCTCTAGAATAATGAACCTTTATTTAAGTGTATTACTTTTTATGCAGTATATATAATTTTGGAAAATATTTCTGAATAGGTTTGAAGATTCAAACTAAATTAATTGGTATTGAAATTTCAGAAAAATATTCCCTTTTGACACAGTATTTATCGTGATATAAATCTTTCATAAACGATTTTTATATCTCAATTTTGTACATGATTTATAACGGTTTGTTATCGCAAAATTTTTCTGGGTCATTTGATTATTTTCAACTGGGCCAACAGTAGTTCGATTGTTTCCAACCTTTCCTTAAGGTGCGACTCATTTAATAAAAATATGGACACGAATCTCCATTATTATAATTGACGAATAAACCTTCGGATGGCCGAAAAGAGCTCGGTGCTGAGATCTCCTATATTTTTTTTGTTTGCATGCGAACAGACCATAAATCGTGCCAGATTGTCTTAAAAAATCATAAAAATTGTTTATTTTTACATATTCATTGTAAATTTTTTTATATCCTCTCATTTCAAATTGATTTTCCAAGGTTGCCCACAACCGAACCGAAAACAAATTTCGACTGACAATCACCACTTTACCATAGTGCGAAAAAATTTTGTTAGTAGTTAGGCTTCATTTAGTTTATCTCTAAATAGTTAGCTGAAGTCTTGAGCTTTCCGTAGAATTATCCAAATTTCTGGAAAATATGGACTTGTTCAAAAGTTATTGACCGAAAACGAAAGGGTGCCAACAATCGAACCTATTATCTTATGGATTTATTGTGTGATAAGCGATACCGATTTTCTTGGCGGCAAAAATTGTAAAAATCTGTTGATTATTGACAATTCAAAGCAATATGGGAAATTTCTTAAGATTGTGAGGATTGCGAAAAATTCCGATGATTCTGAAAAACTGCAAAAATTATGGTGAATGGCAAGAATTAGCGTAAATGGAAGAATGTCAGATAATCATAACGTTTAAAAGGACTCAAAATATTTTGCGAATTTTCTCCTTACTTGTTTGAATATAAAAAATATATCTAATTCTATCAGATGTTATATTTTTCTGAAATTCTCTTATTTCCACTGATTTTTGTAGTTTTTCAAAATGTTTGCAATTTTTCAGAGTTATAGAAATTTTCCCAGAACCTTACAATCCTCGCAATCTTGAGAAATTTTCCACGTTGCTTTGAATTATTGTCAAAAGTGAATATCAGTTAATATATTTTTTCAACTTTTGCCGCTGACAAAATCCATATCGCTTATAACATGGTAAATTCATGTAGATTTGCCATAATGGCAAGTCCTTAAAGATATAATATATAAAAATTTCAAAAGATTTTTGAAGTAAACACATTTGTGATAATTTTTTTAATAAACTTGTTTGCACACTTGTTGAACTCTTCAATTTTTTTTTATTGACCAGATGATCAATCCAAATGGTTAATCCATGTGGAAGAATCATGTGGAAATGCCCATATGGATAAACTACGCTAATCAACCACACGTTATAAATCTAAATGAATTGCTCAGATGGCTGAATATTGGTGAATTAGAATCTTTGAAAATATGGAAAAAAATTCCTTACATTTTAATTTTTTCTATATTATTGATTATAGAAGTGATTTTGTCTCATCTTGAAAATGATAATCAACTTTTATTACGCATAGAGATGAAACATTTTTTCAATATCTGAACATTGTAAATTAACCGTGATTTGGTTATGAATGTGAAAAAAATTTTTTTGATATGAATACAAAATGCTTCGAAACTAAACAGATTTTGATAGTCAAAACTGTTTAAAAATCTGTCAACGTTTCGAAAATAAGGTTTACTGCAATAGACTTGAAACAATTCGAAAAAAATTTTGAGATAAATCGTTATAAATCATGTACAAAATTGAGATATAAAAATCGTTTATGAAAGATTTATATCACGATAAATACTGTGTCAAAAGGGAATATTTTTCTGGAATTTCAATACCAATTAATTTAGTTTGAATCTTCAAACCTATTCAGAAATATTTTTCAAAATTATATATACTGCATAAAAAGTAATACACTTAAATAAAGGTTCATTATTTTAGAGAAATTTCGCAAGCGTTCCGAGAAATTTTCATACGTTTTCAAAAAATGAAAAAAAATCTAATTTTATAATATTTACTATGCTCTCTGAATTCAACCAACTCACCGCAACCCGGCTTTGTTCGCGTCTTACAAATTTTAACGATATGTCCAGATTTTCATCTCAGCCGTTCATTTAACTGATTAGCTTTTGTAAAAAATTAAGCAAACTCGGATTATTCAAAAAACGAGGTTTGTCAATAAAAAGTGAGAACTGCTCTAATGGTTTCGGGCTCCGCTGCATTTTCTTGATTTAGGAAAAGTGGATGTAATCTTGATTGGCTGAAAACGCGAGTCATTTAAAGTCATTGTACTCTTCATTGGAATGGTAATCTCTGCTGGGAAAGTGAGTGGGAGATTCGTATCCGAGTGCTTTTGGCTTAATAATGGGTGTGCATGAAAACATGGCAAAAAGTTGTCTTGATAAATGAAGTATTGTATGCGGGAATTTTTTCATCTCCACTTGAAGCAATCTTGGGAAGTTGAAGATATTTTTTACAAGCTGATATTTTTGCGCTTTCTGCGTTATGCAATTTGCAATTGAGAACTGATAATTCTGATTATAAGTAGCGATAATTGATGTGTAAAAAACGTGTAATGAGATTGTTTTTGACTTTCGATGTAATATTGCTGTAAAAAAACTGAATATTATTGTCATTTTTTGGAGAATATTTAGACTAAAAATAGTGATTTTTACTCTGTTGGGTTAAATCAGGAAACTTTGAAGATTCCTACATACAGTTGAAAGAGATTCCCCAGGGCTTGCCGACTGCCGCATTAAAAAGCTGGCTAGAATAAGCGCCGCCGGGTGGGTCCTTTCTGAGCTAAAATTGACCACCACAATGCCCGGCGAGGGATATCGGGTGACTTCGGGCAATGCCGGGTTATGTGAACCAATTAAAACAGCGACATCAGCGCTTCTGGTGGGCTACTGCAGAGTAATTTGCTCCCATTAGAAGTTGGCGAGCCCTGAAATTCCCTTTTACTGTCAATGGGTCCTTTCACTTTTAAACGTCGACCGTTTTCAAATAGAAGGGTAAGCATTTCATTTTTAAAGAAGATGGCTTTCCAAAGCCTTCCTCATCGCGCCTAAACGGAAATTTCTCCGGGTGTAGAAGTAGCTATTTACTCAACGCTTGCAGAAGGAGCTATTACATCACAACATGTCGAAAGTAGAATGTTCGATACGCGAAAGTAGGCACTTTCGCCACTAGTGATGTAAAGTCACTAATTCATTCAGTGGCACGTACACATATCTCGTTTTGACTCAGTGATTTAATTACAAGTCACTTTTCACTAAATATTAGCTTTTTTTTTGCAAATAAAGGAAGTAGGTCTCTTCGGGTCCGGTTTTATTAAAGATCTTTTGTTATTGTAAAGTTTCGATCTAGGGTGACCAAATCGGCATAACGAAAAATTAGGACAGTCCGGAAGACAGATTTTTTTATTTTTTATTTTTTTAGAGATGAAATATTAATTTTGCGAAAACACCACCACCAATAAATAAAAAAAAAAAAAAAAAAAAACATCACGTCAAACGTCATGGAGTGGATCGAAAAGAGTTGCAACATTGTGAGCTTTACAGTGATTCTCCAATGACCGACTTTGGAAATTTCACAGAATCGGACCCGTTAATAACCAAATTTTCTCATTGTTACCTGTAAAGATCCCCCGCTAGGAACCAAATGACCTTATAGTTGGTGCGGGGGTTTGAAGGCGAAGGCGACCACCAGGGGAGATGAGGGGAAGCTCGGTAAGAATGAAAGGGGAGGGAATGGGCGTCCCCGTAAAAAGGGCTCCGCGCATGACTGAAGGGTAATCTCTATAAACGGGAGCACCCTGAATGCAGGTGAATGGGTACCGAGTGGATCCGAGTCGAACCACACTACTCGGAGTCTGGGAATGGGGAGGTTCACTCATTCAGCGGGCTCCGAGGGTGAGTGGCCTGCTTTGGTCACTGAGAATTGGTTCCCCGACCAGGAAGTGGTGATTCCTGGTCGGGTATACTCTGTTCTCTGGGGACCTACAGAGGCAGGGGTCTCTCACTCCCAATCCAAGGTGTCAGAGTACCGTGCCGAAGGATGCATGGCTCCTGGGTATGGAGTCGCGAACGGTTCCTGCAGGAAACCGGGTGACCTCCTGCAGTAGCTGCTGAGGCTCTTGAGACTCGGTAGCAAGCCTAGCTTGCGCATGGGGGAGCGTAAGTGGTCGACATGCACCCCAAGTACTCGTGGGAATAAAATGGAAACGAACACAAGTATAAACAAAGAGCAGCAGGGGCAAGAACCCGCTGCTGAGGCAAGTACCTCAACTTCCAGAGGAACTCCGATGGAAGTGGGGGGGGGGAGAGAAAAACCGGTCCTCGGGAGGAGGGCTGGGTCAAAATGAGTGGTGCTCAGAGGAGAAAATTGCTCCGAAAGCAGCACTTTGAAGAGAAGGAAAGGGCGGAGAAGGAGGGCACAGCCCTGCCTCTACCCCTTCCCAAAAGAGAGTCTGGCACGGCCAGGAGGAGGAGGAGGAGAGCCGAGGAAGGGGCTGGAACCCGCCAGGCTAATCCTCCAACTCTTCCTGGAAAAGAGCCAGAGGTGGAAGGAGCTGAGTCGCGGGGAAAACGGAAAATGGAGAAAAGTGTCTCCGATCCGACCGTGAAGCAGTCAAAGAAGAAGAGCCGGCAGGAGCAGGAATCCGCCGAGACTAAGGGGACGAGACCGTTGTACTCTGCCTTGGCCTGTGATCTCCCGAAGGTGTCCGTCACCATTGGGAAGACTCTCGGGGCTAGGATGGAGATGGCGGTCTTCGAAGAGATCAAAGAGCTTGTTGTGGACCAGATCCTGGAAATAACAGGGGAGGGGATTTTCCCCAGGTTCAAGGACACAGTCCTTAGGAGCGGAAGGGTGATCTTCGTCTGCGAAGACGAGGGATCAGCGGAGTGGCTGCAGGGGGGGGTGCCGTCGTTGACGCTTGTGGACGGCTCGAAGGTTCGGTTAGTTCGACCTGAGGAGCTAGTGAAGCGAGTGAAAATGACGGTTAAGATACCACCACCGCAGAGGGAGCCCGACAAGCTACTGAAACTTGTCGGGATAGAGAATGCTGGCCTCGAGACGAAGTCCTGGTCCATCTACGGCGCTGAGACATTGGAGGGTAAATTTACCCGCCTAATTGTTGGCGTCGATGAGGGATCAGCCCGGACTCTCGAGGGCAGGGGGTACAAGGCCCACCTAGGGACGGGAGAAGTAGTTTTTAAAACTGCTTCGAAAAACTAGGTGGGTTTTGACCAGGATCGAGACTCGGGTAAAGGTGGTGACGATTTATAGTCACGGCCACAGCTGAGATCCTGCAATTAAACTTGCATCACAGCAAAGGCGCCTCGGCGGTTCTAGCCAGGTGCATGCAAAAGGTGCAGACAAAACCAGCCCTAGGGCTAATACAAGAGCCGTGGTGTTATAGAGGTCTCATTCGGGGCCTTAACTCCGCGGGGACGGTACACGCATGTGAGGGGATCGTAGACCCCAGGGCATGCGTGGTGGTGAGAGGGGTCGATGCGGCTCTTATTCAAGAGTTCTCCACTAGGGATCTGGCAGTAGTCAGGCTAGGGGAAAATGGAGTTAGGGGGCGAAATGGGTAGAGGCTAGTGGTAGCATCTGCCTATTTTGCCCATGATAGAGAGGCGCCTCCAGAAGAGGTGCGAGAGTTGGTGAGGTACTGCAAGAGGAACGGACTCGGCCTGATTGTCGGATGTGATGCAAACGCGCACAGTAGTGTGTGGGGCTCCACTGATGACAATCAGAGGGGGGAGGATCTCTTGGAGTACCTGATTGGGGAAGACCTAGAGGTGTTGAATGAGGGAACAGAGCCCACGTTCGTCACTGTAAATAGGCAGGAGGTACTGGACATTATGATTTGCAGTCCAGGGATGAGAGAAAGAGTAGGGGAGTGGAAGGTTTCTGATGAACCTACTCTCTCAGATCATAGGCTCATCAGGGCCACCCTGAAAGAGGTGGTGCCGAGAGCAGTATGGAGGAGAAACCCGAGAAATGCGGACTGGGAAGGGTTCAGAGAGGAGCTAAGGTCCGACATGGAGGGTTTCAAGGGGAAGTATGGTAGTCCGGAGGACCTGGACTCAACAGAGGAAAGGGTCAGGACGGCTATCATGACGGCGTACGAGAACAACTGTCCCCTGAAGAGAGGAAGCACCGGGCCAAAGGGGCTCAGGTGGAATGAGGAACTCTCGGAAGGGAGAAAGAAAACTCGTAGGCTCTTTAATAGAGCTAAGAAGGCGGGCACACCAGAGGCCTGGGAGGCGTTTCGGGGTAGCCAGAGACGCTACAGGCGGAAGGTGGAGGGAGCCCGACAGGAGTCGTGGAGAGAACTGTGCTCACAGACCAGCACAGTCTCGGACACGGCGAAAATGGCGAGAATCCTCGCTGGGACGAAGGGGGGGGAACCTGCGATATCTGAAGACAGATGACGGAGGTTATACCTGGACTCCGGAAGAGACTATCAGGCTGCTAATGAAAGGCAATTTCCCGGACTTTTCAGAATTGAATCAGGATGAGGATAGACCTCACCGGAGGAGAGGAGAAAAGTTCTGGGGCCTGGCGGCCAGAGTAGTCAAGGCAGAGGGGCTCAAAGCGGCCATGAGGTCCTTTGAGCCGTATAAGGCACCGGGCCCTGATAGACTGTATCCGGTGATCCTTAGGGAAAGCCTGGATGTAGTGCTAGGGACCTTGGTTGGGCTATTCAGAGGATGCGTGGCAGTAGGACACACACCGAAGGCATGGAGAAGGGCTAGGGTTGCTTTTGTACCCAAGCCAGGGAGAAAGGGGTACACTGAGATGAAGGATTTCAGACCGATCAGTCTGACCTCCTTCCTTCTTAAGACTCTGGAAAGACTGGTAGACAGATTTCTGAGGGCTGGGCCACTGGTAGATTTACCCTTCCATGTGGAACAGCACGCTTATCAGACGGGTCGATCAGTAGATTCCGCGCTTCTATCGGCAGTGGGCTTCGTAGAGGAGCAGCTGAGATGGAAGGGCGTCTGTATAGGGGCATTCCTGGACATAGAGGGGGCGTTCAATCGCACCACCAGGAGGGCCATAAGGGAGGGAGCTGAGGAACATGGTGTCCCAGAACCGATTATCTGGTGGATAATGACGACTCTTGAGGGAAGAATCCTCAGATCCGAATGGCAGGGCTGCTATGTAGAAGGCAGTGTTTCAGAGGGATGTCCACAGGGGGGGGGAGTACTGTCCCCATTACTATGGAGCCTGGTAGTGGACAGTCTCTTGAGACTGTTAAATCAGGATGGAGTGCGGGCCGTGGGGTATGCAGATGACATCTGCATACTAGCCAGGGGAGCGCACGAGGAGACCCTTAGGGAAATGATCCAGAGGGCTCTGAGAAGGACGGTTAGATGGTGCGAGGGATATGGACTCAACATCCAACCGGATAAGACATCTATCGTCATCTTCACCAGGAGGTACAAGTTGAGACCGCTGGTGAGGATGGTGATAGGAGGCAGGCAGGTGCCGTATGTCGAGGAGGTGAAATATCTAGGGGTAATCCTGGATAAGAAACTTGACTGGAATAGGCACCTGCAAGTAAAATGCCAGAAGGCGATGGTAACCTTCTGGCAGTGTAAAGGGGCCTTAGGAGCGAAGTGGGGCCTGGGTACACGTCAGATGATGTGGATTTACAGGTCTATTGTCGTTCCTAGGCTGATGCATGCTGCAGTTGTATGGTGGGCACGGACTGCACTGAAGACAGTCTGTAAAAGGCTGGACAGAGTGCAGGCGATTTTTCTTCGGGGCATATGCGCCGTAAGGAAAAGCACTCCGATCGCCGCAATCAGGACTCTGTTAGGTATTCCGTCACTTGCGGTGGAGAGTAAAGCCACGGCAATAAGGACGGCATACAGACTCAGATGTGTGGGGGAGTGGAGGGAGAGCTCTATACACGTAGAGTTGAAGAGGGGCTGCCCTGCGGAGCTGTGGAACGCTCCACAGGACAGGATGAAGGCTTGACTGGCGGGGGAAGTTAGCTATAAAGTGCTGATCCCTAGCCGGGAGGAGTGGAAACAGGGACTGGGACCGGGACACGGGGACATATGGTTCACGGATGGTTCGAAAACCAAGGAAGGAGTGGGGGCAGGTGTTTGTGGAAAGAAGGCTGTGGACGAATACGTCTATACACTGGACAGATACAACACTGTCTTTCAGGCTGAAGTAGAGGCCATCCGAGAGTGCGCAAGAACGCTGTCACATAGGACGGATTCAGATAGAGATGTCTGGATCTGCAGTGACAGCCAGGCGGCGCTGAGAGCTCTGAATGGAGGGGTAATCTCCTCAAAACTGATTGAGCGGACGAGAGAGACGCTTCAAGAAGTAGCGAGGAGGAGGAGGCTTAGACTCGCCTGGATCCCGGGACATGCGGGATGGAGGGGGAACGAGAGGGTGGACAGACTTGCGAAAGAGGGGGCGAGATTGATCGGACCTCAGGAGCAAGTAGTGGGTATGCCGCATAAGGAGGGAATGGACCTCATTGCGGAATGGGTAAGGGACCAGCAGGTCAGGGAATGGAGGCGATAACCAGGGTGCCGAACGGCCAAGGCCCTCACGGGTAACCCCGTGGGGGAGTGGAGGGAGGCACTACTAGGACTATCGCGGCCTAGAATCAGAGTGGCGGTAGAGATACTTACTGGCGATGGGAATCTGAATAAATTCAGATGCACGACGGGGAAGATATCCTCCCTGGAGTGTGAAAGATGCCAGGAAGGGCAGGAGGATTCCCTGCACTTTCTGTGCACATGCGAGGCATTAGTGTGGCAGAGACATACTATGCTAGGGGGGGCGGTCTTAGAACCGCATGACATTAAGGGACTGACTGTCGGTCAGATACTCGGCTTTTGCAGGGTATCACGATATCGGCAGCAGCCCTGAGGAGGCGGCGGGGATAGAGTACAAGGGCCTAATGGCTAGGTGCTCTGAACCACGAAAAGTGGCCCGCCGGAAGACATCAATAATAATACCTGTAAAGATCGTTCTCTGTAAAAATGTCGCGTATGGAATTTTCGGGGTCCATGCGGTCAGCGTATGCGACTTGAGGTTCGTGGTCGTGCCGTGTCGCGGGTTCATCCCGGATTTCCAAAAGTTCCGTGGCAGCCACCAAATCGTCTTCGGAGGCGACGCTGATCGGGGGACTCGGGGAACGCGGTATTTCGGGTCCCAAAAGGTCCTCGCTGCGCGAGTGGCGCAAGTCGCTGCCGCAAAAACGACCGCTCCCTGGCACACTCGGCGTCGTCGTCCGAAACACGACGCCACTGCTGGACATCCCGCCCGAGACCAGCATTTTCCTCGCACCAACTAATCGCACTTTCTATTCAATTTTCGCACTGAAACACAAATATTTCCGAAATGATTACCATTTATCAGTGGCAAAGGCAGAAAAATTTTCGAGAGGGTTGTTTTTGATAAAATATGCTTCCTTTTAAGGGGGGAATACCAATGAAATAAAAAAAAAAAAGGTCACTTGACTTCAGGCGTGGATAGAGAAAAAACTTTTAATGCTCGTAAAGTGAAATTTCGTATGTAGATTGTTTGCTATATTAACTAACAATACAAAAAATATTTTCGAAAAATTCGCATCCACTTCCTAGTTAGAGTCATGAAAAAAAGAGTACCGCAAATTCGCGGTGTGGCAAATTGCAAATCAATGGTTGAATCGATTCGCATAATTTTTTTTGCCAATTACAGAAGAAACAAATATGCTGCCCTTCACAAACGATTTTTTTGCAAAAACTGCTTTGTTTTTGCATAAAAGTTCGCAAATCGAAAAAAAAGCAATCTGGAAAATGATTTTTTATGTTTATTAACGAAAAAAAATTTTTTTTGCAAAATCTGAAAACGTTAAGGGCAAGTAAATGTAATAACCAAACCATTTTTTTCACACTTTTTTGCTATAAAAATTTTTTGAGGCCCTATCTGTCCTACCGCAAATTT
This sequence comes from Platygaster robiniae, assembly GCA_028476575.1. Taxonomy (NCBI): domain Eukaryota; kingdom Metazoa; phylum Arthropoda; class Insecta; order Hymenoptera; family Platygastridae; genus Platygaster; species Platygaster robiniae. Next base: position 29,857,702 of record CM052019.1, read on the forward strand.
GCATATTCTTTTTTTGCACGCTTGTAACTACAGGCTGGATGCGAATTTTGAAACAAAATTTTTTTCATATTGTTGGAAATATAACATTCTACATACGTAAACAATTTAAATATTACTAGCATTGATAGTTTTTTTACTATCCACGCCCGAAGTTAAGTAAACGTTTTTTCCATTTAATTGGTATTCCCCCCGTAATTTAATTAGTTTTCACTTATATTTTTATACCTCATATTTTATATCCGTTTGTTTTATAATTTAATTGCATTTCATTTTATTATTTATTATTTGATTCAATTTCTTATTATTCATTTCATTTTTAATATTTGCCTATTTTTATCCACGACGATGTAATAAAGGCGGTACGATTTTTTGAAAATAGGGATTTTAAGAATATACAACTCTTCAAGTTTAGAGTCGTATTTTTTATATACATATATAATATGATGAAATTCGATTTTCGTGATTTTCGAATTACCGAGGCTAAAATTTTCTTTTTACTTTTAGTATTTTTCATATTTCTCAAGTATACAATTTGTGAGAATTTTCTGCCATAATTGAGCGTGCGGATTCCATAACGTGTTCTATAGAACGCGCGTAGCATGGCGTACAACACATTATAGAATCCGCACGCTCAATTATGGATTCATTTACAGATTTTTTGAATATGATGCTTTAGGAATAAAAGTAAAGAAATTATTGTCTACACAGATTTTCAGGATTTTTGTAATGTATTGAATTTATAGAATTTCATGGGTTTTCCTAGTATTTTTATAGATTTCCGGTATTTTTATAGTGTTTCAGTAGATTTTTTAGAAAGCAGTATCTTTTATACAAATTTTCAGTGCTTTTTATTCTGTTTTCGTATTTTTTGAGTACCTAGTTATACAATTTAATTAAGTTTTTGGTATTTTTATGGATTCCTGTTTTTCGAAATCGGATGCTCCATTATTAGAAGTTTTATTAATTTTCGAGAAAATTATGTAACGCTATTTTTCAAAATTAATGAATTTCTTCTATTCCACCCCTTTTTTACAACTTATGCAATTTTTAAGGATTCTCCAGCAATTGTATACATTTCTAGTATTTTTCTAAATATTTACGAAACATTTTTTTTTATTTAATCAGCAAATAGTCAGAATTCTTCAAAACGCCTGAGAGTTTGAGAGTTTAAGAAAAAGAGAAAATACAAACATTTTTAACATCACGAAAAAATCAGTTACGAAAATACTTTCCACACTATTCGGAAATTATTGACAATAAAGAAATTTTATACATTTTATTCAATTGCCTGAACAAAATAAGAATTTTTTTTTCAGGTAATGATACAATTTAATTCATATATTTACATAATGAAATTCAGTTTATGATATAACTAATAATTTCTAATTTTTCATTTTATATACAACTCAACAAAAAATGCTTTGAATCCAAGTGTCCAAATTTTAAAATTTTTATTATCTCAGGTTTTATAATTTATAAAATTCCATTTTTATCACTTTTCTGTTTTTCACATAATATATAATTTCGAAAATAAAATTCTTCCATTTTGTTACATGAATGAAATGATCAAAATATACATTTGAAAAAAACCATAAAACAGTTATTAAACTTTTTTCTGATTAAGTAAACAAAAATTTTTTCTCAAAGTTATGAGAACACTTTCTCTATCTTTTATTTTTGCTCAGAAAGCATAGAATTGAATAATTCACAGACAGATAATAAATCACAGCAACAATCTCCATAGACATGTCCTGATTTTTTTTTTTTTCCTTATAACTTTTCGCCAAGTTTGTATATTTTCTAATTTTTTCATAAAACTTGTTTCGTTTTCCCAATTTATAATATCTCATAAATATTGTTTAAATTTACTTCTCTAGTCTAATAATTTATTTATTATTATTATTATTTTTTTTTTTGTATTTTAGCATAATTTCATTATTGAGTCTATTTTTCATTCTAATGATTCTTTAAAATGTCTGAAAAAAAGTTAGTTTTTGAAGTAAAAAGAAAATAAAATTGAATCCAATCGCATTGTCATTTTGTGAATCATTTTTATATCTACAGTCATTTTCCTTTTTTCCATAAAAAAAATTTAGGTTTTTCTATTTTTGTACAACTTATCATGCTTCATTTTCACTTAGTTATTGTCTTTAAATTAGATTTAAAGATTAGTTATTATTTTTCATTCCATGTATTCAAATATAAATGTGGGAAACAATTGTCATATGGTTAAAACATTAAAATCGCAAATATATTCTCCGAAACGTTTTATAAAATTCATGTATACAGGTTTATCCAAAAATTACTTTAAAGATTGTGCACGTTTCAAAATTGAAAAGCTATCATTAAAGTACAATCAAAATCATATAACTTTCAGTATGCAATTTTTGAATTCTAGAAAAACTATTGATTTTCTCAATCGATGAAATGACTGCTCATTTTAAATAATGAATACATGGAATAACAAGCTTTTGAATATACAAAAGTACTTAAGATAAGTAATTTACTGATTGCTACGTTGAGAAATCGAAAATAAATGTATTCAAGTCATTTTATCGCAAATTCTTAGATCTGGTTTTACTGTTTTTCAAGTTCTACGACTGTCTTTACAAACTTTTAGAATTTTCAATTCCTTGTGTCCAAAGGCCAAAATTTACGTAGGGAATTTTAAATGCAATGTAAATTTCTATAATTTTGATGGATGTTGTAAATTTTCAAGTCTTATAGATTTGTAATACTTCCAACGATTTTCCAGAACACAGTTTTCCGTAGATTTTCAGTGTTACAAAGAATTCTCCTAATTTCATTATTTTCAATATTTTATTAGTATCTATCAAATTCGAATTGTTTTCCAATGTTTTTATGGATATCTACATAAATTTTAGGAATAAGATGATTAAAAATGAAATTTATCATTTTCATAAACATTTAATAGTTTTTTCTTCTCTATCTAAGAAAATGATGCATACTTTTGAAATTTCAAAAGTTCTCTGATTTCTAGTATTTTATTATTCACATTTTTAATTTTGAGTGACATTTGGTAGGAATAATGGATTAAATATTTATATCTTAATAGATATCTAGTATTTTTTTTAATATCAATATGGATTTCCATAATTCGATGCTTGAGGATTTATAATTTCAAAGATTTTTAGTGTTTTGATAAACTTTCTAGAAAGCAGTATCTTTATATAATAAGTATTTTACAAGCTTATAAAACTCACGTATTCTGTATTTTTCTAATATTCACGACTTTTGTTAAATTTTTAAATATTTTATGGATTGTTATAATATACGTTTTCAAAATTAAATGTGTTGAAATTAGGTTTTATAGATGTTTACTAGCTGTCACCCGCGGGCTCTGCCCGCGAGTTCCAAGTTCGCCCTCAGTCCGTTTTGCCTTCGGTTGGCTTTTGGATTGAGAATAGTTGTACACAAATCAATAAAGTAAACATAGTTATTATATGCCAATTTTTTGGTATGATTTTATTTTATTATTATTATACTTGCACAAACTTTTAATTTGTTCAAACGGATAAGGTTAAAAAGAAGATATAACACAGAAATAACATAAAAATATATGGAGAATATAAAATTGTAATGGATTTAATGCTGCGGGATAAACGATGTTTTTGGTCATGTTGTTGGGAGCGTAAATTAAAAGGTTTTCAGGACTGCCAACCCTCGAGCAGGCAACGTAAAATTGTTCATGAGAGAAACAGGCATTTTCCAAGTTGAATCCTGCTACTTTTAAAGATTGTCCTTGGGCTTTGTTTATTGTCATGGAGAAAGCTAATTTGACAGGAAATTGAAGACGTTTAAAATCGAATGGCATGTCTGAAGGTATCATTGGGATGCATGGTATAAATATGTCCTGTTTCTTGAAAGGACCAGTCAGTATTGTTGCTTCTATTACATGTGGAAGTAACTGCTTAACTGCGAGTCTCGTTCCATTGCAAAGTAGAGGGGGATCCGAATTTCGTAGCAGAATAATTGGCGACCCAACTTTGAGCAGTAATATATGTGGAGGAATGCCAGGTGGTTCCAAAGAGTTGAGAAATTCAACAGGATAGTGTATCGCTTGTTCCTCGTCTGTGACTGCGTCAATTGATGTGTATATTGTGGCGCTGCCTGGCATGCTCTCTTGAATTTGAGCATAACCATACCAAAAAATTAGCATATAATAACTATGTTTACTTTATTGATTTGTATACAACTATTTTCAATCGAAAAGCCAACCGAAGGCGAAACGGACTGAGGGCGAACTTGGAACTCGCGGGCAGAGCCCGTGGGTGACAGCTAGTTTAATTTATAAAATTTGCTATTTATTCATATTCATTCGCAACAAATATGTTAAAAATTGGTGATAACAAATAATCCATGAAAATTTTTTAAATCAACTCATCGTGAGAAATGTAATTTTTGTAATAATTAGAATTTATTCAAGATTTGAGGAAAATTGGTGGAACGGTTCGATAGATACGCTTAATTGGTAGGTGGGTGCGTTGGTGGAAAGCGAACAGGACAATATATAGCTTAAAACGATACTTGCAATTGGACCAATAGTTTTGCAAAGTTTAATAGAATTTAGTCAAGATTTGGGGAAGATTGGTCGAACGGTTCGATAGATACACTTAATGCGTGGGTGGGTGCGTGGGTGGAGTGCGAACAGGACAATATATAGCTATAAACCATCCTTGAACCTAGACGAATACGTAATGCAAAGTTTCATTAAATTTGGTTCAGCGGTTCAAGAGTTATGGAATCATAGATAGATGGAATAGATAGATAGAAACATGATAAATAAGTTGTTATTTATTGTGAGCGAACGACAATAAATAAACGTCCCAAACAACTTGCAGTTTCTCCGCGCAACAAAAAGAAAGCGCTATGCAAAGTTTTGTGTTGATCAGTTGCGGAATGTAGACGGTAACTCCAAATACCGAACGGACATTCTGCTTTATATATATAGATAATTTCTATAAATTTTAAAGAAAATAATACCATACAAAATGTCAGTATTGAAACAATCCTACTATTTCAAAAATTTTTATATTGTGTAGCATCTAAAATTTCGTAGTATTTTCTAATATTATTGTTGATTTGTAGTAGTATTCAAGTATTTTACAAAAGAAAAATTCAGTATGGTATTTGAATTTTGTATTTTTTTGTAATTCATTAATTTTATTGGTTTTCTGGTATTTTCATAGATTTTTCTATAGATTTACAGAAATTGATGCTTCATAATTAAAATTTTTATGGATATTTTCTGTTTTTACAAATTATTCAAAAAAAAATATGTGTATATAAAATGTCAGCATTTCAGGTATTATTGATATATATTTTTTAGTATTGGTGAAATTTTTTAGTATTTTCTACTTTCTAGATTGGATTTTTATGTAAATTTCAAGAAAATGATGTTCTAAATTTCAAAATTTCATATATTCTTAGTACTTAGAATTAGAAAAATTCATTTCGTAAATTTTCAATGTTTCGACTAACTTTTCTTATTCTAGTATTATTCAAATTTGCAAATATTCATGTTCGAATGATTTTCTGATATTTTCATAGATTCGAACATAAATTATAAGAATAAAATACTCTGGGATTACAAACTTGATAGATTTCAAGAGAATGAATAAATTATCGAAACAATTTTATATCCATACATTGTTCATATTTATTATTATTTTTTTTTTATTGCTCAGCACTTACAAAATTTTGTGGATCACTTGTGGATCGAATAGATAAAGAAATATATAATTCAATTCTTCAAGGTTAAGGCCTTGTAAATATTAAGTTATTTTAAAGTTATTCGAAGATATTATATCTACATTTCTAGTATTTTTCATATTTTTGAGTGTTATGAAAAGTTTATACAATTGTCTAGGTGCTTTAAAGATAAATGTATAGTATTTTTTTAATTACAAATTTCCAGAATTCAAAACTCTGAAATCTAAAAATTTTCCATTTTCCATATTTAAGAAAGCAGTATGTTCATAAAATTAAAGTGTTTTACAGATTTTCAAGATTCTTAGTGATTACATTTCGTATAAGATTCTTAGTGATTACATTTTGCATTTTTTCAAAATTGAATTATTTTATGAATTTATCATTATTTTCACAGATTTATACATATACATATGTGTGTGTGTGTGTGTATGACATGATCCGAGAAAAGGGACCTACTGTCCAAAAATGAAACTTTACAGGATGGGCGATTGAATGAATCAAAACACGCTACAGAGACTAGAATGACTCATTTTTAAAACTTCGTATCTCAGAAAAAAATTAATGTAAACAAATTCTGATTGAAGAGAAGATTCATAACTTACAGATCACTCATAACCCAAAAAACGATTTTTTAAACAGTTGGACAGTAGGTCCCTTTTTTCGGGTCGCGCCACATATATATATTTATATATATATTTATATATATATATATATATATATATATATATATATATATATATATATATATATATATATATTCAGAATTAGATGCTGTATAATAAAAAATTTAACATCATAAAGAATAACCGAGAAAATAATATGTGGTACAACTCCAGTATTCAGAGATTTTTATTTTTTCAATGTTGTTTGCTCTTTAGTATTTGCGTAGTTTCTCAGTATTTTCTACTATTTTCTAGATTTCTAATATTTTTATAAGATGCTATGTGCAATTCAAGTATCTGGTACTCTCAAATTCAAAGTTTCATTTATTTTTACTATTTTCCACAATTTTTCTCATAGATTTTTAGTGTTTCTGAGAAAATGTCTAATTTCAGTATTTTGAACATATTTAAATATTTATACTTGAATAGTTTTCTAATATTTTTATGGATTCCAAATTCGAACATAAGTTTTAAAAATGAGGTACTCTAGGTTCTAAAATGGTAAAGATTTTAGGTAATGAATATATTATTGAGATAATTTTATATCTATGCATTTTTTATATTTATCAAATCTAAAATTCAATGCTTTGGGATTTAGGTCTCGTAGATAAAACGTGATTTTGAAGTTATTTGAAAAAAGTATATCTACAAAGGTTTTTAGTATTTTGTTGATCTCTAGTATTTTTCATATTTTTGAGTATTATGAAAAGTTGAAAGAATTCTTTAGGTGCTTCATAGAAAACTTGTGTTTTTGAAAATAATACATTTCTAGAAGCTGATCATCTGGAATCTAAAATTTTAGTATTTCGATAAATATTTTTCAAAGCGATATCTTCATACAATTCATAGACTTTCATGGAATTCCTGTGTAGTTTGTCAAAATTCATTAATTTTTTTGTTTTTCTAGTATTTTCATAGATTTTGATGTATTTTTAAAGTTAGTTGTTTTGTAATAAAAAATTTCCCTTTTTTTTACTTTCATTGAGAACAAATATTTTCATCAAAAATATTAATATTTCAGGGATATCTATTTCTTTTATTTTGTTTCATACTTTTTAGATTTTATGCAATTTTGTAATATTTTATACTATTTACTAGATTCATAATATTTTTATGGATTGCTTTATAAAAATCAAAAAAACGATGCTCTGAAACTCCAAGTTTTATAGATTCTTAGTACTTTAAACAATTTTTGAGAAAATTTTTTTTTTGTATATTTTCAGTGTTTCAAGAAATATTTTTCAAATCATAATATAATTATATGATTAAGATTTTTCCAAAATTTCAATAATTCCTGCTTAAACTTTCAGACATGAATTCTTCATGATTCAAAATTTCATACATATTAGGGGTCGTGCACATAACACGTCACGCTTTCTTCTGTTCATGTCTTTGTCTTTCTTATCTTGAATCATATTCTTGTCCTTGTTTAATCGCGTGACGTATTATACCCCTTAAGGTAAATATAGATTATTAAGTAAATTTTATATTTCATAAATTTGTTGTATTTTCTATTATTCGGCATCTGCTGCAAAGTCCGTAAGTTATAATTTAATTTCATGAATGTAATAAGTCCAATTAGGAATTAATTTTTTTTTTCCAGTTATTGTTTAGAATATACATAAAATGAGATGGAATGACCCCCCGCAAAATTCAGGGATAAACAACAACAAAATTTCCACCATCTCTCAGCACATCTAAAATTGAATCATAAAAAAAAAAAAAAATCACAGAAAAATTTGCTCTACCATCAAAACAACCTTGGGATAGTTCCAGGCACATAAAATTATACGATTTACAATGTAATACCTGAAAATTCTTAGCGTCGTTCAACGCGAACACCGGTACAAATTTTAGAAACGAACACGATATGCTGAATTTCGAGAAAACGTTCCCGCTTTTTTTATGAACGCTAATTTCCAAGAATTTCAACACCTTTATACAGTTATACTTCTATTAATCTAATGAATGTTTCCGAAATAATTATAAATACAGAAAGAGAGAGAGAAAAACATTCGTTTGAGAAAATCTCGAGGTGTTTATTGATTGAGAAATAACAACGGCATTAACGGGAATCAAAATTTCACGTTCGAATTTCAAAGCAACAAATATTGGTAAGGTGTCTGATAAAATTATTATTATTGAAACTGCACTGATATTTACCTGAAAACACTGCACTGTCACTTGGAAAAATCCCGAACCAACTTCACTCACGTATTTGCACGGATGCACGAATTAATAACTGCACAATAACTGCAACTGCATGCAACTGTCTGCAACTGACTCAAACAACACGAACTGTCTGTCTGTGATTGTCCGTCTGACACAAGATTGGTCTGACCTGACAATCTCAAAACTCACAAGATTTCGAGACTCACAAGACTCACGGGGGTGGAGATAATCGATATTCTTCGATACACCGCAAATATCGATTTTCGTACTTTCTCCCACAGCCAAACAAAATGTAAGCTTGTCCTTGTTTATTTTTTCAATTTCTCCTATTCTAGAATCAAATGTGTCATAAATTAAAATATCGATTAATGTCTTCTAAACAGTGTGTGACACACCAAATTTGGCAGCATTGCCCCAAAACTCACTACTTCACGAATACAAAATGGCGTCTTTGTCGCTGTTGGTAACACAGGAACAGTCGGTAAATCAGAACCTCTAAAATTGTTCGCCTTCGTTTTTGTGAGTCCGCGAAAGAAGAATTTTAGAAAAAATCCGCGACAAATTTAGTCGGAAGCGGATCCCTGTCATCGCCTGTTTGCCTCGAACCCGCGAAATCCTGCGTCGTCCTTGAGCAACGACGGCCACGAAAAAGCAACGGAAACAATCATTGCCATCAGAGCATGATTGGCAGGTAGACCGCCATGTTGCGGGGTACGACTGTGCAATTGAGTCTCTCCGACTGAAGTAAAAGTCCATCGGCAGTAAAAAAAATTCCTCGATTCGCGACGTCCCGAGCTCTGTGGCCTTTTCCAAGACAACGCCGAATTTCTGGTAAATACGACAAAATGTCAACGTTATCCTCATTTTCATCAAAGTGCGATGACGGAATTTCGTCGGTGTACGTGTACGCGTGTGTGTGTGTGTGAGAGAGAAATAATATCGAGTCGTGTTTTTTTCGTCATTATTAGTTTTCGGGAATTGTGAAGCGGGTAAAAGATTTCAGGGGAAAACGAACGGACCGTGAAAAGTCTTTGGGGCGTGAACAGGGATTTTCCTTTGTCTCGAGTCGACGACGTCGACTGCGAAATGGTCTCGTGATTGTTGCATCTTTTACGCGTTTTCTTCCGTCTTCGTGTCACATTCCCGAAGACGCATGTACCATGCATGTTGCGTTTGTGTGAGGTTTTTAGGAAGAATGTTTGTCATGTTTTTCTTCGAAATGACAGGCTATGTTGCCAATTGTAGGGGGTGGTTATTGTTATTTTTTATGAGATGCGTGACGTTTGACAGTTGGTTGACAGTTCGTTTTTCTCGAATCAAGAAACCCGATAAGTTCCATCTTTTTGCTGAGTCATCTAAAATTAAAAAACACGACTGGTTCTATGAAAAAAAGTAAATCATCAAGTTTCGATAAGAGATTTTTCTTGCCGGGGATTAAGAGTTAACTTATTTGCATGATTTAAATTTAATAATCAGATTTTTAAAAATGCAGATATACCGAAAGTTTGAAGCGGCGAAAACTCGATAAAAAAAGTATCAACTTGAGTAAATAAAGTTTCTAGCAATAATTTGTATGTACACTACCCCAAAGAATATTATGCAACTATTACTATTTGCAATATTGAGGTATCACCTTTATAATTGTAAAAAAATAATCAATTACTTATTTCGCAAGTTTTGTGCTTTTGACAGTTTTCGACAATCTGTTTTTGTTTACCGGTGATGCGATGTTGCCGTGCCAGAAAATGATGCAATTAACTGAATTTAGCGGTAGCATGTGCCTATCTTCACCACAGACATGATACCTTAAGGTAGTACTTGCACTTGGGCAATTTTCTCTAGATTTTCCTTAAAATTTAAGAATTTGACCTTGATATTGTACCTAATCTATGGTGCAAATTTCGTAATTGCTTACTGCACAGATTTTTGAGTAATTATTTTTTGAAATTAACACGCACATCTATGGGAAATCGTGTATTTCCCCCATATTTCAAAAACTATTATATGATTATTTCTGAAAAATTACATTAATTACACTGCTGGATCTCAAAATGGGCGAAAAAAAATCCCGAATAAATCCCAAAATGGACGTGATCTGCGTGGGGGCTCCGATCCGGAAATGGGCAGTGCTTGCGCAGTATGAATGCTTATTGTAAACATAAACTCTTCAACTGAGAGCCAATCAGATTGCGATTTCTTGCCCATTTTCAGAAAAAATTGCGTCTGATTTGGGATATGTCCGTTTTGGGATGGTCCAGTTTGAGATCGAGCAGTGTATAAAAATTAACCTTGAAAAATTTCAACAAGGGTTACCGAACTATTTTTTGAGAAATCTACAAAAAAAATATTCAATTGTCACTTTTCAACGGAGCATGCAACTAAGGTGTTACGCTTGGCAACGTCGCATTTTGAAAGATGCAATGATAATATTTCCGGCATATTTATATCATTAAAAAATTTGAAATGAATCACAAGAAACAATACATGTATGAAATACGGCTATGGCTGTACATGTAAACATGTTTACATAGGCTGAGTGAGACATAAAAAAACAGTTGCAATGTTGGCAAGTCTACGAACAAAAATTACTCAAATGAGTAGAAAGACATTTTTCTAAATTTTCAAAAAATAATCAGATAAATTTTTCTATAAATTGTACCACTTTTGAAGAATGCAATCACACATTATTTACCATATCAAACATCAATTTTTACTTCACCATGTTATTGAAATAAATCTTTTCTCGTACCCAATAGTTGAAGTTAGCAACACTGTTTTGTTATACAGGGTGTCCTAAAGTACGTGGATTACCCGAAAACCATGGATTTCTCATGAAATTCTAAGATACTTTTTCCTTTGCAACTTTTGAAAGTTTGCAAAATTAATATTTTTTAATAATTCCATTTTGTCCAGGAACTCTCTGCAAGGTGAGGCTTTTCATTCAAGGGACACCTTCTCCTTTTTAGTTTACTGGGAGTGGGAAACCTCGTGGCAATTAGGCGCGTGAAAGAAGGACTTTCTAATCTTCTGGAAAAAAAACCTTAGAAGATACTGTATTGTAATCGTGCCAGTTGGACAAAAGAATGTTATGGTGAAAAAAAGAATGAATGGACTAAAACGTTGATATCGAAAAGTTTGTTATTCTGAGTTTTTATATTTCTTGGAAGCTGAAAATGTCCGGTTTCCCAATCATAGTGAACTAAGAGTGAAAAGGTGTCCCTTGAATGAAAAGCCCCACCTCGCCGAGAGTTATTAGACGAAATGGAATTATTAATACCTGTATTAATTTTTTGAATTTCCAAAAATTGCAAAAGAAAAAGTATCTTAGAATTTTATAAGGAATTTATGGTTTTCGGGGGATTCACAGACTTTGGGACACCCTGTATTACACGACACATATGAACGGCTGAGAATAAAACTTGGAAGAGTAAGAGTGAGTAAAAGACAGATAGATACAAAACTCCATGTTTTCCGTCTCTATGTGTCTCTACTCGTCCGAATTTTATTCTCAGCCTTTCATATATAAGATCTGATTATGACAATGACAGTTTATCAAATGTCACTTGAATGCACTATTTTTAACAAATATAATCAATAATTCATTTCACATGTTTTGCTTTTCTGACAGTTTTTTACGATCTGTTTTTATTGACCTGTGATGTGGTGTTGTCGGACCCAAAAATAAGGCAATGAACTGAAGTTGGCGGTAGCATGTGCCCATCTTCCCCATGTACATGATACCTCAAAGTATCACCTCCATAATTGAAATATGACTTGGGATTTTCATGAAAAAAAATATACATGAAAGGTATTTGCAACCTCATTTAAACATGCAATGTTGCAACTTGCTTTACTGTACTGTTTTTTATTAAAAAATTATCAAAGTTTACATATAGTCTTATAGGCGGAAGCAGTTTTTTAAAATTTTAAACTATACCACACCTAAAATTTTTGTAAAATTTTTTTTTTTTTTTTTTTTGGCACAATAACTTACTTTGTGAAATGCTTCAAATAGAAAGAAGATTTACTGTAACGTTTTGGAAAAAAAAAACAATAAAAATGAAACGAATTTGACACTTTCTGCATCGAATCAATAAACTTGGCAACAGTGTATTCTGTCCAATTTTCACCAATGTTCAAGTGTGTAGAGATTTCTAACAGCTGTTTTGTAAATATAATAATATAGCTTATGCAGTGGTTTCAGCATATATGTAATACTTCTATATGGCCAGCGTCCCATCTTCCCCTGTTGCAAAGGAACATCGTGATAGAAAGAGAAAGGAATAAGATGACTCGCGTGGTACTCCGCACGCGTGACTCTCATACATATGCTCAGTTCTTAGTATTATTGCATGCATACTACGATATGCGTTCACGTATTAACTCCAATATACTCCTGTGCAAGAGAGAAACGAATCGTCTACGCTCTTCTCTTCCCGATGCGCTTCTCTCTCAAGCTGGCCATATAGTAGTATTACATATGCGGGTTTCAGTAGTTTTGCAATTTACTTCATTTTCAATTATTTTATTTGCTGTTTTACTCATTCATGTAATTGATTCTGTTCAATTCATAATAATCATTATTATTTGCTGTCAAAATGCTTTAGGGTTGCGTTTATTATTGTTTATTATTTACAAAACAGAATCATATGACATATGAGGTTGGTTTCTTGCTCTAATAAAAAAGACTGCTCAATGCAACGTTGCCGCTGTCAAAAATAATGCCATGATCTGAAATTAGCTAAAACCAATTTACTTTGCAACTATATTCATTCATGGAGGTAACACCTTAATAACTTTTAAATGAGCAAATGAAAACTATAATCATTTTTTTATAATTTAATTTTTTGAGGATCCTGGGTCATGTAAAGGTTTAAAAAAAAAATAGCGTATGATATGAAATCTCACATTCAATTTTGTTTCATTTTTTTAAAAATACAAGCTTTTCAAAACTCCAATTTTTTTAGATAATATCAAATATATTTCTTCTCTTGAAAGTCTTTAAATTTTTTAACATAACAAAATTTTTAGCATCTGGAAAACTCAAATTTTCCATAATTTTTGCAAGACTGAACTTGTTTCAATTGAACAAATTTCGAAATTTAAGAAAAAAAAACAATATACACAAACTCTTAGAACTTAACGAACTCATTATATTTTCATCTTGAACAATGAAAAAAACAATAATTTTATTTCTTTGTATTTTATTTGTATGGAACTGTTACTTACGAGCATTGGAGTTTTTATTATTACTATAAATGTTTAGTTTCATTTCTATTCATTTATAGGAATAATTAAGATTTTTTTAGAAGCAGGATATTGCAAATATAGGAATTTACCAGCTGCTTTAGAATACTTCTCATTTGGGACAACAAACTTGCTATTTAGAAAAAATGATTTAGCAATAATTTACCATTCAAATAACTTGCAAATTAGTAATTTGCAATTGAAATAATTTGGGAATCCAATATTTCTGAAGATCCTGAAATAAATAGTCAAAAAACTTGGATAAAAAAAAATAATAATAATGAATATCACTCTACATCTTCCACCTTTTTCAATTTTAGATTATTTAGGACCAGTTTGTCAAATTTTATAATAGCTTAGAAAATACTATTTTTTTTTAGAAGTCTTTTAACTGGTTACCATGAGACAATCCTAGAAATGTTCATTACACTTGAGTTTTTATCTTCCGAAATTATCAAAGTTTGTGGAGAATTTCATAAATTTCATTGAAAAGTACAAACACTGAGTGAAAGTTTTTATTTTTTAGTAAAAAAAATTTCCTCATACAACGACTCCTGATATTCAGAATAATGTTAATAATAATCTGGACAAAATGAAAATGTAAAAAAAGTGAGAAACAGTCATAATGAGAAAGATGGTAAATATGTGAGTCATAAAGAAAGTTTTTCGATTCTCCTTAAATACATGTAGAAAAATTGTTTAAATTGTAGATAATTTTGAGGATTGTTTCGAAATTAAAAAATTGTTTATTATTATGAACATTCTTGAATTAAAAAATATTTATTGGTACAGCAGTCATTAATTATTGTAAAAGTTTCAAAAACAATTCAAAAGTTTTTAAGTTTTGAAAAATTGAAATAAATTAAAAACATAAAAAATTTTCAATAAATTTGACGAATTTGAAAGATTTGAAAGATTCCAGGAAATATTGATAAATTTCAGAGAATTTAGAAAAGAAAGTGATGAATATTTCAAAAAATCTGTAATACTATAGGAATAGCGTGGAATTCAAAAAATTTTTTCATATGAAAATATATTTCGTCCTATGTACAAGGATCGACGATTATTTTAAAAATTTTAATACAAATGTAGGAATTTTGAAAATGTCGATAAATTGGGTTACATTGAAAATTTTAAAGATTGCTAACAACTCTGAATCATTTGAAAAACAGAGGAGTTCAGAATTGTTGATGAATTTTCTAGATTGTTGAAAAATGTGTAATATTCTATAAAGCTACAGAAACTGTAAAGTGAAAATATCAAATTTTGAAAATATCAGAACATGGTTTGTCTCATGGTGATGTTCGATGATTTTATAAATTTCCCAATTATATAAACATGAAAAATGAAGAAACTTTGGAAATCTAAAAGAAAACAAACCGCTCCAAACATTCGAAAATTCTCAGGATTTTCAAATTTCGTAATAAATTTCCTAGATTCCGGGAAATTTAAAGGATTCCTTTAAGTAAGCGGGCACTCAAATGTTCTCTAACTTTGTTTTGAAAATCAATAAATGTTTTGTTGAACGGAGACGGTAGGGTAATACGAAGATTTAAATAAAAACATAAAAATATTAGTATCAAAGAAATAATCACTGCGATCCAATATATTCTTCTTGAATTTTCTTTATTTCCTTATTATAATCTCTAGCTTAAGACCATCAAAGAACATCAAAGGGATCTCTCTCAGACTTCTGTTCCTCTCTCTGTAGTTTCCTCCGACACTGTGTTGAGAATGATCATGAACTTGATTGGAGGGGTACTGAGATACTTCACAGGAAGAGTAATTGGAAAAAGAGAGAGATTGCGGAAATTACATACATAAAGATTAATGATTTTAGCATTAAAAAGAAAACGGACACTGATGATTTGAACGGACAGTACGACTGTTTACTTGGATGGATGAAGGGTATCATGAAGGTGTAACGATGTTTTATTGATTTTGAATCATGGAGGGAATTTGATGTTCAGATGGTCTGAGTCACTTTTATGAAAATCTAGATAGTGGGGTGCTGAGTTTATATTGTCTTCCTCTTATCAGTTACTGTTGAATCACACACCCGATCACTTCAAAATTTAGTGAGAATTTCCTGTACTGTTTTTTTCTCTATGGTTTTTTGGAATGGAACTACTGAATGATGAATGGGACACGTTATTTCCTAGTTTAGAATCCAGGCAACAACTAATAATTATGATACAACGTGTGTGTTTTGATAATGAAGAAATGAGATGCCAAAGAGTCTTTTACATGTGAGTAGTCTATGTTATTGGAAGACGATTGTAAATTATAAATAATTGTGGAAATGTTAAAATTGATAGTTTCCTGAAGAGGGCCAAAAGTGATGGCTGAAAGCTGGAGATTATAATAAGGAAATAAAGAAAAATCAAGAAGAATATATTGGATCGGAGCGATTATTTCTTTGATACAAACCATTATACCAATCATAATCTATACGTATTGAAATATTAGGCATTTTTTATAATTTGAAAATATAAAACTTGATAAATCATCATTTTTGATTTATTTTTATATTGGTTATCTACTAAGTTGGTCAAAGTTGAATCATGACTCTAAGCGCCTAATAGTTAATCAAGTTCACATAATTTCCATTGAAGACTGTATATTCCATGTATTGTTTATGCCTCTGTTTCGTAAACAATGATCTCGCGTGTCATTCGGTTGGCAGCACTGGCTTTTGTGGGTGCGCGCTACGTCGTTGACGTGCGAAGGTTCCACGAGAACGGATGCGCGACTTTCGTGATACTTAATCCCTGTTCTTTTTTATATATATATAATTTCCCCCTCGTCCTCAATTTCCCCAATTCCTAATTATCACAATAACACCGAAAAACCCTAATTTTTACTTGAAATTACTCTGCCGATTTTAATTAAAAAAAAAAATTGAATGAAAAAGAGAAAAATGATTCCTATCACGTGACAGGTTTCGCGAATTTAGTCCTCGCCAAAGTCCTGTCATTTCGTATAGTTTTCCCACAAGTGAAGAGAGGAGAGTATGCGCTAAAAGTGAACACTTTTTTTTTTGTTCGTTATCGCGTGAGTCAGCGCGAAATACGCCCTGTTTTTTCATGAGGTCGATGATTTTCCCGGTTACAAGTTCAGGGACGAAAGGTGGAACGGATTCTAATTCAGGGTTTCTTTTTAATGATCATTTTAGGGGCTTTCTCATGTTTTTTCGCAGCCTTCAAAATATTGAGATTGCGACTTTTTTTTCTTCTGTCCGCGATCGCTTAGCGCCGAGATAAAAAACGTTGAGCCAAGGACGTCGATGATTAACACCAGTTTGAAAACTCGTATTTATTTCCGATAGGAAAAAAATGTTGGGGCAATGATGATGATGATGAATTTATTTGTTATCGTGGAGGTTGGGATTTGATGATTTAGGGGGTCATTGTCATATATTTGGTTTCTTAATAGATGTGTGATTGAGGGTGATGATTGGGGGGAGGGGTCAATGATTTTGAATTTTTCACTATGTGCCTGGAGTTCCAAATGTTTGAGAAATAAACGAAAACGAGGAAAATATTGGTTTTCCATTTCCACCCATGATTAAAGTAGAAAATAGTAGCATTAAATGATATTTGTGGCGTGAAACGAAGAAATTGACCTAGCAGCACCAAACGTTTCGGCAGATAATCCTACTCAAGGACATTAAAAAGTAAGCTGAAACATTAGGTGCTGCTAGGTCGATTTCTTCGTTCCATGCCACATTTGTTAAATATATTGTCATTTATTATTCTTACTATGAATAATTTTAACTTTCTTTCTTAACTCATTTGAAAAATATCAATGTAAATTATTTTTCCCAACAAGTGAAGAAAATGCGTTTTTCTCCACGGCTTGATTCGTCGAAAATCGCATTTCCTCCACTTAGTTGGAAAAAATATAGTCCTCATTCTGCACAAGTTGAGAAATATACTATTTCATGGTAGCTGCTTCAAATGTGTGTGTTATGTTGCTCGCGGATTGAGCGTAAGAATCCCCTATTCGAACGGTGAAGAAAGAAAAAAAGGTATGCCGCACGTAATCACCAGTTATATTCCACCGAGTCGAAAAGGGAACCTACGCTCACTTCGCCGCGCGCATAACACACTCATTTACGCGTCAACCAAGAAAAAGCCTACTTTTTTCCCGCTTTGCGGGCAAAAATCGGCTTTTTCTCCCGCTACGATGAACGCAATCGTTTGCACCATGGGAAAAGATAAATTTCTCCCTTGGGTGAATATATCCCTCGTGAGAAATTTTTTTCCCTAGATGCAAAATGTACTACTTCATAATTTCAATAATATACAAAAATTATATTTATCATTAATATTTATTTTATATAGGTAACCCTAACTATATTTTATTATATAAAATAACTATATTATATAAAAACGGTTACCTAATTTATAATTGTTACATAAAAATATGAAAATGATCTAAAGTTTTAGAGCATACGAGTTCGAAACTCTCAAGTCTCAGATTTTCATGTATTTTATTATAATCCGAAAAATTGAAAAATTCCGAAATTTCAGTCTTGAAATGTTTTTATGACTATACAACCCTTCAATTTTTAGACAATTTTTCAAAAAATGTTATTTATGTATTATTAGCTCATAGTAATTTGAAAATTACGTAGAAATATTTGGTACTTTTTGACATGTGTGTTCCCAAAAAATGTTTATTCTTTGTATTATTTAGTTTTCCTCATCATTTTTTTCTATAATTTTGGTCTTTTGTTGTTTTATTTCTCTTGAAAATAAATTCAACAGTAATTACCATAAAAATTGTTGTTAATTATGATGCATACGTTAAGAGCATAACATTTTGTCATTTCTAGATTTTTATGTAGGTACACATTTTATTGGAATTAAAAAAAATAGGAAAATTCAATAGCTTGAATTACGAATTTTTTACTTTCGTATCGCATATGAACGATAAATCGCATATTCTACCAACTATTGCAATCACCCATAATTTTTCATCCTAATAAACAAAAGTGTCATTATTAGTATGAAGGACAGAAATATTGAATATGTAACCCATAATGTAAATGTAAGAGTAATAATGAGGGGCCGGAAAGCATAACATCTGCGCGCGGGACAATTATAGAATGAAGGAATGAGTGAACAGGCCTAACGCTGTCGAGCGCGATCGTACGGACATTTTAATCCGTTTTTGAAAACTATTCTCGCGACTGCTCTGAAAATAATCATCCGATTTTCGCCAAATTTTGAAATATATACTCTACTAGCTTCAGTGACGCCTCGAGGACGTAAAAAATTATCATTCATCGTCATAACTCAAAAACAATCGTCTCTTTTGTATTTGACCGCTTATTTATGAAAAATTTGTGTGAAAATTTTTCATCTCGTGGAAAAAAAGACGCTTGCTAATAAATTCAAAAAATGTTTATAAATAAGTGGTCAAATACAAAAGAGAAGATTGTTTTTGAATTATGACGTTTTTTGATCATAAATAATAATTTTTTTACATCCTGGAGGCATCACTGAAGCAAGTAGAGTATATGTCTCAAAATTTGGCGAAAATCGGATGATTAATTTCGGAGCAGTCACAAGAATAGTTTTCAAAAACGGATTAAAATGTCCGTACGATCGCGCTCGACAGCGTTAGGCCTGTTCACTCATTCCTTCATTCTCTAACTGTCCCGCGCGCAGATGTCGTTATGCTTTCCGGCCCCTCAATTATAATTATTTACCTTATAATGTCTAATAAGAAGTAAGAAATTACATGCAAAATATTTGTTGATATTTCTGTTTCAAGAAATCAGTTCATTTTTCTATTGTTGTGTTTTAAGCTTGAAGTTTTTTCTTTCTGTTTTTTTTTTATTAGTGTTTTATTACCGTAAAAAATCAATAATAGGAAATCAGTTATCACAGAAAATTTACAGGAATAATTTGATATTTTAGAGCATACTCAAAATTCCGAAATTTATTGGTCTATAACATTGTATTTTAAGAAAATTCGGAAATCGATAAATTTTTGATTTTGAGTTTATAAAAAATTGTATGAGCTTAAGTTATCACAAAAAATATCATTATCCGATCTGAATTTGAAAATTTTGTGAAATTTTCCAATGTTGACTTCTGGTCAATCCAACTAGTGTATGTTGAGAAATTTTTTTATTCGAATTCGTAAAGTTTTTATAACTGTTGCATTTTGTATTCAATTTTTATTTTCCTTAAGTATTGTGAGCTTTTTTCCGATTTTCAAATCTACTATTCTTGAAATTAAAATATACTTAGTGAATATTCAAAGCAATTGAATCGATTTTAGAAAAAAGCATCTATACTTACTGACTGAAAAATAAGCATTAATAATAAGCTTTGTCACTGACACTTGAAAGTTTCTGGATTTCAAGGTCGGGAATTTTATATTCAAAGTGCTGACTTATAATTTAGAGCTTTCTGATTCGTTGAGTTTAAAAAAATTTAATTCCAGTTCATATAATTGGTTATAAATTTATAAATATTATAGAAATAAATTTAAAAAACGATTTTTGAAACTTGAAATTCGCTTTGTCCATTCTCTCAACAAAATGTTCATCTGCATCACTTAAGAAAAAAAAAAAGAAAATCGTAAAAAGTTAGTTAAAGAACAGGTTTATATACGCCGGTAAAGTAAAAATAAGCTGAAATACCAGGAAATACTCATACCTGATAAAAATTAAATAAAGTGAAACAAGAGTGTGGAGTAAAATGTGAGAAAAAAAGACGGTTATTTCTCGAGTAAGAAAATAGTTTAACAATTTGTAAGACAAATTAAATTTAATTTATTTCACGAAAATTCAGTATTAACACGAATTTATTATTAATCTTATAAATTATTTAAAGAAGAACTGGAAATTATAAATAATTGTTTTTTATTCCTAATTTAATTATTCTAGATATTGATAATTTATAATACTGCGTAGTTTGATTTTATAAAATATAATTTCAAAATGTTAAATTATATGCCGCAAATGTCGAAATCCTAAATTCTTCTGAATTAAAGATATTATCATTCTTATGAGTCAAAATGTAACAAAACTCTAAGCGAATTTCTTGTTTTTAAGAATTTGGTCAGATTTGATTCTAAAGTTCTTTAAAATCTAAAAAATAAACGTAATAGTCTTGTTGAACCAGAAATACTTTATTTCGTAAACGAAAAATCTAAGCAAAGTTAAAATTTGAATTTCATTCAGTATTTTTATAATACACAAATTTTGTTTTTAAGTTTTTTTTTTTTTTTTTTTTTTTTTTTAATTTGTGAATTTATCATTCTCAAAATGTAAAAAGTATTCAGAAAAAATTTGTTGAACCTCAAAGTTAATTTTCACGCAGTATCATTTTTTCAATTATAATATTGTTTAGAAATAAAAAAATCTCAAAATCTATAGAATATTCATTCTAATAATTCATCAGAATTAGAATTCCTGGATTTCAAATCCAACTTCATAATCTTTTTTAATTTTTGATTCTTATTATTTTTAACCAAAATATTCATTTCACTTGAAACTGAAAAAAATCTCAAGTCCGTTTCAAGAAAATATGTCGAATGCACTTTTTTTTTTGACAAAGTGGGAAATTGGATTTTCGTTGAACTATCCTTCAATATAACTCTCCCCTTCTCCCCCACCTCGCCCTCCCTTTTCCAGTCACTGGACAAAAATGCATTCATGCAATTTCATAGCGCCAAGCGCAAACGCTCTTTATCGAAGTCGTGGCGACTGAAAAAATGTTGAAACAAAGTTTTATAATTGGCAGGTCACGATGTCGAACCGGGTTACTGCCCAAAGGCCAAACGGCACGCAGGGAAAAATATGCCAGTTCAAATTGGTGTTACTCGGTGAATCCGCCGTCGGAAAATCAAGCTTGGTCTTGAGGTTCGTCAAGGGTCAGTTTCACGAGTACCAAGAAAGCACAATAGGAGGTGAGCAAACACTTAATTGAATTCGATAATGAGAGAAATTTGCGTAGTACAAGATTTTTTTAAGTAAATGTGATCCTTACAAAAATACTAAGTGATCCTTATAAAAATACAAAATGTAAAAAATATATTCTTGCAAAAATATGAATCGATAAGATTATCAAAAATGTAAATATCTAATATGGAAAATATATTCTTATATTCTTATTATCAGAAATAAAAATGTCAAGTACATACTCATTCTGGACAGTGCCTCGGTTTTGTTTGTCACTCCTTTATGCCATGGCATCACAACAATAGGCTAGAGAAGGAAAATCGATGCATTACTCAGAAAGAGGATTGTATAAAAAAATAAAAATATCAAATGCAGGCCGAAACACGTCGTCCTTCTGTTGTCCACTTCACGCACCCCGAAAAGTGCTTTTTTTTAACTTGTCCTGCAGTATACTATTTTTCCACATTGTAAACGTTATTACATCGTTGAAAAATACTCCGCAAAATACAGTATTTCGTACTCAGAGACGCTCCGCGAAGTGGCTTTTTGACGTACAGTACTCTTTTCCTGGCCTATAGGCCGGGAAAGTAACCTAATCGCCGGCATAAACCGCTAGAAGAACTATGCAATTTCCTTGATAAGTATATGATGTTGCTTTTTACAGAGTGTTTTGCAAACAGTAGAGTGTGCACTTCGGCCATCAAAGTAGGCCATCGTCGCACAGTCAGAATTTTCAGTACTCGGCTCGTACGGGCGTTCTTCAGTACTCGGCTTCGCCTCGTGCTGAAAATTAAGCCCGTACTCCCCTCGTACTGAAAATCACGCCCGTAGTCGCCTCGAACTGAAAATTCAGCCTGTACGACAAAAGCCTACTTTGCGGCCTTGGTACACAATCTACTATTGTATCGAAAAACGAAATTGACTGCATTTTTATGAATTTATTGTTATAAATGAAGAAATTTATGAGTTAACTTTATCATTCAGGGTTCTAAAGTGATGAATTTTAAATGAAGGATTATTTTATACAGTTAATAACCTGCAAAGTAAAAGTGAATGAAAAGATTTCGTAAAAAAATGAACGAATGAAAAACAGTTATAAACATAAATTCAACTATTGTAATAAAATAATTCTAGATTCAAAAAGATTTGTGATTTTTCGATGAGGAATTTTCTAAAATTTCAAGTTTTGGATTGGAACCAGACTTCAAAATGTACGAATCATTTGAAAATAGCGAAGGTTTTCTTGAATAACTAAAGAAGCAAGTAAAAAACATTCTGCGATAAAGAATGTGTGATGTAAATATTTAATTTAAAAAAATAATTCAATTGATATCATTGATGAAAATAATAAATAAAAAACGTATATTTGCATAAATGTATTAAAAATTATGATTCATGATTAACTGTCATAACGGCAAATTAGCGGCAAATTATGAGCCAACTTTTTTTGAATTCGGTAAATTTTTTCAAAAATTGTTTCGCTATGTTCACGTGAACTTAGCGAAACATCACTTTTTGTTATAAACAATTTAAGCGACAAATTTTATTTTTTCACAACTAATTAGCGGCAAATTATGACATATACCAAAAATTTTTTTGCAAATGTTGTTTCGCTAAGTTCATGGACATCATAATGTCGATTTGGACGAAACTCATTCGAAATTCTGACTAAGAAATTTGTATTTTCTGCTGATAGAGTCCATAACCACAATTATCGGAATGCAATAAAATTATAATTCATATATTATCATACATTATAATTTATACATTTCAAAATACACAATATATATTTATGGAAATTTGTAAAGTTTACTTTATTTGATTTTTATTTTTCATGAAAATCAAAAATATACAATAAAAACAAGTTTGCTTAAATTTTCTGTAATTTTATTATGTATCATTTATATAACATTTTATTTGTACATAACATTATTAAATAAAGTTAGTGTTTTTTGAATATACTTTTTAAGTTCAAAAATGTTGAATGAGTGAATGATTCGCAAAAAATTTTTGTTCAATAGTTTACAACCACTACAAATTTCTATTTATTATGCATTTGTTTCAACTTTTTCCTACAATTTTTGAGATTTGTAATCAAAAGTAAGTTCACAAACAATAGAAATTTCATTGCAAGTATATTTTGTTCATTTTTTTTTTTCTTGGAATCAAATCTGATAAACGTGCAATTGTTGCACTTCAAATTGGCTCCAAGAGCTGGTTATTCCCATTATTTATTTTTTTCGTTTTTTTTTCTGAAGTACAGAAACTAATAACTAAGTTACGGTTAAAAAGTATCACATTACGATTTATTGATAAATTTCATCTTCACCATCTTCCCATTCTTCTCCTTTTTTAAATTGTGGGTTGAGTTATTTAAGATTTTTTGTAAAAATTCCAGAATTATTGCGAATTTCAAACCGCGTAAATAATTTTTAAATTTTCCGGTTTCTCTTTAAAATTCTGAAATGATAACTGAAATTTCGAGTTTGCAACTACACAATAAAATATTATTCATTATTTTGTTCATAATTTGTTAGTTGGTTCTGTTTTTGAAAATCAGAATTGAATGATTGAAAGTGTGGGTTCATAAATAAAGAATAGAAAAAAATAATCAATTTTTTGGTCATTAGAGAAATTTTCGTTCTATTTTTTTATAATGGAATTCAAAATTGATATGCAACACATTTTTTCCAGGACTTGTGAACCACTTCAAATTTCATTGCATGTATTTTTAGGTGTTTTTTTTTAGTAACTTTTTTCGGTATTTTTATAAATATAGAATCAAACTACTTGGAAAATATTTTTGATAAAATTAAACATTTTGATTGAAGTATATTTTTTCTGGATTTTTTTGTTCTTTCCTAAATTCAGAAACAAGTAACTTAACTTTAAAAGGTACCAAAAAATGATAAATTTCGTTATTATTTTCGATTTTTTCCTTTTTTTTTCTAAATTATAGGTTTGATTACTCAAAATTTATGTGAAAAGTCTAGAATCATAGCAAATTTTTTACTGTCGATAATTTTTGAATTTTTCATTTTCTTTTTAAAATTTTAAGTAATTTATAGTTGAGTTTACAGCTAGGAAAATACTTAATATTTCCTATTTTGTTAATGATTTTTCAATTGGTTTTATTTTCGAAATTTTTAAGCGAATCACTGGAAGTTTAGGCTCATAAGTACATGATAGTAAAAAAATTTTAATTTGGTGATCGTTTTTGAAATTAGTCTTATATTATTTCATCATATAAATGAAAAATATTATGCAAAAAATTGTCTTTAAAACTTTGAATCAATTATGAATATAAAATTTTTTGCATGTGTTTTAACATTTTCCAATATTTTTGAAAATTCAAAATGAGACTCAACAACTACGAAAATAGTTTCAAAAATGGTATATATTTCGATTTTAAAATATTATTCCTCAACTTTTTAATTTTTTTTCTGGAGTTCAGAAACAGATAAATTCAAGATTGGTTAAAAGTATCAAATTATGACAGTTAGTTGAATTTTGTTAATTATGTTGCGTTTTTTCTTACATATCATAGTTTTTTCTTACGGATCATAGTTTCATTTTTCATTGTTCTGAATAAATGTAATCGTTTTAACATAAAGTTTCAACCGTCGATAGTACTTAACTTGTTTGACTGTGAAGATTGTACTTTATTAGACTGATAAATATAACCAGTGAAGGAATAAGAAATATGAAAGTTTGCTGAACTCGTATCAATAGAAAATTTTGTTTTTCCAGCTGCGTTTTTAACACAAACGGTGTGTCTTGACGATACTACAGTGAAATTTGAGATTTGGGATACTGCTGGACAAGAGCGATATCACAGTCTCGCACCGATGTATTATCGTGGCGCTCAAGCCGCTATCGTCACATACGATATAACGAATCAGGTTCGTTTTTTTTTTTTTTTTTTTTTTCAAACTGAGAAATTCCAGGAATCACATTTTTGTGGAAAATTATTTCAACAAAAGTTAGTGACCTTTTTTTTGTCAGCTTTATTTTTACGAATAATGATTTACTGGATTTCAAAAAAATTTTTTTCAATTGAAATGAAAATAAAAGAAAAAAAAGTGTAAAATAATATGTGATGATAATTATACAATCAATCAAATAATTGTGAATCATCTTAAACATGGATTCTCATAACGAAAATTCAGTTATATTATCGTTTTAAATTTGAATTTCATACAACATGATTACAAAATAATTATCTAAAGTAATTAAAGTAAATTGATTGATGATACAATAAAAATCAATGATTTAAGTTAAATTTTATGATTTTATGTTTTCGAATTTGTGAGCGTCGAGCGGGAGGGACACATTAATTGGTTAAGAACTTTTTTTGCATGATAAATTTTTTTAATGCACAATACATTTTTTTGAATAGTGAACTCGGTTTTTTGTTGCATCACAAGTATGTAAATAGAGAAAAATAGAATGTATTATTTTGGAGCTACAAAGTTTTGACATTATTTATTGTAGTTTTTAAAATGTTGATTACACTGTAATCCAATATCAATAATCTAATATTCGACTAAATATAGTAAGTGCGATACAATAAATTTTGAATTATCTCTAATGGTTATTGGTTTATTTATTTACAAATTGTAGGTATATTTTATTAAGCCGTGAAAATTAAAAATAATACCAATGAGGAGTGTCGATCCTAAAATCTATTGAAAAATTTTTTTTGTGCTTTGATATTTTTATTCTGAAACTAGTAGTGGTTTCTAAAACAGTGAAGTCAAAATAAATATTCCCTTATAATAGGTTTTTTTCAAATTTTTTTGATTTTATGTAATGTGCACAACATCAAGTTGAATCATTAAAATCGAGTATAAAACCTCTAGAACTTGATAATCTCGAAAAACGTTTATTTTTGTGATCACAAATTATTAAATTATGCACTTGGCTATTTTTCATGGTGAAACTAGCACAATAACTTAATTTTCAATGTCAGATATACAACATTATTAACAATGGTATGAAGTTCTTTATAATTACATGTATTATACTTATTTCAATTTATTTTATTCTTAATTAATTATACTTCAATATAATTGTTATAATTTTTTGGGTTATCATCATTAATTAATATAGGTCATGTTTTTGTATTTACATTAATTTATTATTATATAATGGTTTTTCATGATTATTGGTAAAATATTGTATATTATTATTTGAAAGTTTTTGATTATTTTTAAATAACTAAATTGAATATTACAATCGGATGAATAATTATTTTAACGTACATTCTACTAACAATTAGCATAACTTTTAAATTATTTACTTTGTTATTTTTCACACTCAACACAATAATTTTTTTGAGTTGCAAGATGTTCAAAAATATTACTTCTCATTATATTAAGGGTTATCATATTAATTACCTAATTGTATTCATTATACGATTTTTCTTTAATAATAATCGTTTGTTATTTATTATCAGTTATTGCTCATAGTTCTTTTATTATTGAGTAATAATAACGATATTACAATTAAATAAATTGATTTAAATCAAATTAATATGTCCCTTAAGCTGGCACAACGATGATCACACACGTAACTAAAAGAAGTGTACTTAATTAGTACTAATTTAGTGCTAATTTAATCTACAAAAAAGAACAAATTATTGTCAAATTTTTTCGCCAGATACGAGTGTGTATGCCGGCTTCAGAATTAAGCTAGCACACATCAGTGAAATCACTTATTTCATACCTTACCGTCTTCTAATAGTTTAATGCCAATTTAGTACGCAGAAAAAAAATTTATTGCCAAATTTTTTCGCCACATATGTGTGAGTGTGTGTGTGCTAGCTTAAAAATTAAGTTAGCACGCACCAACTCCAACACACAAAAAGTATTACTTTTTACTCAGGAATAATTTAGTGCTAATTTATTTCACCCTAAAAAAATGTGTCACATCAAATTTTCCCAAAATTATCGTTACCCACCCTGCGTGTGCTGAGTTAATGATTAAGCCAGCACACTCTGTGCAATTTCCAAAATCAAAGTAGTTTACTAAATTATTACCAATTTAATGCTTACTCATTACACACACATAATATTTTATTTCCATATTTCTTTTGCAACAACGATTTGCTAGTTTCATAGTCAAGTTAACACACGTCAATTCGAAAACACAAAAGCACTTTTGGCAAGTGCTAACTTAATCATTAAGCTAGCACATTTACTCATATCAGGCGAAAAAATTTTGCAATAAATTTATTTTTTTACGGATTTAACTAGCACTAAATCAGTACTAATTTAGTACACTTCTTTCAGTTGCTTGTGCTATCATCGTTGTGACAGCTTAAGGGACATCAAATTAATTTACATTGACTGTTGTTGTAATTTGTGAATTATTTACTTTTTTTATGACTCGCCTAAAACAACTTAATTTTATTTGCAAGCTACACAAAATTATTATATCATATATTAAGTTTTTTGTAAGTATATTAATGATATTATGTATTAATGTTGCTCATTATTAATTGAACTATTTTTTACTTATCAGTTATTAATATTTGAATATTTTGTATATTATAAGTAAGTAGTATTTTTCATAATTGTTTATTATTATTTATTCGTAGTCGATTGTTATTGAATAATTCAATTAATATCAAACGAATTAAATTTCTTTTTGTTTTTTATTATATCAAGTTAATGCATAAAGTTTCTCGCTTTTTCTTTTAAAAAACCTAAATTGTTTTCATGTCCTTGTAAATCACTGATTAATTCCTGTGGGATAATTGAATTCCATCCAGAATTTAGATTTATTTTTAATCTTTTAGATCTTAAAATGAAACTCGATTCATTATTTCTATCATAACGACAATATTTCGTGACCAGTTCCTTGATTCACGTCAACATATTTCTTTTTTTTTTTTTAGTTAAGCGATTGTATACTCTGTTGGCTTAATAACTTTGAATATTTACATAAGAAATAACTATGAGTGGGAAGAATTTGATGAGAAAAATATTTTTTTCTATTACCTAGGACACATTTAATCGCGCCACAACGTGGGTAAAGGAACTACAACGACAAGCGAGTCCCAACATAGTAATAGCATTAGCGGGAAATAAGGCAGACCTCGCGGACAAGAGAATGGTCGAGTACGATGATGCTCAAGTTTACGCGGACGAAAATGGCCTACTCTTCATGGAAACGTCAGCGAAAACTGCTATGAACGTGAACGATATATTCTCAATTATTGGTGAGTTGAAAATTGGCATCACCCTCAATTTCACTAATGCAGAACTTGTTCCGAAAAAAGAAGCGTCATGACAGAAA
The DNA here is from genome assembly GCA_028476575.1 of Platygaster robiniae. Lineage (NCBI taxonomy): Eukaryota > Metazoa > Arthropoda > Insecta > Hymenoptera > Platygastridae > Platygaster > Platygaster robiniae. The sequence continues at coordinate 29,886,742 of CM052019.1, forward strand.
GCTATATATATTTGGGAACATATTTATTACACATAAGTGTTTGAAAATTTATCCCTATTTGATTTTCCTAGTCAATTTAAACTTCACTTTAATATACAATTTTGCAATATATAAAATAATTGAAAATACAACTAAAATATGTAAAATACTACGATATAGGTATAAGTGATTCGACACTATAGATGCCATTTTTTTTTTCAAATCGAAAGAATCTCAAATTTCACAGTTTAAAGTTAACAAAAATGGTCGCAAAATGTGGGAATAGTTAATTAATTAGAATTTTTTATTGAAGAATTGAAAAACTAAATAATCTAAGATATGCATATTAAAATAAAAAGTTTTTACTTGGAATTTCGAAAAAAAAAACACTAAACAGACGTGTGATCTCCGTATTTCTGATGAGGAATTGAAAAAATTTGTTTAAATTTATATTAATGAAATTATAAAAAATACCAAAATATGAATAATGTGCAAATCATTCGAAAATAGTAAATTTTCGCCTCATTATTGACGAAAATATTAAATGAAAAAGTTTTGGTAACAAAGAATGTGTGATTCAGTCATTAAATTAAAAAAAATTGTCTAATCGAAATTATTAAGGAAAAGGTAAATATTTGTTGATATAAGTTTTGTCGAATCATTAACTGTCATGTCGATGGGATCAAAATTGACTTAAAATATCAATATCACAATTTTCCTGATTTTGAAATTTCCATTTTATATTCATGAAATCCATAGCTATAATTTATTCCATCCTGTAATATAGTAGCCTTTTTTTGAGCTCTTATTTTATAATCAATTCAATGAAAAAAATCGTGTTAAAAATTCACAAGAAAAAGAATTAGAGACGATTGATTTTGAATAAATAAGTATAAATTTTCTGGTTTGTCAATAAAAGTCAATGCAATTGTTATTTTTGTCAAGAATACTATTAAAATTTAAGTTACTCACTATCAAAGACCGTCGTGGGTTATCTTACAATATCTAATCCTGATTAATAATTTTCTGCAGAAAAAAGACAACTTTATCACCAATTATGCATGAAAAATACTGAAAAATCTATTTTTGTTTATTCATATACTAAATAACGCATCACAAAACGCTAAATGCATAAAAAACTTCCATGTGCAACAAATGATGTTCAGTGCTTATAATTTCGAAAAAATATTGTTATAGCTACAAAGCTTCCGAAGAACGAACAACCTGGAAACGCGAGTACGAGCGGACAAGGACGCCGACTAGTCGATACGGAAGGGCAAAAAACAAGCACCGGCAATTGCTGCAAGTGATTAACCAAATCCGTACGTGTCTCTAAAAGTCTATTGGCACCTATAAAACGGGGAAACCGTCTCTGGCGCATATCCCAATAAGGCTCATTTTCTTACGTTGCGAGGTACGAAAATAAGCCATACAAAAATATGCGTTCGGGGACCGGTTTCTTCACCCTATGGGGCACATATTTTTTACAGTAGAGAAATTCACTCTGCGGATGGAAAATTTGAAAAGTCGTGTTTTCTCGGTTATTTTTTTTTTACATTTCGCAATTATATTTTTGTATCAAAATGCAAAAACACGTTTTGATAATGATGCACCGATCGCAATTTAATGTAAAATAATGGGGATATGTTGTCTTTTTTTTCTCACCAATTTTGCATTAGCTAGATTATTTTGAATTTGTAAATATCAGAAACACGGATTTTTCTATAGAATTTCAATTTTGGTGCGCATCGAGGATTTATGCAATTTTTTTTTCTTTTTTTTTTTTTTTTTTTTTTTGAATCATTCCTGAATAACGAAATGGAACAGTTGGAAGGCGTAGCAAGTCGATTTGTTTGAGATTCTGCGGTAACGAGCGATTGTGGAATTTATTTGTGGATAGGGAATTGACATTTGTATGTGCTTATCGTGTCAATCGACGAAAAACGTTGCAATTATCCAAATGCATGATGTATTTTACTCAAAATAATGTTTTTAGGTTAATTCTTAATGCGAGAAAAAGTGTAACGTGGATTTGTATTGAAATAGTTTACTTCGTAATTGATAAAATTTCGAAAAAAAAAACTCGTAGAATAATGTTTGATTTAAATGTATAGCAAGTTAATGAATTTTTATCACGCACGTTTGGTGAAACGACATTTATGTACATTTGCAGAAAATTTATTCAATCGTATGATCAGAGACTGAAAAGAACTGGACGCAAAATTTTACACGTCTGTTTTTTTATTCGAGGAATGGGTATTGGAAAAATTGGCGGGTGCATTTTTATTATTACTATTATTATTATTCCTCTAATTTCGTAAGTTTTATGTTGATCTATGAAACAGATGATGTAGCTGTAAATATTATGTAACGTGGAAAATAAAATTTTATGTTTAACTTTTAAATACTGCCAACTTGAAAGTTTTTGTAATTTCAGGATGTTGCATAAGTAAACCTTTGACAATATGTTATTTTCGCATCACTTTGAACAACTTTGGAAAAAGTTGCAGAACAATCTTGAATCATTGAGAAAAACTCACTCTCATTTAATGGGAAATTTCAAAATTTTTGCCGTTCTTCTCCGTCCTGATGAAAAAAAAAAAAATGTAATGAAAAAAACATTTGTATTTTTTGAGCATTTCTGTGACTCCTAAAACGCAATTAAAACTTTCTTTTTTTCAAATCTGACGTTTTTTTCATTAGTTTCCGAATTTTTCCTTTGGTCTAGGTATTTTGTTTTTGTTCAAATTTTAGATAGGTAATGATGCTTGATGGGGAAATGACGTGATACAACGGTACGATGAGATTTTTTTTCTCCGTGTCCGTTTTATTCTGAAGGCGTGTTTATCCGATTGGTTCAATGAATTCAATCTTGGCAATGATATGGGTGCAATTTGATTTGATTCGATTTGTTTCATTTTTTTTTGTGTCATGTTGATAGAAATACCATATATACAGTCTGTCAAGTTAAAGCGTGGTTGGCTTTTTTTGTGAAAAAATTTATTTTATTCATCCTTTTTTCGTACAAATACATTCGTTAGGATTTTTTGCAAGATGCTTACATATTAATACTTGGTCCAATCACCACCGGAGTCAATGATGGCTTGGCACCTCCGAGGCATGCTTTCCACCAGGTTTTCCGCGTACTCCCTTGGCAGAGACCTCCAAATTCGACGAATTTCCTGACTCAGCTGCTTCAAAGTCTGTACCTTTTTCCCTCGAAGCTTCAGCTTGATGAATGCCCACACATTTTCGATTGGGTTGGCGTCAGGTGATTGTGAGGGCCAATCCAACGTCACGACTCCAGCTTGCTCCTTCCAACTCGTGCACAGCTTGCTGCGATGTTTAGGATCGTTATCCTCTTGCAGTATCCAGGTCTTGTTTTTACCGACGAACATCGACTTGGCAGATGGTAACAGAGCCTTCTTGTAAATTTCTACCATTTTCTCCGCGTTCAGGTTGTAGGTGAACAGGTGCAACTTGCCAAACCCATGTTTTGAGAAGCAACCCCAAAGATGCACTTTCACCGGATGTTTCACAGTTCGCTGCACTAACCTGGAGGTTGAATTCGTCCAGGCATGTGATGATGTCACATAACCCCAAACTGAAGCCTCGTCGGTGAACACTACCTCGCCCCATTCTCGATCAACGTTTACCTTGGCCCAAGCGAGTCGCTTCTCCTTGTGCTTTTCACCAAGCAATGGTTTTTTCACTGTAGGGCGAAATTTGACGTCATTAGCACGAAGATGGGTTCGAATAGCTTCGTGCGAGAGCTCGTGTCCCTTTTTCTTCAACTTCTCAGCTCCTTGTCGCAGTGTTAAAAGGGGATTTTCTCATGTACTTTGCAGCTTGGTTAAAGGACATTTTGGGCCCTTTAGGGTGAGTACAGAGAAACACAGCCTCGAAGCGCGCAGCGTATGCGGAACTCATTTTTTCTGACGTGACAACGAAATAGAAATGAGGAGCGAACTGAATATTCGATACAAAAGCATCCTAGAGGGAGCCCTCCTCAACATTTTGACACAAAAATTTTATCGATACACCTTACAGACTGCGAGTATAGCCAACCACGCTTTAACTTGACTGACTGTATGTACATATATTTGTATTGCTGAATTTTTAATACTATATAATATTGAAAATACCAACTTTCAATTAAAAATTAGTATATCAAATGTGACAGCGATTTTTAACGAACTTGAAAAAATTGCAAATCATAGTTACGTAGTAATATAAAAAATCTAATAACAAATAATGTATTGAATATATTAAATATAGTTCATAAAAATCGAATCATTATTACGAAAAATAAGACGTCAAAAATTGTGAATATATATAGGTTAAATTTTGTCACACGAATGCAAAAAAAAATTTGTGAAACGAAAGTTATTCGTTTCCAGTGCATGAATAAGCTCAAACACTGATTAAAATAAAACAATTTTTGTACTATGTGGTTGTGTTAGTGCTTTTTTATACAAAGTTTTGAAGATACCTTAGATATGAAACGTTGAAAGTACATTGTGAATTTGGAATCACAAAACTTCACATTGGTTCCGTAACAAGTCCACGTGCATCACTGTACTAAAAAATTCATAAAGCCTACAATTTTTAAGGTACCATCAAAGTTGAACTACCAAAATTTGCGTAGATTTTAGGGCTGTTGATGATAGTTTGTTTAAAATTTTCGGAGATGGGATACTTTGCAAAAAAAAAAATCCGATTTCGTTACAAACGTGTTAGTCACTCTGTCCATTTTTGAGGTTTTGTTTTTAAAAAAGTTATTTTCTCAAAGACCACTTTTACAGGCATTAGGATGAATTTTTTCAGAATTTGAAGACCATTTACTTATTTATATATTTGTTCAACTTGGGAACGTTACGCGAATTTTCAATAAGTTGTGAAATTCATAAGAGTGGACCTGAAATTCTAAAACTCGACAGTTAATCGTCATTCAGGCTCCTCTATCGATATTTCACATTTCAAGAATATCAGAGACATGCCCCGTTGGTCGCGGCCGATCTGACAAAGAACGCCCAAAATATTCCATAGTCTTATTTTTAAAAATTTAATGTGAACTTGGAAACTGATTTTGGATTGAAGGAAGTAAAAGTTAAGTGGACCATATCATGAATTTATAATTTTGAATAAAAAAAATTTTGATACGAATGATACGATATAGCCAGAGCGGATAAATGTATGCTTGCGCATAAAGCATGCATACTTTTGCATATTTCGGAGGATCGAGCATATTTTTTTGATTTGTGCATATGAAAATTTTTTCCAAGTTCCATTCAACTAGTCTTGATATGCCAATTGTCGTTCGGTGTGAACAACTTCAGATACACTCGTTCCTAAATCGAACAAACATGTACCTGTTATTTGTTTGTTGTGCTAACAGATCAGAATAGAAAGAGACGAAAGCGCTCTGTTCGATTCAGGAACGAGTGTAGTTCATTATTTACTGTCAAAAAAAGACGTTTTTCTCCAAATTTATTGTTACTGTGCCGAAATAAAAAGAGATTCAAAATGAAATTCAAATAAATAGCTTGGAATCCAAGGACTTGACAGCGACGAAAGAATCGGAACCATTGGAACAATTCACAAGAATTTGAATTCACTTCAAAATCAGGAATTCGTAGAAAAAATGAATGCTATTCTTCGACGCAGCAGAGGCTGCACTATAATCATTAAAATAAGAGGCCCACTATATTCAAACATTCCTTCTTCTGATGAATATGTGAATGCTCTCTCGCCATATGAAATATCAATGTTTAGATACTGTCCTTTGACATACTTCAAATGACGTTGAACCATCTTTTTCAAGTTATAATACTTTTTAGACTGACGTATGAAAACCACTATTGCTCGAGAGTTCGAAAAAGCACGTTATCGTCCATTGTAACCAAGGAAGTAGTGACGACTAAATTGATATTCAATGATTGTAATCTGATTTTCAATATTTTTTTCATGCATATTTTCCGTGCATATTAATGTATTTCTTCAGAAATATGGTCATATTTCCGATTTTTTCTTGCATATTTTTATCCGCTCCGGATATAACATTCGGAATTGGAAGTTTAATTATTCAATCATATAAGATTATCGCTAAATTTCAGTTTTTCTTCCTATTTTTGACAATTCTCTATTATATAGTAAAACACCATGAATATTCGTTAATAATTAATCGTATGTATATTTTCTTTAAACTTTCACAGTGTAACTGTTCATGAGATATTTTTAAAACTTTATCAACAGACACTCAAAAAACTTAATAAACAAGATTGAAAATAAACTGCTTTTTCTGATGTAATGGATTTTGATCGAGGCTAAATATTTACATAACGTTCCGATAAAGCCAGTTTAGTAAACTATGATTCAATAAAATTTATTTTTACTATACAGTAGCGCAAGCAGAAAAAATTTTCGGCAGCGATTTTTTGAAGAAATATATTTCTATCGGGATTTCATAATTTTTAATCCTTGACGATCTCGTTCCAAGAGTACGATTTATCAATTTTTCGAATTTCAAAAAGTTTAAGTTATTTGTAATTTTCAAGCCTTTAAGGTTTAGATTTTCTTCTTATAATTTTCATTATTTTTCAGTATTCATACAACTTGAAGGGTTTTTAATAATATAATGGATTTCTCTATAAAATTAAATTTTTTTTTTTCATATTATTTAAATATATTTAATATAATAATAATTGAAATATTAAGTTTTCATACATTATTTATTATTATGGGTATGAATAAATGGATAAAATATACGTATGAAAATAATTAAAAATACTGAAAATCTATGTGAAAAATACTGTTTTCTGGAAAATCAATTTAAATACTCGAAATTGTTGACATTTTTAACACTACAGTAACTACAGCATCAAATTGTAAGAATTGTTGAGACCGTGATTGTTTAAATTTGTAACGGTTCGGAATTTAGTAAATAATTTACTTGATCCTTTTTATTTCAATTTTATTGAACAAAATTCGAGCCTTGCTCGCTCAAAGAATTATATGGATACAAGAACCGATTTGAACCGAACACATAACTTCGAAAAACAAGAACCCTACGACGTGAGCAGGCGCGCTTTATATACCATCGAATCGGCAACTTGGGTTTTTCCAAAATGATTGACGATATCCAAATTACTACTGAAATATCGGCAACTTGGGTTTGTCCAAAATGATTGACGATATCTAAATTACAACTGAAATATCGGCAACTTGGGTTTTTCCCAAATATGATTGACGATATCTAAATTACAACTAAAATCTAAAAGCTTACGAAATTGGGAAACGAATCGTTGTAAAAACGAGTAATATATTGTTCGTTTCTATTATCTATTGCAAAATGCTTATCGTTCTTAATAGCTATTTCAAAACACGTGACAAAATTTTCCTTGAAACATAGAAAATTGAATATGTGAATACAACAGAATATATGCAGTGTTTCATAGAAATACTAGAAATCTATAAAAATATCAGAAAATACTATAATATTTCAATATTTTAGTATCAATATTTTAATACTTAAACTCTGCATGGTTTGAATTTTTTCACAAATGTTTCAAAATATCAAAATTTTTAAGAATTATTCATATGTTATTGTTTGCGTGTGCATAATGAAATTTTGAAGTTAATATAGATTCCGCGGTTGACATTTTATCGAATGTCAACTTAACAAAATTTTTCGCCCTTGAAGGAAATACAATATTAAGTGCTTTAAAAAAATAATGATGAATGGTAATTGTTGTGTCTTGGAAAAACCAAACTTGCATGTCTGTTTACTTTTTGAATTTTTCAAAGTGATGTTCAGTAATACGTCTTATTTTTTCAGTTTTTCGCATGAAAAATGGTTTTTTCAATTTCATTAATATTAAATTTTACATAAAATCAAATAAAATTTGTAATTCAAAACTTACATTTGATAAGGATATAAAATAAACTTGAATTTCAAAATTTCTATATTGACATACAATATCGATTAAATATTGCATAAATTGTTTTGGAATAAAAATCAATTTTTACTGCTAAACATAATTGCACAAAATAATAATAATAATGATTTATTTCAATTATTCATATTTTATATTTTTTTATACAAATTAATAATCATTTTTTTTAATTTAAAAATTAAGTCATTAAATATTGAATCATTAAAACTAATAAATGAGGTAATAATTATTTGTTTTATTTACTAGGTTCAATGAAGTTGTGATTTTTCATTTATTTATTTTCAATGACATAATCTGTAATCTGTTCACTTCAGTTCTCAAATAAAATTCAATTAGGTCCAGTACTATACATCGACTACTCATAGTATAATATTACATCATTTGAATTCTATGAATTCCAAACAATTTTCCTCGATATAATCAAATATCTCAATAATTTCAAAGATCAATTCAATATTCTCATTATAATTAAAAACTATTTCATAACTTTTGATCAAATTTGAGTACGATGACGTATACATATATGTATTAGAAGTGAAAAATAGATATATGCATATTTCAATAATTTGAAAAAATTCTACTTTCAGGATAGCCTTTCAAAGATGAATTTCGTCAATTAAATTTCCAAATGTATGTAAACATTTTTTGAAGGAAATTACTCACAATATATTCAATGTTAATACTTAATACCCTCGATCAATCATAGCAGAGCCATATTATTGAAGAGAATAAAAACTTGACTTCACTTTTCGTTGTTTCAAAATTTGTGAATTTAAAATTGTTCAAAAATTGTTTCAAGTGCAGAAAAAAATGCTGTTCAAAATTAACCACCGAAAAATACATAATGAGTGAACAAACCTAAATTTAAATAATTATAACGAGAAAAAAAGAAGTTTTGAAATCACTAAGTGACAAAAATGTAGCAATTGAGGGGCCGGAAAGCACAATGACATCTGCGCGCGGGACAGTTAGAGAATGAAGGAATGAGTGAACAGGCCTAGCGCTGTCGAGCGCGATCGTACGGACATTTTAATACTTTTTTGAGAACTATTCTCGCGACTGCTCCGAAATCAATCATCCGATTTTCGCCAAATTTTGAAATATATACTCTACTAGCTTCAGTGACGCCTCGAGGACGAAAAAAAATTATCATTCATCGTCATAACTCAAAAACAATCGTCTCTTTTGTATTTGACCGCTTATTTATGAAAAATTTGTGTAAAAGTTTTTTATCTCGTGGAAAAAAAGACGCTTGCTGAAAAATTCACAAATTTTTCATAAAGAAGCGGTCAAATACAAAAGTGACCATTGTTTTTGAGTTCTGACCATGAATGATAATTTTTTTTCATCCTGGAGGAGTCACTGAAGCAAGTAGAGTATATATTTCAAAATTTGGCGAAAATCTGATGATTAGTTGCGGAGCAGTCGCGAGAATAGTTTTTAAAAACGGATTAAAATGTTCGTACGATCGCGCTCGACAGTGCTTGGCCTGTTCACTCATTCCTTCGTTCTCCAACTGTCCCGCGCGCAGACGTCATTGTGCTTTCCGGCCCCTCAATTTATTCTCAAAATAGCCATTCTTGTTCATGATCCGAAAGTATCATGATACAGGCAGAATAACAAAAAGACGTATCCCTATAATAAAATATCAAAAAGATAGAAAGGGGGTTTTTTTCTTTCATTCATCTTATTCATATTTCAGGTGGAGGTAAGGTACAATATTGTTGAAGAATTTTTTCAAAAGCACATTATTTGTTACTACACTGTACAAGTTTGGTGAATTTTTCATGAAAGTATGTTGAAGTTTGTAACGTGTACCCTGAATGGAATTTTTCACAATAATTTTATTGGGCCATATTATTTTTTTAAAATAATATGGCTCAATGATGGTTTTGGCGCGAACGCCGGCCCAAAAAGTCATTTTTCGGTCATGCAATAGTGTTTTATGAATCTCGTGTGAATATTGGCTCAGCATAATGTCTGCAATTTTTACCGCCCGAGTTGTTAAAAACGGTAATGGAAAACGCAGAGGAAAAGTCTCAATTTCCTATGGCTGATAAAGGTGGCCAGTTTATTGATTTTGAATTCGAAAACTTGTCCAAATAAATTGTTGTAAGGAACCAATCTAAATATCAATACTTCAGTTTAAGCAATCGGTTGTTTATTTTCAAAGTAATTCAATGTTTACATACCGACGTAAAATATGGCGTACCCTGTATATTACATCTCAAGTGTATGTTTACATTTTTCAAGAAACAGTCCTTTCATAAATTACTAATTACTTTTAGTATTTCTTCAGTGTTTGCATGATTCGAAAAATTTTCTAGTATTTTTGAGGATCGCTAGTATTTTTACAGCCAGCGTCCCGTTTATACTTTTTACAGCCACTTGATACGTTTCCATTTTTTTCTGTCAACTTTTTATTTTTGGTTCTTAGTCACCTACCTGCTATTCCCATTTTTTGTTATAAGGTGCTCAATTCAAAAAAGTGCAATAAATATCAGCCAATTTCCAATCGCCCTATTCTATATTTTTAACATATATGTAAAATATAACAATTTAAACACAAATTCCACGTTTTTCGCCGTGAGTAACAAATGCCTGAAAATTCGTAAAACGACGAATTTTTCTGATTTCAGATACGCGTCGTAATCCTCAAAATAAAAAAACATCGTAAGTGCATTCCTCGCGCAATCGAGTCAAGTACGCGACAGGGCAAAAAAAAGCTTTACAATTGTAAATTGCGATTGCGATTCACACTGCTTAAGCAGTGTGAATCGCAGAGCCAGTCCGACTTGAACATTTAGCTCGAATGATTGGGAGTGAAAATAGGGGAGAATGAGAGTGAAAGAAAGTATGCATGATTACGAATAAAAGGGAGATAAAATGCAGAAAAATTTCTAATTTTTCGTCTATTTTGGGATTCAAGACGTCGATCACGCCGGAACTCTCGTGTTTAATTTAGTAGTTAATGGGTGGTGTTCGTTATAAGTATATAAATAAATTATAAATACATCATACAGAAAAATGCATCGTGTAAGTAACATAATTTGTGTGATAAGCGACATTCACAAAAATTACACGTTTTTACAATAATATATATCGTAAATGTTTGAAGGTGCTCGAGCAGAACTGTTCCCCTCTTTTTTATTCTTGTTTAGAAATGAAAGTTTATTTTCATGGGTTTAGTTGTACGTAATTTTTTTTCTTCAGTATCTAGAAATGAATTTTGTTTGAGGGGTACTTCCTTGCACTGAAAAAAATTGAATTTAAAAGACACTCCGAAATTAAGCAAAAGATCACAAAATGGTGAGATTGAAAAGAGTGTGAATTGATAGGTTTCAAAAAAGTTAATCTCTTTAACTTGTATAATTCCAAAACTGATGGAATTTCTCTTATCAAACCCTCTTTTATACGCATCTAATTAAATTAGTCAACTAATAAAGGGATCCCTTTCCTCTGAGGCACGAAAAATGCAGCATTTTTTCAGATTTTTTTAAATATAGAAGGAAATGTCATCTATCCATGAAAATTTACATTTATTTAAAACTATTCATAAACTTAAAAAAAAAAACAAATTCAAGTAAAAATTTTTCAAAATGGCGAAGCAATGCCTAGCATTCTAGTACGTCTCTCATTTGGATTGATGGATTGCGGGCTCGATACCGTTCATAATTTTGTACTCAAACAAAATAATTTTTTTCCTTATTCAGTTCATTTATTTTATTTTATACAGGGTGGGGCAGAACCGACTGAGTAGTTTTCAATGGGTTTAAAAAATGAACAGAGATTTGTATGATAAAAAATTTTTTATTTCTAATTTTAGCATTGCATGCCGTTCTTTTTTCATTCAGTTTTGAAAATAATGTCCTTGAGATGCTGGCCGTTAGCAGCAATGCACTTTTCGAGACGATATCTGAAGTTTTGTATGGCTCGTTCGCACATGTCGCGGGGTACAGCGTTCACTTCATCGGTGATTCGCTTTTTTAGCTCTGTTAGGGTGTGAAGGCGATGTTTCAACACTTTTTCCTCCCCAAAGAAAAAAGTCGCAAACGCTCAAGTCAGGTGATCGTGGAGGCCACTCCACATCGCCCTTTCGAGAAACCAGACGTCCAGGAAACATTTTTCTGAGAACGTCGAGTGAAAATCGAGGACTTCTGGTTCCAACAGGATAGGGCAACAGCTCATATAGCCCAGAATCCACTCGATGTTCTCTGACCTGAGCGTTTGCGACTTTTTTCTTTGGGGATACCTGAAGGAAAAAGTGTTGAAACATCGCCTTCACACCCTAACAGAGCTAAAAAAGCGAATCACCGATGAAGTGAACGCTGTACCCCGCGACATGTGCAAACGAGCCATACAAAACTTCAGATATGGTCTCGAAAAGTGCATTGCTGCTAACGGCCAGCATCTCAAGGACATTATTTTCAAAACTGAACGAAGAAAGAATGGTATGTAATGCTGAAATTAAAAATAAAAAATTTTTTATCATAAATATCTGTGTTCATTTTTTAAACCCATTGAAAACCACTCAGTCCGTTCTGCCCCACCCTGTATGAACCTATATAGATGGTAAATATTAACAAATTTACTGTCTAAACAAAAGAAAAACACAATTTTTGTACTAATTTCAAGATGCTTTTTTATTAAGAGTATAAGAAAACTGAATGAAATCATCAATTTTTCAGGTTCACATAAAATAATGGACATTCAACAAAAAATTTTTAGTAGAGGACTGTTATGTCCTGAAGGGACACAACAGGATTTGATTACTGCGAAACTATATTTTAGGATTTCTGAAGAACTGCATATAGTTCTTCTATAGAAGCCAATCGCTTTCACAAATTTATCAACATTTCAAACATGAATTACAAAAATCGAATATAATGTCTACATGGAATTATTCACAAAGGCACAGACAAATGTTCGTAAAATTGATACAGAAAAATCATATATGATTTTATAAAATCTTACAAACGCTTACAGAGTTACAATGAAGATAAATATCAGTTGGATGTCGAAGAACAAGAAGAGCGTCGCACTGGCGAGGTCCGCTTTTTATTCCAAAAAAATATCGAAATAGTTTGTTCGTGCATTAACTTTGTCGAAGACAATGAGCAAGCGGTTTTTGCTATCGGTCCTGTCATTTGTAGTCCTTTGAACTCGTATTTCAAAAGTTGTCAAAGTTATCAAGTGATTTGTCTGTGATAAATTGATTGTAGAGTTTTATCGGGAATAAAAATTGTTGTTTATTAGCAGAACTTATTTTGAAGGAAAACCCAATAGTATATTTCGTATCAAGGAGCAGAAACGAACGTTTTTACGAGTGCGAAGTTTTGCGAGCGAGTGTAGCGAGTGAGCAAATCGCACGAGTAAAACGCGAGTTTTGATGCTCCTTGACACGAGAAATATTTTTCATGCTCGCAGTACATGAATCATTTAGTCTTCTGTTTACTGTTGTGTCGTGAAAAAACGAGTTCTATGCCGCTCGACCTTGGAGCGGCATAGAAATAGCAGCGAAAGGCGGTGGCAGAGAATTCGTTTTTCACGAGACAGTGTTTTAAACACAAGAATAAAGGATTTCTGTGCTGCGAGCGTGAAAAATACATTGTTCTTTTTTTTTTTCTTTGAAGATTAACGATCTATATGTAAATTAATTTTACAGTATGTAACAGGACGGTCGGTTGAATAGTTCTGTTTCTAAAATCCCTCCTGAAATTTAAATAAGAAAATTTATAGAAAACTAGCCTTAAAGTTCTAAAAAGGTTTTTTTTTTTTTTTTTACAAAATCCAACTTAGAGTGTGTTATGTTCTAATCAGCTGCTGCCGATTCATACAGTAACCCCTCTGCTTCTTTGAAGAACTCGTTCTATTAAATTTGCTTGTTTCTACGTGCAGTCCGACCCTCCTTCGAGTTCTTAGCAGAAGTATCAAGCTTTAATTTAAGCGATCGCGCACTTTTCTAGCCCAAAAACTTTGTTTTTTACAAGTGTTCAAAAGGTACGTTGTTAAATTTCACTTTAGCCGAAATATGTACTACGAGTTTCAAGCTCTAATTTTACATTGACATTCTCAAAGAGTTTTTCGATCGATTGCACAAAAAAAAATCGATTTTTCGAGCCAAGTGCCCCCTTATACATCGTTTCAAAAAATCCCACTTTTTACGAAACTTGAATCCCGAAAATATCTTTAAAAAGAGGACTCAGTTCCGCAAGAGCAAATTTCGGCACGGATCCCTACTAACTTTGATCTTTATAAGAACCTTATAAGAATCAGCATTTTCCTTATAATTTGGACTTCTTATAAGGTCCTTGTAGGTCCTTATAAGGATCAAAGTTAGTAGGGTTTATTCCTCTCTAAAACTATAACAATAATTATCATCATCGTTACAAATATATTTTTACCATGTCAAAAGTTTCTTTTATTTATGACGATGTATATTGATTTTTATCGTGACTCGCGCGAGGATAAGAAAAATTGTGAATATTGTTGCGATTACGCGCACATAGCCTTTAATTTTGTACATCGCTTTTTATCGGTGCGTTTTCGGGGCCCTTTATTCAAAAAGGGGGGGGGGTGCGGGGTACTACGTGCAAGTATTGCATCGACAGAGAAAACTATAAAATCATTCCATCACATGAAAAGTTATTCGGAAAAACAAAGCAACTGTCAAGGGGAAGTCGTTTATACTCTCGTTTGATTGTTATGTATATGTACTTGCAAATGTCTAAAGAATTAATAGATATGTATTCGTAATTTTTTAGTCCATTTTTGCAATTCCTTCATATTTTTATGTTTTTTTTTTTTTTTTTAACATAGAACTACATCTTTTCCCGCGGTCTGGGAATATGTTGGAGGAGGGGAGAATGTCACAAAAATACGACACGAAAGGAGCAATTTTCAAATGCTCCTTTGCCAAAATTGCCGAAATTTGCAATTGGCATGATGCTGCAATTTCTTAACCCTTCAAAAACCTAATTAGGCATCCTATAACTGTTGCACGTTAGAAAATAAAAGTTTCATATAACGACATTGATATTTTTTTCATTCATACTGTTTTTACACGCCTAAATTATAAAATAGCATGTTAAGGAAAAGTCGTTGTTATCTATGTCATTTAAATGACGAATCAAGGCGTATAGGATTGTTATTTTTGCTAAACATCCCTTAAAACTTTACAACAAAACTCTTTCGTACCATTTTTCGGTTTGAGAAGGCTTTTTTAAGTGATTTTCGTATGCGGTGTTTAACGCCGTATACCGATTTCCAGGGTTTCTACAACACCGACTAGATATCTGTAAATAAATCCATAAAAATACCAAAAAATCTTTAGTGTCGTATGAATCCTTCAAAAATACCCAAAATGCTATATCCCAATAGACATTCGTGATGTCAATTATGATGCCATGACGTGAATTGTCACGTCCTGACATCCCTTTGCTAGCACAGTGATTTCACTTGTCACAAATGAAACCCTGCGCCAGCATAGGGATGTAACGAGGTGGCATGTCACGTCATGATATCATATGACATCACGAATATTTACTGGGATACTTGACATCTATGATGTTTTCTGATAAATTAATCAAAATAATTGAAATATATTTCCAATTTTGAATTTAAAGAAATGACATCCTAGAAATCTGAAGATGTATCTTGAAAAAAATTGGGAAATCCTACATAATTTTGAAGGGTGGATATTCAAAGTATAACCTAGTATAACCGATTTTTCCAATTTGTTATTGGAGAGCAGAACAACGTTCGTATTTTTCAAATTTTCAATATTTTTTTAAAAACTCACGATTATTGGTTCGTTATAAGGTAATACGTCACTTATTCAAGTTTAAAACGATTTCGGTTAAAATTCAAAAAAAAAACACGATCACTTGAAATTTCGCCACGTATATAAGTCGAGGGGGTCTAGCAGTTCAAATTCGTACATCAACCATTAGCGTTAATGAAGTGAAAATAAGAGAGGCAAGCTTCGTGAAGGATTTATTACATTTTTGGCAATTCATTATTACATTTTTTGTAAAATTTCAAGTATTTCTATAATTGAAATACTTCAATAAATTTTCACTTTTTGTTTGATCTTGTTATTATTTATGACTGTAGATAGAAATTGCATAATTCAATTCTTTTCCTTTTTTTATTCGTATAATTTTTATTGCTAACAACATTGTTAACAGCATTGCTTCTTTGTATCAAAATGTTTGTAAATGAACGTAACAACATTACTAAACGCACAATTAGATGGTTTCCAACATTTCATTTCTTTTTTTAATAAATTACATAAGCCTCATTGGTTTTTATACGACTTTGAATTGCCGATAGACCGTCAGTTGCCAAAATACAATCTTTGAAAAATTCTCACAATAAAACTATTGCGAAATTTGATTTGTTCTTATCACAGAAATGACGGCATCAGCTTAGAGTTTTGGGAAAAAAAAGAAAACAATCGAATTTTGAAAAATTGGTGGTTCGGGATATCCACCCTTCATTTTATGCATACTGAAAAAATAAAATAAAATGAGAATGCAACAATCACATAAAATACTAGAAATTCATAAAACTTCTGAACTAGAGCGTCGAGATCTAGAAAATCTCTACAGCATCTACTCATAAGAATACTGAAAATCTTTCAAATCGCACAAATACTGTAGAAACACGAAAAACACTAAAATATCCATCAATATAGGAAGATACTGTTTCTGAAAGAATCAATTTATACAAAAATTGATCAAACTTTGAATTCTAAGATTCAAATTTCTAGAAATGTAAATCATCGCTATCTATGGAATACTAAAAAACGATATAGAAATCCCAGTAAATCTTAAAACATTTCATAAATAGTGAAAAATTCGGAAAATAAAAACATATTGTTAGATCCAAGTATGTATGAGTGTATACCGTCTGGGACTATTCATATATAAAACTATTCCACATATTATGGCATCGTCAGGTTAAAAGACTGACTCCTCAGACTTGTGAGGAAAAAAGGGAAAATAACGACAACTGTCGTTATGCTCTCTCACTCTCGAGGCAGTTTGCATTCTACTTTCCTTTTCTAATCGCACTTGTATGTTTTTTGCTCTCAAGTCTAAGAAGCCTATCTTTTAATCTGATGTACTCCTACACAGCAAACAGACAATTATTTATTGAAGGACACACAATAGGATCAAACGCACAGCATTTCAATAGTTTGTGCGTGAAATCAAAGGCACCGACATCAATAGTATTAAAACGCAGTGAGTTGGAGTCATATTTGAAGGGTGGATATTCAAAGTCTTATAACCGCCAATTTTTCAATTTTTTTTTTTTTTCGAAATTCTAAGCTAATGCCGTAATTTCTGCGATAAATGCAAGAAAAAATTCGCAATAGTTTTGTTGTAAGAATTTTTCAAACATTGCATTTTGGTAACTGGCGACCTATCGGCAATTCAAAGTCGTATTAGGGCATTTTCGCGCGTTACGTACGGACATTCGGACGTTTTTTTCGACATAAATGTATAAAAAAGTACTATAATTTCACTTTTTAATCAAAATCAATAACACTATGCGAAAGAGTGGGAAATTTCCTTCTAAGGAAGCACGTTTAAGCAGGAAAATTATTTAGGAAAAAGGGACTCACGGGTACTGAAACACAAAACGTTACGTACGGACGCCAGAGGCACACATATTCTGTTTGCTATATTATATATACGTTGAAAACTCCGCGAATATAAATCGAATATTCATCGGCTCTTGGTGGTTTTCGATTCTTTAATGTACTGGCATCACGATAATAATAATGATTTACCAGTTTGTTGCTTCGCTTTTTTTAGATTAATGAATTTTTTATAAAAAATAAACGTTACGTACGGACATTAAGTCGTTACGTTCGGACATTTTAACTCAAAGTCATTGCGATGGCCATATTCAAGAGCAGAAATATGTTATTCTTATCAATTTTATTTTTTTCATTTTACTGAAAATTCGATGATAAATTATAAAAATGAACGGTCATTCAAAGATTTAGATGGTATATGGGATAATTTTACTGTAATTTTTCATATCGACAGCAACGCGCTCTTCTCTAGGAACATTAGAGTCTTCAGTGGAGGTGATCGAATCCATAACTTTTTTGAAAGTGGTTGGTTTATCTATGGCTTGTAATTTAATAACATAACAAACGCGTCAATAATAAAGTTTCGAGGATTCAGTTCTTCGATGTTTTTACGACACTGGTCGCATTTTAAGGGTAGTGTTCTATGTTTTCGGCTACAATCGTATTCAAACTTTGCATCTGGATATAAATAAATCTGTTCATGTTAGGCACAACAATTTCCGTACACATTTCATTCTTCATATAAAAATGCGAAAAATTGTCACCATTTGCAAAAATGGTGCTTGGTTTACATGAACAATGCACCCAAGTTAACGCTGCGCGGCGTGCAAAGATAAATGATGTGACGTCTAGAGCCTGTTCAAAGATAGCTATAATTATATTTTTGTAAAAAATAATTAGATACCAACATCTTTCAGATATTGATGTTAAATTTTATTCCGTAAATGTTTTTGATCTAATTAGACACCTACATGTGACAAATTGGATTTCTTGCAATGGTTTAATGTAGAAAATATAAAGAAAAAATTTTTTTGCAAAACGCGAAACATCAATCCCAGCAAAATTACGTGTTATGAAAGTTTCTAAAATTTCATGAAAAGCAGTCAAGTCGTTCTTGCACGATCCGTCACACCAGCACTAGTTTGAAAAACATGGTTTTCGGGAAAACGCAGTGAAAGGGCGTCACGCACCATATAATTTCTAGACACTGCGTGTTATAAAATAACTTAGCACATGGTCAATATGCAAGATATTCACTTCAAATTTCTCAAAAGCATTTTTAAATATGTATTGAATAAAATAAAGTGAATAATAAAAAATCGATTTTTTTTTTAAGCCAAAACATAGAACGCTCCCCTTAACAGCACTGACGTTACAGTTATTTATAAATGTCATTACTAATTCGAGTTATTTTGTTCATTTCTTTTGTTGCTTCATCGCCACTCAAGATAATCAAAAAAGATGAGATGTAATCTCAAGAGTAAACAATGGTGAACTTCGAAAATCATCGTTTAAATATATTAGATATATGAGTGAATACACAGAGCATCCGTACGTAACACTCAAAAGCCAAACTTCTACTAGTTTAAAAAATCTACAAAAATTATCAGTTAAACCTAGCACATTTTTAACTTTGAATGCGAATTTTCAAATGAATAAAATCGTTTCACAATGCAAGAGACATTCATATGTATGTTTTTCGTTACGAACGGACGTAATCATTTGCGAAAAAAAAAGTCACTTGATGAAAAATACTCTTCAAGATACTTGTATTGCACCGCTATTAGTAATCAGTGGCATTTTACGTTTTTGAGATTTTTATGAGACCTCAAAACTCCCTCTTGGACTGCTATTTACGTTCGCTCACGTTCCGAACGTTAGTGAACGTGAGTGAACGTAAATGAACGTGAGTAAACGGAAGTGAACGTAGATCGAGTTTTCCATTAATTGTTTGTCAAAAAATAAAGAGAAAAATTATGTAATCAATAATTTGCGGTCGCTCCGTAAATAAATCATGCGAAAAATATTGAAAAATACCTTACAATTGAAAAAAAAAATTTTTTGTCCGTGTCAGAACGTATATATATATATATATATATATATATATATATATATATATATTATAACGATCGGGGATTTATTCTTCTTTTTCGGAGAGATGTAACGCAGCGCGTAATCGCGAATTCCTTGCCTCTTTCCTTTCGCCCACCCGCAATTTCTTTTCGCTTTATTAATGCGGCGGTGCACCCATCGAATTCGAGCTGCAAGATAAGC
Source organism: Platygaster robiniae (assembly GCA_028476575.1). Taxonomy (NCBI): domain Eukaryota; kingdom Metazoa; phylum Arthropoda; class Insecta; order Hymenoptera; family Platygastridae; genus Platygaster; species Platygaster robiniae. The sequence goes on from CM052019.1 coordinate 29,906,557, forward strand.
AGTGCACAAGTCGTGGCTCTGATTCTTAAGATTCTTTATGCGTTTGATCGGTAAGCTAGACTAAACAATCATCGATTCGCGATGCTTTTTCCAGAAACGCAATATTCCCCTCGTCTCTTTTTATTCCCTACCAATTTTTCCCCTGATTCAAGAACCCTATAAAACCGGGCATCATTCCCGCATCAGGGACTCTCTCTCTTCTTTAGTCACAGAGCCAAGTACTAGGTACGCTCTGCCGAGTCAAGTACAAGGTACTCTCGGAAAATAAGAAGCCAAGTACTCGATACGCTTCACCCAACCAAGTACTCAGTACGTTTGGGAGGCTGGATCCAGCGAAATTTTTCGCATCCGCCACAAGTAAATATATATATACTTTTATTTTCACCCTTTTTGTTCCCAATCCCACGCTCTCCCCTCATTATCAATATACTAAATTTTCCCTAGTGGTCCATGAGTCGGACGATCTTGTGAACGCCCTGCTGCATGAAATCTGGCAGAAGGACCTGGGAAAGGGCCGCCTTATCCAACAGTTCCGTAAGCGGAACGCGGCAGGCCTGTGGGTTAAACTTCAATGGGCCAAGGGAAAATTTCCCGGATTTCCCTTTGACGCGGCGACGCCCCCTGTCGCTATTGTCGGCCTTCACGCTAGTGCGGCGTACGGTGTGTCGTTGCTACTGTAGCGGATGGGCTCCGCAAAAGGCCGAGAAAGAGCGAGGTTCGGGTTCAAGATGGCGAGACACGTGGAGCCGATGAAAAAGAACTCAAATAAATCACACTAAAAAGTATTTATTTATAAACTTTCCGAAACTCCACTGACTCCTTTTACAGTTGAATTACAGGCATGAAATTATCGACGTTGAATGTAATAAAAATAAACTGAAATAATGGATATGGTGCGGAACGGGAGTGTAGGCGCGTCGCGGGTCGTGACTTATTCTCCCCGTGGCCACAGGGTCTGCTTCCTCCTTCGTTGCCCCCTCTGGCAAACCGGTGTGGCCGCCCTGCTTCGCGCGTCCCCCAGGTTTCGGTTGGTACTCCGCCGTGGTTGGCAACTTCCTCCCTTTTCCTTGCCACACTCCCTCTCACTCTCCGACGGCGCCGCCACACTACCGCAGTCGTGCGCCCTGAAGGTCGAGTGCCCGAGCTGCCACCACTCGTTCCGTTGTCGCCCCTCTCCCCCTCCTCCAGGCTACTTCGAGGGACTCGCAAGCAAGTTTTTTCCAGGCCATAATCCTCAGCCCCAATACGCTACCCCATTTTACTCTCTGCACCAACCTCCCCCTCCACCCCCTCCACCGCCCGCTTCAATAGTGCCTCCCCACGTTGTGGAAAACATACAACTTCCTCCCATTCGCGCGCCTTCACCACCACTACCCCCCACGTACATACCCCCGGAGACTCCTGGATACGTGCCTCCTTCATCCCCCCCCTCGCCGGAACCCTGGCCATTACCATCTCCCCCTCCTGCAAAACCAAAAACCCTCCTCCACGCAAAGAAGACTCCTCTCGAGATTTTCCCTACAGTACCCCCGCCTCCTCTTTCATGTTCGCCCCTCGATGAGTACACCCCGCAGCCCGTCAGAACACTTCCCCTCCCTCTCCCCATATATAACCCCACTCCCATTGTTCGAAAGAGAAAAAGAAAAGTAAAAACACTCCCATTATCAGCTCCATTACAAGCCTTAGGCAAAAGACTTATTAAAGAAAAGAAAGAAAAAACCTTTTCCACCCCATCCTTGCGCGTATCACCATCCCCTCCTCCTACTCGCGAGAAGGATACCCAGGAGACTCCCGCGAAGAAGCCTAAAACCCCGAATTCCACCAGAACCAAACCCATCATAATTTCTGATATTCATACTTCCAAATTTGGCTCATATCTGGAAATTCAGTCACCCCGCGCGCCAAGCTGCATCCACTCCTCTCTGCCCCGAGGTTATAAAATACCCCGACTTCAACCCTCTCCCAACCCCGATCCGGATTTAAAGGCCGAAATCTCTACCCCCCTCCCTAGTTTACCCCTCCTCCCTGAAACTTCTGGGAAAGTTTACTAAGAATCGATGGTAACACAAAGGTTTCTGTTCTTTTTAGTTTTGCGAACTCGCTGATTATCGAAAACTTATTATAATCGCGTTAGGTTAAGTCTTATCCTCGTATTTAGTTTTCATTGACCTAGGTTATTTTTGCGTTACTCGCATGTCATCTCAGACTTATATAGTCAACTTTCGAGCAATAATGTATGTAATTTTTATGATTATTCTTCAATATATATATATATATATATATATATATATATATATATATATATATATATATATATATATATATATATATATTCGTGCTACTATAAACCTATATATTTATTCCATATTCCTACCCCACCTTGTTTAAATAACGGGGAATGCGGATCTGGACGCTCCGGTGATCTCCAGGTTCGTTGTCCGATCCGTTCCGGCGGATCGTGACAATATATATCTATATCAATACACGTACTAACACGGACGAAAAAAACGTTGTTCTTATTTTAAGGTATTTTTCAATATTTTTTGCATGATTTAGTTACAGAGCGACCCAAAATTACTGATTACATAATTTTCCTCTTCATTTTTTTTCAAACAATTAATGAAACACTCGATCTACGTTCACTCACGTTCACTGACGTTCGGAACGTGAGCGAACGTAAATGGCAGGCCATGAGGGCGCGAAGTAGCTAATATGCCTTGAAGCCTGTTCACGCCTCCATGATGTTATTAAGCTGTTTGCTAATAGATTCCTGAATCAATTATCATGTACAACTGCATAATGTTGACTTAGAACCCTACATAATGCGAAAATAAACAAAAAACCACATTACTCGAGCATTTTATTTTGATAGTTCATGTCCGTGATTTTGCGGAAATGCCCTATAACAACCAATGGAAATTTATGTAATTTAATAAGAAAAAGTAATTTATGTCGAAAACCGTCAAACCGTGCGTTTGATAATATTGTTACATACATTTACAACACATTTTTAAATAAGAATCACTGTTATTAACAATGTTGTTAACAATAAAAATAGGAAACGAATGTAACTATCAAATTTCTATTTACAATCACAAATAATGACAATAATAAACAAAAATTGAAAATTTATTGAAGTATTTCGGTCATAGAATTTCCTAAAACGTAATTGAACCTTCGTGAAGCTTGTTTCTCTTAATTTCATTTAGTAAGGCTAATGGTTAATAATATACGACTTTAAACTGCCAGACAGACACCCTCGACTCATACGTGGCGAAATTTCAAGTGGTCGTGTTTTCCTTAATTTTAATCGAAATCGTTACAAACTTGGATAAGTGACGTATTACCTTATAATGAACAAATAATCGTTAGTTTTTCAAAAAATTTTTAAATTATAAAAAATATGAGCGTTTTTCCGCTCTCCTGCAAAAATTGGATATGGCGGTTATACGACTTTGAATATCCACCCTTCATTTTGTGTCGTCCAATAATTTTCTGTTTGCAGTGTATGTATGTTGCTTGTTCAAAAAACGCTTGCTAGTTTCCGGCCAGAAAAAGACTCAGCTTACTTATATGTCTTATGTGGGACGCTTACGCAGAATCGGCGCCTGGGAAATGCTAAATCGTCAGCTATAAACCAACTTCTAATTTGAAATTTTTATTAAAAAATTAGATTAAAAATTTAAAAACTAGTAGACATCATTTTAGCGAAACTCAAGGGTATCTATTTATTGGCTCATCGAAGATTGGATACCATTAAATCTTGACTTTCATATCCATCCTTGGCTTTCTTGTCCATTTTATCTTACATTCACGTAGTTTTTGAGATATTCGTCCCAACTTGATGCTTATTTTGGAAAATCGCCTCACGAGGTGCGCCTCTGAAAAACGAGTCTCTGTAGTCAGTAATTAAATCCTACAAAAATCGGAATTTTAACAAAACCAGTGTATTTTATTTTAATTAATATTATCTTAAATATTTAAAAAAAAAAAAAAAAAAAAGCTATAAGCAGTTTATAATTATTGAATATTTAGTATAATCCTAAAAGGAACATCACAAAATTTGAGACTCTTCTGAATTTACAATTCTAGGAATTCGGCAAAATTTTTTTTAAGAGGTTAAAATTTTGAATCCTCATTTTTGAAATTGATATTTTTGAGCTTTTTCAAATGACTGATTTTTTCATTTTTAAAAAATTGAAAGTGCATTTTTCATTTTCGAGAACCGATCGAGATTTTTTATGGAAGTACTCAGGCTTCTAAAAATACACAAACTATTCTTTTTGAACGCGGATAACTTTATATCGATAAAAAAACTTGAAAAAAGTTAGAATTAGACTTTGAATAAAAATTTTCAGGTCGAAAAAGTTTTGTCTTGAATTGTATTTTTTGAAAATCTTGATTTTATTATATCAGAACAAATTTGTTAAACCTCAAGGTTAATTTCTTGTTTCATAATTTTAATGTGAAAAGAAACTGTTACAAATTTTTAGATCATTTCATCATTTCGATCAAAATTGAAATGCATGGTTTCTAATAAAACTTTATAATTCTTTGAAAGTTTATTAGTACATTTCGCATCTTAGGGAAAAAATAAATTTCTCACGAGGGTGTAAGTTATATGCCGAGCCGAAGGCGAGGGATATATTCACTCGAGGGAATATATCCCTCGTGGTGAATATATCCTTATATAAATAGTAAATTTAGCACCTAGGGAAAAAAAGTATTTCTCGCGAGGGTGAACGTTAAATACTTTTTTTTCCATGGTGCGAACGAAATTTTTCACCGCTACGACGAAAAATTCTTTTTTTTCATAGCGGTCTAAAAAGCCTACTTTTTTCCCCGCTTCACAGGCAAAAATCGGCTTTTTCTCCCGCTACGATAAAAAAAATCGTTTGCACCATGGAAAAAAATAAATTTCTCCCTGGGGTGAATATATCCCTCGCCTTCAGTTCGGGATATAACTTACACCCTCGCGAGAAATTTATTTTTCCCCTAGATGCAAAATGTACTATTTATTTCAACCCAAAACATACGTTTCACTTGAAATACAAAATATCCTAAAGTCCGCTCCAACAAAATATGTCGAAAGAATATTTTTTCACCAGCAACGTACGAAATTTGCCGCTTGTTAAAGAATCCTTTCATCCTTCCTTTACTTTTTCCAGTCGCTGGACAAAAATGTTTTTGTGCAGTTTCATCCTACCGAGCGCAAACGCTCTTTATCGGAGTTATGGCGACTGCAAAAACGATCGCCCAAAGGCCAAATGGCACGCAGGGAAAAATGTGCAAGTTCAATTTGGTGTTAACTGGAGGAACCTTGGTCGGAAAATCAAGTTTGGCCTTAAGATTTGTCAAAGATCAGTTTGACCAGTACCGAGAAATCAAAGTAGATGAGCAAACAGTTTTTTTAATTTCACAATTACAGACATTTGCGTAAAAGAAGAAAGTTAAATTTTCATGTAGCGAATGTGATGATTACCAAAATACGTTATAATAAGATGATAAAAAATGGAGATATTGAATGTAAAAAACATATTCTTACAAAAATAGCGTATGCAGGGTGTTTCAGAATCAGCGGAAATCCTTGAAACCGTGATTACGATTCTAAGACAATTTTCCCTTAGCAATTTTTCACCGAACTCAAAAGATCAAAAATGGTATTTGAATTCTAAGTTGAACCAATCAACGTCCCTTTGACAAAAGTGAGTACAAAAACCACGGACTGAAATTCACCGATATTTTCTGCATACTTTTCTGAGTCGAAAAGTCCTTAGTCACTTTCCACAAAATTCGAAATCAAAAAGATATTCGAGTCTACAATTTAAGAAATCTGAATGATTATAACTTTTAATTCAAATATCACTTTTGATTTTGAATTATGTTAAAAGTGAAAAAGGACTCTTCAACTCAGAAAAATTTGGAGAAAATTCCTGTTTATTTTGGTCCTTGGTTTTTAGGGGCGCACCCAGAAAATGTTTTCGAGAGGGATTCTCCAGGAAAAAGTATTTTTTTAAAAATATTTTGTAGGTATATTTAAATCATCAAATTTTCACGTTGCGAAGAGCGGGGGTCATTCCACTCTTTTTGTTTAATATTTCTTTTCATTCCACTCAAGTTTTTAAACAACTTTTAAAGTTACAATACTTGAAGTAGAAAATTACATTTCAATCAAAAACGACGCTAGTTAATAGTACATTTCTAGATTAGATGATATACTAGCTGAATAAATGAATTCATTCAACTTATCAAGGCGAGTTTGATTATTCACATCAACTTATAATCTCGGATCGGTGAATTACAAGTACATGACTCGCTCCACGTTTGACAATTTGACGATAGCAACATTTCCTTATATGGGCATGTTCGCAAGCCTCGCCGGCAGTTTTTCGACTATATAAACCCGCTGAATCTTCCGTTTCGTTCAAGTTGTTTTCGAGCTTCCAGCCTGTAAGCTCCTTTCTAGAGGTAATTGAAACATGGTCTAAAGGCTGAGAACACTTCCAACTAAGGTCCACGGGCTTGACCTGACGATAGCCCTATAGCCTGTATTTTTGTTGCCTGAAGCCAATCGGCCCAAATCACCCAGGTTGTATCTGAGGTCCACAAGCCGTTGGAACAAGGATAGCTTATCAAAAATGATCGCTCATTCTTTTTATATAAATATATCCACTGCTCTCTCGTAAATACAGGAAACAGTTAATGTTTGAATTATCTACCTTATCATTCAGGAGCAGATATTTTATCTCTGCTGAGGTTGTATCCAGACTCAACCTGAAGATAAGGGGCTATAATGGTTATAATCTTAATTAGTATGAACGAGTCATTATTCAAAGAGTAGTGAGTATATAACGATTGAAATCCTTTGAATAAAATTTACAATATCAAGAATTTTAAATCTCAATAGAAAATGGAACTACTTGAATAGAATATGAATTGACGAGATCAGAAATACGGATAATGAAGGGATTGCCAGCTAACAATTACTAAATTGTGAGATTGAAAAGGACTTATGAGCTAAAACGGATCGTGAACTTTTGATAATTCGTGAATTTAAAATTAGAAATTATTGCTATTATGAATAATTGGGACTATAGAATAAAATTAAGTAGGAATCGGAATTGCGAAGATTACGAACAGAATTTTTACAGATTTGTATGATAAAGAGTTTAATAATAACTAGGATTGTAAAGTCAAGCTAAGATTTTTTTTAAGAAAAAATTAATTCATTTGAATAGTAGAGAAAAGTGAATAGGTAACGATAGAATTAGAATTCCTAAAGTGAATTTAACAGAGAAATGTAAGTTCATGAATGTTGCCAGAGCCAAGAACAAAGTTTAATTAAAAGGAATGGAGATTAATTACATTGTGAGTAATTTCAATTGTTTATTATCGGACTAGATTTATGTACGCGGAAATTCTTTGGTAACAAATCGTTGATAATAATAACGTCACTCAGTGACATTTTGAAGAAATTCTTGTGTTTCATTCAATCCTTAAAACAATCCCCGGCTCTCTTTTAAAAGTCGGATCAAAGGGTCACCGTAGGCCGCGGCCGTAGCCCCCCTGCGCGCTTCGCGCACCAACCCCCACGTAGTATTTGATCGAGGTATAGTTTTATGTTCAAAAAAATTTTTCCAAAATACAATGACATCATTAAATTATAAACTTAAAGTTGTCATACGTCACAATGGGTGACGAAGAGCAAGGGGATGGTATGCAATAAGGGAGCAGATTTATGGTGTACGAATGATGGGTTTTATTAAACTGATGCAAAATGAACGAAAGACTTTTTCCAAAAATAACTTAATTTCTCACGGCGACTGAAATACTTCCCCTTTGGGTCCGCGAAGCTGGAAAAGAAAAGGGAAAAAAAGACGTTGGATTATCTTTCGAGAGGGCGGCGCGACCACAGAGAAGTGCAAAGAAAATCCTCCCGAGGAAGAGGTGCTCGGAGCCGTAGAGGCTGCACGAAAGCAGGGAAGAAAGGCTCAACCCGAAGGAAGCCAATGATCGAATGAACCCACTAGGGATGGGAAAACTATCAGTAACTACTGATAGTTATCAGTAGTGGTGGCTATCAATAAGTATCAGTAGTGATATGGCTACTATTGATATTAAATGATACTCTGTCTCTTTTCCGCTTTCGAACTCTATGCCTATAGATAACGATCCCGCTAGGGCCACTAGCTTCGTTTTTACCAACCAAAAGCCGTGAATCTCTGCGCGTGTGCGACCACATTATGCACACAAATGCATGTGATAGCGCCCACTCACAACAGTCACAACGCACAAGTATTTTGTGAATACTGGCGAAAACAATTATTGTTTTCAAAACATTGGTCAACAAGAGCCTAAACTCAGTATTTAATATTGTTATTGTGAGGTTATTTTGTTTTTTAATAGTTCGGTGTGTATGTTAATATGTCCCATGAACCAGGAAGCAGTGAACGAAGAGAAAATGTTTCTTTGCGAAAAAACTCAACACAAACAACGTTGCCTTTTTACCCACGTGTTGATCGTTCCCAGAATGCTCAACCTAGCGGTTCCGCTGGTCCAAGGTGATATTTTAATTTTATGAAGTATAAAGTATTAAATTCCTTTTTATATATATTCGTCGTACTTAACAAACAAATTTAAAAAATCTACAATGATGTATGGATAATTTTTACAGAACAGGAAAGCGGGAAAAACGGTCTCTTGTGTGGGTTTTCTTTACTCAAAGTAGTGACAAAAAAACTGCCACTTGCAAAAACTGCGGCTTTGCAACTCTGTTCAATAATACCACAAACTTAAAAGATCATTTGGTGCGGCACCATTTGAAGGAGTGGAATAAAGCAACCAACCAGTCAGATGACAGCAGTAGCAATGAAGAAGGCTCGATGAATGAGTACGTAATGAATATAATATCTATTCGTATTTACTGTAACTTTTGAATATATAAGGTACAAACAGCAAAAGCGGTTTTAAAATTTATTATGTTCATTTATTATTGAATTATTCAGTATGTAAAATTCTATATGATTTTTTCAATATCAAATTTTTAAATTTTCTTTAAAGATTTCTGTTAACAAATCTTTATATTAATTTTTTGCCTTTCAAATACTAAAAATAAGCATTTTCAAACTTGTTATGAGGGTGACAAATGAAGTATTTCAGGCCAATACGAACGCGGGCTCAAAACACGCCCGGTGGGTTAAAAGGTCTCGTTCTTTTAGCCCAGCGGGCTAAACCATAATTGTGTTTCCTTAATTGAATATAAAAGAACAGAGGTGGTATAGAAATAAACGTTAGTATAGTCATAATTATTATTTTTTTATGCAAATAATAAAACATTATATTAGAAATGTAAGTACATAAAAATTAACACAAACGTACATGAAAAGTAATGAAAAATTTTTAGTAAATAAATGTTACTTTATTCGTTTCGAAATTCTGATTTGAAATTTTTTTATACAAGTTTTCGAAGAATTTATATATTTTTTTATAAGTTTGTAATTATATAGAGTCTAATACTCATAATGCGTTCAAAGCATATTCATGTTTTTGTTTCGCCTTATTTATAGAAAAAATCCAAAAGCGAAAAAAAGAAAAATTGGACATGGACAGTTGAGTTTAGCTGACTTTGCAAAACGTATAGACGTTTATGGGCGCAACTCGGGACGTAGACGAGCTTTGGATGAAGCGGTTACAAAATTTATTATTAGAGATTTGCAACCGCTTTCAGTGGTGGAAGATGAAGAATTCGTCAATTTGGTGAAAGAGTTGGATCCACGGTACACACTACCCTGCCGACGCACTTTTCGAGACGTTCACGTAAAGGAAGCATATGACAAAACTCTCAGACATCTGTCTGATGTTTTAAAAGAAGCGAGGTGAGTTAAACAAGTAGTTTATTTAAACATTTTCCGAGGAATCAATTCATTAAATATTATACTAAAAAAATATTTATCAATAAATTATGGCGAACGATCATAGTTAAGTGATTCATTGATTCTTGCATTTTAGCCCAAAAAAGTATCAATAACAAAAAAGCCAGTAAGTAAAATTTTACATGAAAAGTCATAAAAGATTTTATTTTAGAGTTCAAATCTTTTTGTTTCATTTGCGATCTCGTAGAGATATCCCATGATATCAACAGTGAAGACATTTTAAAATCTATTTTTTTTTTCTTTTTTACTCCTCGTCATGTACTAGTAAGTGATCCACTGACATGTACATAATTTTACAGTCACGTTGCTCTCACATTTGACGGATGGAGTAGTCGAACAACGCAACACTATCTCACGGTCACATCACACTTTTCGGAAAAAGATCAATTGAAAACGGCAACTCTTGGAGTTATTCCAGTTCCTGGGCGGTCCACAGCAAGTGAGATAAAAATGCTACTGTCATCACTATTGACCGAAAAGTTTCCAGATTTGAATATTGCTGGTGCAGTAACAGACAACGCGAAAAATATGGTTGCTGTATGCCAACAAATGGAGGTATATAATAAATAGTGCACTGTACAGGCAATTCGTGAAGAAAAAGCAAAAATTACAAAATCTAAAAACAACCTAAAGCTTCACAGAGATGGAAAAAAATATTTAAGGAATCAAGTAGCTCAATTTGAAATAAAAAAAAATTGTTGAAATATTTTCAGCTGCCACACCTGCCATGTGTTTCGCATTCGATTCAGTTGGTAATGAATGCCGCAATTTTGCAAACAAAGCAAACCAATGATGCTATTGACGTGGATGGAGTAGATCTTATGGAGTAAGGAATCATTGAATATATATTTATAATGCCATTACTTCTGAAATGTAAATTATAAATTTGAAGAGTGGGCGAAAAATTACTAATTGATACACAGTTGTTTATGAATAATGGAGTTATTTATTATTCAGCATAGATGTAAGTACTGAATAACTAAAAAAAGCTAAACGGAAAAAAATTATATTTTCAATTAACGTTATCTAAACTTAATTCAATGTAAAATTTTGTTAGTGACAAATCAATGAATGTATACAATGCTGACAGTTTTTTCTCTTATGGATTACAGAATCATTGAAAATGATGAACTCATTGAGAGACTCAACGAGATTTCCGTCTATTCAATAACGAAAAAATGCAAGAAAATCGTGGAATTTTTTCACAGAAGTGGCATTGCTACAAAAGCCTTGGAAGAGGAATGTAAAAAACGAGGGCAAAAGAGTGTCAAACTTGTGATGTCAGTTGAAACACGATGGAACTCGTCATACTTAATAATGAAGAGCGTTTATGTATCAAAAGATCCTGTTGCTGTTGTCCTCAGCAATATCGATAACGACGTAGAAACATTGACATCACAAGAGACGAAATTACTGCCTGAAATTCTGGAAATAATGGAGTATTTTGTCAAAATGACAGAAGAATTATGGTAAGTGGAAACACCTACGTGACAGTTTCGCGAATCATTCCATCTGTAAAAGAATTTCTTATCGATACAGAAACTCTTAAAAAAAAATGACATCGGCTATAACGCTTGATTTTTTCAACAACATCAAGAATCTGACTGAAGAGCGTCTGTTGAAATACGAAGGGATAAAGGTTGCCGCGTAAGTTAATACAAATATTTGAATTATACGCTCTGTACGAAAAATTCACAGTTTGGAACACTGAGTACGCAATGATATAATGAATACCAACTACCAGTGTAATATTGCATTCATAAATATTCTTCTTCAATGTCCAATTCTCAAGCATTATTTAACAACAAATACTTTCGAATAAAAATTATGTATAAATTTATTTTATACAGCATCAGCACGATTTTGGATCCTAGGTTCAAAGGATTTGGTTTTACTAGCCCGAATCAATACGAAAAAGCGGCAAATCAAATCAAAAATGAATTGAGACAACAAATGTCCCGATCAATTGTTGAAAATGTTGAAAATTCTGCAACTGAAGCCACAGAAGCAACAGAAGCACCAAAAAAGAGTATAGCCATACATTATTTTCATTATTATCTTTTTACATCTGTTAATGCAACGTACACCTAATGATTAAGAAATCACATTTTTATTCTCCAGGGCGTTTTTCTTTTCTGGAAACGTACCGAGAAGGGAATACGAAGCAGAATTCATCCAGAAGACCAACGATTCCACACACGTCACAAGCCATGGTCATTTTTCAATCATACTTGGATGGAGATTTATTACATAATGAAGAAGATGTAATAAAATATTGGAAAAATTACAAAGGCTGCGAGGCTTTGAAGCAGCTTGCTCTAAAATATTTGATTATTCCTGCGTCCTCAGTACCCTCCGAAAGGGTGAATTCAACTGCGGGCAACATAATTTCAGAAAAAAGATCAAGACTGAAACCAGACTTGGCAGAAAAATTGATTTTCCTGAGGCAAAATAATGACTACCTCAAACTGTAAATATAGTCATTGTTTACGTTTGAAAAAACGGTTTTTCAGTATTTTATAAATATAATAACTTGATATTGAGTTACAGAATATAATTATTTTCACATTTTCCCAAACATAACCACAAAGAGCAGCATTAAATTAAGTATTTCAAGATTTTAGGCTTGTTTGTTTGGACCGGCTAACTTAACAAGCCTAAAATTCCTAAATGTTGGAATGACACAATGCTCCCGAATACACACACATACACACACTTTTCGAATTTCAGTCTTTATAGAAGTAGTGAAGAATTTTATTGATATTTACTGATACTATCAGTAGTGAATCCAGAATTACTGATAGTTATCAGTAGTGAATTTTATTGATAGTTCCCATCTCTTGAACCCACCTTTCGTTGAGCTGGTCCAACAAAGGCCACGAGCTCAACTCGCCGCACCAATCAGAGACCAGAATGCGCGCGGGCGAGGGGAAAAGGGAGAGGAACTGCTCGTGTTGGAGCGAGTTTTCCTCGCATTCCGTCCGTGAAAAATAAAACAAGGGGGAGGTTTTTTCCCGGTGGTGTTCCCCGGGTCGCCAAAAAACAGAAAAGTTATTTATAGTACTTACGACGTATAACAAAGTAAGTAAATAGGAATAAATCATTAACCCATTACTGCCCAAAAGTTGGAAAAAATTTCCTCAACTTTGCCAGTTAATTTATTGTAGCTAAACATATCGTATATGTTTGAAATTGAGCATAATTCTGTTTTTAAGATCCCTCTACAAGATAAAGTCGTCGAAACAATCGCTTGTTCAACAGGGAATGAAATATGGCGGCACGTTTAAAAAAAAAACACAAAAATTAAGTGAAAAAAATGTTCGCTGATGCTTTTTACATTGAAAAAACTTTCCCATATCACCAATTTGGTATACTACAGTGCATAAACAGGAAACCTTCGAAAAATGTAGAAGTACAACTTTAAAATTCAAGAGGGATGCCTCAAAATGGCAAATTTGTTCATAAATTCAGAATACAAGCGTCATTTTTTCCACAATATTAATCGAAATTCAATAAAAATCCATCTGATGTACACAATCCCCAAAGTTCGATTCCAAATCGAATTGGCAAAGATTGATTCAAAGTGCTATCACTAATGCTATCTAACATAAATATCAGATTCTTCGTAGAAATTCGTTTAAAATAATAGCGCAAACAAATTAATTTTGACATTTCGTGGCCACATTCATGATCAGCGTACACAAATACCACGAAAAGCATATGCATCCTGCAAAAATCAATTATTACAACAATTTGTTGAAAAATCGTGTAACAAATTGTTTACACGCATTAATTTTGCAAATCTGACGCCAGATTCGGATTTAGTGGGTCCAAAAACCATGCACATCATATACTTCTCGAAAATAATATGTTTTTTACAAATAATTTGTTTAAACGAATTGGTTAAACAAATTAATTTCGCAATTTCGAGACCAAATTCGTAAACTGTGACCCAGAAAACCATGAAAAACATATATATGTCATTTAGGTGACGGTCAAATTCATTGCTGTCACTAGAGGGTATAAATGTAAAAATATTTATGAACAAATTCGCCATTTTGAGGCATCCTTCTTGAATTTTAAAGTTGTACTTTTACATTTTTCAAAGGTTTCCTAAGTTGATGCACTGTTGTGCACCAAATTGGTGATATGGGAAAGTTTTTTCAATGTAAAAAGCATCAGCGAACATTTTTTTCACTTAATTTTTGTGTTTTTTTTTTAAACGTGCCGCCATATTTCATTCCCTGTTGAACAAGCGATTGTTTCGACGACTTTATCTTGCAGAAGCATCTTGAAAACAGAAGTATGTTCAATTTCGAACATATACGATATGTTTAAATACAATAAATTAATTGGCAAAGTTGAGGAAATTTTTTCCAACTTTTGGGCAGTAATGGGTTAATAAGACAGTATTAGCTTGATGTTGGGGAATATTGTCTAATAGTCAGTATTTTTACCAATTCGTGGAAATATTAGCAGAACATTCGTAAAATATTTTACAGTTGATTGATAACTAATGTTCGACAGATACTGAGTTGATATTGGTTCAACATAAAACCAATGTTTGCCTTATGTTGACCTTTAGTGAGTCAATACTGCACGCCCGTAATTGATGGCTCATATAATGCCAAAAATAGGCAAATTGTGACCTGTCGTAAGGAAAATAATTTGGTAATTTTCATACATTTTGTTATGCGTAACATATTGTCATCATGTGAATTTCGTGATATTTCATGATTTTTTTATATTTGGCCATTATTGAGACTTTTTTGACATTGTTGAACCTTCTGGAATTTCAGGATTTTTGGAAATTTTGTAATTTCGGAGAATAATGTTATTTCGAGTTTTTGTGACATTTTATGGTTTTCTAGCCTTTTTTTATTTTTGGACTATAAGTGATTTTTTCATTTTTCAAATAGGTGAATTTGAAAAATTTCGTAATTTTTCGAAATGATGTCAATTTATCAATTATGGTAAAAGTTAAACATCGGATTTAAATTTATTGCAAGATAAATAGAGTTCTATATTGTGGTGGGATACAAAAAGTTTGACTTCAGATATTAAATTTAACTTAATTTTAGAGCATGAGAAATACTTCGTTCACTTTACACAATATGTTAAGCCATGAGAAGTTTGACTTTATTCGTACAGTGTAGTTACATTTTATAATAGACCTTTAGCAATTTCGATAACTAATATAGATCAATTTATCTCGATTATATTATCTAAATTATATAATATTAATGATCTAATGATCTGATGGAGAAAAAGCCGATTTTTCCCCGCGAAGCGAGCAAAAAAGTAGGCCTATCAGACCGCTATGATAAAAAAATTATTAAGTCTCTATATCGACAATTTTAGCCATTTTTTTGTAATGTTGAATTTTTTTCCATGTCTGGTTTATAAAAATTAATCAATGTATAAAAATACAATTTGTTGCAAAATTTGAGTCAAATTAGATAATGTTTACGCGCACGATAAATATGGTCGCATGACAAACTTACTGCAATATTATCATGACGATCCAATAATGTAAAAATATTTTCATCGAACCGCCTTCGCAAGAGCTTCCATAATTAAGAAACAAATAGAACAGGAAAACTTACAAATAACGTATGATTCATGATAATAAGATAATAGGTAATATGCAAGAATGTATGCTAACATAAATGTAAAAAACGCCTTAATCAACTTGTTCCTGATTTTTAATGTCTAATGAAAAAAACTTGGAATCAAATTCTTAAAACTAGTAGACTCCACTTAAGCAAAATCAAACTGTTTATTCATTTGCTCGTCGAAGATTGATACCCATAATCTCGACTTTCATCCATTCTTGGCTCTCTTATCCATTTTTTGTTAAATTCACCAAGTTTCCGAGTTATTCGCTCCAACCTGATGCTCTTTCTGGAAAATCGCCTCATGATGTGTCCCTGAAAGTAAATAGTTAGCTCTTACAAAAATCGGAATTTCAATTATCAAACACAAGTACTCACTTTTTTCGAAAAAGGACATTTGCGATTTGTGATTCTCATTGCGCGCTGTATCAAAGGTTTATGGAAATGTTTTATATGTTGTTTCAGATCTTCAATTATATGTTTTTGTTTCTCCAGAGTGAATGAAAATTCCCTGAAAAGATATTTTTCAACGTATTTCTTTTTCTGCTACATTATTTGAAAATGAGCGGGAAAAGCATGATTTCTAAGCGAAAAATGAAAGAATAATGATGCACTTTCTGGAAGATTACCGGAAGAAATTTTTTTTTTGGTAATACGTTTTTTGATTTTTCGTTACTTTTGGTACCTGTTCTCTCGTAATATCTGTCCAAGTTGTTGCTGCTTGTTTTTCAATTTCGACGCAAGATTTCGGAACGTTTTTCTTTGATTTTCCATCCATACGCGTATATTCAATAACATGCTTTGTGATTCGTTGCAAAGTTCTAATCTGCTGATTGCGGTTTGAGTCAAATCCTCGGACATTGAAAACAGAATTTCAGTTTTTGATTGATGCTCTTTTTGAAGGTTTTTGTAAGAAGTGCGTACACTTTTCAACTAAAAATTTCAAAGTCATGGATATGGAAACATCAGAAGAAATAGTTTTAAACACAAAAACATAAACTTAAATATTTGTAAGCACTGAGAGAAAAGAAATTTTTTTTTTTTGTTCAATATTCAGTAACTGTTTGAATAACTGCATTTTTTATTCCCAAAATCTGATTTGTATAACTTTTTCACGAACCTGAAAATTTTGTTTCGAGAGAAAAATGTTTTCCTCTTTATACTTTTTCAATTGCTGGTTCAAAGACCGATTCGTTCCTTCGCATTCATCAACTTTTTCTTTCATGCAAAATACCTTAAACAATACAAACAATTTTATAAACATATATATACATTACAAATACAAAACTTTTATCAATTTTTTTTCTAAACCTACGTCATTTTGGAGCATCAGCAATTGATCAGCGTACAATTTGCAAGTTTCACGTAATCCGTCGAATTCAGCACATTTTTCAAAAAGTCTCTTACCAAGTGTTTCATTTTCTTCGTTCAGTATTTTTATAAATCGAGATTCTTCTTTCTCGATGTTTTTGATTCGAAAATTATATTCTCTTTGCTGCAAAATTTCAAATTATTATTTCTATGAAAATAATTTTTTTTCATTTGTTGCACCTTATTTGAAATCATTTCTTTTAACTCAATTTCACGCTTTGCAGCTTTTTCCAAAATGTCCTGATTTTTTCTCAATTCCGTCATTATTTGATCGAAATTTTTTCTGGCTTTGCACAGTTCTATGGAAATTTCGTTTTTCTATGAAAATGTAAAGGTTATAAATTATAATTTTTACATACCATATATCAACTGCTTACCCTAAGGGAGATTCTGTAATACTTTACCAGTGTAATACCTACTACAGTAATTGAAAAATATCGATATCGTGTTGCGAAATATATAGAAAAACTTATTGATATTGAATAAATAATAATAATTATTGATATTAAATAAATAATAATAACAATAATAATAATAAAAACTCTGTAAGTTTATTCATTTTCAAAATATTAGGTAAACAATTTTTACTTTCATGTATTTTGTACCAAAAGTTTCGGTGTAATAGGTGTAATAGGTATTACACCTATCACAGAATATCCCAAAGGGTATTCAGAAATTTTATCAATACCTTCATTTTATATTTTTGCACCATTTCTTTCGTTTTATTTTCAATAGCGTTCTTCTCAGCTTTTAAAATCGAGTTCTCGTTCTGTAAATAATTTAGAAATTTTCGTATTTGTTCTAGTAAAATAAAAAAAACATATTTACCTTCGAAATTCGATAATTAATTTGCAACTTGGCTAGAAACATCGATTTCTCTTTCAAAGTTTTTTCAAGAAAATTGATTTTGTGCGTTAATAATAATTGAAAATCTTTCGATTCCTTCAATTCATCCAGCAAATTTTTTATCTGATTTTCGCAACTCTTTGATGTACTTTCCAAATACTCCATCGCCTTTTTTTGCTTACTTGCGATTTTCTCAAAATCTGGGAACTAAGAAAACGCAGATTTTTTTACAGTTATTTATTAAGATAACCAGAGCCGGATTTAAGCATGGGCACCATGGGCAACTGTCCAGGGCGGCAAATTTTTTTTTTTTTTTTCGTTTTTTCACTATGGGTAAATCCGGCCTTGAAGATAAGGAATTACTTTTCATTTCCTTTAACTCACTTCTGTTTGAGTTTCTTTTCTTATCATTTTTTTTGTCATATTCACTTCCAAGAGTTGTAATTTTTCACGAAGCTTTTCATTTTCCTTTTTCAAATCATTTCGATCTCGTTTCGATTTCTTCAATTCTTCTCCAGAAACCAAATTTTTCGTTTTTTCAACTTTCAGAATTTTCCCGAGATTATTCAAATCAGATTCAAATTTTTCTGATTGATTTTTCAAATTTTCGTTTATTTCTGTGAGTTGATTGATTCGAGGGGAAAAAATGGTTTCAACGAGTTCTTCAGTTGTCATTGTTGCTTGGTTTTTGGCAAAATAAAACATTTCTGTATTGGTTCCAGAATTTTCTAAACTAATTTGGTCAGATTGACAAGATTTTGTTTCTTTCATAGATTTTTTACGCAAAACTCTGTAACAAAAATCAGTTTGTACTATCTTTATTAAGATGTGAGAAGACTGAAAAATTATACCTTCTCATTTGAATCAGTTCTTGGTTCAAATGATGCCAAGTCAAATTCAAAGAATGATATTCACGTTCGAGATTTGCATTAACTTGGTTCGAAATCTCCAGCTTGGAAAACAATACAAAAAATCTTCAATTTTTTTCTTTATTCATTTTTTAAGTATTCATAAAAATTGTATACCTTGGATTGAAAACTATCGCATTCGTTTATACGTAACTTCAATTGTTCCTGAAATATTCAAACGATTTAATTTCAGACAATCTTGATCATATTCGTATTTGTCACTTACTTGTAAGGAACGTATTACGAAATAGTACAAAAGGTACAACAAAACAAAAAGAATACACTCGAAATATTTCAAGCTACTGATTTCATTTTGCAATGACTCAACTGCACTTCTCTGCAATTCGAGTAGAGTGTCTTGTTTGGCTGCCTGAAATACATGTAAAAAATACGTATGAGCAAAGAACTTTTATGTAAGAACATTTCAACTCGTTCCTTGCAAAACTTACTTCATCGAAACAATCAATATACTGTTCTTCAATCCCAGATGAATGAATACTCAACGCTCGAATAACTTCTTCTTTGTGCAGATTCTGCAAAAAGCATCGACTACCAGTATTTGGCATGAAAATGTCCTCAAACAAGACGTATATACATACCATGCATCATTGTCCAGGTTGTTGTTATTGGAAAACACACTTTTCCAAAATTCAAAAATCAACACTCCAAATCCATCAAATCAGGAGACTTACGGTCATTTTCCGGAACTATCAAAATCCGGAAAGTTTTTTTTCGGAATCAAATTTCCAGAATGCTATTATTCAGAACGATTTTCCAGAATAGACATTTTACCGAAAACAATAAAAAAATTGCAAGTATAGTATACTAATACCTTGATTTCCTTTCAAATAAAAAAAATCTTACAAAGATACTATCCAAATTGGAGAAAACAAAAATAAAATGATACGAGACAATATGTGGTTAACAAATATTTTGACTTTTTCGACTATTACGTAATTATAATATTTCTCAACCACGTATTATACGTTCCACTATGTTCAAACGCTACTGGAGAATAGCGTGACAATGACGGGTGGGAGGGGGAGGGGGCTCAAAAATTCTTGGAATTCGCATGACATCATTTATGGACAGCCCCTTATAGCTTCAACTCGTTCCTGCAGGATGAGAATACACTCAGACTTCGTTGTAAGAAAAATCATTCTAAGGAACTCTTAATGTTATGTTTGGCCTTGTGTAGCCAGTTAAGTGGAGAAAATTCGATGCCAGTAAAGTCATTAAGTCATTGTACCACATGCCGATTCAAAACAAGTGATCTCCCAAGTAGCACAGCTTTTTCTGAACAGCGTCTAGTAGCATTCGTAACAGCCGATTTTTCTCAACGTTTTCGTAACTTTCCTAATCGATTTCTTAACACTTATACAATCTGTTGAATTACGAAAGAATCGGGAGCCAGGAGCGGGGTCAAGCGCGCTGGGCCGCAGCGGTCTGGCGCTCTGCGGCGGTGAAGCCGGTTCCGATTTGAACCTTATTTTTCATGTGTATGGGATCGTTTGATGTTAAAAAATGTTAACATATGCATCAAGTTAGCGAAAACATTTGTTCAATCGATTTGTTTAATGAAATTGTTCAAAGAAATTAATTTTGCAAATTTTAAGACAGATTCGTTATTTCTGACCCTTGAAAACATTGAAATGATATGCATCTCGGGAAAAATGTAATTTTTGAATGTTTTTTACACAAAACTTGTTTGAACAAATTTTTAGTTAAATAATAGTACCAGACTTGAAATCAGTGATATCGAAAGCTATGAAAAGCATAATATGTATCTTGCAAAAAATATTTTTTTTTTAAATCAAATATGTTTATGAAAATTGTTTAAATAAATTAATTTTGAAAATTGGATAGCAGGCTTGTAATCAGCGACCCGAAAACTATTTGATATGATAAATACTTTCATTTTGATTGCGGGAACTCAACATAATTTTTTGCAGTTTTGTTTCAAATTTTCAAACGCGTTTTTCTCAAAGCCATGTTTTTCGAGTTGGTGAAAGTCATACAGGGCGCAAAAATTAAGCAATCGCTATGAAATATTTTACAGATGTTGATCAGGCACGGTGGGTCTGACCCATGTTTAACTGAAAGGTCCTAGCATATGACTTTTTTCACTTGATTATAGTAGATCGACCTAATACAAATCATCTGAGCCATAAAGCAACAAAATCTAGCGGGCCCTTTTTTAAAAAAGATGTTTTTTATATCTAGCGCAGTTTCTCACGATGGGTATGAACCAAATTTTTCGGTAAAATCTTGTCATATAACTTTTTTCACTCGATAATAATAGTATTAGATACAGTAAAAATAATCCTAGAGAGAAAACTAAAATGCTCAACACGTGTTTTTCGCAAAAAGTTGTTTTTTACATGTATCGCAAGCAGTATAACGTGCACGGGTTTTTTAAATTTATTTTATGAAAGAATGTGCTTATGCCTAACATACAACTTTATTCTTAATAGAAATTAATCACTGGCGTCTTCTTTTTTAATTTTGTCTGCACTCAAACATCTTAAAAAAATTTGGTTAATACCTATCATGGAAAGCTGCGCTAAAGCTTGAAAAAAAGACTTTCCGGAAAGGATCGACTCCTAAGTATCTTTGTTTGCACTCAAATGATTTGTTTTAAACCCAACTACTGACGATTAGGTAAAAAAAGACGCATGAAAAGATTTCACTAAAAATCTCGGTTCATAGTCATCGTGAGAAGCTGCGCTAGACATAAAAAAAACAGCTTTTTTTAAAAAAGGGCCCTCTAGATTTTTTTGTTTTCTGGCTCAAATGATTCGTGTTAGGTCTATCTACTAAAATCAAGCAAAAAAAGTCATATGCAAGGACCTCATTTAAACATGGTTCAGACCCACCGTGCAGGAGTGTGTGCATAGTTTAGACTAGAATCGTCAAAAAACATTAAAAATTGTTCATTCAAAAAAATAACGAGTAACAAAAGAAAAAGCCGAAAATCGATTTTATTTCACAAGCTCATGATTTTCGCATTCTTCATGTTTTCTCCTCCGTTTTAGTCTAAACCGCGCGGAATAGTATATGGATTAAGAGAATATTTTGTTTTCGTGTTTTAAATTATTTTTACGAACGTTACGACTTCCACCAGGAAGACGTGCCGCCGCCGAACTGCGGCCATTGTTCGATGCCCACCCTCCCTCCTTTTGCTTGGATCACCGAAAAAATGTTTGCATCGCTTTACTAGACTTTTTCCAACTTTTGTGCGAAATTTCATTCCCTTACCTATTATACTTTCATCAAAAATAAATCCAGGAAAAAGAACAGGTTTTGCCTCATACATGCGCCTCGTATATTGTGAGTTCTGGAAATCGCCTTTTTTGACGGCATTCACAATATACGGCGCGTTGCAAAAACACCACGATCGGCACATGAAGACGGCCATGTATTTTCCGAGGCGCATAAAATATTTCATGCAAAATCAGCAATAACGAGCGATGAGGGTCGTCTGTGAAATGATCGTAATGTTCTCGTTCACCGATCGTGCGCATAATGGCCAAAATTAGCGATAAAGACCCCAATTGTGACCCTCAAAAATTGGACATGATGAAATTCTTTCTTTTTTTATTCTGAATTTTGGAAATGCTTATTTTGAAGGAACGAAAGTTCCAGTCTGTCAAAAAAGGCGATTTCCGAAATTGAAGAAAAAAAATCTCAGTATGTTCAGTTGTTGAGGGTCATAATGGGGTCATTATGGCCGATTTTGATTATTATGCGCTCGGTCGATAAACAGGAACATTACGATCACTTCACAGGCGGCGTACATCGCTCGTTATAGCTGATTTCGCATAGATAAAATTTTTCCTTCTTTTTCTTCAATCTTTCCTTTTATTTTTCTTACATTGTTTCCTTCTCTAGCTTTCGGCCTATCATATTTTAGCCCTCTTGGGATCATTGGAATTAGAAAATAAAATGAAATTATACTACTTATAAATAACGTTTTAATAACGTCATAACGCTTTATTCGTTACGTTTTTTATGCACGTATAAATAATGAGTGCAGGCTGCACAAAATTCGCAGTACAATTTTTCGTAAA
The DNA here is from genome assembly GCA_028476575.1 of Platygaster robiniae. Lineage (NCBI taxonomy): Eukaryota > Metazoa > Arthropoda > Insecta > Hymenoptera > Platygastridae > Platygaster > Platygaster robiniae. The sequence goes on from CM052019.1 coordinate 29,929,299, forward strand.
ATTCAAAAACTTTTTCGTATAAAAAACTATTATTCGGGAAAGAAGTCGTTTCGGATAATAGCATCGGAAATTCGAACCCAGTTTTATTTTTTCCGTATTGCATTGATGTCGGAAAATATTCGTTCTGGAAGACGGGTGGGAACCAAGCAGAGTAAATCAGTTATCGAAAGCTTGATTGTTAATTATTGTGAGCAAACCAACATGCGCAAAAATCAAGAAACTCAGCAAGTATTATATAGTTTAGTTTTATTTACAGAACCTGATTCATTAGCGAAAAAAATATTCACACGTCTTTAATAAATATTATTGAAACGCGAAAAGAATACATCTAAAATACAATCATACGGCAAGTTCTGGTAAAAAGTATAAAAATATGCTCTGACATGCTTTTATACTTTTTCGCTCCTATTATTACTGTTTATTTTCAATTTTTTCATTTTCAAAATATCGGTTTTGTTTGTTTTTTGTATTTGAGTATTTTTACTAAACATCGTGCACGTTATTATGATTAAACACAGAAGACGGAACGGGAGACCACATCTCACTCACTTCACTCACTGCCTTGTGTCCCATTTGATCGATGCATTTTTTGGCGTTCACCAAAGCATCCTGCAAATGTCCAATCGTTTGGGTTTGGAAATCGATCTGTAATCATTCGGTTTTGACAGTGTTTTAAAAATTGGTTTCTTTTTTACTTTTATTCGGATTCATCAGCCGAAATTTCGATTCATTTTGGTCCTTTTTAAAGTATACATATTAAATAATAATTATGCATATAAATAAAAAAATATAAAAACAAAGAAGGAAAAAAGGATGAATTTATAAAAAGGGGAAAGTCTGACTTTGTCATCACCGAGTTTGATAAAAATTTGACATTATATTTCTTGTGAGGTACACTCCATAAAACCCTAAAATCATTAGTGCCAAAGCTTGATGGTTTGTTCAGAATAATATAAACAAATCAATGATATATTTCATGCGTTCTCATCATTATTTGCAATACCAGTCGGCATGGCGCAAATGGTTAAAGTGAGAACGATACTCGTTCTCAGGAAGTTTGGGTTCAATCTCAACAGTCGACAATTTTTTTTTTCAATAATTTTTTAATAATAACACGTGATATTTTTAATTAAATGTGTATCAATTCGTAAAATTGTCAAAGTAAACAAGTTTTTTTTTCTAAAAACACCGCAGAATTATTTACTGTAAATCACAAAAATAATATGCAGTTTTATGAAGGTAAATAAAAATATTTACAAATATCTCTACTACCGTGGAGTATTTTACATTTTAATCAAGATATGGAAAAAATACGAAATTTTATCGGAAATTTTCAAAATTTTTGGAGAATAAAAATATGTTTGTTATACCTTTGAAAAATTTGATTGATTTTCTACAGGATATTATGTTTTTCTTACATACTGATTAAAAGATATCTCTTATATATATGCAAATATTTTCTGCCTCCTTTAAAAAAACCGTGTCATTTATATGATTCCTAGAAAATTATGATTGAATGGTTTTTGAACAAAACTTGTTTTTTTTTTTTTTTTTTTTTTTTTTTTTTTCATGACGATGATGTTACATATTTATTTAAAAAAACTTACATTTGAAACACAAGAGAAATTTCGAGTTTCTAAATGTTTGACACTGTTGCTGTCTTACATAATTTTTGAAGTAACACATAAAAAAGTTGCTTATAAAAACCTGCGTGGGCTTACTTTTTTACGTGTAAGTATTCGGAAGAATCATTTCAATTTTCGAATATAGAAGAATTATTATATTGACTTTCTTACACACCTTTTGCAGCAATTTGTTTTTTTCTTCATTATTCTGAGCAATCATCGTGTCATGTATATCAGCCTGAAACAAATAAAAAATGGTCTATCGTAGCTCCCGTAAATGTAAAAAAATCCCTTCAAAAAAAATCAAATCAAAACATTTTATTACCATAAGAATAAAAATTCGATACCTGCTCTTGCAATTTTTTGTGTACTTCATTCATTTCCGATTTCATCATCACAATAGAATCATTTTGTATCTCAATCATTTCTTCTTTGTCCCTCAACTAAAAACAAAAGAATTTTTACAATATAAACAATTGATTGAAAACAAAAATACTTACAAGTTTATCTTTCGAAGTTGGAGTTAACTTTAAGTTTTCGAATTCCCTATAAGAAGGATCCAAAACACCCTCATTGTTCAATAAATTTGGTACTGTTTGAATCTGAGATCTTTCACGTAACTGCAACATAATTAAGAATTGATAATATGCAATTTCGATTACACCTATTTGCTTCTATTTCCCTTACATTTTTTTCCAACTCAAAAATTAGTTTATTGAGCTTGGCATTTGTATTCGAATAAAGTTTCCTGTGACTCTCGGAGTTTGAACGTTCGGAGTTAAGTTCTTTTTCGATTGATTCAATATTCATTTTCAACATATGGTTTAATTCTTGTTTACTTTTTACCTGGAAAAAAATTTTATAGTTTATCTCTACCTCTAGACTACGAAAGTTGAAATTGATTTGCATCGTTTTTAAAAATCGGTAAAAGTTTTGAAATCGAATAATACCCTGAATTTGGTGGAGAAAAAACCATAAATCTAACAAAACTGTCAGATTTCGTAATTATATTTTATAATTTATAACGTGCATCACCTTTGAAATAGCTAATTATGTATCTGAACGATTATTCCCAAATTACCTCATTTTTCAAAAATTCCACTTGCCCTTGCAATTCACAAAACTCATTTTTAAATTCACTCATCGCATCGCATTTTTCTGCTCTACTTTCCACCTGTAACAAAAACCCTAAAAATTTTACGCTAACTATTTACATTAGGGATGGGAATCGAAACGAAAAATATCGATATCCGCTAATCTGGAAACACGGACGTGTTTCGACCGTCGTGAATCGAAGATCCCTTTCACCGCCCACTCTAAAGTAACGATAAAAGGTCGAAACCGTCCGTGTGTAAATATACACGGATTATCTATCCCTCGCTCTCTGAAACACGTACGCCTAAAGGCCCGGCTACACGGCGCGTCAAGCCACTCCGAGCCAAAGCCATTAGTATATCTATATATACTCTATATTATATCGGCTTAGACCATATAGTACATGGACTGAGCATCGCCTCTGTTCGGTGCCGAAAAAAGTGACCCCAACATAGGAGCGTGAAGTAACAGCCAAACGGCAAGCAACGACGTGTGATACTATATCAATAATCTCAGTTGAGATTAAAGAATTAATAAAAAAAACGCACACACACACATAACCGTGAAATGAAGTGTCAGAACAACTGAGAGTATCTATACGTTTATTCTAGTTTTTTCTCTCGCGTGCGTGTTCGAGATTTCATCAAGATTTTACTACAGTAACTGCTATACCCTACCTTATTTATAGCATTTTACTATAGCAAATGAAAAGTGGTATCGCCGATTTCTACCTCGAGGCGGCGCGACCAACGCGTCATCATGGCAACGGTTTATATCTTCGTTCTCTCTCTAAGGTCAATAGACGTTACATAAGTTTGTCCTTGTCGTGTTGTGGAATCCCACACTACTTCGTACGTACGCTACTGTTCGCTACGACTACGCGTTCAGCGTTCTCAACAAGGTAGTTCGTGACAAGGACAGACTTATATACCGTTTAGCGTTAGAAAAGGAAGACAAATGAACTCAAATGAACTGTTGCGAACGCTGCGTTGGCTACGCACAGCTGCGTATCGCGATAGGTTATTATTATCATTATTATGTTTACATAAAGTTATTGATAATTTTATTCAATTCATTATAATTTCACGGATGATTGAAAGTTATAAAAGTACCGGAGAAAAGCGTCCAATGATGGCCTAGAATCAACTCAATCGTCAACTGTCAGATAAGTTTTTGATTTTATTAGTTAATTGAAAAATTGTTTACATGAACCGCGGTTACTTTGTGCAAAATTTTTATTTTTACAGATTATAAGCCTCGACTTCTCTCTGCCTACAAACTTCCAACTCGGAAGTAAAACAGTTACGTCCCAGGTACATAATATACTATCACTTCAACCAAAAAATTCTGTAGAGTGAAAAATGAATTTCCTCTTTTTTAAAATTACAAGTAAAAGTTTGATAAAACTTGAATTTGTTTTAATTTAATAAATTTGGCCAAATCGGTTTTAGTTAATCATAATTTTATTTTTTTTAAATCTAATTTTAAAGAGAAACACATACAGAAATTACAAAAAAAATTATTTATTATTTTACAAGTTTGATAACTTAATATTATTCGACTGAAACTCATCTCAGTGGAATTGTTTTAAGTAATGTTTTACTGTATTATTTTATATCCTATTTTAAAGTTCAAGAAATGCAGCAATGTCAATACTCATTTTTATTTTATGAAAACAGCCATTTTTAACTGCACATACTTTTGGATAATTATTGAAACAGGTTTTTGAAAGTATTTTGAAAACGTTTCATTGTGAAAAAAAATTAATTGAATTGAAAATGCATTTTTTCATCTCAAAACTTCAAAGTTAAATTTATAATTACTCAAGATTATTTGACTGGAACCATTTTATCAGAAATTGTTTGAAGAAATGTTTTATTTATAATTTTATATCACATTCTCAAGTCGAAAAGTTTGTTAAATGAAAACTATTCGAATATAATTATTTTTGCAAAAAAACTCGTAGACAATACTGAATTATACATTTTATATCTTATTGAGAACTAAAACCTATGCAAAAATATTCTAAGATAATCGTGAAAACAAAAAATTATTATTAGAAACTACACGCGCATTATTAGAAACTACAACTACACAATAATTTTAAATTATTTCTTGAAAAAATAATCTCTGTTTTCAAAACACCTGACTTTATTGTCAAAAAGTTTTGAACAACTGTATAATACTTAATTTACTTGCCTCTTTTCAAAATAAAATATGTACGATTTAATAATTCTCATTTAAAAAAAGCACATGACATAATAACATGCAGTTTCTAATAGAATTGTGTAAATCAAAACAGCCCAAAATAATGTAAAAGGTACAAACAAATACTAGATAAATTATTTTATAATCATCAATAAGGTTATAATTATATACAACAACATATTATTTATTATTTATTCAGATTAAAATTTACTAGGAAAAAAATCACCTATAAAAGTAATATATTTTTAAAAAGGTGTGAATTGGTAAATGAAAAGCAAAAAAACAAAAAATGACTTCGTCTTTCAGTAATGGATGTATTTCAATAACGCATATATATATGTATAATTTATACATAAATACTTGAAAATTTGATATGATATACATTGATCATACAAAAAACTGATTGTATATATAATAATTGATTATATAAATAATCAATGGATAATTGATTACATGTATATATTAATAAATAAATAAATGATTATGGTGGTAGTAAATAAATAAAAAATCGAGTGTGTAATTGATTAATTGTAAATGAATATTATTATTAATATATACATAAATATCAATTGATTCTAAAAAAATAAATTGTATAAATAATTGATCATTTATTATCATAATTATGATATTGTATATATAAATAATTGATTGTATAAATGATCAATGAAAAATTGATTTTATGTATATAATAATGAAGAAATAAATGACTATAGTAATAAATAAATAAAAATTAGAATTTTTAATTGATTAATTGTAAATGTATATTATTACTATATACATAAATGTCAATTGATCGTGGAAAAATTAATTTAATAAGTAATTGATCATTTATTATCATTATTATGATAGTATAATTTAATTATACATATAAATAAAAATATAAATTTGACTTTATCAGATAGGTAGTACCTGAATAATTGATACGAATGGATTGATTTTTTGAATATAAATATGAAATATAATATCAACAATCTCAATTGAAATTGAAGTAATAACCATGAAAAATTTAATGATATCCAAAATGGAATAGATGCTGTTAAAGAAATGGTGCAAGAGAAAATTGACAATCCTTCTGCAAATGACTGTAAAGATGAAATTTCTTTGGGTTGTGACCCCGTTGAGGTTGGCGATGCGATGAAAGATTTTCACGATGCAGGAGCTAAAGTAGATGAAGGTTTGTCTCAAATAATTTCAGGATTAAATGTAGATCAAAGAAAAGTGTTCGATCAAGTGTGCTCAGCTATTAATAACAAAAAACAACCACTAAGACTTTTTGTAAGTGGAGAAGGTGGAACTGGCAAAAGTCGTTTAATTCAAGCACTGCGAGGCCATCTTAAAGAAGAATATAAGAAAGATACGGCTGTAACTGCTCCAACTGGTATAGCAGCTTTTAATATAAATGGCTTGACAGTTCACAGACTGTTTCAATTGCCAGTTGAACATGATAAGACTCCAACGTATAAAGAATTGTCGGACACAGTTATTAAAATATTAAGAGATGAACTGAAAAATGTAGAACTAATAATCATCGATGAAGTTTCTATGATATCAAATGTTACACTTATGTACATCAACCTTCGTCTTATTGAAATATTCAATTCATCGCTAGAAGAAAATGGATGGTTTGGTGGAAAACATATACTTCTATTCGGTGATTTACTGCAGCTTCCACCTGTACGTGAAGATCCAAGTTTCGTGAAAATGTCTAAAGATCAAGTGAACAAATACCTTGGCTCATTAAGCGCTTACAACTTGTGGAATCTCTTTAAATATGAGGTGTTGGCCATCAACATGCGACAAAAAAATGATGAAACATATAGACAATTATTATCTCGAGTACGTTTTGGCACGGTTCTAACCACAGATATTGAACTATTACAAAAAAGAGTCATAGAATTTCATACGTCAAGCTTTGATGAACGATTGAATGAGCTTTGTGTATACATGAATTCATTACCCTTTGAGACAGTATGTTTGTTGCCAACGAACAATTTATGTGATACCCTCAATTCTGCTATGCTTGAAAAATTGTCGACCACAGAAATCTTGCTCCACGCTCGTGACGAGTTTCAGTGTGCGAATTACTTGAAGGCAAAAGTAATAAAAGCATTAAATTCTGATAAAGAGGGTGTTTCAAGAACAGCTGGGCTATCTAAACTCATCACGGTAAAAATAGGTGCGAAGATCATGATACGGCGAAATATTGATGTTACGAAAGGTCTTGTCAATGGCACTATCGCTACAATCAAATCAGTAACTCCATCAATAGATGACAAATTTTATGAAAAAATTTCTATAACATTGTCAACTGAAGAAATATGTGATATAGAACCAGTGAGTGTTAAATTTGAAGTTATGGACAAAATTTACGTTATAAGAAAACAGTTTCCAATATGTCTTAGTTATGGCGTGACTATACATAAGAGCCAAGGCTTGAGTTTGAAAAGCGTTATCATTGAAGCTGGAAACGACATATTCAGCGATGGGCAAACTTATGTAGCACTGTCACGAGTTACCACACTCGAAGGACTTCATTTGATTAATTTTGATCCTCGCAAAGTGACCGCTTGCGAAAAAGCAATAGTCGAGTACAATAGATTGGGAAAAATTCATGACCCTTCTCTTGAAGCTTACGAGATAAAAAAGGTGAACCATCGAAAAATTGCTGATAGAAAGTGGGCAATTTCAAAACACTGCTCAGAGTCTCAAATGCCTGGTAATAATGAAGAACGAATCTTCGATATACGTGGTTTGCCAAACGTTAATAACATATCAGGGTATGCTAACGCAACTATACAGTGCATTATTCAATCTGATCTTATAAGGAGTTATTTACATAAAGCCAGAAATACAGATGCTCTTTCAAAGTTTCTGGAATATTATTCAGATCAACAAAAAATACTTAATACGTTGTTTGTGAAACACTTTGCGGGAGATGAATTTATGAAAAATGTACAGTTTGACGCAGCAAAATTTTTAAGCGCATTATGCGAAAAATCGGATGCGTTAAGAGACGCTGTTCAATACACATTTATCACGATCGAGCAATGCAAAAAATGCAAATACAAAGCCTTGTCTAAAAAAATTGACTCACTTCTCAAAATTTCTGTCAAACATTTATCTCAAGCTATCACTCGCAAAGCGACATCCCTACAAACTCTTATTAATAACACTGTACCATTAGGTTGGAAACCAGTTGTAGATAAACTATGTCCTAAATGTTCGAAGCCGCTTGTTACGAAAAAAGAAATAAATACATCAGATTGCATTGTGATACAACTTTCACTCTTTGAACCTCATGAAACTGGTCAAATAACAAAGATAAAATGTGCCATCTCAGCGGTCACTCAGAAACTGACGATACATAAAGTACAGTTCAAAGTAGTTTCAGCCGTATTTCATAATGGAAGTCTTCCAGACACAGGCATTTATACATCCTTTGTATCAGACACCAAGTCAAAATGGAAATGCATTGAAAATGAAAAAGTTTCGACATTAAAATGGCCTAAAAATGCGAAAAATGTGTACATTTTGTTCTTACAACGAAAAAATTAAAAAAATTGCCAAATATTAAATACTCAATTAAGAATAGATAGCGTAAATCATAACTCTAATAGATCCATATTTGAGCATTTTTCTTAGACGGTGATAGAATATAAGCTTTTAATCATTGTAGTTGCACATAAAAAGAAATAATAAAATTATCCTAACCACTAACGTCTTTCAACGACAAGTTACATAAACTTTTTTAAACTGCTAATTTCTAAAAAATGAAAAAAGAAATGAAATCCCCTCTCCCCCCCCCCACCTCTTCCCCGAACATCGCCAATGTATGAAAGCCAGAATTAATAAAAATGACTTTTTTTTAGAAGTATATTCAAAAGTTGTCTGTTCTAATGCAACTATTACGATATGTAATACCTACAAAAATGATGTAAATTTTTCATAATGAACGAAAATTCTAAATGTATGTTAATGAATAACCCTAACGGTAGTTGTGTGTGAAGGCAATGAAAAAACTAAGATACAAAAGCATTGAAATCAGTACTGAATTAATACAGAAAATATGTATGGCACTGTTCATCAATCTTGAAATAGTAAGAACGAGTATTTTGTCTTAATATATTCTCATCTTGTAGAGAAAAAAGTAAGAGCGTTATTTAATCATAGTGGAACGCAGAATACTTGGTTGGGAAATGTTATTATTACCTAATAATCGAAAAAGTCTAAATTTTATGTCAAGAAAGGTTATGTAGTCTTGATATATTTAAATCTTGTGGAGACTTTATGTGAAACGCCATTATACTTGGGCGATGAAAAAAACCACGTTCCTTACAGTTTCACATAAAATACACACACCGTTTAAACTTGCTCAAATAAAAGTTTTGTGAAAATCTAATGGTCTCGAAAATAAAAACAGGATAAAATTAATTCGTGTGCTGCTGTACAAGAAACGACTTCTGTCATTTTGGAAATAATGTTCGTTACAGCATAATACACAACATAGATCAATTCAGCTTTATTACTGAGGGTTAACCACTGATTTTTGACATTGAAATAAATGCACGTAACTGGGAGTTACGTCGAAAAAACTTGAATTGGTGATGCAAAGGTTCGGCTTGATGTATATGACTATAGAGGAAGTATAAAATAAAAATGACCGTAAAAACTTATACAGTTAAAAAACTCTGTACTTGATAAAGTCACTCAAAAACGTTTGTTTTTTTGCATGATGTTCATTTTGTATCTATTTTATTGATTAAAAAAGATATCACTGCTATTAAATTAAATGTTCTTACCGCATGCTTAAGTATGTGTTTGTTTAACTGTTGTAAAATTATATTTGCATCACTGAGTGTAGAAAGTAGCCATTTTCTATACACTCAGAGGAAATCCTACTGAAATAAAATAAATGTTTATTTGAATACGCAACTAAAAAATTATTTTGTAGAATCAAATAAATTTTTCAGCATAATTAACTCTTTCTACACTTAAATATGGTCAAGAATTTATTAGATTCTACAAAATAATTTTTTAGTTGCGTATTCAAATAAATATTTATTTGATATTAGTAGGATTTTCTCTGAGTGTACGCTTCGAGTATCAAAAATTGTACTTTCAACACGTTGTGATGTAAAATATTGTACTCAACTTTTGCAGAAAGACTTTTTAAACTCATGCGATTACAAAACTCGCCTTCGACTCATTTTGCAAGCTTCACACTCGTTAAAAAAGCTCTTTCTGCAAGCGTTGAATAAATAGCTATTTTTCAATGGGACTGTTCATGAACCTTGTTTACTCTTCAGGAGGAAAGCATGTGTGTGTGTGTGTGTGTGTGTGTGTGTGTGTGTGTGTGTGTGTGTGTGTGTGTGTGTGGCGGGGAAGGGAAGTTCATTGTCAAATCAAAAGTCACAACAGAAAATCACATGAAAAGGGAGGGAGGGTGGTTCAAAATTATAGCGGAATTCGTTAACAGTCACTATTTGAACAATATAAGTAGAAAAATAATGTAGAAAGAGTACGAGAAAGACAATATTTTTAACCATACCAGTTACAGTACAATATAGTTGGTCATCGGCAAGTCTTTGGGTCTTCATTGAAGCCGCTGTAGACGTGTCGTTGATTTTCATAAGTTTCTGTAACTGTCAGTCCTAAGTCTGCAAATGGGAAGGGAAATATTGTATTTCTCGTAACATGTAAAGAAAATATACCAAGCCAAAAATACAAGTGTATTGCTTTAGTCCGGTCTTCGCTACTATGATAAACAAAAAAAGCAAATTTTAAAATTCTTGACGGCAGCACACGAATTAATTTTATCCTGTTTTTATTTTCGAGACCATTAGATTTTCACAAAACTTTTATTTGAGCAAGTTTAAACGGTGTGTGTATTTTATGTGAAACTGTAAGGAACGTGGTTTTTTTCATCGCCCAAGTATAATGGCGTTTCACATAAAATCTCCACAAGATTTAAATATATCAAGACTACATAACCTTTCTTGACATAAAATTTAGACTTTTTCGATTATTAGGTAATAATAACATTTCCCAACCAAGTATTCTGCGTTCCACTATGATTAAATAACGCTCTTACTTTTTTCTCTACAAGATGAGAATATATTAAGACAAAATACTCGTTCTTACTATTTCAAGATTGATGAACAGTGCCATACATATTTTCTGTATTAATTCAGTACTGATTTCAATGCTCTTGTATCTTATTTTTTTCATTGCCTTCACACACAACTACCGTTAGGGTTATTCATTAACATACATTTAGAATTTTCGTTCATTATGAAAAATTTACATCATTTTTGTAGGTATTACATATCGTAATAGTTGCATTAGAACAGACAACTTTTGAATATACTTCTAAAAAAAAGTCATTTTTATTAATTCTGGCTTTCATACATTGGCGATGTTCGGGGATCTATATATACATATACCTCCCTATATAATAAAAAGAAGTTGATCGCCGCCCCCGCCGTGTCAGCGACACCGCCATTAATTTCCATTGACTTCTATCTACTCCCATTAACCTCCAAATTTTTTTTATTTCTGCCATAAACCCCTATTACATTATATTAACTCCCATTAACTACCATTACTTACTATAAACTACCATTGACTTCCATTGACTATCATTCTCTCCCATTAACTACCATAACCATTCCTATTTAATTCAATTATTTCCCATGAATTTATGTTAACTTTGATCAGATTTAATTCAAACTTTTGACTTGACTCTTTAACCTTCGACAAACAGTTCCAATTTCTTCTTATAAATTTGCATATTTTTCATTCTACAAAAAATTCGATCATCTTCTATTAATTACCATTAACTTCTATAAACTTCCAAATATTTCCTATTTTTTCCATTAATCCCCATTACCTTATATTAATATATTAATTCCCATTAACTATTGTATAAAGATTCGATAACAAAAAAGATATTTTATCAAAGATGACAAAATGGGATAATCTAGATGAGATAGCAATATAAGATAAGCGAGAAAAGATACAAACATAAATTAATGGAAATGAAATGACCAACATGAGATCATTAATATTATATAATTTAGATAATATAATCGAGATAAATTTATCTATATCAGTTATCGAAATTGCTAACGGTCTATTATAAAATGTAACTACACTGTACGAATAAAGTCAAACTTCTCATGGCTTAACATATTGTGTAAAGTGAACGAAGTATTTCTCATGCCCTAAAATCAAGTTAAATTTAATATGTGAAGTCAAACTTTTTGTATCCCACCACAATATAGAACTCTATTTATCTTACAATAAATTTAAATCCGATGATTAACTTTTTTCTTAAAATAAATTTAAATCCGATGATTAACTTTTTTCTTACAATAAATTTAAATCCGATGTTCAACTTTTTCCATCATTTGATAAATTGGCATCATTTTTAAAAATTACAAAATTTTTCAAATTTACCTATTTGAAAAATGAAAAAATCACTTATAGTCCAAAAATAAAAAAAGGCTAGAAAACCATAAAATGTCACAAAAACTCGAAATAACATTATTCTACCAAATTACAAAATTTCCAAAAATCCTGAAACTCTGGAAGGTTCAACAACGTCACAAAAGTCTCAATAATGGTCAAATATAAAAAAATCATGAAATGTCACGAAATTCACATGATGACAATACGTTACGCATCACAAAATGTATGGCAATTACAAAATTATTTTCCTTATGACAGGCCACAATTTGCTCATTTTTGGCATTTTATGGGCCATCAATTACCGGCTTGCAGTATTGACTCACTAAAGGTCAACATAAGGCAAATATTGGTTTTATGTTGAACCAATATAAACTCAGTATCTGTCGAACATTAGTTATCAATCAACTGTAAAATATTTTACGAATGTTCTGCTAATACAGGGTGCGCCATTTCTTATGTCGGCATGTAAACATTGAATAACTTGAAAAAAAAACAACCGATTTCTGTAAATGAGGTATTTTTATTTAGTTTGGTCCTTTACAATTTATTTAGACTAGTTTTTGAACACAACATCAATCAAGTGGCCGCCCTTATTGTTCACAGCAAAATATGCCCTTTTTGCGGCGTTTTCCATTACCTTTTCGAGCATCTCGGGTGGTATAGCAATGATTTCGGCACGAATATTTTCCTTAAGCTCTTCAATGGTCTGCGGCTTGCTGGCGTACACTTTACTTTTCAAATAACCCCACAAAAAGAAGTCTGGAGGGGTCAAATCTGGAGATCTGGGTGGCCATTCAATGTCGCCTCTTTTTGACATCAGACGTCCAGGGAATTTTCGTTGCAGAAACTGGATTGTTTGATTCGCAGTGTGGCAGGTCGCACCATCTTGTTGAAACCAGTAATCTTCAAGACCTTTTTCACGCATTTGTGGGCAGACATAGTGAGCCAACATCCACCGATATCGGTTTCCATCGATCGTTTGGTTCTCTTTGAAAAAATAAGGACCAATGATGGTTTTGGCGCAAACGCCGGCCCAAACAGTAACTTTTTGGTCATGCAATGGCGTTTCATGGATCTCGTGTGGATTCTGCGTTCCCCAAATGCGGCAATTTTGCTTATTAACGCCTCCAGAAAGTTTGAAATGTGCCTCGTCGGTCATTAAAATTCGCTTCCAAAAATCAGGTTCAGTATCAACTATTCGAGCGATTGTTTGTCCATATTCCAAGCGACGTGGATGATCTGTAGGCAATATTCTTTGTGTTAATTGCATTTTGTACGGAAACAAATGCAAATCATCTTTCAAAATGCGCCGTAGAGTGGTTCCACTGATGCCGAGATGCTGAGCGCGGTGACGATATGAAACTTTTGGGTTTTGGGCAACGCTCTCTCTGACAGCTTCAATCAGTTCATTTGAACGTCTTGGTCGTTGATGAACGGGTTGTTCGCGATCTTTCACTGTCCCGTGGTCACAAAAATTCGACACCAAACGACGAATAGTGTTGTCAGATGGTGCCTGTTTGCCAAGATATTTTCGACGATATGCTCGTTGAGTTAACACAACTGAACGACTATTTTCAATGTACAAAGTAACTATTTCAGCGCGTTCTTTTGGTGTGAAGCGATACATGGTTGAAATTGTACTGAATTGACGTTTCCAAAACAAGTGAAGTCAAGTAAATCGGTTGTCAAATGTTTAAGTTATTCAATGTTACAATACCGACATAAGAAATGGCGCACCCTGTATTTCCACGAATTGGTCAAAATACTGACTATTAGACAATATTCCCCAACATCAAGCTACTACTGTCTGAAGTCTTATGAATGATTTATTCACATTTACTTACTTCAAGTTTATGTTTAAATGATGTCATTGTATTTTGGAAAAATTTTTTTGAATATGTACATATTATAGTACATGTTGTACTAGTATATACCAATATATATCTATATCTATATATATATGTACTAATGCATGTATGAAGCTGTCCTTTGGCTTTACTTCACGCTTCTATGCTGGGGTCTAGAGACCCTCTAACATAGAGTCTGGCCATTAGGCTAAAACATGGCCGCCGTCTGTCAATGTGTACGTGTATCGATGTGTAAACGCCTGTCAATGTGAATGTGTATCGATATGTCAATGCTTCTCATTGAAAAAGGGCTAAAACATGGCCGCACCAATCAGGGCTGTGGACGCAATGGCCAGACTCTATGTTAGAGGGTCTCTATTGGGGTCACAACGCCATATTGAATGCTCAGTCCATGTACTTTATATGCCCCGCAGAATAATATCCATCGCGATTATCCGATGGATAATTCCGTTTACGGCCGTGAGTGCGAGTGAGAGATCTCTGTCTCTCTCGCACTCACAGTGTAAATGGAAATCCATCGGATAGTGCATACTATTGTGCGTAGCCCCTTATGGTCCAAGTCTTTCGGCCACTTGGCTAAGAAATTTTCGTCAGACCAGAATTCCGAGAAATTCTTCAGTCAACTGATCATCAGTACATGGGCCGTTCGGCTGATTTCGGGCAGCCCCGGGCAGCTTCGTTTCGTGCGTAACGCAGATCATTCATGGTCTACCATGACGCAGTAAAGTTGCGCATTAAAGTATACAGGGGCTCTCACTCTATGATGCAGGTGTTTAGCGTTTTGATTAAGCTCATTTTGATTTAAAAATTGATCATTTACACACATGTGATTTAGTGAAAAGTGAAAAAATTTTTGTTGCAATCAAGAATCAGTTTTAATTGTTTTTAGACAGTTAAGGAAATGTTTGAATGAAAGAAAAATATTGAAGATAGAAAATATCTGTTACAATTTTCGATTATGTGTCAGTTTTATTAACGTTATTTACAACGAGATGATTTCTTTTAACAAGTGCTGTTTCGTTAAAATTTTTCGTTGCAGTTTTTGATAGTCTAGCCCTCGCTCCCTGGGAACAACCCGGAAAATGTTGCTCAAATGTTGCTCATGCAAATAACATGTAGAGACAAAATGAATGCTTAGAATTTGCTTGAAACTTACTTTTTGATTAAAAAAAAAAGAACAGGATTTGTTGCTCTCTAAATAGAGTATATTTGGCGATAAATATGCGAAGAGAGTAGCCTGAAGGGGGTACTGAAAATAAAAAATAGATCGAATGAAAGGGAGAAGGGGGTAACAGTGACGTTAATTTATCATTATAAGATTGTACAAAAGTGAAAATGCAATGATGGACGCGTAAAATTTTATGTTTTTGACACAGCAACATTTGAGCAACATTTTGATGTTGCTCGGACGTTGTTCTCAGGGAGCGAGGGCTTTAAAAAATAAATTTGAATCTTGATAGCAACAAGCAAGTATATTTACGCAGCAGTTGAATATATTTTATAACTTTAGAAAAAAATCGAGTTGTACTTTTGAAAAAAATTTTTAGTTACAAAAGTGCAGGACATAATCGTTATGTTGATGAACACATAACCTTAATTGTATATTTATCTGTTTTATAATTATTGAAGAGAAAAAAACTCTTCAGAAATCAGAAACGAAAAAAAAAGTAAAATATCGCAAGAATATAACTTCTTAAATCGATAATTATAATAAGTGAAATCAGTGTAAATTATCAACTTTGACGTTTCAAATCTATTTTAACAAACACTATTGAATAAACTCTGCGAATAGAAGAAGTTTTAAGTTTTATATACATTACAATGTAAAATGTTGTACCAACAAAAAATTTTCATTAACATCAAAATGAAGTTTGGGTATTTTTGTTTTAATACAGGTTCGATTCGAAAAAATCAAATCTGAAAACACTGACGTGTTTCGACCGTCGTTTTAATAATTTCTAGAGTTATTTTTCAATCACAATAATACATACTCCAAAAATACAATCCATAAACATAATTTTATGATATAAATGGAAACAATTTCCCTAATGCACTGGCAAAACTGATATCACCATTGTGGAATCACAAGGAATTTTTTATCGATTTCAAGATTTAAAATCTACTTTGATAAAAAAAATTCATTCAAGTATGCATACTGTTTAGAGCATAAAAATAAACTCAACAACCTCCTTTTGTAATATATGTAATGTAATACATGTTTACAGTGATAATTGAATTTTTGATGCATGTGAACAATGTGAAATGTCGGATCGAAAAAATGTTTCCATAAACTTGAAATTACGTTTAAAATTTTTGGTTAAGACGGACTGGGTTCAAAATTTGTTCTTTAAAATGGTGAGTTGAGTATTATATAGTTGTGATCAGAAATTGTGGTGTTTATAGAATCGTTTTCCGAAAAATGATTAAAAAAAGTACAAAAATACCGACCAAAATTTATGATCATTTTTTTTTACAAAAAGTTTTTTTCGTTTCATTCATTACCATATCTATTAAAATTACGACATTCACGTTGTACACGTTTTACATGAAATATAACATTTATCAAAATGTTTTATTACTGTATAAATATTTATGAAAAATATCTTTTTTTACGTAACTAATTAAGTTGCAAATTTCTCCGTTGAATTTTGGTATTATTATTATAGTGTTGGTAGAAAATTATAGGTCTCCTCAACAGAGGGGCGCTCCGGACCCTAAAACCGGTGTGCGTCCCTTAGGCCTCCTTCGTTGAGTTAGTTTTGGAATTATTTTTAATTTTATGATTTTTGATTATAATAGCTCCAAATGAACAACTTGAATTTATCGTTGAAATAAGGCGAGAAGTAACATTATTTATATCTATTGAAATTTCAGAAGTTTTGTGGTATCTTAGACTTCTTAGTAGGTACTGATGGTATACTAATAGTTTCAACCCCATTATGCTTATCATGTTAGTGTGCCCATTGATATATAATAACACTGAATAAATAGGGACTATAGCTCAAAAGTATATCATTATTGTTTTTCATTTTCATTACTGATTAAAATTTCAAATTCCACTTTGCATTTGAAAAATATATGATATCTGCCGCCACCTTCCCCCCACCCTCTTAACTGACATTGCCAATGTAAAGGCCGCCGTCGTAATTCAAAATTCTGTACAGATTTTTGAAAAAATTCAATTGGCATTCACAAGTATTTAAAAATTTTTTGTATTTTTACTATTTTAATAACTTTCTGTATATGTATTTCTGAAATTGAATGCACTAGGAATAAAGGTTTGATGAATTTCCAACATTTTTTACATTTTTGAAATGATGAAATCAGCATATGTACCTCTTTAATTTAAATAATAGAATTCTATTATTTTGTATTTTTGTGTATTTTTTGAATTCCGTAAGATTTTTAGAATGTTTTCAAGATTTTCATAAATTTATGCTCAATAATGCTCAATAATTGTATGCTCAATAATGTAAAATTGTATAGATTATAAGTTCTTATATGAAATTGTTCGTTCCTCAATTCCTAGATTTCATAGATGTCTGACGAATTGTTACAAAAATTTTTCGAGATCAAATGAATAATATTGTTGTTGAGAATGTTTGTTTTATGAACAAAAAATGAAGATAATATCGCGAGGAAAAAATCTCAACGTCTATTAAATATTTCTGCAATTATATTTTTGAAAATGTCAACCACAGATTATCCTCTATAAGAAACGTGTCACTATGATATTTTGAATGTTAAGAAATTGTTAAAAGAAGAAAAAAGTTGATTTTAGAAAAAATCCCTAACTTAAATGTTGGATTAGTAATTGAAAGAAACATGAACACGAAAATTTTTCTTTCTTGTAGAAAAAGTTTGCAATATCATTTAATACCGCAAAGAAAATATCGATATAAAAATTATCAGTTAATAAATATATCATTATACGGATATTGAAAGTCTGATAAATTGGAAAAAATATCGATATTCCGATGAATATTGCCCATCACTATCATACATACTTGAAACAAAATTTTCATCAACTTGAATGAATTCCAAAAACATACCTCGACAAGTTTGATTTTCAGATCTTCGCATTCTTTTCTCGACTTTTGCAAGTCAGTTTTTAATTTTATATACTCTCTGATCTCCTAAAAAAAAAAAACAAAAATTGCAAAGGATTCAACATTCAGCCAAATTTTCTCTCAATATTTTCGCCCTTACTTTTGAAGACGTTTCGCTTTCTCTGGCAAAGCCATATTGATGGATCTGAAAGAAATGAATATTTCTCATAAAACACAATGTTAAATCTGTGGCTTCCCGCCATAATCGAGAAAGTCACTTGTGCCATTAGGCTCAGTTTACATGATATTCTGATAAAATTTTGAACGCTATGGCATGTGTGACTTTCGCGGTTATGGCTGGAAGCCACAGAAATAATAACAAATAATTATAATTCTAATTATTTTCAGTTCACCTTTTTTCTATTTTCTAATATACTCTCCAAAGCATCTTGCATTTTTGTGTGGGTACAATCAAGTTCCTCTTCCAGTCTTTTAATTTTTATTTCTCTTTGTGAAAATACTTGTTGAGCAATTTGATTTTCTTCGCACTAAAAAATTGTTTTTGAGCAAATTTTTACCCCATTTGAATTATAAAATTTAATAATCATGTATTTACCACTGTGTTCGCAGTTTTTTGCACATTTTGTAAACTGCATTCGACAGTCGATAATTGTTCCTTCAAATAAACTAATGTTCGAGTCAGATCTGCATTCTGAAAAATGTTTAAATAAATTTTAAAAAGCGAAATAAAAAATTATTTATGAATTCGAGTAATCAATTTCTATTGAATAATATATAATGTATTAAATGATCATTACAATAATGAGAAATAAACAAATGAGAATGTAAAATTAACTATTAACAATTTTTCTAACCTGTGATTCGAAAATATTGACATCTGATACTATTCGATCAATTTCTTTTTCTATTGGGTCCAGCAAATCTTGATTAATATTTTCCAGGAAAAATTCTTCCCAGTTACAAGCCTGTGAAAAAATAGGTATAATTCAACTTCTGCCTTGGAAAAAAAAAAAATTTAATTCGATTAATATACTGACCTGGGAATTGTTTCTAATTTTTTCAAACATTTGAGAAGAACTCACTCGAGCTTGATTGACGTTATTTTTAATTTCTTTGATTCTGGTTTTGTCATGTATTATCCTTTCGTGATGTCTTTTTTTATCTTCTGCCTGTAAAAATAAATAGTGCATTTCGCATCCAGGGAAAATAGGTATTTACGCTACACGGGAATAAAAGGTTGCTTTTGACGAGTGTGAAGTTTGCGCCCGACCGAAGGGAGGGCGCAAATCACACTCGTCGATAGCAACCTATTATTCCCGTGTAGCGTAAAATATTTTTTCCCATGCATGTTTAAAAAAAGGCCACTTTTTTCCGCGATCCGCGGGAGAAAAGCCCTCTTTTTTGGGGAAAAAAACGCCCAAGACATTTTCCTACGACGAAATGCCATGCGTTTTAATTGTTTTCGAGTCACCTGTTATCGACATGGACTTGCCGAGCGCATGAAACAACTGAATGTCTACTTCCCCTCCGTTTTCCCCATTTGCACGGGAGAATAAGTAACATTTAACCCTGATTCCAGGGAGTTATTGCTCCCGAGGGAGTAAAAGTAACCCCTTATCCAAGCGAGCAGCGATACCCCAAAGAGGGCTTTGTTCCCGCGTATCGCGGAAAAAAAGTGGCTTTTTTTTGCATGCATGGGAATATAGATATTTATTCAACGTAGTGCCAGTGTCGATTTTGGCAAAGACGAGGATTCCGGCCCGAGGCGAAGCCGAGGGAGTGAATCGTCTTTGACAAATGAGACAATTGCACTACGTTGCATACAATATTTTATGCCACGAAGGCCGCAAAACCGTTTCAAAGTTGCAATTTTGAGGTTAGAGTGACATAAAAGAAATTTCTCTCGAAGGTGTTAGTTATATCCCGAGTCGAAGGCGAGAGATATATTCACCCGAGGGAGAAATTATTTTTTTCCATGGTGCGAACGATTTTTTGTATCGTAGTGGGAGAAAAAGCCGATTTTGGTAAAAATAGACTTTTAACACCGCTATGATAAAAAATTATTTTCTCTTCTGTGTATAAAAAAATTACCAATATTTACCTGAGCTTCGAATTTTTTTATTGCCTCAGAGATACTTTTTTTTGATTTCATCAAATGATCTCGAACTTGCTCAACGACTATGTTGAGTTGGATATACTAAAATTGAAATGAAATGGAAAATTTAGTTTTTTGTAAGTTCAGTGCATATTTTTTTGTTTTTGTTAAAAATCGTGTACTTTCTCATGCTGGGTACTGAAATTCAAAATGACCAATTCTGTTTCTTCATGCAAATCTTCGACAGCTGCTTGAGCTTCGACAGTGCAGATTCGAAATTCTTCCATTGAGCGGAACTGCTGACGCATTTCATTGTACACCTGAAAAACAAATTCTGTTGTCAAATTGGAAATACTTTCTTCATAAATGTTCAATGCTTTGAAAATAATTGAATCTTGCATTTGTTAAAAAAGAATGGGAAACGTTTTAGAAATAGGTTTGAAAAACTTTATAAATTCGCACAAAAATATATCGTTTTCTAGTATACGAGTGATTAAAATTTAATACTATAACTTGAATAACTTTTACACGTAATTAATAAAATTATTATATAAAATCATACAAGCAAACAAAATTCATCAAATGTTTTATATTTTCTCAAACAATCGACATCAATCAAAAATTACCTCTTGATTCATTTCTTTACTCGATTCAGTTTCCTCAGCAACATTTTTAGGTCTCGCCAGTTTTGTCTAAAAATTGAACAAAAAATAACACAATTTTCAACGATGTGTTAAACCACGAAAAAACACACCAAATATTTCAAGTAAACTGCAGTTTTTTCCTTCTCTGAACATATTCTATTGCAATTTTCTCGAATGTTATTGATGATGTTCAAAGCCTCTCCAGTTTTGTCAAACTCAACTCCCTGAAAAACGAAGACGATGAATATCCCTAGAAGTTCAAAAAACAGTATTTTTGAAATTCGACTTAACGAAATAAAACCCACCCTAGAATTGGTCGACCAGTTCTGGAAATCGGTAATTTTTTCTTCGGCATTCGTAAAAAACTTTTCAACACTTTCGGAAAAAAAGTTCTGTAAAAAAATGTTTCATTTTCAATTGTTGCAAATATTTAATTCTTATTTACGTACTTTGACCTTAAACTTTTGTAATTGAAACTTTTTGATATGTATGAAATTAGTATTAGCTTTATAAAAACCTAAAAACAATTTTAAATACTATTAAAGTTTTTACTAACGCCTTGACTTATTTTAATTTTGTGCCTTTGCAGCAGATCTTTCACTTCTTCTAAAGTTAATTCAGACGTTCGCTCCTGAAAAAATTAAAAATCTTTATTTGTTTCTTTAGTTAACAATAGCTCGTTCGATTCCTAAACTCAGTTTTCGCACCTGATATTTTTTGGATAGTTCTAGGCTTAATTCAGAAAAAAAATCAATTTCTTTCTCCATGTCTGCTTCAATGCCTAGTAAAAGTTTTGGAATTTTTTTCTGAAACAAAATGATATTAAGACATGCATTATTTTTGTTACATTTTAAACTTATGATTAACACGATTTCGTTTCAGTTTATTCTTATAATGACGGTGGGGTTTTTTGAAATTTCGTCAGAATTTTGGAGAACAAGCCAAGTTTTAAATCGTTTTACAATATTTTAGGATTATACTTTAGTTCATTAAAATTTTATTTAATTTAAATCAATTTCATAAAAATATGTTAAGTATTGGACTCATTCCACGCCAAGCGTTACACCAAATTACAACTAAATCATGGAATTTCAAAACTTTGTATGGATTGTGAAGCGTACTCGATACTCAAGTTATTATGTTAATATTATTCATCGATTCCATAAATTCTAGAGGTTATTGGCACTCGAACTTTTTGGCACGTTCGAAGAAACAAATTCATAACTTGCGAACCATTCAACCGATTTGCTTGAAATTTTTTTTCAATTCCTTAGAAATTTTTGTACTATCATTTTATTTATTATTATATTTATTATTTTTTTATTTACTACCGGTATTTTGTCCGCTATGAAGATAGAAACATGCTACCACCAACTTCAGTTGATTGCGTTATTTTTTAAATACATATACGCTCCAGCTACAGCGTGCTGTCCTTTGTCGGTAGAGAGAGTGATCATTATTGCTACTTCATCATTCATACAGTTTTTTCAAGTTGCCTAAGCGAGTATGACAAAAAAGTTTTGAAGAAAAGGGGTACAGTCAAAATTCATGTTTGATACAGCAGATTACGTGTAATTTACATTTGCCAGTAATGGTTTAATATCTACAATAATTGAAGCCGTATTTTTTTGAGAGTTTGGAAAAGTATGCTTTCACACATTGAAATACACGTCAAGTTGAAAAATATTTATATTTGTTAAAAAAAAATAGACTGTGTAAAGAGCTGAAATTATACTTGTTTACTCAATGTGCATATACGAAGTTATTTGTTATTTATTTTATCACAATCTCTTTAAAAATTTCAACTTTGTTAATAGTTTATATTTAAGGTGTATTGTCTATCCTTAATGTGTATTACGCAGCAAAGTAAGTCAATGTTATATGATTCGACAAACGCGATCTTTAATCATGTACATCCGCATTTGTTGAAAAAATTGATTTTTGGAATTGCTTTTCTTTTGTCCAGCTTGTATTTTTCCAGTTTTCAAAAGATATGATTGAATCAAAATGTATCTTACTATCGAAGTAATTTCCTGATTTGTTTAATTTACACATTTTTTAATACTTCGTAAATCATAATATGACATTCATAAGGATGGAATATTTGAAAGTCGTTTTTGAATGCTAATTCTAAACAAATTGAAATGTTGATTCGGGAACATGATCATGATCATTAATCATGCATTTCTTGCATTAGTAAACTTGAGCAATATTTATTCAAAAGTTGTAGAATTGTTGCTGATTAGGAAAAGGTTCATATTAAGTCGAAACATACTTTAGTTAAAAAAAAAAGTTATGCAACCTATTTCAGATAACATTGTTATGTAAAAGAAAAAGACGTGCAAACACAATGAAATACATGATATTGTCTCGAACCTATGCGGAGTAGGTTGGGACAGGGACCTGGAACTGCCGGAGCATTCCAGACCCCGATCTTCTCTATATTTAGTCAAGGCGAGAAAACCACGGGAACTCCCGGGAGTGGGGGTAGGGTTTCGGAATCAAAATGCAATCATTCTATAACAACAGGTTTATATATATATATATATTCAAAAAATGTTCAGTTTTACAGGTACATAGGTATACTGAGGTCGGATATAACTCTTTCTAATTCTTCGGATCGGGGGAGGATTTCTTTTTGGGTTTCCTTTGCCTACTTTCCTCAGCTAGGGCCTTTTTGAGTTTTATGATCGTCTTAAAAAAAACAGATCTCTTTCTTTTATTTCTAAGGATGGGGGTAGGAGTGTAGGTAGGGGGCGGGTCCACTGGGGTTTGAATGGAGAGCGGGATATATTCGATGAGGGAAGGGTAGAGGGGATTTGTAGGAGGTTCTCTCCAAAGCAAGGGAAGATCACGTGGAGGAAGGGGTTCCGGGGAGGGAGTACGCTCCGGGAGGGGAGACCAGAGTGTGTCAGATACGGGGGAGGAAACTTCGGAAGGGGGATTGGAGGGTGAAATAGGGGAAATATATGTTGACGAGTAAGGAGTGGATTGCAGAGTTGGAGATGATGGGGGAAGGGGAAGTTGTTCCACTGGTATATCTACATGCAAGGAAGTTGTAATTGGTAACACTGGGGGAGACGGCGGGGGTGGGGGTGGTGGTGGCGGTGCTTTCAGGAATGGGAGTAGAAGCGCAGGGAAGCGAGGATTGAGAGGCGAATTTTTTGGGAGCAAAGGAGGCGGTACTTTGATTTTTCAGGCGCTTCGAACTTCTTAGCCAAGTCAGGGACGTGACTGGGCGGGGGTGGATCCGATTGGCATCGAAAAGGATGTTGGCATTTCGGGCAAATCACCCGGATCGGTTTCGTCTGAGGAACCAGTGGTATCCCGTAGGTGGCGGTAGCGTGGTACCCGACCACCACGTCTGGATGGATATGTGGGCCGAACGGAAAACGTGGAAACTTATCCTGAGCCCATTGTAGCGCGTATATATAATCAACGTTTCGATAACATTGTTTTAAAAACTTGCTGACGAATGTAAACTACATGTAATCTGCCGTATCGAACATGAATTTTGACTGTACCGCTTTTTTTTAAATCTTTTTTGTCCCACTCGCTTAGCAAACTTGAAAACACCGTTTGAGTGTTGAAGTAGCAATAATGATCACTCTATCACTCTCTCTATCTACAAAGGACAGCACGCTTGAGTGTTGCCGCTTTCAAAAATAATGCAATCAACTGAAGTTGGCGGTAGCATGTTTCTATCTTCATTGCGGACAAAATACCGTTAGCGCTACAATTCACAAATAAATTCATATCTCTGTAAGTAATTGAGATAACAAAATTTTCTAAACCGATTCTTTAAGGTGGACGTTTTTCGCGTATTTTTCATCAGCATTTTGTTATCATACGGCATTGAGAAGGTTATAAAAATTTTAATTGTTTTGAAAAAATTATAAAAATATTTGTTTGCTTAAACAATATTGATCAGAAATATCGATAAAATGGTAGCGCAAACATTTCTAAAGAACTCAAAAAAAATTTCAAATCGGTTAAATGGTTCAGAAGTGATGAATTTTTTTCTTCGAACGTGACAAAAAAATTGAGTGCCAATAACCTCTAAAATAATGAAATGGAGGGCTAATATTTACATATCAACTTGAGTATCGAGTACACTCCACGATCCATACAAAGCTTTGAAATTCTATGATTTAGTTGTAATTTGGTGTAACGCTTGGCGTGGAATGAGTCATATTATAGTATGAAAAATTTCAGAAAATCGATCGAAATAAAATAATTACAGTAGGACGCCCTTCTCCAGGACAGCTTAATAAGCCCGAAGAAAATTTAAATATGCTTGAATGGGTTCTCGAGATTTCGAGGGATTAAATCCTGCTCGCGGAAATGACAAGTAACGATTCAGTCATCAACTCAGTGTCGTGTCAAAATTCTGGCCCTTATTGTAGGGCCCCGGTTGCGCGATTGCATCAGTTGCGCGAGGGACTTTGAGATTGTTTGAGATGTTGACATTTTTCCTTCCCACGAAGGGACTCGCAATACCTAGCACGGCACTGTGGCGCATTATTAAAATTCCGCTCACTGTGTCACCGGAAAGGGGCCGATTTTAAGGAATGTTTGTTCAAGTTCCCCGATCGTTTCTGAAAATCGGCGTCCTACTGTAGATTGAAGTATCACATGTAAATAATCCTAAAATTTCTTCCAATCTTGTAAAAATTTTAAAAAATCGATCATTTTAGAAAATAATATCAGTTTTACTCTCGAAAGATATTGGAAAAAAACTACGGTATCTCGATTAATTCAATTCAAATTTTTCCTTTATTTTTTTGTTATTATTGAATTCAAATATTTTTCCTGAAAATATGTAAAGTATGTTCAAAAATTTTTTAGAATTTTTGGAGAATCAATTTATTTAAATCGTTAAAAATCCCATTTTTGAAAAATTGCAGTACATGATAATTATTTGTCAAGAGTTTTCATCAATATTTCAGTTAATGAATTAAAACAAATTAAACAATGAAAACATCAGAAATTAGTTATTGAGATTATTTTAAATTTTGTATGAATTTTTTAAAAATTGATCATTTTAAAAAATGAACAAGTTTTTTAACTTTCCACAATACCGCTAAAACATATTGTACAAAAATTGCAAAATGTTGATAATTTCAAAAAATTACTTGATCTATAGTTAGGATTTTTGGAATTTTAGTAGATTACTTTGTGCACTAGGTAATTTTCAAAGTCAGCAAGTTTTTGAATCCATTCCCAGGCAAATTTAGACAAGTTTTGTAAAATTTATTCGGGATACACTTAATCATAGACAATTTGATAATAATGAATTTATCTTAATAACAATAAATCCTTGAAAAAAATTTTAATTGATGTAGAGAAATACAACTCATCACATACAAATAATCGTGAGATTTATTCGAATTTCTCATGAATTTTGAAAATCGATTTTTTTTGAGAATGACGTAATTTTTTGACAGTTCACTTTAAAAACATATGGTACAAAATTTGCAGAATTTTAAGAATAAAAAAAATTTCCTGGAACTATATTAAATATTTTCGAAATTTTTTTACGATTCCCTCGAAAATCACTAAATTTTACAAAATCTGTAAATATTGAGCTCATATAAGAATATTTCATTCAATTTCCCATAGTTGCGTTTTCAAATCCCGTGATTCATAAAATTAATCAATAGTATATTTCGTATCAAGGGGCCTACGAGCGTCTTTTCATGCACGACGGCAACATTCTCGGAACGAGGGAATGCCGAGGGCCGTAGGCCCGAGGTCATTCCACGAGTTTCGAGGATGTTTTCGTCGCGCGTGAAAAGGCTCTGGCCCCGTGATACGAACTGTACTTTTCTTGGTCGGCGTTTGAAATTAGTGTATGGGCGCGCAGTGAAAAGGGAATTGTTAGGCTCAATCCGCGAGCAGCCTAACACACTCTTTTCAAACGCTGACCATGAAAAAATATTTTTCACGCTCGCAGCATGGAAATCACTTATTCTTGTGTTCACTATTGTCCCGTGAAAAACTCATTCTCGCCGCGCGCCTTCTCGATATTTTCTATGCCGCTCGAAGGTCGAGCGGCAGAGAAACACGCCTTTTCACAACACAACAGTAAACAAAAGACTAAGTAATTCCGTTGCTGCGAGCGTGAAAAATATCTCTCGTGTCAAGGAGCATCAAAACTCGCGTTTTACTCGTGCGATTTGCTCACTCGCTACGCTCGCTCGCAAAACTTCGCACTCGTAAAAACGCTCGTTTCTGCTCCTTGATACGAAATATACTATTTTGTCTTAACTCGCGACACAAATCGAACATAATTTGTGATGATTATAGTAAATACTATTTTTCGAAAAATCGAGCCTTCGCAAAATACTACATACATTCAAAATCAACGCAAATAAAATAAATATAAAACCATATCTTACCATAATAGGATCCGACAAAATTTTCGAAGAAATATTTTCATCCTGCAAAAAAAAGTATAGCTCACACGAAAATACAAAAAAAAAAACTTTCTTATATGTACAATCTATAAAATTTCAAAAACCTCAGATTGAACGTCATCGCTGATCCTAACTTTTCTCGCACTTGATTTCTAAAACAAATAGAATTACATAAAAAATAACAATTATTTTCAACCTCGTAATAAAACAGTACTGATTATCGTCAATTTTGAAATTAATACAATAATCTTTCCTAACCCTAAAAAACACAGAGATTACAAAAAAATGATCAAAGTCAATAAATTTGTTTCAATAAAATAATTATTAGTACCACAAGGCAATCATGTTTCAATTTTTTTTTTCTTGATAAAGTTATTCATAAAACCTAAAGAAAAAATTTTTTTAATGTCCTCAAAAACAACAACTATTCGCGCTTTCCAAAATTATTCTATCGATGTCTTTTTTCTTTTTTTTATCGACGTACAAATGTCTAAATTCGTATTTGTCTGATGCCACGATCTTCATTTTGCTTCGAATTTTCAAAGTTGTGCATTTTTTGGATTTCCGATGGGTATTCGAAGCATCTTTATGATAAAATAAATCGCAGGAATGGGACTGCACTAATTGGGACTGAAAATTTAAATAAATTTATAATTTTCCAGTATATGGTTTTTTTTCATTAGAATATTACTTTCGACATCGGTTTTTTCGAGTCCTCCTTGAGTTTTTTAATGTGCTCTTCTCTGTAAAGAAGTGTTTTTGAGAAACTTTGACATTTTTCTTCAAGATTCGTAACTTGTTTGCGAAGGGACAAAATTTCGTCGTGTTTTTCAGCGACTTCTGAGGACAATATCTGCGAAGTTTCTGATGATTCCTGAAAAAAAAAAGAAGGGGAAATGCATTGTCAAATGCATTATTGTGCCTACTCAAAGTTTCTTTGGGTGCCAAAAAATGAAAAAAAATATTAATGATAAAAATATTTTCCAAAAAACTAATAAAAATCATTTATTTTTTTATGTGCACACTGACATTATTCACTCATTTTTTGTCTATCTATTTTCGTTTTGAATTTGAATAACTTTCAGACTCATGTTACAAAAATTGTACATTATACAAAAATTAAAACTTGGAATTAAAATTTTTTTAGGCCTATTGAGATGGCACACCACCTTAATAGCAATTTCAATCATGTAATAAATTAAAGGTGATTAATCGCAAACTAATAGCGGTAAAAAAATTATCGGATGATTAGCTTACGAAATATGGAGGTGTGTGCCAGCTTAAGATTCAAGCTAGCATACATCGACCGAATATAGAAAAATTTGATTAACGATTTTAGTTAATTTTTTTTCACCGCAATAGGTGCTGTGCCACCCTAATAGGTATAAATTTTTTCTTGAAATTCAGAAAATAAAAATTTTTTTGGGAATGAAGAAATTGTGAAATACATTTCTCACACGAAAATTCATAAAAAAGTTGAAAATAAATATGTAAAATTATTACAACTTTTCAAAGTGGACCGATGGTACGGGAGAGGGGGGGCTGGTTAGTCACAAAATTTTACATGGACAAACTTTTTCTAACAGAGAGACTTGGGATTCGAGCTCCCGAATTCGTTTTTCCTGGGTGCTTGTATTTTGAGGTTCGTCCCAGCTCATTTTTTGTCCCATCGCCTCGTTTTTTGTCGAATTTCCAATCTGGACAGTAACATAATTTTTTTTGAAGAAGTACTTGTTTTCTCTTAATTCCTTGAAGTAAATCTTTAATCCACATGGAGCTAAAATAATGCCCCTCAAACAGGGAGTGAAGAATCACTCCTACATAGAGTGAAAATTCACTCCAAAAGAGTGAATCGTCATTTTTAGACAAGTTGAATTACAGTCTTAGATTCTAGCCAGATTCATTTCTAAAAAAAGAGTCAAGTTTTATTCTAAGAGTAAAATCGTCTTGTATATCAAGTCAAAATACTACCACTTGAACAGAGGGTGGAAATTCACTACCATTCAGAGTGAAAATTTACTTTGATAGAGTGAGTTGTCAGTTTGCGATAATTTCAATTTCATTCATAAACCACAATTAGATCCTTTTCTCAAAAATGAATTGAATATCACTCCTATAAAGAGTGAGAATTTACTTCAAGGGTGAAGTAAAGCAGGTTTTATTTTTCAATGCTAGCTAGGTTGCTCTTTAAAGAGTGGCTCAAGTTCCACTCTGTATTGAGTCAACATACTGCAACTCATATAAGGAAAAGAAATTCACTCTCAAAGAGTTTATCGTCACTTTTATAAAGGTTCAATTTCACTCTTGAATTTTAGTCAGATCCTTCTCTAAAGAATGACTCAAGTTTCACTCTCAGAGGAATGAAATTCCACTAGTTTCGAGTGACTTTTTATTCTAAAAAAGGGAAAGATGAATATAAATTTGAGTGATCCAGACGAAACTGATCCGACCGTGGTCGGCTCTCGGTCGGATTACAAATTTTGCCATCAACTTACAATAAACATTGAATTTTTGCACAGGAATTGTTCCAAACTTGCTGTCTAACACGTACATCATCAAAATTGTAGTGTGTTATTTAATAAAATAAAGAAAAAATGGCTATAATGTTGATGTGTACTATGAAGTAGTTTCACGCGGAATACTGCACGGATTCAAAAGATTTTTTCCATAAAACAATTTTTCATGCTCAATTAATGTCAAACTTTTATTTCCGACTCAGCATTTTTTGAATGCAAAATATTATTTTTTTAATAAAACTTATACTTGACTTTCCTTTACCGACTGAGTAGATCCCTTGTCTTCGAAAGTTGCCGCGAAATTCGTGATTGTTTTTTTTTCGATTTATGATAATAAAAGAAATAATTTCAACTTAGTTGGTAATCACATAGGGTTCCATGTAAACATAGTTAATTAGAAAAATCGTTTGAGAAAGGCCTATTCAACTACATTTTAACAAGCCGACTGAAAGCCAACCGGAACCGACTGCCATAGTCGGGTTTTGGTCGGAATCAGGTCGCTTCAGTTTCGTCTAGGGACAGTATTAACACTCGATGTAGAGTGAAAATCCACTCTAAGGAGTTGACACTGTGCAAAAATTTCAGCGGAAATTTCGAAAATGAATACATTTTTTCATGAGTTCGTCCCCTTTTTTCTCGAGACTTTGGACATGATTGCCTTGCTCATAAAAATTGAAAATAATGAGATACATAGTTGGATGAAAAATCTTTCCAAACTCACGCAAAAATCAACTTCGTCGATCGATCTCTTGGATTCAGTTCTCTTTAGCTCTTCGATGTTTTCATAACATTTCTCTAAAGCCTTTTCTTGCCTTTTAATGGTTTTGTTGGCTGCGTACAACTTTTTTTCCAGTTCTTGTTGTTGCCTGTACAAAATTCGCTTGTTTATAGAAGTAACATTTATTAAAGATTGGGCTAGTTTTATCGACTTACGTCAATAATTTTTGCTCGTTTTCCTTGAATTTGATCAAACTCGCTTTTAATTGCACATGATTCCCATCTCCTTGTCCCTATTTTCAATAAATATATTTTTTTATAACACGAGAATGTCTTCTCAGGAAAATAGTGAAATATTCAAGTTTGTCATGATCACCTGAGACTTTTTATAACTTACAAATAACTGATAAATAGTAATTACATTAATATTTTTACCGTAAGTTTCAGGATGTCTCCTGGTGACCATGAGAAAATTTCCAAGTATCGCATTTTTTTACTTTCGAATGAATTTACTTCAAACGAAAATTCACAACGAAATCATTAAATTTTTCGTTACTTTTAAATTTTTATTCGTTTCCTGGTCACATTATTTAATCACATTACATGAAGTACGTTTGGGATATCTCGGAATTATTACGGGGGCATTCAGTTGTGAAAATTTTCGCAAAACAAAAAATTTTTTTCTGAGGATTTGTGTATTTTTTCGATCACTATTATGATTTCTTCTTTGCTTGGATTTAGTGATGCTTTTACCTTAGAGCAACGTTCCCTGGAATGACGACAAGATAAATGTCACTTAAATTACTCTTACAACATTTTAAGTGGCCACTTTTTTTGAAAGTTTAATCAATTTTCATGATTTCGTCAAGTTTGTTGGTATACTAATCATAAGCATTTGAATTTTGAGATTTATGATGAAACTAATTTTTTATTTAATGTCAATAATTCAACTCCATAAACTTTTCTAAATAAACTTTAGTTTTTTTTTTTTTACCGAATTCGTTGATTGACGTTGAAGTAGGCTAAAATGTCGAAGTGAAATCCATAGTTTATAGTTTGAAATTTTTATTAAAGAATCGAAAGTTAAGCAGTTAAAAAATATTTTTTTTTGAATAAAGAAATCATGACTTATACTTAAATAAAAAAATACACACCACTGCTGTCAAGTAATTAAAAACCAACTATTTCGAATCTTAGATACGATTTTTTCATTAAATTTTTTACAAAATATAAAATTTGAAAAGAAACACGAGAACGAAAATCGTAAAAAGTTATCTTTATTGATTTGATTTATGAAAAATAATCGAGATTAGGAAAATTTTGTGATTTTGATACTTCGGATAAGATATTTCGAAAATAATGCATATTTTTCATTGAAAAACGAAATTGACTGCATTCTTTTAAGTTTTATATAATTATTTTTAAGTGTTTTATATTTATAGATCTAGAAAAGATTTCTTTACCGAATTGACTGCAAAGTGAGTGTTTCGAAAAGTAAAAAAAAAAAAAAACGTGAAAAAGTTACAGGTAAAGATTCAACTACTAAAATATAAAAATGTCTTATCCAAAAAGATTTTTAATCCGATATTTTGGAAGAGGAATTTTAAAAAATTGTAAAATTTTGTTGTCTTCAGAACAAATTGAAAATTCGCATGAATCAATAGAATAAACTGCATTCTTAGTAGTTATAAAGAAAAAATATAATTTTTACCGTACGTGCAACTTCCCGATGTCATTATATACCTGCGAACTGGTCAAAAATGGGCCCTGTTTTGCACTAGTGCAAAAAAGCATGTATATTTGCCCGCGTTGCAAATGCAGAGTCCTTTTTTACCACCTCGCAGGATACAATCACACCTGTAACTTACACTTGCGGTAAAAAGTATCGTTCGCAACAAGGGCAAGTTGGACGTTTTGACACGATCGATGTCGTTGGCACTCGTGACAACGCTCGGGCACCTTCGGTGCCCTCGCGTGTCACTTGTGCCCTTAGACCATTTAGTACATGGACTGCTAGTTGGCCGCCATTTGCCATGGAAACATAGAAGAAAGGAAAATGATGTCACACGACGACGGATTTTCCCGATGTGACACGACGCCTCCCGATCGTAGAACCAATGTAAACAAAACGGAACAAATGTTGATAAATGTAAAAATCGGTATGACGCGAAACAAAAGTGTCTTTCAAGAAAATTATAAAAAGCCGTGTAAAGTTCGCGACAAAGGGACAAAATAAAAAATGACAAGTTCCCATTGCTGCTTTATTTGTGGCCAAATCAAAAACGATCGTGATAATGGAATATCGTATAGTTGTTTGTTACTTGGATATCTAATTCATGAACACAAAAATTGAAAATCGTATACATGTCTGTAATGTTCTCAATAGCATTCTAAAAGACCGAAAAAATGAGTGGCTCGGTTTCTTCGGTTTATCTGCTGAATCCATTCAAGGCAAAGTCGAAAATGCACGATTTTGCAAGAGGCATTTTGTCCCATCTGATTTTTTTGGAAATGGAAAAACACAGAAACGAATTTTGAAAAAAGGCATAATAACGTCGATCCGTCACATCGATGAGTGAGTATTATATTTTAAATATTTCAACCAATGTTAAGAATACAATTGTTTTCATTTCTCTTTGATGTACCCATTATGTAGTCAAAAAAATAGAACTGTTTTTCAGCTCATATGGATCCTTCTTGTCTAATTTGTTGTAGCAGCTCAATTTTAATGCTGGAATATTTATTCCCACAAAATATATTTTTCTTTTTTTTTTAGTACTGCATTAAATGCGAGAATAATTCATCTGACGAAGTCTAATAGCAACGTTGGATTTAACAAGGAACAGTCCAGTCCAAATGTTCCAGACATTATTTCAACACAAGCGAAGAAACAAAATCGTGGGAGGATGTACTTTTTTTGTCGGGAAAAAACGGGCTTTGGTTTATCATTTTTTACGTACGTGTATGTTTTATTTACAGTTTCAGTGTTTCCTTATGCTTACTTTAAAAAAATGTGCCATTCGAAACTGAAGTTTACATATTTAAAATTTTTAAAGATGAATCATTGAAAAATCTATAACAAATGCAATAATCAAAATAAGATTAATTTTCATTTCTTCTATTGCTTATATATAAATTGCATATCAATAAACAACATATGAAGACCTGGAAGTCAAAATCGGCTAACCCACTTTTCGATAAAGCTGTTTTTCTTCGCCGTTTACATAAGAAACCAGCTTTATTGAAATGTGGGTTAGCCGACTTTGATTTCCAGGTCTTCATATGTATTTTTTTATCAGTATTAAAAATACTAGCTAGAATTGAATTTTTCTACATACACACGTAGTTCAAGAAACAAACAATCCGATTTTTGTAATGTACAAAAATTGAAATGAAAGTAGACAGTAACAGAAATAATAGCGAATAAAAAAAATGATGTATTGGGATTGCTTCTAGTCGATTTCTTCTTCTGTATTTTTGTAGAAATATGCAGGAGAAAAACTAGAATTTCTCTGCCAGTGATAAATGAATTCCTTTGTAATTTTCCTGCCATGGAAATAAAGTTTTCTCTATGTCTGACTTTTTCGTAGAGAAACTGGTTTGAAATTAGGCATTTTCTATTCACGAATATAAATACCTTATTAACTCTAATACTTATAAGAATTGACTGAATTCCGTATATGGTCCTGAAAATCCTTATAAACTTCTGAAATTCTGAAACGTTCACTTATTGCAACCACCGAAAAATGTCAACATTCGGTTTTTCCAACTCTGGAGTAGCCAATAATTTCGCGAGCCGTCGCGTTTTTTTTAAGTCAGTGACTCATTGGCTGTAGACTGCTCTTTAATCACAATCTTACAAATATTGAAAGTATTGTCAAAAACGTCAATAAAGAAAAATGGTAACAGTAAAAAAATTAAAACTCAAAATTTGAAACATTCATAATTATGACTTAAAGGCGTCTGCATTTCAAATTAATGTTAGCTTTGCAGTTTTTAATTATAATTTCATATTCACGATTCGTAATTAAGTAATTCATTCCAAAGGTTTCCAAAAGACGATAGGAGAATGTTACGGATAAGTGCTTGCAACCGTGGCAACTCTGTCCCGGATAATGCACGTTTATGTAGCCAGCATTTTGAAAGGCAGCACTTTTGCAAACTTCCAGGCACTGGCGGACGCGTGGTTCTTGAAAAAACAGCGATCCCAACTTTGTTCATCTTTAATGACGAGTATGAATATATTTATAAAAAATTCGTTAGACCTGCATTAATCTTATTGGGATTTAGATTCATATAGGAATATTCAGAAAATTGTCGAAAATTCAGAACAGAATTCAGGCTATTCAGTTTTAATGATTTTGAAAATTCAATTTTCGATTATCATCAATATTATTGACTATTTTTTAGTTTCCACATATTTGTATATTGTAATATGTTTCACATGTGCGCAATTGAAATCTTTTTAAAAAACTATAAAAATAACATTGTTAAAAATACAATGAAGGGTATTATATGTTCGAAATGTAAAAACATTTTCGTTTCAAATCCAGTGGGTTCCCACGAAATCGGGGTTCTAGAGTGTATGATACCTTTTTCTCCTACTCTCGAGTGCGCCCGTATTTGTGATGGAAAACCATTTTCTAGAGCCAAAGAACGCACAAAATATTAAAAAAGTTTCGTCGAAGTTTTCATGGTTATTAATAAAAACTTCAACAAATAGAGATGTGTATTTTTGATATCGGTGACATTTTTTTACTGAAAGTGTGTAATTCACACAGAATTTTTTCCTTTTGTCATTGATATTCTTGTTTTGTACAGTGCTTTACTTTACAGAGCCCAAAATGTGGTCATGAACGGGAAAAAGGATGAATCTTTGTCAGTGGATGTGGTGACCGAAACAAATGGTATTTATTGTTTTGAGTTACATATGGAAAAATTTCTAACTTCCAACCAAAATTTCATTAGAAAACGTTCTCTTTTCTTCTAGATTCTTTGAATCCAATGGATGCCTCCACACAAACTGGACAGGACAACGAACAGGAATTGGAGGAACAGTCCGTTCTTCGAGCTTCGACCCCTATCAATTACCAGAGCACAGATTCTCCGAAATGTTCATCAGGTACATTTTCGATCTCGGTGTCATAAAAAATCACAAAAATATCAACTTATTTAATATTTTCTTCAACTTTAGGGTTCTTGGAACATTCTTACAACCAAAAATCACCCTCGCTACAATTGAAAATTCCCCGTTATCCAGGAGATATTAGGACACCACAAATGAGGAATAAACGAACAAGGAGAAAGAGCTACTAAATTATGCAGTCTGCTATACAGAAGCAAAGAAAGAAAATAAAGATTTTGGAGGAACGACTTCGCCGCAGAAACAAAAGAATGCATAATTTGCAAGAGGCAATGAAGGAAATGAGAAAGAATAATATGCTTAGCGAACATGCGAGCGAACAAGTCACGGTTAGTGTTTAAAATATAATTATTGAATAATTTTCTGGCATACTGCAACTTTCCGGAAACCATTTACATGATGTTTACATAAAGTTTACGTATACATGTCTT
This sequence comes from Platygaster robiniae, assembly GCA_028476575.1. Lineage (NCBI taxonomy): Eukaryota > Metazoa > Arthropoda > Insecta > Hymenoptera > Platygastridae > Platygaster > Platygaster robiniae. The sequence continues at coordinate 29,965,600 of CM052019.1, forward strand.
CAAGGGGTGGCCTTCAATTTTTTTAATACTTTTTTTTATAAATCATGAACGAAATGTGCCTAGTACATTTCAATTGACACGCTCAGAGCCAAAATGGTCTAAGTAAGGACAGAAAACATGGGAGTCCGCATAAGTCTGTTTTTTACTTGTTCCATTTTGGCTCTGAGCGCGTCAATTGCAAGTATTGTATAAGAGTACATAGTGCTCTCTAAATCTAGATCGGTGACGTTTACCAGTATTCCTATTTTCTTATACTTTTTGTACAATATAATCGAGTTGTAATCATTGTGTATTAATGATGTTAACTGATGAACAGTCACACCATCGACTTGAATGTCGCTCATACATGATCATACTGAATAAATCGCACATATCGTCATGGAGTGTTGTTAATCTCATGCCCTTTTGTACATTTCATTTATCATTATGGGATTTAGGCCTTAGATTTTACTTCATACAGAAAATCCTACAACATGATATAATGTATTTAATAAATAACAAAAATTTTTTCTAAATTGATCAGGATCAATTCCCAAAAGTTCTCCATCTTTTCAATTAAAGGACGTCGCAAGAGAAACGTCAAAAATACGAAGCAGAATTGCGTCAATTTGCCTTGACACTGCAGTTTTATTCTTCCCGTGCCTATAATTATGTACGGAAACGATTTTGGAATCTTCTGCCTAGTCCCTCTGCAATCCGTCAATGGTTGTGTACTTTAGATGCGAGGCCCGGATTCAACCGAGACGTCCTTGAAACGCTGAAAAAAGTAGCAGACGAGTCGAAAGAACCATTGGTTTGTAATATGGTCATTGATCAAATAGCCATAAAAATGCAGACTGAAAGGAAACATGGTAAGCGTTTTGGTTACGTCGACTGCGGCGTTAACCCGTTCACGAAGAAGCCGCTCTTCGAAGAAAGCAACCTCAAGGCCAACCACGCGTTAGTTTTTATGCTCGTCGATTTGAAGGGTACTTTCAAAGCCACTCCTGCCTATTTTTTGATACATACCCTCACTGAACAAGAACACGCCAATTTAGTTAGTATAATGCTGCAGCTACTTGACGAATATGGAATCAAAATTCATTCCTTGACATACGATGGCGATCGGACTGACAATGCCATGGCCAAAGCATTAGGTGCCGACACTAATATAGAATCGGAAAAATGTCAGTTGTATTTTCCACACCCAAATGGAAAAAAAGGAACATCCAGTGTTTATTTTCCCTGATCCGTCACATATGATAAAAAATGTTCGTAACGCGTTTGCGGAAACCGGACCTTTTTTTGACACCGACGACCAGATTATCGGGTGGACTCATATACTGACTATTCTTGCAATACAAAATGACGAAGGACTGTATTTGACAAAATTTACTGAGCGACACACCCACATATACAGTAGAAACCCGCGCAGCCGGAAAGCTCGGGGGATAATTACGTATGGCTGGATATGTTAAAACGTGAAGTGAACCAGTAGGTGTTCCGACCCTCAGTCCCTCGACAGTGTCGTACCTATGTGCTGAGTGATCAAGCCTTTTCAAGCGTCGTATTCCGCTACTTTCAAATTATTTCTACTTATTACAAAAATTCCGTAACAATCACCAATTGTTGTGAAGTTTGTATTGCAAATATTCCTTCATGTGGTAAACAAGAATTTTTGACGAAACACCTTTATTTTCAGCGTCTTTTCTAATATTTTTATTTAAAGAAATTTAATTTTGTAAAATGATTTTTCGTAAAGTGATTAATGTTTCATTTTAGTTAAATGTACGGTATGTAGATAAAAACAATATTTTTTGGCTTATAGGACTGATATTATCTGAATGCTCTGGAGTAGGTGTAGATGAAAAATATGCACATTATAATATAAAGTTTGAATTTCATGTTGTTCGATTAAGAAAAAAATGAACAATTTTTTGTCTTTAATTAATTTTTAGGAGTTCTTAAAACAATTTTTGAGGGGAAAATGCGGTGTCATGAAAATTTATAGGGAGTTTGGGTTCAAGTTATTCCACTAAGAAAAAGTACATATATTTTTTCGCCATGTAACGTGAAAAAGTTTTTTTTAAATAATTCCTGTTTTACTATTCCATTCACTACAAAAATTATTGAACACCTGTAAAAAACCATATTATTTTCATCAGCGTAAAAAATGCAAGTTTTATAGGATTCTAGCATGTTAAAAACGACTAATTTTCCCAAGAAATTGAATAAAGATTATTTTACGATAAAATTTTATGGAGACAAAAGTATTCCATCGAAATGATAGAATTTGAGAAAACTTAGCCTATTTCGTATTGTAATCTTAAAATTTTTTTGAATAAAATAAATTGCATAAAAATAATTTTAATGGAGCTAATTTTGAATTCTGCAAAGTTAAAAAAATTAATTTAAGGTCCGATGACGTTTACTTCAGTACCATTTAGAAAGTTTATTGGTATTTTACTTGAACTATTTCGTTGAGGATGCACAGTGTCTTTTTTTTTCTTGTTGCTTGCATCGTGTTGACGTTTCGATAGTTCAACGAAAACTAACGAAAACTATTAAAAATTTGCCCACGTTCCCTTGCTTATGAACCTTGCACTAGGTACGACACTGCTAAATCAACAAAATTCCGAGATACGAGACTCGACGGTCCATTAGTAAAGGTTCGGAACGTGTTTTTCTTCCCTTCCACTTCATTACGTTACGTATGGATGGATTCGGTATGGACGGGTTTCTACTGTATGAAAACAAAATGAACGTGCGTTTAGCTGTACAAGTTCTCAGCAATTCTGTCAGTGAAGCCTTAAATTTTTTGGGAGAGAAAATATTAGACGCACGAAACGGCGAATGAAAAAGTACTGCTGGCACTGCGAAATTCTGCAGAATTTTCAACGACGCATTCGGCATTTTAAATTGCCAAAAACGGTACAATAATGAATTTAAACAGCCTTTCAGAATTTCTTTATGCAACGAAAACAAAGAAAAGTTGAAAAAAAAGAGCAGAACATATTATAAACTACATTTGTGTGTTAAAGGATGCTAAAGGGGTACCACTCGTAAGTGCACTGAAAAAAGAAAACCTCTTAGTAATCCCGAAAATTTTTCTTAAAAAGTGCTATACTAGTCTTGCTCCGGAAACACGAGATGAATATCTATTAGAAAATGATAGTTGGTATAGCAAAATTTGATGTAGGTAGTACATGTATTTGAATTACGTTATAGTTTTGTACTTGTTCATAGACTATGGTGTAATGAGAAGTAATATAAGCTATACTAAAAAATTAAGCACTACGGTCATAAAAAAAGTAATTCACATATTATTATAAAATATTAAATTTCGATTGCATAAATTAGGCATCTGTGAAGGTGAATATATTATCACCGATTATCAAAGACTAATGACCAATGACCAAAAGCTCAAAACATAATCAACAAAATATGATCACAACAAAAAAACAAACATAATTAACAAAACATAATCAAAACAAATCAATATCGTTTCCCAAAGTTGGTTAACATGATCCTTTAAAAATGCACCCACAAAGCACGAAACTGATAAAAAAATAGGAAACAAAAACGAAGGACTGTATTTCCATGCAATAAATTCCTACTATTCGACACACTGCTCAACACAATTTAGACGTAAATAGATGCTTCAATCCGTCCGATTTCAGCCATATTGTTACATCGAGGAAGAAGCTTGTCACGTGACACATCTGTGCATGCGCAGAGCAAGTTTTGTCTGAAAGTGCTATACCATATATGAATTCATACAAAGTAGAATAGCAGTTTGTCGTTTATGAGATCGGATAAGTTGATCTTTCAAATAGTTTAATGTAGAATCAAAATTGTATATTTTCGTTGATGATGCACTAAAATATATTGAACACATATTATGCAATTTGAAATTGTGCATAAAGTATAATTCCATTGTCTTGACTTTTGCTATACCAATATTTCACATTTTGTGTGAGTGATCTACTCAAAACAGCTGCTTCATATGATACTTTTTACGAAAAGTATGTTAAAAACAACTGTAAATTCGTTTCGTTTTCACGTCGCGATGGAAGTATAGCAGATACTGAATGCAATTATCGTACTGTTTAAGAGGTTTTTTTTTTCAGTGTGGACCACGAAAATGTGGCTTCGTAGGATTAATCATTTGCTTGAAAAATATTTTTAAACTTTATGAGCATGTTCAATCGAATTATGGTTACGAATATTTTCTAACTTATAAAATTTCGCAAGATATGTTGGAGTCATTTTTTTCAGCTATCCGTATAAAAGGAGGCTTTTGTAACAATCCAACTTGTTACCAATTTCAATATGCAATGCGTCGGCTCACTGTCCACCAGCAAGTTGCCCAAACGGAAAATGGGAATTGTTTACCGAATGATATTCCTTTGCTAACAATTTCAAATTACAAACAAAAGGCCGCAGAAAATAAATGTACAAACGATGCAATTGAAAACACAGAAAATGATCATCAATGCGCCAAAATTTTTGAAGATCAAGATTTCGAAGAAAACGAGATGTTCAATTTCGATTTTGAGATCCCATGAGAGTATGTGCAGGAAGTAGTTCGATACATCGCAGGGTTTATAGTAAAAAAATTCAAAGAAGGTTGCTCAGTTAAAACGTATATGAACTGTTTTTCAAGTATCGTCGGAGAGTCTAGTTCATCACGATTGATAGATACGAAAAATCGTGGCTTTTTGTCATATCCATCGGAGGAAGTTTTCCATTTTTGTTTGCAAATAGAACAAATTATTCGTTCTTTAAACGACATATACAAATCGACTTTCGAGGAACAAGTTTTAAAACAATTAACTTCTTCGAAATCGAAGATTTTTTTTCCTCGGAGAATTTCGATCATTTCCTGGATCATTACTTTGAATTGATTGCATTCATCGGAAGAATGTTTTTAACGATCCGAATGCACCACGAGGAAAAAAAACACTCAAAAATCGCTAAATATGTTAGGCATCTCCACACTAAAATAGTACTTTTCAGACATCAGTAACGCCATGTATGATATTTGAATTAATAACTTAAATAAACACTTTTACGTGGTTTTTTATGACTTTCACGTTTTTCAAAACAAATTTACATTTGATTTACTGAATACAAGACAAAATTAAAAAATAGCATTCTACAAACTGCGAGTAAAGAGTAGATACTTTTAAAAATATAAAATTTGTTAAGTATTTGTTAAATGAATGTTATTAAAAATATACTCGTAGGCGTTCCGAACGAGTTTCAATGCAACTTTGCGTAAAAATATAAATATTACAACGATTTTACGAGATACTTCTAATTTGGGGTCACCCAAATTAGAAGGTTCAGACATTACATGTCTGAAAGGCGCAGGGCCTTGAGCTCTTTCATACGGCACTGGTGCGTCGTGTGACGTCACTATCCAACTACGCCTGATTCCAATGCTTTCACTATGGTATTAGCAGTCCATGTACTGAATGGTCTAAGCTTGTGCCACGACATCGACCTAGTCAAAAACGTCCAACCTCTTGCCCTTGTTGCGAAATGTACTATTTTTCATTATATAAAAATTCTGGATTGAAACTTTACGACAAAATGTGCAAATTATTCAAAAACGGCAAATTTTTGCTTGAATCGCTACAAAATCAACAAACGAAAAATATTCTTTCAAAAAAATATTTAATTGAAAAAATTGATGAAAATCATAAATAAGTAAGGTGAATCTAGGTTGGAACATTAAAAAATTTTAATCAATTATTAGTTGTCATGTACTTGAAGTTCCAAACGTTTGACATTAACGAAAATGAAAAATACATGAATTTTTTGATTTTTTATCATGATGGGAAGTGTGACGAATATTTTTTTGGAGAGCATCAAATTTGTCGTTACGATCAAAAAGTGTTAAAAAGCAGCTAGAAAAATTTTTTCTACTATAATCATTTATAATTTTTTTTCGTTTAAATAAAAACTTTTGGAACTTATGACACATTCAGCTGTCATACTTTCGATTTTAACGAAATTTACCGAAAGTATTGAAATCCCAAATTTTTGATGATAAAAAATTTGTTGATGTTGTCAATTCTTATGTTATTTATATTTTTATAATATACTTCTTGATACATGAATATATATTCAAATAAATTTTCTTTTTGCTCCGTTCCACGTTTTTCAATAAGTGTTAAATGAATTGATCTCTCGGAGCCAATATGAATTCCAAATTCTTTATTATACCTTCATGATTTGATCAATATTTCGACTTTAAATTAGGTCCTCTTCAGGATCGTATATAAAATTCCTATTTCCTTTCAGTAATGTGAATCTTTGTATCAAATTAGGTCACTAAGACCATCGTTAAAACAATAAAAGATCAAGATGATTGTTTTAACGATGGTCTTAGTGACCTAATTTGATACAAAGATTCACATTATTGAAAGGAAATAGGAATTTTATATACGATCCTGAAGAGGACCTAATTTAAGGTCGAAATATTGATCAAATCATGAAGATATAATAAAGAATTTGGAATTCATATTGGCTCCGAGAGATGAATATATATATTAAATAGTAAATATCGTTCACAAAATATACATCATTGTTGAATACTATTCATTTTTAACATTATATTAGTACTTGTATGTATATTATAATTGATATATAAATATATTTATATTTTATAAATTTTTTTGTCGTTTGTTAATTTTGTAACGTCATTATGTCAATTTTGATAGAATTTAAATTTAATAGAATAGAAGTTGTTCCGTTCATCATTAAAAATTCACTGACTTTATCTTCTTTTTGACGATTTATCTTTTTTATTTATTACAATTTATTATGTTAGTTTAGATAAACTATTATCGAATTCAGGAGTATTATTTGCGGTAAATATAAAACCCTAACGAAATAAAAAATCTCTCTATTTAGTAGTTATTCAATTACTAAAAATAATCTTGTATATCAAGTAATATTAATACGAAATGAAAAATATTAACATCAGCTAGGTATCGTTCCCGTAATTTACATTCCCAGAAAATGGCCACCGTGAATTTCTTAAGAATTTCGAAAAAATCAAATACTTGAGTGATTCGGCAATGTCATCGACTTCGAATTCGCAAAACTTGATTTGATCCAGACTCCACTCATTTTTCAATCCCCGTCTCACTAACTCCATCATATTTCGAACATCGCTCTGAAAATTTGCTGTTTTTCTCTTGAAAATTTCCTCATGTTTTTCCATTTCTTCTAGTCTTTTCATAAGCTTTTTCAATTCCTAAACATCAAATAAAAAACTTGCATTCCTCATTTAAGTTACGTTTTTATTAGCTTTTTTTATTTGTAAATGTGCTTTCCTCGTGTTTTACGTATAAAATAAAATTTTTATTGGTAGGATGATAGTTCTTCAAACTGATGTTAAAAGAAAAATATAAATAAGCTACATGTATATATATATATACTCATAATACATAATGAACATAATAAAATATATTTCAACGTATTTACATACAGTATTATACAAATATGACACAATGTAGGACGTAAGTATGTATATATATATTTCAAATTACTATTAATAACTGTTGAAATGTCTTTCTTTTCAAAACCCAGTCATTTATTATTATTAATTATTATTTTTCCCTACGTTTTGATTGCTAGTGCGCAATCCTTTTCCAGGGTCTATTAATCTTTACATCATTTGATTCAACATGTCACCTAGTTCGTGGTGACACGTTGAATCAAATGATGTAAAGATTAATAGACCCTAAAAAAGGATTGCGCATTAGCAATCGAAACGTAGGGAAAAAATAATAATTAATAATAATAAATGACTGGGTTTTGAAAAGAAAGACATTTAAACAGTTATTAATAATAAAAAAATCCCCAGTGAATAAATTGAACAATAAACAATGATTTCAAATTACTGTTAGAATGAACAATCATTACATAGATCGATTGCAATAGATTTCTTATTTTTCTTCGACTCTCTCAAAATTATTGAGGAAATCTTCGTGCGTAAGCGTAAGACAACAAATTATACAATAGCAAAGACGATGCTTTGTTGTACCTCTGACTGATTAGATTGCAAAGTGTTTTCATACATGAGCTGCGATGATTGTTGCAATTTTTTTTCAAGTATTTTTACTCTGTCGGCGGCGGCTTTTTCTAGCTCTTGGATCGTTTGAACCAACATTTTGTTTTGATCTACCAAATCTCCAATCCAATTGTTCATTACTTGTAATTTTATCTGTAATTTTTACATTGTTTTTTCAACATTTTGAGCTTTTTTATTCAGCAATAAAAAGAATTTTGACTTGAAAATTTTTTGAATAAAAACAAACTGTCCAAGATAAATGTTACTTTATAAAAATTGTTGAGATTATGCACAAGTTTTTCAATTGTTGATTGAATAAATTAAAACTTTTTGTAGGTAATATTTTCACCGATTTTTTGAGTTTTATTTCGGAAAATCAAATAAAAACAGTTTTATGTGAATATCTCGAATAAAATTTTATTTTCAATCCGTTTTTAGACAGTATTTTTCCAAAATTAAGTCTCATGGAATTCCGAACCTTCGAAATGAAATTTAATGAACCTTATATGATTTTATAGATTTTTTTACCTTGAAATAAAATTTCTTATCCGAAATTCAAATAAACTTTCGCAAAATTTGCGCCTAAATTTGTTTTTCATTTATTTAACTTTGTTGAAAAAAAAATTCTTGATGAGTGTCGTTAAATTTATAAAATCAGTACCCAGTATTATTAGTGTGAAGATTTACATATATAACTTCAAAATTACCTAAAACTAAATATCTAAATAATATCTTTGTACAAGTTTTAGAATAAACTTACAACTTTATATTTTCCATTGAATTTCTTTTCATTTTAAAAGTTTTTCAAGAATAAATAACATTAAGTAATATCTATTCAGCAATTCAGAAAAAAATGAAAAAAAAAAAAAAACGTTCGTAAATAATTTGGAACGATTTTTTGAAAATATCAAGATAGTTTTATGATTTTCTAAACCGTTTTAAAATGGTAAATTTTTTTCCAAATCGTACTAAAGGTCAAAGAAAATTTTACAGTTGTTGGTGGTTTTTGAATACTCTACAGTATGTTCTCAGTTAACGAAAATTCATGCAAGTGGAAGGAAATTTTGGTGTATATTTTCGGTAACGTCTCGTTAAATGTAACGAAAAAAAAGAAAACAAATAGATAAATATATGAATGAACAAATACGCATCAAATACTAAAAAAATATAAATATAAAAATATAAAAAATATGATAATAATCTTGAAAACGTGTTTTTTCCAGTTTTCTGAGATTTTCATGGAAGTGATTATAAATTTTAAGAATATAAAATCATTTTGAATTTCCTACAAAATTCCAGAAAAGTCCTTGCGAACACTAAATTATTTTAAAAATACATATATAGATAAATAAGTTATAAGAATATGACAGAAAAATTTTGAACTATCATTTTACATCTTTCAAAAATTTTTTTTACTTTTGTTGCTTTCAAGCGATTTCTCGAAATATACGAGAATTTTCACAGTTTGGAAAAATATGTTCAAATGAACTTGAAACTTTAGGAACTTAATATATGTATTAAAATGTGAACAATCCCTACATATTGGAAAAAACAAAGACAAAAATTCGCAAAATTTCTGGAATAAACGAAAATTTGTGCAAGTTAAGAGAAATTTTCGGAAAGTATCGTAGACCGCAGTTTTGAAAAAAATAAATTTTTTCTTCAGTCAGTCATAAGAATGCTTCGTTTATTTACTTTTAATTTGGTTTATTCATAACAAATAGTAAACATTTTTTAATGATGACAATACTTTAGTAAATAACTCATTCATTTTCATTTTCATATTAGCATTGCAAAATATTTTATTATTTTAAAGGAACTAAATGTATATTAGAAATTTTAACGTGGTTTAAAATTTTGGAATTCTAGTCGATGCGTTTTGTGGATTTTAACGTATGTATTTGGAAACTGAGTCACTCTGAAAATATTGTGCCTTTTTCAATGGTTTCAGAAATACTAAAGGATTTTTACAGTTAACGAAATTTCAGAATTATTGTATTCTTTAGCAATAATTTAATGAATTTTAAAAAATACAGTCACGCGGAAAGTATATCGAGTAACTAATCAGAAACATTAGTTTTTTCAATAACTAATTGACATCTTTTAACTATCATAATGTACAAAAATTTTCAGTTGAAATAAATTTACGCTCATCACCATTATTACATAAAAATAATTTCTGTCATTTTTAGTTCTATTCTAGAATAATCAATATTAATTTTTTTTTTTATAAACAAATAGTTCACGTTTGATTTTCGAGTACGATCTTTTAATTTGAGAGTGCGAATTAAAAATATGGATTGGGGTACATTTTTTCTAAAGTATGTTTCCTAACGGATTTTTTCTAAAAATTTAAAAAAAAAAGCAAGTTCTACAAATTTTTTTTCTAAAAATTTCGGTTTTCTACTCTCACGGAGGGTCGGCTATAAGATGGCTACCATAGTTCTATAGCCCAGCATAGCTTAGCATAGCCGCTCAATAGCCATTATTAAAATAGTACATCGTGTATCTAGGGGCGAAATTCATTGTCGCCCTATTAGGGCGGCAATGAACCATAACTTCCTACCTGAGAGGTCTTTTTCCACCTGTTAAAAACTGTTTTTCCACCTATTCTATATATGTAGAATAATGAAGATTTCGGTTTTGTTTATGTGCTCTTTGTATTTTTTTTTTTTTTTTTTTTTTTTGGCAATTGAATATGTTTTCAACCTACTGAAACTTACTTCAATCGTAATCTCGTTAATTTTAACGAAAAAAAGCTATTATAATGATTTTCAATAATGGCTATTGAGCGGCTATGCTAGGCTATGGAACCATCATAGCCATCTTATAGCCGACCCTCCGTGAGGGTAATGAATCGTTTTTCTAAAAATAAGGTTTTTCGTCAAAAACATCATCACAAACGCAAGTAGCCAACAATAAATAATTTTAATATCTGTTTAGTTAATTTTTAACCATAATTCATGTTTTTTAACCATTTTTGATTATTATATTTTTTAGTTATTAAAAAATATTCTATTTTTTAATATTTTTTATCTATATAATGAATTAAATATTTAAGAACACCAAAAAAAATTTTTGAATAATTTATTTTCAAATAATTTCAAGTAATTTATTTTTTTATTTGATTTATGAAATAATGTTTTTTCTGAATTAAAAAGAGCCATTCCTAAACAATTTGAAAAGGCTTCCAGTAGAAAAAAAAAATTAGGAAAACTGTCTATCAGAAAAGAAAATTTTGAGAAATTATACCATTAGAAATTTTTTCTTAGAAAAACTGACCTCGTACCAAAATATGTTATAAATGAAATATCGAATTTGAACGTTTAAACTTTTGAATTCCAACAGGTTTAACGAAATCGAAAGATTTCGAACCTGACGTAATTTTATATTGAATAATTCTCAAATTCACATTTTTTTATCTCACAAACTGCAAATTTGTGTTTTTTCCATCTCAATCACAAACTTACATTTTTTTATTTTAAAGTTTTTTCGAATTTCCTGAAATTGAGAATTCATAAAAAATTTGTTACATTGACATTTTTATGATTCACTTATTTTTCTTGTAAAAATTATTGATTTCAATGTCCAAATGAATTCAACTTTTCACAAAATTTTAAGAGTTTATTAATTAAAAGCCTTTACTTTTACTAACCGGAATTTTCGTATTTTCAAGTTTGACTTACCTAAATTGAATTTTTAGTAATTTGCAATGTAGGAAGGTTAAACTTGAAAATTCGAGGATTTCGGTTAATAAAATAAAGTCAAGAATGTCTTTTTTTTATGATTATTACAATTTTTTTAATACTTTTTTTCCTTATTCAATTCTTGCCAAGTTTTAGTTCTCGTAATATAATTACAAATTCTTTTCATAATAAGCATGAAAAAAACATTCCTGACTCTATTGAATCCCTTAATTTAAAAAGAATATAAAACTGTCATGTGAAATAAAACAACCGTAAAAACAAAATTTCGTTTGAATTTGAGAATCCCAGTTTTTGAGTGTACGAAATTTACCAGCTATATTTAATTCAGAGAGACTTTTTTTATGGGTAAACAAGATTTCATCCACATTGAAACAATATTATTGTAATGAGAAACATATGCCATATGTAGAGTTGCACTCGTTTATTCTTCATTACAATTGCAAAGGTCCAATTACAGAATTTAACGTCGTTAAAAAGCAAAAACTTTTTTTGCATTTATAATACTCTTCGCATGATAAACATCGATTCTTGAAATTTTCATCATTTTCTTTTCTCTCTATGTGCTCACTCAGTGCATAGTCTTATTTTTAGATTTCTCTTTATAGAAATTCTGGAATAGCATCTGCTTTGCCCCTTCAAAAGCGAACCCAATTCATATTTTCTAAGAACACTCAAGTAGTGTAGAAAAATTATAGTGATAATTAATATAATGGACATGATAATTCATTTAAAGTATTCCTCTAGAAAATCTAATAAATTATGAACATGTACAAATTATGTATTGATAAGGTACATTATTATTATAAATAACATGATAATTATATACCTACTCATTATACATGATTTACAATTTATTTATAATTCTTTGTGTAGAAAGTCATGAATAAATAATTTATTAAGCTGTAGTATGTTATACCTTTATTACATTGTAACTTTTCTTTTACAGAAAATTTTACAGTGAAATAACCTTTCCAATGCATTGTTAATTTGGGATTAGCAATAAATAAAGGCTTTATTCTGTACATTAGAAATTTTCTTCACCATATGACTTTTTTGTGAAAAAAACTTTTCCAATTTTAGAATCTGAAAACTTAATTTATGAAATTTATTTGAATTTTGATTTCAATAGACTTAATACTTGAATTGAAATATCGAATTGATATCGAAGTTGATGACTGGGAAATCAAGCTTTGTTCTTTGAAATTCTGAAAATCAAAAACTTTTTTAAACACAGCGATTCGAGAACTGTACACTCATAAAACTTGTCAAGTTATAAGATTTTGAAAATTTTAGCATGAAAATGAACAAAATGAAAAATAATGAAATTTTGAATGCATCGCTTTTTACAATTAATATGTAGAAATCGGGTTCGAAATTTGTTGCGTGAAACAAAGAAAGGTACCTTACAGCACCTGGGCAGGCGCTTTAAGAGAAAAACGAGTTTGAAAATATAAAGTCCCTATGATTTCTAGGAGCAGGTTAACTTTGAAGCTCAAATTTTTATGCAATACAATAATCTTACAGTTTCGAGAGTAGGATCAATCAATAGACAAACTTTTCTATATTCAGAATTATTGGTAATCTCATTTTTGATTTTTGGTGCTGTAAGGTACGTTTCCTCGTACCACGCCACATTTGAATGCTATAATTTTCAAATATTGTAAACCAGATGAATGAGTGAATGAATGATAAATTTAGAAATTTATACAAGTTCAAGTATTTTTTCTGGCTCGTTCTATTTTTTTCCAGATGTTGTAGAGCTGCATCAAATCTGAATTATTTATTTTTCAACAATCCAATCGGTTTTGAACAAAATAGTGGAACCCACAATCGGGAAAATTTTCAAAAACGAAATTTAACTGCAACATTTTATTTATTCTATTTCGCGATTATTTTAAAATAATTGATTAACAATAATTCTGTGAGAATTGATTGTTCTTTGCAGATAAAAAAGTTTAAAAATTCCCAAACAAATCAAATTTTTAGATGTTTTTGACATTATTTTCAAAAAATTGTTCCAAATTTTTTTTTTTTTAACATTCAAACGCCATATAAGAATAAATAACATTCTTGTATGATTTTTTGGACGTAGACAGAATATGGCAAAAGTTTTTGCTGATTGATGAATACTTCAACATTCTAAGAAACATTGAAAAATTACAACGAATTGCTGAACATTATGAATAAATTTATTAATTGAAACATTTCTTAATATAGGAGGAAATAATATAATATACGAGGAAAATTGTGGGAAATTTTGGGTTATCAAAGTCAATTTTTTGTAAAAAAGTATTTATTTCTACTAATTGTAAGAGTAAAAATGAATAGGTGATAACGAGTAATTACAATTAAATTAATCATAATGATGGTTATTTATATATTAAAAAATAATAACATTCTTTTATGATAACAATATTTCAAAATAATAACTTATGACTCATGAAAGTAATAATTTATAAATTAGATAAAAAATTTATTAAAAATACAAAACACATTCATTGATAAAGTATTGATTAATACACTGTACATAATAGTACACTGTAATTATAAAAAGATTAATGGTGATAATGAATATTTATACATTAAAAAAATTCAAAAAATCTTTTATGATAAAAATATTTCAAAATTTTAACTGATAATTTATGAAAGTAATGACTGATCAATCAGATAGACAAATTATTCAAAATGCAAAGCACATTCATCAATGAATTATTAATTAGTACACTATATTAGAATGCATTTTCAAAACATTTTATTTTTAAAAACTTGTGGAATACATTGTAAAAGACTACGAAGAATTTTCTGGAATATATATTTATAAAATTATTTTAAAAAAAGGTCTTATGCATCTTATGAATCAATTTCTTATAAAAGTAGTATCATATACAAATTAATCTTGTTATACAAATTTACTAATTTTTCTATGGTTTGAGAATTTCTTATAAAAATTCCACAGTTAATAAGAAATTTTGGGGAATCGAAAATTTTCTTAGGAAAAATTTGGAATTTCTTGTGTCACTGATTTATATAAAAAAATTCTTATAAGAATTGTATAAGGTCGATTTTATATTAGAAACGCAATTCTTATAAGAATTTCCCCGTTTGTTATAAGAATCAAAATTACTAGGGTATGAAAAACAACAAATAATATTGTGAAACGAAAATTCACGCGATATTTCATATATATACCTTATTAAAATACATATACATTTAATTTGTTTTTATTAAAGCGACGGCAAAATCCTTCCAGACTTCGTGATACATTATATCAAAAATGTCAGAATCTGGATGAAAAGCATAGTATAATTCTATCACAAGTGCGAATTTCTGCCTGAATTAACAAACATAAACAATATTCCTAAGTCTGTCAAAATCGACGGATCATTGAATCATTCTGAAACGTCCAAAGGCAGGAAATTGATGTTATTCTTACCGCGGTGCGATCGGCTTCAGCGAGTGCCAGATTTGCATCGATATCCCTGACGCGCTTGTCATAAATATTGTGGACCTTCTCGAGAATTTCCAAACCCTCGGATGCGCCACAAACGTCTCTTTCATTGACGATTGTTCGGCCGAGCTCAGATTTTTTGCAAGCGCCGCCAAAGCACTCGGGATTCATGATAAAAACGAATTCTCTCTCTCACGCACTTATTTTCGCGAGCGTCCGAGAAAAACTTTAACCTTTTATCGCCATTATCGTGAACATAACTGGAATGAATTTATAAGTGTCAACGAAATATGTGTAAATAAAGCGCGCAGGGGGGGGTCAACTGTCATGTTACTGCATGGTGCATGTTACCAGGGCTTGCCAAGGCTCGTATCAGTCAGTATCAGCTCGTATCAGCTCGTATACTCCCGAGTCCCGTGTTCGCAGGACTCGTCGACTCAGTCAGACTCAGTGTCATTTTTGGCAGACTCGAGTCTAGCGTTCACTAAAAATCGATTTTCATTCGATTTTAACATTGATGTTGTCAATGTTAACATCGATATAGGGAAAAACCGTTAAGTTTAAAATGAAACCGTCAACCGTCATTCAAATTACTTATTGCCGTAAATCATTCCATAAATGAATTTTTCCCAACAATTCTACTACAACTATTAAAAATTCTGAACATTTACAGCATTTTTGATAAAAATTTTGTGATTTAAGTTAAAATTCTACAATGAGTGATACATTGAAATTATACATTGAAATTAATTTTTTTAAGTTGCTTGAGTAATTACATAATATTAAAAAATAAAAACTTCTATGTACTTGATTTTTTTAAGAAAAAATGGCAGCTCAACTGAAAACATTGATCAAATTATAATCAGCGACACTGACAACATCGATTTAATAATCGGCAACGTCGATTATAATCGGCAGCATCAATTATTATCGGAAGAATCGACAACATTGATTAATAATCGATCGCGCCGATTAAAACATCGATTATCATCGATATTTTAAAAATCGATTTTTAGTGAACACTACTCGAGTTTGTCAGATATGGGGAATTCTAGGAAATTCTGGGGAATTTATTATTACAACCTAGGATTCTCCCCAGGTTTCCCCATAAATTCTCTAGAATTTCCCAGAATTCCCTGTATCTGACAAACTCGAGTCTGCCGGCCAGCGTCCCATCTTCGCCTGTTGCAAAGGAGCATCGTGATAGAAAGAGAAAGGAATAAGATGACTCGCGTGGTACTCCGCATGCGCGACTCTCGTACATATGCTCAATTCTTGGTATTGTTGCACGCATACTACACTGGAAAAAAACCCTCCGTATTAACCGTAAAATCCGGTTGTGCCAACGTTGATGCAAACCGTGACGTTTCAACGTTAGGTTGGCGTTGCTGGCCACGGTGAATTCACCTCGTCAATCCAGCTCCGATTGGCCACGGGGAATCAACGGGAATCCAACGCTGAAACGACCGAATTTGATATATATATAGTCCCTAGTAACGGGGGTCCGAGGGATTTGCATATGTATTTCATGGTTTTTTAGGTCGCTGATAATGAATCTGAGGTCAAACTTGGTAAATGATTTTGTTTAAACAATTTGTATTAACAAATTATGAAAAAAACAATATTCACTATGATGCATATGCTTTTCATGGTTTTTCAGGTCGCTAATCATGAATCAAAGGTAAAATTCTGAAAATTATTTTGTTTTAACAATTTGTATTAACAAGTTATGAAAAAAAAAATATTCACCAAGATGCATACACTGTAAAACTTTCGTTTGTGAAATCACTGTACTCAGACTTGATAACAAAGCGACCAGGTTTGAGTACGGTAAAACAGCGATCACGACTGTGAAATCGATAGAAGGTTGCGACTTTCGGGACGGATCGCAAAATTTGTAACTGGCTGCTTTTTTCAGGAATAATGTCATAAATGATGGCAACTAGCAAAATAGCGAGCGTGTTTTTTTTCTTTTAACCTATAATTCTGTCTAAGGACTCTTGTACTTTTAATGGTCAACCTGAAAAACGTATAAAAATTCTCACACTACTGTCCTTACATTCTTTGTTCATTTTTTAAATAACGTTAATTTCGTTGCAGCGTATGTGTTTCATATAAAAATATGAAATTGAAGTTAGAATTGCTATGATTATATGCCTTCAACGCGAAAAATGAGAGACACATCTTTGATACGTAAACAATAGCACATAGCACTGAATATAACATTACGTTATGAAAACTTGCGTTCATTTCACTAATTGCGTCAAATAATATGCCAGGACAGATAAAAAATGTATGAATGTCTGAAAACAATTGAGAAAATACAAGCTGCACACAAATTTGAGGGCAACCCAGTAAAATTTGTAGCATGCTTGCGAATTTTGCAAGGTTTCAGTAATTTTGATGCCCAACAGTGATTTTCACGAGACGGCTGCTAAATTGATGGCGCTTGTGAATTCACTGTACTCAGTGCCGGTCGCTTCCTTATCAACGCTCAGTCCAGGGAATTTGCTGGCTGGCTCCGAAAATAACATGTCTGAGTCCAGTGAATTGAGCGCCTTCTCTACATTTCACAAGCCATTCCTTTTTTTCACTGAGCTGAGCACGGTGGTATTTTGTTGTGTTATGTAAACTTGCCTGTCATTTTACAAACAAATGTTTTACAGTGTATGCTTTTCATGGTTTTTTAGGTCGCTGATCATGAATCTGAGGTCGAAATTGCGAAATTATTTTGTTTATACAAATTTTTTGAACACAATTATTTTGCAACTTTGACCTCATTCATGATCAACGACCTAAAAAACAATGAATTGCTTATGCAAGTCTCTCGGAACTCTCTCGGAAGTCTCTCAGAGCCCCGTCACCAGGGGTGATACAACGGACAAAGCACAGCTGACCGTCAGATCAGCATTGGCAGCACACGGGGATTTCCCGTGGCCATGGGGCTGGATTGACGTGAAAGCAGTAACGTGAAGCAGCAATGTTGAATCACCGGGATTTTTTTCCCAGTGTACGATATGCGTTCACGTATTAACTCCAGTCAACTCCTGTGCAAGAGAGAAACGAATCGTCTACGCTCTTCTCTTCCCGATGCGCTTCTCTCTCAAGCTGGCCATATAGTATTATTATTGGCCATAGTAGTATTACATATATGCCTATCGCCCTCTTATTCTACTCTCAAACGCACTCAAATGGATGCGCAGTCGGTCACCAGCGGTCCAGATCTATATGTCGATGGAATAAAAGAGTCACACCTGCGTAGTACGACCCTCGTTATGTTCTATCCTTTACTCTTGTCTGCTCTTGTCGGAGATCCCACTTACAGGCGAGAATAGGGAGCTGGCCATATAGAAGTATTACATATATGGTTATTTCACGCTTCTGCCACGTGCACTTCACTCTGTAAGAGAACGAAATTCCTCCCGAAAACACATGCATTTCGTGGTTTAAAGGAACAAATGCTTTACATTTTAGAAAAGGATGATTTCCTCTTTCTAAAAGACAATTTTTTCACCCGTTCAAGGCGTGGAAATTTCCGTGCTTTAAAAGGTCGATTTTTCTCTCCGTGCACTTATGATGTATGACAAATAATATTAGAAAAAAAAATTTTTTAATCCATGAGTAGCCAGTCTGCTGTTCCAGAATTTCATGATAAAATTATATTGAAATTAATATAATCCGGTTGAACCTAAAATTTATAGATTGATCTGTACAAAAACTGTGTTGACTGTTTAGTTTGAAAAGTATGCAGGTATATTTTTCACTTGAAATAACTACAAGATCTTGGAACAAAGTATGAGGACAATTTTTTCACTAAGATATGGTATATGGTAATGATTCTCGTAATTTAAATACACTACAACATTGTTTTTGAGCACCTCCGATTCGGTCAGTCAAGTTGAATGTCTAATGCACTGAAACATAAAAAAAGGAAAGTAAACATCCTGAAAGGTTGTCACCTGTTCTGAAAATCATTAGCCTGACGACATAATGCCTCATGTCGATTTTGTCGAGACAGTTTCAATGCCGGTACACAGGGATGAGTATCAAGTGAATAGTTATCTTACTTATACGCCCAAAAAATGGCAGTGTTATAGGTACACACGTCTTGTAAAATAAATGGCTTTAATTATACATCTCTCTATTTTATTTATTGCCTGAAAAATTGAAGTTTTTTTAAATGTTGGCAATCATTTATAATAATTTACTGTAGGTTCTGCTCAAAACACAATTAAAAATTCTGAAATGTTTTATTTGCTATTGGCTTTATACAATTAAAAAATGCAGAAAAAAATTTTTAATATTTCATTTCAAAATTTTTATTCAAAATATAGTATATTCCGTATCA
Organism: Platygaster robiniae; assembly: GCA_028476575.1. Taxonomy (NCBI): domain Eukaryota; kingdom Metazoa; phylum Arthropoda; class Insecta; order Hymenoptera; family Platygastridae; genus Platygaster; species Platygaster robiniae. Next base: position 29,985,171 of record CM052019.1, read on the forward strand.
AGGAGCAGAAACGAGCGTTTTTGGGAGTGCGAAGTTTTGCGAGCGAGCGTAGCGAGTGAGCAAATCGCACGAGTAAAACGCGAGTTTTGATGCTCCTTGACACGAGAGATATTTTTCACGCTCGCAGCAAGGAAATTACTTAGTCTTTTGTTTACTGTTGTGTCGTGAAAAGGCGTGTTTCTCTGCCGATCGACCTTCGAGCGGCATAGAAAATCGCGAGAAGACGCGCGGCGAGAACGAGTTTTTCACGGGACAATAGTAAACACAAGAATAAGTGATTCCCGTGCTGCGAGCGTAAAAAATATCTCTCGTGTCAAGGAGCATCAAAACTCGCGTTTTACTCGTGCGATTTGCTCACTCGCTACGCTCGCTCGCAAAGCTTCGCACTCGTAAAAGCGCTCGTTTCTGCTCCTTGGTACGAAATATACTATAGTTTTCAAATTTAGGCATTTACAAATAATTAACAATTTATTTTGGGAGTTGGGTACTGATATGTTAAAGTATAGAAATTATACTTAGAAAATTTTTCCCTGAACATAATAGCCACTGCCTGGAAAATATTCCTAAATGATTCAGACCATTGCAAAATGGTTTTGTTAATATAGATGCAGTAACTCGATATTCCTTTTTTTATTTTTTTATTTTCGTGCTTCAAAATATCTATTTAATTTTTATTCTTCCTTTTTCCATTTCACAGCTGTGATTCTTTTACTCTACAAGTTTAAATTTTTGGAAAAATCACATTTTCAAAAATCATAGAAATAAGAAAACTTTAAATCTACAAATTTCAAGTTGCAACAGGAAATATACGAGGCTATAAAAACTTATGAAAAATGAAACATCAAAGGAAGTAAAAAGTTGCGATTGATGAGTATCCAATAACAACTTCGTTCAAAGTTTTAGTTATTTGAATCCAATTGAACGAACCCAGCTGAAAAGAATCAAATGATCCGTCATTTATCCGGTCATTTGACTGATCATATGGATAAATGGGCATTCTAGTCAAATGACTAGACCAAATGGGTCGAAAAATGGATTTACAAATGATCGAACAAACGTCTGACCAAATGGAACAGCCAATTAAAATGGACAAACGTTTTTTCATTTGGGAACGTTTTGAAAAATTTCAGTTTTTCAACAAAAAAAAAATTGCGTCGTGATTTTTGCTCCTCTGTCGATTTAGGGTAAAAAAAAGGTTTTTTACACGCAGCCATGTGACCAAATCATTTGTCTAACTAATTGTCCATTTTATTTGGCTGTTCGATTTGGTCAGGCGTTTGGCCGATCATTTGGAAATCCATTTGGTCTAGTCATTCGACTAGAATGCCCATTTATCCATATGATCAGTCAAATAACTGGATAAATGACGGATAATTTGATTTTTTTCAGCTGAGAAGTGACAATCTGGAATTTTCAAATATACCTGTTATCAAAAATCAGGGCAACAAAAGTAATGTAAGGTAAATGTGCTGGCGTATTGGAAGCGCAAAGTAACATACTAAATTCTAAAAATTATTAAGAAATTGAAACTCGCTTTTCCTTTGTATGATGTTTGATTATTTTGTTATTATTTAGAGACTTCTGAGGTACCATTTGAAATAACAAATCATGATTAATTATTTCAGAAAAATTGGATTGATTCATGGTTTTTATTGATGAGTAGATAATTATTTACTAACTTTTTTCAAAATTCATCTTGATTCAAAATGAAAAAATACATAGGTAACTGTAAAAAATGAAAATTTTTAAATAAATTAACCCGTTAATAATGCTAATAGCTATACCAATATACTTTATAGCAACATAGTGTACACCGCTTTCTCTGCTTAATTTCTGACTAGTTCATATTTGAAAATTTACATTAACATCCAAACATTTATTTTATAGAATTTTTTAATTTATTATATTATATTTATTGCATCTTTCACTTTGATACTGGGAAGAAATTTTAAATATTTGTGTTAATATTATTGTAATAATTGATTCAGATTTTTGAAATTGACAACTAGAAAATTCTAACATTTTATGAACTGCGGATAAGGGTTATTAATAAGTTACTTTATTCACCAATAATAATAATAATGATAACTTTGCGTTGTCAAACTTATTTTCGACCTTTTTAAATTTTTTTTATAAATTTTCACCATTTTTATATGGAGTCAACCATCTCACATTTTACACATTTTTTTATCATTTGATAATTTTTTCAACTGTTAATGTAATAGTAATGCAGTAGTAAAATTTTAATTTCATTTTATTGAATGAGTATACTATTGTTATATGACATCTATTTAAGTATAATGAAGTGGCTGAAAGAATTGAAAATATTTTTTAAGGATTATAAACACTAATCAATGAATTTTATACAACACTAAAACCACTGCAACAACTGACGTTTTTCCGTGATAAATTTTTTAATTTGCTCATTTGGCAAAGCATGTTTTTTTTGCCGTCGTAAACAAGGCATAAAGCAACATGGGTTTACGATTGTATTGTATTGTCCTATACCTACCAGGTATAGGATACACAACACAGAGCAGGGGCATGCCCAATGAGCTCAACTCGCAGCAACTCGGCGGGGAGAGAGATAGTTGTAATCTCATCGCTTTAACATGGGAGTAAGGTCCCCTTGCTTTGGATCTGCACTCAAAAGAATATTATGTCTCATCTAAAATCTTTTTCAGGATGGTTTTATGGTTTTATCAGGAAAAATAATTTTTAGGAAAATATGTAATACGGAAAATTAGATCAAGTAAAATGATCAAGGAATGATCTGACTGAGACTTTAAAATTACAAAATATACTTTACTGATATTGACAGTGCATGCGCACTTAGGCGTACACCTGTATATCATTCTTCTAGACGGTTTTGTGGCTATTGAGTCCTACCCTTTCCACTTTAGTCTATGCTCCATATAATTCTAGAGTCCTTTGTGATGAAAACAAATTGTTTTATTTGTCTAAGCATTTTGGAAATTTGTTAAATAATCAATGATTTGGACATCTTTAATAAAACAATCGAAAAGATTTTACATAGCATATCCAGGTTTTAAGAATAATAAAAAAAAACATATTTTTATCAATTTTTATTTCATTTCTCACAAATCAACAAAAAAACATCAATTTTTCACAACTGTGACACAAGACACGAGTCAAAAGTATTTACCTAAAAACAATGGTACGAAAAAATTACCAAAAATGCTAATCATAATGTGTGTTAATGCTTCATCCACACAAACTCAAATTATTTTATATCTCCTCAAGTATGATTATGACCAAAACAAACTGGCCATTTCGACTTAATGGAATGAATACTGAAGAATCATGGTTTAGGTTTTTTTGTTTAATGTTCAAGCCCATACATGTCCATGGTTTTTTGCTCAAGCTTTCCTAAGTAAGAAAAACTGGTTTGCATGGCAATGAACCTGGTACAAAATATGGGACCCAATAAATAAGGCTGATGAATAAAATTACTGAAATCTACTGTGTTGTCTAGCAGAGTAGCCGTTGTCGCGGCCTCCTCGCCTGGAATATCCCCAGTTGTCTGAAAAAATCACACAATTTTTAATGAACATCTCCCTTGTAGACATTAGACTTAGACAATTACTGAAAAATTCATAGTGGCTTCAGTCTATAAACTCGTAATATTTACACTACAAAAATATTGCCCAAATAGAAACTAATGACAATATCATAAAACTCACTTCTTCCGCCATATCCTCCACCCATTGAAGCAAGCTCAACGAGTTTGGCGCTCACGATTTGGTTAGCTTCTTTGAGTACGTTCACTAAATCTTTGGCTTGTCTACTATTCTGTGGCGTAAAGAAAGCATAACTTGTGCCTGTGCTTGAACAACGCCCAGTTCTACCGATTCGGTGGATGTAATCTTCAGAAGAGTTGGGATAATCGTAGTTTATCACAAATCGAACATCATCGACATCTGTAGAAAATAAATCAAATCATCAAACTATCAAAACCAACTCAAGGGGTAGGAACTGTACTATATGGATTAACGCAGGACATGAAGACTGGAGATAGGAATCTGTGTTTGGAATATGAAAAGGGATTGAATTGTACACAACTTCGCCAGACAAGGTATATTAATGAAACGACAGGAATTAGCAGAGAATGTCAATGAATTTTGGTTTGAATTGGAATAAGTTAGAAATCCAAAAAGCATCAACCCTCACAGAGGGTCTGCTATAAGATGGCTATGTTGATTCCATAGCTCAGCATAGCCATTATTGAAAATCATCATAATAGCGTTATGTCCGTTGAAATTAACGAGATTACAATAGAAGTAAGTTTCAGTAGGTTGAGAACATATGAAAAAAAAAAAAAAAAAAAAAAAAAAAAATACATAAAGCGCATAAACAAAGCCGAAATCGTAATTATTCTACCATATATATATAATCAAGATTTCGGCTTTGTTTATGCGCTCTTCGTAGTTTCTTTTTGGCAATATATTATGTCTTCAACATACTGAAACTTACTTTGATTGTAATCACGTTCATTTCAATAAAAATAACGCTATTAATATAATTTTCAATAATGGCTATTGAGAGGCTATGCTAGGCTATTCTGGGCTATAGAACCAACATAGCCATCTTATAGCTGACCCTCTGTGAGGGAATGTCAATCTGAATCGACTTAGCTATTCCAGCTCAATCCCAATATTACGCGTCTTTTTAAAAATACAAACCCAATCCACACCAGTGGAATCTTGCATTACTTTCATCATGATGCTGCAAGATTCACAAATTCCAACGTCCTGTATTTCCATATCATAATTTCCAGTGAGTAGCGATAATAGCAAAATGAGAAAAAATTGTTGTCTCGCACAGGTTGATTTCCAAACCAGCACTTTTTTATTTGCCCGCGCACACTAACATTCGTCGTCATGTTATATTGAAACTTGCGACTTGTCTGTGGTACACAGGCCAATCCAGAGGCACATTTTGTTTATTTATTTATTTTTTTTTTTTCGAGAGCACAGTGAGTGAGTGAGCCATGGTTCGCATTGTTCAATCGTTCCCTCATCGCGCACTCAACACATACTCTCCATCATGTGCCTCTGAAACAAAAGACAACCAGACTGATTAAAATACATTTTGTAGATGCCCTCACTATTCACCTATGGATATTCTTGTCATCAAGTGACAAACTAAAATACTCATCATTTCGAATAAAATATGGACAACTTTATGAACAATACACGTTCTTGTCCTTAGGATTTTAAATAACTCGAAGTAGCTCAGTGAGGCATCACTTAATATAACCAGTCTGTGCTACATCGCCACCCTCTATCAAAATTTTTTTCATCTTTTTCATCCCCGATAATTAGCTGGTATCAGTTTGTAACATTATTAAATACATATTATTCCATGTAGACACCGTGTTTAACAATGGTGAGGAAAAGTGTGGAATAAATTTGATTTCACATACCTAATCCACGGGCAGCAACGTCAGTTGCAACTAGAATTGATCCTTTTTTGTTTCTGAATTCTGCAATATCAATGACACATAAAATTAATATTGAGTATTTTCAAACAAAAATGCTTGGAATTCGTACAACTTGATTAAGGTTGCCCTGCAGGTAAATTCAACTTTATCATGGTGGTACAATTGCCCCCTATGCTAAAGTATTAGAGTTTGAATTCGCTGCCAACTTTAAGCAATTAAAATTCATATTGCTTGTTGCTGTGAATTCATCAAATAATTTTGCGAAAAATGGAAATGGATAACATTTCACAATATCAATCATAGAAAAAATTGATAACCGCACAACTACGCTTGGTAACGTCGCTTTCACTGTCTTATTCATAACCAACTGCGCACAGTTCTTCACTCACACACTACAAGCGCGTGAGTGACAGTGCGACGTTGCCGCGTTTCTCGAGTGCAAGCGTTAAATTTCGTGAATTCGCTGACGAACTGCGGTATCCTTTTTTACCGTAAACAAAATCTTTTTGAAACTTTGCATACACTAGGAACTCTAAGGAGTCCGGAGTCAGATACGATCGAAGCGATCGTTAATTTTGTTACGGTTGAGATATTGACGCCGCGAGCAGCTTATGAGCGTAGAGCCTGTCGAATTTTTTCCTTCTAAACATGGCTACATCTGCTTTGTAAATTTCGTGAGCTAGTATTTCCTGTGTGTTAAGCCACTGGAAGGGTCGGGAGCGCGATCGCTTTCTCGAGCGAAACTCGTGTTCGTTCCCCTGTGTTCCCCAGTAAAATCGCAGCGGGACGCGACACAATCGAGGCGGACTCCTCAGAGTTCATAATGTAGTACTTTTGTAAGGCGATGCTTTATGATATACACGTTTTTCATGGCAATCTCATTTCTGCAAGTAATTGTTTTTGGAGAAGAAAGGGTATAAATTCACGGGCTCATATAAGAGCCCATACATTTTTTTCTCAACTTTGAGCACTTATTGGTCAAAAACCTAGGACAAGATCACTTTGAAATTTTTACTAGGTGATGCAAGGTGGCATAAATTATCTGTATGTGAAATTTGATTAAACTCTCATTATTCGACCTTAGCCGCAGGACAACCTTAATCTGAATTCATTTCTGTTTATTGACAAGGGGAGAGTCATCGCGGATTTCGATGAAAGTTGGCAATCATGTCCCTTTTGGTACCCTTAATGAAATCCTAAAAACCATTTGTGCCAATGCTTGATAGTTTATTTAAATAATTTTTTGTACCACTATCATCAGGGTTATGGTCTGCACTTGTACAGAGTGGCATAGTCAGTGACCATGGCTCAAGTGGTAAAGTGCAAGACCAGGAAACATAGCTCTCACGGTTCGATGTTTTATTTTCTTTTTTTTTATTCTAATACTTTTATTATTTCTGCTCATTTTCACAACTAAAGTGAAATGAATAGTGAAACAAACACTAATAAAAAAAATTCAAATAAAATTTAAATTTTGATTCCCAGAAAATTATCTTGCTGTCATTTTTGTACAATACCTGTTTGTTTCTATAATTTATTTATCGACTTTTTTTGAGTTCATTTCAGTTTAGTTCTGTAAATGACCAGAAATAATGGAAGTAGTCAAATAAAAAAAAAAAAAAAAAAAAAAAAAATTATCGATTTCTGGAACTGAACCATGATAGCTGCGTTCCCTGTTCATGAACCTTACCACTTGAGCCATGGTCACTGACAATACCACTTAGTACAAGTGAGGACTATAACCCTGATCACAGTGGTACAAAAAATTATTTAAATAAATTATCGAGCATTGGCACGAATGGTTTATGGGATTCCATTAAGGGTACCAAAAAGAACATAATTGCCAACTTTAATCGAAATCGGCGATGACAAGGTAAGACTTTCCCCTTGCGAGATGTATTATAATAAATATTCGCATGTGCATTTTACTGTTTCAAGTAAATTGAGAACTCAGATGTAAGTTGTGAATGTACGAAAGAAATAAGTACCAGCTGTGGAAAAGTGAAAAACTTAGACAATTCTTTTCCTGTCGACTTCGAACTATTCAAAATATTACATTCTTTTTCTATATTTATAATCAGTGGTAAATGTGATGGTTTAAATATTTGAGAAAGCCAATCTTGATACATACACAGCATGGAGCTCTTGAAAGTGATTATGGAAAAAGGGCATAAGCAGTGCCTATAAGTTGCTGAAGAACTTTTATTAAGTCTTTTGGGAGTTGACCATGATGAATCCAGCCTTACAGGTCCCAGAAATGCACATGTACCGCTTATAGTCTTTTTCATCAACACTTTCAAGAGCTCCAAACTGTATTATATCAATTTTCTTTGCTTTTAACCAGTCATCTAGGCTTGCACCAAAACCTTTAAGATATATTTACAATAATATTCACTAATGAATGTAATAGTACAAAATGAGTCATGAAAAAGTTACTGTATCAATAAATAAGAAAATCACAATACATTTTTTATTATGAACTACCAGTTGTTTTAATAGAATTCATCATTATCAGAGCAGATAAATGTATGTTCGTGCATGAAGCATGCATATTTTGCATGTTTCGGTGGATCGGGCATATTTTTTTGAATTGTGCATATGACAATTTTTTCCAAGTTCCATACAACTATTCTTAATATTCCAATTCTTATTTGGTGTAAACAACTACAACTGCATAGTTTATTATTTACTGTTAAAAATGAAAAACGTTTTTTTGAAAATTTATTGTTACTATGGCAGAAGAAAAAGAAATTAAAAGTGAAATGTAAACAAAAGCTTGGAATCCAAAGACTTCATATTGACGGAGGACTCAACACTTTTAGAACAATTCACGAAATTTTGAATTCACTTCAAAATTAGATATTTGTAGAAAAAATGAATCATATTCTTCGACGCAGCAGAGGCTACACTATAATTATTGAAATAAGAGGCCTCCTATATTCAAACATTCCTTCTTCTGATGCATATGTGAATGCTTTCTCGCTATATGAAATATCAATATTTTGATACTGTCTTCTTACTTCAAATAACGTTGAACGATTTTCTACAAGTTATAATACTTTTTTGACTGACAGATGAAAATCATTATTGCTCGAGAGTTTGAAAAAGCACGTTATCGTCCATTGTAATCAAGGAAGTAGTGATGAAAAATGGATATTCAATGATTTTACACTTATTTTGAACTAGTTTTTCATGCATATCTTTCGTGCATATTTATGTGTTTTTTCCCGCATTTATATGCGATATTTCCGATTTTTTCTTGCATATTTTCATCTGTCCTGATCATTATTCTGCAAAGTAACAAAGATATGGATAAAAATAATAGCGTGAACAAAAAAATTATGCTTTATAGGAAACAATACATTGAGGACTAAAGAGTATTTGAAAATAAAAGAATGCGTTCATATGTAATAGATTGCAAAATGGAGGCATGCCAAAATAAGGGGCCTAATTTTCAGAAACAGAAAAAATGTGGATTTGAACAAACCTCGCAAAACATAATCTCGTTCTTGTTGCGACTTGTCACCATGCATGCAGACTGCAGTCCAACCTTGACGCCGAATGTTTCTCGTAATCGTCTCAACTTTTTTCTTTGTTTCTACAAAAATGATTGTCTTTCCACCATCTTCATTCACATTGCCAATTTCCTCCAAAAGACGCAGCAATCTGAGAACAGATCATTGACACTGAGAAATTGCAAATTCGCTTTCGACGTGTTCGCGACAGAACAAAAAATATATCAGATCTTCTTAGAGGACAAAACGAGTATTTAATCATTAACGCTCATGGAGAATGTTTCATCATATGAATTTTATATATTCTATTCAAGGATGTCATTGATTGTGTAATTACTTTCTCTCTTTCTCATCTTCCTGGCAAACATCGACAATCTGCAAAATGTTGTGATTGGCAGCAAGGGTCAAAGATCCTATGTTCAATTGAGTGTAGTCCGTCAAATATTCCTCGGCGAGTTTTTGAACTTCTTTGGGCCAAGTTGCAGACCACATAAGAACTTGACGATCGGGGCGAATTTGATCAATGATTTTCCTGATTTGAGGTTCGAAGCCCATGTCCAACATCCTGTCAGCCTCATCCAAAACTAAATAGGTGCATCTTTTTAAGTTGGTCGTTCCACGTTCCAAAAAGTCTATGAGTCGCCCGGGAGTAGCGATGCAAATTTCAACACCACGCTCCAAATCACGAGCCTGGCCTCCCTTGGGGGCTCCTCCAAATATGCAGGTATTTCGTACATAAGACAATGAGCCAAACTCTTGAGCAACTGTTTGGATTTGCTGAGCTAATTCCCTAGTTGGCGCCAAAACAAGGGCTATCGGACCATCAGTACGGTTTAGTGGTTTCTGAAAATTGAATACCAAATATATCATCTCATGCCCACATCTATATTTAGTGAATATAATTATTGTAGAAAAATTATGAATCATATCTTCTCAAAGGACAAAATATGAGTAGAATCATATATCTACATTGAGAATGTTTTATCATGTCAATAATTCTATTATTTCTTTAAGTGGGAAAAAATCTGCACCTATTAATTCTTATTACAAAAAGTCTTAGAGATGCCTAACTGATATTTGTATTGAAAATCTCTTAATTTCTTCATCATTCACTTTTAATAGTCGAACTCTGTAGAAAAAATGTGATATGTTCATCAGAAATCAGATTACTGCAGATATTTTAGCAATGGAAATAATTGTTTTCAAAGTATGCGATTCAACAAGCTTGAACCTTTTTCATTGTTCATTAACATACGTAATTGTAAAGAAAAAGGTATTAAAAATGAATAAGGTCTAATATGAAACGATGAATTAAAAATTAATTTGAAATAATTATTGTAGACAGTTTTAATTGAGCTACTTCAGTTTTTTTAATTGATATCTTTCGAGCTTCAACAACATACAAAGAACAAGTGTGAAGAGTAAGCAATAATTCTAATGAACAATATACATTCATCTTAAAATTGTACCTGAGAATTAATATGAACGATGGCAGGTAAAATGTAACCCAAAGTTTTGCCAGAACCAGTTTGCGCAATTCCAACCATGTTCTTTCCTGACATGGCAATGGGCCAACCCTGGGCTTGAATGGCGGTAGGCTGCGAGTAATTTTGTTTCCTGATACCTTCCATGACGTAATCTGGGAAATTGCCTTCTTCAAAGGACTGAATTGGTGCCGGGATATCATAGCCTTGGAGAGTCATCTTATTTTGTTCCCGGTAGAGCTCAATTTCACGTAGATCACGATTTTGCACACTATGATGTGGTACATAAAAATCTTTTTGGAAGGGTTCCAGTGGAACGCCACTCCAGTCAGGTTTTCTCAAGTTCGTGCCAGCAAAGCTGTTACGGTTCTGTCCACCTCCTCCATAACCACTACCACCGCCATATCCACCTCCACCTCGGTTTCCGCTTCCACGGCTTTGGTAACCTCCACGACTGCCATAACCACCCCCTCCTCCACGACTGCCATAACCACCTGCTCCTCCACCATTATAGTTGCGTTGACCTCCGTTGGAAGATCCTCCTCTGCCGCTACCACCACCCCTGCTGTAGCTTGTCCCAGACGACATCGCACCGTAAGTCCTGCAACAAAAAGGTTGCTTATTTATACTTTCAAGCAAATAAACAAGGTATCACTTTCTCTGCAGTCATTAATTTAGGTCTAACAAAAATTCTAATATTGTACAGTTTTATGTCCTTTAGGCCATATCAGTACTAAGAGTAAGTGTACAGCTCATTGGTTTCACATTGACATACTGCAGGGGCAAAGAGATGCATGAGTTCAGCGCATATGCATCTCTTCGTTTTAAAAGGGTGTATGTGTAAAAAGGATGAGATATGCACTCGGCTTTGGTGTACATAACTTGAATTCCTAAATTTCACTATCCGAACATAACTTTTTGAATAACGATCTCCAAAAATAGGGGTGAAATAATACATATAGCATGGTATTATTAATTTTATACACGTTTTGTCAAATATAGCTGCAATGAAGTATTGTTTAGAATCAATCAATACAAACAATGTTTTTAGAACCAGTAAGATTTTTAGAACATGATTTATTACAAGTAGTTCCAGTAACGCGTTTTGTAATTTTTTTTTGAAGATTATTGCTGTGAAACACTTTTCTGTAGTCAGGATTTTTAATTTTGGAGTCAAGATAATAATGAACAACATACTTGAAATAATATATTGCATATCAAGGGAGAGAACAGCATCTTATCAGGCGCGATGGCAAAATTGTCTGAATTAGTGAACACCGAGCACAGTATACGCGAGGTGTTTAACGAGTTCCGAAAATGTTGCCTGAGCCGTGAAAGGACTCTCTCCCATGATATGCATTATACTTTTTTTAGTAGCCATACAAAATGAGAAGCGTGTTTGGCTGCGTAGCGGATTGAGCCTAGGTTCCCCTTTTTGAGACTGAAAGAACCAGTGGCTAAACAACGGTGTTTAGCCACAGATGCACGTAAACACCGTTGTTTAGCCACGGGACCTTTCACCTCTCGAAAAGGGAACTCTCACGCTCAATCCGCGAGCAGCAAAACACGTTCATTTTATGTGGCTACCATATAAATGTTTTTATATAATAAGCATTAAAGGTTGAAGTATATTGGCAGCTTTTCAAAAGGTTCAGGCATCTTTTTTGTAAAAAAATTTCATTCGCCAAATACTTGGGTTTTATAACTTGGTAAATGTGTGATAATAGTATATTACGTACAAAGAGGCCAAGCAGCGTCTTTTCATGTGTCACGGCAACACTGTAGGAACGAAGGAATACCAAGGGCCGTAGGCTAGAGGGAATTTCTTCGTTTCTACAGTGTTGCTGTCGCGAATGAAAAGGCTCGGGCCCCGTGATACGCACAGTACTTTTTTTGGTAGACGCATAAATGAGAGTGTAATGCACGCAGCTGAGTGGGGGTAGGTTACTTTTTTCAATTCTGTGGAATGTAACTGGTGAAGTCGCACATTATACCACGGTTTATTTATTCACCGTTCAAAAGGGGATTCTTACGCTCAATCCGCGAGCAGTATGAAACACTCATTTTAAGCGGCTACCATAAAAAAATTATCTAAAACTGAGAAACTATACTTTATTAGTACTACCAAACCTTTCCGAATGGTAACTCAATAATATAACATAATATCTTCTTACTAATTATGTTAGCAAAATTAACCAAACTTATGAATATGGAATTTTTTCAATAATGCCATGGCTAATACTATTAGACACATTCTTAGTAAATAAATATTTCTACTAATTTTTTTCTATAACAATAATGTACGAATTTTGCACCTTTTTTGGAGGAGGGGGGGGGGGGGGGTTATTCAAAAAAATGTGGAAAAAATGTAAGATAATTTTTTTAACTTTTTGTCTATACTTTTCAGAGAAGCGCATTTATTGATTAAAACTTTTAGCTGCAATGTCTTTTTTGTTTTTAAATGTTTTAAAGAGTGATTGAGGACTTCACAACTCAGAAAAAAAGGAACAAATGTGGGTCAATTATTCATGATACCTTGTGGGCCACCCTGTAAATACGGCGTTAGACAGACTCAAGCTAGAATTTTTTAGGCGCTTTTTTATACCAGGTGTACTCCTAAGTAATTTCCGGTTTTTTCAATGGATGGCGTTCTGTTTTGTACCGCTGTTGGTAACACATACTATACGTCATTTTGTTCAGTCATATCGAGTGCTTGAACTGCGTTGACATTTTCTCGAAAAAATCTTCCAGTAAGTTTTTATTGCGCTTCAAAAATGTCGAATTTAGTACCGAATTTTGAGCATATGCGCCATGCATTGCTTTTCATGTTCAATCAGGGGAAAAAAGTGTCCGAGAGCCACTGTGCGCTTGTGGAAGTTTATGGTGATCGTGCATTAACACTTCGAACATGTGAAACGTGGTTTCGACAGTTCAAAAATGGAGATTTCGACCTGAACGACGCCGCACGCTCCGGCAAGCGAAAATCGTTCGATGACGCCGAATTGCAAGCATTATTAGACGAAGACAACACGCAAACGCAACGACAGCTTGCAGATGCGTTGGGAGTTCAACAGCAAGCAATTTCCAAACGTCTGCGAGCCATGGGAAAAATTCAGAAGTGTGCAAAGTGGGTGCCCCATGAACTGACCGAGAGACAAATGGAGAATCGAAAAGTGACCTGTGAAATGCTGCTTCAACGATACAAAAGAAAGTCTTTCCTGCATCGTATTGTTACTGGTGATGAAAAGTGGATTTTCCTGGAGAACCCTAAGCGCAACAAATCGTGGGTGAGTCCAGGTGAAGCATCGACATCGACGGCACGGCCAAATCGTTACGGTCGGAAGGTCATGCTGTGTGTGTGGTGGGACCAGTCCGGTGTTATATACTTTGAACTGCTGAAACCTGGCGAAACTGTGAATGCCGTTCGCTACAAACAGCAAATGAAAGATTTGAGCCGAGCCATTGCGGAAAACCGACCAGAATATCAACAACGACAGAAGAAGGTGATTTTGCTCCACGACAATGCGCCGTCGCATAAGTCGAAAGTCGTTCGTGACACGCTGGAAAGGCTCAAGTGGGAAGTGCTTGATCATGCGGCTTACTCACCAGACCTGGCGCCATCCGACTACCACCTCTTTGCCTCGTTGGGCCATGCCCTTTCTGAGCAGCGCTTCGACTCGTACGAAAATGTACGAAAATGGCTCACCGAGTGGTTCACCTCCAAAGGCAATGATTTTAACTGGCGTGGTATCCACAATTTACGAGAAAGGTGGGAAAAATGTGTAGAAAGCGATGGAAAATACTTTGAATAAAATAAAGGTTACGGTTTTTTTGGAATTATGTGTTTTATTTGCAAAAAAAAAAAAAAAAAAACCAGAAATTAATTAGGAGTACACCTGGTATGATGAAACTGGTTAAACTTAACTGAACGCATTTAAACTTTCATACTTTTTATAAAATTTTTGTAAATTTTTGCATATGCTGCTTATTGAACTGCATGTATAAATGAACCTTTAATTTAAAAAGCATGCCTAGTTAACCTTAACTTCAAAAAGCATGCCTTGTGAACCTTAAATTCAAAAAAACTTTTCAATTGATTATATTGCAAAAATTAGTTAACAATCCCACTACAGTTGAGTTGCACACATTCAGAAAGCTTGGGGAAATGTTATATATATGTGAATTTATTTAAGCATGAAGTTAAAATGGGTGAACTTTTTCAAGCATTAAAAATGGAACTGCTAAAAATTTAGATTTGGAGACCTGAGGTTTGTCGGTCGATCCAGAAATGTCCAGAATGTGTTTTTCTGTCGTTCCACTTCATTATGTTACAAATGAGTGGATTCTAAATGAATAGTACTTTGTTTTTTCTTTTGCAAAAAGCTTATTGGTATGTGCTTCAGAGTGATTGAACCACTTAATTGTAATGTCTTTGCTGTGAAAAACTCCTGTTTTGCAGTTTGTTATTGTGAACACAGAGAAATGGATCCAGACTGGACTGTGTGGAATCCGAAGGCATTGTTCACTTTTTGATATACCTCCCACAAGCATTCATGCTCCATCGAGTAGCAAGATGAAGGCATGCCAAAATGGGAGGTCGCTTGAATTGCAAGAATGACACAAAATGGGAAAAAAATTATAATAATTGTAATATATTTCCATCATGGGCTTGGATTTGTATCTCTTGTTCAAGTGACTCTTCGCAGAGTTAACGAAAAAAAAAAAGAATGCAATTGGATGTTACATTTCTAATATTATGTCGGAATGATAATTCATTCTAAGGAGCATATTACATATTTGATTGTTTTGGGAACTTCACATTTCAGACAAGCCGGAATAGAAGCTAAATGATTTGAAAAATTATAGAATTTACACATAAAATAAGAAGGTGTTTCATTTCATTGAAGATTTGGAAAACATTTGTATACTAGTGTCATTTTAAATATAACTACAAATGGAAATATTTTTAGTGTCCTTAAGTCTCATTGAAAAAAAAAAAAAAAAAAAAAAACTAAAAAAACCAAGCATTCCTCATCACATTTTAAATTGGAAAGACCTTCATTACTTCTTCTAAAACTCAGAATTAAAAGTTATTAAAAAAAATTCAAACAATAATTAAGCTTTCTCGACAAGTAGGGGTCAAAATCGAGAATCAAACTTCCCTTAAAATTTTATTCATAATTTTCCGAGGTGACAAGTTCTTTGTCACTTTACACAGAAGTTCAAATCAGAAAAGATTGTTGAGCCTAAAATCTAAGAAACATGATTAGTTGAAACTTGTCACCCGAATATCTTCTGATTTTGTAAAAGTGGCAAAGGAGTTTTTTAATCGATGTGAAGAAAATTTTGAGTAAAGTATGGTTTGTGAATGTTAACCCTACTTTTCGAGAGAATGTAATTATTGTTTAAAATTGAGGCTTAAATAACTTTTAAAATTTTAAGTCTGATAAAGTGATTAATGACTTTTCGAAGAGAAATTAAATAAGGAATCTATGGTTTTTTTTGTGTATAAAAATTTGGTACAACCTGTGTAAATTTTTTTTATATTGATTCATTTTGAACTTATAAAAAAGTATTTCTAATGGTTTTCTAATTCATACAATAGTATAATACATACCTAGGATTGAAATTTTATACTTACAAGTGTGAAGTTTGTAAATAAAAAATTTCTGTCCTAGTTATGTAGGATATTTGATGTACTGAGGGCTGGAAAACGAGTTTAGAGATTTTGAACTGGATGAGAAACGAGTTTTTTAAGCCAGAGTTACATGAAAGTATTTTTGCCTCTCATATATAAAAAGTGAGCATATTTAAATCTGTTTCCAGCGTGGAAGATGAAGTATTTCAGGTCGATACGCAGGCAATCAACAATGACGCCCGACAGGTGGAAGCGGCACTTTGGGGCTGTCTTCCTGCCTGCCGGGTGTCATTGTTGACCGCCTGCATATAGACCTTTAATACTTCATTTTCCCTGTCGAAACAGATTTAGATATGCTTATTTTCAATGTTTTCGAGGTAAAAATTATCGTGTGTATCACGGAGCTCAAACAGCCGATTCGAACTCGTGTGAAGTTTGCCGCCTAAGCGCAGCGAAGGCGGCGAACCTCAAATGAGTTAGAACTCGGCTGTTTTCGCTTATAGGTACATAATGAACTACTGTCATTTTTGCAAAAATTGTCACGACAACCTTCACTATAATGATTTTTAAATTGATGATTCATTTTTTGATCAACAAGCTACTTACGCAAGCATGAACACTGCAGTAAAGGTACAAAAATTAGGCTCGACTCAGGTGGAGCCTATATTGTAAAAAGACAAACCTAGTTACAGATTCTGGTATTTTTTTCATCTTGTTCATATAATATTATCAATCGAAAAATTACTTGTTGAAAAAATTTTACCCAAAAAAGGTAATGTTTATTGATAATCAATTTTACTACTTGAAGGATTGCTTGAAAAGCACTCGACTGATTCTGATCAAAAGCGGACTGAATATTGTGAAGATGTATTTCTGAAGAAGAAGGCAGAATTTTTACGGTATGACTATACATGTTGAAATGGTAAAATTCAAAACTAAAGAATTTTTTCTTAGGATAGATAGCTTCTATGATAACACAAAAATTTTCAAGACAGAAAAAAACAGGTACTCTGTTCCCTAGAAATCTTCTAAACAATATTCAGTTCAATTTTGAACAAAATCAGTCACATACTTTTTAAGCAATCTTCTTGATAGCAAATTCAATAAACATTAATGACCACTGCATTTTCATTTTATAGTAAATTTTTTGTCATCAAATTATCTACACAGTAAAAAAAATCTTGCAGAACTACTTGGGTGTAGTAGAGGCGTTACCACTTACAGTATAGTCAATATGCTAGAAATTAGTACGAATTTACCTGTGTGTAATAAATAAACATCACCGAATAAAGTAGTTCTAGAAGCGTCCAGTAAGTGTACTAAAAATGTGTAATAGTACACCTTTCGATACAGCAAATAAAACAACCTCCTTCGGAAGGGGTAGAATTACAACAGCTAGTAAATTAATCACATTGATGTAAAAGTGTTACCAAAGTAATAAAATCACTGTACTGTGGTAAAAGTATCACCTTATCGTATGAATGCAATGAAATCGTCAAAGTGCAACAAAACGCAGGTCGGACTCAGCGTCCTGTTGCGTCTTATACCATGGCGTATGTTGCCGCTTTTTTATCGCGACTTGCAGGTCCTTGTGCGGAGAATAGTTATTTGTGTACGCAGCGCCGTATTGTCGTTTCGAGGACAAGGACAATAATTTTTCGTCTGAGGCACTTGCCGAGAACCGGGAAATATCGTTCTTGTCCGAGGACGGCAATTGCGACGAGGTACACATTTTATTTTGTACGTCAACGGGTGGCTCCAGTGGCGTACAAAATACCATACATTCTCTTATTCATTTTGTGACAAATAAAGCAATTTATGTGAAATTCATTTTTATAATCTTGTTATTGCATAATCCCATGCAAACATAAACTCAAATTTCTCAGTATATTTAAAATAATTTCTAGTACTTTTACAAATTTCTAGTGGATATATTAGTTTCTAGTACTCTTATCAGTTTCTAGTACTTTTGCTAGGTCCTAGTACTTATGTTTTTCCGTTGTACAATCATGACAAGTCTGTAATTTTACCCCTTCCAAAGGAGGTCGTTTTATTTGCTAGTTTGGAACTGGTAATTCTGCAAGATTTTTTTTACTGTGTATGTTAATATTAGATAACCGAACTATAGAAGAGTAGGATGCTGTAGCCCAAGTTTTCTAGATAAAATATAGACCAAGAGTCAAGACTCGTTTTTTTTCACCATTATTGCACTGTTCCTCTTTGGATTATTATTATTAATTTTTTTTTTTAAATTTCTTTGCCGCTTTGACACACTGAAAAATTCATTATTATACTTATTAGATCAAGTACTTGACAGTTTCAATGAAATTCAATTGTCGGGTCATTAATTTTCAACTATTCTCAAGTTTTTTGGTGTTGTAAACACAGAGAAATGGATCCAGACTGAACTGTGTGGAATCCAAAGGCATTGTTCACTTTTTGATATACCTCCCACAAGCATTCATGCTCCATCGAGTAGCAAGATGAAGGCATGCCAAAATGGGAGGCTTTATTTGTTGATTCGAAGCTGAAAAAACTAGTGGCAAGATTTTTCGTAGTGATTGTTTGCATCAGGAGGTAATCACTCCGCTTAAAAACGACACCAATTTCCCAAGTGTCGGGCCAGAAAAAATAGCTTTTTCATGAATTTAATCATTTCACGTAGGTTTTTTGTTACATTCTGTAGTGACTGACATATTATTGTTTTTAAAACTTAAAATACGTCAATGCCAACCTAAAATTTTTACACAAGTTTATGATATTGCAGCGTATTTAAAGGTACCTCTACACGAGCAAGCAACGAATTTCAACGAGCACAATGCTCTGCGGATTTTTCTGGAGAGTTCCAGAAAATGCGTAGACTGTTCCACAGATTTAAATTCGTCTGTTAAGGGCCATTAACTAAATAGTGCCAATAATAAAATCCTAAGATTTTGCTACATGCTTTTGGAGTGGAAGAACTGTAGAAATGATAAATAACACATGATTAATACCTAGAATATGTTATAGAATTTATTGATATAAACTATTAGATAGGACCTGTAGAATATAGTAAAAAAAAAATGTGAAAACAGAGATTTATGAAAGGAAACTAGTCACTTTCATGGCAATTTGATAATTAAAACATAACTCTAAATGTGATCAATGTTCAACAGACAAATACTAACCGACGTAATAAGCCAAGAACACCAGGTAGTTGGCGAATCCTTGAAGAGAAGGGAAATTTAACAGTTACAATTGGACTTCCATGATCATGCTTTTCCAAAAAGAAGCTTTAACAATCATACAATAGGGTTGAAGGTCTTTAATCAAATTTTAAAAAGATGATTTTGATATTCCAGAAATCAATCTTTCAGGTGCAATTTTTTCCAGACAATTGAATTGATCTTCAATCTTTTTTTGAGAAATTGGGAAAAAAGGTCTTTATAAAAAATTCGTTAGGTAAGGAGTTTTTTTTCCATATTTTATTTAGTTTTCTGTATTTTCACTAACTTTTTTCTTTTACTATTGTGTCGGTTCAATCAATTTTTCATTTAATTTTTCATATTTGTTATTTCAAATATAAAAATGATGCTGAATATTAGTATATTTAAAAATTAAGAGCACCAAAATAAAACACATAATTCTTTAATTATTTTTAAATTGAAAAGTCGTTTACCACTTTCGTAAAACTTAAAATTAAAAACGATATCCAAGCCAAAATTGCAAATAATAAATATCTAACAACCAGCGAGGGTAGATTTCACAGATCAAACTATTTCAAAGTTTTCTTAACATTTTGTTGTAGAGTCCTTTGCCACTTTTCACTAAAGTGAAAATCAAAAAACTTATTTGTGGTACAAGTTTCAACCAATCACATTTCTTAGATTTTATGAAAAGTAGGAAAGGACTTTTCGACTCGGAAGAAAATTCGAAAATGTTCAATCTGTGAAATCTACCCCCACTTCTCATGTGAGCGCATTTATTGTTTCAACTTTGGGCTTGAGCAACTTTTTTAGTTTTGAATCTTATAAAAAGTGATAGATAACTTTTCGACTTGAATTTCAATAAGGAATAACGGTTTTTTTTTTTTTTTTTGATGCTTTGAATTGGAAACACCCTGTTTAACATGAATTTGAAACATGACGTTTCATGTATGCAATTATTTCCCATAATTTCAAGTTTTCGTTCAACTCCAGCAAGCCAGTATTTAGGGTTAATGTCCAAATCATCGGCCTCAATGCAGATGCAATAGTCAAATAATTTTTCCAGTTGAAAAATATACCTTTACATATTTGTGAACAAGCACGCGCAGGCATACAGGTTTCAATTATCAAAAAATCAATGATCTGACACGCTATAGACCTTTCATTATCGCCGTGCTAATCGAAAAATTAAAACTCAATTACAAAGCACGCGGAAGGATTATTCCAAAAAAAAAGGGAATTATGTTCGCGACCAAGTTTTTTACCTCGAGCGGAAATTACAAAATGTATCGTAGAATAAATGAAACGTCCGTTTCGGGTAATGACACGATGCCGTTATTTCGTTGAGACACGAGGAGAAAAAAAATGGCCGCCGATTTTAGAAAACCAATATCAAATTTTTGAGGGGATTTCGTTTCCAAGATTATGTGACAGTGGAAAAAAAACTTACATGGTTTTTTGTTGTTTGATGAAACTTTTCCGTATTAACTTGAATTCTTCGAAAGTTAGGCTACTGCAACAAGATGCCTGAAAACGGAAAATATCCCTCGAGTTAATCTAAAATTATGAGAAGCACATTGTAGCAAGCGTTATTTCTGCGTGAAACAATCAATAATCAATGTCTGTTGATTTCAGATTATTTACCAAAGTAGTTACGAAAAGCCGGATTGGTTTTGAGATGATTTGAAACTTGAAATTATGTGAAGAATTTACACTGCTCGATGCTGCTCGATCTCAAAACGGACGACAGGCCAGGGCTCGTACACGAGAGAGGACAACAAAGTGTAAGAGAGGTGAAGATATGATAAGAGACGAGAAAGCAGGGGGCGTTCATTGCCATGCAGGCGTCGGGCACTTGCGTGTTAAATTTTAATCTAAAAAAGTGGGGGGAATGCAGCGGTGACATCTCTTGGATCGCTTGGCGTTCTGCCTTCCCCTCAAGTCGCAAAGCTAAATTGACAGATGTAAACCAGGTGGGCTAGACCATAGACATAGGAATATAGGGACGGAGTGTAAGCTAGCGGGGCGAGGCTTCTTGAGGGGCAAAGAGGGAAGTTTACAAACCACGTGACTGTGCCTGATTCTTATTTGCTGCCTACTGCCCGCTACATTTTTTCAAGGCACAGTACGAGGCAACGAGTTTTGATGAGTGTTTTGAAAACATTATCACTTGTCACTGCTTGCCACGAATAATTTGTTTAAGTTTATACAAAAGATGTAAAAATGGTGCAGTGTTGCGTGCCAAAGTGCGGGAAACGGAGTGACACGCAAGGCTGGAAAAAGAAACCTCCGGGCGTGCATGGAAAAGTGACTTTTCACAGGTAAACAAGACAATTTTTACATAACCTTCAACCGAAACCACTCAAAAATTAACAATTTCTTATCACGATAAAATTAATAATTCATATTTTAATTATCTGCTTACAATTTGTTTTATTTTTTATTAGTTTTGACATAAGTTTAAAATGTCAAAACTATTGAAAAAATGTCCAAACTGTTATGAATGTCATAAGTTGTCAAAATCAGTGTTTGTCGCTCATTTTCGCTTAAAGCAATAGCTGCAAAACTTTTTTCTTGGTTACTTTTCAAATAATATAGCTGACAAATTTTTTCTAGAAACTCGCTCACTTTCCAAAATTATTATGGTCATTCATTTTGATTAAATTGTTTGTAACTGGGTAAATTTATAACACCAAACTGTTTGATATTGGACCAAAAAATAAAAGACAAAAAAATAGACAAACTTTCTGTGTTTTTACAGCGAATATTTTCTTTAAGATAAAAATGCTACTATTTTCCAGTTTACCAAAGGATACGGGACTTCGAAGAAAATGGTGTGAAATCATTGGTATAGAGGAAAGATATTTTTTGTCAAACAGCGCCCGGGTTTGTAGTGATCATTTTTCCAAGGATTCCTTCACCGTAAAAGGAGGACTAACGTTTATAAAACAAAACATGTTGCCTCGACCTGACAAAATTTCAACTGATGTGAAAATGATGTCTCAAGGTAGTTTTCATTTTTACAGAGGGAATGGGATGACTTTCATTTTAAAAAATGTTCTCATAATACATTTATTAATTTTTATTGTATTAGCTTTACTTACTTCGCAAAGTAACTCTTATTTTGTTGAAACTTCATTTTCTCAAAATAGACATTGTAAAGATGCCCAATCTTGAACTTTTCATCATTTTTATCTCAGAATCTGTTGTCTTGTGTGAATTGAAAAATTCAAAATCTCAAAACTTTTGCACTCTTGAAAACATATTTAAGGTTTTTTTTTTTGACTGCGACACTTTTAAAAATATATAATATAATGAATAATTTTGAAATTTTAATCTGTTATACCAAGAATATAATAACTGAATACTATAAGAATATTATAATTTCAAAATTGAAATGTAATGTAATTACTAAATAATATAATAACATTTTCATTCTAAAATTGTAATATAATAAAAAAACATACAATAATCAAATATTACATTGTAATTTATTATTCAAGCAATAAAAGAATAATTACATATGTTAAAGAATAAAAATAAGAATAGATGTATGTGATGTATTTGTAATTTGCTTACATTTATTTTTTTAATATTTTTAACAGCTTGAATATTCAGATTTAACAACACCTTTTGAATTTAAAAATAGTCCATATTTCATTTTCTTTAGGAAAATTCCTAAGGCATGGCAGTGGAATTTATAAATTATATGTTTTCAGATGATGGAATGAAAAACACGAGTGACCTTGGTGGTGAGAACCATCATGAAACAACCGAAGCTACGTCTAGTTTTGATAATTATGTCAGCAAGAAAAAACACCTGAACATCCAAAACGAGCATCATGACTGCTTCGGTAAAAAAATTATCCAATAATAAATATTCAAAAAAATGTTATATTCAAACTGAAGCTTTCAATTTTATTATTATTATATTCGCAATTTTTTAAATATTCATTTTCCTTATTGATGCCTTTGCCGTAATTTTTACATTCAACGTAGCAATAAAGAAAATATAGTCAATAATAATCACAATTACAATTTAATAACATATTATGACTGTATAATATGTAATGTAATATATATGTAATGATACATATTAGTAATATTTCTAAAAATATAGTAATAAAATATATAATAATTACGGCAATCTTCAGTGTATGAAGGTATAAGATGACAATGTCGAAAATTTTCTGAAATGTGTGAATTTTATTTCATAATATAACATTTTTTCGCAGAAAAACCAAGTATGGTGGATAAGGAAATTACTGTTTCGCCTTTCGATTTTCCTGAAGGAACTCTTGTGAAACCACACAAATCTACTGTCGACCAAGCAACTCAAGTTTCGCCTGAAATAAAGTTTTTTTCACCTGAAAAACAACGATTACGGAGTCGAATCGCTTACTTGCAAGAAGAACATACGAAAAACTTGAGGCGGGCCAATCGCACGATCCGGAATCAAAATGAGAAAATTGCAAAACTATTGGCAGCAATCGACGAGACTGTCAAACAACGCCTACTTAACGCAGGAGATGCCGAGAATGTTGGTAGGTTAGGTCGATCTATTTGCGAACTTCTCGATCGTTTGTCGCAAAAAACAAAAGGTTCATCTGTGCCCAAAGAATACCCTCCCGATCTTCGTACCTTTGCCTTAACTCTACACTATTATTCCCCGAAGGCATATGATTATATTCGCGAACAATTTCAAAATTGTTTACCGCATTCAAAAACTCTTTCCACTTGGTACAATTCAGTTGAAGGGGATCCAGGAATTTTGAATGAAGCAATAGATGCTATAAAAGAACGAGTGAAATTAATATCGCCTCATTTTCTATTTCTTTCTTTAATCTTCGATGAGATGGCTATTCGTGAACAGGTTGAGTTAGTTGGCGATACATTTTCTGGTTACGTTAATTTAGGCCCGAACATTGATTGTGGTGAACGCGTTCCCGCGAAAGAAGCACTAATTTTCGTTGTTGTATGCATTAATGACGGGTGGAAAATTCCGGTGGCGTACTTTTTAGTCAATGGTTTGAGCGCAGATTTGAAAAAAAATTTAATCTTGCAAGTTCTTGGCGCGCTTTATGAAACCGGAGCGAAAGTAGTTTCGCTGACTTGTGATGGGCCCCAGTCTAATATTTTGGTATTGAAATTGCTTGGTTGTTCTTTTAATGATACTGAAAATTTACAGACTACTTTCCTGCATCCGGTATCCGGGGAAAAAATCGTTGCCTTTTTGGATCCGCCTCACATGTTGAAATTAGTGAGAAATGTACTTGGCTCCTTAAAGGTACTTCACATGATTTACATGGGACATGTAGTGAAAATTTTCTGGGGCCACATCACAGCACTACATGAACTCCAAGAAAAAAACGGCATGCACCTCGCCAATAAATTAAGAAGCGCCCATGTTCATTTCGAAAAAAAAAAAATGAATGTAAGATTAGCGGCTCAAGTAATGAGCAAGTCGGTCGCCGTATCATTATCGTTTTGCAAAAATGATTTGAAACTTGATCAATTCCAAGACTGTGAGGGCACGATTGCTTTTCTAGAATTCTTTAATGATTTATTCGATATTCTGGATTCCAGAAGCATTCGAGATAGAGGCTTTAAGAAAGCTTTATGTCGAGAAAATGTAGAAGATGTTTTGCTAAAATTTAACGAATGCAAAGTAGCAATTCTCTCGATGACGGACGCTGCTGGAAATCTTTTGCTTAATACGCGGAAAAATACAGGTTTCCTAGGTTTTCTGGTAGATATGGAGAGTGCTGTAACACTTTTCAAGCACCTCTGCGTGGACAATGATTTTTTGAAATACATTTCCTTTTACAAGATTAGTCAAGATCACGCCGAATTAACGTTCGGCTGCATCCGTCAACATGGGGGAGGGAACAATAATCCAAATGCGAGACAATTGAAAGCAGCAATTAAAAAAATTGTTGTCCACGCAGAGGTTCGGGAAGGGCGTAGTGGGAACTGCCTCCCACTGGAATCAGTCCGTATTTTACATTGTCCATCTTCTGCGAAAAAAAAAAAATGAAAAAGCGCAAACAGAATCAAAAACTGCACAATATGAGACTGATTCTATGCACGATGAAAACTTTCATGAAATTGACAATGAAATTCTAGATATAGTTAAAGAGTTAGGCATCGATGTCACTAGTGTGGAAGATATGTCAGAATCCGATGATTATATTTTCGATGAATTTTCCGAACATGTCATCGAGTACGTGGCAGGCTATGTTGTTTTCCAAATCAAGAAAAGGTTTAAATGTCAATCGTGTCAATTCACCCTTTCAGAAAGTTGTATCACAAAAAAAAATTTAATTTTCGCAAAAACTCAAGGCGGTCTGACGCAGCCATCATGTCTCGTTCTTGAAATTTGTAAAGTTTGCGAAAGTGAGATCAGGAGAGTTACCGAGGGAAACGATGCCTTCAATTCAAAAGATTTCAGTCTAGAAGCGATGGTCAATTTGTCATTAAAAAAACTAAAGGATATTTATTTTTCAAGCGCAGAAGAACATGTTAATCAAAAAGTTTTTGAGGAACACAACACATTTCTAATTAAAACAATCGCTACAAAGTATATTAAGATTCGTTTTCACTTTATTTCATTAAACTACATAGACATAGCCAAGAGCAAACGACATTTTTTTAATAAAATGATACTTTTTCAAGGGCAATAAGTTTCCCTCGATTATTCGAAGACTCACGTTACTGTTAACTGTGAAAGTACAACAAAAAAAAAAACCACGAATACTGTTTTACAGGCGCCAATGTGCTTTGTTGACCTAAGTTGTGTGTGATAAATAAACTTTTTGTAAAAAAAAGGATCTTTGAAATCATTTATGTACAATACATGCGTTACATAGATCACGGTTTTCCAAATCTACTGCTTAACAGAAAAATTTCCCTCAAAAAGATAAAGTTGATATGAGTTAAGCATTTGGAAAAAAAATGCTATTAAAATTGCAGTGTAATGCATGGCAATAACTGTATATAGTAACTTGCATTTTATATATGTTTTATAAAAACCCAAGTTTACTAGGGTAAAATAATAGTTTATTCAGTTTCATAGGTTTCGTTAAAACTTTGTATCGTCATTAATATTACTGTTATCAAAGAAAAACCGATGCAAATATTTTTTCGGAAAAAATAACTTTCAACTTTTCTTGATGAATGAAAATGTTTCGAGTTATTATTTTTCTTCACAGAATATTTTTCGTATTACTGTAATGTTAATTTGTTAATTTTAAGTACATGTATTTATCACATAACTCATTTTCATCACGAAAAAGTGCCTTTTCATAATAAATATCACACAAAATGCAACTATTACTTTTAAATTTCCCGGTACTGAGCATGCGCGCTGTGCTGGCCAATCAAATTCTGGCACAGTCTTACCCCCCTCGGTAGGTACACTCCCCTCGCCTAAAGTAGGACTTTACGCTCCGTCCCTATATTCCTATGTCTATGGGCTAGACAGGTCGATTTCTTCAAGAAGAAATGTAGTACCTTTCGATAGGTAGAAAATCTCAGGTGGCGCTCGCTACGAAAAAAAAATATTTGACATTTAATATAAATAAATGTCAAAATGAAAACAACCATCTTATTTTCATAAATATGCATAATAAAACATGTAAACAAAAAGAATTTCGTAAAAATTCCCATTTACAGCAACGACAAAAAATAAATAAAAATACGTCTGCGCCGAGTATTATTCAAATGGTCTCCCGCGCCATTTCCCCTCTGTTCCCCTCAGTTCCCTTTCAGTGAATAGTCAGCGCCACCTGAGATTTCCTACCTATCGAAAGGAACTACATTACTTCCAGCATTGCTTCTTATGGAGACTTGTCCACACTGATGTAAACAACAGAATTGAGGTTACCGAGATATAAACAGAGCCGTATTCAATTGTTTTTCATATTCTGGCCGTTTTTCGGTTGCTACTGGTAACGGCAAACATTTTTCCCCTCAAGCCCTAAGCCCTGCGTATGCGCTCAGAAGATACGTTCAAAATATCCTCTGCTAATTTTCTACCAAAGCTTCCTATGAAGTAGCCCACCCCTGCTGCATGTTGAAAACGTGAGATCATTTTTAGCACTACATCAGCGCCTCTACACACCAAAACCCCACCCTAGCTCTCAAAACAAACCAAGCAACAGCGTTCACAGATTTCCCTAGCCTAGTTCCTACTACGCCCATTTCACTCCGTGTAAATTTTCTTACGACCATAGTAGAATTCTACTACACTGGGGAAAAAATCCCGGCGATTCAACATGGCCGCTTTACGTTACTGCTTTCTCGTCAACCCAGCCGATCCAGCCCCATTGCCATGGGAAATCCCCGTGTGCTGCCAATACTGATCTGACGGTCAGCTGCTTTGTCCGTCGTATCACTATATATATATCGAATTCGGTCGTTTCAGCATTGGATTCCCGTTGATTCCCCGTGACCATCGTTCCTACTACGCCTATTTAACTCCGTGTAAATTTTCCTACTACCGTAGTAGAATTCTACTACGCCTGCGAACGCTGCAAGCAATGCAAGCAAGTGACAACTTATGACAGCTTGTGACAGCTGATGGACGGCTTTAATAAAATTAATAAACAACAATAAATAATAAATATTGATTTCAATGAACCAAGTAAAACATTTTGCAATGTTTGGACTAATTTCATGCTATGCACTGGAATATAATGTAAAATTAATGTTACAACAAAACTCATTGTTAAAAAAGTTTTGATTCACAACACTTGAAATCACTTAAATAATTAATTGAATAATTTACATTATTTTTTCGGAAAATTTAATTTACAATTGATAATTTACTGGATTTAAAAACGTTGATTTTTTATTCTTTTCAAACATTGTTTAAAAAGAAATCAATAACTGTCAATGCTGTCACTAACATTTTGAAATAAACAACTCACATAGCAACGGAGAAATTTGAATTCTGCCCGTAAACAACTCGAAACAAAACAAGCGAAATCAAGCGACTTCAGCGCCTCTACACACCAAGACCCCGCAACTTTTTTCAATCTCATCCAGCCGCGTGCAACTTCGTTAGTTCCCGATTCACGCTGTGGCACCGACAGGTTCACTCACCATCAAGCTTTTGGATTGTGTCATGTGACGACAAGCTTCGGCTTGATTCTACTCTGGCCGCGGACCAAGCCGAATCCTTAGACCATTTAGTACATGGACTGCTAATACCATAGTAAAAGCATTGGAATCAGGCGTGGCTGGATAGTGACGTCACACGACGCACCAGTGCCGTATGAAAGCGCTCAACGCTCTGCGCCTTTCAGACATGTAATTTAATGTGGGGTGACCCCACATTAGAATTATCTCGTTCAATTGTTGTAATATTCAAATTTTTACGCAGAATTGCATTGAAACTCGTTCGGAACGCCTACGAGTATATTTTTAATAACATTCATTTAACAAATACATAACAAATTCTATATTTTCAAAAGTATCTACTCTTTACTCGCAGTTTGTACAATGCTATTTTTTAATTTTGTTTTGTATTCAGTAAATTAAATGTAAATTGATTTTGAAAAACGGAAAATTCATAAAAAACCACGTGAAAGTATTAATTCAAGTCATTTATTCAAATATCGTACATGGCGTTACTGATGTTTGAAAAGTACAATTTTCGTGTGGAAATGCCTAACATGTTTAGCGATTTTTAGTGTTTTTTTTCCTCATGGTGCATTCGGATTGTTAAAAACATTCTTCCGATGAATGCAATCAATTCAAAGTAATGATCCGGGAAATGTTCGAAATGCTCCGAGGAAAAAAAAATCTTCGATGTCGAAGAACTCAATTGTTTTAAAACTTGTTCCTCGAAAGTCGATTGGTATATGTCGTTTGAAGAACGAATAATTTGTTTTTTTTGCAAACAAAAATGGACGACTTCTTCCGATGGATATGACAAAAAGCCACGATTTTTCGTATCTATCAATCGTGATGAACTAGACTCTCCGACGATACTTGAAAAACAGTTCATGCACGTTTTAACTGAGCAACCTTCTTTGAATTTTTTCACTATAAACCCTGCGATGTATCGAACTACTTCCTGCACATACTCTGATGGAATCTCAAAATCGAAATTGAACAACTCGTTTTCTTCGAAATCTTGATCTTCAAAAATTTTGGCGTATTGATGATCATTTTCTGTGTTTTCAATTGCATCGTTTGTACATTTATTTTCCGCGGCCTTTCGTTTGTAACTTGAAATTGTTAGCAAAAGAATATCGTTCGGTAAACAATTCCCATTTTCCGATTGGGCAACTTGCTGGTGGACATTGCGTATTGAAACTGGTAACAAGTGGGATTGTTACAAAAGCCTCCTTTTATACGGATTGCAGAGAAAAATGACTCCAACATATCTTGCGAAATTTTATAAGTTAGAAAATATTCGTAACCATAATTCGATTGAAGATGCTCAGAAAGTTTGAAAATATTTTTCAAGCAAATGATTAATCCTACGAACCCGCATTTTCGTGGTCCACTTATGAGTGGTACCCCTTTAGCATCTCTTAAGCCACGAATGTAGTGTATAATATCTTCTGCTCTTTATTTCAACTTTTCTTTGTTTTCGTTGCACAAAGAAATTCTGAAAGGCTGTTTGAATTCATTATTATACCGTTTTTGGCAATTCAAAATGTCGAATGCGTCATTGAAAATTCTGCAGAATTTCGCAGTGCCAGCAGTACTTTTTAATTCGCCGTTTCGTGCGTCTAATATTTTGTCTCCCAAAAAATTTAAGGCTTCACTGACAGAATTGCTGAGAACTTGTACAGCTAAACGCACGTTCATTTTGTTTTCATGTATGTAGGTGTGTCGCTCAGTTAATTTTGTCAAATACAGTCCTTCGTCATTTTGTATAGCAAGAATAGCCAGTATATGATTCCAATCGATAATCTGGTCATCAGTGTCAAAAAAAGGTCCGGTTTCCGCAAACGCATTACGAACATTTTTTATCATATGTGACGGATCAGGGAAAATAAAAACTGGATGTTCCTTTTTTTCATTAGGGTGTGGAAAATACAACTGACATTTTTCCGACTCTATATTAGTGTCGGCACCTAATGCTTTGGCCATGGCATTGTTCGTCCGATCGCCATCGTACGTCAAGGAATGAATTTTGATTCCATATTCGTCAAGTAGCTGCAGCATTATACTAACTAAATTGGCGTGTTCTTGTCCAGTGAGGGTATGTATCAAAAAATAGGCAGGAGTGACTTTGAAAGTACCCTTCAAATCGACGAGCATAAAAACTAACGCGTGGTTGGCCTTGAGGTTGCTTTCTTCGAAGAGCGGCTTCTCCGTGAACGGGTTAACCCCGCAGTCAATGTAACCGAAACGCTTACCATGTTTTCTTTCAGTCTGCATTTTTATGGCTATTTGATCAATGACCATATTACAAACCAATGGTTCTTTCGACTCGTCTGCTACTTTTTTCAGCGTTTCAAGGACGTCTCGGTTGAATCCGGGCCTCGCATCTAAAGTACACAACCATTGACGGATTGTAGAGGGACCAGGCAGAAGATTCCCAAATCGTTTTCGAACATAATTATAGGCACGGGAAGAATAAAACTGCAGTGTCAAGGCGAATTGGCACAATTCGGCTTCGTATTTCTGACGTTTCCCCAGCGACGTCCTTTGATTGAAAAGATGGAGAACTTTTGGGAATTGATCCTGATAAGTGTAGAAAAAATTCTTGTTATTTATGAAATAATTCATATCATGTTGTAGGATTTTCTGTATGAAGTAAAATCTAAGGCCTAAATCCCACAATGATAAATGAAATGTACAAAATGGCATGAGATTAACAACACTCCATGACGATATGGATATGTGCGATTTATTCAGTATGATCATGTATGAGCGACATTCAAGTCGATCGCATGACTGTTCATCAGTTAACATCATTAATACACAATGATTACAGCTCGATTTTATTTTACAAAAAGTATAAGAAAATATGAACACTGGTAAACGTCACCGGTCTAGATTTAGAGAGCACTATGTACTCTTATACACAATACTTGCAATTGACGAGCTCAGAGCCAAAATGGAACAAGTAAAAAACAGACTTATGCACTCAGAGAAAAAGTAAGCTTCTTCAGCATGGCAGTGCCCCACTTTGCCCCAGCAGAAGCTCAACACTAACCGTGACTTGTTCGCTCGCATGTTCGCTAAGCATATTATTCTTTCTTATTTCCTTCATTGCCTCTTGCAAATTATGAATTCTCTTGTTTCTGCGGCGTAGTCGTTCCTCCAAAATCTTTATTTTCTTCCTTTGCTTCTGTAGAGCAGACTGCATAATTTGGTAGCCTTTTCTCCCGGTTCGTTTATTGAACATTTGTGGTGTCCCAATATCTCCCGGATAACGGGCATGTTCAATCGCAGTGAGGGTGATTTTAGGTTGTAAGAATGTTCCAAGAACCCTAAAGTTGAAGAAAATAGTAAATAAGTTGATATTTTTGTGATTTTTTATGGCGCTGAGATAGAAAATGTACCTGATAAACATTTCGGAGAATCTGTGCTCTGGTCATTGATAGGGGTCGAAGCTCGAAGAACGGACTGTTCCTCCAATTCCTATTCGTTGTCCTGTCCAGTTTGCGTGGAGTCATCCATTGGATTCAAAGAATCTGAAAGAAAAGAGAACGTTTTCTAATGAAATTTCGGTTGGAAGTTACAAATTTTTCCATATGTAACTCAAAACAATAAATACCATTTGTTTCGATCACCACATCCATTGACGAAGGTTCATCGTTTTTTCCATTCATGACCACATTTTGGGCTCTGTAAAAAAAAGCACTGTATAAAACAATAATATCAATTACGAAAAGAAAAAATTCTGTTTTAATTATACACTTTCAGTAAAAAAAATGTCACTGATATCAAAAATACACATCTCTATTTGTTTGTTTAATATTTTGTGCGTTCTTTGGTTTAGAAAATGGTTTTCCATCACAAATACAGGGGCACTCGAGAATAGGAGAAAAAGGTATCATACAATGTAGAACCCTGATTTCGTGGGAACCTACTGGATTTGAAACGAAATTGTTTTTACACTTCAAACATATAATACCCTTCATTGTATTTAAAAAAATGTTAAAAAATTGAATTTTCAAAAACATTAAAACTGAATAGCCTGACTTCTATTATGAATTTTCGACAATTTTCTGAATATTCCCATATGAATTTAAATCTCAATAAGATTGAGGCAGGTCTAACGAATTTTTTATAAATGTATTCATACTCGTCATTGATTTTGAACAAAGTTGGAATTGCTGTTTTTTCAAGAACCACGCGTCCGCCAGTGCCTGGAAGTTTGCAAAAGTGTTGCCTTTCAAAATGCTGGCTACATAAACGTGCATTATCCGGGACAGAGTTGCCACGGTTGCAAGCCTTTATCCATAACATTCTCCTATCATCGTTTGGAAACCTGTGGAATGAATTACTTAATTAAAAATCTTTAACGTAGAATTATAATTAAAAATTGCAAAGCTAACATTCATTTGAAATACCAACGCCTTTAAGTCATAATTATGAATGTATAACATGTAGAGCCTTCATTTTTTTACTTTTACCATTTTTCGTTCTTGACGTTTTCGACGATACTTTCGATATTTGTAAGATTGTAATTAAAGAGCAATCTACAGCAAATGAGTCACTGACCAAAAAAACGCGATGGCTCGCAAAATTATTGGCTACGAAAAATTTCGACATGAAGAAACCTTTATTTCCATGGCAGGAAAATCACAGGGAAAGTCATTTATCACTGGCAGAAAAATTCAATTTTTTCTCCTGCATATTTCTACAAAAAGACAGAATAAGAAATCAACTGGAAGAAATTTCAATACACCTTTTCTTATTAGGTCATTTTTATTAATTAATTAAGTAAAAAATAAGGTCATTATTTTTTTATTAAGTCATATTTTTTCTGTTACTGTCTACTTTCATTTCAATTTTTGTACATTACAAAAATCAGAATTTTTGTTTCTTGAAGTACGTGTGTATGTAGAAAAATTCAAGTCTAGTGAGTATTTTATTACTGATAAAAAAATACATAGAAGACCTGGAAATCAAAGTCGGCTAACCCACATTCCAATAAGCCTGGTTTCTTAGGTAAACAGTGAAGAAAATAAGCTTTATCAAAAAGTGGGTTAGCCAATTTTGACTTCCATGTTTTCATATGTTGTATATTGATATGCAATTTATATATAAGCAATAGAAGAAATAAAAATGAATCTTGTTTTAATTATTGCATTTGCATTAAGCATAAGGAAACACTGAAACTGTAAATAAAACATTCACGTACGTGAAAAATGATAAACCAGAGCCCGTTCTTTCCTGACAAAAAAAGCACACCCTCCCACGATTTTGTTTCTTCCCTTGTGTTGAAATAATGCCTGGAACATTTAGACTGGACTGTTCCTTGTTGAATCCAGCGTTGCCATCAGACTTTGTCAGGCGAATTATTCTCGCATTTAATGCAGTACTAAAAAAAAGAAAAATATATTTTGTAGAAATAAATATTCCAGTATTGAAATTGAGCTGCTTCAACAAATTAGACTAGAAGGATCGATATCAGCTGAAAAACAGTTCTATTTTTTTGACTTCATAATGAGTACATCAAAGAGAAATGAAAACAATTGTATTCTTAACATTGTTTGAAATATTTAAAATATAATACTCACTCATCGATGTGACGGATCGACGGTATTGTGCCTTTTTTCAAAATTCGTTTTTGTGTTTCGCCATTTCCAAAAAAATCAGATGGGACAAAATGCCTGTTGCAAAATCGGGCATTTTCGACTTTGCCTTTAATGGATTCAGCAGATAGACCAAAGAAACGTAGCCACTCATTTTTTCGATCTTTTGGAATGCTATTGAGAACATTACAGACATGTATACGATTTTTGTTTTCATGAATTAGATATCCAAGTAACAAACAACTACATACCTGTGATACGATAGTCGATTTTCACGATCGTTTTTGATTTGGCCACAAATAAAGCAGCAATGGGAACTTGTCATTTTTTATTTGTGCCTTTGTCTCGAACTTTATACGGCTTTTCATAATTTTTTTGAAAGACACTTTTATTTAATGTAATGCCGATGTTTACATTCATCAACTGTCTCGATTTGTTTACATTGGTTTTACGATCGGGAGGCGTCGTTGTCACGTCGGGAAGATTCGTCGTCGTGTGACGTCATTGTCCTTTCTCCTATGTTTCCACGGCAAATGGCGGCCAACTGGCAGTCCATGTACTAACTAGTCTAAGGCCGAATCCCGTTCGCCCAGCCCCCGGGCACGAGTGAGCTTCACGTATACCTTTAATGTCCACTGAAATTTGGTGGCGCCACGTATACTAGTCCGCCGGAATTCATGCGCACATTAAATCCTATACGTGAGCCGGTGAGCTGTTAACCAGTCTTGCGAAGTGTAGAATAGAGGGGCAAGAGGAGAAGGAGGAGAAGAATAAGAAAATTTGAGAAGCGAGGTAAAAAAGTGAAAGTAACGATTCTCGAGCAGGGCCAGGGCGCTCGGAGGGCTCGGAGGGTTTTCGAACATTTCAAATAATTCCTCGCCGACTGCATCTCATTAATATTAGGCACGTAATATTTTAGAAAGAGGTCGGGAGTATTTGAAATATTTATAAGAATGTAAATAATTAAAATAATAAAGTAACAAATATAATAATAAACTATTTATACTAATAAATTATAAAAACACATCTTGTTTTTAATAAGTATTTTCGTATCAGTCTAGAATATAAAAATACATACCGTGAATGTGATGGAAAATTAACCGATATGACAAAATATGGAGATATTACATTGTTTACTTAATTAGGTTTAACTATAGTAACATTATATTGTAAAATTTGAAAGTATTACAATTACGTGTATGTAAAGGTATTATTCAAGTGGATGATACATAATGATAAAGATCTGTAATTATTCATTTATTTTTAATAAACATTATATGACTTTGCCGAATTTCATATTAAAATGTTTGCAGCAGTGTGAGTTTGTATTCATATCTTTTTGATAAAAACCATGCATTGCTGAAGTTGCCTAGAACACACACGTAAATATGCATTGAATTAAAAAAAAGAAAAATAGAAAATAAATTGACTTGATGAGGGAGATGGACGAGGCTAAAAAAAACTTCAATAAAAGTTACACATAATTAAATTATTTCCTAGGAATGCTTTATTTTATCGTATTTGAAAGTTCAATTTAATTAATAGTAGAAATATATTGTAATTAAAAGAATCTTTGCACTCGATTCTGCTTACGATTCCCTTTAAAATTTTCGTTATTGACTTTTTCTAGCCCAAAAATATATTACTAAAAGTAAAAGGAAAGGAAGGAAACAAGAAATAGAAAAATCAATGTCAACATTTATTTCAATTTTTCAGCAATGTGCTAATGTTTCATGAATTTTGAAGTTTTTTTGACGTGACAATTTTTTTTTCCGACGTCTCGAATCGTTGCTGAGTACATTCGCATTCTTAATAGTAAAAATGTTTTGACGATTTGCGAAATCACCAACATCTTATGATCCTTGCACGGGTAATTAGGAATTCCTTGACCCAAAGCTTCATCGACAACCAAATAAGCAACTTCAACTGAATCTAACCCGGAAATAAATTTGTAAAGCGGCAAATTAGGGTAAACTAAATTTTCATTTTGTTCCGAATTTTGAATTGAGATACCCTGAGTAGTTATTTTTGAATTTTGAGAAGTCAATGCAGAAATACAGGAATGGCATGACTTGATTGACTTGTAGTCTACTATCATTTTACATACACGACCTGTAACGTAATATGATAAGCAGTCTACCATCAATGGACCACAGTAGTCATGATCAACTGCATCGAAGTAATCCCATTCTGTATTCTCAATGACTTTTTCTAACTGATTTTTGACGTGATCAATAAAAGTTTGCTTTTTTTGACTCGAATAAATCTCCCTGATATCCGATAACTTTAGCAAAGGTTCTTTTGGTCCGTCGACAGAAATGGAACAATTTCCAGATTTGGGGGGTTTTATCAAAGCGAAAGTTGATAATATTTTGTACACTAGCAAAAAGGTTGGGGTTGATGGATGATCGTTTGAACCACTCCCTTGTCGAATGCAACCGAAGAATCTCTGGAAAATTTATTCAAAACATTTAAAATTCAAACTCATTACAACATAAAACTGTCGGCTTTTCGACAAAAAAAATAAGAGTAGAAATCACGATATGAGTATAAAAGTAGTAATTTCGATTCATCTGTTTTTTTAGCTCTTCCGTTAAAACAACAGAAATTTACTGCTGGATCAATGAGGTTTATTTTCCAGTGTACCAAACGTACCAAATAATATGGCTCGTACAATGTGATTTCGTGTCCCTTAATTGTTTACACCATTTGCGGTGTAACCCAATTATGAAGGTGACGTGTTAATAGAAGCCACTCGAAAGCGAAACGGCACAGAAAGTAGTCTCGTTTTCTTTTCGACAATCAGTGGTAGCATGTGAAGTCGACTTGACTGTGAAAAGTAATTTCCAAAGTATCTACTTATTTTACATCATGAATCCAATTCCCACATGCCAAAAAAGGACATAACTTTTTATTCAATTTCCAGTTTGTTTCGAGTTATTGTCACTTAGAAAAGTATGAAAAAATTTTGGATTAGGTTTTATACATGAAATTGCCTACTACTTGCAGAAGGAGCGCAGTTAATGTTAAACTTTTAGACTTTAATAACTTTTTTTTTCCTCAACGTTACAGAAAGTGGTAAAAGATTTTTCAACTTGCAATTAAGCAAAGAAATACGTATTTTTTGTGGCAAAGGAAGTTCGATCCATCTTCTACACAGATTTTTCTGATACTTTGGAATATAAAATATTTATAAATTACCAGCAATTGCTAGCGCAATTGTGAAATATATCGTAGGATCTAAAAAACTATTAATTTATAAAGCATGAAATAAATACCTCGAGAACATCTTGGTTCACACGGCCAGACAAGAGGGAAGACATACCAAATCGAGTTGTCATATATGTTGTCATATCTTTCATCGAATGCAATGGCACACGTAGCCCTTCAGCAGTTTGCCTTGTCAAAAATTGTGATTCTAGAATTTGACTAGAATCTTTCAATGATTCCCAATCATCCAGTATTTGTATCGATTTTTCAAGAATCTGTAATATAAATATCCCACATGTAATTGACCATATTATGAAGCAAATAAGTCACGAAAAAGAAATTGCGGTAATTATCGTACCTGAAAATCGTCGTTGCCCGGAATGAGCCCTTTTTCGGGATTTATGCGATTCAGAGCGTCAAACAGATCATTGATCCATTTGCAAAACCAAGAAGTTCCTTCAATGTCGATCAAATCTTGATTCATCCCCTTATAAAGTTTGAGTCCCTCTGATACTTCATTACTAAATACCTGAGAAAAAAGACAGTTACACGTCAATCATTGTGAACACTAGTAACGGTTGCCTCTGATAACTCTGATTAGACAAATTTTTTTACCTGGGTAGCATAAGAGACCTTCATTTTTGACGACTTCTTTAAATAAACGTGATTGACAGTGATTTTCTCACACTGTCGGTATGGCATAGTTTTGTCTACCTCGTACAATGCGCGAAGATGACGCCATGAAATCAACGGCAAATTCAAAGTTACCTGTACAATCAGAAATTAAAAAATTATAATTTCAAGCTAACAACGAAAGAATGAAAAAACTCGGGATTTTCACCAGCAAATCTGACGACTCCAGCCTGTTTCTGACAGTTTTAATCAGGTGCGGCGTATCAGAGAATGAATATACATTTCGAGTTTCGTCACTTGGATGTTGGAAGTGACTCTTTACTGACGCTCTTTTACCCGATACGCCAAATTCTATCCGGAACTTTCGATTTGTGGCAGCTCCATCCGAAATGACAGCATGAATTTTTGCTCCAGCATCTTCCAAGAGCAAAATTGCTTTGATAATCAATTTGGCAAGGACATCACCTTTGACAGGGCCCTTAGAAGCAAATGTAGCGATAGGCTGAGCAGCGTGAACATTATCCAGGGGCTGATACATGAGGACTCAGGCATGATCAGCTTTTTCGGTAATTTTCTTTGCATTACAATCGTCATCTCCGAAATCAGCAAGGCCAGAGTACGTAAGGGTTGAAGATTTCACAAGTTCGCTTTCCCTTTTGGATATTTCGTCCACTGCGATTATTCCATGTCTTTGATTAATCGGAAAGTTGGACAGTGATTTTTTAAATAATTGGAAAAATTCTGGATCGAATCCACATTTTCCATTGATGGTTGATAAGTACCTAAAGAGGGGTCAAATGAGATGTAACTATTTACATACGTTTATTTTTTATTTTTTATATTTTTATATTTCCATTTTATTTTTTTTAATTTTATATTTTTATTTTATTTTTGTTAATTTAATATTTTTATTTTATTTTTTTTAATTTTTAATTTTTATTTTAATTTTATTTTTAATTATAATAAAAGAACTGTAATGTCATTTGAAAAATATTATCAACCTGCGAACTGTCCGAATGTGCGGTAAGGGCAAAATGTTGAGATCTTGAATCAGTTGATATGTTTTTGGAGACCGAAGATTGATCAGAAGACATTTAATAATCCACTCTTCTGAGTATCTTCTTTGTTTTGGACTTGATTTAGCAATCGAAAATATCTCTTTGACAACACTTTGCTGAGATTCAGACAAATTTGCCTCTTCCATTTTATTTTCCAAGCTTTTTTTTTCTATGGAAGTAATTTCTTCATGTAAATTTTCCAATTGGTTTCTCTGTCTCTCTACGACTGATTGAAGGATATGATTTTTGGTATTCATCATCTTTTTCTCTTGTCGACAAGCAGTTACGGACTCCAATATTTGGGGCGTCAGTATTGCCCCTTCGGTCAATCTGAAGCATTTTATGTTATCTCCTCTTTGTTTATCTCTCATTTTTCTGCGCCGGAGAGATTGAGAAAGATTTTTGCAAAATGAGCATCTCAACGCGGAATTGTTGAGAATAATCGGACAATGGTTGTGCCTCCACTTTGCGAGGCCTTCTTTGAAACCTGAGGAAGTCGTACATGCCTCGTTGACAGCTTCGCAACCACCACAGACTAGCATAGAATCTAGCTTGGAAATTGTATTTTCTAAATCTTCTATTGAGGCGATGTGATCGCTTACTCTATCAAGAATTTGGAGGTCAAGACGATGACCGGCAACTCTAACTTCCAATCTCATGTCGTCATAGACAGCTACCTCTTTACTGTAGTCTGCCGTTACAAGTTGTCCATCAAGTTTGACAACCATTTTGTAGAAAAATATTGATTTTATTTCTTCGAAATCAACGTATTGTCTATGCCAAGAAATCGGAAAATTGACATGAGCATTCTTGAGATTCTCGAAAAATGATTCAGTGACTTTCGCATTGCCAGTTTCAGAGATATTTTCAATGGGTTCAGAAATTTCACTCTTTTCTTGGTCTGGAGGTATATACTCTTCTGGAAGTGTGTCATTAACTTCATTGACTGTACTCAATTTATCATTATTTGTTTGCAATGTTTGAGGAGGGGCGGTTGTTTCAGAAGCTTGAGGTGTTTGAGACCATGGAAATATTTTTGGCGTTGCTCCATTCCGGCGTCGAACTTTTATGTAAGATGCCTGAAAAACGGAATGTATTTCTAATGTAATTTCGAGTCAAAAAAACATTTACCATTTTTCAAAAATCTCAAAATTGAAATAGTATATTATTGACAGTTTTCTAAAACTGTCAATACAATATTTTATCTGTAAATAAAGAGTAAAACGTGAATTTGTAAATCCAAACCACCGGAAATTCACCGTTTTCTCGTTATTAACAGATAAAAGTTATTTACGTTTAAAATTTAAACAATGAATGCGCTCTCTCAACAAGTGGCGACAAAATCCATGGACTAAACTTTACACTAATTTTTTTAATATTTTTTCGAGTCGAAAAGTTCTTTACCGCTTTTCAGAAAACTCAAAATATTCTACACGAATATTTTAGGAATATTATTGGAACATTTTTAGGGCATTCTTTGAACATTCATAATTCAGTCAGCGATGAATATTGCTAAATGTTCTATTAATATTTTTTCGGAATTTTCCAGTAATATTCACGAATATTCAATTTGTTTTTTTTTTTTCAATATTTTTAAATGTATAGTACAACAACTTGACAGAAATAGGTATATTGAGTGCTTTTAAGTCAAATTGAGCAATAGCAAAAAAAAAACCCGAAAAAAAATTCTTGCCTCCGGCGGGACTCGAACTCTGTGGACGGTAAAAAACGTAAAATTTTTAAGAACGGAGCGTTAACCACTAGGCCACAGCGGCCATAGTAGTTAACATACAGCATCGGGGTAAAAAAGCTACTCAAGTTCTTTTAATTCATACTTCGTATTTTGAATGACGAATTTTTCTTGTTCTTAAATTTTGCCGATTTTTTATTACAATTATGACTCCATGACGTTAATTATGTGATGAACGAAGCTATGACATAAAATAAAGATGAATCGAGAAGAGTATTGAGTTGGAAACAAGTTTGTTGAGCTTTCTTGTTACAAAGTTTTTTTTTTCTTATCACAGCACATCAAGAACAAAAAAAAAATTTTTCGGAAAAAAAAAATTCCTAGAACGTCCCCAGAATATTCTGTGCCATTAGGGACGATATTACAGCTAATTATAATAAAATAATATAATAATTTAATTAATAAAATAAAACTTTTTCTTATGAGATATATAATTTTATTATTGTTATTTTATTATTACTAAGCGTCATTATTTTATTTTTAAAAATGTTCTATGTTGTT
The DNA here is from genome assembly GCA_028476575.1 of Platygaster robiniae. Classification (NCBI taxonomy): domain Eukaryota; kingdom Metazoa; phylum Arthropoda; class Insecta; order Hymenoptera; family Platygastridae; genus Platygaster; species Platygaster robiniae. Next base: position 30,026,341 of record CM052019.1, read on the forward strand.
GTGATTCTTATAAATTTAAAGTAGACAAATGACTGAATTCGGAAGTACTTAAGTTACCAGTCTATCCAAATAAATAGTATGGATAAAATATAACATTAAAATAATAAAATCATATTATAATGTACTGTTGCACTACAATACTAGATTTTTATTAAATGTTTATGTTGATAAAAAAATATTTTAAAATAATGAATACGAATCGTAATTTTATAAATCAGAAAAAACGAAAAAACTCATACCTGTGCAACTGCATTTCCTTTTTGATCGACAAACACTTTTTCCCTGAGTATATCATTCGGTAAAAAATGATTTTCGCAAATTCTATGCGACGACTTCAACTCAAAATTATCATCATCACTTTGTAAAATAGCTTTTCTCCATTCATTCGCTTCTTCTGGATCGCTTGGAACTTTGAAAAAGCTTATTTTTTCAACACGAGTTTTAACTCTTTTCCCGAACGGACAACCGCGAATGATGCACGAGCACATTTTCCGTGTTTCACTATTATAAACTCCGCTCGTTCCGCGTCACGAAATCCACAAAATCATGAAATTGATCGATCTCTTGGATCATGCAGATCATCCGTTAAACCGGTTAAAGCGTTGGACCCGTTGGATGCGCGCGATGCACTTTCTATTTTTAAATTCATAAACTGGCGGGACGGGCGGGAGAGGGATAGGGGGGATTAGGAGTACGAAACTGTGTGTGACTGGTGTAACTGTATGCGTGAATTCCTGCAATTGCTGCGACTAGAACAGGACTAGCATCGGTGGCGCCCACAGAGTGCTGGTGTCATTAAAGGCAAAAAGCTTTCATACGGGATGCATAGGCCCGTGCCCGGGAGCTGCAGAATACGATCATTCGGGATCATTCGTTATATTAGGAGTCAGTCATCTTCGTACTAGTCCGTGATCACCGAAATGACCCGAAGCTCAAGCCGAAGCGGCTGAGTGGGCAGAATTCGCGGAGGCACACGGACAGAGAATGAGCTGTGCCTGTGTTAGAGAACCATTTTTTTCGGGAAGCATAAGTGGCGCCTTCAGAGCCGCGGTGCCACTTCGTGAATAATTCTTTTCTATAGGAAGCATAGGGAGTTGCACGGGGCTGATCTCATCTTTCCCAATCCCAGTAAATCCCCCCTGGGAGAAAGTGTCCATGTGTATATATAGGTATACCTTCCAGGAAAAAAGCTTGGCCTTTTGACCACCGCGCGCTGACAATCGTTATATATGGATATACATCATAGCGAAAAAAGTTTGTCCTTTTGATCACCGTCCCGAGTGAAAATCCAGATCGTGCGATTTTCGGACGACGTCGGGCCGATTTCGCTTTGGAGTCGGCTGTCCGATTCCGGCACTCCGACGTCGGTCCGAAAAGCGCACGACGTCGGGACGTCCGATTTCGGCACTCCGACGTCGGTCCGAAAAGCGCACGACGTCGGGGCGTCCGACTTCTTGAAGTCGGCACTCCGAAAGTCACAGTCCGAAACGCATCCGATCCAATCGATCGATTCGCGTTGCAAAAAACAGCGAAAAATATATTTTGTGTACATGTACAGTATAAATTATTGATGATTTTTTTTGTAATACATTTTGCGACGTGTACAATTTACGTGAAAATACGCGTCTCCGCGTACGGCGTCATCGACAAACAATTGGTGAAAGTAAACTGATAAGGGCAAGATTAGGAAATATGAGAAATGTTCCCGTCATTTCAGGTAAAACATAATCCTAATACTTTTATATACAGTAGTGTATTTTTTACCATAATATATAATGCATTTACCATCGTAAAACTATAAAATTTAAAGAAATTATAATAAGTATATATAAAATAATACCTTATTATAATTTAATATTTGATTTATTTCAATAATTGGATTACATTACATCTAATTATAGTAATATTTTTATATATATAATTTAATTTATTTTGTTTTGTTTATTATGTATAATAAATAAAAAAATTCAATTGACATACTATTATACTCAGTTGATTGAATGTTAATGTAAATGACAATATTTTTTTAGATGACAATACTGATTCTGATGAAAACAATGCCTTGAATAACAATTTACATCAGGAAAATGATCAAAATACATCGATCAGCGACAACAATGAGGACGAAATTGCAGGTAACAAATATGTAGGCGTAGCTCATATATGCTAATGGCATGAGCTACGTAATTCTATAAACAACTATAATTCTTCATAGAAATATGTACATATTCTACATAATTTATTATAATAGTGGAATAATTGTTATCATTTTTACAAGAATTGTGTACAAATGAATTTAAAAAATGGAAACATTAATCAAATCAGAAAAATTTGTAATACATTTTGATCGAAAATATTTTTCCAGGGTATCCTAATGATGAACCTAATCCTGTAGAGCCTGCAAATGTTAACCAAGCAAACGATAACGTTCCTGCAAGACATGAAGATGGTGAAAATCATGAAGCAGAAGAAGACAGTGAACGCGAAAGCTATTACAGCCATGACGAGAAAGACGAAGAAGGTGCGTACTCTGAAGGGGCTTCAGACAACGAGGAGCACCGAAATAATTTTGAAGATTTGCCAGAACCTGACTTGGACGACGTTGCTAATCAGCTGAAAGATTGGGCCATAAATGGCAATATACCACCTCAACAGATATCGAAACTCCTTCCGATTCTTCGACCAGTAATGCCGAATTTACCAAAAACGGTAGCAACATTTTTGAAAGTTAACAACAATTTTAATATAGTAACTTCAGAAGAATCTTTCACTAAGACTGTTAAATTTGTTTACTTTGGAATTGCGAAAGGCCTTCAGAACTGTGTTAATATCGATCTTCATCCAAATCGAGTGATAGACTTGTGTTTTCATGTTGACGGGGCTTCACTTTATCAGTCTAGTGCTAATAAGTTCTGGCCGATTCTTTGCCGAGTCTATCATGAAAACGACAATATTTATAAGCCATTTCCCGTAGCTGTTTACATGGGTACTGTAAAACCAGAAAACCCTGAATTCTTGCTAAGAAATTTTTGGACTTATCGAGGAGGGCCTAGAAATTGACGGAACACGTTTTTCTGTGCGAATAAAATGTTTTATAGCAGACACTCCTGCGCGAGCTTTGTTGAAACGCATTAAGGGTCATACTGGGTTTTTTGCGTGTGAGCGGTGCGTAATTCGAGGAGAGACATGCAATAGTCGTCGTTGCTTTCCTGACATGAATGCACCTGAACGAACAAACGAGTCTTTTCGTAGCAGAGTCAATCCAGAGCACCACAAAGGCATTTCACCATTGATCGAATTGCCGAATTTAAATATGATTACGATGTTTTCGTTAGATATGATGCATTTGGCGTGCTTAGGAGTGACTAAGAAATTGTTAGAACTGTGGTTTGGAAGTTCATTGCTTGGTGTGAAATTAAGTAATGTACAAATCGAACAAATTGATTTCATGCTCGGCAATATCAGAAAACAGGTTCCGACAGATTTCCAAAGAAAGACTGAGACAGTGACTCGACTGACTTTGTGGAAAGCCACGCAGTATAGATTTTTTTTACTTTATGGAGGAATAATTATCCTGAAGCCAGTGTTGCCAGAGGCCTTCTATAAACATTTCTTGCTTCTGTCGTTTGCGTTTCGCATTTTATGCATGACAGAGTTTTGCTTGAGGTACAACGAATTCGCCAAGCGCTATTTAAGAAAATTCGTATCACAAGTGAACCTTTTTTACTGTAAAAGTTTCGTTTCCATCAACTTTCACAACTTGATTCACATTCCTGATGATGTCATGAACATGCAGTGCAACCTCAATTACATTACTAGTTTCCCTTATGAAAATCTCCTCGGGAAAATGCGAAAAACGTTGCGAACTGGATACCGCCCACTACAGCAAATGTGCAACCGCATGCAGGAAATGTTTTTTGAGAAAAGAAACGTAGTTCCTGTTCCACAGCAATATGAAATTGTAAAACAGAAACCAGACCTCGATTTGAACGAAACTGTCACATTGAAAATCATTTTTCAAAGTACCATTTTAAGAACAAAGGCCCCCGATAACGTTGTTCTTTTGAATGATAACAGTGTCTTCGAAATTTCCAAAATTTACAAAAGTATGGGGGATGCAGATGATATTATCTATTTGAGAGGCATCGAGTTAATGAAAGAAAAACAGTTTTGCGAATACCCAACGAATTCAGCAAAATTATTCATTTGGCAGCTAAGGGATGCGATCCATTATAATAGGCGAACTATTGTCTTGACAGATATTAAAAAAAAAATGATCAAACTTTCGATGAAACCGCAAGAAAACGCATTAGAAACGATTGTTGTTATGCCATTTGTTCATTAAGCTTTTACTTTTCTGATATATAGATGGCTTAATTACTTTTTTTAGGCTTTAGGCTTTAGATTAGGCTTAATTTATTACTTGCACTTTTTTTTCTGGGAGTCAAAAAGAAAATTTTTCGGCAAACAGATTTTAAAATAAAAAATAAAAAGTGCATTGTGTAAGTTTTTTTATTATACATATATATATATTTATTTATCTATACGCATTCAGAAATTTTATTTATAATAAAAACTGCTTCTCTAATATGACTATACATAAATACATATTTCTATATTAATATTTCAACATTAACATAAAATATAACAGAAATTTATTTTATAGCTAAGCTACTATAGCTGAACTATTTCATTAGTATTTCTTAATAATCATTTGATTATTGGCAAATAGTTTGTTGCAATCGAAAGTATCGTGCACATGTTAAATCTTTTGCCATTTTAAATATTCAAAATTCCGCGCGTCATGAAAAGCGTTGATGGCGCGTTCAGCCAATGACAATATTGCATGACAGCTGATGTTCATTCAAATCAAACAACAAACATCACTCTAGTGCGTTGTCAGTGCGTTGCTTATAATAAGTGCCAAAATTATATAAAGTAATATATTATATTTATCTCGAAAACGACCAGAAGCAATCTTGACGTAAGTATGTACCTCATATGTGTATAATCAATATTAGTTTTTTACGTTGGAAATTTTATTTTTTCATTCATATGAATACGCTTGTCAAGTTAGTTTATGCGTAGATGATTTTTATTGACACAATTAATTTTTTTTTCATCCCACTTCATTGTCATTTTGAACTTTTCACAGCTATTTAAAAATTGTTACAGAGTGATTTTCGATAAGAGATGAGTTTCGAAATGGAAATTATTGGAAAAGAGTTTCGACTGGTTCACTTCACGGATATTTGTGGGGAAAAAAATGTAAAAACTGTTGACATCGTCAACTGGCTCTGTATTGCGTCACCCCATCCCGTCAACGCGGCTTCGCGAACATTTATTTCACCTCCCCCTTATGTTGATGAGGATTCGGATATAATCCACAACCACGTAAGGAATTTAGGAGCACCAACAAAATCATAAAAGCCGTTTCTTACCAAAGAAATAAAAGCGTATAGTGAGTGAGAAACGGACAAATTTATTATTTATTAATATTATATATCATATTCGAAATTTCATTTATACTTAGCAGTCTTACATCATATATATTAATCTAAATAAGCGCACATTACACGAACTTAACGTAACAAATATTAATTTTTCCATTATTGAATGTGCATGTTCTTTTACTCATAATAGTTCAATAATTCCTTGCCACAGATTCGTATGATGCGGCTCTGTGTGATCTGATTGAGTTGCCGAAAACTTTATATAGAAGGTGCACTGCCAATGAAAAGTCTCCGGTAGCTGTAAAATCTGATGACTTTGAACTGCCTGTTTCGGACGAAATCTCGGACGACATCGAAATGTCAACATCCGGCATCCACAATGACAATGGAAATGGCACAAATTATATGCATATTTCTAAAATATATCCTAATTTTCAACTTTTGTTCTCAATTTCGGTTTAAGTGAATAATTGTTCGTACAGTCCTTATACTCTTAAAAAGCTGCAATGTTTGCAATAAATATAGTTATTGTTTGAATTCAGTGTGATTAAACTATGTTTAAGAGATACATTCAATTTCGGATTTAATATTTTAACAAAAACTAGTAAAATAAAATTTCGTGATTCACATACTTGTAGTTAATTAGAATATAATAAATCTTATTATCTAATATAAAATTGACTTTCCAAAAAGTACAATTCTAATAACATTTTGAAAATTGTTGTTTGAACTGAAATTCATAAAGAACCAAAGCAATATATATATATTTGTAAATTGAAAATATGCAGCTTATATCGACGAACGATTAATTTCTTAACAAAATGAGACTGTGATTTTTAGAAATTGCTATTAATAAAAAAGATTAGTCGTATAAATTTAAAAAAGTGCTGAACGATGAAATGAACGATAAAAGGCTTCATTTCTAATTTGTTGCTATTTACATCGAAATTTTCAGTCTCAAATACAATGTCCGAAAACTCGGAAATCGCTGTTGCTGCAGAAGATGTTAGGAAGAGGAAAATCAAAAGCCTTTATCAACAGGAAAATGGTTGGTTGTATTTTGTATTTTTTCCGCATGTTATAAGTGACACACATTGAAAAAAGCAAAGGAGTCAATTACACATAATTACTTTGCAGAACTTAGCGCCAAAAAAATCTGCAGCCCAAAACTTCCCTCAAAAAAAGAGAGAAGTACTGAAAAGAAGAATCACGAAACTTCTACAGGAAAAATGATTCAAGAAATGTTTGAATCTCTTAACTCTGATTGTAAGTTGCCTTGCACATTGAGAAAAATAATATGCAAACATGAACTTTTTTACTTTGTCAATCTGAATCAGAAGTCGTTTACCATACAATTCAGTAACTTTTACATACCCAATTTTCAGTGGATAATCTACTTATGATTATTGAAAAATAATTTTTTCTACATTGTTTTTTCACCTGCACCGATTTATTGTCACTGAACAGACTTTCAATGAGAATCAGTGAAATCTTACTGATTCGAATTAAGAAAGCAGGCGCGTTCTGACTATTGGCAATCTCCTGTCCATATATGTACTCACATTTGCCCTTTCATGTACTTGCAGCAAAAATGAACGTTTTGTTTTCGATGATGGTTGATGTACTGTCATCGATCAAACGGAACCACAAAGAGGTGAGTTCGGAAGTAAAACAAACGAAATCGGGCATACAAATTCTTATGGGAGAAGAGAACGATGATCCGCAGACAAAAAACGGATCTCTGATCAAAAAAGATCAATTACCAATGGAGTATGAAACCACGTTGCCCATTGATGATCCTAAGAAATTCGCTGAATTTGATACTCTCCTACAAAGTGACTGTGAACTTCGCGTCAGAATTGTAAGCCGTAAACGAAATTGTTATAAAAAATATTATTATGAAAAACATTAATTATCCTACCAATTTATCCTACTTGGCTACAAAATTTAAGTATTCGATTTTTGTGCTCATTTTTTATATACAGTTTTTCAATCATTTTAATCAAAAATAAAGCTCATTTCAAATTGTACTCTAATTCCTATAAGAACTTAAAGATTGACGTTAAAAAATCGTGCTTCGACATTTTTTGTAACCGTGAAATTCGTTAATGAAACTTTATCTCTAGCGATAATTCATTATCCATGAGATTGAAATATGACATTGATAGTTTATTAAGAAAATCTTTGCTACAGATATTTTCACATAAATTTTATACCATTTTTTATGAAATCTCTTCCAGTTTTGGTAAGAATTTTTTCATATGAATATTTGGAAGATAATTGTATAAAAAATTTTGTGAATATGACTTGAATACGATTGATCTTATAGAAAAACGGAATGTTTATCAGAAATCTCGAGTTCTTGTAAAAATCGAAATTTCAAGGAAAATGTAGCGATCTACCAAGAATTGATACAAAATTGTTTCCACTCATTTACAGTCTCACATCATGAAAAGCGCGATGAACGAACACATGACTTTAAAGCAAAACATAAGAAATGCTTTGAAGAAAATTTTGACGTCTCCTGTTGCACTGACTTTTAATGCCCAAATAAAAAAAGGCAACAAAGCGCTTTTTTCGGACACTACCTTGTCGTGCCTTTTGGATGGTTTGTATTTTTTGTTATTTATGTTCCAGCACTTCGTTTACATCAACTTCTGCATGAACTTGAACAATACATCATTATTGTGTATTTTTTCAGAAGCGGTTTTCAGCAATCATTCAAAGCGAGGGCCGAATGGGAAAATTCTCATTGATGTGACGAATTCAAAAGAGTACAAAAGCAAATTGGGAAAGGTGTTATCAAAGTCAGCTGATTGGAGTGGAGGCCGGGCGAACAGGCAAAGCGAAATTTCTAAAAAAAAGGGTTCAAAAGGCAGTGAGGTACTTGAGTGATAGTAACTCTAACAAATTTTATTGAGATATGTCACAATAAGGAAAACATCGAGATTTCTTATCTGAAAGTAATTTTGATTCTTATCCAAACTTCATACAAATAATTTCTCTTCGAATAATTTTTATTCTTCATTACTTCCTTATTAAATAATATAGATTCATTTCAATAAAAAAAGCAATTTTTAACTTTCATAAAAACTTTTTTCATTGTAAGAATTGTAAAAGGTTGGCCTTCTGGAGAACGAATTTTGTGTAAGAATGTTACGATTCATTCCGAATACTGGAAACATTGTAATTTACTTATACAGTTTTATAGTATGTACCTATTATATAAAAGACGAAAAAGTGATAACATGAAAAACATATTAGTATTTTGAAGTTCCTAATGCTCTGTGCAATTTGTTCGCCTGTAAGTGGAATCTCCGACAAGAGTAAAGGATAGAACATGACCAGGGTCGTACTAAGCATATGCGACTCTTTAATTCTTTCAGTGTAATACATGCTATGTATGTATGGAATGTAAACGCGATATTATAAACACGTATTTTGTCGAGCTCGCGCCGGCGCAGAAACGAGTAATCAAGTAGGACAGAGAGTGTTGTCGGGACCGTAGTCTTGTCGGAGAGACTTCTCTTTCTGCTGGCCATATAGAAGTATTACATATATGTACCAAACAAATGGCGTTTTCAAGTAACCGATCCAGAGCAGATCTGGAGCATATTTTTATGCTGATACGTGCTCAAATATGCTTAGATCTGCCCAGAAATTTCTCCCAGAGCACTCCGAGAGCAGTCATTTGAAAACGCTAAAACAACACAAGCAAACATTACCCTGGTGAAAAAAATATCTTGTTAATGGCCACCAATAGATGAAGATATCGAATCAATATCTTTTCAAAGATATATTTTTTAAGATATACAATATATGTTTCTCAAATGTCTTACATTGGATACCTTTATATGTATAATAGGAAAATATTGGAAAAATATATTTTATTGGAGAAGTTATGTCTACTTAACATCTTTCTTAGGATTATTTATCATACATTTTGCTCTCGATATTTTTTTTGTATATTCTTTATCTAAAAATTCGAAGATGTTTTCCCGATGTTTTTTTAAAATATTTTTTTTGACATCCGTACACATCAGCTGTATAGAGCTGTATAAAAAGTATGTATGAAATGAAAAAATAAGTAGTTAGAGTTGTTAAGAGATAAGATTTGTGATTTTTTATGGGAACTGATATATTTAAAAAAGTAAAAGTTTGTGTATTTTATGAATACAGAATTTTCTACTAATTTTGTAATTTCACTTATGAGTCAATAGTTTACGATTTGTAGAATCCACAGCTCAAAATAGGTCTCAAAGCACCAACGTGTAAAAAATTCGTGATCTTGGAGATGGTGAAAATTCTGGCAGAGGCGAAAAGAAATGAAAAGAAAGCCCTTGTCATAAACAGAGCTTCATATTTTCGAATGACCGAGGAAACGCCGCTGCAAACAGATAATTATTGGAAGACACAAAAGATGATTCACACGCACAGCATTTCAATACTTTTTAGCGTGAGTTGCGTGAGATCAAAGGCGCCCGACGCTAAAAAGTATTAAAACGCAGTGAGTTTCAATCCATTTTTGTGTCTTCAATAATTTTCTGTTTGCAGTGCACCGACTTTTGGCCTTTTCATAAAAAGATATTATCTACATATGCTGAAGAATATTTTCACGATTTCTTTTTAAAATAACCATCAGATATCTTTTTAAAACATTAACCCGATATCTTTTTTACAATATTCATTCGATATCTTACTAAAAATATCAAGTCGCTGTGATGCAAAGACGTCTACTCAATATCTTTCTACGGATTATCTCAAGATATTTAGAAGATATGTACTAGACATCTAAAAGATAATTTTTTTTCACCAGAGTATCAATCATCATCAACACACAAACTGATACAAACGCATATACAGCGACAAGCGTAAGCAAAACATTTTGAATGATTTTGAACAATTTTCGAGCATTGTTGACATTGTCGTGAGCAGGGGGTGCAACTTCGGCATTTTTAAATGGGCTAGTTTGTACTGCTAAAGTATATGACCGCTAGGCACTGCAGTCTTGCCAGGCTTTTTTATTGGTTCCCGTCACTCGCCGTCATTCCATATGTTCCATATCTTCCGAAATTATCTATAAAACAAACAATTGCCCACAAAGTCAAGCGAAAAATCACCTGGCAAGATCGCAGCGCCTCTAGCGGCCATATACTTTAACGGTACAAACTCTTAACATGGAGTTGCATCCCCCTGGGGCCTGAGTTTCGTTTTCGTGACATATGTCACCGGTGAGATAATATCTCACCGTTATTCGGGCAGATTCGGTGACATATATAGATATAGTTCACTTGGGCCGAGTCCGCCCGAACGAACGGAGACGTATATCTCACCGGTGACATAAATGTCACGAGAACAAAACTCTCACCCCTGGTCGTGAGTGATAAATTTTCGGTTCTGACAAAGAAAATTACAAAAAATGCCAAGACTTTGCGCTACGAGTAAAAATCTAATATTTAGTCATTTGTAGTGTGTTTTTTTTATTTCAGCATGTCTTGGCAACGTTTTGACTGGTTTTGACATTTCTCATTGTTTTTTGTTTATCATTGTCATTATTATCCTTCCAAATATTATGGTTATGAGGGGATGTTCATGGCGGGAATTTCTTGCGTTTCTATTGGTTACGTTAAAACAAAATTCAAATCCTTAGTTCCAAATGGTTCCAAAGGTCTACGTTGGTGTCGCTCTTTTTCGACCAAAATTTAACACAGGCGTTGACGAGCTCTGACACGGACGAAGAAAAATGCAGGGGCATCCAGGGGGTCCTGACCAGAAAAATCTTGAATAAATCTCTAAACGGACGTGATGGGAGTGGGGGCTCCGATCTGAAAATGGGCTGCGCTTGCGCAGTATGAATTAAGGTGCGTTTACATGCGAGCGACTTGTAATCTGCAACTCACGCAGTAATCTATTGCGCAGGTTTCAAGTCTTACTTGAAACCTGCGCAAAACAGATTTCTACTTTGCGCATCTAATCAGCAACAAGCAACGCAAGTTACAAGTTGCAAGTTCAACCTACGCAGAACGGATCTCTGCTTTACGCATTCAATCAGCAGCAAGCAACGCAAGTTGCAAGTTGCAAATTGCTCGCATGTAACCAGGGCTTTAGGGATGTTAAAATATCAATAGCTATCAATAATCATCGATAGGATTTTCAATCGATACATATCGATAATAATTCGAGTTAATGATGTTTATCGGTTAATAATATAAATCATTCAACACCATCGACATAGAGAAATGGACCGCTAGTCAGCCCTCAAAGTGCCTGACGGCATTAGAAAGAGACAGACATATCATGGAGCAAGAGCGTAACTAGCTAACGCGGGGCCCTGGTGCAACGCAGAAAAACTTCCAGTAAACATAAAATTGAACTAAATTGTTTTATTTTTATTGTAAAATTTAACCAGTTGATTTTTGTGATTTGTTAGATAACCTAGCTTGAAAAATTTTTAACTTAATAAAGAATGTGGACAAAATGAGTTAGTATTTGATAATTGAATGTTTTTACCCATGATTTGAATAATGAATTTATATCTGTGGCTTCCAGCCATAATCGCAGAAGTCACTTATGGCATTTGGCTCATTTTACATGATATTCTGATGACATTTTGAACGTTATGAGATGTGTGACTTCAACGATTATGGCTGCAAGCCACAAATATAATAATTTAAATAAAAAATAATCAATATAAGAATTAATAAGCATGAATAACAGTTTAGGTTATACTTATGGTTCAAGTATAACAAAGTTAATACATGTAATTATAAGTTAAAGCTGAGAATAAGTAATGAGTCATAATGTACACAAAAAGTAAAAAAAAAAATCATTGCTTAATTGAATGCTTTCAATAAGAATTTTCTGATTCTAATGTTTAAAAGAGTCAGTTTTTCAAGATTTCGGTAAAAAAGTACAGTTGAACCAAAAAATTCAATTAAAACGAAATTTCATAATACATGTGACTGCCACGAATTTCTCTCAGCGCAGTGTTCAGAAGGAGAAAATTTTTTCAAACGTTCTTGAGAAAATTATGTTTGAGATGGGAAAATATTGAATACCAAATGTAACATGCTTAAAACAAGTTTAATTTAAACAATAATTTCTACAATTGAAAATTTTTTGATAACTGTACTGACGTCACCGCAACCCTGGCAAATAAAATGCAACTTTAGTGCGACGCTATAGCGTCGCAGTACCGTCTCACTTGCGTCGCACTGTTTAACACGATGAGAAAAAGTTATTCGAGTATAAAATTGAAGGAAACCTTGCTGAATCAGTAGGTGGTACTTTTTTACACCTGTTATGTATATTGCAAAACACGCCTGAAAAATCGTCAATTTAGCGTTTTTCAGTCCGATAAACATCGCGCATTAAATATCGTTGACACGAATGTTTAACGATGCTTTTTAGTATTGTACAGTGATAGAAATACATTTATGAGGTATCAAAATGAATAGGAAAGTGTTTTTATTTCCAATTCACATCACCATTCACGTGAAATTTATTAATTGAGGGTTCTATATAGGCGTTAAAGTATTTCATTTTTTGTGGCCCAACCTACATTTTTTTCAAATTGAGAACTGCTGTCACCTGGTCAGCCAATCAGCGGATGGAGCGTTAGAGTCGTCTGCTTTGCCAATGCCACGCGTATGAACTTGGCGGGAATAATTCAAAATTCAAATATGTACTTCCCTTGAAGAATTAAAATTAAAATAAAATAAAGGAGTAAAATTCAAAACTCACATTTATATTGTCACAGCTTATTGTACAAAATTGAAGATAGTTAGAGGCTTTTCTTAAACCTCGTGACAGTCGGAAAAAAACTTGAAATTTGAGTTCACGACGTGATCATGACATGGTTGTTTTCAGTTGTTTTTTGTTTTGTTTTGATTGACACCTCACACCATCGCCATGTCCGCCATGATGATTGATGCTGATTGATGCAGATTATTGATGACAGTTGATGATATGTAGAAATCAATGTTGACATCGATGTTTGATGATCACTGATAATCGCGATGAACAGCCAATCGTGAGACTGCTTTAGTATATTTGAATCGACAGCACCCTATTTTCCTTTGTATCTTGCTTTTATTTATTATAACCTGGAGTTTCTTCAAATTTTATGGACAATAATAACAATTTTGATTTTTTCACTCTTTTTTTTATCACTACTCTATGAGTGTGTAAAAATAAAAATATTGTGTGCTTATATGCACATTCCCGTACAGAAATACAGAACAGTTTCATTTAATCCTTCAAGGAAGTACATATTTAAATTTTGAATTGTTCCCGCCAAGTTCATACGCGTGGCATTGGCAAAGCAGACGACTCTAAGGCTCCATCCGCTGATTGGCTGACCAGGTGACAGTAGTTCTCAATTTGAAAAAAATGTAGGTTGGGCCACAAAAAATGAAATACTCTAACGCCTATGTAGAACCCTCAATTAATGAATTTTCAGGCGTGTTTTGCAATATAACAGGTGTAAAAATGTACTACCCACTGATTCAGCAAGGTTTCCTTCAATTTTATACTCGAATAACTTTTTCTCATCGTGTTAAACAGTGCGACGCAAGTAAGATGGTACTGCGACGCTATACCGTCGCACTAAAGTTGCCAGGGAACTATTGATGCTGAAACAGAATAATCTTTGTCAACTTATGCCTGATGCGTTCTTTTAAGTCGTTCCTAACATTACTGTGATGCCTAGTTCTAGTTATGAAATATTGACGCAAAATCAATCTCATCAATTCTGCACGATGATCATTAATGTACGGAACTCCTTGATCAGTTACGTGAGTCTTGATATCAAAAATGTGGCTTGGGATTCTTTGCATCGCTATTATGACAAGAGCGTTGATGACATTTTTTTTGAGCTTATGTACATATTCGACGTAAAAAATCTTGAAATGGCTTTCAGCAACTTTACAAATGTCTACTACATCCTTGGACGCAGATGTCAGCCCCCCCCCTGTCCTTCAAAGCCTGCAACTTTGATAAACTTCCAGTTTGTTTTCCGATTGGTTGGGTTGAGTCAATGAAAATTTCTGATGCTATTTGCAATTGGTCCCTACAAATCCCACATTTAATTTTTTGGATAAGCTTCTTTACAATGAAACCAGAAATGAACGCGAGCACGTCATCGATGTAGTCTTTGTCCACGTTTTCAAAAACTTCATCTAAGAGCAACTCTTCGCACATTTCTTTGAAGGGATTATGTGAGGCTACGTCATCGATGTCTTTCTGTACTAGTTGATGTGTGTCTGTCTGTTCTTTATTTCCCTAAAAATTAGAAAATTCAAAATGCAAAAAGTCTGCCGAGTCTTGAGCCATTACGTTGGCGTGCTTGGACCCACCAATGGAAGCGTGAATCAGGATTCTCTTCATCGAAGATATCAATTATACTGCGGTCGGGTTATTGTTGTTCCTATTTTTGCCTCTTATCGCTGAAAAGAGTAGTTCAAGATGGTATTGGGACAATTCGTACGTCAATAGGTATTCAAACCTGGCAGATAGATCCCGCCAGATCTCAAAAAGGCCTAAGACGTTTCGAAGTGCAATTATGAAACCCAAAAACCCAGTTTTCCAAAGGGACATTAGCACAGGTTTCAGCGCTTCACCTACTTCCTTTTTCTTCACGTCAACATATACGTGAAGCCTTTGTATATAGGCCTCAAAGAACTTCAGTCTTTCTTTGAGGGCCTTGAAATTTTCGTCGCTTATTGGTCGCTTTCGGGGATCTTTGCCGTATTTTTGACGAGAGTTCAAAATGTCAAACATCTCGTCAAAAAAACAACAAAATTCCTCAGTTGCCTCACTACCTTTGAATTCTTCGCGATAAATCTGCTCCCTGAGGAACTTCAAAGCATCAGCTACGCTGGTGCTCAAAATCTGGGCAGCTAAACAGACCTTCATCTTTTCACGTTCCCAATTCAGATGCCTCTCCATAACTTTGTTTGCTACGTGCAGGTAATTCAAGGTCTGAAAGTCGACTAACAAGTGGAAAAATTTCCAGTTAATAGTTTAAATTTTCCCATTATCAGAAACATAGTACAGTTTACCCTTTGACCCAAAACAATTTCTATTCAATTTGAGCATGTGGCAAGCGTCGGGAATAATGAAAATGGGTCGATCATTTGCTGGATTTTTGAAAAAAAATTGTCTTGAACCCCGAATGTGACATCTGAGCCCAAGGTTTTCGCCATTGCGAAGTTCGTTGCGGTGCCATCAAAAGTCAGCCCAACAACCTCTGCCCCGGTCTCATCAAGTGCATGCAGCACCTGGGAATTTCTTGTCCGTTCATGCCCGTTATCAAGTAGTAAGCAACAGGAATTTTCCAGTGCCCATTCGCACAAGTGTACATTATAACTGCCGCGTGTTTTGCTTCTTCTAAATCGGTTATTTCAGCTTGTTTTTCCTGCTCTGCTTCTTTTTCGTCAATCCCTCCATCTCTTTCTTCGTGATCTTCATCATTTTTTTTACTTACATTTCGCGTTGCCTGCTCCGAACATCCCCAGTCTGATCCCCGGTCTACATACCCCACAACCTGCTCACCGCTTAACTGCGTGCCTTGCCTGATTGCCATGTCGTCCATTTGCAAGCTACCAAAAATCTTCTTTCCTTCTTTCTTTGCCTCGATGACCTTGGCTGCGATCGCTTGAAGAGCAAATTGGGAAATGCCTGGCGAGCCATCTACTTTTTGAAACCATAACCTAATTGTGCTTGGATTGGGCAAACAAGGGATCAAATTCTTTCGAACATAGTCATATGCTCCCGGAGAAGCAAAATTTAGCGTTGTCACGAATCTTTGCAGTGCCGGTGGACACTTCTTGAAACGTTTGTTCCCCTCTAATTGCCTCTTCAAAAGCATATGACCCAAGGACCCAACTGACTCCTACGGAAAAAAAACAATTTCTATAGTGGTCGGCTTTTCAGCGACAATTTTTTAAATCGAGAACATTAACAGTAATATATATTGTTAATATACCAGGTATACTCATAAGTAATTTCCGGTTTTTTCAATGGATGGCGTTCTGTTTTGTACCGCTGTTGGTAACACATACCATATGTCATTTTGGTCAGTCATATCGAGTGCTTGAACTGCGTTGACATTTTCTCGGAAAAATCTTCCAGTAAGTGTTTATTGCGCTTCAAAAATGTCGAATTTAGTACCGAATTTTGAGCATATGCGCCATGCATTGCTTTTCATGTTCAATCAGGGGAAAAAAGTGTCCGAGAGCCACTGTGCGCTTGTGGAAGTTTATGGTGATCGTGCATTAACACTTCGAACATGTGAAACGTGGTTTCGACAGTTCAAAAATGGAGATTTCGACCTGAACGACGCCGCACGCTCCGGCAAGCGAAAATCGTTCGATGACGCCGAATTGCAAGCATTATTAGACGAAGACAACACGCAAACGCAACGACAGCTTGCAGATGCGTTGGGAGTTCAACAGCAAGCAATTTCCAAACGTCTGCGAGCCATGGGAAAAATTCAGAAGTGTGCAAAGTGGGTGCCCCATGAACTGACCGAGAGACAAATGGAGAATCGAAAAGTGACCTGTGAAATGCTGCTTCAACGATACAAAAGAAAGTCTTTCCTGCATCGTATTGTTACTGGTGATGAAAAGTGGATTTTCCTGGAGAACCCTAAGCGCAACAAATCGTGGGTGAGTCCAGGTGAAGCATCGACATCGACGGCACGGCCAAATCGTTACGGTCGGAAGGTCATGCTGTGTGTGTGGTGGGACCAGTCCGGTGTTATATACTTTGAACTGCTGAAACCTGGCGAAACTGTGAATGCCGTTCGCTACAAACAGCAAATGAAAGATTTGAGCCGAGCCATTGCGGAAAACCGACCAGAATATCAACAACGACAGAAGAAGGTGATTTTGCTCCACGACAATGCGCCGTCGCATAAGTCGAAAGTCGTTCGTGACACGCTGGAAAGGCTCAAGTGGGAAGTGCTTGATCATGCGGCTTACTCACCAGACCTGGCGCCATCCGACTACCACCTCTTTGCCTCGTTGGGCCATGCCCTTTCTGAGCAGCGCTTCGACTCGTACGAAAATGTACGAAAATGGCTCACCGAGTGGTTCACCTCCAAAGGCAATGATTTTAACTGGCGTGGTATCCACAATTTACGAGAAAGGTGGGAAAAATGTGTAGAAAGCGATGGAAAATACTTTGAATAAAATAAAGGTTACGGTTTTTTTGGAATTATGTGTTTTATTTGCAAAAAAACCGGAAATTAATTAGGAGTACACCTGGTAATAATATACATACAATATTTAACAATAATATCGTGAATATTTAACAATAATAAAAAGAATAAGCCTGCCTTGTATTGGCGCGAAAAGTGACGTAAAATTGAGTAATAAAAAAATGGTTGTAGTATACGCAAGTCTAGCTAAATATTTTACGTTCCTAAGCAGAGCTCTGTTGAGAAGCCAGTTGCTCCAATATCGGCCTTCTGTGAGCCATTCATCCCGGTCGGAGTAATACAGGGTGCAACTTTCTCAATTTCGAATCTTCTACAGGTTTCAGTGTGTTTCAGAATAACAGTATTTCAAAAATGTCAATCTAAGCTAAGCCGCACAGCATAAGTACCGAAAATTGAGACATCGGGTATGTTATGGGCACACGGGAATTGCAAAGGCTCGTTTAATACCCATTGCATGCCCAATGTCTCAATTCAGAGAATTTGGGGTATTTTTGGTGTGCGGTCGAGGCGTTATACAATTTTTACTGACCTTGATTCCTTTCTCCGAACCCTTAGAGAGAAATCCTTTGTCTTTGAGATCAGCGATGAGTCCGTTCATGTTGATAGCTTTCTTCTTCATTTCATACATTTGTGAACGCAGTCGTTTGATGGTCTTGTCCTTTTCCGCGAGTACTTCTATTGCCACCTCCCAGCACATCTTTGCCTTCATCGGATCGTCGGCAATTTTGTCCCACTGAATGTCCTTGACGGTCTTTCAGTTGAAAAATTTGTCGTCATCTTCAAAGACGGCTTTGAACTTCTCTGTATCGGAGGTTGACCTAAGTAGTATACGTAGGACAGTTCTGGGTCACTTATCGGGCCGAGATCTAGCCGATATGTAACCAACATACCCCCACCCCTGACTCCGTGGCCAATGAGGTTCCTCTTATCCCACCCCTGACTCGGTAGCCAATGATGTTTCGATCCCCTGCCACTCTCTGATTGACCAATCAGAAAAAAAAATGAGTGAAGCCTAGAAGTAGTTGTGAAAAGCATTAGTCAGGCTCGAGGAGTAGAGCGACTACATCGAAGCGCGGAGCTGTGGACGTTGTTCGCGCTCCGACCTCAAGAGCCGACTGGCTTAGAAGCGCGCTCGCACCTCCTGAAGTACGGTGGCAGAGGAGTGGGGAAGCCGGAGCAGCAGCGGCTACACTGAAGCTGGTAAACCAGCAGCAAACGTGGAGGAGCGAAAACGGTGGTTGGAACTCTCTAAGGTCCGTGCAAGTTGGTATACCCGAGCGAGGAAGCCAGATCGATAAGTGTGCCGCGAAGTAGCGGCAGCAGCGGAGGATCAGCGGAGCAGCGACGTGGTAGCTGGAGGACCAACGAGGAAGCTAGAGGACCGTCGAGGAAGCTGGAGGGGCAGCGGAGACGACGAATCTGGAGGACTTACGGGGAAGCTGAAAGAGCGTGCTCGGGTTAATCCGTCAAGGATGGACTCGAGAAGCTGCTAAAGTTATCAGCCTTTTTCAGGGTTACAATTTTTTCACATAGCAGCTCTTTTTAAGGCTACAAAATTTTTTTTCATCCTAATCAACTTCTAACGTCTTTGCGTAAATTTCGGAAGTCAGCCCTTTTCAGGGCTACAAAAAATTTTTTCTTCTCAATAAACTTCTTATGACTTGGAGTTACGAAAATTTCAGATGCCAGCCCTTTTCAGGGCTACGAAAATTTTTATGCTTTCAAGATATATAACTTTCATCACGAATATATGGTCAATGAGTTAACATTCACTTAGGTAAAAAATTCACATTCTTTATCGGTTCTGTTTAGAACCATCAATCATGTTTTTTCAAGGAATACACGTCGTTAATAGCTATGAGTAAGGTTTGAATGAAAATTGTAAATTTAATAAAATTTATCTTTGAATTTAATTGGTCGTTTGGAACGTGGTGGGGAAAAGTGAATTTTGATTGGCTCCCGAGTCTGAAGTGGGAGAAGAGGAACCTCATTGAAACGTGGAAAAAAGTGGGGTCAACTCTGGATATTCAGGGTATATATTGAGGTTCATTTCAGAGGCAAATCATTAGTTTCATCGAACTCTCGTTGGAAACATCTCGAGCGAAAACAGAACTTCAAGTAATCGCTACTGGCAGCAGCAGCAGTTGGAGTAGGGAGAGGCCCTAGATCAAAGAGGATCAAGAGGGATGGATCACCAGTCTCAACGAGAAACCGAAGCAACCACATCTCCAGCGACAACGTAGTGCTACAATGGAAAAAGCTAATGAAATCGGCAAGCGTCAGCGCCGCCTTTTGAACGCTAAGGATATCAACTCCGAAGAAGTCCAGGACTTGGTCGCCGAAGCGGAGCAAATCATCGAGGAGTTGGCAGCCCAGGCCAAAACGAACAACACCTTGATTCGCCTCCACTGCATCCAAGCGCTCAAAAATCTCAAGAGCTACAACTATCTCTTGAGAGGACGTTACGTGCAAGGAGCCGGCTTGCACCCTGGAGGCCTCGTCTGGGAGGATGTCAACTCAGCCTTCCAGCAACGCCTGAACAACGGCCTCATCATAAACGACACGCATCTGGAAATCGAGGACTTTCTCGAAGATGCCCTAACCGTATTCATCGAGAACATCCAGACTGCCTTGAAAAAACACAACACTCTCAAGGTCAATACCACTTTCGAAGGAGAGTACACCGTGATCAAGAACAACGAGAAAGAAACGGAAATCAAGGCCTTCCACACGAAGAACAAGCCGATTCTACAAACAACTGACCTCATCGAGTAGTTCAACGAAAACGTCAAAAAAGCACTGCTGACTCTGCGAAGGATCGTCAATCTTACTGTCAACCTCAACAAGTACAACCCGATGAAAGGAAGCTCATACATTTAACTACCCCAAGTCATCAAGCTCAAAAAAGCATGTGTTAATGTGCAAAATGATGACAATCAATGCTTCAAGTGTGCAGTACTCTCAGCATTGTTTCCGGCAAAAAACCATGCATGGCGAGTTTCAAAGTACTAGGCTCACGAATCCAAGTTGAAATTCGACGACATCAATTTTCCTGTCCAGCCAAAGGATACGCCGAAATTTCAGAAACTCAACAAAATCTCAATCAACCTGTACATACTTCAGAAAAAGGGCGAAGAAAAATTCATCGTTGCTCCGATCCACATTACCAAGGAAAAACTAACCTAACATGTGAAACTGCTCATGATTCAAAACCACTACGTCAACGAGAAAGAGCCGGAAGAAGAAGAAGAAAACAACGAGCCGATCCAGTTCCATTACGTGTGGATCAAGAACTTGTCACGATTGGTCAACTCGCAGCTTAACAAACATGATGGAAAAACCTTCATCTGCGATCGCTGCCTTCAATACTTTAGGACCCAAGAGAATTTGGAGGCTCATGACGTTGATTGTTAAAAACTAAACAAATGTGGCGTCATCCTACCGGATCCCAAGAACAAAATCCTCAAGTTCAAAAACGCCAAGAACATTGAGAAAGTACCATTCGTTGTATACGCAGACTTCAAATGTATCTTGAAGAAAATCGATAGGCAGTCGAATTCGAAGACAAAAGTTGAACAGATTCACGAGGCCCGCAGCGTTGGATACTTTGTGAAGTGCAGCTATAATGAAGATCTCTCTCGCTACAACTCCTACCGTGGCCCCGATCCTGCAAAGTGGTTCGCCGAAGAACTTCATCAACTGGGGAAAGCCGTCGACAACATTCATAAGAACCCCGTGGACATGAACCTCACCGTCGAAGAAGAGAAGGCCTTCAGGAGAGCAACAACATGCCACATTTGCGGAAAACAACTTGGACCCGATCGAGTCAGGGATCACTGCCACCTGACTGGGCGTTTCCGAGGAGCTGCACACAACGCCTGCAACTTGAACTTCAAGGACTCCAGGACCATCATCGTCATGTTCCACAACTTTAGCAACTACGACTCTCATCTCATCATCAAAGACGTCGCCAACCATGTCGATGGGAAAATCAGCCTGCTGCCACTCAACATGGACAAATATATTTCAGTCACCAAGAGACTGAAGTATATCGATGTCAACTTACGGTTCGTCGACTCTTTCCGGTTCATGGCGTCATCGCTTGACAAGTTGGCATCATACATGGAGGCAACACCGCTCACAAGGAAAGAATTCAGCGACATCAACTACCAGGACTTCAAGCTTCTCCAATGTAAAGGGGTCTTCCCCTACGAGTACATCGATTCTTGGGAGAAACTTGACGAAGGAGAACAACCAGCCCACGATCAATTCTATAGTCACCTCAGCGAAAGCAACATCACTGCGGAAGACTATAGGTTAGTTTATTATTATTGTTGTTATTATTATAATTATTATTATTATTATTATCGCTCATATTATTATTTTTATATAATACAACTTGTGCTAACTAATCTTTTTTCTGTTTACAGTCATGCGCAAACGGTGTGGCAGACTTTCAGGATCAGCACTTTGGGGGACTACTCAGACCTATACTTGAAAACGGACGTGATGCTTCTTGCCGACGTTTTTCAAAACTTCCGGCAAAAGTGTTGCAACATCTATGGATTGGATCCAGCGCATTACTACACAGCACCTGGCTTAACATGTGACGTAATGCTCAAACACACAGGCATTGAGCTGGAACTGCTAACGGACATGGAAATGATGATGTTCGTTGAACGAGGCATCCGTGGCGGCATCAGTCAATGCAGCAACCGCTACTCCAAAGCAAACAACAAGTACATGTCGGACTACAACCCGGAGGAAGATGACAAGTACCTCATGTACTACGATGGGAACAACTTTTACGGCTGGGCGATGACGCAGTACATTCGATACGGAGGCTTCAAGTAAGTGGACAATGTAAACGAGGACTTCAACTGGAACGTCGGCCTCGAGTCCAGCACCGGCTACATTTTGGAGGTGGACCTCGGATATCCAGAGGCCGTTTACGACATCCACCAAGATCTGCCATTGTGTCCGGAGCAGATGCCACCACCAGGAGCCAGGGAGAGAAAATTGCTCACGACTTTGCTGCCAAAGAAGAAGTACGTCATCCACTACAGGAACTTGCAGCAGGTTCTCGAGCATGGGCTGAAACTCGTCAAGATCTACAGAGTCCTCCAGTTTTCCCAGTCGGCGTGGTTGAAGCCCTACATTGACCTTAATAATGGCTTGAGGAAAGAAGCCAAAAATGAGTTTGAAAAAAATCTGTTCAAACTCATGAACAACGCAGTATTTGGCAAGACCATGGAGAACGTTAGGAACCGAGTAAACATCAAAATGGTGACTGACTGGAATGGACCCTACGGAGCCGAAGCCCTCAAAGCAAGACCAAGTTTTCAAGCCCGGTCAATCTTCGACGAGAACCTGGTGGCCATCAAACTTGCGCAAGTGCAAGTTATGCTGAACAAACCGATTTATGCCGGTTTTGCTGTCCTGGACTTGTCCAAAGTTTGCCTTTACGAATTTCATTATCATTTCATGAAAAAGACTGTTCCTTGCAAACTCATGTACACAGATAGCCTGATCTACGAAATCACAGGACGCAACATCTACGACGTAATGAGCGAGCACATCCACCGATTCGACACTTCAGACTACGAAGCATCCAACCCCTTCAATCTTCCACGGGTCAACAAGAAGGTGGTTGGTTTGATGATGGACGAGTGCAACGGCCGAATCATGACCAAATTCATCGGGCTCCGCAGCAAAATGTACAGCGTCTGAGTCTAACGGCCAAGACGCGATGAAGAAGGCTAAAAGAGTCAAGGCAGCAGTCGTGAAGAACACTATCAACTTCTCCGACTACGAGAGATGTCTGCGAGATAACATCACAGTGGAGCGGCAGCAACATCTCTTCCAGTCCAAGCTACACAAATTCCAGACCATCAAGCAGACCAAATTGGCCCTCAGTCCTTTCGACAACAAGAGATGTCTGCAGAAGGACACCACAGACACGTTGCCCTGGGGGCACTACAAGATCGATACGACGATGGATGTTGACTAAACTCCAAACAAAACCGCCCCTTTTTAGGGCCACAAAAAAGTTACAATCAGGATATACCATAACTATATTATAAACTGATCCATGATAAACAAAAATATGTAAATATGTAAATATGTAAATATGTTAATATGTTAATATGTAAATATGTTAATTGAGTAGGTGCAGCAATATATTGTAAATTTAAATAAATTTAAAGTTAGTGTTACAAAAAGACATTGAGAATAAAACTTTCTCAAAAATTAATATATTTCCTACGCCTATCTAATGATTTTAGGATGAAAAAATGTATACATAGTGATATATGTTTAAATAAATGTTTTATTTATACCTTACATATTTGTTCCATTTATCCAGCTATTATGAGTATTGTCGAATCCCAACCATTTAACACATAGTTCATTTCCTCGTTTTCGTAACACTTTCTCAACAAGGTATACATCTGGATGTTTCACTTTGGCGAGTTCCTCTTGGTAAAATCCTCCATCGATGGGTTGATCTTGATAATCCTTGAGCTTGTACGTCGTGGGTTCTGTTGACTTGACTGCAGCGATGGTAAATATTTCCGTTGGCCAATTAGGAGTGTATCCTTTCTCGAAGAAGTGCTTATACTTGCTGATTCGAACTTTGTCGCCGACGTGGAATTTTCGTTTCTCTTTGACATATTTCTTGGAGTAGACTTCACGGAGCAGTTGTTTTTGATCAGCTGGAGTAACATCTTTGGGCTTCATCTTGATGGTATGATGTTTCGTTGCGTTGTAGCTCGATGCCAAGTCCGGTAAAATGTTGATCCATTTGTAGTGTCCTTGGAAGGAGAATCGTTTCCACATCTTGCTCTTCAGTGTACGATTGAAGCGTTCGCAGATTGATGCTTTCATACCACTGAATGTCGAGTACATGTTGACTCCATGTTGCATCATGAGTGCTTTAAAGTCCTTGTTGTAGAACTCTTTGCCTTAATCAACGTGTAGATTCTTGGGTTGACGATCTTTCAGCACAGTCTTCATAGCAGCAGTGACGTCAGGTCCATTCTTCGATTTGATAGGCACAGCCCAAGCGTACTTGGAGAAGACATCAATGACGATGAGCAAGAACTTGTAGCCTTTCTCAGCGTAGGTTGACATGTTAACGAGATCAGCTTGCCATATTTCATCCAATCCTCGCATATCAACATTACGTTGTCGATAATTTCTTCTTGCAGGTTTATGAAGTTCTTCCACCAGAGCTTCCTTGAAATCCATGTTGTACGGCGGATGATTGTCAAATGAGTTACCCATAGACATTTTCTTTTGGTGTCACATCGACGAACACTTCTTTTTCGATACGTCTTAAACGACTCTGAATTGATAAAATGATTGCAGAGTTTTCAGTCACATGCTTTTGATACATGCTAGCCAAGAATTCAAGTGATTTTTTCAAATCCTTTTCCAACTTCTCTATTTCTTGTATCAGCACTTCCCCAAAATCAAGTATATTTTTATATGAAGTACCATCAGTTTCATTATCACCTTTTGCCACATTGAGTAATTTTTTATTCTTCAAATCATAATGACCTTCAGCAGTCAGTTTAATTCGAATACCAGAAGGACCACGTATTCCACGAGTTTTATTTAAATGTCTTCCGAAAACGTCTACACTCGACATTGTCTGGGTTGTGAATGAGGCTATACGCTCCGAGTCATCTAATATATAATCTCAGCTTCTCTCAATTCTTCGATAATTGAATTTATTTCGTTGGTATGACTGTTATTTCCAGCAGCTTGAGACGCAAGAATAAGTCGCGAACGTTCTACAAATTTATTCGGATCTTCCCAATGCGCGTAGTCTATTTTTCGTTCTCGGTGAGCTATATTAAACATTCCTTGACCTTTTATCTCCTTATCAGCGATATACGTGAGATATTTCCAATCTTTACCACCACCACGCAGACTCTTGTCAGGCTCATTATATTTCCTATCTGCATTAGTTTGACGAATGATTTTCTCATAGTTTTTCACATCATTTGTACTTTCTATCAAACTGTCTGGTATTTTTTTAAATAATAGTTCGATAAGCCCTGGTGTATTGTCAAACTCCTCAGTCCGCACATGAACAATGTTTTTTGAGAAACTAATTGGAGCATTCCCAATGTATAATCCAGCTTTCAACGATCGTACCCCATACTGTGTATCGAGATTCTTTTGTCTAGGCTTGCTTTGCAGCATCTTTAAGTATTTAGCCAGAGTGTTAGCAGGAGCTGGGGAACTGACGGTACTTGGTGCAAAACTCTGATCACCAATAGTTCGATCAAAGCTCATAAAATCTTCACCAAATGCCTCTTCTTGAGATGGCTCGGATGTATCTTCGTCTTCCGATCGCATGGATGGCTCATCTTTAATTTCTTCTTTTTTGACTTTTCTCATTTCTACATCTTGCGTTTTATGTGCCAATGACTGTAGTGGATTAATGATGGGCTTGAAAACTTCATTCACAGACATTTCCACGGCAGCTTTTTTTCGTTTTAGTAGACGATGTTTTCGGCGAATGGCTTCACTAGCCTGTACGATATGATGCAATACATCTTTGCGCTGTATGATGTCGCCTCGATTGTGGTTGAGGTAATACTGACGTTTCATTCCGTAGTCACTTCAATTTATAGATGCGAAGCAGTCGAATCCTCTCCTGTACCGCCCTTGAAACATATCTCTATCCTTGTCGATAACGAGAAAACCGTACTTGTCATTCCAACATGTTGCACACAAATTTCGAAATTGGGTGAACGTCATGTCAGTGTTTACATGATCATCGTAAACATGTTTCAGATTCATATCATCTTGACGAAACAGTATAAACATATTAGTATTATCTCGTACCAAGTGTTTCGGGATACGTGCGTAAGTTTGACAGAGATAAATCCACATCTCGATGGCGCCTCATACAGAAATGTGCACGTGTATTGTTTTGTTTTTCAAACGCGCGTCATCAAATATCATTACAGAGTTTGGCCTCACTTCCTCTACATTCACAACTTGCTCGTTGTCGTTATATGGGTAATATCTTACTCCTTTGATTGGTTTAATGATTTTTTCTAAGTACTTGTAGTTAGGTTGCTCCAAAGATTTTGAGTAAATGTAGACGTTCTCGAATCTCAATGTATTAGGATGTGTAATGAGTGACAAAGAGCATTCGTCTTACCACAATTTGATGGTCCACATATAATTGCACGTAAAGTATTTGGCAATAGAATACCATGACGTTTCCTAGTTTTTTCTCGAACTGCAACGTTATCAAAGTTGACGACAGGCAATTTAACGTTCTGCGATTTGAACTCCATGACTTCTGCATGTGACTGACTCGATTTACTATAAATAGGGGGCTTATATAGCCTGAGCCTCAGTTTTACTCAAGCAATAAGAGTGAAAAGACGTGGTCTTGTGAACTCAGTGATTAACAAGCTCCCTGTTGAACTTCATTCCTGGCTATCAATTTTGTAACCCAGGCACCAAACTTGCTAAAAGATTAGCTCGTGGGGATTGTGAAATCAATCCTCTCGGTGCAGCTTGCAGGGAGCACGACATTGCCTATTCAAAAAATCGTGAAAATCTATCAATGAGACACGTAGCTGATAAATTGCTTGCAAAAAGAGCAATCGAACGTGTGTTCGCCAAGGATTCCGGAGTTGGAGAAAAAACTGCTGCCCTTGGAGTAGCTGTTATCATGGGAATCAAAGAAAAACTTGGAATGGGCTTGAAGAAGATTATCAAGAAAAAGCCTATAAAGAAGAAGACACCATTGAGAAGAGTTATAGATGCCGCCAAAACAGCAACTAAAGCTACCGGCTCTGTACAATCAACATTGAAAGCTGCACGAGTTGCGGTGAAAAAAGCTGTAGGAAAGAAGAAAGTTTGAGTGTTTCGTGTACTACCGGTGGCCAGCGAAATTGGAGGCATTTTACCAGCCTTTTTACTGCCAGTCTTTGCGGGACTCAGTACAACAGGAGCATTGGCAGGTAGCGCTGCGAGCATCGTCAAAGCTATCAACGACGCCAGAGCCGTCAAGCGGCAATTGAAGGAATCAAAACGACATAACCTCAAGATGGAATCGATCGCCGTAGAAAAAGGATTGTACTTGAAACCTTGGGGAGCTGGCTTGAGACTTCATTTAAAAAACGTGTAGAACTACCTAACCGACCACTAACCGATTTAGATTTGCTAAAGTATGCAAAAATTCTAAAAATACCACATTTCCGAGGTGTATACATGAGAAACGATTTACCAAAGAGTGGGCCTAAGAAAGCTGAAGCTACCATTATTAATTTGGATTCTAAAAATGGTCCCGGGACGCATTGGATCGCTTATCGAAAAACCGGCAATCGAATCATATATTTCGATAGCTTTGGCAATCTACAACCAACTCGTGAACTCATGGACTACTTCGGTATCGGTAGCGTAATCAAATACAATTGTGATAAATACCAGAATTATAACTCAATCATCTGTAGACATTTGTGTCTCAAGTTTCTACTGCATAAAAGCATTGATCGCGTGTGAATATACATCAGTCTACAAGTGACAGCCATGACGGACTCATTAACGCTTACACTCTCGGGAGAATCGTCTATTTTGGAGGCAAATTATTTTCCACCTATTGAAGTGTCTACTCAAAAGAAGTATTTTTTGGGGCTTGGAGAATTTTTAACGTTCAACTCAATACATAACATCGATGTTGACAACAATAAATTTTATATTGGTAATAACGTAATAACAATACCTCCAGGAAGCTATGAGTTGGATGATATTGCAAAATTTTTTAAGGAAGAGCTTCCAAAGAGTACTCAGTTAAGTCTACGATCTAACAATAGTACATATCGCAGTGAAATTCGATGCAATGGAAGTATTGATTTTCGACCGGAGAATTCTATTGGTAAATTGTTGGGCTTTAATCCACGAATCATCGAAGCAAACGTCACCCACAAGTCCGATTCACCTGTTAAAATACTTGCTGTAAACGCTTTACGTGTTGAGTGCAACATAACTATGGGAGCATATATCAATGATAAGAAAGTGCACACAATTCACGAATTCTTTCCAGTAGTTCCACCAGGATATAAGATCGTTGAATTACCAACTCACGTCATTTATCATCCAATCACCGTACAAGCAATACATCATCTGCAGCTCCGTATTGTTGATCAAGAAGATAAGCTCGTAAATTTTCGTGGAGAAGTTATCACTATTAGACTGCATATAAAAAGTGAGTAATGGGGATCATCTACGGAGAGTATATAAGTTCAGCAACATGTTCAAGAACCATCAGTCATCGCAAACCTCTCAATGAGCTCACACCAGAGAACGCGCAGTTCCTGAAAAGTCTCGGTCTGAGAATTCGAAAAAAATTTATTGCTTAATTTGCCTCATACTATGTTATCCATCGAGAAAAAGGTCGTCTTCGATGAGTCAGTAGCACAGTATGAAGTCCACGCTCACCAGCTATACGCCTCGTCAACGTTTAACAGTAACGATGAAATCCGCATCAGTATCCAGAATCAAGATTCGTATATGCTACCAAGCCAAAGTTCGCTGCATATATGGTACAAGGAAGATTGATGAAAAATGATGGAGTGACCCCCGTTGAGCATACATCGATTGTGAACAATAGTATCTGCTACATGTTTGAAGAAATGCGCTATGAGAAGAACGCTATCGAGATCGAAAGAATCAAGAATGTCGGTCTCACAACGACAATGAAGGTCTACATTGCGCAAAGTCCAGCCCAAGAGAACCTGATGGAAAATGCTGGATGGATCGTCGACGATACCAGACGTTTAACCAACCACAGTGGATATTTTGATGTATGCATTCCACAGAATTACATATTTGGATTTGCTGAAGATTATCAACGAGTCATCGTCAACGCAAAACATGAACTCATCATTCTGCGAGCCAACAGCGACGTCAACGTGATCACACAGCTTGCTGCGAACGAAGAACAATACAAGATAACCATTAGCAAAATTGAATGGTTAATCTCTTACGTCAAAATATCGGACTTGGAGAAAATTCGAATGCTGAATTTCATCGCTACTGATCCGATCATCGCTATGAGTTTCCGAAGCTGGGAGCTTTACGAGTACCCTTTGTTACCTCAGACAACCAAGCATGTATGGAGTGTGAAAACAATGACTCAACTGGAGAAGCCGAGATATGTCATCGTGGGATTTCAAGTTGGACGAAAAAATGCGAGAACTGGAAGCATAAGTAACTTTGATACATGTAATTTGCGTGATATAAAATTGTATTTAAATTCACAATGTTATCCTTACATGAATCTGAACATTGATTTTCAACGAAACCAATTTGCATTGTTATATGAAATGTTTGCGAATTTTCAATCATCGTATTATGGTAGAAAAAATTCTCCATTGTTAACAAAAACTCAATTCAAAGATAATGCACCTCTTGTACTTATCGATTGTGCTAAACAAAATGATTCCTTGATCACTGGTCCAGTTGATGTTCGTCTTGAATTTGAATCTGGAGCTAATTTCCCAGCTGCGACTTCTGCATATTGTTTAATTATACACGATCGTATTGTAGAGTATCAACCAATCAGCGGCGTTGTCAAACAAATATGAAGCGAGTGACATTTGATTGTAACCCACCTACAGTGCACGAACTGTACATGTGGGATTTTGCGTATAGAGAAGCTCGACGTGGTTCATGGGAACAAGTTGCTCAAGACCGTGTAAGATTCAAACGAAGAATCGAGCAAACTGCGAAAATTTTTAATACTGTTCTGCAGAAAAAATTGTTAGACTATAAGGTGAACCATAATTTGAATAAATGAATAATAGTTTAAATGAATATTTACTCTTTTCATTTCGAGCCTATAATCGTAAAATAGATTTTAAGTTATTTCGAAATTCAGAATAACATGTTTCATTTTAATGAAGCGAAAAGCCAACGATGTCCAAAATCAGCAACCAACGATATTCGGGATCCGTCCAACGATGAGTAAAAATTATTTCTAAACTATTCTATTCAAAGTGATACCATGGCCGAGGTGTTTAAGATCAATGTATCAAGCATTGGAAATATAAAGGTAAGTACGTTCAAATCTCGACCATGGTGAAACTTTTTTTTCAGGAAAATGATAAATACACCAATTACAATCAATTTGTTGTTTATTTAATAGTAAATATACACGTGTTATATATTTTTAAATATTTCATGATTAAAGTAATTATTAAGCATCATTTACAATTTTCTAACGTCAACAAAGATAACAATTGCAAACAAATGGGGGTGGTCCATCGATGGCGTCCCCGACTGAGAACCAATGTTTCTGGCATCGGCGATAGCTGGCAACTTCTGGGCCGAGCTGAAGTTCTTCTGGAAGTTTCTCCCAAGCGCATTCGATGTCGTTGCTCAGGTAGCCAATGATGAATTCTACTGGCAGCTCTGCGATGTCCATGGTGTCCAAATTTTTCAAGCAGCGTGAGTGACGTATGAGTTGGAGAGATCTCCTCGTTGACGGAGTGATGCCATAGGTGTCCGAGAACCACATCTTCAGACGAAGACCATTTTCAGTTGCGCAGTGACGTCCATTGACATGAGCGTGCAAGTTCCTGTATGCACAGGTTAAAACTCGCAAGTTTTTCAGCGATGGGCAGCCCATATCTTTCAGGTCAATGATGGTAGGCCAGCTCTCCAAGGTCCCCTCGAGCCATCCTTTCTTCTCACGTCCCTTGATGAAAATGTAGCTGGCGTTCTTGAGTTTGGCGTTCACGACGTTCTTGCACTCGTTGTAAGGTACATCACCAGTTGCACAAGATATGCCGTGGTAGTTGTTGGTTAACCAGGAATTCTTGACCTTGACTGTTGCGGGTGGACTCGACCATGAGCATGGCGGCTTGAAGAAGAGCGTCTCCACGTCGTTGACTGGTTCAATCGTGATGATGGCAAGTTCCTTGACGATGAACTTATCTGCTCCCCCACTGCCAAGCATAGAGAAGCCTTGCACGTCAACGATGAATTTCATTTTTTCGCTCGAGATGTTTCCGCTCGGGGATCGCTCTTGATATAGGACCTTTCCCCACTCCAACTGCCACTGCTGCCACCTTTAGTGAGTGAAGAACTCACAAGAGTTCATTTTCCAGCTGAGGTAGCGGAAATAGACGTGGTTGGTATTCTCCGTGGCATCCTTGAGTTGTTGGAGTTGCATCGGGTCCTCGTGCAGCATCTTCGAGACACGCTCAGGCAGGAAGACTGTAAACTCTCCATTGAGAATTATGATGATTTTTGGTCCGAATGACGTCGTGACCTCGGACACCCTCGTAACCTTGTAGCTCTTCTTTAGGTCGAGATCCATAATCCTCTTGTGCTTCAGGCGAGACACTGAATTCAATTTCGTGAAATCCATTGTAGCACTACGATGTCGCTGGAGATGTGGTTGCTTCGGTTTCTCGTTGAGACTGGATCCCTCTTGATCCCTCTTGATCCTCTTTGATCTAGGGCCTCTCCCTACTCCAACTGCTGCTGCTGTCAGTAGCGATTACTTGAAGTTCTGTTTTCGCTCGAGATGTTTCCAACGAGAGTTCGATGAAACTAATGATTTGCCTCTGAAATGTACCTCAATATATACCCTGAATATCCAGAGTTGACCCCACTTTTTTCCACGTTTCGGCCAATGAGGTTCCTCTTCTCCCACTTCAGACTCGGGAGCCAATCAAAATTCACTTTTCCCCACCACGTTCCAAACGACCAATTAAATTCAAAGATAAATTTTATTAAATTTACAATTTTCATTCAAACCTTACTCATAGCTATTAACGACGTGTATTCCTTGAAAAAACATGATTGATGGTTCTAAACAGAACCGATAAAGAATGTGAATTTTTTACCTAAGTGAATGTTAACTCATTGACCATATATTCGTGATGAAAGTTATATATCTTGAAAGCATAAAAATTTTCGTAGCCCTGAAAAGGGCTGGCATCTGAAATTTTCGTAACTCCAAGTCATAAGAAGTTCATTGAGAAGAAAAATTTTTTTGTAGCCCTGAAAAGGGCTGACTTCCGAAATTTACGCAAAGACGTTAGAAGTTGATTAGGATGAAAAAAAATTTTGTAGCCTTAAAAAGAGCTGCTATGTGAAAAAATTGTAACCCTGAAAAGGGCTGATAACTTTAGCAGCTTCTCGAGTCCATCCTTGACTGATTAACCCGAGCGCGCTCTCTCAGCTTCCCCGTAGGTTCTCCAGATTCGTCGTCTCCGCTGCCCCTCCAGCTTTCTCGTCGGTCCTCTAGCTTCCTCGATGGTCCTCCAACGTCCCCGTCGGTCCTCCAGGGTCGTCGTCGACGCTGTTCCTCCAGCTTCTCCGTTGGTCCTCGAGCTTCCACGTCGCTGCTCCAGGGTCGTCGTCGCCGCTGCTTCTCCAGCTTCTCCGTTGGTCTTTCAGCTTCTATGTCGCTGCTCCAGGGTCGTCGTCGCCGCTGCTCCTCCGGCTTCTCCGCTGGTCCTTCGCTGCTGCTCCGACTCCACCGCTGCTGCTCCGACTCCACCGCTGCTGCTTCCCCCGTTGGTCGTCCGCTGCTGCCGCGACTCCGTGGCACACTGATCCGACGGGCTCGCTCGCTGGGTTATACCAACTCGGACGGACCTTGGAGAGTTCCCACCGCCGTTACCGCTTCTCCACGTTCGCAGCTGGTTTACCAGCTTCAGCGTAGCCGCTGCTCCTCCGGCTTCCCCACTCCTACGCCACCGTACTTCAGGAGGTGCGAGCGCGCTTCCAAGCCAGTCGGCTCTTGTCCTACCGCCGTTGTGATTTTGTGAAAAAATACATCAGCTTTCATTAACTGTTTACTTGATGTTTACATAATGTTCACGTAAACAGTTTACGTAAACTGTTTACGAAAACTGTTTACCTGATGTTTGCATCGTTTTTCTACGTAAACTGTTTAAGAAAAACATCATGTACATTTTTTTACTTTTTTTTTTTGGTAAATTGTAAACAGTCTACGTAAATTGTTTACGTATACATCATGCAAACATCAGGTAAACAGTTTTCGTAAACAGTTTACGTAAACTATTTACGTAAAAATTATGTAAACATCAAGTAAACAGTTAATGAGAACTGTTTACACAAAGTTTACATCCACATGCGGCCGCACTGGATGTAAATTTTACGTCAACTGTTTACATAAACTGTTTACACGATTTGAACACTGCGTTTACGTAACCATTTCTATAATGGCTACGATTCTTAGTACAAATTATTACGAATTCTGGAATTTTTCTTAAGTTCAAAAGATAATAAATATGTAAAAAATGTTGAAGTAGCAATAGGTATTATTATGATTATAATCAATAATAATAAATTCAAAAATCAATTATAATTACCCGGTGAACCAAATGTGGAGTCCACATCTACCCAAGTTTCACTCCACATTTTGTGTTGGGAAAAAGTTGAGTAAAAAACAGTCAAATATTGTGCGCATGGACCAAGAAACTGACGCGTTTTACTCAATTTTTGCTCAACACGAACTCCCCAAACGTAGATTGTTTCTAAGGTCGCAGAACCACATACATTCTGCCTAATGGCATGGGGCAACGGCGTTGAGATAACCTTGGGCGATTCTGGGGAGGTCGATGTAAACAGATCTGAGTAAATATTGCCCGATCGTGGGCATGACTATAAAAGTACCCGCTACCACCAGAAATCCTTGACCGACCGAAAGGTTAAGTGAACGTTACTTAAAAGTTGAGTGTTTTTTCCATCTGCCTTTCTCTAACTACATAACCCAGTATATTTGACTAAAAATAGGGTGGTTCTGCGGTCGTGGAACCAATCAACTTACTAGATAATTCTAACCCAAAGTTAACTCCATTTTGTTTACCGGGTATAATTATGAGTTATATGTATTATAAACATGATCATTATTATACGTTTATAAAAATCTTCCAAATATTATTATTGTGAAAAATAAAAGAAAATCACATGGTAATTGCAACATTGAAAAAATTTAAAAATGACATGCAGTAAATGAAATCATTATAAAATTGTGAATAACATTATTAACATATTTCCAGTTACAAATCATTATTATTATTGTCAGTGTTCATGATGAATCACAAACAATATTATTTGTTTGAAATTCATTTTTATTGTTTGAACTCACCATACCATATTTCAGTTTTTGATTGAACGCATTACTTTAATTAATATCAACAAATACTCGCACTGACTGAAAGCTTTTGACAGCGACCAAGAAGCTATACAAGGGGAAATCACTTGGATGAAAGTTGCGATACAAGGTCACCGTTCAAATCCCCACGCGGAGTCCCTGGTCAACTTGGCGCGAACTGACCAGATCGCGTTACTATGCATCCCCACCAATGCGGGAGTTGGAAAGCACGTGCTCGCGCTAGCATCCCGTCAAGTTGCATCCCGCCTTTGAACAGCACGTGCTCGCGTTTCCTCCTCTTGCAAGCGTGCACAGTAAAAAAAATCTTGCAGAAGTACCAGTTCCAAACTAGCAAATAAAACGACCTCTTTTGGAAGGGGTAAAATTACAGACTTGTAGTGATTCTACAACAGAGTAGCAGAAGTACTAGCATCTAGTAAAAGTACTTGAAACTAATAAAATTACTAGGAACTTGTAAAAGTACTAGAAAATATTTCATGTACTGAGAAATTTGAGGTTAGGTTTGCATGGCATGAATCGGATTATGCAATAACAACCCTGCTGAAAAAACTTGAACGGATCTCGATAATATTTGATCATTTTTCATAATTTTCGACATCAATTTCGATCACATTCTATCATTTTTTATCATATTCACATAGTTGGTCCTAAAAAATAAGTCATTCTCGATCATTTTTCATAATTTTTCATAATGTTTATAAATAGAGACAAGTCAGTCTCGATCATTTAACATCATTTTTCCTAATGTTCATATCCTTGGCCCACAGTGAAAGTCATTCTCGATCATTTTTCATAATTTTTCATAATGTTTAGAAATAGAGACAAGTCAGTCTCGATCATTTTACATAATTTTGCGTAATGTTAATATTATTGGCATAGAATCCAAGTCAGTCTCGATCATTTTACATAATTTTGCGTAATGTTAATATTATTTGCCTACAATCCAAGTCAGTCTCGATCAGTTTACATCATTTTGCGTAATGTCAATATTATTGGCCTAGAATATAAGTCAGTCTCCATCATTTCACATAATTTTGCGTAATGTTTATAAATAGAGACAAGTCAGTCTCGATCATTTTACATAATTTTGCGTAATGTTAATATTATTGGCCTAGAATCCAAGTCAGTCTCGATCATTTTGCGTAATGTTAATATTATTGGCCTAGAATATAAGTCAGTCTCCATCATTTTACATAATTTTGCGTAATGTTTATAAATAGAGACAAGTCAGTCTCGATCATTTTACATAATTTTGCGTAATGTTAATATTATTGGCCTAGAATTTAAGTCAGTCTCCATCATTTTACATAATTTTGCGTAATGTTAATATTATTGGCCTAGAATATAAGTCGGTCTCGATCATTTTCCATAATTTTTCGTAATGGTTATATCCTTGGCCCAGAATTCAAGTCAATCTCGATCATTTTCCATCATGTTTCTACATGGAAAAGTCAGTACCTATACCATTTAACATTGTTTCTGGTAATTTTATATTAATATGAGTAACTCAGAAAATTTTATTATTTTTGTATTTGTTTATGCTCACAACGTTATGTCCTTTAAAGTATTTTGAAATGACAAATTTTTACTTGCTTATTGACTACTGACAAACATTCATAAGGAATAGTTAAGAATGTCAACAAAATTTCGATTACTCAGAGCTCTGATGGTAGCTG
Source organism: Platygaster robiniae (assembly GCA_028476575.1). Lineage (NCBI taxonomy): Eukaryota > Metazoa > Arthropoda > Insecta > Hymenoptera > Platygastridae > Platygaster > Platygaster robiniae. Next base: position 30,062,884 of record CM052019.1, read on the forward strand.
TCTCATAATAAGAGATATACATAATAGGATTTTATTACAGTTGACCATGATAGTTAAATTTCAATCTGGAGTTTTTTCCAAAACGAGACTGAAATCACAGGGAAACCAAAATACCATGCAAAAGGGAACACTCAAGCAAACTTGTTTCACAGATAAATATGCAGATCTATTTCTTTTCGTGAAAAGAGTTTACATGTACGCTATACATTTTGTACTTATGTTGATTATGTTCAGTATAAATTATCGATGATTAACATAAAATTAACGACTAAAATTCACATACCTATACATTTTCTAATGTATTCACAAAATTTTTCGGATAGACTGTACGTACAATTTTTACTGGATTTCGAAGGAATTGTGCATCAAAATAACATAATGAAAAGAGCCCAGTTCAACATTAACAAGTTTGCGTAAGAACCTATCAATGTCAACAACTACAACAGTGTTTCTTAATATTTGAATAACTTCGTAACAGTGGCTAAGTTCCATTTCAATGTCATGACTTCGAATCATTACTGGCGCAGTAACAAATTTATTTCCTACAATAAAACAATGATTGTCATGTACCTCGAATCTGACTATTTGTAGTATTGTTTTGTCTTTCAACATTACTACTGTATCGTCCGTTTTTTCTGAACGCGTGTAACCTATGCTACGAATAACTGTGCCTGAGTAGATGCATCGGTTAAATGTTTTCACATCCACATCAACATTTCCTGTTGGCCCTAATAATATTGCACCTGTTTCTTGATCTTCGTGACAATACTTGACCCTGTACGGCGAGAACAAATTTCGGCAAAATTGAGCTACATTTTCTGATCTGTTTTTGTTGGGGGATTTCAGTGCGAGCATTTGCAAAGTTCTATTGCTAATTTGTTGAACAACCGCTTTAGGACCTAGAGTTTGGTTTCTCAAAACGTGCATATTACTTTCAAAATGAAAAGCAGATGAGCTCCAAAGAGGTCCAGCCCTTTTTACAGATTGAACGAAGTGCAACAGAGAATGTAAATTGTAGGTCATGACTTCGTCTGAGTAAAATATTTGGCAATCTCCTACAAATCGTGTCAAATAGATTTCACACAAATCCAAGTTCCTTCGCGATATAGTGCGTTCGAGCAGAAAGAAAATACTTTGCGACAAAAGTAAAAACGAGTGAAATCTGTCGGTGGGCAAAATGCCTTGCAAACACGCAGGAGAGTGGATCAACAGAAATGACTTCCATTCAGAAGCTTTCAGTTTAGCAGGATTGCTTAAAGAATGAAACCATCTATGAATATCATGGGGTAACTTGATTTGAGATAGACGTTCATTTATTTGTTTTACTTGTGTCGCAGTTATTTTCTTTGCTCTATGTGGATCAGTGGTGTCATATCCCACAGTTGTCCATATGTTCTACAAATATTTTACGACTCCAACAAAAACGATGTGTAATTCCTCGACAGGAAATGACCAAACACAATCAAAATTTGGTATTTGAGATAACACCATGGGACTCTTTACACCACGAATTGTTCTCCTCATTCGGACCGCATCTCGAATATCGTTTTTGTGGGATTCATGTGAACGCGTTTCAAAATTTTCCGTTATCAAAAACCTCATACTACCGATGTGAACGCCAAAAATATAGCACCACGAACACCCATAATGAGCATTATATTGCAATCGATTTTCCATGAGTGCTCGAACTGGAGCATCTACACAGCTACACAAAAGTGTGACAATGAACTTGTGCTGGTTCCCAAGATTGTCATGAACAATAAACGGATTTCTCGCAAGGTTTAGTACCGCATCAACAAATATTTGCAAATACATGTTTATGAATTCGGAATTTGGTTCGTGATTCGCAATAAACAACCCCCATGTCAAAATAGACGTGAATCGAATTTTCGGAGACAGTTCATTAACGATAAATTGCAAAGGCCATAAACTTTTAGTTGAACTTTTAAACAGATTCATGCCATCTAAACTGAAATGGAGAGTCAACACCTCAACATCGTTATTTTTCAGTTCATGAATTTTTTCGTACAATTCCCCATCATACACGTCACTTATTACACTTTTGTCAGCATTACGTTCATGTTCAATTCGTTCAATATTATTCAAAACATCTTCCAAATTTTTCCTATCACTCAACAAATTTTTTAGCTGAAGTTCTAGGTCTATCGTTACTATTGAATTTTCAGATTCAGTCCGCAAATCGTACTCTTGGCCACATTCCTCGCAAACGCTACGAAAGTTTTTAAATTTACAAGAGTTTTTTTCGGATATAACAATATTACAACTCGGACAAAAGAAATGATAAGCGATAGTTTCTGGTGCAGGATCAATTACTTTTGCAATATTATATTTACTAAAGTTCAAACTTTCAAAGACTGGCCCCGCTAGTAATTTCACTAAATTTAGTATTCCATGACGTGCCTCAATTGGCAAGGAAAATCTTAAAAATATCCCATTTACCATCTCTATTGCCTCTCGAATCGTTACACCCGATTCAGGAAACATTACCGCATCGAATACTGGGTTTTGGTCATTTGGGTCATTCTCATGGAAGTCGTGGGCTCGTTCTCCATCATTGACACCGTCCTCTTCTGCTTCCGATATCTCTTCTCCTGGTTCCTCTCTCGGTTCTTCCCCTGATTCGTCTCCAGATTCAGCAAATTCTTCATCCTAAACAAAATTTTTTACTGAAGATCGACACAATATACATTTTCATAATATAATATTCCCATTATATTTTTAACATTTTTCTTTACATTTTAAAGATTTACAGCATTTCAATAAAAAAGTTCTTTACAGAATATACTTATGTTAAATTTTCAAAAATTCTCAAGATTTCAACTTTTTTCAATTACCTTTTAAAATTTACTGACAACTGATGGTTTTATTATTGGAATAAGTATCATGATCTTTATTATAAAATTTTTTTGCTGCATGCATTTAATAAGTGTGTCATTTATGTACGTATATTCAAAGTAATTTTGTTATATATACGCGTTGACGCATTACGCACAATTATGTTACATGGTGTGTTTCTATATTTATATTTATGTATATGATTATAATGAAAATAAAATAATTAATGACGAACTTATATAGAAACCTATATCAATGAATTTAAAATTGATATTACACAATTAATCACAAAAATTAATCATTTTTTCATATCATTACATAAATGTATTTCTGGAAAGTTTGGTACCAGCTATCATAAGAACAAATATGAACATTAGGAAAAAAATTAATAGATGTGGATAAAAGAAAATGGATCACGAGAAGTTGTTCATACTGCTTAGTGTTGAATCATGAAGAAAATTTGCAATAGAGTATTTTTACGTGTTTTACCGGAGTAAAATAGTTTTCTCTGGGAGGTTCTCCATACAGCGGATTGAACTCTTCTGCATTAGTCCCTGCAACTTCCCAGTCCATAGCCAAATTTTCCCAAGATCCAAATCCATGTTTCTGTGAAAGACCAATGACTATGTTAATGTTTATGTCAAAAAAAATTATAAAACTCTAGATTTCTTGTAAAAATCTATGACGAGTTTCCCTTTACCATTTTTTGAGTAACTCAAAATTGAAAGATTTATTCAAGTTACAAATTTCAACAATAAATGGCTTTCTCAATAAGTGGGGGTAGACACCATGGACCAAACTTGACCTAAATTTTCCTTACATTTTTCTGAGTGAAAAAATTCTCAAGCCACTAGTTTTTAAACTCAAAATAAAAAAAAAAAATATTTAAGGTATAAATTGAAAAAATTTGATAGGTTAAAACTTGTGCCTCGAATATCTTTTTTGTTTTCGAGTTTTAAAAAAAGTTGCAAGAGACTTTTTGGCTAAGAAAAACGTGAAGATAATTTAGGTCATTTAGGTCCATGGTGTCTTGCCCCACTTGCGCATTTATTGTTAAAATTTTTGGCCTAAATAACTTTTTAAATTCGAAAATAATTTTTTTTTTTACTCATTGGAACATGGATTCATTATTTCAAAATATCTACACTGCATTTCTAAAAAATTAGCAGTCAAAAATTTCTGACTTTGAACATTGTTTTTAAAATCGTTCAAAAAAGAATGAAATATATTTTGATTCCAGAATGAGGTGGAATATGAGTATTGGTCGATTATGATTGAATATTGAAAAATTTATAGAATGCATGAATTATTTCACTTACAGCTTCTGTCAAGGTTGTATTCTCAAAAGAGTCATCATGTACGGATGAACTTTCACAATCTGGCGTTAATATTTGCCTAGAACCGTCTTGGCCACTCTCCACATTTTCACGTGATTCAGCTTCGCGAGGTATATTTGCAGTTGAATCTGATGTGGATCAAAAAATTGTCAAAATACAAACAAAACAACATATATATACATTCACAAATCCATGTCAACGTGAATTGTTTATCATGTTAATTTTTACTGGCAGTAAAACCAGTTGACTTAAGAACTCAAGGTGTACATACAAATTATAATATAACTCACCAAAATTGTCAGTAATATTCTCGCCTTTTTTGGCATTAGCGCGCCATCGAAAATTCGTTGAATGATCAACATCGGAATCGTTGAAGTTAGGATCCAAAGGAAGCAGTCTTATTTTCCGAACTAATTCGCTGTTAACCACCGTGCGTTTCATATCGCGAATAAAAAATGAAACAAGCCGAAAATTACACTTTGCATCGAACTTAAATTGCACCAAAATACACGAAAATTAATTAAAAATACACTAATACCACATGCCCTAACTGCACAGACAGGACTGCACCTTGCTGCACCTGGCTTCAACTGATCCAACCTGACCGATACCACGAGCACACACGAGCACACACGAGTGCACGAAGGCAGCCAATGCGGTACCAGTGTACCTAAGGCTCCTTAAACATTGGTACTCTCGTCCACCATTTTGATTTTGTAAGGACCAATAACACATTAGCTACTTGGTTGTCGCTGGTTGTCGCAGAAGCAAAAAACAGGAACAATTCTTGAATGTTCTCGAATCGTCTTGAGTAAACGTGAACCCACGTGCACGTTAACCGCGTTCTTTGGTGTTTTTCGGGCTGTTTTGCAAAATTGCCAGGTATGGACGGACCTTGTGCGTTTGTCAAATTTATCACCAGTGGAGAGAAAAAATGTGTTCCGATTACCAAACTGCGAAATTTCGTACCAGCGTCTTTCTCCAAGTCGACTAAATATTCATATTTAGAGAATGGGGCACCCACCGACAAATGCCTTGTTTTTGCATTTGCACGTAAGTCTTAAATATGATATTATTGCGATTTGGAAAATAAATGAAATTTGTGTATATTTCCCAAAATATAAATTGAACCAAACTATATTCGTACCACGCCCAAATTATCATCATTTATAGGTTAGATTAATCTAACCTAAAAATGTATTCTACAGAATAAACAAATAATAAAAATGTTATATTGAAGTGATCAACTTGTATTGTGACAAAATAGCTGATTGTGATTAAATGTCAATACAAATATTTAATATAAACCATAATAATAATTTGGTACCATAGGTACCAAATTCGAATTCATGGTCCGAAAATGTGTTTTTTAACTGAGAAATTGATACTCAGACACAATTCAATTTTTATTGGTATAAATATCTTTATTTCTGTAAGAAAATTAAAAAATTTATTCTAGACCACTCAAAAGTGATTATCTGAAAATGCATACTTTTATTTTGAAAAATATCGACAAAAAAAATCAAGTTTTATTAAACAATTCGAAATATGATGAAAAAGATTTAAGAAGTTTCTTCGGGTAACAAATAAAAATTCGAGCCTGCTATCTCTGAAAATGCATATAAGTTTTTGACCTCAAAAAAAAAAAAAAAAAAAAAAAAAAAAATCATCATTTCTGAACTATTGAAACTATTAAATAGACTTCAAGAGTTTCAATTATTTGATAATGCAATAAATTTAATAATTGAGATACTTGAAGATTGCGGACTGTAGAAATGAATTTTTGATTATTAATGGTAGCATGTCTAACTTAAACTTTTTTGTGTTTTTTTGATATTTAGAAAGTCGGGCGGAACTGAGAGAAAAAATAAAGGAGACTGCTAGAATAACGTTTCCACCCATCACTCGGTGCGACACTGCGTCAGAATTAGAGACTGATGATGTACCGCTGGTATGCCTTACTTTTGATTAAGTGACATGAAAAATTGTTTTACAGTAACATTACCTAAAACCATATATTCCTCATGAAATTATTAGATGATTTTCCTTTTGCCATTTTTCACAAAACTCAAATTCAAAACGGATATAAAAATTATAAAATTAACCAATCAACGCATTCCTGCAAAGAGTGGCGGTAAGAATCACAGACCAAAATGAATGCTGAATTTTCTCTATATTTTTCTAAATCGAAAAATCCTTTGCCGCCTTTCAGAAAATTCAAAATCAAAAAAGATATTCAAGCAAAAGATCTCAGAAATCTGATTGGTTAAAACTTGTGACTTGAATATCTTTTTTGATTTTGAGTTTTTGGAAAAGTGGCAAAGGGAAAATCGTCTTATGATTTCATAAGGAATTCATAGGTTTTGGTATTTTCACCTTTTGTGAAACACTCTGTATAAATACATGTTTCTTAAATATTAAGTTCATGATTTTCAGAATAATTCAATTGTTGAGTAAAAAAAAAAACAATGAGAATGAGCAGTTCCTTTTTTTGTGTAACCTACAAGAAAATCGAAAATAAAATCAATGTTTGTCAACCGTGTGCTGAAATTATTTTTAAATAAGTATCTAAATTCACTATTATAGTTTCGGCTGATATTATCATCATTCAATAACATATTTACCCATGTCTATGCTCTTCATAACGTTTGATCACATTATTATAAAATTTTATTAAAATGTCAGACTGATGAAGATAACGTTATTCAGAGTGTATGCAAATTTTCTTTTTAAAAATTTTCTCCATTTTATAATACTTCTCTTTGCTGAATTTTAGATACAAAAGAAATCTGCAAAGAGAACGGCCGTAGATAAAATTAATGCAGCCGTCGCTTCAAAAGTAGCCAAACAGCAAATACGTAAAACAGAAGAAATAAAAAAAACTTTTGAAACAGACAGTTCTTCGAAAAAATCATTGGAGAACATAAGCAACAACAACAAGGTAAATAATAAGTGAAAACATAGTAATTTTGAGGGTATTGAATCTGTCAATTCCTTCAAGCAATAATTTTTAAATAAATAATGTGATTAACTGTTAACTGTTGAAATTATTGGTTGATTTGGTTATTGACTTGTCGTATTTATTGGTTATTGATGAAGTACCGATGGGTTCAAATTAAACTTTCAATTTTTATTGATATATTTGAAGGTGTTTTTTACATAAAAAGACATATTTTATTTGGAAATTTGTCAATTGTAAAAAGTTAAGACAAAATTAATTTTTCCTATTATAATAATAATAGGTGTAATATAATAATATATAATAAAAGTAGTGTGAACGTTGAAAGTGCTTTTTAATTTTCAATTTTGTTTGCGTTGCTGTATAAAAGTGTAATGTTTTTAAATACATATTACAGTGTGACATTAATCATTTGTGACTTTGTTTTGCATTAACAGTTGTCGACAATTTAATAAATCGATTGCTTACAGTCTTGATGTTCTTGATTACTAATTTGTTGAGTATTGGTTTTCGTAAATATTCATTTTTTTAAGGTTTTCCCCTGTTCCTTGAGTTACATGACATTTTTTTATTCTATAGTTATGTTACTTTGACTAGTTCTTGTTTAACTATTCATTTTATTTACCATAACTGACTTTTTCACGTATGCATGCTGAGTATTACTAATTTTTTTTTAACAATTAAGTGTTTAAGTTTATAATTGTTATCTTTTGATGTGAGCTTTGTAGTTTACTGAGTAAGAACAACATACACAACATTTTTTTTTTAATATCCATGACATGTGTTTTAGGAAAATGTCATACAACGAACATCTTTTGGATCACATTTTAATGAAAACGAGGAAGTGCTGCGACAAAAAATAAAACACCCAATAAACCAACGTTGCCAAGCAATGTAGAAGAAATGTTTGCTATAAATAATTTCTTTGAAATTTTTTGCAAATTGCTAGAAATCTTTACTCGAAACGCTTGTCGAACATTCAAAAAGGCAATTTGTGAACAATACTGCAGAAATTATTGACGCACTTATTTCTAGGTAATTTGCAGAAACTGTAGCAGCAACAGTTTTTGTCAATGCGATGGCAATGCCTAGAAAATATCTTTTTCATTTGTTTGGTTGCAAACAGAGCGCAATAAAGGAGAAATCGTTGCCGCACACATTTTTAGTGATTCGACAAAAATCGTTGCAGCAACATTTTTGCTCAATTCGCAGATAATTTGCCTTGAATTATTTTCATAAGATATTTGCAAAAACATAAGAAATTTTAAATGGGCAATGAGAGAACAATCCGCTGGAAAAGTTGCCGCATATATTTATGTTTGCCTGACTGAAACTGTAGCCGAAACAATTTTCGCCAATCTGATAGCAGTATCCGATAAATGTTCGTTTCATTTGTTTGGTGGCAAATAGAGCGCAATAGAGCAAAAATCGTTGCTGCACGCATTTTTAGTAGAATGACAACAATTGTTGTATGCGGCAATATTTTTTACCAAGTTTTAGTATCATCTACTGTGAATTATCAATCATAAGATTTTTTCGAAAACATAATAAATCATTGATAGGGAAAAGTGAGCAATTCAGTAGAATTATTGCCGCATATCTTTACGTTCCTTCGGCAGAAACTCTTGCATCAACAATGTTTATTAATCTGAAGCTAATATCTGATAAATATGTTTTTGATGTGTTTGGTGGCAATTAGAACGCAATAGAACAGAAATCGTTGGCGAAAGCATTTTTTGTTTAGCGTCAACTGTAGGCTGCGCTTTATCTCATATTAAGGGGATGGGTTCACTTTCACCTTCGCGTCTCTCTTCCTCTGACGCGCTTTCTTTTCTCTACATCTTTCTCGCACCTCAACAGCGCTCCCCTCCCCTTAATACGCTACTAGTAGCGTATTAAGGGTGGGGGGACGCTGTTGGAGGAGACAATAGCTGTTTCAAGACGTGACTCGTGACTTGCAAAAACGCGGTAAAACAAGGCATCACGCCCAGCCAAAACGTCCTTAATCCTTATTTACGAGTCACGAAAAATACGTTTGGTTGTGTTACACGTCAAAATTTGATTGGTAAATTATCAATCGCCATCGATCAGACGCAGCCAGAAGATATTTTTGACGGTAAGTGAAAAACAAGTTCACTCATATAAAAAGTAAGGTTATGAGGAGATATCGTGAGATATCTCCGTACGTGGAATCACGTGGAATTGCCAAGGATGAAATACATACATATTTTTTTTGCATTTTCCTGTTTCAACGAGTATAATTTTTTATTCACAAAATTTACTACTAAAAGATTTTGAAATGATTAAGTATAAACATGTACCATGCATTTGTTATTTTTTTGCTGAATAACTTATTGTAGTATTGTAGATTTTTTTTCTACAATGTGGTAAAAAAAAGGTATTATGAATGTCGTATTGTGGAAAATTATTCGGTAGGTGTATAATGGACACAAAATTCTACAAATTTCTCAATAATTTATACAATGATTGTAATATTCGTTTTTTTTTATCAATATGAACAGTAATTATTTCTGATAATAATAATTATTATAAATGTATTACTATTGTAGAAAATATAAAATTATGAAATAGGCAACAGAAAATTAAAATGATTCAACATGGAAATTGCGTGAATTTGGGAAAATTCGAAATTCAGAAACCTAACCCTAGTGATTTTGATTTTTATAAAAAAGGCCAAATTTTTTATAAGAAATCCGTTTTTTATATGAACGACCTTATACAACTTTTATATATAACAATTTTTGTATAAAGTGATCTTAAAAAACTATATAAAAAATTTTTTTTTATGAAAATTAAAGAGAATTTTATAAAAAAATTCAATTTATTATAAAAAAATATTTGAGCCTCGTACTTTTTTATGAAATTTGATTTTCTTATAAAAAATTTTCAAATTTTATACAAAAATCATCAATTTTTCTAAAAAATTGACAGAATTTATTTTGTTAGCTTTTTTTGATACGTGAGAAATTTTTAATTAAAAACAAACATTTTATAAAAAAATATTTTTGATAAAAATTTTTTCGGAATATAAAATTTTATAAAAAAATTTTTTTATAATGTTTTCATAAGGTCGCTTTATGAAAAAAGTTTTTTTTATAAGAATTTTATAAAGTCAACTTTATAAAAATGTTTATAAGGTTTTTTTAAAAATCAAAATCACTAGGGAATGTTGCTGAATTAAAAACTGTGTGTTTAAAGACTCTGACATCGTCAGAAAACGGAAATTTTTTTACTGATGAAGTTGCATTAAAAATTCAAAATTTTCAAATGTTTTTATGGTTTTTAAACATTTTAACCCTTCTTTTTGAAACGATTTTATGAAATAAAAAATTTAGAAAACTTTGCAACGGTTTTTAAGAGTTTTGTTATGTGTAATTATCAACCCTAATTTTATTCTCCAATGTGTTCCTCCATAATGACAATCGAAAAATGCTTATATTGATGGTTACCATGAAGAAATATTAAAATATGAGAATCTGAAAGGTTCTGTGAAAAATTGAAAACATTTTTATTTAGTTGGGAATGGAAAATCAACTACTCGACTATATTAAATAATTTATTCAGAAGATGATGAATATTTTTTCTGTTTGCATTATGTACAATTTTCAAAGAAGAAATTTGAAAAATTTCATATTAATATAATACTTTGGAATATATCATTGGTAAAGACCTCTATTATTTTACAATAATTAATTAACATATCGAAATATCTAAGGGTTCTAATCAGAAATATGTATTTCTTAATTTGTAGATTACTGTATATATAGTTCTTAAGGCTACTGAAGTTGAGTATTTAGACGAGAATTAATAGTAGTTATATTAAAAGTTTTACAATGAAATTCTTGCGAATAGTTCGTGTGTAGCTCTGAAATAAAAAATAACTTTCACATTTTCTATTTTCAGTATATATAGTCAAGATATTCATTATTCATTGATCTCAAACATCCAGCATTATTATTATAATTTTATTTTTTCATATGATACAAATGATAAAAATGCCTTTAAAATATGTGAGTGAAATGTGCATTATTCAACTTTTATTTTACTTCGTGAATAGTGACGAGATTCAAGTATTAATGACAGTAAATATAACTCCTTTGAAATTTTTTTTTTTTCGTAGAAGAAAATTGTACTGTCATTTTAGTTCCAACGCATTCGTATATTTCATACATATTGTTCTCTATCTCTCTCGTGCGCATTGTATTAATAATTGTACGGATTTTCAGAACGTTCCCCCCACTTTTTTCACGCTTGAATCAAAAATCAAAATAAGGAATATGTCGTCAACTGACGATGGTCAATCGAGCGGTGACCATGGAGCGGGCAAGTGAGTAAAAAACTTCATATTGAAAATATCATTTGTAATTGCTCGGAGTACAGAAAAACTCAGGCAATATGTACTTATTGTGTGAGCTATGAAAGCATTCGTTTATCAAACGATGAGATGTGAACGCAACCTAACTAAAAAACGCGAAGTATATTTTCAACTCATCCACGTGCAAGTTCTAAATTAACAAATGGATATCCTTGTTTGTAAAGCTAAATTTGTTAGATAAAAATTGTAACTTAAGTTTTTCTTAATAGACAAGGTAAATGAAAGACAATAATAAATAACAATAAATAAGAGACAGTAATAAATACAATAATAAATAAAAATACAATAACAATAATTAAAAGATAATAATAAATCAATTCGAATTTCTACAAATAATGGTGTAACAAAATTTTTTTTCAAAATGTGCTTTTTTTCATAAAGAAATCGAATCCGTTTGCAAAAGACGCCTCTCGAATATTATGAAATTGTTTAAAATTGCAAAATAGTGAGTGACAGTGCAGACCAACTGGCAACTTTTTAAGAGTCATAAATGATGTGAAAAAGGTGAATAAACTTAACGAATTTGTTTTTAAAAGGGTTAAGCATCTCCTTTGACTTGAAAAAAGTAATTTTGGATTAAAAAAAAATAAACAAGAAATGGCGAAATGGGGTTTAATAATAACGTTCAAAATCCAAAAACGGTGGAAATCAAAATCTGATTTTTTCTTTTAAGGGGTTCTTCTCATGTAAAATGCTATATTTTATGACCGTTGTAGAAAATTGATTATTAAAAAACTACGAACGATTTTAGAGCACGGTTTTTTGGAAAACGTTAGTCCATTATTAAACTTTGAATATATTTACATGAATCTACCTACTTGACTTTCATTTGTCTTTGACCATGCTTCAGTCAAAAAAAGTCAGGCTACACGGGGTAAATATTTTCAGGAAAGCCATTGTACTTATCAAGTGAAATTTATTTTTTTTTCCAGTAAATATTTTGTTATAGTTAGACAGGAGAATTTCAGGAAATTATGAAATTTTTTTTAATTTGCAATACTTGAAATTGAATGATTTTCTTTTCATTTTGTTGTTTTTGCAATTACTGATAGTAAAAGGTTTACTGAAAATTAAAAAGAAAATTTGAATTGATGAGTTCTATGGCTTTTCTGAAAACATACACACAAAATGCATGATTTTTGAATAAACGTACTTATAAATAACTGAATTACTAATACGAGGAACCGATTTAAAAATGAACGAACGTTAGTTTTGATGGTAAATTATGAAATAACTGATGAAAAGTAACAAGACTAAAGGTAGGTGATGGTAGAATGATGGAGTGATCATTTCAATTGCAAATTTTTTCGGCAGGATGTAGTTAATGTCAATAAATTGAACAATCATGAGGGCCCTGCGAAATCTTAACATAGCTTCAAAGAGATGCCGACCACTACGAACGGTATCACAAAGACAACTGAGATCACGGTTGAAACAGCTGAAAAGAAAAATTCAGCAGAATATGCGCAATACAGCAAACATTTTGACTGTTATCCCTGAAACTGATGAAAAAACAAAATCCCAAACTAATATATCCACGATCGAAATTCTTAGAGATGATATTGCCAGTACAACAGAGACAGAAAATGATTCCCGATTTATCGGAATCGATTTATCGATCGAAAATTCTGAACAAATCCAAAATAATAATGACGCTACTTCTCATGCACAAAAAAACCCTAGAACAGAATTCCAAAAACGTTTAGCAGAACTTATGCTAGATTCGACTCAGTGTTTCGGTAACAGGTTGGTAGAGCTGCTCAGAAGTCATCCTTGCTTTTCTTATTTGCCTAAAGATATTAGGACACTTCTTTCGACACCTCGTTTGCCTCCAGTTCTTCATTCCATAGACCCCGGTGAATATTTGCACATCGGGTTAAGAAAATGTATTTTCCAAGTGTTAGAAACAATACCTCTTCATGAAATTCCTAAGGTATTGAAACTCGATTTTAGCACTGATGGTGCAAGATTAACAAACACTGGGAAAAAGAAAAATATTTGGCCGTTACAATGCCGAATTGCCAACATAAAAAGATCGGTTCCCAAGACGGTCGGTATCTACCAAGGCCAAAAGAAAGCTGCTTCCGCTACTCTTTTCTTCTTATTATTCGTATCTGAGATGCTCGAAATTTTTGAACAAGGAGGATTAGTTTATCAGAACGTTTTGTTTGAGATTCAATTACGTTGTTTTATTGCGGATGCGCCCGCTAGAGCTTACATTTTAGGGCATAAAGGCCACCGAGCTTTGGCTCCATGTTCAAAGTGTAAGATCGAGGGATTTTCCGATGGTAGGTACGTGGTACTCGATGGAGTGGACCATGACCGGAGGACAAATGAAGAATTCAATTCACAAGTTGATGAAGATCACCATAACTATGAGAGTGCACTTTCAAAGTTGCCGAATTTTGATGCCGTCAATGATGTTGTATTCGAATATATGCATCTTGCATGTTTGGGAGTCATGAAAAAACTTATTTTTTCGTGGTTCTCCGGAAAATATACTAAGAACACAAAACTCACAGCAAGTCAGATAAAAATGATGTCCGAGAGGAGTAAATTGATCTCGACGTTTTGTCCTCGGGATTTCAATCGGGCAGTTGAATCATTTGAAGAAACTGGCGATTTCAAGGCAACTCAATGGCGTCAAATCATGTTATACATCAGTGTAGCATGTTTCAAGGGTATTCTGAAAGATTACGTCTACCAACATTTTTTGCTTTTCCACTCTGCTATGCGCATTTTCGTATCACCGAAATTTCACTCAGCTGAACATTTAAATTTCGCAGAAGCAGCAATGAAAAAATTCGTAATGCTTTGTGGTTCTATTTATGGCAAAAAAATTTTATCCTACAATTTCCATGGATTGCTACATATAGTAGATGATGTACGTCGGTTTGGTCCTTGCGAAGACTTTTCAGCATTTCCTTACGAGAACAGTATGAGGTTTTATCGAAAAATGTGTCGAAAGCAAGGGAAGTCTCTTGTTCAAATATATAACAAAAATGTGGAACGGGAAAAATGTGACATGATGAAATACAAGGACCAGGAACAGGTCAAGTTAAAACACAAACATTATACTATACCATTGTCAGAAGCTCGATTTGTAGGTACACGATTCCATCAATACAAATGCTACGAAAGTGCATCCTTAAAAATCAGAACAGATTTGCGGGACAGTTGCGTGATGTTGAATGATTCAAGTATTCGTATTGTTGACAACATTCTAGTTTTTGGTGGGAAAGTTTTTCTTTCGGTGAAAAAATTCATGCATCAGGTTGATTTCTATGAAGTGGGGGTTCTTTCGTCGAACGTAGGAATTTACAAATGTTCAAAATTGCAGGAGAGTAGCGAAATTATATGTATCACGGAAGTCGCGCACAAATGTTTCCGAATGCCAATTTGGGAATCATTTTCTGTCGACGGAGTTGAGCAGTTTCGTCAATCAAAAGATAAATTTGCAGTAGCAGTGCTTCTGTAAATATTGTTGCACTTGTTTAGTGTGCAAATATTAATGTAGAAAAAAACTTTGAAATAGGTTGTGATTATTATATAATAAATTGATTCATTTTTAAATGTACATATTGAGTGAATGAATAAATAAATGACAATGGTGACAATGACAGTCATTGAGCATAGTTTGAAAATTAACTAATTACTTGAAACAAAATGGAGATTCTTTCAAATGTTTGCTTATTTCGCTTTAATCTGCAATGCACTTCTGGCAGTACTGAAATCATGGATGGTATGTGGCATCAATGATTTTCATTTCATAAAAAGCCTGCGGCAAAGTTCTTGCTCTTATTTCGACGGTAGTTGCTTAGCCAAATGCATACCATCAACATCAACACCCTAGTAATTTTGATTTTTATAAAAAAGGGCCAAATTTTTATAAAAATTCAAAATTTTTTATAAGAATTCCGTTTTTTATAAAAACGACCTTATAAAATTTTTTTTTATAAAAATGAAAGAGAATTTCATAAAAAAAGTTTGAATTTTTTATGAAAAAATATTTAAGCCTCTTACTTTTTTAAAAAATTTGATTTTTTTTATGAAAAATTTTCCAATTTTTAAAAAAATCATCAATTTTCATAAAAAATTGACAGTATTCATTTTGTTAGCTTTTTTGTGATACGTGAGAAATTTTTCATTAAAAACAAACATTTTATGAAAAAAATTTTTTTATACAGTTTTTACAAGGTCGCTTTATAAAAAGAGTTTTTTTAATAAAAATTTTATAAGGTCGAGCTTATGAAAATGCTTATAAAAAATGTTTATAAGGTTTTTATAAGAATCAAAATCACTAGAGCATACCTTTTGTGTACCATAAAATGACAGTACTTGCACAGTATTAATGCTCAAAAAATACTTTTTTTTTCATACACTTGAAAAATACATATTTTTCGGGTTTCTCTGGAAAAATAACTTTTCTTTCACACCCGCCCGAAAAATACGATTTCGGACACCTGGCGGCACACAGCCAAAGTAATCGATTCAATCATCGTTAATGAGAGCGTATGGTAAAGTGGTTTCTTTACTGCACTAGTGCAGTAAAGACCACTTTACCACACGCTCCCATCACCAATAATGGAATCGATTATTTTGACAGTTTGTCGCCAGACCTCCGAGATCGCATTTTTCTTGGCGGTGTGTAAAGAAAATCGTATGTTAACTTCGTGGGGAAATAGTCGACTCCCAACTCGCATGATTGCCACGCTCGCTTCGCTCGCGGGGCAAATTTCATGCTCGTGGGAATCTCCTATTTTCCCCACTTGGTTAACAATATACTATTTCTTATAGTAAATAATATTGATGTTTCCAGTAAAGCAAAGCGGGTCAAAAGACATGTAAAGAAACCACGAAGGTACAGAACAACATCAAGTGAGGATAAACTGAAAACAAAAAGACCCAAACCCTCCGATGAACAGTTGGCACAGCGAAAAGTCCTTGATGAAATTCAGAACTTGCAGTCGACGTTTGGGAAAGAAATTCCGAGCACTTCATCGAACAGCGCGGCGCTCTCTGCAGTAGAGCCACAAAAACGAAAACGAAAACGAAAACGAGATGAAACTAGCTCCGAAAGCGACGGTTCTGAAGATCGCAACAGTGAAAACTCCAAGGAAAACAACAGTACGCCAAGCGACAGTTCGTACACGAGAAATGAGAAAAGCGAAGTTAGCCACGAAAACAACGACAACGGCGATGACATCGGTCAAGGTTCATCAGTGGAACCTGAGAATCTACAAGCAGAAACTTCTCCAGACGAAAGTAATGATCAGGATGGTCGTACGATTCTAAACAAGCCAGCCATCACCGGTGGGAGCAGTGGAAAATCTTCAGAGCCATCGATCAAAAAGGTGGTGGACATCCTCATCGAGCAAAAAGAATCTATAAGGTATATTATACAAAAGAAGTTGCATAATTTATAAAAAAACACGCAATTTTACGGACTAAGAGAATTGATAAATAAAATTTTATTTTTAAGAAGAAAAATTACGACTTCAATAAAATGTGATTCCTACATAAATTTGCACTGTTAATTAGTAATTAATTTGCTTCATGAGGTTTATAGGCGGCCCTTTTCTAACTCCACATGTTGGACTGCTCTATAACTGAAAGGCCAAAAAATTATGTTTCAGACTTTTGGAATCAAAAGTTGATACCGTGATGAAGAAAATTAACTCTCAATTCGACTCGGAAATGCCAACTTGCCCGAAATTCCTTCCCTTTAGCAAAGTTGAAGAAATGAACTCCTTTTTAAAGGATTCTCCGGAATTCGATGAAGTCGTAAGCGTCCATTTCATTACATCATAATAATTTGTCTATACAAAATTACGTTCATGAATAACTTTTTTGTTTGTTTCTTATGCAGGTCCGATTTTTCAAATTCCTAAGCTGCGTGACTTTCAAAGATGGCGTGTACGCAGCTATCGAGCAGGGGATCTCGCTAGAATTGGCCTTAAAGTATACTTGGTTTGGATCTGATCCAGCAAAGGATAAGTTGTGCTTCTTCAAAACAACGATGTGCATGGCCCTTTATAGTGAGTCGGAAATCAATGATCTTTAATAATTACGTTTTATGTATAATTATGTAATGCAAATATCATTCGAATGAACAATTAAATATTTGGAAAAAAAATTAACTTATTATTTTCAGAATTATTATAGAAAATTTTTTGTGTTTATCACATAAGGAATAGTCGGAATTAGAAAAATCAATGTTTTAGACCAAAAACCTTGCAATGAATGCAGAAAAAATCTTTTATTTCTGAGAATTAAAAATGAAAATTTACTTAATTACATTTTTGTTATCTTTTTTTTATTTAACCTAATGTGGAATCCACAAATCGAGAAATTTATCAAAGTAGATCAAAAATTTCTCTTATCTTCTTGGGGGAACAGTAGCGCCATAGAATATGTAAGAAATATATTTTTAAATACCTATTTAATAATGAACATAATTCAAAAATTTCAGAAGCTCTCTCGGTCAGCAATCATTATGGAAAACCAACGCGGGAGGAGTTTCAAGTTGCTGTCACTGGTGCACTGAAAAATTGCAAGCAGAAGTTGAACAACAAGAAAAAAAAATCAAATCCGGCTACCAGTCGGCATTCGCTACAAAATGAAGCTGATAAATTGTACAACTAATTAAACAAAACCTTTTGTAACTTTTATGTGTTTCTCGCAATAAACTGACTGAAACTATATATCTCCTGATGAATAATTTATTACCTTAAATACAGTCAATTCCTGACTGAATATTTTAACTACCGAACTGCAACAATTCATTTTAGATTCAAGTCTAATTGCTTGCAAAGGGTACCACCGATATTGCTGTTAAATTGCACTCAAATTGCGGATTGCGAATAACGTAAGAGTTGCTATCAAATCCTTGTGCTGAATGCAAAAGTATTAGGCAACGGTTTTGACTGAAATTTTTATCACCTACTTTCGGCGAATTGGCAGCAATTTCGCAGAAACCTATTCATTACGTTCTTTGATGTCAAATTTTCGGTCAAATTGCCGGCAAAGAGCACGTTAACGATTTCTGTTCGATTGCACTCAAATTGCGGATTCCGAATAACGCAAGAATTGCAATCAATTCCTCGTGCTGAATGCGGAAGTATTAAGCTATGGTTTTGACTGAAATTTTGTTTGCCTATATCCGGAAATTTGGCAGCAATTTTCCGGAAGTTTGCTTATTGGGCAGCTTACTCGTAAACGCGATGATGCCTTACTCCAGGTTAAAGAGTTGAGCCAATTAAACATAGAGTTGTAGAATCAACTCATAACGAGGATAAAGAATCTTGAAGGTATAATATAAGTCAGTAAGTTAAAATTCTGATATTATCCTGGGGGTGGTGAAAAAAAGAAATGTATAATTTCAATTCTTTCTGAACTCAAGTCTTGTAGCAATTATTTTTTGGGTAAATCATTATTTATTATCAAATAACGTAATCCTTGATAGTTTAACCAATAAGTATCATAAGCTCAGAACTGCTATATGAAACCGAAATTTTCCAATTTTGTTGAAGAAGAACGCACAAATAAATTTCTTAGAAATATTCTGTTACAATGTGCGATACAGTTTTTAACTTATCGTAAGTAGCTGGTATGTAAATGTCATGTCATAAATTATTGGAAATGAGTAGATTGCAAAAAAATTATGTGAAATACATAAAAATGAAGAACAGATTAAATAAATAGATACATGAACTGATAATGAAAATGAAGCTGCATACGAAACACAAAATGTGTTTAAAATTTACAGTGTGTAATACGTTATATAAATCTTCAATAAAATAATTCTCATATAGATTTCTTACTTTACAGAAATTTGCAGAGAGCAAGCATCAACAGAGAGTACAAAGAAATGTCCAGATATTGGAGAGGGCAAGGAGGACGAGGACGGGGAAAAAGTAATTATTTTATCAATTACTTACAGGACCCTATGACGCGAGTAAAACCCGTAACAAGTCAGAAAAAAATGACTGGCATTTTTTAATTACTTGTTGAGTTTTTGTTAACTTGTAGGAAATTTGAGCTTGTATATTACAGAAAAACCGCAAATTCACTTAATAACAGGAAAACTGTCTCCATTTACATTTTACTAGTAACAAACCTTACTCTTGCTATAGTTACTATCTAGATTAATCTAGTATTTCTATTAGCAATCATCATTCATCGCTCTCGGAGTGCTTTGAATAAATTTTTTATTGCCAAAAACTGCTTAAATCTGATTCGGTCTGCTCAGAAAATGCCACTTTGCCTAAAAAAATATATTCAAAACCAAACATCTACTATTGCCCACTGCTATCCATGTGAAGTAAATGGGATCTTCAATGGTTTCTAGTCGTCCTAATAGTCTAGGACGATTGAAAATCTCATATACCCAACATAGAGAACCATTGGCAATTGTTAATTTGTTTGGTTTTCAATGGTTTTGAATGGACTTTTTAAGGCAGGGAGTTGAAGCACTGTTAGAGAGAACACTTAAATATAAAAGCAAATATATTCCCAACTGGATTCATTATTTTCTTATAAAGTTGTGCTCCTTTTGTACCCGCTGAAGAACAATCTTTTATTGAAAGTATTCTTGACGAAATGTTTAGGTTCACATTGGCCGAAACATTTGGGTAAAAAAAGATGCTTACAGCAGCATTATTGCCAACTGCATTACCAGCAAAACCAATGGAAAGTTCGTCAAACAAATGGCCATAGCTGTTTTCGGGATAAAAACGCTTACAGAAAGCTGCGTTGGGAGATTAGCGAAGGATGGTCGTGTCCTCGAAGAAAATCACAAAGGATCACCAGCGCTCAACCCAGAAAAAATTTTGGCTATAAAAGGTATGCAATATTTGTGTGGACATTTTTGAGTATTGCTTATTGAAATATGCACGATAAATAAATTTTTTTATGTACTTTCTTTCAGATTGCTTCGAGAATTTTTTGATGGAAGTTAAAAAAAAACCAGAGGTGATAGCTAGTCACGAAGCGTCAAAAACTAAAACCTACATCTCCCAAAAAATCTATGAGTTGAAAATCAAAGCTGGACTTCTAACGCCTGCATCAGAGAAAACCAAAAAAAGGGGGGGAAAAGGTAAAAGGCCTATTACAATCACCCGCACAGCAAAAAATTTCATCAGAGCCCTGCTCGAGCTTCGTGGTAGTTCCAAACTGCCAGAACACTAATTTGTGACAATAGGAACTTCCTCAGAGCTCCCTCGGAACTCCTACAAAAAGTTTGCTGTGCGGGTAAATTGAAATATTCGTCTTCTCAATTGTCGATTATCAAAAAAGTTATTCAAACTTCACATCTTATTTATGTTCCAGGGATTGAAGTCAAGCATACCAATGCTCAAAAATCAGATTCTTCTTCCGATGAGGAACAGGAGGATAGAGCTGCTGGTTCCCGTAAGTTTGTTTGATCAATAATGTTAAAAGCAAGTGACTGACACGTACAGATACAACTTGTTGAAAAAATAAATAATACATCGTTTTTGTACGTTACAGAAGTAGAAAAAAATGATGATCAAGAAACGAACGACCAGTCATCGGAGGTTGAGAAAGATGAGGAGGATGGAAATCGAATTTCAGGTATAAACTCTTCACAAAATTGGGAAAACATACGTGTATGAAGATATGTGTGACACGCTCCGAGAAAAGGGACCTTAGATCCAAAAAATTATTTTCGAAATTACCATGCTTTTGAGTAAAGTAGACAAAGATCTTTCAAAATATCTAATTCGTATTTTTTAACTTCAAAAACCGACTATGTTATGAATTTTTTAAATACAGCGTTACCACACAAATCCCTGTGCCGCGCGAACTTTAATGGCCTCTCCTGAAAAATTTCACTTTTGGATCTAAGGTGCCTTTGGTCAGAGCGGACACATGTATGTACTGTTTTGGAATCACGCGAATAATATTAGTTCATGAAATCGCATTATTACGTATTTTTTTCATGATTAATTTTTATGAATAGCGTGTATGCGTGCTCTTGAGGAAATAAAAAACCTGTTTTACAATTCTCTCATTTTCCTTTTGATTTTCCAGATGCTGATGCTGAAAGTGAATTTAATGTCACACAAAGTGACGTCGATGATGTTTGATGATTTTCAATGCTAAAAGAATAAACGTTTATGTGCAATTTCAGTGCAATTATATTTTAATATGTACAACTCGTTACCTACACAATAAACGTATTTAAATAATCATGATTTTTTTATTATTAGGTACCCAGAGTCGTTAAAAGAAAAGTGCCAAATTATTTACATGTGAAATACATTAATAACTTCCCCTTAGAATTCGACTCAATCAGGACGAGAACGACACTCTCGGTCACATTTCATGGAAAAATTTTATGACAGCAACATGATAAAAAAATGATCGACTTGAGAAACTCGATCATTTAACTTAAATTTACATCACGAAAATCATTGCAATAACGTGATGAAATATAATAAAAAATGATCGACTTGAGAAACTCGATCATTTTACATAATTTCGCATCACGAAAACCATTGCAATAACGTGATGAAAAATGATCGACTTGAGAATCTCGATCATTTTTCATCATTTTATAACGTACATGATGTAAAATGATCGACTTCAAGTCGATCATTTTACATAATTTCGCATCACGAAAACCATTGCAATAACGTGATGAAAAATGACGAAAAATGATCGACTTGAAAATCTTGATCATTTTTTATCATTTTTTTTCAGCAGGGTATAATATTGACGCAAATTTTTCAATTTTTCTAGAAGGACGTTTCAAATTAATCTCTCTATTGCAAAATTGAGTGCGTGATTTTTTAATTACAACTGGTACAATGATTTATCCTTGCAAATCTTGCACCTCTTGCACCGCTTGACTCACACGGCTTGCACCGTGGAATCACTCCGATGCTTGCCGATGCTACCAAACGGCAGATTTGATCAGAGTTGATGTTTGCCCGGTTCGCCCGGTTCCTCATGTACCCACCCTCCACGCCCCTCCAACCCTTTTCGCCGAGCGCCCCGAACGCCCCGGCTGGCGTTCAGCGAAAAGCCGAACGGGCGAACGGGATTCGGCTTGGTCCGCGGCCCGAGCCGAATCAAGCCGAAGCTTGTCGTCACATGACACAATCCAAAAGCTTGATGTGTGAGTGAACCTGTCGGTGCCACAGCGTGAATCGGGAACTAACGAAGTTGCACGGGGCTGTCCTAAACGCAGCATTAACGTTATATATAGCAAAGCTATATATTGACATATCAAATATATATTGACACATCAAAGCTATATATTGACGTTGTGACATCCTTGAGTTACCGTTAGATAAAAGTTATGTTATATAATGGTGACATTAATGTAACAAAGTAACGTAACAGCGTTACATTTTCATCAGTTCTTCAACCTTGCACTAACTTCACAGAAAAGTAACATTATAAGATACTGATATAATGTTACCGTAACATAAATATAATGTTCTATAATTATAACAGCAATGCAACTTAATGATGTATAACATTGTTGCATAACCTTGATGTAATTCTTACTTAGCACAAATTTGTGGCTTCCCGCCGTAATCGAGAAACTCACTTGTGCCATAAGATTTAGTTTACATGATATTCTGATAAAATTTTGATCGTTATGGCATGTGTGACTTTCTCGGTTATGGCTGGAAGCCACAGAAATGTAATTTAGCGTTTTCGAGTGACCTGGGGCCTGAGTTTCGTTCTCGTGACATATATGTCACCGTTCATTCGGGTGGATGCGGTGCCATATATAGATATAGTTTGTTCGGGCCGAGTCCACCCGAACGAACGGTGACATATGTCTCACCGGTGACATATATGTCACGAAAATGAAACTCTCACCCCTGCTCTGGAGCAAATTTGGAGCAAGTTTTAGGCAGGTTCGAGCAGATGTAGGCACGTATCAGCAGAAAAAGTGCTCCGGATCTGCTCCAGATCGGGTCACTCGAAAACACTAATTGCAACGTAAAAGTGTTACATTGTGGCAACAAGTGTTACTATGAGGCAACCTTCGGGATATGTAACTGCAATGTTACAATATAATACGGTTATATAGCAGTTTCATTAATGTTACGTTCGGTTGTCGATCGGGCTAACTAAAAACTTTCGAAAAACGATTCACAGTTATGAACCTATTCACACTTATTCAAAAGATGTTGTTTGATGTTGTTATGGCACTGCGTGCAAGCTTGAACATGAGCAGTGGCAACCATAGGCCTTCCGTGTCCGATTTTATTTATGTACGTTCGTTGACGTTTGTTGATGTTCGTTCACGTTGCGTCTAGTGGGTTTTTTTGACACGCAAGTGTTCGCAAATTTTCGAGCATTCTCGAGAACCTTGTCGAGAACACTCGAGAATTCAATTCAATTCGTCTACAAATACTCGAAGCACTCAAAGTGACCAAAATCATTCAATCAATTAAGATAAAACAATTCAACAATGTCACGGCGATACGACACATCTGATCCCAGAAAAGGTTTTGTTCAATTTTCCATTATTCTGAAATCAGGAAAACAAAACAAATGTATCCCCCCTCATCGCAGCTTAATTTGAAATTGAATTGTCACCTTTTTTTGCAAAAAATCAATAAAACAACGGTATGTTTAGATTGGCAAATAAATTGCATACCGATAAAAACACATCTGGGCCTGCGAGGGGAGGCGAAAAGTTCGGGTTTTTTGAGGAGCCTAAGAATTTATAAAAAACTTTTTAATAATTTTGATTGTATTGTTTTATGAGTGAAAAATGACATATGATTTATTCATAATATAATATTAAAATAAGTAGAATATTATGCTATTTATATTATAAAGTTATAAATATAATTATATTTATTCTATAGCGATTGATTTTAATAATTATCAATAGAACATGTGGATATAGTAAATATTATATATTATTATTGAAAAGTTTCAATTTTACAGTAATAAAATGATAAATAATATGACAATGGAATGTTGCCATAGTTACTTTTAAATATGTTAGTAATAAATGTCAAATGTTTGAAATTCTCATTTATAAATCATTTTACAATTTCTTAAATAAATTTTTTACGATACGATTCGTTTTTTAGCATTTGAAACTAAGTCTATCATTATTCACAATATTATTATTTACGATAAAAAAAATGCAATAATGCGCCCAATGGGCATGCAAAAATAATCCATTGTTATAAAATTATGCGTATCATTACAAACATTATATTAATAATAATCATAATAATTCTATGGCTTCCAGCCATAATGACAAAACTCACTAACAGCTGTTTTTGAGAAAACCAGCCTTAAAGTTTTTGAAGTGTTTTTCGAAAATCGCAAACTTTTGTGACTTTTTCTCTTACGAAATCATTGATTGCATTGCGTAAGTGAAAATATGCCTAGAAAGTATTTTTTTATTAAAAATTGTGACTTAGTCGGTCACACCGGGAAGCAGGGGAGGCTCTTTCCCATTTTAAAGATGGGAGAGATGTTCCATCCTTTGTCAGCTTAAGTGCGCATACGTTAATACATATGTCAAAACACGTATATACATGTATTTATTTAGCTGTGTATGTGTCAAGCATGCGCAATAGCTCAAAAAACGAGAATTACAAGAAAGACAGCCTATGAAAAATCTCAGCGCTTTGCCAATCTCAGTGAGCCCCCCCTGCCGGGAAGCCACAGATGTTATGACGTATGTGACATGTGTGCGCAGCAGTAACCTGATGTTCAGCTGTGTTCAGCATCCAAACTGATTAAAACAAAAATGGAAAAAACAGAAGGAAAAGTGTGCGTGAAAATTACAAAAAACAAGTTAATTGAATAAAAAATCCTACCATGCAGTCGAATTATTCATTTATTTTGTCCGCATGCAATTCTGTGGCTGCCTGCCATAACAGAGAAAGTCACGCATCTCATAATGTTCAAAATGTAATCAGAATATAATTTAAAATAAGCCTTATAGCATAAGTGACTCTCTGTTATGGTGGCAAGCCACAGAGATCATTATCAAACTGATTTAAACAATTACGAATGAACTGATTCCTTATGCCGAGAAAACACTGAGTTGTGTTGTTATGCTGAGAAAAATGCAGTTTGTTGGTTGTGAAATGTCGATAGAACAAACCGAATGTTGAATATTAGAGTGTCAATTAACATTTTATGGAAAGATTAACATTCACAGATATCAAATTTCTTATTAACTCAATTTAGAAAAAAAGTGAGTTTTGTCATTATGGCAGAAAGCCACATAACTATTATTGCAATTTTAAAAAAAATTAAATATAATGTATTGTTATGATGCAATTTTAATTTTGCAGTAATCAAATGACAAATGATTCAATAATAGCATTTTGCAACAATACATTTAAAATATTTCATCAATATTTTTAAATGTTCAAAATCTCCAATACTAGAATATTATTTCACATTTTCTTTAATGAATTTTTCATGATGTAATTTGTTTTTTGTGTCTGAAAGTGATAAGTATAATTATTACTTACAAAAACATTAAAAAATTTAACAAAGAGCTAATTCATCGTTAGATTTTCGTAATACGTAAATCATCTACGAATGAAGGATCTGAAATCAATCCGAGCTAACTCTCGAGATAATTTTTTAGCTATTATCAAAATAATTTGTCAATATTTGAATGACGCATTTTTGAACATGAGTTTGATTGTTTGAAATAAAAGTATTTGTTACAGAAAAATTACTGAGTATGAAAATTGTAAAATCTAAGTGAATCAGATCTTTAAAAAATTCTTCAGAGTTTGTAATCGCACTTCTTACTATAGTAAAATTATCACATAACAATCTTATTTTCTCCTATTCCATAATCTTTCTTTGATATTCCAAAAGTCCGATTCAACCGATAGTTTTATAAATTCTTATCCCACAATGAACCTGATAAACAAAACAAGAAGATCTAAAATTCAACAGTCACATACTATCGTTATTGACGACGTTATGAGCAAAAAAGCAGTGGAATTTTTACAAAAAATAAAGTATCTACTTGTTCTTGTAACCAGGTTCAATGTAAATTAATAATTGATAATGTTTTTGGTAGACTTAAACGTAACGATTGTGAAAAATTACAATAACTTCATGTTGCACATTGAATTGCACATTATATTTTATAAATATTACGGCGGGCCACTAATTACTTTTGGCCGGAATATCAAAGAAAGATTATGAAATAGGAAAAAAAAAGAATGTTATGTGATATTTTTACTACAGTAAGAAGTGTGATTAAAAACTCTGAAGAATTTTTTAAAGATCTGATTCACTTAGATTTTACGATTTTCATACTCAGTAATTTTTCTGTAACAAATAATTTTATTTTAAACAATCAAACTCATGTTCAAAAATGCGTCGTTCAAATATCGTCAAATTATTTTAAAAACAGCTAAAAAAGTATCTCAAGAGTTAGCTCGGATTGATTTCAGTTCTTTCATTCGTAGATGATTTACGTATTACGAAAATCTAACGATGAATCAGCTCTTTGTTAACATATTAATGTTTTTATAAGGGATTTCACTTCTTTTTTCATTTTCTGAATGCTTTATCGATCATTCAGTAGAATTGTTCACGATCTCAAATTGATATATCATATCAATATTTTATTTATGCCGTATGATTGTATACAATTATCATTATTTTATATTTCAATTTATTGTCAGTATTTATTAATGAACTATTTTTATTCAAAATTTCATTTACATGTTATTAGTTTCATTTACGATTATTTACATAATTTTTAACTATTCATAATTATTCATAACTCTTTTTCTTTTTTAATTTTTTCATTTCAATAATCCATTTTGATTACACTTTATCTATAAATATAATTGTAATTGATTATGCATAAAAAAAGAAATATTATTTTTATATAATTAATAAATTTTTTATTGCCATATAAAAAATATTTCCCATTTATTCATCAATAATTGATGATTATGTTCGCATCAAATATTGATATATTATATATGAATATTATTTATATATTATGATTCTATACGACGATAATTAATTTTTTGAAATGAAAATTCATTTTTATTAGTATTCATTTATCATTATTATTTTTATATTTTGATTATTCATAATTACTTATAACTGTTTTTTTCATTTTATCATTTTATTCATCGATTAAGATAATTTTTTATTGATTCATATCATTGTCATTGATTATCAATTGATAAACATACAATTTCACGCAATTTGACGTTTGACGGCATCAAAACACAAGTCTGTCTTTGTCTTGAACTATCACGACTCATAAAATGTCACAAACTAATATTGTTGGAAACACTTCTTGTGATCCTATACCTCAACACTCGACACACACTGCTTCCCAACACTGCTTGTGTGTGTGAAAACATGTGAACACATCACATTAATATACATACAAAATTTGTTTACAAACAAAACACTTAGTAGCGCAAAAAGTGTCATGTACAATGAAGCTTCCCAATTTCCCTAATTTGAACAAACATTAGTGAAAATATAAAAGTAGTTCATATAATAATCAATGTATAGAGGGAAAAAAACAACGAATTGGAATATTTTCCGCGCAAGAGTGTGGCGCTGCGTATAGGATAAAAACATAGACGTAAAAAAATGGCGGATTTAGAAGGCCCTGCTGTCAATTGTGAAAAACTGAGCATTTTGCGAAAAATGAAAAATCTAAAATCCTTTTTCTACGCGACAAAAGCGTGAAAATAATTGGTTCTTGGTGCATTGTGCTAAAAAAAAATAAAATAAAAATTCTTGGTAAGTTTTTAGCGCAGTATAAAAAAATTTTATGCGATAAAAACCGATTTATCGGATTTCAAGGCTAATGTTTAGAGAATAGATACTCGGCTGGTTTGATATTTTTTTTTTTTTTTTTTTTGAATTAGCTCATAACTAGGACGGGTTATTTGATTTAAAATAACAGTATATGATAGAAATATATGTTTAATAATGTTATTCACGATATAATATTATATTCACTCTAATATTATCAATATTAAGTATTATGTATTATGATTTAAATATCATAAATAAATAAACATATTATTACTACTGTTTCAATTTTACAGTAGTAAATTGATAAATAATAGAATAATGAAATTTTTCAATTATAACTTGGAGATATGTGAAATATTAATGGCAATTATTCGAAGTTTCCAGTAATAAAATATTTTATTATTATTGTATTTTTTTTACAATTATCTCATTGGAGTAGAAATAAAATAATAAAAAAATAAAACAAAAATAGTGATAAAATAATAATAATATTACACTCTTTCGCTGAGTGAACAAGCAGCTCGGGACCGAGACCTGCTGAGTGAGCGAACACTTCAGGAGACTCCCACTTTCAAACATTTCATTGTGTGTGTTAGTCTGTCGATGAGCGGATTTCGTAAAGTGAGACGCGTGAGAGTCATTTACAGCGAGACAGTCAAATGCGTCGGATGTCGGATCGCCGTTGATGCTTCTCTCCACTTCTCTTGCTCACCAGTTGCGGGACGCGCGGGAGAAGGTTCCCACCCGATTACCGCAGGTCACGGGTGAGAGTAAGGGTTACTCGTTGACTCATTCGCCACATGCTCGCTCAATAGGCAGACTCGTTCACTCGGTGCTCGTTCACTTGGCGAACGAGTGTATACATGTATACATATAATAACATTATACATTGTATATTATACATACAGGGCCGGATCAAGAATGTGGGGGCCCTTTTGCCGCCACAAATTAGTTACATTATACATAAGATGATGTCTTCAATTCATTTCATTTACTTATGATCACAATTTTAACTTAGTTATCTAATACAACGTAGAAGACAGTAGAGTTAAACATTAGTAATTTGTTTCAAATTACATCTGTATACAGTAGTAACGAATGTACTATCAAAATTTTCAATCCTAAAAAGACTCTTTCCGGCATTTCTCATTCGCGAAATTCTTAACAATATCGTCGAAAGTTATTTCTCTAAGTAAAATAAATGAAAGGTCTGTAATGGTTTCTCAGAGCCACATTTTATTTCTGTTTTCAATATATTTATTCTATCAATATTTCGAACTCCTATTATTATGTCCTCATCAGGATGGTTACAAAGATTCTTCTCTTCAAAAAATTTTGATTGGCAAGAATCAGGTTGGAATCAACCATCATTCAAACTTTCTATAACTTCGACGCAATCACAGTTAAGTCGTCATTTTTTTCAAAAATAATAAACGTATGTGTATATATATATATACAAAAAATGCCTCCATTTTCTTTACAATAACTTGTACTAGTAGTTGACGACGAAGTATGTTTCTTATTGAACTTTTTTTAGAAGTACTAAATGAACCAATCGAGCTTCTTCCATGCTCGAACGAAGTCAACTTTTGATAAATTTCACTCTCGAAAACGACCTTTCACTCGTACAATCAGTCACCATCATCAATAGGTACAAACGTAAAACAATTTCTGCATTAAAATACGTCGAATGTAATCTATTTTTTTTTTTTTTTTTTTAATGCGATATAAATAACTCGTGCGATAGGAAAACTGCACACGCGTACTAGGTTGGTCCTTAAAATGGGTTTTGGTCGAATTTTAACCGTGCCAACCCCTAAAGAGGTTCCAAATAATTAAATAAAAATCAGGCAATTTTTTCAGATTTTTTTGAACGTTAACCCGTGCTTCTGGAGCCCTACTTTTTCCCATATAAGTAACATGGCATTATGTTTTCATCACAGTCAATAATTTTTTTTGAACGCGTAAGACAGCTTAAAAATATGGTTGACACGTGAAATTGTTCGTTATTATTGTGTTAAGCTGTAAAAAAAATATCACACTCTAATACCAATGTATACCATGTAAGCTGCACCACGCAAATACAGGTATTAGCCAAAATAGCGATTTTTATAGATAAATACTAGTTTTCGGTATAAGTTAAGCCAGTGTTCTACATTTTAGGCAAATAAAGTTTATACTAAGTAATAATTATCAACTTAAGATCATTTAAAAATTTTTGAACAAAGTAAGACAGTTATAAACAATAATTTAGCATAATTTATGAAAATTTACAATACATATACAAAGTGAAAATAACAATTGCGTAAGTTGTTTTGAATATTCGAATAAGTTCGAGAGTGGATTACAATTCTTAGATAAATTGTATCAATGAATCATTATGATAGTAAGAACTGCAATAAAAGTACCGATAGATTTGGAACAATTCTATGGATAGCAAAACTAAACGCGTTGTTTTTGCAAATTACTGATTTTTAAAAAAAATAACTTCCTTGCCCGATTGCGGAGAAGTAAATTTCGAGTTGGGAACGAAAACTTTGAGTCAGATCCTAAGGAAACTTATCCAAATGTTTATTTTTTGTTAATTCTCTAAGTGTTCGACTTCAAAAATATCTATTACCAAATTGTAATTTATTCTCACATATGTGATCAGAATAAAGTCATTGCCTGTGACTGGACGAGTGTAAGTATTCCAGTTCGAATATTACTCATTTGATTCGCGAGACAGTTTTATTCGTTATTCGATGACCTAAAAAACAATATTTTTTTTCCTTTTAAAAACTAGAAACTAATGTTCAATATGCCTTTGACTATCAATCCTTCAAATATTGGAAAAGAACAAAAAACATCATTACTAAATATATTATACATTATTTCATGAAAAATCAAACTTATCCACATTAAAAAAAATTGTATAATTATTTTTTAAATCAAGTATCAAATTCTATCACAATGAAAAGCAAAAGCTGTTCATTTTGGTGAAGTTTGCTAGTTTGTTTTAAATAATTGTGATAATTTGTTATAAAAATTTGTGAGTGATCTTAAGTTGATTTACAATACTTGATATTACCATATGTAAGACTCAGAAATTAACCTCATAGACCAGAAATATAAAAAATTGGCTAAACTTTGACGAAAAAACTAGTAATTTATAAAAATCGCTATTTTGGCTAATACCTCTATTGGCGCGGTGCAGCTTACATGGTATACATTGACTGTGATATTTTTTTTATAGCTTACCACAATATTAACGAACAATTGTATATGTTGACCATATTTTTAAGCTGTCTTATGCGTTCAAAATAATTATTGACTGTGATAAAGACTCACTGCCATATTATTTAAATGGGAAAAAGTAGGGCTCCAGAGGCACAGGTTAACTTTCAATAAAAAATCTGAAAAAAATGAATGGATTTTCATTTAATTGTTTGAAACCTCTTTAGGGAGTGGCACGGTTAAAATTCGACTGCACCCATTTTAAGGGGTTATACCTTTTTGTCCGGACGAATTGAGGATGGTTTGGAGTATCTTTCAAAGCATGTCACAATAGTGTTATGACAGCAAAGTTATTGTTATTTAATAGTGTATTGTCCACTTAAAAAAACAAGCATTGTTTATAAAAAAATATCGATAATTGGCAGAGTTATGGGCCTTCCATCGAACCAACTTTTTTTTAAGAGGCTTGCGGTGACCACGATGCAAGTTGAACAGGTCAAGTTAGATTAGAAAATCCAAAAAAATTCATCAGTTTAGTAATGTATCTAGTTCGTGAACGCTTGTAAAAATGAATATTACGTTTTTTTCTGTATGCAAGAACGTTTTCCTCCAGATTTCAATTTTTTGAGCTCTGAAAATTTCATTCAAAAATTTTTATCTGCAAAATAAAAACTTTTCCTTAAAAAAGCGATCGTTCACGAGCTAGATACATTCCTAGACTAATGAAAGTTTTTGGATTTTCTAATCTAACTTGACTTGTTCGACTGGCATCCTAGTCACCGCAAGCCTCTTTAAAAAAAAAAGTTGTTTCGGGGAAAGGCCCATAACTCCGCCAATTATTGATATTTTTTCATAAACAAATACTTGTTTTTTCAAGTTAACAATACGCTATGAAAAAACAATAACTTTAGTGTCATAACACTATTGCTACATGCTTTAAAAGATACTCCAAACCATCCTCAATTCGTCCGCACAAAAAGGTATATAACCCCTTAAGGACAGCCCTAATGCGCATTCATGTGCACAGTTGTTTTTACCGTAAAAGAATGAACGTTTTTAAACTTTAGAACAAGATTTAATCATAAATAAATATTCACAATAGCGACCAATTAAAATATAATAAACGAAAATAAATAACATGAAACAAGTAACCTTCAAATACATGGTTATACATTTTTTAGAAAATTATCAAACAAATATACAGCAGTTTTATTAAACAAATCTGACAGCATTTCGAATTAATTTTACGAGAATTTTGTCAACTTAAATCCTTCAAAAATTGAAAAACCTATTCGTTTGCATTTTTGTGGGGGCCCCGTCGGCCCTGCCCTTAATCCGGCCCTGTATACATATATCGTTATTCACTTATAACATTCTATTATTATTGTAAAACTGATAATTTTGTAATAATTTTTATTCAAAATGAAATACAAGAAGTTATGAAATGATTAATTCATAACCAAACAATAAAAAAAACGCTAAATTTTTTCAGTATAGAATAATACTAAAGTTATGGTATGCACTTGAAGTTTAAACAGTAAAAATTTCATTTCAAAAAATGTAAAAGTCCGAATTTTTGCTGCAAACATACATTTTTGAAATCTTTGAATTTCTCAATCATTCAAATGGAAACTTTGTAACTTTTTAACTATTCATCCGTATTACAACATTTACAATCAATGTTTAATCTCGAAATCGCAAAGTTCTTTGACCGATCTTTTTAATTGCAAAATAAAAATTTATAAATTTTATTATGATTTTTTATCAGTAAGATATTTTCATATAAATTATTTAAATATAATCTATACATAATTTATACAAATATCGAATCTATTTTATAAATGTTGAGTAATTTTACTATGTTTTTATTTATAATTATTAGATATATAATTTTTCAATTCTATTACCCTTTAACTAGGACTTTAATTTTATATTTAAGAGTGTGAAGTTTGTAAACCGAGACGAAGCCAAGATTTACAATCACACAAGTGAATATCAAATTTCTGACCTAGTTACATACAATATTTAATGCACTAAGGACTGGAAAACGAATTTAGAGATTTTAAACTGTAAGAGAAATGAGTTTTCTACACATGTCAGAGGTACATAAAAATATTGTTGTGTTTATTATTATTATTTATTATTATCATTTTATGATGTATTATTTGAATTATTCATTTTATTTATTGATATTGATGAATTATTGAAAATTCCCAAAAAGCAGTTATAGCTTTTAAAACATGCAGTGATTTGCAAGGAATTAAATAATGGAACGAATAATTGCAATGAATAATCTGCATTCGATTAAAATAAAATAGTTTGAAAAAATTAAATTAAAAAAATTATATTTTAAAAAATAAAATGAAGAAAAAAATATCATTGCGATACTAATAAAATGATTGTAATAAATTCACTGCATCAAATAATAGTCGATAGGCTGTTAATACAATTTTTGATGCGGCATTTAATAGTTTTTTATGGTAGCTGCTTAATATTAGTGTGTTATGCTGCTCGCGGATGGAGCGTAAGAATCCCCTTTTCGAACGGTGAATAAATAAACCGTGGTATAATGTGCGACGCCATCAGTTATATTCCAACGAGTCGAAAAGGGGAACCTACGCCCACTCTGTTGCGCACATAACACACTCATTTACGCGTCTACCAAAAAAAGTACAGTGCGTATCACGGGGTCAGAGCCTTTTCATGCGCTACGGCAACACTGTCAGAACTCATGAAATT
The DNA here is from genome assembly GCA_028476575.1 of Platygaster robiniae. Taxonomy (NCBI): domain Eukaryota; kingdom Metazoa; phylum Arthropoda; class Insecta; order Hymenoptera; family Platygastridae; genus Platygaster; species Platygaster robiniae. The sequence goes on from CM052019.1 coordinate 30,097,172, forward strand.
ACCTCGGGCCTATGGCCCTTGGTATTCCGTCGTCCCGACAGTGTTGCCGTCGCACATGAAAAGACGCTGCTTGGCTCCTTGATACACAATATACTATTAAAAATGAATATTGATGAAATGATCAATCCCTCAGTGTTTCGTTCCATTTTTCTATAGGGATTGTTATTCACATTTAAACATTTTCTTTGACAATTAGAAGAATGTTTGAACAATAAAGAAATGTATTAAATATGTATATTTTTCAGAAATATAGAGAACTTTTTATTTTCATTTTATATTATGAAGAACTTTCGTTTAAATTTTCATAATTATTAATTCTCCAATCCTGGACCCGGATTTCCTCAGGGTCTGTAGACTCGAGCCTTTTTTTCCCATCGTATTAGGGACATCCCCGACCGGTAGAGGCGCTGAAAGCGCTGCGAAATCCGTCCCATTTAACTCTCACCAACTCCTACCACGTGCTGGCCAACGCACACATTCCCGTGCATTCCTTGCATTCTTTGTAGATGCTAGACGCACGCTTCCGTTAGCTCCGCCTCTTCAACTCTCTATCCTTCATTCGGGACGTAATGCGTTCTCTTTCTTACTGGGGGATTGGGTCGAAACCCGATGGTCACAGCAAGTATGGAAAGTCTACAGACCCTGGATTTCCTCTCGAAGGCCTTGAGAAATATAAATGTAATAATAATAAATAAAAATGATAATCATATTGACAAAATAATGAATAATTCTTTGTAAGAACTATTAATGTACTTAATTACTTATTATACATATTAATATATTTTATAACTTGTAATAAGTAATGATAATATTCATGATCAATTTATATAAATTAATTATAACAATAATGATGAGTATTAAATATAAATATTTTTAAAAATTTCTAAAATAACCAAGTTTAACTTGATCTGAACTTTGCCAGTGTTTGACGTTGTTAGGGTCAAGCGAATACAGCACAGGGGAAGATGATAGCGATGAAGAGCACCGACAAAGGCACAGAGATCGTTCGCCTTTGGAGGACAGAGATCGTTCGCCTTTGAGACAAAGAGATCGTTCCCCTTTGAGGCACGAAAACAGAACTAGTCGAAAGGAAAGTGATGAACCCAAACAGAAATTGACCTTGGTCCTCGGAAAAAACTTGGGCGACCAAAAAAAGGGCATTCAAATGAAACTAGGCGGTTCTGTGGCGGTAAAAATTGTTTGTTCCTTTTACAAAATATCATGAATGTATTATAAGTTTCACCGTATACATAAATTAAGAAATTTGCAAATTTTTTATTTAGCTGTCAAAATTTGTACTTGAAATCTATTAAACACGTTTTAAATCCAGGGTTATTATTTTGCATTTTCTACTATGCTCAATTTTACATCACTTCAAAACAAAAGATTGAATAATAGATTGATGAAAATATTGATTCACTTACTTTTGCTGGTTTACTTTTACTATTCACTTATTTTTGATGCTTTATAATTTCCTAGAATTTGCCACTGCAAATGTATATTTTTGATAGATTTTCGCATGACCATCTCCGAAAGTTGATTTTTGCCCAATGGTGAAATTTCGTACAAGCTGTTTCTAGCCTATAAAATTTCAGCAGAAACTAAGTGTGAAACAACCATCACCAATGGCGAAACCAACAGTTGCGTCTGTATTTAACGCAGACGATGATGACGACGAACCAGAAGAAATGCCTGCAGAAGCTAGGATGCGAATGAGAAACATTGGACGAGAAACGCCAACGTCGGCAGGACCGAATTCTTTTGGGAAAACGAAACAAGGATTTTGTGACTCGAAGAAAATATTTGAGAAGACTTTGAAAAAAGCTATGGAGGATGCAAATAATTAATTCAATGATAATTTCCTTCAAGTTTGAATTCTTTTACATTTAAAATCTCATCGATTTTTTAAAATCTTTTAGTTTAAATTCCCTGCACGTCATTTCAAGTTGAATCATAAAAAGCAAATTTTAAAAATGATTTTAGTGAAAACAAAATTATCGATTTATGCACTAAAGAGCAACCATCGATTTCGGTGATGCTCAATAGCGCGAAAGATAATTTTCATCACTATGAGCAAAACAAAAAAATGTATTAAGCTACTAATTTTAAGGCGATAGCGATGGGAAATTGAATTTTCTATATTTAACTCGTGTTGTGCGCATATTACATATTGTATGCACGTAAAAGCGGAACTTACCATTTACACCCTTGAGGTGGATAAGTGTATATACATATCGTGCTTGCTCCAGAAAAGTATGATATTCAGTTTCACTAATTTCAAATTTTAATTTATAGTTGGAGCTAGTGCAATAATGTTTATAAATCTTCGCTTGGGTTTGAAGCATATTCAAAAAGCTCCCGCAATATTTACTACAATTTTGCAGAATGTAACAGAAGGACAAGAAATTAAATTGCCTTAAAAAAAATATTTTAAATTTTTACGCGAGATGAATTACGACCTTTCCCAGTCGAATTGAATTTTTATTGTGTGATAAAAGCGTCTGACAATAATTTTGTGTACCTTTTAAAATATCTAAACAAATTATGATAGTGTTATTATCAAAGTGAAACTCAACACACAAAAAGTAACTTAAAAACAGTTCATTAACAGTCACGATGACGATTTTAATACAGTTCACTACTTCTTTTCTCTTCCAGTCTCATTTTCAATTGAAATCATTTCCATATATTCAAAAAAACTCAAACTTATTACATGTCATTATGATCATTTTTTAATTATGGCGTAATTTAAATTATTTAATTATAATTTTCAATAGTGAATTTTGGACGAATTTAGATGAAAAAGTGATTAACAAAATCGAGATTAAGATATCTGTCAATGGCCTGAGTAACAATAGATATTACTGCCACATCACGATCCATGTTGATTCACAGTGTATTATTATTGTGTCACCTAGAGAATCATTCAAACGTGGTCCTAAACGTTCGAATGACGCAGTCTGAAATGATTGTAGCCCATGCCGGATGTTCTGGGCCTGTGGCTCATTTCTAGATATTCTGTGCGAGATGACGCGTTTTTATTAGCAGTCCTGTAGTCCATTTCACAATTGTTCACGTTCTTTAGTCCATTAGATTTTGAGCCTTATGTATACCAGGAGTTTTAGGAGCAATGGTGTGGTTATTCTCGCTAAGATTTCGTAGGATTTACTTCGGTTATTCTTGTTTAACGTTTCGCACTGTTACCTTGAGATTATTTTGGACTGTCCGTGCTAAAATTTTGTACGATACACTTCGATTATAATACGGATTGTATCGGGCTATTCTTGGTTAACTCCGAATTTTTCTCGTTGTTTTTTGTGTATTACGCGTTGAATTTAAACATGATTTCGGCTGAATTCTTATATGAGCCTTTGGTAAATAAGAGTTTCATTCAATTCTAATCAAATTCGTTTTAAGATAATCCGCGAACGTGTTGATTAATTGAACCTCGACATCCGCCAAGTTTTTGGGATTTTCGGAGGGATTCACGTCCTCTGTCTATGTATGCAATACTGTTTACAGATGAACATAGGAAGCTGGCCATATAGAAGTATTCCAAATATGCCTCCATCCGATCACTCGCTTCGGGACCATCACTATTGGAGTTTGGTGCTTTCAATTTTCGGCGATTTTATTTCCTGGTGGACGGCCGCATCCCGCCGTATTCGGCAGTATTGGGCGAATTCCACTTCCGAAAATATTCGATTTCGCAAGAACAAAACCGGGCGGTAGGAAATAGTATGTTTCTCAATGATTGCAGGATTCGCTAAAAAAGCCATTCTGCACAAGTTGAGAAATATTTTTTACACAACGAGGTGGAGTAAATGCATATTTTCGAAAATCAGGAGTGGAGAAAACAAGCATTTTCTCCACTGAGTTGTGTACAATGATGTTTTTTATGAATCTGTGGCAACTATTGTTCCTAAAAATACGCATATTTAATAAAAAAAAAAAAAGGATTAAACTTTTAATAGCATATTTGACATGAAATGGAATCTCCGTGGTAAGGTAGAGTGGTTGGTAATTGTAATGGCTTTTGGATTGCTATAAAAGTAGGTTTTGTAAAAGGATTAGATTTAAATCGTTTTTTTTTTTATCGATATTGTCGAGCGGAATTCGCCCAACCCCGCCGAATATGGCTGAATACCGTATTACGGAATTCAGCCGTCCGCCAGGGTTGCTTGATGATGTTGGATGATGTATTGACTGTGTCGTTACTTTATAATGAAAATGGTTTTCTAAAGTACAAACAAATATGAACCAATAGAATGTAATTTATTTTGAGTATTCGATGTTTTTATAATTTCCTGATAAGAGCAAAATATATGCCGAAAGCCCAAAAAACAGTTGTTATTTCTATTAAATTTATAGAAGATCTGGCACCGAAATTGATTGTTACATAATTAATAATATTATTGGCGTGGAAGGATCCTATATTAGGTATATAACATTTTCCAAATAATTACACAAATATATAATAGTTTAACGCTTAAATTATTGATTTCTTATCAGTAAAATTGATCCTCGGAGCCATGTTATGAATGAAAAAGTTGGAATGGTCTTGGTATTTTTTTCTCTTCTTTCTTCATAAAGAAAGAGAAGTAATGAACAAATATTAAATAAAGGAAAATGTCAAGACAATTCGAACTTGATCATTTGTAACATGGCTCCAAGGATCAATTTTACTGATAGCAACATTATTCCGGGCGGGTCATTCTTATAATTACAGTAGAAGCTCCTGCATTTATAATTCTCCCATCTGTAACGTAATGAAGTGGAACGGCATAAAAACTCGCTCCGAACCTTCCTCGAGCCTCGTCTCTCGGAATTTTGATGACTCTTGAAAAGACTTAGTCTTTCAGCACATCGATACGACTTTGTCGAGAAACTGAAAATCGGAACGCCTGCGGATTAACTTCGCGCTTTAATACGTTCACCGATTTATATTTATCCCCAGAGCTTTCTAAATGGAGGAGCTTCTACTGTATATATTGTTATTATCCGTAATGTTACTTACTAATTTCTTGTTATATGAATCAGTTTATTTTACACACGTAAAATACATACCTACGAATTTTCTGAAGTATCACCCAAGAATCATCATATTTAACGGCAAAACATTGCATTCGTTGAACAAGGTTCTTAAAATGAAATACTGCAGATTATATTCCATGAACAATTTTTATTAATAAAATATACAAATGTGTAAAGCATTGAACTAAATTTTCTAACCAAGAATAATGGTTATCGTTATAATGTCATTGTCGTAATTGTTATTGAGCTATTGCTGTTTCATGAACAACCCAAATTTTAATTACTCGGAAGCTTTTTTTTTCGGAAATAATAGTAGATTCCTTGTCGGGAGTCAAAGTAAACCCATAGCTCGTAGAGCCCTTGGGTCTCCGAAGACTATTCAGATGACGCACGCAAAACTTGGGACGATACAAAAGCCAAGTTTTGCGTGCGTCATCTGAATAGTCTTCGGAGACCCAAGGGCTCTACGAGCTATGGATTTACTTTCACTCCCGACGAGGACGCTATTTTTCTGCTTTCTGCCAGAAATGAGTTGTTGATTTTGTTTTTGTGCCAAGGAAAATGTCCATTCCGAGTACACTCAGCGCTTGCCATTTGATACATCTCGGGTCTTATGTATCAAATAGCAAATGCTTGTTTTAGACATTGTGAACGCTCGAGTTCTCGAAGAAATCAATAAATCTGAATAAAGCTGGTGCCATCGCCTTTCTCTCAGGTACGTATCGTGCGCGATAGTTCTCTTGACTTTCGAGGATATATATTTGTTGAAGTAACGCCGTCTCGACCCGTCCCTGCTTTTTAACATATTTTAGCATAACCGTTAGGCATCATGTCGAGAATCAATCAGTTGAGCGGAAACCAATTCGTTTTGTATGAATTGGCAAGCGCTGAGTGTAGTTTACATGTTATGTGAAGACATAATTCTCTCGCGTTGCTTGTAAAACTGCCCGGAATAGGATACTTTCTCGGCCTCAAAAGGAGAATCAATGACTCACTTTCTGGCAGATTGCGGAAAAAATTACTTCTTTCCATCTAACCCTATACGCCAACAAAATTTTATTCGTTTTTTTTGAGAAACATGAAAAATTGTAAAAAAAAAAAACGGCTCCGAGTCCTTCAAATAATGATTATCAAGTAATAAGCGAAGTAAAGTGTTAGATTCATGGCATACGCATATATCGACGTCAATAGTATATTGCTCCGCGGTACACATAATATTTTTTGCCTCGAAAAAAGTAAACATTAGCGTATTAAAACTGTTTCGACATGGCAAATCAAGTATTGAAGGTCGACACGGAGGCTGGAGAAAATGACAGTCGGCAGGGGAAAGGGGGGTCCTTTTTGGCCCGCCGGGTTTCCAAGGAGCCAAAAGAGCCTGCCTTTCACCTCGCCGATTGTCATTTGTCGATAGCCTGCGCGTTGGCCTGAAACACTTGATTGGGTTATGTCGAAACGTGTTTTGAAACGCTCCTTTTTAGTGTTTGAGAGGCAAAAAATTTATTTTGTTGTACTCGGCTCATGAACGGCAGTAAAATCAATTGAACGTATCGTGATACGCAAAATGTGAATTCACAACATATAACTATCAGATAAAATTAAGAGAAACGAACAATTCGATAATACAACTATATAAATATAAATAATTGGATAACGTTTTAGTATTTGTACGAGAACATAGAGCTGTTCGTTTCATACATTCAGCCAACCTGAATGTTTTAAAAATGTTTATGTTAAACATTTGAATACATCAACTACGAAACTTGATCAACATAGTGCTAACATCTCATGCTTTCTTCATTTATAATACTAATGATTTTGAGTCAAATCTGTCAGTTTTAGAGAATTATTTGCATTTCTTCAGCTTGTGTAATGTAGTCAATGAAGATGAATATTAGAAGGAACAGAGATTTTTTTTTAATTTTACTAAGTTAATTTCGGAGATTACAGAAGAATTCATGGTATAACCCTATCACCATTTTGCTGAGAGAGATTACAATATTGAAAATTTTTGAGTCTTTTAAAGACTTTACCCAACGGACTCTATATAAAATTTCTTAAAAGTTATGTATTCATTTCTGTGGCTTACCGGCATAACAGACAAAGTCACACATGCCATAACGTTTAAAATTTCATCAGAATATCATGTAAAATGAGCCTTATGGCAGAAGTGACTTTGTTATTCCGGATAGCCACAGATTTAATCGTATATTACGTAACAGGTAAGAGTGTGTAAATTTGGCAAAACAGGGAAAAAACGGACCTACCCGACGGTAAGGCCTGTTATCTGTTTTGCCTATGAGCACATCAGTACTTGTTTGTGAGATATTTTTTGTCGCTATAGCCGAAAATTCACTTGAAAATGTCATTTTCGATGCGAAAGTGATAAAAATTAATTATTTCAATTAGACGGTAGATGAACACTGGTGTCAACCCAAGAAATATTTTTCAATTGCTAGAAGATGAAAATTGTTAGTCTGAATAATTTTCCTATTTTGATCGCTTCACGTCCGTTAGGGCTGTAGGGATGGGAATCGAAACGAACAATATCAATATCAGCTCATACGATATTCAATGTCAATATATTATATCTGAAAGAAAATATAGATATGCCGATTTATCGCATAGATTTTTATAGATTTTTCAAAAAAATAGTTGGCATAGATTTATAGTACTTGTAGTATTTTTCAATACATATACAATTTAAAGCATGTTGTGGTATTTTTAAACTTTTATGAATAAATTTGATCCCTGAGGTATGAAAATTTTGAAGGTATTTAGGAATTTCATAAATTTTCAAGATAATCATATACACCTGCCCGAAGGGAAAAAACGATGTTTGAAACTACGATCGTATTGCTTTTCGGAGTTGTGATGTTTAGTCATTATTTAACGCTTCGAAAGTTTTCGTTTCAAGCTCTGATGTAGTTATTCGCAGGGATGAACCGTGGTTTGAAACCACGGTGTTTTATTTTTAAACTACGATAACATTCTCATTTTGAACGGCCTTGTAGTGTCGTCGTTTCGAACATCGTTTATTTCTCCGTGTGCATTTTTAAATTTTTCATATAATTTTATTATTTATAAAATGTTTTCAGGTATTCCACTATTTTTATGGACTGTAATGTTTTTGATTTATAGAAATTTGGGCTCTAAAATTCCAAGTTGTAAAAATTTTTTGTATATCAGGCTCCCGATGCAATAACCTGTCGAGCGCATGAAAACACGTAAAAGTATTGTCCATCGTCCAAATCGAGGCGAAAAAATATTTTCCAGAGAAAGCCTTGAGGAAAAAATTCTCAAATTTTATGCGATAACTCTCAAATTTGAGTGTAAACTCTCAACGTTGAGTGTAAAATTTCAACATTGAGAGTGTAGAGAGCTAACTCTCAATAGTTCAGCGTTTACTCTCCAGATAACTCTCAAAATTGAGTGTAAACTCTTAACGTTGCGAGTGAACGTTCATCTATTCAGAGTTAACTCTCAACACTTGGGTGTTAACTCTCACTGTTGAGGGTTTACACTCAACGTAGAGTTAACACTCAAATTTGAGAGTAACATAAAATAAAATTTGTGAGTAAACGCTCAAAAATCGAGTTTTTCCGTAAAGGTTTTGTTGGAAAATTAAAATATGTTATCGTTTTGTATGTAACTGGTATTTTGACTATACCAAATTCTTCACTCAAGAGATAGTCATGTTTTTACAAATTATTCGATTTGCAGAAATCCTGATTCTGACAAAACTTAGAAGGAATTCGTCACAAATCTTACCTCCATTATCAATACCCACGAGTCTTACTTTCGTAATATACTTATGCTCCGTATTCCTGTTATTACTCAATGGTGTGGTTAAGTTTTTTGTTCTCATCATGTTTTTTGACGGTTAATTCTTGACGTACGGCATAGACATCTTGAAGTACGCTCAGTGCGAAAAAGACACTGTATGTAAGCCCATAAATCTGGTTTTTCCGAGATACGCTAAATGTTCATTTAGATGGTACAGCGACTCGTAAAATATCCAAAAAAATGACGCGTTATGTATACTTCCTTTTAATTCTTTTATCGACAAAGTCTTCCTCGTCGAATAGTACTTGTTTGTCGCGTTGTTTTTTAAAGCTGCCATTGATTAGATCTATTAATTGGCTTTCCTCGCTTTACCCTAGATAAGACAAGTGAAGCTCAGAAAATTCCTGCGACTCTTGCATCAAGAACTTATTTAAAATCCAAAACGCTCTAATTCCCACTTCCAATTTCCAACCAAAAATCGATCACAGGGAGCCATCATTTCCAAAAAATATATTTCATAAATTTATATAAATCGATTTTTCTAGATTTCGGCTTCGAATTAAAGCCCTCATCAGAAAAAGCATGGTCCTCAATTATTTTAATAATACGTAGGAGGTCTACATTAAAACACGTGATATCAAAAAATATCCATTAAATTTGAAATACATGACATCAAAAAATATCAAATAAATTTAAAACGAAACACTCCTCTTGACTGTCGGTGACCAACTGATCTAATTGGTACAAGTGTTGTGGTTTTCCACGTGTGCCACATAACAAAGCAACTCAAACGATAACGTTTTTCTTTTTTGACGTTGATTGCACTGCGTTGGAGGATCATACCTGTGAATGCTCGAAATAAATAGCTTTTTTGATAATTTTTTTCACAGAATTTTTAACGGTTACACTGTGTGCCCAAAAACAACTTTGAAAATTACAAAAAAACGAAACCTGTCTAGAACAATCAGTAATCATCCTCTAAATACTTTTTTAAAACGTTTTTTCAAGATTAGCTCCCGTTTTCGTTAAATTAATGAAATTAATTTTTTCTTAAAAACATGCTCTAAATCACGTAATATTGGTCCTTTTTTCTCGAACAAAAGACGACTTGTGTTCTCTAATTACCCTGTTTACATTTCTGCGACAAAATATGTCGAAATCTGCACGCGAAACATTTTGGAATCGCGCACGATAAGTCTTCATTTTTCTGTAGCTGGAGCTTCTTTTTAAAAGTCCCGTTACTCCCGTTGATCAACTTTCCGGACTTTGAAAAAGGAGTTCCAGCTACAGAAAAATAAAGACTTATCAGGCGCGATCAGAAAATTTTTCGCGTGCAGATTTCGACATATTTTATCGCAGAAATGTAAACAGGGTAATTAGAGAACACAAATCGTCTTTCGTTCAAGAAAAAAGGACCAATATTACGTGATTTAGAGCATGTTTTTAAGAAAAAATTTATTTAATTAATTTAACGAAAACGGGGGCTAATCTTGAAAAAACGTTTGAAGGAAGTATTTAAGGGGTTATTATCAATCGTTCTAGACAGGTTTCGTTTTTTTGTAATTTTTGAGGTCACACAGTGTTATCAATACAGAACTTATGAAGAGAGAATAAATATAATATACACAATATAATATATTGTACATTTTAGAACAACATTAAAAATTTTTCTATTCTTGAAATGCGCTTTTTTGTGAAAAACTGTTAATAAACCTCGGAAAGTGTGCGTGTCCACGCTATCGATAAAATCTTGAAAACTACTCATCTGATATTTATGAAATTTGAACTACATATTATGCACATGCATACCTGTTGCGAAAATCAATAAAACTTACAGATTAAAAATTTTTTTCAAAATTTTTTTGTCAGCGAATAACTGAGTGATATACTCAGGGGCGCAGCGAAACATTTTGGGGCCTGGGGCAAAAAATTTGGGGGACCCTTCTTTTTAAATCTTTCATTTAAGGGGAGGCACTCCTCTTTTTTTTCGATAAGTCAATTTTTTTTATCAAATGAAAGGTATGACTGTAGAATATGTGTGCAAAGGATTTTTCGATCCAAAGCATATTATTCGATTGGAGAACGCACCGAACTCGCTCGCGCGAAGGGATGTTTAGGTGCCAATTTATTTAATTTTCCTAAAATTTTTAAATAAGAATGATTTTAACAAAATGACACCATCGCAAAGAGCACCCTTGAAATAAGTGGAGAAGAGATGGGGTGAATTGTTCGTTTGTCAATTTCAAGATATGAATTAAGTAGATAATAGTACTCTTAAAATATGTTTTTCAAACTTAAAACTTTATACGCGTTTCGCTCGAAAGCACTTCTATGTAAAGTCAAACGCTTTTCGGGTTTTGTCGACGGTAACGTGGACGCGCAAAGATATCTTTGCGGTACGTGTCATTTTACACGCCGTAAAATTCTTAGCGGCAGTAAAAACCCCAAAAGCGTCCGCATTCATGGTTGAGAGCGCTGTGCGCATGCGCGTGACACGCATTCACAGTCAACTAATAACTCAGCAGACAGCGGTGCTCAGTATGGACGCCTTATCGTCACCACGAAGATATCTTTGCGCATCCACTTTAGCGTCAACAAAACCCGACAAACACCTGACTTTGCATAAAATATCTTACATAACGCGAAAGCCAACCCTTTGACGTCTTCGGCCGTCAAAAGAAGGTTTGCTTTCATGTTAAGTAATATACTATTTTCATCCCAACGTCAAGCATAACTCATGATCTACTGATCCAATTTACTTTATTTTTTTTTTACTTAAACATAATGATCACAAACAGTCAATAAAAAATCATTGTTCAACAAGATCAAAGTTTAAAAAAAGCGTGTAAAAATTGAATGTTTTCTTCGATTAGTCAGAAATTGGATAACTTTTTATGAAAAATTATAAAAAAAAGGTATAAGTCGTAAGGAATTTCATATATTTTACATAAAAAAATTTTTTTTTGAAATCAGTTTACTACAAGAGGCTATAGACTTGACGTTTCCGGACGATGTCTCGTTTTGAGAGGTAAACGAGAGTCGCCAGTTTGGGGCCGCCTTATTAAATTTCGTAAAGAAATTTTTTTTTTGTATTCTAGCAAGATGGTCAAATAAACAATCAAAACCGGAAGTTCGTATGTCTTTCATCATGTCACAATAAATTATTAAATTTTGCTGCATTTGCGGCCGAAAAGAGGAGAACCTCTCCTTAGACTTCTACATTTTTATGAGATCAAATTTCTTTTTCAACTTTTACAACTTGAATTTACATTTGCCTTCTCGCTTTAACGGCATTGAAATCCTCTAAATTTTTTCATAACTTATTTCACTCGCTTTTTTGTGTCCAATGGAGATTGTCATTTTTTTGCGATCCGCGCGGGGCTCGGGGTAAATTGCCCCGGTTGTCCCCCCCCCCCACTAGTTGCGTCCCTGGACATACTATTTCTTACCTTTTTTTCCGAAAAAATTGCGCGATTTTGTTACAATGCATTAATGTTCGAAATTGAAGTTTGTGCGTTTGCTAAGGATACACAGAATCTAAATCCGGTTGAATTTTTTCTTATGTATTATCCATCTTCGAGATTTCATAAGCAGCGTAGATATGGTGACTTTCCGAGGCATTATGTTTATCTTACAGTTTCTTCTAAAAAAGTTCACTTAACTAACTAAAAAAAAAAATTTTTTTTATGATGTTTTTTAGTATACACAATATTGATCCTCACAATTTGAGCGATTATAATCATAATAACTACTGCGAAAAAATTCTCAAAAAAGCTATTTTTATCATAGCGGGAGAAAAAGCCGATTTTTGCCCGCGAAGCGAGCAAAAAAGTAGGCTTTTTAGACCGCTACGATGAAAAATTAATTTCTCCCCCGGGTAAATATATCCCTCGCCTTCGCCTCGGGATATAACTTACACCCTCATGAGTAATTAATTTTTTTCCTGGATGCGAAATGTACTTTTATTTTAAGGGCTCAAAGTAGAACTATCCCTTAATTATACAGACTCTTCTTATGAATAAATATACACATTAAAATATGAAGGATAAAAATAGTCACTTTTATACTGCCTAGGGCCCAGGATTTTATTTCTCAAGAAATAAATTCTTAGGAGTCAGGGCGTCGAGATTTTCTAATATCGGCGCCTCTCGGGCGGATTCAGTGGGTGCGGACTCCCATAAGAGCAATGTACTGCTCTATAATCGCTCTGTCCTTCTCTTCTGTCTCTCTTCTTTAGAGGAAGAAGCATAGGGTTTTAAATGGAAACTACCGCCTCTATAACCAACCCGTAGAACTAAGTTAACGCGGGGCTAACCCGTGAAAGTCCGCACCCACTGGGCGGATTCGAACTCACAACCGCTTGCTTGCCACGGGGTTTTCCATGGTTTCCCCCGTGGGTTGATAGCGAGCATTGTGCTTAAGTCTTCCAAGCTCAAGTGAGTACCAAGTACAGTTTGAAAAAGTCGGCCCATAGCCGCAGGGCATGGAATAAGAAAAAGGAATTCAGATGAGGAAAAGTAGGCCTACTTTGTGGTAGGCCAGGCTCAGAGACCCCGTGAGTTGGGGTATGAGTATTGGGAATTTTCTAAAGAAAAAAAAAAAAAAATTCTACTCATTTTTATACATGTTATATTTTTAGAATATACAAAACACAATTTTAAAAATTTATGAACTTAAGCCCTTACGTGTGAATTTTAGTTACCTCTCGTACCCTCCGTAAGGAGAACTTGAAATTTTGTCAACCCCTACCCTCCTCAGCCTTCTGTATTTGATTGACAGCCCCTTATTGAAATCGTAAAAATTTATTATACACTGAAAGAAGAGCGCAACACTGATTATCTTGGTCCGCAATAATAGTTATTGCAGACAGGAATTTTGACGGAAAACTGGCTCTCCGAAAGAATTAGTGTTGTGCCCGCCACACGGATTATTTTATTCCGCAACACTCAGTATTGCGGCCGGCTATAATACAGATATAATACTGACAGTCGCGCACCGAAACACTTCTTATTGCGCGCCGCAATACTCATTGTGGTGGTCCGCAATATTCAATATGATTGGCCCTATTTTTCAAATTTCACGCTCCGCAACATTCAAAACAGTGTTTTGACGAGCGAAAATCATTAGGGCATCCAGCAATAATAATGAATACGTGTGAAATGAAATTAGTGATCTATTTTATTTGTTCAAATATTTGACAGGACTGTGATAAGATTTCTGAAGTTAACCTAATAAAATATTTACTAAAAATCAATTCTTTTCAATCGACCTAACGAAAATCTCATGAATATGTTCGAGTTTCTCGAATTTTGTCAAAATTTTATACGAATATGAACTTACCTTATTAATATTTACGAAAACTTTATACTGCTGTTTTTCTTGAAAACGAAACTAAAATTCTATAATGATTCGAACTCATTCAAAATTGTCAGATACTTTTGGCAAACTTTGCTTACAGCAAATGTACAACATTTAAACTTACACTATAAGAATACACGATGGGGTGTATGATCCACGACCATCATTCACTCTCATAAAACTATGTTCAAATCCTTTTTTTTTTTTTTTTGATTGGTTGAAGAAAGATTACATAAAAAAAGAAACTTATTCTCAATTATTGGAAACAGATGGTAACCTTCCAAGAGCTTATGGTCTCGTAAAAATACATAAGGTTGGTAATCCATTAAGAATAATAATATCATCCATAGGCAGTCCAACTTATTTCTTGGCAAAATTTATATAGAATTTTTTAAGTCAAAATTTTAATGAGGCAAGAAGTTATATTAAGAATAGTTTTTTATTAAAGGAAAAATTGAAAGGAATAGAGGTACCTCTGGATTATAAATTGATATCACTTGATGTTACTTCACTTTATAACAATGTTCCGAAAGAGTTAGTTTTACGTGCAGTAGAGAAAAGATACGAAAAGTTACCACAGAGTGTAAAAACAATTCCAGGAAAGGAGTTATTGAGATGTTTATCATTTTTAATGGGATCCACAAGTTTTGTTTACAATGAGGAATATTATGAACAAATTTATGGTACACCAATGGGTAGTCCCATCTCCCCGATCGTTGCAGATATAGTAATGCAAGATTTAGAAGAAGAAAGCTTGGATAAATTAGATTTTAAACCCATTTTTTATATCAGATATGTAGATGACATTCTAACAGCCGTTCCAGAAAATAAAGTAGATAAATGTTTGAAAATCTTCAATTCTTATCATAACCGGATTAAATTTACTCACGAAATAGAAAAGGCAGGTAATATAGATTTTTTAGAATTAAGAATAATTCATAGGAACACTACTTTGAAATTTGATTGGTTCAGAAAGGATACGGCTTCAGATATAATTTTCGATTTTTCATCTAATCACCCAGGTCATCAAAAATCACAAATCATTTTGAATTTAGTAGATAAGGCAATAAAACTATCTGATCCCACTTTTCATGAGAAAAACTTGGAAATAGTGAGGAGGATTTTGAAAAAGAATGACTACCCAGAGGAAATCATAAACAGGCAAATTAAAAGAAGATTATATAGTATAAAATATACAGGACAGAAAGGACAAAAAGACAAAGAAACTGGAATAGAGAATAAAAATAATATGATGACGCTTCCTTATATAAATGACTTATCTGGTGTTTTTTCGAATATAAATAAGAAATATGGACTGAGAACAATATTTAAAACTCAAAACAAGATTAATTCCAAAATTATAAAAAGAGGTAAAGATAAACTTGAAACTGAAGATGAACAGGGTTTAGTTTATGAATTAAAATGTAAAGATTGCAATGCCGTTTATATTGGAGAAACGAAAAGGAAATTAAAAACAAGAATAAGAGAGCATGAAAATAATATAAGGCATATGTCGACAACACATAATGTGGTAACTGATCATAGGATACAAAAAGGTCACGATTTTAATTGGAATGGTGCAAAGATATTGAATTTGGAAAAAAATTATTACAAACGACAAATAGCCGAAATGATATTTATTAAGTCAAGGAAAAATAATATAAATAGACAGATCGAAACTATAAATCTGAACGCAAATTATGATAAATTATTAAATAAATTACAAAGATAAAACACATAACCAGAATATTTTAATTTTATTTGGCGGCATTTTTCTTATCTGACGGAATAAATATGGAGGTATTGAGATGTTTCTGATTAGTCTTACTCGATCCGTTGAAACGCTAAGTACAATAACGATCAATGATACATGATCATTGGGAGAATATAATTGACGTGATGTAGATCGAGAATAAAATTAACACGTTTTTTGAATAAGTGAGTAATAGAAAGAAATGAAAGTCTGGTTTTAAATATTGAAATAATTATTGACATTCTGAATTTATAGAAATGATTGTAACGAACTTCCTGAAGAGGACCCGGAATCTTGTGGTCGAAAGCTAGAGAAACGAAAATAAAATTATTAAAGAAATAGAAGACAATTTTTTATTATAAAATAAATCAACAAAGATTTGGCTCCAAAAGATCGAAAATACTATTGATATGTTCAAATCCTTGTTACAGGTATTAATGTTTTCTGCTAAATAGGTAAAAAATTTCATTTTATACATTTCTTTATAGATTTGTGTTATATTTGTTTGTTGATATATAATTAATAATATTCTTATCATGAGAACATTATTTTATTGATTTCTCATTAAAATAAACTTTTAAAACGTTTAAATGAGTTCAGTCATAGAAGAATTCTCAATTCTTGTAACATTTTATATATGTAGTTTTTATAAAAACAGTTTCAATGAGGTTTTTTGAGGTCATTTAACCTCGTGATTAGTATAAGAAGAGTAGAAAAAAATTTTATTTTTATAAATAAATAAAAAACATTAATTCCTCGGTAGCATCAAACATATAAAATAAATTAAACCCCGTATTCATTACATGACTGTAAAAACCCTTTTGAAACTGTTTTTATAAGACCTACATTCAAAAAGTTTTATAAGAATGAGGAATTCTTTAAAGACTGACCACATTAAAACCGTCTAAAAATGTATTCTTATAAAAAATTATTAGTATAAGGGCATTTTCGCGCGTTACGTACGGACATTCGGACGTTTTTTCCGACATAAATGTATAAAAAAGTACTATAATTTCACTTTTTAAATAAAAATCAATAACACCATGCGAAAGAACGGGAAATTTCCTACTAAGGAAGCACGTTTAAGCAGGAAAATTATTTAGGGAAAAGGGACTCACGGGTACTGAAACACAAAACGTTACGTACGGACGCCAGAGACACACTTATTCTGTTTGCTATATTTACGTTGAAAACTCTGCGAATATAAATCGAATATTCATCGGCTCTTTGTGGTTTTCGATTCTTTAATGTACTGCCATCACGATAATAATAATGATTTACCATTTTGTTGCTTCGCTTTTTTTAGATTAATGAATTTTTTATAAAAAATAAACGTTACGTACGGACATTAAGTCGTTACGTACGGACATTTTAACTCAAAGTCATTGTAATGGGCATATTCAAGAGCAGAAATATGTTATTCTTATCAATTTTATTCAATTCATATCACACACAAAATACAAGAACTTAAAAAGAGTAGGAAAGGTCTGATTTCATATATTTCATGAATAGAATTTTTTAATATTTGTATGAAATTGCATATTGATAAGACATCATAAGCAACGGTAAAAATTGAAAATTTTTTTTATTTTACTGGAAATTCGAAGATAAATCATAAAAATTAACGGTCATTCAAAGATTTAGATAGTATATGGGAAAATTTTACTGTAATTTTTCATACCGACAGCAACGCGCTCTTCTCTAGGAACATTAGAGTCTTCAGTGAAGGTGATCGGATCCATAACTTTTTTGAAAGTGGTTGGTTTATCTATGGCTTGTAATCCAATAACATAACAAACGCGTCAATAATGAAGTTTCGAGGATTCAGTTCTTCGATATTTTTACGACACTGGTCGCATTTTAAGGGTAGTGTTCTATGTTCTCAGCTACAATCGTATTCAAACTTTGAATTTGAATATAAATAAATCTGTTCATGTTAGGCACAACAATTTCCGTACGCATTTCATTCTTCATATAAAAATACGAAAAATTGTCACCATTTGCAAAAATGGTGCTTGGTTTACATAAACAATGCACTCAAAGTTAACTTTGCGCGGCGTGTAGAGATAAACGATGTGGCGTCTAGAGCCTGTTCAAAGATAGCTATAATCAAAATTTTTATAAAAAAAAAATTAGATACCAACATCTTTCAGATATTGACGTTAAATTTTATTCCATAAATGTTTTTGATCTAATTAGACACCTACATGTGACAAATTGGATTTCTTGCAATGGTTTAATGTAGAAAATATAAAGAAAAAATTTTTTTGCAAAACGCGAAACATCAATCCCAGAAAAATTACGTGTTATGAAAGTCTCTAAAATTTCATGGAAAGCAGTCAAGTCGTTCTTGCGCGATCCGTCACACCAGCACTAGTTTGAAAAACATAGTTTTCGGGAAAACGCAGTGAAAGGGCGTCACGCACCATATAATTTCTAGACACTGCGTGTTATAAAATAACTTAGCACATAGTCAATATGCAAGATATTCACTTCAAATTTCTCAAAAACATTTTTAAATATCTCTTGAATAAGATAAAGTGAATAATAGAAAATCGATTTTTTTTTAAAGCCAAAACATAGAACGCTCCCCTTAACAGCACTGACGTTACAGTTATTTATAAATGTCATTACTAATTCGAGTTATTTTGTTCATTTCTTTTGTTGCTTCATCGCCACTCAAGATAATCGAAAAATATGAGATGTAATCTCAAGAGTAAACAATGGTAAACTTCGAAAATCATCGTTTAAATATCTTGGATGTATGAATGAATACACAGAGCGTCCGTACGTAACGCTCAAAAGCCGAACTTCTACTAGTTTAAAAAATCTACAAAAATTATCAGTTAGACCGACCTAGCACATTTTTAACTTTGAATGCGAATTTTCAAGTGAATAGAATCGTTTTACAATGCAAGAGACATTAATATGTATGTTTTTCGTTACGTACAGACGTAATGATTTGCGAATTTTTGAATGATTTGAAAAAATATGAAATTAACTATTAACAAAAAATCACTTGATAAAAAATACTCTTGAAGATACTTATATTGCACCGCTATCAGTAATCAGTGGCATTTTTCGTTTTTGAGATATTTTTGAGACCTCAAAACGCGAAGTAGCTAATATGCCTTGAAGCCTGTTCATGCGTCCGTGATGTTAGTAAGCTGTTTGCTTGTAGATTCCTGAACTTATCATGATGTAGAACTGCATAATGCTCAATTAGAACCCTAAATAATGCGAAAATAAACAAAAAACTACATTACTCGAGCATTTAATTTTGATCCGTGATTTCGCGGAAATGTCCATAAACATATTTTTAAGATTTTCGTTAGGTCAATTTGAAAAGAATTAATTTTCAGTAAAATTTTTATTGAGTTAGCCTTAAAAATCTTATCAAAGTCCTGTCAAATATTTGTACAAATAAAATAGATCACTAATTTCAATTCACACGTATTCATTATTATTGCTGGACGCCCCGAAGATTTTCGCTCGTCAAAACACTGTTTTCTATGTCGCGAAGCGCGAAATTTGAGAAATAGGGCCAATCATACTGAATATTGCCGACCACCACAATGAGTATTGCGGCGCGCAATAAGAAGTGTTTCGGGGCGTGACTATCAGTGTTATATCTGTATTATTGCGGACCGCAATACTGAGTGTTGCGGAATAAAATAATCCGTGTGGCGGGCACAACATTCTTTCGGGGACCCAGTTTTTCGTCAAAATTCCTGTCTGCAATATCCATTATTGCGGACCAAGATAATCAGTGTTGCGCTCTTCTCTCAGTGTAACGTTCCAGCTAGAATATATTAATGAAAGAAATGAATGAGTATTCATACAAGGGTGAACCTTAAAAAAAATATTTTTTCTCTACCCGCCTAAAACTTTATTGATTCTATATAACAAAAGAAAAAAAATGGTTTTCTTGGTTTTTATTCGAAGTAAGTGGTGCCACGAAAGCGAAAACATTTTTTAATTAAATAATAGGAAAGCTTATGTAAAAACAAAGTTTTTTGTCTGCGGCACTACGTACTCCGATAAAAAAAACCGAAATAACTATTTTTTTCTTTAATTTTTCAGAATTAATGACATTTTAGGCGGGTAGGTTAGAAAATTTTTGTTGAAAGGACACCCTAATACATACATACATTCAAACATATACATCTGCACATACATATCTACATAAACTCATTTATACGAGCCCTCTCTTTTCTTTCATTTCCCTTCAATAGGAAAAAACTTTCTCGCGTGTCGAAAAAAAGTTGAATTATTTTAAGCCGCTTCTAACAAATAAATTATTGACAATAAATGATCAATATATTTCGCATTTTCATTGACTCTGGTGGTAAGTATAGCTGCAGAGGATGTCGGTAAAAAAATTTCAACGAAATCGGTGTAGTATTGGATGAGTTTTAGCAATTTTAGTTCCGGACGGCATTGATTCTCGAAACTACAAAAAACTCATTTTTTGTTTTACAGCGAATGAAAAAATAAGCAGGCAGAAAATTTTTATGACAAAAAAGCGTTTTTTCTGTCTTAAAATAGTCTTTTCGAGCTGAGCATGACAGTATTTTTTGTTTAACATTTCTCTGAAAAATATTTTTTTCGCTTTGGTTTGGACGATGGACAATACTTTTACGCGTTTTCAAGCGCTTGACAGGTTATTGCGCCAGGGTACACATTTAAAGCAATTTTTCAGGAAACAGTATCTTCCTAGGTTTAAAATTAATTTAATATTTTTCGTATATTAATAATAATTTCGATTTCCCATGGGACTTCACTGCGCAGTCAAGTTTAAAATTTTGTTTATTCACTAATTTCGATGTTTCGGCTCTGGTTTTGAGCCCTTTTCAAGGCGTCTTATTTATGCACAATTTAATTTGAACAACAAATTATTGAAGCAACAAACCATGCTCTTCAAAATTCCTCAAATTCAGGGGATTGTCAACTACTTAGATGTTACTCGTTCGGGTTGGTGTTGGACATCTAAGCGGTTGACAGTCCCCTGAATTTGAGGAATTTTAAGGAGCATGATGTGTTGCTTCAATGGGTTTATTAAATTGTGCATAAATAAGACGCCTTGAAAAAGGCTCAAAACCAAAGCCGAAACGTCGACATTTGTGAGTAAACAAAATTTTGAATTTGACTGGGAAATCAAAATTATTATTATTATTCATCGCCCAGTGCACAGTTATACTAATTTTTTGTATATCTTCAGCATTTATACGATTTGAAGGATTTTCTCGTGTTCTTTCTATGAATCACGGTAGAAATTTTCTAGATTTCGGCGCTCTCATTGGTCAAGTTTTGTATATTTTTAGTATTGTTATATATTTTTCATTACATTTTTTATCTATAAAATTTTGTAGGATTTTGTAGTTAATTTTCAAGGTAACTCTTCCGATTTCTAGAATATGATTTTCTTAGTTACTTGAAATATTTTAATTCTTTAGATTAATTTATTAGAAAAAATAGATTTCAAGTATTTACTTAAAAGTTTGCGTACTTTTTGAAGATTTTTACGATTTAATTGATTTTCTGGCATTTTTATGAATTAATATGATATAATATATATGTTTCAAGAATCTGATGCTCTAGGAATTAAAGTTTCATTAATTTCGGAATTCTGTATAGATTTTTGGAAAAATTTAATCACCATTCACAAGTATAATAAAATTCGACTATTTTCAGAATTATTGGGATTTTCTTGTATTGATTGAATTTCATTTAATTTTTAGAAGATTTTGAGTATTTTTATAAACTGCTAGAATTCGATACTCTAGGAATCAAAGTTCCATTGATTTTCGAATTATGCAAAGAATTTAAAAAAATTAACAGCATTCTAAAATATCTTATTAAATTTTAGTATGTTTAGTATTTTGCAAATTTTTCGTATGGATTGAATTTCATCAGATTATCTACAAAATTTAGAGATTAAGAGTATTTTTAAATATTTCTGTATAGATTTCTAAAATTCAATGCTCTAGGAATTAAAGTTTTATAGAAAAGCAGAATTTCAATATATTTTCGTAAAAGCTAAATCAGCAAGTGTCTTTTAAATTTCTTGTATTTTTAGTATTATTGTTTATTAATTGAATTTCTTCAGATTTTCGCGCATATTTGAAGATTCTTATTCTTACAGGTTCCGATATGAACGTCTAAAATTTCATGCTCCAGAACGTAAAATTTCATAAATTGTTACAATATTTATTAATCGTTCATAGAATAGTCACTTTATAAATTCCTAGCATTTCATACACGGAGGGAACGCTGCACTGTTGGCTTGGGTCAGTGGCGTAGATAGAAGAGGGATCAACCCCTCCCCCCTGGCTGTAGTAGTCTGATTCCAAAATTATATATCTAGAATAATTCAATATGACAGAGACCTATATTCTAGAATACAGATTTTTGGAATATACCATTTCCCTATTTTTTAGTCTCCTATCCTCCATAGTTCAAAATTCGAGAAATGTATTCTAGGTCTTATCAGACTTAGATTCTATAAAACGGGAATTGTAACTTACGAAAGTTGACGTTCTAGTGTTAGAAAATAACAATTTTTTGTTACAAAAGTAATGATTCTAAATACCAGAATCGTAAAGTTCGACATAGTACGATCTGAAATTCCGCGATTCCATACTATAAAATTTGGAATCATTAGTCTTTGCACCAAAAGTTAAATATTTGAAATCATTTACTGTGATAATTTTAATTATGATTTTTTATCAAAACTTTATGCAATAGAAATTAAAGTTACACGTACTTAAAAAATTTGAATGTAAATCTATCTTTTACATTTGAAACTCCGATTTTTTTTAATCGAGTATTTCAGGAATTTTTTTTAAATAAAATCAATCGAGAATAATCTATTAGATATAAAGAAGAATCCTTCAACTTTTCAGCATGGATTTCTAGTATTCAATGTAGTAGGATCGAAAATTTCATTATTCTGTATTATAAATTAATACGATTCAAGATATCAGTATTGTTCAAATTTAAATGATAGAATGTAAAAGAGTAGAACTCAAAATTTAGAACTGCAGACTCTATAATTGGAATTTCGTAGTTTTTTATACTTGAATGGTCAATCTGAAATTTCTCTGTTCCATTTATCATAAGGTCTGACATTCTGCACTCAAGAATGATATGTTTTATAACTTTTTTTTCCAAGTTTTTGGAAGTTTATATTCGAAAGTTGAGAATCTTATCATTTCCAAACGTGTTATCTTGAATTCTCGATTTTCAAATCATAGAATTCGGAGCTTTGAAATTTTTCATTCCAGAATGAACGATTCTTTTATTCTCATTTCAAAAATTTTAAATTATGGGATTCTGGATTCTATCATTCAAAATTCTAGTGCTTGATATCCTATGGTGCAAGATTCCAGAAATCTTTATTCTAGACTTTAGAGTTTTTAAAGACGATGTTGTTAAGTTTGGTATTTGGTACCATGCAAATTTGTGTATTCCAAGAACATCCGTACAATTTAATGATGACTTTGAGGATATTTGGATGAGTCACTGAAATTGTGTAAAAATTTAGAGAAATATTGAAGTACTCGTTATGATATGAATTCATAAAAAATGAGTTCTTTAGACACTTTTTGAGCATAAGAATAAGACTTTGAGAAAATTTTATCGAAAACACAGTTTTTTTACTCGGTATTACCTACACTGTAAAACTTTCGTTTGTGAAATCACTGTACTCAGCCTTGATAACAAAGTGACCTACGCTGAGTACGGTAACACAGCGATTGCGCCTGTGAAATCGATAAAAGGTCGCGATTTTCGATAAGGATCGCAAAATTTGTAACTGGCAGCTATTTTAGGAAAAATGCCTATAATGATGGAAACTAGCAAAATAGCGAGGGTACTTTTTTTTCTCCTAAACTATATTCATATCTAAGGATTCTTTGATATATTCAATGGTCAACCTGAGAAACATACAAAAATTCTCATATGCTACTGTCCTTGCATATGTTTATTCATTTTTTTAATGACGTCAATTTCTTTGCAGCCTATGAGTTTCATGTATAAATATGAAATTTAAGTTAGGATTGCTATCATTATATGCTTATAACGCAAAAAATGAGAAACACATATTGTAAACAATAGCACTTTATACACAGGGTATCGCAAAGTCGGCGGTACAGAAAAAAACTGCAGGTTCCTTGCAAAATTCTGAGATAATTCCCCCTTTCTGATTTCCGAAAATTCGCAAAATTGACGGAACTACGATTTTTAGAAATTCCATTATTCAAGCCACTCAGAACGCGTCTTTAGGCGAAGCTGAATAATCCGGGAAAGTAGTTTGCAAGGAACCCCCAGTTTTTTCTGTACTGCCGACTTTGCGACACCCTGTATATAGGTACATTATTAGAAATCACTCTGCATTATATAGATTCAGACGAAACAATGAGGTTATGCTGAAAACTTTCGTTCATTTAACCAATTGTCAAATAATATGCAGGACAGAAAAAAAAATGTATGAATGGCTGAAAACGATTGAGGAAATTCAAAATGCACACAAATTTGAGGACAACCCAGTAAAATTTGTAGCGCGCTTGCGAATTTTGCAAGGTTTCAGTAATTTTGATGCCCGACAGTGATTTTCTCGAGATGGCTGCTAAATTGATGGCGCTTATGAATTCATTGTACTCAGTCTAGGTCACTTTCTTATTTCTTATCAAGGTTCAGTCCAGGGAATTTGCTGGTTGACTGATTTTTACAGGATGGCTTCGAAAATTATATCTCTGAGTTCAGAGAATTGAACGCCTTCCCTACATTTCACAAGACATTCCTTTTTTTCACTGAGCTGAGCACAGTAACGTTTTGTGAACCTGCCTGTCATTTTACAAACGAATGTTTTACAGTGTAGACGGGTTCACAATAATATCCCATCTCACCCCCCCCCCCCCCCCCCTCCTCATCGCTTAAAGCTACCTACGCCACTGGCTTGTGTTTGAAGTACAGAGCAGCAATGCGAGAAGAAAAAGTTCTGGTTCCGCTCTGCTGAGTAGTACAACAACGCTAAATTTCAGTCTTTTAGCTTCGTCTGGCTGTTGCGTTACACATGGCTCTTTCTTACCGTCCGGCTGTGTGCGTGTATTGTCTATTAGCACGAGACCATCTCGCGATTTGTATACGCTCGCGTTGACTTCCAGTGTGAGGCTCGCCGTTTTTCAATTTAAGTCACTTTGTAAAGCTCGGCTAAACTCGGCCAGGCTCGGAAATTGAAAAACGGTAGGCGTCGCACCGACAGTCAACGCGAGCGTAGACAAATTTCGATGGTCTCGTACTAACAGACGATACACACACACACAGTCGGACGGTAAGAAAGAGGCCTGTGTTACGCGAACAGGCAGACCAGGGGTATGACAGGTCGCTGAAAAAGTTAACCCACTAATGTCCCCGCTGAACTAAACTGAACTATACCACCAGAAGCGCTGGCAGTGATGTTGCCCAAGAGAAAAGTATCGGACCTCTTTTTCGTAGAATTCTAATTGGTCGCTTTCAATCAATCATAAACCGGAAAAGAGAGGTCGGATACTTTTCTCTCGGGCAACATCACTGCCAGCGCCTCTAATAGTTTAGTTCCACAGGAACATTAATAAGTTACATCTGTACGTGCGTTTCAGCGGGTAGGTCACTAGGGAGACCAAACTCGAGCAAAATACGTTGACAGTTTATTTTCTCTCACTCTTGCTCTGCCTCGCTCAGAGCCGCTTTCCCACGCTTCCTCAAAAGGAGAAACAGTGAGTGGTGGGGAGCGATTTTGGAAGAGCAGAGGCAGCGGTGAACAATGTAACAATTCGATACGTTCTCCTCGCTTTCTCCCTCCACTCGGGTTGAGTTGGGTGATGGAGGAGAGATCAGGTAGAGAGCTGGTGGAGCGACAGTGGGCACCACTCAGTTTTCGTGATCCATAGTAGTGCCTGTAAACTCCGCGGGGTTTAGTCGACAGGAATTCTACGCAGGGTTTATTTCTCTCACTTCCCCATACCCATTTTGTAGCGTAGTGGGGGGGGGGGACTAATGAGCATATGTGTGCATACATACGTTCAACACAATTTCACAGTACCCTTTTTATCGCGCTTTGTCGCCCCACCAACTCACGCAGAGCGAGAGAGCAACGAGAGAGATAGTTGAAACTTGAACGGCATAGGATTAGATAAGAATTTACAGGCACTGATACACAGTGCCTAATTGTAGCTTGGCCCTCCTGAGAGTCATACCCCTGAGCCACATGAAGCAAGAATACTAAAATTTAGCGTTTTCGCACTACTCAGCAAAGCAAAACCAGAATTTTTTCTCCTCGCATTGCTGTTCTGTACGACGAACACAAACCAACTTTGCAGCGTTCGCTCCGTGTAGATTAATGATAAATTATTACAAAAATTGTTGTGTATTAAATATGTGACATTGGTTTTAAATTACATTCATTTTATAAAAAAAAAATCATAAGAATATCATTATGGAAAAATCTGAAAATCTTTTGAATATTCCTGCATTATATTTTTGAAACTTGTAACAACCGAGCATTCTCCATACGGTCCAGCCCAGTAAACATTTGTTATTTCTCTTGAAATCATATGATATCACGGCGTGACCTATAATGTCACTCGTGATATCATACTGCATACAGGTGCTTTAGCATATTACTCTCACCTGATATCATCAGGTATCACGCAGCTGGTGTATGATCATCGTATATCATTGGTGATCTCATATGACATCTTATCATTGAATATCACACCATGATTTAAAATGAATAAACGTGATATCACCTAGTGCACATCTGTCATTTATGATGATAAATGAGATAGATCACAGTGCTATCATATGATATCATTTAGCATCGTATTACGCCTTGATTTAAAATGACCGAATATATCACCAGTGTTTACTGGGAGGTCACTATGATATTTGAGAAGTAAAAAATTTGATGTAGAAGAATAAAATTGATGTTGGAAAAAAAAGTCTTTGACCCAAATACTGAATGAGTTTAAAAAAAAAACGTCAAAACGAAAATTTACATCTCAACTTTTATACACACAAAAAGTTTGCGATATCTTTAAATATCGCAACGAAAATATCGATGTAACGATTACACTGCGACAAAATTTAACCTTACACTGGGAAAAGAGCCGAGTTAAAATAATATGTAAACGCCGAGTAACAATGTTAGAGTTGCATCAACCCCGATGGCAGAGTGTATATTACTCGGTAAGTTGTATCGCTGAATGTCGTTTTTGGAGGTGGTCGGCAGTGGTCGGGAACGTTCAGTACATATTCATAACCATTGACATATCTGTCAACCTTAAAAAACGAGTAAAATCCACTCGACCCGAGGGGTTACCGCAACTCGGAAATATTAACTCGTTTAAAATGGTCGTGTCTACTCTACAGTATGAGTAAAAGCGACCCCTACAACGATATTCAGCTAGTTTGCTTAAAGACACTCGGCCGCCGAGTGTCAACAACTTGTTTCCGAGTAAAATCAACTCGGCCGCTCTCCCAGTGTAGGAATTCGGAGCTGCTCTTATTATGATAAATCGATCGTATATGATCCCACAAATGTCCCTTTCACAGCATTTTGCAAAGTTGGCTCTTGTTTGCGAGATATTAATGGTTTTAATTTTTAATTTTCGAGTAAAACAATTAATACCTCGCAAACAAGAGCCAACTTTGCAAAATGCTGTGAAAGGGATATTTTTGGGATCATATACGAACGATTTATCATAATGAGAGCAGCTCCGAATTTCTAAGGTTAAATTTCGTCGCACAGTGTTATCGGTTGATGAATATATATCGACATAAAAGTCTAATATACCGGAAAGAAATATTGATACGTATCACTTATCCCTACAGGGCTGATGCAAATTTTTACATCGCACGATAGACATAAATTACTCAATAATATTTTACTATCCGTTTCAAACAATAACAAATATAGCTTCCCTGCTCTGCAAGTCTGTCAGTCTTTTCCTCTTACTAATAATTTATTCGTATTATTTGCCGCCAGCCTCCTTCAAAAATCAAACATGTAAAAGACAAATGAATGGCTGGCGTCCAAAAGGGGGTAGCCCACATTTTTTTCGAAATTGACTTTTTAGCATATTTTAATTGTTCGAAACAATGCACGTGTAGAAATGTTAAAGAAATTCTAAAACTAGTTTTTTTTTTTTTTTCAAACATGGTCAAAGTTGACCATGAAGGTAACCCAAGCCCTCGCTCGCGGTCAAAACGGGATAACCCCTCGTTACGTCTTACAGGAACTTTGAATTTCTCGTTCTTTTTCCGAGGTTCTAAGAGAATATAGAGTATTGGGTCGCTATTTAGGGGCGTAAAGTTGAGATTCATGGTTCATTGAACCTGGAAATCAGCCGATTTTGTCAGAATCACGTTTAAAGTTGACAGCAGTGTGTAAACAATCGTTCCGGAAAGTGAATGCCTCTCAAATTATTGCTTTTTATAAATACTTTTTTGCCATTTTATGTTTTGTGCATAAAGGTTTATTGGTGAGCGTAGTTTTACGAACAATGTGGTATAATTCTCATCTTTCCATAGTAAAAATTGGCTGAGAAAATGAGATCAAAAGAGAAGCGACGCGAGCAGCGTCGGAGCGGAGAAGACTTAAAATGTATTGACCCTGGAAAATCTACTAGTAAAATGTTGCAAGTGAACTGTTTTATTACAAAATAATTTTTTAAAAAACCTTAATGTTTGTATTATATTTCTATGAAGAAACGTGAGAGTCATCTTAATGCCTAAAGTAGAAGTGAAAGTACGCGCGATCTGTGGGTTATCTCTTTTTGGACGCTAGTTTACCCTGCGGTTGTCCCACCAAGTTACGGAAATACTTATAAAATCCACAATTGTGCATATAATGAACTGATATTTTTGGATAGTGCGTATCGGAGGATCAATAAAAGTGGTTTTTATTTTGTCATTAAAAAGTCGGTAAATTGGATGATTGGTAAAATGCGGAAGTTTTTCGGGCTTCCTGTAAAAAAAGAAAAATCAGGGTTACCCGCTTTTGGACGCCAGCCATTCAAATACTGCTAAAATACCGCTTTCGTTGATTAAAAATCAAAATACTACTTACAAATGGCTTACAAAAATAATGCTCGCCCCTCTTGTTTTTTCGGCAATGCAAAAATATTCGGTTTTTGAATAATCTTAGAATAATACAAGCTTTCAAGACAAGAACGAACCGCATCTTGCCTAAGCAAAAATTGTATGATGAGTAAGCGCGTATGTACATTTTTTTATAAGTGATCCCAATAAATACGTTTTGACATTCGAAAAATGCATTTGGCACAGGTTGTTCAACGCTCACGTTAAAATGGACTTTGACATTCACGTTCTCGATGAAAAAATACGCAATTTTTGAAGGGCTCTTTACTATTACAAAATGTTAGGTTATTTGAACTTGGTCACTTTGCATGAGATGAAAAATTTCTTTCATCGCAAGTAATATTCCTGGAATGCATTGTATAACTGACAATGAATTTGCAATTCGCTGAATTGAAAATTCTTTTTTGAGCTTACGGTTCTAAAATTTGTTCATAACGAAACGTCTATAAGGTTTCAACTTTATAAAAATACAATTTACACAAAAAAAAATTATCTATGAAACCAAAATCTACAATTCTAAAAATGCCGAAATCAACAAAGTCAGCATTGGAATGTATGTACATTAAATTTTAAGTTTTCAGGCTTAATAATATAGATTATTAAAAATATTATCTAAATATCAACAACCCCAGTTAAGAATCATTCTAATGTACAACTAGATCATGACGTCAGCAATGTAGACAAGAATAATCTGGTATATAATGAAACCAGGTTTCATGCTATCAAAATCAACGACAGCAAAAAATCTTTTTCGGACCTCAAGTTTTTTTTTTAAATACAATAACACAGTTGAAAAATGTGTTTTCACATTAAATATAACAGGAACCGTAACTTTTTTTATCGAATTCAATGATTTTTCTCATAAAAAAATATATAATGTATAAGAATGTAAATATATTCTGATTCATTTACCAAAGCCTACGCTCCTGAGTCATGTGAACTCTTTTTTCGATCATTGCACTAAAAATGCATGCATTCTTCTTACACCTGCACATACTGCTCGTCATCTGTGTCTGCGTTGACGACTGTTTTCCGCAGGGTGCTGTAGTTGGGATCGATTTTTTCGTAATCAGGGTCTTTTTGTTGGCTCCGCTTGCGCACTTTTTCATAACCACCGAGTTTGAGGTTGCTGAGTTGTTCGTATGGCGGTTCCTCGCGCGAGCTCAAACTCATGTACTTGACGCTCTCGTAGTTAGGGTCGTCATGGCTAACGGACTCGTAATTAGGGTCGGTGTCGCTGTCCCCAGCTCGGCTGACGGAAGCGTAATTCGGTTCCCCGGAGTCATGGGGCATGCTTTCATAGTTAGGCTCGGAATCCGGGTCCGTCCTTTTCTGCGAACCGACTTTCTCGTACCCTGGGTCGTCGTTGCTCACCTTAAATTTGTAAAACGAGTAACACTTTTAGTTTTTTTGCATGGAATGTGAAGAAAAATTTAAATTTTATACATCTTTCACAAACCTTATCTTAAAATCATGTTTGAAAGATCATGGACACGTATATGAAAAAGATTTCAAAGAAATTTTTAGTAAATTCATTGTTTTCAAGATGTATATATATATTAATTTTATTATGTTTGAGTTCATAAGTATACAAAACTATAACGAATCGTGAAATTTTGAAAATTTTTTCCTGATTCGGTACTTTATTTTGGAAATTGGGTAATAAGTTACTCCAAGTTTAGTTCAATGGTATACAAATACAACGAATTTCACCAATTATATATTGGAACTTTCATACTATTTTTTCAAGTTCGAGAAAAAATTCGGAAAAAAATACAGTCGCCTCTAAATATATCGTCGCGGTCGGGACCGGAAACGTAGAAGTTTCGTGGAACTGGCGTTCCCCCACTTTCCGACCCAACCAACGCTTTGTGTGATTCTCTTCGTCCTCTATTTATATTGTCGCACCGTTCGCATCAGTTCGCATTAAATGGTAATATAAATCGCCGGCAATATGAATGGCGTGCGAAACATTTCTCGGGCTCTGAGCAAACGCACTAGGGGTGGGGGCAGAGTGCGAGCTCAAGCTCGAGCGAACAAAAGGGAACGGCAATATATTTGGAGGCGACTGTACAACATTTGAAATGTCACATATTTAACTATTTTTTAAGTGTACTCGTATTCTACAAACTTTACGTCAAATAATTTGGATTTCAAGAGTTTTAGATACTCTTGTTTCATACTTCAAACATTTGTTAGACATTATGAAACTTTCAATAATTCACGGTTTGCAATGTACAATGTACATAATATAATTACAAAACTCAAAGAGATTTTCTTTAAATCGCGTTGATTATTTTTTCATTTACACTTACTAATATAACGCAGTAGACTAATTACGCTCATCAACTTTTACTAAACTTCTGAGAGCGGAATTAACTATAAGATAATAAAATTAACAGAAATGATGATTTCGTTTCCTCTTCACGCTGAAAAAAAGAAAAACATTTTTGTTGACAAATTTTTTGCAATTTGAAAAATATTGATTATTTTCCTCATTTGAGTATTGAAATATTTATTTAGCAATACTTTTTATCCTCAGGTACACAAAAGCTTTCTATCACCTTCATAACTGCTATTTACGCCTCATGATTCAATTGAAATTTTTCCTTCGATTTTTTTTTATTTCATAGGCATCAAATTTTCTTTTACCAGCAATTTATAAGTGTATTTTTCATGTATCTACTAGATTTTTGTAATAACTAGTAATAAAATTCAAATAGCGATAAAATCTTTCACACTTAGGTGAATTCAGTGAACGGATCGAATAACCGGTCGAGTCGCGTGAACCTTCCCGGCACTAGGAAGAATGGTTAGAGAAACTGCATGACAGTGCAAGGATTAGATTCGGATCGCTACGCGGATCGAATTTTTCATCTTGTTCAACTCGCTTTTGCTCTGATCGTCATCCGAGTTGGTTAATTTTTACTTCAAAATGCTCGTAATACTTCAGTGTTTCCGTAAAGTTCAGTTACGTTTCGAGATGTTTGTTCATTTAAAAGTGATCGATAAAGAAAAGAGAGGTAATTTGGGACCAGAAAATCATACTTTTAGTTGTTCCATTTGTAGAAAAATTATTACAGACTGATATTATCTGATAAAAAATTAAGAAATCCAGAAAAGTTTGTTGCTACTTGCAAAAACGGGATAACTGAACAAACGCTATGCTTAGTTTCGAGCATTGATACAAAGTATGTAATATTGAGCTCGTAAAATGAAAGTAGTTGAGAGCTCGCGGTTTCAAAATTTTTATAGCAAAAACCAAATCTTCAATTTTTTTGTAAATTTGGACACTTTTTTGGCAAAAAGAGTCGGAATTTCGGCCGAAAAATTAACAGATGTTAAAAAATTGTTCTCATTTTTCATTTTACAAGGACAAACTTTTTATAATAATTTATTCAATTATTATCATCTGGAACAGAAAAAACAAACTGATTCTTATTAAAGAGCACATAAATGGCTGTGACATGAACCTCGGTCTTGATTTTCAAATAATATTTATTAACAATTTGGCACAGTTACTCTTAAAAAAAGTAGAAAAAAAAAATGTGGCAAAAACTTCCACAGTTTGTTTATAGATTATCTTTCTTTTATAATTGAGGTTCATGCTATAGCTATCTATGTGCCATTTTAGGATCAGTTTAGTTTTTCTGTTCCAGATGACTCCAAGTTGGAAAATCATGATGACAGTTTTTTAAAATGGCGTCATCAGATCGCTCAGCCAGATATTAATAAAAATTAAAAAAAAAAATTTTTTTCGTTAGTTAAGAACATGCTTAACAACAGACCAAAAACTTGTGAATGTCAATTAAAATAACTTAATAAAAAATATTGCCCAAAAAAAGGTCATTGAAACCTGTCTACCCCCTTAACGAGGATGATACATATTTTTAATGTGTTAAAAAATGAATAAATCAAACGTGACTAAGAAGCAGCTCATCGAACTTGATTTATTTCACCATGAAAATCCTTTTATAACCTAGATATTTCTTTGGTCAAAAACAGCGTCTGGTTAAGTCAGACAGTATATACCATATTTAAGAACTTTTTTCTCCATACCTGGCATAGTTACAATAGTATCTATTTGCATGAAAAAAATTAACGATTTGTTTTTTGCCATAAGAATTTTGAAACCGCGAGCTCGCAACTATTTTCATTTTACGAGCTCAATATTACATACTTTGTATCAATGCTCGAAAATAAGCATAGCGTTTGTTCTGTTATCCCGTTTTTGCAAGTAGCAACAAACTTTTCTGGATTTTCTAATTTTTTATCAGATAATATCAGTATGTTATAATTTTTCTACAAATAGAACAATTAAAAGTATGATTTTCTGGTCCCAAATTACCTCTACTTTCTTTATCGATCACTTTTAAATGAACAAACATCTCGAAACGTAACTGAACTTTATGGAAGCACTGAAGTATTACGAGCATTTTGAAGTAAAAATTAACCAAATCGGATAACGATTTGAACGCAAAAGCGAGTTGAACAAGATGAAAAATTCGACCCGCGGAGCGCTCCGAATCTAATTCTTGCACTGTCATGCAGTTTCTCTAACCATTCTTCCTAGTGCCGGGAAGGTTCACGCGACTCGATGGGTTATTCGATCTGTTCACTGAATTAGGACTTTCGCAAATAAATTCAATACCAAAGAATCTCCAAATTAGGGATTTCCGGTGTTAATATATTGTTTCCAATTTAATAGTTCTGTTACTACTAACTTCTCGCCAGTAATTTTTAATGCAATAGAACTTTGATTCCACTTTTTATTCTTCATGTCTCATCTATATCTATAAATGAGAGTGTCCGTACGGTTTTCCGAGAAACCGCCCATACACCGCAACCAATCTGTACCAAAATTTGCATACGGTTTTGTTTTGATTGCGTGGTGAAACCAGAAGCTATCCGAAGCGTTTATTTGTTGCCGTTTGTTCATAATAAATAATGAATAGTTTACACTGCTATTAATATATCTATTTACATATCGGGTAACAGCTGGTATATCTATACTGGGTGTCTCAAAGTCACATATAAGAAAAAAAACACCTCGGGTTCCTTATTCAATTTCAAGTCGCAAATTCCTCTACCACTTTTGATAAAACTAAAAATTTAAGAAGTTATTTAAGTCTAAAATTTTAACAACAATTGCACTCTCTCGACAAGTGGGGGTTGAATTCACAAACTAAACTCTACCAAAAATTTCCTTCTTATTCTTCTGAGTCGAAACTCAAAATCAAAAAAGATATTCGGGTGACAAGTTTTAACCAATCAGATTTCTTGGATTTAAGACTAGAAAATGTTTTTTGATTTTGAGTTTTGTGAAAAATGAAAAAGGACTTTTCGACTTGAAATTGAATAAGGAATCCAAGGTGTTTTTTTTATATGTGACTGTGGAACACCCTGTATATACATATCAGCTGACTGGATCAGATGTTCGCAGACTCACGCAGACTCAGTGAGACAGTAGAGTAATTATAGATAAAGGGGCCCCCGAAAAATGTCTCTCAAAGAGCCCTTAGATGTAATTGTTTGAGTTAAACATTCGGAATTTATAGTTTCCTTTTTTTATGTTTAATATGAGTTTAATTTGTTTATTTTTTAATGTGAATTTTTGTAGGATTTATGGCCAACATAGTATTATTATTATTATTCGTCGTACACAAACAGCAGTTACAAAACTGACATCGCCAGTATCTAGCGTAATATTACATTCCATTCGATTTCAATTTACAGAGATAATTGTTTTATCATAATAAAAAACATAATTAAAAACGCAGTACAAAGTATAGGTGAAAGTATGGTGTCAAGGCCCGTTATATATATATTCTATTGAGCAGCGCTGAAGTCGTGTTGATCATAAGCCTTCTTAAACGCTGGCACCGATAATGATCTTACATCTTCTTGTGGTAAAGAGTTCCATAAAGCCACCACGCGGTTAGACAGAAAGTGTTGTCGTTGCATTTGGTGATGTCTCATTGTTCTTAGCTTCAGGGAGTGGCCTCACAAGTTGTAGGTCTCGGCAAGCGTAAGTATAGTTGAGAGCGCTTCTAAATTATAATGCCCTGACAGGCATTTAAATGTCTCGATGCAGTCCCCTCTTTGGCGACTGTCAATGAGCGTCGAGAGTCTAAGTTGCTGTCATCTCTCGGTAGCTTTTCTTTTTGTTTTTTCTAGCAGGTTTATGTTCTTTTTAAGGTATGGTGACCAGACAGAATTAGCATACTCCACTATCAGCCGAATATAAGAGATATATACTTGTCGTAACGTTTACTGACAGAGTTGAGAAAGCTTTGCGAATTTGGAATATCATTGAGTTAGCCTTCTTTACTATATGACTGATATGGGTTCCTCACTTCCAATCATTCGTAATAATCAGGCCAAGATCAGTTTGCGACAGTTATACAGTTAGTAGTGGCTAGCAAATCTCTGTGATTAAGAGTATATCTCCTTCGAGGATTATTTTTCGCAATGAGCAAGACTCTACATTTATCGGCATTTAGTGTTCTCATCCATTTCTTTGTCCAGTCATAAATTGATTGTAAATCTGCTTGTAATTCTTTGTAATTTCTAAGCGGGTTAGCATACATCTTCGTATCGTCAACGTAAGATGAAATCGTAAATTTCATCTTACTTCTGAATTTTATAGGGAATTTGGTATACTTATACTGAAATGAAAAAAATTACTTTCAACTTCACTTTGACATTCTATATTGCAAGGTTTTTTACTTAACAAA
Source organism: Platygaster robiniae (assembly GCA_028476575.1). Classification (NCBI taxonomy): domain Eukaryota; kingdom Metazoa; phylum Arthropoda; class Insecta; order Hymenoptera; family Platygastridae; genus Platygaster; species Platygaster robiniae. The sequence goes on from CM052019.1 coordinate 30,132,980, forward strand.
ACCATGAAATCTTTTTGACATCCCATAAACATCTGAATCTCAAAAACAAACCCAAAATTGGAGTGGAATAAAAAAACTATTCGATTATTTGTCACCATACAACAATGTGGAGTTTTAGTGTAAATTATATTTTTAATTACTTACTTCATTTCACATCTCATTTGTTAATTTTAATATTTTCTATTTCACAAGTTTCGGTCTTTCTTCTATATATTTAGAATATTAAAAAATTCAATGTTTGATGTTTCACAATATGAAAATTCACATCTGAATTCGAATGATTTTGGAGTATATTATATACACATTTTATTTCAATTGAAATCATCAAATTCCGATTTTGCTAAGCCGAAAAAAGTTATGAAGTATGTGACTCTTTGATGAAAAATCGATTGTAATGATCAAAAAACAATTGATGAAATGAAAATTTAAACAGAAATAATCAAGATTGAGTAGAGTTTTTACATCATTTCTGAATATTACAAGGAGTTTCCAAAACTCATAATAAAACTCCTCAGATATATGCATGTTATACAATCTACACGGGGAAAAAAGAAATGCCGATCCAGCATGGAAAACTGCTATATCGGCCGGGAATCGTAAGCGCGTTAACATGTGCAGCCAATGCTGATATTTTAGAGTTGCTACAGCATGAATGCAAAAGAGCGGCAGCACCAGTAACCCATGTAGCACGTGACCATTGTGCGTTAGCAGCGATGCCCATGTTGAGAGAACATGGATGTCGCGTTTCGTGAATGCCGCACACATATATGCGTGTGCGTATGCGTGCGTATACGTATACATATATTTTCAGAAGAGATAGCCCATGCTGTATCAGCATTGACTCGGAGCTGCTGCAGCCGAGGTGGGGTCAGCATTAGTCCGCCATGCTGATACGTGATTTCTTTTTTCCCCGTGCACATATTATCTATAAATTTTTGCACACAGACTAACTCATGCTTAAAAAATATTGTGCATTTTGGAAATCATCAAATTTCATTGATGTTAACCCACTGTACTTTTAAACATGTGCCAAAAAATATGATATCCAGTATTTCATTTTATAATTTCTCTGATAAGAAAAAAATTGTAAAATAACACACTTTGCTGAAAAAAAATGTGTCCAACATTTGACAATTTGAGTTTTCCATATTCCACATTGGTACTACTGGATACTACAGGGTGCGCCATTTCTTATGTCGGTATTGTAACATTGAATAACTTAAACATTTGACAACCGATTTACTTGACTTCACTTGTTTTGGAAACGTCAATTCAGTACAATTTCAACCATGTATCGCTTCACACCAAAAGAACGCGCTGAAATAGTTACTTTGTACATTGAAAATAGTCGTTCAGTTGTGTTAACTCAACGAGCATATCGTCGAAAATATCTTGGCAAACAGGCACCATCTGACAACACTATTCGTCGTTTGGTGTCGAATTTTTGTGACCACGGGACAGTGAAAGATCGCGAACAACCCGTTCATCAACGACCAAGACGTTCAAATGAACTGATTGAAGCTGTCAGAGAGAGCGTTGCCCAAAACCCAAAAGTTTCATATCGTCACCGCGCTCAGCATCTCGGCATCAGTGGAACCACTCTACGGCGCATTTTGAAAGATGATTTGCATTTGTTTCCGTACAAAATGCAATTAACACAAAGAATATTGCCTACAGATCATCCACGTCGCTTGGAATATGGACAAACAATCGCTCGAATAGTTGATACTGAACCTGATTTTTGGAAGCGAATTTTAATGACCGACGAGGCACATTTCAAACTTTCTGGAGGCGTTAATAAGCAAAATTGCCGCATTTGGGGAACGCAGAATCCACACGAGATCCATGAAACGCCATTGCATGACCAAAAAGTTACTGTTTGGGCCGGCGTTTGCGCCAAAACCATCATTGGTCCTTATTTTTTCAAAGAGAACCAAACGATCGATGGAAACCGATATCGGTGGATGTTGGCTCACTATGTCTGCCCACAAATGCGTGAAAAAGGTCTTGAAGATTACTGGTTTCAACAAGATGGTGCGACCTGCCACACTGCGAATCAAACAATCCAGTTTCTGCAACGAAAATTCCCTGGACGTCTGATGTCAAAAAGAGGCGACATTGAATGGCCACCCAGATCTCCAGATTTGACCCCTCCAGACTTCTTTTTGTGGGGTTATTTGAAAAGTAAAGTGTACGCCAGCAAGCCGCAGACCATTGAAGAGCTTAAGGAAAATATTCGTGCCGAAATCATTGCTATACCACCCGAGATGCTCGAAAAGGTAATGGAAAACGCCGCAAAAAGGGCATATTTTGCTGTGAACAATAAGGGCGGCCACTTGATTGATGTTGTGTTCAAAAACTAGTCTAAATAAATTGTAAAGGACCAAACTAAATAAAAATACCTCATTTACAGAAATCGGTTGTTTTTTTTTCAAGTTATTCAATGTTTACATGCCGACATAAGAAATGGCGCACCCTGTACAAAATACACTGCTCGATCTCAAAACGGACCATCCCAAAACGGACATATCCCAAATCGGACGAAATTTCTTCTGAGAACGGGCAAGAAATCGCAATCTGATTAGCTCTCAGCTGAAGAGGTTATGTTTACGATAAGCAGGACATTCAACTGCGCAAGCGCGGCAAGCGCTGCCCATTTTCAGATCGGAACCCCCATCCCGATCACGTCCGTTTTGGGATTTATTCAGGATTTTTCTTCGTCCATTTTCATATCGAGCAGTGTAACATCGAATACAGAAATAAACAGATGGTCTGCCCTAGGAGAGCCTGCTGGCCGTAGTGAGAGACAAAAATATACTACTTAGCAAGAGTGTAACTAGCCTCCGCGGGGCCCCAGTGCATACCGATTAAAATTTCAGTTCTCTCCATTGAACCAATTTTTTTATTTTTAGTGGGGAAAAAAGTCGATTTTCATGATTTGTTAGGTAATGTGACTAAAAAACACTTGTTCCATTAAACAAAGTTAAATACAAACAAGTTAGTTTTTCAAATTTACCTTTTTCTAACGATGTTTTGAATAACGAAATAATCGTATAATAATTTTTATCAGAAATACCAGGTGTACTCCTAATTATTTTCCGGTTTTTTTGCAAATAAAACACATAATTCCAAAAAAACCGTAACCTTTATTTTATTCAAAGTATTTTCCATCGCTTTCTACACATTTTTCCCACCTTTCTGGTAAATTGTGGATACCACGCCAGTAAAAATCATTGCCTTTGGAGGTGAACCACTCGGTGAGCCATTTTCGTACATTTTCGTACATTTTCGTACGAGTCGAAGCGCTGCTCAGAAAGGGCATGGCCCAACGAGGCAAAGAGGTGGTAGTCGGATGGCGCCAGGTCTGGTGAGTAAGCCGCATGATCGAACACTTCCCACTTGAGCCTTTCCAGCGTGTCACGAACGACTTTCGACTTATGCGACGGCGCATTGTCGTGGAGCAAAATCACCTTCTTCTGTCGTTGTTGATATTCTGGTCGGTTTTCCGCAATGGCTCGGCTCAAATCTTTCATTTGCTGTTTGTAGCGAACGGCATTCACAGTTTCGCCAGGTTTCAGCAGTTCAAAGTATATGACACCGGACTGGTCCCACCACACACACAGCATGACCTTCCGACCGTCACGATTTGGCCGTGCCGTCGATGTCGATGCTTCACCTGGACTCACCCACGATTTGTTGCGCTTAGGGTTCTCCAGGAAAATCCACTTTTCATCACCAGTAACAATACGATGCAGGAAAGACTTTCTTTTGTATCGTTGAAGCAGCATTTCACAGGTCACTTTTCGATTCTCCATTTGTCTCTCGGTCAGTTCATGGGGCACCCACTTTCCACATTTCTGAATTTTTCCCATGGCTCGCAGACGTTTGGAAATTGCTTGCTGTTGAACTCCCAACGCATCTGCAAGCTGTCGTTGCGTTTGCGTGTTGTCTTCGTCTAATAATGCTTGCAATTCGGCGTCATCGAACGATTTTCGCTTGCCGGAGCGTGCGGCGTCGTTCAGGTCGAAATCTCCATTTTTGAACTGTCGAAACCACGTTTCACATGTTCGAAGTGTTAATGCACGATCACCATAAACTTCCACAAGCGCACAGTGGCTCTCGGACACTTTTTTCCCCTGATTGAACATGAAAAGCAATGCATGGCGCATATGCTCAAAATTCGGTACTAAATTCGACATTTTTGAAGCGCAATAAAAACTTACTGGAAGATTTTTTCGAGAAAATGTCAACGCAGTTCAAGCACTCGATATGACTGAACAAAATGACGTATGGTATGTGTTACCAACAGCGGTACAAAACAGAACGCCATCCATTGAAAAAACCGGAAATTACTTAGGAGTACACCTGGTAAAATTTATTCAAACGACGTCAATTTCGTGTTGAAAAGTTGCAAGATTTGAGTGATTTTCTCATTGACTCATGATTATGATACTTTGTTCACATTATTTCTGTAATTATGGCAATTTTGTCTTCACGAAAAACCAGTTTTTAAGTAGTTTCGTTTGTACGAATTAAAAATCTAATGCAAAATTACCACATAATATTTATTACATATCCTATTATTACTAACTACTTCGACCAACAAATCACCGATAATAATTATTTTTTTCGTGTAGCGTCAGATAATAAAAATATTAAAAAGACATCCAAACTTGATGTCAGTGAGTAAAAACAAAATAAAAATGAGGAAGTGACTGGATGACAAGATTTTGACGCGACAGTAAGGACTTGGCGCCCGGGATGAACGAAAAGCGCCCGCGCGTCGAGGTTGAAAAAAAAAATTAAATATTGATGATATTAAGAATCTCATTTTTTTCTTTTTTTATTATGATCATAATAGTACAAAGACAATATACAAAAAAAATGATTTCTCTGACAGGCCCAGAAGTTGTTAAAAAATTGCAATTGTTAATAAAAAAAACTTTTTTTTTTGAATAAATTATATTTTTTCGCTCTATAACCACTACTATCACGAAATATAATCTTTTTCCCATGAGTTTACATAAAAATTGTGCATTTTTCATACAGCCAATTTGTAGAAAATAAAATTCGAAATAAAAAGACATGGATTTTGTATTGTTAACAACTTTTCAAAAAAATGAATATTTTGCAAAAAAATTGTTTTTTGAGTTAATAAACTCTTATTTACTTACCGAATCATCAACAATTCATTGAAATACCCAGATGACCAGAAAATTTGGGGGTCACTTCAGGAATTTTCACTCTAATATTATTTGTAAAAATCAAACTTCACCATTAATCAATTTCATTTTGAAATATTGCCTTCGAAATCCTCAAAATAATTCTTCGCGTAGATAATATTTTACTACAAATGATATTGAAATTCAGAATTTTAATTCATACCAGAAAAATACATGACAATAAAATTTTATATAAAAATAAAAGATATGATCCTGAATAGATTATAATGTTTCAAAATAGTAAAATATATATGTCAAATAAATAAAGAAAACATACTTTTAAATAACAAATCTATTATCAAACTCACCGAACTTTCTTTTGGATATTTGATCACTTTAGCTACTCCGTCAACGACGTCAACATTTGCCCATTTTTTAGCATGCATGCTGAAAAAAAGCACTGTCGTTGCTTTACCATCATCGAGAGATGAGTATATGAATGAGAGCACTTGAATGCACTTGAGAATCCACAAAACACTTAGAAACACTGCTGTTTTAACACTCACTTTGAATTTTAAAAATCAAAACAATCAAAACAATACGTAAACGATGTAAACAAACCGAGCGACATCGGGCGCGGTCGGGCAAGCTCGGCAAAGTTCGGGACCCTTAGTGAACCTAATCTTCCCTGAACCATGGGGTAGGAAGAAAATATATAGATATACCTTTTCATGCTACATTTGTTGGAAATCGACAAATTGGCAAGTAGAAAGAGAGAGACAGGCGAAAGAATGCCTAGTCAGGGAGAGAGGGGAAGAAGCGATCGCGATGCTTACGGTAAATAAGAGCCCCGGCGACTTCGCTCTCGTGAGGTCAGGGCCGTACGTTGCATGATGAAATATTTTTATAGATTTGCATTAAGTTTATTATTAATTAAAAGCGACGGCAAAGTCCTTCCGGACTTTGTGATATATTTTTTCCCAACAAATGTAGAATATTAAGTAGAATGCAACAATTTATCAAATCTACAGACAAAGAGAACTCATAAGAAAGTAAACGTATATTAAATAATGATTTATCTTTAATTTTTTCAGAAAGTTTTTTCTTAAAAGGTCAACGTTTCAAGTAACAAATGGAAAAACAAATAAAAAATATGTTGCAACATTTCTCAAAAACATTTTTGATATATTTTTTTGAGCTTCGAATTCGAAAAAAACTGTTAAAACATACAAAAACATTTGACGGCAAGATTCGACTCTCTATATGATAATATGATGGCCCTGAATGTTATGAATTTTTGTTCGCAGAATCTTGATTAATGAAATGTCGACGCTAACCAAAGAAGTTCGTATATTAACAATGGGGAACAAGATACCAGAAGCACCGAAATTTCTTCCCTTCAAGAATTGCGAAGAATAGATAGAATTTGAAAAAGAACACAACGATGATGACTTTGACAAATTGGTAAAATTTTTTTAATTATTTTGAAAATAATGTAAAGAACTTTATTGAATACATTTTCAAATTGTTTTTCTGTTTTCTTGGAATCCTGTTTCTTCTGAAAGTGAAATTTTGAATAAAGTTTTTGGAATAAAAATTATAAATAAATCAATTAACTAAATTATATAATTTTCAAATAATGTAAATCATTCAAAATTGATAAAAAATTTTTAATTAAAATTTTTTATGATGTGTAATGTATTACACATTATAAACTGTATTGGCAACTGCCGTGCGATCGCCAAAAAGCATTACAGGTGGTGTTTGGTGATTGAAAACTACGATAGTACCCTGCGCTTGTCAGTATCGTCATTTCGGTTGCTTTTTTCCTGGTGCAATATTTCATGTACATAGGAGGGGAGAGTGCTAAAGAAGCCGCGAACCTGCTAGTAAAACTCACTTTCCCAAACGAGGTCATGGGGTTCGTGACATCCACGGGCAATGGTGACACAATGAAATTCGAAAAAACAGCCGTGTGTAGAACTATGTTTGGTATGTTGACTATAATCGCAGTATTACGCTCGTACAATAATTATTTATACGCTTACATAAAAACAATGATTTTTTTTGGGTGTTAGAATTTGATAATCTGTTGAGAATTCTAGTAAGAATAAAAAAAGCGAAAAAAGTACTGAAAGAGCAAAAAATTATGTAACTATTAACAAAAAAATTTTTTTTTTAATAATGGCTTTAATAATTAAACAAATATCAGCCTATGGAAAAATTATGAATAATGATAATGTTCTTTTTTTGTCGAGAGTAATATTTGATTTCAATATTTAACTATGAAAAAGTCATAACTTTCGAATTTCAAAATAGAGTGACGTTAGACTCACTAGTTCAGACATTATAGAAATATGCCTGTATAAATTCAAGAGATACTGAAAATTTAAAAAAATTAATCCGTGACTAACAACTGAAATGATATTGAATTTGTTTTTTCAAAATTTTACGTTTGTATGTATCGAAAAGTTTAGCACTAACTTTATTAAACATGGTTAACCATTTTTCAGGAGCTATGTCACGAAGTCACCGCTTCCAAGCCATAGACAGCAAAATTTTTCAAGCAGCCATGACGGAGGCGTTCCGAAACGCAAAACAACGTTTTCGGAACGAGCTGGCGACAAAAAAAAGGCCAAAACGCCGTTATAAATTGAAAATTCTTGGTCTTTTTTCACTGGTTCATTACTCTTGAATTAAGAGCCAACTTATAATGAAGAAATAAATTTTGCACGCGAATTAAATACTTGCGTAATTATTTTTACCTCTATGACCTTTATAAACATATGTACTTTTATCTGATTTGCATTCAAGCCAACGATGACCTCGTAACTTGGGTTTTTATAAACTTTTCATAAAACCCTTTATAAATTTATAATAATATAAATAATAATATAAAATAATAAAAAAATTTATAATAATATAAAAACCCTTTATAATTTCTGTTTGTTTTTTACTATTATATTATAAAAAGAGCAATGTTTTATAAAGTTTTTATCTGTTTTTATAAAATCTTCATAAAAATACGGGATTTTTATGGAGTATACTGTAAAATCTGCTTTATAAAAATTGCGCCATTTCATTAGGTTTTTGTGAAGTGGCTTTTTCAAAAAATGACTTTTATTTAAAAAACGAAGATTTTATAAAGAATTTTATAGAATGTTTATAAAAATCTAAGTTACTAGGGTCATGAGAAACAGAAAACGTTTTCCATCAAAATAACCTTTTCAACAATTTTCAATCGAAAAACTTACAAGTTATTTTGTAATAAAGCATTGACGAAATTATGAATTGAAAGAAAATGATTCAAAAAAAATTTTTTTTGCATTAATTGACCCTTATACTTACGAATCGTTTTTATTTAAAGAGCATAGAATTGCGACAATATGACGGCAAAATTGCTATTTTACAAATGGGCAGTAAAGGCATGACATTTAGCTAGCTTGCATCATATTTGCAGCTGTTTTGTTGTGACAAACGCTTATCGTCAAACTGCCGACCTATTGCGTCTGCAACTGCTGCCAACTTTGCGCCATGCATGTCAAAAAGCATGCGGCAAATATGACCTAAAAATTGAGAACATTTGGCTTTCTGGGTAGTTCACTATGATTGGGAAACCGGACAATTATTCAAGAGTCAATGTCATAAACTCTAATCATAGTAATTTTCAGTTTCCAAGAAATTTGAAAATTCAGAAAAACAAACTTTTCGATATAAACGTTTCTGTCCATTCATTCATTCATTCTTTTTTTTTTTTTTTTTTTTTATCGTGACATTCTTTTTCCGACTGGCACGATTACAATACAGTATCTTCTAAGCTTTTTTCCCGAAAGATGAGAAAGTCATTCCATCACACGCCTCATTGCTATGAGGTTTCCCACTCCCAGTAAACTAAGAAGGAGTAGGTGTCCCTTGAATAAAAAGCCCTGCCTCACTAAGAGTTATTGGACGAAATTGAATTATTAAAAACTGTAATAATTTTGCGAATTTTCAAAAATTTCAAAGGAAAAAGTATCTTAGAGTTGAATGAGGAATCCATGGTTTTCGGGTGATCCCCGAACTTTAGGGCACCCTGTATATCAGTAAAAGAACTTTACTATTACAAGCTTTAACTGGCTGGATTGAATAATCTACCATCACAAATAAGTAGCCACTGGTTATGTAATAATAATAGTATATACGAAAATTTTCAATAAAAAATATAATTTTATTTAAAAAATAAAATTACTGCTACTACATGACTCGAATTATTAAAAAAAATAAAAAATTGTGTCTTCTTGAAGAAAAAATAATGAAATAATTCTTTTTTTATAACACACAACAACTCATTTACTTATTTCCAATTCAATTATTTGTAATTTACTTATAAATTCTTTGATTGATTGATTTCTTTCTTTTCGATGGAAGTTTGACAAAAATATAAGATCATTAGAAACATTGATAGTATAACTAAAGCATTCATAAAACATAGCATCATAAAAAATCTAAAAATGATGCAATATAATAATACTATGAAGCAAGCATAGAGCACAGCTGCGGCGGCGAAGCCGCCGCCAACTAGCTGTTGACCGTGGGCGGACCCCGCGGGTGACAGCTAGCTAACTGAATACTAAGGAGTTTCTAATTATAGAATATAGCGAGTACACGTTGCCCCCACCTAAGTAGTTCTTGTTCACGAAGATGGACCATTTTGTGTATGAATATAGAACCAAGTGTTTCTCAGTTCAAGTCAGTAAGTTAGTTAAGTGTTTGTGAAGTGTAATTAGTGCTCTCCCTAGAATTTCGTTAATCCAGTTCAACTATAGAATTAAATCTCTGGATCGAAAAAAAAAGTGTAAGTAACTCAATAGTTGTTGGTTCAATTAAAAATATTATTTTCTATTACTCTAGTTTAAAACTGACATTTCGAAGTCGCTTTTTAGCCATCGTGATATAAAATATCCCACGGAAACAAATACGGATATGCGAATTTCTTCATTTTGCCGAATTCACACATCCGTGCCTATTACGTAATATACTATAGTATACTATTTCGTATCTCAAACATTAAAACGCGCGTTTTTGTGTTTACGTGTAGAAACCCAACAACAGCTTTTTCGAACGGTGTTTTGGAGCGCATGGATTATCGTTTATTTTGTTTTCACGAATATGAAAAGTCGTGAACCCATTGGCTTATCACAGTGTTATGGTGCGAGGTCACTATTTTCATATGAGTGCTCAGTGATGGCCGATTCATCGATTCGGAAAGGCGGCCTTGGGTTTCTACACGTAAACAACGAAAACGCTTGTGTAATTTTCTCCATAAAAAAGCGCTGTTCGTATCAAGGTGCATACTCGTGTTTTCACTCGTTTCTGCTCCCTGACACGAAAAATACTATTACATATTTCCATACGCTGAGCTAGATATAAAAAAACAACGCATCCATGACGCTGGTATAAAACGACAATAGGTCTTAGACACAACATTGGATTTGAAGCATTTTAAGGGGAGGATACCAAATAAATGAAAAAAAAAACCGTCACTTAATAGCAAAAAAAATATTAATGCTAGTAATTAAATAACCAAGTTTTCGTTTGTTAACGTTGCTTTTAATATATGTGGAAAAATCGATGCCTCGAAAAACCTTGAATGGATTAGTATTGGAATTCAGTAGAATGTTCTATGATGTTTATGAGGATGAAGTACCTTTCAAATTGTCAGTATATATTTCTAAAATTCGAGGCTCTCAAGCAGGAGGAAAATAATACACTGGCCCACCCCCCGACTGTGACGTCCCTGCATATAGTTAAAGATAAAAAAAATCCAACGAAAAAAAAAAATGTACTGTAAGTAAACTTACTTGATGGCGTTTGAATGGCACCGAGTACAGAACCGTAGAATCGATTCCATTTCTGGTCAAGGTCTCATAATTAGGATCATCCGAGGTGGACACTCGTTGGGCAACGTTTACTCTTCTCGGCGTTGTCGTCAACGCCTCATACCTACAATCTTCTGTTACTCTAGAAAATTCCACTTCAGTAACAACTGCTTCGACCCCGCTTTCCACGTGGCAGTGACTGACATCAGACTCCCGTTTTTGCGTCGTCTCACTGGATTCATGACTTGACCATGAAGCTCGATTCGGTTCCACTAGGCTCAATTTTCTCTTTTGCAAGGGAACGTCAAAGTTAAAAATGTTGCTGTTGCTATAGGACACTTCGTGAAAATCCTCGCTGTCTTTTTTCTTCTTAATGACCTTGGCGTACATGTCCTCCAAGGATTTTCCCGAGGAAATGCTGGACCTCAAGCGTTCCTCGGTTTTACCACGTTTCTCAATGGAAGAATAAACGTCCGTAGAAATTTCAGGAGGTGGTGGTAGCGGGGAATTGGCTTGACGTTTTTCTGGTTTTGGCGAGCTCGGGTTTACAATGGAACTCGTAGCGCTTGATGACGATGCTGGGAAAAATTTTGCAAAATAAATATTTCCGTACTAAGCCAATTCATCAATTTTAATTCAATCAAGTCAATTCAAAAGTTTTCAAGAAAGTGGACAAATAAAGCATTGGTTTCTCAAATTTCTTACCTTGCCTGGAGTGTGCGTGTGCCACATGGCGCAAGCTATCGACACTTGGTGGCTGAGGAGCAGAAACTTGTTCCTCTGTTCTCGGGACTTGCCCTGTTCCAGGTTGTTCATTTTGCGAGACTCTGCTTACTTCGCTCACCATTGGCTGAATTTGAGCATATGTTTCGCTTTCACTCGTATAAACTTTGTCTCGTTCATCGATGGCAGCGTACATTTCATCTGGGAAATAAAAAAAAATACTTGTTGTGCTACCCATCTTGATTTTACTGGTGTCATCGGGATGAAATGTTTTATTTTTTAACCAAACTGAAATATACTGTCAATAAAAACTTGAAATTCCCTACATATTTCACAGACTTCATAGTAAAATCATGTTTGAAATATTAACGAGAAAGATTCAAACACATTTGAATAAAAGAGTTAAAAATAAGACATATTTTATGTATATTAGGAGACGCCACCATTTACCCGAAAAAATAAAGCCCCAAAAGGGTCATTTGCCCGAATATTAAGAGACCGAAAGCATGAATCCCCGAATCCTGAAGCTCCCGAAGTCGCACGAGACCGCTCGTAAATTGCCCCGCTTACCCAATGCGTCGAACGAAAAAACACCGAAAATCCAACGTCCCGAAACATGATTTGGTCGAAATATCGAATGCCCGACATTGAAAAACCCCGTTTCCTTAAAAACCCGACTTCGCAATCGCCCGAGAACTTACATTTCCTAATAATTAAAAAATTGAAAAAACTTTGGATCGAAAACCCAAAAGACCGCCTCCGCATATTCCCGAATACCTGAAATTTTGATATTTTAAATTCCCGCTAACAAATTGCAGCGAAAAAAATAACCGATTGTTCAAAGCCACGAATTAATTTGTCACCGATTCGTGGATGTCATGATTTTACAAACGCAGGAAAGTCCAATACGACGAAAAAAAATTTGCCCTCAAATATAATGTCCCTTCAAGACGTAAAACCGAAAAACCATATGAAAGAAAATTTTATGCAACGAATTGGCAATACCTCGAACAAAATAAGTCCCGAAATGGCATATCACAGAAAATTGTTTTCCCCGACATTTAAATGCGCCTAATCGCTGCTTCCCCACACGCGCGATATATAAAATATAAGCTTATTTCTTTTTCAAAGAAAATGATTATTAATTTTCGAAATTATGAGAGATCGAGGAAAAAACACTTCGGACTTTAACAATATCGGGGAATAGTATATTAAACAACAAGTTGAGAATCGGGAGCTTCGCCATAAACGTCAAGTTGACAACGCAAAGCCATATGGATCAGTGTGGGGAATGTACGCTCGCAGCTTCGTGGCTTGCGTACATTCCCCACACTAACCCATATGGCTCTGCGTTGCCAACTTCACGTCGTTGGTAAAGCTCCCGATTCTCAACTTGTGTAATATACTATTACACAACTCAGTGGAGAAAATGCTCATTTTCTCCACTCCTGATTTTTGAAAACACGCATTTACTCCACCTCGTCGTGTAATAGTATATTTCGTATCAAGGGGCCTAGCAGCGTCTTTTCATGCGCCACGGCAACATTCTCGGAACGAGGTAATTCCACGAGTTTCCAGAATGTTGCCGTCGCGCGTGAAAAGGCTTTGGCCCCGTGATACGAACTGTACTTTTCTTGGTCGGCGTTTGAAATGAGTGTGTGGGCGCGCAGAGGAGTGATAAGGGGATTCTTACGCTCAATTCGCGAGCAGCCTAACACACTCTTTTCAAACGCTGACCATGAAAAAATATTTCTCAACTTGTGCAGAATGGCTTTTTTAGCGGATGTGAAGTTTGCGAGACGAGCCAAAGGCGAATTTTCATTCATTCGCTAAACAAGCCAATCCTGCGCAATCGTTGAGAAATATACTATTTTGACTCTTCAGTTTTTCTGGCGAATGAATTTTCGGTATTATCAAGTTTCGTGTCTCTATCCATCAGGCCCGTAGCCAGGTATAAGTAGAAGTACGGGCACAAAGTAGCAGAGGACGGGCAAGGTTATGCATTTTCAAGTACAAACAATTTAAAGAGTAATATATGAGTTTTTCAATAGATAAATAAGTAATTAATAAATAATGTTAAAAAAATAAATAGCATATAGCATAGACGTTATGTCTATGCTATTTATATTTCGAATTATGTATATTTTTCCAACAAGATAATAAAAATTTTGGAGAGACAGTATAGTAGAACAGCAATTTACGGTCGTTTTGATCATTATATTTTCGAAGAACCATATAATGTATTTCGATAGCCAAATACATTAGATCAGCCATACAAGCATGGTCCATCAACTGATGCTGTGATCCATTAGACTTTCAAGTATTTGCCGTGTTCAAAATGAGAAAGAACTATGAAAAAACTGAAACTGTTTTTATATTTTTTTTTTTTTTTTTTTTTTTTATATATATATATTTGTTTTTGAATTTTATTACTACCTGGTAATAAGTCGTATATAAATAAAAGCTCAAAATTAAAGTGATTTCGATAAAGTATTTTTTGGTACACTTAGGATTTGACATGTGAAAAAAAAAAAACACTAGAATTTTCCGATCGAAAAACCGTAATTTCCCAATTATCGTTTCAAATGAAATTAATGTACAAATTTTGAAATTAAAAAACTTAAATTCTTCATCTCGTTGAGAGTAGTTTTGAGAATTTCAGTAAAGCAGTAAATCGGCTTGGCTTCAATTAAGCAAACTTTTTTTGTTCAACGTATTTATTGTGTACTGGACGATTGTGCAAATTTACACAAATTTCATCGCTTTAATCCTACGCTCAACGAATTGGGAAAGAAAAACATCTGAATTATAAAATTTGTACTTAGAATTAATTCGCTATATCACTCTGTGTACAAGTTTCATGGCATTTTGTACAATCGTCCGGTGCACAATAGTACACTGCACAAAAAAATTTTGCTCAATTGAAGCCAAGCCGACTCAACCCAGTTGCAAAATTCCGAATGGAAAATCCAACTAGTCGTGACTAATTGGAGAAACCAATGGAGTAAGCTCACCAATATATCAAGTAGAAACTGCAATTGATGGAGTTTCCAATATAAGTTTCCGCTTGGAAAATTTATTCGTCGGATCTCAATCACGCTAAAATTTTGTTTCCAGGTGAAAAAATTGTTTTAGTTGAAAAATAGGGTACTTCATTATCTACAGTAAAAGAAAGTCACAACAAAGATTCAGAATAATTATTATAAAAAAATTTTTGCTGGATGGGTTTCGATCCCGCGTAATGCAAAGTAGAAAGCTAATGTCTAGACCACAACCGCTGCCGAAACTTCTAATGTTTCATAATATTATGAAAACAAAAAAAGCAATTATTTTACTGAACACAGTGGTAATGATATCCTTTCCTTTCCCTTTTAAGGAGCTTCGAGAGCGGTGTATAAACTTGTTTTCTACATATATCGCACTAAGCAGGATCAAACCCACCCAGCAGAATTTTTTTTTGTCAATTATTTGTTTCAAAGCTATATTGTGACTATATTTTACTGCAGAAACGCATCACCTTTTTTTTTCACCTTAAAGAATTTTATAATTTTTTACTGCGATTCAGAGCTAGCGAATAAAATTTCAAAAATTAAAACTCGCTAATGGAAACTTCAAGTGTAGTTTCCGATAGCGAGTTACCTATGAAACTTTCCATTTGGGTTTTTGCAGGCGGAAATTCATCATTGCAATCAGTAAAAGAATTAAAACCCTGA
This sequence comes from Platygaster robiniae, assembly GCA_028476575.1. Taxonomy (NCBI): domain Eukaryota; kingdom Metazoa; phylum Arthropoda; class Insecta; order Hymenoptera; family Platygastridae; genus Platygaster; species Platygaster robiniae. The sequence goes on from CM052019.1 coordinate 30,148,436, forward strand.
AGAGTACATAAAAGCTCGAAAGGATATCATTAATTTGAGGTTATTTTGGATTGGTTTTACCTTTAACGCCTTTAACTGAAAGTATAACCCTCATCTTAAGAGCCAAGCTCTTAAATTGAGGGTGAAGACTTCAGTAAACAGTTATTTTGAGGGTATAACTGTCAACTACATATTAGTTAAATGTTATTTTGCCTAAGGTTTTTTTATCGACACTATTAAAATTCTAAAATTCCGAAAAGTACAGGGTGCGCCATTTCTTATGTCGGCATGTAAACATTGAATAACTTGAAAAAAAAACAACCGATTTCTGTAAATGAGGTATTTTTATTTAGTTTGGTCCTTTACAATTTATTTAGACTAGTTTTTGAACACAACATCAATCAAGTGGCCGCCCTTATTGTTCACAGCAAAATATGCCCTTTTTGCGGCGTTTTCCATTACCTTTTCGAGCATCTCGGGTGGTATAGCAATGATTTCGGCACGAATATTTTCCTTAAGCTCTTCAATGGTCTGCGGCTTGCTGGCGTACACTTTACTTTTCAAATAACCCCACAAAAAGAAGTCTGGAGGGGTCAAATCTGGAGATCTGGGTGGCCATTCAATGTCGCCTCTTTTTGACATCAGACGTCCAGGGAATTTTCGTTGCAGAAACTGGATTGTTTGATTCGCAGTGTGGCAGGTCGCACCATCTTGTTGAAACCAGTAATCTTCAAGACCTTTTTCACGCATTTGTGGGCAGACATAGTGAGCCAACATCCACCGATATCGGTTTCCATCGATCGTTTGGTTCTCTTTGAAAAAATAAGGACCAATGATGGTTTTGGCGCAAACGCCGGCCCAAACAGTAACTTTTTGGTCATGCAATGGCGTTTCATGGATCTCGTGTGGATTCTGCGTTCCCCAAATGCGGCAATTTTGCTTATTAACGCCTCCAGAAAGTTTGAAATGTGCCTCGTCGGTCATTAAAATTCGCTTCCAAAAATCAGGTTCAGTATCAACTATTCGAGCGATTGTTTGTCCATATTCCAAGCGACGTGGATGATCTGTAGGCAATATTCTTTGTGTTAATTGCATTTTGTACGGAAACAAATGCAAATCATCTTTCAAAATGCGCCGTAGAGTGGTTCCACTGATGCCGAGATGCTGAGCGCGGTGACGATATGAAACTTTTGGGTTTTGGGCAACGCTCTCTCTGACAGCTTCAATCAGTTCATTTGAACGTCTTGGTCGTTGATGAACGGGTTGTTCGCGATCTTTCACTGTCCCGTGGTCACAAAAATTCGACACCAAACGACGAATAGTGTTGTCAGATGGTGCCTGTTTGCCAAGATATTTTCGACGATATGCTCGTTGAGTTAACACAACTGAACGACTATTTTCAATGTACAAAGTAACTATTTCAGCGCGTTCTTTTGGTGTGAAGCGATACATGGTTGAAATTGTACTGAATTGACGTTTCCAAAACAAGTGAAGTCAAGTAAATCGGTTGTCAAATGTTTAAGTTATTCAATGTTACAATACCGACATAAGAAATGGCGCACCCTGTACAATTAAACACATGTATCTTGACGCTACCAGTATCGAAAATATTGAGCATGTCGAAAGAGGCACTTCCTGTAACCTGAACGTTTGATAATTTTCCATACGAGGTGTGACAATTAAGTAATGAGACTGATTGTATTGCCGCGCTTGTGGTAAACCTGCGACCTTGAAATTTTTTTCCCCTTTCCCCGGCATCCTTCCCCTCTCCATTGATGTATTTACCGTCACTCTAGCTTGTTTAGTTCGCCTGCTACGTCGTGTTGAGTAGACGTGTGTTGGTGGTGCTCGTCACGAAAATGGAGAAACAAAATCTAGAGCAACGCGTCGTGATAAAATTTTGCGCCAGATTAGGCGAAACAGCTTCGGAAACGTACGCTAAAATTGTAAAAGTGCATGGTGATAGTGCTCTTAGTCGTGCCCAGGTGTTTCGATGGCATAAAGAGTTTAAGGACGGTCGTGAAAACGTGGAAGACGAGGCGCGGAGCGGGAGACCAGTCGAGGTGCGGACTGACGCGAATGCGCAGCGTGTGCGCGCCCTAATCCATGAAGATCGGCGTTTAACAGTTCGAATGTTGGCCTTGGAGCTGGGTATGAACCGTGAAACAGTCAGACAAATTTTAACCGACGATTTTGGGATGAAAAAGTTGTGCGCGAAGATGGTTCCAAAGAACCTTTCTGAGGAGCAAAAGCAGCATCGAATGAACGTTGCAGAAGACTGTTTGGAATAAGTGAAAAACGATCCCACGCTACTTGATCGAGTTATTACAGGCGATGAGAGCTGTTTTGTCCAATACGACCCGGAAACCAAACGCCAAAGCTCACAATGGTCGTCTCCGCACGCCCCTCGCCCGAAAAAAGCTCGCATGAGCAAATCAAAGGTGAAAACGATGATCATTGCCTTTTTTGATAGCCGTGGAATCGTCCACAAAGAATTTGTTCCACCGGGGCAAACCATCAATCAAGTCTACTATTGCCAAGTACTCGAAAGATTGCGAAAACGAGTCAACAGGGTGCGCCCAGACATCTCTCGTAACTGGATCCTTCATCACGACAACGCGCCGTGCCACACCGCCCTCAGCGTGTCCCAGTATTTGGCCTCTAAAGGGATCGCCGTGTTGCAACAGCCGCCTTATTCGCCCGATATGGCACCCTGTGACTTTTTTTTGTTCCCTAGAACAAAATCGGTGGCCAAAGGAACCTATTTTGAGTCGATTACGGACATCCAAGCGGCCGTGACGAAGGTACTCGCGAACATCCCAGTCGAAGCGTTCCAGAAATGTTACGAAGCGTGGAAAACGCGCTGGAATCGTTGTATAGCTGCTCAAGGGGACTACTTCGAAGGGGATGGCAGAGTTGTAGAATAATTCTTAAATATACGGTTTTTATGGAATCAGTCTCATTACTTAATTGTCAAACCCCGTACATTAGTTTTTTTCTTTGGGAGACTGTACGGGCAAACAATTAGCTTGTACGGGCATCGCCCGTACATGCCCGTACGTAGCTACGGGCCTACTATCCGTTCGGGCCTTCGAGCTCGCGAGGAAATCTGTATTCAGGCAATTATTTTTTCGAGAGCATGACTCATCGGAGCACTGACCATTCTCAACCTTCCCCGTTCGGCGCTTCGCGGAAGAGGGGAAATATTCATTGGGGGAAATAGTTTCTCGGGAGAATGGCTGATCGTCGCAATGTTTTGTCGTTCTCTTTTGTTCGCGGAGCATCGCGCGTGTGGGAAAGCAGCGATTAGGCGCATTTAAATGTCGGGGAAAAAAATTTTCTGGGATATGCCATTTCGGTACTTATTTTGTTCGAGGTATTGCCAATTCGTTGCATAAAATTTTCTTTCATATGTTTTTCTATTCATAAATTATCTTACTAACGGTTGCGTTTGTGGGCCTCGCTCGCATTCGATCGTCTTGAATAGGCAGGCATTCATGACGATCGAGCGCTAGCGAGACCCCTAACTGCAACCGTGAGTCATTTGCATTAAGTGATATTCTTCAAATGTTCAACTATGTGAAAAATGCTGTTTTTCAACGTTTTTATGATAAAAATAGAATTATCGACCTCAAATACACAAAAATGCGCTTTTATCCGGTAAAAATCGAGCCATAATTGTAAGAATCACAAAGTTGCAGTTTTGAGATTTTGCATAAATAATTTCTCGTAAACTTGCACTAACTTCGAGAAAAGCTCTTGCAGGCTTGTTTGTGGGGTCATTAGGAATCGATTGTATACATTTAGATCTATAGCAAAAAAAAAAATTTTTTTTTGTCGCACAGTGATATTGAAATTTCAGGGATTCGGGAATATGCGGAGGCGGTCTTTTGGGTTTTCGATCTAAAGTTTTTTCGGTTTTTTAATTATTAGGAAATGTAAGTTCTCGGGCGATTGCGAAGTCGGGTTTTTAAGGAAACGGGGTTTTTCAATGTCGGGCATTCGATATTTCGAACAAATCATGTTTCGGGATGTTGGATTTTCGGTGTTTTTTCGTTCGTCGCATTGGGTAAGCGGGGCAATTTACGAGCGGTCTCGTGCGACTTCGGGAGCTTCAGGATTCGGGGATTCATGCTTTCGATCTCTTAATATTCGGGCAAATGACCCTTTCGGGGCTTTATTTTTTCAGGTAAATGGTGGCGTCCCTATATTATGTAGGCCTGGATATCGCCGACAAAAATATCGAAATTCGATATTGATATACATCGGCAAAAAAAGGAAATCGAAGAAATATGGTCAAAAAATGGGGGGGGGGAAGCCGAAGAAATCGGATGAAGAAGAATGGGAGATAGAAAAAATAGAAAGAGTGAGGAGAAAAAGAAAGGTGTACGTGTCAGGATGGACGGGCGAGGGTGAGGACTCGATCGAGAGGTGCAAAAGGACAGTGGAGAAACTGATGGGACTAAAAATTACAGGCAAAACGAGAAAAGCAGAAACGGGAGTCTTTATAGAGCTACCGACAATGAGAGAGAAGCTGACAATCCTTGGAGCGAGGGACGAATTGAAAGGGACGACCATCTGTATAATGGACGATATGACCTACAGAGAGAGGGAAATTCAAGGAATGCTGAACAGAGTTGCGAACGTGGAAAAAGAAAAAGAAAACGAAGTGGAAATAAAATACGGGAAAATAACTATGCATGGGACGAAAGAGAAGGGAAGTTGAAGAAAGACAAGGGCAAAAAGTGGGAGGACGAAGAAAGGGAAAAAAGGGACAAGACAGGAGGGGGAGGGCAGAATATGTTTTTAGGTGAAACAAGCGAGCACCGGCCAAGCAGAAGGATTGAGTATGAGGAACGGGGAAAGCAAGAGGGATCAGGCGGCTTGAGATGGGACATCAGACATGATCTGGGAAACGGAGAAGGGAGAGGGACGAGCACGGAAAGACCAGGAATCCAAGACACCAGTGAGTTTTTTCGAGGACAACCAGGAAGCAGAGGGTGCTACTACGCGCCTGGGACTGGAGGAGATTGGCCAGCAGAAACCCGAGTTTCGGGACAGGCTGGTACCAGAGGAAGGCGTGGAAAGGGAGAAGATCAATAATTAAGTCGGATGTATTTTTAGTGGCTTAGGCTTTTTTATGTGCTCGACGAGAGTGGATATAAGAGGCATTTTATGTAGACACGGGTCGATGTATAAGGATAATGTAGGTCATGATATACTCCATGAGGCTTGTAAGATTGAATGTACCAAAGGCCCACCAAGGGGCGTGGAGAATAAAGGAATAATATTATTGGCAAAAAAATATCAATCATCGTAATTATTGTGAGAGCTAATATCGATACATCGGTTATCGTTTTTCTTTTTTGAAAAAAGAAAAGGAAAAAATCTTAAAAAAAAAGAAAGTTAAATAATAGCACTCAAGGAAAAATGTTCTTTCAATATCAATGTATATTTATTGACTACTGTTCCATATATTCTTTTTTACTTTATATAATTGTATCACTGTTTCTCAGCTATATAAAAATAGGCAAAAAATACAAATAAAAATGATCATAAAAAATAAAATGAATTATTTATTATGCTTTATTGCAATAAATGTAATCTGGAATCTCTGTCATTCATATACAACTATTGCAAACGTCTTTTTCAACACTTGCAAGAAAAATTCTTTGATTCAAGTGCTCATAATACATTTATCATATAAACACCGTGCATATAGAACATTTGAACTTACGATAACCAGGCTGCTGTGAATATATTTCTATCAAAAAATTTTTATCGATCACGTTCACCTGCTTTAAATAAAACACCCTTATTGATAACGATAAATCATCTATACCCGCCAACTACTCAAATTTTTCGTTCTTATTTTCGTTGATATTTAAAATTTCGATATTTTCGATTATCGTCCGAGAAAAGCCAATATTTGACGATGTATCGGTTTCGGAAGCATCGGCGGTATTATCATCGATATCTTTTTACAATATCGATATATCGATAACCGTTAGGATATCGTCCAGACCTAATATTAGGTCATGGGTACATTTTTTTAATACAAATTTTATACTAAATAGTATTAATGAAAAATGATACCAAATTAATTACCAGAATCATCCGACACTGTTGCATAATGCCAGTCTGTGAGAGATCGCATGTTCTGACGTTGCAGGTGAGCTTCTTTAGTTTGTGCTATTATGTTGGCCAGAGGTTCTCTGACACTTATGCTAGTGTATCCCTCTGTAAAACAATTAAACATTTTTTTACAAAAACTTTTACTGGGAATGTCTGTGAATTGGTTGTCACATATTTTGTTACAACTTTTCTCGATTGTCTCTGAATTTCCATTTTAGTTTACACCATCATAAAAATCTATATTAAAAAAAACGTAGGGAACTGACTATTTTTGAGCAGGGGAGATTCCACGAGTTTAAAATGGCAGAAGACAGTATGTACCTTTTCTAAAACTTTCAGAGAATATACAAAAAATTTCAAAGATTTGAGTAAGCTTTTACTTGAGATTAGAAACTTTTTAACACCATTTAGAATTTCTACATTAATTTCAGTTGTCGTAATTTGCGTTGTGATCTGTGAAGCGCTCATTGTTGGATAGAGAGTTGGTAAATACTGGAAAATGATTATTATTTTTTTGTATGAATAAAAAATAAAATTATTTTGAGCGTTGTCCTGATGTTTTGTTTGTTTCGATTTTTCCGTTAGGGCGGATTCATTGTCGACAGGAGAAACTAAAATTTTTCTTACGCGTTCCTTAAATGCTCCCGAGCGATTAAGAAATTTGGAGCACTTAAGGATGAACGAGGAAAGAACCGCCTTCTAAGGAAGAAAGAAAGGGACAAAGCTATGAACGTAGATCCTCGCGAGGCTCGCGAGCGATTAAGAAATGGGGAACGCTTAAGGATGAACGAGGAAAGAGAACCGCCTTCTAAGGAAGAAGAAAAAGGACAGAGCTATGAGCATTTAAAGGAGCGCGTAACGATTTGCTATTCTCAGGGGTGGGCCACATCAACGTGACTTTTGGTCAAAACAAATGACTGCGCATACAAGAACAATATACCTATATTTTAGGTATATAGCGATATAAACTCCATATGAATTTACCCCCACTTTTTAATATTTAAATAAATAATAATAATAATAAATAAATAAATAACAATCATAAATAACTCCTCTCGTAACAATAATCTTTATTTATTCCTTTTTTTCGATTATGCAATTTATTATACAAAATCATTATTTATTTAAATCTTAAAAAGTGGGGGTGAATTCATATGGAGTTTATATCGCTATATACCTAAAATATAGGTATATTGTTCTTGTACGCGCAGTCATGTGTTTTGACCAAAAGTCACGTTGATGTGGCCCACCCCTGAGAATAGCAAATCGTTACGCGCTCTCTTAAATGCTCATAGCTCTGTCCTTTTTCTTCTTCCTTAGAAGGCGGTTCTTTTTCCTCGTTCATCCTTAAGCGTTTCCCATTTCTTAATCGCTCGCGAGCCTCACGAGCATCTACGTTCATAGCTTTGTCCCTTTCTTTCTTCCTTAGAAGGCGGTTCTTTGCTCGTTCATCCTTAAGTGCTCCTAATTTCTTAATCACTTGGGAACATTTAAGGAACGCATAGAAAAAATTTAAGTTTCTCCTGTCGACAATGAATCCGCCCTTAATATAGCGCATTATTTACTAAACAAATATGTCTACCTTATTGATTTATAATTTTCATTACATTGGAATGTATACTCATTTATTTATCATTTTTTGAATACACTGTAACCCTTAAATGGACGCAAGGTGGGACATGTACCTTCGGAACCCTTTAAAGGCAAGAAAAAATCAAGAAATTCCAAGTTTCGAGTGTACACATAAAGAAGCGTAAAAACATTGATCAAAAAGCAAAACAACTCACTCGAGTCTTGCGAGTCTCCGCTGAAATGCTGTTGAGGATTGCTATGTGGCGTTTGGGGTGGATGTGGTAGGGGCATTAAAATTGGTGGCGTCATGTAAGGCAAATCTTGGTTAGCTTGCACTCCACCGGCAATAGCGTTAGCTGCCTGAATATCAGGCAAAGGCTCCTGACTCAACAGTGAATTATGAGACGACGATCTACGAGTTCGAGGCGGTGCGACCGGATTTGTTATTTGGCTCGTAGACGTTGACGGTTCTGCGTTGTCTATTGCTTGGCCACTAATTTGAATAAGCAGTCAAATTATAGTAAATAAATGAGAAAAATTTAGCGAAAAATCGAAAAACTGGGAATGAAGAAGCGTTAAATGGAATTTTTTCTATGTGTAGATATAAATAGTTTCATGTAGTAATTTTTTCTTCAATTATCTAGAATAAAAAAAAAAAGTTGAAATGATAAGAAAACTGTCCACTTGTATTTTTTTTTTAAGTTATGAATTTTCAAAATTCATAAATCAAATTCGAAAATGAAATATTAAAACTCAAAAGTTGACAGATAAATATTCACACAGAAAACTCTTGGGTAAAGTTAAAAGGGATTGCATTTCAAAACTTTTGGTTTCAAAGTGAAAGAAATTCCTGTTCACTGTTGATAGGTCCTTTGACTTTTAAACATAGGCCGTTTTAAAATGAAAGGGTAAGCGTTTCACTTTGAAATTCTTTCCGTTTCATGCCTAAACGGAAATTTCTCAGAGTGTAGTAAACATATTGAATTTCAACATCTTTTGAAAGGAAAATTTTAAAGTTTTAATGGAAATGCTAAAATTTTTTGTAATGAATTGAAACGTACATGTTCATTATATTTTATATCTAAATGAAATATTGCTATTTCACCTGTTGCGCGAGTTGGGCTCTGTTTTCTGCACATTTTGAACCTGTGCATAAGGATGTTCATCTGAAAATCGAACAATGTAAATAAAAATTAATAAATTTTGGAATGAGCTGCTGGATAACTTGTAGTTTCACTAGTACAATTTGAGAAAATCGTTGTATCGAGTAATTCAATAGTCTGAATTTTTATGCGTTTGATTAGTTGCAAATTTTCCCTTTCTATGAATTTTATGTACAAGTACATAATATAAAATCTGATTTAAAGTGAAAACTTCACGTATATATAATAAAAATTCATTATTCCGTTGCTTGCAAGGTTGCGAAAAGTTTGAATTCTATTTGAGCTCTTACAAGATACATAAAAGTTATTTTTGTTCTTACCACTATTCAGCCGCTCAGTTGTAAGTCTTGCGTAAGGATTCACTGTGTCGTACTGTGAACTTTGTTGAGAAATACTAGATTTGTCTATATCAAGGCTTCTGTCTTCCCCTAAAATTAATACAGCAGAAATAACAGTTTATAAAAAAGAAATTTAAGATTATAGCACAGATGTTTTTTTACATTTTATATCGCACAGATTATAACATTACATATCTGTGGCTTCGCCATAATCGATAAAGTAACACATGCCATAACTTCTAAAACTTTATTAGAATATCATGTAAACTGAGCCTTATGGCACAAGTTACTTTCTCGATTATGGCGGGAAGCCACAGATATTTAAAGAACTTTAGAAATTTAATAGTATATTTCCATGAATTCCAGGATATCTCAAGTCTTCGGTTTACAAAATTTCCACGAGATCGACTTGGAGAACATTTTTCTAAAATTCGTAATAAATCTTTGCTTTTTAAAGGAAAAGAACTACACAAAGTTCGAACCTTTATCTCTCACTGTAGCATAAAGCACGGAAGGGTACCCCAAAACTTCTGCAGCTTCGTAAATAACGTCCTGCGTCATAGACTCCGAAGCGTTTCCCGATTCGGTGCTTTTGTCTTTCGGAATATCTGGAAGACTTCGATTCGCTGTGCTCGCTCTGAGTAAAAAATAAGAAAAAAAATACACCTTAAACATTGAACTCAAATTTATTTTTCTCAAACTTCACCTCCGCCAATTGCAATATTAGGCTTTTCTTGGGTTGTTGGGCTTCCGAAATTGACAGATCATTTAATTTTTCTGATTTTTCACACTCAGATTTTCAGGGTTTCTTATTGATTAGATTATTTTAAAATTAATAATTTATATCAAATTTATTTGAAAATTTATTTTAATTCCGATATGCCATTATTATTCAATATTCACCTACAAAAGTTAGGAATGGGCGATACATATCGATATATCATAATGGCGATATATTCTTTCCGATATATCAGACTTTTTATATTGATGTAGTTATCAACCGATTATCGTTAAATCGATATTTCCGTTGCAATATTAAATGATATCGCAAACTTTTTGTGTTGAAAAAAACTGAGACGAAAATTTTCGTTTTAAAGTTCTTTTTTGAATTTACTTACTTAGCATTCAGACTAGTAATTTCTTCCAACATTCGATTACATTTTTCGCTTTCAGTTGTTGAACTTAGCAAGCATTTATAATATATAATAAAAGTACTTATTAAACAAAAACTATAAAATCCTGCAACGTTTTGTAAATAATAAAAAATACAAAAATAAATAAAAATACTAGGAACTCTAGCAAAGGCGCGGCGATTCTGTAGACCCACTTTAGTCTCACTTTAGACTCGCCGCTCTTTTGCTAGAGAGTATATAAGATACTAAAAATTAACAATACTTCACTTATTACAGCGTTGAAATCTGGAAAATTTATACTGCCATTCATGAGAATACTGAAAAAACCTTCGATCCGAATAAATATTGGAGAAATATAAAAAATATTTAAAGAATTATAAATTTAGGAAATTATGTTTCATGAAAAATCCATTCCATTACCTACAAAAAATTTAATAAATTTCGAATTCTGAAGCACAAATTTCTAGAATTCTAAATCATAGCAGTCTGTAAAAATATTTGCCTGGCAATCGGGATGCGACGTTGAACGTCGCCTGAACGTCGCATACGAAAATAACTGAAAAAAAGCCTTTTCAAACCAAAAAATGATACGGAAGAGTTATATTGTGATGTTTCAAGAGATGTTTAGCAAAAAAAACGATAGGGTTTGCCTTAATTTGTCATTTTGGATAGTTAACACGATTTTTCCTTAACTTGCTATTTCATAATTTAGGCGTGTAAAAACAGTTTGAAGGAAAAAAATATCAATCTTGTTATAAAAAATATTGATATTCTAACTTGCAAAAGTTAAATAATGCTGAATTAGGTTTTTTAACAGTTAAGGAAATGTAGGAATTCCTTGTATTTATATAATGCTACAGTTCCTTAACTGTTGAAAAATCTAATTAGGCATTATTTAACTTTTTCAAGTTAGAAAATAAATATTTTCTAACAAGATTTATATTTTTTTCCTTCAAACTGCTTTTACGCGCCTAAATTATGAAATAGCAAGTTAAGGAAAAATCGTTGTTAACTATCCAAAATGACAAATTAAGGCAAATCCTATCGTTTTTTGCTAAATATCTCTTGAAATATCACAGTATAACTTTTCCATGTTATTTTTTTAGTTCGAAAAGGCTTTTTGCAAGTCATTTTCGTATAGGGCGTTCATAGCGACGTTTAACGTCGCATCCCGATTGCCAGGGGTACTACAAAATGTTGATAAATTTCATGAGTACCTACAAAAAACTACGGAAAAAAATTTTTTCTTCAGTTATATGTAGATGATTGCCCAAAAAGTCTAAAATTTTTTAGAATTTTTAAAAGTAAAATTCATATTTTTCATTATTAAAAATCGATATTTTCTTTCCAATGTATCGATATTGAATACCGATTAGTTCCAATATATCGGATAAGCCGATACTGATATTTCTCGTTTCAATTCCCATCCCTAACTATAAAAAAAAACGCAAAAATTTTAAAGGGATTCATTTCAGAAATTAAAAACCAAAAATTCCTACTAAAAAATCACGAGGCAATAAAAAGATCAAAATAGCGTTAATAAAATTCTGTTTTTGTTATTCTGCGATGAAAATCCGCGTACTGTTCAAAGACATAAAATTTTGCGATAAATGATAATTTTCCTGATTTTCCAATGCCACAGCAACCCTGGATTTACAGTAAGCACAAAATCCCTCGAATGCGTGTGATTTTTACAGCGCCCGAACATTAGTTAATATCCACCTTCGACAAAACGCGATGAGTCAAATGTTAATTGCGATCCCAGGAAAGAGCTATGTACAATGATATTGCAAACGATTAATGAAAGAATCCATCTCCGTAATAATGAGAAACTGAAAAACAAACATTTTTGTGAAGAGCGTTTCTGCAGTCCCGCCTTGGCAAATTTTGTGAAATTCGGCCCGGAAAATCGGGATTGAAGATTGAGGTAAATGGAAAGGGATTGAAGAAATGTATAGTAAATGAATAAAAAATTCTAAGGGCGGGTGGGAGGGCAAAAAAGCATGGACGACGTGTGCAAACGCTCTACACTAGGTGTAATGAGCATGTTTTATTAGCGGGTTAACCGCATGCAGCCATGCCGGGTTTATGCTCAAGACCTTTTTCCGCCGTCGGCGATGTCCCGGGAAATGATAAGGGAAGAATTGGGTGACGAGAGGCCGTTGAAACCTTCCCCATCCTGGGGTGTAATCGTCACCATTCCTGGCAGACCCAGCAACTCGCTCCTAATTTTTCAGTTTTTTTCGTCGTTAAATTTTTTAACAGTTTTTTTTTTGCGATACTACAAACTCGGATTCTCTGGCACTGTGTTTTTTTTTTGAGCCCGGAATCTCTTGCTGATTTAACTCGTTTATTTTTCCTCTTCTCCTGATTTTGCACCTCCGATAAAGTGACTACAGGGTGCACCACCAAAATCCGGACTAATTCAGCTATAATCTGATTACCAATTTTCATTAAGAATTAATTTAATTTTGGCAAATGCTGCCTCAAGGACGATTATCAATGATGTCAAATTAGGATCCCGAGACTTGTTAGTAATCCTTTCAATCACACTGCACACGTGATAGTCCAAGGGGTCCATGTCTGGACTATTACACAGTCCGGCAAAAAAACACTTTTTGTAAAATGACGGGATGATTTGTTAAAAAATATGTAGCTTGAGTACACCTGAAAACATTTCTAAAAAGAATTTTTGCATGGCACGTCCTGTTTTCGAGCAATAAATTTTTTTAAATATAAATGAAACTGCAAGCATAAAATCTACAATTTTTGTGCGATTTCGGTGGGGAAAAACTCGTTTTGGGGGTTTTCAAATGCTAGGAATTTATTTTTGAAACAACTTTTGCAAAAAAAATCATAGTACAATAATCTGAAAAAGCTATGAAAATGCCGAGATCTTTAATTTCAAGTTATTGACATTTCTCGGCAGATAGTCAAACCGGAACCGAAGTCCGCCTTTCAGAAATCTATTTTGGGACCGGAGGAGACGATTCAAATGGTCCCTTAAGAACCGAGGCTTTTCGAGAAATGTGAATACATTAAAATGAACGATCTCACTTTTATGACAGCTTATTTTAAATAATGGAAAAATGATTTTTTCTTGCAAAAATTATTCCACCAATGGATTTGTTGCAGTCGAAAACCCTATGCTAAGTTTTATTTTACCGAAATCGGTCAATAATTGTCGATTTTAGGCTTGTGGTTTTATTTAAACTAAAATAATTTATTGCTCGAAAACTGCACGTGTACATGCAAAATCTTTTCCGGAACTGTTTTTAGGGCATGTAAAATTAAATGTTTTCACTGAAAAAAACCGGTTATTTTTTTTTGCCGGGCTGTGTAATGAGGCTAGAATTGCTTGGACCAAAGCATGCCCATGATGCCCGAGAGCTAGTTTTTCACCAAATGGCCCGTGTGAGCCGTGGAACCATCTGGTATGGAATACATACTGCCTTCCAGATGCAGTATCTTCTATCAACAATTTTAATATGTCTGTCAGAACGGGTAGATTCACCCAATATAGGCCAATTCTCATAAGAAGCAATGGGGAAAGGAGTTTAGTTCTGTTTGAGCTTTGAGAACATGGTAGACGGCACTAGAGCAGCACATTTGAAGAGGTGGAAAATAGTTTGAATGAAGCTTCTCACAAATTTTATCGTTTGATGCTGTGAAAATGTACTTTGTCATCGAAATTTTACTTTTTAATCTTATTATGAATTTTGTGCCTACGAACATTAGAATTTGAAATTCCCGCCTTTCCCTCTGACACATCGTGAGGGCCCTCTTCCACGTTCTCAAAGCTCATTGGAACCATAGACTTTATAGTACATGGACCATCGACATATAGTACTAGACTGCTTGTCTGGCTGCGCGAGCTCTGATGGCAATAGAAAAAAAAGAATATTAGAATAGAGCGGACAAACACGAGAAATACTTTCCAGCCAATAGGAAACAATTGAGAAAAGGACACAGATATCCTATAGGATACCTCTGTCTCGTTTCACAGCGATCTGGATGCGCAGAACGACAAAAGCGGTCTAGTAGTATAAATATGTTGATGACATGGACTGAGCTTTAAGGCTCGAAAAGTGTGTCAACATGATTTGGCTACATGAAGAACTAGAATTTTATGGAGAGTCAATTTGAGCAAGAGAATGGCTACAAAACCGTCCGCAGCAGCAGGGGCAAGCGGAGGCGGGTGAACCATACGTTGTCAATTGTTTCTCGATGGTTTTCTCGACGAGGGGCTTAGAGAGGACAGAGGAGTGACGGTACAGCCCATGCGCATTTAAACGCAGGTACGCTTGTACATCATTTTTCTGGACGGTTTTGTAACCATCGAGTCCTGTCGCCTCAACTCAAGCCGATGCTCCATATAATTTTACTTCTTCGTGTTTGGCTATAATGCTAAAACAAAAATGGCGTCTTCCGTGGTATGAGCTGTGTTCATCTTATAAAAATATAGTAAAATCGTTTTTCAAAGTGAAAGTTACAGCAAAAAAGACAAAAAATCAATAGTCATTTGTTTAATACTTGTCGAAGTATAAAAAGAAGCCAGAAGAAACATTTTCATCACACAGGTACAGTGGCGGACTAAGTACTTGTTAGGCCCGGGGTGGTCCTGACTTGTAAGTGTTCGGAAGAAACTCATTTAAAATATTGTTACCTATTATTAATATTGTAACTAATGTTTTGTGGTTATTCATAGATCGAGGATGTAATTTTCTTAAGAAACCAATTATTTAATTTATCACCGTATCTGAATGACGCAGGTCGCTGGCGGTACCTGTCGGTCCTGGTTAGTATTATGGCCAAATCATGTTGGCACATTCTCGTCAATGGAACGGGGTAGGCAGAGGTCAGTCCATGTACTATAAGGTCTATGATTGGAACTCAATTTCTTTCCCGAAAAAAGGTTAAAGTGGCTGACACTGGATTCACCTCTTTGGTGACCGTTTCTCCTTTTTATGGCTTCTAGGGTTCTTGACCAACATTTTTTTGAGTGTACTTTCTTTGCTGGTGTTTTGAAACATTTTTCATACTCTTTCTTATCAGTATACAGGGCGCGCCATATTATACGTCGGTATGTAAACATTGAATTACTTTGAAAATAAACAACCAATTTCTTAAAGTGAAGTATTGATTTTTAGTTGGGTTTCTTACAACAATTTATTTGGACAAGTTTTCGAATTCAAAATCAATCAAGTGGCCACCTTTATTAGCCACAGGAAATTGAGACTTTTTCTCTGCGTTTTCCATTACCGTTTTTAACAACTCGGGAGGTAAAAATTGCAGACATTATGCTGAGCCAATATTCACACGAGATTCATAAAACACTATTGCATGACCGAAAAGTGACTTTTTGGGCCGGCGTTCGCGCCAAAACCATCATTGGGCCATATTTTTTTAGAGAAATATTTTTTTAAACAGTCGATGAAAATCGATATTGGTGGACGTTGGATCATTATGTCTGCCTGCAGATGCGCGAAAAAGGTCTTGACTATTACTGGTTACAACAAAACGAACCATCATGCCCATGCCACGCTGCAAATCAAATAATCCAGTTTTTGCAATGAAAATTCTCTGGACGTCTGATGTCAAAAAGAGGCAACATTGAACGGTCACCCAGATCACCAGATTTAACGCCACCAGACTTTTTTTTGTAGCATTCTTGAAAAAGCATAGTTTACGCCAACAAGACTTAGACTATTGAAGAGCTAAAGTTCAACATTCGTGCCGAAATCACTGTTAAACAACCCGAAACGCTCAAAAAGATAACAGAAAACACAGAGAAAAGGTATAATTTTGCTGTGACCAATAAAGGTGACCACTTGATTGATTTTGAATTCGAAAACTTGTCCAAATTAATTGTTGTAAGGAACCAAACTAAACATAAATACTTCATTTATAGAGATCGGTTGTTTATTTTCGAAGTTATTCAATGTTTACATACCGACATAAAATATGGCGCACCCTATACTTAGATAAAATATCATAAACAGTCGATTTCGGGTAACTAAAAAATCGGAGTATCTCCGTTGCTTTCTGTCCAGTGTGGTGGCCTTTGATTATCGTAGCTCTTCAAGTAAACTCTGAGCTTGTTTCCGGCAAAATGCAAATTTTCATACTGACAATATTTACTTTAGTCTACGAGGTATCTAGACACGTAAAGTGTCATCTGTCCAAAGCATGTTATGACAAGAAAATTGAATAAATTTTTGTCCGGAATTCGATGGCGCGCCCTGTACAATGAGGGAAGAGTAGGAACCCTTTGAAGGCAAGGAAAAACGAGTTTTTCACGATGTGATTCGATTAGCGTGAGCAAGAAATTCCAAGTTTCGAGTGTACTTTCTTGTGATAATGTTGCCATCTCTCAGGGTTTCACCTTTAGCATATGCTTTTTGAGAATATGATCTCCAGTTTTAGGGTTCTACAATTTGTGTTAAGATATGCAAATTTTTAAACTTGTTAATATATTTTTATTCAAGGTATTAATTATACCTAGAAAAAATGAAATTAAAAGACTCGAATTTTTAAGAAGAGTTTTTATAAAAATTATTACATATGAAAGGTAGACACTTTTTTTTTATATTTCATTTTCCATGATTAAACACGTTTACGAATTCATCAATACATAGAATATAAACATTTATTATTTCTTTTATTTTAATCGAAATTCGGGTAAAACGTTAAAAACTTTTCATGCAGTATAGAATATTGTTAATGTAAGTAAAAACCTAGGTCGTTTTGACTACTCTTCTAGTCACACATAAATATGGTTACCATAGGTCCTGCTTTTTCATTTCAGTAAAAAAAGTGTCAACACTTTCCATTTCAGTTTCATTTTTTAAAAAATTGGTACATTCCAGCATTTTCAAAATGAAGAACGATTCATAAATTCAAACGTTGGAGATTAATAATATCGAAATTTAGAGTTTAAGAACATTGGGGATCCAACGTTTCTCACCATAAAATTATAAGTACTAAAATTCAGCCATTGATAACAGAAATTTTAGAAAATACAGGAACTTGGTGTTTTTGACTCCAGTATTTCGGCAATTATATAATATCAGGAATCCCCAATATCATAAATGTCTAATTTCAGGAATTTTACAAATTAAAAGTACTCATACATTTAAGGTTCGAATCAAATATAGGTTGGAAGAATAGAGGGCGCAGGCATTTTTTTTCTACGTTCACAAACAAATTAAGTAAACATAAATATTAATTTTTTTTATTTCATTTGGCATATAAGTCAAATATTCAAAACTTTGCATGCAATGTAGAATGTTCTTGAATTAAATATAAAACTGCTTAGTTCCTTTAACCCTTTCAGGGGCGGTGGTACATATATGTACCACTTGTTTTTTCGCAGTTTTTCCGATACATTGCATCGTGTTTCGTGCACAAGTATTTGATTTTAGACTCTCAATGGTTAATGTAAAGTAATTATCATGAAAAACTGTCTCAAATTGTTGATTAGCTATTTGTTATAAATAATTGAAAACCAAAAAATTCTCTTTTTTTCCCTTTCAGGGGCACATTTTTCTGTTACACTAAATTTTTCTATTAATGGTAATTTTGGGGTTTTTGGGGTCACTGATTACGAATCTGGTGTCAGAATTGCAAAATTCAAAATGGCGGATCCAAGATGGCGACTATGTGACTCTGAAGTTGAATTTTTGGAACAATGTGCACAAAACACGTTGTATGGGGGTTTTTTGAGTCGTTGATTGCGAATTTGACGTCAAAATTGCAAAATTCAAAATGGCGGATCCAAAATGGCGGCTATATTAATGCAAACTCTCAGTTTTTTTGCAATCACACCGAATTTTGACATGAAGGGGTTTTTGGGGTCGGCGATTACAAATCTTGCGTCAGAATTGCAAGATTCAAAATGAGTGATTGAAGATGGCGGTGTCATTAGTGTAAATCAAAAGTGTATTGGAAATTGGTATGAAACTTGGTATACTGGGATTTTCGAGATCACTGATTGCAAATCTGATGATAGTATTTCAAAACTATTCCACCTCTCAGCATAGCCCAGAACTAACGACGTGGAAGTAAGAGCTACCAGTTCTTTGTGTTTTTTTGTTTTTCAATTTTTTTTTTTTTAATTTATTATCATTTTTTCAATGTTTCGTTTCTTTCAATTTCTATATTATTGAATTTTTCTATTTTTATTCTGCTTTGTTCTGTCCGAGCGTAGTCTACTTTCCAGCATGAAACTCTTCAAAGCAATTTTTTTTTCGTCAATGCACAAAGGAACTTTGCATACTTTAAAATGAAATTTAGAGATTATTCTACGAATTTTTTCCAGCTAGTTAACACGTAGATTTGTACAAAGAATGAAAAACGTCATTTCCGTAGCGCATACGAGTTGGGAATAATTCAAACAATGGAGAGAGGGGTTGATTGATGTCTTTCTGAAGTTCTGGTAAGACAGGTGATTCTTTCATTCATTCAAAAACTTTTGCATTCATTCAAGAATGTATCTCTTTGCAAAGCGTGAAGAATTGTCTGGAATTTTTTCACAATTTCTACGGTGAACTATGTCACCCTTACGATAAGGAATGGAAATGCTTTTGAAATGAAGAAATTCTTTGTTTTCTTAGAACTTCAGGAAGTCATGGGTCAACCTTTTTCTTTATTGTATGAATTGGTCCTAAGAGGATTAGAGCAGCTGACTAGACTCGTAAACGTGCCAAGAGACCTAACCATGAGCAATGTGAGAAAGTCATTTCATCTGAAGACACTTTTCCTTAGTCACTACGCGCGGCTGGACAGTTTATTCAGTTGCAGCGACTTCTAAGCAGAGCAAAGGTAACGAAACAAAATGAGCGACATGTACGAAAATGTGGATGTTGTCGAAATTCCAAGTGATGAAGAGTCAGATGAAGAAGTTGAAAACAGCGAAGATGAATATTCCATTACCGAGGATGGTTTACCGACGGAATCGATGGAATTAGATGATCATAATAATGACATGGATTGCGATTTGTACAGCGAGTTTGATGAGTATGATGACATTCCTCTGAGTAGTCGCGTTGCGAAAATGGATGGAATATGGGAAAACAAAAGTAGATGTGAATACAATCCACGATTTACTGAAAGAAGTGGCCCAAAAAATTTTCCAGATGGTATTGACCAGGCAGGTGAAATTTTTGTGTGTCTTTTCTCTGAGAAGAATATTGAATTGAACAATCAAATCTCTATTGCATACAGAAAGGGATTGTTTTCGAGCCCATCACCATCGATGAATTGAAGAAGTTCTTGGGCTTGAATATAGTGATGGGTATAAAAAGATTACTTTCTTACCGCGATTACTGGTCCACTAATGCGCAACTACACGATTATTATGTAAGCTCTGTCATGAGCGTCAAGCGGTTTTCATTCCTCTTATCTCATTTACATTTGAATGATACAACTAAAGAACCAAAAAGGGATGAACCTGGTTATGACAAACTGTACAAAGTCGCACCTTTTTTATCAATTCTTTCTGAAACTTTTCAGTATTTCTATGATCCAAGTATGAATCAGGCAATTGATGAGAGCATGATAAAGTTCAAGGGCAGAAGTACAATGAAACAGTACATGCCAATGAAGCCTATCAAAAGAGGGTATAAAGTTTGGGTCAGAAGCGATGAATATGGCTATATTTGTGAATTTCAAATATACACTGGAAAAATAAACAATAAAACCGAATGTATGTTGGGGGAGAGAGTCGTCAAGGATTTGACTCGTGCTCTAATACACAAGCACTATCGTCTTTGCTTCGACAATTTTTTCACAACTGTCAATTTGATGGCGAGCTTGCTAGCTGATGGAATACTGGCTTGCGGTACCATTCGAAAAGATAGGAAAGGTTTGCCAAAGACCCAAAAAGCGGAAAAGAACATGTCGCCAGGAGATAGTGAATTTCGTACTTCATACACTGGACTCCGATGGCTAAATGGATTGATAAAAAGCCAGTATTCTTTTTGTCAAATTATCACGACCCTTCTGTTATAAAAGAGGTCAGTAGGAGACAAAAAGATGGTTCTTTGAAAATGGTATCATGTCCACTACTCGCCAAAGATTACAACATCCACATGGGGTATGTCGACAAAGCTGACATGCTCAAGTCATTCTACGAAATTAGTCGAAAAAGTAAGAAGTGGTGGCATCGAATTTTCTGGCACTTTGTCGATGTGACTACAGTGAATTCTTGTATAATCTACAAGCAGCTTTTTCCAGAAAAAGGGCTGTTACTAAAAGACTTTAGATTGTCAGTTGCTGATCATCTAATAGGAGTCTCGAATCGTCCAAAGAAAGGGAGACCATGTCTGAACTCACCATTGAAAGCAAAATGTAAAGTCACTTCTGCAGTAAGAACAGCACAGTTACCGCACATACCTGGTGTTCATGAAAGTCGCAGAAGATGCACTCATTGCAGTACAAAAGTAAACGATAAGCGCACTAAATTTTATTGTAAAATATGCAAAGTTCCTTTGTGCATTGACGAAAAAAAAATTGCTTTGAAGAGTTTCATGCTGAAAAGTAGACTACGCTCGGACAGAACAAAGCAGAATAAAAATAGAAAAATTCAATAATATAGAAATTGAAAGAAACGAAACATTGAAAAAATGATAATAAATTAAAAAACAAAAATTGAAAAACAAAAAAACACAAAGAACTGGTAGCTCTTACTTCCACGTCGTTAGTTCTGGGCTATGCTGAGAGGTGGAATAGTTTTGAAATACTATCATCAGATTTGCAATCAGTGATCTCGAAAATCCCAGTATACCAAGTTTCATACCAATTTCCAATACACTTCTGATTTACACTAATGACACCGCCATCTTCAATCACTCATTTTGAATCTTGCAATTCTGACGCAAGATTTGTAATCGCCGACCCCAAAAACCCCTTCATGTCAAAATTCGGTGTGATTGCAAAAAAACTGAGAGTTTGCATTAATATAGCCGCCATTTTGAAATTTGCAATTGTGACATCAAATTCGCAATCAACGACTCAAAAAACCCCCATACAACGTGTTTTGTGCACATTGTTTCAAAAATTCAACTTCAGAGTCACATAGTCGCCATCTTGGATCCGCCATTTTGAATTTTGCAATTCTGACACCAGATTCGTAATCAGTGACCCCAAAAACCCCTTCATGTCAAAATTCGGTGTGATTGCAAAAAAACTGAGAGTTTGCATTAATATAGCCGCCATTTTGGATCCGCCATTTTGAATTTTGCAATTTTGACGTCAAATTCGCAATCAACGACTCAAAAAACCCCCATACAACGTGTTTTGTGCACATTGTTCCAAAAATTCAACTTCAGAGTCACATAGTCGCCATCTTGGATCCGCCATTTTGAATTTTGCAATTCTGACACCAGATTCGTAATCAGTGACCCCAAAAACCCCAAAATTACCATTAATAGAAAAATTTAGTGTAACAGAAAAATGTGCCCCTGAAAGGGAAAAAAAGAGAATTTTTTGGTTTTCAATTATTTATAACAAATAGCTAATCAACAATTTGAGACAGTTTTTCATGATAATTACTTTACATTAACCATTGAGAGTCTAAAATCAAATACTTGTGCACGAAACACAATGCAATGTATCGGAAAAACTGCGAAAAAACAAGTGGTACATATATGTACCATCGCCCCTGAAAGGGTTACCTAATTGAGACACGATTAAAAAAAAAAAAAAAAAAAAATAGTGTAATAGTACACAGCCCCCGGAAACTTTTTATCTCCGCAATGTTTTAATTCTGCCGAGCCAAAAACTTTGAAATGAACTAGTACCAAGAGATGGCGCTGTCGTTCTGGAGGAAAAAATTAGCTCGATGAGGGTTAAGGGGAGCGTGGGGGCTGCGAGGATAGTAAGGAGACAGGTTGATGATTTCACCACTTTCCCTTTATTTAAAAGCGCGACCCAGGGGAACATTGCGGCTGAATGGGGCCGAGCACGTGGGAGATGAATAGAGATGAAAAAAAAAACCGGTTTTCCAAGAAAATGTTGCCGATATCGATGTTCAAACTCTTCAAGCCGTTCAAGGGTTCAAGTGCATTGATGTGCATTCGATTCATCCAATTCATCACCTCCAACTTATTCTTTTCAGTTACCAGACATTTCATTTCAAACCTTAACCACTCGGCCGAAAATTTTTCCATTGTTTTGTTTGATTATTAAAATTATATTATCGACTATCACAGTTTTAAAGTTCGTAATTAAGTTCTTCGAGTTCAGTCAAAAATAAAAAAATAAAAAAAGCAGGCGATGAAAATAATAGAAATAGTGAACATATTACGCATGGTGCGCATGATACTAATTTCTTCTAGATGTTCTACCATAATAGTATATTTCGTATCAAGGGGCCTACGAGCGTCTTTTCATGCACGACGGCAACATTCTCGGAACGAGGTAATTCCACGAGTTTCCAGAATGTTGCCGTCGCGCGTGAAAAGGCTTTGGCCCCGTGATACGAACTGTACTTTTCTTGGTCGGTGTTTGAAATGAGTGTGTGGGCGCGCAGAGGAGTGAAAAGGGGATTCTTACGCTCAATTCGCGAGCAGCCTAACACACTCTTTTCAAACGCTGACCATGAAAATACTCTTATTAATTATATCTTTTTTGATTAGCAAAACATTTTATTTTATATGTTATTTTAATTTTTTAATTTTATTGGAATTGTTTGTTTCTAGGAAAAAAAAGCTTTATATTCAATTTTTCAAACGATCCCTAATTGTTGTTCTTTTTTTTAATTTTTTTTTTTTAATAAGTTCTTGATTTACCAAATAATTGAAAATTGTTTGAGTTATTGATATTTACTAATGTTCTGAAACTTCCAGAATTTTTCTGGAAAATTTCCTGTTTCATAAAAATTAAATCTTCAGAACAATTTGTTTAATGATTGCTAGATTTTCGATGATTTATTGATGTTTTAAAAGTTTTTGCCTAAGCAGAGAATTTCGAATTTTTCAATGTTTCAGATATTTAAAATTTTTAAGAAATCGTGTATTTTTTTCGATGATTTTTTAATTTTTATAAAACTCGTAGCATTCATAGAAATTTACTCATTGTTCGAATACAATTTCCTATTTTTCTTAGAATAATTTTCGATAGTTCAGTAATTCTAATTTCCTGGATGTTTCGTAGTTTAGGAAATTTCCTACTTTCGGATATCAAATTTTTGAGCAAATGTCCTAATTTTTCAACTAATTTTTTAATGTCATTTTCATATTTCAGAAAAGTTTTTGATTTATTGAATTTATTGGCAGCTAAAATTTTTTTCGTATATAATTATGAACTATTATGTTGAAATGTTATTTTTTCGACTATGATGTTTTGAACATACATAACTCCGTTATAATGTACGTATTCTGAAATTTATTTGGAAATGACTGCCAAATTCTATGCGTTGATATTAATTTTTATGAAAAAATTACAATGTATGAAATTTATCGATAATTTTAACCAAAGAAAACTTTTTCAAAAACATTTTTTTAAGGGAATTTTTACTTTTTCTTACAATTTTCCGCCATGCAAAATATAATTTTAACGCTGAATGGAGAAAGTCGCTAAGTAGGCGAATTCGCCAAAATCACAGGAATTTTTTTTCCAAAAAGTATTTTTTCTTTCTCTTTTAACAGGAGATAGTTAAAAATCATTAAAATCTATTTGAACGAAGTCGGTAGTAGCCAAAAATTTTGTACAAAATCAAGGATGAATTTTCCTGCAGAAATGTTATTTTGTCAACTAAGATGTTTTAAACACTCAAAACTCCATAAAAAAGTGATAGACTCTAACAAATTTTTTTCGAAATGTTTGAAGAAATGTAGAACTTTTTATACATTTATAAACATTCGATTAAATTATTAATGAACAACAAAAATAGACAAGATTTTCCAGACATTTTGTTTCTGAAAAGAGTACATATTTTTATTTTCCGAAGTATTTTTCTGATTCTAAAATTCATTGCGCATTAATTTATATTTAGGACGGTATTTACTGTGCATTTGGTGATTGTACACATTTTCACAATTTTCCTCACTACGAATCTCAATTCGACAAATTCAGAGATGAAAAATTTCGAATTTTCAAATTTTTACAATTAATTTGTATACTACCATGAGTACTGTACAGGTTTATACAAATATGCACAATCCCCCAGTGCACAGTAAATACCGTGCTCAATAAATTAATTCACAATCAACACCGCCCGAATTCCTTAAAAGCTTTTTCATTGTACGCGCACAGAATGATCGTGTTTTGCTGGTCACGGATTGAGCGTAAGATGCCCCTTTTCGAGCGGTGAATGGAAGTGAAAGGACCTGTGAAAAAAAGGTACCATTATTCCACAGGTCACCATTTACTCAACAGGTCACCATTTATTCCACCGACTCGAAAAGGGGCACCTACGCTCAATCCGTGACGCAGTAAAACACGCGTATTATTTTCCGTGCTAACAATGAATAATATAGTTCATATCACGAGGGAGAGCCTTTCCACACGCGACGGCAACATTTTCGGAACGACGCTGCTCTCCCTCTTGATATGAAATATACTATTTTTTGTTTCTTGAAATTTTTTCACATGCAGAAGATATGATGGCAGTTTTTAGTCAAATTCTATTTGTAATCTGCACGCTTACGAAAATTGGAGTAAAAATTTTTGAGAATCCATTAATTCTGAAGTATATAATAAACTAAAAAAGAAAAATAAAGATTTTGCACGGAAATGTATGGTTACGGAAAAAAATTGGCTTGCGACTTTAAAAATTGTAACTTTGAAACGAAATTCCGAATAATCCAAGCGATATTCAATTTTTCAGGATTTTTTTTTCATGTTTTTGAAAATTTTTAGATCCATCGAACTAATTCTTAACTGTTCAATGCTTCAGAAATTTTAGATTTTCTGCAAATAATTGATTTTTACAATAAATTTAAACCTCGAACAAAAATTTCAACTCTCAAACGAATATCGCAATTTCTATAACAGTATACAATTTTCTGAAAAAGTTCGTATTTTATTGCAAATTTTTCAAATGATTGAGTAATGTTCCACAGAGTTTGATTTTCTGGACATCTAGATTTTAGACAAGTTTCTTTTTTTTTTTTTCAAAATTTCCATAAATTCAACATTAATTTTCGAAACAATGTCCGATTGTCAATGAATTTTGCATGTTCCTGAAGTGTTCCATCGCTCAAACTTTCCTTTGAATGAACGTACGAACGTAGTAATACGACAAGAAGGGGGGGAGGAACGAAGAATATTTAGAAATTAGGGAAGATAGGGAACAACAGGGAACAGGTATATGCGGTGGGAGAAAGGTTTTGAGTGACGGGAAAGACTGCAGGCTCATTCCTCAAATACTATAGGCTTCTTATTTCCTCCAGTATTGCAGCGCCAACTGGCGAGGGAGTTCTTCCCTACATTCAAATCGGACCGGAGTTTCCGGGGACTGATAGTACATTACTAGGACAGTAAAATCATATTCCCGGAGTGTGAAGGTTGAGGTCCTCTGTGAAGCCAAGGACTTCAATAACATGAATGAGGATAATGATTTTACATCCTGTTAATGTACAATATTTTACCTTGCGAGTATGGCAAAGTCATCTTTACACCACTAGTAACGTAATAAGTATTATTATGTGACAGAGATTATGTCATTGAAATTTTAAACGTTTGAAAATGAACAAAATAAAAATAAAATATTCCCATTACCTCAAATAGTTCGAGTAATGAATAGTTATAGAAATGTAACAAATAGTATTCAACGTTACTAACTTTTACTTTGATCTTGAGTGCAAATCGATAATTTTTTGTCACTTTCGGTTATTTCTTAAAAGTTTAAAACTTCAGGCTCATTAGAGATTGAAAATGCAAGTGGGTCAAAACACATCAAGTGAGACCAAATTTGTTGCATGATCTTTGGAAAGTCTGAAATAATTTCATGAATGTAGAGTACATTTAAGTAGAGTATTATAATGCAAAAAGTTTTTGAAAATTCCAGTCTATTGTTTATATTATAAGCCATTGAAGTTGTGGCCATGTCTTTTTTTTTAAATTCACATCTCATTATTGGGTACAAGGCGAAAGTATCAAAAAGTATTTGGTTCGATATTATTGGAAAAAAATTTTTTTTCATAACTTTGTTACAAACAATTACAATTCCCAAAAATATATCCACTTCAGTTTTTTAAGATTTCAATTCCAAAAGATGCGTAATTTAACAGCCTTTCAAAATCTGAAACAATATTTTTGTGCACTCTGTTAAATCCGAAGATATTGAATTGATATTAGCGTCGCGCATGCACGGAGAAAAAAAATGTAAGAAATTTTAGTATACCTTCTCGGACCCGAATCATACCTCAGGTCCATATCTAAAAATTGGTAGACCAGTATACTAAAATATACAATACGTCTTATGAAATTTCTTATACGATTTAATAATTTTTGGTAGATGTCCGAACAAAAAGTATTCTATCCTATACTAAATTTGAGTATACCAATATACTGATTTTTAGGTATAGGTCCGAGGTATGATTGCAGTCCGAGAAGGTACACTAAAATTTCTTATGACTTTTTTCTCCGTGTGGCCGGCCGAGAGCGCTATGCAATAAACAATAGCAATTTTATAAACTGTGGGTTCGCAATTTTCAACAATTTCATAATATGAAAGTAGGTCATGCAATATATGCTTAGAATCTGTAAGATAATTATATTCAAATTTTTTTTAATCTGAAAAAATCAAAGGGTAATGGCACCGGACATGGGCTGCCTAGAGAGTCTCAAGTGAGAGAGTAGTGAACCAACCGTCACAAGGTGCGCTCTGATTGGCTGCCGTCTTTAAGGCTCCCGAGGGTGTTGGCCATGGTGGACTTCTCACCGAACGCGCATGTGAGAAATCCAACATGGCCGACACCCATAGGGAGCCTTACAGACGGCAGCTAATTAGAGCGCACCTTGTGATGGTAGTTCGCTACTCCCTCCCTTGAGGCACTCTAGGGCTGCCGAGTGTGCTGCTCATCACATTTTCTTTTCCTCGCAATATTTTTTTGTCTGAACAAATTTTTTGTACACGAGAAATAAAAATGATACAAAAAAATTCGCATGTGACAGACTGTTCAAAGAGTATAGTTGAAAGTTTTTGAAAAAATAGTGCCATTCATATCGAAAATATTTTGTTCAGCAAAAGTAATCTGGAGGTATATCAACTTTTTTATAGATTTTTTTAGAGAACGTTATAAATGTTTTCTGTCGTTTCATTGAATTTCGCAGAAAATTATTCGTTGCACGTACAAAATGCGATTCCAGCGCATCACTCGTCTAATGGTTGAGCAACTTTGCACCCTTGGCGTCGTTCATTTTCACAAAGATTGAAAAAAACCTCACTTAAATTATGTTACAATTTCGAAAAAAGTTACTTACGACAAAAGCTTAGATCATTTATTTTATTCAAAACTCATCTCTCACCTGTGAAAAGAATTTGAAAATGAAAATTTTGAAGAAATACATGCTCTGATGATTCATATTACTATGAAGATTTTAGAGTAAGAGGATTAAGGAATTTTTGTACGACCAATCATGGTACAGGAGCATGTGACGGTGTTTGAGGCACCGTAAAAAGACATGCGTATAAAACAAGCTTACAGCGTCAAAACCAAAATCACAATAATCCGCACAAGAAGCTGTATGATTGGGCAAGAGGGTTCTTAAAAAACATCGACTTCGACTTCTGCTTCCAATCGGGACATAATGCACGTGAAAAGAAATTGAAGGGACGATTTGCAAGCGCTCTAAATATCGGAAAACCCCGAGAAAATCACCAACGCCTATTGATTAATAGCACAACAACCTAAAGTCGAATTTTGTCCGGTGATACCTAAATTTATATTAATTCAGGACGCCATACCGCTGTTAACTTGTTAGAAAAAAAAAAAAACGTTCCGTTTTGTTTCCGTTCGATGTAGATTTTTTATTTTTCCCTCCTCCGTTTAACAAATAAAAATGTTAGCCCGTAAAACAATTGTTAAAAAACAAATTAATTGATTTTAAGAAATTTAATTTTTTTCTAAATTTATTTTATCCAATGATAATTTTTACAGCAATAGCAAAACATACGTAACGATATGAGTAATACAGTCTGTTCAACAAGAGCGTGTCTTCGATATTTTTTTAATAACTTGCGATTTTTATTTACTTGTTTTTTTAGATCAAAGTAAATAAAAAATACTATTTCTCTCTTACTTAGTACACCGTGAAATCACCATTGTTATCCAGAATAGCTTGACACCTTTTCGGCATACTTTCAACGAGTTTTTCGGCATATTTCAATTATAACGACCTTCATGTTTTACGAATGGCTGCAGCGAGCTGCTTCAGACTTCTTACTTTTTTTCCTTCAAGTTTTGACTTTAAAAGCCTTAACACGTTTTCGATCGGGTTCGCATCTGGAGATTGCGAAGGCCAATCCAACGTTATGATACCATTTTCTCTCTTCCAGCCGGTACAGAGTCGACTGCGGTGTTTTGGATCGTTCTCCTCCTGCAGTATCCAATCTTCATCTTCCGATCCAAACATCTTTTTTACCGACTTCATCAAGCCACGTTGGTAAATTTTCAACATTTTCTGAGCGTTCAATTTATCAGTAAACAACTCGAGGCAGCCAAACCCATGCTTTGAAAAGCATCCCCAAACATGAATTTTTACGGGGTGCTTAACTGTGCGCTGTACCAAACGCGTTTCACGGCAAGACCAAGCATGCCTCACTGGAGTCCAGGCTCAAAAAGATGCTTCGTCAGAGAACACGACATTGGACCAATCACGGCTAATATTCTCGACGGTCCAGTTCCTGCGTTTTTCCATGTGGATTTCAGAGAGAAGGGGTTTCAGGCTCGTGCTTCGAAACTGGACACCTTTTTCACAGAGTCGCTGTCGAATAGCGTTGATACTCACTCAGATACCCTTTTTGGCCAACTTAGCTTTACCTACGCGTAGACGTAAAGTGGGGTTAGTCTCAAACATCTTGACTATCACTGTATCCTCCTTTTTCGCAGTGGCTCTGGCGGTCCCACGTTTTGGCAAGTCATCGACGTTCCTGCATTCCGAAAAAAGTTTCACCACTTTCTTGACGAAGCTTTGAGACTTTTTGATAACTTTTGCTGCACTGGCGACCTTTAATTTAGGCCCTCGCGGATGCAAACACAAAAAGACCGCCTCAAACCGCTTGGCGTAGACTGAACTCATTTCACGAACATGTGCTTGTTACGAAAATTTGACTACTACTAAAACGAATCAGTGCTAGAAAAATTCTCTAAATTCAGGGGAATATGGCGGCAAAATTTTTCGATTACGTCAAATGATCGAAGCTACGCTCTTCTTGAACAGACTGTACTCAGCACTCTCAGCTGCAGATACGCTGTGACAAGAAATATTAAATTTCTACCAACATGAAAGGATGCCAGAAACCGGCCTTTCATGGAGAACACACTAAAAAAGTGTCTCTGGTATGAAATCAAAAACTCATTTAATATTATGTTAGTCAAGTTTGGACTACTGCAATCATTAAAAGCACAGCGCTACCAATGAAGCATGCGCAGCACTTTTAATAATCTGATGTTTTCGGATTTAAAAAATTGGAAAATAATTATCTTACAGATTCTAGGCATATATTGCATGGCCTGCTTTCATATTATAAAATTGTTGGAAATTGCGAACATGCAGTTTATAAAATTGCTATTGTTTATTGCGTAGCGCTCTCGGCCAGCCATGCGCGACGCTAAAATCAATTCAAGATCTCCGGATTTAACAGAGTGCACAAAAATATTGTTTCAGATTTTGAAAAGCTGTTAAATTACGCATCTTTTGGAATTGAAATCTTAAAAAACCGAAGTGGATATATTTTTGGGAATTTTAATTGTTTGCAACAAAGTTATGAAAAAAAATTTTTTTCCAATAATATCGAACCAAATACTTTTTGATACTTTCGCCTTGTACCCAATAATGAGTATTCCAAATTTCATATTTTTATCTTAAACGGTTAAAGAGATGTAAATTTGGAAAAAAAGACATGACCACAACTTCAATGGCTTATAATATAAACAATAGACTGGAATTTTCAAAAACTTTTTGTATTATAATACTCTACTTATATGTACTCTACATTCATGAAATTATTTTAGACTTTCCAAAGATCATGCAACAAATCTGGTCTCACTTGATGTGTTTTGACCCAGTACTAATCAAATGTAAGAAAAGAAAGACTTATGCTGGTTTCTTTTTGACTTTGTCGAATCTCAAATCCTTCGGGAACAATAATTTCTAAAACAAGTCATACACTAGCAGCCTTTAAGAAATTCAAAGATTAGTAAATTTTCAAATGTAAAAAGTAAACTTTTGTATAATTCGTAGCATGACTTACTTATGGTTGCGACGACAGCTGCAAATACATGCTAGCAAGCCCCCGATAAAGAAAAATAAGGCGCCAATGGAGATGAGCCAAAAGGACAAATCATCTTCTTGGGCAAAAAAGTGTGCCATGTTCTAGGTTTCTTTGGGAACAAAAACTCAGTGCTGGGACCTGAAATTCAAGTAAAACTAATATTATTTAACAAGTAAAAATCAAAAAGGTATGCTGATAAGTCAGAGGTTATAAAAATGCGAATAATGAATGAAAATGATTATATAAATGTATTTATTAAAATATATCTAAACTCAAAAAAAATGGTTTCATGTAACTTCTCTAAGTTGAACAAAATTGTTGATTCTTAATTTCACAAAGTCAAAACTGACAACAGTTCTGGCTACAGAAGAATTTTTTCTTAAACCGAATTTGAATCATTATTATTTGGCTAGAATAAAGTAGAAAATAAAAATTTGAAAAAATACCTTACACTAGTAAATGACATAGAAAAATTAAAATGTACAAAATACTAAAAATTTTAAAGATTTGGATCCTGGTGCTTCGAATTCTAGAAATTTGTAATAGAAATCAATAAGAATACTACAAAAATTTAGAATCATACAAACACTGAAAAAATACTGATAATAATGGAAAAAAAACTGTTTTTCAAAAAAAAAAATGTTGACTTCTATTTTCATTTAATATTTCCCAAGGTTTTTATTTCCAAATTTCACAAAAACCCAAAATTTGAATGTAAGATTTTAGAATTTTTCTAATATGATACATTGCTTTGATAATTCCACAAATACCTGAAATGTGGAATAAAGATTCTTACATTTCCCCATAAAAACAATTTTTCTTTTGTAATCCAAAGAAATTATTACTTAATTTACCGTTTTTCTTGTGGTTCGCCAATTAAAAATTATTTAGATTTTTCTACACAATAAAAGAAAAAGGGAACAGACCCGTGGAAAGTCGGCACCCCAAAATTCAGCACCCTTAAATTTTTTGAGAGTTCTGGGTACTTTTGGCATAGTGCAACAGTTCTCAAAGGTTTGCGACAATAGTACCGCAGCTGGAACATATATTAAAAAAAAAAAAAAAATAGGGGTGCCAACTTCGTGCCCGTACCCTTAACTCATAGTGCAACAGTTCTGGCATTTTTTTTGAGCTCCAAAAACATAGTGCTACAGTTCCTGACAAAAATAAGATCAATATTGTAAAAAGTTTGTTTTAATAAATAAGGGGTGCTAACTTTGCGCCGCACTTCAAAGTAATAGTGCAACATTTCCTTATATTCCAAAAACAAATTTGAGTGAACGTTTTTACAAAAATTTTGAAAGAAAAGATTACAGAACGAACCAGAACAAATTAAACGAATTTCTCCCGTTTAAGTTCTAAACGAGTGGTTGTACAGGGAAATAATGGACTCAGCCGCTTGCACCATACCTCCATCGATTAAAATAAGCAGCCTTACATTAAAAAATTATTGAATACTACGGAATTATAATATAAGATAGAGTGATAACTGAGAACTACAAGTTTTCAAAGAGGACGGTGTGCACTACAAATATTTCTAATCAGTGCCGACAGTCTCTGAATGAAAAATTATGTTTCTATCAAATATCATTGAAATTAATAACATTGCCGACTAAAAAGTTAGTATCTTAATAAGAAAAGCAACTTTCTCTCGCTCAAGTTCTAGCAAAATTGGTCAAACGCTTAAACTACATGCACTATGTAAATTTTAAAATATAATCTGTAGTGTGTATCAAAATATTCCGTTGTTTAACAATTTTTAATAAATTAATCACGGGTGCTATCTCAGAACTCGTGATTTCGACGGATGAAACAAATTTCCGAAGCTGGTCGACCTGGGATGTCTATCTGAAGGATGAAATTTCATAAAACTGCGTGCGCTGTTAAATTTTTGGTGAAAAATCAATAGCATGTAAGTAAAAATTCCTTTTCTTTTTCATTTTGCATAAATAAGGCAGAGGAGCTGTCTCAAAAAACACGATTATGACAGCGAAATGAATTTCGTAAGGTCGTCAAGCATAGGATCACATCGAAAATGATGGAGTGAGGAAAATAGGGTGTACTATTTAAAATTACAATCAGTATCGACAATATATGATAATATCTTTTTCTAGCAATTAATGTTAACATTTTTGAGGGTGCCAACTCAGAACTCAATATTTACGTAAGAAAAGTATCTTTCTCACAGTCCAGTTCTACTTGTAGTCCGTCAACGCGTTAGGGTAGCTTACAAGTTCTGAGATAGCACCCATGATTAATTTATTAAAAATTGTTAAACAACGGAATATTTTGATACACACTACAGATTATATTTTAAAATTTACATAGTGCATGTAGTTTAAGCGTTTGACCAATTTTGCTAGAACTTGAGCAGGAGAAAGTTGCTTTTCTTATTAAGATACTGACTTTTTAGTCGGCAATGTTATTAATTTCAATGATATTTGATAGAAACATAATTTTTCATTCAGAGACTGCCGGTACTGTTTAGAAATATTTATAGTGCACACCGTCCTCTTTGAAAACTTTTAGTTCTCAGTTACCACTCTATCTTATATTATAATTCCGTAGTATTCAATAATTTTTTAATGTAAAGCTGCTTATTTTAATCGATGGAGGTATAGTGCAAGCGTCTGAGTCCATTATTTCCCTGTACATCCACTCGTTTAGAACTTAAACGGGAGAAATTCGTTTCGCCTGTTCTAGTTTGTTCTGTAATCTTTTCTTTCAACATTTTTGTAAAAACGTGCACTCGAATTTGTTTTTGGAATATAAGGAACTGTTGCACTACTATTTTGAAGTGCGGCGCAAAGTTAGCACCCTTTATTTATTAAAAAAAACTTTTTGAAATACTGATCTAATTTTTGTCAGGAACTGTAGCACTATGTTTTTGGAGCTCAAAAAAATGCCAGAACTGTTGCACTATGAGTTAAGGGTACGGGCACGAAGTTGGCACCCCTATTTTTTTTTTTTTTAATATATGTTCGAGCTGCGGTACTACTGTCGCACACCTTTGAGAACTGTTGCGCTATGCCAAAAGTACCCAGAACTCTCAAAAAATTTAAGGGTGCTGAATTTTGGGGTACCAACTTCCCACAGGTGGAAAACAGATGTCGATAGTTATAATTTCATGTTTTTCAAGGTTTCGATTTTAATAACTTTATAAGTACCCTTATTTTGATAAAATGATTCCAGAATTACTGAAATTATTCGAATTTTAATTACAATAATTTTACAAATATCTGACATTTGAATAGAGGATTTCTAAATTCCTCTAATTAGAAAATTGAGTTGTATTTTTGTCATATAAACAATCAAATATTATAAAAGAGATGGAGAGAAAAAGCAGCGTATCACAATTTTATGAATTAGTTGTGTATTATTTTAAAAAAAGGGTGTGTATGATTTTCGTTATCAGGGTTATGTTTATTTTGTTTTTTGTTATTTTCATTTTGACGGCAGTAGACGAAAATTTTTCGTATAAAACCATCATTTAATAAATAAAATAAATTCAATTATGATATATTTTTTGCGTTTTTATTATCATTATTTCTAAAATACCCAAAATTACAATTTATGATTTCAAAAAGTACCTCAATTTAGAATAGCATATCGCATATCAAGTGGAAT
This sequence comes from Platygaster robiniae, assembly GCA_028476575.1. NCBI lineage: Eukaryota > Metazoa > Arthropoda > Insecta > Hymenoptera > Platygastridae > Platygaster > Platygaster robiniae. The sequence goes on from CM052019.1 coordinate 30,182,826, forward strand.
AACAGCGTGTTTTCATAGCGAGGGCAAGGTTTTCGAAACGAGTGATAAGTCCAGCGCCAAGAGCGTGAGGTGTTCCACGAGTTCCGAAAATGTTGCCAAAGCCAAAGTTTTAAAAAGGGAAATCAAAGATTAGTTTCCCTGTTCGAGTCCGTGGAATAATAGTTGACCTCATACCCTAACAGCGTTGTTTAGCCACAGCTTCTTTCAATGCCTTTCACCACTCAAAAAGAGGACTTTTACGCTCAATCGGCGAGCAGCAAAACACGCTCATTTTAGGCGACTACCATGAAAACATGTAATTTTTTTGTCAAGAGTTGCGTTAAAAAAGAAATTATCAATTTTTTTACCAAGTTTCTTGCAGTTTCCCAAAAAATGTATCCTTTGTTTAAGTCATTTCTTTGCTAAATTTTGTATGGAATTCTGCAGCAGGTGAACCAGAAGACATTTAGGCGAGCAAGATATTCGATGAATGCACTCTCTTCGTTTTATTCGCGATGACACATAACGAAGTTGTAAAACCGAAATCTGGATATTTGCGTCTATATTGCGATTACGCATTACGGTATGTTTAATACACACCCATCAACTATTTTTTGATAGCACGTCATACTTGCAACAAGTTATAACTCGCCAATGAAATACGCAAATTCAACGAGAATCTGATTATTTGCGAATTGTGAAAATTGCACTCATGACTAAAAATCTGTTTTCTTTATGCATGTGCATGCATGTCAAACCAATGTCAACATTTGTACATCAATGTTACAATATCCAGCAGGATGGTTTACCTTCGATGAAAAATTCAGCCTATGTTAGTTCACAAAATAATTCTAACGTCCTAGGTAGCGATACGGTCGCCGCTCTAACCAGCATTGTTCACTGTAGTTCACTTGCCTGTCCTAACGTCTCCGAGGGCGCGGAAACTCATATTTTAGAGTTTACATTGGCTCTTATGAAAGTTAAACCACCACCCTGATCCTGGAAACTGCTGGAAACCTAACCTCGAAATTCATTTTATTTTGCTTTGCATTGACCCAGGGAGCTCAGAATGCACTGGGAAAAAAATCCCGGCGATTCAACATAGCTGCTTTACGTTCACTGCAAACAGAAAATTATTGGAAGACACAAAAGTTGATTCAAACGCACAGCATTCCAATACTTTGTGCGGGATATTGCGTGAGATCAAAGGCACCGACGCCAAAAAAGTATTAAAACGCAGTGAGTTTTAATCCTATTTTGTGTCTCCAATAATTTTCTGTTTGCAGTGTTACTGCTTTCACGTCAATCCAGCCCCATGGCCACAGGAATCCGCGTGTGCTGCCAATACTGATCTGACGGTCAGCTGTGCTTTGTCCATTCCCTGGTAACTTCAAATAGAGTTAAATAGCGCTACTGAGCGCTATTTTCCGACTTAGTTGTGGTTAGAAATTTTACTTGCAATAAATTGCATTTGACTATTTATGAAGCGCTGGTTACAACTATTAGGTGTATTTGTGTTTTTTTATTATGCTAGATTAAAAAATAAATCCGTCTAGTTTTTTTTTTTTTTTTTAATATGTTGATGTGTATATGTAACAGTATGGCGGATAGTGCCTGAGGCGACGGAACAGATTCTGTGCAAGATGCGCGGGAAATTTGAAATATACATATAACGGGTCTCTCTTTCATATTGTATTACATCATATTATATGTATTACTTCATATCAAATAACATTATAGTGTGCAATATTATGCTATCTTGAATTATTTTATTGATGAATGATATTAATAGTAGAGATTAAATCGTAATAATTAAATTATTGGATAAAAGAATAAGTTGTAAAAAACAATTTTTCATATTTATGTACATGTTTGTCAGTTATGATATAATTCATAACTACTGAATAATGAAAAAAATTAAAATAATAAATAAAATAAATTTTGAGCCGATAAGAAATTTTTGTCTGAAAAAATGTAAGTTCCAATCCTAGAACAAATTGAAAGTTCCAAAAATTTCTAAATTTCGGAAAAATTCTACGCCCAACTTTGGAGAAATTTTAAATCAAAAAAAAAAAAATTTTAATAATATTCAAAAAATGATTTAACAAATAATTCAATTATTATATTATTCACTAATTTCATATAATGTTAAATAGTGAAACTGATAAATTTTTATAATAATTTTTTTCATAATTAAATAGTTATGAATTATATTATAACTGCAAACATATACATAAATATAAAAAATTGTTTTTTATAACTTATAATTTTATCCAATAATTTAATTATTACGATTTAATCTATACTATTAATATCATTCATCAATAAAATAATTCAAGATGGCATAATATTGCACACTATAATGTTATTTGATATGAAGTAATACATATAATATGATGTAATACAATATGAAAGAGAGACCCGTTATATGTATATTTCAAATTTCCCGCGCATCTTGCACAGAATCTGTTCCGTCGCCTCAGGCACTATCCGCCATACTGTTACATATACACATCAACATATTAAAAAAAAAAAAAAAAAAACTAGACGGATTTATTTTTTAATCTAGCATAATAAAAAACACAAATACACCTAATAGTTGTAACCAGCGCTTCATAAATAGTCAAATGCAATTTATTGCAAGTAAAATTTTTAACCATAGACTAAGTCGAATAAAAGCCGTAAGAAAACCTAAAATAGCGCTATTTGTGGTATCACAGGGTATCTGAGACACTGGATGTTCGAATGGAATCCATCGATGTTGCAAATTATGATTTTTCATTGTAAATGTCCATTAATCAATTAAGGTACATTTATTTATTAAATTACAAAAACATTGTTGGTCGTGTTTCGGTGAACATAACCTCCAACGTAAACACACATAAGCCACGTCACAGAGACGATCGTGGTACTATCGTACTGTCATTTTCACACTGCACAGAGAGCTATTAGTAGCACTGCGCCGTACTACTTGAGTCAAAACTCGTCCCCACCACTTTCACGATGTATAATTTTTAAAAAAGATTTACAGTATTTTTAAATAAAAATTTGCATCGGCCCTTAGTATTTTTAGACTTTCATTTCCTAATCTGTTAGATAACACCTTAATCTTGTGCTTTTTACGTCTACATACTGAGTAGAAATTGTTTACTTAAGCTAGCGCTATTTTGCGCTAGCTTACTGGAAGATATGGTCATGGTTTGCATCAACGCTGGCACAACCAGATTTTACGGTTAATACGACGGTTTTTTTTTCCAGTGTGTAAAATTGGTGAGTTAAGTGGCCTTTACACGGAGCGATTGGCGATGCGATTGGCGGTGGCGATGATCGCGGCGACGGTCGCCGCGATTTTTATCCCATTGCTAGTATATCTATATATAAGAATGCGCAGTCGCCACAATCCACTGCGCACGATTTCGGCAGTCCTGAAATTCAACCGCGCAATTGAAAATAATCGCTGGCGATCATCGCCACCGCTGATCGCATCGCCAATCGCTCCGTGTAAAGGGGCCTTTAGACGAGTTGCGTTGTTTATCAGCGTCAATCAGCGTAACAGATTCTTTTAGAAAAAACCACAATGTCAAAAAATATTATAGCTGATTTTAAAACTGTCAATAAACATTTGAAAAAATTAATTTCTGGTTCTTCTTCATTGATTGATAACTTGGCGTATTTCTGAATCACTTAGTTACATATGAATTATCAATGAATTTTATGAGTTGCGTTGTTATTGTCGTTTTGAAAAGACTTATCTCATAATGAATGTCAAAAAATTGAATAACACAGAATAACAGAAGTCAATAACTGTCTATTACTGTCAACAACTGTCAACAACAAGTGATTTGGAAAACATAGATTTTTATAACCGGTTTTTGTTTTCATTGGCAACTGTTGACAACTGTCAATAATTATTAACAACAGTTACGTATTTCTAGACACTTGAAAATGACATCTCGAGGGCAAATTATAGAGGGTTTTATATGCCCGATTTGCATGACGGATCTGAATTCTCCGACACAATTGACAAAACATTTCGAAGATTTTCATAACGAGGACCCGGAGATTTTGAAATCCCTCAAAGGTATGTTTTTTTTTTTCGTAATTTTTAATTGGGATGTCAATTTATACAAGTCTGATTTACAAAAGTTGACATTGTAGAAAAATCGAAAAATACCGTGATAAACCGTAAGCTTGTTTTCTACACTTTTTTCTTGCTACCAAAGATGTCATTTTTTATTAGAGCGGCCCATATTTGATCAAAGTTTGAAAATGTTACAGGACGGCCGGAAAATTAATCAAGTTATAAAAAAAAAATTTTTCCCAAAGTTTGAACAAAATCGAACCATATTAACACATACCTCTAGGCCGCTAGAATTGTAAATGGGAATTACATGTAATTTCTCACTCAAATTAGTCAAGATTTTTTTAGCCCATATCTCTAAAAAATTGATCCTTTGCTTTTATTGTTGTATATCATGTCAGGTTTAAACTGTAATTTTTCCAGACTGTTCCAAAAATTCTTTCCCTACTTTTAAGCCAAGTGAACATGGCTGCCACACAATATTCTGAAGCCAGCTGTAATATTGAGGGGCTTTTCACTCAGAAATCAACGTCTATTTTTGCTGGGATTCTTCGGACTCAAACGTAGCAATCCGTGGGACTCACTGCATAGTGGAAGCTTAATACGTAAAGGCCCGGTTACACGGCGCACCATGCCACTCCGAGCCAAAGCCATTAGTATATATATATAATATATATATATATATATATTAATGGCTTTGTCTTGGAGTGGCTTGACGCCCCATGTAACCAGGCTTTTAGTTGGATTCAGCGCCAGGCAGCGCAATGTTACGCTTGGATTCCGTCAGATTCCGTATTGAATTCGTCGAACAACGCGCTTCCGATTTCTCCGGAATTCACTTATCAAAGTTCACTTATCTTCTAATGATTGGAAAAAACCCAATGTTCTAGAAGTTCGATAACGAAGTCGCTAAATACATAAAGAATTTTTCGGAAAGAATAAAGAAAGAAATTTAAGAAATCTGGAGTCACTATAGTTGATAAAATTTACAAAAATAAAGCTAATACTTTCATCAAACTTGGCAAAGATAAAGTTCAGAAAGAGAGACAATCAAATATTGTATATAAAATTAAATGCCAAGATTGTGATAAAATATACATTGGTCAAACTCAAAGATATGTTGAAAAAAGAATAAAGGAACACAGAGAAAATATAAATAAAATCAATGAACCTACAGTTATCAGCGAGCATAGAACTAAGCTTGACCATGAAATTGATTGGGATAATTTTGAAATTTTAAATAAAGAACCTTTGTACTATAAGCGATTGTTTGCGGAAATGACGTATATCAACAAATATTGTAACAAGGTAATGAATAAACAGAGAGAATTGGAACATTGGAATGACACTTATGATGTCTTTGTTAAATTTTGTTAATGATCAAAGACATTTTATTCAATGAAAATTGTGAATTTTAAACTTCATGTCCCTCATGAGAATATATAATCACACATAGAGAATACAATCATACATAGAGTAGTATTGTACACGAAGTAGTAATCTTATCATTGACGCATCGAATTGTACGAAAACGCTTATTGTATCTCCAGTCTTTGATGCGTTACCATGAAATTCATTATTATAAACATAGTAACATATACGATTTATTATTTGCCTTAGACAATAATGGCTCATTGAAAACATGACTAGTGAAGTCTTTGACGTGTTACTATGTGTTTCATCTTTATAAACATAGTAGTAACATATATATTTTGAAAATATGACTGGTGAAAGAGAGAGATTTTTTTTGTAAAGAAGTTCTGCATTCTATGACGTGAGTTGTTATTACTTTATTTTTGTAATGTGTGATGTAAGGTCTTCATTTTCTTATACTTGTGATAGGTCTTGAAAAGGACTCAAAACAAGTCGAAACGTCGACGTTATATGAACAATAAACATATTTGACTGGAAAAATCGAACATTATTGATTAAAATCTATTTCACACCCAGTGAAAATCTATAACATACATTATTGAGAATAACACTTTTAGTAGCAAGAAAAAAAGTGTAGTAAAAAAACTTACAGTTTATCACAATATTTTCAGATTTCTTTAAATGTCAACTTAAAATATTTTTGACATTTGGAAAATGAGGCTTCAAGAATCCAAAAATTGGTCTGAATTACTCAATAATTTTAAGGACAATTCTGATATATGTACTATTAACAATAGGCTGGTCTTTATTCGAGCAAAGTTGGAAAATGTTACAAGACCGGCCGGAAAATTAATCAAGGTAAAAAAATTATCACAATTGTTTATAACTAAAATTAGCTTTGAATAAAACTAATAGCATATATTTTTGGTGCATCGGGATCCTTAAGAATCAACTGTTTCACGTCATTTCTCTCTTTTATTCCACGATATTACACAAGGGGCTTTTCACTCTGGATTCCGGAGAAATCGGAAGCGCGTTGATCGACGAATTCAATACGGAATCTGACGGAATCCAAGCGTAACATTGCGCTGCCCGGCGCTGAATCCAACTAAAAGCTCGGTTACATGGCGAGTCAAGCCACCCCAAGCCAAAGCCATTAATATATATATACTAATGGCTATACTAATTTAGCTTTGAAATATGCGAGTTTCGTGGGTTTTTATGTGCAGTTACAGTTGTGTCTCTTCTTTTCTGTTTGTTTGTTTTTACGTTAGATTTTGTAGTAAATTTACGGTATATAGTTTATGATACGTTTATGAATGATAATTATTATAAATTATAATGCATTTTTACAGTGGTCGATTTATAGGGGTGGGATGGGCTTAAAGTGGTGCTTCATCCTTTTTTCGTCTATCTTTGGCTCTAATAATCAGATTTCGACTTATTTTTTTGATAGTTATTTGAATTTCATGAAATTTCGATTTCACCATAATTCTATATTTTCGATGAATTTTTATCGTTGGAAACTTGAGGTACATACAAAATCCTAAAAGTACCGCGAAAAACTGTTAGCATGTTTTCTACATTTTTTTTTTGCTACTAAAGATGTCATTGTTTATTGTATACTTATCACAGTTGTTTTTAAAGTTATTTACAAATTCAGACTTGTTTCGAGTTTCACAAATTTCACATATTTTTGAAGTTCACATTGTAAAGAAAAACCTGAAAATACCGTGATAAACTGTAAGCTTCTTTTACACTTTTTGTTGCTAACATGGATGTTATTGTTTATAGAGTTCATATTTTGATTCAAATTATTTACCAACTCAGACCATTTTTTTTTCAAATTTTAGAAATTTTCAAGTTAACAATGTACAAAAACCTGAAAATACCGCCTAAAATTATAGGCATGTTTTCTACACCTTTTTTCTTGCTTTCAAAGAAATCTTTGTTCATAGAATATATATCACGATTTTTATCAAAATTATTAACTGATACAGACTGGTCTTCAGCTTAATTGAGCCTTATTTCCCAAATTTCAAAAATTTTGATGTTCACAGTGTACAAAAGCCTGAAAAAGTCGCAAAAAACTGTAAGCATGTTTTCTGCACTTTTTTTTTGTTACCGAAAATTTCTTTGTTTATAGAATTCATATTGCGATCATTATTTGTGACCCGATCTGTAGAAACCTACCTAAGGACCAAATCGATAGTGCCTACTTTCTCTTTCATTTGAGATGACGAATAGGTTGAGTTGATTTGGTCCTTAGGTAGGTTTCCAAAGACCGGGTCACAATTGTTATTATTACCCATTTAACAATTTATTTTATTTCCTATTTATTTATATAATATCTATACTATTTACATTTATACACCATATTTATAATGCAGTCGTAATTTATAATAAAATGATATATTTATTTATTTCATTGAATATTTAATTATTTTGAACAAATAAAATAATGATCACTAACCAAACTCATTCGCACTGATTTTTATATAATTTCAAGGTTAACATTGTACAAATACTTAAAAATAATGTGAAAAACTCTGAAAATATTTTCTACTTTTTTTTTCTTGCTTAAAAAATGGTATTGCTTATATAATGCATATCGCGATAGTTCCTTGAATTATCAACTAATTCAGACTAATTGTTGGCTTCTTTAGGCCTAATTTTCCAAATTTCAGAAATTTTCAAGTTCACATTGTAAAAAAAAACTAAAAATACCGTAATAAATTGTAAGCTTTTTTTCTACACTTTTTTTCTTGCTGCTAAAGATGTAGTTGCTCATGGAATCCATATCGCGATTGTTCCTTAAGTTATTAACCAATTCAAACCAATTTTCGGCTTCTTTAGGCCTCATTTTCTGAATTTCGGTAATTTTGAAGTTGACATTGTAAAAAAACCTGAAAATACCGTGACATACTGTAAGCATGTTTTTCAAACTTTTTTTGCTTCCGAAGACGCCATTGCTCATAGCAATTAGAAATACCAGAGTAATTTTTATCTTCGCATTTAATGACACACTCCATGAGGATAGTAATTTACCTCGTACACTCGACATTTTACGGCGACATAAAAATGAAGAAAATATTTCTGCTTCAAATTTCACAGATTTATTCGGCAAAGCAAAGAAAAAAATTCTGAAACGAGGTGAATTGCAGCCACCTAGTGTTTCACCAACTACCAAGAATTTTTCCGAAGTGAATTGGGAGGATCAGGAAATCGGTACGATTCACGAATTAATTATAAATCGGAATTTATTCATTTTCTTTCAGACAAGTAACTGAATTTCGATTTTCAGGAAAAACGAGATCGCATTCGATTTATTTTAAAGAAATTCGAAATACGAGACTGGAAAGATACGCGTCAGAGACCAACAAACTTCTCATCAGACTTGACAAGTTGCTGAATAATTTGCCTTCTGACCCAACAGATAAAAAAGGTGTTGGAGAGAATAAATGAAAAGTTTATGTAAAAAGTTGGATAATGAATCTTACAAATCTTGGAAATGGCAAATTTCTGTTGAAATGTTTTCAAGGCATGAGAAATATCTCCATGTCCCATTCGTTTCAGTTCACGAGCAAGCCATTGTGCCTTGGATCGACGACAAAGACGTCAAACTATGCCCGAGTTGCGCGAAAAGTTTTCACGTCGCGAGAAGAAAACACCACTGTCGTTTATGCGGATCTGTTATGTGCCAGTCCTGCACAGTATTTTTATCATTGGCAGAAGCAAGTAAGATGATCTCACTACATTTTTATCATCCGAGGCGTCATTTGTCCGAATGATATATTCAATGATTTCTTAGACATATGATTGAGATTCCTAATTTTGTACCTTTAGGTTTTAGGAAGTATATATTTCATTGCTGGGCTGTGAAATTGAAAATCCGAAATATCCTCATATTTTTGTTTGTACATATTTTTATATTTTGATTTATTATTACTGAAATAATCATTATTTTTCATTCATTTTGAGGTGTCCGAAGCCCTAAAACCCCCTTATGACACCTCTGGTAGTAGGTTTTAACCTCAATCGCATAGTTTCTAAAAGTTGTAACATTGTGAAACAAAAAGCTCTATGTATAAACGTACTACAAATAACGTTAATAAAAATAACCCGGTGGGTAATTTGACGTAAAATTAACGAAACTGATATAATATAACAAAATTACATTATGGCATTGCATTTACTTAATGATTTTACATAACACCGTTACAACGCTATTGCATTTATGCTAGATATTATTTATTATTATTATCAAGGTTGCTTAACAATTTTACCCAACTCAAAGTTACATTGCTATTTCATGAAAGATACTTAATATTATGTTATGTTGCAAAAATTTAGAGAGTGTAACATTGCAGATACGGAACAAGTAAATGTAAATGTTGCATACTTTAGGAAACTTATATTTTGTTACATTGTTTTAACTTCTTGTAATGCCACAATATTATTATATTGTAACGTAAATACAAATTTCTTTAACCGTACCATTGTAAAGCGATATACATGTAATAGTGATACGTTACAGTTTCGTAATGATACGGTATTATCGTTACACCACACAAGTATCTTAATTTTATGTAGCTTTTATGTTTCATACTAACATTGCTACATAACGTAATACTTTCAAAAGTTAAGCCAGGCGCAGAGGTAACATTTGCAGAAAATTTCAGGAAAAATGACAAACCCAGCATCAATTCAAGACGATTCCGCGATTTCGCCAAAATCCCCTGAACCACCCATTACAAGTCGATTGATCCAAGCTGGAATAGGGTTGAAAAAGTTGGCCCGATCACCTTCAAGTGGAAGTTTGAATAGCGTTCTGTCCATTGTCGGAGACCCTAGCAACGTGGACCGAAATTTCAGACTGTGCCAGCATTGCATCAATCTCCTGGATGCCAGGGAACGTTTGAGGGCGAGGCATTTTGATAAACCTATATCCCACCAAGTTTACGAAAGATTGCACGCTCATATAGAAGAGGCTAATCGTTTCATCGATATGTATTACAAGATGTGCAATTCATTGAAGTGAGGACAAAAATATGTTGAAATTCATTGCACACTAACCTTAGTCTCCTTTATTTATTATTATTTTTTTTTTTTTCATATTCTTTGCGTCGACTTGGGTTATTCAGAATCAACACTGATTTACTTAAAAAACCATACTATGTATTCATGAATCGAATAAACCTATAAATAATTTTTTTCAATATAGCGAAGGAGAAACCATGTATGACTTAAGAGACGCTCAAGTCCTGCGAGGAAAAATCGCGAAAATTGGGGACCAGATCGACGTCATTAGCAAAAAACTGACAAGCTTAAGTCCAATCGATGACCAAGATACAGCCCAAAAACCGGAAACTCGGTTGTACTCGATGGTGCGAAAGAGTGCAATGATTTTTTTGAAGGACCATTTATCGAGGATCCCCTCAGTACCCACTGATGAGGAATACGCAGCACTTTGTGAACTTCGACAGAAGCGAATAGAGGCCAGGATCGCTTATGACAAACAGCTTGAAATGGAAGAGCAAAAAGAGCGACAAAAGCAAATGCAGACGAAGGACGACTGGAGCCCTCGGCCTGAAACGACATCTAGTCAAGTGAGTTACAATATATATAATGTGTGTGGCATGGAACGACAAAAAGGACCTAAGGACCTAAGGACCAAACTCTTCTTGGCTTACTTTCCAATGCTTTCGAGTTAGATACCACGCCTAACTTTTTCGTTTTCCAGTCGGTTGCTGTTGGATTTTGTTCAGGTTGTTAAAATGCACTGCAAATTGGTCCAAAAAAACTTTACTAGCAGCTAGTACATTTCACTATGTGTTGACAATAGTAAAACAGCTGATGGAAACGCGCTCATATAATGTCATATATAGCGGATTGGCTGTTTTCAGCGTTGTAAAATTACTACCTCGGCGTACTTCCACCAGCGGACCAATAAGATTGCTGGTCTCAAAAGCGATATTAGAGTTGCCTTTTCCCAGTGTAGTAGAATTAATTTTGATAGTGATTTTACTATCGTCTCTGAATTTCGCTATTACTGACAGTTAATCTGTATTTCAAATACACTAGAAACTCGTATAATCTAACGCCTGCTAATCATTTGAAACAGCGCGAAACTCGTTTTAGTTATTCTTGAAGGGGCTCCTACTCTTCTCTCGGTTGATTCACGTGATCTCCGCTGATTGGTTGAGGGGAGAGACGAGAACGAGAGAGAGAGAGAGCCCTTGAGCGGTCGAGTTGTCTCGGCTGGTTTCGGCACATGTCACGCGACATAAAATTTTGTAAATAAGTCAGTGTTGCCAGATTAGGGGGATTCCCCCTAGATTTAGGGGTAAATTTAGGGGGAAACTTCAGAGAGAATAAATTTTGTGAGGGGAACTCTTAGGGTAAATAGTAATATTTGAAAATTTTAATTTTTTTTACGATAATTAAGATTTTGGGCGAAAAAAAGTCAAAAAAGCGTATACTTCAATTTTTAAAAGTCTTCGAGTTGCTTCGAGTTGGCAGCACTTACTGTATCGGCACATGCATATAATGCAATTCTTATTAATGTCAGACCAAATCGACACAATGACGTGAGATATGATACATATGACCATACATATATGGTAGCGTGAAGCGTCGAACATAACTCGGCATTTTTAATTTAACTCACTTACATATGTAATGTGATGAGTTTTTCTTTCTAGTATACAAAACTTCCTTTTTATAAAGACATTAAATTAATAAGTGCATATAAATTCACATCCTCTATTGATATGAATAGATTAAAATTAATAATCAACCAAATTCAAGACGTTTTGAAACAACATTACATCTTTTGTAGAAAGTTTTATATTTTGGGGGGAACAAGACTGTAGGAATACAAATCTGGGGAGAAATGATCACGTGCTTGGAGGAAACCTCACGGCCGACCTGGCGCTTCTGAAATAAACGTCGTTCCCGCACTTTCTTTTTCCTCCTGATTCGATGAGCGCTTACCAGCCTCGCCACGTTCTGCCGCACACAAGTGTGATGGTGGGGGAGCGAAATCAGGAGAAGAGGAAAGAAAGACGAGTTCAAATCGTTAGAAAAAGTGTGTGGTTAGAAAAAGTGTGCCGTTAAGTTATGTGAGTTTCTAGTGTATTGTAAAGTAAAGGATTAGTCAGTGACTTTTGCAACCAATATCAGTGATTGTTTAATCCAGTGTTGACAATTGTGAACGATGATTAAATTTCACTTCACAAAACATTAGAGGCTCTGTGCCTTTCTTTCGAGTGTAGACGACAGTGTACGAATCTAAGATAATATTTTATTTAATTTGAAGGATTTCGAGTGATTTATTAGGTTACAACTAAGAAGGTACATAGGGAGGAGATGAATGTACCATGCTAGGCCTATGTGGCGCGATGAGCCGAAAAGTGATACTCCAGCTCGCTGCCCCCACTCTCAGGCTTCCCTCATAGTCCATCTCTTTTCCTTTTATCTCATGCATTGACGGAGCAAGTGCGCACAACGCTTCTGCGCACTTGCTCTCAGCCAGAAAGCAGTCATGGGGGAAGCGAGAAGGAAAACGTATTTCGGCACGCCGGAATAGGCCGTGTTTCGTCTCCTCCCTATATACCTTCTTGGTTACAACTAAACTATAAAAAATTGTTATAGCTTTCTACGGTATCGAAATATTTTTTTGAATACGGAAAACAGGAACCAGGCATAATACATGGTAAACATAACCTCTATTATTTTTTTTCTCACGTGGCCTCAGAATTACCTAAATAGATTTATACTTTTAGATTTATGAATTTGTTTTTGTTTTTTCAATAAATAATGTATAATTTTCATTGTCAGAAAATTTTTTTTCACATATTTGTTTTTAAGTTTTTTTTATGGTTCTTGTCTCAAAGAGAGTAATTTTGTAAAAATCTTAAATTTCCCAAAATTAATATATTCTCAACTTTCAAACACTCATCTTGTCTAATGTTTCAAGGAAATATATTGAAATCAATGTATGTCAATGAACTCATGAAAAATTATAATCTTGATTGTAATTTGTATATAACATCGAAAAAAATGTTTGAATCACGGGTAATATTCGGTGAATAGGGATCTACTTAGTTGGTGAAAGAAGGTGAACTAAAAGTATTTATTTAAAACATTTATTTTTTTTTAAATAAATTCTCAGTAGGAAATAAGGATTTTACGTTTATTCAGCATTAGCAATGGAAAAAATCTTTCAAATTTGTACAATATTTTGTACGAATCTACTTCATTGTAGATAGCAACATTTTTGCTGTTATATTCTTTATTTTGAATAATTTGGCACAATTTTGATGATGTACATGTTGAGCAGCAAGTGTGGAACAAGTCCTGGGCAAAACTTGAATGTTTATTATAAGTTAATGGCAAAAAATGTATTCCGACTGTGGCCCAAGCATAATCCGACTACCATGGTTGTGTCAGTTTCATCTAGGCGCGAGAAGCGTGTTTTTTTTCCTTCTGATCAGTATTGTATAACTTACATCAGAGCTAATGTAAACTTTATTGACCTACCCAGAAAGCCAAATGTTCTCAATTTTTGGGTCATATTTGCAGCATGCTCTTTAACATGCATGGTGCAAAGTTGGCAGCAGTTGCAGACGCAATAGGTCGGCAGTTTGACGACAAGCGTTTGTCACAACAAAACAGCTGCAAATATGATGCAAGCTAGATAAATGTCATGCCTTTACTGCCCATTTGTAAAATATCAATTTTACCCTCATATTGTCGCAATTCTATGCTCTTTAAAAAAAAACAACGATTCGTAAGTATGAGGGTTAGTTCATGCAAAAAAAATTTTTATCAATCATCTTCTTTAATTAATAATTTGTAAAATTTTGTCAATGTTTTATTAAAAAAACTTGTACGTTTTTTCATGTACACGTGCACTTACGTAATTTTTCCCGACTGCAGCTAGCGTGGTGTAGTGTGGTCTGGCTTGGTCGGCAATAGAAGCAAGTGTGTAGACACAAGTAGAAGAGTGTTAACACACACACAAGTGTTAACAAACAGTGATAAGGGGGAGAGCAGGGGAATGGAACTTCCGTTCCCCTGTTCCCCTGTAGGAATGGAACTTCCATGTCTTACCTCCCCCTCCCCTTCAACAAAACGCTTTTTTTAGTAAATTGTTTAAATGATCAGTTAGAAACAAATTATTATTAACTAATCGTCATAGCTATACAATTACATAATCTATACCAATTCTTTATGAAATTGTTGTGTATAATTCGTTATAAATAATTATTTACTGTAACTACATTATTGAACACATTTTGAAAAGTGCTAACATTTATTTATACCCATAGGAACACATAATAATTTTTTCATTGATAAAAAATTTATAATTGAAGGAAAATATTTTCAAAAAATCTAAGTCAGTTCATGACAGCATGTTTGTCACTACGGTTTGCCCTCAAATTAGCAGCAGATGAACCAAAATAACAATACGAAAAAAATTTCTGGAATACTCCAGTCATTTTGCCGTTACGGATATGCTGCTACGGTTTGTACCAAAATTTGCAGCAGTTGGCCTTTTTTATAGCAAACATTTCGCAAAGTATGGGCAATGAAAATGGATACGAATATTTTTAGCTGCATGATAGGGGCAAACTAGCTACATTTATCTGTCGTCATGGCATTGTGCTGATTTGGATGTGCATGCTTGGCTTTCTGGGTAACTTCCGCGCCCTCTAAGAAGTACAAATGGGCAAGGGAATTAATGTTTCGGGAGCAGAAGTGAAAGCGGCAAAGTTTGATTGGCCGAGAAAAGGCCACCTGTGAAATAAAAATAGATGGGCGAACTAAAACTTAACTCAAATTTTTTGCTAGAGTTATACGAGGCCTCTTCTAATATGCCGTCAAATTTGAGTAAATATCAAGGAAAAAACCCGTGACATGCCACATACAATTGAAATTTTAATAAAAAACAATGCGGACAAAAAATAGTACTCGACAATTTTTCAAGCCATCATTGTCAGCATCAGAAAAAGATACTGCATTTGTCGCACTCTGACGAAAGGGACTTAATATCCAAACATAAAATTTTTCAGGAGAGGTGATTTAAGTTGACGCGGCATAGGGATTTGTGTAGTAACCCACCCTGTAGTATAATTATGCATAAAATCGTCAATTTTTTACGTAAAAAAGTACTGATTAGACTCTTTGAAACATCTTTTTTTTCCTTCAAACAGAATTACCATACACTAGACTCTGTATATAACAGAAAGTTTGATTTTTTTCTGTAACACACGAATTCTGGAACTCGCAGCAGATTATCGTGATGAGCGTGAAGTCGGGTCGGGGCAGTTAAATTCTATTGAGGGAGTGAAAGTTTTGAAAGGCGCAGCCATGGATTCCTGAAAAAAAAAAAAAAAAAAAAAAAAAAAAAAACGAACAATAACCTGGTATAAATGAAGGGGCCGTTCATAAATCTCGTGTGCTGACTTTATTATGGTAATTCTATGCCGAAAAATTCTTCGACCTCGGGCGACTGCCGAGTGTGACTCTCGTTTACTTGCAAGACCTTCCGTTACGGATCGAAAAATTCTGTTATTCCCAATTCAGTTAAATACAGAGTCCATTTTGATTCAACCAGTGTATTCAGTGCATGATTTTATTTTTCAACGAAACTGAAATATGTTGCTTCTTAGTCGAAATAATGAGACACATTTCCTCTTTAAGTATTAGATTTACCTGTACACCACATTTTTATAAAACATATCAGATTTATTCGTGGTAATGTACGTTTTACATCCTTTTAGATTCATAAATATTTTTACATTATTGAAACGCAGTTTAATCATACATATAAACCTCATTAGTACCTTGATTCCTCCTTTAAGTATTTTTATACAATAGGCACAAAAATCCAACATCATGCATACTTTATAAGTATTTCAGTACATGAAACATTGCAAAATATGTATTGCTTGATGAAAAAAAAAACTATAAACATTAAAATATTTCTAAAATTGTGTTTAAAAAATGAACCGTGTAAAATAGGTATTCTTGACTCATTTATGTATTTTCAATCGACTATACGAGTTCGGGCGGTTGATGGAAATGAGTTGAACATTCGCAGGTTACTTTGGATCAATCTCAGGGTTGGGGATCGTCGAGTCCTAACATGACGTTTTCTCAAACTTCCCTGGACCCGATCATCCAACAAATGAGCAATTTACGAGCATACATAAAGCAAGCAAAGTCAGATTGCAGATTCGACGAAGCCGCGACTTTAGAAGAAAATTTGAAAGAGCTCCAAAGCGCTTACTTTGCCATGCAACAAAATAGTAATAGCGAAAATTGAATGAATTTCATGAAAACCGAGCACCTATTTGAAATGTAATCCACATAGCCAATGCTTTGTTATTGATGAATCGATAGTACCATTTGTATTCGGAATGGCATTTATTGTAAAATTGTACTTTTTATAAAACCTAATAAACTGAGTGAGAAATAGTTTTTGGTGCATTGGTTACAGTATTCCCTGTTTCATTCCGAGCTGAAGGCAGCTAGAATACAAGGAATAACTGGAGTATTCGTAACAAGGTTTGCTTGGTCCTCTGCATTGTCGCTTATTGGACTCGAAGTAGTTGAAGATGACAAGTTTTTCAGCTCTTCATTGCCGCACGTATCAGCGAATGGAGAATCACCCAAAATATTTGGAATGTTGTTAGATCTGGAAAGCGGTGGCAAATCATTGCTGCTAGTTTCATTTTTCTCTTCTTTGTTATCTTGTCTCATAGATTTTGATGTTTCGGTTGAAAACTGAAGGAAAAAAAAAATGATTGAGTAAATATGTGACAACTAATTATTAATTTTTAAATTTCCAAAAAACTCACTACAATCAAATTTTTGGTTTGTTCTGTCTTATCGTGTGAAACATCTGTCATTTTTTTGGTACTTTTAGTATTTTCCGTAACAGGTTTTTCATTTTCTTTTGATTGACTTTTTACTTCTGTGACTTCAGGAATTGCGTCGATTTTGGGAATACTTTCGTTTTTCAAGCATGGCCGGTTTGCTCGATGTGCAACATATATTTTTGGTTGGTATTTTTCTTCATGCATGATTGTTTGGTATTTGTTTGGCAGTGTGTTTGAGATGGGTTTATTTATTGAGGGTCTGCATTGGGCCAATTTTTCCAATTCCTCTTTTGACAACACGACTAAAGCTCCAGGGCCGTAATCTGGTCTTCTTGGTACAGCCACTATTAAGCAAATATCATTTTTTTATTTTCTTCACTTGAACTTGAACTTGAAAGAAATGCACAAACGATTTTTCTGTGATGTACACTCACTTCCCAAAATTTCGGTCGACAAAAAATCTGCAACTCGGTACAATTTTGCTTGAATCAAAAAATTCAACAATTGTCCCAAATTTACTCTATTCCTGCCCATCGTGCTCCATTCTTCCAAAAATATGTCTGCAGGACTTCTTTTTTCAGTGTGCGAAGCTCGTTCAATGATTCTAAAAAAGGCCATCAATATTATTTTTTAAGTCGATACCAAGTAATTGAAACAGTTTTCAACAAGTGTAATTCCAAATTTTGAAAAAAGAAAAGTTTGCAAGAATAACATTTTTCAATGAGCTAATATTTGAAATTTGTATCAAAAATCTATTGATTGATGACTAAAATTAACTGCCCTTTTAAAAAGCTATAATCGCAATTAAGAGAATTTAAAACTGAACTCTTTTTTTTATTAAAAAGTTGTTCTTGAGATTTCTTGTTGGATAAAAAATCACAAAACTTTAAACAATGAAAAACATTAAACAGTTAAAAAAATGTATGTAAGAATATAGAAATCTCGACATTTAGTTAGAAAAAAGAGAACACTATTACTATTGACTAATAATTTATTCATTCATGAACACTACTGATATTGAATCATTAAAAATCAATTAGTGCAGTTTTATTCATGAACATGTATGTTAGAAATTTATTACGACCATCATACATTTTTCATTAGTATTTTTAAAATCAAATTACCTACAAAATATAGGCCAAAAAGTATGATAAGAAATGGAAAAATGTTTAATAGTTTTTCTCATGGTAGCTGCTTTAAATGAGTATGTTATGCTGTTAGCGGATTGAGTGTAAGAATCCCTTTTTCGAATGGTGAAGAAAGAAAAAACGCAATGACACACGAGGTCACCAGTTATATTCCAGCGAGTCGAAAAGGAGAACCTACACCCTCTCCGCTGCACGCACAAAACACTCCTTTATAGGTTGAAATAAAAAAAAAAAATATGTAGAGTTACAAAAGATTTTTGATCTTGATATTTTAGTAAATGAAAAAATTTGAAAACTAATATTTTTTTTCTTTTTAAAATAAATAGTGAATTCACATACGTAGAAAAAATTTACAGCAATATTTCTCATTTATAAAAAAAAAATTTTTTTTTTTATTCTAAGTTGTTGATTGTAAGTTGATCGCACAATGCGCGAATTAAAAAAAAAAAGTTTCTGCTCAGATGACAAAAAAATCAAACACAAAACATTTATAAAATAATATGATTAATAACAATAAAAAAATGATGTAAAAAAAAGTGAAAAATTTCAATGATTATATAACTGAATAATAAGTTTACTCATATACATAGAATTTGAATTTTCTTTCATTCATGTCATGCAATTATACTCTATCAATGCCTTATATTTTACATTTTCTTATTTAGTTACATTTTCATTCATTTTCTTTATTGATTATATTATAATATATTCGAATTTAATTTATGTTTCTTGATTATATTTCTTTATAATAATTTATATCTTATATAGAGTTTTTCAATAGTTTTTTTTTTCATTCTTATTTTTTATTTTACTTTTATTGTATCTTTATATTCATTTTTCTCTATTTTAACTAGTTTCTTTATTTGTTTATTAGATATATATATCACCATTTTATTGTAGAAATTTTCATTGAATTTTATTGAATTTAAATTGTTTACATTTTATTTTATAATTTTTTTTTAATCTTAATTTATCATTGACTGTCATTATGTAAGCTACAGCAAAATTCACCAAAAATAAAAAAATCATGCATTTTTTCATTTCATTTCCTTTTTTTTAATAATTGGATAATGATTAATTCCTACTTATACTTCATTACACTTAATGAAGAATATCAGCAATATTCTTCATCAAGCAATTTTTTCCCTCCTGAAAGGACATGAGGTTTATGAACGGCCCCTAATATGAACATGTATTTAATGATTCAATGGTAGAAAATGATTATTTTTATTAAGATGCAATACGAAAACAAACCTGTGGCTTCCCGTCATAACCGAGAAAGTCACTTGTGCCATAAGGCTCAGTTTACACGATTTTCCGATAAAATTTTCAACATTATGGCACAAGTGACTTCCACGGTTATGGCGGGAAGCCACAGAACATACAAGGAAAATCGCATACTCAATTATCGATTTTCAAAACAAACAAACAAAATTTACCCAATATGATCGCTAGCAAATTTATATTCCTTATTACTCGTTCCTTCCTTAGGAATAACCGACATCAGTTGCTTCCAGTCATCAGAAATATCAAGGATTTTGGCTAATTGCTGAAATTGCGCAGGGCTTAATTTGCGCAATTCCGTCTTCGGGTCTTTTTTTTGAGAGTTCAGCATTTTATATTCTGATTAATTCTGATGCCCAAGCTGTTATATTATTCATAAAAAAACAGTAACATGGTCTTTTTGTAGACAAATGTGACTTTTGTTTTGACGTTCAAACAATTAAATCATAAGCAAGGACATGCACGGCAATCAGTGTGCCCAAGGTCCCTTTAACCAACGTTCACTCACTCAGGGTTGCCAGGACCGAAGATTGGAAAGTCACCACTCGGGGAGCTAAAAATCGCCAAAGTCGCCACCTACATTTTAATAAATCGCCACATTGGCGCCAATATTCAAAAGTGAAGCGATGCAATTTAAAATTGAATTTTTTACTTGATAGATGCATTTTACGACCAAGTATGACTTATGACAATTGATTGGGAAGTTAATACTACCTATGAGGACTAAGATTGTTGCAAGTTTTTTACATGATAACATCTAAGTCATACTTTTTTGTACACCAATTGCAATTCTTATATGTTAATATTTGGCAATGACTTTACTTATTATTCTATGACAATATTTTTAACCATAGAAAAGTAATTACCCACATAATAAGAAAAGACTTTATTTATGAACATATCAACTTAAAAACTTTGTGACTATGGTAAACTACAGTTACAAAAAAGACTCTTATTAAAAACTTTGTGACTATCATAAACTAGAGAGATCAGAGAAAAAATGCAGTTTCTAGTTTATGAACGGCAAGTTTAGATATCAGGTATGTTCAGAATCGATGGATAGTTCGTTTAACGCGTTCCCGGCGGCTGACGAGCACCGTGTCAGGAAAAAAAGCGCGAAAAAGCGACTTTTTTCGGAACATTATATAAAATCGCCGAAATTACCACGCGAATACGAAAAATCGCCAAACAAGTCGCCAGTCGCCAAGCTCAAAATTTTGTCGCCAAGGCTCATGAAAAATCGCCAGTTTGGCGACAAATCGCACATACTGGCAACCCTGCACTCACTTGCCGTCTAGCCCAAGAGTGGTGGGGAAAGGTGGTGGTACGAAAGGAAAGTAGCGGGAGGGGCTGGATGGCGCGGGTTCTTCAAATACAGAGACGGATGCCTTTAACATTGAACCACTGTTTATTCGAAACATTGCATATACAGACAGTAAAAAAATAATTATAAGTACAGTATTGCACAGTATTTTTCATGGCACAACCGAAGAAATCGCAGAAAAATCTTGATAAAATTCAAACTGGATCGAAGTTGAGTAAATTATATAGTGAAAAACCTAGGATTGGCTAATTTGCTAACTATTTGCTAATTTTGCATTCAATAAAACTTTTTCTTTTTTTTGCATTTTGTTGGATGGTCCTTGAATAAATTTTCAAAGGTTTTTCCTTTCTCTTTCTACGTTCAATATTCTCCAAAAATATTTTCATATCTTCACGATCCATTTCAACCGGCCTTTGATTTTTTTTTCTTCGTTCCTTTTTCATTTTTTTGATCCATATCTTCTTCGCGTTTTTTAGGATTGACGAGATGATGGCCTTTTTAAATTTTATTTCATGCAACTCGCAAACAATCCAAGAGAAAAAAATTTGGTTGTCCAATCTTTTCTCCAATTCTTTATCAACATTGCAAAAATGCGAGCCGACATTCAAAAATTTCACGCAAGAATTTGTAGCATTGATGACCATCTTTCGAAATGAAGACCCTGTACAACTTTCTTTACAATTGTCACAGTTGTCTACTGTACGAAGACTTTTTTCGGAAATTGATTTTATTAGGACAAGTTCTTGATCGGGAGCTTTTAATTCAGGAATTTCAATTTCAGCTGGAAGTTCAAAGGATGTTCTCAGTTCGTCGTTAGTCAGTGTGGAAGTGTCGAGCTTAAATATTTTTCAAAAAGTTGAACGTAATCTGTTGCCATGTCTTGAGTCGAGTCCTCACAATTTCGTCCTCTTATATTTGAAAATGAAAGGTTGTGTATTAAAATTGTTTTCTAAGCTGAAATGAACTGTCGAGGAGTTGGATTGGGATTTGTAGTGTTTTGCTGTCGGATACATCCAAAGAAACATTCCAAGGGGTCTTGATTTAGATTTTTTGGAGCCAAACTTTTGTAATTTAAATTTTTCATTTTTTCCCATAAATTGATAAAACCACCCAAAGTAAATGCCCAATGCTTAAGGCATGTAATATTTTTGTTTTCGAGAAGTGTTTGTGGATCAACAAATCTCATGCGATTCAATTTACCAATCGCGTCCCTCCAAAAGCGAATGTGGTCTGACTCCTCAACTACCGGTCTTCTAAATTCATTTTCTTCGTCGTCTTGCTTCCCGTTGCAAGAATCGAAGAGATCATTCCCGAATTTTAATGCTCGGGAAGTGTTCAACACATCGTTCTTGTCAAGCGTGAAAGTTCCCACCGGTGTTTCAATTGGACTTCCTGAAACGTAATCAATAAATATTCATTTCAAACAAAAATAAGTACAGATAGAAAGAGTTTTAAGACATTATCATACCACTTTTGTCGATGAGCCCCTTAAGGAAGAAGGATAATGAGCTGCTTATCATTTGTGCCGCTGTTTTCACCTTCATTTTCCTCATCCCACTCAAATTGAGGTGGTCATCAGTAATTTTGCTCAGCATTGGCGTCTCGGGTCTCGGAATATTTATCGATTTTTTGAGCCATCTCTATTATGTCCCATTTGGCGAACATTCTTTGCCCTTCAGGCAAATTCGGCCGATAGTTGAGTTCCAGGAAATTTGTTTGCAAGTTGTTCCTGTAGCACTTGAGCATGTGAGGAACATCGTAGAGTGGAATGATTTCAATTCCCCCGAATTGAAACACATCTCCTGTAAAAAAATGTATATGTAAAATGAAGCTTACAGACTGAAGCACGGTGTACCATTTTAAATCATACTTCTTGGTTTGCCCATCGTTTCTCTTGTCAATCGAGCCTCCTCGATCAGTTCATTTATAGCTGACACATTGGGCTTCCCTTGATCACATACAGTTGCTAGTAAATAAAACGTTCGAGTTACTTTTTTAAATGGGCAGGTTTCATTAATAAAGAGGTGAAAATTAAATTTCAAATAATTACTTACAAAGAAGATTGAATCCATCTTGACACACAGTGGCTACATTTTATTTGATTAGAACCTTTAAACAATCCGAAATAGTAGCATTTTTGCTAAAGGAAAAGCTCACTGGGATTTTTTTGTCAGACACAATCGACCTCAAGAAAAAAACATGGGCCTTGTTGCACAATTTATTTGATCTTTGCAACCCACTGTCTTCGTACCCAATGATGTCACCAGTAACTTCATCGATATCATCGAGAGGTTGAATCTCAATTTCATCGAATTGCAAAATGACTGGCTCATTGGGATCGAAGGTATTTTTCGCAGCAGTCTCAAGGTATTCTTTTGTGAATTCTGTGACTCCTACTCTCAAGGGAAGTCGATTGAGCAACTTGGTTAGAACAGGGATTGAGGGCCAACAAAAAAGCTTCCGCAAGATCTCATAAGCTGAAGTACTCATTAATTTATAAAAAATGAGGCACTTCACTTTTTCTTTCAGCGTGAACCGGAAGCCCTAAAAAAGGTGCGAGAAAAAAGGCATTGTAGTTAACGTACAAAACTTTATTATTTTCTCGTTGTACAAAGTTGAAGTCTTCAAAAAATAATTTATTTACAAAGGAATGAATTCTTTGACACGATAAAAGAAAAATGTATAAGAACAAATGGTACAATCATTTTTAGTGTACAACGAAATAAGATGCGATAGCGTCTAAATAATCAATTTCGCTGTTCGAGTGGTCATTTGCAGCTCGTTGTTATTATCTGAAAGTCGAATCAGACGACATCAAAAGAGTATACATTTAAAAAAAGAAAAAAAAAAGTATTAAACGCATAGCGAGATGCAGAAAGAAAGAGGTAATTCGAAAAAGGAAAAAAAAGGAGAAACAATTAATCATTGAAGAATGTATAAATAGAACTGTATAAATAGAAAAATTAAAATGACATAATTTTTTTTCCCTTACATAGTTTGATTGAGTAGAATTTCGATTTAGCATGTCGATCACAGATTTTTGAGTTTCACTCAGCGTCTCGTATTTTTTGTGTAGGGCCTCCTGCAATTTTTTCTTCTCCTTCTCTTTCTTATCTTTCCGTTTTTGGTATCGGACTCGATCATTCAAGGCATGCAAACATTTCCTGTATTTGGCTCTGTAATAAAGAGCATTTTCTGAAAGCTCAGAAGTATGCTTCGGTACTTTTCTTTTTTTGACATTTTTGCTCGTTCCTGTCGCAAAATCAGCGTCGATTGTTTCAATTGAAGCTTCAGGAATAAGCTGCACGTCTGCGGTCGGCAAATCGTTTTCTGTAAATCATTTTATTTTTATATAGGAAGTTGTAACATTGCATTTAAATTCTTTTTTTTACTATTTTGACATTGATGAATGATGAAATTTATTCTAGACTTTTTTCTTACTATTTAAGGATGTTTGGTATTCCTTTTCTTGGGCTTCTGTTGGCAAGTTTAATCTTGGAGTAGCTCTTTCAACCAAGAAAGAACGAGCTCCGTAACTTTTGAGCTGACTTTGCTCAAAATGCGAATGGCAAACGCAATAATTACATAGTTTTGATGAATCCTAGTCTGAAAATGCAATTAACATTTTTTAAAAATATACTTTACATGAAACTTTACAATATCCTCGTTATTATTTACTTGATTTAGAGAAGATAATAAAGTATACTACCCAAAATAACAATTTTTTTTTATTTATTGTATTTATTTATTCACTTACTTATTAATGTCATTAATTTTTATTTACATTATGCATAATGGAATAATTACCCAAAATGTCACGCCGTCTAATTGCAGTTGCCCATAGTAATTTTAATTCTTCGGAACGCGGAACACTGTGATATGGTGCATTTCGCGGAGTTTTGCACCCGTACTGTCTCAATAAACACGTACGGCCCATTATTGATTCATTCCCCGTATTTCAACAGTGAAATTTTATCAAAATACGGAATTTTTCTGAGTGTATTTGGCACAATTTGATGCGATTCGGCTTAATTTGACAGAACGAAATGGTTAAACGTCAACCAAACCAAAACAACAACAAACCCCTCCCACGAGCTTTCGAGACAACAACAGCGCCGCCTGGTTGTAGTGCTCCGCAAACTACCGTGGGTGAACGAAATCGCCTAACCTTGGGCACACTGACGGCAATGCACGGGGAAAAAAGAAATGCCGATGTGTTCACTAAATATCGATACATATCGATATTTGTATCGATACTCTAACTACCGATACTCCGATATTTTTTCCGATACTACATGGCTACATCTATATATATGATATATATAGGTATATATGTATTCCGATATTCCGATACTATTTCAATACAGTATCGGTGTATCGGCCGTACTACCGATACTGTATCGATATACGGATATCGATATTTAGTGATCACTAATGCCGATCCAGCATGGAAGACTGCTATATCGGCCGGGAATTGTAAGCGCGTTAACATGGGCAGATAATGCTGATATTTCAGAGTTGCTACAGCACGAATGCAAAAGAGCGGCAGCACCAGTAACCCATGTAGCACGTGACCATTTTGCGTTAGCAGCGATGCCCATGTTGAGAGAACATTGATGTCGCATTTCCTGAATGCCGCACACATATATGCGTGTACGTATGCGTGAGTATACGTATACATATATTTTCAGAAGAGATAGCCCATGCTGTATCAGCATTGACTCGGAGCTGCTGCAGCCGAGGTGGGGTCAGCATTGGTCCGCCATGCTGATACGTCATTTCTTTTTTCCCCGTGTGTGTTTTTTTCCCATTGTTTTTCATACTGTCTGATCAGGTCCCCCCAACTAAGGGTAAAATTTCAGGCAAAAAAGCGCTGCGGTGGGCACTTTTGGAACCACAGCTCGGCCAATCAGATTCCGCACCAGGAAAAAAATCCCGGCGATTCAACATGGCTGCTTCACGTTACTGCTTTCACGTCAATTCAGCCCCATGGCCACGGGAAATCCCCGTGTGCTGCCAATGCTGATCTGACGGTCAGCTATTCTTTGTCCGTTGTATCACTACCCTGTCGAAAAAAAAAGTCGGAGGGATGTCGATCCGAAGTCGGCCACCGTATGTTTGATGTCGGCCACGGTAGTCGAATCCGATGTCGATCCGACTGTCAATAGCATCCCGCTTGGCTGACTTCGGAGCGACGTCGGCCATTACATGTCGCTCCGACGTCGGCCATTGTATGTTGCTCCGATATACTTTTACTAATCTTTAAAAATGGTGAATCGAATGGATCGAAAATTTTACATGGACTGCAGATTTTCTGCGCCCAAGATCCTCAGACTTTGGACGCCTGCGAATGTTGAGTGCAGAAAAACTTGTCCTTGTAAATATTTCGACCATGAGATCTCCAACTATTCAACGAGGGGATAAATAAATCAATAGTTTAACGGAAAGACTCATTTATTTCTTCTTCAACAACGGAATCATTTTTTTCACTAACGCGGCGATTGGTTCTCCCTGTTCCCCAATCTTTTGCTCTAGTTTATATGTTTCCTAACATTTCCAAATAGGCTTTTTTGGTCAACTCCTTCGGAAATTGTTCTTTTGCAATGTCTGTAAAAACATTGCAAAATTGTTTAGAAACCCGGCTATTCATAACTTGTAGCAACAAATTCAGAAATGAATCTTCAGAATTATAAATTATTTATAACAATGCTTTTTAATTAAAAATTATGAAGCAAATTATAGCGACAGCGAACAAGTGAGAGAAATAGATAAAATACCTTCAATTAATGTTGACACCGAAGTATTTGAAAAAACCTTTTTTCCGGGTTTCTCAGCCCGAGCAGTAAAGTTGAAAGCAACATCGCGTGAAAATATTGCGCGTAACATGTCTCGGATGCAATTTTTTGGTAGGTCTGTTGCCTTAAATTGATATTGTTGAGCTGAAAGAAAGATTTACTCACCCATACCTACCTAAATTGACAATTGTGTTTTTGAATCCAGCGCCACCGTGGACGCACAGGTCTACCAACCCTACTTGCTTTCACACACTTACATTTATACTCTTTCAATCTGTCTTTCTCTCACTTATACCTGCCAACCTACCACAAGTACTTCTTATCTGCGTTCCTCACTTCCAAATCCGCCCGCGCACTGAAAACATGTAAAAGAACCGCTCTCGTTTCTCTGTAATAAATCTGCAAGTTGACCCGTAATCCGTCTAAATATTTATTCGATCCATACCTAGTTTAACAGGTTATGGGCCCAGGATCACGCACGAATAAATATTTCTGATCTGAAATTCGCGAATAAAGACGAGTGTTAACTGTTTTTTTGAGCACGTGCCACGCGGTCCCTGAAAACATGTCCGCGAACGACGACTCCGCGCGCATCCCGAAACTCGTTGGAATAGAAAACTGGTCGTCCTGGAAATTTTGTGTTCGCGTTACCCTCGAAGCATCCGGAACCTGGGAAATCATCGATGGCACGTCACCTCGCCCTGAACTCCAAGCCGATGAGAACGCTGAGGCCCATCGAAAGGAACTCGCTACCTGGAACAAGTTGGACACACTGACACAGAAAATAATCGCTACTGCCATCGACGAGAAGCCACTCCTGCACGTGATAAATTGTGAGTCTGTCAAGGCCATGTGGGACAAGCTCTCCTCAGTCTATGAACAAAAATCAGAATCAAGTGTCCACATGCTGCTTCAGAACTGGTACAGCATCCAGAAAAACCCCGGTGACGACATGGCCACCCACATCGCCCGAATCGAGGACCTCGCTCATCGCCTGGAAACACTTGCTGAGATCATTCCGAGTCAAATGATAATTACTTAAATCCTCATGACCCTCCCCCACCACATGAATCACTTTATAACCGCATGGGAGTCGACGGAATCCAAGGATCGAACCCTGACGAACCTGATCTCCCGTTTATCCATCGAAGAGTCATGCCAGACATCATCCGGAAATTCTGACGGTGTGGCCTTCGCTCTAAATCGATCTTTTAATAAAAATCCGCATCACAGTGATTATAGAAAATCCCCAAAACCTGGAACCTGTAATTACTGTGGAAAACCCGGTCACTGGATTGCGGAATGTCGAAGAAAGAAGGCCGCGGACGAAAGACGTGTCAACAACCAGGGGAGGGGAGAAGCACTCGTCGGAGAAGCCCTGGCCCTAGACAGCGAGGAAGGAGGTTCCAACAGCGAAGCATGGTTCATGGACTCCGGAGCGTCCGACCACATGTCCAACAGGCTCTCGTGGTTCGTGAACTACACTGCATTCTAGGAGGAGAAATCTGTAAAAATTGGAAATGGAAAATTAATCCCGGCCCTAGGACGTGGAGAAATCGACGTACTGGCCTTCGACGGGCGAAAATGGAATCCGAAAATTCTGAAAAATGTTCTCTACGTACCCGACCTTGCTTACAATCTTTTTTCCTTAGGCACAGCTCTCGACAATGGCCTGGTCCAGGAATCCGACAGCAAAACTTGCAAGCTGCTAAGAAAGGGAGACGTCGTTGCGGTGGGAGCCAGAAAGGGTAAACTCTTCAAAATGAGCTTCAAGGTCACCGAGCCGAGCCAGCAATCCACAGCGAACATAGCCCAAGAAACATCTCTAAAATCATGGCACGAGCGTATGGCACACCAAAATGTCGTCCAGGTCACCAAGATTCTCAAGGCCACCGGAACCAATTTCCAAAACCAGGAGTTTACCTGTCAGCCATGCATTCAAGGTAAGATGCACCGTCTCCCATTTCCCAAGAGCGAATCCAGATCTGAAAAAATAGGGGAGATTATTCACTCGGATGTATGTGGGCCGATGCAAGAGAAATCCCTAGGAGGAGCAAGGTATTTTATATTATTAAAAGACGATTTTAGTCATCATAGATCTGTGTTTTTCCTGAGAAGTGAAAATGAAACTGAGAAATTCCTGAAATATTACCTGAAAAGAACCGAAAAACATACAGGAAACGGAATCAAGATTTTCAGAACCGACAACGGAAGAGAATTCATCAACTAGGCCGTCTCGAACCTGACGCATGACCTCGGAATTGTCCACCAGAAAACTGCCCCCTACACACCGGAACAAAATGGCTCCGCAGAGAGGGAAAACAGATCTATCGTGGAACTGGCCCGGACTGTTCTGCACGCAAATCAGCTGCCTATCACACTGTGGGCCGAGGCAGTCAACTACGTCATCGGGACCCTGAATCAGACCGGGACAAGCAAACAGAAAAACTATACTCCAAACGAACTCTGGCTCAAGAAGCGCATTGAGATCAGACATCTCAGGACTTTTGGCAAAGAAATGCTCACCCACGTTCCGAAGGAAAGGAGAAGAAAGTGGGACGTGAAAGCTGAACGTGGTTTCTACGTGGGTCACGACGAGGAAACCAAGGGTTACCGGGTCTGGTATCCGGAAAGAAACATTGTCAAGGTCACCAGGGACGCCGTCTTCACTGGCAAAGAACATACCGAAAATTCTCATCCACAGGGAGAAAACTCAGTCAGCTTCAACCTGGACACCAACAACAGCGGGGACACCGAGCCCGAGGACGCCGAGCCTGAGGATGCTGAGCCTGAGGACGCCGAGCCCGTAGACGCCGAGCCTGAGGATGCCGAGCTGGAGAACACCGGATCCGATGACGAAAAATCCGAGGACCCCATCGAGAAATCTAGGCAGGATTTTCAATCAGCAGAAGAGAGCCAATCCGAAACTGACACCGAGGACCAAGAAAATCCACGATACAACCTGAGACGCCGGACTGACCTCCAGATGCCGGCGAGATACCGCAGTGCCATGGTCGCCGTCACGGATCCGGACGAACCGGTGAACTACCAGCAGGCCATGTCATCAGAAAGTTCGAGGGAGTGGAAGACAGCCATGGACGAGGAGATGCAGTCACTCATTGACAACGGAACATGGACCCTTGTCGATTCTCCGAAAAATCATCAAATTATCGACTGCCGGTGGACCTACAAAATCAAAAGGGGAGTTAACAACGATATTCTGAGATACAATGCAAGGTTGGTCGCGAGGGGTTTCAGACAAACCGCAAGAATCGACTACACTGAAACATTCAGCCCCGTGACAAGATTCGACTCCATCCAGGAGTCTCTACGGACTAAAGCAGGCATCGAGGTGCTGGAATAAACGCTTTACTCTCACTCTGAATAAACTTGGACTCCAGGCCACTGACTCCGACCCCAGTGTTTTTACTAACAAGAACGATTCAGATTTGTTTATTTTAGCAATTCATGTGGACGACGGCCTGATTGCAGCCATGAGGGAGACAACCGCTGAAAGGATCATCACGGAGCTCAAGGGCGAATTTATCGTCACCTTTGGAAAAACTGGAACTTACCTCGGAGTGGAAATATAGAGGCTCAAGGACGGGTCAATCTTCATCCACCAGGAGGCTTACCTCAGGAAGGTCCTACAGCGCTTCAGAATGGAGGAAGCCAACCCCACCGCCGTACCCGCTGACCGAAACCACGAGATGTGCTCTGACGTGCATCGAAACGGGGACAAGGACGCTCCAGACGTCCCATATCGCCAGGTCGTGGGCAGCCTCATGTATCTGTCGGTCGCAACGAGGCCCGACATAACTTTCTCTGTTCACAGCACGAGCCAGCACCTTGAAAATCCGAAAATAATACATTGGAATGCTGCCAAGCAAATTTTGAGATATTTAAAAATAACAGAAAATTTTTGCCTTTATTTTCCAGCAATTAAAAACAACAACATCCAGGCGTACAGTGACGCTGACTATGCTGGGGACACAGAGACTCGCAGATCCACGAGTGGGGTTCTAATCAAACACGGGGAATCAACAATTACCTGGGTTTCATCGAGGCAAAAATCCGTGGCACTGTCAACAACCGAGGCGGAGTACGTGGCAGCCTGCACCGCCGTCAAGGAACTGATCTGGACCAAGAGAATCCTCGCGGAACTCGCATCTCCGTGCGAAAATGCATACCTGCGAGTGGATAATCTCAGCGCTATCAAACTAATAAAGAATCTCGAATTTCACAAGAAAACAAAACACATCGATATACGCTATCATTTCATTCGCGAAAAGTTCAATAACAATGAATTCTTTTTGGAGCACGTACTATCTCGTGAACAACAGGCCGACATCCTGACGAAGGCGCTCCCCAGGACCATCTTTGAAGAACAACGAGTTTCCCTGAATGTCCTGGACAAAAACATCAACAAAAACATCGCGGCGCGTAAAACTGTCACAGATCGCGGGAGTTTTAGGCGGAACCACCCCCTTGCAACTCCCTATGCTTCCTATAGAAAAGAATTATACACGAAGTGGCACCGCGACTCTGAAGGCGCCACTTATGCTTCCCGAAAAAAATGGTTCTCTAACACAGGCAGAGCTCATTTTCTGTCTGTGTGCCTCCACGAATTCTGCCCACTCAGCCGCTTCGGCTTGAGCTTCGGGTTATTTCGGTGATCACGGATTAGTACGAAGATGACTGACTCCCAATATAACGAATGATCCCGAATGATCGTATTCTGTTATTATGTTTTGACCGTTTTCAGAGCTTTCGAAGCTGTCGAAGTGTCGTTTTAAACTCAAGCACAAGTCTTATCGTGCTTATCGTGCTTATCGTATTTGAATTGAAATATTACCGCGATGAGTTATTGCATAGTAAGGGAGTGCTCATCGGGAAAAAAAATCAGAAGAAAAATGTTCTTAATGTCAAATTCCTCGGGATCAAGAAAGTGATTATTTTACATTGTGCCGGAGACTGGATTATATAAAACAAAGCCAGTAATAAACCACGTTTGATTTGTGAAAAACATTTTTCTCCGGATAATATCATAAGAGAGAAGGAATTTTTCGACCACAATGAGAAATTAATTTCTAAGGTGAAAAAGCAATTTATGATAAACTATAAATTTTGTCACTGAATAGTTCAAATACTCTACAAACTCGGAGAACTCGGATTCTCTTGTAATAGGTTTTTTTTTCACTCGAAATCTTTTTACTTTTTTTTCTTCCTCGTTTCCCATTTTACACTCTCGATTACGTGACTCGACCGAAAAAAAATGCGAACGCCTTAATCCAAGAAGAAACGAGTTTCGCATGATATTAATTTGATTTGCGTAAGCAAGAAATTCCGAGTTTTGAGTTAAAAATTTTTAATTATGTCATTTTTTCGTTCTGTCGTTCTGTTTTAATGTAAAAATTTTTCATGTTATGATTGTGTATTTCAATTTTTATTTCATTGTTAATCATATTGATAATGGTTTTAATCATCAATAAATATTATGTCATAATATAATTTATACAAGGTGTATCAGAAACTACGGAGGATAATTTGCCAGATTTTTTTTTTTAGATTTTTCTAAGACTAAAAGTCCTTTGCCACTTTTTACAAAACTTAAAATTAAAAAAGATATTTGAGTTTCAAATTCAACCAATAAATGCGCTTTTCTGACAAGTGGGGATAAAAGCCATGGACCAAAATTTACCAAAATTTTCTTCATATTTTTCTGAGTCGAAAAGTCTTTTTCCACTTTCCTTAAAATTCAAAGTCAAAAAAAATAATCAAGTTAGCAGTTATAACCAATCAGATTTCTCGAATGTAAAACTCGAATATCTTTTTTGATTTGTAATTTTTCGAAAAGTGGCAGAGGACTTTTTGATTCTAAAAAATATGAAGAAAATTTCGGTGAATTTTGGTCTATGATCTCTATCCCCACTCCTCGAAGGAGCGCTTTTTTTGGTTAAATTTCATACTCGAATATCTTTTTTATTTTGAGTTTTGTAAAAAGTGGCAGAGGACTTTTAGTCTTAGAAAAATCTGAAAAAAATCAGGCAAAGTATCCTCCGTAGTTTTGGATAAACCCTGTACACATGTATATTGAATGTGATGTCATACGTTATCATTCGATATAATATATATTACACAGTTCGAAAAAATTTAACTTTCAAAACAATGATTGAAAAACACTTTCAAACAAATAATAAAAATATTTTTCATATCTCAGACGCTAAAGTCGCGATTTTTGCCTCTGTGCGTGACGCTAAATCACACTTTTAGAGCCTTCAACATGAAAAATTATGTTCGCACCTGAGAGCAATCGTCGATTTGGGCTCTGACGATTTAACTTATCAATGCAATCCATTAAGGACTGGGGATTAAAACAACGGACCAAAATTTACCAGAATTTTTTCTACATTTTTTTGAGCCGAAAAGTCCTTTGCCATTTTTAAAAAACTCCAAATCAAAAAAGGTATTTGAGTTAGAAGTTTTAACCAATCCAATTTGCTCAATTTCTAACTTGAATATTTTTTTTGGTTTCGAGTTTTCCAAAAAGTGGCAAAGGACTTTTCGATTCAGAAAAAAATAGGGCAAATTCTTGTAAAATTTGATTTCTAGTTTTTATCCCCACTCCTCAATAGAGCCCATTGATTGGTTAAATTTCAAACTGGAATATCTTTTTTGATTTTGAGTTTTGTAAAAAATGGCAGAGGACTTTTCGACTTGAAAAAATATGGAAAAAATTTGGTTAAATTATCGGTCGTGGAATTGTGGCCATCCTGTATTTATAGACAAAAGTGATGACACTGCCATTCTTAGAGGAGTATCTTACTATGTGTAACTTCTTGTATTATGCGTCATTTATAGAGATTTTTCGGTTGTGTGAGGCAAGCTGGCGGATGCGACGATCACCCATCGACCCCAACGTTTCTGCAAATTTATAAGATTTTGTCCACCTATTCTTTGTTGAAACCTCCGAAGTATGGAAACTGTTCCATTCCTGTCAGTAGTCCAAAAAAGCCTCTCCTCAAACTGTCGCAATTAAAGACTAACCTTCCCCAAGAGAAGACCTCATTTCTTGAAAACATAAAAACAAAGTTAGAGCAAATTATTGCCAACGTTGACTGGGATTACTTTGAAGCTGTCGATCACGATTATTGTGGTCCTCTTCGAGTTGACTGCCTGTCATACTACGTAACAGGACGAATTTGCAAAATGTTGCTGGAATGCAAAAAAATTCAATCCTGCAGTGTTTGCAAAACTGCATTGACAAGCAAGACTTGTAATGTAGTAACAGACTACATAAACGTGACGACTGTTACTGACAATACAGACAATACTGATTTCACGCATCCAAATATTTCTTTGTTTAATTTTGTGATCAGTCTGGAGACTCTTTTTCAGAAACATTGCTCATCTCCAGAAGTATCTTATCATGTTGTGGATGAAGCTGTGCAAACTTGCATTCCTAATTTTTCTTGCAACGAACACCGTATCTATGTAATTTCACAAGCAGTGAAAATATTTTTGTTGATTCGACTCGGAAAATTCGTCGAAGAGTCAAGAGATGTCGAAAAGAAGAATCGTCATCAAAAAAAGTTGTCGAAGTTCACACACAGTTGATGCATTTTTGAACAATCAGTTTTCTACTTTTTTTCTTGTTTTTTTGTTAAATTGGTTTAAATATATATATGTTTGGAAAACATATATAATTGTTATTTTTTTCATTAAGTTACGTTAGGCTCCCTCGTTATATCCCACTTGATTGCAGAACATGTATCACTACTTTTTTCCGAACTTATTTCCTGACTTGATAGAGCAGTTTGTACGGAATGCATGCAAATATCATGTAAACGCGTTTGAAATACAAACGCTTACCCAAAATCCACAAAATTCGCGCGAACTTTTACTATGGATGAGTCCGTGGATTTTAATAAACGTAAGATATAAATGCTTTACGTCTACATTCGAAATATTATCGTTGCCCTATTAAACAATCGAACTATTTATCATCTTTTTCGTAAATCCAAATATTGTTTTACGGTCGGATTATCTATTGATTTTCTTGGTAACAAAAGATATTTTTTCTACGTCTTGCAACAATAAATTAAAATCATGTATTGTTAGCAAAATTTTACTTTCGTGTTCTTGTTCATAGTGTTTATTTGAAACAAGTTCTTTTTTTTAAGAAAAGTTATCAAGAAATTCTGCTGTATTATTTCCAACTTAACTTCTTCCTAGCATAATCAAAAGGTTTTCATTGTGGAATTCAAAATTCAATAATTTCAATACATAAATTTTACTTTTGTGATCTAATTTATTTGATGAAAAATTGGTACACCGCTAACACGACACGGGTGTTTGGAACAATCAAATCTTAATGTATTTTCGAATCGTATAGTATTCATTAAAAAAAATTAAATAATTCATCTTTTTCTCATCCATGCATGAATCGTAATCTATTGTGATAGTAATTATAAACGAAAAGAGATGACTTCAGCAAATGTAAAATGCTTGTTAACAATTCTGTTTTCTTATTTTTGTTTTAAAGTTTGGCAACAAACTATATGTATAATTTATCAACTGGTGTAACATTTTCTTTTACTGAAAATATTTTCCAACACGCCTCGAGAAATGGTCACTTGAATTACATAAATAAATACTCATCAGAATAAGTACCAGAAAAAGTTATTACTTGAATGTAATAAATAGTTTACTCAAGTTGAGATTTTTTATTACTGGTAATTCTTTTAAATACTCACTTATATTCAAGTAATAAAACTGTAATGCTTATTTAAATATATATGTATTCATTTCCATTTTCCTTTTTTTCTAGTTGTAAAAAATTAAATGAAAATTGTGTTTATGCTCATTTTTAATCAGAAATATCATTATTAAAATCATATTTTATACCAGAACTATAAATTATCGAGAAATTTCAGTTTTGTAGAAAATAACGTTTTACGTCGTTATGCCCTGAGTACTAATAATATACTTAGTAATAATAACAGAAAAAAATTGAAATAAAAGATAACATTTCCAATCATAATTCTTTGAAAATTTCAATTTACACAAATATTTTCAATTAAAACTACAACCCAATAGTTTAAAAAATTGATCAACAACACAAGTTAATTATTTCAAGCATTTAAAGTACATATAGCATAGGTAAAATAAAAATAAATACTTTCTCAAGCATGTTAATTTTTAGTATCGAAAAAGTGCAAGACATTGCAGCAAAAAGTGTATAATATTGACGCAAATTTTTCAATTTTTCTATAAGGACGTTTCAAATTAATCTCTCTATTGCAAAATTGAGTGCGTGATTTTTTAATTACAACTGATACAATGATTTATCCTTGCAAATCTTGCACCTCTTGCACCGCTTGACTCACACGGCTTGCACCGTGGAATCACTCCGATGCTTGCCGATGCTACCAAACGGCAGATTTGATCAGAGTTGATGTTTGCCCGGTTCGCCCGGTTCCTCATGTACCCACCCTCCACGCCTCTCCAACCCTTTTCACCGAACGCCCCGGCTGGCGTTCAGCGAAAAGCCGAACGGGCGAACGGGATTCGGCTTGGTCCGCGGCCCGAGCCGAATCAAGCCGAAGCTTGTCGTCACATGACACAATCCAAAAGCTTGATGTGTGAGTGAACCTGTCGGTGCCACAGCGTGAATCGGGAACTAACGAAGTTGCACGCGGCTGGTTTCACGTAATTTCACAAATTACAAATTGTTGCGAATTCGCCATTGTTGTGATTGTTCAATATGGCAAGATTATTGTGATTGATCACCGTTGATCACAAGTTGAAATCAAGAAAAAATCAGAAAAATATCGTCTGCTGCAATACGGGCAAATACGGAACAAATATAGATTATACATTCGTAATACAATAAATCCCTTTCAAAAATGCCCAACATCGTGAATGATATAAAATTAGATTTTAAAGATGTTTTGTTGCGACCAAAAAGAAGCGATCTCCAAAGCAGATCAGAGGTAATTATATTTTTTTTTTATTTTCTGAAATTAATTGTTTACTGTTCGTACATGAAACATCATTATTTATTTTGTTTTCAATTTATGATGATTTTGATTGTATTTTTATTTACTGTAACCAATTGAATTTTTTCAAAGTTGACTTTAATTTTACTTCCATCAATAGTTTTTTCCTTTTTTTTTGGGCGACTTTTCAACTGATTTTTTTTATCTTTTATTATTTTTCAACCTATGCTATTTTAGGATGCTGGTAATTGGTTTTCAGATTTAAAATGAATGAAAATTTTTTTTATGTTAAATACGTTTGGAAATTTCAGATTCTGTTAAAAGATTTTCACTTTTTCATCTGTGTATGAAAAATCAATAAATTTATTTTTAAAATGATTCATGTGTGCTGTTATAATATTAATTTATGAAAATTAATCAATTGTGATAAATAATCAAGTTATATTTTATAAAATTTAAATTTAAAAAAAAACAGAAAATTATAATACTGGATTATACATTTTAATTTTTTATATATACAAAATTATTAATGATTGCCCCAAAAAAATTTTCTATAAACATTTATGTATTGAAGATTCTTTATATTGTCAAAAATGAAAGTAAGTACGAAAAATGAAAAGAAATGTTTACAAAAATCTGATAAATATATGGTAATATAAATATGCATATACAAAAAATACATATAAGTAATATTAAATATATAAAGAATCGATGTAAATCAATATAAACTATGTATACATTTTAAAATAATTATAATTCAATTATACAGTACAACCTCTGGATAGGGTGTCAGTTTTCTTTTTCTATTTCCATTAGCACCTGATAAGTGTGAGTAAAGACAGAATGATGTCCTATCCAGAGATTTTACTGTATAATAGAAATTCACAAAATATAGATCAATACATATTTTTATCATAAAATGTATTGAAATATTTAATACACATTATTATGAATTCTAAGAATAAGATAAAAAATCAAATCCAATAAGATAAATAGAAACGAAATACTAATTTTATTTTTTTTATAATAATTAAAAGGGACTCAAAGAAATTGAAAATTTTTATAAGCATTGTAACTCTTATTAATCGTGGATTTATTACTAATAAAAATTGAGAATTTAATCATGATTAGTAATATTAGTAAAATTGGAAACAAAAAATCAGAACTTTGAGGTTTGATTTTCAAAATGTTGAGAAAAAGAAATAAGAAAAGTGTAGGGCTATTATGTTTCACAAATATTCAAAAACCCTAAATAATTTCAAAATTCACTATTTCAATGCATTCCACTTTTTTTCTCCTTGCAGTGTAATTTGTATTAATTTATGTATTCTGTCAAAAAATTGCACATTATTGGAGTTTTTTACACCTCCAAAATTGTCCAGAATCTAATTTCTAAAAATTTTTCTCTCAAAAAGCTGGTTTTTAAATTATTTTCAATATCAGCAATTCTATTAGTTATGAGTTCTCATCAACAAAAATATATTTTAGAATTCGGTATTGTCCACAAGTAAAATTTAGTTAATCGAAAAATTACGAATCCGAGAACTTTCAAACTCGTTAAAAATTGTTTTAATGGAATGATTGCACCAAAAATTTTAATTTCAAACGTATATTTAATTCATGAGCTTTTGGCCATTTTTTTGACTAGTATCCAAGACCTGAAAAATAAATAACAATTTTTCTAAATTTTTGAATACATTAAAAACATAATGGAAATCTTATATAGTTGAGGACAATTAAAGATAGTATATTTTAAACTTTTCATAAAACACATAAAAGTGAAATTATTAACATATATAACTATACAAACAATTGATCACATTTCAATCACTACTAATTTTAATTTGTTGAAATCCTGTTTGCATTATTTTAAAAATAAACCAAAAAATTACAAAAATTGCCGACTCAGCACTCCAAAAGTTGGGTAACTTACGATTAGAAATTAGAAACAAGGTCATCCTTGATAACACACAAAAATTGTGAAGAAAAATTTTTTCTTTTCAATAGACCTCTCCCTAAAATTTTTTTTCCTAAGCCCTAGGTTAAAAATCTTTCAAATCACACGGAAAATAGTAATATAGTTTTAGGATGTACTTTTACCCTATGAATTTTTTTAAAGAGATATTAAAGGCTAGCGATCAAAATTTTCGAAAAAGCAAAATCTTACTTATTACGAGCCACAAACACAGGGTTTTTGTAACATTTTTTGATGATGTAACATGTAATTGAAACAACTACATATAGTCACAATAAATTTATGATATGTATTTTTTTTACCTTTTGTTTATTACATGGCAATAACTTGAGAAAATAAATGTACATCACCAAAAATAGAAACCAGGGTTTATTATTTTTAATTTTCAGGTCGATTTGGAAAGAGAGATTACTTTTAGAAATTCGAAAAGAACTTATAAAGGAATACCTGTGATGGCATCAAATATGGACACTATTGGTACTTTTGAAGTTGCTAAAATTTTATCAAAGGTAAGCACGTTTACAAATCGAATTTACAGAAAAAAGAAATCTCTCGCAATAAATAATTATATAATGGCAATCAATGATAAAATTGTGATGGTAATACTTAAAAAATGAACGATTTCAATTTGATTACATTCAAGTTATTGAAAAATGAAAAAAAAAAAGAAAGTAATTTTTCAACATGCCAAAACTTTAACTTTAATAAATTCAAAAATTTGATCAATTGTAGAAGATGAATGGTTCATTGTTTATTGATTTGTTGTTTTTTTAAATTCCAGTACGGATTATTTACAACCCTCCATAAATATTACACTCCTGAAGAATTTCAAGAGTTCGCTTTGAAAAATCCTGAATGCCTAAAAAATGTTGCGGCTAGTTCTGGAACTGGTGACAAAGATTACGAAAGACTTTCGCGAGTCCTAGAAGCCGTGCCAGAAATTTCGTTCATTTGTTTGGACGTCGCGAATGGATACTCTCAGCACTTTGTAGAATACTTGAAAAAAGTTCGCGCTCAATTTCCGCATCACACAATAATTGTAAGTCTACTATTTTCCAATTGCTTAGTTTATAAATGAAGTATCTATTGATGAATGTTCTGATTGCTTTAATTTAAATGAAATTAAAAAAAATTCAAAATCGTTTTTTTATTCTTTGGAGGATTTCTTACCTTTCAAGAATGTTTAAAAAAGAAGGCATTTTTGGCAGAATATAACTTTACTGAAAATGAAATTTGGCCAATCTCTGTCAGATCTAACGTCAGATCTGACGTTTGATCTGTTTTCAAATTTTTACTGTCATCAGATCTTCTCTAGTAACACTGAACCTTATGAAAACCTTAAAAGAATTCTGATTCCTTCTAAGATGACCTTATAAAATCCTTTTAAGGTTTTCAATCATACACATTTTACAGTCCCTTATAAGGAGTCAAAATTTCCTTATGAGGAATTGAAATTTCTGTATAAGATTCTCAATTTTATAATTTCTTGGAATTTGAAATATCTTTATAAAGATTTCAAATATTATATAAAGATTTAAAATTTCCTTAGAAGGACATTTCAATTTTTCAATGAGTCCTAGTATCTCCAGTTTTTATGCAGTATGCTTGTAACTTGAAACCTTATAAAAATCTGAATTCTCTTATAATATTTTTGATTTTGTATGAAGGAAAATTTTTGTGTAAGATTTTAGTTTACTTATAAGGATTTTATGATTCCTTATAAAAATTTGTGATTTTCTAATGAGGAAAAATTTTTTATAAGATTTAAATTTCCTTATAAGGATTTTACGATTCCTTCTGTGAAATTTCCGATTCCTTGTCATTTTTTCTCATTTATATTGAACTTATGAAATCTTTGTGAAACTTGAAAATATCATACTTTAATTTTTTTTAAATTTCCTTGTGAAACGGCTAAATCTTTATCCATATTTCCTTAAAAGATTTTAATTTCTTATATGGTGACCTCATAAAAATCTTATAAGAATTACGATTCCTTATATCAAAAACTTATAAGGAATAAAATCCTTATGTTTTCAATTTATATGTACAGATTTTACAATTTGTTATAAAAAATTTAAATTTTATCATAAAGAATTAAAATTATCTTATAAAGAATTGAAATTTCCTTGTAAGGAAGTTTCTTTTTTCTTACGAGTCCCAGTAACTTCAGTTTTTATAAAGTGTCTACAAAAATACTCAAACTTACATAAGATTCAGCTGTTTTTTATAGTGAATTTATGAAATCTTTATGAAACTTTTACAAAACTTTTATTTTAAAAAAATCATCTTTATATATTAACGTCTAAATCCCTACATAACTGCGAACCTTACAAACCTTATAAATTCCTTATAAAAAAAGTTTTTTTATGATTTTCAATTCCTTATAAGGTGACCTTAGAAAAACCTTAAAAGGAATCAAATCCTCATGAGGTTTTTAATTTCTACATACACATTTTACAGTTCAATACAAGGAAATGAAATTTTCTTATGAGGTTCTCAATTTACAGTTCCTTATAAGGACTTGCAATATCTTTTTAAAGATTATAACTTCAATGTAAGGATCAATAAGGATTTAAAATTTCTTTATAAGGAAATTTCAATTTTCTTGAGTCCCAGTGCTTTAGTTTTTACATAGTGTCTATAAAAATACTTAAATTATCATAAGAATTCGCGGTTTTTTATAATGACTTAATGAAATCTTTATGAAACTTGTTCAATTATACTTTTAATTTATGAAAAACTATTCTGAATATCTCTATAACTAGGAACCTTAAACAAATTTCATAAATTCTTTATAAGAATCAAGAATCTTAGTTTCCTGATAAGATTATCGATTCTTTATAAGGTCACACTACAAGGATTTAAAATCCTTGTGAAGTGACCTTACAGAATCCTTACAAGGAATAAATTTTTGAAAAATTTTTTTTTCTGAGATTTAAACATAACTTTAAACCACATCTCAATTAATTATTTTCTAAAAACTTTGTATAAAATTTTTTCATTTTTCAAGCAATAGATTTTCCTTATAAGGTTTATCTCCTTATAAGGGTTTGCATTTTCTTACAAGGTCTTAATGTTCTTATAAACGATTCATCTTACCTTATAAGGATTTGTTTTGTACAATACTTATAAGGATTTTGATTCCTGATAAGGGGTCGTTCACATATTACGTAACGCTTTTTTCTGTTGGTGTCTTTGTCTTACTTATCTTAAATCATATTCTTGTCCTTGTTTAATTCCCTTACGTAATATGTGAACGACCCCTAAGGTTTTTAAAAAGTTCAGGATTACTAAGATTACGTCAATTTTGAGTTAAAATTTTTAGCTAATGTCGGACATCAGTCTTGCGTCAGATTAAATTTCATTTTCAATAAGGAATATTTAATAAAATAAATTTTTCGTTTTCCAAGGCCGGAAACGTAGTAACGGGTGAAATGGTTGAGGAATTGATTTTGTCCGGTGCTGACATCATAAAAGTTGGGATTGGCCCAGGATCAGTTTGCACGACCAGGGTGAAAACTGGCGTCGGTTATCCCCAAGTGAGCGCCGTTATAGAATGCGCAGATGCAGCACATGGCCTGAAGGGACATATCATTTCAGTACGTTTCACAACATTTATCGACTGTAACATATATGAAGTAAATAACCGCTCAAATTTATTATTTGGTTTTTTGCTACCTTAAAAAAGAGCACAGGTCAAGAGTAAATGTAATAGTTAAATATAATTTAATTGAAAAACAATCAACTCTGATTTACTCATTTTATTTAAGAGAAATGGAAAAATTAAGAAAGAATATTTGTTATAAAATTGACTCATAATAATAAGGATAAATTCATGATTTTTGCAACAGATGAAATTGAAAAGAAGAAAATGTAATTTAGTGAGGTCGATTGTGAAAATTGTCATAAAAAGTAAATTGGAAAAAAAGAATAAAGGAGCACGAAGGGAATATAAATAATGGAAATGAATAAAATGTCGAATAGAACATAGAATTGGAATGGATAAAATAATTTCGATAAGGATGGTTTTAAAATTCTAAATATAGTATTAAAAAAGATTATTCGCAGAAATAGCATTGTATATGAAGAATTTGAATAACATAGAAGCTTTAAATAAACACAAATATTTGACAAACTAGAATGATAAGTATAATAATATCAATTAACGACTTTCAGAGAAGTTTTTTCATCAGGGAAAATGAACACAAACCACCAATATTTCTCTTACAAGCTTTAGGCTTAAATGAATTTTGAATGTAAATGTCTTAAAATTTTTATCAGAAGAAATAATTAAAGAGATTTATCTCAAAAATGGCTTTTACCAAAAAACAAAGAACGCGATGAACCCTAGTAATTTTGATACTTTAAAAACCTAAGAAACTGAAATTTCTTATAAGAAGGTATTTGATAAAATCTTATGAGAAAAAAATCTATACAAATTTTTCGATCAATTGTTTATAAGAAATTCTGGTTTCTTATAAGGTTTTTTTAAGGTCACCTTATAAGAAATTGAATTCTTATAAGGTTTTTATAAGGTTAAAAATTACAAGGGAATAAACACGAAGACGAGAGATTTATGAGCCTTTTTTATAACCAATACTTTCAAAGAATTTTTAATAAATTTCCTCAATTGATATGTCCTTTTATATTTTGGCTTTTACAACATTTCAAAGCGTTACTGTAACACGCGACCGTCACGTGTTCAATTTAATATAAACTTCATTTTTTTTGGCTATTTCTGATGAAGCGTCATTAGACGGCACTATCTAGCAACAGTCGTGATAACCGAATAATGAGGGTCGATGCGCTCTATCAGAATGACTGGTAATTTGGGAAACAACGATACGCTACGATCGCCCCTTTTATTTTTTTGCAATGCTTCTTGATAACAGAGTTGAAATAATAACGGTAATAGTTTTGATAACACTAACAATCAGATAGTGAATATACAGTAATTACGAATGCTTTAACGCTCTCTATCAAAATTACAATGATTTGCGATTTCTCTATCGTTCAATTTTTCGGGTATAAAAAGGCGCGCTTTTTCTTGTAAATACGCATTCGACCTGCACGAAGCCAAGCGTTCCAAAACAAATTGCGCCTTTAGGCAAATAAACTGCCCTTTTTAAGGAAACTTGCCGGCTGTCGCCGAAACATTTGTGCCCTCTTGAAGGAAAAACTGCTGGCATTCGCCCCATTGCGTGTTACACAATCATCTGCACTGTAACAGGCTAATCCTCGTTCTTTTCAAAAGTAATTAAAAGTAATTATAATCATATTTACAATTGTGCATATTTAATTGTGTAATTCTCTTTCTTAATGTACAAAAATCTATCGAATTTCGCAACCTACCAGCGCGGGTGTGCCGCCAGGGTTAGGAGTAATAAAAGGAAAGAAAACCCTCCAGGGAGAAACAGCCCTCATTACGCGAGATTCATTATAAATGAGAAACGGGACTCTCTGATTGATTTAGACGGCCGTAGAGCGTTTCAAAGATTGAAACTACATTTAATAACCCCAGAACCGTTCTGGACAGCAGAGAGAATAAAGGACAGGATAGAGAAAGACTCAGTTAGGATAAAACCGAAGATACTCGACGATCAGATCCTCGAGGATAGAGAGAATATCAGAACCAAGGATTATGAGGAGGGAAACTTCG
The DNA here is from genome assembly GCA_028476575.1 of Platygaster robiniae. Taxonomy (NCBI): domain Eukaryota; kingdom Metazoa; phylum Arthropoda; class Insecta; order Hymenoptera; family Platygastridae; genus Platygaster; species Platygaster robiniae. Next base: position 30,227,337 of record CM052019.1, read on the forward strand.
GGATTGATTTTGATAGTCTTTTCGATGATGTTACTGGATTAGGGGAGAGTTACCCAAAGAGGTTTAGTCAGATGATCTATCGCTATCGGATACAGATATAGAGGAGATAGCTCGCTTATTCCCACCCCTACCAGAGATGTTATCACCATTTGTGGAGACGTTGCCAGGCCTGAAGAACATTTAAAAATGGACTCCTATGAATAGCATAATCCCATATTTGTATCGTATTATGATTATAATAATAACGCTGATAACGAGTATTTTATAGAACAAAATCTTAATTTGTTTTTATTTCGAACAAACCTCAAGACAGTTCTAAGCCCTCCAAGGGTCAGGTAGAGCAGTTGCTCTATATTGATCCTTTTCTGAGCATCGTGGGAGAACGTTGGTTTCCCTCAATCGGGGTCTCGCGTGTTACAGTTACTTTTTATTTTCTAAGTCGAGATTCTTGGTGTTTGAGAAAAGTTTTATGTTTAGAAAATTTTGTATATGCCTACTATTTACGTTTCTATTGTGAAATAATGTAAAATATGGGATATCAAAAAATCAAAATAATAACCATGAAATTATGAAGATTCAATAACTTCAGCTTCCAAATTCTGACAGTAAAGAAGACAATTAAAATTCAATATAACTTCTGAACAATCTGTTTTGATAGCTCAAATTTTGAATAAAAAAAATAGAAATAGATGATTCCAAGGGACAATTGGATAGTAAGCACCTCAGTACAAAAAATACTATATTTTTTATACTTTCGAGTTATCCTTCATTTTAAACACACATTATATTTTCTTTTACTTATATATAATAATTTAACATAGAGTTTATATTTGTTAATAGATATCATTCGATTTTCAAACATATATTGAATGAATTTGTGTACATGATTTCCAGTAGAAAAAATTTGCATGAAATCGATTTAAAAAATATTATTTCCAGAAAAAATCACCGCTTGAAGTTTACATTCCAAAGAAAGTAATTTAGTGAACCTAATAATTCTGGTGGATTCTAATACTATAAAAAGATTTACTTTTTCCTATGAAAATGTATGGAAAACTAGAAAATTCCATAATAACGTGACACTTCTCTCAAACTAAAATAAAATATCTACAAACGTTCGAAAATTAACTTGTGAAACCTTCAAATTTTCGATTTGAAACAATTTTCAATTGTCTCAAATTTTAAATTCCCCAGAATCAAGAAGAAAAAAGTAGATTATTCGTAGGTAGAATGTAAAATATATTCCAAGATGGAAAACATGCATTTTTGGAAAACTCCTCCCGAAAGTTTTTTTCGTGTGTTCCTTTGACATCAACCATAAATTACTATTAATATAGTCGTGACAACCACACGGCTATTTCCTGTTCATAGCTTTTTTTTTCATATTTTTGTACGTTGGAAAATTTTACTTTCTTGATTCTAACTTTTGGCGGTAATGGAATAAACGGTGTTTAAAAAAAAAACAAACATTTTTTTTATAATTTTCAGGACGGCGGTTGCGTTTGTGCGGGCGACGTGGCGAAAGCCTTTGGCGCCGGCGCCGATTTCGTCATGGTAGGGGGAATGTTCGCAGGGCACGACGAATGCGGCGGAGATTTGATCGAACGTGATGGAAAAAAATTTAAACTCTTTTATGGAATGGCCTCAAGGACGGCAATGGAAAAACATGTCGGAGGAGTCGCTGAATACAGGTACAGTTTTCGTTGAATCCTTTGAGATGCCAAATTTAATGTTTGAAAAACACCGTTCATAATATTTTCTACTGTCAGAATTTTTTGACTAATTAAATTTTTCATTCTTTAACTTCAAAATTTCCAATACCGATTCCAAAAAAAAAAAAAGAAACAAAGGATTTTATGAACTATTATTGTAAAATACGATGTTTTGGAATTTAGTACTTCTGTTTTTTAGGAATAAGAATTTTACAATGAATAAATTACAGTTATAAGTTATGAAATTCTCATATTATACAGTTCTAGGATTGTATATTTTCAAAATCTTGATACTTGAATTCTATACTCTATAATACAGAATTTTAGAGTTTGAAACTTTATGGTTTGAAATGTGATTATTATTAATATTATATTTTATTTATTTACCAGAATTGTAGAACTCTATATTGTATAATTTTAAATACTAGAAAATTAAAAACTTTAGAACGTTATGTTCAATTATTTTATTTTACTTTACATTTAACATAGGATTTCAGAAAAAACTGAAAAACCGTACAAAATTTTCAATATGCACAATACAACATGTATATAAATGTATGAAATTCATAAACATGAAATTTTCTAATAGATAATCCATTTATTTACTTTAAGTTTATGAAACTTTCAATCCTTGAGCATTTCATTCTGAAAATTTATGAAGGAATCCATGAAAATAGCAGAAAATTATCTGAATTTTATAAATATTAAAAAATAGAAAAAATACTGAAAGAGCAAGAATTCTTTTAAACACTCTAAAAATCTACGAGAAAGAATTTCTGAAAAATCGTTCGAAATACTAAGAGTTTCATATAAAACTTTGAAGTTTAGAGCATAAAATTCTTAAAATTCACCCAGTGATCTATGAAAATATCAGAAATCTAGAAAAATGCTAGAAAAAACTTGAAAATATCATAAATACCGAAAAATATGAAGAAACCATTTTCACAAAAAAAGTAAATGATGAAAATCCATGAAACTTCCAATCCTAGATCATCTAATTCAGAAAATCTGCATAGAAATCCAACAAAGTACAAAATACTAGAAAATTTGATAAAATTCATGAATATTGGGACAACACAAAATATACTCAAAGTTTTATAAATCTGTGAAATACTTGAAATCTATCAAGGTACTGTTTACTGAATTCATTGCAATACTCACAATCTCTTAAATTTTAGATTCTAGAGCATCAAATTCTAGAAATCTATATAAAAAATTTTTTAAACTACTACGTGTATATCTTTAATGAATCCAGAAAATCCTGCTTAATTTAAATAACATTGAAAAATATGGAAAATTATGAAAAGAATAGAAATTGGAAAATACTGAAAAACTATGCAAAAATTATTTTTGTAAATCCCTTGTACATTAGGTTTTTATGAATTTTTCTGAAATTTTTAAAAAATTCCGCTTTTTTATAAAGTCACTTTATAAAAACTTGATAAAATCTTTGTAAAAAGACAGAATCTTTATAAAGTAGATTTTAAAATCCACTTTATCAAAATTCCGTAATTTTAAAAAGCGACTTTATAAAAACTAATAAAAACTCTATAAAAACCTACATTACTAGGGATAACCATAAAATAAATATCTATAAAGCCTTGAATCCTCAAGCATCGAATTCTAAGTACATATCTATAATAAAAATCCTTAAAAATACCAGTTATTTTTGAAAATACTGTTTCCTAGAAAATTCTTCATAATACTGAAAAAATTATAAGCTTTGAATTCTGGATCACAAAATTCTCCAAACCTGTATGATAATCTAAAAAAATATTTGCAATACATGTACAAAAAAACAAGAATATTTTTGAAATTTTTATAAATAGTGTTGAATACGAAATACCCTAAAAATGCTAGTAGTCCATGAAATACCTTTTATGTTATACATATGTCGTATATATGCTATACATATGTCGTATATATTCCATACATATGTCGTATATATTCCATACATATGTCGTATATATCTCATACATATGTTGTATATATTCCATGCATGTCATATATTCCATATATATGTCGTACATATGCCATACATACGTCGTATATATTCCATACATATGTTGTATACATTCCATATATATGTCATTCATATGTCGTATATATGCCATACACATGTTGTTCATGTCTTTTATATGTCGAATATAGGTCATCGTTCTCTAGTGTAAGCCCTATGGAAAATCTTGTAATTCATGAATTACAGACTATTACAACCGGCAGGATAGATTCCGACTGTACCAGCTGATCATTCAGATCGTTTCATTTGAACAATTACCAACATCACAGTGTTAGAGTTGAAGTTTTACATGGATCTTTCATAATTGTAATCACTGAAAGTACATTGAATAAGTTAAATGCCAGAAAAATATAAATTATATATTTCGTTCAAAGAAATGATCAGGTTGATCAGCTGGCAGAATAGGGATCTACCCTGCCGGTTGTAATATTGTTGTAATTCATGAATTACAGACTATTACAAGATTTCCCATAGGGAGGTTTTAGCAGGTTTTTTGTAAACTTCACTTCAATTAGTAGAGTTGATCTGAACACTAAGCTAAAGATTGACTGTAAAATAATTTGTTTGTTTATATGTAACAGATCATCCGAAGGAAAGACTGTTGAAGCTCCTTACAAGGGTCCCATCGAGTCCACCATTTTAGACATGTTGGGAGGTCTGCGGTCTGCTTGCACATACACTGGGGCATCTCGTTTGCGTGAATTGCCCCGTCGTGCGACATTTATTCGCTGCACGCAACAAGTTAACAATATTTTTGGTGGTCCTGGAGGAGTTTAAATTTTCGTTGTATTCTTCCGCAGCCAAATTATGTATTTTTTTGTGCATTTCCCAAAAGTTTCTGCTGCCTTTGAGTTCTGGAAAATTAAGAAGCTTTTCTTTGTTTAGTTAATTTTTGAAAGTTTTGTTATTCAATTCAGTAAAAATCGTATTTAATTTTGTTGAAAATGCAATCAGACTGCATTTCATTGAGAATAAAGAGCTTTTTGAAAAGCTTTGTAAACTATTTCAGAACCAGTTGAAATTGGTTGAAAATATGAGCGATCGTGTAAAAACAAGGTTTATATCATTTAGCGATTGCTTGAAATCAACATTTTGTGATCACATTGTATCTAAGTTGCGTTAAATTTAAATTTTATTGCTTCAGGTTTAGGAAACAATATTCCAAAGAAATTCTAATTGCATAAAAACTGGATATGTGAAAATTATTGAGCAAAACTAGTTTGCATAAGACTTCATTGTGCTACAATTGGATCGAAATTGACAAAATATTTTTGTAAAAGCCAAGTGAAAAACGTGTTACAATTCGACAACCTAATTTACAATTAGGTTTGATTTCTTTCTTTTAACATATTGCTTTAAAATACAGCGAAAATTTTGAAATAAGATTGTCGATCGCGTTTTTGCTAGGTATAAAAATTGCTGTAAAATTGGGTTCTAATATAATAATGGAATCGACGTTCAGATTAGGTGAAAATTTGGTTTTGTTCACGTTAAAATTTCATGAAAAGAAAAAAACATTCGATTCATTTCATCAAATGTTGACCAGGAATTTTTTCCAAGTCAGTAGACACAAATTTTACCAAGGTTTACTTTTCCACTCGCACAAACTGAAAGAAAGTTCCCGAAATTGATGTATTTTTTATTTTCGCCGAAATGTAGTCACTTCGCTGCGCATGATGAAATAAGTATTTTATAGTATCTAGTTTGCATTTTGCGATATTTATTTTGATGAGGCAATAGTAAATTATATTTTTTATTTCTCGCCGAAAATATTTAGGCTAAAATCAAGATTGTGATGCATTTTCTTTTTTGGAGAGTCAGTGTTAGTTAGGATTTGATTTTTGTGATGATTTGCGTGGACAATAAATATGTGCTGGTGAAAAATGAGAACTTCTGTATGATTTAATTTCAACTAGAACTTTGCATTCCAATCATTTTTTATATCGCTTGATTTTGCGAAATCATGTATTGCCAATGACGAACACAGAAGAAGGGGAGGGTTTAGTGAATATAACAGCAAAAATTTAAATACGCTGAAAATGGAACTTCACATTTAAATATAAGTGTTTTACTTTATGAGTTAACAGTTCTGTTGTTTCAGAAAACTTAAGGTAAATAAATATATTTTTAACAATCTATTATTGAGACTTCTATTGTAAAATAATGTGAAATCGAGCATAGTAAAAAATGCAAAATAACTAGAATAATAAATTATTAAATAGTTTCAAAGCACAATTTTTAACATCAGTTAAATAAAAAATATTAATTAAACAATCTGACAGAAATGATTTCTTTTAATAGTCAAAAGTCTTAATTATATAGTAGATAATTATTTAGAATTGCCATTTTTAAACACATGAATAACAATATGTGTATATATATATATATATATATATATATATATATATATATATATATATATAGAATATTAAAAATACTGAATTTTCTATACTTATTTCAATCATCCCTTAAATTTATTTATATTTTATACTAAAATTCATTATTTGTAATACCTAATACGATTTGCTAGCATATTCTTATATATTTAGATTGATGAATTAACTAATCCTAAATTTAATTATTTAGATTAATAAATGAAGGGCCTCGAATTTGAAATTTGAAAGAATTTCTGACAAAGAAAAAAACAGAATTAGTAAATAGAAATTCTACTTTTTGAATTTTAAAACAATTCTACGAAGCAAAACATGTACTTTTAGAAAACACCTTAAAAGTTTTTTATATGTGCACCCCTGCGTATCCCTAAGGGTTTTTAATAAAAAAAATTACATTGAAATTATGAATCAAAACTCAATGAAAACACTTGAGTCTTATGAAAGTATATATTTCGGCTGGAAAGTCAGCCTTTATCAAGATCTACATTGCAAACGGAAAATTATTGAAATTATTCACCTGGCACATGATTCAATACTTCTCAATCATAATTCTTGCAATTTAGGATTAAACTTCATTGAATGTGACAAACTTCCAACGTTTTCTTAGCTAATATTTGCCGGAGTCATTGAACGTGATTTCTGTCATACGGAGAGCGCTGCATAGGGATAATACTTGTTTCAATATCTACCTCATGTATTCAAAGCAACGTAAAAGAAATATTTTTCAATTCAATGTTTGACGGGTACATTCGCTTCTGTTTGTACAGTTTTGTACTAGCTGTTAAATATTTATACTGGAAATGAAATTTTCATGTTAATCTCATGTCACATTTCATATAAGATCTGATATGAGTTCTCGTGTCTCACGTGAGATCTGATATGAGATTTTGTAGTGGCCCTAGTGATTAAGAAGCTTATTAAAACCCAATAATAAACATTTTCATAAGGTCGACCTAATTTATAAAAATCTTATAAGAAAAATTTATATCTGTAGGTCTCTAGTAGTAATGGGAATTCTTATAATTAGTGCATTTTGTAAGAAATTATTTTTATGTGAAAATATTTTTCATCAAAATTGTTTTTAGTTGTTAAGGTTCATGTAGCCACCTAGCGAGCACGAGTGCACAAACCAACTAGCGCGTGTGCCTTAGATGTGACGCGCGTTAATTTAAATTTCTAATAAAAATTAATTTCATATGAAAATTATATCTCTTATAAAAATTCACGATTTCTCATAAGATTAGGACATTTCTTATAAAACTTCCAAAGTGTATAAGAAATGTACTGGGATTAAATATTTTCTTATAAAAAACTTAAGATTTCTTATAAAAATTGTCACTGGTTTTTACAAGAAAAATTTTTCTAATAAATTTGTTTTTCAATATTTCTAATAAATTTTTTTTTTTTCAATTTTTTGAAAAAAATACCCCCTCCCCACGCTCTTCCTCCTCGAACATCGCCAATTTATAAACCCTAGAATTAGTAAAAATGCCTTCTCTATACTTAGTTATTGTAAAAACTTCTCTCCAACACCACTTATGTAAGATAATATACCTAACTATATGAAAAAATTAAATTCTTTATGTTCGTTGATCACATGCTATCTATACAAAACATAAACAACTTAAATAGTAATTTATTATAATGAAAAAAGTGAGATATTCGAAAAATTTTCATGAAAAAAAGTGAGATGCAAAAGTACTGAAATCGATATTGAAATAATATTTAGTCAAAGTACTATGGTGTTGATCAATCTTATTAGAAAAAAAAACAACTGAAATAGTAATTCGAGAAAAATGAAATGAAAAAAAGGAAGATACAAAAGTACTGAAATCAATACTGAATTAATATTCAATAGAAGTTTTCAGCTGTTAATGTTAACGCAATGAAAAAAAGCGAGATACAAAAATACTGAAATCAATACTGAATCAATATTCAATAGAAGTTTTAAACTGTTAATGTTAACGTAATGAAGAAAAGCGAGATACAAAAATACTGAAATCAATACTGAATTAATAGTAAATAGAAGTACTAAACTGGTGATGTTAATCAATCTCATAATGTGAAGAAACAGTATGTTGCCTTGATAATTTCTAATCCAGTAGAAACGACAGAATTGAATTGTTAATGGCTAATAATCATAGAGAAAACAGAATTCATCTATATTATGTGATACGCCATCATACTTAGGTGATTAGAAAAACACCAGTTCTAACAGTTTCACATGAAATATAGACACATTAAACTTACTAAAATAAAAGTTGTGTGCAAATCTAATATGCTCGGAAATAAAAGAAGGTTCAAATTAATTCGTTGGCTGCTGTCAAGAATTGAAACTGCATTATATAATTATTTGCTTATCGGTAAGCACTGTATTACGTTATGCATTATCACTTATCACGGTGTATTTGATGAAACAATATGATGAGAATCAAGTTATTATAAGTCAGCAACATTCAGACTTGATAGCTTGGTAAATAATTTTTTTACATAGTATGAAGTAAACGAGAAATAAATGTTTCCCTTCCCATTTGCAGACTTAGGACTGTCAGTTACTGCAACTTATGAAAGTCGAAGGCACTTCTGAAGCGACTTTGATAAAAGCGCGAAGACTTGCCTACGAACAACAATAAAGAAGCGTAACTGGTATTGTTAAAAACATTTATTTCTTGTTATTTTATATATTTTTTTAAATCTACCAACTAAATTTGCATTAAAAAGATTTTTTTCATCTTTGATTGATACAAATTCATGAGCATGCTGTCGAAACAAACAAACTGTAAACATGATGTATTTATTATTTTTGCATAACATGGCGCAAAGTTGTTTTCGTTAATAACTACATATGTTAGAATTTGTCATGATCGATTTATTTTTCTTCATTTTATCTGTCAGTTGCATGTTAATAATATATAATATATAATGCACATCGATAACTTAGCTAAATAATCGAGTTCAGTTGATATGAAATTCCATGATGTGATGAACAACATTTCCAAAAAAAGCGACTGTTTTTGTTTCTTGTACAGCAGCCAACGAATTAATTTGAACCTTCTTTTATTTCCGAGCATATTAGATTTGCGCACAACTTTTATTTTAGTAAGTTTACTGTGTCTATTTTCATGTGAAACTGTTAGAACTGGTGTTTTTCTAATCACCTAAGTATGATGGCGTATCACATAATATAGTTGAATTCTGTTTTCTCTATGATTATTAGCCAGATAAGATTGATCAACACCATAGTACTTTGACTAAATATTATTTCAATATCGATTTCAGTACTTTTGCATCTCACTTTTTTTCATGAAAATTTTTCGAATATCTCACTTTTTTCATTATAATAAATTACTATTTAAGTTGTTTATGTTTTATATAGATAGCATGTGATCAACGAATATAAAGAATTTAATTTTTTCATATAGTTAGGTATATTATCTTACATAAGTGGTGTTGGAGAGAAGTTTTTACAATAACTAAGTATAGAGAAGGCATTTTTATTAATTCTAGGGTTTATACACTGGCGATGTTCGAGGAGGAAGGGCGTGGGGAGGGGGGGGGGGTGAGATTTCATTCCCTTTTTCATTAAAAAAATTTCTCTATGCATTAAAGGTTATTAAACATCTCAACTGAGATTATTGATAATATGTACTGTTAAAATACATGCAATAAAATTGTTTGGTTAAACTGTTAACTATCATTCAGAATTCCTAGTTGTATTCAATATATAAAGCTTCGAAATTTTGTTTGTAGTAGATTCAAAAGAGGAGTTATGATTTACGTTGTTATATCTGATGAAACATTCGGTACTCATTGATCAATTTAAGTTTGGCGTTGTAAGAACAAAATGTATACATTTTTTGCATTTTTTGGCCATTTTAATGTCATAATTTTTTCATTTTCGATACACTGCCATTTTGACTTGGTGTCTGATACGAAAGAAGTATAAACTCCTGAGTCTGGAAGAGGTCCATTATGAAATACGGCTGCAACTACTTTAAATTTTGTTTTATGTATCATTAGTTTTTGAGTGATCCCTGAGATAGAACATTTTATTTTTGTTGTTTCGCCTGTTGCATCAGGTTCAAAGAGCGAAAATTGTATCACGATGCAATCTGATGTGTTTATATCTATTTTCATTACTAAGGGTTTAGAACATTTAGGACAAAGTTCGCCTGCAACTGATTTCCAACCTAATGGTACACTGTTATTAATAAGAGTCTGTAAGGATGTCGCTTTGCGAGTGATAGTTTTAGATAAAAGTTTAACGGGAATTTTGAAAATAGTGTCAATTTTTTCTGACAAAACTTTGTATGTACATTTTTTGCATTGCACGATAGTGATGAGTGTGTATTTAACAGCATTTTTTAATGCAGCTGATTTTTCGCATAGAGCACCCAAAAATTTTGATGCATCAAATTGTTTGTTTTGTATGAATTCATCTCCTGCAAATCGTTTCACAAACCTTATGTCAAGTTTTTGTTGGTGATCTAAATAATAATCCAGAAACTTTGAAAGAGCATCTGTATTTTTGGATTCATATAAATAACTTCTTATACGATCTGATTGAATAATGCACTGCAAGGTTGCGTTTGCATACCCTGATATGTTGTTAACGTTTGGCAAACCACGTATGTCGAAGATTCGTTCTTCATTATGAGCAAGTATTTGAGACTCTGAGCAGTGTTTCGAAATTGTCCACTTTCTATCAGCAATCTTTTGATGATTTACCTTTCTTATCTCGTAATCTTCAAGAGGAGGATCATGAATTTTTCCTAATCTATTGTACTCAACTATTGCTTTTTCACAAGCGGTCACTTTGCAAGGATCAAAATTTATCAAATGAAGTCCTTCGAGTGCAGTAACTCGTGACAACGCTACATAAGTTTGCCCATCGCTGAATATGTCGTTTCCAGCTTTAATTATAACACTTTTTAAACTCAAGCCTTGACTCTTGTGTATGGTCACGCCATAACTGAGACATATTGGAAACTGTTTTCTAATAACGTAAATTTTGTCCATTACTTCAAACTTAACACTTACTAGTTCTATATCACATACCTCTTCAGTTGACAATGTTATAGAAATTTTCTCATAAAATTTGTCGTCTATTGATGGAGTTACTGATTGAATTGTAGCAATAGTGCCATTGACAAGACCTTTTGTAACATCAATATTCCGCCTTATCATGATCTTTGCGCCAATTTTTACCGTTATGAGTTTAGACAGCCCAGCTGTTCTTGAAATGCCTTCTTTATCAGAATTCAATGCTTTAATTACTTTTGCTTTCAAATAATTTGCACATTGAAACTCGTCACGTACATGGAGCAAGATTTCTGGGGTTGACAATTTTTCGAGCATAGCAGAATTTAGCATGTCACATAAATAGTTCGTTGGCAACAAACATACTGTCTCAAAGGGTAATGAATTCATGTACACACAAAGCTCATTTAATCGTTCATTAAAGCTAGACGTATGGAATTCTATGACTCTTGTTTGTAACAGTTCAATATCTGTTGTCAGAATTGTGCCAAAGCGTAATCGAGACAATAATTGTCTATATGTTTCATCATTTTTTGTCGCATGTTAATGGTTAGCACCTCATACTTAAAGAGGATCCACAAGTTATAAGCGCTTAACGAGCCAAGATATTTGTTTACTTGATCTTCAGACATTTTCACGAAACTAGGATCCTCACGAACAGGTGGAAGTTGAAGTAAATCACCGAATAAAAGTATATGTTTTCCACCAAACCACCCATTTTCCTCTTGCGATGAATTGAATATTTCAATGAGCCGGAGATTGATGTACATCAGTGTCACATTTGAAATCATGGAAACTTCATCAATGATTATTAATTCTACATTTTTCAGTTCATCCCTCAGTATTTTTATAACTGTGCCCGATAATTCTTTATACGTAGGAGTTTTATCATGCTCAACTGACAACTGAAAAAGTCTGTGAACTGTCAAGCCATTTATATTAAAAGCTGTTATACCCGTTGGAGCGGTTACAGCTGTACCTTTCTTATATTCTTCTTTAATATGACCTCGGAGTGCTTGTATTAAACGGCTTTTGCCAGTTCCACCTTCTCCACTTACAAAAAGTCTTAATGGTTATTTTTTTGCATCGATAGCTGAGCAAACTTGATTGAAAACCTTTTTTTGATCTATATTTAATCCTGCAATCACTTCTGAAAGATCTTCGTTTAACTTAGCTCCTGCATCGTGAAAATCTTTCATCGCATCACCAACTTCAACAGGGTCACAACCCAATGAATTTTCATCTTTATTTTTATTTGCAGAAGGATTATCAATTTTCTCTTGAACCATTTCCTTAACAGCATCAATTCCATTTTGGATATCAGTAAATTTTTCATGATATTTCATGGCGTCATGGAGAGTTGATTGAAATGCTGAGAAAGATTCTGCATACGAGTCACAGCCATTTTTTAATTCAGAAATATCTCTCCATGGTTGAAATAATAACAACAAAGCATAAAAGTATCTTTCTGGTTGAATTTTTGGATTGTTCCTGTAGTGGTTGATAAGGTATGGACGATTCCTTTTTCTGAAATATTTTTTTCCTATAGAAAAGTGCTCTACTTCCGGATCGACTGGTGGTTTATAGACGATATTATACCATCGCGCGAAGTCGTATAGTGTCATTGATTCATAACTCTGTGGCCTTCGAGGATAGTAATCGTCAATGATATTAGGACAAAAAATGTCAGTAGATTCAGGATTCAACTGTTCAATTTCGTGTTTAGATTTAATTTTACGATTTCTAATCAAATTGACGTCCAACCATAAAATAGTCGTTTTGGAGTCCGTTCCATACAAGGGTATACCTAATAAACTATCAGCCGCTTCGAGAGCCCCACACTCTCTATTATTCAAAGCCTGCATCCCAATATTCCATAACTTTTTACTGACTGATTCACTCGATTGGATATCCGTGAAGACATTGCCAGCATAGCTTTTTTCACTTTTTGTCGTGTACTTTGTACAGTACCAGTTCAAAATAGTTGATTTTTCACCGACGAATTGTATGTCCATGTTGCCTTCCCAAGCAGTTCAAATAGTTGGATTATAATCGTTTATATCTACTTCTTTTTTGCTTCGAGGCAGATCATACAACCGACTATTGCTTTGTAATTTTTTTCTACCAGCAATAGATGTAATAACATCTCTCAATAATAATGTTTTAGAGATCGGTCTAGAAAATCCAAAACGACATACAGACTTCGTTCGACCATTGTTCAACTTTTTCCTTCGCAAGCAGTAAGAATTATGATGGTGTTTTTGATGAGATAGCACTCGGTTGTACAAAGTTGGGGAAATTTTAGGGTTAGGTATTCTGCAAGTAATATATTTTGTAATGAATTTGGCGACGATTTCGTTATCGTCCATCCCTAATATTGGAGCATCTTTCACCCACAGTAATAAATGAAAATGCTGAGTACCTCTACCTTGATACTCTCTTCTCCAAAAATGATGAATTATTTTTCCGATAGGGTGATCTTTCGAATACAAGAAATCCAACATAGCATGAAATTTGTTGTCAATAAATCTTGAAACAGAAACAGGGTCCGAGGCAATGATTTGGTTAGCTGACGTTTTATTCATTTGTGGATTATTAACTTCACGAACATAATCTATCATATCTGTCCATAGCCATTCTGCTGGACTCAAAGTTAAGAACCAAGTGGCCGGCCCATAATTTTCAATCATACATCGTAAATTGCTTCTTGGAATATTCCAATATTGCTCTGTATTTCTAAGGCGCGAGTATATTGTTGTTAATTGTCGTTCCAGCAATTCTTTCGACATGAGTTCTAAATAATATCCTGCAGTATACTTTTCACGCGGGTTACTGACATTTAGCTTCTGATATATTCCAGCTTTTATCTGCCTTATATTGTGATCGTTTAACAGATAAAAAATATATTGTATGTCAAGTCTGTATCTTGGATCTTTAGATTTTAGCTTTACTTTTATAAATGCTGAATCGCCTAGATGTATTGGTCTTTCTTCATATTGTCCGTTGATTCCATTAGGATACAAATGTGGAAAGCACAATAGATCTAAAATTTTACACCGATTGTCTAGAGGTGAATCTTGAACTTTGCACTGTTGATATAAGGTAGTTGAACTTTTGTTTTCACGTTTGTCATAAATAGGATAAATTGTAAATTGTTCGTAATAGCTGTCATCAGCATTTGCTTGAGTCACAAGTGCTGGCTCTTTTTTCAATTCTTTCTCTACATCAGCGTCTTCTGCTCCGGCAGCATATTCAATATCATCTGCATCCTGTAGATCACTACACAATTCGCTTGGATTTCTCGGAAGAATGATATCTTTATGTAAAGGATTGATTTTTTTCAGAAGTAGCAAAGCGTCGTATAAATCAGTGACATTTATTAAATTTTCGAAGATTTTTTTGGCTTTTGTTGGAAGACTGCGAACCAGAATGTATAATTCATGATTCAAATTGATCGCATCTGTCGGTTTGCAGATTTTTTTCATACTCTCTTCTAATGGTAAAGGTAAATGAAAAGTTCTCCCTTTTACTTTTTGAATTTTATGTTTATGTGGAACGTTCTTTTTCTTTGATATCGTGTCCATTTGTTGAACAACTTGAAATGCTTTGGCGCGTTGAATGAAAATTCTTCCGTAATTGTTTAAGCGTTCTATTTCTGGAGGAATAGGGTCAACTTTCAAATTGTTTTGAATACAAATCGGTGGCATTTTATTTTTACGAAAATGATTCAAGCAGTATTTGCAAATAAATTCACTTTCTATTTCATTCGTTTCAGCGAAAGATTTAAAACTTTTCCACGATTCAGAAGCAAGAACCGTTCTCATTTTGCTAAAATTTGTGACTTCATGTAGATGACACAGTTTTTGACAAGAAATGCAAGGATTTATTGGAACGTCAGTGGACCGTTTTAATAAACTTTTAAAGGCATTTTTGTAATGAGCTATAATGTCTTCCTCACTAAGATTTACCTTGCATTCATCAGTTGCTACATTGCAGGCTTCGAGTGCCTTATTACGGACGGTTTTCAGACAATCAACATCATTTTTATCAAATGCTTCATCAAGTGTATTCATCAGGCGATAATTACTCATTATTTTATTAACTATCCTTTTTATGGTCCTGGCTTGTGGAAAATGTGGTGCTAACAGTAAAACAGGCAAAAAAGTCGATTTGCAAGTCTTCGGCTCAATGTAGCACATAAAACAGTGGCCTAAGCTATTGGACATGTGTTCCCTGTCACACAATCGTATTGCATTAACGAAAGTATGAAGATTCTTAATATCACATGAAATTAAAGATTTTAAAGAGTTTTCGTATCGTAACAACATAGATGCATCTTCAAGGCGACATTTTTCGTTGCAGCTCCAATATTTCCTTCCTTTATTGTCATATTTAACAGGGAATATATTTGTCACATGACCGAATTCGTTTACAACGTAGTTATTAATTACTTCCTGAGATTTCTTTTCAAACGGCAGTTGAGATTGTTGGGAAATATTGTTATCATGTGGAGAATCAAGTTTAAAACTCGAACTGGGTGTTACTTGCGTGACATTGATTTTATTATCAGATTGTTTTGTTTCAATTTTAGCATATGTATGATCAAATTCTGAGGTGTTTGATTTGAGATTACCCAATAATAGGTAATGGTTGTATGATGCTTCATAATAATATGCTTCTGAAGTAGGTAGATGTTTTGAAATTCCACATAAAGCTTCAAATTTTTCTCTGACATTGAGGTTAGGACAATTTTTTGCCCGCGTAAGGCACACTTCAGCTTTACTTTGTAGCATAGCCAAGTCTTTTTTTATGTGATAGATGTATCGATTTCTTTCTTGTATGCATCGCGTGTAAATATTAATAGCACTTAGTCGATTATCTAATCGTGATTTTGAAACAACCTTTTTATCCATCGATTTAGCAATATTCTTTATGACGGCTTCTGAAGACAAGCGTAAAGCTGTTGAAGATTTTAATTTACGAAATTGGTTATTATTACCATTTTTATGTTTCATTGGAAATGTATTACCGTTTTTCGTACGTTTTTTCCGTCGACTTAATAATTTAGAACGTAAAACGCGCAATCGTCTATTATGAAAGAAAGGTTTCGGAATGGGTCATTCAAAACAATGCGGCCATGACGCAAAACACAGTATCTGACTTTCACATTCATTCTTCTAGAATTACTCACATTACGCAACCTTTTGCCTAGTTTAATATGTCTATTTTTTTGTAATAACACGTGAGCTTTTATTTGTAATAGCCCTTTTTTTCGTCGATTCGCATTTTATCTTCTTTTTGAGGACATTTAATTCTATTGGTTGCATTGTGTAGTTGACGTCGCTGAAGTATCAAACGTTGATTTTTTTTAAAATAACGTCGTAAATAAAGTTTTGGTTTATTCAACACAACTGCGTTTGTTTGTCTATTAGCCTTTTTCTTGTGCAAAATATGAAATTTATTTTTTTGATAGTAATTTTGTGTTTTTTGCAATATGCTAACCTTAATTTTTTGGTAATAATTTTGTTCTTTTTCCAGCTTTCTGATTCTATTGTTTTTCTTTGCATAATACAATTGATGTTTTGTCTTTACTTTAGATTCTTCTATTTCATTTATCTCTTTTTGTTCCTTATGGCTCAACGTAAGATTTGAATATTCAGTAAAATTTTCCAAATTAAAATTTTCCATGTTACTGTTTGAAACGTTCCTTGACAGGGTACCTAGATTATCAATAGACGGGAATGGCTGCAAATCGTGATTTCGTAGGATGTACAGTAAGTGATTGCGCATTTTTGACAAATCATATTTTATTTCATCGGGTTTCATTTCAAAAGCAAGCGAAGTAGCAAACGCGATAGCGTATACACCGCAATCATTCAAATTTGGTTGCTGATCAACTGTAGGAAAGTATATAGACGTATTATTTACAGAATGAAAAGGAAATAGCTTTTTAAGATATTGTTCATGATGCTCATGCAACCTTTTCTTATTCAAAGAGTCGTATATAAATATATCAATTGCGTCATAATAGCAACAAACCCAGTGACCTCCAGGACAATCTGTTTTCGTAAAATCATCACTACTCATACTGAACAAAATTTGTATATGGCATTTGTTCTTATTTATTGGACGGATTTGTTCAGGTGTTTGTAATAAAAGAGGAGAAAATGGTGTATATGAAGTTTTTTCTTTCACTAATTCGTTAAAAAGATCAATGTGTGCATCGTTAAGCCAAGCTCCACTAGTAATTATTCGTGCACTTTCATTAGATAGCTCACATCGTCTTCGTTTCCTTGATTTTGATGTTGAAGTCTTTTTCCTTTTTTGCTTCTGATTAGAATGATTTTCTTGAAAAAAGTTCATAGATTTATTTTCTTGAGCTGAATGATCAAATAAATTTTGCACTTCTGTTCTCTGCTTTTTAGACTTTTCCAATGTTGTTTCAAATGTGATTGGTATTCGACGTTTCAGCTTATTATTAATTATATCTTGACAAGTAACTCAACAGTTTTTATCAACTTTCGAAATTTTGCCATGAAGATCTTTTTCATTGACCGTGGTTTTACAAATCTTATCAACCAAAGTTCGTGACAATCGACTTTATTAACCTTTTCATTATCATGTGACTCTAGGGACTGAGTTAAAATATTTTCGCATTTATCCGGCAAATCAGTTACTTTTATATGATTAAACTTATAGTCTTTTTCAACTGACAAAGGTTTTTTTTGTAACTTGAATATTTTGCTTCGAGAAATATTCAATTTCTCAATTTTTTGAGAAGCATTTTTATTTTCATTCCACCCAGGAAGGTCGCTTGAAACAGACGTGTTTTTAAGTACAGTCAAGTCACTTGGAGAAGAAATGTTTTGTTCTAGTACTACTTTGTTGCTTGCAGCACACATTTTGTTTTTTATATATATACAGTCTTGGCATCTGAAACGTATGATTTGTTTTTGTTTGCATTAATTTTGTTGCATTGAGAAGACACTACTTTGACTGGCATCATGTTATGATTTTGAACTGCCGGAAATTTTTTATTACAAGAAATAATTTTGTCACTTTGAGTGGGAAAATCGCTATTTTCATTGTTAGCTGATGTTTTTCTTTGTAGATAAAGTGTATGCTTACGACGCTTATCTATTGCTAATGGAATCGGCAAAACTTTTTGTTGCTTTCAAACTGAAAAGTCTTCTTGGATAAAATGTTCGAACACAGACTTGGTCAGCATAGTGTACAAGTGTGACCGCAATTTTTCAAACTTATAAAGCACTTTTTGCGGATCAATACCTAAAGCGAGTGATGTAGCAAACGCTATAGCATATGGTCCACACGAATGGCCATCCTGTTGTTGCTGCACTTTAGCGAAACGTACAGTCGCTTCATTGATTACCATATGAGGATGCAATCTTTTTAGAAATATAATCTGTTCTTTGTGTAATCGCACAGATCCTAACTTCGAATCGTAAATCGTAATTTTTTCAGTGTCGTAGTAACTGCATGTCCAATGTCCCGGACGATGTAAAATTTGAATATGATCTACATCAGGCCGAACAGGTTCAATGAGAAACGGTGCATCTCGCAAATATGTTGGTCGAATTTCAACATTCATTTTGTCATGCAGCAAGCGCGCAAAACAGTTCATATGAACATCTTCAAGCAATCCACCAGTTTCTGCATGATTCATTATAATCTTTTTGTCTCTAGTCGTTAGATCGGTACAAAAAAATGCTGGATCCATATTTGTACTATTCTACTATATATCTACGTGAACAATGTGTCGAGGTTCAGAACACGAATGATCTCCACTACTTGTTTAGAGAAACTGAAAACGATATCTTATCAGCGCAAATGACAGCCTTTGGAGCAAAAAAGATAGCTTGTATTGGTACGAGAGGCTACCTGCTTGGTGCAAATGGTAGTCAGTATTGGCTCAAGTGGCAGCCTGTATTGTGTAAAAAGAAATTGTACGGCACAAGTAACAGCCTATATGATGCAAATAGCACTTGTACGGCGCAAGTGGCAGCCTGTATGGCGCAAGTGGCAGCCTATATGGTGCAAATAGCACTTGTACGGCGCAAGTGGCAGCCTGTATGGCGCAAGTGGCAGCCTATATAGTGCAAATAGCACTTGTACGGTGCAAGTGGCAGCCTGTATGGCGCAAGTGGCAGCCTTGGTAAAGGTATGGGTGGGGAAGGGTGCGATGCCTTGAAAACTCCGGATTTGTAAATCTGGAAAAAAGAAATAAAAAAATAATTGCAATGACAATTCCCTATTTCAAGAATTACAATTAGTCAAAAATGCATATGTTGATATCTCAAAAAGTAACCGAAAAAGGATAAAACACTTTACAAGTGTGTTCATGATGTATCCTAGTGCCCGTTCTTGGCGAAAATTTCATTGATAAAAAATAGCTATTTGTTTATCTAGGTGCAAAAGTATGACGTTTCGCGGCGGGGCCAATGTTTTCGAAACAAGGATAAAGTAACATCGCGCCTGTCGGCGCCGTGAAACGTCATAACTTTTCCGCCGAGATAAACATCTAGTTTTTTATATCGAAACCATCACCAGCGGGTTGTCACGTGACCTGCGCAGACGCTTTGCACGTCACCCAACACAACCTGAAATTTTTTCGTTCCTCCGCGTGAGGTGAAAAAGTCGCTGGTGATGGTTTAAGGTATAAAAATATTATATAATTTTGTTAAGAACAATATACAACTTTTTATGCACAGAATATAAAATTCTTTGATTTGAAATTGAAAAAATGACAAACATAAGTAAGACATTTGTTTATTTACGAAGCTAGCAATAAACTTGATTTCATGTCACTTATGAGTTGTGACAAAACGATGAAATTCTTTTTAATAAAAAATGAATTAAGGTATTTTGATCAATCTAAATTGATTGTTGCGGATTAACAAAGATTATTTACTTATGAACACCTTCAACATAACGTTATATTCTATTGTAATAAATTTATCGACTAGTATACTAAAAAAAATTTTTAAATATTTTTTGTCTATATTACAAATATATAAATACCTAACTTCATTTTATTAAAACCCCATCAATAAATATTTTTAAATATTCCGGTCAATATTTTTTTTTTGCCCTAGCCATCAAATACATTGAAATATAGTTTAATTATGCTTATAATAAAGAATTTATATGTAAAATCAACCATCAATACATAAACATATTTCATTATGTAAAGTTAGGTGGATTCTTGAGTTTGAAGTAAAAATTTACTCTTAATTAAGAGGTTAGTTTTGAATTTTCTAAAACTTGGAGGGCAGTGTAACATACACCTAACTTTTAAAAGCACTTTCGAGTCTAGTTTTGTCCGTAAGAAAGTTTTCATTCTCTACTAGGAAATAAAGGTTTTATGTCACCTATAATTATGATTACGTTTGTTTACCTTTCAATCGTTGGAAATCACCTATATTGTAACTATATTTTCGGTGAAAATATTCCAGCTTAATCCAGTACTTTGCAGTAAAAAATTCGATCGCGGATCGCCAGAGCTACGCGAAATCGTTTTAATAATTAAGCAATCAAAAACAACACGGGAACTATTGTCACTTGTAACCGGTGACAGGAATTTTGTACGTAATACGTATGTCTCAGTTGATGTTTATGAATTTGTGATCCTTGTAAAATTGTGTGACGTGAATTGGGATACATTGAAATACAACATGGCGGAAGTCAGTGGAAATGTTGACACAATATGTGTGTGTGTGTTAGTGTGTGTGACCAAGAAGGCTTCGCGTTACCAACCAAACCAGTGTTCCCCAGTATCGATCGAGTATCGATTACTATCGATTTCACTTCTCTTTCTAGCATCGATTCAGTTCAAAAGTTTCCTTGATTTGACAAATTTGAAAACGCGGAAAAAGGAAAAGCTTTACCCGAAATTCCCAAAATCTTATCTATATGGATCAGCTTCGTAATAACGTCCAGAGCATGGATTTAAATGAAAACGTAAGTAATTTGTATTTTATTTATTAGTGAGCTGTTTATTTTTTGAGATTAATTTGTAATGCATTTTTATAATACTTATTTTGCAATTGAGCACATGCTCCTGACAATTCTGACTAAATATCTCGGTCCGAGACACCTTGTCATTTTACTTATCATTAAAATTTTTTTTTGTTTGATTTAAAATAATAAAATTAACATGAAAATGAATTGCATTATTTATGTTCCACGTTTTTTTATGAAAAATTTAAAGATCAATGTCTCCTATATATACATACATACACAAATCTAAAAATAATAACGAACATATCTAGAATGGATTGCGTTTAATTGCGTTTGATGAAAAATAAAAAGATTTTGGGAACTTGCTTTTGATTTTTTTTACACATTATAGGTGTCACCAAACGAACAAAATATTTTGCAATTGCTGCAGCAACTGATGCAGCAGCAATTTATGCAACAATTGCAAGACCAGCAAAATCAATTTCAACAACAATACGAAAAAAAAGGAAAAGTGGAGAAAAAGATAGTGACAATAATGAGAAAGCTACCGACAGCGAAATTGAGGAACTGGAGGATAAGCGGGAAAATGATAATAAAAATAGAGGTAAAACAAATTTGAATGCATAAAGTTTATATAAATTGATAGTTTTATTTTTGAAAAATGTACAAAACATATATATTTATTTAATAACTACTTTTTTTTAAATATTCACAGAACGAAGAGTACGAGGTGGCAGAAAAGTTCAAAATCGAAACTTTATGCATCTGTTGCATGATTTTTGCGGGAGCCCCTATTATATTCGCAGGGGCGGTGGTCGAGGTGGGGGCAGAGGGAGGGGAAGCAGAGGCGGGAGTGTGGTTTGATACTGTATGTAATAATGTAATAATGTTGTAATAATGTTCGATTCAAGAAAAAAAATAAATAATTTGTACTTTTACAAAACTTGTATTCATTGAACTTATTTTTACAATTTATAATTATATCTAATATCGAAGTTTGCTATTTTTACAGCCCAATTTCCTTTTCTTTTTAATTTTAGTTGTTGAATTTGAAGATTTTTATTTTCATGAATTTAATCTATTAAAAATTAAAAGTTCAACATTGTGAAGTAAAAAAAAACTATTTTAAACGGAAATTATAAAAAAAACTGGGAGATAAAATTGTACGGTGAAACATTTTTTTGAATTTTTTCAAATTCCAATTTGGATTTAAAAAAAAAAATATTGCTTCCAACTTATAAAATTTCAATTAAAATTTCTGAAAGATGATCTATATGTATAAACGTAAATGTCAAGATGATACATTTTTAAGATTGAAACTTTTTTTTCTCGAGAACAATTGGTCTGATCTAAATTCCAAGGAGACCAAATTGAATTGTTTTCAAAGAATGCTCATTAAGAATTAGAAATTTAATAAAAAAAGAACCAGACAAAAACAAACAGAAGTTTAAAAAGCGTTAAATAGTTGTTTCGACAAGCTAGGAAAATAATGAAATAATTGTAAAGACGGTAGTTCTACTTTTTATTTACAAATTAACATTGAAACTCATGTCTAATTACATTAAATAATTGAGAAATTGGGGATATGGATTTTTCATTTTGAAATAATTTTTACTAGAGAATATATTCAAAAATAACTATATAAGACATTTTTACCTTATGCATTCACTTTTCAAATTCTGAAGGAAGAAAGCAATTTGCTTTTTGGATTTTATTTTTGGAAGCCATAAAATACTTCCAAGAGGCGTCTAAAATATTCGTCCAAGGTCACCTGTAACAAGGAAAATTCACACAAAGTATTGACTCAGAGTACACCAAAGCATAACAAATAAAAATTGCCTATAAAAATGTTTGCTGTTGAAATATATTAAACAAATTGCTCTTGAAATAGCAAAAAATCATAATTAAAAATGTCAGTTAGGATTATAGATATTTTGAACTATTTATTTTATCGTACGAGCTGCAAAAAAGAGTACTTATCTGATCGGATTGTCATGCATTGACGATTTCGAAGTTTGCGTCCAATATTCCATTATGAAATAAGAAGTCCTGATGATTCCCGTGACACCAATAAGCACTTTCATAATAATAATAGAAACTTTCAAGATTTTTTTTTTGACTTGACGTTTATCCACGTATAATCAACGGCTAATATGAAACGTCAAATAAATAAATATATATATGTCAGTTTGGCAGTCCAATCGCGTCTACCGAACATTTTGTTTATAAAACACGACCTGACACTAGTACACGATTGACGTCAATGGACATTTAGATTCGAATGTGCGCGCGGTTTGTGGCGAGCCCCCTCGTAAATGGCGGCGCGTTGGCGAAAGGTGCGAGAGAGAAAGAAGCGGGCCGGTATTTTCTTTCCTTTGTTACTGTGTGAAACACACACACACGGACTTGTGGGGGTATTGAATTATGGCCGCCTCGAGTTTATTCAAGTAAAATTGAATAAACTCCCGTATTATGTGATGTGGCTGTTAATATTTGCACGACATTATTTGCACGGCTAGTGGGAGCCGTCTCTAATATCCAAAAATATCCAAAAATGGACTTAACTACCCACAGTGGTACGCCAGCGGCGCCATCTATATATTTTCCCGTGCGATACTAATCCTAAGCTCTGAAGTATGCTGCAGGTGCTGGAGAGAAAGTTGGAAGAAGGAATTGACCCGCGAGACGAAGGAATAAATGTATAATAATCTCAGTTGGCGCTTCATCTCTTTGAGGTTATGTTTTTTTTTTTTTTTTTTTTTTTTTCATTAATTCTATAATCCCAACTGAGATTATTGATTCGAATGAATAAAGTTGCATTCAGAGTGCATTGGAGGAAACTAACATTAATGAATAAAAAGGAGAAGTATTGGAGTAACGAGAGACGATGAGTGTCTGGCTATCGTATTGAACGCTAAATATTCATTTCAACTCACCATGAACATCTCCGTGTAACATTGATGAAACTCTATTCACTATAACAGCAATTGAATACTTTGTGCGGCTGCTAATTCAACATTGTCAAGAAAAGATTTATCGGAGTAACGTTTGAACACCAGCAGACATCAAATATGTGGCATTCAGCTACGTTGTCGGCCAACAATCGTGGTGAGTATTGGCTCGTTAATACCGCTGGAAGGTGTTTATAGTCACCCTATCGGGCATCTTCTCATATTAGAAGTATTAGAACTATTGAAATTGCTGGTAAAGTAGAGCATTCACAAAATGTTAATCCTCTGGACGGATATCTTTACGCAGGGGCACGTTCGCTGACGCACTTATATATATTTCATTTTCAATAATAATAATAATGAATTATTAGGTTTATATAAATAAATAACTATTTATTTGTTTATTTATAATAATATACAATAAGATGTACTAATTCTGTTACAAAAACGCCGTAGAATAAAAGAACATCATTTTTCATATTAATGACAATCAAATGAATTTAATCAATTATTTTTACTATATCATAAATTGGGTTTAATTATGATCATATTAAACAAATTGTTTGTAATGATACTATAATCTGGACATAATTAATTATATTCAGATTAAATTATATTTATTATAATTTATATAATTTTGAAAATACTTTACAAAACGAAAGTTTTGATTAATTACAATTTTTCCTGTTTGTGTTGATTAAGGCCAATAAGTAAATATTATAGATTTTATTCAAAAATTAAAGATACTTTTTTATCATTCTCAATGACTCGAAATATTTTAAATAATTTTTTTTCTACATCATACCAAAAAATCGCTTGTAAAAATTACACTGAGAAAATTTCTCAGCGATTGTTCCTATAGTTTATATGAATTTTGGTGTATCGAACATATTCTTTTGTTTTTTCTTATAAACTTTTCATTTATGCCTATACACTGTGGAAACACTGCTAGAACTATAGGAAACACTCCCAGGTCTTCAATAATAAAGACTCTTTATTGGAATGTTTTCTATAGGTTCTAGCAGTATTTCCTTAGTGTATAGTGTATAGTGCATAATTATTATAACTTTTCACTTAAATGAAAAGTTTATAGGAAAAAACAAAAGAATATGCTCGATACACCAAAATTAATATAAACTATAGGAATAATCGCTGAAAAATTTTCACACTGTAATTTTTACAAGCGATTTTTCGGTATGATGGGGAAAATTTTTTTTAAATATTTCGAGTCATTGGGAGTGATAAAAATGTATATTTAATTTTTGAATAAAAACTGTAATATTTACTTATTGGCTTCAACCAACACAACTAGGACAAATTGTAATAAATCAAAACTTTCGTTTTGTAAAGTATTTTCAAAATGATATCCAGTATTTACTCTTACATATGCAATATGGTAACTAATAATGATTGTAGTATCATTAAAAATAATTTGTTTCGTATGATCATAACTTAAGCCAATCACTGATATAGTAAAAATGATTGAATAATTTCATTTGATTGTCATTAATATGAAAAATGATGTCCTTTTATTCTACGCCGTTTTTGTAACAGAATTAGTGCATATTATTATAAATTAATAAATAAATATTTATTTTTTAAGTAAACCTAATAATTTATTATTTATATTATTAGAAATCAAATGTATATAAGTGCGTCAGCGAACGTGCCCCTGCGTAAAGTTATCCGTCCAAAGGATTCACATTTATTGAATGCTCTACTTTACCGGCAATTTCAATAGTTATAATACTTCTAATATTAGACGATGCCCGATAGGGAATTAAATTATTAACATAGTTCCATAACTTCCTCGGGTCATTATTCGCAGCGTTTAATTTTAACTTATAAAAATCATATATAGCTTTTTTTAACATCTTATTCAAATAATTTCTGAATTTATGAAAAACAATTATAAAATAATCATTATGTGGATATTTATTCATTCGTTGATACACTGCATCTCTTTTTTTACACAACCAAACAATTTCATTCGTTAACCATTCGTTTCTATGTTTTAATTTTTTTTTAATTGTATAAACCTTAGTGGATTCTTTTAAATGATTTTCAATGCTATCCCTGTAAACGACTTTGGTCGCTGCGACGTAACTGTTACGTCGCGGAGGTACGTTGTGGTTACGTCGTTGCTACGTCAAAACTTCCTCAGTTTTTTCGTTTCAGCTACGTCATCACGAATCGTCGCAGTTACGTCGCCGCTACGTAACAGCATCGTATATGCAACGTAAATGGCGACGTAGCCGTTACGTTGCCAGTACGTCGTAGTGACGTAATGGGAAAAAAAGTTTTTACCCGGAATTTTTTATTCCTTAACATTTATTATTAATTTTAACGTTATTATAATATTAATGCTTACTTTTTTTTTTAGTGATTTTTTCTTTTTTTTTTGTTTGGCATTGCATTTTTTTGACATTGCATTTTTTCTGGCATTGCATTTTATTTTTCATGAAAAATTTTAAGTAATTAAAAAAAAATAAAAATTTTTTATCAAAAGTTTGCTGCTAGTGATTGCATCACTCGTGCCTTTCATGCGCGAGAAATGACAAATCTACTGGAGAACTGGGCCTGCGAGATACGATAGCATGATTCCTGCAGACATGCAGTCCCCTTTAGCCACAGAAGGTTCTATAAACGTTTAAAAAACTTATTTCGAAAGGTTCTACAAACGATTCAGGAAACTTTTAAACGTTTATGAAACGTTTATAGAACCCTGAAATGTCCGCCTATAAACGTTCGTGAAATCATTTCACAAACGTTTGAGAACATTTATAGAAAGTTCATGAGAATCTTATTTGAACGATTTCATGCGTTCATGGAACGTATTTATGAAACGTTTATAGAACGTTTCTCGAAGTTTTAAAAACGTTTTACATAACTTTTTGATAACCTTACTTAACGAATTGTACATTTTCTTGAGAACATTTCTAGAACGTTCTAAATCGTTTCCCAATGAACAAGAGATCTCACTGTGAGCTCGCTATTTCCTCCCTAAATCGAGTTCACTGTGAGCTCACTGGGTAAGGCTTTTTTTTTCAAATATGCTACGATTATTGAAAGTATATACTGTGATTACAATGTTTATTATCAGAGGTGCCAGAATGCGATATTTTTACCCTCTCTTCATGCGATCTTTTTACCCTCTCTCCACGGCCTCGGAGACTCGGAGAGCGAGCGATTTTCCCTCTCTCCTCACCTGGCGCATCGACTGCCCCCGCTTACATCTCTCCTCGTTTCTATTATGCTTTCTAATTTCTTACCGAAATTGAGATTATTCGTGATCACTCGCCGGGGCCGGGCTCGCTTGAGAAAAAAAAACCTGTTTCTTCTTATACATCGCAGCCACTGGCCTCGAGTTGAATTATTTCAAATTTAAATGCCGCCCGAATGTTTTCCGTGGTCAGGGTTTTTTGCGCGATGTAACTTATTATTTCAATTAATTTAGGAAATTCATCTTTTTGACTAATCAGTCGTTTTAATAGATTTCCTTGATCTTCAAGGAATGATTTTTATCATGACAGTAGTTAATGAAAAAATAAGCATTAATGTTCTAATGTTACATTTTTCTATTTTCACTGTACAAAAATTTCATAGCTTACAAAATTATTAATTTAATCCGATCATCCGATAAATATGACCGTTGAAAAATATAACACAACTTTTATTTGGTTCATTTTATATTGTCGAGCCAAACATTAATCATGCGCCCACTGGAAAATAAACGACTTTTCAGAAAAGTTACATTTTCAACATTATATTATTGACTAAGTTTGGAAAAAATATACAATTGCCAGTATTATACATATTTTTTACTATTTCTCACGGACTAGATATGCTCCTGTAAACAACAGCAAAAATTCTTGAGCAATAAATCAGTTTTTTTTTATCATTAAAAAGCAGGAAATATAAAAAAAATTAAAAACAATCAATTGAACAAAAATAAAGTCCCAGAAGAACGTGATTCATTCGTTTCTGATAATTGTATATTTATTCATTTATTTTCAGATAAATGATGTACTCCGACATTTACTAGCGTATACCTTAATCCCTGAAATAATTAAGTATAAATCCTTCGAATTCAGTACATCTTTAAAAAATATTCACGATTGCACTTTCGAAATAATTCAGTTATCGACTTTAAAAATTAAAAGTACGTAAATTTACTCAAAGTTGTACATTAATCTGATAATCTTCTAAACAAAAAAATGTCAAAAATCAAATTGTCTGAATGTTATACAAAATAAGCTGTGTAAACAACTTGCAAGTACATACTTTTATTATTCGACAACCCTCAAATCACCAAATTGAACTCTCGGTTAATTTGGTATACTTTGAGGTAATTTCCACGACATCCAGGAGGTGAAGTCGAGGCGCGTTTTTTTGGTAACGATGGTCTCCCTAATCGCAATGTTTATCATCCATCTAAGAAAATGTTTTTCATTGAAGAATAATATATATAATAAAATATAATAAAAAATATAAAAAAATATATAATAAAATTAAATTATTGAACAGCTGACAATAAAACTCGGAAGAGCAAGAGACAAAGAGATACGAAACTATATGTTGCTTGTCTCTATGTGTCTCTACTTGCCCGAGTTTTATTCTCAGCCGTTCAATCGTATATTTTATCTATAATAAACAATGTACCCGAAGTATATACTTTCAATAATCGTTGCATATTTGAAAAAAAGCCTTACCCAGTGAGCTCACACTGAGCTCGATTTAGGGAGGAAATAGCGAGCTTACAGTGAGATCTCTTGTTCACTGGGAAACGATTTAGAACGTTCTAGAAATGTTCCCAAGAAAATATACAATTCGTTAATTAAGGTTATCAAAAAGATATGTAAAACGTTTTTCAAACTTCGAGAAACGTTCTATAAACGTTTCATAAATACGTTCCATGAAAGCATGAAATCGTTCAAATAAGGTTCTCATGAACGTTCTATAAATGTTCTCAAACGTTTGTGAAATGATTTCACGTAAGTTTATAGGCGGACATTTCAAGGTTCTATAAACGTTTCATAAACGTTAAAAGGTTCCTGAATAGTTTGTAGAACCTTTCTAAAAACGTTTTTTAAACGTTTATAGAACCTTCTGTGGCTAATGGGGCTTACTTTAATCATTCTACATAAAACTTGAAACATGAGAAAAAAAACCAGCAGCCATCTGGTGAGCGCTTGGGGAGAGCGCGCGAATTATCAAAATTTGAATTACTTTATATTCAAATTTTGAAAATTCGCACGCTCTCCCCAAGCACTCACCAGATGGCTGCTGGGTTTTTTTCTCATGTTTCAAGTTTTGTGTAGAATGATTAAAGCAAGTGCATGTCTGCAGGAATCATGCTATCGTATTTCGCAGGCCCAATTCTCCAGTAGATTTGTCATTTCTCGCGCATGAAAGGCACGAGTGATGCAATCACTGGCGGCAGCAAACTTTTGATTAAAATTTTTTATTTTTTTTTAATTACTTAAAATTTTTCATGCAAAATAAAATGCAATGCCAGAAAAAATGCAATGTCAAAAAAATGCAATGCCAAACAAAAAAAAAAGAAAAAATCACTAAAAAAAAAGTAAGCATTAATATTGTAATAACGTTAAAATTCATAATAAATGTTGAGAAATGAAAAATTTCGGGTAAAAATTTTTTTTCCCATTACGTTACTACGACGTACTGGCAACGTAACGGCTACGTCGCCATTTACGTTGCATATACGATGCAGTTACGTAGCGGCGACGTAACTGCGACGATTCGTGATGACGTAGCTGAAACGAAAAAACTGAGGAAGTTTTGACGTAGCGGCGACGTAACTACAACGTACCTTCGCGACGTAACAGTTACGTCGCAGCGACCAAAGTCGTTTACAGGGATAGCAAATATATTTTATTTTATAATTCAATTTATTTGTTAAATTTCTGACCATAGAATCCACATATCTTTCATTAAACACTGTTTGCCAAAATTCTTTTGAAGTTAATTTTAAAAATTTTTTGTAGTTAATCTTAGTTATTTTATTCTTTTGATAATAATTTTGATGATAAATTTGATATCCCTTTTGATAATAATTGTTTAAATATTTATTGATGAGAGTAGTTGATTTTTTAATGTCTAATAAATTCATATCTCTTATTATGAAATGGTTTCGATTGTACTGTATTTATCTAAAAAGTCGTCTAAATTTTCTACAAACTGATTTTTATCACCTGTATGAGGTTTATAAAATGTTGTGATTAGAACTTTCATTGTATCTTTAAAAATGTCTATATTAAAAGCTTGAATTAACCCAATTCGAACATCGGACACTTAATAATTACATTTATTTGAAATATAAAGAACAGTACCCTCGTTTTTATTATATTTACTATTTCAGTAATAAAAATCATAGTTATCTAATTCAAATTCTTTCACAAATATTATATTGAATGATTCTGTACAAATTATGATATCCGGTTTCTTACACATGCTAGAGATTGTTATTTTTGAATCCTCAAAATGTCCCTAGTGTCATGCACCCAGGTGTAAGGTAGAAATCCGAAATTTCCGTGCTCAGATTATTCTTTATGTATTTCAGAAATTCACTTTGGGTGTTTAGTACAACAAATTTGAGTTTTAGAAAGATAAACGCGCTGCTTGTAATTTTCTGGACTGATGATCATGAATTTGGTATGATATATTCATCATCATTACATTCATTTTTATCAACTATTACTTGAAATGATTATTTATCAAATTGTATTGTTTGGGAAATGCATATTTAGCCCTTTAAAAGTTTCTATGGCATTCTTCCTTGGATACATCTCCAAAACATTTTTTCTCTAAACATTCTAAGTCACGTTTTTCCAAAAATTTCTGCATAACATTATGTTCGGTTTTTCACCACAACCTAGCTTTGTTCGCGTCTTATAAATTTTAACGCTATTTCCAGATTTTCATCTCAGTCGTTCACATGTGCATACACTTCGTCGCAAGTTTTATTCAATACTTGATGCTTTTTTGTGTTGGTAGTTTCTTGAAACTTTTTTCCTAATAGATACTTATAAAATGCATATTTCAGCAAGATGCATATCCTTCCAATGATTTTCAGGGTTCCTGATGATAAATTTGGAATCACATGTGGTATGGAAGGACGAAAGGGACCTAAGGACCAAACTCGTCTTGGCTTACTCTTTAATGCTTTCGAATCGGATACTGTGACCAACCGGTTTTGATCCATAGGTCCCTTTTGTCGTTTCACGACACATATTTGCAAAAGTATTATTTTTAAATATATTTTTTGAAAACGAATTTTGAATGAAACTTCAATTATTTGCAAAAAAATCGAATTGTTTCTATGATTGTTTTGTAGGCTAATTACGAATCTGGCATTATATTCGGAAAACTTATTTATTTACACCTTTTTTTCAACAAATATTTGCACAATTTGAGTTTTAGAAAGATAAATGCACTGCCTTTAATTTTTCCTTCAAGATTCTCTTTCAAATTTTTCGTCGGAATTTTTTCTTCATCATTTTCTCTCACAATCGTCTGAACCGCATTTTTCCTTTGAGGGCGTCAAGAAGTTTTTTATATCAGCTCAAGTCAACACTTTGTGCAAGTCAAACATTTTTTGGAGATAAAGGATGCTATATACTTTTTTCTGATATTTTAAAATTCTTTTAGCAGCAATTTTAAATAACCCTAGCAAAGGCCCGGGGACGGAGTTCCGTGCTTTTTACGTGCTCTTTGCGTCCTTTTTCCGTTCCATGCTGTTTTCTTATTAATTATTATCAAGATCCCATAAATTTTTCCCGGAAATTGCTTTTTGGAGTGTTATGTTCTCAAAAAATCAATTTTGACTTAATAATTCATAAATAATTTAATTTTTGTTGCTAAAATGACTCTACGCAAATTTATCCGGAATCTTCCGGGCCTACCGACTATTTTACTTGATAGTTATCATACGATCACGGATTTAATTTTTCGACTTTTTTAATTATTATATGTAAAAATACAATTATCAATTATACAATACGGAGAAATTGACTTTATTTATTACATGTAAACAAAAATAAGACATTTCAGCTTGAAATTTAGGAGAATTTATCGAAGGACGGAAAAGGCACGGAGTCGAAACGCAATGAGCACGGAGTTTCGTGCTTTTTGCGTGCCTTTTGCGTCCCCGAGCCTTTGCTAAGGAAAGCATTAGATACATAATAAATACATGACTTGTAATATTCTAAAAACATTTTTCGCCTTCTTTGCAATTTTAAACCGTAACTTGACACTACAGGTGAGATGGCGGGGGGGGGGGATTGTGAACGTTGTAACAGAAAGAGAGAGGAGAAAATTGCCTAGAAAACTGTGAGTTCATTTACGCTAGCTTCCATAGTTGCATTTAAAATTGTGGATAAAATTTCATTAAATAGGTAACGACGTATTTTTATTAGTTACGTTCACCGACAAAATCTATTGGGAATATGTAAAACGAGAGTAAAAAACATGACTTGTAAAAACTCTCAGTGCATCGTGTTCTGCGAAGTAAGTACTAGGTTACCCTCGCCAGGGACAACAGCGTTGACGAGGGTAGCGAAATCCCCAAGAATGAGCATTGAAAAACACCTACGTCGTGTCAGTACACCTGGTGCATCGCCTTCCTCGAAGCGAGCACGAGTTACCTTGGCCAGGGTCAACGGCGTCGAAGAGGGTAACGAAATCCCCGAGAATGAGCATTGAAAAACAACTACGTCGTGACAGTAGACTTGGTGCTTCGCCTTCTTCGAAGCGAGCACGAGTTACCCCACGTCAAACAAGAAAATATGGGATTGTATTCACTGATTAGATCTTCCAATACCATCCAATACAATTTCTGACTGATTCTTATTGATTTGTATTCGGCGTTAGACGCTATCAATACTTTTTTGATCAATGTTTGCGAGCGTCATTGAGAGACTTTGTTACTGTATACTATTTCCCTGTTTTCATTCTACCCAGACATTTGAATGCTTCTCAGGAGTATTGGTATTCATACAATGTGAATGTAATTTTATCCAATAACTCTTGCTGACATTCACTGCATGTGAATACCAATACTTCTCAGAAACATTCAGATGCTTGAGTATAATGAAAACAGGAAAATAGTATACAGTGAAGTGGTCGCTTAATGACGCACGGAATCATTGCTCGAAAAAGTATTGATAGTGTCTGACGCCCAAGACGTATCAATACAAATTAGTCAGAAATTGTGTTGGATGGTATTGGGAGATCTAATCAATGAATAGAAGCCTATATTTTCTTGTTTGATGTCCCTGGCCAGGGTCAACGGCGTCGACAAGGGTAGCGAAATCCCCGAGCATGAGCATTGAAAAACACCCACGTCGTTCGAGTACAATCCCATAAAGCGAGTGTCAGATCATCCTGACGTGTATTAATATCGTTAACGGATTTTATCGATTCAAAAAATCCCTCCAAGACGTTGAAAAAAAAACACTAACGTACGCTAGATTTTCAACTCCTCAAAAGTAATAAAATAGCGCCTATATTCAGCATGTCCAGTAAATGATTATTGCGAGATTAAAATAATGAAAGTAATCTTCCCTTCGCCACGGTAACGAACACTATGAGTAACTTGTCCACTTTGAATTATGTTACAAAAGTATTCTGATTAAATGTACTCTGTGTTGCCTGAATAACAGATTACATTTATTCCAGTAATCAGAATTGCAAGATTACATGAATAAAAGTAATCTTTTAATCATGGCGTTTCAGACTTTTCAGATTACATGTAATCAGCGCTCACTAGAGTAATGATTACAAATGTATTCTGACTAAATGGAATCTGGCTTGCTTGAATAACAGATTATACGTAATCGAGTGATCTTGACTCTTATGATTACGTAAATAAGAATAATCATTTTTTCATTATATATTCGATTACATGTAATCTGCAATCGAGTAATCAATTATTATAAATTTGCCCAACCCTGGTACAGAGTCGTGCGAATCCTGTTCAAACCAATCAACGAGAGGAGAGCCTAAAATAATCGGGATTCGAACTGCGTGCCCTGGTCCGAGGTCATGACCTTAGGCACCCCGAAACGAGAAACTCATACATCGAAAAATGCCCTGGTGACTGTCTGAACAGTCATATCCCTCAATGGCACTGCCTCAACCCAACGAGAGAACCTTTCCAACATCGTCAGGCAGCAAATGTACCCCTCGCACTGGGAAAGAGGACCGACAATATCAATGTGGACCTGGTCGAAGCGACCATCTAGAGCAACGAAATTCTGGGGAAGTTGTCTCATATGATGAGTTACCTTCGACCGCTGACATTCGAGACAGTACTTACACCAGGACGAGATGTTCCGATGCATGTCCGGCCAAACAAACCGCTGACGAACAAACAGTCCAACACCTTCGCGCTCGGATGAACCGGACTGTGAACCGAATCGAAGACCTTCCTGCGGAATACCAAGGGTACATATGGGCGGATCGCCTCACCGGTGATCTCGCAGTACAACGTTATGTTGTCCTTACCCCATGTCATCCTTCTGAGTTTCAAGGAATGGTTCGGGTCATTAAAAATAGCCTCGACCTGTTCATCAACCTTCTCAGCCTCAGTTATCTCCTTCAGATCAAATTTGGCGGTAAACAAAGTGCATCCACGCGAGACAGGGAATTAGCAACAACATTATGCACCCGAGCGAGATGTTCAATGCTGGTCGTGAACTCTGCGATGAACGACAACGGACGCGACTGACAAGGAGATGCCTTGTCCGAACGCTGCCTGAACGCATAAACCAAAGGCTTATGATCCGTAACGATCGTAAAATGACGCCCCTCAACAAAATGTCTAAAATGCCTGATAGCCTCATAAATGGCAGTGAGCTCCCTGTCGTATGCACAGTAATTCCTCTGCGACAGGCTGAATTTCCTAGAGAAAAATTTTAAGGACTCCCAACCCCCGGGGCCAGCCTGCTCGAGAGCAGAGCCCATGTCGGATGCGTCCGTCATTATACGAAGATCGGCGCCTGGCCAAGGATGTACAAGAAGGGCAGCATTCGCGAGGTCAGCCTTAGCCATTTTGAACGCCGCAATCACCTCAGGCGTTCACTGGATTTCTTGCCGGTCATTCTTACGCGCATCAGAAATGCACGCATTAAGAGGCGCCTGCGTCGCTGCCACGTGCGGAATACAACGGCGATAAAAATTGACAATGCCAAGAAATCTGCGTAAGTCCGCAACAGTCCTGGGGCTTCCAGCTCGGGGGTCCCTAAGACACTTTTGTCGGCGTTGAGCCGAAGGTTGAACTCCTTCAAACGTTGAAAAACTATCCTAAGATGGCGCTCGTGCTCCTCGGGAGAGGAGGAAAACACGAGAATGTCATCAATATATACAAAAACAAAGTCGAAGTCCCCGAGTGCCCTATTTACATATCGCTGAAACGATTGGCTAGCGTTACAAAAGCCAAACGCCATGTACAGATACTCAAAGAGCCCGAATGGCGTAATAATCGCCGTCTTGGGCCCGGCCTCAGGGGCCACGGGGATCTGGTGATACGCTTTTAGTAAATAGAGAGAAGTGAAAATCGATTTCCCATGGAGGTTGCTCGAGCAATCCTGTAAATGAGGCGTAGGGCACTTGCCAGGAACCGTAACCGCGTTCAACCAACGAAAATCTCCGCAAAGGCGCCAAGAACCGTCCCTCTTCCGGATCATGTGAATAGAGCTTCCAGAAGTTTCAGGGGCTTCTGGAAGAGCAAAGAATGCCAGCCTCCATCATAGCCCTAACCTCGGCCTTAGCGCATTTCAACTTCTCAGGGGTCAGGCGTCATGGACGCTTTGCGACAGGCGGACGAGGGGTAACGATGTGATGGGCCACCTCGCGATCCATCGGAGGATCCAACGAGGTGGTCCCAGTGATTTCAGGAAATTCCGCCAAAAGAGCAGCGTACCTAGAATCCAGTCTAACCGCCTGCATAGAATAGCTCGGAACCATCTTCGCTATCCCTAAAGAATGCATACCGGTCGACGGATCAACGAGGCGACATCTACCTAAATTGACAACCAGCCTATAATATCTCAGCAGATCGGCTCCAATAATCGCGTGTAGCACTGCGGCAATACAAAAATTCCACCTCAATCTGCGCATCAACCCTAAATCCAGTTCCTGAAAAGAATCTCCGAAAGTTTCGATCTTGGAATCGTTCGCCGCAAAGAGCTTGATACTGGAAGGTTCAGCCCGAATTCGTGAATCAGCGGGAAACAGCGATAAGTCTGCATGATGAGGAACTTCCTACTCAAAAGCCGGTCCAAAATATTGAGTCGATTTAACCTGCCTTCAACCTCCTCGACGATCTCCGCACGAAGAGGTGAGCCTAGTTTTTGACGTAGAACTACGTCTTTCTCCTCGGTTTGGACATACCATATATACAGGGGTAGCAGAATGTCACGAAAATGTATCACGAAGTGGGGGGGGGGGTCTGGATGGGGTAGGATGTCACGAAAATGTGTCACGAAAAAGGGGGTCTGGGGGGGGGGGTAGGATGTCACGAAAATGTGTCTCGAAGGGGGGTTTGGAGGCGGTAGGATGTCACGAAAATATGTCACGAAAGGGGGTCTGTAGGAGGGTAGAATATCACAAAAGGGGGTCCGGTGGGTGAGGGAGGGGGGGGGGGGAGAATATCACGAAAATATTTAACGAAAGTGTTTTTAACTTCATGAAATCAAATGTCATTATTCAATGTTTTACATTAGCATGTGACATAAAGACGTAGTTCTAGGTAACGGCCCACTTCTGTGTGTTTTATCTGAACGACTCAAACTTCGGGCACGTTTTTTTGCAAGAGGTGGGGTTGATGGGGTAACGAGAATGTGCAAAACACAGCTTGCCGGGGTCATTTGAGCCATCCTTTCTAGGCTCACGCCCCTTAGACTTGCACCTCGCCAACTCCCGGCGCCGCAGTATCCGCGAGCTTATCAGCCACCTCAGCGAGTTTCTCCAAATCCGTCGCACCTGTCGCAGTCAAAATCGCACGATGTGTAGCCGGATTTTGATCGAGAAAAACCATCCTCATAATCGAATCATTAATACCTGAACCGCTAAGACCGTGGAGACGACCAGTGTCTACCTACTCCCATATACCGCTGTGCCTAGAAAGATTTCAGCTTCGTTTTAGAATCTGAGAGAGAGAGAAAAAATGCGAATGGAAAGGTACAGAGAGCCGAGTAGGAAAGGTGGGAGATGGTAGGGTAGCAGAGGTGGAGAGTTTCTGTCGTAGCATTCCTCAGCGTTCCTGAAAGCACGTGCTCCCCCTTCATAGGAGGGGGAAGCTGGGTGGAGCGATAACCGCTCTCGGCTGCTCTCAGAGCCTCTGTGATAAAACGAACAACTACATGTCCTCGGAGGATTTAGGGCGAAGTAGGTAGACACTGGAGACGACTCAAAACAAGGGAGGGTTTCCCATCATTGAGTACATGACCCTTCAGCAACTCAACTTAACTTCCTGGGAAACCGAAAATATCCTAATTATTCTATCTTTGACCCTCCCGTAAATGTCATCCGAAGGAGGCTCGATCGTAATGATGTCCCTAACAACACTTAAAACCTCAACGTCGAGAGCAGCCAAAACAATATCACCCTTGGTTGACTCAGCTGTGATACGAGCATTCCGGAAGGAAACTTCCCCCTGCAAAAACCAGAGCTCAGGATCTGCGCGGAAAAACGAGGAGATCTTTGGTACCCTATACGATTCGACGCAGGGAGCTGAACTCCGCAAAACGTCCATGAGCAAAGAGGAAGCTGCTCGAGGGACATCTGCTGCCTGCGATTTCAACGATTCCTCCAATTCAACTAAACATTTCTCCCGTGCGACAAGCGAGTCTAATAAATGACAATAGGGAATGGACTAATAAATACTTAAATCCCAGAAAACAGCAACTAGACGCAACAAGGACGTCGAAAAAGCGGCGATATTGCTAAAAAATGAAAAAAAGAAGGGTGCAGGCAATACGCAGCCCCAAATCCAAAAGAAAGTCCCAAAATCCGCTCTAACATAAAAAACATGGGCAAGAGTAAAAACATAAAACTATGTACACAACACAATATGAATACATATATACAATCACCACATATCATAAATGCCAATGCAAGAGAAAAAGAAAAAAAAATTCCTTAGTCCCCAAGCGGTCTTTCACCCGAGTACTATCAAACCTCACTGTTGCTTGACTTCCGCGAACGGACGAGAGTGAGAAGTTCCAACAGGATATGGTCGTTAATCAAAGATGACGGTAGGATGTGGCAGATAGAGGACTGCAGCTGGTAGTTGCATGGGTGGTCAAAGATGGCGGTAGGGAGCGGCAGATGGCGCACTGCAGCCGGTACTGTGGGGAATGTAAATATTGTAAGTATAAATGAAGAGACCTAACCTAACATTACGTAATATCACAGAATTCACAAAATCACAGTATCAAACAATCACAACTTTCACAATCGATCACAACTTTCACAAGTAATCGAACTACTATGTAATACTTTTAAAGTGGTTAATCTGATAAAGCCGATGTAAGAACACACTACGCCTCGAGAAATAAAATCCGACTTAAAAATCCGAATCGAAAGAAATAGTCATTTAAATTTCCTTTACCGTAATCTCACAGCCAAAGTACTAAAGTGAGCGGTCAAAGATGGCGGACTGCAACCGGTGCTGGTGTGGCCAGTCAAAGATGGCGGACGGGTTGGCTCTAGGACCAAGATGGCCAACGGCAATCGGAACTTGCGCGGTCCCAGGAATAATAGCCAGCAAAGAAAAATCGTCTCCGTTGCCACGAGCCAGACAGCAAAGCACAGGACGGGGAAAGGAAACGTCTTTACAACAGCCGGAACGCCCCCAATCATATGTACCGCCCAAAGTTTCACCTGGAGTACCACGTGCCACGATTTGGGATTTCAAACAGCTCCAACGCGTCCATTTAAAGACAAAAAAACTTGTCGGGGTCACCACTATAGGTTCTCGGTATAGTGGAAATAATGGGGAACTCCAAAAATACAGAAAAACTGCTTATTTATTACTTCACTGTTATAATACATTATCATGAATATCGGGAGCAGGGGGTGAAACTCCTGTAGTTCCGCCGGCCATTTAAAGTAGGTTTGATGCCTCTGGCGTACGCCGTGGAGTTTTCGCCGGAAAATTTAAAACGATTCAATTCGGAAACAGCTAATACTGTTGAAATTTATCTTCAAGTATGAAAGAAACTTACTTTTTTATCATGTTTCTTTTTTTTAAACACATTTTGTCATATTCAAGATAATATTGATATACAAAGCGAAAAATACATTTTGGTATAGGAAATAAAATAAGGAATGGAGGAGGCAACATTAAAAAAATTATTTTATAAATTTATAATCGTTTTTTCAAACACTTTTATTTTTTACACATCCTGGATAATTTCTTGTTCTAAATTACACTTTTTTATGGCTTGTGAAAATTTGTTCACCTTTGAACCTAAATCTTCAGCATGGAACAACACAGCGTTTTAATTTCCTACTCACCTTTGACGACATTTAATAAAAAAATCATAAAAACAAAACGTCACACACTTTGGATATCGTGACAGGTGATAATGTTTTGTAAACAGAGGGAAGGATTGCACGGCGAACGCCAGGGCCATCACACCTACTTTTAGTGGCCGCGAACTACAATGCATTAGGGACAGGAGTTTCACCCCCCTGATCGGGCGGAACTGGGAGAACTGCACGGGGAAAAAAAATGCCGATCCAGCATGGAAAACTGCTATATCAGCCGGGAATCGTAAGCGCGTTAACATGGCCAGCCAATGCTGATATTTCAGAGTTGCCACAGCATGAATTCAAAAGAGCGGCAGCACCGGTATCCCATGTAGCGAGTGACCATTGTGCGTTAGCAGCGATGCCCATGTTAAGCAGCGTTCGCAGATTCCCCTAGCCTAGTTCCTACTACGCCCATTTAACTCCGTGTAAATTTTCC
This sequence comes from Platygaster robiniae, assembly GCA_028476575.1. Lineage (NCBI taxonomy): Eukaryota > Metazoa > Arthropoda > Insecta > Hymenoptera > Platygastridae > Platygaster > Platygaster robiniae. Next base: position 30,267,428 of record CM052019.1, read on the forward strand.
TACTACCGTAGTAGCATTCTACTACGCCTGCGAACGCTGATGTTGAGAGAACATTGATGTCGCGTTTCGTGAATACCGCACACATATATGGGGCGAAACACGCCAAGTGTACCAGGTGAAAAAATTTGATGTCATCGAACTTCTTGAAATTTTGCAGTAATGTTGTATGAATATCAAGCAACAAAAGTGCAAAAAAGTTTTTCTGATATCGTCGTTTGATGTTTAAATACAAAGCCGCCAAATAGGCCAGTTTATAAAATCGGTGATTTTTCAGTTAATTATAGCTTGTGTCACACTTTTTAAGAAAATACGTTCGTATGTCGACTCTGAAAGATTTTTGCAAGACTTGTTTGAAAAAAAATACCTCATTAGCGGGAAAAAATTTTTTCGCACAAATTTCGTGGATATAAACCCCAATTGGCGTTTTTTCCGAAATGAGTCATTTTTTTATTTTTTTTTCGACTAGATCATATGAAAGGATTTTCCTTAAGCTTGAAAATGATCTATAATACATCATGGGGCCGAGTTGTTCAATAGAGACTTACAATCATTGAAAGCGTGCGGGCCTACGCGTCGAGTAGCTACTGCACTGCACAACGCGCAAAAACAAGGTTGTGTGGAGTAAAAAAAAAACGCTGTCTATATAAAAGTAACATCATTTTTATCTAATAAAAAAGTACATAATTTGACTCTTTGACTAATTTTAAGCAATAACATCTTATATATTATTTGTCACAATATATAATATTGCGGCATTCGACAGAGCCTCAAAAAAAATTTTTTTTACATCTATTTTCATCACGCCCAATTTGTTCACTTCATGTTGTTTTTGAAAAAGGCAGTCATTTCCAGTAACAACTAACATTGGCATAAAATGATAGTCATTTCGATCATTTCAAAATTTGGTACACACTAGGGCAAACAGGAGGAATATTTTTGAATTTTTGGTGTCGTTTTTGTTGCCTTTAAGATGAGTATTTGTGAAGAAAAAGGTTCTCCTCCAAATTGTTCAGTATATCGGTTAATATTATAATCAAATTTTGAGACTTTAAAGTCATTATTCAATCGCTAAGAAACAATTGAATTTTGTGGAAAACCTCAAATAAAATTTAGAATCATAATAGTTGCTAGTTCTTTGTGATTTTGCTGAGAATAAAAGTAATACTGCACAAAAGCCGGACAAGCTTTTACTGGAATCAGAAAAAGGCAACGATTTTAACAACAGGTACTTATTTGCAAAGACAGGCAGATCTTAAATACAAGTCATTTGTATATATTTTCTATTATATCAGATATTTTAAGTCATATAACACAGGTGCGATTCATTAATATCCAAAATTCCAGTACGTATACTATATGGAAGCAGGTGGCAAACTAATACGAAATTTTTTGTATTAGTTTTATTAGTTGTATTGAAAGACAGAGTGGATAATATCTCAATCTTTTACAGTCCCGTTGTATCTGACCTGATTATTGAGCTTGGATATTATCAATAATTTTTTATTATTATGATCGCATTTGATTTCAATACTCAACTCTTGAGACGATTCCAGTAACATATTATTCTAGAAATACCAGGTGTACTCCTAAGTAATTTCCGGTTTTTTCAATGGATGGCGTTCTGTTTTGTACCGCTGTTGGTAACACATACCATATGTCATTTTGTTCAGTCATATCGAGTGCTTGAACTGCGTTGACATTTTCTCGAAAAAATCTTCCAGTAAGTTTTTATTGCGCTTCAAAAATGTCGAATTTAGTACCGAATTTTGAGCATATGCGCCATGCATTGCTTTTCATGTTCAATCAGGGGAAAAAAGTGTCCGAGAGCCACTGTGCGCTTGTGGAAGTTTATGGTGATCGTGCATTAACACTTCGAACATGTGAAACGTGGTTTCGACAGTTCAAAAATGGAGATTTCGACCTGAACGACGCCGCACGCTCCGGCAAGCGAAAATCGTTCGATGACGCCGAATTGCAAGCATTATTAGACGAAGACAACACGCAAACGCAACGACAGCTTGCAGATGCGTTGGGAGTTCAACAGCAAGCAATTTCCAAACGTCTGCGAGCCATGGGAAAAATTCAGAAATGTGGAAAGTGGGTGCCCCATGAACTGACCGAGAGACAAATGGAGAATCGAAAAGTGACCTGTGAAATGCTGCTTCAACGATACAAAAGAAAGTCTTTCCTGCATCGTATTGTTACTGGTGATGAAAAGTGGATTTTCCTGGAGAACCCTAAGCGCAACAAATCGTGGGTGAGTCCAGGTGAAGCATCGACATCGACGGCACGGCCAAATCGTGACGGTCGGAAGGTCATGCTGTGTGTGTGGTGGGACCAGTCCGGTGTCATATACTTTGAACTGCTGAAACCTGGCGAAACTGTGAATGCCGTTCGCTACAAACAGCAAATGAAAGATTTGAGCCGAGCCATTGCGGAAAACCGACCAGAATATCAACAACGACAGAAGAAGGTGATTTTGCTCCACGACAATGCGCCGTCGCATAAGTCGAAAGTCGTTCGTGACACGCTGGAAAGGCTCAAGTGGGAAGTGTTCGATCATGCGGCTTACTCACCAGACCTGGCGCCATCCGACTACCACCTCTTTGCCTCGTTGGGCCATGCCCTTTCTGAGCAGCGCTTCGACTCGTACGAAAATGTACGAAAATGTACGAAAATGGCTCACCGAGTGGTTCACCTCCAAAGGCAATGATTTTTACTGGCGTGGTATCCACAATTTACCAGAAAGGTGGGAAAAATGTGTAGAAAGCGATGGAAAATACTTTGAATAAAATAAAGGTTACGGTTTTTTTGGAATTATGTGTTTTATTTGCAAAAAAACCGGAAATTAATTAGGAGTACACCTGGTTTATGTATAATAAATACAAAAGGATATTTTTGAAGAATAATTGAAAATGTTTTGTTTTTTTTCTTAGCACTTTTCTTTTAATACGTGCTTTATTAAGAATCACTTCTACATAGGAAAATCCAAGTGTGATTTTTGAAAGTAATTCTGAAATTTTCCTTCAACATGTTTTTCGTGTTAATATGGTACCATATTAGCGTTGTTACTTTTACAAGTGTGACGAGGCTAGATGAATGATTTATAAGTCAACGATGACACTTTGTGCTGAATGTAGTAAAAAGTGTTGTATTCGTCGTATTTTTTGTTGACATAATATAAGAGGTTTTTAAAACAATTTTCCTTTTTTTTTTTTAAGGTAAGTTGAATAATAAGTAAAATAGTTAAATAGTAAGTTGCATAGTAAATAAAAATATAGTATAAATATGGAAGATAGTATGTTCTTTCAAAGTCATTCATGAAACATGAAATCCAACTAGTCTCTCTTCTACTCTTTATAAGGTATGATGTCTAAAATGAAAAACGCATTACAACCCTGAGTTATCCGTAATTATGAGATATTCATCACGATAAAATTTTGGAAAACATGTGTGGAGAACTCTACATACCTTAAATTTATAATCCTCTATGGGTAGGATAGGATTGAAAAATATAGTTATCCAATAATTCGTTGAAACATGAAAAACAACTGTTTATTCGTAAATGAATTGTTGACAATTAGTTACGGATGGATTCAGCATTGAAGATTTCATAATAGATGTTATAATCAAATTTGTTTATTCTAAAAACTTACTGAATAAGATGGAAGATCAAATCAAGAAAGTTTTCATAGATGACTGGAAAGGATTGAGTCTCAATCATGTTTCCATGACGAAATTGGACGATCTCAAAAACACGATCAGACCTGAACGAGAACCAGATTAACAAAACTTTCATCGGATTGGATATGACTGGGAAGGACTGAGTCTCAATCATGTTTCCGTGACGAAATAGGACGATCCGAAAAACACGATCAGACTTGATCGAGTAATTGAAGACAGAAAAAGTTTCCCGGATTGTAGACGATTGCATAAGATCGAAAATAGCGATGCAGCCGATCACTTCTAGTCAAACCCGATCCCGTTAATTTCAAATCTCAATCCGCATCTTTCAGCAGGGTAACTACTTTAGTGCGGTAGTCATCATAAGCGCCAAACGCCCCTTTTTTTCCGATCAAAAGCGCCAACTCAAATCGATCAAAAGCGCCAACTTAAATCGATCAAAAGCGCCAACTTAAATCGATCAAAAGCACCAATTTAAATCGATCTAAAGCGACAATTCAAAACGATCAAATGCGCCAGTGACACAAATAAGCTTTTAAAGACCGAAACGACTTTTCACCTTCTCTGTTTACAAACATTGTTTATTTTTTTCTGTGCTTCATACAAGCGAAGTTATTCCAATTTTCAATATACAAGCGGTTACAGATTTTTTATATACATACAAAGTCTGAAATTCTGATTTTTCACAGGGGAACCGGCAACATTTTCATACCAATATTATTGAGATATTCGATAATCGTCAATTGCCCATTGTCAAATTTTTCGCGGTGCTGTTCCAAGAACGATTCTGTATCTTCTAATCTTTTGTCTTTTCTTTTTTTTTTCGGACAGCTTATTTTAAAATATTCTGCAGATTTAATTTTTCTCAAAACTTCAATGCACACATGAACGCTAGGCTTTGGTGAATAAAAATTATCTTTTAGATGTCGATGAAATGATTCTGTCCCGTTCGTTGTTCTTGGACAATTTCGCGATGGCATCCCTGCCCACAGTTCTGGCGGAAAAGAACAATCTCGTTCGATATAATTCGAGAGGACATAATCGCTGAATTTAACCAGATCAGAATTATCGGGCATAATAGACATTAAATCTAAAAATGCAGCTTCAATTTCATCGTCATTTAAATAAGGCAAACCGAAGAACATTTTTAACCATTTTCCTTCATCTGTGTTCTCGCGATATAGTTTAGACAGTCCGACTTGCAAAATTTTCCGGTACCAACTTTGACCCAGGTGGAATCTGCAACCCCTAATGCGTATGGTATCGCCAAAAAAATCTTGCGCTGCTTCATGGGCGGCCTTCTCAAAATCGACGAGTAAAATTTTTGGATTTAATGGATGTCCTGAAAGAACTTTGCCATGTAGATTTGTTTTTTCATACGCATTAAAATTTAGAATCGTCAAAATACACCTGCTAAAAACTGTATGTGCGTCCACATGTTTTTGTAAGTTGTTTTTGTTTTGTCTGGTAGAAAGCAGTAAACTAGCTGATGATAAGTGCTATCACAATACAAATGAATCGTATACAGTTGTGTGAAAAATCTTGGACTTGTGTAAAATGTTCCATCAGCTAATATAATCTCTCCAAACTCGATAAGCATTTTCAAATTGGTTTTGCATGTCAGTATGACAATGTCATCGAAAACATGACAAAATAGCTCTGAACGGTTGGTGCATATGTTCATCTCACGCAATTGAGTAAGAGCTTCATCTCGAGATTTTGGATGACAGGGTAAGATTTTTCTTCGCGTTCTGTACAGAGATTGACGAATGTCGTCCAAATCAGAAGCCTTCATGTTTTCATTTGCACTCCTGTTTAATTCAACAGTGATAAGTTTTCTTGGTCTCGAAGATAGGTCTTCTTCCGCCTTTCGTTTACATGCGTTTTTAAGAACGTGCTTCTCAACGGATCCGTTTGAAACAGGATGGTGGTAATGATTATTAGGCAAGCTCCTCACTTGCGTTACGTTTTGATCGGTTTGTAATCGCACAGAACAACTGCGGACAGTGCAACGCCACGAAATATTGCTTTCCGCAGTGAATCCGACTTTTCGATACTTATAATTTTTGTGTATAACAAATTGGTTACCTTTATTTGTGAGGGTCACTATTAAATCCGACATGGCTCTGAACCCTTCAAACGACCAGATAAAACTGCCAGTTCAAGCAAAGCGTTCGATGCCGACAATTTAGATAATTCAACATAGAATAAGGTAACATACATACAAAAATCGCTTGTGATGGGAAATTCAAAATGTGTTTCCATAATAAGACAGACGAAGATAAGAGAAATTTCATTGTTTTGTACACAATTGATTTGTAATCATTGATAATACGTACATTGATAACCACATCGAAAACAATGAATTGTGCAAAACATTTTAAACCTGATTGCACTTTTGTTTATATACTTTAATTATTTGACTTAAATAATTCCATACATTTATTCTGTCGTTTTTTTTCAATTAACTCATCACTCTCACTTTTGGCGCTTCTCATCGTTTCAATTTGGCGCTTTTGATCAGATCATTTTGGCGCTTTTGATCGGTTCATTTTGGCGCTTTTGATCGGTTCATTTTGGCGCTTTTGATATACCTAAAAAATGGCCGTTTGGCGCTTTTGATATGCAGCCCTTTAGTGGCCGTGCCACGAATGGAATGTACTCATGGTGCATGTGCAAAGCTACTTGCCACCTAGTTTTTATTGAACTTTTACAGATTTATTTAACATGACCACAAACATTTATTGCTTTCAAATACATTTCCATGTAAATAAAGTATCTTATTTAACATAAAAAACACTATTTCATTTAACAATTGTTGATTTAAATAAAAAAACATCCACCACACTTTTACCACACTTAAGTGTGGTAAAAGTGTGGTAACTCGTCCGCCAGGGTAGATAGTTTTAACATTTTTATCTAAATAAGTTCTAAAGTTTTCAAGAGGGAGAATAACACCTGATAATTCCTAACTTAGTTGATAAGTAGAGCTCTTTTTAAATTGAGCATCACGTGACGCAGAAGTCGACCCCCCCCCCCTCCTCCCATCGTGACTAATCGTGAAGATAACCTCGACCCCCCCTCCCTTCCGCTAGTCGCGTCATATAATTTATAGACGACCCCTTGTTTTATTCAACCATGGCTTCAAGTCTTACTTGAAACCTGCGCAAGTTGCTGGTTGCAAGTCGCTCTCGCATGTAATCGCACCTTAACGTACAGACCTGGCTACGGGCCCTACGGCAGGGGTAGCCCACTTGCGTGTTGAATGTCGATCTAAAAAAGTGGGCGTAAATTCGTATGGAGTTTATATCTCTATATACTTTAAAAATAGGTATACTGTTCTTGCACGCGCAGCCATTTGTTTCGACCAAAAGTCACGTTGATGTGGCCCACCCCTGTTCTCCGGGCCTGACTCCAGTTTGCTTTGTGTTTATGTACATACCGCACACATTGCACATGCACGAAAAATTCCGAACACCACCTGGTGGTGAAATTTCGAATCGCCCATGTTGACAGTTACAACGGAATTTTCTTCAAATGAAAATTTTGGGCTACGAATTTTTAGCAGCCTACGTTTACGTTTGTATAGTACTTTATTTAATCGTCGTGTGTATACTTACCTATTTTCTAGTTTACTTTGAAGAACAAGCGACGCGTCACTTTTAACTTTAAAAAAGGAGAGTGAAAATTTTTCACTTGATCGTCAACCTTAGTGATCACAGTAAAATGATCGTGTCTCGTTTGTTTTTTGTCAATAACACATTTTGTTTGTTTGACTGAATTACGACTAGATATAAAGGGAAATAAGGAAATAAGGAAAACTACGATATAAAGGGAAATAAGGAATCGAAATGGTGGAGAATTCCGGTGAGTTTTTTAAAAATTTCATCTTTTATTCGCAACATTTGTTCGTTGGGTGTAAAGAAGATACAGAAAGTGACTTTAAATATGGCAATGCATTTTTAACATTCAACTGTATTCGAAACTTGTTTTCGAGCTGTAGAAACGGTAGTTTTTATTTAAAAGTAGCAACAAAATCACAAACGTGTTTTACAAATTATAAATGTGCACATCAATGATATTTGATTGGTTCAGATTGGTTTAATGCAGGGTGCACGCGAAAAAAACAAGCCCAAGCCTAGCAAGTAAACTATACCTATATTTACTCTATATATATGAATAGTTTACTTGCTAGGCATGAACTTGTGATTTCTTTCGCGTGCACCCTGGTTTAATGTAAAATCCCTGTAAATGAAAGTCTGGACACGAGCATTTAGGCCCGTGAGTGCAAGCGAGTGCAAGTGAGAACTCTATCTTGCTTAAGGTGGCTCTAGCGCAAGTTACAGAGTGAACGTTGCCGCAAGCATCTTTGTAACCGAAGCTACATTATTTAGCATTTTCATTTGGGCTTTCGTACCTACGAATTGTAGGTACAGCTACGGATTTGTGTACCTTCACCATCGTGCGGGACATTTCAATTCGTCTATACCAGGTCTAGATTTAAGAAAATTCAAATTTCCCGCCTGATTGCGAGGTACAGAAATTCGTAGCTGTACCTACCATCCGTAGGTACAAAAGCCCAAATGAAAATGTTAAATATCAGCCGTTGCTGAGACCAGCTGAGACAAAGTTTGGCAACACCGCGGTGTTTTTACCTAACCTTCTTGTCATAACAAAACAAACTCCGTCAAAACACAATGGTTTGAAAATTCATTTTTCGTTTCCGATTTTATTGTAAAATAAAAAAAACATGCAATGTGACAAGCTTAATGACTTTAGGTTCCGCGCTCAGTACCAACTGTTCATTTCCACTGTTGCGGCATTGCCAGATTGTGCCAGTACGGTCGTAGATTGCTGTTGATATGCCATATCGGGCATCTTCTAATATTAGAAGTATTAGAACTATTGAAATTGCCGGTAAAGTAGAACATTCATAAAATGTGAATCCTCTGAACGGATATCTTTACGCAGGGGCACGTTCGCTGACGCACTTATATATATTTCATTTTTAATAATAATAATAATGAATTATTAGGTTCATATAAATAAATAAATATTTATTTGTTTATTTATAATAATATACAATAATATGTACTTTTTCTGTTACAAAAACGGCGTAGAATAAAAGAACATCATTTTTCATATTAATGACAATCAAATGAAATTAATTAATTATTTTTACTATATCAGTGATTGGCTTTAATTATGATCATATTAAACAAATTATTTTTAATGATACTATAATCATGACTAGTTACATTATTGTATAGGTAAGAGTAAATACTGGATATCATTTTGAAAATACTTTACAAAACGAAAGTTTTGATTTATTACAATTTTTCCTAGTTGTGTTGGTTGAAGCCAATAAGTAAATATTATAGATTTTATTCAAAAATTAAATATAGATTTTTATCATTCTCAATGACTCGAAATATCTTCAATAATTTTTTTCTACATCATACCAAAAAATAGCTTGTAAAAATTACACTGAGAAAATTTTTTAGCGATTATTCCTATAGTTTATATGAATTTTAGTGTATCGAGTATATTCTTTTGTTTTTTCCTATAAACTTTTCATTAATGCCTATACACTGAGGAATTACTGCTAGAACCAATAGGAAACATTCCAATAAAGAGTTTATTATTAAAGACCTGGGAGTGTTTCCTATAGTTCTAGCAGTGTTTCCACAGTGTATAGGCATAAATGAAAAGTTTATAGGAAAAAACAAAAGAATATACTCGATACACTAAAATTCATATAAACTATAGGAATAATCGCTAAAAAATTTTCTCAGTGTAATTTTTACAAGCTATTTTTTGGTATGATGTAGAAAAAAATTATTGAAGATATTTCGAGTCATTGAGAATGATAAAAATCTATATTTAATTTTTGAATAAAATCTATAATATTTACTTATTGGCTTCAACCAACACAACTAGGAAAAATTGTAATAAATCAAAACTTTCGTTTTGTAAAGTATTTTCAAAATGATATCCAGTATTTACTCTTACCTATACAATAATGTAACTAGTCATGATTATAGTATCATTAAAAATAATTTGTTTAATATGATCATAATTAAAGCCAATCACTGATATAGTAAAAATAATTAATTAATTTCATTTGATTGTCATTAATATGAAAAATGATGTTCTTTTATTCTACGCCGTTTTTGTAACAGAAAAAGTACATATTATTGTATATTATTATAAATAAACAAATAAATAGTTATTTATTTATATAAACCTAATGATTCATTATTATTATTATTGAAAATGAAATACATATAAGTGCGTCAGCGAACGTGCCCCTGCGTAATGATATCCGTCCAGAGGATTAACATTTTGTGAATGCTCTACTTTACCAGCAATTTCAATAGTTCTAATACTTCTAATATTAGAAGATGCCCGATAGGGTGTCAACAGTGTACCTGCACTTCGGCTGATTTTGTTCACCAACTTTGTCCCATCGCCCCATAATGAAGTGAGCACCAGATAATGTAAAAGAATACCTATATATATATTGTACAAGTATATCTATATATATCGAAAAAGATTCCTTCTGCTAACTTCACTCGACAATCCGTTCGACATTAGGCTCATGGAAGTTCGAGTACACTGAATGTCAATGACATTACTAAGTATTACATTTGTTCAAAAACTAAACAGTCGATCGTTTCTAAGTAAAGTTTTATGAGTTTCTCTGCTAAGTACACTTATACTTCGTAATTTTAATCGAATTCCAAGAAAAATTTTCGAAGATATAGCATTAAATCACGTCTTGCCCATATAACCCTATGGGAACTTTGTGATTTTTTTTCTCGATTCACAGACAGTCAAAAATCCTGAAATTTTGACTGGTGTGTAGTTTCATCCTCAAATAATCTGTCACAAAAATTTTAACGAAATCCAAGGAAAATTCAACTCGCACTAGTAACACCTTAGGTAGTACTTGCACTTGGGTAATTTTTTTTTAGATTTCTCTGAAAATTTGAAAATTTGATCTTGATATTGTACCTAATCCATGGTAGAAATTTCATAATTGCTTACCGCACTGATTTTTGAGTTATAATTTTTTGAAATTAACACTCACGTATATGGGGAATCGTGCATTTACGCTTATATTTCAAAAACTTTTTTATAACACTGAGTGACCTCAAAAATTACAAAAAAACGAAACCTATTTAGAACGATTGGTCAACTTCTTATTATTTCCTTCAACGTTTTTTCAAGATTATCCCCCGTTTGCGTTAAACTAGTTAAATAAATTTTTTTTTTTAAGCATGCTTTAAATCACGTAATATTGGTCCTTTTTTTCTCGAACAAAATACGATTTGTGTTCTCTAATTACCCTGTTTACATTTCTGTGATAAAATATGTCGAAATCTGCACGTAAAACATTTTGGAATCGCGCTCGATGAGTTTTAAAAGTCCGGAAAGATGATCAAGAGGGAGTTCCGTGTGACTAATTCGGGTGTCAAAGCCGGCGATAAAATGGAAGTACCGGCACTTTTAAAAGGGAGCTCCGGCTACAGTAAAATTAAGACTCATCGAGTGCATTTCAAAAATTTTTCGCGTGCAGATTTCAACATATTTTATCGCAGAAATGTAAACAGGGTAATTAAGGAACACAAATCTTCCAGAAAAAAGGACCAATATTTTGTGATTTAGAGCATGCAAAAAAAAAATGTATTTAATTAATCTAACGAAAACGGGGGCTGATCTTGAAAAAAATGTTTGAAGGAAGTATTTAGGGGGTGATTACCAATCGTTATAGACAAGTTTCATTTTTTTGTGATTTTCAAAGTTGTTTTTGGGCACACAGTGTAATTAATTCTGAAAAAATTACTGAAAATTACTTTAATCATGAGTATCAACCTTGCGAAATCACTACAAAGGTTGCCGAACTGTTTTTTGAGAAATTTACAAAAAAAATCTACAGCTGTCACTTTTCCACGGACCATAGGTAGGCTCGGCAATATCGCATTTTAAAAGAGGCAATAATATTTCCGACATATTTATAACATTTAAAATTTAAATATATTCACAAAAAACACTACATGCGTGAACTACAGCTACGGCTGCGCATGCAAACATGTTTACATACATTTACATATTTACATACGCTGAGCGATATATAAAAAAACAGTTGCAATGTTGCCAAATCTATGAATAAAAAATGCGGAGTTAAATGAAGTTGGCCACGCAAGACTCTGTGACTAAATTCAATTTCTTTCAAGTGCAAGAACTACCTTTATCACGTTGTATTCTTTGCTTTCCTCTCATTTCCTCTCTTTTCCAGAAAATGGCGGCGCTATGACGTCATGAATACAATCATACGTTGCTTAACGTAAACAAATATGCCGCCATTTTCTGTTCGATAAAGGCGGTACCTGGCTACACCAATCAAAAAGTTGACACTTTGTGTCCGGACTTTCACTTCAGTTTGCTTTAGTTTAATATAGCTCATGTTCAGGGCCGGATTTAACAAAAGTGCCGCCCCTGGGCAGTAGATAAAATGCTGCCTTTTTTTAAAATAAATCTCTATAAAACATTTTTTGACGTTTTTCTTCTTTTTTTTTTAGAGATTCATTACAGCTTCCAAAATTTGCCGTCCTGGGCAGTTGCTCGTGTTGCCCCCCCCCCCTTACAAAAAAATAATGATAATGCGATTTCATGTTTTTTTTTTCGGATTATGATTAGAACCTGTGAGTTATGACGGATTTGTGCTCACAGACTTTTTCGTGTTTTACTATCACTGCTATCCCCGTTCGACTACAAAACGGTATTTGTAAAATACGAAGTATAAATATCCATCAAAAATGTACTCAAAGCGAAAACGCGCTTTACAAATAAAAAGTATATATGACGTAGAAAAAGTTAGTGTATGAAACTACAAATAAACTGACTGAAAGCATGTCAGTTCATATACAATTTTCCACCTGGACGGATTTGTGCTTACAAACTTATTCCTATTAAATATATAATCAATTTGTATAATGCTGCTTGCAGACCCTGAAATCTGGATTACATGAACAATTTTTTAATTAATCTTACACTGAGAGAAGAGCGCAACACTGATTATCTTGGTCCGCAATAATGGTTATTGCAGACAGGAATTTTGACGAAAAACTGGGTCTCCGAAAGAATCAGTGTTGTGCCCGCCACACGGATTATTTTATCCCGCAACACTCAGTATTGCGGTCCGCAATAATACAGATATAACACTGATAGTCACGCCCCGGAATACTTCTTATTGCGCGCCGCAATACTCATTGTGGTGGTCCGCAATATGCAGTATGATTGGCCCTATTTTTCAAATTTCACGCTTCGCGACATAGAAAACAGTGTTTTGACGAGCGAAAATCTTCGGGGCGTATAGCAATAATTATGAATACACGTGAATTGATTTTAGTGATCTATTTTATTTGTTCTAATATTTGACAGAACTGTGATAAGATTTTTAAGGCTAACCAAATAAAAATTTTATTAAAAATCAATTCTTTTCAAATCGACTTAACGAAAATCTTATAAATATGTTAAACTTTCTAGAATTCTGTCTAAATTTTATACGAATATGAACTTAGCTTATCAATATTTACAAAAACTTTATACTGCTTTTTTTCTTGAAAACGAAACTAAAATTCTATAATGATTCGAACTCATTCAAAATTGTCAGATACTTTTGGCAAACTTTGCTTACAGCAAATGTACAACATTTTAAACTCACAAGATAAGAATATACGATGAGGTATATGATCCACGACCATTATTCACTTTCACAAAACGAAAGCCTTGTTACAAGTATTAACGTTTTCTACTAAATCGATGAAAAATTTCATTTCATACATTTCTTTAGAGGTTTATGTTATATTTTTTTGTTTGTATATAATTAATAATATTATCATCATGTGAACATTATATTTCAATGATTTCTCATCAAAATAAATGTTTAAAAGGTTTGAATAAGTTCAGTCATAGATGAATTATTAATTCTTGTATCATTATTTATATGAAGCTTTAAAAAAACAGTTTCAATGGGGTTTTTTGAGGTCATTTAACCTCGTAATTAGTATACGAAGAGTAAAAAAATTTTCATTTTCATAAATAAATAAAAAACACCAATTCCATTGTGGCATCAAACTCATAAAAAAAATTCAAACCCGTATTTAATAACCGACCGTAAAAACCCTTTTGAACCGTTTTTATAAGACCTATATTCAAAAAATTTTATAAGAATTAGGAATTCTTTTTAAACTGGCCCCATGAAAACCGTCTAAAAATTTATACTTTTGAAAATGTATTAGAATAATATTATATTTCGTAACAGGCACGGATGCGCGAATTTGGCGAAACGGGGAAATTCGCACATCCGTGCCTGTTACGAACGATATTTTATGTACCGAGGGCATAGAAAACGCGTTTAGAGATCTCGAGCTGGCATAGAAATGCGTTTTCTATGCCAGAGGTACATAAAATATTTACAAGATTAGAATATTATTTATGATATTTTAACAAAATCATATAAAATAAATATTGTGTTACTAGGTGAGTTCTTATTCGTATAAAATTTAGACAAAATTTTAGAAAGTTTAACATATTCATAAGATTTTTGTTAGGTCAATTTGAAAAGAATTGATTTTCAGTAAAATTTTTATTGAGTTAGCCTTAAAAATTTTATCTCAGTCCTGTCAAATATTTGAACAAATAAAATAAATCACTAAATTCAATTTACACGTATTCATAATTATTGCTGGACGCCCCAATAATTTTCGCTCGTTAAAACACTGTTTTGAGTGTCGCGGAGCGTGAAATTTGAAAAATAGGGCCAATCATACGCAATATTGCGGACCACCACAATCAACCACAATGAGTATTGTGGCGCGCAATAAGGAGTGTTTCGGGGCGCGACTGTCAGTGTCATATCTGTATTATTGCGGACCGCAATACTGAATGTTGCAAAATAAAATAATCCGTGTGGCGGACACAACACTAATTCTTTCGGAGAGCCAGTTTTTCGTCAAAATTCCTGTCTGCAATAACCATTATTGCGGACCAAGATAATCAGTGTTGCGCTCTTCTCTCAGTGATAAAGTTAAGAGCACTTGAGATTACGAAGAGAAAATTTTCTTGTGAAACTTTTGAAGATCTAAGGAAATTTCAATTGCCCTTTATTGCATATCGGGTTAGTAACTTGAAAAGAAAATATGGATTATTCATCTATTTTAGACAAATTAATTAAAATAATTGAAAAAAAATGAAATTATTTGTAAAAATTACGTAAATGTATTGGGGTACAGTTTTTCTAAAATATGTTTTTAACGTATTTCATTCTAAACTTTTTTTTTTTATAAAGGAAGTTTTTTTAGGAAGTATTTTTTCTCTAAAAATTTTAGTTTACTAATGAATCGTTTATATAAAAATAAGGAAAAAATATATTTTTCGAAAACGTCTTTTCGAAAAACGCAAGTAGCCACCTTCGTGTAAACAAAAGAGGTTTGTAAATAAGCATTTAATTTCCATTCAAATAGTTTATTAAAAAATGATGGTCGAATTGATTGAGGTTTGAAAAAGACCGTTTCTTCACGTAGAAGGTTTTTTTAAAAATAAGTGAAAAGAAAACTTTCAGGAATTATATCCTTAGAAATTTTATTTTATAAAAACTGACCCCGTAACGAAATGAGAAAAAAAATATAACTTAGTAGCTTAGTGGTAAAACAATTCACAGGTGTTGTCATGGTTCTGGGTTCATTCTCAATGTTTTTTGTTTTTTTTTGTTTTTTAAATAGGAAATTATACTGTGAAATCGTAGTTTTTTTTCCACTAGAATCTCTGTATTCGAAAAAAATTGAATCCATATAAATAAATACTGAAAATTTATGCTAGTTCAGACAGCATTTTTAAAAAAAAAATCATTGATGTTTATTGTGTTTTTGAATTTACTTGTATTCAAAATAAGACTTAGCCCCCCCAACAAAGTCATAATTTTGAGCAGCAAAAAAGAACACTTGAAACTTCTTATTTCACGATGGAACAAAGAAAAGGAATTGCTTTGGACAATGACACCGAGTGCACTAAAAAATATATACTCATCACTTTTCTATTGTTCCCATAGTACATACGAGATTCTTCCAAAAAAAAAGCTTGGACCCCAAACTGTTATTATTACTACTTCATATTAATTAGACAGTATTTACATGAACAATGCTTAAAAAACAGTATCTACCAAATATTCCAAGAGCCCTTAATTCGTTTTCTTTCTTTCATTCAAAAATAGTTTTGTAAAATTGAAGGCTCTTTAATAATCAGATACGATTTTCGTGTGAGTCGCGCAAGTGTGATTATGAGGGTAATTATCTGTTCCGTAATATGAAAAAAAGCGATAAAACTACAAGTACCAGAATCCAGTTTGCATGATGTGACGCGGCACCGGCGATTCTGCATTTGAACATGTCGTATCTGGAAACAAAAAGGGTAATAATAAAGCATAAGCAATATACATTATTGGATATAATAATATATACAACGTAAAGTAGTAATAATTAACTTAATTCATATAAAGTTAATTATAATACAGTAAAATGCGGATTTTGAAGAAGGCTCGGTGTTTGTCGAGTCTTTCACGCATATTATAGAAAGCTCACTCTGACGACCCGTTTCAGTGTCGTACCCAAGCGACTCGATCGCTTGATTGAAAGGGCTTGGGCCCGGGCCCAAGGTGAAATTTTAAAACGGTACTGACTTGATCCCTTTTTCGGTGACCGACGATTTCCGCTTGACTGGGCACACGACGTCTGATGCAAATTTATGGTGTCACGGTTTTTAAGATTCTTCAAGATCAGGTTCTTCGACATCCGCATTCTACTGTATATATAGGTACATATCTACTGACATACAACATTGTGAATTTCCCAATTAAGATTTGAGAATCATAGCAGTTTCGAAATTTGTAGTATATACTTTTCTAAAACACAGAAATCGTAGAGTATCAGTTTTATAAGGGGGGGGGGGGTTTACCTTGTTTCTTTGTCTTGGACAATGTTGTTAAATTCTGCTTCTACGAGTTGACCATCGAAATATGTTATGAGATCTTCGAATGGATATTCAAATCCTTGTTTGCATTCACATTTGTATCCTCCGGTTTCAAAGCCTCTGCCGAGAATCGGGACGCACTAAAAAAAAAAAAAAAAAAAAAACGAAATAAGTATGATGAACATAGAAAATAATTAAATGATTATCATTTTTAGGAAAATCAAGTTTTTAGAGGTAACCTAGTTTTTAATTGGAAAATCACATTATTAAACATATGTTTGTTATTTTTTTTAATTAATAAATTTTTTTGCGCTCGGTTTTTCATGATTTTATTTTGGCCATGGTAAACTCGAAACTTATAAGTGGCCGTATAAAAAAACTTATAAGTTTGAACTTATAAGCGTGTCGTATAAACACTTATACGTTATTGAAATTTTATTACAAAATTCAGACTTATAAATTTTCAAAATTTTGTAAGTTCTTAAAATTTTTTAAGTTTTTGAGAATCTTGATAAAAATAATTTTTATTCAATTGTTTCTGAAATTTATATTAAACATACCACACCCAAAGAAATTAGTTTATATGAGATATCGCTAATTCCACCAACAACATTGCAAATAATATCAGAAAAAAATCTGCTGGAGGGATATGATTTGAACCCGGAACTCCTTGAGATGCAGCAGCTCACGCGTATATCCACTCGGCTATGGCTTCATTATGTATGGTGTATTTTAATTTTTTACATGTTTAGTGCTAGGCGAAACATTAATAACGAAACACTAAATTAGCAAACACACATTACTTTCCGTCAAAAATGTGTTTATCTGCATAATTACGAACCGAATCGATTTCTATTAGTCTTAAAAAGGCACACTAGAAAATCAAGAGACCCGGTAGGGTCGAGAAGGCTAAGGAAAAAAAAATAATAATAATAAAGTAGCCTGACACCTTACCGGGTATCTATACCCGAGGTATAGCGATTCTGCCATACCGACACTCACATTTTGGGAAATATTTCTATTTTCAGAATTGATTCAGAGCCGCGTGATACTAATTCTAAAACTATAATTTTTTCCTTTCAATTTGAATCCTAACACTTCACAATCCGTTCCTTGATTCACTCAGTGGACAGGAAAACAGTTTATTTTTTTTCGTCTACACGACACAATTTGTTCAGAATAGGCGTGAATATTTCACTGCAAGACTTCTGTTTCCGGCTGTACTGACGTCCCTAGCGGACGTTTTTGGAAAACCGGCTTTTGATCGATTTGGATCAATACTCCATTGTATACAGTGGCGCTGGAACGAAAATTATTTTTTTTTTGGGGGGGGGGGGCCAAAAAATTTTCTACTGGTCAATTAGTATATCGTATTGTTAAATTCGTATCAAGTATAAAACATATGGTATCAATTTGCCTCATAAGATTACATACAAGGGTTTCAAAAAACAACTCGCAAAGCAGCAGTTTGAATTTTTTTAATTTGTCGTTACATAATCAATAAAATCATTAGTACCACAAATCAATTTGTTCAATCGCTGTATCACACTCAATAAAGAAAAAACTTTACACTTTCCCGAAGAAAACTTTTCTATTAAAATGCAAAACAAATTCTTTCATGATCATCTGTAAATCTAAATTTGCCGTAAGTTCTTTGTGACATGAAGCAGTATTAAATGCATCAATCGTCAATCTCGAGCGATAAGACCTAATTTCGTTTCCAAGTTTTCTTGAGTTGGTACAGTTCCTTTGAAAGCATTAAGTCATACATTTTCCAGCATTTCCAAAATATCGAGGGCTAAAACATATAAGGCATTAGAAACGTAGTACAATATTTGAAAACAGTCTTTATCATCAATTCCTCCGTTTTGATCAAACCTACGGTCGAGTTTGTTCAATAGAAGATCCAGAATTTTGAAAAATTCCATTCGAAGTTTGACCTTTTTCGGTATCGTCACCGAAGGTATTGGATTAACAAGTTTAAATTCCATCGCTAATTCCCTTGCATTGTTCTCAATTTTTTCAAATTCTTCATCAGAACGAAGATTTCTCATTCGTTGCACTAACATTCTTATTGCTTGTTTAGCACCTTTAGCTGTGAAATGTGAATCTTGCAAAGATTTGGCCAGTTGCTCGCACGGTCCAAATATTTCAATGCTCACAATCAAATAGAACATTGTGCCAAAAGTATTAAGTTTTTTCAAAAAGCCTCTCATCGACACAGAATCATCTTCGTCTAGAGTTTTTTTAAGAGTCTCTCGTACAATAGGAAATGTTGTTTATATCGTACCAATGATTTTATTCGCACGCTCCATCTTGTAGGGCAGAGAGCAAGAAGCTTTTTTTAGGTTTCAGTATATCCTGTTTCATCACAGGGCGGGCTGACAATGTTAGAGTAAGTGTTTTATTTTTTTGCTGAACGTAAAATTATGTTCGAGGAGTCTTTTACCAAACATAAAAGGTTACATATTCCTCGATTTATTTTCGCTATCTCTTGAAGGTCTTAATCAGCAGAATAACTTGGCACAGTGGATGAATGAAGATCTTGGCTGCTCATCACATAACAACTTTTGGGCGCCTTTGTTTTTTCCAGACATATTTCGACCTCCATCAAAACAATTTGCACAAAGCTTGGCCAATGAAATATTTAGTCTCAACAATACATCTTTGATAACAGATTTTAAAGTTTTTCCAGTAGTATCTTCTTGCTTACATAACCCGAGGAAAATTTTTCGTATTTCTAAAGTCTCAGGAGTCACACAAAGGATACATTATTTTTCTAACGTTTCTGCATGCGAAAGAATTCGTTCGAAGCTGGATGTATTTATAATTTAAAAATATTGTTTTTCGATAAATAATCTACTAACGAATTTTTTAAACTTATTATGTAATTTCTTCAAGATCTTATGATTAGACAATAATTCAAAGCAAATCGAAAGAAAAAAATTTCTCATTGTGCTTTGATACAGTAAATACAAAAATACGTCATACTTTGTTTACCTTTCTTCGCACTACTGCAACCATCGTCACTTTTTTCAGGTTCCAGGGCCCTTTTCGATGAACTTGCACCAAAAAAATCATGCCTAGTGTGGAATGAGAAAAGGGTTCGTAAGAACACAAAAAATCGAATTTGAGATGGTCAGTGATTCTGAATATAGGAATCTTGCTGTATCGAACGAGTCTACTCTTGAAATAGTATGATTTTTTTATTTCATAAATAATCGAGATACAAATTTGGCCTGTCCATGCTAAACGCAGGGACTTTCTCTTTTCAATCTCGTTTTTCTCGAAACGCGGCGAGGTGCTCTTACGACCCTTTTCTCATTCCACGCCACATCTAATGTTTTTGGGCCATTAAAAACAATTTCTTACTCACTCGAAGACGAAATAACCGGATAAAAAGCCGTAACATTTCAGGGTAAAAACAGTTGGAAAATACATAAATACCACAAACTTGATTGTATGTTTCTTATGATATTGTGATCGGACCTAGCGACATCTGAACTTGTGTTATTAAATAATGTCGGTGGAGTTCGAAAATTTTTTTTCACGATCAGAGAGCTGTGATTGATATATTTCTTTTATATAAAAATTATTTTTACTTGATAATATAAAAACATACAACATTTTGACTACAAGCCAACGTAACAATCATACGAAGCAAAAAAAAAAAAAAATTCTTAACGTCAATAAGATTTATTCATATTATTGATAGGACGCCATAATTTATGGAGGGGGGCAGAAAGCATTAGTTGCCGCCCCAACTAAAATTAAGGGGGGGGCAGTTGCCCCCCTTCCCCCCTGTTCCGGCGCCACTGATTATATAGCTTTTTCACGTTATTTTAAAAATGAAACAATAAATAGAATATGACAAAAAAGTAGCAATGCACTCATTTATTAACAATAAACAACAATTATCATTAATTTCACTTTTTTTGAGCTGATTCAAAAGTCATTTTTTTGAATTCTTTTTGTGTGAGTGACGTGTGTGTTTGTATGTGAAACATTGCTCATAAGAAAGGCGTCAAAAGGTAAACCTTAAAACGTATTCAACATGCAGTTGTAAATATTTTACAAAGAAAAAATAACATTATTCAATATCTGCCTTTGTTTTTGTTTTTTTTATGAAGATCGAATCCGAAATCATACTTGCGTTACTGACCTTAGCCTTCATTTTCAACATTTTAATGTTCGATAGTGGGGGAGGTGTTTTATCTATTCCATACGGATCGGCAAAAATTTAATAAGTTTAAAAAAAAATTATAAGCTGTTTCTTATAAAACGGAATAACTTATAATGTTTGCGCGCGATTTATAAAACGAAATATTTATTGTGAGAACTGCCTTATAAAACGAAATTACTTGAAAGGTTTGCTATATAAAATAAAATAACTAATAAAACTTGAATAACTTATAAGTTTTTATACACGGCACACTTATAAGTTGGCCTAATTTTTTTTTCCCAGAAAGTTTTCCCAGAAACTTAAACGGAAATTTTGAAATTTTGGTGGCAAACTTATATGTTTCGAGTTCACTAGGGGGCTTTTTTGTTGCTACTTAACTATTATTTTCCTTGCTGAAGAAATTGATCAAAGAGAATATACACATTTTTATGAATTTCGAATCTTGAATTTGAGTTCCAAAACCAGAAACGCATAATTTACAACAATTAAACATAACGCTTTATAAATGCATGCTCCAGAAAGTGTCGACAACCCTCGATTGATCTGAAATTAACAAGTTGAAACCAGATACACAATGGAACCAAGACGAGATTCCATTTTATTTCTATCAACTTTTAATGTCCAGATCATAATCTTACTGCACTTTTTTAACCAAATGAAATGTGGAGCCAAGCAAATTCACAGTATGCATACAATATTTTGATAATTTTTATTTTTAACTGGGGCTGCAACAAATAATTGTAGAAAGTGAGTAGAAAACGTTCATGGGTCAGTCCGCATGGTTTTTACATTCAAAATTTAAATTTCGTTTTATTACCTGCATCAATTGTAAATAACAAAATATTCAACATGTAATTTTTCTTGTTCGTTTTGCAGTTTTTTTTTAAAATAATGATTTTTTGAAAATTTAAAACTCCTAGGATCGCTCGATGTTAAGGGGGTCCTACCATGTAAACGCCGTTTTTCAAAGCTTTTTTTGGAATTTTACTACAGGGAAAGTATTCAATATTTTTCAATGCGGTTTTTTTTTAATGTTTCATTTAAAAAAAAAAAAAATAAACGACAGAACGAAAAAATCGCAAAAACTGCTTTGGCAAATGTGACTCTGTGTACCTACACTTAAGTCCGCTAAGAAGTTATAAAAAAAAAGTATGAGTTAATTTGAACTAACTTTGACTTGAACCCACAGAATTAGTTTTATAATAGTAGCTCACAGGCACACTCATATAAATTTCTGATATGTTTAAAGGGTGATTTGCATTGGACAAACACCCCTGTTAATGTACCAGAATTGAACTAGTTTTAACAGGCGCGTTGGCAGAGGCGGTTTTGTGGATTCAAATCCCTTCCGATACTCTGATAAAATTAACCCCAAAAAACATTTTCAACCTAAAATTCGAAGGCAGGGCTCGTACTCTTCTGTGTTAAATGAGTGTCCGTGGAAAAGCGCCAACTCGTTAAGGATTATAACTAAAATGTATACGGTAGTATATCTATATATGTCACATATATAGATATATTTCATATATAAATTTTAGTTCTAATCCTTAACGAGTTGGCGCTGTTCACCGGAAATTTTTCCATAAGAGGAGTACGAGCCCTGTTTGAAGGTGAGGGCTCTAGTCTGATGAAGTTACCGAAAAAAAAACCTAATGCTCCGTGAGGGCAAAACATCATTATAATGATTTATGTTATAAGGTTAAATATGATAATGTTTCTTATACGGGTTTTATACATTGAAATTACTATATGATCATACGTACAATTTTACTTTTGGTATAATTGGACTCGAGCCTTTCCAGTCACTCACCTCCCTGGCTTTATGACTTGCAATAGCGGCACATTGTAATGTTCGTAATGAAGACTTTGGATGAATCTTAATAATTATCCCAGAAGCATTCCCTCCCTTTCCTCTCATTGCTTCTGTTTACTAGTACTTACGAATGAAATATTATTTCCATTGCTATTAATTGCAAATAAAATATACTATATATATTGTTATGAACTGACAGAACAGTTCAAAACAAGCAGTAAGGACGCGACGGATCGGTCCGTCCCACGATTCCGATGAGCAAAGGTTAGGTGTGAATGCATGCAACAATAAGTAGATTAAACACATAGAATAATTATAATATTTATTTATTAAAACATTTATCTAAATATAATGATAAAGTCAAAAGGTTTCTATATGGTACTATGCTGACATCTTTTAATTGTATGGCATTATTTTTAGATACGATATAAACTATAGCGATATAAATTCGTGCTTTATATTTTAATCATGAGTTAATTTTTTTTATTTACTATTTATAATAATATAACCTATCTTAAAAAAGTAACTTAACTATAAACTAAGCGGGTTTTTCTGAGTGGGAAGATGTACCCAGTTCAGATTTGAGGGCAATTTTTGGAAAAGTAGGTTAATCTGGGTTTGGGAATATTCAAAGGTTGGAGTATACACTCCTGATATACTCTTTCGCTAAATCCGGGTTTCCCACTATTAAAAAAAGAAGTTTCTCTTAAACTGTATTTATTTCTTAATTGTTTTTATTTCAATATTATTTTGAGGAAATCATTATATTCATATTTATTCTTGTTTACTTTGATTTATCATGTTATAACTATATTATTATTGAAGCACGTATAATCTTTTGCTCATTATTTGTCGTTTGATTCATTGATTGCTTTTATTGAATGCCCTTTGGATTGATTTAAAATAAATATTTAAAATAGAATGTAATTTGTTGGTCGGAAATTTCGAATCTTGAATCCATTTAAAATTAATAGAATGCTGATTAGAATGAATGAATCGATCACGAGATATATTGTAAAACCAGGTGTAATTCATCTCGGGCTTTGGACAATACTTGTCACGGCCTTCAGGTATTTAGCAATTCTTGCCATGTACCAATACTCTTATAAATAGCGACTATGCGCCATACAAGAGTGGTGATTGACTATCCGATTCTAATCGTAGTAAATGTATAGTAACTCACTGATTCTTTGGTTGGAATACCAATCGATGTATAATCAATAACTTACCATAACTTGCTTGGATTGAAAAAAACTCAAGGCATCTGGATCATGAATAATTTTGTCGGAAATTTCGAGGTCCCCATTGCCCATTTTTACGCATATCAGCATTCCTCGTTTTCCGTGTCATTGTGTTTTTTTTTTTCAACGCGCTCATCATTGACAAATTTTCAAAAGATGGGTCGAGTACCGAGGGACAAAATTATTCATGATCCAGATGCCTTGAATTTTTTTTCAATCTAAGCAAGTTACAGTAAGTTATTGATTGTAATGATTATTTGATTTTAAAACGAAAAACTTGTACATCGAGATAGTGAATTTTTTATTTCGAATCAGTGATGAATTACAAGATCATTGCAATTGGCCGTAAAAAGCGACTCAAGTTTCGTTAATTAAAAAAAAATAATATATATGATTCGATTGGTTATTTTTTGATAGAAAAAAATATTCATCGGCTGAAGGATACGATTTTAACATTTAAGTATATATGTGAAAAAATTACGATAAAACGTAAAATTATACTGGACTTATGAAATTTACAGATGATCCTAATAATGTAGATTTATGGACATGGAACTTGAAGTGAAATGCAATAAATGGAATGTTTCCACATTCATGAAAGTGTTCGATTTTCGATGGTTATTTTAACTAATTAACTAAAAGCTAATTAGTATTAAACTCCAGTTTCGTTAATAAAAAAAATGTTCTAAGTAATTTAAAAAAAAAAAAAAAATATTTCTCTTGTAAAAATGCTTCCTGTCTATTAATATAAAAGTCCTAGTCTGAATTCATTACTGGTTTTAAAATTAACGAATTACTTGTAACGAATTAGAAGCGCGTTTTTTTTCGCTACTTGTAATTTGTAATCTGTAATCGTCGATTAATAATTCCGCCCATCTCTGGCCCTCACCTCGAAATTTTACGTTGAAAATGTTTTTTGGGAGGATATGGATATTTTTTGGTTAACTGTCCCTTAACTATTATCAACCATATTTTACCAATTCTTATTTTTCAATTTATAGGAATTTTATGGTGATTTTCAACAATGGGACGTAAATTTTAATGATCGATTTCATCAAAAGTTTTTTTTATTTTTCGTAAAGTATTTTCAAGCTATATTTTGAAATACATGATTTCCGAATGATGGCAGAAATAATCAACGCAACAGTAAATATATTACAGTCTTTGTACAAATGATGTATACAATTCTTTAGCATTATAAGGCCACGGTTTTCTTGACTACATCATCATCTACTTTTAACCAACCCTTAGGCTGTCTTAAATAGTAAAAATAATGACCCGTCAATATTTCCTTTGCTCTTGTGTGAAAAATTGAGGGTGCGCATGCAATAAAGGCACAGGCGCTTAGGCAGTTTTATCCAGCATATGCCCTTATTGCATGCGCACCCTCAATGGCACTTGTAACTTTAAAAGAACTACCTCCAAATTGAATTATAGTATTTGGAATGCCCAGGCCCGTAGCCAGCCAACGGGCCCGGACACCCCCCCTCCCCTCCCCCGCCCCGAAATTCCGCGAATCCCAAAATTTTGGGAAAAAAATAATTTGTTAAAAAGGTATGAAAAAAAGTAGTTACACAATCGTTTTACTGAAAATGAGATACCTTTTTAAATAACCAATCGCTTTTTCCCAATGCATGATTGTATAATCAAAAAACTATTCGTTCCAAAAACAAAAAGTTTAATATTTTAGAATTAGTTACTGAAATATTTGTAGATTTTTTAATCAATTTGATTCATTTCTACCAACAAACTAAACACATTATTTTTAAAGTACAAAATACTTTAGGAGAAAAAAAAGCAAGCAAAAACAAAAAGTTGACATTTCAGAAATTTTGGTCGTATTTTGAAAACATTTTTGATCATTCGGAAAAATGCTAATGCATCATAGAGATGAAACCATGGATATATCAGGCACTGAACAAATGTCAGTACAGGTCCGTAGCCAGGTCTAAGTAGAACTACGGGCCCAAAGTATCAAAGGACGGGCAAGGTTATGAATTTTCAAGTACAAACAATTGAAAGAGTTCAATATGCGTATTGTAATAAATAAATAAGTAATTAATAATGTTCAAAAAATAAATAGCATAGCATAGGCGTTTCGTCTATGCTATTTATATTTCAAATTATGTATATTTTTCCAACAAGTTGATAAAAATTTTGGAGAGACAGTATAGTAAAAAACAGCAATTTATGATCGTTTTGATCATTACATTTTCGAAGAACCATATAATGTATTTCGATAGCCAAATACATTAGATCAGCCATACAAGCATGGTCCATTTACTGATGCTGTGATCCATTAGACTTTCAAGTATTTGCCGTGTTCAAAATGAAAAAGAACTATGAAAAAACCAAAACTGTTTTTATATTTTATGTTATGTTTTTTATATATATATATATATATATATATATATTGCTTTTATATTTGTTTTTAAATTTTATTACTACCTGACAGTATAGTCGTATATAAATAAAAGCGCAAAGTTACAGTGATTTCGATAAAGTATTCTTTGGTACACTTAGGATTTGACATGTGAAAAAAAGCACCAGAATTTTCCGATCGAAAAACCGTAATTTCCTAATTATCGTTTCAAATGAAATTAATATACAAATTTTGACATTAAAAAACTTGAATTCCTTATCTCGTTGAGAGTAGTTCTGAGAATTTCGGGAAAGCAGTAAATCAAAACAATTTTCTTTTTTTATTTGATGCTCTGTATAGAAAAGTATACTCGCTGCATCATTTCGCAATGAGTAGACCCGGCTGAAAAAATCCGAATGGAAACTCCAATTAGTCATGACCAATTGGAAAAACAATGGAGTAAGCTCACCAATCTATCAAGTAGAAACTGCAATTGATGGAGTTTCCTATATAAGTTTCCGCTTGGAAAATTTATTCGATGGATCCCAATTGTACTAAAATTTTGTTTTCAGGTGAAAAAATTGTTTCGGTTAAAAAATATGGGAATTCATTATCTACAGTAAAAGATAGTCACAACGGAGATTCAGAATAATTATTGAAAAAAAAATTTCTGCTGGATGGGTTTCGATCCTGCATAATGCAAAGTACACTGTAAAAAATCACCTCGTAAAAAATCTAGCGGGTAGGAAATTATTTTAGTACTCAGTGTAGTCTGTTTCATACACGAGGTAGGAAAATAACGAGAGGCTCAGAAACCGACTACATTCAGTGTGGAAAATAAAATTCCTGGGGGTAGATTAACTACCAGGTAGTAAAATATCGACCCTTAGTTTAGGAAACAATCTGACCTACGCTGAGTGTAGTTTTTTTACCATGTCTAGGAAAATAAAGATGCGTTCGTAAAAAAAAAATAAAAAAGTCGAAAATCGACGAGAGGTTGGTAAAAATCCTACCGGGTATAGATGAATAACTAATCAAGTCAGTCAAAATGCTATCCGAACCCGGCTCATCCAGTGAGTGCGATGCAAGTGAGCGACAATTGAACCATATTAGTGACGACATGATAAAAACACGAATGTTATAATTTTTCTATATTCTTAAAATGTTTTTTTGCCTCTCACACATTAAAAATGAGCGTATTTAAACACGTCTTGACATACACAAATGAAGTATTTCAGGCCAACACACAGGCTGTCGACAAATGACTGACGGCAGGGAAAGGGGGGGGGGGCTTTTAACCCGCCGAGTTAAACCCGGCGGACTAAATGGGCCCCCCCTTACCCTGCCGACTGTCATTTTCTCCAGCCTCCGTGTTAACCTTCAATACTTCATTTGCCATGTCGAAACAGTTTTGATACGTTCATTTTTACTGTTTTCGAGGCAAAAAGTATCGTGTGTACCTCGGAGCAATAACAGCCGATTAGAACTCGTGTGATTGCCGCCTTCGCTTCGCTTAGGCGGAAAACCTTACACTCGTTCTAAATCGGCTGTTGAATTTACAAATATATTGAATGGAACAACGCAATCTTTGAATTTCTGAGTCACTTTTAACGACGATATTTATTTATCAGAATTATAAAACAAAACGTGTAGTACAAAACAAAACATTCCTCACCCTGGATACCGTGACATGTGACAATATTTTGTAAACGAGTGAGAGAGAGAGGGAAGGATTATATGGCAAACACCAGCGCCATCCCACCTTCATTGGAAATTCCCCATTATGTCCTTCTCTTCTACGTCCGCTCTCTATTGCGGCTGATTGCGGCGAAAGGTCGTTCCGCTTTACGGCGGGATAGCCCGCCTACCCTATCCCCACCGCTTGAGACAATCTCTTTCGCCATCTCTCGCGATTCTCGCGAAAGCATGTAAACATTGTGAAAACTGCGCGACTTTAATAACTATCCCGTTATAGGGAGAGTCCTGTGTACTGTAAGTGGCCGGGAACTACTATTGATTTAGGATAGGAGTGTCACCCCCCTGCTGGGAAGCATAGGAGAAGTAGCAGTCCATGTAACATATGGTCTAAGACAGGATACAAAAAACAGGGTATGTTCTTAGCCAGTTCTGCACAGCTTTCTTATACCAAACGGACGCCATATTTAGGTTTGGGCCAATCAAAAAAAATCAAAACAAACAAAAAACATGGCAGCCGCTTGGTATGCGCGAACTGAATGAAAACGCGTCATCGTAAGAACATACCCTGTTTTTTGTATCCTGGTCTAATACAAACAGGTTTTACTTTTGCGCCCTATGGCGTAACAGGCGATCAATATTTACTTTTACAGTAATACAATTGTTTATAATGAGTTAAACTTTCCCAAAACTTCATAAAAGTGTACGCCATACCAGTGTATTGCATAAAGTGTAACATTTTTATTTTCTCAATATTCCACTCCAACAAATTCAAGTTTGTCCGCGGAATGCGAACAATTTCTCATTGGCTGCAGCTCAAATATGCACAAATATTAGTTCCAAAAGTCGTCCCTAGGTGCCGCTTATTTTCGTCTTCAAATTAACACGGGAGTCGACCACCCCTGAGAGACAGTGCCCGATAAAGTAGCATGAGAAAGTAGCCAATGACAGCAAAACCAAGAACCTAGAGAATCAGGACGGGGAACTACCGTATATATAGGTATATTACGCTGTGTATTTCAGCGAGGGGAATTCGTCCTCGCGTCTTTACCTCCACCAGTCGTTCCATCTCTCTCGCGCGATTGCTTCTCTCTCGCACACGTTTGTCAAAAATATTGACTTAGTGCGCACGGCCCTGGCGCACGACCCTTTCGTTTTTTTTCAAGATGGCTGCTGCCGACAGCTTTTCGAGACTAATATATAGCACAGTTCCCCGTCCTGATTCTCTAGGTTCTTGAGCAAAACATACAAGAACTCACAAGAATTAACTTGAAACAGATGTTTTCACTAGGGCCAATTATTGCGCCATTACAATAATGGGTGACACAACGCTCATTTTTCAAGGGACGTAACGGGCTCCACAAATGGCGATCGCCGATAAAATATCGTACATCACTCGTAATATTAGAAACATCTCAAAGCGCGAAGTGCGGTGTTTCCAACACGATTTCTTTACGATCGCGCGCCATCATGACGAGTGTCCGAAACTACACGCCTACGGCGCGCAAGCGGAAATAACTCGTCCTGAAAACATCGTGCTTCGCGCTTTAAGACGTCCCTAATATTACTTGTGATGTAATATACTATTATCATAGCGGTCAAGAAAGCCTACTTTTTTGCCCGCTACGATAAAAAAAATCATTCGCGCCATGGAAAAAAATTACTTACACCCTTGTGAAAAATTTATTATTTTCCCAGATGCGAAATGTACTATTTTTTTTTATTTTGTTTCAATTAACTGCTTTTCTTTATTAGCTATTCTTTTCCATGATGTTATTTTCATATTTTTTTACAATAATTTATATTTTAATGCATAAATAATAATCTTACTATTTTTTAGAGCTACAATATCAATTAAAACATTTTTTTACTATACAAATTTAAGTTTCACTGATTCATTTATTGTAATATTTCAAAATGTAAATACATATATTGACAATAATTATATAATAGATAATAACATAACATTGCTGATTGAAGTATAATAAACACAATGAATACCATAAATAAAATACTTAATAATAAATTTGATTGATTTTAGTGCTGTATACATGAATAGTGTGTTTTCTAGTTTTTTAATTTATTTGGAAATTCTGAACTATCGAATTTTCATTTTAATAAATTTTATGCCTATGCATTACAAATGCTACGTCATAAGTAATTATGAAAATATTGCATATAATTATATGTATATACTCAATATAAATTATCAATATACTTGTACATGTTGGAAATAAAAAAATTGTATATAATAATATGTTCTTATTCATCAAGTATTAGCACCTTTCCATTTCGTTTTTACATTTTTTTTACACATAGTTAAACAATTTATTTACAAATAAAATTTACATTTTTTAACACCATGACGCAGTTGTGTGCGTCAATAAAGCAACAAAACTGTTGCAAACTGCCAAAATTGTCAGTAACTTACCTCAAAATTTTACAGATAAAAGTGGTACTCTGTAAAGTTTTCACTAACGGACGATAGAATATAGACAAACTTTCGTCAGAAAAAAATTCTGATCTAACTTTTTTATTCGTCGTGTTTTTTATTAGATGAATGCAATTTTTTAAGGAACAAAGGCTACATAGGGATACTTTATTAACCCTGGAACTAAAATATGTCAGTGGTTTCCTACATAAACCTAAAATGAAAGTAGGGAACGGAAACAACTTTTTCGATGATGTCACGTTTTAAATATTTTTTTTATATATAGCTTGACGGTCAAAGAGCGTAGCAACTCGCTGGCGAGCCCTCACCTCTAGCTGACTACCACCAGCTATGATTATTATTCCTTGTATACATAAAACAAATATACTGTTGTTATATTTAAGATGTATAGTTTCATTCTATATATTTATTATTATGTATAATTATTATTAATTCATAAAAATAAAATATGTCTCGTTCGACACCGTTGAAAGTTGATTGCAGTCATGTCAATGAGAATATGAATTTCGAAAATGCTAGAAATAAACATCATGTACGCGATTTCAAGCACCTTCCTTGTAGTTTATTATTTTGTTGTTATCCAATATAAATAAAACATTTTATAGTGACAATAAGGCACTTCGTATCTTGTATTTTTTTCGCACGATTTGCGCGATGGACATAAACGTTCGATCGTAGGGATAATAGCCACACTGGAAACACGAAATAATGATAATAAGAAATAATAATAACACTGTCTTACAAAATTCAAAAAATTTTTTGCAACAGAACTGAAATATTTTTGTGTGATCAGGTCGCCCAAAAACATAGGAAAATGTGAAAAAAGGGGAGGGTCAGCTAGAGAATTGCAGCGTTATATTAATTTTTCTATTTTTTGAAGAATTCGCAAAATTTGAATTTTGAAAATCGTCACCTTTAGTGCACATGGTATATCAATGAACTTAACTTTTTCTTCAAGAAGAGGATATTGCGCAGATTTTCAGCTATTACTGTGGCTATTTGACTCACCCGCTCGAAAGATATCGTCAAAAATATCAGGAAGTAAATTTAACAAAAACTTCATTTTTTTCGAATAAATCAAACTTTGACGTCGAAAGTCTATACAACCGGTGAAGATAATCCCGAGTTTTTCTTACCTATTTTAAAGAAAATTTTATAACGAACATTTTGGTACATGCTGATCTTAAAAAATGTGTAATCTTCACGTTCATTTTCGCATTTACAAAAAAAGTGCAAAATCATAAAAAATGAAATGTCCTCTTTTTAATCGCATATTATCGGTTTTTTATGTTAAGTGATGTAATTTTATAATACTAAAGAAATGCCAACTATACTTTGAAGATTCCAACTCTTCTTTTGTGATACAATTTTTTAATCACTGTTACACAGAGATGGGCAAAATTAATGATCCATGGTTACTGATTACAAAATACTTGTAATTATCCAATCATGAATATTTGATTACTTGTAATTGAGTATCTCGAAAAAATGCACTACAGGAATACATGTATTTGAATAATGCGGAGTAGCGCGCTACTCCGGTAATCCTGGAGAAGCGCGGTACTTGTATTCCGGCGATTTTCAATCATGATTATTTCGATACATGTATTTCGGCAATCCAAAAAGAAGCGCGGTACTTTTATTCCGGCGCACCCAACCATGATTATTTGATACTTGTATTCCAGTAATTCACAACTCTGATTGCGGGAATACATTTATTCAAATAATCATGAAGTAACGCAAAATAAAATCGGTTTTTTTTATTGTAAGGATCATTCAATAATAGCTCATAATCAGTCTTTGGAATTTTTTCACTGGCGATCAGAGTTTTCTCCCCGATTTGAAAATCGATGAATGTTTCATTTGTTGATAATTTTGTGGAAAATTTATCGATTGTTCAAACAATTAAAAGTGACAAAAAAATTCCTAGCAAAAGCTCAGGTTAGTAAGGTTTCATTTTTTTTTGCATATCAAAATTAATTAAACAATTTATTATTCCATCAACAAATACGAGAACAACTATCATAATAAACAATCATTGAAAACTGAAAATATATGAAGAAACGTCAAATAATTATTATTACTATCGAGAATAGGGATGCGCGATACCGATTCGATACTTGAGGTATCGGGTACTTTAGGCTCGATACTCGAGTATTCGATACCGATACCTGAGCGCTCGATACCTAAGCGAGTCGGTACTTAATGAGCTGTTATCGACTCGAGCACCAACATTATAATAATATCAATAGTACCGACCTGTAATACAGGATTCACGAATTTTCTGAAACGAATTTTCAAAATTGATTTCCTTTTTTTTTTAGAGATTTGTCAGAGCTCCCAAGTTTTTCCCATATCCTGAGATTATTTTATACTTTTGTTATATATGTACTCGATACTTAGGTATCGAGTACTTTTGATCAAGTATCGTATTCGGATCGGTATCGACGTTTCCACAGTACTCGAGTACCCGATACCGATACTTTTTCAAGGTATCGCACATTCCTAATCGAGAAGCAACTCAAGCATCAGGTCAAATTTGTATGTAAGAAAGTTTTTGAACTAATGAATAAAAAAAGTTGTTGGTACGAAAAATGGAAAGGCATCCCGACGTAAAAAAGCATAAAAACCCAACCTGAGCTTTTGCTAGGAATTTTTTTGTCACTTTTAATTGTTTGAACAATCGATAAATTTTCCACAAAATTATCAACAAATGAAACATTCATCGATTTTCAAATCGGGGAGAAAACTCTGATCGCCAGTGAAAAAATTCTAAAGACTGATTATGAGCTATTATTGAATGATCCTTACAATAAAAAAAACCGATTTTATTTTGCGTTACTTCATGATTATTTGAATAAATGTATTCCCGCAATCAGAGTTGTGAATTACTGGAATACAAGTATCAAATAATCATGGTTGGGTGCGCCGGAATAAAAGTACCGCGCTTCTTTTTGGATTGCCGAAATACATGTATCGAAATAATCATGATTGAAAATCGCCGGAATACAAGTACCGCGCTTCTCCAGGATTACCGGAGTAGCGCGCTACTCCGCATTATTCAAATACATGTATTCCTGTAGTGCATTTTTTCGAGATACTCAATTACAAGTAATCAAATATTCATGATTGGATAATTACAAGTATTTTGTAATCAGTAACCATGGATCATTAATTTTGCCCATCTCTGTGTAACAGTGATTAAAAAATTGTATCACAAAAGAAGAGTTGGAATCTTCAAAGTATAGTTGGCATTTCTTTAGTATTATAAAATTACATCACTTAACATAAAAAACCGATAATATGCGATTAAAAAGAGGACATTTCATTTTTTATGATTTTGCACTTTTTTTGTAAATGCGAAAATGAACGTGAAGATTACACATTTTTTAAGATCAGCATGTACCAAAATGTTCGTTATAAAATTTTCTTTAAAATAGGTAAGAAAAACTCGGGATTATCTTCACCGGTTGTATAGACTTTCGACGTCAAAGTTTGATTTATTCGAAAAAAATGAAGTTTTTGTTAGATTTACTTCCTGATATTTTTGACGATATCTTTCGAGCGGGTGAGTCAAATAGCCACAGTAATAGCTGAAAATCTGCGCAATATCCTCTTCTTGAAGAAAAAGTTATACGTACGTAGTGATCTATTTTTAATTTTTCAGGGAATATTATTTGTATGCGTGTATTCCGTCGTGAATTGATAGGATTCATAAGCTTTTATTTTTGTTTCACGTTGTGCATTTATGGAATATTATGTAGGATTTCTTTAAAAGGGTTCTTACTTGTTGATTTGTAAAAATAAAAAATGAAGATTATAAGCTCCTGAGGAGGGACTCAAATTGCGGGTTCGAAACGTTGAGGAAAAGAAGATTTGAAGTTGACTGGTAGAGATTGTCTGATTATTTATAAAAAAAAAATTAAAATCCAACTTACGTAAGACGTCTTTCGGTCGCACTTGTGCGTGTTCTTGAAAGCATTGGGCACGTAGAATTGATCGTCGCATTGGTTGATGTCCAGCTGAAGCAAGTTCATGGTCACAGCCACGACGCCCCTGTAAGTGTCTTAATGTTAAATACAATCCCCTTCGCCCCCCTTGGACAATTTTCATCGTGGAGGGCAGAGAGACCACGAGTTTCACATCCAGCAGCCTGTCTCACACTCGGCATGTACCGAGGCACAATTTGAGAGAGAGAGATAGAGGGGAAAAAATCGCACCCGAATTACTCACTTAAATTCCAGTTTCTCCTTCAAGCTGTCCCAGCCGAAGAATGGGGATGCATATGTTATTACCCATTTCTTCACTTTGCCGTTACAATCGAAATAAGGAGTGGTCCAGTATCCGTGGTTCAGGTTTGCCGCCCTGCGCAAGAAAAGCCCATTTACATACATTACAATACATTATACTTTTGAAATAAAAGTCCACGGGCGTCTTAAAAATGTTAATTCACCTCACACCTCGGTATGAGAAATACGCCGTACCTGTAATCGTTCGGGAAATGCTCGTATTTTTGCTGGCGCATCCCCGTTTCATTGAAGCGTAGATGGATTTTCATGTAATACTTCTCGAGCTCGTCGAAGTTGGTCGCCCAGCGGCCTTTCAGGATTTTGAACCATTCCTTGTTCGTGTATACTTGTTCTGTTGAATTTTACGATTTCGTATGTTAGGTAGATTCGTCGGAATACTTGATTGGAGATATGGATTCACGAGGGGGGTTATGAATGGAACGGGTCATCTCTTACAGAACGACGACCATAAACCATGTACTTAAGACACTAGAGGTTATTCGCAGGACGTGGGAATGCATTTAATGGAAAGTTATTTCAACTTATATTTTCTCATTGGAAAAATAATGAAATAGGAAAATATGTGGATAGTTTACCTACACTGAGAAGTGGAAATCATCCCGATGACTATACGTTTTCAATTTCTATTAAACACCTGACATAAGGATACATCTGCCTGTTACAATGATATGTATTCGTATCGGAACAGAATCATATTGTCTTGTAGGTATCAAATTGTCCTCGTAAGTATCTGATGTCGTTCCTTGCAGCATCTGCCCAGATTTATAGGGCAACTTAAAAGTATTGTCTCTTGCAGTATCTTATCGTCACCAAGACAATTTCAACTCACAGTGCAGTATGCAGTTTATTTGAAGGTTTTGATTTTTTGAATATACTCAAAGTGGTGAGCGTAACTGAATGATGCGTTATTTGAAATTTAAAATAATAACGTATCGATATTTTATGTAAAATGCTTTGTTCCAGGTACAATATCTTTGGTATAGTTATCGTTCACTCAGAGCCAATCAATGATTTGAATAATAAAATCTTGTTTTACAGTTTAATCTCTGATCACGACGCTACTCTCTTCCCAAACTACCATGGTTTCGAGATGTTAAGAAGGAATTCTTGAATTTGTGAATTTGATCAATATCGGCTGTTTACGAGGATAATTGGAGTCACCATTTTATTAGATTCCTGCTGAGGATCCTGAAATGGGATCGAAAGCTCTATTATAATACAATCTTCATGTAAAACAAGATTTTATTAGTTAAATCTTTATTTGGCTCTGAGTGAATGAAACGATACCTAAAATAACGTATTGTTAAGAAAACTGATGAGTTATGCGTAAAGTCGTATTTACAAACCGAAAAAAATCTAGTTAATAATGAAGAATCAATCGTTTCGAATTTTTTCATCCAATTAACTGCAAAAGGAGAGTTTAAAAGAAAGGTCAGAAAAATTTGTGATTCAAAATATTTCGAAAATATTTGGTTAAGAGCGTCAATGGCAGTTAATGATGAATCAAAATTTTTAATTTGTCAAAAAAAATTTACTTTTTTGAATTATGATTTTCTTCAATCATATAAATTGGATGATTTTTTGAGATTAAATTTTTTACACATTTTTCGTTCAAGAATGTTTTTCGTTTGATTTTTTCATCATTCAAGTAAATATTTTCTATTTTCGAATGATACATTTTGCAGTATAATTTTGATTCAAAACTTTTACACAATAAAACGATTTTATTAGTCTCAATCGTAAGTGCATCACAATGCAATAAATTATATTTATTGATGCAAAATAAGCATTTACTTTAACAATAAGAAATACTCACAATTTTGTAATTTCTTATTAAAAATATCGAAATTAAAAATATTTTTTTGTATAAAATTTTTATTTTTCTATAATTAAAATATTTTTTCATTCGTTCATTTCCTAAACTTTTCTTTAATCTCTTAGTAGTTAAAAATTCGATAAAAACTGTGCATCGACAATTCATGAATTCAAAACACTGAATAATAATGATGAGCAGAAATTTCTCTAGCTATCACCAAAAATGTAAAAGAATGCAGTCAATTTGTTTTTTTTTTTTTTTTTTTTTTTTTTTTTCTTAAAAAATATTTACAATTTTCAAGATTTGGAGTGCCAAATATCAACATCACAAATTTATATGATCTCGAAATTTAGTTTTTTTTTTTAATAATCGAATACACAACTATAACATTTTTTTATCCGTTTATTTTTTACCTTTTTTTTTCGATTTTTTTATAATAGAGTGTATAAAAAAATCAATGGAATCTTGAATTCTACACAAATAATTTTCCATTGGTCGATAGCAGAGAGATGTTTTTTTTTTTAAATTGAGATACCTTAATCACTACATCTTGATACAAACACACATTTTGATTGTTTTAATTTTACAGTTAAAGAAAAAAATTTTAATTTTTAACAATCTACATATTTTGTGATCAAGTTTTTAATCCAGGAATTGTAAAATTTGAAATTCTACTTATTGCAATTATAGCTTTGCAAAAATGCATCAAATAATTATAATCGATGAATCGACATATTGTCGATACAAAGTTCAACCCAGTATCTAATTATTTCTTAAAAAATTTCAACTTTTGATGAGAAAATAAAATAAATGTATAAATCTCGCGTTTCTTCGCCTCTTTTTTCTACAAGGATGACGTTTGTAGTTAAGGTCCTGTTAAAAAAATTTGTGTATGGGAATAAAATGTGTCGTGTCAAAACTTTTTGAACCAGGATATTCATCTTTTTGTTTTTCCTTATAACCGCAGATTAACCATAGGCTTCATTTAATTTTGAGATAAGATTAATAGAATCTTATCTCGAATGAATTTTCGAATACATTAAAAAGGATGACATTTTTTTTTATTTCATGCTTTAGAAAATTTATCGATTTATTTTTCCTTATTGGTATAGTCAAAACTCTAGATTTCTGAAAGTTTTCAAGTTGTCAAAAAAATTCATTGAAATATTTTACTGAGAAAATATTTTCTCAAATAAAACAAAAAAACTTGGATACTACATTTAACTGATAAAAATCAGACATTCCAAATGATGAATTTTGTGTGTGCACGAATCTCACTCTTTGAAAGCATGAGGTATATTATGAATTTCATGTATGATATCCTCTTATTTCCTTTAAATGGATTTTCGCTCTACATCGAGTTAAAATTCTATCACTCATACGGGAAGTAGAAATTTACTCTCATAGAGTAAAAATTCACTCTAAAATATTATATTGTCACTCTTAATAGAGTTGAATTTCACTCTTAAATTATTATCAGAATATTCTCTAAAAAAGTTGTAAATCACTCCAAGTTTGAGTAAAAGTATTTCGACTTGATATAGAGTGAAAAATTGACTCTACGGATTTAAAAGAGTACTTGATTTGAACATGGGGCACAGTGGCGTAGTAGACAATTTTTTAGGGGGTTCAGAACAAAGAAAAGGTCGTCAAATACCAAATTTTTTTAAAAAGTGTTGAAAACCATTGAAAAAAAAATTATTTCGGGGGAGGGGGTTGTCTCCCCCCCCCCTACTTCTACACCACTGATTGGGCAGTGTCTGTTATACTTAAAGTGTTATACAATAAAAATATTGTATTTATGAATATGGTGAAATGTTACCAGTGGAGTTCAGACGAGCCAAATCTTCAACTTTAAATTTCCGGGTGTTAAGCTCGGTTTTGTATGCTAAAGGGGCGAAGAAGGTTCTGTTGGAAAATTTGTTCCGGTCCCAGTAAGTCCCCGCGCTCCAGATTTTTGTGTCACCCATCACGAGGGCCAACGTTTCCCCTATCATTTGGTCCTCCGTCAGTGGACGGTCCGCCACCCTTTTCCCCGAATAAACCTCATTGGGGTCCGAAATTTGCAAAAATGCACTTATAAAATTCGCTAGCCTTGTCGCCATTTTAGCCTCATTTTCGAAAAATTCCTGCATCCCGAAACCGATCGTTCCAAAAAGTTTAAGGTCTTTCGGAGAGTATCTGAAACATTTTATACGCCCCAAATGAATTTCTGCTGGAAAAGTGTGTGTCATGGCTTGGAGGACATTTTTTCACTGACAATCACATTACTAACATAAATTGGACATCTACGAAACAATTGTTTTGGGTATAAAAAAATGAATGTACACTCGTCCCCTGGCCTCAATTAATTCATCGTGCAGAGTAAAGTAAACAGTTTCGAGACTTTTGCTTCCTGTGCTGGCGGCGAGATGCTAATTAAATCGAAAATTTTGAAAAGACACTGCCGCGTGGAATCGCCGGGCGAGTCACGAATGATTGTTCATCTTGGCTACGCCGGAATATAAATGAGGCACCGCTCGTGTGCGGAGAGTCCCGAGGCACCGTCCGAGACCGGGGGACGAGTGTATATTATGATACATATTAATATATTTCTCAAAAAAAAAAAAATCAACAAAGAATACCGAAACATATAGGAAATTCATTACAAGTGGCAAGTGTCCTGGGTGACATTAAGGATGAATTTCAGCGTCTCGTCAATGTTCATGACCTCGGAGTGCAATGCTTCGGGGCCCTTCGAGTGGTTCCTGTACTCGTAATATCGGTCCATGTATTTTTCTCTTTGCCACGTTTTCGCTTTTTCCCACTGCACCGGCATTTTGTGTACCCCTTGGAAAAATGACAAAAAAGGGAAAAAATATATTGGGTTTTTTCCCTCCTGAGGGCTTTGATGAATTGGGTCGGCAGAGTTGAACTTACAGCCTATTTTGGTGCATTCGAAGCCATTGTAGACCTGCTCCTGGGTCGCACGTTCTATTATTTCCCCGAGGTAGGGTCTTCGTACATTGGTCGGCAATCGATATCCCGGTTTACATCTACATTGATACCCTCCACGTCGAAAACCCCAGCCATGTAAAGGCTCGCACTATCAACATTGAGTGCTAATTCGATTACACTGTGCAACACTTTTTTGTGACAAAGAAAGTTTAGCCAAAAATGGATAGATGTACAACTGCTGAACAAATTTTTTGTGACAGTTTTTTAATTTTTTGACTCATTTTCGAAATACCAACACTAAAATTTTTTCTTGTGAAGAATTTGATTACTCTTCATTTTTTTTTAACTTGCAAGTTATCAAATCGATCCCAGGAGCCAAATAGTTAACAAACTTGAGTCATCTTCCTTTTAACTATTTATTCAAGCTTTCGGCCCCTAGTTGGGGCCCTCATCAGGAAATATTCTTCCTTCACTCAATTCTTCATTTTTTCTAACATACACGTGATTCTTCAAGTAGACAATTTCCATCGTATTTCTAAAAACCAAAAGTCAAATCGTATCTTTTGGATCCGAGAAACCGATTCCAACGATTGTAATTATTATTATCATGTTATTTATTATTCATGCCGTGAAACTTGTTTTGTTGTATCTTATCAACTTTATTTCGAGTGATCAAAACTCGAATATACTAGAAAAATGCTTGTTCGTACCTCAGTGTTTTCTTTTTTGCACATTGCCGTATCCCTAAATTTATTGGGACCGTTGTTCCCTTCGCCTTTGGGACACTGGTTTATATCGATTCTCTCAAATTCCATTTCCACGACTGATATGGCGGTATATCTGAAAAGAAAAAAAAGTTGTATTTCTGGAAATTAGTAAGTACGAAAATCCGGAGTACTCAGAACCCCTAAGATTCTTTTGAAAGGTTATATACGTTGCGCTCTGGAGAGATAGAGAGTTTTAATTAATTTTGTTTTTACTACGTTACCACATTTTTATTCAGAAACGGTAAAAAATTTCAAAAAGTACACTTTTCGATGTACGTTCATGTAAAATTTTGAATGAAAATTCGGAAAATTGGGGAAGGTACACTCCTTGCCACAGAACGCCTTTGGTTATTGCGGTGAGCACAATATCTCGCAAACCAGTATATTGATCATTTTGAAATTTTTAGGGCTTGTTTTTGCTAGTAACAGTCAGTCCGTGAACGGAGGAGTTTTTCTTCGGGTAAATATTTCTATTTTTTGGCCGGAAAACTAAATTTTTTTAACATCAAAAATCGGCTCTTTTGAAAAAAACGTCAGAGCAACTATAAAAAAATTTGTTTTATAAAATCCTTCGTTCACGGACAAAGTCACACTATATACTAACCAAGTTTTTTTTTTATTTGGTTTTACTGAAGCCGTTACTGATATTTTATGCTCACCGTGAATTATTACGAAAAAAATGTGTACCTTTTCTAATTTTCTGAATTTTTACTCGAAATCTTGAAAGAATACGCACTAAAAGATGTACTTTTTGAAAATTTTCATTGTTTTTCACTACAACTGTGGTAGCATAATAAAAAAATGAATAAATAAAAACCCTATAATTGGCCGGAACACAACGTATTTAATCCCTTCCATCATAAAATTACTTCATCTAACATGATTAAGTAAATGCTATAATAGTAAATTTTACGTTAGCTCAGTACGATCTATGATCATACTTATGATCAGAATCTACCCTACATTGCCGTACATACTCATTAAAAAAAGTTAGAGGTCTTTCTGGACCTCCCTGCTCTGCAAGTTTACAACTTAACAATGAGGTTTAAAGTGATCTATATATGTTCATTGTGCAATAAGTCAACTATTCAAACTTGGAAAAAAAAATAAATTAGTACGGGGTTATTTTTTTATCCCCAATTCTTATCATGCGCGCGGTGTCTGCCCGTATTTATCTTTCAGATAAAAATAATTTCCTCTAGTGGCTATTTTTATTCAACTATTCCAATCAGTCGCGAAATTGAAAGAAAAGGACAACTGTAAGAAATGTGATATTTTTACCTTACGTATTGTTAAATTTTTATTGTTTTCCAAAATTTAAAACTTGAATATTCGATTTCGGAAAATCTTTTAAAATCAGACATCTTTCAAGTTGTTCAAGTTTTAAAATTGAGAAATTCAAATACAATCTAGAGAATTTATAAGCTGCTGCTGATTCGGTAAACATTGCAAAATTTGATTTTAGAGAATGCAGTTTTGTAAGAAAGGTAAAAAATCAATTTCATGAATTTAATGATATAATTGTTTTTCATTTTATGACCTTTGGAATGTATAAGCAGTTTGAAACAACACGCCATTTGCATTTTTGCACTGAAAAAAAAAAACAGTAGGTTCAGTACAAATTTACGCGTATAGTTGCGTAATTTTTCTAATATATATAAAATATATTAAAAAAATATTTATAAATATATTATGCATTGCATATATTTATCAATATAAATTAAAAAATATTTGTAACCTATTAATTCATATCTTAGTTGTACAGATAGCGTGCGTTTCATACTACATACATGTAATTTCTTTGGATTCTGCAGCATTTGCGACAAATCAGTGGCGTAGTAGAAAACTTTTTCGGAGGTGTTCTGAACAAAAAAAAGGTCGTCGAATACCGAATTTTCCTAAAAAGTGTTGAAAACGATTGAAAAAAATTATTACGGGAAAGGGGGTTGTCCCCAACCCCTCCCCCCCCCTCCACTTCTACGCCACTGCGACAAATACACCATATATTTGTCTGCAGTTACTTGAACCAATCTTATGTGCATGTATATCAAATAAATGTTGAACTTTCGTGACATAAAAAATCAATGTTTACTTCAAATTCAAAAAACATATCATATGAACTGTCTACAATTGATGCAATTGTTTCATATAGTAACAAAGGTATTCTCAAATTCAAAAGATTATATTTTTTTTACGAACGGTTTAATGTGAGTTTTGAAAATGGGAAAATTAAATTTTGAACGAATGAAGACTTATGGTGAAAAAATAAGCATTTAAAATCAAAAAGGCAAAAAAAATCAACCTTAAAAATGTACAAAGATTTGGCATTTCAAACTGTAAAATCATAGAGAGTATTGCTGCTAATTTTAAAAATGCGAAATCGCAGAATAAACTTGTTGTTGGATATAGGATAATATATAATTAAAAGAAGTTGATCGCCGCCCCCGCCGTGTCAGCAACTGCACCATTAATTTCCATTGATACCATTAATTCCCATTAACCACCATTACTTACTAAAAACTACCATTGACTTCCATTGACTATAATTCTCTCCCATTAACTACCGTTATGATTTCTATTTAATCCAATTCATTCCCATGAACTTCTATCAACTTTGATTAACTTTAATTAAAAACTTTCAACTTTACTGTTAAACATTCGATAAATAGTTCAAATTTGTTCTTATAAATTTGCATATTTTTAACACTACAAAAAATTCCATCATCTTCCATTAATTACCATTAACTTCAATAAACTTCCAAAAATTTCCTATTTTTTCCATTAAGCCCCATTACCTTATATTAACATATTAACTCCAATTAACTATTGTACAAAGATTCGATAAAAAATAAGATATTTTATAAAAGATGACAAAATGGCATAATCTAGATGAGATAACAATATAATATAAGCGAGAAAAGATACAATATTACATAATTTAGATAATATGATCGAAATAAATTGATCTATATTAGTTATCGAAATTGCTAATGATTTATTATATAATGTAACTACACTGTACAAATAAGGTGAAACTTCAAATGGCTTAACATTCTGTGTACAGCGAACGAAGTATTTCTCATGCTCTAAAATCAAGTTAAATTTAATATCTGAAGTCAAACTTTAAATATCCCACCACAAAATAGAACTCCATTTATCTTACAATAAATTGAAATCCGATGTTTACCTTTTTTCATAATTTATTAAAATGACATCCTTTTTTTAAATTACGAAATTTTTCAAATTTACAAATTTGAAAAATGAAAAAATCACTTACTGTCAAAAAATAGAAAAAGACCAGAAAACCATAAAATGTAACAAATTCTGAAAATAACATTATTTCACGAAATAACGAAATTTCAAAAAATACCCAAAATCCGAAAGGTTGAAAAATATCACAAAAGTCCTAAGAATGGACAAATATAGAAAAATCATCAAATGTCATGAAATTTACATGATGAAAAAATGTTACGCATTACAGAATGTATACAAATTACATAGAAAATTATTTTTCTAATGACAGGCCACAATTTTCCTAATTTTGGCATTATACGGCCCATCAATTACCGCCTTTCAGTATTGCCTCAATAAAGGCCAACATAAGACAAATAT
This sequence comes from Platygaster robiniae, assembly GCA_028476575.1. Classification (NCBI taxonomy): domain Eukaryota; kingdom Metazoa; phylum Arthropoda; class Insecta; order Hymenoptera; family Platygastridae; genus Platygaster; species Platygaster robiniae. The sequence goes on from CM052019.1 coordinate 30,311,332, forward strand.
TGGTTTTATATTGGACTAATATCAACTCAGTATCTGTCGAATATGAGTTATCAATCAACTGTAAAATATTTCACAAATCTTCTGATAATATTTCCACGAATAGGTCAAAATACTGACTATTAGACAATATTCCCCAGCATCAAGCTAATACTGTCTGAAGACTTACGAAAGATTTATTCCTATTTACCAACTTAAAGGTTATATTTAAATTATGTAATTGTATTTTTGTAAACATTTTTTTAACAAAAAACTATACCTTAATCAAATACTACACGTGGGTTGGCGCGCGAAGCGCGCAAGGGGCAAAGCCCCCCCCCCCCCAGTAGGATAATATTTAAATAGTTTGGATCAAACTACAAACAAATGAATTAAAACATAATAAAATAAAAATCTAAAAGACTGGCTATTTGTGATAGATAATTCTTGGTCAATTTTCAAAGCTTATATCAGCCTAAAAAGGTTGCGTAAAATCAATGTTTATAGTAAAAAAATTTTTTTTATTGAAAAAATTACCACGTGTAGTTTGGAATGAAAAAAAAAAAAAATTTATTTTAAACTTTTAAGTGTTACTGATTTTCATGTAAATTGTATTAGAAGAAAATTGATGATTGCCAATTTAGACGCATGACAAATTAGAGAACTTATAAATTCTAAAATACTGATCTCAAATCCGAATATGTTTATAACAATAAAATAAAATCAAAAAGTTTAAAATTCTTCAAAACTTGAAACACGCAAGTGAGGAATAATGAAAAATACCCGCGTGGAATAAACTTGTTCGGCAATAGTTTGGCTGTGATGTTCGGCAACGTTCGGATGGAAAGCATTTCACCATCATTGGCAAATAGTTGAGCAAACATTTTTTCGACTTGAGTTTGGCGAAAGTTCGGCACGCTCAAATTTTTTGAAAGAGTTATACCCTTTGCTAAAATGTTGTTCGGCAAGAGTTCGGCAAAAAAAATTTTGGCGCGGATTTGTGTCAAGCTTGCAACTAGCTTGTCCCAAACTCTTTTTTTGCCGAATTTTCGCCGAAAAACTTGTTTTTTTTTTTCTTTCAAAAAAACTTGAACCGAATACTGCATAAATAGATAAACAAGTGCTGAACATCACAGCCGAACTATTGCCGAACAAATTTTTTCCATGCGGGTAAAGTGAAAATTTGATGATCCAGAGTTTTGAAATATTTCAAGAAGGAATACATCTGGTTATTGGAAACCCCCCCTCCCCCCAAAAAATTTGTTTCTTGGTTAGTCCCTGATTTCGATGTAGCTATTTAAAATGATAAGATTTAACCGACATCTCGTCAGATTTCATAGATGCAAGTTTAAAAATCTGTAAAAACGTGCCACAAATGCGCCGGGTTCCCGCTTTTGTATTTTTTTTTTTTTTTTTTTTTTTTTTTCATGAATGCGCTCTCTTCTCGAGATGCATTTCCCGGGCAAAGTGCATCTGTCCCCACGTATTTCACACGTGTGCATCGCAGCCGTCCGGCTTGACCAGTACAGATAGGGTGCGCAATCCTCGAAAGGGTCTCCCGGCGATGCGCATTCATTAAAATAATAAAGGAGCGCAACGCGTGCATTTACCCGCTTCTGCGTCTTCTTTCCCTCACACGTAATAATGCAAGCGAATTTTTCTGAAAATTCGCGACAATGGGAAACTCGGGGGGGTATTCGCATGCAAATCGCCTCCAAAGGGGGAGCTCTCATTATTCGCGCGAGTAGTCTGTGTATACAGGTCCCCGAGAAAAGTCGCCTTTTTTTTTGTAATGCACTTACGTGGGGTACTCGATGTGCCGGAAGCCGGTGTGGCGCGGGTAAATGTCGGCGATTGGCACGACCGCGGCAACGAGCCAGCGGTTCGAGCGACCGCAATCGAAATACGGTTTCGTCCATTTGACCGGGCCCGGGTATTCATCAGCCCCTGTAGAAATAAAAGTTTTGTATAGTTTGATCAGGGGGAAGGGTTAGATGGATGACCCCGTAATTAATACCTTTGTATATAGACTGTCAGAAATGTCTCTATTTAGTTTAAGGTACACGGAGAATAAGTAGCATTCATTGCCGTTTCATTGCCGGTTCATTGCCGTACTAATTGTAAGTCGGGATACGAGAAACGCGTTTGATCGGGTTGAAGTAACCTGACTCATCCCGTGCTTACCTCGAGCGGCTACTGCTATTACCGGACTCAGTACGGTTAAGGCGGTAGCCGCTCGGGGTAAGCACGGGATGAATCAGGTTACTTCAACCCGATCAAACGCGTTTCTCGTATCCCGACTTAGTACGGCAATTAACCGGAGCTAGTACAGCTATTAATTCTCCGTGCAGTTCTAACACTTGAAAGAAATTCAAGTTAGTCACACAGTCTTGCGTGACCAACTTCATTCAGCTCTGCAATGTTTGTTCGTAGACTTGGCAACATTGCAACTGTTTTTTTATATCTCGCTCAGCGTATGTAAACATGTAAACATGTTTACATGCACAGTCGTAGCCGTAGTTCACACATGTACTAGTGTTTTTTGTAATTTATTTCAAATTTTAAAATGATATAAATATGTCGGAAATATTATTATTGCGTCTTTCAAAACGCGGCGTTGCCAAACGTCCCACCTTAGCTGCATGGTCCGTTGGAAAGTGACAATTTTATTTTTTTTTTTTTTTGTGAATTTCTCAAAAAATTGTTCGGTAAACCTTGTTGAAAATTTTTAAGGTTGATTTTTATAGTAAAAGTTATTTTCAGGAATAATTTCAGAATTGAACATGGAAAAGTTTTTGAAGTATGAGCGGAAATGCACGATTCCCCATATAAATACATGCTGATTTCAAAAAATTGTATCTCAAAAATCTACATGGTAAGCAAAAATAAAATTTTTACCATAGATTATGTGTAATATCAAGATCAAATTCTCATTGTTTAAGGAAAATCTATAGAAAATTGCCCAAGTGCAAGTACTACCTGAAGAGATTGTTTTTGAAGCAGATTACACACACGGAGAAAAAAGTAATAAGAAATTTCAGTATACCTTCTCGAACTGAAATCATACCTCAGACCTATACTTAAAAATCAGTATATTGTCACATACTGAAATTAGTACAGAATGGAATACTTTTTGTTCGGACATCTACCAAAACCCAGGTAAAAAAAGTAGATCTACAGATCTCGAGTAGATGAACGTAGATCTATGCGTGGCCAAAAATTGAAAAAAAAAATCAGTATTAGATCTACATAGATCTACAGAGATCTATGCAGATCTACTGTAGATCTATGTGGATCTGGTCAAAATGGAGATCTACATAGATCTCGACGAGTGAGATCTACTCGAGATCTATGTATATCTACTTTTTTTATCTGGGAAATTATTAAATCGTATAAGAAATTTCATAAAACGTATTGTATATTTTAGTCTACCAATTTTCAGATATGGACCTGAGATATGATTCCGATCCGAGAAGGTCTTATATTTTCTTATATTTTTTTTCTCCGTGCAGGCCACCTATTACATTGACTATCAAAGTCGTGGACACATTCATGAAAACAATATAAACTTAGTATAAAAATTACAAACTAAATAAAAATTACAAACTGACAATGAAATCGAAATGTAAATTTAAAACATTACAGACGATAAAATCAGTTTAACTTTGAATGATTTCTTAACGGAAATGCATATTAAAACATTTCATTTCAAATGTTGTATATTATGAGCCTGCCTATAAAAATTGTATTGATAAATAATGAAATATCAAACAATTTTTAAATACACGCAATAAAATATATATAGAGTTTGAACTTTTATGCAAACATTTTTAGCTGATTCTTGGTAAATTTGATACAGTGTGCACGAAAAAGCTACTGCGCATACTATGACGTCACAAAAAATCCCAGTTCTAAGAATTCCCCTTCCAAATCACAAACATCATGAATGCTACTCGACCGGCAAAGTGAGGAGAGGCATGCGAATAGGAAAACCTGGGATTTTTCGTGACGTCACCCTGCGCCAAGAAAAAAAATCGTGCACACTGATTTGATATTTTATTACAAATGCATTAATAAAATTTATATTCCACAAAGTGTGTGGAAAGTGTTAGCTTTAAAACTTTTTACATTTTTTGATAATAAGGGTTAAAAAAATCTTTTTTTTTTTTTGACATTTTGAAATTGTATGATTTAGTTTAAACTTGGTGTAAGACTTTGCCTAGAATGAGTCTAGACCATTTTTTACAGCAAATTGAACCCAAATTTGTTGTGAAAATGGTAATTTGTTTGGGAGCCTGTTTTAAATGTTAAATTTTTTGACTTGGCAAATACTTTGGTCTATATCGACGATAAAAACCCTCGACTAAGAAAATGTTTGGTTTTATGATATCGGACGAAAATTGCGGTCAGCATCGCTTACACAATAAATTTACATAACAAATGACATAACTTACAAGATCCTTAAATACTTTGTTACTTTGCAATTTTCACTTTTGTAAAAATATTTTTTTTTCTTTTAACCTCAGACATCACCCTTAATACATTATACTAATTTTAAAAGTACTGTCTTCATTTCCCTACAATTCAGTTGCAAAAAAGACCTTATTTTCGCGTACCTCCCCCCTTAATTGACCATGTATATGCTTACATACGAATATTATAATTTTTCAAAGAATTATATAAGAAAATATAACATGTTCTTTTGAAATCGTTTTTTAAAATTTATTTCACGTTCACGTAAAATATTTTAAGATATTTACATTTGAAAATTATTTTTCTTACCACGTAGGGTAACATGGGGCATAACGAGGTAATTTTATATGTTAATTTTTTTTCGCATATAATAAATGTCGATACTGTGCAATTGTCTTTTCAGGAACCTTAAGTAACATATTGTAATAGAAGCAACTTTAGAAGTTGAAAGATCATGCGAGTGAATTATTTTTTTTGCTACAATTTAGGAAAAAATTTTTTTACTCCGCCCCTAGCATGGCGCATAACGGGGAACTTGGTTCTTTTTGTCAAAAAATGTATTTGAATTGTAAGTTACTGCATGAGAGGTATTTATTATTGATAAGTAATACAGTCAGTTGTTGTGGAAGGTATTTTTATTATTTAACAATTTAAAAAAGTAATGTATCATAAAAAAATTGTTAAAGAAAACCTTTAAGCTTTTTTAAACCTCTTTTGACTTTGTTTTTTAATTTTCATCTTAAGGTTTGTGATAAAGAACGCCAAAAATGAATACATCGACATTTCAAAACGGGTACACGCAGAACAGCTTTCATCGTCAATTGCATTTGAAGTTTGCTTACTACAGAAGATCGTATCACGTTATGCCCCCGGAAACACTTTTTTTATTGACACTCGCAGAAAATAAACTAATGCGTGGAATGAAAAACACAAGTATGCAACGTAAAGCGAAAACAACATTATTATAGCTTGGATCGGATCTAATTTTTTTATAAAGCATTGATGAATATTAGTAACTCGCATGTGGAAATCCTCGAAAATTGTAATTCGACCATAAAAAACAGCATACGAGTCATAAAAAATGAGCTGACGCAACAATTATGCCGGATTTACTTGCAAAATGTTGAATATGATGTACAAATATGTATAAGAGAATTTGGGGAGATGACAGAACATTGTAGGAGAGATATGAATTCCACCCCGTTATGCGCTACGTTAAAATTTATAGACGACTTTTTCAACACAGTTCCTTACAATTCAATTTACTTGAATGAAAAAGTAACCAAATTAATTCGATGCCATTCTCGAAAATAATAAATTGAATGATAATTTCTTTAAAACCCTTTTCACATACGTGTCCAGTGTCCATGTTATTTCGAACGATTTTAAGATGAATTCTGTGAAAGATGTATAAAATTTCAAAATATTTTGACAATGTATCGAACGTCGTTTTAGGAAGTTGACATTTTGATGTTTTAGGAAGTTGACATTTTGATGTTTTGGAAGTTCCAAAAGTTTAAAAATTAATGAAGACAACAAAAATTTGCCAGTACCTCTCATCGTTAGATTATTAAATAGTTATTGATAATGAACAAATATCATTTATTGTTATTAATTACGTTTCAATTTAATCTTGGGTGGAAATAGATAATCATATTTCTTCGTTTCTGATTATTTCTTGAACGTGTATATTTATTATAAAATACCTACTTTACTACTTTTATCTTGACATACAAATTTTTAATAAAACCTTTTGGCACACGAAATTCATTTTACTCCAATTTATTTCATTACATGAAAAAACGAAAATGTTTATGCTTTAATAAAAGTATAAACTTGTAACAATTATGAAAGAAAAAACAACTGAAATATTTTTTCATCAATTTATCAACGTCTTGTACGATCATGATTTTATTTCAAATTCAAAAAAAGTCTGAAAATTTCAACAAGATTCCTGATCACGATTTCTGGAGAATATATTGTTGTTAAAAAAAAACTCTCTGAAATTACCTGGTGGTCCGTGAAAAGAAAACGTTTCATTGGTGTTATTTGCGTATCGGATTTCTACACGATAAGTAGTTTTGGTATCATGCCTTTTTTCCACATTATCAGGCAGCCATTTCCTGTACCTGTTAAGAATCAAATGGCTTAATTAGAAAATTTCGCAAAGTAATGCAATACATCAAATTGTTTCTCGAAAATCATTGTTCCAATATTTTACAAATAAACTTTGGTTTTTTCACTATTTTATATGTTGTAAAAAAATTATTCCTGTTCAGTGCTAAGATTTATTGAATAAATGACATTGATTTAGAAACATTGATTGTTATTCGAAAAGTGAATGAACTTAAAATTTATTTATATAACAATTATTGCAGTTAGTTTGATAATGCATCTTCAAGTTCATATAACGCCTCATTATGAAAAAAAATTTCGTCACTTATTTTAGACTCGGAAATCTAGAATTTTTCAAAATCATAAAAATATTTGTATAGTCAGTCTTCTTATCAAGAACGTGTCTTCAGGCTATTTTCACACAAAAAAATTAATAACAAATAACTTTGTGTAATATTAAAAGAATTATCGATTCTGTAAAGTAAATAAATAAAAATGATGACATCGATAAAATTTTTTACCTAATTTCAGTTTGCAGTCCCGGATTTTTATAAATACTTTTGAATGCTTTTAACGTTGAAGATTTGTGAATTCTGTCATTCCAAATTAGCAGGAATTCATGTAGCTTCGATGTGAAAAATTAAATTATACCTATAAAAACGATTTACATAAAATAAATCAAATAAAATCGTTTCGAATCTTTCTGAAGCTTAAGATCTGTGAGTTCAGAAATTTGAAATCAATGTCATTGATCTTTAATGAAAAAATTCGATTCATCTTCTTATAGTCAACGCGTCAAGTCATTTTTCACGAATAAAATTTTTTTAATAAAAGATAAAGTACGAAAAGAACTAAATAATCGTAAAATCAGATTAATTTATTTCGATCAAATCGTTAATTACGCGATAACAAAATGAAGAATCAGACAGTTTTATTATCCCAGCACCAAAAAAATCAAGAATAAATTTACTACGAGGAATCATTTGGATTGTAATATTCAAAAATTTTTACACGTGAAGATTCAATTTTTAAAACGGGTGTTTCGAAATGGCAACTATTTCAATGTGATAATTCATAAAAACTTGATAGTTTTCATGAATATTCAATGCATTGATAACTATTCATCTAAAATTTTTAAAATCACAAGTTTCTATGTCCGAAGATCTTTAAATTTTGAATGTCGAAAATTGAAAAAATTACGGCGGAAGATTTGAAAATTGTCCTTGAAAAAAAAAAAAAAAAAAGCGTGTTTAAAACTACAAAATTGCACAAATTTCCTCATTCGTCTCAGTTTCTACAATATTTCTTCTGAGGAAAATGGTTGCATCTAATAAGTTTTCTCAAAGTTTGAAAAACCAAAATCTTTCTACAAGACGACCTTGCAGAGTACTATTTACTTATTAATTAATGAATTTTGATTTTTGGGTGTCCATTTTTATCGTTCATTCATGGAGGTAAAATGAATAATTGGGAAATACTGTGAATTATCCAATATAAATGATATTTTTGAATAAACAGTAGGGTGTCGCTTATTTTGGCGATGTCGCAATATTTTCCGTTTCGGGGCTTAAATCAATCAAGATTGAAAACAAAATTTTGTAACATTTGAAGCCAATCGGACATGATTAACAGGTGCCATAAAAGGACTGAAATTTTAAATGGGATTAACATGTATTTTTTTATGCATTTTGTTCGAAAAATCGTAAATTGTGCAAAACTTGTGATACATGTCCAAAACTTGGCATGGAATGAGTGTTAAGTTTTGCATAAACTTTGCACAAGGTATGAATTTTCGAACAAAATGTATGAAAAACTACATGTAAATCCCATTAAAAACTTGAGTCGTTTGACGGCACGTGTTAATCATGTCTGATTTGCTTCGAAATTCACAAAAAAATTTTTTTTAATATCTTGATTGGTTGAAAGCCCCGGAATGGGAAAAATTCCAGCATCGTCAAAACAAGTGACACCCAACGGCTAACAGACCTCAGCTTCGCTTCGGTCCATTATCTTGCCGTTTCGCCAAATTCGCACATTCGTGCCTGGCACGTAATGTACCATAAAAAGTTGGCACTTGAGACTAATTTGCACTGTAAATGGAAAAGATGAGTCGAAAATTGTCGAAAAACATGAATTAAAAAAAAAGGGGAGATCTTTTACAAGGATAGATATTATAGAACGAACTACGTTCACCATTCTGCGATGGCTGGAATTATAAGAGGGAGAAACGGATATATTACGAGAGAGGACTTAGATGTGAGCAGTCACGTATTTAAAGACGGAATCAGTAAAGTTGTGAATTGTTGTCATATACTTAGAGATATTAATCATATTGCATTGTTTATATTCGTTTGCATTTTTTACGGACATTTTTGAATCGAATCGCGATATTTTCTTTTATTGTTCAATATTCATGGACATTATAGTTCATATATGCAGTCTCATTCGACGTGGTGTAGACAAGTGTATAAATTTTTGGGATTGTGAATAAATAAATCAATAAATAAAACTCAATTGTCTTAGTGATAGCTAACGTACAAAATATTGGTGTACGGTTTCGAAAATTTGTGTACAGTTAACTGCAACTCTTGCCTGTAATTTGCCGTGTCAAACCAATTTTCAAGACGTCTTATGCGCCCAAAAAAAGTTAGAGACCCGCATAAAGACAAAATCCCATGTTATTGAAAAGAGGGCTCTACAGGCACGGGTTAACGTTGACATGAAGATGTGAAAATATTTGAAGATTTGTTTTAATTATTTGGATCTGATTTGGGGGGCGTCGTGGTTAAAATTCCACCAAAGCCATTTTAAGGACCACTACATGCAATATATATAAAATTATAGTTTATAGTTAATTCATTCAGCAATTTTTAAATGTGAACATCCAATTTTGAAATAGCAACCATACGTATCTGAGAATTCATGAAAATTGAATAGTTGAAGAAACTGTAAATTCAAATGATTACTAATTGGATAAAAGTTGGGGAATCTCACCATTCGTTAATTCTATACTCCTCCCTGGTGTAATCTTGACTAAGCGTCTCCGCGGGGAAGGCCCCAAGGTCCTCCACGGTAAAGGTATTTCTCGTGGAGATCCTTTCCAAATGTATAGGCTCGTTGAAATCGTCCTTGCGGAAGGTCCTGGGCGCGAACCTGGGGAAGGTCTTGTTGAAGAAGCCCCTGTACGATGGCGAGTACGACATATTCGGAGCAAAATAAATAGCCGAGGCGTTCACGTAGAAATTGGTCGAGACGTCGGCGACGGTGGACAAAAAGTAGTACATCATGCCCGGGTCGTAGGTGTCGTCGATCGCGGGCCTTATGAACCTGGACTGTATGATGTAGCTCCAGAAAAAGGACCTGCTCAGGGCAATGTTGTGCAGGTGTAGCAGCGCCGTTCTGTTCGGGAATATTGGGTTTATGTTGATGTCCTTGACGTCCGGTAAATGAGACACGCTGTCGTCGTCCAGGTAGAGGTCCCCCAGGTGCTGGATCGGACAGTTCTCCGCGGTGATGCGGTCGAGCCTCTGGCGGATCTCGTCGAAAGCGTCCCGGGTTTGCCACTGGGCCAATACCCCCCAAATCATGAGGCCCAGGGCCAGGACGGGCCCGGTACCGCGGCCCATTTTACGAGGTTATTTTTCTAGGACGCTTGCTCGTAGAACATTATATTTTTCCCGAGGGGAATACGTTTCGTTGACGCCGAACGAACACACCCAACTGATGGAAGGGAAAGCACTTGTTGGCGTCGCCTCAGGTGACGTCACTTGTGCGTGATTCACTACGGTCTACGGGATTTTTTGGACCCAGGAGGACGCGCGTTGAAATAATAGGGAATGGGATTTTTCGCAAGTCGAAGGAGTAGGAGGGTTTTTCTAAAATGTGGGTTAGCGGGGGAGGAGGCGTTTCGAGGAGACAAGTTTGAGGTTAAGTTTTTTGGTAGTAAACAAGAGGTTGGCGAGTGGGTGGGGTCTGGGGAGCGGGGTAAGGTGAGACGAGGGCAATCAAGTCTGAAATTCAGAGTGGCAGGGAACTGGTTCTTTTCGGTAAAGAAATTTTGTGAAAGAGTTGTGGAATAGTACGAATTTTAATTTTCGTAAAATACTCATTAGGATGCAAGTTCCTCAGTTTTCTGAAATTTCACGATACTTGTGAGGTGAACGTTTATAAATCTTTCAAAAGAATTACAAGTGGTATTAGAATGTAATTGATTGATATTCCTTATGTTTTTTTGTGGAGAAATTCCATAACGATTTTTGTGAGGAATAAAGTTGCAGTTTGTTACTAAAGTTAAAAATAAATAATAAATCATTTTATTATATACCAAATTATTTATACATCAATATTAAGTGTAGTAATACTGAACAATTCAGAAAAAATTCCAAAATCCCTTATAATATATTTTTCAGGTACTGATGTAATATGTAATACTAAAAAACATTTAGAGTACCAAAAACTTGTCAAGATACTGTTTCTTGCAAAACAACTTTCGAAACGATTTTTATGAGCAACTCCAGTATAGCACGTTTTTTTTCTCAATGTTCGTTTTATAAAAAGTGTGCAATCTTTAAATATTGTGTAGGTCGCCTTACGAGCAAATTTTAATTTTTGTAAGCTATGAAAAAATTGGTTCGTTTCATAGCTGCAACCATTATTTTACGTAGGAATATTATACAAGATGAAAAATTTGTTTGCCCTTGTTTGGTTTGAAACGCTTTCTTTGAAGACAATCATCAACCCTTTTGCCAACATTTTTCCAATTTCTTGACATATTGTCGGTTCACGAATAATCTTGTTGCACTTAAAATTGAAAGTCTACAGATTTACTAGCTCTTGTTTGTTTTGGTTTTTAATTTGGACGAAGAGTACCTACTTTTGAATGTACAGTTTATTTAACTATTGCATTTACATCAATTCCCACATCTTAATTGTTCCTATTTCAAAACAGGGTTTCAAAATACAATCTTTACATTTCAGGATTTTCCAACATTAATATTTAAATGTTTCTTCTAGTGATTTTTGTTCATTATTTTATTAATTCTCGAATTTGAAAATTGTGTTCTACGATCGCACTATTTGTGATTTTATCGAAATAAGTCTTGTTTGAAGTTCATATTACTTTTGAAATTCGAGTGAATATAATCTCAGATTTCTAAATTAAGCAATTTAGAAATCTGTGGCTTCCTGCATGGCATGACCGACAAAGTCATACATGCCATAACGTTTTCAATTTGATCAGAATACCATGTAAAATGAGTTTTATGGTAGAAATGACTTTGTCTATTATTGCGGGAAGCCACAGAAATAAGAAACGCAAGGTATGAAAAGTAATTATTGTTACCTATGAATACTAGAGCAATCTATATGGCCATTCAAAAAATACTAAAAATCTATACAAGAAATGAAAAATTCTAAAAAATGTTGAAAATACTTAGAAATACGAAAAATGTACGTGTTTAGATATGTGTTGCGCTCTGACAAAAGGGACCTTAGATCCAAAAGTGAAAGTTTTCAGAAGAGGCGATTAAAGTTCGCGCGGCATAGGGATTTGTGTAGTAACGCTGTATTGTAAAAATGCATAAAATCGTCGATTTTTCAAGTTCAAAAATACTTATTATATAGTTTGAAAGATATTTTTCTCCTTTACTCAAAATCACGATAATCTCGAAAATAATTTTTTGGATCTAAGGTCCTTTTTCCCAGAGCGTGACACACATTATAATTTCTTAGAAAATTTATAAAATTACGAAAAATTTATAAAACCGGATCCAAGAGCATTATATAGTTCTAGAAATCTATATAGAAATTAATATGGAAATAAAATATTATGCAACTTTTCAAATTGTGAAAATACCGAAGAATTAAGAGAATCCTAAATCAACCATTAAAATTTTTTTAATACTGAAGAAATACGAGTATAAATAAATTAATGGTATTCTGTAGAATATGATTTGCATGTAAGGAATTTTAGGAAATTTAAACTTTTTTTTCTAAGGAATTCTAGTTTATGAAAATGTTTTTATGTGTTTATTCAAAGAAAATTGTAAAACTTTAAGTATCCTACAAGATTGTCCTATAAGCGAATTTCATTTTTTACTAGCACTGAAAAAATTGATTTGTTTTCTTAAAACGCAATCAAACTTTTTCCTTTACAGAATATACAATCGTAACTGAAATGAATCAGTAAGTTTTAGCTGTTTTTCACGGTTTTAAATGTTCTTCTTGGAATAGATTTTTAACTCTTTCACAATAATTTACGAATTTCCCAGCTTTGCCTGTTTATGAATCCCAGCTGAAAGATGCGGATTGAGATTTAAAGTTAACAGGATCGGATCTGACTAGAAGTGATTTTTATTTCCTATGCAATATGTAACTTACCTTAAAAACAAAAGGAAAATTGTTTTATATTATTATATCATTATACATATATTATTATTTTATTATATTATATATATTATTTATATTATATATATCATACAATATATATTATATAATGTAAATTATACATTGTATTAATATTATTATTATTATTATTATTATTATTATTATTATCGTTATTATTATTATTATTATTATTATAATAATAATAAGCGATGCGTTTTCATCGATTTTTGAGATATGACAGTAAAAAAAAATCACGTCTCTAATACTTTTTTAATAAACTAACAATATCAGCTATCAAAATTGATTCAACTTCTCAATTCCATTTGAGGTACTAAAATGTTTAAGTCATCTGTTTTTCGGGATTTTCAAGTAAGGGTAATCATTTGAGTTGACTTTTTTCAAAACTATTGGATTGTTACGAATTCTCGTTACTGATTCAAAATACAAGTTTCCAAAACTGAATCTTACAATTTTTTGATTTCGGAATAATGTTCACCTGTTTTTTCGTAGGAGTGTTTTTATTCATTTTCTCGATGCTCGAATTGAAAAATTGTGCGGTTTTCTAGTTTTGTAATCGCTTGATTTATAATACGATCCAAAAATCAGTCAATACAGTTTTCTTCTTGAAGGGAGCTGTACCACACGTATAAATGGAAAAAAAGGTTAATCAAATTCGGGTGTGGATACATATTAGGAAAAAAACCATCAGTGGTAGAAATAACAAATTTCACGTGAAAATAAAATAAATAATACGTGATATTTCTAATAATACGAAAACAATGTTATGTACCTCTGGCATAAAAAACTTGTTTTCAATCCAGTTCAAAATCTTTAAAACTTGTTTTACAGCCAGAGGTACATACAATATCGTACGTGACTGTGACAGAAATTTTATATTTATTTAAAAATCGACTTGTATGGTTATAGATCTCGGCTTCGTCTCAGTCTAACAAACTTCACACTCATAAATACGAAATGTATGTCCCAGTTAGGTAACATATTATTTTCATCATAGCGGTCTAAAAAGGAGGCTTTGCACAGTCTGTAGTTAGAAGCGCGCAAAAAAGAGTGCGAATTCGCGGTGGGACAGATGGCGTTCCAAAAAATTTTCGTAGAACAAAAAAGTGTTAATCAAATAATCAATTCCGTTGTATCATTTACCAATCCATGTCGTTTGTAGTTTTCGCGGAAAATAATTTATTCTTCTGCAAAACAACAATTGCGTACAATTCATTTCTCATGACAATTTACTCAACGCTTGCAAACTCCACATTCGTTAAAAAAGCTCCTTCTGCAAAAGTTGAGTACAATATTTTACATCACAACGTGTCGAAAGTAGAATTTTCGATACGCGAAGCGTGGTGCGCCACTATAATGATGTAAGATAATATTTAGTTATTGTTACTATGTATTGCCAAGTATCGAATACTTAATTTTTCTAAAAAGCCCTTTTGATGCATAAAATCGTCTGTTCTCTGTATAACAACGACGTACAGTGATCCAATGGATAATATGGTGGATTAGAATGAAAAGAGTGTGTCGGTTGACAAAATTCCTCGGCAGGAGGGATTGAGGACTTCTAGTTTTGAAAGCGTATTCTCAAAGTTGCGAAAAACAAAAAAACGAAACGATTTATTGTTGTTTACCATAAAAAAATTCAACATTGTCACAAAATATCAAAATACAAGGGCTCTTGAAGTCTATTATTACTAATTGACTAGGAAAAAAAAAAGTACAATCAATAGTAAATGTTAGAAAAATATACGAAGACATACACAATACTTATAAAGTGGCAATCACAATTTATAGAGGCTGAAGTAAGCTGTCAGAAGAGTTTTTGAAAAGATAATTTGTATTTTCTAATCCATAAACAATTATTATTTTATCACTTCTTCGAAACAGTCAAAGGCTGGCATAATAGAATATTTTAAATGAAATCTATTATCTATTGATGGAGACAAACCATGCGCAACAACAAAATCATTCACTTTCGCTGAATTGATCGTCATAATAAAATAATTCATTCTAAATTCCTTCTTCATTCTTTGTAAATGTGGCACGACGTAAAAAAAGTCAATCAATTGGCTCCTAGCTTAGTAATCATTTGCGCGAACAATAAGTACAAACTTCAAACATCCGATTGCTGCTGAGAACTTTTTTACAGGCTGCATTACAATTGAAAATTAGAGTGTATTCATGAATGCATATCACAATATTTACACATATTTTTATAATTCACTAATTTTTTTTCTTTAAGTCAGCTTTTCCGTGTACAGTAAAGTTTCTGTTTCTGCACAAACAAATAATTGCAAAACCTTTATTGGGAGTTTTCGGCAGCTAGTTTTCACTTATGTGTTTACCAAACGTTCAATAAACATTCTAAAAATTAAAACTCATTGAGTAAGACCTTTTCTTAACTCTTACTTATTTAGAAGTTGCCACCTGTAGCTTGAAAATTTTTCGAGTTATTTTCTCTTTGATAATATTTTTAACTTAACACGAGGAACAATAAGTGAAGGTAATAATGAATAAACTCACTTTCCTTATTTAAATCCATTTTGCCGTATGAGATCTACTTGAAAACTATTCATTAGCGAAAAGAACGTTTTTTCACACTTACCGCGCGTTTAATAACAGCGTTTTTCGACAGACTTTTAAATCTTTCGATGAAAGTCAAAACTGTTTTTGAAAAAAGGTCTGCTCATCGCTAATGACTTTCAACAAACCTAGAAATACTACTTAAACCATTTTCATTAAAAAAAGCATATTGAAAAAAAAAAAAAAATTTTTACGCTCGCAGCACAGAAATCCTTTATTCTTGTGTTTACTACTGTCCCGTGAAAAACGAATTCTCTGTCACCGCCTTTCGCTGCTATTTCTATGCCGCTCCAAGGTCGGGCGGCATAGAACTCGTTTTTTCACGACACAACAGTAAACAAAAGACTGAATGATTCATGTGCTGCAAGCGTGAAAAATATCTCTCGTGTTAAGGATTATCAAAACTCGCGTTTTACTCGTTTCTGCTCCTTGATACGAAATATACTATTTCGACTTTTGGCCAGCTTTTTCTTATTCTGGACCACTGTGCGACGAAGAGTTGTACCTATCCTTATGGAATATTATGATTTTAACAAAATGCTTGCCCGAGTCGAAATTTCAGTCCTGATTTGAGCATGATAAACCTACAACGGCAGGTTTAAGATGATCAAAGCAGGATGTTGGTTTGTATTAAATTAAATACGAATTTTGAACCTAATTTGAACCTTTTACATAGTAGTATTTCCTTTCCAGGCTTAAAATGTTCAAATAAGGATCTTCTGAGAAATTTGAAAGTGCAAAATGTTCAAAGAAGGTTCTTTTTTGAGGGGTATAAAGGTGCAAAATGTTTATTTAAGGATTTCGTTGAATGCATTCAGTAGGTTCAAAATGCACGGAAAAAATTTTTGGGATCATGTGCGAGAAATATGCACAGGATCCTGAGATGATCGTCAGAAGCAGAATTATTTTTGTTGAAATCTGAGGACACAATAAGCGTACAAAATATGCGTTGATTAATCCTAGTTGTGGTCCCAGTAATTGCAGCTTGACGTCGGCGACTGATTACGCGGTTGCGATGCAACAACTCCATGAGATCCTATAGTTTCCAGGAGAGTTACGATGGGACTTAAAACACCCACGTATCACGTGAGATTCGACTCGTCAATTTTTACCAAACGTCTGGGAACATATCGTGGGCTTACAGTAAATAGTGTGGATTTAAATATGAAATGACGTTTAATTACTTTTTTCCCATAAATATTGGGCTTATAGCATTCTCTAATAGCACGAAGGAATAAAATTTCGTATTACCCATAGTGAGCTAAGGACAAGAATAGAAATTCGACCCTCTCATAGTAGTCTGAAACGCTCAACAAGCTGGCCAAAAATGTAAAAGTTGGTAAAACAACTTGAAATTTTGTAGAAAATAGTTTTGAAGATCGGAGCATACAAATATAAGGTCGACAATAGAAAAAATTATGGATCTAAAATGGTGGACAGATTTCTAAAAAATTATTGTCAGATTCGTAAATAATGTTATCTGGGGTTCACCAAGTCGAAAATTCTGAAATCGAGGTCAGATTATGAAGAAACAATCATAGCCTTCAAAATAAGGGTTTTTTTTATTTAAAAAAAAGTGACGTCACGCAGCGGAATTCTCCAAGACTAACAAACATTATAATTTTAGCACTTTTGGGTCAAGATATTGGGAGCATATAATTTTCTCGATTATAGAAATAGGCCGTTTTTCGATGATGGACTCCCTTCATAAAGAAGGCTTTTGTGGAAAAATATTCTATTATCAGTAAAGCATCATCAACTTACAGTTAATTCTTGAAAAGTATAGTGTTTCATTTTATTTTCATCATTCCATGAGCATAACAAAAAATTTTTCTTCTTCTTTATGAAGTCACAATTCTATTTCATCACCAGAATATGATTCCGAGTCAAAATTCAAAAGTTTTGGCGAACAAGCTTGGGAATACAGTAACAATTATAGTACTTTCAGACTGAGGGGTTTACTTATTTTCGGGCTTTTCGGCCGGATTTATTTGAATTTATTAATTTTAGATTAATTCTACTTCAAATACTTCCCCTTACTCATAAAAAATGACAGAGCGACTTGACGAGACGAGATGCGCTGATACGCGCAGTAGGACAGGTCCAGATGCGCCTGGTCCATTGACGCACATTGACGTTCGCGGGCTTGAAAAAAATTCATAAAAAGAAATGAGGCAAAAAGGAGCAATTTTTTCCTCATGATTCCGTATCTTTAGACCTTTATCTTTATATTTCTATTGAGATTGTCACCAATGGACACCAATGAAACAACTAACGGGATATTTATTTAAAAGTTTTTAGTCAGGTTACGATTTTTGATACGAGCAGTTGAATATCAGCCAATATGCATATAACACGTGCATTTCTAGCATACAAAATAAAAAAGTCAATGTTCGTACCCCCAACAACAGTTTCCATATCGCAAGTTACAAATACCACTTGGTCATCGATCGGAATATTATTTCTCACTGAGCTCAAATTTTGACGTTTTGGGAATTCTTGGGAGGCAATGAAAACTCGGTGAAAACATTTGATTTTTCATCTGTTCGTAGAACTGGCGTAGGCATCGTAATGCTCTACATTCTCAGCTTTTCGTTCGAAAATAGGTCCTCAATGAAATATCGTATTCGAAGTTCAAAAAAAAAAATTTTCGATTTTTGATTTTTGGTCAGCTTTCTGGGCGTTTCAGACCACTGTGCCTGCTCCTGCCATTCCAGTTTTTTATGGGAATTTGACCCGAAAATTTTTTTCCGTGTGGTCAAAGAAGGTTTTTGTTCGAGGGATATTAAGGTGCAAAATTTTTGAATAAGGATTTCATGAAATGCATTAATTAGGTTCATCAAAAATGTAGAAGACTTACCAGATTTTATATTCAATACGTTGCAAAACAGCGATATCGAATTAAATAATCGTTTGATTTGGAAGCATTTTCAATTGTTAAAAGATAACAAGTTGTATGTGTCGAGAATGTAATGCTTGAGCCAACATTATGCTATACACTGTTAGAAATTTTCGTATTGATTTCAATAAACTTTTGTTGGAAGTTTTTTACATAAACGCATGTTTAATTTATTATACGGTGTTCTTAAAATTATTGCATAAACGTTTTTGAATCTCAAAAAACCTGTTAGCGGATTTTAATAAACTTGAATGTATAATATTCATATACAAGTATATTAAATTTCATATGGTTTGTGAAATTCAATAAACATTTGATGCATATTCTATTTGAACTTTAAAAAAAAAAAAAAAAATTAGATAGTTTTCTTTAGTGTATTTTACTACAAGCTTTCGAAAATTGCGAAATAACTCCAGCCTATACGTTTTGACTGATGAGCTAATGTCACATCTGAGAAATTTTATTTCTTTTCAGATCATATATGCATTCAAAGGTTTAATGCACAGGCTTGGAACTTTCAATAAACACTGTATAGTTATTGAAAATGATTAACACGTTCAAGTGAAAAAAATTATCGCATAGTTGTTTTGAATTAATGATATACTGAAAAATAATGCTTGTATTAGGAGTTCGATATACATGTTTATAAATTTCAAAGAACATGCTTATCGATATAGAATTCGTACAGAAATGAATCAATTTTAATATACCTTTATACATTGAAGTGTATTAAATTCAAGCATAGTGTGTGCGATCGGGATTCAATATATAATTTTAGCATTTTTAAGAAACTGTCTAAAAATTTCAATAAACATGTATTGTTCTTAATACAAAAATTTATTAATAATACATATATGTATTAATTTAATACATGTATAATAATAATCAACACATGTCGTATGCTCATATCAGATCTTGAAAAGATTTTTCTTATATTTAGAAAGTTAAAAATGTGTAGACAGGAACTTGAAAGACTGATATATGTTGCACTGAGGATCAAATCGATCTGAAATGCTCAAACAAGGACTAAAATTTTTACTCGGATATGATCAACAGGTCTAAAGAAGGTTCTGCCTATGTCTCAAAAGTTTAAAATGTTCAAAACAGGAGCTACAAGGCTTAAAATGTTTTAATAAGAACTAAAAAGATGTAAAATGTTCAAATCAGGACTAAAATTTCGACTCGGGCATGAGTACACTAGTATCTAATGGTTTAAGTATGTATATCAGTTTATTTACACTACCCCAAACAGTTATAGATCATAAGATACCAGAGACCGAAATAATGCAAAGTAAATAATTGACGTCTGTCTATCATTTAATACTCATCTAATTTTATAAAAAGAGTAAAAAAAAATACTCTTATCTATGATTTCAGTGAAATGACTATCCCACTTGAAATTATCGTCTATTATTATACCCAAATGCTCGGTATGTACAATGTTTCCTCCGTAATTCAAGATAATCGCGTTGAAGTCGACTCTTGCAGCAGCACTGCCTTCTATAAACTTTTGTTGTTATCTTGTCTGGAGTACTATCTCTATAAGACCCAAACACCAAAAAGACCGATTTTTCTATATTCATAGTCAAATAGTTATCACCCAACCAGTATCCAATCGCATTGATCTTCATTTTGTGCTTTCACTCTGGAAATCAATGATTCTTTATGCTTAAAATCGATTCAAACTTTGATCGTACCCGAGCGAATCTGAGTGATTCAAGCTTGTACTGATTCGGAATCAGCTGAATCAACAGTGTACAAGTTTCGGAATCAGGCTCCAAATATATTTAATCATGCTGAATCAATCAAAATGATCAAAATGAATGAGAAACTCAGTTGGAATCGATTTTCGAGTGGATGGCCCATCGCTTTCTCCCCTACCCCAGTCTAAGTGTCATCTTCCATGATGACTATAGCGTCATTAGCGAAAAGCACTAGCTTTATTGTTGAAAATAGAAGGAAAAAGTACATTTTTTCAATTTTTTCCAGAGGCAGCATTTTTCAACTTTGTTACAAATTTTTTGTAGGTAAAAAGAGGAATCAGGGGGTTCGAAAATGTCAAAAATAAGAGCGGGAACTTGTGAGATAATTGCTCATCCAGCGTGGGCGTACAATTCATTCGAAAATTACATTTTTTCCATTTCGTTTTTACAAGTAGAAACGAAATGGTGGTTTTCCAAAAAGACGATCGCGAAAGCGTTCCCAGGGCATCGGGGCAAAAAGGAAAACAAAGCCGTGACTTAATAGGATATAACATCGAGGCGTTCTTTATCATGGTAATTCAGATAGCGCGGCACCAGTCCAACGACCCCCTGCGTCCTCGCCTTCCTCCGATCATCCTCTCGTAGTGTCCGGTACCCTATTTTTCTCTATTTCTTTCTCGCTCGCTATTCCATCCACTTGTGCAGGGGTCACGCACACGAATCGCCTGAAGAAGGGCCCAAGCCCCACCCCGGGCCCGGGTCCCGCCCTGACCCCGGTCCCCTTGGTATTATTGCCGGCCACGCAGGTTCACCCCTGTTTACCTAGGCCCCGGGGTGAAAAAAAACTTTTCTCATAGAGACAGGTTTTTCGGGGCTCGCTGGGGGTCTGGCTAATGCTCCTGTTTTCGCCACCATATACACCGGCTCCTGAGAACAAACTCCCTCGTGGTGTCGTCGTGTCATCTCTCCTTCACCCTTTTACTCCCCGATATATTTACGTGGGAATCCGAGAGAAAGCAGATGCTTTTATTAAGATGCATATTTCACTTGTGCACCAGATCGTTCATAATTCTTGCGAAATATGAGCGACCGATTTTCACCGGGTTTTGGAATTTTATTCGGAGCGAAACTTGTTTAGTGAGGCGTAGGGACGAGTGAACTCAAGGCGGCCGAGAAACTCCTCGGGACCGTGTTAACCTACTGATTTGTGCGCGGTTGCGGAAATGTTTTATTTTTCTCTTTACTAATATTTGTGTACATTTTATCTACTTTCAAAGATTTCTTCAAAACTTGAAGCAATTTTCAGCAACTCCAAAAAGTATTTTCATTAATATTCTGTCTACCGTTAACTCTGATAAGTTATCGTGGGTGAAATTCGCAAACAAGATTTTCTAAATATCCCGTAAAGTATGTTACTATGCAAACAATAATCATAGAAATTTTTATCAGATTGTCAATCATAGAAATAAGCGACAAGGCTCATTTCTATGATATTACATTCTTTAATGTTTTTACTTGTTCATTTTTTGACATTGCCTTTTTACTTTATACTATTTCATTTTTACGCTTTTACAGTTTTTTAAGTAAATATATTATTATATATGCGAATGCTTTTGATCATTTTTAGTTTAGTAGAATAACGCTCTTCTTATGTCAACAACCAAATTTTTTCCTTCTTCCCACTTTGCCATTATTTGACAATATTGAAACAATCGATTTTCGCTGTGAAAACATAACTTTTTTTAGATTCTTTGAGAAAAGCAGGATATTTCTTCGATCATTAGAACTCATTGCAAAATATAACTTTCTTAGAGCTTGGGTGAATTTTACCCAGTCCGGCTATTATGTTATTTTACTGAAAACATGACTTACTAGGGTTAAGCTTATTTGAAAGTGCAATTGATTATTAAAGTAATGTGTCTATCTCAAATCAATAATTTCAGTTAAGATGATAGAATCAATAAAGAAAAAAGAACTCAAAAAAACAAATGTCAAAGTCAACTGAGAGTATTATACAGAACTTATAGCGTCAATATGTTACGAACATTAACAGATTTTTCATGGTTTTGAAAGATTTGTTACAGACAATACTCGAATGTAATGAACATTTTTTTTTTAAACTACGGAAGTCGCCAGAAAATAATATTAGCGAATTTATTAGATTCGACGATTTTAGAAAATTTTTCATATATTGTGAATAATTACCAAAACAAAACTGATATTTAGGAATTTTCAAAGTCTTCTGACTTCTTATATTTTGAGAAACTCGAAACTCGACATTTCAGAAAAACTTTTGCAGTACTCAGGAGTTTCCATGCCAATAGATTTTTCGAATTTCGAGCGTTTGAACCTCTAAAGTCTAATCTTTTTTTACTCCCCTCCCCAAAAAAAAATTATTAACGGTTTTCCGTTTGATTATACATAAATTAAACTCAGACTTGCCTAAATTTCAATGACATGCAATTATAAAATCCTATCACTTACACTAGAAATGTTGTAATTTCTAACGTACATACATGATGCAATCTACGAAATTCTAACTTGTATTTGAGCCCATTCTAAGTCTAGTTTTTCAATTTTGTGTGCTATATAATATTTATAATCATTCTAAAAAACGTCGATTAATTTCATTAAAATTACTTATTGTTCTACGACCTATAGATTGGGATAATATTGAGAAATTTTCCAAGAACGGTCAAAATTCATCGTAATATTTAAGTCCATTGTAAGTCTAGTTTTTCAATTTTGTGTACTATATAATATTTGTGATAATTCTAAGAAAAGTCAATTAATTTCATCAAAATTACTTATTGTTCTAAAACCTATTGATTGGAATGATATTGCGAAAATTTCCAAGAACAGTTGATGAGAAAAAATAGTCACAAAGTCATCATAATAACTCATAATAAATTTTTTAAACATGCAAAAATTCCTGAAATCGGATTGCTGATAATATTATTTGGTCTGTAATTTATTAACTTTTCATTAATTAATTAGGAATAAGTTACCTAAATCCAGTTTGTAAAAATTTTGTTCATGATTTTTTAAAATATCTAAATATTTTCAAAGGGTTTAAAAAATATATTCAAATCTGTATTATATTTTTTATTTAATTTTTATTGTTTTTACAAATTCTAATACAAAAGTTGTTGGAACTCGTGAAATTTGGGTAGCTTTATATTTGTTTTACAGGAATTCGATAATGCAGTCATTTATATCAAGTTATTCATTTATACAAAATCTACCGCTCGTCATCAATAGAGTACGAATTGAATGAGTTTCAAATTTCGTAATAATTAAATTTGAATCAACTTGTACAAAATTAACCTGTGAGCATGAAATTGTCTTAAAATTTAAGGCATCGAATGGAATTTTGAGAATCTTGTGCAAATTGTCCAGAACTTTCTGAGAAAATAATAGAATGTAGTTCAATTTTCATAATTTTTTGGCAATAAATGATGAACTTAAGTTCTATTGTTGTCTTCTGGGTTGTCTACGTAATGGTTTGATTTTCGAGCCTGTGTTCCAGAATTGATTACGAAGAAACGGAGTAAGATTTTCATCAACTTTTTTTGCTTTTAGTCCGTTTATTCATAATCTTAGAATAGGCAATGTCATTGAAATACTGTTTTCACATATTTGAATGTAGGATGACATTGAACGTGCCCTCATAAGAATATTGATATCAATTTGCTTGCACGACTTTTAACCAACCACGTAACCTGCAATAGAAGTAAAACTATTCTAAAATATTTTTTTCTATAATTTTATTTTATATTGAATGTTTTTAATGAATAATCATAAAACAACAATAAAAAAAAAAAACATACAAAAAACGACTAATCCCGACCCCTGAAATTCTCGCTCCCGCACATTCTCATAATAAATTCATCATTCATTGATAATAATCAATTCATCAATAATGAATAATTATACAGTAATAATGAGCGATTATTTAATTGTTAATAATTCAGCATACATTTTTTACTTATGATCAATCAAAAATGAAGAATTTTTTAATAATTAAACGTTAGTTAATAATATTGAATGTTTTTTGGAATTAATCAATTATTTTTATGTTTATTTATTCCTAATAATTAATGAGTATAAATAATAGTTATTTTGATTTTTCCATTATAAATTAATTTTTTAATCAATAATTATTTCTAAGTAATGATTCTTTCACTCGTAGGATTCATTTTTTATTGCTAAATTTTTCAATCGTTCGAGCGAAATGATAAAAAAATTAAATACAGTAAACAAAAATGATTGATTTATTTTTGATAAAACTTTCAATCCAGCATCCGGTAATTTCTCAACAAATTTGGATTTTTGATAAAAAAATTATTGATCTCTCTTTTCTTAATTTCCTTTGTTTTGAAAATACTAGGCATAATGTATTGGGGAAATCGACAAATTTTATCCTTTTCACAATAACAGACAACGACAATGCCAGTCAGTAGATAAATTCATTTTTCTTGGTCCAAAAAACCAGTGTTTCCTGCTCCTGAAGATTTAACAGCACAACTTCCTAACTTCAGTTAAGAAATATCGTTATAAATAATTAAAGACAAAAACAAGAACAAATTTTTATGAATGATGCAATACTTATTAGAGTGAAAATAGAGCCAGTGAAGAGTACGTAAAAAATGTATTCTTTCTGGATCTCGATTTTCTAGATTCTTGTCAAAAACTTCCCAAGTCCATTTCCTTCCTTTTTTCATTCTACAAAAAACATTTCGTTCTGAAAAAATGGCATATTAGAACTGCATTTTGCCAGGAAAGGAATTAAATGGCGTGTTCTTTCTTCTCGCAAAATACACTCGGGGGAAGTGGCACGACCGCTACCCCCCTTCCTGTAGGTGATTTTCTGGCTCTGCGAAATGTACCAGAGCGAAAGAGAGCGAGAGGGGGAGAGGGAGAATGTGTGTGCGCGGGGCCCAGTCCCATCTTCGCAAAAACGTAGACAATTTTGTTGCCCATTGTGTCACCGTTGAGCGCTTCGTGACATCGCAATTAACGCGGGACAAAGAATGAGCGCGGGGCGTATTTTTTCGGCAAATTCGGCGGGTGCGCTCTCATTTTTTCAATGCATTTTTTTTCGTCAAATTTTACAAAATTACTAGAAATCGATAAAACTGAATGCTAGAGCATCGAATTCTAGAAATCTTTATAGAAATTCATAAAAATAATATTCAATCCTTCAAATTGTATTATTACCGAAGAAATCAGAGAAATATCATAAAAATCTTTAAATTGTTAAAATACTGATGAAATATGAAAATATTTGTCGTAGACTAGAAAGACGTAATGTCATGAATTAAATTTTTCGAACCCTTCAAGTTTTTTTTTTTCATATTTCATTTAGCGAATAATTTTATGCAATTCCTTCTAATTTTTTTTTACTTTCAACTGTGTTCAGTATCTTTCAACAACTTCATGTGCTCACTGTTAGAAATTTTTGCATTGTTTTTAATAATTTTTTGTTGGAAGTTTTTTTCATAAACGAATGTTAAATTTAATATTCGGCGTTCTTTAAATTTCATAAACCTTTCTGAATTTTAATAAATCAGTTTGCGGATTTTATTAAACTTGTATTTATAATATTCATGTACAATATTACTAAAATCCATATACTGGTTTGTGAAATATCATAAGTATCCCATGCATATTTTGTTCAACCTTTGAAAAAAAAACAATTCGACAATTGTCTTCGGCGCATTTCACTGTAGGCTCTTGAAAATTGCGAACTAACTCCAGAGAAACCTTCGCCTCAAGGAGGATTTGATCCAAGTACTTTCCTGCCTAGGCTACCTATAATGCCTATACGTTTTGACTGCTGATATCCCTATCGGCTTGCCGTGAACGTCCGCGAACGTCCATCGAGTTTTTCATTAATTGCTCGTCGAAAAATAACAACCAAAATGATGTAATTAATCAATTAGGGTCGCTCTGTAACCGAATCGTGCAAAAGTCGTTGAAAAATGTTGATATAATGAAATAATAGAATTCATTTGATTTTCTCGTCCGTCTCAGACCGTGTACACGGACACTTACACGTACACGGACTGTCACAAACAAAAAAACAAGTGATCTATTATTTCATCATAAGCATATATTTCAATATCTTTTGCGTGATTTGATTACAGAGTGGCCCAAACTGACAAATTACATCAATTTCCTTTTTCTTTTTCGACGAACAATTGACGAAAAACTCGATGGATGTTCGGAACGTCCGCGAACGTCCACGGCAGACCGATAGGGCGAGCTAATGTCACACGTCAACAATGATGTTTCCTTTTATATCATATGCATTAAAAGGTTTAATGCACTAGTTTGAAACGTTCAATAAACACTGCAGGTATTTTCATGAGTTTCAAGTTAATATAATAAGTTATTTAGATTATATTATTATTTAGTTATTATTTTATTAAGTTAACAGCTTGCTACTCGATCACGATGCTACTCTGTAGCCTCAATATCGACTATTGTGAGGATAATCTGAGTCACCACTTTTTAAGATTCCTGATCAGGATCCTGAAATGGGATCGAAAGCTTTTATACAATAAAAACTTCAAGTGAAGACAAGGTTTGATTATTTAACTCATTGAAGTTGGCTCATTGAAGTGATCGGTGACGAAACCATTAATTTTCAAGTTATTTTAATGCACATAATGAATATCAACAGTTAAATAACTAGTTTATTATTTTTGACACGACATTCATACATTAAAGTTCAGGAAAATCAATATTGTAAGTAAATGTCACAGATTTAATGCACTTGTTTAGAATTTTTAATAAACTCTTCACATATTTACAAAGTCGTATAATTTTGTTAATAGACATATATATTAATCGCGGTTTCATACAGATGTGTATAATTTTGAATGCTATTTTAATATATTTAGGTTTACTAGAATCCTTGATATTTTTAACAGTGTAGCTTACAACTTGTATAAATTGACACATTTTGATACCTATACTACGCTTGATATCAGTGCACATTTCCCCACAAATTTCGATATACGTAATGTGCATTTTTTTTCACAATCTATACCAACACGATTTCTTGCAACAAAAATGTTGTTAAACATAAATGTAATGAAGGAAATCATCTTTCGAACGAATGCTTACTCATCGTATTCAGATGAAAAATATGGCTATACGAGCACGTCAAAGAAGGACTCACGACATTACCCCTTTCTACTTTATTAGAAATTGATGAGATGACGTTTTCTGAAAAATAAATTTGAATATAAAAGTATTGAATTCCGCATACTCTAACACCCAATTTTAGACATCTATATAGCAATACATAAAAGAAATGGAAATCTATACAACTACCAAAAAGTTCTTGAAAATTTTACAACAATCGAAATTTACGAAAAATACCAATAACGCAAAAAATCTGTATTCATACATGATTTTCTAAAAATCTTTTATAAATTTACTGGAGGTTCCTACAATTTCTCATTATTAAAAAAAAAAAATACTATAAAGCTATGCAGAATTTTCTCAAGGAACTATAAAAAAACTGAGAATGTATGAAATTTTGAATCCTAGAGCGAAACTCTACATACTACAATATATCTATAAAAATCCATTCAAATATGAGTTACTTCTTGGGATGGAATAAATACTGAAAATTTGAATAAATAAATTTTGTAAAACATATATTTTTAAAGAGGTCAAAGCTCGAGCTTCGCTTGTCGATTTATAGTTCGGAGTCATATTCCATAGTCTGAAAATAAGCTAACAGTTATCATCTTTTGACAGTTTTGAAATTTACCTTGCTTTGTTCGAAGACAAGTCGTGCAATCAACAAGATGCCAAAAAAATTATTGCGTATACGCAAAAAAAGTTCCCATGGCGCATTACAAAACACCTGACGCTTTCAAAGCACAAAAGACCGAAACTCCTGTGGAATACATGTGTGGAAACCGGAAGTCGTTTTAATTTCGTCGACAAAAATATGTCTACGATTGATCCTTCGATGTATTCATTTACAACAATAATTCTGATGAAACTATAAATATGAATTTCAATTTGAAAAATTGGAAGTGCACTTTTATAACGAAACATGAATATTTGTATAAATAATATAATAATTCGTTAACTATGAAAATAAAAATTTTAGTGGACATCATACTGCACGTCATAAAAGTTTATATACATACATTACTAAACTCCATACATGATAAAAGTAATAGAGTAATGCTCACACGATTTTTTTACCTATTGAAAACAACTATGCCGATACTGTATGTTACTGTGAAAACAAAATTTTTATTATATAAATTGATAAATTATCACGTTATTCAAACAAGTATTCATATAAAAATATTTATGTTTCGTAATAAAAGTAAATTTATGCAATTTCTCAATAAAAATGTATTATTATAATGATTGTATCACAAAACTTGATAATTGGATTACTTGACTTCAAAATGATATTTTCGTAACAGTATAACTATATTTAAAAAGGTTATTATTATTTGTTCATATGTTATACATAATTAATATGGAAGTGACTTGTGAATATACTTTGAGTTTGAAAGTCTAGATTAATAAAAACTTTCTTTATGAATGTGTCTCGAACTTATTGATCTAAAATTGAAAATCATGTGAGTTTTTCTTTCCGGAAATTGATCTAGAGATTTTTTCTGATATTTTTGAATCGTGCGGCGTCTTTTTGAATTCCGAAACCCGCGCAAAAATACACACCACGCGATAGAGCCGCCGAAAAGACCGCGGGAAGAAACGCCGGAGAGTTTGTTGACACGCGAAAATATCGCTCATCTGGGAAGGGTCTCTCCCCCTCCCCGCTCGCCCCTCCCGCAAAAAGGCGCAGGCCCTCGAAAATTCGCGCACACGTACATGCGTAAGCAGGAGCGGCGTTTCAATTTTTTTCTTGGGTCGAAATTCGCGGAAACAAGGCAAGAGTGTTGGACTTTGAACAATGGACATTTGAACATGCGAATTTTCGAAATTACTATTATTGTTTCATTTTTATAATTTTGAAACGTTGATTTCTAGTATTTTTGGATATTGCTATATAGATTTAAAGAATCCAATGGTTTAGAATTCAAATCTCGATAGATTTTCCGTAACTTTCTCAATTGCTGGTATAATTTAATTGATTAAATAACATTTTTCGTGTTTTGAAACTTTTTTTTTTTATATTTGTGAGAGTCTGTTGCGTTTCCTGGTATTTTTCCAAAATTTTTGATTTTCTTTCCAAATTCCTTGGTATATGATTAAAATTCTACAATCGTTCCGAATCGTTCAATTTCAATATGATTTTTTTGAATAATATATTTCAAAATTATAAGTTCAATTCAAATTATTCCAACATTGTAATTTTGACTTACATTAATTTTTATCGAAATAAATTTGGATTCTTAACTTCACTCGTTCCTGAATCGAACAAGTATATATCTGTCCTTTTCCTGATGCTAACAGATCAGAATAGAAAGAGACGGAAGCACTCGTTCGATTCAGGAACGAGTATAATTTATTTTTATGTCAATTTTAATTATTTGTACAGTTACTATTGAAATTGTAGAATTTTTGATATACTATTGAAATTCATACAATTGAAAGTAAGTTAAATTGTATAAATTGTATAAATCGGGTTTAAAGTATTTACGACACTTTAACCTCAAAACTGAGATTTGGAAGTGATTTTTAGGCTATCTTGGCACAAAATACCTCACGTTAACAGGTACGCAATTAAGTATCCTAAATCATTGTTATTCATCAAATATTCAAATATACAAATGTTTATTTCAACTATTATTCAATAAAATGAACTGCTTATTATTTTCATTTTATGTTTACTTCGAAAAGTTTTGATAAGCTTCGAATTGTTCATCGATTTGTCCAAGGGTTGGCAAGGATCTTGGACAAACCTGGGACAACTCGATCAACTGCTTGCATGGGATACGAGTGAAGATAGCTTTCGAAAGTTTCGTCGAGTTGTCAGGTAGTAGTCCGAGATTTCTGAATTTCAAAGGGTCGTCCCGGCTTTCGACATTAATAGATACTTGTTCATCGAGTATTCCAGGAGTTTTCCAGGTTTCATATAGTTGTCCAGATTTCATAGAGTCGTCCAAGAAATCAAGAATTGTCCAGGTTTCATAAAGTTGTCCGAGAATTGCCCAGGTTTCCATTTCTACCCGGGTAACTTTTTTGTTCGATCATGCCATAGATTATCGAGAAAATTGCATCTATATTATACATGATTGTCATGTTTTATAAGTCGGTATTTTTTTAGTATTTAAAATTTTTATCGATTTCTTGTTTTATTACAGATTGATGTATACGTTTTTTAGACTTTCATTTGTTAACATTTTTTTGGAAAACGATTCTTTCATGGACTTGTTTAAATTTTAGTGTTTCTTTATGATATATTTTATTTGTATGAAAAATAAAAGGATAAACAAGATATTTAATATTATTGTATTTTTTAATTTCATATTACGTACAACAAAAGTATATGATATTTGAGTTACATAATAAAAGTATACTTTTTTTTATATTTTTACATGAAATAATAATTGATTGTATTATAATTTCGGGAAGGTGTCCGAACCTCCAACCCCCCCCCCTCCCCTCCTTTGCCTACACACCTCTCAATATGTAAGAGAGCGAGAAAAAGTTATCAATATTTTTTAAAACTGCATTATATTTCAAAAAAGTTCAAGCTTAACCTGTTGCTAGTTCAACAAGTTTGTAAAATATGCAATAAAATATGAAACAATAAAAAAACGAATTTTTGATGAAAAAAATCCCGTGTAATACCTTGAAGTTCATCCGAATGATGTAAAAAGAAAAAGAGGGGGCTTGAGAGAAATGTTTCGATCTTCGTGATGCATGACTTACCCAGAACGCGTCAACTCTCATTGTCTCACTGTTAGATGAAGGCATCGGGTGAATTGGACAGAATGAGAGTTAATTTTTCGGGACGTATAAATTGCGCGCGGGGAAGGTTGGGGACTTGATCTGGAACTTGTCGCCCCTGCGCATATGCAGGCAAACAAACGCCACCCTGCAATGAGGAACAATCGCGCGCTTTTCGATATATTGCGCGCGCGAGGCGCACAGCATTGCACAGCATTGAAGCCGAAGTGTCACGGGCCGCGAAATAAAAGGGAACCCCGGAGGAAGGAAGTGGGCTAGACAATTTTTTTTTACCATTCAAAGTACGCGCGTTGTTTTCGGACCGTTTCAGCAGCCTCCCACGACAATGCTCGCAACGTGCATGTGCACGCGCTTCGACGAAAATACCGAGCAGTACCAAGGGAGTGGTGAAGGGGAAGCGAAAGTGCATTTCGAACCGCAAACGGATTTCCCCCCTCCCCTCCCCTCCCCCCTCCTCTGCATCGTAGCCTTGTCCACCGGCTAAGGCAAAAGTACGAAATTTAATCAGTACTTGAATCTCGATGTTACTACAAGTCTGTCATTTTTCCCTTTTTCTTCAATAAATGATAAAAGTAATACAAGAATTTCTATTAAATGAAGAGACCTTAAAAAAAGGAAACACGTTATTCAGGGACGTTGCGAGGAAATTTCACATAAAGTATCTTACATAACTATATATTTATCCCATGCATAGCGTCATAATATCTTAGAAATCGACTTGCAAAAAAAAATATATCACTATCCGTGTGAAATGACTACATCTCATTGCTAACGTCTTTCAGTACTTAGTTTTTAGTATGTACACCATTTGAAGGATTATCTTGTATTTTTAGGAAATTTTCACATTGATGTTTAGAAGTTGATGCTCTGGGATTCAAGTATTTATAGGTTTTTAATATTTCAATTACAATGTTTTAAAATTTAGTACAAATGTCCAGGTTTTTTCTAGACATTTCGTATTTTTAAAAATTCCAATACAGCTTAAGGAATTTTATTTGACATATTTTTGTAAGCATCTAAGATTTTAAAGACTTTTAGTATATTTTCTAATAAATTACTCAGCAGACAGTATCTTTATAGTTTGCAAGTATTTCACAAATTCTTAAAACTTTTAGTTCATTCTTTTTTTTTTTCATTAATAATCAATTTCATCGGATTCCCTTGTATTTTGATAGATTCCTATACCAATTTTCAGATTTAGATGCGATGGGATTTTAAGTCTTATAGAATTTTATTATACCCTCTAATTTTTTATAAAGTAATAATATGTATAGAATATCAGTATTCAAGAGGGGACTTTTTTCATTCTTTATCACATTTGTCAGCATTTATGAAATTTCGTAGTATTTCCTAGTATTCTTCCAGATTCTTAATATTTCCATGTATCAACTATATAAATTTTAAGAATTCGGATGTTTCAAACTTGAAAGTTTTTTGGATTCTTGGTATTTTGAACGATTTTTCAGAACCTAGTTTTTCGTAGATTTCTATCTTCTACCGTTTCAGACTGTTCAGAGTTGTTATTATAAAGTTTTTCATTTTTAGAAAATATTTTTAAAATTCAAATGGTTTTCTGATGTTTTCATGAATTCCTTCATAAATTTCCAGGATAAGATGCTCTAATGGTTGTGAAAGAAACGCATGCATGTTTCACCCACATTTAATGTTAATTTTCGCCTACCTCAATGTATGTGTGCATAATTAGTAGGCGAAAATTTACGTTTTAAATTGGTGAGACATTAAGGTGGTCCTTTTTTTTCGACATTTCTGAATTTGATTTAACGCGCCTCCTAGAAAGTTCCAAATGTATAAAAAGTGCAAACGCCAAAATTTCAGCAAAATCGAAGCTAACTAACCCGTGCCCTAAGAGCCATCAAGTTTTGCGAAATAGCAATTTTCACAAAGCAAACCACACCTGCAGAGAAAATCATAAAAAGTTTACTTTACAACCGATTTTCAATTTTCTCGCGTGATTGTAATCGTAAATGATGCCTAAAACATGAAAAAATTTGCAAGTTTCGACATAAAGTTTGGTAGGTTCGATCGACGAACAAAGATGAGTGTCATTTTTAGACTAACACGGAAGTGACTCGAACAAGGTTAAAGTTCGGAAAAAAAAACGTAACTTTTTTGTTTTATGCATAATTACACATATTGGCAGTAAATAGTGAATCTATATTTTTTCTTCTTCCAAAAAGGTCAAAGAATGAACGGCCAATAGGACAATTAATTTTACACCATTTAACATATGACCAGCGTTTCGTTCTTTATTCAGAACATCTTCAGGGTCTAATTCTAACACAAAGGTCAATTCATTCAATGAGTCAATATGTAGTCCAATAACTATTCTAGTCAATAATGCGATAACAAATCAATAGTCGCGAGAAACATCTTTAAAAAACTTTTTTGCCTCTCACACATTAAAAATGAGCGTATTTAAACACGTTTGGACATACACAAATGAAGTATTTCAGGCCAACACGCAGGCTGTCAACAAATGACAGTCGGCATGTAAGGGGGGGGGGGCCTTATAACCCGCCGAGTTAAACCCGGCGTATTAAATGGATCCCCCCTTACCCTGCCGACTGTCATTTTCTCCACCCTCCGTGTTAACCTTCAATACTTCATTTGCCATGCCGAAACAGTTTTGATACGTTCATTTTTACTGTTTTCGAGGCAAAAAGTATCGTTTGTACCTCGGAGCGATAACAGCCGATTAGAACTCGTGTGATTGCCCCCTTCGCTTCGCTCAGGCGGCAAACCTCACACTCGTTCTAAATCGGCTGTTTTTGCCCCTAGCTACAAAATATACTATTTGGTTGGCTAACTTTGCCCAAAGGCATTTGCAGTTTGTGTAGATAGGATGCAAAATACTTATTCACTCTTAAAAAACAGCTATTTTTCATCTAATAGTGCTGCTAAAAACCGGTTCAGTCTTTTTGCATATAACTTTCGTCCCCTTAAACTACAGGTGCCTAAAAGTAAGATTTTTGTAAAATATTCTATAGGTGCTTATACATAAAACAAAAAAGTTGCGTTCTATTTCCGAATTTTAACTTTTTTCGGACACTTCTGTGTTAGTGTAATAAGGACAGTAATCTTTATTTTTGGATCAAACCAACCAAACTTTATCTAGAAACTTGAAAATTTTTTCACTTTCTGGGCACCATTTATGCAAACGGAAAAGAAAATCGGAAATTGGTTGAAAAGAAAATTTTTTCAGCTGGTGTGGTTTTTTTTAATGAAAATTGCTATTTCGTAAAACTTGACGACTCTTGTGGCAAGGGTTAATTTGTTTTGATTTAGCTCAAATTTTGGCGTTTGCACTTTTTTACTTTTAGATTTATATTTTGTATTTTTCAGCACTCACATCAAATGATATACGGTTTTCGAGTTCTTTTGTGAAATCCTACAAAGATTTCTAGAATTCGATGCTCACAAAAACTGGGGGGCCATAATGAATATATTGCCTCTCCTTCAAAATTCCCGGGGAGACAGGTGCCCCCTTAGCGCCCTCGGTCGCGACGTGTATATAAAAAATATAAATCTAAATGTAGGCGCTCTCTGCCTCTGGAAAAGTGAAATTTCACTGTTTCGCAGCGCTTACTCGATTTCTAGCAGTGAAAAGTTTTCTACCTTGAAAATAGTGGATATGCATTGTATAAATTTTTCAGATAAAAAAATAATAAAAATCATATTAATGCATTCTCTCTAGAAATTTGATAGCATAATCTACAAAACTTACGATATTTCCGTAGTAAATATACACTGTTTTCATTGGTGAATCAGTGCAATTTTGCTAATTCAGTGGGCGCATACTCATTTTTTTTTGGACAGTGGAAGATATTTAACTTTCATAATTTTCTTCTATTTCCTCTCTTTAACAATAAATTTTCACTCTACATCGAGTTAAATTGAAGGGTGGATATTCAAAGTCGTATAAGCGCCATTTCCAATTTTTTCAAGGAGAGCGAAAAAACGCTCGTATTTTTTTAATTTTTAATTTTTTTTTAAACTCACGATTTTCCGTTTATTATAAGGTAATACGTCATTTATTCGAGTATGAAACGATTTCGATCAAAATTGAGGAACGTATAAGTCGAGGGGGTCTGGCGGTTCAAAGTCGTATATCAACCATTAGCCTTCTACTAAATGAAATTAAGAGAAACGAGCTTCGCGAAGGTTTTATTACGTTTTTGGCGATTCCGTGACCGAAATAATTCAATAAATTTTCACTTTTTGTTTATTACTGTCATTATTTGTGATTTTAAATAGAAATTTATTGATTAAATTCGTTTTCTATTTTTATTCCTTGTTTTTAATGTAAATAACATTGTTATTAACAGTGATTCTTGTATCAAAATGTTTGAAAATGTATGTAGCAATATTGTCAAACGGGCGGTTTGACGGTTTTCAACATTATATTACTTTTTTTGAATAAATTACATCAGTTTCCATTGGTTGTTATACGACTTTGAATTGCCGATAGGTCGCCAGTTACCAAAACGCAATGTTTGAAAAATTCTCACAATGAAACTATTGGGAATTTAAAATTGCTTTCATCGCAGAAATGACGGCATTAGTTTAGAATTTCGATAAAAAAAAGACAACAAGTTCTGAAAAGTTGGTAGTTATTCGACTTTGAATATCCACCCTTCAAATAATCGCACTCAAACTTTGAGTGATTTTTCCCTTTTTTTAGAGTCAGAAGTCACTCGGAAGTAGTCGAATTTCACTCATTTTTTGGCCAGGAAACTTGATCGAATTTTAGAATGCAATTTACTCCATACCTATAGTAAATCATCACCCCCATAAGAGTGACGATTAACTCTTCCGGAGTGCATTTCCACTCCCTGTTTGTGTAGCAGTATTTTGACTCGATGTAGAGTAAAAATTCACTCCAAGGAATTTAGAAAGTCCGAACGTCTATGAAGTACAACCATTCGACGAAAATGAAAAACCTCGTTTCTCGAAAAAAGAACTTATATGTTCCTTCATTGGCGGGCGAAAAATAATCGGCCGAAAAGTAGAAAAGTCCGGAGGGAACAGGTTTCTACGGGATCGCTTCCTCCGATCTCCCCCCCCCCCCCCACCGCCCGGGTCCGCCGCCCTCTCTCTATCTGTCTGTCCCGTGCATTTCTTCTTTTTCTCGGCATCTCCGTCGCTCCGGGAGCGAAATGATTCGCGGCATCTTCGTCGCGTCGGGAGAGACGCGACGCGGTTGCACGCTCGACCAGACGAAACAGTCTACGGCTGGATCCCAGGGGCGTGGACCCTGATTTTGGAAGCCCCGCATTTTGCGTACGTCGCATTTTTTTGCAGGAAAAGCCCGATTGGAAAAAAATGCGACCGCGTATCGACGAACGTCACTGGAATAATAAAAAAAAAGGCATCGAGAGTAAGTTGCGAGAACGGAGAGATTCGGGGGCCTAAAAATACGCTCCCGGAGATTATAATAATCGTGCAACACTCTGGCCTTGCTGCGATATGGCCTTGTATGCGCGTGTTGACCTTGGTGCGCTTTCGGGGGGTGTTGACAAAAATCCCCTCGTTAATTGCGGAATTTGCGCAACCGCGGGCGTCGGCGTTTTCGGCAAACATCGAGAGTATTGTGGGAAATGTCGCGTACCGGCTTGATGCAACGAAGCCGCAATTCGTATCTCTCGGAGTGGTCACGCCGGTCACGCGAGATGCACCGAAAAGCACTTTCTCCTCTTGCGGGGTTTTTCGAGATTCTCGAATCGCTCGGGAGGAAAAGGATAATTTTAATGCGTGTTGCGCCGTTTCAGAAAGCGATTTTTTACGCGAGTTAAGGGGTTATATACAATGGCGCTCGAAGAATGAAGGGCATTTTCACGATTTTTTTCTAAAAAAACAAAACAATTTTTTTCCGAAAACTCAAAGCCTACTTATGTATTCATGTCTCCAGGCTTTTTATGAATTTTCTCAGAAAACAATTTCCGTCATTAAGGTCGTAGCGACCATTGTGCCATAACACAATTTTTCTGACATCGCGCGTGGTGAGCATGATAAATATGAAACTGTTCATCCGTTATTCAAAAAACAAGAAAAACCCTCTAGTTTGTGCCTTTACGCTTCAAGAGAACGAAGAATTCTGCTAAATTAATATTTTTACGAAAATAGTAGTCATTTTCCTGAAATGTTTTGTTTTAGAGTCTGGGCTTTCGGCTTTTGCAGCAAGAAAAAAAAAGTTTTGCTTGAAATTAATAATCCTTTGTTCACACAGAGGCTACTATAATTACGAACAAGCTTGAAAAAATTCAGAATTTTCAGATAAATGATTTGCTAGAAAATGTGCTCACCGCGACAGAACATCAGATTTTAACAGAATTGCTGTAGTGCATCCAATTACAAAGATTTCATTCTGAAAAAATTTCTTATATACCTTGTGACATTGATAAATAAATAGGCTACGAGCTTTTAAAAAACTATTGTGTTGTTCTTCTTAAGCAAAATCGTGAAAGCGCATTTCGCAAGTAAAAAAATTCAGCTGGAAAATTTCCGTTTTTGACTGGGAGTCATTAATCAGTTCAATTCTGGAAATTTTATGCCATCGGTCACAGAAATTATTCAGTTAAAATGTACGGGAAAATTTCTGTGGTAACTGGAAAATCCCTGTAGTATGGATAGGAGAGTTCCAGCATCAACGGCAAATATTCTGTTAATGTGTATGGAAAAGTTTTCGTGTTAACTGGAAAATCTCTGTAATATAGAGTTGAAAAATTGCAACGAGAGTGGAAATTTTTCCGTCGTGACGGGAAAAGTTTTAGCGGCGAAACTTCCGTTCTTGACTGGAAGTCATTAACCAGTTCTATTCATGGAATTTCCTGCAGTAAGTACAACAATCGGCAATTATATAGTTAATATTTACGACATATGTTCTGTCAATAGCTGAAAATTTTCGTAGTGCAGCAGAAAAAAGTTTCAGTACTAACGGAAAATATTCTGTCAATGCACACGGAAATTTTTCTGTGTCAACGGGAATATCTGAGTATTATAAATTTGAAAAAATATTACATTTTGTTCTTAACAGTTGCATAACCGTGACTATGTATCCTGCATTTGTTGCAAGAATAATGAAAGATCTACTACAGGAATGATGCTGTCAAGTATGATCTTAAACTTAATTTTCTCAGAGACTTTCACAAGACTTGACCATTCTACACGAAACTTTAAATGCGAGAAAATAAATCCAGCAGCCATCTGGTGAGTGTTAGGGGACGCGCGCGAGTTTTTAAAATTTGAATATGAACTGGTCTCCAAACACTCAAAGATGTAAATTTATTCTCAAGTACTACAAACAACTTTTATTCAACTATACTTTATTAGTTTAAAGTTTCACTCGAGGGTAGAATAGTTGTTATTATTATTTTGATTATTATTTTTACGGCAACTACGAGAAAATTCAGGACTGGACTGGAATATTTCTACATCAATGAAATTTTTGGTCAGCCAGAAGAAAAATTCATTAGAAATTGAAATTTTCGGACGTGAGCAAAATTTTTTATCCGAAAATGAAAACTTAGTATTGAACTGGAAAATTTCTGCATGACCTAAATTTAACTGGAAAGAAGGAAAAATTCATTACTGAACTGAAATATCTGAGCACGACCGAAATTTTTTAGTTTTTTCAAAAGGAAAAATTCATAACCAAACGGGAATTTTCCTGCTCTGTACGAATCTATCCATACGAGGCAGGAATATTTCCGTCAAGAGTTGATAATTTCCGTCAAACTGAAAAATTTCCTTCTACTCTAACAGAAAAAATCTAGTTATTTTTTACCGTGAATCTTTTAAAATAAAAAGAGAAAAAACGTGGGGTTTTGCCTGAACGCCTTGTAAGGCTGCATCCTGCCTAGGAAAATTTAGCAATTGTATATCTAGGACTCTCGGGAGTCGAAAGGTGAAACTTTTATTACACTGTAAAAAATTGGTCGTAAAATTACTACCAACGGTCTGTAGATTTACTATAGTTACGGTCAAATTTTACTACAGTGGAAGTTGTTATTTTACCGTCTCGTTCGTAAAATAACTAGATCGTAATAAACTTTAATATATATGCGATGTAGATTCGCCTGGACGAAGGTAAATTCACAACGCTTATTAAAAGTATTACTTTTTTTCATTACTTCAAAAGTAGTAAAACACTGACTGTAGTTATTTTTACTCGAAATTTGTAATTTAACAAGCTGAATAGTAGAAATAATGGTTTTTTGCGCAGTTACTTCCTCGATAGGTTGATTTATTATCAAGTATTTCTATAGCACAGTTGGTATCATCAAGAGTGATATTTACATATACGTGTAAACTCAAAATTATTTGCATTCCAATAGTAAAATGTTGTTGGATAAAGTTTTTATTGAGCACAATTTATTCCTTTCAAAGTACGATTTTCGAATAAAAATGCTAGCTGTAGTAACATGACTTCATTTGTCATAGTATAATTGCCTACAACTAATAATCTTACATATCGCGATAAAAATACTGACTAATGGTGATTTCACGACAGTATAGCATGATACTACTACACTTGGTGTAATTTTTGCAACGCTTAGTAAAAATATGATTTTCAAAATAGGTCCCAATTCTAGCTACATGGGAAGTGGTAACTTTAGTATTGATTTTTACAGTGTAGATTATAAGGGACTTGCACCTTGATAGAATCATACCGTTTAGCAGCTCTTTTTTGAATTTCTTCACATTGACGTTGAGAGCATTGAGCAGAAATCACATAGCGTTAACACCCGTGAGGGCCATCGAAATGCTTTGCTTTAGTTAGACAGTAAAATTATTTTTCATTCCTTAAAGAAAATATACCCTCTACAACGAGGCAAAATACTGCCACTTAAACGGAGAGTAGAAATTCACTCTCATAGAGTTAATCTTTTTTGGTCTTAGAGAAGTTGAATTTCACTCTTTAATCCTCGTCAGATTCCTTTCTAAAAAACGAGTCGAGTTTCACTCTAAGAGAAGTCAAAGTTGACTACTTTCGAGTGGCTTTTCACTCTGAAAAAGTGAAAAGTTATTCCAAGTTTGAGCTGGAATAGTTTGACTCGATGTAGAATGACAATTTACTCTATGGAACAAAAAGAGAAAGGACTTTCCGAAAAAGCTAAAATTGACCGAGAAATTAGGAGTAGCAAAGTCAAATTTAAGCCATTGTTACGGTAGGCTGTTAGACTCCCTTCGTCTTAAGATGACGCGGCACCTATTACATGTAGACTACTGCTCACCAATGTTTTTTAAACGTAACTCAATGCTCAAAAATTGATATAATAAGAAGGCGTATTATTCTCTAAAGGTGGTTCTAGCGCGAGTCACAGAGTTAATGTTGCCGCAAGCATCTTCATAAACGAAGCTACAGATTCGATGGAGATCGAAGTCTCCCAATCAGGGACTCGAAAGAAACTCAATGTAGTCTCTTCGCACATGTATTTGAAAAATACATAAAAAAAAATATGATCAATATTTATAAATTGTTACTAAATATAGTTACGAAATATTAATACGATGTGGCGTGATATTATTTATATTAAGCACACGTAGCCGCCATAACGTTATTTTTACATATTTCCTTAGCATAAAAATCTCGCACACGCTGGGTCTTAAGCCGAAGACATCCTGTTCCGCTCGCGCCTATTTAAATACGCTCGCTACCTAGTCCATTACGCTATCGGACCGTTCGTGAATGGTCATTTTTGAATTTCACTATGTCAATCGACAAATGTTTCGGAACTGAAACCTTTACTACGTATTGGGAAAATGAGAAACGCGATGTTTTCACTTACAATTAGTATCCTGCAAATCACATTGCATTAATTTGTGGTATTATCTAGTTGCTCTTAAGCTTCGAAATTTTATATCTTTATGTACGGGAATCACGTTTCTAAGGCTGGATTGAAGTTGTACCGAATATTTTTAAGCATAAAAATATTTTTTTTTCAGAATAAGTAATTAATGATTCTGAAAAATGAAAATTTTTTGCACTAGAAAAAAAATTGTCTTGATCATATGGAAATCAATCTGTAAAACTGTAGGGCAACTCAATGTTTGGAAATGTTTTCGTACATAGGTATGCACGGAGATTCTCCATTATTTTAATTGCAAAGTTTCAGTGTTAGCATGGAAAAAATCCATGTATTGAAATTTTTCATACTACAATGGAAATTTTCTGTACAAGTAAGATAATTAGTGAGCCTAGATGGAAATCCATCTAACAATAAACAAAAATAGCAGAACTCAATTTTCGGAAATATTTCCATACATATGTATGAAGATTCTTCATTTTTTGTTTACCCTGATGAAAACATCAAGGCATGAAAATACCAGAATTTCAACGATTTTATTCATGCAAATGCACTGTTAAAAAAAGCTGGTGAATTTGCATACGCTTTAAGAATCTTCCATAAAATATGAGAAAATTTCTATACATATTAATGATAGAACTTCCATAGCGTATTGAAAATATTCCAGATTTGTTTATGAGTCAAGTTCCATGCAGAATACGTGTTAAAACTTCCGAAACATTTATAAAAAATTTATTTAATATTTGTTAGCAATGCGTTTCAAATACTAGTGGAATACGTTTTTCTATAAAATTTTAAAGATCCCATGGACATTTATTCACACAGAAATGGAAAAACTCAATGTTTGGAAATGTTTCTATAGTTATGTGACGCATAATATGCATGGAGATTTTCCATTTCTGATTTGCAGTGTTTCGATACAGGCATGTGAAATTCCCATATTTGGACATTTTCCATACTGATATGGAAAATTTTTGTACACGAAACACGAACCCAAATTTCAGATACCGTATAGAATTTATTCAATTAAAAATGAAAAAATTCAATGTATGGAAAAATTCCCATACAGGTGCATTGAGATTTTTAATACTGCAATGGAAATTTCCTTTACACAAATGAAAATTTAAAGACCGTATGGACATTTTTTCAATCAAAAATTGGAATTACTCAATGTTTGGAAAAACTTCTATATACATGCATGGTGATTTTCCATTTCCGATTGACAGTGTTTCGGTACAGGCATGGAAATTTTGGAGACCGTATGAAAATCCATCAATAAAAAAATAGGGATTCTGTATGTTTGGAAAAATGCCCATACAAATGGATGGAGATTTTCCATTTTTTTTACAGTGCATAAAGGACTATTTTTTAAATAAATAGGCCACATTTCAAACGTACTTACTCTTACATATAATAATAGTATGTATATTTTATAATAACGGTAATAATTTGATAATGGTATGTTTTTTGAATAACATTGAACAAAAATATGATAAATCCATTATCGAGCTTGTCGATTCTGTTGAGTTCGAATAATCCAAAAAGCATCTGTTACGTGATATGAAAAAAGAGGCCTTCTGCGAAAAATCGGTTTTCAAAATAAAAGTTTTATTTGAAATAACATTGCTTTCTGTACTTCAGAAGATAATGATTTATCATTTTGTATTATCTTATTGTTAAAATTAATTTTAAAAATAAGTTTCAAATCGCTTCATGTGTTTATTTCCATTTTTGTTTATACGGAGGAAGCAGTAGAAATGAATTGATTCAATGTAACTATTGTAGCTACATGTAATGATAGAGTAATAAACTTTTCTTTTATTTGCATTAATGGATCAAGTTTTACAATCGAGGAGACTAGAATCTCTAAGACAGAGATTCAAATCTCCGCGAGACTCAGTTTCAAAAAGAAAGACTGGATCACTTTTTATTGATCTCTGGCTTAGCGATCACCGAGACTGTGAGAGACTGTTTGGATCACGAAAGAGACTGATGAAGACTATTAGAGACTCATATAGAGACTAGGGAGACGCGAGAGACTGATGAAAGATTGTTCTTTTTCATCCCGGGCAATACTGTTACTCAAACAGAGAGTGGAAATTTTCTCTCAAACTCGAGCGTTACAGTCTTAACCAAATTCGGTTAATTTGGGTTAAGATTGGGTCAAATTCGGTTAGGAATGAAAATAATCTGTAATTAAGCATTTTGGGTCGTTTCCGACACATAGGTGCTCCTAAAAATACCGAGAACCGAGTTTCATAACTATAATATACTCACGAGACTCGGTTCTCATTTTGGTTTTGTTGTTAGAAAAACAATAATCTGCATATGTCGGTACTTGACGTTCCACTAACTGTCCGCTCTTACCGACATTTATTCCATTTATTGTTTTTTCTAGCCAACTAAACTTAATTGTTTATGAACCTCAAAACATTTCTAAATTCAGTTTTAGGTATTTTTAGCAGCGACTTAATAGTAGAAACCACCTAAAATGTCAGAAAATATATTTTTGGCATTTTTAACTCAACTTAACCTAATAGGGGAACGCTCGGGTAGTAAGTGTCAATCGTCAGTCTCACAATTAGACAAGTTGGATTTTATTCTCAAATTAGAGTCAGATTCCTTTCTGGAAATAAGTTAACTTTTACCGTAAGAGAAATGAAATTTCACTACTTTTGAGAGACTTGGCATTTTGAAAACGTAACAATCATAATAATAATAATATCAATATTAATAATAATTAATATTGATATATAATATTAAATAATACAATCATAATAATTAATAATAATCAATGATTAGAAGTATTTTGACTTGATGTAAAGTGAAAATTCACTTTGAGGAATAAGGAGAGTAAGATAATTTTTTCTCACATTATGTCAATCGAAGACATTGAACTTGGGTTTTTTTTTCAAAATTGGCATATTTTTTTTTTTTTTTTTTTTATTATGTTGCCCAGTTTACTTCAGTGAATGCAACTTTGAAGAAAGTTAATGATGGAGAAACGACTAAGCCAAAGTTTTATGATGTTTTTTTACCCTAAACTGAAATTTTCGTGAAATTTCGTAAAAATTTGTCAACGTTATAAGTAGGTATATAAGTACATTCATACAGCGTAAGCTAGCAGTCATGAAAGTATTCATTCCATCATGGAGAAATAGTCATCAGGAAATATCTTCAAATTTAGATTTTTAGGGAAATCACATCAACACAGATTTTAAGTGGTTTATAAATTTCTGGAATTTTACTTTCGTATTGTATGTTACTGAAAACTTTGTTGTTATTTTTGGCACACAATTTCATAAATTTCTAGTATTTCTATGGGTAGCTCTTTAGATTTTCAGGAAAAAATATAATAGTATTACCGCAATTACCATTGCTGTGGACCAAGATAATCAGTGTTGCGCTCTTCTCTCAGTGTAGAGTGAAAAAAATTTTCACTCTCAAAAAATCTGAAAAAGTGAAACTTGACTGTTTCGCAGTGCGTATTCACTTTTTAGCAGTGAAAAATCTTCCGCTTTGGAAATAGCGGATATGCACTGCTTCCACAAGTGAAATATTATTTTTACTGGTGAATCGGTAAAATTCCACTAATTCAGCAGTGCGTTGTTACTTTTTTTTGGACAGTGGAAGGTATTTCGCTTATTTTTGCAAGTTCAGAGGGTAAATCTCGTCTTGCCCAGTGGCCGAGAAATCGCGTTACAGCCCTGGGAACAAGGCGGGGCCCTTGCTCTACCGCGAAGAGAGCTGGCAAAGCGGTTGAATCGGATTGGATTGGGGCGAAACTCGCGAAGCAAACTGGTTTCTCGGTTTTGTAGGGCTTGCACCACTGCACCGCTTCTCGCGGCCAGACAGTCCAATTTATGCATTACGGCTATGTAGGCACCGCACGAAACT
This sequence comes from Platygaster robiniae, assembly GCA_028476575.1. Taxonomy (NCBI): domain Eukaryota; kingdom Metazoa; phylum Arthropoda; class Insecta; order Hymenoptera; family Platygastridae; genus Platygaster; species Platygaster robiniae. Next base: position 30,356,127 of record CM052019.1, read on the forward strand.
CTCTCCCGTGTCCGGAAACTTTTATACTCTCACGAATTCGGACTACACGCGGCCCTGAAAATCCAAAAACAACCAAGTATACAACCCGTGCCTGCAAAGCCGTCCAAAATTTCGAGTGCCGAAAAACGCAAAAAGGATTACGTTCTCATCGCTTTTACATTTTTCATCAAATTACGTCGTTTTTTCCCCTCCAACCCCCCCACCCCTTCAGTGCGGATTACTTAACATGACCGATTGTACGGAGTGACTCGGGTGGTGTGCAAAATTACATCGACCATTTTCGCCAAAATTCCGACCTACGCACGATTCGGAGCAGGTACTTGTCCTTTTGCATTGCGAATTTCCAGCGTGTAATTTGTGTACATGTGTGCGCGTAACCCTTTGTGCTCGTGTGCAATACAGCGTTGCCGGATCGTATGGGGGAAAATCCTTATCGGCAACACCACTTTAGTGCGTATTCGAAAATCGCGAAAATAGCGGTTTTTTTTCTTTTCCCCCGGTGCACGCATATAGAAAGAGCGAGTGAGAGAGAGCGCGCGCGGATTCGCAGTTTTTTCCTTCCTTCTTTCTCTCTCTCGCTCTCTTTCTCTCTCCTTTTACTCTTCTTATTCTCGCCAAGTTTTTGCACGGGCCAATCAGAATTCGCGAAGGCGCCCGAAAGAAAATGGCCAACGACTCGAGCCCGCCACTCGCGAGCGTATCTTTGCGCGTCGTTTTGTGGACCCCGTGCATTTCGCGAATCACGTTGACGTCTGTCGCCATTTCCTCGCGGAAACGAGATTCTGCAAATTTCACGAGGTACGACAACGGGATCGCGGATTTCTCTTGGGATTTCACGTGGCGTGGCAAAAGGTTTCGCGGGTTTTTTTCGGTGCTCGCGAAAAATTCGCGAACATTGCGGAAATTTTTTTCGGGGCGCGACGGCGCGCATTTTTTTTCTTCGCTCCCCCTGATTCGGAGTCGGGAAATTCGCGAGCCGGCCGGTTGCTTTTTTTATATTTTCGCGAGGTTTTCGGGTCTTGTGCGAAAAGTTGGCGGTTTTTCGCGAGCGGGTTTTTTATAACCTCAAAGGGTTATTTTCCCACGCCTCTTTTTTATCGCGATTTTTTTTCGTGTCGCGGGGTTTTGAATGAAACAATAGTAGAGTTTAGCGCTGTGCTTATTTCGAAAAATATTCTCCCAAGTGCCTTGTTTTTTAGAATTGCTGGAATTCAATGCATACATGTTTCGCGACTTTTGTTTTTTTTTTTTTTTTTTTTTTTTTTTTTTTTGATCCGTTGGTAAAAGATCGCGTTAGTATATGTTTTCTTTTCTTTGTGTTGAATCCCTCTGGGAATATCTTTCTCCCTTTGGGAATTGTCCAAATTAGATTTTTCTTAAGAGGTGTTCAAAGCTTATTTTCTTTTGGTTATGGACCAGCAAAATTTAATCTGTTCTTTCAAGGATAACTTGGAATCTCGTGCAAAAGATTAATGGTTTTTTTTCCGGTGAAAGAAAATTCTTGTTTTGCCTGCTTCTTTTCAAATATATGTAAGCGATTTACAAAGCACTTTTCAGACCGAAATTTTTTATCCTTTCACGGATATATTCCCATAATATTTTCGAGAAATCTCTTGCTTGGGCGAACAATTATAAATATCTCAGTTTTTTTTTTTTTTTTTTTGAATTTCGAAATATTTCGATATAAAGGAGTTTCCTTATGAATATATGATTTTTCCAATTAATGGATTTTATAGAGTTTTTTCATGTACAAAAAGTCATGTAGTAACCCAGCCGGCATGTAATATTACAATCTTTCACTCATCTCTCGGTTACATGAGTGTAATGTTTTTGTGTGCCAAATTTGGGTTTAAAGATTGCAGAGATCTATCTGAAATGGTCATATGTTAGCTGGGAATCTTGGAAATGAGTAAAATTTCTTCCCTTGAATACATCCTTTTTTTAAATTTTATTGCTTTTGGACATTTCTGTTTTAAATCCCCTTCAGGAATCATTTTTAATTGACTATCACATGAGTGAATATAAAATTTCTGTCTTAGTTACATACTATATTTCTATGTACTGAGGGCTGGAAAATGAGTTTGAAGATTTAAACCTCGACAAAAAATGATTTTTCTATGCCAGAGGTACATAATTAGTATATTATGTAACTAGGACTTCAATTTTACATTAACAAGTGTGAAGTTTGTAAATATCAAATTTATGTCATAGTAACATATTATATTTCTATGAACTGAGGGCTGGAAAATGATTTTTCTATGCCAGAGGTACATAATTAATACATTACATAACTAGGACTTTAAGTTTATAATAATACGCGTGAAGTTTGTAAATATGAAATTTCTGTCTTAGTTACATACTATATTTATAAATACTGAAGGCTGGAAAATGAGTGAAGATTTTGAACTGGATGAGAAATGAGTTTTCTATGCCATGAGGTACACAATAGTATATTATTCAACATGGTGCAAGTGACGATTATGGCAAATATGATGGTCTGAATCGTCTTTGACAAATAAGACACTTGCATTAAGTTGGATACTACATTTCATGCCACTGCAAGCCTCAAAATCATTTTTAAGTTGCCATTTTGAAATAAGAGTGACATAATTAATAGATCACATAACAAGGACATAAATTTTATATTCACGAATGTGAAGTTTATAAACCGAGGCAAAGCCAAGGTTTCTAATTGTGCGAGTGAATATAACATTTCTGTCATAGTTCATTACGATATTTGATGTACTCGAGAGTATATAAAACAAGCTTAGAAATTTCAACATGGACGAAAAACGAGTTTTCTACACTAGAAGCACATTAAATTTTTTTTCCCTCGTGATATTAAAATATTCAAATCTATATACAGTAGAATTGCTTCCATTTATTAACCATCCATTTGTGAAGTAATGAATGGGAACTGTAGAAAGACACGTTTTGGACATTTTTGAATCGACCTTCGAGTCTCTGGCCGCAGAATCGCCATTGTTAGCAGTGCTGTTTTTCATGCTTTAATAGATTTACCCATTTCTTCTTCATGCTTTAAAATTCACCAATTTATAATTCTGTGGCTTATCACCATAATCGAGAAAGACACTTATTCCATAAGGCTTAGTTTACATGATATTCTGATTTAATTTTAAATGTTATGGCATGTGTGACTTTCTTGGTTATGGCTGGAAGCCACAGAATTACTCCCTGAGCTTTATAAATGCGTGAGACTCTACTGTATGTCGGAAGAAATTTTCTCGTTATTGTAAATACAACTATTAATTTTATTAATTATTTTTATTCCTTCTTTCATAAACAATTATTCGTTGTTAGAAACTTGGTTAAATTATGATTCTAAATTAATGAGTAATTTTTTTAATAACTGAATAATCTTTTAAAATATAAAGAAAAGAAAATTGACTAAAACATTTATTGCTCTTGAAATGATAAAAAATTATTTTATGTACCTCTGGCATAGAAAACGTGTTTCTATGCCAGCTCGAGATCTCTAAACGCGTTTTCTATGCCCTCGGTACATAAAATATCGTTCGTAACAGGCACGGATGTGCTCATAGGCAAAATGGGTTACAGTCCTCAGCTTCGCCTCGGACCGTAATTTCCCCATTTCGCCAAATTCGCACATCCGTGCCTGTTATGAAATATATTATTATGATCCATACCAACCTACATATTTTGATCCAATAAGGGAAACGAAAAATTTTATAATGACCTGATTGAATGAAAATAATTGCTAGAGAGTAGTTAAAAATAAATAACTTTTATTTGTATATTATCACCTGCCTTGTATATCAACAATTGGTTCTTAACAATCAAAGAATTTATTACGAAAACTCAAGTGTTTCCTTAATGATTGAAATTATTTGGCCATTTTCATTTTGATTGCATGAAAAAGCACGTTATGCATACATATTTGAAAAATTGACTTCTGTAAAAAATTTATAAACTGAATGAAGAAAATAAATCAATTATTTCAATTCAAGCTTTTGTGTTTTGTTTTGTTTCGTTCTGTGTGTATTTTTTTTTTCAAGATTTTATTTGCTTTACCTTTTCCATTTTTTGTGATGAAAATGTCTTTGTAAAAAAATAAAAGAACTTTCGAAACACAATTTTGTCCAAGTTTTGTCATTGTTTAAGAGAAAAATTACAGAGTATGTTCATGTTTTGATCTCTTAAATGAAGTAAAATCATTCAGATAAAAAATAATTGAAATTTTTAAGCAATTTTTCGGAATGGAATCTATGATCATTCTCTGTCAAGATAACCACAAATGACTATTCTGACTAATAAAATAATTCGGGTTTTCTTCCTTCTGGTGAGATATATTTTAGTAGAAAAACAGAAAAACCCCTTACACAAGTTTTTCTTACAGCTAACTTTAGAAATCATTATTTTCAAGGCAAGTTGTTTGTGCATTTTTCAAGATTTTGGGTGAAATTTTTTCACAACATTCGTAATCGCCTAAGGATACAAAAAAAAATTAACCAACAACATTAAAAACAGTTGAGTATCGTTTGCAATGAGGCTCATTTTTCTGTGAAACGGTATACAGAAAATTTTTTTTGGACATTTAACAAGTTTGCATTTCTTCCTTTTCAAATGTAGTTTAATACAATTCAAATCCTTTATGTAGAAGTAATTAATAAACTAACTATGAGTGATTCTAATCTATATTATTTCATTATGTCTCTTGAAAATGTTTTGGATTTTAAGCTGAAACGGCTGAAAAATCTAGGCATGTCTACCTTCTCGCCTCTCAATTAGTCATTCAATATAATTTTGCGATTATTTGTAATGAAAAATATATTATTATTTCCATGCAGTTCTCGTCATTGTGAGATATGATTATTACTGCACATTGCCTGAAAACCTTTCTATCTTTAAAATAGATAGTTGCTTTTCGCCACTTTTATACTGATTTTTTGCAATAAATTATCGAAAAGGGCCATTCAAAATAAACCATTATAGGATAATTTTCAAATATAAATATTGTATAGAATATATCTATTATATATGCATGAAAAATTGTAACTAATTTTTCAATTTTTTTGTTTTAAATAATTTATGTAATGGGAATAGATGAAAAATGTTTTTCGTATATCAGACATTAAAACAGGCGTTTTCGTGTTTACATGTAGAAACCCTACGACCGCCTTTTCGAATGATGCTTTCGAGTGCAATGAAAAATCGTATGTTTTGTGTTTACCAATATAAAAAAGCACGGAACCGTGGGTTAACAAGGGTGTCAGAGCGCGAGGTCACCATTTCCATGTCAGTTCGTAGGGATGGCCAATTCACTGATTGGAAAAGGCGGCCTTGGGTTTTTCCATGTAAACAACAAAAACGCTTCTTTAATTTTCTAGATAAAAAAAGTACTGTTCGTATCAAGGTGCATACTTGTGTTTGACTTATAAAATCCGCTCACTCGTTTTGCTCGTTCGAAAAATCTTGCACTCATAAACCTTAACGTAACACACCCGACCAACTTTCGAGAGTTAAACCCAACCACTACGGTTGGGTAGTATTTGGGTTTTGGTGGGATATTTGTTGGGTGGTAGAATTCTAGCAACTTAAACCATTGTGGCTGTAAATTTCAGTCATAAATGAGTTATGGACTTTTTTTGTTTATATCAAGTAAAAAAAAGCACAATAATTGCAGATATTTCACTGAAAACTAAAAGAACATGCCTACATTTTCGTCACTTTAAAATAATTGACATAAGATTTACATACTTTTCCCATTGTATATTACAAACAACAGTTTCTAAAACATCCTGTAAAAATAAATTGATGGATGTAGCCAATAATGTACTAAAGATGTAAGGCGTCTATTTTCCGAACGTTACCCGTCCATGGCGGTTGGTCGGTTACATGAGGGAAAACACATTATTGCCCCCTGATATGAAAAATACTATTATTATAGGATATCTGAATTACGGAATAGTGAAATCTGGCGAGCTTAACATAAAAAAATTCATTCATTACAAACAGTTCTAGGGTTTACTAAGAAAATTTTATTTTATGTCAATAAACGAATTGAAAAATCGAGCGTTGCTAGTAGAGTTTTTTAGATTAATTTTTCTATTACTATCGTCTTTTGTACATTTCGGCAATTTCAAAATAACAAAACAAAATGATAAAACAAACGAAAAATTAAATGTGAATGTTAATCTGTACAAACTCAAATTTGTTGAAAAAAAAATCAATTAAAATCGACTTTAGAAAAAAAATGAACCATTTCACCAGTACTTGCACACATAGTTTTGAATTAGTCTACAGATATTCACTTGGAAATTAGTTTTTGATACATTATTTCTTATTTGTAGCAGATCGAAGCATAATATTCGGATAATTTGTAGATGGAACGTTGATTCAATGAATGCTTCCAGTCAGTACTGTGATGATAAGGGCATAGGCAGTTGAAAAAATTTGTTAGTTTCTTTAACAATCCAAAGTTCTGTTCAACTATCCAACTGGTAATCGAAAATATCAAAATATGTATCAATGTAAATTTTATCCCCATCTTGATAATTTTATTTTGATGTAATCAGAATTGATTAAATGGCTGGGTAAAATTCCTGATATTGTAGATTACTGTAGACTTCTCTTATCGTCTTCCTTATCGTCCAAGATTCTGATTAGTGTAGAAAGTTAAAAAATTGACCCCATTAATTTGTCCATGTTACGTAAGAAGGATGAAAATAAATATTTTTTACATCTTACAATACCTATTATAAACTTACAGATAAGAACATATTGAAAGTCTCTTGGCACTTGGTGTAGTTTATTTCAAGGTTCATTGTTTTTGAAAATAAAATTTCGAGGATATCGCAGTTGAGTCTCGACATGCTTTGATTGAAGATGCTTAAAATGTTCATATAAGAGAATTCATACATATCTTGATGATACAATATTTTCTTGAAAAGAAACACAAACGAGCGAGTAAAACATTGGAAATAATGTAATCATAAGGAATAAAATATTGACTGGGAACTGAAAAAAGTCTTTTGTCTAGTAATGCAACATCCTAGTTTTCATGTTTCGACTATCTTTTAAAATTCAGCCAGTGAGGCTCAAAGGAATCATGAATCTGAACATTCAAGTTCTATCTATATTATTCGTATAATTGAGAATTTGAATGAGTGAAGGCAAAAAACATTGTATGAGCCATTTTTATTCTGATGAGAACCAGGGATCATATGGTTGATACACAGCCAACAGTAAACATTTAGAGAAAAAAATTGGTGAAAATTTAATTTTACGCGGGATAACCGATACATTTAACAACGGGCGATTTTCTTGAAAAAATTCCATAATCTCCATTTGATAAAAGTTAAAACATATGAACACGTGTTTTTTCTTTTTTTTTTTTTAAATATGAAAAATTTAAGGATATTCAGAGGTTTAAAAACTGCGGTGACATCACTACTCAGTAGTTTTTCGACCAAGCAGTGACGTCACAACCTTTTGTATCCCTTTTGGTTTTTGATTAGTGATACAAAGAAAGAAAAAACACTTGTGGATTTATTTTTGATTTCAAGTTTGATTTTTTTTTTTTTCTTTGAAAATAGCAAAAGTTGACCATATTCAACAACAATAATGTTGGAAGTTGTAATTTTTTTAAACATCTTTTGATCTTTTTGACTAAGAAATTTTGAAAATTAAACTTTAATGCTTATTTTTTAACAGCTATGGCAGAGGGGAATGGGGAGATAAAAATGGACGACAAACAGTCCAAGGACGATATGGAGTACACAGAAAGGACGGAGGACTTCGGAAAATTGATAGCGTATGGCCTGGACTCAAAGGTTGCCGCAAAGCTCGATGAAATTTACAAAACGGAGAAATTGGCACACGTCGACCTGGACGAGCGGGCCCTCGACGCTCTCAAAGAGTTTCCCGTCGATGGCGCGCTTAACGTCCTCACACAGTTCCTTGAATCCAACCTAGAGCATGTCTCCAACAAATCGGCATATTTGTGCGGCGTCATGAAAACTTATAGGCAGAAAAGTCGTGCTGGCCAAGGTACGACCACAACCAGCACAACACCAAAAGTACCGGACACAGATAAAATTAAGGTGCAGATTTGTTTTCATAAGGGAAATAAGATTCGCCTTTCCGAATACTGAAATAATTTTTCTATTAATTGCAGATGATACTGGAAAGGACTGGATACCCATTGGACGTCACCACTGGTCAGCGGAAGTATGGCGGTCCACCTCCAAATTGGGAAGGACCAACACCAGGAACTGGCTGCGAGGTAATTAAAATTATCAAAAACAAAGAAATAAGCAGAATCAAAAATTTTCGTAGTTTCTTAGGGAGCCGAAAACTTACTTTACTTCCATGGGGAGATTAAGTGATATACCCTCCTGACAGCATATGAAGGCACCAATCGAATAAGGGATTTCGCGCTTGGACCTTTGTTTCTCGCTCCAAGCCAAGGTCGAGCGTGAAACCCCTCATTCGATCGGTGCCTTCATATGCAGATGTAGTAAAATTCTACAGTAGTAGAAAAATTTGGCCGTAATTGAATGAGTGCAGTAGAAACTAGGCTAGGAGAACCTGCAAACGCTGCCTCTCGCTGAGTGATTCTCAGGGGCTGATCAATCTCTCAAAAACGATAAAATTGTCGGTAAAGTTTGTTGAGTTTCCTGGGTGAACATGTAACTGTGTGCACCAATCGCGCGCACTTTCATTACGCACGTGCAGAAACTTCTATTAACACGGAGTACCCAGTCACTAGGTAGAGCCTTTGCTGAACGGGATACGCTGGGCTTATCGGATTGACCAGCCTCTGGTGATTCCCTCCCGCATTACTTCAAAAAGAGGACGCTCTCTCTGCAAATCGCGTCGACAAAGTGGGCATTTCCGTGTATTTATGGAAAATAAGTATTTTGTATACCAGGTTCGCAAAGTAGGCTTTTGTCGTACAGGCTGAATTGTCACTTCGAGGCGAGTATGGTCGTGATTTTCAGTACGGGAGAGTATTGAAAAACGCCTTTGCAAGCCGAGTACTGAAAATTCTGCCTGTGCGACGATGGTGTATTTTTAAAGGATGAGGTGAACCCTCTGCCTTTTTTTAAAACACTCCGCAAAAAGCAATATACTATAACTCATCTGATTAGAACTCTCGCCTTCGGCTCGCGTTGCAAATTTACTTTACAAACTAGCTTAAACAATTTCTTTGATTTTTGCATGATGGATTTTTGGTTTAACTAATGAACTATCCAAAAACAAAGACATGCTACAATCCCTTGGCAATTCTGATTTTTATAAAGGATTTAAAAATCTCTTACAGTAATTTTTAAAATAACTTGATGAATATTTCATCAAATGATTTTATGAAAACTAAATAAAAACTTTATAAAACCTCCATAAAGAATTTTCAGTCTTATAAAAATCATATAATATATCATTAATGTTAATCGTTAGGAGCTGTGCACATATTACCTCATGCATTTTTTTGAGCTTTTAGAACCTTTCTCCCTTCATCATGCATTTCTCCATAAGAGCTCCTACACTTGGGCTGACCCCTCCTCCCCCCAAGATCATGAGGAATTATGTGCACGACCCTCAAGCGTAGACACAAACTGAATCGTTTATGTACACAATTTATGATGTTTAAAGTGTTATCACTTTTTATAATGAACATTGATAAAACTTGCCGTACTTTATAAAGATGCAACATTTAAAAAAAATTTTATAAAATGATTCCATAAAGGACAAACTTCTGTGTAGAAATTTTAATGAAATTAATAATCATGTAAGAAATTTAGAGATTATATAAGGGATTTTACAAAGATGTTGAACAGTTTGATTTACAAAATGGTCATTGTTGAGGGTCAATTCGCTTAACATGAAAAATCATTATACCTCATTGGTTTCGATCCTCACCTAGTTCAAAATTTGTGTATCAATTTCTATGAACGGTCCTGAAGATTTTTTGAATGAATGTGTCATTAAAAATCCGTTTTAGAATATAAAATGATTAAAAATTTCCATTTTTCATTGGCTGATTTTTATGAGAAGATTGTCAGTAGTGCTCTCAAATGGACGACGATGACAAAAAGGAGATGATTTTGTTGCACATGTTTCAGTTCATATCTCATTATTTCATAATTTCATAATAAAATGTAATATAAAATTTAAAAAAAGTGTTACTTGAATTTCATACACATTCTGGGATTCTCATAAGAAAGTTTATTAGATGTTATTTACTTACTTTCTGTCGAATTTATGTAAGATTAAATGAATGTTTATGAATGTGTTGATTTATTTCAGTTAAATATACTAGTTTTTGGATCTTAATAACATGTTCATGTAAAAAATTCCAAGACAGTTTTTTTATAATGAATGATTGGAATAAATAAGATGAAATGATTTACATTTTCACAAAAACCCGCAATGATTTCGACGTTTAAATATTGAAGAAACACTAAAATTGAAAAAAAAAAACAAAAAAAAAACGGTTTTTCGTTTTGCTCCAAACAAAATTTCATCAAGTTATGTATCTACCAAGTACTGAAAGATTCTGAAAGTCCTAATATTTGATATCGGAAATTATTGTCAACATTACTTAATGACAACAAAATTTCAACATTGCTTGATGAACCATTGCAATTAAATGATCTACAGTACGTTCCAGGTACAATACACAACTTCCTGTGATTCATTACTTACATGAATAAAGAGAAATCATAATTGGTTTCATCGAAAGGTTTAGCTAATTTCTGTTCATTAAACTGAACATGTGATAATTAAATTTCAAAATGATACCGCACAAATAATGCTAGAATAATTCAAAACCAATAATTTTATGTTGTTGGAATCGAAGTTATTGGGCAATCTGGTTAATTTTCGCTGTTTCTTTGTTTCTGTTTGGCAAAGGTGTTTTGTGGAAAAATTCCAAAAGACATGTTCGAAGACGAGTTAATTCCACTATTCGAAAAATGCGGAACTATTTGGGATTTGAGGCTGATGATGGATCCCATGACAGGTTCCAACAGAGGCTACGCTTTCATCACATTCACATCAAGGGATGCGGCGCAACAAGCTGTTCGAGAGGTGCGTATTTTTCCTCGTCGATATATATTCGTTTTTCATCTTTTTTTAATCCTTTTTCAGTTTATTATTTTTTTGTTTATTTATTTAACCGCGCTGTCCTGGACTCATTGGATTCTTTTATTTATGTTTTGTTTACAAAATTGTCACGAAATTTCTTGTTGTTATCGAACCAAACGTTTTTACGAAATGTTGTCAACATGAAAAAGAAAAAAATGTTTCTCAACGGTTGAAAACATTTCGCTTTGTGTCCCTCAGATTTGTTTTAGTTCATTGTTCAGATTCAGTTTTGGGGAATTTCGAAATTCACCGAAACTGGCGTGTTTCATTGACCAGTTCACAACCACATTTGTTTTCCTTTTTTTTTTTATTTTTTTTTTTTATTCGTACATGTCCCAGACCATATTTTTTTTCGTTCATTATGTTGCACTCATTAAAATCCAACTATTCCCAAATATTCAATAACAATGCAAAACTATTAACGATGTTATACGGATGAGTTTCTTTTCCAGCTCTCCTCTTTGCTCAGTGGGCAAAATTGGGAGTGGAGAACCTTCCTGAAAAAGACAAAAAGTAACAAGAATGAATTTATTAGTTTTTTTTTAAAAAATGTGAAATTTGGTCTAAAATCGGTCAGGGGTAACACTGCGTGACAAACAAAAGTCGCACAGTATATTGGATAGTGACAATTTTCGTAACAAAATTTCAAAGTAGAATCGATAGAATTGAGATTTGTTCACAGGAGCATATCATACGCTAACGCCGGTTTCCTATATTGTGACGACTCGAGCGATCAAGCGCATGCCACTTTTTCAAGCTTATTCAAAAAAATGACAAAAATTTCATATTCATAGCAAAATGACCAATTCGATGATTCATGGATATTTTTCCAATTTCTCTGTTTCGACAAAACAAGCGGGCAAAATTCTCTCTCTGGACTAAAAAAAAAAAAATTTGAATTGGAAGCAAACAAAATTAGGCATGTGTGTGTTTTTCTTCATCCCACAGCTCGATAATCACGAAATAAAACCAGGCAAGAGTCTCAAAGTAAACATTAGCGTTCCTAATCTACGACTTTTCGTGGGGAACATACCAAAGTCAAAAGGCAAAGAGGAGATCTTGGACGAATTTGGTAAATTAACAGGTAAAGTGAATAACGAGGCGTGTGTACCTTACCTACCTCTACCTATAACCTGTCGTTCTCACCTGTATCTTTTTTGTTTCATTCGTTACTTTTGTTTATTTTTTATTTTTTATTTTTTTTTCATTTTTTTCTACCTGTTTTTTTTTTTTTCATTTTTTTCGTACAAATAAGAGAGTGGTAGCTTCTAAGTAGTAGTCATAATTATGGTATGGAACTGTGGAGCACCTTCGCTCAACGTGCGCGAAGCACACCTTATTGACACCTTCGATACATTCTGGTTAGTCTCCTTGCCTCTCGGTTTATTAGAGGACAGTAACACCTCTCTGGTCCAAAGTCTTCTCTTCCTCTCATTTGTAGGCTGATTGTTGTTACGATATTTCGCAGGGTCATTTATGCCGTTGACATTCATCTCCTTACTTTTGGTCCAGTCAAATATGACATATTTCATTCACTGATTTCCTACTTATTTCTAAACATTACAGCTTCTGCAGATTAGTTTTTACGAATTTTTGTATACATGATGTTATTTTCTAATGAAAAGTCTATACCTGTAGAAAGGCGAAGGAACAAAAAATCGATCTTTTTTTTTTAATTTTTTTTATCGAAAATCTGTCGTTTTATCAATTATCATTCTTAATTACAGAATATTTTTTAATAATTCATAATTTTTTTTCATTTTATTTTAATTTTTAATTTAAGAGAATCACAAATTTCAGTATTTCTGATGTGGTATTGTATTCAAAACTGATTTAAAAAAAAAATCAGAAAGTGCAGGGCACTCGTCCTAGGATGTGTAAATATTCTGCCCAGATTTTTCAAGTCGTTATGATGTTTTGCTTTTTGGTTGAATTTTGAATGCATAGAAGTCATTTAGTGAATTAATCTCAAAAAAGACTTGGTTATAGTAAAAAAAAAAAAAAAAAATGAAAAAAATCGGACACTAAAATTGGTCACTGCATAATTTTGATTTCACTCAGTTGTAGATATAAAATTTTTCCTCTGACACTATAGATTTTGATTTCATTCTAAGGTGAAGATAAAGTTTTTCTCGGGCACTACGAACTTGAACGCTACATAGTTTTGATTTCACTCTGATGTAAAAATAATGACTTAGACACTACAAATTTTACCTTGGACACTATAATTTTTGGTTTTAGTCTACTCCGGAGATTTCAACTTCTATTATGCTACCCGTGAGTGAAGATGTTTACTCATACAAAATTATTAATATTTAGTGTTGTCAATTAAGAAACTTTCAATGAAGATATTTTTATCGAATTCACTGCAAAGTAAAAGAGTTGGAAACAATTGAGAAATAAATGAATGAAAAATAATTACTGAGGCATATATTATCCAACTGATGAAGAATAAAAATTTCGAATTCAAAAAGATTTGTGACCTGAATATTTTCGATTTAGAATATCTCAACAAGGAATTTTAAACATTATAAATTTTTTTTGTTATTAGAATAAATGGTAGATCCGCATGAATAAATAATATTTATCGTATTTTTAAGCAGCTAAAATTGGAAAAAATATAATTTTTGTATCATACTCAGGTTTGAACATAAAATTTTATTGCAAAATTTGGGGATGATTTGAAAATAGCAAATTTCCGCTTGGATGATGAGAAAAACAGATATTCAACATTTTTTAATAAAGAAAAAGTAATTTAGACATTTCATTTCAAAAAATCATTAAACTGATATCATGCGAGAAAATGATGAATATAGAACGTAAATTATTGTTGAAATAATATTAGAAATTTTGATTATCATTTACTGTTATAGTGTCGGTTGTAACGAAATTCACTCGACATATCGAAACGATAAATTGTTCTAATTAAAAATACTTTTTTATTAATTTGTTTCAGAACTATAATTACTTTTTTTCCTCTCAAACACTAAAAAGGGGCGTTTCAAAACACGTTTTGACATAAACAAATCAAGTATTTCAGGCCAACACGCAGGCTGTCGACAAATGACAATTGGCGAGGTGAAAGGCGGCGCTCTTTCGGCTCCTTGGAAACCCAGCTAACCAGAAAGAGTCCCCCGTTGCCCCTGGCGATTGTCATTTTCTCCAGCTCCGTGTCGACCTTCAATACTTGATTTGCCATGTTGAAACAGTTTTGATACTCTCATGTTTACTGTTTTCGAGGCAAAAGGTATCGTGTGTACCTCAGAGCAATAACCTCCTATTAGAACTCGTGTAATTGCCGCCTGAGCGAAGCAAAGGCGGCAAACCTCACACGAGTTCTAAATTGGCTGTTTTTGCTCCTAGCTACACAATATACTATTGATTCTTTTGGCAAATTGGCATTGAACATTCATGAGAGGTAAAATTCGAAATAATTGAGCAATTAATTTTTGCGGTAAGATACTGCACAGTAAACGGATGGATAACTGAAATACATTAAAAAATAGCAGAAAATTGAAAATAGTTTTCATCAGTTCAATTATAGTAATGAGATCAAAAATTATAAACTGAACTATATGCTGGTACAAAAAAAAACAGGCTTTTATTTATATTTTTTTATGTAATAAATTTACTATTCCTTGGAGATTTTTTCAATGAATTTTGAATTATTTTGACTGTTTCGAAAAAATTGAGAACTATGTGTGTCATATTTGAATGTGTCTAGTAATTCGTTGCTATCACGATATGAAGGTAGATTTTTCGTAAAATCGAATCTGCAAGGAAATGTAAGATAAAATTAAAGTCAATTTTTCACACTGATTAATTATTACACTGATTGTAGTTTTTGAATATTCTCAAGAGAGGTTTTAAAATTAACGATTTATACAATAATGATTGACCGGTTATGTAATTTAGGACAAAATTTTCGAATATCTACTGATTCATTGGTGTATTGAGGGATCGTTCTACTTTCAACACTTATATCTTTTTTAAGAATATTTCCCCCAAATATTCTATTATGATCATAAACACAAAACTTGTGAGGATATCAATATATGCACTTAAAAACATTATTATAGTATATTGTGTAACAGGTATGGATGTGTGCATTTGGCAAAACGGGGGAATTTGCACATCTGTACCTGTTACGTAGTATACTTTTTTCAATTCATTAAATGCACTTTTTCGTGAGGTTTTTGTGAGTGAGGATGTCCATGCTGTTGATGAAATCTCGAAAACTATTTATACGATACTTATGAAATTTTAACTACATATTCTGTACATATGTGCCGATCGGGAAAATTGGAAAACTTGTATATTTTATTATTTAAATTATGTTTGAATTTTTTTATCAGCGAAAAGTTCTGGTAAAATACTAGTTTTTTATTATCTCTTTGTTCGAAATTTTTTTGGCGATTCTGTTCAAAATGCATTTATATTTATATTTGAGATTTGCGCGATAGTCAAGGATACACTGGACCTAAATCTGTTTGAATTTTATGTTGCGGATTATACATCTTCAAGATTTCATCAACAGCATGGACATGCATGCTCACTTCCCAAGTCTTCACGTTTATCTAACAGTTTCTTACAAAAAAGTGCATTTAACGAATTGAAAAAATTTCGTTATGATGTTTTTGAGTGTATATATTGATCCTTACGAGTTATGTGTACATAATCATAATGAAATATGTGAAAAAAATTATCAAAAAAGCATTAGATTGCATCATTGCATTATTGTTTCTCGATGTGTGAGGTTTCTGAAATTTAGTGAAGTGGTGTTTGGAAACTTTCGCTATAAATTTGTAACGTGAGGAAATTTTCATTGAATCGAGTTTCACTGAATTTCATTTTGTCCGCTTCGCGTGCAAAAATCGGCTTTTTCTCCCGCTACGATGAAAAGGCTATTTGTTTCAAGTGCTCAAAGTAGAATAATCCCTTAAAAAAATTCAAGGATAGGCTGTTTTCATTCTTTTTGCCTGGACCATCTCCCCTAGTCGATTTTGATCGCCATTTTTTCTCGACGCTTGAAATCATTTTTGAAAAGTGATATATTTAATTCAAAAGCATTTGAATAAATCACTTGATTAAATGTAGTTCAAGTTTCCTTTTATCTTTCTTTGAAATTCCTTGTTTTTTGTTTTCAAAAATCCATTTTTTTTTTTTTTTTTCATTTTCAAAATTCTCGCGCTTTCATTCAAATTGAAATGGATCGTAACAAAGCAAAACGAAGACTGTGCGTTGGACGTTCATCTTATACTATTTGAATGAATTCCGGTATTGTAAAAGGTATAAAAACCATTTTTGAAAAATTACACACCAAGTATTTTCCGTTCTATCGAAGGCTTTGTTTATTGCCAAAAATTTAGATGTTTGCTTTTTTCTATTCTGCATTGAATTCTTGATGAAAAATATATTTTTTTTCTTCATAAAAATTTCATTGATTGAAAAAATTTAGCACCTTTCGTAGTGCGTACACATATTGATCGTAAAAAGCATGAATTTTTTTCTTTTTCTGTTACGTTGAATGTTGTGTACGCGGGAATCGTGCTTTTTCGAGTTTCAAACGTTTCTGTTGCTTGACGCTGTTGCATTGTTTCTTTTTCATCATTATTATTTTTACACATAATTTTTTTTTTTGGTTTTTTGGAAATTTTGTACGTTTTACAAGACTGAGCAAGAATAGACGAAAATAAGCGGAAACGCGGTCGTCGACAGAGAGAAAGAGTGAGAGTGAAAGAGAGAAAGAGAATATAGCAGTTTTACGTTGAGCCCAGAGATAAAGTGTCTAATGGGCTAACTTTAACAATTTGTTAAAACAATCTAGACATTGAATTCAAAAATTTTTTAGTGACAGAAGATATTTTTTGAAATAGTTTTGGGTAAGCAGCATTTGATGATTTGAATTCGTGTCAAAAAGCTTGATTAATGAAAGAGGCTTAAATTATCGGAATCATTTTCATGAAGAATTCTTTTGTTTGAAGGCGTTCCTCTCGAATGAGGAAATCGTGTTGAGAAAAAAATAGCTAGAATAATTGTAAAAAATTTTCATGTAATTCCAAGGAAGAAGTTTCTGTATACAAAATGTATTTTTTGCAAAACACGCAAGAAAAATGTTCTTCGAGGACCTGTATGGCCGCATTGAATACAACCATTTACGACCGGCAAATGCTTCAGTCCCTGAAAACATGCACTGAAGCAAAAAACTACGCACTGAAGCATTGCTCCAGTACATGTCTCCAGGGACTGAAGCATTTGCCGGTCGTAAATGGGCGTATTCGACGCGGCCGTACAAGTCCTCCAAGTACATTTTTCTCGAGTGTTTTGTAAAAAGGTTTTTGCGGCTTTTTCTCCCGCTACGATAAAAAAAATCGTTTGCACCATGAGAAAAAATGTACTATTATGTACCTCTGGCATAAAAAACTCATTTCTCGTCCAGTTAAAAATCTCTAAATTCTTTTTCCAGCCCTCGGTACATAAAATATTGTATTTTACTAGTGTCGTGCGTACGACACTATTTTTTAACAGTATAAAAGTTCAGAATTCTTAAAAATAAATTATTCTTGTTTTCAGTGAAAATAAAATTATAGTATGTTCAAATTGAATAGAGTTAAAATCGTAAAGATGAAGTTATTTTTGTGTTGCGAGTCTAAATTGATGTAGAAATAAAGTTTTGTCGTGATACATAGAATAAATAGAAAATATCTACATAAATGATACGCCGATAGCAAAAGCGAGCTAACGACAATGTATTTTAAATAGGCGTTGGTTTGCTTTTGCTATCAGCGAATCAAATATGAAAATATTGGTAATAACAATAATAATTTACAAATATTAAAATTGTATACAGAAGTTCAGATTTTAAAGAAGACAGAATCCATAATGGGCGTGTTCGATTATACGATTTTTAGTTTTTATATTTTATGTAAAAGATTTTTTTGTGGTTTTTTTTTTTTGTAAGGATTCTGATAAGGACCTGTATAAGGTCGAAATATTGACATTGATGACATAATACGTTTTAAGTACAGATAATGGCTCTGAGTGATCACTTGTCTCACTTGAGTTAAATGATCACTGCAATAATTTTTAGCAGTTTTTTTGATTAGTTATTTTAGAACAGTTTACATAACAGGCAGTGATTACAAATCAGTATTTATAACAAATTGTCAGTTATTTTTCTCTTAATATACTTGAGATTTTTCAAATGTTAAAACATCGTAAAATTATTCCAATATGGTTCTGATCTGTAAAAGTAAGTACTTATTATTTTTTTTCTCTTTTCTTTAAATGAAGTGAAATTTTTTAAATGATATTTCAAATTGTTAGAATTTGATCTTATCAACTTAGATTCTTCAGGTTCATTTTTTAAATCTTTAAATAAATAAAAAATGTTGCAAATTCATTTCATTATCGAGTCCAACGTTTTCACTTGACTGAAAAAATGCAAAACTTCTGGAAATGCAGACTTGGTGCAATTTTTTTTCATTGGTTTTTTTGAATAAAATATGTAAGCTTAGAATACGCGGCATAGTAATTTATTCAGAGAAGTTACTCAGTTTTCTAGATATTAATAAATCAATAGATAATAAAGTTCTTAAAAAAATGCACTTGTGACTTGGAACGAGGAATTTAGCCTTGCTCTGTAATTCACTGGACGAACTGTGCAATTCTGTTTAAAGCGAATTGTTTTCACTATCATTTACCAAAAAATTCACCTTGTTGCAGGTCACGTAGATATATTTAAATCGGAACAAGTTGGAAAGTTTAGTTATAAGAGAATTAGGCCTTTTTTTCTTTAAATTGTTTCATGAAGAAAAATTTACATTTCGATTTCATAAATGAGTTGACTTTCATCATAGTAACCATTAGACACCTCGTGAAAACTTGGGGTGAAAAAAGGGGAAGAATTTTCCGTAAATTGGAAAAAAATTGGATAGAAACATGGGGGTTTGGGGAGAGCTGCGTGGACCGCTGGGGCGTGTGGCTCGCTAACAAACGGACAGGCACTCCCACCCACCATAAAGGCCCTCTTATTATTATTTTTTTTTATTCCCTCAACTTCCTTCCGCCCATCATTGCCATTATTGTCGGTCTTTTCCTCCCCTCCCCCCTTTTTATGAACCCCTTGTACCTCTCGTCCTATCCTCCCTCACTCACTCACTTCACGCATACACGCACACTCGCACCCCCCCCCCTTTTCACTCCCCCCCTTTTTTCGTAGTCCCGGTTCTCAAAAAAAAAAAAAAAAAAAAAATCGGCCAATGAAGCGCAGGTAAAAATTGTGAAAAATGGCAAGCTTAATTGGCACTCTCCTTCCACATTATTCTTACAGCTGAATGATTATGAGATTCGGAAAGGCAAAAAGATTGGTGTTACCGTATCTTATAACAATCATCGCTTGTTTGTGGGAAATATTCCAAAGAATCGAGACCGAGATGACTTGTTCGAAGAGTTTACAAAGCACGCACGTAAGTTGAATAAATGCCCTTAAGAACAAAAACAAACAAAAAGTCAAGCCCGCAAATAAAACCTTGTTATTTTTTTAATTTTTTTTCTTTGTTCGTCACCAATTAACTCATTGTGGAAGAGAGATTTTTAGCTCATTGAAATTTTAGTTCGTTTTCTAACAACGTTGATTTGACACCTTTTCTTTTTTTTAATCCGGTTGCCAAATGGAGGTATGTGACATTATTTTTGTTTATAACTCCCTTAAGTTCCAAAGAGTGAATGAGACCATTGTGTGTTGTAAATTTTCTCTTTTTTTTCCGAATCGCAGAAAAATTTCTTGCTTGCGAGTCTTGATATCTGGACGCAGAGAGGAGCAATTATTATTATTTCCTGAGAAAAATGACCCATTGGCAATGGGTTTTGGCCAATAGAGACCAATGGGAAAAATCGATTTTCATTTATTTCCCATTGATTCCCATAGGCAAAAAACCATCAGGTAATGGGTCATTTTCCTACGGGTTATTTTATTTTCTTTTCGGTAATGATCGATATGTTCTTGAGAAATTTTGTATTTGCATGCGAATAATGATTTGTCATACGAGTAGTCGAGTGTCGGTTTTTTTAGGTAGAATCGGGTTGTACTTGATTGCATTTTTTTTTTTTTTTTTTTTTTGAACGTGTGAAATTGGTTTTGGGTTGTTTCCTTGTATTCCTTGTTGTAATTTATTTGTGTCATTGTCTTTTCTGTACTGTTTTTTTGACGCGGTGGAAGGAAATGGAAAAAATAACGATGTGCACATTTTACAAGATTGGTAGGTGATGTAAAAAAAGTCATATGTGCTTTTAAACTGAGAGGAAGGAGAGTCGAACCATGTTCCAAGGAAACTTGGGACAAAAATTTTAGGTATAATTAATCAAAATAAAAAAAAAATTTAAAGATAGTATATCAAACTTGTATTACTTGATTAGAAACTAATTCTACTTGATTTTATCTTGATAACGTACATCTTTCGAGAACCTTGGAAATTATGTTTATTTTTTTAATCTTTTTCATCTTTTATTTTTATGAGAAAAGTAAAAAAATTTTTCCATTTCGTAGCGAAATTTGTTTCGTTTTCGCTTTGCGCGTTGATGAATAGCGTTCTCATCCACGTTTTTGTGTGCAATTCTTATTTTTTTGTTCACAATTTAGCTGGCCTTACCGAGGTGATAATCTACAGTTCTCCGGACGACAAGAAAAAGAATCGAGGTTTTTGCTTCTTGGAGTACGAGTCTCACAAATCGGCCTCGTTGGCCAAGAGACGACTCAGCACCGGGCGTATGAAGGTCTGGGGCTGCGACATAATCGTCGATTGGGCCGACCCCCAAGAGGAACCCGATGAGTCAACTATGTCCAAAGTAAACTTTTTCTTCGTTCTTGTCTTTTATAAAACCAAAGGCTTGCAACATTTGAAGATAATCATGACTGACATTTTTTTCCATCGAGACGAATTAGTAGTTTTGTTCTATTTTGATAAAGCGATTTTATCTCTCCGTATAGTCAATACTTTCTACTTTGTTTTTTGTCTTTGTTGAAATCAAATTCAACCAAAAAAAAAAAAAAAAAAAAAAAAAACGGTACAAGTTCTTTCAAACGTCAAAATACAAATATCTTCTTTTTGAAGCACTACAGTAAGAGTACAAACTAAATTCTGTTAAAATTTCACGATAATAGTATGTGGAGAACGCATAAAAAAATTGGAACTCTTGAAAAAATGGTTAATAAAAATATATTCATTGTCCGAATTTGATTGCGCGAAAATGTCTATTGGAAGAGAAATCTTAAACAAAACTCAAAAAAATTTTCATGAAATTACTGCTAACGAGTAGTAGCAGTAGCAAAAGTTACGAATTTTTTTTTTGTTTAATTTTAAACTGTCAAAAAAAAAAGAACGAGCGAAAATGAAGCAGAATTTTCAAAAAGGTTCAAAGTGTTTTTTTGTATTGTGATTGTCTACACATTTTCACAGTATTTAGTTTCCACTTTTTCTGAAAACACATGAAAATTTAGTGACACACTTGACTCACTTACAATTAATTTCTGAAGAGAACCAGAAAATTGTTAGTCGAAAAGAAATGAAAAAAATATGAACCTCCCCTCTTTCAAACTGAACATCTCCAATGTATTATTGCTAGAATTGACAATAATATTGAGTGTAATTGTAATTGCGATTAAACCTCATGAAAAAAGTGAGATACAAAAGTATTTAAATCAGTACTGCATTAATATGCAAAATAAGTATTAAACTGCCGATTAATCTTGAAATGGCCAGAAAGAGTGTTAAATTCAAATAAAATTCTAATCTTAAGCAAAAAAAAAGCAAAACGTAAATAAATCGTACCGAAAACAGGATTTCAATACTGTTATACTTGAGTGATGAACAAAGAAAAAAAAAAACAAAAAGAACAACAAGAAACACCAGTTTTCACAGTGAGTTCATTCAATACGAACACGGGAAACTTTCTAAAATCAAAGTTTTGTGAAAATCTAATAGTGTCAGAAGTAAAAATAGGTTAAAATTAATTTGCGGGCTACTATAAAGTTTGATAGTGATTTTTATGTATCATAATAGGTGCATAGTGATTCCTTAATCGCTATCATCTCTATTTTATACTCTTTACATTTTTCATGTTCACCTATTTTCAAAATTACAAAATTTATTACACTTAAATTAATGGCACAATTACTTGAAAAATGCAGTAAAAACAATATTTAAGAGCAACGATCGGCTTGTATGTATCAATATGTTAAAAGTAATTTCATTCAACAATGTTAAATGTGTGTCAGTAACGTACAAGTTGACAGAACTTCCGTCGTGTTCTCATTACTTTCGATAACTTTTATTACGTAGCGGTTTCTACGGAAAACTGAATCTAATCAAACTTTAGCACTAATACCAATCCAATTTCGAGTTTTTGCCAGATACATGTATATACAATAAAGTATAATTGTAAATTTGACTTTTTCAATTTTAATTTTTAAATTTCTGGAATTTCTCAAATTTCTAGTATGCCATAAGCAACGAATTTTCAAACATTTATGAAAAATTTTGATTAATTGAACCATGAACTACCTGAATTTTTTTGATTTTACGAGTGCCTGGCATTAGAAATTTTCAATTACAAAGTCTGAAATCGCAAACTTTACAAATCCAAAGAATTTAGTAACTCTAATATATGTATAACTTTGAGAAACTTTCCAATTTTTTTTCAATGCGAACGCGAAATTGACTGAAAATAATCCTTAGATTTCCGTATCAGCCAGCGTTCTGGAATCTCAAGAAAAAAATTATTTTCGAATTAATTTATTACAAAATTTTGATAGTTTGATATTTCCTGTGCTTCATTCTATTATTTTACATTTACATTTTTTGTTATATTATTTATTACGATTTTAATCATTTTACTAATTGCCGATTAAAAAGTAATTTTTTAAAAAGAGTTAACGTGAGAAACTTAAACTGCGCAAATCCAAACTTATGATCATTCAAATTGAATTCATTACTTACCATTTTGATAATGACTGACCACTATTTCGAGCTTTGCCAAAAACGACCGTGTCCTGAAAAAACCTTTCTTCGTAATGTAAAATGAAAATTTTTTGAACATTAAGAAAAAAAGCTCTATAAAATAATATGTTAATGTCTTATTCAAAACTTCAGATCAGAAAAGACCAATGTTTTTAAAACCGTGGAATAAATCCAGTTTGGTTTTGAACTGTTCTGGACTACTAATATACGGTCTCAAATTTTTTAACATAAAATCCTAAATTAATAGTAAATGGATTAGAAAAAATTGTTATACAATTTTACCAATCGTGTTCGAAACGCAGAGCATTTTAGGTTATTAAAATCGTAAATTTGAGAAACTAAAAATAATTTTTTTCTCCTGATTGTTTTTTGTACTAAAGAATGCGTTATTGTTTTCTCCACTCGTGTATTTTTCTGTTGCAGGTTAAAGTGCTGTATGTAAGGAACTTGACTCAAGACTGTTCAGAGGAAAAGCTAAAAGAAAGTTTCGAGATGCACGGAAAAATTGATAGGGTGAAGAAAATTAAAGACTACGCGTTTATACATTTCGAGGATAGAGATAATGCTGTTAAGGTATGAAAATCGTTTGAAAATATGAAAAAGAAAACAATGTTTTGCATGTGGTTTCGTAATATGCGACGTTTTTTGGTTTTCGTTTGTATTGCAGGCCATGCACGAACTCAACGGAAAGGAAATTAATGGGTCTCACATAGAAGTGTCACTCGCAAAACCACCGTCGGATAAAAAGAGAAAGGAAGAAATGTTAAGGGCTAGGGAACGCAGAATGATGCAGCTTATGTCCGCCCGACCTGGGTAAGAATTAAGTTTTTTTGATGAAAAATTAGGCAAATATATCTTCAGCTCAGATAAAAATACCTGACCCGAAATTTTCCGTTACCCATCTGTGATTGTTTTTCTATCCTTGAATTGAAAACAGCTAATAACTATATTTTTCAAAATCGATGCTGACACAAGTCAGCCGATCCTAAGTCCTAGGAGTATTTGCTACTACCATTAAGATCTACACCTAGAAAATATATTACTTTCAATAACCCAGAAATTTTTTAAGATTAAAACTTCCAATTTATATATATATATATATATATATATATATATATATATATATATGCTCAATAATTGTATGACTTTTTTCAAGATGTAGTTCTGTGTTACTTTGTTTTTACTTTAAACAGAACTGTGGACGTAATACTCATAGCTGTCTTTTACTTTACTGATAGTGCATGATGCGCTTTAATTGTATTGGTTCGGACATTATTATTAATTTTTCTTAAGAGTCTTGAGAATGACTTTCCAATAGAAGTCGAAACGCTCTAATGCGAAAAAAAGTATTACACAACGGGGCACTGCTAGAGATGTGAGGTCGTTATATTACCCGGTAATATTACGCAGATGTTGGTCACGTAATTTTTGGCGTAATTACCGAACAAATTTAGTACGTTTACATCTATAATCACGGAAGATGAAAATTTTTTTGTATACATCAAAACACTTTTTTTTTTTTTTTTTTTTTTTTTTGACAGAAAATAATAAAAATTTTTGATATTGTTATATTTTAATAGAGTGTAATGTATTGAAAGAAAAATTATCGTATGTGCTAAATACTCGAAATAAAATACTTGGTTAGATACGGTAAATGTCCCACTTTTCACGAGTAATCCAGTTTGTACGAATACCGAATATTACGTAAAATTACTTGACAATCTTGATAAGTTACACGTGATTATTAGTTTAATCACATTCTAGGGTGAATTAGGTATATTTTTGATATAGGTTTTATAGTCTTTCAGTTACGAATGTGTATCTTTTAACACTAAATAATGACCCATTTTTCCATCGCTGTCACTGATCGAACGCGTTTTTCCACTTTTCTGTTTAGCTTGAGTTTTGACAGGCGGTTTGTTATTGTGGTAAAAGAGGGTTAAAAACATTGCGTGTGAAGAATTTTTTTGGCTGAGTGGTAAGTAAACAAATTATTTTTCAAATAGATTACTCTCGAAAAAATTGCCTGTCTACGCCCAAAATTTCTCATTGCATTTCCTGTACGAATCCGCGAAAATCAACGAATCCATTATTTGGTTATACTCTTCAATATGACATGTCTCGTGCAAACTATTACATTTTTAATTCTACTAACTGGTTTCGACGTACAAATTCATCTGCACGAATAGTAGGTTATTTTGATATCGTAAAATATTATCAATTATTGAATTAATTATGGTTGTTAATGTCAATCATTTAATTGGATTCTATGCCTAAAAGTTTCAACTGTGCGCTCATTGCAATATTTTATTAGTAAATTATATTAAAAATACTTTTGCACGCAAAAAACACTACGGAAATCCTTAGATTCGTACCAAATGGGACATTTACCTAATAAATTTTTTAATTGATAACACTTCTAATTATGTTCCGAATGCAAACTCTTTTCTGTCTATAGGAAAAAATAGAATACGAGAATGGTCGTTTTTATCGACATTTTTGGTTTGTTTCTAAGAAAATAATGTATTTTACTAAACTTTTCAATTATTCATATAATTAAAATGATATTGACTGCAGCACGTTACTGACTCTGACTGTATGTACTGTATGTACTGTATGTACGTTTAATTTTACATAAAAAAATAATACTCCAAAAAATTACCGCAATAAAACGGCAAATTACGCGTTTCACTACCAAAAAACAAATTACTGGTAATTTTACATGGCACTGTACAGATTACAGCGATTATATAATCCACTCGAAAGCAGTAATAAAGTATTTTTGAAACCTCAGAATCAAGCCTTTTTTCATTGGCCAAGGCCGTAAGGCGTTGCTATTATCCTATGTAGCTTAGAAAAAGATAAAATTTTTTTTTTTTATACTTTTATTCAGGTGTATAAATTTACAAAGTATATCATACACTTCCCGCAAGATTACATACCAATCTGTCGCGAGCCTGAACTTAAACTAACTTACATACTAAATCGATCTTCCTTTTTAAAATTTCTGAAGAATACAAAGCAATACAATTAAATTCTATACCTCTATACCAAATGTACAATCATTCGAAAATCACTTGAATCTGAATATCATCAAGACCTCGAACCCATCTCTTTATTAAACTCTTCAATTTAAGTCTCGATGTATCATTCAAATCATCAAATCAAGATGTTTCTAATTAATTTTTTTACCACGGATTTCACTAAAAAATTTGAGTATTATAAGAAAATGTTTACAGAAGAGTTCTTTTGAAATTCGAAAAGCGATTAAAACACAAAATTGATGACATTTAATTACTTGTATTTGGAAAATTTTTGTTTTTGTGCTACCTGTTTGAATAAAAAACTTTTTGCAAAAAACGCAAGAAAAATGTACTTCGAGGACCTGTATGGCCGCATTGAATACAACCATTTACGACCGGCAAATGCTTCAGTCCCTGAAAACACGCACTGAAGCATTGCTCTAGTAAGTGTCTCCGGAGACTGAAGCATTTGCCGGTCGTAAATGGGCGTTTTCAACGCGACCATACAAGTCCTCCAAGTACATTTTTCTCGAGTGTTTTGCAAAAAGTATCGTTTGCACCTCGGACCGTGAGACGTGGCTTTTTTCTCGGACTAAATATCAGCCTCGGCTGCGCCTCGGCAGATAAATTGGTCCTCGCCCTAAAAGCCACGCTTCACGTCCTCAGTACAAAATATACCATTTGTTTTGGTGCCTTGAAAAATTTGAGTGATTCGTGAAGTAGAAAATAATACCTTTGACAGTTTCATGCGATTCTGTGTTAAAGTGTTTTTGTAATACTATTATTTTGCGAAATCATCATAGCATTTATTTCTTGAAAATATTAGAAGAATAGTTGTTTTTGATATTTCGAATTAAATTAATGAATTTTATTAGTTGAAAAATGAAGTTTCTAGAACTCTTTTATAAAGTTCCAAATATCGAAAATTGTAAAATAAAGAATTACTGAAAAATTTTTGAAATGTTGAATTACGTTTTTGATGATGTTTCAAGTGCATTCCGTCATTCCAAAAATTCTCAATTTTTCCAACCCTTGAGTTGTAGAAGTTTAAAATTTGTATTATGAAATGCCGTATGTAAGTGCAAACATTAGATGTAAGGAGAATGATCGAGAAGAGAAATTTTTTAACTTTTTTTATTTTTGAATTTGTTCATTATTGAATTTTCGAAGAGGAGTTTGAGAATATGTAATAAATTGTTTTGAATCTTTTTATTTTAGATTTTCTCTATTTCGTACCTGGTCATTTACGTTTCCTAATTTATACAACGAAAAATGTTCAATCTCAAACGAAGAGATACATCAGTTGTAAAACCAAACTTTTATATCCGAAATTTTACAGAATCCAAGTTTTAAAGGGTCAAACTTTCGGGAACTTTTTATCCACGTGTTAATTATAACAATTAGATTTCACATTCTTTTTTTCTAATTTACGTTAATTCCGGAGTATTTCTAAGAATGTTCCTTAACATTCCGAACTTGAATACCCACTCGTTTTTGAAATTTGTAATTATCAACCATAATGTTTGATATGTAGCGTATGAAAAATATGCAATCGCTAAACGCTTATATCTCTCATTATCGCTGAAATATGTCAAAGACCATTGATAGCATTGTTTATCAATAAATATCAGTTATGATTAAAAGTTTTTTTTAATCTTTTCATAACAGAGGCACATAGAGAACAGAATTTTACTAAAGGAATTAATGATTGGAAAAATAAGGAGATTATCTATTACACTTCAAGTTTTGGTATCTTTGGACGTTTTTGCAGTTAAAGATGGTCGATTATTATTAAGTTAATAATCGTCTTGAAATTTAGTTTACTAATAAAAAACTTTGTCCAAGTTGCAAAATATTTTTTCAAGTTGTTATTACATTTATCCACGGTTGAAACTATTAGGTGTTTCGGTTAATAATGTCGATTTTTTTCGCCAAATTAAAGCGTTCGTTCCCTTAGCAAAATGAAGAAGTTTAAAATGAGAACATGGATGATAAGTTGAGGATTTTTTCAGCCAGGGAACGTAAAAACTTTGAGGAGAAATTAGGGATTATCTTTAACGGGACTGAGAACTTGAAAGACGAATCAAGCACTGAAGAAAAAAATGTCCAGTTTCAATTAATCCAACTGAATTTTCGTTGGATTAGGCATCATTGAAAATTTCAGTTGTACTGATTGAACTTTCAGTCGTACTGATTGAACTTTCAGTCGTACTGATCGAATTTTCAGTCGCTTCTACTGAAAAAAAAGTTAGCGTTGTCGAGTGAATAAATTTTCTATTGCGGCCATTTCAGATTCAACTTATTACAACGGATATTTTCAGTTCCACAACTAAATTTTACTATTATTACCTTTGATAAAGACTACGATAATGTAAGATGAAAAAACAAACAAACAAAAAAAAAAAAAAAAATTTGAAAATCTACCCCGAAACAAGACTGAGCGGAAAGCTGGGATATTTTTCCTTTTTCTCGCGTGTCTGAAATTAAATTCTAATGTCTGACAAAAACGTTTTGTTAATAATTACAGCAGCGGATCGCCTTCGCACCCGAGCATGATGGGTGGTCCGATGGCAGTTCGCGGGCCTGGCCAAGGTCCCCGTGGAACAGGAGTAGGTATACGAGGACCAATGGGACGTGGCGACTACGGTAAGTCCCCTCAAAATTTATCAAGAAAATCACCAACTAATCGTGTGAATTCAACCATAGTTCAAGTCAATATAACAAAGAATCGATTCACTGTACTTTCCAACTTTCTTTACTAATCAGCATAAATTGCCATCATTATCCTCGCATCATTTAACAAAAAGTATTGATGTTTGAACATTCTCGATTCTGTTTATATGTATGTTTTTTTTCCTTTTTTTTTTCATTTTTGGTTGTCATATTTTGTGTTTGTTTCATTGGTATTTCATGTCGCCACTCGATGATTTGATTTACATGATATTTTCATTCTCATGGGCACTTTTTTTTCACGCAATTCATTTTCGATGCGCGAATCCCAGATTTCACACGGTTTTCTTTGGGCCGCAAGAGCCCAAATGTTCCCGCATGCTTATGGGGATTTTTTGTTTTCCCCACTATCTCACTACATACCTTGGCTTACGCGCATGATAGGCAACTTTTGACTAGAGTGACCAAACCAAAAACGTTGGAGTGACGGGAAGTCGCTCCACTTTTATTCCATTCCCCAGTTTTCCTATATCAAAGCTTTTTGATACACGTCGAAAATGGTATTTTCGCTCATTGCTAGTTTTACATCTTTAACTAATCATCCACAGCCTTTGTGAACCATAGGGGCCAGTTAAACATGCTTATGAATGAAAAAAAGTTTTTCGTCGCATACATAGATCGCGACGATTTCACCAAACATTTGCATCTACAAAGAGAACGAAACAACGGTTACTGAAAGGTTGTAGTGAGAAAGTGCTCACTTTTGTTTAACTTTGCATTATTTATAGATTGATACTGAAACTGATGGAAATATGAGAGTTGAATTTCACATTTTTTTCAAAATAATAAACGTAAGGTTGAGTAATGAAAGTTTTTGCAATTCTTGTCCAGCAAGATATTGTTGTAAAATAAATTTAAATTGTTTTTATTTACACTTGTCGGTAATCTCTTAATCTGAATCTGTTGAATCCGACAGATTTTCTTTTGAATTCTACAGGTTGCCTTGTTGAAATTTTCACAATCTAATCTGAAAAATCACCGGAATGAATTTGTAGAATATAACAGAAAATTTATGTCTAAACAAAAATCTGTTGAATTTGACAAATTCATCTGTTACAAGTACAGATTTTCAACTGAAATTTCATAACAGATTTAGAGTAAGATAGTGCATTTTTTTCGTTTATTAAAGTCTTACAATATTTAAAAGTTTAGGAATGTTTTGATATCAAGGGCTTGAGCAGAAAAAATTATCGGGAGTTTATTCGAGAAATATATATTACCTAAGATTTTTAAGATTTTGATCACGTTTCAAGAGCACAATTTTTGCAATTTTGTAGAATCTTAGAATTTTCAAGTTATTTTACTTTTGTCATTTCATATTTTTCAGTTACTTATCTTTGTTTGGTTTCAATTGAGCAAAATTTTTTTGTCCAGCGTACTATTGTGCACCGGACGATTGTACAAAATGCCACGAAACTTGTACACAGGGTGATATAGCGAATTAATTTCCAGGACAAATTTTATAATTTAGGAGTTTTTCTTTCCAAATTCGTTGAATTTAGGATCATAGCGATAAAATTTGTATCACTTTGCATAATAGTCCAATGCTCAATGAATACATTGAAAAAAAAAATTTTGCTCATTTGAGACCAAGCCCTTATTTTAATTTTGGAACTCAATGTCAGTGAGAAATATCAATTTTTCATTGCTTCAACCTTGTAATTTTACAGTTTTTCATATTCAAAATTCGTAAAATTTGAAGTTGCAAGTTCCCATACCTAGTAAATCGAAGATACTATAGGGTTATAAAAATAGTATACTTCAAAAGTTATGATTGTTCATTGTTTTTATTATTTACGGAAAAATTTTTCGTCTTTTATTATATTAAAACGTTAATATAATAAGCGTTTTAATTTAGTTTGAGATTTTGGTGTAAATTTTTGATTATTTCGACTTATTTTATTCAAATAATCATTGAATTTATACTAATTTTGCAAGAGGGTTTAAATCCCTTTATGTCTATGATCCTGATTGATACATTTTTTGAAGAAATTTTGAAACACGAAGGCTCTTGCATAGTGATCTGAAACAGTTTCAGTTTCATTCTCTGATTCCAGAATTATTTTGTTCAGTTTTATTGCATTTTATTTTGTCAGACGTCAAATGCCGAAGTACGATAGCGGGTAATTTTTATTCTCTACAAAAAGCATACTTGTTACCTTACCACTGTCACCTCCCAACCCTTTTTCTGTTTTGTTTTTTATAACGAAAATAGCAATACATTTTCGCATGGGTATTGTTCCTTTTTTTGTTTGAACAACATTCCCTTTTGCTACCTTATAGTTGTAATTATTTGACGAGTGGTATTTAATTTTTGATCCTAATCGATTTTACGTTTTCATTTTTTTGTGTGTGTGAAATTGCGCATTAGATTTTACCCTAAAGCACAAACGAAAAATAATGTTTTACAGCCCCCAAGGAAATAGGTAAGACATAATTATCAATAGTCGAATGGGCCTTTTTTGTTTCTTTTGTTTTTGTTTTTTTTGTATTTCGTTTGTTTGTTTGTTTTTCTTTTTTTTTTTTTAATTTGTAAGTAGCGATTCCATTTAACGTTGTTGATTTACATTTCCTTGTGTCAAA
Source organism: Platygaster robiniae (assembly GCA_028476575.1). Classification (NCBI taxonomy): domain Eukaryota; kingdom Metazoa; phylum Arthropoda; class Insecta; order Hymenoptera; family Platygastridae; genus Platygaster; species Platygaster robiniae. Next base: position 30,387,610 of record CM052019.1, read on the forward strand.
TGTGTGCAGTTATTTGGTGGAAAAAAAAGTATACACTTGGCAAAACTTACGAAAAAGTGATGGTGGCAGGGTAATTGTTGCAAGATTCTTCGACTATTAGTTTTTGCAAACAAAGAATTTGCGAAAGTTTGCCTCTCTTGATAGCGATTGGAGTTGTTTTTTTTTTTTTTTTTTTTTTTTCAAGTACACAAAAGGTACCCGAGTATCTTTTCCCGGCATGCACGTTATTTATTGAATAAATTTTTAAAAAAACGAGATTTCAATTAGAACGTAACTGGGAATTTTTTTATTCGCATCAATTTGCCAATTGGATAATAGACAATAGAAGCTAAATTTGGGTCTATTTGTAATGTGTGTTTTTATAGATTATGACTATGACTATTACGGTTATGGGGATTATCGAGGTGGCTACAGTGATCCTTATTACGATGACTATTACCGATACGAAGATTACTTTTACGAATACGGTCCGCCTCAGCCACCTGCAAGAGGGAGAGGCAGGCAGCCTCAACCGGTGGGTCGCCTTTTTTTAATGGTTTTCGAAACAAAAAATTAAGAAAAAAAAATTAATAAATAAAGCCGATTTTATCAGATTTTTTGAATAATGTTAATTTTTCGATCGATATATTAGCGGTAGTTTGACTGTGGCACAGTGTTCGCGAAAAGTTTCTTCGCAATTCGTAATTAATATTTTCTTTCTCATATCATCATCGTCCACACTCACGATGAGATTCCATTCGATCCCATCATTATCCCTGCTCATAACTGTCGATTTTTTCCTCCCTTTTTCCTTTGAAGCGATATTTTTTATGGGGGGGGGGGGGGGGGTAATAGATAAAATGAGTAATAGAGGATACCAGTCTATACTATATGTTTAGAAATTGTTTTTGGGTTACTTTTCTTCGTTTCTTAATTAATTTTTCCAAATAAAAAAATTTGTTGGTGTAGCTGAATATTCAGTGATACCTAAAATTTGTTAGATTTTATTTTTTTTGATTGCTTTTAACATCGAATCAATTTGAATTTTTAAAATAATAATTTTTTGTCTAAGCTACCCTAGATTTTTTATATTTGTGCAATTGAAAAATATATTCATCTTTGGGTCTGAAGTAAGTCTCCACGGAACAACTTTTTTGGGTGAACGAATACGATTTTCTTACGATATCTACAATACGAAAAACTTGTGAAGTTGGTGTTTCTTAATGACAATGTTATCCTGAAATTGTTTTTGTGGTACATTCATAATAATGTGTAAAATAAAATTCTCAAATTCATTTTAGTACAAATTCTTCCATATTTCAAATCGGACAATGAAACGCGTGAATATGCTGCTATTTTTAAAAAAATGTAAAAAATTAATTTATATGAAAAATTACAAAATAAAGTTATTTATAATAAATGAAAAAGTTTGAAGTAATTATAATCAGGATCCTCTCTCTATAAGAAAAATCGCTTTACACAGTAAAAGTAAAAAGAAATTCAAAAAATCACTTGTCGCGAGCCTGTGCGTGTTTGTTTATACATTTGTGCCAGCTTCACGTAATCCACTAATCGCGTAAGACAATCTCTTGTTTTCCCAACTCTGATATTCGCTTCTTCGATTAATCCATATTCGTTTGACCACATTGATTCCCGATCTCACGAGTGCACAATTTTTTGCCAGTGCCTGAAAATCCTTTAAAAGTGAATTTAAAAAAAAACATGAGAATAAATGGAAAAAAGCTCGATTTTTTTTGTTCACCTTACCAACTAACCCCGGCATTTGAAGTACTAACTTTTTCTCCTAACACGAACACATTGCCACTCTCAAATTGCTTGCATATCATATCTGAGCCATGGTAGACCCATTTTTTAGTGTCCAAAATTTTTCAGCCAATACAGCCAAGCCGGGAAAAGCTAAAAAAAACATTTTTCGTGTAGCGAGAAAACCGAACTAAGCACATGTCCCCGAGGGCAGGAAAAAACAGAGTAGCAAGGTCGCATTTTCCATTTCAGCGAGCGAAATTTGTGCGATTAAACCACGTTTTCCAGCCAACTTCGACGGCCCAAGCGGAGCGGATTTTGCAACGTCTCGTGGCTCGGATATGATTTTGTTTTTTTTCTCACACACTTTTTTCTGTGTCACGTTGCAGGGTTTTTCCCCTTCGCAATTAATAGGAGCTGAAACAACGACTGGCGTTTTTCCCGAGCATTTTTTTGTTTGTGTTATTCATTTATTTATTTATTTTTTTTTTATTATAAAAGTATTGATTTTGATGCGATTAACTTTTTCTCTTGGCAGTTTTGTCCGATGGCCCTGGGACACTTTAATTCGGAATTTCTTTCAGGTTTTTTAACACGCCGAGGAGAGTTTTACGTGGATGGCGGAAAAAGGAAAAAAATTGCGATCGTCGATCGTGATTTTTTGCGATAAACGGTTTTTGCGCATGAGAAAAAGTTTTTCGCAAACTGTAGAGCGGCATTGGAAAATGACGGTCGATTTTTTTTCCGTTTTTATTCGATACATTTTGTTTTCAATGTGAGTCGCGTTTTTGTAGGTACGACGAATGAAATGCAATGAAAACATTGATATCCACATGTTTGGGCGTTGTCAGGCAAAATTGCAATTATTCGCGGTTCGGTGAACATTGTCTTCACAGCTTCGCTTGCTTTCGCGACGATTAAAACTCGTTAGCTTTTTTTTGTTGCTTATTATGAATTTTTTGTTTGTTTGTTGACTAGGCGATATATAGAAACGCTGAGCTGCTTCTTTTTTATTTTTATGTTTTTCACGTTTACCGCGCGATTGACATGTTTTTTTTTGTTTTAGCTGGGCAGTGCATTAAGTTGTGTCGCTTAAAAAAAAGCCAATTTCCCCCGCCGATGCAAATATCGAAATCGCTTTTGTATTATACCAGATTGGATAATTTGCGCTAACTACACGCTGCTGTTTTTGCGAACGTTTCATTTAGTAAGACACCTTGGCTAATGCGAAACCAATGACTTCATTTCTGTTTTCTTCCGCGGTAACTTTTTTTTATCATTTTTTGTTCAACATTTCGCACTCTGTCGCTCTCTGTCTCTGTCACTCTCGTACTTTCGCCTTTCCCCCGACCCCCAGTTTCACTTCATCACCATCTTGAAATTTTTCAACAGGTTGGCTGTGAAATACCGACCGTATCCCTTAAAATTTGCCATACATCATGTATAGTCTCTCATTTTTTTTTTTTTTTTTTTTTTTTTTTTGTTTTCATTGCCCAAGGTCTATAAACCAACTATTCGAGTCTTGAGTAGCGTGAAACCGTCCAAAAGCGATCATTTTTCTAATGACCGTGAAAGGCATTGAAAAATAGTCGTTGTTGGATTTCGCAATACATGGTTTTCACAATTTTAATAATGAAAAATACAAAGGCGTGAAATTAAAAAAAAACATAACAAAACAAAAAGGAAAAAGAAGATTGAAAAATTAAGGGAGAGAGAGAGAAGAAAAAGAAAAATCTTGGGGAAACGAAAGGTTGAGGAGCGAAAGCAAGTGGAAAACAAAAGAAAGAAAAATAAAAAAATGTGGAGGAGAGTGAGCAACAAATGGGGTAACAATTGGGTGTGTGTTGTTTGGTCAGGCTGGTCGTGGTCGTGGAGTAGTGGCACGTGGCCGGGCCGGTGGCACGCAAGCCCGTGGGTCAGTCAGGGGGGGACGCAACCCCGCAACCTCAGGGGCACGTGGGGCCCAGCGGCCAACCGCTCGTGGGGGGGTCCGCGCCAAGGGAAGTTTACCAGGTGAGGATGGTCTGTATCTTCATCAACAATCGTCTTTTTGTAATCTCCCACTAATAATCCGTAGTTTCTTTTTTTTTTAATTATTTGCGACAGTCTGTTTTTTTGGATTTCCTGTATTATAATTTTTTCATAAAATTTCTTGGAATCAGTCACGAGAGCTCGATTCGTCAACTTAGATGTATAGGTTGATACGGGAATATTTTGACGTAAGTTGATGTAGTACAATGGGTTTATTCATTTATTTGTTTTCATTACACAGAAAAATTAATAATTAATTAAATAAATTAAATAATGATTTCTAGATCAGATTGACTGACTTGAGAAAGGAAAATTGATGTATACAATTTTGTGCTGCTGATTATAGTGAGCGTTTTCACACGACGGACGAACATTTCACGCTTATTTTCGAACATTTCGTTAGATTGCGCTAAGATAAATACTGAATAACATGACATACTTGGTAACAAATGAAAGAGAGAGACATTACTTACACAAAACGTGAGACCGTATAATTGCTTGGCTTTAGTTTGTGAGCGTGACGGATGGGGTTTTCGTCTCTGGTGCTGAAAATGTAATGTGGATTTTTTATTTTGCTTCGATGAGGATCTTAACTAGATTGAAAGGTTAGCAAAATAAATAAATCAACGTTTATCAAAGAAATTGACTGGTCAGTGTGCTTTTACACTTATTAGTACACTGTGTACCACGGGGCGCAAATTGCTGTTTCGAAGGCAAGGACGATAATTTTCGTCCGAGGATGGCAAATGCGCCAAGTTTAACATAAGATTTTTTTCCTGGAGATGAACAAAATATTATAACTTTCATTTTTATCATCTCTTAATTCCTTGGAGTGGATTTTCATTCATGTCACGTCTTAACGTTTATGGCATTAGGGCCGTGTTTGCTTCTTTCCTCAAAAGAATTGCCATTTGACGATTGACGATGGTTACACTAATGTCATTGATGACATTGTTATTTCAACAAATTTATTTCATTTTTGGCTCACTCCTATGAGAAGAACGTGGTAAACTGCAGTCGATTTGAATTTGAAAATTGAATTTTTCAGTAATTTGTGTTTTACAATTTTAGTTTACTACTGTTGTTTTTTTTTTTTTGGTTTTTGATCGAAACTTTGAAAAGCTATTTTAAAAATGAATGAATTCATTATTCATTGTGAACAGAGCAAAAATACTGAATTGAATATTGTAAACAGATATTTTTTGAATGACCTTTCCAAAAAAATTTGGTAAAAAATATATCGGGCCTGCTACAGATCTTGTTACATCTTGCGGGGGGTAATTACTTCGTAATTATTGCTTCTGATTAAAATTATGATTATAATTATACATTTAACCTTAACCTGATTAATGTTTATGAAAATAAAGTCAACTGACGGATTGACGGATATATTTTGTTGAGGTTTACAAGCATGTAACTAGCAATGACGTCACATAGCCGTCTTTCCGCTTGAAACGGGAGAGGGAAGCAAATAATAGAGAGTTGTCACTCAGACTCATAAGCGTATATGCATCTGGCTAGAATTTCATATACAAGGACTTGGATAATTAATAATTCAAAAGGAGTTAGTTTCTTGATAAGGACTGTATGAAGGGTTGTAATCTAGAATAAGAATATGGAATCTCATAAGCTGAATATGAGTTTTTATTCCTGCATCGGCTCCGATGATCATTTTAATGATAAAATTTACATTCTACATCGAGTTCTAATACTGCTATTCAGACACGGATTGGAAATGTACTCTTATGAAGGGAAAATTCACTTGAAAAGTTGGAGTGGCAAAATTTTGACCTGATGTAGAATGAAAATTTACTCCAAGTAGTTAAGAGATATTAGATTTTTCATAGAAATCATCTCCCAGGCATAGATAATTTTCTATCCTGTTCTGCGTGTAAATAATGACCGAATTTTCGTGCTATTACAAAAAGTATTCATCACCTCTCACGCGCAAAAATGTGGAAAAAGCTTGCATTTTACTGACGTAGAAAAGATATAGTATACTACATGTTGAGAAAGCTCGATTTTTAATGGGTGCGATGATTAACTTGACACTCATTTCGAATTTTTCACTGAAAATAAAACTTGACCAATCTCTAATGTCAGATCTTTCGTTAGATTTGGCCAATGTCATACGTTGGATTTGATAATATCGAAGCTACTGCATTTTAAATCTAATTAGGAATAAAAGTTATATAAATTTGAAACATTTTTGGGGTTCTACGTTATCGGCTTACTTACTCTGTATTAAATTTTCTATTTCGCAGCATTTGCAGTCGCTAAAATCAGAATTTTACTCATTTCGCACTTGATTTGTTTTTTCTGGAAAAGAAAAATCAGAGTACACAAATTTACTGAGTAGAATTCGATTTAGTAATTTAAGATCAACTTTTCGTGATTGATTGTTGTTGCTTCTGAATATATTTTAAGGTCAAGAAGTCTTTGGTAAAGAACGAAAAATTACGCAAGTTTTTGTGTGAACTGAGGTGATCATTCATTGTAATCAATTAGGAATTTCCTACAACTTATTTCAACGTTTTGTATAATGTTTTGGATATGAATTTAAAATTATTCAAACAGCAAACAATTTAAAACCATGCATATTAAATTTCGTTGTAATATTTATAACTTAGAACCAATAATTAGTAATAATTGTAGAGCTCATTTTGTCTAGTGAGTCAAATTATATTACCAAATTTCCATCTTTTTAGGTTGATTGAAATTTTTGCTGAAAACAGACTGTCGCTATTAATTATCTGTGCACTAATAAGTAAGTTAAGTCCTACTTGATCCCCGAAGAAAAATCTTGGCTGCCATTTTTAACAGCTAATTTTGCCTTTCGCCTCTTCTTTAATAAAGCTTGTACAAGTTTATACATGTATGTACGTTACGAGCTGTATTAGCGATTCAAAATTACCTTTGGATATTATCGAAAACGTGTACGGGTTTATTTTCAAAATTTTTCGTTTTTCGATGCAACCGTTGTTCACCGTTGAAAAGGCTGGTTTTTATTCGATGGCTTTTTAGCATCGTTAATTGACAACGAGATGAGAACTCGAGCCTGGAACGCGCATACATTTCACGCTAAACGAGCTTGCGTCAAGTTGTTACTCAACTTGACATTTTTTACGTTCCCGCCTTGGATTACAATCCTTTTTCGTCACATTATCCACTCTACATTTTCCAACTTTTATAAATGTGCGTAGAACTGCACTATGACGAACATATGCGAATGATATACGTTTTAGTTCTTTTTTTCTTTTTTTTTTCATTGTTTTATTCCTTTGTTTATAACTTTTTCTTGTTACTGTTGGTTTTTTTATTTTTATTTTTATTTTTATTTTTATTACTACTTTCAATTGTGACGCACTTTTTTTTGCCGTTGATGGATAACGAGAGAGCAAAACGAACGGTTTTTATAGTGCCGCTTTACGTTTGCGAATTGTGGACTATGCGCAGTTTTTCCTCTTTACTACATCGCGAGGAAACAAAAACTGAAATTTTTTTAGCGAATTAATTATCGGAATTACAAATATATCGATATTTATGTGTCTGCACATACCATGGATCAATTTTTGATATACATATGATGATTAATTGCTGTAAAATCTCCTATCATTTGAATTGCAGTCTTCGATCCATCCTTCCCTTCAAGGCACTTGTGATCCACCAAACCGATTCTGATTGAACGTCCCAGGTTGGTTTTTCCGTCGTCGCGAGAATTAGAATTGTGTTTTTTGTGTTGAAGAAAGAAAAAAAATGAAAGAAAAAGAGAACGCGGGGAGTTGAAGTCTATGAAGAATGTTTTAAAACGTTGATCTATATTATTTTTTTTTTTTTGGCACTCGAGATAAGTGTAACGTTTGCGGTTTTATTTAATAAACGAATGTTAAACAAGGAGAGAAATAACGTCGGCGATGAAAAACGACCGTGTCCTTCCTTTTTTCCCTTGAGTCATTTTCCGATCCTGAGAAATCTTTGGCGAAAAACTGAGGTTGCCACTTGGATTGGGGAGTTTTTCAATTTTTTGGGGCAAGTTTAAGTGTTGGGGGTTGATCAAGCTGTTTCAATAATGTGTTGGAAAATCATTCACTTGAATTATACATTTAACTTGCAAGTGAAATTACCCACTGCATTTTCATTATAATTTGTGATTTTAGTTTAAAAAATCTTTTTGCAAAACACGCAAAAAAGTTGTACTTCGAGGACCTGTATGGCCGCATTGAATACAACCATTTCCGACCGGCAAATGGGCGTATTCAATGCGGCCGTACAAGTCCTCCAAGTACAATTTTTTCGCGTGATTTGCAAAAAGTATCGTTTGCACCTCGGACCGTGGGACGTGGCTTTGTTCTCGGACCAAACATCAGTCTCGGCTGCGCCTCGGCAGATAAATTGGTCCTCGCCCTAAGAGCCACGCTTCACGTCCTCGATACAAAATATACTATTTATCGCACTCTGAATAGAGTGTTGATAACTCTATGTTAAAAAGTCTTTTTTTCTTTAAAAAAAAAAAAAAAAAAAAAAAAAAATGCCAAAATCGACAATTTTCATTCTGGGCCCAGCGTTTTTGAAAAATGTGTCAAAATAAAAGACGAATTCTTTCAGCGCGCGCAATCATGTCAATCAACTAACGCTCAGAAAAATATTCCGTTTTTCAGATGAATGTAACTTAAGTTATAACGCCCATCTTTCGAAATATACCTTCGGACCACTGATGTGTAAGGGTGCAATATTACCGTTATTTTCGACTTTTTTCGGTATAAAAATTATGACTCGTACTTTTATAATCATCATTAAATACGTAAATTTGAAAGTAATTGGCCTTCTGTTTATTGTCGAAAAAAAAAATAATAATAAACTTGGGCAATTTTCCGGCCGTTTACATGGACTTCCTCCCTTAAAAAGATTAAAATGAACAATGTTTTGCGACATTTAAAATATTGATCGGTATTGCGATAGTGCAGGAGCTAGCACGTGATTTACCCTCCTCATAACCGGAGCATTCAAAATATATCTTAAAATACGCATTTTTACTCCTACAGCGCATAAATCATTTGCTGCCACCTCAAAGCGGTGGCATAATGGACAAAATTTAACAACCAATTGTTTGAAAATATGACAAAAATGCACGATTTCAGGAGCATCTGAAAACTTCCAGGATGGTAGTATTATAAACAATGAAGCGATAAATCAGTTGCTGCCACCTATAAGTGGTGGCTTATCGTTGCTGCCAGTCGATTGTTGTGGCAAAATTTGAAATACAACCTGCCTCATAGCCGGAGTTCTTGAAACTTTGCATAGAGTTAGGAAATAGACTAACTTGCATGAAAAACATTTGCTGCCGACTTCAGTCGGTGGCGAAGTCTTGCTGTCAGCGCGATCAAGTTGCCGTCGCGCAGCGAAGTCTCGCGTGACCTTGATACGCTGACGGCACTCGGTCTCATGGCAAATTCACTTTTCAGCTTTTGTCAATGTTAAATGATTATCACTCGACGCGACCATGGAAAATGGCGACTTTCGTAACCTATAGACCATCACGGAAGTGCCCTCATGCAGCCCACAAACAGCTGACAGTCACGAAAGTAAACAACACAAGGGCAAATCTACTTTCGTGCTCCGAACTGTTCGTGGGCTCGTGGGCACTTTCGCGGGTCTATAGGCTACTCAAGCCGCCAAAATTCCATGCTCTTGTCGAGTAAAATACGGTACGCACCAGGGGACGGACCTCGTGAGGCAAACTCGGGCTAATTTTAGCAGCACTCGTCTGCAATCACTCGGTTTCGTCCCCTGGTACGTAATGTACTATCCGATAGCGTATCGTTTCAAAATTGAAAATTTATCCATTCGTTCATCTAACTATTAACCGTTGTCAAACTTTCGACCGAGAAAATATTAAAAACCTATCATGCTATTTTTAGTGTGTGAATACATATAAAAATAAAAATTAACCACTCGTTTGCTTCATGCGAAAATGTAAATATCATTGAAAGAAAAACTCAAAAATTCATTGTTATCTCAAAAAAGTTTCTGACGCATGGAGGTTTGTGCAAAGTTCCAACAAAATTTACAGAATAATTTCGAATGCAAAAGTTTGGTATGTTAAGGGGGGAACACCGTGTAAATGGCTTCAATACTGAGTTAAGTTCGCGCGTGGATTAAAGAAAAAGTATTAATATTCCATAGCTACAATTTAGCAAAAATAAAGTTTAATAATGATAAAATAATAATATAAATTGAATTTCACAAAAAAGCATCAACGATTCGCGTATGTCAGCTCTCAAAGTTGTACGTGCAAATGTTGCAGAAGCAAACTGTAGGAAAGATAGCAGGGGACTGACTCGATCAGTTTTCATACATTTTTTTTCAATTAAAGCTATATGTGTTTGCTTGGACTTGACATTTTCCGATTTCGTAAAAAAATTTTTTTAAACCAATTATGGAGTACGACGCGAAAATACTGTTTTTTTTTTGCATTAAGATGTATCGAAAAAAAACTTCTCTACGAAATCGGAAAATGTAAGACCCGAGCAAATTTATTTGGCTGTAAAAAGAAAAAAATTCGTGAAAATCGATTGAGTCAGTCTCGTGCCATCTTTCCCACCGTTTTTTTCTGCGAGTACGACTTTAAGAACTGATGTATGCGAATGCTCGATGATTTTTGCGAAATTTTTTTTTATTATGATTTTACTAATAATAAACTTAATTTCTGTTGAATTGTGGCTCTGTAGCATTTATACTTTTCTTTTAATGCACGCGCGAACTTAGGTTGCGATATGAGCTATTTTACATGGTGTTCTCTTCTTAATACTGATCAATTTCGACATTATGTTATGCATTTTTATTGAAAAAATAAAACAAAAATCAAAAACAGAGTGATACGAGTAAATCTAAAAACTTTTTATAGTTTTTTTTTTCAAAGCATTCACAAAACCTCAAGGTTGCTAGTTAATTGGAAAAAACCTATCTGAGACAATGACAGATTTTTCGGTCCGATTATTTATTAGTCTGATAAAATTGAACGAATAGATATGTAATTGCCCAATACAGTGTGAGAGAAATTTGGGTTTTTGAGGTGACCTTATTTAAAAACCGTTAGAGTAAAAGTTGAGAAAGCTGATCATGAATTATGTCCTTAATATCTCCTGAAAAAACGCTTTCGTATCAAGGATAAGACAAGATTTTTCTGTAAATTTTGTTGGAACTTTGCACAAACCTCCATGCGTCAGAAACTTTTTTGAGATAACAATGAATTTTTGAGTTTTTCTTTCAATGATATTTACATTTTCGCATGAAGCAAACGAGTGGTTAATTTTTATTTTTATATGTATTCACACACTAAAAATAGCATGATAGGTTTTTAATATTTTCTCGGTCGAAAGTTTGACAACGGTTAATAGTTAGATGAACGAATGGATAAATTTTCAATTTTGAAACGATACGCTATCGGATAGTACATTACGTACCAGGGGACGAAACCGAGTGATTGCAGACGAGTGCTGCTAAAATTAGCCCGAGTTTGCCTCACGAGGTCCGTCCCCTGGTGCGTACCGTATTTTACTCGACAAGAGCATGGAATTTTGGCGGCTTGAGTAGCCTATAGACCCGCGAAAGTGCCCACGAGCCCACGAACAGTTCGGAGCACGAAAGTAGATTTGCCCTTGTGTTGTTTACTTTCGTGACTGTCAGCTGTTTGTGGGCTGCATGAGGGCACTTCCGTGATGGTCTATAGGTTACGAAAGTCGCCATTTTCCATGGTCGCGTCGAGTGATAATCATTTAACATTGACAAAAGCTGAAAAGTGAATTTGCCATGAGACCGAGTGCCGTCAGCGTATCAAGGTCACGCGAGACTTCGCTGCGCGACGGCAACTTGATCGCGCTGACAGCAAGACTTCGCCACCGACTGAAGTCGGCAGCAAATGTTTTTCATGCAAGTTAGTCTATTTCCTAACTCTATGCAAAGTTTCAAGAACTCCGGCTATGAGGCAGGTTGTATTTCAAATTTTGCCACAACAATCGACTGGCAGCAACGATAAGCCACCACTTATAGGTGGCAGCAACTGATTTATCGCTTCATTGTTTATAATACTACCATCCTGGAAGTTTTCAGATGCTCCTGAAATCGTGCATTTTTGTCATATTTTCAAACAATTGGTTGTTAAATTTTGTCCATTATGCCACCGCTTTGAGGTGGCAGCAAATGATTTATGCGCTGTAGGAGTAAAAATGCGTATTTTAAGATATATTTTGAATGCTCCGGTTATGAGGAGGGTAAATCACGTGCTAGCTCCCGCACTATGATGAAGCTTTGCCTAAAATCATTGTGAGTGTTGTTCAAAAGAGTTTTTAAGATTCATACCGACGCATTGAAATAATTAGGTGATGTTTTTTTAATTTAATTCCTAAAAAATTTGAACTTACACTTAATCACAACTTTTTTTCAATTGTAAAATGTGTAAAAGTATTTTCGATTTTTTAATCAGTGAGAGATTATAAATGCAATTTTAGATGAAATTCGTAAGTGTCAAATTTTTAATTTAAAAATTGCCAACTTTTTTGGTCTAAAACAGTTTCAATTTTTCAGAATTTTTTATTTTTTCTGATACGCATTACAGTGTAAGAAGAATAGAAGAAGCGTCTTTTTTTTTCTAGATCCGAAGTACTTTTAATGAATAAAATGATTTTTTTGAATCAGAAGTAATGATTTATCGCTATATAACAAGTTTCATTAAATGTGTTTCTGAATTTTCGATAGTTGAGAAAGCACAATGGTATTGCAAGCTAAATGAAATTATGAAAACTCGTTTTGGGACTCTGGAACACGAAAGTCGACCGCGTTTTAGTTGAGTCAATTGAAATTGAAAAGTTATTGACAAATTTTGCAGCGTTGAAAAAAGCTTGTTCGTTCTCAATTCAATGTATGTCTATTCAGATCTACAAGTTTCAAAAAAATGCTGGGTCATTATTTCTGATTTATGGACGTGGAAAAATTTAACTTTATATGCGGCTTTCTCTAGTAAATGATATTTACAAAAAACGAACTCTGAAGTAATGAATAGAATCATAAATAAATAAATAATTATAAAGTCCAGTGCACAATTTGTTTGAACCCTGGTCTATTTTGTTCTATGCCTGAATGTAATATAAATCTTATCGGAATGATTCTTGTTCTTTTTAACAATCTTGTCAGGTATTTACCATTTTTGAATGATTATTTTTACATGGTTACATTTTGATTTTAAATTATATTGCATCCAGCCAACAAGAATGGAATCAGTTAACACATGCCAACATTAATTTAATAGATCTTTACTGAAAACAAAATTTGGCCAAACTCTTACCTCAGTTCTGAAGTAAAATTTTTGAACAATGTCTGACGTCAGTTTTACGTTGAATCTGATATCAGATGAAATCAAATTTTCCGTTGGGATGACTATAGCGCTCCCTTAGGTTGAACTAGTAAAAGATCACTTATCTCTAGTTGCGCCCTTTTTTCTTTTACAAATAATGGTTTTTCCTTTAAGGGGCTATATACACTTGTTTCCGAGGAGAAAAATGCGTTTTCACGATTATTATTTTTGGAAAAAGAAAAATATTTTTCGAAAAAATTATTGCCTATTTATTTATTAATGTCACAAGGTATTTTAGATATTTTTTCAAAATTAAATATCCTTAATTAGGTGCACTACAGCGGTTGTGCCAAAATCCGATGTTTTTTCGCAGTAAGCACAGCGACTTATAATCTATGATTCGCTGTGCGTCATTAATTATGTTATATGAGCCGCTTTCAGCAGCTCATATTAAATGATTAAGACATATATGCCTCCATATGGCTTATAGATGACATATGACGTGAATAACGAATAGACCATTTTACTCATTGAGAGAGCAAGCGCAGAAGGTACAGCTGTCCTTTACATAGATTCCCGTACTAAGGACGCGGTTGACCCGAAAATATGAAAAAAAAAAAGGAAAGATGATCACGTGACCCCAATTTCAAAGAAAGTAAAATGGTCTATTGTGTAACACAAGCAACGTATTTGCCACAGATATGTTATCAAATGTATAGCAAATATGTTGCTAATAGGTCATACATACTATACATGTCTGTCAAAAATATGCCATTTATATCGTGTACATGTACCATGTATGTCGCTTATGTCATATATATCAAATGCAGGTCATATTGTTGTAAGAGGAGCGTGTTTCGTTACATTGATGACACTTTTCTGTATTTGAATGTTGGGTTTGATCATTGTTTAGTCAATCTTTGAAAATGCTACCACAGTTATTTCGAATAATGAAATTCTCGCGTATTTGGAATCTTCAAAAAAAGTGGCAACCTCCTGTATTGTAAAGTTTGATGATTAAAATGAAAAACGGTCGTAATGTGTAATTTTGAGCGTAGAAAGAGAAAAAAAGTCTCATTTGGGGCCCGATTTTTGGCCTGTTTGCGCAGCAGGTAAGCGAAAGTTCGACGGGGGTCACCAGAACCAGGGGGAATCTAAGCGTCGCTTCCAGAGCAGCTGGGGAAACCAGCCCCTCGCCCAACAACCACTGGGCAATGCGTACGGAATGGCGAATGTGAACGGTGGCACGGGCGGCGGCGCTGGCGGTTGTGTCGTGGGCGGCTTCGCCGACCGGGCCCCCCAGGCCCCGGTCTCGCACACCACCAACGACGACCACGAATGGTTCCTCGACTCGTACCAAACGTGGAGCTAACTCCCGCCAGCAGCAGCAGGCTGTGAGTGAATCTGATGCAAAAGAACCATACGAAAATAGCACCAACAACAATCACAAAAACAACATGGGAAAACAACTACTCAAGCATTCGCATGCACGAAATTCAAAAACAATAAACAAAGTAACAAACGAGTACGCACGACGGGGATTTTACGGCATAAAACCGGAATTCGCGACACGAACAATATGAAAATGAAGGGAAAAAAAACCCCAAAAAATTAACGAGTAATGAGAATTTTTTTTACATAATAATACACACTCTACCGCACTTGGACGGGGAAAACACAAATTTTTGCCACACTTTTTCAACTTTTGTAATTAGGGGACAGTGAAACGAACGAGCAGTGCCACTGGGACTGAGTTTTTTATACCATCGAGCGATGATCCCGTACTATTATACAAACAACGTAACTGTAAACTACTCTCTAAGTACCGCATTGTTTCGTGAAAACTGCCAAGGAAGATCGGCGACGTTTTTTGACGCTGGGATTTGTGATGGCTCATATTAATTAAGGGGATGCTTGTGATTTTTTCCTCAACGAGGCGAGTATGTCTGAAACGTAAAAATGAGAGTTAGAAAAAATGTGCATTTTTTTCCTTTCTTTTTTTTTCTTTTTTTCTTTTTGCGATTTTTCGAGCGCGTGCGTGACGTATTTAGCAGACCATCTATAGTTGGTCTTTAAACGGGAGAAGCAAAACGTGTACAGTCAGCGAAACTATTACGATTAAGGGAATTTTTTGTTTGTTTGTTCGTATCGAGTGCAAGAGGGAAAAAAAGCGTTAAGTAAGGCCGGAAGATAAAAGAAACAAATATTGCTCACGAGCGAAAGAGAGCGCGAATGGGAAAACCCACTTTGTACAGATATGGAAAAAAAGAAAATTTCCGGGTGATTTTCCCTGGGGGAGGCAGGCTTTCGTGTCGAGCCGGGGTTTTTTTCGTGTCTGGACCCCGGGTGCTATCAAATTCTTTTTCTACACCCCGGGACGAACGAAGGCCCCCGCCTCCATGAAATCTCCAACGAAACGACGTGGCAAATCTCGCTTTTTTTTCGTGTTCAAAATTTTTTTAATCATTTTTTTTTTTCATGTTTTATATTTATTCGTTACGAAAACGTTTTGCAGGAGCGTAGGTAGAAAACAATTTTCGGGGGGAGCTTATTAAAAAATATTTCCATTAGGGTTTTTTTAAAAAAGAATTTCGCATTCTTCTAATTTCACGTTTCTCGTACACATAATTCATGTTCAATAAAAAATCAACATCGAACAAAGAAAATTTTAAAAATGAGTTTTTTTTCTAGTCTTCTTATAATTTACACAAAATTGTTTTGTCTCTTCCATACTCAAACATTTGCTTTTCTACAAAAAATCTTCATTTGTCGAGATTCGGGATTTCAACACTGTTGATGAATAAATATTTTCCGTACTCGTTACGTAAGATATCGTACATTACAAGAACGTGATATATTATTACTCGAATTTCGGGAGGGATTCCAACCTATGGAGCCTCCCTCTGCCTACGCCCCTATACGGCGTTTTGATTTCTTTTTTTCTATATATATATATGTAGATTTTATACGATTATTGGAGATGAGGAAATTTTTCTTTCGGATTTTATGTAATTTTTGAGGAGAATAGTTCGATCATTGTATACCAAGCGCATGGAGGTTTACGAAGAGCGTGCAAGCACAGATTTTCTACACGTATACGAAACATACGCGCATACACGGACACAAAAACACACACAGACACACGACTTTTTGAGTGTTGACTCGTTGTTATATTGTTAGCCTGTTAGTTAATTGGTAAGAGTTGTAAGCGTGGGCTGTAGTTGGTCCCTGTCCCTGGAGCCCAGACGACCCCTGTTCTGGAGGAAAAATCGACAAAAAAATGGCGCACGATTTTCATACATTCTGCTTTTGTTTTGTTGACACGGAAAAATGACGAGCGTTCACTCAAAGCTTCCCCCCTCCCTTTAAACCCCGACCCCACCCCCGGAAAATGAGTTGAAAAAGTGGTTATTTCGTGTACGAGAAAAGGCGTTATCGTAATCAACGAAGGGAAAATAAGGGAAAGACAAAAAAAAGAAAGAAACAATTGAGTCGGCTGCATTCTGGGTTTTTCGAAACGGATTCTCTTCTTTTCCTTCTTCCGCGAATCGAGTTTTTTTTTTCAATCCCTGCGTAACGTAACTTTTCTTTTGTTTCCCCGCAGCTAGGATTAATCATGGTTAATACCGACGACTTTTCCCCCTCCTTCTTCGACTCTTATACATAACTATTGTTTATTTTTATTTCCACCTTCTGTACCCCCTTACGTACCCTATTTATAAAAGCATAATTGTCAAGAATACGATAATATTAATAATAACAATACGGATAAGGAACAATATCGCTAATCAATACTGAGTGGGTTTTTTATTTCACTATTTAAAAAAAACACGACGCAAAATGCAAAGAAAAAAAAAAAAAAAATAGACAGGAAGAAACGAACCAATACCGATCGAGGAGAGGGAGATTTTCTTTTTCTTTTCGTTTTTTTGCAAAAAATAAAACACATACACACAACGCGCAGATTCGCAATTTGTACGGCTTTGATGGGGGAGAGTAAGAGTAAGAGAGAGCGAGAGAGAGAGAGAGAGTGAGAGAGAAAGTTAGGGAGAAAGAGAGACATTGATGAAAAAAAAAGAAAAAAAAAACGTCAGGGAAGATCCAATGTTGATTCGTAAAATCGGGCATTTTGTCCCCTGATGTGTTCGAGACTGGGAAGCATGTCTGGCGAAAGGCGGAGGCAGTTCACGGTGACGAGACTTTAGACTGATCTAGGTACTAGCGTTACGATATTTGGGCCCGGTCCCCTACAAACCCTCCGGGGAAGGGGGTATTTGTATTTTTCCCCGGGCGCCCCTTTGAAACGACCACTTTTCCAAAAAAAAAGCTCAAGATCCAAGTTTTTTCTTTTTCTTTTGTACGAATTTAGTGGGAGCGTGGTTGTTTCGAGGTGCCTACCCCCACCCTTTGTCCCAGGACCCCCCTCCCCGATGCGTGTTGGGGCCCGTGGACCGTATTTAGGATAATGCACCACTGTGGCTGGCGATGCCCGAAGCCGCGCGCGAGCCCTTTAAGGGCCGTCTCCTAGTGACCACAAACGAGACCTTCTTTCGTGCTCTTTTTTGCCTTTTTTTTTCTTTTATTCGACTCTATTTTTCGAGAACCGAGAGGCATACTTTGGGGATAAACCGAATCTTTTCCATAGGGCTGATGAATCCTTTTTAGGGCAATCGCTCGCGGTGTGATAAAAAAGTGACATTCTTTGACGTTAACGCAATTGTGATTGGGGCTAGATTTTTTCGTTTTTCGTGAAAAAAATGCGCTCGAATAGCTTTAAATAAATAGCTTTCGAATTAGATTTACCAAGGCCTGGGTTCGTTTTTCTAAAAAAGGCCTTGGCGTTTTTTAAATTGTGGTTTTTAGAAAGTAATGGTCGTTTCATCAAATGAACATAATTTTTATCGTGTTTAAGAATTCGGTCTCGGGGAGCGCGTTCAAAACGAGTTTTTCCTGGGGCGTGGTTTTTAGGTTTTAGAAATCGAGGGAGATTTTTTCGTCCTTGCGAGTCAAAGGGATTGGAAATGATTCACGCCCATTTTCCGGAATCCGTTTTCCGCAACGAATATTTTCTGGAATCACTAAAATCTGAGAAAAATTTTACTGGAATCGAACTATCGGAATTCTCTTATCCGGAACGACTGTTTTCCGAAATAGCTAGTATACAAGTTGAAAAAAAAGTTTTTCGAGTTTACAAAAAATCTAAAGTTCAAAGTAGAATAGCTCCTTTTTTTTATTTCCAATAATCCTTCATTATCATTTCTTAAACTGAACAGAAATAAGGCAATTTTTGTTACTCAGTTCCAGTGGTATCATTATGCTATATGGTTTTTTTTATCTAATTTGAGTAGTCTCTTTGTATTTTTTTTTTCCCACTTGAAAAGAAAATCAAAAAAAGTCTGTTCTATAATAGTAACTTTTTTTTCCGGAAAAATATCTATTCTGGAGAATCATTCTAAATTAATAGAATTTCGGAAATTCGATTCCAGGAAAAAATTTCCCAGGTTTCGGTGGTATCGGAAAATAGCCGTTCCGGGCAACGGATTCCGAAACCATTGGAATTAATTAAAGTGTTTAAAGAATTGTGATATATTGGTCGAATCGCATTGTTTTTATGATTGGTTAATCGGTGGTTGATTTTAAAAAGTCTCGGTGTTCACATTGCCCTAAAAAGTGTTGGAAGGGCGCGACCTCGGTCGACCATATTTTATTTCGTTGGAAAATCTCGCACCCACCCCGTACTCCCCATAAATTTTGGAGAATTTTGGAAAGACTTTTCGAATTTACGCAGAAATTCCCACGACACGAATTATTTCTCTGGGCTTTCTACTGAATTCCCCTTGAACTTTTTTTTCTAAAATTTTCCAGAGAAATTGTTTATGTATAGATAAACATGTATATATAGATTTTATTTTCTATGAAAAAAATCACGGTGGCCGATCGTCGCGCCCGGCACGGTTTCTGTGTTTCTTTTTTTTTCTCGCCGTTTGGTTTAGAAGCGTTAATTTTATCTATTAAAAAAAATGATAAGATGATGGAAAAATATGTATAAATATATTCTTAGATACACGATATATATACATACAAATATATATATAAATATATAACTATGTATATGATAATAATGATAAAAAAGTTTGGTGCCTTTCCGTAAAGTGATTTTTATAGTTTGTTCTTCAGGAGGGACTTCCCATAGTTGCGACTGTGTGAATTTCATCTTGAACCCTATGCTGATTGTCTTTAATAGAATCTAGTAAAGTGTAATGTGAAATTGAGGCGCTTTTATAAAAAAATAAAAAAATAAAAAAAATACCAAGTCTTCATCGTTAGCTGAATTCATATAATTAACAAAAGCTGAGAAAAAAACGAGCAAAAGTAGCTTATGTATGTAATTATATCGAGCCCTGGCTCTTAGCCCGGTTTCCTTTTGGCAATAAGGATCATTGTTATTTTTATTATAATAATTATTATTATTATTAAATGATTATTATTATTATTATTATTATTATTATTATTATCATTATTAGTTATTACCTATTAATTATGATTATTATTATTATTAATATTATTCTATACGCATTAAAGATAGTGTCAACCCTCTTTTCTTTCGCGGTGTTGAAAAAATTCGTTTGTTGGTGGTAACGAGGGAACGGAAAAAAATATCGACGGGGAACATGGAAAAACGGTCTTAGGAAGCGGCCCTAAAATCGGCCAACGCCCGAATCCGCGGCACACGCAATCTCTTTTTGGGAAGACCTTAGACCCTTCCGTAGATTCTTTTTTTCTTTAAAAAAATTTTTCTTTAAAAATATAATTCTGGTTGGTTAACCCGTGTCACGCGGATGTTGTGTGATCATTTTTGGGCCTGTGCGATTTCTCGTTGATAACACGGCCCGAAGAGAAAAATGTGTTTTCTTTTTTTTTTTATTATTATATATAAATATATTATATATTATATTCCTGCGGATATGCATTTTTGTGACGTGATGTTATATTTAGCCCGTAATTAGGAAAGAGAAGCAAACACTGAAACGACACGTTAGGTAAAATTTCACACGTTATGATAACGGATCAGGTACACAAAAATTCATGTAACTTTCACGTCTCCGCGGCTTTGACAAAACTATGGGATAACGAAGAAAGGATTATTTGTTGCACCGACGAAATTTTGTATTCGAAATTCGACGTATGCAGATTAATCTTTTTCCCGGCATTATTTTCGTTATTGGATTATTATTAATTTTTTAGCTATCGAAAAAATGCTTGGCTTTTGTAAGGTTAGCAACGTTTTTATTGAAAATTGAAAGAAAGAGGAAAAACACAAAAAAATTGTCTTAATTTTAGTGTGATGTAGTTAAACAGTTTATTGGTATCCAACGGTGTTATTTTAAAACGCAAAAAAAATGATAAAGCGATGTTAACACGGTTCCTTTTTTCAGACTAGGGCCTTGATTTTAAAAGTGTCAAAGATTTTTGTGTATGACCAGGTGTATTTTACATGTCTCAATAAACAGTTGTATGTGAAAATAAATATTACCTTTCTTGTCATTTTCCTGAAATTCGGTTTCGAGTATACACTGTAAAATATAACTGCAATTTTTCAGTTGGAGTAGAAGGAAATTATTCAGTTCGAACAGAAATTATGATTTTTAACGAAAATTTTTCAGTTTCGTATGGATTTATCAGTATCGAGAAGGAATATTCTCGTTTTTTGATGAAATTTTCTTTCGAAACTGAAAAGTTTTCGTGCCTATTAACGGAAAATTTCCACAATTAAACTGGTTAATGACTTTCAGTCAAAAGTGCAAGTTTTTGTTCTCAGTATAAGAGATCCCGGTGGATGCAAAAACTGGAGGACCAAGGTAAGCGTCATTCATGTTATTTAGGGGTGTTGAAACGAAATTTCTATTGCTGGGTCAGTATATAAAAATAAATATCAAATATAAATTAAAAATGTATGTTACATCGCACTTAGAGATTTATAAGCAACGTTCAACTAAACATGATTCCATTTTTTTTTTTTTTTTTTTTTTTTTTTGGGCAACTGAAAGGGCATGTGTCGTACCACAAAGTTGACTCGGAAATTTTTGTCAGTACCAATTTGACTACATCACATGGGCGCAGGATTCAAAACACTATTTTAATTTCTCACATCTCGAGTTGAAACATGCGCAGAAATAATAAAAAATAAATTATCTATATACCTTGTAAACAGGGCAGTAGACAGAAAAACCGGGCCACTTTGTCATCTTCTAAATTTTAGTTATCAGAATGAAAGAGTTCAGGTTTATTCAATAGGTAAATTGTATGAAGGATAATTAAGAAAATTCGGTGTTTGCCTATATATAACATTTTTATTGACGTCAAGAAACAGAAAATTTAAACAAAATTCAAATGAAATATATATTTTCTGGATTTTCCGACGCGTTCGAACTGAAAATACATCGCGGAGTTTTCGTAATATAAAAGTAAGAGTTATAGATTCAGCAGAAAATATAAATAACAAGAAAGTTGTGTACATTGTTACCTATCGGTTGTTTTTTACTCGATAAACTAATTTTTTCTCTGAAAATTATTAAATTTTACTTTAAACACGTTATGTGTGCTTTTGCTGAGGCGAAGGTGTTGATGATGTAATTTAAAATTCTACTTTCCACCTAATTTTGACTCTAATTGTAAGCAGAAGGTTGCTGCGCTGAGAGAACTAAGGAGGACTGGTTCCTCCTCAAGGAGAAACCATTTCTCCTTAGACAGAAATGGTTCCGCGAGTAAAGCAAAATGTACGTTTCTGTCTCGGGAGAAACTGTTCCTTCGTAAGCCTTAACTGTTTCTCCGTACGGCGTAAGGAGAAATCGTTTACACTCGTCTCTCCCGTTAAGGACCTTCCCGATAGGGACACCTCGGTTTAAGGACCGACATTTGCCTCCCGTTAAGGACGAAATTCCTTCAAAATAAGGGCAAGGAATCAAAAATCTGATTGGCTCTCAGCTGAAAAGAGGTTATGTTTACACTTAGCATAACATATGCATACTGCGCACGCGCGCCCTTATTCCGAAGGGAGCCCCCACTCTGATCACGTCCTTATCGGGGGGTTTTAAAGGTTTTTTTCGTCCTTAACGGGAGACAAGAGTGTAATGGCAACTGACGCATCGCGCGCTCACTCTACACGAAGAAAAGAAAACCGGAGCGTTCACTGACTTCACTGTGGCTCGCCGGGTGGCTCCTGTCAATGGGCCAGGACCCTTCCTGGCATCGACAGGAGCCAGTCCGTCGCGTGACAGGAAAATATTCTGCGGGAATGGCTCTTGTATCTACCGGAGCTGACCGGAGCCATCCTTGCGCTCATAAGGCAAGTACCCGCAGGGCTTGTCGACTCAGTGTTATTTTTTTGGCAAAAAGCGCCGTCTGAGAATCCCCTCTGGAACTAAAGAAATCTATTTGTTGTATCACTATATATATTATATATATGTAGATATACACGGCGTATGCGCCATCTTGGAAATCCCTTGCCAAAGTTTCCCATAAGTGTCGACGAGCCCTGAGTCCCCGGAGCTCCGGGGACTCAGGGTAAAACCTACCATGTTAAAGGAAAAGAAATATACAAAGTTGGACAACCAAGTCTAACAAGGAATAAAGCCAGTGAGCCTCATTTTCCCGTTCGGAAATATTTAAGGCAGGGCGGATCCAGAAAAATATTTTTGGGAGGTGGGGGGGGGTTCAAAATATTCATGTAGAATGCATTATTTTCTTGTATGTTTATTTTAATGAGTAATTAACATCTATCAGCTGAATATTATTTTTTTTTTCTTGTCATCAACAGTGTCGAGACTCGTAACTATAACATAATATTAATTCTTCTCGGCGCTTTTGACATAACATCGATCACTTCCTCGCATGTTACTTCCACATCTCGATGCACTTTCAACAACGCCATCCCGTTTAATCGCTCTTCGCCGGTTTTGTTTCGCAGATAAGTTTTTAATCTGCGCAAGGATGAAAACGAGCGTTCGCTAGACGCCACTGAAACGGGTAGGGTTGCACAAATTTGTAAATACCGATGTATTGAAGGGTAGAACTCCTTGTTGAAGTTGTTAAGAGCATCGATAAAAACTTTTGGCCGTTTTTCTTTCGGTATCGCCGAACAATGTCTCAAAGAATGAAGCACACCGATTAGGTCCCAATATTGATAGCAAACATGTAAGATATCCTCTTGGTGTAATATTTTTACCTTTTCCACATCGCAAAATCAGCTGCAAATTCTCCCACACTGTCATTCGGCCATTGTTTTTCAAAAGCTTCCACGGTTATCCGGGTTCCCTCTGCATCAAGTTCTGTGCATTTCGTTGGCAGAATATTCTGAATATTTGAAAGTAATTCACGATGATTGAGAAATCTTGATTGCAGCTGGCTCAAGAAATGGTCCACAAATGGAATGAAAATCGATCGACGAAAATACGACTCTGTATCGCCTTCATAATTGTCGCGATTCCGCTGCCGTCCAATACGTCTGGGACCTCCAATTTCACCTCAACTTTTTCAGCCATTTCTATGGCTGTGACAAAGATTTCGTGAAATTTTTCCTCTGAGTTTTGATGCATCTCTTTTATTTCTGCGTAAAAATCATCCGAGTATTCGACGCAGCAGCTTAAATCACAATCTTTTTTCTGCAGCAACAGGCTGAGGTTTTTTGTGAACTTAAATATTGGTGTCAGTGTTGTCACTGAAATTATAAATTGAGGTGTGCGGATAGACGCGAGGAGAGCATAAGTTTGTACTCCATCAGATTTTGTATTTTTGATGTCCAGTTCTTCCAACCCTGAGCAAATGTATGGTAATACACTCAGAAACAGCATGAGCCAATCTAAATGCTCTACCCAACGAGTGTCGCAGAACTTCAGCAGACATGTTTGCTGTGCATTTGGACACGATGCAGTGATGATATTTTTCGGAACCAAGCCAGCCTTAGTAGAATTACGAAAGAAGTTCAAACATTGTTTGACTGCTGCAATGCAATTTCTAATACGACGGATTTCACATGCATGCGTGATGGCCAAATTGAGGTTATGATTCGCGCAATGAAGGTAGACAGCTTCTGGGCAGATTTCGCGAACTTTAGCGGCACAACCATTGTATTGTCCGCTCATTGAACGTGCTCCATCACAGCCAGTAAAATTATGAAACTGTGTCAATGAAAGGATTATAATATTATTTACTTGAGTCACGAAATCAATAGTGACGAGTGTGAAGGTTCAAGGTGGATCACAAGTCCCAATTAATTTTATTTATGTAGTACATATATGATACTGTATGCATCGAAGGAAAATGAACGGTTTTTTTGCTGCGTGATGGGCTATAAAAACTCGTTTATTAATGCAAATTGTGCAATGCGATTTCATTAAATAAATTACGTATCAAAATATACCCCAGGATTTCAAGAAACTCAACTCAACCCCGATTTTTGTATAAGTGTTTAGCAAACTGATTGCGAGTCCTTTTCCAGTAACGTCAAACACGGGAACAAAGCGCAAAAAGTCTTCTCGAATCTTCGATTCTCCGTCAATCTCATCTACGTATCGAGCGCAAACTGAAAATTGTTCATTACCACTCACGTCCGTGGTTTCATCGGCAATTGCCGCAAAACATCGTGATTTCTAGATACGTTGTACAATTTTTGTGGCGATAATCTGCCCAGCTGCTTCGATAATTTCATTTTGAATGCCGTAGCTTAGGTACGTGGCGTTTGCTCCAGCAGATTTCAGATGTTGCGTCAAATCCAGATCTCCACTTCCCAGCGCGAATCGAAGAAGGGCCCTAAAGTTTCCGTCTCAATGGCCCCTCAACGCTATTCCCTGTCTACCACACAGTAAAATGCTCCGTACGATCGGAATCAACTTTTTTATGTTTTCGTACTGTTACCGTTTTCGTCCTGAATCGATTTCACAGATGATATCATTTTTCTTGTTCTCATAAACCAGTTTGAAATGCTCGACATCTTCCACAGATTTTTTATGGAACTCTTTTTCTTGATGTTCTTTGAATTTTTCAAGTGCTTTTTTCCAATTTCGCAACGCAGTTTGAACCAGAAATCGTGGGGTTTCGTGACTTCCCTTCCCCACTTCATTCACGATGAATATCATACAAAATCGACAGTACGCTCCATCTTCTTCAGCTGAATACGCTAACCAAGGAAATTGGCGCAACCAAGACAGATGAAACTTTAATTTTCTGTTACACGAAAATGGGAACTTGAAAGTACAATCTGGGACCCAAACGCGTTCAAGAACTTCGTATTTTTCATTACCATTTAATCGCCGTTTACGAAAACTCGCGATGTCATTATGGGGTGCCTGTAAAAAGTTTTTTTACTTTTTTTTTTGAAGTTTATGAATTGATTTAGATGAAATCATTTTCAAACTTGCCAACAACTTAAAAATACTTGACATTGTTAATGACTGTTATTGTTAAATCGACAATAAATTTTACTTTGGAATCAATATTTTATGAATTCTGCAAAAACTTGATTGGTTTATAGTCGGAAGTTTTTAAATAATCAAAATCGTAAATTGTCACTCTCTAAATTTATTCCAGTGAAATTTCACTCGATTCGAGTGAAAATCCTGCAAATCCAGCTCGAGTGAAAATTTCACTCCTTATGAGTGAGATTTCACTCGTTGAATTAAATTATTTAATTCAATTATTGCAAAATTCTGTTCCCATATGATACGTGTGAATTTCATAGTTTTTTGGGTCGCTGAGCAATAATTTTACATTATTTTCTCCGTATTCATCTGTTCAAACAATTTTTCTAAAAAAATATCGCAACACTGTTGTTTTTACAAGATGAATGTGCTTTTTGAAATTTTTTATGTCACTGAATGGGAATTTAACATTATTTTTGCATAATGAATTCGTTTCAACAATAATTGCAACAAATGAAAGGAAAATTTTGTTTTTGTAAGATGTATGTACTTTTCACAGTTGTCATCATGATGGCTGAACCAGAATTTGTCATTATTTTTACAAAAAAAATTTGGTTAAACAATTTTAACGAACGAATGAACAAAAATTTGCTCGTTGTAAGCAAGAAATGAGTTGGCTAGTTCACTGAATTCCAGAAAATTAAAATTAGGTTTTATTTACACTTTCATATTATTTTTAGGTTATTCTTACATGACTGATAAGAGTTTCTTCTGCTTTTGAGGCCTCGAGTTTTTGTTTTTTGTTGGTCGGACTTTCCACAGACAAATAAACAGGAGCTGTATCGATCGTATTAGTTCTTGTCGGTTTGAAAAAATCCGAAATCTTTCTGGGATTCATGTTTGCATTTTCGATAACATTGAACACGATGAATGCACTTTCAGTTATTTGACTTATAATCACATTTTCACGTAAATATTTGGTTATCTTCCGTAATAGTGTTGCCATCAGCCATCAGGGATACCACGGGCAGGGGGGTGACATTCGCTATGCCGCGTAATGAAAGCTGGTGGCGACGAAAAAACTCATCCACTACGTGGCGCTAGTAGTACAGGCGACGAAATTTTTTCCTCTCTATTCGCCCCTCCACTATTCTTCTCTACCACTTCCACCACAACTTCACCCCTTCGATTCCCCCTCTAGGATGAAAAATGCGTCGCCTGCACTAGTAGCGCCGCCTATAACTCGTGTCATTTCTTTGCCACCAATGTGGATCTCGTGTCATCCCCCTGACCACGGGTGAACTTGGACGATTGTCGCCGGCAGATGCCATTATCATCGTCGAAAATCACGCGCTAACAATTTGAAATCGCCGAACTTTACAAACAGATCAATGTCTACATTTTCGAAAGTTTTAAAAGAAATATAGCTTTAATTGTATTTTCTCAGTACATATTTATGCAGAAAATGCGTTTTTCGATCAAATAATACTTAACTAACGGATTAACTTAGCATCTCGGATGTCTTTTTTCATTTCATTTACATACATGAGTGAAAAAAGTACACCTTATGCACGTCTTAACCTCGCTAACCTGAAATGTAGAGAGTCAAAAATTTCGTGGGAGGTTCGAACCTCCTAAATCCCCCCCCCCCCCCCCTTAGATCCGCGCCTGATTTAAGGTGGTCTTCAGGACTACGTTGAAAAATAGCCAGCTGGCTTTGTCTTCCGTCCAGTCATGCCGGGCGAGGGCCTAAGCTGAGCAAAATATAAATATATAGCGATCCAAAAAAGGAAAGCGAAATTGTTTACCGAGCGAGGGCTGTAACTGAGCTATCCGTTTAAAACAAATATATAAAGCGCATCCAAATAAGTCTCATAATAAATACTATTTTTGCTAACAGTGTCCGAGTGCTGTGTACATTCAGCCGTGGCCTAAGTGATACAAATAATTGTATAAAGAGAGAGTTTTTCCTCTCAGTAAAATTAATAGTTGAGAAAAGAGCCTGATTCAGAGAGACCACCGTTGAAATTGAAATTGAAATTGAGTCCCCGTAGCGAACCGGGTCTAGCCCGGTGTAACGGTAGGAATCATTCTTGTCTTTTCAGGCGGGCTCAATTCTGCCGCACAAAGGGCCCGTTCCGTCAATGGAACGGGCTCTCTCTCGCAATTTATTTCGAGGGTTGCATTTAAATTTTTGTCATCCATCATATGTGGCGTGGACCGAGGAAACGTACCTTACAGCACCAAAAATCAAAAATGAGATTACCAATAATTCTGAATGTAGATAACTTTGTCTATCGATTGAGCATACCCTCGAAATAGTAAGATTATTGTATTGCATAAAAATTTGAGCTTTAAAGTTGACCTGCTCGTAGAAATCATAGGGACTTTCTATTTTTAAACTCGTTTTTCTCTCAAAGCGCCCGGGTGCTGTAAGGTACCTTTCTTCGGTCCACGCCACATATTTAAACATTTTCAGTTGTTTGAGATCCTCTTGAACGTTCAATGAATGAATGAAGGGTGGATATTCAAAGTCTTATAACCGCCATATCCAATTTTTGCAGGAGAGCGGAAAAACGCTCATATTTTTTACAATTTCAAAATTTTTTAAAAAACTTACGATTATTTGTTCATTATAAGGTAATACGTCACTTATCCAAGTTTGTAACGATTTCGATTAAAATTAAGGAAAACACGACCACTTGAAATTTCGCCACGTATGAGTCGAGGGTGTCTGTCTGGCAGTTTAAAGTCGTATATTATTAACCATTAGCCTTACTAAATGAAAGTAAGAGAAACAAGCTTCACGAAGGTTCAGTTACGTTTTTGGCAATTCTATGACCGAAATACTTCAATAAATTTTCAATTTTTGTTTAATTATTGTCATTATTTGTGATTGTAAATAGAAATTAAATAACACAGTTCGGCAAAAATTGACTTTCGGAGTTAAGATGGGAAAATTTCATTTAAAACGTGTAGGATAGGTTGCCAATAAACGATTCCCAAAGCAATTTTGTTTAGTTTGCTCCCATTTCGAGTAATAAATTTTGTAAATATTTTATTTTCTCTGATATTAAAATCCGTTATTTTTGACCGATTTTCATGAAATTATACTTATTTTATGGGTTTTCCTAGGAGATAAAACAGATCCCGTCATTGTTCTTGCAAAAAAACCAATGTTTCGAATTTTAAAATTTCTATGACTTCATCATTTGTCACGTTCGTAACGTGATGGAGACATTTCACTATTCAGATGCTGCTGGAAGTCGAGTCGGAAATTTCGGCATCCCGTTATTCCCATTATGAGCGTGACGAATGATGAAGACTTACGATTTTGGAAATATTTGAAAATTCGAAACATCGGTTTTTTTGCGAAAATAATGACGGGATTGGTTTTATTGCCTTCGAAAACCCATAAAATAAGTCTAATTTCATGAAAATCGGTCAAAAATAGAAATTTTTTCATCAAAGATAATAAAATATTTAAAAAATTTATTACTCGGAAACGGGAGCAAACTAAACAAAATTGCTTTGGGAATCGTTTATTGGTAACCTATCCTACACGTTTTCGATAAAATTTTCCCATCCTAAATTTCATGCCGAACTGTGTAATTTAATTCGTTTTCTATCTTTATTCGTCTTTTTTATTGTTAGCAACATTGTTAGTAACATTGTTTCTTGTATCAAAATGTTTGTCAATGTATGTAACAATATTGCCAAACGCACGGTTTGACGGTTTTCAACATTCAATGACTATTTTTTAATTAATTACATAAGTTTCCATTGGTTGTTATACGGCTTTGAATTGCCGATAGGTCGCCAGTCACCAAAATGCAATGTTTGAGAAATTCTCACAACAAAACTATTGCGAATTTTGACCTCAGTCAAAATTCGTAATAATATCGCAATTGTTTCAGCTCAAAGTTTCGAAAAAAAAAAATTAATTAATAGTACATATCGCATCTAGGAGAAAAATAAATTTCACGCGAGGGTGTAAGTTACATCCCGAACCGAAAGCGAGGGATATATTCATCTGAAGGAGTGAAAATTAGGCTTTTTAGACCGCTATGATAACAAATTTAGAAAAATTGGCGGCTACATGATTTTGAATATCCAATATCCACCCTTCAAATATGTTTCAGATGAATAATTTTTCATTCCGCAATTCGTCAGATAAGTCAGCTGGGTATTTTTTGTAATGGACTTGGGTAGTCCCGGGTACGCAGACAATCACACAATTCCAAATTGTAGAAAACACTCTTTCATTTATTAAATTTCACCAAAGTTTATATAGTACATATGAGTGCACGAGAGTTTGATAACATGTGCGTAATTTCACGAACAGTCAGAACCGGTAACGTGATGCGCGAACAAGATTTGGTAACGTGATGCGCGAACAAGATTTGGCAACGTGATGCGCGAACAAGATTTGGTAACGGGATGCGCGAACAACTAAACGGAATTGAGTTTGAGAGAGCGCTCCGAAACTCACGCCTTTTATACACTGCCTGATACGAGGTCTTTTAATCGCAGTTGGCGCCTATCGCTGGGGGAAAAACCCAAAAAGGAAGAACAGGATGTGATAAAAGTGGCAAAAATAGAGTTTCGAAATAGAAGTTAAATTACACGATGAAGTTGCAAAAATAGAGTTTCGAAATGACAATTAAATTGACTGATAAAGTTGCGAAAATAGAGTTTCGAAATAAAAGTTAAATTACATGATAAAAATTGCAAAAATAGAGGTTCGAAATAAAAGTTAAATTACATGATAAAAGTTGCAAAAATAGCTATTTCGAAATAACAGTTAAATTGACTGATAAAGTTGCAAGAAAAAATAATTAGTTCAAAGTAAAGGAAGATAGAAAATGGAAAATTATATTTCATGGGTCTTTACATTTCGAATAAAATTTGATGTTTTATTTGTGATCTTTTCTTCATCCATTTCGGAAACTTCTACAAAAAATTGAAAATTTTATTCAAATTCTTTGCAGCTTGAAAGCGAGTAGTAATCTGAGCATTAGAAAAAATAGACTTTGGGAAAAATTTTCCTTGGAAACATAGATTTGGAAAGGTCAGCTCTTAACTCAGAAATCAGATTTGGATAAAAAGAAAATATGATTAATAACAATTTATGCGCGCCAAAGTCAAGGATAAAAAATTAATATGTATAAAACGTTTTTCTTAAAATGCTATAATATTTCAAACTACAAAAAAACATTTTTAACAATACTTACCCGCTCGATGTCCAAAGTTCATCAATATTTACAAAAAAAGAAGCAAAACTTTTGCGCCAACAATTGTATTGCATTGAAACACGATTCAAAACTATGAAAAACGATATACCAAAAAATTAAAAATATCCCTTAAGGGGACAGAGGCTGCTGAAGTGCGAGAAAGACGCATAGAAAGGGAACCGTTTGAGACGAAGGAGGACGAAAAGAGAACGTCTTCCGAGTCACCTCAAGGCGACGGTTGGGCACTTATTGCCATTGAGCTAAGAATACATATCTTTAATGTCGGAAATATAGATAGGTAGGTACATGTTAAAAATTTGGAAGTTTTTAATTTTTTTAAGAAACCTGCGAGTTTAGATTCCTTCGGGTTTTTTTTTTTACAAATTTTTCGAAATTTTTCTAAAATAGCATAAAAAACCGAGCCCCCTCAAAAACACCGGGCCCGAGGGGAAATACCCCGTTACCCCCCCCCCCCCCTCGTTGTCAGGGCTGCTTGTACAGTTCTTTCACAATTAATTCCCAAATATAGAATTAAATTCCATGCATGTAAGTAGAAGACCCCCTTAAAGGTTTTTATGAGAAAATCATAGCCACATTAAATTCCGGTATTTTTAGTATACATGTTATTATTTTAGGTATTTTCAAAATTTGGTAAGATTCTATATCTAGCAGTTTTCATAATTGAGTATGTCGGTGCAATAACTGCCTCTGACGCTCGAAATTGTCCCGTTATTTTTTTTTTTGAATAAGATTTCTTCCGAAAATGAAAGGGGCTCACGATACTTTCGAGCATCAGAGGCGATTGTTGCACCGACATCCTCAATTTCTATTTTGACTTCTAGAAATCGATTCTTCAGAATCTTAAGTTTTTTAATTTTTCAGTTTTATATATAGATTTTTCAGGAAACAGTATCTTCATAAATTTTTAGTATTTCATTGATTTCTCGTAATTTCAGTATATTTACTATTTTTACGGTACACATGAAATTGGACAGATTTCTGATAGTAAGGATTTTACATGGATTTTTAGAATTGGATGCTTTAGCACTAAAAGTTATATTGTTCTACAGTATTTTTACAAAAAAAAAAAAAAAAAAAAAAAAAAATAAATAGGAATCCAGTATTTGTTATATTGAAATAATTTTAAGTCAATTCGTATTTTATAGAATGAATAAAATTTTGCAGTATTTTATCAGCACTTTAATTGACAAAAGTTCTATAGATTTTTTGTAGGTAAAGTGATTTTCAGAAGACTATATATTCATATATTTTTAGTACACTCAGAGAAAAAGTAAACTTCTCGAGCATGGCAGTGCTCCGCGCGTCCGAAGCGCGCGCTGTGACGACCTTCAAACGTTAGAATGTATCCCCCCCCCCCCCCCCCGAGCACGACACACGCTTCCAAATCAAGCGTCTGCGCAGAGGATGCATCGAATCCATGCTCTCAAGCATCGTTGGAGCCATGCCTCGCGCGGCGGACAACATTATGATCGAGAGTTCATTTTTATCTCAGTGTAGGTAAAGAGATTTTTTAGAAGACGGTATTTTTATGTGTTTCTAGTATTTCACAGATTTCTCGTAGATTTAATAGATTTTCCGTATTTTTTGAGTTTGATTCGAATGATTTTCTAATTTTTCTGTGGATTTATGAATAATTTTTAGAATCGCATGTTCTAGGATTCATAGGTAGTTTTATAGAGTATCATCGATTATCGAGGAAACTTTATCTCCGTATACTTACCAGGTGTACTCCTAATTAATTTCCGGTTTTTTTGCAAATAAAACAAATAATTCCAAAAAAACCGTAACCTTTATTTTATTCAAAGTATTTTTCATCGCTTTCTACACATTTTTCCCACCTTTCTGGTAAATTGTGGATACCACGCCAGTAAAAATCATTGCCTTTGGAGGTGAACCACTCGGTGAGCCATTTTCGTACATTTTCGTATGAGTCGAAGCGCTGCTCAGAAAGGGCATGGCCCAACGAGGCAAAGAGGTGGTAGTCGGATGGCGCCAGGTCTGGTGAGTAAGCCGCATGATCAAGCACTTCCCACTTGAGCCTTTCCAGCGTGTCACGAACGACTTTCGACTTATGCGACGGCGCATTGTCGTGGAGAAAAATCACCTTCTTCTGTCGTTGTTGATATTCTGGTCGGTTTTCCACAATGGCTCGGCTCAAATGTTTCACTTGCTGTTTGTAGCGAACGGCATTCACAGTTTCACCAGGTTTCAGCAGTTCAAAGTATATAACGGCGGACTGGTCCCACCACACACACAGCACATGACCTTCCGACCGTAACGATTTGGCCGTGCCGTCGATGTCGATGCTTCACCTGGACTCACCCACGATTTGTTGCGCTTAGTGTTATCCAGGAAAATCCACTTTTCATCACCAGTAACAATACGATGCAGGAAAGACTTTCTTTTGTATCGTTGAAGCAGCATTTCACAGGTCACTTTTCGATTCTCCATTTGTCTCTCGGTCAGTTCATGGGGCACCCACTTTCCACACTTCTGAATTTTTCCCATGGCTCGCAGACGTTTGGAAATTGCTTGCTGTTGAACTCCCAACGCATCTGCAAGCTGTCGTTGCGTTTGCGTGTTGTCTTCGTCTAATAATGCTTGCAATTCGGCGTCATCGAACGATTTTCGCTTGCCGGAGCGTGCGGCGTCGTTCAGGTCGAAATCTCCATTTTTGAACTGTCGAAACCACGTTTCACATGTTCGAAGTGTTAATGCACGATCACCATAAACTTCCACAAGCGCACAGTGGCTCTCGGACACTTTTTTCCCCTGATTGAACATGAAAAGCAATGCATGGCGCATATGCTCAAAATTTGGTACAAAATTCGACATTTTTGAAGCGCAATAAAAACTTACTGGAAGATTTTTTCGAGAAAATGTCAACGCAGTTCAAGCACTCAATATGACTGAACAAAATGACATATGGTATGTGTTACCAACAGCGGTACAAAACAGAACGCCATCCATTGAAAAAACCGGAAATTACTTAGGAGTACACCTGGTATTTATTTATTTACATATTTCTAGTATTTTTCAGTATTTACAAAATTGTTCACTAATCAATACTTTTTTTAATGATTGCATAAAGATTTCTGAAATTCGATGCTCTAGAATAAAAATTTCAAATAACTAGATTTTCAGTATTACAAAAATTTCAGAAATCCTGCGGACATCTTTTATGAGTGCCAACTTTTCACTCTCGAAGAAGTAACGCTTTGTTGGAAATTTGCTTTTGAAATCAATTTGGCAATTTTTTTGGACATACAGATTCATTACGAATTTATAAATTCATTTAACATGGCTTGAGTGTGAATTTCGCATGCTGCCAGTCTCCCTTATAATGTACGCAAATGGTTATTTTATGGAAATAGACTCGCTGTGTACTTTCTAGCTCTTTTATCATGCGTCGAAACATTAGCTGCAGCGAAGAATTGCGAACGCATTCTCTAAGTACACATGCAAACCTTTCTATAGATAATAACGATTTTTTGTTTATTTAGTTGCAAAAGTCTTATTGGTAGATGACCTAATCAGAAGACTATGATAGGTCAATTGAATCAAGTCATTAGTAGAGAAACGTAAAAATGTTTAACGAATTGTTAAAAATGGAAATATCGTAAGGTGTTTTCTATTTAAGTGAAAAAACTCAATTACGGACCTTTTTCGTAAATTTTGTTTTTAAACAATATTATAATGAATTTTTTTCTACTACATATTAATTTACTTTAGAAATTAATTACTTCCTTTTTTCATAAAGTTGTTTTATTAAAATACAAAATTTTTCCTGTGCATCTGACTATGAAACAAATGAATTCGGTTCAAGTTTGTTATTTTACTATTACGAAGACTCATTATTATTATCTCATTTTCGTCAAGTTGTCTTATGAAATTAAGAACGAGAAATACAGTAAATTTTCATAAATTCCACGAAACTTGGCGATATTGCTATGAAAGGGACAATCTCGGAACAGCTAACAATATGCTACAGCGTTATTATTATGTAGCAAAGTAATTATTAACGGTAATTATGTTCCCCTTTCCCTGTTGGTTAGTTTGCAAAGAGATCATATTTGGCCTTCTCTGGTTCAAAGTTCAACAATACCCAAAATTGAGAAATGATGATGTCAGTAGTTGTGGAATATATTAAAAAAAAATAATTTTATGTGATATCAGCTGATAATAATTTCATTGGAATATCAAAATGATCCCTTGTAGCCGAGAATTGTTATCGCCAATGAAAAAACTCTGTGGTTCAATGAATAATTAAGCATGCGGATTCCAGAATGTGTTCTACGCGCGGGACAGTTAGAGAATGAAGGTACGAAGGAACAGACCTAGCGCGAGTTGACGAAAATTTTAATCCGTTTTCAAAAACTAAACTCGCGAGATCTCCAAAACTATTTATCCGATTAGCGCCAAATTTTCTGACGTAGCGCTCCTTTTCAAGCGTCGATTTTCATACGAGAAAAATTATTATTTTCAATAAAAATAAATGATAACTAAATAACAATTAGTTCTCTGGCATACGATCGCTTTTCATGCACAAATTTTGAATTTTAGATAGAGAGCCTTTTTCATTTCTTAAAAACGAGGACTTGTGAACAAAAATTTCAGTCACGTATTTTGTGGGTGCTACATGGAGTTGTTTATATATTGTCATTACTGTAAGGATAATAACGAATTTTTTGAACTTGCGTCATTATTGTTTTTTTTTTTTTTTAATTTCCAATACTCATCCCCCAATTCACGGGGGCTTTGGGCGTGGCCCACCTCAAGGTGGTAAGGCCTTTTTCTTCTTATCTCATGCCCTGCGGCCATGGACCGACTTTTTACTGTACTTGGTATTCACGTCGACTTGAGCACGATGCCCGCTATCGACCCACGGGGGAAACCATGGAAAACCCCGTGGCAAGCAAGCGGTTGTGAGCTCGAATCCGCCCGAGAGGCGCCGATATTAGAAATTCTCTACGCCCTGACTCCTTAGACCATACAGTACATGGACTGCTAGTATTCCGCCATTTGCCGATTGGACAGAGGAACACTTAAAGCTGGCGGAGTTGCGGGCTAATTCGACGGAACCAACCGATCGTATCCGAAGGTACCCAGTCGTAGCTCTTCGGCTGCTGTCGTTTTAATCCGTATCGTACGGAATGAAACGAGCATTCCTAAAGGTGCCAGATCGTATACTTTCGGACGATGATCGGACATCTTCGGGTGCGGTCGGTTAGTTCCGGCCGAGTTTTATTGGGGTACGTTGTCCAAGTTGTAAAAAGATATTGATTGATTAAGATTTCAACTTTTGGTGACTTTAAAATTTTCCATATAAGTCAGATACCACTATTTTTTAAAAAAAATTAAAAGAATGTTCAGCTATAATCAAAAGTAATGAATAAAATTTTTTTAGAGCGTAATTGACGCACATTTTTTTCACATAAAGAAAAATTACTATGAAGAACACGTAATTTTTTTACATTCTACTAAAAAAATAACTATTGAAAAAAAAACCAAATCTTTTGCATGCTCTCCATAAGGGCTTATCTTCATTAGAATGATGTATGTTATAAGGTTATACATGAAAATATTTCTTATACAGGTTTTATAATATATTGAAATTACTAAACCATCATACGTATAATTTCACTTTTAGTAAATCTGGACTCAAGCCTTTCCAGTCACTCACCTGTCCGGCTCTATGACTTGCAACAGCGGAAAATTGTAATGTTTGTGATGAAGACTTTGCATGAATCTTGATTATTCCAGAAGCACCACCCCTTTCCTCCTCTTGCTTCTGTTATGATAATAATGACATTTACAATATTATTGTTCCTACAATATTTTTAATAGAAAATTAGAAAGTGCCTCCTTATTCCTCTTCTTTTTTTCCTGTAATCGTTATAATGAATACAATATTATTTTTTTACGATTATAAATTTTAAGCCTGTAATTTGGAAGCGCCATCTCAATGTTTATCTTGCAATGGCCAATACCTGTGATTTCGACTACTATTATATATTGTTCATATAAATTTCAAATAATTCAGAAGCACCACCCCTTTCCTCCCCTTGCTTCCTTTTACTAGTACTTACGAATTAATACAATATTTTTTTATTGCTATTAATTACGAATAAAATTTACTATATGCACCACCTCATACCTCCCATAACTTCTGATGAACAGTTATTTTGTCTTTGATAATAATAGAAAAATCATTACAAAATATTCATAATTCAAGGTTTGAAAATATTAATTTGTGAGAAAAACCAGGCAGGTGAGTGACTGGAAAGGCTTGAGTCCAGATTTACTAAAAGTGAAATGATACGTATGATGATGTAGTAATTTCAATATATTATAAAACCTGTATAAGAAACATTTTCATGTATAACCTTATAACATACATCATTCTAATGAAAATAAGCCCTTACGGAGAGCATGCAAAAGATTTGGTTTTTTTTTGGTAACTTTTTCAGACTAGAGCTCTCACCTTCAAATTTTACGTTGAAAACGTTTTTTTGGGGGATTTGGCTATTTTTTGGTAAAAATGTTCGATCGATTGTCACTGACCAATCTTTATTTTTCAATCTATAAGAGTTTCATGGTGATTTCCAACACTTGAACGTAAATTTTGATGACTGATTTTATTAAAAGTTATATATTTTCGCAAAAGTATTTTGAAGCTACGAGGGGGGACCCAAAAGTAACGGGAATTGTGTTACAACTTTTTTATTGACAAATTTTTTCACACACAATTTTTATCACCTTCAAAGTAACCCCCATTGACTGTAATACACTTGTTCAATCTTTTTTTCCAGTGTTCAAAACAGTTCTGAAATTCATTTTTTTCAATGTTTTTTAAACCTTCCAGCGATTTTTGTTTCACCTCTTCTACAGTCCCAAAACGTTTTCCTTTCATGTCCCTTTTGAGTCTAGGGAACAAAAAAAAGTCACAGGGGGCAAGGTCCGGTGAATAGGGGGGGGGTGAACAATCGGTGTCATGCCGTTTTTGGTCAAAAATTTCTTCACGGACAGCGCTGTGTGGGCAGGTGCATTGTCGTGGTGGAAGAACCAATCTCCTGTGCGCCAAAGATCCGCTCTTTTCTTCCGAATGTTCTCCCTCAATCTTTTCAAAACCTCCAAGTAGAAGTGTTGGTTGACCGTTTGGCCTGGAGGAACAAATTCTGCGTACACAATACCTCTGCAATCGAAGAAACAAATGAGCAATGTCTTGATGTTGGACTTCACTTGGCGTGCCTTTTTTGGACGAGGCGAGAGAGGTATCTTCCATTGGCTTGATTGCTGCTTTGTTTCGGGGTCGTAGCCATAGCACCATGATTCATCGCCAGTTATAACCTGGAGAAAAAAATCTGGGTCTTCATCCAACTGATTTTGCAGCTCAAGACAGGCCTGAAGTCGACGCTCCTTTTGATCGTCGGAGAGAAGGCGAGGAACAAATTTGGCTGCAATCCTCCTCATGCTCAAATCTTCAGTTAAAATCCTCTGAAATGAACTCCATGACAATCCAGACATCTCACAAAATTGATCGATGGTTCGGCGATGGTCTTCATGAACAAGAGTGTTGATTTTTTCAATGTTTTCGTCCGTTCTTGAAGTCAAGGGGCGCCCAGAACGAGGTTGGTCTTCTATTGACATCTCTCCATTCTTGAAACGCGAAAACCAGTCGTACACACGCGTTTTACTCAAAGCATTATCCCCATAAGCTGTTTTCAGCATCACAAGGGTTTTTGCGGGTGTTTTTCCTAACAAAAAACAAAATTTTACAGCTGCGCGTTGCTCTCCGCACTCAGCCATTTCACGTTTTCGCCGAAACGGAAAAAGTCGTTTCACTAGAAAAATTCTTACGGACGAACGAATGCACTCACAGCAAATGAACTTTGCACACTGACTTGGGAGAGTAGCAGCTTGGAAGAGAACCAGCGGAGAACCCGATCCCTTCCTCCGCGGTCCCCCCACCACCTAATTCCCGTTACTTTTGGGTCCCCCCTCGTATATTCAGAAATACATGATTTTCGAATGATGGTAGAAGTAATCAACGTGATAATAAATATATTACTGCCTTTCTAAAAATAATGTATACAATTCTTTAGCTTTGTTAGGCCATGTTTTTTTATCGACTACGTCATCATCTACTTTTATCCAACCCTTAGACTGTCTTGAATAGCAAAAACAATGACCCGTCAATATTTCCTTTGCTCTTGTGTGAAAAACTGCACTTGTAACTTTATAAAAACTACCTCGAAATTTAATTACAGTATTTGGAATGACCTTAAGGCGACACAGAGGCCGTTTTCTTCGTTTCTTCCTTCCTCTCATCCGCTTTCCGTTTCGTGCATCTTTCTCGCTCTTCAGCAGCCTCCGTGTCCCCTTTATTGCACATTTCCTAATTTTTTCTGACGCACTGAAATTTATACACCTCGGTATATCATGAGTTTGACTGCTTGAATCAATGGAACGGATTCCACGTTAATTCGCTGAAATTTATGTTTGCATCCGCATTCAACGAAACATTTTGCATCGAGTTTTTTTTGTTCGCTGTAAACCTCTTCGGAAAGTTGTTGAAGATGAAGTTTTTTTTCTCTGCTATTGCAACTGGGAGAATTACTGTCGTGCAAGTTACATCTTTGGACGTTGAAATGTTGCATTTGGCACAAGTTCCCATGTGTATGATATAAATTTCTTAGTTTTTTCTTATTATATCACTGGGTGTGAGATATAAATAAATGAAAAGCAGTTCTCGATTTTCCCAGTCAAGTGATTTCTTAATTTTATTAAATCATGTCGACGTTTCGACCCGATTCGGGTCCTTATCAAGACCTATATGACAATCAAATCGTTACATCAATAACTTCATTAACACAATGTAAACAATGGAATCATATTTAAACTCACATCGCAGATTCTAGTCTTAGTCAAAGTATTGCACAGGATCAAAATGACCAACATGGTCGATAAAATCGCGTCACTTACAAGAATTACAAAGAGTAAAGAATCAAAAATCATCTCTGAGCTACAGATCAAGTCCACTTATTAAAAGCTCACATCATACTCTAAATAAGTAACGTGTCAAAGTCAAAGCAATACTAATAGGAAATAATGCGTCCTGTTCGTATCAATAGTCTTATCTATATCAAATATAGATAAGGATAAATAAATATAATAATAAAGATGAATAAATAAACAAAGATAAATGAATGAATAGATAAATAAATAAAGATAAATAAATATAATAAGAGAAAGACTTAGAAAATTGGAATGACACATATGATGTTTTGATAAAATATTGTTGATAATTAGGAAATGATTGATGAGTGAGGGATTTTGTACTTATCATGGTCATATTTCATTGCATGTGGATTGTAAAGACATATTTGATATAGATAAGACTATTGATACCCCAGATAGCACTGTCGTAGACATCATTGCACATTCAATGCTGCATCATGTTTGACCGAAATTGCAGCATGAATCGTCAAAGATGCGTCGGCAAAATCCTACGTTTTTGTGTAAATCACAAGTGTGCTTTGTTATGTTGCCAACATAGTAGCATCATCACTGACGAATGAGAATGAGCGCTCGCGAGACGAACGTTTCGACAGAATCATAGCGCATTCAATGCAACATCATAACGCAGCCTTACCAAGTTAAAAATAAAGCATTGATGTCAGCATCGTTTCGCAAATTTGAATGCGGGTTCATGATGCTGCTTTGATGCTGCATTGATTGTGACGTAGTGTTTGGACGGTCGAGCGCTGGTTCGTGATGTTGTATTGATGACGCTTTTACGCACCGACCAGAAGCAACGCCTTGGTCGCATGAAAAATGCTCATTCAAAGCACACTCACAACTCAACCGGTGATTGTTCAAAAAAAGTACAAAGATGCGTCGGCATAAAGCTACGTTATTGTCTGATTCTCTAGCTAACACACGATTCGACTTAGTTTGTGAAATGAATAACACATCGTAGGTCTGACAATAAAATCCCTGCGATGAGAATATTCGAAATTTGAGTCAATCATTTGCTATCGGGGACGAACAGGACACATTATTTCCTATTAGTTTTGCTTTGATTTTGACGAGTTACTTATTTAGAGTATGATGTGTGCTTTTAATAAGTGGACTTGCTCTGTAGCTCAGAGATGATTTTTGATTCTTTACTCTTTGTAATTCTTGTAAGTGACACGATTATATCGACCATGTTGGTCATTTTGATCCTGTGCAATACTTTGACTAAGACTAGAATCTGCGATGTGAGTTTTAATATGATTCCATTGTGTACATTGTGTTAATGAAGTTATTGATGTAACGATTTAATTGTGATATAGGTCTTGATAAGGACCCGAATCGGGTCGAAACGTCGACATGATTAAATAAAATTAAGAAATCACTTGACTGGGAAAATCGAGAACTGCTTTTAATTTATATATGATATAAATATTTTTTTTTGTATCCTTAAGGGGAGCTTCTCCTGTAAATGGGTCAAAAAATCGTTTTTTTTTTTCATTGTTATTCGATTGTATATGCATTAAGAAATACGCATGTAAAATTTCAGGCTAGAATTCGAAAAATTGTGGAAGTTATGAGTTTTTTTGTCACGTCATGTTCGACCTCCGGATTTTGACGCGCCGATCTAATGATCGCTTTCCGGCGGTCAACGCGTCTCTTGGGTACTATTAAAAACTCATTATGAGTGAGAAATGATTTTATGGATTCAGGAACTTTTCTAGAAAATAGTTTTACTGCAAATGTGCATGTGTGAGTGTGACAAATTAGTATGCGACTTTTTTTCCAGCTGCAGCCTCAGTTATACGTAGCATTTCAGGCAGTGTGACAGCGTGCACGTATAAAAATGCCAAAAAAAGTTGGAAAAACAGGCAATTATCGTCGTTCGCGACCGCGAAAAATGTATCCTCCTTGAAAGTGTTCGAATTCCGACAAAGAAAGTGCTGATCCGAGTGCTTCAAGAAAAAATTACGCTCCTCAAGTGCTGAAGACATTTCTATTTCTTTATCACACTACTACCGAATAATTTCTTTCGTAACTGTTTTTCAAGCTATTTCTGAAAGAGTGATTTGCCGCAACTGTAAAAATCAAGTATTTTTCGAAGAAAGTGGTAGTCGCGGATTTGGTTTCAAGATAGTGCTCAAATGCAAATGTGAGAGGGAAGAAATCCCGTCGTCCCCATTTATTCAAAATGCATACGAAATTAACAGAAAACTTGTTTTTGTCATGAGACTTTTGGGTGTTGGAACAGAAGGCCTCAATTTATTTAGTGGTTTGATGGGCATGGGCCAGCAACTGAGCATCAGTGCTTACACGAAAATTGTTCAGCATATCTACGACGCAGGCAAAGCTGTTTTTCTTTGGTCAACTCTCAAAGCTGCGAATGAAGAAAAAGAAGAAAACAAAAAACACGGATTTGACGAAAATAAATTTACTGTTTCTGGAGACGGTTCATGGAAAAAACGTGGCTTCAGCTCATTATTCGGCGTTCTGACTCTTCTTGGATTTTACACGGGGAAAGTTATTGATTCTGTTGTGAAAAGTGGTTTTTGCATGAACTGCACAATAAAACATTCACAATGTGACGATGCAGAGTTTGAAGAATGGTACGGTACACACGCAGATGAATGCTCAGCAAATCATAAGGGCTCAGCTGGAAAAATGGAAGTAGATGGAATTTTCGAAATGTTTGCAACATCTGAAGAAAAATATAAAGTTCGATACGAAAATTATATTGGTCATGGAGACTCAAAAACTCACAAGGTTTTAGTCGACGCTCAGCCATACGGTCCAGATTTTGAAATAAAAAAAAAAAGAGGATATCGGGCACGTTGCTAAACGCATGGGGAACCGACTGCGAAACGCAAAAAAATTACACAAACTGGGAGGTAAAGGAAAACTCACGGATACTTTGATCAAAAAATTAACCACTTACTACGGGCTGGCAATTCGACGTAACAGTGACTCTGTTGAAAAGATGAAAAATGCAGTAATGGCAACATATTTTCACTATTGTTCAACTGATGCTGAGCCGCGCCACGAATTTTGCCCGCCAGGAGCGGACAGTTGGTGCGTATGGAGAGTAGCTCAGGCAGAGAAAAAAATCAGAAACTTCAAACATCCCTATGTCCCATTCCATTCTGACGTGCAAAAACATTTACTCCCTATTTATGAAACTCTATCTGAAGATGCACTTATGGAGAGATGTTTGGGAAATTTTTCGCAAAATGCAAACGAAAGTTTCAACGCGCTCATTTGGCGATTAGCTCCGAAACACGTGCATGCAGGTTTCAAAATCGTCCAAATCGCAACTTTTATAGCCACAGTCATTTTTAACGATGGTTTAAACGGTGTCTTGAAAATCATGGAGCTTTTGAAATTTTTATTGGCCCGTCGTGCAAAGCGGCTGCCGAACAACGCGACAATGATCGGCTACTACGTTAAGCGCGCGCCTCATCCGCACAGTCTAAAGAAGCCGAACCCTTGCGAGAATGGAGAAAATGAAAGAAAATCAACTTTACGAAGAGTCAGAGGGTATGCTTTATGAACCAGGAATAGCAGAATAGTGCTTTCATATGGGTAAGTTGACAAAAACATGCTTCTTTAGGAACTTAAAATTTTAAGCGCGTTTTTCTCGAAACCATGTTTTTCAAACTGGCGTGCACGATAAATAAAAAACGGCTTGATCAATTTTAAAAGTTTATATATCGAATTAAAGCGTATTAAATTTCAAATGGAACATCGTCGAGAAAGTTGTTTAAAAAAATTTTTTAACACACTTTTTTTAAAAAAATTTGTTGAAAAAAAATGAAAATTTTGCAAATTTTGTTGTAATTTTTGTAAAAATCATTTTTTTTTTTTAAACAAAGACGTCGTTCCATAGAGGACTCAAAAACAAACAAAAAACATAGTATATTGTTTGTTCCAGAATCAATTTCTGAGGCTTTACAGTGCACGCCATTTACCTCTGCGAAAATAACATGTCCTACTTTGAGCAACCATATCTCAGGAATGACTCAATATTTTTACATAAAACTAACAATGTAGCAGTCTCTAATAAAGAATAATAATTTCATAAAAATTCAAGATTGGGCAACCCGTAGTTTTTTTTAAATCCACGCTCGAAATTAAGGAGCGAAAAACCCCGTTTACAGGAGAAGCTCCCCTTAAATAAAAGTTGTCTTGAATTGCCAAATAGTTTAAATAACCCATGAATGATAATAATGAGTTTCAAAGTTACTAGTTCCTAAAATTTTCAAAAATTCCCGAATTTTAAGAAATTTGTGTTTTTTAATTTCCAATCATTTTGAAATCGAAATTTTTCGAAGGGATCCAACACTTCGTGCTTTATTTCAAAAAAAAAAGTAAAGTTTCAATAAGTTTTTATTTTTTCGACCCTTGTATTTGCAAAATTAAAATATAATAATCAGATACAAGACTATATGATAATTTTGAATACTTTTAGTGCCCTAGTAGTTCGAGTTTGTATAAAAGAATCATTTTCAAAGTTTTTTTTAAAATAACCTTATAAAGAACTATATGAAGTTAATTTTATGAAAATTTTATAAAATTTTTTTATTCATCATGAGTGAGAAAAGAATCCGTCGGCAGCCGGGATCCGAACCAGGAACCTCACGATAACGCGATAGGTGCTCTACCAACAGAGCTATTTCTGGACTTGTGCAATCCCACATTGAATTTAATTTATTTGGAAATAATAAAGTATCCATTTTTATTTTAATAAATTTTTTGTGCCTATATTCATTATATATGTTGCGCATGAGTAACGATAAAAAAATATTGCACACATACAT
This sequence comes from Platygaster robiniae, assembly GCA_028476575.1. Taxonomy (NCBI): domain Eukaryota; kingdom Metazoa; phylum Arthropoda; class Insecta; order Hymenoptera; family Platygastridae; genus Platygaster; species Platygaster robiniae. The sequence continues at coordinate 30,432,236 of CM052019.1, forward strand.
GCAACATATATTATCAATGTACTAGTTTATGTTGAAAATAAAAATTAATTTTTATTTATATATTTATATATTTAATGTTCTAAATGATAAATTATGATCACTTTTTTACTTCAAATTTACATTTAATATTTACATTTATTACGGATAAAATTTCAACAAAACAACAAAACCGTTGCAAACTGTCAAAATAGTCAGTAAGTTAACCTAAAATTTTACAGATAAAAGTGGTACACTGTGAAGTACATTATCGTAAAGTTTACAGTCAATGGCCCTGACCTGATACGTCACATTACTTTCCATTTCATTCGTGTCTAGTCATTTGTATAGTCTTGTATATTATAAAGTAACGTTATAAAGAGCTTTATAGAGTTATTTCATAAAAACTTGATAAAATCTTTTAATTCATTAAAAAAAAATGTGTTTGTAGCTGAGATTCTACTAACTAAGCTAATTCTAGTCGTACTAACTAATACATTAAATTCAAGTCAATTCATTCTTAAAATTCACGTCATTCTTTAAATACATAATGAATCTATTGAAAAATTATATACAGCGTGCTGTATATATGAAAAGTGTATTTTCGAGTTTTTTAATTCATTTAGAAATTCTGAAGTATCGAATTTTTATTTTAATAGATTTTTGTGCCTGTTCATTAAGTATGTTACGTCATAAGTAACAAATATAAACAAATATTGCATATAATTATATGCAACATATATTATCAATGTACTTGTTCATGTTGAAAATAAAAATTATATGTGCTATGTTCTAAATGATAAATTATTATCGCCTTTTCATTTCACTTCTACCCTGTCGGAATTGTTCCGACCATTTGCGACCATATATGGTCGCAGATAGTCGGAGATGGTTGGAAAAACATTTGTTTTGTCCATTTAACCGTTTTTCACTATTCAATGGATTGCACATATTAATTTAGTAACAGCAGAGAGCTATTCTTTCGAAAAACGTACTTAAAAACATTGTCAACTTCGATAATTTGCATTTGCATTTGCAAACACGAAAATGGAAATTATCGAAGTAAACAATGTTTTTAAGTACGTTTTTCGAAAGAATAGCTCTCTGTTGTTACTAAATTACAATGAGGAATGCATTTAACAGTGAAAAATAGTTAAATGGAGAAAATAAATTTTTTTCCAACCATCTCCAACTATCTCCGACCATCAGCGACCATATATGGTCGCAGATGGTCGGAACATTGCGACAGGGTACATTTAATATTTGCATTTAATTACTAAATTTATTTACATATAACATTTACATTTTTTAACACTGTCATGTAGTTGTTTACGTCAACAAAACATCCAAACTGTTGCAAACTGTCATTTTATATTATCAGTAAGTTACCTTAAAAGTGGAAAACTGTAAAATTTTTAACGATATAGTTATTCCACAATTTATATATTCTAATGCATAAATATCAATTCAAGTTTTTTTCAGAGCTAAAATTTACATAAAAAAACATTTTTTTATTTAACATTTTTGTATAAATACAGTGTGTGGTGCTAGAACATACCGACTCGCTGGCGAGCCCTCGCCTCTAACTGACTACCGCCAGCTATGATTTTGCGATTTCGACTTCGAATTCATGATCAGCAGCCAAGAAAACCATGGAAAGCATATGCATATTAAAAAATGTATAGTTTTTTCATAATTTGTTAGAACAAATTGTAAAACACAAATTAATTTTGTCATTCTGACTACGAATTTATAATCAGCAACCCAGAAAACCATGGAAAGCATATGCATATTATAAAATAAAGTTTTTTTCATAACTTGTTATAATATCAGTGATAAAAAATAAATAAATATAATAATAATAAATGATTTTGAACAATTTTAATCATTGCTGGCGGTAGTAGCAAAACTTAAAATATCACGTGATTGAAATAGTATATTTCGTAACAGGCACGGATGTGCTCATAGGCGAAACGGGGAAATTACGGTCCGAGGCGAAGCCGAGGACTGTAATTTCCCCGTTTCGCCAAATTCGCACATCCGTGCCTGTTACGAACGATATTTTATGTACCGAAGGCATAGAAAACGCGTTTAGAGATCTCGAGCTGGCATAGAAATGCGTTTTCTATGCCAGAGGTACATAAAAAATTTTTCCGTATATTACCTTTATTATAGCATTATTCTTGTAATCATTGATATATTAGAGATACTGGGATAATAAACTATTCAAATCTTACCTTTGTTCGTTGAAAATTGCTTTCATATATTCAATAAACATGAAGAATAAATCTTTTCGTATAAGAAAATTTTTTTTAAATCTCTGGTCCAATCGTACCTTCCATCGATACAAATACGTTAAGTACCGACTGGACACATTGTTTGTAAAATCATTGCTGGCCGTAGTCAGCGAGAGGTGAGGGGTTCCCCACACTCTTGCACCGAGCAGTAATATTTTCAAAAAACACTTGGTTTTAAATTGTCACGGATTCATTTTTTCCTTACATCTTTTTATAAGGTCAAGATTTGACAAATTCCTTTTTGAAGGTAGTTCCTACATGAACAATGAATCACAAAAACATTTTTTGGTGACTTGCAAAGCCGCCAATTATTCATATTCGATCGTTGAAAAATTGAATCCACGGATTTCACGAGTTTTTAAGTATGGATTTTATTAAGAAATGACTGGCGCATGATAAAATAGGTGTGTGCAGTTCGCAAATACCTATCTTACCAACAACTGTGATTATATTTTTTTGCTTTGTTTTGAAATATGGGTTATGTTTACATAAATGTAAACAATAAATATACAGAAGTGCAAAATTGATTGTTTAAGTTGAAATGATAATTTGAAATAGGAATTGTCATGAATTTCGTACAGTGTATTAATTTTTACAAAGTTCGATCGATACTTACATTACTTAATAAATTTGTTAGATTTTAGAAAATCTATGTTCTAGGTTTAGATAATAATATTTTTTATTTTCGCGATTCCAAAATTCAACGTGTTTTATGATAATAATCATGGAATTTTCGTACACACTGATGTTAAAAAAGTGGTAAAGCTGTTCAATTTTGAAAACAACTGAAAATTTTTTGAATATTTATATATATATATTTTTTTTTTTCAAAAATTAAAATTTTCCAATATAAACGGATGTGAATAAGTTTTACAATTTTTTATTTAAGACTTTTTCTAAGAAATCGACATGTATATATATTTCATATATTTTATAACTTTAATATAATTCTTGTACTTCATTGTTCGAATGTCAGTCGAAATTTTTTGAATTCTCCAATTTCAAAAACTTTCTGAATATTTAATAGTAATCTTATGATAATTAAAAACCTTATTTGATGAATAAAATGAAGGAAATTACTTGTCTGCCATTTTGGCACTTACAATAAAAATGTATCGTCAAAATGAAAGATGAATGAAATGTGTAATCAATTTTAATAGGTGTACAAATTAAAACAAATTAATTTGTGTTTATGATAAAAAAACATATTGTCGAAAGTGATAATTTATAAACTGTAAAATTATTTTTTACATAATATTTAGAATTATTCATTCAATTTTAATAAAACTTCAAGATCAATAAAATTGATAAATCGGATGAATTTGGTTGAAAATATGTTTTAAAAAGAAAGTAATATATTAGTTGGTTTCACAATAGTAGATACGTATTTTAAAAGATACAGAAATTTTTTATCTAACAGAAACTATGGAAGTTGAAAAAAAAGGTTTTGTAAGATGAAAGGATTAATGCTAACCCCATTAGCCGCAGAAGGTTCTATAAACGTTTAAAAAACGTTTTTAGAAAGGTTCTAGAAACGATTCAGGAACTTTTTAAACGTTTATAGAACCCTGAAATGTCCGCCTATAAACGTTCGTGAAACCATTTCACAAACGTTTGAGAACATTTATAGAACGTTCATGAGAATCTTATTTGAACGATTTCATGCGTTTATGGAACGTATTTATGAAACGTTTATAGAACCTTTCTCGAAGTTTTAAAAACGTTTTACATAACTTTTTGATAACCTTACTTAACGAATTTTACATTTTTATAAGAACATTTCTAGAACGTTCTAAATCGTTTGTAAAACGTTACAGTAACCGTTTTTGGAACCTTCTGAAACGAATTTTATTTTAAATGATTTTCATTGTAAACGTTCCTGGAACGTTCTTGAAGGTTTACGAAATATTCCAGGGAACATTTCTGAAGCCTTCCCAAACGAAAATAGAACGAACTGCTTCAAAATGAGTAAAAGAATTTTTACTTTTTTTCTCTCACGATACCTGGCAAAATTTTAAAAATTCCACGCAAGTTTCAAAAATATGCTACAAGTTCTAGCGAATTGGACGTACAAGTAATACAGATATTGTTATTCATCACTCTTATAGATTCAGAGCAAAATATGAGTTGTTGGTAAAAGTTTTTGATTTCCATCTGGTGGTGATTATATAAGATATGTACCTTATATTTTCACTACCAGATGGAGATCAAAAACTTTTACCCACAACTCATATTTTGCTCTGAATCTATATAAGTGATGAATATCAATATCAGTATTGGTCGTAACAGGTCGTAAGTCCAATTTGCTAAAACTTATAGCATATTTATTAATCTTGCGTGGAATTTTTGAAATTTTGCCAAGTATCGTGAGAGAAAAAAAGTAAAAATCCTTTAACTCATTTTGAAGCAGTTCGTTCTATTTTTCGTTTAGGAAGGCTTCAGAAATATTCCCTGGAATATTTCGTAAACCTTCAAGAACGTTCCAGGAACGTTTACAATGAAAATCATTTAAAATAAAATTCGTTTCAGAAGGTTCCAAAAATGGTTACTGTGACGTTTTACAAACTATTTAGAACGTTCTAGAAATGTTCTTATAAAAATGTGAAATTCGTTAAGTAAGGTTATCAAAAAGTTATGTAAAACGTTTTTAAAACTTCGGGAAACGTTCTATAAACGTTTCATAAATACGTTCCATAAACGCATGAAATCGTTCAAATAGGGTTCTCATGAACATTCTATAAATGTTCTCAAACGTTTGTGAAATGATTTCACGAACTTTTATAGGCGGACATTTCAGGGTTCTATAAACGTTTAAAAGGTTCCTGAATCGTTTGTAGAACCTTCTGTGGCTAATGGGGAAGTAACTTCAAAATTAAAGTAAATCAGTAGCAGTTGACGGTGATTTATCAAAAAATATCCATATCCCAAAAACAAAAACATTTCCAAATGTAAAACTTTGGAGGTGAGGGGTCGCGTCTAAAAATAATTCCAAAAAAAACCAAATCTTCCCTATACGCTCAATAAGGGCTCATATCCATTAGAGTGAGTAAAGTGATGTGGTTTCGCATAAAAAATTTTTCTTTAAGGTTTCTTACTTTGAAATTATAACATGATCATACGTGGCAAATTTCATTTTCAGAAAATCTGGACTCGAACATTTCCAGTCACTCACCTGCCCGCTTTTCCTGACAAATTGTAATCTTCAAACTTGGTTATTTTTTCGTTAGTAACTTGTGAATACGTATAAAAATTGGATTTGTCATTTTGAGTTTATTCAATGTTGAATTCAGAATATTGTTATTAAGAAACAAGAAAAAGCATAAAAATTTGATTAGCATGTACACTTATCACTCAGATAGCAATAATATTTTATTCTAAACTATTGTGAACCAAAAATGAGGGGATGAATTTAGCGGTGCTTGTAAATTTTCCGAAAATTATAGTCATAAAAACATTATTGTACTTTTTATTGTCTTTGACAAGGACCGAGGGAGAAGTAGGATAGTGATTCAAAATTAATAATTTGTAATTGTGATAAAAAATATTGTATTTATTATTACACTATGATGCAGAAGAAAAGGAAGGAATGGGGTGGCACTTCTAAATTAATCAAAATATATGCAAAAGATCTATTCGAGATGTTAATACAGTAGATCAAGGAACTAGTGTACTTTGCCTTTACAATGTCATAAAAGCGGGCAAGTGAGCCCGCTATTTAGGCAAAGAGCCTTAATGTAGATTTAAATTTCTGAAATGTTTTTCACAATAAATAACTGAATTAAAGAAACAACTATTCTAAAGTTTTTGATATCTCCGAGTACGAAACTGATAATAAATTTAAAAAAATAAAATTATTATATTGAAAAACTTAACTGGTCATGTGGAACTATGCAATATTTTGAAAATAAATAATTATTTTCGCGGAAATCAGCCGCCATAATTTTTTTTTGGAAAATCAAGTACTCAGTTTCAACGAAGCGGATTTGGAAAACCACTGAATACAAATTTTCGACTTGGTTTTCCATAATCTTCATGTTCTTTCAGACTTTATGTATTTTGATTTGTGAAACTGCCAACTGCGCGGGCGGGCGGCTAACCTCTATTACGGCGTGTTTGGCGTAGGATTACGAAAAAAATCGCAGTTAGTAGCAGCTAACTCTTGACGATTTTAATTGAGAATTGCGTTGTCTTCATATCACAGTAATTACCAGCGTGGGCTGTATTAGGCATTTTTATATATTAATCTTTCTCTTAATTTCGATATTATGTTTGGAAACTAAAATCGCGACTAATGTGTTGTATCATTTTTTATCATGAATATTATTTCAAGATACATAAAATATACATAAAAATATTCTACTTAACTGTAGGAGTTTCTGGCATCCTGCAGATTTCAAGAAAAGAACTTGAAAGTGAGTTTTAGGTATTTGAAACACATGCAATGTTACACTGTTTTTTGTGCGACAACAGACGCTCGATATATCTAAGTTAGAGCGCATGTAAAGAGTTAAAAAAAATAGCCTATACTTATCAAAATAGTTGCAGGAACACATATAGAACGAAAAAAATCACGGAACGCAACGAATTCCAACTTTTCATTTTTCGATTTATGATCACGTTTTTTGTAACCTGGGGCGGATGGCCCACTGTGCGACGGTTTAGTGTCGCACTTTTTAAAACGATGGAAACAAGTTTCTGCAGTAAAAATTGCAAGAAAAACTGACCACATTAGTAGAACATATTTTTTTATACCTGTTACATTGCAAAACACGCTTGACGAATCGTCAATTTAGAGTTACAGTCCAATAAACATTGCGCATCCAATATCTCCGACACGTGAGTGCGACGGTATAATGTCGGACTTTTAAAAACGATGAAAAAAAGTTGCCGCAGTAAAAATTGTCAGGAAAACTGACCAAATGAGTAAAACATAATTTTTTTACATCTGTTACATTGCAAAACACGCTTGGAAAATGTATCGTTAATTTAGTGTTAGAAAATTAATCGAAATCCCGCATTCAAACGTGTGAACTGTTGTTGAACATGAGAACTGCTTACAAAAATTTTTCCATAAATGGAGAGTCTCATAAGTAACATTAAGAACTTTGTTCAAACATCTCGCATCCCTTAAACAAATAGCTTTCCAACAAGTTTCTTAAGGTTTTTTTTTTTATTTTTTATTTTTTTTTTATTCGAGCGCAGAATTAGTGACATGTCGCCTCGCATCACCAGCCGAGTCTTGGCGCCGCGCGACCCAGTTGTGTGAAAAGCCCACGGTGAGTTTTCCACGCTCGACAGAGAAGGGGTGAAAGCGCCGCCGCGCCACGGCCCTGGCGAGTTTCGAGGGCGCGGCGCCCCTTCGTTTCCAACGACCTCTATCCTCAGTTCTCAGCTAGGGGCGTGTTGGGAAATGCCAGCAGAATGTCTGGACCCGACTGAGCCCGACGTCACGTCGTCGCCGCGGATCGCGTCGCACCCCGTGCCCCCGAAAACGACAACAAAACCCGTCCCCGTCGCCATGTCGCCCCGTCGTCACCGCGAGCTTTCCACGACCGCGTCGCGCCCTCGCGTCTAGTGCGACCGGAAGTCCCCGAGCTTTCCCACAACCACCGAGGGTGGTTTCTCCAGCCACCCCAGACACGTCCCCATCAGGAAAACGTGGCCTCGGCGGTGAGTTTTCCACTGGGAAAGATAAACTTTTCCCCCAGCCCCGGAAATTCACGGTGTTTGTAAACAAATGGAAGGGAAATTGTTTCGACGGGCGCGAATTGATCGATTCGCCGCTTTCCCCGGCTATAATTAAGGGCTCCGCGAGAATGTGCGGAGATCAATTTTCCGCGATGCATAAAGTTTCGGTGCAATCTCTCCCCCGCATAGCGGTTGCGCAGCGTTAAATTATTTCATCGCCCCGGGTTCCGTATAATCCATCTTCTCCAAGACTTCTCGAGTTAACAATTGACGATCCGAAAAAGAAACACAAAAAAGCCCAAACACGGAGAGGAGCTTTTTTTCGGTTTGCCATGGGTTAATATTTGAACGGGCGTTTACTCCGCGGGCTTGAATCGCGTTTTTCCGAGCGTTAATTTCCCCTTTTTCCCCGACCCGAGGTCAGCGAATTTTTCCCTTCGACGGTATGACTTTTCCGGGCTTTCCAAATATGACCCACTTCTGTAATCCACTTTTCACGTCTTGCATTTTGTATTGTTTCTTTTTTCTTCGGAGTGGGTGGGAAAATAGGAAGCACTTCCGTCGGAATCCGTGATCAAAGTTTTAACTCCAGTAAGGTCGCGATGTACGGGGTTCGTGTGTACGCGGGGATATACTTTTTCAGGACGCGAGTCGCATATTTTGCTCACTGCGGCAATTGCGGGGGAGACGATTGTCTTTAAGAAGAGACGTTCGATATGAACGGTGGCCAATCGAAGCGCGACATCAAAACCACTAAGTTTCAAACCAGTTCAAACCTACGACCAGAGATGGGCTTCATCAATTACTTTCTGTAATTCGCTACATTTTTATCATAAATTACAAGTAACACAGCAAAAACGCGCTATTTCGCCACATTTATTCGAGTAATCGTGTCAGTCAAATTCTCATTTTAACGGAACCTATGTGAAACGATAGTATAGCCCCCTGAATGCTCATCCAAAGGGTTTTTTAAAAACTACCTCTCGTTTTCGAGTTATTAAATAATTGAGTATTTATTATTTAATTATGTTTTAACATTTTTTATGAAAAAAAATATAAGTCGGACAAACAAGAAGATATATTAATAAAAGGATTCAAGAACTTAAAGATAATATTCATACAAAGAATGCGTAACCTTCGGTCGTTAGTGAACATTAGATTCAATTTTGCCGTAAATTTAATTGGGATGACTATAAAATTTTACACAGGGAATCCTCATATTTTGAAAGACTTTTTGTTGAAATAGCTTTTACAAAGAAAAATAATGAATTGGCTCCGAATAAACAGAAGGATTTAGGGAATTTAAACGACGTGTATGGTGTGCTAATCGAGTGTTTTTAGAGTAATAGCTTTCATGTTTCTTGAAATTACTTGAAATGCGCGATCAGAAATGATAAGATGACGTATCGCTGTTAAGCATGATTTATATTTCACTCAAACTACGATTGACGTGGGAAGAAAAGATTCCTAAGAAGTAGAAATAAGTTTACTGTATATTTTAATTTGCCTAAGAATTATTATTGTTAAGTTACTCTCATGATTGCGTATAACTTTGCTGATAACAAGATGTAAGTTGAGAGAATAGGGAGAAGCGTTTGTTTTAGTGCATTTTTAGTATTATTATGATTATATGAAAAAATTTTTTGTATAAAGAAATGAACTGTATAAGAAGTTGATTGTTATAGAAATTGTTTTAACTAATACTTAGGTTTCGAAAAGGGTCCGAAGGGAACCAAAACGTCCGAAACATCGACGATTGTCATGAAATAAAACGTTTCAGTGGAAATTCGACAAGAATTTCTATTATTATATCAAGAACATTACTTTATTACATACTTATTTATACGTATTTTATGATCAAGAAGAAAATATTTATCCTTTCATGTATCTCTCTTCACGAAAAATTAGTCCTGAATCCGGTTATCTATCAAAGAAAATTTTTTTCTCTCAAGAGTTATCGAAAATCTTACTTTCATGAATACTCCAACACTAAAACTTCGGGTTCGTTCACTGTAGCATAAATATTTGGTAGACAAATTTTGGTTGGCTGCAAATAGTATACGATTTATTTCTCCCTAAGGAATATTTGAAGGGTGGATATTCAAAGTCGTATAAGCGCCATTATAATTTTTCACAAGAGAGCGGAAAAACACTCGTATTTTTTTTAATTTTTGAATATTTTGAAAAACTTATCATAGTTTGTTTATTATAAGGTAATGCGTCACTTATTTGAGTTTAAAACAATTTCGATAAAAATTGAGGGAAACCCGACCATTTCAAATTTCGCCACGTATAAGGCGAGGGGGTCTGGCAGTTCAAAGTCGTATACCAACCATTAGCCTTGCTAAATGAAAGTAAGAGAATGAAGCTTCACGAGGGTTCGATTACGTTTTTGGCAATTCAATGACCGAAATACTCGAATCAATTTTTACTTTTTGTTTATTATTGTCAGTATTTGCGACTGTGAATAGAAATGTAATAATTAAATTCGTATTCTTTTTTTATTCGTAGTTTTTATTGTTAACAACATTGTTAATAATATTGTTTCTTGTATCAGAAAGTTTGTAAATGTATGTAACAATATTATCAAACACACGGTTTGACGGTTTTCAACATTCAATTACCTTCTTTTATTAAATTACATAAGTTTTTATTGGTTGTTATACGACTTTGAATTGCCGATAGGTCCCAAGTCACCAAAATGCAATGTTTGAAAAATTCTCACAACAGAAATATTGCGAATTTTGACTTACTTTTATCGCGGAAATGACGGCATCGGCTTAGACTTCGATAAAAAAAAAAAAAATAAATAAAACAAATTTTAAAAAATCGGCAATTGTACGATTTTGAATATCCACCCTTCATTTGGTATACTGCATGATTAGACATATATAGAATGCTAGGCTGTACCAAATTTTTCGTTTCGCTGTCAACAATTTTTTTGTTCACGCAAAATTTTGCTTGTAATACTTTGATAAATATTTTATTCTCCTCTATGTGATAAAATTGAGTTTACTGTGGATTACGATTTGCTTCTCCCAAAGAAATATTTGGTACATATACTGCAAGATTCAACGTATAAAGAATGCCCGACTGTACTTTCAAAAAAATTTTTAAATTTGGTACATCTTTTATAGAATTTTTCCTAGAATCGAGTTTGAAATTTCATGGAGACTTATAATATGCGAAGGCTTTAGAAAAAGTTTAAATGAAATCATTTGTTTCAATATTCGGCATATCAATTAATATTTTTGTTATTAAAATTAGTCTAATATAAGAGACTCAATTTGAAAATTTGTCAAGTAAATTTAACGTACGTGGCTACAGAAATAGTTTTTAAAAGTAAATATTTCAAAACATTTTACATGAACGTGTCTTTAAAATTTCAAGCATGATTTGAAGAGGAAATTTAATATTAGATGAAAAATACATATGGTCCTGCGATAAATAATAATATTCACAAGTAGTAATATACTCATATATTAAAAACATATTAAATCAAATACATATGAGACGATTGTCAGGATACTTAATCAATAAATAATAATTATTTTGAAGGCTGCTAAAAAATTGGGATATTTCAGCTTTCGGAAAATAAATACATTACTATGAGAAAATCATGTCTATGCATAAATGCATTGAAGTGCATGCAAATTTATTCAGAGTACGATTTAATTAGTATTTCTTCACGTTTACTTGAGGACCCTTTTAATCTTTTTTTCTAACATTAAGGTATCGGCAGTGTATTGGTTAGGTAGGTAGATCAGTAGTCAAAAGTTGATTTTCTGCAAATTAATATAATATGAGTCTACATGTATGTAATTCGCAAATTCACAGGAATCAACAAATTTCTTTCACTAAAACAAAATTTTCAGATTAAATGTAGCGCAGTAGCGCGCCATTCCACACTATACAAAAAATTTGTGGTAATTTTATATTGTATCGATACAAAAGTCATTAACCATAACCTTGTGATGAAATTTTACTACAATTTTACTATAATTTTACTATAATTAGTTGGAATTTTCCAGTTTATTTATACTGATATTCCATATTTTAATGAAATTTTTTTATTCAAGTATGTGAAACATGAAAGAATAGTAAATTTGCAGTACCATGATGTAGGACATTTCCGTATTTTTTTTACAGTGCACGACTACTTGAATGAGTGTAGCGAAGTAGCAACTTTTCTTCACATTATTCGTAATTTACAAACTGTAATCGTTGATTATCCATTCTATCGATCTCTATTTACACTTTCAAAAATTTTCTCTACAAAATTTAATAGATTGTGTTTGAAGCTGATTTCCCATACCGTCTATTCAACTGTCTATTAAAGTTAGGGATGCATCTGTAAAAAAAAATAGACACTGTCTATGAAAACAATAAGACTTTTGTACGAAATTCTGTTACGATACAAGAAAAGTCACTTCAAAATGTCAGTTTTGAGGTTAGAGTAATGAAAGATCATTACTTATACAGGAACATGTCAGATTTATAATTCTTATAAATTTTTCAAATTTTGAAGGTTATGAATTTTTATTTCAAAACTTTTTTATTATGAAAAACTTTTGTTCAAACTGAACATGGGCGCGTAATTTTTCAGTTTTTCGTTTATCATTGTTTACTTTTTACCAAACATATTACTAATTGTTGTTTGATCAAATGATATGTAGAATATTTGAGCCATCAAGTCTGTATTAAAATAAAAGTATATTTATATTTTTTAGTAATGAAGAGGACCTTATAATTTTTTTATAGTATACATCAATTGTATCTTCATAAATAATAACTTGTTATTTTAGAGTCATTAATTTCTCATTTTTCATCTCAATTATGGAACACTGCATTGATAGTTATTTTATTGAAAAATTTGCCTGATATTTGAGTCACCATGTTGCAATATGATACAAGAATTATGATGCAAATTTATTTATGACAATATTTTTGAGAACGAAGAAAGAAGTACTTTATTTATGATGAAACATCTCTATGTCTGAATATAAGTACATAATTTTCGAGTCCATCATTCATCATTGTTTACTTTTCATCAATCACTCTATCATCATCCTATCGAAAGACAAGTCACATATTTGAGTCTTCAAGTCGGTAATTGAATGTGAATATTATTTAAAAATAAGGAGCACTTTATATTTTTTTATGGTGCAAAATGTTTGTTTCTAAATATAAAGGGTTGATATTCAAAGTGGTATAACCGCCAATTTGTCAAAATTTGTTTAAATGTTTTTTCGAAACTCTAAGCGGATGCCGTCATTTCTGCGATAAAAGCAAGTCAAAATTTGCAATATTTCTGTTGTGAGAATTTTTTAAACATTGCATTTTGGTAACCAGTGACCTATCGGCAATTCAAAGTCGTATAAGAACCAATAAAAACTTATGTAATTTAATGAAAAAAAGTAATTTAATGTTGAAAACCGTCAAATCGCACGTTTCCTAACATTGTTACATACATTTACAAACATTTTGATACAAGAAACAATATTATTAACAATGTTGTTAACAATACAAACTAGGAATAAAAATAGAAAACGAATGAAACTATTTAATTTCTATGTACAATCACAAATAATGACAATAATAAACAAAAAGTAAAAATATATTGAAGTATTTCCGTTATAAAACTGCCAAAAACGTAATAGAACCTTCGTGAAGCTTGATTCTCTTACTTTCATTTAGTAAGGCTAATGGTTGGTACACGACTTTGAACTGCCAGAAAAACGCCCTCGACTTATATGTGGCGAAATTTCAAGTGGTCGTGTTTTCCTCAATTTTAATCGAAATCGTTTCAAGCTCTAATAAGTGACGTCTTACCTGATGGTGAAAAAATAAGCGTTAGTTTTTAGAAAAATTTTAAAAATACGAGCGTTTTACCGCTCTTTTGTAAAAAATCGGGAATGGTGGTTACATGGCTTTGAATATCCACCCTTCATAATATATAGTCCCATAATTTTTTTGTTCCGGGCCCCGATTTTCTTTCGGAGACTCTACCAGGTGTACTCCTAAGTAATTTCCGGTTTTTTCAACGGATGGCGTTCTGTTTTGTACCGCTGTTGGTAACACATACCATATGTCATTTTGTTCAGTCATATCGAGTGCTTGAACTGCGTTGACATTTTCTCGAAAAAATCTTCCAGTAAGTTTTTATTGCGCTTCAAAAATGTCGAATTTTGTACCAAATTTTGAGCATATGCGCCATGCATTGCTTTTCATGTTCAATCAGGGGAAAAAAGTGTCCGAGAGCCACTGTGCGCTTGTGGAAGTTTATGGTGATCGTGCATTAACACTTCGAACATGTGAAACGTGGTTTCGACAGTTCAAAAATGGAGATTTCGACCTGAACGACGCCGCACGCTCCGGCAAGCGAAAATCGTTCGATGACGCCGAATTGCAAGCATTATTAGACGAAGACAACACGCAAACGCAACGACAGCTTGCAGATGCGTTGGGAGTTCAACAGCAAGCAATTTCCAAACGTCTGCGAGCCATGGGAAAAATTCAGAAGTGTGGAAAGTGGGTGCCCCATGAACTGACCGAGAGACAAATGGAGAATCGAAAAGTGACCTGTGAAATGCTGCTTCAACGATACAAAAGAAAGTCTTTCCTGCATCGTATTGTTACTGGTGATGAAAAGTGGATTTTCCTGGATAACACTAAGCGCAACAAATCGTGGGTGAGTCCAGGTGAAGCATCGACATCGACGGCACGGCCAAATCGTTACGGTCGGAAGGTCATGTGCTGTGTGTGTGGTGGGACCAGTCCGCCGTTATATACTTTGAACTGCTGAAACCTGGTGAAACTGTGAATGCCGTTCGCTACAAACAGCAAGTGAAACATTTGAGCCGAGCCATTGTGGAAAACCGACCAGAATATCAACAACGACAGAAGAAGGTGATTTTTCTCCACGACAATGCGCCGTCGCATAAGTCGAAAGTCGTTCGTGACACGCTGGAAAGGCTCAAGTGGGAAGTGCTTGATCATGCGGCTTACTCACCAGACCTGGCGCCATCCGACTACCACCTCTTTGCCTCGTTGGGCCATGCCCTTTCTGAGCAGCGCTTCGACTCATACGAAAATGTACGAAAATGGCTCACCGAGTGGTTCACCTCCAAAGGCAATGATTTTTACTGGCGTGGTATCCACAATTTACCAGAAAGGTGGGAAAAATGTGTAGAAAGCGATGAAAAATACTTTGAATAAAATAAAGGTTACGGTTTTTTTGGAATTATTTGTTTTATTTGCAAAAAAACCGGAAATTATTTAGGAACACCTGGTATGAAATTTTCATTAATTCCAAAATTTTTTGAGATATTCACATATAACCTCGTTTTAATCGTGAATGCAGAAACTAACATTTTTTTGAAAATTCATTTTCTCGGAATGCCTTTTTTCCGTGATGAATTGTTTTTTGTATGTTAGAACAGTGTTTGAATTGCATTTTAGTAAATTTTTAGAAAGCAAAAATTTTTTGTTGAGAAAATATGATTTAAGAAGGAAATGTTCGATTTATTCGTGTACCGTCATCTGACTTAACCTATTTTCGTCTTTGATTCAATGTTCGCAGTCTCGAAATGACTTTTCTAAATACATATACTTTTACTAAATTTTTGAGACTTAGTGATTTTACATCAATTGCTACCAACATGTTGAGAACAAAAATTTTGTTCGCCACTTATCGAGATGACGGCAATATTTGGTTGTGGGCACCCACAGTAAAATAATTATTGAAAACCTTTCGTTTAGGTGAAACTTGTTTAAAAATAATATTGACACGGAATTCCATAAATTTTATTTACGAATTAGCCATCAAATAGCAAACAAAGATCACGGTGTCGATTTCTCCTAATATATTTGTGTTTGCATATGCGCGCCAGATACACCACATGCGAACAGACCATGAATTATGCTAATGAAGGTCTTTAAAATCCTTAAATTTTGTTTTTCTTTATATTTATGGTAAATTTTCTTTATACCCTTCCATTTAGGACAGTCTTTTCAAGGGTGACCACAACCGAACCGAAAAAAATTTCGACCAAAAATTACCACTTTACCAAATTGCAAAAAAACTTTCTATACTTGAGAGGATTGATTTAGTTCATCTACAAGTAGTTCGTTAGGGTCTTTAGTTTTTAATAGATATCCATATTTCCGGAAAATGTGCACTTGTTCAAAAGTTATAAGCCAAAAACAAAAGGATGCCCACAACCGACACTTCTCCCCTATCATAAATCATAAATATTTTCAATGACGCAGCTAAGACATTCCGGAAATCGTATCATTTCAGTGAAAAAAAATACTAGAAAAAAAATGAGATTTTTATTTGCCAGCGATCACGGAAAAAAAGTATGCGATGATATCGGAAGGTTTGTCAATTATCACATTTGACACACTATAATTTGACTAAAGAATCTTCAAACTATATTGAATCTAACAAGTAAATTCTTGAAAAATATTAATATTGTATACAAAAAATCGATTCGATCTATATCGATATCAGATAATTGGGGATTTCAGAAAAAAATTAAAAAAGCATTGTAAATAAACAAAAAGAGTATGTAATAGATATTCGAGAAAAGCAAGACTGAAAAAATTAAAATTGTAGAAAGATTCGTAATGTTTTTATGGCTCGGACGAGTCTACATGAGTAAAAACGAGGGGTTACGCACTGCCGAGTTTTACTCATGGATGACTCGCGAGTGGCAGTTAAGTATCGAGAAAATTTTCCTTCTCACTCTAGCGAGAGCGAGAGAGGGGACTCAGGAGAGTACAAGTACGAGCGAGTTTCGCTATGAGTAATTTCGGAGTCACTCACAAGTCTTTTCTGAGTCACGCGTAAACTCGCGAGTGGTGCGAGTACTCTGAAGACGCGGCGTCACTCGGCAGTGCGTAGCCCTTCGAGTAAAAATTTCTTGAGTGTAAAGTTTGGACGTGCAGATTTTAATTTCCTTCGAGGAGATTGTTAAATTATTACCATAAAATATTCTTTGCACATGGTTTGTTACCTAGGCTTTTTTATTCTTCATAGAAAATAAAAATACACATATTAATTGCAAATCCAGAACTGCATAAAGTGAAATTTTCCAATTGACAATGGTGTAACATCAAATCCAGTTAATATATCAATGGTAAGTAATCTATCTGCATATGAACAGGTAGAATTTCATAGATTTGTGAGTGACACTGTTATTTGTTATTACCAGTTCGATTTCTTATAGCTGATTTGTTTGCTTGTTTATTTTATAATTATGTGATTTTTTTATATATTTTTTGCATTCCGTTGATTCTCGGCAGCGCTCTTTTTATTTTAATACGGTAAAATTTCACCAAAACTGTCTAAGAAATAGTACTTTGTAACTTTTTCAATTAGAAAAGTCATTTCGAGACGGCGAAAATTGAATCATAGACGAAAATAGGTAAAGTCAGATGATGTTACACGAAGAAATCGAACATTTTCTTCCAAAATTCATATCTATTTCAGGAACGGAAATCTTGCCAAATTGAATTTTTCGTTTATATTCATTTGTACTTGCTTTAAAAATGGTTCTGATTTTCCAATCGTATGATGAAAAAATTTAAAAACCGATGTCCCCTACCAAATTTTACCCCTAGATCCGCCACTGTAACCAGAAAAAGCTTGAAAAACAGTTTGAATCTTGAATCAGCAAATTTTATAGTGAGCTGTATTTTATTGTGTGATCAAGTTACAAAATGGGAAGGAAAAAAAATTTTTTTGTACATACTGTAAAATTTTCAGTCCATGAAGGCTTTTTCGATAATATTTGAGTGAAATTTGTGAAGAGAATTTTTGTCATGAAGGCAGTTTTCTTGTGTGTCGAGGTAGGAATTTGAGCCTTAGGATAGTTTTTTTGGGAGAGTGAGTTTTCAACCGAAAGGAGCTGGATCGAGGGAGTTATTGACCATCGGAGGTCTTAAGGGAGCGCATGGGCGCGGTTCCGAACCCATTACCCCACCCTATTTGGCGCCCTTGCACTTTCTTCGTATGTACATCTTTATTGATGTCTCGGGGCGACGGGAAAAGCACGGAGAAAAAGCCGGGTTGGCTTTCTAAGTTTTTTTTTTTTTTTTTTTGAGGAGTTTATTATGCTCTTTTTGCGATGAGGGTGTAACTTTGAATTCTCTTTTCACATCCGCAATATTTCATGCGATTAACTTGGAACAATTGAGTCCCGGAGTTCGTGAACCAAGAAACTTTGAAAGCTCAAGAATTTCATTTGAAATTTCAAAAATCTTGAATTCTATGTGCACACTGGGGAAAAAATCTAGTACCCTCTGAACCTGAAAAAGTGAAATCGCCACTTTTTGAAATACAGTGAAATTATTCTCTCTATATCTGAAAAAGTGAAAATTCACTGTTCCGCAGTGCATATTCACTGTCGAGCAGTGAAATGTCTTCCACGTTGGAAACAGTGGGTATGCACTATTAAACAATGAATATGCAATGTTTCATCAGTGAAGTACTTTAAGGAGGCCCTTCCCTCCAGGGCACGAAAAATGCAGCGTTTTTTTCAGATTTTTTTCTACTATAGACGGAAAAGTTATATATCCACGGGAATAGACATTTATTAAAACTGCCCTCAAACTTTCATCACAAGCAAATTGAAGTCAAAATCTTTGAAAATGGCAGAGCTATCCTTGGCAATTTTGTACTAAAATAGAAAATTTTGTTTTTCTTTATTCAGTACACTCATTTACACTATGTAAAGCTTAGAAACTCATATGGAAATAAATAGTAACAAATGCATGGTGTAAAAAAAACGCATTTTTTTGTAAATAGTTTGACATTTTTTTGTATAAACCATTATATAAAAAAAAAATTAACAGCTTTTTAGGTTAACATAGAATAATGGATATCCCCTGATGGTAGCGAACTCATTATGGGAAAAAAACCAGAATGGGATTTTGCTATACTTACTTCCTTCGGCTATTCATGCCCAAACACGGGAACCGGGCACGGGACACGGGGGGCGTGCCAGCGATGACAGTTAGGATGAATAGGAGTGAAAGGAAATCATACACTAACTATAGCAAAAAACCATTATGGGATTCTGCCCATTATGGCACAGAATGGGATTTCAACCATTAGGGTCATCACACAAAAAAATTTTTAGTTTAGGAAAATCGGATGAATAGTTTTTTTTTACAATACAGTAATGCTCACTGTAGTGCAAGACTTGCGGTCTCCACCTTGCACTACGATGGACAACGATTTGGTGACGGGTCACGCCTCAAAGCAGGAGCGTATTCAAATGCGTGGTTTTTTATGTACAGCTATTACTTTAAAATGTTACTACAGTAAGACTCGTCGTATTGTCGATCTCTCTGCCTTTGTCGCCTGTCGTATTGTCACATTAGAAAACCGGTTTGGCAATGGGACAATACGACAAGCGACGAAGACAGAAACTGACAGTACGACGAGTCTTACTGTATTTGTATTCTTGTACTTGCGAAATACTTTGTAAATAATTACACTTATTTTATAATTACACATATTGCACTCATTTTCAATGATCAAAAGGAACATAGTGAACAATCGCAGAAAATTAAATCACGATATTTTTTCTTTAAGTTGTTAAAACTATACCAGTCTTTCATTGTATGTCATAAGTAAATCATGAAAATAATGATGAATAAATATTGTTATGCATCACTTGAAAACAACAAACTCTTTTAGAGGAAATATGAATAATAATTTATTAATAACGGTCTCTTTGAATTTTTTTGAAAGCATTCCTAGTAAGTTCTAAATCTATTGAGAAATATACGGCTGTGATTAATTTATAATTTTATAAAAGAAAAAACATACATCATAGTTATGTAAATTATTTATCGCATTATTATCTCGTATCATACCTATGAAATAATAATGTTCTTTTTTTATATTTATCATTATTATAAGTAATATTATCTATTATAATTATAAATTTATCCAATACCTAAGTAGTTACTAATATAACAGGAAAAAGGAGAAAAAAGTGAATTGAGTTTAACAATGAATGTAATGGTAATTTTTTTAATAGAATAAGAATCAAGTGAAGGGGAAAATAACGTAGAATTTGAGCCGAATCGATTTATAAAATTCACGCCCTTAGTTACTCAGTTTTTTTAATTTTCAGATTTTTAGAAAACTTGTTATAAAATCTCGGTTTTTGATAAAATTCCGCTTTTTTTATGCAGTAACTTTATAAAAAGAGCGATGTTTAATAAAGTTTTGCTCAGTTGTTGCTAAGTCACTTTATAAAAACTTTATGCAGATTTTATACAGTTCTTATAAAGTAACTACATAAAACTTATGAAGACTTTATAAAACGTTGCTCTTTTTATAAAGTCACTTTATAAAAATGGCGGAATTTTATTTTCTAAAACTGAAATTTAATAAAGGGTTTTATTAAAAGTTGTTATTATTTATTAAAAGTTGTTATTATAAGTGCCTAGGGGCTTTTATTGACGTACACAATT
The DNA here is from genome assembly GCA_028476575.1 of Platygaster robiniae. Classification (NCBI taxonomy): domain Eukaryota; kingdom Metazoa; phylum Arthropoda; class Insecta; order Hymenoptera; family Platygastridae; genus Platygaster; species Platygaster robiniae. The sequence goes on from CM052019.1 coordinate 30,452,692, forward strand.
CAGAGCTAAGAATTATAAATGTAAAAACCTTTTTCTATAATTTCTTATATTTTTATTACTTCTTTAACTAATAATATTGATTTTCGTATTTTTACATTTGTACTAAGCCATACAAATTATCAACATTTTTTTAATTTGATAAAAGTTTGATTGTAATAGGTTAAATTGCTTCATTTGTATTCTTTACTTTTTTTCTGTTCAAAACATTATTCTTCTTATCAGTTATCATTCAATTGATATTTTCACAATATATGATAATAACTTGACAATTTTTTTCAGTTTTGTAGTGAAATAATGATAATTTATACAAACTGTTTATTTCTTAATTCAGGTATGTTATAATTTACCTTTTTATACTAATTCAACAATTTTTATTCTCAGAGTACAAAAAATTATGGTTTTCATCGTCTTTTTTTTATTTTCCATTTATTATTTAATATTTTTTTGTCATTTAGTATTTTATACTTCTAAAAATATTGATTATGAATGTTACTGATTCATAGAATTTTATTTCAATATTCATATTTCAATGCACCAAAATTAGATTTTCATCAAGTTCTGTTTATAGAGTTATTAATTTCATTAATATAAATATTTTATCGGTGCATCGATTTCTCACTATTTTCAAAGCGATTTTAAATTATTATCTTGAAAAAAAGGACTTATAATTACTTTTATATATAACATAAAATGTGATATGATTTAAGTTCAAAAATACATTATGCGTATTACATTTCGTCCTTTAAACTGTCCATGTAGAATATGTACTATAGTTTTGTTATTGGTATTAATTTTCAAAATTCAAAGTGAGGACTATTGTTTATAGCTATTCGATAAAATGCATTGTAAAATTTTAGATTCTCAATAATTTTCAACGTCCAATCAGCACCGCCATCGCGGAAAAATGTCAAACCAAAATATTTCAAGAAAACTTCTGAAAATAAATCACAAAATGATTGCAAATGAATGTGAAAACAAAAATTTTTTTATTGCAATAATCATTCACATTCTTAAAAAGTAAAGATCAATACTAAGTATCATTAAAATCCGTGAAATTATCATTATGTTTATATGTACTAAATATGATTTCAATTACACAGATACCTCGATTTTATTGGAGGTTCGGGGCTGTCCAACTAAATCGAAAGAACGTTTAATCCGATTAACTCGAGCTCGGTAGGCGCAGACCTGTACATTTAAAGGGACCGTACGCCTAGGTTCGAGGATGTTTTCTAAGAAACATTTTTTATCGAGAGCTCAATCGAGAGAGTACGGTCCTGGAGGGTCTTCGAGCTCGTGACTAATCCGCGTCACGGTGAATTATCTCCAATAAAATCGAGACCAATAAAATCGAGGTACTTGTGTATAATTATGTAGAAGTGTACGTCATTTTGTGTAATTTTTTGAAACATAAAACAAGGAGGTAATAGTATATTTTGTATCAAGGGGTCTAGCAGCGTCATTTCATGCGCCACGGCAACATTTTCGGAACGAGGGAATGCCGAGGGCCGTCGGCCCGAGGTCATTCCACGAGTTTCGAGGATGTTTTCGTCGCGCGTGAAAAGGCTCTGGCCCCGTGATACGAACTGTACTTTTCTTGGTCGGCGTTTGAAATGAGTGTGTGGACGCGCAGCGGAGTGAAAAGGGGATTCTTACGCTCAATCCGCGAGCGGCCTAACGCACTCTTTTCAAACGCTGACCATGAAAAAATTATTCCTCGGGAATCGGTAAGTTCTTTGGATAGTTCCCGTTATATATTGGGAGCATCGGGTTCAGCACTGGTCGCGCTCCCCTCAAGCTTGAGAGTGAGCCTCACTCAGTGAGGGCAACGCCGTAGGGGAAGTGGCCAAAACCTTGCACCACAATAGCCTGCGGTACGATGAGCATTACTGTAAAATAAATTTTTACAATTCTAGTATCTAATACACTTGTTTTTTCCCTAATTTATTGATAATGTATAGATTTCTGGTAAAACATTAAACATTTTTGTTAGATTTTATGGTATTTCTGTAAGTTTCTAGTAATTTCATGATTTTTTCATAGATTTACAGAATTTTTTTTTTCAGTTTTCTCGAAACCTCTATATTATTCACTGTATAAAAATTGATACATACACTCAAATCTCGATTTAGCTGTTCTCGGTTTAATTGGAGTAAGTAGAAAAGGCCCATGGCCCTCTTTGTTTATGGCCCCTTGCGCCAGGTCGTTTAATATTGTAAAAAAATTAAAATTTTTAAATGTAAATGTGTAAATCGTAAAATAATAAGAGTAAAGAAAACGGAACATACAAATTGTCAAATTTTAGATGTAATGTGTAAGAAAAGCAAAAGTTTTAATAGTAAAAAACCTTTTCATAGAAATTTTTCAAACCCAAATTTCAAAGTCAGAGAATTTCAATAACGGAAAATGAGAAAATTAAAATCTAAACCTTCAATTTTTAGCATATCTTGGAATAAATAATGTTTGATTTTGATAACTATCAAAAGTCCAAATTTGAAAATTTTTGGAAGATTTCCGGTTTCAATTTGTACGCGTTATATATAATCATTTTTCTAGCCATAGCACAGTTCGACAAAATTTGACTTATGAAAAATTACTGGCAAAATTTTTGGAAAAACTGATTCCCTAGGTAATTAATAAACCATTTCCAATAAGGTTTTTGTTTGCTGACATCGTTTTTTAATTTTATTAACAAAAATAGGAAAAAAATGTAAAATCGGATGTATATGTCCGATTTGGGAAAAAAAAAAATATTTTCTTGCTCTCGATGAGAAGAACCCATTTCCCCGCTTTTTTTCGCGAAAAAATCATTATTTTAGCAAGTGGATATTGCTGAGATAAAGGCCGTTTTATTTTTCGGAAAAAGGTCTGTTTACTATTCCGGGATTTCTCTCTTCTTTACACTGATGCGGATGCCGATCTCTATTATTTGGGCGAGAGAATGGTCGAATTAGACACAGATCCTCAGAGACTCATTCAAAAAGCATCAGTCCAGCTTCAAGCAGGTTTTGGAAGGGAGAAATGCCGGAATAATAAATAAACTTTTTTCCGAAAAATAAAATGGCCTTATTTCTCAACAATATTAATTTGCTGAAATAATGATTTTTTCGCGAAAAAAAGTAGGGAAATGGATTCTTCTCATCGAGAGCAAGAAAATAGTTTTTTTTCTTTTCAAATCGGACATATACATCCGATTTTACATTGTTTTCCTACTTTTGATAATAAAATTAAAAAACGATGTCAGCGAACAAAAACCTTATTGGAAATCGTTTATTGAAGACCTAGGAAATCAGTTTTTCCAAAAATTCCGCCAGTAATTATTTGTGTTGAACTGTGTAATTTTTAAAATGTTTGAAATATATTTTCTTCGAAGTGATGACAGAATGCAAGGATATTCATGCAACGTTTCTCATTTTCTACGTGTGAGATTTTATACGGGTTAGACGAGACCGAGCGGCTTTTTTCTTGATTGACATATTTCTTTCCAGCTTTTCTCGAGGTAAAATATAACCCCAGAAAAACCCCAGAAGCTAGGGATAAATGTACATATGATATGAAAAATTTTCTTAAAAGTAGAAACGACATTAAAAAAGGGCTTTCTTCTTTTAATCAGCATAAAGTAATCTTTTAAATTTTTTATTGTAAGATATTAAATTCATGAGAACATGGCATTTTTTCGCCAGCAAAAAGAGGAAAATAGAGAAAATGCCCAGAGCGTGACAGTAACTCGTGGAGACAATAATTGAAATATTCAAAATTCACTGGGGCTCGAGTTTCTCTGTGACTGACAATGAGACAAGAAGCTATTACCTTGGAATCTCATTCACCGTGTTTTCTCGCACCGAAATCTCTCCAGTCCGGACTTTCTTATAATGACTTGGTTTTTCCGTCCTTTTCAATGCATAATAAAAGCTCTCGTTTTGGTCAAGTTTCAGTATTTAAAACCAGCTGAATTAAAGACAATGAATCATCCCAACAGCGTCAGATTAGGGTTCATTTCCCAGATCATTATTTATGAGTCAAGATAAGAAAAACATTTCTCTTTTTTTTTTCCAAAAATATTGCTGAGGAAAAAAGTGTTTTTTAGACTAATTTTAGGTTACTGAGTACGTAACGTTATGAAGCAATAATAGTATACTGCATATCAAGGGGGAGAACAGCGTCTTTTCACGCGCGACGGCAACATTGTCGGAACGAGTGAACACACCGAGTTCCGACAATGTTGCCTGAGCCGTGAAAAGACTCTCCCCCGTGATATGCACTATACTGTTTTTGGTAGCCACACAAAATGAGAAGCGTGTTTGGCTGCGTAGCGGATTGAGCGTAGGTTCCCCTTTCGAGTCAGTGAAAGAACCCGTGGCTAAACAGCGGTGTTTAGCCACGGGTGCACGTATACACCGTTATTCAACCACGGGGTCTTTCACCGCTCGAAAAGGGGACTCTTACGCTCAATCCGCGAGCAGCAAAACACGCTCATTTTATGTGGCTACCATAAAAAACAATTTACATTTATAGTAATAATTTTGTTAAAAAATATTTATATTGGTGCTCTCCAACTCGATTGAACCAATGTATTCGAGGCAAGATTTCATTTTTCAATGAAACTAATAAATGTTGCTCCTCTATCGGAATAATAAGATACATGGTTTTTTTTTGGCCGAAAAGTTTTGTTTTGAGATTTTCGGGAGATTACTTTCGATGTATTAAATTGATATTTTTCGTCTTGGTATGGTAAGAATTTTTTCCAAAATAAGTATACATTTGTGAAAGTCAATGGATATTGACAATTTTATATTTAAAATATCAAGTACAATTTACATTGAACAATTAAAAAATATTACAATGGACAATTTTCCATTATTTTGTAAAAAAAAGTATAAAATTTTTTTCAAGTCGAATAACTCGAAACTTGGTACATTCATCCTGTCAAATGTCCTTTGACTGAAACTATTCAATAAAGAATTAAGATTATAAAATAAAAATTGTTTTTGTTCAGATTAATTTCAAATGTAGCTATCATTTCTACAAAGTCTAAATGAATTTTGTTTCTAGTTTTATAAAATCAACTAAAGTATGTATGAAAATACAGTATTCCGCAAAATTAGAGTCAAATCGGACAATATTAATACGTGCAATGTATCCACTAAAGTTTTAATTCGAAAATGTACATGTGTTTTCATACATTCAACATGACTTTCTGGGAAAGGCATTTTAATTCCTGAAACTTAACTTTTTAGCAGTTGCCACAAAGCCTAGAAATCAATTTTTTCAGATTTTACTATTATTATTATCTCATGTCCAATAGCATCTTTATTACACAGTCATAGGAACATCAAAGGAAAAAAGTTGTAGGTTTTTAACACCAATTTTTTATAATAATATTCTTATCATTAATATAACGTCACTCTTAGTTGACCATAATTTTATTCAATTCATTTTCTTCAACTATTTTTTTACTATTCGATTGGTGACTTGATTAATAAACTTCTAGAAATTAAGTTTACGTTTGATTATCCCTTGAAAATTTCATGATTAATTTTTAGAATCCTGATCTGCACATAGAAAACTAACTTTTCCCTGAAATGTTATTGATAGATCAATATCAACGAATTCCAGTGTATAGAAACCCACTAAACAGATGTATATTTGCTCCACATCTTCACTCCCTCAAATTTTTGTTCATTACTTAACCAACCCTCGTGAAGCCTATAGATTTGAGCGTTATCGACCCTCCCTATTCTTCCTTCATCCCTTCTTAATATGATATCCTCTCAATTCGGAAAGAAAGAATCTTGTCTGCAGCAGCAGAAAAAAATTTTCTCAGTTTGTTCTTTACCATGTCACAGCCGAAAAATAGTATTCTTTTTCAAAATGCTAAAAAATATAAGGATTCCCACTTAAGGATTCCAATAATTTTTGATTTTCGAAAATTTCAAGCATAAACACAAACTTCACGAAACTTTACAAATTTCATAGAAAATTAAGGTACAGGGTCAGTTTTTCTAAAAAAAATTGTCTACCTCGATAATTACTTCTTAACATATTTGAGTGAAAGTTATAATGGAAATCAGGGACGGACCCAGGGGGGTGGTCCAGGGGGTCCAGACCCCCCCCCAAATATCAGACTTCCTCAATATCTGTACAGCACACGGTCTTTTTGATCATTGTTTTACATTGTGTCTCATAGCGTCATATGATCGTGTTTTTTTTCTAATTCTCACGCATTTTTTAAAATAAAAAAAATGAGAAAAATAGAAATGAATTAGAAAAGTATGGTAATTGGACAAATTTATATGCGAAATGGTTAAAATAAAGGTTTTTATTGACTGTTAATTTTCATAAGTATAACGCATTTTTTTTGTTTCAACGGCGTGTTTTGAGAATTTGAAATGCACTTATTCAGTATAAGTTTATTTTCGTTAAGATAATAACTTATGAATATTTCATTGGATTATTGAATGATGTTCATACACTAATGATGATAAATAAATTCTTAATTATAGTAAATCAATAATATCCATACATTATAAATAACGAGCATAAAACTATAGTTTTTATCATAGCGGTCTAAAAAGCCCACTTTTTTGCCCGCTTCGCGGACAAAAGTCGACTTTTTCTCCCGCTACGATGAAAAAATCGTTCTCACCATGGAAAAATAGTACATTTCGCATTTAGGGAACAAATAACTTACACCCTCTCGAGAAATTTATTTTTTCCTGCGGTGCGAACGATTTTTTTTATCGTAGCGGTCGAAAAAGCCGATTTTTGCCCGCGAAGCGCACAAAAAAATAGGCTTTTTAGACCTCTACGATAAAAAATAAATTTTTCACGATGGTGTAAGTTATATCCCGAGCCTTCCCTAGATGCGAAATGTACCATTTCTTTCTTTCTTACTTTTATAAAAGAAAAGTATTTCATATAATAATACATTCTAAGGTAGTACATAATCACATTGCGAATTCGGAAAAATTGATTTTCCAGGAAACAGGTAATTTGAAACAGGAAATAATGCCATAAATAACAAACAATAGGAATGTATTTTCCAATAATTGTAAAAATTCCATGTTTTCGACTGAATAATTTCAACCTTTTGTGATGAGATATAGAAATGAGAAATTTATTCGCACGATTTTCGAAAATAAACATTTCTGCCATGCAGGAAACAGTTAAAAAAAAGAAGAAAGGGCAAAAAACCTAAAAAATTAGATATGTTATACGTTATACCTCAACAATTATTCAGTATGTTATGTAAAATTCTTGAAGTAAAGTAAAGAAAACGTAAAAAATGTACTTTTGTAATAACATTTGTAAGGGGAAGGCCTGAAATTTTAAATACAAATCGATGGCAAAAGATTTATTAGAAAGTTAATCTAATTTCTTTCGATACGCGTCTCGGATTTTTTGTAAGTGAAGCCAAAATTTGTTCCTGATTTACAGGTACCAATCACATGCCAAACTTTTCAATAAATCGTAGTGGCCTTATAGTTAAAGCCTGCATCTCCTATTGCCAACGTGTATGGGTAACATTTTTTTCTTTAATTTTATGTCACATTCGATGCTGAATTCAACATTGTGTAAAGTTCAAATTTTTGCAAGAATAATATCACATTAAAATGGTATCGTATGTGAAATTATTTTATAATATTTATATATTTACATGTCATATATAGTAATAGATGATTATTGATATACACAGGAAATTATATACTTTATATGAAATTAATATTATATAATATTCTTGAGGTTTTTTTTATAACTCGCTGATGATTGATTTTCTTTTCTCTTATCCTGGAATTTCAAATGCGAAACCACTTTACTATGATCTAATTCTTTTCAAAATTTCAATTTTTAATAATGTAAGGCGAACAGCATTATGTAACGTGAATAACAGATCGAAAAAAAATGCAAAAAAATCACTCTTCGAATTGAAACTCTATAACTCAGAACTAGGAGATAAAGGCTCTAACTACTTAAAAACTGCACTACGACTTGTTGAAAGTGTGGCATGTGATTGATACTTGTAAATCAGCGATAGAAATTGAGATTTCACAAAAGGTATAACTTCAAATTCTGGCTTCACTCTTAAAAAAGCCGATCGAGATACGTATCAAATCAAATTCAATTACCTTTTTAAAAAATCTATCGACATCTCAATTCGAACTTTTGACTTCATGCCTCCCCCTTGCTAGATCTCAAGGGTACAAATTAAATTACACAATAAATTTTAATATTATAGCAGGAAATAACCTTCAACACTGATATTTCGAACTTTTTAATTGTAATTGTTGTAGATTTTCGTAAATTATAGAAGTTTAATATTAATTATGAATAAATTAAACATAATCAACGTTCATAAAACAATACGTAATGTTTTGAAAATAGCTTACCACTAGATGATTACAATCACCAGGATTCAATACATTGAACTTCATAATTCTAGTGATTTATTGTAAATCCTATTAGCAGAAAAAAAAGAATACAGTTTCATTTGATGATAAACTAGGGAATAATATAATAAAAAAATGTATTATTTAAAAATTGTTTGGCGTTCACTCGAATTCCAGATCGAGTGCGGTCCGATTTTCGCATTGTTTAGTCTTCAATAATTCAAATCTGCAACGAAGCAAACTTGGAAATAGATTTAATGTTATACAAAATATATTAGGCTACTTTTTTGATTCATCTTAGAGTTTTTTTCAGCACAGAAAAGATAATGATTTTCTTAAAATGCTCCAAAATTCTAGATCAAGCGCCGTCGAATTCTAGCGTAATTTGGTGTTCAATAGTTGAAAATCTGCAACGAAACGACTCGGGAATGAATTGAATGATTTTTAGTATGTAATAAACTACTGATTTTCATTATTTTAAGAATTTCAAAATAAATTTTTTAACTCAGCGAGCAAATAAGGTCTTATTTGCCGGCTACGATGAAAAATACCGTTCGCACCATTGGCAAAATAATTTCTCGCGAGAAAATAATTTTTTCTTGGTGCGAAATACATATACTATTTTGATTAAGTATGATTACAACTACAGTTACTTTCACTCAACTTTTGAGTCTTGTGTCTATTTTTCGAAAATGAAACTCACATAACGCAAGAAAGCACGTGATTCAATAAAAAATCTCGAGCGAAAAAATTCAATTTTATCATACACAATTAACACATTAGTTTTGTTAAAGCCGAAACATGTTTTATTATAAATTTTCCAATTGGACCCCCCCCCCCAATTTTGTCTGCGTCCGTCTCTGATGGAAATTGTTAGCATATATTATTTCAGAGTGAGGTATTAAAAAACATCAATTTCTTCAGAAACAACGATTATTTAGAGACGATAATTTTTTGCAAAAAAACGGAAGCTAATATAAATATAATTTTTCATGAAGAAAAATTTCATAAATGACTCTCCTTTAGAAAAACCGATCTTTAGAAAAATAGACTTTCAGAATACATTTATTAAAAAATCCGTAACACAAGCGTAAAGATTTCGTTTTTGTATTTTTTAGCATATTCTTGAATTTTTATAGCTTTCCATTGCTACTGTGCATTGCTATAGATGTGCATATTTTGGAGTTCGTAGTTTTATGGATCGTAGTTGTTTGTTCGGATTTTTCTGAAAACAGTTCTTTTACAGAATTCTACTACTTTTAGTATTTCTTGAGAGTTTGTTTGATACTTGAAGCAATTATGTCTTTGATATTGATACATATTAATTGATACTGTAAGAATTCAGGGAGCATATGAAATGCTATTCCATTAATGAAAAATTGAATATTCATATATTATCTATCTAGTCTATTTTATATAAAAATTATATATCATACATAATAATATTTATTTATAAGGTTATTTGGATTATTCGATTATTATTGAAAGATTTGATAGGGCCCTGGAACTATGTTTGAACACAAACGAAATTGTAGCCTTTTTTTAGGGATCGATTGTTAAGAAACTAAATAGGATTATTAGATATGTTTGGAAATAATTTTCGTGCATGTCTAAACTCGAGATATGAGAAATTAAAATAGCGTGTTTCGAATCCTGCGCCAATGTGATGTAGTCAAATTGGTACTGACGAAAATGCTTGAGTCAACTTTGTGGTACGACATCCACCCTTTAAATATTCTGAAATCAGAAAATTAAAATAGAATTTAGTTGACTTTTACGTTGACTTAAAATCTCAAAGTACAATTTTTTTTTAATACATAAGTAGGGGATGGAAACAGCACATGGACCATTAAATGATAATTAATGATAAAATGATAAATTGGAAATTGAGAAGAAGGACGAATTGTTTTGATATCGAACTTTTTTTATTTTCAAAATTGATAAAAATTTTATCATTTTTGGTTGAAAGTTAGATTCTTGACCTATTGGAGGGTATAAAAATGAAACGAAACAAAATTTTGAAAATCGTAATCGGAGAATCAAAAATAGGGGTTTTCCGAATAGTTGAAAAAAAATTTGGCCAAATTCAATGAAAATTACTGGTAGAAGCCTTGCCAAAAAGTTTAAAAAAGGCAACTTTCGGAAAGACGCGTTTGAAAAGAAAGGACGAGATAAAAAATAATCAAACAAGCTTACCATTCAATCTGCAATACCAGGGCCGCAGAGTTCTCCATCCTTCCATCCAATCACTTGTCATCCCTTCCATTATTCCTGGAGATCTGATGTATGTCTGTAAAAGAAAAAAGAGCGGCCATGCTACGGAGAGGCGCTCGGAAGGTGGTGATGTTTTGGACTTTGAATACTCAGGAAGGAATGTATTTTTCACGAAACCCTTTTTATAATGTTTTCCTTACGTACTATCGATTCAGATTACGAAAAAAAATTAGATTTTGTCAACATGCGTCACTAAAAGAACCCCTTAAAAAGTTATATGCCTTTTTATGCTGAAAAATTTAGTATGCTTTGGATATGGACTAAAAGTTTTATTCCGTAAAAGTTATAATTTCTAAGTAGCGTCTGGTGCACCAATTTTTTTCGGAAGGACTCGCGGCGACCACGATGCAAGTCGAGCAGGTCAAGTTAAATTAGAAAATGCAAAAAATTCTTATTAGTCCAGGAATATATCTAGTTCTCGAACGATTCTTAAGTGGACAATGCACTTTTGACAAGTTTCACTATGATATGATAAAAGTATTTCTACATACCCTAAAAAGAAATCCAAACCATCCTCAATTTTTCCGCCCAGAAAGTATACAGGTATACCTGTATAACCCCTTAAGAGAACGATATATAGAATACAGGATTTGGAGCATCATCGACGACTTTCAGATTTCGGCTTCACTAATGTGCACGCTTAATGCACGAGAGTGCATTTATTCACTTTAGTAATTATTGTCGCCGACACGAGTATTTTCAGCTCCAATCAAACTTGTAAATGCGATTCCTCGCAAGAAGTGGAAAGACCTGTAAATAGTCCAACTTGCTCGTCTGACGAGATTCGCGTGTAATCACTCAATTCCTCGCTCCGCCATTGCTCTTATCCCTAATGGAATATTTACTCGATGAAAAGCTCCGCAAGTTGTTGGTTAATCAAAAGAGTAAACTAATTCGCAACGAGGAGCGAATGATTCTTGATCAAGGCGCTGAAGCCGCTGCTTGTTCCGAATTCGGCGAATTTCACAAACAATTAATTGCCTCGCTCCGTAACTTCGCTTTCGTTCGCTTAACGTAGACTTGGTGGCCCTGTGATTGAATAGCCCGTTCACGTGTTTTTCCCGCTGCAAAGTTCACCGCGCTCGGATTTCTCGCTATCATTTTTCGCGGGGTTTCAATTCGCGCTCGAGCGCGAACGTGGAGCAAAGCGAGGGTAATTAATTCAGGAATTAAATTCGCTGAACAAGTTTCGTTTTGCATCGGTGAATTTTTCTTCCCGAGCGCAAGTTGCTCGGTTTGGTAGGAAACGTTTAGAAAAATATCGTATCTTTCGACAGTTTTCAACAGATTTTATCATTTTTTTTCACAATTTTGATAATTTTGCGGTTTACGATATTTTTTTGAAAATTTGACAGTTTTACAGTCTCCATTACGAATCATTTCTATTTTTTCTGTTTCAGATGATCTTTGGGATCAGCCTTCATCGTTCTTCCTATGCCTGGAGCAGACACTGACGATATGGTAATTCTTTGTTTTCCATCGACCTGAGAAAATGATGAAGCACTGATTAACAATCTTCCTTTTGTAAAGAAATCTTTTGTCATATTTGATTGAACGGTGATGTTTTTTCTTTATCAGGATACAGTATGGCTTCGGTACTATGGCATGTATCTGGGAGTAGTTTCATTTCACATGCCTTTGTCTTCCTCTTGCTGCTCTGTCCACACAGCACCACGGGTCAGTACAAAAATCAGCATTCTTCTTTGAACAAAAGTCCTCAGAGGCAGCGAAACATGATTTTTTGGCGTAGGTAGTAATCGAAATGAGAGCAACGGTGACGCGAGTTGATTATCATTTTTCTTCAAAACATAAAATAATAGAATTTTTAAAAACAGAAATGTAGAAAACTTGACAAGTATTGGAACGTATGGAATTAAAAATTGTTATTATTTTCAATTTTGAGGGAAGAATTAATCATTGAAAATTTCAAATATTATCAACAAATATAGTTGTTCTACGCGCGGGACAGTTAGAGAATGAAAGAATGAGTGAACGGACTCAGCGCGAGTAGACAAAAATTTTAATTACATTTTTAAAAACTAAACTCGCGAGATCTCCGAAACTATTTATCTGATTTGCGCCATATTTTCAGACATTTCGCTCCTTGCTTTAGCACCGTATACAATTCAGTAAAAATTATCATTTATAATAAAAAATGAACATTAACTGAACACAATAATCTTTTTTTTTGGCATATGATCGCTTTTTATGGAAAATTTTCGAACTTAAGATCGGGAGGCTTTTTCATTTAATAAAAAACAGGCTCTTGTTCGAAAACTTGAAAAATTTTTTTTTAGTAGCTATCATATGCCAAAGAAAAGATGGCTGTTCAGTTATTATTAATTTTTATTGAGAATAATCAATTTTCTTGCCCTGGAGACGGCGCTGAAGTAAGCAGCGATACGTGTGAAAATTTGGCGCAAATCAGATGGATAGTTTTGGAGATTTTGCGAGTTTAGTTTTTTAAAACGGATTTAAATTTTTGTCTACTCGCGCTAAGTCCGTTCACTCATTCTTTCATTCTCTAACTGTCCCGCGCGTAGAACACATGAAATGCGGGCGCTGAATTTGTAAAATTCAGGAATTGTTGATAAATTTCGTAGATAGTGTTTAATTTCATGTTTCTTTGAAACATGCATACTAATGTTTTTTCGTTTGTTCATTGTGAACATACAAACTTCAAATCTATCGAAAAAAAACAAGAGTTTTTGATAAGTTTGACAAATTCTTTGGAGATTTAAAGAATTCTGAATAGTTTGTACTCTTAATTGTATTTCGAAAATTTTGGGGACTTCGAAAACATTATAGCTGTCAAATAATATCAATTATTCCAGAAAAATTCGAGTTATCTATAGAATTTCAAAAATAGATTCTAATTTTTGTGGATTTTGTTTATCATATTTTTTTATTATAAACATTTTAATTTTCTATCATTATTCCATGGAAATTCAGGAAAACATAAAAATTTTACAAAACACTAGAAATTTTTATGAGAGGGACAAAATTATTAAACATTTTGAAAAATTTGAATAGATTGTATTACGTTTCAGGTTTAAAAATTTTATATAAAATTAAATAACATTAAAATTTGTACAGATTAATAAGTTTGTCAAAAGATACAGAGAATTTTAAACATTTTATAAATAATTCATAAATTTTGTAAGCATCCGAAATTTTCATATTTCTTCGAAATATAAATGAAGACCTTTTTTTTTATTTTGGCAGTATTTTGCAAAACCCTATTGCAGAAACAATGTGTACACGTTAATAATCATTAAGGATTTTCAAAAATTGACTTCTTACTCAGAGGCTGCCCATAATTGAGCGTGCGGATTCCATAACGTGTTCAACGCGTGGGACAATTGGAGAATGGAGGATATGAGTGAACGCAGCCAGCGCAAATAATCGAAAATTTCAATCCGTTTTCAAAAATTAAACTCGCGATATCTCCGTAACTATTTATCCGATTTATGCCAAATTTTCAGACTTACCCCTCCTTGCTTCAGCGCCGTCTCCTAGTACAAAAAAATTATCATTTTCAATAAAATCTAAATAATAACTGGAGCACAATCTTTTGTTTGGCATATGATCGCAATTGATGAAAAAATTTCGAATTTTAGATCATGAGCCTTTTTTATTTTTTAGAAAAAAAGATTCTTGGTTTGGAATTTGAAAAATTCTTCATAAATAGCGATCATATGCGAAAGAAAAGATTGTGCTCCAGTTATTATTAATATTTCATTGAAAATGATAAGTTTTTTGTACTATGAGACGGCGCTGAAGCAAGGAACGGTAAGTCTGAAAATTTGGCGTAAATCGGATAAATAGTTCCGGAGATATCGCGAGTTTAGTTTTTGAAAACGGATTGGAATTTTCGACTATTTTCACTGGCTGCGTTCACTCATGTCCTCCATTCTCCAACTGTCCCACGCGTAGAAAACGTTATGGAATCCGCACGCTCAGTTGGTGTCACTCAAATTTCAAGAATTTTCGACACCTCCCCCCCCTATTGTTATGTTGTACTTCATTAGCGTTAACATTATAGATTGTCACGTTTGCTCTGACCCTCCCCCCCCCCTAAAACTGTGACATTATTTTTGAAAGCTTCCTTATCACGATTGAAAAAAAAAAAACGTTTTTTTTATTAAATAGAGTGCCTTTTACTCACATCTACATATTACTCCTGTAAAAAGGTTTTGCCAAATATTGTTATTTGGAGATCTGACATTATGATTATTATTTGAGGTGGCGAGGGCAGTGATAGACTCTGCGTCTCTTCTTAACCCCCTACTAATTTCAGAGTTAACCTTTAACTTTTGTACGGTTCATGAACACTCCTAGTTTGATCTTGCTTCAGTAAAGGTCTATTGTTTGTTGAATATTCATTATTACAAATTAGCAGAATCACGCTTTGAGTCAAAAAATACACGATATCAATTCCAATCTTTCTCCTTTAGAAAAGCGGTCAACGCATTTCTTACCGAAAAGTTCAAAAATGCTACAGAGACATTAAAAGCAACTTTAGAGTGATGCAAACATATATTCAATGTTAAAAATTTTTTTAATCCAATTATACGCATGAGTGATTTTATATGTACAAATAGTAGAGCTCTACGAGAGCAATCTTCAATGAACCATGGAATATATTGTTGTAGTATTTATTCCTTATATACACGGAGAGAACGCTACACCGGTGGCTAGTGAGACAACACTAACTGTCGGTGAAGGGTTGAATAAAATTTTTCTCTCGCGAGTGAGCGGTGAGATTTCGCTAACCAGCGGTGTATCGCTCACTGGCTGCCGTTGACACACACGAAGTCGATTACACCGCTGAGTAGTGGGACGAAACCAGCTTTCGGTGACTCTCTCACCAGTGGCTAGTGAGGCGCTCACTATTGCACGGTGGAAGAAAAGAAAGGACGATCTGAAAATGAGAATAAGTGGGAAGGAATCTCTGCGTGCTCCCTTGCTCTCATTCCACATGGTCCTTTCTCTTTTCCGCAGACTCCTAAAACAACAGCAGGGTGGTTTAACTTCCATAAGAGCCAATGTAAACTCTAAAATATAAGTTTCCCCGCCCTCGGAGACGTTAGGACGGGCAAGTGAACTACAGTGAACAATGCTGGTTAAAGCGGCGACTGTGTCGCTACCTAGGACGTTAGAATTATTTTTTGAACTAACATAGGCTGAATTTTTCATCGAAGTTAAACCACCCTGAACAACAGCCAACGACAGCGATCGATACAGATCGATATATTTCGCTCACCGCAGTGGGGGTAAACTTGGATTGGGAATCGTGGCGGGAGTCTGCGGGAAAGAGAAAGGACGATGTGGAATGCGAGCAAGGGAGCGCGAAGATATTCCTTCCCTGGTTATTCTCATTTTCACATTGTCCTTTCTTTTCTTCCACCGTGCAATAGCGAGCGCCTCACTAGCCACTGGTGAGAGAGTCACCGAAAGCTGGTTTCGTCCCACTACTCAGCGATGTAATCGACTTCGAGTGTGTCAACGGCAGCCAGTGAGCGATACACCGCTGGTTAGCGAAATTTCACCGCTCACTCGCGAGAGAAAAATTTTATTTGACCCTTCACCGACAGTTAGTGTTGTCTCATTAGCCACCGGTGTAGCGTTCTCTCCGTATACCTAAAACAAAAACCAACAAGGCTAATTGAGGGGCCGGAAAGCATAAGGGCCTCTGCGCGCGGGACAGTTACAGTATTAAGGAATGAGTAAACGGACGGTGCGCTATTGAGCACGATTAGACGGGAATTTTCATCCGTTTTTAAAAACTGAACTCGCGATACCTCCGAAACTAATCATCCGATCTGCGCTAAATTTTGAGAAGTATGTTTCCTTGCTTCCATGCCGCCTCAAGATAAAAAATAATTATTCATCGTAAAAAAATCACAACTTAACAACAATCTTCTCTTTTGCATATAATATATATTTGTATTAATGTACATTGTACAAATTGAACACAGATTTTGAGAAAAAGTTTTTTATCTCATGGAAAAAAATCTTTGATTAGAAATTCAAAAATTTCTTATAAATAGCGATCGGATGTAAAAAAAAAAGATAGATGCTTAGTCAAAATTTTCTGATGATATAGGATTTTTTTATCTTTAAGGCGGCAGTGAAGCAATGTCATACGTCTCAAAGTTTGGTGCAAATCGGATTATTAGTTTCGGAGATATCGCGAGTTTAGTTTTTACAAACGGATCCAAATTCTCGTCCTATCGCGCTCAAAAGCGCTTCGTCCGTTCACTCAGTCCTTCATTCTCCAACTGTACCGTGTGCAGAGGCCGTTATGCTTTCATTGCTTTCCGGCCCTTCGATTGTAAGAGTAAACCTCAAATATGAGGGTTGATTTTGATACTTGACGGTATAAACCCTCAAGTTTGAGAGTTAACTCTCTACTTTAAGGGTTATCCTTGAAAGTCGAGGGTTAACTAGGAAGATAGTTAGATTGTCCCTTAATTGGAAGTGAATTTGGGAATGATGGGGGAGTGATGATGAAATTTTCTGACGGTTCTTGATTGAGTATTTTGATGAGGGCAATGTGTGTTAATGTCGAGCTGTGGTGTGTTCCCGGTGGCGGTGGATTCGTTGGGGGTACTTTGAATCATCGACGTCATCGTTATCAGCCCGCGAGGTAATTGACGCGCCGCTCCCGCAACAAGACTACTTTCCATCACTGCCACCACCACCGGGACCTCTCACAACTGCCAAAACGCCAAGTACGTGTCGAGCTGCATTTTGTTTTCTTAATTCGTTCGCATCTTTACGTTTCATTTATTAACTCGTTTCTACTGTTGAGTGCAGTAGGATAACGAAAGCAGAACTGTGATATTTATTGTGTGATAATATCAAGGTACTATTAATAAAAAATTTTTTTTAATGAGGGAATCGCCATTCAAGTTTTTGAATTACATTACTCAGAAAAAATAATATTGCATTTTCAAAAACAATGCTGGTTGTTAATATAAAATGGTTATCAAAAATAAGCAAGTTTTGTAAGTTTTCAAATTATCCAGAAACCCTTCAAGACATGCTTGCATCGTTTTCTTTTTTTTTTTCGTGAGTAGAGAGTGGTTACTCAGTTACCGTTTACTTTTCAAATCTCTGTAATTTTACTGAACCCAGCGAGCATTAGAATAATTATCAAAGTTGAAAAAATTTAATTTACACATATTTTTTCATAAATAACGATGTTTGGAATCCGTTAATTATACTTTCACGATTGAAAAAGTTGACTACTGCGAAACGTCTGGTTTCCAAATTTCCTAAACTTACTTTAATGAAACTTCATTACTTCACCGTAATTCTTCATCTTCCCTTCATTACCTTTTTATTTTGCCCCGCACTCCATCAGTTATGAAAGTTATGAAATCCCACAAACCTGCGATAAAGTCTCGAAATCTGTTCTCATGAGAAAGGTTGAGGGGGTCTTTGTTTTCAGGGTCAAAAACAGCTGTAGAAATTGTTAAAATGAAACATTTCTCAAAATCATCTGTCAAACGATAACCAAAGGTATCGAAAAACTAAATAAATTTGTTTTTTTTTTTTTTTTTTTTTTTTTTTTGGCGACTTACATAAGATGAATCGTGTCAACCGTTTCAATATGCATTTTTAGTACGGAGACACTTCGGGGTCAAATCAGAAACAGTCGAGATTTCAGAAAAATGCGTGTAAAAAGTCTAAAAATGAATAAATCAAATGCAAAAAACCGCACTTTGATAGCATTATGGGTTTCCCTACAAATCATTCTCGAAAAACAGTATCAAAAACGCAGCCGTAAACGTATACTTACGTAATATCAGGGACATTGCAGCGAAATTTTCCATGGTGGAGTAAACTTAATTTATTCTTGCAACATAACATTTTAGAAATCAATTCACATGATCGAGCTTTTACTTTTTAAGAAAATATAACTTTCCATGTATCATTTTTAACGTCTCTCAGTACTTTTTTTCAGTACGTGTACTATTCAAAAGATGATTTCATATTTTTACAAAAAATATAATTTATATAATATTTATTGTACCAACAAATTTATTTGTACATCATTTAACAAATATTTATGATAAAATATGATGTTTCATATAACAATTTAAACATTGAATAATGAATAATGAATATTATTTTTTTTAAAATAATACAGTGAAAAAATTTGATTTTCTCAAAACGTGTAACTAAACGCAAAATCCTTTTTATGGCGTTCTCTTTATATCCACTAGATTTCAATTATGAAAAAATTCAATTTTTCGAAACCGTGTACCTAGAAGAACTCCTTAAATTTCGAATTCATCATAAGAATTTAGAATAAAAAAAACTGGCATGAGTTTAAAAACTCGCGAGAGAAGTGAAACTTGTCACGGAAAACTACTGCAAGTTTAATTAAACAAAAAAGAAAGGTGCTTCAATTTTATGAGAAAAATAACTCAAGAAACCAGTAAAACCAAAGCATGAACTGCATTGAAAACTGTAGCCTGAAGCAGATTAAATTAAAATCGGAATTTTAAACGAATGAAATTCAAATTTAAATTTTAAGTTTGACGACAAAGTTTCACTTTTCTTCCACATTGTATGTATACCATACGATTTAATTGTAAGCTGTGGAAGAAAAGTAAATCTTTGTCGTCAAAAATCAAATGTATAATTGATTTTCACTAGTTTCAAATTCCGATTTTAATACAATCAGTTTCTATATATAATATATATAGATAATTCCTAGTGATAAAGAACATTCTGAGTTATAATCTGTTTCAAGCTACATTTGTTTTTCTTATAAAATTGATCCAACTTTCTTTTTTGTTTAATTGAACTTGCAGTAGTTCGCAATGAGAAGTTTCACTTCTCTCGCGAGTTTTTAAACTCGCACCAGTTTTATTGTATATAAAACACACCAGTTTTTTTTTTTCAAATGTTATCATAATGAAATGAGTGTAAAAAGTTGAAACTAGAAATGTGAATTTCACGTTTTAAATTTTCAACGCATTTATCAAAGAAAGAGAATTTTGTATTTTTTCACTTCAGAATAATGAACTTGATATTTTTTCCAAGTTAATTATCATTAAAAAATAAGTAATATGAAAAAATATGAACCATTATAAAATAGATAAAAAAGATGGAACTAAAAATGTTGGTTTCATCTTGATCATTTCTCTGAAATTCATCTTAGAATGAGCATTTTATATTATATTACACTGCTCGATCTCAAAACGGACCATCCCAAAACGGGCATATCCCAAATCGGACGAAATTTCTTCTGAAAACGGGCAAGAAATCGCAATCTGATTGGCTCTCAGCTAAAGAGGTTATGTTTACGATAAGCATGACATTCATACCGCGCAAGCGCGTCAAGCGCTGCCCATTTTCAGATCGGAGCCTCCACTCCGATCACGCCCGTTTTCGGATTTATTCAGGATTTTTCTTCGTCCGTTTTGAGATCGAGCAGTGTATATTTCACAGTATAAAGTTAAAAAAAAAGAATAAGATATTGATTTTTAGTTTCATTTGTCTGAAAATAGTGTTTTCGTAATATTTTTCTACTATTATTAATTGAATAACAAATTCTTTCTTTAACTGTAATTATAATAAAATGAATCAAAAAAATACAACTAAGAATGTCGGTTTTATATTTACTTTTTTCCTGAAATTCATGTAAGAATTAGCGTTTTAAATGTATGCAGAGCAATCACGAACGATCCCGACAGCACAAAAAATATCACCACAGTTTTGTAAGCTTTGAAACAGACTTTTTTCCCAAGCCTTTGTTACTCTCTCAAACGGATTTTACTCTCAACGAGCCATTAGAAGTTTCACTTCAAAAATAGAGAATTGTCGGTGCAAATTTTAAAATACCTTAAGATGAAAAACATGTATGTTTGGAAATTTTTTTCTGTGCGCACCCCTCATTTTCATCAATTGCTCTGTTTTTTTATAGAGTGCGACCAGAGATTCGTGAGCATAGAGGAAGGCCCGCAAAACGGGACTTTTCACGCGCCAAGCCTGATTAATCCCGATGGCGAGTCACGGCAATGCGTGTACACGTTCATTGCGGGGCCCAATCAGCGGGTCGAGCTCATATTCACCAATTTCAATCTCCGCGGCACTCCACCAGAGTGAGTCCAAAAAGATTTTACTCCCCCCCCCCCCCCCCCTCGGCCACGAAGCATGAAACGTTACGAAAATTCAAGAGAATGACGAATTTCGAACATAGTTTTTTCAGACGAAACTAGGCCCACGATCGAAACCGTACGTTTTTCCCACGAGCTAAAGGAGACGTCGAGAAAAATTGTTTCGGTTTCAGGAAACACTTGGTTTTTCGCTTATTCCCAAGGTTTTATTAGTGTGTTACGTAGATGTTTCGAGTTCACCTTTCAAACCATACAAGTTTTGACATGAAATGAGAAGTTTTCGGACGTGATGTTTTTCGAGGGGTGGTTTATGAATTACGTCATAATTTTTGAGGCGTTCTTTGGTTCATTTAATCCTGATAACATATAGTTCTAATTTGTTTTTTTTTTTGGTATAAAATAATGACTTGACGAATAATTAAGTAAATTTGGGAATTTAGTTTAATTCATTAAAATTTATTTATTTTTGCAATGATGTGTGTCATTTTTTTATTGAAAAATTGCAAAATATTAATTTTCCAAAAATCGTTATATATTCTACACATACATCAACATACAGAATTTTCAATGGATTTTTTCTGTGTAAGTAGTTTTGTAATTTATGACAGTCACGAGAATCAGAAAATCTATTAATTATAGAATTTTTCATACGGTGCATTTTATAATTGCTTTTTTTTTTTTTTTTTTTTTTCTTTGAATTTTCAATCATGTTTATAAAAACGTCCCGAAAAATTTTTCAGTATCGGACAGTTGACGTGATATCTTGAAATTATTCCTTATTAAATTAAATTCAAATTTTTAATCTAAACTCGAAATTTTTAAAGTTAAATTTGAAGTTTTGTTTTTTGAATGAAATATCAAATTTCATATCTGAATTCTCAATTTTTTATAATTTTAACTGAAAAATTTTTTTCGGTGCATTCACTTATAGAGAAATTTTTTAGTAGAGTACAAAACGTTTTATCATAATACAGTTGCAATCATAAATTTTGAAAAATCAAACATTGCTGGTATAATCGTGTTCAAAATATTTAAATTTTATTTCTAGATAGAAAAGATGTTCAAAATTTTTCAGCCCCTAGTAAAGGCTTGGGGGTGCAAGCGGCACGCAAGGAGGACGGAACTCTCTGTTCCTTGCGTTCCAACTCCGTCCTTCTTCTGTCCTTTGATTAAAATTCTTCCAAGTTTCACACTAAAATGCTTTATTTTCAAATATATATATATATAAAATTATTAAATTTGTTACGACCTGGTTGCGATAAATATTCAATTTATTATGAAGAGTTATATACACTTGTTCTCGAGGAAAAAAATACGTTTTCACGTGTTCTTTTATACAGGGTGCGCCATTTCTTATGTCGGCATGTAAACATTGAATAACTTGAAAAAAAAACAACCGATTTCTGTAAATGAGGTATTTTTATTTAGTTTGGTCCTTTACAATTTATTTAGACTAGTTTTTGAACACAACATCAATCAAGTGGCCGCCCTTATTGTTCACAGCAAAATATGCCCTTTTTGCGGCGTTTTCCATTACCTTTTCGAGCATCTCGGGTGGTATAGCAATGATTTCGGCACGAATATTTTCCTTAAGCTCTTCAATGGTCTGCGGCTTGCTGGCGTACACTTTACTTTTCAAATAACCCCACAAAAAGAAGTCTGGAGGGGTCAAATCTGGAGATCTGGGTGGCCATTCAATGTCGCCTCTTTTTGACATCAGACGTCCAGGGAATTTTCGTTGCAGAAACTGGATTGTTTGATTCGCAGTGTGGCAGGTCGCACCATCTTGTTGAAACCAGTAATCTTCAAGACCTTTTTCACGCATTTGTGGGCAGACATAGTGAGCCAACATCCACCGATATCGGTTTCCATCGATCGTTTGGTTCTCTTTGAAAAAATAAGGACCAATTATGGTTTTGGCGCAAACGCCGGCCCAAACAGTAACTTTTTGGTCATGCAATGGCGTTTCATGGATCTCGTGTGGATTCTGCGTTCCCCAAATGCGGCAATTTTGCTTATTAACGCCTCCAGAAAGTTTGAAATGTGCCTCGTCGGTCATTAAAATTCGCTTCCAAAAATCAGGTTCAGTATCAACTATTCGAGCGATTGTTTGTCCATATTCCAAGCGACGTGGATGATCTGTAGGCAATATTCTTTGTGTTAATTGCATTTTGTACGGAAACAAATGCAAATCATCTTTCAAAATGCGCCGTAGAGTGGTTCCACTGATGCCGAGATGCTGAGCGCGGTGACGATATGAAACTTTTGGGTTTTGGGCAACGCTCTCTCTGACAGCTTCAATCAGTTCATTTGAACGTCTTGGTCGTTGATGAACGGGTTGTTCGCGATCTTTCACTGTCCCGTGGTCACAAAAATTCGACACCAAACGACGAATAGTGTTGTCAGATGGTGCCTGTTTGCCAAGATATTTTCGACGATATGCTCGTTGAGTTAACACAACTGAACGACTATTTTCAATGTACAAAGTAACTATTTCAGCGCGTTCTTTTGGTGTGAAGCGATACATGGTTGAAATTGTACTGAATTGACGTTTCCAAAACAAGTGAAGTCAAGTAAATCGGTTGTCAAATGTTTAAGTTATTCAATGTTACAATACCGACATAAGAAATGGCGCACCCTGTAGAAAAACAACACAATATTTTTCAAAAAACTTATTGCTGATTTATTTATCAATGTCACAAGGTATTTGACAAATATTTTTAAAATGAAATCTTCGCAATTGGGTGCTCTACAGCAAAATGTGTTAAAATCCGATGTTTTTCGCGGTGAGCACAATTTCCCGAAAACCATTTATCTCAAAAGTCTGGATTTTTTAAAGATTGTTTATAACTATCATAGCCTGAGCGTGAACGAAGGATTTTAAATTTTGAACAAAACTTTTTTTCATTTGCTGCAAAAACCGAAAGCCCAGACGTTGAAACATCAAACATTTTAGGAAAATGACCACTATTTTCGTAAAAATATTAATTTAGCCAAATCCTTCGTTCTCTTGAAGTGTAAAGTTATGAAATAGAGGTTTTTTCTGGTTTTTTTTTATTGTATAATAACAGTTCCTTATTTATCATGCTCACCGCCAGCGGTGTCAGAAAAATTCTGTCTTGGCACAATGGTCGCTACGACCTTAATTACGAAAATTGTTTTCTGAGAAAATTCATAAAAAGCCTTGAGACATGAATACATAAATAGGCTTGGAGTTAAAAAAAAAAAATTTTTCTTTTCTTCTAGAAAAAAATGGTGAAAATGCTCTCTATTTCTCGAGCGCAAGTGTATATAGCCCCTTAATATTCTCCGAAATATGAATTTAGCTTTGAAAAAGTTTTTCACCAAAAAATTAAAAATTTCTTCAATTGGAATTCATCATTTCAATTTAAATGAATATAATTTACTTAAATAATTTCGATTTTGAATGAATTTGAATGAAAAAACGGAAATTTATACTTTGAAAATATTTAATTTTTTATCTAGAAAATTTTTCCAAGTCAAAAACAAAAATTCGTCAACTATTTTAAGAAAAACTAACAACATACTTGAGTATCGTGGATTAATATAATCATGTTCACGCCTTACCGGTTCTCTTCCAATAAAAAGCATATCAAAAAAGTTTTTCTTACAATTCACATTTTCCAACACAAATCTCTATATTCCTAAAATATTCTACAATTTTCATGGTATCGTACAATACATTTGTATGCGAAGCACATATTTGTGGAATGATAAATATGACCTAATCTGTAGAAGGGTACCTAACAGCCAAATCGATTGGATTGACTTCCTAGTTCATTTGGCATGACAAACAGGCTGAAAATAAGTCGATTTGGTCAATAGGTACCTTTCTACAGATCGGGTCACTAATCTTAAATAAAAAAGTAAAACTTAAAATAACTCAACCTTCAATCATTATGTTGTTTATAATTAATAGTAATCGTCGAAGGTGTGAAAATTACATCAAGATAATTGAATCATGCTTCATTTATTCTACTTAAAAACTTTTGAAAACTGTCGCACCTCAAACTATCGGATTCTGTGAAACCAAAGAACACTTTCATTATCTTATTTTAACCAACGACGTAATTTCTACACAAACCCATCGCAAAATACCTGTTCGTCTCCATAATTTTCAATCTCGTAATTTCCTTGATGAAAACGTCAACAATGTATCCGAACTATAAATAGCCCTCATTACGAAATCTTCCCTTTGCCGCGCATTGATCTAAACCACACTCGCAGTCTTTGTTCATCTGGGAATCAATTACCGTAATTAACTTGCGAGATTAAAATTTCAGCCTTGGGCGTATTCGCGTTGCACTTAACGTTTCCCATGTCATCAAAGTTGTTAAAAATACATCGAATTACGATAAAAAATCGTCATCTAAAATTAAAGAAGAAAGAATAAGAAACTCTCTCATATGTGTAGTGATGGAGGAAATGCGTGATATGACATCGCTTGAGCTTGCAATGATTATTGTAAACGTTAATTAAAAAGCCTGCCACTGAAGCATTATGTGATCGTGACGACTGTTTATGTTCATACAAAATACGTGTGTGTTTTACGTTTGCTGCTTGGGGCGTTGCAGTGGATCTGCTGTCGGAGAGTTACCCGCGTGAGTATTTTCAAGTGCTTTCTCTCCTTCACGATTTTCCTCATTTTTCCGATAATTCTTTCGGACCTTGTCGCGAAGCAAAATTTTTCTCTCCACGCTAGGTACTCTCCTTTCCGAGTCTTTCATCGCGAAATCTCACAACAAACGGTCCGTGGCACTTGGAGAATATGATGACACTTGCTATCACTCTTCTACATAAAGTTTTCGACCCCGGAGGGATTTTTCTTGAAAAAACATTCCAAAGAGGATCTCAAACTCAGTCATGAGAAGTGATAGTGTGTTTTTTTGGACTGGGTATCAGGCGAGAAGTTTTTCGAGCATTGAGCATTTGGAGAATTTATTTATGCGTCGCTTAAGCAAACAGAAATTGCTATTTTGTAATTTACTTATTCCACACGACGATTGTGATTGTCATTGGCAAATGATTTTATGCTTCCGTCTTAAACATGACCATTTGAACTGATAAGATGAAAGGCAGTATATATTTAGGAATTCGACAAAAAAAATTGTGAGATTAAGTCACGAAGTTGATTGGGTATGAAATAAAATTGTTGGTATCTCTGTTGGTATGTTTCAAAATGTATTATTTTTTTAGATCAATAAAAATCTTGAAAAGGGTGGCAAACACTGGCCACCGAAACGTAGAAAATAAAATTGGGTTGCTGAGTCATTTATTACCTACAAAAAAAAAAAAAAACAAATTAGTTGTGCAAGTCTTTTTGATGCGACTATACTTTCTGCAGATATTTATTTTTTTTAAGAAATTTAGTACAAAAAAAATTTACAATCAAGATTTCCATATACAAGTTCCTTATACCTACCATCTCGCGCTAAGAAAACAGCAGGACAGAAAATTTCGAATATGAAAAAAATTTTAACTTGCAATGTAAAAAATCTTTTTCTTTTCTTTTTAAGCATTTCTAAGTTGCAACCTACGCTAAAAATATAACTTTGGATAGATTAACATATGTAAGTTTTGTCTAAGTCCTTTTTCATATTTTTACTTAAAACTAAAGAATTCATCATTTTCAAAATCTCCATTTTTTTTATCGCAGAAGTATGATCTGTAGATAAATAAGAATCGTTGAAAAATGTAAAAATATAGAATCATTTTTTAAAAAAAGATTCAAAACTCGAATTGAAATTCGAATTATGTGTATATTTACAGAATACTTATAATTTGAGAATGTATGTTTTCAAACAGTCGATTTCCGAGTTTCTTTGTTTCACAGGTATTCAAAATTTAAACATGTCTGAAAATTTTAAATATATACGTTCGCACAATTAGTTTATATATAAGTGAGTAATCTGTGATTTTCAGGGTTTTATTAAATAAAGATATTGAATTTTTCTCACCGAGTTCAATTTATATTTTTATTTAGTACATAGGACTTTTATTCAATTGAAAAAAGTTATCGAAAACGTGAAAGACTAATGGTTCCTCATTATAATATTGAAATTTCGAACAACATTTTTCTGAATTAAAGTATATACTCTCAGAATCCCTAAATTCGAGAGTCGACGTTTTCGAACAACCAATTTTCAAGTTTTTTTTTTTTTTTTTTTTTTTTTTTGATATCTTAAATCTTGAAAAAGCACAATATCTTATATCTGAAAAATGCAATAAGAAAATCGACAATTTGTGAAAAACCCGTGATTTTCAAAATTCCATGAATTCAAGGCAACGAACTTTGTTGTCTGAATTCAATTTCTTTTTTTTGGATGTAAAAAACAGAATTCTAACAATATGAGAAATTTTGATAAAAAATTTACAAGTCTCTCTAATGACTGTCTTATGTGTCTTATGTGAAAATTGAAGATTGGGATAAAATATTTCTGATACCTTATGATATTCACGTAATTCCTGAATTTGAGAATTGACGTTCACAAGCAAACAATATTCCTAAAGTTTTTAAAATTCATATACGTATTTCAAAATCTTGAGAGTGGAATATATTTTATATTGCAAGAATGTACCAATTTATTGAAAAACTAAAAAAATTTTTTGAGTCTATGACTTTATTAATGTAAACTTTTCTTTCCGAACTTAATTACTTTGTCTTTGATATATTTCTAAAACTTTGAAAATCCACGTCATTTAATATTTATACTCGAGGGTTTTTTTGTGTATCTTTTGAAAAAATAGTTTCAACAGTAATCTAAATTATAAATTGTTGATGTCGGAATTTTTGATTATTTCTGATAAAATGATGGAATAATCTTGAAATCGATAAAATGCCAAACATGCAGTATTTTGTGAACAAGTTTGAAAATAAAAAAATTGTTTCATTGTCAATATATGTCAAAATTTTTGTTTCGTAACACGAAATTTTTTATCGCAAGACGAAAAAATTTACAAAATGCCGTCATTGCAATGCATGAATTTCAATAATTTTTTTAAAATTTAAAATCTCTATTAGAGTGACATAATTATTTTAATAATTTGGAATAATAGAAAATTTTCAATTTCCATGATGCATATGAATTCTAATATTCTGAAGTCCTGATGTCCACAAACCTATGAGTATGTATTTCCTATTTATTATAAAAAAAAATTGAACATACCTATATATATATACTTGACATTGCACTAGTTCCTGAATCGTACAAGCATATATCTGTCTTTTTCTAATGCTAACAGATCAGAATAGAAAGAGACGAAAGAACTTGTACGACTCAGGAACGAGTGTAATAAATTTTTTGAAATTACAAACTTGTAATACTGCGAATGATTTCTGTATTTTCAAAAATTCCTACTATAAATGACATAATTTTGTCAATTCTAATTTCGAAACTATGATATCATAAAGAAAAACTTTGAATCCCTAATATTCTGGAACTCTAATAGAATCCTGATTAATATCATCTCAAACAATTATGTTTCGCAAAAAAATGACTGCACAAATGACCAATGCATTAAAAATACTTGCACAAATGATATTTGTTCATCCATATGATGCGTAAAAACAAACTGCACCAGATGACGATTCCTAATATGCTCAGTACACGAACAACTTTTGCTCGAATAACGTCCAGCCCTTCATTGTTTTTTGTGCTACAAGGTATTGTTCGATGTCAAATTTCGCGCAAAATTTTTCATCTAGAGTAAAAATCTGGACGAAAATCACGGGATTGGATTTTTTTTACCCACACCTCGATCATCTCACTCGCGACGTTTAACGATTACTCGATTAGTGTCCCCGGCGCTAAATTTAGCGCCGAGGGTTTATGGAGTACTCGAATCTCACATTTTCCGTTGACAAGATCGGTCAGGGAAGTATGCCCGAAAATATGTTCTACGTGTTGGGGAACGTTCCTTTTAGATGCAAATTTCATTGGACTTTGTTTTTCCATTCGGTGGCATGATGGTTTTTATGAATTTTATCACACGAGAGTTTTTGGGAGCGTCACCGTCGAACGAGGCGAGTCAAATCAATTTTTCCTGGAGATAAGGTGTTTTCAGTTATGAATCATCTATAACCTCCAGAGATGGATTTGTTTGTTTGTTTTTTTTTTTATCTTGTTTTTTAAACGGTCGGATTAACCAATTGGATTTTTTCCGGAAACGCTTTTAGAGTCTGAAAGTCGAATTTTCTCCAAAAAAATAACGCAACATGGAAAATAGAAGAAAATACATGAAAGGACGCGAAATTTTTCTCCTCTCGAGAGAATTCCTGGGTCGAATTCGCCATCCTTTGAATAAAACATAATGTTGTTGATTCAGTTCGTCCGGTTCGACGGTACGTTCTATTTGTTCTTTACATTCTAGTCTTTATTGTGTACAATCGATGAAATGCAGGCATGTTAGTGCGCAGTTGACACTAGTGACAATGAAAAATTAGGGTATTGCAGACGTTTTCGTTCACCTTTGTTTTCTATTATTTCATGTTCTGTTTCACGGTGAATTAGTTTGTTTTCATTTGAAATTCGTGTTACGGTGCTGGCTCTGCATTAGCGTTAGACGCCGTAAGCATAGAAAAGTTATTTATAAGTTGACAGGATTTGTACGAACAAGGCGCTTCTTGCACGTTTGTTCACAGGTACTCCTACCTCTTCGTTCCCATTTTTCAGGACGCGCGCCGAAGCATAATTATTTAGTTTCTTCTCTAACGCCATGAATTTTCCACATATTTCCACGCTCTTCCTCAGATCATCTTCTTTCCGTTTACTATCTCCAACTTATATAGATGTGACTTACGTGTTTTCAGCCATGTTCTTAACTTGCGCCATTTTCTACGCGAGTTCCTGCAAGTTTCCACTTCGAGCCAGCACTGCGTTCATTGAAATTATGTAAATCACTTTTTAGGACAAACAGACGAACAAGATACCTTTGACTACTTGATTTCCCATGTGACATATACAGTGCCTGGAGTGTTATTAGTTTTGTGAAACCAAAGTTTGCGGGTGCTTGATTGAACAGACGTTTTTGGGTACACTGAGGAAAAAAATTTAGTACTTTCCGACGTATTTCTCGTAAAAATTACTTGGAAATTGTAATTTCTGCAATATTACATTTTATTTTATAATATTATTGTAGGTTTCATCATTTTTACCATACCTTACTTTAACCAACAGGGCCGTTGAGAGGGAGGTGGTAAACGGAGAAAACTCCCTGGGCTGAAGGCAGTACTCGTACTTGGGCCATTTTCTATGGATTTTCCTGAAAATTTGAGAATTTGATCTTGATATTTTACCTAATCTATGGTAAAAATTTCATTATTGCTTACCGCGTGAATTTTTGAGTTATAATTTTTTGAAATTAACACGCATATATATGGGGAATCGTGAATTTCCGCTCATATATCACAAAATTTTCTATTATTTATCCTAAACAAGTTACTGAAAATTACTTTTTTTATGAAAATCAACAATGAAAAATTACAACAAGGGCTACCAAACTATTTTTTGAGGAATGAAAAACACACAGTGGTCTAAAACCTCGAAAAATCGTAAACTGCAAATCATAATTTGTTTATAGAAAAGGAATCGTTTAAAAACAAGATATATCCCTGTATAGGCTAATGAAAAATAAAATTGTTGTGGGGAAAGGGCTATAACCCGGCCGATTGTGGATATTTCTTTATGCTTGTTTTTTCAAGTGGACAATGCACGATTAAGAAATTATCACTTTTAAAGAAAAAAATTTATTTTATCAAATAAAGGGTTGTTTCGAAATTGCTCTTTTTTTCATCAAATAATCTGCAAACGATTACGAGGATTTAGCATTTTTGTGTCTATATTGTTTTGTTTCATATTATTATGAAACTTATGTTTTACGCACATAGACAACACAAGAAAGGTTTCAATGAATATAATGCAAATTATCGTGTATTCTACTAAACTTAGTGTACAGAATTTAATTTTCGTGTATTAAAATATAAATTCAATTTTCGAACTTTTATTATTTAAGTGTCCAGCTGGTAGAATATGATTTTTATGTACTAAGAGTTAATGAAGTAGCAAATGGCATTCAATAAAAATTCATTTCAAATTGTGAAATCTACAATACATTTTTATGATGTTAGGTATTCATAATTGCGATATAATATTGACAATATTAATAAAACATAATGTAACAAAAATATTTCAGATTGATAATAATAATTATCACTCTGATTAGGGCAATATTTTATAATAATAATTACTGTTTTTTTTCCTCAGTGCATTATATACATACTGTAGACTTGGAATCTGTACTTGGGAACTAATTATTCTTAGTTATAACCAAATTTATAAAGGGAGGGGGGGGGGGCTAAGAGGAGTTGTCATATCAAACTTTTGGCAAGATTCTTTTGTGAATTATAATTGTATGCACACATATATAGTTGAAATTTCAAAACATTCTCGAAAGTTTTTAGTTTTTTAGATTTGATTTAAAAAAATTCTTTGACTATAATTAAAAAATTTTATTTAAAATAAATGATTCGTTTCGAGGAATTACGATTTTCGTAGTTTTATGATTGATTTTTTAAAAGTAAATGCTAATCAATCGCTTAACTTGCTGCAAGTTGAATTCATAAGCGAAACGTTGATTTCTTTTAACTCTGTGAAACGTCAAAGATATTGTTTAAATAAATTAGATTTTAGAAATTTGCTGCAGATAGTAGGTATTTGAATGATTCTTGGTTACAATTTTTAAGGGATCGATAGTAGAATTTTCAGCGAAAAATTCACTTATTCCGTAATATACAAGTTTGTCTAACTAAAACGCTTTTGTTCTACTTAAAAGTTCGAAGCCATGGATATTTTCATGATTTTTAGACACTGTATGGTGTCTAAACTTGTGAGATTCGTTATACATATTAAAGTGATTATAAAAAAATGAATAATCAAAATATCAGCAGGTTTTGAATTTCCCGAGAATTGAATTTTTCGTAACGAAATTTCATTAACCAGTAGAAGTATTCTATTACGATCTATCACACAACTTGAGCAGCAATTTGAGCAGATGAAAAGAAATAAATTTCTGAAACCTCAATTCTTTGAGAATTGTGTCAAATTTTTTGAACAATGTATTCCGAACTATGTAGAAATATTTACGTAAACTTTATACAAACTTGCCATGAGCACAAGTTTACATAGACAGTTTGAGAAAAATTGGCGTAAGTTTTGAGTGCATACTTTGTGTAAATTTTTACTTACATAATTATTTAATGTTACGTTGAGTACTTAGTCTGTTTTTAATGAAATTCATGTAGACAGTTTACGTTAATTGATTAATGTGAGCAGTTGGCATAAACTAACTTATTCTTATTTGGTTACCAGATCTCTGCACTGTTTGCATGATTGTTCACGTAAACTGTTTACATTGCGTTTGCAAAGTGTTTATGTTAAATATCTGAAATACTATACTGTATTTTACTGTATTTAGTCCAGTTTTCTTTTATTGTACGTGTATTTCACTAATATTGTGTTTTTGTGTAATTTCACCAAAATCCAAACCAAAACAAGAGTTGCCTCTTCAGTCAATTTCTCTTATGAAAAAAGGTCTGCTTTTTCAAACACCCATGAATGACACCTCATCACGAACAATCTACAAAAGTCGTACTCTCACCAGTAATAGAAAGTAAAACCTTTCTGATTCTTTAACTAATTTTCAATTTATTATAGAGAAGATAGCAAAGATGTGGATTTTGTACGAAGCGAACAAAATGTTGCAGTTGTTTTCACGAATATATGGACGTGTACATGGAGCTACGTTCAGAGAACACGACGAAGCTGATAGACACACCGTTCGGGGGCCGTTATTGCGGGCCCATTCCACCTCGCAGACGCATTTCCTTGTACCAGGGAATCGCCCTCAGCTTCTACACCGACAAAAACTTCACTTTGCCTACCCTCTTCGACGGGCGTTACTCTTTCATAAACGCTTGTGAGTCTCTGATGATCTAAACTGAAAAAAAAAAAACAGTATTTTCGATGCAAATATACAATAGGGTGTCACTTATTTTGGCGATGTTGGAATTCTTTCCATTTCGGGGTGTAAATCAATCAAGATATTAAAAAAATTTTTTTCGGAAAGTTTGAAGCAGATCGGACATGATTAACACTCGCCGTCAAGTAGTTTTTCATACATTTTGTTCGAAAATTCGTAAATTTCGCAAAACTTATGATACATGTTTAAAACTTGGCAAAGTATGAGTGTATAATGTTCCGTTCAAAACCAAATTTTTCCGGATTTTTCTATCGCTGTTATCGATATTTTACAAGCACTGAAAAAATGCAAACATGTACTTTTTCGGTGCTTGTAAAACATGAATAACAGCGATAGAAAAATCCAGAAAAATTTGGTCTTGAACATGACATTATACACTTTAACTATGCCAAGTTTCAGAAATTCATCATCATTTTTGTATTAGTTATAAATTTTTCAACAGAATGTATGAAAAACTACATTTAAATCCCATTTAAAACTTGATTCGTTTTGTGGCACGTGTTAATCATGTCCGATTTGCTTCAAACTTTACGGAAAAATTTTTTTTATATCTCTATTTATGATAGGTCCTGGAATGGAAAAAATTCCGACATCAACAAAATAAGTGACACCTCGATGTACTATACACTTATAGTTATGTGATTTCCTCAAATATAGGCCCACCATATTGCGGAGAAAAACAAGGAGGACAGAAAATTTCGAATATAAGAAAAAGTCTAACTTGCGATGTAGGAGATAATTTTTTCTTTATTGTGAACATTTTAAGCTGCAACCTACGATAAAAATGTAACTTAAGATGAATGTACGATTGTGATTTTTGTCAAAGAGCTTTTTTATTTTTTCACAAGAAATGAAAGAATTATTCAATAAAAAAATTTTTTTCCATTGAAGAAGCGGGTTCTCTAGTGAATAAAAATCGTAGAAGAAAAAGAATGTACAACTGCGAAATTATATCTTTTTAATAACACTGTGTGCCCAAAAACAACTTTGAAAATTCCAAAAACATGAAACTTGTGTAGAACGGTTGATAATCACCCCCTGAATACTCCCACCAAACGTTTTTTCAAGATAAGCCCCCGTTTTCGTTAAATAAATTAAAGAAATTTTTTCTCAAAAACATGCTCTAAATCACGTAATATTGGTCCTTCTTTCTCGAACAAAAGACGATTTGTGTTTTCTAATTAGATCCTATTTACATTTCTACGATAAAATATGTCGAAATCTGCACGCGAAACATTTTGGAATCGCGCTCGATGAGTCTTCATTTTTCTATAGCTTCTCCTCCTTTTTAAAAGTCCCGTTACTCCCGTTTCATTAATGGCTTCGGCACTCGAATGAGTCACACTGTATCCCGTGTTGATCAATTTCCCGGACTTTTAAAAAGGAGTTCCAGCTATAGAAATATAAAGACTCATCGAGCGCAATTTCAAAATGTTTCGCGTGCAGATTTCGACACATTTTATCACAGAAATGTAAACAAGGTACAATTAGAAAACACAAATCGTCTTTTGTTCGAGAAAAAAGGACCAATATTAAGTGATTTAGAGCATGTTTTTGAGAAAAAATGTATTTAATTAATTTAACGAAAAGGGGGGCTTATCTTGAAAAAACGTTTGGTGGGAGTATTCGGGGGGTGATTACTAACCGTTCTAGACAAGTTTCATGTTTTTGGAATTTTTGAGGTCACACAGTGTAATGTGAAAACTCGAATACGATTTTCGAAATTCGGAAAGACAGACATAAAATTTCTCTTCCAAATTCAATTTATATTTTTACTTATAACACAAGTATCTTATTAAATATAAAAAAAAAAAAAAAAAAAAAAAAAAAAAAAACATTAAAAACGTAAAAGACTGATTGTTTCTCATGAGAATTTCGAAATTTCGAACGTTTTTTTGAATTGAAGTATGATATTCACGGAATCCTTAAATGCGTGAATAGACGTTTTCAGACAACCAATTTCCAAGTTTTTTTTTTTTTTTTTTTTGTGCAAACATCTTGAATCTTAAGAATTCACAATATTTTATGATGGTTTTCATAACTTCTTGAATTCGAATTGAAATCGAATTTTTCTGTCTGAATTCAATTCTTTTTGTACCATGCGTGTGAAAAACAGAGTTTTAATAATATATCAAAATTATATCGAAAATGTAAGAGTCTCTTTATAATTATAATTATTGTTTCACGTGAAAATCGGAAATTAAAACGAAATTTTTCTAAATTGAAGTAAAATACTTACGGAATTCCCGTATTCGAGAATCGACGTTTCCAAGCTACCACTTTGCGAGTTTTTTTAAATTCACAAACATATTACATCTTGAGAATATGAATAATAATATATATTTCAATAATTCTACGATAAATTGAACATTATAAAAAAAAACCTAAAATTTTTTAAATATTATGAATATAATAATGTAAACTTTCCTTTCTGAACTTGGATACTTTGTCCTATATATATTTCTGAAACTCTGGAAATCCGCGTCATTAAAAATGAATACTCAAAAATTCTTTTTTTTTTCGATTTCTTACTTCATGATTTTTCTTAATTGTATATTTTATTAATGTCAGAATTTTCTTGAATTTAGATTATAGAATCGATCAACTGCTAAATATGCAATACTATGTGAACAAGTTGAAAATTACAAAATTGTTTAAAAGTCTTAAATGTTCGAATTTTTATTCGGTAACACGAAATTTTTTCATCATGATAAAATGAAACGTGCATGCTACACGAATTCCGGATTTTTTTTCTTTATTATCTTTTTTAGAGCGACATGATATTGATATTTCTGAATAATAGAAATTTTTCTAATTTCCATGATACATGAATTATGATATCCTGAGGTTTCGATGTCGAAAAATACTCGACTTCAAACTTCTCGTCATTATAAAAAAACTTAAATTATATTTACCAAGTTTCCAACTCTGACTGTATGAATTTCAAATTTTTAAAACTCGTGAAATTACAATTTCATAATACTGATGATGAGGAATTATTGATATTATATGATTGCTGAAATATTAAACTTAAATCAAGAAATGCCTGTGTTCCCAAAAATTTTTGTTAATAATTACATAACTTTATCACTTCTTATTTTATAATGAAAAACTTTGAATGCCTCATTTCTTGAACTCTAAATACAATAACTTTTACTTATAAGCTCATAGCTCATAAACAATTATTTCGATTAACAAAAGCAGCATGTCATCGGAAAGTTTTCAAGTACACCTTTCGAAATATTATGTTTGTAGAGTCAGTCTTTGCAGATACTTCTAAACATAACGAAAAAAAAAACCTGAAAACCATCTGTTTTGCCAGTATTTTGAAAACGCTTGAAAAAATAGTCTAAATGATAGTTATTTTTGTACTCAGCAACCCAAAAATATTTCAAAAAACTCTTTTGTTCCAGGAAGTTTCGATTATCAAAAAATTTGTAATCTAGTGTTATAATCAAATATGCAAAGGGATTTTCTGTAAAATAATAAAAACTTTTTGATAATTCTCTTTGATATTTTGATAAGAAAGTTTTTCTACCTATCATACGATTAATGATGCAAAAATATTAGTATATTGCGTAACAAGGTCCTTAATTTTATACTCACGAGTATGAAATTTGTAGACCAAGACGGCCAAAGTCTAGTTTTATATCAATTTTAAAATAATAAATTTGTAAATTTGTATATTTTGCATTTATTTTTTTTTTACCTATAATTGAGAAAAATATTTTTATTTAATTTTTTACGTGGTAATTTTGATCCTTAGAAAAATCTTATAAGAAAATAAAATTTCTCATAAGAATATGTAATATATTTGATAAAAGAAAAAAAAAATTTTTAATTTTAAATCAATTCTTCATAAGTAACTGCAGTTTATTATAGGATTTTAATAAGGTCACCTTATAAAAAATTGGGTAGTGAGACGTTTTTTCCCCTCAATAATTTCCACTCCGTTTTTTCTACTCCTTTTCTTCCACGTGGATTAGAAAAAATGGCGTACAATCAAAAAATTGAATTCTTATATAAAAATTTATTTTCTTATTAGGTTTCCATAAGGATCGAAATTGCGAGTGTTGAAATTTTCAACGAATTAATGAATTTTCATTTTTTTTGTTTTCACACGAGTAAATATGCAAATTCTGTCATAGTTACGCACGTCCTTTAATATGCCTTTGCGAGTAAAACGAGTTTAGATTTTTTGAACTGAAACGCAAAATGGGTTTTTAAGGCTAGAGGTGCATAAATTACATTATTTGATATTTGAATGGGTTAAAAACACTCTATACAGAGTTTCTTTAAATTTCTAGAAATTCGGATACCACTGTTTGAAACTTTCTTAAACTTGAAAAATCATTAGAAAAACAAAATTGGCGTATTAAGGTGACTTTTAACAAATATGAGAATTGTAATGCAAGTCGCAGACGAGGATTGTCATCAGATTCCAGTGGCGGACTAAGTACTTGTGAGGCCCAGGTGGTCCTGACGTAGGTTCCTTCCTCTAGTTCTGATGCCTTTTTTTTAGAATGCAGATGAAGATTTTTTATGTTTCACGATGGCACATGATTTTTAACATTGCCAATCATGTCGTATATTTTTTTCACTTTTTCAATTTATTGGTAGCCCCCTTAATCGTGGGGCCCGAGGCGGACCGCCCCCCCCCCCCTCAAATTCGCTGCAAGAATCACACTCGTCAAGGAATTATTATGCGTTTAACTTTTGGTTCAATATGAGTTCTAAAGGTTTCCAGCTTTGCAAATTTTTTATTAAATCTTTTAAACATAGAAAAACATTGAAAAATTGCATATATTTTGATTGGCGTGAGAAAGTTACTTTCAGCGAATTTGAGTGTTGTGTTGCAGGTCGAAGGCAAGGGTTCCTCAACAGATTCGTTGAAAGGAACTATTTTAGTTATACCGAGAGCGTTTTGTTCAGCAACTTGAATGAATGTGAATTTTATGGGATTGGGTCGATGAAAATGAGTATTTCCCAGAGTGTTGAAGAAAAGGGTTTTTCTGGTGTTTCAGCGGAATTCGAGGTGGGGACGCCGACGTCGAGTTTACCGTGTTCCTTCGTAGTGAACTCAACGGTGAAACGTTCCGGCAACATTTTGTCGCCCACTTACCCAGGAAGTTACCCGAAGGACCTCACATGCACTTATCGATTTATCGGCGCATCAGGTCAAAGAGTGCGACTGGAATTCCGCGATTTCGATCTTTTCTTTGGCGGAATTCAGTAAGAATCGTGACAATGGTGGATATAGGGGAGGAGTGGGGGGAGGGAAAGGGTACGAAAAGAATTTTCATTGAAAACGTGCTTTGGAGTTTGAGAAGAATTGGGAAACATTTCAAGTTTTTCGAGTTTTTTTCTCTAGGATGTTTAGGAAAAGCACACTTTGTGAGAACCTTTGAACGAAATTCATTAGAGAGAAAGTATTCTAGAAACGTTATTCGCCATTTGATGGTATCTTTTTTACGGTAATTAAATAACATAAAAGATAATTTATAGACGGTTTCAACAAATTTTATGAGAGGTTGCGGAATCTTTGAGGTAGTTGTTGTTAGACCAATGAAATCGTTTTCAATCGTCTAAGGTACTTCAGAATGTTTAAATTTTGAGAAACTTTTTACAGCAGTCTTCTCAATTTTTTTAAAACTTTACTAATTTTTTTTTTTACTTTTATCGCTCCCATGTCTTTGAAAACATTTTTCATTCTTTTTTCAACGATCTAAAATAATTGATAAACCAGCATTTGAAATTTCCAAATTTCGAGTCCAATCGAGTTTCTGGAATGCTATTATCTGGAGCGATACTTTAGCATAAACGTTTTCCGGAAAAAAAAATTACTAGATAGAATGAAAATTTTCTCATTTTTTTTACAATTAAAAACAAAGTACAAAGATACCATTCAAATTAGAGAAAAAATAAAATAATGTAATATAATTGGAATTTTATTATGAAGATTGTCTTATTTCATTCAACTAGAACGCATTACAGATTATTTAAAATTGGGATATAATAGTATATTACATTACTAGGACTGTGAAATCATTTCCCATGAGTGCGAGGATTGTGGTCCGAGGCGAAGCCGAGGACCATAATCACACGAGTGAGGGAAATGATTTTACGCCATTTTAACCTTAAAACTGACATTTTGACGTGACTTCTCGGTTATTATGGCGTAAAATACTTCACGTGCCTGTTACGTAATGTACTATTACGTCCGAGTAATGTACGATATTTTACATTACGAGTACGGTAAAGAAACTTTTGTACCGTCGAGCGGTACGGTAAAGTGGACTTCACGGTATCGAGTAATGTAAAATACATTAATGCAAAGAAAACATTCGCCTTATTTTCGTTGAAATATAATACAATAATCGAACACCTGGAAAGCGCTCGGGAAAACACCTCGTGAGCGCTCGGGACAGTTAGAGAATGAAAGAATGAGTGAACGGACTCAGTGCGAGTAGACGAAAATTTTAATTACATTTTTAAAAACTGAACTCGCGAGATCTCCGAAACTATTTATCTGATTTGCACCAAATTTTCAGACGTATCGCTCTTTGCTTCAGCGCCGTATCCTATACAAGAAAAATTATCTTTTTTTATAAAAAATAGATAAGTAATAAAAAACAATATTTACTTTCGCATACAATCGCTATTGATGAAAAAAATTTGAAATTTCAGATAAAGAGCCTTTTTCATTTCATAGAAAAAAGGATTCTTGATCAAAAATCTGGAAATTTTTAATTAAAAGAATGAAAATGAAACAAGATAACTACAGAGGTACTTCTTTAAAGCGGAATTACTAGTGATTCTCATATTTTTAGAAATAATCAGAAATAAAAAAATGCCTGATTGCTTTTCGATCATAATAAAATAATACTCATGGACATTTGAAATGGGGTATAAAATGAAGTAATACAAATAGACCGTTGGAACTGAATAAAAAAAATTATCTTATTTCTATCTAGCAAAAAAAAAATTAGGCATCATTGGAAACAAATGAAATTATACTACTTCAAATTTTTAGAACGTGAGCAACCGTTATTCATTAGGCTTTTTATGCACGTGTAATGGAAGCAGGCTGCAAAAAAATTTGTAGTACAATTTCTCTACAATCTACAAGCTTTTTCTTTTATTAAAACTTGCATCATAGTTATTCCAGAAAGAGAGCGCTTTCTCATAAATTATATAATTCAAAATAATAATATATAATATATAAAAAACATGATCATAAATATCATATAAAATTTACTATATATTACATTTCTTATATTAATCATAATAGTAATAATAACAGCAATAATATTAATAATAAAAATAAAAATAATAATAACAATCATAATAATAATCATAATCATAATCATAAACATACAAGCGACACATGAAGATTAAGAATGCAATAGCTGAGTGGATTAACGTGTGATCTGCAACACAAAGAGTCCAAGGTTCGAATCTACTTTTCAGAAAAATTTTCTGACATTTTACATATTATTTTTGAGTATCGAAAGATCAATCTAAACAATGAATTAATACCTTCAGCATGATATTGTTTGTATAAATTTTACTCATAATAAACAATAATAAAACGAATGAAAAATTAAAAAATTACAGTACTCCTTGTTGAACATGGCCGCGGTTTTCTTTGTCACTCCCATATGCCGCGACGTCACATCAATGGCTTAGAAAAGGACAACCGCGGCACTATTCAGAAGGAGTACTGCATTTTTTGTTGTATTAAAAATACCGAATTCAGTGTTTTCTTCGATGTACGATATCACACCGAAATTTGATGTCCGTACACCGAAAATTTTCGGTGTTTTTTCTATAAGGATCGTTCGAGATAATAGCATTCCGGACATTTCATTCCAGTAAATTTTTTTTGGGATTACAGTAGTTCCAGAAAACATTTGTTTTACAAAACGTGTTTCCTAAAATTGGTAGAAACCTTTTTAACAAGTTTTGAACTAAAAACTTTGAATAATAAAAACTCGCATAAAATATTCTTTCTAATTTTGTCATCGGGTCATCCTTCTTAACAAACATGACATGATGTCAGAAAATCTCATGAATAAACTCGGAACAATCTCTTTGGCTTCACTTCTTTTGCAGCTGTCCCTTTGACTATGTCAAAGTCTACGATGGGCCGGACCATTCGTCTGCTTTAGTGGGCTCCTATTGCGGACAGCAACGTAATTTAGTCGTGTACTCGTCCGAGGCGGATTTTTTCGTCGAATTTTCCACGTTACAGCGTACTGCGAACACGCAAAATCGCGGCTTCAAAGGTATTTTTGAATTTTCGGAGAGCTTTGTTAAACTAGGTAAGTCTCGGGATTCCACATCGATTTTCCTCCTCTATTTACGAGGATAATCGACTCTGTGAGGTGAACAAACTATTTCTCGATTCATTATGTACGAACAAAGGAAAATTATAATCTCCTTAGAAGAATTATTGTCATGATAAATATTTTCTATCCTTTTTATAATTATGCAAGAGAGTATTTTCCGAACTGCATCGCAGGGGCGCGGGCAAAAAATTTTTAGGAAGGGTTGAAAAATTCATTTTTCTTCATTATTTCATGGTTTTCGATATTCGACGATCTGCTTACTAGAGCACAATTTTTCAATCATTCAGAGTTTTCAAAATAACGTCATTGATCGGAAGATTATTGTTTGTTACTTTCAAAATTCTTAATTGGAGGGTACTACACGGAATATTTCTTCTATTTGCACTAGCGAAAGTTTTGTGAAAGAATTCGAGATTTTTTATCAATCCCTCTGGAAACTACCTCGACTGTTTATTTTTGTTCGAAAATAAAAAGTACACGAGAACTTTCCCAAGTACATGAACCATGATTACGATTTTATTACAAAAAGTCAAACTTTGAAAGGTAAAAAAAGCCTCGGGAAGAAATCCTTTACAGCGAAACTCCAAATAAAACTGTTTCCGAACAGCCCAAGTTTGCTCCTTGCGCATAGTTGGAAAACCCGACGTTTATTCATTGTTCAAAATTTCGCCCCATAAAAAGTGCCTTTGCAAGCCTGGCGTTCATGTCCTCGTTGTGAGAAACTTTGCAACGTTGGTTTGCTTGAGCTTGATATACGCAAAAGTAACGCCAAGCCGGAAAAAATATGGATTTTCGTGACCTCACGGGGTGGATTATTCTTGTGAGGGAGATAAAGTGACGTAATGGTTTCGCTGCAGATTTTATTAAGAGTTACGGCGGCGAACACATGCGCGGAACGGAATGCGACCAGCAGATCCTGAGCCACAAAGAGTCCTCGGGGAACGTGGTCAGCCCGAATTTTCCCTACCCTTACTTCCCCAAAGTCGTGTGTCGCTATTTTATATACGGCCTCCAGGACTCCCAGCATCTCGAACGCGTGAGATTAGAATTTTCCCAATTCAACATTCCGGTCAAGGAAGGGGCGCCTAAAGGAGAGTAAGTGTAAACTTATAGAAAATCCAAACAAAAGTTGCCGGCTTTCTCGAGAGAAAATTATTTAATCGCTATAGCTTGCGTATTAAAAAAAAATAACGGAAAACCATAAGAGGAATCGTTTTCATTTATTTCATTTTGTCTAAATCAAAAATTAAGACAAATGATACAATCTATAGAAATGTGAAATTTTTCGAAATGACAATAATATTGAAAATGTATGCATTGTCAATAATTCTAAAAAATTTGAATCGGTCGCATGAATCGAATGAAATGAATGAAAAGGTCGCATACAAAACCGCTAAATTTTTTTAGCAAGAAAAGTGAAATTTTTCAAGATTCCGGAAAATTACAGAAACTGTTTTTTTCTAGATTTTTTTCAAAATCGGAAAGTTTGAAAGCTACATAATTTTTATATAAAATTAAGAAGAATCCTTATTTACTAACACGCAATTTGACTAAATTCATAAAAGTTGTTACGAAAACTTATAATTTCGAATATCAGATTTCACTTCAATTACTCGTCATATTTATTCATTCGCCTTATTCATATGTATACAATATTTATTCAACCGATTCTTTTGGAATTTCAACCCTTCCGATTAAAGGCACATATTAATACACGCTCGTTTATCTGTTATCACGATCGTTTGTCAATATGTTAATCAATAATGAAACATACATGGTTATCGAATTTCTCCGCCTAAGGGATTTCTGCAAATATAAAATTTATCAGTTCGCATAATGTTAGTTCACCCAAACACACAAACATTTTACGAACATCCCATTTGTTTTAATCTCATTAAATGGATCCCGCAATTTTTAAATATTCATAGTGATAGTGTGACCCGGAATAGCATTAAATACGGGTCGGTCGATAAAAGTTTATCGAATATGTAAACGTTAATGAATCATCATTATCAATCTGAATGTTACTAAACAACAATTTACTTTTGATGTATTTTTTATACTTGGTTAGACCTTTTTGAATTTGTCGATCAATGCAGCATAATTGATTTGTTTACTTACATATTATTTAACAATGAGGTTATTTACATTTAGAGTCGACAAAAATTATTTTAACAGTTCCAACATTAGTAGGCAAGTTTTTTTAATACATTACAACTTCATACTATATAATACATCAACTTTGCTTTTAATATGGCGTAAGTGGTCCCAACCAGTCCCAACCTAGGAGCTGGCTAAGTTTGGATTAAGGGTGTTAGTTTGTTAGGCGATTTTCGAAGCGTATTTTAAGAAATTTCTTCTGAACAAACAATTGCAGCTATTGGAATGTTCTTTGCTTTATTTTATTGAGGAACATCAAATGTCCAACATGTATTTTTCACAGAATTTTGTCAACTTTATTAATAACCTCTTGATGACCTTGAATGTGCCTCTTCCAAAATCGACGAGTAAAACGGTGCACACGATTCAGCTCGTATGAAGAATCTGAATCACAAAACTTTTTTTCAATTACTTGTCATAATGTTGGCTATCGTTCGATCGAGCAGTTTTTCCTTCTTCCGATTTCCGGCAAAATGGCGGGCGCGAATCGAGAAAAAGATGAATTTTCAACCTTTTTTTTCGTTTCTAGAGGCTGTAAAAATGAAACTAAATATAATTTTCAAAAACCGCTCGATCAAACGATAGCTAGCATTATGACAAGTAATTAAAAAAAAATTTCTGCATTTCAGATTCTTTCTACGAGCTGAATCGTGTGCACCGTTTTATTCGAGAAGGGCGCATTCAAGGTCATCGAGAGGTTATTCGTAAAGTTGACAAAATTCTGTAAAAAATATATGTTAAACATTTTATCTTCCTCAATAAAACAAAACTAAAAACATTCCAATCGCTTCGATTGTTTGTTCACAAGAAATTTCCGAAAATACGCTTCGAAAATCACCTAACAAATCGGAACACGCCCTTAAGGTTCATTCCAATATGGCAGTAAAACATCAGTGACAGTCTAAACACGCGAGCAAAGCATCGTTTCAAGTGTTTCTAAAAGTTAT
The DNA here is from genome assembly GCA_028476575.1 of Platygaster robiniae. NCBI lineage: Eukaryota > Metazoa > Arthropoda > Insecta > Hymenoptera > Platygastridae > Platygaster > Platygaster robiniae. The sequence continues at coordinate 30,497,007 of CM052019.1, forward strand.
TTTCGTAACATCAATATCTATTTTACTATGGTGAAAATGCACATTGTCCAGAAATTGCGGAAACATGGCTCAAAACAATCTTATTAGGTGCGGGGAACTACATTTTTTATCTCAGACCATTTTCTAGTGAAGGTAGAACATGGACGAATTTAGATGAAATTTGCAGAAAAAATGTACATCACCATCCGAATGCATCATGAGGAGGAAAAAAAGCAACGTTGCTAAATATGTACGATCGACGCATCCGCACAAAATTATTTCTGTTCAAAAATCATTAAAATGTAATGTGTCAATCTTTGTTCAATGCAAATACTGTAATTAGTATTTAACCACATTCCGTTCATTTTGATGAATAAATTTGATGAAATCGAACAAAAATCATTACTTTAAATGTTTCGTACATGCATTATTACTTAAGGGGTTAGATACACTTGCGCTCGAGAAATAAAGGGCATTTTTACGATTTTTTTCTAGAAAAACAAAACAATTTTTTTTTCACTCATAGCCTGTTCATGTATTCATGTCACAAAGTATTTTACGAATTTTTTCAGAAAATATTTTTTCAGAAAACAGTTTTCGTAATTAAGGTCGTAGCGACCATCGTTCCAAAACACGCGCGCGGTGAGCATGATAAATATGGAACTGTTCATCTGTAATTCAAAAAAAAAAGAAAAAACCTTTAGTTTATACCTTTACACTTTGCGTGAACGAAGGATTTTGCTACATTAATATTTTTACTAAAAATTGTGGTCATTTTCCTAAAATGTTGGATGTTTCAACGTCTGGGCTTTCGGTTTTTGCAGCAAGAAGAAAAAAAGTGTTGCTCAAAACTCGAAATCTTTCTTTGACGCAGTGGCTATGATGATTATGAACAAGCTCATGAATTTAGACTGTTCAGATGTATGGTTTTTGAGAAACTGTGCTCACCGCGAAAAAACATCGGATTTTTGTTCAATTGCTGTAGTACGCCCAGCTACTAAGATTCTACTAAGCTACTAAGCTACTACGATTCATTCTGAAAAAATTTCTAAAATTCCTTCTAACATTAATGAATAATCAGGGAATAAGTTTTTAAAAAAATATTGTGTTGTTTTTCCAAAAAAAAAAATCTTGAAAACCCATTTTTTTTCCTCAAGAACTAACGGGAAACGGAAAACGTCGTAATTAATGATTTTATCCACATTTTCAGTTGTATTAGTGACTGACCACTGAAATATTTAAATTTGTATACTTGAAAACACTGGTAGCGCCCATTCTACATAAGCCTTTATCATACGCACAGGGCGCTTCAGCGTGAAGTACGGCACTGGTAAACTTTAATAGTAACCAGTTGGGACCAAACTTGGCTGTGGCGAGAGACAGCCGACGCCCAGTCCATATATTATATGTTCTAAGATTTCAGCAATTTGTTTATTTTGTTTGAGAATCAAGTCAGGTGATGATTGCATCAATTAACATTCAGATCGCTCTACTTTATAAATTAAATAAACAACTTAAAATTATTGAATTATAGAATCCAAATGTTTTCCGTAAAATAAGTGGTATTTCGGTTTTTATGATGTATGTGATTTTTTTGAATACAAAAAATAGAGGCTCTTCATGCAACGACGGTTATCTGAAGATCTATCTGAAAGGCCAAGAAGCAACCGATTCCTATGACAAATTCGATTACGAATTATGCGGCCCCAGCATTAACCCAAATATCGTCATTAGCGATGGGCCCCGACTCGTCATGGTTTTCAGCAGTGGCGAATCGCAGGGTCAAGGGTTTAAAGGAAGGTAAACATTTCACTTTACCATGCGTTGACTAAAAAAACGTAGAATTATTCAACTCATAAATAACTTTTCTACGTATAAGCTCGAAACCAAAAACTAAAGTTAAGACGACCCAGAACGAAGAGGAAATGTCTTGCGAATCGTCTTAATAAGCTTCTACACTCGTCCCCCGGTCTCGGACGGTCCGATTCTGGACTGTCGAGCCGGTAATTAATTCATCGTGCAGATTAAAGTAAACAGTTTCGAGACTTTCGCTCCCTGTGCTGGCGGCGGGATGCCGATTAAATCGAAAATTTTGAAAATATACCGCCGCGTGGAACGGCCGAGCGAATCACAAGTGATTGTTCATCTCGGCTACGTCGGAATATAAATGAGGCACCGCTCGTGTGCGAAGAGTCCCGAGGCGCCGTCCGAGACCGGGGGACGAGTGTATACACTCTGAAAAAGTCATTTTGTGACCTTTCATTCTGGAAATTCATGATTCGAAACATTATTATAAGATGATTGAAAAAATTATGATTATTAAATCAGGTACACGTTCGAAACCGAATACAAGATACCTGGAACCGCGGCTCCTGACGGGAGTTGCACATTCACGTACCGCAGTTCCTCTCGAAAACGGGGAGAGTTCAACTCCCCGCGTTACCCCAGCAATTACCCAAGCAACACGACCTGCACGTATCTTTTTGAAACGATCCCGAATGAGCAGGTCACGCTGGTTTTCGATCATTTCAAAGTGAGGTCGCGGGATATAAATGAAACTGTGGGTCGATATGGGTGAGTCCAATTTCAAGATCTGCTTTTTTATCGCCCACGCAGGGCAGTATTTATACATATTGCAACCTCCCCCCTCCCCTCCCTCCTCCTCTGCTGTGACCATCGAATTCGAGAAATCTATGAAGGATTCTACAAAAGAACTAGAAGATTGCACAAAATTTGAGGAAAGCTAAGAACTACGAAAAATACAGCAATTCTATATAAGAAGTGTATGAGAATGAAATTTAATCTATGGAATATTTATTTACCAGAAATCTGTAGAACTCTGAATTCTAGAGAATCTCATTCTAAAAATTCATGTAGTTATCTATGAAAATATTAGAAAATCATTCTCTAAAATGTTTAAATTTTTACATGGAGCTGTCCATGCATAAGTTACGTAAGGCTCCTAGGGTGGGGGTCCAGCTCGATGTGACAGTTTGTGACACCGGCGGGGGGGGGGTGGTCGAGCAGAACGTTACGTAAGAAATTTGAAATGTTTTCATGTACCCTTGATCAGCATGAGATAATATTTTTCATTCCAAGAATGCTACACAGGTAAGTAAAATTTTGAAAATAGTCTATTGAAAAAAATATCTCAAGTCAAAACAAGTCATTTTGATTTTGAATTCTCAAGACTAAATTTTTAACTCAATGAATATATTGAACGAACACAAAAGTAGTCAATGAAGTCCGAAATGGGCAGTATATATTTAAACTTATAGTAATAACGTTGGTTTAGCAATTTTAAATTATAATTTTAACTATCTTAGAAATGTTAACTTTTTCATCTAAACTTGGAATATACGATTCTAAGTTTTAAGAGTTAGACGAAACATTCGGGAACCATTATCCATGGTTTCTTGTGATAATTCACAAAAATTAGAAACTTTTTTGGATAGTTTTGTACTCTCGAATACATATAAACTTCTAGTAGTTACATTTTAAATTTTACTAACATAATAGTAACGTAGAACATTATACCTAAATCTAGAACTTAATAATTAATTTGAATTTTTCAACTGCAACTTTCAGTAAAAAAAAAACAAATATTTTTGAAAAAAAAAAATCAGCAAAATCAAAAACTGTCGACTAATTTCAACACAAATTCTAGCAACTCGTATGAAGATTCAAAAAATCAAACAATGAATTTTATGCTCATTTTAAATGTGAAGTAATTGCGTTCTGAATTACAAATGGAAACAACATTTCAAGAAGTTATTAAATTTATGAAAAATTATAAATTTATACTTCCGGATCCAAAGTTCAAAGAAATTCGGTCTTAATTGCAAGAACAGAAGGCAAAACAAAAAATTATGAACGAAATTTGGAATTTCCAGTAATTTTTTATCTTTCATCGCAAACTTTTCATCACTTTTCATACAATTTCAAATTTAGAAAATAGAACACAAAGTTCGAAAATAAAGAACAAAAAATGAAATCCTTTCCGAAATTCTACCTTTTGGCTTGAATTTTTTCTGCGTACATAGTTCGATTTCAAATCCAGAAAAAGAAGTAAAAAATTAAAAACAAAAAAGAAAAATTAAAAACTCGAGGTAGAGTACGTAATATGAGGCTAAATATTTTAGTTACTTGATTGCCTAAACCCTCTATATAAGTATAAAAAATCAAAAACAGTTGAGAAAATTTAAAATTTGTAATTCTAGTAATATTTGATTGTCAGCTTCAAAAAAAAAAAAAAAAAAAAAAAAAACAATATCAAGATAAGTAGCGAATTTAAATAAATTGATTCATTTCGATTTTTCTCTAGAATTTTGAGCAATTATATTCCATATTCCAAAAATAAGACGAACAGTGACAATATTTTTACTGAAATTGAAAATTTGTGAACATTTTAAACTTTTAAATTGAAACTTCCATAACTTTTTAAGTCTGAATTTCAAAAATACCACAAAGTTACCAATGCAATAGTTAATTAAGTAAATGATAATTGATGCCCTAGTACCATGTTTTTCAAAAATTCAAAGTATACGAAAAAACTACAAAACTAATTGCAAACTGGAATAATAAAAAATTTCGATAACAATAACGAATGCTGATGTTTTAAGGCATTATATACACTTGTTCTCGAGGAATAAAATACGTTTTCATGATTTTCTTTTTGAAAGCCTATCAAACACAATGTTTTTTAAAACTTGTTGCTCATTTATTTATCAATGTCCCAAGGTATTTGAGAAATTTTTTCAGAATGAAATCTTCGTAATTGGGCGCAGTACAGCAATTGTGCCGAAGTCCGATGTTTTTTCGCGGTGAGCGTAGTTTCTCGAAAACCATATATCTGAATAGTCTGAATTTTTTAATGCTTGTTTATAATTATCATGGCCTCTGCGTGGATGAAGAATTTTTAATTTTGAGCAAAACTTTTTTTTTCCTGCTGCAAAAACCGAAAGCCCATACGTTGAAAAATCAAATATTTTTGGAAAATGGCTTCTATTTTCGTAAAAATATTAATTATGCAAAATCCTTCGTTCTCTTGAAGCGTGAAGTTATGAAATAAAGGTTTTTTTTGGTTTTTTTTTATTACAGAAAAACAGTTCCTTATTTACCATGCTCACCGCGCGCGCTGTCAGAAAAATTGTTTTGACACAACGATCGCTAAGACCTTGTTTACGAAAATGGTTTTCTGAAAAAAATTTATGAAATACATTGTGACATACATACATGAATAGGCTTTGAATTTGAAAAAAAATTGTTCTTTTTTTCTAGAAAAAAATCGTGAAAATGGCCTTTAGCTCTCGAGCGCAAGTGTATACAACCCCTTAAAATATTTCAAATTCCAACCATATTTTAAGGCTCTCCTGAGCATTTCTGCGTGCATCGACATAATATATTCAATTTCAAAAGATTTTTGAAGACATTGTTATCTGTACAATAAAAATCTTCGTATGTTTTGTGTGGTACGTGCTATTGTAAAATACGAAAATTGCTCTATTTATATTTTTCTTTTGAAAACCGCGTAATGTTACACGTGAGGGGAGAGGGAAAGGTCCAAGTTCGTGTGGCAATTCGTGACAAATGCGGTAAGGGGACAAAAAGTCCTTAAAATTGCTTTACGTAGTTTATAGACCACCATAATTATACTCTCAAACATTTGTTTAAATAATGATAATTTATAAAATTTCTAATCATAAGGCATCCGGTTCTGAAAGTCTACATATGAATTGATGAAAATACCAGAAAATAAAACGAAATTTATTAATATGGAACAGGCGCAGAACGATCCAAAAGTTACGAAAGTCTGAAGTACTTCAACGATATGAAAATACTGCTTTCTGAAAAATTTACTGAGATACTAAAAGTCTCTAAATTTTTAGATTCTACATTATCAAATATTGAAAGTCCATATTATAATTTTTCGAAGTAACAGATATATCTCTATAAAAAAAAAAAAAAATAAAAAAACAGGAAATTGAACTAAAATTCAATAACATGTACTTCAAAATATGAAAACACTAATAATAGTGAAAATCGATAAAGTAATAGAAATCCTTGTAGATATCATAACTATAACATTACTAAATATCTGTAAGACCCTAAACAAGCATCGAATTTTAGATATCTAAGTAAAATTCATGAAAGTGCCAGACAATCCTCCAGACTGTAAAAAAACTATAAAACTGCAATAAATAATGAAAGTAATGGAAATTTATGAAATATGTAAGTACTGATTGCAATTTTACCCACACTTGATGTAAATTTCTACATGCACTCTTTGTATTGATAGAGTTTGATGCAGGACATGTTTTTAATTCCCGAAGATCGAAATAGTAAATAAGGTTTGAGAAATGACGTCAACTACAAAAATAAACAATCCAAGCCCATAACTAACAATTTTATCAAATTTCAATGAAGAAGAAAAAAATTCTATGACTCTGCCTGATTTTGGACCCTCGTCTTCCAGCTGGCAGACCAGTGGCGTTACCACTAAGCTATAGCAGATCCAAGAACATGAAATATTCATGCCTGGTAAAGAAAATCAACAAATCAACTCGATTTTCATTTTAAAATTCCAGAATCGAGCTTTGTCAGGACGACTGGGTGGAAATCTACCAAATGTACAGAGATGGCACAGAGAAATTGGTAGGCAGATATTGTAGTACGTCGGCGCCAGGACCGGTAGAGTCGAATCTCGGAGCTTTGGGCCTGAAAGTCATATTGTTCTCGGACAAAGATTTAGTATACAGTGGGTTTAAAGCGAGGTATATTTTTGAAGTCGCCAAATCGATTTTCGGAGGTGAGTGCAGGCAACAGAAGAAAACAAAGAAACTATATGAAAAAGAAAAAAGCTTTGCAAAAAGGATTCCCTATTATTTTTAAAAACTGTGGAAAATTTTTTTGTCCTCTCATACTCAAATTTCAACTGTTATACAAAAAATTGTTCATTTATCGAAACTTGAAATTTTTAAGTTATACATAAATAAAAAGTAGATCGAATTTTCGAGGCTAAAACATCGAGTCTTTTTGAATTTCAATGTTTAGCTACATTTTTTATTGTTTTCACTAATTTTTTCAAATAATCATCATTTAACTCTAATTTCATGAAGGGTTTAAGCATTATGTAAATAATTTACACTATTTTTACTACTATTCGATTAACTTATATAAACGTATTTTCACAAATGGAATCCGTTTTTGTTCGCTTCAATTTTGCAGATTGCGGATCGAACATTAGTAGCTTAGATTACGGGGTCATAACGAGTCCAAACTATCCGAACAAGTACGACGGGCCCTCTCGAAATTCCGCGAGTAAAACGTGTAATTGGTACATTAGTGTGAGGCCCAATCACCAAATTCTACTGTACTTCGATTTTTTCTCCGTAGAAGGGGATCAATACAGTAAGAAAAAAATTTTCCTAGTTTATTACTACATATACATACATACATATATATATATTGAATTTTATATTTATTTTTATTTCCATCTCTTTTCATACATGATGGATAAATCCCTGATGATCATAATAGAATTGCCCAAGTTAATCTAAAAAATTCGTAAACACAAGGATTCTTGTGAAATATTATCTGACAATACGAAATTTGATGAATATGGCCAACTTATTGGAAATTTCAGTACGTGGTTGTCCGGCTGCAGTTTTGCGGATGTGGAATTCACCGGCGACGCCGCCCCTCGAGATGTGCGGGGTGAAAGCCAACGAGGAAAAATGGATCTACATTTCCAACGATAACAACATGCGCTTAAGGTATTTCGCTAATTATGTATGCATGATTATACGCCTTCGTCTGGTAACTGTCCGACTCTGAAATCGTGTTAAAAGTGGTTCGATTAGGGAAGGGCATTCAAAAATAGGGTATCGTTAGTCTAGCTGTAAATTAGGTACCTTATAGTGGGATAGAAAATAAATGCCGATAAGAATTACAGAATAGTGAAAATATAGATAGAGACTACGCTTAGAAAACTTGTGCGTTAAATTAAAAGGGTTTTCGTGTCGAAAACTTTTTGAAAGGCACCCCCCCCCCCCCCACTGTGAAAGTATTTTCACATTCGTCGACATCTGTGTCCAGCAACGTCAATTTAAAACGCGTTTCCCTTTCAATCACATAACATAGACTAATAGAAGGAGGGCGTTGGTGGGAGAAGAGAAGGACCCAAAGAATGAATGAGGACGTTGAAAGGGAAGTCCCTTTCAAAATAATGTCGCAGCTAGCGTTTCAAAGTGAAAGGCCAAGTTCTCTTTATTTATTAATTATTTTTTCCAAAATAAATATTGTACAAAATGAATAATTTGTACATGGCAAATTGAGATCTAAGAAAATAGCTTTCAAGTTGTTTCCGTTTTAAACTTAAACGGAAAACTGTCTGAGTGTATCATAACTTTTCTCTAGTACCTATAAAATTGAAGGGTTTCGATCATCATATTATGAAATTCCAGATTCTGTGTGTAATATATAATATTATTTTTTGAATTATGAATTCTAGCTGGAAACATTATTTTTGAATCAAGTTCTAGAATATTGATTTTTTAGAATTTTTTAGAGTTCCGGAATTCAAGATTGTTATCGTTGAACCTAGGAAAAAAAATGCAAAATCACAAAATTATAAAGATATGGATTGACAATCTATAAATTACAATTCCAGCATAAAATACAATAATTTTTTACTTTCTAGATAAAATTACTACTACCCTAAACTAAGGAACTATCGATTTTACAATATTTGTAATCGCCCCCCCCCCCCCCCCTACATCGAACAAATATCTGTATCAACCACTGTCACCATTCACTTGAATCAAACAATGCATGTAAAAAGTTCCTTTCGATGCAACAGTCACAACTGTGCTACGAATGTTTGAATTTCTGCTCCACCAATCTCAATAATTCGTATGAAACTACTAAACAACTGTATTCATCTCAATCAAATGCCCAAAACCCTGGTTTTACTCTAGAACTATGAATTCTATGAAATTTCTGTACACCCTTCCCCCTTCCCACTTTCCATATGAAATACAAAAATACCTGTTTCCGCCACTGTCACGATTCATGTAATTTATAACACATAACGTGCAAATAAAAAATCGAAATCCTTAAAATTTAATTACAACTTTTGTTTCTCCGTTAAATTTGATGTTTCCATAATATCAATCGCATCATATTCTTAATTTCCTCTAATGCATTCTTAAACTAAAAAACCATTTCGGTTGGCTCAAACAAACATTTAATCGATATATGAACCAACAAAAATTCGGTTGACTCGAATAAATGTTTCGTATAAGCAAACAAATTTTATTGGACTCCAACAAAGTTTAGTTCAGTCAAACAAATATTTATGACTACTGAATATAAGGTGTTTGCCCGTACCAAAAATATATTATAGCCCACTAAAACTTGCTTGCTCGAACCAAAAATTTATTTGAGCTAACCAAATATTTGTTTGGTCATATATCGACCAAATGTTCGTTTGAGCCAACCAAACTGGTTTTTGAGTGTACTCTACATTGAGTCAAAATACTGCCACTCAATTATGGAGTCAAAATTTACTCTCATAAAATGAGAATTCAACCAAAAAATTCAATCATGAAATAACCATGTCTCATGTACTTGTCAATATTGTGAGACATGACTCTCTCACGAGTCAATCATGAGACAAACTCATGCTTCCATCATGAGAAAAACTCATGAATCAATCTGTGAAATGACTCTCTCATGAGTTAATCATGAGATACTCTCATGAGTCAGTCTAAGACATGACTCTCTTATGAGTAAATCACGAGACTTTCTCATGAGCCAATCATGAGGCTCTCATAAAATTATAATTCATTCTAAATGAGTCGATCAGGTTGGATTTCACTCTTATAAGAAATTAAATTCAACTCTGATTATAGTCAGATTTATCTCAAAAAAATGAGTCTATTCTCATTATTCCTTTTGTTTTTAAATGAAAAGTGAGTTTTCATTATACATTGTGTCAAAATACCACTACTCAAACAGAAAGTGGGAATTCACTCTCATAGAGTGAAAATTCACTGTCGAAGAGCGAATCGTCTCTCTGAGAAAGTCGGATTTCACTCTCAAATTCTAGTCAGATATTTCTCTCTAGAAAATTAGTCGATCTTCATCATTCATTTCATTTTTAAGAGGAGTGAAATTCCACTCTATATCAAGTCGAAATACTGATACTACTCAAATAGAAAGTAAAAATTCATAACTGCCCCTCAATTAATGAATAAAAAATAATCCCAAAACTGTAAATCAACACTCTTAGAGAGCTTAATTGCAGTCTTTGATTCTAGCCTAAATCTTCTTTAGCGAATTCACTTCGAAAGAATGAATCGTCACACTTGGTAAAGTTCATTTCAACTCTTAAATTTTAATCGAACTTCCTTCTAGAAAAAAAGTTGGTTTTCACTCTAAGAGGAGTAAAATTACACTCTACATCTAGTAAACATACCGCCACTCCAATAGGGAGTGAAAATTCACTCTCAAAGAATGAAAAATTACTCCAACAGCGTGAATTGTCACTTTATGAGAAGTTAAATTAAACTTGTAAATTCCAATCCGATTCCTCATTTGAAAAATTCGTTCCAAAAGAAGAAATCGTCACTCTTAGAAAAGTTCAATTAAACTCTTAAATATGAATAAAATTCCGCTTCAAAAAATTAGAGTATTATTATTTCATAATGAGTGACAATTCACTCTACGTCGAGTCAAAATACTGTCACTCCAACAGAGAGTGAAAATTCACTTTCCAAGAGTAAATCATCACTCTTAGACAGATTCAATTCCACTCTTGAATTCTAGTCAAATTCCTCCCCAAAAAATGAGTCGATATTTATAAAACATTTTATTACTGAGAGTTTAATTACAGTATACATTGATTGAACGCATTGCCACTCAAATAGAAAGTTTCAATCGACTCTAGAACAGTAAATTGTCACTCTTAGAGAAATACGATTAGTCCTACAAATTCTGGTCGAATTCTTTTTTAAAATGAGTTTAATTTGATTCTAAATAGAGTGAAGTTTTACCCAATGTTGAGTCAAAATACCGCTTCTAAAATAAGCAGTGGAATTCAATCACCAAAATAAAATACTCTTTAGTTTAAGTCAGATTCTTCTCCAAAAAATAAGTTGATTTTCATCCTAAAAAGAGCTCAATTTCACGTTGCATCGAGTTGAAATACTGACTCTCAAACTGCACTCAAAAAACCAGTTTGGTTGGCTCAAATAAACATTTGGTTGATATGTGACCAAGCAAATATTTGGTTAGCTTGAATAAATTTTTAGTTCGAGCAAACAAGTTTTAGTGGGCTATAATAAATTTTTGGTACAAACAAACACATATTTAGCAGTCAAAAAAATATTTGTTCGACTGAAACAAAATTTGCTAGAGTCCAATAAAATTTGTTCGCCTATACCAAACATTTATTCGAGTCAACAAATTTTCGTTCGGTCATATATCGACCAAAAGTTTGTTTGAGCGAACCAAAACGGTTTTTGAGTGTGGGATGGAAATTCGCTCCAAAAGAGTGAATCGTCACTCTTAGACAAGCTGAATTTCACAAAATGTAATTCTAGTCAGGCTATTTTCTCTAAAATTAGTTAAATTTCAAAATATATTTGGTTTTTAAAAAAAATAAAATTCACTCTGCATCGAGTCATATTAGTACCATTCTGATTATCAGTGGAAATTCATTTTCATAAAGTAAAACTTAACTCTAAAATTTGAAAACGTCATTATTAAGGAGTTAGATTGAACTCTTCAATTCAAGTTTAATTGTTGTCTAAAAAACAAGTCGATTTTTACCGTGAGAGGAATAAAATTTTACTTCATATCGAATCAGAATACTACGACAAGGAGTTATATACACTTGCGCTCGAGAGATAAAGGCCATTTTCACGATTTTTTTCTAGAAAAAAAGAACAATTTTTTTTTCAAAACTCAAAGCCCATTCATGTATTTATGTGACAATGTATTTTATGAATTTTTTTCAGGAAACCATTTTCGTAAACAAGGTCTTAGCGATCGTTGTGCCAAAACACAATTTTTCTGACACCGCGCGCGGTGAGCATGGTAAAGAAGGAACTGTTCTTCTGTAATAAAAAAAAAACCACAAAAAACCTTTATTTCATAACTTCACGCTTCAAGAGAACGAAGGATTTTGCATAATTAATATTTTTACGAAAATAGTGGCCATTTTCCAAAAATGTTTGATTTTTCAACGTCTGGGCTTTCGGTTTTTGCAGCAGGAAAAAAAAAGTTTTGCTCAAAATTAAAAATTCTTCATCCACGCAGAGGCCATGATAATTATAAACAAGCATTAAAAAATTCAGACTATTCAGATATGTGGTTTTCGAGAAACTACGCTCACCGCGAAAAAACATCGGATTTCGGCACAATTGCTGTACTGCACCCAATTACGAAGATTTCATTCTGAAAAAATTTCTCAAATACCTTGGGACATTGATAAATAAATGGGTAACAAGTTTTAAAAAACATTGTGTTGGATAGGCTTTCAAAAAGAAAATCATGAAAACGCATTGTATACCTGGAGAACAAGTGCATTTAACCCCTTAAATAGGAAGTGGAAATTCACTCTCATAGAAGGAAAATTCACTCCGAAATAGCGAAACTTTACTCTGGGGGAAGCAATTTCACGCTCTAAGAAATAAGTTGAATTTTATTCTACCCAGCGAACCAGGGGTCTCAAGGTGAGCTCACCGTGAGACCCCTGGTTCATTGGGTTAGAGGAGTGAAATTTCACTACTCACGTGTGACTTTTCACTCTAAAAAACTGAAATTTCACTCCAAGGACTGCTTCTTTTGATTCTATGTATAGTGAAAAACCACCCTAAGAAATTAAGAGAGCCCTTATAAAAAAACATCGAAAATTTTCCATGTTTCTGCCATAAGAGAGATATGACACTTCCAAAATAAAAAGCTGCATTCATCTCAATGCAAAACTCGATCAACTATGTATCATTCATAAAGAAAATCACCAAATTGTAAACTTTCGGCAGTTTTATATCGGCTGACAAAGCTGTTGGCCAGCACGGCTTCCAAGCGATTTGGACGGAGGTGATGCTTGATTCGGTTTGCCGCAATGATTTCCTATGCAAAAGCGGTTACTGCATTTCCGACTCATTGCGCTGCAACAACATCAAGAATTGCGGGCCCGAAGATTCCTCCGACGAGGAAAAATGTGAGTTTTGCTTCTCTCACTTCAGCGTATACATACATATATCCCCTAAATACTATTCGTGTCAGTCTGCTCGATGTTCGTCTTGCTTTCTCTTGGACTATATTTCTATTCTCCGATCTCGAGCTAGCTCTATACGTCATTCCGATATCACTGTAAAACTGACCCTTCAATGTACTTTCTGCCAAGGAGGAAAAGTGCCAGAGAAATATGCTACTTTTACCATGAATCTTCTTTCGAAATATTTTTTATTACTATTCCAATTTCACTTTGATAAAATCAAGTTGATGCAAAAGTTATGTAAACAATGTACTTTATGTTTGCATCAAGTTTACGTGGACATGAGATTCCATGATTTCGACCTTTTCGTTTTTGAAAATGAGAAACAAAAAAGTCACACCTTTTCATGGGTGTTCAAAATTTATCAAAAAATTTTATTCTAATTTTTTTGTATAGACCTTAAGTTGGATTTTGCATGCGTATACACATTTTGAAGAAAACAAATCTCTGAAACGTAGAATTTTTGATAAAGCGAAAATTCTACAGAATTTTGTGGTTGAATTTTTGAATAATGTGCTTTTATGAATTTCTCTGGACAATTTTTCCTCTTTGTTTCTGTTACTAATTATGATAAACTGTCTTCATGATCTTTAGCACACAACTTTTTCTCAGTCTGTATTTTTCCTTGTCTCTGTGTGCTAACTAAACGAAATGACCGCATGGATTAAACAAATAAACAAATACATGATTCGTCCAGTATAATCCTTCCATGCAAAAAACAGAAACAAAAAACACTTACATTATGATACAATCGGATGGTTGAGGTAGTTTGGGTTTTCTGTTTAAATGAGGGGCCGGAAAGCATAACCTCATCTGCGCGCGGGACACTTGGAGAATGAAGGAATGAAGGACCGAGTGATCGAGAATCTCCGATCACTCGGTCCTTCATTCCTTCTTTCTCTAACTGTCCGGCGCGCAGATGTCGTCATGCTTTTCGGCCGCTCAAATGTTGAATTTTCTACATAAGTTTTTATTTAGATTTACTTTGAAGCTCGTTCCAAGTTTCACAATATTTACAGCCATGTTACGAAAATAACACTGGCTGTAAATTTATTTCCCATAATTATACTGTAGAAAAAGTTGAGTGGGCAAAAAGTTAATTGAAAATTCACCTGCAGTGAAATATAATATGACCCACCTTTGAATTTCACTTAAAAGTGCAGAAAATTTACATATTTTTATGCATGAACAATGGGCGCTTTTTTATCAAGACCATTGTTTTGTTTCACAAAAATAATCACGTTAAAAAAGCTGTTCATTGTTTATAAGCAAATTAAAATTGTCCGTACTCCGAAGAGACGTTCTTTTGTGAGCTGTGTTACATTTTACTGCGAACGTATACATATAATAGGATTTTAGTTGATACTAGATTTTGTCTTACATAATTTGCTTAACTTACATTTATGAAAAATCCTCAGAGAGAAAAACAATTAAGTTATAATACTTGTAGTCCTTTTAATACAATATTTCTCATTATTCAGATAGACTATTTCGTTCACAAATCGATAATACTCGGAACTTTTGACCTGAATTACGAAACAAACTGTGAATAAAATATAGTAGTGCATATTTATAGGTAATTATTTATTTGTTCTCCGAGTGAAGCGAGTTTTCATTTTCATAACATCTTTAGAAGAATCATTCAGAAAAATAAATAGTTTACATTTGTTGAATAAAGGTCATATTTTTTTTTTATAATACTTTGAACCAGCTTAATTTTTACAATTGTAAAAATTGAAAATTCCAGAAAATATATAATTTTTTTCTTTGTTACACAATGACGTCTCGATCTTTAAGATAATAACAATGAAACTGAAAGACTTAAATAATTGTAATATACATAATGCTTCCTAAAAATATTAATATATGCATGATAGGAACATCGAAAATTTCACGACTTATTTTCAATTATTAACAGATTATTATGATTGATTCCTTGAATAAAACTTGGAAAAAATTTGTTTATTTTTTAAGCTTATATGCTAAAACATTTCCAACAATCTTTTCAGCTCGTAAATAGCCCTAATGATTTATGAATATTTTCCGCTAAAAATGGAGTAAATCCGACCAAAGGCAACCGATATATCGCAGTTTCAAATTTTCTTTCCGGATCAAATCTTTAGCTACGAGTCGCCAGCCATCCCCTCTCTTGCCTACTAAGATACGAAAGGTCATGTGCATATCGCATTATGCTCGGTGTACCTTCAATTCATAAATATTGAAAATATAAATCTATAACATTTACAATTATTGTAACCTCACAAAAACATTCAAAATGTTAGCAAAGAGCTGATTCATCGTTTGATTTGAAAACGTACATTATTTTTAAATAAGACCTCCAACACTCGAAAAGATAATGCCTTGAAACAAATTTCTACTATGCGTGGAGCAGTTAGAGAATGAAGGAACGAGTCCGATTAATCAAAAATCAATAAAAAAAAAAAAAAAAAAAAAAAAAACTTATAATAATAATCATCTGGTTTGCGCCAAGTTTTGAGACGTATGACTCGTTGCTTCAGTGCCGTGTTTACGATAAAACAATTATCATTTACCGTAAAAAATCACAACCTAACAACAATCTTATTTTTTCATGTAATATATGTATATTTATATAAATATATTAGGAAAAATGAAATACAGAATTTTGCAAAAGTTTTTTATCTCGTCGAAAAAAAGACCTTTGATCAGAAATTCAAAAATTTCCTATAAATAGCGGTTGGATGCAAAAATAAAAGATTGTTGCTTGGTTATAATTTTTTTTCATAACAAAGGATTTTTCATCTTAAAGGCGGCACTGAAGCGATGAGTCATACGTCCCAAAATTTGGCGTAAATCGGATGATTAGTTTCTGAGATATGGCGAGTTTAGTTTTTAAAAGCGGATTAAAATTCCCGTTTAATAGCGCTCGAAAGCGCTTCGTCCGTTCACTCATTCCGTCATTCTCTAACTGTCCCACGCGCAGAGGCCGTTGTGCTTTCCAGCCCCTTATTATTGAAATGCTCAATGTAAAAATCGGACAAGTACAGACAGAAAACATGGAGTGTCGCATCCATCTGTCTCTCACTTTTTCCGACTTTTGCTTTCAGCCTTTCAATTAAAAAAATGTTCTGAAAAATTTGTCAACCACTTCGACGCGTATATTGCTTTTATAAGGATGTATTTTAAATAATATTGATTCAAATTTACATTCCGTTGAGAAATTAATGAGTTGTATTTGCTTTTGGGACACACCGTGTATCTTACAAAATTTGATCAGGATCAGAAACTACAGATCGAAACGTCGTTGTTTTACCTTTTCAAATATAAGTTTTCTGAAAAAAGCTGTTTTTCCAGTATAAAAACCACTTCTGATATCCGTATATTTAATAATAAAATTTTTCCATAATGCTGTATGGCTCAGAAAGTGTTGATAAAATCCAAACTACCTTCCACCGAGTGCGTAACTGCGAATCAACCCCGAAAGAATAAACGCTAAAAAAAGGTCTTGCACGTGAATCCAGAGAACAGAGATCCACTAGATGTCTTGGTAGAGACAAATACGTGTTTATACTGCACGGAGCGTGTATAATAAATACGTGGCTTATGGAAATTCTGTACCACATACTCGACTACTGAGAGTATATAGGCACGAATAAATGCATAGAAATCCGAGCGACAATCAGCGCCTCGAAATGTATACGCGTACATACGCGTTCGTCGAAGCGCGGAAATATCCATTTGGAAATGCAATATTGTCCGTCGTTCCTGTCGCCTACAACGAAAAGGTAAACGGAAAAATAAAAAAAGGAACAAAAATAGAGCGGCTGCGTTTCTAGGGTTAAATAAGGTAAACGGTTATCAAATGTTGCGATTCGAGATTGATATTCAATGCTGGGATGAGACGTTGGGATTTCAACAAATAACTTGGTCAGAGTTTGAGGTTTTATATCTATAGAAAAAAGAGGTGATGGAACGAGAATTCAATCATTTTTTTTTTAAATGAAAAGTCAAAATTTCTCAAGAAATTACGACTATCTAGGTAAAAATGTAATTTTTAGACTAATTTGTGGTCGCTGAGTATGATAACACTAGTTTACAAATTTTGAAAAATTTTTGTATCCTCTACATGTTTCAATGGTTTCCGTAGTAAAATGACTCGCTGAATCCGAAAACGCAGTCCAAAAAATTCCCCGTAGGACGGATTTCGCGGTATTGCGAAAAAACTGTTTTTCGCATATAGAGAAAAAGTGTCTTCAGTCAATCGCAAATATCTCCGGTTCTACTTGAACGTTTTTGATAATTTTTATATCAAAATGTAGGTAATTTAATAACCTATAAATTATTTTCCTGAAGTTTTACCGTCACATTCACGGTTTGGTTGCTATTCCGACATTTGTATATAATTTTTTGTCATTTTTGTTAATTTTTTGAAAAAAAAATCAACTTTGAGCGAAAATTAAGCCGAAAAAAAAATTTTTTTTATCACTTCAATGAATGGATGTTGAAGCCCAATCGATGACAAAAAAAAAGAGTGGTCAGTTATCAAAATCAATGGGAAAATATAGAAGTTATAGGTGTTTTTCCGAAAAAAGGTAAAAAGTCCCTTTTCCTTAGATTCGTAATTTACTGTTCCTGGTTTCCTATAAAATTTTATAAGAAAGTAATTCATATAATATAGTTTAAAATTGTATTAGTAAGAGACTATTTCTGGGGATCTACTCGTTCAAAACGATGAAAATACCTTGATAGTACATATGAATTTTTAATTACATTTACGTATTTATTATTTATCAAATAAAATGATTATTTTAAAAATGGCTGCGTATCAAAAGCGCATAATAATCGAAAGGACACTTTAAAATTGATCAAAAGTGCACTTTTGAAAATATTATCAAAAGTGCACAATGGTTATCATCATAAGCGTGTTACACGTAGGTCAAGTAGACCCACGGTGCACCCTGATTGGTGCGCTGGCTCGCTCCGTGGCGGAGCCCGCGGTGCACTATGATTTGTGCGCTTGGTTGATCCGGGGAAAACCCGCGGGAAAACCTACTGCGCTCTGATTGGTGCGCTGGCTTGACCCAGAAAGGTACATTAGGCACGGAAAATTAAATCGAAATTTGAAGGATGAGTGTCTAGAAACGTAGATTCAAGTGCAAAAATGATCCGAATAAGTTCTGCTATGCTTGTGCAGAATATATTTTCGCGAAACCACGGAATTTCACGGATGCATTACAAAATGCGTACAGTTTGTATTTCAAAGTTTCACCTGAAAATATTGATAAAGCATGGACACCGAGTTCTATGTGCAACACATGCAGAACAAATTTGGTTTTGTGGATGGCAGGTGACAAGTACGTATAAATATATATTCATCTATTCTGTTTCTGATTTTAACCCTTTAATATACTACCACGTTCATATGATTTCTTTTTCGTAGTCGCTACTTGTCATTCGATGTGCCTGCAATTTGGCGACAGCCAACGAATCACGAGGTTGACTGTTACTTCTGCTTATGTAACATAAAACAACACGGACGTCATCGCAAAATTGTATATCCGCATGTACCATCGTTAACAAAACCAGTTCCGCATTCCACTGACGTTCCGTATCCAGTAAGCCCTAAGAAGAGAAGAAAAATCGACACACCAGCATCAGAAGAAAGTGAATCCAATTCGACTGACACAGAGCCTATGAAAGTTTCAAAGCCTTTTACACAATTCGCTCTTAATGATTTGATAAGAGACTTAGATCTGACGAAATATCATTCGGAGATTTTGGCATCACGTTTGCAAGAACGGAACTTACTGGATTCGGGCGTGAAGGTGACGTACTATAGAGATCGGCATATACGATTTGCCCAATACTATTCGAGGGAAAAGAATGTTTGTTATTGTCATGATATCACTGGTTTGTTTGTTGAATTTGGTGTAAATTACGATCCAATCGAATGGCGTTTGTTCATTGACAGCAGCAAATTAAGCTTAAAAGCAGTTTTGATTCATCAAGGAAACATGAAGCCTTCACTTCCTGTAGCCCATGCTGTCAACATGAAAGAATCATATCAATCTATGGCAATGTTACTGGACTTGATTAAGTACAAAGATCACGAGTGGAAAATTTGTGCTGACCTCAAAGTTGTTGCCATGGTAACTGGTTTGCAGCAAGGCTACACAAAATAAAATAAACAAAATTCGATCCTCTAGTGAAGAAAGACAAGATTCTACTTCCACCATTACATATTAAACTTGGACTCTTCAAGAATTTCGTCAAAGCTTTGCGAAAAGACGGTCATTCTTTTCATTATTTGAAATCCGTGTTCCCGAATTTATCTGATGCTAAGATAAAAGAAGGCGTATTCGTGGGACCTCAGATAAAAAAAATTCTCAGCGATTCCAATTTTGTTTTAACATTGACAGTAGACGAGGCGAAAGCATGGAATTCGTTTCGTTCTGTCGTCGATGGCTTTTTGGGTAACTCAAGAAGTCGGAACAAGATTTGCTAGTGAATTATAAGAAAATAGGTATGTTTTTAATATAAATTGACATTTCTATACTATTAAATTATGCTAATTATTTCTCACTTTTTTTCGGTGACAGGTGTGAATATGTCTCTCAAAATTCATTTTTTACATTCGCATTTGGATTTTTTCCCGAAAAATCTTGGCGACGAAAGCGATGAACATGGCGAACGCTTCCATCAGCAAATGAAAAACATGGAAAGACGATACCAAGGATTTTGGGATGAAACAATGATGGGCGATTATTGCTGGTTTTTGATTCGAGAAAGCGAAGACATGCACAAGCGACAAAGACGATCGGACTTGACTCATTTTTAAATTTTCATTTTTTGTGACTTAATATCAATAAAAATTGACAATGCTATTAAGTTGAGAAAAATGGACTTTTTGCCTTTTTTCGGAAAAACACCTATAACTTCTATATTTTCCCATTGATTTTGATAACTGACCACTCTTTTTTTTTGTCATCGATTGGGCTTCAACATCCATTCATTGAAGTGATAAAAAAAATTTTTTTTTCGGCTTAATTTTCGCTCAAAGTTGATTTTTTTTCAAAAAATTAACAAAAATGACAAAAAATTATATACAAATGTCGGAATAGCAACCAAACCGTGAATGTGACGGTAAAACTTCAGGTAAATAATTTATAGGTTATTAAATTACCTACATTTTGATATAAAAATTATCAAAAACGTTCAAGTAGAACCGGAGATATTTGCGATTGACTGAAGACACTTTTTCTCTATATGCGAAAAACAGTTTTTTCGCAATACCGCGAAATCCGTCCTACGGGGAATTTTTTGGACTGCGTTTTCGGATTCAGCGAGTCATTTTACTAAGGAAACCATTGAAATTTGATGTGGCTACATTTCGCTGTAAACTAGTGTAATCATTTTCATTGAATTTATCTAAATAGGTGTTAGTATTCCATGTAAACTAGTGGAATTATTGGTGTTATTTCGCATTTTTTTTATATATCTAAATTTTTGTTATTATTATTATGATTTTCAAGTATACAGTATTCCAGATTTTAAAAAGCCTCTGCCAAGATTTTTAAAATTAATATACATGTGACGCGGTTTCAAGAAAGGAACTTAACGACGAAAACCTCGATTTTGAGATTTTCATATGGTTCAATAGAGTTAATAATTATCTTTCATTTGCCACCAGTCTCACGTTTCTACGATAAGAATTGAGCTCAGGATAAATTTTTTTTTGAATGTATATTCCAATAATATTTTCAGTAAAATCTGGCTAAAGCATCGCTCGCCCACTTTGCTTGCTACTACATTATAAGGTATAGGGTTTCTGTATTCTATCGATATTTTTGCTGATGATATCGATATTTAATCGATATCGACATTTTTAAAATATCGATAAAAAATATCAAATATTGATATTCTTCGACGATATTTATCGGTTACTGATATTTATTTACGATTAGAATCAATATTTTTGCAAAATATCGTAATGAATATCGATATTATTACGAACATTGTAAAAATTATCGATTTGTTTTTAAAATATCGTACATCCAAATTTTCTATCGATATATCGGAGTATCGATATTTTTCAATGATAAATATCGGTCTACGATGATATTTTGTTTCCAAACGATAAATATCGATATCGATATTTTTAAAAATATCAACACCCCTAATTTAGGTGTGCGTACCTAACGGTCCCTCGGGGACTGGTCCCTTTGTATTTTCATTGTGTCGAATTATAAATGACATCTTCTAGTTGACGCTTATTTCGTCCAAGAATGGAGTAGAGAACAGAAAAGGAAGGAACGAATACGCATCTATTTACCTGCTTCGGAGACTGAAACTTTAAACGCGTCTTTCTCGAAACTCTGTTTTGGTCGTTAGGTCCATTTCTAGAAACCGCGTCACATAGACTACTTAAAATGAAAATATATTATAAAATTATATTAAAGCACATAAAATCTGCATTCTTGAAAATGATGCAGCTGCAATACAAGAAATTTCCAATGTTACTATTTTTGGAGTAGAAAATGAAGGGTCCGGAAAGCACCGGAAATAACGACCTCTGCGCGCAGGACAGTTTGAGAATGAAGGAATGAGTGAACGGACGAAGCGCTTTCGAGCGCTATTAAACGGGAATTTTCATCCGTTTTTAAAAACTAAAAACTCGCGATATCTCCGAAACTATAATCTAATTTGCGCCAAATTTTGGGACGTATGACTCATTGCTTCAATGCCGCATTGAAGATAAAAAAACAGTTAGTTATCGTAAAAAAAATTATAACCGAGCAACAATTTTTTTTTGCATCCGAGTGCTAATTATAACAGAAATTTTTCAATTTCTGATCAAAGGTCTTTTATCCATAAGATAAAAAAACTTTTTCTAAAAATCTGTCATCTACTTGTACACTATATATTCATATAAATATATATTATATGCAAAAGAGAAGATCATTGTTAAGTTGTGATTTTTTATGATACCGGACGATTAGTTTCGGAGATATCGCGAGTTTATTTTTTAAAAACGGATAAAAATTTCCGTTTAATAGCGCTCGAAAGCGCTTCGTCCGTTCACTCATTCCGTCATTCTCTAACTGTCCCGCGCGCAGAGGCCGTTAAGCTTTCCGGCCCCTCATTGACCCTAAAATTTGTAAAAAGTTAAAAAATTTTCAATTCTTTATTGAACTATTGAAAGATTACGTAATTGACCTAATAATTGTTTGAGTAACTAATTGTAATTCTGACACTTGAGTTACAAGACAAACTTCACTTACTAAACATCAGTTATTTATAAAAAATAAATTTTTATGTCGTAAAAATCAATTCTTCCGAAATTCGAATGTTGTCAATGTTCTAGAACGAATTTTTTTTTCATCGAATTTCCCAATTAATTACAATCAAAAAGATAGGCAATGAATAAAAAAAATAAAAAACAGTCATGGTCATGGATTAAATCAATGAAAAAAAAGGCGGAAAAATCCCTAATAACATTGATTCTAGTGAGGAGTCTTATAAGAATCAATATTAGTAGGGATAGCTAATTTTCATGAGAAATTTTGAAAATTGTAAATATCTTGCATCAAAAAAATAAGTTCACTTGATTCTTATGAATTTGTGTTGGTGAGTGAGAATAATTCTTCTTATCGTTGTTTCTCAGAGTTAAGAACTCATAAATATGAAATGAACATTGTTTTATCAAATTTCCTGCAAAGTAAAGGAATTAAAAAAAATTGAAAAATTAACGGATGAGAAGTAGTAATAGCTTTGCGATATCAATATTTTATATGAGGATGAGGAATGTTCGAAACTGAAAATTTTTTCGTTATTCAAATGAATGATGAATCTGGAATCATAAAATAAAATTACTGCATTCTTTGGCAGTTATAACACAACAAATATATCTTTCGAATTATATACCTATTTGCTGTCAACATTTCTTTATATTTCTGGAAATAACTGGAAAAAAGTTGAAAAATATATTTTTCGCTGATATTCTAAAAAATCTTCTTTCGAAGAATAAAAAGAAGGTTTTTTCGTACCCATTGACCCTAAATTAGTTTGAAAACTTTTTTTCCGAGGTAGTCGCCTTAATCGAAAAATTTATTACCTAGAGTTATTTTAAAATTTTTTACTTGCTTTTCAAATAAGTCTTTGTCCATAATAAATTTTTATCAAAATAACTAGCGACATTGATGCATCAGACAATAAATTTGAATAAATAATCAATGTTCGTTCGAAAAGTATAAATTTTACTATTCATGAGTACAAATTCATCTGCTTCATCCTTTTTTTTTTAACAATACGTCATTAGTTTTGGTTTTGAATAAAGTATCATTAAATACAATTGCGTACCAGTTCTAGTATTTGAAATCGGAGCTGGAGATAGGACGTTCAAGTTCCAACTTTGATAATAGAGATTGAGATTTGGAGTGCGAATTAGAGATTCAAGGGGTGGTGGGTACACTCAATATAAGAAATCACCGTAGTTCGGCAGTTGTGATTAAGGTTCAATGTAGATACGAGTTACCGTACATTTTTTAGAAAAAAAAAACTTTGATGTTGTAAATGTAAAAGTTTGGATCGCGCGTTTGTAAGAAAGTTCGCAATTTTGGCAGGTTTCTGGGAATAATGGATTTTTGATACTATTTTCTTCACATTGAATTCGTGTATCGACAATCAACATTGCGGAATAAACAATCATTTTCAGTATCAGTATTCGTGATGTAGGAATTTGAAGGCTGAGTTTCATCCAGGCAAAAGTTTTTATGCACTGAGCATTTTAAGGATCGTTACATCCAAAAACAAAAACTATGATTCCAAATAAATTTACTTCATCTTTATGATCGGTTGTTGGACAGTTTTCCCAAAATAAGTCTCCCTAATAGACATTTTTCCCAAAGACACTTTTTCTATAACATCTTGTTTTTAAAGACGCATTTTTCCAAAGTACATTATTATTTTTCCCAAAGAAAAAATTTTTTCAGTTATTTTACAATGATAGTACAATAATAAGTATTAAGTTATAATAATGGTTTTATTTTATTCATTGACATAAATTTTATCTTTATATAATCGATGAAGAATGTTATAAACATTTGTCAAGTGGTTAACGACAGCTTTATTAATAACGTTTGTAGTTTTACGTTTTAGACTCAAAATTAATTCGATGTGGCAAACGTTTTTCAATGATGGCGGAAATGATAAATACGAAAAAATCTATTTTCTTCAACATCGAAAATTTTGTATATTATAAAAATTCTGCTTCGAACAACAAAATATATTGGAATTGCTGAAGAAAAGACAATGTTCGGCTCGGGCCATTAAATCTGAGAAGGAGGATAATATGATTATGCACAAAGGTCTACCCAGGTAAAAAAGTTGGTCTACATTTATCTCGAGTAAATTTACATAGATCTAAGTAGATTTAGTCAAAATGAAGATCTACTTGGATCTCGAAGAGTAGATCTACTCGAGATCTACATATGTAGATCTACTTTCTTTACGTAAAGCATATTTTATTCTTATCATAAATAATTGGGTGGCAATTTGTAAAACAGATACGCGTTTAAATACCTATGGCTGATTCAATGTGTGCTGGTATATATGTTGGGATTCATGTTAGTCACTTAGCAGTACTGACGATAAATTATACCATACTGTAAGCCTGTTTTAAATTTATTTCCATAAATTCTAATTCACCCGTAAACTTGCATTGATCACGTATAGATTTGGAGTCGACTTGACCTCATCTCTGTATATCTCTGTAGATATACAGAGATCAACATAAGTCTTGAGTATATCTATTTTTCTTGGTTAAAAAATCTTTTGCCACTTTTTTTTGAATTCGAAATCAATATTACAGCAACAAGTTTTAACGCATCAAGTTTGTTTAGCTTTTAAATCAAACATCTTTTCTGATTTCGAATTTTGTAAAAAGTGGTAAAAAACTATTCAACTCGGAAAAATATGGAAAAAATTTTGATATATTTGTGGCTTCTGGTGATTATTTAATAAAGATTCCATGGTTTTAGGAACTTTCGGCTGTATATATCTGACCTAAGAAAAAAGGAACAGAATAGACAAACGTGAAATACCGTGCTTATAATATATACATAATGCCTTTACTCACATTCTTTCATTTATTGAATTTCATTAACTTATCCACCTTTCTTACTTTCGCATTCAATGGAAATTCATAAAATTCCCTGTTTACAGGTAAAAACTCATGACTTAAGATAATTTTACACAAAATTTAACCAAATGAATCGAATATATGAGGCAGCATGTAATTATTATGGAAAAAAACGCCCTTTTTTCGAAAAATCATAGCCTTTAAACAAAAAAGTCTGGCTGATGGGGATTCTTGGATAAGAAAGTGCAAACAATCCACTTCATTCACAAAAAATGACAAAAAATAAAAATAACACTTTTTGAAAAATCGGGTTTTCAAAAAAAATTGAACTTTATGTTTGTTGTTAAATAAAAATTTGTTTAAAACATTCGGATTATTTTTGTGGCAATATCTTGTAAGTGTCAGTAAATACGAACATTTTAAGGTAACATTTTTTACAATAAATATGTTATTTTGGCATACAATGATATACCCATAACGTAACTAAATTTTTTTCATTCATTTAATAAATTATTATCGTGTAATGAATCAGTATTATCTCGTACTTATATTTTTTTTTCATGAAAAGTAGGCTACAATTTGTGGGAACAATTGCGAATTTGTAAATTTCACTCTAATAATATTCTAATGTATCAACAAGTTCGCATTTATACAAATCGGCACTGTAAATGGAGAAGATGATTCGAAAATTGTCGAAAAACATCAATTTTCTTGGAAAATGCCAATAATTCGCATGAGACTTAATTTTCTTCAAGATGAATACCGTGCGAAATATTGGTGTACAGTTCAAAAAATTTTTTACAGTTAACTGTAACACTTACCTCAAATATGACGTATCAAACTGATTTTTAAGACGTCTTATGCGCCCACGAAAATATTGAGACCCAGGTAAGACAAAATTCCATGTTATTTAAATGGGAAAAAATAGGGCTCTATAGGCACGGGTTAACGTTGAGTTAAAAATCTGAAAAAAATTGAGGATTGTTTTTGAATTATTTGGAGCCGATTTAAGGGGCGTCATGGTTAACATTTCACCAAAGCCATTTTAAGGACCACCTTAATGTAGATCCTACCCGAGATGTATGAAGATCTTTTTTTTTACTTGGGTATAAATAAAGTTTTAAAGGTAATATAATAAGAACAATAACAATAAAACTCATTGTAAAATGATAACTCCGATCAATTTTTCCTCTAAACTTGGACTATTTATTCAAAGCATTTTTCATTCAAATCCAGCTTTTGGCCAAAAATCGTACTATAGTCTTTTCGTCAATACGGTCAAAATTTTGTATAGGCTTCGTAAAATTAAGAATTGACGATGTCATTCGCAAGATTAAAAGGAAAGACGGATTGGTAGTGCGGACATAATTCGATAAGAATTATAATTTTCATCTTGAAAAGGGCCGAAAGCTAGATTTGAATAAAAAATGCTTTGAATAAATAGTCCAAGTTTGAAGGAAAAATTGATGGGAGTTATCATTTTACAAAGAGTTAAACAATCTAACCGATCATTATCACGACTACAAAATAACAATAGAATGATATTCTATGTATAACATTTTACTAATTTATTCTGAACAAGCGGACCTGAAGAAATATTAATGTGGAAAAAAATTATTTGGGAAAAGAGGACTATGTGAAAAAATACCTCGGGAAACACCTTTCTTTGGGAAAAATGTCCTTTGTTGGAAAAAGTGTCCCCATCTCCTTAAAAAAAGATATTAAGTTCTTATCTTCCTTAACTTAACTTGTTTATCTCTGAATTTTCCTTATCTTGCACAACTTGCCTATGCTGCGCCATACGCAAATTCTCAAAATGCTCAATAAAGATCAACTTTTGCTCGAATAACACCGAGTCGTTGATTCTATGTAAACAAACCACTTGTCAGTCGATGCTCGAGTTGCTGCGATTCAATTCACGATCGCTGGTAAAGTTTGGTTACATTTCATATCAAGTCTCAAAATCAGAAGCTACGTCACGAAACAGGGTCGATCCCGAACTTGCCCGAAATGAGGGCGTCTGGTTTACCCACGTCCTCTTACATACATCGAGAAACAGATATGAACAAACGGCGGGGAAGGGAGAAGGGTTGGGGGTTGGGTTTAGGCCATAGGTAAATAGAGGCTGCGACGGTGATAAGAGTGATAAGGAGGAAGGCTCCCGAAGAGGGTTGGAATGGGGTGAATGGTTGTCTGGTGTCGCAGGTGCGGTATCAGCCACGTCGGCACCAGCAATGTCTGGAGTCTCTGCCATGCTTCTTCTTCCTCCTCTTCTTCTCTCTCTGTGCTTTGTGTTCGCGACCGTGTGAGCCCTGAGGCTCCCGAAGAACCGGCATGTTAAGACCTCCTATACCACGTGAGTCTGCTCGCAGTACATAACACGAGATTTACGAGCCACATTCACAGCTTTACATTATTACCCACGTTTCCACTACCCAGCTTGAACCCTGTTTCCTGCGTGGGACTGGGGATTTTGCAGAATTTTTTTCATCTTTGTTTTGTTTTGAAATGACAGATCGAAAAAGTTGGTCCCCTTTTGTCACTTTTATGTAGATGCACTGAAAAGAAAACCTAGTGTTATTCAAAATTTTAATGATAAAATATTGCAAATTTCACAAAATATTGCAGATTGAGTCATTTTCATCTTACTTATTACAATATTTTTCAGAGGTGTACGCAGGGGGAGTTTTGGAGGCCGAACCCCTCCAAAAATTGGGGATGAATAAATTTCTGTTGCGCCATTTTAACCTCAGAAGTGACATTTTGACGTGACTTCTCAGTTCCCATGGCGTAAAATACCTCACGTAATAGGCACGGATGTGCAATTTGCCGTTTCGCCAAATTCGCACATCCGTACCTGGCACGTAATGTACTATTCTATATGGAAGCAGTGGCGTAGGTATCTTTTAGCGATGAGGGGGGATGAGATGGGATATCATTAGGAGCCGTCTAGGTAATACCAAGTAGAAAAACTGTGTTTTCAAAAGAATTTTCTCAAAGTCCTCTTCTTGTGCTTAAAAAGAGGTCAAACAACTCTTTTTTTATGTATTCATATATCATAAACGCTCTAAACGAGAACTTTTATATTTCTATTCGCACAATTTCATGAATCAAAAGTTAGGTTTCAGTGATTCATCCAAATATCGTACAAGTCATCTTTTTATTGTACAGATGTTCTTTGAATACACGAATTTACAGGGTATCAAACTCAACAGTATTGTATTTAAAAACTCTAAATTCTAGAAAACAGACTTATGGAATCTAGCAATAAATGATATTAAGCACAAGAATTGTAATCGATGTAATCCAGAATTTCAGTTTTTGAAATTTGAATAAAAGAATCGTTTATTCTGGAACAAATAGAATTTCAGAGCTCTGAATTCTATGGTATCAAGTTCTAGAATTCAATATAACACGTTTAAAAAATATAATATTCTAAAGCTTTTAACAGAAACTCTCATAATAAAAAAAAAAGTTGAAAATATTTCATTCCACAATGAAGAATGTTAGACTTATAATGAATGAAATAGAGAAATTTGAGATTGACCATTAAAGAATAGAAAACTACAAAATGCCCAATTATTAAATCTGGCATTCAGGAATTTTGAATTTTACTCCTCCGTATTCTATCATTTAGATTTAAACCATACTGAAATCTTGAATCGTATGAGTTTTTATATAAGATAATGAAATTTTCGATCCCACAGTATTGAATTCTAGAAAGCCATCCTGGATAGTTCAAGGATTCTTATTTATACCTAATAAATTTTTTTTGATTGATTTTATTTTAAAGAAATTTCTGAAATTCTGAAAAATAAGCGTTTTACATTTGCAAAAGTAGTCTGCAATTCGAAATTTCAGAATGCATGTAGCTTTAATTTTCAATTCCTTTTGCGTGAATTTTCGATAATTATCATGATAATTGCATGATAATTTAGGACTTTCTTAAGAAAAATTCTACATTATACGATTTCGAACATTTGACTTTTAACGTAAAGACTCTAATGATTTCATATTTTATAGTATGGGATCACGGAATTCCAGATCGTACTATGGAAAACTCTACGATTCGGGTATTTAGAATTATTCATAGCGTAACTTAGAATTGTTATTATCTAACTCCACAAATTTTGAGTGTTATAGTTTCCGTTTTAGAGAACTTAAGTGTAATAGAACCTACAATATGTCCCTAGAATTTGGAATTGTAGAAGATAGGAGACTAAAAATTAGGGAGATGGTATTTTGAAAATTTGAATTTTAGAATATACGATTCTGTGATATTGAACCATGAAATATATAGAATATGTCTCCAAATTCAGGACAATACGTCGGACTATGAATCATTGAAAAATAAAATTTTGTCGTCCTATATTGGCTGAGTTTCAATACATCTTATAAATTGAAAGAGAGGACGAAGTTTAAGGCATAAAGTAGAAAATTCGAAAAAGGTATAAGTTATATAAGTCGTAAATTATACATATGCAATAGAAAAACACTGTATAAAAGTAAAAATAAAATTAAAACTAACTATAAAAATTGAAGAAAAAATTTAAAAACGTACTTGCTTAAACCTAGTGGACCTAATGAATTGTTCTTTGTAAGTTCTCAAAATAATAATTGAAGAAAATTCAAAGTTCTTATTTTTACTAAATCTAACAGTCCTGACTTCAGAAGAATTTTTCGATCGGAAAAATTATAGTTTTAAAAATTTAGGTGGGATAATTTAGAAAAAATAAAAGTTTTATAAATTGTTTCTCAATCTAATGAATAATGATAAGAATAATTAGGATCCACAAAAATGCTAAAACTCTGAAAATTTTTGGATAATGAGGCATCAGATATTCTAGAAATTCACAAAAAATTTATAAAAATAGCAGAAAATTTTCTGAATCATTCTAACACCGAAGAAATATCAAAAGCAATAAAAATCTAAAAAAAGTAACATTCTCTGGAAAACCTAAAGCAAATCTTAAAATGTGTGTAAAAATTTGATTGAAAAACCATCGAATTCTAAAACAAGATAGAAATCTATAGAAATACTCAATATATATGAATTCTAGAAATAAAAAACAAATAAAATCCTAAAGAAAATATATTTTTTCAAACCCCCCCTCCCCCCCCCTCCGAAAATTTTTCTGCTTACGCCTCTGACATTGTGGATAAAATATAGTTATTTTCGAAAGTATAATACCTGAATATTATTCATTTCAATTTTCATTTTTTGAGAATATTTTAGTAAAACTTTGGTCATTATTATTAAACCTATTTGTATCAGACCAGTTAAACGCATTTTTGTTATTAATCATAATTTTTTTTTCAACTGACTCTTACTTAAGTAAATTTTAATCGGAATTATCAGGTTTACAATGCATAAATAAGAGAAATATCAGAGATTGAAAAGAAATCTTGAAAACAAACAAATTGTATTTGCTTTGAGTTTTGAAGTACCTACTGTATAAAATATACAAAGCTAAAGGAATCATCAATAATGACTCGAAGATGCATATCTAAAGAACTGATTTAACATTGCTTAAAGTTTTGATTTTCATTGAACTCGCGAGTGTAAAAGGAAAAATCCGAGAGATGCCTGCCCAAGAGCAAAAGAAAAAGAATCGTGTCATTATATTTCATCTCACGTTCCGTTCCATTTCGTGTTTATCAAACTTGTATTGAGAGAAAATCTTGCGCATTAAAAGAAACCACCGATTCAACCAAGTTTTCGTAGATTTAACTTCTGGAATTAGTTCTCTCGATTAACGAAATAACCTGAGTGAAGGCACATGATCCATACAATATATATATAATTACATGCCGTACTGTAAAAATTACCAAAAAAAAAAAATACATTCTTACACATTACATACATTCCATGACAACAATGCTACAAAATTTGTCCCTCTTGCTATAAATACCCATTCATGACAAAAATTCGTTTGATCAAAACTAGATAAGCCACTGCTTTCAAACTCACGTCATTTTTCAAAAAGACGAATCCAGAAAAAAAACTTGGTTTATGAACTTTTGGCCAAACGAAATTTAGATACGTACAACATACAATAAATACAAAACTGGGAGAAAAAGTGGATTTCGCAACAAGTGTCATTACAATTTTTCATTATTTCACAAGGAGAAAGAATGTTTGAAAAAAGAACCCACTGATTAACGTGTGGTGCAAAATTTTTGAGACTGATTTGAGACGTACTCTATTTAAACAAAAAACGTTCGACCCGAAAATTCTATCGGGTAGTTGGTAATTTGATAAATTTCGTAGAATGTAAGTAAAATATTCAAAAAATGTCATAAAAACTTTGTAATATTCTTAACATTTTTCAACTTCAACAAATGATTTGAACGGCTGAGATGAAAATCTGGACATATCGTTAAAATTTGTAAGACGCGAACAAAGCCTGGTTGCGGTGAAAAACCGAACATCGCGATGCATTGTGTATGTTCGCTTCGTTTAGACTCGGCTTATTTTTATGTATTTTCGCATTTATTTCTTTGTTTGGATTGCTATCAGTGACTCGTCTAATTTGCAAAATTTCTCATCGTGACATTTTTAAATGGATTTATCAGAGACCGGTATGTTTATTCAAAATCTACATGAATTTACCATGTTTTAAGCGATATGAATTTCGTAGGTGGTAAAAATTGATAAAATATATCAACCTATATTAACTGTTGATAATTCAAAGCAACGTAGAAAATTTCTTCAGATATCGAGGATTATAAGGTTCTGGGAAAATTTCCATAATTCTCAAAAACTGCACAAATTTGAAAAAATTACAAAAGTCAGTGGAAATAAGAGAATTTCAGAAAATTATAACATCTAATAGAATTCGATATATTTTGTATATTCAAACAAATCTGGAGAAAATTCACAAAATATTTTGAGTTCTTTTGAGCGTTCCGATTATCTCACATTCTTCCATTTACACTAATCTTTGAAATTCACCATACTTTTTGCAGTTTTTCAGAATCATCGGAATTTTGCGCAATCCTCACAATCTTAAGGAATTTCTCATATTGCTTTGAATCGTCAATAATTAACAGATTTTTCAAATTTTTCCCGCCGAGAAAATCAATATCGCTTATCACAAGGTGATAGGTTCGATTATCAACACCCCTGCGCATCTTTTGACAGAGAGCAGGATGGGTTGTTCCGAGAAATGTCATTTGTGTATTATGACAGTACATACTAACCGAACGTATGATTATTATTTGTAAACGGTTTTTTTGTATTGTAGAACCGTTAAAAAGTTTTCAGAAAATGCTTTGCCTAATACGTATGATGTATTATTGTAACAATTCATGCCAGCCAGATGAACCGCGCCGCGGCAAACAAGCGCGTCAGGCGCCATAGGCGCGACAGTTTCTCGACTCAAATAAACACATTAATCGACGTTTTCCTACAAAATCTGTTTTTGTTACTTGCAGAGGAGGAATTAGGCTTCATTGAGAGCGAAAAAAATTGAAAATCCCTGAAGGCGTAAATAGTGAAAACATAAAAAAATTATTTATTTAAAAAATTTATAACAAATTTTAGATTGAAATTTAAATAAAAAAAAAATTAATTTAAAAATAAAATTTTGAAAAATTTAAATGATAAATAAATATTGATCGTAGATTTTTACAATAATTTTTTTTCGGAAAGTTCAAAAAAAATACCATTAAAAACACTCAGGCTGTTTTTTTGTGCATAAACGAAATATTGTTGGACTTATAATTCAAAGATAACAAGTGGATAGAAAAAAATGCTGAAATTCTGACCCCTGTGATACTGCAACCAGTGCATATTTCCGCCTCTCTTTTTGCACAGTGATTGTACTTCAATAGTACAGAAAATTGACAAAGTTTCATCAAAATCTGAGACATAAGGTTTCTGATTTGGAAACACTTGACGTAGAATGCCCCATAATTTGAAAAGTTTGTGAGATTTAAGGAAGAATGAGCCAATTTTAACGATAGGGGAAAAATTTTAAAATTATGTACAACTCGATAAACTGTGTGTAATCTCCTGAAAATAAAAAAAAAATAAAAAAAAAAAAACAAAAAAAAAAACAATCAATTTGTTTACATTGCAATAATCGTTAGTAGAATCAAAAAATTTTTTCGTTTTTAAAAATTTTAAAAAATTAAAAACCATGATTACAAATTTCACAGGTTATCAAAAATCTTCGAAAATTTGTTGAATTTACGAAAATGTCGATAATTTGTGTGGATTACGAAATATTTTGGAAGCCCTTTTCAACTACAGAAACTATGTCGAATCACTAAAATTTCGAAAAATTCAGAAAAATTTTTTCGTCGATATTTTTAAAACTGAAATGTATGTATATTGAGCGATTTTGAAAAATGCCAATAATTAAAATACACAAAAAATCATCAATAGTTAGGTAATCTGAAAAACTTTTGAAAATTGTAGATTCTAAGAAAATGTCGATGAGTATCGAAGATTGTGCAGAATTTTGTACATTTTACGTAGAATCAAAGAAAATGTGGAAAATTCTTGAAATTTCAAAAGTAATTAAATGACTCATCCGACGAGGAAATCTTCGAGAATTTGAAGCATTACAGTATCTTACGAATTCCATGAGGTTCGAGAAATTCGAATTACGTTGAAAATTCTGTAGATTTTTGAAAATAATTAGAAATTCTATAGAACATTTTGAAAATCTTTGTTACTTCTGTTCATTTAATTGAAACATTTCAAACTTTTTCCGTACTATCCAAATTGTCAAAAATCAAAAATGTTTTCTCTTAATTATAAATCACCGATCATTATGAAAATTTTAATGAAAATTTATAAATGCTGAGAATCATGCATGACAATGTTTCAATATTTGAAAATTACGAAGACTGTTGATAATTTTAAAAAATTCGAAAAATTTGTTAAGAGTAGCCCATAATCTTCTCTCGAAAATCTTGCAACACATGTTATTTCACTTGTTACGAAATCAAGTGATGTGAAAATTCCCGAATCCACTTGCACGATGATTTATTCAAGTTGAATTCTTGAAAACTTTGATTCGTTTTTCAATAGAATATATAACAAACGAGCGATTAATCATTTTCCACGACACGCGAAAATGCATGCCATGAATGCGGTTTGAGATGTTTTTCCACGATCTTCCGGTCGCATGCTTGTTTTCTCCACCTGCGTCACATCGACGTTATCTCCTTTTATATCTTTTAACACTTTCTTCTACTTCCTTTCATACTCGAAAACGTGCCGAAATAGCAGCCAAGTGTGAAGTTTAATATCGGTAAGGAAATATTGCCTCGTGTCTTGCGCCAAGACAGTCAGCCTGTGAAAGATTTTCGTTCCCTTATTTTCCGTATTGAATTTCGCTTCGAGATTATCATTTGCCGCTCAGTTTATACGCCGGGAAAAGGATATGAGATGTATTGATTTTATCCCGATGGCTGGAAAACGGCATTTCACGGCTTTTACAAGTCTTGCTTTGTTTGTTGTTTTTTTTTTTTTTTTTTTTTTTTTTCATGTTTTGTACTTGGTCGAAATATTGAAGGAGTGGTTTCTTGTTCGGATGTTAATTGTTAAGTTTGTAGTTGTTTTTTGAGAACACAATAAAATCAATGAATTATATTTAAGGTGTTTTGTTCCTTTTCACGGTTTTTGATGAGGATGTCTTTTTAAATTGCAATTGAATGGCTCTGTCCAGGGGGGTGACGCTCGGAAAAAAAGCGTACTACGGTTTCTTCTCAGTTTGCTCATGTGGAACGCTGGCAGTACCGGTGAAAAGGTCACGTGAGACAAGCGTCCAATCGGGAGCGAATCACGTGACTTTCACTAAGACCGTCAGCGCCTTTACCGACTACTCGGCCCAGCAAAGGTCGGTCGAAAAACATGAATACACTTTTTCAAGCCTGGAAATACCGAGTGTCACCCCCTGGCTCTGTCAAAGGAAATGCACCTTAGGTTCAAACTGATCAACTGTTTTATATGAATTTCAAACCATATTTATAATAATCACAAAAAATGTTACACATCCTAATGATACTATAAAATCAGGGATTGTCCATTATTCGCTGACATTGACCTGTCGCATATCTTCAAAAATATGTCATCTGGATTCCTCAAATTACCAATTCCAAAAATTCGAAAAAGAAGTTTACAAAATCATGAAAACAAAAAACCCTAAAATCACATACGTTATTTTCGAAATAATCAATTTCCATCCGAAAAAAAAGAACAACCTTCACAACAACCTTCACATTCTAGATTCTTTGATATCTTTGATCACCTTCCAAAATCCAAAAAGCCCTAAACTAATGAAAATTCCGCCTACGGCGTTGTGCAGGTGTCGAGCCGGAATTACCGGAAGAAAATTACACGTTGCCGATGAGTTGTGCAGTCGCAGCCGTCTTCGTAGCCCTCATCTTCTGCCTCTTGTGCCACCGGAAGTTGAAGAAGCGAGCTCGTGAGGTCCACATCGACGACCTGCAGCAACCGGTAGACGAGCGCAGGCACTGTTACCATCATAACCACGGTCTCCTGGACCACCACCACCATCACCATCACCACCATCATTTCCAGTATGATCAACAGAACAGCCACGGAAACAGCTTCAGCCAGTGCCAGCGCTCCAGTCCAATGAGCGACGAGAGCGAGGAGGCAGAGCCAATCAGCAGCCCTGACAGCGTTTGACCGTGGGAAAACAGCTCGCCATTGGCCCGCTGTTTTCCGACACGAGGCACGGAACGGTTACTTGTGCACCAAAGGAAATAAGTAGGGCTTTTCAGGCGATGCCGGTCATGTCAAAACTCGGGATCAGGGGCCTCAAACTAGCATGGCAACTTTGGGGAATTCCGAAGTTGTTTTGTTTTGGTTGGCTGTAGGCGAATCAATAACACTGTGGTCGAGTGTAAATATCACATAACGGGGTTTTACGAGGTAATTTGCGGTTTTCAATTGATTTTACCAAACAGGGTTATTTAGATTTTTCGTATAGTCATACTGCGTACGAAACATGCAATAAAATAACGCTGACATATGGTGCATGCTTTTCAATCATCTTAATTGAAATAAAATTTATAGCTCATTTTTATAAGATTCTGTGAAAATCCGCTTTTTTTTCCGTTCGCACCATGGAAAAAAATTAATTTCTCCCTCGTGAGAAATCTATTTTTTCCAAAAATGTACTATTCTACTGTAAATAATGATTCGCACTTAAAAGTTTAATAATATCCACATTAGTTTATTGATTTAATTTTCTTTCTATAAAATAACGCGGATAATCTAGTCGCTTCTTACTGGCTGAAACTCAAATTTCGTGCAATTCGACTTTCAGATGTAGCGTGTGTTTTCCCACTTGTTTAACATGGAAGTTTGCGGCCCCTGCCCGGGAAATGTAAATTTACCGCTAAAGTATCGTATTTTTATCAAAATGCTGTTTACGATTTTTCTTCAAGGCCAAATATTACTTCCACTTGCGCACCCGATGCACATGAATTTTCTGCCCCACGTGGTCCGAAAGTTGGACTTCGCCGAGCTGTCGAGCGGGTGGAAAGCCAATACTAGGCAAAGAATAGATCGGGTGCTTTTTTAAACTTATTCATTCCCTTAGGACATGATTTTCTGAGGGATTTTGAAAGCTTTTGGAACATCGGTGATTTGTAATTTTCAACAATGATGGACGTTAAATTGTTCGCTTGATGGGACGTGTTTGTATACAATTTTGATAATCAATGGATCCAAATCGGAAATTGACGAAAAATTTCCAGTGTTTCGGGAGTGTTTTTTTTTTTTACAATTTTCGATTAAAAGTAATACATTTTTTGGTTTCACGATAAAGAATTCAATGATTTTTCCTTTTTTTTTACATGACTTTCTAAGTCATAGCCTAAATACGCTTAAAAAAAGTCCTTGTGAACAAATTTGCTGAATGTAAACGTATTCTTCCATAAAGAATTAAATGTTGAATTTACTTATTCAACCATCGAAAGTTTTCAGTCAGTGAGATTTGAACAAAATTAAACAAATCAATGAATTTGTTCACAACGAACTATTATAGGAACCTTGATAAAGTCTAACTAAAAACTGACTGAAACACATCGAATTGGTTCATTACAGACAAACCATCGATGCCTGTTTATTGAAAATCGATCTGTTCAATGGAAATAAGAGACACGGTACTTGATAAAATTATAAAAAAAAATTTTTCGTACGTACGTCGCGACGTTACAATCCACGTCTCCATAACGATCGAAACCACAGAAAACAAATTATTAAAAATCGATTCATTATTTAATAATAAGTCATACAGATTTTATATCATAGTCTATTGAAAATGTTAACTAAATTCGGAGGATACATAAATGAAGGATTTTCATCAGATGAATGAAAATAAATTTGTGTATATTTTCCAAGTTGGTGTTACATAGTAACGAAAAATTCGCACTGAAATCGATCAGACCATTCACATTTTTGCGACGATTTGTAGAAACCGTTTAATGAGTCGAG
This sequence comes from Platygaster robiniae, assembly GCA_028476575.1. Classification (NCBI taxonomy): domain Eukaryota; kingdom Metazoa; phylum Arthropoda; class Insecta; order Hymenoptera; family Platygastridae; genus Platygaster; species Platygaster robiniae. The sequence goes on from CM052019.1 coordinate 30,534,876, forward strand.
GAACGCTTATTTTGCACGGAAAATGTAACTACACAAAACACAACTAGGTTTTAGAAAATTGTGTCAAGTTTCTAAGCGCTCAATCGCAGTATTTTTTTCCTATTAATAATCAATTATTACAAAATTATTGATAAAATGGTTTAATCTGTCGCTCAGTATTTCTGATTTCACATGAAATGATTATTATGAAAATTATAAATGAAATTTAAAAAATTCACGTGAGCTCATAATGAAACATCTGATTCACTGGGGATATACACATTCGTCTCAAAAGTTTTGCTTAATTCAACACAGTAATTATTGAAAATGAAATATCTTTCATTTTTCAATGTGCGCTTTTTAATCTTTTTCACTTAATCGGTCTGTGGTTTAGCATAACAAATTATATAAAAAAAATCTTGAAAAAGCTACCCAGTGAGAAAAAAAACGATAAAAGCGGACGCCAAGATACATAACTTATGTAAAAAAAGCCCGTACTTTTACATGGCCAAATATAAAAGACGCTCGTGTCACGTGACCGTCATCCTTACGTAGTTATTAGTGTGATTACAACGATGCTCATTATATTGAAATATTTATATACATACACTTATTGATATAGACGTTAAGCGCAAGTCATGATGTAACAAGTTGATATTTTAATATTTATAAGTGGTAATACGACATAAGGGACATACGATCTTTTGTACTGTTTTGACTCGGCATTTTTTGCACATTGCGCATTTATATAATGCCGTCTCAGACTTGATATTTGAATTTAACGAGCTACGTATTTACAAGACACGTAATCAAGCGAAAAAGGCTCCGACCGATTTTTGAAAAATCTCGAAAATTTCGCATTTCGGTTTTTCGCGGTTTTTAAAAATGCTGCTATTCAAAATGTTTCATATATTCTATCAAACACGGATTTAAATTTCGAAATACTATTTGAATAAAATTTTCTATAGTTGACCCTGCAAGAATTTTTTCAATTTTTGTATAGAACTTGTTAATATTGAAAATATAGAATATAAAATTCTCCGTTACATACAACTTTTTGATCGTCCTATGTGAGAATATTTCGACTTCTTAATTCATAGTTACGTTTGTGACTTTATTTTAACTATCGACAATCGACATTAATAGATTGTGATTGATTACGCGAGGCTATGAAATTTTTTACACGTAACTCGGCAATTATTGTACACTTTACAGTGTTTGGAACTAATGCATTCTATGATTGAAAGTCTTAGAACTATATTTCACATACTTTACATCCGGAATTCTATACTGTAAAAGTCGGAACCCCTGTTTCAAATTATCAATTGAACCTGGAAAGCATAACCCCGGGAGCGCTCGGGACTTCGGGACAAAGGATGAAGGAATGAAGGAACGGACCCAACGCGAGTGGACGAAAATTTCAATCCATTTTCTAAAACTAAATTCGCGAGATCTCCAAAACTATTTATCAGATATACGCCAAATTTTCCGAAGTATCGCTCCTTGTTTTAGAGCCGTCTCCAAATACAAGAAAAACTATAATTTTTCATGAAAAATAAATATTAACTGAACACAACAATCTTTTCTTTCGCACATGATATCTCTTCATGGAAAAATTTTGAATTTTAGATCAAGAGCTTTTTTGATTTCATAGAAAAAAAGATTCTTGATCGAATAATAAAAAAATTTTCATAAATAGCGATCATATGCCAAAGAAAATATGGCTGTTTAGTTATTATTAACTTTTTTATTGAGATAATAATTTTTCTTGTCTTATAGACGGCACTGAAACAAGAATGATACGTCTGAAAATTTGGGGTAGATCGGAAAAATAGTTTCGGAGATCTCGCAAGTTTAGTTTTTGAAAATGGATTGAAATTTTCGTCTACTCGCGCTAGACCCGTTCACTCATTCCTTCATTTTCTAACTGTTCCGAGCGCTCGCGGGGTTATGCTTTCCAGGTGTTCATTTTTTAACCTTCGGGAGAATTTGTACATTCCAATTTCATTCAAAATATTCCACATATTACAAATCAACCTCGTAAAGTTTTTTTATCTAATAATACCAAGGTCTGCTTCCGCGGTTTTTTTATTAATACCATAACTGCTCGAAACCGTCATGCACTTTTTCACTTTTTTCCAAACCAATAGAAAAATTCTTACAGATCTGTAACGGCTTTTCATAAGATTACTAATTACTGCGAAACAAGAAAGTTCGAGGGATATAATTACTGATAAACAATGCAGAGTTTCTCGTTGTCTGTATAGGTGTCTGGTATTTGTAGGTATTTTTCGTCAATACGCAAATTTCGATAACAGACTCATTTCGAGCTTTCTGTAACAATAGTTTTCAAAATTTTCATTTTTTACCACAAAACACACAAATATCAAAGTATCACAAGTCTTATTAGTGAGAATAGAATGAAATACAGTGACGAGCACGCAAAAAACGTCGATTTCGAATCGATGGGGTTCGAAATCAGTTCTAGAAATCTAAAAAAAATATTAGAAAATGTTAAAAAATTACAAAATTTCATGAAAACATAAATTTTTATGTAGTCAAAGGAATTAGACCAATTTCGTTATAATTACACACTGCAAAGCAATCAGCAACGGAACTGAGCCCTGCGTGGGGTATCAAAATTGCGTTCCATGAAAAACGTTTCAAGTATTGAAGAAAATAAAAAATACCATGATGTGAAGATGAAAGATCGACAAACGCAGAATCACGATTCAAAATTGAAATTTTCGCCGAATGTCTGGACATTATTTGAACACCTGGAAAGCATAACACCGGGAGCGCTCGGGACAGTAAGAGAATGCAGAAATGAGTAAACAGGTCCAGCGCGAGTAGACAAAGATTTCAATCCATTTTCGAAAACTAAACTCACGAGATCTCCGAAACTATTTTTCTGATTTACACCAAATTTTCAGACATATCACTCCTTGCTTCAGCACCGTCTCATGTACAAGAAAGGTTATCATTTTTAATAAAAAAATAGTATATTTCGTATCAAGAAGCAGAAACGAGTAAAACGCGAGTTTTTATGCTCCTTGACACGAGAGATATTTTTCACGCTCGCAGCATATGAATCATTTAGTCTTTTGTTTACTGTTGTGTCGTGAAAAAACGAGTTCTATGCCGCTCGACCTTGGAGCGGCATAGAAATAGCAGCGAAAAGCGGTGGCAGAGAATTCGTTTTTCACGGGACAGTAGTACACACAAGAATAAAGGATTTCTGTGCTGCGAGCGTGAAAAAAAATAATAAGTAAACAACGGTTTCATACTTGGCAAATAATCGCTATGTATGAAACAATTTTAAAATTTTCGATTGAGAATCTTTTTTCTATGAAATATAAAAGGCTCTTGATCTAAAAATAAAAAATTTACATGCATAGCTATCATATGCGAAAGAAAAGATTGTCGTTGAGTTATTATTAATTTTTATTAAAAATGAGCATTTTTCTTGCATAGAAGACGGTGCTGAAGCAAAGGGCGATACGTCTGAAAATTTGGCGTAAATCAGAAAAATAGTTTTGGAGATCTCGCGAGTTTAGTTTTTGAAAATGAATTGAAATTTTCGTCTACTCGCACTGAACCCGTTTATTCATTCCTTCATTCTCTAAGTGTTCCGCGCGCTCACGGGGGTTATGCTTTCCAGGTGTTCATTTATCGTCAGTTGACCAAGTGAAGGGTGGATACTCTAAGTCGTATAACCGCCATTTCCAATTTTTTACAGAAGAGCGGAGAAACGCTCGTATTTTGTTAATTTTTAAATATTTTGAAAAACTCACGATTGTTTGATCATCATAAGGTGATACTTCACTTATTAAAGTTTGAAACGATTTCGATTAAAATTGAGGGAAACACGATCATTTCAAATTTCGCCACGTATAAGGCGAGGGGGTCTGGCAGTTCAAAGTCGTATATCAACCATTAGCCTTACTAAATGAAAGTGAGAGAAACAAGCATCGTGAAGGTTCAATAACGTTTTTGGCAATTCTATAACCGAAATACTTCAATAAATTTCCACCTTTTGTTTATTATTGTCATTATGTGTGATTGTAATTAGACATTTAATCGTCCAATCCGTTTTCTATTTTTATCCCTAGTTTTTATTGTTAACAACATTGTTAAGAATATTGTTTCTTGTATCAAAATGTTTGTAAATGTATGTAACAATATTATCAAACGCGCGGTTTGACGGTTTTCAACATTAAATTATCTTCTTTTATTAAATTACATAATTTTCTATTTGTTGTTATACGACTTTGAATTGCCGATAGGTCTCCATTTAACAAAATGCAGTGTTTGAAAAATTCTTTCAATAAAACTATTGCGAATTTCGATTTGCTTTTATCGCAGAAATGACGGCATCAGCTTAAAGCTTCGAAAAAAAGACAACAAATTTTGGAAAATTGGCGGTTATACGATTTTGAATATCCACCCTTCGAGTGTTTCGAACGTTTACGTTTGGATGTCAATGACTTTTGCGTATATTATGATCAGAGTGAATAAACAGTGAATAAAAATATGCAAGAATAAATCGTAAATATGCGCATATAAATACAGGAAAAAACACTTAAATATGCATATTCAGAATAAAATTACAATTACTGAATATCAATGTAGTCGACATTACTTCCTTGGTTTCAATGGACGATAATGTGCTTTTTCAAATTTTCAAACAAGAATGATTTTCATTTGTCAGTCAAAAAAGTATAATAACATGAAAAAGATCGTTCAACGTTATTTGAAGTGAGAGGACAGTATATTATAAACATTGATATTTCATATGGCAAAAGAGCATTCACATATTCTTCAGAAGAAGGAATGTTTCAAGTTAGAGTATAGTAGGCCTCTTATTTGAATGATTATAATGTGGCCTCTGCCACGTCGAAGAATAGCATTCATTTTCTCTACGAATTCCTGATTTGAAGTGAATTCAAAATCTCTTTATTTGTTTCAATGGTTTTGAGTCTTTTGTCGATATGAAGGCCTTGGATTCCAAGCTTTTGATTTGAATTTCACTCTGAATTTCTCTTTCTTTCGGCATAGTAACAATAAATTTGAAGAAAAACGTCTTTTTCTGACAGTAAATAATAAACTGCAATCGTTCCTGAATCGAACGAGTGCTTTCATCTCTTTCTATTCTGATCTGTTAGCTTCAGAAATAAGGACAGATACATGCTTGTTCGATTCGGGAACGAGTGTATCTAAAGTTGTTTACACCAAATGACAATTAGAATATCAAAACTAGTTGAATGGAATTTGGAAAAAATTGTCATATGCACGATTCAAAAAAATATGCTCGACCCTCCAAAATAGGCAAAATATGCATGCTTCATGCAGGAGCATACATTTATCCGATCTGATTATGATAGTGATTTTTAATCAATCCGATCTGTATCTCAATATTTAAAGCATAATGAACTTCCCCTAAAATCTCATTCATTTTGCTCAAAAATGAGTCTTTTAAAGAATATATACCGTTGTGCAATAAAATTAAAGTAAATTTGTATGTTGCCGGACACCAAAAAAAAAAACAAACTTATTCGATATACGGTTCAAGACCATAGGATCAGATGCGCACGTAGTTACGTTGTTACTAATAAAACAAATAATTATTGCAACACTACCAATCGCGTAATAAAATATATACATATTATATCTTTTATCATGCTAGCGGGTTTAGCATGGTTGCGGAGCAACGTCTAAGTTAACTATATTGTTAATGAAAATTACAACTTTGCTTTCGCTCGTTGGTTCGTCAATTATTGATTTCGTAATACGAAAAAACGAGCGGTCAAAGTTTTTGTTGTGAATGATTTCATTTATCAAGGCTTTTCAGCGAATCGAAGGAGAATGTACATAAGCTCATTTTCGGTCTGTGTTAGTATTGTATGGGGCATTTTATGCTGAATCGAAATTTTTAATTTGAACAACATCTCACCTATTTCAGAGCAATGGTGTTTTCTAAAATTGGTCGAAAAATTAGAGTAGAATGTTCTTCGTTCGCCAATACCTAATCTTACATTATTATTTTTCAGCAACTAAAGAGAGTGCTCGCGATCGTAGATACTCTTGAAATTGATTTCATCGGTCATTGTGACCTTTTTATTTTTCAAATTTCAAAGGAAACTCAAAAAAATTTTGATTCAACGCAAAATGCCTCGAAGTATACAATCCATTTCGTCGAACATCGTCTTTTCTCCGCGTTCACGAAAACCAGCATTCGATGAAGTATATACAAATGTGTCTTATAGCAATCGAATAATGTTTGATAAAGAAAGAAACATTGTTTACACCGCAAATGATTCACTCGAAATCTTCGCTGGGACAAAGCGTGATTGCCCCGAAAATGCTCAACAACTTTTCTACTCGTAGCAATGAACATCGAAATTATACGACTATCATGAAATTGAAGAAAAAATGATCCTTAAAAACAATGATCCAGAAGAACTACAATATTCAGGTGTAAGTGAAAGAATTGTCACTCTTTATTAAAATTATTAAATATATTATAAATTCCAATATTACCCTATAAAATTAATTTTTTTGCTTAACTGACAATTTTTATTGTATAGTACTTTCTACGATAATCATTATTTTGAAAATATATTCGCACTAGGAATTTGCTGGGTAACTGAAAAGTGGTAAATTTTTGTGACGTACGGTTTGTAAGGTACACAGTTTTTGTAAAACATTTTCTAACCTCAAATTTATATTATGTTTAGGACGACTGAAGAAACAATCGTAATTTAAGAAAAGCCAAAAACTTCAACATAACCTTATAGTCCGTCCGCTCGTACCTTAATTCATGTTTTGAATCAAAAGTAACGCGTTTTCGCGCAAAATATCTGCAACTGCGCAACAGTTTTTGAAAAAGTGCTTAAACGACATTTTAATGAAGTATATTAGTGGGTTGCCATCAGCTTAACATATTTTGCTCTGAGTACTCAATTTCCAAAATTCAAGAGAGATCATCCATAAACAATGGACGCTCTTAGGAAGGAGGGGGGGGGGTCCTCCCATAATGCCACGTGACGAAAAAATCATTTGGAAAGTCTTTACTAGAAAAAATGCAATTTAACTTCTGAAAATTTCATTTCTTCTTCAAAACACTCTCACAAAACGCTCCGAACTCTTAAATTCCGAATCCAAAATATCACTTTCTTAAATATTAAATAGGAAATTAATATCTCACTTCTCTCATTGGTCCAGCGCCTATAATTTCAATCGCTCACATCTTCTTGAATTTTGGGTTTTCAAAACTATAGAAAAAGAAATTTTGTTACAGAAGTACACGAGGAATCTACATTTTTTTTATGTTCAGGCTGTATTAAATCACCCTGTCAACATTAATTATTTTTGATATCAACGAACAATGTTTCAGAAATTTTTCAGAACTTTCATAATTTTTTTCTTGGAAAATTCCTCAACATTTTTAACTACCAAAAAAATTTTTATATCGTATGGTAATTAATTTATCACTCGAAAAATTATGGAGAGATCCTTAAATTCGATAGAAGTTTAATTCTAGATCCTAGAAATTGAGATTCGGGAGATGGCACCCCTATATACTTAATTGTGATTTCTGAATCTCAAGTTAACCTCATGTTATTATTTCAAAATTTCCGAAACATAAATTCAGGCCTTATAACATCAAAGTCCATGCAAACGTGAAGTTAACCTTGTAAAGGATTGACGAGATTTTCGGGATCAATAAGAAAGACTGACTGTAAAAACCTTATGATAAAAAAAATCTTAAAATGATTTCAGCTTTTTTCAAAAATTTTATCATGGTTATAACTTTTGCAAGTTTGTGATAGTAAGGATATACTAAATACCTTTTTGCCTTTCACACATTGAAAATGAGCGTATTTAAACACGTTTCGACATACACAAATGAAGTATTTCAGGCCAACACGCAGGCTGTCGACAAATGACTGTCGGCAGGGAAAGGGGGGGGGGTCCTTTTAACCCGCCGAGTTAAACCCGGCGGACTAAATGGGCCCCCCCTTGCCCCTGCTGACTGTCATTTTCTCCAGCCTCCGTGTTAACCTTCAATACTTCATTTGCCATGTCGAAACAGTTTTAATACGCTCATTTTTACTGTTTTCGAGGCAAAAAGTATCGTTTGTACCTCGGAGCAATAACACTCGTTCTAAATCGGCTGTTTTTGCCCCTAGCTACGAAATATACTTTTATTTTTGTCTGCTCAAATTTTCGTAACCTTATTTATTTTTGTCAGTTTTCGAATAACACAATTCATGAAGGTACGCAATTTCAACAAATTAAACTTACGTGCATTTTGAATGATAATGATACTTCTAACGCTTGAGTGTTAATTTTCGAAGCATTAAATGATTATTGAATATTTAAATTCAACGTTAATATTACTAAACAAAGTTTAAAAATTCAAAAACGTACGGATCAATTTTCAACATGAAATTCTTATAATCATAACAATTACAAAAACAATGTTACCGCTTAAATTTTTAGAACGGACAGAATTTTTTCAACCACAAAAATTAAAAATATTTTTCCAAGTTCCACAAGTTGAAAAACTTCCTCTTTACTTTTATTACCTTGGAACATTTTTAACCAACTTTTAAGAAACCCATAAGGTTTTTTGATACTCGATGAAAAATACTAATCTCAACAAATTTTTATAAGGCCAAATTCACGACTTTTCTCAACTCCACGATATCACAAGTATCGGCTCCATTAAAAAAATCTTATTAGAAATAAAATTACAATATAACGAAAAACAACTCCCCCAATGTTCCAACCGAGATTTCGAGTGACTCGTATTTTCAATGCAACATTTATGACTGTTATATATAATAATGACTCGACCACTAGAGATACGATTTGATTAAGCGTTGATGTAAGGCGTGATATCGGATTAATTTAAACAAACAAAAAAATCGCAAACTCGATCTATTAATTTCAATCATGAGAGTCACACCAAAAGTACTTTCCTAGATTTTATTACCACTCGAACAACAACTCGAACAACAACTAAAACCCAGAAAAAAATTTGTGTACTCAGATCCTATTTTGCAAGAAACTGGAAAGTGTTTTGTTTCGGTGTGATTTTCATTAAAAAAAACGTGGTATCTACTGTACGAATTATTAAAATTTAACAAAGTCGAATTTCGGGTTATTTGCATTTAGCGGGTGCGAGAATTTTTTTCGAGCGAGATTTTGGGAGCCAAATTCCGAAACTTCCATTACTGAGACTCGGGACGATTGTTTGGAATTTTGATGTAAATGGTACAGAAATATATATTATACATAAACGTAAATGAAAAAATTTATTCGTCGACTCGCATGTGTCATTGGAGGCGGTCGGAATGACCCGAGCAGTTGCTCGGCGGAAATGAAAACGGTCGCGATTCGAGTTAGAAATACAATATCTAATACGCCTATCTCAGGCGTATTAATTTCCGGGAAATGTCGGCTCCCTTTGCGTTGAATCTAATGTACGCTATGGCGTTAGATTCGACGCTGGAACCGAGCCAAAACCGTTTCGACGTCACATATATGATTACCGAGGTATATTGTAATTAATGTAAGTAGTAAGATAGCATTATTACAGCATAGGAGATCGTAAGGAGCGAATGTCAATGTGGTGTCTACGAAAACAAATCCTTGATGATGGAAATAATACATTTTTTAATTAAAACAGTTGCTCGTTTCACATTATTTATACCTGTCTTTTCATTTTCAAGTTGATTTTATTTAAGGGAATCAAAATTGGTAAATTCAGGAAATTTTTTTCAAATCTTGCGATTATATAAATAACATATATTATTATTACTGCGCTGTCGGCAATTTTTCTGTTAAATGGAAGAGATTGTCTCTGTTTTCCCATGCCATCTATTAAATTGTCTATAAAAGTTGTGAATGCATCTTTGAAAATAATAAACCCTGTCTATAAAAATAATAAACATATGAAATTGAAATGATGATGTAATTATGCATACAACAGACATTAAAACTTTTTTTTAATTTACGTTGATTTCAATTTAGAGAAAGTGTATTAAAATTCATTTAATATTAAAAAAATATTGAAATCGTTGAAAAAAAAAACATTGAAAAAAAAATACTGAAATATTGAAATTGTAATGTTTATTATGAAAACAATAAATTTAATACAAATTTCTTTGAAATCCTTTTCATATACGTGTCCATGAAATTTCAGACACGATTTGAAGAGAAAGTCTATGAAAGATGTTTGTTGTGTTCAAATTTTCTTCTGACAGTGTGATATCACTGAAGTGCAGGAACTTGAATTTTAAGGGGGTCTTCCAGTTTCAGGCACGGAATTCAAATCTATATTTGGGAATTGATTATGAGGGAACTACGCCAGATAATAAGATATTTTTAAAATACCATTTTCGTACGGGTTTAAACTCTAGCTGTGAAAAATTTAAATGGCGTATGTCGATTCTTGCGCCTTTGAGAAGTGGTCGTATTGGTACTGACAAAAAATGCCCGAGTCAACTTTTTGGTACGATATCGACCCTTTAAGGTGACTCGGAACCTACTGTAGTGCGAGAAAGACAAATAGAAAGGGAACCGGTCGAGAGGAAGGAGGACGAAGTAAAGAACGTCTTCCGAGTCACCATAAGGTGCCCAAAATCAGAAAAACAAAACGGAACTATATTTTGTTTTACGTTGGCTATAAATCTTTGTTAGTGATTTTTTTTAATTTCGAAATTTCAAAATTATACGTTTTTTGGTGAAAAGTTTGATTGTTGACCTATTGGAAAGTGTAAAAATGAATCAAAACTAAATTTCTAAAATTGTATTCAGAGACTTATAGAAAGTTTTTTTTACATTTTTCTTTAAAATTGGCAAAATTTAATGAAAATTATTGGTAGAAGTCTTCCTTCTACCAATAATTCCTTCTCTTTTTTTCTGGAGATCTAATTTATTATCCGTCTGACAGATACGACCGTCTGTCAGACAGACCGGCCACGCTACGGGAAAGCACTCGAAACGTCCGGAGGTGACTATGTTTTGGGTTTTGAATACTCGAGAAGGAATGTGTTTTTCACGAAACCCTTTTTATGGTGTTTTTTTTATATTCTCGAGATTCAAATTGTGCAAAAAAGATTCTATTTGTTCGAATTGCCAAACTAGAAGACCTTCTTAAGCGCTATATTAACAAATGTTATTGAATATTTTGATTGTTATATCTGTAATTATAACAAATAATAGTAACTATAATAATAATTATAATAATTACAAAAAAATCATAACAAATTACTTTATTACGTATATATGTATAAGTACTTTAATATAACAATAATATTATAGTGATGTTTTTTTTTTTTCAAATTTGAATTACGAAATTTCACCGGTAAAGGGTTCCTTTTCTTTTTTTCTTTATTTCCCTTTTTCTGATGAACAGAGTTTTTCTTCTATTTTTTTTCTACCATCCCTTATTTCATTCAAACCGCAGTAATACATTATTTTAGTTCCTTGGTGTTATTAAAATTATCATTTGCCTTATTTTTGCTATCATTTTGTAATTCAGCATCTTTCAGATGGCAAGTATCACAGATTTTTGTTAAAGTGACTCATCCGTTACTGGTGAATTGAGAACCACTGAATATTGTACTAAACATTCTTGAAGACTTTTCAATAATCGATGACGAAGCAAATCAAATGGATTGAAACATTGATCTGTTTGAATTTTTGAGCTACTTGAGAATTTGTCAAATTTATGCATTGTATCGAAACTCCGCGATTTTTACTTCAAAAACAGAATGTGATTGAAAAAATACTACAAATAATATATAAATCATTTTAATTGTTATAATTATAATTAAAAGTAGGAACAAAAGTGGTTAGAATTAAATGAATATCAAATAAGAATTTCTTTTTGAATTACAGTAATATTTCACATCGATGATTTCTATTTATGAACAATAAAATCGATATAATAATTTCTACAATGCAGTTATGAATGAGTGCTCTTCCGCATTCACATAAGCTATGACAAAGTAAAAAAGTTCGCAACTTTCGCTAGTGGATATAAGTGTGACGAATCGATACCTGTCTTATACCTGAGCTTTCAGTATCATCGCAAACATGGAAGTTTCAACATTCAAATGTACGTTCATTGTAAAAAAAATAATCCATTTGTAAAAATGAATAATAGTTAAAGTAATGGTTACACATTTCTAAATTTCATCAAATGAAGCTCGTTTTTTGAAATGGTATAGGTTTCAAACAAGTTTTAGAAGCACTTGGAAATTTCTGATAACTTTTTTATAGTAGCAAGTATAGGATTTTGTAGGATTTTAATCGTGCATAAAAAGTATGTGCTTTTTTCAGATATATTCAGTTTCGTATGGTATTTTATAAGTGTTGAATCGTCGGTCAATTTTTTTGGATTCGATAGTGCTTTTGAGAATATAGAAAACGCTGTGAATGCGACGAGAAGCCCCCCACCGGATTTGATTCAAAATATAAAAAATGGAACGGTCGAGATTCAAATACACGATGGGATCGTCTTTTTCGTAATTACAAAAAAAGGTCAGTACCGAGATATTTTATAACTTGCTTAAGATTCATTCTTATAATAATCATAAATTTGAAAACAATTGCGAATTAAATATGAAGGAGATAAGTATTTCACATTAAGGGGACACAGAGGCCGTTTTCTCCGCCTCCTCCTTCTACTCATTTGTTTTCTGTTCTATGCGTCTTTGTCACACTTCAGCAGCCTCTGTGTCCCCTTAAGGAGTTTAATATTGCCAGTTTTAATAAGCCTTTATTAAAAATGAAAAAAAATTTAAAGTTCTTTTTCAGAGTTTTAATTCTGAAAAAAACTTTTCAACTGTCAATAAAATTATGTATGTGTTAAAGACTTAGCATCAAACGATTTATTAGCTTGCTATTTTTCGAATTTCAGTTCATTTTCTGATTCAGGCGGATTTTAAGGATGAAATTTTGCGGAAAAGTAAATTTTCTACACTGAGAAAAAAATTCTTGGACAAATTACCATAAACTTCAGAATGGTGGTACCACTAAGCCGTTTCTAGAAATAATTCAGAAACTTTTCTGAAATTTCGCATTTCTGAAGAGTAAATTTCACCAAAACTATAGTAAAAAAAGTATTGCCTGTTTAAGCCACCAAATATAATGAATTTTGAAAAAGCTTTTCGGCAAGTTTCCCGCCTGCTTGAAAAAAAATTACTATAGTTTTTCACAAAACTTTTAAGAAGGTGCTAGAAGTTAACATTTTATTGACTACATGATAAGCTGACTCGGAACGAAGTACTCGATTCTATAAAAATTTCAATCCGTTCATTCAAAGTTTGTATGTGTGCATCATCGCGCGCTTTGGCATTATCTGCGTGTAGTGTAGTGTTTTGTTTTTTGTCATTCGCCTGCTCACCGAGAAAGGTGGAGAAAGGGATTGGAAAACTCAATTTCACGGAACAGAAACACGAGGTTAGTCCAGAAAAAGCTTAGTATATCATAGACTTGTTGTTTTTTTTTTTTTTTTTTTTTTTTTTTCATTAATTACGCGTAGAGATCAGACAATCAAATTGCAATTGTACAACGAGAGGAGGGAAAAAAAAAGTATTTGCATCGTCACATTAGGTTAAAACTTGTGAGCTATAGTAAATATTGACAAAAGTCGCTGCACTAAAAGGTCTTATAAAACTATGGTAATTTATCAGTTTTTAGATGAACTCATGTAGTTGAATCAAGTATTTCATGTTTATATTTGATAAAAATTACTATAGTTTTTGGAACAATGTGACGTATGCTACTAAAGAAAAAAATCCTATAACTTTGCTGCTACAATTTGAAGAGTTATTGCAAAAGTTATATGAGATTATCCTATAACTATTTCCAGCTCCAACAGTTTATAGTAATCTTTGATAGAAACGACTTAGTGGTACCACCATTCTAAAGTTCATGGTAATTACTCCAAGAATTTTTTTCTCGGTGTAATCTAATAATCTTGGGTTATTTAGATTCCAACTTTTATGTATCAATAAATAGAAGAATTAACAACTGATTGAATTTAAAAAAAAATGAATGTGTTAAAAAATTTTGATCTAAGAATATACGGCATTTTGGTAATTAAATTCTTTTTTATTCTTGTTATTTTTTTTCCATCTATTCTTCCGAATATTCTTCATTCGTGAACTATTGCTTAATGTTGCTCAATACTCAATATAATTTTCCATCAACTCGAAATCAGCAGCATCTAAAGCTATCCCCTCTTCTTGACAACAGAGAAGAAACAAAATTCCGTTTTCAAACCGAAACACAGGCGCAGGAACATATAGTGTTCTTGCACAGGCGTCACACTGAAATTAATGCGCATATGCATTAATATGCGTGTAAATATATACTACGCCAAAAATTACGTGACCAACATCTTCGTAATTACCGTAATATTGCGGTATTTTACCGTAATATTACAGGGTAATATTACGACCTTCCCTAGCAAAGGCTCGGGGACGCAAAAGGCACTCCGTGCTCCTTGCGTTCCAACTCCGTGCCTTTTCCGTCCTTTGATAAATTCTCCTAAATTTCAAGCTGCAATGTCTTGTTTTTGAAAACATGTAATAAATAAGGTCAATTTCCCCGTTATTATATAGTTGATAATTGTATTCTTACATGTATTAATTAAAAAAGTCGAAAAATTAAATCCGTGATCGCATGATGACTGTCAAGCGAAAAGTGGGTAGGGAAGATTTCGGATAAATTTTTGTAAAGTCATTTTGGCATAAAAAATTAAATTATTTATAAATTGTAAAGTCGAAATCGATTTTTTAAGAACATAAAACTCCAAAAAGCGATTTCCGGGAAAAATGTATGGGATTTTGGTAATAATTGCTGAGAAAACAGCATGGAACATAAAAAGGACGCTAAGAGCACGCAAAAAGCACGGAACTCCGTCCCCGAGCCTTTGCCAGGGTTACATCTTTACGCACACGTACCCACTGATTATGTGAACGTGTCTGCTGACCTCAGGTCGATACGTCGCTTCGTATTTCTTCGTAAGTGTTCGTAAGCGACGATTACCAAGTTGGATATCAGAGTACAAGGGCTGTCAACTCTTATGGAGAGTTTAGCAAATTCTGAAATTTCCATTTGGCGGCAGTAGGCGGAGAAATAGCACTGTCGTCAAGTTAACGTCACGCTATAGTCAGCTGTATTCGTTGACATTTTGAGGTCAATATTTACGTTCTCAATAGTACAATTGTTTATCATGAGTTAAACTTTCCCAAAATGCCATAAAAGTGTACTCCATACAAGTGTATAGCATAAAATGTAACATTTTTTATTTTATCAATATTCCATTCCAACCCTATCGGGCAGGTAGCAATAGTCGTGCAATAGACAAGAGTCAGCAATAGTCAGAAACAAGTCAGCTAAGAGGAGGCAGAACGCGATATTTTTTCCCCTTCCTTACAGCCTCGGAGAGCGAGCGATTTTCCCTCTCTCCACAGCCTCGCTGCCTCGGGGAGCGAGCGATTTTCCCTCTCTACTCGTCTGGCGCATCAACGGCCCCCGCTTACTTCTCCTCGATTCTATTATGCTTGATAACCGAAATTGAGAATTTTTCGTGCTGGCTCGCATAAAAGCACGTGCTTGCTTGAGAAAAAAAACCCGTTTTCTCTAATGCGAAGCAGCCACTGGCCTCGTGTTATATTATTTCAGATTTAAATGCCGCGATGCCGCCTCAATGTTTTCCGTGGTCAGGGTTTTTCGCGCGGTATAATTTATTATTCCAATCGATTTATAAAATTGATCTTATTGACTAATCAGTCGTTTTAATCAATTTTCTCGATATACCATGAATGATTTTCATCATGATTTTATTAATTATTGTCATGCATGACAGTAATTAATAAAAAATGATCTTTCATGTTCTTATGTTACTTATATTATGCTATTAGATTGCTTTACTTTCACAGTACGAAAAGTGCATAGCTCACATAATTATTAATTTTATCCATACATCCAATAATTATAACCGTTGAAAAATATTATGTGAACCAACGATTATTTGGTTTATTTCATGTTGCTAAGTAAAAAATTAATCATGCATCCATTGATAAGTAAACCACTTTTTAGAAAAGTTACATTTTCCATATATATATTGATTAAATTTGGAAAAAATACACGATTTCCAGTATTATACATATTTTTCACTATTTCACAAGGACTAGATATACTCCAACAAACAACAGCAAAAATTCTCGAGCAATAGATGAATTTTTTTTAACCATGAAACCTTTCATGTAACATAAAAAAAATTTAATACAATCAATTGAATGAAAATAAAGTCCGATAAATCATCATTCATTCGTTTCTGATAATTGCATATTTATTCGCTTATTTGTAGATGAATGATGTACTCTGACATTTACAAGTACCTTTATCCTGAAATAATTAAGTATGCATCTTACGATTTCAGCGTATCTTTAAAAAATATTCACGATTGCACTTTCAAAATAATTCAGGTATTGACTTTAAAAATAAAAGAACGTACATTTGCTAAAAGGTGTACATTAATTTTATAGTCTTATAAACAACAAAATTTCAAAGATCGAAATATCTGAATTTCATAATAAATGAACTGTGTTCTAAATGAACAACTTGTAAGTACATACTTCTATTATTCGACAATCCTCAAATAACCAAATTGAACTCTCGGTTAATATGGTACTTTGAGGTAATTTCCACGCCACCCAGGAGGTAAAGCCGAGGCGCGCTTTTTTGGTAACGATGGTCTCCCTAATCGCAATAATTATTATCCATATAAGAAAATGTTTTTCATCAAATAATAATATTCTACAATGGATAATATCTATTGTCATTAGGCATACTCCGCCGCCTATTTAAGGTTTATTTATTTTATATGTAATTGGCTGAAAGTAAAATTGTTCAGAATTTCAGAATTTTTTTAATATAATATAGGAAATCATAATATGATTTATTCTATTATAGAAAAAACTATGTGGTTGTCATTACCATATAACTGGTAAAGTATGATCGAAGCATATTCATGGTTCGTTAAACTATGTATAGTTGATGTCTTTTATAACAATTGACTGTAATGTGACAACCACCCTAGTGGAAATGTGACGGTGTCGAGGCCATGTCAAGACAATGTATAGTCTCGTCATTATCTTGATAGAGACGGTGCAGAGACGGTGTTTATATTCTGTTATTTACGTGAATTAGCAACACTTAAGACCTTAAAAGAATATAAAAATAGTATATTTTGCATTGTGCGAACGATTTTTTTTATCATAGCAGAAGAAAAAGGCGATTTCAGCCCGCGAAGCGGGCAAAAATGTAGGCTTTTTCGACCGCTATGATAAAAAAGATTTATTGGAGCTCATTGTAAATAATGACGCCAATTAATGAAAGGTTTTTTTCTCCCTAGATGGAACAGTTTTCGAAAACGTTTTCCAAACTACCATGAGAAATTACATCGTCTCTTCTTCACCGATAAATTGTGGCCCAAACAGAATCTGCCTCGTCAACAGTAACTTCGTTCACACGGTGATCGAAACAGATCCAAATTCCGAAATCATCACAGTATTCCGAAAAATGCACAGTACAGCCACTCTGACCGATTGTTTTCATTTCGAAAACGAAGAATATTTGCTCAACTATCCGACTCAATTCGATTTTGCCGAAAAAGACCCATATATACCGATGCATTACACGAGGATGTCCATTACTGAACGTTACTGGTTATCAAGAAAAGGTATTTTCCTCGTTGTCAACGAATCTGATCCACTTTTCGTCGATCTGAATCACCACAAGAAAGACCATCTCTGTTTAATCGCGAAAAACAAGGACCCTTACAGAAAAAGAGAGAAAATCACGTTGCATTACAAAATAGGAATGTTCGATAATCCGAAATCGGCACACTCGAATGCTGTTAATAATTTTCTGGGGAAGCCAAAAGAACTGCCGGATGAGAGGATGATAAAATATCCGATTTGGTCGACGAAAAATATTCTTCGTTTGAAGATAAATGATTTGTTGGTAGGGACATTTGCCGAGGAAATTCTCGCGAATGGATATAACAATAGTCAATTGGAGATCGATGATAAATGGGAGTCTTGTTACGGATCGATGACGTTTGATACGACCAGGTTTTACAATTTGGAGAAAATGATGTCGGTTTTGAAGAAAAAAGGGTTTAGAGTTACTTTGTGGGTTCATCCGTTTATAAATAAACAATGCGAGGCGGCGTATAGTGAAGCTTATAACAACAAGTACCTGGTGCATAGTATTAATGGAAGACTGCGAACTTCTTGGTGGCAAGGTATTTATTAGAAAATATTTCCACCGCTTTCGTTATCTAATACTTGTTTTAGTTTTACACTCGAAACATCTGGTATGATTCGCAACGTCCAAGTATAATTGAATAATAATAACATACATACAATTAAATAACTATATAACATAGAGATAGCTTTGTTAAAAGCTTTTGCAGTGGTGTTTCAGAGATCAAATACACAATCGGTTTATGATAATGAGCACTGCTCCAATCGACCAAAATTAAATTTTGTCAAACGAATGATTATTTGTTTTTAGTGCATGAATAAGCTCAAACGCTGATTAAAATAAAACACTTTTTGTTTTAATCGGCTGTGTTATTGCTTATTTCATGAAAAGTATTAAAGATATATTGATGATGAAACGTTGAAAGTACGTTTTGAACTTCGACTCACAAAAATTCAAATTGGTTCCGTTAGAAGACCACGCGCACCACTCTACTCAAAAATTCATAATTCCTACAATTAAGTTATCATCGAAGTTAAACTACCAAAGATAGGGTAGTTTAATAAGGAATCAATTTTGTTACAAAAAAATCTCGCAAGTACTGAAAAAACCCTGATACCGTAAAAAAAGTCGTTCAACAATAATGAACATGCGGATTTCCATAATGTGTGTTCTACGCGCGGGACAGTAATAAAGGAATGAGTAAACGGGTCCAGAGCGAGTAGACGAAAATTTCAATCTATTTTCAAAAACTAAACTCGCGAGATCTCCAAAACCATCTATCCGATTTACGCCGAATTTTCAGACGTATCGCTCCTTGCTTCTGCGCTGTCTCCAAGTACAAGAAAAGTTATCATTTTTAATTAAAAAAAATAAATGATAACTAAACGACAATCTTTTTTTTTGCACATGATCGCTATTTATAAAACTTTTTTCAAATTTTCGATTGAGAATCTTTTTACTATTACATGAAAAAGTTTCTTAATCTGAAAATCAACATTTGTTCATGAGTAGCAACTATATTCTAAAGAAAAAATTATTTAGTAATTATGTATTTTTTATGAAAAATGATAATTTTTCTTGTATAGGAGACAGCGCTGAATCAAGGAGTGATACGTCTGAAAATTTGGCGTAAATCAGATGAATAGTTTCGGAGATCTCGCGAGTTTAGTTTTTTAAACGGATTGAAATTTTCGTCTACTCGCGCTGGACCGTTTACTCATTTCTTTATTCTCTGTCACGTGAGTAGAACACATTACGAAATCCGCACGCTTAATTTACTAATAATTTAGAAAAATTTTTCTTGAACGATATTCCGTCACAGAATATTAACAAAAAGAAAAGTTGATAAATTGTTTACGTGAAAAGCCAAGAGTGAAGTCAGTTGAAATTTTTAGGTGAATCAGAAGACATTAGAAAAAGTTTTTTGCTTTTCAAACACTAAAAAGGAGCGTTTCAAAACACGTTTCGATTTAAACAAATGAAGTATTTCAGGCCAACACGCAGGCTGTCGACTAAACTCGAGTTCCACGCGAAGAGCAAGCTTTCTGGGCATGCTCTTAAGATGACTCGCAATCTACTGTAGTGCGAAAGAGATGCTTAGAATGGGATTCAGTTGAAAGGAAGAAGGACAAAAAGAGAAGGTCTTGCGAGTCGTCTTAACTCCGAAACGTTCGGAAGACTCTGACACTGCTCTGATGTCTCGCTCTCGAACCATTCGGTAGGCTCAGATGTCTCGCTTTCGCAGCGAGCACGAGCGAGCAAATTCCGAGCAACTGCTCTTCGCGAGGAAGCTCTTCGCTTGGAACTCGAGTGTGAACCCGGACACTTGGAACACCCGGCGAGGTGAAAGGCGGGGCTCTTTCGGCTCTTTGGAAACCCAGCTAACCAGAAAGGCCCCCCTTTCACCTGCCGACTGTCATTTTCTCCAGCCTTCGTGTCGACCTTCAATACTTCATTTGCCATGTCGAACTAGTTTTAATACGCTTATTTTTACTGTTTGCAAGGCAAAAAGTATCGTGTGTACCTCACACGAGTTCTAAATCGGCTGTTTTTGCTCCTAGCTACATAACATACTATTTTTTATTACACAAAAGTTTTGGAAAAAGTTAATATTGTTGGTCTTTATGAAATCAAGACACGATCCTTATAAACAGGGAACGAAGCAGCAGTGGTCGACTTTACGAACCCTCAAGCCGTGAAATGGTGGTTTGAGAAGTTAAAGAATCTCCAAAAATTAGGAATCGACAGTTTCAAATTCGACGCTGGGGAAACTTCCTGGCTGCCGCAAGTTCCCGCTTTGAACAACGATGATTTGATGATTCAACCAGGAATTTTCACGAGGTTTTACGTGAAAAGCGCCGCGGAACTTTTCGGCAATCGCATCGAAGTGCGAACTGGTTGGGGGACCCAAAATTTACCAATTTTCGTGAGAATGTTGGATAAAGATAGTGACTGGAGCATCGACAAAGGGCTCCCCTCGTTAATTACGAATTTGCTCGAAATGAATCTCAATGGGTATATCTACGTGCTACCAGATATGGTGGGGGGAAATGGCAACAAGCAAAACGAGAACTCTTCCACGGATTGGCCATCGAAAAATCTCTTAATCAGGTGGATGCAAGCCAGTGCTTTAATGCCTTCTGTTCAGTTTTCTTACGTGCCTTGGGATTATGATGAACAGGTAAGAGAACGTTTTTCAGATTTTTGGTAAACTACTTATGTTGATGTATGCACTTTTTTCCGCGTTCAACGCCTTTAACTCATAAACTACTATTTCGATTTAAAAAAAACAGCATATCACCGTAAAGCTAACAAATGTACCTTTCGAATGATATATTTTATTTTATGTTAATATATATGAGAGCTAATTCGAAAAAAGTAAATGTCAAACAAGCCGTGTATCTATTCTCCAAACATTATATAGCCTTGAAATCCTTTCAATAGTTTTTCATTGCATAATAGTATATTTCGTATCAAGGGGCCTACGAGCGTCTTTTCATGCGCGACGGCAACATTCTCGGAACGAGGGAATTCCACGAGTTTCGAAAATGTTTTCGTTGCGCGTGAAAAGGCTCTGGCCCCGTGATACGAACTGTACTTTTCTTGATCGGCGTTTGAAATTAGTGCGTGGGCGCGCAGCGGAGTGAAAAGAAGATTGTTACGTTCAATCCGCAAGCAGCCTAACACACTCTTTTCAAACGCTGACCATGAAAAATATTTTAACACGCAAAAAACTTACTAAGAATTTTCCTTTTTTTTTTGAACACGATGGACTAGAAGTTATTAATTTTACGTTTCTGTCGCGTAAAGAAAGGCTTCTCGATTTTTCATTTCTCGGAAAATGCCCAGTTTTATGATTGACAAACAAACAAAGAACGCTAATAGTTATCAAATAGCTAAAACAAAATAACTCAAAATAAAAAAACAAAAAGCAATAAGCATGCGTTCGAAACCTACTGGAAGTTCAAATATGTTGGGTATCCTTTGTATTGAATCAGATGTATTAATGAAAGTTAATTTTGATGATACACTTGACGAATCTGCCGAAATCAAATGTAGGTATTGAACTCTAAACTTTATCAATAAATTTTTGAAATAGAAAAATTGAATAATGAAACATATTCAATGAAAAAAAAAAAACATAATTAAAAAAGTTATTCCTTCATTACATTCAGCAGTTTTATATGCAACCAATATGTGATAAAATTTGAGAAAACAGTACTTTTGGGTAGTGAGAGGTTTTTTCCACTCCGTATTTTCTACTCCTTTTCTTCCACTGATCATTTTTTCTACGAGACTATTTTTCCACTAACCTTTTTTTCTAAAGGAAATTTTTTCCACTTGCCTTTTTTTACCACTCAGTTTTTTCTTCTCTTTTTCTTCCACTGAAAATTTTTTCTACTGGAAAATTTTTCCACTTACCTTTTTTCTTACAGGACATTTTTTCCACTTGCCTTTTTTTGAACAAAATTTCAAAAATGATCATTATTTTATTACACATAATAATTATAATCGGATATATGCAACACAATATAGTTTCGAAATTCAAATTCTTTCATTTAAATTACCTTTTACATTTTTAAATCGGATATTATGACCAATTGCCCGCAAGTAATTAAAAATTTCCCCATCTTCCTTTTTTCTTTCATACTCGCGTACAATATTCGATATTCTCTCTTCTGCCTTGATCCTTATTATCTTCCGATTTTTTGATTTGTTTCCCAATGTCCAGTTCACGAAATATGGATTCTGTGTTGGCCTTTTCTTTTTGTAACTCCACTAGAAACGCGTAAAGGCTAAGGTGATTTCTACCGACAACAACTGCAAAGCGATTATGCCACCCTTCCAACATGTTATTGGTCGTGCCGTGTTTTGCAGCACAGCTTGATACATGTTTCACAATGCTGGTTCATATCTAGGTTGAGTCGCACGACGCCTTCCTCTGGCTGGTTTACCTCTGACGTAGTTAATTTCAAAGTGGTCGGAGATTTCACTTAAGACATCTGGAGCTGCATCTGAAACAATCTCGAAGGCTTCTTCGACGTCGTTTACGGGTACAAACGCCGTGGCACACATCATTTGAACCGTTTCCTTTATTGACCGATCTTCAGGATCATTATAAGCCTGCTGTAGACCTTCTGCTTGAATTCGTCTAAAAACTGCTTGTCTTAGGTGAAAAAAAAAAACAAGCTTTTACGTTGACTTCCATTGTTTTAGCTGCGTTCATAATTGCTAATTCAAGATCACTCATAATCGTTGTTACAGAAATGCGGTACCCATGCCTATCGCACTCCTCTTTTAGAACCGTAAAAACCTGTTATCGCATTTTTGTTGAATTATATACCATATTTAGTATCATAAAGAATCAAACAAAAACCTTTCATAAGCTTTTCAGTTTTGTTTTCTATCAGAGCGTACATTACAGTGAGTGCAACTTTTCTCTCGACTCCATTGTGGACTTGAATGAAACCCGCAAGGACAGCGAACATTTGAAAAAAAATTATCGGTACAACTTTGAATGTTCCGTCTACGTACCAAATCGTGCTTCTGGTACAACGTCTCATATTTTCTTTAGTCGCGAAAATCAAGAGCCTCCCAATTGATTCGTCCGCATTAACGTCATTTGCGGAATCATAAATAAAAAAGTTTTCACCGCCTGGCGTCTGTTTATAATTTTGAGGGATATCACCAAGCTCATTATTAAGGTTGTTGGATTCGTAGGCAAATTTTTGAGCCGTTTCCGCTGAATGGTTTTCACAAGAGTACTCCTATCTGGCAGTTTTGATAAGATGCCAGATGAGACGCGTTGGAGCATCGTCCGCAAAATCTGAGATGGTGGAGCCTCAAGATGCTCCTCAGCTAGTTTTTTTTTATATTGTTTCTCACTTTCAAGACCTCCACAGCTTCGTAACTTGGAGCATGATTATCATGAGGCGATTCATCAAGGCTTTTTATTCTTTCAATAACCTATTGAACACTTATTTCATTTATATTGCTCATGTTTTAAGAATTATACAGTATCATTTTACCTCTTGGTGAGTTAATTGGAATCTTGTTACGGCTCGCGCTTTGCACTCGGGATAGTTTTTGCATTTCCACAATATCCTATCATTTCTTTCTTTTGTTTTATAATACGAAAAATTGTTTATGTTCAAAAAAGGATTTTTCGCGCCCTGAACAAGTTCTGCATTCATCACGAAACACTTTAGGAACCACGAAAAATTTTGCAACGAAAATAAACGGAATAATTATGTGACAGACAAAAAAAAACAAACAAACGTTGTAGAAAACGTTTACTTGACAACAACAGTAAATAAACTGAAGTTTGTTTAATAATTAATAATCGCCTTATCAATAAATGTTTTCACGTTCGAAAATGATAAGTGGTAATAATGTTGAGTAGAAAAATGAATTTGTGGGAAAAAGGCCCGGTGGAAAAAAGAATTTGTGGAAAAAAATCACAGTGGAAAAAATGGATTATAAAAAATGGTGTACAATCGATTTTTGGCGAATGTAAATAAAAAACGTGTTTCCGGGGGCATAACGAGAGGGGCAGAACGGGGTACTATCTACTGCAGTAAGCAAACTCCAAATGTCATTCACGATGAAAGCTGTTCTTCATTTACCTGTTTTGAAAAGTCAATATATTTATTTTTCAGGTTACTTATCACAAATTCAAAGATTCAAACTCAACAAAAAATCCGAAAGAGATCCAAAAAGCTTAAAGGTTTTGTTCTAGAAATTTTTTATAAAACGTCATTTTTTTACATTGTTAAATAATGAAAATACCTTCCACAACAACTGACTGTGTCTCTTATAAATTATAAATACCTCTCATTCAGTTATTAATAATGAAAATAAATTTTTAAACAAAGAGAACCAGGTACCCCGTTATGCCCCATGCTCGGGGCATAACGGGGTAAAAATTTTTTTTTCCTAGATCGTCATAAAACATAATTCACTCACATGATTTATGAACTTCGAAAGTTGTTTTCACTACAATATGAGTTACTGGAGATTCCTAAAATGAAAATTGCACAGTATTCACATTTTTTTTATGCGAAAAAAATTAAAACAAAAATTACCCCGTTATGTCCCATGCTCCCCTATATACACTTGCGCATGAGAAATAAAGGGCATTTTCACGATTTTTTTCTAGAAAATCAAAAAAATGTTTTTTTTTTTGAAAAATCAAAGTCTCTTTATGTATTCATGTCCTAAGGTATTTTATGAATTTTTTCAGAAAACTATTTTCGTAATTAAGGTCGTAGCGACCATTGAGCCGAAACACAATTTTTCTGACACCGCTGGCGGTGAGCATGATTAATAAGGAACTGTTCTTATGTAATAAAAAAAACCACAAAAAACCTCTAGTTTATATCTTTTCGCTTTGCGTGAACGAAGGATTTTGCTAAATTATTATTTTTACGTAAATAGTCGTCATTTTCCTAAAATGTTTGATTTTTTAACGTCATGGATTTTGGTTTTTGCAGCAAGGAAAAAAAAGTTTCGCTCAAAATTAAAAACCCTTCGTTCACGCAGAGGATAATATAATTATAAACAAGCTTTAAAAAATCCAGACTGTTCAGATAAATGGTTTTCCAGAAACTGTGCTCACCGTGAAAAAACATCGGATTTCGGCACAACTGCTGTAGTGCATCAAATTATGGAAATTTCATTCTGAACAAAATTTCTAAAATACCTTGTGACATCGATAAATAAATAGGCAATAAATTTCTCTAAAAATATTGCGTTGGTTTTTCCAAACAAAATTGTGAAATCGCATTTTTTTTTCCTCCAGAACAAGTGCATATAATCCCTTTAAGACGACTCGCAAGACCTTCTCTTTTTGTCCTTCTTCCTTTCAACTGAATCCCATTCTAAGCATCTCTCTCGCACTACAGTAGGTTGCGAGTCATCTTAATAGGAAATGCTTAGATCAGACAAGGCTCAGATTTTATTTGAAAAACAAGAAGGAAACTGTCGTAAAAAAAGGAGGGCCCCATAAATTGATGGTTGCCTAGAACTCCGCTGAGGATAATCTGCCGCTGCCCGGGTCCTGGTTTTCTCTCAGTGGCCCTGAATTCGTGAGAGAAAAAAGTTTAAAAATTTGTTGCAAAAAACATTTTATGTTAGAAATTCTCGTCAGTTATTAAAGAAGATTAAAACAATTTTCAAAAAACAAATGTAAAGAAGGAACATTCACGGTTTTTTCTTTTTATTCACAGACAAATGAAATTTGCAAGAAATATGTCGATCTACATAAAAAAATGGCACCTAAAATAATCGAATTGATGAAACATTCCATGGAAACTGGGACTCCTTTGAACCCACCGATTTGGTGGATAGATCCAAAAAATGTTGAAGCTTATGAAATTGACGACGGTAAACATAACTAAAAAACAATAATTATATAATTCATCACTAAATTTTCGACACACCCGTAACTTTTTTTATTCTAAAAATATTATTGTAAAATTATATTACTTTCTCATGATCCAAATGATCAAATAATGCACTATTTAAAATGTTTTTTATAAATTATCACAGCTTTTCCGTACTAAAAAACTGCCATTCAGGGAGACTGTATAAATGTTAAATTTCTAAAACACTTATTATGACTCATTCCACGCCAAGCGTTACACCGAATTACAACTAAATCATAGAATTTCAAAACTTTGCATGGGCTGTAAAGTGTACTCGATATTCAAGTTAATATGTAAATATTACTCCTTAATTCCATAAATTCTAGAGGTTAGACTGAGGAACAAAAAAAAAACAATGTAAAAATTACATGCAACATGTTAGTATTCGTCACCGAAACACGTGTGCAAAAGGATTCTGAAATTCATAGCGGAATTTG
Source organism: Platygaster robiniae (assembly GCA_028476575.1). Taxonomy (NCBI): domain Eukaryota; kingdom Metazoa; phylum Arthropoda; class Insecta; order Hymenoptera; family Platygastridae; genus Platygaster; species Platygaster robiniae. The sequence continues at coordinate 30,561,520 of CM052019.1, forward strand.
CGAATAAAAAATGTTTACTCGGCACAAGCATGGAAAATGGCGGCTTTCGTAGCCTTTAAGCCATCGCGAAAATGTCCACATGCAGCCCACTAACAAGTGACGATCGCTTAAGTTTACGTAACCGTCTAAAGTTCATTTTCGCACCTACTTTCGCGTACCAAGGGGCGAAAATTTTTGCATAAGTACGCGAAGGTAGGTAGGAAAATGAATTTCGACAGATACGTAAACTTAAGCGATCGTCACTTGTTAGCGCATGGACACTTTTGCGATGACTTATCAGCTACAAAAGCCGCCAAAATTCCATGCTCTTGTCGAGTAAAATACGGTACGCACTAGGGGACGGACCTCGTGATGCAAACTCGGGCTAATTTTAGCAGCACTCGGCTGCAATCAATCGGTTTCGTCCCCTGGTACGTAATGTACTATTACAGACTTTGAAATGTAAAAAAACTTAATGCTCCATTTTCCATGCTATTTGAAAAATTGAAAAACGATTTTTTCTGTTTTTTCACACAGAATTCGAAAATCTTTACAAAACCCCGATCACATAAATATTTTCATGCGCAAATTTCCTGACGAAATTTATTTTTTTCCTCCTCGTTCTTTCCCTTTAAACCGTATCGAATGATGTCTCGGACCCAATGACTCGGACACAATAGACTAGATGACGACAAAAGATGCCCGAATAATGGTAGAGGAAATAGATCTTCACGCTTCTCAAAAAATGAAAGAAAAAAAAATAAATAAATAAACGGGGAGCATTTTCAGACAGATAAATCACAAGTCAATGAATCCGAGACAAATGATAAGAAAAAAATAAATTTTATGAGGGAAGTCGCGCTTTAAAGTATTAATCCAATCGCGATTTCGTAAACATTTTTGAATTCTGTATCAAAAGACAGAAAAAATTGTTTTTTCATTTTAAGAATAGGATGAAAAATATGTTTTTTTGCATTTATCATACTTTCACATATTTATCATTCGCAAATTTTACTATGAATTTCAAAATTCTTTTGCCTACGTGTTTCAGTGACCTATACCTACCTGTTGAATGAAAAAAAAATATTGGGATTTGACAAAACCCAAATTTTGTTCCACAGTGTTATAGGCACTCAAACTTTTTAGCACGTTCGAAGAAAAAGATTCATAACTTGTGAACCATTCAACCGATTTGCTTGAAATTTTTTTTCAATTCTTCAGAAATTTTTGCGCTGCCATTTTATCCATATTTCCGATCAATATTGTTTAAGCAAACAAATTTTTTTATAATTTTTTCATAACAATTAAAATTTTAATAACCTTCTCAATGCCGTGTAATAACGGAATGCAGATGAAAAATACGAGGAAAACGTCTACTTTTAAGAATCCGTTGAGAAAATATTGTTATCTCAATTAATTACAGAGATATGAATTTATTTGTGAACTGTAGCGCTGACGGTATTTTGTCCGCAGTGAAGATAGAAACATGCTACTGCCAACTTCAGTTGATTGCGTTATTTTTGAGAGCGGCAACACTCCAGCGTGCTATCCTTTGCAGGTAGAGAGAGTGTTAGAGTAATCATTTTTGCGAATTGAACACTCGTACAGTGTTTTCAAGTTTTCTAGGCGAGTATGACTAGAAAGTTTTTCAAAAAGGGGTACGGTCAAAATTCATGTTTGATACGGCAAATTACGTGTAATTTACATACATCAGTAATGGTTTAATATCAACAATAATCTAAGTCGTAGTTTTTTGAGAATTTCAAAATATACGCTTTTACGCAGTGGAATACACGTTAAATCGAAAAATATTTATATATTTAAAAAAAAACTAAACTGTGTAAAGAGCTCAAATTTTGCTTGTTTATCCAATGTGCATATACGAAATTATTTGTGATTTATTTTATCACAATCTATTTCAAAATTTCAACTTTGTCAATATATTACCTTAAAAACTATAGTTTATGAGGTATATTGTTCATCCTTAATGTGTTTTACGCAGCAAAGTAAGTCAATGTTATTTTTTGATTTGACAAGCACGATCTTCAATCATATGTTTTCGCATGTGTTGAAAAAATTGACTTTTGGGATAGCTTTTCTTTTGTCCAGTTTGTATTTTCCCAGTTTTCAAAAGATATGTTGAAATCAAAATCTATCCTAATATCGAAGTTATTTCCCGATTTTTTATGTTTACTAAGTTACATTCTTTCAATACTTCGTAAATCATAATATGACGTTCATAAGAATGGACTATTTGGAAGTCGTTTTTTAATGCTTCTTCCAAACAAATTAGTTGTTAAATCGGGTGGATGATCATAAATCATGAACTTTTTGCATTGGTAAATTCGAGCAATATTTATTCGAAAGTTGTTAAGTTGGGGCTGATTAGGAAAAGTTGTTTATAAAGTCAAAACATTCTTTAATAAAAAAAAATAGTAACTCAACCAATTTAAGATAATATTGTTATGTAAATGAAAAAGACATGTAAACATAATAAGGTACATGATACATAATGCATCCTTCGAAAAAGCTTATAGGCTTCATAGAAAATATATTTTACATGAACGTTTCGAATCCAATGTTTAAAAAATCTACTGTCGAATGTAAATTAATTACCACTTTTTTAAAAAAATGTTTAGTCATAATCGCTTAGCAAACTTGAAAACACTGTACGAGTGTTCAATTCGTAAAAATGATTACTCTATCACTCTCTCTACCTGCAAAGGACAGCACGCTGGAGTGTTGCCGCTCTAAAAAATAACGCAATTAACTGAAGTTGGTAGCATGTTTCTATCTTCACTGCAGACAAAATACCGTCAGCGCTACAGTTCACAAATAAATTCATATCTCTGTAATTAATTGAGATAACAAAATTTTTTAGAACGGATTCTTAAAAGTAGACGTTTTCCGCGTATTTTTCATCTGCATTTCGTTATTACACGGCATTGAGAAGGTTATGAAAATTTCAATTGTTATAAAAAAATTATGAAAAAATTTGTTTGCCTAAACAATATTGATCGGAAATATCGATAAAATGGTAGCGCAAAAACTTCTGAAGAATTAAAAAAAATTTTCAAGCAAATCGGTTGAACGGTTTACAAGTTATGAATTTTTTTCTTCGAACGTGCCAAAAAGTTTGAGTGCCTATAACCTCTAGAATTTATGGAATTAAGGAGTTATATTTACATATTAACTTGAGTATCAAGTACACTTTACAGCCCATACAAAGTTTTGAAATTCTATGATTCAGTTGTAATTTGATGTAACGCTTGGCGTGGAATGAGTCTCTACATTATCTTCTGAATTGTAGCATTCTCAGCGCTAAAATTTTTATTGTAAAAGACTTTTGATATGTCGAAAAAATGTCTATGATTATGTGAAATTCAGCTTTGCAAGATTGAAACGTATCTAGGTTTATTATAGTTACAATAACAAATAATAATCGATGTTCTACAAACATTATTCAATGTTTCTTATGATATTATTCTTCAATTTGTGTTTAGCGGAGATGGAAAGCAGATTTTTTTTTTTTTTTGTTTTTGGTTTTTTCTTTAAAGTTTTAAACTTGATCCATATTTTAGCGACTTTATTTTTTACTTTGAATTATTAACAAATACTTTTTTATTACAGAATATCTGCTTGGAGAGGAAATCCTTGTTGCTCCAGTGGTAGAAAAAAATGCCTTGAAAAGAGACATTTATCTTCCCAGAGGTCGATGGGAAGATGCCAATGACAACACATCTTACGTCGGACCGACGTGGTTAAGAAATTACCCAGTCCCATTAAATATTTTACCATACTTTAACAAAATTGCATAACTTGATATTTCCTGCATTTCCACATTATCTCATTAAATTTTTACTAGATTTTATACTTCACCAACAACTAAAACATGCACGAAACATGCATAAAATTAAAAATTTAACTACCATTTTCATCTCACGTTATAACAGGGACGTCGCAACCGCGTGGAGGGGTAGGTGGGGGAGAAAAAATCTGTATAGGATTCCACAAAACAACAAGAAAATTGTACAAAAGAAGAGGGTCAGGAAAAAATCGAAAAGTACAACAATTCGTTAATCAACAAAATGTATGCAGATAAGATTTACTCTTAATCTATTAATTAACTTTCTGCAAATTCATGGATAAATCAATGGGGGGGGGGGGGTGAAGCTCGAGAAAAAACTGTAATCTGGTTACGTGACCAGTCGAAGCTTCTCATTTTGCTCACGCGGAGCGCTGGCAGTGCCGTTGAAAAAGTCACGTGGGTCAAACGTTCAATCAAGAGCATCAAAGAGCGAGTCACGTGACTTCTACAAACACCAGCAGCGCCTCTACCAGCTAGGGGAGACCGGGGCAAGTTTGAACGCTTTTGTTATTTTATTTTTTCTAATCTTACTGATAACGTTTTTCTTTATAAAAAATACGTTGTTTTGGTGTTCTTACCTTCAGTTACAAATCAGAAAATTTTGAAAAGCTGCAGTGAATTATAGTAATAACTGGATTCATTTGAATGAGGAAAACAAATTGTTCTAACCCAGCACCCCAAGTGCGGAGTGATTCAAAATAATAACGGCGTCAGTTGGAACATTTTAGATATAATTAACATCAAATTCGCAGTTTTTAGATAAACATAGAGCCTTAGTTTCGTTTTTATTTACTCGACCATAATATGCGGCATGACATTTCCTTTCGCAATTTTTCGACAGTCTCTAACGCCATTTATGCGGCATCTTCAAGGACGTGCTTCGGGCTTGCCGCCAAGTTGAATGTTCTTTTATACGTTTGCAATATCTGATTGCACGTTAAGTTTATAGTGAACAGAGTAGGTATAGTTCGAAAACTTAGCATAAAAAATTCTATTAAACGATTTTCGGGAGTGTTCCAACCAACTTCGAAAAAATGATCAAACCCGCCCAAACGTGATTCACAACAATTTGCACGATAAATCTATTTGAAAATTGATTTTAGGAATTTAGTGACTTTCGTATCTCAAAGCTTATTCGATCTGCTTTTCGAAATTGTACGATTTTATGATTTAAGGTTATTTTTAACAACTTTAAAGCAAAAATCATGAGACATCGAAAATTTCCTTACACTGCCGAAAATAAGTGTAAAAAAGTGTAATATTTTCCGTCAACGGGGACAGTCACAACAATAACTTTTAAATAGTAGCTCCTTTAACAGAATCGCAATATTTACGAGTCGCAATACGTAGTATACAAAATTTTAAATTATTCTAATATTTCAACTCTTTAAGTGTTCCAACTTGCTCTGGTCTACCCTACTCGGTGCAGCGTGGGACGCACGGTGGGCCAAAATCCCAAAAACCTGGCCAAAAGTCAAAAAAAGTATGTTTTTTCTTTAGCCTTATTTGTGTCAGTTAGTGTTCTTTAGGGTTCTAGTGACTTAAAATTTCAATTAAAAAAATTTTATAACAGAAAATTAACTCTGCAACATTGTGCGAAATTGGTAACTACCACGCACAAGCAGATGCTTCCGAAAGTGCCTCAAACGTTTGTAGGAATAAAATGTGTTTAATACAGACTTATGCATCAATTTGAATTATTAAAACAAGTTTTGCAGCTTCAACTAATGTGTAATACGAGAATACAGTTGAAAAGTGAAAATCGTTTGCGTATCTATAAATATTGTCAAAAGTGTAGAATAATACACCTCGATGAGTAGTGAAATATTACTTTTTTACCAAGGCTGAAAGTGTATTGTTCTGCAGTGTTCTACCCAGATTTTTTGTAAAAACTGTTATGTCAACATTTTTGAGTAAAAATAAAAAAAAAGTAGCTGCAGATAGCTGCAGATACGACTCTGATATCGAATTTCTTATTGAAACACAAGAATCGTGTAATAAATGTATGAAGTGCTTCCGAGAAAATTTTGCTCAAAAATTCAGCCAGACAAAAATTTTAGATGTACTCCATAGATTTCTTGTTGCTTCAGATCTATTAATCAAACATTTGCGATAACTTCCAATCGAAAAAGAAAAACCACTTTCTCCGTCTGCTTTGCATTTGTTGATCCCACCTCCAGTTGTATAATCATTGAGTGAAATTTCGGGTGATTTAAGTGATGAAAGTTTAAGCGATAATGCTTACGATAATGAATGTATCGCACAATGTTTAATGAACTATACAATAATTCATAAAACAAAACGAACACAAACTATGTATGTTTAAAAAACATCTACATAAAAAGATCAATTTGTAAACAAGTAGAATAATTATTATACATGATAATGATATATTAATTGATAAAAATTTTTTGCAAGTGTTTTACTGTATCAGCGAAATATTCTTTCACTTAAAACTCATTGCTTTTACTATACAAAACTTGGAAGTCCCAGAATAATGTTTAAGAAACAGTTTTTTATGGATTTTTTTAGTGACCGCGAAAAACTGCATTTACAAAAAATTTAAGTTTTTAAAAAATTCGATTCGGAATCGTCAAAACTCATTCGAAAAACACTCAAGAGTTAATATTTACATAGAATCTATACAATTTTTTGAAGGTGATATCCCATTTTGAATCCACAATTTTGCTTTTGGGCAATACACATAAATTTTTGCTACTGAAAAATGTGAAAAACTCTAAAACTGCGAAAAATTTTAAAAAACTGTTAAGGCCACAAAACATATGTCCACCCATATATAAAACTTATATGTCCACCCATTTCCTATATCGAAGCATATTGAGGCATATAAGATTTTTGCAATCTTCTATGGTGCCCATATATGCCTTATAAAAACTTATATGTTTGCCATATAAGTTTTTATAAGGCATATATGGGCACTATATAAGATTACAAAAATTTTATATGGCTCTATATGCTCCCATATAGGAAATGGGTGGACATATAAGAAATTTCAGTTATCTCATAAGATTTCTGAGAATCATAGAAGATTCCACGTTACTAGGGTATACATGTTTTGTGGTCTTTTGACATCAGATTCAAAATCAGGAGACCTCACATACTCTCGAAGCTCATTTCTCATACACGAAGGGTTCGTTTTTTTAATTGATATGCCATTTTGAATCGATCATTTTGTTTTTGAGAGTTTCAATTTGTTGCTAGTATTTAGCAATTCTAAGAACATCAGTAGTTCTTGTTTGAAGCACTAGTCATTACATTTTTCATAGAAGTATCCGCCATTTTGTTTTTAGAAAATTCGATGTCAGATTCGTAATCAGTGACTTCGAAAACCCTTGTTTATATTATTTTGTGAAGCTTTGATTAGACGTTCAATTTTTTGCCAGGTTTTCGGGATTCTGGCCTACTGTGGGACGGTCAAAAAATAAAAGTACACGTACTTTTTCAAGCTAAAAGTAAACCGAGCTTTACGACCCTGGTAGGAATCCATAAATACATCGGAAAATTGTTCTTATTTTATAAATATTCAAAGAACACTTTAAAAAAATCTAATGAAAATTCTGCGAAACACTGAAAATCCACGAATAACTATGTTCTGCGAAATTTTTTTGAGTACTGAGAATCTATGAGAAAATTTTTATTTAGAGAATCATATTTTTAAAATTTCCATTGCAATTATTAAATATATTAGATATATAGTAGAACACTAAAAAATACAAAAAAAATCCATAAACGTTGAATAATATTAAAAAGATTAAAAATAACAGGAATCTCGAAAATAATGCAATTTCGATATAATATTCTCAAAAATAATTGATATAATAAAAATTTATAAAATTTCACATTTTAGAGCATCTATCATAATATCAATTTGCAAATTCAAAGAATTTATACTGGAAATTTCAATTATGTAGAACCTAAAAAATCCTTCTAACCTTTGAAATACAAAAAAAAAAAAATATCGGAAATATTAAAAAACTATGTAAATATTATCTCTAAAGTAACTATAAAATAACTGAATATCTTTAAGACCTTGAATCCTGAACGTTGATGTGAACTCATCATAAACCGGTCATTTTACACGGTCATTGACGGTCATGACCGTCAAATTCAAGCCTCGTCATAAGTTAGCAGATGTATGCTAATTCTCACTGAGTTAAAATTTATGAAAAATATCACTTTTATTCCATTTTCCTAGTCAATTTGTTGTGAATCAATAGTCAACATTTCGATACATTTTCGTGTCCTTTTTAAGGCCTGAATACAAAATGAAAATGGTCACAAAATCTTGATAAAAGAATAATCTCCTCGATCTTCCTCTCTTCTTTCACAACTTACAATGATTAGAATCCTCGATCTTCAGAAGTTCCGAACATAACAGTAGCTTTTATGCAGACGTACAACATGTTATCAACATATTAAAAAAACATGACCCCAAGTCACATGTCAAGGAAAAATTTGGAACAGAACCTACTATCATCTTTGTGTTCTTACAAACGTTTAACAGTATAACTTTTTGTCTAGCCAATATAAATTATCAGATTATGCCTCGTACTATAAGTACATAATTAATGCTATCATTTTGGTTCATGTTGTAAGCTGCAATATCGCATTGAAAATTTTGCGATCGGGCTGCCATCCGTATGAATGGAAAATTGCAGGCAGCTCGCTACCAGGAAAGTGATAAACATAAAAAAAAAAAAAGCTTGAGCTTGCAAATCAATTTTTAAGATATTATAATGCTAGAATTAATAATTGTTGATACATTGAAATTCTGACATTTGAGTTTGCCCATCCATGGAAAATTGTTGCGACGCCCCTACACTTCAACATTGAAAAATTGTGTAAGTGAAAAAATAGATTCATAGGTTACTGGCCAACTTTTCGAATAAAAACAAAATAATAAACATGTTGCTCCTGCTGTGAAAAAAGGCACAAATTTTTGCTCAACTAATTTAAACGCTAGACTTTCACTCGTGCAAAAAACCTCTTCATTGTTTACATTATCTATTGTTCTTTTATCTCTATTTCTATGAATAATAAATTAATACATCTTGCATTCTGTAAAAAAAAATTTATTCCTGAGTACAAAAATAATTGTTTTGAAATTTACACTAGACTTTGGATTTATCATTGGTTCATTAGCAGCTTGATTTCATTATTTAATCGTATTATTATGTCGTCATTGGAAGTGTAACTTGTGGTCTTCAAGAGAACATCGCGTTCTTTTATTAAGTTTTTTAATTTTTCATCGATTTCTGGCGTAAGAAATTTTTCTTGCCTTAAACTTCGAGTTGAGCACATTTTTCGCTCCGAGTTTCGTCCGGATACTGGTCCCATTGTTTCCACTTCCCTTTGGATTTGGCTCAAAAAAATTTTGTCATTACTCAAAGCTTCGGAACCGGCGTTCAAAATTTCTTCCATACTGAAAAAATTTATCTAAAATTAATTCAAAATGAAATATAATTTTTGCTAAATTCATAATAGATCTAGATAATGTTCATGATTGTTTTTCAAATTTGAATCAATCTAAATAATTTTAATTATGTTACACTCTGATTTTTTTATAATTTACGATTTGTTAATAAGGATAATGTAAAGTAAAATTCATAAGGACAATAACTGATTCAAATCATTCAAATTTAGAGCTTGAGGTATTTACTCAAGCCAGGGATGTTGAACCGCTGCGTTAAACGGTCCAATCCGGGTCCAAAAACGGTCCGGACCGCTTTACGAGTTCAACGGTCCGGTCCGGACTGGACCTCTTAAAAATTTTATGCAAAGTCGAACGTTTTGAGCGTTTTATCGTTGACAAAGTAGAAGCGCAAAGATATCTTTATGGCCCGTAAAATCAGTCGTACCACAGATATTTTTGCACTTCCACTTTACCGACGATGAATCGCTCAAAACATTCGACTTAGCATAAAATATCGTGTGTCCTTCGGCCGCCAAAGGCTTCGTTGTTGTCTCGTAACACAATATACCATTTTGAGGTCCGGTCTGGGTCTGGACCGCTTTTCGAAATAAACGGTCCAGTCCCGACCGGACCGTTTAAAAGGTCCTGTCCGCGTCTTCATGTTTTCGTTGTATACTATATTTTCTTCTTGCACTTATTTTCGATTTCTATCGAATTTACTATGGACTTTTCACGCCAAACCCCTCCCCCTCCCTCCATATTCTCCCCATCACTCCTGACCAGCGCCTTTATGCATACAACCCTAATTAACCATTTATCACATGAGAAACTAAGAAGTTGAAAATCATTGAACACAAATACATCGTATGGTAAGTGGAGGAGTGATGAACTTTTAGTCGCCATTTACATAGTGCTTAACTGATTGAGCTCGTTTTTTCCGTTAAATTAATTTTCACATTTGTACGGAAATCCAGGAGCTCGCCATTCTTTCGTTACTTTATGCAATGTAATATCAGGTTCGTTCCGCGTGTCATTGCAAAAAGTGCCAGAAATTTTTTCATTTCATTTATTCTTATCATTAATTACTGATGAAAAATTTATCTTTTAAAGGTCTACTGCATTTATGAAAAAATTGGCTTGTTTTTAACAATTTTGGTTTATTATAACAAAAGTATTTCAACGCAAATTTTTTCTCGTCTTCTTTATTTTTTATAAAATTTTTTTTTTTTGCTAATTATAGGGGGAATGAGCGAATTTTTTTAGCAGACATTGACTTTCAATTTTCTCATTCCTTGCTGTGTTTGGGCATACATTTTATGCCGGATAAAGTCAATGCCGAAAATTTTCTGGTGAATTGAATGCAGCTGCGCAAAAAAAACAAAAAAATTAATTGAGAAAAAAAAAATAAAGGATGGGCGGAATCAACTACTTCCTGTAATTTGCGACATTTTCTAGCATGGAATAGTGCAAAATCATTCAATCCATCAATTTTTCTGTAGCGCCTTTTATATAGTTACAATTATTCTAATAATTGTAAAAAATATCGCTACTGTCTAAAGCAACAAAGTAAGGATTTCGTTTTTTTTTTAAGAATTCTGTAAGGTCAGCTTGTAAAAAACTATTACGTAAATTTCATTAAGGTTTTCCGAAGATTCGCAGATGAAACTATTGCCGTATAATTTTTACATTCATCGAAATTCTTTCCCTTATTCTGTACTTTTTTCCTTTTTTACGGCATGTAAAGTTCTTGTATATTCTTTTAAATCAAAATTTTCGATGCAAGTTATGTAGAATTTTCAATTTTATATCATCTTGGAAAATACAAAACTTCCGAAATTTTTTTTTTTTCAACAGTTTAAAATATTTATATTTTGTAAATTTTGCAAATTCCAAATTTTCTGTCATTCTTTATCCTTCGCCACTTCACAAAACCGATTTAAAATGAAATACGTCAGAAGAATGATGTGGTTTCAAAATTTAATAAAGCCTTCAATTAATAAAAATGTCTTTGGTTTACATAGTATTGTGGCGTGATTTCAAGTAGGGGGGGGGAGGTGGTAAATCAGCGAATTTGGCACATATTTAAATAAAAGTAAAACTTTTTGTAATAATAAACTGTATATTTCTCCACGCGAAATAATTTTTGCTTTGATTTTAATTAAATTTCCCTAACTCAGTAGATCGATTTAATTCACCACTACAGTAACATGTGTGAGTAACGGCATTGTTTTAGGGGTAGGGATAATTTTTTTTCGATGTCACAAGAAAAGCGCGTGCAATAATTTACAGTAGTATATAAAAATTATGTACTTTTTCTACTGAGTTGTATTATGAATGATTCCTTGACTATAGGGTTGTAATGGTTTGAAATAAATGTTGGCTGTGCTTTGAATTCTCAAGAATTTCATGGGAATGTATTAAATTCTTTGAGAGTTTGATAACATGACGAGAAAGAGGCGAAATTTTTTTAATGTCTTTGGAAATCCTTGAACTTTCTTCAGGAGTTTTGGGTTACTGTGATATTGTTTTTAATGCTGACAGTTGTTACGAATTTTTTCGAATATCAAGCGTTCAGTAGAATTTTCAAAAATGCTTTGCATCCGTTTGAACTTTTTGGAACTATTCGGAAATTTTCAAGATATTTTGTTATTTTTTTAAACATTTTTCGAGAGTTGGATTTTTTCGATATTTTCTGATTTCATGAATGTGGGACTTTAAGAGTTCTTCCACAAATTTTAAAATATTCTTGAATGTTGGAAGATTGGAACGAATTTTTTTTCTCTACATAATATTTTTAAGTGATTATTATTCTTGATGAATTTTTTATAGAGGTAAAGTTTGAGAACCATTAAGAAAACAATACAATCTTAATCATTGGTTATGCCTTTTTCCAAAAACAATGTTTCAAAGAAATATATGATAGTATTTTCATGTATGAAATTACAATTATTATAATTCATTTTACAAAAAGCTATTCATATTCATACATAATGTTTCAATTTTTTTTAAATAGTCAAGAATTGCGAGAAAAACTTTTAAACAATTTTCGAGTTGTTCTTTAATGTCATGAGTCTCACGAAGCTTTTTGAAAGTGCCAAGAATTTCCAGAAATTTTTTGAGAATTTTTGAAAAGTATTAAAATTTCCGTGTGCGTGAATCTCATTACTAGTTGATAATGATTGCAAATTGCGTTTCCGAAAACTTTTCAGCAATAACTGAAAAAGTTTGGAACTTTAAAAAAATTTTATATAGGTAGAATTACTGTAATATTTTTGAAGTGTTTACACGCCTAAGAATTAAATTAGAATTTTCTGGAGTTGAAAAATTTTGCCGAATTTTCATAAGCATTCGATAATTTTCATAAGCCTTCTGTAATGTGATATATATATCACAATATTTTCGTAAACACGAGTAAGAAATTAGTCTCTCATGCAAATAATTACATTCTGAGTAATAAATATACATGTATTTCAGTTTTCACTGCCATTTAAATAAAAATGTCATGTACCCACTTGTACCTGACTGGAAAAAGGAAACTCTTCAACTTGGAATCTGGAAGCCATTGAAACCATAACGCGAAGGATCTAATGAGCCGTGCCACTGCCAATCCATGCCAATCGGAGCCCTAACGATAATAGTTCTTTGATCTTTTTTTTTTTTTTTTTTTTTTTTTTTTTTTTTATTCATGAATAACTGTTAGAATTCTAGGCAGTCCTGAAGCCGCACACCAGATGCTTTGAAAAAAAAAAAAAAACGAAAGAAAATAAAATAAAAACGGTTCTATACTAGGAAATACTACCAGAGAATAAATTATAATTGTAAAAATGTCCTACAAAATTAGCCTGTTCAGTCTTTTATGCAGTAGTTGTTAAGTTTGATAAGATATGCCTTGGGATTGAGGCTTTTAAAATGAAATGAAGTGAATCAAACTTCAAAATGAGTAGTTTAAAAAGTTGATTCAAGTGACAAATGTTGATCATTTATATATTTTGATGTAAAAAAATACATAAAAAACTTTTGATATCGTTACACTGAGAGAAAAAATGAACTTCTCGATCATAATGTTGTCCGCCGCGCGAGGCATGGCTCCATCGATGCTTGAGAGCATGGATTCGATGCATCCTCTGCGCAGACGCTTGATTTTGAAGCGTGTGTCTTGCTCGGGGGGGATACTTTCTAACGTTTGAAGGTCGTCACAGCGCGCACTTCGGACGCGCGAAGCACTGCCATGCTCGAGATGTTTACTTTTTCTCTGAGTGTATTGATATTGTAACAGTTCTGAAGAAGAAAGAGGTGTACAAACTTTTTTCGCTCTCAAATTTTCATGCAATTAATATTTTGATGAATAATGAGATCAAAAAGATGTGGCGTAAAATGAGGAAAGGGTCGTAAGAGAACAAAAAATCGAATTCAAGATGGTCAGTGAGTCTAAATATAGACATTTTGCTTTATCGAACAAGTCTACTCTTGAAATAGTGTTATTTTTTTATTTCATAAATAATTAAGATACAAATTCAGTCTGTCAATGCTAGACGTAGCATTTCTTCTATTTCCCTTTTCAATCTAGTTTTTTTCGAAAAGCGGCGAAGTGCACTTATAACCCTTTTCTCATTCCACGCCACAGATTTTATACTAAAAATTTCGATGTATTGTCATTTCCTTTTACTATAAATTTTTCGCTTTACTAGTTGGTTGAGTAAGCAATATTACATATCCATCTTTATCAGCCAAAGTGCATAATTCGTAAATTATTATTTATATCGTATAAGTCAAAATATAATTTTTACAGTTATTTTCATGCTATATTTTCTGAAAATTATATAATTTTACCGAAAATCGTTATAAATATCATAATGATTTCCATAAAAGTTGAACAGTGAGGATGACCTTATGAAGAATGAAAATTTTTCAGAGCCTTATAAATTTCAAAAATATCTATTCTTATTTTGCAAAAGGAATATAAATATCTCAAATCAAAGATTGATATGCCTCGTTTTTTTCAGTTCATTTTTCCGTGGAAGAAAAAAATTTATAAAAAATAAAGAGGAGGAGAAAAAATTTGCGTTGAAATACTTTTGTTATTATAAACAAAAATTGTTAAAAACGAGCCAATTTTTTTATAAATGCAGTAGACCTTCAGAAGATCAATTTTTCATCAGCAATTAATGATAAGAACAAATGAAATGAAAAAATTTCTGGCACTTTTTGCAATGCTCCTGGCGAGCTCCTGGATTTCCGTACAAATGTCAAGATTTATTTTACGGAAAAAGCGAGCTCAATCAGTTAAGCACTATGTAAATGGCGACTAAAAGTTCATCACTCCTCCACTTACCCTACGATGTATTTGTGTTCAATGATTTTAAACTTCTTACACGGAAAAAAACTTATGGGATCATGTGCTAGAAAGTGCCTCTTAAATTACCATAATTTACTGGAATGGGTGGACAACGTCAACTCACAGTATATATTTCCAAACATATGGTCAAAATCGCTTGTGGGAATCGGGAATATTTACCGTGTTTTTACAAACTGTTACCAAAGATTTGCTGTTTTACCTACGCGATATCTTCAAAATTACCAAACGAATCTGGGAAATTGAAAAAAAGCATACAGATTCATCACCCCCTCCCCCTCCCCCTCCCCGCTCTTTTCTCTCCTTCCTCCTCCCCCTGTTGTATCATCATTGGTGGCCTTGGGGTATTTTGTCAATTTATTCCTGAATTGTTGGAATTTTTTTTCCTTGAAATCCCGGAGACAGGCGCTCCTCGCAGTAGTGGCGGCCCCAAGTCACTGGCGCTTGTGACTTTTGCGACTGATTGGCGGCTGGCGATGCAGCAACTCCACGAGATCCTTTACAAAACGAGAGAGTTTTTGTGCTACTTAAAACACCCACGTACCACGTGACTTATAGCTCGTTAATTTTTCCCAAACGTTTGGGAACATATTGTGCACTTACAGCAAATGGTAGGCATTTTAATATGAAATGATGCTACATCACTTTTTTTCCCATAAGTATAGGACTTATAGCATTTCCTAGTAGCACGAAGGAATAAAGTTTCGTATTACCTACAGTGGGCTCAAGACAAAAATAGAAATTCGACCCTCGTCCTGCCATTCCAGTTTTTTATGGGAATTAGACCCGAAAATTTTTTTCCGTGTAGTTTCTCATGTGATAAATGGTTAATTAGGGTTGTATACATAAAGGCACTGGTTAGGAGTGATGGGGAGAATATGGAGGGAGGGGGAGGGGTTTGGCGTGGAAAGTCCATAGTAAATTCGATAGAAATCGAAAATAAGTGCAAGAAGAAAATAAAGTATACAACAAAAACATATGAAGACGCGGACCGGACCTCAAAAAATTTTTAAGAGGTCAGGTCCGGACTCGGACCGGACCGTTTAACGGAGCGGCTCAACATCCCTGACTCAAGCATTAAAAAAATATATCGAATGATAGAGATAAATCACTTTAACTTAAACATCTAAAACTTTATCTACTGACATGCTTGTGGTGAAATTTATCCTGTTTAATTAACAAATGTACTTTAAAATAATAACGATCATGTACAGTTATGTCAATCAGGTGCACATGCAGAAAAAATTTTCGGATGAGTTTCTCCAAAAATACATTTTTTCTATTTCAACATATTTTAAAAAGGTTTGAACATAGTAAAATATCCATCTACAATTTTTTTTCTTATTCTATCTAGTGTTTTCGTAAAAAAATGTTTAGTTTTCATTAGAGTTGTACTTTTTAGATTCTTTATCCTCAGAACTTTTCTCAAAAAATCACAATTGTTACACCAAGAACATTAAATTCTACAAAATTAAAATATCATTATTGTTTTTGTGTGTGTGCAAATTCTTCGCTGTTTCATAAGAAATAAAGTATTAGTTAAAATATTAGGTATTCGAAATTTACAATATTATACATCATGTTTCAATAATTTTGTTACAACATTATATTATTCATTCACATAACTTATTAAACATACATAAGAATAAAATGTCTAATTTAATTTTAATGGTAATTTAGAAATGAATTAAATTTAGTGTTTTTCATGTTGACGTGCATTTAATTCATTTTTTCATTGTTTCAAAATTTGAATCCAATCGATTCAACTTGTTTACTTGAAATCGTATTCATCGATAAAAATTCTCTCGAAGAGATTCACAATATTATATGTTTTATGTTCAAAAATCATATGTCACGAATTATATTTTAAATCAGTTCAATGCTTACAATCAGCCCCGTGCAACTCCCAAGCTTCGCGAAACCGATAGCTGGCAGAAAATCGCGGTGGCATCACCAGTGTTGTAGGTAGCGATATATATATGCCACATCGCGCCCCGAGTAGAAAAAAAAGGTCGGAAAAATATCGTAGCGATATTTTGAATTATCGCGAAATAATCTCTATGTGATATCGTCATGGCATCAAATCGTCACACTCAGTAATATCGCTGCAATGTTTTTCTCATTATGTTGATGCGATATTCACAGAATATATCGCTGCGATGTTTGTAGATAAATATCTGTGCGATGTTTTTAGATAAATATAGGTGCGATGTTTCACGACATACTGTGAATATAAATATAAATGATGAATAATTAAAAAGTCCGAATTAAATATAACTCAGAATATACAAAATGCCGTGAAATTATTGTCCAATATGGAAATCGTAGCTTGGGTAAAAGTTTCAAGGCATTTTGTGCGCTCTAAGTTATATCATCCGGCACTTCAATTATTGTCACATAACGTGTAAGGTGGAAAAAAATGGAAATTTTACTGTCTTTAAGGATATTTTATTATGAATTCAAACATTTTGAACAGACGCAAATCATGTATAAATTATTCGCTTGCGTAAACCACGGTAGATGAATCGAAGAACTTCAAAGAATTTGAGCTGGGACGTTTATTTTCCAACCTTTTGCCAAAGAGAGTACCATTTTTGCTATGCACAAAAACATATGTCAAAAATCATCTTCGCGACATTCTACCAGAAGTGTACAGAAATCATATGCCGAAAAATATCTTCGCGACATTCTACTAAAAATATACAGAAATCATATGCTAAAAAACATCTTCGCGATGCGATATTCTGCCACGAATGTCTGAGAATATCTGACATATGATGTTCCGAAATTTTGAAATTATTTCCTGACTTTTTTTTCGCGTCCACCTCTACTCACACTACTCTAGATTCGTATGAGGTTGCAGCCCGAAGCGGTCTGCTGCTGCTTTCAGGATGCTCGGCTCCTTTCGATAGTAATCGGTTCAATTGGGCTACAGCCCATTCTATTACCGTTCCGAATTTGTCTCGCGATTGCGGCTCAAGCACTCGAGGGCGCTAAGAAACTAATTATTGCTAACCTTCGTCAACTACGCGAGCTGACGGCTGATACAATTGATTTTTTTAGTTCAGGGAAAAAACCTGTGCAGCCGGTCAATTTTTATAAATTGTTTTTATCTTGACGTTTTGGAGTTAATGTGTGACCCCCTTTTCAGAGAAAATTTAACATATATTCAAGGATATAACGTTGGAATAAAAATAATTCATCGGAATTGACAACTGCACCGGTTTTTCTCCTAAAATTGCAAAATCTGGACCGATGATAGAAAATGAAATAATTTTTTTAATTGATTGATTTTCGCTATCTTTCCTATTTAAAATGCGACGACCCTAGTAATTTGGGTTAATATAAAGTTTTCATAAAACTCCTTATAAAATTTGAGCATTTTTTATAAAATTTCGCTTTTCTATAAAGTCGCTTTATAAGAAAAGCAATGTTTTATAAAGTTTTTATTAGATTTCATAAAGTGACTTTATAAAAACTTATAAAAACTATATGAAACATTGCTCTGTTTATAAAGCAACTTTATAAAAAAAGCAGAATTTTATAAACACTTTAAGAAAACACATTACTAGGGGAAACCTGGGGAAACCGTCAAAACTGCCGAAGCAGCTTGTTGTTCGAATATTTTTTAGCGTTAAGGGCATCATGCATTGAGTTGGTATTTTTTTTTTTGTTCATGAAATTTTCCACGGATAAGCATGGTTTTCTAAAAAAAAATCCGTTAAGGAGTTGGCAAGCAATGATAAATTGAAAATAATTTCGAAAATTGTTTTAATTCTATATCCTTCAAAAAAATTCTAACCATATGTTGTGAATAATAATATTGTCATGTATATTTTTCGAAAATATATATTTCTTAAAATCGTACACATTTCTGAATTATCTGTGATTTCGACAAATACAAGATTTTCTTTATCACTTCCTTGAATCGTCTTCAGATGTGAAAAACACATAGAAAAGAAATTTTTTCGAATTCATCAAAATTGTAGAAATGCTCAAATTCCCGCAATGTTTCGCAATCGTGAAATGTTTCGATGTTTTCAAAAATTGTGCATTAGGAAGCAATTTTTAAAATGTTCACGATAAAAATTAATTCAGAATTTTTTGATACATATATAAAATTTAGAATGAGTCGTCTATAAAGTAAACTTAAAACCACAAAAAAACATTTTTCAATGAAAAAAGTAGAGGTGAGGGCTTCGTTTGTCATAGCAATCAACAAAAAAAAAAAAAACTAAATACATCACATGTGCCTAAGTAAGTTAAAGCAAGTAAGTCTGCATCGATAGTTCTATGATTCAAGTTCTGTAGGGAAATCCGCGGATGACTCCAA
The DNA here is from genome assembly GCA_028476575.1 of Platygaster robiniae. NCBI lineage: Eukaryota > Metazoa > Arthropoda > Insecta > Hymenoptera > Platygastridae > Platygaster > Platygaster robiniae. Next base: position 30,580,487 of record CM052019.1, read on the forward strand.
TAAATTAAAAATAAATTTTTAATTTTATTATCGTTTTTCGCCTTTTTCTGTATAACAGTACTTTCTGAATCCTTTTTTTTACGCGGCCATTTCAAGTCACTCACCTGCCCACTTATATGAAATTAAATCATAAGATAACGAATAAGATAAATTGTTCATTGTTTGTGTGTACTTCTCTAAGTATGTTTATTATTTGGAGGTATGAAGGAGGTGTTTTTTTCTAGGTAGAAAGTTTGCGTCTACATTTATAGTACATCATCATATCATCTTCAAACATTCAACTATGTATGTGAATATCCTAATCCTTTCAACATACATCTGGCATTTTCACGTGACCGACCATGCCACTTTTTGTGTAGATGTCCACGTGTATGTTCACATTGTCATCCATTAAAATATTTTTAGCTGGGATATACATTTTTACGTATGAGTAGATTGCATAGAATTCCTACACAATTTGTGCCACACATACTTTTATAAAATTTGTAGAAGTTCTCATCACAGGTGCGTCTTTAGGTCTATGCGAACCACATTTTAAAATTTCGCACCAAGGATACTAAAATAAAGATGTTCGACTCGTATACTCGAAGCGCTTTTTAACACGGACAGAATATCGTCGAGACGGTGGGTGTGGCTTGCATTTAGTATCCTTGTTTCGCACAAACCATGAAATAAATCAATTGATATTTTGAATAGAAAAATTATATTTCAGAATACTTTCGTAGGAAGTTCTTTCTTAAAAAAAATTTTGAATGTGAAAGTACACCACCTTATGCCACTTCTTGGTCGTTACTCGACTTCTCATTCGGGAAGCACTATAATTATTTTTTAAAAAGCGTTTAGTTAGAAAAATGAAGCGATCGATTATGTTTACACTAACATCGTATACAGCGCAATCCAGTAATTGTCATAAAAAGTGGGCAGGTAAGTGACTTGAAATGGCCGCGTAAAAAAAAAGGATTCAAAAAGTACTGTAATACAGAAAAAGGCGAAAAATAATAATAAAATTAAAAATTTATTTTTAATTTATTGGAGTCATCCACGGATTTCCCTACAGAACTTGAATCATAGAACTGTCGATGCAGACTTACTTGTTTTAACTCACTTAAGCGCATGTGATGTATTTAGTTTTTTTTTGTTGATAGCTATGACAAACGAAGCCCTCACCTCCACTTTTTTCATTGTAAAATGTTTTTTTGTGGGGATTTGGTTATTTTACGTTATTTTTTGACCACGAGAGTCTCTCAAATTGTGCGCATTATATGTATTCATACAAAAAGTTTGTGTAAAATTCACTATTTATTTATATTCATCGATTATTTGTGTACTTCGAATTGTTGTTATTTGTTGTCCCGTAGAACTTTGTGTTTTTTATTTCATTTCTTTTCATTTTGTCTGCGGAATTCGATTTGTTAAAGCGTTTTGTTGAAGGGGAGGGGGACGTAAGGCATGAAAGATCCATTCCTACCCTCCCCTGCTCTCCCCCTCATAACTGTGTGTTAACACTTGTGTGTGTGTGTTTACACTCTTCTACTTGTGTCTACACACTTACTTCTACTACCGACCAAGCCAGACCAGGCTCCACCACGCTAGCTGCAGTCGGAAAAAATTATGTAAGTGCACGTGTACATGAAAAAACATACAAGTTTTTTTTAATAAAACATTGACGAAATTTTACAAATTATTAATTGAAAGAAGATGATTAATAAAAAGTTTTTTTGCATTAACTAACCCTCATACTTACGAATCGTTTTTATTTAAAGAGCATAGAATTGCGACAAGAGGGTAAAATTGATATTTTACAAATGGGCAGTTAAGGCATGACATTTAGCTAGCTTGCATCATATTTGCAGCTGTTTTGTTGTGACAAATGCTTGTCGTCAAACTGCCGACCTATAGCGTCTGCAACTGCTGCCAACTTTTCGCCATGCATGTCAAAGAGCATGCGGCAAATGTGACCCAAAAATTGAGAACATTTAGCTTTCTGGGTTCATTATATCTACTTTGATATCTTTTCTATCAAATTGATCTCTGTGTGTTTTATTTTTTATCTTCTTCATCCAGCTTTTACACAGATTTAATGAAATACTTCTGTTTTTTAGATGCTGGATAATTTTTAGTTTTTATTCAATTGTTGAGCTGAGTTGGAAAATTACTGTAGATCATGATACTTTTTTCCTACGCTAAAACATTATTTCGAATGAAAGTTTGGAAATTTATAAATTTTGTATATTATTGATTCAAAGACTTTGATGGGGTCAATGAGTAGCTGAATGAAAAGCTGGAAAAATATATAAATACTTCCGCAGTTTGGATTTGTAGAAAATTCATTATTTTTCTTCGTTGAAACGAATTTATTATTGAATTCAATGATGAATTTTCTAGAAATAATATCTTTTCCACCAATAATCTGCGGCTATCGCCATTTTACCTTATAAAATCGCTAACATGACCCACAAAATACTTTATGCATTCGTGCTTTTACACTGCACGAAATTTACAGAAATTTATTGGAAGACCCAAAAGATGATTGACACGCACAGAATTTCAATACTTTTAAGCGTTGCGTGAGATCAAAGGCGCCGACGCTCAAAAGTATTAAAACGCAGTAAGTTTCAATCCGTTTTTGTGTCTCCAATAATTTTCTGTTTGCAGTGTAGCATAACATACATCACGCTATACGTTTATTTCATTCGAATAAATAGCGACCGACAAAATCCGAACGGGTACCGTTATTAGGATTGCATGCGAGAGCGCGGTTTTCAAATACAAGTGCGGGGAGCATGCGCAAAGCCAACAGCCAATCAAAAGGTGTCACCGTACCGCTCCTTCGCTCGTGAGCCCCCCTCGCCTAAAGTACAATTTTACACTCCGTCCCTACATTCCTATATCTATGAAAGAAACACAACACAATAATAACAAATAGGTGCTCGAGCAATCAGCTGTGTTACGATTTTGACGTTTGCCGAATTTTATCTGTCAAAAATCTCCGACCACAACTGAGCGTCCTACTGCGAAACTTCCTAAATACGACAAAGTCCTTTTGTGAGGTATCGAAAAAAAGTCTTTGGAACTAAAACAAGGAAAATTGAAGTGTACATATTGAAGATATGATAGAATTAAGAATCTACGAGTGTTTTAAGAAAAAATCATGGTGTCTTTATATAGAAAAAGTGGAGGCAAAAAAAATTTTAGGTTATGTGTGTTTATTTTTTTGATAATAATGGTGCGCATCACGACCGTGGGCCATTGGTTCTATGAATTTTCAAATTTGTGTGATTCGATAATTACAAAAATTTTGAAACTCTCCGAAAGTATTAACAATTTTAAAATTGATACTCTGCTTTGAATTTTTGTATCGTCAAATATCTTTACCATACTCAATCCTTAAAGATTGAGTTAAATTTGCTTACTATATCTAATAATTTTAAACATTTACGAGCACTCGAAAATTTTCTAGAATTATCGAAATACTTCTATGAAAATGAGTATGCCAAAAAACTTGAAATTTCTTCAATATCTGATATTATTAGATGATCAAAAAACACTTAAGTTATCATACTTCAAAAAATTATCTGTTTTTAAGATGTTTATTACTGAAATTCGTAAGTTAACGAAATTCCATACTTACGCAAAATTTGTTAACTACACATTTATTCGAATGTTGGAAACGTTTGCACATAATGAATCGTTTTTATCATATATCTTGTGGTGTTTGCCTCGCCCTTCCCACCGAACATCACCAATATATAAATACCAGAATTAAAAAAAATGGAGCGAAATTCCGATTGAGAAAAAACTTGATGAAAAAAGTGAGATACAAAAGTATTGAAATCAGAAATGAATTAATATACAAGGGAAATATTTGATTGTCAAGTAATCTTGAAATGGCTACAAGGATTATCATTAATTTTAATAATTGACTAATCTTGAACAGACAAATAACCTGAAACGTAAATAAATCATAGCGAAAACAGGATTCCAATTTATTCAATGATACACAATTATACTGAAATGATGAACAAAACAAATTTTTTTTTCAACATCAATTCTTACAGTTTCATATGAAATTCAGATACAGTCAACTTTCTAAAATTTAAGTTTCGTGAAAATATAATAGTCTCAGAAATAAAAGTAGATTAAAATTAATTCGTGGGCCGCTGTACAAGAAACAACCTATTTTATGTTAATAATAATTTTTGTGAAGACGTTGAATTTTATAATATAAAACGAGTTGTATCACTGAGCTGAGATTATTGATCTGTATTATACAACGGACAGATAACTCGAAGTTGAAATCGTTAGTGCAAAAGTTCGACTTGATGCAGTTTTCCGTAAAAAACGATATGCAATTAAAAATTACTGAAATAATGCGAACACTACGAAAGTTAGATGTACTTGTTGAAAGTTACAGACTAACTTCTTCTATTATTGAATATGATTTAGTTTAAGAATACTGATATACAACCCAGGTAATTTTGATCTTTATAAAAACCTTATAAAAAAATAAACTTTACCATAAGAATTGAATTTCGCAGAAGGTTCTCCTTACAAAAATATTAAAAGAAACTGAAATTTTTTATAAAGAAGTGAGCTGAAAATTTTTATAAAGTTCTATTTCTTATACGATTCAATCAAATACATAGTTATAAAAATTTCAGTTTCTTATAAGGTTTCCATAAGGTTTATAAGGTGCACCGTATAAGAAATTAAATTTTTTGAATTGAAAGAAAATTTCGTTTTCTTATAAGTTTTTATAAGGAATAAAGATATTACGAGAACCTATTGTTGCCTTTTAATCGAGTGACTGTACAGCACTGTCAAGAAGTTGTAGCGCAAGTCTAAAAGTTGTCACCTTTTTGATTGATAAAACAAATACCATCAAAACATGTAAAGAGTCTGAAAAAAATACAATGGTAGTTGCAATTATGCCTCGGTAACTTTGCATATAAATTAGCGATGGATATGAAACTTGACGGCAGCCCACGAATTAATTTTAATCTACTTTTATTTCTGAGACTATTATATTTTCACGAAACTTAAATTTTAGAAAGTTGACTGTATCTGAATATCATATGAAACTGTAAGAATTGATGTTGAAAAAAAATTTGTTTTGTTCATCATTTCAGTATAATTGTGTATCATTGAATAAATTGGAATCCTGTTTTCGCTATGATTTATTTACGTTTCAGGTTATTTGTCTGTTCAAGATTAGTCAATTATTAAAATTAATGATAATCCTTGTAGCCATTTCAAGATTACTTGACAATCAAATATTTCCCTTGTATATTAATTCATTTCTGATTTCAATACTTTTGTATCTCACTTTTTCCATCAAGTTTTTTCTCAATCGGAATTTCGCTCCATTTTTTTTAATTCTGGTATTTATACATTGGCGATGTTCGGTGGGAGGGGGGAGGGGAGGATTTCACCTATTTTTTCATTGAAAGAAAAAGTTTTAATCAGTTTGACAAATTTCTGGGGCCAAAATGAAAGTGGTGTTTGTGGACTATAGAAGGACTACTCTTACCCTCCCTATTGTTCTTCAGAAAACGATAAGAAAACAATGTAAAAACTATGAGTTTTATTCCTACTCCAATATAATCCTTAGCTTCATAACTCAGTATTAGCACATTTTAAATTTCCAATCAGTGGTAACTGATTTTATGCGTATGATAAGACAAAGATAAGATGGATATGGTTTTTATTGTTTTCAGGGGCACAGTAAAAAATTTTTTGGTAAAATTATTACATCCAGTCTGAATTGGTCTGAATACTTTGAGACACTGGTTAACATAGTAAAATTACTAAAAGAATACAGCAAAACCGTCTCACTAAGCCCGTTACTCCTACCACACAGTCAATTGCGAAATCATCCGCTCGGAGAAAATCACCAGTTGAAGTTGTGTCCCAAAATTATTCAAATTATGGATCAAGTTTATAGCATGCAAACGTTTTTTTCAGTTCCTTTGGCCTGCTTATTACGAATCTGGCATCTAGTTCGAAAAGTTAAATTCTTTTAAATAAAATTACTGCATATTTGCTGGAAATTGAGAAGTTCTTGCAAGATGGATACAATGTTAAGAAAAGGTAGTAAATTTTCCATTATGTAAAGGAAGTTTTTAAGCCATATTATGCATTTGACTTTACACTCGACTTCCCCAACTTTGACGTTCCCTTCTTTACATTGCTCTACACTTTACGAATCATGCAATTTCTACTTTACGATTGGGAACAGTTTCTATTGGTTGCACGTCACTCGCGCGATATGAGTAGCCAATCAGAGTGTTTCGTATTTCATATACTGTTGGTTGCTAGGTCAGCAATTTATTATGCAATTGTTATAATATAAATATCTAAATATTGTTGCAATATTCTTTAGGAAGGTGTACCATCAGTTACTCGCGAAATAAAATGCGAACTCAGTGTCCCTAAGTATCGATTGTCGTTCTCTTTCTAGCATAAAAAAACATAAGCACGTCTTCATTTATTAGTGGTATAATACTACGACTTGGGAGGGCTGTATGAACTTTCGAATATGTGTTTTATGAATAATAAAACAAATTTGGCCTAACGATTTGAAAGAACAGTACAACCTCTGGATAGGGTGTCGGTTTTCTTTTTCTATTTCTATTTTTCTATTTCCATTAACGCCTGATGAGTGCGAGTAAAGACAGAATGTCGCCCTATACAGAGGTTGTACTATATATGCATATTCAACTCCATGGAACTTCAATTCCTAAACTATCTGCTAGCAATATTAGTTGAAGTTTAAACGGTTTAATTTCGGAAAAGGTGCAAAATTTGTAATCAGTAGGCGGGAAAGCGAAAAAAGCATGTGCATCTTGCGGACGATTCGATTTCTAGACAGAGTTTGTTGAAGCTCATGTAATTAAAATTATTTCAAAACGTTACCACTGAATTTATTATCAGCGACCCGGAAAATCATGAGCAGCATATGCGACTCGCAAAATTTTTCATTTTGCAAATATTTGCTGAAAAAGTTATAATAAATTTATTTCCGAAATTGATGCCAGATCTGCAATCAGCGTATCAAACAACTATGGCAAGCTAAAATGCATTTTTGAAATAATACCACTGTTATAAGTAATTTGTTTGAGCAAATATTTTAATCAATGAATTGTGCAAACATGGCACAAGATTCATGATCAGCGACATTCAAGACCATGAAAAGCAAATGCATCTTGCAATCACTTTAAATTTACAAGTAACTGCTGGAAAAAAGTTTAAACAAATCAATTTTCTACGTCTGATGCCATTTTCTGATCAGGGTTCCAAACAAATGTAAAAAGCAAATGCATATTGTAAACAAACCAATTTTCATTCATATTTTGTGAAAACTAATACTTACATCAATAAATTTTCCGAATCTTTTTCTGACTGCGGCAATCTTTTAAAATATTTTTTACTTTTCGAACAGAATTTAACTGAACCATTGTTGTGTAAATGAATTCAAATTTGTCTATTTCAATTCTCAATTATATAATTGAACTTTATTTAAATAATTGTATTTTTCTCGATTTTTACGAGGGCCTTAATCAAAAAATTATATTGCATATGTACGTTAAAAAAGACAATGAATACATTATTTAGTTTTCATGTGGTTATAACGAAACCTTCTGTATACAAGTTTAGTATTTTCCGGTGAAGAAAATCATAGAAATAAGAAAAAGTTACAAATACTATAAGAAAGTTTTGTACATCAATGTGTTTGAAAAAAACAAAAATACACGCGGTGGGGTTCGAACCAGCTACCTTGCGATCGCGGGGCGGGTGCCTTATCAACTATGCTACCGATTCTATTGAAGGGAAAGACTTTTTAAAAAATCTGACCGCATCGCATAAATTTTTAAAAATATTCTTCGCAAACTAATGATCGTTGCGATGTAATATTTTACGTGCGAACTTTAGAACAAGACAGAGAAAAATACTAGAGAGAGACCGAAGATTGAAATCCACGACCGCGATCAGACTTACTGTCGGTAAGCGCTTTTTTATCGGCCAACCAGCATCTCGCGGTAAAATAATGCGATACCAGTTTTTTTTTTTTTTTCAGAGGCTGAAGACAGGACACAGAACATCCACGCTCCGAGAGAAGTATTCTTACAATAATCTCAGTTGACTTTGACAGTTTTGTTTTTTCTCGAGCGTCTTTTTTTTATTAATTCTATAATCTCAACTAAGATTATTGATGTTTCATTAGTGATTGAATTTCAACAGTATGAACGAAGATTCTACACCTCATCGAATTCAGTGACGTAAAATAAAAGCAAAACTGTTATACATTGAAATATTGTAAGCAATATGCAAGAATTGAGACATTCTAATGACCTGAATCATAACACTGTACGACGAAAAAAAATTTTTTGTTTGCTATAGATCTGAATGCATAAAATCGATTTCTAATGACCCCATAAACAAGTCTGCAAGAGCTTTTCACGAAGTTAGAGCAAGCTCCCGAGAAATTATTTATGCGAAATTTCGAAAACATAAATTTGTAATTCTTACAATTATGGCTCGATTTTTACCGTATAAAAGCGCATGCCTATGTATTTGAGGTCGAAAATTCTAGTTTCATCATAAAAACGTTGAAAAACTGCATTTTTCTCATAGTTGAAACTTCAAAGAAAATCACTTAATGCAAATGACTATCGGTTGCGGTTGGGGGCCTTGCTCGCGTTCGATCGTCTTGAATAGGCAGGCATTCATGACGATCAGGCGCCAGCGAGACCCTCAACCGCAACGTTAGTCATTTGCATTAAGTGATTTTCTTCAAAGTTTCAACTACGAGAAAAATTCTAGTTTTTCAACGTTTTTATGATAAAAATAGAATTTTCGACCTCAAATACATAGGCATGCGCTTTTATACGGTAAAAATCGAGCCATAATTGTAAGAATTACAAAGTTATATTTTCGAAATTTTGCATAAATAATTTCTCGGAAACTTGCTCTAACTTCGTGAAAAGCTCTTGCAGACTCGTTTATGGGGTCATTAGGAATCGATTTTATGCATTTAGATCTATAGCAAAAAAAAAATTTTTTTTTTCGTCACACAGTGTAATTAGGAAATGTATGTATATGCGATCTACACAATCGTGACTTAAGGTAGTACCTCCAGGATGAAATGATATGAATATAGCCGCAACAAAAAATTCTTGCAGCCACATTCACATTTCAGGCTCTGTGCACATGTATCGGCAACGTCGCATCTACCACTGTCTGCCACCTGCTTCCACATAAGCACTGGCAAGCACGGGTAAACACTGTAGATATATATACGATCAGCCGTTGTTTCGCTTTGGATGCGACGTTGCTAAACGTACGTTGATAAGAGTAACATAAAATAATTTTTTGTGGCATAAATATGTAGTCAACTTTGATGCGATTTTTCACAGAGTTTATAAACATTTTGAACAGTATGTCCTCAAGTTTCCAAAATTTTCAGCCAATAACTTTCTGATTTATTCGAAAAAATGATGCTGTTCCCATAAGAACGCATGTATAAATTATTGAATGTTTGAATTAGTGGATCGACTTGAAATTTCGTAAGGAATTTTATCTTATTTTTTTGAACCTAATTTCTAAATTTTGTCGAAATCGGTCAATAATTTCTATTTTGGAGGTACTATCTTAAAAATAATGCAGAATTATCAAAATTCCTAGGGGAATGAAATTGACAAGCTATTATATAAAATATGGCACTCAACTTTTATAGGACTTTTTGACTCATGTGATTGCAAAACTCACATTCAGCTTGTTTTGAAAACTTAACATAAGAAAAAAAATTTCTTCTTGCAAACGTTGAGAAAACAGCTATTGATTATGATGTAAGTAAACGACTAAGTTATTGAGAGGGAAGGATTGTTTTATTGGTAAATATTAATTAATTTTTAATAATTGTTTTAGTTATGTGCACAGTTTCAAATGATATTTCTCTAACCTCAAGTAGTATTGATCCTTATAAAAACCTTGTAAGAAAATTAATTATAAGAATTCAATTTCTTATAAGGTGCACCTTATAAAAACCTTATGAGAAACTGAAATTTCTCAATAATAATAACGATTTCCCAGTCAAATTTAAAATTCGTTTATTCACAAAGTCGACGTTTCGACTCTGGTTTTTAGCCCTTTTCAAGACGTCTTAGTTATGCACAATATAATAAACCCATTAAAACACCCTTCGGCTCGGTCCGTAATTACCCCGTTTTTCCAAATTTGCACATCCGTGCCTACCCACCATCCTGAAACCGATTGAGTGGCAAAAATCCGATCTGTGCGCTTCATTCTCGGATACGTCTCGCCGTAGTTACGAGCGAGTGTAGCACATACGGTTTCTGGAGTCTCAGCGGCCCGCCGCAGATCCCTCATAACGGATTAAACGATAGCCGTTTTTGGCGTCTGAGCGAGCGCACGAGGACAGACTTATGTCCCGTTGAGCGCTAGAAAAGGAAGAGAGATGAACTGTTGCGTTCACTGTCCAACATGCCGGATCTGCGGCGGGCCTACTCAGACTCCGTAAACCGTATGTGCTACACTCGCTCGTAACTACGGCGAGGCGTATCCGAGAATGAAGCACACAGATCGGATTCTTGCCACTTAATCGGTTTCAGGATGGCGGGTGCTACGTAATATAATATTTTGCATCTCGAACATTAAAACGCGCGTTTTCGTGTTTACGTGTAGAAACCCTATGACCGCCTTTTCGAACGAACGAATGTTTTAGAGAGCGTGGAAAAATCGTGTTTTGTGTTTACTAAAATGAAAAAGCACGAAACCGTGGGTAAACAACGGTGTTAGGGTGTGAGGTCACCATTTTCATGTCAGTTTTTAGGGACGGCCGATTCATCGTTTCGGAAAGATGGCTTTGGGTTTCTACACGTAAACAACGAAAATGTTTGTTTAATGTTAAAACAAACGTTTAAAAAATTACTGTTAGTATCAAGGCGCATACTGGTGTTTTAACTCGTGCAATTCGCTCACTCGCTTGGCTCGTTAGAAAAATCTTGCACTCGTAAAAAAACTCATTTTTGCCGCTTGATTCGAAAAAATACTATTATACACTCGCAATTACAAACTTTTCAATTTTTCCAGTAATTAAATAGAGCAAGAAGTTTTTTTATAGTCGACCTTCCGCTTTGAAAATGTAGCAATGCCAAAATGTCTGAGTTCCATATTATTTCCCTGGCAATCGGGATGCGACGTTAAAAGTCGTCTGAACATCGCATACGAAAATGACTTAAAAAAAGCTTTTCAAACCAAAAAGTTATATGAAAGAGTTATATTATGATATTTCAAGAGATATTCAGCAAAAAAAACGATAGGATTTTCCTTAATTTGTCATTTGAGATGGTTAATAACGATTTTTCTTTAACTTGCTATTTCATAATTTAGGCATGTGAAAACAGTTTGAAGGGAATAAATATCAACCTTCTCATGAAAAACATATATTTTTTAACTTGCAAAAGTTGTGTAATGCCTAAGTAGGTTTTTTAACTGTTAAGGAATTGTAGGATTTCCGTAATATATAATACTATAATTCCTTAACAGTTAAAAAACCTACTTGGGCATTATATAACTTTTACGAGCAAGAAAATGAATGTTTTTTATGACAAGATTATTATTTTTTTCCTTCAAACTGTTTTTACACGCCTAAATTATGAAATTGCTACAGCAAGTTATGGAAAAATCGTTGTTAACTATCTCAAATAAGAAATTAAGGCAAATCCTATGTTTTTTTTTTTTTTGCTAAATATCTTTTAAAATATTACAATATAACTCTTCTATATCATTTTTTGGTTTAAAAAGGCTTTTTTCAAGTCATTTTCGTATGTGACGTTCATGGCGACGTTCAGGCGATGTTTAACGTCCCATCCCGATTGCCAGGGTTATCTTAATATTTTGCTGTAAACTTTATGTAAACGTTATACAGAAACTATTTAATTTATTTCCATAAAATTATCGATTTTTAGTTACTTTTTCATTGGAACTTTTTTCCACTTTTGAAAGTTATAACTGATGGCACATTTACAAGTCAGAAGTACTTAATGTTCATGTTTCAGAGTAGAAATTTTTAATTTATCGGTCTTTAATTATTTCTACTCCATAAATTTCCATGCAGCTGCGCAGGAATATTAGAGTACGAAGTTTGTTATTTTCGCGACTTCAATAAATGAATTATTGATATTTCGTTTTCTTCAGTGGAAAAATATTTGAATTTTTCATTAAATTATCAAGTTTTTTTCACTCTATCGAATAAAAAAAGTGTCAAGAATATAAATGAACATTTTCATTATTTTCAAAAATATACTTTATTAGATTCTTAAACTTATGATGATTTACACGAAGAACTTAACTAATTTGAAAATTTTTCTATCATTATTATAATCATTTTTTTCTAACTTGCTGTTTCGCAGCAAAAAATTTTTCTTAATTTGATGTTTGAAAACATCAAGTAGAAAATTTGAACTTTGGATTGATTAATCACTAAAGCATAAATTTTTATTGCATCGCTTTGAAATTACAATGTTCTCTATGATAGGTTGTCGGAAAATTTTTTTTATGTTCAAAATTCTTTACTTTTAACAGTATTTTTCATTTTAATAAAATGCATCAATTTGAGATCTCAAATTAAAATGGAGTTTACTGAATTATGAATTTTCGTTAATTGTCGATTATTGAAATTAATATTATCATACATTATAATACTTCAAGGAACTATTAATTATACTATATTCAAAATTTCAGAATATTCTCACATTGCAAAAAATTGTATAACAATGTAAAAAATTTTTAGGTTGAGGATTGTAAAATTACAAAAAATTATAAAATTATTTTTATTGTTTTTTGCGCGATCGGCATTCTAAAATGATACACATCAACATCTTAACAATAAAGTAAAAGATCGGAGAGATTGATTGAAACGATTGAAAGGATTAGAAACGATTGGAAACGATGTAAATATATAAACACAAATCAGTTGATAGGTTCGGTCTCGTCCGTCAGCTTTCGGTTTTCGCTCGTACTATAGGCCGGAGCGGAGCGGAATGAACCGGAGCAGTCGACGCTAACCCGAGTGGAAAAAAAAATCGGGAAATAATCTCAACATATCGGAGCGACATCATATGTCAGATATTCTCAGACATTCGTGGCAGAATATCGCGAAGATGTTTTTTAGCATATGATTGCTGTATATTTTTATTAGAATGTCGCGAAGATATTTTTCGGCATATGATTTTTGTACATTTCTGGTAGAATGTCGCGAAGATGTTTTTTGACATATGTTTTTGTGCATAACAAAAATGGCACTCTCTTTGGCAACAGGTTGGAAAAGAAACGTCCCAGCTCAAATTCCTTGAAGTTCTTCGACTCATCTATCGCTGTTTACGCAAGCGAATAATTTATACGTGATTTACGCCCGTTCAAAATTGTTGAATTCATAATAAAATATCCTTAAAGACAGTTAAATTTCCGTTTTTTCCACCTTACACATTATGTGACAATAATTGAAGTGCCGGATGATATAACTTAGAGCGCACAAAATGCCTTGAAACTTTTACCCAAGCTACGATTTCCATATTGGACAATAATTTTACGGCATTTTGTGTACTCTGAGTCAGGGGACTGACACTCGTATACCTGGCCGTAGCGATACTTTCGGAGTTAGAGGGGACAATATTCACGCACACACAGCGGTGTGGTGATACAAACTCCCCCTTTCCCTCGTTCCCTCTCACCATCATTTTCCTTCGTCGCGCCTCGAGTACCTTCGGACGCCTTCGAACGTTCCGAGCGAACGAACGATTAGAGGGATTAGAGTATAACTCGTGGCTCACGAGCATATACGAAGTAACACGAAACGCAACGGGCAATGGGTATAGGAGCGGGAGGGCGGAGGCAAGGGGAGAGAGAGTATCACCAAGCTCAGTGTGCATGTGTTTGTAAAGGATCAAATAAGTCAGACGCCTGAAGCCCGAGTGTCAGTCCCCTGCTCTGAGTTACATATAATCAAGACCTTAATTATCCAACATTTATATTTATATTTACAGTATGACATGAAACATCGCAAACATCGCAGCTATGTATTTTTGTAAATATCGTATCAATATAGTGAGAAAAACATAGCAGCGATATTATCGAGCGTGACGATTTGATGTCGTGACGATATCACTATAGAGATTATCTCGCGATAATTTGAAATATCACTACGATATTTCTCCGACCTTTTTTTTCCACTCGGGAACGAATGATCACATAGATGCAAGTTTAGATTTGTGTGAGTTCGAGGTATGTACAGCGTATGACATACATATTGCGCTACCTTGAGCATAAGTGGCGCCCACAGGGCAGCTCGGCATTCTCCGAGAATCGCAGCTCCCTTTGATAACATAGGCAGTTGCACGGGGCTGCTTAAAATTGTAATTTTAAATACATATAATTGATTTGTTATTGTGATACTTTTATTATATTACTAATTTCATCAATTGTTGTTTGTGTAGTGCACTGAGTTTCATGAATGTAGAAAAAATAGCGATCTCCCAGTCAAATAAATATTTATTATAAAAGTCGATGTTTCGGCTGCTTTTGAGCCCTTTTCAAGACCTACATGATTCACAATACATACATAGATAAACATTCAATTCTATTAACAATTACAAACGGTTTCTCACTTTTAACAATGTTAACACTTACGTCTCATTGATTTAATAATTTAAATATACTGTCAAACACTATCCTTGTAATTTAGACATGTTTATAAGTTATATTCACAAATAAATCTTTCCGATTCGAAGCAGCGTCGAAAGACTACATGTCACCTGTTTAAATTCACGTTCGACACTAAAACTTTATCTCACGATGCGTCACTTATCAATATAAATGGGTGTATAGAAAACAAGGACTAAGAATTAATAAATCAGCCATGTGTTCCAAATAAAATCAACTATGCTATCATAAATATCATTCCATTATTGTAAATCCTTCTGTTTGTTAATTGTTCTTTTCTCATACTTCTTTACAAATGCCATCTCTGTGACTAGTCTTTTTTTATAATTCATTTCTTTATCTAAAACCACGACATTATCCCAGTCAATAGACTGGGATAATGATAATAATAAGGAGCATGGAATATTTCCGGATCTCAATAATTGATAATGATAAACAGTACATCGTTCTTCCTTTTGTTAAGAATGTATCGGAGAGAATCATGAAGAAACTTTCAAAATGTGATATTAAAGTAGTTTACAAAATAGGTGAGAAATTAAAAAATAGATTTACAAAAAAAGGTAAAGACAGAATTCATCTAAGTAAACAATCTAATGTAGTTTATAAAATAGAATGTGATAAATTATATATCGGCCAAACTCAGAGATACATTGAAAAGAGGGCGAAGAAACATCAAAATAATATTCATCAAACCAAAGTTGAGATGTCTGTAGTAAGTGGACATAGGATTGACAACAATCATGATTTTGACTGGGATAATGTTGTGGTTTTATATAAAGAGATGAATTATAAAAAAAGACTATTCATAGAGATGGCATTTATAAAGAAGTATGAGAAAAGAACAATTAAAAAACAGAAGGATTTACAATATTGAAATGATATTTATGAGAGCATGGTTGGTTTTATTCAGAACACATGGCTGATTTATTAATTCTTAGTCCTTGTTTTCTATACACCCATTTATATTGATGAGTGACGCATCGTGAGATAAAGTTTTAGTGTCGAACGTGAATTTAAACAGGTGACATGTAGTCTTTCGATGCTGCTTCGAATCGGAAAGATTTATTTGTGAATATAACTTATAAACATGTCCAAATTACAAGGATAGTGTTCGACAATATATTTAAATTATTAAATCAATGAGACGTAAGTGTTAACATTGTTGAAAGTGAGAAACCGTTTGTAATTGTTAATAGAATTGAATGCTTATCTATATATGTATTGTAAATCATGTAGGTCTTGAAAAGGGCTCAAAAGCAGCCGAAACGTCGACTTTTATAATAAATATTTATTTGACTGGAAGGTCGCTATTTTTTCTACATTAATTTCATCAAATAAAATAATTATATATCTATTCATTTAATGTTTAAAATTCATAGTAACATTGTAATACGATCTACTACATTATATAATTTCAAATAAATGAATAAAAATATTATGTATGATTGAGGGCCCGGATCGAACAACTCGCCGAGCGCTCGAGATCAAAAATATACTGGGCCTTACGACTTTTTTAGGCTATGGAAAAAAAATACCATGGTAATTAACTTCTAAAAGTGCATATTATTTCTTCTAAACATTTTTTCCAGAAAAAATATTTCCTGGTAAAAAATAATAAAAACGACATTTTTTTGATACTCCTAAATCAATGTTTTTTTAAACTTAATTCATCACCAAACAGCCTTAAAATCGAAATTTTACATCGGGCTTCAACATAGATATTCATCAGACTCTACCGATCCAGACAAGGGCTACAAACAAGCAAAAACCTTTGCATGCTATTGTTTATTTAATTATAAACTGTGCCGTGAAAAAAGCGGGTTTTTTATTTTTCAGTAAGCGAGGAAGTTTTTTAATTTTTAAGTGTCGTCAAACTTCCTGTGAGAAAGTTGTAAAAGATAGTATGAACCAGTTTTAGTGAAAGGTTCAAGTCAAAAAAATGAAAAGTTCACCAGTTTTTTATTTATTAAACCAAGCGCTCCACGCGTTCAAAACTCTAAACGATGAACACTTCCAACGGGGCCTAACGTGCTATAACTTCCCAGATGCTTTATGCGGCACTTTTCCAATTCCAGCCTACTGTTGTTTGAGAAAAACGAGAAAACTCGTTTTAGCATTAGAGAAAAGTCAAGATAGAAGTATCAAAAAATATTTAGTTATGCTTCAATCTTCCTTCAGATGATTACGTGCACTATTTTTGTGGCTGGAACCAAATTTTTAACTGAAAAAATTTCATTTTTCCTTATAAATTTTGTTATGAAATTGAAATAATATCTCTGTAAAAGTGTTTGAAAATGTTCCGTGCTCAACAACATATCGAAAAAGGCAGAGAACGATGCAGAAATGAAAATAACTGGGCTTGTCACGTCAAAAAAAAAACGCTCGGAATACTGTACATTGAATTTTAATTAAATTTATGTTTGCGTTTACAATAACTTAATAAAAAGTGATTTTGGTCACTCCTTTACTTCAATTATTACTGAATTTTCACATTTAATTGCTGTGGACGTCTTTTAACACGTTTTTAATTTGAACCTTTTAACTTGTGTGAAATGGAATATTTATGTATATAAAATCAATCATTTATAACTGACACATACATATTTTTTTCGTAATTTGCAGAACACTTTGAACAAATACATGTAAATTTTATTTCTATATTAGAAACAAATTTTTTTGTGAGATCACTTTTTTTTAAGGATAAATCTTCTCTTTTTATAATAATATTACATTAAAGTTATCTTATTTCAAACAAAGGTAATTTTCCTACAATAAATATATTTCAATTTTTTCAAAAATGGAGTAAGACTTAAAATGAATATTCGTAAAAATGAGTTATGAATTTTTCTTGTAGTTCTACAGAATTGGCATAAATAGTCGTGGAACATTTATCGCTCACGACTATGTGTTTATTTATAGGGACAAGAATACACTTCGCGTTCAGGGGAAAAAGTTAGTGCAAAAAATTTTAAAGTGGTGGAGACTTGTTGTGTTAAACAAGGCTACAAATTGATCGAAAATCCGAAGCAACAAGTATTTCATGCAGCATTTTGGAACTGTGGCGATTATCAAGCTCAAAATTTAATGTTAAGTGAAATGATGTTGCGCAAGCCTTATGTCAGAGCGAGCAAGAATCCTGAGAAAGTTGTTTTGTGGGAATATACCTTTCATACGCAAACAGAAAACACGATTGTATGTCAAAAGTTTCTTTGTAATTCGTTAGGGATTGGGAAGGGAAGGTTTGCTACAATACAGAAAAAATGAGTTGAAAATGCATTATTACATGACAATTGAGGGAAACACAGCCAGCACAAAACATGTTTAACAGAGAATGTAAAAACATTGATTCACGAGCATTGCAAATCTCTTCCTCACTCACCGTCACATTACACTCGCGAAAGTTCGAATTTCAATTATTTTGATCATCCAGATTTCAATTTAACTATACCCTTCGATTTGTTCACTGAATATTACATTGCAATTACTGGAGAAACGTCGGTCCCTATAGGAATTTTCCACTTACAGTAAATACTTCAATCACAATATTAACTTTTCATTTCAATCTCCAAAAACAGACAAATGCAATTTTTGTGAAGAGAATAAAATAAACGGAGAAAAGAACGATGAGCTAAAAAAACACTTGGATGACGTAGCTGCATATCAGGCAGAGAAAAAAAAATTTTGAGTGACAAAAGTGCCTTGTGCTGTGAATTTGATTTCGCGCAAAATCTTCCATTGCCAAAGTTATCTGTGAATGAACAGCTCTATTTGCGATTATTGTGGCTACACTTATTCAATGTCCATGTCTATTCTAAATCTGAAGAAGGAAATCACAGTAACATGTTTCCGTTTATCGAAGGGTGTTTAAAAAAAAGGGACTAATACCGTCTCGAATCTTTTGTTATATGCGATTCAAAAAGAATGTCAATTGAAACGCTACAACAACATTTATTTGTTTTCAGAAATTTCGGTTTGTACGGTCAAAAGAAAAAAAAAATTGGAAACAGTAGAAACTCCTGAACAGTACATTAGGATAATTCATGGTGCCAGAAAAACACCCGTTTATTATTGTTCCCCGGGAAGAATATAAATGTAATGATTTCGAATCGATTCTGCAGTCTAAATCAAAAGTACCCAAAGATTTAAAAATACGCTCAGCCGTCAGAATAAGTTGTCATTCAAACGGTCTTGTTGACATTTATAAAAATTATGATGAAAAATTTACAACTCATTTCATAGGATCGTCAACTTCATTTGATGAAATGCAATCGATGCCACCTGAGAACCTAATTGGTATCAGTCCTGAAAAGGTTAACGACTTGAAAAAATTGTTAAAATACATTACTACCGAAAACAGAAAATTCTTTGTTTCCATTTTTGAAAACAATAAATTCAAAAACAAAAAAGAGACTTGCAAATCTGACAAGAAAAATGCATTAGCGGCAACGAAAACTGAAAAAATGAAGCCTACAAAATCATGATGAGAAAAAGTTTCGCGTCTTCTTTAAAATGTATAAATAAAAACCTTTAATTTTAAAAACGCCTTACGGATTATTGTGCAATAATGAATTTTAGAGAATAAGCTTTAGAATAAATAACAATGGAACATTGAATTTTTTTGTTGCACTTACTTCTTATTCCAACGCTTAGGATATAAGTTGTATAAAGAGCAACAGCGCATCGTTCAGAACGCGCGGAGCGCTTGGTTCAATAAATAAAAAACTGGTGAACTTTTGATTTTTTTGACTTGAACCTTTCACTAAAACTGGTTCATACTATCTTTTACAACTTTCTCACAGGAAGTTTGACGACACTTAAAAATTAAAAAACTTCCTCGCTTACTGAAAAATAAAAAACCCGCTTTTTTCACGGCACAGTTTATAATTAAATAAACAATAGCATGCAAAGGTTTTTGCTTGTTTGTAGCCCTTGTCTGGATCGGTAGAGTCTGATGAATATCTATGTTGAAGCCCGATGTAAAATTTCGATTTTAAGGCTGTTTGGTGATGAATTAAGTTTAAAAAACATTGATTTAGGAGTATCAAAAAAATGTCGTAATATATATTGTTGAAAATGAACGTTCGACGTCATAAGATGTAACAGGACCATATGTAGAAGCATTCAGTTCAGTTGATAACAAATTGAAATAACAAATTTGATTACGAATTTGACTTTCAGAGCTGGATTTTTTTTATTCAATGATTTTTATTGATTAACGATGCAACGATGTTTTGTTTACATTATTATCAAGCAAACGATAGAAGTTCAAAAGTATTTGAGCTATAAATATCTTTCTTATCGATTCTTAGACACTTAAATCTTTGAAATATGGGTTTGTTTGGGTGATTGTGGAAAATATGGATTTATAGGGGAAAAAGGCGAAAATATGGAAATAAATATTTTTCATTTAAAAACATAACTCTGTTAGCTCTGATAGTGATACAACGGACAAAGCACAGCTGACCGTCAGATCAGTACTGGCAGTACACGGGGATTTCCCGTGGCCATGGGGCTGGATTGACGTGAAAGCAGTAACGTAAAGCGGCCATGTTGAATCGCCGGGATTTTTTCCCAGTGCAGTATATTTTTGATCTCGAGCGCTCGGCGAGTTATTTGATCCGGGCCCTCAATTCACTTGAAGCGGATATTTTAAGATATCCAATATTTAATAAATTTTTCATATGTTAATGTATTATCTATTCATTCTTCTCTTGTGCAAAAATGAAAATCGAAATTTGATGTCTCCTTCTTACTCCAAATTTCGTCTGATATAACAAATTTTTTATAAAAGTTTTTTATTTAACCACTCTTAAAATTTAGAATTAGAAACAATTGAATCTGTTCCATTTCGCAGTTAAAATTTAAAATTTTTTACCATGTTACATTTTACATTATTCTACAATAAAAATATTGCACTGGTTTATTTATTGTATTTTCATTATTTACATGATCTTTATTATTTAATATCACTTCATTTTTTATCTATTGTAATGACTTACTAATTTTTTTTTTTAATGAGAAAAATTCTGAGTAGAAAAAAAAATTTTCATAATATCGGGATGATTCTCAAATTTAAAAAAGTTTATAACTGCCTGAAGTTAGTTGGCTGTTACGGTGAAATAAGCGCGCATTTTTTAAATGTACGCGTGTTTTAAATAGCAATTCATAACTGCTTAAGTTGGTTCGACTGTCACGGGGAGTGACAAAAGCAATGGGGCGCTCTATGGGCGCGCAAGCATAATCTAGTATTAATAATTTCTATTTTATCAAACCAAACGGTTAAAAATCAGCCAACAACAAAAATTAAATTTCGAACTTCTTTGAATCTCACAAGACAAAAAAGTATACTTAAACAATTTTAACTTTATCAGCGTAAAGAAGAAAAAAACTTACTTTAAATTTTGCAATTCCTCTCTACTATTTTTGATTTGAACTTCTATAGCCTGCTGTTGCTCATTTTTCATTTTTTGCATTTCCTTCATACACTCCGATAATTTTTCCTGGAAAAACGTTTTTTTCCTTCTCGCGCTTTCCAATTTTTCCGTCAATTCCTCAATTTCCAGACCGAGAGACTCCATTTCCTCCTTTGCAGAATTTTTATCGAGTTGCTGCAATTTTTCAGCTTGTTGTTTCATGCTGCATCGCAACAATTCATTTTCTGCTCTCAACATATCGACTTGAAGGGACAAAGATTTTTCCCGATCTTCTAGGAAATTTGACTGTATGGGGAAAATTGAAGAAAAATTAATTAAAAATTTTATTTGCAAGAAAAATGAATTTACGGACCTTGGAAAGCAAATCTTTCTTCATCGATTCAGCTGCATTTCGGTAATCTTGCAATTTGGACTCGTATTGATTTTGCATGTCTTCTTTAGCTTTTATCAAACGCGCTTCCTTTTCTATGCCTTTCAATCTCCGCATCCGTAAATCTTCTGTGGCAGAGTTTAAATTGTTTGCTAAAATTTCACATTTTTCCATACTCGCAGCAAGTTTCGATTCTAACGTTTCTTTCTTTTTTTGGAATTCTTCACAAAGGAAATTCAGGTGAAGTTCTTCCTTCCTTTTCAGCTGAAAGAGCGTAGAAAGAAAATTGTGTTAAGTTGATTTTTTGGAATGACCAGTAAAATCTGGCAATATTTTACTTGAAAACAAGTTCCACTTCATTGACAGATTAATATCTTATTTTCACAAATTTGATTAATATTCATGACTGTTTGTTTTTCATTTTACCTCAAACCTGAAAATTTCCATTTGTCGCTCTTTCCATGTTTCGAGTTCGTCAATAATTTTGTGGGCAAGACTGTCATCTAAAATTGGCGGACCTAAATTTTCACCTAGAATTTTACAATTTTAATTATTGAATGGACAACAAAAACAAAAAATTTTTTTCAGTTCACAACTATTCCTCGAAATTCGTTTTTCAGAAAGGCCATTTTCCGGAAACACCAAAATCTGGAAAATTTTTTCCCGGAATCGAATTTCTAGAATGCTGTTATCCAGAACGATTTTCCAGAATACACATTATCCGAAAAACAATAAAAATATTATGATTTGACTATAGAATACAAATTTTTTGATTTTCTTTTAACTGAAAAAAAAAGCAAAGAGATTCTTTGAATTAAAAGAAAAATAATAATAATACTTTGATGAGACCATTGAAACTAAATATTGAAGTTTACATTATTTTAGTTCAATCAGCATAAGATGAAAGAAAATGATTATTCAAAATTGAAAAAACAAAGAAAATAATACGAAAAAAACATTACACTGAGAGAAGAGCGCAACACTGATTATCTTGGTCCGCAATAATAGTTATTGCAGACAGGAATTTTGACGAAAAACTGGCTCTCCGAAAGAATCAGTGTTGTGCCCGCCACACGGATTATTTTATTCCGCAACACTCAGTATTGCGGTCCGCAATAATACAGATATAACACTGACAGTCGCGCCCCAAAACACTCCTTATTGCGCGCCGCAATACTCATTGTGGTGGTCCGCAATATTCAGTATGATTGGCTCTATTTTTCAAATTTCACGCTCCGCGATACTCAAAACAGTGTTTTGACGAGCGAAAATCATTCGGGCGTCCAGCAATAATTATGAATACGTGTGAATTGAAATTAGTGATCTATTTTATTTGTTCAAATATTTGACAGGACTGTGATAATATTTTTAAGGCTAACTTAATAAAAATTTTACTAAAAATCAATTCTTTTCAATCGATCTAACGAAAATCTTATAAATATGTTTGACTTTCTAGAATTTTTTCAAAATTTTATACGAATATGAACTTACGTTATCGAAATTTACAAAAACTTTATACTGCTTTTTTTCTTGAAAACAAAACTAAAATTCTATAATGATTCGAACTCATTCAAAATTGTCAGATACTTTTGGCAAACTTTGCTTACAGTAAATGTACATTTTAAACTCACATTATAAGAATACACGATGGGGAATATGATCCACGACCATCATTCACTCTCACAAAACAATGTTCAAATCCTTGTTACAAGTATGAATGTTTTCTGCTAAATAAGTAAAAAATTTCATTTTATACATTTCTTTAAAGATTTGTGTTATATTTTTTTGTTAATATATAATAAATAATATTCTTATCATGTGAATATTACATTTTATTATTTTCTCAATAAAATGAATTTTGAAAACGTTCGAATGAGTTCAGTCATAGATGAATTCTCAATTCTTGTAAGATTTTTTATACGTAATTTTTATAAAAACAGTTTCAATGGGGTTTTTCGAGGTCATTTGACCTCGTGATTAGTACACGAAGAGTAGAAAAAAATTTATTTTCATGAATAAATAGAAAACATCAATTCCCTTGTAACATCAAACTTATCAAAGAAATTCAAACCCGTGTTCATTACCCGATGGTAAAAACCCTTTTGAAACTGTTTTTATAAGGCCTACATTTAAAAAATTTTATAAGAATTAAGAATTCTTTAAAGACTAACCACATTAAAACCTTATAAAAATTTATTCTTATGAAAACTTATTAGAATAAAGTTACTAATCCGGGGGATCAGTAATTAACAAATTAAGAATAAAATATTTACAAGATAAGAATATTATTTAGCCTATTTTAACGAAAAAATATAACATAAATCTTATGTAACTAGGTAAGTTCATATTCGTATTATACTCCTTATTGCGGCGCGCAATAAGGAGTGTTTCGGGGCGCGACTGTCAGTGTTATATCTGTATTATTGCGCGCCGCAATAAGGAGTGTTTCGGGGCGCGACTGTCAGTGTTATACCTGTATTATTGCGGACCGCAATACTGAGTGTTGCAGAATAAAATAATCCGTGTGGCGGGCACAACACTGATTCTTTCGGAGAGCCAGTTTTTCGTCAAAATTCCTGTCTGCAATAACCGTTATTGCGGACCAAGATAATCAGTGTTGCGCTCTTCTCTCAGTGTAGAATCGAAGAAAACATTTGCATCACTTTAGTTTGGATAAAATAAAATAATTTGTTGAGACCATTAGAATTGGGAAGTAAAATAAAATTATACAATGAGACCATTGGAATCATTAATGAATATCGCCTTATTATCGTTTTTGTACAAGAAAATAGTACGAAGGTACAAACTGAATTAAAGAGTAAAATGAAATAGTATAAAGAAACCATCAGAATTAAAGAAGAAGAATTGTTTCTGTCAAATTGAAATAAAATAATACAAAGAGACCATTGGGATTTGGGAAGAAATAAAATAATACAGAGTAAGTACAGAGTTACTATTACATTTCATAGTTATTTTTTTTAGTTTATTTATTATAAACTATCCACGGGTATGACTTATACATACAAAAAAGAAACACGAAAATGACAATGTGAGCGCAAAGTAGATGAAACAACAATCAGGGTTTGAAAGTAACGCGTTACTTTAAAACGTTATATTTTTTACTGTTACGATAACGTAACGCGTTATATTAATTAACAAGTAACGAGAACCAGAACGAGTCACTTTTTTTCGGTAACGAGTAACGAAAATCCAGTTATTTTACGTTACTTTTATCTGTCCCATTAAGTTTTTAGCACAATTTAGAACTTTCTGAAAAATGTTCTGAAACTGAGATTTGGGTAATTTTTAACTTCCTTATTTTGAGATATAAAATTCTTTATTAATAATTTTTCATGAAACTGTGTGGATAATCGTAATTTGTCTAAAAATCTTGACGAAGAATAGGCTTTTTTATTTTTGATTACAAACTTTCACGACTCAAAGCGTTGAATTTTATAAATTCGCATGAAAAGATATAAAAATACTTAAAATCTATAGATCGGAAAATCTAAAGCAGGATTTGAATGATTAAGAGATCCTGCTAGAAAATTTTATGGAATAATAGTGAATACAAAAAAAAAAAGAAAATGAATAAAATTTAATACGAAAAATACTGGATTTTATTAAGTTTAAGTTGCTTGATTTATTAAATATTTATGTAATTCAAGGGATCAAATAACTTCAATTTCTTGAGCTCTAAATTCTAAAAAATTTATGTTAATAGAAGTCTATGAGAAGATTAAAAAACTTTTATACTATATAACTCTGTGAAAAATAAAAAAAATATTGAAGGCCATTTAAATATATATAAAGAAACTGTTTTATGCAAAATCGATCAAAATATACTTCAGAAATTTCGAACCTCCAATTTTATTTCATTCTGAAATTTATCTTTAAAAAAAGATATAAAGATATCTTTAAAAAAACTAAAAATTCCACAACATTCACTGAATATTTAAAAATGCAGAAAGAAAATACGTTCGGAAAAATACGTGCAAATACATAAAACATTGAAAATCTTTCGAATTCGAGAAATTCATACAGCAATATATAAAAATAATGAACTATCCTTAAAATCATAGAAAAATTAAAGAAATACAAAAAGTACTTGAACAAGTAAAAATCTATCGAGACACTGTTTTGTGGAAAATCCTGTAAAACACGTAATGTTTCATTATATTCAAATTCTAGAGTTCGAAATTCTTCAAAAGTTTAGAACAATTATTATTATTTTAAAAATACTAAAATTATGTTAAAATACTAGGAAATCCTGCAATATTCTATCATACTGAAAAATACGAATGGTTTCAAAAATACTGAACAATTCTTCAAATTGTATAAAAATCAAAAAAGTTACGCAAAAAAAACTAAATCAAATGAAAATCTTCTCAGAAATTTTTTGCTGAAAAATCCTCTCAAATGCCAATTACTCAATAAACTTTAAATTCTAGAGCATGAAATCCTTGAAATCTATATATCAATGTACAGAAAAATAGAAATTTATAAAAATTCCAGAAAATCCTGCAACATTTTATACATACTCTAAAGTACAAAAAGATTTAAAAATTCTGACAATCTGGATAGGTATTTAGATTCTTTCAAAAATCTATTAAATTAGCAAATGTTTTCTTGTAGCTAACATTTAATCAAATGTCATATTCAGAAATTTCGTAAACTTGAAAAAAATATGAAAATTTGAACAAGCTGATTAATTTTTTTCTCAGGGTGAAATATTTCAGATTAACATTTTTTATTATATCTAAAATAAACAATTTCTATAGAACAAAATCACAACTACGTTGAAATTGTATTTTTCAGGCTTAGTTTTTCAATGTTTGTTATTTACATTCAATATCTTCCAAAAAGTAACGTGAAAGTAACGGAACGTTACTTTTTTTAAGTGGTAACGGTAATGAGTTACTATTTCTTTTTAAGTAACGACAACGTAACGGATTACTTTTTTCACCTTTGTAACGGTAACGTAACGCGTTACATTTTTTTAGTTAACTTTCCAAACCCTGACAACAATCGCTTAAAAAGAAAAGAATCCCGACAAGTCCAACCTATAAAAGTCGTGAGGATGAATTGAATATACATGAGATCGAACACATCCACTTTCTGAATCAGTGCCGTCCCTAGACAAAAAGCCGCGTACAGATATATAGTTATATAGTTATATAGTTATATGATTATTATATGTATGAAATAAATAATGCCATATTACTCTTCAATAATATAATAATACTCAAGGACATTTTAATTGGGGAATAATATGATATAATACAAAGCGACCATTGCAACTGAATAACTAAGATTTACAAATTTCCATTAAGATGAAAAAAAAAAAATAATAATAATACGGGGTTATCGGAATTTAAGAATTAAAATACTCATAAAATTTCATAATATGTGCAAACTTTATTTACTACGCTTTTTTATGCACATTGAATAAATGCAAGCTGCAGAAAATTTGCCATGCGATTTGTAGTAAAATACAAAAACTTTTTTTTTTTGGAAATCTATATAATAGTTATCCAAAAAAAAAGTCGTTCAGGATAAAAGCGTCCCAGGAAGTCGATTGCATTAAAATTTTTCTCAAATTTTGGCAATTTCAAAAAGTGTTCTTTCCGGAAAAAGATTCCGCAAAATGGGTGTAAACCATTTTTTTAACTCACCTGGAGATTTTTTTTTGTTTTTGTAGTAAGGACCTTTATCCTCCAAACTCATTTTAGCATTTAAACTTCCAATTTGGAGTTGTTTTTCATCTATCATAGGAGCTTCATATTCACACACAGGCTGAAATAGGAAAATTCACTTGTTAGAAAATGGTGTCATAAGAAATAATTCAAGGTCTTAAATGTTCACAAGTTCTACGTCTCCGATTTATTACAAAAAAAAAAAAAAAAAAAGATACAAACTTCAATACCTATTCCAAAAGTTCACTAGAGATTACTGACATTTAATTTGGGTTTACAAAAAAATTATCAACATCTACATTCTACATTCCTCTTTAAAGAATGACTTCATGTTTATCAAATTTTTTTACACAGGAAATTTCAGTCGTGTTACATTATAAATACAGTTTTAAGAAATATATAACTTAAACAGTTATAAGTTAATGTTAATATAAATATCTTGATTAGCAAACTAAAAAATATCGATTTCCCTTTCCTTCAGCAAGTTCCTAAATGCACACATTTTTACTGTGAATCAATAAATATTTTTAAATTCAAATAAATCAATGGAAAATTTTCCGAGAAACAAACAGTTTTTAAGTGACCAAACACACCTTTTTCTGGTTGAACAATTTCTGAACGTCGAACATTGTCTGAGCAAGAAACGATTTTGTGACTGCGTCATAAATATTGACCCCCGATGGATAAATGAACAGCAAGTTTTTAATTGCCTTAGCCGAGGAAACGAAATGTAATTTACAACCCACATTTTGCAGCCTCGCTGTTTCCCCGGATGGTATCAAAATTTTAGGACACTGTGTTGAGGCGTTCTCGGATTTTGGATGGATAAATCTGAACGAAAGAACAGTAACGTGATGGGCAAAAAAAATTAACTCCAAGTTTAAGAGATTACTCAAGATTACCGAAATTCAATAGTTCTGAATTCGGGATTACAGGATTCCAACAATTCAACTCCAGTGAGGGAAATGTTTAAACAATAACAATGAAACATTTCGATGCTTCTAGAAAGCTTATCTTCGTAAAAAAGATCATCGTCGTGAGCAAAACTGAATTGAGCGGCCGGTTTTTCGGAATCCCCAGACGGGTTTCTATGACTCAAGACATTGGGGCAGTTCTGAAAAAAAGTTTCGAAAATTTATGAAACTTTAAGTAATTTTTTTAACGACATATGCATCGATTTTAAGATAAAAATAACTCTGTACAACAGAATTTGGACTTTTGAAAATAACATAAACGAAAGTAAACTATAGTAAACCAGTTTTGTCCTTGCGACGTCGCGAGGAGCTCCCACAAAGCATTCAAATAACGTACACGGAACGTAATATAAACCCCCGATGTCTTAAGTTGCGACATCTATAGGACATACTCTCTGGAAAATATCTACGATCTACCGGCGAAGACTACGCGCTATAGCAACTTGCACTGTCCCCGTTACGGAGCGGTGACCAATATGCCAGCTTAAATATCGATAACTGCAACATCGCTGGGAGATCACAAAAGTTACGTTAAGGTAGTACTAGCACTTGGGCCATTTTCTATAGATTTTCCTTAAATTTTGAGAATTCGATCTTTATATTTTACCTAATCTATGGTAAAAATTTTATTATTGCTTACTGCATAGATTTTCGAGATACAATTACCGCTTATACCATTAAAAAACATTATTATATTTAATTCTGAAATCATTCCTGAGAATTACTTTTATTACAAAAATCAACCTTGAAAAATTTCAACAAGGTTTAACGAACTATTTTTTGAGGAATCTACAAAAAAACATACAACCTTAGATCATATAATACATGGACTGCGCGTCGCCTATCTCTCGCGAAAGCCGAGCCTGGTTCCAACCATGAAGCTGGCTAAGTAAAGATTAAGGTTTACCAGTAATGTTATAGGTACACCTATAGTTATATGTATACCTATAGCTAAATATATATATATATATATATATATATATGGCACGAACGAAATGAACCTTAATCCAAACTTAGCCAGCTCCATGGTTGGGACCACTTTCACTATATTGAAAACGTAGTCCATATGTTATATGGTCTAAGCGTACAACTGCTACTTTTCAACAGACCATGCAACCGAGACGGTATGCTTGGCAACGCCGCATTTTGAGAGACGCAATGATAATATGTCCGACATATTTATATCATTTAACAATGTGACATAAATCACAAAAAACACTACATGTGTGAACTACGGCTACGGCTGCGCATGTGAATATCTTTACACACGCTGAGCGAGATATAAAAAAACAGTTGCAATGTTGCCAAGTCTACGAAAAAACATTGCGGAGCTGAATGAAGTTGGCCACGCAAGACTGTGTGACTAACTTCAATTTATTTCAAGTGCAAGAACTACCTTAATGAGGCAAATAGCGGGAGCGTCTAAACGAGACATCCCATAGATGGAACAACCATGGACATCGGGGGGAAATATTGCGTTCCGTGTGCGTTATTTGAATGCTTCCTGAGATCTCGCTGCGACGTCGCAGGGACGGAACTGGTTTGCTGGTTATTTAAGACCTCTTGAATCGAACTATCGAATGTTTTTGCAAACTGAGCTCATTTTGTTAATTTATTTGCAATTTAACAAATTTATTGATAACTTAGGAAATTCTAAATAGTTTTTCAACATTCAGAAACAAATATTTTAGGTATAGGAATAAGTTCCCGCTGTCTTAAAAAAGGTGTTCTTAATGACAGTATATTTATTTAGGAGAGACCCAGGCTGGTTAGTACACGGGGCAGGTAGAGACATAGCGGTATTTTATACTTCAATTAAATTTATCGAACCGCCCGTCATATGCTAGTCGACACTCCTGATGTGTAATATGCCAGCATGTATTGAAAGTCAAAATATTGCATATTACTCAAGATTTTTTAGATCTTGTTCATTTGACGGTCATGAGTTACTCTTAATCTTGTTTATTTTTTGTTATATCAAAGTTATTATAGATGTCAAAAAAACATAAGGGTCGTCAGATTATTTAAAAGAAATCCTCTTAACTCTAAACTGTCTAGCATATGTCCACTAAATATTGAGACTGACTTTCGGCGTACGCTATCTGAAAACAAACAATTGAATTAAAATTTTTTTTATTTGGTACTTCAGTCTATTAGTTACCTATCAAAAAATGCATTTAGAGTACACTCAATGGACCATTATCTTCGATTTTTCGTAGTGTAGAGCGTATGTCCCGATTTAGGTTTTGGACGGTGTTTATCTCGATTTGTTTCAACTTTCGCTTGATTCGATTAATCAACTCTTGCTCGTTTCGTGCCTTCCAGCCCTTTTCGTACACCATACGCTTGAGAACTGCCCAGAAATTTTCGATCGGACGTGCCTGTGGCACGTTTGGAGGATTGTCCTTCTTCAGCACAAATAGTATTTCTTGCTCGGTCAGCCAATTCAATGTTTTTTTCGCATAATGACAGCTTACAAGTGCCGGCCAAAACATGATTTCGTCGCCAGTGTGATATTTGCCGATGAATCGCTTCGATTTTGGCAAACATTCACTGATATAAACGTCAGCATTGATCGCTTTGGCTTTGTTTGGGCGAATTAATGGTTCTGAAACACCCTTCGAAGAAATGGTCACCCACACTAGCACCTTCGGCTTAAATTTTGATTTGCTGGCAAATTTAACTTCGTTTGGTATTGTTTCGATGTTGTCAGTGCAAAAACCGTCGTTGCCGTTCAATTCATGGTGCGAAAATGTGAAGTACGATTCATAATCCAAAATGATGAATTTTTCATTCGCAAAGTGTTGACGACGAAGGGTACGGCAGCATTTTGGTATTTTTTCGAGTTGTTTCACCGTATATTTTGGTGCTCGCTTACGTTTACGATAAATTACATTGTTTTACTTCAACATTTTGTGAACGCCAGACTTTGAAATGCCAAATTTTCGTGCTAATTTGCGCGTCGATTGACCAACTATGTTTTTGGCACTTGACAGCAGTTTTTTCATTGTTTTGGCACTTAATTTTGGTGGGCGACCAGGTATAACTTTATTTTTCGGTTTTTTTCCATTACGGTAATCCTTCAAAACACGAAAAAAAATCACACAGGAGATTGGCTATTCTTTGAACACATCAAGAATTTCACTTGTACTCAGTCGTCGAAACAGATTGGCGACAGATTTACGTAAATCCAGCTTGTACATTTTAAATGGAAACTACTGCGCAATTTGAGTTTTACAGTTCAGTGGGAGCGGAATGAAGCATGATAAGTGCATTAATTGTCATTTGTGTGTTTGTTTATGCAGTCAAACAAACGGCTAAAGTTAGTCTCAATGTTTAGTGGATATGTGTTAAATTGTAATGTGATTGTTTACGAAAAATTCAGTCGGGGCATGTTGGGACGGATCATAGCAGCCTGATGTTGCTATATAGAACATAGCAGCCTGGTGTTGCTATGTAGCATATAGCAACCAAATGGAGTTGGATTTGAGTTGAAATCGCTTAGTCGAGTTGCGCAAAAATTCATTGGGTGAGAAAGTCGAGTAAAAAAATGCCCAACTTTTGGGCAACGTGACTCAACTTGACGGTCGGTCCACAATTACCGCACATTTGGCCAATTCTTACACATACATCATTTTGGAGCGTGGTCACGGAATCCGTAACATTTGACCAACTTTTGACGACTTTGAAACACGATTCATCCAATTGAAACAAAATTGGTCAAATTTGTACCAATAGTGATAAAAAGAGACGGACACATGTATGTCAATCTCAAATTTTCTGCCCCTCACTCCTGCTGATGAGTCTAAAACAAAACCTAGTCAGCCATGCACCGCGGGAGGGGGGGGGGGGGGGGGGGGGTTAATACTGAATACCCACGATCGGGCAATGTTTACCTAAACCACCAAAAACTGATCTCCCCACAAACGCCCAATTTTATCTCAAGATTTGCCTGTTCCTCAGTGTTTTTTTGGGGTCAACTGGGGTCAACGCAGTTGTTCTGTAACCGCAGAACCACCATATGGTAGACATTAAATACATAATTCCGTGGCAAAACATCTGCAAGCGAGATTTAGCCGGTAGGTCAAAACGAAGAAGCCCGAGTGTGCACGACCGAACCCGAAGCAGCCTGACGTTTTCACAGATTTTCAATTGCTCGTTAACAGAGTACAGTAAATACAGTAAAATGGTTCGATATTTTGTTAATATTATTGATATAGTACTCGAGAGCGTTAAAAACAATTTATTCTGCATTTTTTATGGTTCACAGTAAAACTTGAAAATTTATTTATGCCCGGGGCCTTCACTGTACCAGCTACGCAACTGTAATCTCGTGCACATAGCGTCTAATACAGTGTTGGTTGGCCTACCGGCTAGCTCCAGATGTTTTGCCACGAGAAAATCGGACAAACAATAGGGACTAGCAGTCCATGTGGTCCATGTATATAATGTCTATGAGAATTGTTCAATGTTTGGCAAATTCGACTAGGGCAAAAATTGAGTGAAAAACGTCAATATTATGGTCAATCGTGGATTTCTACGTAAACAAGCTCTCAAAAAGTAGCTGTTTTTTCTCAATTTTTGCCTGACACAACACGTGAGGTAAAATTTTGGTGGATGTGGACTCCGCGGTTGGTTCAACGGGAGAGCAGGTTGAGACAGATATAGCAGGACAGGTTGGGAGGACTGAATGCTTATTTTTTATTAGCATTTTTTAGAAAAGTGTAAAAATAGCTTATTTAAGCTATTAATTAAGAAACAAAAATATAACATGGCTGTCGTTCATATGTAACTCGACATTTTTTATCCGTCTCAACCTGCACCGTATACGATGCAGGTTAGGATACTGGACATTGTCTAGATCGTTTTTTCGATAAAATAACAGGAATTAATATTAAACGAACCGCTGGAAAGCAGAATCGAGCGAGCGCTCGCGCTAGTAGGATAGGGGTGGGGCACCGCGACGAAGAGGAAGAGGCAAACGCCGATAGGGAAATTTTTCAATATCTTTTTTAAAACGTTTACCGCGATATCTTCGAAACTAAAAGAGATTTTTTAATGAAATTCGGGCACAAAAATTGGTTAGGCTATAGCGATACCGTCAGTATTGAAAAATATTGTTTTTTTTTTTACCTAACAATAATTATTATTGAAACATTCACAATTTCGCCGAAAAATGGCCCAAAAATTCAGATTTTTTTCAAAGTAATCTATTAATCATTTTTTTATAAAAGGGAATAGTTTCTATTAAAATTTGATAATAATCGATGGACTATCATAACAATTACGTTAATAAATAACCTATAAAAAAACTTCAAAAAAGTAAAAAAAGGTTATCGGTTAATACAGAACAAAACTAATGTCAATAAAAAAACATGATCGGTATCATGGTGACCAAAGAAGTATTATAAACAATTGTGTAACAAAAATTATTGATATCCAATTGTCGGCCAAACCCTGTCAAATTTTGAAGCAAAAATGAATTCTGCCATGAATACTAAAATGTCATAAAAGACAGAGAGAAATAGTGGTTTAGCTCAAATTCATATTTACATTAGTCCTACACAAAAAAGGTAACAAAAAGACCCGACAACCTGCTCATTTTCTCGATTTTACATTTTTATTGGCTATTTGGAAAGTATTTTCATGCAGAAATATGTTAATAAATTATACCTACTTATTTCTGCACGAAAATGCATTCGCATTATACTGATAAGAATATGAGCATTCGTTGCTATTGTGATGATGCAGATGCGTCGAAAAAATCTATAGAACTTTTTTGTGATATTTTCCAAAATATTTTTGATATAAAATACATCACTCTCGATTTCAGATTGAATAATCAATTATCATGTCCATTATTCTTGTTATTAGAATGCTACTGATATCTTATTACTGCTTATTAGGTAAAGTCGGTAGAATTTACTTTGGTACCCTTACATCTGCATAAAGTTAAATTTGCATGAATTGCTACTAGGAATTCGTCTGCACGTACATAGTGCATGTGGACTTATTTGAACAAACTCTTTACAAGAGCATGATTCTAAAGTTTACACGAAATTTTCACGAAAATCGGGTCCTACCTTGAATCGCTATATGTATGCTTGCAAGCACATCTTTTCAATATATAACAATTGTTATGTATTATAATTTATTTTAAAAGGTAATTGCTGTTGATCAGAGCAGGTTGTCGGCTCTTTTGGTTACTTTTTTGTGTAGGACTAATGTAAATATGAATTTGAGCTATATCACTATGCCTCTATGTCTTTTATGACATTTTAGTAGTCATGGCAGCATCAATTTTTGCTTCAAAATTTGACCTTGAAATCACTTTGAATTCTTTCACTAAATTTTTAATCATGCTGATACGGACGGTGGGGATATACAACCGACTAAATAGTCATTTGAAAACAAATTTATTTACTACGATTTATCAACTTTTCGAGAATTAAGGTGCATATACACATGCACCTTTCACAAATATTGACTAGGATACTTGATTACTTGATCAAAAAAATTCGCAATTTTCAATTCATAATAATTAGAAATTTTCTTGCACGCAATATCTGGTTAACTTGTGTGAAACTTACATCAAATAATATAATGGTCTGAGCAATTTTTCGCTTGAATGGAATATTACACAAACTGAAGAAAATTTTTTATGTATTAAGAAATTAGACTCCAGGAATTTTTTCGAAATTTTATTCATAAAGTTTGAAGATATCAAGTACTCCAATAACTATTTTTATCACATTCTTAAACGTACTCTGCAGCCTCCTTTTCTTTTTTCGTTGACAAACGTTTTGCCTCATCTGCCTATAACAGATAATAATATGAATAAATACCTCAGATTTTGCATTCAGATCTTTGCATTCTTCAACATTAGTTTTTTTTTTATTCGAGTCCGAGTTGAATTATAAGAAAAAACTATGATGCGTAATTTGATTGCTTATTTTGTAATTGTGTCAAAAAAGTGAGGAATCTGTTTTGAATGAAAAATATTCGCTGTGTAAAAAAAAAATTTGCCTAAATTTTATAATAAAAACAAAAATCATCACTAAAAAATTTATGTTGAAATCAATTTTTTATTTGATTATTAATTTATTTTCTTTTATATATTCTTTATCTGCTAGAAAATTCTTCTATTCGATATGATTGTCAAATTTTTAATATCATGTTTAAAAAAAAATTATAAAAAATATGAAAGTATTACTAAAAACTATAAAAACGGTTTAGGTTTTCCATCTGAACCTTACGATTATGATTATTATTACTACTATTACTACCATTATGTTTTATTATTATCAAAATGTTTTTTAACAATTTAAAAATATTTTGTCGAATTCGAGTTGTTAAATTAATGGCATAATTTTTAGACTTAACATTTTTTGACAATGAATTGCTACGATATAAGATTATCGTAAATTATTTATTCAGGTTATACTCACTATCCTTTTTTTCCTTTATTGAAAAAATAATATGGCAGTTCCATGGGCGAAAATATGCATAAATAGGCATAAAATGCATGATTTGATTTCTTATTTTATAGTAAAATTTGTGAAAATTTACTGTTAACAAATTTTATAAATGGATCTTGAATTAAAAATTAACGCTTTGCTATGAATGAAAATATGCCGCCCGAAGTTAATAATTAAAAAGAAAATATTCATGATGAATAATTTTATATTTCAATCAATTTCTCATTTTATTTTTATTTATTTATTTTTTTTTTCATATTATCTTTATCTGCGAAAATATTGTTGATATTCAAATAGTGTTCCGCTGTTCAAATAAGATAAAGTATAAAATTTATTCAATATTTCTTAAAACCCTAAATCAACTGTGTTTTGCATCTGAACTTTGTTATCATTACTTATGATTATCATTATTATTATTATTATTATTATCATCATCAATTAGCTTTTCTAACATGTATATTTTTTAATATAAAAATATTTTTTCGAATGCGAGTTTATAAACTACTGAAACTATTTTTTAGGTTTAAATTTTTTTGACAATAAATTTTAATAATACAAGGTTACACTGTTATTAAATTATTCAAGTTTGACTTACGTTTTGTTTTTCATTTGTCCTAAAATATCGTTCGGTAGTTCAGGGCTCAAAATGAAAGAATATTTTTTATATTTATGTAAATATAAACTGACCAAAAAAATCTTGACACAAAAGGAAAATTTGACCACAGAGTAAAGAAAGCCGAATAACAATCGTGCAATATGCGAATCAAAGAAATCAGTGAACTTATCTGAACTTTATCGGAAAAATTCCTCGGTTTTGCTCGATTTCCTCCATGGCAAAACTCAATTGTCATAACTCGAACGTGTTTGTAAACAACTGTCACCTGTCACTTTTCAGTATCTTCACCTGTGGCTTTCTGGGCTTTCTTTACATGTATACCCAGTGCACAAGTCTGAAGAGGTAGAAAGAAAGTCATCAAAATTCATGATTTTTTAATTTTTTTCAGTTTTTGACGTTTTAGAAAAATATTTAAAAAATAATTTGTAAATTTTTACCCCGGGCCCGGATTTTCTTACTACGGCCCTCTCAGAAAACTGCGAAACACCTTACGTCATCTCTTAGAAAACATTTTAGATGCACATTTTTTAGCGCCCGAAGAAAACCGAGTGAATCCGAAGTATAATGTGAAACGCCGAAATGAACGAAAATCGTGACGTTCTTGCGTCGAATTTCAAAATATGCGACGCTCATTGGCTGCCGAACGTTAGAACAATGAGAGAGCGGGAAAAATCGACGCGAACCCTAAATATTACAGAAAAGAAAAGAGCTGACTTTTTCGTCTGTATTACCCGACAAGAAAGTTCAACTGAACTTTTCGATTGAACGTACCGCTGCCCGTGGACAAAACAAGCATGAGTGACTGAAATCGGAATAATAAAACAATCATTGGTAGATCAAATATTTATTATTAATGTTCCTACGCTAAAATTCTCATTCAAATATAATGTAAAACTTCAAAATACGGTGAACACTTAGATTATACGCTGCACTTGGCATTGCTTTAGGAGGTATATGATAATCAAATAATCTCTAATCCCAATCATTTTAATAGACGCAGTTTGTATTAAAAGATTTTTATTATTTACAATACATAGCTAATTTCGTACTTTGTCTTTAACATTCTTTCATTGCAAATTATAGAGATCTTTGTAAACTGAAATTTTTGTTTTCTCATAGTTTCTAACCTTTTTTTGTTTGCAAATAACTCTCAAAATATTCTTTACTACTTTTAGACACATAAACCATTAAATTCTCCAAGTCTTTTTTTTCTTTCGAAATTTCTTAACTTGTAGACTCCGTTGCAATTTTCAAATCTTCAAACGTGATTGATTTTTAAATATGTAAAGAAATTTTCTGGAATTCCATTGTAATCAGTAAATGCATCCACTTGTCCATTTTTTTTTTTTGCTTAATCAAGGCAGTTTGAAAAGAACTTTCAAAATATTCTTCACTACTTCTAGACCCATAAACCAATAAATTCTCCGAGTCTTTTTTTAATTTCAAAATTCCTAAAGTTACAGGCTCCGTTGCCATCTTCAAATCTTCAAGTTTTTTTCTCACGTTCGATATACATATATAGGATTCAACAGAAATAATCTCCAGATGCTCAATAATAATATTGGTCATGTGAATTACGTTTAACTTGCAATTTTTCCACACTTCTGTTTTCTCAAAGTGCCAGTTTCTAAAATTTTCTTTGTAATTCATATACAATAAATATTTATTATATTCTGCATTTCGAAACATTGCTTTCGCAATTTCCAGTTAAGATATTTTGTTTTGATGAGAATTTTAGAGTAGGAACATTATTAATAAATATTTGATCTAACTATGGTTGTTTCATTATCCCGACTTCAGTCACTCACACTTGTTTTGTTCAGGGGCAGCGGTGCGTTCGATTATTTATTTACGTAATTGTTATGATAATCGATCGATTATTATCAAATTTTAACAGAAACAATTCCCTTACATAAAAAAATGATTAATAGATTAATTTGAAAAAAATCTAAATTTTTAGGCCATTTTTCGACGAAATTGTAAATGTTTCATTAATAATTATTGTTACGTAAAAAAAAAAACAATATTTTCTAATACTGACGGCATCGCTATAGCCTAACCAATTTTTGTGCCCGAATTTCATGAAAAAATCTCTTTTAGTTTCGAAGATATCGCGGTAAACGTTTTAAAAAAGATATTGAAAACTTTCCCTATCGGCGTTTGCCTCTTCCTCTTCGTCGCGGTGCCCCACCCCTATCCTACTCGTCCGAGCGCTCGCTCGGTTCTGCTTTCCAGCGGTTCAAATGCTAAAAAAATTCGCATTTACAGCTAAGGATATGCCATATAACAGTAAGTTCAAAGCGCCGTTAAAAAATTTTCTGAAAAAATGTAAAAAATTCGGAAATTAAAAGTATCCTAACTAACACCGGTCTCTCCTGCTCTCAACTACTATTCTTAAAATTTCAAAGTGTACGATTCATGTGTGAGGTTTCGATTGCAGTAGTTGACATTCGTTTCAAGAATAAATATTCATTTTTATCAAGTTTCAAACATGTCAACTTTTATCCTAAAAAAGTAGCATTCACGAGAAGTAATGTTGCATCGAAGGAATCAGCTGCTGAAACGTATCGTACATTGAGTAATATTTACAGTGACCACGCTTCATCCAATACAACTCGCAAAAAGTGGTTTTCATGCTTAGACCATATAATACATGGATTGCTACTAGGCAGAAATCTCCTGGCCTCACATGGACCGGTGAATGTGACGTCACGGACGACGAGTACAGTCAAACGCGTTCGATCTTGCACGAACGCTTGTAAGTAAAAAATAAACATCAGTTGTCGACAGTTGTAAACAGTGTGTTGTAAAGTATTAAAATTGGCAAAATAAGTGCCGATTGTAATACTGAAAAGTTTTTGCTTTCTATTTTTATTATTTTTCTGAAAATAAGTTCTGATATCAACGGAAATGTTAATGAATACTGTGTCGTATATTAACTTCTAAATTGCTACAAATAATTTTTTCTCCTATTATATCAGTCTTAGTAACAAAGTTGAAGCAATCTATTCTATTTTTCAAAATCATTTTGCAAATAGACGTCAATAACTTAGAAGAATTAGTATTACAATTTTTTTTTATTTTAATTTCCAACCGAAAATCGATCAAAAAAATATTTTATTATTTTAGTTTATTTTTATTATGGATATTAGTTTTCGATACTTACACATCAATACTCCAAATGAGAAAAAAATTCTCACAATTATCCCTTCACATCACATGCCTGTAATGCGCAGGGCCCGTAGCGTGTTCATACAGGAATGGCGAATTCGTGCACCCAAAATTCAAAATGCTAATTTACATGGATTACTGAATGAAAATTCACGACAGGCCCTAGATAAAAGTTATCTTTAGTGTTTGATTCGAGTTTTGAAAGAAAAACGTTACAAATTAGGACGTTAGTCATGATAAACTTATTTTGCTGCATAGCAATGCTAGGCCAGACGTTGATAAACATGTAAAAATATTTAAAAGTGAATTTCAAAATCTTGCTCCACCCGCTTCATTTTCCAGACATTGTACCCTCACATTACCATCTTTTTTAATTTATACAATCAGCCCTTACTGCCCTTACTGAGAAGCATTTTACTTTTTACAAAAGTATCGAAAAATGGCTCAATGAATAAAATCAAGTCGAAAAACTCTGACTTGTTGCTATGAATCCATATGCTGCATGAAATATGAGGAAAATTTGTTGTATCTGATAATGCGTATTTCGCATGTAATGATTTTTTTATTGTTTAAATAAATATGAAATTTGTCTAAAAATACGCCAGAAATTGATTCCCATACCCAAATTTTTTAAAGTGAAAAATTGAAAAAAAAAAAAAAAAAATTTTTTAAGAATTAGAATAAAGATTATTCCCATTCATATTCTGAAAAAGTCTCCATTGTCTCCGCGTCACGGGTGGTCATTGTGTAGCGTCTCGAACCGTGACGGATTTCATTCAATTGAAAGAAGCTTGAATGACTTTTGGAATTAATCTCTGAGCGACATTCTTCATTGCCCTGCTTGATGCAGGGACAATGCAGAATTTTTTTCGCGGAAAATTAATGGGAATCGTTATTCTAATTCGTAAAAATTTTTTTTATTTTTTATTTCAGAAATGACATCCTTACATCTGAAAACATATATATATACGCCACAAAGAAAGTGGCATTTATTACACACACACACACACGCACACGCACACGCACACGCACACACACACACACACACACGCGCGCGCGCGCGCGCGCGCGCGTTTTTGAAGATGGAAAAACGATTGGGAATTTCCTAAGTTGTAAATAAATTTGTTAAATTTCAAATAAAATAACAATATGAGCTCAGTTTTCAAAAATCTTCGGTAGTTCGATTGAAGAGGTCTGAAGTCACCAATATAGTTTACTTTCGTTTAGGCAAATTTATTTGTGTTGTAAAGTGTAATCAATCTTTCGTTCCATGACCTTTTTTTTTCAAGGGATCAAAAGGCAATTTTCAAAATTGGTGAATCTGTTTACTAGACCCTTAGATTTTTATTTTCACGCCAACATTTTCAAGTATTTGAATCAATGTGGAAAAACAAATTTGAATATTGCTATTAATGACAGGCCCAATTTTCAACAATAAGCATGAAAACGAAAAAATATTGAGAAACACGCAAAATAATAGAATAGATTAACAGTTTGTTCACATATTTCCCACTTTTGTAAAATTCTCACCGTGATTTCTCTATTTTCCGATCCATTTTGACGAAACAATCCATAATCAAGATTTTGCGATTCAGCAACTTGAAATTTCAGTTTTAAACTCAAACAGGGTCTCGAATCTTGAGCTACAACATCAAACTCAATAATTCTCAAACCAAAACCTACAACGAAACAAATAAATAATTACCATCCTTTGTTTTTTCTCTAACAAAAACACATTGTCGCTCTAAAGTTGTCCACAGATTTTCCATGTTTTCCGGAAATTCGACGCAAACAAGAGGTCTAACATCAACCCTTGATCTGGCTAAAACGTCGTCTTGGTATTTGAGAATAATGCCTAAATAAGGATTTTTCTCGAAATAATTTTGCAGAGTACTTAAAGAGCTT
This sequence comes from Platygaster robiniae, assembly GCA_028476575.1. NCBI lineage: Eukaryota > Metazoa > Arthropoda > Insecta > Hymenoptera > Platygastridae > Platygaster > Platygaster robiniae. The sequence continues at coordinate 30,621,873 of CM052019.1, forward strand.
TTTATCTTGACGACAATTTTTTCATTAAAATTCCAAGATTTTCCTGAAGTCGTTTGAAAAGGTTTGGACTGAATTTCGCTTCCCATGAAATTGTACGATAAACTACATTGACAGTTAGATTCATTTCGCATATCTTCCATAAGAGATTCCACGTAACTTAAAATGCTTGCTGTAATGTTGAATAAAAAAATTTCTTGACATTCGGTTTTAGAACCCAATTGAATGAATCGCTCTTCTAGGAGTACAGGAATGATTTCTTGATTTTCTTTCGGAATCTGAGACGTCGCTTCGAAACCCTTTTAACCACACAAAAAAAATTACTAACATTGCTTTCTTTGAGAGTATGACGAAATTTTAGAATTTAAGAATTACCAGTATTAAATACTATTATTATAATTATAGAAGCATTATATTTTACTTGGGAAATAAAAATATTAATAAAGAAATAGAAATTTATGGGAGAAATACTAAAAAAATGAGTAACTTATTTAATTTACTACTTTACATAAGAATTATATAATTTTTAAACTCTTTTGTATCTAATGATATAATTATATATATGGGTCGTTCTACCTGTTTTTTACACTCAAATTTTAAACTTCCTGGGCATTATTTTTTCGATTCTACATCCAAAAACACGAGATACGTGCTATTACTTTTTTTTAAATCGTAAGCTTTCTAAATCCTTCAATTTTTGGGTGCGCCTTGCTTGAAACCTATCAGTCGCAAAAAAAAATTCGCCGAGTAATGAAAATTAAGATTTTTTCTCTAGTTTCAGATGATGGTAATTTTTTTTATTATGATGCAAAAAATTATTAACAATTTTGCAATAATACAAAAAAGTGAAATTTTCAAATAAAAGTGAGTTTTCATTTTTTTCTTTTTTTTTACCAAGCAATCTGCAAACGATTGCGAGGATTTAGCAATTTTTTATTCGATGATATCTCTAATAGTTTGCAAATAATGAATTTATTCGTTGCCGCGTTCGGAGCCGTCGCGTGAGTAAACCACAAAATATTTTCGACTGACTCATTGTTACCATGAGAAAAACATAATAACCGATTTTCTTAATCCATCTTTTAACTCGTGAACAGCAATCTTCCCAGGAAGCCAGGCTAAAACATTCGGTCGCATCTTTGCGCACTCATTGAGCAATCAGCTAAACGATGTGTTAATGAATTTGCAAAAATGCGTGCCGAACTGCGCAGCCTGGCTATCAGGGTTGTTCTGCAAGCGCGACGGCGGGCGACGGCTCCGAACGCGGCAAGGAATAAATTCATTATTCGCAAACTATTAGAGATACCATCGAATAAAAAATTGCTAAATCCTCGCAATCGTTTGCAGATTCCTTGGTACAAAAAAAGAAAAAAATGAAAACTCACTTTCTTTCAAAATTTCACTTTTTCTTGTATTATTGCAAAATTATTAATAATTTTTTGCATCATAATAAAAAAACTTACCATTATCTGAAACTAGAGAAAAAATCCTAATTTTCATTACACGGCGAATTTAGTTTGCGACTGATAGATTTCAAGCAAAGCGCACACAAAAATTGAAGGATTTAGAAAGCTTCCGATTTAAAAAAAGTCATATTTCTCACAAAAAGCTAAAAAAAAAAAGTAATACCACGTATCTCGTGTTTTTGGATGTAGAATCGAAAAAAATAATGCACAGGAAGTTTGAAATTTGAGTGTAAAAAACAGGTAGAACGACTCATATAATTCTTTTGTGATATATAATTATAAAAAATATAATATTATATTTTAACTATAACTTGTAATGAAAATTACTTTTGTCAAATTCGGTGGATTGTCCGAATCTTCTATCGTAAAAGAAATTAGAAGTTCGGGCTTGGGTCCTTTAAAGCTGTTTTTCAAGCCGAGAATCGAGTGCCAGGTCATTTTTGTTTCTTCGATTTTTGATTTTGGCACTATTTGAGCACTTCTGAGACTGAGCAAAATGTACCCCATTTTTTCTTTGGCTCCATTATCGTCCAGGGTGAAACATTCGACTTTTAAAGGTATTTGATTCGTTCTTAGTCTGAAATTGAATTTTACTAAATTCTCATTGAACAATGATTCAGGGGTGCCTATAAATTACATAACGCTATTTTTTATATTTTTTGGCACCCCCCCCCCCCCCCCATCCAAAAGATCTAATGTAACGTAGTCTCACAATGTAGTAAAAATATTGGAAATTTTTTATCCATTTCATAATAGTCTGTTGAACATACGTAACATAGACAAAATATATTTTTGAATTAATAAAGAATTATTAAAAAAACTCGAAGTTCGTATATGAAGGTACGAGATTATGACTGAATTTATATTGTTCATTAATATTCTATTCCCTAGCGCTCCGGTCTAGAGAGACCGTAATTTACGGTCCCTCTTACGGGTACTTTGTGCAAAAAAAACCCGTAAGCATATTTAGGTTTTCTGGGGAACTACGCAATAAAATAAATGATGTTTTACTAGAAATTGATGCTTGAGAATATTTTATACCTTTCTGAATAAACAAAAATGTATAAAAAATAAAAAAACACATGTTTATTCATTCAGAAAATAACAATAATTCCCCGTTACGTTGGACACGAAAAGTCAGACAAGCCAGTGCCAACTCAACGAAAGTCGTGTCTATGTTTTCGGCCTACATGTGACTCATTTTACAATGTAAATAATTCGTCCAAATATTGGTATTTGTTGCTGTTATAAACAATCAGACTTTTTTGTAAGCCTTAATGAAAAAATTCACATCTCCAATTAAACAACTCAATATAATGAAATAAATTTTTGTTCGTGTATTTGTACGAGTTTGTTTTGTATTATAATAAAAAAATTTTTCACAATTGTTTAAACAAATAATTGTCAACATAGTTTTTAATATACAATTGTATTTTTAAACGCTTCCTTGACGCTGAAAAATTGAATTTTTTTGGCCAATAATATGGAAAACGTTTATCTTAAACAATACATCAATAGAATTTTTTTTATTCTGTGGATATATTAATTTTTTATGTACCTCTGGTATAGAAAACGCATTTCTTGTCCAGTTCGAAATCTCAAAATTCGTTTTCTAGCTCTCGGAACATAGAATATCGTACGTAACTAGGACAGGAATTTTTTATTTACGAGTGTGAAGTTTGTATACCGAGGCGAAGCCGAGGTAAACAAACTTCACACTCGGAAATAAAAAATTTATGTCCTAGGTACGTTATATACTATTGTCGCGCGCTCAATTCACTATTTGCGCGCTCGACATGTTAAGCAATATTGTTTTTACAGCGTTAAATTTTGCCTTTTGCGCCTCATCTTACATTACGAACGAGATAAATTTAGGAATAAATGACTGCAGAACTCTGAATTACTCTAAAATAATAATTTTCATTGCATACATTGGCCATGTCAACAACAGAGCGGCACGTGTTCAAATTTTATACGCAAACAAATACATTTGGTCAATTAACAACGAACATTTTTTATTAGTTAAAAACGTCATTATTCAAATCGGTAAGTACTTACCTAATACTACACGAATGATTGAAAACAAAACTTAGAAGGGGAAAAAATGTACGTATATATAAGACAGCCCTAAACTATTTCAATGAAAACGCCGATTACACACTCTTTGAAGTAAAAATTGAATAAATTTCTTGTTGCATTACTCACAAAATAACTATATTATTTTATCTTTAGTTTATGTATACATATACACACACACACACACACATATATATATGATAATTCAATATTTATAAGTAATATTTAACAATTATTTATTGATTTCTTCATTAGATAATATGTTCTCCTTATAGAAAAGAAACTCAAACTGAGTTTCTTTTCGAACACTTAATTTGGGTCTACATGTTATTGCTTACGGAAACCCGAATTGGGTGTACGAAACAAATAAAACTCAACTGGGTTTGACTTGAGTTTTTTTTCGTAAGGGTCGTTTACGTAAATAGACTTAGTTAATTTTGACTTTAAAGCGCGCATATAGTCGAATTTACATTGTAAGAGATTTACAGGCGTCTTTCGTTCAGACTTTAGTTTTTCCAAGTTTTGTTTTCAATCGTACCCATTACAACAAGAAAGATAATGTTGCATAATTACTCATAAGGAAGTGTAATGAAGTGTAAAAATTAATTTAACTATTTTATATTCCAAATTATCTAATATTAGAAACATAATAATTTTCAAATTGAAGTTTCTACCTCAATAAAAAAATTGTCGTTCTTAATTGAATGAATGCATTTGTTTGCGATCAAAATTTGAACATACACATATGGTTTATTCGACGTGCCGCTCTGATGTTGACATGACAAATGTAGGCAATAAAAATTATTATTTTATAGTAATTTAGAGTTCTGCAGTTATCTATTGTTCAATTTATCTCGTTCGTAATGTAAGATGAGGTGCAAAGGCAAAATTTGACGCTGCTCTACCGGATTAAATCCCATTTTAGCCCATTTTGAAACCATTCCCAGAATGGTTTTTGACATCATTGACAGATTTTTCATTTGTTTTCTAGCAGTGTATACTGCTGGAAAACGAATCAATGACGTCAAAAACCATTATGGGAATGGTTTCAAAATAGGATTTACTCCGGTAGGGCGTAAAAGCAATATTCCTAAACGTGTCGAGCGTTCAGATAATGAATTGAGCGCGCGACAAAAAAACTTATATATCTTTAGAATAGAAAAAAATTCTATTAATGAATGATTTAATGTATACTTTTCCCGTAATATTAGCCAAAAAAATTCAATTTTTCAGCGTTAAGGAAGCGTTAAAAAAACAATTGTTTATGAGAAACCATGTTGAAAATTATTTGTTTAAACAATTGTGAAATGTTTTTTGATTATAATACAGAACAAACTCGTACAAATGCACGAAAAAAAATTTATTTCATTATATTGAGTTCTTTTGGAGATGTGAATTTTTAAATCAAGGCTTACAAAAAAGTATGATTGTTTATAACAGCAACAAATACCAATATTTTGACGAATTATTAACATTGCAAAATCAGTAACTCAAAGACTATAAAAAACACGATTTTTTTCAAAATTCCGTGATGAAGTGGAATTTTCGTGACACACTTGACACGCTTTAATTCACTTTCAGAATTTATTTAAACATTGTCCAAAATAATCCAAAAGTTATCAAAACCCTTATTATCATCTAAATAATACCTAATGCATTTCTGTTTAATATGAAAAACGTGATCCCGTAAAAGTATCTCTTTCAGATAGATTGATTTGTGTATAATTTATTATTATATAATATGATACATAATTATAAGTAACTACGTTAATTATATATCCTTTTGCGCTACATAAATACTATACATAATATGTAATTCTTGATGTCAAATTCGGTTTATAATCGTTTTGTACAATAATCCAATTTAAAACTTATTCGTTGCAAATTTTGAAATTTTCAAATAATTATTTATGTCATAAATATGCAATATATATATTTATTACAATGTATAAATATGCATCATCTAATATAATAGATGCATTATGATTTTAGTGCTAACAGCAAATTTGTGTTTTTCCACATTTCAACAATCTTATGAATCGTTTACGTTAATGAAAGATTGATTTAAATAGTCTCACGTAAGCAGCCTGGATTCATTTTTTCATATTTAAACAGTATAATAATAAATTATACGTAATACTACTGGCACTTTAAAACTATTTGGCACAAAATGAATCTTTACATATTTTTTTGTGTGTTATTGTGATTCAAATGTTTTATTTCGAGAGTTTTCTCTTACGGGTCTTTTTTGCACTAAGTACCCGTAAGAGGGACCGTAATTTACGGTCCATCTTACGGTCTCCACGGAGCGCCAGGGTTTTTTGCCAGTTTTCTCGAAATAAACACAAAATTACTAAAAATACTATATTTCGCATCTAGGGAAAAAATAAATTTTTCACGAGGGTATAAGTTACATCCTGAGCCAAAGGCGAGGGATATATTCACCCGAGGTAGACATTTACTTTTTTCCATGGTGCGAACGATTTTTTTTATCGTAGTGGGAGAAAAAGCCGATTTTTGCCCGCGAAGCGAGCAAAAAAGTAGGCTTTTTAGACCGCTGTGATAAAAAGTATATATTTTTTAATGTTTGTCAATCGTTAGTTTTATTTTTAAAAGTCAGAACAAAACACCATGGGTTGTGGCTCAGAAGTACAGAGTAACTACACATTATTTAAAATTTGATTGGCATATTTATACTTGTCATTAGATTTTTCAAATTTTATGAATTTAGAATTAATATACAAACAATGTTCAACCATAAAATGAAAATTACTAAGAATTTCACATTTTATAAAAATGTGTTTTAACTTTTTCCCAATATTTTTGAAAATTTAGAATTAACATACAGGAAAATTTATATTTTAATAATTTTCAGTAATTTTGAACCCGATCGGGTTCAACAATTTTGATACTTGTATATTTTGTTTTTTATTTTTCAATTATCCATGAAATTCAGTAAAAAAATTACCTGAAATATCGAATAACAACGAATTGTTAATTTTCGTTCATTACTTCTGAGTTATTCTTTTTTTTTTCCGAAATTGACAGTTAAGCTATTTTATTTTTAAGTCTTAAGTTCGAAATTACAAAAAAATATAATCTTGGTAAATTATTTCTGAATATTCTGTTCCCTTTTGAGAATTCAGAATCATTATTACTCAAAAAACTGAGTTGATTACAAAATTGAGAAACAATTTTGATTATCTCGATAATAAATCGATGGTTAGCTCTATTTTTGACATTCATAATTAGATCACTAACAAAGTGAAGTGAATAAGTGCAGAATAACTACAAATTTCCGGTTTTCTTGATGGTAAAAAAATTATGTGTTATATTTTGCAAATCAAAAATAATGCTATAAAAACTTCGGTATGAAAATCAAAAACCACAACCATTACCCAATTTTGTAGTATGTATTTCAACTTTCTCTTAAATTGAAAAAAATGTTAAATCTAACTATTGAGAAATTGAATGCTAAAATGATTAAAATGAGCAATCTTGAATTTGTAATTTATTAATTTTTTTTCATTTCTAATAATAAATAAAATTCAAAGCTTTGATATAATAATATTTAATTATTGTTATTATACTATTTAAAAACACAAATATTATTATTATATTAATTATTTCTTTGATTATTATTAAAATATTATTATACGGTATATTAATTAAATTGAAAGCTAAAAATTATATTACAAGAACAAGTTTGTAAATTATTTCATGTTTCGTTATTTTTTTTATATTCTGATATAGATTTCTTCAAGTTTAGCCTGGATATTTTAAAAAACCTTACATTTCAAATTTTGAAATGAAGATTAGAAAATCGTCGGTGACATTTTGCAAATCTTTAATAAGTATAAAAAAGTTTTAGTTTAAAAATCGAAAACTACAAGAATTTTTCATTTTTATCCTATTTACATTTCTGAATTTTTTTAAAATTTAGAATTAAACTACTGGGAAAGCGAATGAAAAAATATTATTATACAAAATTATTTCTTATTAGTTTTTGCAATTTTTTTTAAATATAGAAGTGAATTTCTTCAAGTTCGGTTGTTCAAAATTAGTACGAATTATCAAGTTTATTTACTATAGAGTAAATAAACTTTACTAAATTTTATTTCTTTTTCTAAAATCCGGGTAAAAATAATGTATTTTTGATGTTACGTTATATTTCACTCTCCATCCCCACAAGAACGTTAATGTGTTTATCGACAGCCCCTAAGATAAAATACGTTTTGTATTAAATTTATGCTAAGAAAACTACGATGTTAAAAATTTTTTTTCTCTTGACATTGAATAAACGTTTAAAGTGGAAAATTCTGAATTTACATCTAATATTTATCCAAGAAATAAATCACGTAAATAAAATATTTTTAATTTTAATTTATATAAAAACATCGAATTTAGGGAAATCACAAAATGAATTTTATTAACCGAGAAAAAATTTTTTTTTTTCTTATGTAGCATGCAAAAAAAAATATTGCGAATCCGAGTTTCGGTTTAAATCGCATAATTAATTTATATTATGTATAGATGTAAACTGAGTCTTGTGAATCAAAGCAGTTTTTAGATTGAAAATTTTACTTTCTCAAAGATTTTCTTTCAGCTTCCCAAACCAGATCCGTGCAAATTTGAGGACATTCTTCAGGCTGAACTAAATCAGTCTCCAAACAATGGTTATTCAATGTTCCGACAATTATTGTCGGTTGTTGAATGTTGCCAAAATTTTTCCCTGAAAAGTAAAGGGATGATTTCTACCAATTTTTTTCATTTTTTTTCTTGAAAGTAACTTAGCACTTCCGTTCAGGGAAAAGTGGGGCAGATCGGTAATACCGATCTGCCGATTCGGTATACGGGGCAAAGCGGTAAAAAAGCTGTTTGAAGGCTGCGTTTGGTCACTATATAACGTGATTTTCAAAAAATAGGTAATAGCAATGGAAAAAATGTTTGATTGTATGGTTAATAGATTCCATAAATTGGATTTAAATAATTTTTATGGTTTTCAATATACATTTTTAGAATTATATGCTCTAGTATTCAAAGTTTGAAAAATGTCTGAGGAAATTTTATCTGCGAAGTTCTTAGGTGTTTAACAATTTTTTGTTTTCGCAACATTTTTAGTACACATGCATGAAACTTGATAGAATTTTTTAGTTATTTCATAGATTGCTATAAATATTTCAAAAATTCGAAAAAGTATGTAATATTTAAACTTTTAGCGATTTCAAGTATGTAAATTAATTTTTCAGAAAACAGTATATTTGTAAATGTAAAGTACTTTTTTCCAATTTTTTTTAGTATTCATATAATTGGAAGAACGTTTAATTTATTAAACTGCGTAACTCAAATTAAAAGAATTTTGATTGTTTTCCATGTAATTTAATGGAATGTCCTGCTTTTGGATTCGAACAGTACATTGCTCCGAGGAACACACGATACTTTTTGCCTCGAAAACAGTAAACATGAGCGTACCAAAACTGTTTCGACATGGCAAATCAAGTATTGAAGGTCGACACGGAGGCTGGAGAAAATGACAGTCGGCATTTTTATTTTGTGATTTTGTGACTTTCTGTTATTTGTGTGTGGGATTTTTCAAAAATGCGACGGGGTTGTAAGTGAGGGAGTCGGCCATTTATTTTGTTGATGAAAACATACCTACAGCATACTAACGAACATGGTCAATAACTGTACGAAATTTCGGGAGGTTTCGTGCAGTAGCTTCGGAGTTATTTGCCGAAAAGATGTTATAAGTATTTTAAAAACATAGTTTCTAATGATACTTTTTTACAATCAAAGTAAAGGGTGAAATTGATGAAAGTTTGTTTGTTAATCAGGATTAGGAGATGGTCATGATGAGGGTTGTAATAATAACTTTATTATGACTTCATGATTTGTGGCAATGTACGATTTTGTGATTCATAGAATTTCGTGCTGATCTACCATTGTGACATATTGTGACTTGAGGAATAATTTGTTATATTTTCTGTTGTTTCTTAAACAGGGTGTCCCAAAGTCGGTGAATCATCAGTAAACCATCGATGCTTTATGAAATTCTAAGACACTTTTTCTTGTACGATTTTTCGAAATTCGCAAAATTTGAAAAATTATTCATAATTCAGTTTCGTCCACTCACCATTCGGGAAGGCGAGGCTTTTGATTAAAGCTCCTTCTCCCTTCACTCCTTCTCTTTCTAAGCTTACCCTAATATAAAAGTAGGGAGTAATTGAGGTGTGTGATGGAACATATAATAATGATGTCTCTTATCTTGAAAGACAATTTTTATACAAAAAAATTCTGTGAATCAAAGTCTTTGTTAACTCGCCTTTGTTTTAGATCAAATATTCTTTTATCCGAATGTCACCTCTACAACGAAGAATCTTCTAATTTTTTTGAAGGAGAGATAAGAAAGGCGATTAAGCTACATTTTATTATACACACGTCAATGATCCTAGCGATTCCCATGAGAGTGAGCTAAGAAAGAGAAGGAATCTCTTTTATGAAAGAAAAGATACTCTTCAAACATTAGTAGACGAAATTGAATTACTAATAACTGTTCAAGTGTTCCAAATTTTCATAAATGCAAAGGATAAAGTGTATTAGAATTTTATAAGGAATAATTGATAATTTTCGGATGATCCGCTGATTTTAGGACGCCCTGTTTTTCATGGTTTCGTAAGTTTTTATGAGTTTGTGTAATTTGTAAACTTTTGTGATTTTGTATCTTTTCGCGATATTTTGCATAATATTATGTTTTTGTGATTATTGTTCTTGTAACTTTTTGCGAATTTCGCAAAATTTTATAATTTTTTGACTGTGTGTGTGTAATTTCAAAAGTGAAGCGGGGGTGTAGTTGGGGGAGTAGGCCATATCAGTTCGTTGATAAAAAAATGCCTATAACCTTCAGACGAACATGGTTAATAACTGCAAAATTTCAGGACGTTTCGTGCAGTAGTTTTGAAGTTATTAGCGGACAACATACAGACATTCACATTTATATATATAGATTTTTCATGTTTCCTAAATTTTCCATTTTTTCTTCCAGTAAATGAGATTGTTTCAAATTTCCTAGTAGTTTTATTGATTTATAATTTTACTATAAATTTTGTTCACGTGCTTTTTAGAATTAGATGCTCCAAGAAAAGAAATCATCTAGATTTTATGTATTTGTTTGAATTTTTCAGATAACAGTTTTTTTATGGAAACCTATTACTTTAAGTATTTCTGCGGACTTTGTATGAGTCAAAATATTTTCTGGTATTTTCATGGATTTCTGTGTACAGTTCGTGAACTCAACGCTCCAGGGTATAAAGTTTTTTAGATTTTTTGTAATTCTTTTTTTTAATTCACTAGATTCCAATTATTTGAAAAATTTTTACCGGCAACATTATCGTAACCAGAAATGGGCATTAATAATCAGAGTGAATTTGAAGAAAACCGTTTTTTTCTGACAGTAAATAATAAACTACAATCGTTCCTGAATCGAACGAGTGCTTTCATCTCTTTCTATTCTGATCTGTTAGCATCAGAAATAAGGACAGATACATGCTTGTTCGATTCGGGAACGAGTGTATCTAAAATTGTTTACACCAAATGACAATTGGAATATCAAAACTAGTTGTATGGAATTGGGAAAAAATTGCCATATGCATGATTCAAAAAAATATGCTCGATCCTCCATAATATGCGAAATATGCATGCTTCATGCACGAGCATACATTTATCCGCTCTGTTAAAAATACTTTTAGTTATTACTTACTTTTAGATTACAAAATACTTGTAATCATCCAATCATAATTATTTGATTACTTGTCATTGAGTATCCCAAAAAAATTCACTACGGGGATACATGTATATGAATAATGAGGAGTAGTGTGCTACAAGTATTTCAGTAATCCTGGAGAAATGCGCTACTTGTATTCCGGCGATTCTCAATCATGATTATTTCTATACATGTATTTAGGCAAACCAAAAAGTAGCGCGCTACTTTTATTCCGGCACACCAAACCATGATTAATAATACTTGTATTCCAGTTATTCACAACTCTGATTGCAGGGATACATTTATTCAAATAATCATAAAGTAACAGAAAATTAAATTGATTTTTTTTATCCTCAGGATCAACCAATAATAGATCAGTCCTAAGAATTTTTTAACTCGCACTCAGAGTTTTCTCCCCGATTTGAGAATTGATGTATGTTGCATTTATTGTTACGTTTGTGAAAAATTTATCGATTGTTTAAACAATTAAAAGTGACTAACAAATTCCTTACAAAAGCTCAGGTTGGGTTTTTTTTATACTTTTTGAAGTTACAATACCTTTCCAATTTCCGCACCAAGAAATTTTTTTTATTCATTAGTTCCAAAACTTTCTAACTTATAAATTTGACCTGTCGTTTGAGTTGCTTCTCACTAGCAATAATAATTATTTGACGAATCTTCATATATCTTCAGTTTTGAATAATAATATATTATGATATTTTTTCTCGTATTTGTTGATGGAATAATCAATTGTTTAAACAATTTTGATATACAAAAAAATGGAAACCTTTTTTTCTGGAAGGTTCACATGTGGCTATTAATTCTACAATGGCCATGTGTTTTTAAGCAGTGAGGCATTTTTGATTAACTTTGTGATTTCGCAACTGAAGATTTTTTGTCACAAAATTAACTACTCACTTTCAAGCAATCGGGAATTTCATAGAATCATGCATACCGCTGAACATCTACATTAATTTTACACAATAATATTCATTTCTCTTGTTTGTTTAGGCCATTACTATTGTTTAAGCGATGATCGATTGTTCAAACAATAAACAATTGTTTAAACAAACAAAAATAGTTTGAACGATCATTGATTGTTTGAACATTTATCTATTGTTCGAACAAATATTGATTGTTCAAACAATTGTATAATTGTTTAAACAATTGACGATCATTTAAATAATTATCGATTTGTTGAAAAAATTTCATATTTTAAGAATTTTTTTATTGCATAAAAAACTATCGATTGTTTAAGCAATTCCTCTGTAATGAAAAAAAAAATCATAGATTATTAATTTTGCCCATCTCTGATCCTAACCAATTATCATGAAAATGTTTACTTCAAGAACTTTTATGATACAATTCGTGTCGTTTCGTTACTTTCAGTGAGTAAATTTTTATTAATTTTTACCAACGCAATTACATAATAAGCTACGTATAACATGTTTTAATTAATAATTATATATAAGTTAATAATTGATGTACATACATTATTATATATTATAAGTAAAAGTATATCATTATATATATAATAATACATTACATAAAAAGTAATATGTATTATATTCAGGGCCGGCTCGAAGAAAATTGACGTCCTCAGCGAACTATTATTTGGGGCCCCCCCCTCCTCTTATTCTCTGTGCATAAAGAAAATAATCATTGAATAATAGCAAAAAAACGCAGTTGATAATAGAAAGAATTTGAATGTTCAACTGTTACTAATTATTATTGTACGGATTACCGTGACTGAATCTGAACACACCACAAAAATCTGCAACACTGTGGGAGTAAAGGTCATGTGGACAATATAATACATGAAAATACAATTGTTCTAAAATTACAAATGAAATATTTTACACAATTACCAAAACCCAAAATACATGTATTAAGTCGATGAAATTTTGATTTTGTGTGCCTTCAATTTAGCAAAAGTAGGTATCATCTTATTCAGATCAAGTCTTTGCGCGATTTTCTATTCTATTTGGATAAAATAGCTAATCCTACAATCCTTTGTTGAATCATAGTAGAGCACAAGTATATTTTAATCAATTTTAAAAAGATACGCTCACCGCTAGCAACCAAAACAGGCAAGAGACGCATTGCAACAGCCAAGTTAAGCATAAGATCTGTGGTTTACAACGAAGAATGTCATGAAGCACATCTCAAGGCCTCGATTTTTCTGACAACCTTCTTGCAAAAATTTTTAACTCATCCATCGCAATAAGGAATATTTCCAAAAATACTCTCAGAAAATACAAATGTCCAAGTAGTTTTCCAGAAGGCCAGTGGTAAAAGGAATATCCCTATAGAATATTCTCCGAGAAGAGTTTCGAATATTCTCCGAAAATAGTTCGGAATGTTAGTAAGAATATTCTTGATGTATTTCGGTTAACATCGAATCAAAACACGTATGAAAGATTTTTATTTGAAAATTTCATAAAGAAATGAAAAAAGAACGTCGTTTTAATCAAGTCTCTGCTGGCAGAATAAAATTTGTACATCATTTTTTCACATCTTATGTAGACGCAACCCCCCAGACTTGGCGCCCTTCGTGTTATGGTTAAGCCAGCCCTGACTATATCGTACATATGACAATATTTTTTATAATTTGTTTTTATTGTTTATCATTATAAATTATTTTTATTTTCACATGAAATGATAATTTATTTTATCTTCATTTCAGCAAAGGGTTCGAATCCCTAAAACCCCTTCATGCCTACGCCCCTGTTCAAAAATCATATCATGATCACTAGCTTTTCCAAAATTCACAAAAACATCAAAAAATTATACAACTGAATTTCTATGTAGCTTGATTTTCGACATGTGTTTTTAGAAAAACATCAAATTCAATAAAATCTTTGTGCTGACACAATAAAAGTTGAACAAAATTCTTGAAAATTATACATTGTATATTTTGGGTATTTATTGAATCAGGTGTTTGTGATAGCAATAGCAAAAATACCTTCTCTGATGCTCAATTTTATCTGTAGATCGTTTCCTTCCAATTCTTCCATTTCGCCTGATCATTAAAACTATAACTAACAATAAAAGTTGTAAAAAAATTGTAAATGCAAACCGGTAAAATATCAAAGAAAACATTAGGATCTGTTGCGTTCAGTTGCATTCGTTGCTGTTCGTTGCCATGGAAACAATGGAAACTGTAGGAAACTGATATAAACAATGGAACTGACAGAAACTGATCAGGGCTATAGCGTGGGACACTTCCAGGATAAAAAAAAACAGGGTATGTTCTTAGCTAGTTCTGCGCAGCTTTCTTATACCTAACGGACGCAATATTTGGGTTTAGGCCAATCAAAAAAAATCAGAACAAACAAAAAACATGGCGGCCGCTAGGTATGCGCGAACTGAACGAAAACGCGTCATCGTAAGAACATACTCTATTTTTTGTATCCTGACTTTCAGATGCCCAATAGTAATGGGCGATACTTACTCGATACTTTGAGTATCGAGTACTTGATACTCGATATTTCGATGCTTGAAACCGATACTATCGAGTACCGATACTTTTACTATTGGTATCGACGCATCGATACTGAACTTTTGAAGGTAACTAGGTTACCTTAAATGCTAATTGCTAAAGCAATTAGCATTTAAGGTTATTGATTATTTTACATTTTTTTTTGTTAATATAAAGTCATGTTTTTTCATACATTCTAATTTTATGATCATTTTTTCAAGTTATCATCGGTAGTCTGCAAGTTGAATAATTATTCCACTTTTTTTGAATTGTTTTTTGAATTTTTATTCAGGTATTTAAAAAATTCACTGTTTAAGTTCCTATTGTTTTGGAACTAATCATCAAATTTCATCGATTCAAGGGATCAAATTTACAGTTTTTAGTTTTAAGAAATATTAAATACTCATTTCATGTAACCCGGACAGCACTGATAATCCCAAGGAGGTCCCTGGGACATCCCTGGAACGCAACAAAGTCCGTCCCTGGGACTTCCCGGGAATGTCCTACAAACGTTCCATTATGGTCTTATTGTCCGTTTTTAGTCTGCGAATGGGACTTTTGTAGGATGTTTCTGGCACTGAACAGGGATGTTTGCGGGACGTTTCTGGGATTTTTGTTCGAGAATCGACGATAGTTCACATCCGAACCGACGCTGGTTCGGATCTCGAATGGGACTTTCCCGAGAAGTTATTAGGATATTAATGGCAGTGCACTGTAAAAAATCTCGTAGGAAAATAACCACCCTGAGTTTAGGAAACAATCCGACCTACTCTGAGTGACGTTAAAAAACCGAACCAAGATCGTTCATTTACGATAGGGTAGGAAATTAACGAGCAGCTCGAAAAATTCCTGGGGCCTGAGTTTTGTTTTCGTGACATATATCTGTGGCTTCCTGCCATAATGAGGAAACTCACTTTTTTTCGAAATTGAGTTAATGTGAAATTTGATATCTGTAAATATTAATCTTTCTATAAAATGTTAATTGGCACTCTAATATTCAACATTCGGTTCATACCCCTAGTAACGGGGGTCCGAGAGACTTGCATATGCATTTCATGGTTTTTAATATAGCTGATCTTGAATCTGAGGTCAAATTTAGTAAATTACTTTGTTTAAACAATTTGTATGAACAAATTATGAAAAAAACAATATTCACTAAGATAAATATGCTTTTCATGGTTTTGTAGGTGACTGATCATGAATCTTAGGTCGAAATTGCAAAATAATTTTGTTCAAACAATTTGTATTAATAAAATAATTTCGCAATTTCGACCTCAGATTCATGATCAGCGACCTAAAAAACCATGAAATACATATGCAAGTCTCTCGGAACTCTCGGACAATTGTCCGAGAGAGTTTTGAGAGTGGACTCTCGGACCCCCGTTGCCAGGGCATATATTAGTCACGATCCAAATATTTCTTGTGCATGGACGAGACATTTGAGGTTTAAAAACACGCTTCCATTCCTTGCATTATTGCAAGCGTGTTCATATATTTATGCATATATGCATCATATCAATAACAATTCATTTTATATTGAATTTTTATTTCATCCCTCTTCGCCTGCTATTTATGTTCGCTCACGTTCCGAACGTTAGTGAACGTAGATCGAGTTTTTCATTAATTGTTTGTCAAAAAATGAAGAGGAAAATTATGTAATCAGTAATTTGCGGTTGCTCTGTAACTAAATCATGCAAAAAATATTGAAAAATACCTTTAAATAAAAACAATGTTTTTTTTCGTCCGTGTGAGTACGTGCATATATATATCTACAGTGCTTCCGATAAAGCCGTATAGCGGTGGCGACGCGCCGAGGAGAGCGCAGGAATCAAAAGCGTAAACAGGCTTGAAACAGACTAAACGTAAACAAACAGATATTTTTTATCGCGCGTGAAAAGTGAAAAAAAAAAAGGATACAAGTGATGAACAAAAGCGGTGAGTACAGTATTCGCATCCGATTTCTATTATTAGTATGCCATCATGTAATATTTTTATCGTTATAGTATTTAATAATATATACTAATATACAGGGTGTATTCCTTATGAAATTCCAAGACTTTTTTTCCTTATTTGTGATTATATAAAAAACTCAAAATCAAAAAAGATATTCAAGGAACAAATTGAAGAAATCTAATTGATTAAAACTTGTGACCCGAATAACTTTTTTGATTTTGAGTTTTGTGAAAGGTGGCAGAAGACTTTGTTATTCAGAAAAATATGAAAAAAAATTTGGAAAAAGTTTACTTCCGTGAATTCGACCCCCACTTGTCAGGACAGGGCATTAATTATTTAAATTTTCGGTTTTATTACCTTTTTTAATTTTCAGTTTTTTAAAAAATTGCTAAGGAAAAAAAGTCTTAGAATTTCATGAGAAATATCGAATTTTTTGTGGCAGGAGGAATAGGATACGCCCTGTATATTAGTATATATTATTACTATAATAATAAAAATATTACAAGATGGCATAATAATAATAGAAATCAGATGTGAATACTGTACTCACCGCTTTTGTTCATCACTTGTATCTTTTTTTCACATTTCACGCGTGATAAAAAATATCTGTTTGTCTATGTTTAGCCTGTTTCAAGGGTTTCAAGTCTGTCAAAGTCTGTTTACGCTTGTGATTCCTGTGCTCTCCTTGGCGCGCCGTCACCACTGTACGGCTTTATCGGGAGCAATGTAGATATATATATATATATATATATATATATATATCAATGCACGTACTCACACCGAAGAAAAAAAACATTGTTTTTATTTTAAGGTATTTTTTGCATGATTTAGTTACAGAGCGACCCCAAATTACTAATAACATAATTTTCCTCTTCATTTTTTGACAAACAATTAATGAAAAACTCGATCTACGTTTACTTACGTTCACTCACGTTCACTAATGTTCGGAACGTGAGCGAACGTAAATGGCAGGCCAAGAGGGATGCTTTTTCATGAATTTCAGCTGCATATTATTGGCTAGCTGATTTTCACTATCGTACTGAAGGAAATCGCCAGCTATACCGTGAATTCACAATTCCAGAGATGAAATTAGCAAGCGCTCTAAAATTTACTAGCGCACTGAAAAAGTCGTCAGAGCTAGTGAATTTTCGTGCGGTGGGAATTTCACTACCGCTCCTAGTAATTTCCCCTCGCTCAGCGTAGTCTTTTGGTTACTGACGCCCAGCATAGTGTTTTTCAACAACTATTTTTTACTGTGTAGCATAATTATGCTACGCGAAAAGGACAAACTTATGTTTTGCTTCACGCTTGAGAGAGAATGAAAATCGATAGTTACGAACCCTGAAGTCCACAGGCACTGGAGTGATACGAATACTATCGATCGATCGATATTATTGCCGGAAACAGCCGGAAATTCACGGATTTTTCCGAAGCTACCCAAGCGTTATAACTGCCCCCAACACGATGTATCCACAAACATATTTGTGCGCCATTTTGTAAATCAATCAATTGCTGACCAAGTAAATACGTTGACGTTTGCGCGCCGGAATATCAGCGACCAGCGTCTCGCCGTGGCGTTCAGTGGCGTTGCAAATTAATGAAAAATGGCTATCGAGTGTTTGGACTTGTGTCGGCTGTGCCTGATCAAAGATTGTGTCAACGTGCCTATCTTCGAAGGCGAGGGCGATGTACGCCAAATTTTCCTTAAAATCGCCGCTTGTCTGCCGGTGAAGGTAAGCCCTAATGAACACAGTCCGTTTTTTTCTCGTCCGCCATATTGTTTTTTGGTAAACGCATTTTATATATCGCTTTTCGTTATTCGCCTTAACGTCCTGAATAACAAGGCCGGTCCATAACGGTCATGATTGTCATGAATCGCAATGAAAACCTCAAACTCCACGATATCGCGTAAATAAATACGAATCGGTATCCAACGCAAATTTCAGACTTGGTTTTCCTCCACGTCAAAGCGTAATTTCGGCGCCATTAAAAAAATTTTTTTTTTTTTTTTGTTACATGCATTTCAGGAAATTTTCTGTCGTATAATAGAAAGAGAATTAGATTTAATGAATCAAAACATTCGGTCGAACTTTTTTGTCAAGCATAGTAATTATATGAGCAATATGAGGACTTTTGAAAGTCGATATAAAGTAAGAGTTGATTTATTTATGTTGTCATTATGAAAGGAATTCAATCACCAAAATATTTCCTACTAGATAACGATATTTAAATAAAAAAAATCTTGGTGAATTTGGAATTTTTTAGAACTCGTTCTTTTGAGACAAATAATGGAAATTTACTGTGGTACATTTTTTTGATTACATTATTTATATTATCTTGTTAAATTCGTTTAAGAAATTTCGCAAAATAATTTTAGCAGAATTTGTAAAATTTTTTTATACCAACATTTCAAGTCATGTGAGAAACATTTGAGATTTATTATAATTATTTTGTGATGTTCTAAAACGTGTTAATCATTCTAATCTTTGACAACAGTATTACAATTTTTCTTGATATTTAAAAAAAAATTTCAAATATTTGCAAAAAAAAACTTTGCAGATTTTGCAAAACTTGCATTTAATGATAAAAGTTCAATTCTAAAAATATGTCACATTCATATTTATAAACTTATTTTTTTGTTATATTTTCAAATGCAATGACTATTTTATTTAATGCAAGCTGTATCAAAATTTATCTTCAGGTAGTTTTCAAAATCTAAAAGGTTTTGAAAACTTACAAAATAATTGTATTAGATCGTGCTAAATTTGTTTTATATTATGAACATTTTAACTCATGTTACAAACATATTTTAGTTTATATATATATGATTTTTTTTTATTCAATTTGTTATGTATCAAAACTTTTATTGTAGTTATTTTTGAAGTTCAAAAAAAATTATATCAGCAATTGCTAATATTTAAGTAAATTAAAAAAAAAAATATGTCGCTGCACTACCTAGAAATGGTTGGATGGATTTCCAAAAAATTTTTCTTAATTTTTTGTCATGCTCCAAAGATAGTTGATAGTTAAAAAAAATCTCATGTTCTTAGTTTGAAAGTTAGGTAACCAGATAGTGGAGGAATATAACACATACCGACACAATGTCACAAAATTTCACACTATCACACAAATTTACAATACAGAAGAAATCACAAAAAATTACATGTTACATAATCACAATGTATCACGTATTTATAAAGTGCACTGAAATAAATGATATGGATGGTGTATATCCATCTCCCACGCACTCAAAAGTGTACTCAATAGAAGCTATATTAAGTGCAGTGTTTGGGCAAAATTTGATTAGGAAATTCAAATTACAGTTGACAGTCACAACATTTATTACCTGAATGTATCCTGTTATTTTCAATGCAGAATTCATGAATGAAGTTTGTTTGAAGTATTTTATACATCCAACCAAAATATATGATAAAAGATTGACAGTAATTGAATGGAAGGAGTTGTTAAAAAATTCAAGTGACAGAAATCACAAAATATCAAAAAACAAAATTTCACACATGAAGAATCATAATAGGACAAAATGATAACAATCGAAAATTAGACAAATTAATGAAATCACTCAAAATTACTGAACTGTCCAATCAGTGTTTGTCGATTTATATCTAATATATGTAATATTTCTGTATGGCCCGTGTCCTACGTTCTCCGTATTTTAAGCAAGTGAAATTAAAAAGTGATGGAAATGGATTATCATGCTGTCAATGCACATGCGCGAAGGACCACATGACAAATATATAGATTCACTAGCCATTGTTTCGGTTAACGCTATATATATGTACACTATACATAGATATACATCTGTAAATGTTCTAAATGCCCAACGTGGATGCCTAGAATCTTGTGTGCGAAAGAGAAACAATTGTCAATACTTTTTGGTAAATTCGGCGGGACCTCTCACTCCCATTCACACAGACAATGTCACCAAATCACAATATATCATGATATCTCTTGATTTCATGGAGTCTTAAAATGTCACTTGATTGCAAAAAGTCACATAATTACAAATTGTCACCAAAATCACAAAATGCTAAAAAAAGAACAAAATTTTAAGCATTTAGAAAATATCAGAATATTACAAAATTTCACAAATTTTACGAAATATCAAAATGTTATAATACAAAATATTAAAAAGCATAAAATCTGTGATCAGATTTGGAGAAACCTATCTAAGAACGAAATCGACTCAGCCTATACATTATCTCACTATACAAACTGTCCTATCGGTATCTATCTCTATATGTATGAAGCAGAATGTATGTTCCATTGTCGCCACATCATGCGAACACTGCTGGACGTAATTTCAAATTTAAAAAAAGTTTTCTGTTAGTGTCTAAGTATCGTTTCAGCTAAGCGAAATTTTGCATGATGGCTTTCAGTTGAGTGAAACTTCGAATGAAGGTTGAGTAACCAGAAAGTAAAGAAATATGACATGCACACTCACACTGTAACAAGACTACACATTTTTAAAAATGTCACGAAATATCACTAACATCAATCAATTACGAAATGTCATAGGTTCACGAAATGTTACACAGTCTCTGAGTGTCACAAAATCAAAAAATGTCACAAATCTCAAAACCTCACAAGATCATAGAGTGTCACAAAATTGAAAAAGTCTCAAACAGCAATAACTTTTATAATCAGTAAATTTGACAAAATCATAAAATTTCTCGAATTGACCAAATTAAAAAAAAAAAAAAACAACAAATGTTTAAATTACCTCAATAATTCACTGACTGTTTTGAAATAAAAAAATATCTTGAAGTTACTATAAACCTATTTGATTTCTTCCCAGTTTTGGCCTAAGAATGATTTCTCAGATGATCTTGTTTTATATTTATTCCCCATTGAAATTAGTATATTATTGACCGGACGCCGCCATTTCCCCCCCCAAAAAAGCCCCGAAAGGGTCATTTGCCCGAATATCAAGAGACCGAAAGCCAGAATCCCCGAACCCCGATGTTCCCGAAACCGCACGAGACCGCGAGTACATTGCCCTGCCCACCTAATTCGTCGAACGAAAAATTTTCGTTTTAATATGTTAGCTTATTTATTTTTTCAAAAAAGTGATTATTAATTTTCGGAATCATGAGAGATCGAGGAAAAAACACTTCGGACTTTTACAATATCAGGAAAAATATTTTCGACCCTTTGGTTTTTCTGGCAAATGTATTTTCCGTATTGTCAAGTTTCGTGTCTCTATCCGTTCGGGCCTTCGAGCTCGCGGGGCAATCTGTATTCGGGCAATTAGTTTTTCGAGAGCATGACTCATCGGGTCCGTGGGCGTTCTCAACCTTCTCCAGTCGGCGCTACGCAGAGGAGGGGAAATATTCATTGGGGGAAGTAGTTTTTCGGGAGGATGGCTGATCGTCGCAATATTTTATCGTTCTTTTTTGTTACGGGGCATCGCGCGTGCGGGGAGGCAGAAATTAGGCGCATTTAAGTGTCGGGGAAAAAATTTTTTGGCGATATGCCATTTCGGGACTTGTTTTATTCGAGGTATTGCCAATTCGTTGCATGAAATTTTCTTTGTTATGGTTTTTCGGTTTTACGTGTTCAAGGGGCATTATGTTTGAGGGCGAATGTTTTTTCGTCGTTTTGAAGTTTCTTGCATTTGTGAAATCGTTCCATCCACGAATCGGTGACAAATTAATTCGTGACTTTTAACAATCGGTAACTTTTTTTTTCTCTGCAATTTGTTAACGGATATTTAAAGTATCAAAATTTTAGGGATTCAGGAATATGCGGAGTCGGTCTTTTGGGTTTTCGATCCAAAGTTTTTTCGGTTTTTTAATTATTAGGAAACGTGAGTTCTCGGGTGATCGCCAAGTCGGGTTTCTAAGGAAACGGGATTTTCCATTGTAGTGATTTCGACTAAATCATGTTTCGGGACGGTGAATTTTCGTTGTTTTTTTCGTTCGACGAATTGGGTAAGCTGGGCAATGTACTCGGAGTCTCGTGGGATTTCAGGAACATCAGGATTCGGGGATTCTGGCTTTCGGTCTCTTGATATTCCATACATGTAATATGCCTATATGGCCAGCAGAAAGAGAAGTCTCTGCGACAAGACTACAGTCCCGACAACACTCTCTGTCCTACTTCATTACTCGTTTCTACGCCAGCGCAAGCTCGACAAACTATGTGTTTATAATATCGTGCTTACATTCCATACATACATAGCATGTATAACACTAAAAGTATAAAAGAGTCACACATGCGTGGTACGACCCTCGTTATGGTCTATCCTTTATCTTGTCGGAGATCCCACTTACAGGCGAGAATAGGGAGCAGACCATATAGAAGTATTACATATACACTGGAAACTTGTTTTCGGGTGCAAGAAAGTAAACAAACTCACTTATTTTCGGATAAGGTTGAGTTGAGGGGAGAGTGCTTGAACCGCCTCTCTACTACTTTGAGATCGATCTGTACCCCTATATATATGTGACGTGTCGTGAGGAAAGGGGACTGAGGGAGCTTAGGCATACAATTTTTTTTAAAACGTCGATTGATAAAGAAAAACGTTACGATTCTGAATCTACAAAAATCAGAAAATCCATATTTTCGCCCTTAGGCCCCTTTCCACGCGACACTTCACATATTGATACTATTGACGGCATCGCTTCGTGCAATGGCGCGAAAAAATTCAAAAAATCCATGTGCATATATACGTTGTGTTTTGATGGAGTTGTCATACGTGTATAGAAAAAAACGCGGTTTGTGACATCGTTATACATTTATTTATTCATTTTATATTGACTTTGGAAACAAAAAAATCTTCATATTTACTGAAAAAAGGTACGAATGGGCTAAATTATGCAGATTCATTTATATTCACTGTTATGTATTCATGTCATTGAAAGTATTGCCAATTAAATAAAAATTATGACGTCAAGTTATTATCATTTTTATTTTTACTATTAAAACCATCATTATAATTTCTAGGCAGCTTTTTGGTTAATCAAGCAAAAGCTTCGAAAACAAAATATGTATCCATTGATGTTGATTTCAAATTCATGCTGTTCCCGCGTGAAAGTGGGAATCGCGCAGTGTGAGTGAGTGGGGGTGGAGGGGCAGCGCCAGACCCGAAAATAACTGAGAAGGTCATCCGAAAATAAGTGCATACCGAAAATAAGTGAGTTTCCAGTGTATATGATATTCGAGCAAATGACTCTTTCGGGGCTTTATTTTTTCGGGGAAATGGTGGCGTCCCTTATTGACAGTTTTTGGGTCAAACTGTCAATACGATATTTTATCCGTAAATGACGAGTAAAACGTGAATTTGTAATCCAGACTAACGGAAATTCATCGTTTTCTCAAAGTTAACAGATGAAGAATATCTTATATATATAAAGCAGAATGTATGTTTGTATGTCATCACATCACACGAAAACGGCTGGACGGATTTTCGAAAAATTTTTTTTTTCGTCATGGTCTATGGATAGTTAATAGCTTAAGAAAATTTTGAATTTTTAGTTGAAACGTTGGGTAACTAGGAATCACAGAATGTTACAAATTCACAAAATATCACCAAATGTCAAAATGTTTCAAAATATTACGAAAATAAAATATCAAAAATTCACTAAATATCAGAATATTACAAAGTTATAAACCCGGATTGTTAATGATACAGTATTATTTAATCTTTTTTTTCATAATGATTCAATCGTACAATCAAATTTTATTTTTTAGCAGAATTTTTTTAGAGATGTTTCTTTTAATTTCCATAGCTAATAAAATGCTAGATTCTGAGGTATTTTTTAAAATTTGTTTTAGTATCAATAGATTTACGAAACTTATCCTGATTTGTTACTAAAATTTTAATAAATCTATAATAAAGCATAATGTATGATTGTATGTCACTGCATCATGTGAAAACAGCTGGATGGATTTAAAAATTTTTTTTTAAACTTTGTCATGATCCAAAGATGGTTTCTAGCTAACGAAAATTTCGAATTCTCATTCAGAAGGTTTAGTAACCAGTAGGTTAAGGAATACAACACATACGCCCACAATGTCACAAAATCACAAGACTTCAAAAAATGCCATAGAATCGCTTAATTTGACAAAATATCACAAAATCACAAAATGTCAAAAAATGAAATTTCATAAATATACGAAATATCAGAATATTATGTACTAAATACGAAATAATGAAATCACTCAAAATTACTAAAGTGTCCTATCGGTTTTGGCCAATGAATCTAAAATTCTAAACTCTCTAATAAAAAATTTAAAAAATCAGAAAACTGATTGTAAATAGTAAAATGACTTAATCACACAAAAAAAGTTCATTTTTTAGTACAATTAGTCAGAGATATTTCTTATAATTATCATAGCTAATAAAGCGTTTGATTTTAAAGCATTTTTCAAAATTTCTTTTAATAGAAATAGGTTTTTCAACCTTATCCAGATTTGTTACTAAAATTTCACTCAATTAATTATTTGTATGAAAGTTTTTCATAAAACTAGGTTTGCTATTAATAAACTTATTTGATATCATTGACTGAAAATAGTAAAGTTTCATCTAGGGAACAAATGACTTACACCCTTGCGAGAAAGATATTTTTTTTCTAGATACAAAATGTACTTTTATCATAATGGTCTAAAAAGCTACTATAAAAAAAATCGTTTGTACCAAGGAAAAAAAAATTTCTCCCTCGGATAAATACATGCCTCGCCTTAAGCACGGGATATAATTTACACCCCCGCGAGAAATTAATTTTTTCCCTAAATGCAAAATGTACTTTTTTTTCCATGGTGCAAACGATTTTCATAATTGTGGCAGGAGAAAAAGTCGATTTTTTCTAGCGAAGCAGGCAAAAAAGTAGGCTTCTCAGACCGCTATGATAAAAAAGAATATTTTCTATATAATAATAAAGAATAAATGTGACGTGCCAGAAGAAAAGGGACACATCGCTTCAAACGAGAACTTTACAGGGCGAACGATAGAAGTCAATCAATTCTGTAGTGAAAGGTGACTACCAAAAATCTGTTACCATTTTTTTGATAGTAAATTATGTCCGTAGAATTTTTTCTAATGTTTGTGTTGGATAGAGAAACTTAAAAATTATCAAAATATACAAAAAACTGGTTTTCGATTTTTGGAACGTTGTCTCCTTTTTCTCCTGGAGCGTCAAATATATTTGCCAAAAATCCCGATATTTTATGAATATTCGAAAGCATAGGGAATAGCTGCCACAAACTGACGGTTGACCATGTCAAGGCCACCGGTGACAGCTAGTTATTTATATAATAATTATGATTTTATAATTTCTACATAAACTTTGAATCGAGACATACAATAATTCTTAGTTTTATAATCAACAGTATTAACAAACGATCTACAATATCAGAGGTGCGTGAGAAAAAATATTTTCACCTCTCAAGCATCAATCATGAGCAATTCTAAACCGGGTTCGATCGACAAATATGGTGTATTTCAGGCCAACACGCAGGCTGTCCAACAATGACACCTGGTAATGTGAAAGGCGGGCCCTTTCGGCTCCTTTTGAACCCGGCGGGCTTTAAAGTATCCCCTTTTCCCCTGCCGAGTGTCATTCTCTCCAGCCTCTGGTCGACCTTCAATACACCATATTTGTCGATCGAAACCGGTTTAGAACTGCTCATAATTAAAACTCGTGTGAGGTTTGCCGCCTGAGTGAAATGAAGGCAGAAAACCTCACACTCGTTCTGAATCGGCTGTTTTTGTTCCTAGCTACACAATATACTATTACTCGACGCTAGCATGGAAAATGGCAGCTTTTGTAACCTATAGACCATCGCGAAAGTGCCCACATGCAGCCCACAAACAGCTGACAGTCACGAAAGTAAACAAGCACACGGCAAAAGTAGATTTACCCTTGTGTTTTGTACTTTCGTTCTCCCAGCTGTACGTGGGCTTGTGAGTACTTTCGCGGGTCTATAGGCTACTCAAGCCGCCAAAATTCCATGCTCTCATCGAGTTAAATACGTTACGCACCAGGGGAAGGACCTCTAATGCAAACTCGGGCTAATTTTAGCAGCACTCGTCTGCAATCACTCGGTTTCGTCTCCTGGTACGTAATGTACTATTGTTTATTCTGGGTGGGACTAATCCCTTGAAATTAAGATATCCCCAAATATTTTTCCATCATTTGAAACTAATTTTACATTTGTTTGGAAAAAATCTTAAGTCTTGAATTACATAAAAATTAAGTTGAAATTTATCTGATTTTTTAAAATTAACATATAAGATTAGAATTGATTTTTAACCTATTTCACTGTTTATGAAATTTCATTCCAACTTATTTTGTTTTTTCAGGTGGATCGAGAAGACAAGCTGCCAAAAAAAATATGCGAAGAATGTGTGTATAAAGTAGAATTATTTTACGATTTTTGGAACACAACGGCCAACTCGGAAAAGCAGCTTATGGAATGGCTGACTCAAGTAGAGGACGCAGAAAACAAAGATGGCTATGTGACAACCATCATAGAATCGGTAAATGCTTTATAAAATTTTTTTTGCTTTTAAATAAATTCATGCAGAAGCGCAACTAGGGGGAGGGGAGGGGGCAACCAGGTCGATTCGCCCCGTGCCCCGCGTTCGAGGGGTACCCGCGCAGATCACTAAATATAAAAAAAAATGTCAATCTCCATTAAACACGAAGAAGCGAGTGAAAGTAGTTATGGAAAAGTTATGAAGAATTTCAATGCCATCAAAGCGAGAAAGCAAATGTAAATTCAAGTAGTATAAGTTGGAATAGAAATTTGATCTCATAAAAATGTAGAAGTTTAAGGAGAGGTTCTCCTCTTTTCAGTTACAAATGAAGCAAAATTTGATTGTTCATTGTGGCATGATGAAAAGACATACGAACTTCCAGTTTTGATGGTTGATTTGACTATCTTGCTAGAATACAAAAAAAAATTTCTTTACGAAATTCAATAAGGCGGCCTCAAACTGGCGACTCTCGTTTACCTCTCAAAACGAGACATCTTTCGGAAACGTCAATTCGATAGCCTCTTGTAGTAAACCGATTTCAAAAAAAAATTTTTTTTGTAAATATATTAAATTTCCCATGACTTCGACCTATTTTTTATGAGTTTTTATAAATAATTATACAATTTTTGACCAATCGAAGAAAACATTTAATTTTTACACTTTCTTTTTTAATTTTGATCTTGTTAAATAATTATTTTTTATTAATTTTTTGTGCTCATTTTGAGTATTAGTCATATAAAAAATCATTACCTTCAAGGAACAAAATAAATTAAGTAAATTGGATCACTAGATCATGAGTTATGCTTGACGTTAGGATGAAAATAGTTTATTACTTCACACAAAAGCAAACCCTCTTTTGACGGCCGAGGCCAGGGTTAGATATCTTTGATATCTTTGTGCAGATATCTTTGCGCATCTACTTTACCTTCGACAAAACCCGAAAAGCGTAAAAGTGGTTTCGAGAGAAACGCGTATGAAGTTTTAAGTTTAAAAAACATGTTTCAAGAGTACCATCATCTACTCAATTCGCATCTTGAAATTTACAAACGAAAAATTCACCTCATCCCTTCTACAATATTTTCAAGGGTACTCTTTACGATGGTGCCATGGCAATTTTGTTGAAATCATTTTTGTAAACAAATATTGATAATGATTCAACAACGTTCCATCACTATGATTCATAATACTTCCAATTCACGATCTCATGGAGCCCAACAATACAAAAATTACTACGCTACGATAAGAAAAATCGTTTGCATCATGGGATCAAATGAATTCCTCCTTCGGGTAAATATATCCCTTGCGAGAAATATTTTTTTTTTCCCTAGATGCAAAATGTACTATTTATCATAGTTAATAGATGAGATCGTAAATTGAGAGGATTATGAATCAAATTTTGGCAAAATAAAATAGAATGGCACCTGAGCACGCCTCAGTGCTCGCGAGCTAGGTGCTTTTTGCAATCGAATAAATATATTCTTCGGATCAAAAAATCCTTTTGTACACATGTTCTAAACAGTCATGAAAGATTTAAAAAGAAGGGCACCCCAAACTTTTTGCCCTGGGCCTCAAAATGTCTAGTTGCGCCCCTGAATTCATTTGATTTACTGAAATAGTATTTTTTTTTATTTTCACTGCAAGAAAAAAATAATGAAAAATTATTCATTACAACTATAAATAGATAATTTTTTTTGTTCATTTCCAAAATCATATTTTTCAGAAAAAAGTTTTCAAAAATATTTTATTAAACGAGTTGATGAATCCGAAACATTCAAAGTTACGAACATTTTCTGATTAAATAATTTTAACAACTTGTATTTCTTACAAACAATTTGTCATTTTTTCTAAAAAAAAGTCGTTCGCTTTTATGGGACGATTTCGATGAATCTTTTGGATGGTTAATTTTTCAGGATGTTCTGAAAGACGATCAACATAGTGAAAGTAGATTAGATGAAAGTATGGGGATGGGTGGGATAGAACTTGATGAAATACCTATCATTATGTCGGCCCAGAACCAGCAACAAATGAACTCAGTTCCTATGGATACTAGTGTTAGCGGTGCGCAAGCAGGGCCAAGCTCAGATTTACAAGACGACGGTCACAATGTTCCTGGTCAAGAGGATGAAGTGGACAACTCGGATGATGGGTGTGATGCGGACGAAAGTAATTTTTTTTTATTATAATCAATCTAATATTTGAACGAAAAACTGAATATGATTAAAAGAAATAATTATGTTTTGATGTATTAAAAAATTATGATTCATAGTAATTTTTCCCATTAAATTTCAGTATTTTTACAGTGTAGATATTGTAAAAGTTGAAAGTTTCAAAGATATTGCATAATTTTTTCAGGTCAACAGATGTTTAGTTGTAATAAATTGTATAACCAATACTATATACATATATCATATAACGTCGAGAAAGTACTGATGTATGTAAATATGACTTGGACCCATCTAGGCTTATCAATGGTCAAAGAAGAACAGGGCGGTATCACTGGCAGAAGCGCAGAATCTTCGTCGTATGTGTCAATGGCATGCGAAGAAGCTGGCCCGTCAGGTCTCCAACAACACAAAATGACTGAGTTGGTGCTGCAGCAACAAACTTCTGAAACAGAGTCCAAAACTGGGTGAGTTGCGAGCAATTTTTTCTGGAAAGTTATCAAAGGCCAAAGGTGTGATTAAGTTGTGGACACACCACACACATTGTCACACACATCTACACATTAAATTAACAGCCTGCAACACTTTTTTGTTAATGTATTTTATGTTGTCGCATTTTGCTTTGTTTCATTGTCTCCACTTGACTTTGTATTTTTATTTCTGAGTATTTCAAGTGACTCTATTTTTTTTTTTTTTTTTTTTTTTTTATTTATCGTTATTGTACATTTCTGTCACAGCTTTGGATAATGCATGTATGTCTGCAAGGTAAGTTGGAACACACTCCACAACCATCTTTGGCCTTGAGGATTTAGCTATTTGCATCAAATCACATTTTTACAGAAACTCGCGTTGAGTACTATAAGCAAAAAATTTCAATGTTAAAAATTGCAAATGGCTAAATACCCGATACATGTATTTTAAAAATTTGGCATGTACCCAGTGGCAGTGTAAGTTTCGATGAATTTGGGGTGTTGTGTGCATTTGATTTTTATCCATTCGATTGGCCAACTTTTTATCGCCCTTTGATTGAAACAAATACTGCCACATGCAATGTCATGAATGAACAAAGAATCAATTATCGAATATTTCGTCTATGTTAAATTGGACGATTTCGAATTTTCTTTGTTCGCCATGAGGCATAGGAATATGTATACATGTTTCGATATAATATTCCCACGCTTATGTCAAGGCACTAATGCCGCACTTTTGACCCGAATTTGGTGGAAAAATCGCGTTCGGTGTGATTTTTTTTTTTTTTTTTGACGGTTCATTAATGGATAAATGTCGGTCTCGATGTTCGCGTTTTTTTATTTTTTTCAATCAACTTTTTTCGTCGTGAAAAAAAATTATATTCCTGTAACAAAGCGACCAGCTAAAAAGTGGCAAATAGTAGACTGGAAGACAAGGGAGAAGATATGTCAGAGAGGGGAAATTGGAGGTGTCACATTGTGGAAAAGGCGAGTATTTATTTCACTATATAATATTTAAAATCTGTTATTTGCAGCATAAATCATGTGTTTGTTTTATTTATTTATTTTTTTTTTTTCAATGTGTACTACGTATTAGTCACGCACACTATTTCAGAGCTTTGCTCAGTTTCAATATTTTGTTATGTGTACACTCACTTTGAGTATTTTTTGTCCCACGTTTATACATGTTCGCGATAATATCGATTTTTTACGCGATTCCTCAACGAATCGCCTCCCGTTAACTAAAGCTTGCTCTTTGCTCGCTTTTACCGTTTTTCAATATTCGCGTGTGCAGTGTTTCTTCAAATTGCTGAAAAGGAAAATCGACAATTGACTGCGAGAGATGACAACTAATTAAGGTGAGATAAATTTATTTACTTATTTGACAAATTTATTTATTTTTAAATTAATGGTTTTTATCTTTCAAGTTAAAGAAAAACAGCAAAATATATAGTTGCTACGATAAGGTATGTTCAAAATGATTTGCGGTATGTGAAGTTGTTGAATTTTTTTTTTTTTTAAGTTGAAAAATTTTTTTTTTTTGTTTTCTGCAAAATTGGATTGATAATCGCAACGAGACTCGTGGACAAGGCAACCCAGACCAAGCAATGCCCAAGCACTTTGCACTGTATTACAGCAAACACGTAGTCTCAAGTGTTAAAAATGTACGTGCTAGCACTGCCTGTGCTATACGTGTTGAACGTTCTGTGCAAGTCGAAAGACAGCAAAAATAATTGCAAGAGATGAAATATCACACCCATGGTTCTTACGTATCTGTAAAAATGAGATAAGAACTAATTTGGCCATTTTCCCTATTTTTAGTGTGATATGATAAAAATTTTTTTTTTTTTTTCTTTTTTTTTC
The DNA here is from genome assembly GCA_028476575.1 of Platygaster robiniae. Lineage (NCBI taxonomy): Eukaryota > Metazoa > Arthropoda > Insecta > Hymenoptera > Platygastridae > Platygaster > Platygaster robiniae. The sequence continues at coordinate 30,653,601 of CM052019.1, forward strand.
CAAAGAAATATGCAATTCCATAATTCTGGCCAGTAATATTCTCTAATTTTGATGCCATGAATTTCATTGTTCTCAAGTATGGGCTCAGAGTTTCTACGTTTCATCGTCATCGTTCATCAATTTTTCTACTCTTCGCCGTAAGTACATGCTATAAGTTAATGATTATTTTTATTGCTAAAATAATTAATAACTTCAGAAAATAATATGATTCATAGTAAGAAGAATCCACAATTATTTACAGAATAAAGTTTTTCAGTGTTTTTGAAATTTTCACATATCGATATTTTCTCCATTTTTGAAGATGAACTAAATGTAAGTATGTTGAAGTTATTCGTTTGAATATTATTTTGAAGAATTCAAAAAAAAATTTTATGTGATCCATCCATTGTAGTAAAAAATGACGCTCGCATTTTGGAAACATTTGCTGCTGGGGTGAGGTAGGAAATTTTTTATGGTGTGACGGCGGGTTGGATGCCGTTTTCTCCTCCTCTTCCTTCTACCCATTCGCTTTCCGTTTTATGCATCTTTCTCGCACTTCAGCAGCCACTGCGTGGCCTTAAGGGGGAAACGTTTGAACATCGACTATTTTGTTTTAAGGTAGTACTAGCACTTAAGCAGTTTTCTATAGATTACCCCGACATTTTGAGAATTTGATATTGGATGAAATGAAAAAATTCCTGGTAATTACTTTTATTACAAACATCAATCTTTAGAAAAAATTTTAGCAAGGGTTACCTTACTTTTTTTTGAAAAATTCACCAAAAAAAAAGAATATATAACTGTCATTTTTTCACGAACCATGCAACTACGGTGGTACAATTAGCAACGCCGCATTTTGAAAGACACAAAAACAATATTTCGGATATATTTATATCATTTCAAAATTTGAATCAAATTACAAAAACACTACATTTGTGATTTGCGGCTGCGTATATAAGCAAATATGAAACAAATGTAAATAAGTATCATGCGTTGAGCGAGATTTAAACAGACCGTTGCAATGTTGCCAAGTGTACCAACAAAAATGGTGAAGCCAAATGACGTTGGCCACGCAAGACAGTGTGACTAACTTTAATTTCTTTCAAGTGTTTGAAGCTGGAACTCCCTTAAAACGGTCGATGCTTAAAAGTAAAAATTCATTTACGTGTTAGAGGATTGTCATTTTCGTCTATTTTGCAGATGGTCGATCAAACTGCCATAACTGGATAGAAAATGAATTTTTTTGATTCATTTCTTTAGCAAATTCATAATAGTTCAATTTTTTGTATCATTTCATTTTAATATAAATATATAAAAATCATGAATTTTAATCGAGTCTTAAACTTGTAAAAAAATTACTTAATTTACCTCAATGCCCCTTTAAAACTTTTGTAATAATTCAGTTTCCTGTAGAAGAGTTATAATTACAAGGTCAAAAGCTCAAAAGAAAAAAATAGAAATAAAAATTATGTGACGCGATCAGAGATGAAGGACCTGCTGTCCAAAAAATCTTTTCCGTATTATGACTGATATTGTAAGTTTTGAATCTGATCTTTAATCTTCTTCAATCAGAATTTACTTTCATCGATTTTGTACCGAGCTATGAATTTTTAAAAATGAGTCATTCCAGTCTCCACAGTGTGTTTTGATTTATTTATTCGTCCGCCCTGAAAAGTTTTCTTTTTGGACAGTAGGAGGTCCCTTTTCGCAGATCGTGCTTCATACATAATGGAAAAGTAAATTATGATGTTACATTACATAGTCCGACAAAAAAAATGACCGGTTATTTCAGCGAAAATATTTAATTTTATATGCTCTAAAAACGGTTCCGAAATAGTATATTTCATATCAAGAGGGAGAGCAGCGTCTTTTCGTGCGCGACGGCAACATTCTCGGAACGAGGTAATTCCACGAGTTTCAATACAGCACTAAAATATGTAGGTATTCTCGAGCGCCATTTTGGGTCTACCTTGTCGTCTGCAGTCGTATGTTTATTATTGAGTTTTGCACTTCTCGAACGAAAATATGGCAAATAATCGCGATAAATTATATTTCACGTTGTTTAAATAATTGTCAGTGCTAGTGTAACGTATTTGTTTACGCTGCGTGAGAAAAGCAGTGGTTTTTTTGCCCTGGAATTCACCTGAATTCGTCGAAAATACATGGTCGCTCAGAGCTGTCATTTCTATATTATGCTTGAAAAAGATATCTGTATATAAAAATAGGCAACAATAACAATTTTTTTTTTTTAAATGAATTAAAGTAACAATACTTATTCAATTAATCCGTAACATTGACAGTTTTCAAACTGTCACTTTTCAGAACATGTAAATGAGTTTCTAATATCTAAATGATAAAAAAACACTTTGAAAAAACAGTAAAAACAGACTACTTTTTTCCAAAAAAATTGCGAAAATAATTCTTTGACAGTAATCGAATTAAGAACGAAATCAAAACACTGCTTACTTTGACTATTTTCGAAGAATTCAGATGAATTTCGGGGCACAAAAACCAGTGCTTTTCTCCTACAGCGTAAGCAAATACGCTACACTAGCACTAACGATTATTTTCACAACGTGAAATATAATATATCGTGATCATTTGCCTCGTTTTCGTCCGAAAAGTGCGAAACTCAATAATAAACATACGAATGCAGACGTCAAGGAGGACCCAATATGGTGCTCGAGAATACTCACATATTATATTGCCTTTGTTTCGAGAACTTGTCGTCGCGCGTGGAAAGGCTCTCCCTCGTGATATGAACTATATTTTTCATTGCAGCGCGGAAAATGATACGCGTGTTTTGCTGCGTCATGAATTGAGCGTAGGTGCCCCTTTTCGAGTAAGTGAAATAAATGGTGACCTGTGGAATAATTGATGACCTGGTACCTTTTTTTTCATGGGTCCTTTCACTTCCATTCACCGCTCGAAAAGGGGCATCTTACGCTCAATCCGGGGCCAGCAAAACACGATCATTTTGTGCGCGCACAATGAAAAAGATTTCACATTCACGCGTTCAGTTTTCGAGCAATAAATTATTTTGGTTTAAATAAAACCACAAGCCTAAAATCTACAATTATTGACCAATTTCTGTGAAATAAAACTTCTTATAGGGTTTTTCGACTGCAACAAATCCATTAGTGGAATAATTTTTGCAAGGAAAAAATCATTTTTCCATAGTTTAAAACAAGCTGTAATAAAAGTGAGATCGCTCTAAAATGAACATTAAAATATGTACTCACATTTCTCGGAAAGCCTCGTTGAATTGTCTCCTTCAGTCCCACAATAGATTTCTGAAAGGAGGACTTTGGTTCCGGTTTGACTATTTGCCGAGAAATGTCAATACCTCGAAATTAAATATTTCAGCTTTTTCATGCCTTTTTGAGATTATTGTAATATGATTTTTTTTGAAAAAGTTATTTTAAAAATGAATTCCTAGCATTCGAAAACCCCCAAAACGAGTTTTTCCCCACCGAAATCGCACAAAAATTGTAGATTTTATTCTTGTAGTTTGATTTATATTTAAAAAAATTTATTGCTCGGAAACAGGACGTGCCATGCAAAAATTCTTTTTAGAAATGTTTTCAGGTGTACTCAAGCTACATATTTTTTAACAAATCATCCCGTCATTCTAAGAAAAGAGTTTTTTTTTCCGGACTGTGTTATTGGCTTCAAAGATCAATTTCACTGATATTTCACACATTATTACTGAGCTGACATCATAAAATTTATTTTATATTTTATTTTTGGGTAAGCATTTTCATGAAAAGTACCAATATTTTTAAAGCCGCGATTAGATTATAGTATGAAGCTCGTACTATTAAAGTTTCGTGCATTGTGCTCATTTTGCTAGAATATGTACCAAGCTTAAAAAAAAAAGTACTTTTCTGTGAAGTATCTGACCAATCAATAAATTTGTGAGCTCGTAAAAGTTCGTAAAAAATGCAACTTATGGAACGTAACAGTTCGTGCTATTTTCACTAAAACATTTCCATCGTTTATAATTGTTTGTTGATTTTTTTTTGATTTTTAAATTGATTTATGATTTCTTGAAGTATTAACAATTTTGAAGCAAGTCATTAGGTACTAGCATTTTCAATATATTTTTTGTTTTGTTTTGAAAGTATTTACACTCGATATGGAGATTCTAATTTTTTTATTTTGAATATAAATTTCATCTTGTCGGTAACATTAGTAATGAATTTTGATTTTGCTAATGTTGGTGTCTGAAAAATTTACATGAAGATTATTCTGCTGATCGATATTTATTAAAATTTTATGATTCATGTATATTCAGGACGTGATACTAAATTTTTTTGTAGTAATTCGATTTTTTAAGTCCGGTAATTTTTTTCTTCAAGCTTAATAAATGAAATTATTACAATGTTTGTATTTTGAAAAATCCCTCAGTATAATTTTTTGAAGGCTACGCTTTATTTTATTATTTTATAGATTAATTTTTTATATTAGCCTTCAACCGACGTGATTTATTAATGTATTATTAAATATCAAATTGCAAAATCCGTGTAATTTTTTTTATGAATTTGAGTGGTTTTGCAGTTGACAAAAATAAATACGTTTTTAAGAAAATCTAAAATTACTCCAGAATATTTATATTTATTTTAAAGAATAGGGTTTATTGTTATTATTAATAATCAGTTTTTCCTTTTTGTTGAAACAAAAAGATATGACGAAAACCCAAGAATTCGACGTAGAGTAATAAATAGCGAGATTTTTTCGAAATAAAATATAATTGTTTTTCCGTAAGAGAATTGTTTGAAGTTAAAATACGTAAAAATGTGGACTTGAACAGAGACAAGAGTTTTCCTGATTGTAAATACTTCAAAACCGAAAAATAAAAAAAAGTATCATTTTTATCGAATATTCCAAATTTCATCTCATGATGTTTCAATGCCGATTTTATGAATATAATTTACTACAAAATAAGAGTGAAAACGAAAGGCCAGAAATATAAGAATCCAAAATGAGTATGTGTAGTTATAGATTTGACCAGTGGAAACTCAAAAAATTTCAAAACGAAAATTGACAACATAGAGGTATTTTTGGTGAATAAGGTTAAAACTAAAACTATAGCAGTATATGACGAATAAAAATTTTCAACCTACATAGTACATACATACCTTCTTTATTTACCATCTCTTTCAATTATATTTATTCAATGAAATTTTCAAACTTCACGAAAAGTTATACTTTTTTTGTTGAATTTCTAGTCATTTGACCAAACATATGCTGTTTTCGAATGATTATACAAAAATACGATTGTAAAAACAAAAGACATATATATTATACGAAATTTTCCATACAAAATACCAAGATACACCAAGATGTTTTCGAATTCAATATTTTTCATTAGTTTGATCTATTAATATTTTGCATTTCATTTTTTTCATTTTTACATTTTTCAAAACTCTACTACTTTTCAGGTAATTTGACATAAAAAAAAAAAAAATTATCGAGAATCAGTAAATTCAAAATACTGAATAATAATTACGAAAAGGAAAGCCTTCCTTCATCAACACCAATTCAAAAGAACATAGTGAATCCGCTTTTTCAGTACAAAAACTATTATTTTTAATATAAAACTCAATTTTTTATATCCAATCATTATTTTTTATTTATCGAATATTTACTATAGTAATAATGATTATAAAATTTTGTTCGTTTCCTGCCTTTCTTTTCAAATTTTATTTTGTAGTAAATTTAACAAGAATTATGGTCCTCAAAAATTGATGAGATTCAAGTTCGAAATCATTAATTTTTAATTCGTCGAATGCAATGAGGTGCATTTTTCAGATACAATTTTTTCGTTCGAACATTTTTCTTTTTTTTATAAATAATGTTTACTTGTTAAATTCAAAATTGGAATTTGTCAGCTATTTACACATTTTATTCCTAGATTAAATTTTTAATCTAGGAATAGTGGATTTCGGACTTCTCTTGATTGCGGTTATATACGGAGAAAAAAGAAATGCCGATCCATCATGGAAAACTGCTATATCAGCCAGGAATCGTAAGCGCGTTAACATGGGCAGCCAATGCTGATATTTCAGAGTTGCCACAGCATGAATGCGAAAGAGCGGCAGCACCGGTAACCCATGTAGCACGTGACCACTGTGCGTTAGCAGCGATGCCCATGTTGAGAGAACATGGATGTCGCGTTTCGTGAATGCTGCACACATATATGCGTGTGCGTATGCGTGCGTATACGTATACATATATTTTCAGTAGGGATAGCCCATGCTGTATCAGCATTGACTCGGAGCTGCTGCAGCCGAGGTGGGGTCAGCATTGGTCCGCCATGCTGATACGTGATTTCTTTTTTCCCCGTGTAGCTTGTGAAAAAAAGCTGTAAACAACGATTGATAAATTGATAGATTTTCAGTAGGAATTTCGATCTGGCATCCGACAGTTCATCAACGAATGTCGATTCTTAAATATAATAATGACGGTCTATTTCTCCCTGGCAACGGGAACAAAATTTGAGTTTAATTTTTACGGTTTTCTTCACTTAGAGAAATTTCCGTTTAGGCATGAAACGAAAAGAATTTCGAGGCTATTTCCATTCAAAATGAAACACCCGTCAATTTGAAAACGATATATGTTTAAAAGTGAAAAGATCTATTGACAGTAAAAGGGAATCCCTTACACTTTAAAACGCAATCCCTCTCAACTGTATGCAAGAATTTTCTGGTTGCTGGTCTTATTTAAAAAACTGAATTAAAAAATTATGTAAAATCAAGTATATCCTAGTCAAGTAAAGCTGAAGGGCGATTAGGTATGATCGAAAGCTAAAAAAAATCTTGAGAACTATAGTCGACGCACGCTTATTCAATTTTAAGCAATTTTCGCTGCGTCCCATTTGGCGATCTTGTTTAGGAACAAAAATTACATAAAAACGTGTAATTTATTGCTTTAAAGATATTTTTTGTAGCTATTTATCGCAAAAAATTTTAAGCTTTATTCGACTATCGTAAACACAATCATTAGTAATTTTTGACTTTGGTTTTTTGAAAAAGCTAAGACAAATTCAAAAACCTATACTTTCGTTTCCTTTGGGTTTTTGCCGCACTGAGAGAAAGAAATATTCACCTTTTAGATATGTATATTTGCTCTTAGCGAAATGGATACATATTTGCCTCAAATGTAGGACGCTTTTAACATAGGATAATTTGTCAACAGCCACCAAGTTATATTTAATAGGGAGTTCTATATATTTCAGGCAAACATACATGTAGTTCGCCAAGAGAAAATATCTTTATGGCAAATATTTCTTTTCCCATTGCGGCCACCAAGGCTTATTTTTTTATCTGTTTTCCGAAGGAATTTTTAATTCTTCAAATCGTTAAAAAATATAAGTAACATTCAATTGAGCCCGAGTTTCTAATTATTTAATCATTGTTTTCAACGCTCCATCATATGTGTAACTCATCAACTCTATGATCTCTTGGAGTCAGCTGTTTTATATTTAAAAATTCACGATAATAGTACTACAACAATTATTTTGTTAAGACGTATTTTCTTTTTTTTCTGGCCCTCTTCATCATACTTAACAGAAATGCTGTTGTATTTGAAAATAACACAAGGAATATTAATCTACATTTTTTTATGACCGACTAATATACATAGACTTCATATAACTAACAATAAGAAATGAAGAAAGAATTGATTTGAAATTGACAACTGATTCTTGAAAAGGACCAGAAAATAAATGGTCGGAAGCTTGAGTATGAAAGAAATAAAGAGAATTTATATTCACGAAAGAATTATTGTACTATTACTATCGAGAATTTTTAAACATATGAAAGCTGGCTCCTAGAGATGATAAAATTAATGAACTCGTATCTATTTGGTTAACAAGTTCGAAGTTTATTTCAAGTAACAAACAAAAAGTTGGTGAAAATTGAAAAAATATTTCCTGCAGCTCGTAAGAACCATGAAACACTCCTCGCACGGCGTTGTACCCCGTGAAATGACCCGCAATGTCCTTGGGTTTTGTCGTATTTCAGTGAAGAAAGCACCTTCGGCGCGCTCTCCGGGATGCTGCGACAGATACTGTCGCCGTCGCCCGAGATAGGTGACACGACGTCGTCGCTCTACGGCAACAACGCCATACAGCCTTCGCTCTACATCAGCCAAGCGCCCTTGCCCTCGCCGACGCCGCCCACGATGGCGGCCCTTTTACCTCCTCAATATAGCTATCACGAAAATATCGAACAGCAGCATCAGTACTTGTATCACGAAGGCGCTTTCGCCGACTTTTACCCCTGCGCCATATGCGGCCTTGAATTTCGCAGCGCCCTCAAGCTCAATTACCACGTGCGCACGAGCCACCCCCAACAGACGATCGACGACGAGAATTACCCGACGCGCTTCGCCTGTCGCTATTGCCCCAGGAGTTTTTACACCCAGAGCCACCTTGGTATGCACGAGGTGTCGCACACCTCCGTCGGTGCTGGCGCCCTCGAGGTCGTCGGGCCCTCGTCGTCGACTTTCACGGCCCCACAGCAGGCCCCGTACCAAGCCAAAGGCGGCGGTTCGTTTGTCTGCGACCGTTGCCCGGCAACTTTTCGTTACAAGACCCTTCTTGAGAAGCACAAAAAAATGCACGAACCGAGCAACGAGAAACCGTACGCGTGTCCCCATTGCTACCTACGCTTTGAGACCCGCAACTCTTACAACCACCACGCGAGGACCCACAAGACCCACGACAAGTCGGGCCTCCTCGTCGCGCCATTTGCCTGCGACAGCTGCAACAAGTCCTTTTCCACGCCCGAGCTCTTGAACAGTCACAAGAACGTGCACAAGACGCGACCCCTCATTTGCGATGTCTGCGGCAAAGGGTTCACGCACAGAAAATATTACGTGGTGCACCAGCGCATACACACGGGCGAGAGGCCCTACTTGTGTTCAATGTGCGGAAAGTCGTTTACCCAAGCGTCCACGTTGACTGTGCATCGTAGATATCACACCGGCGAACGGCCCTACACCTGTACCCTTTGTGGCAAAGGTTTCGTCACCCGCACGATTATGCTCAATCACATGAAGAAGCATTAAAAGAGGCAGTCCAAGGGTGTCTGATGGGGGGATCGTATTAAAGAGAGAGGGTGATGTTAATAATGGAAAAGATAAAAATTGATTCGAAACGGTTTTATGAAATCGTTTAACGATCCTGATCTCAATTTCAACCTCTCAGGAGCTAATAACTCATAAGATGAGCCACTCAAGTAGTTGTGACGAAGATGTTGATAATATTGATAATATCATCGATAATGATCGAAAAATAGTATATTACTTGGTAGTTTTAGGAAACGAATCATTTCCAGGCAATTCGTTGAGTCCAAACATGATTGGTTTCACTTCGTCCCAGCCCGGTCTTTACGCATGTACGCTATTTCCCTATTTATCGGGAGGCTCTCGGAACGTAAGCACCTCCTTTATCGAGACACCTACCACCACGAGCGTTAAGACGACTCGCAAGACCTTCTCTTTTTGTCTTTCTTCCTTTCAACTGAATCCCATTCTAAGCATCTCTCTCGCACTACAGTAGGTTGCGAGTCATCTTAAGTGGGTAAGAGTAGCTCTTATCTGATTAGTTGAATCGTTTTCTATCTATACGTCCTAATGATCGAGAGGTCCGACCGTTAGTTGACATTCATTAGTAAACATAACCAAAGATATTTTCATTGTATACATTTTAATGAAAAAGTTACAAAAGTGCATTATATAGTGATTTTCTGGTTTTGTACGCACCACTGTACGTATAATAAAGAACGGAAGCTAAAAAGTCAATGAAGCTATGTTTTTGAAAAAAAAACGCATACTTTTCTCCGAAAATCGCAATTTACGATTGTTAAGATGCAAATGATTGTTGTTTCTTCAAGTCATAAGCATCATAAATAACATGCCTCGCCAAAACGAAGCATTACATTCGAGAACAATTTAAAATCCAAGTCCTCGCCGTTTTTTCATTGACTCAAATTGTCACGAGACCAGAAGGAGTGGTGGTGGTTAGTAATGCATTGATATGTGACGCTATCTGAGAAAAGACACCTAAGCCGTATAACGGAGATTTTTCAAGAGAAGCAAAAGAAGAGGCGAAGAGCCGATAGGCCCTTCCGATATTCCTTACTCTCTCTTTAACTACTGCACACAATATGTTCTGGTGACCAGGACAGGTAGTGTCCCGAATTTGCTTGAGCTTGCTGACATGATCTTGTAAATGTCTGTATTAAGAGAAAGAGGGCTCGAACATATTTTGAATGCGATTCGTTTAGAGCCTTATTTCATAACAAATAAATCGATACACATTTTTTCGACTTGACAATTGTAAAGAGATACATTCAATAGACCAGAAACAGCAATAATCTCGGAATCCATTTTTTCCGGCTCAGGTGTCTTTTCTCAGATCGCGTCACCTATATTCTCGATAGACGATGGAATAAATCCCCGATAGATGACGGTCCCGATAAATGGGCGATAAGTGTAATCTAATCAATTTTCAGACTCAGGGAACTGACTGGATGCAATTTATTCTCTGAAACTATCTAATAATAATTTTTCGGAAATCGCCTTGAAAAGTAAATTATTTTTTCCTCGTTTTTCTCTGCGAAAGTATTCCTTTCCTGTTGGTTTTCGAATGATGTAGACATATTTCATTATCTGTTGCATTACTTATTTTGAAAACGAACGAAAAAAAAAAAAAAAAATGCAAAAATAACACTGTGCGACAAAAAAAACTTTTTTTTATGCTATGAATCTAAATACCTAAAATCGATTGCTAATGACCCTCTAAACAAGCATACAAGAGCTTTCCACAAAGTTAGCGTCTGTTTACGAGAAATTAACAATTTAAAATTTCGAAAATATAACACTGTAACTCCTACAATTATAGCTCGATTTTTACCGGGTAAAAGCGAAAATCTGTGTATTTGAGGACAAAAATCCTATTTTTACCATAAAAAACGTGGAGATGGCTTTTTTTACAAAACCCAATATTCGAAGAAAAGTAATTAATGCGGTTGACTAATGTCGAATATACACGCGCATCGAAATCTAGTCTACTCAATAGAATGAAATTTGGCATTCCTGTTAAGTAACGAGTCTGCCCATTTTTGTATAGCCCAGGCTCTGTTCGTTTTCCGAGCGCGTGTTAACTTAACATTAGTCATCCGCGTTGACTGCTTTTTTTTTTCGAATATTGAATTTTGTAAAAAACGCAGTTTTTCATGGTTTTTATGATAAAAATGAAATATTCCAATTATACATAGCCTCAAATACATAGTTCGCTTTTACCCGATAAAAATCGAGTCATAATTGTAATAGTTACGGTGTTATGTTTTCAAAAGTTTAGATAATTAATTTCTCGTAAACAAACGCTAACTTTGTGAAAAGCTCTTGTATACTCATTTAGAGGGTCATTAGCAATCGATTTTATGTATTTAGATTTATAGCATGAAAAAAAGTTTTTTTTTTGTCGCACAGTGTAATAATCCACTTTCTACACTCGTTCACCAAACTTATGAACAACTCAGCATCCCCACTTGTTGCGTTAACATGCGTGTGTGAATGAGTTCATAAATCAAGCGACTTCGGTGTTCATAAAAGCAGCGTTCTTAAGTTCAACAAACAAGTGTATAACATTCCAGAAATTTTATTTATGTTTTTTAATTTCTGATTCATTAAGAAGGGAGATACACCTAAACGGCTGAAATCGTTCACAAACTTTGCGCGTGCATTGCGGGAAAACTGTAAACGATAGGAATCCCAAATTTGGCACGAATGAAGTTTAATATACTACAAAGTGATGAATGTCATTTTGCACAAATGTTGCTTCGTTCGCGAATTCAAGCTTTCAAAATCGCACCTGAACATTTTGCAGAGGCAAATGGTGGGACCTGTACAGCTTCGAGAACTCAATCTACAAAAAAATGTTTATACAAATTTTTCAGGTATTTACGTCTACTATAACTTGACCTTCGTGATAAAAAAAAAAAAATTTTCAATCATATAAAAGCAAAAAATGTTATCAAGTTGAATTTCTTTTTGTCTTTTTTCGCAAAAAATTGTTTAAATTTTTTTTTTTTTTTTTTGCAAAACAGGAAATATTGATTCATGGAAAATTGTTTTAGATTTAATATGAAAAAAAAAATTATGAAAATTGGTCGAGCCGTTTTCTCTCTTCTTGTCCCATCATTTAAAAAAAATGATTTTCGGGAAAACGCGTTGAAAGTTTCCACGTAAAAAGAAGAAATTTTTTAGACTCATGTCTCATAGATGTTGGTACAAACTTTATTTGTGCCAAATTTGGGGTTCCTATCGTTTACAGTTTCCCCGCAATCCACGCGCAAAGTTTGTGACTGAATTTCAGCCGTTTAGGTGTATCTCCCTCCTTAAAAGAAATGAATTATTTTTTGAACAATCCATTTGTTAGAAAAAGCATCTTAAGAATTTTTGAATTTAACCTTGTGCTAGTATTTCTTATCTTTATTGACATATCTAGGTGAGTAAATTCAAAAGTCGAAATTTCGATTTTCCCGTAAGAACTTTACATAATAATTAGGTATTTTTTGGATCAGAACCCTAATTTCACCTTGCTTGCAGCAAATTTGTTCTAAATCTTTTTTCTTTTTGCTAGGATTGTTTATGAACAAATTACTGTTCATATTATTAAAAAAACTTTTCTTAAAAACGTGATTTTTTAAAAACATAAATAGCTCATAAGAAAATTTAATCTCGCCTGTTTTTCGGTAAAAGTAAATGATTGTTCAAAAAAAATTGGGTCAAAAGTCGTAAGTTTATTATCTTCACGTGCTTTGGAACAACTTATTGCAAAGTTTGAGGTAAACGTAGACTGAAATACTTTATACCTAAATAAATGATTGTTTCCATAAGAAAATTGAACCATGAATATTTTTTTTAATGCACTGGTTTACTTTCGAAAAGTTGAAAAAAATTCATTGTAAAACCACCAGGATGAATTATAAACCAATTAAAGCGGTTAAGGAAATTATGTTAAAAAATATTTCCTTCGATATAGTGGTAGACTTCTAAAAAACCGATAATTAATAGCGAATATTGACTAAAATTTTCAATAAACGAGTCATTCCTAGCAAAAAAAAATTTTGTTTAATACGAATTTCATTTAACATTCAGAATTTTTAACTACATCAGTTGTTCATCCGTATATATCAAATCTTCATCGATATTGTCAATATTATCAATAATAGTTCAAAATTTTTAAAATTAACTGAATTAATTTTTCTTGATATTTTTCATCATCGAATTATATTTGTGAGTATATAGTAAGCAAAAAGTTAATTGATACTATCGATATGAGTCTAAGGTTATTATTAATAATTATCGATAACTAATTTTTTTTTGTTACTACTAGAATTTAGTAGATCTAGTTAACAAAATTTTTTCCGTTCGGAGAAACTAAAGTTTCAAGTTCATGGATATGCAGGGTGATGATTTTTAAATGAATGAGACATGATTTATAAATTTTAATTTTAATCTTAGAATATGAGAATGACAAATCTTGTTTTTAAAATACGAAGCTTTCGAAGATACCGCATTGAATTCTTGGGAAATTTTCAGAATTTTAGACATAATTACAAAACAAACAATTTTTATAAAAATTCCAAGTTTGTAATTTATAGCTTAAAAAGGTTAAAATATTTTTTTCATTAGAATATTTTGATATTTACATTGAAATATGCACAATATTAGAAAAGTCTCAAGTTACACATTTCGTAATTCATTTTTTTTATTTACTTGTACACAAACTCAAATGTTTGGATTAATGACAAAAAAATGAAATCTCGTGTTTTTGGTTTTTTAAATAAATGCTTGATTTCGGCTTCAAAAAAAAAAAAGAATGTTAAATTGATAGTGAAAAGTATTTTGTGAAACTACTGCTTTAAACAAAAATATTGATATCTTGATATTAAAAAATACGAATTTAAAATTCCATATGAGGAAATAATTCACATATTTCAGGAAATTTTCACCATTTGCGAAGTTTAAGGATTTACTTAAAATATAACCTACTACAGTTATAAATTCGTACGACGAAATATTATATTTCTCAACGAGTGCAGAATAAGCTTGTTTAGCGAATGTGAAGTTTGCAAAACTCACCTTCGGCTCGTCTTGCAAACTTCACATTCGCTGAAAAAGCCCTTCTGCACAAGTTGAGGACTATATTTTTTCCAACAACGTTGAAGGAATGCAAGTTTCGACGAATCAAGCCTTGAAGAAAATCGCATTTTCTTCACGGCGTAAGGAAAAAAAAATTTCACGACATTCTATTAATTCGAAGCCTGTACAACGAAGAATCGTATTCAATAGCATCGAATTTATAGAAGATTTCATTCCATGTTAAATTAAATGCTTTCGTAGTTTTTCGGAAAATCTTGAAATCGTCGAAAATTCGAGAAGTCGAATAACGTTTTGATAAATTTTTAAACATGAAAAAATTTTTCATTGCTTCTTGTTATGAATTTTTCTTGAATTATTCACAGGATTCTTTCAGATCAAGGATCCCCTTCGAAAAATTTCTCGTAGCTGCGCCACCGATCAATTATTTCATTACTAGCCTCCTAAATAATCAATGGTGTACATACTTTTTGATTTATGCGTACTCAAAGTTTTATTAATTTTTTTAATTACGTTTAAGCTATGCGTTACTTTATAAGTTACATTAATTTATTAATTACTAGTTGATATTGTTTATTTCTCAATTTCGAGTTTCCTCCGAGTAGGATTTTTTCATGTATTAATTAGAATAAGAGGAAAACAATAAGTTAAAGCACTGAGGAGAAAAAAAGTTTGAACGGCATTATATTGATCCTATCTATGTATTTTTATTGTCTATTCACTTATTTTTTATAACATAATGACCAGGTTTTTCAGTGTTAGGTTGCTTGAAAAAGAAATAAAGGTACAATTTTGCTGCAGAAAATTTTTTCTATTCATATTAAAAAAAAAAAAAAAAAGTAAATGAACTATTTTTGTATGCTGAATTGTTTTGATCATTTTTTTACTAGTTACAAAATTATTGTATAAAAAGTTCCCAATTTTTTTTGTGTAATCACTTAAAATGAATATTTGATGATGGTCAGTTTATAGAAACTGAAAGAAGATTTATGAAACATTAACCATGCGAAAAATTGTTTGTCATTGGTTTCGAAGTGTGTAATTTGTCATTGATTGAAAACCTTGGCCAGTAAAAGTTCTCAATACAACCAACTTAGAAATGAATTCGTCCTTGTAATATGCCGTACAGTTCGACATTTCCAACCAAGTACGAAAGTAGATTTTAAAAAATACTTCATGTTTTAATTTTTTTTTTTTTTTATAAGGTTTTTTTCTGTAATTGACAGTAATGAAATGAAAAAATTGCATCCAAAATCGAATATGGTTAATAAGTAATTACAATTGATTCCATCAGGCACCCTATTTTAGCAATATTATTGTCAGCATCACACACTACAATGTCAGTATCACTGTGATATGTCATTTGACGTATTTATGAATTAATTGATTACATATGCATTTTTTTCTTCATATTTTGGTAGTTTTTGAGAAATGAAGGTAAGATATTTTTCAAT
The DNA here is from genome assembly GCA_028476575.1 of Platygaster robiniae. NCBI lineage: Eukaryota > Metazoa > Arthropoda > Insecta > Hymenoptera > Platygastridae > Platygaster > Platygaster robiniae. The sequence goes on from CM052019.1 coordinate 30,669,212, forward strand.
AGTTGTTTTGATCGTTGGTAAATATGAAAATGAACCAGTTTCGTACTTGTCGAAACAATAGAACGTTCTTGTGCATGGTAAAGTACGTATTCTTCGAGCATATAGCGTAAATATGCCAAGCTATGAAAGTGTAATCAGAAAGTTTTCGCGCGTAATGATTGTCGAGTTCGCTTCACCCGGAAACTTCTCAGAGTTGAATTAAAATTTCATACGGTGGTTCCGAACTCGTCGAGTATTGATTTGAAGAAAAACAGTTTCTCGAGAACAGTGAAAACTAAAAAATAAGAGAAATGCAAGTTCATGTTGTACCGTCACAGCAGTTTTCAAAAAAAGGGGCGAAGGTTATCTTTTCGAAGAATATTTTTAGGGGCTGTCCATAAATGATGCCACGCGAATTCCAAGGATTTGTATCCCCCCCCCCCCATTGTTATGCTATTCTATGGACTGTCACGTTTGCTCTGACCCCCTCCCCCCTCCTAGGACCGTGGTATCATTTATGGAAGCTCCTTTGCGAAACGAAGATGTAGGGAGTTTTAGGTTCGTAGCGCAATACAGCAAAATTTGAATTACTTAAACGTGTTGCCAGCATAAAAATCCTCCATCTTGTTTTTGGATAGATCATCTGCATCTAGAAGAAGCCTATAAAATGCTCGAGTACGTTTAAAATCAATCTTTTTTTTTTCGTTATTTGTAAAACTTGATAATTTTTTTCTTAGTCGCTTCAATGTAAGGACAATAATTATTCACAAATCTGTTCGCAAAGAAAAAATACTAACGAAAAGTGAGATATCAAGGAGACGAGTTGATCAACAATTGTGCCTCGAATTTATGAAATCTTGAACGAATGAATCTAGTGATGTTATTTTAGATGTCGAAAAGTGACAATAATATTCACGAAAATAAAAGTTTTTCGACTTCGATTGTTTTCATAGTGTCAATGTTATAATCTTAGTTTTTCATAATCTTAGCTGAGAATGTGTCAAAATACGTATCGATGAATTACAGGCCTACTGCACTCCCTGAGAAAATCCTGTCGCTACTAAAACCCGACAAAAGGGCGCTAGTATTCCAGTACGATTATAGAATCGCTATCAATTTTTTTAATTCTAAATGTGTCCTAATATTGAAAATTTTTCGATTTTCATGAAGATTTCAAGATCAAAATCACTGATGATCTCCGTACTGGGACGGTCCTGGGGCGTCCAAAAAGCGTCCAAATGTGCATTCTGCAGTAACTAATGTGTTTCATTCAATAAAAGACTAATAAATTGTAAAATATATTTGTTCGACAATTGTTGAGTTGAAAATTGACTAAAAATGAGTCTTGAACAGTTGACATTGTATTTGCACGTGACTATTTTTATGTTTTTGAAATTTTTTACTATGCGTTTGTAAAATTTGTATGAAAGAAAAGATTTTCAATATGTATGTTAGCGACAGATAATTGTGCAAAGTATTGGGCTAAAAAATCATGAAATTTTCAAAAACCGTATGGCGTCCATGGCGGCTGCCCGGGATCGTCAGGGTACGAAAAAACATTTTATTATAAGAAATTTCAGAAATATTATAGTTTCCAAAGTCCACAAAAAATATATCGACAATTTCGTAGATTCTCAAATTTTACGATTTTCTTTATAAAATTATTGACAATCCTTACATGGTATCATATTTGAAAATTTTCCAAAATGATGAAAAAAAAAATTTTACATTCATGTCTTCTAATTTCTCCACGGTCCCCGTACGACTTAACATATATTAATTTCTCTAAAAAAATTTTTTCAATTTAAAACAATCGACGATCCTTGCACGACAAAATATATTTTATTTTCAAAAAATTTCTGAATTCTGCACAGTTTCAATGATAGTGTGAAATTTTTAAAATTGTTAAATATCTTTCGATTCCTGATTGTATCAATATTCCCTGGAATCCTGTGAAATTTCCGAATTTGTCAGATTAATTAAACAACTCTCATACTATCAATGTATTTCAGTTTTTCGAATTTTAAAACTCCTAAATTGTTCTTGAAATTTGACAATAATCGACGATTGCCGTACGAATGAAGGTTTTTTATTTAAAAAAAATTAAAAATATTTAAAAGTTTTTGTAATTTTCTATACTAATTAAAATTTACCACACTATATAAAATTTTTGAAGAATTCGAAAATTTCTTTGAATCATTCACACATAATTAACACAATTTGACATTTTGAATGTTTTTTACTTTTTCCAGATTTTTATTTAAGTTGTTCTAAATATTGTCAATTTTAGTACTACATATTTTTTTCAATATAAAGACTTTTACTCAGTGTCTACTTTTTTACGAAATTTATGAAATATTTACAGCATCCAACATTTATCATCATCTTCCGAAATCCTGAAAATTTCTTCAGTTTTGACAATAGTGTAAAATTTCAAAAATATGATGTTTTTCACTATTCATGATATAAAAACAATTTCTAGACTCTCATTGACATTTTCAGAATCACCGACAATATTCATATGGGATGAAAAAATTTTTTATTTACTGAACATTTTATGAGTATTCAATAGTTTTATTTTTTCAATTTCATGAAATTTTCATTATTTTCCGCAATCCTAATATATAATCAACATTGCCTGAAATCATACCAATTTTTCTCCTGTAAAAAAAAGAATGTAAGATATTAGATATTATTATTAGGAATTTCATTTAACCTTCTAAAGTTGCAGTTTTTCATTATTTTGCGAATATATTGATATCCATTGACATCCCGGAAATTGATGACGAGCTCTGTATGGTAAAATTGTTATTATTGATACAATTTTAATGAATATTACAGTTAACGAAATTCGACAAAATTTTTAGTAACTTACAAAATTAGTTATTTTCTGAAATCTTATTTATTTTTCGAATTTTCTTGAATTATTGATGAATTTGGAAATACTGAACGAAACAGGCACGTAACGCTAGAAATATCTGACCATCAGAGCCTGTAAGATCTTTAGTTGTTTAATCTTCGGTAGAGTTTTTGCAAAACACCGTATCGTGAGAAGCGACGAATTTCATAAAGAGTGAGCGTAAGAGGCCTCGTGAATTCTCTTTCGTGATAGATATTTAGATGCCATGCTTGTATATTTAATCGTTGAACGTTGTAAAATAAACTGTTGATTAACAATAGAGGTCATTAAATCTTACTGACGGTCGTAATCTGACCGGATTTCAAGATGAGCTTTTATTTTTTCTACGTAGAATACTCCGGGATATTGAGAGGAGTTTTTTCATCGACAAGGTAAGAAGTAAATTATATTATATTAATTATTTTACAGTCATCCGATGAAAACAGAAGAATCGCAACTCAGTGTGCCTCACGAGAAATATGCTATGATATCAAGCAAATTCTGATGGAAGAAATTGATTTTTTCTTCGCCAAGCGTCTAAATTTAAATAGCATCACTTATAATTCATGTCGTGTTACGATCGATGTAGCATCGTGCAATACCGCTTGTATCGTTTCAATATTGCAAAACTTGGAGACGTTTCCGCTTTTTGAAGACACATCACCGATGAACGAATCGAAATGATAAAAAAAAAGACATGATCGCTGGATGTGGCTGGAAAAATTGGGGAATCGTATTATAACAAACGATGAACGAGAACGTATTATTAAGAAATGAATATAATTGTGCAATATATCTTGAGAAAGCCATGAAAAATGTATAGGTCAACTTTGTGTATGGCAAGGAGAAAATTCGAAATTGTATTTGTGTACGTCGATGAATGCAGATGAAAAAACTTGAACTCGATGGGTAATATTATTGAATCTTGAGAGAGAACGGCCAACGTGAAAATTTATTTTTGATTACTCGCGAACGTTATCTTAGACCCAATCTAATTGAAATTAAACAAAAAGACGAGAATGAGAGAAAGCGAATAATAAATACTGGAAACCAGTCGACGCTTTATTGTGACTACCCAAAAACAAAAGCAAATAAACAAAATATAAAAATGTCCCAAGAGAAAGAGCAGTTGAGAACAAAAATATCACCCCCACCCAGAAAATGAATGATTGGCAATTCTCGTTTGATGACGTTGAGTCTCTCTTATTTGCAGATATTTCATAGAGAAACTGGGGCCGACCGGCGAGATAAAAGTATTGAGCGCCGAAGACACGGAGAGGCTATTGGCGGTAGACGACAGCGCCTTCAAGGGCAGAGCGATGACGGGGAACCTCGCGCGTTGCGCCATTTACGAGCAGGTGGTGGTAATGGAGAAGAAGCCTTGCGAATGCACGTGCGAGGTTCTCGACGTCGGCGACGAAGAGGAGGACGCGATGGCGCCGGGAAAAACGCAGGACAAGGGCATTTGCGGGACCTGCGGCTGCTACAGAAGCGCCCGGCGCCACGATCTCGAGTACAAGCAGTTCCAATGCGACGTCTGCAACGCCACCTTTCGATACCGCCAAGGCCTGCGCTTGCACTCGAAGCTCCACCAGCCCGATTACGTGGCCCCCCAAAAGAAACATCGCTGCGAGCTTTGCGACAAGCGCTTTGCCCGCAGGCAGGTCCTTCTGGTGCACATGCGCACCCACGGCAACGCCGGGCCCCAAAACGAATACGTCTGTCACATTTGCGGAAAATCGGTCTCGAGCAAAACGTACCTCACGGTCCACGTGAGAAAGCACACGGGAGAAAAACCCCACGTGTGCGAAATTTGCGGTAAAGGCTTCATATCGCAAAATTACCTTAGCGTTCATCGGCGCACCCACACGGGCGAGAAGCCACATCAATGCATCCATTGCAACAAAAGGTTCACGCAGAGGACGACCCTGGTCGTGCACTTGCGTGGTCACACCGGTGACCGGCCCTATCCGTGCGTTCATTGCAGCAAGTCGTTTGCCTCGAAGACGATGCTCAACTCGCATTTGAGAACTCATGCCAAGCAAAACGCCCAGGTTCAGCAGGAGCAACAGTACCTGCAGCAATTGCAGCAAGCCGAGGAACGGATTGCCGAGCAAGGTCAAGAGATTTTGCCCAGCTGAACCTTTTTTAATTGGGAGGTCTGGGATTTTGACGACGGGCTGTTTTTCGAAGGCTGGTCTGCTTGAAAATGTGGTGGTTATCTGGGTTCAGGGGGGAGGTCATTGCATGATGAGTTTTTGCAAGATTTTGACTTGGGTGTGGATGAAAAAAGCAAGAGAAGAGAGGTCTGAAAGTTTAGATTCTTGCGCCTCTTTTGAGAGATATTGGGACGTGCAAACAGATGATAGTTATATTCTATTTCAACTATTTTTTATAGTTTCCAAGTGGTCATTCAAGTTCAGAGTGAAGGTTGAATTTAAGAATTGTAGTTTATAGAATGCTTGTCTGAAGGACTCAAAGTTGCAGTGATGATGGGATGATTTCTTGGCAAGTTTCGGAGTGTTGAAGTGATCCGTCTGCCTCCTGATTATGCAAATTTTATTTTTCTATATTTTGACTAGAATACATTTCTTGGTGGTTTTAGAAAGCGAATCATTTCTAGGCGATTCCCTGGGTCCAAAGATTGATCAGATTACATGCGTATGTGATATCAAAAATGAGCCACAAATAGCTCAAAACAAAAGGCCGACAGAGTTGTGACAGTAAAGTTTCAGAATTTATTTATATCACAAGTATAACAAACGATTTATCAAGTTTTACCTCATTACAAAGTCATTTAATATGACATGATGTGTTTTTCTTTAAAAAAAAGTTTATTTATTATGTTCTTTTTTCAAATTTTTCAGAAATGATGATGTGCGAAATTATTAGTTTGTGATATCCTTGGAATATTTGTATTGTTCGTTACTCATTGTAACATTTCATTTGGCCAATATCTTTGATAACTATACAACTTGAAAAGAAAGAGAAAAAATCATGGATATTTGTACATTTTGGGAAAATATTCAACATGTACATGATCTTTTGTTTGTTGCTAAAACATTCATTTGTTGCTTTTTGATTTGCAATTTTGCAGCCAGAAAATTTTTTATTAGATGGATTAGCAAAAGAGAGTGCATCATTTTTCTTATCTCGCGATGAAATCAAGACTTGACATGATTTATGTAAATGAAGATCGAATTTTGTTTGATTCGTACATGCATATAAATAGAAAAAAAGATTGAAGATGCCTTAAAAAAGTTTAAAAATAACTATTGTAAGCTTATGAAATTAACATTTATGATTCTTATTTCTTTCAGAGAATAATGATAATTAAACAAAGTTTTTTGAAAAAAGTGCCAACCTTAAAAAAAAGATTATCCATTTTTTTTTGTTTTTTTTTTTGTTTTAATGGTACACGATGAACATAACGATTTCTTGAGTTGTCAACACTTTTTTTTTTCCAAAAACTCTTCCGTGATTTTTTTGTAAAAATATTTTTATGTATTTTGTATTTTACATCATTGTAAAAATAATCTTATACATCGATAATCCAGCAACTACGAGAATGAAATGAAATTTTTTAATTCGGCCTCTTTCAGCTATCGCTCGCTTCGTTTTAGATCTCGAACTAAAAGTAAGTAAAATATTTGCTGTTCTTTGTGAGGTCTCCGTCCCACTTGTTAATGTGAAATATTGCAAATGTAAGCAAGAAAATAGTGTAAGTTTTGAATGGAATAATGATCTATGTTATTTTGATACTTTTTTACAAGGAAGCCTTACTCAGTATTTACGTTGTATTATTTGAGTATTCGAGCTCTTTCTTTATATCCACTTTTTTTGCCTAGACTAAGTACGTTTGTCATTTATTGTGCGTTTGTCATTTGTTGTGCGCTTTTAGAAGATTTTAGTTTCTTATTAACATTAGCCAAAACTGCCTTAAAGTGCCTTTGTTCCTACTTCAGATCTGACAAGACAAACATTATATTGTGCAATCGAGCAAAAAAAAATTTTTTTTTTTTTCACAACATAGACGTATGCATTTGTGTATTTGCACGATTCCGTCATACTTAATGCACATAGTGTTATGCGTTTATTAACTTTTAGACACAAACTGCAAACGTCTTCATATTTTGTGCCCTGCAGAAGCATCAATTTGCGTGGATTTAAGAAATAAAAGACTGGGAAAGATATTATCGTTACTCGCCAGTATGGCAAAAGTAACAAGTACTGCGTGTCTTTGATAAGATAAATAATTTTTCATACTTTTGAGACCAAATAAAAAGTACGATAATGAAGCTTTTGAAATTTTGCAACGTTCGTGAATTAATGTGATGAAGCATATATGTATATTTTATACGTGACTGCTGCGTTTTTGCAGAAATTTTCGACTTTTGTACGATCAGTGTAAAAGAACGGAGAGTTATTCAATAAACGAAAGTTGAGGAGAATTTGTTGACCTTGTCTTGTAAATTTTTACACTGCTGCCGAATTTACAGATGTAAGTATTTTCGATGTTCTTACACGGAAAATTTTTCATGGACGAGATTAAATGGCAAAATTTTGCATTATGTTGAAATTTACTCAAAATTACTGGATAATTATTAATTTTCAATATCGTGTGCTACTCGATAATTATTATTCATTTTATTTCAGTCGCGTAACATTTATAATGATATTTTTTATGATTTTTGTTTTTTATTTGTTTTCCATTATTATATCATATGTCTGTATATGAATAACTCAAAAATTGCTATAACTTTCAAAATACTGATGTTTGAGAGAAGCAGAAAAATACTTGTCAATTATTTTTCATTTTTATACAATATAATATGAAATTCAACAAATTCATCTTTAAATACCCAGGTTACAACATTTATTGCGTATTTGAAGCAATGTATGCAACCCTGAAGTTGTCAAGAAGCTGTATCGTGGAGTATCAAGAGAAGGCAAAAAGGCCTCACCCTCGAGCAATTGTTTTATACAGCCCTAAAGGAGATTTTGCAATACTTTTTCCAGTGTAATACCTATTACAGCGATAAAAAAATATCGACATTGTATTGCAGAAAGTATAGAAAACATTCTGTAAGTTGATTTATTTTTGTATTGGCAAATTTTGAAATTCATTTACATTCAATAAAAATTCCGACGTAATATGTATTACACTTATCACATTATATCCCGGAGAGAGTATAATTTTGACAGTCAAACATTATTACTTCATTATCAAAAAATTGATTGATCATAATAATAATCCCAAACCACTGGTTTATTTATAATGATATTTATGTATATTTTGCAAAGTTCCTAGCAATGGCTCGGAGACGCAACTCCGTCTTCCTTGCGTGCTCCATGCGTGCTACTTCCGTCCCATGCTGCGTTTATCAGCACTCATGTCAAAAACTCCATAAATTACGACCGGAAATTCCTTTCTAAGGTGTTAACTGTTCCTAAAAAATCAATTGTAACTCAACAATATAATTTTGTATGTTAAAATAAATTGTGATTCATTTTACGAATTTATACGAAATCTGCATTACCGAGTTTCGCTTGACAGTTTTCATGCCGAAAAACAGATTTTTCGACTTTTTGAATTATTCTATGTAAAAATACAATTCGCAACCAGGCCATAATAAACAAAATGTTTTGTTTTTTTTTTCTACGTATAATGGAAAACAAGGCATTTTAGTGTGAAACTTAAAAGAATTTTATCAAAGGATGGAAGGAGAATGGAGTTGGAACGCAAGGAGCCTAGAGTATTTCGTGTACTAGTTTACAAGAATATATGATTCATTTAGCACGATTAGCATATTAAACTTTTCCTATATTTTCTACTAAAAACTGGCATACACATTTAGTTGTTTGAACAATATGAATTTCAAAAGTTTCTCAATCACGATATTAGAGATGCTTCAAAATTGAAAACCATGGAAATTCAAATAGCTTGCATTTCATTACAAAAATTGATCAACATACCAAAAATCAAGGATCCCCATAAGATTCACTATGTTGTCTGGCCTTTTTGTTCTCTGGGTATTCCATGAATTACACCAATCAAGAATATCATTCGTCATCCATAGTTCAGGATCTTCCTTATGCCAGTAACATGCGGAGCAGTTTGGAAAATATGAAAACGCAAAAATAAAAACTTGATTTCAAAAAATCCAAGCGTCATCTCTTTTGTTCCCAGACTATTCACATAATTTATCCTGCCTACTCGCGACCGTGCATTCATTGTCATAAGCGTGAGGAATATTCGCGGAGTCGGCGGGAAAAGCAATGGAAGAAAAAGAAACCAAACTAGCATTGAATTTTGAGTCCGTTGATTAACGGGAGGTTTGTGGTTTCAGGATAAAAAAAGTACCAATGGCCAATCGAAGAAGGCGGATGAACGCCGTGCCGAAATACGCAGAAAAGCCCGCTCACGTATTAGCAGTGTCCCCCGAAACCCCGGAAATTCTCGATACACCCGAGAAGCACACTTGCGACTCTTGCGATGAAACGTACGACACGGAAAAAGAATTGCTTCTGCACAAAACCGAAACCACAATATTACGCACTCGGGCCTCCATGCGCGCCAGCGACCCCATCCACGAATGCACTTACTGTTCCAGGCGTTTCAAGAACGCTAACCTCCTGAGCAGGCACGTCTGCCCGATAAAACCGGGGGAGCTGGCGCATTGCGACAGGTGCAACAAAGACTTCAAGAACCTGCGTAGCCTGAAAAAACACGTGGCACGCCACGACCAGTCCTACAACTGCAGCATTTGCAACAAATCCCTGAGCAGCCCTTTCATTCTCAAACTCCACGAAATGCGCCACAAGAATTTGTTAAAATGTACGTGCAAGGTTTGCGGCAAAGGTTTCCAGTCATCAAGGGCTCTGCAGGTCCATTTGTCGAGCTCGCATTGGACCTCGCAGACAAGGTCTTTCGTCTGCGAGGAATGCGGCAAGACTTTCACGTCAGCCGCGAATCTCAGTGCACATAAGAAAACCCATCGGCCAGAGTTGAAAAAGTTGAATTGCGAGGTTTGCGGGTTTAAGACCATGTACAAATCGTGCTTGCGCGATCATGTACTGACGCACACGGGCGAGAGCCAGGCGCCTTGCGAGGTTTGCGGGGTTATGTTCAGTAGGCAGTATTTGCCGATTCACATGAGGAATCACACAGGCGAGAAACCGGAGGTTTGCGAATATTGCGGCAAGGCGTTCATTTGGAAAAAGTATCTTGTGAAGCATCGGCTCATTCACACCGGCGAGAAACCGTATCAATGCCAGCATTGCGAGAGGAGGTTCACGCAGCGTGGGAGTTTAAACATTCACGTGAAGAACAATTGTCCTAGTCTCAAGGCCAAGTAGATTCACAGGTTTTGTTTTTTTAGAAACAACGACGTATAGAACACGTATCAATGACCTATAAATAACATCTATACATATACACATATGTATGTATTGTATGTAATTATAACATGTCCGTGACAAATATATTACTTCTAAGTCATATGTTTGTCGTTTATGCCTGATGTGTCATATGTTTGTCATATGATGATACGTCATATACTAAGGCCCTCTATAATGTAAGTATACTCGACCACCATTGTCGATCCAGCCAAATTAATTGAGCATATCACTATATATATGATATATATAGTGATATGCTTACATACTTGATTCGGTTCATTACATGGCTGGGTCCAAAATGATGGTCAAGTATACCTACATTATAGAAGGCCTACCATATATCTGTCATTTATGTCATATGATAACATGTCATATATATGCCATTTATGTCTTATGATAACATTATCATTTGTCATTTCTGTCATATGATGGCATGCTATACATGTCGTTTCTATGAGATACTGGGTTAAAGTTTGTCATCTTCCTTTACGTAGACTTTGTGTGATTTTGAAGTGAATTTGGTTTTTTTGAAAAGAATGTGTAAGTAATTGGATGGCGATGGAAAATATCGTCGGTGAGTTGAGCATTAATATTTGTATATTGGCATTCAATTATGTGATTAGTACTGGTGAGCCTTAGAAATATATTTTGGGGATTTTCGAGTATGAAATAGATAAAAAAAATTTGGGAAACAGTATTGTAAAATTAAAAACAAGGCCAGTTTGTGAATTATAGAGATCATGCTTGTTACACGTGTTTTGATTTGATGACAAGTTACTTAAACTTGTGTCAGTGACAAAGTTACAAAGTGAATAAATTTGTAATGATAAAGCTGTATATTTTCTACCAGTTAATTGAAAATAAATTATTTTGAATTTTTCCCTCCAAAATTTTTCAAGCTGATTTCGCTTTATCGAATTTAATACAAAATATGAATGAAAAAGAAAGGCCAGAAACAAAAATAAAGAAAACAGTTATTATCTTAAATATAAATAATGTAGCAGATATTTCGAAATTAATAACATTTGTTAAAATCCACATTTACAGATAATGATAGGTCAAAATTTTTTTTATTTTATTACAAATTTATCTAGCATATTTATCGATTTTTTTTTAAATTATAGCAATTCAATGATTTTTTTTAATTGAATGTCTACATGACGCATTCTATATAAGAGAATTTTTTTTTCATTTTTTAATCATCTAGACAAAAATTTGTTAATTTTTAATAATCCACACATTTTGCAGTACACTCTAAAACCGTTTTGGTTGGCTTAAACAAACGGTTGGTCGATATATGACCAAACAAAAATTGGGTTGACTCGATGAAATGTTTGGTGTAGGCAAACAAATTTTATTGGACTCTGACAAATTTTAGTTTAGTCATACAAATATTCAAGACCGCTGAATATAATATTTTTGTCCGTACCAAAATAGTATATTGTGTAGCTAAGAGCAAAAACGGCCGATTTAGAACTCGTGCGAGATACAGACGATACTTTTTGCCTTGAAAACAGTGAAAATGAACGTATCAAAGCTATTACGACATGGCAAATCAAGTATTGAAGGTGATTTTTGATTATTTGATGATAGTAGATGGTATCTGAATCTAATATATCTGTCAAATTAGATTGAATAAGTTTGAAGAACATTCACCATGAAATATTTTCTGATTCGAAAAAAAGTCTCAGAATTTATGAATTGCTGCGATTAATCGCTTGCTTTCTAAGGCCTAAAATGATGAATTGGATTTCGAGTTTGCTAGAAAAATTCCGTCGAATTTTGTTTTTATTTTGAGTGAAGCATTTGCTGTATAATTCATGTAAGTATACAGTTAAAATAAACGACGTTGATCGCTGCTTGTCTCGAGGTCTTGATTCATTGCCTTTTTCCTGAGAGGTCTTTTTCTTCGTTGGAAACCAACTTCAGTTCTTCGACGATCCCGAAAAATGAATCCAAAATTTCACACACCACACAAAAATGCTTGAGTGGACAAAATTTCTTCAAGCAGCTTCTTCCTTTTGATTGTATATCAAGATTTTTTATCATTCATGATAAATAATAATTTCGCCATCGTTATTTCCTCCTTATTGAATATCATAATTTTTCATTTTCCAAAAATATAAAAAAAATCATGGTGTATCAATAATGGAATTAGTATAAAATAATAGAAATAATACGTGTTTGTTCATATATATATACTAATACCCAATATATAATATTTTAAATATATGTTTATACAATTCTTATTGCATGATTTTAAAATATAATTATAACAATGCTATGATTAAATATAGAAGAATGATATTCAATGTATGATGAGCATATAAATTATTTCAGAAAGATCTATCGCTCCGTATTATTCAATTTCTTCAGAAGTGTAAATTATTAATTATGACCTATATTTACTATAATTATTAAAAATTTTGTTTATTACTATACTATAGGTGAATCATATATTCCATAGTAAAAATTATAATAGATAGTAGAATAAAAATAATTATAAATGTGAAAATATAATAAGTATCTTTCTATATATATGTATATTGTGTATAATAACAATCATCGTTTATATTATATATTTTATTGTCATACATTTTATATTATATCATACAATCATATATTATAATATATTATTTTTCTATCAATATATATCATAATCAAATGGATTGCATATAAAATTATTTTATTTCTGTAATCAATCTGAAAAAAAATCTACTATCTAAATGAGTAACATAACCTTCCATGAAAAAATTTCACCACATTGTATTTTCAAATTGCTTTTGAGTCTTTAAAATGAGTGCACCATTTTAGTTTTTATAGTTTTTTCATTATAAACCTATCGTTAAAAGATAAATCATCAAATCTAAAGATAAATTCTTTTAATTTCAAAATCATTGTGGAATCAAAAACTCAATAGGTTTCAACAAAACTAATATAATTTACTGAACAAATGGAATCAAAAAATATTAAAAAATTCTGACATTTTGAGATGAAATAAAATGGAAAAAGGTTAGAAAACTTGAAAATGTTTTCGAAAGTTTTTGGAATGTCAATGTAAGTTGTGCCATTTTCAATTTTTGGAAAGATTTCACAGTTAAAAAAATGGTAACAGTCTTATAACAATGCCTTTCATACATTTTGTGCTCTAAAAACTTTGTCCAGTCAACTTCTTCAGAGCCTCTGTTCATTATTTTTTTTTTTTTTTTTTTTTTTACATCTTACTAATAGATGATGCAAGATTTTTTTTAGAAAAAGTGTTATTGTGATCCCGAGACTTTGAGAAATCGCCGTTTTTTTTTCTTTTTAACGTGAATACTTAAATGATAAAAAAAATAGTCCAGACTTTGACTAAAAGTTTAAGTCATTTCACAGGGCAAGTAAATCAGCTAAGTACCACTTATTTTTAATCAAAGCACACAAATAAAATTTTTTTAAAAAACTTTCACTTTTCATCATGATAAAATTTCATAGAAGAAATCCGGATTTCCTAAGTATATTTTTAATACACAATAAAAAAAAGTAAAACGGCAGAACGTGGGACTGTGGGATTTCGAAATTTCATCAAAACGAAAAACTGCGCTGTACACAACCAATAGAATGAAAGAACAGCAGAAAAACAATACAGATGACGTTGCAAATTGATGGATCCGAATCGAACATTTTGAATTGAGAAAAACTAAGAGATACACTTGAATGTGAAAAACCTGAAACTCGTCTCGCGAGAAATAACATTTCTCACCCAAACATGCGAACAAATCGAAACTTACTGAAATAATCTTCAAAATAATCCTGTAAAAGAGGCACGAGAAACACGAAACACTCAAAAAAACAGCTAATGATGAGGACCTCGAATTTTTCCTCTTGCAGGTTGCGCCGGCAAGAGACGAACGCACGAAAAAAGAACGTCTCCTTGAAAAGAGAACTGGAACAAGACGAGCTACCTCTGGCCTACTACTGCAAAATCTGCAGCACCTTTTTCCCCAGCCAAGCTCGCCTGGACCAGCACCAGGAGGCGTCGCACAAAAATAACAGCTGGTGCCTGCGCAAGCACATGAAGAAAAACTCAACGGCCAAGGCGAAGGACGAAGAGGAAAGCCCCGAAGACGCCGAGAGGTACACCTGCGAGACCTGCGGCAAGGTGTTTCGCCACAAGAGCAACTTCCAGAAACACCTGCAGCGCCACGCCCAGGGCAACATGTCCTGCAAGATGTGCCCCAAGAAGTTCCGCCTGGCGCGTGACCTCGCGAGACACGAGAAGACGCACTTCATGCCGAGCTACGTTTGCAGCGCGTGCGATTACGAGACCACCGTCATGGCCGCGCTGAGCATACACATGCTCCGGCACACGGACAAGTCCGAGCTGCCCTTCGAGTGCTCCAACTGCGACAAACGCTTCCGTAAGGCCCTTGACCTCCAGGAGCACTACAACGTGCACACCGGTGAGAAGCCCTTTGCGTGCCAGATCTGCCAGAGCGCGTTTTCCCTGAAACGACAACTCTCGGCCCATTGTCGACGCCTGCACCCGGAGATGAGGGCCAATAAGGTCACCAGCACCATGTGCGACACCTGCGGGCGTACCTTGGCGACCAAGCGATCGCTCTTTCGCCACATGCAAAGCCACAACCCCGTCAAGCTCTTCCTCTGCGACTATTGCGGCAAAAGCTTGTCTTCCGCGGAGCACCTGAAGAAACACCGGAGAATTCACACCGGAGAAAAACCTTACGTCTGCGATGCTTGTGGAAAAGGATTCACCGACTCGGAGAACTTGAGGATGCATCGGCGTGTCCACACGGGGGAAAAGCCCTACCAATGCGACCAGTGCCCCAAGGTCCTTTTTTAGTTTTTTTACGGGAGGGGGGGGGGGGTATTGTTTACTTGGCAAGATTTTAGTTGTTAGTCGCAATGTTCATTTAAGGGGTCGACCTGTGCAAAGTTTTCAAAATTCAATTTTTTTTCAACTTAATAAAGAGCTGAAGAGTCCTTGAAGGATCATCAAGGATTCCAATTACGAGTTGTGAATTTAAATTGCGGAATGTAGCTCACATTCTAAAAAAAGATGAGGTACGACGTTAAAAAAGACCATCGCAAGAGCTAAAGATTAGAAAATTTCATTTAATTTTTCAGGCCTAACTCTAAACCTTGTAGATTAAACCTCATCTCTAAGGATCAATCTTCAATTTTCAGAGTTATCTCTCACCTTTCAGGCTTTACCCCTAACTGATTTCGGTGTTGATCCTCAATCTTGAGGTTTGACCCTCATCTTTGAGGGTCAACTCTCATCTTTCAGGCTCAACCCTCAACCAATTTCATGGTTTACTCTCAACCTTTACGTTCAACCCTCAGTTTTCAGAGTAAACTCTGAATTGATTTAAAGGTCAAACCTCATCTTTGAGAACTTTTTAACCCTTCGGGGTTAATTTAACTTTTAGGCTCAACCTTCAACCGATTTCAGGGTTGACTTCAACCTTCTAGGTTTACTCTCAGTTTTCGGGCTTAGCCCTTAATCGATTTCAGGGTTAACCCTCAAACTTCAGCCCTAACTCTCAACTGATTTCACGATTAACCGTCGACCGATTTCAGGGTTCATTCTTAACCAATTTCAGAGTTAGCTCTCAATTTTCATACTTTACTCTAAACCGATTTCAGGGTTAACTCTCGACTTTCAGGCTTAACCTTCATATGTGAGAGTCAACTCTCAAATTTTAGGCTTAACTCTCAACTTTCAGACTCAGCCCTTAACCGTTTTCAGGGTTAACTCTCAATCTTCAGGGTTAACCTCCAACCTTGAAGATTAACTCTCAATTTTCAGAGTTGACGTTTGAGCGATACATGGTGATTTTATATGTACAAAAGCAATATTGAATGAACCATGTAATATTTTTTTGAAAGGTCCATTCTCAATGTACCTAAAACAAGAAACTAAAAATGCTCAGAGCAGACCTCGATTTTGAAGGGTCGATTTTGAAATTTGTGTGTATCAACTCTTGACTTTGAGAGTTTACCCTCAAATTTGAGTGTTATATCTTAAGATTATGGGTTCAACCTGAAAGTTGAGGATTAATCCCTAAAATTGAAGGCTAACCCTGAAGTTAAGTGGTACAAATAACCCTAAAAGTTAGTGATAAAAGTTGAAATTCGAGAGTTAACACTCAAATTTCAGGGTTACCCCTCAAGATTGAGGGTTTACCTTGGAAGTTAAGAATGGAAGTCAAAGATTAACCTTAAAAAAATTAAGGGGAATTTCCATGACAAAAAAAATGGAATCGCAATTGAAGCTGACTGGTCAGTCGTCAAAAAGACAATTTATTTAATCTCATCATGGCTGTCATACACAGGTAGACCCTCTTAATTTATCGTAAAGTGAAATTCTTTTCAAAATTTGTTCTGAATGTAAATTTTAAAATTTCATTATCCTGGCAAAGTTTTAGTGCAATACTTTAATGCTCCATTTGTTAATTTGTTAAATTTTAAATTAGAGTATTTAATATACATTTGTCCTTCAGATCGATAGAAATGAATGATTTGTGGTATTTTTTCTTGAAATTATACAGTGACATTAATGAATTAAATATAGAAATATAATACATTGAAAATACATGGACAAGATAAATTAATCTTTTTAAATTTGGGAGTCTTTCGACAGAATTTAATCTTCTTCTCATATCTTAATTGCCAAATATCCTACGATAGCAGAGGCACAAATCAATATATTTTTTTCATACTTTCATACACTTTTTTTTTAATTGCGTATTAATATTGAAAAGGTTTTTATTGAGAAAAGAATTGTTAATAGTTAGGGTGGAACCTAACAATTTTTATTTGCGATTTATTGCATTATTGTACACGTAAGTCTTATGACATCTTTTATACATAATGATTTGAAAAATAAAAAACTGCAGAGTAGCACAGACTTTGCCAGAATTTTAAAAAAATTTATTGGACTTGCATAACTGCCTAGTGATAAACCATATATTATTGTAAAAAAAATCGTTAGTTTTTTAAAACATTATATATAATAATTAAATTGCTTCCAAAATTTGATATTCATATAAGTATCTGTCATTAGAAAAATAATTATGTGAATACCTTGAAAAATTATTTTGTGAATTCAAAGACGAATTGGTTTCAGTTTGGAGAGTGAGTAAAATTCAGGTGTGTGTGTGTGTGTGTGTGTGTGTGCGTGTGTTTTTTTACATTAATTCAGTAATTGTAGGCTTGAAAGAGAGCAATTTCGTCAAATTCTAGAGGTCATTTATATGTGTTATACATATATATAAATTATATGCCAAATATGGGTTATCGTTTCCTAAGAGATTAACAAAGAAAAAGTTTCTAAATTCAAAAGAAAATAAAAATCGTGAAGAAAAATAACGAGAACCGTGATTTCAAGTTCTGAATTTGAATATCTCCTCAAGGACATGCAATCTAAATACTGCTCGAAAGAAAAATGAATAGAACCCTCCAAATATAAACCAATTCATATGCTCTATACACTAATTCTTCTCCAGAACCTACAATCGGTCAATTTTGCATTTTTTAGGCATTTAGCCAGAGGTCGACGTTGACAATTCACAGGAGAGGTCACACCGGGGAAAGACCTTACGTTTGTCAATTATGTGGTCGTGGATTCTCCTGCCAAGGCAATCTCACGGCGCACCAGAAAACAACGTGTATTTAGTGTCCTTTTACTTGGTGTCCTTGTTTTTCGAGCATGAATTGAAGACTTTTATTCCTATTTTGAGGGTGGAAGTGTTACATGTGATAAAGACTGAACCGCAAGGATGTCTACATTCCAAGAAATCGTGCTTTTCTTACTCGACGTTATTGTAACCTCGGATATCTCCTCCCAACGTAGCCACAAAATTTTTTATTGTATTCGTAGAAGCTTTTCCAAGATAAGGCGAAATGATTTGATGTAATTCTGGCATAGAAATCTCGTTACTCATCCAGTTCGAAATTTTTTAAATCGTTTTCCAACCCTCGGTTGATAAAATATCGTACGTAACTAGGACAGAAATTTTAGATTCGTTCGTTTATATGAAATTAAAGTCCTAGTTACATAATCAGGGGTATGACTCTCCCCGCCGAAATGCATGTAAAGCTGTAACCCATTAACGTCCTTGCTGAACTAAACCGCCAGAGGCGCTGGCAGTGATGTTGCCCGAGAGAAAAGCATCGGATCTCTCTCTTTCAGTTTCTCATTGGTTGAAAGCGATCAATCAGATCCTACGAAAGAGAGGTCCAATAGTTTTCTCCCGGGCAACATCACTGCGAGCGCCTCTGGTGGTTTAGTTCAGCAAGGACGTTAATGGGTTAACTTTTTCAGCGTCCTGTCATACCCCTGTACATAAAAAGTATTATGTGATAATCGGGATCAAAAATGCCCTGAAAGGAGAACCATTTTTTTGCGCATTTCACTTACGTACTTTTTCGATGTCCACTTTTCTGAATAAAGAGCCATTGAAGAATTATGTTGCTGCGTCTGTTTAATCAGCGGTGCCTTCTCAACTTCTCAACGTCCCACGACGCGCGATCTGATGACGCATATTTTTTGTAACGCATTATCTCTGGATCGTTTCAGGGCCATATTTGAAGTGATCGAGATAGGATCGGAAGCTGAATACGCCCATTGGGACCCAAAAGTGTGCCCATTCTGCGAGAAGCACTTGAAAAACGAAAAGCAAGTTGAGCGTCACGTGAACAGCGTCCACTCGAGACCCCACAAGTGTCAGACCTGTCGCAAGTCCTTCTTCACGGAACATAGCCTCAATTCCCACGCTAAGATCCACGATCCCGCGGTTCATTTCGAGTGCGATGTCTGCCACCTCAAGTACAAACGCGGGGAAAGCCTCAAGCAGCACTACACTCGCGTCCATAGCTCGATGGAACCCAAATTCGTCTGCCATTACTGCAACAAAAGGTACAAACTCAAGTTGGACCTTCTCCTACACATAAGCAGGACTCATATGTGCGATATTCAGGTTTGCCGCTTCTGCAGTAAATCCGTCAAGGACATTAAAGGTCACGAGTGGCGCCACCAGATGCGTGAGCGTAGAAAGGACTACCCCTGCAGTCTGTGCTACAAGAAATTCCGCTCCCAGACGAGCCTCGATAACCACATTCTTAGGCACCGAGAAATGTACACTTGCGGCGAGTGCGGTTCGGAGTTCTCGGGCCCGACCCAGTTACGGAACCACAAGCTTCGGCACAAACCTGGCACACCGTGCACCATTTGCGGTAAAGAGTTCTTCTCCAGGAGCAACTTTTATCAGCACGTCCTCACCCACCAAAACGTCAGGCCGTATAAGTGCGACGTCTGTAGGGAGGATTTCACCCAGAGGTCGAGTCTGCTACGTCATCGCAAAATCCATCCCGGACCACTGCCTCCGCTCACGGCCCCGACTGCCATCGCAGAGCTGGCCAAAAAAATTCTGAGCAAATATTAATTTTCGGGAATGCACTTGAAAGCAGTCTTGTTTTTCTGTCATACTCGAGTGATATTCGCAAATTTTGTTTTTGTATGTTTATCGTTGGAGGAAGAATAAAACGATGTGGATAACGAAGAGGTTCTTGCTTTCGATCCAACCCTGGACTGTTCTTTCGTCTTTTTTTTTTTTCATCTGACACTAATCGTTTTGTGTTTCTTCCAGAACAGTAGTATTACATCCATTGCCGATCCGGTTGGTTCAGCTTGAGAGACAGTTGAAGGTTCTACCATTTGGAATATGTGGAATGTTGAATACATTGTCCAACTTCTTGAGCAGTACAGGTGGAGCCAAGTCATGGTTTCCCTATTTGATGTAGAATCATAATTTATGATTAATAAACATTGAAATAAATATACTAGGGGAGATTCACCCCTTGCACGCATAGCGCGCCATCTACTATTTGTTAGAGTTTTATTTCAAATTCAACGTTGTGTGTGTGGATGGGTGTGAATATAAATAAAAACATAGTTAAATATCAATATGAATATAAACATTTCATTTTATACTCATATTGGGATTCCTCCCCCCCCCCCCAATACAAATGTTTAGAGTCGGAAGGGGGGGGTCTTTCAACCACTTAATAATTTTGTACTCATTTGACATGGACTTCCGACCATAAAATTTCATGAAAGCTTGATTTTACAAAATTAAAATGTGTGGTAGCTGCAACGTTTTTAAATACATGAGCTCGAGTTTTCCAGTTGTCTTGTTTCTACCCATTCAAAAGTGAAGCTTGTTACAGTGTATTGCAAAATTTTATAGGGAGTAAAAAGGATCAACTTTGAGCTTACCTGCAAATGGATGAAGAGTTATAGAAAGGAATGATAACCAATATGATTGATGACATTGTCGGTGGAACATTCTAGAAAAAAAGACAATGCTTAGTATTCGATTTTTATGTTTTCATATAAGTTGCAAACATCTGACGAGTTGTTCCTGTTTCAGGACGAAAAGGGGTGAATTCATCTGCGAGTTGTGCAATAAAAGCTTCAAGCAACGCACAAAATTGACACGCCACCTGACGGGAAAGCACGGCACCCAACGCCCGTTTCCTTGCGACTTTTACGGTTGCAACAAGGCTTTCAAGTATAAATGCGACCTCAAATCGCACAAACTTCTCCACAATACAGAGATATTTTACGCCTGCGAGCAATGCGAGTACCGCGCGAGGAGCAAAAACAACCTCAAGAATCATCACATACGAAAACATACGACCCAGCATAAATTCGAATGCTCGGTGTGCTCGAAGAAATTCAAGATCAAATGGGATCTGAAAGCGCACGCCGCGATTCATCTAGAGAAATGCCTTGTATGCGAGATATGCGGGCGTTTGTACACTAGCGAACATACGCTCTCCAAACACCGCAAAATGGCGCACGAGAACGACTATAAATTTCGCTGCGAGTTGTGCGGAAAACGCTTGATGACCAAGGAAAATCTACAAAGCCACATGTCCCTCCACGAGCAAGCTCACGAGTGCAACGACTGCGGGAAAGTATTCCTCTTGAAGCGCTATCTACAAATGCATCGCAAGACGCACTTCTAAAGACGTATTGCCATGTATCGGTGATGTACGAAGGCGACAATAAAGCTCGAAAAAGTAATTTTAGCGAAAATCATTATTTAAGGAAAAGTTACCTTATTCGATGTCGTGCTTGAGGTAGTGATGGGCGATACGTATCGATATATCGGGAATATCGATATGTTAGATATGTAGAACTTTTCATATCGATGCATTTATTAATCGTTATTTCGATATTTTCGTTGCGATATCAAACGGTATTAGTGATAGACACAACATTTTTCGTATTAATGTTTTTTTTTTTTTTAATTTGCTCATTCGGCATTTAAGTCGGTGATTTTTTCCAAAGTCAATTATATACTTTTTTTTCTACAATTTTATAGTGACTTGGATGGACTGTAGAAAAAAAATCTTCAGTTGTAAGTTTTAAAAACATAATTAATTGCAGGAATATACGATAAACTTTCAGAATCTTTCATAACGATATTCTTATTATTTTCTTATAAAATAAATGTCTTAAATCTATGCTATAAATTTACGTCACTAAAACTTTTGTAATAATTTATTATAAATGTATAAATTATTAGGAATTTATCAAGTAACTGTTCTATGAACCGATTAATAAATTTAGTTACAATTTATGAAACTTTAGATTCTAGAGCATAAAATTCTGAAACTTGTATAGGAGTCTATAAAAATCT
The DNA here is from genome assembly GCA_028476575.1 of Platygaster robiniae. Taxonomy (NCBI): domain Eukaryota; kingdom Metazoa; phylum Arthropoda; class Insecta; order Hymenoptera; family Platygastridae; genus Platygaster; species Platygaster robiniae. The sequence continues at coordinate 30,691,205 of CM052019.1, forward strand.
TTAAATCTGCTAGAAAATCTTACGAAATTCAATAAGTACCAAAAGAATCAGAAATTCTGTAAATTAAATAGATAAATACTGTTTTAATTATTTTAAAGAATTGAATAATGCTGAAAATTGATGAATTCCGAAATTTCATTTTTGAGTTTCATCAATAAATATCGTTCACTAGAGGATTAAATTTTTAAAATTTGCATTGAAATCTATGAAAAACCTAAAAATCTAACAGAAATCAATGGATACAAAAAATACCAACATTTTTTAAATTGTAATTGCTGATTGAATTTTTTCAAACATCTATATATAAAGGATTAAGAATTCAATGAAATTTTGATTTCTAGAGCATTATTATGTTTGCGCGCGCGCGCGCGTGTGTGTGCGTGCGTGTGTGAATCTTTCAAAAATACACCAAATACTACAAGTACTTGAAATCTATAATTTTTTTGAATAATTTTTCAGGATAATCAAAAAATTTCGATTTCAAAATAGGAAATTCTGTACTATTTTATAAATAATAAAAAATTGGCACTAAATTTTTCAATGCCAGAAATTATCAAATGCTAAAAAAATTCGTTAAATATTCGAAATACCGAAGAAATACGAAAAATATTGAAAGAAATATAAATTCAACGGCTGAGATGAAAATCTGGACATATCGCTAAAATTTGTAAGACGCGAACAAAGCCGGGTTGCGGTGAATCCCAATTTCGTACATGATTTATTACGGTTTGTCATCACAAAAGTTTTTACGAATTGTTCCACGTCCATTGAGGTAAACCTAATTTTCGAAACGCTTACAGATTTTTAAACAGTCGTAATTATTAAAATCTGTTGATTTTCAAAGAATTTTACATTTATATAAGAGAATTTTTTTTTACTTTTATAGCCAATTTACGGAAAATTTACAATGTTCAGATATTGAAAAAATGTTTCATCTCTGATTAATAAAAGTCCATTATCATTTTCAAGATAAGACAAAATCACTACTATAATCAATAATGTATAAAAAATTATAATTTAAGGAATTTTTTATACATATTTTCAATGGTTCTAATTCACCAATATTCAGCCATCTGAGCAATTCATTTAGATTTACGTGGTTGATTACACGGTGGAACAAAAATTGAATTTTGGCAAAATCTGAAGAAAGAAAGGCAATATGTACGTAATGACCTAAACTTATAATCTTGAAATTTTTTGCTTCATCACGATGCATTAACATGTAATAATTTTTTAAAGATTTAATTAATTAAAATCTGTATCTTTTTCAGTTTTCATGCTCTTGGATCGTGAAAGAAACTATGTTGTTCAGTCGTTTTCGTGAATACCAAATATGCAATTGACTTAATGATTTAATTGTTGCTTCAACAATTTAGTTTTTAATTATGGATGCACTACGCTAATTAGCGTAGTGAAAAATGTTAAAAAAATGAAAAAAATATCACAAATGTGTGAACTTCGAAAATCTTTTAAAATTTGTGTACGGTAAATCTCTGAGGACTTGCCATTACGGTAAATCTACATGAATTTATCATGTTTTAAGCGATATGGATTTTGTAGGCGGCAAAAATTGAAAAAGCATATTAACTGATATCAACTGTTGACAATTAAAAGCAACGTGGAAAATTTCTGAAGATTGTGAGGATTGTGAGGTTTTGGGAAAATGTCCATAATTCTGAAAAATTGCAAATATTTTTGAAAATTACAAAAGTCAGAGAAAATAAGAGAATTTCAGAAAAATATAATATCCGATAGAATCAGATGTATTTTGTATATTGAAACAAATCTGGACGAAATTCACAGAATATTTTGAGTTCTTTTGAACGTTCTGATTATTCGGCATTCTTCCATTCACACTAATTTTTGTAATTCACCATAATTTTTGCAGTTTTTCAGGATCAGCGGAATTTTCTACAATCCTCACAGTCTTAAAAAATTTCCCATATTGCTTTAAATTGTCAATAATTAACAGATTTTTCAAATTTTTGCCGCTGAGAAAATCAATATCGCTCATCACAAGGTGATAGGTTCGATTATGGACACCCCTGCGCATCTTTTGACAGAGAGCAGGATAGGTTGTTCCGAGAAATGTCATTTGTGTATAATGACATTATGTCCTATTTGTGCTAAATACCAAAGTGAATAGACACGTGTACTTTGTGTTATTAACAAATTTGTTTTTCTATGGCTGAAAATAATAACGAAAATTTCTTCAAACGATTTCAATAGTGTTATGAATCGAAGTAAAATAATCAAGAAGACGAGAGAAATACATATTTATTCAGTAAATTTCTTACAGTTTGCGATTTATCATCGATTGCAATCAATATGTTGACACCAAAAAAGTCTTTCCCCACTTCTCGAGATGACTGCAAAATCCGGTTAAAGGAAAAAATTGGAAAGATCTGTTAATTATTGGCAATTCAAAGCAATATGGGAATATTTCGAACATTTATTTTCATCTACAATATTGCAAATTCATCAAACGTGTTACGAAAGTAATTTGTTGTAACTTTGTAAGTACATGATATTTTTGAATAAACATACCGGTCTCTGATAAATCTATTTGAAAATGTGACGATGAGAAATTGTGCAAATTAGATGAGTCACTGATAACAATCCAAGCAAAGAAATAAATGCGAGAACACATTAGAAATATGCCGAGTCCAAACGAAGCAAACATACACAAGTTGCGGCGAAAAACCGAACATCGCGATGTTCGGGTTTTCATCGCAACCCGACTTTGTTCTCGTCTTACAAATTTCAATGATATGTATAGATTTTCATCTCAGTCGGCCAATTTGAGAAGATGCTGTTTACTGAATAATCCTTGCAAATAAGTACAAAAAGTTTATTAAACTTGGAATCCTAAAGCACAATTGTTTAGGAATCTAAATTATAGTTTTCCAAAAAAAAAAATCTATAAAAATAATACAAAAAAATTCGGAACAGTTTTATGAATACTTAAAAATTCGAGAAACAGAAATTTTTTTACAATTCAGGTATGCATAATTGTTGCTAAAATTTATGAAACTGTTGAAAAATCTCAAAAATTTTGAATTTTATGGGACTGGGTTCTAGAAATCTACCTAGTAATTCATAAAAATACTAAAACATCGTTTCAATCGTCAAAAATATGAAAAACTTAGCGAAATAGGGAATTTCTATAATGTTTTTTGATGAAATAATTGAAATAATTTAAAAATACTTTAAACTGTGAATTCCAGGAAATCGCATATATTCGAAAAAAAAAAAAAAAAAAAAAAAACTATAAAATTATATAATACTAAAAAAAGTTTCAAAACTTCTCTAACTAAACCTTTAAAATTTAGAAAATCTTTACATCAATTTATAAGAATATTGAAAAATCCTTCTTATCGTATATATATAGACTAAAGAAATATAAAAAATATTCAAAGAACTAAGTATTAGTTGGCTAAAAAAAATTATTATTATTGCTAGTATTATTATTATTACACTCATCGCCCTCGATGTGCACCAAAAAAAAATACTGAAAAGCATGCTTTTTGCACCTGATTGGAGTGGGGGCTCCGCTCTGAAAGTCGGCAGCGCGTGCGCAATATGAAAATGTCACGCATATGTGCCTTCAATGTAAACATAACCTCTTTAATTGTGAGAGCCAATCAGATTTCGAATTTCTCGCCAACTTTCCGAGCGTGTTTTGGTGCAGAAAGCGAACGAAATCTGATGCACATTTCGGAGGTGCACGTCGAGGGCAATGAGTGTAGTTTGCTAAAAAAAACTAAATGTTATTATCATTAGTTTACCAAATAATTATTATTAGTTTAGTAAATAAGTATTATAATGGATGTGGGATTGCTCCTTCAAATTTCAAACTAAACCCCATCGATTCCCCAGAGCCAAGAAAACCACTTCTTTTAACAGTACCTATTGTTATTACATCCTCTAGCTTTCGACACTAATCCGGTGTCCTCATCAGGAGTCTCAACCTCCTCAAATTCCTCAACCTTTACCAGCACAACTATTTACTGCGCCAATTCAGCCGAAAAACTGTCTCATCGTCAATAAAAACTTGAATTTTTTCCAAAAACTGAGAAAGGAAACTCGAATATATACACAAATGCTAGCACCGACTGTGCCTAAGTCTCGTACTACAATGATCATTGTGCTACGAGAGTACATTGAATACTGCATACTAGTATCGTTAAGCAATCGATTGGGTTTTGTTGAAATGAGCATTCTTAGTTTACTATATAAGTATCATTAATTTACCAAGTTAATTTTATTGGTTTTCTCAAAGATCTGAATAGTAGTTTACAAAACGTTATATATGATAAAATATTTAAAAACAATAAATCTAGGAACATACTATTTCCTGCAAAATCTATTAAAATACGAAAAATTTGTTAACTCGAAATTATACAGAGAGCACCAATTTAGGGTAATCTTTATCATAGCTATCTAATAAAATATCAGAAAATCTCGAAACGTTTCGTGAAAAATAAAAAATACAAAAATAAAACAAATTTCCAAAATTTAGGCACAGACCATTGCATAAAAATCTATGAAATCACCAAAAATCTTCCAAATTCCGAATTCTAAGATATGAAATCTAGGAAATTAATGTAGAAATGTATAAAAATCGCAGAAAATATTTCAAATTGTATAGGTACTGAAAATACTAATCCATGAACTAACCGTTTTCTGGAAAATTTATCTAAATTAATGCTATACATATGCATATCGATATTTTTTTCCCCGATATATCAGTGATGAATATCCGATGATTTTAATAGATCTGATGAGCCGATATTGATATTTTTCGTTTCGATTCCCATTCCTAGCTTGAAGTGAATCAAACGGCTAGATGGCGCTGCACTCGAGTAGCGCCACCTACTGCGACGATTAGCTTCCAGTGTTACTCTTGTATGTCTCATTTCTCTCTTTCTTATAACTAACCATTCGCTCCTTGTTGAAGGGACAAACTGGAACGGTCGAAGGGGATAAAGACACTCGAGGAGCTCACCGTAACTTCCACCTGTGAAGTGTGTCATTTCGTGTTTCCGATGGAAAGCATGCTTCGCAGGCACCGAACGACGCATTTGAAGTTGCCCGTGACACGGTCCTCGAAAACCCAGTCTTCGCAGACCTGCCAAACCGAAGCACCTTCGCCAGAGTTGAGACCGGAGAAGGCGAAGAAGCCACGTAAGAAGTACCCCTGCGTAATATGTGACCGCGAGTACACCAAAAAATCGTATCTGATCTCCCATGAGAAACTGGCACATCCAAGTCTTATAAAAACCGAGAGTATCGAAATCATCGATCACGTCGAAGAGGTCAAGGTGGATGAGGAAGAAGCCACGCCTGTTGCACTGCAACCGGAGCCTGAAACTTTTCTTTCTTGCTCCCAGTGCGACTTCAAGACCACGAAAAAGAATTCCCTGACAGTTCACGTCGCGAAGAAACATCCTCTGGTGGATACGGGTGATGGGTTCCATTGCAACATATGCGACTTCAAGTGCACCAAGAAAACCACTCTCTACTCCCACAAGCGGCGCCATCGCCCGAAGCCGGACAATTTCCAGGTCTATGCCTGCGACGTGTGCGGCTTCAAGACCTGCCACAAGAGTTCTCTCAACTCTCATATCAAGCGCAAGCACAGCTTCCACAAGGACAACGACCAACGCGAGGTCTTCGCTTGCACAGAATGCGAGTACCGGACTCTGAGCAAGTACGAGCTCAAGGTTCACAATGCCAGAAGACATTCCGTTGATTTCAAATACCCGTGCGACATCTGCCCGAAAAAGTTCAAGGTTCTGACATTACTGTCTTCATTGGGTTATTTTTTGTTTTGTGGTTGTCAAAGAGGCAGAGCTTTTATGGTGTCCAGGGAGAATACAAAAGTTGAATATCTTGTTTCAAAATAATTTGATCAATAGTAAAATAGTACATTACGCTGCTAGGTGAAGAAGACTCAATAGGTCAATGTTTTCAGTATCAGTCGTAGTGGCACAATCAGACTAATTTTAGAGGAGCCATTAAAAGTTTTGCCATTGGGGCATAGGTTGGAAAAACATTTTTTTTTTTTTTTTGAGTTGGGGAAAGAGTTATTAGGAGAATATATTTCCCTCGTGATTTTATGATTTTGAATCTTTGACCATTTGATTTCATGAGAACGATTTTTCAATTCTTTTGTATTCCAGGAATGTTCAAATGACGTGAATAATAGTGTTCTGAGTGACACTTTTTTTTGTCATTTTTTATTGACGTGTTTCAGTCGTGGGATAAGATTTTTTCCAAGACTAAATATTTTTTATATTTCTTCGGTATTCATAGAATTGGAGGATTGTCTTATTTTATTATAAATTTCTATATAGATTTTCAGAATCTGATACTTAAGGGGACACAGAGGCCGTTTTCTCCGCCTCCTGCTTCCACTCATTTGTTTTCTGTTCTGTGCGTCTTTCTCGCACTTCAGCAGCCTCTGTGTCACCTGAAGAGTCGAATGTTATGAAAGATTTTTAGTATTTTTAAAGGTTTAAAAAAATAAATATCAACATAGTTTCAAGGTATTTTTTAGGTTCCTAGAATTTTCGTACATTTTTGTATTTGTAAAAATATTTAGTATTATCTGCTTTTTGTAAATGTCTACAGTTTCTGTGAATTAGCTACAGTTTTCTTGAATTTGATGCTATAAAATTGAAAGTTTCAGATATTTTCAGTATTGCAATAGATTTTTTCAGAAAATAGTGACTTTGATATAGATTTCCAATACTATTTGTATTTTTTAGTATTTTTAGTATTAGTATTTCACTAATTTTATTATTTGTATTTTAGTACAGTGAACTTCCACCTATCTAGACCTGTTGAAAATGTAAACATTCAGCTATCTAGAGTCGAGAGGGGCTCCCACCATTCCAAAATTCTACGTGGTTTTCAAAGCCTATTCTTATTAGCTCGCGCGTGAGAATGATCTAGGCCAATCAGCGATCTTGGGTAGCACACGAAAACAAATTCTAGCGTAAAACAAAATACAATCACACGCATTCAAAGTTCCTGCCATTTAACTCTTCTGTCCCATAGGTCGCGCAATTGTTGGTGGTGGGAGTTGAAGGGAAACCTTTCACTCTAGATAACTGAAAGAATACGGTCTAGATAAGTGGAAGTCTAGATAAGTGAAGGTCTAGATAAGTGGAAGTTCACTGTATTATTATTGTCAGCATCAGTATCATTAATAGTATTAGAACTTGAGTATTTTTAGTGTTATAATTATAGCATTTTCAATATTTCTATTGTTTTTAGTATTGGTTTTTAATTTTTTACTAACAGTATTTTAGTATTTTTATTATTGGTATTTCACTATTTTTTGTATTAGTATTTTAATAATTTTAGTATTAATATTTTCAGTATTAGTATTATTAATAGTATTAGAACTTGAGTATTTTGAGTACGAGTATTTTAGTGTCTTTAGTATTAGTATAATTTTTAGTATGTTTTTTAGACCTACAATTCCAGCATTTTCAGTATATGTATTATCAATAGTATTAGAACTTGAGTATTTTTAGTATTCTTTATGTTTTTAGTATTAGTTTTTAATTTTTTACCATCATTATCTTAACAGTTCAAAGTTTTCAAAAGAATTTTTATGTATTTCTATGCAAATTTTCGGAATTCAATGGTCCGAATTTGTGAGTTTCTTGCAAGTTTTGAAGTAAAGTATGTCTATATGAAGGAAAAGTATTTTTTAGTAATTATGGAATGTTTAAGGATTTGATAGTATTTTCATAGATACCTAGTATTTATGTGGATAGCTATATAGATTTCTTAAATGAGATGCTCTGAAATTGACATTAATATTAATTTTTCATATTTTTTAAAGATATCTAAGGAAACGTTTAAATATATTATAGGCATTTTATATACTTTCTGTATTTTCGTACTTTTTAGTATTCATAAAATTTTGTAGTGTTTTCTAGCATTTTTAAAGATATCTAGTATTCCTATGGATTGCTCTATACATTTTTAAAATTTGATGCTCTAAAATTAAAAATTACAGAGATCCTAGGTATTTCAAAAGATTTTTTACAAAAAAGTATCTTTGATACTAATTTCAGCGCCTTTAGTATTTATAAAAATTTTCAGTATCCAAACAATGTGTATCATTTTCTCTTATTTTCATGGATTTCTATATACATTTTTAGACTTCAATGTTCTAAACTTGAAAGTTTTATAAATTTGTGAGAAAGCTATATTCTACATGGATTCCAAGTATTGTCCGTATTTTTTAGTAATAATGGAATTTTAAAGAATTTCATGGTATTTTCATAAATTCCCAGTATTTTTGTCGACTGAAACATAAATCTCCAAAATTTGATGCTCTAGAATTCATATTCATATAAATTTTCAGTATTTTTATGAATTTCTGAGAATACATTTGTATGGGCTTGAGGTATTTCATAGACTGTTTTTTTCGTACTTTTCAGCGTTTGTAAATTTTGTAGTATTCTTTAATATTTTTCAAGATGTCAAGTATTTACATTCTTAAGTATACATTTTTTAATATTTGTAGCTCTGAATCCACAGTTATATGGATCTTGATTACATTTAATGAGATTTTTCAAAAAAACACTACTGTCATAAGCTTCCATCACTTTCAGTATTTTTCCAATGTCTACATGATTTAAAAGATTTTCTGGTATTTTCATGTAATCCAAATTAGATTTCTAAAATCCAATGCTCTGGACTTGAAGGTTTTTCAGATTTTTATATTTCTCAGTTATCTTCTGGGTTGAAACGATTTTTCAAATTTTCTATTTTAATTTTTCCAGCCAAACATTTAGAATTGTTCTCATTTTTGAGTTAGCGAAATAAAGAATTTTAAATTTCGTTTAACTTACATGAAACAATTTAGTTTAAAACGTTTAAAAACAATTTTATTTAATTTACATGAAACAATTTTTTATGTTTTCTAGATCCCACTCAGTACTTCTTGGATAGTTTTTATTCATTTCCATTATTTGTTATCATATTTATTGTTTTTGTTTTACTATTTACTACTCATTGTAATCATTTTCACATAAAGTAACAATTAAATTTAACCTCAATTTCAAAAAGGGCTTTGAACCTTGAAACTTCCTTCTATGCCCTCGAATTTAAAAAAGAGCATTTATAAAATAATTGTTAAAAAAAATTTTTCCATGTCTATAAACGCTCAAAAATACTTTTTTTTACTTATTTTTTCTCAGAGCGCCCTTTTAAAATTAATTGCATGATATTCAAGGTCAAGGGGGATCTGACGAATCACGTGAGATTCAGTCATCGCGAGGGACCGATCATATGCGACGTCTGCGGTGTGGAGAAGGCCAACTCGAATTCCCTGTACGTCCACCAGAAGTTCGCCCACTTCAAGGCCAAGTTCAAGTGCCCTCTTTGCAAGCGGAGAATGGTGTCACAGGAGAATTTGGACGAGCACATTCTGCGTCAGCACGAGAACAAAACCGACGTGGTGTGCAAGCATTGCGGGAAATCCTTCGCGAAGAGCTCGAGGCTGAAGGTCCACTTGAGGACGCACACTGGAGAGAAGCCGTTCCCTTGTCCACTTTGCGAGAAACATTTTGCCAGGAGAACTGCCCTCAAGCAGCATCTTCTGATTCATTTGGGATCAAAGCCCTACGTCTGTGACATATGCAGTAAGTTTATGCTGTTTTTCTTTACTTATTTATTTTTTTGGCGGGAGGGGAGGGGGGAGTTATAACGTAGATTGGCAGATAGATCGATAAAATTTGTCTCTGAAACAATATGGATGACATTCAAATCCAAGAATTTATTTTAGAACGAAATGAGAGTAGTTTATATATTGTATTCATCTGGTACTCAACATGGATATATTGGACGTAAAATATCGGTGTATCGATGTATCGCATTGATTTTCATGAATTCGTCAAAAACTAGTTCATAGATTCGTAGTTTTTTTTCAGCATTATTTTCAGTACATATACAATTTGAATGATTTTCTGATATTTATATGGATTTCAACATACTCTATGGGAAATATTGTAATAGTCTGTAATTAATGAATTACAATACTATTGCAACCGGCAGGGTAGATCCCTATTCAAATATGAAGTTTTGATGATATATGAATTCTGTATAGATTTTTGATAAAATACAATCGGGATTATTGACAAGTATCTGTTAAAATTCCAGTATTATCGATGTTTTGGGTTTTTTTTTTGTTTTTGTTTTTTTTTTATATATTGATTTTTTAAGAGTTTGAAGAATATTCAGATATTTTTAGTATTTTTATAGATTTCAATCTATATTCATAAAATACAAAGCTCCTTATTGATTTCGAGAAATTTTATTGATTTTCGAAATAATTTAATTAGCATTTACAAACATTTTTTAATTTTTTGGTACTCTTAGTATTTTGGTGTAATTATTGAATTTAATATTTTCTAGATTTATATGTAGGTTTTTATGATACAAAACTCTTGAATTAAGATTTGATCAATTTCAAAAAATTTCATGGATTTTCGAACGAATTTCGTAAGATTTTCAAACAAATTTTAGAACTTGTAGTATTTTTATAGTTTTCTACACATATTTTTGATACACAAAGCTTTTGAATTCAAGTTTTATTAATTTCGTATTTTTTTATTTTCCCAATAATTAAATTAGTATTTATAAGTATCTTTTCATTGTTTAGTATTCCTAGTACTTTCGTTTATTTATTGATATTTCATACATAATATATTGGTATTCCGCAAGATAAAAAATTTTTTACTGTTTTTACAGATTCCGATATGAATTTTTAGAATGCCATGCTCCAGAATTGAAAGTTGTATAGACTGTTAGTATATTTATTAATTGTTTAAAGGACGGATACTCCGTAAATTCTCGATTATTTAATTAATAATTGATAAATTACTCTGAAAATTTTTGTGAAATAAATTCATAATATTGGCTTTCAAGTACATTTATCTTGCATGAAGAAAATCATGAGAATATCTTTATAAAAGAATCTAAAAGTTTTTTCTATATTCCTAAAGTTATATTTTTGAAACTGACAACCATAGGCTTTCCTCCATATGAACCATGTCACTATGATTTTTTGAGATTCGAGAAATTCTAAAATAAAGAATGAACTCCGGAAGAAATCACTCGCCTGAATTCTGAACAAGTAAATTTAAAGAAAACATTGAAAGTATAATTTTTGTCTCAAATTCGAAGAGATCGGTATACAAAGAGGTTGCTACATCGTTTAATATCGTAACATAAATATCGATATAACAATGGTCAGTTGATGAATATATCGATATAAAAGGCCTGATATGTAGAAAAAATATGTGGATATAGAAGCCTGACATATTGAAAATGTGTAGATGTAAAAAAACTGATGCAGAAAAATATATCAATATTCAGATATATTGATAAATGTATCGTTATTTCGAATTATTTAACGATGAATATTGCTTATCTGTAGCCCATGTGTATATATTTTGAAAATCAAATACATTCAGAAACCAAAATAACGAAGACTTATTTGTTTCAGACAAGGCATTCAGCCAGAAACCAGGACTCATCAGTCACCGCAAGTCACATCCGGGCATTCACCCTCCATTGCCCCGAGTACCCATCGACCACATTCTGAGCGATATTTTGCCAAGCTAATCCTCTCATAATTGTTGACCAATTTTACGTTTCATACCATATTTTAAGTTTTTATAAACTGTACTATGTTTATTACCGCAATACAAAAACAAGCAACGAAGTACTTGACTGGTTTCCTTTGATCCCGAACCCAAAATAACTAATTCCTGATTCCACCTCCACTGTCTTTCTAATTCTACTTTTGTCTTTCCAGGGTCATCGTCAAAAATTGGCACTTAACATTTGGCAACGAATCCATATCGATGCAGCCTTGGAAGATCGTGAAATTCAACGGGACTATGTTCCACGCTTTTGTTCCTCGTCAAATCAAAGACAGGAACCAGAAACTGCCGAAAGTTGAAGAAAGGGAAGGATTTGAAAACATGGAAAAATATAAAAGTGGAAATTATGAGGATGATTTCATGGAGGGGGAAGATTTAGTTGACGTTTCTGACGAATTTTTCGATCAAAAGTTTGAGACGATAGTTCCTATAAAAAATGAAAAAGCATGTAAGAAGTTTCACTTGGGACCTTCGATAGAATTGATATCAAAGGTTCCTGTTGAGGAAGACTCTGATAGAATGTACAAGTGCATGACTCGTGGGGAAGTTAACGTGGGGCTGGGTCCCTACAAGGAAGTTCCCAATGAGAGCAGTAGCTTGGAGGAACCCGCTAAGGAAACGACGCTAAGTTATAACTGCAGTTTGTGTGATTACGTCAGTTTAAGTAAAGTTGTTTTACAGTCACACATCAATCTGGTACACTTGAAGAGAAAAAGCGTCACGGTGGACAGCGAGATTACAGCTGGGAAAGAGTACATCTGCGAAGTCTGTGAATACACGTGTGCCAACAAAAAGCGTTTAAGAGAGCACGTTCTTCGAAAGCATGATCCGGAATTCAAGCACCAGTGCGACACTTGCGGGAAAAAGTTCAAGGTAAATGATGGAGGTTTTTTTTGTTGACATTTTATATAAGTTTGCTGGTAATGTAGGAGATGGTGGTTGACAAATTTTTTATTACGTTGTGTGACCATCGAATCGAATTTTCGATGTTGTTGTTCCCTTTTTTTAAGCAGTATGGGATTTGTGAGTTTCAGGCTGATTGATAGTTTGAGTAGGTTTGTGAGTTCCTTAGTAACCCTGAATCTTATGAAAATGCTATAAGGATATGAATTTCTGTATAAGGTGACCTTTTAAAAACCCTATCAAAACAGATACTTTCTAATGAGACCTTTTAAACCTTCTGAGGAATTGAATGGTTGAAGAATTTTCAGTTTCTCTATACAGATTTTACAATTCTTTAACAGAGATTATAATTTCCTCATAAGGAAATAACATTTCCTTAAAAATAATTGAAATTTGTTCATTAGGAATTGAAATTTCTTTACAATAAATTTGAATTTCTTTAAAAGAAATCATCATTCCCTTCCGAGTAATTAGAATGTCTTTTTAAAGTTCTCAATGTCACAGTTCCTTTTAAAGATTTGCAATTTCCTTGTGAGGAATTAGAATTTCTTCACAAGGAATCAAAATTATCTCATAGGGTACTAAAATTTATATATAAAGCATCGAATTCTCTTATGAGGAATTCAAACTTCTCTGTGAGGAATTGAAATTTTCTTATAAGGAATTGAAATTGCTTTGTGAAAAATTTAATTTTCTTTTAAGGATCTCAATTTTACAGTTCCTTAAAAAAATTTGCAATATCCTTGTGAGGAATTGGGATTTACTTGTAAGGAAATAAAATTTCTTCATAAGCAATTGAAATTATTTCGTAAGAATTGAAATTTCCTAACAATGAATTAAAATTTCTTTATAAGGAATTACCGTTTCCTTCGAGGAATAGAAATTTCTCTTTCAAGAATTAAAATTTCTTTTAAAGGTTTTCAATTTCACAGTTACTTTTAAGGATTTGCAATTTCCTTGTGAGGAATTGAAATTACTTCATGAGGAATTAAAATTCTCTAATAAACAACTAAAATTTCTTTAGGAAAAATAAGAATTTCCTGATAGGAATTTAAATTGCTTTCTAAGAAATTGAAATTTCCATTAAGGGAACGCGAATTTCTTTATAAGTAATCAAAATTTCTTCATGAGTAATTGACATTTTCTTGTGAGAAATTAAAATTTTTTCATAAAGAATTAAAATTTCCTCACAAGGAATTAAAATTTCCTTTTAAAATTTCCAATTTTAGTTCCTAATGAGGATATGCAATTCCCTTGTGAGGAATTGAAGTTTTTTTTTAAAGAATTGAAATTCCTGTGTAAGTAATTGAAATTTCCTTATTTGGAGTTAAAATTTCTTCATAAGGAACTAACATTTCTTTCTAAGGAAATGAAATTTTTTATAAGAAATCAAAATTTCCTCATAAGGGATTAAAATTTCCGTATAGGAAACTAAAACTTATTTATAAGAAATCGAAATTTCTTTAAAAACAATTAAAATTTCTTCTAAGGTTACCAATTTTCCAGTTACTTAAAATAATTTGCAAAATCCTTGTGAGGAATTTCAATTTCCTCATAAGGAATTAAAATTTCTGTATAAAGAATTGAAATTTCCTTGCAAGGAAATAAAATTTTTTATTAGGAAATTAAATTTTTTTATAAGGTTTTCAATTTTACAGTTCCTCATAAGGATTGGCAACTTCCTTGTCGTAAATTGACATTTTTCTTATAGGGAACTAAAATTACTTAGTAAGAAACTGAAATTTCTTTTTAAGGTTCTTAATTTTACAGTTCCTTATAAAGATTTGCGATTTATTTATGATTTTCTTGTGAATTTTCGAATAAAAAATTAGAATTTCCTTATGAGAAATTTAAATTTCCAAGTAAAGAGTTCAGATTGTCTTTTAAGGAGTTGAAATTTCCTTATAAGGAATTGAAATTTTTTTAAGGTTCTCAATTATACAGTTCCTTATAAGAATCATAAATTTTCTTATGAGTTGTGATAACATGTGAAATCCGGGAACTTGATAGAAAATACTTATATAAGAAAAAAGTCAATACATCAATTAACAAATTTTCATTTATATCCCTAATAGTCCTCGTAGTATTATTCATCAATATTTCATTAGAATATTTTATATCGTTTTATTATGTGTTATTTTTAATTTAACATTATTTCTCAATTAAAAGTTTTAATTATAAAATAAGGAATTTTATAAAAAGTTTATGTTATGTAGTTGGTAATTTATCGTAATCTTAAAATTTATAGAGTTTCAGATAACTTCTAATGAAAATTTCAAACTCACAACTTATCAAAATAAACAAGCCACAAGACAAATGAAATGAAAAATTCATAAGTATTCAATTTGAAAAAGTTTATTCAAACTTTTTCGAAAACTAAAAATACATGAACATAACTTCTCATTCTAAAAATTTTTTTTTAACGTACAAAAAATTTATGTTTTCAATATAAATAGAAGAGTTGAATCTGAAAATATAGTCAAGTTGTTTCAGAATGCAAAATTCACGAATTTGGAATATTTTATTTGTAATATATTTATTTTTTTTATATTACCTCGATTATAGAGATTATACCCAAGAACATTTTGAAGATTCTAAGCTTAAAATCCGGTATTTTCATTTTCAGTTACAAAATCATGAAAATTAGATTTTGAATTCTCATGGTAATGGATTTTTCAAATGTGCAGAATGAAAATCATATAAAAGGATTCTGCAAATCGTTACATTTAAATATCGACTTGAGGCACAGCATCAATTCGGAAAGTCTTACCATATTCATGTATACTTAACTTTAGGAGTCATTATTCACATATTTTTTTATATACTGTCCGTTAAACTTAATAGTAATAACAACAAAGACTTTCTCTTAAAAATTAAGTGACGATTGCAGAAATCACCTTTTGTTTCTCTTTTTTATTTCGAATTATATCCACCCAATTTTTTTCAATTTTTATAAATTGCTCAAATTTCACTTCATGATATAAAAATACAAAATAATTGTTCTTAGAAATTTGGCGACCGATTTCAAAACAATCGTAAGTTACCAGTCTACAAGTATATTTTATTTTTAAAATCAAACATTTGAAACTTTACATTTTAAATTTCAACGATTGTAAATGGATCATTTGCAAATTAATGCAAAAAATTAGGAATAAAATTCATGCAGCCGATGAGTGTAACTGATCGCTCAGTCGTTGCAGCATTTCTAATCAAAATATTTGTTGCTCACGTTAAGGTCAAAGGGGACATGAGACTTCACATCCGGTTCAAGCACAAAGAGCTGGCGAGAGTCTGCGAGATTTGTGGTCGATCTTGCAGCAACAGTAACTCTTTGTACGTGCATCAGAAGTGGGCCCACTTCAAGCCTAACTTCGAGTGCTCCATCTGCAAACGTAGGATGGTGAGCCAGGAAAACCTGGATCAGCACATACTCTCTCAGCACGCCGACCCGAAAAGATTCGTGTGCCAGCAATGCGGAAAATCATTCAACGAGATGAATCGCCTCAAGCAACACCACATGACCCACACCGGGGAAAAACCCTATGAGTGCCACGTTTGCAGGAGAAGCTTCGCCAGAAGAACAGTTTATCGACAACATCTGCTCATACACACCGGGGAAAAACCCTACGTTTGTGATATTTGTGGTGAGTGGTTCAATAAAATTCACTTGGCACGGGTTTCAGTACTATCTCGTTTCAGTCCAACGTAGCAGTCTTCATTTTGAAACTTTTTATTTGACTTTTTGTGATTAATTGAAATCATGAAATTTGACATTTTGTTTCAGTCGAAAGTTAGTCTCTTTCTCAAAATTCGATAATCGACTTTTTTTGAGTATTCAATCTAGTGCCAGATTTGATTAGCCGAAAATTGCATATTTGAAATTTCTTCTTTTTGCATTTAGAAATCCTGAATTATAGAAGTGAATAAATGACTGAAATCTAAGTTGAAGACATTGTATTTTATACTTGGTATTCCCCATATTAAAAAATGTGAAACTGAAGAAATCGGAATTTTCAAAATTTGAATTGAAAAATTAACAACTCGTAAATGTTTAGAATTCTTCTTCTTTCGAATCTTTCCATTTATTCAAATTCGTATTCAGAGATTCTAAATTTTCAATGGTCTCTCATTTCAAACGATCAATTTACTCATATCCGAGTGACGAATTTTAAACTTTTTTCTATGCTCAAACTTAGATATTTGTAATTTAAGTTGTCGATATATTAAAATTCTCACTTTTATACTTCACATTTCAAAAATTATTACTTAAATTTTTTTGCAAGTTCCAAAAATTGGAAGTATAAATATTGAAATTGAGAATATGAATGTGAAGTTTCGACATACGCAAAATATTTGCTTTTTACATAAAATATCTGATATTGTTAAAATCACAATTGTATTATAACATAATTTCTAATTTCGCCATACTCATATTCACAAATGTTATACAATTCATCATTGGAAATGTCAAACTTTCCTTTTTTTCACATTTCGACTTGCAGATCATAAACTGTCAATGGTCAAAAATGAGAAATGTGAGTTGTAGTCAAATTGAAAAAAGGGTTGAAACCAAATTATACATATTGAAAATTAGAAACAAATAGTTGATAACAAATGCAGACGAATGGTAAGAATTCAGTCCTAGTTATTATTGTATTTTTTAGTGAAAATTCTCCTATTGGTATTGTATGAGTCCTGATTCAATTGGTAATGTATTAATCAAAAGAAAAAAAAATATCTTCTCTGTTGCAAAAGTGAACAGTTTCCTCTAACTTAAAAACACTTGATTCGTTCCAGGTAAGGCCTTCGCCCAAAAGCCAGGCCTGATCTGCCACCGGAAGTCTCATCCCGGAGATCTACCCCCACTTCCCGTTGTACGCATAGACCATATCATCACCGACTTCATGAAGAAGTACAAAGACCGGCCGGTTTCTTAGCCACGTTTAAACTCGACAGTATTTTTGTTATATGTACCCTTGAAGTTTTGTTGAAAATAAATTCTGACAGACAACTGACAGATGTTTTTCTTTTACCCCAGATTTCATCATCAGTGGACACTTGAATCTCGTTTCGTTTTACTGACTATTTGTACTGTTTCAGGACGCCGACCACTCGAAAACGTCGCGCGACTCGTACCACGAGGGGACGAAGGCGTGGGCGCAAAAGGGAAAAGAAAATCCCGGGTCGCTCTGTACCTGGAATAACGTACAATTGCACGAAATGCAATTACAGCTGTCGCCTTGAAACTACACTGAAGCGCCATGAAAAGGCGAAACATGACATGGATCGCTCTCTGCGCCACAAATGCACAGATTGCGAGCAAGAGTTCGAGTTCAAGGGCGCCCTCGACGCCCATTTCGCTCGAAAGCATGGCTACGATAATAACAAATTCGTTTGCGATATATGCAAGAAGCGCTTCAAGGTAAGGAAAATAGAATATAAGGTTAAGCTAACATGTGCATATATAAGGAATTGTGCATTTCCGCTCATATTTCAAAAACTTTTCTACATTTAATTCTGAAATAATGCCTAAAAAATACTTTTTAGGGTTGTTGATATTTTTAAAAATATTGATATCGATATTCATCGTTCGGAAAAAATATCATAATTTAGGCCGATATTTATCATTGAAAAAATATAGACATCCGATATATTGACGAAAATTTGGGTGTACGGTATCTTAAAAAAATATCGATATTTATTACGATATTTTCAAAAATATCAATATTTATCCTCAATAAATATCAGTAACCGATAAATATCATGGAAAAATACCGATATTTGATTTTTTTATCGATATTCGATATTCGATATCTTAAAAATATCGATATCGATAAATATCGGCGATAAAAATATCATCGCAAAAATATCAACATCGTCAGCAATAATATCGATACTTAAAAATATCAATAAAATATCAACAACCTTATTACTTTTATTATAAATAGTAATCATGAAAAATTTCAACAAGGATTACCAAACTATTTTTTGAGAATTTACAAAAAAAATCATAGGTGGCACAGAATATCTGTGCCCTTACGTGGAACTACGTCGTCAATGACAAGTCTGATTCTGAAACAACCGATACTTGTAGTACAGAATATCCTTGCTTTTTAAAAGAAAAAAAATCATATTGTCAAGTTTCACTCTTGAAAATATTCTAATTTGTTAAAAAATTACAATGTTTCATGAAAATCTTCTCTTTTCCCTAATCGTTGCCGTTGCATAGCTATTTACCCCCTTACCTCCAGCGCTGCCGTTGCCGTTGCATACCGTTTGACCCCTTACGATATAGAAAAGCGCGGGGAAAGACATAGTTCTGCGTCAAAAAAAAAAAAAACAACAACAACAAAAAAGACCATGCATAAAGTGTTACCGTATTTTGAAAGACGCAATGACAATATTTCTGACATATTTATATCATTTCAAAATTTGAATCAAATCACGAAAAATACTATATGTGTGAATTGTAGCTGCTTATGTAAGCAGATGTGGAACAGATGTAAATAAAAGCATCATAATTTGAGCGAGATATGAACAAACAGTTGCAATGTTGCCAAGTGTACCAACAAAAATGGTGGAGCCGAATGACATTAGCCACGCAAGACTGTGTGACTAACTTCAATTCCTTTCAAGTGCTAGAAATTGCCTTATGAGAGAAGTCAATTTAAGACTGGGAAAAATTTTTTACAGAAAAAAGCAAAATTGAATATAAAGAAAGAATGGGTTTTAGAGATACAAGTTTAATAATTTGTCAAAATTTTTATTTTTTAGAAATTAACATTGACACAGATTTTGAGTATCATATATTTCTAGAATTATCTTGTGTCCAATAGATTTCTAGTATTTTCAAGGATTGGTTTGTATATTTCTAACATTTAATGCTTTAGTCTTAGACATTTCAATGATTTTAAATGTTTTAATTGATTTTTCAGAGAGCAGTATCTTTTGTACTGATTATCAGTACTCGAGTTTTATTTATTTATTTATTTTTTTTCATTATTATTTATACAATGAAAGAATTTTCTGGTATTTTTGTGGATTTGCACGTACATTATTCGAATTATATGTTCTAGGTTCTGAACTTTTATAAATTTTAATTGAATCTACGTATTTTTTACATATTTATATTTCTAGCAGTTCCCCCATTTTGATATCTACAGGTATTTAATGAAATTTCTCAAAAAACAGTAGTTTCATGCTTTTTTCCTTACTTTTATAATTTCTTAAATATTTGTATGATTCGAAAGATTTTCTGGTATTTCATTAATTTTTAGGTAGATTTCAAGAATTCGATGCTGCAGCGTTTGAAATGTCTCAAATTTTCAGCATTTTCTAGATTTCAGTTATTTTTATTCTTAACTGTATCAAAAAAATGTATCGAATATTAATTTTCTTTGTTATTTCATTTTTACTCTATAAAAATTCGATAAATTTATAAAATATAATATTGTCATTTTATTTTGATTCATTTATTATTGTCATGAAATGAAAAAAAGTTATGTATAAATTTTGAGAACTCTAAATTTTTCGTTTTCAGCTAACTTAAATTCATTAATTATTATTTTCAAATATGTGGTCAATTTGCAGTATCAATATCTCCTTAATGCCACACAAAAAAGTTTTATAAATTCGTTAAATTTAGAATTTTCTATTTACTTTTCAATTATTCAATATTATTTTGTTTGGATTCCGATTTTTTTTATGTTTTTTTAATTTTTATATGAATTGTACATATTATTATTTTATTTTGATTTTTCGATTTTTATTTCTCCATATCCTACTACATTGTTTTTCATTATTTTTCATTATTTTATTCATAATATCAATATTTCATTAAATACCAATGAAAATTTTTTCAAGTTTGTTGAATTCTTTATTTTTATTTATTCATTATTTTAAAAAATTTTTGTATTTTTTATTTATTTAGTATTTTATAATTTTGATTTTCAAATCTACATTTTTTCATTTCCGATTACATTAATTTTCATCATTTCATGTATAATATCATCATTGTATTAAATTACCAAAAAAAATCACTAGCAATTTGTAGAATTGAAAAAAAATATTCGATTATCTTTTTATGATCTGAAAATAGTCTTTGAGTTAATCAATTGAATAACTTTATTTAACTCTAACATTCCCTTGTACATTCGTATGAATAGTATATAATTTATCTACATTCTATAATTTATAAAGTTAATCATCTTTCACTTGTATCATTAAATTTCCCAGATTGCTTAATAAATGCGCCAAATAAATAATATCACCATTCAACTATTAACAAATAATACATTTCAGTAATATTAATAAACAAATGTAGAATGTGTTACTTTTGAGGACCAAAAATTTGATTTTATGCTTTTTGTCTGTTACTCTTTGCACTTTCATGCCCTCAGGTATAATAAAAATAAAAATGTTGTGCTTTTGGTTTATATTGTAAGGTGAAAAATGACGTTGCCAACCACATCCGTCTCACACACGAGGAAAGAAGCGTGCTTTGTGAGTTCTGTGGAAAAGTCTGCAATTCCTCCAACTCCCTTTACGTGCACCTGAAGTGGTATCATCAAAACGTGTCGTACAAGTGCGAGTTGTGTCAGAAACGACTGGTAATTTCCATCCTTTTTTCACGTCACGTGAAAAAACTGTCATAAAAACATACATTGGTACAATTCATCAAATAGAATTGATTTTATTTTCAAGGCCCTTTCGAAATTTTAGAATGGCCTTAATCCTGCTCTCGTCCCTTCTGAAAATGAAGTTTAATTTGACGTCAGATCTGACATGAGAGATTGGCCAAATTTTATGTTTTTGTTTATTTGTTCTTTGTTGTATAATGTTCTCATTCTAACATTTCGCCTTTTCTCTTCTTAGGTGAGCAAAGAAAACTTGGAGAGTCACATGAAAGCCCAACATCGACCGAAGGAAAAGCCCATTTGCCCCGAGTGCGGGAAAAGCTTCGCCACGAAAAACACCCTTGCCAGGCACTCCGAGTCGGTACACCAAGGGGTGAAACTTCACGGCTGCAGCGTATGCAACAAGGCTTTCTACCAAAGCTCGCATCTTAAAACGCACATGCTCACTCACATGGAAAGCTCTTTCGCTTGTGAAATGTGCGGCAAAAGGTTTTCCCAAAAATCCGGATTGATGAGCCATCGCAAGAGGCACGCCAGTGCCGAACCCGTTCCCGTGGAAAAAGACTTCAGCATGTTTCTTAATTTGCTTTCCCAACCCCGTTGATTGTCCTCCATTGAGTCGACGTTACATTTTCAATCTGGTTTATTTGATGTTGAAATTTATTGTTCGTTGAGTTTTTCGAGTGTTGTTTTCGAAACACATACTCAAGATTCCGGAATTTTATTTGTGGTTGAGAGAACAATTTGCCTACTAAAAGTGTGTTGATTTTTCAAAAGGCGAAAAAAAATTCTTACCTAGTTTATTTATTTTTTTCCTGGTGCCCTTCACCGACTCATCTGGAAGGTTACCTGCAGAGTGGCAGCATAGGATATATATTATGCTTATGTTTTGTTTCTGTATGTAAAACAACTGCTTCAACTATGTAACAAAATCGGTTTTAAATTTCGTAAGAATGATAACCCTTAGAGAACGATGACCTATATTCGCCATATAAAATACATAAACGACGAATGTATGTCATGTTTACGACATATATATGACATGCGACATACGTATGTGATACATAATTGCTATTCGACATATGTCATAATATGTCATGTATATGGCATAAATGAAAAATATATGACGTATGAGTTATACATTTGACACAAATATGTCATTACATGTATACGTGTCAAATATATTCTAATATATCTGCTATGTATGTCAAATATATGCCATTTACATCTCGTATG
Source organism: Platygaster robiniae (assembly GCA_028476575.1). Taxonomy (NCBI): domain Eukaryota; kingdom Metazoa; phylum Arthropoda; class Insecta; order Hymenoptera; family Platygastridae; genus Platygaster; species Platygaster robiniae. The sequence goes on from CM052019.1 coordinate 30,713,676, forward strand.
TATGTACTATGTATGTCATATATGTTGTTTATATGTCCTATGTAGGTCTCCATTATCTAAGGGTAAGTATTTTTCAATACTCGTACTTACATGAACTTTATTTTAACAACTTCAAGGCTACTTTATCATAAAGTTTATTATAATCTGTAACAGTTGGTGAAATTTATTGATATTTTCTTATCCAACAAGTGTCATGATTTGTTAAAAATCGAAACCGTTGTACACAATACAGTAACTTTTCCAACTCTTTCACTATCTATATTTTGAGATATTTCAAAGAAATTGTTGAAAAGCTGCAGTTTTCAAAGACTATATGACTTAACTTTGTACATTGCAGCATTTCTTACAGAAAAAATAAGGTAATAAGGATCATTGTTATGCAACGAAAAACATATTAAAATACACTATTGTACAAAAGAAAACCAACATGAAAAAAGAAATGAAGTCTGTGAAGGCGTAAGAAATATGTACTTTTTTTTTATGTGAAACAAAGTCGAATTGGCTGACATAAATGACATTAATCGAAATTACTACATTTTTGTTTTATTTTTTGTTATTCCCTATCCTTACGCAAAAAAGTGTTGGAGGCCATGTTGTATATTTTATTTTACATTGTGAAAAACGTCTGTTTTTTCAAACTTTACTAAAACGGTATCTTATGTGTTTTAGGCGAATCTCCATGAATTACATGAAATCAATGAAGAGCCCATCAGCAGCGTCTAAGCTAATGTTCAAAAAAGACTCAAAAAGGGGAATCTGTAAGAGAAAAAACCCCAAAAATCGTAAATAGAGTAAAGAGAAAGAGTATGTGCAATTTTGCGACCATTCCCAAAAGAAAGTTTCTCACACCCTGAGCACACCCCATGAATGCTTCAGAGAATTTGGGATCCCTGGAGAAAGCATGGATGTCGAAAAGGAAGAAGATGGCTCCATGTATACTGATACCAATATTTTCGAAGATGAAACCGAAGACACTGTGGTCATCAAAGAAAAGTCTCCCACTTTGACAAAAGCACAGTCATTCTCAATCTCTGGAGAAACGATGAAGGCAAAAATTGAAGAAGGAAGCTCTGTACTTTTCTGCTCTAACCTCTTTGAAGACGAAATAGAAGAAGACTCTGTCACCCTGAAAGAACTCTGTCTCAGAACCCCTGACAAGCCTCTGCTGCTAAAAGCATCACCTTCATTCGAGTACAAGCAATGCGACAAAGCATTTGCCAGCAAAACTGAGCTGATATCACACAAACGGAGTGTACACAAGAGACAGCTCATGTTCTGCTGCCCAAAGTGCAAAGCTCTATTCAATTCTCTAGATAGCCTGAACGACCACATAGAAGAACGCATTAACAAAACAATGACTCCTACTTCCAGCGGTAACAAATTAGATGAGAGTCGCAAAAAACTTTCTCACGCGAACCCCTTCGAGTGTGAAACCTGCCAGAAAAAATTCAGTTCCCTGAAACTGCTCTTGGAGCACGTCAAAGTTCACTCCATGCCTACCCCAATGAAGGAAACTTACGCAATCCCAACACCGAGTCCCGAGGTTATAGAGTCAATTTTTGACATGCCCTTTGCAGCAGAACCCAACCTACTCTTCTTTCCCTCTCAATCCGTCAAACACAAAGTTATGGAATCTCACTCTTCACCTGAATTTCAAGGTCCAATGGAGCCTCTGCCTCTTCAAGTGTCATTGCTGGAATTCGAAACTCAAGATGCCTGCTCCACCCCTGTCAAGAAAAAAAGCCACCCAGAAGATATCTATTCCCATCATTTATTAGAAGTGACGTCTACGCACTTGGTTTGCAAGGAGTGCAAAAAAAAGTTTTTCTCGATCGCCATGTTTGAGAAGCACGTGTCCAACAACCACGTGGAACATTTTGCGAGTCTTATGGTAAGTCTTTCAAGAAAAAGCATCGCCTTCAAGAGCATCATAAAAGAGTCCATCTGGACCCGGAAGCCTATATGCAATGGTTCGCTTATACTTGTGACGTCTGCAATAAGAAGTACGTGACCAAACCCGCTCTCGATAGACATGTGTTCTATGTCTTCTAAAAGTGTTCGATTGCGATGTTTGCGGAAAGAGGTTCCATAGTAAGGCAGCTATCGCCAAGCACATGCCTCATCACTTCCCGAAGGAGACTTTTGAGTGCTTGAAATGTCATAAAGTATTCAAAAAAGATAACACCTTTAGGCAACATGCTCTTCTTCATTTTCCTGAGATGAAGCTATACAATTGCGATATTTGCAGTGCGTCTTTTACCCAGAAAGCAGGATTGTCCGGTCACAGGAAGAAGCATGGTGATAATTTACCACCGTTTCCTGCTATAAAGGTTCATCATATTGTTGATCAGTACTTCAAAAGGAGGCCAATCAAAGCTAAGAAGGAGAAGAAGAAGAAGAAGGCGAATGGTAATGAGGAAATGAAGGAAGATACAGTGAAAACGAAGGTGGATGAAGATGAAAAAATGAACGTGGATGAAGCAGAGGTAAAGAAAAATGAACTGGCGATGGTTGAAGGCGAAGAAGAATAAAGAAGCAAGAAATAAGGATGCATGAGGATGAACGAAGAAACTGGAAACGAATCTCAATTACAAGATGGACGAAGATAAATGCAATGACATTAAGATCAGGATAAAAAAAAACAGGATATGTTCTTACGACGACGCGTTTTCGTTCTGTTTGCCCATACTTAACAGTTGCCATGTTTTTTGGGATGCGCCAAAAAATTTAAATCCTTTTCTCGGAAACAAATGTTTGTCAACAATAATATTCACAGAGTAAAACTAAATTTTAATCATTGAATATGCTGTAAACTGAAAAGTGACGTTGCAAACGTAATAAAATAAGCCATTTTTCTCAAAGTTTTATGTTTTTCGGTAAAACTTGACTGATACACCCGCGTTAGCTTTTGTTATCTTCTTTCTTCTGCACGTTTGGAGTATACAAGCCATTTTCACAACTTTTAACATATTCAATGCTTTCCAAACTTATTTCAGTATTGTTTAGATTTTCGATCCACTGGAATCAACTGGAATACACTGTTTCTGATTGGCCAAAAGACATTTATAAACAAATATGGCGTCCGTTAGGTAAAGCCAATCAGAAGAAAGCTGGGCACAACTGGCTAAGAACATACCCTGTTTTTTTTAATCCTGAAGAAGACAAGACTGAATAATGCTATCTCGAAATGTTTTTATTTAATGTATCTTGTAGTTTTTCAGAATAGTTTCATCTTTCAGCCAACGTTCATGTTGGGAGTTTTTAAGGTTTAATACTGTGTAATCTTAAGATATTAACCCGTGACATCGAATGATTGATTAAACACATGTTCCACTTCGTGAGATTTAGAGATAATAATATTTGAAACTGTCGACGTAAAACATCGTTCTATGATTAGTAAGGCATATTTGCGTATTGGATTATTTTATATTTTATGTTTTCATTTGTCCTTACATAGATTAAGTACATTATTAACGATGTATTGAGTATTATTGATGGATCTCGTTATGATTAAAGCTGAATTTTTTGTAAATATTGGAGTATTTTATTAAAACCTATCTTGTTCCAAGAATTGTAAAAAAATTTGATATTTCAGAAATTCGGGAAATGGATATTTTTATGCAGAATTTAAATTTGTAACACAACATTCGGGAAGAGGATCGTCTTTATGCGAATTAACATATGGCGTACCATGTGACAAAAATTGTTGTACCAAATTTCTTTTTATCGAAATTTATTATTCACGCCCGACCGTTCTAGTCTTAACCGAATTTGATTGATTTTTATTTTATTTATTTATTCACGGTTTCATACAAAATTTTGTGTGTGCAATTCACCACAAAACCCGAATAGAAGCAAAGTTTCTGTCTACGGCCGCCAAAAACAAAACGAAAATAACAAAAAACAAAAAAAATCCCAATAAACAAAATAAACATGACTGATAACAGAAACCATACACTGCAAAAAATTTCCGGGACAAAATTAAGGAAAAATGCTGGATGTTTTTTTCAAAGTCAGTACCTTAAAATTTAATACATTTTAAAGCACCCTTGAAACGGGTATTAACGCACCATACTGTAAATTCATAGTGAACAGAATAAAAATATTCAATACTCGCGCGTTGTAAATATACAGCTTACATACTGAAAATTCAAGGTATACCTAGAGCGATATGTCAGGCACAGTATTTTCAATTCTCAAACTTACATCGATTTTAATGCACAGAACCTTAAATTTAATGCGGAAACTTATCCTTTTTTACTGTTCGGTACATTAAATTTGAATCTTAATATATAGCTTTAGGATATCGACGTGAATAACGACTTCATTTTCGAAATAGATATTAAAAAAATATGAAAAAAAAATTTTTATTGAAATAATATTGCTAAAAATTTCATTATTTTAATGTTGCACTGATATGGATACCAATTGCAACTGAAAACATGAGTTTTTGTAATTTAAAATATTTTATCCAATTCTGGGGTTAAACTGAACGCACGCAACCTAACCCCTACGCTATTTCCTACTTCGACAGGTACTTTGCGTTTTTATCGTCCTTACCTTACATGTCAATCCTGAAACTTTAGAATAGAAATAATTATTACGAAAAGTTTTTTATGTAGGGTTTTTACATTGTAATTTTATCTTTATAATATTTGTTCGAATCATTGTTTCGAATATTTTCTAGGTTCCGCTAAAACTTTCATTAAAATGCTTATATCTCTAATTTTAAATTGAAGAGCCTGAACAATCGACCCAAAAACAAAAATAACTCACTACAGTCTAGAGATAAAAAATAATAGACTCAAATTATCAATATTTGTTCAAACTTGATATCAACGATTTCTTTCGAAATTGATGTTTTTGTAAAACGCATATACATTACATGGTATTCGAGTGCACTAATAATGAATCTGGTGTCAGATTTTCAAAATTGATAAGTTTGAACTTTTTTAAACAATTACTTCCAATATTACAGTTTTTGCAAAGTGAACATGCCTTCCATGGTTTTCCGGGACGTTGATAATAAATCTGGTGACGTACTAACGAAATTAATTTGTTCAAACTTTTTAAGCAAGTACTTGAAAAATTGGAGTTGTTGCAAGTTGCATATGCTTTTCATTGTTTTGAGGTCAACTGATTATGAATATGGTGTCAGATTATCAAAATTGATTCGTTTGAACTTTTTTAAACAATTTTTTTCGAATTGGAAGTTCTACCAAGATTCGTATGCTTAATGCTTACCATGGTTTTCTGGCGCACTGATCATAAGTCTGATGTCAAATTGATGAAATCGATTTGTTTGAACCATTTGTTATTACAATTAATGAATACAAATTACATTTTTTCCAAGACACTTGAAAAATTTTATAAATACGCATCCCGCGAGAGCTATAATTTTTCAACTATTCATTTACAAATGGGAAAATAAATTAATAATCCATTATTGATGCCAAATGCATAAGCAAAGGAAAAAAAACATTATTCGCATACATATGTCGCGAACAACGTAAGTTCTATAAGTTAATTGTTTAAACAAATAGATTCCGTTAATTGGACACCAGCATTATGATCAGAGTACCCGAAAACCACGATCAACGTACATGCATCTTGCAAAAAATTCAATTTTGTAAGTAAGTGTTAAAAAGAACCAATTGAAAAATTGACAACCTATTATTTACTATCTTCAGCCTGGAGTGAAAATTTTTTTGGCTTTGCATGTGTTGTTGCCAAGGCTCTTATTTAAATGATATAAGCATTTTGACGAAGAGCATTGAGCCAACACTCTACAACACTCTCGTCAAGAGTACGTATCAAGTATTTTGCCGTTTTTTTAAATATTTACATCAAAAGTTTTCGCGTTTGGATATTATATCACATCTTAGGGATATCTAATGAAGAATAATTTCCATAATTACGTGTAAATCTATATAAGCAGTAATAGATGTCAATGAATTTGTTGAAAAAATTGTTGTCGCTGGCATGGTTTGCAGGGTTACCCTAGTTATCAATCTGACTTTACTTTTTTTTTTTCAAATTATTAGTTCATTCATTTTACGAGGTTCGTTGGAAATGTAGAATAGTGCAGGAAAAATAATGCAAAGTGCATTAATTTGCTTTCAGTCTAGTCGTGCCTTACTATGAGATCTTGAGTTTTAAGGTACCTTGCAAGAATTTTGCAGTACCAACTAAAGTTTAATGCAAGGACATTAAATTGAAGTTCAGAACTGCTACGCAGTAAATTTCAAGTACGTTTTTAAAGCACTGTGCCTTAAAAAATCTTGAAATTAAATTTTTTTTTTACAGTGTACACACCACTTCCCTTAAAATAATGCATAACCAATTCATAAAATCGTGATACATTGCTTTTCTCTCTCTTCCTCATTTTCTCCCTTTCTCTTCTTCTTTCCTGTTTCTCCCTCCTCAGCAATCAAAAATCCTTAATTCTGGTCCCTGGAAAACTACAGCCTACGTCCTTGTTGATATATGTTAAGAATTAAAAAATCTATAATAAAGCGTTTTCGGTTGTTTATACCACTTGAATGCTCTTAAACATTCATAAAAACGAGTCGAGGAAGGTTTCGAGGCTTAAAAACAATTTACTTTTGTTGTTAGAAAAACAATTAATACGAACATGTCGGTATTTGACGTTTCGTTAGATTTCCTTTCTCACCGACTTTACTCCATTTATTGTTTTCTCGATCACAAAAGGAAATTGTTTTTTAACCTCGAAAGCTATTCTGACTCGTTTTTATGTATTTTAAGAACCATTCAAAAGGTAAAAACATCCAAAAACGCTTTAGCATAGTTTTTTTTTCAATTCTTAACCCATATTAACCGAATTCGTCAGTTAAGACTGAAACGCTTGGGTAGATTGAAAAATTTTTAACTTTTATGAAAAAAATTGATGATCTATTAATTATATTATTATTTATTTATTACTATCATTATTTGTTAACTATCGTTTATTTATAATGTTATCAAAAATTTATAACTTGAATTTCGCTTTAAAAAATATATATATATATATAAAACCAGGATTTTTGTTATTTTTAAGATGGGGAAATTCAATATTGTATAATAATTTCATTTACCTCCGAAAATTTACATGAAAAAATTTGCGATTCCCTTTCAATTTTATTAAGCACGTATTAGGTAATTTTTTCTTATATTTATTATTAACAAAATTATTTTTTTTTTTGTTTCATTATCATTATTTTTTCCCATGCAATATTTTTTGTATTTTCGTTATTTATTTTGAATCATTATGTGTTTTTTCCATTTTCACATAAAATAATAATCAATCCAAGCCAAATTTCGGGAAGAATTTGTAACTCCAAACCCCTCTTTGAACACGAGTGATATCGAATTATCCAATGATCAGCAATCCTAATCATCAAGGTCACAATTCCCTACGTCTTTGAAAAAACTCGGAATGTCTCGTCACCTGAAAAAGTAAAAGATAAGAAAAATCCTTCAAACCTTTTATCCAAGAAAAACCCAGAATCACATGCAAATCGCTTTTCCAGGTCCCATGGTGAAATAGAAAACGGCGTTTTCGTGATCAACCAAAATACCATAAAAATGCAGAAGTGGCAGATCCTCGAATTCGATGGGAAGCCATTTTACGCGTTTGTGCCTTTTGACGTCGAGCCTTTGAAGGACTCTGCGTTTGCTGATGAAGAAGAAATTCTCGCAAGCGAAGAAGAAGGTCTGGAACCGTTTCAAGTTGGAATGAAGAGAGAAAATGTTGCCAAGTTCGATATGGAAGACGAAGAAATGGCGTCTGGCTCTGAATACCAGGACACTGCTGAAGAGGAAGTTGAGGAAATGGATGAATATGAAGAAGAGGAACAGTCTAGCCTAATATCTCAGGAATGGAATTCGTTTGAGAAAACGACAGAAGAAGGCGTTATCGATCATGGAAACTTCTCCGAGGTCAAGGTCGAGAGAAGCAAGGCTTTGGTGCAAAAACTTGACATGGTAAAAATTATGATTTGGATGTCATTTGTAGGGATGGTAATCGAAACGAAAAATATAAATATCAGTCATTCGATGTATTGAAATATTTCGATACTCGATATATATATATCGTAAAGAAAATATCGATTTAACAATATTATAATATCGATCGATCCATCGATTAGTGTAATATCGATACTAATTATTCGTTTGGAACTGAGCTTCTTCCTTTCTAATTCCATGTTCTTTATGGGTTTCCAGAGCCTCCTTTTCATGTTATCTCAGCCATTTAATTGTTTCCAGAATACGGAGATTCTGGAGCACTTAGAGACTTTAGAGGAAGATCTTGAGGAAGATCCTTCTGAAGCAGAAGCTGCGGACTCGACGATGAGGAGCGCGGACAATCCTATCAAGTGCAAGGCCTGTTCAATCACTTTTTCTACAGACATTGCCTTTCGCAAACACGTTGCCTGGAACCACAGAAATCGGCTGTACATCAAGGACCAGAATAGCTACATCTGCTCGCTGTGCAACTACAGCTCCATCCACAAAAGCCTTTTCATTTCCCACATCCAGAAAAATCATCAGGTTTTTTCTTCAAAGAAGACCAACCGATTTCCCTGCTCGTCGTGCGATTTCGTCTGTCGATCGAAGCACTCGCTGCAGTCGCATTTTACTCGAAAACACACAGATCTATACGAGTATGAGTGCAAGATTTGTCCGAAGAAATTTAAGGTCAAAGGCGATCTTACGAACCACATCAGGTAGGTGGTGCTCGGTGTAATGAAGGAAAGGTTCTACGACATTTTCCTTCCTTTTTTAATTCATAATTTTAATCTGGGTGGCCAACTCGTGGGATATGATTCCTGAGTTTTTCCCCCTCTGATCCCAGAATCGGCGTGCCTCCTTCGAGCTATCTCGCTCGAATTGGAATTCCGGACATTCCGGTATTCTAATGGTTTCATGACTTTTCATTTTTGAACAATGGGACTATGAGAAAGTTTTTTCATGTAGTGCTACGTTCAAAGCTTGAATTTTCAGTTAAATATTAAACTGTTCCATTTATTAAAAGTATTAAGTATCTACTGTTGTTTCGACAGTTCAAACTTTGCATGAAATTGATTACAGAAAGCAAATAAAACTTATAAACAATTTGACAGCGACAATTTTATTTGACGTTTGATTTAATAATAAATTTGACAATTGAATTTTGTTTGTCGTTAACCAAATCACTAAAAACGACAAAACTTACAAGAAAATAAACGCGAAACGTAATAATTAAAATACAGTTAGTAACAATATATGTATGAGAAAGATTTATGTCAAAGTTTGTTTCAAAATTGGCATCTAGCCTGTAGTTACAAGCGTGCAAAAGAAGAGTCTGCAAATTTGTGGTTGGACAGATAGGGCCTCAGGAAATTTTTCTATAGCAAAAAAGTGTGAATAAAATAGTTTGGTTATGACATTTACTTGTCCTTGATGTTTTCAGATTTTGCAAAAAAAAATTTTTTTTTAGATTTGCGAACTTTTATGCAAAAACAAAGCAGTTTTCGCAAAAAAATCGTTTGTCAAAGGCAGCATATTTGTTTCCTCTGTAATCGGCAAAAAAATTATGCAAATTGGTTTAACCGTTGATTTGCAATTTGTCACACAGCGAATTTGCGGTTCTCTTTTTTTCGTGACTCTAACTAGAAAGGGGATGTGAATTTTGCGAAAATTTTTTTTGTATTGTTAGTAAATATAACACATAATCTCCATACGAAATTTTACATTACGAGCAATAATAGTTTTTTCTCTATCCACACCCAAAGTCAAGTGACTTTTTTTTCATTTAATTGGTATTCTCCCTTAATGATATTATCATATTATATTATTTTATATTCTACTGTAAAAGATATATAAAAACTAAAATTTTATAATAAAATAATAAGAATCAAAGACTCGCGAGCATTTTTCAACAGTGTTAAATTATAAAAACAGTTAAACATGAGTTTACCCAAATATACGCTGTAGTAATAGAAACAATTGACCACAAAACAAAAAAATACGCAGTTTCGCAAATTTACTGTACACTGCACAATATATGGACAAAATTTGAAAAAAAAAAAAAAAAATGTTAATTTTTCATATGTAGAATGATTTAAACCGCTCGAGGTTTTCAATTTTGGTTTCGAACATTACATGCATTGCAAATAAATACTCGTAAACGTTTGAAAGTGGGATGAAATTCAATAATTCATATATTTTATCTTCTTTCACTTTAAAGTAGTTGTCTATGTAATGCAAATTTTGTTATACTCACTCTTTGTTCACACTGCCGTCTTGGAAACGATCATTTTTGCAATCACTGTGCATTTTGATTGTCTAACAACTTCGTTATTTGTCAACTTTCCTGACCTTATGCTGGCATATTATTCAACTTAAACTATGATCAGCGAAAGAGAATGGAAGTGACTAGTGACTACAAGAAAACTGGAGAAAACTTCCTCGTAGTCCCATTATTCAAAAATGAAAAGTCATCGAACCGTTAGAACACCGGAATGTCCGGAATTCCAATTCGAGCGAGATAGCTCGAAGGGGGCACGCCGATTCTGGTATCAGAGGGGTGGTGAAAGTAGAGGAGGAAAAACTCAGAAATCATATCCCACGAGTTGGCCACCCAGATTTTAATTTATGAGAGAAAAAATTCATTAATCTATAAGTAGAAATTTCTCGGTTCTTAAGCACAAACTAATTTTTTTATTTTTTCAACCATATATTATTAGTTTCAGAAAATTTTTAATTACTTCATAATAAATATTCGCATAAAATACGTTTGTTGCAAAAGATCATTAAAAGCCATTTCCTAATCATTTAAATGAATAATAATTCTGCACTAATTATTATTTCATAAAAAATTCTTCCTTTCAGGTTTCATCACCGTGAAAAACCTGTCAGCTGCGACTTGTGTGGAAAAGTGTGTTCGAATTCTGGGTCCCTGTACGTGCACCAAAAATGGGCCCACTTCAAGCCCAAATTCGAATGCCCCGTTTGCAAAAGGAGAATGGTGACCCAAGAAAATTTGGATTCACACATACTTTTGCAGCATGGCGAGCCAAAAAAATTCTCTTGCGAGCTGTGTGATAAAACCTTTACCAAAAACGACTCGTACAAGAGACACATGGCCGTGCACAATGGACAAAAACCTCATGCTTGCATAGTGTGTGACAAACATTTCGCTCGACGAAGTCAATTGAGGCAGCACATACTGATCCACACGGGCCAAAAACCCTTCATGTGTGATATATGCGGTAATTTTTTCAATTTTCTCATTTAATAGCATTAACGAGTTATTGACCACTTTTGTATTTATGCATTCGGTAGCAGTAATTAAAGTGCAAAAGAAAGACCAAGAACTGAATGAAAATTTTGTGACATCATTTGAGATGCAGAATGACCAATCATTTTTTGTTTTTAGTCAACTTGATTATTCTCGCACGCCCGTCGAGCGCGCCATTGCATTTTTTTGTCATTGCCCCTGACATTCAAATCATGACAACATATTTGAAATTTCTGCCCTTTTATGTGATGCGCGTGCATTTTATCTCTACATAACAGCCAACTTCAGGCAGCTGTTATGTAGAGTTATATCCCGAGCCGAAGGCTCGGGATATAACATATAACGGGATATACACCCTGGTGAGAAATTTATTTTTCACGCTCGCAGCACAGAAATCATTTATTCTTGTGTTTACTACTGTCCCGTGAAAAACGAATTCTCTGCCACCGCCTTTCGCTGCTATGCCTATGCCGCTCCAAGGTCGAGCGGCATAGAACTCGTTTTTTCACGACACAACAGTAAACAAAAGACTAAATGATTCATGTGCTGCGAGCGTGAAAAATATCTCTCGTGTCAAGGAGCATCAAAACTCGCGTTTTACTCGTGCGATTTTCTCACTCGCTACGTTCGCTCGCAAAATTTTGCACTCGTAAAAACGCTCGTTTCTGCTCCTTGATACGAAATATACTATTTTCCCTTGATCCGAAATGTACTATTTTCGTGCCACACAGAGATATACGCGGCGCAATGGAGAGTCCCGCACGTTGCAATACTGGGACTCGCGAGCACATGCTGGTCTCTGCTTAGCATGTTACTGTAGATATTAAACGTTATTAGCATGACACAAAGGAAATTCGTCTGTATTTGCAAATCAAAAACATTTTTCATGCTTTACAACATTTTTCAGCACATCCAGAAAGGATTTCATTTTTAAAAAGCATTTGGCTAGGACAAAAAAAAATGTCAGGAATCGTTAAATATTCATAAATGATTCATTATAAATAAATACATAATCTCAACAAAGTACAAATAACATCATTGTAAATTATTAGAAGGAATTATTATTTGAAAATTAGATGAAATAGTTTATGATTTAACTTATCAATAATTCAATATTCGATATTTCCATATTTAAAATAGGATGGATCCGAATTGATTGAGGACTGTTAATAAATACAACTATATTAAATAAATTATTAAAATAAAATTGATTTTAATCATACATTTTCGAATGTTGAATATCTTGTTTGATTTCGAGAGTTGAATTACAAATTGTTTATAATTAAATCTCTTTAATTGTAATCTTTTAGTGAATAGACAATTTTTTGTACTGTTCGATATGAAATACTTCAATTTATGAAAATATAAAAAAAATTTTAATGAAACAAATTAAATAACTACGTATTGTTAAACCGAACCTGAAAAAAATAGACAAGTAAACATTTACATAAAAGTTCGGTTTTTTCGGAGCAAAAACTATGATTGATCATATTTATATTAAAATACATTTTTTGCAAAACACACTTTTATTTTCAAATACAGACGAATTTCCTTTGCGTCATGCTAATAACGTTTAATATCTACAGTAACATGCTAAGCAGAGACTAGCATGTGCTTCGCGAGTCCCAGTATTGCAACGCGCGGGACTCTCCATTGCGCCGCGTATCTCTCTGTGTCGCACGAAAAAAGCATTCTTTGCTGTATGGGCAAAGCAAAGAACAATATGTGGGCGCGAGGCTCTGTGCTGCGGCGCACAGCTCTCTTGTTCACGCGCAAAGCGCTGAGAGCCGCGCAAATAACCACTGTGGCAGGGGGCACACGCTGCTGCTAGATTTGGCAGTCGTTTCAGTAGGCAGGGATGGGGATACGGGATCGAATGTGGATGCATCTGTGTTGGTAGATCCTCACGCACATGCCAATACATACTGGCATTTGAAAATTATTAGTTGAAATCGCGCGCGGAAACTCCCACTCTCCACTGCTAGTTCCCGAGTCGGGTGCGGATCCATATGGCTTAGCGCAAAACTTTAATTGCTATAGTCTATTATGGGCAGCTTGTGCCCCCTACATTGTGGCGCGCTACCCTGGCAACCACGCAGCGCAGTGGCCTGCATCGCAACCGCAGTACTGAGCGCTGCGGTGAAAGTTTTTTTTCTTCGCACGTGGCTCAGAGCTACCGCGCGCGGTGGTCAGAGCCGCGCTTTTTTCTCCGTGTATTATATTCAACAATTTTTGAAGTCTCATTGATGTTTTGAAAATTATCGACGATATCATTACGAGATGAAACATTTTTAATATTCTTATAATTTCATCAGTATTTAACAGTTTTTTTTATTTTATCATAATTCCGTTATTCTTGCGATTCTCAAATTTTATCAACAACTAAATCAAATTAGCGTGCCCGTAGAGCGCGAAATACAAGAATTATCATTTAGACAGAGTTTTAAAAAAGTATATAAACTTTTAAAATAACTGACTGTTGAATAGCGGTTTCGAGCAGACCAACCTGGTTTGGTTAGTGAGCAAATGTTGCTGCTAACAATTAGAATATTTGATTTTATGTCATCTGCGTAGAGCGTACTTGAGTTTTGCTCGAGAGGTTGTCGATTTGCTTGGAAGCGCCATTAAATTTATTAGTAATCGAACTATACAATAAATACCGATAATTGCATTTAAAATATGGAAAAGTTGCATTACAGAGTCTGAAATTGATTTCGCAAATAAGTATTAGCCAAATAGATATTTTATCATCAATCAATAATGTTATTTAAAATTAAATTGGATAAGATCTGTCAAAGCTCTTTTGTTGAGAATTGATATGGCACGTATTTTATCATGATGAAAGAATGATTTTGCATTACTTTAATATAAATAGAACACAAACAAATTATTATCATTTTACCATGATTTGTAGAGTAATTTCTATCACATATAGAAAATTTCAAGAGCAATCATTGGGAAAAATTCGATTCAAGGTACACGTTAAAAACTTCAATATACTTTCATGGAAAATTTACCAAACTTTTACAGTGTAGCAACAAATAAGATGCCCTTGAAAAAATTCTTTAACAATAGCCAGCACAACCACTCATTTTTGACAGTTTTTTATCAAAATGGTTATGGAATGATTGATTGCTATTTATTACCACCAAAATCAGAGAAAATTTGCAGAATTTTCTTCAAAAACACGCACTAACAAGTCGCGCCGCGCTTCGAATAAGGTGGGTGTGAGCACAATTAGTTCCGCGTTGACAAAACGCAATAAGCGTATGGTAATAAATTGCCCAACATTTATTGCTTATTTATTACTCAAAAACTAAATTTATCGCTCTTCATAGAAAACCGGTATCGTCGGTTATACCCACCTTATTCGAAGCGCGGCACGACTTGTTAGTGCGTGTTTTTGAATAAAGTTCTGCAAATTTTCTCTGTTTTTGGTGGTAATAAATAGCAATTAATCATTCCATAACCATTTTGATAAAGAACTGTCAAAAATGAGTGGTTGTGCTGGCTTAAGTCTTAGGCTGGCACAACCAGCGATACCGGTTTTCTATGAAGAGCAATAAATTTAGTTTTTAGGTAATAAATTAGCAATAAATGTTGTGCAATTTATTATCATATGCTTTTCGGATTGTGCCATTATGGCTGTGCCAGCTTAATAAGTCTCTCAATTTACTTGCGATTTTGATAGGGATTGATATATTTTAGGTGGAACCTCCCCAGCAAAAGTTTATATGAAAGTTTATATTCGGACCATAGCTGGATAAAAATTTGATCCGATTCTGGTCCAAGCGTGATCCACTTTGATCCAGCACGAAAATCTTGCCTTAGAAATGTTTATACCGCATTAACGACTCTCCGGAATTTTTTTTACCATGATACAGTATGCAGGCCGCAAAAAAATTTTTTCGTTACTCTTAAATTACTAATTATTTTCAATTATTTTTTGACAGGGCTATACGAAAAAATCATTTATTACTGTAAAAAAACCATGTAATTCTACAAAAATTAAGGCGTGCAATGATATTCTTTTCAATGAACAATATATGAAAGGCTGAGGGTAAAAATCGAACTACATAGTAAGAGACAGATGAATGTGAAACTCCATGTTTTCTGTCTTTACTTGTTCGGTTTTTCTTCTCAGCCTGTCATATATTGAATGTGCAATCACGTGATAAGAAATTCTGGGTGATGAAAATGTCAATGGATCAAAACCGGACCAAAAACGGATCAAAATTTGATCCAAGCACTTTGCTAGGGCTGCATGGCACTTTTTCTACATAATTTGTGAGAAGCATTTATTTTCTAGAATGGGAAATATTCGATTTATTTTCCTGGTAACTACCAACTTAATTAGCAAAAAAAACCACTACATTCAAAAAGCATTTAGCAAATTTCCTATCCTATCCTAAATAAAAAAAGGAGATGACATCATGGTGTTGACCATCTTGTGTAACTCTCTGAAGTTAGCTGCGAGCTCAGGATTGTTCCGTGATCAATTATTTTTATGATTCACAATTGTTTTTGAGATGGACAATAATGTTCACAATTCGAGTTCAATTTTTAATTGGAAAACCAATTGGAATACCAAAAAATACCAATGGGTCAGTGGTATTTTTTTACAGCAGCGTAGTACATTCGAGTAAATAAACGCGTGGAGCGCGTAATGGTAAATCTAGTTATAAAAAAAAAACGACAGTTTTTGTATTATTTTTATGTAAATTTTTAAATTAATGAAATTGAAAAAACAATTTTTTATGCAACAAACTGAAAAAATAAGACGTATTGCTGAACATCGCTTTGAAAAATTCAAAAAGTAAACAAACATCCAAGTTACGTTTTTCCAAGAAAAACAACTATGAATATTGATCATTATTTTTTCCAAGCACTTCATATTGTATTTTCTTCAAACACGAAATAGTATATTTCGTAACAGGCACGGATGTGCGAATTTGGCAAAACGGGGAAATTCGCACATCCGTGCCTGTTACGAACGATATTTTATGTACCGAGGGCATAAAAAACGCGTTTAGAGATCTCGAGCTGGCATAGAAATGCGTTTTCTATGCCAGAGGTACATACAATTTTTGAAGATGACTTTTCATCAAATGTCAACCTCGGAATCTATATTAGACTGAAAATTTCATTATGCACCTACAAACAATAAAATGTCATTTTCCGATATTAACTAACAAAATTTAAAAAGAACCGAGCATCATGACGTGAGCAGAGATTTTTTTCATTTATTAATTTATCACTACTCATTCTCGCAGCGAGTTCCCAATTTTTTTCAGTTTGTTTACAAAACAATCAACATACAGCCAACTTCATGCGTCTTCAGAAGTAATTGTCCCAAAATTCAGTTCATCATTTTAAGGAAGGAATACAAATTTTCTGTATTCCCTAGAATTTTGACGATTCTTTAAATATTCTTTTTTATAATTTTTTAATTTCTCTCCATTTTTCGGAAACTACACTCAGAGAAAAAGTAAACTTCTCGAGCATGGCAGTGCTCCGCGCGTCCGAAGCGCGCGCTGTGACGACCTTCAAACGTTAGAAAGTATCCCCCCGAGCACGACACACGCTTCTAAATCAAGCGTCTGCGTAGAGGGTGCATCGAATCCATGCTCTCAAGCGTCGATGGAGCCATGCCTCGCGCGGCGGACAACATTATGATCGAGAAGTTCATTTTTTCTCTCAGTGTATAGATGAAATACTTAAGATAAACATGTTATTATTCTTACAATGAAAATGAATATTATTTTTTACATACTTTAACAGAATTTTCCTTAACAAACAAAATGATTATAATTTTTTAGAATTCCACCTATTTCCGAATTTTTATAACACCAGTAATTAAAGAAATAAAATTTTTTTTTCCAGGAAAGTCCTTCAGTCAAAAACCAGGCTTGATTTGCCACAGGAAAACTCATCCTGGGTTGCACCCTCCTCTTCCAGTAATGCCAATTGGTGATCTTGTAAAAGAGTTCACTGACAAATGCGCCAAAGGGGAAATCAAAATTCAACAATAGTCCATTTCGACTTCGAAGTTGATGAAATTATTTTTTTTCCCATCATATTAGTGCGAGTAAATTTTTTTTCTTCTTTTACGAATTCGAGATTAGTATCTCGAAATCTTTAAAATTTTATCGCATAATTTTTGTTTTGCGGGTGCCACTTTTTTAGTAGTTCTGATGTATCTTCATGGAAGAATCGAAAAGTCCAAAACAAGTATCAAAATATTTTTTACAATATTATTTACTGTGAAAGGTATTTCTAAATACAAGGTGCAAAAATTTATACAAATATAAAATTTCATAATAAGTGCGAATTGATTCAATGGATTGAAATTTTTTTTTTCAAATTTTCCAGGATTAATGAATTTTGACGTGGAAAAGCAGTGTTTGAATTGTACAGATCGAAATAAATATTTTAACAAAATAGAACTTGTTTTACCTTTTTGTGCACTCGATAGACAGAAATTTATTTGCAGTCACATACATATTATATGTAATATTGCATATGTAATAATACTAGAGCACTAAAATACACAATAATGATTACATGATACTTAAAGTAACAAAATGAATACTTTTTTTTTACGTTTTGAAACTGAAATTTTTTTTTTCAGCTCAAATATTGTGTTTCGTGCAATGCTTACATATTCCAGTTTTCTTTAACGGGACCCAAAATGGCGGATGATAATACTATACTTCTAGTGCCTTAATAATACGAGTCAAAAGGAACACTCGAGAAGTCTTCTCCCGCACAATAGGTTCCCCATAGCGACGGCAACAAAAGACTTTGCAATCATCATCAGTAAGTTATTTACCGACGAAATAAATGCAAAAAAAAATATTTTCGTTGTAAATATTATTGCAAAAATGCATTTAGTAATATTGATAATCTATAAAAAGGATTTCAAAGCCAATCGGTTGAAAAACACGAAAGTTTCATAAAATTACTTAAATAATTAATCTGTCGAAAACGTGACCAAAGAAAGAAATAGAATATTGCATATCAAGGGGGAGAACAGCGTCTTTTCACTCTTCCGACAATGTTGCCTGAGCCGTGAAAAGACTCTCCCCCGTGATATGCATTATACTTTTTTTGGTAGCCACACAAAATGAGAAGCGTGTTTGGCTGCGTAGCGGATTGAGCGTAGGTTCCCCTTTTCGAGTCAGTGAAAGAACCCATGGCTAAACAACGGTGTTTAGCCACGGGTGCACGTATACACCGTTGTTCAACCACGGGGTCTTTCACCGATCGAAAAGGGGACTCTTATGCTTAATCTGCGAGCAGCAAAACACGCTCATTTTATGTGGCTACCATAAAAAAATACTTTTGCACACTAGTTCAGAGGAGTCTATATTTTCATAATCAAGCGTCAAAACCCCATTTAAAAAAAAACCTAAATTTTGTTGGACAGCGTAGTTTATTAACAATAAATTTTTAATTGAGCGATTGAAAATTCAGTGATGAAAAAAATACGTATTTGAATAAAAGAGTTGTTAATCAGACTTTAGGATAAAAAATTAATATACCTAATTGCTAATTGACAGAAAAAATGAATTGTTTTAAATTGAAATGTCACTTTTTTTATAGAAGTTTTTGCTCTATCAATGTATTATAATGTAGAAATCAAAAAGAAAATTAATAAAAAAATCGTAAATAATTGTAGTCATGGATTCAATCGATAAGAATATTACAAATTTTGGGATCAGAATTAGTTTACAATTTTAAGAATGCAAGATTAATATTACTTTAAATTACAAAAATTGTAAATACTTTGCATCAGGAAAAAATGAAAAAATAACTGCATACTTCTAAATTTATGTTGATAAATAGATATCTTATTATTATTCAGTTTTTTCACAAATTCATACATTTTAGACGAAAATATAATTGAATTTATTGTGGAATAAGAGTCGAAAAAAATTAAGTGACAAACAAATTAAAAATAGCAGTACAGATTCAACTAATGGAAAATACAAATTTTGGATTAAAAGAGTCTCGTTATCTTGATATTTTGAGTTGAAAATTTTCAAAATTACTCCAATTTTGAAATATTATAGTTAGTAAATTTTTACCAATAAATTATATATACTGCGTTCTCGGTCTCAAAAGGTATATTTCGCAAATAAATCCATTATTTTAAATATCCAATCCGGATTTCAACGTGTATAATTAATCTTATATTTAATTCAAAAAAATTTGTTTTTATATCTTTTCCTATAAGTAAAATCAAAGACGTAAGTGTGGTTCAAAAACTTTATTGAAAATCATCTGACATTTTATACAATCCTGATATATACACATTACTTTTTTTACAATAGATTGTACACGTTCTTTTCAAAATTTTCGGTTTCATTTACAATATATTTCTATATTTGTTTTACAAAACTTAACTGCAGGACAATGTCAAGTTTCCATAAAAATGAATCAACTGTGTGAACCTCGTACAAAATATGTTGTATAACAGCAAACACACATTCTACAAAATTTTCACATAAAATACAGCAATGAAAAAAAAGCAAGAGAAAATCATGCATTCTGAATCGCAAAATTAATTAGAAATGCATGTATAAAATTTACAGACATCGTTTATATTCGCTCAAAATAGAACACACGAATTTATTGTCTTTTCTCAAGAGGTACAAAACTTGTCTGATTCATCGATTAATTTTTTTCGTATCTAATTTATTAATTCATGTACAAAAGAAGCAATAAAAATTTCACTGAAATCATAATACATTTGTAGATAGTGTTAACTAAAAACTGATTTTTAAAAAATCGATTAAAATTGATGTTATAATCGGTGCGAACAATTATTAATCGATGTAGTCGATTTTTTTAAAATAAATCTAGATTTTAATTTTTTCATATTTATTTATATATCCCTCGAAGATATCACTCATTGAAAAATTCCGACTCAACTTACACATTTCTCATTAAAAATGCTTTAATTGTCAATAATTTTCCATAATTGTCGTATGATTTTAGGGAAAAATTCAAATTCAGATTTTTAAAAAAAATTTATTTAATGGTTTTTTCCTACAACAATGTCAACATCGCCAACAGCGAATGAAAATCGATTTTTAGTGTACACTAGTTGTGGATAACATTATACCTTTAAAATAACTTTTTCAAACAGTTATTAAAAAAGTAGGATAAGTAAATTGGAACTTTGACTATTTTATCACAGGCACGCACTCGTAGGAATGCTTATAAAATGTGCTTTTTCGCCTCTCGCGTTTTTTGCAATAAACAAAAACATAAACTCTCACAATCTGGTGAACAAAACCTGAACCTAAAAACATAGGCATTCCAGAACGTGACATTATTCGAAATGCTCGTTATAAATTAAGTACTCCTGGACCTAATTTACACCGTTTGCAATAACAACGGATTCTTGATTTTGGTTCATCGAAACAAAACTAAATCATTCAACAACTCAATAAATTTCCCAATACCAGAGTCAATAATTTTTGAAATTAACTAAAATTTAACAGTTTCATAGAAAATTATGAAAATTCTGAAAACATGTAATCTTGGTAAACATTAATTCACATGGAGGAAAATGTAAATTTTATTTTGCAAATTAGTTGTTATAACGAAATTATCATTGATGATGCAAGTTTTTTGATATTCGACACAAAAAAAGACGAATGAATGATACTTTTTCCCCATTAAAATTGTGTAGATTGGCCTGAAAGATGATTTTCCAGAAAAGTCAGAAAAATTCCATAATTTTCTATGACAGTGCCTTTACCATGGCTATGAAATTCTCTCCTTTGTCCGTTATCACCGCTATCACAATGGAAAAAGCGTCACCTTTTGAAATTCCACCGCTCTCACGCCTTCAACTCATCACAAGGAGAATACGTCTTGAAGGGCAAATACTTCATCATCACAAAAGTCGATAGGGCCCCAAGCAACGACCCAATTTGCGTGGCGACGCCAGTGTAGTACAGACCTCTACCAGGATCTGGCCTGAACAAGGTTATGATGCCCATTTTAACGAAGCCCATTAAACTGCTGATCGCGACCCACGTGACGACGATCATGGCGACTCCCCAAAACGAGTCCCTCAACGGTGGTTTCGGCGACATGAAACTCAGGTACAGAACAAAGCCCGAGAGCATCACCGCCAGAGCTGACAAGTTATACAAGGTGTTGACCTTGGGGTTCTTGAAGGCGAAACCCAAGGACATGGCCAAAGGGCTGGCTATGGAGGCGAGGGTGATGATGAGATGGTAGGCGACGTTTCCGTATGGGAGACTGGAAAAAGGCTGGATGCCAGTGAGCATGCCGTTGCTGAGGAAACAGATGGCGGCCATCAGCAAGAGCAGGTTGAAGTAGGTAGAGTTGGACATGGACCAGGTAACTTCGGTTTTGTAGCTCGGGGGGGCGGTGGTCTCCGTGGGCAAGGTCTCGGAACATTCGGAAGATTTCACGCGTTCGCCTGGAATAAGCGGGGAATAGTAGTTTTTCTTTGATATTTTTAAACTGGCTTCTGTATGCATGGTTTTTCAACTACAATGTAATACGGAGGAAATCTTCTTCTCGTCGCTTCATTTTCCAGCTTTTATCTATGTAATTTGTGTTTTAGTTCTTTTCAGGACTTGTTTTTTTTTTGTGTAAATATGAATATGAATAATTAAGGTATAGTAGAGAAGATTCAGGCAGCATTAGGCCTCCTATAATCAATATTTATAAAATTTATCGCTTATGATAATTGGTGTTTTGCGCCATCTCTACCAAGAACCAAAGAAACAACGATCATATAAGTTCTGATAGTATAGTCAGATGTTTTGTGCGTTACGTGTCGTGTTTCATTCAGTATTTCAGAGATTATTAATAATCGAAAAAAAATTTTTTAAATAAGTAGGATTTTGAAAAATGATGGTTAATTTTGAATCGTTAAATTACGTAAACTGTAATTTTCATAAAAATTGTATGAATTATAACAAGTTTATCGTACAGAGATCATCGAGAATTTTCGAAATTTCAATGAAAATCGGAAAACTGGAAATCATAGATTATTAAAAGAAGTGTCAATAATCATTCAGTAATCTACTCTGTAAGTAAACGATCACGTTTTCTGAAGCTCCTTAAATATTGTTAATTAAGTGAATACTAAATACTCTTTTGTGAGCCTTTTTGGCCAAATCTGTTTCAGGGTGTCTTGATGCACTCAGTTATAAAAAGCTGGGGATTTGCATTTATTTGAGGCCCTATTGTTTGCAATTTCGTTTTCTCTGCACGTCAATTACACACTGCAACTCGACTTTTTGACTGCTGCATTTTGATTGGGAGTCGCTGCAGCGGTGAGGTGGAGTGTTCGTTGAGCTGCGTTCCTGTGAGTACACGACAGTTTCATCCCATTTATTGCTGCAATTCTCGGGGATCGGATACTCTTTTCCACTTGGATTTTGGAAAGCAGATTCTCGATTATTCTGAAGATAAGGAGGTTTTTCGAATAGTTAATACCTACGTGTTGCGATTGTGTTGACGTGTTTTTATCGAATTTGTTGATTGCGGAGTGGAAAAGCGTAACAATAATGTTTAGTGACATGTTTATGTACGGTATTTCGACTTCTATTGGGGAATGTGTTGATATCGCTATCTTTTGGCTTGATGTTCTATTGCTCGATGTCCTCGGTGAGTTTTGACGCCTCATCTTCGCGGGTCGTTTGATACTTTATATCATGGCCGGTATTGATACGTCGGGGCAGCGTTCGCTACCTATAGAGGATGATGATCCCTCGCGCTCTCAGTCGCCTAATCGGGAATGGAGATGTCACCACTGCTTCCGTCCTTTGCCTGATGATTCAAAATCGGTTACTCATTGCACAAATTGTAGCGCTCCGTATCACATTAGATGTGCGACTCGCGTTAAGGTTCTCCCTAGTGGTGGATTCAGTAAATGCTGTGGGGATCCATTAATTACGAAATCTGTTCTCGATGAGGTTCTAAATAGATTCTTTGACCGACTTAAGACCGAATCTGATACGTCCGTGATCCGACAATCTATCCAGGAAATCAAGGACAAGATGAATGATGTTGTTGATACGGTTAGAAGGATGGAGTCTCGTGTCGCTAGTCTTGAGGCTGAGAGGATCCCTCTGGGTCAGATTTAAGAACGCGTCACGAACATTGAGTCCTCCATATCTACGGACAGGGCTGGTGAATTTCCGAGTATATGAAGATTTGATCACGGAAATGCGTGAACGGGATCGCCGTGCATCGAATATATTCTTGTTCAATGTGCTCGAACCGCGAGGCAACGATGAAAGCGCCGATCTTAAGACTGTCAACGATATTTTTGCGAAATTGGATGGTACTCCTACGGCTGTCACTACTCGGCAATTAGGGAAGTTTTGTAAGGACAAGTCACGTCCCATTAAAGTTACCTTCGCCACATCCAAATCAGCGATTTCTATCCTCAAACAGTGCAACAAGCTGGCGCAGGGCAAGTTTGATGCGAAGAATGACCTCACTCCGGTGCAGTTGAGGTATTTGAGTGATCTGAGGCGGGTTCTGGATGATGGCGTGAGATCTGGGGAACGTAATCTGACTATAAAATATTCATGTGTATTTTTATTACTGTGTTGGTAATCTGAACACCTAAATATGATGATAGCGACATCTCGTTTCTAAACCAATTCCTCAATTTTGACGAGAATCGTTCCCATTGAAGTGTAGGAGCCCTGTTTCAGCTCTGTTACTCATACGGCTAACACTGGACAGAGTTTATCGATTTACATGCAGAATGTTAGAGGTCTGAAGACGAAACTGACTTTACTACGTAAACAACTTGCTGTTATTCGGGATGATTATGATGTCTTTATTTTAACAGAAACGTGGCTGACCCCTGAGGTGTTTTCCGGGGAGCTTGGCTTTAATGGGTTTGATGTATTTCGTTGCGATAGATCTTTTACTAGTGGGTGTGTTCGCGCTGGTGGAGTCCTGGTTGCGGTTCGATCGGTTTATGGTGCGGCAATGCTACCATATTCTCCTTCACTTGAGCAGGTGACATTGAGGGTTCTTTTACCGGGGGATCTGAAGCTGTTTATTTACCTCCTTACAACCCGGTGGAGATTTTTCATGACTTTGCTCAGTCTTTTATTGATCTTATGCTAAACATGGGTACTGGTGATGGTGTTGCTCTGGCTGGTGAATTTAACCTACCCAACATAAGGTGGCAGAACGATGCTGTCGGAACTTTTTTTGAGATAGGCCCTTATACTTCGAAGTCAGTTTTTGATGCTGCGGGGATTCTCTCGGATCTGGCAGTCGGGTTTGATCTATATCAGGTTAACAGTGTTTCCCATCATAAAGGCTCAACTCTTGACCTCTTTTTTACATCCAACTATGATACTCTTATTCAGCTGGTTGACGATCCACTTGCGTCTCCGGATGCTTATCATCCATCGGTGTCCTTTAGAATGCCTCTAAGCACGTCACATTCTCTGACTGCTTCAGGGTTCGTCTACCGTGACTTCAAGAGGGCTGATTATTCCCGGGTTATGACTCAACTGAACTCGACTGATTGGGATGCATTTTTCGGTGATTCAGTCGTTGAATCTTCTGTTTGGTTATTCATGTGCTATCTTGATAGATTGATTGATGGTCATGTGCCCCGATACACAATTCATGGTGGATTAAACTTTCCACCTTGGGTTAGTTTTAAACTGAGACGTTTGATTACTCGGAAGAAAATTGCTCATCGTTCATTCAAGAGGGACAGAACGTCTGAAAACTATGCCAAGTTCTCAACGCTTCGCGCTCGTTGTAAAGTGTTATCGAGTGAGTGTTTCGATAGTTACCACCGAAACCTCGAAATGACTCTTCAATCGAGTCCTTCTTTCTTTCGGAAACATGTCAGGAGTCTTAAGGATGACAACTCTATTCCTGACAGGTTGGTTTTGGATGGTTATGAGCCACGTGATATGGACAAGTCAGTCAATTTACTGGCCTCCTATTTTCGGCTCTGTGTTCTCTACTTCCAGAGACGATGGTTATGTTTGTGATTTGGCTGAAAGGCTAGATATACCTTCTTTGCGTGTTACTGAGGGCGAGGTCTTCCAGGCCATTTCCGATATGAGTTCATCTTTTTCAGCTGGTCTGAACGGTATCCCTGATTTCTTCTTGAAGAACTGTATTTATTCATTGACTGTTCCTTTGACGAGACTTTTTAACTTGTCAAAGTTAAATCAACTATCAAAGTTGTAATCAACTGGGACATTTCCTTCCCTGTGGAAGATCTCGAGAGTTACCCCTATTCATAAGAATGGCCCGAGGAATCTGGTTGAGAATTACAGACCGATATCTATTACCAATTCTATCCCTAAGCTTTTTGAGAAGTTGGTTTGTGGGCATCTGTCAGAGTATCTAAAAAACTACATTTCAGATGCTCAGCATGGATTTGTTAGGGGGAGGTCTACAACGACCAATTTGCTATTGCTGAATTAGTCGATTAAAAATGTCTTAGATGAGGGGGGCCAATTGGATGTTGTATATACTGATTTCTCTAAGGCATTTGATAGGGTTAACCACGGTATACTGTTGATGAAATTGGCTGCTAGTGAGTTCTCGGAGGACTTGATGAGATGGATTGGGAGTTATTTGTCGGACCGCCGCATGGTTGTCAAAATTGGCTCATCTTGCTCTCGGCCATATATACAGTCATCGGGAGTTCATCAGGGATTGCATTTGGGTCCCTTACTGTTCAATGTTTTCATTAATGATCTTCCCGGTAATATGAAGTTCTGTTCGGTATTACTTTATGCTGATGACTTGAAGATTACTAGACCGGTCAGGAATCATGTTGACTATGGGCTTCTCCAGCGTGATATTGATAGCTTAGTGGAATGGTGTTTGAAAAATAAACTTCTTATAAATGCTCCCAAATGTAAAGTTGTATCATTTCATCGGTCAAGGTCTCCTTACCTGTCGGATTATTATGTGGGCTTTGGGGTTATTTCTAGAACTGGGGAAATCTCTGATTTGGGTGTAATTTACAACTCTGCGTTTACTTTTTCGATTCAAATCGAGCAGATGGTCCTCAGGGCCAGCCGGGCCCTCGGGTTTATTAACAGGATCACGTCTGTATTATTTAACATATATGTTTATACTTTCCGTAGATTATACATTTCCCTTGTCAGACCTATCTTAGAGTATGCGTCGGTGATATGGAATACCCCTAACCAGAGTCTTTGCAGGATGATTAAATCTGTTTAACATAAATTTTTGAGATATATCTCGTTTATGGATCGGGACCCGATTGACAGATTCAATCATGTGTACACGGAATATGAGTGTAAATTCGACATTCAGACTTTGAAACTTAGGCGGGATCTTACAGACGTTGTTTTTGTATTCAGACTATTGAATGGGTCATTCATGTGTCCTGAACTATTATCTTCCATAAGTCTTCGTGTACCAAATCGTTCGTTGCGGAGCAAATCTTTACTCTTATCTGTAACTGGCAGGAAACTTTCGTCTTCGTCGTCGAAAAATGACTGTCTGTCTCGGCTGGTTTTTGTTGGTAATAATTTGCGAGGTAATGTCGATTGGTTTGTTTATTCTCTTGCCAGATTTAAAATTACTGCGGTGGAAGTCTTGAAATTACAATAATGCGCTGTCATTTTTTGGCCTCCTATTGATGTATTTTCCCTATACGTGGGGGTTATTTTTGGTGCGTTGTGTCTTTTTAGTATTACTTTTGAGGAGAGAAGTTGTTTTTTTTTTTTTTTTTTTTTTTACAGAAGATTATATATGTGCGCTTGCCTATTGTAAAATTATGGATTATCCCGTGTGTTAAGTTACAAATAAATAAATAAATAATTCTAGAAAATTCTAGAAATAAAATTTCGAAAATTGATGTTAAATTTTGTAAATTGAGGAAAATTATGTTAAATTTTGTAGACTGTAATATTCATTCAAATTGTACGTTTTTCGTACGAAGATGGTTGAAAATTTCTGAAATTTCCATACAAGACAAAAAATTCTGAAAATGATGAGAAAAATTGCAGAACATAGATTTTTTTTCAAGGATTGCCAATAATTCTAGAGAATTTGGAAGATCAGTAAGATTTCAGAAATAGATGCTCAATTTTGTAAATTGAGGAAAATTCTATCGAGTTCGTGAAAGCCGTCTGCTATCCCATAAAAAATATTAAAATTACACATTTTTTGACCTGGAAATTGCCATGTTTTATTATATATATACTCCATAAAAAACAGCAACTGCGCAAGGCAGTATTTAACATTGCTAAATGTCAAATTAAGCAATGACAGTTATCCAAAAATGATGCTTGTGACTTTTTTTCAAAAAAAACTCGATAGTAGAAATTCGTTTAGTAAATTGCAACTTGGTTGTGAATGTTTAATTTTGAGTCTGGAAAAATTTTATAAAAATTCCCTTATTCTTTCTTGAATTATACACGAAAATACGATTCGTTCCGTAAGAACACGTGTAAATCGACGCATATTTTAGAATTTTTTTCTTAGACGAAATACTTGTAATGTAGCGTACCCATTCTTTTGGGTCTAATTGACAATATAAAGTTTTTTAAAAAACATTTCTTTATTTTTGTTTACGTGCTCATAATACCTTAAAGAATAGTTAGTAATTCTAGATATGTAATGGACAAATTTTGTGCGATTTCAGGAAATGTTAATAAAATTTGAGGATCGCGGAAAATGATGAAAATTCCGCTAAGTTGAGAAAAATCGTTGAATACTCATAAAATTTTTGGAAAATAAAAAATGATTTATCTCGAATAGATATCGTGAATAATTTGTGAAACATTAAGTCTAGAAAAAGATAATAAATAATTGAGCGTGTGGATTCCATAGTATTCTACGCGCGGGACAGTTAGAGAATGAAGGAATGAGTGAACGGACTCAGCGCGAGTAGACGAAAATTTTCATCCGTTTTCAAAAACTAAACTCGCGAGAACTTGGAAACTATTTATTCGATTTGCGCCAAATTTACAGACGTATCTCTCCACGCTTCAGCGCTGTTTTCAAATACAAGAAAAATAATCATTTTTCAGAAAAAAAAAAAAAAAAAGAAAATAACTAACAATAAGCAACAATCCTTTCTTTAGCATATGATCGCTATTAATTGAAAAATGTTGAATTTTAGATTAATAGCATTTTTCATTTCTAAGATTTCGGAAGATAATAATAAATGTTAAAACTTGTGTAGAATTTCATCAATTCCGAAAAAAGTACAGATATTGACTTAAAGTCGTAATATTTTAGAAAAAAAAATTGGTCATACGAAGATTGTTGATATTTGTAACATTTTCAGTACAAATCTGGAAATTATAAAAATTCGGAAAAAGTGATAAACATTTTGAATGTCGAAGATGGTAAATACGTCTGAGTTATTCAAAAAGTTTTTCGAATTCCATGAAACCTTGACAAATTTTTTAGGTTGTAAATTTTGATAACTGGTAATTTTTTGGACTACGTGATTTTGTTTCTTTTGTCCCGCGTTTCACTGATTCTCAGTGGCGCGCTTTTCACTGTTTGTCAGTGGAATTCCACTGTTTTTGATTTGAGAATACGGCAATCATCGAATAATGCAAAAATTTCGAAAAACTTATGGTTTCCAATACTTTACAAATATTGATTAATTTTAGAGAATTCAGAGAATAGATTTATTTGCGTAAACCATTTCGCAAATTCTATAAAACTATAGAAACTGGGTAGAATCTGAAAAATCGAAAAGAAAAAAAAAAAAAAAAAAAATTATATTTAGTCGTCCACGGATTGCCAATTATTTTAAAAGGTCCAATAAATTATTCCAAAATGAAATTCTAATAAATAATTACACAATATTACTTATTTGAGAAAAATTATATTGTAATCAAATTCTAAAATATTATTCGCATTTCTAAAAATTATTCCGATTCCAATTTTGATATAAAAAATTGTAATTATAATGTAAGAATTTTCAATTTTTTGGAAAATTTAGTGATATCGTGAATATGAATGATACTCAACAATTCTGGAGAATTTTGAAAATATAAAAGTCCAGGAATTGTGGATAGACTTTCTAGATTGGGCCAAAATGTGTAATATTGAATAAAAATAAAGCACTTGTGAAAGGTTTCGAAAATTTCGAAAATATCGGGAAATACTTTTCTCATACGATGACGCTCGATAATTTTGGAAATTTCAATAATAATATAAGAAATGGAAAATTGTGAGAAATAGCAAAATGTTTGAAATTTAAAAGGCATTCAATATCTCAAAACATAAGAAAATTCGTAGGATCTCAACAATTCTTGATGAATTTTTCAAATCTTGGAAAATTTTGAGATTCTTTATAAAGACAGACTGTTATAATTCTCCAACACTTTGAAAAACCTATAAAAGTTTGGCCGACGAGGAACATGGAAAATTTGGATAAATTTAAAAAGAATATTGAACGTTTCGAATGATCTAAAAGTATAAAAAATCGTAAGGATTGTCAATGATTTAAAGTTCGTGAAATTCGGCAATCTAAATTCGAAAATGTCGATGAATTTTGTAGATTTTTGAAAATTCTGGAAATCACGTTTAGTTACAGTAACTCTCTTATAATTTTGATTTTTTTAGATAAAAAATATTGTTTACTGTACGCGGATGGTAGGTTATCTTTAAATCCTAGTCAAAGTCGAGAAACAGAAGATTTTTTAAATATTCAGGATATGTAGAAACAAAACTCATCTCACCAATTCAACAAGTTTTCTATTTAGCAATCTACTCAGATTTTCATTTGAAAAACTAATCGTTGTGATGTAAGTTTTTTCGTAAATAATTTTTCCAATAAAATGAACTTAACTGGAAAAATGATTATAAATCCAATTGGTTTTCCAATAAGACAAATTGATTAAAGAAAACTAGTTGGGAAAACCGCCATTTTTCCAGTTGTTCTTCTAATTGGCAAACTAATTGAGTAATTTCAGCAGGTCTAGGTTACTTTAAATTTGACATCGAAAATAAACATTACGAATACTAAAAAAAAAGACACATTTTTTAGCCAAAAATCAAAAATACCTTTACATCAAAATTAATTCTTGCATTCATTTGAAAACTTTGAGAGTTGTTAATATAACACAGTCCGACAAAAAAAAACTTTGTAAAATGACGGGATGATTTGAAGGTTGTCCTGCAGCTTGGGTCGAATAATGAGGATTCGATCAAATTTCATATACAGATAGTTTATGGCATCTTACATCGCCTCATAAAAATTTCAAAGTGATCTTGTCCTAGGTTTTCGGGCAATAAGTGCTCAAAGTTGAGAAAAAATGTATGGGCTCTTATGGGAGCGCGTGAATTTTTACCGTTTCTTCTCCAAAAACAATTACCCTCAGAAATGAGATTGCCACGAAAAACGAGTATATCGTAAAGCATAGCCTTACAAAAGTACTATGCAAAGTTTCAAAAAGATTTTGTCTGCGGAAAAAAGTGGATACTGCATTTCGTCGGCGAATTCACGAAATTTAACGCTTGCACTCGAAAAACGCGACAACGTCGTACTGTCACTCACGCGCTCATAGTGTGTGAGTTAAAACCGTGCGAAGTTGGTTATCAATAAGACAGCGAAAGCGACGTTGCCAAGCGTACAAGTACGATTGTCAATTTTTTCTACGATTGATATTATGAAATATTATTGATTTCCATGTCTCGCAATAGTACATTACGTACGAGGGGACGAAACCGAGTGATTGCAGACGAGTGCAGCTAAAATTGGCCCGAGTTTGCATCACTGAGGTTCGCCCCCTGGTGCGTGCCGTATTTTACTCGACAAGAGCATGGAATTTTGGGGGTTTTTGTGGCCGATAAGTCATCGCAAAAGTGTCCATGCGCCCACTAACAAGTGACGATCGCTCAAGTTTACGTATCTGTCAAAGTTCAATTTCGTACCTACCTTCGCGTACTTAAGCAAAAATTTTCGCCCCTTGGTACGCAAAAGTAGGTGCGAAAATGAACTTAAGACGGTTACGTAAACTTAAGCGATCGTCTCTTGTTAGTGGGCTGCATGTGGACATTTTCGCGATGGCTTAGAGGCTACGAAAGCCGCCATTTTCCATACTCGCGTCGAGTAAAATTATTTGATGAATTTACAGCAATATATCGTTATAAAATAATTAAAATATTACTTACAACAAGAGTTACATGCCGTATGAATTTTCATTGTATAAAGTTGGCAGCGAATTCAAACTCTAATGCTTTAGCATAGGGCGCAATTGTACCACCATGATAAAGCTAAACCTAGCTGCAGGACAACCTTAAAAAATATGTAGCTTGAGTACATCTGAAAACATTTCTAAAAAGAATTTTTTCATGGCACGTCGTTTTCGAGCAATAAATTTTTTTGAATATAAATAAAACTGCAAGTATAGAACCTACAATTTTTGGGCGATTTCGGTGGGGAAAAACTCGTTTTGGGGGTTTTCGAATGCTAAGAATTCATTTTTAAAAAAACTTATGCGAAAAAAATCCTATAACAACAGTCTGAAAAAGCTGAGATCTTTAATTTCAAGGTATTGATATTTCTCGACAGATAGTCAAACCGGAACCAAAGTCCTCCTTTCAGAAATCTATTGTGGGACCAGAGGACACGATTCAAATGGTTCACTAGGGACCGAGGCTTTCCGAGAAATGTGAATACAATAAAATGAACGATCTCACTTTTATTACAGCTTGTTTTAGACTATGGAAAAATGATTTTACTCGACGCGAGCATGGAAAATGGCAGCTTTCGTAGCCTCTCAGCTATCGCGAAAATGTCCACATGCAGCCCACTAACAAGTGACGATCGCTTAAGTTTACGTAACCGTCTAATATTCATTTTCGCACCTACTTTTGCGTACCAAAGGGCAAAAATTTTTGCATGAGTACGCGAAGGTAGGTACGAAAATGAATTTTCATCACTCTAGCCTCAAAACTGACATTTTGAAGTGACTTTTCGGCCATCGTGATGAAAAATATCTCACCTAAACAAGTACGGATGTGCTCATAGGCAAAACGAGTTACAAACTTCACCTTCCGCTCGGTTCGTAATTACCCTATTTTGCCAAATTCGCACATTCGTACCTGTTACGTAATATATTTGGTTGGAAACTAAGTTCGTTCGGTTTTTCTCATTGATTGTCTACAGAAAAACCGAACGAACTTAGTTACCAACCCAATATTATCTGACAGATACGTAAACTTAAGCGATCGTCACTTGTTAATGGGCGCATAGACACTTTTGCAATGACTTATTGGCCACAAAAGCCGCCAAAATTCCATACTCTTGTCGAGTAAAATACGGTAGGCACCAGAGGACGGACCTGGTGATGCAAACTCGAGCTAATTTTAGCAGCACTCGGGCGCTACGCGCCCTCGTGCAACCAAAACCGCCCTTGTCTGCAATCACTCGGTTTCGTCCCCTGGTACGTAATGTACTATTTTCGTGCAAAAATTATTCCACTAATGGATTTGTTGCAGTCGAAAAACCCTATGTGAGGTTTTATTTCACCGAAATCGCTCAATAATTGTAGATTTTCGGCTTGCGGTTTTATTTAAACTAAAATAATGTATTGCTCGAAAACTGAACGTGTACATGCGAAATCTTTCCCGGAACTGTTTTAGGGCATGTAAAATTATATGCTTTCGCTGAAAAGAAGCGGTCATTTTTTTTTTTTGTTGGGCTGTGTAATTAGTGACGATGTGATCGATTATAAATACAACCAACTCACCTTTTGCAACCCTGGATTTATTGAGAGCAATAAAGGAGAGGAACGTGGCCAAAAGAAAAGTGCCCAAAATGAGATAAAACGTCTCCGTGGAAAAACGAGGCTCTGCATAATAATTGACTAATTCAACTTTTAAGGCACCAGGTTTGGTGACATTTTTGCACGTGGGGTTGCCTCCGACACCCTGTGCCAGTGCAATGGAACTTGGGATGAAACCACTCAATCCTTCGCCTATGAGGAAGGAAACTAGATAAATTTCCCTGTAATTGCGCATGTAGGGCGTGAAAAGGACGGAGCTGGTGCACCCCACGATGGAGACGATGAACATAAGCCCCAAAAGAGCGGTCGAATAATGGGATCCAAATATGTGATGTGTTTTGTCATAATAAAAAGCTAGGAGGTACGTCGCTGACACCGCTGACCCGAGAAGGATGTATATTATCGAAACATCGCGCACTTTGTATGGTATATACCTTAAATGTAACAAAAAAATTTTTAATATAATTTTTATTTACGAAAATATTTCTAATAACAGTCGAATGAAAATAAAAATTATATATTAAAATATTAATTATTATTACTTATCATAATAGGGTAGTGTGGTATAATTTATTTTATAATAAATATATATGTATATATATATATTACATGTACATGCATATATAAAAATGTAAATATGTGCATAACGTAGGATATATTAATATTCCTTATTATATCAGGATATTATAACATTTTTTATTTTATAATCAATATACATATATACAGGGTGTCACAAAGTCAGCAGATTATCCGAAAATCATATGTGCTTCAAGTTCCAAACGTTTAAAATTAAACGAAAAAAATATAACAGTTAATTGATTTTTGTGAATGTAACCACGTCCTGTTTTTTATTTCAATTTAAGTATCCGCCGAATTTAATCTTAGGCAATATAACTTTTATCAGTTAGTATCAGAGAAAAAAATTTTCTAGCTGCTTTTGAACATTTCTTAACCGTAACATCCAACTGTATCCTCCCTAAAAAAATATTCCTCACACTTCCTATCATTATAAACATCAAAAAATTTAAACATTTTTTATTTTTCTTTAATTTTAAACGTTTGGAACTTTAGGTACATACAATCATTAATTCCTCACAAAATCTAAAACACTTTTTCCTTTGCGATTTTTGAAAATTCGCAACGCTTGAACAGTTATTAATCATTCGATTTCATTTACCTAATGGTGAGTGGACGAAACTGAATTATTAATAACTCTTTAAATTTTGCGAATTTTGAAAAATTGTCAAGTATTATATTCCTTATAATAATACATTGATAAAATAAAACTTGAGAAATATTAATGACGATTCCTGATATGTTTTTATATGCATCAAAAGTCGTTATTTTTCAGTCAATGATGAATAACGTCAATGAATTGTAAGCAAATCATTTGTTGCTCTAAATTTACGAAGAAGATTTTATTGCTTCGAATTTTGAAGTAAATCTTGATGATATTAATTACTGCGAATTTACGAGCGAATTAAGTTTTTTTTTAAAAACCTCAGCAAACCTGCTAATTCACAAAATTGATTAACATATGATTTTAAATTTTACAAAAATAAATAACGATCTCCATTATTAGGCATAATTTATTATTAAGAATATATTCTATTGAAATTTTGGTAATATTATGTCGGGGCACATAAATATACAATATAAAATTTTCTGATGTCAGAGTTATAATGTGAAATCTTTGGATTTTCGAAACGAGTCAGAAAGTATCGAAAAAAGGAAAATATTCTAAATTTTCAAATCTTTGAATAAATAAAATTACAACTCATTATTGTATTCAACTTGAAATTTGAAATCTAACAAGTTAAAATCTACAGATTTTGGATTTTTCAATCTGAAAAACTCGATGATTGGAGAAGTTGGTTTCCAGAGTTTGGAAATTTACGGAAAAATGAATTATATTTTTGATTTGAATGATTTCAGTAAATAAATACTTGAAAAAACAATTTCGAAATAATAAAAATGAAAAAGCAGTAATTTTTAAGTCAATGGGTAAGATAAAGTTCTTTAAAATTCTGATAATTGAAACTTTAGGATCCAAAAAGAATAATTTACTTCAGTGAAGCTACAATTCACGAATGTAATAAATTTAAAAATAAAAAATTCATACAACCATTTTCTTGTTTTATTTAATCACATTGTCTAATTTCTTACCACTCTCATTAATATAATGTAATATATGCCATTTTCAGGTTTTTCCGTATTTCTATAGATATAAGTTTTTTCACAGAGTAAAATAAAAAAAAAATAATATATGTGTGCAAAAATAAGCTTGAAATATAGACTACAAACATTTTTCGTATTTTTGTCAGTTTTATTAAATTTTGTTGAATTTTCTAGGAAAATTTTTGTAACATAACTAATCCATAAAATATGATGTATAAAGGTTTTACATATTTAATGAATATTTTGATAAATATATTCCATACATATATGTATATCGATAACGTACATTCATACATGAAATTTTTGTATCATATACTATATAATATTCATTATCTTATATTATGAATCTAACGATATACTATAAAAAGATAATAAATTTATTATTTTAATTAGGATTTTCGGGGATTTCTACAGATTGCTACATTTACATAGTTTTTAAGAAATTGATGCTGCAAAGTTCAAAAAGTAGTAACTTTTTAGTATTTCAGTAAATTTTTTAAAAAACATTATTTTTATAGAATCGTTATATTAACTCATTTTCATTACGCCTAGTATTTTTCGTATTTCAGTGGATTTCTAGATATATTTAAAAAATTCGATGCATTATGATTTAAAGTTTCACAAACTTTTACTAAACTAATAGATTTTAGAGAAAAATGTATTCATTTACATGTTTAGTGTTCAATAGATTTGTCAAACTATAAAAGCTTTTTGTATTTTTCTGTATTTATAAAATTATGAAAGATTTTCGAAGATTTTCATGGATTGCTATATAGATTCTGAAAATTTGATGCTGTGGAATTGAATGTGTAATAGTTATCAACTTTTAAATAATTGTTTTACAAAACAGTATTTTTAAAGATTTTTTATTTTTCATTAATCTCAATTACTTAAATTACTTTTCGCATTTTTTTATTATCTATTGTTTAGTATTTTCATAGATGTCATCATAGATTTTTAAAATTCTATGCTTTAGGATTTTAGGTTTCACAGACTTTTAGTGCCTTATGTAATAGATTTGAGAGAAAATTATATTTATCATGGATGTTCA
Organism: Platygaster robiniae; assembly: GCA_028476575.1. Taxonomy (NCBI): domain Eukaryota; kingdom Metazoa; phylum Arthropoda; class Insecta; order Hymenoptera; family Platygastridae; genus Platygaster; species Platygaster robiniae. The sequence continues at coordinate 30,749,974 of CM052019.1, forward strand.
CTCTTTCCTTAATTTCTCGTTTTATAAGCATTAGTTTGATTTTTCAGAATGAATCAAGTTTTCTCAAAAAAGCCACCTAAAATAGACTTTCGAGTTTTTTCTTTATTTTTGACTTTTTTCATTGCAGTTCAGAAGGAGCCTATTGAAGACATGAAAGCGTTTTTCGAATTCCCAATTTTTTATACAAATATGCAATAATAAAGATTTTTGCTGACCTTTCTTTCAATATTAATATTACATCAAACGCTTGATGAAATCGAATGATTTTTTTTCTATAGGTTCAAAAACAAATAATGAACAAAGTAATTTCAAAAAAGTTGATGAAAAAATTTTTTTTCTAAATAAGTTATTTGCAATAAAAATTAAAATTTTTTTTCTCTTTCTCTGGTTAGTTAAACAAAGTTTTTTACGAATAGATGCAAAAATCGTCTTTCTATACAAAACAAAAAAAGATTTTCAGTAAAATTCATACATGAAAAAATTATGAGTTTTATTGTCCGAGCGCGCACGGACGCAGATACGTTTGACCCTGCTTCGCGAGGCAAGGCGTCGCCTTTCTCCTCGTCTTTACCATGTTTATATTTGTAACATGATAATTATCAAGCAAAAGAGCAAGTTAAGAAGTTTTCTTTGTTTTGATTGTTTATTATTAATTGTTAATCAACACGATTCGCATGATTAGAAAAAACTTATTATTTGATTGTTTGGTCATCTACATACTTGAAACAATGATATTGCAGAGTATGTTGAATTGCATTTCTCATTAAAATAATATTTCTAATTTTTTTTGTGTTTTTTATTTCCCGCCATTGTAAAATACAAAAAATGGATTAAACTGTAGTACTTTGATGTTCATTGATACAATTTTTTCCTCGTTTTCATTTTAGAAATGTTTATTTCTTTTTTTTTTTTTTTTTTTTTTTGAAAAATCGCACTTCGCTTTTTATTTTATAATTATCAAAACAATCACAAATCACAAAATCTTATGAGAGGCCAAAAAGAAATGCTATGAACATTTGAGAAATTGAATCGATATTGTATTTAAGATGCTGCTTCATCGAACAATAAATTTATCATGAAAATGAAGTTTGCAAAATTTTTTTAAAGATCAAAAAATTGAATTTTGCACATTTATGTTAATATTATAAAATTTGATCATTTTTCCAGTTGAAAAATGATTTTTATATGATTTAAAGCAAGCATTCACTAAGAAAATTAATTTATTATTTTCGCATTAAGAGCTGTGTGAGATAAAAAATGTTTGCACGAGTGTAATGATCAATCATCCTCAAGTTACGCAACGTTAAATGACCCGAATCCAAATACATTGTAACGATTTAGCACAAGTCATCGTCAGCAATTTAACTCGTCAGCAGAATTCGTTCAGTCATATAAGTAGTGTTTGAGTGAATTTATAGCCACAAAACAATTTGAAATCTTTCAATGTAATTTGTTTTGACAACTTGAGTTTACAGAATTCCTTTTCATTTTCTTTTTCTTTTATTAAATTTTGAACGAGCATATTGATATCAGTTATATTATATACATAACTAGAAATTTGAACATATTCGACGTTTTTAGATTTTAGAATTCATATTTTGAAACAAGATAAATAACAATATTAATTTGAAATTAAAAATCATACATGAAAAAAGTCGTATCATCAATATAATCTGAAAAAAATATCAATGACTCTCATTTTATGAACATGTTTCAATCTCATGTTTTTACGATTAAGATAAAAATTTATAACTCAATAATATCCTTTTCAGCGAAAAAGAATGATAAACAAGATAAAAAAATACAAATACAAATTATCTGCCAATTCTGAAAATTATCGACATTTAACGTGATAGTGCTTTTTTTCATTGTTGAAATCACCAAGTATTTCATTTCATTTTTGATAACTTGAAATTTTCGATATTGTACGTTTCATTGCTTCGGTTAATATTTCCTTTGAACCTATTATGTTTGATTAGCACAGCATGGTCTTATATAACGCGAGAGTTAAAAAGATTCGTTCTATTTAGAATCAACTCAAAGAAAACCGATCGTTGTAATTTTTAATTAAGTAGGTAACAAAGAGAAAATTGAATAACTTGATTTTAATACTAACTTTTAGAATTATTAATTCACGTTTGAAGTATCCCAATTTTAAATATTTTGATACATCAGTTTTCAAGTATCAATAGTTTCATAATAGAATCATATTTTAACTGTCTTTCTTTATTATCAAATTTTCATTGGTGGAAAATTATTAAGTTTTAATATTTCGTAGATAATAACTGGAATTTGTCCGTAGGCAATTTTTAAAATATTCGAATCATCTTTTTTATTTTCTTAGTTTTCAAAATTTTGATGGTAAAATTGATTTCCTTTCATTCCCACATGTATTTAAATGAATTTGCTCGAAAATTTTTGAAAAATTAAGAAAACATTTAATTTTTTGAAATAAATTAATTTTTATACATAATTCAACTCGGTTGAAAATTGTGTGATCGTTGAAAAATTTTTTTATTTTGCAGGTAAAGTTTCATCAAAACAGAAAAAAATTCTAAGCTTCACTATTTTGGAAAAATGGTGTACATTATGGTAGAATAATTTTTTGAGAAATTTTAGAAGTTGAGAAAAAAAAAGATAATAATAACAGCGAAAATTCCATTTTTATTTTAAAAAATCCTAATTTTCATACAACGAATTTTGTCTTACACCAATTAATATTCAATTTTTTTTTATTTAATAATTCTGTTAAAAAAAAATATAAATTGTATAAATTTTTGAATTTATGATCAGAATGACTTGCTGAAGTATGTATAATTGAAAATGCGGAAATAAATATACATGTAGAAAGTAAAATATACATCACATTACAAGTTCATTATAATTTTTAGAAATGCAAAAATTGTGGTTGACTAGTAGACTTTGAATGAAAAAAATTTTTAAAAAAGGAAATGTTTGATGAATTATCAATAACAACAAAAAATCTGAATGTAAATGCATTTTATAAATATTAGTGCTATTTTCATGATAAATACTTAAAGAAAAATACATTCTGTTGAATACTATATTATTATTTTACTACATGAAACATACTTATGAATTATCAAATAAAATACTATCATATGTAAGGAAAATTGTTGAACATTCAAGCCAACCCGAAAATAAATAACAAATAATTATCGGAATAATTAATCGAAAATTCGAAAAGATAGCTTATTATATAACTAAAAAAATTTCGAGACAAAAATCGAAAGTTATTCAAATTAACGAAAAATTTAATAAAAAATAAATTATGTCAAAGTGAATTGAATATTGTGGTCATAATTATCGAAATATTATGTATTGGTACAAAATTGAAAAAATTTTCAAATTTATCGTTAGTATATACCAATGGCTTCAAGGAAGTAAAAAAATTAAGAATAATTAAATAAATATTGAAAATAAAATATGTATTACGAGTTTTTTGGTACAATTAAAAATGTGGAAATTGTAAATGATTAAAAACTTTAAATATAAAACGTGAAAAAGTCATACTCTATAAATTACTATTGATAACAAAATATTCTGAATGCACAAGCGTTCTATGAATATTAGAAGTATAATATTATGATTTATAAATAAAATGCTTAGATATGCAATGAAAATTATTTAACAATTTAAGCAACCCAAAAATAAATTCTAAATAATGCTAGAATGATGAAACATTTTAAGAATTGACAGTTTTTGGGAATGCCTGGTTTACGCTTACAACCCTTGGCTTCGCCTCGGGCTGCAATTTTTCGCTTCGTCAAAAAAGGCATTTCCAAAACTGTCAATACCATATTTTATCTGTAAAATGACGAGTAAAACGTGAACTTTTAATTCCAGACTACCGGAAATTCATCCTTTCCTCATAGTTTACAGAAAAAAATATTCAATTTTTGAGTTTTTGAAACGATATTTTATAGTTATTAACGGAATACTAATTTCATATAAAAATTAAAAATGACATATCGAATTAAATATTGTGAAAGTAATCAATAATCAACAAAATACATAGTATTTATTAGTTAAAAAGTTGTACAAATTTTATATCTTCATAATATACTATAAGAATGACTTGTGGGAACATAAAAAATTCAAAATAAGGAATTGAATACATTATATTAAATGGAAATACATTCCTCGCGGAATTTATAAATACAAGATTTAAAAAAATAATATCGTATGAATTATTATTACGATATTTTTGTATGCACATGGATTTTATGAATATTTAATACTGTTTAACTTTTGTAAAAATAAATAAGGCGTAATCGTATGTTATTAAATTACATGCTTTTATATGCAAAGAAAAAATTGTAGAATCGAGCAAAAATAAAAAAAATTCTAAATTAGGTTACAATAATTTCACGAAAATCTTAGATAGGATATTATTCAGTTTTCAAATTATTCATTATGTTGGAATTGGTGGGAGAAAATTCTAAAACAGCATATTTTACAATTTTTTAATTTTTGAGACAATGATTGCAGGTTATTCAATGGATGATTAATTGGAGGAAAAAAGTCAATGATATAAAATTAGAGATTGTGATAATAGTTACAATTCTATAATATCTTTATAATTATTAATTATATTATTATTATAATATGTAAAGAAACATATGTAATTATTTTAATTATGATAATTATATGCTAAATTATTATGTTTTTATATTAATATTATATTACGTAATATAGATTACTATATACTGTAGCGTGCTACGCGCATTGATATAACTTGTATTTTCTTTGCAAATAAAAGCCAATTATTAGGTGAAGTTCATCCCTTGAAATTGGCACATTTTTTGAGTTACTTTCACGTGGTAATGACATCGTCATTCAAATGCGGATTAATTAAATAAGAAAAACAGTAACGATTTTGATTTTATTAAAAAAAACAGGTTTTCCCGTATTTTTAACGTTCGCGAAAGAATTTCAATATTCTCCTCACAGACTTTTCCTGTTTTGGAAATTGTAGTTATTAATTTGAATCTTAGGTTAACCTTTGTAAAGCTCTTTCAAGTACTATATATACAATGTTATAAAGAAAAAAAAATACCACACAATTGAGAATCCAATTTCAACTATTAAATTTTTTATTAAAATCAATGAAATCAATTCAAATGAACTTAGACATATAATGAAATTTCATTTGACTTGAAATTCAAAATCAAATGCTTCGATCAACTTCAGGGAATTACAGGATTGAAGTGAGCGTTCAACATGGCCGCACCCATTGGGACAATGGCCGCGCCCATCGTGGTTGCTCCTTTTTCTCTTTAGGATATATACAGTATTTTAAAATTGAATATAGGGAAATAAATCAACGAATAGATGAATTATATTGAATTCCGTACTATACTTGTCGTATATGAAATGCATTTATATATATTATATTATATAAAAAAATGCTATAATATGCAACCGAAATTATTGAAAAAAAAAGCAAACCCAAAAATGATTCATAAATTGCATTAAAACCATGACGCAAAAATTTGAAAAGATAGCTTATTATACAATTTAAATACTTTTGAGACAATGATTCTTGGTTATGTGATAGATAAGTACAGGTTACGCCATATTTTACATTGGTATGTAAACATTGAATAACTTTGAAAAGAAACAAACGATTTTTGTGAATGAAATAATTATGTTTAGTTTTGTTCCTCGCAATTTATTTGGACAAGTTTTTGAATTCAAAATGAATCAAGTGGCCACCTCCATTGGTCATAGCAAAATTATACCTTTTCTCTGCGTTTCCTGTTATCTTTTTGAGAATTTTCAGGTGGTTTAACGGTGATTTCGGCATGAATATTTGACTGTACCTCGTCAATGGTTTCAGGATTGTTGGTCTAAACTGCTTTTTAAAGAACACTACAAAAAGAAGTCTGGCGGCGTTGAATCTGGTGATCTGGGTGACTGGTCAATCTTGCCTTTTTTTGACATCAGATGTCCAGAGAATTTTCATTGCAAAAACTAGATTATTTGATTTGCAGTGTGGCATGCTGCTTCGTCTAGTTTACAACAGTAACTGTCAAGACCTTTTTCGCGCATTTGCAGGCAGACATAATGAGCCAACATCCACCAATATCGATTTCCATCGACTGTTTCACATTCTTTGAAAAAATATAGCCTAATGCCGGCCCAAGAAATCACTTTTCGGTCATGCCATAGCGTTAAGTATCTCGTGTAAATATTGGCTTATAATGTCAGCAATTTTTACGACCCGAGTTGTTCGAAATGGTAATGGAAAACGCAGAGAAAAAGTCTCAATTTCCTGTGGCTAATGAAGGTGACACACTTTATTGATTTTGAATTTAAAAACTAGCCTATATAGATTTCCAGGAACCAAACTAAATATGAATACTTCAATTACAGAAATCGATTCGTTTTTTTTTCAAAGTTATTCAATGTTTACATACCGACGTTAAATATGGCGCACCCTGTAATTCAGTAAAAAAATCGAATATTGGAACAATAATTATTAAAATATTGTATCATACTGAAAAATTGGATACATTTTCAAAACCATCATTATAATTATTTCAAGGAAGATGTGAATAAATATATGTAAAATGATATATAAAGTACGAGTTTTCTAAAATCACAAGAATTATAGAAATTGTAAGTGAATGAAATCTTTTCATAAAAAAGATTAAAAAAATGTAATGCTGTGTAAATTATTGATTTAAAAATATTCTGTATGCGAATGAATGTTCAAAATATATTTTTCGAATATAAGTTAACATTATAAGTTCTTATCAAATGCCTTATCAAAAATAAATTATATTAAACAAGGTATTATAATTGTTGTTAGTAATATAATATCCAATATTATTTCATACAATGCTTGTAAATTTAATGAAAATTATTGAAGAATCAAGCCAGCCCATAAGTAAATTTAACCCAATTTTTGAAAACATTGAATGAAATTTCTAAGGAAAAGCATATCTTTCTATCCAAAAATTCAAAAGATTGATTCAATAAATGCATAAAAAAATAAAAAACTGCACAGTGAATAAACGATTTCAATAAGTAATGTAATATTATTTGTTTGTACCATATTGTCCCAGATTTTAACATGATGATTAGAATTCTTTATGGAAAATAAAAAATTGAAAAAAAGGGAATAAATATGTAACGAGTAATGAAAAAAAAAACATTTTTTTGCAATAACTACATTTGTAGAAATTATGAATAACAGCAAACTTTAAATACCAAAATGTCTAAAAAAAATTGTATTCAAAAATAAATCAATATTATTATAAAAAATATTCTGTATGCACATGCATTTTATGAAAATTCAAGTTATAATCATAATAAATTTTCAAGAAATACTCAATTATTATATGTAATGAGAAATAAATTTAATTGAATTCTGTATTCTAAAATATAATTATATATTATTTAAAAAAATGCTTAAATATGCAACATGAATAATTGAAGAATCAAGTCAACCTAAAGTGTAAATTCCAAATAATATTTTAAATGATTAAATCTAAAGTTCTTAAAGATTGCATTATAATAAAATTGCAGACCATAATTTAGAGTTATTATAAATAAATGAAATTTTTCAATTATACGTACTTTGCGTAGAGAGTGTACAATAGTGGTCCGAAATTGGCGACTTGTACAACCATTACCATGTACATGGGCAATTCCCATTTCTCAGGAGCGCTGTTGACTAAAAGGGGTAATTGAACCCAAATTCCGTTGACTCCGATCCAGGCTCCGAGACCGAACATCGCGGCCAAAAAATCCACGAGGATTTTTCGGTTGCTAAATTTGTTACTCAACATTTTCTCACTTGTTTTTAATATTCAAAACTACGAAATAAAATTGAACAGACACTTTCAATCAATCATTCTTTTCCAACGTTACATTTCTCGTGGATTTTGCCCGAAAATGACATGATCCATGACTGTAATTGAGTGTGATGAATGTAATCAAATGTAATGCAATGTAATACGAGCAACGAGTGAAAGTTGAACATAGGGATGGGAATCGAAATATCGATATTGCAAAGTATCGATACTTGACCTGTAAGTATCGGTTTTTTAGCATCGATACTGCAAGATTCTAGTATCGTCAAGTATCGATATTCTCATGATCGATACTTGGTGTTACCTCGATACTTGGATTTTGTGTTGGCTGCATTTAATATGTAGTGTCTGCGATGGTCTGTGATGAGTGTGACAGCTCACAACAACAACTCGAAGTTCAAATTTCCGAAATAAAGTTAAACGCGAAAATAAAAGCAATTTATCATCTCTGACAAGGTGATAATCGAAAAATTCAACCGTAAGTACATTGAGAATACACAATTATACGTCCTAAATGATACTAACATCGAATTTCTCCAAAAATCCAGCAAAACTTCCAATAGATTTACATAAAAAAAAGCATGTTCATGCTGAAAAATAATCACATCAAAGAAAGCCGGGTACTCAAACAATATATCACATTTTCCTTACCTTGCTTTTTTCAACAGAATGAATATAAATTATACTTGATTTATACAAATAAATTTTTTAGGTACCTATTCTTACAATAGAACCATGACTCACGTAAAAGGGGCAAGGTCATATTTTACCATCACCGAACAGAAAAGCTCAATGCAATTCATGCGGTAAAATGCTCTCTTTTTCTGGAAACACAACGAACCTGTGGAAACACTTGAGCCTTCATCACAAAATATACCCAGAAAAACAGAATAAGCAATCCTCAAATGAGTCGGTGACGTCAAAATTTGCTCGAAATCCACAAAATGATCCTCTTGCTGTAAGATATATCCTGTTTCGTCCGATTTTTGGTTGAGAAAAAAATTGTTTTTCGTATTTTGTTCTTGTAGTTTTTATTTATTTCCATATTTTGTTTTATAGGTTCAAACGTTTTTATTACAATTTTGTAATATGATCGATTCTTGTGATCCACCTTATGATCGATCTTATGATCGAGCTTATATATCTTATATATAGCTTACCATACATATATAGCTTATATATCTTATAGATCTTATGATCGAGCTTATAATCGATCTTATACAATGCGGTTTTTAAAAATTTATTCAATAAAAAAAACAAAAATGAAAAACTTTCAAACATAAGAACATGACAATTTATTGAATAAAATACAAATAATATGATACAAAAAATTCATAATTCATATATAATGTAATAATTTTATATTTAGTAATAATTCTGAAAGTATTCAAATTATTATAAAATAAATTATATACAGGGTGTACCAAATTCCCGTATACAAAAAAAATAGCAGATTCCAAGCAAAAATCTAAGATACTACTTCCTTTGCCATTTTGCGAAAAACTCAAAATTCAAAAAGATATTCGAGTTTAAAGTTTAAATAATTAACACGCTCCTCCGAGTAGTGGGGATAAAAATTACGGACTAAAATTTACCGAAATTTTTTTCATATTTTTCTGAGTCGAAAAGTCCTTTCCTACTTTTCACAAAACTCAAAATTAAATAAGATGTTCGAGTTTGAAATTCAACAAATCTGATTGGTCAAAACTAACTCGAATATCTTTTTTGATTTTGAGTTTTGTGAGAAGTGGCAAAGGACTTTTCAACTCAAAAAAATATGAAAAAAATTTAGGTAAATTTTAGTCCGTGATTTTTATCCCCACTACTCGGAAGAGCGCGTTAATTCTTTAAACTTTAAACGTGAATATCTTTTTGAGTTTGAGTTTTTCGCAAAATGACAAAAGAAATAGTATATAAGATTTTTGCAAGGAATCTGCTATTTCTTTTTGTATACGGGAATTTGGTACACTCTGTATAATATACGATAAAGTCTATAACATATATTATATTATAGTAGATTATTCTTTTCATTCAGAGATGGGCGCCAATTACATTTTGCTCATTTTCGCATTGTGAAAAAACTATCTAAATTTCGTCGTAAAACTCTGAAAATTTGTCAATAGATGTATTTTTCCCTCTATTTTCCAGAATTACAGTAAAAAAGTATCCGTTACAGTAAAAAAGTATCCGTCAAAACATCGACGATTTGAAAAGAAGAATAAAATTGATTGGAAAACTATGATTTTACATAATTTTTAATTACATTACTCAAAGAGAAAACTACTATATAAATAATATATGACTGAAAAATAATACATACTTATTATAAAAATCAACATGTAATATATCCATAGTTAATACATGATTAACTTAAAGGAGTAATGGAAAAATTCATGAATGAATAAAACCATACAAGTAAAATATAAATAATAAATCAATATAGAAAATATCAATTACATATAAATATATTCCATATATATATACATATTGAGCAGATAAATAAGTTTTATTGAAACACTATTTATTTCTCTCTCGTTTCAGAGTTCAAGTCATCAAAGCGAAATTGACAACTCTTCGCAACCTTCTACAAGTCGCAGTTCAATTGAAAATGTTGAAACGCCTGTTCGTAGTACACAAACGCCGAAGCCTATAATGCAACCAACTTTAGACACTATTTTCGCAAATGAGAAATCTTATAAACGTACGTACATATAACTATATTGAAAATTTCAAAAATAAAAAATACGTAAAACTTAGTATCTAAAAGTCTACTTTTCTTCTAGCGGGTGGTTATCGTGCCAGTTTGTTGGAAGATGCGCTATTGTATATGGTATGTGTTGACAATCTCAGACTCTCGACCCCTGAGAAAAATGGGTTTCAACATTTTGCGAAAATAGCAGTGCCCCAGTGGACTCCACCATGCCGTGCAACTCTCACCAATCGTTTGGACGCAAAGTTAATCGAGAAATCAACACTCATCAAAAACATCTTGATGAAAATTCCAGCGATTTGTATCACCCTAGATTGCTGGACAGAACGACACACAACTAGCAGCTACTTGGGGGTTACCGCTCATTTTGAATACCAAGATTCGATCGAGTCCATTATGTTAGGTGTTGAACCTCTCAAAAGTGCCCATACATCCGATTATTTGACAGAAAAAATTTTAGAATTCTGTAACGATTGGGGAGTCGATTCCAATCGAGTTTCCATTTGCGTGACAGACAGTGCCCCGAATGTGGTGAAAGCAGCAAAAGACGCATTTGGCGAATCAAAGCACATGCCTTGTTTTGCTCATATGCTTAATTTGATACCGGCATATGCTTTGGGGGGGAAAAAAAAAGATGGCATGGAGATTCCGAACGTGCTTGGCATCCCCGAATTGGTGGCGAAAGTGAAGTGCAGAGTGACTCTTTCCCACTCAAGTTACAATTTCGCAAATGCACTGAAAGACATACAAACAAAACAGGGGAAAACAGAGGGCACTGTACTTCGTTTGATTTAAGACATTATTACAAGATGGGGATCGACATATCTGATGTGTGACAGATTTTTAACAATGAAAGATATCATCCCCGTTGCTGCGACCAAATTTCCAGAGGTCAAAATGCTTTCCGGGCTAGAATTGCAGACCTTGAAGTTTCTCCGTGACGTCCTTCTCCCGTTCCATCTGGCAACTAAGGAAATTTCCGAGGAAAAGAGTACGACGCTCAGCAAGGTTATTCCAATTGTGCGAATGGTTTCTGAAGTAAGTCTATAAAAATTGAAAAATGATAAGCTATTATACACCAAAAGATTTGTACCCAAAACTTTTTTTTTGGTGAATTACATGTCTCAACAATTCTCAGAACTCCTAACTTTTTAACGTTTTCTTATAATTTATAAATTTGGATAACTGTAGAATTTGAAATGATTCAAAAAACTTAAGCACCTTACAAAATTTTGAAAATCATATTGAATTTACAGTTCTGAAATATCTTCAAATTTTTGAAAAATTGGAGGCGTTTTTTGAGTTTATTCTCTTAAAAAAACGAGAAAACCACGAAAAACAAATCATTGGTTTTTTTAAGGTACTGAATAACAGGAATGCTTTACCCCGCCATTTGAACCCAAAATCGTTTACTGACTAATATCATTAAGACTTGTCCTTGAAAAATGTAATAGAAAGCCGACGATTTCGGGTCCAAAATAGCGGAGTTGATCATATCTACTTTTTCTAGTTTCTTAGATTTTCATGGTTTTTTCGATGTCACCAGACTTTTGTGAATATGTATAACGTATGTACATAGATTTATTCCCCCAAAAAATCACAGAAAATGTTATTTGTTTCAGAAATTACGCGACACTGAACTCCCGTACGTGCCAAGCACTGCTGACGAAGAAGCCCACAAATTTGGTGAAATCCGCTCAAATTTGAAAAATTTTTTGATGGCCGAAATGAAGCGACGTTTTGGGGAATCGGAGAAAAAAATGCCATGCGGTTTAGCAACGCTCCTCTACCCACGATTTATGAAAATGCACTTCCTAAGTGCGTATCCTTGCTCTAGGGCGCAGTCGTTGATACAGGGTGAAATCGTGAAATTAATAAAAGATGCCAACAGCACTTCGGTTGCCACAGACATGCCGGGTTCATCTTGTACTGAGGATTCAATGAAACCGGAAAGTGAAAACCTCTGGAGCCTGCACGATTCCACGGTTTCATCGAAAAACCAACATTCAACTGAAGACTTGCCAAGCGAGGCTCGCGCAGAAATGAAGGCTTTTTTTAACAGGAATCCAGTAGCACGGACCTGCAACCCTCTGGAAATTTGGAGTTCCATTGGTCATCAATATCCCCATTTACATCAATTGGCGAAGATTTTTCTTTCTGCGTTGGCGACAGCAGTCCCGGCTGAAAGACTATTTTAATTAGCCGGGAGGGTAATGAATGACGATAGCTATCGTTTGACAGCCAAACACCTACAACAGCGCATATTCCTCGCCAGCTTGGACAAGAAATTTTGGTTTTCTTAAAAAAATTCTGTTGTAAAAACAATTTTTGACGTACATATGTTCTAGTATATAGTTTTTGTATATTCTTTAATGTTTAAATAAACATTTTTCATATTGTTCTATATTTTCTGCATCTCTTTTACTTAAGTATTCAATATCGAATATCGATACCGATACCACAAGTATCGATACTTTTTTCTTTAAGTATTGATACCGATACCTGAAACACTTTGATAGTATCGCGATACCAAATATCGATACTTTGGCTTCCGATACCCATCCCTAGTTGAACGACAGTTGAACGAAATCCGTAATAATCAGTAATAATTATCAATTATTATGAACTGTGATGAACTGTTTTGAACACTCCAGTGCATCCCAATGCATTCCAGCCAATTACAGCTGTTTAACATACATAGATACATAAATATCATATGGTCGTGTGATATATGTATACACAATGGAACAATAAACAATCCTGTACAATGTGGTACAATCAGGTACAATGCTGAACAATGCTGTGTAACTATCACCCAATTCCCCCAATTCCGTCAGCCGACAGCCACCATCTTTTCCGTTAAACTTGAAATGAACAAAAATGCCACACTGTGGATTTTTCATTAATTTCGAAAAAAACAACAAATAGCACTTTCACACTGGTCATTCTCGGTAGGTTTAGGTTGCTCCGCTAGAGATGTAAGGTCGTAATATTAACCTGTAATATTACGGTAATCACGAAGATTGTTGGTCACGTAATTTTTGGCGTAGTATATATTTACATGTATATTAATGCATACACTGTAAAAAAATTACTTCGTTAAAAAACTAGCAGGTACGAAATTATTTTTGTACTCAGTATAGTCTATTTCACACACGAGCTAGGAAAATAACGAGAGGCGGGTAAATCGACTACATTCAGTGTGAGTATTCAAATTCCTAGTTGTAAATTAGCTAGCTACCCGGTAGTAAAATATCGACTCTTAGTTTAGGAAACAATCCGACCTACACTGAGTGCAGGTTTTTTACCATCCCTAGAAAAATAACGATGCGTTCGTAAAAAAAAAAGCGGGTCGTAAATCGACAAGAGGTTGGTGAATATCCTGCCAGACAAAGGTGAATAACTAATCAAGTTAGTCGAAATGCTATCAGTGAGTGCAGCGATGCAAGTGAGTGACAACTTCGCCATAACAGTGACGATGTGATAAAAAAACAAATGAAATCATTTTTGGGCATTCTTATTGTTTTTTTTTTAATGTATTTTCTGGGCGGGGAACTGTCCCATAAAACCAAAACATGCCATGACTTGCCAAAGACTTAAGCAAGAATTTTGAGAGCTCACGCCTAAGTCTTTGGTGGACATGTGTCTACAGTCTCACCCTAGTCTTGGGCAAGATTCTTGAGCAAGATTCTTGACCTACTTGTTGACAGTTAGCATTTTGAGTATTTCAATTTTCGCGCCAGCGCTAGTAGTGTACGTGTAGTTCTGTTCTTTTACGATCAGCTGTTTACTTTTGTATTTGTGTGTATTTGTGTTGTTGAAGTATAATAATAAACTCTGTCAAAGTCACGCTCCGGAACAACAACATAAGTCTTTTTATTTAACGAATATTTTCGACTCCTGCCCACCAATTCGATCAGGTTATGGGCCCAGTAACGTGAAGAGTCGAAAATTCGGGAAGTTTTTAACGCGAGTCGGTCGAAAGAAAGCGGGAAGAAAAAAACGCGCGCGCCAAGTGACGAGGCGGCTTGATCCAGGCAGATCCAGGAATCGACGCGCACGCGGCTCAGCTGAAAGTCTCATAGGCGTAGTGAGGCGGGGTGGCTGGAAAGGAATTTTTCGCATTCTTCTCGGAAAGTTCGACGCAGTTATTGGACGGAGGAAAAACGTGGATCGCGTGGCGAGGTGAAACGATCAAGGAATATCGAAGCAGGACAAGATGGCCGAAGAGGAGAAATACAGGATTCCCCTATTCGACGGAAATAATTTCAGCAACTGGAAATTCCGAATGGAGGTGTTGCTGGAGGAACATGATCTGCTCGAGTTCACCCGGAAACCGTACAATGAAATGCTGCAACTGGCAGGAGCTGAAACGACCCCGGAAGAATCGCAGGAGCTGGAAAAATTGGTAAAAAGGACAGGAAATGTAAGTCTCAGATAATTCAAAGAATTGCAGATAACTATTTAGAGTACGTGAAGGATAAAAATACTGCGAATGATATGTGGGTTTCTCTGATCGCGACTTTTGAAAGGAAAGGCATAGCTAGTCAGTTACTTTTGCGTAAGGCTCTCTTGACTATGAAATTTAACCCGATAAATGACACGCTTGCAAATCATTTTCTGAGATTTGATAAATTAATTCGTGAGTTACGACAGTCGGGGGCAACCCTTGATGACATGGATATTGTCTGTCACCTGCTTTTGACAATGCCAGCTGAATTCGATGCCGTGGTGACAGCTATAGAGACTCTTTGCAAGGATGACTTATCAATTTCATTTGTGAAGAATAGGTTACTTGACGAGGAAACTAAACGAAAGGAGCTCGGGGGAAGAGGGAAGAGAACTGAACAGCTACCAACCGCGGCTTTCTCATCGACAGCTGGAAGGGGGTGGAGACCTCCGAAGAAATCACTAGGCGGAAATAAGGCTGTTTTCAATTTTACCTGTTATTCATGTGGCAAGCGTGGTCACAAGAGGTCTGAATGTCGAAATAAGGCGAACAGGAATGACTCGAAACCGACAGCAAATTTTGTGCAAGAGGAAGAATAACTGGAATTTTTTTTCAGCCATGACGACCTCTATCGACAAGAAAAATAATCTTAATTTTTTCTTAGACTCCGGGGCAACAGATCACTTGGCTTGCAGCGAGAAGGGTCTACTGAACGTGGAAAGACTCGAGCAGCCTATCACAATCAAGGTGGCGAAGTCGGAAGTCACTCTCAGAGCCGAGAGGACTGGAAACCTGGAAGCGAACGTCATGGTGGAAGGGGTGCTGACTCCAATCAAAATTCAACGAGTTCTCGTGGTTCCTGGACTCAGTCATAATTTGCTGTCAGTACGAAGACTGGAAATGAACGGGTTCGAGGTCACCTTCAAAAATGGAACTGGAATCATCACGAAGAATGGAAAAATTGCAGCGATAGCTGGAAGAGGAACATCACAACTTTATGAGCTTAATCTACATGAAAAATCGACCTGCGCAAACTACTGACAAGGAAAAGACAACGATCCATTGACCTGGCACCAGAGGCTAGGGCACTTGAACTTTGAGAGTCTAAAAAAACTCCCCGAACAGGCTACAGGCATGAAGCTGGACAAGAAAACGACTCCGAGAAACTGCGACACATGCATCGAAGGGAAACAGGCAAAATTACCTCACGATTAACCACGCCAACGTGCACAGAGACCTCTACAGCTGATCCATAGTGACTTGTTTGGCCCGGTGACACCTGCATCATTCGATGGAAAAAGGTACCTGTTGACTTTCATAGATGATTTTTCGAATTTCACGACTGTTTATCCACTTGAGACGAAATCCGAGGTTTTTAAGTACTTCAAACTTTTTGAGGCTATGTCGGCAGCACATTTTAACTCAAAGATTAGCCGTTTTCGTTGTGACAATGGGGGGAATATGTTTCGAATGAAATAAAGTCCTATTTTGAGCAGAAAGGGGTGCAAGTTGAGTTTACAATCAGGTACACACCACAACAGAACGGGGTCGCCGAGAGGATGAACAGGGCAATCATCGAGCGAGCCAGATGCATGATTTTGAATTCCAGGTTGGGGAAGAGTTTCTGGGCTGAGGCTGCAATGACTGCTGCGTACCTGATAAATCGAAGTCCCACGTCAGCATTGGGAGGGAAATTGCCTGCAACAGTGTGGTTCAATCAGACTTCGAATCTGAGCAAATTGAGAATTTTTGGTTGCATTGCATTTTTGAAAATTCCGACTGAACTTGTAAGAGAGAAATTTGCCTCAAGATCCAAACGCTGTTACATGATTGGCTATTGTAACAACGGTTACAGATTATGGAGCCCTGAAGACAGAAAAATCATAGCTGGCAGGGATGTCATATTCGATGAAAGACGTTTCAGTTTCGATGGATCCAGTACCGATGATTGGCTTCGCGACTATCAACAGGAAACGGAAGTTCCAGACCAACCTTTAGAGGGCTCGACGAGGGACCAGGCAGTGACGAAGAACGAAGAAACCAGGATTCCAGACAAGGAGGATGGAACCCGAAGTTCGTATGAAGAAGAGGACTGGAAATGCCCACCAGAAACTCCTTACGAAGAAACTCAAGAGGAAACTCCAAGAAGAAACATGCGAACCAAGACGCTACCCCGTTATTTGAATGACTATGTTCTGACTGCACTAAATGCAGAATCATTCATTGAAGACGTTCCAGATTCATTCGAGGAGATTCAAGGGCGAGCTGACCAGAGACACTGGGAGGATGCAGTTCAGGAGGAGATCACTTCTTTGGTAGAAAACGATACTTGGGAACTCGTGGAGCTTCCCCAAGGAAGGCGCTCAATTTCCAGTAAATGGGTATTCAAGATCAAAAGGGACGAGAAAGGAAACATCGAGAGGTACAAAGCTCGGTTGGTGGTCAGAGGATGTGCTCAGCGCAAGGGCTACGACTACGAGGAAACCTACGCTCCAGTGGCAAGGCTGATTACTCTGAGGGCCTTAATTTCAGTCATCAACGAAGAAGACCTGATTTGTCAACAACTCGATGTGAAAAACGCATTTTTACATGGCACGGTGGATGAAGAAATCTATATGGACCTTCCTCCAGGATTTCCCGACCAACGAGGAAAAGTCTGTAAACTAAAAAAGGCTCTTTACGGACTAAAGCAAGCCCCTAGGGCCTGGAACAGGACATTTGACGACTTTGTACGAAGACTCGGCTTGGTGCCTTCTGGATCTGATAGGTGTCTCTACAAGTACATCAATGGAAAAGAAAGACTCTTTCTTCTACTCTACGTGGACGATATAATCCTGGCAGGGACGAATAAGAAGAGATTGTCCATCGTCAAGGCAGCACTTCAGAGCGAATTCCGAATGAAGGACCTTGGAGAACTGAAATCTTTCCTTGGAATAAATATCTTGAGACCTTCGCCTGGAACTCTCATTCTCAGTCAAGAAAACTACCTAAGAAGACTTCTGGTTCGATTTGGGATGGAAGACTGCAATCCTACAGCGACACCTATGGAAACGAAGATGGAAAAGATTGGAGCAGCTGACCTCAAGGACGAGACAAGACCATACAGGGAACTCATCGGATGCCTAATGTATGTCATGTCAACCTCTCGGCCAGACTTGAGCGCCTCTGTCAATTTCTTCAGCCGTTACTAGACCTGCCAAAATGATATGCTGTGGAAGGGTTTGAAAAGGGTATTACGCTATATCAAAGGATCCCTAAAATTTTGTTTAGTTTTTAGAAAAAATCAAGGCCAGACTGTTGCATGCTTCGCCGATGCAGACTATAGGAGTGGCCAAGACAGGAAGTCGACTTCGGGGTTCCTGATCTAGATTTTTGGCAATTCCGTTCTGTGGGGTACCAGGAGACGAAACTCTGTGTCACTTTCATCCACTGAGGCCGAATTCGTGGCTCTGGCCACAGCTGCTGCTGAACTTCTTTGGGTCAGGCACCTACTGGGCGACCTTGGGATCTCCTTGAGCGGACCTCTGCTTATATTTGAGGACAACCAGGCCTGCATAAAGCTCGTACACAAGTGGGAGCACAAACGCCTTAAGCACATTGACGTGAAGTATAATTTTGCTAGGGATCTTGTAGAAAAGGGGGAGATTGAGGTTAAATATGTGAATACTAAGAGTCAGATCGCTGACATATTTACTAAGGCTTTGCCGAGAGACTCACATCAGGGTTTTTGTAAGGACTTGGGATTTTTGACAGTTGAATAGGATTTTTTTTTCGACGCATCAGTATTGTTCGTTGCAATTTTAATGGATATGGCAATGTTTAAGAGTCGTATTGAGATTGTTGAGCAAAGATGTTTTTTTTATTTTTATAGAATACTTTATGTTATTGTAAGGACTATTGAAATGAGGAGGAGTGTTGACAGCATTTTGAGCATTTCAATTTTCGCGCCAGCGTTAGTAGTGTACGTGTAGTTCTGTTCTTCTACGATCAGCTGTTTACTTTTGTATTTGTGTGTATTAGTGTTGTTGAAGTATAATAATAAACTCTGTCAAAGTCACGCTCCGGAACAACAACATAAGTCTTTTTATTTAACGAATATTTTCGACTTCTGCCCACCAATTCGATCACTACTCTTGCTAATGTTTTGTACAAGTATCTTGATCTTGCTAGCCACATCAAAATCAAGATTCTTGATCAAGTCTTGATGTAGTCCTGCTAAAGATATAAAGAAAAACGAAATGAAAAAAAATTCACTTTGTCGGGATTTGAACCCGCATTGACTGATTGTCAGGCTGACACTTAATCAACTAAGCCATGGTTCGTTTTGTTTATCTCGAGCATGTGAAGCATGGTATGTCGCGACACTTATTTTAACAAATTTTTTTTACTAATTCATGACTATTTTAATGTAACACTCTAGACTAGGACGAGCGAGGTCGTCACTCGTTTAATACATTCCTGAAAATAATATTTTACAAAGAAAGATTTTTCGAATTCTAGAAAGAGTATACTTTTATCGCTATAACTTATTCTTAATGACACCTACGATTAATAGCAAGTAATGAAACTATGATTGGACTCTATCAACAGCGGATGCAAACGAGCCAAAGTCAGCCCGTGATAACAACTATCTTTTATTCGAAAATGAAACTACGATTTCAGCTTTTTTGAACAACGAAAAGAAATTTACGGCGGATGTAAAAGAGCCAAAACGAAACCCATTTTTGCCTCCTTCTTCTTCTCAAACTCAATTTCCACTCTTCTAGAAAGAGTATATAACACCGCGAATTTCGTTAGAACATCGAAGAAATTCCAAGTTAGTATCCTCCGAAAGCTCTACCTAGAGTCCAAAAAGGAAGCCCTAAGACAGAGAATTTTCTTCCCCGGGTCCATACAAGGGTCTAACCTCACGACGACCCTTATAACCCCATCGTTGTCAGGTGTATATCTGTAAAAAGCCAGAGTTATACTCTAGGCCCATAAACCGGTCTACACCAGGATAAATCATGAAAAGAAAAGTAAGAAACTAAAGAATTAAGGAAACCAGTTGTTTGCCGAGAGTCGAGTGAAAGGGATTTATCCCTTTTAGCTTCTGTTCCAAGGCAGCTCGATCTCAAAGCTCTTTCGAATTGTTACATTAAAATAAACCAAGTATGATACATTCGCTTATCAATATTCAGAGCACCCCAGTAGTGGAGCGATTTTGGATTAACTAATAATGAGGGATAGGGAAACCAAAGTGATACAAATTACAACAGAGAACTACAACATTTCAAAATTAAAGGATAAAATTTGGATTAATTAAGAAAATGTTAAATGATCTTCACGATTTTGATTAAATTCGGAATACTATATCGCGCCCTTTTTTTTGTTTTGCAGTGCCTTTGGTAGGGGAATTAATCTGGATCATTAAAGCCTTAATAAAAAGAAAGAGAGTGAAACCCAGTGAAAAGAGGTATGTCTTTAAACAGAAGGGAATATTGAATTTGTACAATCGGTTAAGAATACTCAAAGGGTTAGATCCAAAGGCTATAATTTCATGAGAAGAAATGGACAATGAGTTAGCTAGAGAATCTTCGCAACATCAAGGAATTACATTAGTAACCCCGGCAAAAAGGATCACAACGACTTGTAACCATTGCGGCCATAGCCAAGTCAACAGATTGGAACTAGATCCAATTGAGAGGGAACACGTTGAATTGACGAGATCAAAGGGAGTACTAGAACCTCAGGATTCCATTACAAATAACGGACCTAGAGAGGTAGAACCATCAGAAACACTAATTTCGGAATTGGCTGAAATGGGGGAACTCTGGTTCTGAAGGGACCTAAAGTAACGTTGTCGGAATAAATATTAAAGGAAAACAAGAAGATTTATTCGAAATGAAAATGCGAGTCTTAATGAATAAATATTGAAATTGTTGAAATAAATTAAAATGCGATGATTGCAAAATTATATTAAGAATGTTGAGTAAAAGTTTTGTGAAATAAAAGGCATTTAAGAAACAAGCGTTTATCTAAAATGAGTGGAAATTAAAGATGAATATTGCGAGATAGATATCAAGGAACGCGAGCGAATGAGTGCAATTATTGAGATTGCTTATCTATCGAATCCGGAATGAGCGTCGTGAATGTTCAAGAATACGAATACGAATGAAATATCTGTAGACACGTACAATTTCTTTGTTTTTAATAAAACTATGTTAAAATTTTGTAATGTACCTGAACTATATTCTATTGCTTCGTTTTGTTAGAGTTTTTAAAAGGTCAATGTAATTGTTCAAAACGTATCTTTTCTTTCCTCTTGAATTTGAATAACATATTTAGTTTCCATTATCATTATAGATTGCAATATTCTTTTCGTTAATCGCACGAGTTCATTGTACTTCAATTTCATGATATACAAAATTACCCTGATATCTACTTATAGGATATAATTATCGTACAATTGTCTCCTGCAAATCTTAGCGAGTTCATCGTACTCCTGTATCGGAATATGCAAAATCACCTCTATATCTACTCGTACGATGCGATTCGACCAATCGAACGTTTCTGTAATGGATTCCGATAGGAAAAACTTTAATCTATCATCGTCGGCGAAATTACCTTTTCAACGATTAAGATTTGTATAAAAACCCGCTGAATTCTGTACTCGGGTGCTGATTTCCCATCGACTCGCCTTCTTGTGAAAAAATCAACCACCAAGCTATTTGAGTATTTTCCGTTTTCTAATAAATAAACTTGAATAAAAGTATAATTTTTAAAGAGTGCCAGTGAGTTTCGTTTGACAAAAACCCTCGATCGGTATTCCCAGCCGGGAATAGTGCGTCTCAGCGAAGATGAACGACAGTTGGGTGCTACGGGTTCTAACAATTGAACTCAAATCCTTCTTATTATCTGAACACCCTGGGTTTCTAAATATCCCTTCAAGGGTCCCATCGGGCTGAGTATTCGTTCGGGGTCCTATCTCTGTACAGCAAGTTGTGGATTGACCATTGGCCAAGGACGAATGGGAAATAGATCAACGTTGGATTTAGAAAAGGGCTTTGTGACTCGTTGTTGTCATTGGTTATTCGCAGTTCGCTCGTTACAACACACATTTTTTAAAGGCCTCACAGAAAAAAGTACCAAGTGTGGTCAAGATCCGCGCTCCACAACTTTGGTCCTCCCGTTTCAAGTCAATCAGTAAACACAAATGTATAAATATTGAAACAAAATTAATTAAAAAAATGTAAGTTTATTCTCAAGCCTTGCCCTTCACTTACCCAAGATTCTGACCCACAATCTTGTACGGCACTTGTGTGTGTCTTGCGGTCTTATTTAATCTCAAGCCTTGCCCAAGACTTCCCAAAGATTCTGGCCCAGACTCTTGGGCAAGACTTGCGTGGGCCTGTGGCCACAGTCTCACCCTAGTCTTGCCCAAGAGTCTGGGCCAGAATCTTTGAGAAGTCTTGTTCAAGTCTTGACATTGTGTCATTATAACCTCAATCTCTTGGGTAAGACCATGTCAAGTCTAACCCAAGAATCTTAAGGCAAGAATCTTGTGTTCATCTGAGAATTTTCTTGACCAAGATATGGTTTTATGGGGTTAAGCTATTCGAAATAATTTTGTAAAACCTCGAATGTGCGGTACATAATGTCAGTGAGCATATGTTTTTATTATAATTAATAGGTTATGCGTCACTCAACCATGTAAAAAGCATTTTTAACTTATAATAAATTGTGTTCATCGATGTACTGATCTGTATATATTTGACATTTTTTTCTTCCAACTGCCATTATTTATAATAGATTACCTGTAAAAAACTATTCACATACTTATAATAGTACAGTAAATCAACAACCCCCTAGTGAAATAACTACCCGCTTGTCAAACAACTATCAGCTAGTCAAATACATTTCCAGCAGGAATTTTCAGAGCTGCTCGTTATTTTCCTACCCTATCGTAAATGAACGATCTTGTTTCGGTTTTTTACGACACTCAGTGTTGCTCAGTGTAGGTCGGATTGTTTCCTAAACTCAGTGTCGTTATTTTCCTACAAGATTTTTTACAGTGTATCTTGAAGTGTGTCGAAATAATTTCGTAGTCATTGTTCAGAATAGTGACTTCTCATAAGAATGACTAAAAATAGTTTATTAGGCTTGATTACTGAAAATCTTGTGAAAATATTTTTAATATTTGGGAAGCACAAGAAATCAATTATTTGTTTACTTAACAGCAGGGTATTGAACCGGAGCGAAATTATTTTCTATATCCTCTCCGGTTTTTGAGAGGAACGTTTCAGAGAGAATGTTAACAAAGTTAAAAAAAGCACACTCAGTAGTCTTTCCTTATTACATGTTATTATCATTCCTCATTACATGTTATTATCGTGAATATGAACATGACCCAGGTATTTTCTTCACAGACAAGATGAAGTTTGTCTGTAAAAAAAATAAAATTCATGATAATTACATATGCTATGATGAAGTCCTTTAAGACCAATCATTGTTTTCTTAGACATTGTAGATATTTTTTTTTTTCTGAAAAATAAAGCTTCATCATTTAGACATCGATTTGCCATCGCTGTTTCATCAAAACGTTACAAATTTGTTATCCGAATGAAACTTGCAAATACTTGAACTAACGGTTAAGTAGCCATTTCAAAAACTTGCAAGAGAGAGTTTACGAAACAAAACCATGGAATTTTTGGAAAAACCTATAAGAATCAATGGAGGTAAAAAAGATGTGCGGTTTAATTATCGTCTACCGAATAATATACCTGGCACCTGTAAAAGTAAACGTGGAGAAGTGAAATACACTATTGGAGTGTCCATTGAAAAAGAGCCTTGGGTATATGATCTTGAAAAGAAATTTGAATTCATTGTTAATTTACCTACTGACCTAAATGTTGTTCCAGGGAAAAATGTGAGTTGAGCTTTGAATATGAAATTTCATATAATTTTAATTTTCTATCAACTCCGAGTGTTTTCAAATTCTTCTAAAAATGCACAAAGATTTCATGATTTTAAATTATTTACCAAATTAACCCAACATAATTAACGGAATTTCGCAACAAAAATCTAGTTCTTCCAATTGAAACAAGAATTATTATCCAAAGATTTTTTCTTCGCTTCTAATTTTGCTTCTTATGCCATTCGTTAGAGTTTGAAGTCTGCATTCATCCTCTTAAATTCACAAATTTTTCTTTTCTTCCTTTTTCTCCTTTCCAAAATAAAAAACAAATTATTTGAAAGTTGACAAAACATCATACGAAATTTCATATCGGCCCTTTTCACTCATATTACCTTATCACTTGCAGGAAAAACAAAAGCGAACCGTCCGAAAGAACTTTGGTTTTTTGTGCTCTGGCCACCCCTTTTTATTTTGAAGATCTCCTTGGAAAAGAAATTTTATACTTCCGCAGAAAATATTGGAGAAAAAATGGTGGTAAGGAAAATTCCATGCTTGACAGTGAAAACGATAACACTGATGTTGGTGGAGGTAATATTTCTAGAACATGTTTCCAGTGATAAAAATTTAGAAATCATTTTTGCTTGGGTTTTTGATAGATCGTTACTTATTGTCCGGGATATAAGTCTGAAGTCAAACAGTCCGTGATACAGGAAGTCAGTTTAAACATGAAAGAATTCGAAAAAAATGGGTTCGCCCCAGAATTGCAAATACCCACGTCGTACAAACCGGTTCATTTGAATCACCGCAGGTTGATCAATGTGAAACACGAGCTGCAAGTGGAAGTTCGCAGTTGTGACAAGTATGCGGAGAGCAAAATAAGGTAAGCATTTATTGAATTCAAGCATGATGACGTAGATTTGTTGGCCTACCGAGGAAAATTCGGTTCTAGAAGTGATGAATTAAAGTACAGCCATGTTAAGTGTGCTAATACACATATATACATACATGAATCACTGTGCACCTTGGAAAATCACTTAATCCGAAATTTCCTCATTTGTCTATTTTATTATGAAATCCTTAATTCTTTTATTTCAGATTCGAAGAAGTATTTGCCACTAGTATTCCAGTATGTATTGGTGAGTTGCAGAACCTTATTACGTGTTCGGCCTTGAAAACAAAAAACTAAGAAATAAAGCAGTTTGTAAGACAGCCGATTGCGAAATACTCTTTTGGCTTTTCCTGAATAGCTGGTTCTATAAATTCGAAAAGATTTCAACATTTCTGCGATGGTTTTTTTGTAATATGTACATCACGTATAACTATCGTTATGTGGTACAGTGATAAAAAAAATGAGAGTGCATGTGATTATTTTTTAATCCAATTGGCTGTTATTCATTGAACAGAATTGTGACCGAAAATGTTCACGCTCTAAAGATTATGATTTACATTGTATGTATGAATACTTAATATTAATTAAAGAGCCTCATTCATAAATGAAAAATGACTATGAGTTTCTTTATATTTACAGCTTAAACAGCGTATGGACATATACGTGTTTTGTACTACATGTAAGTCAAGAATGTTCTCGAATCACAACTTTATTACGTCGATTTATATTCTGAAATTTGATTCACTTAGTTTATAGGTTCAAGTCCATGAGTTTGAAATTTTTTGGCAATAAATTTTCATCAATAAATTATCAGACGACGGGTAAAAATAGGGCTGGCATACGAGACCGTGTGCATTCAGATAGTGCGAGCCTCGGAAATAAGGATGTGAAAAAAATATTTGAGTCAACATCTTAGTGATTTTACAATTTTTTTATTACATATGCATTAATTATAAACCCAGCAAACCAGTTTTGTCTCCGCTACGTCTCAGCGAGATCCCACGAAGCATCAAAATGACGCACAGAGGACGCACTTTGACGTCTCCATGTCCAAGGTTTTTACGTCTATGGGATGTCCCGTTGGGATGTGCCCGCTATTTACCGGTGAGCTGTATGGGAGGTCGAATTTACGTAACTTTTGTGACCTCCCGGCGATGCAGCAGGCTTTAGCGCATAGACCTCGCCGGCAGATCGCGGACACATCCCGGAAGCTACGTCCCATAGACATAAAAATCTTAGACATGGGGGCGTCAAAGTGCGTTCTCCGTGCGTCTGTGTTTTGATGACGCACGGAGAGACAAAACTGGTTTGCTGGGAAAACTTGCTGCGTCTGTCATTTCACGTGGTTAGATTAACTTTTCTTGCTTTT
Source organism: Platygaster robiniae (assembly GCA_028476575.1). Classification (NCBI taxonomy): domain Eukaryota; kingdom Metazoa; phylum Arthropoda; class Insecta; order Hymenoptera; family Platygastridae; genus Platygaster; species Platygaster robiniae. The sequence continues at coordinate 30,776,132 of CM052019.1, forward strand.
TATTCAGTGAAAGCATTGTTTACAAAGTCGCAGTTTAATGTTCTTCAAATATCTTCATCAATGGAAAATAACCCTAAATCATTAAAGTGTGCCTGCTTCATCGTTGATCCTAACTAATTTTTTTGTTAGTTTTAATTTAGAAAAAGATCTTTCTGCAAAACACGCAAAAAAATGTACTTCCAGGACCTGTATGGCCGCATTGAATACAACCATTTACGACCGGCAAATACTTCAGTCCCTGAAAATACGCACTGAAGCAAAAAACTAGGCACTGAAACATTGCTCCAGTACGTGTCTCCAGGGACTGAAGCATTTTTCCTTTTTGTCCTTGGTCCTTGGTACGCTTTAGGTTCTCGGTACAAAATCAATGGCCCACGGTTGTGGACCGAGGTGAGGGCCCGTGACAGCACCATTATTATCAAACAAATAAATACACACAACCTAAAAATTTTTTTGCTTCCACTTTCTCTATATTAAAAATACCATGATTTTTTCTTAAAACACTCGTAGATTCTTAATTATATCATACATTCTATATGTACACCTCAATTTTCCTTGTTTTAGTATAAAACACTTTTTTTCGATACCTCACAAAACGACTTTGTCGTATTTAGGAAGTTTCGCAGTAGGACTAAGTAGGAGCTCAGCTGTGGTCAGAGATTTTTGACAGATAAAATTCGGCAAACGTCAAAATCGTAACACAGCTGATCGCTCGAGCACCTGTTTGTTATAATTGTGTTGTGTTCGTTTCATAGATATAGGAACCCTATAGCGGAAACGTCGAGACATTGTACGGTCTTGACACGGTCTCAACACCGTCTTAACACCGTCTCGACAATGCGTTATAATATAAAACCTGTAATCCCAGAAAGACATTTGTGCAGTTACAAATAATTGCAACGGAGTTTGCTCCATCTGTTGCTGTAAGTTTTGTACAATGTTTGCGAATGCGAGAAGTGGCAACATTGGATCACGCTTATGTTGACGTCATCGTTGCGCAACAAATGCGTTACTGTCGTCTGCATTCGTTTGCATAAAAAACTTAGGAAAATGAGGACGCACCTTGCCTCCAATATAAATGCACCTTCTTTCGCTAGTCGTTGCTTCAAAAAAGTTACAAACAGTAGCTGCAGTTATTATGCGAACTTTTGTGAAATTCGAAACATGCTAGATGTTTGTGCCACAATTGCACTATAATAACAAATATATATGAACGGACAAATTTTCTTGTGAGTGAAAACAAAAGATTGAGTGGGAGAAAGAGACAGTACTCCTTTTTTTTTTACTGTAAGAATTATGTGCGAGAGTGTGTAGGAGTGCAACTGGCATATACTGGCGTACACTGGCGTATATGTTGCACAATTTCCCAAAAAAATCCGACAAAATCGGGGATTCTTAAGGTATGTATTGTCGCTATAAACTAAAAATAGTACGTGTCAAATAAATGCTGATTAAAGAATGCCTAAAAGTTCCATTTCTGATTCTATCAATGTCATTATTAGCTCTAAAAGTGTCTCGGTAATATATGTATATGTTATCTGCGCACGCTAGTTTGTTTACATTTAAAAATTTTGCTTTTGGACATGAATAATCTCTTGAAACTTTATTAGAACATGCATGTGATAGTCGAAAATTTTTTATTTTTCAATGCAAATAAATAATTATACTACTCTAATCTTAAAATTGCATTTTCCAAACTATTTGGCGGATTTCGTGCCATAATGAATTGTCGCATGTTCAAATAAACGATTTTTAACAAATATTAAAAAAAAAAAAAAAAGATGAAAAAGTCTGTCATGCCATTTGTATTGTTCATCTAAGTGGACAATTTCCTTCCCTCTCATTTTCCTCTCTTTCCTTTTCATATATTCAACTAGGCATTAATTTCTTTCAAAGTAACTTGCTTGATGCACAAATTTATTAAAATACTTATAATTCATTAATTTTTTCAATAAATTCAAAAATATTGTAACAGTGAAATATTTGTTAATAATAATGAAATCAGATTTCACAAACAGTTTGCAATATGTTGCTATTATTTTGAGCACATTAGATTTATATACGATCTGTCATGGCTGAACCACCGGTTTGGGCGATGTTGCTGAAACTTTTGCGATATTGCGTTGGTCAAACTGTTGTCGACAGAAGTATAGATGAATGAGGACGCACCTTGTCGTCAACTTTGTTTCATGCCATGGACTTTCATTGCGCAAATATTTCACAAACATTACGCAAAATGTCTTATTGGGATATTGACCTTCAACTCCCAAAACTTGATGCGAACGAGGTAATTTATAATAAAATATTGATAGTCTGGTAATTTTAGATACATACATCAAAATATAGGCAACAATATAATATTTCTTAGTTAGAAAGATAGTTACGTTTCTCAATCAATTATTTAAATTTTGTATATTGGCACAACTGCTCCTCGGGCGAACCAGCTGCGCCATATTGTTTGCATCGTGGATATATTGCGATGCATAAGGGATTGTTATAAAAACGAATATCAATGAACAAACATGTGGAAAACCTTTTTTTTGCATCAAAATCTTTAATAAATTGAAGAGAAGCTTTTTGACAATTCCATTTATGATAATATTACTGCAAAGTGGCTTAAAATATAAAAAGCAAACACTGTCTTGACACCGTCCGCGTCAAGACGGTGTTCAGACAATCCACCATCTTGACATGGTCTCGGGGCAGACACCTCAATGGAGAGGTTTTCATTCTTTTTGCCGTAGTTACTGTGCCCGCCGTGGGGCAGCATGACTTGTCATGTATGAATAAAGTGTATATCTGTATACATAGTTTGGGTTGTGTTGAGTATAACTGACAGGTCAATACAACTGAAGATAGCGTAGTATTTGTGCCTGCCGCGGGGCGGCGCTGCAAAAAATTTCGACAAATTCATAACACGGAGGTGTCTGCCCCCTGCACGGTCTCGACACTGTCTCGACATTTCCGCTAGGGAATATAGGGACGGAGTGTAAAGTTGTACTCTAGGCGTGGGGTGCTCACGAGCGGGGGAGTGTACGGTGACACCTTTTGATTGGCTGTTGTCTCTGCACATGCTCCCTGCACTTGTACTTGAAAACCGCGCTCTCGCGTGCAACTCTAATAACGGTATTCGTTCGGATTTTGTCCGTCGCTATTTATTCGAATGTAATAAACGTACAGCATGATGTATCTTATGCTACACTGCAAACAGAAAGTTATTGGAGACACAAAAACGGATTGAAACTCACTGCGTTTTAATACTTTTTAGCGTCGGCGCCTTTGATCTCACGCAACGCTATAAAGTATTGAAATTCTGTGCGCGTGTATCATCTTTTGTGTCTTCCAATAAATTTCTGTTTGCAGTGTAATAACACGAATGCATAAAGTATTTTGTGGGTCATGTTAGCGATTTTATAAGGTAAAATGGTGATAGCAGCAGATTATCGGTGGAAAAGATATTATTTCTAGAAAATTTATTATTGAATTCAATATTAAATTCATTTCAACACAGAAAAAAAATTAATTTTATACAAATCGAAACTGCGGAAGTATTTATATATTTTTTACGCTCGCAGCACGGAAATCACTTATTCTTGTGTTTACTATTGTCCCGTGAAAAACTCGTTCTCGCCGAGCGCCTTCTCGCCGTTTTCTATGCCGCTCGAAGGTCGAGCGGCAGAGAAACTCGTCTTTTCACGACACAACAGTAAACAAAAGACTAAGTAATTTCCTTGCTGCGAGCGTGAAAAATATCTCTCGTGTTAAGGAGCATCAACACTCACGTTTTACTCGTGTTAAGGAGCATCAACACTCGCGTTTTACTCGTGCGATTTGCTCACTCGCTACGCTCGCTCGCAAAACTTCGCACTCGCTACGCTCGCTCGCAAAACTTCGCACTCGTAAAAACGCTCGTTTCTGCTCCTTGGTACGAAATATACTATTTCCAGCTTTTCATTCAGCTATTCATTGGTCCCATCAAAGTCTTTGAATCAATAATATACAAAATTAATAAATTTCTAAACTTTCATTCAGAATAATGTTTAAGCGTAGGAAAAAAGTATCATGAACTACAGTAATTTTCCAATTCAACTCAACAAGTAAATAAAAACTAAAAATTATCCAGCATCTAAAAAACTCACGTATTTCATTAAATCTAGGTAAAAGCTGGATGAAAAAGATAAAAAATGAAACACGCAAAGATCAATTTGATAAAAAAGATATTAAAGTAGATCTAATAAACCCAGAAAGCCAAATGTTCTCAATTTTTGGGTCATATTTGCCGCATGCTCTTTGACATGCATGGCGAAAAGTTGGCAGCAGTTGCAGACGCGATTGGTCGGCAGTTTGACGACAAGCGTTTGTCATGACAAAACAGCTATAAATATAATGCAAGCTAGCTAAATGTCATGCCTTAACTGCCCATTTGTAAAATATCGATTTTACCCTCTTGTCGTAAATCTATGCTCTTTAAATAAAAACGATTCGTAAGTATGAGCGTTATCTAATGCAAAAAATTTTTTTATTAATCATCTTTTTTTTACGCGGCCATTTCAAGTCACTCACCTGCCGACTTTTTATGACAATTACTGATGTTAGTGTAAACATTATCGATTGCTTCATTTTTCTAACTAAACGCTTTTTAAAAAATAATTATATTTCCTGGCGAACGAGTTACCACACTTTTACCAAACTTAACTGTGGTAAAAGTGTGGTAAAAGTGTGGTAGATTTTTTTTCTATTTAAATCAACAATTGTAACATGAAATAATGCTTTTAAGGTAAATAAAGATACTCTGTTTACGTGGAAATGTATTTGAAAGCAATAAATGTTTCTGGTCATGGCAAATAAGCCTGTAAAAGTTTAATGGAAACTTGGTAGCGAGTAGCTTTTGCACATGCGCCATGAGTAAATTCCTTTCGTGGCACGGCCACTGAAGTAGTTACCGAGGGGCCAAAAGGCGCTCCTGCATATTTGAATTTTGAAGGTGAAATCTAATTAAGATTGAATAAAAATTGAGAAATAATAAAAATTTTTTATGATAATTTTTCTAACTATTTTCTAGTTAAAATCTTATAAATGTCTAAGTGCACTGTTTTACGATAAATTTGATGTACCAAATAATGCTTATAGCAGTTTTTTTCTGCCACTCTTACACCTATACCTTGAAACTCATTTTCTGAGTATGTAATTACTCGAAGACTATAACTTTGCTGTCTTTGGAATGTACGTTATGACTGTTCTGACAGCCTATACAAATTTTTTATAAAATACTCAACTATAATTCCATTCATGTTTATAAATGTGCTTTTTATTATTATTTATACAATTATCCCCGCCGTGGATCCGCAACTGAATTCCCCTAGTAGTTTGGGTTTTTATAAAGTTTTTGTAAAAATCTTTAAAAATTTTGGGTATTTTTAAAATTATTATATATATAAATTTTATATATAATATATAAATATAATATATAAATAAAATTTCGCTTTTTTTATAAAGTGACTTCATAAAAAGAGCAATTTTCTATGAAGTTTTTATTAGTTTCAACAAAGCCACTTTTTAAAAACTTAACAAAATCTTCATAAAATGACCACATTGTTATGTATGGGATTTTAAAATCTACTTTATAAAGATTTTGTCTTATAAAAATTTTATGAAGTTTTTCTGAAGTGACTTTATGAAAAATATTAAAAAATTTATAAAACATTGCTATTTTTAAAAAATAGATTTATAAAAGCATCGGAATTTCATGAGAAATATCCAAATTTTATAAAGAGTTTGATAAAAACTTCATAAAAACTCAAATCACTAAGGTCAGGTGATCCGTTCAAAAAATTCTGACGCTTACGAAATAAAAAATATAATATACCTAATATTGTGTATTTTGATTATGATGTAACATTTATTACAATGATTAATTATAAAAAACATAATAATTACGCATGTATATATAATAATGATAAGTAAATTAATTATCATGAATGAAATCATTGTTCGGTATTTTATAAGTGTTAAAAATTTTATATATGTTATAAAAAACTTTTATAGGTTGTCATAACGGTCCTTCAGTACATTCTAAACACAGCGAAGTTATGATCTTCAAGCAACCCAGTAAACCTGCGAGCTCACAGGTTTACTGGGAAATGACAAGAAAATAAGTTTTAAGGTAGGTCGTTTAAGAATGATAGAAAAAAACTAGTATAAGCATTGTTTGGTACATCACCTTGGAAATAAACATAAAAAGTATTCTAATAAAAATATTTTAATGCTATTAAATTAATATTCAATTTTAATTGGATTTCACATTCAAAATTCAAATATGGAAGAGCGCCCTTTGGCCCCTCCGTAGCTACTTCAGTGGCAAAGCTGGCAAAAGCTACTCGAACTTTTACATCAGGTTTATTATTTAATTTCACTAGAAATATTTTCACTTAAAATTTGCACTTAAAAACAGTACTTTTGATTAAAGTTATATTTTTAGAGCATGTTAACAAAAATATGTCAAGAATATGTTGTTTTCGAAAACATGTTGGAGAGAGTTATCTCATGACCTCGACATGTTTTATAAAAAGATTTTAAAGGCAATAATTGTTAAAAAAAATCCCCGCGAGATTGAATGAAATTTTCTTTGACACACAAGCATACAACTGTTAAATATTGATGAAAAAACGATTAATTACCAAAATAAAATCTACCACACTTTTACCACACTTTTACCACACCATAGCGTGGTAACTTGTCTGCCAGGGTTGCTTCCCGAATGAGAAGTCTAGTAACGACCAAGAAGTGGCATAAGGTGAAATACTCTTACATTCAAAAGTTTTTTTAAGAATGAGCATTTTATACGAAAGTATTATGAAATATAATTTTTCTATTCAAAGTATCAATTGATTTATTTCATGGTTTGTGCGAAACAAGGATACTAAATGCAAGCCACACCCACCATCTCGACGATATTCTGTCCGTGTTAAAAAGCGCTTCGAGTGTACGAGTCGAACATCTTTATTTTAGTATCCTTGGTGCGAAATTTTAAAATGTGGTTCGCATAGACCTAAAGACGCACCTGTGATGAGAACTTCTGTAAATTTTATAAAAGTATGTGTGGCACAAATCGTGTAGAAATTCTATGCAATCTACTCATACGTGAAAATGTATATCCCAGCTAGAAATATTCAAATGGATGACAATGTGAACATACACGTGGACATCTGCATAAAAAGTGGCATGGTCGGTCACGTGAAAATGCCAGATGAATGTTGAAAGGATTAGTATGTTCACATACATAGTTGAATGTTTGAAGATGATATGATGATGTACTATAAATTTAGACGCAAACTTGCTACCTAGAAAAACACACCTCCTTCATACACCCAAATAATAAACATACTTAGAGAAGTACACACAAACAATGAACAATTTATCTTACTCGTTATCTTATGATTTAATTCCATATGAGTGGGCAGGTGAGTGACTTGAAATGGCCGCGTAAAAAAAAGGATTCAGAAAGTACTGTAATACAGAAAAAGGCGAAAAACGATAATAAAATTAAAAATTTATTTTTAATTTATTGGAGTCATCCGCGGATTTCCCTACAGAACTTGAATCATAGAACTGTCGATGCAGACTTACTTGCTTTAACTCACTTAGGCACATGTGATGTATTTAGTTTTTTTTTTTTTTTGTTGATTGCTATGACAAACGAAGCCCTCACCTCCACTTTTTTCATTGGAAAATGTTTTTTTGTGGTATATTATTCCGCAGATGCAACTGTTATTGGTATTGTTAGCAATATTTTGTAGACAATGTTTGCATTTGGAAAACTGCACCTGAATTCTCGCAGATTTTCGAGAATGTCAACGACTGCATCGAAATCATCAGTGATAAAATATTTTTAAATTTGTAACTCACTAAAAAATTCGTTTTCATCCAGATCCTAACCTCCTTCTGTATTCAAAATTGTTTTTAAATTACGACATAGCTCCATTATCTGGTCATCAGGCAATGGCTATAGCAGTTTTGGAAAGCACAAAAAACCAAGTGGTTTGTCAAGATGTTTTAATTGTTCAAATCTCACAGACATTGATGACTTTGCTTGATCAATAACCATGTTGAAGAATTCAATTTCTAGAACTTTCTCAACTGATTTAGATTGTCGAAGAGATTTATTGCTGTATTCATAATCAAACTGTTTTTTAATTTTCTAAACTCCTTAGCAAAGAAGCAGCTTACGAATGACATGCTCTTAGTAAAATTCAAGTGGACAAATGGTTTTCCTGATTTAATGAAGGAAAAATGGCCATTAATAATCAAACCCACTCCGGTCGTTTTAAAACTGCCCAAACTGACGACAACATCGACAAAATCCGTTAACTTATTAATGGAAATAATGTTTTGTAGCTGAATTAGACGTATTTTAAACAATGATTTGGGAAAGCGAAGAGTGGAAGCAAGATTTGTGCCAGACTTCCATACAATTTTTGGCCTTGATGATGATGACAACCTTGACCCACGCACCTTACTGACTGGGCTTAGCTCTTCCCAACTTTTTCTAATTCCTAGGATGAAAAAGGGATGAAAAGTAAAGTGTATATTGACGAAGTAAAAAGCAATATCACGACGGCACTGGTGGGTATCAAAGAGGACAAATTTCAATGGTGCTTCCAACATTTGAATGAACGTTTGGACAAGTGCATTCGTGCAAATAGATAGTACGTCGAAGGCAATAAAGGTTTTATTTGAAACCATAACCCTATTGATAAATCTTACACACCAGAAAACAAGAGTATTATCTACTGTCGTTATGGAAAAGTATACTTACATTACTATATATACATTACATCTTCTTCAATTCACATATTTGCTCAATATTCCCAGTGAAACATTATTATATTATTGAATTTTTATGTAAGAAAAAATTTGTCAAAAGCAGGGATTCGAACGCAGAACAACCCCATTACGTGTTAAGTGCACTGCCAACTTAATACTTTTGAACGTAATAATTCTCACATCAAATATTCCCGCAGGACTTTGCCTTTGCTATTGAAAATAATGAAACAATATATATGACAAAATATTTATCATGTAACATCGGGCTTTGACTTGAGCAAAGTCGATAAAATTCACCTCAATTTTTATTTCCTAATATTTCAGTCTTCAAAAGACCCAACTCGACTGGGAATATCGAGTAAAAATGCGCAATAAGGCAAAATTTACAAGTCCACATTTTCAATCATAAAACTTATTTGACAAAAAAACCCATGAAAATTTATGATACTCGAAATACTATCATTTTCCATGCAATGTTTTAAATTATTATTTTTAAATAAAATGTATCCAAAGATACATATTCCCTTAATTGTAATTGACAAATTTCAATCTCTTTTAGTTTGCTTTCCTCTCACTGACTCTTCATAAAATTACTCTCTGATGTTTCTGTAATTGTGAAATAAATTTGTTCGAATCGACTTGAAATTAGCTTAGAATAACATGGAAAGTTTCTGGAAACTTGTAATTGTTTTTTCAGAGGATGGAGCAATTATAATTGAATGAAATTGGAACGAAGCGATCTTGATGTTTAGGATGAAAGATTTAGAGAAAAGTGTGACTCTCGCTCAGAAGCTTGCGCACGATGATCGTTCGTTCGGATGAGGGGCGGCCAACCACCCGAAATGAGAAACAAGTTGCGGAGGGTGCCCCCGTAATGGACGCGAGTTTGCGCCGTTTGTGCTCACAGATCAATAATACACCGTCACGCGTGTACACGAGCGTGCACTTTCCCTCTTTACTACCCTTCGCCCCTTCTGCAACCCCCGCAATAACACCCTCGCTTTCAACTTGATCTTATCTTCATCTTCATGAAAATTCCCGAAATGCCCCATTTCCTTCAATAATCACTTGTAATACCACTGGCTTACTTATTTTCCCCTTCTTTTTCAATCATCGTTGTGATACCCTCAGTATGAAATTTATTTCCCTGCCAACTCAAAATTTGTCAACTTTTACAGTTTCTTGGAGCCAGCTTTCTTTTATTTGGAAATTCACGATAGTAATGGTGAAATTTTTTAGTTGATATGTAATGTTTTCTTTATTTCTCGAGCTTTCAAACAATTAACTCCTAAAGAGAACAAGATCATCATATATTATGGAATTTCGCATATGCAAGGGCGGCGAAACCCAATTTTTCGGGTGGGTAGTAATTGAGACTTACATTCGAGCAGCAATGGGAAGGGGGTTTACTTATTGGCATATATCTTCGAAATATTCTTGAAGATGATTTTTGGTGTTCTGATAGGAATCTGAAGATTTTTCAAAGTATTTGGGAATTACGAAAAATCTGAACTAGTTGAACAAATTTTCATAGAATCTGCAGTTTCAAATCGTTTGTGTCATGTTTGAGATTTCTAGCATTTCATAAAATACAAACATCAAAAATTTTTTAATTTGCAAATAATTCTGAAAATGTTGACAAATTTAAAGAATTTTCGGAAACATCCATAGATGTTGTAGACTGTGTTCATTATGTACATCGAAATATGTATGGTAATTGATGATTTTTTCCTTTTTTAACAAAAAACTGAAACACTTGAGAATTATTCAAAAATTATAATAATCATTTATAAGTTCGACAAAGTTTCATGACGTTTGGAAAAGGGTTTATATACGCACTTGTTCTCGAAGAAGAAAATGCGAGTACACGATTTTTTTTCTGAAAAAACAACACAATTTTTTTTAAAAACCTTACTACTTGTTTGTTTGTCAGTCTCTCAAGGTATTTTAGAAATTTTTTCAGGATGAAATTTTCGTAATTGGGTGCACTACATTAATTGTGCCAAAATCCGATGTTTTTTCGCGGTGAGCACAGTTCCTCGAAAACCATTTATCTAAACAGTCTGAATTTTTTAAAGCTTGTTTATAATTATAAAAACCTCTGCGTTAACGAAGGATTTTAAATTTTAAGCACAACAAGAAACCAAAAGCCCAGAAGTTGAAAAATCAAACATTTTAGGAAAATAACTATTATTTTTGTAAAAATATTAACAGCAAAATCCTTTGATCACGCAGAGCGTAAAGGTATAAACTAGAGGTTTTTTGTGCTTTTTTTTTTTACATAAGAACAGTTCCTTATTTACCATGCTCACCGCGCTCGGTGTCAGAAAAATTGTGTTTTGGCACAACGGTCGCTACGACCTTAATTACGAAAATTGTTTTCTGAAAAAATTCATATAATACTTTGTGACATGAATACATACATAAGCTTTGAGTTAAAAAAAAATTGTTTTGTTTTCTAGAAAAAAATCGTAATAATGCCTTTTATTTCTCGAGCGCAAGTGTATATAACCCTTCAAAAATAGTTTTTAGCATGTTTCGAATTTCGATAATATCGAAAAATTAAAAAACTTAAAAAAATTTAATGATTAGTAACAATTCTAGATATATTCTCAAAAAATTTTTTGTTTCGAAAAAAAGTCTTAAACTTTCTAGATTGTGTCGATCATCATACTTCATTCAAATATGAATGTTTATATTTTTTTAATTTTTGATGAGAGTCTGTAGAACTTAAAAAGTATTAAAAAGTTACGAAAAATCGTAAGTGGTTGAACGAATTTCCATGTAATGCGAAAAATTTTTATAAGTTTGTATTATTTTTAAAATCAGCAAAATTTCAATAAATTAAAAACATTAGAAACGTTTCCAATTGTCAATTATTCTGAGAAACTCGGAAATTTTTAAAATTTCAGAAATTTGTAAATCGTATTTAACCATAATATTTCTTCGGAATATGCATAAAAAATTTTCATTATCAAACAAAGTAAAAAATATTTCGAAATTGCGATAAATCTTAATAAGTTGGGAAAATTTTTATGAATATTTGGAAAATTTTAAATTATTGGTGTTAAGTTTGAAATTTGAAGAATTTCAGAAAATTGAAAAACATAGAAAGTATAAATTAATGTTTATAGATCTAAATAATCCGAAGAAATCGTTGAATTTTCTTCAATTGAGGCTCCCGATGCAAGAACCTGTCGAGCGCTCGAGAACGGGTAAAAGTATTGTCCATTGTGCAAACCGAGGTGGAAAAAAAATTTCAGAGAAACGTTAAACAAAAAATACGGTCATGTTCAGCTCGAAAAAGTGCATCTTATTGGTGATAAAAATTTTTTTCCTGATTATTTTTTCATCCGCTAAAAAATAAACAATTTGTTTTTTTACAGTTTTGAAAATCAATGCCGTTCGAAACTAAACTTGCTGAAACTCATCCAACACTCAACCGATTTCTTTGAAATTTTTTTTGCTGGTATTCTATGAAGCTGTACTCACCATCAGAGTCAATGAATATGCGAAAAATACTTAACTTTTATTGTAAATAATTGATTTGTTAGCAGCGGCTGAAAACAATTAAACTTTTTATCGACATGCGAGGAAGTTTTTTCCTATCGAAGTTAAAAAAAACTTCCAGCGGAGTAGTTGGTTGGAACCCTTCAAATAAGTTATTGGAAAAAAAATTATATTGATTGGAGCAATAGTTGATGATATATCGACGTTTCATTGGCAGCGCGGAACGCATTTCGACGCGCGCGCTTAACAAAATCGCTCACGCGTCTGTTTTTCTCATGCCCGTGTATGAAAAAAATAACTTATTATCCATGAAATTGAACGATGGGTGCTTGAAAAAATAATTTTTAACACTGCAAATGCATTTATTGGTAGGTTTCATTAGTTAGGGCATCATTGAAACTTATCTCTTTTCGCTTATAATTTCAGACGCGTTACAACTTCTGACATTTGCAAATTCGAATCAGAAGTTGGTAAATTGGTACAAATCATAGCTTTTTTTCATTCAGGAGACTCTAGTGACGTATATCGAAGAAAAAACTTATGAATAATACATTGTTAATAAATTATACCTTAATACAATCGAAAAGCAATGTTTTTCGTTATTCGGGAGAAAAAAAGTCGGGGAAAGTTTGGATTAAAAAAAAAACTAGAATCGACGAAGTTGTTTAGAAGGGTTGAAGGAAACTTTTTGGAATTTATACGAAGATTGTTTCATCAATACCGAATTATCAACAGTATGTTTATAAGGCCGCGTCGCGTTTCTAAGCCGTTTAAGCGTGCGAAAGGAGTGTTGTAAATTATTTTTGACTACCCCGGAGTTTTTAATATGTACGTAATTTTTATTGTTCTTTGAGAATGTTCAAAACAAATGAATATCTTTTTCAAAGTAGTGTGGTAAAAAAAAAATATTTATTCGTCACTTTCTACAGAAAAAACACTGAGTTACTAGCGTTTTGCGAAAAGTTCATTCATATACACGTCAATAAGTTATAAGTTTTTACAGTTATGAGGTTCAACGAAGCGTTTTAAAACAATTACAAACAAATAAACATATTTCAATATCAAAGTACAGATCATGCAAATCAGTGTGTTTAGAATTACAGGAATCTTAAATATTTTTTCATGTCTGGCTGTTTTCATTGACGCACATGAGATTATTTTTGAAAACATTTTGCTGAACTTTTCGCAGATATTAGCATAGTCATATATTCTTACGATTAACGACACAGAATTTTTTATACATCATCATTGAAGATAAAATGGTTTAGCCTTTCTCAGCTTTTGCTTTTCTTGATTTGTTATTAATTTACAAACAATTTTCGTAAGCATTCCAAAAAGTTTCCTTCAACCTTTCTAGACAACTTCGTCGATTCTAGTTTTTTTTTTTTTTCGAAACTAAACTTTCCCCGACTTTTTTTCTCCCGAATAACGAAAAACATTGCTTTTCGATTGTATTAAGGTATAATTTATTAACAATGTATTATTCATAAGTTTTTTCTTCGATATACGTCACTAGAGTCTCCTGAATGAAAAAAAGCTATGATTTGTACCAATTTACCAACTTCTGATTCGAATTTGCAAATGTCAGAAGTTGTAACGCGTCTGAAATTATAAGCGAAAAGAGATAAGTTTCAATGATGCCCTGACTAATGAAACCTACCAATAAATGCATTAGCAAAGGTAAATAGCTATTTGTGCGACTAGTGGGAGAAAGAGTAAATTCCACGAGTGGAATATTCTCCTACGACCACTAGTCGCACACAATATTTTGTTCAACCACCGCGAGAAATATGAAATTAAGCGAAAATCTGCGGCCCGCCGCGATACATTGTTGACGATGCATTAACCAATCAACAGCGGCCATCTTGGAAAATGACCGCCATCAATCAATTACGTATTTAGATTTTCAATACGTCAAAATCCCGTTTTTAGTTGTAAAACTGTCCAAAAACAGTTTTAAATGTACAAGATTACTGGCGCAAATGATTTTCGCATCATTATAACTTCGTATTGCGTTCTCCTAATTCCTTAACCCTCTATCCGTACCCGTGGGAGAAGAGCCTTTTCTTCCACTAGTGGGAGAAGAAAATGTTTGCCTGCGCTACTCGTCAACAGTCAGGAAATTTCTGATTTCGCCAACTCTCAACATGGCCGCGAAATTATATATTTCTTGCGGGTGTTAAACAATAGTATATTTCGCAACAGGCACGGATGTGCGAATTTGGCGAAACGGGGAAATTACGGTCCGAGGCGAAGCCGAGGACTGTAACCTGTTTTGCCTATGAGCACATCCGCGCCTGTTACGAACGATATTTTATGTACCGAGGGCATAGAAAACGCGTTTAGAGATCTCGAGCTGGCATAGAAACGCGTTTTCTATGCCAAAAGTATATAAAATTAATTTCTGAAACCCATCGTTCAATTTCATGCATAATAAGTGAATTTTTTCATACACAGGCATGAGAAAAACCGACGCGTGAGCGATTTCGTTAAGCGCGCGCGTCGAAATGCGTTCCGCGCTGTCAATGAAACGTCGATATATATTATCAACTATTGATCCGGTCAATTTAATTTTTTTTCCAACAACTTCTTAAAAGGGTCCCTATCAACTTCTCCGCTGAAGGTTTTTTAACTTCGATAGGAAAAAACTTCCTCGCATGTCGATAAAAAGTTGAATTGTTTTCAGCCGCTGCTAATATATCAATGATTTACAATAAAAGTTAAGTATTTTTCGGATATCCATTCACTCTGGTGGTGAGTACAGCTTCATAGAATACCAGCAAAAAAAATTTCAACGAAATCGGTGGAGTGTTGGATGAGTTTCAGCAAGTTTAGTTTCGAACGGCATTGATTTTCGAAATTGTAAAAAAAACACATTGTTTATTTTTTAGCGATTGAAAAAATAATCAGGAAAAAATTTGTTATCACCAATAAGATGCACTTTTTCGAGCTGAACATGACAGTATTTTTTGTTTAACGTTTCTCTGAAATTATTTTTTCCACCTCGGTTTGCACAATGGACAATACTTTTACCCGTTCTCGAGCGTTCGACAGGTTCTTGCATCGGGAGCCTCAATTGTTTATGAATTGTGTGGATTGTGTTTATATTATATCGTATTTCTTCAAAATATTCATAATGTTTTTTTTGGCAGTTTTTAGAAAGACTGAATAACTTAAAAAATATTAAAAAGTTATTAAAAATCTGTGAGTTGGACAAATTTTCATGAAATCTGGTAATTTTTAAATACCTAAATGTTATCGTATTTCATATTTAAAAATTTTGAGATATGGGAACAACTTTAAAATTTTAAGAAATTGTCGATAACTTGAAAAAAAGTGTTATATTCGTAGAACTTTTGAAAAAGTTCACTATTTTCATAATTGATAAAATTTCGAGAATGCAGTAAACCTTGAGAAACCGAGTAATATGCTGAAAATTGTATTAAATAACAAATTTTTTCTTCATTATCATACGGAAATGGTCGATGAATTTCGAAAATGTTCACAGAAACCTACAATTTTTGAGGATATTGATAAATTTTGTAAATTAGGAAAAGTTTCAACAATTAGGTCAAACTGTAATTTGCAAAATTATGCATTTTCATGTGGGTATTTTTGGGTATTTGACCTATTTAGATTTTTCAAGGTAGAGTCTTCACCAGCAATATATTTTTCAACTTTTAATGTTTTTCTCGATGACATCAAACGGGTGAAGTTTTCCTCCAGCGATCGTTAATCAACAAATATGAAATTTTCTAGCAGAATTCATCTCTTTTCAACTACTTAGGCACACTTTTAACTTTTATTGTTCCTCTTTACATTAAAAAAATAGAGTTGTATTTTTCGTCATTTAATTATTTAATGAAAATTTATCTCACTTCTTGCAATCTCGTGCAGTTTACTTAGAGTGACGATTTTTTCTTAGTATCTTGATACGTGCATTTTTTTTCGTTATTTTTGTACTACGATAGGAAAAATTTCTATCATTTTTTTCATTTAATTCAGTAACATCACTTCCATTAGAGTTTTCTTTATTATTTAATAATAATTTCTCATTTGTTCTATTTATTTGTGCAAAGAAATATATCGAATATAGTGTAATATTATTTATCACCAATCGGGATATAAAACCGAGTATCTTTTTGAGTCTGTCGAGTATTCCATAAGAGACTTTGCGTCTCGGGCAGTATGAAAACACTTTAAAAGTCTTTTATTTGTTTGTTTGTTTGTTTTTTTTTTTTTTCCAATGAGAATCATTTGGCGCACATTAGATCATCATTCGCCAGGCGATAACGATATGTACTAGTAGCAGCTATATCGACCTACAGGCTCCTGTTTAGCGAAAGATGCATTATATACGTTTTTATTCGAAATTTATTTATTTTTTTTTTTGATAAAGAACTCTATTTTTAGAATAATAATTGAAAAAGAAAAAGGATTTTAGATAGTGTTAGGAAATCTCAAATTACAATTTCCCGTGAGGTTCACGTGAAATAGAGTCATTTCGTTTGTATAAAAAAGAGCCAATTCCAATTGAAATTCGGAATCTTTTCCGAACTACTTACACAGGTAAAAAAAGTAGATATATATAGATCTATGTAGATCTACTCGAGATCTATGAAGATCCACTTTTTTAGCCTAAGATATATTTTATTGCTATCATAAATAATTGAGTGAAATTTGTTAAACAGATATACAAGCGTTTATATACCTATGGCTGGTTCAATGTGTGCTGGCACATATTGAGATACATGCTAGCAACTTGACAGTACTGAGTATAAATTATTCTGCAAGACTTTTTACAAATTTATTTTTATAAATTCAGAGTCACCCGTGAACCTGTGTAGATTATGTATAGATTTTTATTCAACCGAACTTCATCTCTCTAGATCTCTGTAGATCTTAGTAAATCTACTTGCTGCAATGAAAAAAAAAAAAAAAATAAATAAAGAGTGACCTGTAGATCTCAGTAGATTTACATAGATCTTGAGTAGATCTACAGAGATATATGCAGATCTGATTAGATCTAGTAGATCTAATACTGATTTTTTTCTATCAATTTTCGGTTGCATGTAGATCTACCCGAGATCTATCTACCGTATTTACTCGAATATAAGCCGCGAGTTTTTTTCTTTTTTTAAAGCTTGTAAATTAGAATGTAGCTTATTATTATGCGCAAAGTCTACTTGGATACAAAATTTCGACTTTGATCTTTGTATTTAAATATAATCTTCACACAATAATAAGCTTCTCATAATACTATAATACTTATAATAATCCACTCGAGATCTATGTAGATCTACTTTTTTTAACTGGGTAGCTAGTGACTTTAAGTCCCACAGCTGGATATCGGAAAATCTTCTTGATTGAGTCCCTTGGTGTTTGACATCATGACGGCCCCATAGGCTGCATCAAATTAGCCAAAGGTTACGAATACCAACGGATACACAGATTTGGGCTGTGCTTCTGTCCCCCAATTCGTCACTAGAGAATAAAAATACTTTCAAGTAACCAAATTTTGATGATTCAGAAGTAACTACTCAAACTACGAATCCTCGCTCTCCACATGTAGTCCCATATGTAACTCGAATGTAGCAACAGTAGTTAATCTTTTAAATATAATCATAAATATCAGAGGTTCCTCAGATATCGAACGATTAATAAGGATTTCATTAATATATGAGAATATTGAATGACAATTGTTGGTAATATAGATAAAATTGATAAATTGGATAATGGAATTGTTATTTCAATGAGTTGAATAGAATAAGCTTATTGAAAATGAACGAACTAAAACAATTTAGGAAACAAAGCAAGTCATAATGAGACCCCCCCCCTTTTTTTCTCTACCTTCATGAAATTCAAGACAGAAAATATTTCAAGTTTGAATATAACCCTGTCGATTTGATTATAGGAGCTCTATATAAGATAAGTTAAAGCATTTCAAAACAACATAAACATTTCTCTTCTCAGTGTTGTCTGTCCGGACAACTCCTTTGGAATGTAAATTCTAAGTGTGGGAATTATGACTTTTATGTAGAATTCGGATTGTAGAATAAAACGAAATAGGAATTCGAATTGCGAAGATAATAAATAGAATCATAACAAACTTGAATAATGAAGAGTTTGATAATGAATAGAATTGTAAGGTCAAGCTAGAATTTACTTGAAGGAAGAGAATAACGCATTGGAATAGAAGAAAGGTGCGAGCCAGTAAGGGAAGAATGGAATTGCCAAAGTGAATTTAAACAAAGAATTGCATGTTTTCTTGAAATCGTGTTTGAAATTTCAGACAATATCATGTAACATGTTGTAATATATTTAACTTTGAAAATTACTTCTGTTACCATGCAAATAAATTTAATAGACAAATTTTAAAACATTACCCCATAAAATTCAATTATTTTCAAAATAAAAATAAAAATGAAAATTACTATATCTATACATTGTTATGTATTGAAACACAAACATACGTCTTGATGAGAATCAAGACTCACAAAGGGATGTGAGGGCGCTTTCAATGAGAGATCCGAATACAAAAAGAATGAGCACATTTATTGACTGATACAAAAAATAAACACGAAGTAAAACCACCCTGCTGCGAGTTTATGACCTTTAATTACAATCAAAACTTACTATTAGCCTAACTGAAGACATTCGTTTTTTTATAGAAACTTGATGACTTACTGATATTAAAAAGTTGACAGTGACGTTCGTTGGTTAGGTTAGTCACATTTGCAAAATATGCAGTTCGAAAGTCGAATTTGTTTATATGCAAAACCGAGGAACAGGCTTGGAAAAGTCTAATTTTTATTCAACTGTGAAATTTAAAGAAAACAGACTTCGGAAGGTCAAATTTTTATTTGACTTTGAAATTCAAAGAAAACAGACTTCGGAAAGTCGAATTTTATTTAGAAATAAGAAAATGAAAAGTTGAACGAAGCGTTTTTATACTTACTAATGATGATGTTGCCCCGGATCGTAAGCTAGATGAGACCGAGGGGTGGGAGGGGGTTCTGTTTGCGCTGAATTATTTTTCGGGTTCGCTATGCTTTCCGCAAAGCGTAAGGGGCGACTGACTATGATTTGCAACGGACCCGCATTTTTATCATCATTTTCCTCATGGGAGGTATGATATCTTATCCTATCTTAAGAACGAGAAATTATCGGGACTGGATATGAAACTTGCGTTGCCTGTGATTTCACGTGAATTTCAGAATTGCATTTTTCATGATTTGTTTGGGCGGAGTATTTATCTCATCAACGCGTAGTCTAAACTTCCTCCGCGCATTCTTCTGATGCGGTGGCGATGTGTCTTAATATTCGTGTTAAATTTTATTAGATTATAGCCCTTGGAAAGTATTAAAAAATCATAAAAGAAAGAAAATTTAAAGAAATCATAAAATGCGTAGGGTTTTTATGTAGTATTTCCCGAAAGGGAAATTTTTATTTTTTTCCCATCAGCCAATTAATACACAGAGCATTGCGAAAATGCAAAAAGCGAATTAATTAGCATTGTATAGCAAATGACAAATAAAATCATTCCAAACCGTAATGGCATGCGAGATGTTGGTAAACCCGACATGTACATAGTGAAAAAGTGCTATAAACAGCTTTGTTTATCCAGCGATCGTATATGAAACATTGTATTATTTACATTTAAATAAACACCTCTAATATTAATGGTAGAAAATAGCCCTTATTTTCGTATATACAACAATATTCTCAATTGATAGCGATTCTACATAAAAAATATATATATTGCAGAAATTCCCAATACATAACACTATCTTATAAACAATAAATTGAGTATAAACTTTTTTAACATCATTCTTCAATCTGTGAAAGACGTGTAAAATTCCAAACATTCATTTGACCAAGTAGTACAAAAAAGTGTGTTGTGCTTCGAAAATCCCTCACAGGTGGAGGCGAGAATCGCCTGCGGATCTTTATTTTTCCCCTAATATTTTCATCCCCCGCGCGTGCCCGTTTCGTCCCCCGAGCACCGCCGCCCCTCGGGCTCCTTTCGGGGATGCTGCGCCGAGCTTCATCCCTCGGTGGTACCCAGTAGTAGGCTCCGACACGCCGGCGCTGCCCGTCGCAGCATCACGCGGGTGATCCTTCGCATCTCTTTCATCTGGCCGTTTTCCGGGGCCTCGCGGATGACGCCCGGGGCAGCGTGATCGGGGACATGGGACCCGGGTCAGGGCCGGCGCCCCAGCGGTGAGACGCTCACTCCGAGGTGAGTCTCGAGAACGACCAAAATCACGCTTTCTACGTACACTATCGATCCCCCACGAATAATTGTATGCAACAGATCAGCCGAACGAATTTTTTTCCTCTCAATGCAAAATTGAAATGATACCCTGGAGACGAAGATGGTTTCAATTTATACTCTACATTTTTGTGTACTACCGGGCCCTTATCAGGAAACTCCAAATATAGGAAAAAATGCATACATCAATCAAAAAAACTATATCAAACTTACTTACGATTCTCCTTAATGATACATCAATAAATGATTTCCGTACAATTCCATTTTATAGTGGATTTAGAACGTAGAAGAGCCACTACGTCAATAATTTTTTCTTATTTTAACATGGATCTAAGTGTCATTTAAAATTAGTCACCAAGTTTTTATAAGACATTTTGATGGGGTGAGGTAGTATACTTCTTCAACAGTGCAGATTGAGCTTTTAAAACAAATGTGAAGTTTGCAAGACGAGTCGAAGGCGAGTTTCGTAATTGTTTTCCTTAAATAAGCCCTTTTTCACACGTTCAAGACTATATTTCTCCCAGCCACATTTTTCTCATGGCATTGAGGAAAAGTTCTAGAAGAAGGTGAGCGTTGATTTTTGATACTTTTTGCTCATTAAATCCGTTTTAGTTTCACTGAGTTTCGGTGGAACGTGCGCCACCGTTAATCTGTGAAATGCAGAATGGTAGGAAAGTCACTTGATATGAGCAAAACAACGGACAAAATATTTGCTCAAGTATCAGTGAAAAGGTCGCCATCGAGAAATCAGTGGCATTAAACTGATTTAGATTTAGAGCGGTGGGTAAAGGAAATTGAGTGTTTCAAAAGTTTTATTGAAAGTTCATTCAGGGCTTATACCCAGGAAAAAATTCAAAGGAGAGACTGTTTTTGTTTCGAGGTTCCTGTCCCCACTTGTCGAAAGAGCGCGTTTATCAGTTAAAACTTGTTGCTTTAATATCTTTTTTGTTTTTGAGTTTTGCAAAACGTGGCAGAGGACTTTTCGATTCAGAAAAATATGTAAAAAAATCAGGCAAATTATCGTCCGAAGTTTTTCATTCACCCTGTATTGTAATTAATACTTAAAAATATATAAAGGTTATTTCATTACAAGTTTCAGAACATTACTTAAAAAAGAAGGTCGAAGATTTTTAACTGAAAAGTGGTCAAATCGACGTATGCTTTTTCTTACGCAGGTCTTATTTTAGATATAAAATGTTTAACACTTATTATTACATTCCAAGCAGGAGATCATAAAATAATATTATTGTACAAGTAT
The DNA here is from genome assembly GCA_028476575.1 of Platygaster robiniae. Taxonomy (NCBI): domain Eukaryota; kingdom Metazoa; phylum Arthropoda; class Insecta; order Hymenoptera; family Platygastridae; genus Platygaster; species Platygaster robiniae. The sequence goes on from CM052019.1 coordinate 30,797,998, forward strand.
CGACTCATTCATTTTTTATTGAAAACAACTTTATTTCCCTTATTAATCAGTACTGGAATTAGCATCGTATATTTTATTTTAGAACTTTTGAAATCACCCTCAAAAAACTTTTAACCATGGAGTTTTTCAAAATTTACAATTTCATTATTTCGAAATTGCTTCTGAAGTTCTAGAGTAACTGAATTTCTCAATTTCTTAAAGTCAAATGCTTTCTTGTTTTTTGTATTCAGAATTTGTCGTATTATTTAATATCCGAATTAACCAAATCCAAAAAACTTGGAAATGACTATAAAATTAAGAATATTCTTCAAAAATTAACCAAATGTACGAACGATGAGTTTTGAAAAGTTCGAATAATGTTTGATATTGTAGAAATGTTCAATTTCTCGAACGTTGGTAGTTACGAAAACTGTCAATAATTTTCAAAATTTGAAAGGTTTGTAGAATTTCAGAAAACACCTATTCATATTTTTTGTAAATTGTGTTCACTATAATATCATATTTTTCGAAATATGCACAATATACTGTTTTGAAATTTCGTAAATAAAAAATAAATATAAAAAAAAATGACTTAAAATCCCAATGGGTTGAACAAATTTTCATCACCTAAGGAAAGTTTTTATTAATATACTTTGCATCATTTTTAATATTAAGAACATTTCGAAGAATAAAAAAACACTGACAACTCTAGACATTCTCGACAATTCTAAAAAATCTGAAAAATTTGCAGAATTTGAAAAAATACATGTAAAGCTTGTAAATTGTGTTCATATTATTATATATTGCATTTCTTCAAAACATGCATAATGGTATGGTTTTTTTCTTCCTTCTACAGTACATAGAAATCTGGAAAGCTTGGAAATATTGAAAAATCACGAAGAAGCTTGGAGCGTAATAAATAGTTTGTATTTTTTCGAAGTATGAACAATTTTAAGAAATTGAGAAATATACAGCATTTTGGAAATCGTATGTTTCTTTTTTTTTAAAAAATTACCGAATTTCAGAAAGTTTCTATTAATTTTGTGAATTGTGTCCATAATTACATTTCTTCGAAATATGTGTGACAATAATATTTTTTCATTTTTAAAGAAAATCTCGAAAACTGTAAAAGTATTGAAATGTAATAAGCAATCTTTATGAGTTTAAGGAATTCTCAAAAAGTTAGTTAGATTTTGAATTATGTTAGAAATTTGTAAAAGTTAACGAAATAAAGGGATATAAACTTAAAAAAACTATTGCTCGTTCTCCCAGCCAGAATTTTCCTTTATTTCGGTCAACGTTTCGGTCACTAGTGCGCGACCATTTTCAAGACCATTTTTTCAATAATAATTATAACATCCTCACTTTTCAAAACTTAACATCTGAACAACGCTGAATGTCTTTCCAGTGAATCACAGGTATAACATTTTAACAGTGTAGTGTCGCGTCGAAGACATTGTTCAGACCAGAAATAAAGGGACCAGAAATAAAGGGACGTTAAGTACTTTGAAGATCGATAGTAATTGTGAAAAAATAAGAAAACTAAGCTTTTGAAGTTTTTTTTCGGAGCTTATTGCAATTTTCCAAAGTTTTTTGTAGCCCCCATATATTTGAGCAGTTTTGAAAACTCCAGTTTTCTCATTTTTCTAATTTTCTGCAGTTACTCAAAGATTTGTATTTTTTTTATTTTTCAGCAATATGCCGTAGTTTTTTTGAGTATTTCTAGTTTCAAAAGGTTTTGGATTTTTTCGGTAATTTTCTGAATTTTTTTTGTAGATTTTGAAAATTTCCCAAGTTTGTCTTTTTTGGGTTTCTTATAATTTTTCGAATTCCATAGGTTCGTTTTTTCTTTTTAAATTTTTCAATTCTTCAGTAATTTTTAAAAGTTTTTTGTAGATTCCGGATATTTCCAAATTTTTAATAGGGTATGCATACATATAAAGTCTTCTCATGTTATTTAAATAAAAGCTTCAAGTTAGAATACATGTTTGCTCCGTCATTAGGGGCTATGAACGGGATATTAAGATTTGTTACATTGTGTTACAACCCGTAGGGCCTGCGTGAAAAGGGTTAAAATTCCGTTACATAATAAATTACGAACCTTTTTTCAATCACCGCGATCAAGAAACAAGACAATTTCTATAATTCATCACTGATTGTGAGTATATAATTAACTTTTCGTTAATATGAAATAAGTGCCATCACTATCGTGACAAAAAGACTATTCACAAGTAGATTTCGAAAGAAGAACTTCAAATTAGTAATAATCTTTTACAATCCAAGCTACACTATATTTAATCGTCTCACTAAAAATTAAATTTCGTAAGTATTAATATCATAATGAGTTTGTGATTTGATATTTGAAACAATAGGTCATGTTTCTACAGTCTTGAGCGCACTTTATTATTTCTATGATTTAAGTCTAGTTGTTAAGTCCATAATTTTCTGTTGGATTGGTTTCAAGTTTAAAATTGGGTTTATAATTCAACAAACAAAATAGATCGAAATTTTTGTTGATTTCAGAATAAAAATACATTTGAGTGCATTATTGCAAATAAAAGTTAAGTAGAAAAGATATATCGCGTATATAAAAAAGGTTATATGAAGAAACATTGCATAATATTAAAAAAATTCAAATGCACGAGTATAATTAACTGCGATGGATGTTTTCAGGCCTTAATCTCCATGTACTAAGTAGCTAAAAACTACTAGCCAGGTATAGCCAGAAACTGTAAAAAAAGGTTCAAGTTTTGAATATTAAGAGAAAATATCAAATGATAATCGCATTATTGATTTACTTACTTGGGATGGCGGCAATTAACATTACCAACTGTAAAGGCCACAAAATTGCACTGCCTCTAAATAATGTAATTAAGAGGGCTAAACCTATTCCCCGCAACCCAAGCCACGGAGCCATGTACACTGGATGTTGCTATTAAAAAAGATTTTGTTTATTTACCACAGCTTAAAAACATTAGAGCATCATAAGAGTTAATTTTTCAAAAGGCACTGCAGTGAGTATTTTTTTAACACCAAGTAAATTTTTAATGAGCTGAAGAACGTTAAATAAGTATCTTTTTTTTCATATGAACTGATTACGAAAAGTTGGTTACAATCACTTAAATGTCGACAAATCAAATTCGTAAAAATAAGATTCATATATTACAATGATGATATGCATGCATGTACACCCAGTCTCAATGATTCGTTTTTAGTTTTATTTTTATATATTTTTATTTGCCTGATTTCCCTAGATTTAACAAAAGAAATCTAGGGAGATCAGGCAAATAAAGAAACGAATCATTGAGACTGGGTGTACAACACGCCAAGAACTAAGTGATCAGTCAAAAATATGAAGCAGGTATATTTACCTTGAACGCACCCCATACCATCAGTAAGCTGATCAGCACCAAAACGATGGAACATATCAATCCACTGATCACTGCAAGAGGATCACCCAGAAACATTGAAAGAATAAAGCCAATGATTCCGAACACCTGAAAAAGAAAAAAAAAGTTGGCAAATGTCATGACTCGTGGTATTTTGAATATTGCAATAAATTAGGTTAGTTTAATTGGTATTTTTAATTAGGTTATATGAATTACCACATCCACTGCTCCTGTTGTGACCGTACTGAGGTACAGTGAGAAAAACACGAAACCCTTGGCGAGCAACACGCTGAAAAAATATTATTATACATTTAATTACGTATATTACGATGGATGCAGAGATTGGTCTGCATAAACGGTGAATTCATATTTTTCAATAATACATATGCAAGGCTGAGAGTAAAAACCGAACTAGTAAGAGACAGACGAATGTGTAACTCCATGTTTTCTGTCTCTACTTGTTCGGTTTTTCCTCTCAGCCTGTCATACATAGTTACTCAATAAGAGCATCAGTATAAATAGTAATTATGAGGAAATAGTCATTTTTAATTTTGTTTAGAGAAGTTAATCCTCATGTTCGCTTTACGTATAATGATTTTCATCTATATTTTCTAAATGATGGTAGAACCAGTAAAGGGAGAAAAGTGGGATGGGCCAAGCGCTAAACGAATCTTCCTTGAGCTACGAAAATAAATCCGACAAGTCGGAGAATAATTATTGCGTAATTAATTAATTTTATTTAAATAATTTTATTTGACGCAAACTGATTTTTTCTCATTAATGAAACGTTTTTTTTTTAGTATTACCCTTTTCAATGAATCCGTATTTTGTAACTCTTAGTGTAAACTCTTGAAAGAAAGTTGACATGAACATTTCAAGGTAAGTTTATAGTTCAACAAGATGGTAAAATTAAAAAAAAAATGAATAAATAAAATCATTAAACGTGTATTCTTTTCGGTATAATATAAGGACCCACTCTCATAGTGAAAAATGTAGGATTCACTATAAAATGATACTCACATTATAGAAAAAAAATTAGTTGATAAATATTCATTATTAAAAATGAAAATATTCATCAATATTTATAAGAGTCATAAACATTCATGAAAAAATATTGATAAACAAAGTTTAATATTCGTATTCTAGATGCAAAAACTCAATTAATAAATATTCATTAATAAAAATAAAAATATTCAAAAATAAAAATATTCATAGATATTCATAAATGCTCATAAAAAATATGTATAAATAAAAATTGTTAAAATTAAATATTAATATCATAGAGAAAAAAATTTTTCAAGTTAAAAGTTTGAAATTTCGACTATATTGGATGAGACTTGATTATAATAATATGTAACATATTATGTTACATTTTCTTTTTTGTTAAAGTATTTTATTTCAGTCAGGAGATATTAATGCTCAAGGTCAACCATGCACTCTATGAAGAGGTAAATGGCGTCTAAGATTGCAAGAGAATTTGATCGATTTTCATGATATTGATTTCAAATTGAAGAAAATACGGAGTTTTTCAATGTGAGAGAAAATGAACACATTTCAAATGTTTGAAAAAATGGAGTCGATGCGTATGTAAAAATTCATATTTTTTGTTCATAATTTTCGCTTAAAAATTGTTGAAAAAAAAAAATATTTTTCCTAATTCTTTAGGTTCACATGAAAAGGCCAAAAAATCTCTTCGATTGCATATCAATATAATGAGAATCGATCAAGCTGTTATCTTGCTATCTGGGACGCCGTCTTCATGGTTGACTTTTATCGTCAGCATCTCCTGAATAAGCAAAAATATTTAAACGAAAAAAAAAAAAAAATAAATAAGTAACATGTTATAGTAAAATTTCCTATATGTTCGAAATTCGAAGCCTTAAACTTGAAAATTTTATTTCAAACCACTCGCAAAGATTCAGTATGATTTTGACAATATAACATTCCTTCCTTAAAACGTTTGATACTTTTATGTTTGCACAATACAGTTCCTCCATCAGTTATTATTCAAATGTCAGAATAATCAAATTTTTTACAATTTATTCATAAATACGAGTATCTGAACGAGTTTTCCATATAAAAATTTGAAAATTGTTACCTTCGGTATTCGTCAAACGTTTTTAGAACAATAATTATTTCATTCGCATAAGTTTAATTTTTCAATTCCAAGGTTTTGAACCCAAAATATATCACTCTCAAACCTTTGAGAACTTGGTGTTCCAATTTCATTTTCAATGTTCATATACATCATCATCTCAACGAAGTTGACTTTTAACTACGTACAAGATCCTTTTTTTTATTGCTTACTCAGAACTTGGTTTCATTATAAAATTTTTGGAAATCTAGAAACTGTACAAAAAATTATTTTGTTTTCAGGTTTCTGAAATTCGATAGTAAAACTCGTTTTCTCTGAGTGATGAATTTGAATATTAAAATACCATACATTTAGGGACTTTCAGAATTAGCTCACCCAAGTTTTTCCAAACCTTTACACTTTACCATATTTTCAATCAATCGAACCTTAGTTTTAAAGTCTTCAAAATCTTATTTTTCAAGTATTTGATCAAGTATTCAATTATTTGGTATATAATTTAATGATTTCACCGAAATGTATTATAAGGTAAACAAATTAAAAGTACAAAACATTTTTTTTCTGAATTATTGAATATGATACTTTAGACCTTCACATCTGTTGAGTTTTGAAAAAATCTTAATTATAATTGACTAAATGTATTGATCACAATTTAAAATCCTTTCACTTGAAAGATTTACGTGTTCATACCCGACGAGCTTTCGAGCAAAACTGCGAAATTACACAGTATCCATTTTTTTAAGTACACAAATTCCAACTTTGAAATTGTCTGATTCTTCAACCATTGGGTCATCGAAAACCCGATTGATCAGAAAAAGTAAAAATTCAATGCTGCATTTGAATAAATTTACTATTTCAAGATTCAACTTTCAGTTTTTTTTTCATTCTCGATAAATGAATTTTTGAATAAGCTTCCCTAATGCTGGAAAGGTACAATTAAAATTTAAGGTAATTAATGTCTAAATGAAATGGTAAACGTTCTTTTACCATGTTTGCTAATGGACAAGTGATCATGTATCCATTTCACGATACTCGATAGAAGAATGGTTATAATGAGCTCCACCTTGAACGATGAAAAATTTTTTACAAATATTCACGATGCAGAAGAGGGGTTCGGAGGCTACACATATTCTCATCGTCAACGTTACGCCGATAAAATATCCATCATAATCATCCATTTTAAATAAAATAACCCGATTTCTCTACGATTCTCTGTCACGAAAGACAAAAAAATCAGTTTTTTACAGAATAGAATTGTCATCAAGTTCTCATATCATAGTCTAATAATAGATTTTTAAGAATCGGAAAATAATCACTCCAAGTTCCATTATTGTTGATGACTCTTTTTTGTACGGTTAATGCAAGTGCCATCAAGAACCGAATTCATCAATTTATCTATTCGACGTGTACACAAGAAACATCGTAATTATCAATAACTCCTAAAATTCGGTGATATGATGTCAGAAAATGACGATTATTTTTCGAGCTAGATTTTCTGGTGTACGGGCAATTGAAAAAACCAATTGATTTTCGAAAATATTGTTGGAAATACGGAAAGAGCTTGGGAAATCAACGCGACTGCTTACAAATGTGGTCGGTCAAAAATTAATGACCCGAAAACTCGAGTTTCGTTTATTAGAAAATTGTTATTTGTTATTTTCTTGAAAATTACTCACTTCTCACAAAATAGAGTTGTCATTCTTGACGTTGCAGAGTTTGGTTCCATCTTTTTCAGTGAAAACTGAAAAAAACAGCTGTAGAAGTGTGAAGACCTGATGTACTTGAAAGGTTGAGCTGGAGAGACGATGCACAAAGAAATGCGAAGAACTAACTTTCAAGCTACACACTAATCAGTTAGCGCAGAAGTGGGAGCTATCGAACGAAAATCCCAGCTTTTTCGGGAAGGGGAAGCAAGCTGATGAATCATCAATCTCAGATCGCTTCCCCTTCCCTAAAAAGCTGGGATTATGGTTCGATCGATAGCTCATGTCTCTGTTAGCGAGTCATCATTAGACTGACGTATCGACATTGTTATTATAAAAATGGCGCCAATGGCGAGAAATTGAAACAATATATTCGAAATGATCTTATTTTTTAGATTTACTTTCTACTTCTTTGATTACTTCGAGAATTCATAGCCAAAAATAAAGTAAATTTTTATCATTATACTTTTGATGAGTGATATAATTGTTTTTTTCTAAGCTTGTATGAACAGTTTCTATTGGAACCAAAAAAATTATGTACATAAAAATTCTTTTTCAACAAATATTTCATGTAAGTTAATTCGGAATTTCATTCTTTAGGGGTGAATTTTTTTATGCCCACATAAAATTTTCATTTTTTTATGTAAAAGTAGATTAACTAAAAATAAAAAATTTTTTTCAACTCTAATGTTTCAGATATAAGGAACGACGACTATTGTGTATGCAGTAAAAAATATTCAAGCGTTTAGTATCCTTGAAAACAATACCTATTAATTGTTAAACACTACTAAACAACATAAGTGTAAATTTTTTCTGCAAGATTTGAGCAGTGTTTCTGACTTATTTTCAAAGTTGTTCGAGCGACTCAAAAGAGATGCAGCTTTAAGAAATATTTCAAATTGTTTCCCGAGAATCTGAGTCGAAATTATCGTGTATTTTTTGAGAAGAAGAATGAGGAAAGGAAAGGATCATGTTATTTGCGTTACTGACTGTCGAAAGGAGTGTTGAGCTTTCAATTTAATGAAACACTTGAAAAGGACCGAGAAGAATGGTCGAAAGCTCAAGAAAAAAAATTGAGTAAATGGTTTGAAAGAACAAAGAATTTTCGATCGGATTGGTGCGTAATAATACAGTTAGAATTTGACCAAAGTTTCTTCAAACAACTTGATCGAATTTTGTCGAAATCTTCATACCAGGTGGTTTACTGGGTACTTAGTCTGACAGGGATTGCTCCGCCATTTTGAAAAATTTTATCTTGAATTTTTTTCCCTTTTTTTCAAAGTTTAAGAACAGTTCTAAATAAATGTATATTTTCATAGATACGTGACTTTTTCTTCGATCGCAGAAAAAAATCGGACAATAAGCTGCATGTTTCGTGATACTTGTATTCAATCGTACTCGAGAATCGATCCAAAGTCTTTTTTGCAAGCTGCAGATTGGAAAAAAATATTCCCAAGTATTCCTCATTGAATCTGGTACAGCAGAGAGGAAAGGCGGTGCATCAACGTGAACTTTGTGAGCTCGCGACGAGTCACGACCTTACGTGCCCTATATCTGGGGTGCTTTTGAATTTTAATTCCCAGCCAGTCGAGCGAGGCTCGCTTCCCTGTTCCATCGAGCAACGTAAATCAGTAAATAGCCGAACGCTTCGGGCAGGGAAAAGCTCCGGGAAAACTTTTCCCCGACCGCAGGAATTTTTCACATTTCCCCGTTTTTGCTGCCTAAAAAATTGGCCAGTCTTTGACCCTTTTAGTGGCGTGGGATCCCGATCAGATATTATTCGAGTTGTTGAAATAGAATCGCTCGATTACAATTGTAGACGATGCTTTCCATATCTTCTTTCTACCGATGAATGTAGGACATGATTTCAACGAAACTGAAATATGTTGCTTCTTCGTACGAAATAATACATCATTTCAAACTGCACTATCTCTGAATCAGCATGGGTTTTGTTTACGGAGATCAACTATGACTAATTTGGCTACATTTTTCCAGTCAGTTTCAAGTACTCTTATCGATCATCAACAAATCGATATTATATATACAGATTTTAGTAAAGCGTTTGATGTTGCTGATCATGGGATTCTGATTATAAAGCTTTTAAATTTGAGTTTACCTAGTAATCTTCTTTCCTCGAATAATTCTTATTTACATAATATGTAGTTATCAAATTTTTAAAATAAATGGATATTCATCGAAACCTATTTTTCCAACTTCAGGTATTCCACAGGGCTCTAATTTTGACCCGCTGCTTTTTTCTATCTTTGCTAATGACATTGGGGCTGAATTAACCTGTTCTTACCTCTTGTTTGCTGATGATTTAAAATTACTTTTGCCAATTAATGATACAAGTGATTGTGATTAATTGCAACTTGATATTGAGAGAATTCGGTTGTAAAGTTTACGCAATAAATTACCATTAAATTCACGAAAATGTCACGTACTTACTATTACTAGTCCTTTAATGTACTTATGAATTAATTTAATTTAAAATAAATAATGACCCTGAATTTATAAGAATTTTGAATGACTCAGAAGAGTATTTTCGTTTATTCTGAAATTTCTCCGATTCAAAGCCATAGAAAACTGCAGAAAATGTTTCAACACAAGATAGGTTATAATGTGATGGGATTCACGAACTCCGATCAATAGTAAAAAGCTGTTTTTCTCTTGGAAAGTGGTAAAACACCCTGTATTTCCATATACTCAAGCCGCGATAACAACGTAACTGGCAGAAACTCGCGCCTTCACATTCGAACAGTCGCACTCCTTTCACAATCGCGCAAAAGTTGCGCCTCGTGCTTATTATATTCCTCGACGTAGCTTCCTGGTCTTGCTTTTCAATTTCCCTCCCCAAAAGCCCTCCCCTCGACGTTTTCGAGCAGACTCTCTTTTGCGCTCAACAAACGAGCATTGAGCCATAAAAAGTTTCTTTCAACGCGTTCCAATTCGTTTCAGCCCGTTCCTCAAATGCCACTCCACGTCTACTCTACGTCCAACGCCATTGTAAAAAAGGAGGTTTTCAGGATCAGTGCTCTACCCTGCAAAAAAAAAAAGAAAATGCCTAGGAGAATATTTTTTTAAACACGTTTTATTGATAAATTTGGAAACGATACACTTAAAACTCGAAATTCCTTGCTCACGCGAATCGAATCAAATCGCGGGAAACTCGTTTTTCGTGTGAAACTTCTAATGGCTCGTTGGGAGTAAAATCCGTTTGAGAGCGTAACAATGGTTAGGGAACAAAGACTGGCGTCACGAAGGTTTGGGAACAAAGAATTGGGAACAAAACTTAGACCATAGAATAGACATTTGAAACGCTATTTCTTACAAGAATTTCAAGAAAATAGTAAACATAAAACATACATTTTCAGTTGTATCTTTTTGATTCATTCGATAATAATTACAACTACAAAAATAATTCGTTATTCAATTAACGATAGTAGAAAAAAATTATATAAATATTTTTTTCAGACAAATGAAACTAAACTTCAATATCATATAATTTTTTTTAAAAAAATTTCCTTGATTATAATTTTGTTTCACAATTGTGAAATAAAATTAATATAAAATCCTCATTCTAAAATGAATTTCAGAGAAACGGTCAACATGAAACCTAGATTTTTAGTTCCATCTTTTTTATATATTTTGTAATTGTTACTATAACTGAAATTGATTGCTTCATATAAATGAGACTCAAAAAAAAAATAATTTTATGAAAAAATTATCATCTGAAAGATCAAAGTGAATATTTTGTTTTTTCGGTAATAATTAACTTGAAAACTATATCAAGTTCATTATCCTGAAATGAAGGGAGTATCGAGTTAATTATTATGAAATAAAACAATATCTGATTCTCCTTCTTAAATAAATGTGTTAAAAATTTAAAACTCCAAATTCACATTTCTAGTTTTAACTTTATACATCAATTTCATTATGGATGACATTTAAAAAAAACTTGTGTGAGTTCAAAAACTCGCGAGAGAAGTGAAACTTCTCACGGTGAACTACTGCAAGTTTAACTAAGCAAAAAAGAATTGGTTCAATTTGATGAGGAAAACAACTAAAGAAACCATTAAAACCAAAGCATGAACTGCTTTTAAAACTGTAGATTGAAGCTCATTATATAAAAATTGGAATTTTAATAGAGTGAAATTCAAATTTAAATTTGTAATTTGACGACAAAGATTTACTTTTCGTCCACAGCTGAAATCGTATGGTATACATGCAATGTGGAAGAAAAGTGAAACTTTGTCGTCAAACTTAAAATTTAAATTTGAATTTCACTCGTTTAAAATTCCGATATTTATTTAATCTGCTTCAGGCTACAGTTCTAAACGCAGTTCATGCTTTGGTTTTAATGGTTTCTTTTGTTGTTTTTCTTATAAAATTGAATCAACTTTCTTTTTTGCCTAATTAAACTTGCAGTAGTTCGCCGTAAGAAGTTTCAATTCTCTTGCGAGTTTTTAATATCACATCAGTTTTTATATTGAAATTAAAAATACATCAATTTATGGATGGGTGACATTTCTTTTCATAGAAGGAATATATTTATTCACACACCAGAATTTTCTCTTTGTAACATGAAAACACAATAATTTGTATTTTGACTATTATGTTTTTTTTTCCATCGTATTTTCGATATAAGGTCTAAATGTATGGACGTCATGATAAAGTTAATAATATGTAAAACTTTCTAAGAGTTAAAATACCCAGGCGAAAATGCACAATTTCACACATTTTAATTCTACCAAATCAACAGAACTTTTGAAAATTTACGAAATTTATCAACATTATCTGACATTTTATCAATATACTTTTTTTGCATGTTGATTTTTTAAACGTTGAAGTATTACAAAGGTTATGTAATTTTACTGGATTTAAAAAATTTTCCACAATCGACAACATTCATAAACGATTTCTAAAAATCTACACTCTCATAATTTTTCAAAATGATTTACAATATTTTAAACTTTCAATGTTTTTTGGGTTTTCGAAATTCTCAATAATAAAGATCATACAAAATGCCTAAACAAACCTTTCTAAATTTCATGAAAATATGGCCAACAGCGTTGATAAAGAAATTTCGCGCGAAATTTTTCAACATATTTTTTAATATAGCAAAATTTTATATTAAAAAAAGATGAGAGTATCGTGCATATATTATACTGAGTTTTGGTTGTGCCCAGTAAACCAGTGAGCTCACAATTTCCGCTTTTAGGTGAGTGAAAAGTGAGCTCACAGCGAGCTCACAGTAAGCTCACAGCGAGCTCACAGTAAGCTCACAGCGAGCTCACAGAGAGCATGAATAGAGATTTGTGCTTATTTTTAGTAAATACTGATAAATACCTAATACTTTTGGGCAGTCGATATCGTAAAAAGAGCTTGGATAGCACATAATCCATTCGTATTTTTCGTACTTTCATTTTCTAATTTTTTTCGATAGCTTGAGTCTTCATGTCCAATATTCCCTTTTTACATTCATTCTCCACTTAAATGATATTATGCAGAGGTAGGATTCCACTATATCTGCATACCATCAGATAGTCTACTATTTTACCTTTTTTTAAAATGTTTGAAAATGAAAAATCAGTCACTTTAATATGAAGTAAATAAATTTAACCAAGTTGAACTTTTGTTTTTTTCATTCAACAAATGAATGTCTATTATCAATGTTGTGACACATTTAACATGATTTTATAATTCTTTTTCTTTGTAGAAAATTTTTACGTTTTATAGAAATAATAATTTTTGAATTTTTTCCATAGAAATTCCAATTTTATCTATGCATAATTTCATTAAAGTGGAGAGTGAATGTAGAAAGGAAATATTGGACATGAAGACTCAAGCTACCGAAAAAAATTAGAAAATGAAAGTACGAAAAATACAAATGGATTATGTGCTATCCAACCTCTTTTTACGGTATCGACTGCCCAGAAGTATAAGGTATATATCAGTATTTACTAAAAATAAACACAAATCTCTATTTATGCTCGCTGTGAGCTCTCTGTGAGCTCGCTGTGAGCTCACTTTTCACTCACCTAAAAGCGGAAATTGTGAGCTCACTGCGAGCTCACTGCGAGCTCACTGGTTTACTGGGTGATGCCTATATTAACACAATGAAAGGTTACGGTCCGATGTGAAATCGGGGACTCAAGAGGCAATTTTCAAAATACAAAATGGAATGTTTTATTCATAGTTTGCGTAGTAATTCGCGTCAAAAAATATGCGGCAAGACCAGAAAAACTAGCTAAAAATAAACAAAAAATTTTTTTTCAAGTTCGAGAATGTACCAAAATAATGAAAAATCTCATATCAATATCTTGTTTAGTTTTGTCGTAATCCATCTTCAAATAATAATGTCATAAACAATATCGATGTTCATAAGGAACTATGTCAAATAACAGCTATAAAAAAGACATGATTGCTTGTTAACGGTCGAGACATTCAGCTCTCTCCGACCTGAGTCGAGGAAAGACTCGGGTCGAACAAAATTTTGGTCAAATTTTGTTTTCAGTATCTATTCTGGATCAAGATCTGGATTAAATCTTGAATAAGACTCGCGATCAAGATTTTGTCAATTTTTGCTCAACAACATCGATGTATTTTTTCTTGCTGAACATGACAAAGATTTTACCAATTCTAGCTCAAGATAATTTATGTTTTTCTGTAGCAGCTTGTCCAAGATTTTATTAATTCTAGTTCAAGATTATGGGTGTATTTGCTCTTTAGGAACACCACTGTATGCTGTTTTGTTTTTAATTATTTAAAAAACAATTTTGATTACTTTAAAATATTTTAAGGAGACACATTCTACATTTTATCTATAGAAGGCATACACTCTCCTTTAAACAAATAATGCTTATTTTATAAGCATTATTAAACGTAAGAGTTTGTAATTGTTCGTTTATTCAAATTTTTGTTAATAATATATTGTAGATTAAATAACTTATATAAATAAATATGGAAATATTAGTATAATAGTATACATAGTATTCAATTTAATGTTTTTCTTGACCATCCTTGGCACTGCATTTAATTATTTTTTCATGGCCTCCCGGCGTCGGTGTTTTGCGTTTTTCAATACACTATTCATGTTTTGGCGGAAGTCTTTCATGTTGGGTTTCTCGAATTTATCGCATGTCAAAGCCGCTGGAATTGTCAAAACTTCATGAAACGCAACGAAGACATTTATGAAAGTTTTACAGGAGATTACTCACGTATACGTTTCGTATTTGGAGTTGTTGGATTGCGTGCGTTAAACTGTCCGTAATTTTGTAATAAGACAGAAAAATTTTTTTTTTTCATTCAGTACATTTATTTTTTTTTTTTATATACGAGGGGGGACCCAAAAGTAACGGGAATTAGGTGATGGGGGGACCGCGGAGGGGGGGATCGGGTTCTCCACTGGTTCTCTTCCAAGCTGCTACTCTCCCAAGTCAGTGTGCAAAGTTCATTTGCTGTGAGTGCATTCGTTCGTCCGTAAGAATTTTTCTATTGAAACGACTTTTTCCGTTTCGGCGAAAACGTGAAATGGCTGAGTGCGGAGAGCAACGCGCGGCTGTAAAATTTTGTTTTTTGTTAGGAAAAACACCCGCGGAAACCCTTGTGATGCTGAAAACAGCTTATGGGGATAATGCTTTGAGTAAAACGCGTGTGTACGACTGGTTTTCGCGTTTCAAGAATGGAGAGATGTCAATAGAAGACCAACCTCGTTCTGGGTGCCCCTCGACTTCAAGAACGGACGAATACATTGAAAAAATCAACATTCTTGTTCATGAAGACCGTCGCCGAACCGTCGATCAACTTTGTGAGATGTCTGGATTGTCATGGAGTTCAATTCAGAGGATTTTCACTGAAGATTTGAGCATGAGGAGGATTGCAGCCAAATTTGTTCCTCGCCTTCTCTCCGACGATCAAAAGGAGCGTCGACTTCAGGCCTGTCTTGAGCTGCAAAATCAGTTGGATGAAGACCCAGATTTTTTTCTCAAGGTTATAACTGGCGATGAATCATGGTGCTATGGCTACGACCCCGAAACAAAGCAGCAATCAAGCCAATGGAAGACACCTCTCTCGCCTCGTTCAAAAAATGCACGCCAAGTGAAGTCCAACATCAAGACATTGCTCATTTGTTTCTTCGATTGCAGAGGTATTGTGCACACAGAATTTGTTCCTCCAGGCCAAACGGTCAACCAACACTTCTACTTGGAGGTTTTGAAAAGGTTGAGGGAGAACATCCGGAAGAAAAGAGCGGATCTTTGGCGCACAGGAGATTGGTTGTTCCACCACGACAATGCACCTGCCCACACATCGCTGTCCGTGAAGAAATTTTTGACCAAAAACGGCATGACACCGATTGTTCACCCCCCCTATTCACCGGACCTTGCCCCCTGTGACTTTTTTTTGTTCCCTAGACTCAAAAGGGACATGAAAGGAAAACGTTTTGGGACTGTAGAAGAGGTGAAACAAAAATCGCTGGAAGGTTTAAAAAACATTGAAAAAAATGAATTTCAGAACTGTTTTGAACACTGGAAAAAAAGATTGAACAAGTGTATTACAGTCAATGGGGATTACTTTGAAGGTGATAAAAATTGTGTGTGAAAAAATTTGTCAATAAAAAAGTTGTAACACAATTCCCGTTACTTTTGGGTCCCCCCTCGTATGAACCTCGGACACCCGTATGAAATTAAATGATAACAAATTTATTGTGTAAACAAAAACAAAATACAATTTGTTGTGAAAATTTTGAGATGTTTTTTTTAGCAAAAAAACTAAATTGGAGCGTGTTGAATTAACACGCATTTAAAATAAAACTTGTCATGCTGCTTTCTTTAAGGTTCCGATGTATAGATTTTTATTCTTCTTACCTTTTTTAGTTCTAACAGATCCCTTAATTTTTCCGTGTAATATTTTTCTAGTTTTTTAACTGTAAATCAGTGATAAAATTAATTACAGACTTGCAAAATCTCGAAATTACTCCCTGAAAACGAAAACATTACAGTCCTACATCTTACAGTCTTACATTATAACATAGTCTCCAAATTACTCCCTGCAATTGAAAATATTACACTCTCACATGTCACAGTCTTAAATTTTACATTGTGAAATCTCCAAATTACTCCCTACATGAATTACATTTAGAAAAGTGACAATGCCGCCCAAGAAGTTTTACTTCAAAAAAATTAAATGAAATCATCAGTTTTCAATTTGTTTGATTGATTTCAAATTGATTCAAATCATTAATTTATTTATTAAAAAAAATTTTTTTAGTAAAGGAGAATCAGCTGATTCTCTACAATCCCTCCTGCAATTTTAATATGAAATTTCGAGAAAACGAGCTTTCTTCGTACATTTTGAGCGTAGCTGTTTCATGTGACATACTACGAATTCCAAGCTCTAGTTTTACACTGACATTCTCGAGTAGTTTTTTGATCGATTGCTCAAAAAAATCAATTTTTTGAGGGAAGTACTCCCTTGAGTTTGCTGCACTGAATTACCTATAGACCAGAGCAAAACTGCGATCGAGAGTCGTCGCTTTTATTTTTACCACCCTCATTTCAATACAGGACAACATAGAACCATAAAATATAGCACAAATATGAAGGATAAAGTAAATATAGAATAATATTATATTTATAGATAGTCGTTGGGTTTTTATTAAGTTTTTATACAACTCCTTATACAATTTCGGTATTTTTTATGAAATTCCGCTTTCTTTATAAAGTCACTTTATAAAAAGAGCAATATTTTATAAAATTTTAATTATATGAATAAAGTCCCTCACATAAAGTCCCTTATATAAATAATTATATGAATAATTATTAAATTAAGTCCCTTGATAAAAACTCTATAAAATCTTCATAAAAAGACAGAAACTTTATAAAGTAGATTTTAAAATCCAGTTTATGAAAATGCCGTCATTTTATAAAGATTTTATAAATTTTTTATAAAGTGACTTTATAAAAACTAATAAAAACTTTATAAAACATTACTCTTGTTATAATGTGACCTTACGAAAAAGCGGAATTTTATAAAAAATACCCAAATTTTATAAAGAGTTTTATAAACACTTTAAAAAACCCAAATGACTAGGGATAGGTTCATATTTTCATGAATAAATAAGCAAAAAAGAACATGGAAAGTGCAAGACAAAGTTTTCGATTCAGAAAGACAAGGCTATTTTTGTTATTTCGCTGTAAGTCAGAGATGTCTTTCTGACGTCTGTTATGAAGTTTAAAATAATGAATCATGTCATAAATGCTGTCGCAGTGTTGTAACAGTGATGTTTCTGGTTCAATGGAAATGCACAGGCAAAAATTTTGGACAAAAATAAAATATTTACATACAAAAGATAGCAAATTTCGTCAATTTCAATTTAACTGAGCGTTAAAATATATAACATTTATGGCATTTTCAACTGATACGAATTTTCCCATTTGACAGAGTTTAGCGAAATTTCAAGAAATTATGAACCAAATAATCACCTCTTAACCTGATGATGTAAAATGTATGGCGAAAAAAGTGAAATGTAATATGTAGTTGGAATCAAGCTCAGAAGATTTTTAATTTTATGTAAAATGATGTATTTTTATAATTTATGTATTTATTTATTTATTTATTTTTCTATAATTTCATCATTATTTAAGTGTCACTTGTGAATATAAAAACCCATTTCACCTAAGAATGTAAATATGGAGAAGGAAGAGATAACTAAGGAGATTTGAAAAGGATTTGAAAACGTCTCGTTCCTGCTCGAACTATCTTAGGAGTTCAATATGCAGAAGATTTGAGAAGGAAATGAAAAGATATCCCGAATGCATTTCATTGATCCATCCAATCTAAATCATTCCTATTTTCATCTCAAATGCTTTTCAAGTATAGTCAACATTTAAGTTATAAATGATAACTGCATCGAATCACACATTATAACGAATTTTCAATTTTAACATAAAAAAACGTAATTTGCTATATTAAATCATTACTGAACACTTGAGATTTATGTAAAAAAAACTATCATCACTTTTCCACTTCTATACAATTAAGAAAATTTTCTGAAAGTAATATCTCCATTCAGGTTTATTACTGAAAAAATTTCATTAGGCACATCAAGAGTCATTTTCATGCATACATTTGTAACTGAGTTTTCTATCGAAGAAATTTCTATTAAGAGTAGAAAGAGCGTATCTTATTCGTCAAAGAATAGTTAAATGATTAGAATATCACTTCACCCACAAAAGCTTCGGGCGCAAAACCCTTCAGTAGATAATTAATGTGGTATATGCTCAATTAATTTGGGCGAAACAGACACCATATCTCGTGTCACACGTATAATTACGCTCCAAGTCTCTTGGCTCGAGCTCAAATATGAACCACTTTCGATGTTTAAAATTTGAGAGGAGAGACATTTCCGAAAAATATACGAAAAACTGGATTTTAAAAAACTCCAAGTTTGTGCTTAAGTAAAGTTCTGGGGAGTGTATTGTAAAGGTTGATAACACTGTGCAACACGAAAAACAGTCTAGGATTTTTTGAAAATAAAATTAATGTACACACTGAGAGAAAAAATGAACTTCTCGATCATAATGTTGTCCGCCGCGCGAGGCATGGCTCCATCGACGCTTGAGAGCATGGATTCGATGAATCCTCTGCGCAGACGCTTGATTTAGAAGCGTGTGTCGTGCTCGGGGGGATACTTTCTAACGTTTGAAGGTCGTCACAGCGCGCGCTTCGGACGCGTGGAGCACTGCCATGCTCGAGAAGTTTACTTTTCTCTGAGTGCATGAAAGCCATAACCCATTGCTGAAAGAATTTTTTTCGGGTTAGCTAATTTTCGGTAATTTATGTCTGATTTTCATGATTCGAAAACTTTTTTCAACGTTTTTTGTGTGTGTGTGACTCATTTTACTGATCAGACTTTTTAAAAAATTAATCAAACTTGAATTCTCCAGGTTTTTCAATAAAAAGTGAGAACTGCTCTAATAGTTTCGG
Organism: Platygaster robiniae; assembly: GCA_028476575.1. Taxonomy (NCBI): domain Eukaryota; kingdom Metazoa; phylum Arthropoda; class Insecta; order Hymenoptera; family Platygastridae; genus Platygaster; species Platygaster robiniae. The sequence goes on from CM052019.1 coordinate 30,817,149, forward strand.
GCTCCAAATAACTTGCAAATCGTTAATTTTAATCCAATTTTTCTCGCATCAATATTTTGATTATTTTGCAGAAAAGCAACAAAATTGATTTTGGGTTTTGTAATTTGATTCGAAAAGGAAAATTTCCGGTACCAAAACGGCAAACGTCGATAAAACCGCGGCGGCCGCGGGAACAAAAGAAATTCGTAGCTAATTAAAAAGGCTGAATTCCGTAGTGAAACGCCTCTTTGTGCGTTTTGCAGACTCCGCGGGTCCTGCAGACTTTACTTTGCGCCTCCGCGAGTTTTCCCGCGATTTACGTTTAATTAAAGAGCGAGGCAGGAAAGTCGAGTGGCGAGCCCACGTTCCAAGTCTCGTCGGGATTCCAAAAAAATTTGCTTCGCTCTTCTTTTCAAGACCTCGAAATCCTATCGCTCCAGAGTTTCCGGTATGCACTGGATACTTTGGAAAAAATAATTCAATTCTTGTTTTTGATAAGGCAAATTTAAATTTTTACAAATGAACAACACATATTATGTGGAATTTAATGTTGCTGGAAATTCTCAACTTTTTTTCAAGTTTATTTAAAATGTTGAAATTCTGAAATTAATAACTTTACTTCACTCTAACATATAATTGCAAGTAGTACACTCTCGTACCTTCAATTAATTGTCCTAACGAAAATTAACCCTGCGCTATTGATTATTACAACCCTGGCGGACGAGTTACCACGCTATAGTGTGGTAAAAGTATGGTAAAAGTGTGGTAGATTTTATTTTGGTAATTAACTGTTTTTTCATCAATATTTAACAGTTGTATGCTTGTATGTCAAAGAGAATTTCATAATTTCAATCTCGCGGGGTTTTTTTTAACAATTGTTGCCTTTCAAATCGTTTTGTAAAACATGTCGAGGTCATGGAATAACTCTCCAACATGTTTTCGAAAACAACATATTCTTGACATATTTTTGTTAACATGCTCTAAAAATATAACTTTAACCGAAAGTACTGTTTTTAAGTGCAAATTTTAAGTGAAAATATTTCTAGTGGAGTTAAATAATAAACCTGATGTAAAAGTTCGAGTAGCTTTTGCCAGCTTTGCCATTGAAGTAGCTACGGAGGGGCCAAAGGGCGCTCTTCCATATCTGAATTTTGAATGTGAAATCCAATTAAAATTGAATATTAATGTAATAGTATTAAAATATTTTTATTATAATATTTTTTATGTTTATTTCCAAGGTGATGTACCAAATAATGCTTATACTAGTTTTTTTTCTATCATTCTTATACGACCTACCTTAAAACTTATTTTCTGGTCATTAGCTTGAAGATCATAACTTCGCTGTGTTCAGAATGTACTCAAGGACCGTTATGACAACCTATAAAAGTTTTTTATAACATATGTACAATTTTTAACACTTCTAAGATACCGAACAATGATTGCATTTATGATAATTAATTTACTTTTATTATATTATATACACATGCGTAATTATTATGTTTTTTATAATTAATCATTGCAATTGATGTTACATCATAATCGAAATACACAATATTAGATATATTATATTTTTTATTTCGTAAGAGTCAGAATTTTTTAAACGGATCACCTGACCTTAGTGATTTGGGTTTTTATAAAGTTTTTATCAAACTCCTTACAAAATTTGGGTATTTTTCATGAAATTCCGATTCTTTCAAAAAGCCACTTTATAAAAAGAGCAATGTTTTATAAAGTTTTTATCTTTTTTCATAAAGTCACTTCATAAAAACTTCATAAAATCTTTAAAAGGCAAAATCTTTATAAAATAGATTTTAAAATCCATTATATAACAATGTGGTCATTTTATGAAGATTTTGTAAAGTTTTTAAAAAGTGGCTTCATTGAAACTAATAAAAACTTCATAGAAAATTGCTCTTTTCATGAATTCACTTTATAAAAAAAGCGGAATTTTATTAAAAATACCCAAATTTTTTAAGGACTTTTACAAAAACTTTATAAAAACTCAAATTAATAGGGGAATTTAGTTGCGGATCCACGGCGGGGATAATTGTATAAATAATAATAAAAAGTACATTTATAAACATGAATGGAATTATAGTTGAGTATTTTATAAAAAATTTGTATAGGCTGTCAGAACAGTCATAACGTACATTCCAAAGACAGCAAAGTTATAGTCTTCGAGTAATTACATACTCAGAAAATGAGTTTCAAGGTATAGGTGTAAGAGTGGCAGAAAAAAACTGCTATAAGCATTATTTGGTACACCAAATTTATCGTAAAACAGTGTACTTAGACATTTATAAGATTTTAACTAGAAAACAGTTAGAAAAATTATTATCATAAAAAATTTATATTATTTCTAAATTATTATTCAATCTTAATTAGATTTCACATTCAAAATTCAAATATGCAGGAGCGCCTTTTGGCCCCTCGGCAACTACTTCAGTGGCCGTGCCACGAAAGGAATGTACTCATGGCGCATGTGCAAAAGCTACTCGCTACCAAGTTTCCATTAAACTTTTACAGGCTTATTTACCATGACCAGAAACATCTATTGCTTTCAAAAACATTTCCACGTAAACAGAGTATCTTTTTTTACCTTCAAAGCATTATTTCATGTTACAATTGTTGATTTAAATAGAAAAAAATCTACCTTACTTTTACAACAGTTAAGTGTGGTAACTCGTTCGCCAGGGAAACAAAAAATTATTTATCTACATTCAGAAAATATTCCAAGATCGACAAACATCCAATCAAATTCAGAAACTGTACCCCCGCACGCTGTTGAACTTATCACTTTTATGTTTTTCTTTTGTTCAATTTTTATTTACGAGGGAAAAGAAAAAGTTTATTTGCACCAAGTCTAAGTTGTATTAAAAAAATGTTAAACTATTAAGGGATTATATGGATTTGTTCTCAAGGAAAATAAATGCGTTTTCTCGATTTTTTTTTTGGAAGAACAACCCAATATTTTGTATTTTTATTATTTCTGATAAATTGCAATTGTATTGTAAATAAGAACATGACATTCCGAATTTCATTATTAAATATTTTACTAGTTTTTTTTCATTGCTATAAATAATGAACTTAAGGCTTTCAATGCGAAATATTTTAATTTTTTAGAAGTAAGAATTATTATTCCAACTTTTTGTCAACGATCAAAATTAAAAACTGTAAAAAGATAATGATAATAGTTGAAAATCAATAATCTCAGTTGAGATTATAGAATTAGTAAAAAAAAGACGCTTGAGAAAGAACAAGACTGTCAAAGTCAACTGAGATTATTATACGAATACTTCTCTCGGAGCGTGGATGTTCTGTGTCCTGTCTTCAGCCTCTGAAAAAAAAAAACTGGTATCGCATTTTTTTACCGCGAGATGCTGGTTGGCCGATAAAAAAGCGCTTACCGACAGTAAGTCTGATCGCGGTCGTGGATTTCAATCTTCGGTCTCTCTCTAGTATTTTTCTCTGTCTTGTTCTAAAGTTCGCACGTAAAATATTACATCGCAACGATCATTATTTTGCGAAGAATATTTTTAAAAATTTATGCGATGCGGTCAGATTCTTTAAAAAGTTCTTCCCTTCAATAGAATCGGTAGCATAGTTGATAAGGCACCCGCCCCGCGATCGCAAGGTAGCTGGTTCGAACCCCGCCGCGTGTATTTTTGTTTTTTTCAAACACATTGATGTACAAAACTTTCTTATAGTATTTGTAACTTTTTCTTATTTCTATGATTTTCTTCACCGGAAAATACTAAACTTATATACAGAAGGTTTCGTTAGAACCACATGAAAACTAAATAATGTATTCATTGTCTTTTTTAACATACATATGCAATATAATTTTTTGATTAAGGCCCTCGTAAAAATCGAGAAAAATACAATTATTTAAATAAAGTTCAATTATATAATTGAGAATTGAAATGGACAAATTTGAATTCATTTACACAGCAATGGTTCAGCTAAATTCTGTTAAAGTAAAAAATATTTTAAAAGATTGCCGCAGTGAGAAAAAGATTCGGAAAATTTATGTATGTAAGTATTAGTTTTCACAAAATATGAATGAAAATTGGGTTGTTTACAATATGCATTTGCTTTTTACATTTGTTTGGAACCCTGATCAGAAAATGGCATCAGACGTAGAAAATTGATTTGTTTAAACTTTTTTCCAGCAGTTACTTGTAAATTTGAAGTGATTGCAAGATGCATTTGTTTTTCATGGTCTTTAATGTCGCTGATCATGAATCTTGTGCCATGTTTGCACAATTCATTGATTAAAATATTTGCTCAAACAAATCACTTATAACAGTGGTATTATTTCAAAGATGCATATTAGCTTGCCATAGTTGTTTGATACGCTGATTACAGATTTGGCATCAATTTCGGAAATAAATTTATTATAACTTTTTCAGAAAATATTTGCAAAATGAAAAATTTTGCGAGTCGCATATGCCGCTCATGATTTTTCTGGGTCGCTGATAGTAAATTCAGAGGTAACGTTATGAAATAATTTTAATTACATGAGCTTCAACAAACTCTGTCTAGAAATGGAATCGTCCGCAAGATGCACATGCTTTTTTCGCTTTCCCGCCTACTGATTACAAATTTTGCACCTTTTCCAAAACTAAACCGTTTAAACTTCAACTAAATATTGCTAGCAGATAGACAATCGACACTTAGGGACACTGAGTTCGCATTTTATTTCGTGAGTAACTGATGGTACACCTTCCTAGAGAATATTGCAACAATATTTAGATATTTATATTATAGCAATTGCATAATAAATTGCTGACCTAGCAACCAACAGTATATGAAATATGGAACACTCTGATTGGCTACTCATATCGCGCGAGTGACGTGTAACCAATAGAAACTGTTCCCAATCGTAAAGTAGAAATCGGATGATTCGTAAAGTGTAGAGCGATGTAAAGAAGGGAACGTCAAAGTTCGGGAAGTCGAGTGTAAAGTCAAATGCATAATATGGCTCAAAAACTTACTTTACATAATGGAAAATTTACTACCTTTTCTTAACATTGTATCCATCTTGCAAGAACTTCTCAATTTTCAGCGAATATGCAGTAATTTTATTTAAAAGAATTTAACTTTTCGAACTAGATGCCAGATTCGTAATAAGCAGGCCAAAAGAACTGAAAAAAACCTTTGCATGCTATAAACTTGATCCATAATTTGAATAATTTTGGGACACAACTTCAACTGGTGATTTTCTCCGAGCGGATGATTTCGCAGTTGACTGTGTGGTAGAAGTAACAGGCTTAACGAGACAGTTTTACTGTATTCTTTCAGTAATTTTACTATGTTAACCAGTGTCTCAAATTATTCAGACCAATTCAGACTGGATGTAATAATTTTACCAAAAAATTTTTTACTGTGCCCCTGAAAACAATAAAAAGCATATCCATCTTATCTTTGTCTTATCATACGCATAGTATTAAATCAGTTACCACTGATTGAAAATTTAAAATGTGCCAATACTGAGTTATGAAGCTAAGGATTATATTGGAGTAGGAATAAAACTCATAGTTTATACATTGTTTTCTTATCGTTTTCTGAAGAACAATAGGGAGGGTAAGAGTAGTCCTTCTATAGTCCACAAACACCACTTTCATTTTGGGCCCAGAAATTTGTCAAACTGATTAAAACTTTTTCTTTCAATCAAAAAATAGGTGAAATCCTCTCCTTCCCCCTCCCACCGAACATCGCCAATGTATGAATACGAGAATCAATAAAAATGGAGCGAAATTCCGATTGAGAAAAAACTTGATGAAAAAAGTGAGATACAAAAGTATTGAAATCAGAAATGAAATAATACACGAGGGAATAATTTGATTGTCAAGTAATCTTGAAATGGCTACAAGGATTATCATTAATTTTACTAACTGACTAATCTTGAAGAGACAAATAACCTGAAACGTAAATAAATCATAGCGAAAACAGGATTCCAATTTATTCAATGATACACAATTATACTGAAATGATGAACAAAACAAATTTTTTTTTCAACATCAATTCTTACAGTTTCATATGAAATTCAGATACAGTCAACTTTCTAAAATTTAAGTTTCGTGAAAATATAATAGTCTCACACGGTGGGCTTGGATAAGGTTTAACCCAAAGGTTCATGCCCATCAAAAAATTTTTTATTTATCTATTTTATCATTATTTTTAAATATTTTTAGCAAAAAATTAAAATAATCCCTGGAAGGAATGAAGAGAAAACATAATTTTTGTGCATTTTTTTGAGGTTAATAGCTCAAACTCTTCACGAAACAATGCCACATAAAAATTTTGAGGCTCAAAATCTTTCGTCGTGTACAGTTAACAATTTTCATTGGATTACACTACATAAAAAAATATAAATGTCATTACATACAGAAAACAACAACATTTTTTCATTAGATTATTTGATGTTTTAAGAGCTATATCTTACTAACAAGTGAAATTATAGTGACCGAAAATGATATTGCATAAAATTTGATAGTCTTTCTACTTATTGTTATAATTATTCTTGAAAGTATGAAAAATGTAGTGATTCGTGTCAGAGAACACCGAAAAACATAGTTTTTTGCGGTTTTCTGTATATAATGACGTTGATATTTTTTTTTATGTAGTGAAATTCAATGAAAATTGTTAACTGTACACGACGAAAGATTTTGAGCCTTAAAATTTTGATGTGGCATTGTTTTGTGGAGAGTTTGAGCTATAAACCTCAAAAAAATTCACAAAAATTAGGTTTTCTCTTCATTCCTTCCAGGGATTATTTAAAATTTTTGCTTGAAATATGCAAACATAATAATTAAATATATAAATAAAAAAATTTTTGATGGGCAAGAACCTTTGGGTTAAACCTTATCCAAGCCCACCGTGCTCAGAAATAAAAGTAGGTTAAAATTAATTCGTGAACTGCCGTCAAGTTTCATATCCATCACTAATTTATATGCAAAGTTACCGAGGCATTATTGCAATTACCATTGTATTTTTTTCAGACTCTTTACATGTTTTGATAGTATTTGTTTTATCAATCAAAAAGGTGACAACTTTTAGACTTGCGCTACAATTTCTTGACAGTGCTGTAGAGTCACTCGATTAAAAGGCAACAATCGTAATAACTTTATTCTCGTAATAACTTTTTTCTCGTAATAACTTTATTCCTTATAAAAACTTATAAGAAAACGAAATTTTCTTTCAATTCAAAAATTCAATTTCTTATACGGTGCACCTAATGGACCTTATGGAAACCTTATAAGAAACTGAAATTTTTATACCTATGTATTCGATTGAATCGTATAAGAAATAGAACTTTATAAAAATTTTCAGCTCACTTCTATATAAAAAATTTCAGTTTCTTTTAATATTTTTGTAAGGAGAACCTTCTGAGTAATTCAATTCTTATGGCAAAGTTTATTTTTTTATAAGGTTTTTATAAGGATCAAAATTACCTGGGTCGTATATCAGTATTGCTTAAACTAAATCACATTCAATAATAGAAAAAGTTAGTCTGTAACTTTCAACAAGTACATCCAACTTTCGTGGTGTTCGCATTATTTCAGTAATTTTTAATTGCATATCGTTTTTTACGAAAAACTGCATCAAGTCGAACTTTTGCACGACCGATTTCAACTTCAAGTTATCTGTCCGTTGTATAACACAGATCAATAATCTCAGCTAAGTGATACAACTCGTTTTATATTCTAAAATTCAACGTCTTCACAAAAATTATTATCAACATAAAATAGGTTGTTTCTTGTACAGCGGCCCGCGAATTAATTTAAACCTACTTTTATTTCTGAGACTATTATATTTTCACGAAACTTAAATTTTAGAAAGTTGACTGTACCTGAATTTTATATGAAACTGTAAGAATTGATGTTGAAAAAAAATTTGTTTTGTTCATCATTTCAGTATAATTGTGTATCATTGAATAAATTGGAATTCTGTTTTCGCTATGATTTATTTACGTTTCAGGTTATTTGTCTCTTCAAGATTACAAGTTTACTGGCTTACTTGTTTAATAGTTCACCAGTTAAATAGCTCACTAGTTTACTAGCTTACCAGTTCACTAGTTTACTAGTTAAATAGTTCACTAGTTTACTAGTGTACTGATTTACTTGTTAACGGGTTTACAACTTTACTATTCCACTAGCTGATAAGTCTACGAGTAGACTAGCTTATTAGATTACTAGTTTACTAGCTGACTCGTTTTTTATTTAACTAGCTTACTAGTTTAGACTTTAACTGGCACTGTGGTAAAAATTACTCCAAAAATTTTTGAGCTCAAATTAAGCGTCGTAAATTCGATTGAATGGACAATGTTGCAACATTTTTCAGTTGCGGACATCACTAAATGAAAATATTTACAATACGTTACCATAGTGCAGCAGGCATGTACTTATAAATTTTTAGTTAAAAATACTTAAAATTTTGCGATTTATGATTCTTAATGTACAAAAACTGACTTTTTCCGTTTTTTTACAATTTTTGTTTCAATTCGATTCATATAAATGACTATAAAACAAATAAAACTTGGATAGGCATACTCTAAATTACATTACGTATATTTTTTATGTGATAATGAGATACCGGCTGTGAAGAATCGTTTGAACACGTTGGGGTATTAATGATCCCCAGTGCCGGTTACGTATGTTGGAAGCAACAGTGCCAGTTAAGGGTTAGTAGCTTAGTAGTTTACCAGTTTACAATTACACTTTTGACAAGTTTACTAGTTTACTATTTTACCGTCTTACAATTTCAGTAGTTTGCTAGTTTAGTAGTTTACTGGCTCGTTAGTTTGCTATTTTACTCTTTTGCTAGCTTTATAGTTTACTAGCTTACCAGTTCACTTGTTTACAAGCTTACTCGTTTACTAGAAATCATTTAATAGATAAAAATCATGTAGATATCATTTTCCTAGAAATTTATAAAACTTTTTGTTCTGGAGTATATTTATCAATATGATACAGAAATTATGTACCCATAATTTCAGATGTTATTCTGGAAATGGATGTAGAAAACAATAAAAACACATCCAAATCAATTTATACAATTTTTGTACAAATCTTTCAACTATTTATGTATAATTCTCTTCTATCGTTAATTTCGAGTAGTTTTTATACTTTTTTTTTCCAATAATAAAATTTTAAGGAGGTTGTATTATCCTTCTAAATTTTTTAAGAAAATTTAAACAATTTATGCAATGTAACATACTTTCAATTGTAGAAATACGAAAAAAATATGGAATAAAAGTACACTGAAAACTCACTTATTTTCGGGTGCCAGAAAGTAAACAAACTCACTTATTTTCGGATTAGGTTGGGTTGAGGGGAGAGCGCTTGAACCCCCTCTCTACTACTTCGAGATCGATCTGGACCGCGATATATATTGATACTATTGACGGTATCGATTCGTGCCGTGGCACGAAAAAATTCAAAAAATACATGTCGTACATATATATCATCCGAGGCATCCAAGGCATCCAAAAACAAGTGGAGCCGAAAATAAGTGCATACCGAAAATAAGTGAGTTACTAGTGTATTGATAATCTTCATAAAAGAAACAGTCGTCTGAGTAATCAATTTTTATTCTCAAAATCGTTAAAAGTTCCAAGACTATAGCGTCAATTTTTAAAAATCTATTGAGCGATACATAGAAACATTAAAAATGTATCAAAATACCAGAAAATACCACAAAATTTGATGGATAATATACCATACAAACATTCTATAAATTTATGATGTATCTTGTATATGTGGTTAAAATTTGGTCGAAAATCAATCCAAATATACACATTTTTTTACAAGTTTGATTCCTAAAGCATCGAATTATAGAAAGCTCTATAGAAACCCATATTACTTAACATCAGATAACCCTTAAAGTGGTAGAAATACAAAAAGTATTAATGTAAAAAAAAATTGAACCGCAGTTACTATTTGAAAATTACAAAAATAAAATTCCATTATTTACGAACATGAAAAATGTGCAACTCTGAATTCCGAAAATTGTGTAACTTTTAAATTCCGGAATGTAAAATATTTTAAAATCGCTCTCTTGTAACCATATTGTCAAAGATTAAACATTAATAATTCCCGACGGAAACATATTTATCAAAAAAACCCTTCCCGAAAATTTTTTCTGCCTACGCCCCTGGATTCTTAGTTTAATGTCAAGTTCTTCTTAATGAAATGTCAAGTTCTTAAAAATGATCGCCAATTTCAAACGATATTGAGTTGTCATTACAAAATTCCACTTCCCCCGAAAGCTAGCAAAAAAAGTATCATAAAAAATTGTTCTGAAATACCCAGTAGTTTGTATCGATCTCAGCGAACGCTTTTTTGTCATCTAAAATTCCAAAGAATTGTATAGAATGTTCATTCAGTCTGAAAATTTTAACGACATCCTTATAAATATCAAAAACAACTTGAAAGGTGTAAATTTCCAAGTCAGTGAAATTCATGGGGTCTGTGCGTGCGTCATTCTGGAGTGAGGCACTGCAAGTTCTTTACATTGCGACACTAGATAGGGAATGCTGATGCGCTCAGGGCTTTTTTCTTAATTACTTAGGGGTTGCGACTTTTGCCATTGCAGGTTGGCGCGAATCGAGAATAATGACGATCTACGCGACGGGAGTAGCTGGAGTGGCTGCGTTCTACGCCGCAGTAGTCGGAGTCGGCGTATGGGCGGCCGCCACCAGGAGGAAAAAGAACACGCGCGGCCAAGAAAGCTTGATCCTGGCCGATCGTCAACTCGGCCTTTTCCTCGGGGTCATTACTTTAGTTGGTAAGTCATTTTGAAAACATTTGAATTTCGGAAGCATACAACGCAATTTTTTATGAAAAGAAGGGGGGTGCTACTTAAGGGGTTATATACACTTGCGCTCGAGAAATAAAAGGCATTTTCTCGATTTTTTTCTAGAGAAACAAAACAATTTTTTTTTAACTCAAAGCTTATGTACGTATTCCTGTCACAAAGTATTATATGAATTTTTTCAGAAAACAATTTTCGTAATTATGGTCGTTACGACTATTGTGCCAAGACACAATTTTTCTGACACCGCGCGCGGGGAGCATGATAAATAAGGAACTGTTGATCTGTGATACAAAAAACGAAAAAAACCTCTAGTTTATATCTTTACGCTTTGCATGAACGAAGGATTTTGCAAAATTAATATTTTTACGAAAATAGTGGTCATTTTCCTAAAATATTTGATTTTTCAACGTCTAGGCTTTCGGCTTTTGCAGCAAGAAAAAAAAAGTTTCGCTCGAAATTAAAAATCTTTCGATCACGCAGAGGCTATCACTATTATAAACAAGCTGTAAAAAATTCAGACTGTTCAGATAAATGGTTCTCGAGAAACTGCGCTCACCGCGAAAAAACATCAGATTTTGGCACAATTGCTGTAGTCACCCAATTGAGCCCCCGGATGCAATAACTTGCCGAGCGCTCGAAAACGCTTAAAAGTATTGTCCGCGCGGTGATGTCACGCGTCAAAATCAAAATCCGTATTTTGAAAAATGAAAAATACTAAACGATAGCTTTTGAAAAATTAATGTTAGTCTACGTTTAAACTTTTTTCGTAAACGTCGTAGTTTTTGTTAAAAAAAATAAAAAATGATGCTTTTTGAATCGGAAAATCAATGTTTTTTAAAACTTACATCGCGGCTGAGCATTCATTTTTCACGGTATTTACGTAACCTTTGCATACTTTTGTTCGGGAAGGTCTAGCGATGAACACAGTATCAAAATATTTATAAAAAGTGATTAACGTCTGACTTTTTTTCTGATCCGACTGAAAAACCATGTTTTCTGACGTTCGCATTAAAAATGTATCGAGGGAATTTTCGTTTTTAACGGGGTTTTCACGCTTGCCATAATTTTAAGTGTATTGTGGAACTCTTAGGAAAGTTTGAGCTCTCTAAAACTATTATTTATAGAAAAGCTAGCAGGTTGAACACTCGTGAGAACCCCGATAAAAACGAAAATTCCCTTTATACATTTTTAATGCGAACGTCAGAAAACATGGTTTTTCAGTCGGATTAAAAGAAAAATCAGTTGTTATTAACTTTTTATGAATATTTTGATACTGTGTTCATCGCTAGGGCTTCCCGAACAAAAGTATACAAAGGTTATATACATACCGTGGAAAATGAATGCTCAGCGGCAATGTAAGTTTTAAAAAACATTGATTTTTCCATTTAAAAAGCAGCAATTTTTTATTTTTTTCAACTAAAATTATGACGTTTACGAAAAAAGTTTAAACGTAGACTCACAGTCATTTTTCAAAAGCTATCGAGTAGTGTTTTTCTTTTTTCAAAATTCGGATTTTGATTTTGACTCGTGACATCACTGCGCGGACAATACTTTTAAGCGTTTTCGAGCGCTCAGCGAGTTATTGCATCCGAGGGCTCAATCACGAAGATTTCATTCTGTAAAAATTTTGAAATACCTTGTAACAATAATGAATAAATAGGCAATAAGTTTTTACAAAAATTTTGTATTGTTTTTCAGAAAAGAATTGTGAAAACGCATTTTTTTCCTCGAGAACAAGTGTACATGACCCCTGAGTTTCATAAGGGTCAATATCAAATATAAATTCAGAGATATTTGGTCAAATGTATTGATCAATAAAAAAAATTTTGTTTCCATAAAAAAAAAAAAACTTGAAATTGTACAAATACTCAAAAAACATTCAAAGAACTTGAAATCCATGACTTTCTCAACATCCACAAGAATACAGTTTACCAAAAATTCATGAGAAATACTCTACTATACTGTGAAATTTTGAGTTCTAAAGCATAAAATTTCAGAAATCTATGTTGGATTGATGATTTTAGAATACATTGTATCATGACGCATGTTATCTACGTATCGCCATGATGTAACGTGAAATGATTGTCAGTTCAACATTTTACACAAACACTGACTATACTTTCGAAAAAATGCAGAACAATCCATCGATATCTTTCTGAAACTACTCATGAAGAATTATTCATTCTGAAATATACCTCGACCACAAAATTTTGTATGAATCAATTTACCACCGCGAATTCAAATGATACCGGAAAGAGCGACGAAAAGCACTTCCATGCAATTTGCCGTGCGAGCGATTACAAGCGCATTAGTCACTTTGTTCTTTCCACAACGGTCGAGGATTGCAGGCGGACAATTCTCCAAAAACATCGGAAAAAAGTATTAGGGATGGAGAGAAAAGCGGTTTTTCACTCGCCCATTACCTTAATGAACACTCACGAACACGATCGAATAACATCAGCGGCAGGTGCAGACTTTGGTGATGTGTATAGGTGTCCTTCGTACACATGCGCACATACATTACGTATTCCGTTAACGATGCATTCGAACATAAAATTGATCCGGAGGATAATTCAGGCAAATCCTGGAAATTTGATGGGCTGAATGTCATTCAAGCTTAATTTTTTCATGTATTGAGCATTTTGAGAATTGCTATTTGGTGCTGTAGTGGAAACCGGGGCTGGTTGGCCAACTTTTTACATTCTTATTTTTTATGACTCCCCTTTTGAAGCAAATATAATTTCGTTTTCATTGTCCGGAAGGGTATACTTTCAGTTTATAGTGTGAATTTTTTCACCCATTTATATTCATTATTAAAAAAACGACAGACTTTTTTATAGTGAGGTGAGGGATTGGCCAAAGTCTTTCAAAGAAATGTTTGCGTTTTAACTTTTGTCTTCTAATCTAAATAGAAATCGATCGGACAGTGTGGAACATTCCTAGCTTAAAAAATCCAATTGGTTTTGCCAATAGCCCGATCAATTTGCAAAACCAATTGGCAAATTGGCATTTTGCCAATTGGTCGGACCATTTGGAAAATTCAATGTTCATTGCCGATTAGAAAAATCCCGCGAATCGGCAATTTCAAATGGTCAGACCAATTGGCAAAACCAATTGGATTTTTTCAAATAGGTCGTTCAAGATCTCACCTTACAAATTTATGAATTTCGTGGAAACGACAGGCATGCCTTTTTTCGAAATCTTCAAGGAATATCGTTTATTGGTGAATTAAGTAATAGATGAGCATTGATTATAAAAAAATTTGTATGTTTTCCTACTCTGTATTTACATTGATAAGATCCTAATGATGAGTCGCATGACGTTACTATGCAAATATGTAGATATGAAGCAAATCATATATGATCTAGAGTATAATGACATGAATTTAACGAAGAGTCTGTAATACAACGTCAATAACATCATCAATTACTGGGATTCCAGCCACTTGGGTCGGAGGAGCCTTCATTAATGGGACAGCGGAAGCAATGTACACCAAAGGGCTGGTTTGGTGCCAAGTGCCTGTAGGATACAGCCTCAGTTTACTGTTCGGTGAGTAATCCTTAATTAGAAACAACTCTCAAAAGTGGCGATTTAGTCTGTAAAACTTGAAAGCAAGCTAGCCTTTTATTGTTCGAACGTAAACGATCGCATTGAAAAAAAATCTAGCCAGAACATTCAAAGCCCCTTTTTTACGAGTCACGCAGGAGGAGTCTTTAATTAAACCGAGGTGAATATTTTTTCTTGTTCCATCAAATGCTCGAGTGTCCGCTGCTTTTCTTACCTTGAGATGGAAATGGATTGCTTGAATCAGGGTACATAAATGAGAAAATCTCATTTATTTCACGAAATTGTCATATAATTCACGTAGAAAATTGGCGTTTATGGGGATCTTCTCCCCAGAAAGAGATATTTTCTGGAAATTCGAATTCCAGGAGTAAGAAAACAGTTTGGAGAAAATTATGCAGAGATGTTGAAGATTCAGGGATCCAGCGAAATCGACTCAAATGTCGAAAGGTTCAATATACCTATATTAAGACCTGTATACTTATTTACATGTTCAAATTATTATTCAATTTATTCCAGCATTAATAATCTATAAAATCAAACTGCGATGCTCAAGTTCTTACAATTAGAGATTATCACTTTTCTTAGAGAATCGCAATACCTTATTTTACCATCTTCAAGTATTGGTCTTGTAAATATTTACGCCATTTTAAGTCATGCAATACATGTCAATCCTCTACAGGTTTCCATAACTTGATGCTTTGAAGTTCAAAGTTAAATATATTTTCGGAAACAGTATCTATTGATTATTCATATTTCATAGATTTTTAATTTTTTCCATACTTTTATTAAATACGAAATTCATACGTGTCTAAATAATGCTACGAATTTCGAGCTCGAATTTTACACTGACGTTCTTGAAGAGTTTTTCGATCGATTACGCAAAAAAAAACTCGATTGTTTGAGGAAAGTGCCCCCTAAATAAATTAAGAGAATTTTATGCTTGACGATTTTAAGTTTTATACATTTTCACTTTTGTAACAGATTATTCAAAAAGCAGTATTTTCATAGATTTGTGGCATTTAATATATTGCAAGCACTGGTAAAGTTTTTCATATTTTTTCAGTATTTATACATATTTAAGAATTTTTTTGGTAATTCCGAATTCCCGATTAGAATTTAGGAATCAACGCTTGAAAATTCAAAGTTGAATGGGTTTTTAGCGTTTTCAGAGATCGTTAATAAATATATACATATTTACAGTTTTCATTGACTGCATGTGACTGCAAGGATTTCTCGTATACTTATTATATATATAGTTCTGCGGAATTTGCTTACATTTTTATAGGTTCCAAGTATTTTTTGTATTACTTTTTATTTTATAATTTTGTAGGATTCGCTCGTATTTTTATAGGTTCTCAGTATTTTTATTCATAGTGCAAAAAATTTAGAGAATGTCATGCCCTCAAAGTATGAAAAGTTTATACATTTGCATTTTTTGAACAGATTATTTAGAAAACAGTATTTCCATATATTACTCGTCTATCGTTAATTTCGAGTAGTTTTTATACTTTTTTTCCAATAATAAAATTTAAAGGAGGTTGTATTATTCTTCCAAATTTTTTAGCAGATGTGCCAAATATAAGTTTAAATGATTCAAAGTATTATAGATCCTTTGGGTTTTTATCGATTTTTGACAAAATCATATCTATATGTAAGTTTAGTGTACAGTAGACTGATTGTTTTTTAATATTCCTCGTATATTTTGGTATTATTGAAATTTTTCAGGATTTTTTAGTTTTTTCATACATTTTCAGTCTTTCAATGAGTTACTATATAGATTTTCTAGATTTAGATTCTTAAAAATATTGAGTTGAGTAGATTTTTTGTAAATTGTTTAATTTAATAAAAATGGCACCTTAATACATTTTTATATTTATTAGATTTCCAGTACTTCTAGTACTCCTCGTATTTTTTCAGTGATTTACATTAAACCAAATAGCAGCAAGATTTAGACAAGATTTGACCAAGTTCCTTGAAGTAACTTTAATCAAATTTCGCTCGTATCTGTGACCGTCTCTAGTATTAATTATTCTGAATCAAGATCCAGATCGAATCTTGAGCAGGACCTCGCGATTAAGATCTGGTCGATTTTAAGCTCAGGATCATTAATCTGCATTTCCTCCTGCGGAACGTGACCAAGATTAAACCTATATTCTAATAAATGACGAAATTTCAGAAAAAACTTTTGATCAAGAATATTGATAATTTTTTTGAATCAGATTTCAATATCATTGTTCGATCTTTCTCATTTTACAATTTCCTAATTTAAAAACACTTGTGTTTTTTTTACAAGCTTGATTTCTTCAAATCTTACTCTCTTCAATGCCTAAGTCGTTTATCCTCCATTTGAAATTTGATTTATTTGAAAGTTTCAGACATTCATTATTTCCATTCTGTATTTACATATAACAATAATACATCTTGCGTTCTTTGAAATATTTTGAATACTACGTCCAATTGCGAGTCTTTATAGCGGAGAATCAATTTTATATTTTTTAACATATATACTTAAGCTTACGAGTAACAGACGCATTCTCCTAATGTATCGAAAAATTTATCTTTATTGACTTCATGGTGAACGCACGTATACTTTTTGTAAAAACATCATCATACCTCGCTTATCTGAGGTTCAACTTTTTATTGACACGAACAACACATTCAGTGTGTATGTGAGCCAAGGACTACACAGTTCAACGTCGAACGTGTACACTGGACATTTGAGGGTACTTTCTTAATGTTTAGCGTAAATGCTGAAAGTTAGTCGTGCACTCTTAACTGTACAATGTTTACGTTGATCTTTAGGTGTATATGATTCACGTTGAGCATAAACGCTTAATAGTTGGGCATTTACTCCTAAATATGCAGCTTGCGTTCAACGTTCAGCGTAGATGCTACGCGTTGAGCATAAACGCTGAATAGTTGAGCCTTTGCCCCAAACTGTTCAGCATATACGTTAAACGTTTACCATATACCCTCGAATGTTGAGCGTATATGCTGAACATTGAGATTGAGTGTTTAACATTGAACGGGTATACTGAAAATTAGACATATATTTTCAAAATTTGGTGTAAACGGTCAATGGTTGAGAGTTTTTTACGTTGGGAAGCTACCCAATTTTTCTTCCGACGTTTCGGTGACCGCTGTTTGCTGACCTTTTCGAGAATTTCATTGGTTAATTTATGTCAAGATCATCACATACATTCTGATGTCTTTCATCTTGTCAGTTCAATTGGCGAAAGCAAATAGTCATTCATAAATTACAATAAAAATTGTAGCATGAATCCTTTGTTCCAAACACGATGTGTTCTTTTTGTCATGACTCACACTTTTTTCATTCTTATTGTTGCGATCTAAACTGTTCTTACTTTCATTCAATTCGATTAACACGTGCCTTTGTACCTTTTTCTGGCTCGTGACTCTCAAAACTGAGAGATGTGAGATGTGGTCATTTCTTGGGGACTAATTGCTCTGAAGTTTTACCGTCAACTTGTGTCATGTATGTTGCAGGGGCGCTGCTTTTCGTGAAGCCCATGCGAAAAGCCGAGCATATCACGATCCTCGATCCGTTTCAGCAACATTACGGCGCCCGGGTGGGCGGCTTGCTGTTTCTTCCTGCACTTTGCGCTGATTTATTTTGGTGCGGCGCCGTCTTAAAGGCCCTAGGAAGCTCGCTCTCCGCCGTGGCCGACATTAATCCCAACATTAGCGTCTGCGCTTCCGCTTTGCTGGCTGCCACGTGAGTCCCCGCGACGTCCTCATAATACGCCCCCGACGCAATTACCGCGACACCGCGATTCTCCACATTTCCCGCACAACATTTTGCGGAAAGCCGCAATATTTATCATGCAATCATGATTGTAGTATGTCACCTTGGCGGCATTGTTCACACCGTGCACTGTCAGACATGTCTCTATTAAATTGAGAAGATTATCTTTGAAGCAGGTTACACAGGCAACCTATTGCATTTTCTATCAAAGTCATGAACGAATTAATGAACGAAATAGGCACTATGTATGCAAATTTTCTACTCTCTATAAAATCAAAGTGTAAAATTTTAATATGATAGACATTGAAATCCGTTTATCTCTGCGTAATTTCTCAATAGAAATACATATGAAAACTTTTTTAAGTTCAAGTGCTTTTTACATGTATATGCTCACCCATGAACATTAGTATTTTTTAAAAAAATATTTTTTTTCATTCAATATTAGGAGCTCTATTAAAATCGTGTCTAAAATTGCACAGACACACTCGTGTAAAATGTTTTGAGATATTTACCTTTAAAAATTATGTCTGTTATCATGTACATTAAATTTCATAGACAAATTCTCAAACAGAATCTCTTGCGATTCAATTAATTTTAAAACTTTTGTAACGATCTCACAACAATAAATTTCATATTACTTTCTTAGGAATACACGAAAGCAACAAGTTCTGTAAAATGATGAATTTAAGAAAAAAATTCGTAGTGTCTCCATTCCATAAGTAATCTACTCAAGTTTTTCCAAAATCTTGTTCTCTAGTGCTTGCTCTTGAAGGAACAATAGTGCATTTCGCAACTAGGGAAAAAATGAATTTCTCACGAGGGTGTAGGTTATTTTTTTCCATGGTGCGAACGATTTTTTATATCGTAGCGAGTGAAAAAGCCGATTTTTGCTCGCGAAGCGAGCAAAAAAGTGGGCTTTTTAGACCGCTATTATAAAATAAACTTTTTTCAAAAATTTCAAACCGATTTCGAGTTCTACTTGGTCAAACATGACCAAAAAGTCACATTTTTAAGCAAAAATGCATTGTGGAAGTGACAATTGGATTATATTTTTTTTATTCACCTTCGTCCTTTTTAATCGCAAATGGCGAAGAGGCTTTTGTATAAGTTTAATTTAGCGTATTAGAATCATACCCTCCCCCCCTTCCCCTGGCATTTGATAAGACTCAAAAGTTTTTTGGATTTAATTTATCTCAATAGCGGATCACTGTAGAGGAAATCTTCCTGAACGGAGATTGTTCAGGGCATACTTTTCCATATTTTTGTCATTGGATCGATGCCCTATGACGAAATACGAGAAATATAGATGGCGCTAAAATTTCAAAACGCGTTTTTACTATTTCAAGCTTTGGACAAATGTTATATTATGAATGTACTTATGAAATCATTCTACTGTAATAACATATAAATATTATTGCAATATTGTTATTTTTTCTATTTATTATGATTATAATACGTTATTATGGCGAAAGAAAAGAAAAACCTAGTTATAGTAGAAAAATCTCCGTTCAGCAAGATTTCCTCTACAACGATCCGCTATTGATATAAATTAAATCCAAAAAACTGTTGAGTTTTACAAAACCTCGTGGTAAAAGGGCGGGGGGAGGGAAAGATTCAAATATGTTCAAATTAGCTTACACAAAAGCCTCTTTACCATTTCCGATTAAAAAGGACGAAGGTGAATGAAGAAAAATATAATCCGATTGTCACTTCCACAATGCATTTTTGTTTAAAAATGTCACTTTTTGATCATGTTTTACCGGGTAAAACTCGAAATTGGTGAGAAATTTTTGAAAAAAGTTTTTTGTTCCTTCAAGGGCAAGCACTAGAGAAAAAGATTCTGGAAAAATTTGAGTACATTACTTATGAAATGGAGAAACTACAAAATTTTCTTAAATTCGTCATTTTACAGAACTTGTTGCTTTCGTGTGGAAATGACCTTCTTTTTCATTCATGAATTAAACTCCATGTACTGAACGTAGAAACTTGAAAATATTTTTCAAATATCAGGTATCGCTTACAAGTGAATTGATAAAAACATTGGGACAAATGGACCAATCAGAAGCAAGTAGGCATTTTTTAAATAAAAAAATTTTTATCTCGAAGGTGGTGATTTTTCCAAACTTTATCCTTCTTGCGGCACGGGTTAATATGCATCAATCTCGATGAAATTTTTACACTCACATTTTTTTGGCATTTCGAAACTTTTAGGGGGGCGCGTGCATCGATTTTCAAAAATTAGCCAAATAAGGGACACCCTAATAAACATGTTCAATAGTACTAGATTCAATATTTTTAATCGATATAAAAAGAATCGGCGAAATCGAAAGCAAAAAATGTTTCAATAATGCAAGAAGCAGAAAGTAAATTTTTGTTTCTAAACATTCATCACATTTTCGAAACCTGCCACTACTGAAATCCAGGGTCGATTGCCATGAGCTGGGAGAAAACTTTTACTCTGCTTTACGGTATATTCGATTCCCAGCTACAAAAACCCGCGATATAAAATCTAGACTATTCATCACGCTCTGTCGCGATCCTTGAAATCACGGGCCTTCGAATCGCGAAGGTCGCGACGTCGCCGACGAAAAACTCCCCGATAAAAAAAAGTCGACAACTCGAGTAGTACGCGATTTTCTGCGCTTTTACCGGAAGGGATTAACGGAGAATATTGGCGGCAAAAATGCATTTGTCAAGGGAAACGCGGGTTCCGCGTCCCGGAAAAATTGCTTTTGCCGCGGATACCGATGCGCCTCTTTATGGCCGCGTAATCGAATACATTTTAATGCGGCATGTAAATGCCCTTGCCCCCCCCCCAAACCCCATCACCCATCCGCGAACAGAATTATTGCCGTGGCTAAAAGGACCGACGAAATCCGCGTCGCGTCTGGAGCCGGCGAACTGTAAAATATCGCGGAATGTAAAATGAGAAAGCGCGCGGTTTTCCGAGGATCGCACGAGACACGAATAATCGACGACGAGAACATTTCGAATAATTATCGGATATTCCGATATCGAGGTTCTCAAGTCCTTCGTCTTCTACTTTTTTTAGTCGTGACGTCGTCGGCGTTTGAACTGGGTTCTTTTTCCGTGTATGGATCGGATGAATCAATACACTAATTTACATGACAAATGTACCTTGTGTAAAAGGATTTTTTAGATTACCCGGTCAGCCAAAAAGAATCAATGTTGGTCCCATCATTGGCCATTCTTATTGTTCCATGATGCACTGTGAGTTAAAATTGTCATGGTGACGATAAAATACTGCAGGGGACAATACTTTTGTTGCCCTATAGAAATCTGGGCAGATGCTGCAAGGAACGATATCAGATAGCTAGCAGGACAATATGATACCTACAAGACAATATGATTTCGTTCCGATACGAATACATATCTTTGTAACAGGCAGATGTATTCTTTGGTCAGGTGTTGGATAGAAATTGAAAACATATTGTCATCGTGACGATTTCCACTTTTCAGTGTGGTGCAAGACTGGGACTGCAAATGCGGTTCGTCATACAATCAATTCTATTCCTCACGGAAGAAAAAGGGCAGCTTTGGGGCAGTGAGAGGGCAAGGGGTGCCCCGTAGCTGACACTTGATCGCCGTCTGACTGGGCAGTTGTAAAAAAAACATGTTCATGTTGCATTTTCAGTGAGATTTTCAGAAGAAAAAAGGTTTAAGGTGTGCATTCTTGGCTTGAAATAAATATTTTCACTTCAAGTCAAGGACGAAGTTTTAGTAAATGAAAGTTCTCTGAATCCAAAATATATGATTTGGATTTTATATATATTTTTTTGTTTTGATTTGATTATTTAATTGGTTTGAATTATTGACAAATGCACTTTTTTTATTAGTTCGCTACGTTTGAACGTGTGAAATCAATGTATATTATGAAAAAACACTCTGGGCAATTACAGGGCAAGCACGGGGCAGGTACAGGGCAATGACTGCCCAGAGCCTTCCGTGAGGGTGGAGCTCTAAAATGGTCATTCATGGCATCATTTCGGACCATTCACGATGATTTTCTGGATTCAGTGTGGATGTCAGATTTCTGGCCTACAGTCTATTATTATGGATGTTTTTCTCGACAAAAATCGCATTAAAAATGTTCAAGACATCAAAGAAAAATAAATTTTTATTGAAAAACAAAAAGAGTTTTATATGTAGATTTTTCAGTTTGATTTTCTTGTCAGTATTTTTAAAATTGTACTTTATGAGAATCTTCCAGACTTGTCAATAATCAGGCAAATATAGCGAACACTCGAGGGAATGTTTTTGGGGCGATTTTTCGTTTCAGACGCATGAAATGAGTAAAATGGTGTAATCACGCCTCGCAGACTTGTTGGTGCGTGATTCAAAATGATCAAATCAAACATTCATCAATACTCAAAGTTTAGCACACTTCGTGGGCGTATTACATTGCAAAACGATTGTTTTAAGCCTTTGGCAAATTTTTTTCAAAAAACTGTTTGATAATAACATTAAAGACATAACAAATTCTAATTTTGTTGATAACTAATCATTTGGGTCGGGGAATGTCCTAGTAGGGATCTTTCCGAACGATCAACATGAAGGATCAATGTTGGTACGAGACTGGGACCCCAAATATGACCCATCATTGAGCAATGAGTTTGATAATTGATTGCTCAATAATGGACCAATAATAGGCTGTCAAAAAAACGATTCAAAATATTAACAAAAATGTGTTTTTCGGGCCTTTTTTCATTCATTGCCAGAAACCTCAAAAATGATAGATCTTGAAACACGGACGTGTTTCGACCGCCGTTAATCGCAGATCCCTTTTACCTCTCTCTCTCTCTAAAGTAACGGCAAAAGATGGAAACCGTCCGTGTGTAAATATACGCGGATTATCTATCCCTCACTCTCTCAAACACGTACGCCTAAAGCGGGGAGCGAGAGATACACCTATATATTTCGGTCACTTGGCTAAGAAATTTTCGCCGGACTAGAATTCCGGGAAATTCTTCGGTCAAAAAATAATCATAAGCACACGGGCCGTTCGGCTGATTTCGGGCAGCCCCGGGCAGTATCGTTTCGTGTTTAACGAAAATCATTCATGGTCTACCATGACGCAGTATATAAAGTTGAGTTAAGTATTTATACAAGGACTTTCGCTTTATGACGCAGGTGTTTTTTTTTAAATTACATTTTTTTTCAAAATTTTTTTTTCAAACAATTTTTTTTTCAAAAAATATTGAATGAACTCTGAAAATAGAACAAGTTTCAAGTTTTATATGACAGGCTGAGAGGAAAAACCGAACAAGTAGAGACAGAAAACATGGAGTTACACATTCATTTGTCTCTTACTAGTTCGGTTTTTACTCTCAGCCTTTCATATACACAACAATGTAAAATTTTGTACCAACAAAAAATTTTCATAGACATTAAATATAAGTTATGAAATTTTAGTTTTAATACAGGTTTAATCCAAAAAAATCGAATCTTGAAACAATTACGTGTTTCAACCAGTTTCAACCGTCGTTTAAATAATCTCAAGAGTTATTTTTCAATTACAAGAATACACACTTAAATAATAGAATCTATAAACATAATTTTATAATTAAAATGAAAAAAATTTTCCTAATGTACTGGTTAAAGCATTAAAATAAACTATACAAACCCTTTTTATAATATATGTAATGTAATAAAGTTTTACGGTGATAATTGAATTTTTGATGAATATAAATTACAATGTGAAATGTCGGATTGAAAAAATGTTTCCATAAAAATTGATTTCACTTTGGGAAATTTTTGTGCAAGACAGTCTAGGTTCAAAATTTCTTCTTTAAAATTGAAGGTTGAGTATTATATAGTTGAGATCAGAAATTTTTGTTTTCATAGAATAGTTTTCCAAAAAATAAAAAAAATAAAATACTAACCAAAATTTTTGGTTTGTTTTTAAATTTTTTTTCCTTTTTATTAATTACCATATCCATGGAAATTATGACATTCACGTTATACACGTTTTACATGAAATATAACAGTTATCAAAAGGTTTTTTATCAATGTATAGATATTTATTAAAAATATTTTTTTTATGTGACTAATTCAGTTGTTAGTTTCTCCGTTAAATTAGGTATTAGTATTGGCTTTGATGGAAAAATATGGTCTCCTCAACAGAGGGGCGCTCCCGGCCCTAAAACCGCTATGCGTCACTTAGGCCTCCTTCGTTAAGTTAGTTTTGAAATTAATTTTGATTTCAAAATTTTTGATTATTTATGATTGCTCCTAATTAACAACTTGAATTTATCGTTGAAATAAGGCGAGAAGTAACATTATTTATATATATTGAAATTTCAGAAGTTTTGTGGTATCTTAGACTTCTTAGTAAATACTGATGGTATACCAATAGTTTTACCCTCATTATGCTTATCATGTTAGTGTGCCCATTGATTTATCTGAATAAATAGAAACTCTAGTTCAAAAGTATATCATGATTGTTTTTCATTTTTATTTCTGATTAACATTTTGAGTTTGACTTTGCATTTAAAAAACATATGATATCCGCCCCCCCCCCCTTTCCCTCCTAACTGATATTGCCAATGTAAATGCCGCTGTCGTAATCGTGTGTGGTCCCCACCCTTGAAAATGGAAGAAAAAAGTAAGATTCAAAAGTAGTGATATCAAGGTAAGCGTCGCATCGAAGAAAATTATATATTCATATCGTTTAACATTTGTCGATGTTATACAGAAAAGCTTGCAAATGAAGGAAAAAAGAAGATATAAAAGTAGTTATATCAAAGTAGCGTGGTAGATTCTTCAGTATTCTAAGAAATTATCAAATATCACGCACTTTATTTGTCACGTTTACCC
Organism: Platygaster robiniae; assembly: GCA_028476575.1. Lineage (NCBI taxonomy): Eukaryota > Metazoa > Arthropoda > Insecta > Hymenoptera > Platygastridae > Platygaster > Platygaster robiniae. Next base: position 30,842,119 of record CM052019.1, read on the forward strand.
AAACAAAAAACTATGTTCCATCGCTTCACAACACACGTTCCCAGATTTATCATTGGATTTTCCTTTCGATGCTTTCGCTCCACTTACTTTTAAACACGAACGTTACGCATTTCGATATCGAAGCGTTCAAAAGCGATCGACGGCTCGCTATGATGAAAAAATGATAAATAATAGTTAAGCTTTTTGTTGTAATATCGTAAAAAAATATTTCCAACAGGCTTTCAATTGCACATCTGTTCTATTGAAATCATCGTGTGCTAATTGAAGAGCTTGAAGTCATGTAATCTAAGTTAAAAGGCAGTCTCATGAGACTATTCTATTTTATGACTACATACTACAAAGTAAAAAAAATTATTTTTACAATGTACAATTAATCTTTGTGGTGTATGCTTTCGACTTTTCTCATATGAAACAAGTGGTCTTCTGTAAAGGCGTAACTGATATAGGTTGTACATATGTAATGCTACATCTCATCCCTAGCATTCAATTTTACTGCTAGTAGCGTTTTGTTGCGAATATCGTAGAATTTCAGAATATTAAGGAAAGAAATCTTTCGAAAAACGAGAATACCGTCCATACGTTTTAATCAATATTCCAATGACTGACTAAGATGCAACGGAAGAGAATAGTAGGTAATTTGAAAATATAATTGAGTCAAAATATAACATCAAGCGGGCCGTCGATCGCTTTTGAACGCATCAATATCGAAATGCGTGACGTTCGTGTTTAAAAGTAAGTGGAACGAAAGCATCGAATGGAAAATCCAATGATAAATCTGGAAACGTGTGCCGTGAAGCGATGAAACAGAGTTTTTTGTTTGAGAATACGTGACACATAAAGTGGGTGATAATTGATAATTACTCAGTATACTGAAGAATCTGCGACGAAACTTTGATATCACTACTTTTATATTTTTTTTTCCTTCATTTGCAAGCTTTTCTGTATAACATCGACAAATATTAAACGATATGAGTATATAACTTTCTTTGATGCGACGCTTACCTTGATATCACTACTTTTGAATCTTACTTTTTTTTTTCATTTTCAAGGGTGGGAACCACACACGATTACGACAGTGGCATTTACATTGACAATGTCAGTTAGGAGAGAGGTATTATAAACATGAAATATATATCAATTGAAACGTATACTTGTAAGCTTTGCGACGATATACTGATTCGTCAATCAAAATAGTAGTTTTCAAGTTATAAGCGTTCAAAGTTGAATCAAAGTGAATTTTTGTAGCTTCCTTTAAAACTATTCATGTTTATATACGCACTTTTGTCGACTTTTAACATTTATAACTTATAAACTACTATTTCTATCAACAAAAACAGCTTATCACCGTAATGCCAACACATGCTGCGTACAAAGTCGTGAATCTGGCGGGAATATGTGCAACAAGCGACGAAATTATATTTCAGAGAAGCATGAAAATTCCGCGGCATTTACCCGATACTCGAGCTTTAGTCGAGACAAAAAGCTGAGCTTGCAAGTACTTGCCTTCGCTTCTCAGGTACACGGTGTTAGGCGGGCTTTACTCCGTGGCTTGTACCGACGCGTTGCAACTTATCTGCATCACTTTGGGTCTCGCCATTTCCGCACCTTTTGCAGCCTTGCATCCGGCCGTTTCTTTGGAGAGGAACCTAGCGACAAAAGAGTGGCTCGGCGAAATAAGCACTGAAGATTTGGGCGAATGGTTCGACAAAATGCTGCTACTCATTTTCGGCGGGATCCCGTGGCAGGTGAACTTGAATTTCAAATTTAATAACCTTTTGTATATTCTTCGAAATTATCGCTTGTCTGCGTTTTTCAGGTAAACTATATTTGTATTTTTAATTCATGTAAAAAAATCGTATATTTTAAAACTAATTCTTGTATCGAGTCGAAGAATTTGGGGAAAATAAAATGATTCTATACTTATTGCTACTAATTTTTCGTAACGATTCCCACAGCTTATGTTTATATGAAACTAATTTTACGTTAAAAGTTGAACGTGATGTAACTTGACGCACTGAATGATAAAAGCCACTCCTTCAATAACCTAATTGCAGACACGCAGGGTAATTCATATTCCACTCTTCGCAGACATTGATTATTTATCGTTTGTTGTTGTTTTTTTCATTGTTGAAGGCGTACTTTCAAAGAATACTCAGTATAAAAAGCACGTCTGCAGCGCAAACGCTTTCGATTGTTTCGATGTTCGGGTGTTTGGGCTTGGCCGTGCCTTCGGCGATGATTGGGATCATAGCTCGTTCCACTGATTGGTCCTTGGTCGAGGGTTTCAATAAAACCGCTGGCACGGACAATGGGAACGCGGTGTTACCTCTGGTTCTTCGGCATTTGACTCCGCAATGGGTCTCATTTCTCGGTAAGTGTAATTCAAATTCAACGAGAAGCGACACATACCATCGTCCACCATTATCCAAAAATACTTTTACATCTCAGAGTTTCAGCCTCTACTTGAAGATAGAATTTAGAAATTTGCATTATTCTAATATACACCTCCCGAAATTTTTTTCCTGCTTACGCCCCTTGTATAAACATATTCTAAAGATGTTTATGTATAATTAGAAAGTCTATTATGGAATTCGTTCGTTATAATATCTTCGTAGAGTTTACCTGCAATAAATCTATTATTTTTGTATTTTACGTCTGACTTAAAACTGACCTACACTGCTGAATTTGTAATAAATGTCGTAAACGTCGCACCTTCGTAATTCTTGCCAATAATTTCACTTACCATGATAAAATAAAATACTTTTGAGCAAAGAAAACGCTATAAGAGGATAGAATGTTTCAAAGAGCATTTTAAATCCAAAAATCTCCATTCATTTAAACTATTTTAAATAATTTCATAATCTTTACACTTCAAAAGTTTGATATAAATCAAATTCGTTGTTTTCGTAATTTTGCAGTGAGGTTTACTTTATTTGAAATAATTATAGTTATCAATAAATGATCAAAAAACGTGTGAAAAAACTTGTAGGGCGATTCCGCTAGAATGCGGACATGATGCAAAAATGAGGAATTTACATTTTTGAACAATTGAACTTGAAAATGAAACAGTTGAGACGTGTACCTAACTTTTTCCATTATTAGAACGGATTCATCAATAAAAATGTGATTTCTAAACCTATGATTTCACTTGTGATTTCAAACGTATGAAGTATAAAGTATGAGCCTTATGTGGTGGACCGAGTAATTGTGACCCTCTCGGGCAGGGGACAATACTCACACAATACTCATTGACAGACAATAGTCAGGTCAGAAACGTGTCAGCCGAAGTCAGGTAATGTGACTTGATGATATTCATGTTATTACTACCACCATGGCAACGGGCAGCGAGCGTATGACATATCAATGTTATCAACACTGGGGTAAAAGTGATTGAGACGGAAATTAAAACCTTTTCAGCATTGTTGATAAATTTGTTATTGCTGACTCTAATCACTTATAATTATTTGCAGATTGATTTAAAAAAATTATTAGCGTAAATTGTAATTACTGTCGCGTTTTTAATTAATTAAAATTTAATCAATTTAATTAAAAGATATTTTATTATAGATCGAAGGGGTAATAAACGGGTGCTCAGGTCCCGCGCAGGGCAATAAAGGGCCGTTTATTTTCCCGAAGTCTATATATCCTCAGCACTTGAAGGCGCACGAAAGCACATCAGACACTCGCGAAACTTCGCTGCGCGAAATTTTTAGTAATTAAATTGTAAAATCAATAAAACCGATGAAACCAAAACAATTGCAAGCAATTAGTCGGAAGTCAGCATAATCATGTGCGATGTTCACGGCTACATCCATTATCTTTTAGCTGACATATTCCTGACCATTGACTGACTATTCCTGACCTGATCTGACTATTGATGACTATTGTCTATTGCGTGAGTATTGTCCCCTGCCTGACAGGGGAGGCCCACACAGTGGCCCCAATCATGAAAAAGCTGTGGTCAAAAGTCGACAAAAGTTTGAACTCGATCGAAACTCTGTATACTTGGAATTTTGAAGTCGCTGGTCACGATTTTGAAGGTGGATTTCAAAAATTCGTCTCCTATCATGTAAAATAAGCGACTTTTTCGAAAATAAAACCGGAATCGTTCAGCTTGTTTTCATGAGCAGCTTTTATGGTCTTTTATTAAAAAAAAAAATGTATAAATCAATGACATACTGTTGTCAGCCTAGTTGAAGACCCAACACTAATTACTATGAAAAAAACTGTTGCTCATAAACTCAGACGTCACAGATTTTCAAAAATTGAAGAAAATTGTCAAAATGTACGTTATCACCTATGAATTTTCGTACTGAACTTATCATTTTAATTTTAAGTATTTCAAAATCACTAAGTCACGAAAGTGAATAAAAGGAGATTAAAAGTGATGAATCTGAAATAGCTATTATTTATAAAAATTTACAACGAGTTTGAATATGATCGAATCTTTCGATGGTTTTCAAGGTTTTTGATAAATAAATATTAAATTTTTCATTTCTAACTAGTGAATTTGAATGAAATCAGATTTAAAAAAAAATTTATATCCGAATTTTTTACATCATAGTTCACTACATTTTGAAAAAAAAATGTCAATCATAAGCTACAAACATCCTGTCTTAAAATTTTATTTGCCGAAAAATATGATTCAGTTTAACTATGTTGAACAATAACAAAAATTTCGTTGTTCCATATAGAACTCTACGTAATTTTTCTTCTAACTTTTTAGATTGAGGATTGAAGTCTGAAGAAAATGCACTTTTAATGATGAGGTATATTTCTTTTCGGGTGAGGGTTATCGAGCTCCTACTTGAACCTGTAAATAATATAAAATTTTATGAATTCTAATTTGATTTGATTTTTCTACAGTCAAATAGTTTGTAATTTCAGTATTTTTGTTTTTACTGCTTTCAGATTATTTCATTGTTAGCAAGCTTTTTTTAACAGAAAATGTATATCTATTCAGTTGTGTGCCAGTAAAACTTGTTATAAAGTCGCAACTTATACATTAAAAAATAACAACTTATACATGAAATTCCAATATTATTTTTTTTAATAGGTAATAAATATTTAAAAATATTGATAGACGTAGGCTGCCCGCAATCCATTTGCAGGCAAAACTGGCTTTTTCTCTTGCCGCTCCCATCAAGGCGACAACGCAGCAACTAGTGCGAGCTCGCAATAAATGTGAATTTTTGACGAAGTTTGAAAAAAGTTGCAAGTTTCGTCAACGGATTTTAGAAATGAATATTAACATTCAGTAATTAATAGTAGTGCGTGATCTTCGGCGTTCATAACTTTTCACGCAGTAGCTTATCAACGAACTTCGAGATTTATATAGTTTGTAGATGACATCACATCTGTGGCTTCCCGCCATAACAGAGAAAGTCACCATAAGGCTCATTTTACATGATATTCTGATCAAATTTTGAACGTTATGGCATGTGTGACTTTTTGTGTTATGGCCGGAAGCCACAGACATAATAATCTTAACACTTTTTTGACGCAAAAAACTAAATTTATTATATGTATCGATCATCTACATACCTTGGCGAAATTCCTTCATCAAAAAAACGTGATTGAATCATTTTTGTAACAAAATTATACCTAATCACTTATTCTCGTTTCACGATTATTTTGAATTTCGGTGACTTTGAGTCTAAATACGAAATCAGCAAAAAGATACAACTTACTGACGCTTTGTTTATTTTTATAGTATTACCCTCTGTTTCAAAGAAACATTACTGCACTCAAAATTCAGACTTCAAATTTGTTGACTTTTGGCCAGCTTTTGTAGGATCGGAACCACTGTGGTCCAGCAGCGATCCTAACGTAGGGGCCCCCCTCAACTCTGATGGCCTTTTTTTTAAGCAGATTAAAATTGTCTCATTCTATACGATCGCACATGAATTTCAGCATTGTTAATGATGTTTTACGTATTCTTATTAATTTTTCGGGAGCCCCCCTCCCCCCTTAGTCCGTTATTAAGCTCTTATTTTGACGTTGCAGTAAAAAAAAAAATTCATCTCCATCAGACTTTTTTTTTAAGAAAGTCTGGTTGACTTGTGTTTTGCACTTGTTTTCCAACGAGTATCGCATCATTTACTGCATTCATTGTGCTGTGTATTCATTCCAAATGTTTTTCGTAAATTTTCCTCATCAATATTCCATCAAACAATTCTAAATGATCACAATGATCATAAATTCGACGGTATTGATAGTTGATTTACAAAATACGATCAACGAGATGAAATAACTAATCTTTATCGTGTTTAACTCTGTATGAATAAATAATCGGACATCGCCTAACGGGTTTTTGCGCTCGAAGCATCAATTTCGCTGGTGAAAATTAAAAGCAAACACGGATGGAAAATGAATTTTTCAGGCCTGGGAGCGATTTCGGCGGCGGTCATGTCGTCGGCGGATTCCAGCATATTGGCAAGCAGTTCAATGTTCGCGAGGAATGTTTACAGGCTCACGTTCAGGCCGAAGGTAAATGCACGCTCGATAAATAATCCTTAATAGGCAAATAACTCGCTGGAAGAGACGTCGATGTAAATTTTTAATGCGCCCCGGGTAAATTTAAACGGCGAGTAATTAATCGAGCTTCGGTTCATGTCACTTATCAAACAACTCCGGGATTTTACAGGCCTCCGATAAAGAGCTTGACTGGGTTTTGCGGATTTCGGTGCTGATCATTTCCGTGCTTTCGGCTTCGGTCGCGCTTACCGTTAAAAGTGTTTACTACATGTCGTAAGTTGGCGAATCTTGATACTTGTGAATTTGTGAATGCAAGATTTCCTTCGTTAATCTTCAATCAAACGATCTTAGACGTCCTTATTGATCGGCAAATGCGAAAAAAAGTTATAGATTCTTCAATTTGATTAAGACCGGGCATTGAAAATTCATTTCGTAATTATGGGTTGTTCATCTTTCCAGATATATTTGCTCCGACATCGTTTACGTCGTTCTATTTCCGCAACTTTTATCTGTAATTCATTGGCCATCATTGGTCGACACGTATGGATCTCTAGCAGGATTCATAGTGGCCATTTTATTGCGGGTTGCCGGTAAGAAAGATATTAAAATGTACAAAAAAGTACTATTGAGCATGGAAAATTGATGACTATTGTAAAAAATTAGTTCAATATTCAACTCCAGATGTGCGGGTTGATTTTATTTTTCCCGCTCTTTTTTTGTTACATAGTGTCAATATCTAACTCTGGTGCAAAGAAAGTGTTTTTATTTCATTCATAGAAAAAAAATGAAATTTGAAAAATAAAAAAAACGCCTGTGAAAATGGTAAAAAGTAGAAAGGTTCGCTTCAAATTAAAAAAATAATCATGTTTGTTAATTCTGCAAGTTCCTAAAAACGAAAAATGTAGCAATACATTTTTCATTTTTTGGCAGGTGGGGAGAAGACTGCCGGAATACCGACATATATCGAGTTTCCATACTACGATCGAATGAACCAAACGCAGAAATTTCCGTTTCGAACGGTCGCGATGGTGTCTGCACTTACAACTCAGCTAGTCGTGAGTTTCTTTACGAGAAATCTTCTAGGTCAGGGCTACTTTCCCAGATGTTGCGACGTGCTCGATGTTTATTCTCACAAGAACAAATCCCAGGCGTCGGGAGTGGTCCAAAGCAGTTCCGGAGCAGCTTTGATCGATTCTAGTGTAAGTGTCGAAACTTGTCATAGAATTTTCCTAGCTTCTAAATGCTACGAAGAGAGGACGATTCCATTATCTCGAAAACAGTTCGAGACCGAAAACCACGCCTTAAAACACTAGCTCTCTCCCGCAGAACACGAGCATCGCCCGCACCCCTTCATTCGATGCCCTCTCCGAAGCGACGAATCTCAACGTGATATCCCGGCGCGAATCCATGGAACGTTGCGAAGTGATGAAAAGCCGAAGCGCTGAGAACATTATCCAGCATGCGAACCAGAACCTGCATAACCTAAAACTCCTGCAAGAGCAGTCGGGAAAAATGTGCGCCTCGAGCAGACAAATCCACAACAGCCATATGATGGACGGCCACGGGGGCCAGATCCTGGGGGTAAGGCACCTTCCAGGTTCGAGGGCTCTCAGTCCGCCCACTATTCAATGCGTCGGTGGAATCGTGAGACCACCGAGCGTGGGTCACATCCATTCGGTCAATTCCAGCTTCACCAAGGTGCCCTGCAACAACGTCGACAAAATCCGGGAGCCCGGTGACCGCAGCAACATGGAGCTGAATTTGAATCTCAATGATGGTCACGTGAAGACGAAGAACGTCAAAGGCGTCAAACTCATAGGCATGGACGGTGGGACCCTGAGGAGACCTTCTATGCAGGTAATTTTCCTTCAGCAACGCCTTCAGTTGTCATTTTTTGACACAACACTGTATGTTGAAATTGTCATGGTGCCGATGAGATACCGCAAGGGACAATACTTTTTAGTTGCCCTATAGAAATCTGGGCAGATGCTGCAAGGAAAGATATCAGATAGCTAGCAGAACAATATGATACCTACAAGACAATATAATTTCGTTCCGATACGAACACATATCTTTGTAACAGGCAGATGTATTCTTAGGTCAGGTGTTGAATAGAAATTGAAAACGTATTGTCATCGTGACTATTTCCACTTCTCGGTCAACTTTGCCAGGTATATCATCTTCTTTTCTCGTCACTTTGAAATTTGTCAGTCGAGCCGGATGTCTAATGCACCGGGGAGAGAAATGTATCTAACCTTGGCGTGTTTGAAGCAGGGGACGTTCTCGCCGACGCCGTCAGTGGAGCTGGTGCACATCCTGGACCGTAGGCAGAGCGGCGGCTCGTACGGGCCGACCTCACTTTCGCCGGTGCCAGGGGTGGAGGCGTGTAAGACTCACGGGACCGCGATCACGGGCCAGGTCGGAAACGAGCACTGCAGAATAAAGCGCAGCATCGTCAGGCATCACAGCTTCAACGACACCGGTGATCGGGCCCTCACGACCCTGGCCCGCCAGCCAAACTACCCCTCAATGCCGCTGCGCCCCGATGATTGTCGCATGACCCTTCTAAAGCGTGACAAAAAATCCAATGTCCCCACCCCCGTCCGCCTCCCGCTCCCCAACGGTTTCGACGACAAAGTCTTTACCTGCGCTGGGACCACTGCGCGCATCCTCATCAGTCCCACGTACAACATGTACGGCTCGGCTGTGAAAACATGCAATTACTTCGTCGCGGATGACGAGGCAGTCAGTAGGTTTTAAATTTACATCGTTGCATTCAGGATCTCAGGCGTTTTCCCTGTTGATTTTGACTTAAGGAGGTCGTCTACGTATGAGGTTTCATAAATTGGGATTTTTTACACAATTTTCATTTGAAAGTCGTGAGCGATATAATTATCAAAGGATTTTGGTTAAATCTTGGTGGTTATGGAGTTGTAGAGCGTTAAGCATGCTCACCCAGCCAGAAAAGTCTCAGTGCGCTACGGGAGCACTACCATCCAAAATGGCAGTGCTACCGTAGCACACCTGAAACTGCCTGAGACTTTTCTGGCTGGGCACTCATGGTGCTTCATGATACACCATTCTTTCTACCTGGAAAGAGTGGTGCACAACGTCAGCACCTTTAGGAAGAGGAAGGTGAACTCTACTGTCCCGATATGAATGATTAATCGTAGGATCCTTCAGAGTCACTGTTCTTTAAACCAACTCTACGTCGATCGCTTGGAGCAAAAATTGCAACAAATTCTTCTCTCCAAGTTGTTTATATTTTTACATTCCTTTTCTTGCCTGTCTTTTCAAGCTTTCGGCCCTCTTCAGGAAATAACCTGTGGGAATGTGTTGTCCAACCGAGTCCAAGTGGACATACAAATGAACCCACGGCATTGACATATGGGGCATTTCCGTATTTTCCCGAAATACTCCCATCAAATCCCAAACGTCCATGAAAAGGAAGGTGGATTCTGCTGTTCCTCAAATACTGTCACTAATTTCGTCAAATGTGAGCGCAATTTAGGCGAAAAAAGAAACTATCACTTTTTTTCCTATGTACCTCTAATTAAACGTGTTGTTCCAAAAGTCGCATTTTTTCAACCTACTTGCAAAAGTTGTATGCTTATCAATTCAATTTTTTTTACTATTTTTCAGACAATAGAAATTCGAACAAAAGGGGGAAAACAACTTTTCTTTTTCAAAAATGTCCATAATATCAAGACATTTTCTAATTTAATGCAAAGCTAGTTTCCATTTTCCAAGCATAGTCAATGCAATAACGATTACTTCTATGTACGTGTTTTACTTTTTCTTGCAAGTTACGTTGTTGGTCAAAACTCTTGCAAGTAGATTGATATCAACGTTCTGATAATATTATGATGCACGCAGTCCTTGGACAATTCGTAGTTCGGCCGTGAAAATTAAAGACTCAAAAATCGGGGAGGCGCTAGTAGTAAAAGCAACTCCACGAGCGTGCATACAACCAAGCATTTCCTATCCATGTTCGTATGTTCTATGAAAGTGTGAAACACGTCAAGTTGCCACGACCAAATCGTCAAATCGTAAGCGATAGTGGAACAGCAGGAACTACGTTTCTTATAGGGTGGAACGCAGATTGTCATAAGGGTGAATGCACGTTTAATAATACATTCAAGACAATCCTGCAGTCAAATATGTGGAAACATCATTTCAATGACATTGTTTATTTCAAGATTACGAACATACAAACGAAAATTCGTGTGAATACATTTTTCCATTTCTTCGTAGTAAACTTCGGAATACAGACTTGAAAATCAGATCACTACGTAGACGACCTCTTTACGGACGTAGGCAGAGAGTTGTTTCAGGGGTTGAAATTTCCTGTAACTCACTGTTTTACACTTGATAATTCAATTTTATGTTAATTAATGAGCAATTGTGGAATGCCAGTTCCGACACATTTTCATTAAACAAATTGGATAGTTAAAGAAAAATAAGAGAATAAAATAGAATTCCATGATATTTCATGTTCAAATGGAAAATTACAAGAATAAAACAAGTGCAACTCCACCCTCTAAAAGTTGCATAGCTTGAAAATTGAAAACGAGAGAGATTGTCAAAGATAATGAAAAATTATAAAATCCTGGAAAAACTAGATTTTCCTAGCAAACACCTTCGAAAAATATTTTCTGTCTACGACCCTGCTCCAAATTTTTCTTAAAATAAACACATTGAAAAACGACCAATAATTTCACAATTGCATAATCACTTACGATGGCCATTTGTATGGTATGAATGCGAATGCTCAATTTCGATTCAATATCTGGTCAATCTGATTAGATCGATTGAAATTATAGAGCAGAGAACCTCATCTTGAGTGAAAATATACATAAATGTTTTTTTCATTTTTTTTAATTTTCTTATTTCCTCATGAGATCGTTCTCACATGAATCTAGGAAAATACAGCTAATTTTATAAAAATGGACGAGACTTAAATATTCTGATTAAAAAATAACCTTTTGTCAGAGTTTGGTTTCCATAAAAGGTTTTTCATGCATATATAAAATCTTCAAGATAGATAACTGGAATGAAAAAAAGTCAATGGAAAGAAAAAACGAAAAACTCACAGTAATGGAAAATAAAATCAGGAATTCCTAATTTTTTTTATTCTCAATCCGAAATTCACATGTATGTTTCGAATTTTGTAGAAGCATCAAAAAATTACTTAGTTTGATAATACAATTTAAAGTTTTACACAAACTCATCTAAATTGGCGAAAAATTCCAGAATTTTCACAATTACCAGATATCTTTTATAAATTATTAGACATCAAATACACGAAAAATTTTTTATTTACCTTCTTGACACAGAAAACTTGTTTTTCCTACAATCCAAAATCTTCGAACTCGTTTTGCAGCCATCAAAACATAAAATATCGTACGTAACTGTGACATGAATTTTATTATGTTCACTCGTGCGATGATAAACCTCGGCTTCGCCTCGGTCTACAATCTGCACACTCGTAATTATAAAATTTATGTCCTAGTTACGTAATATACTATTTTTCGGTATTAAAAAATTGACGAATTTTTTGTTTTTGTATTTTTAATTTGGCTCTAGAAATTTAGTTAAGCGTTGTTCCAATTTTATAAATGAAAGGCTGAGAGTGAAAACCGAACTAGTAAGAGACAGATGAATGTGAAACTCCATGTTTTCTGTCTCTACTTGTTCTGTTTTTCCTCTCAGCCTGTCAAATGTCAATTGAGTTTTAGTTTATGGTATCAATTAAAATAGTGGTAGTCCTGTGGCAATACATTTTGTACGTGTACATTTTCTGTTGTAAATCTCTTTTTCCACTTCACACTTCGTATGTGAAAACCAGACTAAACGTGCTATCTATTCCTTCCATGTACTCCCTCCAAATCCTTTCAATGACAATTTTTTTGTACCTGATGAAATTTCCATTCTCACATGTAATTATTTTGGATTTTGAATTACTTGTCATTTTTTCTATCGTATCCATCATGCTATTACTTCATAAGTAAAATCGTTTTTAATAGTGATTGTGATAAAATTTCGATTCTAGTCGGAAAATCTTCGGAAAATTCGGTACAAATTGCAGTCCTAATTATTTTTTCTGAATTAGGTCGAACTCATTGCTTATTAAATATTTATTGAATATAAGTAATTGGTGAATATAATATCATTCAGAAATACGTAGGTCATAAATATTTGATGAATATTAATATAATATTGACACATTTATACATCTTATGAATTTGATTTATTATTCTAACAATATCGATTGATTATTAATCCATCAATTTTAATAATATATAAATATCCGATATTCATTATTCGTATTATTATTTATACTAATCCAATCAAATAATTGTTTTAACTGTTTTTTTTTATTATTGTTCGTTATATAAATATTCATTCTTTTATTATGATTACTTACGTAATCACAACCAATCAATTATTACTTGCAAAATATTTATGAGCGTTGCATAACATTTTTCAATAACTTGATTTTGTTGTTTCTGAATCACTCCAAGTTTTCCTATATTTTGCTTTATAGTTTTTAATTTTTTGCATGCCATACATGCTCGTAAATAAAAAATTTTATAAATAAACAAAGCCGATATGTATATGATGAAAAATGCCGAATGTAACTCTAGAAATGTAAGCATACCGAAACAAAGTCAAACGATAACAATCCCATATTACCCAAAAATTTAAGCAATAATGTGTAGCTCAGTCTTTTGGAAAAATAAGCGAATGGGCTCAACTAATGCAAACTAAAGTGCAAATTTTGCAAACTTTTTGGAACAAAATCCAACTCTAGAAAAAAAAGATGTAATAACGGAGTATAAAACAATAATCGACTTGTTTCTCGAAGAAAATGACAAAATGAGTGTGCAAATTATCGATTTTGGACGAAATAAAATATTTTTGCACCGATAGTTTTAAGAAATCGCAAAAACTCAATGAACCTAGTAAACTAAAGATGTCACAGTCACGGTATCGTAATGTCACAAAAATCTTACGGGACGAAAAGTTACGAATAGCTATTGTATAATTTTATTTATTAAATTATTACTATAGATCTTTTTTTGATTATTTAACAAATTCATTTGACATTACGTTAAAAATTTATGAACAATCAAAAAATGAGAATGTACATGTACCAATACTTCGCAATTTTACGTCCAGTGATGTCACTGTAACATTTTTCGTTTGCTGGGAACCGAATACTCGTATTGCGATCAAGTATTCTTTTCATTGCAAATTACATTGAGTTTGAAATTCCAAAAACAACTAATTTGAAGCTGGAATGTAATGCAAAATGGGCCTTGATGCGTCTTGTAAATAAATATATAATAATTAATATTAATTGAACTTGCTGTATTCGTTAGGCTGTAAATGATAACAGGGCCGGAAACAGCAATTCTTAACGAAAAAGTAAAAGTATTTTGGAAATATTCTCTATTTTTTTTTTGAACATTTCGCGCACCTTGGAAAGACAATTTGAAATTTCATGAAAACTTTTGGGGGCTTGTGAGTTTTTATGCTTACTTCGTAGGACGATTTCGATTTCGGTCCAATCGGTGTCTTCAGTATTGATTTCATTTGTCAATGAAAATGAAATCTGGTGTTGGTCATGGTAGAATTAAACAAAGTATGTTCTTGGGGATGGGTCCAGATCTCCACAGGCTGGAGTTGCTGCTGCGCAGAACCAAAGCGGGCAATTAAAAAAAAAACCTAACCCAAGCAGGCTTGCTTAAAAAAAAAAAAACAAAGAAAGGAAGAAAGAAAGAAAGAAAGAAAAAAAAGATAACTTGGGTTAGGTTTTTTTTTAATACTCGCCTTAGTTCTGCACAGGAACCAACTTCAGCCTGTGGAGATCTGGACCCGTTCCTGTTCTTGCGCAGGTAGAGGTATGGCGGGGGTACATTCTTACTCTCTCACACTCGGTTGTTCTCTCTCGCTCTTTTCCACCCATCGGCGCCATATCGGCTATTTAACCAGTGATGAGCGTAAAAAAGTAAAAATGGTGCCAACGCGTGGAAATGCGCAAAATGAACCAAAACTCGTCCGTCTATCGAACATGAATTGCTTAATTATATCATGACGTTTGGTTACCCAGCTGGAAATAATCAAATGATCCGTCATTTATCCGTTTATTTGACTGTTCATATGGATAGATGGGCATTTTGGTTAAATGACTCGACCAAATGGGTTGACACATGGATTTTCAAATGATCGGCCAAACGTCTGACCAAATTGAACGGCAAAATAAAATGGACAAATGTGTTTTCATTTGGGACCGTTTTGAAAAATTTCCAAGTTTTTCAACAAAAAAAAGTTGCGTCATGATTTTTTCTCCTGTATCGATTTAGCGTAAAAGAAGGTTTTTTCCATGCAGCCATATGACCAAGTCATTTGACCATCTAGTTGTCCATCTTATTTTACCGTTCGATTTGGTCAGACGTTTGGCCGATCATTTGTAAATCCATTTGGTCAAGTCATTTGACCAAAATGCCCATTTATCCATACGAAAAGTCAAATGAACGGATAAATGACGCTTCATTTGATTTTTTTAAGCTGGGTAGTCTTATTTCTTCTTTTAACAGAAAAACATTTTGCAGGGTTGTTATAAGATTTTGTTTTTATGGTACACATTCATGTTTTCCGTCTACGGTATAAAATTTTTTCTAATTGCGCATTATTTTTTTTAAAAATCAATTACTTTTGACAGTTTTGTGTCACGAATATACTGGTTGAATCGAAAAGCATCATATGTTTTGACTTGACAAAAACCTTTTTTCCAATCAACTCATTTTCGTAATCCCCAATAAGACATTTTGCGCAATGCTTGTGAAATATTTGCACAAGGTGCGTCTTCATTCGTCTATACACTCGTTCCTCGCAGGAGCGAGCTGCTCGCGATCGAGAGAATGAAACTAAAGAGCACGCGAGGGGCTTTCACTTTCGAATGGACTGTGTAAAGCGATATGCGCGAGAGTCAGTCGGAGCAGGGGGCACAACAGTGTGTCCAGATTGAATGCGCTCACTTTAAATACACTCGAACGGTCTTATGCGCGTGAAAAGAGAGAACGTGACGTCATACCATGTTCCTTTCACATGCATGATACCGGTTTGAGTGTATTGAAAGTGAGCGCATTCAATCTGGACACACTGGGGCACAAGCTGCCGCTAGATTTGGCAGTCGTTTTAGTAGGCAGGGGTGGGGATACGGGATCGAATCTGTGTGTGTAGATCCTCACGCATATGCCAATACATACTGGCATTTTAAAATTATTAGTTGAAATCGCGCGCGGAAACTCCCACTCTCCACTGTTAGGTCCCGAGTCGGGCGCGGATCCAGATGGTGTAGCGAAAAACTTCAATTGCTATAGCTTCTTAACTTCTTAGGGGCAGCTTGTGTCCCCTGAGTCGGAGCCAGGGAGTCGAACTCGTCGAATTATAAGAAAAACCCATAGCTTGAGGTTGCGGGACGCGCGGGAGAAGGAGTTCCCGCCCCATCGCCGCATGCCGTGGGTGGGAGTAAGGGGTTCTCGTTCTTTTTATTTCCACGCGCTCTTTCAATTCAGGGCTTGTTTCTGCGAAGCTCGCTCCTGCGAGGAATGAGTGTACTTCCGTCGACAACAGTTTTACCAACGTAATTAATATCACAAAAGTTTCAGCAACACCCCCAAATAGGCGGTTTAATCGTAGCAGGTTGTGTATTTATAAATCGAATGTCACCCAAAGTAATAGCAACATATCGCAAAATGTTTGTAAAATCTGATCAGTAATCACCAATGATTTTTGTACTTGTACTCCGATCCGGCCCTGAATAATTACCATTAAGCGTGAAATCTGCAAAGTTTTCAAGTACTCGATGCGTTTAATTTGGGCCCCACTGTACAATAATTTGCATCCTTCGATGAGAGACTGAAAGAAAATATTCCACAATCACTATTTACACAATGAAAAATCGAAAACTAGGACAAAAGTTTTTTTTAAACCGGAAAAACTTATTTTTCGAATTTTATTAACCATGGCCCTCATTTACCTCGAAAGGCCAACGTTTTATATCTAAATCGAGAAAAAAATCTAAATCGAGAAAAAAAATGTTTTAATGTTTGGAAACATATTTTTACACCTTGTCGAAAACTTTTTTAACTTGTACACAATACTCAATTTGTTCATCAACTTTTCTACGACGAACCAAGTATTTTTAAACGTTGCAGTGAATTAACGTTTCTGCGATCGACGTAATACCGACATGTTGTAAACGTCCAGAAAAAAATTTTTTATCAGGGCATTTCGAGGAGATCGACCTCCTGTAATTTTGTAAAAAACGAAAAAAAAAAAAATTATATAGTGCACAGAACCTTGTACATCTGAAACCTGCATCAGTATTATTGCTATGTAAAACAGATGATTGACTGCAACGGTCACGGTCTCATTGAATAGAGTGTACTGTAATTTAAATCAGTCGCGTTTTAGCAAACGCGCAGTTTTACCCAGGTGAAAAAATACGTGCTAATGCGTGTATGATTTTCCGATTCTCAAAATATATTTTTACGACTTCAAAACTTATTTTTCTATTCTTCAAAGTATTAAATGGTAGGCGATTTCTCGTAATGAAACGCACTGTAAAATAAACACCACGACAAAATTTTTCCATCGACAAAATATATTCGAAGAATTTGTTTATTTTCATTCCAAATGTAAAGCATGTAGTCAATGTTTTTCAGACTAATTTGTTGCATCAAGTTTACATCAAATTCATGAAAACAGGTGTTTACGTGAACTGTTAGATGAAATTGCTAGAGCACTTTCATGTAAACTTTTGGTAAACGAGAGTCTTCAAAGGACCCATTTTTTAGCCAAAAGCATTCTTTTACAAGTATGAAATGTTTTTGGAGTTTATATTGATTGATGAGTGTGTATAATATGTGCTCCCGGGGATGTAAACATAATGCAAAAATTATGTAAATTTGTGTACATCGCGCATATCACCTGGGCTTTAAAGTATATAACGTATTTTAGATAAGAATAACGAAAAGCTCAATTTAGAAGTTGAGTAATTGTTTAAGATCATCGGGAGAAATTAAGATTGTGCGCCTACAGTTTTTAACAATTCGTTAATTTTGGAGATGAAATTTTTTCAAATCAAACTCTATTTGTGGGTCTTCGGTATTACTCATCATGAATCATTAGTGACAAATAGCCCTGCTTAAAGTACCCATTGAAAATGTATAATCAATGTACCTATGGTCTTCAATCGTAACATCGTTTGGTGTAGGGCCCATATGAAAACTATTCATCAATAGTTTTACATGAGTTAAAAAAGCCGTTCTGCAAAAGTTGAGTACAATATTTTACATCACAACGTGTCGAAAGTAGAATTTTCGATACGTGAAGCGTAACGAAAGTGACTACTTTCGGCACTAGTCACGTAAATGTATATTACTTGAATTAGATCAGAGTATTTCAAAGGGTTTCAAACGTAATTTGAACACAAAATTCAAGTTTCGATGATTTCTCAAAGACTTTGTATTTTCATCAGTCTGGTTTTAAAGACATTTTCTATTGCTATGGGTTTCAATGGTAATTTGAACATATAATTCAAGTTAAATGCTTTCTCAGAAAGGTGAACCTACATCTACAGCATTATTCAAGATTCCCTGAAACACGAAATTTCACTATTCGTTTCCACATTATTCAAACTTCTTACAACAATGAGTTTTAATTTCTCTCGATGCTAATAACCATTTGTTGTACTACCATCGTATCATGACTATACACAAATTTAGACCGCTCTATGTGAAATCGGATAAATATTGTGAAAAATATGAAATATTTAGTATTCGTACTAGAAGTCATCTAATTTACGTACCTGAGGATTGTTTGCGATTCTGAAAAATGACTATTACCGATATTGAATTTGGAAATATCAAGTAAAAATTGGAAGACCTTACTTTTGTTCAACGATGGTAATTTTTGAAATTCGTTAGCAAATATTTCATACGAACCTGAAAATATATATCCGATCGCACATGAAGACGAGATACGAACGAAAAAACTTGGGCTATTTTCGAGACTGCTAAGACCATTCGAATCGGTTATGCGAAGAAAAATGTTTAACACTCGTTATTCGGATGACACTGTACCCCCGACAAAGAAGAAACGATTAGATACGATTTTCATTCCATGGTGGAAATATTTTTAAGTCAGAGTGTTGGATAAAAAATTTCTACAATTTGAGTCCATCGTTTAGAATCTTATACATACGACCATATAATACAATTTGTTTACCATCTAACATGCTAATCGTACCCAATCGGGAAATTTTCTGGGTCCTGCAGGTTTCTCAACTCCCTTGTCGACATTCTTACGTAGAGCTTTTCATAAATGTTCTGTGACTCTCATGCAAACAGTTTACACCACCCTGACGATCCCGAGGCAGCCGCCATGACGCCTTTGGCTCCCTTTTGGACCCCTTACGATTTTGTGAAATTTCATGTATTTTACCCCAATACTTTGCACAAATATCTGTCGCAAACACACTGGCAATCATTTTTTTCATAAGCATTTTACATACGTATCGTAAAAAACTGTAAAAACATAAAAATAGTCACGTGCAAATGCAAAGTCAATTTTTATACTCAGAAGTGCTGAAAAAATATTGTTCAACAGTTCAAGACTCATTATCAGGCAAAATTCGACTCATAGCAATTGTCAAACATATATGCAATACAATATATTGGAGTCTGTATTGAATGAAACACATCAATTCTCGCAACGCACGCATTTGGACTCTTTTTGGACGCCTCTGGTCCGTCAGGGCAAATTTATGATTAGCATCCGTAAAAATTTTCACAAGGACTGCATTTCGTGTATACTAACTCTTTAATTTTGAAAGTCCTGAACACATAACGTAGATAAACTAGTGCTTACAAAATCATGAGTGATTTTTCATAAGAGTAAAATCAATTAATGGGGAAATTCAGTTTTTACTTTCATTAGTTTTTGAATGCACCATTGATTCCGAATTCGAGTCGAGAAAAAAATTGAGCCTGCGCTGTGCTATTGCTTACAAAGTGCCTCGGTAAATTCAAGCTTTCCACGAAAGAACATGATTTTGATAAAAGACAAAAATAAAGCATCCGTCGAATGGGTAGAGCATTTTCTTCGCGAAAGGAAGAGTTGCATGAAAATAATCGTGATGGTACAAGTCATTGTGAACATAGCGAAATCGCAGAGTATCTTATATAAGCGTATAGCTGCAAGTTTTGGGAATATTATTTGATACTTAGAATGTTGTTTTCAATTAAAAAAGCGACGCGATCCCGCGTTGCTTTCCGTGGATAACGTGCCAAAGTATAGAATTAGGGAGCTGTATAAAAAACAGTATGTATAACTATAACAATCATTCGTATACAAATGTAAGCCGAAGAATAGTGTATCTTTTAATTTGTCCACGCGAATTTCGTAAGCGTGCGATAATCATTGTTTTCTTGGAGATGAACTGGAGATGCTGACATGTTTATCTAGTGAGTCAACATCGTACAAAATACGAAACATCAACGTATTTATTACAAATTCACGAAATCCATAGATTCCTCAGTAAAAAGTTTAGATTTTAAATGCCCCTCGTGTGTTTCTTGGTGAAGATACTAATTCATAACTTGTATTTCGTTAGTATACATTTTCTCTGGATCATCTTCAAGTAAAATAATCTAGCGATTGCCTACATAAATAAGTCATGGAAATGTGTAAAAACCAAGCTCTTCAATGGCTGCGTGTTATCTAATTGATAAATGCTCTGAATGCTTCGAAATACACGCAAATTGATACGTTGTAGTGTACATTAGAAAACCAGAATTGATCGTCCACCGAAGAAAATTGCGTCATCTTCGGTGCTCAACGACCGCTGCTCAATTCGTAGAATTAAGGTGTAAGAAATACTCTACATTCAATAATTATAGGTCGAATCATGCGTTGTATCTCAGAAAACTTAGAATGAATAAACTGCAAACGTAAACATGTGGTTTTGTGTATTCGACCCCGGCCATTCCCGTGAATCATTTAATAAACAATTACAAGGAAAAAAGGTTCACGGTCTTTCCTTTTTGCTATAGAATACGTTTTCCATCTCAACTCTTGCAAGTGAATTGATATCAACATTCTGATAAGGGGAAGTTCAAGGCCAGGGACGCAACGAGACATTTTTGGGCCTGGGGCAAAAAATTTGGGGGGCCCTTCTTTTTATGTTTTATTCAAATCCACATAAACGTTCTCTCGGAGTCACTTCCTAACTTATAAATAACAGGAAACCATTTTCAAGATCATTTATCATTCAAGCTTTCGACCGAACTTCTCGGTCCTCTTCAGGAATCTGCATGTCAAATTTCCCTTTCTCAAAAACATCCACATACACAATTAAAGATCTCATGATTATGGATGAGTCAATACTGATAACGAATCAATTTCTCCACTTCCTTTCCACACATTCTCGTAATGGAGGATGACAGACGTGTAAAATAAGTAATGAAATCACTATTTCGCACTCATTTCTCAAATTTCAATATTACACGTGAGGGAGTGCAACCGTGTGATAATGTGTGCCAAAGAAATCACTGTCATTTCAATTTTCCTAACCTTCTACGTAATAGAGAACACCGTCCTCCTTGGTGGACACTCAGAGTGTCCCTAAGTGTATTTCATTTAGGCTTGTACATTTTTATGGGATCAAATTTCTATTCCAACTTTTACAATTTGAATTTACATTCGCCTTCTCGCTTTGATGGCACTGAAATCCTTTATAATTTTTTCATTTCTGATTTCACTCGCTTTTTCGTGTTCAATGGAGATGGCCAGCAAGTGGTTCAACCTGTCCTCGCCCATCGTGGATCGTAACCTGTTCTTAACGGGGCAGTCCCCTCAAGAGGTCCCGAAATATAATTTTTTTCTTTTTTACTTCATTGATCAATTAACTATTTGAGAATGTATGTGTAAAATTTTAGATCGAAATTCGAAGTATATAGGCATATACACGGAGGTTTAGTCAGTCACAGTCGAATATGTGGAAGCATTTCAATGACATTGTTTATTTGAAGATTAAAAACATGCAAAAAACGCGTGTGAATATCTTTTGCCGTTTTTTCGTAAAAAATAATATACAACCCCTTACAACTCCAAAAAAATAACTGAAACATTTGATTTGTTACAATATTTTTTATTAATCAATATTGTACACTGTACAGTCCAAATGTAAAATAAACACGTGGTTACTTGATGAATGCATTTTTCCTCTTATCAGATTTGAAGATGCGCAAACATTACGTAGATGAGTAATGATTAATGTGCCGTTCATTATAGTAATTGACTTGTGAATAAAACAAAAGTCACAAAAAAACACGAAAATCTACCCATGCAAACTGCTTATTACTGATCGTAAAAAAAAATAAGTTTCCTTCGTCATCAAATTACCTTCACTCAAAATACAACAACTCGCAAAAACCAAAAATAAAAATACAAAAATATATTTCATCGATTGCCATGAACTTAACTTTCTGCCACACCTAAAATACTCGTTTCAAAAAATGCGATTTGAACAATACAATATTTAACAATTTGACACCAACAATTTTGTATAAGCCCACTAACACATTTTGAGAAATTGTCTAGGAAATGAAGACATCTCATTTTGAAAGTTAAATGGAAAAAATTTTATTCGATTGATATTATATACTCCCGAAATTGTCATTAATTGTTACATGCTACCAAAAAAGGCCAAGACGTGCGAAAATGAAATTCCACGGATCTCAAAGTTTGTTCAAGCTCTATTGATATTAGTGAGTTAAAAAAATCGGTTCATCAAAAACTTGATAAATCTACCAAAATCGCATTTTCAACCTTTAAAATATCAGTCACTGAAAAATATATTCAATTTTCTAAGCCACGAACCATTTCCTACGAAAATTTCTCAAAATTGACCAGGCACCCCAGTACATCGTTCGACGAATTTCTCAACCCAAGCAGCACTTCTTTTCTTAACAGATTCCTCAAGCATTCTTTCACAACACTTTCTTGGTATCTTAGGTAGGGATGGGAATCGAAACGAAAAATATCAATATCGGCTCTTTTGGTATATTGGAACTATTCAATATCTAATATCGATATATCGGAAAGAAAATATTGATATGACGATGTATCGCATTAATTCAATGGATTTTTAAGAATAATTCACAGATTTTTTTGGTATTTTTATAGATTTCTGCATACATAGGTATCTAGTAGTTGATCGTATAGGATTCAAAATTCTACAGATTACACTGTGCGACACAAATTTTTATATAGAATTTCGACGGTTGGTTATGAAAATATAGACCCTCCTGAATAAAGGTGCAAAGTGATTTTTTTTTCTTGAGTCACGTTTTTGTGTAATTAATTATTCAAATAATTTTATGGGATTTCCGTGTTTGTCGACCGATTGGTTTGATTTTTAAGTCCTTTTTATAGGTTTTCCATGCTGCTGAATACATTTTTGAAATAATATTTACAAAATTTTCGCATTGATTTTCTAAAAAATAAACCACTAATGATGCTCAAAAAGTCTTTCAAGGCCGTCACCACGGGGAACCTATTGTGCGGTAGAAATCATCTCGAGCGTTCCTTTCAAGTCGACATTCTAAATTCTGACTTGAAATAGGAAAGCTGGAGACGACTTCTCCCGCACAATAGGTTCCCCATGGCGACGGCAATAAAACACTTTTTGAGCATCATTACTGATTTATTTGCTAGAAAATCAATGCGAAAATTTTGTAAATATTATTCCAAAAATGTATTCAGTAGCATGGAAAACCTATAAAAAGGACTTAAAAATCAAACCAATCGGTCGACAAACACGGAAATTCCATAAAATTATTCAAATAATTAATTACTCAAAAACGTGACTCAAGAAAAAAAAATCACTATGCACCTTTATTCAGGAGGGTCTATATTTTCATAATCAAGCGTCAAAATCCCATATCAAAAAAAAGTCCAAATTTTGTCGCACAGTGTTATAGTAATTTCAAGGATTTAAAATTTTTTTTGTATTTTTAGTGTCTATAAAATGTTATGAAATTTTTAAATATTTTTAGAGATTTCTGTTATTTTTATTGACTGTTATGATTGATAATTTTACTTTGGAATTCAATGTTGATACAATTTTTTGTATTCGAATAGATTTTGGAGGGAACAGCATCTTTCTATTCATATTTATAATTTTTCAAGTATTTTTCGTTTCCATTTAGTGTTTATACGACTTGAAGGATTACATCAGAACTCAAAAACGTACTAACCGCAAATCAGGTTTCATTCATTGATTTGTATACAAACATGGTGCGGAGCGATAAGAACGAATTTTTGAAATAAAATATTATAGATTCATAGAATCCGATGCTCTCGGAATTAAGTTTTATTGATTTTCAAATTTTGTGTATAATTTGTAAATAAATTTAATCTGCTTTCACAAGAATCTGATAAAATTTTAGTATTATTATTCGTATTTACTGAATATTGTGACATGTTCTATAAGATTTAAAGACGCGTACTGACATTATATATTCCTATAAAGATTTCTTGGATTTGACGCTCTCGGAATCGAAATTTCATACATTGTCAAACTTTGTAGATTTATGTAAAAATATATAATCAGCATTTTCAAGTATTAAATAAGATTTAAATATTGTTCGAATTTTTTTCGAATTCGTAAGGCTTTCTAGCTTCAGATATTTCAAGTATTTTTTCTATAAGTTTCTATGATATAGATGTCTAAAATAATGTGTCTAGGAATGAAAAATTTAATAACTTGCAGATTATTCGAATATATCAGGAATTCTGTATACTCTTTGTTTTTGAGAATTTTTTTTTGTATTTTCGGCATTTTTTGCCTGTTGTGAAAATAAAAAAAAAAAAATTAATAGATTTTAGAAATAATTAAATCAGCATTGTCAAGTATGTAATGAAATTTAAGTATTTTTCGAGTTTTTTTGTATTTATTACATATCGCGAGACTTTCTAGGAAATTGAGAGATTTTTACTTCTTTCATTCATTTCAAAAAAGATTTCTAGGATTCAATGCTCAAGGAATCAAAATTTCATTTATTTTAGTATTTTTCGTATTTATTAAGTTACGTAAGATTTGCCTAAAGGTGTAGAGATTTTCGGTATTTTTACAGATTTCTATGTAGATTTCGTATCTTGAATGCTTTGAGAATAGAAGTTTGAATAATTTTTAGAATTTATAAAGATTTTCGATGTAATTAAATAAGCATTCATACCCTTATGCATACCCTTATCTGGTCTTTGAAGTTCGTCAAGGTACAAAAAATTATTACAATTCATTTTACAAAACTGCTATAATAACATTCCATTTCACATTCTTCTTCTTGACTTCATTGGTCGTTGTAGCTTTCAATTTCCAGTATTTACGTATTTTTGTGTATTTCTTAAATTTTTAGGGATTTTCTAGAACATGTAGAGATTTTTAGCATTTTTTTATATTTCTTTATGAATATATGAAATTCAATGCTAGTTTAGTTAAAGTTTTATTAATTTCCAGAATTTTTATGGATGTTCGATACAGTATTTTTGCGTATCTAAAAACTTTATGGAATTTGATATCAAGTTTTAGAAATTTTTGCTCTAGAATTCAAAGTTTTATCAATTGTTGGTCTATTATTTGAATTTTTATAGAAAAATGACTTCATAAATTCCTCCTACTTCATAGATTTTTATTAAAAAATATCAAAAGTTTGTGTTAATTCTATTATTACTACACTAGTCCTTTGCTAAAACGAGCATTTTCTGTTCTTTTTTTCTTATGCTAACGGATCAGAATAGAAACAGAAGAAAGTACTCGTTATAGCAAGGGATTAATGTATTGATTTTAAATTATTTTTATAACGATGAAAATCATTAAAATATCGTTATGAAAGAATCTTAACGTCTATTAAGAATTCCTGTAATTATATATTTTTGCGATTGACAAAATCACAGACAATCTTCTATATGGCCAATGTCACTGATATTTCGAAAATTGAAAAATTTTAAGAAGCACAATGAAATCGATATTTGAGGAAATCACTAACCTGAACACTGTATGCCGAAATGAAAAAAAAAAAAAAAAAAAACGCCAAAACAATAATTCACGTCTTGATTTCTTTTTCACATTAAAAGATTGCGATATCGTTTGATATAACATAGAAAATATTGATATAACAATTATCGACTGATAGTATACCTCTCAAGTTGTGGCTGAACTTGGCCACGCAACAATGACAAAGTTATGTGTAGAGGGTAGAAAAAGAACTAGGGTTGTTGATATTCTATCGATATTTCTGTTTAAAATATCGATATTTTCCTCCGATATTTGATGCACGATATATATCGATAATTAAATCAATTGTCTGATATCCGGTAAAAAAATAAGTTTTGTAAGTAGGTTTTCATTAGTTGCTTCAAAAAATTGAGAACGAAAAATGAAATCATATCGAATATGTAGACGTCAACAAATTTTAAACACTTATTATTGGCGCATACCAACCAAAAGAAAGAAAAATTCCTATGACCAGGGATCGCAGTAGTGAAAAATTGCATGAAAAATAACAAATTAAAGCAATTATTACATAGCATTATTTCCCAAACTTTTGTTAAAACTATCGATATATCGATATTTTACCAGATTCTGAATACCATCGATGTATCGTAATATCGATATTTTACCAGATTCTGAATACCATCGATGTATCGTAATATCGATATTTTTACTTTAAATATTAAGGCGACATTTGATAGTTGAAAAATATCAATAAACATCAAATCTGGCATTTTCAAAAATATCAACATCCCTAAAAAGAACGACAGTCGATACTTACTAACCCTAATATCTCTATGAAAAATTCGATATATCGTACAGAAATATCGATATTCCGATATATTGATACTTAACCCCCATCCCTAAACCCAGATGTTGACTCTCTTATCACTTGCTTTGACTAGCACGTTTCTAGAAATCAGGATTCACTTTCTCAAGCAACTCTAAAGAACTTAAAAAAAAAAAAAACGTTTTCCCATCAAATTTTTGACGAGTTTTGAAGAACCTCTGAACACAATAATTTCAAGCAAGCACAATAGGAATAATTTTAAAAGTTCTTCTTCCTCAACAAACATTCCTTAAAATACTAAAGAATATGCTTAAAAAAGCTTTGCTGCTTGGCAACGAATCATAAAAAAAAAAAAAAAAAAAAAAACCAACCAACAAAAGAAGCACTTTATTCGAGATCACGCAAATTCATGACGCTTTCGCTAGAACCCAGCAAAAAAACCTGTCGTTCGACGCCTTCGATATCGTCTTGGTAATACAAAGACGAAGGCAAATCTTCCGTGAGAAACAAGCCATCTCCAATATCATCGGACGAATCCAGGATCACATCAGTAACGAGGGAATCCGAATGTGCCTCTAAACCAGAATCACTGACCTTAAGCTTAGCAACGTCGAAACGAGTCAAACACGTTCTCGCGGAGCCCTGAATTTTCTCCACCCTCGACTTCCAGACTGGCGACTTCATCAAAATATCCGATTCCACGTTGAGCTCATTTGCGATTCCATCGTCGTCCGAAAAACTCGACTTGGATCTTGACAGTGAAACGTCGTAAGAGGATAAACTCGATGAGGCGCAAAAGTGGTCGATGTATTGGGGCGTGGTTTTCCTGTCGGTTGGGGGAAACGATGAAGCTTGAACGTTGACGACACTCGGAAACATTTCCTCCGAGGCGGTTACTTTTTCGGGATTGTCTCGGTGATGCTTTTTGATGTGAACGTAGAGGCTACTTTTGGCGGAGAATTTGGCATCGCATAGATGGCACTGGAAGCATCGACCCTCTTTATGTGTCAGTCTGTGCTCTTTTAGGTGCTCCGAGCGCATGAAGGCCTTGCCGCACGAAGTGATTTCGCACACGAATTTGCGCTCGTTTGTGTGCTTCTTCTGGTGGCGTTTGAGCTTGCTCGAGGACGTGAAAGCCCATTTGCAGTCCTGAAAACAGCGACGAGAAGGTCCTTTCAATTCTATTTTTTGTGGAGAATCATGGGTTTCTTATTGCTTTCTTGGACATTGCCTTAATAAATGAGAGTTGGTGAATGATAACAAGTAGATGATTGTATTTGAATTTTTGACATAGAACTACATCTTTCCCCTCGATCTGGAGATATATATGAGGGAAGGGGGGGGGGGGTAGAATGTCTCGAAAGGGGATCTGGAGGGTGGGGGTTAGAGTGTTATGAAAATTGGTCACAAAAGGACGTTTGGAAGAATAAGGGGGTAGAAGAAGAATGAAATCTATGAGTATTTGACATTAGCATGTTATTTCAAGACGTACTTCTATGTAGCGGCACACTTCTGTGAGCTGTTATACCTTATTTAATTTCAGGTCAGGATTGCCGAATTGGACATGAAAATTTTTTTGGCGTTAATAAGGGCAGTTCTATCCAATTATCTTGTAACTCCTGGCAGTTTTTACATGAAATTCGTACTTCTGAAAAGGGTAGTAACTGAGATTTAAGCAATGGAAAAGCAGGAGGTAGCATTATAATATTTTTCAAAAATGCAAGATGATGATTTTCCGAATTTCAATAAAAATCTAAAAAAACTTAAAAATAACTGTAAAAATGAGATAAAACATTCAGAAATATAGACAAATTTCTATATAATTTGTATGATGATTGACACTTTGAAAATTTTTGAAATAAACAATACTGTTCATACATTTTTTAAAATAAATAGAAAAAAACTTGCAAAGTATTGAAAATTTATTAAAAAAATGTCTGGATTGGACAAATTTCGATGGAATTTTGAAAGTTTTGGATAGTTTGTATTATGATTACAAATAAAAAAATAATTGAAAAGTTAAAAATACATTACAAATTTGAAATTGTCAAAATTGAAAAAAAAAAAAAAAATCAATAAGATGTTAAAAAATATTCAAAATTTTCGTGGATCATTTATATTATTCTTATTTCTTATAAACATGCATGATACTGTTTTCACAGTGTTCTGCATGGAAATTTAGAAACCTTAAAAAGTATCAAAATTCTTATTAAGAAAGACAAATTACAAACGAATTTTGGAAATATATGATTCCTATCATGCTTGTCATCTTGAAAATTTTGTACAATTAAAAAACGTTGCGTATTTTTTTCGAAATCCTAATAAGATTTGCGAAATTCAAATTTTTAAAGAATCCCAGAAAATGTTCATGAATTTAATAAACTATGTACATATATTTTTCTGGTATAGGCATGAAATTAATGTTTGTTGTATTTTTTAATGAAAAATATCTGGAAAACTCAAAAATGACTGAAAAATTGAGGGAAATCTATAAAAATTGAGACAATTTTTCAAACAATTTGGGGTGTTCAAAATAGTTCGTAGAATGTTTGACATCAGCAAAATTTTTGCGATAGTTTTAACAATTATTGGCGAACTTTGAAAAATTCAAGATATTTGTTGAATTTCAGAAAAAGTTGACAAATTTTCTAGATTATTCATTACCTAACTTGTTTGAAACATACACGATACTGTTTTTACATTTTTGATAAAAATCTAGAATATTTGAAAAGTATTGAAAAATTGAGCATGTGGATTTCAAATGTGTTCTACGCGCAAGACAGTTAAAGAATAAAGGAATACGTGAATGAACTCAACGGGGGCAGAAGAAAATTTTAATCGGTTTTCAAAAACTAAACTTGGGAGATCCCCGAAACTATTTATCTGATTTGCGCCAAATTTTCAGACGTATCGCTCCTTACTTCAACATCGTAAATAAGACAAAAAAATTATTATTTTTAACAAATAATTAATGAACAACAATCTTTTCTTTGGCATATGATCACTTTCCATGTACAAATTTTGAATTTTAGAATAAGAGCCTTTTTCATTTCATAAAAAAAAACTCTTGAAAATTTTTAACTAACGAATTTTTTTAATTAACATTATTTTAAATCGATATTCTTAGTCAAACATTATTTTAACTCTTTTTTCTCACATAAAAATTCTATAGTATTGTTTGACTTGGAATATCGAATTCAAATGTGAAGTTGAAAAATTATTTTAACCCAGTGAATGGCAAAAAAGAAACTTATAAGTTTAACAATTTTTGAAAAAATTTGTAAATTTTCAAGTAGTTTGCATTAGATTTGAAACTTTGGAAACTTTCAAACATTAAAAAGATTCAAAATTTAAGAAATAATCAACTCTGAGAAATTTGTTTAATTTGTAACATTTCAGAAAATGTATATAAATTTTGTAGATTCTGTCTATTATTATTTTCATTTGACATATGCATGATAGTTTTTTTTAAATCTTTCAAATAAAATTTGGAAAACTCCGAAGAACTAAAAAATCAAATCAAATCTTGATGAGTTAGACAGATAAGATTTAAAATTTCAGAAAATACGAAAACATGTAAAATCACATGCATTCTGAATTATTTTCTTCAATTCTTAGATTCCTTTAATATTCAGAAAACGTTCATAAATTTTGTAAATTGTAAATAACTATGAAAATCGAGAAAACTACAGAAATTGTAGCATACCTTTGAAATCTTCAAAAATAAGCAAACTTGTTTTTAAAATTTTCAGACTTGGCAACCCTTTTTTAAAACTAGAATTCCTAAAAATCACGACATTACAGGAAAAACAACCACCCTAATTATCATCCCTGTAGATGTTAGCGAAAATCAGATCGTAAAAACCAACTTGAACCTTTCCAAATCCCATATTAATGAATTACCTGAAAAGTGCAGAGATAGGGCTTACACCCAGTGTGAGAACGCATGTGAGCTTTGAGCCGACAAGGCTTGTCGAAGACTTTGTCACAACCTGGCCAGGAACACTTAATGTCGCTTTCCTTGTAACTGTGGCAGCGCTGGTGCGACGTCAGGGCGTTGCTACTATAATAACGCTTGTCGCAACCCTCGTGGTTGCAAACGTATGGCGCGTGGCTTTGGTCGTGGGATTTCATGTGCACCTCTAACGAGCGCTTCGTCTGAAACTTTTCCTGGCACTCCGGCACCTGGCACGTTATACGACTCGGGCGGTTGTGGAGTTTTTCGTGGCTGTACAAGTTATAAATCGTGGTGAATTTG
Source organism: Platygaster robiniae (assembly GCA_028476575.1). Lineage (NCBI taxonomy): Eukaryota > Metazoa > Arthropoda > Insecta > Hymenoptera > Platygastridae > Platygaster > Platygaster robiniae. The sequence continues at coordinate 30,872,773 of CM052019.1, forward strand.
CGTTTGCAACCAGGTACTTTGCAGGCGTAGTCTTTTCTCTTCAAGTGCGTTTCCTTGTGTCGCTTGAGTTTGAATTCGGAGTAGAATGCCCAGGTGCAGCCTTCATGGTCACACTGGAAAAAGAAAGTTGAATTTTTATTTACACGCACCCACACACACGCACACAAACAAACAAACACGCGCGCATGCGACGCGATCTGAGAAAAGACACCTAAGCCGCATAACGAAGATTTTTCAAGAGAAGCAAAAGAAGAGGCGAAGAGCCGATAGGCCCTTTCTATATTCCTTACTCTCTCTTTACATACACTACTGCACACAATCTGTTTTAGTGACCAGAACAGGTAGTGTCCTGAGTTTGCTCGAGCTTGCTGATATGATGCGTGTAAATGTGTGTATTAAGAGAAAGAGGGCCCAAACATCTTTTGAATGCGATTCGTTTAGAGCCTTATTTCATAAAAAAATCATCGATACAAAATTTTTTGACTTGACAATTGTAAAGAGATAAATCATTACCTTAAAAGGCCTGATGCCAAAGTGCCCAAGAAGGTGCCCTTTGAGAGCAAAAAGCTTTGTGAATCTTTTCGCGCAGTCCTCCCGAGGGCAAAGCCAAACCTTGCCATGTTCCGAACACTGCAAGTTTTCCTCTGTAATGCCCAGATCCTCCAACGCCCTTGTTATTATCATCTCGTGTCGACTGCTTTGGCAACTATCCGCTTTGGACAACTTCGGCATGTTTCTTTTTGCCTGAATGAACTCCAAAGTCCTCCCTTCGTACACATCTTCTTTGTTCCCCGTGTTAATGACTATTTGAGTGATGTTTGACGTCTTATTTCTAGAAATTGCGAGAACTGTCATGACTCCAGTGCCGGTTTTCTTTTTCTTTGCCTGCAATTTCCTTTTCTTGGTTTTGGCTTCCGTTTCGTTTGATTCCATCATCGAAGGATCAACGTCTAATTTTTTAGGCAAAGTTTCATGTTCCTCCCAATCCAAATTTTTTTCATGGAAATCCTCGAGCTCTTGACAAGCTACTTTTTCTTTGAGTAGATTGTACTCATCCAGATCCAACTCCGCATTCAAAGGGTCCAGCGGGAAATAATCGGTTGTTTCTTCTGTGGAAAGTTTAACGGAGTTGTGGAGAATGACTTGGTCAACGAAATCTGCGGACGTGGTTAATTGAGCGTTTGAAGATGTGATGGTGGTTGAAGGGAGGACTTCGTTGGCGAGTGCCATGACGTCGGGTGGAAGCGTTAAAGAGTCCAAGTTATCCAAATGGAATTCGGGCAATATGAAAACTTCGTCTGCCAGTGCCTCTGAACTTTCGCAAAACGCGTCTTTCTCGCAGTTTGACAAATTGTCGCCGTGCAGCTCTTGCAAGATTGGGTCGAATTCCATTTTTTCCGAATTATCTGGAAAATATTTTTCATGCCAATAACTTGTATGCTGATAAGTTTTATAGAGAACTTAAAAAACTGGTGGATGTTGATGCAGAGAAAAAAACTCTATTTTCGTAAAATATATCCTGTCTGTTTCAGTACTACTTGTCTATTTATTCTTAAGTATTTTCAATTAACTGAAAACTGCCTTGTTTTTTTTACGAAATTATTAAATAAATCAAAAATTTGTTGATTGAATTGGGATCATCATATAATTAGAATTTTAACAGATATAAAATAAAAATTCTACATTATACAACATTGAAATAATCAATAGTATATTGCTCCGAGGTACACACGATACTTTTTGCCTCGAAAACAGTAAAAATGAGTGTATCAAAACTGTTTCGACATGGGAAATGAAGTATTGAAGGTCGACACGGAGGCTGGAGAAAATGACAGTCAGCAGAAGAAAGGGGGGGGGGGGGGCTCTTTCTGGTTATCTGGGTTTCCAAGGAGGCAAAAGAGCCCGTCTTTCACCTCGCCGATTGTCATTTGTCGACAGCCTGCGAATGCTTCATTTGTCACTATCGAAACGTGTTTTGAAACGCTCCTTTTTAGTGTTTGAGAAGCAAAAAAATCTTCTGAATGGTGTAGAATTTTTGAATTACCATTTAAAAATGATTTTGCAAGTAATTTTGAATATGAAGAATTAAAAAAAAATTAGCTACTTGAAAGACGAAATTTAAAATTAACTGAAGAAAATTTCCGAATTGTTGTATTATCCAACTTTTTTTTTTATTTAAAAAAAATACTAGTAATTGAATTTATATAGATTTTGTAGAAATTTCATTACCAAAATTCGTAAATATTTACGAAGATTCATGTATCATCAAATTTGTTTTGAAAATAAGGTATAAATAATTTTACGCGAAATCAGCTATAACGAGCGCTGTACGCCGCTTGTGAAGTGATGGTAATGTTCCCGTTTACCAACCGTGTGTATAATAATCAAAATCGGCCATAATGACCCTATTATGACTCTCTAAAACTGAACATAATGAGATTTTTTTTCTTCGATTTCCGAAATTTAAGAAAAAAAGAAAAATTCTCATTATGTCCAATTTTTGAGGGTCACGATTGGGGTCTTCATCGCCAATTTGACCATTATGCACACAGTCGGTAAACGAGAACATTACGATCATTTCACAGACGACCCTCATCGCTCGTTATTGCTGATTTTGCATAAAATATCGTATGCGCCTCGGAAAATACATGGCCGTCTTCATGTGCCGATCGTGGTGTTTTCAGAACGCGCCGTCCTGAAAAAACCACGATCGACCCATAATGACGGCCATATATACCTCGGAGTGTAATATACTATTAAACCCAAAAACCCAATAATATCTGAAACTTATGGAAATTTGAAGTTTAACATTTGTAACAAGAACGCAGCAATTTTAAAAAATCTATAAATATAAATTCAAGGACCAAAAAAAAATTCAATCTGAATTGATGAATAACAGTATTTCTATTATTTATAATTTTAAAAATCTTCATAGTTCTAACATTTAAATTACAGTTCTCGAGTTCAAAAATTTTTTAGATAAAACATCAGATTAACTAGCTGGGAGAATATTAAAATTTATAATCATAATTAAGTATAAAAATTTAAGAAAAATATATAAAAAAAGAATTGGGTATAATTTTATAAAAAATTATAATCTTTGTAGGATGAAAATTGTAATTTCGAGACTTAAAATTCAAAAATGTGCCACGTCCCCAATTTTCAAACATTTCAATTTTAAGATATTGAAATTGTAAGTATACAACTGAATATATATACATTTTGTGATAGTTGCATTTTCAAAATTTGTTAAAACTTTTCGAAATATTGTTATCATTCAAGTTATTTTTAAAAGTAGGTATGAAGAGAAAAATAGAAACGATAATTGCAGAAAATTATAGTCTTCATAGATTCAAAATTGAAGTTATAAGACTTGAAATTCAAAATGTATCCAATATATAATTTTCAAAAATGTTTGATTGAAAGGTATAAAAATAAAAATAAATAACGTTAATTTGACACCTTCTGGATTTGACAGATAATGATCGAAAATCTCGATTGTAATTAATTAGAAAGGCTCGTTTAGAAATCTTACATCTGTATTCAAAATTTCTGATTAATTAATGTTTTAAAAGAGAAAAAAAACATTGAAATCCAAAAAGCAAAGGACTGGAATACAAAAATGAAGAAACAAAATTCAGATTCAGAAATGACAAATTTGAGTTATTCGACTTAAATAAACAAAAAAAGTTCGCAACGTTGATAATTAAAAATTTTCAAACACTAATTTACAATTTCAATTTAATGCAGCCTTTTTTTGGTCTTATTTGTCAAATTCTACAGTATTTTCAATAAAGAGAAAATTACCTAATGCTGTTGCTCAATGAATATAAATAATATTCGAAAATTGATTTAAATTATGAAAATCATACAACAATAATTTTGAATAAAAATAAAATAGACATCATACATGGAGAAAAGCTTACACTAATATTTACTCTAGCCCACACGACTCAGTCGTGTAGCGACACGAATCATTATTTTTTCGGCAGTAACCAGCAGTGCCAGCTACACGAACGCCAATAGAGTAATGTGTAGTGCCAACCGCACTACTCTTTACTCTTTCTACACGACTGAGTCGTGTGGACTGCACGAATGAGTCTCGCAGGCCGCACGAATCAGCACAAATGTTTCCGGCGTTCGCTGGATTTAATATTTATTTGATTTAATATTTCACATTTCCATTTATGTGAATTTGAAAATTATTGTGATGATAAACATAATTTTTTTTTTTATTTCATCATCAATTACATTCATGCGAATGAATAAGGATAGGTAAATAAATATTTTAAAAGAAAGCATATGATATTTTTGCATGTTACTCATATAGCTTAGACAAATATTGCTTTTTGTTTTCGTGCGTTCAGATTTTTCCTTGGCGAACGCCGGAAACATTCGTGCTGATCGCGCGGCCCGCAAGACTCATTCGTGCAGTCCACACGACTCAGTCGTGTAGAAAGAGTAAAGAGTAGTGCAGTTGGCACTACACATTACTCTATTGGCGTTCATGTAGCTGGCACGACTATTTACTGTCGAAAAACGAATGGTTCGTGTCGCAATACGACTCAATCGGGTATTAACTTCGATTTTTTTTGTTACACGACTGAGTCGTGTGGGCTAGAGTAAATATTAGTGTAAGATTTTCTCCGTGTATAACATTAAGAAAATTAAAAATTTTTTAAATAGTGCAGAATTTTTCAAGTAGAATATAAAAATGATTCAACATGGTATTTCGAATATAAAAAAATGAAAATAAAAATAAGGCTACTTAAAAAACAAAATCTAGGACTCAATTTAGGTGACTCAGAATCTACTGTAGTGCGAGAAAGACAAACAGAAAGGGAATCGGTGGAAAGGAAGGAGGACGAAAGGAGAACGTCTTCCAAGTCACCTTAAGGCACTTACTAAATTTTTCAATTTCTTGTTTTTTTTTTTTTTTTCCGGAATTAAAAAGGAATTTCTGTAACTTAAAATATACATATTTTGTGAAAATTCCATTACCAAAATTTGTTAACGTTTCAAAGAATCAAGAAATTTCATTATAATTTTATTTGTTTTGAATAGTAGGTGCAAGTAATTTTAAAAGTTTAAAAGCCACAAAAAATCTAAAACTTGAAGATAAAAAGTTGAGAATTAGAAACAATCAGACAGCAATTTCTAAAAAACTTAAAATTTGAAACCGAGTACGAAAAAAATGTATTGTATATGAATTGAAGTATAGCAATATTGTAATAATAAATAAAAATTCTTTTGTAATTTGTAATTGAAAAATTAAATTAACGATTGGGAAAATAAGAAGTTATAATTATAAAAATATAATAGTTGAATATAAAAAAAGTTACATAAAATGGAATATAAAATATTAAAAAGTAGAATATAAAAAAAAAGATATAAATATTCTAAAGAAAAAAGCATAAAAAACAGAATATGAAAAATTGAATAATATTTATTACATAAATTATTGACATTTATATTTATGGTCTTTAAACTTTAAAAATTGCAATCCCAAAACTTTAAATAAAAAAATGCATCACATTTCTGATTTTCACAAATGTTTAATTCAAAGATATGAAAAATAACAGTGAAAAATTTTAATTTCTTTTCTAACTCACATACTTACTGCAGTCTTACTTCAAATTAGTATAATTTAATTATGATAATATTCACGACATTATTATTTATAATAACAACATTTATTATAACAATAATATTTATCATAAGATATCATTGTATATTATAATTTTATTTACAAAAATGACTTTTTTTTTTAAAATAGCGTGGTACTCCTTATATACTAACAAATAATTTATTTAAAATATAATCTCGTGTAAATTTTGAATTTGTATGCATGTATTACACATTAGTAATATTTCAATGCAACATTTGTTGTAGAAATAATGTTTATATTCAATTTTTTGAGAAAATATTACACTTTTTTGCCTTTTAAATGCTTTCTGTGCATTTTTACTTAATATGTGATGCTAAATGCTCTAGCATGACAAATATGAGGGGCATTCTACGTCAAAAGTTCTCAACTCAAAAACCTTATGTTTCAGATTTTGATGAAACCTTGTGCATTTGTTGTACTAACGAAGTCCAATCACTTTGCAAAAAGAGGGGCGGAAACATGCACGGGTTGCAGTATTACAGGGGTCAGGATTTCATCATTTTTTCCACTCGCCAAATCACTTTAAATTATAAGTCTAACAATATTTCGTTTACAAAAAAACAACCTGAGTGTTTATTATGGTATTTTTTCTGAACTATTTGAAAAAAAATTATTGTAAAAATCCACGATCAATATTTGATAAAATTTTTCAAATAAATAATTTTTTTGATGTTTTTATTGGGTATGGGAATAAGTTTCCGCTGTTTTTTGAATGAAGATTGTTGTTTATTTGAACAATGAAAAATATAGTTACTTTATTCAAAGTATGCACCATTGGAAGCGATTACTTTTTCTCATCTCTCAGGTAGTAAACGGACTCCTCGGCGAAAAAATCCTGGTTCTTTTGATTCGATCCATTAATCAAGCCATTTTTTGATATTTTCATAAGAAGTGAACCGTTCTCCAGTAAAGGCCGATTGCATGGATCGGAACAAATGGAAATCTGAAGGGGCAATATCTGGGTAATGCGGCGGGTGGGACAAGATTTCCCATTTTACTCCTTCCAAATATTTTTTTACCGGTTTGGCTATGTGCGGTTTTGCGTTGTCATGCAGCAAAATGATCCGATCGTGTCTATCGTTCCATTCCGGCCGTTTTTCCTTCAAAGCTCGATTCAGACGGATGAGTAGTAGTCGGTAAACATCTCCAGTGATTGTTTCGGACGATTTGAAGAGTTCACAATAAATGACACCACTCTGATCCCACCAGATGCACAACATAACTTTTGAAACGTGAATACTCCATTTTGACGTCGATGGACCTGGTTCACCTGGCATCACCCAATGTTTGGTCGCTTAGGGTTATCGTAGCAGATCCATTTCTCATCCCCCGTGATAATGCGATGCAGAAAACTCTTTCTTTTTTGTCTTTCGAGAAGCATCTCGCACGTCACCTACAAACACCAAACGTCTTCCAATGTCCCTTTCTCTCAGTTTATGTGGCACCCAAGTTCCAGCTTTTTGGACCATTCCCATGACGTGCAGGCGTTTACCAATGGTAGATCTGTCAACATCCAATTCCTCCGACAATTCTTCTAGGCTTTGACTTCCATCTTCATCTAGTAATTCCCGTAGTTGTCAATCATCGAATTTTTTCGGGGCCCCCTCACGTTTTTTATCCGTAACATCGAAATTTCCATCTTGAAATCGCCTAAATCACTCTCTGCAAGTCTTCTCAGACGGAGAATGATCACCGTAAACACTGAGCATTATTCGATATTTTTTAGGAGCACTTTTCTTTAAAATGAAATAATGAACTAAAACTTCCCGCTAATGCTGCTTATTCGGTATAAATGTCGACATATTCAAGACCGGAAAAAAAATAGCGTTCACGTTTCAAACGAATGTCGACTACTGTGTTCGAGAGCCTACCCATGCACCCTTCAGTTCCGAGAAATGTACCTCAGCGAAATCAAAAATAGTATTTTCAAGGACATCTATTCGAAAATAGCGGAAACTTATTCCCATGCCCAATACTATTCACACCTCCAGGGATTTTCAATTTTTTTGCTCACAATGGAGCTCATTTCCTCCTCTACAAGAAACAAAAAAAATTTTGTGGGCAAACGTCGATTAATGTGTTTATTTGAACAGAGAAACTGTCGCGTCTATGGCGCTTGAATCGCCTATTATTTGCCGCGGTGCGGTTCTTTTGGCTGGCATAAATTGTTACAGTAATAATTCATCATACGTATTAGGCAAAGCATTATAGAAAAACATATTTAAACGGGTTCTACGATGGAAAAAAAACCATTTGATAATATTAATAATTATGGTTTCGGTTAAAAATATTTTCAAAATTTTAGCCATCTGTGAAATTCGAGAGAAATTTGAAAGAAACGACAAAAAATCATTATTCAGAAGCGGCTTACTTTTCACCTATAATTAAAAAAAAAAAAAAAACATTAAATCTTCAAATCTAACTCTGGAACGTCATTTGAGTGAGTGTCAAAAATGTCCCCATGTAGGCTTTTTAAAAAATTTTGTGGAGTCACTTTGCTACGATCAGAATTTTGCAAACAGAGAGTATCAGAGCTGGCAAACAACTGATCGAAGTATGTTCATTATGCACTAATACATCAAATTTCGAAGATTTTGTAGACGAATTTTGTGATAGTTTTTTCAAATTAAAAATCTATACTTTAATTGTTAAACAACAGTCGAATTGTTTCAAACAACGTATGCAAAGATAAAAACGGTCAATGATCACACGGAGCCAAATTCTTTCATGTATCAAAAGTTTAATAATCGGATCAATATTTCGACCTTACATCAGGTCCTCTTCAGGATCCTTATAAAATTAAAACAAAACCAAATTTTTAACAAACAATCATTTGAAATTACATTTTAACATAATTATCATCCAATCTACTTACAATTATATATAATGTTCACGTCATAAATCTGTGATTGATATTAAAGGTTTCCGGTTCAAGTCGACCATCGTTGAATTCACAAAAACAATCACAATTAATCAGTAAAAAATCGTCGTCATCTTAATGAAATTTCAAATAAATCAAGAAATTGTGTGCTCAATATGTGTACAGCAACACGTACTCATGACGACTAGCCATCAAATAAAGTCACGAAGGAAAAAACTCTCATCATCAAAACACACTGGAAGCTTATCAATTCTTGTAATCCTAAACCAAACCCAAATATCTATCATATATACCATTCAAATTTCTTATATCTTCCTGTTTATTCAGAGTATTATCTATCTTCTTAATGAAAATCATCTCTGAAAAGTCCCTTTTAAATTTATTCAGTCTCTGTCTAAAATTTCAACTTTCTCCCAGTCGAATTCATGTCCTGTATCCATTTTATGATTAGTCAAAACACTATGGTTGGACGGAATTAATTTAATATTATTTCCGTGTTCCTTTATTCTCGTTTTAAAGTTTCTCTTTGTTTGTCCAACGTAACAAAATTCACAATCACCACAATTAATTTTATATACAACTCCTTGTTGATCAAAAAATGGTAAATCTTTCCCTCTCCTTATAATTTCAGTATTCAATTTGTTATCAATTCTATTAATAATCTGAATATTATATTTATCAAAAATTCTTTTCAATTTCATGTTCAAGTTCTCAATGAAAGGTAATACTAATCTTGTTCCCTCTACAACAGTTTTTTTCCGATCATTCTTATTAATACCCTTCAAAAAGTGAATCCTTTTTCTAATGTGTCTATTAATGTAAGTTTCTGGATAATTATTAATTTTCAAAATATCTATGATTCTCTTAAAATTCTAATTGTGAAACCTATAATCTGCTAATTTTATATTTCTATCATCCAAATTTATGACAGTTCCTATCTTCTGATGTAAAGGATGTCTTGAAAAATAATTAATAAATCTTTCTGAAGATGTTGGTTTCGAATACCAATCGATATCCGTGTCAACACCATTTCTACATATTTTCAATTCTAAGAAATTTATAGTCTGATTTTCCTCCAATTCATACGTAAATTTTAATCTAGGATGGTAAGAATTGAAAACCGAAAGAAATTCAAAAATCTCATCCTTCGGTATTAACGCTAAAATGTCATCCACAAATCTCACCAACAACGGACAATCAAACTTCAGGGACTCCAAACAGGAAACCTCCAAATCCTGCATCACCAAATCCGCCAATATAGGCGACAACGGCGAACCCATAGGAGTCCCAAAAGTCTGCTCATATAATTGTCCATCAAAACTGAAACTCGTGGATTCCATCAAAATCAAAATACAATTGATAAATTCATGCTCAGGAATTTTAGTCACTTTACTTAAAAATTCTTTAAATCTCTTTTTCAAGGACAAATACACTAAATCTTTAGGCACATTAGAAAACAGATTAGAAACATCCAAAGAAACAAATACATGATCGGAAGGAATTTTTAAATCTTTAATTAATTTTCTCAATTCTAAACTACCTTTAATATATGTCTTAGATTTCGGTAAACTCTTACTCATCAAATCTTGTAAAAACTTGCTCAATTTATACGTCGGACTTCCAATAGAAGAAACAATGATTCTCAATGGATTACCCAACTTATGAATTTTTGGCAAGCCGTATGCCCTAGGGAGACATCCCCCACTCTCCATAATTGATATATATAATTCATAAGTTATGTAATCCATTTTCAACCATCTTTTGAGAATATCATTACACTTATTTCTAATACTATTCAAAGGATTCCTCCCTATAACTTTATAAGTAGTGTCATCTTCCAATAAACCTTTCATTTTCGATAAATAATCATTTCTGTACATAACTACTGTAGCTCCTCCCTTATCCGCCATTGTGACAAACAAATCCTTATTCCTCTGAAAAAATCTTTTTGTCATCTCAAAATTATGCATAATGAACTTCTCATAAAACTTAAAATGTACATCCGAATGATAATATTTAGAAATCTCATTTAAAGCCTTTATTCTCATTTCATTCCTAATTTTTTGGTCAAAAAAGAATAATTTAGTTTCAATCTCTTTCATAAATTCAATAGTCTTTATCTTTTTGTTCGATATAAAAGGAAAATTAAACTTATCTCCCAAGAGCCAAAGTAAATTTAACAAATTCCGGCAATTCAGTTTTCGTCAAATTAGAAATACCTTTCTCATTCATCTGAAATTGAAATATGTCCTGTTTATAAATAAGGTCATCAAATTTCTTCCTAAACTTTCGGAATTGTTTATCAAAGGCTCTTATTCAACGATGGTCGATTTGAACCAGAAACCTTTAATATCAATCACAGATTTGTGACGTGAACATTATATATAATTGTAAGTAGATTGGATGATAATTATGTTAAAATGTAATTTCAAATGATTGTTTGTTTTAATTTTATAAGGATCCTGAAGAGGAAATGATGTAAGGTCGAAATATTGATCCGATTATTAAACTTTTGATACATGAAAGAATTTGGCTCCATTGGCTCATTGACCGTTTTTATCCTTGAATACTGTTCTGGACGGAGCGCTTGGTCAATTAAAATTTATTCAACGTATGCAAAATTTAAAAAGTGGAGAATTCATCGTTACTTGTGATTTTGCTGAAAATCATGCATTCGTAGCCCAAAACGTTGCACAGTCTTTTCATTGGAATAACGATCAGATGACAATTTTCACGATTGTTTTTTTATTTCAAAGACGACGAAAAACTTGTACATGGCAGTGTGTCAATTTTATCTGATAATGTCAAACATGATACAGTCGCTGTTCATTTTTTTCAAAAATTGTTGATAAGATATTTGAAAGAAAATTTTTAGCTCTCAAAAATTTATTATTTTACCGATGGAGACACTTAAAATTTGAAAAACAAGTTCAATTTTCAAAAACTTTTGCATCACGAAAATGATTGTGATGTCGAAGCTGAGTGGCATTTTCATGCGACTGCACGTGGCAAAGGTCCCTGTGATGAGATCGGATGGAATCTAAAACGATGGGCGATGCATGCCAGCTAACAAGAGTTCTAAAAAAACTAGATTCAGAATTGCAATGCATTTTAATTTGGGCAAAAGAAAATTTCAAAGAGAATCACATTTTTTCAGTTTAAAAGAAAGTCATGAATTATTAGCTAGCGAACTTAAAAATAGATTTGAATCGGCGAAAACAATTCCTAGGACTCAAAAGTATCACTCTTTCATTCCGATTCTAACAAGTCAAATTGAAGTTCGGAGATATTCTTTTCAGAATCGCGGTGAAGTTTTTCCCAAAATTGAGAAAAGACATAAGAAAAGTAAAGCTATAAAGTTTTCTCAGAATCATGTGAAATCACGAACAAAGTAATAACTTGTAAGAAAAGAATGATTTTTTATAATAAACGAATATTATCAACACCATTATAAAAGAACAATATAGATACAAATAGTAAGAGCAAGACTATTTCCTTATACAAATTTGCGACGATAATTTAAACTAAATTTGTAATGAATAAAATATGACCATTTTACAGTATTTTTGATTGTCTCATTATTAAAAATCGAACTCCGATTGCTTCATTGCAGTCTTATGAGCATTTTCTCCAATATAATTCTTCTTTAACTTGTTTTCTCAAAAATGCGTTGTACACCGGCCTAGTGAACCGCACCGTAGCAAATAGGCGCGTCAGGCGCCATAGACGCGACAGTTTCTTGGTTCAAATAAACATATTAATTGACGTTTGCCCACAAAATTTTTTTTGTTTTTTGTAGAGGAGGAAATAGGCTCCATTGCGAGCAAAAAAAATTGAAAATCCCTGGAGGTGTGAATAGTAAAAGCATAAAAAAAATTATTTATTCGAAAAATTTTATCATAAATAGTGATTGTATATTTTTACAATAATTTTTTTTCGAAAAGTTCAGAAAAAATACCATAATAAATACTCAGGTTCTTTTTTTGTAAACGAAATATTGTTAGACTTATAATTTTAAGTAAATAGGTGGATGGAAAAAATGCTGAAATCCTGACCCCTGTAATACTGCAACTTGTGCATATTTTCGCCCCTCTTTTTGTACAGTGATTGTACTTCAATAGTAAAACAAATTCACCAAGTTTCATTAAAAATCTTAGACATTTTTTAGGGTTTTTGAATTGGGAACACTGGACGTAGAATGCCCTATAATTATGTTTTGACAAAATGGATAAACGAAAAAATTGAATATGCAATATCAAGACGTTGTACAAGTATGTAAGAATTGCATGGCTGCAAATAAAATCATACACAAATAATAATGTAAATAAATGGTGTATACTAAATATAATGATAAAATTATTAATAGAATGAATAATAAAAATAATAATATATATATTTGGAAAATTTTTATATATTTTAATATATAAAATATATGTTGTTATACATACTAGATATGGAATACCAGTTTTCAAAAGTTAATGTAAAAATAATTATATACAATACTTCGATTTTTAGAATAATTCCATAACAATAATATTATCAGACAATAGGAAAAAAAATTATAATTTCACAATTTTTACAGTAAGTAGTTTATCTCCTGAATACCTACACTAACTTTGAAATTGAACAAATTTCAATCAAGTTCTAGACTATGACCCTGTAATAAACTTAATATTTCAATGCAATATGAAGTGTAAATATGATGTCCATAGTTGATTTAAAAATATTCATCTATTTCTGCATCAAATGTGCTACATATTTTTTTAGAGTGAAGATCAAATATGAAAAACTTTAGTAATAAAATAAATTTCGATAACAATGAATTGAAAAATTAATAATAATAAACGTGGTGTAACAGCGCTCTGCGCAAATTTAATTAATATCGCACCGGTAAATATAAATAATATTAAAAATATTATTAATAATAAAATATTATTTGTTAATTATATTATTATACTATTATTATATATAATATATTAGTGTAATTAATAATAAAAATAATATTATTATTAATAATATTATATTACAAATATGATAATATTTATGACAACACTTATTACAATAAGAATATTTAATTTAACATTTATAATCTTTACTGTTATAATAATTTCAATATTATATCTGTGGCTTCCTGCCATAACAGAGAAAGTCACTTCTGCTATAAGGCTCATTTTACATGATATTCTGATAAAATTTTAAACATTATGGCATGTGCGACTTTCTCCGTTATGGCCGGAAGCCACAGATATATTAAATAAAAAAAAGCATAATGTACTACACATATACTAGCAAAGTAATTTATAGAAAGTAGAATGTACTATATGTTTTAATTTTTTAATAGGGAAAAAATACTTTATCAAAATAATGGTAAACATGTAATATATTAAGGTAATTTCAATAATTTTATTACATATTTAATTAACCTTTTTTATTAAAAATGCATTTCATGCTTTTTCTAGTTATTATTAGATACTAAATGCGCTAGCTTGACAGATAATTTATATTTCGATAGAATTATTCAAAGACATAAAATAATATGATATAATAATATAATGAATATCATTGGGCTGAAGATATAACTATGTGTAAATAATAGATAATATAATAAATTATGATTAACGGTGAAAATATTTATGTAATTTTCATTACAAAAATGACTATAGTATGAATAATAAAATACATATGTAATAATTAAGTAAAAGTGCACACAGGCCATTTTTTAATTGACCTTAAAAATATTTAAAATATCTAAAATCAGTAAAAATTTTAGTCATTAAGAAGTTGCAAGCGCTTTTCGATTTTTCTTTCCTGAAAAGAAGTGGTCATTGTGTAATGTTACTGAAAATTATAATGAAGATAGATTATTAACTATTGTCACGTTATAACGATAACATTATTTCACTAATAACTATCCAATTTTGACAGTAAGTAGTTTATCTCGTAAAGATCTATAATAATTTTGAAATTGAATGAATTTCAATGAAATCCTAGACTGTATGACCATGTAATCAACGTTACATTTCAATGCAACATAAAGTATAAAAATAAAGCCTATATTGAATTTTTTCACAAAATATTTATCTTTTTGTGTATCAGGTGCATTCTAAATTTTTTTACACTCAAGATCAAATATTGAATGCATGATCTTTATAGAAAAAATTGAATTTAGACAAGAATGAATTGAAAAGAAAATAACATTGTATAAGGAAACATTCCAAAAATTTCGTTCTTGATAGTAAAATTCTTGTCGAATTCCTAGTCAAATGTGTTATTGCATGACAATCGTTGCAATTGGTTTTAACCAGGGGGTGCTCACTTTCATTTGACTCCACTGTTACCAAAAACACCGCTGGGCACCACAGTGTGTTACTATGCATGGGAATAGGATTTGGAATTGGTGGTGTTCGGGGGGAGTTCAGGGGCGCGGGGAGAGGACATGCGCGAGGAGAAAAGGACACGATGAGGAATGAGCGAGAAAGAACATGACATTCAGACTATATCTATAAATCTTATTTTTACGCGCATGAATTCGTGTGAGTGTACTCACACGAATTCATGCGCTTACACTTCCTGGCACTTTCAAATGCCCACAAATGCCTGGCCGTGTCTACAATTACACGCTCACGAAACTCGTCTTGATTTTGACCGAAGTGTGTACCCCTTGGTTTTAACATTAAACATTCCAAAAATATAATTGGAATCCCAGGGGTGAATGTACAATCATAAATGAATTTAACGAAATTTATATATTATTTTCAGGTTAAAATATTTTAAAAAATGCTAACCCAAAAAACCTTGTTTTTCGCAAAAACTCAGTTAAAAAACACGAAAACTGATATCACACGAAGTATACGAAAAATACAAAGGTACCCAAAGTCTGACTTTTCGTGTAACACGGAGTAGACAAATGGTGCAAATAAGCACTGCCAAAAAATATATTCCTACATTATTAACTATCGTAAAATTATAATAATAATAACAAATATTATTTAATAAACAACCGTCCAATCTTGCCAGTTAGTAGTCTATGTCGTCAATTCCTATACTTACTTTGTGATTTATCGAATTCCAATGAAATCTTATGAAATTAAATTTGGCTGCTTCAACAAAATGTAGCCCATTTCCACGGAGAATCTAAAGAAAATTCGTCCCTCAAAATCATTCGCACTGTCATTGTCGAATTCGCAAATTTGTAAACTGTTGGAAACAAGAGAATTATATTATTTACATTATGTATATGCCTATATAAAACACCAGAAATCGCACGTCTTACATAACAATTTAACGTACTTCGATAAGAATTATCACGCTGTGTAGCAATAATGGCCCAGTTTGAGGTCGGGAATTTTCGCTGTTTGTTTTTTTATCGCAAGAGTTTTTTTTTGCATTCTTTTACACTTTCCCTCGGCGGCATGACAACGAGATTTTTCAGAATCGAGAACGAGTCGACGATAGATTTGACTAATGCACTGTTTCTCGACATGCTTTATTTGAAGAGATTATCGACTTGCGAAATAATTGGGATGTAAATATACCTATATTATTCGGGTGATAACCTCAAAATGGCACTGACCGCAAATTTTCATCGCATCGCGTTAGTAGATTTAACGATTTCGGGAACGTCGAATGAACTTTACGGAGATAGGATTTCGATGATGCAAATTTATTAGTTAAATTATTTATTTACGAACAGATGATTAGCGGTTGAGTAGTTAATTGCAATTTAATTGTTGGGTTTGTAATTGATATAGAGTTGGATAGAGTACTTGAAAATTGAAGTGGTTTGTGATGATCATTCAGTGATCATTGGTGGTTTTATTGATTGTGCAGTGTGCTCAACTGTCAGCAGCGGGCCTACTCTTGAAAACTTTCTTGTACGAGAAACAGGGTACGTATGGCGTTTTCAAGTGACCGATCCGGAGCAGATCTAGAGCATATTTTTCTGCTGATACGTGCTCAAATATGCCTAGATATGCCTAGAAATTGCTCTCAGAGCACTCCGAGAGCAGTCACCTGAAAACGCTATGGACACGTTTTTGTTCGCACACTTTGAAAATTAGTGTCTATGAGCTCTCATAGACGCTACTTTGTGTATTGTGCGAGCAAAAACGTTTCCAAACTACGTACCCTGGCGAGAAATCGTGAAATTTGGGGTTTTTAAGCTTATTTTGTTGGTACGTACCAACAAAACAGGCTTAAAACACCCAAACTTCCCTAGTTCTCGTACACTGAGGAGGATTAGATCGCTTCTAAATTTGGGGGATTTAAGCTTGTTTTATTGGACCGGTCCAACAGAACAAGCTTCACTGGGAAAAAAAACCCGTCGTATTAACCGTAAAATCCGGTTGTGCCAATGTTGATGCAAACCGTGACGTTTCAACGTTTGGTTGGCGTTGCTCGCCACGGCGAATTCACCTCGTTAATCCAGCCCCGATGGCCACGGGGAATCAACGGGAATCCAACGCTGAAACGACCGAATTTGATATACAAATAGTGATATAACGGACAAAGCACAGCTGACGGTCAGATCAGCATTGGCAGCATACGGAGATTTCCCGTGGCCATGGGGTTGGATTGACGTGAAAGCAGTAACGTAAAGCAGCCATGTTGAATTGCCGGGATTTTTTCCCCAGTGTTCAATCACTGTAATCCCCTAAATTTAGAAGCGATCGAATGCTCCTCAGTGTACGAGAAAGTTTTCAAGAATAGGCCCCCAGGGCTCGTACACTCCCTTGTTAAAAGTTTGTCGCCCAGAAATCCACCGAGCCAACGACGTATAGTATGGATCGCTTATCTGACTGCGCGAACGATTTCTTAGTAGAAAAGAAAGGAGATAGTATAGATGGAGATGGATATATATATATATACATATATAGGTATAAGGGAGATAGTATAGTAAGAGATGAATAGGTCATTCTGACCTATCTGTTTCTTTCTACCCGTACATGGATGCGCGGTCGACATTAGCGATCCATACTATAGATCGTTGCACACTGGGAAAAAAATCCCGGCGATTCAACATGGCTGCTTTACGTTACTGCTTTCACGTCAATCCAGCCCCATGGCCACGGGAAATCCCCGTGTGCTGCCAATGCTGATCTGACGGTCAGCTGTGCTTTGTCCATTGTATCACTATATATATATCAAATTCGGTCGTTTTAGCGTTGGATTCTCATTGATTCCCCGTGGCCAATCGGGGCTGGATTGACGAGGTGAAGTCACCGTGGCCAGCAACGTTGAAACGTCACGGTTTGCATCAACGTTGGCACAACCGAATTTTACGGTCAATACCACGGGTTTTTTTTTCCCAGTGCACCGAGCGCAACGCCATCACCCGTTTCCGACAAGAACCCTAGAAGTATGTGTACTTGTGTGTACACCCACCCAACCACCCAACAAAGTGATTTTTTACAGTGTATATATTTTTATTGTTTTAGAAATTTTTGCTTTTGTTTATGGATTGAAAATCTAACTATGTACACAAAAAGATTTCAATTCAACAAGTAGAATATTTCAGAAGGATTCTACATTTTGTTCAATATTTTCAACTTTAGTGTTGTATTTACCGAATTTAGTATTGAATGACAAATATGTACTGAAATATTATATTAAATATATGACTACAGAGTCTGAAATTCGACATTAATTTTGTGTTTTGCCTTTGCAGTTCACAATGAAATTACTTGAAATTTCTGTTCAAAAGAACATGGTTATAATGTTCCTTTAATTGTAACTTTTTGAAATGTTGTTTCTATCTATATGTAATTCAGAATTCAATCGCATCTCGTTTAGAATGAACATGAAATTCAATTCAATTATATAAATATTCACTTTTGTTGATATTTTTTTGCTTTCTCGTTCGATTTCATTATTTATAATTCGAACAATTTAAATGCAGGGTGAAAAACTACCACAAGTCTAGAATCTTGCTAAAAGTTTGCTTTTTTTCGCGATTTACAGTGTAATTAGTTAAATATGAAGCAAAAAACTGTATTTCCAAAAAATTCATTAAAAAAATGAACGATAGTAAATTAAAAAAATCATTGACGAAAAAATAAAAATGACACTGCTGTATCTCATTTGGTGCACGATCCGTACGCCCAGAAAACAAATTGCTGAGAGTTTAAATTTTACTAAAATCAGTTTAATTTTTGGCTTAACTCAACTTCAATCTTTGTCAAGCAGTATAAAAAAAGATCGCTCGATAAAAGTTTGAAAACAAAAAAGTTTCTTCCATGTCGAGAACCGAAAGTATAAAATTCTACTGCGATTAATAACGTTATCATTGTGAAACAATCGTTTATTTAAAATAATTTTTCAAAGGGTGCATTAACAACTCTAAACTTTTGTGATGAGTTGAAAAAGAATTTGATGCAAATCGGCTGAAAATTGACCGAGATTTGGCGATTTAAGTTTTAAAGTTAACAATGTTCAGGTTCATCAAAAAACCAGTTTTTATTCATTTACATAAAACTATTGATTCTAAAAAAAAGTTTGTAAGGAAAAAAAGCTGCGTGTTTGTGGAATATATGACACTGTATTTTTTATTCGGCATTTACTAGAAAAAATTTTCGATTATCTAAAATCTGAAAGTGGACTATACTTTTACGGGATTTCGGGCGGAGAGCAGGTTATTTGATCCGTTACGTTGTTAAGCAGAGTCGTTGGCGAAAAATATAGAAAAGTTGTTTTTTTTTTCAGTATTCTATGGCACGAAATTTTGAATCAAAATAATTAGGCCGGCAAAGCTAATCAAAACATTGATTGCGATATATCACAAACCGTACGTGATCTTCAAAAGACCTTATTGTTTCTCAATGATTGCCGATTCTGATAGTGGTTTTGACCCAATTTTAGAAGGTTCAAAAAAAAATGACAGAATAAATCAAATATATGCGAGACGTGTTTTCCTCAATCGACACAGTCATTCAACCTCGTAAAAAAACCAGAATTTTTTCATATGAAGCTCCAGATAAATAAATCAATTATCCACAAAAAATTTTTGAGTCGAGTATTTTTACACTATATTGGATGAGGCCATCAATTTTATACAAGAGACTTTTAAGCAGTTAAAAAATTCTGTAGATAATTTAAATTTCTTGTTCAATATTGGAACGATTAAGGAAAAATGTTCTAATCATGATTCTGTAGGATCTTCTTAAACATTGCAAAGATTTGGCCACATCATTAGCTGCTCAAAAAAGTTCAGACATCGATGCTTTGGATTTGTATATACAAAAAATTGTTAGCTCTTTGACAATTAATAGAACCTAAGGCAATTCCACCGGAAGCACTGCCGTATATTGCCCGAAATGAGTTTTTTACGCCAAACATTGCTATTGCTCTATGTATTTTGTTGACTTTGCCTGTTGCAGTAGCAAGTGGAGAACAAAGTTTTTCGAAATTAAAATTGATAAAAAACTACTTGCGTTTGACCATCTCTCAAACAAGGTTAACAGGGCTTGCTGTTATTTCTATAGAAATTGAGTTGTTGCTAAAAACATTGACTTTTCTACGTCCTCAAAGCGTTTGCTGAAACAAAAGCACGAAAAGTGAATTTTAAAGTATTATGAACACGTCAACAAGAATAAGGGAATGTTTCTGAAAAAAATTTTATTTGCCAATTAAACTTAAAAGAACGTGTTCGCTAAATTACAAAGTATTTTGCCTACTTAGTTTTTGAGTATAAAGGGCCGAAATATGTGTCGATATGTGTGTTGTTATGGAGTGAATCGTATTTTCCTGCATAATTCAAGAACGAATAAAGGAGTTTTTCCAAAACTTTGCCAGATTTCAAATTATTAAACATTCACAATCAAGTTTTAATTTACCAAACGAATTTCTACTATTTAGTTTTTATAAAAAATAGTACTAAGAATCACTTTTGGATAACTGTCATTGCTGAATTTGACATTTCGCAATGTTAAATACCGCCTTTCGCAGTTGCTGTTTTTATGGAGCATATATAATAAAGCATGGCAATTTCCAGATTAAAAAAATGTGTAATTTTGATATTTTTTATGGGATGGCAGACCGCGTGGCAGACGGCTTTCACGACTTGGAGCCATGTTCAGAGTATTCCACTGCTTATAATGCCTAAGTGGATATATTCGGAAAAATCTATTTATATCTTGAACATTTTGTTTTAGTACAAATGAATTCCCCGTAAATCGGAAATTCTGACTTTCTCTGTTTTTTTAAATAAATCTTTGACTCTACAATTTAGAAGCTAGTAGTTGAACTATGGGGATACGACGCCCCCCCCCCACTCATCCACCTATCACGTGACCTTCCCCCACCCCGCGGCCACGCCCCTCCCCCACCCCTCATCGGTAAGGAAGTTCTGAATTGCCCAGAGGGCAACAACCGTCACATTCAAGTGAGCTACGTAGGGCGCGCCTGGCCCATTGGGTATATCACCCTACGTAGCGGCCCCAGTATTGTGAGAGTGTCGTACCGGCAGAAAGGCGCTTCGGTACGATCGCCATCGCGCCCACCCACCGGTAGCGCGTGACTGGGTCTGTCCTCATGGGTGAAGGTAAATGTGTATACCAACACCCGGGACGCACCCCGACGAGTTAGACGAAAACCAGCTAGATTCATTATTCTGACACCGATCTGGGTGTGAGTCCATGCATTGATTAGGCATGGCTCTGGGGACGCGTCCCTTTAACAGTATCGGTGTCAAGCGAGAGCTCTTTCTTAGCGTGACCCAGCCGCCACCACGTGGAGGTCAAGAGATCGCACATGTAACACGCGACTTCCAGGTTCGAACCGTCGCCGAGGCTAGGATTCTCTTCCCTTGATCTCATGTCCTTTAGGCGGCCCCCTCATCGGTAAGGTAGGGCGTCGGTAAGGTAGGGATCTAAGATGGCGGCGGTCGGTAATAGTTACCTGCGGTCAGTAAGGTGGTAATCTAATATGGCGACGGTCGGTAAAACAAGGGATAATCACCCCGTTATTCAATTTACTTGATTTTTTTTGGTTTTTTTTTGTTGGTTTTTTATTAATTTTTTTTTTTTTTGGTGGTTTGCTTTTTTCTTTACATTTTTTATTGGCTTATATATACTTTTTTTTTCATTTTATTCGTTTTCCATTGGTACAATTTATGATACAATATTTACAATACATTTATTTCATTAAAGTAAACTCGCAGGCGTTGAATTTCCCTCCAAGAAGACGAAAATGCACTGGATTCGCTGACTTGATGCTGGTTTCAATTTTTTATAGTTCCTTCGGATCTTTCCTCAGAGTTTCGCAGATTCTTTCTGGTAGAAACACCTTAAATTTGTCGTCCAGGGCAATGATGAATTTAGTTCCAAATTTCGTGTCAACAGAGCGAATTCCAGTCACAGAAAAGCTGTTGTTAACTTCCAACTCGACAACCCTCCGCTTTGGGAGAAAATTTTCTCCACGGGCAACTTGGTTAAGCTTTGCAAAGTCCATGTTGTTCGTTTGAAATTCGTCTTTAGAATGACGCTCCAGCGTTCAAGCGCGGACTCTAAGGAGTTTATGACCTTGAATTTACTGCGCAGGCGCGATTACGTCATATCGACAAGTTCGAACACGTTACCGGAAACGATTACGTCATCATCTATAAATAGAATATTCGACCTAGGGACGCTACAATTTCTAGAACTTTCGAAAATACGTTGGAATATTCGATCTTGAAAATATATTACGCAGTTACGTAAGCGATGACGTCATGATTCGACCTTGAACAATCTATTACGCAATTAGCGTATACACGTGCGATGATGTCATAACGACGAGTCTAAACTCGCTTGACCTTGAAAATCTATTACGCAGTTAGCTTCAACACGTACGATGACGTCATCACGACAGGCTTCAACACGCTGCCGGAAGTGATAATATTCCTAAGTGATGACTCATAAATTCAAACTGCGTAGAAGTAATTTGATACACTTAATCATGTAAATAATTCTTGATAAACATGTATATTCTAATGATAACGTCACCATGGAACTTTCTTTAAAGGTTACAGTCTACAATAAACAATATATGTTTTTTTTTTTTGTTTTTTTTTTTGTTTGCAAGGGGCCCCAACCCCGCCCCTTGCTGTGAGGCTCAACCACAAGAGTAGCCCCTCCATTTTCATTTCCAACAAGATTACGATTTTTCCTTCTTACACTTATTACAATCTTTTATCATCGGAGGCGTACCAACACAATCTTCAGACATTGAATTCCAATGTTTATCACACGGTCTACGAGCAAGAAATTCTTTATTTTTTTGCATATGCACAGGCAACTTTTCCCAAGCTTGAGCGATACATTTTTCCCGGAAGTAAAGTAAAAATTCCCGTGGAAGCGCATCAATATCCTCAGAATCCAACTTGTGCAGCCAATGAGCGTATGAGAGTAGGGTGAAAGATTTCTTCATTGATGGTGTATCGCCCAATTTTTCCATTAACCACATCCTGAGGCGACGAACGTTTTCCGTGGCACAGTGATGATCGTAGACAGGTCGATGAAAATTGTTGTAAGGGCATGCAGAGACGCTCAAATTCTCCAGGGACGGGCATCCCATCATATCCATCAAATCGATAATGACCGTATTTGTGTACTGCTTCAGCCAACGCTTTTTGTCCAATCCTTTCACGAATATAAAACTGGCATCCTCGAGTTGACTCTTGAGCTCTTGATCTAACCGTTCGTAGAGCACATCTCCAGAGTTCCAAGGCACACCATGATAGTTTCGTGTTAGCCACAAATTAGCAGCCTTAACTGTTGGCGGCAAACCATCACAAGCACATGGTGACTTGAATAATGTCGTGACAGCATCAACGTCGTAGGGTTCGAGCCTTAATACCGCCAGCTCCTTGACAACAAAGGTTCGTTGCACGGAAAATCATTGGACATCTACGATGTACTTCATCTTGATAGACTGACGCTCTCTAGCATATCCCCTCCTTTTATATCCACAACTACTACCAACACATTTATTCTTCAATTTCTCATACTTGACACTAGGCTTTTTCTCATCCTTCTCTTTCTTATCCGACACAGACTTATACTTGTCAGATAATTTATCTTCATTTAAAAGACAACGACGTTCATTCTTTGACCTATCCATCGTGACTGAGTAAAGTAGAGTAATTATCTGTATTTTTATACTTGATTATACATGTAAAGATAATCTAAAACGTCTCATATATAACCTTCTTATGTAATAGATAATAAAAATTCATTCATTCATTATTAGTATATCGATCGAGAACCACAGAGTTCTCGCGAGTACATACAACGCATGCGTAGTAGTTACAATCAAACGTTTCACAGTTTCTTGACAATGCCGCTGATTGGTTGATATTCGATAACGCGATCGTGTATAATGAGACAATAAGCCGCAGTTTGAGCTGGAATATTCGCAGCCGATTGAAACTCTAAACGAACATCGACTGACCCCGTAATGAGAGACTCGTTTTGTTTAGCACAATCAATGACAACGAGAGGCGCTAGATCTTTGAATTGTCCTTTTGTTAACAATGGGGCGTTTTTCCTACCGTAATAGGATGATTGAAAGTTTGAAAACATTTCATACAACGCTGCAAATTGATTACGATCGAAATTGACATTCAGACTCGTGTAAGGATAACATTGCGAGTTGAGATAGAGCTTGATGTCACGCAAAGTGCAAGTATCGAAACCACTCATGTTCCCTTGGCGAGCATTTTTCCGCCCTGTTTGAAATCCTACAATGACATATCTCGGTTTTTCCAGTTGAGTCGTAGTTTTTACGCTCCACATATGCTTGATGGTTGTAGGCAGCAGAGGATATTCGTAGAGTTCCCAGCTCCTGAAGCTTATAGCGATGGTAGGATCGCGAGCGATGTAATCTAACATTCGAATCTTTTCAACGTCCGACACCTTGACGTATGGGATCATCTATTCGATTTTGTCGAGGGTAATTTTAAACTCCTCGGGAACTGCGGGAGCTACAACCGCAGTCTGCATGATAGCGTTGACATCTGTGTTGGCTCGGAGAATGATGAGCTCATGTTTAGCATTGACGATGATTCGTTGATAGTCCTCGGGGAAGCCGAGGATAAATTGCAGTGGGATGGAAATATCGAAATATCTATGACTGTCAACCAATGATCTTGCATTGTCAAGAATCCATCCAGCATTTTCCATCAAGTCCTTTTGATCCGGGCTTTGCGAGATGTAGTCTTTCATTGCAGTTGTTAGGCCACCATTTTTCACCCTTTCAATCTCCACGGCGTTGAGCTCGTAACGAATTTCTTCAAACATGTGGGCTATCCCATTGTTGATTATAGATGTATGAGTGACGTTAGCTCCGTCAGCTCTCGTTAAACGTCCTTGTATGTGTAGTGAACTCTTGCTTGGCAACATGTACGAATCCTGGTTCTGTACACTGATGCGAATTTTATCGTTGTTGTACGTCGACGACGCGTACGGTTGATGCGCGTGCACCTCGTACTGCGCTATCGACTCGTCGAAGACGATCTTTTTCTCGATAGATAACATGGTATCAGACAGATGAAGCAGCAGAAAATTTTACTCTTGAACCGAGACTTTTCAGGAACTGCGCGTTCTGCGGTGTGAGCACTTTGAGATTTTTGTGCCGACTGATGACTCTTGGACATGTTGCGGAACTTTTATACTCTCCGTAGACGATTCCCATTATTCTCCCTTTACATGTAATCTGATGGTGATGATTTCTCCTCGAAAATTCACCAATTGTCCGTCTTGATCCAGAATGCGGAGCTGCAGGTGATGTATTGTCTGCACGGTGATTGGATGGTAAATGACATGTGCAGGTATTTCAATGATCTTATATCCTGGAGGCACCGCGGGAAAGAACTCGTGAATGGTATGCACGCGCCGCTCGTTGATGTACGCTCCTGTAGTGATGTTACATTCGACGCGCAAGGCATTCACAGCGAGTATTCTCACAGGTGATTGCGACTCGTGTACAACGTCAGCCTTGAGAATAAGTGGATCGAAGCCCAAAATTTTTCCGATAGAGTCTTTTGGTTTAAAATCGATGGTTCGATTACATTTGATTTCACTGCGTAGCGTGCTACTGTTGGCTTGCAGATGAAGTTCGATATCCGGAGGCAACACTTTCTTCAAGTAACGCTCGATGCTGTCCAACTCATAGCTACCCGGAGGTAAAGTATACACTCTACCGTCAACGTAAAACTTATTACTACCAACGTCGATGTTGGGGATCGAATTGAAGGTCTACAGTTCGACCAAGCCCAATGAATAATTTTTCCGCGACGATAGTTCAATAGGAGGAAAGTAGTGCGCCTCCAAGTCAGACGATGTTCCCGAGAGGATTAAAGTCAGTGTATCCATGATGGCTGCACGCTGTATACTGATACTCACTCACACACTCACAACGCTTTTATCGAGTAAAAATTTGAGACATAAATGACCACATATAATTTCGTTATAATTTTGATACTGATTGCGATTTTATTGAATAATGCTACCAACACCGAAATAGTCCACAAGTTCCCGAGGTGGTTGTAAATTACCAAAGCTGTCAAAGTATAATATTTTATTACCAATTTTTCGATATGCGACCCAATGAGTCCCATGACTGTTTTTATCGTCTAGATTGACGATGGAACCCTCATATTTGCGAGGTCCGTTTTGCGGTAAATCATTGCGCATGTACACACCTCGGAACGATGGGATCTTTAACATTTTGGCAAATTTTAACAAATCTTTATCGGTGAGCGCTCGGTGTGATAGATCTATACGTTTTTTAAATGCATTCTCATTCCAGTCCCCCATGGTTTTAAATACAATCCATTTCCAACGGCGATCGATTCCATTTTGAGGTTATGTCGCCTTGATTCGACCAATTGCCGCTTGGCGGCTCTGGCGTCGTTGATAGCTTTAGCGATGCTCGCAGCGCCACCTGCTAACGCTCCTGTCGCACTTAATTCTGCGAACAAAGGGAGTAAAAAAGCAGGTAAAATGCCCCCAGTTTTGCTCGGTACAGGTAGTACACGTGGTATTCGAACTTTCTTCTTCCCTCCTGCTTGTTTCACCGCGGCTCTTGCAGCTTTCAATGTTGATTGCACAGAACCTGTAGCTTTAGCTGCCACTTTCGCTGCGTCGATGACTTTTCTCAAAGGAACCTTCTTCATCCTTTTCTTATTTTTTTTCAATCCCATGCCGAGTTTCTGCTTGACTCCCATGATACCAGCTACTCCAAGAGCTGCAGTTTTTTCAACCGCTCCCGAATCCTTGGCGTAGACACGTTCGATAGCTTTTTTCGCTAAAACTTCATCAGCCTCGTGTCTAGCTGTCAGATTTTCACGATTTTTCGAATACGCGATATCGTGCTCCCTGCAGGCTGCGTCCAGAGGGTTTATACCACGATCCCCACGTGCTAATCTTTTAGCAAGCTTGGTGCCTGGACCACAAAATTGATAGCCGGGAATGTGTAGTTCAACAGGGAGCTTGTTGATGATATTGTTGACGAGTCCGCATCCTTTCACCGATATTACTCAACTGAACTCGTAGCTATAAATATTCCGTATTTATAGATTTTCGAGTCAGACTCTAACAGGTAGTCATGGAGTTTACACCGCAGTGTCAAGTTGCCTGTTGTAAACTTTGACAGTGTGGTGGAAAAGCGGGAAAAATTCAAACATCATGGAAAACTATTACCGAATACAGTTTCCGCAATAATATGTGGACCCTCAAATTGCGGCAAAACCAACGCACTCCTTTCACTGATTACGCATCCAAACGGGTTGAGATTCGAGAACGTGTACATTTACTCAAAGTCACTCGAGCAGCCTAAATACAAGTATCTAGAAAAAATCATTGAACCCATCAAAGAAGTCGGATACTTTCCATATAACGACAATGAGCAAGTTGTCAGTGTCGAGGAAGTTAAACCAAACTCGGTGATGATATTCGATGATGTGGCATGTGAAAAACAAAACAACATACGCGCATACTTTTGCATGGGATGGCATCGAGATGTAGACAGTTTTTATCTCTGTCAGACTTATGCGCGCATTCCCAAACACTTGGTGCGGGATAATGCTAATATGCTCATACTGTTTCGTCAAGATGATATGAACTTGAAACATGTATACGATGATCATGTAAACACTGACATGACATTTGCAAAATTCCGGGATTTATGTTCGAAATGTTGGAGTGACAAGTATGGTTTCATTGTCATTGACAAGGATAGCGAACAAGGACGCTATAGAAAAGGATTCGATTGCTTTGCCACTATAAGTTAAAATGTTTCCGCTGTGACTATGCCAGTGTTATCTCGACATTGAAAGAAGATGGAGCCTAAAGATGTACTACACCACATTGTACAAGCCAGCGAAGCCATCCGTCGCAAACATCGTCTGCTAAAACGAGGAAAAGCTGCAGTTGAGACATCGGTGCGAGAAGTTTTCAAGCTCATCATCGATCCCCTTCAGTCATTGACTAGACGGGACCGCAAGATGGAATCAGTGAAAAAGGAGGAACCTAAAGAAGAATTACCTACGATGGAGGAAACATTTGGGCCACAGAGTGAAGATTTCGAGAGCTTGAATCAAACGGATCAAACCTTTGCTCCAAGTATCGCGAGCTCACCAGCTGTTGTTGACACTCTGAAGAAATACTTGAACATGTTGAAAAACAAGAATCAGCAAAAGAATCTCGACATGCAGTATGGAGTACGATCGTTAAAAAATGGATTGTACATTGGAAATACCCCAATCAGTTTCGCAGAAAATACTGTCTATGTGGGGACTAAGGAGTTTGAGAAAACGCCAGGACTTACAGAACTACTGTTTAAGAAAATACCAAATAGTTCGATTGTAAACAAAATTGATGTAGAAAACTATAAAAAAATTATTCAGCAAACGAGCACAGACAGAAAAAATTATCGACCAGACAAGAGCTTGCGTGGTGGTAAAGATTTAAAGTATCTCACATACATTGCTGACAAGAAAGTGGGCACAGGAGTTTACAACGTGGTCAATCGCTTGCGTGACATCGACTATGTGAATTGGGATGATCCAAACGAGCTCGTCGATCGTTTGCGGCTTCTACTCGCATCACAAGATGCAGGAAACAACAGTCATACCAACGAAATCAATTCAATCATCGAAGAGCTGCGAGAAGCTGAGATTATATATTAAGCGGCATGGATCATACAGCATCATTCACAAGCCAGACAACGACAAGTGTAGATGTGTTTGGAAGACATCTAGCCAAAAACCGCGAAATACGTGGGCCACCTGGTGTTGGTTTAAATTGACCCCTGAAGGTCATTTCGATCTCCAGTATAAAAAATTACTCAACGTTGCAAAGGGTGATTACGAAAGAGATGGGGCTTCGTATCAAAATATTATTGATTTCGAAGAAGTGCTGACAATGGGAATGGAGCATTTGAAGAAATCGTTGGAAACCTTGACTAACATGTACCAAAAACATGTGACTGAAAACGCTGCAATAATTTCATCAATTCAGAATCGTTTGAAGCATATCGAGAAGGAAGTGTTTGTCGATGTTACACCACAAAAGGACGTTTACGAATAAAAGCTCACGTACACACACGCACCATTCACTACCACCATGGACATTGGACAGATGTATGTGAAAAAGCCCTGGCGGAAGAACTCCATAAACCTACAAGACGAAATTATCGTCGTCGCCATGTTGATATGCGAGGGCTGGATGAAACTTGGCAAGCCGATCTCATCGACATGACTACGTATGCTGACAAAGGCTACAAATTCCTGCTCACCGTTATCGACGTCTTCTCCAAGTACGCGTGGGCTGTACCAATAAAAACCAAAAACGGTCCCGACGTCACCGCTGCCATGAAGATTGCGCTCAAAGATCGTGAACCCAAGAACCTTCACGTCGACCAAGGCAAAGAGTTTTATAACAAGGACTTTAAGGCACTCATGAAACAACATGGAATCAACATGTACTCTACATTCAGCGGCATGAAGGCATCCATCTGTGAACGTTTTAATCGAACACTCAAGGGCAGGATGTGGAAACAATTTTCTCTCCAAGGACATTACCGATGGATAGATATTCTGCCGGAACTTGTATCAAGCTACAATGCAACCAAACATCGAACAATCAAGATGAAGCCAAAAGATGTTACCGCAGCCGATGAAAAACGTCTACTCCATGAAGTTTATCATATCAAGCAACAGAAAGACAAAAGGAAATTTAACGTCGGTGACAAAGTTCGAATCAGCAAATACAAGCACATCTTTGAGAAAGGATATACACCAAACTGGACAACGGAAATATTCACCATCGCTGCTATGAAACCAACACATCCTACGACGTACAAGCTCAGAGATTATCAAGATCAACCCATCGAAGGAGGATTTTACACCGAAGAACTTACCAAAGTGAAGCATCCAGATGTATACCTCGTCGAAAAAGTGCTACGCAAACGTGGAAATAAAGT
This sequence comes from Platygaster robiniae, assembly GCA_028476575.1. Classification (NCBI taxonomy): domain Eukaryota; kingdom Metazoa; phylum Arthropoda; class Insecta; order Hymenoptera; family Platygastridae; genus Platygaster; species Platygaster robiniae. The sequence continues at coordinate 30,902,781 of CM052019.1, forward strand.
CTATGTAAAATGGTTGGGGTTTGACAGTGAACATAATAGTTGGATAAATGAGAAGGATATGTAATCAATAAAGAATACGAAATATAGAACAGTTGTTTTTATTTACCAAAATATGCATACATAAGACTAAATTTATAATGCTGAATTCATTTCCGCACCACCAGAGCCCTCTCGCATGGGGTGGTAAAATTCATGGCGCGTTTTATTTTTACGTGGTTTCCCCAGGAGGCCTAATCCACGATACTATCTAAAAAGCTATTTACAGTTTTGCCTAACCTAATGATATTTACATTTCCTCGTTGACATTCATCAGTTCCCTTATTCACTTAGAGCAATATTCATTGATATTTACAATTCCTCGTCGACGTTCATCAATTCTCTTATTTTAAAATGACCGTGAGCCAAAGTGTCAACCATATTTGATAAAATGTATCTTTTGTCGTCTGATGGATTTAGTGCAAGTTTCTTTTGTCGGATTGTTTGAATGTCATGTAAGTGTGATCGGAAAAGATGCTGGGTACGGTATTCTGTGGTATTGTTGTACAAACAGTTGATGTAGTCGTTAAAGTCTAAAGTTTTCGCTACAACGGATGATTTGACGCCTTTTGCCTTTTTTATTAAGTCCGACAAATTCCGTAATAATTTGACCATTACATTCATCTTTCATGATACTTACGACTTTTTTATTTTTCAACTCAATTCCGAATCGATTTTCGAGTTTATAATCGGAAGTATCGAAATAATCCGAATTTTCCTTCATCAATTTGTATGAATCCAAATTTTTCACTTCATAAATTAAACTGTCTGTATCTGTATATAAAAGTTTCGCGTTTGTCTTTGGTTTCATGAAATCAAAATGAAATGTATATAGACATGTTTTTGACAGATCGAGGACACAGAATCCAATGTAAATGGGTTTGTTCATTGTAACCTCGACGCGTGCCAACTTGATGGCGACTAAATTCTCATCAAAAATTGTACGTGAAACGAAATTCGGTTTTGAAGTGTAAGCCTCAGCACCATAGCGCCCTGGCCATTGCGTAATAAGTTTCATATCCATACGTTTTCTAACGTCTTCCATAGTTTTACCGTAGACGGCATTATTCATCAATTTAAACAAATTCTTCTCAAACTCATTTTTAGCAGATTTTCGCAAATTGCTGTTAAGATCGATGTATGCTTGAAGCCAACTGGCCTGTTTGAATTTCAAAATTCGATGTCTTTTTCGCAAAATCAGACCATGACTCAAGGCCTGCCTCAAATTTCTATAATGTATTACATAACGCGTTTTGGATTCCAAAGTTGTTAGTAATTTAGGCTGTTTTGAGCCGGGAGGAATTTTATGTTCCGGATAAAATGGTAGGTCGTTGTAAGCATCATGTAAATTTTCGGGATAATCAAGATCAACTTCGAGAATATACCCTTCTTTAGAATCATCAGCTACGTTCCAATCAAAATTTTCATCAAAATTTTCTACCCATTGAAAACCCCCGTGAGGCAGATATTGAGTCATAGCCCATCCGTATAAATTATTGACGTCAAAATACATGATATATTTACTATCTTGTTCCGGGTCGTAGTTGACTTCGACGTAGGGATTGTTTGCACATGAATGACGACTACTGCATTGGCTGACACCTCCTCGGATGCCACGCTCGACGAAGAGGAGTTGATCGATGTCTGTGAGAAGATCAAGCTCGATCCCAGTATGTTGCAGCATGGCGTCCCAACTGAATCCCGGTAGCGTGTAGTAATGGGCCGGATCCAAGTTGTACACCCGCCGACAGCTGTCGCGAAAGTTCTCGAACACGTCAGCGAGAAGGAGGACATCGGTCTTAAGATATAGGTCAGAGTATTCGCCCAACGTTAGGATATTGAAATTGTCCCACACTGACTGAGCATGACTGGAATCATCAGAAAAAAAAAAATGTCAATTTTCATAGTCCTGACAAGTTAATTTTTTTTTTCAACTCACCAGTAGTCATTGATAGAAATGTCCTCATCCGTCAGTGAACTATAGAAGGCTTCTTTCGGTGGTAGTTGACCTTCATCCAGTCTCTCCCAAGAATCTAGATGTTCATATGGAAAGACTCCTTTTTTCATGAGAAGTTGGAGTTGCTGCTCGTTGTAGTTGTTAAACTCTCTCCTCACAATGGTCTTTTCAGACAAATAAGAAGCCAGTTTCTCAAGGGACGAGGCCATGAAGCGGAAAGAATCTATGAATCTGAGTGAAATTTTGTCGTCCTTGATGTATTTAGTGAATGAGACGTATTTCTCCATGGTCTGCGGTATGAGGTTGATCCTTCCTTTGACACATTTCGCAATTTGTTTTACGATAAGATGGCTATCATATCCACTCAAGTTGTGAAAAATTATCTGAAAAAAAAATTATTACCTTACAAACTGTTGAAATAATTATTTTTCAAATTTAAAATAATACAATTCCAATATAAAATATGCTTACGGGAATCGTGAGAGCGTCTCGGTACTGGAAATTGAATCGGCTATGTGCTGCTCCCCTAAACTCCCCCGTCAAGTGGCAGTGGTCACGTACTTTTATGTCACCCTCCTTCTCAATCCTTTTCAGGAATCGCTGCTTACAGATGTGACAGGTTTGAGCATTATGCCAACTCAACTGTTGCTCCGGTGTTAGTTGATTCATAGGTTTGGGATCATTCATTTTCTCCTTGACTCGATGAGATAGAGCCACGAGCTCATTGGAAAGCCATTGCGCTGGATCGAGACCTCGATAGCTTTTGTAAGATGATTGGTTCTCGTCGTAGCTACATTTTACGTAATACCCTACGCTGTGAGCTTCGTGAATTTGAATGACTTTAGTGTTTTTCTCACTTTTTGAAACGATTTTTTTGAGTATGCATTCAAAGTCGGCATATACAACATACGGCACTTTGAGGTAATTTTTATGATTATTGAAATTGATTCTTCTGGTAATTTTACTCTACACTTATTAATTTCTTTGCAATCAGTTTCATGTACGGTCAACTTTTCTGCTGTTATAAAATAATGCAAGCATCTGTCGCAAATGTGGTACTTTGCTTTATGATTTGGTAGTTGACCCCACACCAAGCGAGCAAGGTCCTTGATCCAGACGTAGTGGAAAATCAGGGACTCATTTTCCTGATTGTCTTCATCATCTTCCTCAATATAATAATTCTGTACAAGGAGAAGGTTCACATGTTGATCTTTTTTCTCTTCAGTCACATGAATCGGTGCAACGGTATAGTTTTCTTTTCCAAAATATATACATTCACTGACACTTCATTTTGTTTCTCAAATACTTTTACTTGTTTCGGCGCGAGCGGGAACGAGAGTCCATTAAAGTTCAGTTCTCCATCGTATTTTTTGTAATGCGAGAGTCTGCTAGGGTGATTTTTGCCGTCGACTGGATGTATGGCTGAGAGAATCGCCCATTTGAAACACTCGTCGTCAAAATTCTCAATATTTATGCATGCTTGCTTTCTTTTGATTGGTCCAGGTAGATCCACGTAGGAGCCTCCGTGCATGGGATTGTATTTGTTCATGTGAATGGTGAGGCTGATGATTCTTCGCAATGTCCACCCAGAATCTTTTTGTTGAAACTCTTCAATGTCGCGAGGTAGAGGATCTTGAACGTGTCGGAGAAACCATTCTGCCAAGTCCGTAGTAGCCAATATCGGTGCTGTTTTTGTGAAGAAGCTCTTCATTTCCGTCACTTCTTTGTCACCCTTGACAACGGTGAATTCGGCATCGAGAACAGTATATACTTTCAGCGCGTTTTGTCTCTGTAGAACTTCCTTGATTTTGGTTACAAAGACTGTGTTGGATTCCGCCAAAAATTCGTTGATGTCCAAGTGGCGGAGATTAACGATCATCCCGGTTTCAAGGTTGCGATTGAACGCCGCTTCGACGTCTTCCCAGGAGGTACCGAGGTCCCCACCGCGCACTAGGTATGCACTCAACTCGCGACTGTAACTACGCAAATGTACAATGATGCGCGTACACTGAAGTTTCTGTTCGGGTCTGCATTTTCGTCCAAATTGCATCAGTTCCCGGACACTCGCGTCGGCTTCCTCGATCAAGGCCGCTGCCTCGAGAGTACTGACCGAACCCGCAGCCAAAAGCTGTCTTTGTCGACGCACCACGTCTTTAGCATTGTTTATAGCCATGATGACGTTCACTTCAAGACTGAGCTACTTCGCGTGAAATAAAGTATTTTATAGCGCGATAAACTGTAGCGCGACAAACCGTAGCGCGATAAACTGTAGCGCGACAAATCGTAGCGCGACAAATCGTAGCGTGACAAACCATAGCGCGACAAACTATAGCATGAGACTGTAGTACTGGACTTGAATAAGTTCCCACGACGTTTGCTCGGGAACACTCGGCAATGTTCGGCTACACTCGGCAATGTTCGGAGATGTTCGGCAATATTCGGGTAAACTCGTTAATCAAGTCTGCCACGACATCTCACGATTTAACCTAGTGAGAAAAACTTTTTCACTTTCGCGACTTCATATATAACTTCATCGTTTGGGAAAAGCTCGCAAAATGATGAAATTATTTTAAAATTTTCAGGCACGACTGAAATTGCTTTCGCGCACAGTTTTCGAAAATTGAAATTAAGGAATAAATCAGCAGCTCTATATAAATTAAAAACAATATCGAGATGATGCTTGCGAAAATCCACTCTCCCGGTATATAAAAATGATAAAAAACGTTCAATAATGTCACTGGTGAACTCATCAATAAAAATTTTACAGTTTTCGGTTTCGTTCCATACGCCGCTTAATAAAGTTTTGAAGTATTCAGATTGTGCTGCGAGAATCGCTCTGTGCATTTTGAATGTACGATCGGGGGTGATGATAAAGAAATCTGCTTGATTACCCGTTAATAATAAATTTTCGAAACTTTGCGCGAAAACGTCGAGTCGCTTACCTTGTTCAAAGTCGCACCTGTCCCAATGAGGGTAGGATATTTCCAATTTGATTCTAAATTTACCGCCGTCCACAAATTCTCTTTCTGGAAGCTCGAATTTCCCATTGCCAGTGTGAAAAATATGCTTGAACTCGTCAACAAAAATTGCCTCGATGATTCCGATTGTTGCTGCTATACGCCAATCAATTGAACTGCCAATACACGCGTGACAATGAACGATTGGCTGAAACTCGTATTCACTAATTTAACGCGCTGTCAGTTTCCACATGTATGGTAATTATAAGTGCGCACCTCACGGGAACACTCGTCGCCGATTTCTTTTAAAAAACCCTCTAGAGATAAACGCATCGTTGTGTGGGATGAAAAGTATATCAATCCAGCTTTTTTCACTACCAGCCCGAATTAACGCGAATTTAAATGACGCGAAGTGCCGCGCGAATCAAAATTAAGATGGTCAGAGTGATGTGTGAAACGTGACTTACTAATGATTGTAAAATTGAGCTGACTTATATAGAGGTAGGTGACGTCATCACCAATTCCCCACTCTTCAACATGAGTCATAGATGGATTTTGAGAAGTGATCGATAAAGATAATCGAATCTGTAAATAATAGAATCAAATGACTTTGACGTCCGAAACAAAACAGGATACTCAAATTACAACTGTGTAGAAAATGTAAGCAAAAGTATCAAATGACTACTGCGCAGCGAAAAAACATCAGGATCATATTACATCTTGGGCCGGAAGTTGGTTTGTAACCAAAGGTCATAAATTTTCCACCTTCAAAGGATACCGCTGTTAAAAATCACCAATGAGATTGAATTGCATCTACGTCACAATTTTTTCATATAAACACTTGGTTCTATATTTATCAATTCTCAAATTACATTCATATCCGGAAACCAGATACTATAAACAAATGAGGCTAATTTTATCGTGGTGTCATATTTTTAGTGTTTTCGTAGTCTAAATAATAACATGAAATTTGTCGATTCTCAAATTACATTCACATTCGGGAAACCTGGTACTATAAAGAAAATGGTAACTGTCTTGAAATTTTTAGAGTTTTTCTAACATAAATAATTGTGTAAAATTATTTTATACTTGAATTACATTCACGTAGTTATATATCATGTGAACATCAAACAGTTCATCATTTTTGAGATGAAATTTTATTATGAGTTTAGTTAGATTCTTTGATTGGAAAAAATGATTTTTGATATTTTTCTATGTTCGCTGTGTGTAACACGTTTTCACGAGATCTTAAGACATGTTGACAGTTCTCCGTATTGTAGGAATGTAGGAGTCTTATTATACCCCAAAAAATTTTATAGGCGCACTTGAGATTATACTACGCCCATTGTTTTGGGTATGTTAGAAAAGATAGGGTACTCGGACTCTCGCGTTAGGTGATTAGGACCTATGGTGTTTATGAATTTGCTGGCGGTGTTCAATTTCAACTCCAAATATCTTTGGAATAAAATTGATTCGAGCATAATGCATATTCTTTTTCAATCTCAGTCGTCTAAAACCATTTATAGAAATCACTTCTCACCTTTCTACTCCAAAAGTATTATAATATAAAATGTATCCCTCATTTTTCTTCGGGAGTGACAAGTTTTTCCTACCTGAAAAATTTTACGATTTTTCAAATGAGGCGTACGTTTTGATAATTGTACGCCTCATACAATCTTTGCTGTTAAATGGGTTGCAAAATATCCATTGGATACTCGGGGAAGAGTACGTGCTCGTTGGCCAACACTTCATTTCAGTAAGTAATTAATTGCGGTTAGTGTGATTTTTTCTTTTTTCGTTGTTCTTTGAGGATGCGCGCGAGTGAAATAGGGATTTGAGTCGGATTAAGGGGTTAGTACATAGTGACGGTTGCATTTTTAGCGTTAAGTTCGGAAATTTCTACATAGCTCAATATTTCTGCAACAATGCTTATTTTTTAATATTTATTTATACATACACTCAAGTACTTTTTCACATTTTTTTTTTTTTTTTTTTTTTTTTGTTAAAGAAACGGGAGCTCGATGCACTGAGACGCTTGTCAGTGGTAGAGGAGATCCGAATCGACGTCGCTGAGTTAAATGGAGTGATGGACACGAGCGATGCGATAGAAAAAGAAATAGATAATTTGAATAACTTGGTGGTCAAAAATAATAAAGAGTTTTCGGAACGTCAGGAGGAGTTAAGTCGATTAAGGATGAAATATCAGCTAGAGATTGAAGCCTTAGAACTAAGTTTGTTGGAATGTGAGGATGAATGCGAGCGTGATAGAATATGTGAAATATTGTTATTTAAAGAACGAATGTTTGACTGGAGTGAAAGTGCACATGATTTTTTTTGTTTGAACAATCGTGAAGACTCTGTAAATTTAAGTGAACGAATGATTGAAGAGCGTCGAAAGCATGAATTTTGAAAAACAACAGTCGTATGGACGAATGGGTATATGAGGGAAAAGTATGGTGTAGAAGAGTAGATTTAAGGAAGTATAAGTATATATATATATATATATATATATATATATATATATATATATATATATATGTGTAATCTTTATAAACAAATATATTAATCATTTAGTCAAATAAAAAAAAATTAAAAACAATAAAAAATGTTTATTAATTTGCATGGGTGTTTATTATGAATTTACTGACTCCAGATAATAGGTACCGACCGCAGTTACCGACCGTATGTAATAGTTACCGACCGCCGCCATCTTAGATCCCTACCTTACCGACGCCCTACCTTACCGATTATGGGTGGGGGAGGGGCGTGGTCGCGGGGTGGGGGAAGGTCACGTGATGGGTGGAGGAGTGGGGAGGGGCATCGTATACCCATAGTTCAACTACTGAAGCTGTTGCTTGAAATATTCCTAGATTACTTTGTTTTGCTATAATTTTTCTATTAGTGCAATTCTGCAAAAATTATGAAAATTACGATCCGATGAAAATATTTATAACTAAAAAAACTATATTTTAACGTGTTCTAATGTTCAAAATAGCCTGTTTCTGATTTAAAAAATGGAAAACTAATTAAAAAAAAATAAAAATACCATTTAACTGGACATTAAAGATCATTTGTCGTATTTTTATGAAGGTGATAAGGCTTTTCATCTTTTAATCGTTTTAGTCTGCCTAAAAAAAGGCGGCAAAAATTATGTCGCCCGGAGCAGCAAAAGACCACGCACCGGCCCTGACTACAGTGCGCGCCATTCATTGCCATTAATGACAATTAAAAATTTAATTCATACAAAATAAATATTTCAAATTTTAAAATATGTACTAGAATCAAGTATTATCTATATATGTATACGATTTATACTACATAATTGTGACGCGATCCAAAATAAGGGACCTACTATCCAAAAAATCGTTTTTTCGGATTATGAGTGATTCTATAAAATTTGAATCAGATCTTTAATCATCTGCAATCAGAATCGACTTACTTTGATTTTTTTGCAAACTATACATTTTTAAAAATCTTTCATCCAGGAACCGCCGAAACCGAAACCGAAACCGATTCAACTGAAGCGGGACCGAAACCGTAACGAAACCGTTATTGAGTTTTATTACAGAACCGAAATCGAAACCGAAACCGAAAAAATTTTTTCGGTTTTTATATGCTTCTTTCGGTTCCGCAGCAGTTTGTTAGTGATTATTAATTATTATGCCGTTTTTGAATTTTTTGGACTGTCGATATAGATATGGGAAAAATCGAACATCTCGGGAATACCGAGTGCTCCCGAGTCTCGAATGTTTCGAAACAATTGAAGGCGATTAATATTATTGAACATACATATTTCGTGTCTGTTTCTATGGTCACGTTGCGGCATGATAAGTATTTTAAATAGTTTCTACTATTTTTACTTTGAGAAATAAAGGTTTAAGAAAATTAGTAACAATGGGCCGCAAATCAACAAATAAGGCCCACGAGCATTTCTCATATAATGCGACCCAAGATTTTTCCGAGTGCAAAATATGCAAGGAAGCCATAAAGGTTAGTAAAAAAATAAATGAACAGTGGTAACAAAGAAAATTTATTTCGAGTTTAATTTAGAAAAAGTTGCGTGATACCAATGTTAAAAAATCAGTTTCAAATCGAGATACTTTTTAAACTTCCTGAAATAATCAAATAGTGTCTGAAAATTATAGAAATAGGTTTTGAAACAGAGAAAGTTTTTATAATTTGAAGTGATTTTCGGGAAATACGATTTCTCTAAATGCATTCTAAAATGATTACTTATTTCAAAAAAATTTCGAAAAAACAAATGACTACTTAAAGTTAATCTATTTTACGATATACAAAAAATGTGAGATTTTTTGCTGGGAGTTAAGGAGTAATAGAATTTCTCAAAAGTCAAATTGTTTTCCTTATTTTGCATAAATTTCGGAGTATTTCATTCGTTGCGACATTTTGAACATTATTTCTACACTCATTATTAAAAAAAAACGCATTAGGACAACTCGGTAGTGTGAGAAAGACGCGTTGAACAAAAATGTATTTAGGGAAAGGAGGACGAAAAGAGAATATCTTCCGAGCTATTTTAACAAATATTCTAAATACATTGGCTTTGGTATGATTTTGTTCTTAGAATGTCATTTATCGAGTACATTTATAGATTTTAATTACAGTATGACCTCTGGATAGTGCGCCATTCTGTTTTTACTCGCACTCATAAGGCGTTAATGGAAATAGGAAAAGAAAACTGATGCCCTATCCAAAAGTTGTACTGTAATTTTAAGTTTTTTTCGTACCTAGATCTTGAGAGACTCAGAACGGATAAGAAAAAATGTTGAATAATATAATCAAATATTGAATAATGTTTTTTACTTGAACTTAGTTTGAATAACAGAAGAAAAATATTCAAGATTTTCAAGTTCTGTTTTCCTGAAAAAAAATTTTAGACGTTTTATGATTTTTTCGTCGTTCAAACATTCAAAATTTGGAGGTATTAGCGTAATAATACTATTTATCACCGTTCATTTTTCTTATCCTTAGGGTAAACATGGAACTAACTTGCAAAGACATCTGATTACCATGCACAACTGTGAAAAAAAAATGTTCAGTGATAATACAAATGAAAAGTCGTGCACTAGTACAGAAGTTCAACCGAAAATTAACGAAATGCATTACATTAAAATAAATCTGACCAAAGAAGAATTTTACGACAGCTGTGTAGAATTGGTGACTGTCAATGAAAGACCTTTCAGTATTTTGGATGATTCTGGATTCAAAAAGATAGTAAATCCCATATGTGAAAGTTTGGCTATCAAATACAGGGCCGGATTAACCCTCAACGGGGCCCTAGACAACCATCAATTTGGGGGCCCTTTTTTTACGTCCGTTCCCTTCTTTTTTCGATTAAAAAATACAAACTTATATCTTTCATAAAAATTTTATTGTCACAATGTAATAATATCAATAAAATTACTATCTACATTTTAAACATGTCGTTTTCTACATTTGTTTTCGGCAAATTCATCAATTATATCATCAATATCGATTTTGTTCAATAAATCTGACTCAATGCAAAGTATACCTAACATCTCGAGTCGCTCTTGTCGCGTTGTAGCTCTTTCAGCAGCTTTGATTCTTTTTAATTGCGAGAAGGATCGTTCGGCAGAACAATTTGTGATCATTAATGTTAAAAAAATTCGAAGAGCTATTTCTGTGTTAGGAAATACTTCGGCTAATTGATCTTCCATTAGAATCTTATACAAATGACTATGATTTTTTTGTGCATCGGTGTATCTGGAGTTCACGTAACTTTGGAATTGTTTCATTTCAATGAAAAATTCTTCCAAATCTCTAGGATAAAAACGAACTAAGTTATTTATAGCTTCGTGGAGGTCTCCATCACTTAGAGAAAAGTTGATGAGAAATGCAAATCTCTCTGAAACTTCCATATACACTTTCGCACGCCGTTTGATTTCACTGTGAAGATTGTCGATGATTTCGAGGAAACCTTTTGTTCTAAAATCATCGCGAGGCGAAAATTCTACTTCTGGAGCATTTCCGTCATTAGGTTGTTTTTTTCTACGACGAGTACGTTTTACGATTTCTGTATAACCTACACCAGGTAATAATCGTTTTGTTTTTTCCTCGAAATCATTGAACTTTTCACGGAATGAAGCTAAACTCTCTTCTAACGATCCGTACAAAGAAGCACACGTTTGCAAATCTGCTTTTTCACTTTGCAATGACTTACTCACTGAACGCATAGCAGTCAAAATAGAGTTCCATAAAATCAACATGAAACCAAATTCGAATTTTTGCATTTTATTCGCGATACACGTCGCCTCATAACGAGTATCAGTATTTTGTGATTCATCATCAGCAATGATTTCTAGAGCCTCTAATATGATATCAAATGAATCGTAAACTGCATTCGTCGCATTCGAATGTGCTTCCCTGCGTGTAGTTGACAATGTCTTCAAAGTTTTCTCATTGTTTATTTTATTTTTTAATACGCCCCAACGATAGGTGGAAGCGGAAAAAAAATTATATAATGTCTGCATAATGGCGAAAAAATCTACTGCATAAAAACAGCACTTCACAGCATGCTCTCCAACCAAATTAAGGGAATGCGCGGAACAGGGAACATAGATCGCATTCTCATTCAAACTCAATATTCTTGCTTGCACACCTTTATACTTTCCGGACATGTTGAATGCGTTGTCATATGATTGTCCTCTACAATTTTGAATATCTAAACCACAGTCTTCAGTAAGAAAGTTTAAAGTTTGATTCGCTAGACTTTCACCAGTATGACCTTCCAACTGAAGAAAAGTTATAAACCTTTCGACTGGTTGAAAATCGTTCGGAGAAACATATCTTAAAATAATAGACAATTGATCAACATGCGATACATCAGGAGTCGAATCGACAGATAAGCTAAAATACCTAGCCGAAGTAACCTCTTTTAAAATGTATGATCTGACTTTTTTACCCATAATGTTAATGAACTCCTCGCAGATCGTCTTCGATAAGTAAGAAGTTACACCTGTCCCAGCATTGCCGTATCTAACAATATGACCTTGCAAAAAAGGATCGAATTTCGCAACGAGTTCAAGTAACCCTAGATAATTTCCGTTGCCCGGCACCCCGAATTGCTCGTTCGAACCTCTGAATGACAAACCTCGCTCTGCTAATGTGGTAATGACAGCAACTACCCGTTTTAAAACGTCGCGCCAGTATTTTTTTTCACTTAGTAGTTCATTCTCGAGTAGTTCTGGCAGATTATTTTCGTCCTTTCGTTTTTGCCGGTAAATCAGCAAACACTCCCGATGTTTTGGATTTTTTTCATGCTGTTGTAAATGACTTCCGATGTTTTTCCAGTCATCATATCCTTCACGAGAAAGTTTTATCGATTGGTCGGGTGGTAGAAATAGCTTGCAATAAAAACAATAGACAGACCCTGTGAATAAAAACCAAAAATTATTATTATCAATTACACTGTGTGCCTAAAAATAATTTTGAAAATTATAAAAAAACGAAACCTGTCTAGAATGGTTGGTAATGACCCCCTGAATACTTTCTTTACAGGTTTTTTTAATGTCAAGTCTATTTATTCGACCGGCTTTCCGGTTTTCTGTCATTTTCCGTTTTCTTTTCTCTGAATGTTTTTTCAAGGTCAGAGAATATAAAAAAAAGCCTCATTGACCGCTATTTCAAATTTTTTCCCGTGCAGTTTTTGACCTATTTTATTCCAGAAACGTGATCAGGTTAATAAGAGGACACAACTAGTCTTTTGTTCGAAAAAAAGGACCAATATTACGTGATCAAAAGCATGCTTTTAAAAAAAATTAATTTAATGAGTAAATCGAAAACGAGGGCTAAATTTGAAAAAAAAATGTAATGGAAGTATTTAAAGAATCATCACCAGCCATTGTAGACAGGTTTCGTATTTTTTTTTTTTTTTTTTTTTTTTTTTGTAATTTTTGAGGTCACACAGTGTTACAAATTATGTGAATGATACACAAACTATGAATTAAGGGTGGGTGAGTTACTTTTTAAAAGAAACTTGGTTGAGTTAATGTAACTTGTTTAAGTTAATGTAACTTGGTTATATTACAAGTTACTCATAAATTTTCAAGTAAGAAATTAGAAGTTACTTTTTAAGCGAATTCGTTTAACCTCAAGTTTTATTTTTTAAGGATTTTTTTTTCTTGCTAGAAAAAAACCTGATTCTTTCTCAAAAAATAGAGTGAATTTCGTGAAAGAAATTGATTCAAATCATACATTTCACCTTTCATTGGTGAATAAATAAGCCAATCTCGGTTTGTTTTTTCTCCATTTGGTTTAGTCCCAAAAAATACGTTGGGCGAACAATATCTCGATGTTGATTCGTTTTCATACCAACGCTTAGATGATTCGAATGGTCCAGTCGAATTTTGACATGTGGATGGCCCATGTTCAATCCAAAATCTTACATCTTCACTAGTAAATTTTTCCCATTTTCCTGGATCGTTGGAACGGTTGGAAATTTCTACACCTTGATTTTTATGTACACTTTCGCCCACAAGAAATTGGTTTGAAGATTCAGGTGTTGAGTTGACTGGATCATCGTTCAATTCAGGACTAGTTGCAAGTCCTTGACTGCCTGATGAATTTGGTGTTTTTACGTTCCGATGAAAATAATTGTCGAGTTTTGGAACTTTTTCTAACACTGCACTTGTTCGTGATCGTTTTTCTTCGGCAACCTTTCTTTTTTGCGCACCACTTAAATATGAACGAGACATTTTTTTACAAAATAACAACTTAAGACACAAACGATGGTTTTAGTATTTACTAGTGTATTGCACTTAAACTATCACTCCCGAAAAATGATGGTCTCACTACGGTAAAGAAAAAAACGCGGACATTTACGAGATAACAACAAGGATATTTCATTCACTTATTCACTTTACACTATGTTATTGTTCACGGTGAGTATTCTCAGACGTGACTATCCCCGTACAGCGAATTCTTCGTCTTATATACAAATTCAAGTGTTCCAGAATATTACAGAAAATTCCAGTCATTTATTGTTCTCGAATATTCTCGACCTTTTCATTGATTTCTATTCTCGAACATTCACGAAAACGTATTTGTTAAATGATACCAAATGACAGGCTCAGAGGCAAAACGACACAAGAATTTCCAAGAAAGGATAAAAAATATGCTGACTCACATAAGTCGGTCTTTCTTTTGGGAATTCTTGTGTCGTTTTGCCTCTGAGCCTGTCAAATGATACATTAATTTATTTGTCATTTGTCATCCATCATTCACTCATTCATCATTCACGTTGAAATTTCCGCTTGAAGGCTTCTATTCAAGTCAATTGTGATTTCACTTTGTTTGTTTTATTATTTCGTATTTTTTCAATTATTTTCAGTTCTGATTATATTTTTCTTTCACTCTCTAGAATTGTATGTTTGTAAGAAAATTTTAGAAGTCTTTTTCATTTTTCGGGGGCCCCCTAAAATCGGGGGCCCCAGGCAACTGCCTATTCTGCCTACTTGTTAATCCGGCCCTGATTAAATATAAGCAAAACGTGACCATTTCTTCTAAATCCATAAATAGTAAAGTTGAGAAAGAAGCTGAATTGATTAGAGCCCAAATATCAGCAGACGTAAAAAATCAAATGGTTTCTTTAAAAGTTGATGCAGTTACAAGACTGGAAAGATCATTTTTGGGTGTAAACCATCAGTACGCTAAAGATAGACAAATTTTGCTGCGTACCCTAGCATTAAAAGAATTGAAGGAAAGACATACAGGTTATTTTTCAAATGAATTTTTTTAAAGTAATCCCGATTAAAAAACATAAACTTTTCTGTTGTGAGTTAAACTGTTCATCTATAATTTAAAATATATGTATTTAAAAATAAAAAGATAGTAATAAGTGGTTGTGATAAATATGATTTTCATATAATAAATTTCATTTTCAGTTGCTCCTTACTATGAAATGTTAATATTCTAATAACTTATTTTTTTTTTTTTTTTGTTATTCCTGAAATAGTCCGAATTCCTGATCTCAATTTTCTCGTTATCCTTTATACTAGGTGCTTACTTGAAAACCGTTCTCCAAGAAGTTTGCGGTAAATTTGAGATAAAATGGGAGCAAATTCACACAATCACAACAGACAGTGGGGCAAACATTCTTAAAGCTGTTTCCATACTCTCTGAAGAAGTTATTTTCATTCATGAGAATATTGAGAATGTCGATGACCAGCAAAAAAAATCTCATGATGAATCTATTCAAAATGAATCAATCGACGAAATCACGGACAGTGATACACTTGAAGCACAAGTTTCTGAAAGCAGCGAGCTGAGTGAAAAAATTTTGGAAAATATTGAAACCCAAGTAGCAGAGGGAAACTGTTGTAACCCTATTATAACAGGCAAGCAAATTCAAAAATAAAAATTCTAAGAAACTATCCATTGAAAAATGCATTTCTTAAATCAATATAAATCTATCAACTGATAAGATATTTGATAATCTTGACAAAAAAAGTTTATAATTAAAAGTGAATAGCCCTAAAATCTTGAATGGATTCACTCTCTCAGGTTAGCAAAAATTACTAATTTTTAGTGGCACACTTCTCTTTTTCAATAAGTGATTTTTTACAAACAATATATAGTTTTCTACTTGTCGTAAGTGATTTTTTACTTTACAAATCGTTGCATTTTGATAATAATAACCCTCTACAGGATATCCTGTAGTGTAAATGACATTCAAAATTGTTTGATATGAAATTTGAAAAGGAAATAACTTTAAAGAACTATTCTATACTTTTTGCAACACGATATCGATATTTTTTATTAACGTGATTAATACTGTAATAGGCATTACACTGATAAAGTATTACAGAATCTTTTTTAAGGAATAAACAAGTTCAAACCTATTGTAAATAATGGAAAATTCACTATTTATTGATTTAAAAAATTATTAATTGAAAACAGGTAAGGTGTGTCACTCAAACTTAGTGACTTTACACTAACTTTACCTGAGAGAGCATATTCATAAAAAATGTGTACGTATCTAACACAAAAAAAGAAAGATATATATTGAAAATACCAGCATTGAGATTGAAAAATTTTATTTTTTAAAAATTATATAAAGTTAAAATTTTATCATGTATAATTTAAGTTTACTAGACACATTTTTTGATAGACTTGCATTTTGTAGGTTTGAGATGTGCCGCACACACTTTGCAGCTGGCAGTAAGCGATGCATTGAAAGAGGATAAAAGTGTCACTCAGCCATCGCAAAAGCTAGGAACATAGTGAAAAAATTACGAACCCCTAGTTTTTTGTACCTGTTAAAAAAAGAAAAAAAGAAAAAGCCTATTCTTGATTGCCTTCCTCGATGGTCATCAACTGCTGACATGATTAAATACGTAATTGAAAACGAAGATTTTTGTCAAGAGTTGCATTACATGAAACTCCTGAATTTCCAGACTTTGAATGAAAAAGATTGGCAAAAACTGAAAGAGGTTTCGGCGGCTTTAGAACCTTCGAAAATTTGTATAAAAAGTTTCCAAGAAGAACAATTGACACTTTCTGATTTTTATGGAAAATGGTTCGAAACTAAAACAATCACGAAGGCAATTGGTACTCATTTTTCAGATGTCTTAGTAGAAAAAATGACTCAAAGAGAAAAAAAAATACTGCAAAATGATGTCGTGCTGTCAGCAGTATTTTTGGATCCAAGATTAAAAGTTGTATTGACGGAAATTGAAGTTGAGAAAGCAAAAACTTATCTGAAAAAAATTTGGCAAATAAAAATGTCGTTTGAAAATCAAGACCCTGTAGGAGACTCAAATTCAACAACGAATTCTTCTTCTGAAGTTGATGAATCCACTTTGGACGAATTTGAACAATACTTGCGCGAGAAAGAAAAAGAAAAAAAAACTCAAAAATTGCAAAAAAATCAAATACGCCACAGATTTCGGAAATCCTCGAAGTGTATGACAACTAACAAAATAGACTTCTCGACCGAAAAGCCAATATTCTGAAGTTTTGGGCTGAAAAAAAAGAAGAAAATCCCACATTGTCTGCCTTGGCGATGATAATTTTAGCAGTACCAGCAACGCAAGTGAGCGTTGAACGATTGTTCTCTGGCCTAAAATTTGTAATGTCCCCATTGCGAAGCAATACGGGGGAACTCATTTTGGAGCAGCAATTGCTTGTTAGAATGAATAGGATCTTTTTCCAGAAAGAAAAAACGTAAGACCTTGGAGCTTATAATTCTCACAGACATAATCAATTTCACTGGTCAAGTTTAGCAAGTTATTGCTTTTTTAATTTTTTCAGGGGTGAGCTGAGTTTGTCGAAGAGACCAGGAGATCCAGATCAAATTGATGCAAACGAACACTTTGCCAAAAAAAGAACAATATAATATAACTGAAATCAATATTTCAATAGATGAAAAGAAAAAAAACAAAATATATATAGATGCATTGCTTCGTAGTATTCAAAGATATCAAAGTAGAAGTTGTGAAAAGTCTTGTATTTTTTATATGGTAATAAATTCATTATGCATATAATATGATGAAATGCCAACAAAAACCTTGAAAATTTTAATTTATTTCTAAAAAATTCCTGAAAAACCTGATAAACAGAAAACTTAATCTCATTTAGTGAAAACCGAAAACAACCGATTCTATTTCTTGTACAAAAACTGTGAACTTTGTTTTCTCATCTAGGAACCAAAACCGAAAAAGATTTTTTCTCGAGAACCAAACCAAAATGATATAGATTTTTTTTACGAAACCGAAACCGTTATTTTTTTTTCATGAAACCGAAACCGAAACCGAAATCGTTTTTTTTTTTTTTTTGCAAAACCGAAACCGAAACCGAAACCGTTATTTTTTTTTCTTCGAAACCGAAACCGAAACGAAACCGTTATATATAACGGTCTCGGTCCCTGCTTTCATCTCTTTTACCGTTGTGTATTTTGATTCATTCAATCGCCTGTCCTGTAAAATTTGCTTTCTGGATAGTAGGTTCCTTTTCTCGGATCACGTCACAATTATTGTCGGCACTATCGGCATTGTCGCAAGTGTCGATATTCGTTCTCTTTCTAGCATCAAAAAAACCTGAGCTTTTGTCTTTGTTTTAGTATTAATAAATAAGCTAATTGTAACAATTGAAGTGTTTTTATTCGATTCCTGTTTTATACGTACACAAAGAATGAGGAAAATCGGATTTTATGCATTGTCTCTTTAACGATATCATCCTGATTAAATCAACAATCTCATCTCTACAACTACACAAAAATCTCAGTCATCAGGAAATTTAAAAAAATTCGAACATGTGGGTGGATGATTGGAAATGAAAAATACTCATGTAATCAATGATTTATCGTTTATTATACTTTTTCGTCAATTTTTCATTACAACTTCTGCGATTAGCGGCAAATATTTGCCGGTTGGGTGTAAAAGATCAAATGAGTCTTTTGTCGTTGTAAGTTAGCATAAACATTGATTTTACAAAGTATATTGGAATTAGAAAATCAAGACCGTGTTTTCATTAGCTTCAATATTTTTTCATTAATGAGTTCTTGAAATTTCAGAGCTTATTGGTCAACGTTTCAAAATGAATTCTCATGAATGGAGTTCTTCAGGAAGAGAGGGCTATAATGTCAATATCTTTAGTGGCTAGTATCTTATTTGTGATGTTTTTTATTAATCTTATTACATACATATATGTAGACGTTTAGGAATTTAGAGATAAAAAATGTTCGCTCTGAGAACGATCAATTCAGTTGTTAATTACTGTCCAAACGGTCAAAGTAGATGTGACTTGAATAACACTGCTATTGAAAGATCCTTCAACGTGTGAGAAATCAAAGATTATTGACAAACATGAATGCTTCAGAAAAAAATTTCTTACCCCTCAATGCCCTTTCTTCCAATTTTCGACAGTTTTTCCTAAGTGACCAGATATTTGTTGCTCACTTTCAAAGAAAAGTATGTAGTTGGAATGTCATCTTTTTTCATAAGACAATTTAAGTTTTCTTAGAGTTGGATTTGCTGATTTTCCTGATTTCGCTACTCTCATTAGAATAAAATTGACAACCAGCAACCACAAGTGATTTCACTTCAAATTTTGTGCCATCCAATATCAATGAATGCATTTCCACATCATAATTCCACCGTCTGCAAACTATTCGATGATGTCATTATTCTGTTCATGCATTCAGCAGTTACACTCTCTTGACCTGGCAAAGAATGAAATAGTACATTACGTGCCAGGCACGGATGTGCGAATTTGGCGAAACAGCAAGATAATGGACCGAAGCAAAGCTGAGGTCTGTTAGCCGTTTCGCCATATTGCACATCCGTGCCTGTTACGTGAGGTATTTTACGCCATGACAACCGAGAAGTCACGTCAAAATGTCAGTTTTGAGGTTAAAATGGCGTGAAATATTTATTACATACAAATTTTAAATACGACAAGTTCTGTAAACTGCTATGTGGTATCAATGTAGGGTTAACAGGCGTTGGTGTAAAAAATCTAAAAATCTGAAAAACAAATTTGCTGTAGGATAAGATGGGGTAAAATCGCCAAGGGGTAAAACAACCGTTTGGATCTTATATTTAAAGAAATCAAAACACCATTCACCGGTTGATAAGGTAGATGCGTATCAGTAAGACACAACTTTTGTTCATTGTCCCGGCACCGTATATAAATTCTTACCTTTTATACAGTAATTAAAAGTTTTTGAGTAAAGCGTGAGCGATATTCGACGACACCTCTAGGCTGTGAAAAATTGTGAAAATTGACGTTAGAAAAGTGAGATCGGTGTTTTTTCGAACAAGGGATTCACGATGACCATAAATGTTTAAAGGTTTTTCGCTATTCTTATTGTTTAAAAAATTATGAGATTTGTATACTAAACCATTAAACCTGATAATTATAAGTGAAAAACAGTCAAGCTGGTCGAAAACGACGTAAAACGTGCCATGGATAAAATTCTATATGGCGCCATAGCTAACACTGTGGCCAAAAAATACCAAGTTGCTCTCAAAGTATTGAGGAGCCGAATGAAAAAAGAAAAAAATTAGGCTATTTGGCACCAAAATCAATTATTGCCAAATGCACATGTTGTTGATAAAGCATAAACATTAAAAATATAATAAAACTATATACAGTATATTTAATGTTAATTAGCTTGAAAAGACAATAACAGAAATGACATAAAAGTAGGAAAAAAATTGTAGAAAATTATGTAAACAAATCGAAATATTTTTTTAAAAAATCGGCAAGAACTTAAAGAAGAATATTGAAGAAAGTTGCAGCCGGAAAAAACGAACAGAGCAAGAAGGAAACCTATCTTACCGCTCCAAACTTTGAAGATAATAAAGAGGAAATCAACGATAACTATTCCCATAAAACCAAATCTTGACATCAAGATCAACTCAAGATTCTTGCATCAAGATTCTTGACCCGTACTTGAGCAAGACTTGAGATGTTAACTTAGGTTCAAATGGAAGTCCAGATTCTTGGCGACGACTTGATCAGGATATGACAAATATATTTCCAGAATCTTGAGCGAGACTTGATCAATTATGAGAAATAGATTTGCCCAAGCCTTCATCAAGAATCTTGGACCAGAATCTTGCACAAGTCTTGTGTAATACTTGAAAATATTTTTCTTACTCTTTAGACATACATTTTTTTTTCGTTGTTTTTTCTTCTAAGAAAATTGTAATTTCACTACAGCGGCATCATACTTAAAGAGGTAGGGGGGAGGGGGTGCTTGACAAACTACCTTCCCTTGTAATTTTTCTTGTTTTTTGTGAAGCTGCATGTGTGTGTCGAGATCGAATGAGAACCGAAAATTTTCCTTTAAGATTTTGTAAAATTTAGATGTAACTTGATTTTATGCATCTAATTCGATAACAGTAAATAAATCAAATTTATTACCAAAAATGTCGTTCAAAAATTTTGTTTGAAATGGATTAAAAATGACAATCCAAAAGCGAATTTCTTCAGATTAAATTAATTCTGTGGCTTAAGCCATAACCGAGAAAGTCACACATGCCATAACGTTCGAAATTTTATCAAAATATCATGTACACTGAGCCTTATGGTACAAGTGATTTTCTCGATTATGGCGGGAAGCCACAGAATTTATTTTGATTCAAATGAGTAAAATTTAAATCCATTCGAGTTCATTTTAATTTATCATTGCCAGTAGAGAGTTATGAATATTTTTTCTTACATACTGAACACATACCCTAATGGCTCAGGTGGTACCGTGGACCATGGAAGACGCCAGTGGTCCCGAGTTCGCGACCAGTCCGAAGCAAGGATTTTTTTCATTTTTTTCAAGATGAAGTTAATTGCGTTTTTCAGGTGTTACCGTTAATAACAACATTATTTCTACATATGTGCAACTAGTTAAAACTATCTACCAATTATTATTTGTAATGTTTAAATTTTTATATTAAATTTTTGCCACAAGATTCTGGGGCATACCTTGATCAAGTCTTGCAGTCAGTTAGTCTTCTATTTATTCAAGTCTTGACCAAGACTTGAGAAATATTGGGAAATAGATTTACCCAAGGGTTGCTCAAGATGTCTCAAGAATCTTAGGCACATCTTGATCAAGTCTTGCCGTGAGTTGGTTTTATGGGTTGCAGATATTGTGTATTCTTCTTTACTTCTAAAGAACAGTAGTTTGCCAAAAATAAAAATAAAAAAAACATCAAAATAACAATTTTTTAACATTTTCATATTTATGCAGTTAAAAAATAAGTGGCTGTTCTACCCCACCAGGCAGGGTAAAATAACCAAATGATAAATTTTCATTTAAAAATTTTACCTCACAATGAGTGCAAGTAACATGCAAATATATCATCCCATTTTGTAGGCAGGGTTTCAAACTTTCAGGAATGAGTTGAGGTTTCGGAATATTTCTTCAAACACGTGTTCTAGAACTCATCAAACACAAAAATGGTTATTTTACCTCATCTTACCCTGCTGCAATTATCCACATGAGAATTGTACTTTAACTTGAGCTATTATAGTAAAGAAATATAAGTCAATTCATGAATGAATTAGCTTCAAAATGTCTTCTCAACATATTGCACATGTTCTCGTTAACAAAATGTATCTTTCTTCTACTTACATGCCAAGGAAATTTTTTTCAACTTTGTTCATCCTCTTAAAATAGCAATCGTAACCATGTTGTTGGTTGTGAATAAATCAAGGCCACAGATGCTTAGTGCTATCAAAGTTTTTAACTGTCAAATTATTTTCATATCTTCGATGATCCAGTCATGATTCCACGAGTGATCGAACCATAATCGTTGCAGTTTTAAAACGCTTAGATTATGCGACATAAGTTTTCGCATTGATGAACATAAATCAAATGGATGCAAAAAATTTAATTTTTGGAAATTCGATGTCCCCGACAGCATTTCCTGTAACATAAAATTTTTGTTTATCAACACGAATTACTAAAACCTTGAAATTTTTTTCACTTGGCAACTAAATGTAATGTAATTGGTCAATTTGACAGATTTAAAGAAGAAAAAAGTAAAAAAAAATTGGACATTACCAGCTGATTTTTTTCTCATAAAAATTATTTTTATACCATACATTAGAACAACATTACTTGAATTTTATGCGGAATAAACAATAACCCATACACGGAGAGTAAATGGCAGTACTAGCTCCGGTAATATCCGTACTCAGTCGGGATACGATGAACGCGTTCGTTACCCAGATAGCACTGTCGTAGACATCATTTCACATTCAATGCTGCATCATGATTGACAGAAATTGCAGCATGAATCGTCAAAGATGCGTCGGCAAAATCCTACGTTTTTGTGTAAATCACAAGTGTGCTTTGTTATGTTGCCAACATAGTAGCATCATCACTGACGAATGAGAATGAACGCTCGCGAGACGAACGTTTCGACAGAATCATTGCGCATTCAATGCAACATCATAACGCAGCCTTATCAAGTTAAAAATAAAGCATTGATGTCAGCATCGTTTCACAAATTTGAATGCGGGTTTATGATGCTGCTTTGATGCTGCATTGATTGTGACGTAGTGTTTGGACGGTCGAGCGCTGGTTCGTGATGTTGTATTGATGACGCTTTTACGCACCGACCAGAAGCAACGCCTTTGTCGCATGAAAAATGCTCATTCAAAGCACACTCACAAATCAACCGATGATTGTTCGAAAAAAGTACAAAGATGCGTCGGCATATAGCTACGTTATTGTCTGATTCTCTAGCTAACACACGATTCAACTTAGTTTGTGAAATGAATAACACATCGTAGGTTTGACAATAAAATCCCTGCGATGAGAATACGTAAAGATGTATAAATTATTGATACATCTTGTTGCCGCAAACGCATGAATGAGCGAAATTCGAGTCAATCATTTGCTATCGGGGTAGGGTTAAAGTAAACTGACTTATTCCGTGTTTATCCCGAGCGACTACTGCCTTCACCGTACTGAGTCCGGTAATAGCAGTAGTCGCTCGGGATAAACACGGAATAAGTCAGTTTACTTCAACCCTAACGAACGCGTTCATCGTATCCCGACTGAGTACGGATATTACTGGAGCTAGTACTGCCATTTATTCTCCGTGTACAAAATCAAGTCATTTTTGGAATAAAATATTTGCAGTTGCCACCATACTAATATTGGTCAATAGACTTAGTGAATAACTGTTGGCCTCTTCTTTTTTGTATTGAAAAGCTGACAAATCTTTCTGCAAGTTTGGAAAACCTTTTAATGCCTCTGATAACTGCAGATAGATATTCACACAGTGTTATGTTAAAAATATGGAGTGAAAGTTTTTCCAATTTCTCATTGACTTCCGTGAGTTTTCAAAATTCTGTGTTGGTCGAACGAACTGAAGATATTTCAAGGAATCTCAAATTGTTGTAATTGTCGATTGCACAGCTTAGAAAAGCATCAGAGTCCCAAGAATCCATGAAGATCTCGAAGTCATTTCCTTTAACTTGTTGAAAGGGTCGTAATTCTACATTCACTGTATCAAAACTTAATGTCATCAAGCTTTGTCAAATTTTTTGGAGGATTTGTAGAAGATGGCTTAAGAGTAAGCGCTCTCTCTTAATCTGAAAAAGTCAAACTTCACTGTTTCGCAGTGCATATTCACACATATACAGCTGTCTAGCAGTTAAAAGTCTTCCACCTTGAAAACAGTGAGTATGCACTGTTTTACCAATGAATATTCACTCTAAGAACAATGAAATTATAAATTTTACTGGCGAATAAGTAGAATTCCATTAATTCACCAGTGCATATTCACTTTTTTTAAATAGTGGAAAATATTTCACTGTTTCCAAGTTTAGAAAGCTCGCCAAGCTTGATTGAATATTCATCGTCGTCAGCTTTTTTTACTTCTAGTTTGAGTATTCTCCATAAGCAGTTTTGCACTTTCGTATGGCCACTGGAAGCTGAAAAAAAAGGATTCAAAATTCTAACCATCACAGTAATATATACTTTAATTTGATTACAGTAATAACGTATAAAATAATGATAACAATTTTTCGAAATAATGAATGAAAGTTATATCATTATAATTTTAAACGTTAAAGATTATTATTTTTAGAGTTTAGAAGTAACGCTATACTCTAAAATGTTTCATTTTTTCCTGTAACGATAACCTAACGTGTTCCAGCAATTAAAAATTGACTATTCGGGAACAAGTCACTTTTTTTTGGTAACGAGTAACGAAAATCCCTTTATTTCACGTTACTTTTATCAGTTTTATCAGTCTTATTAGGTTTTTACAAGAATTTGTGACTAATTAAGGAATTTTCTAAAACTGTAATGAAAGTGATATTTTTAACTTTCTTATTTTCGAATAAAAAATTATATATTTTTAATTTTTAATGGCTCAGAGTGGAAAACTAGTAATGTGTATACAAATATTGACAAAGAATATGCTCTTCCACTTTTTATTAGAAACTGTCACAATTTAAAGCTTTAAATTTCAGGAATCCGCATGAAAATAGATAAAAATACTTGAAATCAGGGCCGTAGCGAGGCCGGGGCAAGCGGGGCAGTGCCCCGGGGCCGCCGGCTGCGAAGGGCCTCCAAAGATTTGGAAAATGTGATGAGCAAAAAAAAAAGGTCGTGTATCACTTTTGACAACAAAACCTAAATATGATGTAGGTTAAGTTTAAGGGCCCTAACTTGTGGAAACCCCCCTTTTCCAACTCCGGATTTAAGATTGATTTTCTTCACGCGCAATACAACCATCTGGAATAATGCGTGGAAAGAATCAATTGAATTTCGGAACGCACTTCTTATGGAACATTTAAGCATTTTCGCACTGCCGCCATCTGCGAGTTGTTGTTGGTGTGCGCAAGCGTTACGTCAAGTGACTTGACTCAAGTCAAGTAACAGCTGGCACTGCTGGCAGCTAGCAAACAAAACAATATCAAATCGCAATTATAATATCAATATCGCAATTCTCGTGCTTTATAACAATGCTGTGAGTACACAAAACGGATTCGATTCTTGGAAAATGAAGCGATCGTACTTAAGTGGCCATCAAAAGCGGCTGGAAAAAAAACGAAAAGAAAACACTATTGTGACGAGCGGGGTTTTTCCCCTCGTCTTGAAAACTTATTTCAAAAAGAAAAGGAATATTCCACTTTGCTGAATTTCGCAAAGCTATTTTCTAAAAGGTAGATAGCGCACGACTTATCATAACGAGTTCACCGACGCTGGAAACTAACGCTCGTGCAACATGACAGAGTCAATTAGATAAGAGTAATCCTTCATTCTAGCATAAGGAAATAAAATCATTTTGTTTCAATAATGAACCCTCCGATCATTTTACTCTTGATAAAACTATTCACTATTTTCAAAAAAGATAAACGATTTCTAAATTTCTCAACTTGCTATCAACACAATTTGCTTAGTCATTTGACTATTTTTCGTGCTACGATGATTTTTCATTTTTATCTAATGACTACCGGATTCAAACGGACCAAAAAGGATCCGTTTATCTCCTCTTAGAATAGTATATAAACCCGCACGTTTTTTCTAAAATCAAGTAGTGGTTTTCGATGCTTCAATCCACTCGCTTCTCCTAGGAGATTGCCCAAAAGAGGGATTCCATATAAGCAAAAGAACGACTTCTTAAAAATAAATGAATTTCACCTATTTTTATTGTTGAGTGCCAATTTTACATTGAAATTATGTATTCGATATTTCTATAAGAATCTACATCCTGTGGTCCGGTTTCTCTTTTTCTGCTGTCGGTTCATAGTTCAGGAGTGAAGATTCTATCTCCACTGGGGCTAGCTCCGTACCCAACTTGAGCAATGGACTCGACCAGTTTAATTGAAACACTTTAAGCACCATGAGGGAAAAGTTACTTTACTCTAATTTATTTTCTTGGTTCATTATCGATGTGTCCTCTATTCAACGCGAGTCCATTCCAGTGATGCTTTTCAAATTTGCTCATCCTTTTTTTTTTTATTTTGATTTCTAGAACTGTAATTACGGTCATTTTCCTTAGTGCCTTCCGTGCAGGGACTTATCTGGAGCCTCAAGAGGTTAGCCAGAAAAAAGAAGGTCAGACCTAATGCCAGGAAATTGTACTTCAAAGAGAAAGGAATCCTAAAGATTTATTCACGCCTAAGGGCTCTGAAAAGGTTACCCTTAGAAACAGAGATTTCAATAGAAGAGATAGACAGCCTTATAGCTAAACAATACTCTCAAGAAAGTGGGATACTTCTCATTTCCCCGAGAAAAGAAATTAAGGTCCAATGCACGGGCTGTAATAGAACACAGAATTGCACCCTCAAACCTTCGCGAATAGATAGCGAATTGGAATCTTTCCTCCTTTCTTCCAAGGATGAAGCAACCCCAAGCTTTTATGAGTTACTAGAAGAAGGGTATTTTTACAACGCGCAATCAGATGATAACATGCCAGAGTCACACAAAAGAGAATTATTTGAAATAACAGAAGAAATAAGAAGACAACTTTTAGATTAAGAAATTGCACTTTGTAAAAGAAAGTTATAATAATAATGTCACCTTGTGACTTCAAATTGTATTTTCGAGGTGTCTTTATTTAACCCTTAAACAATTCTCCCGACTCCCTTTAAAAGTCGGATAAAGGGTCACTGTAGGCCGTTGTCTACAGAGGGTCCTTTTCTGTCGACGAGATTAAGGAATATAATTATTCCTAGGCGCATAGCCTAACAATACAAAAAATAATAATAATAATAATTTTTAAATTTAATATTCCGAGTCTCGCTCGTTACAGGAAAAAAAATGGCGCTGCGAACAGGGTCCTAAATTGTTTTTAGGGTTGAAATCGGATTGCAAGTGACTCTGGCTGTACCAGTAATAGAGTACAGAATGGAAAAAGAGAGAAATTTAGAATATAGGAATGTTGTTGCGAATTAAATAGGAAATTTTATGCTAAGTTCCACTTGTTACCAGGAAATATCGAGTTAGGTAAAGGACATTTTATCAAGTTCTAGGATCATTGAAAATTGTGTGTCATGCTTCCTTCTTTTGAATAAAAATTTCCAATCTTCTAATCGAAGGATATTTCTGGGTTGATATTTGGAACGGGTTGGCTCGGCCAATATCGACTCAAGAGATTCATTGTTCTTTCCCATGATCGATGTCTAGAACGGGTTGGCTCGGCTGGCATCGGTTTTCGGTTGGAATTATTAATTCAATTTGTAATGGATGTATTGCCACTCAGTGATAAGGGAAGCATCGACACTGTTATCTCTTGCGAACAATTTGATACTGCTGAATTGAAAGAAATAGAATCACGAAAACAGAGTCTTTTGGCTGAAATTAATATTTTAGAGAAGTTCTTGCATAACAGATATAGTTCAGAAGAATTTAGAAAGTTACCTAGATCGATAAGGCACTATTTACAATACGAGCGTAAAATTTTAAGGTACGAAATTAGGATAGTAAAGCTAAAGCTGAATAAACTAGAACGCCAGTAGAATTGTTTTGTAAAGCCCTTTTCAAATGCCTCAAGGTTTTAACCCTAGTTACGAACAGTCTCACGTAACAAGAAGTAATCTCGATAAGCTTTCTGAAGAAGAGAAGCAAGAATATTTAATTCGCCAAATTCCAGCTACTAAACCTCGCTCGAAAATCACGCCTAACGAAGATAAAATAAATGTAGATATCCTAAAAACAGGCACAGATTTTCATACATCGACTCAGGAAAAGATAGAAACCAAAATGGCTGATAATCACCTCAAATTACGGGATGTAATAGATATCGTTCCCCGCTTTTCTGGAGGTTCAACTGGACCCAGTTTTCGCGAATTTGCATTGGGTTGTCAGAAAGCAAAGAAATTATTACCGAATGAACTTGAGAGTAGCCTCGCCGGACTGATTTCCGCAAGATTGTCAGGAGTCGCCGCCAGGGCCTTTGAGAGTAGCGTGCCCGGAACCATCGACTCACTTTTAAGAACCTTGCAAAATCTTGCTCCGCTGGAGAGTACCTTCGAACTTTGTGGGAACATGGCACGGACGGTACAAGGGCCAAATGAAGATGTCAGCACTTTCTTCTACAAGATACAAGATTTAGGAAACCGAATAATAGAAACCATCAAATCAGAAAATGATGGCCAGATTACTCCTGTCAGGAAAACGGAAATCGATCTTGAAGCCTGCAAAGCCTTCATGAATGGACTAAAGACAGAGGTAAGATCTCTTATGACGAATACCAACGACTTGGCCATTGCTGGGCCCCAAGCGATTCAAATAGAAAAGACCTTAGAGCGTCGTGACAATCTGAAGCAGTCAGTTACCAATTGCCTTCTATGCAAATCTAACAACCACGAGACTGGCGAATGCCCAATAATGAAGAACCTCGAAGAGAAAAGCTCGTGCCAACTATGCAAAATACCTGGGCATGAGGCCCCAAACTGCCCTTCCGCTGGAAATCGCGGATGTCGATATTGTAAGCGAGCGGGCCACACGATAGAAAACTGCCAGTTTCGACCAATCAGAGTTGTCCAGATTCAAGAGCCACCCAGTAATTATGCACGATATTCCGGACCAAACAACAATGGCCACAGAAATTTTTACAACAATTTTTACAACGATCGGCAAACATCTCGATATAATAATTCTGGTCCAAATACGCGATTCGACAACGCCCGCCATCAAAATTCCTCTAATGATTGGCGCAGAGACAACCAACAGTCCCGGAATTTCTCCAACAATAATAATTTCCCAACTAATGGAAATTTTCAGAATCGAAGCGTTCGAAACCGTAATTATCAAGGTGGACAGAACCTTCAAAATCGCAGCTTCCAGCCTAGGCCAAACTTCCAGAACCAGAATTTCCCAAATCAAGGTTTCCAGAATAGACAAAATTATCAGAACCAAATTTTTCAGAATCGGAACTACCAAAATCCACCAAATTTTCAAGTTAAATACGACCAAAATTTCAATCGTAACAACTCCTTCCATTCTCAATCAAAAAACGGGGATACCCTCCCGCATGGGGGAGGCGAACCCTCACCAAACCCACGAATCAAGTAAAAATTCATAATGTTTCTACCACAGTTCCGACCACTCCATGCATAGAACTGAAGGTAGGAAACTGCAAATTAAATTTCATGTTAGATTCTGGAGCCAGTATTTGCCTTATTAAAGAAAAATTTGTCACAGATCAATTTATCAACGAATTTGAGAAAATGCAACTAACAGGTATTACGGAAGAACAAGTCAATACTCTTGGTACAGTGATTTTAAACATTTTTGGAATACCAACTAAATTTTTCATTGTACCTGACTCATTCCCAATAGAACCCCACGATGCGATTCTAGGAAACGCCTTTTTCCAGAAGAATTCTTCAAAAATTAACTGGGCAGATCAGTGTTTTGAAATTAAAAACCTTAAGGTACCATTTTTGGATCGGAACTTGGCCAAAATTTCTACAAATCAAAACTCTATTGAAAAGGTTTCATTCACTATTCCCGCTAGATCAAAAAGAGTCTTTCGCATCAATTTAAAGCCAACGTCTCTGAAAGTAGGATTGATCGAAATGTAGAATTGGAAAATGGGCTATATGCTGGAGAAGCAGTCGTTAGAAACTTTGAGGGAAAAACTTTTTTGCCGTTCACAAATTGTACAGAAGAAGATAAAAAAATCGAATTGCCAGAACAAGAACTCCATGAAATTTTAGAAATTGAGGAACGAGAAACCGAATCGAGCATAGAACCAAAGAAGAAATCCCGAAGAAAACGAAAGAAGAGTGGAAAAAGTACAAAGATTTTTCAAATTAATACCAGAACAAGGCTAGAAAAGGTCAAGGAGTTATTACGTTTAGATGATTTGAGTCCAATTGAGAGAGATGAAATTAATAACCTGATTCGAGATTCGGCTGACTGCTTTCATTTGCCCGACGAACAACTTACGAGCACGCATCTACACCAACATTCCATTACCACCGAAGATAACAACCCCATCAACGCACGACAATACCGGTTTCCACCAAAATTGAAGGACGAATTGAATAAACAAGTAGAAGAACTTCTTGAAAACGGAATAGTTAGACCATCCTTTTCGCCATACAACACACCCGTATGGATAGTCCCCAAAAAGGAGGATAGTCAAGGAAATAAAAGATGGCGTATGGTCCTCGACTTCAGGGCCCTCAACGAAAAGACAGTCGGAGATTCGTACCCTCTACCTAATATTGTAGAAATACTAGACCAGTTAGGAGGAGCCGAATACTTCTCTATCTTCGATTTAGCTTCCGGCTTTCACCAGATTGAAATGAGACCTGAAGACGCCCCAAAAACGGCCTTTTCAACGAGCCACGGACATTGGGAATTTGCAAGAATGCCATTTGGGCTCAAAAATGCCCCTGCCACCTTTCAACGGCTAATGGATGTCGTTCTTTCTGGACTACAAGGGACGGAATTATTTGTATATATGGACGACATCGTGATTTATGCTAGAGACTTGAGCGAACATCGGAGGAAGTACAAACT
Organism: Platygaster robiniae; assembly: GCA_028476575.1. Lineage (NCBI taxonomy): Eukaryota > Metazoa > Arthropoda > Insecta > Hymenoptera > Platygastridae > Platygaster > Platygaster robiniae. The sequence continues at coordinate 30,933,715 of CM052019.1, forward strand.
CTTGATTGAACGATTACGAAATGCAAATTTGAAGCTACAACCAGATAAGTGCGAGTTTTTGCGACGTGACGTCACATTTTTGGGACACAGGATTACAGATAATGGACTGAAACCTGATCCCAAGAAAATCGAAGCCGTCAGAGAATTCCCAAGACCAAAAAATGTTAAAAACGTGAGAAAATTTCTAGGGCTAGCATCATATTACAGACGATTCATTGAAAATTTTGCTAAGATATCGAAACCCTTAACTCAGTTATTGGAAAAGGATATAGATTTTTATTGGAACGATGACCACGAGCAAGCATTTTTGACTCTTAAAGATAAACTTTGTAGTAGCCCTGTGCTACAGTATCCGAACTTTAACGAACCTTTTATTCTTACGACTGATGCGAGTCAATATGCGATAGGAGGCATACTTAGTCAGGGAAAGGTTGGAAAAGATCGGCCTTGCGCTTATGTATCACGTCAACTGAACAAAGCTGAAAAGAACTACAGCACTTACGAGAAAGAAGCTCTGGCAATAGTTTTCTGTGTTTCGCATTTCCGACCATATTTATACGGTAGAAAATTTACAATTCTGACTGATCATAAGCCTTTATGCTGGATGAGAACGGCCAAAGATCCGATTAGCCGTCTCACGAGATGGAAACTCAAACTCGAAGAATATGATTATGATGTACAATATAAGGCAGGAGCAACAAATATCAATGCTGATGCTTTATCTCGGAATCCCATTCCTCAAGATATATTATCTGAGAGCATACATTTAATTACTCCTAGACACTCTACTCGAATTAAAGAAGCTACTCATAAAGGATTACAATATCGCCAAGAAATTGAAAGGAAAGATTTGAGAAAAAAATCAAAAGTATGTCAAGGGCCCGAGAAAGAAGTAAAGACAAAAAATAATGAGAATACCGAAACCAATATCATAAGGACAAAACGTGGAAGACCCAAAAAGGTAGAGGAAAGAACGAGCGAGTCTAGTAGCGAGGAAGAAAAGGAAGAAGAAACCTTTGTTCTTAGAAGATTCAAGTGGAAGCCTACAAACCACGAAAGACCTTATTCGGAAAATGGAATTAATAAATCTACCACGGATGAAGAACCTGAATTGATACAGAAACAACGAGACTTAGAAGTAGATAATTCAAACTCTGAAAATAGCGATTCGACAGAAAAGGAAGATAGTGATGAAGAATACGATTTAGAAAAACTGATACTTGGTAAGAATTTTTCCGAGAGTAGAGACCACTTTTTTATGAAACAGGAAAGTTGCCTTTTGTTTTTTGATACTGATAACAAACCTGCAGATGAATTTTCAAGGAAGTTTTACAAAAAACGAGAAGTTAAAATACCTAAGAAATTGGAATTTGGTGATCTAGTTTATAGCAAGATTGGGAAAAATTATTGTTTTATGTTCTGTACACAGGAGAATCTGTCAGATTTAGATAAAGAGAGGACTTGGAAGGTTATGAGGAAGGGATTACAGCAGCTGAGACAGATTATTATTGAAAAGGAAATTCGCAGAATAAATTTTCCCAAATTTGGAATATTGAATGAGATTCCGTGAGAGAAATTTGAGAATGAAATAAATAGAATTTTCAAGGATGAGGCTGTACAAATTATAGTTTGTACCGGTCAAATAGAAATTCCTCCGATTTCCCAAAGATACGAGATTTAGTTGAAGAATTTTATTGTTCTGCTATTGGAGGTCATCAAGGGCACAATAAGACCTACCTCCGGCTATGATCAAGATATTATTGGGAAAACATGAAGGATGATGTTAGAAACTTTATTTCAAAATGTTTGACATGCAAGATAAAGAAATTGACTCGGAAGAAAATCAAACAGCCGATGGTGATCACTGACACACCCGGCACGGCGTTTGAAAAGGTTGCTTTAGACTTGGTAGGCCCTTTCCCACCAACCGAGAATGGGAACCGATATATACTCACAATGCAGGATCTTTTGACAAAATATTGCATTGGAGTCCCTTTGCCTGATGCAAGTGCAGTTTCTACTGCCGACGCTTTTATTAAGCGACTAATTTGCACTTTTGGAACTCCAAAGGCCGTACTCACTGATCAGGGGACCAATTTTCTATCAGGACTTATGAAGATAGTAGCAAAGAGGTTTAAGATTAAGCAATTTAAGACTAGTGCATTTAGGCCTTCATCCAACGGTAGTTTAGAAAGAACCCATATCGTCTTAGTCCACTATTTGCGCATTTTCCAAGAAGATGATTCCGAGTGGGATCAATGGATAGAAATGGCTATGTTCGCTTATAACACTAGTGTTCATGAGTCCACAGGTCGCACTCCCTATGAGCTAGTGTTCGGAAAACTCGGTCTATTACCGTCGAGTCACTCACTACCAAGTTATGATAGGTTGGAAACTTATGATGAATACCTTGTTAAGTTAATGGCTAGATTAGATAATATTAGGGAAGAGTGTAGGAAGAACCTTATTGAGGCTAAAGAAAGGTACAAAGAATACCATGATCGTTGCTTAAATCCGGTATCTCTCTCCGCGAACGACTATGTATTTCTAAGAAAAGGAATAAAGGTTGGCAAGTTTGACAACTATACTGATGGACCATTTAAGATAATTGAAATCCTTGATGATAATAGAACCAAAATAAGAATAGGCAATACAGATAAAATAGTCTCCACGAATAGATTAATACGTACGGAAATTAAGAGCGACGACGAAATGTAAAATTAAGAAATTCTCTCGTTATAGAATAAGTAAAATGTTCACCGCTCTCGTCATCATCACCTTCTTTTCCCCCGCTGTGGGATTACTCGGATATGACTGTGGGACATTAGATGCCAATATCACACGGTTAAGACTGAAGGACCTGGGAGAGTGTAATATTCCCCACCCCCACGTCGTTAAGACAAAAATACCCCTACAATTGCTCCAATTGAACGAGTTCGGAACCTTGTACGTCCAAATATGCAGAATTGAAATCAAACGTTTAGTTACTCGTTGTGGGTTTTTCGCGGACCACTCAGTTTCAAATGGTCTTGCTGAATACTTTCGCGAACCCACCAGAGAACAATGTAAACAACTCCACGAGCGAGGACGGATACAGATAGAGCAAGCAACTTTATCAGATTTCAAAGCCAACACCACAGACACCAGGACCATCACACTTGCTGGAACTTTAAACGTTGATGGCAGTTGCACAGGCGCTACGTACGGAGACAGATTCGGCAATTGGCAAAAAGTCACTGTACAGGCCACTGTGAGGATTACTCTCCAAGACTACTACGCACCCGTCTCTACAAAAGAAGGAAAAATTTTCTTCAACTCCGGCACTCGCTGCACGATGAAAAAACAATTTTGCTCAATGACAAATGGAGACTATGCATTCTGGGACGTACTACCTCAAGGACTTTGCGACTATCAACAGTATTCCGTACTATATCAAGGGTTTGGATTTCGACTGGAGAACCATTCCGAAGAAAAGATGAAACCTGTCTATACAGTGGAGACGAAAGGCACGACCTTCGCCCTAATGAAGAAGGACTCACTCTCTGTGTGTGGATACGAAGTTTTTTCCACGGAGCACCCCCGACTATTCATCCTTGAAGCCGGAAAAGGAGGATTTCTTATGACAAAACAAGAAATCAACACATTCAACACGCGAGATATAGATATCCTTGCCTATACAAATTCTAAGTTCATCTACATAGAAAAACGTATGAAGAGGCAATTTGAAACTCTATACTACGATGTGATGAAAAGACGCTGTAAGTTGGAAAGAAAAGTACTCGGTAACTCCCTGGTTCTGGCCACATTGAAGCCGGACGAATTCGCCTATAATCTAATGGATGGACCTGGATATATGGCTATTATCTCAAGAGAAATTGTGAACATTCTTAAATGGGCTCCAATAATAGTCAGAATCAAAAATACTCCGAATTGCTATCAGGAAATCCTTGTAGAAGCGAACAATAAGACCTTCTACCTGACGCCCAAAACTCACATCCTGAAACGAAGAGGAACACCTATCTCGTGCAATTCCTTGACTCCTGCCACCCATGAAATCGACGGAAAATGGTACAAGTTCACGCCCAATCCAGTGGAAACAGCGGCGCCACAGCATTTGACACCCTTATCAAGGCCCACGTGGGAAAAGGTGATACTCATTAATAACGATATAGAACCAATTTTACAAGTTATAATGAATTTCTATCTTTACTTCAGAATTCCTTTTGATAAGAATTATTTTACTTGCTATCTACTTTCTTCAATCACCCGAATTCTTCAACAAAATCTATTTTTTTTCAAAAGGTAATAATTTTTCATTTTTTTTGCTATCTATATTATTCTCCAATAGTTTTTATCTACATTCTTCGCAAATGATTAATAATAATCAGAGTTGTTTTTGAAAGCGGACGTAAACGGACCAAAAAGGGTCCGAATCTAGCGTATAAAAACCCGCGCGTTTTGCAGAAAGTGGAAGTAGTTCTCGAGCTTCCGACCCAATAGCTTCTCCTAGGAGATAGTCCAAAGGTTCCGAAAAGCGAAAGACTACTTTCGAGGTCCAAAAGGGCTCGACCTCAAGACAGCCCAATAGCCTCATATTGCCGAGTATTGATTTGACCAAAAGCCTAAGCTGTGCTTGAGGTCCTTAATCTATCAATACAAGGATAAGAGAATTTAAAAAGTGAGAATTTTAATAAATCCTCTATTATTCTATTTGATAAAATCCATTTTGTACTATTTCCATTATCATTCGAGTGTCGAGACTTTGTCTCTGGCAGGGTAAGGGCAATCAGTAGTTTTAGCTTCCCAGAGATAGTTAGTACCTATTTTTATAGCTGTTTTAGTGGGACTGTCTGGAATACACTTATCGCGGCTTGTATTCATATGATAAATACGACTTACGCTGTAACATTGTTGTAATTAGTTATAGGAAGTAATGAATAAATTTTTGTTATATTGAAATTCTGTCTTCTGAATTCTGTCCACCATCCTTGCTTGTAAATCCTTTGTCCGGGGTTGAGACGGAATTTCGAATTCCACGCTCAATTTCGATTGCCGCGCACCACTCCGGTGGTTTGTGACATACCATTCCCGACTCCCCTAAAAGGTCGGATAAAGGGTCACTGTAGGCCGTTGTCTACAGAGGGTCCTTTTCTGTTTCGACGAGATTAAGGAATATATTTCTAGGCGCATAGCCTAACAAAAAAAAATATATAAATTTGATTTTAATTCTGGGTCTCACTCGTTACATTACGGTAAGTGATATGAATTGAAAAGTGTTGAAAACGAAGTGAAAAATAAATTGCAATAGTAATTTGCAACAATAATCTGAAATAATGTGAAAAATAAATTGGAAATGGTAATAAATTCTCATATAACAAGCTTTTCTGTATTCATTTTCAGAATCTGGGAAACTCAAGACATGTTTACCCAAATCTTCTGATACTGATATAACTGTGTTGGATGGTGCTAATACAGCAAAAAAATCCACAATCGATTTATCGAACACGGAGATATCAGATGATAATACTGTTATCGATAATATCGACATTGATAATAGTCATGACTCAGACGAGGTAATTTGATCTTACTTTTTTATTGATAGAATAAAAATCAATTAATTATTTTACAAATCGTAATATGCAAATTTGATTCAAAAACGATAACTCGAAGTTATAATCGATTTAGGAATTAGGAATAGGAAATAAGTTTCAGCAATATATATAAAATACAATAAATATATATGAATATAAATATAAAATATAAATATGTATAACAAATAATATATGTAAAAAAAATATATATTCAAACATATAAAATAAAGATAAAAGAAAAAAATAAATAGAGTACAATGTGGGAATAGGAAAAAAATTATTTTTGATGCATTAACTAACAATTACTGATTTGTACTGCGATAATTTAATTTATGTGTTCCCTTCCTTGCAGGGTACACTTTCTTCGTCAATTCCTCTTGTCGATAACAGAAAATATTCCCTGCCTGTTTTCCGAACGTCATCACTGATCCAAAAATAAAACGTGACATTATTGTATCCGGTTCACGTCAACCACAAGGCCCTTTCCCACGGGATAACAATCAGAACAATCGTTGTTTTTCGGAAGTCTATTACTACACCATCGCTAAATCTGGATTGAACTTAAATAGAAATTGGCTATGCTACTCATCCGAATTGGATTGTGTCTATTGTCAACCTCGTTGGCTTTTTCCTGAAGAAACAGTCGTTGCAGTGGAAAATGAGTGGATCAGTGGTGTAAGGGACTGGAAACACTCATCGGAACGCATCAAATCCCACGAATCTGCACAGCACCATACTGATTCCTGTGTACTCTACGAACAATGGCGAAAAACTGGCACAATGGATGAAGCACTTGAATAAGATTTTAAACGCGAAAAAAATTTTTGGCGTAAGATAATAGAGCGACTTCTCGATGTCACATTGATGTTGGCTTCTTTCAACCTCCCTTTCCGTGGGAGTTGTGAGAAGTTGGTGGATCGTGGGAAGGGTAATTTTTTATCCGATGTAGAACTTCTCTCAAAATATGATCCCATAATGACAGAATTGCTACAGCTCCTAAGTAGATCTGTGAATTACTTGAGCCCTCAAACACAAAACGAAGTAATCTCAGTCCTCGCTAAACAGGTCACAGATGAAATAGAGAATGAACGACAAAATGCTCTTTTTTTTGCTATGATTCTAGACTCTACTCAGGATAAAAGCAAAATAGATCAATTAAGTGAAGTTTTCAGGTACGTTAAAATTGATTACGATTGTTTTGGAAAACCGCTAGCGCTTAAAATATGTGAAGTATTCACGGGGTTTCAAGAAATTCGCGATCCATCTGCGCACGGCCTTTCACAACAGATCGTAAAATCAGTTGAGAAAAAAAAGTTGCTAATGAAAAAATTTTGTGGGCAAACGTATGATGGCGCGGGTGTCATGAGCGGTAGATCGAACGGAGTTCAAAAACAAATAAAAGAAAAACCTCCTTATGCATCCTTTGTACATTGTGCTGCGCATAACTTAAATTTAGTTCTCAATGATGCAGTCAACCAAAATCCTGAAATCGGCCATTTTTTTGAAGTGATTCAAGATGCCTACAATTTTTTTGGAAAAAGCATTGTCCGCTGGAAAAATCTAGAGTTCCCAAACGATGACGAATCTTCCGAAATTATTCTCAAAACATTGAATCCCACCCGTTGGGCTGGTCGACATGATGCGGTTTACGCGCTGAAGGTTAGGTTAGGAGACGTTTTGAGAAATTTGTCACGTATTATCCTTACGAGTAAAAAAGCCAGTGAGAGAAACGAAGCTTAGGGCTCCAAAAAAAATTGGAAGGATTGGATTTTGTTTTATTGCTAGTCATCCAATGCGGAATACTGGAAAAAGTGAACATAGCATCTCAAGCTCTCCAGTTGAAGGGACTTGACCTTTCTGTAGCTCATGAGTACCTTGAAAATGCTCTCTCAGAAGTTACATAAATGCATGATTCTTTTGACACATTTTTGACTGAAGCTTTCAGAGTGTGTACAAAGTTGAAAATTTCCGACAAATTTGATGTCAAGAGAACAGAAAAAAGACAAAGCACTTTGGCGAACTTTGTGAAGACGAAAGACTGACTGATCCTGAAAAATTATTTACAGCAATAGTTTTTTACCCGATGATCGACACAATTTGCTTTCAGCTGAAAAACAGATTCGAAGGAATGAGATTACTCTTTGAAATTTATAATATCGTGCAACCTCAATTCATCGCGAATGCAAGTGATCTTGAATTAAGGTCAGAAGCAGAAAAATTCGTTCAGAAAACTCCTGATCACATATCTGAATCATTTCCTTCACAATTGCTTTCTATAAAATCCGCTTTCAATATTAAAATCAAACAGATGAGAACCGTTAAAGAGCTCGCAGATTTTTTGATGATTGAACACAGTTCACTGACGTCAACCGTTTCAGATGTTTGCACTACTTGCATAATGTACCTTACGATACCAGTGACAGTTGCTACATCAGAACGTTCATTCTCAAAATTAAATCTGATAAAGAATTATTTGCGAACTTCAATGGGGCAAGAAAGATTAAATGGATTGGCCATTTTATCTATCGAGAATGAGAGGGCACGAAAAATAGATTTCACAAAAACTATAGACGATTTTGCTGCCATGAAATCGAGTAAAAAATTGTTCTAGATGTAGATAATTCATTAGAGATAGATACTTAATGTGCAAAAACCTTATTTCTAGCGGTAATTTCTCTGTGATTCGTAGACAAAGGTATAACTTCAGCAATTGTAGGTTACGAGGTATTTTATTTTTCATGATGACTAGTCGTTTACTTGTAATTTATGGTTGTGACTTAATATTTTTGACTGTCTGTAAAAGAAAAACACTTGTCATACTCTACGAATGTCAAATTAATGTTTAGACAAAGTTCAAAAAAGAATAAAGAGTTATTAAAATTATATACATGGACTACGTGTTATTTTTCGAAATGTATTTTGTAGAAGGTAATTTCAAAATTTTTGATCGCAAATGGACTTTTTTAAAACGTTGGTTAAGTATATGAAAAGGAGAGATTAATCTTTATACTATGAAAAATAAATCCGCCAAATAAACACCTATTTTTTTTTTTTTTAGAAATCAATTTTGAAAATTTCCGCTGCAAAAGAGCCCCTTCAAAAATTTTGCCCTGAGGCCCCCGAGACCGTCGCTACGGCCCTGTTTGAAATCTATAGATCTCAAACTCTATGGCAGGATCTTCAAGATCTATAATTGTGATATATAATAAATACAAATAATAATAAAAATAAAAAACGAAAAAGAACTAAAAATACTGAAAATACTACATTTTAGATAGGTTCTTATAAATTCTTTTATATTCTTAAAAAATGTATGCGATTCCCGAAATCAAGAAACTTGAATTGTTCGAGCATTAAATTCTATAAATATATGTGTATAGAGGTCCATAAAAAATTTTAAAACCTTGAAAGTATGTGAAAATTCGAAAAACATTCAGGGCACTCTATATCTTTAAACCAACTGTTTCCTGCAAAATTGATAAAAATACTTTAAATATTTCAAACTTCCAACTCTAGGAAATCTGATTCTGGGAATTCAAAGAAATATTTTCGAAAAACCCTACTAACTTTGATCCTTATAAGGACCTTATAAGGGACTTATAAGATTTTAGATTTCTTATAAGGAGATCTTATAAGAATCTTATAAGGGATTAGAATCCTTATAAGGCAGTCTTATAAGGATCAGAATCCTTATAAGAAATCTAAAATCTTATAAGGCCCTTACAAGGTCTCCTTATAAGAATCAAAGTTAGTAGGGAAACCAAAAAAATCTACAAAGTTCTATAAATACTAAGAAATACAAAAAGAAAAATACGTGTTAATATATGAAACATTAAAAATCATTCAAATTCCAGAAATTTACACAGCAATAAAAGAAAATTTGAACGATTCTTCAAATCATAGCAAAAATTGAGAAATATGATGAATACTGCAAGATAAGGAAAAATATATTGAGACGCTGTTTTCTGGAAAATTCTTTTATGCACGAAAAATTTAATCAAGTTGGAATTCTAGAGCTCGAAATTTCATGAAAACTATAATAAGGTTGGGTTAAACAACGTATAAAATTACAATTATATATAAATATTACAGAATATAAATATTATTTTATATAAATATTACATATTACATTTTTATGTAAAAAAACAAGATAATTCTACAACATTATATACATCTTGAAAAGTACGAATAGTTTCAGAAATACTCAACAGTATTTCAAATTGTAGAGAAACTGATTAAGTACCAGAAAAATGAAATAAAAGGAAAATCTACATTAAGACACTATTTGCTAAAAAATTCTTTCAAATACAATCAAGTACATTATTTTTGAATTCTAGAAAACGAAATTCTTGAAATTTTTAATAGCAATTAATGTGCAGAAGAATAGTAGGTCAAATTCTCTGAAAATGCAATAAAATCTGGCAACATTTTATGCATACTGAAAAATTCAAAAGAGTTTCAAAAATTCTAAAAATCTAGGTATTTATCGGAGTTATCATTTTACAAATATTTCAATCTGGGTATTAGATAAGATTCTCTCAAAAATCTTCGAAAATCGCAAATTTTTCCCCGTGGCTAGCATATTAAACGGAATACCATATAATTGGAAAACTTTAAAACTTGAAAATAAATTTAAAAATTCGAATAAGCTGACTGATTTTTTTTCTCAAGGTCAAACAGCACAGACTTGTAAATGCTTAATGATTTTCTTTTTTAAAAAAAATTATTCATGGAGGGCTCGTCCTAACGAACAGATCTCGAAAATATGTTTCATTTCTTCCAGTTTCATGTCTTCCAACGTATTTTTTTAACTTACGAACATCGTAGATATGTTATAAAAATATTATTTAGCATTGCTTGGTGTTTAATGAAAAACTTGTGAATTTTATATTTATCGTCATAAGTATATATCTTGATATGTAAGTGCAATAATCAATCGATGAAAACATTGATTAAAATTTCAAATATCCACATAATCTTCGGTGGACACGCGTAGAGAAAAAAATGGATAATGCTACGTACGTTCATGAAAATGGACTTATCTTGGACAATCCTTAAGAAAAAGATGTCGCATCTATTGCATTTCAAAAGCTAACACGCAGTTGAATTAAACGCTATAGTAACATACATATCGTTGTGGTGATAATCTGTAACTGCATTTTATTCTTTAAATGGGCCTGGCTTCCTTCTTTTGAAGATTGTCCAAAATTGTCTTCTTTTATGGAAGTGACATCCATTCTATTCTCTGCGTACAAAAGTACATTTTGCATCTAGGGACAAAAAAAATATCTCGCGAGGGTGTAAGTTACATCCCGAGCCAAAAGCTCAGGATATACTCACCCGAGGGAGAAATTAATTTTTTTCCATACATACACAGCAATGCCCACTTTATCGACGCGATTTGCAGGAACAACGCCCTCTTTTTCGGATACCCGAGGTGAAATTTCTCAGCGGGAGTAATCTAAGCGATTGCTCCCGCAAAGTAATCTCCCTAGGGAGCAATCACTTAGATTGCTCCCGCTGAAAAATTCATCGCGGATACCCAAAAAAAGGACACTGTTCCTGCAAATCGCATCGATGAATTTGCCATTTCTATATATGTATGGAAAAAAATATTGTATTCGCCATGGGAGGAAGTGATTTCACCTCGCGTGTTTTGTTTACCTCGCTCCGCTCGGACACAAACACACGCTCGTCAAAATCATCCTCTTCCTCCCTTGGTGAATAATATCTATTTTTCCATGTTGCAAACAATTTTTTTTATCGTAGCGGGAGAAAAAAGAATTTTTTGCCTCTCAAACACTGAAAAGGAGCGTTTCAAAACACGTTTCGACATAAACAAATGGAGTATTTCAGGCCAAAACGCAGGCTGTCAACAAATTACAATCGGCGAGGTGAAAGGCGGGCTCTTTTGGCTCCTTGTAAACCCGGCGGGCCAAAAAGAACCCCCACCCCCCTTTCTCCTAGCGACCGTTATTTTCTCGAGCCTCCGTGTCGACCTGCAATACTTCATTTGCTATGTCAGAACAGTTTTGATACGCTCATTTTTACTGTTTTCAAGGCAAAAAGTACCGCGTGTACCTCACACTAGTTCTAAATTAGCTGTTTTCGCTCCTGGATTCACAATATAAAATTTTTATGGAATAATTGAGACTTTTTTACAGTGTCTACTTTTTTAAGAAATTTCATCAAATCATCTACAGGCTTCACTATTTATCATAATTTTCCGAAATCTTACAAATTTCTTGAATTTGTACAATTTCATTACATTCATTATTGTTTTCCACTATCTACGGTATTAAACAATGTCTATGTCAGAGACGGACGCAGAAAAATTGGGGAGGGCGAGGTCCAATCGGAAAAATTATAATGAAACATGTTTCGGCTTTCACAAAACTAATGTGTTATTTGTGTATGACGAAATTAAGTTTTTTCGCTTGTGATTTTTTATTGAGTCGCGTGCTTTTTTGCGTCATGTGAGTCTCATTTTCGAAAAATAGACACAAGACTCAAAAATAGGGTAAAAGTAGATGTAGTTGTGTTCATAATGTATCAAAATAGTATATGTATTTCGCCTTAAGAGAAAAAATTAATTTCTCGCGAGACATTATTTTGCCCATGGTGCGTACGGTATTTTTCATCGTAACCGGAAAATGAGACATTTTTTGCCCGCTGAGATGGAAAATTTATTTTCAAATTCTAAGAATAATGAAAATCAGTAGTTTATTGCATGCTAAAAAACATTCAATTCATTCCCGAATCTGTTTCACTGCAGATTTTCAACTATCGAACACTAAATTACGCTAGGATTCGACGGCGCTCGATCTAGAATTTAAGCGCATGTTAAGGAGATCGTTTTCTTTTCTGTGCTGAAAAAAACTCTAAGATGAATCAAAAAAGTAGCCTAATATATGGGTCGTTCCACCTGTTTTTTACACTCAAATTTTAAATTTCCTTGGCATTATTTTTTTTCGATTCTACACCCAAAAACACGAGAAACGTGTATTACTTTTTTTTTTTTTTGAAGCTTTTTGTGGGAAATATGATTGTTTGAAAATCTGGAGCTCTCTAAATCCTTCAATTTTTGGTGCGCCTTGCTTGAAACCTATCAATCGCAGAAAAAATTCGCTGAGTAATGAAAATTAGGATTTTTTCTCTAGAGTGAGATAATGATAAGTTTTTTTATCATGGTGCAAAATATCATTACCAATTTCGCAATAATACGACAAAAAGTGAAATTTTTGAACAAAAGGGAGTTTTGATTTTTTTCTTCTTTTTACCAAGTAATCTGCAAACGATTATGAAGATTTAGCAGTTTTTTATTCGATGGTATCTATAATAGTTTGAGAATAATGAATTAATTCGTTGTCGCGTTCGGAGCCGTCGCGCTTGCAGAACAAGATTGCAGTTCTCGCGTAAGAAAAATGGATTAGGAAAATCGGTTATTATGTTTTCCTCATAGTAACAGTAAATCAGTCTAAAATATTTTGTAGTTTGCTTACGCGACGGCGCGCGACGGCTCCGAACGCGACAACGAATAAATTCATTATTCGCAAACTAGTAAAGATACCATCGAATAAAAAACTGCTAAATCTTCATAATCGTTTGCAGATTACTTGGTGAAAAGAAGAAAAAAATCGAAACTCCCTTTTGTTTGAAAATTTCACTTTTTGTCGAATTATTGCAAAATTGGTAATGATATTTTGCACCATGATAAAAAAACTTATCATTATCTCACTCTAGAGAAAAAATCCTAATTTTCATTACCCAGCGAATTTTTTCTGCGATTGATAGGTTTCAAGCAAGGCGCATCAAAAATTGAAGGATTTAGAGAGCTTCAGATTTTTAAACAATCATATTTCCCACAAAAAGCTTAAAAAAAAAAGTGATAAACGTATCTCGTGTTTTTGGATGTAAAATCGAAAAAAAATAATACTAAGGAAATTTAAAATTTGAGTGTAAAAAACAGGTAGAACGATCCATATATTGAGTTACATTGAATCTATTTCCAAGTTTGCTTCGATGAAGATTTTGAATTATTGAGAACTAAACAATGCGAAAATCGGACCGCACTTGATCTGAAATTCGAGTGGATGCCAAACAATTTTCAAATAATACATATTTATGTACCTCTGGCATATAAAACGCATTTCTCGTCAAGTTCAAAATCTCAAAATTCATCTTCTAGCCCTCGGTACATAAAATATCTCACGTAACTAGGACAAAAATTTTTTATTTACTCGTGTGATTGTAAACCTCGGCCTCGTCTCGGTCTACAAACTTCACACTCGTAAAAAAAAAATTTGAGTCCTTGGTACGTAATATACTATTTTTCTTAGTATAGTATTCCATAGTTTATCATCAGATGAAACTGTATTCTTTTTTTTTCCAGTAATTGGATTAACAATCAGTCACCAGAGTTATGAATTTCAATGTATTGAATCCTGGTGATTGTAATCACCTTGTAAAAACCATCTAATCAATCACCATGCCAAGTCTAACCCAAGAATCTTAAGGCAAGAATCTTGTGTGCATCTGAGAATTTTCTTGATCAAGATATGGTTTTATGGGTACTTGGAACGTTTTTCATAAGTTTGTTTAGCCCAGGGACGGACGCAGAAAAAATTAAAAAGGGAGGGTCCAATCAGAAAATTTCTTATGAAACATGTTTCGGCATTCACGAAAATAATGTGTTATTTGTGTATGACGAAATAAAGTTTTTTCGCTTGTGATTTTTTATTGAGTCGCGTGCTTTCCCTTGTTGAAAAAACCCTCGACCAGTTAATGGTGAAACACGCAAAATAACCCTCATTTCAAAGTTTTACCCTAGAATTCAAGGGTTTTACCTTCAAGTTCAGGATTATACCTTCGGTTGAGGGTCAAACCGTTCCAAAATAGCCTCACCTTGAGGGTAAAACCCTCAGCAGTTAAAGGTACTTTTCAGGGTTTTACCCTAAAGTTGAGGGTATTTTGGAACGGTTTAACCCTCAACCGAAGGTATAATCCTGAACTTGAGGGTAAAACCCTTGGATTCTAGGGTAAAACCTCGAAATGAGGGTTATTTTGAAGGTTTTACCCTCAACTAGTTCGAGGGTTTTTTTTGATAAGGGTTTTTACGTTATGTGAGTCTCATTTTCGAAAAATAGACAAAGGACTCAAAAGTTGGGCAAAAGTAGCTGTAGTTGTGATCATAATGTATCAAAATAGTATATGTATTTCTCTTCAAGGGAAAAAAATTAATTTCTCGCGAGACATTATTTTGCCATGGTGCGTACGGTATTTTTCATCGTAACCGGAAAATGAGACCTTTTTGCCCTTGAGATATAAAATTTATTTTCAAATTCTAAGAATAATGAAAATCAGTAGTTTCTTACATGCTGAAAAACATTCAATTCATTCTCGAGTCTGTTTCACTGAAGATTTTCAACTATCGAACACTAAATTACGCTAGGATTCGACGGCGCTCGTTCTAGAATTTAAGCGCATGCTAAGAAGATCGTTTTCTTTTCTGTGCGAAAAAAACTCTTAGATGAATCAAAAAAGTAGCTTAATATATATTGAATAACATTGAATCTATTTCCAAGTTTGCTTCGTTAAAGATTTTGAATTATTAAGAACTAAACAATGCGAAAATCGGACCGCACTCGATCTGGAATTCGAGTGAACGCCAAACAATTTTTAAATAATACATTTTTCTTTATTATATTATTCCCTAGTTTATCATCAGATGAAACTGTATTCTTTTTTTTCTAGTAATAGGATTTACAATAAGTCAGCAGAATTATGAATTTCAATGTATTGAATCCTGGTGATTGTAATCACGTAATAGTAAGCTATTTCCAAAACATTATAAATTTTTTTATGGAAGTCGATTATATTTAATTTATTCATGATGATCATTCAATTTTAATAATTTACGTAAATGTATAAAAATTACAATTAAAAAGTTCACAATATTAGTGTTTAATATTATTTCTTGGTATTATACAACAATTTCTTGTGTAATTTTTTTTGTAATGTTGAGATCTGACAAGTGAAAGGCCTGAAGTCTAAAATCTAAATTGAGATGTCGATTTTCGATTGATTTTTTAGGAGGGTAATTGAAAATAATTTGATACGTATTTCGATCGGCTTTTGAAAAGTGAAGCCAGAATTTGAGGTTATAAATTTTTCGAAATCTAAATTTCTGTCGCTGATTTACAAGTATCAATCACATGCCACACTTTCAACAAGTCGGAGTGCAGTGGTTTAAAAGTTAAAGCCTTTATCTCCCATTTCTGAGCTATAGAGGTTCCAATTCGAAAGGTGACATTTTTTGCATTTTTTTCTTTTGAAAAAAAAAGGATCTTTTCACGAGGGAAAAGAAAATCGATCATCAGCAAGTGATAAAATAACCTCCAGAATATTATATATTTTTAATTTTATATATAGTATATAATTTTCTGTAGATATCAATAATCATCTTTACTATATATGACATATACATATATAAATATTATAAAATAATTTCACATGCGATACCATGCCAATGTGACAGAATTCTTGTAAAAATTAAGACCTTACACAATGTTGAATTTAACATTGGATGTGACATTAATAATTATACGAAAAAAATGTTACCCATTCGCGTTAGAAATAGGAGATACAGGCTTTATCTATTTAGGCCACTTCGTTTTATTGAAAAAATTGGCATGTGATAGATACCTGTAAATAAGCGACAGAAATTAATTTTCAAAAATTTATATCTTCAAATTTGTCTTCACTTACACAAAATCCGCAACGAGTACCTGGCAAAGTTTATGCATCACTGTAGCGTTGCATTTGCGTTGCACTTTTTAAATCACTATAAAAATGATCTGACAAAATTCTCGTGTACAGAAATGCGATAAATCATCAATAAAAAGTATTTTTAATAGACAGCAGAAGGAAAAACTTTGGAAATAAAGTTGAACGTAAAGAAATAGAGAAATAAAAAAATTATTCTTTTATCTTTTTCTTTGATTTTACTCCTACTTTTCATTGAATTATAACGTATCATTTGCAAAATCAAATAAAATAAGATATATGGTTATATGAAAAAAACGATAATGCATTAATGTATCCAGCCATAATCGCCGAAGTCACTTATGCCATAAGGCTCATTTTACATATTCTGATGACATTTTGAACGTTATGAGATGTGTGACTTCGGCGATTATGGCTGCAAGCCACAGAATTAGCACTCAGTATCAAAAGAACACATGTGATTTTGGAAATATAAAGTAAAATAAAAACAAGTACTCCTTTTAACCCTAATCTGTCAATAGCAAGCGCCTGTCAATCGATTTTTTTTTTTTTTTTTTTTTTTTGAATATGAAACGTCAATTTTAGCATCCTCGAAAGGTATTTAATTTGATTTTTGATGATAAAATTATTAGTTCTAATAATTTTATTAAATGATATTAATCGAAAATTCTGGAAACTGTTATTTCTTTGAGTTTCAAGTCGGAACGCACAATAAGTACAATAATCGAACGAAATAACGTAGTGCATAAGTTCTAGGAATTTAGAAAGGTATTTTATTCTAGCTCTCCTGAAAACATGATGGTTTTTAAAATTAGTTTTTGAACAATTAAGATGAAAGATAACACAAACTTCTTATTTTCATGAGTTTTATGGATGAACACACATTTAATACTCTAATTATTCGAAATAACGAATGCAACACAAGTGCAACGCAAGTGCAACGCTATATCGTTGCACTTACGTTGCACAAACTTTGCTAGGGGTATAGAAAGAAATTCGATTAACTTTCTAATAAATCTTTTGCCATCGATTTGTATTTAAAATTTCAGGCCTTCCCCTTACAAATTTTTTTATAAAAGTACATTTTTAACGATTTCTTCACTTTACTTCAAAAATTTTGCATAACATACTAAATAATTGTTGAGGTATAAAGTAAAACACAGTAAATTTTTTATGTTTTTTGGTTTTTTTTGCCCTTTTTTCTTTTAGACTGTTTCCTGCATAACAAAAATATTTATTTGTCGAAAGTCACACGAATAAATATCTCATTTGTTTATCTCATCACATGAGGTTAAAATTTTTCAGTCGAAAACATTGAATTTCTAGAATTATTGGAAAATGCATTTCAATTGATTGTTATTTGTGGCAATTATTACCTGTTTCAAATTACCTGTTATCTGGGAAATCGATTCTTCCGAATTCGCAATGTTAGTATATACTACCTTAGAATGTATTATTATATGGAATACTTTTCTTTTATAAAAGAAAGAAAGAAAGAAAACTATAGTTTTATGATCGTTACTTATAATGTATGGATATTATTGATTTATTATATACCCGTCCGCCCATAAGGGATACAGCTCGGGACAGTGTATCTCTAAACGAAGCGACACTTTTTCTCCGGCATTGCCAAGATGATTAATGACTTTGAGCTCACCCGGCCGTATCGTGCGACCATACCTTTTCATACAGTACTGAAATTTCCCGTCAAAATCGGCATGGGACATTCCGTCGCCGGCCTCGATACCCGAGACAAACGAAAGAACTGTTGGAGGCGCATACCTTTTTCTTCGCGGTGCATTAGATATCTGCCCGAGTCTCCCTTAATGCAGTCTCCCTTAAGGACGGACGAGTGTAGTTAAGAATTGATGTATCATCATTATTATATGAACATCATCCAATAGTCCAATGAAATCTTTATAAATTATTATCTATACGAAAATAAACTGATGCTGTATTATAAATTCTCAAAACACACTGTTGAATGTAAAAAAATATAGTATACTTACGAAAATTAACAGTGTAATGTCACTATTTTTATTTGCAACTTTATATCATGTAATTCAACTTTATTTCAATATTGTTATCGCGTGATTTGCAAATTTTTATCATATAATTTAAAAACTATATTTCGATATTGTAGTCGGGTGACTTGAAATTCCTCAGTTGTAATTTAGATTATGGATATATAAGTCCGTCCTCCGAGGAGCGAGGTGCTTTTTCATTTCGGTTTGATCCAGAAGTACATAAAAGCGAAGTCAGTAGACAAGTAAAAGAAATGTTAAACGACGGGATTATC
This sequence comes from Platygaster robiniae, assembly GCA_028476575.1. Lineage (NCBI taxonomy): Eukaryota > Metazoa > Arthropoda > Insecta > Hymenoptera > Platygastridae > Platygaster > Platygaster robiniae. The sequence continues at coordinate 30,952,390 of CM052019.1, forward strand.
GAACCATCCATGTCACCCTGGAACGCGCCTTTATGGGTCGTACCGAAAAAGAAAGATGCGTCAAATATTAAGAAATGGAGAATAGTTGTCGATTATAGAAAATTAAAAGAAATCACTATAGGAAATGTTCAAGAATTACCTCACATATCTGACATGCTTGACCAACTTGGGCATTCCAAATACTTTACTACCTTAGATTGAGCTTCCGGTTTCCACCAGGTTAAAATGCACCCAGATGATGCTGAAAAAACAGCATTTTCGTACCCCGACGGACATTTCCAATTTACTAGAATGCCGTTTGGTCTAAAGAATTTACCCTGCACTTTTACAACTCTAATGAGAACGGTCTTGGCTGGTACACTCGGAGAGAGATGTATGGTGTACCTTGATGACATAATAGTTCACGCGGACAATTTGATCAATCATTCAAAGAAATTGCGAGAAATCTTAACGAGATTAGACAAACACGGTTTAAAATTACAACCGATGAAATGTGACTTTTTACTAGCTGAAGCGCGATATTTAGGACACGTTATAACCGAAAACGGAGTAGAGCCGTGTCCCGAAAAAATAAAAGCGGTAACAGAATTTCCAAGACCCAAGAATTGTGAAGAAATTAAATCTTTCCTGGGTCTTGCAGTTATCGGCGTTTCATCGAAAATTTCAGTAAAATTACTAAGCCTCTGACAAATCTACTGAAGAAAAATGTTGCTTTTACTTGGACTTCTTGTCAAGAACAATCTTTTGAACTTTTGAAAAAAGCTCTTACGACCGAACCACTGTTACAATACCCAATTTGGGACCAAGAGTTCAGGTTGACAACTGACGCGAGCCAATTCGCTATTGGAGCCGTATTATCGCAGATAAAAGAAGGAAATGATTTGCCTATTGCATACGCAAGTAGAACGTTGAACCGTGCGGAGTCGAATTACTCCACGACGGAACGAGAAACCCTTGCCATTGTATGGGCTGTCAAACATTTTCGATCTTATCTGTACGGTAGAGAGTTTGTGGTAGTTACCGATCACAAATCCTTGGTATGGCTTTTCAATGTCAAGGATCCTGGATCAAGGCTCATACGTTGGCGACTAGCTCTAGAAGAATATCAGTACAAAATTTGCTATAAATCAGGAAAAGAGAATTCGAACACCGATGCGTTAAGTCGAATGAAAATAGATACCCCATCGCAAGAGACACAAGCTACAAATTTATGTAAAACCAGCGCCGAAGACTTTTCAGATTCGTATGATAACTTCTTATCTAAAATGAAAAATTCTCTAATCATTTACGACAAGATCGAAGAATTAAACGAGAAAATTTTCTCTGAAGAAGGAAAAAACTACGCAGTAGTTATGTCCCAAGATTTAATCGCGAATGAAGGGATCGCTCATGACTTTTTTGAAAATTTCAGTCATGTAGAAGAAATAAAAAATCAAAAACCCTCCCTAAATGACGTAATATGCTTAAAATCGGGAGACAAAAATGTGTTCTACTTGATAACGAAAAGATATTTCTGGGAGAAAACAAACTATCGAGATTTATTTAATACCCTACAAACTCTAAGAGAATTGCTTCTGAAAAACCGACTAAATTCTCTGTTTATTCCGAAACTTGAAGAAGGATTTGATATGCTAATGGAATAAAATACGAGCAATGTTGCGGTACATTTTCAGAAAAACAGAAATAACGATTAAAGTTTTCCATGACAATATAGTCGAACCAAAACAAGAAGAAATCCAAAAAATTCTCGAAGAGTATCATGATTCACCAATGTCAGGACATACAGGTTTTCAGAAAACGTACAAAAGAATTCGCAGTAAATTTAAGTGGAAAAATATGAAATACGATATAAGCCAGTACGTCAGAACATGCAAATCTTGTCAAGAAAACAAACTCGTAAGAAAGAAATCCAAACACCCAATGCAAATCACCTCAACCTCCGATCGACCTTTTCAAAAAATTGCTTTAGACATTGTCGGACCATTACCATTGACAACAAACGGAAACAAATTCATTATGACTTTACAAGATGATCTGACGAAATTTTCGCAGGCATACCCAATCCCAAATCATAAAGCAGAAACTATCGCAGATAGACTTACCATTGACTATATTTGTAAATTCGGAATCCCAGAATCAATCCTTACAGACCAAGGGACTGATTTTATGTCAAATTTGCTGAATGAAGTCACGAAATTCCTTAAGATGAAAAAGATCCGCACCGCCCCTTACCGACCATCAAGTAATGGAGCTTTAGAACGTAGTCATAGAACTAGCTGACTGTTTAAAAAATTTCATAAATCTAGACAAAAATTATTGGGACATCTGGATTAATTTCGCTATGTATAGTTACAATACGTCAGTTCATTCATCCACAAATTTTTCACCCTACGAATTGATTTTCGGTTATCAATCAATCCTACCGACTTCAATAACAAAAGACCCAGAATTCAAATACACATACGACGATTATCTAGATGATCTCACTCTCAAAATGAGAAAATCACGCGAAATCGCAAAAGAAAATCTCGTAAATTCCAAAATGACAAACAAGAAATATTATGACAGAGTTTCCAAGGAATCCGAATACAAAACTGGAGATCTCGTTTATTTTCGTTCCCCAGTAACGGGAAAATTATACCTAGATTGGGAAGGTCCTTATTAAATTGTCGAGGTAAAATCACCTGTAAATGTTACAATAAAAAAACGTAGGAAACTGGTTACTGTAAATACTGACTCAATAAAAAAAGCTCATCTCCGTAATATAGACAAAAATGAATTCAATAAAAGAAAATAAATTTTGACAGAACTCTCATCATTTTTCAGAGTTTTTCTAATAGATTACACCGATTACCACAAGATACATCATTTCAACACCACGCCTGGTATTTATTTCCACAATAGAGGGGAATTGAGATTTTATTCAGACACGTGGAAACTCATTGCGTACATTGAAGTGAAAAACATCGATGAGAGAATTCAATTGGCAAAGGATTTCTTAACTGAAACTGTCACGCTTTGCGCCCGAACATCAACATTATCATGTAAAAATTCCTTGGAAATTATGAGCTTTTCCCTTGCTGATTTAAAGGAAAAAAAGAACGAGCTAAAAAACATATTAGGAAATCGAGAACGAAGAAGAAAGAGAGGGTTAATAAATGTTCTTGGAACAGCAATAAAAACTATAACAGGTAATCTAAATGACGAAGATGCGTACCATTATGAGAAGGCCATTAGTAGATCAGACGAAGGAGAAAATCAAATGGGTAAATTGTTAAAAGAACAGATACAAATCGTAAAAACCACCATCACATATTTCAACGAATCCATGATAAATGTCCAATCAGTCCAGAAGACTCTTAATAAAAATTTGAAAATAATGAACCAAATATCAGAGAATGTTTCAAATAATTTTAACAGTATGGAATATGAAAATAAAATCTTAGCACACATTTCCCTGTTAAATTCCTTGTGCGGAAAGATAAGAAATGAATAATCCTCATTGACAAACTCCATCCTTTTTCTAAAAATTAAAATTCTGCACCCAAGTATAATTTCGCCCTCCCAATTCGTACAGGAACTCCAAAAGACTTTAAATAATTTACCAGAGGGACTCGTTTATCCTGTACCATTGATCTTGTCAAATGCCCATACGTTACTGAAATTATTAAAATTACAAGCATACTATTCCTCGAATCGAATCGTCTTATTTAATTATCTTATTTATTTTAATTATCACTAACCCACTTGTACGAAGTACTACTTACACCTTTTATCAAGTATTCCCTTTACCTTTACATCATCACAAGGATTTATATCTTTTCATACAACCGACAAGTAAATTTTTAGCTGTGTCAGAGACTCGAAATACCTATAGTCGTTTCGATAATGAGCAGGGTTGTTTTATTGTTGAGACAAATAAATACTTGTGTCCATTGAAGCAAAAAATATCGAATGTACAACTACGAAAATCATGCGAATTGGACCTTCTGATTGAACAAGGCCAACCTGAGCTTAAATTTTGCGATACTCGTTTAGTCACGATTCGAGACGAAATCTGGTTTGAACTCCCAGACCTAAATGCGTGGATTTTTGTAACACCAGTAGAGTTGCACATTTCCATAAAATGTTTGAGAAACCCAGCAAGAGATGATAAATTGTCGAAATCGGGAATTTTAGAATTATTACCTCATTGCAAAGTATTTACACCGAATAGCGTTCTTTCTGCAAACAGTAATTTTAAAAGTAATGTCTCGGTGACCTTACTACCTTTACATTTATCTATCGACGCGTACGGATTGAAAAAAAAATTTGCATCTATCAACTTACCGAAACTGGCTGAGATTCCGAAAATAAATCTAGATTTAGAACATCTAAGAGTACCTAGTCATAAATTAGACGTTATTTCAAAGATGATTGACGAAACTTTAGAGAATACAGAATTAAAACAACGAATATCAATTACTACATATTTTTGTTACGCGCTTACTATCATTGTCGTACTTTATGTCATCTTGAGATGCTTTTTCAAGGAAAAAGTAAAACAAATCTTATGTATAGGAAGAAGTAATCAGGATAGAAATCGTCGAAATAACGGAATCGAACTGGTTAATAGAATTGAAGAAATACCACATCCACTACTTAGAGATATAAGAGTGTGTGCGAATGAACACCAAGATGAAAATTTGAGAAATGAAAATAGCCATTTTGCATTAGCAGGAAGACGTCGAGCAGGAAGTGTATTACGAGATAGATATTAGAAAGAGAGAAATTTTGCGGCTTCGGAGAAAATTTTTTGAAAAAATTTATAATCCTCGTTTTTAAAAAGGGGGAGGTGTGTAATGTCACTATTTTTATTTGCAACTTTCTATCATGTAATTTTACTTTATTTCAATATTGTTATCGCGTGATTTGCAAATTTTTATCATATAATTTAAAAACTATATTTCGATATTGTAGTCGGGTGGCTTGAAATTCCTCAGTTGTAATTTAGATTATTGATATATAAGTCCGTCCTCCGAGGAGCCAGGTGCTTTTTCATTTCGTTTTGTCAACTTGAGTGAATGATATGATAAAATAAAATTCTTATTGTAGTCTAAAATTGCGGAGTGGTTTTCAATTTGTAACCTAGATTTCGGGAAGCAAAATTTTTAAATTTATTACAACAGTCAATAATAGTATACTGCATATCAAGGGGCAAAGCAGCGTTGTCCCGTTCGCGCGTGAAAAGGCTTTTCCTCGTGATACACACTGTACTTTTCTTGGTAGACGCGTAAATGAGTGTGTTATGCGCGCAGCGGAGTGAGCATAGGTTCCCCTTTTCGACTCGTTGGAATATAACTAGTGACCCCGTGCGTCATAGCGTTTTTTCTTTCTTCACCATTCGAAAAGGGGATTCTTGCCAATTTTTACACTTAATCCGTGAGCAGCATAACACACTCATTTAAAGCGGCTACGATGAAAAAACCTTTATCTTAACCATTTCGCAAATAAATTTTTTCAAATTACCATGCATTTATAATTCATTTCTTTTTTTCTCATCTTTTTTTTATTTTAAGAAAATGCATGAGACGAAAAAAAAACGATGATGTGATGCTATGAGACACAATGTAAAACAATGATCAAAAGGACCGGCGCTGTATAGATATTGAGGAAGTCTGATATTTCGGAGGGGGGGGGGGTCCGGACTCCTCGGACCACCCCTCTAGGTCCACCCCTGGTTTATATCCTCATCGACTTTTTCAAAAAAGTACGAGATAAAAAGTTTCTTTCTTTTCCTAACAATTCTGTTAGTGTTAAACGATTATTATTTTACGGAATTTTGATGATTTTTCGAAATCCGTGAATTTTACCAACATTTCCTGATATACAAATGTTAAGTTTTTTTCGAAAATCTTGAAAATCCTTTCGATTTCTATCATAATACATCAGATTTATTGAAGGTTTCTTACATTAACAATGAATTCAAATTTTTCGAAATTTCGAAAATTTCAAATCGTTATTAAAACATTTGAAACTATTACAATAATCCACGATTACAGTAAGATTACGCCATTTTTCGATGGATTATTCAACAGTTTCTGTTGTTTTTAGGTAATTATTAAAATTTTCAACAATCTAACTAACTTTTCAACATTCCAGGATTCTTTGCATTAGTGACTGCGATCTTCAAACATGGCAGTCAATTTTCTAGAGAAATTCGTACAACTTTTCGAACGTTTCAGAATAATTTTCAATCTTTATAACCTTCCAACAATGTTTTACTTATTTTCAAATTTTTATTATTTCCAGATTTTTTGGACTTCATTCTGATTATCGGCAATCTTCGATCGTACGACAAAATATTCTTTTTCGAATATCTAAAGACTGTTACTCAGTGACTACGTTTTTACGGAATTTTCGAAATTTTTTACAATTTATAATATTTTTCACAGTGTATTATTATAAATAAAGGATTTCTGCAACTATTTCAAGTATTCAATGTTCTTTAACTATTCATGATAAATCAAACAATTTCAAGATTCACAATAACTTTTTCAAAAGACTATTGTTGATCTTCATACAAGATTATATAAATATTACATTTCGCATCTAGGGAAAAATAAATGTCTCACGAGGGATATATTTACTTTAGGGGGAAATTTATTTTTTCCCATGGTGCGAATGATTTTTTTATCGTAGCAGGAGAAACAGCCCATTTTTTCCCATTTTTTCTAACGATTTTTTACTGTCAAACAGTTTTTTCTATTTCACGGAATTTCGAAAATTTTTCGCAATCCTCAAATTTTACCAACGTTTTCTAAAATCATACAAATTCTTCAGATTTTCTACACCGTAAAAAAAATTTATAGTATTTTTCTCATACCGGTATTGGAAGCAATTAACCCATTCCAGGGTTAATAATTTTCCTATACCAGTGTATAATAATTACTAAATAAGTAGTAAAATTAATATATCCAGTTTTACTATACGAGACATTGAAAAAACGCATAACCAAAATATGATAAATAAGCAATAGTCGTAGAAAATTGTCGAATGAAGTATGGAAAAATGCAGATTTTTGCAAATTTACTTTATCTGGCATGGGAAAATTCACCAACTTTTTTTACCATATAGTTGAAAAAATTAATGAAAAATTTTTCGTACTCGGTGAAGATATTTTCAGTACAGCGAGAAGGTAGAAATAATATTGTTCCATAGTAAAATTACTATATTTATCTTTCACATACCAGACATAGAAAGAATTCATGAAAAGAGTAGTAAAAGTCCTATGGTCGAGGAAAAAATTCTATTATCGTATAGTAAATCTCGAAGTATAGGAAATTCACTATACTACGTTATGGGAAATTGACAAAATTTTTTTACAGTGTAGAACTATTATCTGTCTTTCAAATTTCCTATATTTTTTCAGTTTTAGAATTATTTTACGAATTTTCCAATTTCAAAAGATATCGATCGGTACAATATATATATACGTATTAGGTTGGTGCACCTGAAGTTCAACAATTGTTCATAGTTCAGAAAGATAAAACGTATCGCCAGTATTAGTATGTAGTGGGTAAAAATATATAGGAAGTCAACGTCTAGCTCACTTTTGTATAAAATTTGGTTAGATATACATTACAATTTTTTCTTTTATTGGTTAAAAAACATATGTTTATTGGAACTCTAATTGCTGTCATGCAAGATCAACGTGAATTTATCAGAAAACTAATAAAAATAAACGATGAACCTGCCAAAACAAATTTGACAACTCCAAAATGTCTAGTATTTAACGGCTGATTTTTCTCAACGACTTTAACTTGACATGAAATCCCCCTTTTGCAGATCGCAGGCAATTTTGGAAAACGACATATAACAATATAGGAAGAAAAGTGAAAGCAAATGATCTATTTTCCATCAAATTCCCAGCGAAGAGTCAAAAATGTCGGCAAGAAAAAGAAATATTGACGTAAGTTCGTTATCTTTTATCTTTATACAAAGTAATTTAAGCCCGCGCGGGAGTCAAGATACATTTTTCTTTTTATTTATCGAAAGTTTGATCTACACAAATGTTTAACAATGCGATGAATTATAGGATTGCAACAAATAACGTTACCGAAGATTCTTTATTTTCTGTTTATCATAAACGAAAATCATCTAAAAATGGTTACAAACAAAATGAAGATGATAAAATTTGGGAATTCAAAACGATCGATTGATTTTTCAAGTTTGTGTACATGTGCATAAGTCAATATTGAAACTTTCATCGTAGGTGATTAAACTCTTGTTTTCATTCACGAAAAAGTTTTCAAATAGGAAAAATGTGCATGTTATCCTTGAAAACATGAATTTTTCATTTCATTATAAACAGTTTTTGTCCATGTTTTTCAATTTGTGAATAATTTTTATTTTGTTCAATTACTATTGAATTTGTTCATAGTGATTATCTCATTCTGTATAGTAAAATTTTTTACAATATTTGTTTATTTATCTATTAATTTGTTTACCTTATGATTTCAAATATATATATTGATTATTGTACTCATTAGAAAATAATTTTTTAATGAGTGCTGCATGATGACAAAAAATTTTTCAGCCTATCCTTTATTATAATACATATATGTTTATAATGTATTATATAAGCACAATGTACATACATGTCAAACATTCTTTTTATCGCAATTCAGTAGCTTATTGAGAGATCATTATAAAATAAATAATCTGGTATTTATCAATACAAGTAAAAACTCATGGAATAGCCATTTTGTCGCTTGTCGCTCGAAAAAATAATGCAACAGACAAAGAAGAAAATCTTTGTTTCTCTGTTTGTTGCATTGTTTTTCGGAGCAACTTCCGCATGTAAATAAAGCGGGATGTAATTCAAGTGAATTGTAACCAAAAGGGGGTTCCAGAATCACTGTCCTCATTCACATTGATTTATAGACACAAAATGTATTTAATAATTAGATATAGGGGCGGCGGAAATCGTTTTTTTCGGGTTGGTAGTTATTGAGATCGATTCAAACAACGAATTGGTCTATGTTATATTTTTCCGAAATATGAATGTTATTTGATTTCTTAAGAAAAATTCGAAAAATCTGAAAAGTAATAATGATTGCTAAAAACTTTTATAAGTTAAGAACATTTTCAGGAAATTGATAGTTTTCGAATGGATTGATCATTTATCAATCACTGAACATTTATCAATTTTGAAATTTTCGGAAAATCAAAAAACATTAAAATTATTACAAATACTGTCAACAATTTTACAAAATTCAGAAGAGTTTTAGATTTTCAGACAATTGTAATAAATTTGGTGAATTGTGTTTCTTATAGTATCCGTTTGTGATATGCATGATACTGTGTTTCCATTTTTCCATAAAAATCTGAAAAGCTCGGAAAGTATTTAAAAATTACGAAAATATTGATGGGTTGGACGAATCGTTATCAAATATAGGAAGTGAGTGGTTTAAAATTTGTTCCAAATTTTAACAATTCTAAAATCAAAGAGACGCTTCGAAAATTTGGAAGATCGTCTATAATTATATAAATTTTGAAAATTTGAAAAATTAAAAAAAACATAACACATAACGAAAATCGCTGATAATTTCATATTGTCCGAAGAATTTGAAAACTTTTCTAAACAAAAAAAAGGTTAATAAACTTAGTATATTGTGTTCATAATAATTCTTCATGATATAAGTGGTATTTTTTTCCATTTTTGGATAAAGTTGTGAAGAAGTTAAGTTTCTGAAATTACGATTATTTCTGATGAATTCTGGGCTCAGGGCGCTCAGGCGTGTATCCAGGTTGGGGCTCATCCCCCCCCCCCCCACACCGAAATACCAGAACTTATGTATATATTTTCATACTCTTTTTTGGAAATATGATTTTTCGTAAAAGTGATAATGGATTCAATTTTTTTAGGAAACTGTGTTTTTTCTTTCAGATATGTTTATTTTCTATCGTAAGAAAATTTTTGTATTTGTAATCGTAGCAAAAATTGATTTTTTATCTCTCGACTATTAGCAATTTCCTTCCACAATATCCAGGGTATAAAAGCTTTCTTTATTCTAATATCTCTACGAATTTTGAATAATTTCTCGAAATATTTTCTCCCGAAATTCCTTAATTGGCATGTGGGTTCTAAAATCTGCTGATAAGATGAACCCTGCTGGAAGAAACCGATCGAAACTCGATCGTTTTTTATCGTTTTTGATCGTGTTCTCATAATATTCGAACGATATTGAACGTTTTTCGTCGTGTACATCTCAAAAACTGATCGTTTTACTCCGGAATTTGTCGTGTTTAGAGCTGAACCGTCTTGGGTCGTAAAAATACGATCGAGTTTCAATCGTTTTTTGCTGCGTTCTATCGTGATATTTTAGGGAAAAATTAAAAGTGAACCGGTTTTTTCCGGAATTTGTCTAATTCATAATTGAATCACGTTCAACCGTAAAAACACGATTAAGTTCTAATCGTTTTTTGCCGGATTTCACTGTGTTATTTATTTATAAGCCAAAATTAATTTGCACCGTTTCTTACCGGAATTCATCGTGTTCATACTTCATATTTAAATCGCATTTGATCGTAAAAACACGATCCAGTGCTGCGCGTTTTTTACCGAGTTTCGACGTGTTTCCAACTTGATTATTTAAAGTTACATTAAGACAATTGGTAATTTTTTATCAAACTTTTTTTAGAAAACATAGAAAGGAATTATGACGATTTATTGATTCAATGAATTACAATTTTAACAACGAGTTTTATATCATCCATCATTTGAAAAAATTGTCTATTGTAGATGAAACAATCTATATGTGCATTGTAAATACGAAGTATATACATTGTTACTGTGCAATTTTAATAAAAATGATGTACAACTCGTGCAATATTTTTACAGCTACTTAACTGTTATATTATATAAATAGGTATACCAATAAGTTATTGTAATGTATATCATTGTCATAATCTGATTAGTATACAACACACTTATGAACTTTTTTTCAAGTGTTACAAATCAACTTCACAAAAAATTCAGTGAACAAATTTCAAGTTTCAAAGGTCAATAATTTTACATCGCAAATACACAGGGGCGTAGGCACGATTTCCCGTTGGGGGAGGGGGGCATTTATAATCGATTTATATATATAGATATACAATATCCTTTATTCGTCAGAATTTGGGGGGGGGGGTTCCCCTCCCTGTGCCTGCGCCCCTGCAAATACACATGCTACACTCGATCGTTTTACACCAAATTACACCGTGTGGAAACACGTTTCAGACTCAATGTTTTCAGTCGTGAAAACACGCTCTAACTATTAGACTCGAATGACTCGATTGTTTTACGTCGTGAAACCACGCTTCAGGCTCCATGATTCACGAATTATATTTGATGATGAAAACTTGATCGTTTATCAATTATAATTTAATAAATAACTTATTATACAAACGTTTATAAATTTCGATTTTGTTTATCATTTGTTACTAGTTAATTTGTTAATCAACTATCGAAGAATTCATTTACTTACGTATATAAGCGACAATATGAATATTACATGAACTTTTAATTATTATTTAATAATTATCATAATATAATGGGTTTCGTATATATTATTCAATAATGCAGACAATATTTGAGATATATGATGGAATTGTCTATTATAGAAAAGGTTAATCCTTAATCATCTACACAATCAATTTGTTAATTATTATTTCATCAATAATTGATGAAAAGTAAAACGATATAGTTTTTTATAATTCAATTTTTTTTGTCATTGTTTATTATTTCAAGTAATCGATAATAAAAATAAGGTGATTGTTTTATCGATCTAATAGATATTGAGAATTGCGTATAAAATGTCATATTTATTGAATTATATGAAATATTTAAAAATTGTTAATGTTATGTTATATTATCGATTCATATGAACAATAGTGTAATTGTAACCCCTTCCAGTGGCGTAACTATCGGTGTTCCATGTGTTCCAAGAACACAGGCCCCCAAGATCTGGGGGCCCCCAAAGTTCCAGATTTCGAAAAATTTTGACTAAATGTTGTAAGGGGAGAGAGGCCCCCTATTCCCACCGAACACAAGATTTTTTGAAGTACTTACGCCACTGACCCCTTCCCACGGGTATGTTCATATAAATATCAGTAACGATAAATAATTATTTAAATAGTTCCAAAAAATTTTAAACATTGTTCGTATTTTTTTTCGAACATCGTTTTACGCCGTGAAAACATTTTCGGAACTCCATCGTTTTACGTCGTGAAAACACGTTCGAAACTTCGCAAAAACACGTGACAAATACGCGGTCAAAAACGAAGAAATCCGTTCGAGGCGGAATTCCCGAACGGATTTTAACGTTTTTTTCCAGCAGGGAAATCAGCAATCTTTACTCTGGATTCTAACTCTTTACTAAGACTTTTCTCCTGACTTAGTCCGAGTTAAAACTAAAAAGATTTCTCAGTACTAGGTTTTGTAGCTGTCTTATTTACAACTTATCTCCTTCTATAAGTCTTTGTAAAAAGTTACTTTCGAAACGATACCTTTGTTTTTCTTGCGGTCATAACTTGTTTTTTTAAGTGGAATTGAAAATTACCTATAATATTTGTTCTCTTTTTTGAGGTAGTTAATTGGAATTGAAATTATAATTTTTTTTCTAATTAATGTATCAATTGCGACGATTTCTCGTTTTAAAGATATACTACCAAATATCTCGAAGGTTGATATCAGTTCACAGTTCACGACACTGTAACTGCAAGACAGAAATTCTACAATAAATTTGATTTACAATAAAAAAATGTTTTTACATAAGCTAAAAAATAAAAGTTTGAAATTTCACATACATGAAAATTGTAGTCTACATAAATGCTTTAAAAATCTGAGATGTCCAACAACAACCCTCAATTCCTATAATCTCCGAATTTTCTGTTATTTCCTGGGTCTTAATATAGGATCCATTGTAGTAACTGAGGGTTGATTTACTTTTCAAAATCTCAGATTTTCTAAGATACTCTTGAACTTTTCCAAATCTCGAATTTTCTGGGATTCCTAAAGTTTTTTTGACTTTAAATTTTCCTGAATTCATAAAAAGTTGTAAAAATTCTGGATGTTTCGAGATTCCCGAACATTTTGAAATCTAAAATATGCCGGGATTCCCTTACTTCTCGGAATTTCGAATTTCCCGCATTTTTTTCGGGTCGGAAAAATCCCCGATCCATCGGGACCCTCTAAATTTCCTTTTTCTCTTTCCCGTACACCACTTTAGTTAAGACAAATAAGTTTTGTAAATATAGTGCAATATTTGTAATCAAGAGACAGAGAAAGCATAATGTAAATGTATGCATCTTACAATCAATTAAATTTTTATGCATGATGTATTTCGAAAAATAATTTACGTATGAGATGTGCAAATCAGACACTCACTCATTCATGATCAGCAGCCAAGAAAACAATAAAAAACATATGCGTCTTGCAAAAGTTCAAGTTTAGCAAGTATTTGTAAAGAAAATTAAGGTCAAATTAATTTTTCAAATCTAACGCATAACGTAAAGATCTGTTATGAGCATACCAAACAACTATGAAAAGTATATGCATTTTCCAAACAATTCAATGTTTGTATGTTTTTATGTAAAGAAATTGTTAATAAAAATGAATGTTATGAATATATCATACCGAATCCTTGATCATCAGTCTAGAGAACCACAGACAGCGCATTCATCTTGAAAAAACTCAAATTGTGCAAACATTTGTTAAAAATAAGTTTTTTATAATCAACATTTCCAAATACATAATGCCAGATTACTTATTAGCCTACCAAAAAATTATGGGAAGCATTTGAATTTTTTGCAAGTAATTGAAGTTTTATTAAAAATTTGTCTACACCAACAATGGTTCAAATAATCAGTTTTGCAAATTTAATTCCAAATTTATTATCAGCAACCCTGAAAACCATGGAAAGGATATGCATCTTGCAGAGATATCAATTTTACAAGTATCTATTAGGAAAAAAGTTTCAACAAACTACTAACATAAAAAATTGAATGGAATTTGCGATGAAGTGAGCACGCTTGGCGTGTATACGCGTATGGTGTTGAATTTTAATTCTCTCGACTAGTTCTAGCGCATAGAGAGTTTTGATACTGAACGATGTGTGACACTAAAGAACTAGTTAAGTGAAGATTTAAGAAGACTAGAGACGTGTTTTTGTGAAGATTGAAAGTCTGTAAAACTGCGCATTAGTTAGGAGTCAGTTATGACCGACGCAGATGATCTCTCAGCCCTATCAAGCTGGAGCCAGAGCTAAGAAGTAGCGATGCAAGAATAAAGTCAGAGTTGAGTGTAGTTTAGAGTAAGGACTTTTACAAGAGCTAGTGAAGAGACAACTGTGCTGCTTGAGAGGAAATCTTGGATAAAATGTCCAAATCATCGAGAAGGATCGACATTCTTCTATGATTTGCACATTATGACATTCACACAATTTTCTTACATATTGTTGAAGTTCATAAAACAAATTATCATTGAGGTACTAGTGTTTACAAGTTAGATCATTGAAAAAAAAAAAAACAATACATAATAAAACATGTATAAAAAAACATAGAGTACATATATTCAATACTTAGTCACGCCTACAGGAAAACACCACCCGAAATATTTTTCTGGCTTCGCCCCTGGATGAATTGGACAGTAAATTAAACGTTCATAAAATTTGTAAAGTTGTGACCAGATTAAATTACGTGTGTAGTTTCGAAAATTTAAAAAATCCAAAAAAATGTTTGAAATATCAACAATCCTAAACAAATCGAAAAAGTTGTAAGATTTTAGTGATGATGACATATTTGATAGATTCTGTTCACAATGTCTTCGAAGTTCTCATTTTTTCCATTTTTTAATGAAAAACTAGAAAAATTAAAAAGTATGGTAAAAGAGTCAAAGTACGAAAAATCTTTGTAATTTCGACAAATTTTTCTGTAATTTAGGAAAGTTTTCAATTCTTTGTATCATGTTTAAATTTAAATCAAATTTTTTATATTGTGTTCATTATCACATTTCTTGAAAACGTGTACATTGTTTTTTCCACTTATTATATAATTTCAAAGTTTGATAATTATTGAAAAATTACGATTAGTGCTCATGAAATAGACGAGTTTTCAAAATTTTTTGTTTCGAAATCGTTTTAAATACGTGCATTTTTTTAAAGTTTTGGAAATTCTAAATATTGTCATGCATTTAAAAAATTTTTTGAAATTCAGGGAATGTTTATAAATTTTTTTAATCATGAAAAATTTTTGAAATTTCGAAAAATACGAAAAACGTTTTAGAAACATCAAAAATTTTTGCTATTAGTAAGATTGCCTTCAATTTTGTAAACCTAATGAAAATTCAGAAGTTTAAAAAATTCAACAAACTTCTGTGAATTGTGGAAAATTTTAGGAATTTTGTAAACCGATACATTTTTGCGCATTTCACACATCCAGGATTTTCCAGGTGGGTAGTGCTACCCACCATCCCTATATTCCCAGCCGCCCCTGATAATAAATCCACGGTTTTATTACTAATTGAATTAGCCTATCGCTATCGATTCTCAATTTTATTTATTTGAGGTACGGATAAATGAACAGATTATCCAGTACAAAAAGTTTGTTGTATTCGTGTATTTTGTGTAAATGCTTTACGAATTCGAATATTATATAATATATCATATAATATATAATATATTCGAATATATAATTCGAAAGCCTATTCAACAATTTCTCCGTGAATTCCAAAATAAGATAACCGAAATTATAAAAAAAACTTGTGAGATTGTCTCGAATCATATTATGATTCGAGACAATCTCACAATTTACTCATTTTCGACAACAGTTTTTGAAATTGCTGAAAGGTCAAAAATCACCATTTGCGTCGCCGCCATCAACATCTTTACATGTTACACCGAAACGTATTCGTCTAGTAAATGATTTTGTTGACTGTTATGGAAACTATGAAACAAATGTTTCCCAAGGTTTGAAAACTCCAGAACCGTCGCCATCAGTAACATCTTTTTCGGTATGCACATTTTTTCGCATTGATTAATTTCTTTACAAGATAAGGGCCGTTTACACATTACGTAACGCTCTTTTTTTGGGAGAGGGGGGTCAGCTCAAGTGTTAATTTACGTGTTAGCTTCAATGGAGAAACGAGAAATGCGTTACGATGGGATAAAGAGAGGGGGGGATAAACCTCCTATAAACGCCTTACGTAATATGTAAAAGGCCCATTATGAGAAATATGAATTAATTTCCCCGTTTTCAACTATTTCTAAACGTTTGCAATAAATAATGTAAGAGGCTTAGCCATTTACATCAACTATTATAACTTGGAATAATTTTATTGATGCTGAACCTGTTGTATGATTGCTTGAAAATTTCTTCATTAGTTTTCCCAAATCGAAAAAGGATAGTTCAACATTCAAAAAATTTCAATGATTCCTTAAAAAAAGTTTCCACGCAGAAAAATTGTTAGTCTAAAACACAAACAATGTTGCCAAACTGTATTTTTCGTTTTTTTTTTTTTTTTTTTTGTTTATACTCATCATGAAAATTTCGTATTTCTCAGATTTTTCTTGATTAGAAAAGAAAATAAGATTTTTTTTTTCATATCTTGAACAACAATATGTTTTTAACCTTCAACACTTTCTCACGATTCTTTTCGAAATAATTTTTTAGAATTCTTCCGATTTGAGATGTACAAGCCATGAATTTAGAAATTATTGTCAAACAGCGACTGATGCGATAAAAATTTCATCAGTATGCTTCCCACGTCGACGACCAACAATTGAAAGGTAAAATAAAATGACTAAGAAATTTTTAATCAGCTTTCTTGCACGTTCTGCGACTAGATTATGGAATGTAACAATTTTTTAAAGTGAAACTTCTTATCGCGCGTTACATGAAAATTTTCAGTGCGAGATAAAAACTAGAATGTTATGCACGCCTTTATTTCGAGCGCATCAAGAGCTACGGACATGCAAGTGGAAGAAAATGTCATGAAAAATCAAATTATTAAGAAATTAATCAGTATTAAAATAATTAGCACAACGTAGTTATTTATTACAGACGCTATGAGAAGTTTCACTTTACTAGGGAATTTTCAAACTCACTTTAATTTTTCCTTTTTCGATATTTTTAATTATGAAAATTACTATACCGTAGAAAAAATAGAACAAACACAAGAAACGTTTTAAAATTCGTGAAAATATTAGATAAAAAATACCCGAAATGTTAAAACGAGAAGAAATATCGACATGAAGAAAATTTTTTGTATGTGCAGCCCTTTAAGCGAATCTCGCGTGGTTGGTACACAAGAAGACGACTTTGTACCGTACAATATGAAACACAAGGATAGAGGAAAATGTATAGTATTCAACCACGAACATTTCGATTCTTTAGGGACTCGTAAGGGCTCGACTAATGATGCCTTAAGAATACAAAAAACTTTTAAAACTTTGGGCTTCCAAGTTTATATCCACGAGAATTTAAAATATAGTGGCATCGTCGAAAAAATTAATGAATGTAAGGCCCTCGAAAAAACTTTTCAATTCAAAACTATTTCTTTCATATTCAATATTTAGTTCCTGATTTTTCTATTGAAAATACCTTGCTTCGAAAAATTATGCTTTTCATAATTATTTGTAAACTTTTTTTTATAACATGGCAGCATTGGCAAAATTGTGGAATATAAAGATCAATGTGGTTTCTTCAAGCAATACTATAAAAATACTGTCATGAATGAATGTGGTGATCAGTAATTTGAAATTTTCAGCATTCAAAATTTCCTGTATGAAAGGAATTTTCGAATATGATTTGAGATAAGTTAATCTAGTATTAGTTATAGACAAATGTTGCTTTGACCTTAATTGTTTTCTTTTTACATAATCTGACTCCAGTGAGCAAAGAAGATCACTCCAATCGAGATTGTTTGTGCATTTTCATGCTCACCCATGGCTCCGACAACGATTTGATTTGGGCAAAAGACGTTGCTTATAACTTGGAGATCATTTGGAAGCCGTTCACGGCTGACAAATGTAAAAGTCTCGCTGGAAAACCGAAACTTTTTTTCTTTCAGGTAGATATTCAAATAAAATCTTAGAAGCTAATCCACATCTAACAACTAATTTATGATTTGGGAAAAATCTAGCTCTTCATATTCGTTACATGCCATTTTTTATTTATTCATTATGTTAGTAAAAAAAATCCTAACATTGAAAAAACAGTATCATAGTATTCAATGTACGCTGAGAAATGGAAATCGTCACGATGACAATATGTTATCAATTTTTATTCAACACCTGACATAAGAATACATCTGCCTGTTACAAAGATATGTAATAAATAATTAATGAATTCATTTCGGAACGAAATCATATTGTTTTGTAAGTATCATATTGTCCTGCTAGCTATCTGATATCGTTCCTTGCAGCATCTGCCTAGATTTCTATAGCGCAACTAAAAAGTATTGTCCCTTGCGGTATCTTACCGTCACCATGACAATTTTAACTCACAGTGTAGAGATCAAACAACAATTTTTCATGGAAAAATCACGATTCTCAAACAAAAACTTCAAGCTGAGGAAAATTTAAGAAGAGAAATACCAGTTATCTTTTGCATGTACCTACAAAAATTCGAGAAAAAAAGTCACTCTTTGAGTTATTCGTTTCCTAAATTTTTTGTGGTTTTGAATGTGTATAGCAAGTGATCTGTTAATAGTCATTAGAAAAATTGAAGAGAGTATCATAGTGAACGTTTTTTTAAATATAAAAACAATTAATTTTCGACAAAGCTATGAGCGTTTGAAAAAAAATTTCTTACTGCAGGCAGAAATAGTGGTTTTTTAAAGTTCTCGATGAAAAACAACCGTGACTTGAGGTTTTTTTTTTAAAAATGTCTGAAATACATTGATTGAATCGACACGAGAAACATTCGATGCTAAATTTTTCAGACTTGTCGAGGAACTAAACTCGATGGAGGTGCCCAACTTGCTGGAATTAGTGGGCATAACACGTGCTTTGACTCTGAGATAAGTCATTACCGAATCCCTACCCATGCTGATTTTTTGCTGGCTCACAGCACAGTTCAAGGTAGAGTACCTTCAAAAGTATATACAGTCAATTTTGGCAAATTAGGAACATTATTGTTGAGATGTTACAGGAATGTTTTAACATTTTAAAACAATCTTAATTTAGGGTTGGTTATAAGTCGATTTTTTACTTGCATCCTCTATTTTGGATTCTTCCAAATTTAGCACGAAAAAAGCCTCCTCACCAAACTTTCACCTATAAAATGCATGTTGCACAAGAGAAAATTATTATTCCATACATAAATATGGAATAATATGAATACTATAAATCATAAATAATGATATAGTTATACAATAATAATAATAATAATAATAATAATAATAATAATAATAATAATAATAATAATAATAATAATAATAATAATAATCATCATCATCATCATCATCATCATCATCATCATCATCATCATCATCATCATCATCATCATCATCATCATCATCATTATTATTATTATTATTATTATTATTATTATTATTATTATTATTATTATTATTATTATATAAATACATTTTCTCAGTAAGCTTTTTAAAAATGATGCCTGTTTTTTCAATAACTGTGAATTTATTGTTCAGTGATACCCCGGAAATAATTTTCAAGTATAAGAAAAATAAATAATATCTAATTCTGTGTATCAACGATTGTTGAAGATGCAGATTAATTTTTGAAAAAATCATGAAAATCGGTTAAAGGCCTTGAAATTACAACGGATGCGATCAAATGTTTGGGTTCCAGGTTACTATTCATGGCGAAATCCACACAAAGGTACTTGGTACATACAAACACTTTGCGATGTAATCAAGTTAAATTACAAAACAATGGATTTGCTGAAAATGCTGACGTTAACAGCTCGAAAAGTAGCGATTGAGTTTGAATCGTTCAACGACGTAAATTTCTTTCATCATCGTCAAAAGCAGATGCCATCGCTGACCTCAATGTTGGTCAGAGATCTTTTCTTCATTTGAATTTGTTACAAATCCATGTACAAGAATTTTCCTGGTTGTTTGGTAAAATCTCATTCAGCCATATTCATTATTTCGTGCATCAAAAATGGAATATAGATTTTTGATTTGGTCTTGCACGAAGCATCTTTATTATTATTTTTGTCGTAAGAGTTTATTGATTTGTTCAATTTTTTTCGATTTTTTTCGTTGTTTTTCAAAGTGTTATGAATATTTTTTGGGAGTTATGGTTATGCCTGGGTATTGGAGGATTCGCATTCAATGAATTTTGCATCGACGAAGAACCTCAATAAAACTAATTGTTGGTATACACAATTTGGAATTGGTATTTTTATTCAAAAATCCGTTTGACCATATAGTCAAATTGAACTCTGTGAATGGATGTTGCCTTAGTTTGAGTATTTTCAATTTTGAGAATTTGATGATTCAAAATGAAATGAAACAATTATTGTACGAGGGGGGACCCAAAAGTAACGGGAATTAGGTGGTGGGGGGACCGCGGAGGGGGGGATCGGGTTCTCCACTGGTTCTCTTCCAAGCTGCTACTCTCCCAAGTCAGTATGCAAAGTTCATTTGCTGTGAGTGCATTCGTTCGTCCGTAAGAATTTTTCTAGTGAAACGACTTTTTCCGTTTCGGCGAAAACGTGAAATGGCTGAGTGCGGAGAGCAACGCGCGGCTGTAAAATTTTGTTTTTTGTTAGGAAAAACACCCGCGGAAACCCTTGTGATGCTGAAAACAGCTTATGGGGATAATGCTTTGAGTAAAACGCGTGTGTACGACTGGTTTTCGCGTTTCAAGAATGGAGAGATGTCAATTGAAGACCAACCTCGTTCTGGGCGCCCCTCGACTTCAAGAACGGACGAAAACATTGAAAAAATCAACACTCTTGTTCATGAAGACCGTCGCCGAACCATCGATCAACTTTGTGAGATGTCTGGATTGTCATGGAGTTCAATTCAGAGGATTTTAACTGAAGATTTGAGCATGAGGAGGATTGCAGCCAAATTTGTTCCTCGCCTTCTCTCCGACGATCAAAAGGAGCGTCGACTTCAGGCCTGTCTTGAGCTGCAAAATCAGTTGGATGAAGACCCAGATTTTTTTCTCAAGGTTATAACTGGCGATGAATCATGGTGCTATGGCTACGACCCCGAAACAAAGCAGCAATCAAGCCAATGGAAGACACCTCTCTCGCCTAGTCCAAAAAAGGCACGCCAAGTGAAGTCCAACATCAAGACATTGCTCATTTGTTTCTTCGATTGCAGAGGTATTGTGTACGCAGAATTTGTTCCTCCAGGCCAAACGGTCAACCAACACTTCTACTTGGAGGTTTTGAAAAGGTTGAGGGAGAACATCCGGAAGAAAAGAGCGGATCTTTGGCGCACAGGAGATTGGTTCTTCCACCACGACAATGCACCTGCCCACACAGCGCTGTCCGTGAAGAAATTTTTGACCAAAAACGGCATGACATCGATTGTTCACCCCCCCTATTCACCGGACCTTGCCCCCTGTGACTTTTTTTTGTTCCCTAGACTCAAAAGGGACATGAAAGGAAAACGTTTTGGGACTGTAGAAGAGATGAAACAAAAATCGCTGGAAGGTTAAAAAAACATTGAATAAAATGAATTTCAGAACTGTTTTGAACACTGGAAAAAAAGATTGAACAAGTGTATTACAGTCAATGGGGGTTACTTTGAAGGTGATAAAAATTGTGTGTGAAAAAATTTGTCAATAAAAAAGTTGTAACACAATTCCCGTTACTCTTGGGTCCCCCCTCGTACATAAGAAGACGGAACGATCAAATTTTCAAATTTAACAATTTTATAACTAATGGCTGTTTAGCGACCTGCAAAAAAGGTAAATATACATGTTTTTTGTTAATAATTTGAAAAAAACTTTTGGGAAAATAAATGACATTTATTTGTGTGCCTTTTTAATATGATCTACTTCTTGTCAAAATTACATTGTTTAATTATCTCGAATTCAGCATCAAACGTAATGCAAATATTGAAACGAAAGAAAAAAGTACTATATTTAATGTCACCCTCAAGATTAGAACCCCATACGTTAAAATAAGAGACAAAGGCTTTACCGACTACACTGTAAAAAAAATTTATGGTATTCTTCCCATACCGGTACTGGAAGCAATGAACTCATTTCAGGGATAGTAATTTTCCTATACCAGTGTATAGTAGCTTTACTGTATATAAATAGTATTCACCATACTTCAGTATAGTATTTTTATCTTATTCGAGTATGGGATTTGAAATGTGGGAAATTGAAATGAAGCAAACATATTTTTGCCCCCCCCCCCATCTCCCCCTCTCCTTCCCTTGTTGTACGGTCATTGGTCACTTGGAGTATTTCTATTAAATTTTGTCCTGAGAGTCATCCTAAGTAAGATTTTTTTTCCTTGAAACCCGAGTCAGCGTCATTCCTCGTCGCAGCTGCGGCCCCCAGTTCCTGGCGCTTGACTTTTGGGACTAATCGGCGGTAGCGATGCAACAACTCCACGAGGTCCTTTACAGAACTCGAGAGTTTTGGTGCTACTTAAAATTTTTTTCCGTGTAATAAAATTAATATATTAATTTTTACTATACGAGACATTGGAAAAATGCATGAGCAAAGTATAGTAAATAAGCAATGGTCGTAGAAAAGTGTCGAATGAAGTATAGAAAAATGCAGATTTTCGGAAATGTACTATACCGGGCATGAGAAAATTTACTAGCTTTTTTACCATATAGTTAAAAAAATTAATGGAAATTTTTTCGTGTTTGGGTAAGATATTTTTAGTACATCGAGAAGGTAAAAATAATATTTTTCCATAGTAAAATTACCATATTTATCTTTCACATACCAGACATAGAAAGAATTCATGAAAAGAGTAGTAAAAGTCCTATGGTCGAGGAAAAATTCTATTGCGGTGTAGTAAATTTCGAGGTATAGGAAATTCACTATACTACGTTATGGGAAATTTACAAACTTTTTTTACAGTGTAGGCCACTACAATTTATTGAAAGGGGTCGCATGTGATTGATACTTGTGAATCAGCGGGGGAAACTGTGACTTTCAAAAGTGTATATCTTTAAATTTTGGCTTCATCTGATGAGGGTTGGTGCAACCGAAGTTCAACCACGCGCAAAGTTGTTCATAATTCAGTAGGATAAAACGTTCTACCGTCACACGTGGGCCAGAGCCCCAAAAACCTGGCCAAAAATCGAAGGTTTAATCAAAGCTTTACTAAACAGTATAAATTAGGGTTGTCAAGGTCACTGATTACGAATCTGACATCGAATTTTCTAAAAACCTGAATTTGTGAATGCAGTTTTTCGCGGTTGCTGGGAAAAATTCATAGAAAATTGTTTTTTTCAACATTGTTCTGGGACTTTGAAGCTCTGTAAAGTAGAAAGAAGGAGTTTTGTGAGAAAGGATATTTTGTTGATTCAATAAAGCACATGCAATTGATTTTTATTGTTATATTATTATCATACACGTTTACAAATTATTCTAACAATTATTCTACATGTTTACAAATTAATCTAATGATTTAGATGTTGTAACGAGGTGCCCGCTACCGGGCCCACCAAGTTACCCTATCCTCGTAGAAGAGGACGAAATTCCCCGACGAGCCGCGTCAATTGCCGGAGAGGGGAGGGGAAAAGGGCAATAGAGGGTTTCCTGGGGGATGGCGAGAAAAGAAACACAAACACCACCGATTTACAAATAATTGACGCGTTTATTCAATAATTAATTAATAAAGAAACCAAGGCATACATAAAATGATCCCGACAAAATTATCCATCCACACCCCGACTCAAAATTACATCCCGGATACCAAAAGTAGACCTAAATTCCCACCCACAAAGAAAAACCCCAGCTAAAAGAATATTAAACTAAACCCCAGCTAAGATTTCCGACACGAGAAAAACCCCCCTATGACGGCCCGCGCACTGTCCCCCGTCTACTCACACATGGGGCCATCACCCCCCGCCGACGATGGTGTTGCTGGAACCCTGGAGCCGCCGATTCCATCCCCTGCGACGTCGTGGTGCCTCCTAGCCCACCATCCTGGTCTCTCGCTCTCCCGCAGAGATCTTCCTGGCCATTCTCTCCTTCTCCAAAATCTTCGCTTCTCTCTTCCAAATTCTTTCCCATAAAATTCCTCTCCGAGTGCCTGGCTTCAAATCGTGACGACCGACTGCCCTCCGGAATCTTCGCGTGGAGGCAACGACCCCCGCTCTCCCCACTTTCACGTCCGAGGGCCCGGATTGGCCCGATGACCCACGACGACGCAACCCGCCAACGCCGGCAACCCCGCTCAACGGTCTTACCCCCCTTTCCGTGTTTTCCCGGAATCGTAGTGGTTCCTGGGACCTCGCTAGCTCCGTAAGTGACGGTTGGAACGAAATACTCAAAAATCCCGAAATAACTTGAGCGGGAAAACCCAACCGTCACAATGTTTATCAAACATATGATAATTAATTATTTCATCCATTTTTAATATGAAATATTGTACGATTAACTCGCTGTCGGAAGATTCATCACTCACACTTTCATCATTTGAATCACCTGAAATTTTTCTCAATGATTCTATAACTGGAAGTGGGATCAACAAATGCAAGGCAGACGGAGAAAGCGGTTTTTCTTTTTTGACTGAAAGTTCTCGCAAGTTTGTGATTAATGGATCTGAAGCAACAAGATGTCTATGGAGTACTCGATTTTTGCGCTTCCTCGGACATTTGACCGATCGGAAGCAAAGATGCATCAAAGATTAAATAACCGTATAACAAAATCTTATCAATACTTGTCGGCATACAAAACCAGGGATACAATTCAACAAGTTTGAACGCAGTTTCCAATGCGAATTTTTGGAAATTCTCGACAGTATCAGTAAAGTGGGTAATAATTAGGAAGTCAATGTTTAGCTCACTGCAGCTCACTGCAGCTCACTGGTAAAATTAGGTAAGATATATTCAAGTTCTTGTTTGTGGTCAAAAAACATTAGTTTATTGGAACTCTGATTGATATCATGCGACATAAACATGAATTTATCAGAAAACTAATAAAAGTAAACGATGAACTTGTCAAAACAAATTTGACAGCTCAAAATTTCCAGTATATAAAGGCCAATTTTTCTCAATGACTTTCGTCCAATATTGAATCTCCTTTTTGCAGATTTCAGGCAATTTCGAAAATCAATACGCAACAATATAGCAAGAAAAGTAAAAGCTAATGATCTGTTTGTAATTAAATTCTTAGCAAAGAGTAAGAAATGTCGGCAAGGAAAAGAAATATTGACGTGAGTTCGTTATATTATATTGTCTGTATGTAAACAAAGAAATTGAATTCTGCGAGTGAAGATATATTTTTCATTTTATTGATCGTAAGCTTGATCTACGGTAGAGTTACCAGATATATGAATTTGAAATCCATGACGCGAACCGATTTCTATAGTCGTACAGTTATCAACGGTTCGTTATGATTCCTTTCGTATTTCTTCATTATTATTCATATAATTCCCTGTGATAGTTTAGTGCAACGAGCGCACTCTAATGATTTTGTAGTTTGTACGTGTCATTTTTATTTGTAGACATTATTGTCAGCGACATTATATATATATATATATATATATATATATATATATATATATATATACATCGATGACGCTTTTTAGCAGTAGTTACAATTTAGTTTCTGCAAGATCAACTTCCCGTGTGTTAAAATAAACTGCTGACAGATAAAAAACGAATTCTTTTATTCGTGCCGGTTCGCGGTACGAAACTAAAAAAAAAATCAGAGAGTGCAGACTGCAGGCACTCGTTCTAGGAAATGTAAACATCGTACACAGACTTTTCAAGTCGTTATGATGATGTTTTGCTTTTTGGTTGAATTTTGAAGGAATAGAGGTCATTAAGTGAATTCATCTTAAAAAAAAAGTCTTAGGTCAAAAAAAAAAAAAAATACACGTGACTTTGATAGCCTCGTATGAATAAATATTTTTGATCCTTTTTCGACAACTATAGCTAGATGATAAACATACTCACTGCCATTACAACATACTACGCTTGTATAAAATTTCGTTACACAAAATTTTGTTATACAGAGTATTGAAAAGTCAATTTTGTCATACAGAAGATTAAATTTTGAATTTTGTTTGACACAATATTGAATACTGAATTTCCTTCTATGCATTATTATATGTGGCGTGGAACGACAAAAAGGACCTGAGGACCAAACTCATCTTGGCTTACTTCTAATTCTTTCGAGCCGGATACTGTGCCCAACCGGTTTTGGTCCTTAGGTCCTTTTGTCGTTCCACGCCACATATATTGAATTTTGTTCGATTCAATATTGAATATTGAATTTTGTTGTATACAATATTGAGAATTCAATTTCATTATGTATGGACTATGGAATATTGCAATTTGTTGCATAGGATGCTTGTATTCGAGTTTTTATAGGTTTACTGAAGTGTTGAAATACACGAATATGATTTCACAGAATTATGGCTTTTCTCTAATAACAAGATTTTTTTTGGACAGTACAGATTTTGTTTCAGTACACCTGCAGATTTATTTTCTATTGCCCATTGTACTAGGTTTCAATTCATTGCAGCCACATTTCCATCAACCTTGAAGATTATTATTTACTTCAAATAGTATGATTTTTTATTGAAGAATATAGGTTTTGTTTTTTTCCTTTTTGAACCTTCCCCTTCGACATTGGAGATGTATGTTTCGCTCAGCCGTTGATATTTTCATTTGGAAAATACAGGTTTTACTTTACTCAATCGTACAAATTTTTTCATATATGAAAAAATTCTATTGGTTTCTACTATAACCAATAGAAACAAACGATTCGAATTATAGAGATTTATATACTACAGACTTGGACACTACAAATTATGATTTTACTCTGATGTGAAAAAAACGACTTGGACACTACAGAGTTTGACTTCATTCTGAGGTAGAGATAAAATTTTCCCTCGGACACTACAAACTTGGACACTACATAACTTATTTAACTCGGACGGAAAGATGATTTTTCGAAGAACACTACAGACTTGGACCCTACAAATTTTGATTTTACTCTGATGTAAAAGTAATGATTTGGACACTACAGATTTTACCTTGGACACAACAATTTTCGGTTTTTGTCTACCCCGAAAATTTTAACTTCTATTATGCTACCCGCGAGTAAAGATGTTCACACATTAAAAGGTTATCGATCGAGAAGCTGATTTCTAACAAATCAATTGATCTCAAAAAAGAAAAAAACAGTCATAAAAGTGTTCGTTGGTTCGATTTTATCCCTTTCGATCAAAGTTAATTAAAACTTATTTAAAAAAAAAATATCCTTCGCTAGAAACTTCGCCACGACGTTTTGAGACAAAGTTGCAAAATGCACCAATACCAATAGATTTTTGAAAAAACTAGTACACGCCGAAAAAAAAAATCGTCAAAATCCAGGACACGTCTGTAAAAACAAGGACGTCTTGGTAACCCTATTTACGAAATTGGTTAGCAATGCGACGAATTATAAGATTGCAAAAAATCACGTATTTTTTGGATGATTTTTTATTTTCCGTTTTTCATGAATGAAAACTTGCAAACGAAATATCTAAAATGAATGCAAAAAAAATAAAGATAATAAAATGTTGAAATTTGAAATGATCTATTGAGTTTCCAAGTATGTTTACGTGCAATACGTGAATATTGAAATTTTTGTCTAATGTGATTAAGGTCTTGTTTTCACGCAAAAAATGTATTTTCAAATTTATTATAAACATTATTTAATTTTGATTTTGTTTGATTTTGATTGAATTTGTTCATAATGCTTAACTCAGTTTTCAACTGAGTTACTAAGTACTGAGTAACTAAACCCTCAGTTTTCTAATTTAGTTACTTATTTGTTTACTTGAAGATTGCAAAGATGTATATTTATTATTGTGTACCTATTAGAAAATGATATTACATAAGTAAATTTAATTATGTGCTGTATGACGTCAAAAGTATTTTGATCACATGTCCTTTATAATAATACATGTACTGTCAATAATTATTGTTTTTCGGAATTGCTTCACACATTTTTAAAAACCTTTGAAAATTATGAAGATTGTCATGAATTTCAAAATTTGGAGATTTCAGTGAATTTTCATAAATTTTGTAAATCATAAGTCTTTTTCTTTTTTCGTCTATTCTCATTATGACCATTACGTAATTCTTACATATTTTTTGATTACAAATAAAATTTTTTTTAATGGTTTGAACTCGATCGTTTGAAAAAAATGTTTTCAACCTCAAACACTTTCTTACGGTTCTTATCAAAAATATTTTTCAGAACTCTTCAGATCCAAGATGTTCAAGTCGTGAATTAAGAAATTATTATCACACAGCGACAGATGCGCGAAAAATTTCAACAGCATGCTTTCCACGTCGGCGACTAACAATAGGAAGGTGAAACAAAATGGCTAGAAAATTTTGAATCATTTTTCTTGCACATTCTGCGTCTGAATTTTAAATTATAACAAATTTTTAAAGTGAAACTTCTGTTGGCGCGCCTTATATAAAAATTTTCTGTGGGAGTAAAACGAAAATGTTATGCCCGCCTTTATTTCGTGCACATCGAGAACTGCGTACATTTGAAAAGGGGAGAATGTTGCAGTGGGAGAGAATGGCATAAATATAAAATTATAATTCAAAAAACTTTTTTAAAAATGATGATGAATTCATAAGCACCACGTCGTTTTTTATTACTGACGCTGTGAGAAGTTTCACTTTACTCGTGAATTTTCACTCTTTTGTCTTGATATTTTTGCATAAAGTTACTATAAACGTGGAAAAAATATACCAAATACTAGAAGCGTTTCAAAAATCTTGAAGGTATTGGATAAAAAATTGCCCAAATGCGTTGAAACAAGAGAACGATAAAAATGTTCTGTGTGTACAGACCTTTAAGCGAATCTCGTGTGGAAGACGACTTCTCACCTTACTTCATGAACAACAAGGAAAGAGGAAAATGTATAGTCTTTAACCACGAACATATCGATAGTATGGGGACTCTTGAGGGCTCGACTAACGATGCCTTCAGAATACAAAAAACTTTTCAAATTTTGGGCTTCCAAGTCTACATTCACGACGATTTGAAACATAGTGGCGTCGTCGAAAATATTGATGAATGTAAGGCCCTCGAAAAAACTTTTCAATTCAAAACTATTTTTTTTATATTGAATGTTCAGTTCCTGATTTTTCTATTGAAAATACCTTGCTTCGAAAAATTATGCTTTTCATAATTATAAATAAACTTTTTTTTTATAACATGGCAGCATTGACAAAATTGTAGAGTACAGAGGTCAATCAGATTTAGACAGTAATACTATAAAAATTCTGTCATGAATTAATGATGTAATATGTGACGAGCGGACTCGTACACAGAGGACCTTAGGAAAGAATCACCTTTCCCAGACCCTCGAACCTTCGATGATTTGTAGAGCTCGAAGAAAAGATAGGCTTTTCAGAATAAAACACTTAACACTTTTATGAGTACAATATTTATAATTAAAATATCTACCACTTTATAACTTATTAACTGGTAACTAACTGACTAACTGCTAACTAACTACTAACTAATAAACTAATTAACTACTAAATAATAAACTAATTAACTACTAACTAATTAACTAATTAACTACTAACTAATAAACTAATAAACTACTAACTACCGCTCGAATCACGGTCTTATATAATTGCTTAAAATTTAGGTCACTATGTTAGTGGGAGAGAGGATGATGAAACAATTTGAAGATCACGTAAGGCGAATTATGAAAAGAGTTTATTATTTTATTGTTGGTTTCTTTGTTTTAAATTTGAAATGTTTAAAAATTGAGTTCGAACGATAAATGTTAAGAATCATGAAAAGATTATTATTCTTTCGAAAGAGATGCGCGAAACGCTGAATCGCATTTCATCATCTATTATTTCATCATTTTATTTGACTGTTATGGAAGAGCAACCTCGCTCTTCACAAATAAGTAATCTTAAATTTCCAACATTGAAAATTTTCTGTTAGGAAAAAATTTTTGTATTCTTTAAATTCTTTTGAGTGTAATTCCACTCAAAAGATTCGATTCGAGTGAAATTCGTTTCGAAACGAGTAAAACTTGGCTTGAAATGGGAGAGATTTTACTCAAATCGAGTTTAATTTCACCTGAAAGTTCAATTTGCAGGATATTCACTTTCTTTGAGTAAACTTCCACTCGAAGGAATTTAGAGAGTATAATTTTAGATAAGCTTATAAGTTTATAAGATAAATCTACTATCATTTATGAAAAAATGTTTCTGTTGCCTTAGTTCTCATTTTATATCATAATTTGACTCCAGTGAGCGAAGAAGATCATTCCAATCGAGATTGTTCGTGCATTTTCATGTTCACCCATGGCTCCGACAACGATTTGATTTATGCAAGGGAGAAGGCTTACAATTCAGACACGATATGGAAGCCATTCACAGCGGACAGATGTAAAAGTCTCGCTGGAAAACCGAAACTTTTTTTCTTCCAGGTAGACACTTGAGTTAAATCTTAGAAGCTGATAATTAATTTATAATGAGTTTAAAAAAATCCGGCTCTAGATATTTCTAACATCCTACACTGAGAGAACAGCGCAACACTGATTATCTTGGTCCGCAATAATGGTTATTGCAGACAGGAATTTTGACGAAAAACTGGCTCTCCGAAAGAATCAGTGTTGTGCCCGCCACACGGATTATTTTATTCCGCAACAGTATTGCGGTCCGCAATAATACAGATATGACACTGACAGTCGCGCCCCGAAACTCTCCTTATTGCGCGCCGCAATACTCATTGTGGTGGTCCGCAATATTCAGTATGATTGGTCAGTAGAAGGACAGTGAGAGTTCTGCCCCCCCACTCCTCCTCCCATCACGTGACCCCCCTCCCCTCCCCGGCCCCGTTCACTCCCCCCTCCTTTTGCCCCGCCCACTCCCCTCCCCTCGGGGTTTTCCCGCGTTATTCCGGGATTTTCCGGATTTTCCCGCGTTGTTCCGGGGTTTTCCGTGAATTTGCGCAATTTTCCCGCGAATTTCCTAGAATTTTTCCTAGATTTTTCCCTGAATTTTCCACGAATTTTCCGCAGTTTTCCCAGATTTTTTTCGGAATCTTTGCGATTTCTCGCTAATTTCATGCAAGTTTTCTCAAAATTTCCTGGAATTTTCCGCGATTTCAACAGTTTTCCAATCCTTTATCGCAGTTTTCTAACCCTTTTCCGTTGGTTGTTGCAAACTTTTTCTACCCCTTATCGCGGATTTCCTCCCTTCAAAACAAGATGGTGGACAGAATAAATTGAAAACAAAATGGCGGTTTGCTAGGCATGATGGCAAACAGAATAAATTAAAACGAAAATGGCGGACTTATGAAGATTGAAATACTTACCTTTGATGTATTTTTCCCCAGAGTCGGAACGTTGATAGCACTTACACGCACACTCACACACGCATACACATACCCATGCAAATTAATACACAGAAATTTTACATTTTACAAAGGGCCCCACCCCGCCCTTTGTTGTGGAGCACAACCAGCTAATTGCTCCTCCATTTTTATTGTTCAGTTTTTTACAACTGTTCTTACAAAAACTCACAAGCATTGAATTTACCACCAAGGAATCGGAAACTGACTGTTAGCTCTGACTTCACAGCGTCGACAAGTTTTTGAAGCTGATCCGAATCCTCTTGTAATGATTTGCCAAGCCTTGCCGGGAGAAAAATCTCGAATTCCGTATCCAGAGTGATGAGGAATTTCGATCCATACTTGGTTGTAACGGAGCGAATGTTGGTGACTGTGTAACTTTTATTGAGTTCTAACTCGATAATTTTATGCGTTGGCAGAAAATTCTCTACACGAGCTATTTTGTTCAGCTTCGAGAAGTCCATGTTGCTTGATAAATATTTTTCTTAAGACTGACGCTCTACCGCTCGCGCATCCGTATTTCAAGGATTATTTGACCTTGAAAATCTATTGCGCAGTTTCGAAAGTGATGACGTCACCTCGACAAGTTTAAACAAGTCGCCGGTGTACTGAGTGTCGGTAAGGTAGTACGAACCAATTTATACCGCTTATTATTCAGTCTTAAAACTAATATCTACTGATTATTGTTTAAATCTTTAGCTTTTCTACGTAAAGTAGGATCTAAAACACATTCAATAAAAGCGATTCGTCGTTGAAACCTATAACGGTCACGGGCCGCTTGTTCCCATGGACCCCGTCTCGCTAATCTATGCGCAAAATCCCACACATACAGCACATATACTGTAGGTGGGTTACAATCAAACGTAACACGCTTCATAGTTTTCTGACAACTCCGCTGATTGGTTGGTATTCTATGATACGATCATGTACAATAAGACAGTATGCAGTAGATGCAGCTGGGAAATTGGCTCCTGATTCAAACTCCAGACGAACATCAACTGGACCAGTGATAAAGGAATCATTTTGTTTAGCACAGTCGATAACAACAAGAGGCGCATTATCTTTAAATTGAGTTTTTGTTAGCAATGGAGCATTTTTTCTACCATAATACGATGATTGAAAATTTGCAAACATTTCATATAACGTTGCAAACTGGTTTCGTTGAAAATCAATATGAAGATTCTGATAAGGATAATATTGTGAATTTAAATACAATTTCATATCACGCAAATTACACGTATCAAAGTTGCTCATATTTCCAGTTCTCACATTTTTTCGTCCAATTTGGAATCCTATGATGACGTATCTCGGCTTTTCCAGTTGAGTCGTTGTTTTCACACTCTATACGTGCTTTGTAGTTTGAGGTAAAAGTGGATACTCGTAAAGTTCCCAGCTTCGGAAACTCATGGCGATCGTTGGATCAGTAGCGATGAAATTAAGCATTCGAATTTTCTCCAAGTCCGAAACTTTAACGAATGGAATTAACCATTCAATTTTGCTAATGGTTAGCTTGTATTGTTCTTCGTTCGCAGCAAGCTATGTGATTACGTTGACGTCGGTGTTGGCTCGCAGAATAATGAGTTCATGTTTTGCATTGACGATAACTCGTTGATAATCTTCAGCAAATCCGAAGATGAAATTCAGTGGAATGCATATGTCAAAATATCCATTGTTGTTAGTTATATGTCTTGTGTCGTCAACAATCCATCCAGCATTTTCCATCGTATCCTTTTGAGTAGGAGTTTGTGCAATGTAGGCCTTCATCGTTGTTGTGAGACCAACATTCTTGACTCTTTCGATCTCTACAGCATTCAGCTCATACCGCATTTCTTCAAACATGTGGCAGATGCCATTGTTCACAATCAATGTATGAGCAACATCAGTTCCATCTGCTTTTGTCAATCTTCCTTGTATATGCAGCGAACTTTTGCTAGGCAGTATATATGAATCCTGGTTTTGTACGCTGATGCGAATCTCATCGTTGTTGTTGAATGTTGATGAAGCATATGGCTGGTGCGCGTGTATTTCATATTGCGCTATTGACTCGTCGAAGATGACTTTTTTCTCGATAGATAACATTGTATCAGGCAGATGAAGCAGCAGAAAATTTTACTCTTAAACCGAGACTTTTCAGGAACTGCACGTTTTGCGGTGTTAGCACTTTTAGTGGTTTGTACCGACTGATGATTCTTGGACGTGCTGTGTGACTTTTATAGTCTCCGTAGACGATTCCCATTATTCACTTTTCACATGAAGTCTAATAGTGATGACTTCTCCTCGAAAATTCACCAACTTGCCGTCTTGATCCACAATACGTAGCTGGAGATGATGTATTGCCTGTACGGTGATCGGATGATAAATGACGTGAGTTGGTAGTTCGATGATCTTATATCCTGGTGGCACCACGGGAAAAAACTCATGAATAGTGTGCACTTTCTTCTCGTTTATATACGCTCCTGTAGTGATGTTACACTCGACACGTAAGGCGTTGATACTGAGTATTCTCACGGGAAATTGTGATTCATGTTCCACGTCAGCAGCAATGACTACCTGATCAAAACCTAATAGTTTTCCGATAGAATCTTTTGGTCGAAAATCTATCGGTCGATTACATTGAATTTCACTACGCAGCGTGCTACTATTCGCCCGTAACTGGAGCTCGATACTTGGTGGCAGCACTTTTTTCAAATAACACTCAATGTTCTCCAACTCATAACTTCCCGAGGGTATAGTAATCACTTTATCGTCAACATAGAATATATTGTTGCCGACGTCGATGTTGGGGATTGAATTGAAAGTCAGCAACTCGACTAATCCCAATGAATACTTTTTTTGAGGTGACAATTCGATCGGAGGAAAGTAATTAGTCTCCAATACAGATGACGTGCCAGAGAGTGTCAATGTTAATGTATCCGCCATGACTGCTGATTGTAGACTGATACACATTCACACACCATCGATGCTTTTATCGAGTAAAAACTTGAGACACAAGTGTCCACAGATAATTTGATTATAGTTTTGATACTGATCACGATTGTATTGAATTATGCTACCGACACCGAAATAGTCTACAAGTTCGCGAGGTGGTTGTAGATTGCCAAAGCTATCAAAATACATGATTTTATTGTCCGTTTTCCTGTAGGCGACCCAATGAGTTCCATGACTATTTTTACTATCCAAATTGATAATGGCAGCTTCAACTCTCCTGGGTCCATTTTTCGGTAAATCATTTCTCATGTACACACCTCGAAAATGTGGAATTTTTAACAATTTTGCATATTTCAACAAATCTACGTTGCTGAGTGCTCGGTGCGGTAGCTCTATACGTTTTTTAAATGCAGTCTCATGCCAGTTCCCCATGGTTTTAAATACAATCCTTTTCCCACGGCGATTGATTCCATTTTGAGGTTATGACGTTTTTATTCCTCCAATTGACGCTTCGCAGCTTTCGCATCGTCGATAGCTTTAGCGATGCTTGCAGCGCCACCTGCTAACGCTCCTGTGGCACTCAATCCAGCGAAGATTGGTAGTAAAACTGCTGGTAAAATACCTCCAATTTTGTTTGGTACGGGAAGTACACGAGGTACTCGAACATTCTTCTTTCCTCCAGCTTCTTTCACAGCTGCTCGTGCTTCTTTCAAAGTAGATTGTACAGAGCCAGTAGCTTTAGCTGCTACTTTCGCTGCATCGATGACTTTTCTCAAGGAAATCTTTTTCTTCTTAACCACTTTTCTGACTCTCTTCGCTACTTTCCTAGCTTTGTTTTTTAGTCCCATTCCGAGTTTTTTCTTCAGCCCCATAATGCTGGCTATACCAAGTGCTGCTGTTTTTTCACCAACTCCCGAATCCTTGGCAAAAACACGTTAGACTGCTCTTTTTGCGAGCAATTGATCAGCTTCGTGTCTAGCTGCGAGATTTTCACGATTTTTTGAATTCGTGCTCCCTACACGCTGCGTCGAGTGGATTGATTCCACGATCCCCACGTGCTAACCTCTTAGTCAGCTTTGTGCCTGGACCGCAAAATTGATATCCAGGTATATAAAGTTCAACGGGGAGCTTGTTGATGATAGTGTTGACGAGACCTTCTCCTCTCAGAGTCATTGCTTAACTGAGTTCGCGACTATAAATACCTCGTATTTATACTTTTTGTGTCAAACGTTCGCGAACCATCATGGAGTTTATACAGCAGAATGTAAAGTTACCTGTTGTTAACTTTGATAACGTGACAGAGAGGCGGGAAAAAATCAAACGTCATGGAAAGCTACTACCGAATACAGTTCGCGCTATCATCTGTGGACCTTCAAATTGTGGAAAAACTAATGCTCTGCTCTCACTTCTTACACATCCAAACGGATTGAGATTCGAGAACGTCTACATTTACTCGAAATCACTCGAGCAGTCTAAATACAAGTACTTGGAAAAAATCATTGAACCGATCAAAGGAGTTGGATATTTCCCATATAGCGACAACGAGCAAGTTGTCAGTGTGGGGGATGTTAAACCAAACTCTGTAATGATATTCGACGATGTGGCGTGTGAAAAACAAAACAATATACGAGCATATTTTTGTATGGGACGGCATCGTGATGTGGATAGTTTTTATCTCTGTCAAACATACGCATGCATTCCCAAACACTTGGTGCGAGATAATGCGAATATGCTCATACTGTTTCGTCAAGATGACATGAACTTGAAACATGTGTACAACGATCATGTCAACACTGACATGTCTTTCACACAATTTCGAGATTTATGCGCAGCATGTTGGAATGATAATTATGGTTTCATCGTCATTAACAAGGATAGTGAGCATGGACGTTACAGAAGAGGGTTTGATTGTTTCTATAAAATAAAGTGA
This sequence comes from Platygaster robiniae, assembly GCA_028476575.1. Classification (NCBI taxonomy): domain Eukaryota; kingdom Metazoa; phylum Arthropoda; class Insecta; order Hymenoptera; family Platygastridae; genus Platygaster; species Platygaster robiniae. The sequence continues at coordinate 30,988,795 of CM052019.1, forward strand.
TTATACAAAATGATACCAGTATCGCCTTAACTCTGCTCAAAGATGGATCGTAGAGATGTACTACACCACATTGCACAAGCAAGCGAAGCCATCCGTCGCAAACATCGTCTGCTGAAACGTGGGAGAGCTGCTGTAGAGACGTCGGTGCGAGAAGTGTTCAAGCCTATCATCGATCCACTCCAGTCATTGACGAAACGGGATATTGCAATGAAAGAAATTAAAAAAGAAGAAATGAAACAGGAAGAAGTAAAAGAAGAAGAATCAGCGTTGGAAGATAAAGAGCAACAGAGTGAAGATGAAAAGCAACAGAGTGAAGATTTTGAGAGTTTTAATCAAACCCTCGGTGATCAAAAATTTGCACCAAGTAATGTCAGTTCACCAGCTCCTGTTAACACTCTGACTAAATACTTGAACATGTTAAAAAACAAGTCACAACGAAAAAATCTCGACACGCAGTATGGAGTACGATCGCTGGAAACTGGATTGCATATTGGAAACGCGTCGATCAGTTTTGCGGTAGACACTGTTCATGTAGGAATGGAGGAGTTTGAGAAAACGCCAGGATTAATCGAACTGCTTTTCAAAAAAATACCAAACAGTTCAATCGTAACTAAAGTCGACGTGGAAAACTATAAGCAAATCATTCGTCAAACGAGTGCAGATAGAAAATATTATCATCCTGACGAGAGTCTTCGTGGAAGTAAAGATTGGAAATATCTCACATACATTGCTGACAAGAAAGTGGGCACAGGAGTATACAACGTGGTTAATCGTGGACGTGACATCGACTACGTGCATTGGGATGATCCGAACGAGCTCGTTGATCGCCTGCGACTTATACTTGCGTCACAAGCGGCTGAAGACAACAGTCACATCAACGAAATAAACTCTATCGTCGAAGAACTAAGAGAAGCTGAGATTATATATTGAGGGGATTGCATTATACAACTTCATTCGCAAGCTAGACAATGGCGAGTGTAGACGTTTTTGGAAAACACCTAACGAGAACTCAAGGACTTCGCGGGAAAAAGGTTATGCAACGTTGGCGAATCAATGGAAATGATGGATGCAGTGAACCTCGAAGAAGTAAATAGAATCGTTGGAGATGCGATTCAATCACTGAGATATGTGATTGGCATTGTGACTGACAATTTGACAAAATTGCTGGAATCCTTGAATGATATGTATCAAAAACATATGCTTGAATATTCGAAGCAGATTAATGTTATTCTACATCGTCAGCAACGCATTGAGGAAGTAGTACATATCACACCCGAAAAAAATGAGTTTGAATAAAAGCAAGTATACAAACGCGTCACCCTCATTACCAACCCAGACATTGTAAGGATGGACGCGAAAGAAGCTCTTGTAGAAGAGCTCCATAAGCCTGCAAGGAAAAATTATCGACGACGTCATGTGGATATGCGTGGAATTGATGAAACTTGGCAAGCTGATCTCGTCGATATGTCCACTTATGCTGACAAAGGCTACAAGTTCCTGCTCACCGTCATCGATGTCTTCTCCAAGTATGCATGGGCTGTTCCTGTGAAATCTAAAAATGGTCCTGACGTCACCGCTGTTATGAAGACCACGCTCAAGGATCGTCAACCCAAGAATCTACACGTTGATTAAGGCAAAGAGTTCTACAACAAGGACTTTAAGGCACTCATGAAGCAACATGGAATCAACATGTACTCTACATTCAGTGGCATGAAAGCATCCATTTGTGAACGCTTTAATCGCACACTCAAGAGTCGGATGTGGAAACGATTCTCCCTCCAAGGACATTACAAATGGCTCAACATCTTGCCTGAATTGATGTCCAGTTACAACACCACAAAACACCGCACTATCAATATGAAGCCTAAAGATGTTACTCCAGCTGATGAAGAACGCCTAATCCATGAAATTTATCATACCAAGGATCAGAAAGAGAAGCATAAATTCAATATTGGTGACAAAGTCCGGATCAGCAAGTATAAACATGTCTTCGAGAAAGGATACACACCCAATTGGACAACGGAAATATTTTCCATAGTTGCTGTGAAACCATCGCATTCAACGACGTACAAACTCAAAGATTACCAAGATCAACCCATCGATGGAAGATTTTACACCGAGGAACTCGCTAAAGTGAAACATCCTGATGTATATCTCGTGAAGAAAGTGTTACGAAAGCGTGGAAACAAACTATATGTAAAATGGTTGGGATTCGATAATACCCACAATAGTTGGATTAATAAAACAAACATGTAGATAAAAAATTGTTTTATTCATTTCCGCACCACCAGAGCCCACATGGGGTGGTAGAATATGTGGCGCGTTTTTGGTAACATGGTATCCCCAGTAGGCCTAATCCACGATAGTTGCATTATTTAATGCAACTGACTGTACATATTTATATTTGCGTACATATTTACATATATATATTATTCATATGAACGCAGACATAAACGCTCGTTTATTTACAAACATAATCTATTCGAGCTCCATTAATTCAGGTATTTTGTAATGGCCGTGTGCCAAAGTGTCCGTTGTATCTGACAAAATAAAACGTTTGTCATCAAACGGATTTAACGCGAGTTTATTTTGCTCGATTATCTGGATTTCATGGAGGTGTGAACGAAACAGTCGTTGGGAGCAGAATTTTGTAACTTCGTTCTTCAAACAATATACATAGTCCATGAAATCCAGCGTTTTCGCGACAACTGACATTTTGACACCTTTGGCTCTCTTAATTCTATCCTCGCCTTCAACACGTAAAATATACATTTTACTTCGTAGACCGACAAATTCTGTAATGATTTTCCCATTACACTCATCTTTCATGAGACCCACGACTTTTTTGTTGAGCTGTTGAATTCCAAATTGGTTGTCCGTGGGGTAATCCTAAGTATCGAAATGTTCTGCATGGTCCATCATCAACGTATATGGATTGAGATTTTGAATTTCGTAGATAAGACTATCACAATCAGTATCACAATTGTTCAACTTTTTAAAAAACATCATCTAGTAACGCGTCAAAATAACGATCACGGAAAAACTAATGTTTCTCAACCAAAAAAAAACTAATCACTAAATACCACAACAATTGTTCAAAAGCACTATCAAACAACTAGTCAATAAAACTTTTGCGAGAGAACCAATGTTTGCCAAGTGTCACAGTATGCATCGCGCTACGGTGTCGCGCTACGGTGTCGCGCTATGGTGTCGCGCTACGGTGTCACGCTACTATGACCCGTGACGATTTCGCGTTATGGTTTGAAAGTGTAAACTTCGAAACGTTCTGAATCAGACTTCTGATCCCAGTTTGAAAATTCGCAACTTATATACTTTGAATTGATTTATTTCTTATTGAAATTTTATGCTTAATTATGTTTTCTATTCTTTGAATTTCCATATTGACTGATCCTTCTTTTTTTCCAAACTTTCAGAGTTCATAGTTACGTAATAAACATTCAAGGTTCTATTTCATAATATATTTCTTATTTCATATTCTAATTTTCGGTACGTAAAATAGGCTAAGAGCAAATTAATGTTTCTCGTTCCATTAATTCAAAAGAAAAGCTGTCGTTTCTATTTCTTATATAACATTCGAAAAATAGATTACGTAATAGAATTTCAAAGTTATATTCGCATAATTTTTTCAACTGCTTGAAAACATGTTTTCTCTTCTTTGAATTTACATACTGTATGATACTTATTTTTTTCCAAACTTTTAGAGTCGTTAGTCATGTAATAAATATTTAAGGTTCTATTACATAATAAAGTTCTCATTTCATATTATTATTTCTGACGTATGAAATACACTTAAAGCAATGTTATATTCAAATTTTATTGAATTTTAAATATAAGCCGACGTTTCTACTTTTTATCTAACGCCTAAAGTGATAGATCACGTAACAGAATTTCGAAGTAATATTAACGTAATTTAATTCACAGCAAAAAATAAATCAATGTTTTTTTCTCTAAAAATGAATGCGTTTAAACTCGATGGAAATTTTTCATCGAAAGTAACAGATCTGCGTAAGTGAATTTATAACGAATTTCGTAAAATTTGAATATGCTTTTAAGACTTCGCGGATGATATCATGGAAACAGTCTTTTATGACTATTCCGAACTTGGTCGATGTATTGACATATCTTATACCGTTTCCTGTTTTCTATCGTTGCATTCTTCAGCAACATAAATGGATTATCTTCGATTCTACTTTTACTTTCTTCTCGACACACGTGCTACATCGCATCACGTTGGATTTACGGAATATATTAATTTACTCGGCGTCTAGAAGGCAAGCGTTTGTTATCGAGACATTAATCGCTCTTTCAAAAGACAATTGTTTTAAAAAGTGAACGCTCGCATCGATCGCTTTCCTGGAAAATCAGAAAAAGTGATTGAGGTAGTAAGAGAACACGCTTCAAACTGATTTCGAAAGAACACAGATTTTTAGAAGTTGGACAAAACTATAATTCATGAATATGATGTAAGCAATCTTCTTTTTTCTAATTAGAAACTTTTGAGAGTGAGGAATTAGAGGTCATTTTTCGAAAGCATTAGACTGCCCTACAAAATTTGACTATATAAAGTGATGCTAGCTGAAATGAAATCAGTCACGGCTTTATCATGAGATTCGTGAGTAAACAAAACGTTACCCATGAAGAAGTGATGGGATATTATACAGGGTGCGCCATTTCTTATGTCGGTATTGTAACATTGAATAACTTAAACATTTGACAACCGATTTACTTGACTTCACTTGTTTTGGAAACGTCAATTCAGTACAATTTCAACCATGTATCGCTTCACACCAAAAGAACGCGCTGAAATAGTTACTTTGTACATTGAAAATAGTCGTTCAGTTGTGTTAACTCAACGAGCATATCGTCGAAAATATCTTGGCAAACAGGCACCATCTGACAACACTATTCGTCGTTTGGTGTCGAATTTTTGTGACCACGGGACAGTGAAAGATCGCGAACAACCCGTTCATCAACGACCAAGACGTTCAAATGAACTGATTGAAGCTGTCAGAGAGAGCGTTGCCCAAAACCCAAAAGTTTCATATCGTCACCGCGCTCAGCATCTCGGCATCAGTGGAACCACTCTACGGCGCATTTTGAAAGATGATTTGCATTTGTTTCCGTACAAAATGCAATTAACACAAAGAATATTGCCTACAGATCATCCACGTCGCTTGGAATATGGACAAACAATCGCTCGAATAGTTGATACTGAACCTGATTTTTGGAAGCGAATTTTAATGACCGACGAGGCACATTTCAAACTTTCTGGAGGCGTTAATAAGCAAAATTGCCGCATTTGGGGAACGCAGAATCCACACGAGATCCATGAAACGCCATTGCATGACCAAAAAGTTACTGTTTGGGCCGGCGTTTGCGCCAAAACCATCATTGGTCCTTATTTTTTCAAAGAGAACCAAACGATCGATGGAAACCGATATCGGTGGATGTTGGCTCACTATGTCTGCCCACAAATGCGTGAAAAAGGTCTTGAAGATTACTGGTTTCAACAAGATGGTGCGACCTGCCACACTGCGAATCAAACAATCCAGTTTCTGCAACGAAAATTCCCTGGACGTCTGATGTCAAAAAGAGGCGACATTGAATGGCCACCCAGATCTCCAGATTTGACCCCTCCAGACTTCTTTTTGTGGGGTTATTTGAAAAGTAAAGTGTACGCCAGCAAGCCGCAGACCATTGAAGAGCTTAAGGAAAATATTCGTGCCGAAATCATTGCTATACCACCCGAGATGCTCGAAAAGGTAATGGAAAACGCCGCAAAAAGGGCATATTTTGCTGTGAACAATAAGGGCGGCCACTTGATTGATGTTGTGTTCAAAAACTAGTCTAAATAAATTGTAAAGGACCAAACTAAATAAAAATACCTCATTTACAGAAATCGGTTGTTTTTTTTTCAAGTTATTCAATGTTTACATGCCGACATAAGAAATGGCGCACCCTGTAAATTAAATTTAATCAGTCGACGTGAGTTTCCAGTCAGATTTGGACGAAGTTTGGCTGCAGTGAAAGTTTACCTTATGCAGAGGAGTTGTGAAGAAGGTGAAAATTTCAGCCAATGGTCAGTCGTTGTTTATTCAATTTTCAGTGTTCACAATTTTGTTTTGTCGATATTTTTTAATTATTGTGAATTGTTTAGGGGACAGTCGAATGGAGTGGGAAATGTTTTATGATGCCACATAAAATGCAAGAGAATATTTTTTTTTTTTTTATTTCAAAACTGTATCGTGGAGAGAAAGTTCATTGATTAAAAAAATATTAACATTTCCTGTCCAACCGACTTCCCACTCCACCCGACTTTCCCCTACATATTGAGTATATGATTAAAAAACTTCTTTTATATTGTTTAGAATTTTACTTTATAATAATGATTATTAATTATATTCGATAATTATTTATTCAATGAATGTGATTTTTAGAAATTGTCATTTAACAAGTTCTTTGCAATGATTATTACAGGTATCGAGACACATTCAAAAACTTAGATCGAACGTTCCAAAAGACAGCCGTAGACGCATACTATATAAGAATGGAGGATACGAGGGTAGCACTGCAGCAGTTCATGGATGAAACAATTGCAGCTACAAGTCGGAAAGAGGATAGACATAATAAAGATGACATCCCAAGGAGGAGGTCCAAAAGAATAGAAAACAGAAAAAGCAAACAACCGTACAGGAAGTGTAATTGTTTTCACTAATTAAGATTATGTGAATTTGAAGAAAAAATGTAATTTCAAATAAATGATGTCAAAAGTGTTTGAAGAAATTGTTTTTTCATTATAACAATCTCCCTATCCCTCTAAGATAATTTAATTTAAATATATACCGACCATAAATAAGATGTAAGTTATCAATAATGTCGACACCTACCTTAGCGACACTCAGTACATTATCGGCATCTACCTTACCGACACTCAGTACACCGGTGACTTGTTTAAACTTGTCGAGGTGACGTCATCACTTTCGAAACTGCGCAATAGATTTTCAAGGTCAAATAATCCTTGAAATACGGATGCGCGAGCGGTAGAGCGTCAGTCTTAAGAAAAATATTTATCAAGCAACATGGACTTCTCGAAGCTGAACAAAATAGCTCGTGTAGAGAATTTTCTGCCAACGCATAAAATTATCGAGTTAGAACTCAATAAAAGTTACACAGTCACCAACATTCGCTCCGTTACAACCAAGTATGGATCGAAATTCCTCATCACTCTGGATACGGAATTCGAGATTTTTCTCCCGGCAAGGCTTGGCAAATCATTACAAGAGGATTCGGATCAGCTTCAAAAACTTGTCGACGCTGTGAAGTCAGAGCTAACAGTCAGTTTCCGATTCCTTGGTGGTAAATTCAATGCTTGTGAGTTTTTGTAAGAACAGTTGTAAAAAACTGAACAATAAAAATGGAGGAGCAATTAGCTGGTTGTGCTCCACAACAAAGGGCGGGGTGGGGCCCTTTGTAAAATGTAAAATTTCTGTGTATTAATTTGCATGGGTATGTGTATGCGTGTGTGAGTGTGCGTGTAAGTGCTATCAACGTTCCGACTCTGGGGAAAAATACATCAAAGGTAAGTATTTCAATCTTCATAAGTCCGCCATTTTCGTTTTAATTTATTCTGTTTGCCATCATGCCTAGCAAACCGCCATTTTGTTTTCAATTTATTCTGTCCACCACCTTGTTTTGAAGGGAGGAAATCCGCGATAAGGGGTAGAAAAAGTTTGCAAAAACCAACGGAAAAGGGTTAGAAAACTGCGATAAATGATTGGAAAACTGTTGAAATCGCGGAAAATTCCAGGAAATTTTGAGAAAACTTGCATGAAATTAGCGAGAAATCGCAAAGATTCCAAAAAAAATCTGGGAAAACTGCGGAAAATTTGTGGAAAATTCAGGGAAAAATCTAGGAAAAATTCTAGGTAATTCGCGGGAAACCCCGGAACAACGCGGGAAAATCCGGAAAATCCCGGAATAACGCGGGAAAACCCCGAGGGGAGGGGAGTGGGCGGGGCAAAAGGAGGGGGGAGTGAGCGGGGCCGGGGAGGGGAGGGGGGTCACGTGATGGGAGGAGGAGTGGGGGGGGCAGAACTCTCACTGTCCTACTACTTTGGTCCTATTTTTCAAATTTCACGCTCCGCGACACTTAAACCGATGTTTTGACGAGCGAAAATAATTGGGGCGTCCAGCGATAGTTATGAATAAGTGTGAATTGAAATTAGTGATCTATTTTATTTGTTCAAATATTTGACGGGACTGTGATAAGATTTTTAAGGCTTACCTAATAAAAATTTTACTAAAAATCAATTCTTTTCAATCGACCGAACGAAAATATTACAAGAATGTTCAACTTGAAAGAATTTTGTCTAAATCTTATTATGAAATTGCCTTATAAATATTTACAAAAACTTTATACTGCTTTTTTTCTTGAAAACGAAACTAAAATTCTCTAATGATTCGAACTCATTCAAAATTGTCAGACACTTTTGACAAACTTTGCTTAGAGCAAATGTAAAACATTTTAAACTTACACTATAAGAATACACGATAGGGTATATAATCCACGACCATCATTCACTCTCACAAAACAATGTTCAAATCCTTGTTACAAGTACGAATGTTTTCTGCTGAATCGGTAAAAAATTTCATTTTATACATTTCTTTAAAAAATTGTGTTATATTTTTTTGTTAATATATGTGATAAATAATATTCTTATCACGTGAACATTACATTTTATTATTTTCTCATTAAATGAAATTTAAATACGTTCCGATGAGTTCAGTCATAGATGAATTCTCGACAATTCTTGTAAGATTTTTTATATGTAGTTTTTATAAAAACAGTTTCAAAGGGGTTTTTCAAGGTCATTTACCCTCGTGATTAGTATAAGAAGAGTAGAAAAAAATGTTATTTTTATAAATTAATGAAAAACATTAATTCCCTAGTAGCATCAAACTTATAAAATAAATTAAAACCCGTATTCATCAACCGACTGTAAAAACCCTTTTGAAACTGTTTTTATGACTTACATTCAAAAAATTTTATAAGAATTTAGAATTCTTTCAAAAGTGACCACATTAAAACCATCTAAAAATTTATTCCTATGAAAAATTATTAGAATAAAGTTACTGATCCGAGGGATCAGTATTTAACAGATTTAGAATAAAATATTTACAACATTAGGATATTATTTCCTACATTTTAACAAAAAAATATTACATAAATCTTATGTAACTAGGTGAGTTTATATTTGTATAAAATTTCGACATAATTCTATAAAGTTAAACATATTTATAAGATTTTCGTTAGGTCGATTTGAAAAGCATTGATTTTTAGTAAAATTTTTATTAGCTTAGCCTTAAAAATCTTATCACAGTCCCGTCAAATATTTGAACAAATAAAATAGATCACTAATTTCAATTCACACTTATTCATAATTATTGCTGGACGCCCCAATTATTTTCGCTCGTCAAAACATCGTTTTGAGTGTCGCGAAGCGTGAAATTTGAAAAATAGGACCAATCATACTGAATATTGCGGACCACCACAATGAGTATTGCGGCGCGCAATAAGGAGTGTTTCGGGGCGCGACTGTCAGTGTCATATCTGTATTATTGCGGACCGCAATACTGTTGCGGAATAAAATAATCCGTGTGGCGGGCACAACACTGATTCTTTCGGAGAGCCAGTTTTTCGTCAAAATTCCTGTCTGCAATAACCATTATTGCGGACCAAGATAATCAGTGTTGCGCTCTTCTCTCAGTGTATTTTTTATCTATTCATAATGGTAGTAAAAAATTTCGAACATTGAAGGAACAGCGAATACAAAAATATTCAAGGTAGAGAACAACAATTTTTTTTTATCGAAAAACCACGATTCTCAAACAAAAAATTCAAGTCGAGCAAAATTTAGGTAAATCGGAATACCATCATCTTCTTCATTTACCTACAAAAACAAAACAAAAAATGAAAATATCCTTTACTCGACTCGAGCATCGTAAATGGCGGCTTTCGTAACCTATAGATAAGAAGGCTAGAAACTAAGGAGATATAACTCGCGAGCTAAACAAAAGCATTGAGAGGGCCGAAAGCCGTATCCTCGATGCGAAGCAAAACGCTGTACTGCGCATGTGCCACTTGTCACGTGGTTTTGATCTCGATGTTGGTGTTAGCTGGGAATCTGGAATCGCGGCAAAGCAGCGAGACGCGCACGCTCGTCACCACTTGATTCCTGGAAATCAGGATACGGATTTTAAACCGACCCCCTGCTGGGAGTTATATCTCCTTAGTATCTAGCCTTCTTGCCTATAGACCATCACGAAAGTGTCCACATGCAGCTCACTAACACCTGACAATCACGAAAGTAAACAAGCACAGAGACGAAAGTAGATTTGCCCTTGTGTTATTTACTTACGTGCTCCCAGATGCTCGTGGGATTGTGGGCACTTTCGCGGGTCTCAAGAAGACTATAGAAGGAGAAATCACTCCCTATGTCTCTCTGCACGTTAAGGCGATACAAGGTCACCGTTCGAATCCCCACGCGAGGTCCCTGGTCGACTTGGCGCGAACTGGCCAGTTTGCGTTACTGCGCATACCCACGCTTGCAAGAGGAGGAAACGCGAGCACGTGCTGTTCAAAGGCGGGATGCAACTTGGCGGGATGCTAGCGCGAGCACGTGCTTTCCAACTCCGCATTGGTGGGGATGCGCAGTAACGCGATCTGGTCAGTTCGCGCCAAGTCGACCAGAGACCCCGCGTGGGGATTTGAACGGTGACCTTGTATCGCAACTTTCACCCGAGTGATTTCTTCTTGTATAGTCTTCTTGGCGGGTCTATAGGCTACTCAAGCCGCCAAAATTCGATGCTCTCGTCGAGTAAAATACGGTACGCACCAGGGGACGGACCTCGTGATGCAAACTCGGTTTCGTCCCCTAGTACGTAATGTACTATTGTTGAAGATGCGAATAGAAAAGTTTTTCGTTTAGAAGCCAAAAGAAAAAATATGTCTCACTACTTCAACCACGAAACAAAATATTAAATTTTTGTTGAATAATAAAATCATGTCCCAAATACACCGATTGAATCGACATGGAAAACATTGGATGCTAAATTTTTCAGACTTGTCGTGGAATTAAAATCGATGAAGGTGCCCAACTTGCTCCCAGTAACCGAATAAGCCTAGACTAGTATTGGCGGCTCATGCTTCGGAATGCCACCACGCGACGCTGGCGGGAAGAGTCGAGCAATAGACTCCGTAAGCTGTTCCCGCGACCAGCGTTCCTAGGCTTCCCTAAGCCTTGAAAGTTGGGCGCTCCGAGATCTTAGCAGAAGCCTTCAATGACATGACTATGGAGAGTTTCTCTCAGATCATTCACAGGCCAGTCCAGCTAATGTTTTCGGCGCTTTTGTCTAAATTATTTTATTGCAATTCTTACGCATTTTGCCGGTCACAAAATGCGTACTTATCAGGGGCGTAGGCCAAAAAAATTTTCGAGGGGGGTTTTTCGGAAAAAAATGTATTTCTGCCGACATTGAAAATTTTCAATATTTGACAACATAGTTAGAGTAGAGTTATTTTTAAATTATTTACATTTCAGAATGAAAAATTTTAACAACTTTTAAAGTCAAGAGTCGCACATTTTCATGTTCGTTAATAATAGACTTTGATTTTTATGATCATTAACTAGTTACTAAGGTTTTAATTTTTGTACTTACACTTTTGGTTTTTCTTGTCGACTTGGAGGATTTTCTATAATTATTGTGGATTTTTTTAGAGCTTTCTAAAATTCGATGCCTAAGGATTGAAATCTAAAAAAAAATTAAAATATTCTTGTAGATTTTGGAGGAAATTATCACCTCGCGGATTTCAAGTACTTCACAAACTTGTACAATTTTTTTATAGTATGTTATTTATGAAATTTTGTGTATTCTTTAGTATTTTTGTTAGTTTCTATGGTTTCTATGGGTAGCTCGATCGATTTTTAAAAACTGATGCTATACAACCGAAAATTTCAACGATTTTAAATATTTAAATCGATTAATCATAAGACAGTATCTTTTATATAGATTTTGAATAATTTTTTGGTATGTCTACGATTGAAAGCATGTTAAATTATGAAAATTGCAGAAATTGAATATTGTGTATTTTAAAGAAAGCACCAAAGTATGCAATGGTTCGTATAAAAATAATTCATCAGTGAACTGTTTAGCAAATTATTAGTTGACTGCATGTTAATAGTACAGAACACGTTGTAATAAACACTGAAAAATTTCTATTTGAATACATACATTGAGTTTGTTTAGAGATAATAATTTTTTATTGAAGACATACGGGAAATTTTGATCGTTTATCACATCAACAAATAACAATATTATAATGATATATTTATATGGTAAAACGAGTACAATCAAGACTATGGAATACACTATTTCTTCCCAAATTCCACGATGTAGTGGAGTTTCCGTAACACACCTGAATTTTTATAAAATGATAATTAAGAAAGTATCGCTCAGAGTTACAAGAACCATGAAATAAGATGCTATCCGGTGTATCCTAATCCTTAAAGGGGGTTGTCTACTTTTTAGGATTTTTTTATTCGGTTTTTAATAAGTAGGTCTATTCTGTATCTTTTGACAATGTTTTTCATATTCGTTTGCAACAACTTCCGTAATTTGAACATCTCTTTGATGTTGAAAGTGTAAAAACAGACGGGGTAACTGGTTTCACCAAGAAGGACTGGACCTATCCAATCAAACTTTTGTTTTTCCTTTTAAACAAATATGTCGCCAAAAGTTGACAAGAAAAATTATGTTTATTTGTGGATTTAAATAATTAATTGTGGATAAAAATCAATAAACAAAAAACTTATTTTCAATTGTAGGGTACGCTATTTTGAAAAAAACAAAAAACAAAACAAAACAAAAACAATAAGAAATACAATAAAAAGCTCGTCTTAACTTTTCTCGGCATGTTACTCAAAAGTAAAAACAAAAATTTGACTAGATATGTACAGTTCTTCTTGGTGAAACCAGTTACCCCGTCTGTTCGTATACTTTCGTATCATCATACGCATCAAGGGGATGTTCAAGCTAAGAGGGTTGTTGCAATTAATTGTGAAAAACAATGTCAAGAGATGGAGAATAAACTTAAAAATTTTTCAAAACCACATTAAAAAATTTTGAGTATTTTTCTTTTAATCCACTGACAAAGTCAAGGTGAAAAAAAAAGCCTGAATATTAGAAGACCCCCATAAATGTCGCTGTTTTATATCTCAGCGAGTCTTTGGATCAACGCTCTCGCCACTGAAAAACCGTTGCGAATATCAATTCAACACTTGATTCTTTTTCTTCGCAAATCTTTTACTTGATGTTTTTGGTTTTCGACTTTTTTCGATGCGCTCTATACTTTATTGGTTAAGAATTTCCAAAAATAATCCTAAAATAACAAAAGGCGTAAAAACAGATGCTTTCTGAAAATTCGATTTAATTCGTGTTTATTATATCTCCGCGGATAATTGCATGAAAACACGTGAAACTCGTAAATCATTGCCGGTCCGGACACAGCACAAGGACCTTTTTTCCAGCAAACGTTCTAGCAGACTTTTTTATTAAAAAACTGTTTTGGTGCAATTCATACTCTGTGAGTTATTTGTATGTAATACAATTATTTGTAAATAACTTTTTACTGCAAAAAAAAAAAAAAAATTAAATCGAGTTACACATCATAAAAACCTAAATTACTATGCTTTCCAGACATAATGCTAAATTTCGTGTTAGGCACTTAGCAAATATTATAAATACAATAAAATGATTTTAATAGACGAGACTCGTCTATATACACTTTTGAAAAGAAAAAAAAAAAAAAAAAAAAAACTACACTACGAAAGTTTTGTAAGGAAACCATTCATTTTTCGCTGCCAATGAAATTCCTGAATCCCGTCGGGGGGCCTCAATCTGGCTTGCCCCGGAGAAAAAAATTTCTCTCCTTACGTTTTCTCCCCGAGAAAACGGTAGATTTCTCGGCCAATAGGGAGCCAGAGGTTCAAGGATTTTCGGAAACATCACGAGGCCTCGGGTCGATTTTTTCGAGATTTAGTTCACTTCAGTTTTCGACAGTTATCGTATAAAGTTTGAGAAGTGTGAGTCCAATTTGAGTAAACTGAAGCAACGTTTGACCTGTTTGACAAACAGCAGGATACATACATGCTGAGCTTTACGACATTTAGTTTGTATAGTTATAACAAACTATAAATGTTTAAATCAATTCTTGACCCTTCTTACCAAGAAGATGGCAACCCGAGAATGGAAAAAAGGTGGCGAAGAACATCACTGAAACGAAAAGCATCAACGGCCGATGACGCACAATATGTACAGGTTGGTTTTAATTTTGACAAATACAGTTTTTAGTGTTTTTGGAGTATTTTTCACAGTATGAGTCAAAATACTCATGACGAATTTTCGAAAATGCGTAATGTACATAAGGATTCCCTAAATCGGCCGATCATCTATGAAACAAAAACTACCCATTCTTCATTTAATTGTCAAATGTCTTATCCAATATTGCAAATCTTGAAATCTCTTGATAATCTTCTAATTGTTAGTTAATATTTCATCATCACACAGTAATGTCTATATTTAAAGATTAATATTATTGACAAAAAAGGTTGGCTACGTATGTACATATTCAGCATTCTTATGAAATTAGAATTAAATAAATTATGCTACAAGAAACTATTATTTTAGAATCTGCGAATCAAAAAAATGTCAGTAAAGGATGTTTTTTTCAACATTTACTTATGAATAGAGTAATCACGAATGCTTTTAAACTGAGATATGTAATCCGTTAAAAAAAAACACTTCGAAAGCAATGGATCATACTAGGAAATTGTGCGTACATAAATGAAAAAAAAGAAAAATACTGAAAAACACTAGAGTTACTATGTTTCCGTTCGTTTTTTATGAATGCTATCAGATTCTCCAGAAATTTACGTAATTACTGCAAACAAGAAACTTGAATTTGTTGAGCATTTTATTATTAAAATATATGTACATAGAAACCCATACAAACAAAAGTAAATTTTTCTAATTTTAAGCCTGTAAAAAAATTCAAAAAATATTCAGGAAACTCTAAATATGTGAAGACACTATTTCCAACATAATTGATTAAATTACTTGAAGTACATACATATGTGGCGTGGAACGACAAAAGGAACCTAAAGACCAAGAGTAGAATCTCGAGAAAAACGAGTTTGAAATTCGAGCAAGTGTGAAGGAGAGCGGTGGTTCCTCCACTATCTCACTCAGCGAGAAAACATGCCCCGCCTGCCCACCTGTGAAAACTTACCTTCCATAACCTGCCTTGATCGTTTCGGTTTAGGCTTACTGCACTTCTTATGGTTCACTGGGACGCGTCAAAATTTTGTTTTTATCAAGGCGGGCGAAAATAGGAATAGGGACCGCTTATGCGCTTTCTCCGTAAAACCTTTCAAGAGCGACATGCTGAATATTTCTTACCTATTTAGATATTTTTTCATGAACACTCATGAAAATAATATAAATTTTATTTTGTGTCTCAATTTCTTCGACCTCGTCAAAAATTTCGCCGTGTTCGACACACGTTTTATTACTATTCGTTTATCATACAAATAATTTATCTTATTTTTAAATAAGCGTAGTGTATAATTATTAATAAATTTGTTCAGTTAAATAACAAGCTTTTTAATGTAACTATCAAAATCACGACCTAAATAAAACTTAGATACAATCTAAACCTTGAATGCACCCTAAATCTGAAAGAGTTAATATTCACTAAAGTAGAGGTTTAGGTTTACTACTTGCAATAAGTCGATAAACACTCTATTATTAGTGAAATTTTTATAAACAAGCTATTTTAACGTTTAACATTAAAACCTACAGTAAAATGAGCGTTCATTTTTTCGCTGGTAGATGCTGGTGATTTTATCCAGTAATTTTTTACCTACAATCTGTAAATAAATAATCTCTTTGCCCCTCAAACACTAAAAATGAGCATTTTTAAACCTGTTTTGAGGGTGACAGATGAAGTATTTGAGGGTTTAAATGTCTCGTTATTTTAGCCCGGCAGCCTAAAATCGAGACCTTTTAACCCGCCGAGCGTCTTTTGTTCCCACGCTCGTATTGACCTTCAATTCTTCATTCGTCTTGTCAAAACAGATTTAAATATGCTTATTTTTAGTGGTTTTAAGGTAAAAAGTATCGTGTGCACCTCGGTGCAATAACGGCCGATTACAACTCGTGTGATTGCCGCCTTCACTTCGCTCAGGCGGCAAACCTCACACTCGTTCTAAATCGGCCGTTTTTGCACCTAGCTACACAATATAATTTTCTCTGTTACTTTTTTAGTATTTATTCACGAGTCAACGGGTTTCCATTAGGCATCAGTTAAATCTTGCTGATGTCAATACAGAGTCAATTTTTATTTTCTAAATTTATATTGATCTTCCAAAGGAAAATGACCATGATTGATGATTTCAATGGTAACTATACTCACATTATTGTGATAATTTTCATTTTTAGTACATAACCATAATATTCAATGATTGATTTGTTTTTGTCCCACAAACCAATGTAAAATTAGTATTTGAACCTAAGTGTACAAAAAATAAATAAATTTAATTTATCGATCCTATTTTTAGCTGTAAAATATCAATTTTTTTGACACATTCCATCTTCAACATCAGTGATTTTTTGAGTACCTTTTAACAGACATAATTAGAAAAAAAAGGCCCGAAACGAAATACAAAAAGCGCATGAACAAGAGAAGCCGTTGGAAGTATCATTGAGAAGCGCGATGACGCTCTTTCCAGAAACGAGGTATCGGGCGACATGAGCAGAGGGGAAAGATTCCGAGAAATAGAGTTCCCCTGCGTTGGCGAGCGAAGATTACCTAATTTAACTATGTACAGGAAACGGAGCATATCGATGATAAGAACTTGGATATACTTTATCAAGAATTTTTGATTACTACTCGCTCAATTTTAGTCGTACAATATTGAGATATGGCTTATTCGATAGCCAATTTTCTAAGGAATCCGTTTATGCAAAAAACTCAAAATTGATTTTTCGCTCCTTAGGTCCCTTTTGTCGTTCCACGCCACAATTATTTTAAACCTTCAGCTCTAGGGAATCTCGTTCTGATAAAAAAAAAACCCCTGAAAAACCAAAAAATTTTGCAACATTCTATAAATACTAGGGAATACAAAAAGAGAATACATCGGTAGAAAAGTACTTGTATAGCCATGAAACATTCAAAATCTTTTTTTACTTTCACCACAACAGCATTACATTTCAGAAATGTATACAGCAATATTCAAAAGCAATGAACGATTCTTCAAATTGTAGAAAAAATAGACGAAGCGGAAACAAATTTAAAATAAACCTCATTGCAAAACTTCTTCATTCCCAATCATAGATAGCTAATAGCTACTCGCCGGAACTAGTCATCCTTACCGGTCAAATTTTTTTTAGACATTTGACAAACTACGTTGCTTTAATGCAAGCACATTTGACAAAGAAGCCAGGAACGACAGAACTTCTTCCGTTTCAACAAAAACTGAGGTTCTAACCGTCGATGCTTCAACCCAGACGGATGAGAGCGTTTTCTTTATTCGATCCGATTTCAAGCCTGAGAAAGATAAACATTCGTATCGAAACGCGAGAGTTATGTTCAAGGAGTCGCAATTGACTGTCATTGAAGTATTACACATGATGTTTGCGTTTTGTCTTCGATTCAATTTGACTGTTAAGGCACGCTTGGCACTATTTGCAATGCTTAAATGTCTCGCTGGATCTGCTTTCGAAACGTTGCGAATTTCAAAATACGCTATATCTGAAATCTTTTCCATTCCTCAACATGTTATGACATTCCACTTTTATTGTTCAACTTGCTTCGGAAAACTGCTAAAACAGGATAGAAGATTCAAACAAGCCAACAAATATTGTCGAAATTGTAAAAAATGGATTTCTGTTAGTTTCACTACTTGCGATTATTTCATTGAAATAGATTTGAAGTATCAAATAAAGCGATTGTTGAAAAGTCCTGAATTTGTGAACTCTTTGTTTTTATCGTTGAGTGAAAGGTTGAGTTTAAAACGGAATGCCCTCCGAGATGTTAATGATGGCAGGTTATTTCAATCACGCTCACTCGCAAAGAACCAAACTTTTCTTTGATGGATTTGTATATATCAGCTTTTCTTGATCAATTAAATAAACTGAATAAATCTCATCTGGAATTTGAAAACTCTGTTACCAAGGAAAAAGTTGTTTTAAAATTTAAATTAGGAAATGTTTCAGTCGACACTGTAGCTAGACCTCTCTTTCAGCGCCGTATGAAATTCAATGGTTTCTACGGTTCGAGCTACTGTTATAATCGAGGAAAATTTCTGAATGGATCCATGATATATTTGACAGATGCGAATAATTGTGAGTTACGGAGTCATGAGTCTCACATGCATGATATTCAGATGTACAGAAAACATAAAACGACTGAAAAATCACGGGGGGTAGTGGGAGCGTCTGCGTTAAGCAAATTGCGGAATTTCGATATGGTCTGGGGTTTTCCTTTTGACATTACTCACACTGTTTATCTAGGATGCGCGAAGTACATTTATGAATTATGGCAGAAGAATTTTATGTCGAACGCAAACAAAAAAAAAGAAAGAATTATTTCAAAACGTTTAACTTGCATCAAGCCAATACGCGAAATGCACCAAAAACCGCAACCGCTAACAGATAATGGTATACTGCGGACGAAAGATTGGAGAGGATGGCTCTTATTATACGAGGGGGGACCCAAAAGTAACGGGAATTAGGCGGTGGGGGGACCGCGGAGGGGGGGATCGGGTTCTCCACTGGTTCTCTTCCAAGCTGCTACTCTCCCAAGTCAGTATGCAAAGTTCATTTGCTGTGAGTGCATTCGTTCGTCCGTAAGAATTTTTCTAGTGAAACGACTTTTTCCGTTTCGGCGAAAACGTGAAATGGCTGAGTGCGGAGAGCAACGCGCGGCTGTAAAATTTTGTTTTTTGTTAGGAAAAACACCCGCGGAAACCCTTGTGATGCTGAAAACAGCTTATGGGGATAATGCTTTGAGTAAAACGCGTGTGTACGACTGGTTTTCGCGTTTCAAGAATGGAGAGATGTCAATAGAAGACCAACCTCGTTCTGGGCGCCCCTCGACTTCAAGAACGGACGAAAACATTGAAAAAATCAACACTCTTGTTCATGAAGACCGTCGCCGAACCATCGATCAACTTTGTGAGATGTCTGGATTGTCATGGAGTTCAATTCAGAGGATTTTAACTGAAGATTTGAGCATGAGGAGGATTGCAGCCAAATTTGTTCCTCGCCTTCTCTCCGACGATCAAAAGGAGCGTCGACTTCAGGCCTGTCTTGAGCTGCAAAATCAGTTGGATGAAGACTCAGATTTTTTTCTCAAGGTTATAACTGGCGATGAATCATGGTGCTATGGCTACGACCCCGAAACAAAGCAGCAATCAAGCCAATGGAAGACACCTCTCTCGCCTCGTCCAAAAAAGGCACGCCAAGTGAAGTCCAACATCAAGACATTGCTCATTTGTTTCTTCGATTGCAGAGGTATTGTGCACGCAGAATTTGTTCCTCCAGGCCAAACGGTCAACCAACACTTCTACTTGGAGGTTTTGAAAAGGTTGAGGGAGAACATCCGGAAGAAAAGAGCGGATCTTTGGCGCACAGGAGATTGGTTCTTCCACCACGACAATGCACCTGCCCACACAGCGCTGTCCGTGAAGAAATTTTTGACCAAAAACGGCATGACACCGATTGTTCACCCCCCCCTATTCACCGGACCTTGCCCCCTGTGACTTTTTTTTGTTCCCTAGACTCAAAAGGGACATGAAAGGAAAACGTTTTGGGACTGTAGAAGAGGTGAAACAAAAATCGCTGGAAGGTTTAAAAAACATTGAAAAAAATGAATTTCAGAACTGTTTTGAACACTGGAAAAAAAGATTGAACAAGTGTATTACAGTCAATGGGGGTTACTTTGAAGGTGATAAAAATTGTGTGTGAAAAAATTTGTCAATAAAAAAGTTGTAACACAATTCCCGTTACTTTTGGGTCCCCCCTCGTACAGTATTCCGATTTGCATTGATTTAGGATTACCTCTTCACATTTTAGAACACCACGCACTACTTGTGAATGCCACTTTTGCGTTATCAAAATGTGAAATTTCAAACGAGGACCTGGATGAAAGTGAGGACAAACTAGCCACATATGTCACCAAATTCGAATATTTTTATGGCCAATCTTGCGTTAGGAATAACATTCACATGCTGGAACACTTCGTCGAATCAGTTCGCCAGAGTGGTCCAGCTTGAAGCACATCTACTACCGTTTGAGAGTAACATGTACCAGCTTCAAAAATTTGTCAATGGTCCGAAGGGTGCAGCAAAACAAATCGCAAAAAGTCTACAGTTATTGAATTTGAAAACAGAAAATGATTCAGTTTCCCCAAAAGTATTTGAATTTATTAATTATCTGTTCCCTCAAAGTATTCCATTTCAGAATAACTATAACAAAATTTCCGCTACAAATGAACGTGCCCTAGAATCTAATAATCATCAAAAATTCGGGAAACTCAATTACGAAGGCAGGGTTTACACCACGAAAGACTACACGCTGTCTGAAACGTTTGATGATAGTGTGGTCAAACTGAACAACAATACATTTTGTAGAATTTCAGAAATCAGATTATACAACGGCTGTACATGGAAGTTCCAATCGGTAGTGTTGAATGTTGAAAACGTTATCGTGGGTTGTGAAAAAGTGAAGCATATTTGGAGAGTAACAAGCGATGGGCAAAATTTTTTGACAACGCCGAAAGATGTACTTTGTAAAGTTAATTACGTGCAGGTCGAAGGAGCTGTATTTCTCTGTGAAATGCCAAATTTTATCGACGCCGATTAAACAGTTACACTCGTCCGTCCATTCATGGGACCGCTAGGGACAGTGTCTCATAATGCTTAGCGACTTTTTTCGACATTTTTTTCCGATGTAAAAAAGATGAGTGAATATTTGGAACTCATCCTAACGTGCCGTATTTGAACTGTCTCTGTTAAATCAGCGTGACACATTCCGTAGTCAATAGACAACTTTTGGGAGTTATTACTTTTTCCTTCGCGGTTCATTAGGCGTCCGCCTGAGTGCTATAATGCGAAGTCCCATGAATGGACGGACGATTGTACTTTAATTTCAACTGCTTGCAAATTGCGTGACTTTTATACAAGATACCCATTTTTATTTTTAGTATTACTCTAGAGCACTCTATAATTTGCAATATTTGAAAGATTTTCTGGAATTTTTCTGGATTGCTATTGTAGATTTCTAGAACTCGATGTTTCAGAGTTCGAAATTTTCCAGATTTGTGAGATTTTTGTAAATTTCAACCTTCTATGGTATGATTTTATCAAATCGGAATAATTTTTAAAATTTCTGTTTACTACGTTAACCTTACTTAACATTGTAGATGATAAGAATTTTTTTATGAAAAAATTCTCCCTGCGACAAAACAATCGCACCTGAATGTAAGTTTAACTGAGAATCCTCAATATTGTTTACTTATCAAACCATTTTTATTTTCTCAATATGTAAGTAGGTACATTTCTGATAATTTATACTTATTTTATTTTTCTTGCAGTATTATTTGACATGTCTATTTTTTTTTATTTACAGTTAGAAATTTTATTATTCTTACACGAAATAGTAATTTTATCCTCATTTCGGCAGGGGTTTAAACCCCCAAAAACCCTCCTCTGTCTACGCGCCTGTTGATAATTCCTAATTTTGTGCATTTTCGATAACATTATTATATTTAAACAGCAAAATAAATGCATCATTTGAAAACTATGCTATATGTTTTTGAATCCAACCATTGAATACACTAATCCAGGTTAGTTTTAATTTAACCAGCTTTTAATTTGCGAAATTCGTAATTTAAGTATTTGTAGTTCCGAATTATTTTTTACAGTTTTATATTTGCATAGTGCACAGTGATAAGTGCAAATTGCACTTATCACTACACTTTACAAGATTTGTAACGTCATATATTCGAATAGATTTTATTTCGTTTCTGGAAATACTCCAACTTTTAAAATATTTTGCACTATGTAAAATTCAAGGCTTGAATTTGTTTCTGATAGAAAAATTTTACAACATTCGAAAAAATTTTGTTCGTTACTTTTTAAGTAAATAATAAACTCTTCTATTCTAGATTTAGCCAAATCTAAATAACATTGTTGGCTGTTTTGTTAAATAATGGAACACAATTGTGGGTGAAAAAACAGCAATAGAGATTTCTCTGTTCTGAATCTACCGAGCTTGAAAAGATTCAACGTCCAAATTATAAAAGTTTCGTTTCAAATGTTTTCCCCCAGTCACCTAAATAATGGGAAATTTCACGCTCTTTAAATGACATTGAGATGCAAGAGTCCTATAGCACAGTTCGTACTCGGGAGCTATCGCTGATTTTGGCAAAGCCGAGGTTTGTTTCCCGAGACGAAGTCGAGGGAAATAATCGGCTGAGTCAAAATTGGCGATAGCTCATGAGTGCGAACTATATTTTTCATCACGATAGCCTCAAAGTCACGTCAAAATGTCATTTTTGAGCAGGGGCGAAGGCACAGTTTTCCATTGGGGGGGGGGGCATTAATAAGAAA
Source organism: Platygaster robiniae (assembly GCA_028476575.1). NCBI lineage: Eukaryota > Metazoa > Arthropoda > Insecta > Hymenoptera > Platygastridae > Platygaster > Platygaster robiniae. Next base: position 31,011,546 of record CM052019.1, read on the forward strand.
TTTATATATATAGATATACAATATCTTTCATTCGTCCGAAGTTGGGGGAGGGGGGCAATGTACCCCTGCCCCCCCGTGCCTACGCCCTTGGTTTTGAGGTTAGAGTGATGTAAAATTTATTATCTGATTCCATTGACATGATATTTATCTGTAAGTTATCACACAAAATATTTGAGCTTTTTTATTTATAAAGTTTATTTCACTGATACTCGGAAAACCAACTTCTCCAGCGATACGTTTCCGAATGTGTACCAACGAATTTGGCGATAATGATTTTTGAAAAAGCGTAAAAATCCCACGTGTTGTGAAAGGTCACGAGTCTCGATTTAAAGGGACAGCTCTCTATTATGATGACTTTGAATGAATTTAAATGAATTACAGGAAATTCTGTTTCATAAGTTATTATTTATCATACTGATTTAATTTCATTTGTTTGTCCATATTTTGTATAATGCGGTGTGCAGTTTTTATTTTTCAGGTACAGTGAGGTTTTTATGGTAGTGGCTCCAGGCGAGCTTTTTGACCCTTTTCAAAAAAATAGCAAAGCGCTTTGCGATTTACCACCCCAAAAATTCGTGCTCTAGTGGTGGGGAAAATACCGTTATTATTTTTTACAAAAATTAATCAATGAATACCCCATTTAATTAATCGGATAATCACTTCACTTATCATGTGTTTCCGTGGGTGCGTGCGTTCTCGCCTTCCACTTAGAAATCATTAGTTCGTGTCCAGACGACGAACAACATTTTTTTTTTTCTTAACAGAATTCAAAAATTTTTCAAAAAGATTTGTGAAATTCGACAAACTAGAATCAATTTTTCACAAAAAATCGTGCGATAATTTTACACTAGAAAAAAGTGCAAGTAGCATTTTCGAATTGTAAAAAGTAAATAGAAAAAAACTTGAAGTTTCCAGATTTCCAGTTTCTAGTTCATTATTTTCTATTTCACCTGAAAATGTTTTAAACCCAAACCCCGAGTTCGACAATCATGTCAAACTAATGGTCTTGATGTTTACGCTTATTCACGGTCATTAGAGTTCGTATGCTCCCTTCAGTCCCTTGCGAGATTTCAGAGGCTGAGTGCGCCCGAGCGACTCTACTCGCTTTCTCTTCTAATACGCAGGTAAAGCATGCTGTCTCAAAAAACGTGCTAGACCAATAGGAACGCGAGAAATGGTGCCAGAACTTTGGAGGGGATTCTGTTTCGGCCTTCCTGAAATGCGTAGCATTTTCTTTGGCGTTTATTTTTTAAATGCGCATCTTGAAAAATAGAAAGGACCACTTCACATTTCTCAAGTTTTATTTACCTTCTTTTATTACGAATAGAAGATGAGAAGGCAATTTCTCCAACCGCTTATTTTAAAAATGGTCTGAGGCACGTGTGGAACAAGTGTGCCGAATTTAATCTAAACACACAAATCAGATTAGAATACACACGAAAAAAAAAAACATACTTCAAAATAGTCCAGGGAATTTAGCCCTGATACAATGCTTTTCTGAAAAAAAATTAACAGAAGGCTAAAATTTTACGGTCTACAATGGCATATCTAAGGGTCATTCGACTGCATTTGCGAACACGAAACCCTTGCAATTTGTTAGCCATCTTGTTTTTAAGGGTAGTTTTTGTTTTGCTCATTACTCGGCTATTTTTCGACATACGGAAAATCCAAAACTACATTTATGTAGGAAATTACAGTCCCAACAAGTTTTGTTCTATAGGTTTTTTCGATTCAGACAATGATTTATTGCTAAAAGGATGATTTGTTGTTAAAAACGAAGGGATGATTTTTTATTTTAACTCCATCCGCTTTTTGGACGACACAGTAAAAAAATTGTTGTAACGAAATTTGTTGGCTATGAAATGCATTTTTTATGAAGGCGCTTTTTCTTGTCAATAATTGTTTATAAACTACGGTGAAATATAACAACAATTTATCTCAGTCACAGTTGAGCTAGATATATGCTAGTGCCTCTGCACAGCTGTAGATTATTTTGGTTCTACACATCAAACAGATAATCTTATAAAAAATTAGATTGAACATTTGGGAAATTTCAACCCCTCATAAAAGTAGTAAGATCCTGGCTGTGGGTGTGATTATTTGCTTCGCATATATTTCAGTTATTTTCCACTATTAAAAGATTCAAAAACCTGCAGTGCATAGAAAATCAAAAGCCCTACAACTGACGTTTGACATGTTTCAAAGAAAACGTTAATTTTTAATTCAAAAGACCGTGATATGTTTAAAAAACCAGAGGGCTATTATTTCGTTTTGGGAAAATATATTTTTCCTATGTGTTTTAGTGATAGATTTGCGAAAAAAAAAATTTTTTTCAGTTTATATTTATGCGCATGGTAGTAATTTATGGCACTCTTTCACCCCTAGAAATAACAATGCCATCTTTCTTTCAGGGGTGGTTTTTTGGTATGCGTATATTTTTGCGGTTTACTATAATATAAACATACTGCAGACAGTAAATGAAAAGCCCCACAAGTGACGTTAGACAAGTTTTAACGAAAACGTCAATTGTTAATCAAAAATATGGTTTTATGTTTAATCATCAAAGGGGTTGTTCGTCTATTTTAACTAAATAATTTCAATACTGTCTCTTATTAAAAAAGTTTTAAAAAATTCCGTATGCATATTTTTTGAACTCCGGACTACGAAAAGACTATTTGATGATAGATGACTCTTCCAATAATTTGGATAACACTCCCCTCCTATTCTTTTTCTTTTTCCACATCGACATTTTTCGGGTATATAAACCCCAGTAACTCGAGGTAACTTCGGAGTCTTCTTCTGCCTCTATAGCAGAATAGCTAGATAGCTCTTGGTCGGCCTCTGACTTTTTTAGTCCTCTGCCTTCCAGTAGTCCTCAGCTAAGTTGCCTACGCAGAAGATCTCCACGGAGCCACTTGCCTGACCTAACGACGGCCTTTGCTCCTGCCTCTTATCAAATCACGCTGGCAGGGAAACTTTTTCTAGTGCACGAGCAGATTGGATAAAGCAGGCTTAGAAAAACTGAATAAGTAAGCTACGTTTCGATTTGCGATTCTAATTATTTGCACTACTTGTCGATTTCACTGTCTCCATAGTCGAAAGTTGGGTGATAGGGATATAGTCCCTATCCTGCTTCAGTTCCAAGGCAGCCCTTCCTAGACAATCATGGAGTAACAGGGAATCTACCTGATATTGAGATAATGGAACCCATACCTTACTCTTTGATTACTATTTGGAGACTTTAGATTAAAATATGCTAAAATTATAGTGACTACTGTAGGAGAGTTGCAAGGAATAATTAGAGACCGTGCCAGGAAAAAGGGTATAAGACCCACTGCGCAGGAGTTCGTCTTCAGAAGGCGGAACGAATTGGGTCTCTGAGTCCAACTTAGAATTCTGGGCAAACTTCCACCCGGACAACCTTTAACCCTTGAGGAACTCAATGTGAGAACCGCGAGAGAGGCCAGTAGGATTTTCGGTTTTTCTCTTTAACTCCCCGATCACTACATAAACGTCACGTGTGGAGGATGCGGCCTCAGGACAAGATACGTTAGGGACCCGCCACATAAAAAGAAAAGCAGACCTCAGATTGATCTTAGCCAGGATAAGGGGTCAGACGATTGGGAGGAAAATTTAAAGAAAAATTTTGACGCTAATGTAAGGTTTTGTGATGAAATTTTTTCTAAATTACAAGAGGAAGAATTAGCTAGGATTAGCGCAGAATTAATGCCACCGCCGCCAGCACTACCCCCAATGGAAATATAATTGCCAGAACCAATCGCGAAACCATTTGTGACTTACATTGCACAACGGATCTATGTATTTTTAATATCTCGAATAAATAATGCCTAAAGGGCACTTTAATTGACGAGACCTGTCTTGTTACTATTTTCCCTATCCTCAAAACGATTTTCAGACCCCCAACCTTCAGGGTTGCACAGGGCAGTCTCCTGTGTCGGTCCTGGCCTGGACGAGTGATTTCTTTAAGAGATTGGGAATTGCGGCGTTGGTTTCTCTGGAAGAGTTCGCTCGTTACAATTCAAAAAAACAGTGAAACAATCAAACAGTAGGATACCGTTACAGCTACAAATATAAAAAATTGTTACAATCCAGTGAACAATCGAAAAAATATCAAATTTACAAAGATGCTAAAAACTTTTCAAACTTTGATTTTCAGGTCCCCAGTTTTAGAAATCTCTACAAAACGCAAAGTACAATTTTTCGAGAATCTTTCGAATCATATAAACTCTGAAAAAAATACTTCGAATATGTGATAAAATTCCACAATAAATAGTATTTTTGAAAATTTAGACAAATGCGTTACATACTGAAAATTTTAGTATTATAGTGTCGAACTCTACATTTACTGATGGTATTACAATTTTTGAAACATCAACTCCTAGAAAAAATGAGAATTAGTTCAGTACATAATTCAATAATAAATTAATTCTGAAAACCATTATAAACAACTAGAGAAATACATAATATTCGATTTCTGCAATTTTCATAATTGAACATGCTTTTAATCGTAGACATACCAAAAAATTATTCAAAATCTATATAAAAGATACTGTCTTATGATTAATCGATTTAAATATTTAAAATCATTGAAATTTTCGGTTGTATAGCATCAGTTTTTAAAAATCGATCGAGCTACCCATAGAAACCATAGAAACTAACAAAAATACTAAAGAATACACAAAATTTCATAAATAACATACTATAAAAAAATTGTACAAGTTTGTGAAGTACTTGAAATCCGCGAGGTGATAATTTCCTCCAAAATCTACAAGAATATTTTAATTTTTTTTTAGATTTCAATCCTTAGGCATCGAATTTTAGAAAGCTCTAAAAAAATCCACAATAATTATAGAAAATCCTCCAAGTCGACAAGAAAAACCAAAAGTGTAAGTACAAAAATTAAAACCTTAGTAACTAGTTAATGATCATAAAAATCAAAGTCTATTATTAACGAACATGAAAATGTGCGACTCTTGACTTTAAAAGTTGTTAAAATTTTTCATTCTGAAATGTAAATAATTTAAAAATAACTCTACTCTAACTATGTTGTCAAATATTGAAAATTTTCAATGTCGGCAGAAATACATTTTTTTCCGAAAAACCCCCCTCGAAAATTTTTTTGGCCTACGCCCCTGATAAGTACGCATTTTGTGACCGGCAAAATGCGTAAGAATTGCAATAAAATAATTTAGACAAAAGCGCCGAAAACATTAGCTGGACTGGCCTGTGAATGATCTGAGAGAAACTCTCCATAGTCATGTCATTGAAGGCTTCTGCTAAGATCTCGGAGCGCCCAACTTTCAAGGCTTGGGGAAGCCTAGGAACGCTGGTCGCGGGAACAGCTTACGGAGTCTATTGCTCGACTGTTCCCGCCAGCGTCGCGTGGTGGCATTCCGAAGCATGAGCCGCCAATACTAGTCTAGGCTTATTCGGTTACTGGGCTGGAATAAGTGGGCACACCATGTGCTTCGACTCCGAGGCAAGTCATCACACAATTCCTACGCATGCTGATTTTTTGCTGGCTCACAGCACAGTTCAAGGTAGAGTACCTTTAAATTATACCAAGTCAGTTTTCGGGAATTAGGAACATTTTATTGAGATGTTACATGGACTTTTCAACATTCGATTGTTTACTTGTATTCTTTATTTTCAAATTTATTTTTCAAATTTCACACCTAAAAAGCCCCATCACCAAACGTTTATCCAGAAAAAAGTTTTGCAAAAAAGATAATTATTATTCTATACAACTAATTTTTTTTTACTATATCAGTTTGGTGCGATAAACAAATTAAGGGTTTTGAAAAATGAATTTTATTATTTCAATAAGTGTAAAATAATTGTTTTGTGATATGATGAAGATTGTTTCCAAGTTATGGAAATGAATAACACCTAACCAACTGTGTCAACGATTGTTGAAGATAAAAATTAATTTTTCAAAAAATCACAAAAATCGGTTGCAGGCCTTAAAATTACAACGAAGTCAATAAAATGTTTGGGTTTCAGGTTTCTCTTCTTAGGCATATCGACATGAAGGTGGTTGGTACATACAAACACTTGGCGATGTAATTACGTTAAATTACAAAACGATGGATCTGCTAGAAATGCTGACTTTAACGGCTCGAAAAGTAGCGATTGAGTTTGAATCTTACACTAGGGACATATATTTCCTTCCCCAACGTATAAAGCAGATGCCATCGCTGACCTCCACGTTGGTCCGCGATGTCTTCTTCGTTTGAATTCGTAACGAACTTGTGTACAGAATTTTCGTGATTGTTTGATGAAATCTCATTTAATCATGTTTATTATTTCGTGCATCGAAACTGGAATATATATTTTGGTTTGGTCTTGCTGGGAAGATCTTTGTTGTTTTTTTTGTACGAAGAGGTAATTGATTTTTTTTATTTTTTCAAAGTTGTTTTTCAGAGTGTCATAAACAGTTGGGGGTTATGGTCATGGGTGAGTATTAGAAGATTAGCGTAGTTCAATCAATTTTGTATCGACGAAGGACTTGAATAAAACTGATTTTTGGTATAATATACAATTTCATAAGGGCATTTTTATTCAGAGTTCCGTTCAACTGCGTTCACAGAGTTAAAATATTTTCAATTTTGATGATTCGACGATTAGAGATGAATGACTCAAATATTAAATATAAAAACTCGGACCGCATAGTGGTCCCAATCCTAAAAAAAGCTGGCCAAAAGTCAACATATTTGAAGCCTGAATTGTGAGTGAATAATGTTTATTCGATACACAGGGCAATAGTATACAAATAAACAAAGCGTTGGTGAGCTCGCACTAGTTGCTACGTTGTCGCCTTGATGGGAACGGCAAAATAAACAGCCAGTTTTGCCTGCAAATAAATTGCGGACAGCTTGCGTCTATCAATATTTTTAAATATTTATTACCTCTTAAAAAAAATAATATTGGAATAATATACATAAGTTGTTATTTTTGAATGTATAAGTTGCGACTTTATAACAAGTTTTACTGGCACATAATTGAATAGATATACATTTTCTGTTAAAAAAAGCTTGCTAACTATGAAATAATCTGAAAAGCATAAGCAGTAAAAACAAAAATACTAAAATTACAAACTATTTGACTGTAGAAAAATCAAATCAAATTAGAATTCATAAAATTTTATATTATTTACAGGTTCAAGTAGGAGCTCGATAACCCTCACCCGAAAAGAAATATACCTCATCATTAAAAGTGCATTTTCTTCAGACTTCAATCCTCAATCTAAAAAGTTAGAAGAAAAACTACGTAGAGTTCTATATGAAACAACGAAATTTTTGTTATTGTTCAACATAGTTAAACTGAATCATATTTTTCGGCAAATAAAATTTTAAGACAGGATGTTTGTAGCTTATGATTGACATTTTTTTTCAAAATGTAGTGAACTATGATGTAAAAAATTCGGATATAAATTTTTTTTTTAAATCTGATTTCATTCAAATTCACTAGTTAGAAATGAAAAATTTAATATTTATTTATCAAAAACCTTGAAAACCATCGAAAGATTCGATCATATTCAAACTCGTTGTAAATTTTTATAAATAATAGCTATTTCAGATTCATCACTTTTAATCTCCTTTTATTCACTTTCGTGACTTAGTGATTTTGAAATACTTAAAATTAAAATGATAAGTTCAGTACGAAAATTCATAGGTGATAACGTACATTTTGACAATTTTCTTCAATTTTTGAAAATCTGTGACGTCTGAGTTTATGAGCAACAGTTTTTTTCATAGTAATTAGTGTTGGGTCTTCAACTAGGCTGACAACAGTATGTCATTGATTTATACATTTTTTTTTTTAATAAAAGACCATAAAAGCTGCTCATGAAAACAAGCTGAACGATTCCGGTTTTATTTTCGAAAAAGTCGCTTATTTTACATGATAGGAGACGAATTTTTGAAATCCACCTTCAAAATCGTAATCAGCTACTTCAAAAAACCAAGTATAGTGAGTTTTTATCGAATCCGAACTTTTTCCAACTTTTGACCAGCTTTTTCATGATTGCTGGAACCACTGTGAAATGGTCGATTTATCGAATTCAAAAATTTATAGCTACACTTGCTTATACTCGAGTAATCTGTGCCTGAGTACGGTGCTACTGCAGATAAATGTTTTTCACGTCAACAAGCAAATATTTAAAGTGTTTTTACATTCTGAATGATATCTTTTGGGTACATATGACAATCATGAATCAATGCTGTGTAAAAAAGATAACTCATAACATCATGATTTTAATAAAAAGTAGTTTTAAAAGCTATCAATTTACTCATGTAACTCATTAAAAATTTTTCGAAAAACAATTAGATTTATTTCTATTCATACATCTCATGTGACTTTGCGCCATAAAACCATTTTTTTCTTTATTAGAATACACTTGCTATACCATGGAAGTTGTTATTTTTTTTTTTTTTTTTTTTTTTTTTTGCTACGTCATATCTCTGCTTTATATTCGTCAATGTCGATATTTTCAATTTAACAAAATGAAAGCGCCAAGTATATTTGCGTGCAAGTCATCTAATAAAACGGAGTTTTATCAGAGTTTTTGTTTATCCAAAATAATCCAACGTGAGATAAGAACTTATAAAAGAAGTGTCGTTTCGAGAAACGTAATTAACTTTGTAATCCACACAATATGTCACGAGTGCTTCCCATTTTTTTCCTCTGCGTACTTTTCGCAGCGATGTGCAATGCTCAACCTTGGCGTAAGTTTTCTTTAAATTCATGCTTAGTTACATATTCAAAGTCAAAGAAATGATTCTGATTGACGTTTTTTTATCAAGTTAATGATCGCGAATGTGGCCCCAACAAAGTTTGGGTACCCTGCGGTTCAGCTTGCCCACCAGTTTGTGGTCTACCGGATTTGAGACCTTGCACAAGGGTGATTAACATTTAATTATTTACTTATTAAAGCTCTGTTCGACATTTGCAAAGTTTCAAGAGGAAATAAATGCTCTGCAAATTGAAGAAATTAAAGACCATATAAAACGTGTACACGATTGAAACTTTTTGCGTACTTAATAGCTTCTAGTTTTACTGACTCGTCTGAAACAAATTTTCAGCAATGCGTTCCTGGTTGTTTCTGTAGACGTGGTCTTGTACGAAGTGCGAATGGAGCCTGCGTAAGGAGATCTCAGTGTTGAACCTAAACTACGTAAGAAATGTAAAACTTGTGACAATAAAAGTATTCACTATTCATTGATTCTATATTATCCAATACATTTATCAAGTAGGCAATATTTTTTGCACTTATCTACAACCATTTGTGCTGCAATGATTTCCGTTAGATTTTTCTCCACTTCGGATTTTCCAGAGATTTAATTATCGTAGGATCCTTGTCAGAAATCAATGGATTTTTATTGTTCTATATTCAAAATTTCTGGAATAATTTATTATTTTCAATTACTATAGGTTTTCACGATTAGGCGTATTTTCTTTACACATACATACTTGTTACAATTTTAAATGCCAGTGAATTTCAACTTCCCCTCCTTTGAAATCAGGGTTTGGAAGTAACGCGTTACACTAAAACGTTATATTTTTTACTGTAACGATAACGTGGAACTTTACATTAATTAACAAGTAACGATAACGGGAACGAGTCACTTTTTTCGGTAACGAGTAATGAAAATCCCGTTTTTTTACTTTTACCTGTCTCAGTAAGTTTTTAGCACAATTTGGGACTTTTTAAGAAATTTTCTGAAACTTATATCAAAGCAATTTTAAATTCCTCATTTTTTTATCAAAAATTCTATATTGATAACTTTTAACGAAACAATGTGGAATATTAGTAATTTGTATAAAAATCTTGACGAAGAATAGCTTTTTTACTTTTGATTAGAAACTTTCATAATTAAAGCGTTGAATTTCAGAAATTCACAAGAAAAAATATGAAAATACTTTAAATCTATATATCTCAAAATATATAGCAGAATCTTTAAGATCTTACAGATCCTGCTAGAAAATTGTATGAGATATGATGAAAACAAAAAAAAAAAAAAAAAAAACAAAAAAAAAAATAAATAAAATGCGAAAAATACTTAAAATACTAGATTTTAGTAAGTTTTATGTGACTCGATTTTTGAAGAAAATTATGTAATTCCAGGAATCAAAAAACTTCAAGTTAACGAGCTTTCAATTCTAAAAAATCTATGTTTATAGAAGTCTATAAGAAGATAAAAAAATTTTTATATCGTATAACTCTGTGAAAAATACAAAAAATATTGAGAGTACTCTAAACATATAAAGAAACTGTTTTCTGCAAAATCGATCGAAATATACTTCACAAATTTTGAACCTCCAATTTTATCTCATTCTGGAAACTCAAAGAGATATCTATAAAAAAACTTTAAAATTTCACAACATTCTTTAAATACTTAGAAATGCAGAAAGAAAATACGTTCAGAAAAATACGTGCAAACATATAAAACATTAAAAATCTTTCGAATTCCAGAAATTCATACAGCAATATACATATAAAAATAATGGACGATCCTTGAAATCATAGAAAAACTGAAGAAATACGAAAAGTACGGGAATAAGTGAAAATCTATTGAGACATTGTTTTCTAGAAAATCCTGTAAAACACGTAATATTTCATTGTGTTCAAATTCTAGAGTTTTGAAATTCTTGAAATGTATGTATCAATTTATACTATAAAAATACTAAAGTTATGTAAAAATACTAGGATATTCTGCGACATTCTATCATCCTGAAAATACGAATAGTTTCAGAAATACTGAACAATCCTTCAAATCGTAGAAATGTTGAAAAAGTTTCAAAAAAATTAAAGGAAATGAAAATCTTCATAGACATTATTTGCTGAAAAATCCTCTCAAATACAAATAATTCAATCATTTTTGAATTCTAGAGCATGACATTTTTGAAATCTATGTATCAATGTACAGAAAAATTTTACAAATTTATAAAAATTCTATAAAATCCTGCAACATTTTATACGTGCTGAAAAATACAAAAAAATTCAAAAATTCTGAAAATCTGAATAGGTAAGATTCTCTCAAAAATCTACTAAATTTACAAATGTTTCCTTGGGTCTAACATTGGATCAAATGTCATATTCAGAAAATTCGTCAACTTAAAAAAAATATATAAAAATTTGAATAAGCTGATTGATTTCTTTCTCTGGGTGAAAAAGTACAGATTAACGTTTTTTATTATATCTAAAATAAACAATTTTCATAAAACAAAACCACAAGTACGTTGATACAGTATTTTTCAGCCTTAGTTTTTTGATTTTTGTTATTTACATTCAATTTATTCCTAAAAGTAGCGTAAAAGTAACGGAAGTTTACTTTTTTTAAGTGGTAACGGTAACGAGTTACTATTTCTTTTCAAGTTACGGTAACGTAACGAATTACTTTTTTCAACGGCAACGTAACGCGTTACATTTTTTCAAGTAACTTTTCAAACCCCGCTTGAAATCACAAGTCTGCACAGGTGTTATTTGAGCATCTGCAGATGGATGTTTTTGGAATCAACGAGCAAATATTTTCAAAATATATACATTCATCTTACTGAACGATATCTTTCGTGAACATTTAACATCCATTGATCAACTTTGTAATGTAAAGATTGTTCTAACATCAATTTTGAAAAAAGTTATTCCAAGCTTTACGTATGACGTTAGAACAACAACTGGAATAGATCCAATCATTCGCTAGGTGCAAATCTCAAAAAGTATTTAGGTCAAATTTCGTCGTTAAAATTCTTTGAGCTGGTTTTCGTGCATATTAACAACCATCAAACTTTCTACGTTTGCTACATTAATTTGCGTTTAGTTTCCGTGTGTCACTATTGTATATTTGCGCAAGAGTTGAGCAACAAGACGGAAATTAATTGAGGTGATTGTTTATTCAAAGCAATTGGATGTGAGATAGGTATTTATAAAAAGGGGTAATCATCAGATCGTAAGATTCAGTAATACCATAGCCTGCAGAATGTCACGAGTATTTTTCATCTCAGCTCTGTGCGTACTTTTTGCCATGGTATGCAATGCTCAATTAAGTAAGTTTTCGTGATGATCTTGTTCTATGATAGTTAACTTCCGAAAATGGATGTTGAAATGAACAATTGGTTTTCAAGTTTTTGAACAATGCGATCGTGACGAAGTTTACCTTTCATGTGGTTCAGCTTGCCCACCAACCTGCCGTCAACCGGATTTGAGACCTTGTACATTGGTAATATTGACCCATTATGCGTTTTTTAATAACTATTAAAATATTATGACTGTGAGGATAGGTCGAACGTATTGATATATCAGAATATATGTATCAATAAATCTTTCCAATATATACATATATTAGACTTTCATATTGATACATTCATCAACCAATAGTCGTTATTGTGCCAATATTATGGTTGTATGTGATAAAAAAATAAGAAGAAAATGTTCGTTTTGATGTTTCTCATATCATGAATTGAATCAACAAAATGTTTATGATGATTTATGAAAACTCTATGAAATCCTAAGAATTTATGAAGAGTATATGAACGATTGATGAATATACCGTGTGTCCAGTTGAACCGCGAGACACAATCTACTAACAATATGTGTAACTTGAGATCAGTCATGCCAGATTTTATTATTATTCCCCTAAAAGACAAAGACAACTTTACGCCTTGTTTGACGTTAGAAAGAGAAAAAGCTCCCCTGCCTGGCAACACTGCCTGAGATTTTATAGCATGAAATTCTAGAAACTTATATCAGAATATTTGAAAGTCTTTGAAGCTGCTGAAAGTTGTTACAAAATTTAATAAATGCACAAAAATACTAAAAATAATTAAAATTGAAAAAATACCTAGAAATTCATTCAAATCGAGAAAATACCTAAAAATTAGTTCAAATCGAGAAGATACTTAAAAATTCTGATTCAATTATTTCGAAAATCTATTAATATTCTGGAAATTAATTTTCATTCTTATTAAGCATTAAATTTTAGGACTCTAAACGAAAATTTATAAGAATAAAACATTTAAAAAACACACAAACAAAAATGTCAGAAACGCTAGAAAACAAAAAGATACGTTGAAATGCTGATTAAGTTATTTTTAAAATCTATAGTAATTCTTGAAATTGAAAAAACCTCTATACTTGGAGCAATAAATTTTATAACATCGATACTTACAAATCTATGAAAATATTGAATCTCTTAGGAAATCTTACAGAACCTAATAAATACGAAAATCCGAAAAATACTAAAGTTTTAAATGTTACTCATAAATATGATTGCATTTTTCTCAAAAACTTATGCAGAGTTTGGACATCTAAAATTTAAATACCTCGAGCATCAGATTCTAAACGTCTATGTAGAAATTGAAAAAGAAATCCAGAAAATACTTCGAATCATATAAATACTCTGGAAATACGCAAATTATCAAAAGTACTTTAATTCTAGGTTTTTTTTTAAATTAGTCAAAAGAGAATTTTCAAATTTTGAATTCAAAAAAACTGCACCCTAGAAACCTGAAAAGGTATCAAAAAACAACTGGAAAATCTTACTTTCTATAAAATCTAAGATATACAGAAAAAAGTATGAAAATACTAGAAATATATGAAATTCTAAAAATTCCATTCAAAAACATGTACATGTTTTTGAATGGAAAATGCTACTGCGTATCCTATGACGTCATAAAAAATCCTAGTTCTAAGAATTCCCCTTCCAAATCACCAACATCGTGAATGCTACTCCTCGACCAGCAAAGTGAGGAGAGGCATGCAGAGGGGAAAACCTGGGATTTTTCATGGCGTCATCCTGCGCAAAGAAAAAAATTCGTTCACACTGGGGCCAATACTGGGCCAATCACGGCAGCTGTTGTTCGACCGTCGGCATTTGACCCTGGCGCAGTACCGAAATGATAACGCCAGTCAATACTAGGCCAACACTGGCAACTGTTTTAGCGGCACCCATTACTACCTTAACATCGGGCCGACACTGGTTCGCTTGAGTTGCCAATATTAGCTTAATACTGATGGCGAACTTAGCGCCGACACTCATTAAACAATCGAACCCGCAATGGATCGACTGTTTTGCCGATATTGGGCATAGGTCGGCTGGCGATGGTCGTACACCAAAGCTGCGCCAATACTGGGCCGTTCGTCACAATCGGCAAGACTACGGCAATTTCTTGCTGGGTTGTCTCTTATCACTTCATAAACTGATTTATAAATTCATTTTCAGAATTGCGTTCCTGGCTGTTACTGCAAAAAAGGTCTTTTACGGAGCAACAACGGAGGCTGCGTATTAAGATCTCGATGTTGAACCTCAGAGCAAAGTGACAAATGTAAAATGCATAGTAATAAAAATAATTAGTTTTGACCTACTTTACGTAGTGTTTTCTGTTTATTCATTGGAGAGTATAAGCTGATAATAAAAAATGTGTTAAAAATAGTTCCTACTGACGAGGAGTCCGAATTTTTTGCGAATTTACCATAATTTACTTTATGTCCCAAACTGACAATGACTTGTTCCAAAGCTATACTGTAACTTTTAAATGCTTTAGTGCACTTTTGTGTTAAAATTTCAAACCCTACTCTGTTTTCAAAAAATATCTATACGTTACCCTGAGAAAAAAATCTTTTCCGATATGTTTATGGCAAATAGTACTAGAATATTGTATTTGTCACAATATTGTTGTAGGTTTAACAAAATGTTTGCTACTTACGTCATTTTTATTTCTCTTATTACAATATCGTAATGTAAAAGTTGTTATGTCATGAGTCATCCTGAAAGTTTTTCCAACTTCCTGAAATCTTGAAAAACTTTTTATGTATGTAGAAAATTTTTATGATTCCGTAAAATTACAGAAATTGTTGAATTTTCTTAACATTTTCGAATAAAAAAATGTTTATTCGTGTAGCAGTCATCGATTGTTTTAAAAGTTTGAATAACGGCTATAAAATTTGGAATTCCGAAAAATTGAAATACATTGAAAATATTATACATCTTCAATGAATCTGACGAATAATTTCCATAGATCTATATTATATATAATTGCATACAGATTCCATATATCTCTTAAATTTAGAAGACGAATTTCTGCCAGTGTTAACATGATCATTGTTTCATTTTTTTTTCTTTAGTTTGCTCTGGTTCGTAGAAAAAACGTAAAACAAAATATCGTAAAAAAACAATAAAGTTGATAAAGAGCGAGCGTAGGAGGCCTGATTTTAAACAACATATTATATCGAAGTATGTTGAAATAACACATACGTTGTTTTTTCCAAATGATTTAAATTCATATGCAAGACATACCTGGATGTGCGTCACGGTTATCAAATAAAACAGAACTTTATCGGAACTATTGTTTGTTTGCATTCATGCAAAGATACGTCTATATAAAGAAGAGGTACTTACACTACAGTAAAATTCGACAAACGCTATAACCTGCACTATGTCACGAGTACTTTCAATTTTTGTTCTCTGGGTGCTTTTCACCGTGGTGTGCAACGCTCAAATCTGGAGTAAGTTGGCATAAAAATTACGTTGAATATTCTTAACCTTGTTACAATACTTATCAAAATCAACAACCGTTCTTCCAGATATTAAACGTCGATGCAGTTCTAAAGAGGTTTTCAAACCCTGTGGTTCAAAATGTGAACTAACCTGTAAATTTTATGATGAACCGACTTTCATAAATTGTCCAATGCCAGAGGTGATTACAAGCGATTTAATAATTATTTAAGATACTACACAGCAAACGAGAAAATATTGGATGATCAAATCCTCAATTCAAACTCGATAACTTTGAATACTTTTCATGTCGGCACTTCGATCTTTTATGGAAAGTATTCAAAGTCATCGCGTTTGAATTGAGGATTTGATCATCCAATATTTTCTCGTTTGCTGTGTAGCTTCTATCTTCTAGTTCTATCAATATGTCATATATTTTTGAATGTCTTCCGGTACGATAACGTGGGATAGAAGTTTATAAACTAGTTGAATATCCTAAAGAACTCACATTTTACTGAAAAACTTATTTTTCAATTCAATTTCAGAAATGCGTTCCTGGTTGCTACTGTAGACGTGGTCTTATCCGAAATATCGACGGAGACTGCGTATCGAGCTTAGAGTGTTATACTTGAAAATGATGCAAAAAATGTAAAATTAAGTATTTTAAACATACTTTTTATTTTTTATATGTCTTGTATTTGTAATTCACATTTACTTTCTGCACATACAGAAAGCATCAAGCAAGTATTCTTTGAAGAAAAAAAAAAAAATAATAATAAATTAAGATTCCAAACATCGTAACGAATTCTTTAATCTCTTTTTTGCACACTTTCAACGATACCTTTTTTAAAATTCAACTTCTAAAGAATCTTATCTGTAAATCAGTGATTTCTAGAATAACATCAGTTATTCTATAAAGACTTCGCCTCGATCTGCAAACCACATATTCGTAAATATAAAATATGTCCTAGTTATGTAATACATATTATTTCTAGTCAGCTATGGCATATTTGAGTTCGAAAAAAATGTACACAAAGTCAATCTTTGGGTTTTGGTAGAGGTGGAGTAAAACACCATACTTTCTAAAGAGTGAGTGTAGTAGGTCTGCTTTCAAACAACATAATATATCGAAGTAAAATAAATGTTCACGTGTTGCTCTTCAGAAAGTACCCAAATTAATATGCAAGACATATTTGCGTCACGGTTATCAAATAAAACAGAGCTTTATCAGAACTTTTGTTTGTTTTCATTCCTGTAACGTACTGATAAGTCTATATAAAGATGAGGTAATTATGCGACAGTGAATTTCAATCAAAACTATGGCCTGCATCATGTCACGAGTGCTTTCAATTTTTGTTTTCTGCGTACTTTTCACCGTGATGTGCAACGCCCAAAGATGGAGTGAGATCTAATATAAATCATGTTGAATATTCTAGACCTTGCACAGCAAACGAGAAAATATTGGATGATCAAATCCTCATTTCAAATTCGAAAACTTTGAATACTTTTCATGCCGGCACTTTGATCTTTTATGGAAAGTATTCAAAGTCATCGAGTTTGAATTGAGGATTTGATCATCCAATATTTTCTCGTTTGCTGTGTGTTACAATACTCATCAAAATCAACAATTTTTTATTCAGATACTGAACGTCGATGCGGTTCTAAAGAAATTTACAATCCTTGTGGTTCTGCTTGTCCACTAACTTGTACCCAACCTACTTCGAGACCTTGTACGAGGGTAATTATAATCGATTTATTATTAAAGTTGGAAGTTGTTTGACTTGTTTAATATTTCTAATGATAAAGTTAACAATTTACAAAAATCTATGGGTTCAGTTCTTCAACTTAGGCATATCAAGTATTAACTCTACTGTACTGTCTTTTTTCCCGAATGTTAACAAAAAATTCGCGCAAAACCATTCCGAAAACTGTTATGTACCAGAAAATAAACTTTGTGATTTTTTTGTACTTTTACTTGTTCAAGTCGCTTGTTTTTCGACCTTTGAAATTGACATTAGATCAATTTTGAAGTGGTTTTAGGGGCTATCCACATATTACGTCATCAATTTTTTACCCATTTTCGACCCCCTCCCTCGCCATGTCATCAACCGTCATCATTCCGCAGACCCCTCCCCTTGTGTTGACGTCATCACATAAAATAATTTTATATATATTTATATTTATATAATACTTTTAAAAAAGACTAATTTTATGCATTTTAGTCTAATTTCTAGAAATGCAAGAAAAAAATTTCGGAAATAGATAAAGAGTTAGCATCGAAAAGAAAATGTCACGTGTATGCAAGTAAATAAAACTGACATAAAGCTAAACCTTATTGAAAATGACAGGCTGATATTGGTAGAACCGTTCTTTGAGTATGGTAATCGATGTGATGAACGCCCCACTTCCCCTATACATTTGTATTTTACTGTTCGTTTGAAGATTTTTTTCTCGAAATATTGTAAAAATAAGTCTCGTCAAAACCTTGAATAAAAAAAGTAAACAACACAATTCATTTATCAAATGAAAAAAATCTTAATATAATCTGAAGATTATTTTCTGAGAAGTTATATAGTAAAAAGGCTTCAAAGAAGTCGAAAAAGACATAATGTTTTGTCAACAAATAAAACTTACAGTTTAAACAGCTCATGAATAATATTGAGAAGCAAAATTCATTTCATGTGAATTTAGCGCCAGATTTGAAGAAAATCAGAGCGACATTTAAAAAAATGCGTGCTAAGTTTCTAAAATTTCTCAAACTTTATGAAAAAATATTTTTTTTTAATGATTACGTCATCATCTTTGGAACCCCCACACCCTTCTACGTCATTATCCGTCATCAAACTTAACACCCCCTCCCCCCTAAGAGTGATGACGTAATATGTGGACAGCCCCTTACAGTAATTTTAGTAGCCAAAAGGACACTGGGGCAAGCAATGATGTCATATAAAATGAAAACACTTGATTGTTCTTGCATTGTTGAAACAATAAAATATACTGTAAAAATAATTTGTAAAAATAAACTTCGTCCATCAAGCGAATAAAAATTTTATAATACATCTTTTTCTGATTTGTGATGTAGGTTTTCAATCTACAGACGAATAGAGTTTTTTCTCAGTCTTAGACTCTTCAGAAATTTAAAGTAATTTGATAAAGTTTTTGAACAAAGTTGTAGCTACTGGTATGCTCTTTAATAACCCTATAGTACAAACGCCAACTTTCAGCCAACTGTCAACTCTCACAAAACTTTCAGAATGCTTTCAGTATATAATATATTCCCTGTCTATTTTTCGAAGAAATCTATCACAATGCGTTCCACAATAACTTAAGCCGGTTTACGGGTGTTTACGGGATCGTGTCCTTGCGGAATCATGTTAATGACGCTAGATTATAAAAGCATTCTGAAAGTTGTGTGAGAGTTGCAGTTGTCTAAAGTTGGCGTTTGGGCGATAGGGAACGCTGGCAAAATATTAATTTGAAGACAAGTTATGGCCAAAAAGGCCAGAGGCGTTTAACTTCCGGATCTCACGTCTTATACAATGTAACAATTTTCACTATGCAATATGATATCGCAATATGTAAGAGCAAATGAAAAAATTCGCACGAATTTAGTACAAGTTACACTACTTGAATATCTAAGAGAACTTAAATTATACTAATAACTTGATTAATCCATTCGTTTTCAGCAATGCGTTCCTGGTTGTTACTGCAGACGTGGTCTTTTCCGAAGTAGCAACGGAGACTGTGTAACAAGCGCACAGTGTTAAACTTTAAAATCATACGAAAAATGTAAATCGTAGGATAATAAACTGGATTTTTCTTTTATTTGCCTTGTACGTACCATCTGCACTATTAAATTTCTGCAAGTTAAAAGAATATCGACCTAGTCTACTCTTCAAAGGAAATAAAGATTGCCAATATTGTAACAAATTTGTCAAGCGCTTTTCTGCAAACGCTCGACTGTTTATATTAAAAAATTCAACTTATAAAATACCTTATTTAAGCTCATAATTAAGTAGCAAATTGCATGGAACATGAAATTCAATTTAGCGACACGTGTATCGATTATTTTAGAAAAAATTGATACGTATCTATTTTTCCGTTTCTTAAAAGCCCATTATGTGGAAAGATATGTGAATTTTTCGACCATTTTTTTTCCGTACTTCAGTGATAGTAAACTTTAAAAAATTGAAGTAAAAAAAATATACCAATGCTGACCGCCTTTTTTTTAGGCATAAAGTGTAGGACTTGCTAGAAACATGAAAGTTATCGGACAATGTTAGATTTGTTATCAAGTTCAAAAAAATCGTATTGCATAATATACAGGAAAAGTAAATAGTTGTGACGGTTGGATTAATTTCGACTTAGTCGATTTGGGGATTCGAAATTTCCACACAACCGTCACTTAAAAGAGGTCCTGAAAACGAGCGGATTCTGGGAAGTGTGGGGGAATCGGATAATAACGAGTGGAGCGGTTGGGTTCGAGCCAATCCGGGCCCTCGACCGCGAGAGTGGGGAGATCGGGGGTCGTTGCCTTCACGGCGATGGCTCGCAGTTCGTAGTGATGGGAAAATAGTCCAAAAAAGCACTATCGATATTATCGATAGTTCTGCCAGAACTATTGATACCAATCAATAGTTATCAATAGTTCCCCCACTCCTACCTTCAGGCATAAAGAAGTCGGGACCTAAGTGATTTCTACACACAGAGAAATTCCTAGGCCATACAACCAGAAAGTACATGGTTGAAATTGTCTTTAACGATGTTTTTGGTTCAATACGCCATTGAGTATTCTTGTTATAATGAGAAATAAATCTTGATGCTACAACTAGGGTAAAATGGCTGAGTCACTTTTTGTGCGGTCTAAAGTGATACTCACTAGTCTTGACTCGACGAGCTCACCTAACCTTCCATGACGCTGCAGCGTATAAATCTGTGTGACGAGAAAAATCACAGGCGAATATGGCCCCGAATTCGCCCAATTCTCGCACACCCCTCGCCGACACGTCGCGACCAAACACAAATTCGGCAGGAGCGCCAGTCCCCTTTAGGACGCTTAAATCATGATACTCATATCGAGTGCAAAACAAAAAGGAAATAATAGCAGGAAAATAATCAAAATAAACAAAAAATAATCGGTCGCCGCCAGACGCGGAAAAGTTCGTTATAAAAAGAAAATAGAAAACAATACCAAATAACACAAAATGAAATAACAAGAACAAACAAACAAACAAAAAATTATAATTACAATTTATTATCAAATATCAATATCAAAAAATCACTCCTAAATATATAAATCAATACCACTCTCTACAATAACGCGAAAAACAAACTCAAAATGCAAAAACAAACCAAGATTCCTCACAAATAAGAAATCAATGTAACCAAAAAAAAAATCAAATAACAAAAAATCTCAATAAAAATACAAAAACAAACCAAGATTCGTCACAAATCAGAAAATAAATGACTCAACTCACAATACCTCGACGCTCGAGCTCCGGAGGCGTCCGTCTTCCCGGAATACAGAGACACAAAAGCCACGAAAAACTCAAAAACTCTCCCGAAATTCCCCTGCCCCACGCTCGGTTACCGAACCTTTCCGGAATCGGCCGAATTTCCCCCCGTATAGAAAATCCTACTCATCGCCGGCTTTTCCCTGGGATTCAGCTCCCGCTACTCCCGTGGACGCTGTTCTCGCCCGGGGCACGACTTCTCGGAAATCCGTCGAGAGTCGCCCCCGAAACGAGAGGCAGTCCAACAAAAGATAAAATCTAGGAGTTATATTTGTTGCGGGGAAGCTGACTGGATCGGGAATCGAGCCCATGCAACACTCCTAGTCCATCCCGACGGCAATACGCGCCCGTCGCTGATGGACCAGGGTGTCACGCCTCCCCCAGGTCCCCCCAGGGATCCCACACAGGCTAAACCCAAATATAAAACCAAAAACACCCAGGAACCTCGTTCCTAATAAGGTGCCCGACGATGAGCTGCAAATTAGTGGTGACCCGAGCGAGGGCTTAAATATTCAACAACATCAAAAATAATAAAGCAAAAAGAAAAGAAAGAAGAAAAAAAAATATCACAAAAATGGAATACTGCATTAATCGCGAGACCACGCCTCCAGAACTCGAGTCATCCAATGTATCGAACAAAAATATATCAAAATAAGAATCATTATAATAATGATGAAAATAAATCTTGATTTTCCAACACTCCCATTCATCTCACACCATCATACAAGTAATACAATATAAATTATATTATATTTTAATAATAAATAAAAATATAAAATAATATTGTACAATTGATAACAAAACAAAAATAAAAAATTCAAAAACTCACCGAAAAGAAGGGCGCATCCAGGACTCGAGAGCAAATAACAAAAACAATACCAGAAATACCAAAAATAAAAAAAATATACCCCAAATTGAAAAATAACTGGAAAATTGAGTACGGTTCCGGCAGTGAAACCGGATACCGTCTCATCTGGTTGTAACAACTAGGTTTGATAGATAAATTTTATGATTGTTCTATACTTTTGTTGAGAACAATACGGTGTTTTTAATTTTAAAGTTAGGTTTGAGATTGCGATCGATACAAAATCTATATCAAAAGTTTGTGTTTTGAAATATGAAAATTTAAAAATAATCATGGGATTTTCGGATACTGGTATTATCATCATTATTCTTACCGGAGTTAGAAGTGCAGCTAAGATAATTGTTTTATTTTTCACTTCACTTACTTTACCTCACAACCGGTGAACACCAAAATATGCGTACGAGATTGTGCAAGTCTGTACGGTCAGCTGGGTACAGCAGACTGCAAAATTTAACGCGCGCGTTTTTGGTGGGTTTTGTCGCCTCAATAAATTCACCACTAACGTTGCACACTGGCAAATGTGCATACGATTATTGATGGCAATAATACTAAAGAGGATCTGGTTATTGAAAAATTCGATTTTAGTCTAAGTATAAAGAAACATTCCTTTCTGGATCCAATTTTTTCCTTCTTCAGACAACTAGATTTACTTGGATATAAATTTTTTTTCATAGTCAGTAGTATGAACTTGAAATTTTTAGTCACAGCAACCAGATTTTTCAAGTTGCTTTGAGGAATTTAACCTAGTGTCTGCATCCAGGATTTCTGGTTAAAGACAATTTTAACTATGCGTTCTGGTTGTTACATCTAGGAATCATATATCTGGACTAAACAACCAGACATAATGTTATTTCGGCCAAGATCATGTTTGTGCGAAGTAGATATTTAAGGAACAGAAAACTATATTTTCAAAACAATTTTATCTGGTCGCAATACACAAGGACGATTTCTCTCTGTGTAAAAAAAAAGGTCGTCAATTTACTAATTCATATTAGAAAAAGGTCGTCAATTCACATAATTCGTATATCATTATAGTATTATTAGGAATAGTATTATACTAATGATAGGACCAACTCACTATCAATAGTTATCGATAGCGGGTCTTAACGATAGTTATCAATAGTTATCGATAGTTTTCCCCTCACTACGCAGTTAGCGACAGGGGTGGGCCACTTCATAGGAAGCAGCTCCGTGTAACTCCCTATGCTTCCTATAGAAGAGTTATTCACGAAGTGGCACCGCGACTCTGAAGGCGCCACTTATGCTTCCCGAAAAAAATGGTTCTCTAACTGTTAAACTAGGTATGGATCGAATAAATATTTAGACGGATTACGGGTCAACTTGCAGATTTATTACAGAGAAACGAGAGCGGTTCTTTTACATGTTTTCAGTGCGCGGGCGGATTTGGAAGTGAGGAATGCAGATAGGGAGTACTTGTGGTAGGTTGGCAGGTATAAGTGAGAGAGAGACAGATTAAAAGAGTATAAATGTAAGTGTGTGAAAGCAAGTAGGGTTGGTACACCTGTGCGTCTACGATGGCGCTGTATTTAAAAACACAATTGTCAATTTAGGTAGGTATGGGTGAGTAAATCTTCCTTTCAGCTCAACACTCCCACCAAAGGAATATTTACGGATCCCAGTAATTCTCGATGCTGCCTGATGCTGCCCGCTTACGTCCTGCGCCAACTTCCTCGACTGGTTTCGCACTTGCCATACGTTGTGGATTTGCCCTTAACTGCTTGCGCGTGTTCATCCTCCCAAGCGTTGTGAGTTCCGCCTAAAACTCCCGCGATCTGTGACAGTTTCCGCGCCGCGATGTTTTTGTTGATATTTTTGTCCAGGACATTCAGGGAAACTCGTTGTTCCTCGAAGATGGTCCTGGGGAGCGCCTTCGTCAGGATGTCGGCCTGTTGTTCACGAGATGGTACGTGCTCTAAAAAGTATTCATTGTTATTGAACTTTTCGCGAATGAAATGATAGCGTATATCGATGTGTTTTGTTTTCTTGTGAAATTCGGGATTCTTTATTAGTTTGATAGCGCTGAGATTATCCACTCGCAGGTATGCATTTTCGCACGGGGATGCGAGTTCCGCGAGGATTCTCTTGGTCCAGATCAGTTCCTTGACGGCGGTGCAGACTGCCACGTACTCCGCCTCGGTTGTTGACAGTGCCACGGATTTTTGCCTCGATGAAACCCAGGTAATTGTTGATTCCCCGTGTTTGATTAGAACCCCACTCGTGGATCTGCGAGTCTCTGTGTCCCCAGCATAGTCAGCGTCACTGTACGCCTGGATGTTGTTGTTTTTAATTGCTGGAAAATAAAGGCCAAAATTTTCTGTTCCTTTTAAATATCTCAAAATTCGCTTATCAGCATTCCAATGTATTATTTTCGGATTTTCAAGGTGCTGGCTCACGCTGTGAACAGAGAAAGTTATGTCGGGCCTCGTTGCGACCGACAGATACATGAGGCTGCCCACGACCTGGCGATATGGGACGTCTGGAGCGTCCTTGTCCCCGTTTCGATGCACGTCAGAGCACATCTCGTGGTTTCGGTCAGCGGGTACGGCGGTGGGGTTGGCTTCCTCCATTCTGAAGCGCTGTAGGGCCTTCCTGAGGTACGCCTCCTGGTGGATGAAGATTGACCCGTCCTTGAGCCTCTCTATTTTCACTCCGAGGTAAGTTCCAGTTTCTCCAAAAATGACGATAAATTCGCATTTGAGCTCCGTGATGATCCTTTCAGCGGTTGTCTCCCTCATGGCTGCAATCAGGCCGTCGTCCACATGAATTGCTAAAATAAACAAATCTGAATCGTTCTTGTTAGTAAAAACACAGGGGTCGGAGTCAGTGGCCTGGAGTCCAAGTTTGTTCAGAGTGAGAGTGAAGCGTTTATTCCAGCACCTCGATGCCTGCTTTAGTCCATAGAGACTCCTGTTCAGTTTGCAGACTTTTCGACTCCCATCCTCGTAGCCTGTCGGTTGTTGCATGAAAATGTCCTCTTCAATGTCCCCATAGAGAAAAGCTGTTCTGACGTCGAATTGACTGAGATGTATGTTCCTGGCTGCTGCGATGGATAGGATAATTCGGATGGAGTAGAATCTTGTCACGGGGCTGAATGTTTCAGTGTAGTCGATTCCTGCGGTTTGTCTGAAACCCCTCGCGACCAACCTTGCCTTGTATCTCAGAATATCGTTGTTAACTCCCCTTTTGATTTTGTAGGTCCACCGGCAGTTGATGATTTGTTGATTTTTCGGAGGATCGACAAGGGTCCAGGCTCCGTTGTCAATGAGTGACTGCATCTCCTCGTCCATGGCTGTCTTCCACTCCCTCGAACTTTCTGATGGCATGGCCTGCTGGTAGTTCACCGGTTCGTCTGGATCCGTGACGGTGACCATGGCACTGCGGTATCTCGCCGGCATCTGGAGGTCAGTCCGGCGTCTCAGGTTGTATCGTGGATTTTCTTGGTCCTCGGTGTCAGTTTCAGATTGGCTCTCTTCTGCTGATTGAAAATCCTGCCCAGATTTCTCGATGGAGTCCTCGGATTTTTCGTCATCGGATCCGGTGTTCTCCAGCTCGGCATCCTCAGGCTCGGCGTCTACGGGCTCGACGTCTTCAGGCTCAGTATCCTCAGGCTCGGCGTCCTCGGGCTCGGCGTCCCCGCTGTTGTTGGTGTCCAGGTTGAAGCTGACTGAGTTTTCTCCCTGTGGATGAGAATTTTTGGTATATTCCTTGCCAGTGAAGACGGCGTCCCTGGTGACCTTGACGATGTTTCTTTCCGGATACCAGACCCGGTAACCCTTGGTTTCCTCGTCGTGACCCACGTAGAAACCACGTTCAGCTTTCACGTCCCACTTTCTTCTCCTTTCCTTCGAAACGTGGGTGAGCATTTCTTCGCCAAAAGTCCTGAGATGTCTGATCGCAATGCGCTTCTTGAGCCAGAGTTCGTTTGGAGTATAGTTTTTCTGGCTGCTTGTCCCGGTCTGATTCAGGGTCCCGATGACGTAGTTGACTGCCTCGGCCTACAGTGTGATAGGCAGCTGATTTGCGTGCAGAACAGTCCGGGCCAGTTCCACGATAGTTCTGTTTTCCCTCTCTGTGGAGCCATTTTGTTCCGGTGTGTAGGGGGCAGTTTTCTGGTGGACAATTCCGAGGTCATGTGTCAGGTTCGAGACGGCCTGGTTGATGAATTCTCTTCCGTTGTCGGTTCTGAAAATCTTGATTCCGTTTCCTGTGTGTTTTTCGGTTCTTTTCAGGTAACATTTCAGGAATTTCTCAGTTTCATTTTTACTTCTCAGGAAAAACACAGATCTATGATGACTAAAATCGTCTTTTAATAATAGAAAATACCTTGCTCCTCCTAGGGATTTCTCTTGCATCGGCCCACATACATCCGAGTGAATAATCTCCCCTATTTTTTCAGATCTGGATTCGCTCTTGGGAAATGGGAGACGGTGCATTTTACCTCGAATGCATGGCTGACAGGTGAACTCCTGGTTTTGGAAATTGGTTCCGGTGGCCTTGAGAATCTTGGTGACCTGGACGACATTTTGGTGTGCCATACGCTCGTGCCATGATTTTAGAGATGTTTCTTGGGCCATGTTCGCTGTGGATTGCTGGCTCGGCTCGGTGACCTTGAAGCTCATTTTGAAGAGTACCCTTTCTGGCTCCCACCGCAACGACGTCTCCCTTTCATAGCAGCTTGCAAGTTCTGCTATCGGATTCCTGAACCAGGCCATTGTCGAGAGCTGTGCCTAAGAAAAAAAGATTGTAAGTAGAGTCAGGTACGTAGAGAAAATTTTTCAGAATTTTCGGATTCCATTTTCGCCCGTCGAAGACCAGTACGTCGATTTCTCCACGTTCTAGGGCCGGGATTAATTTTCCATTTCCAATTTTTACAGATTTCTCCTCCTGGAATGCAGTGTAGTTCACGAACCATGAGAGCCTGTTGGACATGTGGTCGGACGCTCCGGAGTCCATGAACCATGCTTCGCTGTTGGAACCTCCTTCCTCGCTGTCTAGGGCCAGGGCTTCTCCGACGAGTGCTTCTTCCCTCCCCTGGTTGTTGACACGTCTTTCGTCCGCGGCCTTCTTTCTTCGACATTCCGCAATCCAGTGACCGGGTTTTCGACAGTAATTACAGGTTCCAGGTTTTGGGGATTTTCTATAATCACTGTGATGCGGATTTTTATTAAAAGATCGATTTAGAGCGAAGGCTACACCGTCAGAATTTCCGGATGATGTCTGGCATGACTCTTCGATGGATAAACGGGAGATCAGGTTCGTCAGGGTTCGATCCTTGGATTCCGTCGACTCCCATGCGGTTATAAAGTAATTCATGTGGTGGGGGAGGGTCATGAGGATTTAAGTAATTATCATTTGACTCGGAATGATCTCAGCAAGTGTTTCCAGGCGATGAGCGAGGTCCTCGATTCGGGCGATGTGGGTGGCCATGTCGTCACCGGGGTTTTTCTGGATGCTGTACCAATTCTGAAGCAGCATGTGGACACTTGATTCTGATTTTTGTTCATAGACTGAGGAGAGCTTGTCCCACATGGCCTTGGCGAACTCACAATTTATCACGTGCAGGAGTGACTTCTCGTCGATGGCAGTAGCGATTATTTTCTGTGCCAGTGTGTCCAATTTGTTCCAGGTAGCGAGTTCCTTTCGATGGGCCTCGGCGTTCTCGTCGGCTTGGAGTTCAGGGCGAGGTGACGTGCCATCGATGATTTCCCAGGTTCCGGATGCTTCAAGGGGAACACGAACACGAAATTTCCAGGACGACCAGTTTTCTATTCCAACGAGTTTCGGGATGCGCGCGGAGTCGTTTGCGAACATGTTTTCAGGTACCGCGTGGCAAGTGCTCAAAAAAAAAGTTAACACTCGTCTTTATTCGCGAATTTCAGATCAGAAATATTTATTCGTGGGTGATCCTGGACCCATAACCTGTTAAACTAGGTATGGATCGAATAAATATTTAGATGGATTACGGGTCAACTTGCAGATTTATTACAGAGAAACGAGAGCGGTTCTTTTACATGTTTTCAGTGCGCGGGCGGATTTGGAAGTGAGGAACGCAGATAAGGAGTACTTGTGGTAGGTTGGCAGGTATAAGTGAGAGAGAGACAGATTGAAAGAGTATAAATGTAAGTGTGTGAAAGCAAGTAGGGTTGGTACACCTGTGCGTCTACGATGGCGCTGGATTCAAAAACACAATTGTCAATTTAGGTAGGTATGGGTGAGTAAATCTTCCTTTCAGCTCAACACTAACACAGGCAGAGCTCATTCTCTGTCCGTGTGCCTCCACGAATTCTGCCCACTCGGCCGCTTCGGCTTGAGCTTCGGGTTATTTCGGTGATCACGGACTAGTACGAAGATGACTGACTCCTAATATAACGAATGATCCCGAATGATCGTATTCTGTTATTATGTTTTGACCGTTTTGGAGCTTTCGAAGCTGTCCAAGTGTCGTTTTAAACTCAAGCACAAGTCTTATCGTGCTTATCGTGCTTATCGTATTTGAATTGAAATATTACCGCGATGAGTTATTGCATAGTAAGGTAGTGCTCATCGGGAAAAAAATCAGAAGAAAAATGTTCTTTATTTCAAATTCCTCGGGATCAAGAAAGTGATTATTTTACATTGTGCCGGAGACTGGATTATATAAACAAAGCCAGTAATAAACCACGTTTGATTTGAGAAAAACATTTTTCTCCGGATAATATTATAAGAGAGAAGGAATTTTTCGACCACAATGAGAAATTAATTTCTAAGGTGAAAAAGCAATTTATGATAAACTATAAATTTTGTCACTGAATAGTTCAATTACTCCACAAACTCGGAGAACTCGGATTCTCTTGTACTAGGTTTTTTTTTTCACTCGAAATCTTTTTACTTTTTCTTCTTCCTCGTTTCCCATTTTACACTCCCGATTACGTGACTCGACCGAAAAAAAATGCGAACGCCTTAATCCAAGAAGAAACGAGTTTCGCATGATATTAATTTGATTTGCGTAAGCAAGAAATTCCGAGTTTTGAGTTAAAAATTTTTAATTATGTCATTTTTTCGTTCTGTCGTTCTGTTTTAATGTAAAAATTTTTCATGTTATGATTGTGTATTTCAATTTTTATTTCATTGTTAATCATATTGATAATGGTTTTAATCATCAATAAATATTATGTCATAATATAATTTATACAGGGTGTATCAGAAACTACGGAGGATAATTTGCCAGATTTTTTTTTTTAGATTTTTCTAAGACTAAAAGTCCTTTGCCACTTTTTACAAAACTTAAAATTAAAAAAGATATTTGAGTTTAAAATTCAACCAATTAATGCGCTCTTCTGACAAGTGGGGATAAAAGCCATGGACCAAAATTTACCAAAATTTTCTTCATATTTTTCTGAGTCGAAAAGTCTTTTTCCACTTTCCTTAAAATTCAAAGTCAAAAAAAATAATCGAGTTAGAAGTTTTAACTAATCAGATTTCTCGAATGTAAAACTCGAATATCTTTTTTGATTTTTAATTTTTTGAAAAGTGGCAAAGGACTTTTTGACTCTAAAAAATATGAAGAAAATTTCGGTGAATTTTGGTCTATGATCTCTATCCCCACTTCTCGAAGGAGCGCTTTTTTTGGTTAAATTTCAAACTCGAATATCTTTTTTATTTTGAGTTTTGTAAAAAGTGGCAGGGGACTTTTAGTCTTAGAAAAATCTGAAAAAAATCAGGCAAAGTATCCTCCGTAGTTTTGCATACACCCTGTACACATGTATATTGAATGTGATGTCATACGTTATCATTCGATATAATATATATTACACAGTTCGACAAAATTTAACTTTCAAAACAATGATTGAAAAACACTTTCAAACAAATAATAATAATATTTTTCATGTCTCAGACGCTAAAGTCGCGATTTTTGCTTCTGTGCGTGACGCTAAATCACACTTTTAGAGCCTTCGACATGAAAAATTATGTTCGCACCTGAGAGTAATCTTCGATTTGGGCTCTGACGATTTAACTTATCAATGCAATCCATTAAGGAGTGGGGATTAAAACAACGGACCAAAATTTACCAGCATTTGTTCTACATTTTTTTGAGCCGAAAAGTCCTTTGCCATTTTTAAAAAACTCAAAATCAAAAAAGGTACTCGAGTTAGAAGTTTTAACCAATCACATTTGCTCAATTTCTAACTTGAATATTTCTCTTGGTTTCGAGTTTTTCAAAAAGTGGCAAAGGACTTTTCGATTCAGAAAAAAATAGGGCAAATTCTTGTAAAATTTTATTTCTAGTTTTTATCCCCACTCCGCAATAGAGCCCATTGATTGGTTAAATTTCAAACTGGAATATCTTTTTTGATTTTGAGTTTTGTAAAAAGTGGCAGAGAACTTTTCAACTTGGAAAAATATGGAAAAAATTTGGTTAAATTATCGGTCGTGGAATTGTGGCCATCCTGTATTTATAGACAAAAGTGATGACACTGCCATTCTTAGAGGAGTATCTTACTATGTGTAACTTCTTGTATTATGTGTCATTTACAGAGATTTTTCGGTTGTGTGAGGCAAGGTGGCGGATGCGACGATCACCCATCGACCCCAACGTTTCTGCAAATTTACAAGATTTTGTCCACCTATTCTTTATTGAAACCTCCGAAGTATGGAAACTGTTCAATTCCTGTCAGTGGTCCAAAAAAGCCTCTCCTTAAACTGTCGCAATTAAAGACTAACCTTCCCCAAGAGAAGACCTCATTTCTTGAAAACATAAAAACAAAGTTAGAGCAAATTATTGCCAACGTTGACTGGGATTACTGCGAAGCTGTCGATCACGATTATTGTGGTCCTCTTCGAGTTGACTGCCTGTCATACTACGTGAGAGGACGAATTTGCAAAATGTTGCTGGAATGCAAAAATATTGAATCCTGCAGTGTTTGCAAAACCGCATTGACAAGCAAGACTTTTAATGTAGTAACAGACTACATAAATGTGACGACTGTTACTGACAATACAGACAATACTGATTTCACGCATCCAAATATTTCTTTGTTTAATTTTGTGATCAGTCTGGAGACTCTTTTTCAGAAACATTGCTCATCTCCAGAAGTATCTTATCATGTTGTGGATGAAGCTGTGCAAACTTGCATTCCTAATTTTCCTTGCAACGAACACCGCATCTATGTAATTTCACAAGCAGTGAAAATGTTTTTGTTGATTCGACTCCGAAAATTCGTCAAAGAGTCAAGAGATGTCGAAAAATAGAATCGTCATCAAAAAAAGTTGTCGAAGTTCACACACAGTTGATGCATTTTTGAAAAATCAGTTTTCTATTTTTTTTCTTGTTTTTTTGTTAAGTTGGTTTAAATATATATATTTTTTGAAAACATATATAATTTTTATTTTTTTCATTAAGCTACGTTAGGCTTCCTCGTTATATCCCACTTGATTGCAGAACATGTATCACTACTTTTTTCCGAACTTATTTCCTGACTTGATAGAGCAGTTTGTACGGAATGCATGCAAATATCATGTAAACGCGTTTGAAATACAAACGCTTACACAAAATCCACAAAATTCGCGCGAACTTTTATTATGGATGAGTCCGTGGATTTTAATAAACGTAAGATATAAATGCTTTACGTCTACATTCGAAATATTATCGTTGCCCTATTAAACAATCGAACTATTTATCATCTTTTTCGTAAATCCAAATATTGTTTTACGGTCGGATTATCTATTGATTTTCTTGGTAACAAAAGATATTTTTTCTACGTCTTGCAACAATAAATTAAATCATGTATTGTTAGCAAAATTTTACTTTCGTGCTCTTGTTCATAGTATTTATTTGAAACAAGTTCTTTTTTTAAGAAAAGTTATCAAGAAATTCTGCTGTATTATTTCCAACTTAACTTCTTCCTAGCATAATCAAAAGGTTTTCATTGTGGAATTCAAAATTCAATAATTTCAATACATAAATTTTACTTTTGTGATCTAATTTATTTGATGAAAAATTGGTACACCGCTAACACGACACGGGTGTTTGGAACAATCAAATCTTAATGTATTTTCGAATCGTATAGTATTCATTAAAAAAAATTAAATAATTCATGTTTTTCTCATCCATGCATGAATCGTAATCTATTGTGATAGTAATTATAAACGAAAATAGATGACTTCAGCAAATGTAAAATGCTTGTTAACAATTCTGTTTTCTTATTTTTGTTTTAAAGTTTGGCAACAAACTATATGTATAATTTATCAACTGGTGTAACATTTTCTTTTACTGAAAATATTTTCCAACACGCCTCGAGAAATGGTCACTTGAATTACATAAATAAATACTCATCAGAATAAGTACCAGAAAAAGTTATTACTTGAATGTAATAAATAGTTTACTCAAGTTGAGATTTTTTATTACTGGTAATTCTTTTAAATACTCACTTATATTTAAGTAATAAAACTGTGATGCTTATTTAAATAGATATGTATTCATTTCAATATTCCTTTTTTTCTAGTTGTAAAAAATTAAATGAAAATTGTGTTTATGCTCATTTTTAATCAGAAATATTATTATTAAAATCATATTTTATACCAGAACTATAAATTATCGAGAAATTTCAGTTTTGTAGAAAATAACGTTTTACGTCGTTATGCCCTGAGTACTAATAATATACTTAGTAATAATAACAGAAAAAAATTGAAATAAAAGATAACATTTCCAATCATAATTCTTTGAAAATTTCAATTTACACAAATATTTTGAATTAAAACTACAACCCAATAGTTTAAAAAATTGATCAACAACACAAGTTAATTATTTCAAGCATTTAAATTACATATAGAATAGGTAAAATAAAAATAAATACTTTCTCAAGCATGTCAATTTTTAGTATCGAAAAAGTGCAAGACATTGCAGCAAAAAGTGTATAATATTGACGCAAATTTTTCGATTTGTCTATAAGGACGTTTCAAATTAATCTCTCTATTGCAAAATTGAGTGCGTGATTTTTTAATTACAACTGATACAATGATTTATCCTTGCAAGTCTTGCACCTCTTGCACCGCTTGACTCACACGGTTTGCACCGTGGAATCACTCCGATGCTTGCCGATGCTACCAAACGGCAGATTTGATCAGAGTTGATGTTTGTCCGGTTCGCCCGGTTCCTCATGTACCCACCCTCCACGCCCCTCCAACCCTTTTCGCCGAACGCCCCGGCTGGCGTTCAGCGAAAAGCCGAACGGGCGAACGGGATTCGGCTTGGTCCGCGGCCTGAGCCGAATCAAGCCGAAGCTTGTCGTCACATGGACACAATCCAAAAGCTTGATGTGTGAGTGAACCTGTCGGTGCCACAGCGTGAATCGGGAACTAACGAAGTTGCACGGGGCTGATAGGAAGCTTTGGCAGAAAATTAGCAGACGATATTTTGAGCGTATCGTCTGCGCGCATGCGCAGGGCTTGAGGGGAAAAATGTTTGCCGTTACCGGTAA
This sequence comes from Platygaster robiniae, assembly GCA_028476575.1. Taxonomy (NCBI): domain Eukaryota; kingdom Metazoa; phylum Arthropoda; class Insecta; order Hymenoptera; family Platygastridae; genus Platygaster; species Platygaster robiniae. Next base: position 31,044,913 of record CM052019.1, read on the forward strand.
CAACCGAAGTAACGGCCAAAATATAAAAAACAAATGAATGCGGCTCTGTTTATATCTCGATAACCTCAATTCTATTGTTTACATCTGTCAATTTAGCTTTAGGACTTTAGGGGAAGGCAGAACACCAAGCGAATCCAAGAGATGTCACCGCTGTATTCCCCCCACTTTTTTAGATTAAAATTTAACATGGGAGTGGATCACCCCTGGTTGGCGAGAGAGTATTCTCGAGAGCGGAAGGTTGTTTTTTTTGGTTGTGAGAGAATTTTTGGTTTTGGTTGGCGGGGAAGAAGAGGGAGAAGGAAAAAACGAGGATAAGGTGGAGGATGCCCGGGAAATCGAAGATCAGAGGAACGAGGATGGCAGGCTAAGGGCACCGCGGCGTCGCGGGGAAGGATGCGGCGGCTTCGGTGGAGACGGCGTCAACGGGGGTGATGGCCCCAGGTCGTGAGTAACGGGGAAAGTGCGCAGACCGTCAAGGGGGGGGGGGTTTTCTTATAAGTTTAATGGGAATGGTATGGGTTGTGTTCGGGGTTCAATTTTCATTTGGGTTTTCTTTTCTTCTCCATATTTTGTTGTTTTTATGTCGATTGAATGGAAGAATGTTCTCGGGTTCAGGCGTCGTGTTGTTTGGGGCGGGGGCGCGGCGTTGGTCCCCCTCCCCCTGGATCATTTTGTGTATTATATTTGTCCTTTTTTTATTACTATTGAATAAACGCGTCGATTTTGTATGTGAAATGGGTGGTTTTATTATTTTTCTCGCCCTCCCCCAGGAAACCCTCGATTACCCCTTTCTCCTCCCCTCTCCGGTGATTGACGCGGCTCGACGGAGAACATCGTCCTCTTCTGCGAGGAATCTGGTGACCAGGTGGGCCTGGTAGCGGGCACCTCGTTACATAGTGAACCAGAATTCGTGATACACCAACATTTTACTTAAAATCACACGGACATATAACAACAGGCAATTTTACAATTATTTATTTGCATTCTTTCTTGACGCATGTTGACATCTCGATACGCATCTTATAAGTGTCATTGGGTGATAATTAGTAATGAATAAGTGTTTTCAACTATTACATAAACTTTTAATTATAACATATCAATAACTTTCTGAGTTAACTTGTTTCAATCATGGCAAACTTACAAACATTGTCGATGGATAATAAACCCAACAGCATTTCAAAGGTAAGTCTAAATCTTAAGCAGAAACATCTGATTGTAGATGAATGACCATCTGACCAGTCTCTTCAAAATATGTGGAATCACTGTAACATAAAAGAAATTTTCAAACTCAATTCATTCGGTGACAGGAAGTATTATAAATTTGAGAAAATCATCGAATACTTACATAGTTACTTTCGCTGTTTTTTGAAGCATTCGCCATCGCAGTTGCGCGTCAATATTGACAAGAAGACGGCATCTTTATACAGGTCCACTTCTTCAAAAGCATCGCATATCCTTTTGTTTCGAGCAATGAAAAAAGCAGCTTCTTCTTTTAGATCTTCATTGTCCAGAAGACCAGCCAAACGGTAAATAGACATAACGTTGTTGCAGTCAATGCTCCTGGCCAATTGAGCTTCACAGAAATTCCTCAATTTAGGAAGGTTGTATTTTTCTGCGACAAGGCAAAGGCCAACGATTGCCTTCTCGTTATCAGTGATTTTTCCCTGGTGACGGGACTCCAAGAGACTTCCGAGAGAGTTCCGAGCGATTTCTCTCGGAACTCTCTCGGAAGTCTCTCGGAAGTCTCTCGGAACTCTCTCGAACAATTTTCCGAAAGAGTTCTGAGAGACTTGCATATGCATTTCATAGTTTTTTAGGTCACTGATCATGAATCTGAGGTCAAGTCTGGAAAATTATTTTGTTTAAACGATTTGTTTTAACAATTATAAAAAAATACTTACTGAGATGCATATGCTTTTCATGGTTTTTCAGGTCGCTAATCCTGAATCGGAGGTCAAATTCGGAAAATTATTTTGTCTAAACAATTTGTAATAAAAAATTATGAAAAAAAAAAATTTACTAAGATGCATATGCTTTTTACGGTTTTTCAGGTCGCTGATAATGAATCTGAGGTCAAATTTGGAAAATTATTTTGTTTCACCAATTTGTTTTACCAATCATAAAATAAATACTTACTAAGATGCAAATACTTTTCATGGTTTTTCAGGTCGCTGATCATAAATTTGAGGTCAAATTTGGATAATAATTTTGTTCAAACAATTTGTATTAACAAATTAATTTCGCAATTTCGACCTAAGATTCGTGATCAGTGACCTAAAAAACCATGAAAAGCATATGCATCTTGGTGAATATTTTTTTTTTCATAATTTGTTAACAAAGATTGTTAAAACAAAATAATTTTCCGAATTTGACCTTAGATTCATGATTAGCGACCTGAAAAACCATGAAAAGCATATGTATCATAGTGAATATTGTTTTTTTCATAATTTGTTAATACAAATTGTTTACACAAAATAATTTACCAAATTTGACCTCAGATTCATGATCAACGACCTAAAAAATCATGAAATGCATATACAAGTCTCTCGGAAGTAGGGATCATAGAAACATTTTTCAATTCTATGTTTGACGAGTATATTCGCTTTCTTTTGTACTGTTTTGTACTAGCTGTCAAATATTCATCGAGTCTCAGATGTTCTACGTGTTAATTTTTTCGAAGAAAAATTTTTTCGATTTAATTTCACAAACGTTTGAGAACATTTATAGAACGTTCATGAGAACCTTATTTGAACGATTTCATGCGTTCATGGAACGTATTTATCAAACGTTAATAGAACGTTTCTCGAAGTTTTAAAAACGTTTTACATAACTTTTTGATAACCTTACTTAACGAATTGTACATTTTCTTAAGAACACTTCTAGAACGTTCTAAATCGTTTCCCAGTGAACAAGAGGTCTCACTGTGAGCTCGCTATTTCCTCCCTGAGCTCACTGTGAGCTCACTGGGTAAGGCTTTTTTTTCAAATATGCCACGATTATTGAATGTATATACTTCGATTACATCGTTTATTATAGATAAAATATATGATTGAACGGCTAAGAATAAAACTCGGATGAGTAGAGACACATAAAGACAAAAAACATATAGTTTCGTATCTTTCTGTCTCTTGCTCTTCCGGCATTTTATTGTCAGTCGTTCAATAATTTAATTTTATTTCAACAAAATCGGTGGAATAGAGGAAATTCCGCCCGATTGCAAAAATCATTACGAAACGAATCTGCCGGGGGCGTAAAACTCTCATAAGCCCAATGGTCTCCGTAATTCAGAGCTGATTCGATCGCAGTGCCGCGAGTTTTGTCTCCGGGAACTACTTTACGCGGCGGTAATTTTGAAATCCGCCAATCTGATGACGATTTCTCGAACAGCTGATTCTCCCCGCTTGACTCCGGACCCCGCTGTGACCCCGCTCGCCCATCACCTCCCGTCAGGTAAGGCTAGATTTTCGGTGCTACTTTTTTCGAGAGTTTTATCCCCCTTGAATCTGCCTTCGCGCTGATACGCATCATTATGCGTCATACTTAATGTATCAGTGCTAAACTTGTAAAATGAGAAAAACAAGTAGACTTCCATCTGGTTGCTCGCGTAGTAAATACTGTTAAGGCGCGAAATATTCAAATTTTAGCACGACATATTCAAAAATCTGACACCACATCAGTATTTATTGTGAGGGCCACCAGATGGAAGTCTACTTTTTTTCTCATTTCACAAATTTAGCACTGATACATTAAGTATGACGCATAATGATGCGTATCAGCGCGAACGCAGAGTCGGTTCGCAATGTTTTTTGAAATCAGGTGGAATTTTCTCAATTCCACCGATTTTATTGGAACAAAATTATATTATTGAACGGCTGACAATAAAGCGCCGGAAGAGTAAGAGACAGAGAGATACGAAACTATATGTTTTTTGTCCCTATGTGTCTCTACTCGTCCGAGCTTTATTCTCAGCCGTTCAATCATATATTTTATCTATAATAAACGATGTAATCGAAGTATATACATTCAATAATCGTGGCATATTTGAAAAAAAAGCCTTACCCAGTGAGCTCACAGTGAGCTCAGGGAGGAAATAGCGAGCTCACAGTGAGACCTCTTGTTCACTGGGAAACGATTTAGAACGTTCTAGAAGTGTTCTTAAGAAAATGTACAATTCGTTAAGTAAGGTTATCAAAAAGTTATGTAAAACGTTTTTAAAACTTCGAGAAACGTTCTATTAACGTTTGATAAATACGTTCCATGAAAGCATGAAATCGTTCAAATAAGGTTCTCATGAACGTTCTATAAATGTTCTCAAACGTTTGTGAAATGATTTCACGAACGTTTATAGGCGGACATTTCAGGGTTCTATATACGTTTCATAAACGTTTAAAAGGTTCCTGAATCGTTTGTAGAACCTTTCTAAAAACGTTTTTTAAACGTTTATAGAACCTTCTGTGGCTAATGAGGTAGTTATTTACCTATGTCGGGTAGGATACTGACCAACCTATTGTCGATTTACGACCCGCTTATTTTTTACGAACTCGTCGTTATTTTCGTAGGAATAGTAAAAAAACTACACTCAATGTAGGTCGGATTGTTTCCTAAACTGATAGTCGATATTTTACTACCTGGTAGCTAATCTACTACCAGGAATTTTAACACCCACACTGAATGTAGTCGATTTCCTTGCCTCTCGTTATTTTCCTACCCCGTGTATGAAATAGACGACACTGAGTACTAAAATAATTTCCTAGCCCTAGGTTTTTTACGAGGTGACTTTTTATAGTGCAGGTAGTAAAATATCCACTCTCGGTTTAGGAAACAATCCGACCTACACTGAGTGTGGTTTTTTTACTATGCCTATAGGAAAATAACGATGCGTTCATAAAAAAATAAGCGGGTCGTAAATCGACAATAGATTGGTCAATATCCTACCCGACATAGGTAAATAACTTATCAAGTTATTTACCTATGAGCAATAATTGTAATGCAACTGCTGCAAATTTGGGTACAAACTGTTATAGCAAATGCGTAACTTCAAAATGACTGAAATTTTTCGGAAATGTTTTTTGTATTATTATTTTTGTTTATCTGCGCCAATTTGAGGGTAAACTGTTAGTGATAAACATTCGGTCATAAACTAACTGATAAACTGACTGAAATGTGTCGACAAAAATTTTCTCCGATCATAAATTTTTTTACAATAGAAAAATTAATAATTGTGTTTATATGGATAAATAAATGTGATCGTTTTGAAAAATGTGTTGAATTATTTAGTCAAATTATTATTTATCCATAACGAATTATTTATAACAAATTACAAACAATGAAGAAATTAAAAATTGAAGGATTGTTTCATGATAATTACTTACAAACGATTGTTTAAAAAATTTTTCAGAAAGATTTGGGGGGGAGGTATCCCCTCCTTACGTAATAACTACTGTCAGCTGCAGTCAGCTGTGATTTTTGTGCGTTGACTGCACGGCAACGCTATTCGGAACACGTAAAAATTACTAATAATATGCATATATTTTTTGTGGTCGTTGCATTTATACATTTTTTTTTATTTTTGCCACTGTCTATAAGTATGGCGCGTTGATTTGAGTGCAAGAGGCAAATATTAAGACCTGGCCACATTGTAGTAGGTTAGATTTCCGTCCTCGTGTTTTTGTCTGACGCACGACAAACGAGAAAATATTGGATGATCAAATCCTCAATTCAAACTCGATAACTTTGAATACTTTTTATGTCGGCACTTTGATCTTTTATGGAAAGTATTTGAAGTCATCGAGTTGAATTGAGGATTTGATCATCCAATATTTTCTCGTTTGCTGTGTGCAATATGGAATGATTGTCGGTGGTGCTTATCGTTAATATTCTACGTTATATTAGACACAACTTGAGTATAAATTTGCGCCATTTAAATTTTTCAGGTCATATTATATATTTTATTATTATTATTATTATTATTATTATTATTATTATTATTATTATTATTATTATTATTATTATTATTATTATTATTATTATACATTATATCATTATATTTACTTCAGGAGCATATAATTGCGACAATATGACGTTCAAATTAATATTTTGCCCATGGGCAGTAAAGGCATGACATTGAACTAGCTTGCATCATATTTGTAGCTGTTTCGTTGTAACAAACGCTTGTCGACAAACTGCCTACCTATTGCATCTGCAACTGCTGCCAACTTTGCGCTATGCGTGTCAAAGAGCATGCAGCAAATATGACCCAAAAATTGACTGCGTTCAGCTTTCTGGGACAGTATAGTCAATAAACTACCCTCTAGTCAAATAACTATCCGCTTGTCAAACAACTATCAGTTGATCAAATACATGTCCGGCAGGAATTTGCTGAGCTGCTCGTTAATTTCCTACCCTATCTTAAATGAACGATTTTGGTTCGGTTTTTTACGACACTCATAGTACGTCGGATTGTTTCCTAAACTCAGTGTGGTTATTTTCCTACGAGATTTTTTACAGTGTATTGTTAAAAAAATTTTACTTTCGTGTTCCTGGTTAGGGGTCGTTCACACATTACGTAACGCGATTAAACAAGGACAAGAATATGATTTAAGATATGTAAGACAAAGACACCATCAGAAAAAAGCGTTACGTAATATGGTATGTGAACGACCCCTTATAGTGATTATTTGAAACAAGTTCTTTTTTTGAGATAAATTTATCAAAACATTCTGCTGTATCATTTCTATTATTTCCAACTAAGCTTATTCCTTGCATAGTCAAAAAGTTTTCATTGTAAAATTCAGGATTCGATTTCAATACATAAATTTTACTCGTGATTTAAAATAATTTGATGAAAAATTGGTACATTATTTACACGATGTAAGTGTTGAAAACAATCAAATTTTAATGTATTTTCGAATTGTATAATATCAATTTAAAAAAGTTAAATGTTCCATTCTTCTTTAATTCATGCAAAAAATCGTTCGTCGTGATAAGAATTAAAAATCAAAAAAAAAAAATTCAAATTTGTGTTAATGGAATAGCCATAATACCAAATAAACAGAATAAAAGAAAACACTTTCAATCATGATTCTTGAAAAATTTGAATTCACACAAATATTTTGAATCGAAAATACAAAAGTTAATAGCTTGAAAAATTGATCAACAGTACAAGTGAATGATTTCAATTATAGTATAGGTGAAATAGGAATAAATACTTTCTCAAGCCCGTCAATTTTAGGTACCAAAAAAGTGCAGGACTTTGCAGCAAAAAATGTTAGATATTTGACGCAATTTTTTTTATTTGTCTAAATACATTTCAAATTACTCTCTCTAATGAGAAATTTAGTGCGTGATTTTAAATTACAACTGATGCATTGATTTGTCCATCCAAGTCTTGCACCGCTTGGCTTGCACGGCTTGTACCGTGGAATCATCCTAATTTGTTTTGAAACGGCAAATTTGATGGATTTGATCGATTTGATTTTTGCCTGTGTATCCTCCGCACCCCTCACACCCTTCACAACGAACGCCTCGGCTGGCGTTTGGGGAAAAGCCGAAAGGGACTCGGCTCGGAACCGGACCGAGCCGAATCAAGCCAGAGCTTGTTGTCACATGGACCAAAAGCTCGATGTGTGAGTGAACCTGTCGGTGCCACAGCGTGAATCGGGAACGAGTTTAGTAATGTAGCGTGACTGTCATGTGACGAGGGAATTTTTTTCGTCACATGACACATGACGTGACGTCATTGCTCGAAACAAGCATGACATGTAAACAACAATATAAACTATAATATTAATGCAGATAAATGCAAACGTGTAGTTTTTTTTATCAATCCAATTATTAAATGTAACTACTATAATCAAGATACCATATACACGAAGTTTGAAATACATGATGTACACATTGCAACATATTTTGATTCACAATAAACTATAAGAGACTTCTAGTGAGTGGGGCCTGCTGCCTAATGTTTAGCACTTTCGGGCGGGAGACAAATATCCGGTTCGGGCTGGATAATCTGGCCCGGATATCTCAAAATGGTGCGGCAAATTTAAAATCCCGTCACGCTATAGCGTGGCGGTAATATATTGGTGTATATTATATAATAATGATATTATTTTTATTAATAATTATAATTTTCATTTATTCACATAGTGTATATACACCAATATATACACAATATATTAGGTGCATTTTAAATTTCCTGCGCCATTTTGCAACATCCGGGCCAGATTATCCAGCCCGGACCGGATATTTGTCTCCCACCCGAAAGTGCTAGTTGAAATATTTCTCTTACGAGAACTAAAGAAATTTGGAGTTTGTAAGCTTGATTTGTTTAAAGTTGTTATTTTAAAGTTTCAGCAGTACAACTGTACATATAAAAATGTTATGAAGCAAAAAAATTCACATTTCGAAAAACTAATTTAGTTCTTTATAATTCTAGGGGATTTTAATTTCATGACGGTCATGACGGTCATATGACATGTCATGTGACCGTCATGTGACGAAAAATTTTATGACACGTAATGCTACATCACTACGCGAGTTGCACGGCGCTGGTGTCGATCATTCGTGTTGTAAAGTGAAAAGTAATAAAATACAATACACGGTTTAAATCTTAAGGTATTATGAACCCATAAACAAACATAAGCGAATGTTTCTGAAAAAATTTCGTATTTTCGTGCATCATTTAGGAAGGAATAGGAGAATTTTTTGAAAACTTTTCCAGACCTCAAATTAGACATTTACAATCAGGTTGCAATTCACAAAACGAATTTCTACTAATTTGTTTTTCTGAAAAATATTTTCAAACATCATTTTCCGATAACTGTCATTGCTGAATTTAACATTAAAGCAACGTTGAATACTGCCGTATGCAGTTGTTGTTGTGTATGGAATGCGTATATAGTATCACAAGGCGATTTCCAGATCAAAAAAATATGTTCTTATGATATTTTTGATGGGATTATAGATGGCTTTCACGACTTGGAGCCATATTCAGAGTATTTCACAGCTCATTAAATGGCAACTTCCTAAAATTTCGTTCGCACCTAACTCTGCTTCAAGTCTATTTAAAAATGGAAAGACGGAGTTTTAAGAAACGCTGGTTCAATCCTTTCAAAAGCAGCGAACATTCTGCACTTGCTGGAGCATTGAGAGCAATTACAGGAAATCTTAAAAAAAAAAAATATGTGTGCGTCTCCGAGGAGAAAACGCTCGTTTTCGCTCCGCTCGAATTCGCGTTCTTTCCCGTTGACGTACAAAATCTTATGTTAACCTTGGCGCATTTGCTATCCTCAGACAAGGACGATATTTTCCTGTCCTCGGCTAACAACTCGGACGAAAAATTATTGTCCTTGTCCTCGGAACAGCAATAATGCACAGTGGTAAACAATGTACCATTTTGTACCACAAAAAGCACGAATATGTGAAACCTGCGGAAGAAAATAACGAATCTCTCCAAAATGACTTCTCTACCGAACCACGTCATGTCACTGGAAATGGTATTACCCATAAAACCAAAACATGACATGACTTGCCCAAGACTTAAGCAAGAATTTTGAGAGCTCTTGCCTAAGTCTTGGGTGGGCCTGTGGCCACAGTCTCACCCTAGTCTTGGGTAAGATTCTTGTGCAAGATTTTTGACCTACTCTTGCTAATGTCTTGTACAAGTATCTTGATCTTGCTAGCCACATCCAAATCAAGATTCTTGATCAAGTCTTGATGTAGTCTTGCTAAAGATATAAAAAAAAAACGAAATGAAAAAAAACTCACTTTGCCGAGATTTGAACCCGCATTGACTGATTATCAGGCTGACACTTAATCAACTAAACCGTGGTTCGTTTTGTTTATCTAGAGCATGTGAAGCATGGTATATCGCAACACTTATTTTAATAAATATTTTTTACAAATTCATGACCATTTTAATGTAACATTTGACACACATTTTTTAAAGGCCTCACAGAAAAAAGTACCAAGTGTAGTCAAGATCCGCGCTCCACAACTTTGGTCCTCCCGTTTCAAGTCAATCAGTAAAAATAAATGTATAAATATTGAAACAAAATGAATTAAAAATATTTAAGTTTATTCTCAAGCCTTGCCCAACACTTACCCAAGATTCTGAGCCAGAATCTTGTACGACACTTGTGTGTGTCTTGCGGTTTTATTTAATCCCAAGCCTTGCCCAAGACTTCCCAAAGATTCTGGCCCAGACTCTTGGGCAACACTTGTGTGGGCCTGTGGCCACAGTCTCACCCTAATCTTGCCCAAGAGTCTGGGCCAGAATCTTTGGGAAGTCTTGTTCAAGTCTTGACATTGTGTCATTATAACCTCAATCTCTTGGGTAAGACCATGTCAAGTCTAATCCTAGCGGAAATGTCGAGACAGTGTCGAGACCGAGTCCAGACGGTGTATTGTCTGAACACCGTCTTGATGCGGACGGTGTCAAGACAGTGTTTACTTTTTTACATTTTAAACCACTTTGCAGTAATATTATCATGAATGGAATTATCAAAAAGCTTCTCTTTAATTTATTAAAGATTTTGATGCGAAAAAAAAGGTTTTCCACATGTTTGTTCATTGATATTCGGTTTTATAACAATCCCTTATGCAACGCAATATATCCACGATGCAAACAATATGGCGCAGCTGGCTCGCCCAAAGAGCAGTTGTGCCAATATACAAAATTTTAATAATTCATTGAGAAACTTAACTATCTTTCTAAGAAATATTATATTGATGCCTATATTTTGATATATGTATCTAAAATTACCAGACTATCAATATTTTATTATAAATTACCTCGTTCGCATCAAATTTTGGGAGTTGAACGTCAATATTACAGGTTTTATATTATAACGCATTGTCGAGACGATGTCAAGACGGTGTTGAGACCGTGTCAAGACCGTACAATGTCTCGACGTTTCCGCTAGGGTTCCTATATCTATGAAACGAACACAAATTGAAAATTTTCTTGACCAAGATATGATTTTATGGGTACTTGGAACGTTTTTCATAAGTTTGTTTAGCCCAGGGACGGACACAAAAAAAAATTAAAAAGGGAGGGTCCTATCAGAAAATTTATTATGAAACATGTTTCGGCTTTCACAAAAATAATGTGTTATTTGTGTATGACGAAATTAAGTTTTTTCGCTTGTGATTTTTTATTGAGTCGCGTGCTTTCCCTTGTCGAAAAAACCCTCGACTAGTTAATGGTGAAACACGCAAAATAACCCTCATTTCAAAGTTTTACCCTAGAATTCAAGGGTTTTACCCTCAAGTTCAGGATTATACCTTCGGTTCAGGGTCGAATCGTTCCAAAATAGCCTCACCTTGAGGGTAAAACCCTCAGCAGTTAAAGGTACTTTTCAGGGTTTTACCCTAAAGTTGAGGGTATTTTTGAACGGTTCAACCCTCAACCGAAGGTACAATCCTAAACTTGAGGGTAAAACCCTTGAATTCTAGGGTAAAACCTCGAAATGAGGGTTATTTTGAAGGTTTTACCCTCAACTAGTTCGAGGGTTTTTTTTGATAAGGGTTTTTACGTTATGTGAGTCTCATTTTCGAAAAATAGACACAGGACTCAAAAGTTGGGTAAAAGTAGCTGTAGTTGTAATCATAATGTATCAAAATAGTATATGTATTTCGCCTCAAGGGAAAAAATTAATTTCTCGTGAGACATTATTTTGCCCATGGTGCGTACGGTATTTTTCATCGTAACAGGAAAATGAGACCTTTTTTGCCCGCTGAGATGTAAAATTTATTTTCAAATTCTAAGAATAATGAAAATCAGTAATTTCTTACATGCTGAAAAACATTCAATTCATTCTCGAGTCTGTTTCACTGCAGATTTTTAACTATCGAACACTAAATTACGCTAGGATTCGACGGCGCTCGATCTAGAATTTAAGCGCATGTTAAGAAGATCGTTTTTTTTCTGTGCGGAAAAAACTCTAAGATGAATCAAAAAAGTAGCCTAATATATATTGAATAACATTGAATCTATTTCCAAGTTTGCTTCGTTGAAGATTTTGAATTATTGAGAACTAAACAATGCGAAAATCGGACCGCACTCGATCTGGAATTCGAGTGAACGCCAAACAATTTTTAAATAATACATTTTTTTTAATATATTATTCCCTAGTTTATCATCAGATGAAACTGTATTCTTTTTTTTCCAGTAATAGGATTTACAATAAGTCAGCCGAATTATAAATTTTAATGTACTGAATCCTGGTGATTGTAATCACCTAGTAGTAAGCTATTTTCGAAACATTATGAATTTTTTTACGAAAGTCGATTATATTTAATTTATTAATAATGATAATTAAATTTTATTAATTTACGTAAATATATAAAAATTGCAATTAAAAAGTTCAAAATATCAGTGTTTAAGATTATTTCTTGGTATTATATAACAATTTTTTGTGTAATTTTTTTTGTACTGTTGAGATCTAGCAAGTGGAAGGCCTGATGTCTAAAACCTAAATTGAGATGTCGATTGCCGATAGTTTTTTTAGAAAAGTTATTGGATTTAATTTGATACGTATCTCGATCGGCTTTTGAAAAGTGAAGCCAGAATTTGAAGTAATAAATTTTTCGAAATCTAAATTTCTGTCGCTGATTTACAAGTATCAATCACATGCCACACTTTCAACAAGTCGGAGTGCAGTGGTTTAAAAGTTAAAGCCTTTATCTCCCAATTCTGAGCTATAGGGGTTCCAGTTCGAAAGGTGACATTTTTTGCATTCTTTTCTTTTCGATCCATTATTCACGTTTCATAATGCTGTTCACGTAACATTATAAAAAATTGTAATTTTGAAAAGATTTATGTGTAATTTTGTGTGTGAAATTCCAGGATGAGGGAAAAGAAAATCAATCATCAGCAAGTTATAAAAAAAACCTCCAGAATATTATATAATTCTAATTTTATATATAGTATATAATTTCCTGTAGATATCAATAATCATCTTTACTATATATGAAATATACATATATAAATATTATAAAATAATTTCACATGCGATACCATACCAATGTGACAGAATTCTTGTAGAAATAAAGACTTTACACAATGTTGAACTCAGCATCGGATGTGACAAAAATAATTAAACGAAGAAAATGTTACTCATACACGTTAGAAATAGGAGATACAGGCTTTATATATTTAGGCCACTATGATTCATTGAGAAGTTAGGCATGTGATTGAGACCTGTGAATCATCGATAGAAACTGATTTTGAAAAATTTATATCTTCAAATTTTGGCTTCGCTTAAAAAAATCCAAGACGCGTATCGAAAGAAATTTGATTAACTTTCTAATAAATTTTTTGCCATCGATTTGTATTTAAAATTTCAGGCCTTCTCCTTACTTTATTTTCTTAAAATAAAAAAAAGATGAGAAAAATAGGAACGAATTATAATTGTATGGTAATTCGACAAAATTTATATACGAGATGGTTAAAATAATAGTATATTACGTAGCAGATACGGATTCGTGAATTTGGCAAAACGGGGTAATTACGGACCGAGCCGAAGGCGAGGTTTGTATCCCGTTTACGTGAGGTATTTTTCATCACGATGTCCGAAAAGTCGACTTTAAAATGTCAGTTTTGAGGTTAGAGCGATGAAAAGGTTTTTATTGACTGTCAATTTTCGTAAGTTTTTTCAAGTACATTTTTAACGATTTCTTTACTTGACTTCAAAAATTTTACATAAAATACTAAATATTTGTTCAGGAATAACGCATAACATGTTAAAATTTTTGGTTTTTTTGGTTCTTTTTTTGCCCTTTCTTCTTTTTGACTGTTTCCTGCATAACGAAAATGTTTATTTGTCGAAAATCGCACGTATAAATATATAATTTTTATATCTCATCACAACAAGTTAAAATTTTTCAGCCGAAAACATTGAATTTTCACAATTATGGAAAATGCATTTCTATTGTTCGTTATTTATGGCATTAATTTCCTGTTTTAAATTACTTGTTATCTAGGAAATCGATTCTTCCGAATCCTCAATGTTACTATGTACTACCCAGTAAACCTGTGAGCTCACTGTGAGCTTAATTGTGAGCTAACAGTAAGCTCACAGTGGGCTTCCAACTTCCGCTTTTCAAACACGTTGGCGTGAGCGTACTGTGAGTTTCCATGGAAAATCTCGAGTTGAGTTTACTGTGAGCTACTTGTGAGTTCCCCGGGAAAGAAAAAACTTGCATTTTTCATGTATGCCACATGCATCAGCATGCATGTCAAAATAAGCGATTTTTTTTCTTTCTTTTTTTTCTTTCTTTTTTTTCATTGCATTTTGTTGCGCATGGAAAATTGCAAATTAAATTTGCAACCATGAAAAATTATTCATCTATATTTGTAGAAAAAAAAAAAAACATATTAGACTTCAACTTCCTAGTGATTGCGCCTACCATGCCTTTGTGGCACAAGTAATGACACTTACTAGGGAAACGGGCAAATATGTATCATATTAATTATCAGGAGACATGCTCTTGATTTAAGCATTCTACACAATACTTGAAACATGAGAAAAAAAAACCAGCAGCCATCTGGCGAGCGCTTGGGGATAGGGCGCGAATTCTCAAAATTTGAATTACTTTACATTACACCAATGTTCCAGAGAATTTGGTTCTATCCGCGTTAGATAAACGATATGAGACAATTCCTGATTCTAGAAAACAGATCCCAAAATCAGAATTATTAAGATGTGTATCATTTTTATTGAAATCTTTGTAGCTTTGTCTATAATAATAAATTTTATGAACAAATACATGTCACACCGATGAGTAGTCCTATTTCACCAATTGTTGCAGATTTAGTTATGCAAGATTTAGAAGAAAAATGTTTAAGTCAATTACAATTTAAACCTATATTTTATAAAAGATATGTTGATGACATTCTTACGGCTACACCCGGTGATAAAATTGATGAATTTTTAAATATATTCAACTCTTATCATGATCGAATTAAATTTACACATGAAACTGAAAATAATAACAGTATAAATTTTTTAGAATTAAAAATTATTCGGAATGATGAATTTTTGGTTTTTGACTGGTTCCGAAAAGAAACCTCTTCAAACAAATTTTTTAATTTTTCATCCAGTCATCCTATTTCACAGAAATCACATATAATATACAATCTAACGGATAAAGCCATTAAACTTTCTAATAAAGAATTTCATCAAAAAAATTTAGAAATAGTGAAAGAAATTTTAAGGAATAGTGACTACCCGGAGGAATTTATCAATAGAAATATACAGAAAAGATTAAATACAATTAAATATTCCGAAAAGAATGATAAAAAAGAAAAATTTATGCATAACAATAATTTGATGTCTTTGCCATATATCGATGGCCTTTCACATACATTTTCAAGAATTAATAAGAAAACATGGAATAAGGACAATTTTTCGAACTCAGAATAAAATAAATAATAAAATTATTAAAAAAGGAAAAGACAGACTCGCGAAAGAAGACAATCAAGATTTGGTTTATGAAATAAAATGTGGTGATTGTGAGCTGTGTATGTTAAGTGAGACCAAAAGAAAATTAAAGACTCGAATCAAAGAGCACGAGAGCAACATACGTCATGCGGCAGCAACACACACAGTTATCACGGATCATCATTATAAAATGAATCATGATTTTGATTGGAACAATGCCAAGATTCTAAATAGCGAAAAAAACTACCATAAAAGACAGATAGCAGAAATGATAAATATAAAATCACGTAAGAACAACATCAATAAACAAACTGATACTGAAAAATTAAATGCAAATTATGATAAATTATTCAATAAAATCTTCAAATAAAGTACATAAATTCATACTTGAATGAAAAAGAGGAAGATAAAAGGGAAAGGTGTTTTTCGAAGATTTCTTATCACAATAATAAATAATAAAATAATAAGTAATCGCAAAATTGTTCTGGGGAGTAGTAAAATTTGGTTTTATAAAATTTGCGGTATGAAAAATAATAAATTTGTAAATATTCCTATTTGTTTTTCTTTTAACTTAGATCCCTGATGAGGACCGTAAACAAGCTCGAAAGCTTGAAAAATGAACAAATATATAAAAAGTCTTCAAGAAAATAAAAATGAGTTTCATTTCGATTTAATTGGAATTTTGAATAAACATTGGCTCCGATGATCGACACTAATGTTTGACAAATTTTTAAAGAAATTCATTGGAACAGATGTGTAGTTACAGTGGATAGCAAGTAAAACACCTCCACCTAGTTTGCTGTCTGAACTGTCACATCGAAAAACATTGAAGTTGTTCAAATCAAATAACTCAGCTGACACAATATTACTTTTCAACCAAGATTCAGTAATAGCAATAGCATCAATACTAAAAAGAACATCAGAATCAGAAAAAGTAGAAATCTTTTAATTGAAGCCACGCATATTTTTATCATAAATTTCAAATAAACATAAACAATTTTCGTTTACTCGGATTGTTGAGAATGTTACTGGCGTTCCAATCGAGTAGAGTGAAGTTGAGTGGATGATCACAGGATGACCGTCGCCATACGCAATTTTCAATTTGGACTCTCCCCTCTCTCGACGCTCGTGAAGATCTTGGCGAATTCTCCGCAACTCCAGAAGTTGAAAAGGTGTTCGATCTAGTGATATTGAGATCACATCGAGTGGTGCCGGAAACGCCTCTTTGCTTTCGCGCCTCATAGTCAGATATGCATTCCAGACGCTTGCAGCTTTTGCATTCGATTTGAAGACGATTTTGACTGGCCGTGGACGAGTGTGCACTGTTGTGTGTTTTCCTAATCTGGTAGAGAAATGTTGGGGAATCAACTGATTTGGCAGTAGAACCTGACAAAGGTCAGAGAAAAACCTTCTCTATTATCATTCAATTGTGCAGACGGCTCGGGAATGCCGAAAACAATAATATTCTTCTTATGGGCTTCCCTCATTTCCATTTCTCGTAGAGTTGAATGCGGATCGATTGTGTAGGTTGGAAGGTTCGAAGAATCACTGTTGGCACTTTTCAAGGCTGCAATATCTTGCTCCAAAACATCAACACGTGTTATCAGATTGGACGAGTTGGTTTCAACGACTTTCAGACGAGTGTCAACATTAGAAACGAATTTCTGTAACTTATCTAGCTTTTACTCCACAACAGCAATCTTGTCATTGAAAGCCGAAACGAGCGTCTTGTTTTGGTCGGAGAATAAGGCCTTGAGCTCATCGCGTGCGAAAGGGACCGACGCTGAAGTTGATAGATCTGGATGAGCAGTTAACTGTGTTCCACAGCACTTTTGAAATGAACCATCCTGCAATTTTTTGGTCTTTGACGCACAACTTTTGTGATAAGGTGCTTTGCACGAACTACACCGCACAATTTTCCCGGCAGAAACTACAAAGTTCGAACACACACGGCAAAGTCATTCACTGTCCGAGACTTTCGTTCTGTACTCACTTTCATTATACATCATGTTATATTAGTTGTAATATAACAAATACCGAAACAAGAGTTTGCCTTTTAGAAAAATGAAAATATTTTTAACAGTCAGAAGACTACTCAGCGAAAATTTCAGGTTAGCTCGAGCGACACAAAAACACGTCCACTCAGTCCGACTGCCCAAGCGCGACTGTATTGTTGTTAATTACTTTTCACTTCACAACACGAATGATCGACACGCTCGATAACTTTCGTTGTTGTTCAATACGGACTTGATTAAAAGAACTCAAACCTTTCAGCAATGAAAAAGCTTTGCGACTCAAAAACAGTATTAAGCATTGTGAATAAACTATAGATTTGGTTAATTGAGTTGAAAAAATCGTTAATAATTGAAATGTTTCGCCAAGATCACTGAACTGTACCAGAGCTTACTATCTACGACGCGCTTGACGCGTGGATCGCGCCGTCTTTTATACCTCCCCATAAAACCAAATCTTGACATCAAGATCTACTCAAGATTCTTGACCTGTACTTGAGCAAGACTTGAGATGTTAACTTAGGTTCAAATGGAAGTCCAGATTCTTGGCGACGACTTGATCAGGATATGACAAATATATTTCCAGAATCTTGAGCGAGACTTGATCAATTATGAGAAATAGATTTGCCCAAGCCTTCATCAAGAATCTTGGACCAGAATCTTGCACAAGTCTTGTGTGATACTTGAAAATATTTTTCTTACGCTTTAGACATACATTTTTTTTTCGTTGTTTTTTCTTCTAAGAAAATTGTAATTTCACAACAGCGGCATCATACTTAAAGAGGTAGGGGGGGGGATGCTTGACAAACCACCTTCCCTTGTAATTTGTCTTGTTTTTTGTGAAGCTACATGTGTGTGTCGAGATCGAATGAGAACCAAAAATTTTCCTTTAAGATTTTGTAAAATTTAGAAGGAACTTGATTTTATGCATCTAATTCGATAACAATAAATGAATCAAATTTATTACCAAAAATGTCATGCATAAATTTCGTTTGAAATATTGATTAAAATTATAATCCAAAAGCGAATTTTTCAGATTGAATTAATTGATTTTGATTCAAATGAGTAGAATTTGAATCCATTTCAATTCATAATGGTCAGCAGAGAGTTAAAAACATTTTTTCTTAAAAACACTATATACTGAAATAGCTCAGGTAGCATAGTAGACCAGTTTCAACGCCACTGGTCTCATGTTCGTGACCAGTCCGAAGCAAGGATTTTGTTCATTTTATTCAGGATGGAACTAATTGCGTTTTTCAGGTGTTACCGTAAACAACAACGTTACTAACTACACATGTGCAACTAGTTTAAACGATCTAACAATCTTTATTAGTGTTTAATTTTTGATATTTAATTTTTGCCTCAAGATTCTGGGGCACGTCTTGATTAAGTCTTGCAGTCAGTTAATTAATGGGATTAGTCAAGAATCTTGACCAAGACTTGAGAAATATTGCGAAATAGATTTACCCAAGGGTTGCTCAAGATGTCTCAAGAATCTTGGGCACATCTTGATCAAGTCTTGCCGTGAGTTGGTTTAATGGGTCAAAAAGCTGATGAATTTCCAAGAGCCCATCTTTAAATATACATCATCTTATAGGAAAAAAGATAAGCTTTCATTTGAAACAACTAAAAAAAATCCCAAAAATGTCCCATCCCAAGAAAAATCGACAGAAATAATGAAATAATTGAACATAATTGCCAACTTTCATTGAAATCAGTGATGACAAGATGAGACTCTCCCCTTGTAAGGTTAAAATTTCTAACGCTCAACTGTTTAGTTTCATGTTTTTTTTTTGTTTTACAATGTATTAAGTTTGTTTGTAGAAATAAATCAAATTAATTTAATAATATACTTGGAGGGCTTCGCCCCACTGCGTGCTTCACGCGCAAACCCCCATTTAGTATTAGTTTCAGGTAGTTTTCATTCAACAAAAATTTTTTTAATAAAGTAACTACATTTAATGATTAGTTCTGAGTATATCCTCTCCCTCCTACACTTCACATCCATCTTTTTACTTCCACTCTCCTTCTCACATCCCCCTTTTTCTTCTCCCCTCCTCTTCTCCGATTTAATGTATATCAATTCTACTCCTTCCCCTCCTTTTTTATCCTTCTCCTTCCCTCCTCCCTTCTTTCTCTCTGCCATCCTTCCCCTTCTCACCCCTCCTCTGCTTTCCCCTCCACTCTACGATCCATTCAGTTTGCCATGGAAACCGTTGCTCCGGCAAGTGGCAGGCTCGGGGAAGGGGAGGGGAGAAGAAAAAGGGGATGCGAGAAGGAGAGTGGAGGGAAAAAGATGGATGTGAAGGGCAGGAGGGAGAAGAGGGGGAATCAGTGGAAGAGGAAGGATGGGGGGTGGGAGGGGTTGAAGGGAGGGATTGGAGGAGAAGGAGGCAAGGGATAGGAATGTGAGGAAGGGGAGGGGAGGGTGATGATGGGAGGGGAGGACAATGAGGGATGGGGAGGGTAATGAGGGGAGGGGAGGAATGAGGGCAGGGAAGTGTGGGGAGGGACAGGAGGGGGAGGAAGGGAGGGATGAGAGAGGAAGGAGGAGAGGAGGATCGACACGGCGGCGAAGGCAGCGGGGGTCAAGTTATTTGAGTTCACTTCAATCCATTTGAATTCATTAGAGTTAGGTTAGGTTAAGTTAGGTTATGAGCATTGGGCTACAGCGGCGGGGGCGGCATGGACAAGAAGTTTTTTAATAATATAGAGATAAATATTTCGGTAAATGATTGTAAAATGCACAACTTTTTTTTGAAACGAATGTATTTTCATTATAAAATCATGTACACTAGACTTTCCTAACGTTACGACTCTTGGGGCTGAAAGCGCTCCTTAAATTACTAACAATGACGGAACACTCTGATTGGCTACTCATCGTGCGAGTGACGTGCAACCAATAGAAACTGTTGACATTCGTAAAGTAGAGAGTTGATGATCCGTAAAGTGTAAAGCGATGTTAAGAAGGGAACGTCAAAGTTTGGCAAGTTGAGTGTATTAAAATCATCTAATTTTCAGTAAAACGATTTTGTAATTTCTTTTTTTCATAGTTTCTGAACAAAGTATTTTTTACGAAATTTCTATAAAAAATTTTTTCCACAAAATATTAGGTTTCGCGGAATATCGGTGGAGGCCAGGGCCCACCGGGCCCTATGGCTGGCTACGGGCCTGGAAATACTGTATGACAGCTCACGGCAGATTTTTTTGCGCCGTACACGCTGGAGTCCAAAGTTGTCATCTGATTCACAAAAAGAATTTCTTTATGAATCAGCAGACTTTCCTCGAGTGTATGAATTATTAAAACCTATAAAAACCCGTTTAAAAGTATTTAACGGAATCAGGCTCCGTATATATTGAACCATGGTGAATCAATCAAAATCAATGAGAAATGATCTAGTCAGTTGGAATCGATTTTCGAATTCATGGCCCTTGGCCTTTACCCTACAGAAGAATTTTTCGCTTCTCAAACACTAAAAGGAGCGTTTCAAAATACGTTTCGACATGGACAAATAAAGTGTTCCAGGTCAACAAGTAGGCTGTAAATGACAATCGGTGAAGCTAAAGATGGGCTCTTTTGGCTCCTTGGAAACTCAGCTAACCAGAAAGAGCCTCCCATCCTTTCCCCTGCTGACTGTCATTTTCTCCAGCCTCCGTGTCGACCTTCAATGCTTCATTTGCCATTTCAAAACAGTTTTGATACGCTCATTTTTACTGTTTCCGAGGCAATAAGCATCGTGTGCACCTTACACGAGTTCTCAATCGGCTGTTTTTGCCCCTAGCTCAACAATATACTATTTTGCCTCTCACACATTAAAAATGAGCGTATTTAAACACTTTACGACATACACAAATGAAGAATTTCAGGCCAACACGCAGGCTGTCGACAAATGACTGTCGGCAGGGAAAGGGGAGGTCCTTTTAACCCGCCGAGTTAAACCCAGCGGACTGAATGGGCCCCCCCTTACCCCTGCCAACTGTCCTTTTCTCCAGCCTCCGTGTTAACCTTCAATACTTCATTTGCCATGTCAAAACAGTTTTGATATGCTCATTTTTACTGTTTTCGAGGCAAAAAGTATCGTTTGTACCTCGGAGCAATAACACTCGTTCTAAATCGGCCGTTTTTGCCCCTAGCTACAGAATATACTATTTCGCCTCTCAAGCATTAATCATGAGCAATTCTAACCCGGTTTCGACCGACAAATATGGTGTATTTCAGGCCAACACGCAGGCTGTCCAACAATGACACCCGGCGAGGTGAAAAGCGGGCTCTTTCGGCTCCTTTCGAACCTGGCGGGCTCGAAAGTACCCCCCTTTCCCTGCCAAGTGTCATTCTCTCCAGCCTCCGGTCGACCTTCAATACACCATATTTGTCGGTTGAAACCGGTTTAGAACTGCTCATAATTAATACTTTCGAGGCAAAAAGTATCGTGTGTACCTCGGAACAATAACAGCCGATTAGAACTCGTGTGATTGCCGCATTCGCTTATCTCAGGCGGCAAACCTCACACTCGTTTTGAATCGGTTGTTTTGTTCCTAGCTACACAATATACTATTTTTCCATAGTGCAAACGATTTTTTTTATCATAGCGGAAGAAAAAGTCGACTTTTTCCCGCGAAGTAGGCAAAAAAGTGATAGGCATTTTAGAACACTATGATAAAATAGTACATTACGTCCCAGAGCACATCCGTGCCTGTTACGTGAGGTATTTTATGCCGTGATAAACGAGAAGTCACGTCAAAATGTCAGTTTTAAGGTTAAAACAGCATAAAATAAATTTCTCCCTCGGGTGAATATACCCCCCCCCCCCCTGAGAAACATATTTTTTCCCTAGATGCAAAATGTACTATTTTCCAGGTTATGGGGCTCCGAAACAAAATATCCTCTTCCGCCCCACGTGCCCTTGTTGTGATATTGAACTGAATTATTTTTTTAAAAAGCTCACAAGCCTTAAGAAAAAAAAAAAAAAAGAAGAAAAAGAAAAGGAACGGAAACCATGTGGGAAATAAAGCAGAGTTTATGTTGGAGAATCTAAAAATATTTGTTTTCGGGAAATCCAAATGCAATTCTGATCGAAAACTCACCATGTTTATAATATATATGGAACCTAGATATTTACGAAGAATTCAATAAAGAAATTGTGCTGAAAAATTGACGAGATTTTGTGTTGCAAATATTACTAGACTTATAGTCGAAAAATATCGTGCTCAAATGTTGAACTGCTTTTGCGGCCGATTATTTACATGAATTTTCAGTTGATGATAAAATAGTATATTTCATATCAAAGGGCCTAGCAGCGTCTTTTCATGCGCGACGGCAACATTCTCGGAACGAGGGAATGCCGAGAGCCGTAGGCCCGAGGTAATTCTACGAGTTTCGAGAATGTTGCCGTCGCGCGTGAAAAGGCTCTGGCCCCGTAATACGAACTTTACTTTTCTTGGTCGGCGTTTGAAATGAGTGTGTTGGCGCGCAGCGGAGTGAAAAGGGGATTCTTACGCTTAATCCGCGAGCAGCCTAACATACTCTTTTCAAACGCTGATCATGAAAATGTTTTTTCACTTCAACGCCAACAAAAATGAATATGCAGTTTGTAACTGTTTTTAATCCTCATTAATCACAAATAAGAGACGACAAATGCATTATCATTTAAATCATCTTTTTTGATGATCGTATTGGGAACCCGAAAATATTTCGAACAGAAATTTCAACTTGATATCCAGATTTCAACGACTTTACTGTTTTTATAGTTTTATTTGAAGCTGGACTTTTTCTGGGGTAAGCAGAACGTTTTTTATTTCGAGTATTATTTCATTAGAATATAATAAACATTTATTCAACTTTTTCCAGCTTTCACACACTTCGGTAAAATGTTCGTAAGATATAAAATTATGAATTTACTAATTATTATGAAGTTGGTATTCTAACCTAAAATACAGTTGAACTGAACGAAAAAAAAATTAACGAAATTGACTACCCGCTACATACTTAGTTGTTACCATTAAAATTGAATTTCCTTTGCCTCCGCCGCCGTGTCGATCCTCCTCTCCTCCTTCCCCTCTCATCCCTCCCTTCCTCCCCCTCCTGTCCCTCCCCACACTTCCCTGCCCTCATTCCTCCCCTCCCCTCATTACCCTCCCCATCCCTCATTGTCCTCCCCTCCCATCATCACCCTCCCCTCCCCTTCCTCACATTCCTATCCCTTGCCTCCTTCTCCTCCAATCCCTCCCTTCAACCCCTCCCACCCCCCATCCTTCCTCTTCCACTGATTCCCCCTCTTCTCCCTCCTGCCCTTCACATCCATCTTTTTCCCTCCACTCTCCTTCTCGCATCCCCTTTTTCTTCTCCCCTCCCCTTCCCCGAGCCTGCCACTTGCCGGAGCAACGGTTTCCATGGCAAACTGAATGGATCGTAGAGTGGAGGGGAAAGCAGAGGAGGGGTGAGAAGGGGAAGGATGGCAGAGAGAAAGAAGGGAGGAGGGAAGGAGAAGGATAAAAAAGGAGGGGAAGGAGTAGAATTGATATACATTAAATCGGAGAAGAGGAGGGGAGAAGAAAAAGGGGGATGTGAGAAGGAGAGTGGAAGTAAAAAGATGGATGTGAAGTGTAGGAGGGAGAGGATATACTCAGAACTAATCATTAAATGTAGTTACTTTATTAAAAAAATTTTTGTTGAATGAAAACTACCTGAAACTAATACTAAATGGGGGTTTGCGCGTGAAGCACGCAGTGGGGCGAAGCCCTCCAAGTATATTATTAAATTAATTTGATTTATTTCTACAAACAAACTTAATACATTGTAAAACAAAAAAAAAACATGAAACTAAACAGTTGAGCGTTAGAAATTTTAACCTTACAAGGGGAGAGTCTCATCTTGTCATCACTGATTTCAATGAAAGTTGGCAATTACGTTCCTTTTGGCATCCTTAATGAGACCCCAAAAACCATTCGCGCCAACGCTCGATAGTTTGTTCAAATAATCTAACTTGTACCGCTACGATCTACGTGATGGTCTTCCATGCAGCCAGGGTAAAAATAACGTAAAATAATTAAAACGGTTGAAAAAAAAAAAGAAAATAAGAAAAATTTAGAAAGATAGCATCGAAAAAAAAAAATTTTCAACATTACACATTTAGCGCTTGCGGCGTACTGGCTACGACTGCTGGCTGCGGTGAAGGGCATCATGCAGATCGCAGCGGTACAAGTTAAATTATTTTAACAAACTATCGAGCGTTGGCACGAATGGTTTTCGAGGTTTCATTAGGGATGCCAAAAGGAACATAATTGCCGACTTTCATTGAAATAGGTGATAACAAGGTGAAACCTTCCCCTTGTTAGTTTGAAAATATTTTTCTTTATTTAGAAAATTGATAATGCAACATGCTTCACCTTGCTCGGGGATGAAACCATGGATACATCAGGCACTAAACAAATGTCAGTAAGTACCCTGGCAAAGGCTCGGGGATGCAAGAGGAACGCAAAAAGCACGGAGTTCCATGCCCTTTGCGTTCCAACTCCGTCCATTTTCCGTCCTTTGATAAGTTCTCCTAAATTTCACGCAGCAGTGTGTCTAGTTTTTGATAGTACACGGAGAGAAATTTTTGCTTCCAGCAACCAATCATATAGTAAAATATGGACCGACCAAAGTTTTGGGCATGAAATTCAAAGTTTTGGTTATGACAACCAAAGTTTTCGTTATTACAACCAGAATGAAATTTTCGTAATGAAAACTTTGGTTGAAGTAACCAAAATTTTGGTTATTATAACGAAAACTTTGGATAATCCATATTTTACTAAATGATTTGGTTGCTGTAACCAAACTTTTCTTTCCGTGTATATAAAAAGAATGTCCTTTTTTTCGCTATTATATAGTTGATAATTGTATTCTTACATGTATATTTTGACATGAACAATTAAATTATTCTTTAATGATTAAATGAAAACTGTTTCTTTATGAACATAACACCACAAATAGCTATTTCAGGGAAAAATTTATAGGATTTTATCATGATTGCTGAAAAAACAGCATGAAACGGAAAAATGAGGCAAGGAGCACACAAAGAGGACGGAGTTCCGTCCCCGGACCTTTGCCAGGGTCTCAGATACCTCGACTTTGACAAAGACTTGCAAACACTGATTATTTGTAAAGATTTTGTAGGATTTGTACCAATTTACAACCGGACTTCTGAAAAAATAATTGAAGCTCTCCAGATAATTTGTAAAGAGTTGAACCTCAAAATGTAAAAATGCATTGATCTATGTTACGATGGAGCACATAACATGCCTCGTCATGTCAGTGGCGTCCAGGCGAGAATGAAGAATCTGTACTCATTGATGATGTACGTTCATTGTTCATAGCCATCGTTTGGACCTCGCATTGTCAAATGCCATGTCAGTTCCACTTGTTCGGAATTGTCTTGAGATTGTGAACGACATCGTGAACTTATTTAGAAATCATGCCTATATCATCGGTTGATGAATAATGTTGTGCAAAAAGTTTACTCAGGGGATCGATGTCATCCCCTTATTAGAGAAAAACTGCTCTAGTATTATCAATATCCTCACTCTAATTTTATTTGGCAATCACGCACATACATATCAATTGTCAAACAAAAGCGTCAATTGCAGTAGATAGAATTTGAAATTTCGCGATTTCCTTGCTGCCATAATCTCGAGAACCTCATTCGGATCGATACCTAAGTTTTTATTAATTGACAGTACAGCAAGTGCACTGAGTCTTTCATTGCCCGTTGAGTTATTTAAGTAAGTTTTGATTCTTTTCAGTGTCGAAAATGACTTTTTTACAAAAGCGGAGCGCAAACTGCGGTTATTGCACCGCTTTTGTAAAAAATAATACGTGCATCTTGGAGAGAACGGTCGTTCGCTCCTCGTACGAATTTTTTTAAAACAGAACCTACCTCAAATCACCATAATGTAAAGGTTCAATTTATTAAATTTCTTTAAATTCTAAACTTAAATCTGTAATTTTTTCGAATAATATTTTTTTACACAAGTATTTCACAAAACTTTTTTCAACACAAGTTTTGACTTTGAAAACTGGCGGTCTACTACTGAATAATTGAAAACAGTCTTTCAGATATTTTTTAAGTCTAAGATTAATTTTTTGGTTTGAATTTTGTTACAATGTGAATAATCATTAATTCATAAATTGTTCCTCTGATTGTCTTTTGAAACATTGTCATTATTCAAAACTCTTTTAATATTGCGATAGACACAAAAAATTCGTGCAATAAATATTTTTAAAAATAGTTTGCTCTAATACTTTCATAGGAACTTTTGTCATTTCTTAATACACTGGAAAAGTATTACAGAATCTCCCTTAGGGTACGACGAGTTTATTGGAAATAGGTATTTTTTCTTATGTAAGATTTTCCATGACCCCCTCTCCCACCCTCGTAAGATTTCGTAAGATCCGGTTAAATCCTCCCCCCCCCCCCTAAACGTCTTACGTAATTTATGGACGGCCCCTAAGAGGAGCAATGTTTGGGATTCCGGGAGTTTGTTTTATTCTTTTATATTATAGTATTACTTTGATTATTTCTGGTCGTACCTTAATTATTTTTTTATTTTGTTTCGTTATATTTCACTCGTACCACAATAGCATTGTATATACACTCAACGCTTGGGACAAGCCAAAATCCGGGTCTTTTTTGCAAGTCCCAAATGTTTGCCTTGGGCATTGTGAGCGCTCGAGTTCTTGAATAAATCTGAATAATCTCGAAAAATCGCTTTTCTCTCAGGTCCCTGCTTTTTAACATATCTTAGGATAACCGTTAGGCATGAGCTCGAGAACTGTCAGTTTAGCAGAAACAGATTTGTTTCATTGCTTGTCGCGAGATTGCATACCCCAAGCATTGTATATATTCGTTTTCTCATTTTCTTTCTTATCTTTATCTCGTAGCCTTAAAAGATTATAACATTGTTAGTCAGGTTTTAGTCAGTCTTATTTCAGTCTTCGTCCGAATGCCCCCTGCAACGGACAAAAGAGTATAAATGCAAATTCCGATCCGATGTCCTCTGTGACGGGGGCATTTCGCCATAAAATCTAACAATCGTGCATCTGTTGTAATCAAACTATCAGATTTATAATTTATAATAAATCGGAGTAAAGTGCGAATGACTTCGAGTTTCATTTAATAATTCTTTCCCGATTGCGTCGCTCAATTGAAGCTGCCGAACTTGATAATATTAAGACATTGGAACTCAATGATTCCAAGAAATTGACAAGAAGAAATTTGAAACGACAGAATAAGGGTTGAATGTGTTGAATTTAATTCAGATTCTAATTACTCTAAAATTTATATAAAAAATGAAATGAATGTTTTGGGTAATTTTTAGTTATGCTCACTCTGATAACATAAACGTATAAGATCCGATGCTTACATGGAAGTTTTGAGTTGAAAAATTAATAATTTCTCTATTCACAAGTCAGTGTGCATAGTAAATCTCAAATTCAAGAATTTTTATAACATATAAATGAAGCACTACTCAAAATGGAAAATATGTTTGTTTGTGAATTCGAAGGTTATATAGCTTGAATTCTAGATTTTCTATTTTCAATGAATTTCGATCATGACGTTTCAAAGATTCTGTCGAATTCCCGATTAAAGATTTATTCAAAGTTACAGCTCATTATAGTCGGTAGTTGAAGAATATTAACAATTCATGAATTGATATGTTAGAAAACAAAATTATTCGAAAAATTGCAACTTTAATGCCAAAGCTGGAAAAATCTCGAATATTGTATGGTATAAACTGGCTTTTATTTCTTTGAATTTAAAATCTTTAACATTAGAACTGAAAACTTCGATACAAGTAGAATATCGAAAGCAGGGTTAGTTTTTCATATTTCCAAGTATCTTAGTATGTATCAACAATATGAAATCTTCGGTTACGCAATCAATTTTTTTCAATTTTACTCAATTTTTCATATCTATTATTATGCAGACTCTTGACATCACTCTTCAATAATGGCGTATAGAATAAAATTTACTGATACGATTGCTTTATGATATTTTGTACAGGAAACCATTCAAAATGGATTCATCGGATAGTAGACACCGGGTGAGCACGAATATTTCATCTTAGAAAAAAACATTTATTTGGGAGATTGAAAATCTTTCCCGAGTTGAGAATAAACTATCGAGAAATTTGCAACATGGAAACATTTTGTTGGAAGGTATCGGAGAGGTTTATGGAATGCTCGAGAGATACGAACGAAAAAAATCAATGGATCAGCGTTATCGCCTAATAACATCTTATGATTACGTGGCTTCCGTTGATTTGAGTATCCCGATCATTTCTCTTTTGAAAGTGATAGTTGACGTTAATATTACGGGATACTCCCAGAAAACAAAATCGAATGTGCCAAACGAAGACGGTATTAAAATATCTGTCAGGTCTGTACAGGAAGACATGAACGACCCTCGGTGTGATAAAGACGAATTTTTTAAAGCCTTTAACGAGTTTGAGATGGAAATCAGCGTTACCATTTTGAAGCCAGAAGAAAGTCGATCTATTGAACAACCGTTACCATTGCCTCAACTGCACCCGATTGACTTCGTTTCTCAACTTTATACTTGGAAAAACCTTTCAGACCTTACAATTGAAGTGAAAACATCAACTTTTGCAGCTCATGAATTGATCTTATCCGCCGCATCCGATGTGTTTGCCAAAATGCTTGAATCAGGCTTTTCAGTGAATGAAAGTGGCCATGTTTTCATAACGGATATTGAACCTGAAGATTCCGAGCAGCTACTTACGTACATTTACACGGGAACCCTAGTAACGGGAGTCCGAGAGTCCACTCTCGGAACTCTCTCGGACAATTATCCGGGATAGTTTCGAGAGACTTGCATATGCATTTCATGGTTTTTCAAGTCGCTGATCATGAATCTGAGGTCAAATTTGGTAAATTACTTTGCTTAAACAATTTGTATTAACAAATTATGAAAAAAACAATATTCCCCACACGGCACAGCAAGCTTTCAACAAACTTTCATGTGAAACGTTTCAACATTTCAGAAAGCTCTTCGAGAGCTTGCAATGTCCGCCCGTAAGCTTCTGAACGATTGCTGAAGGTTTCTGATGCCTTTCGGTAGAAAGGTTTATTAGTGAAAGTTTCGGAAAGGTTTCACTTATAAACCTTTCTACCGAAAGGCATCAGAAACCTTCAGCAATCGCTCAGAAGCTTACGGGCGGACATTGCAAGCTCTCGGAGAGCTTTCTAGAAGGTTGAAACGTTTCACATGAAAGTTTGTTGAAAGCTTGCTGAAGCTTACTGTGCCGTGTGGGTCACTATGATGCATATGCTTTTCAAGGTTTTTTAGGTCGCTGATCATGAATCTAACGTCAAATTCGGAAAGTTATTTTGTTTTAATCATTTTTATTAACAAATTACGAAAAAAACAATATTCACCAAGATGCATATGCTTTTCATGATCAGCGGCCTAAAAAACTATGGAATGCATGTGCAAGTCTCTCGGAACTCTTTCGGACAATTGTCCGAGAGAGTTCCGAGCTACTTCCGAGAGAGTTCCGAGGGAAATCGCTCGGAACTCTCTCGGAGCCCCGTCGCCAGGGAACGTATACCAAATTATTTGCACGAAAATAAATAAATAATACGAAATGGTTGTTTGTTTTAAAGTAAATGATCGTAAAAGCTTCGAAATTTTTATATTCGGATAATTGTATTTGAAAAAATGTTCGTTTAAAAATGTATCATCCCAAATCATGTTTTGTACAAAAATCCTTCGTAAACGGTCTCTCGTATAAAACGCCTGTCATTAAATGTACGATGAGTAATTGTGCTTTGAAATTTCGTGCGTTTTGAAAAGATGACACTGCATTTTTCTTTCTTTATTTTTAAATGATTTGTATTCGAATCATATTAATAGTTTGACAATTTTCATGTCGTTTTTGAAAGGTATTTTCTGCGAGCGTCCCTATGCCGTAATCAGTTAAGATTGTCAGAGTCAAAGTAGGAAGTTTTTTTTTGTTTTCCGACATTTAAATTAAACTTTCAAATTCTACTTTATAAACACATATGGAAATAACGGCCTTTTCCTCACCAAAATCGCGAAGTATGATACATGGAATGCAAATATGAACAAGAGATAAAAATAACATTGTATCTGTAACAAAAAAATTGGAGCGTGTTGAATCAACACGCGTTAGAAGTAAAACTTTTAGTGCTGCTCTCTTTAAGGTTCAGATACGTAGATTTTTATTCTTCTCGCCTTTTTTAGTTCTAAGAAATCCGTCAATTTTTCTGTGTTATATTTCCCTCGTTTTTTAACTGTAAATCAGTTATAAAATTATTTCATTCTTAATTATGTGAATTTTTGCGATTTGTAACATTTTGTGATTTTGTAAGATTTTGTGACCTTGTGGCATTTTAATGATTTTGTGACATTTTGTGTTTGTGACATTTCGTGCTTTTGTGCCATTTTGTGATATTTTGGATTTTTCGCGATTTTGTAACATTGTGATCTTGCGACATTTTGTGTTTTTGTGACATTTTGCGATTTTGTGGCATTTTGTGACATTTAGTGTATTTGTGATATTTTGTGATCCGTCATGAGCCGTTTAATTATATGGTAGATTTTACTTACACTATAATCGGGAATGCCAAACTTTGTACGATGTCGTTTTTGTTTGCGGCAAGTGCCATCAGGAACTTCCAGTTTTTCCATATATGTTTACCCTCTCACTCTTACAGAATCTCAAAATTCCTCCCTACACTCGGACTTACATCTTACAGTCTTACAGATTACAGGCTTACAGTTTACAGTGTTATATGTTACAATGTAAAATCTCCAAGTTACTCCCTACATAAATTCTACTCGTAGAATAAATTATACTCCTGAAAAGCGATAATGCTGCCCTAAAATATCACTTTAATATTACACTCTTACATCTTACAGTCTTACAGTTTACAGTGTTACATGTTTCAAAATTTCCAAGTTATTCCCTTAATAAGTTTTATTCTAGAATAAATTACATTCCTGAAAAAAAAATAATGCCGCCTAAGAAGTTTTACTTCTTTTTTTGTTTTATTTTAAATTATTGTAATAAACCAGCATAACCGTAATTGTGTGTTAAGAATTTGATTTCATTATCTCTCGGAAAATTTTCCCCTGGTCCTAGGTAAAACAACGGGGGTTTTCAGGGTCAATTAGAGCCGTCGCTTTTATTGGTCCTGTCTGTACGAGCAACTTGGCTCTTCACATTACAGTAACCAGGCTGCTGTGAAAATATTACTATCAACAAATTTTTTTCTATCAGGTTCACCTGCTTCAAATAAAACACCCTTATTAATAACGATAAATTATTTATACCCGCCAACTATTCAAATTTTCGCCGTTGTTATTTTCGTTAATATTTCAAAATTTCGATATTTTCGATTATCGTTCGAGAAAAGCCGATATTTGACGATATATCGGATTAAGAAATATCGGCGATATTATCGTCATTATCTTTTTTAAAATATCGATGTATCGATAATCGTTAGGAAATTGCCTAGGCCCATTAACTAAGTAAAATCATGTTCCAACTAGAAATGTATGTCTCTCGAACAAATGTTTTATTTATAAGACTGAAAGAATCTAGCGAAAGTATTTTGCAGGTTGTGGCAATAAAACTTGTCATGTCTTTAATTGTTGGGAAATAGGAATCGTCGTTTAATTAGAAGGGTTGAATAATGAAAAAATTCGATACAAATATTCGATATATTTTCAGTATAGTAATTTATATAAAGTGAAAGCCGTTCGTTTCCGATTCGTGTCTACAAGCGTGTTTCACGCGTGAGTATTGAATGTCAACAAATAAAGTACGATGGCAAGCTTTCATGGCATATTTCGTCGGCAATCGATCGCATGGGAAAAAATGTATTTGAATTAAAAATGGATTGTTCAACGACTTGAAAACTTATTGAGAGAAGATAAATGCCTGCGCGTTTTTGGCATTCAATGAATTCTTGTGACATCATGAACCTCACGAAAAACAGCTTTGACAGAGAGGGAACCAGGAAGTTGGTAACATAGATGACGAAAATTCGATTCTCGACGTCGACGCATATGTACACGATTGCACTCAAGTGACGGAATACAGTAATATTCACGGAATCTATACATTCACCAGAACGGCTTTTTCGCACGTCCAGGGAGATAAGGCATCTGTGTATTTCGCGGAACCCATCCATTTTTCATCGCACGCGATATTTCATGGAAAAATTTTAAAAATTGGTAATCCTCATTTTTGGTAAGAAAATACACGTACAAAAATCGACGGGTTTTATATTGCTTGAATAGATTTCAAAGAACCACAAGTTCCGGCCCTTTCCAGGTGGAATAATACTTTCCCAAAAACATTTTCACAAAAAATAGAATGAAAACATCTCGAACATTTCAAAATTTTAGATTCAAATTTAAGGATATAGATAATCAGAGAAAATATAAGAACAAATTTGCAGGAATTGTTTCAAAACTCACACATGGCTCTTTGAAACCCATTAGCGTTAGTCGCAATTATTTCAGCATTTTTAAATTGTCAGGCACGGCTGTTTTCGAGCCTCACACTTGTCATCGCTAAATCATTCGTTACTCCGAGCTCTCCGAACATCTTAAGAACCTACGCCATTACATCTCCAATAAAACAATGATCTGCTATGATTACATAATGCACTTTGTTAAAAAAAGAAAAATAGGGTTAGCAAATTTAACCTAACATTCATATATATAATATATCTCACACGCACAAAAAAATAAACGACGGTTAATCTATGTACAATGGAGGAAACCCATATAAAGTCTGTCACAGTACTTTTGTCTTAAACTTAAACCTATGCCGTTCGGCTCACAATATGAAAGTACTCTCGATTTTTATTTTAGTTTTTTTTTCATTATTTGGACAGTCGCACCTCGAAAAATGCTGTGTTACGGTTACCTAAATGAAGCTTGGTCACTTCGGATTACTGGTCTCTGCGATGTTGTATTTTTATAAATCTAAATCAGCTCAAGTATCATTTTATAATCTACGATTTCGTTGTAAAAAATATTGTGAACGCTTAAAATTTGCCTTTTATTCTTCGTGCATGTAAACTTAAAATGTAAGGTGATAAAAATAATTTCGAAATGTAGGTAACTTTTTTTCAACGTCACTGCATTCAGTCGCATTCATTGATGTATAAAAAACTGCAGCCTTAAAGATTCTGTCCAGTGCTTATAATAATTTAAAACAAAGTGAGTTTTCACTTTCAAGATTCTCGCTTTTCACCGCATCAAAAGCAATTAGCTTATCAATATTATGTTCGTACTTTTCTTGTATTCCCAGTTCATCATGCTTTTTTTAATCAAAAAGACAGAAACAACATATGCGACATGTATATGACTTCTGTGACATATTTATGACATGTGTATGACGTAAGTAATGTATTTGTCACACAAGTGTTTTTAGATGGACATATAAATGTCAATGGTAATTACATTTATGACACATATTGTGTATGTCAAATATAATCCATTTAAATCTCGTGTATATGTACCAATGATGTCATATATGTCGTTTATGTGTTTTATAGGTGTCAAATATGAGTCATTATTTCATTTCAACAAACTTGAATTTCTTTAGAGAGATGATCGTTAAAAATTTTTTATTTGAAAATTTGAAGCAAAAAACGTTTGTCACTAGTTCATTAAAAAATAATTATGCAATAATGTAATGTAATTTTATACATGTAACACATGTATGAATATTAAAAATTTTGAATCAATTTTTTGGGTCTTCAACATAAAATCGTGACAAATATTTAGAAATTTGCAGTTGTAATTTTTCACCTCAGCTTTTAGAATCTAAATCTTAAAAATTGTAATATCTGAAATTTATTTTTCCAAGTGCATTTGAGTTCACATTCAATTTCAAAATTTACAAGTGTGTATAGAATACAAAGTTTTTAAACTTGCCTACGGTGTACAAAAGTGAATATAAAAAAGCTGACTTTACCATCGACATATATAAATGGACCGCTAGTCAGCCCTTGGAGAGCCTGACGGCTTTAGAAAAGGAAAGATTTCGTAGCGCTAAGTCTGTCCTTTTGTGCTCGCTTGGTATTGGCTACTTCAATCCACGTAGCCAATACCAAGCGATTAAACAAGGATGGACTTAACTCTGAGGTAAGTCTATCTCTTTCTAATCTTGTCAGGCACTTTGAGGGCTGACTAGTGGTCCATTTATATATGTCGATGGACTTATGTTCTTGAAAAATTTTCCTCGAGATTAGTAAAACTGTCAAAAAACGACATCCTTTCATAAAAAATTACATTTCATCGTTAAAATAATGCATTATTTTGATATTAAAAATCGGTTAAGTAAAACCTGAAAGTTACCGTGCAACATGATTTTTTGGAAAATAGTTTATTGACATATTCACTTAAAAGCAAAAAATTTTCCATGGTCTAGTATAACTCAATTCAATTTTCACATACAATACAAAGAAAAAACATGAAGAACTAGATGTTTCCCAGTGCAAGAATATTTATATAACTAAATAAAGGTATGACATTTTTTTATCACATTTCCATCTTTCGATGTCGTAAAAATTTTGGTTCAAAAATATATTTTTATAATAATTAATGAAGTAAATTAATAATGGGGTAATGATGAACAAGAAATGTATCATAACGAATGATTTTAATGATAGTTATATTTTCACAGATACTATCATAAAACATGATAAAACGGCTGCTCTTAATGCAATCAAATCGATTTGTACTTAATTTAAATTATAGTCTGTACAATTGTAATTATGAGAAAAGTTTAAACTCTCAATCTCATATGTAAAATCATGCAAAGACCGATGACATACCCCACAAGTTTTCCACAATTCTGACAACACGAAATGTAACAGATTGAAAATGCAAATTTTGTAGTGCAAAAAAAAACCTGATTTGTACCAAATAGATAATCTAAATATTTTTAACAATTGAACTGCGTTTTTACTGTAGATTTATAACCAAATATTCAGAAATTTTAAATGATGGATGCGATAACGATGACCTCTACTCAGCATATGAGACATATATAGTCATATGACGTGACATAAATGACAAATATATGAAACATAAGTAATGTATTAGTCACAGACATAAATACATATTTTAGATACACACGTTGTTTTGGAATCATTTATATGTCCCAGTAAACATTCGTGATTATTTAAAGGGTCGGCGGTTAAAAGGAGCTAACCCACTTTTCAATGAGGCTCTTTTTCTCTTGCGTTTCCAATAAAAATGCACCTTATTGAAAAGTGAGTTAGCCCCTTTTGACCGCTGACCCTTCATTTGTGATCATGACATCATGTACACGGACACATGTTCGTGCATATGTATCTGCGTACATAATATCACGGTCATGAATGATCAGCAAGTTTTCAGGGGTGTTGTATGTCAAATCTATGTAATTTATACCTCACATATGTGTACCATATGTCATTTTATTTTATATATATGCCAATTACACAGTTCGGCAAAAATTGACTTTTGGATTCGGGATATTGAAATTTCATCGAAAACATGTAGGATATGTTGCCAATAAACGATTCCCAAAAGGATTTTGATCGCTCCGGTTTCCGAGTAATCAATTTTTGAAATATTTAATTTTCTCTAAAAATAAAATCCGTTATTATTGAACGATTTACATAAAATTTGACTTCTTTTATGGGTTTTCTAGGGCGATAAAACCAATCCCGCCATTATTTTCACAAACAAACCGATGTTAAAAATTTTCCAATTTTTTCAAAATTGTAAGTCTTCATCATTCGTCACGCTCACAATGGGAATAACAGGATGCTGAAATTTCCGAGTCGACTTCCAGCAGCATCTGAGTAGTGAAAGGTCTCCATCACGTTTCCAGCGTGAGAAATGATAGCCTAATAGATAGTCTAATGTCGGAAAATTTTAAAAATTTGAAATATCAGCGTTTGTGCAAAAATAATGACGGGATTGGTTTTATCGCCTTGGAAAACCCATAAAATAAATCTAATTTTATGAAAATCGGTCATTAATAACAGATTTTAGTTTTAGAGAAAATTGAATATTTAGGAAATTTTATTAAAGGCTTTAAATTCGTCCACTTTAATTAAGAGAATTGAAGTGTTTAAAAAATTAATTTACTCAGAAACGGGAGAAATTTTAACAAAATCCTTTTGGAAATCGTTTATTGGCAACCTATCCTACACGTTCTCGATGAAATTTTCTTATCCCAAATTTCATGCTGAATTGTGTTATAGGTCATTGTTCCTTACGGTAATGTGCCACAGGGTTGTTGATATTTTTAAAAATATCGATACCGATATTCATCGTTCGGAAAAAAATATCATCATAGGCCGATATTTATCATTGAAAAAATACCGATATTCCAACATATCAATAAAAAATCTGGATGTACGATATTTTCAAGAAATATCAATATTTATTACGATATTTTCAGAAAATATCGATATTTATCGTCAGTAAATATCAGTAACCGATAAATATCATCGAAAAATATCGATATTTGATGTTTTTTATCGCTATTCGATATTTTTAAAAATATCGATATCGATCAATACCGGCGATAAAAATATCATCGCAAAAATATCGATATCGTCAGCAAAAATATCGATGAAATATCAATGACCCTAGTGTGCCACGAGTTCCAGCAAAAAAATGTACTCTAGGAAGCCTGATTAAAAAATTTCAAAGTTGATGAAATTGAAAGTTTCATTGAAACGCAATCCATCATTCAAGATTTCGTCAGTTCTTTGCAACAAACTCTACAGATGTCACCTGGCTTTAAAACAATGTAAAGAGCCATTAAAATTGTTTTTAAATCGGGGAGTAAAAGCATGACCACAAGTCGAAAACGCAAAGTCTTGAGAAATAAGCAATGCATTGCTACCACGGTATTGTTAGAAAAGTTTTTTCCGGCATGAAAGTTGATAATAATGTTCATGAAAATTTCAATTTTTCAGTTTTTCTAAATAGAAAAACTAAAAACTGCTGTTATTCAATCCAATCAAACTTGAGATTTGGTAATATGGTAATTTCGCGGCATTTCTGAATATAGGAAAATTTGCCCAATAATTGATAGACCATAGGTACCAATGACTTATATTTGGCATAAGTAAGACAAACGAACGACATATATATGTTATTCAATATGTCGCATATGTCTGTTATGTTTTTTATGAGGTAAATATAGGTCATCGTTTTCTTAAGAATAATCAAATAATAAATAAAATTTTGTATTTCTTTCCAGTAAACATTCGTGATCTTTTGAGATCATGATATCATGTAGGCAGACACATCCCCGTCAACATAATGGCATCATATGATGTCATGTCATGAATGACATTATAATCACATACATATGCGGAAACACTGGTACGTCATCATAACATCATGATCACGAATAATCACGAATGTTTACCAAGATGTTTGTGCATATGTATGTATCATGATGTCATGTCATGCCATGCCATGATATCAAATCATATGACGTCATCATAATGACGTCATAAGATGCCATGGCACGACATGACATCATGATGACATACATATGCACAAACATGTGTCTATGTACATGATGTCACGATCACGAATGATCATGAATGTATACTAATTTATCTTGAAATTGTAGTCATTCGTTCCATAATTAAGAACTTAAAACTCAACATCACAATTCAAGATTTATTATGATTTCGAATATAAACTAAAAGTTTCAGAAACTTAAAATGTATAAGCATTTGCAACAGACGAGAAAAAATGGGCGGGATCGTAACTCACGAGCAGTGAATAAACAATGCCCAATTTGAAATAAAGTTTACTAAATGACCGTGATTCTGAATATTTGGCACACTCCAAATATTCAAAATCATCGTCGCTCAATATTTTTCATTTCAAAATTTAGCACTTTTGATTCACTAAACATGACTAGGAATCCAATTAGTGATTCTCGTTCGGTGTGTAGGTTTCAAATATCTATTTCCTAAATACATAGGATAAACACTAATAACCACTTGAACGTATTGTCACGATTCATGCCGAAAAAAAAATTCCAACTTGATCCACCCCAGTAAACATTCTTGATCATTCGTGATCATGACATCATATATACAGACACATGTTCATGCATATGTATGTCATAATGACGCCATTATGACATCAAATCATATGATGTGGTGGCATGACATGAGATCATAATGACATACATATGCACGTACATGTGTCTGCATACACGATGTCATGATCACAAATAATCCCGAATGTTTACTGGGAACTAGCCCTATCCGAAAAAAAAATACTGTTTGACCTTGAAATTTTCGACTCCAAAGTCATACTTACATAATGAAATGTGTAT
Source organism: Platygaster robiniae (assembly GCA_028476575.1). Taxonomy (NCBI): domain Eukaryota; kingdom Metazoa; phylum Arthropoda; class Insecta; order Hymenoptera; family Platygastridae; genus Platygaster; species Platygaster robiniae. The sequence continues at coordinate 31,083,785 of CM052019.1, forward strand.
AAATTACAAAACTATTGAAAAATTCTTTTCAGTGGGGTAAAGTCGTCGACTTACATTTGAGCATCGAGTCTTTCTTGGGCAGATTTGGGGATCACCGTAACTTTGCTGTAATGCTCGTCACCCTCGCTGACCTCGTTTTTCACGAACAAGGTATTGGGGGTGTAGGGCGATGAGCTGATCTTGAGCGGCTCTTGCAGGGCGATGTCTTTTTTGGGGCACAACCCGAGTTGGTTGACAACGTCATCGGGGCAGCTACCACTGCTGGCTTCGGAGCCAGTGGATGGCCAGTAGAGGGGCTCAGCGTCCTCTGCCTCCAAAGACTCGAAGTCGTGCTGGTCCTCTTGCAACATCTGGAACACGGACGGCGTTGGGACGTACCCTTTCGTTTTGCATTCTGTAGGCTCAAGAGGAGAATTGACCAAGTCAGGCACCGCACTGGGTTTGACGTAAGGCTTCGACGTAGGCAAGCTCTTGTTGGCGAACGTCGAAAGGAACGGTTCTTTGCACGGCTCGGTCGTACAGCTCGTAGTACAGTCCAATTTTGGTGCTTCCAGTTTTTTGAAAGACTCGATTAAAGCACCTGGCACGTATGGCCTTGAACAAAACAGAATAACAAGTTAGTAGTACTCTCAGAAAACCATATCCTATTTTTGGCAAACATAGGATGTATAAACGGCATATATGACATACATGATATAAACATTCGTGATTATTTATAATCTAAACATTGTGATCATTCGTGATAGTGACATCATGTACACAGACACATTTTCGTGCATATGTATGTCATCATGTCATGCTGTGACATCATATGACGTCATTATGACATCAAATCATATATCGTCATTATAATGACATCATATAATGTAATATCATGACATGACATCATGATGACAACACATGCACCAACATGTCTCTGCGTACATGATGTCACAATCACGAATGTTTACTGGGATAGATATGAGATACAAATGGCACATATTTAACATATATACCTAACACATTTAAATGACTTATAAACAACATAGACCTACATGCCATACACATAATTACATGTCCCCGACAAGAACATTACTCAGATGTCGTGATTCCAGTAAACATTCATGACATTATTTCTGATCATTTCTGATCACGCTGTGACATGTCACACTATGATATCATTTCGCATTCCAATGACATCATAATGTCAAATGGCGATGTCACTGGAGTGTGATATGATGCCACAACGTGTCATGGATGACATCATAATGCATCCATATGATATCAAGTTGTCATACCATGATGTCAACTGAATACCAAATGATATCAAAAAGTGACATTACATTATATTATTTGCTAATGACAAAACATATGTATGTCATATGACGTCATAGCGTGTATGCCATGACATCACATGATTGCAGTATGAAATCATGAATGTAAAAACATGTATGTCAAATATATTATATTTGTCATGAATGTGTCCTATATGTCGTATATGCCACATATATGTCATATATTTGCCACTTATATGTCATGTATGTCGTGTTATATATATGTTGTCATTATGTCGCTTATATTTTTTATATGCAGAATATAGATCGTTTCCAAAGGGAGTAGCTATAAAACGCTCTATTTCTCGTTATGTAATATTTGTTCCAATAATTTAGGTCATAATAAAAATAAAAACAGCATACAGTAGTGTGTCGTTACGTAGAACTACGTCTTTATATCACATGCTAATGTAAAATATTGAATGATTTTTGATTTCATGAAGTTGAACACTTTCGTGAAATATTTTCGTGGCATTCTAACCCCCCCCCCCCCCATTACCCACCAGACCCCCTTTCGTGACATCCTAGCCCCCTCCAAAGCCCCCCCCCCTTCGTGACACATTTTCGCGACATTCTACCCCCCCTGCAGCCTCCCCTTCGTGACACATTTTCGTGCCTCCAAACCCCCCCTTCCCCTTTTTGACACATTTTCGCGACATTCTACCCCCTCCAGACCCCCTTCAAGACATATTTTCGTGACATTCTGCTACCCCCGTATATATGTCCAAACCGAGGAGAAAGACGTAGTTGTACGTCAATTTGAATTATCTTTATTCATTCATAGAGTGCAAAATAAAAAATCATTATCAAGAATTACAAAATATAAATCAGATCAAATGAAATATAAATACACAATATAATTCATGGATGAAAAAATTATCAATGTTATTATGAAACAAAATAGATAAAGTCTTATGAGTTTCTGTAAGAATTTTTGTGTACCTCGGGCATATGAAATTCGTTTAACGTCCATTCAAAAATCTTCAAACTCGTTTTCCAGCCCATCGGTACATAAAATATCGTACATAGCTATCGTATAATATGCCTTTATATATAAATGAATTTATTTGAATTTTCGTTCTGAACATCCAGTACATTAAAAAAGGATTAATGATTTTGGTGCTGGTAATAAAATTTCAAAGAAAATTGTAAATATTCTAACGTTAAAATTTTTAGAGATTATACAATTTATTGCACATGAATCAGTAACTAATAGAAATTTATAAACCTATTAACAGCATATTTTAAAAAAAATATTACATTTTGGGGCATTGAAGAATAAAAATTATTAAAATAAAAAGAAAGATGCAACCATCATTAGTTCAACTATATATGCTGTAAACGTGAATTAACAGATGTCTTATTAATCGAGTACGAACATTTATTTTATGGAACGATTAATAAATGAAATGAAGAAATAATTTCGACTAATATTTAGAAAATAAAGGAACAAGAATTATGAATCATAAATGTGATGAAATGAAATACAAGAATAGAATATGACAAAACATAAAATATGAATTTAAGTATAAAATCAACAATATAATAAAAAATATATTTGTAAAATAATATATTTTTATATAAATATATTATAATTATATTATTATATTATTATATTGATATGTGAAAATAATATATAATAATATTTATAAACTAATATAATATACCATATATTTATATAAATATAAATGTAAATAATCCTTTCTTGTCCTTTCTCAAAATGATGAACTGAATTTTGTGACATTTATTTCTGAGGACGCATGAAGTTGGCTGCATGTCGATTGTTTCGTAAACAAACTGAAAAATATTGCGAACTCGCTGCGAGAATGAGTAGTGATAAATTGAGGCCGCGGATTCTGTAACGTCCTGAGCGCTCGAAAATACGGAGATGTATTGTCCGCACGGTGACGTTACGAGTCAAAATCAAAAGTCCGAATTTGAAAAAACAAAAAATAGTGTTCCATATCTATTGAAAAATGAATGTTAATCTTCGTTTAAACTTTATTTGTAAACGTCGTAGTTTTTGTTGAGAAAAATAAAAACTGATGCTTTTTAAATAGAAAAATCAATGTTTTTTAAAACTTACATCGCCGCTGAGCATTAATTTTTCAAGGTATTTACATAACCTTTGTATACTTTTGTTCGAAAAGGTCAAGCGATGAACGCAGTATCAAAATATTCATAAAAAGCGATGTGATTGAATTTTACGCGCGCGAGCTCCGTAGTTAGTCGTACCAGCGAAAAATTCAAGCACATCGAACTGTGTGCTGTATTCAACCTGCTAGCTTTTCTGTAAATAATAGTCTTAGAGAGCTAAAACTTTACAAAAAGTTGGACAATACACTTGAAATTATGACAAGCGTGAAAACCCCGATAAAAACGAGCATTCCCTCGACACATTTTTAATGCGAACGTCAGAAAACATGGCTTCTCAGTCGGATTAAAAAAAAAGTCAGTTGTTATTAACTTTTTATGAATATTTTGAAAATGCGTTCATCGCTAGACCTTTTCGAACAAAAGTATACAAAGATTATGTAAATACCTTGAAAAATGAATGCTCAGCGGCGATGTAAGTTTTAAAAAACATTGATTTTTCTATTTAAAAAGCATCAGTTTTTATTTTTCTTAACGAAAACTACGACGTTTACAAATAAAGTTTAAACGGAGATTAACGTTCATTTTTCAATAGCTACACTGAGAGAAAAAATGAACTTCTCGATCATAATGTTGTCCGCCGCGCGAGGCATGGCTCCATCGACGCTTGAGAGCATGGATTCGATGCATCCTCTGCGCAGACGCTTGATTTAGAAGCGTGTGTCGTGCTCGGGGGGGGGGGGGGGGGGGGGATACTTTCTAACGTTTGAAAGTCGTCACAGCGCGCGCTTCGGACGCGCGGAGCACTGCCATGCTCGAGAAGTTTACTTTTTCTCTGAGTGCATGGAACAGTATTTTTTGTTTTTTCAAATTCGGACTTTTGATTTTGACTCGTAACGTCACCGTGCGGACAATGAATCTCTGTATTTTCGAGCGCTTAGGACGTTAGAGAATCCGCGGCCTCAATGAATAAACTCAGCTCACATCATGATGCTTGGTTTTTCTTCAATTTTGTTAGTAAATATCGAAAAATTACATGTTATTGCTTGTGTGTGCATAATGAAATTTTGAAGTTAATATAGATTCCGCGATTGACATTTGATGAAATGTCATCTTAAAAAATTTCGTGCTCAAAGAAAATACAATATGAAGTACTTTGAAAAAAAAGATGAATAATCATTTTTGTTTTTTTCGGAAAAACCGAACTTGCATGTTTCTTTACTTTTTGAATTTTTAAAGCGATGTTCAGCAATACGTCTGGTGTTTCAGTTTGTCGCTTAACAAATTTTTTTTCAATTTCATTAGTTTAAAAATTTACATAAAATTAAAAGAAAACTGTCGTTTTTTTTTTTAATTTATGAAATGAATGTTTGAAATTTGTAATCCAAAACTTAAATTTGAGTATATAAAATAAACTGGAATTTCGAAATTTCTACAGGGTATCCCAAACTCTCGTACAAAAAGAAGACTGTCAGATTCCTTGCGAAATTCCAAGACTTTTTTTCCTTTGCCATTTTTTGATACAATAAAAATTGTAAAAGTAATTCGTGGTCAAATTAACAGCTTCGTGAGTAATACGGCTAGTGTCTTTCGCCTATCATTTGCGCCTTCGCCGGAACTGGCGAGACTCCGAGGCCCGATTTTGTAAGCCGGGGCCCCATGGGATCCGGAGAAGAGCATCGAGTTTTAGAATCTTCAATCTCATCAGTGTTTCTGATCAACAAGGGAAGAAGACATTGCATACCAAAGATTAAATACGCCCCCCGAAAAATTCTTTATGACAAATGTAATATTTTCATGAAAACCTGTTAGAATAACAGTTGATTTTTCGAAAGTAATAATTTGTCTTCATAAAACCGATAATCGAACTTAAGGAAATAATTGTTGTGAGAATTGTGGCTATTTCTTAACATGAAACAATTCAATTATGTGGTCCTTTTTTGGTGAATGAGGCGGTAACGCCGATTTTGAAACAAGGAAAACCCTGTAGACCAGTTGTTTTTTCAAGGTGAACGTCAATGAAAACATTATTTTTATTTCAATAGCAGATAAATAAATTTTTCGGGGGTCGTATTAAACCTTTAGTATGCAGTGTCATTCTTCCCGTACTGATAAAAAAATTGATGATATTGAGGATTCTAAAACTCGATGCTCTTTTCCGGATCCCATGGGCCCCGGAGTCTCGCCAGTTCCAGCGAAGGCGCAAATGATAGGCGAAAGACACTAGCCGTATTACTCACGAAGCTGTTAATTTGACCACGAATCACTTTTACAATTTTGATTGTATCAAAAAATGGCAAAGGAAAAAAAGTCTTGGAATTTCGCAGGGAACCTGCCAGTCTTCTTTTTATACGAGAGTTTGGGACACCCTGTATATTGACATACAAAATTCAATAAATTGTTTTTTTAATAAAAATCAATTTCTAATGCTAAACATAATTGCACAAAATAATAATGATGAATAATTTCAACTATTCATATTTTATATATTTTTTTTAATTCTTGATTATTTTTTTTAATACGAAAATTAAATCGTTAAATATTGAATAGTTGAAAATAATAAATTAGTTGAGGATTATTTGTCTTATTTATTAAGTTCAATATAGTTGTGATTCATTAGTTTATTTTATTTATTTATTTTCAATGACATAATCTCTAATTTCTTCACTTCAGGTATCAGTTATCAAATAAAATATAATTATTAATAGTACTATACATCGATTCATTTATAATATGGTATTACATCATTTGAATTATTAATTCCGAATCATTTTCCTCGATATGGATCAAATAATATTTCAAAAATTTCAAAGATCAATTCAATATTCTAATTATAATTACAAATTATGATATTTTTTTATCATATTTGAGTACGATGGCGTATACATATATGTATTAGAAGTGAAAAATGGATATGTGCATATTTCATTGATTTGAAAAAATTATACTTTCAGGATATCCTCTCAAACATCAATTTTGTCTATTAAATTTCTAAATGCATACAAATGTTTTTTGAAGGAAATTACTCATAATATATTGAATGTTAATACTTAATACCCTTGACCAATCATAGCAGAGCCATATTATTGGAGAGAATAAAAACTTTACTTCACTTTTTACTGTTCCGAAATTTGTGAATTTATAATTTTTCACAAATTGTTTCAAGTGTAGAAAAAAATTGACCACTAAAAAATACACAACATGTGAACAAACCAAAATTTGAATGATTATAACGAGAAAAAAAAAGGATTGAAATCATCAACTAACAAAAATGTAGCCATTTATTTTTAAAATAGCCATTTTTGTTCATGATCCAAAAGTATCATTATACAGGCAGAAAAAAATAAAGACGTATCTATGGTATATAATAAAATATCAAAAAGATAGAAAGGGAGTTTCTTTTTTCTCTTCATTTCATTCATATTCCAGGTTCAGGTAAGGTAAGAAATTGTTAACGAGTTTTTTCAAGGGCATCTTATTTGATGCCACACTGTAAAAATTTGATTAAGTTTCCATGAAAGTATATTGAAGTTTGTAACGTGTACCCTGAATGAAATTTTCCCAATGATTGCTCTTGAAAGTTTCTATACGTGATAGAAATTATTCCACAAATCTTGGTAAAATTATAATAATTTGTTGTTTGTTTTATGTATATTGAAATAATGTTAAATCATTCTTTCACCATGATAAAATACGTGCCATAGTAATTCCTAACGAAACAGCTTTGACAGATCTTATTCAATTTAAATTTTGTGGAAATAACAAATTATTGATTGATCATTAAATATTTATTTGGCTAACACTTATTCGCGAAATCAATTTCAGACTCTGTAATGCAACTTTTCCATATTTTAAATGCAATCATCAGATTTTATTGTATGGTTCGATCCCTAATAAATTTAGTGGTGCTTCCAAGCGAGTCGACAACCTCTTGAGCAAAACTCAAGCGAACTCTACGCAGATGACATAAAATCAAATATTCTTATTGTTAGCAGCAACATTTGCTCACCAACCAAACCAGATCGGTCTGCTCGAAACCACTATTCAACAGTCAGTCATTTTGAAAATTTATATGCTTTTTTTTAAATTCTGTCCAAATGATGATTCTTGTATCGCGCGCACTACGGGAGCGCAAATTCGATGTAGTGAATTATTATAATATATGAATATAAATATAAATATAGCAACATAACATATAATATATTTGTATAATATTATATTTATATAATATATAATATATTTATATGGATATGAATATGAATATGAAAAATAAATTCATATGTAAATATGAATTTAATTACATACAATAAAATAATATGAAATAATTAAATAAATTGAATGAATAAAAAAATTTTTACTGTTCAAATTTCGATGTTAATTATTAGATAATTATTGCAGGATTACCCCATTTCATCACATAATTATTCTCAACTCGGATCAGTAGAACCCAAAAAATTTTTATGATTGTTTCATCAATTATGTGAATCTTTGTTGGCTCCTACTGATCCAAGTTTAAGTTAATTATGAATCATTTTAATATTTATTCTAAAAATCCGGTACAACAGAAAATTAGTTTTTTTACGTTTTGCTAACAGAATTTGTAAATAATGAGACAATTTCATTGTTAGAATTTTCAGGGATTATACAATTTATTGCTAACGAATGTCACCCGATATAATGTCATAAAGAATATACATATTTAACAAAAAATGTACGGTTTTGGACCCTTGGCAAATAAAAAAAAAAAAAGACGAAACTATTATTAGTTTCACCATATGTGCTGAAAATGTCAATGGGCAAATTTCTAATTTGTTCAAGAAATATGATTTTCAAGGAGTCGATATAGTAACAATCAATTGAATGAAAATATTTTTAAAACAGCAAAATAAATAATTTAAAATAAGAATAATGAATCATAAGTGTAATAAAATAAATTATAAATACAAAAAATAAATATGAAATTGAACAATATAAAATAAAAATTATGCTCAATATTGAATAAATTCATGAATATTGGTACAATTCTTTTCTAAATTGACATTTAAAAAGAATCCCATGAATTTTCATTCCAAAACTTGGAAGAAAAGGTTTTCTTTTTTGCTCACTTGAAAGTTTTCTAATTATCTGGTAAGAGTCCCATCATAATAATGGGCAGGAAAAATACGAATTTTAAAATTTGAACACACTTACCTGCTGATTTTATCAGCTGTTGTGAAAGACTCAGGAAAGTGGAATTCATCGAGAGTTATTTTATCGAGTTCCAATGGAGCTCGACTGACGTAAGGGTTCGTCGTTTTAATGCTAGTGGTGTAAACCGAAGGTACAACAGATGATGCGATTGAATTTATTTCCTCCGATTTAGGACGTATGGATACTACACTGTATCCACTGTGAATCGCGGATTCTTTTGGGACTGGACTTGAGGTGCTTGACAGCTCCTCAGAAGATGGCATACTCATGTAACCTGGAATCATGGGAAATCACGATATCTATTATGTGCATAAATACATTTCGTTTTTTTTTTTTTTTGCATTTTCCAAAACTAGAAAAATATCAAATGATAATAGAGACATTATTCATGCGTCACTCTAATGAAACTTAAACAAAAAACAGAGTTGTCACATGGAGATTTTACATGGAGGGGCAAACTCAAATGTTGGAAGACTCGATATGAATTTATTTTAATGTACTAATAAAAATTTACTCTAGCACAATAACATCTCAAAAACTGATCACGAAACTAAAGCTTTTACTTTTTTTAAATATACATTCCTTTTATGTGTTGGAATTCTCTACATTGATTTCAAAAATTGAATGCTCTGCGATTGAAAATTTCATAGATTTTTAATATCAACAGAGAATATTAAGAAAATTATATTCGCATAAAATTGAAGAATTTTATTCTCTTATTTTCTATTTTAAAGTATTTCATAGAAAGATTGTATTCTGAGGATTTCTCGTATTTAAGGTGACTGGGAAGACGTTCTTTTTTCGTCCTTTTTCCTCTCGACCGGTTCCCTTTCTATTTGTCTTCCTCGCACTACAGTGGGTTCCGAGTCACCTTAACACTATTCAGAGAATTTTGGGAGATGTTCCAGATTTTTCCCATATTTCTGGTATTTTTGTAGATTTTCAAATAGGTTTTAAGGATTGAATTTTTTGAAATTTGAAAATTATGAGATATTCATCATTCGAAAGAATTTTCCAGAAAATAGCATTTCCAAAAATAACTGGTATTTTATAGATTTCCAGTAATTTTAGTATTTATCACATTTTTCAGTATTTTAACAGTTGATACGATTTTATGGCATTTTTGTTGATTTTTTTAATATTAATATTTAGAACTTGATATTTCAGGATTGAAGGTTAAAAATATTTAATTATTAATTTAGAAATTATATTTACATGGGTTGTTAGTATTTTAGTGCTGCATTTTGTTTAAACATATTTAAGTTCTGAAACATTATATATTTTTGGTACTTTCATATATTTTTATGTCTATTTTTAGAACTAGATATTGTGGAATTTAAAGTTTCTTAGGTTTATTACACTTTTTTTCAAAGTTTTTGAAAAACAATATATATAAAGAATTCGAGTTTTTTTTAAAGTTACTATTATTCAGTATTTTGCATATTTTACATTATTCATGATATTCTGTATTATTTTTGAATATTTTTCTGGATTTTCAGTGTATTTTATATTTTTCTAATTTTTTAGTATTATGAAAATATAACAGGAATTTTTATGTAATTCTCGTAGATGTCTAGTATTAATTAAAAATTCTGATATGTATTTCTAGAACTTAATACTCTAGAATCGAAAAATTTTATGGATTTTCAGTAATTCGATAAATTTTGAATAAATCAGTATCTTTACCTATAGATTCAATACTTGACAAATTTTGGAATCTTTCAGGTCATTTTGCATTTTTTTAATATACATTAATTTTTTTGCATTTTCTAGTATTTTGATGAATTTTTATACAGATTTTTAGAATCGGATGCTTGAAGATTAAAAATTGCAAAATTCTATTATAGATTTCTAGAATCAAACATTTTATGGGATAGTTGTATTTCAATACATTTTTTAGAAACAAGTATCTTCATAGGTTTCAAGTTTTTCACAAATTTTCAAAACATTCAGTTCATTTCGTATTTTTCAAGTATTTTTCAATTTAATCGGATATTCCACTTTTTTTGATAGATCCTTATGTAGATTTACATAATTGGATGCTTTGATATTATTAGTTAGGAATATTTTTATTATTTCCATAAATATTTAAGAATGGAATATCTATATACAATTCGCATACCTTATAGATTTATTACCATGATTTTTTTTTCATAATTTTCAACATATACAAAACTTGATAGTATTTTCAAATATTTCTCTAGCTTTCTATTATTCTCATGGATTGCCATGTGAATTTCAAGAATCCGATGCTCTAAATCGCTTGATTCTATAGATTTTTGACATTTTAAGGTATTACCTCCATAATTGAAATTCAACTTAGGATTTTTATTTATTTTTACAGTATTTATGAAATTTCATAGGATTTTCAAGGATTCTCCTAGAGTTTCAGTATTTTTATTTTTTTCCATTTTTTTTTGTCCTTATGAAAATTTAGTAAAATTTTCTGGCTTCCAAGTAGATATATAGTATTTATCAAAATTCTAGTATAGATTTCTAAAATACTATACTCTAGAATCAAACAGTTTATAGATTTTTTGTATTTCAATAAATTTTTCAGAAAGCAGTTTCTTGGTAGATTTCAAGTATTTCACAGGTTTTTTTGAACTTCAGTTAAATTCGTATTTTTCAAATATTTTAAAATTTATTTGAATATTCCAGTTTTTTTGATAGATCCCCATGTAGATTTACAGAATCTGGTGCTTTGAGGTTATTAGATGAAAAGATTTTTATTATTTCTACAAATATGATTATTCCCATAATTATGAACTTTATTATATTTGATTTGTCAAAAATTTGTATGGGATTTTCTCCTTTTTTTTTTTGCAATTCTATATTCAATCCTAAAATATGATGCTTATAAGGAAAGGATAAAAATGCATATATTTCGGATTTTTCTTGGAAAAAAATTGCAAGTACTCACCTGCAGACGACCAAGTTTGTGTCGGTGCCGAATAGACCCCGGAGTCCGTTGAATTTGTCTTCGTGTACGAATCCCAACGTGTGTTATCCGAGGCAGCGTTGGTCTTGGAAGGAATAACGTTTCTTTGCCGGAGACTGGTAGCTTCCCAAGCGGGCGTGAGCAACTTTTTGGACGTGTCAGCCCCGCTGTCGCTCACCTGAGATTCGGAAGTGACCGATTCTACGACCGATTCTTGAGCACTCGAACAACCGCTCGAGTCGCTTGACGACTGTCGAATATGCTGATCGCTAGGTTTTTGTAAGAGCTGCTTGCAAGAAAAAACACAAGTTAGATGACAAATAATTTTTTTTTAGAAAGTTCACGTTGAAAATAGTGGTAGATGGAGATGAAAAAATCTAATTTCATGTGAAATATATCCTGCATGTAAAAAAAAAATACTTCGCGAATAGGATTCATTTGCACAAAGATTGTGACAAAAGGTATCACAACAATGAACACTTTTTCGACATAAACAACAGGCAATAAAAGTACCGTTTCAGAAGCCGGAAGTTGAAGCCCAGGAGGAAGTTTAACTTCCACATCTCTCATAGCGTTACATTTCATCCAGAGCCTGTAAGGAAACAAAAATAAAACATGACAGTTACGTAATTTATTCTCTACCTTCTCACATTACTGTATTTTAACTTGTGTCAAATTGACTTCTTTTGTCAAGTATTATATTTTCATCGACATAAGAGAAAAAATGATCAAGTTTATTCAAAAACAGTCAAATATTTCTCATTATTAGCTAAGTTTAAACGAATTGAAAAAATTTTCTTTTTTTTTTCTCAATATTCCCAGCCAAACATCATTATAGAATTTCTATGTAATAAAAAATGTTGTTTTCACATAGTAATTATACAATAAGGTATAACTGGGAATATACAATAAAATTAGAATTTAAGAACTTGAATATTTCTCTAAGAAGTCTACTGGAACTGACAAGACTTTTCAACTTTTCAGCAAATAATAATTTAATTTCAAGTAAGAATAATAAAATAACCAAGTTTTTTTATCTAATTGAATACCAGAAAACTTGATTTTTTTTTTTTTTGCTTAAAGACAAACAGTCAATAATAGGATGCAACTTTATGTATGTGAATATACCTTTTAAATGCATAAGCCAAGCCTGAGAGTGAGATGATCCCAATCACGCTGAATAGAACCCAGAGGAAAACAACGACAGGATCTGTTGGTTCTAATAAAAGAACAAACAACGAGCTATTAATTTGGCGCATGTTATTTCTTTTTGCAAACTCAAATTAATTGTTAAACGAAATTACCATAAATTTCTTTTACATAGTAAAGGAGCTTTATTTTATTATTTAGATTTCTTACAATCACATCTTCATTTTTTGAGAGAAGACAATATATTTAATTTTGGGCACTTGAATCTTAAACATCTCTATATTGCAAAACATCTGAATTATAAATATAATTGTAATTATCTATTATTTTATAGTGAGTAAAATAATATAATATAATATAATATAATGTAATACAATACAATACGATATAACATAACATAATATATCATTCATATCATATCATATCATATCATATCATATCATATCATATCATATATCATATATCATATCATATGATATCACATGACATTACATTACATTACATTACATTACATAACATTATAGTATACTATACTATACTATACTATATAATATTGTATTATTTTATATTATACAGAAAATATAAAATAGAGATAAAAAAAAGTTACATAGAAGAAAATTATATAGAGAAAAAAAACTTACGGCCACCAAAACAATTTCCTTCTCCTGCGACCGACCATGGTCCAAAAATATGTCTTTGCTCGTTGTCAATATTGACAGCTCGAATTTGGAATTGGTAGATCTTTTTTCTGCTGATGGCGTGACAATCAGGGATCGGCAAATTTGCTTCTGCAAATCGAAAAAAAAAATCGATAAAAACAATATTAAGATGGAATTTTACATTAAAATAAATTATTACTATTAATATCTGATAGTAGCAGTATTATTTTTCGTTTCAATTGGTTTTATTATAAAAACAACCAAAGCAATTGAAAATACATTTATTAACACTTCGTTTCCTATATTTGGAATTTTTTGCAACATTCTGAAAAGTATCAAAAGTAAAGAACGGAAATAATGATGTGAATGAAATGCGAGGGATCCTTTAAACGGTTTTAAAAAAGTTGACGGTTTTTTTCATAGAATAAATTCCCATCATTTCACAGATTTATATTCAAGAACGAGAAGTAATTTTTTTCGGAAAATGTCAAATTTACAAGTTTTTTCCTACATACTGACAACATTAACTTCACTTTATTCATTAGTAAGATAATAAACAACAATTTCAAAAATTTAAAAAAAGAGAACAAGAGAAATACTCAAGTTTTGGGTTTTTGAGGAGTAAGGACAATGTTATAAAAATTTTTAACGTGATATTCGAATTTAAGAGAGATGTTTTCTCTATTCTTTAATTTTGAAATAATATTTGAATCTTAAAAAGTATATTATGTTTTCTATTAGAAGTATATATTTTTATTAAAATTCAATTTTAAGAGGTAAAAAATGAAACATTTATGCATGTACTTATTATTTTCTAAATATTAAAAAAAAATTAGTGGTATAAAAGCATGAAAATAAATATTTGATGTACGAATGACAAAGATGTATGTTCAGCTGTTGTAACAATACCGAACACGATTGATATTATAAAAAAACAATTTTTAACGATGAAATGATTTTAAAGTGAACTTCAAACACCAAGTTTTCCAGTTTTTCCAATTCAAAATTGGCATTTCAAATAATGCACTCAAGTAAAACTTTTTTTTTTAATCAACAATTCTTTTGAAAGTGATTAAATCGAAATTTCAAGTAATCTAATTTACATAATTCACCGCTCACAATCTAACATTTTCTTGAAAATGAAAAGTGAAATGAAATTAATGATCGTTGAATTCTCATATCGGGTGTTTTCAAAAAGAAAAAAAAATTTTCCAGTAAAACTTAAACTACTCAAAGTGAAATTTTCTTCTCGAAATTTTGAGCCAGTGGAGAACACAAAGACGGGCTTCGGAGTTGAAATCCCTCCCAAAATTCGAAAAAATCAATTTTCTTAAATAATACAACAGCAAAAATTCAAATACACCAAAATTATAACTTGAAATTGAAATATGTGTTTTATTTTTAGACTCAAAATTTCTATGGTTCTAAAAAATTAAAGTAAATAAATATTTTCGTCAATCTACTACTGATACTTTCATTGTAAGATAATGTGAAATTGAGCATAGTAAAAACTTCAATATAATAACTGCGACATACGAACGTATTTAGTAGTTAAAGCACATACAATAAATAATTGAAAAAACAATCAGACGTTCAAATTACTTGTTTTGATAGTCGAAATTCCATGTGAAATAATAGATAGTTACTTAGAATTTTCATTCTCAAACAAAACCATGTCAACATCAAAAACACTGAATTTTCCATACTTTTCAAATATACCTAGAGTTTAATTATACTTTATGCTTAAATTGATTCGTATCTACTTTATTATATCTAATTAGATCTAAAATAGATACTATTCGTATCTATTTTATATCATTCGGTTGTATGGCTGTTTATTCTCATATATAAATATAGATGAATGAATAAAAACAGATCAAGTTACAATATTACAAAAAATTATTCATCTAATTAAATTATATTTATAAAATAAAGAGAGTAAATCAATTAAACCTTTAAATAATAAATAATAAGCAATAAATTATATTAATATACACAATGTAAACATAATGTTTTTGAACCTAACATATTATATTGTGGATTTTTAAGACTTAATTTTTCAGACAGTAATTTATTATAATCAAAAATCAGAAAAATTTCGAAATAAACATTGATTAAAAAAAATTATACTCTATTCGTTAAAATTTAATTTTTTCGAATGAACGATTACAACTATTTGAACAGAGTTTTGAAAATAAAGAACCTGAAATTAAAATTCTGGAAAAAAAATTTTTTTCTTTAAGATAACATTATTGAGTATAAAAGGCGAATAAAGAGAAAAAATATATAATAAAAAAAACGAAGAATTTGGAAGTTTAAATATTTTAAATTTCAAAAGTTACTCAGTATGTTACGGTATAATTTTGAAGGTGAAAAAATCGCAAAATATCTTGTTGTAGCACGAACATTTAGATTTAAATAGTAAAAGTTTGTGCATGAAAGAAATTTCAATAATATCTCTTGAAATCCGAGAGCCTAATTATTGTAACTTGTCGATTGCAATAATCATTCGCGAGTTTCTAAGGTTCAAAATATAGTAAAAAAAAAAATTGAATTCGATTGATACTTAAAAAAAATATTCCTAAAAAAAATCACTGCTTGAAGTTCACAATTACAAGAATTGAGTAAATCGAACTAAATGAATTAATATTTCACTATTTGAATATATTATTTTAACATTCTGATGGTTTCATGTAGATCGCGTTACTCAAAAAAATGTGTGATTGCCAATTTTAATGCATGAAAAACTAAAGAATTCTGTTTTGAAAAAATACTTTTCTTAAATAAAAATGTTCATGCCCAAAGTATCGAACTCAAACAATATGTGCAACCCTAGGATTTCAAATCTAAGGGCCCAAAATATAAAATTCGCAAAAATTATTAAAATAATAATAATAATAATAATCATAATAATAATAATAATAATAATAATAAAGTTATGTTAAAAAAATTTGAAAAAAAGAGAATTCGTAAATAGAAATTCGATTATTCGAAAATTTATGCAATTCGAAAACCTGTACTTTTGGAAAATCCCTCCCGAAAACTTTTTCTGCGTTCACCTTTGTTTTGAAGCGACGTATATGAAGTCTTTTCAAAGGCACGTTAACAATTTCAACAAAAAGATGCAAAGGTATGATTATAAAACAATACGATGACGGGTCGGCGAAAGGTCGATAGTTAATTGCGATCAATCATGCAAACGAACGAGAGGAAAACGGCGGTCGTTACATAGTTGATTCGCAAGCAACGTTTAATAATGGAAACATAAAAGAAGACGAAGAACAGTTATGAGACTGTAAACTCGATCTAGAGTATTTATTGTAAAAATAGCCTCAAGACAGTTTGTCGAGCTTGAATCGATCGTTCGTACATTACAGATGACGAGGGGTAGATAGAAAGGCGAACGCATGAGACTGGCAAAAAAATATTAAAAGGGGAAAATACATTTGTAGCTTGAGGCCAATTACGTAGTATAAATAGCTTTCGAGTTCGGTTCATAGCACAAAGACATGAATCAATAACAAGTACTAAATAGGTCCTGAAATACGCCAAGCATAACTTTTGTCGAAACCCTTCATGAATTTTATAGACTTGTATCTCATGGGAGGAAAATAAATTTAAATATACGTGAGGTCGAGCATCGGTGAATGCTCGTAGCAGAAAATTTTTTGAAAGCTATTTCCAACTTGAGAAATTTAATCAATCGAATGACTTTAATGATTCCAAATATTACGAGTATTGAAGTTTTTTAACCAAAAAATTTTTACATTTTTTTTTAAAGAATGGAAAATAGTTCCACTCCCCCACCCCCCATTTTCTTGAATTTACTCTTTCAAATCCTTTGTTCACGAATACCCTTTCACCGAATGGACATAAACCCCAAAATCTGAATCCCCGGAATTTCTGATGACTTTTTTTATTAAAAATTCACACAATTAATATTATCAACTATTCAAAGATGATTATTATAGTAAAAACTGGTGCTTTGAAACTTGGACGTTTTTCGCACGACTCCAAGTTGTTCAAGTGCTCTCCGAGTTTCAAGTAAATTTCAAAGAGAAACAGGCTTCCTACACTCTCCGAGAAATCCTGTCTCGAATTTTTCCGATTGTAGTCAAGATTTCAAAATTATTATGATTTCTGTAGTTCTACGTTATTTTCAGAATTTTCCAAAAGCTACAAAATTTACCGATATTTTCATAAATTCTCAAATTTTTCAAATTTCTTCAACATATCATCGACAATCCTAACAATTTTTTATATTTTTTGATCCTTCAAAAATTGAAATTTTTAGTATTTTTTGGTTTATTTTCAAATTTTCAAAATTTTCCGCAGTTAAATTACTAAAACATTAGGTGTTTTTTGACAAATCTCAAAATATTAGCATCTATCGTTTTACGAAATCTTTCAAAATTTTCTAAAATGTGAAAATTTATTTAAAATTCTTAAAGCCCTACAAATTCTTTCAATAAAGTATATTAATTACTCCGCAGTTTTTCTTAATCAACATAAACATTCTCTATAAATTTATTTATAAATTTATAGAGAACTTGGTAATTTATAACTTTATTTTTAAATAAAAAAGTTACTCCAAGAGAACGTTTATGTTGATGAAAAAAAATTCTTTTGAGGTTCAAATTATGAAATATCTTTTATGTTTCCAACGTTTTTTATTTTATCAAAATTTTCTAATGTTCTATATAATTATTTAAATTTAGAAAGTTATCGAGTGTCACCGTACAAAATAAACATTTTCCGATATTTTCGAAATTTCTGCAATTTTTAGTACATAGTTAAAATATTTATCAATCCCTAAACTTTTTTATGTTCCCCAAATTCTTCAGAATTATTTAAAATCTATCAAATTACCAATGTTACTTTATTTCTCGCAATTTCTAAAATGTCTACATTTTTATTAAAATTTTTTTAATCATTTTTTAAATCAAAAATTTTTTAAACGACAAAACTTTTTTTTATTTGCAAAATATTTTCTAAATTCCACACCATTTTTATACTTGTACGGAATTTCTAAAAAATTTTGCATTAATGTCCATACTTTTTTGCATATTTTCTAAAAATTCAATAAATTTTCCGATTTGCGAAATCGAATAAAAGTTTTTCACATTTCCAACGTATGTATTTCAATGTTTCGAAATTTGAAAATTTGTAATTGTTTTTGAAACTTGTACAATAATGGACGATTGCGGTACGATTAGAAAATTTTTAATTTAAGAAAGTTAATAGTATTTAACATTCTACATTTTTTTACGGAATGATCGAAATTTCCTAGTCTAAATTTTTTTTAACACTTCTGGAAATTCGAAAAACTTTTTAAATGACAGACATATTTCTTATCTTGAAAATTTGCAATGCTTTCAGGTTTTTCCACATTTAAATAATTTCCAGATTTTCATTAAAATATTTCTAAATATAGTCAATCTTCGTACGACAAAATATTTTTGTTTTTCCTTCTAAAATATGATGAAGACTTTTACTAAGTGTTTGCACTTTCTTACGAACTTTGTGAAATATTTCAGAATCTTCAAAATTTGTAATCCGAAACCCAAAAAAAGATTTTTGAATTTCCGCAATTATTTGTAATCCTTAAAATATTCTATTTTTTTCACTATTCATTGTATAAAATGATTTCTAGAATCTCGTTGACATTTTTAGAATTGTCTACGATCTCTGTACGAAATAAAACATTTTTCCATTTTCTAAAAGTTTTACTGGTAGATATACATCAGTTTTTTATTTTACGGAATTTTCATTTCTGCAATCCTCAAATTTAACCTAGATTCTCTGAAAGCATACAATATTTCCCGATTTTCTAGCATAATTATCAAACAAACATATTATAATAATAACTATTAATAATAATCTTTTAAATTTTCTGTTTTTCAGTGTTACATAATTTTCTAAATTTTTCCATCTCTATTGAAATTCCAGAAATTCTCGACGATCTCAGTACGATAAACGTATTATTATTCTTACAATTTTTATGACAATTACAGTTCACAGAATTTTTTGTAATTTTCAAAATTTTCCTAACCTTAGAAAATATATCATCATTTTCTAAAATCTTGCTTATTTCTCGAGTTTTCCAGCCTATATAATAAAAAAAAATCAATATTTTAAAAATGAATGAAAAATGCACTCTAATCAATTGAAATATATAAAAAGAAATTCGAAAAAGTCTCAAAAAAATTCTTTTATCAACTATTTAAGAAAAAAATTAATTCAGTAAAATTTATTAGAGAAAAAAATTAACGTGAATCATGAAAAAATTTTTTCCTTCAACTTAACTATACTAGGATCCTGAATTCATATTACGAATTTTTTAAACATAATTCTATCTCTGAAAAGAATGTATATCAACAGCTTGAAGATCGTTAACGTGAAGATATTTGGAAGTTTAAGAGCTACACGGTGGGCTTGGATAAGGTTTAACCCAAAGGTACCTATCCATCAAAAATTTTTTTATTTATCTATTTTATCATTATTTTTGAATATTTTAAGCAAAAAATTAAAATAATCCCTGGAAGGAATGAAGAGAAAACATAGTTTTTGTGCATTTTTTTGAGGTTAATAGCTCAAACTCTTCACGAAACAATGAGACATAAAAATTTTGAGCCTCAAAATCTTTCGTCGTGTACAGTCAACAATTATCATTGGATTACACTACATAAAAAATATCAATGTCATTATATACAGAAAACAACAACATTTTTTCATTAGATTATTTGATGTTTTAAGAGCTATATCTTACTAACAAGTGATATTATAGTGATCGAAAATGATATTGCATAAAATTTGATAGTCTTTCTACTTATTGTTATAATTATTCTTGAAAGTATGAAAAATGTAGTGATTCGTGTCAGAGAACACCGAAAAACATAGTTTTTTGCGGTTTTCTGTATATAATGACGTTGATATTTTTTTTTATGTAGTGAAATTCAATGAAAATTGTTAACTGTACACGACGAAAGATTTTGAGCCTTAAAATTTTGATTTGGCATTGTTTTGTGGAGAGTTTGAGCTATTAACCTCAAAAAAATTCACAAAAATTAGGTTTTCTCTTCATTCCTTCCAGGGATTATTTAAAATTTTTGCTTGAAATATGCAAAAATAATAATTAAATATATAAATAAAAAAATTTTTGATGGGCAAGAACCTTTGGGTTAAACCTTATCCAAGCCCACCATGGCTATTCGATCAAAATGTAATTCGGGTTTTCCCAGTTCATATCACTTGTTATCGTCGATAAAGTTAGTCACGATATTGCGTACTAACAGTGATAAAAAATACATTTTCCTCATTTTCTGCGAATTGCCTTCTTTCAATGTATTAAAATATTCAAGTTGAATGCTAGAAATGAAAACGAACGATCTTCGATAGTTTTATAATATAAATTTGTCATAGAAACCATACGTTTCGGCTTATTTCTTAGAAAAAACAAAATTTGAAATTTATTGTCATTGAATTTATCAGTAGTATCACACTGAGAAAAAATTACACTTTTTTTTCTTATCAGTAAATTTTTTTCCTGTTTTCCAGAAATTATGTATAAAATTCAAAGTTGTTTAAAATATTTAAATAATTAAAAATCCTGCAACAAATTTTAAATTGATGCGTCACATCTTCTTACAAAACAGGTCAGTCACATGTGAACAAAGCAATACTGCAAAGCAGCACACAGGTGCTAATGCTCGACCAGCGTCGAATTCCAACGACTCGCTCATTACCCAAGAGCAATCAACAAAAAACAAAATGCCACGGTGAAAATTACACGTCCAGAAAGTTGGCAAAAATTTTTTCCTGAAAATTCGTGGCCTGGAAGGAAAACAAAAAAAGGCATTCGATTCAAGGTTAAATGCGAAGGAAGAAAATTAAAAATATGTAACATTTATTTGAAAAAAAAAAGTTGTACTTGAATATATGCATACTTCGAGCTTTATTGATTTTCTAATATTTTGCAAGTCAAAAATTGTGGAATGTTACAGTTTTGGTATTTTTCAAGCAGTTTTTATGTACTGTAAAATTACTCGCCTCAAAATCGATGAAAGTTAGTTAAAATTTCAAAAATATGCTTAACAAGCACGATAATTGTTGAAGAATCAAATATATGTAACTCAAGAAAATTACTAAAAAACAAGTATCGCAAACTCAGAGAAAATCTTCTGGATTATGAAAATAAATCATGTATGGAAAAATTTATCATTCAATACCCAGAAAATTTTTTTTTTTTTTAAATGAACAGACGGGATAACCCATCATTTTACAATAAGCAAACGCGCATACGTAATCTTCTGTGAGAAAAAAAAAAAAAAAAAAAAACAACTCCTCCCCTTAAAAGCAATACAAAAAAGAAACAATGCACTAAAAATAGCCTACAAGTATGGGGAAAATACATCAAAAAGAGGCAAAAATAAGGGCGCATTATTCTCAGACTTCCGTCGCAGTGATTTTAAATCTTATGTAAAAACAAGCAACTAATTTAAAAAAATTTACTATCATGGAAATTGTATGCAAGTAACTTAAAAATTTTTAAACTATTGAAAACTCCTAACTGTTTTAATTTGAATTTTATATGTAAATTGACAAAGTTTTCTAAGATGTACAGAATCTTTTTGAATTTTGATAACTGACAAAACTGTTGAAAAACCTTTGAACCTGACAAAATCGTTATTGATAATGCAACCGTATAAAAACTTTTAGACTGTCATTATTTTTAAAACTGTCGGAAATCTGTCATGGCTGTTCAAACTGACAAAAGTATCAAAAATGTTGAAACTATTGAAATGCCTACAAAACTGTAACCTGTATATATCTCTAGAACTGTTAAAATTAGGGATGGGAATCAAAACAAAATAAATATTTGCTAATCAGATACATTGGAATCGTTCGCTATTCAATACCGATATATCAGAAAATAAATATCAATACATCGATGCATGGCATGGGTTTTGATAGATTTTTCAGAAAACAGTTACTTCATAGATTTACAGTACTTTTCGTATTTTTCACTACGCATATAATTTGAAGAATTTTCTGGTATTTCTATTGATGTCTACATAGATATCTAAAATTTTATCCCTTAGGATTCAACATTTTCAAGATTTTTAGTAATTTCATAGATTCTTGAGACGGTCATGTATACATAGATAGTTAAAAAATTTAATAATCAAACTCGTTTTTCGATTTCCCAGTCA
Source organism: Platygaster robiniae (assembly GCA_028476575.1). Lineage (NCBI taxonomy): Eukaryota > Metazoa > Arthropoda > Insecta > Hymenoptera > Platygastridae > Platygaster > Platygaster robiniae. The sequence continues at coordinate 31,106,343 of CM052019.1, forward strand.
ATGTAATTTTATCATTTCAACTTTTCGATCACAAGTTATGTATATTATATATAGATTTATTCACACATTTATGCAGTGGTTTCAATAGTTTTGCAATTTATTTCATTTGCTGTTTAATTTCATCGATTTTATATGCTCTTTAATTTAATTTATTTTATTTACTGTTTATTTTTTGGCCATCATCAGGCAATGGTTAAAAAATGTATGTCATGCAAAAAAAGCTTAAAAGCCATACGTCAATCAAATCGGTGAACTGGGAGAACCCTCAAACTATCAATCCCCATCATCATTATACATAAAGAATCGTCCGAGAAAAACCCCGATTGCAGAAATTTCCATATCAATATATATAATAGAAAGAAGCAGGTCTAGTGGAGTTGTTACACCAAGATCGACAATCGCTCGTCCAACTCAAGCAGCAGTATTATTTGCTGCAACTTGGGTGAGAGACAGTCGCCTCGGATGAAACGGAGAAAGACAAAATTTAGGAGTTCTATTCGATTGGGTTCCCTTAGGACGAAAATCGAACCTCCCTGCTCTATGTTATGCTGGCGGCAGGAGAGCTTGGTTGACAAGTCTGCCAGAACTCGTAACTGCCTACTTGCTGCTGGGTTTTTCATGGTTTCCCCCATGGGTCGATAAAGCTCAAGCCGAAGTGAATACCAAGTGGGTTATTATAAAGTCGGCCATGACCGCATGTATGGGACAAAAGTACAATTGGGAATACGGGGAATGACTAATAGGAAGAAACAACGATAATAACACAGAACTTACCGAGCCCAGAACTATTCTGTACGTCTCCATTTCCATCAAGGATTTGATAATAATCCACGTGACCAGCTTTGTAAGCCGGTGCCTTCCATTGAATCTCGACCTGGCTGGAATTGCTGAAGCGCACGGTTGGCATGTCCATTTCGCCAGGTTGACCAATAGTCGTCATCGCGAATATGGGCGGCGACGTGTTGCTGCAGCTCACCGTACAGGCTTTGATGCGGATGCTGTAATTTGTGAAGGACAGAAGGTTTTGGAGCATCACCTCCGTTTTCTCTTCGACCTTCAATGTCCTGTCGTTGTAGAAGACCTCGTAATTGCGCAAATGGCCGTTCAGTTCTTTTGGTGGCTTCCACGAGACCAGGATCGTGGAGTTCGTCACGCTCAGTACAACGACGTCGCTCGGCGGAGTGCTTGGAGCTCCCTCAAGGGTCGTGTTATACAAGGGATCGCTTTTCGGGCCTTCGCCGTTTTTAGTCACTATCGATACCATCAACATGTAGGTTGTGTAGGGTTTTAATCGTTGCACCGTACCATGAATGGTGAAAGGATCGGCCTGTAAATGTTATCAGGTATTGAGGTTCGACATTCTAGGGTTTTAGAGTGTCGAATTAAGGCATACAAAGGTTTCACCATTGTCGCTGGAAAATAATGACTGGGACTGAATCAAGATGTATTCTTGATATATAGTTCATAAGTTACATTTTTACTTTTCCATGATGTGCATTTTTTATTACCCACCCATAACTAAACGCAAAAATTTCAATACATGGAAAAAAAATTTTGAACATTGTAACTAACATCGGAATAAATTGCATATTTCAGATAATTGGCACTTCATAATCTCCAAGTTTGAATGTGAAAAAATAGAGTTTTAAATTTCAAACTATGCATTGTATAAAATTTTCAAAGTATTACCAACTGACAAATGATAATACAGTATAATTTCAATTATAACGATAGACATATTTTTTTTTAAATAAGTGTTTTACTACTCGTTTCGAATTCTCGAGTTTCAATAATAACACTCTCAATTTTTGGAACTTTTAACAATATTTTTTAATAATAATTTTGAAACTTGAAGAAAAAAAAAATGGAAACTCTAACTAAGTAATTATAAAAGACATAAAAATTCAAATTTATTGTAGAACAATTGGAAATATCAAAATTGTAAACTCTGTATAACATTCAAAGTCTGTAGAATGTTTAAGTTTGAATATGAGACAACGGAAAGTTTTAAATTTGCAAGGATGCCTTACAAAACTTTTTAAACCTGAGTATAGAAAATTAAAGATTTCAGATATTTGACGATCGAAATTTGAAAACTGTAGCTATAAATTTGAAGAAACGAAAAATAATGATTTTTGACGTACTCAATATTTTGAGTTTCGAATTTTGAATATTGCGAACTTAGACTTTTAGAACTTTCAACAATTCTTAGTTGATAATTTTGGTATCCAAAAAATAAAAGTGAAACTTATAATCCATCAACAACTTAAATTTAGAATTTCTACATTTTAATATTGAAAATTACAAACGATTTTCAACTTAAAATTTATTACTCAAATATGAGTAAATTAAAAACTTGACATTTGAGGCCATTGAAAATTGAAAATGTCTAATTTTAACAGTAAGAAAATGGAAATATTCAAAGAAAAGAAAATTTCATACATTTGCAAACTGCCAATTTTTAATCGTCAAAAATCTCAATTTGCTAATTTTCTCATATTTAATCTTAGGAATAATCGATTCCGAATCATTCAAAATTTCAAACATAAATTTTTTTACACTCTTCCGTAAAATTGCCAGGTTTTCAATAGCCAAAAATATTCAATTTAAAATGTTCTCATCTTTTCCTTAAATTCATAAATATTGAATTTCATTAAAATTTTTTCTTCTACCAGAAATATCAGATTTCGCAATTTCAATTACTATTTTCATATTTCAATGTCAAAATAATCCATTTACCATTCTTGAAAATTGAAATGCAAAGTTCCTAATACTCTATTTTAAAAATGAAAACGTTTTAATAACTGTAATAGCCTTATATTTTATAATCTTTTATTTAAATGTGCCAACTCTATATTTGCGATTGATAAAGATGAAAAATTTTAAAAATGTTTTCATATTCTGAATCGAAGAAACCAGATCCCTAATCATTTTAAATCTCGAAATGTCAACTTCATAATTGAGTATGTAAAATTTTCTTTTGTCGAAATTTGCATGTTTGAATAAGTTATTGCATCAGGGGAAATGGAATTTGATTAGATCGATTGAAAAAAGTCAATGAAAAAGTTTCAAGAAAAGAACTCTGTGGCTTCCCACCATGACCGAGAAAGTCACTTGTGCCATGAAGTTTACAATTTTATCAGAATCAGAATATCATGTAAACTGAGCCTTATGGCACAAATGACTTTCTCGGTAATGGCGGGAAGCCGCAGAACTATTATACGAATCGTCAAATTTCATGATTTCAATTACCAATATTTTGTTTACATTTGATTTCAAAATGTTCAATGTTGAAACCGATTAGTCACTGGGAGTGAAATTTCGTTCTTGATAATAAAAATTCTTGTCGAATTCGCAGTCAAACGTTTTATTTGATGACAATCGTCGACCATTCGGACCTTTTTCAAGACATCTTGTTGTCAACAAAGTTGTACGCAATCATGAAAGTAACTTGACAATAATAATTCTCAGGCAAATTAAAATATACAATAAACTCATTTCTACTTCTTAAGAATCTTTCCTTTCCATGTCAATCGTAGGAACACGTCAGCTTGAGAGATTTCAAATAATTATTCCAAATTATATAATTTTAAATTTATTAAAATCGATAATTCCAAGGTGTTCCATTTAAAATTGTTGATAATTGAAATGCGAAGTTTCTAATAATCTACTTTGAAAAAAAATTTTAAATTAAGAGTACTGCAATAATCTGAAGATTTTGTACTTTTATATTTAAATGTGCCACATTTCTTTTTTCAATTGTTGAAGACCAAAATTTTATATTCCAAACCAAAGTCTTCTACCAATAATTTATTTGAATATGAAAATTGGTATTAAATAATTGGTTATTCCAAAATTTCGATGATGAAAATGTGTATGCTTCAATAAATTTTTGCATCAGAGAGGAGGGGATTGTATTGTATTGGATTCGTTGGAAAAAGTTGATTCAAAAGTTTCAAGAAGACTATTACGTCGAACTTAAATGAGACGGCGCTGAAAACTTGTGCTTACTTAACAGGAAAAAAAAACGAACCTGCAGTGTACTAGGTCTGGATTTCATAGAGTAAAAATGACTCGAAAAAAATCTTCATATCTTAATTCGATCATCGTTTTCCTATAAATTTAAGGCTGACCAACGTCATGTTTTTCCAAAAACTTGCAAAAAGTGGTTTTCACATCTCGCAATCCACATCGGATCGCGACCGTCGCAGTATAAAAACATGATAAAAAAAGAACTTACTTCATACATGACACTTGAAAAAAGTAGCTTTTAATTTGTTGCGACGAACCTTGACAGTGATGCTTCTTTCTGGTTCCTTGCATTTGGCGTCCAAAGGGGCGACGATCGGGCAGTAAAAGATTTTGAATCCCTCGACAATGCCTATGCGATCCGAGCACTCGAGCTTCCATCCAACTTCAATCGAGTCCGAGTCGATGCGATTGATCCAAACGGATTTCATCTTGCCCAAGAACTTGCTGTGGATGACAGTACAAGAAGCCCAAACCATTCCACTGCTCGAGGTTTCCGTGTTTGCGGATATGGCAAACTGATAGACCGATTTTTCATTGGGAACCGTCATATTATAAACCGTCAAGTTGCTCGACACATGCGTCCAGTTGAAAAACCCCTGAAATCAGATAGCAGCCTTGACCACGTGAACGAATGTTGGAGAACATTCAAAAATCAAATGGCAACTCACGTTGCACTGATAAGGACGATCGCGCTCATTGTCGCACCAAAATATCGTATAATCGACTATTTTCTCCTGGACAATTGGCGGCTCCCAAGAAAGTTCGTAAAGACCACCGTCAAAAGCGATTTTCGTAAACGCTATCGGTTCTTTTGATACTGAAATGAAAAAGATATGCAAAACTCGCCCGTTGCTTTATATGAAAAAATTGAATAACAAAGAATTTACATTGTTTTCCACTCGGGACATGGACTCTCGCTTTCGTTTCGTTGGTTCCTGCTTCGTTGGATGCGGCGATTTCGAACGTGTAACTATTAAAGCTAAGGCCTTTGAATTTTGCAAACGTTTTCCCCGTTTCGTTCGGTGAAACGTTCGAGCGATGTCCACTTTCTTCGATATGTGTAACAACGTATCGAAAATGGTCACCGTTCTCCAGCTTAGCTGGAATGGTTTGCCAATAAATGTAAATGTCTCGCTTCTCAGTGTTTTCAACGATCTCGAAACTGCCGATATCTGTGCGAGGGCCTGCTCCTGGAACTGATGATTCAATACATAGGCATACGTCCCTATAGATTAAAAGGGTCGAAGAAACGAGAAATGGATCGTTTTTTAATCGAATATCCATCGAATTTTCGATTGCTATTATTTTCAAGTATAATATAAAACGATGACCTATGCTTCCTCCTTAAAAGTGACTAACAAACAAAATAAGTAAATATAATGATCCAAAAATAAAGCATATAATTACAAAAATAAAATATTAAGAAATAGAAAATAGAGAACGACATCTAAAAATAATTTTTACGTAATATGCAACAGATCGTTACTTGCGGGTGATGTTTTGAACGTGGTGCTACTGAAATTGCTCCACCTGGTGGTGTTCTCCCCAGCTTGGGTTATCAGGTAAACTCTGACATCGTATGCTGCGTTAGCGTATTCCAGGTTGGTTAAATTGACGGTAAACGTAGCACTTCGGTTACTTGATTTATCATGGCTTTGCTAAAATGCAAATAATAATGCGTTTGTTGACGTAAAGTCACATGACTGGCAAGCATTTTTTGTCCAAACATGTGCAATTTACAATGCCTAATGAAATGCTGTCATTCAATACAAGGGTCACGTTTCAAAATATGCCAACAAACTTGAGACTGGACAAAAAAAAGCTTAGTTAATGATGAAAGAACAAGTGATAATTAGAATGAATAAAAATGTCAAATACCTTCCAGTAACTTTTGTTGTCCCATTGGTTTTGATAGAGTATTTTTTCCTTGATCCCACCCGGGATATTCTCTAATGGGAACGCCAAATTCCAGGTTATGAAAGCACTGTTCGACGTCTTGTTCGTAACTTTCAATGCCTGAGGAGGGTTCGGAATAACTGTAAAACAATAGAACAAAAGCGCTATTACTTATTTGAAAAAGCTCATGAAATAAATTTTCGAAACTTAAGGCCAATAGAAAAAGTATATGCAGCAATTGTAAAAAAAAAAAAAAAGTACATGGAATTTAAAAAAAGGAATCGGATTTTCTCTTAGAAATGTAATTGGAAGTTTTAGCGTTGTTGAAAATTTTTCAATTGGCGTTTTTTCAGCAAGGCTTGAAGGGGCATTGGCCCCAGGATTCCCTAATTATAAATGCGACATCGCATGACCCCCCAACCCCCCAACTTTCCGGTTTTCAGTTCTGATTACGACGTTGAGACGTATCGAGTATCGCGCGTTAAAAAAATGCCAACGAGAGTTCAGGGAATCCTATATTTTCGGGTCGATTTGAATGTATCTTTTTACTTTAGGTTTATCCAAGATAAGGCTCGCGTTTTAATCGTCGCAGAAAACTCAAGATGAAATTCGAAGATGGAACTGGAATAATCGAGCGTCGGGTTACTCTCGCGTATCGTGCAACAAGTCGGCGCAATTCTATAGAGCCGGGAATAAAAACACGACTCGTAGCTATGCTAATGAGCTTTGCAGAAGGAGAGAAACACGCGGAGCGTTGTGCGTACTTTCGTGCCTCGGGCGCGTATCTTATCGAAGATGTTAAAATATGAATTCGATACATAGAATCCCTTAGGCCTTATCGCTTTCCGAGATAATTCCGTCATTCATAAAATCGTCCGAATGTTGTCCCTTTTTTTATTTCTTTCTTTCTTTCTTTTTTCCCCCCATCCATCTTTTCTCACTCATCGACGACGATAAAGGAAAGGTAATTTGAATGCGACGCGTCGCAGTTGAATTTGATTCAAGTCGTATCGCGAGTAAACGTCTCGCGCGCCATTCTACGTCCCTTTGAAGTCGACTCTTTCGCGTGGTTGGATTAATTACGTCCGAATAAGTAGGTATAAAATGAGAGAATAAAAAAGTGGGGAATACGGGATTCCAGAATAAAATTGGTTGTTCCTTCGTCGTTACTTTGGTTTTCTTGTAAATAATTAAAAAATTACGTTTTTGGCGACAGTTTAATAATAATAATAATAATAATAATAATAATAATAATAATAATAATAATAATAATAATAATAATAATAATAATAATAATAATAATAATAATAATAATAATAATAATAATAATAATAATAATAATAATAATAATTCAAGGTGTTTATTCAAGTGTAAAAATGTTGCATGTTTTTTTTTATACATAATTTTGCCGAATAAACAAGGCTGCTGATGAGTGTTTCTACTGTGTGCGACGGGAAATACATCCACTCGCATACTATGCACACTTTATAATGTAAATTTTATCTGACTTTACGTCTAGTTGATTGTCTTATTTTCGAAAAGAAAACAATTCATATTTGTTGGCGAAAGTTTCATACATTGTTTCTAATTTTTTTTCGCAGCAAAAAATCAACAGATTAATATAATAATATCGAAATATTAATTTTTTGAGAAGCTACTATATTATAAAATATTAGTATCTCAGTTGATTTCTCCTAAATGTATTCACTACTCATCTCGCTACGAAAAAATTTTTTGTTTTGTAAGTTTTTTTTGCTGTTATCGGGTTGTTTCAAATTTTCTTAATTTTGTCCATTCATGGGCAGCGCTATTTAAATCTCAACTAACAATAATGTGTGATTTATTTATTTCTTTCATGTTTACTGATTTGCAAAAATGCAGTCAAGCAAAACGTTACGTAACAAATTATAAATGTTTCCATGTACTCTTCATCGACATAACAAATCGATATTTTTTTCATTCCAAGAATTCTATGTAATTAAAATTTTGAAAATATGTATTTAAAAAAAATCATCACAATTCGAAACAAGTATAATTTTGATCCCGAATCCTGAAGATTTCGTTCTCGATTCAACGAATGGAACAAATTCGAAAATGAATGAAAGTAGAAATTCGCGATATTTTGAATTATATTAATAATGGTATTTCTGCAACTGTTAATTATACTTTTCACTACCTTGAAAATTCATACTTTTTCTTTTTAACTTGGAGTACATGATTCTGATTTTTAAGGGTTACACGAAAAATTCTATAACTTGAGAATGATTTTGTGTGATAAATCACAAAAACTGAAAACGGTTTTTTTTTTAGTAATTTTGTACTTTTGACCATAAACTTGTAAAAATTACATTTTTTATATTATTAACATAATACTAACGTAAAACATTATACACTAATGTAAAACTGTATATTTATTTTGATTTTTTTTGACCGCGACTTGCAAGTCATTACGCTACCAATTAAAAAAAAAAACGAAACTATCAGCAAGATTCAAAACTCGTGGTGGTTTTAAACCTTAATTTGAGCGATTCGAATCATAATGAAAGAAATCGAAAAAGAAACCTAAAAATCATTAGAAAAACTAAAAAGTGAAAATCAATAGCATTATTGAATGTATTCATCCTACATGTTAAGTAATTGAATTCTGAACTCTAGAGATGTAAACAACATTTCAAAAAGTTACGAAAATTTAAAAAACATAACAACTTTTTACTTCTAAGCCCAAATTTCAAGGGATTTCATTCTGAAATGCAAAAGCAGAGCACAAAATGCAAAATTATTAACGAAAATTGGAATCTGTAGTAATTTTATACCTTCCATCACAAACTTGCTTCAATAATTCTAAATTCTGAAAATAAAACACATTTGACATTCAACAACAAAATGTAAAAACTCTCAAGTAAATTCAAAATTTGAAGTAATTATGTAATATCGAGCCAGAACTTTTAATTAATTGATTGCCTACACTCCATACATAAGTAAAAAAATTAGAAAACAGCTGAGATGATTAAAAAATTGTAGAATTTGTACTTGTGTTGCAAAACTTTTAGTAATATCTGATTCTGAGTTTAAAGAATAAAACAAAAATCTTAAGATAAGTAACGGAATAGAAAAAATTGAAATAATTTTGAATATTTTTCCAGAAATTGGAGCAACTCTATTCTAGATTCGAAAAATAAGGCAGACAATGACAAAACTTGCATAAAAATTAAAATTTGTATACCTTTTCAACTTTTAGATCAAAGCTTTAATAACTTGTCAAATGTGAATTTAAGAAACATAAGAGAGTTATCGATGCAATACTCAATTGAGTAAATAATTATTATAATTATTGATTTCCTAGTAACCACGCGTTCAAAAAATTCAAAGTGCATAAAAAACTACAAAAGTTATTACAAACTGGGCAATTTTATATTTTTTTTTAATTTCCCAATACTCATCCCCTAACTCACAGAGGCTTTGAGCGTCGCTCACCTCAAGGTGGTGAAGGCCTCCTTTTTCTTATCCGATTGCCTTCTTTTTCTTATCCTATGCCCTGCGGCCATGGACCAGCTTCTTACTGTACTTGGTAGTACACGTCGACTTGAGCACGATGCCCGCTATCGACCCACGGGGGAAACCATGGAAAACCCCGTGGCAAGCAAGGCGGTTGTGAGGTCGAATCCGCCCAGGCGCCCAACAAGTTATTTCCTGAGAAATAAAATCCTGGGCCCAGGCAGGATTCGAACCCGCAACAACCTCCGCTTTTGCAATCAGGTGGCATAACCACTTGACTACAAAGGCGATCCGAACGATTTCATAATTTAAATAATAATAACGAACTATTAACTCGATAATAGTTTTTTTATTTTTAGAATTTCAGGTGTTCTAAAATATTGAAATTTTTTTTTGAGCGCTCTTCTGAGCATTTCTGAGTGTGCCGACATAATTTATTAAATTGCAAAAGTTTTTCGAAAACATTGTTTTAATGGCGATAAAAATCTTTTTTTTTTTTTTTTTTTCTTGCTATTGTAAAGTACGAAAAGTTGCGGCAAGCATTTTTTTTTTTTTTTTTTAAGACTGCGTTCCCTTACACCTTGGGAGGGGGGTTTCAAGCCCGTGTGACATTTTGTGACACAGGAGGAGGGGGTAAAAAAATCCTGAAAATTGCGTTACGTAATTTATGGAAAGCCCTTAATATTTATGTATATCTCTTATAAAACCATTGAATCCTGATTCAATTTTGAATCAGGATTCAATGTTTTTGAGATATTAACGAAAGAATTTTGAAATATTTTAATTTGTAAAATAGGCAATTTGTATGTTATTTATGAAAGCAAAAAGTCAAAACATCGTTAATTGATGGAACTGCCGGAAAATTCGAAAAATTATTATAACTCTAATTCTTCGAATTTTCGAATATTTCAAGGATTTTATTTTAACAATACTTTAGTAAGAAAGGTGATACATGAAAATTTCGAAAATTTCAGTCACGTTAATGAAAAATGAAAAATAAACTTTTTCAGAAAATTTTCCGGAAAAAATTTTGAAAACTTGAAAAATTGGAAACGTAGTACATAAATAAGAATGTTCCGAAAATTTTTTACCAGCAACTTGAAAGAATAGCTTGCAATTTTTTAAAATCTAAAAAATTTATTTTTTAACTTTTGAAAAAAAATTTGCTGACCTCACTAATTAATGTCTGTCATGATTTACGTTACGAGAAAAAAAAAAACTTCATTCGCCTGCATTAGAACCCTCGTCTTCCTTGTTTGCAGTTTAGTGTTTAATCACTGTGCTATAAGAGCCCTTTATATGACGCCGAAAAAAAAGCTGGAAAATTAGCCATTTTCATGTAATGACAATATACCTTAGGAGGTTTTACCAAGAACATTTTTTAAAGTCAGTTTGAGTCAGTTAGTTGCATATACCAACAGTTACGTATATAAGCCTTACTCAAAAAATTTTTGTTAAGGTATCAGTTAACTTGGGCAATTTTCTATACACTAAAAAAAATTTATGGTATTTTTCCCATACCGGTAATGGAAGCAATGAACCCATTTCAGGGATAGTAATTTTCCTATACCAGTGTATAGTAGCTTCACTGTATATAAATAGTATTCACCATACTTCAGTATAGTATTTTTATCTTATTCGAGTATGGGATTTGAAATGTGGGAAATTGAAATGAAGCAAACATATTTTTGCCCACCCCCCTCTCCCCCTCTCCTTCCCTTGTTGTACGGTCATTGGTCACTTGGAGTATTTCTATTAAATTTTGTCCTGAGAGTCATCCTAAGTAAGATTTTTTTTCCTTGAAACCCGAGTCAGCGTCATTCCTCGTCGCAGCTGCGACCCCGGTTCCTGGCGCTTGACTTTTGCGACTAATCGGCGGTCGCGATGCAACAACTCCACGAGGTCCTTTACAGAACTCGAGAGTTTTGGTGCTACTTAGAATTTTTTTCCGTGTAATAAAATTAATATATTAATTTTTACTATACGAGACATTGGAAAAATGCATGAGCAAAGTATAGTAAATAAGCAATGGTCGTAGAAAAGTGTCGAATGAAGTATAGAAAAATGCAGATTTTCGGAAATTTACTATACCGGGCATTAGAAAATTTACTAGCTTTTTTACCATATAGTTAAAAAAATTAATGCAAATTTTTTCGTGTTTGGGTACGATATTTTTAGTACAGCGAGAATGTAAAAATAATATTTTTCCATAGTAAAATTACTATATTTATCTTTCACATAGCAGACATAGAAAGAATTCATGAAAAGAGTAGTAAAAGTCCTATGATCGAGGAAAAATTCTATTGCGGTATAGTAAATTTCGATAGCAAATTTACTACACTAGGTTATGGGAAATTTACAAACTTTTTTTACAGTGTAGATTTTTCTGAAAATTTGAGTTTGATCTTGATATTGTACCTAATGTATGGTAAAATTTCATAATTGAGCGCACGGAAACGAAAAGGGTCCGAGCGCGTGGATCGAAAAATATCATGGTCCATACGGCAAATGTAACAGACGAAAAAAAATTTTTTTTTTTTGAACATACAAACAATTTTTTCTTATACAGGACATAGTAGCGCACATTTTTTCCTTAATAATCAACTTTTCATCATTGTTACAACAATCAATAGAAAATAAAAACACAAATTTTTTCATTACTCAAAATCAGTGTTTTTTAAAAATAAACTCGTAAAAACTCGATAATGCTCTTGTTTTTTGGCGTTCAAATTTTTATACCTAACATAAAATTCTCTAGCGATGCAAACAAAGCTTAGAAGTTAGCAAAAAAATTTGATTTTCAATTGATAATTAATAAATAATCAACAGATGGAAAAATCCACGTTTTGCAGAATTCGACCAGCGAGGAAGTTTTTTATTATTCATCTGATAACAAACTTCCAGCGTAAGAATTGATCTCTAATAGTTTAAACAGTTTTTGAGAAAATTTGAGTTTTTTACCAGCAGCGGTTTAGAAGTTACAATAACTTTTAAGCGAACGCTTGATAGCACGTCGCGCGTCTATATCAACTTGAAAGGCGCGTCGAGTGTGTCGCGACTAGTTTTTCGAAGCAATTTCATTCGCTTGTCTATTTTTGATTAAAAATCATGAAATCAATAGTAAATGAAGCTCATATCTTGTCGATATTTTTTATGGTTCCAAAAATTCTTTTTTGGGGAATATCTTAATTATCATACACCCAAAAACGCACTATCATTTTTCGTCGTAGTTCAAAATGCGACAGAAAATATCCCTGAAATGCATCTCTATTTTCCCATTTATTATCAAGGCATCGGTCCCATTTTTGACTTTTGTCTCATTCAAATTCAAGTCAGTTTTGTGCGTACACGTTTTCTTTACGAGTTATAATGGATAAGAAAAAAATTGAAGGAAATTCAAGCAAAAAAAAGAAAAGAAACGTTAGTGCATGGAGAGCCAATGTTACTAAAAAAGCTAGAAATGAGGTGAGTCGTTTGATTGTAAAATGAAAACGGGGAAATTTAAAAAGCAATTCTTTTAAAACCATTTTATTATCTACAGGGTAATGAGTATACGTCATATAACGGGAAAAATCTTGTTTCTGGTGAAAATTTTGAATCAGTTACGTCATGCTGCGTAAAAATGTGCTTCGAAAAATTCGAAACGTCCGCTCAACAGAATTTTCATGAAACTTTTTGGAAACATCAGGGAGAATACAAGTCACAAAATATAATGCTGAGCTGTTTGATGGAAACCAAATCTACCTCCATTGCTGAAGGTGTCTAACGAAACGTTACATTATGGAATTATTATTTCCAGTCACTCAATGTAGACCGTGTTTCCGTTTGTCGTACATTTTTGTGCAATTTGTCGAAAATAGGAAAAAAAAGATTAGTGACGATCCAACAAAAAATGAAAAATCATGTTCATTTAGGCGACAATCGGGGTTCGCATGAGAATCATGAAACTAGATTAACGGAAAATGTGAAAAAGTTGATTAATGAGCATTGTGAGTCAATACCTCACAATGAATCTCATTACCGAAGAGAGAGTTCGTCCGTGCAGTATTTCGATAATCCTGAATTGAATTTGAGAAAAATGTATGAGTTATTCCTCGAATTTTATACTTAAAAAACAGGTGATTCTGATCCTCCAATTTGTCAATCTTCATATGAAAAATATTTCAATTACAATCTCAGTTTTTCTTTCCGTAATCCACGCACGGATGTTTGTGACTTTTGTTTTGAGAATCGATTCAACAAAAATGACCCGGAAGTCAAAACTCATTTGGAGAATGTCAAAAAATACAACGAGTTAAAAAGCAAAATGTTAAAGGAAAAAAACAATTTGCGAATCGAGTTTGATTTTGGCCAAAATTTACCTTTGCCGAAACTATCAGTTTCTGCACAGTTTTATCGTCGCTTGATCTGGCTACATATTTTCAATGTAAATGTTTTTGATAAAAAAAAGCAGAGCTATATGTACTTTTTTATTGAGGGCAATTACAAAAAAGGTGGAAATACAGTGTGTAATTTTCTCTTTGATGCCATAAAGCGAGAACTCGAAGGAGTTTTCGAAAAAATTTACATGTTCTCAGATAGTTGTGGAGGTCAAAACAAAAATTACATGATTCTTTGTTTTTTTTTTCATTATTAGCTGAATATTTGCAGACAGAAATTGATCATGTTTATCCAGTACGCGGTCATTCTTATTGTTCGTGTGACAAAAATTTCGGAACGTATGGAAATAAAAAAAAAAATGCTGAAATTATTGAAACTGATCAAAAGTACTATGAAATCGTTCGAGATGCAAGAAGGCCACCTTTTACAATATTGAACGAATCTGATTACACAGTTCGAAATTTCGAAAAACTCATTCCGGAGAAAGTCATTGTTCCCAAAAATATTCGTATCAGAGATGCAGTCAGAATCACTTATTTTCCTGACCGTCATGTCAACGTTTACTATGATTACGATAAAGAAAGTGTCGACTTTTTAATCGATTCTGACGAGAAATTTTGCGATTTGTTGAACACGGAACAAGCTGAATTTGTAGGTATCAGTCAGGAAAAAATCAACGATGTTAAATACTTGCTTCGTTTTATGAGTCTTGAGGGTCAACAATTTTTTTCTAATCTTTTGGAAAAAACAATTTTGAAACAAAAAAAAAAGAGGTGAGGGCAGAAAAAAAAGGAAAAAATTAAATTCTAAGGCGAAAAATTGTTCAAACCGAGTTAGTAGGGCGAAAAACATTTTTGTGTTACAAAGCTATGTACATAGCTAAAAATTAAGTATACATATGTATACAAACTTTAAATTTATGATAGTGTGTTTTTGAGTGCAGGATAATTAAGATATGATCCAAAAAAGACGTATTATAAGAATAAAAAATATCGACACGAACATGTTTATTTGATCCTTAATAATGCCTTACATAACATACTGTTTCCTTTTCTTCCGCCATAAATATGTTTCATATAGGTACTTTGCTCTGAGTTTCTATTAAGATATGAGCTTCATTTACTATTGATTTCATGATTTTTAATCAAAAATAGACAAGCGAATGAAATTGCTTCGAAAAACTAGTCGCGACACACTCGACGCGCCTTTCAAGTTGATATAGACGCGCGACGTGCTATCAAGCGTTCGCTTAAAAGTTATTGTAACTTCTAAACCGCTGCTGGTAAAAAACTCAAATTTTCTCAAAAACTGTTTAAACTATTAGAGATCAATTCTTACGCTGGAAGTTTGTTATCAGATGAATAATAAAAAACTTCCTCGCTGGTCGAATTCTGCAAAACGTGGATTTTTCCATCTGTTGATTATTTATTAATTATCAATTGAAAATCAAATTTTTTTGCTAATTTCTAAGCTTTGTTTGCATCGCTAGAGAATTTTATGTTAGGTATAAAAATTTGAACGCCAAAAAACAAGAGCATTATCGAGTTTTTACGAGTTTATTTTTAAAAAACACTGATTTTGAATAATGAAAAAATTTGTGTTTTTATTTTCTATTGATTGTTGTAACAATGATGAAAAGTTGATTATTAAGGAAAAAATGTGCGCTACTATGTCCTGTATAAGAAAAAATTGTTTGTATGTTCAAAAAAAAAAATTTTTTTTTCGTCTGTTACATTTGCCGTATGGACCATGATATTTTTCGATCCACGCGCTCGGACCCTTTTCGTTTCCGTGCGCTCAATTGCATACCGCACAGATTTTTGAGTTATAATTTTTTGAAATGACCACGCTCATATATGGGGAATCGTGCTCATATTTCAAAAACTTGTCTATAATTAATTCTGAGAAAATTACCTTCATTAAAAAAATCAACTTTGAAAAATTTCAACAAGGGTTATCCAACTATTTTTCGAGAAATCTACAAAAACAAATATGCAACTGTAACTTTACAACGTTCAGTATATTTACATACGCTGAACGAGATATAAAAAAACAGTTGCAATGTTGCCAAGTTTATGAACAAAAATTGCGGAGCTGAATGAAATTGGCCACGCAAGACTGTGTGCCTAACCTCAATTTCTTTCAAGTGCAAGAACTACCATAAGCCTGTTAGGGAGTTTCCATAAATTATGTCACGATCTTAAGGTGGGGGGGGGGAGTCACAGCAAACGTGACAACCCATGTTAACGCTAATGGAGAATACCGTGACAATAGGAAGAGAGGGAGTAAAAAATTCTTGAAACGTACGTGACATCATTCATGAACAGCCGCTTAGTCACATTTACCGACAGACGTGTACAAGTTTGACGAATTTTTTCGTATCGCTTACTAAAAATGCATAGTTGTGACGCATTTGTGAACGGGATCATCAAAATTGCTCTCATTTTAGAACATCCAAAACTCACCGTTGGCAAAGTTGTTGATTTTGTAGACGTATTTTTCCGAGCCAAGGCTGTTGAAGGCGTAAAGGTGGAGGGTGTAGTTCATGTAGCCTTGTCGGTACATAGGAGTCGATGATCCGTTCCATTTGCAAATACTTTGTTGCGATGTTATGGGCTGATGGGGGCAGCGGTAGAAAGCGCCTCTGCCCTGCAGTTGAAAGGACAGATTGAAACTTGTATTAACGAAATTTTCAACTGGAGTCCACTTGCAGTCCAAGGTCTGCCAGTTGTAAGAGACACACTCGAAATCTTTCGGCTTTTGCGGTTTATCTGCAACATTGAATATCAGTCAACTCATTAAAACGGTGAACAAGAATGCCAGATTCGTTTCATCACTAGCGGGAAACTAATGATGGAATTTAATAATGGACTTTGATATTGCAGCTTGAATATTAGAATAAGTGAATCGTTTGAAAAAGTTAAGATTTTGGGATATCTTAGAGCTTCTAATAAATTATTTGTTAAAAAAATAAGCGAATTTCAGCAAGATTTTTCAGGTTTTCTGGAATGAGCATCCTGCAATTATTTGACTGTATTTTGGACATCTGTCTAGAAATCGTTGGGATTTATAATCAAAATTCCGAACACGCTTTAGATATCTATTTTTATTATCGTTAAAAATAATTAAAAAACTTCATTATTTTAGAAATAATAATATTATATTAGTATTTTATATAATATTTGATAGTCTAATAGAACTAATTTTGGGGAAGAACGAAAAGAATAACGTTTTTGCTGAAATTTAGTTCACCATAAAGACCAAAAATAGGATGGAAATCTGAATCAAAAATATTAATATCGACTCAGCAAATATATTACAGCCATCCGATCTTCAATATTAAATATGAATTTTCCCGAAAACAATTTGTTCATAAATTTATAGTACTTACAGAATTTTTTTTTCAACATATAAAATTTAAAGAATTTTGAAGTATTATTATGAATTTCCGCTGAGGTATCTAGAATTCGATCCCATGGAATTCAAAATTCTTAGATTTGTAGTCATTTAATGGGTTATTGAGACAATCTCATATACCTAAATTTTTAAGATATTCCAATTTTTCGTATATCTTCATACGCATAAATTTTGTTTAGTATTTCATAGTTCTTTAATATTACATTTTTAGTATTTTCATTGATCGCTATGATTAAGATTTCTTGAAATTTGCGTTTTATAATTCAAAGTTTTGAGAATTTTTTTATACTTTAATGGATGTTGCAGGAAGCAAAATTTTCCTCAATAATTATATTTCGCTTAATGTTTTTCATGTTTCTTCAGTATTTATAGGATTCGAAGGATTTTTCAGTAATCTTATGAAATTTTGTAAAAATTTTCTGGATTTTGAGGCTCTAGTTGTTGAAATTTTATAAATTTTCATTATTTCGTATTTTTCTAGTATTTTTTCTATTGTATTTTAATTTTTTTTTTTTTTTTCGTAGTCCTAAGTAACTATGATATATAGGATTTCTTAGTTTTTTTAAAAGATACTTCTCTTTTTCATGATACTTTTTCAAATTTCTAGAATGCAATTTATTTGAATTCAAAGTTGAAAAATATTGCAATTATTTCGATTAATTCATCAAAAAAAATTATAGATTTCATGTACTTTTAGTGTTTTGTAAAATTTAAAAGATTTTTAAAATCCAACATATTTTCTGGTATTTATAGATTTATATATTACAAATCTATTGGATTCGATGCTCTATGAATCAAAGTTTTATTGATTTGCAAATTTTTTACAGATTTGTGAAAAACCTGATCAGCATTAAAAAGTAACAAATTATATTTGGTAACTAACATTTTTTAACGATTCTTGCCTTACAAGATTTAGAAGCAATGAAAGTTTTGTATTTTCTGTATTTTCTTTGTATTTTTTGAATTTTGTAAGATTTTCTAAACGATTTAGAGATTGTAAGTGTTCGTATAAATTTTCATATAGATTTCCGATATTCAATGATCTGGGAATTAGTTTTATTAGATTTTCAGAATGTCTATAGATTTTCGAAATAGTTTAATCAGCATTTATAAGTACTCTTTCAATTTCTAGTATTTTTATATATTTATTAAATTTTCCAGGATTTTTTTCTAGATTTCAAGGTTTTAATTATTTCTATCGACCCTACAGAGAATTTTAGAATTCTATGTTCTAAAATCTAGTGATTCATAGATTCTTAATCAATATATTGATGAATAATATATTCCTGATATATCATAGATGTTTGATAAATTATAACTTTGTAAATTGAATTTCTAATATTGATTTTGAGGTATATTTATTCAATTAGGAGAAAATCATGATAATATCGTTGTCAAAGTATCTTAAAGTTTATTTGATATTCTTGCAATGATATTTTTGAAACTGACAACTACAGAGTGCCCTTCTTACATACCATATTACTGTTGTATTTTGGAAAATGAAAAGTTGTTGAAAAAAAAACAAACAAACAAAAATTTCTTTCGGAAGAAATCGTTCGCCTCAATGCTTAATGAAGATATAAAAAAAAAAAACACATTAATACGAAAATCGTCGTCTAATCGTTATTTTCGCACAAAAAGATATAGTGTAACATTGCAACGAAAACATCGATACAACGATTTTTGGTGTCGACAAAAAAAATCTGATATGTTGTAAAGAAATATCGATATTCCGATGTATTGATCCCTACTCAAAAACTACAAATAGGTATAACTCTGTTACCAGATAATTTTTTAATTCAGCAAAAATTGCTTTGTATTTGTTGATTAGATAAGTGTTTTTTGCGTGAAAAAGTGAAGCAGTGCGCTTACAGAAAAATCAAAGACTTGATAGATAAATAATATAAAAAAAAAAATGAAGTTGATTGAAAAAGCGCAGCAAACTATAAAAAAATTATACAATATTTGAAGTATAGGAGTAAACATTACGTTAAAAATATTTGTTCACAATTGACAAACTAATGCATTTATACAAAAAAGAAAAATCTAATACAATTATCTTAAAAAAAAAAAAAAAAAAATTTTCGATAGTATCATCGAATATATAACTTGTTTTAAATTGTCTTTAAAAATATCTCAAGTTGTGCCAACGAGATGAGAAGCAAAGTTTGTTTATGCAATACTCCTTTGACCCGAAACGATAAGAGCAAAAAATCGTGGTTTTTAATGGAAACAAGCGTTATCAATGCCATTAAGAAACGAAAAACTTGAGAAATCAGTACAACTTTATCGAAATAAATAAATATAAATAATTTCCCCATTCATTTCGAAGGACTAACTAAGGAAAAAATTTTTTTCAACACCAAAGTTTAACTTTTTCAATGATTTACTATCAAATAAAACCCTGATTTTAAACCATCGCATGTAAAACAAGCAAAATTTTACTTATGATCAATTTGTACCACTTATAATCCCTTTTTTGTTTTTTGACACTGCTATTCACTTGATGAAATTTCAGTGTCCTCCCCCCATCCCCCTCCAAATATGTTTCAAACTTTAAAAAAAAAATTGTTCCCATCGCCTCTCGTTGTTGTAATAATAGATATTTAGTTTTTTTTTTTTTTTTTTTTTTTTTTCAAACGGTTAGAACTTCAGACACATGCCCCAATGGAATATTAAAATTTAATGTCAGCTCACCAAGTTTCGACGTATGTAATGAAATCCAAATAAAATCGTTTCATGCAAGAAAAAATACGCAAATTGGTACTCACAACCAACGGCAACTGTATTCATGCATACTGCTTCGAAGTGCTTTTTGCTGTCCGCTCGATGGAATTGTTTTCTCACTTCACTGCTGTTGCTAGATTTGATGAATTTGCAATAGTACATGTCCCAGGAAGGCCAAGGCTTATTGATATTGAGCTCAATGGCGCTTTCGTTGAGAATGGTAATATACTCGCTTTCTATCTGTTCCTCGTTGCGAAAAAATATCAAATCTGAGGAATCCTTGCCCGGGTATTTCGCATTCACCTTGGTCATATTAAGAAGGCAAGTAATTTTTAACGGATTCCCAAACTCGATCACGATGTCCCCTGACGGCCAAGTTCCTGAAACACAAATTTCATCGACTCAGCGATTTCGAATACAGGAAAGTCGGTTGCCTGACGGATGCTCCAAAAAAGTTGTTCCCCACTTTCTTAAGCTTTCGGTCTTTATACTCTAAACTTTCTGTGCAGCACAAACTTCTTTTTTTTTCAGTGTCAACATATGGTGAAAATATGATAATGTTATTATAGCAGATGAAATATGAATGAATATAATCATTAAAATATTGAATGAATATTATAACAGTAATGACAATACGGAAATCAATCATCTCCATCCATATAAAATATTGCATAAATAAATATAATGGGAATACAGTTAATATATAATGTCATGTACGTAAATCTTGATGAAAGTTTTGCATTAATTGTTTTTTTTAATCTGTCAAGTACTGTTTACGGAAAATGTATCTGAATGCTCAAAAATTACTTAACTTCGTATTCTATTAAATCAGAAATTGTAGAAATCTATACATATACTAGTCGAGAAAAAATACTAGAAACTTTTAAAATAACTAGATATTGTTAAAAATTCTTAAAAGTTACACAGATTTTTCGAAGACTCTAAAATACAAAAAAACACCAACAATATAAAATTTTGAAAATACTATGAAAAAATCTATAAAATTTGCAACCCTAGAGCATCGAATTCTAGAAACCTGTGAACAAGTTTACAAAAATACCATAAATTCTGTAAATTATATAAATACTAAAAAAGTATACACAAAAAATACCAAAAGTACTAGAAATCTACGTATAAAAAAACTGATTCTGAAAAAACTATCAAAGTACCAGGAAACTAAAAAGCTTTTAATCCTCGGGCTTTGAATTCTACATTTTAATATAGCTTTCGATAAAAATACTAAAAAATTCAACAAAATTCTAGAAATACTAAAAATTTCAACAAAATTCTATAAATACCAAAAAATACATAAAAAGGCTAACACTACGAGAAATGATACTGCAATTCTCTGTAAATATAATTTTTTCACGAATCTTTGAAATTTTCAACTATATACTTTTTTGAATCCTAGAGCATTGAATTGCAGAAATCTATGTCGAAACCCAATAAAATACTGAACGTTCTTAGAATTATATAAATAATGAAGAAGCGTGAAAAATGCGAAAAGTCACTAAAAATCAACGGCAATATATTTCCGAAAAATCGATTTCAACAGTTAAAAATCACCTTACTCTACATTTCAGAAATTTATGTAGCAATTGATAATAATATATACATATACATAAAATTGATACAGATACACGAAAATTTTACAAAATTTAAAAAACACTGAAAATAAACTATGTAATACGAGAAATTTTTAAAATACTAGATAATTCTACAAATTTTTATTTGTACTAAATCATATTTTTAAAAAAACGCCAATGAGAAAAACTTGGAAAATACTCCAAAATTTCACAAAATTAAAAATCTTAAAAATCATCCCGACAATTACGCATAATCTTTTAAATACAAAAAAATTCGAAAATACTAATAATACTAGGAATCTTAAAAATTTTACATTTTTTAGTAGATATAACTTTTTCAAAAATTCATAAAATTTTCATAACGTTGTAAATGGTGCAGTGACCAATTCTGGAGCCACTTCCCCGAAAAATTTGATGGAAATAACAACTGTTTCAAACTTTTGGCATAATATTTTTCCCTCATCACGAATTACTCAATTTTCAGATTTTTAACAATACTTACTCATTTACAATATTATTCTGTCTCAAAAAAATTTTTCACTTACAAACATTATTAAAACACTGTCGAACATTCAAAGTGATTAAGATTAAAATTGTTACATGTTTAATTTTTCTCCATGTGCCTCAAGTTCCAAACGTTTAAAACTAAATGAAAAAAATTTATAAGTTAATGTAAGAGAAAAAAATTTTTCTAGCTGCTTTTAAACACTTTTTGATCGTAACAACAAACTTGATGCTCCACAAAAAATATTCATCACACTTCCCATCATTATAAAAAATAAAAAAATTCATATATTTTATATTTTCGTTTAATTTTAAACTTGGGAACTTGAGGTACATTTTTTTTTTCTACTTGGAAAAAATATTTCAGTATTTGGATGAATTTTCCAGGAAACAGCATTTCCGAAGATATTTTTGGTACTTGATAGATTTCCAGTGCTTTTAGTATTTACTGTTTTTTTTTTTTCAGTATCTTTGCAGTTTGGACAATAACCTAGTATTTTCCTGGATTTTTATGTAGATATCTAGAATTCGATTCATTAGGATTTAAGGTCTTGTAGATATTTAGCAATTTTAAAGTATACTAAAATCATTTCTACATTTGTTTTCAGTATTTTATTAAGTTGATTATTTTTTTTTTTCTTTTTTTAGTATTATTATAATTTAGTGTGATTTTATAGGTTTTTATGCACTCAGAAAAAAATCGAGTTGTCTCAACTCGCTCACCGAGTTAGGACGAGTAGATTTGAATCAACTCTGATATCGAGTTGGGAGAGCTCGGCTGCCGGCTTGAGAGAAGCAGATCCGACTTTTTCTAGGTGAAAGTGTACGACCGAGTTGATTCAACTCTGACAAGAGTTAGGACAACTCGATTTTTTTCCGAGTGTAGATACCTGGTATTATTAAAAATTCTTATGAAAATGTTTAGTATTTGATATCATAAAATCTAAAATTATAGAAATTATTAGTGTTTTAATAAATATGTCAGAAAACCGTATTTTTATATATTTTGAGTATATTACAGATTTCCAAAACTTTGAGTTCACTCTGTATTTCTTCGAAAATCATTAATTTCATTGAATTTTTTGTATTTCGATGGATTTCTAGGCAAATTTTCAGGATTAATTGCAGTAATCAAGAGCTTCCTATAATTTTTAGTCTTTTTCTAATTTTCAGCATTTACGGAATTTCGTGGTATTTTCGTGACATTTTGTTGTTTCATTTTTTTAATTTTTAATATTTTTATAAATTGTTATGTTAATTACGAGTGTTTCGAAGAGTTCTAGTAATTTTAGTATTTTACATAATTTTTGAAAATCTATAAAATTATAATGATTTTCTGATATTTTAATGGATTCCTGTATAAATTTCAAGAATGTGATGCTCTCGGGTTCAAAAGTTGTGTATATTTAAGGTTCATGAATGAATTGTGTAGAGAATTGTATCTTATTCGTGAAAAATTTTGGTGCAACGTCCCTGGAAAAACCACGCCATCGATTTCTTCCTAATCTTTGAATAATTTCAAAAATGAAATAGAATCTCAACATTCGACACGGAGCTAACGTCAATTCCGATAGATGCGAAGGCCTTCGTTTTTCTCAAATGAACCTTTGCCACTTGTGCAATTACATACTGTTGTTCACGTCATTGTCAGGCAAAGAAACGTATAACATTCCCTGGGCATGGAATAAAAACACGTTTTTCGCACCTTTAGATAAAAAGGTCTATTTGAAGAGAAGTAGTTTTGAGGCCATTTCTTTGCTCTGAATCAACCCTCCGTGATAACAATTGGCTCGCATTTTTCAACTTTTTCTCGGCGAGTAGGCGCTCTGCAATAAGGCAACGCTCGATAATGGATTTCGCCAGACTCGAGGGCAATGGCGGAGCGTGCGTTTAAATATAGTCGAATGATGGATTTAGCGTCATACTAGAATACCGGAACGAGAAGAATGTGGATGTTTTATTTATACGCGTTCGTGTACGCATGAGGGGGATAAAGCTCGGACAAGTCGTTGCCGTTTATGTATCGGACTTACGGTGAACCATCATGCACCAGTTGGGTTCAAGCGACGTCATTCACAGTCAATCATTTCCATGTCATCGGCAACAAAACAGAAAATCATTGGCTGAAACGTCTCCAACATGTGCCATCATTCCAGCACATCCTAGCCTAATCTACCATGTCGTTATAGTACATGCAGATGTGCGCCTTTCAGATTAGCTTTCAGGAATAGTATCATTTGCTAATACGGAATAAACATCCTCATTAAGGTTGTCCCGCAGCCAGGGTCGAATAATGAGGATTCGATCAAATTTCACAAACAGATAGTTTGTGGCACCTTACATCACCTCGTAAAAATTCCAAAGTGATCTTGTCCTAGGTTTTCGGGCAATAAGTGCTCAAAGTTGAGAAAAAATGCATGGGCTCTTATGGGAGCGCGTGCATTTTTACTCTTTCTTCTCCAAAAACAATTACTGGCAGAAATGAGTTTGACACGAAAAACGAGTATATCGTAAAGCACAGCCTTACAAAAGTACTATGCAAAGTTTCAAAAAGATTTTGTCTGCGGAAAAAAATGGATACTGCATTTCGTCGGCGAATTTACGAAATTTAACGCGTGTCACTCACGCGCTCGTAGTGTGCGAAAAGAAAACCGTGCGCAGTTGGTTATCAATAAGACAGCGAAAGCGACGTTGCCAAGCGTACAAGTACGATTGTCAATTTTTTCTACGATTGATATTGTAAAATATTATTGATTTCCATGTTTCACAAAATTATTTGATGTATTTACAGCAATATATCGTTATAAAATAATTACAATATCACTCACAACAAGAGCTACAAGCCATATGAATTTTCATTGCATAAAGTTGGCAGCGAATTCAAACTCTAATGCTTTAGCGTAGCGCGCGATTGTACTACCATGATTAAGCTAAACCTAGCTACAGGACAACCTTAAACATATTGTACGAGCATGATTTTTTCAACAAATATTCCAATTTATTTAATTCTAATTATTTCATCATTTGGAGCCAACTATATTCATAATTAAACAAAAGCCTTTTTCAATGAAAATTTTTTTTTTTATTTCTTGTTTATTTCATTTATTCAACCTTTCGACCCTCGATTTTGGGTCCTTATCAGGGTATCATCTTTAATTAACACATTATAAGGATAAAATTTAGGTGTCTAGATAGAGGGGAATTTCGTTGGATAAAACCCCTCTCAATATTCGGATGGAATCGATTATTTTTCCATTTTAAAATTGAAAAGTTACAATGATACATTATAAAAATACAAGCTATAAGAAAATTTGTTTCAAAGTAATGAATAATAAAATAAGTAAAATATATCAAAAAAGCTCTTACTGGACAAACAGTTTCATATAAGTTGTACAAATCAAACAATATGAAGAATTTTTAATTTTACTATCTCAAAAATAACAATAATTCTGGCTTCAAAATAATTCTTTTATAAACGAAAAATTCTCATCATAAATGTATGACTAGGATACCATAGAAGATGAAAATTGAAAAAATTGTTTCGATCCAGTGAATTATGAAGAAACATTGGAATATACGAAAATGCTGAAAATTTAAAGAACCTCGGACTCTGGAACATCGAATTCTAGGAAGCAACATTAAAAATTCATAAAAAGACCAGAAAATCTTTCTGATCATACAAACTCTGCAGAAATACTCAGAGTAATGGAATAGTATGAAAGAAGTATTTTCTGAGAACTTTGAACAAATACATACTATCTATTAAACTTTGAATCTCAGAGTATCAAACAGAGCATTAAATTCTAAAAAAACGTATAGAGCAATCTAAAGAGATACTAGAAATTTATAAAAATACCAGAGATCTCTACGTAATTTTGATAAGTACTGAAAAATAACGGAAACATAAGAAATTTACAGAATACTAAAAATCTATGTAGGATGTAGTTTTCTCATTAATTGTTAAAATACAGAAAATCAATCAAAAATTGGAATTAAACGTATCAAATTCTAAAAATCAATAAAGCAATCTACAGAAATACTTGAAATTTATGAAAATACCAAAAAATCCTTTAATGTTTCATAAATAGTAAAAAAATCAAGAAATACTAGACATTTTTTAATACTCAACAAAATATGTAAATTGTATAACTTTTGAAAAATACATGAAACTTTGAATCCTTGGACATCTAAAACTAAAAATCTTTATGTAAATTTTAAAATATAACAAAAAATTTTACAAATATATCAATACTAAAAAAATTCAAAAAAATTAACTGAGAATCGATATAAAAGATACTGTTTTCTGAAAAACGAATTTAAATACTTGCCATTTTTGAAAATTTCAATATTTTTACATCGAATTCCAGAAATCTATATAGCAATCCATTGAAATACTAGAAATTGATAAAAATAGCAGACAATACTAAAAAATTTTATTAATAACATACAATATGAAAATTCTAGAAATCTATGAAATACTTGATATCTTTGTAGATATCAATTCTTTAAAAATCTATTTAAAAAATGTAATCAACTTTTATTTCTAGAACATCGAAATGTAGAAACTTATATAAAATTTATTATTGCATTAAAAAATCTCTCAAACTGTATGAATACTAAAACAATGAAAAATACTAAGAATATCAGAAAATATTTAAACCTCAGTGACTTAAAAATCACGAAAATCAAATCCCATTATTTTGCATACGTATGCATACATGAAAAATCTGCGAATTGCGACTTCAAAAGTTATATTACTCTAATATCTCGAAAATATTGAAAAAAAAAATTGAAACTCTATAATTATACATTCACAAAAATAATGTTATGTTACAGTACAAAATTTATAATATTATTATTTTATGTAATAATTATTTTAGAGTTTTTAATGAAAATTATTGAAAAAAAAAACTTCAGTCATGTGCATGCTGCAAAATTTGAGAAAAATAAAACTGAAAAAAAAAATGAAAACCATACTTACATTGGCAATTGGCAGCATTGAAAATCTTAAAAACCTAGCAAAACAATCCAAATTATTGTAACTATTTTCAAATAGACGACACTTGGCATGGAGACCAAATTTGAATTCGACGGGTATTTGAAGATTGTCCTCAGAAGCTTGGGTTGGCAGTTGTGAATGAACCTAACTTTATAAATGTAAGTTCAGGCATGTTTTTTTTCCTGCTGTCACTTTCTGCGTAGTTTACCGATAATGTGAAGTGTAATAATTGTGAGTTTCTGTGAAATGTTACTGTCCAGGTAGTTTGTGCATTCGGGAATAGTCATTATTGAATTGACAATTTGTCGGAAATGAGAAATGAAAAAAAATTGACCAGGCAAAAAAATATCAAGTGCAATTTCCACGCCATACTTGTTGTCATAGAATTATTATTGCAGCACAGCCCACATCTGACACAAGGAATCTATTTTTTTCGTCAAGAGGAAATAAAACAAAAAAACTACCGGCAAACACTGTATCTTTTTCCTCAAAACTTGTTGAATATTCCACGCCTTCGCGGGTTTTTTCATAACTTGATTTTTCACTGGAAGGCGGCGCCTTATTAGCAATTTTATTGACCCGTTTGGTTGTAAATAGCAGACTGCCTCAAGTGAAGAGACTCTAGACGGAATTCGAAAACAAATAAAATCATATTTAGCGCTTTGGTCTCAGCTTATCGTCCAATTTTTTCGATTTCGGAAACTCGTCGAATAGACTTTGGAGCAACCATAGTTTTTTTTTTTTGTTTTCTTGAAACTGGATAGAATATAAATTATATTCGATGAAAACGAAACATTGGTTCTTCAAATTAAGGGGTTTGAGAGAGTGAGGATTGATGAAATGTTTTTTTCGAAATTGGTGGCATGTCCCTTGAGTTGTTTAAAAATAATCTCAAATACGGGAAACAGATTGTAAAATGAAAAAAGTATAAATCATCAGAGATTTCAAGTATTCCTCAGAGTTCATATTTAGAATCAATAGTTTTCTTGGTATTCATAAATGACATTTTTTAAGTACTACATTAATTCACCCTTCCTTCTATTTGCTGACGATTGTAAATTTTGGCGTGTTTCTCATAATGAAACTAATGCACTTTTTTTTACAAAGCAATATTGACTCCTTAACTTCTCATTGCAATATTTGTCAACGCCTGATAAATTTAACTGAATGTAATTTTTTGCCAGTTTCAGCAAAAGATATAAATTGTCGTGTAATTAGATTGATTATTTACGCTACAATCCATGCAGTAAAAACTTCAGAGCCATGTAAATTTTATATGAAATACCAGCATAGTTGATTGCAAAAACATGAAATGAAAATTCCAGATTTTAATGAGTGTAAAAAACTACGTGATTACTTTGTACTTGATAATTTATCATACAAGGTCAGTATCTAGGTTGATTGAAATTAATCTCAAGAATACATACGTATACATTTCATTCCACGATGCCAAGGTTAATAAGATTAGGGAACAAAATGATGCCTGATGATCTATTATCTTTAGGCGTGTTTCATTTTGATAATGAAATGCGATAATTTTCAAACGAGGGTCATATTTGTTACTTTATCTAATGGTTCAATGTTTACACTAATATCAAAGTATTCTATCAATTTTCCATAAAATATTGATGTTTACATGCGACATAAATTTGTAAAGAAAATATTAGTAAAATGTTTATAGGATTCGATTTTGTATAATAATTTTTTTTCAACTTCGCAATCGATCACTTGAAAAAAATTATTTCTAATCATGTTTACAAAGAGCAATAAAAGTCTGCAGTTTAATTTGAGAATTCGGAAAAGTGTACATTTAAATAAGAAAATAAAGTGGAGTGGTTACAGTGAATGGCTTTTATCATAATTAATAAAATGTATGTTAATCATTATTGTTTATCACTCTAACCTCATAACTGACATTTTGAAGTGACTTTTCGGCTATCATGACAAAAAATACACATCGAAAACACAATTCAATTTAAAAAAAGCTACATTTTCTCAAAAACTCGAAATTCATGAAATAAAAATTGCGAAAAAAAAAATTTTTATAATTGAAAAAACCTGACGTATACGTATATGAAAATTTCGAATATTTTATGATACCAATCAGCAATGTCTAGATTTCATACAAAATATATATATTGTCAAATATGTGGGAAAAAAGTTAAATTAATTGGCTAATCGACTTCTAAGTCAATTTATTTCTCTTTAATCTAGACCGTCAACGTTTCAACCTCATTTGAGCCCTCATGAAGATAGTCAGGGATAGAAAAACTGTCAACAATTTTTTTTAAAACCAAGCAGTCATAGTGATCGAAAACTGAAAGCGTACGAAAATATATTCGTTTCATAAAATATGTGATTTGTACAATTGCTAAGGACATTTGATGATATTAGGTATAACTGTCGATGTTGAAGAGTGTTCAAAGAACACTTGTTACATCAAGAGATTGTTCGTATCTCTCTGATACCAACAGTCTCTTGCTGTAACAAGTGTTCTTTAAACGCTCTTGAAAATTGACTTACGTACCTAATATCCTCAAATGTCCTTGCATATTTTACTAATTACATTTTTAATCGCATGTATGTATTTTTGCGCTCTTCGAGCTTCAAATCACTATGATTGTTAAATTGTTTAAATAAACAAAATTTCACGATATTTCCACCACTGACGTTTTTATAAGGGTCCAAAAGCCAATTTCTTAATTTTTGTATGCAAATACTTCTTAAAAGTGAAGTGAAAAAAAAACTCAACTTTTAATTATGTTTGTTCATTTTCAATACATTTTGTCACGTTCAAGAGAATCAAGAGAATATTCAAATACAAAGCTAAAAATGAATAATGATTTTACGAATTAAATAAGGAATAAAGTGAGCGAAATTCAAATAAATTATTCATTAATTCAATCAACGTTTTTTCAACACTTTTAGATTTTACATAGTTAAGCTAATTTTCTTTGTTCATAATTAGACTAATTCAGATCTCGTGTATTAAAAATTTTGATTTTGTGTCATGTTTTTAAGTCTACCCTTCGGTGTACCCAAACCGAATACCCAACGTCGCATTCAACTTTTCATATTTAACAAAATTTTGTTTACAATTTAGTTTGCGGGCTGTTAGTTTATTTTATTATGAAGCTATAATATAATATAATGTGTATCAAACTTAGTAAATTTTGAACTGCTTTTAGTTAATAACTTTTATTGTACAAAAAAGTACTATCATTCGGTTTCGCCCCATAACGGGCATAATAAATTGAAATAGTACATTTCGCATCTAGGGAAAAAATAAATTTCTCACGAGGGTCTAAGTTATATGCCGAGCCGAAGGCGAGGGATATATTCATCCTCGTGAGAAATTTATTTTTTTCCGTGGTGCGAACGATTTTTTTTATCGTAGCGGGAGAAATAATAAAGTTCGCATCATGGGCAAAAATAAACTTACACCCTTGTGAGAAATTTTTTTTTACCGCAGATGCGAAATGTACTATTGAACAGTAAAATGATCTTTTCTTCATCGTTTAGTAAGTAAGAATTTGTGATTGCTTTTACAAAGTTAAAATTTTGTATTTTCAACATCGTTTTCGTCGTCAGGCACATCCTCAATGTAACTGGTTTTTTTGCTCTTGATTGCACATGGTATAACGATTCTCGTCACAGTGCCAACTGAGTCGATGACCTTTTTGATCATGTTCTAGACTTGCAGTTACTCTTCTTAACGCATAATTTGTCTTTTGTTAAACTTTCGGCGTTCAAAAGTGTTTTTTTTTATGGCGAAAAAGTCAAAACCGATTCTTCCCCCGAGTTCAGCATGAACTTGAGGACTCGTGACAAGAAATGTAATCCACAAAAACAATCGAATGAAAATGTAAATCAGAGTTACTGAGAGTAAATTAGAGTTACGCTGGCTCCAATGCCGTACTACGGAAATTCGTTTTACAGGATCAAGGAAACTACAACTTATTTGGACTGCGAACCCAACTAATTAGTAAGGACCTTCTTCAGCGAAGTGCATCTTGTGTTTTTCGGAAACAGAGGAAATCGAACTATAGCTCGGAAATAACATGTGAATAGCCTTAAAACTGACATTTTGAAGTGACTTTTTGATCATCGCGATGAAAAATATCTCAGGTAAACAAGTAAGGATGTGCTCGTAGGTAAAATGGGTTTTGCCAAATTAGCGCATCCGTACCTGTTGCGTAGTATACGATTTCGAATCCCTCAAAGCGGAAGACCTCCTCAAGCAGTTCAAACAATGGAAAAAAAGCCTTCCTTCATTCGAATCCCAGTCAGAATGCACAGAAAGCTAAAATGCTACGAGGTCTACGGGGTGGGGAACAAGTATATAAATCACGATGCAACGAATTCAATTACGAAGGCCGCGAAACGTAGCCGAACGAGGACGTTTTTGTAAGAATACTCACTGCCCATTGTGCTCAGTCCCGGGGCGCATCTTTCATCAGACCTGACATTACTCATGGTCCCGAGTAAAACGCATAAGAAGAGGATCAAGCGCTGGGAGAGGGTTCTCCATCGTGTGTTCGGTTTAAAGGACGGCGCTTGGGTATTCCTACTTCTGCCGACCTGCTCCTCGGGGGACTTGGCTTCCAAGTTACGAGCATGCCTCAAACGGGTCCACATGGTGGCGTCGTCGTCGACATTTTCGTCCCCGTTACACGAGCAACTGTCCGAGCGTTCCTCCGCGAGGCCGCGGAGGGCCAAACACGAAACATCACCGCGTTTTTTGGACGACCCATCGCGGCTTCCCGGGCAAGCTTCCGTATTTTCGAGCGACTCGCGTGAACGCCTCTTCCGCGATTCGAGCAATATGCTGTACGACGCTTTGCTTTGATTTTTCACCACCGAAGAGCGGCGTCTCCCGGTGGTCACTTGCTTCGTTTCCATGCTTGGTCTCCTTACTGCAATTCACAAAACGGATTTCTTAATTTCAACTCACACATTCTTCGAATGACAGTTTCTATAAAATAATGCAATCCTATGCATTGTCCATGATTACTTTAACTCCATCCCAAATTTAAAAATAATCACCCAATGAGAGTGTACGGTAAACTTCCGCCTATTTCAAATGCATTCGCTCAATTGTTTAAAATAAAAGATTTCCCTTCACCTCCCACCACTAACAATCATGCGACCTATGAGGCAGAGGAGTTGAATAGCGGGAAATTTTAAACAAACGGTCAAATTAACGTTTAAGCATTGCATTAAACAGAAGCAACATTTTGAATTTGAAGAATCAAAAATTATTTTTCGTATAAATAACAATTTTCGAAATATTCGATCTAGTGTATGTCATTTGGGGGTTGTTCATAAATGATGTCAAGCGAATTACAAGAATTTTTGGCCCCTCCCTCCCCATTGTCACGCTATTCTCTATTAGCGTTATCATGGATTGTCACGTTTGCTCTGACCCTCCCCCTCCAATTTTTGCTTCGCGAGCAAAAATTGACTTTTTCTCCCACTACGATAAAAAAAATCGTTCGCACCATGGGAAAAAAATTTCTCCCTCGGGTGAATGTATCCCTCGTGAGAAATTTCTTTTTTCCCTAGATGCGAAATGTACTATTTTTTGTAAAGCCGATGCCCTTAAATATGTTCAACAACTCTCGATTTTTTAGAATGCATTCCAGACCGTAAAATATTTGCTGAGTCTACCCGAAGTGGTTTGCAAAACAAACGTGAAAAAACAAAGAAGCTTGTCTTTGTCACGAACAGTTTTCGAGGAAAATCTGTTGAATCGAGTGTTACTTAAAAATATTATTAACGATACAATTTCGAATACTTATTCAATTTAATATGTAACAAATTAAAAATGTAGCCAAGATATTTTTTTTCCAAAATTAAGGAGATTTTAAATTTCTTATTTTCTAACTATCATCGATAAACAAGAGATAAAAAAAAAAAAATAAATAAAACAAAAAAAACCATCCAATATTTTTACTTGTGACTTTAAAAAGACGAGACGAATGGCCTAAAAAAAAAAAACAATGCGCGTATATGTGTAATAAAAAATACAAAGATAAATTAAGTGCATTGGACTCTTCGAAAAACAACAAGAAAAAAACAAAACGAAACAAAAAAATCGTTACAAACTCGAATCAAATGAGACGCACTTCCATATAGAACGTTCAAGTTCAACCGTTGTCCCCGAGAGCCACCTGTCGAATGTATGATCACCAAACAGCCGACCCGTTAAAAATATCCGCGATTATGCAATAATTTCGAGACAAAAGCGGAAAGTGCGACCCGAGCCGGTCGGGAATCCGCCAAAGACTGATAAGCAATCTCGAGCGGATGCGGGGAGCATACAGAGAAAAAGGAAATGAAAACAAATCGCTCTCTGGAGCGAGCACATGAAGCTGACGAGCGCCATTTCGCCGTACCCAAAGATCGTCACTTTCGTTGATCGATCCTGAAATCAAGCGCGTTACGGGGACGAGTGCCGTCCCGAGAACTGCGAGCGTGTCACCATTAACTTAATCGCACGAGAATAATTAATCCCTTGTGTTCCTCCTCAAGTCAGAGAAAAGGACAGCGACGAACAAGTTGGGGAGAAAGGTGGAAAAGGGTAAGCGGCGGCCGTACGCCCAACGGCGTAAGCAGTCCAAGAATGGGCGATACGTATCGATATTTTCGTTATAATGAACGAATATCGCGAGAGTTTTGTGTGAAAAAAATAAGACGTAATTTTTTTTTTTTTTTTTTTTCCAATTACTTATGGAACATTTAGGTCAGTGATTTCTTACATCAATTCCATTTTTTTTCTCAAATTTTTCAACTTTCAAAATATAATTGTGATATCATGTGATATGATCTCCAAGGAGGACAGTCTGTGGTTGTCAATTTCAAAAATTACAATAATTGCAAGTATATTCAATAGACGTCAAGATTCTTTTATAACAATATTGTTATGATTTTCTTCTAATTGATAAATATGTTATAAAACCAATACTAGACATTTATTTTACAATTTTTGCAAAGATTGATCAAAAATGAATGAAATACCAGGAAACTATCTTGACACTGTTCTATGAACGATTAGTAAGTGTTATTATTATCATTATTATTATTTTAATAATTATTATCATCATTATCCATTATAAGCAGCAGTTACAAAACTGATATCACTCGCATCTGGCGTAATACTTACATGCGAGTTACAGAGATGATTGGTTGATATATAATCGTAATACAAAGTACAAAACGTAATACAAAATGAAAGTGCGTAGTCAAAGCCCGTTATATCTAGGCTATTGAGTGGCACTGATTGTGAGTTGGTGTTGATAGTAAGCCTTCTTAAACGCAGTCACCGATGATGAATGAATCGCTTTGTCTAACAATGTATAAAAATGCAAATTATAAAGCATAAAATTGTATAAATATAAATATTATTCATAAATAAATTCATAATGTAGGAATCCATGAAAATACTGAAAATCTTATAATATGCTAGAAAATCCTACCTAAATCAATAAAATCTCTTTTTCCCTAAATTCAGGGAAAATCTAAAAATACTATAAAATAAAGAGATACCCAGAAACACTGAATTAATTTTTTCGAAAATTTGTGAAAATTCTGGAAATTAAAAAAACTTTTATTCCTAGAGCATAGAATTTTAGGAATCTATATAAGAATACCAATAAACGACGAATCTTTTAGAAAGGTCTGTTAAATAAAATTGGCACCCCAACATTTCAAAAAAAAAAAAATTGAAATATTAAATCTATTGTCTATCGTTTTACCACTGTTGATCACCACAATTTTTTGTTTGCTTTTTTTCGAAAAAAATTTACAGCCAGAAAACTTTTTGGGAGTCAACTTCACACTAGCAACTGCTTTTGAACAAAAAAAGTTTAAACGAGTAAATATTGAAAATAAAACATTTTCAACAAATGACCATTACATAAAATCGTTTGACAATCTTGAAAAAAAAAATCCAAATTTTTAATTTATACAAATAAGTTTGAAAAAATCGAAACTCTTGAGAAGTAATACGTGCTTGCGATAGACCTGCATTTGACCACTATTGATCAACGAAAATTTTCGTTTGACAACTTTTTAAAAAAAATTGACAGCTTAAAAATTTGTCAGGGCTAATTTCACACTAGATCTCGCTTTTTCCAAAACGGGTTTAAACAAGTAAACATAATTTATTTAGCATTTCTAACGATTAATTATCTCACCGAATCATTTGACCATCTTGCAAAAATGGGTAGACAATAAAAAAATGTGTGTTTACAGATAAAAATCTGGAAAAATTACAAATCTTGGAAATTAATACGTCCTTGCGACTGACCATCGTTTGACTATCATTGACTATTGAAAATTTTCGTTTGAGCACCCTTTCAAAAAAAATAACAGCAAAAACTTTGGCAGGTCCACAGTAGCCCCCGCTTTTTCAAAAACGGATTGAAACAAGTAATTATATATAACTTTGCATTTCTAACCATGGACTATCTTATCAAATCATTTAACCACCTCGCAAAAATGACTAAACAATTAAAAAAATTTTTTTCAAACCAATTTTCCATAGCCTTTTACATAGTATATTTCATAATACATTAAGTTACTGCGTAAATTTTGAGTAGTATTGTAGAAACGCTTGATTGTTACTTGTACGTATTTTCAAAAAATGTTATTAATATTTGTGTAGTAATTTTCTTACAAGCTGACCTTACAAAATTCTTAAAAGAAAACGAATTGTAAGATTCATCTTCAGCGTCACATCAAAAATCACAAGTACAGTAAAAACCCGTTGGTGTAAATTTTGCCGCTTCAGAAGCTTAAGACGACTCGCAACCTACTGTAGTGCGAGAAAGACGCCTAGAACGGGATTCAATTGAAAGAAAGAAGGACGAAAAGAGAAGATCTTGCGAGTCGTCTTAATGACCGCGAAGAAATTATAGCTTTGGGTAGCCGGTCCAGTCTATCATGTGGAAATTTTTCGTCACCGAGCAAGTCATCATTTCATTGTACTACATGCCGATTCAAAACTCATGATCTGGGATCGGGACACTCAAATCGGGTTTTCTATTGATTCTTATTTCACGTTTGATAGATTCACCGCTGCAGAGCATAAATTTGGAGCCCCGACGGGTTCTTGCTGTATTCTTAAAAATGTTGCAAAATACACAATTTATGTCGTATATTTTCAGAGGAATATTGAAAGAAAGTAACTTTTTGAAAATCACCACAATTTTTCAGAGTTTCGAAGAAAAAAAACTTATCGGTTTCCAACTAATCTTGCGTTATCTGCAGAGCCACCTTCATTTCTACGCCCCTGGATTTGTCCGTGTCGCGGCATTATGCGGAATACGAAACCGGCCGAGAAGAGACCAGCCGAAATCAGGCAAGATAGTCAAGGTGGATAAAAGATCACGATGAATTATTCATCGCGCTAGTGCAGCCGCGTCCAATATAAATCTCCGGCGAATTCTCAAAGCTCTTTGGCTCTTAGCCCCCCCACCCCCGCCCCTCTTTTCACCCCCACCTCCCTTCGCTCTGGCTGATAGAAGAATTGAAAAATTTCTTTCGCTGCTTGATTTATACGTTGTTTATTGGGAGGACGTTATTCCCGCAATCATCATGAAGGGGGATAAAAGTCGCGATCGGTTGGGACAGTTCTCATTTTGTTCTTTTTTTCTGCACTTTGCAGGGACTCGTGGAGCAATCGCGTTTAATTACGCTTGAATTTTATTGCATCTGCTCTCGCGCGAGCTTGCGCTCATAGGCATTCTTCGGAATTGGACACATTCTCGGTCTAATGAGCTCAATTTCATATGTCTATTATCATTTGAATCTAAGGCTTAGCTAGGTTCGCGATAGTAGAACGGATTTGAACTTCCAATTAATGAAAATGTTGCGTCAATGCAGGAACTGCTAAACTGAGAACGGTATAGGGTAATTCGGGGAGAGATGGGCCACTTTTTTTTCAATTGCTGCTGGTACTCACAAAATCAATGTAAAAAATCTATAAAAATTTTGAAATGTTTTTTGAGGGCTATAGAATAATGTACTCTTGGAAATGTTTAGCCATTTTTTGTTATTCACATTATTTCAAACAGTAGAAAAAATTTTGTAATATCGCAGATTTTGAAATTTTTCCGGGAGAGATGGGCCACTTTTTTTTTAAATTGCTGTTGATACTCACAAAATTAATGTGAAAAATCTATGAAAATTTTGAAATGTTTGTTCGAGGGCTATAGAATAATGTACTATTAAAAATGTTTGGCCATTTTTTGTTTTTCACACTATTTCCAACAGTAGAAATTTTTTCACGTAACTACCAAGAAATATACGAGTGTTGAAAAACTTTGACGTTTTTTTCCGACGGTGTCTAATTTAATACTCCTTTTTCCCGAAAAACATCAAAGCGAGTCGCACGTTTGACAAATGTTTTTTGATGGCGTGTTAACTGGCACACCAACACAAAAAAGTGGCCCATCTCTCCCGGAATTACCCTATTGTCATCATAATGAAAATATCCTGTTATGATCGATAATGTAAGCTCATCATCAGAATCTCACTGGATTCTGCTATCCACAATATCAGATTGCTGCCGCAACGATACGCGTATTCTTGCGAGTATATTGTCACATCAACTGTCCCTTACTTTTACGTCAACTTTATTAAATTGTCACTCCTTTACTGTATTGTGACTCTAAGTATACATAACCTTCTATGGAAAATCTTGTATCGTTCTCGCAAGGATACGCAAATCGTTGCAGAAATGAAAACATTTCGCTACTGCTCAATTACATATGCTTCGAGAAACAGAACATACACTTATTGTAGTAATCCAGTGTATTGCCAAAAATAAGTATCGTTGTCACAAAAATCTCGACTTTTCAGTGCAGTAAAATACAGTAGACAATATGTGAACTAACTGAAAATATTCATAGGTCTAAAATTGTATAAGTTAATGTAATAAATGAAACGAAAAAAAAAAAACTTTCTTGTTTTTAGCTAAGATCAAAGGGAGTAAGAGTTAGTGACATTCGAAAAGATTTTTAAAATATCAATAATCATTTGTTATTCGAATTATGAGATGTACTGCAATATTTTTTGTTTCGTTTTTCTTTATTTTCAGACGTTTAGGATTTCAGTAACATGAAAATTCTTCAAGTTATCAACAGAAAATCTAACGATTATTGAGAAATTATATTTCTCTTCTTATTCACTAAGAAAAAATCCATAAATTTTCGACGTATTTATGGTACAGAGTACTAGAATATTATAACTTATAGATTGAGCCATTATATTTTACATATTACAATATCGTATAATCAAAGTTATTATACATATCGCACAAATAACTATATCAGAAGAGCAGACAGAAAAAATTTTCGAAAGGGGTTTTTCATCTTGCAACGTTTCAAATTTTGGAACAATAAAATTTTTACCTGAAAATTCTCTATTTATTTCCTCTTGACTCTTACGAATTTCAAATTTGAGGCATTTTAATATAAGAGATACGCCATTATGAAATTCCTGAATTTTCCACGCATTAAAAAAAATTATTCATTTTTTTTAAGTGAAAAAATCAACATTAAATCAAGAAAATATGATAATTCATTATATATCATTCTTTAAGGATCGCATGAGCTCTGAGCAGCAATTTTTTCAGAAATAATTTTTTTTAAATTAATTTCATGGATTTTTTTACTAACATTTGAGCTTCCAAAATTTACGATGGCTTATGACAATCCAAAAGTTAGTAATGTGGGTCTTTCAAATTTTTTGGTATGAAACTATGATTTTTACTGTTCTAAACAATACATTTTTTTGCGAAATTTTTATTTTCAAAGTCATACGTCAAACTACTGAGTAACTTTTTAGGTACAGGATATTATAACTTTTAAGTTTTCCTAGTTAATTTTTTTTCCTTGTTTATTTTGTAATATTTACCTTGAGAAAAATGTTAATTTGTCTGAATTTGTATTTACAAGCTCCTCATTTTCAGAACTCACCTCAAATGATTAAAATTCCCAAGTTGAAACTATTAAATTTCCTGAATTTAGAAAACACATTTTTGTTATTTTACTGTATGAAAATTCTTATATCTGTTTTCTTTCATTATTTCTTTTTGTAAAAAGCGCTATCAGCTGAAAAGAAACTCTTAAAAATTTACGATATTATATATGAACGTATACGCGACATGTTTGAATAAATCATGTTACATGAAATATTTTCCAAAAATCTTATGTTCATGATTATAATTTAAAAGGATAACTTATTAAGTTTGTTCAATATATGAATATCATTTCATAACATTGAGTTGTACAATTAAATCTCGATTCATATATTATTTAAAATTTCTAAAAATATGTAATAATGCTAAAAGTCATAATATGTTATAAAATAAATACAAACTAATGACAGTATAATTTTCATAATTTTTAAAGGATGATTGAAAAATATGGAAATGGTAGTATTTTTTGTACTGGCGTATAATTTTTTCAGTTTTTTTTGTATTCAAAAATAGAAATTCGAATTCAATGTCTACTTATTTACTCAAAGTTTGAGCTATCAAAACATATTGTTAAAGAGTTTTATTTTATTTAAACTTTTTTACCTGAATTTTTAAAATTTGAAATTAGAGGGTATTCAATCTTTCTAATTTTACAGTTGTAATTTTGAATTTTGAAAATATCAAATTTCACATCATTTTGCAAAAGAAACGTCAATGATGGGTTCTTATAAATTTTTCATTCGTTCAAATTTTTCCCAAACGACGAACATTCGACTTTTAAAATAAAATATATAGATTTGGACGTAAGGTTTTCTTTTAAAATTTTTGCTTTTATAATTACTGAAAGAATTGATTTTTTTTAATTTTGGGAGGGGGAGGTATTGATCGATTTTTCCGATTCATATATATGTCTTTAATAAAATTTTTCTCCTCTTTCTTACGGGCTAAGAAAACTAAAAAACCGGCATTATTTTTGATTGTTAATCATACCTTTTAATTCATTTTTCACAATTTTCTATTGTAATGTTCTTTATTTAATATTAACGAATATTTTTAACAAATTCATCCCTACATCGTATAATAATTATTGTATCTTAATTGCTATAAGGCTGCAATTGGATCCAATTTCCCATTCAAAAACCTTTAACATGTAAAAATCGCGACACCTACGAAAATAACAATAAGAAAAAAAAAAGAAAAAAAAGTCCGACCCCTACAAGATCACATAACAATTATTCGTTCCCACACCGGTTAGCGAAAACGTGTCGAGTTCCAGATAAATTTCTGCTGACGCGATGACTCGAGTTTGCAGGTGAATTCTTTTCTTCGTTTCAAAAAGCGTCAACGCAACCAAAACATTCCTCAACAGCTTTTTCGGAAAAAATATTTCTTTCGCAACAAAAGTGCAAAAATGCACGTCTTTGAGTATTTTTTCTGAAGTATTCAATTGATGGAACACAAAAACACTAAAGATGAATTTGGTTTTTAATCATATGATTTGAGTTTATGAACTTGAACTGAGTTTACCAAAACTTGAAGTCTAAGTACACTAGAGATATTATTATATCAAATTTATCAATCACAATAATGTCAATTGAACTGTGAAAAATGTACAAGATTTCTAGTAATCGATGTATTATTATAGCAAAATTTTTTATTCACAGATAAAGATGTGAAAGAATTGCAATTTTTTTATGAAAAATAGCAATTTTTTTACATCTTTATCTATAAATGAAAAATTGCAATAATTTGTTTCAAAAATTTTTTTTTCAAATTGTTAACTAACTTTTTCGAAGTGGTCAAACGATTTTACGAGATGGTCGATTGTTCAAAATGCATAATTAACCATTTCAACTGGTTTAAACACGATTTCGTAAAAGCGGGGACTGGTGTGAAGTTGGCTCCCAACAAGTTATTTGCCTGCAACTTTTTTTTGAAACGTGGGAAAACAAAAATTTTTGGTTAAAATGACGATCTGACGCCAGCATGTTTTATTTTTTGCTTCTAAGTTTTTTTTTTATTTTTTTGGATCAATCTGCATAAATAATAGTAATTATTATGATTGTTTTTATTATTATTTTTTTTAAGGTGATCGAACGATTTTATTGGATGGTCACTTGTTAAAAATGTTTTTTTTTTTTCTTTATATATTTACTGATACATAATTTACATTTTACGAAAGCGGACGCTAGTGGGAAGTTTGCCCCCGAAAATTATTTGGGTTGTAACTTTTTTTTGAAAAGTGGACAAGCCAAAAACGATGGTCAATCGATTATATATTACAAAATTATATTCTTTAAATGTAGGGTGCTAACTTCACGGAGGTCAGAAGTATAAAAAAAAATTGCGATAATTTTTCACAATGTGAATATACAAAGATAATACAGAGAAGCTCCTCCAATATGGGAAATTGCGCATTGGAACAAGTCTATGAATTCTTTCGTTATCCATAATTCTTAAAACCGGAGTGTATTCGATACAGAAAAGCGCTTGTTGGCTCAGCAGTGCGTTCCAATGCGCTTAATGAAACCCGAGAAATTCACCTTTGTTACGCAGCGAAATCGTTCAGAGAAGTTCGAACAACGAACAGAGAGCAATTTCGAATGCATGAAATGCCCTTCTCCGTCTATGCTCTTATTTTCTGATTATGGCGATCAATGAAAGATCTATTTTCAAGCGAACGATTCAAGACAACCCACGACAACATAATCTTGGTTTTTTTCCACAACGACTAACACAAAATCGGTACATCTAAAACTCGAAACGTCCTGCTCGCGCGAATTTGATGAAATCACTAGAAAGTCGTTTGTTATTACCTTCAACAGATTCTCCCTTTTCTTGCGGTGGAGTTTAGAGAAAGATGCATTTATTATGACATGTCACAAGGGTTTTTGTCAGGTCATGGTCATAAGACCGGTCATGTGACAGTCACGTCTCTTACTGCTACATATAAGGATGTACTATGACGGGTCACAAAGTTTTTTGTCATCATGGTCATGTGACATTCATATCCCTCCCTTTCTCCCAGTATTTTATATATTTCTAGCCGACCCGGCAGACGTTGTTCTGCTAGGTCTGGCTAGGTCTGCATTGATTGCATCTATGAACCCTATAGGAGGACGCCCAACTTGGGTCTCTGGCATATGTATTGGATCAGCAGCTCGAATCCCCACCAATGTCCTTTCTTTCTGCGATGCGCGAACTGACTCATTTTGGTCCACTACGCAGCTTGTATACCGGTTCATAAGCACGTGAATCGGCTGGATTGGAAAAGATGCGCAGTGACGAAAATTGACACGTTGACGCATCGCAGGCCGGAGAGAAGCGTGGGGATTCGAGCTGCCAATTCCATACATATCTGGCAAGCCAACGCGGTATAGGAAGTGGGGCGTCCTTCTGTAGGGTTCATAACTGCATCAATCTTGTTCTTGGCATTCGTTGTTCGCTCGAATGATTTCGAATTTCGCACAAATCATCACCTAGGTCAGAATTTCTCGGACGGATCACTTTAAAAAGTGAAAATTTTTATTTTTACCAAATACGCATTCTTTGATTGTTTTTGTTGAAAAAATTAATTGTGCGAAAGAAACAAAAAAAAAATTTTTTTTTGCGAGTTAATAACAAACAAATTTTCGGATAACTTTTTTTTTAATAATTTTCATCTCAGCAACTACTTGTCCGATTCGTAAAATTTATGTACTAATTTTTTCGACTTTCAATGGAATTTTTCGTGATATTTTTTTCTAATTAACTCAAGCCTATAATTTATAAGTTAACATCAATTATTGCTTAAAAATAATCCAAACAATGTCATCTTCATGTCATTTTCGGAAGTTTATGATCGCTTTCGATTCTTCATTGGATTAAAAGAAAAATAGGGTTTAGAAAAAATTCGGCACTCATAAATTGACGAAGGGATTAAATAAATAATATTAGTATACCTCAGCCGTGTTCGCTAGCTATAACATCTTTCCGGTAGAGGACTATTCACTATAAGTACATCACACATTATGAAATATTTCAAGTTTTTGTGTTTATTTATCGAAATGATTAACGATTTTATAGACGATTTTTTTCACAAAGATTATACTACATAACTTTCGCTTCCACATAATCTTCAGAGGACGAAAACATTTTA
Organism: Platygaster robiniae; assembly: GCA_028476575.1. NCBI lineage: Eukaryota > Metazoa > Arthropoda > Insecta > Hymenoptera > Platygastridae > Platygaster > Platygaster robiniae. Next base: position 31,149,503 of record CM052019.1, read on the forward strand.
CACAAAATTTTTCCGCTTTTCAGTGGAATGAACGAATGATACTACTTAGAATTTTTTATCGTGATCGCTTTTTTGAAAAGCTTTTTCGATCCTGCAAGTTCTACATCATACTCGGCGCAAGTCGAAAAACCAAATGTAATGTTTTGAAAAAATCGTCTTTAGTCTTATCAAATCATGTGACCGTGATATGACAACCAGACTCTCCAGTGGAGGGGTGAAGTTACATGATTGGAGGTGCAAAATGAGAAGGGAAGAAAGAATAAACATGTCAAAATCTGGAAGAGTTTACGGTCGCAAAAAAAAAAAAACACCTAGTGCAGGAGGATCCGAGTTCGTAGTGTACAAAAACTATCAAATGTATGCGCTTTCTATTCTTCCTTGAAATCAAAATAAAAAAGATGAAACAAAAAAAGCAGGTGACTCAAGTTCGTCCAATCCTCGTATTTCGTGCTTAAATTGTCCGTGTCGTTTTGCTGGGATCTACGAGTCATCGCGAAACAAACAAAAAACGTCACCTATCGCGATTTTGAATCGTACGAGAAATTTGGCCAAGAGAGAACTTCTGTTAGGTAGAAAAATCTCATCATTTTTCTCATTACCGTGGGAATAATTTCGATTTATGGACTTTTGCAACGAGAGAAGACGAGACCAACACTCAGTGTGATTTTCAATTCATGCTATACGCGTATACAGACAAAGAGAAAACACGGAGGATAAACACGATATTCTCTGTCTCTCGCTCTCTTGGTTCTAAATACAACACGCAAGCCAAACGTACAAGTGCACACGCGCTCGTACAAGGATAAATGTACAATGTACAGCTTTTTCACAGTGTGCACACGCTCAATCGTTAACGACGAAATAGAAGAAGCAAAATTTTTACGTACCTGAAGTTCCAAACGGTTAAAATGAACGAAATAAAAAAAATTGTTTTCTCTTCCTTTCATAGCTGCAGTAATAAATAATTTTTGAAATTCAACAAATATAATCCAACGTAAATATTTTTGACTTTTATCTTAGGTAGAGTTAAAAACCAACTTTCGATCGTTTTCATTAATTTCTTTAGAGTTCGAAACTTGATAAATATAATTTGTTTTCAAATTATTAATTAGCTAGAGAGGGCTAATCAGAGTTAAGTTATGCAAACCAAATGATGAGGTAGGTAGAGTAAAAAAATTTCGATGAATCAATTTAAAATCAATTACTTTGAATTTTATATCTCGTGAATTCTTAACGCTAATTTTTTTCTTTTAATTCACTAAAAAATAAGAGTTAGGAAGACATGCTTAAAAAAACAATTTAAATTATATATAGTTATGGATTTAAATAATGAAAAAAATGTACATTTCTAAATCAGGAAAATTTGTGATTTTTACATGTTGGGCGAATTCTGCTGAGATCTACATTATGTGAATTAATGATTCATCACAATTTTTGTATGTCAACACAAATTCACCTTTTTTATTTGTCATTTTCTTTAATGATATCAATGAAATGATCTTTTTAAATTGAATGCCTCCATCACACATTCTCTTGTAAGCAATATTATTATTTTATTTTGTAATAATTCTCGCAAAAATTCGCTATTTTTGTATGATCCGCCCATTCAAATCCAGGCTTTCAATCGATATAAAAAATCTATTTTTCAAATAACATCTGCCTTAAAATGTAGCAGATTCTATTTTTCGATGCATATACATTGTTTTTTTTTCTAAACAATAAAAATTTACAATTTGGGTAATTTCTTATACAAAAGATAAAGAGACCAATAACGTTAAAATAAATTGATATTTATATTTATGAGAGTTATTAAAAACAAAGTGATCAAGTACATAAAGTTGTATTGACTAACGAAGAATTCAAAAGAAAGTTACAAATGCATAACCAAAATACTATTGTTAAGGAGGATAAATGAAAGCACTACTTCATGATTTGTGAAAATATGGAAAAATAGGCGGGACGCGTGGCCGAACAAAATGCATGTATTATGCCTCACGAAAATATGAAAAAAAAAAGATTTTGCTCCAAAAAAAGTAACTTGAAAAGAATTTGTATTATGTATCAATAGAAAAATGCACGTTCTCAGAATGTTTCACCTATTAATATTTATCAGGGAAATGGGAGCATAGAATTTGGAAAAAATATGCCCATTAATTATCAAACTTGATTATTTCTGAATCGGTCATTAACACAGAAGTTTAATTTCATGAATTTCAATAAACAATTAGGTTTTAATTTTTTTTGTAGTAAAGACTGTAAGTCAAAATAAACGGAATAGTTAGATGATTAAAAATGTTGCTTGTATCAAAAATTAAATAGCGCAATCTAAACCGATTGTAGAAAAAGTATATTATTTTTGTATTTCAGAGCTGTTTCCCAAGTTTTGGGAAATCGATAAATTAATTTCGGTTCCGAAACTTCGCGAAAATTAAAAGCTATTCCAACATTATCGATTATTTATGTGTGTTTTTGCATACTTACGACGAAAAAAGTTTATTTTTGAAGCAGAACTTATAAGAATGCAAACAAAACGTGGTAAAAAAACTTGTGAATTTGTAGTAAGTCTTCAAGGAGGTGAATTATACATTTTTCACCTTGAAAAAAGCATTAAAATTTGTGCGAAAAATTATGAGCATTTTCTAAAACAGTACAATAGGTATATCAGAAGGTAAAAGTTTTTTGAATGCGTAAAAAAGTAAGAAAAAAACTATAAAAGAATAATTATTAAAGATAAATTATTTTTAGTGACATATTATGCTGATCCCCGATTCATCTTTTTGTATAGATTTCTAGAATATATAATGCTTGGGGATTCGAAGTCTTCCAAATTTTCGAAAATATTTTTACTCGAATATTTTATGAATTCCTTGTAATATTAATATCTTTAATTATTTATGTAATTTCGAAATTTTTTGATAGTTTCATGGATTTCTACACGAATTTCCAACATTTGATGTTCTAAAGCTTAAAGTTAACAAGATTTTTAGTACTTTGATAGATTTTTCATATTTAATAGTTCTTATACTGGTAATTCAATTCATGTGCCTGAAGTTCCAAACGTTAAAGATTAAACGAAAAAAATTTATAAGTTGCCAAAGGAGAAAAAAAATTTTCCAGCTGCTTTAGAACACTTTTGAATCGTAATAACAAACTTGATGCTCCCCAAAAAATACTCTTCACACTTCCCATCATGATAAAAAAAAAAAAAAAATTCATAAATTTTTTATTTCGTTTCATTTTAAACGTTTGGAGCTTCGGGTAAATATAAATTCTTCGTAATTCTTCAGTATTTCAAATGTTCTAAGGATTTTCTGGTATATTTAAATGAATTCCATTAAAGATTTCTAGAATTAAAAACTCTGAGATTTGAGGTTTTATGAATTTCAAGTATTAAATACATTTCTTAAGTTATTGTATTTTTCTCATCATTTTTTATCGCTATATTATCCCTAAACATCGGTGCTTTACAAAGTTTTATAGTTTTTTTTAAAAATCAGTGTTTTCACGGATTTCTTGTATTTTATTGATTTTTAATGCGTTACATATTTTTCGGACTTTTTCGTTATTTACCTTGTACAAATAAAAACATTTCCAGAAATAAATAATATATTTTTAGAACTTGATGCTCCACAATTCGAAATTTTATAAATTCTCAGAAATTAAATATACTTTTGAGAAAATCACATGTGCATCGATTTTCGAAATTCCATAGATGTTTCATACTTTTAGTTTTTTTTAAATATAATTTAGTATTTATATGTAATTTAATAGAACTGTATGGTATTTCCACAATTTTTTTTTGTACTGCAATAAACAGATTTCTTGAATCTCATGTTCTAGAATTCAAAGTTTCATAGTTTGTCAGTATAGGTAATGTGCCTGAAGTTCCAAACGTTTAAAATTAAACGAAAAAAATTCATCAGTTAATATAGGAGAAAAAAAATTTCTCGTATTTTTTTTTATTAAATAAAAAAAAAATTCCTCGTAAATTTCTGATCGCAACACCAAACTTCATGCTCCCCAAAAAAATATTCGTCACACTTCCTATCATGAAAAAAAATCAAAAAAATTCATGTATTTTTTATTTTCATTTAATTTTAAACGTTTGGAACTTCAGGTACATAGTATAGTAATAGATTCAAAAAACAGCAATTTTAATAGATTTTTTTGTATAACATGAAATTTTCAGTACTTTTACATTTTTTCGGCATTTTTTTATATCGAACAACGCTCGATCTAGGTTTAAGTGTATTTCTGGAATTTCATTCTCTAGAAATAAAAGTTTCAGATTTTAAAGATATTTTGATGAATTTCTCAAAAAATATTAGCATCATTCATTTTTCATTTCAAACATTTGTATTACATTCTGTTTTGTTAATAATTTTTCAGTATTTATAAAATTTAAAGGATTTTCTTATGTCTTCATTTCATACCCTCACGGTGGGTCGGCTATAAGATGGCTATGTTGGTTCCATAGTCCAGCATAGCCTAGCATAGCTGCTGAATAGTCATTATTGAAAATCATTATAATACCATTATTTACGTTGAAATAAACGAAATTACAATCAAAGTAAGTTTCAGTAGGTTGAAGACGTATAAAATTGCCAAAAAAAAAATACAAAGAGCGCATAAACAAAGCTGAAATCTTAATTATTCTATATATATAGAATAATTAATATTCTATATATATAGAATAATTAATATTCTATATATATAGAATAATTAATATTCTATATATATAGAATAATTAAGATTTCAGCTTTGTTTATGCACTTTTTGTATTTTTTTTTTTTTTGGCAATTTATTATGCCTTCAAGCTACTGAAACTTACTTTGATTGAAATCATGTTCATTTCAAGGAAAATAACGCTATTATTATAATTTCCAATACTGGCTATTGAGCGGCTATGCTAGGCTATGCTGGGCTATGGAACCAACATAGCCATCTTATAGCCGACCCTCCGCGAGGGTACAATCTTGTCTGCTGAAATACGAGTTATTAGTGCTGGTGTATTCACTAGTCGGCAATAAGCCTTCATAAAATTGTTTTTACCGACTCCAAAAACGCTTGCTGCAAATACAATACATATAAATGACGTATAAGATGATATATAAATGACATATTTAAAATTTATGACATATATACAACATATGTTATTATATTACATACACACTCAAACTCCAATATAACGATGCGTTCAAGCACAGCCTACTCCGATACAACAATGGTTGGAGGGATTCCCACCACCGAATCATTTTTACTGTGTACGCACTGAGAGTATCAAGAGTGAGGGAAAAGTGAAAGGAATCCGCATCGTTATATTGGAGTTATGAGCATCGCTGTATGAAAAAAAAACCTTCCAAAAAATTAAGAAATATAGTATTTATTCATGCACAGACATCAGAAACTGAAAAAATTAATTTAATTACAAAATGATGCTGTAAGTATTTTATAATATTTTTCACAATTTCTCAGATTTATAACATTTCATATCAGATCATTTTGTATTCAACATGCCATTAATAATGAATCCATTTTCAATTTCACGTTACAACACATAATAGAACTGAAATATATGAAAATGTATAATATAATAATCATAGTTCACTATTATAATAATTATAATATTTATTTACTATTATTTTCAATATAATGTACTTAGTATTATATTATATAAAACGTAATCAATTAATTATCTACGGCCGTTGAGGTTATCTTTGTCTGTGCTGAAAAAGAGATGTGTGACTGAAAATATGTTTTGATAAGTCTTAAAAAGTTGTTGATTAACATTGTCATTTTATTTTAATTTAATTTTATAGGTGTTTATTCATTAATATATTACATGATTGTTTACAATACATAATGCCGAATAAACAAGGTTGTTTGTACTCGCATTACAATATACAGGACGGGTTTGTACAACCATCTCGCATGTCATTCACCGTACATAGTTGTTTTATATTCAATCATTTCATACTGTGATTGTCTCATGACTATTTTTTGAATTTACATAACACAATTACTTGTAATTATTTTGGCTAAATGGGAGAAAAAAATGCTAGAATTTCCCTTGCGAGAAAGACTAAGCCAAAAACATTGCGCCTTTCGTATTTTTTAATATTTACAAATAATTTCTTCCAAAAAACTATTGTCATTTTAATACAATTTATTTTAGACTTTTTGGCTGAATATACTCACTCTTTTATTGCACATCTTGCTTCTTCCAATTTATTTTTTTGAACAGCTTCGAAATTCGTTTTTCAGCTACGATCATACCCATGTATTTTAGTGCTCTACATCAGTTTAAATCATTGAAAAAAAATTGTTAGTAACTTGAGCAATTTCACAAATTTCGAAAGACAGAGGAAAATTTTTGTCCAATGCAATAAGGAATCTATGGTTTCTGGTTGATATGGTGATTTGGTGGAGACTCTGTATATGACATTAATGACATATATACCAGATATATGACATAAAAAATGACGTATGTCATATATATATGGGATAAACAATGTTTACGGTATAAACAACAATATTATATGTTGTGTACATGACATAAACGACAAAATATGACATACATACTATACATAAAGTGTGAATGACATATATGACATAAATAATGTATTTTTCATAGACATGTAAAGAAATATATATTTTTTATAGTTTATTTATATGTCATATGTTTGTGGTATGTGTATGTCTAATGTATGCGATTAATATGTCCCATTTATGTCATATATGTAATTTACGTCTTATACATGCCAAATATAGGTCATGATTTTCTAAGGGAGAGGAGAAAATAACAATTCTGAAGAGCCATTCATCTTACCCTTCTGAAATCGAATCGGACAGAATCCCATAACATCCCCATAGCAGAATGTGAAATCCCTCACATACAAACACATGCTCTCATTTTACTCAGGCAACGAACCACGGTCGCGAAGGGAGAAAAAAATCTCCAAGGAACAGGCCCTTTGTCAACATTAATGTCTGTTCCCGGGCCCAAAAGCGATACTTACGTGCTTGGGAATTCAAATTAAGAGCTCGAAAAAACGGGCCTGCCTGCGTCAAGAGAGCGTACATAGCGTAGTAAACGAAAAAGAGAAAAAAAAGCACAAAGATGCGATACGCGCATCGCGCTTGTGTTGGTGCATGCGAAATCGGTACGAAAATAAACTTACACCTCGGGGGTTCTCGGTCGGGTTATTTCAGTTCGCTGGCTTTTTCCTCATCCCGGTGAATTTTTTCCTGCATCTTGGGTCGTGCACGAAAAATCACCCAAGGACCTTTTTTTGCGCGGAGGCTTTTTCAAATATCCTCCCGAGTGTATGTGGTATATATGGATACGCGCGGGGAGACCCGTTCCGCTCGCGGAGATGCACTGCACAACACAACGATAATAATTCCTCTCTCCACGCACTCGCGATATTCACAAGCCCGGGATCGCGCGTTTACACCTGAGACTCGACATGTTGCCGCGGCATACTTGTTTAAGTTCACGAAAATCGCGAGGAACGAACGGGACACGGGAAATTGTATGTAAATACATTCCCTCGTTGTCACCGTTTTCCGTTCAGAGTAGGTCGTAAATTGTCGTAAATACAACTAAATATGTACCAAAATCACTGACCACCGCATAACACATAACACCACACAACGCAAGAGTTGCCAACTCTCCAGCCACAAAGTGTTGCCAAACTTAAGAGATTTTACCGTTAAATATCCCTATGCAAGGTTGCCATACGGAAAAATCCGCATTAGACAAAGATTTACTTTTTATTAGATCAGACAAACATAGCAAAACAGTTTCCCTGTTTAAATCCCCTAATTCGGCAGCACTGTGAACAATTTAGCGATAATAAGCGATATTTTTTATCAGTTTTTTTATTTTTTTCACCCGCGACCAGAGGATACGCTCGCATGTCGCAAATTACCGGTAATTTTCAAACGGTTGCATGGGAAAACTCTGATCTTTTTTCGCACCTTTTGATTCAACGTGCACGACGAGGGGGGGGGGGGGGGGGGTTTCGCGAAATTCGAGAAAAAACATCTTCCAATAAATATAAAACAGCGAAAATTAGAAAAACAAAATGTTAAGTCTTAATCTGTATTTTTTATTTTCGAAGTAGATGTTTTTGTCGTTTCTGAAGAATTAAAAAAAAATATAAATTTATGAAGTAATTCATATTTTAATAATAACAGTATATTATTGACAGTTTTTGAGAATGCCTGGTTTGACGAAACGAAAAAGGCATTCCCAAAACTGTCAATACGATATTTTATCCGTAAATTCCGAGTAAAACGTGAATTAGTAATTCCTCACTACCGGAAATTCACCGTTTACTCGTAGTTTACAGATAAAATGATAAAATAGAGGAGTGGGCTCAAAATTAAAATGCCGATTTTTTTTTTTTTTTTAATAAAGATTAGGCTTTATAAATAACTTCTGCGTTGAAAAAATGTGATTTATATTGTCCAATTTTTTATAAATAATTTTTAAAAGTCGCTAAAATGAGGTCCCGCTAAAACGCTACGCGATTGGTCCGCGCATCTGTGACGTCACTAATGTTTGTTTATTTTGATCTCCCTATGCTGCAACACGGGTCGCACGCGAATTTTACGAGAAAATTCAAATAATCGGGAAAATGAGCCGAAACCCGGAAAATGAGTTTGTTCGAAATACCTCGGACAATCTCCCGAACGTGAATTCAACAACGATTTTCGCATACTTTGCGAAAAAAGAGTGTTTTAACGTCCCTGAAGCGCAAAGATAAATAAATGTTGTATTGTACATGGTTTTTACATTTTTCCGTTTTAATAAATGTGAAAAAAATTGAATAGATAAATTCAATGATAACAGTTTGAGTTTCGTTTTTTTCTCAAAAAAAAACAATGCATTTCATGGCGCTTTTCTCACTTATGTGTATCTTAATTATATAGAAATATAGATACACATGCGTGAGAAAAGCGCAGTAAAATGCATTGTTTTTTTGTTTTAGAAAAAAACGAAGTTCAAGCTGTTTTTCATCCCTAGCAAACGCGGCGGTACCTCATGAGGTACCAGTTACGTACCCCTTAGGTACTAGATAAGTACTTTCCCAAATATCTACTTCTTTTTATTGAAAATCAGGGACACTTTTATTTTATCTTGTAAATGAAGTGTTTTCCTTCATTTCACAGAGGTCGAACATCCGAAAAAATGGTGCATTAATTTCAAAAAACGAACATTACACACACAAATTGTCAGATAAGTGTAGATAGCGCACTTGTCATACGATAGATAACATTCAGATAATGCGCTACGCGGGAAATTTGAAATGCGCAATCAACACAGTTGTTCTCACAGGGGTGTATGTAGTCGGTGCACATCAGCTCGCAATTATTTTTTTTTAAGATACTTCTATTGCGTTTCGAGTGTTCCCAGAGTTTTTAAACTTTACCATAATGATGTAATAGTAGACGGTTAACGTTCGGAAAATTTTTGCTTAAGTTTTTCCGAACTTTATACACGATGTTTATCGAAATTGGATTCAAATAATTTTAAGGTAAAATTATAAACCCTTATCGCAAAATGTCGATGTTAATCGTGAATAAAATACAGAAATATTTGTCACCATACTTTTTTATACCTGTAACATTGCTGGCAGTCAAAACATTCTCTATGAACTTGAATAATTTGAAGGAAACATTGGTCGTAAAAACCCCCAACACAAAATTTTGATATTCATTGTGTATGCAATTCGAGAAAACTAAAGCAAAAATTTCCGAACATTAACTGTCTAATGTAACATCATTATGGTAAAGTTCAAAAACTCTGGGAACTCTCGAAACACAATAGAAGTATCTTAAAAAAAAATAATCGCGAGCTGATGTGCACCGACTACGTACGCCCCTGTGAGAACAACTGTGTTGATTGCGCATTTCAAATTTCCCGCGTAGCGCATTATCTGAATGTTATCTAGCGTATGACAAGTGCGCTATCTACACTTATCTGACAATTTCTGTGTCTAATTTTCGTTTTTTAAAATTAATTCACCATTTTTTTCGATGTTTGACCACTGGAAAATGAAGAAAAACACTTTATTTACAAGGTAAAATAAATGTTTCCCCGATTTTAAATGAAAAGGAGTATATATTTGGGAAAGTACTTAACTGGTACCTCACTGGTACCTTATAAGGTACTGCTAAAGTACCGATTAGGAACCGGGGCGTTTGCTAGGAATTTTATTTGTCCATTTAATTTTCTTCCCCATCTACTAAAACGGAAAAATGTAAAAACCATGTACAATACAACATTTATTTACCTTTGCACTTCAGGGACGTTAAAACACTCTTTTTTCGCAAAGTATGCGAAAATCGTTGCTAAATTCACGTTCGGGAGATTGTCTGAGGTATTTCGAACAAACTCATTTTCCGGGTTTCGGCTCATTTTCCCGTAAAATGAGCGTGCGGCCCGTGTTGCAGCATAGGGAGATCAAAATAAACAAACATTAGTGACGTCACAGATGCGTGGACCAATCACGTAGCGTTTTAGCGGGACCTCATTTTAGCGACTTTTAAAAATTATTTATAAAAAATCGGACAATATAAATCACATTTTTTCAACGCAGAAGTTATTTATAAAGCCTAATCTTTAATTTGAAAAAAAAAATCGGCAGTTTAATTTTGAGGCAACTCCTCCATTAAGAACTATAGATCTATACATACTTTATCATTTTATAGATAGAGGGGTATATATTTTTGTGGCTTCCCGCCATAACAGACAAAGTCACTCCTGCCATAAGACTCATTTTACATCATATTCTGATGAAATTTGAAACGCTATGGCATGTGTGACCTGTGTGACTTTGTCCATTATGGCGGGAAACCACAGATTTATTTGTGGACGTACCCATCATTGACATTTCTATTGTTAAATGTAGAATCATGTAAAATGTGGCATGCATAGTAAAACATTGGAAAATATATTCCCAATTATTTATTATACTTATTTCTATTAAAATAACTGTAGAAGTTAATAAGAAATATTCAATATTATAATGTTCAAGTTGAAACTGTAGCTTCAAATTGGAAATTTTGAGTTGATGAGTGTAGAAACTTTAGATACAATAAAAAGTTTGAGCAATTTTAGTTTTTGATAAATTTAATTTCAAGTAAGAATATAAGGTAAATAGATTTTGAGTTTTAATTTAAACAATTTCAAAAATATACTGATATTTTACGTGGAAAAATTCTATTTACAGTGGAAGATAGTCGCAATATATAAAGCCACAGAATTGTTACATAACAGAGAAGGTCACTTCTGCCATAAGGCTCATTTTACATGATATTTTGATAAAATTTTAAACGTTATGGCAAAAGTGACTTTCTTTGTTATGGTGGGAAGCCACAAAATTATTGCAAAAAAAAAAAAGAAAATTCCTGCCGGGTGAATTTCGATCCAGCGTATCGCGAAGTAGTTACTTCGCCATTTCTAGAAAGCCATTGTCAAGACTACCCCACCATCGAAGCTTCTTATAGTACTATGAAAGCAAAAAAAGGTCAACATGAACCACCAGCGGTAACAATGATATACTTCTGTTTCCAAGTTTGATATTAGAGAAAAATTATCATATTTGACATCTTTATTAATTTATTGTAAAAGTATTTATTTTCACGATAGTTTACGTTCTTTCAGTTAATGAAAAATATAATAATTCCTAGGAAAATCGGTATAAAAAACAATAACCGAATATAGTATATGACAAAAAAAGGAGCGAAATAAAAATTCATGCACTCTGTATAATAAACTCATCAGAAACAAGTTTTTTGTGCCGGCCTGAAATATCGATCGAATTTGGACCAATTTACGATTTAATAACCACTTTAATAGGGAGTAATAATAACGTGAAATAGTAATTGAATACCACTTTGTTTATAATGTACCTTTTAAACATTGATAGGTCATTTTCAGAGCTTTTGAAGGTCTCTAGATTTATCAATCGGAAGAAAAGGCAGCTTTCCCTATGGAAAATCAAGTAATTCATGAATTACAGACTATTACAACCGGCAAGATAGATTCCGATCATTCCAGCTGATGAATTCAAATGAAATGATCTGGATCATCATCCAGATCATTTCATTTGAATAATTACCAAAATCACAGTGTAAGAGTTGAAGTTTTTTATGGATCTTTCATAATTGTAATCACTGAAAGTACATTTAATAAGCTAGATGCCAGGAAAATATAAATAATACATTTCGCGCCAAGAAATAATCAGGTTGATCAGCAGGTATAATAGGGATCTACCCTGCCGGTTGTAATAGTTTTGTAATTCATGAATTACATACTATTACAAGATTTCCCATAGGGTTTTTAAGACGTTCTTTCAAGTTTCTCCGAGATAGTTCTGTGGCTTCCCGACATAACAGACAAAGTCACTCATGCCATAACGTTTAAAATTTTATCAGAATGTCATGTAAAATGAGCTTTATGGCATGTGTGACTTTGTCTGTTATTCCGGGAAGCCACAGAATTATATAAACAATGTTCGTTTGAATTTAAATATTCCTATGTCTCCAGAGCATTGATAATTCTCTTTAGTACTTTATGAATTTCTAATCTAAAAGTGTATCATTTTCAAGTTCAGATCGTACAAATTAACGAAACGTTGTTAGAAATTAATTAGATCAAACAACCAAAACAGTTTTGAATGTAAAACAATTAAATCCTAGCATAGATTGATGCAAAAAAATGATAAAAACATTTTAGAGTTATTACAAGTTAAGATCGTATATAAATAGGAATATTCAAAAAATATACATAGAAATCCAGTAAACTAAATTAAAACGAGTTTTGAACGAAATTTCATTATTTACTAGAATAGGTAAAATCTTGGTCAAGTTCCGAGAGAAAAAATATATCGATGATCTTGAGCTACGATTGCACAAGATCTTGATCCAGAATTGTTACTGAAAACGGTCACAGATATAAACAAATATTGATTAAAATATCTTTGAAGAATTTCTTCAAATCTTGTCCAAATCTTGATGCCAGTCAGCTGACTAGAAAGAAAACATCAAATTGCATTCAGTAGCTCTGTTAGCCACTGCGAGGTTCATTACATTTTTCATAATTTATGACATCTTTGACCCCGATAGCAAATGATTGACACAAATTTTGGCCATTAATGTTAGCGACAACAAGGCGTATCAATCATTTATACATTCCCATTGTAGGAATTTTATTGTCTGACCTACGATTTTTCATTCATTGCGCAAAGTCCAATCGTGTATTAGTTAGAGAATCAGCAAATAACGCAGCTTTATGCCGACGCATCTTTCAGTCTTGCTGAAGCAATCAAGTTTGGTAAATTCCAAAGCTTAAATTGAGAGCCAATTGGAGCGCTGTAGTCAGCTGTATTCTTGACATTTTGAGATCAATATTTACGTTTACAAAAGCACAATTGTTAATTATGAGTTGATCTTTTCCAAAATGCCATACAAATGCACGCCATACACGTGTACAGCATAAAATGTGACATTTTTATTTTCTCAATATTCCCTCCAACAAATTCAAATTTGCCCGCGGAATGCGAGAAATTTCTGCTTGGCAGCGATTGGCTGCAGCTCTAATACTTACAAATATTAGTTGCAAAAGGAGCCCCTTGGCGGCGCTTCTTTTCGACACCAAATTAACACGGGAGTCGACGGCCCCTGGTGTGTAATGAATGAGTATCAATGAGCATCCTTTGAGCTTACAGCATTGCTCTGTTGGATCAGTGCTCGTACACGATCGTGCTAAACGAGTGGCACATCAGACCAGCGCCGCGTGGTCAAAAGTACAAGCTATTTTGGCTGGCTTGTATATCTATAGCTAGCGATTTTCAGCGCTTTGTGGTCAAAAGTATAAGTTTTTTCAGGTGCCACTTACTCCGATCTCGAGTACGAGCCCTGTGTTGGATGCATGATAGCGACATCAAAGCAACATCATAAATGTTCTTGTTGGCGATGATATTGTACTGTTGCTATTATGTTGGCGGCACCACAAAGCACATTTGTAATGTATGCAAGAACATACGATTTTGCTAACAAATTTTTGACAAATCATTCAGCATTCTAGTCAATTAAGGTTGTCCTGCAGCTAGGGTCGAATAATGAGGATTCGATCAAATTTCACATACAGACAGTTTATGGCACCTTACATCACCTCATAAAAATTCCAAAGTGATCTTGTCCTAGGTTTTCGGGCAATAAGTGCTCAAAGTTGAGAAAAAATGTATGGGCTCTTATGGGAGCGCGTGAATTTTTACCGTTTCTTCTCCAAAAACAATTACCCTCAGAAATGAGATTGCCACGAAAAACGAGTATATCGTTAAGCATAGCCTTACAAAAGTACTATGCAAAGTTTCAAAAAGATTTTGTCTGCGGAAAAAAATGGATACTGCATTTCGTCGGCGAATTCACGAAATTTAACGCTTGCACTCGAGAAACGTGGCATCGTCGCACTGTCACTCACGCGCTCGTAGTGTGCGAGAAGAAAACCGTGCGCAGTTGGTTATCAATAAGACAGCGAAAGCGACGTTGCCAAGCGTACAAGTACGATTGTCAATTTTGTCTACGATTGATATTGTAAAATATTATTGATTTCCATGTTTCGCAAAATTATTTGATGTATTTACAGCAATAAATCGTTATAAAATAATTAAAATATTACTCACAACAAGAGCTACAAGCCATATGAATTTTCATTGCATAAAGTTGGCAGCGAATTCAAACTCTAATGCTTTAGCGTAGCGCACGATTGTACTACCATGATTAAGCTAAACCTAGTTGCAGGACAACCTTAAAAGAAGCAGCATCATTTGTGAAATAAGTCTATCACAGCGCTATCTGGGGGAAAATTCTAATATAACAATAATCACACCAAGAACACATTCCCTCAAATGAACGGGATCGTAGACCAGTGTGCTTAAGCTACGGCCAAAATCTCCGACGTAAATTGCAGCGCCACGATTCTAGTCCCGGGACTAGGAACTAAAATTAAAGAGAGAAAACTACTCATATAGCATTCTTTCGCATTCTTCATCTGTCAAATTGTTTCTAGTCCCGGCACCAGGGCTCGTACTCTTCCGTGTTAAACGAGTGTCCGTCGAAAAGCGCCAACTCGTTAAGGATTAGAACTGAAATGTATAAGGTAGTATATCTATATACACATTATGTATAGATATGTTTTACATATAAATTTTAGTTCCAATCCTTAACGAGTTGGCGCTGTTTGCCGGACACTTCTTCATAAGAGGAATACGAGCCCTGCCCGGCACCGGGATCGTGGCGCTGAGATTTCAGACAATTTCTGTCGTGCATTGAGGTGAATGAGAGATTTAGCACACTGTCGTAAACAAACTTCACTACACAAAAAAATCTTATAAATTACATTTTTTATGAGCAATCAATTAGTTGTAAACCAATATCTCTTACGTACAATAGTAAGTCTCATAGAAATAATTTCTTGTTTTACTTTCCGTATCAAGAGGCAAAAACGAGTGTTCTTACAAGTGCGAATAGCGCGATTTTCATTGAAAGAAGATTTCATAAATGACGTATGCACTGTGATTATTTTTTATGGAATAATAAAAACCATAAAGAGGCAATTGTGTTTAATAAGATATTAATGAAGATATTTCAACATTTCAATGTTGCTTTAAGTAACAGTGTTTACTAAGATCATTTTCATAGTTACTTGATTGCATTCACGATAGTTCTCTCGGTCGTGTACAATATTGGGATATTATTACATGTATAAAATGTACAGATTGATGTTTACAATAAATATCACTTATGACTCGTAAGATATTAATCGAAAATCGACGAATACGTAAACAATAAATGTTATATACGCGCTTTTTTCCCGGAATACAAGCCCTCGATAAAATAAACGCTCTATATTTCATGCAAGATTGCTGTATAAATGTCATTAGTAACTTAAAAATACATTCGTTTTCATCATGAAGATCTCATATCATAATCATTTATAGTGTATTTTATAAAGTCATGTAAAATCAACAAGGAAAACGTCAGTCGCTCGTACTGTAAAAACCCTAGCGCAATTCTTGATGGATTTAAAGATACAATTTTTATTATAAATTTCCATATGTCATCTATACGCTGTACAGAAAACGCGCTTGGATTTTAAAACGTTCAAAAAGTATAAAAAAGTTTTGTAGTCGTATTCTGAGATTCGTAACATGCATATATTCGGTTTTCTTGTACTTTCATAGACTTAAACATATAAAAATACACATTTTTCAAGCACGATTTCTCTTACTAAAACGCCAAAGACATCTTTTACAAAAATTCCGCCTTTCATTAAAAAGGTGTTGGAGAGCGAGTTCTTTGGTCGAGTGGACTCTTAACGTTATTATAAACAGGCATAGACATCGAGTTTTTTCCTTCGCGTACAAATCTATAAGATTTTCAGGCAAAAATTTTCTACAACGTTACAAAATGTATTCGCCTCTATATTTTGGTAACTTTAATTTATTTATAAACAGCCTTGGAGGGCTTTTAACAATTTACGATAAAAAACACTAAAAAAGTACAACCTTCCCGGTATTGCTCTCTTCAGTAATTCAATGACAGTTGCCGTAATCAACTGCTAATGAGATGAACGAACACTGAAAATATTTTTATCTAGCATGGTAATGGAGTACATGAAATCGAACAAATTGGAAGTTACGATACTTTTTCCTTTATGTCTCGATAATGAAAATGTGCTTGTCATTATACGAGTAATTGATAAAGTGATAAGAGAAAAAGCAAGTTCAACGCTGGGAAAATTTTTTGTCCCGCCGTTCTTGGCATGTAAAAGTCTACAAAATTAGAAAAATCTTAGAAAAACCCAATTGCATTTTTATCACAAATATTTGGTAGACCCAAATTCCCAACAAGGTAATACAACAAGACTTGTAACATATTTTGTGTTTCACGATCTTTGAAATTAGGTACAGGGTATCCAACCGATAATCGAAGATAATGATTTGGTTTTTTTACATTTTTCTATCTTTTTTGATTGTAATAAATTTCCAGATGGTTCGTGATTGTTTTTTCGTTAAAAGTGATAAGGGTACCAGATGATCTTTGTATATAAAAATGATGAATTTCAGATTTTGTAGGGTGATGAAATTTTCTGATAACAGCGGAGATAGGGTTAGATGCTGCGAATTCCTAAAAAAATAATAAATCTAATTTTATTTCTATGCAAGAATTAAAAAATTACAAGCCTCTCAATCCATTATACTGAATTCAAACTAAATACGAAAACTGTTGAAATTTAGAAATTACGAATTCTCTTATTGAAATCAAGAATTTCCTAATTTAGTTCCAGAAAAATAACTGGTATTTTTTGAATGTCAAGAAATTGATTAATTATAAAACAAATCAAAAATGTTTTGTATAAAATCTTATTTATCTGTTAAATAGATAAAAATTTTCATCATACCCCGGGTCTTGTCCGGATGGAATCAACATTCTAGTAGTTGATTCATGCGCGTCAACAACATGGCTGTTTTTTCTGGAAAATTCTTCATAACAGTAACATTACTTTCGATTTTCAAGGCTCCGAACACGTATCCGCGAACCACAAATCTTCAGATCTAAAATTTTGAGATTAAAAAGTTTTTTCTTTACCTTGGTTACTTTTTCGTTAGATACCCTGTAATAATAGTTTACACTCGGCTTTGGCCCATTCAAAAATCTATCAAACTACATCAATATAATTCTCGATCCTATATCGTGAGATAATTTCCTAAGTCATGTTTTCTTAATCTAAACAGTAGCTTAACTTCACATTATACAAAACGGCAATGCAGAGAAATGCAAAAGCCACAAGATATCCGTGGCTCGGAATCACCCTGATCGATCGGACATGTATCTATTTGGTCGAAAGCGAAATCAATTTACAAAAATTGTCATGCTGAATAGGCACTCGTCCGAATTTCGAATAAAGCGAAAACGCTTGGAATTTTTCGTTATACAATTGACGGTTACGGAACACGTGCAAGGCACTATGTTTTCGATATCACACGCATCAAAAAGTGAACTCGAGCTTAGAACTTTCAGTTTCTTGAAGTGTTATTATATACAATGTTACTTAGCACCAATCAGACAACGGCAAGTAGTGCTGGCTGAGATCATGGACAAAGGAATATAGGGACGGAGTGTTAAGTCATACTTTAGGCCAGGGGAGCGTCCCGCAGAGGGACGAGGGGGACAAGATTGTCTGCCTACTTTTTATTGGCCGAGGCAGTGCGCATGCTCAGTTCCGGGCAATTCCAGAAAAATAACTCCTAGTTTGCCTAATTTTGATTGGTCAATGACTACGCGCATGCTCAGTAACATGTTATGTCGACGTTAAAGTACCTTGCCTCTCGCCCCTCAACAGGTGCCACCCCGCTTGTTTACACTCCATCCATATATTCCTTTGTCTATGGCTGAGATACTTGAAAAGAGAAAGAAAGTACTATTTTTTAAGGTCGATATATTTTCTGTTAGAAAAAAGAAAATCAATATGGCACCGAGAAATTTTTTTAATTTATTAATCAGGTCGTTTGATATTTACGAAGAAGGACCTACTGAAAATGAAATTTTGTCTGATGTCAGATCAAACGTAAGACTGACGTCAGACATTGGCCAAATTTTATTTTCAGTAGGTGGAAATTTTGTTGGCGTTATGACATAAGTAGTCTATAAAAGTAACATAAAAAAATTCAAGAGTAAAATCCGTGACTTATTACCCAGATGATCCTGTTCAATAATTTAGGTTATAAAATATTCAACAAAGCAATGGCTGAAGACACTGAACAGCAGAAGTTGACATTTCGAGATGACATTTAAGTTTGGGCAGTGGCGGACTAAGTACTTGTGAGGCCCGAGCCCACTCTAATGACCTTTTTTTTTTGGAATGCAGATTTCGATTTTTTATGTTATACGATCGCACCTAAATTTCAACATTACCAAAAATTTTTTTCAATAGACCCCTTACAGGACCTGGAACAGACTGCCTCCTCTTAGTCCACTACTGATTTTAGGGAATCTTTTAAAACAATAAATGTTAAAACTTTACACAAGTGACAACTATTAACAGTGAATTTTCTCTCAATGATCACACTTGAAACTGTTGTTATTTATAAAAACAAAAAAGAATTTTTTAAGATATACATTCAAAGTTCAAGTTTGGGCCATCATTTGACATGTACGAAATGACCAATTCATTGTTTTGATGTGAATAATAAATTATTTATCAAAATTCATCTGTAGTCAAGTTTTTTCATTAATAAACTATTTATAATATAAGGACACTGTCACTTGGTGGTTTTTAAAGGTACCTTGATCATCACATTGAGGTTACTTTGAAAAAAAAATTTTTTTTGATTTCAAAAACTGAAAATTGATCCCCATCTGTATTTTCAACTTTTTTTATGACTAATTGTAAAATTACTCAATGTCATGTGAACATTGTTTTTACGAAAGGTAAGGTTTCATTGCTGCATATAATCGTGGCCCATTTATGATAAAATTGATTTCAAACTTGAAAGACAAGTTTCATAATTGCACGCAGAATGTAAATCGTATTTTTCATTTGAAAAATTCATAAACAAATTATAGTTATTTTTCCAAAGTGGTCATAATGCCTGTGAAACAAAATTTTTTTGACTCTTTTAAGAGATAGAATGCTATATTCTAACGATGATTAAAGAACAATTTCCCGAATTATAAGTTATGAATAAAATTTTGTTATCTGTATTGTTATTGACAATTCAACACATTATTTTAAAAATATCATACGTAACCCTACCGAAAATAAAAAATAATCCAACATCAGAACTGACGTCAGATCATGAGGGTGACCACTCCTGTAGTTCCGCTGGTGGGAAAAAGTAGGCGGGATGGCGCTGGCGTTTTCCGTACAGTTTTTGCGGGAAAATTTAAATCAACTCAAATTAGAAATATATCGAATAGTGCAGCATGGAAAAATGCAACGTTTGAATCGCCGACTCACTTTTGACAAAGATATTTAATTGAGAAAATTATAAAAATAAAACGTTACACACTGTGGATATCGCGGCATGTGACAATGTTTTGTAAACAAGTGAGACGAGAGAAAAAAGAATTCCATGAAAAACACCACTGCCATTCCATCTACTTTTTCTTGCCAGGAACTACAATGTATAAGGGATAGAAGTGTCACCCCTCTGTGTCAGATATAACTAGATTTAAAGCCAGTTCTGACGTAAGATCTGACATTAGAGATTATTCTTATTCCATTTTCAGTAGGGAAGCTTCATTTAATTTCTTTGACCAAGCCTCGTACACTACATGTTACTTTTTTGTCGTCTTAACTGAACACAAGATTTAGCGCTACCTAGTGTCATAACTTTTTTCTTGTTCACGCTGGAAACTTCCTTATCTACTTTTTCCTACTTCAACCAAGATAGCTAAAGTTAAATTTTCTATAATGCGATGACACTTGTTGATTACTATTCTCAAAGTGTTTACAAACATTTACAAATATCAACTTAGGTGCTTGTAATTGAGTAATTTTGTTTAATTGTGTTTGTTTTGGTCTGTTTATTATTTACTTTAAACAACTGTAGACTGCTTATTGGCTTAGCCGGTAACAGCAAGAATTCAGTTGCTAAAATCTGAACACTGACGACATCTAGCATCATAACTAGAACTATTTCTGCGGCTTCCCGCCATAATCGAGAAAATCACTTGTGCCGTAAGGCTCAGTTTACATGATATTCTGATAAAATTTGAACGTTATGGAATGTGTGACTTTCTCGATTATGGCGGGAAGCCACAAATTTCTTAACGATAAAATCCCTCATACTGAGTGTACGAGGCTTGTCTTTGACATAAAAAATCAAAAAACACTACAAATACCCTTTTCCGCACCTTAGTCAATAAATTCATTACCTAGAGAGATTCAGAATTTTTCCTAAGAGTATGAAAGCCTTCTCATTTTGAAAATTTGTTTTTAGGTATTGTGGCCATCCTAATTTTTTTTTAAATCCATAACTAGCCCATTCCCAAATTAGATAATGAATTACTATACCCTACTGAAAATAAAATTTGACCAATCCCTAACGTCAGATCTAAATTCAGAAAAAAATCTGACAGCAGATATAACGTCAGATCAGATTTTCTGTCAGATTTAATTTCATTTTCAGTAGAGTATGCAAAAATAATTGAAACCAAAATGATTCAGTAAAGTTCCTGTTTAGGGTATGCTGTAAGTATTAAGCTCAATTACATGGTTTCACTGATGCACTTGTCTTGTTCATCTTTAAACAGCGAGTACTGCCTAAGTCGTGAATGTCGCGGGAAAATGAAAGTCGTATAACGTGCTCAGTGACATGATTAGATGTTCATGTCGTAGATATGCGTAGGTGCACCTACCACTGAAGGCAGTTGAATACCGCGACGTACTAAAAGACGAACTGTTGGTCCACCGTTTCTGATTATTTCAATGGCTTCCGTATGAGTCATATTCTTAGTGTTGTTTCCGTTGATCTCGATTATTTGGTCCCCCACCTGAAAATTCAATTTCGAAAGATCGAAATTTAACAAAACAGTCTTCACCGTTGTGCTGGGGATATTAACTGATATTAAAAATAATAGACATGTCCGTAGAAATGCCAGGTGGCTATCCAATTTGCAGAAAAAAAATATTAACAGATTTTCGGTTCTACATGGAATTTAAAACTTATATTTTGTAATTTATGGCAGATTTAACGTGAAATTCGTATTTCTGAACAGAGGCAGCGGAACACGATGTTTTCAAGGGGGTAGTTATTGAAATTCAAGTGATGGGAAGGAAGGGGGGGGGGGTGTTCATTATTTATTCATTTTTAATTTTTTATTGCTAAATTATTCAATACACGAGTATATACCCTTCAAATTTGAAAATTGTTATTAAAAAGCGTATAAAGATAACATAATCTTTAAATGTACAATGTCAAAATTCCAAAAACGGACAGCGTTAGCGTGTAAAAAATAATAATAATAGTAATAATACCTTGAATCATTTTTATTTTACTTAAAAATATGTATGGATTTTTCGCATTTTTCAATGAAAATCAGAAACAACTTTAGATTAATTTAACAAATTTTAATCATATTTAGAAATTGTTCAATAGTTTGTTTTTTAATATTCATCAATTAATTAATGTTCATTACTTTGTAAATTTCGGTCATTATATTTTTTCTTTAAAGTATAGATTCAACTATTTTACATTTTACAATATTTTTTCATTAAAAATTAGAAAAAATTTAATGATATTGAAAAATAACGTAAAATTGGTAATCCAAATCATTATCGAATTTTTAAAGTTTTGAAAATATAGTTTGTATTATGTTTGAAATTTACAAAATTTTCTAACATTAAAGAAGATGGACAATTTTTGGCATCATCAATAATATTAAAAAATTCGAAAAAATTTAAGTTTCAGAAAATGCTCATAAATTATGTAGATCGTGTTCATTATATATCATAATTTTTCGATATACATTTGAAAATCATATTTTTTTTTCATGTTTGAATAAAAACTTCGAAAACTTACAAAGTACGGAAAAATTATGAAAAATCTTCATGAGTTTGACAAAGTTTCATTAAACTTAGAAAGTTTTGAATAGTTTGTATTGTTTGAAATTTTGAAAAATATTTAACATTGGAAACTTGAATAATCGTCAATGTTCTTCGAAACATTTAAAATTTTTAGAACTTAATAAAACATTTATAAATTGTGTAGACTGCGTCAATGTTTCAATTTCTTCAAAATATGTACGGTAATATTTTTTTTATTTTTCAGTGAAAATCTAACAAAGTCGAATAGTTCGGTTTAACTATCTTCTCAGGTAAAATATGACGACAAGATTCGACCGCTATTCTATTCTGTAAAAATCGGAGGGATGGCGGCAAATACATGCGTTCCACCAATGGTAATGCGCGCTACAACCGAATTGACCAATCGCTTACGATCATGTTCGCGCGGGCCTGCGCTTTTTCGCTCCCGGTCTCTTTCGGCCTTCACGAAAATTCAGTCGCTTTCCCTTCTGCCCCCCCCCCCCTTACCATGCGATTTCTGACTTTCCAAAACCTACCACTGCAAGGAACTGGCGCCACTAGTGCGCAGTGGCCGTGCCACACCTTGCCACCTCGCTTTCGTTTGTTTTGACAATTTCATTCTATTTTGATTGTTGTTGATTATCATATCACGCGATCTATTATTTTTTGCTCAAGGTGGATGGGAAATATATTGTACTATGATCAAATAGCAATACTTGTGCAGAACATGAAAGGTTTAGGGAAAATGTTTGCTCAATGTGGATGGAAAATATATCGATATATATATATATATATATATATATATATATATATATATATATATATATATATATATATATTATGAAAAAGCCAATCAAATGACAAATACTTGTGCAGAAACATCAAAGATATATTTGAATTTTTATGCATGTTTTTAATATTAGTTCTGCAAATTTTGGAAATCTTATAAATATGTGTAATTTATGTTTTCCTGAATTTCTTTGCGTGATTTTTTAATAGAATGAAATCATTTTTTCTAAATTTTTTGTTCCGGTCGTTTGAAACACTTATATACAAATAGCAACATTACCTACTTAAAAAAAAATTAAAATCGAGTTGGAAAAAACAGATGAAACCATTGTTTGATTTCGTAATAAAATATAATTGAAATTTAAAAAAAAATTGAAATCAAGTTGGAAAAAACGTATAAAATCATAATTTGATTTTGTAGATTAAATTAACTATAACTAAAATTTGGACGGTTGTTCTATATTATGAAATAGATTTCGATGCAAAAATTTCAACGTCATAAAAAAATTAAAATTATATTGAAACAAAAATATAAATTAAATAGAATTTTATTTTTCAAAAATTGAAATCGAGTTGGAAAAAACAAATAAAATCATCATTTGATTTTGTAATGAAATACAGTGTGTAGCCCTTGAAAGTGTTTATGGAGAAACCGCGTAAGCGGTCCATATGCGTTATACTGAAAGCCGTAAGGCAGAGATTAGCAAATAAGTCAACTCGAAAAATGCTTACTCAATATATTATAAACATGAAAATTACGAAATCTTCGTCCTTCACTTTCATAATTCTTTTTCAGAAGAACTTTCTCTTTTCAGAAAAACTGTAATTTTCCGTGATAAACTAAAATTTCATAGTTTTTTATCATAACTCAATGTAAATTACGATTTTACACAATTGACGGAGGTTTCTTATGTGTAAATTATTCTCCACGATTTTCCTCAGTTTATCGATATTTCCATGCCTTCCAATAATTTTTCTAATTTTACACGATTCTTTTCATCCATAAATCTAAAAGATTTATAACGATTTCCCGCAATCACCTGAAATCAAGAATTTCAGAAACAACGAATCCTGATTTTGGACATGAAGAAATTATCCATGACGAAAGTTCGATAAACTCATATTGAATTCATCTGAATAAATTATCGAGAAAACCGGCACCTTTGAAAAGAAGCCGGAAAGCCTATTGAGTAAGCATTTTTCGAGTTGACCTTGCTAATCTCGGCCTTACAGCTTTCAGTAACGCATAAGGATCGCTTACGCGGTTTCTCCATAAAAACTTTCAAGAGCTACACACTGTATAATTGAAATTGAAAAAAAATTGAAATCAAGTTGTAGAAAACCAAGAAAATCATTATTTGATTTTGTAAATTAAATTTACTGTTACTAAAATTTAGACGGTTATTATATGAAACAGATTTCAATGTAAAAATTTCAACGTAATTAAAAATTAAAATTGAATTGAAATTCAATTGAAGAATTTCAATGTAATGTGTAAAAAAGTCTTGCTATAAATTATTATCAATTTCTTCAATAGATAAAGTTTTTTTATGCGTCAATTTGAGTATTCATTTAATAATTAAAAGATGATAGTTAATTATAAATAGCAGAAAATTCGATAATACTACAAAAAGTATTGATATCCCCATAAAAAAAAACTTCAAAAAAGTAAAAAGGGTTGTCAGGTAAAACATGACAAAGTTATTTGACAAAAAATATCGATATCCCACAGTCGGTTTTCAGGAAAACCAATTATTAATTTGCTTACGAGAATATCACAAGACAGAAAAAGAAAGTCATTGTGTATTACATTATCAGACACGAATGTTGTCCAGATGATACCCGAGGGATATTCACTGTTCGCAGGATATTTTTTACAACTTCAACTCGGATTTATTTTAGTCCCACAGAAAAAAGTAACAAAAAGGCCCGACAACCCGATTTTTTCATTGAATTAATCCAGAAGTAGCTCACATGAATGAGCACTCGACACTTAAAACATAAGTCTCAGGTTCGGATCCCGGCTTCAGACAAATTTTTTCTCGCATAAATGTGATAATGATTTTATGATCTCTTGACTGGGAAAGTCGAAAAAAAGGAATATTGAAATATAATGCAATGTCATATTGTGTACTATCCTTTTATATACTGTGTATTATTGTGCATATATGATATAAACGAACCTGATCTAACTCTTTTAATGTTTCGCTTTTTATAACCTCGTTTAGTTTATACTGTCTTCAACGTTATGGTGTCGACACTGAACTTTCAGTGAATATTGGATAATTGTGCAAGAGTATTTAAAATTAATGGGTAAGCAAAACATGTATAATTTGTACTATTTATGATACATTTAATAATTTCTACTGATACTTTAAATATCGTGTGACACTTTGGAAGTGAAATCTTCTGGCTTCTTTCTTAGGCCAGCTCAGCTACGTATTTTTTGGACGTATTTTCGAGTCTCTCATGGACACATTCATACGATATTGATAAAAAAGTAAATACTGATGACATTCATTATTGGGTTGGTAATGATAACAAGATTGTACTAGATTCAGTCGATAAGGATCCTCTTTATGAGACATATAATACATTGTTGCAGTGTATAAGCGGGTTGTCGGGCCTTTTTGTTACTTTTTTCTGTGGGACTAAAATAAATCCGAGTAAAAGTTGTAACAAATATCCTACGAACAGTGAATATCCCTCGGGTATCATCTGGACAACATTCGTGTCTGATAATGTAATACACTATGACTTTCTTTTTCTCTCTTGTGATATTCTCGTAAGCAAATTAATAATTGGTTTTCCTGAAAACCGACTGTGGGATATCGATATTTTTTGTCAAATAACTTGGTCATGTTTTACCCGACAACCTTTTTTACTTTTTTAAAGTTTTTTTTTATGGTTACATAGTATTGAAAAATCGCAAACAATCTTCATAAGTTGGACACATTTTTTTTTAATTTAAACAACTTGTTTTTAGGAAAACAAAAAAAAAATATCGCAAATTCAAAAGATTGTGAGTGACTAGAAGAAGAATTCGCAGAAATTAGGAAAATGTTTACGAATTTTGTAGATCTTATTCAATGTCATGTTCCTTCAAAAGATTCATTATATTTTTTTATTTTTTGATGATAATCAGAAAAACTTGAAAAGTTTCAAATATAATATCAGGAAAAATCCAAACAAGATTCATAAATATTGATAAGATTCCGAAAGTTCTTAATAATTAGTAGTATTTCAGAAATTTAAAATTGTTGAAAAATTTAAAGTCATTGGAAATTCAGGATATAAAGATTTTTGAAATAAAAATCGAATAACTATAATAGTATCGGGAATTGACGAACAATTTTCATCGGTTGGACAAATTTGTATTATTTTGGAAAGTTTTGAATTTGGAGTTTATATCATGTTAACAATTTTTAAACTGTTTAGAAATTTAAAAAAAACTCAACATTTTGAGAATCCTTGGTAACTAAAGAATACAAAAAATTTGTCGAGTTAAAAAAAAAGATTATAGGTTTTTTATATTGTGTTTTTCTTCGAAGTATCCATAATGATTTTTTTTTTTTCATTTTAAAATAAAACCTGGAAAAGTTATAAATCATTGTAAAATTACGTAAAATCTCAACGAATCTGACAAATTTTCATGAAATTCAGGAAGTCTTGAGTGGTTCGTATTGTTTTGACATGTTGAAAAACTTCGTAAATTTAAGAACATTGAAAATTGTAAAAATCGTCAATATCGCTGAAAAATATGTAAAATTTGCAGCATTTTATAAAATGAGCATAAATTTTGTATATCGCGTCCATTATTATATTTCTTCGCAATAGGCAGGATAATAATTTTTAATAAATAAAAGATAACGCTCCGCCGAGAAAATTTTGATATTATAATTATTATTAAATATTGATATAATAATTTTGAAATATGCTTGATTGTTTCTCCATGTGAATACAATCATTCCCAGTTAGTTCTTTCCTGCTTAAAAGATAAGAGTAGGCGCCTTGCGTTTGTCAGTTTCAACGAATGATTCATTCTGATTTTGTTAACGAGCACGTATAGTCGTATTGTTTTTTGGTTCCTGAATTTAGAATAATGAAAGTGGTACTAGGTTTTCATGAATGGATTGTGAGTTACATTTTGTTTTCTGATAGTAGCTATCATTGACGAATATTCGTAATTGATGTTTTTAGATATTTATTGTTATTTTAGTTTACTCCTCTTAACGAGCGTCGTTGAGACGTGGATTGACTTCTGTGACAATTGATAAACCTACACTTGAGTTCTTAGATTATGGAATTGTGAATGAATTGTAAGTCGTTTTTGTTTTTTGTTGTTGGTGTATGTAGAATTTGTTTTATTAGCGAAAAATTTATTCTCGACGTTCAATGTTCTTTTTGTAGTTGCCCTGAAGATGGTTATAATATTGACCGAAAGCTTGGAATCAATTAAAGTGCAATGTTAGCACAAATTTGAAAGTGGAATTACTTCTCCCTTTGGCTCCGATTGACCGTTTTTTCTGATAATAATAATTTTTAATATTTTTATAAAAATTTGACAATCTTTTTCCCTATCATAAAATTTCAACAAATCTTCATGAGTTAGAAAATTTTTTTATATAATTCTAAAAATTTTGAAAAATGGAAATCATTTGAAATCCAGAAAGTTGTTAATGATTCTGGAAACTCTGAAAAATTTGTTGACTTTTGAAAAATGTTCACAAATTTCGTACATTCTGTTCATTATTATATTCTATCAATTTATTCATCATAGTTTTTCCTTTTTTTTTTGCATAAGAACCAGATAAAAATAAAAATGCACCTGAATAGTTAAAGTATATAAAAATAAACTCCATCAGTTGGACAAACTTTTATAAAATCTGGAAAGTTTTTTATAGTTTTTACTATGTTCCAAGTTTTGAGAAATTGAAAAACATTGAAAGTATTCAAAATTTTCAACTACCCTTCAAAATTCTAAAAGTTGGTAAATACCCATAAAATATCAATTCATTTTGTAGATTGTGGAAAATTTCGAAAATCCTGTAAAACTACAGACACTGTAATATTCTTAAAATCTCCAATTACGAAAAATTTCTGATTCAAAATAAGTTTCATCTTTATTTATTCCTTGAGACTTTATTGATTCCTTTATCGATTTCTGTTAGATTCTTATGTGTGTTTTTCTGATTTTGTAGCAGTTCCTGAAGAGGGCCCAAATTTTTGGCCGAAATATAGAAAAGGATTGTTTTTTCACACTATTGTTGTGTTTTATTGAGGTTATGTTATGATTTGTTATATTATAATGACGACCTTAGTTTGGCTCTGTGTGATCAAGATTTGATAAAATACTGATTATGGATATTAACAGAGCAAAAAAGAAACATTAGATTACTTGATAAGTTTTATCTTATTTTAGAAATAAATATTGTAGTTGGTGACACGGAAATATAATTTAATACAAAACCGTAGGAGAACGTAAAAAATTTGTGAACTGAATTTTAATACAAACACATCCGTTTTTTATTGCGATATCAAAGTGTTATTATTATTCACAGATTTCTAATCCCGAGATTTTTTTTCTAGAAATGAGAAAGGCCGGTTTTCAAAATTTGCAGGCTTGGAAACTTTACATGTCACTAGCGTAGAAAATAAATTTTTAGATACCATCATGCAAAATCATTTTTAGATAATATCATGCAAAATCATGAAAGTCATGACTTATTCGAAAAAATTATCTGACGGGAGTCATAATATTTTTTGTCCATGATTATAAAAAACTAGCTGTCACCCGCGGGCTTCGCTCCGCGGTCACGCGTTTATTTGTTAATCAGGGTAAATAGATGATCATTATGAGGATAATAATACTAAATTTATTATGGATGTTTATGATTTGTAAATTTGTATGATTTTGAAATTGATACAATTTTTTCATTATTTACCAGTGTAATATAGTCATGTAATTATTTGTTATATTTTCTACTTTTGAAAATAAGTCAAAAATTATTTGCCATATATTTTTTATATATGTTTTCTGTTATCGCTTATATTTTATAATTTGGTATATATTTGATTTTTTTGTGATTTTTTGCGAAATCTTATGATTTTGTGACTTTGTAATTTTTAATTCTGTTTTTTATTTTTTGCAAAATTTTATTATTTTTTTAATTTTGTAATGCTGTTATTATTTTGTGATTTTGTGACTTTCTGTTATTTGTGTGTGTGATTTTTCAAAAATGCGACAGGGTTGTAAGTGAGGGAGTCGGCCATTTATTTTGTTGATGAAAACATACCTACAGCATACTAACGAACATGTCAATAACTGTGCGAAATTTCGGGAGGTTTCGTGCAGTAGCTTCGGAGTTATAATGGTACAAAAATTTAGATCCTCAGTTTTATAGATATAGATAGCTTTTAGATTTTGTACCAGCGTGCTTTGCTCCGCGGTTACCACGTTGATACACGCAGTTTGGTCAGGAAAAGTCAGTTGTCCAATTGAAAAACGAAAATTGCCAAAAAATTGTCTAAATCCCAAGGTTAAAAATATTTTGCTTTTTTTTTTTTAAATAATTTCTAATTTTTCCACGAAATATGATTTAGTTAGATAATAATGAATTTCTACGAAAAGATATTATACTAATATAATGGATTACATTTGCCAAAAAGATTTTATAAGTATTTTGAAAACATAGTTTCTAATGATGCTTTTTTACAATCAAAGTAAAGGGTGAAATTGATGAAAGTTTGTTTGTTAATCAGGATTAGGAGATGGTCATGATGAGGGTTGTAATAATAACTTTATTATGACTTCATGATTTGTGGCAATGTACGATTTTGTGATTCATAGAATTTTATGCTGATCTACCATTGTGACATATTGTGATTTGAGGAATAATTTGTTATATTTTCTGTTGTTTCTTATACAGGGTGTCCCGAAGTCGGTGAATCATCAGTAAACCATCGATGCCTTATGAAATTCTAAGACACTTTTTCCTGTACAATTTTTCGAAATTCGCAAATTTTGAAAAATTATTTATAATTCAGTTTCTTCCACTCACCATTCGGGAAGGCGGGGCTTTTGATTAAAGCCCCTTCTCCCTTCACCCTTTCTCTTTAAGCTTACCCTAATATAAAAGTAGGGAATAATTGAGGTGTGTGATGGAACATATAATAATGATGTCTCTTATCTTGAAATACAATTTTTACACAAAAAAAATTCAATGAATCAAAGTCTTCGTTAACTCGCCTTTGTTTTAGATCAAATATTCTTTTATCCAATTGTCACCTCTACAATGAAGAATCTTCTAATTTTTTTGAAGGAGATATAAGAAAGGCGATTAAGCTACATTTTATTATACATGCCTCAGTGATCCCAGTGAGTCCCATGAGAGTGAGCTAAGAAAGAGAAGAAATCTCTTTTATGAAATAAAAGATACTCTTTAAAAATTAGTAGACGAAATTGAATTATTAATATCTGTTCAAGTGTTCCAAATTTTCATAAATGCAAAGGATAAAGTGTCTTAGAATTTTATCAGGAATAATTGATGATTTTTGGATGATCCACTGATTTTAGGACGCCCTGTTTTTTATAGTTTCGTAAGCAGGGATGTTAAGCCGCTCCGAAAAACGGTCCGGTCTGAGCCTGGACCGGGCCGTTAAAGAAATTTTAAGCGGTCCGTCCGGGTCCGGACCCCGTAGCGAGTTGAATGGTCTTGATCATTTTACGAGTTTAATGAACCACTCCACGAGCAGGGATTTTGTGCAGTTCCGTTAAAAATAATTAATAATAATAATATTATTCTGGAGTTCGAAAACTGATTTTGTGGCATTTGATTTTTTTTTCTTACGATAATTTTTGTTTAGGTAGAATTATAAAATTCTTTTTCCCGAGCGATCTTGCGGAAATATCCCGAGACATCTCGGATGGAGACACCTTGAAATCGTTTAATTTTTAAACAAATCTTTTTTTAGTGTGGCTTAAAATGTTGAAATTATCACTAAAATGACTCGCATATGTTCAATATCTCATTTAATAAATGAATAATTTTTCTATTTTTGTGTTCCTATATACATCGGCTTAAGTGTCACTTATTTAAAAAACAACAAAATTAGCATAATCGAGTGATTTAAGTAATAATTTTAAGATTTTTAATCACACTTGAAGAAAATTTGTTGAAGAATTCAACGATTTCAAGGTGTCTCCGTCGGAGATATCTCCGGATATCTCCGCGGGATCGCTAGGGTATTCAAAATTTCGTCATTGATATAAAACCAGTTCTTTCTTCGCAAATAAACTGCAATTAATGAAAGAAAGAGCACTGAGTATCAGTTTATTTTCAAAACTTCAAGTGTCAAAGTACGTTTGAAACTTCAAGCTCAATGTAAAATTCGAGAAATTAAATGGTAGAATGAACTCCTTAAGTTATTAGTATAATATTGACTCGAGAAAATATTAGTGTAAGATATAACCTTGGAACACCATCATTAGTAATAGCATCAAAATATTTTTACTTGGAATATACCGACTTTAATTGTGAAGTTCATTTACAAACTTGACATTGAAACATAAATTTTTTAATATTTAATTTGTTGTTCCATTAGAAAAATACAAAATTTTCCAGGTTCTGTTCATACGTTCAACGCTAGAATTTCAAATACACACCATGGAATCAACGATGTTTTACCAAAACTTTATGATTGTTTTATACATATAATACATCCAATTTTTATGAAATTCTTAAACTCAAGGGGGACACTCATTCAGAGGATCAAAAATTTCGAATTTTTTAAAATAGTTTCTCTCATTAGCAGACAATACTGAAAATATTCCTGCAAAGTTACAAATGAAAATTCGAACTACTCTTTGAGTGGCAGCTTCTGATTTACCACACTCACACTAGGTATGGTAAATAAGCTGAGGTAAATTAGTATACTAGGTTTGTTCCATAACTTTGGTTCAATTTCTCAAAAAAAGTATTTCGAGAAGTCTAAAGGACCTTCATATAAACCGGGGATAGCTGATAAGCCTGTTACAATCTGAGGGGGGGGGGGGGGGTATAAATGCCTGCTTCTTTTAAAAAACTTTGAGGGTGTTTTCCTCAAAACAGTGTTTTTCAAAACTGCGGGCGTGATTAAGACAATAATAATCAACAGATTTCTACAAACTAGACCTTTTTCCGCAGCTTATCAATCAGGATTCTATTTGAAACTAAAAAATGCATACAAAGAAATAATAAACAATTTTTGTTGCATGTAATTTACAACATAATAAAAAAAAATTAACTTTTCATTTGTGAGACTGGTGAGTTTTTGAATTTTAGCAAGACCATTCATCACAAGCATTATATATTCATTTATTCATGTACCTATTTATTACAATGTAGATGACGTTCATGTAATTACAAACAAAAATCGATAACTCTCAAAACAAAAGCAAATATGTGAGGCAAATATCCGAGAAAAGGGACCTACTATCCAAAAAGCAAATTTTAAAGAACGGGCGATCGAATGAATCAAAATACACAATGGTAAATGGGATGAAAGATTTTTAAAAATTCATAGCTTGCTAAAAAATCAAAGTTAGTAAATTCTGATTGCACATAATTGAAGATTGGATTAAGAACTTATAGAATCACTTATAATCGGAAAAAAGATTTTCTGGATAGTAGCCTTTACTTGGATCGCCTCACATATAGAAAAAGAATAGCATGCCATTTCACGATTACTCGAATTAATGAAGCGGGGTAGTGCCTGTTCGCTACGTATATTAAGAATTTACAATGAAAATGTCCCCTAGAATGAAAAAAAAAAAAAAACTAATAGAAAATATAGATAGCGAGAAAAAATTTGCGTCAAAATTCTTTTGTTTTTATGAACTTAACCTGTTAAAAACAAGCTAACGTTTGATTAATGCAGTATACATCTTCAAGAAATAAAGTTTTCATCAGCGATTAATAATAAGAATTAATGCACTCGAAAAATTTCTGGCACTAAAAATTAATTATCAATTACCTTCAACCGCAACCGTTAGTCATTTGCATTAAGTGATTTTCTTCAAAGTTTCAACTATGTGAAAAAAGCAGTTTTTCAACGTTTTTATGATAAACAGAATTTTCGACCTCAAATACATAGACACGCGCTTTTATCCGGTAAAAATCGAGCCATAATTGTAAGAATTACAAAGTTACATTCTCGAAATTTTGCATAAATAATTTCTCGGAAACTTGCTCTAACTTCGTGAAAAGCTCTTGCAGACTTGTTTATGGGGTCATTAGGAATCGATTTTATGCATTTAGATCCAAAGCAAAAAAAAATTTATTTTTGTCGCACAGTGTAATTTAAAACTTCATAGTTTCTCATATGATTAATGGTTAATTACGGTTGTATGCATGAAAACGCTGGTGAGGAGTGATGGGGAGAAGGTAAATACGATAGAAATCGGAAATAAGTGCTAAAAAAAAAAGTATATAAAGAAAACATAGAAAGACACAAAATGGACCTTTGAAGCGGCCCGGTCGAGGTCCGAACCGTTTAACTCGAAAAGCAGTCCGGACCGTTTTACTCGAACAGCGGTCCGGACCGGACCGTTTAACTCGTTGCGAGGTCCGGACCGTTTTCGGACCCGGACCGGACCGTTTATCGGAGCGGCTCAACATCCCTGTTCGTAAGTTTTTATGAGTTTGTGTAATTTGTAAACTTTTGTGATTTTGTATCTTTTCGTGATATTTTGCATAATATTATGTTTTTGTGATTATTCTTCTTGTAACTTTTTGCGAATTTCGCAAAATTTTATAATTTTTTGACTGCGTGTGTGTGTGATTTCAAAAGTGAAGCGGGGTAGGTGGGGGAGTAGGCCATATCAGTTCGTTGATAAAAACATGCCTATAACCTCCAGACGAACATGGTTAATAACTGTAATAAATTTTAATAATAATAATAAATATTATTATTATTAAAATTTTAATAATAATAATCCAGTTTGATAATAATAAATTTCAGGACGTTTCGTGCAGTAGTTTTGAAGTTATTAGCGGAAAACATACAGACATTCACATTTATATATATAGATGAGTTTGTTAATTTGTTTGAGGAAAAAAATGATAAGGGGACTGTCGTTTTGGAATTTTGTGAACAACTTTCGGTTATTCGCGATTATTTCAGAATTAAAAAAAAATTAACATACCCTTAGCCTATTGTCAATTGCGGCAGGGCCATTTTCTGCTATTTGTAGTACAAAAAGCGGCATGTTTTGAAACTCGCGTCCCCCTCGGATACTGAATCCAAACCCACGAGTGCCTCGTGTTAACTCGACGGCATGATATTGTCCTCCATCACCATCACCAGCAGAATCATCCTGCGAACACAAAATGACTCAAACTTGTAATAAATTTATAATATAATACAACTTGCAATAAACATATCACAGATTTATAGAATTCGATGTTCGAGAATCAAAAGTTTCACCGATTGCTAGTATATTTATCAATCGTTCATAAAACAGTTATTTCAGTAATTCTTACTATTTCATAGATTTTCGATGTTACCTATAAAAAAAATTTGTGTGGATTTAATTTATAATACCTATCGATTTCAAAGCAGACTCGCTTCATAAAAAGAAAACCATGAGAATATAGTTCTAAAAGAATATTGAAATTTATTGTATATTTGCGCGATTATATTTTTAAAACTGTCAACCACAGGGTATCCTCTAAATGGACAATGTCATTATAATTAAAGAATTTTAAAATTTCAAAAAAAAAAAGAATAAAATTGATGTTGGAAGAAATCACCGACCCAAATACTGAACATTATTTAAAAAAAAAATAATATCAAAGCAATTAATTTCCGTCTCAATTTTTTCTCCGCACAAACATTGTTTAATATAGCAACGGAAATACTGATATTATGATTCATTTTCTAACATATATATTGATATAGTCTGATATATCACAAGAAATATTGATATTCCGATACATCGATACGTACCGCCCATCCCCGATGGATTCAGAAAGTCTACTTACCTTCTGTGAAAGCGAAGTATTGCTGCAACAATCATCGAAAGGCGTTCCAATAGTGAGTGTCACAGAGTAGCCGGAATCCTTGATCAAATTTACGATGTCCTTGTGACAAAGGTTCGTGATGTCGACGTGATTCACGGCTAGAATGTGGTCACTGACATGAAGTCGACCGCACCTTTCTGCGGGCGAACCTTCGATGATCCTGCCAATTGTAGAGCCTGATTTGTTAATGGACGAAATAATGACGAAACCGAAGCCTTCGTTTTCCATTCTCGTGACAGCGACGTCATAGGGATATTGCTGCATGTGCATCGCCCTGTTATAGGGCTGATGGAGATTGTCACGCATGAGGTCTTGAGAGTTGATGCGCCGACGAATTCCTAGGGTAACTCGGCCATTTTGAGCGGCGGCTATCATGAGTTGCACCACGTGGTGATGGGAGGAATTCATCACGCTTTCACCGTCGACGGACATTATCAAATCACCGGTGTTGAGCCGGTTGTCCAAGTCAGCGGCTCCACCAGGGACAATATGTCCGACAGAAACCTGCTGGCCATTTTTCATTTCATTCGCAAAACTTTTGTAGAAAAAACTGACCATGTACAGAGATTGTCATAGCAGAGTTCATTAACTCCAATAGTATAATAAATTATTCTACATTAAAAATACAAAGTAAATACTATAGAACAGGACCAGCGGAAGAGATTAAACCCAGGCGTGGAGTAAAAGGTGGGGGTAGAGAAGCGTAGGGAGGGAGGAAGGGAGACGGAAAATCAGAACCAAGTCACTTTTTGTACATGTATACTGATAAAAAATTTATTTATTTCTCCGCTGAAGCAAAAGTAACATTTCTTTTTGAATTTTTTCAATTAATTCATTTAATAACAAATACATGTAAAAGAGATCATCTATCTCCGTATAAATATGCAAAATCGTAATATGGTTCAGTTGTTTTTGGACCATTGTTGATCGCAAATATGTTTTTAGACGTCTCAAAGTCGAGAAAGATTGTTTGTGCCTAACGATCCTAGAATCGTTAATATCAACCGAATAAAACATGCATATTTTGGTACAAGTGATACACACCATTGGTTCCCACGTAAAAACTCGTCAACTTCTCCTAATTTTTTCATGGTTTTATCACTGCGCTGGAATACATCAAAAAACATTTTGCGATCTCACAATAATCTTTCTCTATCAAAATTTTTTCCATAAAAATTAAACATTTTTTCTTCGTCTATCTGTCCACAAATCGCGAACAATTCCAAGGATTTGAAAAATCGATTATATATCATCACCAGTGTTGACACGTTTTCTCAAAGATGCGGTAACTTGGTCATAAATACAGGAAATTCTTTCTTCGATTGAGATTATGAACGTTTTGAAAAACGTGATTTTCTGATTGACCTTCATCAAGGCGCTTGAATAAGAAAAAATTATTCAATAAGAAAAACAAAAAAAACGCTTTCTATACCACTAATAGGGCTTCCACCGGCCCTGCCATGGAAAATTTACAAACAAAAAAATTTCCAAATAAGAATGTAATGTAAAGAGTATGAACATTCATGCTTAATATAGAAAATTCGACGTTAAAACCAACCTGAGATCCTTCTTCAGTTCCTCCAACTATTCTAAATCCAAAACCGGTATCTTGTCTAATTAAAGTCACTAAAGTTTCGATCCATTCAACATCTGGGACTGTTGGACAAACTAGGTCGTTCGAGTATTGATGGTACCTGTAGCAGAAACAAAATTTCGAATTGAAAAACAGCAGGTACTTTTATCTCTTTATTAAATGAAACAGAATTGCTTCTTCAACAGAATAAGGAGATACCTACTTTTTCTGTTGACTGAAAAAAATTGATATGACCATAAAGTTGATGAGCATATTGATTAAAAGTAACATATATCAAAAATAAATATTCATTTACCAATATATCAAAGTCTCTATTTTTAAGTAAATCAAGTTCGAATTAATTAAACAAAAAGCTACAAACCGTGGAATGGTACTCGGATGCGGCTGCTCGTGCTCGAAACTTGTGCTCTCTTTTCTCTTGTCCCAAATTTCCCCTGTATCAACATTTTGCTCCTGACCAGTGATGTAGGCTAGATAATCTTGCTCGTTGTACTGTGGATGTGTCTGAATTCCGTAAATATCTTTGTAATAATCCGAATGCAGGCCACCATTCTGCTTCATGGCGGCCCCATGGTGGGCCAAGTCCAACGAGTACATTTCACGACCGAGATTCAACTTATCCGTGGCGTTCCAGTCTCGCTTCATAACGTCCTCGTCTAAATTCGTCATGGCTGAAAAGTTGTCCGTGATATTGGCGATGTTGGATTTGTACGGATCCGTGTAGTACATGCCATGATTGTAATCAGCGTACTTGTACCGCCCATCCAACTGATTCATCTCAACGTCGTTTCGGGCATCGCTCCAAGTTGGCCTACTTATCCTGTCTTCGTTTGGGGATTTGGACCGATTCCTGGTGTCGATTAACGGCGTCTTCGGCCTCGTTGGAACGACCATCTTCGTCTGGGTACTGTAAATGTCAGCCGTGGGTGTTTTGCTGCGGAAGAAGTTATGGGGGCCTTTTTCTTTCTTCTCCTTAAGTGACGTTGTCGTACGCTGCACGTAAATCATCGCTTCCTGATTCGAAGGGCATTCTTTAAGTACTTGCACGACCTCCGAGTGGCACATATCGCGTACAGAGACGTCGTTTATGTTGACAAGGAGGTCGCTTTCCATGAGGTTTTTGCAGCGCTGACGGTCGAGGATTTTTTTTACTTTCTGGCCATGCGACGAGTCGGCGATCGTGAACCCGAAACCCATAGCACCTTTGACGATAGGGATGGTCAGGAATTCTGATTTTGATAATATCGTAGTATCTTTTTGGTCATTGAGATCCACGTTTGTCGAGAGCAAGATGTCGGTGCTGCTTGGTCGCTTGATGGTGTTTATCTTGTCAGAGATACAGAGGTCAGGCATGGAGTTTACGGATGCTGTTGTCATGTTCTCGCCATTGGACATGAATGACGAGTCTATGAAGTTGTATCGGCCACCGCTTTGAATCCCCGGGTCCATGTCCATGTACATTCCCGTTTCGTCTGTCATAATATCTAAGATGTTCAAAAAATTTCTTGTTCGATAAGGCTTCATACAAAATCAAGCCTGTGGCTAAAAAGAACAAAGCTTATAACTGTTAGCTGTACTCTTCAGAAACGATTACCTATATTTGACATATACAATTCTTAAGCGACATACACAACATACATGGTACACTTATACCAGCTATTAATAGCATATATTTGATATATGTAACATATACCATGAATCAAAAAAATCACAAATGACCTATAAACAATATATATGTATATGTCATGTATGTAACGGTATGTCTGACAAATACATTACTTGTGTCATAGATTTCTTTTTTTTGCTATATATGTGTCATATGCCATGTATATGACATAAACGTGATATATTAGTCATCATGTACGTCGTTTGTATCTTTCATATGCCGAACATGGGGCACAGTTTTAAAAGAGATAAAAAATATGTATGTGAGTGGTGAAAGGCAAGATAGATCAAGTACAACTTTTCCAAAAATGTTTTGTTACTTTAGACACCTCATTGTCAGTTAGAGAAATTTCTTTACCTGGAGCATTAACGGCAATCGTGGTAACGACCTCAGTGTTTGGGTCATTGGGATCAAATGGCAAGGGGTATCCACGACAAACTTCTAATAAAACCGTTTCTCCAGTGCTGATCGATTTAAATATTTTTACCATCTCATTGTGAGTGAATCCTAGTACACAAGTGTCGTTCACATACACCAAAACGTCACCTTTAAACATACGAATTGAACGTTTTTTGTAAAGTTGGGAAACAAATATTCAAATATACAAAACCTACCAGTTAGAAGTTTTCCGTCAAGCCAGGCAGGACCGTTGGGTACTATGCTCTTTATTTGCAAAAATTCTTCAACTGGATCAGCACCCCCTACAATAGTGAAACCAAGCCCTCTCGAACTTTTGATCAGAGTTGTTCGAATCCTTTGGCCTTTTAATTTTTCCGGATTTCTAGTAAAATTCGGACTCTTCCTGTCCATACTTTGTTGATGGGCTCGTTTGGCTTGTAGGACAGGATTCTCATACTGAGTCCGACGATTCACATGATCTATGAAGTAAGTGCCGTATAATGTGTCGTCGATTTTTTCCCAGCCATATGGAAGCTCATCGTCAAGGCACTCTTCAAGCGACCGTTTTTGGAATTTCGACAATCTGGGATCCAGCCAATGAGAAGTGCCTGTATTATGACTAATAGAAGTGAATTTTATTAGTATTATTATATTGAGCCGCAATTTTAAGATGCACAATGTAATCAAGATGGAATGACATAATTGAAAATTTATGTATGAGAATCAAATAAATGCCTATAATAGATCTTATATTTTTATCGCTGGATATCATATGTATTTTAATCAAGATTCCTAACATACTCGATGAAATAAATTTCTCCTGTTTCTGTGAAAGCTTTCTCCCAGTTTGAAGGCAATGGCCCCAGCTGATCCTCTTCAAAACTTATACCCTGATTCCTCTGTTCAACATCTTCCGAGACCCGCTGCAATTCCGATGGATACATATAATTTGGTGGCATACGATGACCTGAACAACCTTTTAAACATGTAAAGATGTTAAAATCTAATTTGATTATCATTATATACTAGGTATGTAATGTTGAGTTGTCTGATAATAAATAAAAAAAAAAAAAAGAATACCGTTTAAAATAATTGAAATCCGGAGTTTAGTTTTGGTGTCACTGCCATTTTTGTTCACATTGTTATGCATAAGGTATAATAACATTTTTGTACAGTTATCGAGAGGTCAGAATTTTGAAATAAAAATTTTTTGAATATGTATTAATTTAACCAATTAGCGTTTTCTTGAAAATAAAAAAAAATTTCAATTTTGTACCAAGCTTAAAATCCAACTGTGATTGTATAAAAAATTCTTGATTCACGAACCAAACATTGAAAAATTATAATTTAACGCAGAAGTTACTAAATATTGCTATAATGGAAAAATAAAAGAATTGTTTTTTTATAATATATAGAATTCTAGATCTCGTCATTTTTTTACGTCCGTCCGTAGAGAAGTTGTCAATATTCCAAATTATCATTGAGACTTTTTTCATTGTCGAAAATAGTTGAAATTCAAATCAGTTTATCATTGGTACACCTGAGAACTTAATTTGTGTGCCGTGAAATTTTTTAACTAATTTTGGAATATTTCGGAACGTTACTTCAATTAATGGAAGAAAGTACGAAATGAGTAAGTACAAGATAAGAAACATACCATCGTTGGAATTGTCTATCGAAATCGAATCCTCCGTTTTTGTTGTCATTATGCTAGTCTCAAACCCTTCTTCAAAATCCTGTAAAACATAAAACATTGATAGAAATTATGTCAAAATTACAAAATAATTTTGGAATTATTACTTTAAAATTTCATAATTACTAAAAAAAAAAAAAAATCTATCAATACTCAAAAGCTATGTGATATAATTTTGTCAAACAGTTTATAAAACTCCGAATCA
Organism: Platygaster robiniae; assembly: GCA_028476575.1. Classification (NCBI taxonomy): domain Eukaryota; kingdom Metazoa; phylum Arthropoda; class Insecta; order Hymenoptera; family Platygastridae; genus Platygaster; species Platygaster robiniae. The sequence goes on from CM052019.1 coordinate 31,190,520, forward strand.
TAGAGCATTGAACTCAAAACATCTACATAGGAATCTTTAAAAAATACCTTCAAATCGTATAAATATTCTCATTCGCAAACTTATTCGTGAAATATATTCCGTTTGATTTCCTACAAAAAAAATCTGAAAAATTTGTTTTTTTTTTTGTGAAATGGAGCAACAAATTTCTCTTAGCTTACCAATGTTTATAAAATTTCAGAATTTTTTAATCAAGTTTTTTTAAATACGTATTATTGTCGAAAATGTAGTTTTAACTTACATATTATTTATTGATGGAATGAGCTGTTTTAACACAATCCGAGTGTTTTTTAATATTTTTTTTCCACGCAAAATCGAACATGTTTTTCTCTACATTTTTAATTCAAATTTAAAACATGTAAAGTATACTAAAAAATGTTTAATAAATAATAAAATGAAACTGACATAGAAACGTTGAACCGGAATGATTACGATTTGATGTTCAATTTTTTATTTTTTTTTAAATTTGTGATATTTCTGAAATTTTCTTGAGCTTTGATGGTTTTCAGAAAACTATTAAATTTTTTAACTAACAAAAGAAAAATTCAGTAGATTTTTTCATAAAATATATTTTATTCATTTTAATGCAAAAAATCGAAAAACTTTGATGGAATATGTTTTTATTTTGTCAAATAGGCGTAAAATTATTCTAAATTCATAATTTTTTATATTAAATTTTGTAATATTATTTTCAAATGCTTCTTTTCTAATTTACTCTTGTCGAAATAGTAGATTACGTACCAGGCACGGATGTGCAAATTTGGCGAAACGGCAAGATAATAGACCTCAGCTTCGCTTCGGTCCATTATCTTGCCGTTTCGCCAAATAGTACATCCGTGCCTGTTACGTGAGTTATTTTATGCCGTGATAACTGAGAAGTCACGTCAAAATATCAGTTTTGAGGTTAAAACGGCATAAAAGTAGTTTTTTATGAATATTGATGATATTAGTGGTTTCAACGAATTTTAAGCGATATTTCGTAATTTTTATGGTGAAAGATGGGTATGAAATAATACAAATGACAAAAAATTCGCATTGATTTTTGAATTGAAACTAATACGATTCACCATCAGTGTTTGATTTTTACAGTTTGTGGAATTACAAGAATTTTTTTCGGCTTTGGATGGTTTTGGAAAAGTTCTTCTCTTCAAAATGGTTATACTACTTGAGACTTTTTATGATTTTCAACTTAGAATAGAAAAACTTTCAGAATTTTTTTATGAAATAAATTCGTAACGTTTTTATACAAAGTATTAACGAAATTTTAAATATGGTCGATATTTCTTTAAATGGGTGATTGTTACTTTCAAGAATATTTTGATATTCTATTTTATAACCATTACTAATGTATTCTCGTCAAAAATGTGAATTTCAATCATTATTCTTAGAATTTGTTTTAGCGAATTGAAGGTGATTTTTTCATAATTTTTTTGGTAAAATTAAACATTTCAGGAATTTCCGAAATTTGAATGAAAACAATACAGAATATGCAAAAATCATGCATTAAACATATGGTAACATTTGCATCGACTTTCTGAACTGAAATTAATACGATCCAAAAGTTAATAATTTTTTTTTTCATAATTAGGAAAATATCTGGATTCTATTTGAGCTTTGGATGGTTTTCGAAAAGGTCTTCTCTTAGAAATGCTCATATGATTATACGCTGTGTATCTATCCCATACGTGTAATTGTATATGACACATATATGACAAGCTGAGAGGAAAAACCGAACAAGTAGAGACAGAAAACATGGAGTTTTACATTCATCTCTCTCTTACTAGTTTAGTTTTTGCTCTCAGCCTTTTATATATTGTTTAAAGGTCATTTATATGTTATGTATGTGTGACAAATATACGGCATTTAAATATACTGTACAAAAAATCATTGAATTTACCATGCTCAGCATGGATAAGTGAGTTTGTTATTCTGAACCTTAGACCATACAACATATGGACTGCTACTACCTATTGTTCTCAGCAGAAAAAAAACGTGTCAAGATACTCAGCAAGATTGACGTCACTAGTCGAGCCAAAGCGCTTCAGTGACTTATCTACAAATCTAGTACCCCGTGCATTACAGGCATGGGATATAAAAAATGCTAAATTGAATAATAAAAAAATGCTACATTTGACTTACTTCTGCATCACACATTGTTCAACATTTTTTTGCAAACATAAACGATTTTACGGCACACTATTAACTATTTGTTTTTATTTACAAATATGATGATTCATGATGATCAAACGTTTTCGGATACACTCGGTTGTCTCCGTCAACTAGTGACGTCAATCTCGCTGTTCTATGTTGACACATATAAATGCTGCCTACTAGCAGTCCATATGCTATATGGTCTAAGATCTGAACATAATAAATTTACGATGCCCAGAGTATAAAAGTTCACAGCTGATGGTAAAATATTACCATTCTGTGAATAGTAACTTAACTAGAAAAAGTGAATTTAAAGCCCAGGATGGGAAACTGCATTATCCAAACTGAGCACAGTGATTTTCAAGAAACATGGTAACTTTACTAGCAGGTTGCAACTTGAAAGGATTCAGTGCTACGATTTCACCACTAGATTAGGAAAAATGCATAGTCGAGGTGGTAAAATTACTGTGCTCAGCATAGTAAAATTACATACAGTATTGTATGTAATTTTAATACCAGACAGTGAATTTTACTTGAACTTTTTACACTGTAGAGCATTTTCCACATTTGTACCATGTATGTCGTGTATGCAGTTTATACAGGGTGTCCCAAACTCTCGTATATAAAAAAAAATGGCAGATTCCTTGCGAAAGTCTGTGACTTTTTTTCCATTCCCATTTTTTGATACAATCACAATTCAAAAAGTAAGTCGTGGCCAAATTAACAGCTTCGTAAGTAATACGGCTAGTGTCTTTCGCCTATCATTTGCGCCTTCACCGGAGCTGGCGAGACTCCGGAGCCCGATTTTGTAAGCCGGGGCCCCATGGGATCCGGAAAAGAGCATCGAGTTTTATCAATATTATCAATGTTTTTTTATCAATACGGGAAGAATGACACTGCATACCAAAGATTTAATACGGCCCCTGAAAAATTTATTTAACTGCTATCGAAATAAAAAAAACGTTTTTGCCTCTCACACATTAAAAATGAGCGTATTCAAACACGTTTCGACATACACAAATGAAGTATTTCAGGTTAACACGGAGGCTGGAGAAAATGACAATCGGCAGGGTAAGGGGGGATCCACTTAACCCGCCAGGTTTAACTCGGCGGGTTAAAAGGAACCCCCCTTTCCCTGCCGACTGTCATTTGTCGATAGCCTCCGTGTTAACCTTCAATATTTCATTTGCCATGTTGAAACAGTTTTAATACGCTCATTTTTACTGTTTTCGAAGCAAAAAGTATCGTTTGTACCTCGGAGCAATAACAGTCGATTAGAACTCGTGTGATTGCCGCCTGAGCGAAGTGAAGGCGGCAAACCTCACACTCGTTCTAAATCGGCTGTTTTTGCCCCTAACTACAAAATATGCTATTTCATTCACGTTCACCTTGAAAAAACAACTGGTCTACAGGGTTTTCCTTGTTTTAAAATCAACGTTACCACCTCATTCACCAAAAAAGGACCACATAATTGAATTATTTCATGTTAAGAAATAGCCACAATTCTCACAACAATTAATCATTCAAGTTAAATCGTCGGTTTTATGAAGACAAATGATTACTTCCGAAAAATCAACTGTTCCCCTAACAGGTTTTCATGAAAACATCACATTTGTCATAAAGAATTTTTCGGGGGGCGTATTTAATCTTTGGTATGCAATGTCTTCTTCCCTTGTTGATCAGATACACTGATGATATTGAGGATTCTAAAACTGTATGCTCTTCTCCGGATCCCATGGGGCTATGGCTTACAAAGCCAAGACGCCCAGCGCGCTCCAGAGGCTCGCCAGTTCCGGTGAAGGCGCAAATGATAGGCGAAAGACACTAGTCGTATTACTCACGAAGCTGTTAATTTGGCCATGAATTACTTTTTTAATTTCGATTGTATCAAAAAATGGCAAATGAAAAAAAGTCTAAGAATTCTACAAGGAATCTGTCAGTCTTTTTTTTATACGAGAGTTTGGGACACCCTGTATGTCTTATAATGCCAAATATATGCCATTGTTTTTAAGGGTATACCAAAGATTTTGGTTAAAAATTCAAAATACTACAAATTTTGAATTACGTTCTAAATATGCCTTTTCCTATACTTTTGTAAATTAAAAAACAACGTATCAAAAATTTTACTACATAAATGCTCAAAATTTAAAATTTTGTACGTATGTGCCTGAAGTTCCAAACGTTTAAAATTGAACAAAAAAATTCTCTTGCTGCTTTTGAACACTTTTTGATCGTAACAACAAACATGATGCTCCCAAAAAAAAATATTTGTCACACTTCCTATCATGATAAAAAATCAACAAAATTCACAGATTTTTTATTTTCGTTTGATTTTAAACGTTTGGAACTTCAGGTACATTTATACGCACGTAAGTGTCACAATTTTTTTTTTTTTTTTGAAAATCAGAAATAATAACTTGTATTTCGAGATAAAAAGTACTAAATTACTGCAAACCCTGCAGTTTTTCTGATTATTTCCTTATTTTATGATTTACTTCTTTAATTCAGAAACAAATTACGTAACATTTTGACTTAGTACTTGAAAAATACAATGAAGTTCAAATATACTTGTCGCTTTTTTAAAATCTAAAAACAAACCACTCAATACTTGGAATCCTAAGTACCAAATTACCACAAACTGTTTAATTTTGTTGATTTTTTTTCAATATTATGTTCTATTCATTGAATTCTGAAAAAAATTACTTGAACTTGGGGTCTAATCAAATTTAAAAATGCTACAAATTTCGAATTTCATTGTATCATTAAATTTGAATAATCATTTTTTCCTTAGAAAACGACTAGCTATATTCAGCAAATAAAATACGTACATGACATCTCTGTCTTTCTATGATCACCATATAACATATATGTCACTATATGATATTTATGACATATGTAGATTGAAATAAGGAAAGGATCCTATGGTCACAAACGAGAACCTTGAAAAAATAAAGAGAAACCTTTCTCTTTTCCCTGTTTGTAACAGCTTTTTTGCATTTTTAATAAATTTATTTTACAGCCATTAGTGATCGTAGTGACTTATGACTTAGCTCATTAGATAGGTAATTTTTTAAACTCCTTTTTGAGGTCGACAATTCAAAATCGCTTAATGTGACCATTGGCTTCTTTTTTTTATCACATATATATCAGCACAGGGTTGCTGATGGCTTTTTTTTAACTTTCTGGCGTCAAACAAGACGTAAGCTTCTTTTTGTCTTTGGGTACTTTGACATCATAATCTGGGAAACCTCGTGTAACCATATGAAATTTATATGACATACAGGGTGTATCCCATTCCCAGTGCCAAAAAAATTACATAATTTCGTGTTTAATATCAAGTCGAAAAGTCCATTACCACTTTTCACAAAAATCAAAATAAAAAAAGATATTCGAACCTAAGATCTAATCTGATCAGTTAAAACTCTTAACCCAAACATCTTTTTTGATTTTGAATTTTGTAAAAAGTGGCAGAGGACACGTTGACTCAGAAAAATAATTATAAAGTTTGGTCGACGATGTCTACCTCCATTTGTTGAGAGAGTGCATTTATTGTTTGAATTTTAAACTTTAATAACTTTATTAATTTTGAGTTTCATGAAAAGTGAGGTGAAAGACTTTTTGACTTGAAATTGAACAAGGAATTATGTATTTTCGTTTTTGGCATGGGGGATTGGATACAACCTGCATATGCCATCATATATTATGTATGTCACGATTTGACATAAATGTTGTCATATGACATACATCATTATATGATGTATAAGTGTTTCTGTTTCAAGTGGCCACAAAAGACAGTGCTTGACTAAGCCAAAAATATTGTTCTAGACAGTATTAAATGGAGACAATGAATATTCTAGAGATGGTTTTGAAGAAGAGAAACCTAATGTATGTTATCATGTTATATATACGAAACACATAAGTCACTGATAGGTCATTAATGTATTTATATGTCAAATGTATGTCATCAGGGGGTACCAACTCAGTGGCAGTTTGTATGCTCACGGTTGCACCATTGCGCGACCACACACTTAAGCATGGTACTATAGTTAAGCAAGTTAGGAGGAGAACAGAGGAGAAGACGGGTCCGCTCCCACCAACTCCCGCTCCGCTGTGCACACACAGACCGTGGGTAGTGGAGATAGGGATAGGCAGAGGCACTGAAAGAGAAGGAGTAAGCACTTGAAAGCCCAGTGGGGCCAAGTGAGGACAGTTGCGGAGAGGATCTCATCTCCTTATTTCTCGCTCGAGTGTGTGAGCACTTACTCTCACGAAAGTGTAGCCAGATGTCGGCAGAGTCGGTACCCCCTGTATGCCATTCATGTATCTTATTTAGACCATGTACGTCAAATATGTTGTTTACATGTCTTATAAATGCCAAACACAAATGATAGTTTCCCTATAAGAGGGAATTGAACAGGCCTGGTATTTTACAAACAGTTCTTTTTTTAAAGTGGCAAATCATGACATGCACGTAAGTATAACCAGGGTGCGTAGTTTGGAAACATTTTGTTCTCACACTAGGGAAAACGTTTTCAAACTACGTACCATGAGTATAACAAACGCAGAAATGAAGATAATTTTTAAGCTACATGTATATATTCTGTTACATGTATATGTAACAGAGTGGAGCAGGTGTTTGTACAAATTTACTCTTATTAACTAGAGGAAAATGGCATTGTTAGCGATTTATTATTTACACTTGAAATTGTCAAAACATTACAACAGATAAGATTATAGAATAACATAGAATTTTATAGAACGACATAGAATATTATGGAACGACATAAAAAGTACAAGAAAGTGCTAGAACAGTGTGGCAACATCGAGAAGCGACATGAAGTTTCTAGAACAATCTAGGACATAGGATTCCTTTATAAATATTCAGTGTCAGCACTCGAAAGCAGTTCAGTTGAGATCCAAACATAGTCAAGTTCACACAAAGTGCACGAAAGTCACCAGAGGTCGTAGCCTGTGACAGGTGGTGAAAAGTCGGTAGTAGCTGCGAGACACATTTGAGATACGTCGGTAGTAGCCGCGAAATATATCAATTGTCGGTTGTAGCCGCGAAATATATCAATTGTCGATTGTAGCCGCAAAATTCAAGTGCGTGTATGATAAGTGTAATCTTTATTGTAATTGTTTTCGAGATAATTAATGAACGTATAATAAAAAGGGAAGTGCCTGTGTATTCAATTGCCTCCCCCAAAGGAAATTAGTAAATTAATTTTCAACAGCATTATACTATTATATCATCTATTATGTCATCATATGGTATATATGTCACCATATTACATATCAGTCATCATATGACATACTGAGAGTTACTCATAGACCTTATAGTACACATGGACTGAGCTCTGCTTATACCGTTCCACGTTGGCACATTCGAGAATGGGCCAAAATGATTTGGCCATAGCGCTAAACAGGACCAGCAGGTTACCACCTACTCCCTACATCATTCAGGTACGGCGATAAATAGATTATTTTTTTTTTTTAGAAAATTACATTTTCGATCAATAAATTACCACAAAACATTAGTAACAATATTAATAATAGCTAACAAAATTTTAAATGTGTTTTTTTCCAAACGCTTACGTGTCAGGACCGCCCCGCGCCTCATAAGTACTTAGTCCGCCACTGTACCTGAGTGACAACAATGTTTTCTCTCGCTTATTTTTTGTACTTCCACAAATACTAAAATAAATGACTATTTTTTACCCTTTTTGCTGTAATTTTCACTTTGAAAGACGATTTTATTATATTTTTATAAAATAAACACAGCTCATGCCACAGAGGACGCCATTTTTGTTTTAATATTATGGCCAAATCAAGTTGGCACACTTGCTGAGCCTGAGAGCTCAGTCCATGTATACTATAAGGTCTATGGTGTTACTGTTTCCTGTTGAAAGTAGACATGAGACAGTACTTGGCTTATTGTGAGTTATAAATAATTGTAATAGACAGTGCTACATGGGGAAAACAGTGGCGTGAAAACAACACCGTTTTTTGCTGATTCCACGCCTGAGGGCAGCAAATTTAACGTAATGCCACGGTGTGAGTGATTTTAGTCGTTTCCATGCCAGCCGTTGTGTAGAATTGACAGCTGTAATCTATGTAACCACTATATATTGATGTCACTTCGCAACCTATGTTGAATCAATATAAGTTGCAGAGTTATAGGATCATATGTATAGATATACCAGCAATGTGAACAAATCATGTGTGCGTGAGATGCTTCTCACTTCGGCTACCTATGTAGATTCAACACCTCGAGCGAAGTAGGATCAGCATTGGTACGTTTACACCGAGCGTCTATGTTGAATCCACAAAACTTTTTTCCCGAATGGATATTGACAATGAATATTCTTTGAGATGGTTTTGAAGAAGAGAAACCTAATGTAAGTTATCATGTAAAATACACAGAATTTAAATGACAAATATATGACATTTCAGTACAGTAATGCTCCTCGTACTGCAGACTATCGCAGTGAAAGGTTTTAGCCGCCTCCCCTCTAGCCTTGCCCTCACTCTCTAGCTTGAGGGGAGCGCGACCAGTGCCGAAACCCGATGCTCCCAATATGTAACGGGAACTATCCAAAGAATCTACCGATTCTAGAAGAATAATTTTTACCTCCTCATTTTATATTTCAAAAAATTACATACAATGACATACACTTTTACATATTTATAATTGAAATCATATTTAGTACATATAAATATATTTAATGTTGATTTCACGTATTTTACAGATACTTATTATTGGTCTTTACTTTTTGAGAAAGTAAATGATTATTGCAAAAAAAAAATGCTTATTTTTCACATTTATTTGCTATCCTTTCGTGATTTACTTTCCCGAGTTTTTTTGAAATATTTTGATTTAACATTTTTCCGCGATGGCAGTGCTAATTGGTCGATGAAAATTATGAAGAATCTAAAAATTTACAGTGCATTCTATCGATTAGCTATAAACAAGAATCATAACTTTGAATTTCGAAAATTGATACTAATAACAAAACTATAGTACATATATGAACAGTTTATGAAGGACAAATGTAATACGCTTTATGTATTGTTGGACTTTAATCATACCACATTTTATGTTATATATGTATAAAAGTGATTATAAGTTTTTTTCAAGATGAAAATTTCAAATCGCTTTGAAAATAGTGGAAAATTGATGCATTAAAATAATTATATCAATGAAACTAATAACTCTATAATCAAAACTTGATAAAAATTTAATTTTAGTGCATGGAATATGTATATTGAAATAAAATTCTAATAATCAGTAGCATTCATAGTAAATATTTTTAGAATTAAATATAAAATACAAAATGACAAAAAGGTATTAAAAATAAATGAAAAATAAAAAAGGGATCATGAAAACTATAATTTTTTGTACAATGAGAATTAAAATTTTTGAGTTAGTATGACATGGTAAATTATAACTTATACCTAAATTAAGAAATAAATAGTTTGTATAAATTATCATTATTTCACTACAAAACCAAACAAAATTGTCAAGTTATAATCTTATATTGTGAAAATATCAATCGAAGGATAACTGATAAGAAGATTAATGTTTTAAACAGAAAAAAAGTAAAGAATAAAAATGAAGCAATTGACCCTATTGCAATCAAACTTATAAAATTCAAAAAATGTTGATAATTTGTATCGCCTAATATAGATAGAAGAATATAAAAATAAATATTTTTAAAAAAAGAAAGAAGAATATAACAAATTATAGAAAGTTTTCACATTTATAATTCTTAGCTCAGAATTGTGCACGTTAATAAAAGCCCCTAGTAACTTAGGTTTTTATATAAAACTTTGAATAAAACCCCTTATAAAATTTCAGTTTTTCAAAATAAAATTCTGCCATTTTTATAAAGTGACTTCATAAAAAGAGCAACGTTTTATAAAGTTTTTATCAGTTTTATGAAAATACTGTATAAAAACTGTATGAAATCTGCATTAAGTTTTTATAAAGTGACTTCATAACAATTGAGCAAAACTTTATGAAACATCGCTCTTTTTATTAAGTCACTGTATAAAGAAAGCGGAATTTTAATAACAACCGAAATTTTATAAGTTATCCAAAAATCTGAAAATCAAAAAAATCCTAGTAACTAGGGGCGTGAATTTTAGAAATCTATTCGGCTCAAATTCTACGTTATTTTCCCCTTTACTTAATTCTTATTCTATTAAAAAAATTACTATTACATTTATTGTTAAACTCAATTCACTTTATCCCTATTTCATGTTATATTAGTAACTGCTTAGGTATTGGAAAAATTTATAGTAATAATAGATAATATTAGTTATAATAATGATAAATATAAAAAAAGAATATCATTATTTCATAAGTTTAATCCAGACAATAATGCGATAACTAAATAATATAACTATGATGTTTGTTTTCTCTATTATAAAATTATAAATTAATTACAGACATATATTTCTCAATAGATTTAGAACTTACTGGGAATGCTTTAAAAAAATTTCAGAGACCGTTCGGAATAAATTATTGTTTATATTTTCACTAAAAAAGTTTGTTGTTTTGAAGTGATCCATGACAATATTTATTCATCGTTATTTTCATGATTTACTTATGACACATATCGGAAGACAAGTAGAGTTTTAACAACTTGAAGAAAAAATATCATGATTTAATTTTCTGTGATTGTTCACTATGTTCCTTTTGATCATTGAAAATGAGTGCGATATATGTAATTATTTACAAAGTATTTCTCAAGTACAAGAATACAAATAGTAACATTTAAACGTAATAGCTGTACATATAAAACCACGCATTTGAATACGCTCCTGCTTTGAGGCGTGACTCGCCGCCAAATCGTTGTCCATCTTAGTGCAAGGCGGAGACCACAAGTCTTGCACTACGGTGAGCATTACTGTAATATCTTTGTCACAGACATGGAATCACATTCAATTACATGCATGACATACATATGTCACTGATAAGTAATTTATAAATTAATATGTCAATTGTATGTCATTTATATATCTTATTCAGATTATGTATGTCTGATATGTTGTTTACATGTCTTATATATGCCAAACACAAATGATAGTTTCCCAATAAAGGTTAATTGAACAGGCCAGGTATTTTAGATTCCGCTCATTTTTAAAATGGCAAATCGTGACATGCACGCAAGTATAAAGAGCGCAGAAATGAGGATAATATTCAAGCTACGTGTAAATAGAACAGAGCGGAGCAGGTGTTTGCACGAATTTACTCTTATTATCCGTCTGTATATATAATGCACATTCGTGACACGAGAATGCGACTTTCTATTTGTCACGAGGATAAGGACTTAAAGGAAAGTTTTGTACAAGTTGAAGAAAATGTGGAAAAGATGTACGGAGTAACGGAGAAATAAATTAAGAAAATAGACAGTTTTTTGAAGTAGAACAGTATGATGAATTTGAGAAAGGCTTCGAAATAACGAGGTAGTGGTTAACAACACGGCGCAGTAAATGCAAATAATTCAACACTTACGTCAGGTTAATGACGTTTACGGTGTCCATGCATGGTGCGTGTCATATACACACCTCGAATCGCGTCGCACCCGGAATATTTAAGAATATTTCGGCACTGATTCACGACGCCACGCACCACATTTTTATGCCCGAAGATACGCCAATTAGCTGTAAGGAAATAGAAACGAGGTAAGTAGATTTTATACCGCGATTCGTCAAATATTTATTTACATTTATCTGTTGCTCCCGTGACTGCTGTTGACACTCCGACTCACACAGCAGATTCAGACACATACACATGATACGCATGATGCATACACGGCATGCCGGCGATCGCATATTGCAGTTGCACATATGTGCGGTAGTCAGTAACAGTAGGTAATGAGAGTAATCAAGGGTAATTTAATTTGGCGTGAATCACAGTACTCACAGTGAATCATCAATCACAGCAAAGGCGGCGAAGGCGTAGGGAACTAATAATTGTTGGAAAAATCATAGTCAATAAATCGGAAAACTTGAGACATTTATTGTAGAATTTCAGATGATGTTTATAATTTACAGTTTTTTAATTTATATTACTTTAAAACAGGCATACTAATAGTTTTCATTTTCTCAACAAAAATTTGGCACATAAAAAGGAGACTTGGAATTCACCTTAAAAATTTTACGAATTTGAGAAATTTTATAAAATGTTTTAGTAGTTGGTTTGATTGCGCGGTGGGCCTGAACCATATTTAACTGAATAGTACATTTCGCATCTAGGGAAAAAATATATAACTTACACCCTCGTGAGAAATTAATTTTTTCCCGTGGTGCGAACGATTTTTTTTATCGTAGCGGTCTAAAAGCCGACTTTTGCTCGCTTCGCGAGCAAAAAAGTAGGCTTTTTAGACCTCTACGATAAAAAGGTCTTTGCATATGACTTTTTTCACTTGATTATAGTAGATCGACCTAACACGAATCACTTGAGCCAAAAAACAAAAAATTTAGCGGGCCCTTTTTTCCCTGGCAAAGGCCCGGGGACGGAGTTCCGTGCTTTTTGCGTGCTCTTTGCGTCCTTTTTCCGTTCATGCTGTTTTCTCAGCAATTAATATCAAAATCCCATACATTTATTCCAGAAATTGCTTTTAGGAGTGCTATGTTCTTAAAAAATCAATTTCGACTTAACAATTCATAAACTATTTAATTTTTTATGCCAAAATGACTTTACAAAAATCTATCCGGAATCTTCTTTACCGACTTTTTTGCTTGACAGTTATCATGCGATCACGGATTTAGTTTTTCGACTTTTTTAATTAATACATATAAGAATACAATTATCAACTATGTTATAACGGAGAAATTGACTTTTTTTATTACATGTCATCAAAAACAAGACATTTCAGCTTGAAATTTAGGAGAATATATCAAAGGCACGGAGTTGGAACGCAATGAGCAGAGAGTTCCGTCCTTTTTGCGTGCCTTTTGCGTCCCCGAGCCTTTGCTAGGGTTATAATAGTACATTACGTGCCAGGCACGGATGTGCGAATTTGACGAAACGGCAAGATAATGGACCGAAGCGGAGCTGAGGTCTGTTAGCCGTTTCGCCAAATTGCACATCCGTGCCTGTTACGTGAAGTATTTTACGCCATAATAACCGAGAAGTCACGTCAAAATGTCAGTTTTGAGGTTAAAATGGCGTGAAAGCTGTTTTTTTATGTCTAATCTTGTCATGTAACTTTTTTTTACTTAATCTCTAAAAGTTAAGTTTAAAAAAAATCATTGCCCAGTAAAAATTTCATAATTATTCTTGATCATGATGTCATGATGACATGCAGGTATTTCCCCATATACATGTCATCATAATGTCATTCATGATATGACATAATATGATGTCATTATGCTATTATATGATGCCATATCACGAATGATATCATGATGAAATGCATATGCGGAAACACCTGTATGTCGTAATGACATCATGATCACGAATAATCACGAATGTTTACTGGGTTAAGTGCAAACAAAAATATTTAGGAGTCGATCCTTTCAGAAAAGTCTTTTTTTGTCTAGCGCAGCTTTACATGATGGGTATTAACAAAATTTTTTTAAAGATGTTTGAGTACAGACGAAATTAAAAAAAAAAGACGTCAGTGATTTATTTGTATTAAGAATAAAGCTGTATGTTAGGTATAAACACTTTCTTTGATTAAATAAATTAAAAAACTCGGTGCACGTTATACTACTTGCCATACATGTAAAAAACAACTTTTTTTGAATAAGGCTAGTTGAATATTTTAGTTTTTTCTCTAGGATGATTTTTCCTAAATCAACTACTATTATCAAGTGAAAAAAGTTGTATGATAAGATTTTAACAAAAAATTTAGTTCAAACCCATCGTAAGACCAGCCTTGTGCAACTTGTGTAGTTCCTCTCTCCGCGATCTTACCACACTTCTGTTAGTGTGTGTGAGCGCGCTCGTGCTCAACGCATAAGCAATCGCGAGTGTATTTCGTGTCTATACATGAATCAAAACCACCATTTGCGGCTTAGACTGGTGGCGCTTTCATACTACCGTGTACTTAATGTGAATCGCGATTCCTATGCATTCCTACAGTTGAGATCTCGAGTTGCAGAGGCCTGCGTAAGACGCTGCGCTAGATATAAAAAAAAAAGCTTTTTTAAAAAAGAGCCGGCTAGATTTTGTTGTGTTTTGGCTCAAATGATTCGCGTTAGGTCGATTTGCTATAATCAAGTGAAAAACGTCATATGCAAGGACCTTTCAGTTAAAGATGGTTCAAACCCACCGTGATTGATGTTACAGCGTTTTCAAGTGACTGCTCTCGGAGTGCTCTGAGAGCAATTTCTAGGCAGATCTAAGCATATTTGAGCACGTATCAGCAGAAAAATATGCTCTAGATCTGCTCCGGATCGGTCATTTGAAAACGCCATTAGGTGATAGCACACTTATGACATTCTGCATTTCGCCCTATACGAAAGGTAGTTCCTGATGTTCCACTATCGCTTACAAATTTCTGAAGGCGCCACACAGTAAAAAATGCAGATGAAAAAAGCTAGCCGCTAGTGATTTGTTTACTACGCTCAGCGTAGTAATATCACGAACTACTCTTGTGAAACTTCGGTCGCTAGTGATTTCCCGCCAGTGCGGAACGAAAAACAACATCCGCTGAATAAATGACTAGCTTCTATGAATAAACCTACGCTCGGCGTCAGTAACTAGAGGACCTACGCTCGGCGTAGAAATTTTATCACCACGCGCTTTTTTACTGTCTTTAGTGAATTTAACAGCAGATGGTAGATTTCGTAACGTAGTTCGTAAAATTCTGAGTACTTGTGATTATATGAGATGATTTCGTAATTTGTTACCCTATTCAATCACGCTTATCATCATATGATTTGTATCATCATTCCTATTCGTTAACATTCATACGTCGTGTTATCGTGTGTTATCGAGCGGTTCGCATAATTAAAGAACACAAGATACATTTTTTTTATTAATATCAACTGAGATTATTCGCTCATTCTAAAAATCAGAAAAATCATCTTCAAGTAAAGTACATTTCGATTTTCACTTTAATAGTCACGATCCAAATATTTCTTGTGCATGGACGAGATATTGGAGGTTAAAAACACGCTTCCATTCTTTGCATTATTGCAAGCGTGTTCATATATTTATGCATATATGCATAATATCAATAATGATTCATTTTAGAATAAATTTTTATTTCATGCTTTTTCATGAATTTCAGCTGCATATTAGGGTGCAATTACATGATGAGCGTCGAGCGTCGGGCGTTGAGCGTTGGCGTCGAGCGTTTATGCGTTGTAACATCTGCGCACGCCGCTGGCCGCTCTGTGGCGGCGCCGTCGGAGAGTGAGAGGGAGTGTGGCAAGGAAAAGGGAGGAAGTTGCCAACCACGGCGGAGTACCAACCGAAACCTGGGGGACGCGCGAAGCAGGGCGGCCACACCGGTTGGCCAGAGGGGGGAACGAAGGAGAAAGCAGACCCTGTGGCCACGGGGAGAATGGGTCACGACCTGCGACGCGCCTACACTCCCGTTCCGCACCATATCCATTATTTCAGTTTATTTTTATTACATTCAACGTCTATAATTTCATGCCTGTAATTCAACTGTAAAAGGAGTCAGTGGAGTTTCGGAAAGTTTATAAATAAATACTTTTTAGTGTGATTTCTGTGAGTTCTTTTTCATCGGCTCCACGTGTCTCGCCATCTTGAACCCGAACCTCGCTCTTTCTCGGCCTTTAGCGGAGCCCATCCGCTACAACTCCAGTGACATGCTCGAGCGTAGATGCGCGTAAAACAGCGTTGAAGTGGAGCATATGATTTTTGTTTTTGTTCTACCTAGTGCATTTACAGCTGTAAAATTCTAAATACAAATCAATGATGAGTTTTCATTTTTTTTGTGTCGTATGCGACAAATGTCTCGCGGAAGAAGAGATTCCCGACCACCAAGAATGTCTCGGTTCGAAGTATGTAACTTACGTTACTAGTGAGAAAACAGGTTATTTTCACCCCCAAACAGGTACGTGTTTATTTTGAGATGAAGTAATTAATTGTTAAAAATAAGCAGGTAGCATAAACACTGTCACAAAAATTAGTGAAAATTTCACTTACCGTTATAGCAAGTAATCAACCCATGCGTTTTTGTGAATTGTGCTACAATTATGTATGCAATAAAAATATTGTCTAGTTGTATATAGTTTAATGACTCAGGTTTGTAAAATTACTATACGTATTTTAATTTTTCTATAAATGACAGGGATTGTACAAATCATGGCTATTGTGTCATTTTTAAAAAAAATAGTCAATTTCTGTTTGCTCATTTTTGATAGCTTGTAATACATTATCCTACTAAGATCTCATTCAATTTATCAATTCCAGTCGATGGTCTATGCCTGTACAGAAATGAACGCAATCAATTTGTAGAGGTACCATCGTCAAAATTGACGAGCCTCGAAGAGGAGGACAAAATTATAAAAACTCTAACTCCGGAAGAAGTATCTAACCCAAAAAAAAAGGAACTCGGATGTCACAAACTGAAATCGACAACCTCTTCAATCTGATAGATTAAGTCGAAAAATACCCGTGCATTTATGACTTCACAATGAAGGCCCAGTTACGTGGGGTCAAACACACGGGGCCTGCTTGGCAAAAAATTTCCGATAATCTGAGAAGTATGTTTTTCTGTGTTGTTTTAGTTTTCACTGAAAATAATTTCCATCAACATGTGTAATAATGAAATTTTGATAATTCTACATTTTCAACTCTTCTCTTTTTATAATTGTGTACTATTATATCCTTTATTTCATATTCGAGTTTCATTCAATTAACTGAAAAAATAAATTACCACTAGAATATTTCTTCAGCTACAATCAATATTTGTAAAACATACAGATACTAATATTTTAATAAGTTAATTTTTTAAACAATCTCCAACATGATGAAATGTTTTATAAAGTACTTGAATATTTAATATTTCATTAGTACACTTTCTTACTTAAAACTGATTTTTCATGAGCTCACTGCAAGCACAATAGTCAACTGAAGCACAGTCACTTTTTAATGTATGTTTCATAAAATTCACTGCAAATGCAAAATAATTCCTTATGCATTGACAAGTCATAAAATTGTTTAATGAAAAATGCTTTTTGGTAAATGTCTACATAAAAATTATCAAGATATCTGTCATTACTGAGTAATAAGTAATTCATTCAGAATTTGATTCACAGAGAACCTTTCTTAGATGTGAATGCATTGAAAATGTTATTTTGTTCTCTTGCATATTTTCAATTGCAAATAAGGTTCATTGACATACAAAACATTTTATTTTATTTGTTTTTTTCTTAGCATTGGAAAAATATTAAAAACAACAAAATGTCATGTAAATTTTATCGTAATTGTATGTCGTTCAATATACAGGTTGTCCCAAAGTCACCGCCCTAAAAGTAAGATTGGTAATTCCTGAAATTCTACTACGTTTTGTAAAAAAAGGCAAAGGGAAAATCGTATTACACTTTCAAGAATTTCCAATCTATTAACTTTATGGCCGTGACTTTTGGACTCCCTGTATAATATACATATAAATGAATCAATTTCACTGCAACTGAGTCATCAATATGTTCTATCATTGCATATGTTAATGTGCAATGTTATTAGTCATTGCAATTAAGTACTTCATTGAATTAATTATTTGCTTCAATGTAATATTTAATAAAGTACAACATATTAATAAGTATATACATACACATTTATATAATTATTGTATAATAATAGTTACAAATAATATTGTTCATAATATTTATTTATACATTTTACATAATTTAATTTAGATTATGATTATTTTAAACTCTATGTATCGGGTGTTTCATTATCTTTTTTTAACCCATCACAGTTCCGCAATGGTCTGCAGACATGTGCAAAAAAAAATTCAAATACCTTCGGGACACTTTCCGGCGAAAATTCAAAATGCTCCCTAGTGGTTCCGAAGCCGCACTAGTCCTTGAAGATCGAGGAGAGCCTGAGTGGCCGTTTTTTAACAGACTGATGTTTTTGCAGACCGTTGAAGATAATACCAAGTACGTTTGATACTAATGATATTCCCTACTTTTGAGAAGAAAATCGAAATTTCTATAAAAAATCGCAATGTTTTTACCACTTCTCGAGAAGTCAATGATTTCGTTGTAGAAATAATTTCGTATAAACTGCTCGTGACCGTAATTCATGCAATAGAAGCGTGATTGTGGATTACATGATGTATAACAAATAATGTATGGAGTACGTAGTAGTCGAAAAAAGAGTTTTCTGTAAGGAAAATACTTTCTTCGCAAAAGTTGAGCAAAACTGTGAGCAAGGTTGCAAAAAATCCAACATTTAATATCTAATTACTTAGGGAGTTGACAACTGCAAACTACTCATCTTCACCCACATTTTAAACATGTAAAGAAAGTATAGATATATTCGTTGTGCCTATCTATTTTGTGCAATAAATAAAATATGCGGTTCACTTACAGCATGTCGGTGTGCAATTTAAACGTAAATAAGCTAAGCGACGCGGGCCCATCGAAGGAGACAGACAAAAATCTTAAAGAAAATCGCTTGCCCCATTCTAAGCTACTGTCGTCTTCTGTATCTCCTTCGCGAGCAACGCCGTCGCAACCAACGCCATCAACTTCAAGAGGTGTTATCACGACACCAAACGAAAAAAAAAAGGAGAAAAGGACGAGGGAACGACCGCGTTACACTCTACAATTAATCGAATTGCTGCAGTGATAGAGAGCCCTCCAACAGTGCCATCTCTCTTACCCGTTCTTGAGCCAAGTGCAATCGACGGGTTCTTCGAATACGTGAAACCACTGCTCTTAAAATTAAAGAACAAAAAAAGGCGTCTGGTGATACGAAATTTTTTGACACTCATAGAAAATGAGCTAAGTACAGACGAAGATGATTAAGCAGGTGGCTTTTTTTCAATAAATATGTTAAGTATGATTTTTATGAATTTTTATTTCTTATGTTTTGACCCCAATAATCAATTGCAATTTTGATTACATTTTTGTTCTTTTTTTTAATTAACAAAAATCATTACTTCACTATTTTCGCTGGTACTAAATGTCACAAAAGCTTGGAAGAGAGTACATAAATTTGTAGGAATTCACACAAAAGTTATACGCGATAATTTCATCATCATTTGTAATTTTGCTGACCCCTTATGATCAATTTTATAAGTGACGTAATATATTTCATTACTGCAATAAGCACTCTAATCATCCATGGCATCGGTCACAGCTGCAGCTTGCCATGTAACCTCGTCTTCTTCGTCGAAATATCGACAGAACTCATCTCTCACGTGCCTTGCAAGAGCAGAAATATTTCGTAAGTCATTAAAATGCCGTTTTGACAAGTCGTCTACCGCAGATTCTTTGAACAATTCTTTCCAACGTCCGGGATGAAAAGAACCATTTTCCTCGCGATCAAGCAAACTCTCCTCGATATAGTATCCCTGCTCTAACTTGTTCCTGCCTATATAATTATGTAGGCAAACAATTGCTTTGATAATGTGGACCGCAGTTTCAGTTTTACACTCAATGGGCTTACGCAGGACACGCCATTGACTTACGATTATCCCAAAAGTATTTTCTATCATACGACGAGCACGAGATAGTCTATAATTGAAAATTTTTTGCTCCCTTTGTAATCCACGTCTGCCAGGATACGGTCGCATCATATACGTGGACAACGGAAACGCCTCATCTCCAACAAGAACGTGGGGCAGCGTAGGACCATCTTCGTATAACTCTTGAGGAGGTGGTAGTTTCATAGATCCTTCTTCCAAGTAACGTCCGATTGGACTTTGCCGAACAATTCCTGCATCTCCTTGTCTTCCATAAGCACCGATATCAACACATCTGAGCATGTATTGGGCGTCACAGACTGCGAGTAGAACGATACTGTGATATCCTTTGTAGTTGTAGCACTGCGAGCCAGCGTTTGGTGGACACTGAAAAATTTACATTCTATGAGCTCGTGTAGTTGTTAAATAGTCATTAGAACCACGAATTACGTAACGGAGAATTAGAAAAATTTATGCTATTTTGAGAGTTGCAATATTCGATGTTATCGATGTCATAAAATAGTGTATTTGAAAATGTACTGACAATGTCCACACATTTTTATTCCCATTATGGTAGACCAACTTTTGGAATTTTTTTAAATATTTTGTTACCTATTATTATTATTATATATACGAGGGGGGACCCAAAAGTAACGGGAATTAGGTGGTGGGGGGACCGCGGAGGGGGGGATCGGGTTCTCCACTGGTTCTCTTCCAAGCTGCTACTCTCCCAAGTCAGTGTGCAAAGTTCATTTGCTGTGAGTGCATTCGTTCGTCCGTAAGAATTTTTCTAGTGAAACGACTTTTTCCGTTTCGGCGAAAACGTGAAATGGCTGAGTGCGGAGAGCAACGCGCGGCTGTAAAATTTTGTTTTTTGTTAGGAAAAACACCCGCGGAAACCCTTGTGATGCTGAAAACAGCTTATGGGGATAATGCTTTGAGTAAAACGCGTGTGTACGACTGGTTTTCGCGTTTCGAGAATGGAGAGATGTCAATAGAAGACCAACCTCGTTCTGGGCGCCCCTTGACTTCAAGAACGGACGAAAACATTGAAAAAATCAACACTCTTGTTCATGAAGACCATCGCCGAACCATCGATCAATTTTGTGAGATGTCTGGATTGTCATGGAGTTCATTTCAGAGGATTTTAACTGAAGATTTGAGCATGAGGAGGATTGCAGCCAAATTTGTTCCTCGCCTTCTCTCCGACGATCAAAAGGAGCGTCGACTTCAGGCCTGTCTTGAGCTGCAAAATCAGTTGGATGAAGACCCAGATTTTTTTCTCCAGGTTATAACTGGCGATGAATCATGGTGCTATGGCTACGACCCCGAAACAAAGCAGCAATCAAGCCAATGGAAGATACCTCTCTCGCCTCGTCCAAAAAAGGCACGCCAAGTGAAGTCCAACATCAAGACATTGCTCATTTGTTTCTTCGATTGCAGAGGTATTGTGTACGCAGAATTTGTTCCTCCAGGCCATACGGTCAACCAACACTTCTACTTGGAGGTTTTGAAAAGGTTGAGGGAGAACATTCGGAAGAAAAGAGCGGATCTTTGGCGCACAGGAGATTGGTTCTTCCACCACGACAATGCACCTGCCCACACAGCGCTGTCCGTGAAGAAATTTTTGACCAAAAACGGCATGACACCGATTGTTCACCCCCCCCTATTCACCGGACCTTGCCCCCTGTGACTTTTTTTTGTTCCCTAGACTCAAAAGGGACATGAAAGGAAAACGTTTTGGGACTGTAGAAGAGGTGAAACAAAAATCGCTGGAAGGTTTAAAAAACATTGAAAAAAATGAATTTCAGAACTGTTTTGAACACTGGAAAAAAAGATTGAACAAGTGTATTACAGTCAATGGGGGTTACTTTGAAGGTGATAAAAATTGTGTGTGAAAAAATTTGTCAATAAAAAAGTTGTAACACAATTCCCGTTACTTTTGGGTCCCCCCTCGTATAATATTTGTTTACTGGTAATCTAAATCTAATTACCTGAATTTTTATTTCAAAAGTTCAAAATTACAATATATTTCCAATTTGAATAATTTCCTTGCAAGCTATCATTTGTATTTTCCACATTTATATATTGAAGTTTAAAACAAACAAACTCAGATTTTCTTAAAAACTACATCTTTTGTTATACTTGATGATTTACAATTTTCAGGTAGTTCTGAAAACTTTCACATGAAAAACTTGAGTTATTTCACAACAGTTGAAGATGAATGCAACGTTAGTATTTTAACATTTATTTTGCATTTTCTTTCCACTTTTGACATTCCGAATGGAATCACGGAAAACCAACAATTACAAAATAGCCTCTAAGTTTCAATTTCTTTATTCTGAAATTTCGGCTCTATGTCCTACATTGAATCATAAATGATAAGTTAGAATCGAAAATTTGTAAATCGTCACGACTCCATATATTTTTAATCATCACTTAACTTCAAACATCATTTATCTGTTAAAATAAATCTATGAAATATCATTGACATCCTTTGGAGACGAAACAATTGTTCCTATCGCCAATACTGCTTACTGCAAGTACCAGTGTTTCTCTAAGGTTCTCAATGATTAAAACTATTCAGCACCATTGGAAATTAAATTTACTCAACGTGGGACATTATTAGCAATCAAATGTGTATTGTTCATAAGGAATTTTTAAGTAGGATATAGTAACGCTGAATAAAGGTAAAAACATGTTTACATCTATTTCGACGTGTTTCCCATCAATTGCACCACAGCAGTGAGGGAAATTCCATGTGCGTTCAAATTCCGTAGCTACTTGTCTCCATGTACTTTCTGTGACAGGTGCAAGGACAATGGGCTGTAAGACATCCCAAAGTGCTTTGCATGTTTCAAAGATAATGCCCGAAATAGTCGATTCAGCAATGAGATAGTGGTACATCATCGACGTGAGCAAATCCCCAGTTGCAAGGTACCTGCAAAAGCGTGAATTTTCAGCAAAAAACAAACTATTTTTCACGAGTTTCATACTTATGTTAATTAATCACCCTTAGTATGCTTACCCAACAAAGTACTAGGAACTATTTTATTTTTTGCAAATTCTCCAACCATGGACATCCAGTAGTAGGTTTTAGTTCAATAGTAAAGAGAAAGTACAATTCTTAACTTTTCAGTTACTGTTCAATTATTGGCATTATAATTTAGAATTGTTGCCCTTTTTTGAGAAATTCAACATAACAGTACATAACTTCCAGTCGAAAGGATAAAAATCTATTTTTTGAATTTCGTTAATGAATTAGTGTTAGTTATACATATAATACCTCAATGTCAAAGCCAGGCGCTCTGCGGCGGGAACAGATTTTCTAACAATATCTTCCTTTGCAATGTAAGGACCTACGAGCGCCAACAATTCTTCAAATTGAACCGCAGACATTCTCATGTAATTTCGAAATTGATAATCATTCAGTAGCAATTCAGGAACAACGGCATGAAAAAAACCATGAACAGGGCGGAGCTGTAACAGTTTTGACACCCACATTCTTCTTCTTCGGCTTTTCTTCCTTTTCTGTAGCTCCGCCGTTAACAAAGTGATAGCTGTCAACAGTAAAACTGTTTACCTGCGTTGTTGTAATTTGCTGAGTTTTGTGGAGTAGTCATTAGCCCACTGTAATCTTCTTTCCATGTTTTAATATACTGTAAAAAAAAGCATTCAAGTATGTATTATGTGTACTTTCTTAACTTTCATGAGCAACGATATGAAGCAGTAAATTATTAGAGAGATCCCTGCATCAAAGCTTCCAGTTGATATACCTAGGTGTATATTACTTTTCATTAGATTTCATTTTTATTTTTTATCAAAAAGGTTACATTTTAATTTAATTTCATTGTATTTAAATTGTAATGATATTGAAGTTGTTTTCATGCTACATACTGAAAAAAATTCTTAACTGATATAATTTTCTTATTTCGAGCCAAGACGAATTCTATACTCAATGTATGACCCATATTTTCAAAACCTTGCATTGGATATTGACAAAATTTTTAACGTTCAATTTTGAATCGAGTGTAAGAAGCAAACTGTAAAATTTTTTTAATCCTAAAACTGATCTTCCACACTTATATTATGAACAATTCAATTTCAATGATTTTCAAAGTATTTTCATGTCATGAACGGGAAAAATAGTGAGCTGAATTCAATTTCTAGTGTTCATTTTTTTAAAGAAGTTTTAGATAAAAAAAATTTCAGATTATCAGTTTTGAATGCAGCACAAGTCCGTAACTGAAAAATGTTGTAATCCCGCTTTGTATTTTCATACTTCTGGATTGTTTAAATTAATATTTCAAGGTACTCAAAATAATTTTCATGATTTAACCAAATAAAAAAGAAAAAAATTTACAGAAATAAATTTATTCTTTCTCACCCAAATTTTGTACAATATTTATCAAAAATTTTGTTGTGAATTGGAAATCAGAGAATAACGAAATTTGAAATAATTAATACAACTCCAAATTATTGATCTAGCGTCATTAGTTATTGTGAAACCTGAATATTGACATTTGTACATACAAGAACTGTGGGAAATTACTTTGACGACTTAAAATTTTCAGCAAGCTATTTATGCTAGATCTAAAAGTGCCCATGCAAAATATCTGGCTTAACACTGAAAGCGATTCAAATTGTGTAGATTATAAATAATTTGAACATTCTACTTTTCCGTATTAGAAGTAGATATTCAAAAAAATTCCTGGCAGGAAAAAGGGAAACTAAGGCAGATAAATGCCGAAATCTTCCTTTGCTTGCGTCTTTTTCAGATGATTTTTAAATAACTGTAACTGTCCCTGTTCAAGTTCGGAGCTGGATGTAATTTAATCTCAAGTAGAATGATTTTGGACTTGCTTCAATGTGATCAACTTGAAAAAATTGTCGACTGCAATTAACTTCTTCCATCTCGCTACGGAAAATTCTATACTAAATATATTATTAATTAATCTATTTTTTTTATCATCTAGCCATTTTTGCTGCATTTATAATTGCCAGTCCAAGATTTTGTAATTTTCAGAAGTACAGTTTGAAAATTAATCAATCAAAAATACATTCAGTGTAGAACTAGTCTTAGAGAGAAAAAAAAATAATTTTTAGGTAATAATTTGATCAAGTTCATCACATGAGAATAATCGAAAAATCATTACAATTAGAATTAAATCAAAATTTGAAGTTGGACGGGGTCAACAGGGTGGCCGCAGTCATTCAAAAATCATCTGAAAGGAATGCAAGCAAGGGAAACTATCGCCAGGGTTTTTCTTCTCCCTGCCAGTGATTTGTCCAGATATCCACTGAATAAAAAGCCAACAGATTTAAAAAAATATGTCCATTTGATTTATTCTCCTAAACATTTATAAGAAGAAATGGCTCTAACTAATTGATCGAATTATCGGAATAAATTATAAGCGGAGCGTCTAATGATTATATTATTTTACTTATATTAATGTAATAAAAATATGGCGAAATTAGCGAATATGATGAATACATGCAATATGCATTAATGACAGTACTGACAGTGCGATTACAATTTATTTCGTGCAGTTTATATATGAATATTATTTTTTACCTTATAGCATATCGTTGCTTTTTTCCTGTTTCATAACAATGGTAACGCTGGCCTTTCGAAGACCTTTAAACTTAACGCCCTCATCAAAAAATGTCAGCATACACTCCTTGGCGTGCAAAAACACTTTTTTACACTACAAATATTTGGCGTGATTCTATTTACATATTTAACTGTCAACAACAGTCAACAGCTGTTAATGCTGGGCTTGGGCTCAAGTTCTCGCTGTCTCACTTGCTCTCGCTCACTCTCACTCACTCTCGCTCGACGCTCGACGCCCGACGCCGAACGCTCGACGCCCGACTCTCGCCATGTAATGGAGGCTTTACTGGCTAGCTGATTTTCACTATCGTACTGAACGAAATCGCCAGCTACACCGTAAATTCACAATCCCAGAGATAAAATTAACAAGCGCGCTGAAAAAGTCGTCAGAGCTAGTGAATTTTCGTGCGGTGGGAATTTCACTACCGCTCCTAGTAATTTCCCCTCGCTCAGCGTTGGTCTTTTGGTTACTGACACCCAGCGTAGTTTTTTTCAACAACTATTTTTACGTTATTTTAACCTCAAAACTGACATTTTGACGTGACTTCTCGGTTATTATGGCGTAAAATACTTCACGTAACAGGCACGGATGTGCAATTTGGCGAAACGGCTAACAGACCTCAGCTCCGTTTTGGTCCATTATCTTGCCGTTGAGCCAAATTCGTACATTCGTGCCTGGCACGTAATGTACTATTTACTGTGCACGAGTCTTGGCAACTCCACAAGCACGCACACAACCGTACTTATTTCTACTTCTTTCTATCCGTGATCGTACTGGCTCTCGGAAAAAGCTCAGCCTAACTCTGCTCTTCTTGTTTTGCTTGAACTAGCTGAAAATAACCAATCGCGAGTAGCCAAGGCCAAGAACGTTTTTCGCCCAGGAACGTTCATTTTTGCTAAACACTCCGCAAAACATAGCATTTCCTACTCAGCACTACTCAGAGAAACTCCGCAAAGTAGCCTTTTGACGTACAGTACTCCTTTCCCGGCCTAGGCCGGGAAAGTAAAGAGCTATGCAAGGCCTTGATGCTCGTAACAGGCTGCTCAAATTTTTTTCAATAAAATTTTTTTTTTAATTTCTTTTTAAATTTTTTTCATCAAAATTTTCTGAAATTTGAAAATTTTTTTTTTTTTTTAATTTTTGATAAAATTTTTTTTTTTTCAAATTATTAAACAATTTTTTTCTGTTAAAATTTTTGAAAAATTTTTTTTCTTTTCAAATTAAAAAAAAAATTGTTTTTTTTTTCAAATTTTAAAAAAAAATTTTTGTTTTTGACATTTTTTAAATTTATAAACTTTGCATATATTTTATAAGTATAGTATGTTGCTTTCTTCAGTGTTTTGCAAAAAGTAGAGTGTGCACCTCGGCCATCAAAGTAGGCCCTCGTCGAACAGGCAGAATTTTCAGTACTCGGCTTGAACGGGTGTGATTGTCAGTACGAGGGGAGTACGGGGGTGATCTTTAGCACGAGGCGAAGCCGAGTGCTAAAAAAAACGCCCGTATGAGCCAAGTACTGACAAACACGCCCGTTCAAGCCGAGTACTGAAAATTCTGCCTGTACGACAAAAGCTTACTTTGTGGCCTTAGTATACAATCTACTATTGTTTGAATTGTATGAAATCAATTTTTTCACGTTTCACTCCAGCGTTTGTTGTTTCCAATGATTTCGGGGGAAAATGAATGATTTAAGCAAATCACCTAGACGAAATAGGCCTCATTGCCGCGGATTTCTTAGATTTTTGGCTTGAATGCCTTTTTTATTTTCGAGTTTTGAGAAAAGTGACAAAGGACTTTTTGACTCAGAAAAATATGAAGAAAATTTGTGTCAAAATTGGTCCGTCGTGTCTACCCTCACTTGTTGAGAGAGCGGGTTTATTGTTTAAATTTTTGTCGTGAATAAATATTTCAAATTTGATTTTTTTTAAATGGCAAAGGGAAAATGGTCATAGAATTACATGAAAAATCCACGATTTCAAGGATTTCCGCCCACTGTGGAACACCCTGTATAATCTGGTGAACGCATATTTTGTTATAAAATTTAAATAATAATATACCTCTAGTATAAGTATGTGTATAAAAAGTGGGATTTTATTATACAAATAACATAAATTTTATGTATGAAAATCCTTTTTTTTTATTCACTTTCAACTACCCATTATTACTGCTGTGAATATCATTATTACTGCCAAGAATATCATTATTACTGCTGTGTTTATGTTAACAACGATTTTCTTTTTTTTTCTATACATTGTATGAAGCTTCGACGATGATTGGACGATGATGCGGATTAGACACTGGCGTTCAACTCCGCAGTGCGCGGGATCGATTCCCACCCGGGAGAAAATTTTTTTTTTATTCAATAATTGTTTTACAGCTTCATTGAGATTATTTTTTACAGTAAATAGTCAATTATCTTTTTATTTGCCTGAAATATATAATAATAATTAACAACGACTAGAAGTACTCTGTAAGCTCGTGGCGAGTACTCTGCGAGCTTGCTGGCGTGTTCGAAAAAGGGCGGAAATAATGAAACCGCTGCGAGCTCACAGGTTCACTGGGTATGTATATGTATATACTTTTGTATATTATACTCAAAATATATAACATATAAAAAACATGTAATATATAATTTCAATACAAATCAGTGTATATACATATGTATAAGAAATTTTCACAAATTCAACTTGGAAAAAAAGTTTACTTGAAGAAAAATAAGTTAAAAAACGAAATCAGCAATGAGGGGCTGGATTTAGAAAGGGTCTTAGCACTTGAGAACGGGTAAAAGTATTGTCCATTCTCCAAACCAAAGCAAAAAAAATTTTTTTCCAAAACAACTTGTAACAAAAAATACCGCCATGTTCACCTTGATTATTCGCATCTTTTTCTTTATACAAGTTTTTTTCTGATAATTTGTTGATTTGCTAAAAAATAAACATTAGGTTTTTTCATATCTTTGAAAATCAATGTCGTTCGAAACTAACATCGCCGAAACTCGACTAATACTCGATCGATTTTGTTGAAATTTTTTTGGCTGCATTCTATGAAGCTCTACTCGCGATCAAAGTCATAAAAATCCGGAAGAACTTCAAATTATAATTAATAATAATTTATTTATCACTACTAATTTGAAATGATTCAATTTTTTTTCGACATGCGAGGAAGTTTTTCCCTATTGAAGTTAGAAAAAATTTCCAGTGTAGAAGTTGGTCAGGATCATTTAAAAGAGTTTTTGGTAAAAGAATTATGTTGATTGGATCAATACTTCATGAGAAATCGACGTTTTATTGAAAGCGCGGAAGGCACTTCGACGCGCGCGCTTAACAAAGTCGCTCGCGCGCTAGTTTTTCTCGGGCACGTTTATGAAGAAATACATTTGTTTGCATGAAATTTAAGAATGGCTATCATAAATTAGTTTTCAACATTCCACATGCAATTAGAGGTAATTTATATTAGTTAAAAAACCACTAAAACTTACCTTTCCTCGCTTCTAATCTTAATCATAATATTACAACATCTGTCATGGCAAAATTCAAAAGGCATTGCAAACCATGCAATACAATTAAAAAGAAATTTTTTACTCCCTTACACGTTCGCACAGATTACCCACAGTTACCCACCTAACTGTACCGACAATTTTCTCGTTTTTGAAGGATTGAACACCCCTTGCAGTGAAAGGACTGCGAACAACTTCGAAAAAAGTGCGTTTCAAAAAGATGTCTCACATTATTTTACCAGCGCAAATGGGCGTCCATTAAAATGCGACAATATATAAATATTTGATAAAAATTTAACTAATATTGCCATCTGAATAAGTGCCCTGGTGAGAAAGTTCCGACTTAAAATAGTCGGACCATAGTCGCAACATTGTCGAACGTAACGACTGTATTTTAAAACTCCGATTTTAGATCAATCCCATCATATTATTTGCGAAAAATTGTCGGAAAAGGAGCAAAATTACCTCCTTTAATTAATTATGATGCTAAATATTTGTATATTGCTCTAAAAATTTTGATCAAGTATCAAAAGTTACAACATCGCCATTACCTCAAAAAGACATTGTTTCTTTGTTTCGATTGTTTCGTCCGTTCAAGCGCGCGTAATTTGAAAATGATATTCGTTCAGTTTTTTTTCAGTCTTGAATGAATTAAGTGTTTTGCTCTTCAATTACTATCAAAATATATGTTGTACTGTATACTGTTAATGTTAATGTTATTGTATATGTTTATTATGATATCAATTATAATATATTAACAATAATATATCTATTATATAAATATTATTCTATAATAACCTTCTCATTACTATATATTTATTCATCAATAGTTTATTATTTTTTATTATAAATAATATATATATATATATATATATATATATCAATTAAAATATATTAATTACTATATATCAGAATATCAAAATATTCATCTATATGCATAATTAATTTCAATTAATGGTATCGTATATGTTTAGATTATTGTTTCAATAATATATAATATTCATTCTGAATAAACCGTGTGCGACATACTACTCCAGCCAAAAAATCAAGCACCAGTATATAGATTGACACAGCTTGTCAGATCGATACATTTGTCGATAAAGTCGCATTGTTCTGCATTGTTTTGTGTCTTCTGTTTTAACCAACTCGAATACCACTGCTAAATTGTCATTTATTTTCAATAAACACGATAAAAAATGTGTAATTTTTTCTGAAGTCAATAAATTAATCGCTTTAGCTTATTTTAGCAACCATACGACCACAAAACGTCATGTGAGGGGCAAGAAAAAAATAATAAAAGTTTTGGTCGTAACTTTGTGAAACATAACGACTATCTTACGACGATTAATCGTCGTACTATAGTCGGACAATAGTCGGATGTATTCCACCAAGGTGTTAAGATTTAAAAGTGAATCAATTAAACATACAACCTTGAAAATATGGCGAAAAAAATTTGAATATATTTGTTTCATAAATTTTGTATTATGATAAAAGTTTACCCATAAATATGACACACGAATAAACGTATACCAAACTATTTGCGCGAAAATAAATGAATAACAGAACATTGTTGTCTGTTTTAAAGTAAATGATCGTTAAAGCTTCGGAATTTTTATATTCGGATTATTGTACTCGAAAAAATGTTCGATAATATATATAGTTGATAATAAGTTTATAGTAAAAAAAAAATCTTCGTTTGAAATTGTATCATCGCAAATCATGTTTTGTAAAAAAATCCTCCGTAAGAGGGGGCTCTCGTAGAAAACGCCTGTCATCAAATGTACGATGATAAATTGTGCTTTGAAATTTCGTGCGTTTTAAAAAGATGACACTGCATTTTTCTCTTTTAATTTTCAAATGATTTTCATTTGAATCATATTAAAAGTTTGACAATGCTCATGTCGTTTTATAAAGATATTTTCTGCGAGCGTCCCTATGCCGTAAAATACATGTACATCAGGAATTTCCGGAGCTGCTCGTTAATTTCCTACCCTATCGTAAATGAACGATCTTGGTTCGGTTTTTTACGACACTCAGTGTGGGTCGGATTGTTTCCTTAACTCAGTGTCGTTACACTGCTCGATCTCAAAACGGACAAAGAAAAATCCTGAATAAATCCCAAAACGGACGTGATCGGAGTGGGGGCTCCGATCTGGAAATGGGCAGCGCTTGCCGCGCTTGCGCAGTATGAATGTCATGCTTATTGTAAACATAACCTCTTTAGCTGAGAACCAGTCAGATTGCGATTTCTTGCCCGTTTTCAGAAGAAATTTCGTCCGATTTAGGATATGTCCGTTTTGAGATCGAGCAGTGTATTTTCCTACGAGATTTTTTACAGCCCTATCGGGCATCTTCTAATATTAGAAGTATTAGAACTATTGAAATTGCCGGTAAAGTAGAGCATTCACAAAATGTGAATCCTCTGGACGGATAGACAGCCCCACAAAATAAAAAAAGTTCCTGGATCTGGGATCGCGACATATGTTTTCCTATGTATTTTGACGCGCTGAATCCAAATCAGCTATCAGAATTTGCCCAATGGATCTAGGTTCAGCCATAATCTCAAAAAATGACGGAAAATCACTCAAATTCGTAAAATAATTATCGCTAGGGCTATACCTGAATCCGTTGGACTCATTCTAATGGCGTATTTCAATTCAGCGTGTCAAAATACATAAGAATACATGTGTCATGTTCCCAGATCAAGATACTTTTTTTTCTGCTCAAGTGGTGCATAGCCACTTACAAAAAAAAAATGAATTCCTAATCTGAGAATGAAACATATGGTTTTCTATGTACTTGGATGTGCAGAATCAGAATCCATTGTCAGAATTGGCCTAGCAGGTCTAGGTTCGACCATTAACCTCAAAAAACTACAAAAAACACTGAAATTCGCTTTAGAAAATTGAGGTTAGGGCTGAACCTAGACCCGTTGGACCAATTTTGATAGCAGATTCAGATTGAACGCGTCAAAATACATAGGGAAACATATGTCGCGATCCCAGATCCAGGTACTTTTTTTATTTTGTGGGGCTGTGATATCTTTACGCAGGGGCACGTTCGCTGACGCACTTATATATATTTCATTTTTAATAATAAATTATTAGGTTTATATGAATAAATAAATATTCATTTATTTATTTATAATAATATATAATAATATGTACTGATTCTGTTACAAAAACGGCGTAGAATAAAAGAACATCATTTTTTATATTAATGATAATCAAATGAAATTAACCAATCATTTTTACTATATCAGTGATTATCTTTAGTTATGATCATATTAAACAAATTATTTTTAATGATACAACAATCATTGTTAGTTACAATATTGCACATGTAAGAGTAAATACTGGATATCATTTTGAAAATACTTTACAAAACGAAAGTTTTGATAAATTACAATTTTTCCTAGTTGTGTTGATTTAAGCAAATAATAAATATTATAGATTTTATTCAAAAATAAAATATACATTTTTATCATTATCAATTAATTACTCGAAATATTTTAAATAATTTTTTTCTACATCATACCAAAAAATCGCTTGTAAACATTACACTAAGAAAATTTTTTAGCGATCATTCCTATAGTTTATATGAATTTTGGTGTATCGAGCATATTCTTTTGTTTTTTTCTATAAACTTTTCATTAATGCCTATACACTGAGGAAACACTGCTAGAACTATAGGAAATACTCCCAGGTTTTTAATAATAAAGACTCTTTATTGGAATCTTTCCTATAGTTCTAGCAGTGTCTCCTCAGTGTATAGGCATTAATGAAAAGTTTATAGGAAAAAACAAAAGAATATGCTCGATACACCAAAATTCATATAAACTATAGGAATGATCGCTAAAAAATTTTCTCAGTGTAATTTTTACAAGCGATTTTTTGGTATGATGTAGAAAAAAATTATTTAAAATATTTCGAGTAATTAATTGAGAATGATAAAAATGTATATTTAATTTTTGAATAAAATCTATAATATTTATTATTTGCTTAAATCAACACAACTAGGAAAAATTGTAATATATCAAAACTTTCGTTTTGTAAAGTATGGTATTTTCAAAATGATATCCAGTATTTACTCTTACATGTGCAATATTGTAACTAACAATGATTGTTGTATCATTAAAAATAATTTGTTTAATATGATCATAACTAAAGACAATCACTGATATAGTAAAAATGATTGATTAATTTCATTTGATTGTCATTAATATGAAAAATGATGTTCTTTCCCTCACGAAGGGTCGGCTATAAAATGGCTATGTTGGTTCCATAGCCCAGCATAGCCTAGAATAGCCGCTCAATAGCTATTATTGAAAATCATTGTAATAGCGTTATTTTCGTTGAAATAAACGAGATTACGATCGAAGTAAGTTCAGTAGGTTGAGAACATATGAAATCGCAAAAAAAAAAAAAAAATATAAAGAGCGCATGAACAAAGACGAAATTTTAATTAATATATATATAGAATAATTAAGATTTCAGCTTTGTTTAAGCGCTCTTTGTATTTTTTTTTTGGCAATTTATTATGTCTTCAACCTACTGAAACTTACTTTGATTGTAATCACGTTCATTTCAAGGAAAATAACGCTATTAATATAATTTTCAATAATGGCTATTGAGCGGCTATGCTAGGCTATGTTGGGCTATGGAACCAACATAGCCATCTAATAGCCAACCCTCCGAGAGTGTTTATTCTACGCCGTTTTTGTAACAGAATTAGTACATATTATTATATATTATTGTAAATAAATGAATAAATATTTATTTATTTATTTAAATAAACCTAATAATTTATTATTTATATTAAAACCCAGTAAACGTTCGTGATATCACGAAAGTGTCATAAAGTGACACGTCACGATCTGACAGCAAAGTGATATCGTAGTGATTTCCAATGTCACGATCGATCACGAATTGATATCACGATGTGACACGATAGTGATAAAAAGTGCATTAATATCCGATTGTTGTTTAACGATA
The DNA here is from genome assembly GCA_028476575.1 of Platygaster robiniae. Classification (NCBI taxonomy): domain Eukaryota; kingdom Metazoa; phylum Arthropoda; class Insecta; order Hymenoptera; family Platygastridae; genus Platygaster; species Platygaster robiniae. The sequence goes on from CM052019.1 coordinate 31,224,421, forward strand.
TACATTGTTGTACGTCAAATAGGGGGACGTCAACAATGGGGCTGGGAGTAAATAATATGTCGTTCTTCTATTCTTTCAATGAATCAAAATGAGTCATGTATTCAGAAAAAAACGGAAAGAAAACATAATATTTACATAATTAAACAGTGATTGTTTCACGGTTGACTGGTGGGTTCTACCCGCTCCTTGCTGTACGAGATTCTCCGTCGTCAGTTTCTGGGGCGGTGGTACTTCACCGAGTACCGAGGCCAGGTGGCCGCTGAAGGGAATCAAATCAGGAGGAAACCCGGAGCCGAGAAAGGCTACACGGGGTGAGGAATCTCCAAGGAAACCCGGAGCCGAGAAAGGCTACACGGGGTGAGGAATATTCAAGGAAGCCCGGAGCCGAGAAGGCTACATGGGGTAAGGAATTTCCAAGGAAGCCCGGAGCCGAGAAAGGCTACACGGGGTGAGGAATTTCCAAGGAAGCTCGGAGCCGAGAAAGGCTACACGGGGTGAGGAGTTTCGAGGAAGCTCGGAGCCGAGAAAGGCTACACGGGGTGAGGAAGGTTAAGAGGAGTTCCAGAGCCGAGAGAGGCTCGATGGATTCTGCCGCTTCTGTCGCGCGCGATGCTTCAAGTCCCTTCTTGGTCGCGGTCCGCGCGCCAATCAGGAAACTTTGATAATTTTCCCCACTTGCCGCTCTTATCTCCCGATAAGGCAGCGGGGAAATTTCGAGTGTTTTAGAACATTCTCGAAAACGCTCGAATCTCCTGTTCCGATAAACTTATCTATGTTGACGGTTTTCTCGGTTTTACGACCAACGTACAACTGAGCCCAAAAAAAACGTCCAAATTATTAGAATTGATCCAACGGGTCCAAATAAAAGGTCTGACCTGACGACGACCTTTTACGACCCTTGCCAAGTGCTTTTTCGATGAAAACCGTAGTTGTACTCCAGGTCCTAGGATCGATCAGCATAAGAATAGACATATTTCACAAGTAAACATGTAACCTTATATTAAGGAATGTTATTCAGCCAAAAATCGAGCGGAAGGGATTTATCCCGACTGAGCTATAGTTCAAAGGCAGCTCAATTCGAGGCGGATATAACTATTCCATTCAATCCTTTCGGTTTTCCCTTTAGTCCATGCATTATATCTTTCTTTTAGAAATGTTTATTCCTGAAAGTGATGTTGAGACACGTAAAGAACCTTGAATTATAAAGATGAATAGAGTTAGCTAAAATCTGAAATATTCACCATGAAATTAAATGTAAAATAACATAAGCTTTAACTATAATTTCTGATATATATATTGAAATTGAGGGGAAGGTGACGCGAAGACCGATTTATAAGAAAATGGGTAACTTAAGATAACTCTTACTCGCCTATTGCTGTGCCGTTGGTAGAGAATTTAATGTGGGCCGTCAAAAACGCTATCAAGAGACACAGGATAAAGCCTAGTAGCAACAGAGGTGCTTTTAAGAAAAAGGGAATCTTGGGCCTATACTACAAATTATGGGTTTTGAAGAAATTACCACCAGAGGATCAATTTAGTTGGGAAGAATTGGACGGGAAATTAGCAAAGAGAGCTTCTCAGTATTTCGGGGTCGTTCTCATAAGCCCACATAAGAGAATCAAGACAACATGCAATAACTGTGGGAAACAACAAACAAGTTCTTTAGAAGCAGGTAAAATTGATCAAGAGCTATACGATCTAACATCGAACCTTCCAAATCTTTCTAAACCCGACGAGACGAAAGAGTCCATAGAAGAATTACATTTGCTGTTAATGAAAGAGTTAGAAGATATGGGAGAGTTATGGGTTTAAAGCGCTATCGGAACCGCTTAAGAAATATTGTCAAGAAGTGAATTGTGTACGAAATAACGCATGAATAATTTGGAAAATAACGTATGATTGATTTGGAGAATAATGTACGAATAATTTATGAATCCATTGGAGAATATTGTATGGATAACTTTGGAGAATAATAATATACTGGAAGATAATAAATTTTGAGAATAAATATGATGTTAAATTGAACTCTATTATGTTATCATTGTCCTTCGAAACATCTAGAACCCTAAGTATCCTCCAGGGGTCCTCTTGGGCGGAGTCTCCATTAGGGTCCTCTCTGGACAAGTAGGTCGAAATCTAACCAGCGATAAGAAGACGAGAAATAAAAGCAACGTTGGATTCGATCAAATTTTCCAAAATTATTATAATCGTCGTTGGTTGCAGTGATGCAAACCCGATCGCAGAGATCGCAGCTTTTGGCTGGAGGGGAATAGAACGGGGCCAATAGGTGCCAGTGGAGGGAGTAGAGTGGGAGTCGACCCGAGTCGACCATCAAAAAAGACGGAGGGACGGGGGGGGGGTCCCTTTTTTCCTCGTCATTCAACGATTAAATGCCCAAATAAATTCCAGGCCCAAATCCTGGTCTGGAAAGCTAAATAGATATTTATGCACCAAGGGAATTAAGGTGCGATTTTCGAGCGCGTCGTTTGCGGCCCGAGGCGAAGCCGAGGGTCTCGATCGCGCTCGAAAATGGAATCTTTATTTCCATGGTGCATACAATATTTTTTGCCTAGAGCGGAGAAAAACGCGTTCAAACTTCAAGGTCACAGCGTTTTTCTCCCGCGCGGGCAAAATAGATATTTATGCACCAAGGGAATTATGGTGCGATTTTCGAGCGCGTCGTTTGCGGCCCGAGGCGAAGCCGAGGGTCTCGATCGCGCTCGAAAATGGAATCATTATTCCCGTGGTGCATACAATATTTTTTGCCCAGAGCGGAGAAAAATGCGTTCAAACTCCAAGGTCACAGCGTTTTTCTCCCGCGCGGGCAAAAAAGATTTTCTTCAAGTGTTCTTTCTCTATTTCTTTAAAAACTGACATCCACGAATTCGGTCGATTAATATGCTGTTCTCTTTAAAGAACTGCGAATATAAAATTTTTCTTCATTTCAGAGGCGAACATCACGATTTCGCGCATTTGTGACAAATTTGGAAATTCGCAACAATTTGCAAAAATTTTGAAAATATCAGGAAAATGGGAGTCACTGTGAACTTGCCGTATGCATGCAAACGTATAGCAGAAATAGATAATTACAATTATATATACATATATTATGATAATAATATACATTATCATAATAACCCTAATCACAGTAGATGATTGGCTACACGAAATAACTTTTTCGAAATCGACAACAAAAACAAAGTGTCCTATATTTTGAAAAATAAATAACTTGCGTAAAATAACTATTTTTTTTTTTTTTTTTTTGGAAAAACGTAGTTTTAACAGATTTTTTCAATTCGCAATACTGAAAGAAAATTGGTAACATTTGACTACCCTCATTAGAAAATGACACGAAACTCAAATATAATGTATACAATGATATTATGTATACATAAAATGTATATTTTTTCTAGATTGCATGCCATTATCTATTGAGGTCTTTTCCTCACCACCTCAGAGGTAGAGTCAGGGCGCGGCTTTTTTTACGTGGTATCCCCAATTTCATTATGGATACATGTTTTACACCATGATAAACGAGTTTTCATGAGAAACCTGATGTTTATAGCATAAAGCATGTATCAAATAATGTAATCAGGCCCAATCCACGACTGAGCTGAAAAACATGAATCTTGTGTGTTTGCGCCAGTTAATTCAAAACCTATGGAAAAAAATATTGTGCAATAATTTTTTTTCAGGAATCCGATACATTTTGCGAATTGAAAATGAAAAAATATAATGACATGACTGTTTGATTGCATGTAAATGTGAGTGAAAATTTTTCTAATAAATTCGCAAAGTTTAATTCCCCTACTCTTTTCTACCTTTTTTCTTTGTTGGTCCATACAGGTAGTCTTTTTTCATTAACTCATAATGTTCGTCTGTCAGTTGAACGTTGACACTTGTTTCACCTCTATTTTTTAAACATGATTTCCAAGTGATGGTGTTGCTTAAAAGTGAATTGCCAGATCGATTTCGCTTTTTTGATTGAATATCTCTAACCATAGAAAACACTCTTTCCGCTTCTGCGTTTGAAAAAGGGTAAGTTCGAACTAGTTGACTCAATTTTTTCAAATTTGGAAAAGCAGTTTCTTCTTTCTTTGTTTTTAAATCTGAAATCAGTCGCCACATTTCATCAAAACTAGTGTTTGCTAATTGACTCTTGAATTCTGGCTTGAAAAAATTTAATTTTCTCCACTCTAATTTCAGTTCTTCTTCATTTTCAATTTTGAATAAATTTGCAAGAAATTTCACAGATTCGAAGGATCCATCAGTGCTCGTTCTCGTAAGAGCATTTGCAGCACGAAAGACTGAGACATGTTCATAAAATTGATTTGTTTTCAAATTCAGACGTCTTATGAAATCAGTTATAGCGCTAACATAGAAATTCAAGCAATTTTGTCGAAACACTTTTTCTTCTGATTCGGAAAAATGGTAATCACGACGTTGTAACAGATTTTTTAAATGCTTGTCTTGATCTTGAACATTCAAATCCTTTTCTTGACAGTATTCATTCACTGAATTATTGAGCTCGATGAAATTAATGCGAGACTGTTCAAGAAACTCTTCACAGTCGTCTCCAACAGTTACTTTTTCTAAATATAAAGAAGAGTCTTGGAAATCAATGTAAATCAAATTTGAAGAGTAAACGATTGATTCTGGTAAGAAGTTTTTAGCATACTCCACGATGAGCTCCAAGGCTTTTTGATAAACTTCTTGAATTTTTGATTCTCGACTTTGAAAAAAAGCATTAAAAGAATTGAATTCATTGAGCGCGTATTCCAGAAATTTTAAGTAAGCTTGGAATTTGTCTTGCATGATTTGTTCCAGTAGTTTCTGAACACTTTTTATGTCTGATGAAAGTTTTTCGGAAATGATGAATTGCATACATTCGATGATTGCTTGAAAAATAATCAAAATGCGCTCAATACATTGATGAAAATTGAGCCATCGTGTTTCCGCAAGATTAAGCAACTTTAATATTTCTCCAAATGCCATCTTTTGAAAATTTTCCAACAACTCTGTACGTTTGATACTTGAATTGAAAAAATGTGTAATTTTTCTAATCAATGTCTCAGTTTCTTTCGGGATGGCCTTGAACGCTTCTTTTGCTGATAATGCGGAAATGTGGCAAACGCATGGACAGAGAATAAGATTTGGACAAACTTTTTTCAACTCTGTAAAAAAAGAATTTCGAAAACCCGACATTACGCTGGCACCATCGGTTGCTAAAAAACGTATATTCAAAAAAGGAATTTCATTTTTTACCAAAAAATTTTTAAATTGTGAACAAAGTTCGTCGTGTTTCCCTTTCGTTGCGTCCAGTTGGAGAGTATGAAAATGTTCGACATTTAATTCACCTAATTCGTCAATGTACCTTACTACAATGGCCATGATTTTTTTACTAGCGTTATTATCTGACTCATCAACGTAGATTCCGAACTCTGTATTTTGTAAAATCGATCTCATTCTATTCATTTCAGCTTTGCCCAAAACGTTCGAAGTAATTTTAGCCAATTTTGTACGGCTTACTTTCATATTTGCAGCAATCTTTGAATCAGGAATCGCATCTTTCATGTAATCCACAAAACGCGGTGCATTGACATGAGGGATGTGGTGTTCCGCAAACAAAGCTGCTAATTTGATTTCTGCGTAAGCCACACTACCACGACCTGTTTCAGGCAAATCCTTTTTGTTTGATGTTTCTTGAGAAAAATTGTTCTCATCCACGGGAAGATTAATAGAATTAGATTGTGAATTTGAAGAACTAGGAATTTCACAAACATTTCCCTCCCCTTGATTTTGGAATTTTTCGACTTTTTGTAAGTGACTCAAAGTTTTCATATGTTTGGTAATCTCAAAATGCCCACCCTTAAAATTTTTGCTACACGGAATACAATGAAATTTATGCAAATCTTCATCAGTTGAGGAATCTATCCACGGATGGAACTCAATTTTCCATGATTCATCGAACTTTTTTTGATAATTTTTCTTGGCCATTTCAAACTAATTTTTTAAAATTTTCTAGAAAAAGCATAGAATCAAAATTTCTTACTTTGTATCAATTTTGAGTCCAAAAAAAGTAATCCAATTATGATAATCTTGCACTGTTTTAGACGTCGCTGCACGAAACCACACAAAACAAAAATCGAATATTATCACGATATTCTGCACCAAAAAAAAAAAAAAAAAATTCAAAATGAAAAACTATATAAGGTCAGCAATCGTAAATGAATTGAAAAAAAAAAAAAAAAATGAACGGCAAAAAAAATCGTTTAAATATTATTGTCAAAAATAAACAGAACTTGTATAATGATATACGTATGAACGCGGAGAAGTCCCGGCGCAAACTGAAGAAAAGTCAAAAAAAATTTATTTTCTATACTGGGAAAACTGATAATTTGGGGCAATATAAGGGTATCAGATTGAGTATGTCTGGTTTTGTCTAGTATATACTCACGTTAGGATAATATGGAGTTTTTTTTTCGGAGCCATAATTTCTAAGACTATCATTCGTCATTCTTATTTTACGGCGAAAAACTTGGAAAGTCATAATGGATTTGAGCAAGCTATGTTATTCTTAAAACTAATCAGGGCTGATTATCAGGCATGAAACTGAAAAATGGTTTAAAAGGATCTCGACATTTTCAGACCACTTTCTTGTCTCGGTTTTTGACCCTCAGCTAACTTCCTGTCTTCACAAGACATCTGAATTTGAAAACAAATCAATTCTATAAGCATGTCTCAGTATTTCGTGCTGCAAATGCTCTCACGAAAAGTAATAGCACTGATGAGCCCTTCGAATCAGTGAAATTTCTTGTAAATGTGTTTAAATTCAAAACTAGGATAAACTGAAATTAGAAGGGCGAAAATTACATTTTACCAAGCCAAGATTTAATATTCAACAAACCTACAATTGTTTTGATGAATTATCGCGTATTATTTCTGATTCGAAAACAAAAAAAAAAGGTGATAAAAAAAGACAACCCATATGGACCAACGAAAAAAAAGGTAAAAAGGGTTACGGAAATATGAATTTGCAAATTTACTTAAAAAAATTTTTACTCGCATTTACAAGCAATCAAACAGTCGACTCATTAAATTTTGTAATTTTCAATTTCCAAAATGTATGTACAGAAATGATCCCCCAACATTATTTTCCATAGGTTTTAAATTAACCGGCGCAAACACATAAGGTCCATGTTTTGCAGCTCAGCCGTGGATTGGTGCTGATTAAATTATATTAAATTCATGTTTCATGCTGAAAAATTCAGGCTTTCCATGAAAACTTGTTTTTTATGATGTAAAACATATCTGTAATGAAATGGGGAATACCACGTAAAAAAAGTCACGCCCTGACCTTTACAGGTAATAGCATGCAATCGAGAAAAAAATATAGGAATACATATCTTTATGTATATGTACACCATACATGGTACCTGTCCCATGTAATTTTCTGATAGAGATAGAAAAATATTATCAATTCTTGTCAAACATCGTAAATTGCGAAAACTTGGTGACGAACAGTACATTTTTTTAAAAAATAGCAAAAATTTCATTTTTCAAAACTTATATTATTCTCAAATTAGACAAAGGGTATTTTTTGTCATTAATTACAAAAAAGTTATTTCTTCGAGCAATGTATCTACGATAATCTTAATCGAAATATAAAAGAATCTGATTTTTACTTCATATGTATGAATAATTATAATAATCTTACATATTCATAAATAATTATGATTATTATATGGATACGGGAAGTTCACAGTGACTTCCATTTTCCTGATATTTTCAAAATTTTTGCAAATTGTTGCGAATTTCCAAATTTGTCACAAATGCGCGAAATCGTGATGTTCGCCTCTGAAATGAAGAAAAATATTATATTCGCAGTTCTTTAAAGAGAACAGCATATTAATCGACCGAATTCGTGGATGTCAGTTTTTAAAGAAATAGAGAAAGAACACTTGAAGAAAATCTTTTTAGCTTTCCAAAACAGGATTTGGGCCTGGAATTTATTTGGGCATTTAATCGTTGAATGACGAGGAAAAAAGGGACCCCCCCCCCCGTGCCTCCGTCTTTTTTGATGGTCGACTCGGGTCGACTCCCACTCTACTCCCTCCACTGGCACCTATTGGCCCCGTTCTATTCCCCTCCAGCCAAAAGCTGCGATCTCTGCGATCGGGTTTGCATCACTGCGTACAACATGTACACATAAAAATAATGTTATACCATTTCCGGAAAATTAAGTTACATATTTGAGGGTTTTCGTTAGTTATTTTGGTTCTAAGTACTCAAATATTTCATAAAAAATCAAAAGTTCGCGCCATCAGTTTTGATTGGGCATCAGCTGGTCCACGCGTTCCCGACCTGCCGCCTGTTGCCGCCAAAAGTGGATGGGGCGATGGGCATCATAACCTGCATAAAATCGAAATCGGTGTAAAGTGTAAACAACTGCGACAAACTGCGCGATTTGCCCCGGCTTCTTGCAAAAAAAAAGTGACCTCCCTTAAGTGCCTCCGATTCCACGCCACGAGAGAGGCCGTGCAACGCCGCGGGCTTCAACAAAAATTCCATTCTCGGGTGAGTTTACAGAGCACGCAAGAGCACGTCAAAAAACCTAAAACCACTTTCCCTCAAATTTATACATCATAGTAAAGTTCCTCGGTGACCGAAGGTATATTGATAAAAGATTTATTGTGCGGTTTGTTGATTCAGAAAATTGAATTTTTTCACAAAATTTGTTTTCATCGATTACTTCAGATTTTTGAAAAATGCTAAAAAGTTATGCATATGTCCAAAAATAAATAAGTTTTGGTTCTCCAGTGCCAAGAAGTAGACCGAAATATAAGATTTATTGTAAATGAAGATAATTACTTAGATTGAGCAGTTTTTTGAATTTACTTCATTTATCAATTAAGCTCCCTACTGAAAATAAAATTCTCATCTTACTCTCATCTTAATCTCATGCAAGATCTGATTTAGTAATCATGTCTCACGTGAGATCTTACATGAGATCTGGTATTAGATTTCAGCGGCCAATTCCTAACGTGAGATCTTACATGAGATATGACATTAGCAATTGGCCGCTGAGAACTGGTGTCAGATCTCATATAAGATCTCACGTGAGACATGAGATCTCATATCAGATCTCATATCAGATCTGACGTGAGATTAAGATGAGATTAACATGAGAATTTCATTTTCAGTAGGGCTTTAGGACATTGCATTTTCTTTTAATAATGCACCTTTAGTCACTGGAGAACTATTTTATTTATTTCGGGGAACATGCACGATTTTGTGAGATTTTTAAAAAATCACAATAAGTCGATGGAATCATAATCTCCAAAAAAGTGTCAAAAGTGACAAACTTTACAATAAATTTGTTATTTTAGTGTACTTGCAGTCACTGGAGTTTTGTTTCTTTTATTTTAGTGGACATCCATAATTTTTCGACTTTTGTTTTTAATACTAATTAATCGATGAAAGTATTTTTGAAAATATACAGGGTGGCCATGATTCCATGACCGATAATATAAACAAGTTTTTTCCCATATTTTTCTGAGTCGAAAAGTCCTCTGCCACTTGTTAGAAAACTCACATTCATATTGTGAAAACACTTAATATTCACATTCATATTTTTTGACTTTTTTTGAAAATTTAAATTTATTAACGAAAGCAATTTCTAAAAAATTGTTAACTTCAATATTGTAAGCTGTTAAAATTTTTAACTGAAATAATCAATTTCTTGATAATCGTTTCACTTTTGACACTATTTTTAAAATTTTCTTTTCATCGACTAATTGTAATTTTTCAAAATTGCCAAGAAACCATCTATGTGCCCTGATATAAATAGAATAGTTTTTTAGTGAATGAAACTTTACTGAAAGGTTGTATTTGTTGCAAATTTGGTCAATTTTGATAATTTTTTTTTTTTAATTTGCTTTTATCGATGAGTTTGAATTTTTGGAAATGTTCAAAACATCATCTATGTGCCCTACTATAAATAAAATAATCCTCTATTAAATAAAAGAACACTAAAATAAAGTGTTTACTGCAGAATTTGTCAATTTTGATACTTTTTGTAGAAATTCGCTTTTATCAATCAATTTGAATTTTGAAAAAAAATTGAAAAAATATCAATGTGCACCAAAGTAAATAAAATAAAGCTACAGAGGCTACAATTACACTGAAATTACCAATTTCTTGTAAAGTTCGTAACTTATAAAACTATTTTTAAAATTTTGTTTTCATCGACTAATTGTGATTTTTCAAAAATTGTAAAAAAATCATCTGGGCCCTAAAATAAAGAAAATAGTTCTTCTGTGAAAAAAAAAACACTGAAATACAGTATTTATTGCTGAATTTGTAAATTTTTATACTTTTTTTGAAAAATTTCTGGTATTGATGAATTTGAATTTTCGAAAAAATTGAATAAATTATACGGGGTTCCAGCGAACCCGTGAACATAAAATAGGCTGGGTCTACCATATGAACTTTTTTTTTCTTTGTGTGCCTGTTATACACACTGCGATACACATGCGAGGCCATATTTTCTACTTACGAAAAAATAGCGTAACTCCCGCAACTAAGGTCTGATTTAAGAAAGTGATACATTAATTTGTTCGCTAACAAATGCACTTTGAGACTCCAATCAAGTACTTTTTCAAATTAAGTACTAAATAAATACGCACTTTCACTTCCTCAATATATATGATGAGTGATCCAGTAACTTGATCCAAATTTATGCCAAAGCAACAAAAAAATTGGCAGCAGCGCAATTCCTTTTGGGTTCGATTTGAAGGTCCAAAGGGAGCTTAAATTCGAAAATTAGTCACCCCAACCCCTTGGGAAATTCCTCCATCTTGAATTTAAGGGGTGAGTTTTAATTCTGCATGTAACTCTCTTTCCAGTCATTTTTCGTAATAAATGTAAGAGTACAAAGTTGTCCAAAAAAAATTCTCTACAGAAATGGTTGCCAATTTTTTCTTTGTTTATTCCTGTAGTTACTGGATCAGAGAGCCAGATCCTCTATAGTGTTGATACCGGTTGCGTTTGCAGCTATTACAAAGCAGTGGATAATGCCGCGAAAACGGAAAAAATTTATGGATTTATCAGAAAGACAAAAACGCAACCGCATTCGAGCAATCAATCGCAATCGCACTATACAGCGGCGGCAACCCGTCAATCGTAGGAGCGATTCAAGCGACTCACTTGACTGCAATGATTTACCGACTGTTAACGCATTACAACCTGCTGGTAATGAGAGCAACACTCGTCATCTAGTGACAGCGAAGCATATTCTGAAAATGAATCGAATGAAGCCCCCAATAATGAGGCACTTCGCAATGAAGAGGAAGACATGGAAATAGCGCATAGAAATGATATTTTACCTGTTCTTGCCGAAAACAGAGAAAACGATAATGAATTAGTTGCGTTGAACCCGAATGAAATACATAACCCGGCAGTTGATGTAACAGACTTAGCACTACAAAAGCAAAGAACACTTTTTTAAATGCCAACTTGAATGCTAGGCAAATAAATAAAGTTTTACGTGCCTTTCGGAAATTCCCTTTCAATATGCATCTTTTACCCAAAGACTCCAGAACGTTGTTAAATACTCCGACATTAGTCGTGCGTGACATTATTCAGTCGATATGTGGAGGACAGTACATTCACTGTGGATTTGAAAATAATCTCATAAAGCAGTTAAATATGATGCCTGAACGTATGTTGCCTGAAACTCTCATTATAGACTTGAGTACCGACGGTGGCCAGTTATACAAAACTGGCACTCTTCAGTTTTGGCCTATTCAGTTTCGAATTGTTAACATTCCAAATCTGAAGCCTATGATAGCTGGTGTCTTCGTAGCCGAGAAAAAGCCATCAAATCCTTTTGAATTTTTCGATCAGCTCACTACTGAAATTCACGATATCATCGATCGTGGTAGTATAAACATACGAAATAGACAAATTCCATTGGGCATTAGATGCTTTATTGCTGATGCACCTGCTAGGGCGTTCGCATTGAATCACATGGGCCATGTATCTTATCACGCCTGTTCGAAATGTAAAGTCGTAGGGCACCGGTGCGAAGTAGAAGGGTTTGAACGAACTACGATTTTTCCTGGTGTTGAACACGAGCCTCGAACAGATGAGGAATATCGAAGAATGTCTGATGGTGATCATCACAAGGGGCCCTCTCCTCTCTCGTCGATCTTAGGGCTCGTATCAAAGGTGCCTTTTGAAAGCATGCACCTCGTTCACTTAGGTGCGTTTAAAAGGAAGCTCGAAGCGCTCTTGACAGGTAAATATGGCTACCGGAAATTAAATCGCAGACAAATGTCCATTTTAGATGCAAGAATAAGTTTACTCGCAGATTTCTGCCCTACAGACTTTAATCGCAAGTTGTACCCACTTTCAAAATTTAGTGCATATAAGGCAACTCAATTCAGACAATTGTTGCTGTACGCGGACCCGGCTCTATTTCGTAATGTTGTTGATCGAAATTGCTATCGGCACATCATGTTGCTACACACAATTATTCGTTTTCTTAGTTTTGAAGACTTATCCGAAGATGTTCTCAACTTCTGTCAAAACGCAATGAAAGCGTACGTGAACCTTTGTGAACAACTCTACGGCGAGCAATTACTTTCTTATAATCTTCATGCTCTATTACACATCGTTGACGATGTCAGAGAACTTGGCCCTCTGAAGTCGTTTAGTGCCTTCTGCTATGAAAATAACATGCCAAGCGCGAGAGATTTATGTGCTCGAAGACCGCGGGGGGCCCTAGAGCAGTACTACAATCGAATCCAAGAACGTGTTGATCTTGAAAAACATATGGAAAACGACACTTTAGTTGTACCATCTGGTCAGCATTTTAATGGACCTCTGACGGGTAACCTTCATCATGATAATTGTGAACAGTTCAAAACGATTCATATCGGTAAGGTAAAACTTTCTACTTTGATCGCTGATTCCTGCTGTGTTCTTGGAGAATCAGACATTTGTTTTATACAAAATGTCATCCGAATCGGGGATAACATCTTCTTGGTTGTGAAGAAGTTTGGTAGAAGAAGTCATGTGTACGATGTGGGACATACCTCCGACGCCGTTGGAGTGTATTTATGTCGTGATCTTGCTGCTGCTTGTCTTGTAACTTTGCCAGAGGTCACAAGGAAATGTTACCTCATGCCAAAGTGGAGTCATGTTGAAGGTCAGGAAGAATTACCTCTAAGGAATGAATTCATATGCGTAACTTTCATCACTCCAATCACTTTTTCATAGCTATTGTGACGTAACTGTTGCACTTTCGGTTGAAGTTAGGTGTTATGTCCAGGTGTCTTCCGCATGTCGATATGTTGGTCCAACATTAATATCTAAACATTATAGATTAAAAAATGTATATATTCATTTCCACCTGCTGGTTTCAAAGTTGAATAAGCGTTCGTACGTGTTTGGCAAATATTTTCTCCATAAGCTGATCCGTTTCTTCGTCAATGTTGGTACGTGCACGCAAAGTTATGGCGGGAAAAATTTTAATTTTAATTTTGAGACACTTATTCTACAGGCACTGACTTTATTTATGCACATGATATAATTAATATGAAAAGGAGGTGGATACAAATTAATTATCTGGCTTGAAGTATTTTTGGCATTTATACGTTACTGCAGCTGTTAACCTTATGTAAATCCTAAGTTGTACGACATATGCGATTTCGGCGTATCTTCATACATTTACACTTGCGAAGCGCCAGTTCGGACTCTGCTAGTTTGGACGCTTAATGACCGCGAAGAAATGGGGCTTTAAATATCCTTTCAAGTGAAAAATTTTCGTCGCTAGGACACTCATTGAGCCATTGTACTGCATGCCGATTAAAAACTCGTAGTCTGGGCCCTGGCCCTTCAAATCGGGTATTCTATTTATTCCTATTTCGTGATTGACAACCTCGCCTGCTTGGATCGTCGAATCATACCCCCGTCGAGTCCAAACTGGCGCGGTGTGACTGTATGTAAATATGTGTACATATAACGTTATATATACCAACGGACATTTGTGATTTGCGAAAAATAATGTTTGGAGCAAATTTAACACTGAAGTAATATCTTTCGGATATTTACATATTTTATTGAAGAACTAGGCCACACATTCCATTTTGCACTAAGGCCCATGAGGTAAAAGTTCGTGCCCTGGAATTTATTTTTGCACTACACAATGTGATCGTTAATCTTAGCTATGTAAACAAGTATCCTTGGCAATTCTGTTGTATTTCTTGTTCTTATATGTTAAATCACGACTTCTCAATCGATTACATGTACATCGAAGAAAAATTTACATTTTCAGTGCAATAGATAAGCTAAGTTTAGCACTAGTCATGGAGAAGAAGAAAACGGTCGTGACAAAAGTAGGCAGAAAAATCAATAAACCGAAAACTCTTTATGAGTTCACATCAGGTTCGTCTTGCGACGAACGATTCCTCGGGAAGTCTGTCACCAATCAGAGTCAAAATTTAACGATGGAGCAGCATGTGGCAAGTTTGAAAGCTCAAGTCGAAAAAATGAAGAAAAGAAAACTAGAGTCTCCTGTAAATGTCACATTGGCAGGTATCCCTCAACGCGATTTATGCAAAATCTTCAAGAGCCCAGGTACATCCCAAAATTCCAACTTGAAAAAAATTGAAAAAGGTCCTATGTCGAAAGCTGCGAAATCAACACCACCACCAAACTTTAGAGATTTTGAAGACGGCGATGAAACAATGCATCATACCCCGTTAGTATTTAGTTCATTTCTTAGGCAGCAAAAACTTTTATTTTTAAAAATATAAATTTATACGTATATGAAACTAAACTGATGATAAAAATAGTATTATGTCAATTATATCTTGAGGTACAGAACACCCCACGGTTTTCTTATTTAAATTTTGTCCTATTATATTTTTTTTAGCAGCGACCCTTACAATGATCCATCTTACGATGAAGATGACGAGCATAGTTGGTATGAGAAAAACAGCAAAATCCAATCATTTAGTGACGTATCAGCATATTTCACTTCTTTAAAGCGGAAAATAGAGTACTGTTTTCTTGAGTTACTTTACTTTGGCACTGAGAGAAAGATATGTCTGTATGAGATAGATAGACTTTTGATAAGGATGACGCACAAATTCGTTTGCATTAAATGTAATACACACATTTGCTGGTTAACAACTTAAGATAAATATTTGAAATTTTTGATACAATTCTTAGTGATTTCAATCTCTTATATATAAAGTTCCATGGAAATTAATAGTTTTACATAACTCGTTGGGTAAAGAATAATTGCAATCATAAGATGAGTAAATCACCTCCGATATAGAATGGGGAAATCAGTACAGATTTTTATTATACAATGTGAAAAAATGGGAACTCGTCAAATCTCAGAGAATTTAGAGCTCGCCCATTACGTGGTACGAAAGAAATCTGAGGTTGCAATGTATTTGACATGAATATAGCTTTCTCTCACAAGGAAAACTTCCCAGCTGCCAGTCGCACTTTTACTCGAAAATTTGCACACGTTTTCTTTATAACAATATGAAAAAAGTGATTTCACCGTTTTTCTGATTAGGCCTTGGTTCGCGAGATATTTATTATTGAAAATTCGACTGTGTATATATATAATAATAAATATCTCGCGAACAAAGGCCTAATCAGAAAAACGGTGAAATTACTTTTTTTATATTGTTGTAAAGAATACGTGTGCAAATTTTCGAGTAAAAGTGCGACTGGCACCCGGGAAGTTTCCCTTGTCAGTGTGAAAAACACAGACGTTCAAGGAATAATATATTTGTTTGTCTAAAAGTGAACAAAACCGACAACAGCAGATGATCTTGCGAACTTTTTCGCAAAAACAACAAAATCTTTTGCAAAATCAAGAAAGCCTTTTGCAAAATCAACAAAAATTTCTAGACAATTTCGGAGAGATGTCTAGAAAAATCGATATTTTGGAAGGAGGGAAAGAGAGTGTTGTTGCTTTTAAACCAGACCAATATCCCATCAAGTCAGTTGCTGATTTTAATAATCTAGAAAAAGACGAACACAAAGAACATCGTACAAAAATGGTAATTGTTTGCCTTTTTTATGTGTCGTCCATCATGAATATTTTTCTACATTGACGTCTATTATAATTTGAAACAAGTTTTATACTATATTTGCTAAAATATTGCATATTATGTTATTAGACGTTTTGATGATAATGCCTTAGCTCACACGTAACTGGTACTACCTTAATATTCTTGAATCGCATGTTAGAAGAGGAATCCTTATTATTTCGGAATCCAATGTGAAGGGACTTTCCACATATCAAGTCATCAAATTTTTACCTATTCCCCCCCTCTCCCATGTCCTCATTGCGTGTCTCCCTCCATTCCAGTATGGACATCATGACAATAAATTTTCAATTTTCACTTCAAATAAGTAATTCAAACGCTCCAAAAAAAATTCTTCGGATGTTATAAAGCATGTTTATTGTTAGATATATATAATATTTATTATTTTTAACGTACCGCCTGTCATCAAACAAGTTTTCAACGTCCAGTTAATCAATACATAAAATATCTCATAAGTAACCCTAAGACGAAAATTTTATATTGACGAGTGTAAAGTTTATTGGCCAAGGCGAAGCCAAGGCATACAATTATCCAAATATATTACATAATATACTATTTTACATCCTATTCCTTTCATTATACTTTTTTATTTATTGTAAAAATTCATTAGATGCAACTGTAGAGCTAAATTTGAAAAAATTCATGCTGATAGTAAAAAGGCGATGCTAAATTTGAAAAAATTTCCAAACTTTTTAGTTTAAAATCTAATTTTGATGATCACGTCACAATCTTTCGACCCCCCCCCATGTCACAATTCATCTTCAAACTTAATCCCTTCCCCTCCCTACAAATGTGATGACGTTATATGTAGACAGCCCGTAACTCATACACAGCAACGATTTACTCATGTTTGATTTAATTCTCAAATAATATAATTTACATTTGAAATTACGATATGATTTCCACTCGATTAAAGTACATGTCTCCTACAAACATGTAATGGTTTTACTCAAACCTAAGTACAAATTTTTTTGATGAATTACAAATACTTAACTGAACTTAATAAATTATCTTTAAATAATGCAATCTAGGTCAAATATCTTACGACACTCGGGGAAACATCACTGAGAAGTTTTTGTTGTGGCTGTTGGTGAAATTTTCTCAGACAAAGGAGCGACTTTCTTAAGTCTAACCGGTGCGGGGTCAGATGAGAATTGCGCCATAAAAAATTCTAATCACATGGAAATGATCTACAGTAAGTTTTTTTTTAACTTTTTACAATCACGAATGAAGGCAATGTCTTGTTGATAAAGTTAGCCTAAATATCAATTTTACTTCATAATTTTCGTCATGATTATTTTTCAATAAATTAAATAAAATTCAGAATTACTTTATATCATTTAAAAATAATAACTTGATAAATCAGTTTTATGTTTAAAAATTTTATTGCAATTGGTATAATATCCTACTTGGTTTTCATACATCAAATTTCTGAACTTGACATATTTTTTTTTTTTCAGTCATAACTTTTCATTTTTTTTATCTTTGAAAATTGTGTTAAAATTAGGAGTATATTTTTGTAATTTTTATTCAAAAATGCGTATTTTTGCAATGATTTTGAATGATTGAGTATAACTAGACAAATTTTTTGAAATCTTGTATTTTCAAAGCTTCCTGGTTTTTTCGGTGAATTCTCAATTTTCGGAACAAACGAATTTTTCTCTGCTTCCGGACTTTTTTTAAATTCTTGAACGTTGGGATTTTATTCATGGATAAAGTGAATTTGTCTGATAATGCTATTTTTTCAATTAATTTGAAAAAAAAATATAGTCACTTGATGATTAAAGTTTTGATTTTATGATTCTGTGTTATACTTTTTCTCAACTTGACATATTTTGCATTTCTTTTCAGTTGTAATTTTTTAATGTTTTTTATCTCAAAAAAATGTATTAAAATTGAGAGTCTATATTTTGTAATTTCCATTCAGTAATGCGTATTTTTGCAATGATTTTGAATGTTCGTGTATGAATTTACAAATTTTTGAAATTATACCTATAACGCTCTTAGCAAACAGGATACCTACATTTTGTGTTAAATTTAGTTACACGTTTTTCTTAGGTCAAGTTTTAGAAGCTTTCATTTGTAAATGTACCATTTCAAACTCATTTGCTCGCAAAAATGCCGTAAAAGCCGTTGTAGTAAAACATTTTATTTGTAAACTGCGAGAAAACGGTTCATTCCCGGTAGTTTTGATTTACGAATTCCCGTTTTACTCGTAATTTACAAATAAAATATGGTACTGACAGTTTTGGGAATGCTTTTTTCGTTTCGTCAAAACAAGCAAACCCGAAAACTGTAAATAATATACTATTATTTACAGATGTAACTTTATCTCATATTATTAGTTGTTTACAATCCTATTTTTCAGAAGCTGCAAAACAATGTCCACTTTTCAGTGGCCCGGCAAATTTTGCAGAATTGGACCCAGAAGTGCGGGAAGGGCTTAGGCGGGCCAAGCAAAGACATCGCAACAAAATGGCTGTGGCCTTCAACCAATAACGTCAAGGTAACCTCGCCACCGAAGTATTAGAATTAGAAACTCAACTTGCAGCTTTTCAAGAAACGACCGAAAACACTGACAGCGAGCGCGAATCCGAGAATGAATAATGAAATGTGCACCGAACACAGTGTTCCGAACTTTCAGCTTAGTAACTTATGCTACGCTTAACTCAGTGTACCAACCTTCGACAGATTGGGTGTTGGACGAAATATAATCCGTCGTAATCCAGTATGGCTGCCGCGGGAAATTAAAAATTTACATTTCTGAAAAAATAAATATAGTTTGAGTTGTCAGCTCGAGTTGAGTTTGGCGTACACCAGAAAAAAATTTTACGTACAAAAACCAACAAAACTCACAAGTTAGAAAAAATTTGCGGGCCTTTTTGGTGATCTTTCGAGGAACTTTGGTAAATTTGCAGGGTATATTTGGTCATTTTTGGACTTAAGATTTTCAAAAAAATTTTTGGATTTTCTTTTAAATCCTAAGTCAAAAAAAAAATTTTTAGTATTTTTAAAAAAATCCAAAGTCTAAAAGTCACAAAATATCCCCTGCAAAATAACCAAAGTTCCTTGGAAAATCACCAAAAAGAACAGCCATTCCTTTTCTAACTTATGAGTTTCGTTTTTTTTTTTACTTAAAATTTTTTTTAGTATACGCCAAACTCAATATCAAACAAACTAGAACTATATTCATTTTTCAGAATTGTAAATTTTAAATTTCCCGCGGCAGCCATACTGGATTTCACCGGATAATATTATTCGCTCGTGAACTATCTCTCTTGGAAACGAGAGAGACACCATGCTACTCGAGCATACTCGAGGTTTTCTAAAACTTTAAAGAAAGCAGGACCGATTTTGAACCGTGGCATAATTTTTATGCTACGCCCTAGGGAAATTCTGCTACGTAGCAGAATTATGCTACAATTCGGAACCCTGACCGAACATAATGCGATATGCGCGTGAATCCCTCAGATTAGATTCTAGGTTGCACATATTTTATTTTATTTTATTTTTTTTACACGAAGAAAAAGTTACAAGTAAATTTTACCACGGAGAATGTAATTTATAAGCATTCGCAGTGAAAATTATTATTTGCCGCAATACTATTGTATTTTGTCATATATTGAAGAAGAAGTACCGTGAAAAAAGTAATATTCCACTCTGGGTGGTAAATATTTTAGTTTCTGTAGTCAATGATTATCATTTTTAGCGAATGCAAGTATATTACATTCCCCGTGGTGAAATTTACCTTCAATATCTTAAGTGCAATGAAATCATTTAAGTGTGGATTTTGAATTTTCAAATACCGACTCTTTAACATTTATCGTCTTCAAAATTGAAAAAATTCTTGGAATTTGAAGCCCTCGTTACCAACTTGCCAATTTTGAAAATATTTGTTTTAAATCATCACTGAAATACATAAATTTCAATGTTTCCAAAAATATTTGCCTTAGCAGTAAAACGTTTTCGCTCTACATTTTCCGTTTTTATTATATTGTAAAATCGTAAATATTTTTTTGAAGAAAAAAAAAAAATGAGAAAAAAGATTTCGAGGACAAATGCGTTTAAAAATGTGCAGTTATTGTACCACAATTGCATGAATTTCAATGTTTCCAAAAAAATGACTCTCAACGGTAAAACATTTTTGTTCCAGATATTCCGTTTCTGTTATATTGTAAAATCGTATACTTATTTAAAGTTGTATTGTAAATAAGATTTCTGGGACAAATGCATTGAAAAAAGTGCAATTTGTGTACCATAGTTGAGTGAATTTGAATGTATCACGGAGAATAGAATGAAAGTAAACTTTACCACTAAGAATGTAAACCTCATGCATTCGCTAAAAAAGAGAATCTGTGACTATGGAAACTGCAGTATTTACCGCCCAGTGTAGAAAATTACTTTTTATCACGGTACTTTTCACCGTAAAAGTAATTTTGCAATCTAGGCGGTAAATACTACCGTTTCTATAGTCAAAGATTCTCTTTCAGGCAATACAAATAGATTACATTCTTCGTTGTAAAATTTATTTTCATTTTTTTTCTCCGTGTTTCAAAAATATTGTCAACTATGAAACATTTTCGTTCCAGATATTTCGTTTTTGTGGTATTGTAAACTCGTAGACTTATTTGAAGAAAGAAAAATGTGAGAACACGACTTCGAAGACAAATTTTTAAAAAAATGTGCAATCTTTGTTAATGTTTGTGCCACATATAAGTAAGTTTCAATAAATTATGAAAAAATCGTTTATTGTGTCATTATTCCTGTAAATATCAATTACTAATGGTATTTTCGAATTTCTCTGAAATTATTAATTTAAATTTTCCCGCTCAAATACTGTTTTTAATATTTGCGCATGCGCATTAGCGTACAAGTTTCGACTGTGTCACGTCGTGATATCCTATGACTTTCACTGGCGGAAGTCGTATGCCGTCATATAGCTGTCAGGAGAATCACGAAATGACATCATATGACAGCAAATCGCTGTCACGAATGTTTACTGGGAAAAAATGAAATATATATAAGTGCGTCAGTGAACGTGCCCCTGCGTAAAGATATCTGTCCAGAGGATTCACATTTTGTGAATGCTCTACTTTACCGGCAATTTCAATAGTTCTAATACTTCTAATATTAGAAGATGCCCGATAGGATTGCTCTATTTACAAAAACTCTTCTTCCAAATATTCTTCATTCGTGAACTATTGCTTAATGTTGCTCAATACTCAATATCATTTCCCATCAACTCGAAATCAGCAGCATCTAAAGCTATCCCCTCTTCTTAACAACAGAGAAGAAACAGTATTTCGTTTTTAAACCAAAACACAGGCGCAAGAACATATTGTGTTGTTGCACAGGCTTCACACTGAAATTAATGCGCATATGCATTAATATGCATGTAAATATATTCTACGCCAAAAAATACGTGACCAACATCTGCGTAATTACCGTAATATTACGACCTTACATCTCTAGCTCGGGGGGCCTATTATTGAAAATCCTCTCGTACGTGAACTAAGGAATTTTTAGGCTCATTTTGTGGGTAGGTACCAAGAAACCAAGCGTAAAAACCCTAAATTTTACGATTTCTCGTACGAGAAAGTTTTCAAGAATAGGCCCCCTGATAGACGAGAACGGCCTTTAAGATATTTTTTTCATACATAACTTCAAAAATAGATGGAATTACAAACACGTTTGTAACAAACTTGGATTTTTTAAATAGTACTCTATCTTAGGAATTTTTTTTAACAATTATAGCCCGTAAGTATACGCAAGTTTTGGCAGTTTAACTTTGATCATACTTTGAAAATTGTAGGAGTAAAATGAATTTTCACAAACAGTGATGCGCGTAGACTTCTCACGGAGCTAAAATGAATTTTCGTGAGTTCAAGCTTAGTTAGAACGTACTTTCAACGTTCCGTATCTAATGTTTCTTTGTGCGAGAGATGACGGAAAAATGATCAATCTGAGCCAATAGTGGAATTTTTCTCCATATTTATTACATTTCTATTTTACAGCAGACAGGGCCGGATTAACCCTCAACGGGGCCCTAGGCAACCATCAATTTGGGGGTCCTTTTTTTACGTCCGTTCCCTTCTTTTTTCGATTAAAAAATACAAACTTATATCTTTCATAAAAATTTTATTGTCACAATGTAATAATATCAATAAAATTACTATCTACATTTTAAACATGTCGTTTTCTACATTTGTTTTCGGCAAATTCATCAATTATATCATCAATATCGATTTTGTTCAATAAATCTGACTCAATGCAAAGTATACCTAACATCTCGAGTCGCTCTTGTCGCGTTGTAGCTCTTTCAGCAGCTTTGATTCTTTTTAATTGCGAGAAGGATCGTTCGGCAGAACAATTTGTGATCATTAATGTTAAAAAAATTCGAAGAGCTATTTCTGTGTTAGGAAATACTTCGGCTAATTGATCTTCCATTAGAATCTTATACAAATGACTATGATTTTTTTGTGCATCGGTGTATCTGGAGTTCACGTAACTTTGGAATTGTTTCATTTCAATGAAAAATTCTTCCAAATCTCTAGGATAAAAACGAACTAAGTTATTTATAGCTTCGTGGAGGTCTCCATCACTTAGAGAAAAGTTGATGAGAAATGCAAATCTCTCTGAAACTTCCATATACACTTTCGCACGCCGTTTGATTTCACTGTGAAGATTGTCGATGATTTCGAGGAAACCTTTTGTTCTAAAATCATCGCGAGGCGAAAATTCTACTTCTGGAGCATTTCCGTCATTAGGTTGTTTTTTTCTACGACGAGAACGTTTTACGATTTCTGTATAACCTACACCAGGTAATAATCGTTTTGTTTTTTCCTCGAAATCATTGAACTTTTCACGGAATGAAGCTAAACTCTCTTCTAACGATCCGTACAAAGAAGCACACGTTTGCAAATCTGCTTTTTCACTTTGCAATGACTTACTCACTGAACGCATAGCAGTCAAAATAGAGTTCCATAAAATCAACATGAAACCAAATTCGAATTTTTGCATTTTATTCGCGATACACGTCGCCTCATAACGAGTATCAGTATTTTGTGATTCATCATCAGCAATGATTTCTAGAGCCTCTAATATGATATCAAATGAATCGTAAACTGCATTCGTCGCATTCGAATGTGCTTCCCAGCGTGTAGTTGACAATGTCTTCAAAGTTTTCTCATTGTTTATTTTATTTTTTAATACGCCCCAACGATAGGTGGAAGCGGAAAAAAAATTATATAATGTCTGCATAATGGCGAAAAAATCTACTGCATAAAAACAGCACTTCACAGCATGCTCTCCAACCAAATTAAGGGAATGCGCGGAACAGGGAACATAGATCGCATTCTCATTCAAACTCAATATTCTTGCTTGCACACCTTTATACTTTCCGGACATGTTGAATGCGTTGTCATATGATTGTCCTCTACAATTTTGAATATCTAAACCACAGTCTTCAGTAAGAAAGTTTAAAGTTTGATTCGCTAGACTTTCACCAGTATGACCTTCCAACTGAAGAAAAGTTATAAACCTTTCGACTGGTTGAAAATCGTTCGGAGAAACATATCTTAAAATAATAGACAATTGATCAACATGCGATACATCAGGAGTCGAATCGACAGATAAGCTAAAATACCTAGCCGAAGTAACCTCTTTTAAAATGTATGATCTGACTTTTTTACCCATAATGTTAATGAACTCCTCGCAGATCGTCTTCGATAAGTAAGAAGTTACACCTGTTCCAGCATTGCCGTATCTAACAATATGACCTTGCAAAAAAGGATCGAATTTCGCAACGAGTTCAAGTAACCCTAGATAATTTCCGTTGCCCGGCACCCCGAATTGCTCGTTCGAACCTCTGAATGACAAACCTCGCTCTGCTAATGTGGTAATGACAGCAACTACCCGTTTTAAAACGTCGCGCCAGTATTTTTTTTCACTTAGTAGTTCATTCTCGAGTAGTTCTGGCAGATTATTTTCGTCCTTTCGTTTTTGCCGGTAAATCAGCAAACACTCCCGATGTTTTGGATTTTTTTCATGCTGTTGTAAATGACTTCCGATGTTTTTCCAGTCATCATATCCTTCACGAGAAAGTTTTATCGATTGGTCGGGTGGTAGAAATAGCTTGCAATAAAAACAATAGACAGACCCTGTGAATAAAAACCAAAAATTATTATTATCAATTACACTGTGTGCCTAAAAATAATTTTGAAAATTATAAAAAAACGAAACCTGTCTAGAATGGTTGGTAATGACCCCCTGAATACTTTCTTTACAGGTTTTTTTAATGTTAAGTCTATTTATTCGACCGGCTTTCCGGTTTTCTGTCATTTTCCGTTTTCTTTTCTCTGAATGTTTTTTCAAGGTCAGAGAATATAAAAAAAAGACTCATTGACCGCTATTTCAAATTTTTTCCCGTGCAGTTTTTGACCTATTTTATTCCAGAAACGTGATCAGGTTAATAAAAGGACACAATTAGTCTTTTGTTCGAAAAAAAGGACCAATATTACGTGATCAAAAGCATGCTTTTAAAAAAAATTAATTTAATGAGTAAATCGAAAACGAGGGCTAAATTTGAAAAAAAAATGTAATGGAAGTATTTAAAGAATCATCACCAGCCATTGTAGACAGGTTTCGTATTTTTTTTTTTTTTTTTTTTTTTTTGTAATTTTTGAGGTCACACAGTGTTACAAATTATGTGAATGATACACAAACTATGAATTAAGGGTGGGTGAGTTACTTTTTAAAAGAAACTTGGTTGAGTTAATGTAACTTGATTAAGTTAATGTAACTTGGTTATATTACAAGTTACTTATAAATTTTCAAGTAAGAAATTAGAAGTTACTTTTTAAGCGAATTCGTTTAACCTCAAGTTTTATTTTTTAAGGATTTTTTTTTCTTGCTAGAAAAAAACCTGATTCTTTCTCAAAAAATAGAGTGAATTTCGTGAAAGAAATTGATTCAAATCATACATCACCTTTCATTGGTGAATAAATAAGCCAATCTCGGTTTGTTTTTTCTCCATTTGGTTTAGTCCCAAAAAATACGTTGGGCGAACAATATCTCGATGTTGATTCGTTTTCATACCAACGCTTAGATGATTCGAATGGTCCAGTCGAATTTTGACATGTGGATGGCCCATGTTCAATCCAAAATCTTACATCTTCACTAGTAAATTTTTCCCATTTTCCTGGATCGTTGGAACGGTTGGAAATTTCTACACCTTGATTTTTATGTACACTTTCGCCCACAAGAAATTGGTTTGAAGATTCAGGTGTTGAGTTGACTGGATCATCGTTCAATTCAGGACTAGTTGCAAGTCCTTGACTGCCTGATGAATTTGGTGTTTTTACGTTCCGATGAAAATAATTGTCGAGTTTTGGAACTTTTTCTAACACTGCACTTGTTCGTGATCGTTTTTCTTCGGCAACCTTTCTTTTTTGCGCACCACTTAAATATGAACGAGACATTTTTTTACAAAATAACAACTTAAGACACAAACGATGGTTTTAGTATTTACTAGTGTATTGCACTTAAACTATCACTCCCGAAAAATGATGGTCTCACTACGGTAAAGAAAAAAACGCGGACATTTACGAGATAATAACAAAGATATTTCATTCACTTATTCACTTTACACTATGTTATTGTTCACGGTGAGTATTCTCAGACGTGACTATCCCCGTACAGCGAATTCTTCGTCTTATATACAAATTCAAGTGTTCCAGAATATTACAGAAAATTCCAGTCATTTATTGTTCTCGAATATTCTCGACCTTTTCATTGATTTCTATTCTCGAACATTCACGAAAACGTATTTGTTAAATGATACCAAATGACAGGCTCAGAGGCAAAACGACACAAGAATTTCCAAGAAAGGATAAAAAATATGCTGACTCACATAAGTCGGTCTTTCTTTTGGGAATTCTTGTGTCGTTTTGCCTCTGAGCCTGTCAAATGATACATTAATTTATTTGTCATTTGTCATCCATCATTCACTCATTCATCATTCACGTTGAAATTTCCGCTTGAAGGCTTCTATTCAAGTCAATTGTGATTTCACTTTGTTTGTTTTATTATTTCGTATTTTTTCAATTATTTTCAGTTCTGATTATATTTTTCTTTCAATCTCTAGAATTGTATGTTTGTAAGAAAATTTTAGAAGTCTTTTTCATTTTTCGGGGGCCCCCTAAAATCGGGGGCCCCAGGCAACTGCCTATTCTGCCTACTTGTTAATCCGGCCCTGACAGCAGTGATCAATATTTCGATCCTCATCAGGATCATCATCAAACTATCTCATAAAATACGATTGATTATTTTTCCATTATCTTTCAACACAGAGACAAAAATACGAAGCGTTGGAAAGGTATATATAAAGGGATTCTACAAAAATGTATTTAAGTCTTTGTAAAATGATGACTCCAATCAACTTTTACTTTGTTCGGCATTACATTTTATCTTTTTCAAGATAAAAAATTGGAGCGTGCTGAATCAACACGCGTTAAAAGTAAAACTTCTCATGCTGCTTTCTTTAAAGTTCCGATGTATAGATTTTTATTCCTCTTACCTTTTTTAATTCTGATAGATTTCTCAATTTTTCTGTGTTGTATTTTTTTTGTTTTTTCAACTGTAAATTAGTTGAACAATAAATTCATTCCTAATTTTTAGTCGAATCTATTAATTTCTTGATTGATGAATAATTTATTAATCTTTCAATTAATACAGACTACGAAATCTCAAAATTACTCCTTACACTCGAAACACGCTCGAATATCATCGACCTTCAACTATTCTGATCTAACATTACACTCTTAAAGAATTACAGACTTACAAAATCTCAAAATTACTCCCTGCAATCGAAAATTTTACACTCTTACATCTTACATTGCAAAATTTCCAAATTACTCCCTACATAAATTACATTCTAGAATAAATTACATTCTAGAAAAGTGATAATGCCGCCTAAGAAGCTTTACTTCAAAATTATAACCACGTAATGTGTCTTCAATACTTTTGATAAAAAAAAGCACTAAGAAAACTACTTGACACGGAAAGTGTGTAATTTCAATCAGTGTTTGAGCTTATTCATTCATCAGAAACAAATAGCTATTCGTGCGACAAAATTTAACTTTGGTCAATGGAGGCAGTCATCATCATAAATCAATTGTATATGATCCTTGAAAAATCACTGGAAAAATTTTTTGCAAAGTCATCTTTTGTTTACGCGAGTTATATAACTATTTAATTCATTACTTTGGCTGCCTTGTTTTCCGCAAGAATGATCCGATTTTTGTGAAACAAAAAAGCACATTCACCTTTCCGACGCCAATAAATTGTTCACGGTATCAATTTTTTGAAAAACAACAAAAATTTATCATTTATTTCATGTTTCAAAAACAAATTACATCAGAAAAAGTTGCTCGAGGTTCAGTAGAATAAAAAAAAAAAAAAAAAACCTTTTTTTTCTGAGATCTTCTGGCCCTTAACAAAACTGCAACATCAAATTCTTTGGGATTTGTTCATGACGCTTTGTGGGCAAATTTTTTCAGATCTTGAAAGGTTTTTTTCAAAAATTTTTATTCTGCAGTTTGTCGGATATCGAAAACATTACAGTTTCGAAACACATAAAAATCATAAATACAAATAAATCCGTATGTTTTGAATGTCAGATGAGATTTCATTCAGCAAAATGTAATGCGTCTTAAAATTGCTTAAAATTAGAACCTGAATAGCACTGAATAGAAATAGTAGTTGCTAAAAACTGTTGAATTGTATTGCCATGGAAATACATGGAAATGACGTCGAACATATGTGCGTGAGATTGATTTCCAGAAGATGAAACATATAAGTTGAAAATATAAATCCAGTAATTCAAAAATCGGTAAAATGAATAAGAATGCTAGCACAGAGGAAGAGTTTGATAATTTTCTGCAACAAGTGACAGAAATAGGTAAAAAAATATCGCACTTCTGGAGTCTTCGAAAACGGTGAAAGTAATCTGAGAAAAATTTTATCATTTTAATGGACTCCGAATTTCAATCACTGAAATTAAAATTATTCTGTCCTATAAAAATTGCAGTAGCTAATAAGTTTTTGTCTGTTCCAAGTATATTGTACGTAATTAACTTTCAATCGAATTTTTCGTTCTCGTGAATGAAAATCTGGTTAACCTTTTTTGCAGAAAAAATCATCAATAAGTTGACATCCCCAGATGTCAACGATCAAAAACAAGGCCAAGTTTTGGCAGATAACGTATTAAAGAATCAAAAATACCATGAAAACATCCCAGAAGATCCTGAATTAAAAACTACGAGTTCAAGAACAATTATAAATAGAAGCCCTGAAAATGAGTTGAAAAAAGATCCTCAGCAAATGGCCAAAGGCAAGAAAGTCAAGGGAAATGATTTTGAATCATGTAAATAAAGAAAGCTTTTGAATTTCCAGAAATTTTTATGAAAACAGTTGAAAAAGACGCAAAAGAACGCGCTTATAATCTGCAAATACGAAAAGAGCGTGCGAAAACTTTTCAAATAATCGGCAATACAGCGTTTAAAGAAGGAGTTTTTGATAAAGCGATAACATTTTTCACCAAGGGTATCGAAGTACGGAGAGATTCTCCGCTTTTGTGGAACAACAGGGCTCTGTGTTACATAAAATTGGGATTTTACGAAAAAGCTTTGAACGATTGCCAACAGGCTTTAAAAATCGACGCGTCCAATCTCAAAGCATTGCTAAACAGCGCCAAGTGTTATAAATTATTGAAAAATGAAGTCAAAGAAAAAGAATCCCTTAATTTGGCCAGAGAAAAAAATCCTCGATTCGTAGATTTTATCAAAGGTATTTAGACTGTTTAAATACATTTATGAAATTATAATATTATTAATGCTAATGCTAAAACACAAAATTTTCGACATAAAAAGTTGAGTTGTCAAAAAAAATGAAATTTTCAAGTCTGAAATTTGAAAATTTTACATTGCATACTTTTAGAAAACCTGTTCTGAACGGTAAAACGTTAAAATTTATTTTTCAGAGTTTGAAGAAAAATTGATAACAGAACAAGAAGATTGTGAAATACTCGGAAATTGACAGAACAAAAGGTAAAATTATTATTAACAATTGATTTATTCTATATATTTGTAACAGATAATACAAACCTTCAACAATCAAGATTATTTACATATCTATTAAAATTACAGTAGCCATTTCACATCAAAGACTAATTTTTTTTGCTCGTTGCTCCTTCATTTCAGATAGTGCACGGGTTTCGTGTAAAAAAACTGTACATTCTACTCTCTGAAAAAAAAAAAAAAAATATTCACAATGTTAAAAACAAATAACAGTTGTGGTGTCGCAAATGAGTTATTTGAATTTATAATACATATCAATATAAATATCATTGAATATTAAATTATTATTAATATTATTATAATATATTTATTTATTATTATTTATTAAGATATTTAAGTCAGGAGCGGAAAAAAATAGCACTACCCACCTGAGAAATTCTGCATGGATAAAATATCCAAAAATACTCATACAAAAATAAAATTCTACCAACTTTTGTCATTTTTCAGAATCGTTGTCAATCTTTAGAATTTCGAGTGTTTTCTGTTAACAAAATTTTTTTTTAATTCAAATTTTTCGCAATTTGAAAAAACCTGTCTAACTTGTGCGAGATTTTCCTTAATTTTTGAATACTTTCCAAATATTCTAAATGTTTATTAAAAAACACAAGTTGAATAATGCTTATTTTTAAGAAATACGAAGAACTAAAATTACAAAAGTAATGAACATATTCTAAAATTCTACGAAATTTTGATTTTTCTAGAATCATCAAGTTTTTAGAATTTTCAATCTAACTTCTGACATCATACGAACTATTAAAAACTTGCGCAATTTTACGAACATTTGTGCAACTCATAGAAATTCATCGTGATTATTCAAAACTCTTCAATTTCTTAAGATTTTTCTTCAAAAATTCAAAAAACACTATCGTTCATACTTTAAAGAAATAATAAATATGTATACGTATGATAATGAATATCCTACATATTTATTGCTTCTTTAAAATAGTAACGATAGTGATTTTTTCAATTTTTTAAGGAAAATCTAAAAAACTTGTAATTTTTCAAAGCTCTTTAAATTTTTTACATTTGCTTTTAAAGATTCAAAAAACTCTATCGTTCATATTTTAAAGAAATAAGAAATATGTATGATAATGAACACAATACACAAAACTCATTAGAATTTTATTGAATTGCACCGATTCTTGGAATTTTTTTGAATTATTGACAATCATAAAAATTTCAAATGCTATACGATTTTTCATAACCTTCATAATTTGAAATGTAATGCAGACAGTTTGAAATTTTCGTAATTTTATGAAAACTGTGTAACTGTTCAAGATTTTTTTTTCGTTTTTAAATGCTTTTCAAGTATTGCGAATTTTCATAAAAAAATTTTTTTGCATATCTATTACGTCAAAATATATACATATTAGGGTGGTTCAAATTGTATAGAGCAAAAAAAGTTGATGTTTGGTACGCCCCTAGTAGTGTTCTATGGATCATTTTAAGCAACTATTCTTAAGAAAATATAGTATTGTTTTCAATTCCGAGCCTCCGCATTTTAAAAAATAGGTATTTTCTCAACATTTTCAAGGACAACATTAAAAAAAAAAAAAAAAAAAAAAACAGAAACAGCATTATGGTATATTTTGTATCGAGGACCTGAGGCGTGGCTTTTAGGGCGAGGACCGATTTATCTGCCGAGGCGCAGCCGAGGCTGATGTTTGGTCTGAGAACAAAGCCACGTCCAACGGTCCGAGGTGCAAATGATACTTTTTGCAAAACACGCGAAAAAATTGTACTTAGAGGACTTGTACGGCCGCGTTGAATACGCCCATTTCCGACCGGCAAATGCTTCAGTCCCTGGCGACACGTACTGGAGCAATACCTCAGTGCGTGTTTTTGCTTCAGTGCGTGTATTCAGGGACTGAGGCATTTGCTGGTCGGAAATGGTTGTATTCAATGCGGCCATACAGCTCCTCGAAGTACAACTTTTTTGCGTGTTTTGCAAAAATAGTATATTTTGTAGCTAGGGGCAAAAACAGCCGATTTAGAACGAGTGTGAAGTTTGCCGCCTTCGCTTCGCTCAGGCGGCAATCACACGAGTTCTAATCGGCTGTTATTGCTCCGAGGTACAAACGATACTTTTTGCTTCGAAAACAGTAAAAATGAGCGTATTAAAACTGTTTCGACATGGCAAATAAAGTATTGAAGGTTAACACGGAGGCTGGAGAAAATTACAGTCGGCAGCCTGCTTGTTGGCCTGAAATACTTCATTTGTGCATGTCGAAACGTGTTTGAATACGCTCATTTTTAATGTGTGAGAGGCAAAAACATATTTTTTTATAAAAAATTGTCAATTTTTTGCCAAAAAGAGGCTAAAAATCAAAAATTTCGTATCAGAGGTACCCTGACTTTTTATTTTATTGCACTGTAACATATAGAATCGAATTTTTTCGTAAAAAAAATAGTGCGTGCGAAATTTCAAGTCATAACGATAAAAAATGAGGGTACTTGCCATACAAAAATTCAAATTTTCGGCCAATTTTGTCCATTTGAAGTAATTTTTGTACGAATTGAGTACCATTACATAATTTTATCGCCCAACCAATATCAAATTCGATTTGCTCGTACTGAAAAACCCCCATATATACGTATTGAAAAATATGTTAATGCTGTTTCTGTGTTTTTTTTTTAATGTTGTCCTTGAAAATATTGAGAAAATACCTATTTTTAAAAATACGTGGGCTCGGAATTGAAAACAGAACTATATTTTTTGAAGAATAGTTGCTTAAAATGATCCATAGAACACTACTAGGGGGTACCATATATCGACTAAAAATTTGACCCACCCTAATACATATATTAATGAACACAACTTTTAAAATGATTGGTGTTTTCCAACTCTACAAAAATTTCAATGTTTTTAGAATATTTAACAGTTTTTGGAATTTTTACTTCATTTATATTGAACTAGTATTTTGAGTTTAACATGAAACCAACTCCTCAAGATTTTCAAAATTCAATAAAATTTGTTCTAACTCATGATAATTTTTTAATATTTTTGAAGTATTCCAGATTTTTTTGAAATTATAAGAAATATAGGTATGAGTATGCATATTTTGAAGAAATATATTAAGAACAACAATTTACATAATTATGAACATTTTCTAAAATTGTACGAAAAATTTGATTTCTTCGAATGTATTGACATTTTCTATGATTTACAATTGTACATTACGTACCAGGGGCCGAAACCGAGTGATTGCAGACGAGGTCCGTCCCCTGGTGCGTACCGTGTTTTACTCGACAAGAGCATGGAATTTTGGCGGCTTTTGTGGCCGATAAGTCATCGCAAAAGTGTCTATGCGCCCACTAACAAGTGACGATCGCTTAAGTTTACGTATCTGTCAAAATTCATTTTCATACCTACCTTCGCGTACTTATGCAAAAATTTTCGCCCCTTGGTACGCAAAAGTAGGTGCGAAAATGAACTTTAGACGGTTACGTAAACTTAAGTGATCGTCACTTGTTAGTGGGCTGCATGTGGACATTTTCGCGGTGGCTTAGAGGCTACAAAAGCCGCCATTTTCCATGCTCGCGTCGAGTAAAATTTTTAACATGGTACTAACTACACAAATTTTCCAAATTTTAGATAAATTTTACCAGCTCACAAAGATTCCTTTTTATTATTTTGGTTTTTTTGATTATTTCAATTTCTGTTCAAAATTCGGAAAAATATAATAGTGCATGTTTAGGAAAAACATGATTCTCATTAAATTATTAAACATTTTCTGAAATTTCGCCAATTTGTAGAAATTATTGACAATTAAAAATTTTTTCGATTTTTAAAAATTTCAAACTCATAAAAAACTACTACTACATTTTCAATGATAATAGAAAATTGTGCAACTCAATACCAATTTTCGTAATATTTTCATGTTTTTCAAGTTCCCCAGTTTTTTATATATAAAGTAAAAACGTTATCATGCTTATTTCAACGAAATAAAATAATAAGCATCCCCGTCGCCAAAAACAATTATTAGAGGTATTTACCCGGAAAAATGGC
The DNA here is from genome assembly GCA_028476575.1 of Platygaster robiniae. Lineage (NCBI taxonomy): Eukaryota > Metazoa > Arthropoda > Insecta > Hymenoptera > Platygastridae > Platygaster > Platygaster robiniae. The sequence goes on from CM052019.1 coordinate 31,257,705, forward strand.
GTTCCACCACTCTTCATTCAAGTTATTCGAGAAAAAACAATATAAAAAGACTAGTAAAAAAAATCTTACTCGAAAATCTAAAAATGTCGGTGAATTCTTGAAAGAAAAAATTTTATTGTCAAGTTTTAGGAAAACTAAAGTTTAGAAAAATTACCTGCATTCGAGCAGCTCTCACAAACCCTTCATTTGCAGAAACGGTAATGCATTTCAAATTCTCTCCTGTCGCAAAAACGATTTTCGACCTGCTTTTTATTTTTCCACCAGTGTTCAAGTCCATGATTTTACCAGTTGCAATATCCTCTATCACTTTGACTCTTTTCAGTAATTCTTCTGACCGTTTAGTCTCGTTGGGTCCACCAACCAAATAATTAAAATAGAAACAATAAGATTGTGGGCTCTTTTTTGCATATAGTTACGAGTAAATCACACGAAACTTGTTTTTTCTTGCCTTCAAAAAAACCTACTCTTCTCTCGTTGGGATCGTGTTATTGGAGGTGCAAAATCAGAAGAGCAAGAAAAAAGAGTCGAAATCAGCAAGATATTTTGGGCGAAAAAAAAAACTATTGCAAGCGAATCCGAGTTTCTAATGTAAGAAAATTTGTACCAAGTCACAACTTACTCAGATTAACGATGTTAGAAAAATTGTCGTAAGCAGTTTTACAGGTAATTAGATTTTTGCCCACAAAAAGTTGATCGAGAATTGGTTTTATGGGGCGTTCTCTTTCCCATTTGGCTTGTTGGGTCAATAATGGCTCCACATATTCGTAATTAGCGTGGCCATTGCTCATATTGCTAACGTATACTAGCAACGTTGATACGTCTAAATTCAGTGTCTTAATTTCAAGGGTATCTAAAACACTGTTAGTAGACGTGTTCACCACACTCGCTCTACTGCTTTCGACATCTCCATTTGTACTAAATTCATCAGGGCTCGAATCTTGATCAGATGTATCTTCACTGTCACCTTGATAAAAAAATACCATAATAATTTAAATTGCAATAATTTATAAAAAGCAGAAAAGTGTGAAAATCAGTTATATTTAATTTTTTCTGTCTCTATATCGATAAGAGAAATGAAACAAATAAGAAGAAAAATCTGGAATGGTTTCAAATCAATAGAAAATCTGCATTGATTTTTGAAACCAAAAATAATAGGATCTAAAGTTCAGTTGAGGCCACAGATTAACTTCCTGAGCGCTCGAAAATGCGGAAAAGTTTTGTCCGCGAGGTTACGTTACAAGTCAAAATCAAAAGTCCGAATTCGGAACAATAAAAAATATAGCAGTTTGAAAATGGACGTTAGCTCCCGTTGGATTTTTTCATCGAAAAATCATATTTTTTGAAAACTTACATCATCGCTGAGCATTCATTTTTCAGCGTATTAACATAACTTTTGTAAACTTTTGTTCGGGAAGGTCTATCGACGAACAGAGTATGAAAATATTCAGAAAAAGTTATTAATTAACTGTTTTCTTAATCCGAATGAAAAACCATGTTTTCTGACGTTCGCATTGAAAATGTATCGAGGGAATTTTCGTTTTTAACGAAGTTTTCACGCTCGTCATAATCTTAAGTGTATTGTCCAACTTTTTGGGAAGTTTGAGCTCTCTTAAACTATTATTTATAGAAAACCCAGCAGGTTGAATACAGCACACAGTTCGATGTGCTTGAATTTTTCGCTGGTACGACTAACTACGGAGCTCGCGCGCGTAAAATTCAATCACATCGCGCTGTGCGTTGTGTTCAACCTGCTAGATTTTCTATAAATAATAGTTTTAGAAAGCTCAAACTTCCAAAAAAGTTCGGCAGTACACTTAAGATTATGACAAGCGTAAAAACACCGTTATAACTAAAATTCCCTCGCTACATTTTCAATGCGAACGTCAGAATACATGGTTTTTCATTCGAAAAAAAAAAAACAGTCAATTGTTATCAACTTTTAATTAATATTTTGATACTGTATTCATCGCTGGACATTACCGAACAAAAATATACAAAAGTTACATTGATACGTTGAAAAACGAATACTCAGCCGCGATGCAAGTTGTGAAAAACATCAATTTTTCGATTGAAAAATCATCGATTATTATTTTTAAAAAAACTATGATGTTTACAAAATAAAATTGCACAGGAAATAATATCCATTTTTCAATAGCTATGGAGCAGTATTTTTTAATTTTTTAATTCGGACTTTTGAGTTTGACGTGTGACGTCGCCCAGCGGACAATACTTCTCTGCACCCAAGTAGTAATGGTTTTTATAAAGTATTTATAGAACTCCTAATAAAATTTCGATATTTTCATAAAAAGACAGAATCTTTATAGAGTAGATTTTAAAAATCCGCTTTAAAAAAGTGCCGTTATTTTATAAATATTTTATAAAGTTATATTATAAAGTGATTTTATAAAAAAGCGGAATTTCATGAAAAATACCAAACTTTTATAAGGAGTTTAATAAAAATATTATAAAAACCCAAATTATTAGGGCGTTTTCAAGAGCCTAAGATTTTATTGCACCCGCGGCCTTAATTCTTGATTTTTTTTAAGTTATAAAATTTTCTCAAACTTCACATGGTGTTGGAAAAGTCCTCCTCTTGAAAATGCTCATATTATAGATCTTTAGACCTTGATGAAATTATTAACTAACAATAACAAAATTTTGAAAATATATCCATTGAATATGTTCTATTCGTTTTCATACAAAAAATCAAATATAATTTGAAAAATGACGATATTTCGTCAAATAGCGCGAAAAATTATACTAAATCAATCAATTTTGAAATTACGGTGGAATATTTTTGTTAAATCTCTCTTTTTTTTATTGTATTTTTTTTATGTCGTTTTCAATTATTAATGATCGAAGAAGTTGTTTGCACGATTTAAATTAATTTTTATCATTTTTTTCGTGAAAAATTAAATTTTTTCTCCACTTTTAAGATTTAATTTTAAACAACGCAAAATATATAAGAAATTACATATTAAATAAAAGGGAAAATTCGCATCAATTTTTTAGATAAAAACCAATACGTGTCAGAGGGTAGTTCTTATTTTTTTTTTTTTTTTTTCAGTTGTTAAAATTCATTTATTTTCTCAAGCATTAAATGTATTCCGAAAAGTCTTTTCTTTTATAAATTCTCATACACTTCCTAAGAGTTTTCGAATGCATTAAGTAACAATAGTAATTTGAAGGAAAAAAAAAAAAAAAAAAAAACTTTAATGGAATTTTTTTTTTGATGTCCATACAATAGGTGAGGCCGCAGTTTGTTGACACTTTTTAATTTCGAATTTTTAAAAACTTTCCAGTTAATTTTTCAACAGTGCATGCATACGAATTTGCTTTGTTCTACAACATTTAAGGATTACAAAATAAAAATTAACAAATCTCCCCTAAATTTCAACAAAATATATATTATGTAATACCTCTGACCAAGAAAACTTGTTTTTCATCCAGTTGAAAAATTTGAAACTTGTTTTACACGCAGAGGCACATAAAATATCGATGCTGTGTGATAATAGCCTCGGCTTTGCAATGGTCTACGAACTTCACACTCACAAGAATTACATTCATGACCTAGTTAGGTAATGTAATATTACTTTTCTTTGATTTTTCACACTCTTATGTAGTAAAACTCCCAAAAATTATTGTATACGTACTCCAAGTTGATTTGAAAGGCTCCGAAGAGGACGTTGGCAATTTTTCGCCTTCGACTATAACGCCCAAATTTTCTAGCTTCGTTGCAAGTGGACTTTCAATGCCATAGGCAAAATGGAATACAACAGTCGGAGGTCTGTACATGTGCTGATGATTTTTCGCACACTCCAAAAATGATTTTGCACGCAGTGTCATGGATTTCTGTCCATATTCTCCATCTCCTCGAGAAATGAGACTTAAGGCTTTCGCATTTCGAGCAATTGCTTTGATCCAACATGATCCACCGTGACATACAACATCGACTTCGAGTCTTGAACCGTCGTGATTAAAGGGTTTCAAAACACTCACTAGGTCCTTAGAATTTAGAACGCACTTGGCAATCGCATTCAAGTGGTATAAATTTGTGCTTTGTAGGTGCTCCATTTTCACAGTTTTTTTTGAACGTATCTTAAAATTGAAAACTGTAGAATTAAAATATCAAATATATTAAGACATAAAATATATTGAAATATAAAAAAAAACACATGAAAATGACCTATCAGCAACATAAATATGTCGTAATATATATGACGTGGAATCAAGAAAGCAGGTTAACAGTCGTCTGCCGTAAGGCCCATTTTGTCTTCTCCCTCTTTTCTGTATACTCACAGTCAGATACACAGGAATATCAGGGAATGTTGCGTAAAGACGATCGCTAGCTCATTTTGAATGAGTGTATATAAGGGATTAAGGTACATTGTGAAGTAAATAAATTATCTATGGAAATATGCCTCGTTTTTTTTTTGCATTCACTCGTTCTGGTGTACATACTTGGATATCGAATACCTAAATTCGTTTTATGGATGCTTGTCCTGCAACTTGCAAGTTTTCGACTTCCAATCTTAAATAGATGTTTTGTTTCATTGTTTTGATTTGAGCTATACTATTCGAAATAAATTTTTCACAAAAATCCATTTTTTACAAGATTTCACCGCTGCCAAATTTTTTATGAAAATCCATTTTTTTAAAAGATTTCAACTATCTTCAATTTTTTCGGACATGTTCAGAACCTTTGATACTTACATTTGAGAAGAGATGTATCTTTGAGGAAAATAGTGTACTTTCCTTTTTCAAGTTGCTGTGAAAATTTTGGAAACGCTTAAGTTCATTGAATTTTTCTCAATGAATGTGATGTGAAGAAAGTAATTATTTGGTGTTTTATGACAACATACAATTGTTTTTTTTTTTTTAATTTGTAAGTCAATAATATAAGTCAATATACTCAAGTTTTTTTTTTATTGCAGGAAATACCTGCAGGTAATTTTCCTTTTACTTCTGAAAATTTCGAAAGCGTCTAACAACTCTTTCAGAAATCTTTTTATAACATTCTGTTTTTCCCATCGAAATTTGTCGAACAGTGTGTCAAATAAAAAAAAAAAATATTTGGAAATATTTTAAAATTGTCTTTCCATAGTTTCGAAAACTGCAGTGGTTAACAGTCATTTTGCTGCAGGGAAATAAGTATCTTTTTCAGAGCTATTTGTTCAAGCTGATTTCAAAAATGACTATCTTTTATCTCGATTAGCTTTTGTTTAAAAGAATACAAAAATTTCGTGAATGTATGAAAAGCAAGGTTCTTAAGTTCGTAAAATGCGAGGAAAAAATTATTAAAATATTCTTCGTGGACTCTAGGAAATCCTGTATAGATATACCTGATTATTCATTTCAATTCGGACTTCCTTAGACAAAATAGTTTTTATGGCTTTTTTTTTATCTATATTTATTTTTTACAACAAAGATTTTCCAGAAACAAAAGATTTTTTAACTGTAGGGATTGAAAGCACCGCTTCTATTTGTAAGTCAATAATATAAGTCAATATACTCAAGTTTTTTTTTTATTGCAGGAAATATCTGCAGGTAATTTCCCTTTTACTTCTGAAAATTTTGAAAGCGTCTAACAGTATTTTCATAAATTATTTGAAAAATTTTTGGAATCTACTTGTGTCATAAAAAATGTATCGAATGATAATCACTCGATTTTCAAGTATTTAAGCAACATTCAATAATTGTGAGATTTTTTGGAACTTTTGATATATTGTTTATAAATATAATTTTATAAATCCATTCTAAAAAAACTCATGACCACTTGACGTTGGCTGAATAACGCGAATACAATCTAACGCTATGAAGTGCACACTGTGTTTTGTTTTGCTGTGCGGCTGTGTTTTGTTTTTCATCTGCCGCATCCACCATTCCCCAGATCCCGTACAAGCGCGCTATATACATAATGAAATCCTTGATTTGTTTGCATAGAATCGATTGTGCAATATCGATATCATTTTACGCTATTCATGTATTATTAGTCGCGAAAATTGGAACGTTTGAATAATATTTTTTAACTCTAGTGGATTATGACTTGAGTTATAATGTATCAAATATGTATGTTCTACTCCATGTATATCATTATATCAAAAAAATTGTATGATATTTCTTCTATTTTATATTCATCGAATTATCTCATGTGAATTCATTTTTTCACATGAATGAATATTTTATTATTGATTTTTTGTCTTATCATGTCAATAAATATTTAGTCTTTTATTTATTTATTCTTTTTTTATTTCCTCATCAATATTTGTGTATATTATAATGATAATATCAATCAATTATACTTTGTTATCATTCATTACGTTAAATGATGAATATCTGGACACCAATTAATGCAATGATTTTTTATGTTTGAAAACGCTTTGCTTCATTATTTCAAAATTTATTTTTTTTTTTTTAATTTCTCATCTCTCTTATTGCTAAGATCCTTTTTATTCAGAGGTTCTAATACAATTTTCACTTGTGTTATTTTTTTGTATTTTCATAAGTAATTCACAATGTATAAGAATTTTTTTCTGTGACATAATTAAAATTATTTGTTGTAAAATGTTTGTGAATGCTTTTTTTCAATTGTAAGGAATTTCGCGAAATCCATAACTGTCTTCCTGACACACTTCCTCATACACTTGATATAAGAAACTCGAAGGTTCAATAATTGAATAATAAAATAATAAATTATAACTCCAGTTCACTATTGAATGAGAATAACAAAATATCTGTAAATTTAGTTTCTTTAAAAATTTCGGAAAAATGTTTACAATCAAAATGATGGACTTTTTTTTATTGAAAAAAGCAAAAAGTTGTTTGTTTTTATAGCAAAAATTATGCATTGTATTTGTTCCGTTATTTAATGTCCTAAACATTGTTGGGTCCCAGAAGCATTATATAAGATGTTGAAAAGATGCTTAAAATTACTGTCCTTAAAATTAATTCAATCACAGAATTATTCAATCTAACTGTTAAGAAGATGATATTCTACAAGAATATACAAGCTTATATGTATACGGTAATTTGATTTGTGGATGAATAACCCGTATCACCTACAATTTGTGAATAAACGAAATTAAATCATTTACCAATGATGTTCATTATTAGATCATTATTCAAATCTACCTATTTAAAAAGCATTCAAAACATGCATATTAGGATGACAGTTGTGTTATGTAACAATATTTTTTGTATTTCTGGCCTAAAAATCAATATAAAAAAATTGTTCGTATAGTTTGATTTAAATCGGATAGCATTAACATTTGTCACCAAGCTGGTAAATTTTTAAATGAAAAATACATGTTTTTTCCCATGTTTCACTCACAATATTATAACTTTTTTCGAAATAAATCGAGTATTCGGAAACTTGGCAGAATTTGATTACATGGTAGCGGGTAAAACACTGAATTTTTCATACTTTTCGACAATCATTATAATGTAAATATTATTATATTTTCATAGCTGCCCTCACGGAAATCTGGCGTGAGCAAAGTTAGCCGTGTAAGCTCACGCGGCACACATCGCTCACGCGGCGTTGGTTTATTGGAGGATTCATTCTTTACCGGCACGAGATAAATGAGCTGAATTTTAAATTCAGCTGAAAATTTAAATTTCCCGAGAAAACAACATTTGCGATATTAAAAAAGAAATAGATCAGTTTTTTCTTTTGATAAGCTGTTTACGTGATGATTGTGTAATAAACAAACATAAATAGTGCAGTATCAAGATATGATGATTTTTACTCTTAAAACGGAAATCCTTCAAATTTGATTCTTGTTTAGAAATTATATGTTTTAATTAGTAGTGTTTTCGAATTGAAAAAAAAATTCTATATTTTTTTTTTATTATTTTGTAAATTTGATCAATCCCCCGCTGGGAACCAAATGACCTTATAGCTGGTGCGGGGGTTTGAGGGCAAAGGCGACCACCAGGGGAGATGAGGGGAAGCTCGGTATGGGTGAGAGGTGAGTGAATGGGCGTCCCCGTAAAAAGGGCTCCGCGAGTGATTGGAGGGTAATCCCTATAGACGGGAGCACCCTGAATGATGGTGAAATGGGTACCGAGTGGATCCGAGTCGAACCACACTACTCGGAGGTTGGGAATGGGGAGGTTCACTCATTCAGCGGGCTCCGAGGGTGAGTGGCCTGCTTTGGTCACTGAGAATTGGTTCCCCGACCAGGAAGTGGTGATTCCTGGTCGGGTATACTCTGTTCTCTGGGGACCTACAGAGGCAGGGGTCTTTCACTCCCAATCCAAGGTGTCAAAGTACCGTGCCGAAGGATGCATGGCTCCTGGGTATGGAGTCGCGAACGGTTCCTGCAGGAAACCGGGTGACCTCCTGCAGTAGCTGCTGAGGCTCTTGAGACTCGGTAGCAAGCCTAGCTTGCGCATGGGGGAGCGTAAGTGGTCGACATGCACCCCAAGTACTCGTGGGAATAAAATGGAAACGAACACAAGTATAAACAAAGAGCAGCAGGGGCAAGAACCCGCTGCTGAGGCAAGTACCTCAACTTCCGGAGGAACTCCGATGGAAGTGGGGGGGGGAGAGAAAAACCGGTCCTCGGGAGGAGGGCTGGGTCAAAATGAGTGGTGCTCAGAGGAGAAAATTGCTCCGAAAGCAGCACTTTGAAGAGAAGGAAAGGGCGGAGAAGGAGAGCACAGCCCCGCCTCTACCCCTTCCCAAAAGAGAGTCTGGCACGGCCAGGAGGAGGAGGAGGAGAGCCGAGGAAGGGGCTGGAACCCGCCAGGCTAATCCTCCAACTCTTCCTGGAAAAGAGCCAGAGGTGGAAGGAGCTGAGTCGCGGGGAAAACGGAAAATGGAGAAAAGTGTCTCCGATCTGACCGTGAAGCAGTCAAAGAAGAAGAGCCGGCAGGAGCAGGAATCCGCCGAGACTAAGGGGACGAGACCGTCGTACTCTGCCTTGGCCTGTGATCTCCCGAAGGTGTCCGTCACCGTTGGGGAGACTCTCGGGGCAAGGATGGAGATGGCGGTCTTTGAAGAGATCAAAGGGCTTGTGGTGGACCAGATCCTGGGAATAACAGGGGAGGGGATTGTCCCCAGGTTCAAGGACACAGTCCTTAGGAGCGGAAGGGTGATCTTCGTCTGCGAGGACGAGGGATCAGCGGAGTGGCTGCGGGGGGTGGTGCCGTCGTTGACGCTTGCGGACGGCTCGAAGGTTCGGTTAGTTCGACCTGAGGAGCTAGTGAAGCGAGTGAAAATGACGGTTAAGATACCACCACCGCAGAGGGAGCCCGACAAGCTATTGAAACTTGTCGGGATACAGAATGCTGGCCTCGAGACGAAGTCCTGGTCCATCTACGGCGCTGAGACATTGGAGGGTAAATTTACCCGCCTAATTGTTGGCGTCGATGAGGGATCAGCCCGGACTCTCGAGGGCAGGGGGTACAAGGCCCACCTAGGGACGGGAGAAGTAGTTTTCAAAACTGCTTCGAAAAACTAGGTGGGTTTTGACCAGGATCGAGGCTCGGGTAAAGGTGGTGACGATTTATAGTCATGGCCACAGCTGAGATCCTGCAATTAAACTTGCAACACAGCAAAGGCGCCTCGGCGGTTCTAGCCAGGTGGATGCAAAAGGTGCAGACAAAACCAGCCCTAGGGCTAATACAAGAGCCGTGGTGTTATAGAGGTCTCATTCGGGGCCTTAACTCCGCGGGGACGGTACACGCATGTGAGGGGATCGTAGACCCCAGGGCATGCGTGGTGGTGAGGGGGGTCGATGCGGCTCTTATTGAAGAGTTCTCAACTAGGGATCTGGCAGTAGTCAGGCTAGGGGAGAATGGAGTTAGGGGGCGAAATGGGAAGAGGCTAGTGGTAGCCTCTGCCTATTTTGCCCATGATAGAGAGGCGCCTCCAGAAGAGGTGCGAGAGTTGGTGAGGTACTGCAAGAGGAACGGACTCGGCCTGATTGTTGGATGTGATGCAAACGCGCACAGTAGTGTGTGGGGCTCCACTGATGACAATCAGAGGGGGGAGGATCTCTTGGAGTACCTGATTGGGGAAGACCTAGGGGTGTTGAATGAGGGAACAGAGCCCACGTTCGTCACTGTGAATAGGCAGGAGGTACTGGACATTACGATTTGCAGTCCAGGGATGAGGGAAAGAGTAGGGGAGTGGAAGGTTTCTGATGAACCTACTCTCTCAGATCATAGGCTCATCAGGGCTACCCTGAAAGAGGTGGTGCCGAGAGCAGTATGGAGGAGAAACCCGAGAAATGCGGACTGGGAAGGGTTCAGAGAGGAGCTAAGGTCCGACATGGAGGGCTTCAAGGGGAAGTATGGTAGTCCGGGGGACCTGGACTCAACTGAGGAAAGGGTCAGGACGGCTATCATGACGGCGTACGAGAACAACTGTCCCCTGAAGAGAGGAGGCACCGGGCCAAAGGGGCTCAGGTGGAATGAGGAACTCTCGGAAGGGAGAAAGGAAACTCGTAGGCTCTTTAATAGAGCTAAGAAGGCGGGCACACGGGAGGCCTGGGAGGCGTTTTGGGGTAGCCAGAGACGCTACAGGCGGAAGGTGGAGGGAGCCCGACAGGAGTCGTGGAGAGAACTGTGCTCACAGACCAGCACAGTCTCGGACACGGCGAAAATGGCGAGAATCCTCGCTGGGACGAAGGGGGGGGACCTGCGGTATCTGAAGACAGATGACGGAGGTTATACCCGGACTCTGGAAGAAACTATCAGGCTGCTAATGAAAGGCAATTTCCCGGACTTTTCAGAATTGAATCAGGATGAAGATAGACCTCACCGGAGGAGAGGAGAAAAGTTCTGGGGCCTGGCGGCCAGAGTAGTCAAGGCGGAGGGGCTCAAAGCGGCCGTGAGGTCCTTTGAGCCGTATAAGGCACCGGGCCCTGATGGACTGTATCCGGTGATCCTTAGGGAGAGCCTGGATGTAGTGCTAGGGACCTTGGTTGGGCTATTCAGAGGATGTGTGGCAGTAGGACACACACCGAAGGCATGGAGAAGGGCTAGGGTTGCTTTTATACCCAAGCCAGGGAGAAAGGGGTACACTGAGGTGAAGGATTTCAGACCGATCAGTCTGACCTCCTTCCTTCTTAAGACTCTGGAAAGACTGGTAGACAGATTTCTGAGGGCTGGGCCACTGGTAGATATACCCTTCCATGTGGAACAGCACGCTTATCAGACGGGTCGATCAGTAGATTCCGCGCTTCTATCGGCAGTGGGCTTCGTAGAGGAGCAGCTGAGATGGAAGGGCGTCTGTATAGGGGCATTCCTGGACATAGAGGGGGCGTTCAATCGCACCACCAGGAGGGCCATAAGGGAGGGAGCTGAGGAACATGGTGTCCCAGAGCCGATTATCCGGTGGATAATGACGACTCTTGAGGGAAGAATCCTCAGATCCGAATGGCAGGGCTGCTATGTAGAAGGCAGTGTTTCAGAGGGATGTCCACAGGGGGGGGGGGGGTACTGTCCCCATTACTGTGGAGCCTGGTAGTGGATAGTCTCTTGAGACTGTTAAACCAGGATGGAGTGCGGGCCGTGGGGTATGCAGATGACATCTGCATACTAGCCAGGGGTTCGCACGAGGAGACCCTTAGGGAAATGATCCAGAGGGCTCTGAGAAGGACGGTTAGATGGTGCAAGGGATATGGACTCAACATCCAACCGGATAAGACATCTATCGTCATCTTCACCAGGAGGTACAAGTTGAGACCGCTGGTGAGGATAGTGATAGGAAGCAGGCAGGTGCCGTATGTCGAGGAGGTGAAATATTTAGAGGTAATCCTGGATAAGAAACTCGACTGGAATAGGCACCTGCAAGTAAAATGCCAGAAGGCGATGGTAACCTTCTAGCAGTGTAAAGGGGCCTTGGGAGCGAGGTGGGGCTTGGGTCCACGTCAGATGATGTGGATTTACAGGTCTATTGTCGTTCCTAGGCTGATGCATGCTGCAGTTGTGTGGTGGGCACGGACTGCACTGAAGACAGTCTGTAAAAGGCTGGACAGAGTGCAGGCCATTTTTCTTCGGGGCATATGCGCCGTAAGGAAAAGCACTCCGATCGCCGCCATCAGGGCTCTGTTAGGTATTCCGTCACTTGCGGTGGAGAGTAAGGCCACGGCAATAAGGACGGCATACAGACTCAGATGTGTGGGGGAGTGGAGGGAGAGATCTATACACGTAGAGTTGAAGAGGGGCTGCCCTGCGGAGCTGTGAAACGCTCCACAGGACAGGATGAAAGGCTCGACTGGCGGAGGAAGTTAGCTATAAAGTGCTGATCCCTAGCCGGGAGGAGTGGAAACAGGGACTGGGACCGGGACACGGGGACATATGGTTCACGGACGGTTCGAAGACCAAGGAAGGAGTGGGGGCAGGCGTTTGTGGAAAGAAGGCTGTGGACGAATACGTCTACAGACACTGACAGATACAACACAGTCTTTCAGGCTGAAGTAGAGGCCATCCGAGAGTGCGCAAGGACGCTGTCACGTAGGACGGATTCAGATAGAGATGTCTGGATCTGCAGTGACAGCCAGGCGGCGCTGAGGGCTCTGAATGGAGGGGTAATCTCCTCAAAACTGATTGAGCGGACGAGAGAGACGCTTCAAGAAGTAGCGAGGAGGAGAAGGCTTAGACTCGCCTGGATCCCGGGACATGCGGGATGGAGGGGGAACGAGAGGGCGGACAGACTTGCGAAAGAGGGGGCGAGATTGATCGGACCTCAGGAGCAAGTTGTGGGTATGCCGCATAGGGAGGGAATGAACCTCATTGCGGAATGGGTAAGGGACCAGCAGGTCAGGGAATGGAGGCGAGAACCAGGGTGCCGAACGGCCAAGGCCCTCACGGGTAACACCGTGGGGGAGTGGAGGGAAGCACTACTAGGACTATCGCGGCCTAGAATCAGAGTGGCGGTAGAGATACTTACTGGCCATGGGAATCTGAATAAATTCAGATGCACGACGGGGAAGATATCCTCCCCGGAGTGTGAAAGATGCCAGGAAGGGCAGGAGGATTCCCTGCACTTTCTGTGCACATGCGAGGCATTAGTATGGCAGAGACATACTATGCTAGGGGGGGCGGTCTTAGAACCGCATGACATTAAGGGACTGACTGTCGGTCAGATACTCGGATTTTGCAGGGTATCACGATATCGGCAGCAGCCCTGAGGAGGCGGCGGGGATAGAGTACAAGGGCCTAATGGCTAGGTGCTCTGAACCACGAAAAGTGGCCCCCCGGAAGTCATCAATAATAATAATAATAATAATAATAAATTTGATCAATCATATCAACAAAATTTCTCAAAAAATAAAAGCTAGCTCAACATAATTAGTTTTGTTAGATTCCCCGGTGGTAAGAAAATTGAACCAGGAATTCCTTATTTCAACTGTTTATTTTGTACAACTACACTCTTTCGTGCTCGAGTCTCTTCTGATTTTTGGACATTTTGGGAAGTATTTATATACTCCTAATAATCTAGTTCACGTAACGGTGCGTAACGGTATTGACAAAAAAAAAGGTGGAAATCGAAATGTACATCAGTTTCGAAATAGAAAATAGAAAAGATTACGTCGCACAGATAATAGGAATTGATTCCTAACGGTAACAAAGAGATGACCTAATTCTATATCTCTAGATTAACTGTTAATATATGTGGTGATGCAATAGTTTTCACATAGACAAAAATTTTTAACAAAAAAATTGTTTATCATTAAAAAATACTTCTACAAATGATTTTTCATTGTTCATAAGTGGGTTATGTAATCACAGTTATATTTCGATTCCTTCAAATTCACAATTTAGACGAAATGTCTTGATTTTAATGAATACAACAATTTTTTAATTAAAACATAATTTATAAACAAGAATCAAATTTGAACGATTTCCGTTTGAAGAGTAAAAATCATCATATTTTGATACTGCACTATTTATGATCGTTTATTAAACAATCGTCACGTAAACAGCTTATTAAAAGAAAAAACTGATCTGTTTATTTTTTTATATCGCAAATGTTGTTTCCTCGGGAAATTTAAAGTTTTAAATTTCAATTTTCAGCTGAATTTAAAATTCAGCTCATTTATCTCGTGCCGGTAAAGAATGAATCTTCCAATAAACCAACGCCGCGTGAGCTTACACGGCTAACTTTGCTCACGCCAGATTTCCGTAAGGGTGATAACAAAAAAGTTAATAGTGTTGTTTTTGAAAAGCTTTAACATAAAAATAAATGATGATAATGTTAATTTCATCATTTATTTGAGTGAATTTGAGTAAATTTATTGTTGTACCTTCTACCATGCACTCGAACTCAGCCAAGCTCAGAATTTCCTGTTGGTTTTGAGAAAGAGTTATTAATTTTTATAAATTAAAAATGCGAAAAAATACATCTTATTTTCCATGACGAACTATACCACCTCAGTTGCACATGTTAATGATTTCTGATTACACTCAAACTTTAGGAACAAAGTTTTTCCTAATTATTTTAATTAATTGTCAGGCCGAAAATGAAGAAAATCCCGACATCACCAAAATAGGTTGCTCCGTAATGTAGATTTATATTTATTGTGATTTCCTATTAATATTCATTTATATTAAGTTGTGTATGTCAATCAATATAATTTTAAAATATATGAAACAATTATATTTCAAAAATTATTTATTGAACGTAAATACCCTTTGTCATATCATAATTTTTAAAATTCTCATTACGATGAAAAAATAATTATAATACAAACAATAAAATTATAAAATACTACTATATTTTTTGGGGGGGGGGGGGCTGCGCACCTCTTTGCGCTTGGCAAGCCATCCTTCATTTCGTATTTGTTACAGTTTGTATTTTTATAGTACAGATAGTATGTAACCAACACAAATTTTATACTTTTCACGAGTACAAAATTTGTAGACCGAGGCGAAGACTTGGTGAAAAACGAGTTTTTTTAAAGCAATTTTTTAAAGAGATTGAAAATAGCATAGTAATGCTTCAACTTTTCCCAATCCTTTATTCTTCTTGCGTACTGTCCATGTACGCAAGTATAGTAATAACTGACAGGAGTAGAAGTATTATTGTAAATTAATCGTTTCAAATCTAATGCATACACTATAACTCCAATATAACGATGCGTTCGAGCCCAGCCTACTCCGATACAACGATGACTGGAGCGATTCCCACCACCGCATCATTTTCACTGCGTGCGCGCTGTCTGCGAGTCTCACATGCAAGAGTAGAATGTTACCGCGCACTGTGAGTATCAAGAGTGAGGGTAAAGAGAAAGGCATCCGCATCGTTATATTGGAGTTACGCGCATCGCTGTATCGGATGCATCGTTGTATCGGAGATCATTGTATTGGAGTTCGAGTGTATGTGTTTTCCTCGTTTTCGTTAATCGAACATTCCTCCAATTCAATTAATAAATAGCATATTTTGTATTGAGGACCTAAAGCGTGGCTTTTAGATCGAGGACAAATTTATCAGCCGGGGCGCAACCAAGAATGATATTTGGTCCGACTGGTCTGACAAAAAAGCCACGTCTCACGGTCCGAGGTGCAAACGATTCTTTCTGCAAAAAACGCAAAAAAAAATGTTTTTGGAGGACTTGTATGGTTGCATTGAATACGTCCATTTACGATGGGCGAATGCTTCAGTGCGTTTCTCCAGAGAGTGAAGTATTTGCCAGTCGTAAATAGACGTCTTCAGTGCCGCCATACAGGTTCTCGAAATACATTTTGTGCGTGTTTAGCAAAAACTAATACTTGTGTGCTATAAAGAAACTCATCTGAATCCGAAACATATTTTTTCGAAAATAGCCACAAGGTTCTCTGAATACAAATATTTCAGGAAAATTTGATTTTCATCAAAATAAGATAAAATATGAAAATATAGTAATTCATAGAGAAACTGATATAAGGTTGATGGGATACATTTTGATTTCATTATGCGCATTAACATGTTTTTATCAAAAAAATAGCCAAATTGGCATTCGACTTTTTTTGATTTAAGGAAGAACAAAAAAAAATTATACAAAATTTGTCTTTTGCATTCAAGTTTTCTAAACAGCAGCTCAAAAAGATCAAAAATTTTTATTCAACATTGGCAACAACATTTTTTCAATATTAGAGTTTACGTTTCCAAGATTGCGAAACACTTTGTTTTTATACTTTAAATTGGTCATTATTGATACGATTATATTTCATTTTCTCGTGTACAACTGGTTACTGCTGACGTTAATTTGATATTTTTTTGAATTACATCTAAACTTATTGCGTTCGATTTAAAATAATGGCGCGTGGGCATCTTTAGTAGATTTCCGTTATAAAAACGAGGATGCCATTGAGCTTGTATGAAGCCAGTAGCCTTTTGGAGGACCAAATTTTTTCCCGAAAAAACGCATACAAAAACACTAAACTGTCATCCTTGCACGATAAGAAATTAACTCAAGTGCTATTGACTCAATGACATATGAATTATTTGCTGCAATGTAATACTTTGCTATCTCATGCTCATTACGGGGTATATTACAGAGAATAGTATATTACATAACAAGGACATAAATTTTACACATATTTACGAGTGTAAAGTTTGTTTGTTCAAATAACACGAGTGATGATTTTGAAGATTATGAACTAGACGAAAAAACCAATTTTTTATGCCAGAGGTACAAACAAATTTTTCAGTTAGCATGTCCAACCCCGCAAAAGCTCCACGTTCCACCACATTTTCTCACTCGTACCCTTCACGTCAGACAAAATTTATACTTTTTTTATTCGGGCCCGAATACTTCACTATATTACTATAATAGTCGCAACGGTGACCGCACAGCGATCTTTGATCAATTACTGAAACGTTTTTGTCACATTCCACAAAAAAACTAGATTAAACAAAATACTATAATTTATTATATACGTATTTAAAACAAACATCCATATTACAAATAACGAATGGATAACGATTTTAGTTCAGATATCGAATGTTTTTAAAAATGCGATGAGCGCACCCGACGGGCGCGAAAATATGTTCTAGTTATGATAAATAGAAGCGGTGCTTTCAATCCCTACAGTTAAAAAATCTTTTGTTTTCTGGAAAATCTTTGTTGTAAAAAATAAATATAGATAAAAAAAAAGCCATAAAAACTATTTTGTCTAAGGAAGTCCGAATTGAAATGAATAATCAGGTATATCTATACAGGATTTCCTAGAGTCCACGAAGAATATTTTAATAATTTTTTCCTCGCATTTTACGAACTTAAGAACCTTGCTTTTCATACATTCACGAAATTTTTGTATTCTTTTAAACAAAAGCTAATCGAGATAAAAGATAGTCATTTTTGAAATCAGCTTGAACAAATAGCTCTGAAAAAGATACTTATTTCCCTGCAGCAAAATGACTGTTAACCACTGCAGTTTTCGAAACTATGGAAAGACAATTTTAAAATATTTCCAAATATTTTTTTTTTTTATTTGACACACTGTTCGACAAATTTCGATGGGAAAAACAGAATGTTATAAAAAGATTTCTGAAAGAGTTGTTAGACGCTTTCGAAATTTTCAGAAGTAAAAGGAAAATTACCTGCAGGTATTTCCTGCAATAAAAAAAAAACTTGAGTATATTGACTTATATTATTGACTTACAAATTAAAAAAAAAAAAACAATTGTATGTTGTCATAAAACACCAAATAATTACTTTCTTCACATCACATTCATTGAGAAAAATTCAATGAACTTAAGCGTTTCCAAAATTTTCACAGCAACTTGAAAAAGGAAAGTACACTATTTTCCTCAAAGATACATCTCTTCTCAAATGTAAGTATCAAAGGTTCTGAACATGTCCGAAAAAATTGAAGATAGTTGAAATCTTTTAAAAAAATGGATTTTCATAAAAAATTTGGCAGCGGTGAAATCTTGTAAAAAATGGATTTTTGTGAAAAATTTATTTCGAATAGTATAGCTCAAATCAAAACAATGAAACAAAACATCTATTTAAGATTGGAAGTCGAAAACTTGCAAGTTGCAGGACAAGCATCCATAAAACGAATTTAGGTATTCGATATCCAAGTATGTACACCAGAACGAGTGAATGCAAAAAAAAACGAGGCATATTTCCATAGATAATTTATTTACTTCACAATGTACCTTAATCCCTTATATACACTCATTCAAAATGAGCTAGCGATCGTCTTTACGCAACATTCCCTGATATTCCTGTGTATCTGACTGTGAGTATACAGAAAAGAGGGAGAAGACAAAATGGGCCTTACGGCAGACGACTCTTAACCTCCTTTTTTGATTCCAAGTCACATATGTCATCATATTTGTCGTTTATGTCTTTATTTGCCGAAAACAAGTTATGGATTTCCAAGCATATCAAAATTCAAAATATTTGAAATAAAAAAAATTTATACGAGTTTCCATGAAAAAAACCTAATAATAAAGCTGATGATTTAAAAAAAAGACATGTTTTAATACTGATTTTTCTTTTGAATATTACCGGGAAGTCTAATTAATTATATGTGGCATGGAACAACAAAAGGGACCTAAAGATCAAACTCGCCTTGGCTTATTTAACTGACAGTTCTTAGAAAAAAAAAAAAAAAAAAAAAAAAAGATCAACCCAAAACTATGTTTGGAAATGGATAAATGAATAAATGAATCATCAAGTCGAGGAAAAAATAAATTATAAAACTTTTGCACCAACGTTCTTCATCTAATCAATCATTTTATCAAAGTGATAAAAAAATATTTAAGAATAAGTATTGGAATGATAAACAGATACTTTTTTCACACAACAAAATTTATGGAAATCAATAAATAACTAGAAGAATACATCAATGGACAAAAATATAAATTGTTTTTGAAGTTTTCACATCAACTTTATTCCTACATGTATTTATTCGATCAATATATTGAAATAATAAAAACCCATTAAAAATAAATATGAAATAATCAAAAAATAATTTGAAAATAAGTATGAAAAATAAAAACAAATAATTTATTTACAGAAGGAAAAATCACAGAACTGTATATGTGAATCAATACATATAAGAATAAGTTAGTAAATTAATGAATGGATTAATTATTATATAAATTTATAAATTCTTTTATCAATTACTGAATTTTTCATGACATTGAATCAATGAAAAACATTTTCAATAATTACAAAATATTAATATATAGTTGATATATTACATACATTAGGAAATGAAGAAAGTAGTAAAAATAAATATTTAAAAAAAAAACTATTTTCAGACAAGAAAATAACTCAAAACTAAGTATATATAAATATCAATCAATAAATAAATGGATAAGTTGTTTGAAGAATTAATAAGTTATTTTTGAAGTTTAAGCCTTTCATTCAGACATGTTTTTAAGCTATTATTGAATTGAAATAATAAAAAAATATTGACAGTACATATAAAATATTGAAGCATAATATATCTTTAATTATTCTATAAAAATGATAAAAAAATATTATAAACTAAATACGCAGTATACAAACTTACATGTTTTTACATGAAAAACATATAAAACAATATGTAAATATTAAATATGCATATGTGGCGTGGACTACAGAAAGGTACCTCACAGCACCAAAAGTCGAAATCGAGTTGTTAGACAATTCCAATAGAACAAACTTCGCTCTTTCGAATGAGCCTACGCTTGAGTTCATCTAAAAAAATGTTATGTTAGAAATTGAAATTTTAAATTGAAAAAAATTGTAGCCTAAAGCAAGTGAGGCGAACTGGCCCTTCCCTCTCCACTTACCAGGAATTTCATCTCCGAACTCCTGGGCTTCAGAATATAATATGTAAATACCTGTGTCAACACTGCCAGGAGTATTCGAACTCTGCTCTATTTTTTCATCCATTCCGCCAGTACAGTAATCAGAGAGTGCTAGAGCCGACCATTTGCCAACTTTACATGACTAATAACATTTACCCCTACCTTCGTTGTACTGGCAGTGAATGGGAGTTCTAACACCCTGAACACTGCCGACTGGAAAAGTTGAATTAATCGTAGCATGATGAATGTAAGAGATGAATAGAATGAATACTAAATGAATAATTTAGTTGCGAATAGAAAGAAATAGGAACGAAAATGTTTGCACATTTATATTATTCTATTAAACATTGCACTCAAATCTTTTGTGCCTTTATCTCCTTCCTGAGATTTTTGAAGCGTATCAAAAACACTATTATTCAATTCAAGCTAAAAGTCGGACACTCGAAAATTTTTTTCCTAATGACTTCTGCCAACCGACTTGGAAAAATGTAGTGGAGAGCGTGGAGAGGGAAACTTTCGGAAGAGAATGTTTCTACCTGCTCCAGCCCCTCGAACGGACAAAATACTTTCTAACACATTTTTCTCAAAAAGTGTCGAGGTGCTGTGAGGTACCTTTCTGTAGTTGACGCCACATAGAGTTATGTTATATATAAGTTTGAGTAAATGGATAATTAAATCAATAAACTATTAGATTAACTTTTAGAAAATGAAATCAAATAAAAAACTGAATTAAATACTACTCACACGAAAAAAAGCAAAACTATTCACAGATATGAAAAAATGAGCAAATTTATAAAAGAATACTCTAATATACAAAAAAAACATGAATTTATAAATAAATTTTGATCAAAATACATGTTTTTCATTTATTTAATTATTAAATCTTTCAATTGATATAATTATTCTGTGGCTTCCTGCCATTACAGAGAAAGTCACTTACGCCATAAGGCTCGTTTCACATGATATTCTGATGAAATTTTGAACGTTATGGCATGTGTGACGTTCTCTGTTATGGCGGGAAGCCACAGTATTAATATAAATAACGATGAATTCCTTGTGTGATTGCACGGAGCCATAAAAATTATGACTCCGTGCGATCACACAAGGAATTTATTTGCACACATCGCGGAGCACGCTTATCTTTGATTTATAAATAACGATATTTACCTTTTCCAGGAATTTAATCTCTTGTGCGAATTTCCGAGCGAGTTTATCTACTCCATCAACTTGATTAAGAGTTTTCAATTTTTCTATCACATCTTTCCCAGATTTGATTTTGTCATCAAGACATTTCGGAAGGTCTATATTCTTCTCCATTTTTCGTATGTTTCAAGCGAATTAATTCAATTATTCTGACTAATTCTGACCATCAATTTTAATTCTGTTTAATTCTGAATATTTATTTGGTGTAAATACCAATAATATTTATTTTGTGTAAATGCCTGAAACAGCTGTGTGTGTTCACAGCTGTGATTGGCTGCGATTTTTGGTGATTCTACACAGGGGCGAAGATAAAACGGTATCCTAGAGGTTCAAACTGCTCCCAAACATGGTAGAAGTGGTAGAATTAGAGATTCTAGCATGCTCCCAAAGTTCGAATGAAATGTATGATAATTTGAAGAAAACAAGCCTAAAAGTTATAAAAACTAAACAATCACATCTCAAGAACTCTTCATTTTAAACTTGGGAATTAAATGTAATTCTTCAAAATTATTAATTTTCCCTGGCGATCCCGAGGGAGCCACCATGGACTCCTTATGATTTTGTAAAATTTCATGTATTTTAGCCCAATGCTTTCCCTGGCGATCCAAGAGGGACTGAAGAGGGACCGGAATTCGGTCGCTCTTCGGTCGCTGTTTGGCCAGTTTGGTCTCTCTCCGGTCCTTTTTAGGTCGCTTTTTGGTCAAACTCGAAACGTCACTAATGTGCACTAATGTACAAGATTTTTACGAGCATTAGGAGTAAAAAAAGAGACTATAGAACACTGTAGAGAACCAATAAGTCCTGAAATTTTCGCGAGCTTCTATTCGAGAAATCGACCGCGGACGTCAGCTGATAGTTTGAGGTGCATTAGCGGTTATGTTGTTGTAAACAAAAACATAAACACCAATTTTCGGGATCTTCAGACGTATTTTAGCGAGTGTTAAATTTAAATGTGAAAAAATGTAATTTAAACTAATTACCCTAGTGATTTGGGTTTTTATAGAGTTTTTATAAAACTCCTTATAAAATTTCGGTATTTTCTATAAATTTCTGCTTTTTTGTATAAAGTCACTTTATAAAAAGAGGAAAGTTTCATAAAGTTTTCATTAGTTTTTATAAAGTCACTGTATAAAAACTTTATTAAATCTTTATAAAAAACGGCATTCTTATAAAGTGGATTTTAAAATCTACTTTATGAAGATTCTGTCTTTTTATAAAAATTTTATAAAGTTTTCAGGAAGTAACTTTATAAAAAAAATCGGAAATTTATAGAAAATACCGAAATTTTATAAAAACTATAAGATCCAAATCACTAGGGTAATTAGTTTAAATTACATTTTTTCACATTTAAATTTAACACTCACTAAAATACGTCTGAATATCTGGGAATTGGTGTTTATGTTTTTGTTAACGACAACATAACCACTTATGCACGCCAAACTATCAGCTGATGTCCGCGGTCGATTTCTCGAGCAGATGCTCGCGAAAATTTCGGGACTCATTGGTCTGAATTGGTCCTCTACAGTGCTCTACAGCTCCTTTTTTTATTCCTAACGCTCCTAAAAATCTTATACATGAGTGACGTTTCGAGTTCGACCGAAAAGCGACCTAAAAAGGACCGAAGAGGGACCAAACTGGCCAAACAGGGACCGAAGAGCGACCGAAGTTCAGTCGCACTTGGATCGCCAGGGTTGCACAAATAATCATCGCAAACACATCGGGAATATTTTTGCTCAGAAAAATTTTTCATACATATCGTAAAAAACTGTAAAAACATAAAAATAGTCACGTGCAAACGCAATGTCATCCTTTACGGAAAATACTGCCTTTTTTCAAAACGAAAAATCTGCTTTAATTCATTTCGCAACTGTGCTGAAGAAATTTCCGAAAATTCACATTTATTAGTCTTTATTGAATGAAACACTTCAATTCTCACACACGCGCATTTGGACTCCTTTTGGATTTCTTAGGGGTCCAAAAGGAATCCACCGTGGACCCCTTTTGGCTCCCTTATGGACTCCTCTGGACCGTCCAGGTTTTTTTTTGAAATTTTAGAGTGTGTATGCCAATGAGTATATAGGAAAGTAAATGGGGAGAATATGATCATATACTTCTCATATACTGCCACTTTTGCCAAGGTAACCTAACTGTTGGTTTTCCATTATTTTGATTTGTTTCATTCAAATAATGATAATCTATTTTATCCTAATTTCCGGAACTTTTAGAACCCCTGAGACCCTGCTCTACCTACACCCCTGTCAGTCGTAGAATCTGTGTTTGCCCTATAGACAAAGTACATGGACTCTAGTCCACCCATCCTCTTTATGTAAAGCAGGAAGGGCTCACTGAGATTGGGCATTGGACCAGATTTTATGAACAGGACTACTGCGCATTGCGCATGCTCTAAGCGTTCTCAGCCAATGATGAATACGATTTGGTCGGGGGCATGCGCATACGACCGAGTCCCGTTCAGAAATCTCGCTTAGCTTTAACACGGGAGTGAGCCCACCCTGATGTAAAGCTTCTACACAGCAAACGAGAAAATATGGGATGTTCAAATCCTTAATTCAAACTCGATAACTTTGAATACTTTCCATGTCGGCACTTTGATCTTTAATGGAAAGTATTCAAAGTCATCGAGTTTAAATTGAGGATTTGATAATTCAATATTTTCTCGTTTGCTATGTAGTGAGTGGGGCCTGCTGCCTAATGTTTAGCACTTTCGGGCGGGAGACAAATATCCGGTTCGAGCTGGATAATCTGGCCCGGATATCACAAAATGATGCGGGAAATTTAAAATCCCGTCATGCTACAGTGTGGCGGTAATATATTGGTGTATATTATATAATAATGATACTATTTCTATTAATAATTATAATTTTCATTTATTCACATTTTGTATATACACAAATATATACACAATATATTGGGTGCATTTTAAATTTCCTGCACCTTTTTGCGACATCCGGGCCAGATTATCCAGCCCGGACCGGAAATTCGTCTCCCACCCGAAAGTGCTAGTTGAAATATTTTTCTTTCGAGAACTAGAGAAATTTGGAGTTTGTAAGCTTGTTTTGTTTAAAGTTGTTATTTTAAAGTTTCAGCAGTACAACTGGATATGTAATAATGTTATGAAGCAAAAAAATTCACATTTCGAAGAACTAATTTAGTTCTTCCTAATTCTAGGGGATTTTAATTTTGTGACGGTCATGACGGTCATAAGACATGTCATGTGAACGTCACGTGACGAAAAATTTTATGACACGTCATGCTACATCACTCAACTCGGGTATCAGATTGACATATGTTAAAGCATTAGTGGTGTTGGTTCAACACTCTCGTAGGATTTCGGTTGAACCGCTAGAGGCGCTCGCACAACTCCTAAAGGCCCGTCTACAATAGTCGCGAAACACCTCTTGCGACGTCGCAAGCAGTCGTCGCGTCGCAACTCGCTGAAAGCGGAAAGTTGGTTTAACTCAACTTTTCGCATCCCAATCGTCTCGCGTCAAACGTCACCGATCATACGGACCAATCAGAGCGTTCCGAAATATAAACACGCGAGGTGACAAGGTGAAGTCGTATAAAGTGCAACTTTTGCGTTATAAGAGTGTTGTTAGAAAAATGTCAGAGCAAAAATTAAAGTGGCCGGCAGCTCGTACCCGGGAACTCATCGACATGTAAAGCTGCAACCCGGTTTGTATGCAAAAGGGAGCAAAATTTACAAGAATTCTTGGGCCAAAAATTTAGTCTGGGAATCGATTGGGAACCAGTTGATTCCTCCATGTACCGGTAAAAATTTAATAACTATATTGTATTCAAAAATTGTAAGTAAGTCGTTATCCGATAGCAGCAATTCAAAAACATACAAAATTTGAACAGATTTCTGTAAGGTGTTATGAGGGTATGTTTTCTTTTAAAGAAAATAAACAACAATAAGAAGTAATTTGAAAAAAAAAAAAAAAAAAAAAAAAAAACAGAAAAATTGCATTAAATAACTGTAAATTCTTAAACACCTTAAAAGAAATTTTTCGAAACTTTAACCATCGTAATTTTTGTCATTCTGAAAACCTTATATGTTCATGAAAACTCTTATATGAATTCAATTTCTAATAAGGTGCGCCTTATTAAAACCTTATAAGAAATTAAAATTTCTAATAAGAATGTCTTTGATGAAATCTTCTCAGAAAAAAAATTTTTTTTAACCTTTTTATTGATTTTGCCATTTTTTAGAAAAACTTCGGATTTGACTTGAACGTTAGCTCTGATCAAAAATGTGAAATATCATTGAAAAATTTAATTTCATTACAGTAAGTTAAACAAACAATCAAGCAAAGTTTTTTGTGATTGTAGAGAATTTCTGAAATCAACTTGTGAAAACATTTATAAGGTATAAATTTAACGAGGAACAAAAATGAAAGATTAGTTATACTATTTTTTTTTAAAGTTTAAAATAACTTTTTTGTTTATTTACTAACGAGGATAACTAATGGAAAATTCGTTCCGAAATTTTGGAAAATTACTTGAAAGCTCATATTTACTTCAAATGATTACACCATTGGATTTAATAATTTTTAAATCTTCTGTGACTCATTTTTGATGAGTTTGCCTTTTTTTTTTCTTTTTTTGAGGAACTTCTGAATCGATTTGAACTTAAGCTCTGATCAAATATGTGTAATTTTATCTAAAAATTACATTGAATCACTGTAAATTACGGAACAAGTTAAACCTCTTTTCTATTTCAGTGTTAAAAATTTGTACATGAGTTTATTATTGAAAATTTATGCAAATGAAGAAGGATGAAATTGAGAAAAAAATTCAATAATAATGATGAAAATAATGAAAATTTTATTGCAAAAACAAATAAAAAATTAAATTATATAAAAGGTACTAAAACGAAAAAATTATATATATTTAAAAAATAATATCAAAGTTTGTATTGAAAATTATTTGCAACTACCTCATTATAAAAAGTCATTAAAAATACTTTTAAAAGTGATATAAATAATTATAAAAATTTTGAAATTTTTATTTCTAAAAATTCATCAGAGAACCTGATTTAGTTTCGTATTTTCATATGCTTGGTTAAGCAAGAATCCAACTTTCTCAAAAGTATTTGATGGTTTCGACTGGATTAAAAAATATCTCTAGTATTCGCCACATTTTATCATTTCTTGTAGGTGAAGAAGCCTCCAAAAAATTCAAGAATTTCCGGGACACGTTTTCTAGGGAGCACAAAAAAACAACGACAAAGCCAAGGTCTGGAGCAGGTGCCGATGAAGTGCCACCCACTTCGGAATGGGAATTCTATTCGGACCTCCTTTTTTTGTCTGACCATATAGCAGGAAGAGAGTAAATATCTCAACCTCATCTTGGTAAATGACATAATAACTGTCCTTTTTTGTTTGCAGCACAAAGTCGAATATGTGCATTTTGAGCAAAGTGGATCAAGATCACAACTTGAATCCATCACAAGAGTCTTTTTAGCCTGTCATCATCCTGGAAGAAACGGAAAATGCCATCACCGAAGTGCTTGCCGTGCAAGAAGTCGATGCCTACAGCATCGAGAATTCTGGTTCTCCCTGGCCACCAGAATCCGAATATACTGATTCGGAACCTTGCTGTTAGTTATTGAATAACTTGAATAATAAAATTTTAATACTTCAATTAACAAATTTTTCTACTGATGAAAATTTCTGGCAAAGTTTAAGCAAACTATTTTTTTAGCTTCAGGAATCTCAGATACTATGTGCAGCACCCCAATCAACCTGCTGAAACCGATGGAAACTCCAAAAACCATCAGAGGAAAAGCCGTTTTAGGTTTGAAGGGCCTAACTACAGTTCCTGAAGGGGATAACCCATGCAAAAAGAGGAGAACTGATTACCTCAGTCACAGAAACTGACGGAGTCTGCAAAAGTAGTAGCTTCCTCGATAGCTGCTAGTTAGCAAGCAGCTCCATTGAATTCATCGGAAAAAGACACTTCCGGTGAATTGCTTAAGTTTGCATTATCGAAAGTGCCACAAGAAAAAAAACTTTCTTGTGTTATTGACATGATGAAAGTTGCGCAGGTGTACGAAAGTGGAAAGAGAGTCGTAATTGAAATTATTGACAAATATTTTGTCAGATTTTGTCTAATTGTAGATTAGAAAATAAAATGAAGTGAGTTCGAAAAAGTATTTATTTTGAAATCAAAATATGCAATAGGCTGAGAGGAAGTTTGAACAAAAGGAATTACGAAAAAGGGGCCTTAACTTGGTATATAAATTTGAAAGTTATAATTTCACTGTAACAAAGTAAAGTAACATGAAATTTGATAAAAATTAATTATATTTATAAATAACCATTACAAATTGTATCAGCAGGTCCACTATGACACTGTCAAGTTATTAATTTACAATCAAATTTTATTCATTCAATACCAAGCCCCGAAAAGCACAGCGATATTGCCACGGAGCTTGTTTTTCACCGACTAAACCTGCAAAATAATCTTTAATCTTATCTCGTTTCAAGGTTGCTCCCTTTGTTGCGTTGTTGGCACCGAACCTTCCTATATCGTGAAAATTATTTCCAGTCGCTAATAGTCTCCAATTTCCCTCAATAATGTAGCGTTGTTCATCTTCATGATCGGCAAGATTTGGGGGGCAATACCGTTGCCCATTTTGTTTATTTCCATCCTCGTTAGTCATAAGAAAATTGTGCAAGCATACGAGTGCTTACGCCAATGTTATTGCATTTTCAGGGTTGCAGGTAATTGTTCCTTTCAAAATTTGCCAACGAGCAACTAAAATCCCAAACGTATTTTCAATAATTCGGCGTGCTCTGGACAAACGGCAATTGAAAATGCGTTCGGCATCTCCTTAATCTTTTCTGGAGTACAGTCTCAGTAAATTCACTTTTAGTGGGAAAGCCTCGTCCCCAACAAAAGCATGGCTTGTTGTTATTGTCGAATTCGGTAAATTTTTAGGCAAGGGTAAATTTATTTCGCCGTTTTCCAAAAGAGGTCCGAAATCGGTCCTACTAAATACACCTGAAACATAAGAAATTCAGCATTTTGTTGACATACTTACGTTTACTTATTGAAAACAACGTGCATTTAATGTTACTTACCGAATTGACCGATGTCCACCCACGTGAAACGGTACTTAGCATCACAAGCCGCCATCAATACCATGTTAAAATAATCTTTATAGTTGTAATAATTTGAGTCTGAATTTGGAGGTGATTGAATTTTGGTGTGTTTGCCGTCAATGGCACCCATACAATTTGGAAATTGCCACTTATTCAAAAAATCTGCAGCTATTTCGGACCATTTCTCTTTCGTTACTGCAGGGAGACAAATTGGTTGCAAAGCAAGCCAAATGGCGCGGCACACGTGGGGAATTATTTTGTGTGCAGTTGATCGCCCGTTCCGGAAATTCCAAGATTGCGATCGAACTGAACCCCCATGAGCAAGATATCTGATGGAAAAAATTGCTTGATTGCTTGAATTCGTATTTTCTATATAATTATTATGAGATATTATTGATAAAATATTGATTATTGAATATTACTGTAAATAATACATAATAATTATTTTAATTACTACTTTTTAAGTTAACAAATATTATTTACTATATATTATTGTTCATGAAAAAGAGGTTCAGAATTGTCCTGTTGCAACATTTACTATTGTGTATTTAAGGATTCGAATAGTGCATTTGAATATATTATTCTTGATTGATGTTCTTTTATTTGTTATCTGTGTATATACCGTTATTGAGTATTTTTATATTTAATAATTATTTAAATTGTTTTGATTAATTTCCGATACAAAAATAATATTGATATGTAAAAATACACACAGATCAAATATAAATTGTTGTATGTATTTTTTTTTTATTTTTTTTTATAATTTTTATTTGACTGACGTCTCAGTGTAGAAGATGATATGCAAATAGAAGTGATTTTTTTTAAACAAGAAAAATTTCATAGTTATATGAAATTATTCAATCAACGATTGAAATTATTAGTGCATATAAATGTATTATTCTGCATTTGTGTTTTATTATTTCATTATTTGTTATCTCTGTACCTTCATGTATTTTATTTTTTTATTATTTATTTCAATATTTTAAAAGTTTTCATTCTTATTCTATAAAAAAAATATGTTGTTTTAAAAATACACAGAGATCAATTATGAACTATTTTATGTCTTTTTTTTAATTTAATAATTAATTTTTATCAAACAAAGTGAACATCCAAATACAGATTCAAATTCCTAAAAAATACTACAGTCAGTCACGCTCCTTTTGAATGTTGAAAGGAATGAATCATCTAATTACTAAACCATCTCTGAGAAATTTTTTATCAGTTTGTATGTCTTCTTTTCATGTTTTTAAATAAAATGTTAAAATTTAAGTATGTGCAATTTTTATGCTTCTTACGATAGAGTTAATGCCACTTTTAATTCGATTGGAAGAGGTTTCCTCAGACTCGTTGTGGTAAGAAAAGGGGTCACAAGTTCCACCAACAAATTGAATTGCTCTGGCGTCATTCTTGTATATTCAAAAAACTCCTCGTGGTCATAATTTTTGACGTAATTGAACAGGTTATTATAATGGCCTTCGGCATCTCTTCGCTTGTTAATTGGCCGAACCCACCATCTTCTTGTTTTTCTATTATTTTCAAAACAAGCGTGAGCACACACTACTGCGGTATTTAAAATTAAACTGAAAAATTACAAAACAGCGAAGTTCGGATTGGAAGGATGTATTCCAAATTGAAATGATGTCAAAATAAGTTTATCAATGCTGTTTACTTTATACTGAGCTTTGATTGGTTGTCGCAAGAATGTTTCTCGCGACCATTGTAGACGGGCCTTAAAAGCCACTTCAGAGTCAACACTGTCAATGGTGCCAACCCAACTTTTCTGCAGTGCCCTCTGAAATACTTTTTTTTCCAGTGTGGCTGCACCCATTGGGATAATGGCCGCGCCCATCGTGGTGGCTCCTTTTTCTCTTTAGGAAAGTCATATATGTAATACTTCTATATGGCCAGCGTCCCATCTTCCCCTGTTGCAAAGGAGCATCGTGACAGAAAGAGAAAGAAATAAGATGACTCGCGTGGTACTTCGCATGCGCGACTCTCATACATATGCTCAGTTCTTGGTATTGTTGCACGCAGGGTGCACACGAAAGAAATCACAAGCCCACGCCTAGCAAGTAAACTATACCTATATATAGAGTAAATATAGGTATAGTTTACTTGCTAGGCTTGGGCTTGTAATTTCTTTCGCGTGCACCCTGGTTGCACGCATACTACGATATGCGTTCACGTATTAACTCCAGTCAAGTCCTGTGCGAGAGAGAAACGAATCGTCCACACTCTTCTCTTCCCGATGCGCTTCTCTCTCAAGCTGGCCATATAGTAGTATTACATATACGAGGAAAGTATAAAAGAGTCGTACATGCATAGTTCGATCCTCCTTATGTTCTATCCTTTACTCCCTGGTGAAAAAAAAAAGTTTTCTGCATATCTTCTGCACATCTTGTACTTGTCCGGATATAATCTGTATAAAGATATCTGCACGACATTTTTGTGTAAGGTTCGATTTATATGTTCCAGATATTTCTAGAAAGGTATCATCTGCATATCAGTTAAAAAATGTTCCCTTGACATACTTTTGCAGATGTTTTGTAGATATATTTATAATGATATTTTAAACATGTAGTTTCAAATATATCTTGTACATGTTGTACATATCTTGTACAAGACTTATGAAAAATGTATGATTTTATATTAATTTTATTTTTTTCATGAGGTTTGTATGAAAATAAAAATTACTAGGACACGATCATTTTTTACATTATATATTGTGTTAAAGTATTTAATAAATTATTTTTAAGTACTACAACATAAATACCTGGTGTTTGATCTTCATTGCGTTCAATAATCTCCCGCAAAATATTGTCTATTGCCAATTCAGCTTCCACTCTTGTGCGTTTTAAGGCACGGCTTTTGGCAACGTACAATCGATTCCATTCTCTTTTTCTCTCCATGACGTCGTTTAATTAATGAAATTTATACCACCGCATTTCAATCGCAATTTATCAAACAACATATCATGCAAGTTATTGCAACACCAAAATAAACAATAACAAACAATAACAAACAATACATGCATGCATGCATATATATATATATATATATATATGCAAGAAAACATCTTCTACACGTCTCATAGATGTAAGAAACACGATATAAACTAAAAGATATGTGTTAAACATCTTAAACATGTATATAATAACATTTATTGTAAAAGATATCAGGAAGATATCTTTTATCTTCCGTCGGCAATTGCAAAGATATTTTTTTATTTACCAGGGCTCTTGTCGGAAATCCCACTTATGGCATTTTCGAGTGACCCGATCTGGAGCGGATCCGGAGCAGATTTTTCTCTGCTGATAGGACCTCAAACCTGCTACAACCTGCCCAGAAATTGCTCCAGATCTGATCTAGAACAGGTCACTAGAAAACGCCATTACAGGCGAGAATAGGGAGCTGGCCATATGTAGTGTTCAATTAATATCGATAGTTGTATATCGATATAGTATCGGTGGTACGGCCGATACACCGATACTGTATCGATACACTACGGAATATCGGACCTGCGCTCGATAGTTATACCTATATATAATAAATATATAGATTTAGCCATGTAGTATCGGAAAAAATATCGGAGTATCGGTAGTTGGACTAGCAATACGAATATCGATATATATCGGTATTTAGTGAACACTAGCCATATGGAAGTATTACATACATGGTATTAGATTAAAATATATATATCTTTATATATGGCATATGGCATTATAGGTATAATTCCTGATATCAGCTGATCTCAACGATCTCAACAGCTGTCACATGTCGAAAACAAAAACAACAACAGTACATATGTGACAGCAATAAACATACAGTAAACAGCAGTAAACATCACTAAACTTAACATTATTGTAATCAACGTTCACGTTTGTCGATTGCGCTATTGATTTTCGTACATAAACCTAGATTTCAAAATCAAAACTATAGTGCATAACAATTTTGTTATCTTGTAATTTCCAGTCACAAGGATTTGCGAATCCATTTTCGGTAAGTACATCAGTTTTTTAAAAACTTTCTACACAAAAATAGAACTTTCTGATACAATGTGCACTAATAAAGTAAAAATAGATCTCAAGTTTCTGAATCTTGACCTTCTCATAGAAAATTGTCCTAATTAGGAATTTCACATTCAATTTGCAAATCAATTTAGATAAAAACATAAAATTCGTTGAAAAAATTTTTCAATAAAAATGATTATCATACAATTATTGAAATTTTTTAAATTATAATAAAATAATTTCAATGATAAAAATTTTTAATGAAAAAAAAAAATTACAGATAAAATTAATTAGATAAATATTTGATTAAAAAATATAGCAATTTGAATTTTGAATTGGAAAAAAAGTTTTTTATTCAAATCGTAAATCGGTGGCTTCCAGCCATAACTGAGAAAGTCACACATGCCATAACGTTCAAAATTTCGTCAGAATGTCATGTAAACTGAGCCTTATGACACAAGTGACTTTCTCGATTATGGCGGGAAGCCACAGACATGTGTAAATTAATAGTTAAAATAATGAATAAAAACAATATTAAATAACATATTTGTTGCAAAAAAAAATAAAAAATAATAAGTTATAAAATTATTAAAAATAAAATTATACAAGAATAAATTTACCCTCACGGAGGGTCGGCTATAAGATGTCTATGTTGGTTCTATAACCTAGCATAGCCTAGCAAAGCCGCTCAATAGCCATTATTGAAAATTATATTATTAGCGTTATTTTCCTTGAAAAGAACCAGAGTACATCAAAGTAAGTTTCAATAGGTTAAAGGTATATTGAATTGCCAAAAAAAAAAAAAAAAAAAAAATACAAAGAGCGCATAATCAAAGCCGAAATCCTAATTTTTACATATATATATAGAATAATTAAGATTTCGCCTTTGTTTATGTGCTCTTTGTATTCTTTTTTGGCAATTTTATGTCTTCAACCTACTGAAACTTACTTCAACTATAATCTCGTTAATTTCAAGGAAAATAACACGCTATTAATATAATTTTCAATAATGGCTATTGAACGGCTATGCTAGGCTATGCTGGGCTATGGAACCAACATGGCCATCTTAAAGCCGACCCTCCGTGAGGGTGTATTCAAAATAAATAAATTATTCATAAATAGAATAAAATAATTATACCCAAATAATTTAATTATTAAATAAAATACAAAGAATACAAAGATAATAAAATACGAATGAAGAATTTTTTTTTATTATAACTAAATATTACATATATTTTATTCATGATGATTATTTATATTTTTTCTTATTTATTGAAAATATTAAAAAATAATAATCATATCATTTTTTTCTCATTAAATCATTATAAAAATGTATTTCTTATTAAATTTTTGAAATACTATTTTTCTGAAATTTTATATTTTGCGATAAATTTTGTAGAAAAAGAGCTAAAAAAAATTTAGAAGATCTAAAATTCAAAACAATTTATTCGTAAGTAGTGATGTCTATCATTCTGTTTGAAATTTGAAGTCACGATTTCTTTATTGAAACATTTTTTTTTTCAGTTGTTTCATTGTTAAATTCTTGAATCGAAAATTTGGAATCGTTTAACTACTCACACATTTTTCAATCAAATTCTAATTCATAAATTGTAAATAAATTTTTCTGTGTTGCAAGTATATCTAGCTTTCCAAGAAATTCCATAAATTTGTTTTCTCATACAAATTTACTGTTTGTCTTAATGTGCAATTCATTTTCTGGATGTCTTTATATTATATTCATTTACTATATAATTTTTATATAATTTATTCATTTATACTTGATAAGTCTTTTTAAACCCCTCATCGCGAAATTCCACAATCTGAATTACTGTAAAATATTATTTTAATAACAATAGTAAAATTTTGTTAATGAAGTGTACTTTTTTATTCAATTGCCTTAGCCTGAATTCGTAAAATAAAATTATTCACAAAAGAAATTCGCCATCAGTAATAATATGCAGTACTTTGCAGTACTCTGTTTATACTACGTTTTTTTACAAGTATCAATTATACTTAAAAACATTTATAGTGAAAAATTTTAAAATTTTTGATGCAAATTTTGATCTGGCATCTACTAGTTTTTTAACATATCTTGATTTTCTAAAAAAAATCATCAATTTTCAGTTTCTTGGATTCTTTTTTTTTAAGGAATGCACATTGTAATAAAATTTAAATATTGCACTTATTGTTAACTAACAAAATCAAAATAAGTTCAATAGTGTATATTCTGAATAGAAATCTGGTTGATAATTTTACGTAACATTAACGAAAATGTTATGTAACTGTTGTATTGTGATATTACAGTTACATATCCCTAAGTTTGACATAATTACTATTCCCTACAATGTTATGTAGCACTGTTACTTTGCAGTTACATTTATGATACTTTTTAATAATATCAAGGTTACATAACAATTTTATAAATCTCAAATTTGTGTTGCTACCACATTGTTGCAACACAATATAACACAATCCTGCAAAAATGTAAATTGTGCAACATTGCAATTATTAAACGAGTAAATGCATTACCATATTTTTTCTCCTAGTGTAAATCAGTTATTATAGTATGTTCCTAATGTCTAATGGTACACGAATCACCTTTCATTTTTGCAACTTTTTGCAGTCATAAGTAACCTCTAAAACATGGACAAGAAAAAATCAGAACCAGTTCCAGGAGAAGGGATTCGTTCCCTCAGAAGCACACTTTTATTCCGAGCTGTCAATTACGAACTTTATGCCAAACCAGTAAATATTTTTACAATTTTGAATTTGTGTCAAAATGATTATGTTCAAATTCATATAATTAATTTATTACAGAATAATGTCATAATGGGGATAGGCTTGATGTTGATTACTGGATGTGCAGGGTATATACTTTACATGAGACAAAAATATGCATCCCTAGGATATTATCCTGCATTAGAAGCTGATGGCACAGAAACTTTCAAGAAAAAAGTATCCAAGTGGAACTGACATAGCGTAATCACAAGTTTTTTAAAGATATTGTCTGAATTAACGTACAGTTGAGATAAAGTTTTAACATAGTCAACTTAATTCAGTTTTCATATTTGCTTTTATGTCAATGAAAGTATACGATTAAGGTTTTATCAAAAGTCGACAAAAGAATTTTCATTTACATGATGCAGTGTTTTAGCAAAATAATGATGTTAACAGAATGGGAGCAAAGTATTCGGAACCGAGCGTGTATATAAGAATTTTACAAAAGTGCCACTTGTTTGTTTCAAGCTTCATTCGTCTAAATCAAAGTGGCCTTTTTTGATAACCCTTTGTGTATAGATGTTTCTAGTAATTCTTCCTCTGCTTTGAAAGATGTCAAAAGCAAGAATGAATGGGTTAAGTGGATTGATTACATCAATTACACGTATGTAATTATTACATCATAATACATATGCGGTCTAATGAACGATGGCTAAGAATGTGTGTTACGCCTGTCACAATTGTAAAAAATAATCTTAGTTATTTACGAATATACTCATATATCTTAAGGAAACATGGAATTTTTTTCATATTCGCGGAGATCATTATTGTAATTTTTTTTCAATTTTATAAAGGGTGTCTCTTAGTTACGTGCACCGAATTTTAGCCTATACTTGGGAATTAATTGTGAGGGAACTGCACAAGATACTTATATTATTTTATTTTAAAATAATTTTCGCACATGTTTTCGAGATGTGAGAAATTAAAATGTTGCATGTCGTGTTTGAGAAGTGGTCGAACTGGTACTGACGAAAATACCCGAGTCAACTTTGTGGCATGACATCTACCCTTTGATTTGTCTAAAACCAGACAAATAAAATTGTATTATATTCAGTTTGAAGTTGGCTAAAAATCTCCGAGTAAAAAATAGCTATTACAGTGTATTTTTGACTAACAAGAGTATGCTTGCACACCATTCCATTTTTCTTTTGTCTTTGTCCCGTGACAGCCTAACCAACTTTAGGCAGTTATGAACTTCACATTCAAAACACTCGCACTTTTGAAAGAAGCGTGCTCATTTCACCGTGATAGCCAAACCAGTGATAAACTTTATTTCATTTGATTTTAATTGAAAATACCACAAATTACGAATTTCTATGAGTTTCATGCAGGAACGAAGACACATTACTTTTATTAAACATAATTACGTGATACGTCAGTTTTAGGAACAATGAAAGGTTTTTTTTAAAGCTTTTCTGTAAATGAAATGCTTATCACAGTGTCTTTTTAATTACTTAACAAATACCACAAACTACTAATTTCCATTATGTATTTACTAAGGATGAATGCATATTGAATATACTACAGTAAAACAAAATAACGAGTGCAGCGATGTATCTTTGCAATTATGCGTTGAACAAACTTTGTCTCAAAATTTTATTTAATTAAAGAATTTGATTTTAGTTCGTCTTTGAAATTCGCAGAAAAAAGTAGCTTGTAGTATTTTTGATTAAAATTATCGAAAATATAATTTCAAATCCATTTTCCATTTTATTTTCGATATTGCACTTCCCATTTTATAACTGCGAACCAATGGATAAAAGATCGTTTTTCACGCAAGTAAATACTTTAAATTATTAAATTAATGGTACTTAGTGAAATCGATACAAAGTATAAGTGAAATCTTAGAAAAAATTATGAGTAGGTAATACTTTCTTCATTAAGTAATTTCTTTATGTACGTACAACATACTCTATTCACCAAGTTTTCCCTTTTGCTATTTATAATAAAATTCTTCTAATTCATGATTTTTTACTTTATTGCACACGTGAGTTTTGTCTAGTACTTTTTACAGTGATTTAAAAAGTGCAACGCTACGGTGTAGTAGCGACTTGGTCAGGGATGTGTTGAAAATTTACAATTCTTAAAATTCGCGTCTCATGACGAAACGAAAAAATACGTGTCTCATATTTTTGATCGAAGAACGCTAAAAAAATTATTTCGTGTAAAAAAATTTTCAAGTGTAAATCTTGTATGGAATGACCCTTACGCTCGACCCGCCCCAACCCGCCTGCTATTCCTGGTCAGCTGGTCAGTGGTAGTCAGTGGTTGGGAGACTTGCATGCGAGTTCGCAACAGTGAACAGTTCGCAGCAAGTTCAGGTTCAAGCTGTGTTTCTTCAGGTGCTATTGTAAAAAATAATGGATTCCAATTCTATCAACCTACTTCCAGATAGTGGTATCGTAATATTTCGATTTCTAATTTCCAGCTGTCATATTTTGCTTCATAATTCTTTTTTGTAGAAATGTTTTATATAGTTTACACCTGATAAATAAATTTTTTTATACGTGTTCAAGGCTGAATTCGGAGTCGTGAGCCATCGGTGCCACAAAATCGTGAGAAATTTCAAAAAACTTACCAAGGCGTAACCAAAAAAATGTTACGATTATGGGGGGTCGTTTTCGAGCTTAAAATTTTAAATAAAACAAGATTGGGTGAAATTTCTTGAAATTCTGTTCTAGTTCAAGACAGGATATATTTAAATATATTTTATAATGATAACAAAAAGGTGAAAAAAATTAGATGAATAAAAGTTTTCTTCAAGTTAGATCGGCTATCTGACCTTTGCATCAAATCTGTAGATAATCGTACAATAACGCGATTGTAGCTCGTATCTGCAATGTTATTATTTAAACTTGATTGAACGATGTTTGAGCATTCGCGATATTTTTTCTTGCACGAGAAAAGTTTGAATTATCGGTACCAATCGGATATTTACCATTTTTAAGTTTGCCTATATTTGTTCTATCATTTGCATAGTTCAACAATCATCATGAAAAATTATCTACTTTCAAATACCATTAAAATTAAATGATTTTTTTGATCATTCATTTATGAAAAATTGAGGTCTTTTAAATGTTCCCAACGGTTTGATGTTTATAATTTCAGAAAATGTATGTTACACGTTTGTAAAATCAGTATGCATCAGTTTCATTTTGGGTATCTGATTTGAGGGGGAGGTCTCTTTAAAACCGGCAAAAGTTTTGCCATTTATTTGTGGGATAATGATAACAGAATATTTAAAATCACTTTATTAGATCTGTGGCTTGCAGCCATAACCGAGAAAGTCACACATGCCAAAACATTCAAAATTTTATCAGAATATCATGTAAACTGAGCCTTATGGCACAAGTGACTTTCTCGATTATGGCGGGAAGCCACAGAGATATTGAAAGCAATGTTTGAAAGTACAAAAAAAATATTACATTAGTAATTGTGCTTGAAATAAAAATGTTATTAAGGGCGATGTCCGCACGTGTCACCGCCGACATCCAAATTGGCGTGCACAATTTCAGCTGCAATCTTCAAATGAAATCATGTAACTCGACATTTTCACAATTGAAAGGGATTTTTATCGTCGATGAACCAGGATCTTTGTGCAATTCGAAGATCAACTATAAAAGCCAGACTCTGGAAAAAAAATGTTGAAATTTCATGACAAATTTTCGATTATTCGTGTGTGAAAAGTAGTCTAAAAATGTTTTGTTTTCAAAGATCCTGGTTCATATAGATTATTTTTTTATGCTCTTTCAAATGAATGCTAGATGAAGTGAATTGGTTTACTAGTTTTTCAGTAATCTTTTACGCCAATTCGAAAAACATCGTTTCGAGAAAACGCCATAGTTAACGATCAAAAAAAGGAACTTATTAAAATGTGATCTAAATCTGCTCTACCAGATTCGTAGGGCATATTTTTTATCACAAGTCATACTTATCATCCTAAATTCGAGAAACGCGATATAATCCGTAAAAACATACCACCCACGAAGCAGAGATCGGCGTCACTTACACCCTTAGCAGGCTGAACGCTAGTCACTTCTAAGGGGCATATCTTTCACAATTTTGAAAATTGACTTTTGGAACTTTGACACAATATTCTAAGACGATATTCGTACCAATTAATA
This sequence comes from Platygaster robiniae, assembly GCA_028476575.1. Taxonomy (NCBI): domain Eukaryota; kingdom Metazoa; phylum Arthropoda; class Insecta; order Hymenoptera; family Platygastridae; genus Platygaster; species Platygaster robiniae. Next base: position 31,296,697 of record CM052019.1, read on the forward strand.
AAATTTAAAAAAAACTCGATTTTTACAAGTACGTAAAGGAACCTCCCCCTTTAATATGAAATTTCTCACTTGATATAATAATTCACAGGAGAGGGGGATTCTAAAATAGATGAAATGTGCATCACATGATATTTGTACGAGCCTATAGTTATTTTCCTCCATTTTCATTAATTTTTTTCTGCATTTCAACACACGTTATCTATTCATGAAATGAAGAGTACAGCAAATTATTTTTATAACAGACAATAACAAAGCGGGAACACACAACGCGCCTCTTTCCTTGAACATTGGCAGACCATTATACGATTATGATTCGCTGTGCCAGGATTATAATTATCGAAAACCCGAAGTATCTCGTAAGTTGAAATAAATGACTGATAATGAAACTTTGTCTTTTCTCTTGAAACTATAGAAATTTAGTGGATGAAAAAAAAATAAATTAATGTTACAGTATTGGACAGTTTCAAAAGTTGCTGTAACTCGAGTAAATGCGATGGAAGTATAGTACAAAAAGCAATTCCTGCTACAAAATGGCTTAGAAAATATAAATGGAAAAATGACTTTAAATATGACGTCATCGCGGGCATTACAGTCGCTATTTTCCACATTCCCCAAGGTAGATCAATATTTTTTTCGAAAATTCGGCAAGCAGTTATATGAAATAAATTTTTTAAGGTGGCCACATAAAATGAGCGTGTTTTGCTGCTCGCGGATTGAGCGTAAGAGTCCCCTTTTCGCGCGGTGAAAGGTCCCGTGGCTAAACAACGGTGTTTACGTGCACCCGTGGCTAAACACCGTTGTTTAGCCACGGGTTCTTTCACTGACTCGAAAAGGGGAACCTACGCTCAATCTGCTACGCAGCCAAACACACTTCTCATTTTGTGTGGCTACCAAAAAAAGTATAGTGCATATCACGGGGGAGAGTCTTTTCGCGGCTTAGGCAACATTTTCGGAACAAGTGAAAAGACGCTGTTCTCCCCCTTGATATGCAATATACTATTTCATGGTAGCTGTTTTAAATGAGTGTGTTATGCTGCTCGCGGATTGAGCGTAAGAATCCTCTTTTCGAACGGTGAAGAAAGAAAAAACGCTATGACGCACGAAGTCACCAGTTATATTCCACCGATTCGAAAAGGGGAACCTACGCTCACTCCGCTGCGCGCATATAACACACTCATTTACGAGTCTACCAAGAAAAGTACAGTGCGTATCACGGAGCAAAGTCTTTTCACGCGCGACGGCAATAGTGTCGAAACTCATGGAATTACCTCGTTTCGACAGCTTTGTCCCGTTACACATGAAAAGACGTTGCTTTGCCCTTTGATATGCAATATACTATTATTTTGATTTCTTTCAAAGGGATGGCCTACGGATTATTGGGAAATTTACCTCCGATCGTAGGAATTTACATGGCCTTATTCCCTGGTAAAGTTGAAAAATTATTTAATTTTCAGATTGGAAAAATGTATTTACGATTATTATTAATCAAATGTTTATATGATCCGAAATGTGTAAATTAATCCCTTATATGATCGCACGGAGCCAAGGTTGATAAAAAAGTCATCTCACTCTTGATATGAACATTTTAATATTTCGGCTTAAATAAAGCCCTCTTCAGAATCTACATAAAAAATTCTCCCTTTACTTCTTTCTTTCTTTCTCTCTCATTAATATCATACAATCACAGTACACAATAAACAAAACAAAAAATCGTTAATAATATGTCACAACTTACAATTTTTTACTGAAGGAGTTCCAATAAATATAAACATGAAGGAAATCCCTTTCATTGTGTGTTGTAAAAAAACACAAGTAAAATTGTATAAATCCTCAAATACGTCATAACTTTGTCGTCAAAACTTATTCACAATCTAAATAGATATATGTCAATATGCAAAAAAGGCGGTAAATCAAGGAGACGACCAGTACGTCGTCGTCCCAAGAAAATCATAAGAGGACTAATCCTACTCGTGATCGGTAATCATATAAAACCCATCGATATGAAACCAAAATCAAAACAGATCATAAACCACTACAAATATCAAACCTCAAAACATCCCAAAATATTTATCATAACTTGCGTTCAAATTCTTAGTATCATCCTGCCTGTTAATAGTATCATCAGTCTTTTTAATAAAAATCATCTCTGAGACACATCTTTTAAAATAATTATCTTCCTTATCCAAAATTTTATCATTTTTCCAATCAAAATCGTGTCCAATATTTATCCTATGATTAGTAATAACAGAATGATTGCAACTAGCCCTAATGTTATTCTCATGTTCCCTTACTCTAGTATTCAAATTCCTTTTCGTTTGGCCAATATAACATGAATCACAATCGTTACAGTCAATCTCATAAACAATTCCCTGTTGATTCATAATTTGTAAACTATCTTTACCCCTTTTGATAATATCCCGATTCAAATTATTATCAACTTTATTAATTATATTTATGTTGTATTTTCCTAAAATTCTATTCAGTTGAAAATTTAAACCCTCAATATATGGTAGACACAAAAAATCGGGACTTCTCAACACTCTCTTTCTTGAACCAATCTTATTGCTGTAAAAAGAATGTATACGTCTCTTAATATGTCTTTTAAAGAAACCATCAGGATAACCATTGTACCTCAAAATATTTTCAATTTTTATAAAATTTGTTCTATGGTATTTCTTATCAGCCAATTTTAAGTTTCTATCTACTAAATTATAAATCAAGCCAATCTTCTAATATAAAGAGTGTTTCGAAAAGAAATTAATATACCTATCAGAGGAACTAGGTTTGATGTACCAATCGAATTCTAAAACCCCACCATTTCTAATTATCTTCAACTCTAAAAAATTAATAATACCCCCATTTTCCACTTCAAAAGTAAAATCCAGTCTTGGGTTATATGAATTAAATTTAGAAACAACCATAGGGATTAAATCAACATGAAAAACACCCAAAATGTCATCAACATATCTCACAAATAACGGGAAAGCTATACCCAAATCCGCCAAACATGTTTCTTCCAAATCCTGCATAATCGAATCAGCCAAGATCGGAGAAATAGGCGACCCCATAGGGGTGCCAAAGGCTTGTCCATAATAGACCCCATTAAAAGTGAAATAAGTGGAGTCCATCAAAAATATTAAACAATTGATAAATTCAGTCTCAGGAATCTGTGTATGTCTCTTCAAAAACTTAAATCTTTTCTTTATCGCCTTAATAACTAATTCTTTAGGAATATTCGTAAAAAGTGATGAAACATCAAAAGAAACAAATCTTAAATTATTATTTAGGGCCAAACCTGAAAGAACCTCTTTAAGATGAAAACTGTCTTTAATGTATGACCTAGGTTTCGGTAAATATTTATTCAAAAAATCTTGTAAAAAACCACTCAATTTATAAGTGGGGCTGCCTATCGAGAAAATGATGATCCTTAAAGGATTTCCCTCCTTGTGGACTTTGGGAAGTCCATAGGCCCTAGGTAGGTTACCACCACTTTCCATCACAGATCTATAAACCTCCTTAGTGATATAATCCATCCGTAGCCATCTTTTCAAAAAATCATTCAAAGTAATTTTAATCCTGCTTAATGGATCCTTTCTCTCAATCTTATAAGTGTCCGTGTCCCCAAGTAAATCCTCCATTTTTTTCAAATAATCTTTATGATACATAATAACAACTGCGCCGCCCTTATCTGCTTTTGTTACAAATAGATCAGAATGCTCCTTAAAAAACTTCTTAGTCGAAAGAAATTTATAATTGATTAATCGTTCATAATATCTTTTGTGTGAATTGGATTTGTAAAACATAAAATTCGTATTTAAAACATTAGTCCTAACCTCATTTTTATATTTTATTAAGGAAAATTAAATTTTTCACCCAAGGACAACGTAAACTCCACGAATTCAGGAAGTTGAACATCAGTAAGATTCAAAATACCTTTCCCATTATTCAAATTCAATATAGAATTGTGGCCCATAAACAAATCCCTAAATTTTTTCCTACATTTAAAAAATTGTCGATCAATTTATTTAAGCCGAAATATTAAAATGTTCATATCAAGCGTGAGATGACTTTTTTATCAACCTTGGCTCCGTGCGATCATATAAGGGATGAACGATTATTATTTTTTCATAATTTTCTTTCAAACATTATTATACTAACGATTCTTTTCTACGTCAATTATTAAAATTCATGAAATTTTTTTTTTGAACATGTTTCTAATAAAATTTTGCAATGAAGGTCTCATGAGCGATCAGCCAAAAATTACGAATGGATAACCAAGAAGTTAATTAATTTATCAAAAGCCTTCAATACAAGAATTTGTGATGATCCTGATTTCCACTATTTCAGTTTTAATTTACGCTGCGTTGGGAACCTCAAGACATAGCTCATTAGGTGAATTATTTGTTATATTTTTTAGTAACTTGAGATTTTTGAGTAATATTGAATCGAACTTGAAAACACATAATTTTATTCTCGGAAAAAAGTCTGTTTTTTTACTGAATATCTTCGAAAAAGGGACCTATTAATTAATTTTTTTTTTAACATTTTTTTTAACTCTGACTATTCTTCAACTTCTTCAGCTCTTCTTGTGGGCCAGGTAGAAACGGTGCACGTACATGATTTCTTCACCAATTGAAAATTGATTTTGATCAAATTTTTAAAAAAATATATTAGTAAATGTGTCCTCTTCAGGATGACGTACGGATTTTTGAAAACTAATTTTTTTACTAATGACAAACATATTTATAAACAGTTCACTTTTTCACCTATATTTTTCATTAATATTTGTTATATTTCAAAAAGTACTCAACTTTTTTCAAAACGGATACATCACCCTGAAGAGAATTGATTTACGAACATTAAAAAAAAATCTGATGAAAATCGGTTGCTAATTGGTTTAGATATCGTGTGCACCTTTCAAACTGACCCGCAAAAGGAGCTGAAGAAATCCGAGAATATGATTGCTATTTAAAAAAAAAAATTATTTTTGTTATAAGTTGTATAGTATTACTATCAGCACAAAAAAAATTGTGTGCGCCTCGATTTACCCAGAAAATAATTATGGAATTGTGCATCTTTTTTTTTATTAGTCTCAGGAGTGGCCTAACCCCTTAAATAAATTTCCACACAAGTTAAGACATAAAAATAGAATAAAATAGGCGTTTTTTTGAGAAACATATTATAAAAGTAGACACACATTTAACATTGAAAAGCAATTACTTTTTATGATATTACACAATATTTTTATTATAAAGCAATGATTTATATGATTCAATATTTTTAGAATGACTTCGTTACTGTATATTTTTTTTACAGTTTTTAAAAACTGTTAAATGTAAAAAAGTTTTTCGACTTCAACAGGTACTTTTGCCATCGCGTGTTTGATGACAGGTATGGAAGATTCTTTATTTTAAGTGTTCTTGCTGTTTTCGAAAAAAAAAAAACTCTAAAAATGACTATGTATACTTTTAAAGTTTAACTGGACTGGATACGCTTTTCAAGAATAATAGTATTGTATCCTTTATTCTTGTGTTTACTACTGTCCCGTGAAAAACGAATTCTCTGCCACCGCCTTTCGCTGCTATTTCTATGCCGCTCCAAGGTCGAGCAGCATAGAACTCGTTTTTTCACGACACAACAGTAAACAGAAGACTAAATGATTCATGTGCTGCGAACGTGAGAAATATCTCTCATGTCAAGGAACATCAAAACTCGCGTTTTAAAAACGCTCGTTTCTGCTCCTTGATACGAAATATACTATTTCACGAAAGGTCAGATTCATTTCCCAATCGCCACGTGATATTTCAGGAATATTTTAGAAACATTTGAAACATTTCAAAAGCATTTTTTCGGAACATTTCGTGCCGAATAGTCTTCTATATCTTCTTTAAATTACGAGTTGTTTCGTTTTCTATTTTTAAAATTTTGGTTTTTGATCTGTATTTTGGAAAATTACGTATTCTTTTGGTTATACTTCAGGTCGGGTTGTTAGTTCTTACAGCACTCCAGCGGGTGTCAACTCAGCTCACAATTCCAGTAGTTTACTTAATGAAAACCTGAGTAGTACAACAAACGAACATTATACACCGATACAAGTGGCTACCGCTGTTACTTTTACAGTTGGAGTAATACAGGTATCAAAAGTTTAATGATTTTCTTAAAAAAAACTTGTTTTAACCTATTCTCCAAAATTTGAAAGTGGCAAAAATAATTTGTTTATTATTTTTTTTTTATTTCTTTGTTTTAACCATATATGTGACATTGAAAAGACACTTCTGAGAAAGTCACGGTTAGTGCTAAAAATCTAAGGAAAATGAAGGTTTTTTTTTTTTTTTTTTTTTTTCAAGATTTAAGATCTCTTTTTCATTTACGCTTCATCTCTATGTAACCGATTCCTTTTGGAAAAACATTGACATTGATTTTCTTGATTTCGCTGTTTGGAAAGAATGAATTTTATTCCACCACTTTCATAAACAGTATTCTCGTTTCAGCTTGTAATGTGCGTGTTTCGATTGGGAATCATCAGTTCTTTGATGAGCGAGTGTTTTGTAAATAGTTTTACCATTGGTGCTGCTGTACACGTGTACGCTGTTCAAATCGGTGACCTGTTAGGCATTCAGTTGCCTAAACAAAGAGGCTCTTTCAAGTTGATAAGAGTATTGATTGCAGTATTTACGCACGTACACAAGACAAATTTAGCTGCTCTAACGATATCATTGATATCAGTTATAATTATGATAATACACAATGAATTTATCAAAGTAAGTCACATTCAGATCAACGATTTGTGTGCACTAAGGTTCTACAGGGTCCAGCACGCCAAGTGTAAAGTGTAACATATGTGGCATGAACTGAAGAAAGGGCCTTAACAGTACCTCATCGTTTTTCGAGGAAAACGAGATTGAAAAGAGAAAGTTCCTGCGAGTAGCATGGACAGGCTAACATTTATCTCAATTTTTTATGAAATAAAAAAATCACATATTTCCAAGAGTAAGCTCGTTCGATAGAGCAAGATTTCTATATTCAGAATCACTCTGACTATCTCAAATTTGATTTTTGGTGCTGTTAGGATCCTTTCTTCAGCTTACGCTACAAATTCAAAAGGCCATTAATTCGGCTTGGAAAATTATTCTCAATCATTTTAAAGTGTAAAATGTGTGAAAATAATCAAACATTCAGAATCAATAATTCACTCTGGTTCGATGTGACCACCTTTTGCCTTGATTATGGCCTTGAGACTGTCATTAACGAATCGCGAGCTGCCCGAATGTAACTTGCCGGTATTTTGGCCTGTTTTTTCCTACTCGCGGACAATGGCTTTCTACAGCGTCTCGAAAATGGTGTATTTTTTAGCTCTGACCTTTTTCTCCAAAATGACTCAGAGAGATTAATCCATTGGGTTCGCGTCTGGTGACTTTGAAAGCCATTGTGTGGTTGAAATCAAGTTTGGAACGTTTTTCAGTCGTTTTTGGTTCACTCGCGCTTTGTGAGACGGTGCCGAGTCTTGTTGAAACATCCACAGTGAGCGACAGAATTGTTTGTCTGTCCGTGGCTTCAAAGCAACGTCCAGAACACTTTCTCGATAATATGCCGCATTCACTTTCAATCCAGACTCAATGAAAACGATTGAAGAGCGCCCATCCGCGGTTACAGCGGCCTAAATCATTATTTGTAGCGGGTGTTGCTTCCTGCCCAGATAGAAAGATGATAGGAAAGAAGTCAACATAAATGCGACATCAAATGAATCTTGATGTTGCCATGTTACAGGTAAGATACGACCGCATAAAACAGAAGTTGGGTCGTTTTAGGTACAACATTACAGCATAATCTACCGTAAAAAATCGATTTATTGAAGATTTCTGTTCATGTTACTATCAGATACCAACAGATGTTGGCATCTGATCGTGACATGAATACTGAATACACTAAGATACGACCGCATATGACTAACTCGTGTCGCCCATGATAATACACTTCTGAATCAGTTATGAGCATAGACATTATAGTACTATAATGTCTATGATCATGAGGTAACCAAAAATGCGACATCAGAATCCTAAAACTGATCCCTTGCATCAAAAGGGGGAAATGTGACTATAGCATGGCAACTTTTGATGGTCAGCATTTGATGGCGAGAAAATGTATCTACAACTTTTGCTATCGGGGTGGTGACCAACTGATGGCTCAGATTCTTGTATGAACGTTCGATCAAGTAAACCCTATACTTTGAAAAGCTTAAAAATTGCTCAGTCGAGAAATTTTTCTCGTCAGAAAACACGATGTTCAGAAATTGACCGCTTTCGGCTAAGCAAAGCAATTCCTTCGCTCTCTCAAGTCTAACTTGTTGCTGTTTCGTTGTAAGAGCATGCGTCTTTTGGAACTTGTAAGACTTCATCTTCAACTTATTTTTCAATATGCATTGGACGCTGCAATCGGGTATTATCAGTTCTTCAGCCATTTGATTAATACAGATTGATTAACATCAATTGGTCGTGGATTTCGTTCAAATTGCTTCTTCTCTTTTTGAAACATCTCAAATAACGTTGCAGTCTTTTGATGACCACCTCCATGGCGTTTTACGATGCTACCAGTATCATTATAACGAGTTATGGCCCGATAAACAAAAACTTTATTAACGTCGAGGTTATTTAGCTCACGAACAATTGCTGGTTCTGATTTTCCAGCTCAATATAAATCAATCACACTATTACGTTTCAATTCCATCGCTTATAATTTTTTTTCGCGTTCACTTTTAGCAAAATGCTTTTGTACGCTTGTAAATAATACTCATAAATTTGTCATTCAGCAAATTTATACACAGTTTATAAACAGCTATGGCAGCTGCAAAAATGGTCACAAGTTGATTACATTTTAAGTGCCGGACCCTGTATACCATATAATAGTAATCCCGATCATCATTAGGATCTATAAACTAGTCAAATTTTGGAGTTTTTTTGAGTGAAACAAGCATAGAATTACTTTCAAGTCACTTGACTATCAGGATTAGAATTACTACATGGCAATAGCAATGATGCAATTTTAATAGACATTTTTTCTAGGCCAGAGTCACGAAAATTTGCAGTTTCCCAATGCCTATTGAACTGCTGACGATCGTTGTCGGTTCCTTAGCATCGAAATTGATGGGTCTTCCAGAAAAATATAAAATTGAAACTGTGGGTGAAATACCAACAGGGTGAGTCAAATCTCGCGAAACGGCAAGTTTTGTGCATGAGTGTGAACAGAATAATGATTCACAGCAGTGACGATTGCTGTAAATTTTCAAGGTGACTTTGATGATATATTCGACAGGCTCCCACAACCGTCATTGCCCGCTTTCAGTCTTTGCCCTTATATCATCCTCGACAGTTTTGCGATAACTATGGTATCATATACGATGACGATGTCGATGTCGATGATATTTGCACAAAAAGATGGTTATTCCATCGACTCTAATCAAGAACTTTTTGCAATGGTATAGTATTTGAATAATGTCCAACTTACTCAGAATATTTCCAGAATGATTATCGATGTATATAAAGTATGTGATTTTTTTTCTAGGGAAACGGCAACATATTTGGTACGACTTGTGCTTTTCGCAAAATAGCATTGAGATCATTCTATTTAGAATATATCAGGTCGTTGCTAATCTATCACTGATTTCCCTTGAATTCTGTAAATGAAAACAACAATGACTTGTTCGATTCTAAATAGAATGACCCGATGTCATTAGGTTGTGTATTGTACTTTCACAATCATCTACAATATTCAGGCAGTTTCTTTTCGTGTCTTCCTGTAAGTGCGTCACCATCGCGTTCTCTCATCCAACACGCTGTCGGTGGTCGAACACAATTTGCCAGTATAATTTCATGTGGGATTTTATTGGTCCTCTTGATGTGGTTTGGACCATTTTTCGAACTTGTTCCAAGATGTGTTTTATCTGCAGTGATAGTGGTAATTATGCCATTCAGGGTGACAGGTTTTAGTAATAATTTTTCTTTGCTTTGGAAGCCGAGTTTTCACTTAATATATCTGTGAGCAAAACTCTTCGTAACCTGGTCTACAACGTGACGTAACATTAACAAAACTGTTACATAACGAGGAGTTACTTACCTTGAAGGATGACATATAATTGCTGTGCCTCGCAATGTAATATAACGATTTGTCGTAACACCGTTACATTGCAGTTATGCTAACGTATAAATAATATTAAGGCTACATAACAATTTTCGAACAAATCTCAAATTTGCATTGTTGTTACGTTAATGCAACATAATATTATGTCGTGTTGCAAAAACGTAAAGCGTGCAACATTTCAATTATAAAAAAGTAAATGTAAACGTTACATACTTCGAAAAAGTTATTACTTCATTGTTCTAACATCGTAATATGTATGTGATAGTGTTAGGAACCAGTTCCATAATGATACAGTAATATTGTTACATTACAGAAGCATTTCAACGTTATTTATCTGTTACGTTACATATCAGTAATTTTTATCTTCATAACTTTACTCTAACATTTTTAACATTTTTAGTAATGTTACCCCTGCGTTACATCACGTGTTATGTTCGTGGTCGACAGGGAACTTCTTATAGTCTTTATTGTATACATGTTAAAATCTAATACTTGTTGAGTTTACAAGATGTAAACTGTCGAAGTGTGTTCTTATTGTTGATTAACGCAGTAAACACATTTTCAAAAAAATTTATTTATACCAAATTTATTCAGGTGGCCTTGAAAGGTATGCTGATGCAAGCCAAAGAATTGAAAAAATTTATCCACCTCGGCAAGTACGACGGAATTATTTGGATCCTTACTTTATTAACGACGATCTTCATTGATTTGGACGTTGGCTTATTTACTGGATTATTAGCATCACTAATCAATGTTTTAGCATTGAGCATCAAACCATACGCTTGCCTGTTAGGCCAAGTTCCTGGAACCGATTTGCTTTTGGATATGAGTCGATTCAAAGATGTAATTATTTTTTGTCTAGGAGTGTAGACAACATAAATTTCGATCAAGCTTTTTTTTGACAGGATCTGTTATTTCACCAATTCCAAAATACCTGTTTCTTTTCTGCATAAATATATATATATATAAGGTCTAAAATTATATGTGCTATTCGAGCGAAACGATGCAGAAAATGAAAAACAAACATATAATTCGTTCAACACCTGCGAGAAATATGTAATTTCGCGGCCCTGTTGAGTGTTGGCGGAATCATAAATATCCTTACTGATGACGAGTAGCGTGGGCTACTTCTCCCAAGGTTACGGACAGAGGGTTAAGGAGTAAGGAGAACTCAATACAAAGTTTTATTATGACGCGAAAATCATTTGTGCCATTAATCTTGTACATTTGAAACTGTTTTTAGACAGTTTTACAACTAAAAACGGGATTTGGACGTATTTAAAATCTAAATGTGTAAGCGATTGATGGCGGCCATTTTCCAAGATGGCCGCCGTTGATTGATCAATGCATCGCGGCGGGCCGCTCATTTTCGCTTAATTTCATATTTCTCGCGGTGGTTGAACAAAATATTGTGTGCGTCGCGACGAGTGGTAGTAGGAGAATATTCCACTCGTGGGTTGTCGCACTCCCTACGCTCGCGTAACAAATTCCACACTCAAGGAATCTTCTCCTTTTCCCACTAGTCGCACAAATAGCTATTTTTTTGCACTTGCATTAACTTGGTGTCTTTCAAGGTTTAAGAGTTTGGTTTACCCTAGAAACATCGTTGTCCCCAAACTTTGGCGACACTTTGGGGACCATTGGCGACAGTTTGGCGACGAGCACGAAAGCATAGTTTTTGTCATATGAAACATTAATGCTGATTTCGTGACATCATATATCAGTTAAAAACAGTTACTTTGTTGCATTTTTAGCTATATTAAAACCAAAAACTTTATTTTTTTCTATTTTTTGTAATCATTCACGTTTTCGATAGCGAACTGTTATTTCGCGTATGATAAACTGGGGGACACCAAAGTCCTACCGACATTACCGACCCAAGATAGAACGTCGAAAATAAGCAGTACAGATTACTACTACAGATTTTAAAGATTTAGAAATTAAGGTTTAATACGTTATAAAAAATATTTTTCTACAAAGCTCTATCTTCGTTTTGACGTGACAATGCTTTTAAATATCATACCATGCTACATTTTTTACCTTTCTTTAAGCTGGAATGTATTTTTCTGTGTCGCCAAACTCCTCAGTGTCGCCAAAATTTGGCGACACTTTGGGGACCGATGTTGCTGGGGATTTTTCATAACGTACAAACTACGAATTCGAGGATTTCGTACATATTTCTTAATCTACCAAGTCCTCATTGTTATCAAACCCAAATTTCATGATCTAGATTATAAAATCCTTAAAAACGCTTTTCACCTAACTTGTTCACAAAGCTCATTTTCGTTCAACTTGGATTATATTATATTTTCTATAACTTTTTATAGGTGCAGGAAATCGATGGCTTGAAAATTTTTCGCTATTGTGGAAACATGAGTTACATGAATAGTCTTATGGTCAAGGAGTTGTTCTGCAAAACTGTGGGCATTTTTCCGGAGAAAATAATTCATGCACGCTCAAAATCTGCAAGACTAGATATATTTCAAGAGGACATCCGGGTGCAATGCATTATTTTCGACATGAGCGCGGTGCGTAGTTTTCAAAAAATCAAATTCCAACAGGTACGGGTTACAAAAGTCTTGAGACAGATTATTTCAACTGCGCATCAAAGGTATACTGGAAGTTGATGCATGCGGCTGCAACAAAGAATCATAAAAAGTGCAACAATGATACAACATACTGTCAAAAAAAGTTTTGTTCAATATTTGCTTTAGCAATGTAGTACTAAGGCAAGTTGCGTAAGACTATAGCCTTATTGAAAAATCATCAAGGAAGGAGATGGTCAATTTTTTTCAAAGACTAGTCAGCATCTCGAGCGACGATTTATCGAATCCTTAAGGAGTGTCCATCGACGTATAGAATGGACTGCTAGTCTGAGATGCGAGAGCCAGACAGCTGTAGAGAGAGAGAGAGAGAGAGAGAGCAATCAATCACGACATTGGTTCACGATTCAGGAACCAATCAGAAGACAGTCAGATAAGAGCAAACATAACTTTTATTCTTTCCCTCTCTTTCCATAGCCGACTGGATGCGCAGTCGTACAATAGCAGTCCATTTCTCTATGGTGATAGGAGTGTCATGAAGTAAGGAAAAATTTTTTTTGGTTCAAATTGAAAAGCTTTGAATAGGGAACTTGACGATTTTGCAAAAGTATGATCATTGTAAAGAGCATGGTTCATTTAGTATAAAATTTCTTATCCGGCAATTTTCACTGCAAAATTGGCCTTGCAATAAATAAATGAAATTCAAATTCATGTTTCTCGCGCCAAATCGTCGCGACTGTATCACGTGACCTCGTTCAACTCGTGTGACGTCACTATCCATATACTTCCAAAACACCGCTACTGTTTACGATGTAAAATCGATAGATCTTATAGTACATGGATTGCTCCTGCCTAATGTTCTCCATAGCTTGGGTTGTGCCAACGTCTGGATATGTTGCTTGGGCCAACTAGTCCCTGGTTGGCTCAAACGGCACTCGAAATCACCCGAGAAATTTCGAGCAATGATCAGGAGCGTAGTTAGAGGTGGTCCGTTTTGTGCAATTTATGTATGGATTTGTGTTAAAAAATGCAATTTCCGTATATTTGATACTAGTGAAAGAAACGAATGAAAATCATAACAAAATTTTCAACTAAACAGACGCAGCTACACATTCGCTTTTGTTAGTGTCGTTATTATTTTGACTACTGGCCACCGCCATATTGAAATTGGTCAGTGGCGTAACTACTTCAAAAAATCTTGTGTTGGGTGGGAATAGGGGGCCCCTCTCCCCTTACAACATTTATACAAAATTTTTCGAAATCTGGAACTTTGGGGGCCCCCAGATCTTGGAACACATGGAACACCGATAGTTACGCCACTGAAATTGGCCCAAGCAACATAGCCAGATGTTGGCACATGCGAGAACAATTGGCAGTGCAATCCATGTACTATAAGATCCATGGGAAAATCGCAGCGTTGACATAAAAACAGTAGAAAAAAAGCAAAAAAAAAATGAACTTACCGGGAAAAAAAAATATTCAATATGGTGTTTTGTGTCTTTGTGCACAAATACAGAACGAAAAAATCCCGAAAAAGTGTTCGCGAGTGTACCTGGATCAGATGAAATACGGGAAAAAGTTCTATGCCTCAAATCGGGTTTTAAAGAGTTCATAACAATTTATTATGATAAATTTATCATCATTATTTCATCTGAATAAATAAATATGCATAACGATTTTCCAATAAATCCAATTCAACATCACTTGATAAAGAAATTTATTTGTAATTGTAAAGATTATAATAGAAAATGTGTCAAAAATTTTAATGCAAAATGCATCAGTTCAAATTGCAAAATTAAATAAAATGAAATAAATAATAGTCATGACAATTGCGATATATATTTTATTTTGGGAATAATAGTAAATAAATTTTTTATATTAAAAATAATCAATATATGTGATGTGGGATGAGAAAAATTTGGGCTCAAAATAAATTTTGAGCCCAAAGTGTCCAAATCACCATAATCTGGGGAAGCTATTGTGTTCGAGTTCGATCATTTATTTTCCGACAACTTTTCAATTGTTCAGCGTAAGCGCTGGGACGAATTGTGTTTACATTGGATGAGTTTTTTGAGGCTCGAACTCGAACACAATAGCCCTCCCACAGCATAGCTCTTTGGGGCACTTGGGACCCAAAACTTTGAGTCGATCCAAAATAAACCTTACCGATTTTGCCGCTAAGCGGCGTTTTCTCATCCCATGACACATATTAGGAAAAATGAGAATTAATTCAGTGGTTTATGTTGTTTATGATATTCAATTTCAAACTTTTTATGTCAATATATTTTTTAGTTTCAAATTATAAAATTTATCTAGAAATAAAAATGTATTCATATTTATAAATGTTGATTGTATGCGGAATATTAATGTAACTACACAAAAAATGTAAAAGATAATAAAAAATAAAAAATGAAATATTTATCGGCTACAATTATTATTCGAAATCGTATTTGATCCCATTGTAAACAATCATTCCAACATATCTAGAAAACACAATTTTTCTTTAAAAAACATGCCTAAAAGGTTGTTTACAACGCAATCAAATACGATTCGAATAATAGTTGTAGACAATATTTTTTTCAATTATATGTTGGTATGGTAAATTTAAATGATCACTTATCATACCATATTGCATTGTGTACAAATGTCATACAAAAATTTTCGAATGTTGCCTTATTTCTGGTTGTTTTTCAGTAATTTGTCTCGAAATAACTGAAAAATAACCAAATGCAATGATTTCTAGTAATTTGGAAACATCAACATTGATTTTTGGGTGAGAAAAAATTTACCACCTGGTTACCACCGATCTAGGTGGTAGTTGGACTGCTAGGGGCAGTAAAAAAATTTATAGTTAGCTTGACTATAGATGAGAATACATACAATATATGAGTAAATTATTCAAATATTGTTTATGTATATTATTTTTTTGTTTTTTTATTCTTCAATTATTATCAGTTATTGATATAAATAAATAAATATACATAGATTTTTCTCCAAGTTCAATTCAATATTTACTGATGAAAAAATTTATAATAATTTAAAAAAATAATAGTCAATGTTAAAAAAAATTAATATGTGAATATAACTATACTATTAGATATAAATATAATCACATTACTATTAGATAAAAATAAAAAAAAATCAGTACAAATTACTTAGCATCATGTCATGAAATTTAATAAATTATAATAGAATAATATTACCAAATAGATTAAAATCATTATGATTTATAATACTTACTTTCATAGAGAAACAAGTATAAAATAGTCATTGCACAAGCAATTTATAAGCAAAATGAAATAATACTTACAATTATTTTCGAAAACGTTCAATCACTTGGAATAATAAAGGGAAGATTTTTAATTTTTTTCCTTGAGATGCTGCGCAATCTTCGCACGTAGCATTTTCAATTTTTTCTGTCAGTGTCAACAAATGACATTGACAACGTATTTTTTTGTTAATGGATAAAGTTGATTAATATTCGATGTTTTCGATCGATAAAAGGAATTTACAATATTGCTTATTTTACCAGCCGTATTTCGGGTGCATAAAATCGGTCATCATTTGCGATGAATTCCACCACCATAACAACGTCAATCGCGGGCAGATTCGTTGAATCTGCTTTTAAGAAGCCTGGTTCGATCATATTTTATCAAGATGATTCAAAGAATCTGATATTAATTGAAAAATGGTAAAATACACAAAAAAAAAAAGAAAAAAAAAACTATTCCAATGCTTGCGTGCACTCGTATATGGATAGTGACGCCAATCGCACGTCTGCCAATCATAGGTTGATTCTCCCGAGCAACGCGGGAGCCCGAAAATTTTAAACTCTCAAACTTTACTGAACAATTTCAGCACATGCAAATCGAAAAATTCTTTTTGCATCGTTGTTCAAAAGTATGTACTATCATTTAAAAGAAAAAAAAAAAAATTAAACTTGATTTCGAGTCAAGTTCCCTATTCCCTTTAATTTGATACCAGTATCATGAAAATCGATCAAGCTGTTCTCTTGCAATCGTGTATACCGTTTATCTTTCCGCAGAGCACATGGTCGATTTTAAGCGTTAAGATCTTGAATGAGCGAAAATATTTTACCAAATGAAAAAATGTAACATTTTAAAATTAAGTCCTTATACGTACGAAATTTCAAGTTTTTAACTTGCAAACTTTTTTTGCAACCACGCGCAAAGATTCAGTATAATTTTGACCGTTTATATGATGATTTCCCCTGAATGCCAAAAGATGATGAGCCACTGATCAGGCTACAGGGACACCCGATCGAGAATTTTTAGGGTACGTTCTCTTTTGATTGGTATACGACGAATGGCAAGCAAAAACCAAACGGTAATTATCAAGTAGAAGGACAAGGAATTTAAAACAAGCTGATATCATATCTGGCATATGGGTCATCGAAGATAATGGCCCGTTAAAAATTCTGTAAAAATTTATTTCTGAAGATTGTGATAGAAACTAAGGGCAGTGACAATGAATGTTCATTTATTTTATTTATTAACAAAGGCCATTGCTCTTTGAATCTGTCTCAAGACTTTTGTGACATCCGTTACATAACTGACGACTGCAAAAAATTTTGATGTAAAAAAAATTATTTATAAAGTTGGACACAGTTTTCCTCAAAAGTATAATACTGAATAAATTGAGTCCACTTGAAATGAGATTTAAATGTTGTTGGAGTAGCTGCAAATGGAAAATATTAGAAAATACAATGGAGGCAAAAAGTGCTTATTGATAGTCATCAAAGACTCAATTATAAGCAAAAAATAATTTGGGTGTTAGTTGAAAATTTAATATTGTACGAAATTAAAAAAAAAAAATTTTACAGGTAGCTTTCATTGACCCAAGTGGTGTTGTCGCCCTGCAACGTCTCGTTTCCGAATTCGCCGACATAGACGTATCAATTTACCTTGCCGGCTTTGCGAACACTTCGCCGGTTTTCGAGTCGATAATGACATGCGATTTGTATGAAAATGAGAAGTGCCATTTTCAAATTTTCGCAACTGTGTTGGACGCCGTGACTTTTTGTGAACGTAAGCATATTTTCAGTAAAAAATAACACATTCGTTACTTTTTCGTTCGGCAAACGCCACTCTTCAAAAATTGTACAAAAAATCAAATGTACTTATACGTTAAATTCTTGACAAATAAAGCATTTTCTTTTTGTACGGATCTATTGAAAAAATATTTTCCACTTCCATTCAAACTTTTTCATTAGATACCTTGTGAAGAGAAAGATATCCCAAATATTTTCATTGTTTCCAAAGTGTTTTTTTACTCGTGCATTCCGGAATAAAGGGTAGAGAAAATCTCAGGTTTTGAAAAAAAAAAAAGAAAAATGAAAAAACTTGTAAATGGATAGAAATTCGGTCAAACATTTTTATTAGATCGCAGCAATTTTTTCTTGGAGAAAAAATGATCAGATGCTTCAGTACCACGGATATTATACTCTCATGATTTCTCATACGGTTGAACAATTCAACTTTCCATATATTTTTTTAGCTTACAAATTCATAAAATAAAGATACATACAACTTCTTTCAATATATTTCTTTTCATATCAGATATTTCGTATATAAATAACAATATATTTCCTCTCAATTGACTACTCAACGCCTTGAACATTATTACTTAGTGGCAGAAGAAAATTGTTGGTTTATGCATTCGCGTTACAATGAAAACTCGGAGAACATCATAGCAACACTTCGCTTTTGAATTTCTACATCAAGGCATGAAACAATGAAAAGTCAACCTTCCTATTCAACATAGCCACCATTAGTATACGCTCATTTAACACCTGACGGAAGTGATCATTCGTAAAATAAATCATCTTCTATGGAAGTAATGCTAAATAAAAGAAAAGGTACAACCTATGCTAATCAAATTTTTTAATCGAGGATTTGCATTAAGAACACGATCACTTCTGAATAAGTTTTTCGTCTACCACGGTTCAAATGTAATTAAAAAATATTAAAATGTAATTGTCAAGTCTGAAAATTTGAAAAACTGCTCTTTCGCTAATAAAATACAATAGAAAAAAAAATTAGAATAGCCGTCCGTTCTGAATAGTAATCCATAGATATGGAAATAAAAAACATGCATGTCCTTATTTGTATTATAATTAAGCTGAAAAATTCTCATTCTCATTTATAGTTACATATTTACGTATCACAAACTGAAGTAGTTTTCGCCAAGAAAATATCTAACTGGCTCATTAATGTAATCAAAAAACGGGCGTGTCATACATATTAAAAATTCCATTGTTTAAAAGCACATTACCTTTTTGTACTTTGAATCTGTGCACAAAATCATAGCTGGTTTAGAAACTGTTCGTAATTAACGCTCTTCAGTATCAGAAATTGTAGAAAATGTGGGGACTAATAAGGTTGTTGATCTTAAATTGATTTTTTCCAGAAATCGATCTTTTTGATGCGATTCTTTTCTTGACGAGCAGATCGATCTTCGATCTTTTTTTGCGAGATCGGGAAAAAAAGATCACTATAAAAAAATCGCTCTATAATATGTAATTGAAAGTTTTATTTTTAATAAATAATATGTTCTTCAGTTTTCTATATTGTTTACGACTTTTTTACTAACATTTGATTTAGAATATTGTGTGTTAAATTGTTTTTAATTTTTTTTTATATTTATTATTATAAATATAAAAATGCTGTTAAATATAAATATATTTGAAAATATGATAATCCGTAACATAAAATCATAAGTGCTCAGATCACAGCACAGACTCCCGCCCGGGAGTGCAGAAAAAAACGGTAAAAAAATTGATGGTCGATCTTTTAACACGAAAGTTCACGATCAAATTCGTTCTTATTTATAAGGTTAAAAAAAGATCGATTTTCGATCTTTTTAATCATGAAGATCGCGATCGATTTTGATTTTTTTAAAAGATCAACAACCCTAGGGCTATGAGATCTCGCCCAAACTGAAAATGGCGTCGGATACTCGACTTAAAAGGCCTATTTATAATGCAGCGTACAGTAACGCACCATTGGCACGGGTTTATTTTGTCAGACGGCGAGTTTGGTAGAAAGGGTTTTTCCAAAAAAAAAAACCTATCCCACATAATTTCGCTTTTCTCCTTTTTTCTTTTAAAGCGAGGTTTTGTAGGTTAGGTTTTTTTATGAAAAAATAGATCGTGCTACGCCATTCATATACGCTGTATTGAAAATAGGCCTTAAGGTGACTCGGAACCTACTGTAGTGAGAGAAAGACACATAGAAAGAGAACCGGTTGAGAGGAAGGAGGACGAAAAGACAGTGTCTTCCGAGTCTCTTCAAGCCGATAGCCAATGGGTAATATACTCTCGCAAAATGCTTGAATTCACGAACTGCAATTTTACCGAGTCAGCAAACTTTTTACAATTAACAAAACTTATCAACACTATCAAAAATTTTTTTTTTTTAAGCTTGTCTTTTTTGAAAAATCTCTAGTATACCTCAGTTTTAATAGTTTCACTGTATTTCCCAAATTTTCCACAATCCAAAAAATTTATGTACACTTTTTAAAAATCTACAAATATTTTCAACTGTCAAGAATAATTGACAGTTAAAGATTTTTGACATTCCATATGAATGTGTCTAACTTGAAATAATTTTTATATTTTAAAACATTGCTAGTTTTTTTAAATTTGAAATGAAAAATAGAAATAACATCATCGTGAATATTCTCAAGAAATATGATAATGAATAGATAGAATAGTATACAAAATTTATAAAGATTTTTCGAAATTCCACAAATTTTTCAGGTTTTCTGGAATATCAATTTTTTGAGCTTTTAATTTTCCTAAATTTTCAAAATTTTTAAAATAATAAAAGCGATTCAAAACTTGATTAATTTTATAAGAATTTCCAAAAGTAATCAAAATTTTTTGTGATTCTCTAATACTTTTTAGGTTTTCCAGCGTTTCATTTGATAATGAAAAAGATATTATCGTTATATTTTTAATAATTAAAATAATAAACAGTATTCATAAGATTTATGACTATTTTCTCAAATCCTCCAAATTTGGCAAATTTGAAGATACCCAAAATTTTTATTTTCAAATTTTCTGAAAATTTATAAAACTTATAATACGAACTACCTTTCTGTTCCGAATTTGATAAACATTTCTCTAACCTGGCCTATAGAGAATTTTCTTCTATTTCTAAAAATTGTTTAATTTTTTTAGGTATTCATTCAAAAAATGTAAAAACAGTGTCATGCATACTTCGAAGCAATATAGATAATAAACATAATCTAAAAAATTCACAAACACTTTCTCAAATAATATAAATTTTTCGAATTTTGAAAAATAATTGACAATTTTTACAACAATATACTATTTACGTAAGAACTGCCATAAGTTCCACGATTTTTGAGTAAAGGAACCTTGAACATGGAAAAATCTGTTTGCGCCTTATTTTCTGCAAATTAACCAGCCACCAGACTTGCATCTAAAAAAACCAGTCGAGTTGGTCAAAAACCGGCCACTTGACAACCTAAGTTGTTTTTCAAAAAAAATTTGACTGGCAGAGGTTGTTTCTCACTTTTTTTGATACTATCCCGCCAGTGAACAAACGAAAAAATTATGAGATAATGTTAATTTTTACCCGTAAGATTACAACAAAAAATTACACATGCTCTTATGCATACAATATACTGTTATTTCACGAAGTAGACTCTCACTCAGTGTCTAAAATCCAGTAGATATATAGATTTCCAAAGGTTGCTTAATCGTTTGTGTCAACACCATCAAACATTTAATTTGGAAGCGTGCTTAAACATCTCCACGATTTCCTATTTTTAAAATATGATGATTTAAAACAACTATTACAAAAAAGTTGCAAGTGATTTTCAAGTGTAAAACCGTTTCGCCAAACTTGAATGACTGATGTTATCGAAATCAAAGGTAGCATATTTCTTCACTAGTGTAGGAAAGTTCTTTTTAACGAATCTGAGCGTTGTAATCAGATGGGTGAAAAAAAACCGTTCCACGCTAGTTAAGAACGATGCTTTATTTAACAATGTGTGGAAAAGTAGCCTTTTTCACACGGCGTTGAATAAACTCTCTTCAACAATTGCGAAATATTGTTTAAATGTTTCGCTGCTAACTGAAATTCAGGGAAAAGTGTTACACATAAAAGACTTGCAGGACTTTTTTCTGTTCGATGAACTAACCATTTTCGAAAGCATTCGTTTTTCTCACAATGGACCGGAATAGTTAAATAACAATCAAAATTGACTAGCGCGGCCGATAGAATGGCCTTTTGAGTTCGTTAACATGTATGCCTTGCTAATGTATCTAGAATCGCACAACACAAATTGTGGACGTTGGACCTTGTTGACGTGCTTGCTTTCTTCATTTCCTCTTTCTCCAATCTGTGCAAAATTTCTACTCCACCCTCGCTCACGAGCATTTCACAGTATCTTTTCGCTGTAATCAATTTTTTTCAATGCGTATGTATTCGAACGTTTCCATTTGAATAATAGACTTTTTGCATGAAAAACCAAAATGTGTTTTGACACTTTCGGAGAACTGTATTGAAGAAAACGTAATTCAAAAATAATGCATCCCTGGCGGAATAGAAGCGATTTTATAAAATTGCTCAAAGTCGTCTAAAATCACTCATATGAAACAAGTGGCAAAGCGATCGGAAAAATTCGAAGAAAATACTTTGCCATTCAAGCTTGCATGATATTCAAAACATTCAGGTGATTTCGCCGCGAGAAATAACATTTGAATAAACTTCAATAACAATTTATAAATGATGCGTTTGACAGGTGAAACTACTGTCGATAATGTCGCCTTCTATGCAAAGAAAGTAGCTTTTCTTAGGCATCTGCGTTATCGACGAAAATTTTTTTAGCGAAATCGTGCTTAATACCACAACAAAGTGGAATTTTGTAATTGGTACTGTATATTGACCTTGAAAACTTGTTAAAGTGTGGTTGGAACGTCAGTAATGAGAGATATTTTCCATTTACTACAAAATTTTATTTTTTAGCCATGCTAAAAATGTTTAGCCATACGAAAAATGTGCATTACTTTTCGAGAGTCCAAAACACTGGTCACGGGAAATTCAAATTACAATCCTTTCGTTTTAAGAAATGTTAGATCTACTTTTATAACTGCAATAACTGATTCCTTAATAATTTTACACTTGAATAATTTAAAAAAAATTGCGATAAAATCGACTACTGACATTCGTTATATCACTGCGATTTTAAATTATTTTCGTGACTGGGTTTATATAAAGTGGCAATTGATGTGATTTTATTATTATTCATTAATCACTTTTTATCACCTTTTTTACGATGAAATTTAGCAGACATAATTAAAAAAAAAAGGTTTTTACATGGTGATATTAGTAAGAACTCAATTTCGGTCGGTAACAGTAGGTAGAATACAACCACAAACGCTGGTTGCGCATGGCAAGAACCGCGGTGGATGAAGAAGAAAAATCTCTTAAACCAATGACATAATAAATATGTTTGACATTTACTTAAATATAATTGTTGATTGCGTTAAAAATATCGAAGATTTTTTTTTAGCAAAGAATCAAAATATATCAAAAATAAAATTGTATAGTCATACAATAGAAAATTTTAGGAGTTTTGTACAAAGATATGTTAGAGCGATTACAAGACGATTTTATATCATCGCTACAACCTCGCTCGGAATTCCGCCAGAGATCACAAACGATGGGAACGTTGGCAAAAAAATTATCAAAAAGACGCTCTTTCTAAAATGATTTGAAAAGACTTGAATATGGCGCCATTACCCGAATGACGTGTGACGTCAGTTCTGAAATCACATACACGGACGCTAGGCACATCATCGCACATTTCAGAATTGACGTCATATCGCACATCGGATATGCTCGGCAGATTTCGGATCGTTTTCGGCAATTTGAATTTCCATGATTTTTAAAAATTTTTTTCTAGGTCTTACAGACTTGAAAAAAATCGGGGAAAAAAGTAGTATGTTTTTTAAGACATTAACTTTTATTTTAAAATATTTCCAAAATATGTGCAAAATTTCTATTGTTATTACTTTCCACAAATCACATAAAATTTTAGTATCACGCTTTTTACTGTTTGACCCATTAACATTTTATTGAATTTCGACCAATAAACGTATAAAGTTTTGCGTTTAACATCAAGCAAAATCCCCCCCTCCTCTCCTCCTCCTACTTGAGGAACCCGGGCGGACTGCTCTCCTCCCCGCCCTTGATCCACTACTGGTTTATTTTCTTAATTTAGGAAATTAATGTCGTCGAAAATTTAGAATTTCCAAATGTCAAGCCGTCAAATACGCAAGATTTCTTTCCAACGTATTACACCCCAGTAAACATTCATGTCATGTGATATCATGACGTGAAATGTCACGTCTTGACATCTCTTTAGTGGTGCAGGGATTTCATTTCTGACAAGTGAAATCACTGTGCTAACAAAGGGATGTCACGACGTGACAATTCACGTTATGGCATTACATTGACATCAGGAACGTTTGTTGAGATCACCATCATAAATATAAAATGAGCAAAGAAACTCACGATTTTTGCTACAAACGTGATGTATGGCCCAAATCGCCCAAAGTCGCACCGGATAAGCGTCTGCGCAAGAAAGCAAAGGAAGAAAAGGCTTGAAGCTGCGATAAGCAACCATTTCTCTTTGCGGTATTTCCCAAGTCGATATTGCGTTCTCAAGTTGCTCAAGAAGTCGAACTCTTTTGGGTTTCAATGTTTCTGAAGACCAGAGGCAAGTGTCGCTGAGCAGATGGGCAGCCACACCAGCAGCGAAGTATGAAACGTCAATATACGCAGAATCGAGTAGAATCGACAGCATTTTCAAAAAATGACGCTGCATGAGACGTTTCCTTAAATAGTCAACCTGCCAAACCACCAAAAAGTGTTTTTTTTTTTCGTCGAAACCTTCCAAGAATCTTTTTACGTATGATTTTAATTATTTAAATCAAAATAATACGAAAATTAAGCTTTACACCTACAAACCTCGGCAATATTATTTAAAAGCCCCAAGACTTTAGTTTCGATAGAAGATTCACCAACGAAACAATCCAAGACTTCGAGAAATAGCTTCGTCCCACCAGAGGTTTGCATCACGACTTTACAAGTTGTTGAACTTTCATCGGTTAAATTCCATAAACAGCTGAGAGTGAACTTGAGGCAAATGTCTGATGATTTACTTTCCACCTTTGACCGCACCATGTGTACCAACTTAAGCATGTATTCTGGGTTTGAACCAATCATTGAGGTTTCCACTGTCGTGATTCTTGCTGCGAGTATCGAGCAAATAGCCACGGACATTCGGTTCATAAACTGATCATCGAAAGCTGATAAACAATTCATTACCAATCGCGTACACCTAAAAAAATTTTGGTTTATCCATAGAGATGATAAAATATGTCAATGCAATAAAAGTACATAAGCAAACTGGTCTAGCAGTGGCAAATGTTTTTATTTTTAATAATAGATTTTAGGAATTCAGTTCGTAAAGTTCAATTCGGAGCAAGTAAGAAGATTTCATTTAAAACAAGAATATTACGATGTGCGACAAAATTCATCACGTTGATATGGACTTTGACAGCTGACTTATTCCACGCCAAGCGTTACACCAGATTTCAAAAAAATTCGTGGAATCTCAAAATTTGCAATGGATTGTTAAGTTTACGCGATACTCAAGTCGATGTGTGAATATTAGCCCTCAATATCATGATTTGTAAAAGTTATGAACAATCAAACTTTTTCGCACTGTCAAATTTACCTATATTTGTCAAAAGCGACGTCCTGCAAAATCCTGTCACTGCATAATGTCAGTAAAGCATTTTTTTGTAACTGATAGTGACTTGGATGCGATTCCATGGCAGTCAATGTCAAATTGACAATTTGAGAAAGAAGCGTGGAATGAATTTTCGAAGCAAGTTCATCCTTAGTGAGTTTGTAGAGACAAGCAGTCGCAGCTGTTTGAACTTGCGATATTTGAGGATGGGCCTTTGACGCGCTAATGATTAATTTTACAATATCATCCCTAACTTGGCTATAATTCCGCGTTAACCGAAATAAACTGTACAAGCATTTTTGCACGTAAAGGTGGCGGTTTGGGTACCTGTAAAATGACAGTGTTTTTTGGTTACATTGTTAAATACAATTGATAATTTTGTAGAATGTATACCTCTTTAATGCTTCTAAAAGTTGCGACTCTGTGGCTGTACCGCTCACCTGAAGAATGTTTGTTTGTCAATCATTACATTGATCTATTCAAAATTAGTAAAAATCATGAATTGGGTAAAACGATAAATGTGACGTTTGACGTTATAAACAAGTCAAGAGTAAAATAATAGTTTAATAATTCAATAAGTTGGACTAGAATAATAAGGAAATTTGGACATTAAATTAGATGGACGTTACGGTTTGAGCCTTGTAGTATTCAACAAAAATTATGCACTTACCACCAGATTTGGTTTATAACTTTTGTTCAATTGATTTACAAAACTATCTTCATAACAATTCTCTAAATGTACGAGGCCAAGGAATTCTAAATTTGGATGGACATCAATGAAATTTCTCAAGTCTTCTGTTTCCACGTCGTCTCTGCCTGAAATAACAAACAAGTTTTGACAAATTATCATATTATTGCTCGCATTTTTCACATCAAGGCGATCAAAAAACTTGCGTTTATTGATTTTTAGTTTTTCTGGTTCTGCAGAACTTGATTTGCGTTTTCAATCATTCTTTTGGACCACTTCCATAAAAAAAACCATCATTTTTATTACAACACTTTCAAAAAATAGTCATTACAAGACAAGAAATTCAAAAAGTAAAAACTTTGCAGTTCACATTTCATACATTTGGATCTCTAAAATATGAGTAGGTATATAAACCATAAAATGTAATTTGTGAACAAAAACGGTATCGAATAATTTGATAATTTTTCGAATCGAAAATACTCTTACCTGATATGTCCAAGCTGATCAGCGGAATTTCACTTATTGCTTTTAGCAACCAGCTTATTTCCATTTTCTCCATTTTTCGTTCCCCTGAGATGTCGAGATGCTTCAACGTCGTAATTTCCCGCAAAACAGACCAACTAGTTATTTGCAAATTGTACATTATCAAGGTTTTCAACCGGCTCTTGCATCTCAACAATGGTGTTATGTCATCGACTCTCGTGGACGAGATATTAAGGCTCTCCAAAAGAGGTAGATCCTGCGCGACAATTTCCAGGCCTAAACTGTTGAAGTCAGTGTCGGAAACATTTAAAGTCTGAAGAGATTGCAATTTGCAGAGGGATACAAGCACGCAATATCTGTAAGGGATTCAAAAACATTGATTATCAGAGACTTGTTTTTCCACATTGCGACCCTGGGAATAATTTATTCTCGTTTCAGCGAGAAACATTTTTTCTACCACATTTATATCAGGGGTTGTGCATAAAATACGTCACGTTCTTTGAGGGGGGGGGGGGAGGGGTTAACCGTGTTAGCTGGCCGCCTAAAGGACATGCGACCAAGGGAAGAGAATCCTAGCCTCGGCGACGGTTCGAACCTGGAAGTCGCGTGTTACATGTGCGATCTCTTGACCTCCACGTGGTGGCGGCTGGGTCACGCTAAGAAAGAGCTCTCGCTTGAAACCGATACTGTTAAAGGGACGCGTCCCCAGAGCCATGCCTAATCAATGCATGGACTCATACCCAGATCAGTGTCAGAGTAATGAAACTAGCTGGTTTCGTCTAACTCATCGGGGTGCATCCCGGGTGTTGGTATACACATTTGCCTTCGCCCATGAGGATAGACCCAGTCAACGCGACTACCGGTAGGTGGGCACGATGGCGATCGTACCGGAGCGCCTTTCTGCCGGTACGACACTCTCATAATACTGGGGCCGCTACGTAGGGTGATATACCCAATGGGCCAGGCGCGCCCTGCGTAGCTCACTTGAATGTGATGGTTGTTGCTCTCGGGCAACTCAGAACTTCCTTAACCGTGTTAGCTTTTTCTCTTTTTCAAAATATATTTTTAGAAAAGGGGGTCTAGTGTAGTTATTACACCAAGGTCGACAATCGATCACCCAAGTCAAGCAGCGGTATCATTTGCCACAACTTGGGTGGGGGTGACAGTTGCCTCGGATAAAAGAGGGGGGGGGGGGGAGAGGAAAAATTGACGAATTCTTCTCGATTGGATTCCTTAGGACAAAAATCGAACTTCCCTGCTCTATTTTATGATGACAGCAGAAGGGCTTGGTTGAGAAGTCTGCCAGAACTCATAACTGCCTACTTGCTGCAGCATTTTTCATGGTTTCCCCCATGGGTTGATAAAGCTTAAGTTGAAGTGAATACCAGTAGGTTATTGTAAAGTCAGCCATGCAGGCATACATGTGACAAGAGAAAAGTAACTGGGTATACAGGGAACATACAGATTACAAAAAAGAAAGGAAAAAGAGTGGTATAAGACTTAAAGGCCCATCGAGTGAAGTGTGTAACCACCAAAAATGAAAGTAAATAAAAAATTTTTTGCTGCTTGTTTACTCTGCTTTTTTAATAATTTTCATGAACGAACTAAAAGAAGAAGATATGAAATCATTAATATTTCACAGAGCAAATCGTTTGTCTCCTTATTTTGAGATGTTTCCCATTTTTTTTTTTTCTACAAAAATGAACAATTTTTCTGAATCGTGACAGGTCTTTTAACCGGTCAAACTCCTCTCTGCATACATTTCCAGTTTAACATAAAACAAGGAAGGCAAATAAATTTTTTTTACACCTACATCTACAAGTATTCTGACCTTGAAAAATCGATGAATTTTCCTCGAGCAATATTCAGTGACCTCAAGTTTTGCAAACTCCAATCGCTCAGACACGAAATTAGTTCATTAGGTGCTATTTTCAATCCATTTATTTCTAAATCGACAATTTTGTGTTGCTGCATGACTTTAAGTCCTTTGATTGTGAGGTTCGATGCATCTTTCAACCTCACATACCTGCAAAACAAGATAAATAACAACAACAAAATTGTGGAATAAGTTGATTTAGTAGTAAGGAATAATGTTAAAACTCAGTTAATGAAAATTATTTACTTCAACCGAGTGGTCCTTGCATCGAATAGACCTATGGTCAGATCAGACAAGACTCTTTTTTCGCACAAATTGTATAACAAATTTTCCGATATTTCCGTTGGTAAAAACGCGTCAGGATCTTTGAACATGAGCTTTGTGGAAACGTTTGACGAGTCGCTGTTCGTCGATGATGAAGATGGTATACTCTTCGAACCCTTGCATGTTTCACTACCACTGTCATCATCGTCATCTACAAAAATGAATTCTCTTCAAAATTTTATTCCCAACTACAAACTCGAATTTTATCGCACTAGTTTTTTTGCACCCGGAATCTCTTTGCTGATTTTGACTCATTTATTCTTCTTCCCCCTCTTCCACACCCTTGCCAAGTGACTACAACAAGAGAAAAGTAGAAACCCTTTGAGGGCAAGAAAAAACGGGTTTCCAGCGATAAAATTCGATTCGCGTAAGTAAGAAATTCCGAGTTTTGAGTGTAATTCATTTTTTTTCGTATTAAACCTACCGGGTTTGGAACAAGTTCGAGGAGAGTTTGTTGCAGATTCTCCCGAATCCCCAGATCGAACTCGACAGAGTGCCAGAACATTGTCGCAGATGAAATCTACACAGACTTCCTGTAAACTTCGAGGCGATTCGAACATTTCATCAAGTTCGCATTCCTCGTTTTTTCACAAGTTTTTCCGTGTTTATTATTACTATTTCTTAATAGTACAATTTTGGTTATTCGGAATTCGTTTGCTGAATTTCAACTCCTGAAATGAGACATTTTTTAGATAGTATTTTAAAATCTGGTTGGATTTTGACCATTGCTTTTAAGCGTCTTAATCAAATTGGAACTGATCATTGACCATTACTTGAAAGAAAGTAACTGTTTTCATTTTCTCTTGCGTTTTTTTGCATAAAATTGAGCACTGTTTAAAAAGAAAGGGTATTCAGTCTGACATTGGGACTCACGTGTATTGGGTCTAGCTATCGAGGAGAATTTAATGAACCTAATATTCGTGTAACCATTTTGGGACTTTGGTTATAGCGACGATCGGGTGTGGACGTGTGTGAGAGTAGCGGTTGCGTTTTTGGGGATTTGGGCGAATAATTTTGTGACAGTGGAGGAAAAAGGAATGCGTGGGAATTTTGGATTTTTGCGGGGTTCGTGGGATTATTCACGTTTGTAAAGAGGAGGGATTTTTAGGTGAGTTTTTCCTATTTCGTCGTGGAACGGGCAGAGTGAGGTTAGGATGCCAAGCCTTGGCGGAAGGGCGGAAGGTGTGTGTGTGGGGGGGGAGGAGGAGATGGGGGGGGGGGGGCTTCAGACAAGGAATCAGAGGGATTTGAAGAGGATGTTGGAAAAGAAAAGAACTGTGTACGGGAAGGAGGTGAAAAAGGTTCACCGAGAAACCGTTAGGGCTACGTCCTGCGACAACAATAATATTGCTTAAGTAGGAGTAATTTACAGGTTATGGCAGGAATCTGACGAGATTGCTTAAGCAAGAACAGCTTGTGCTTGTCACAGGCATAAAAAAGTGCTGCAGAAAGCTTAAAATGCTTGCCACAGGGACAAGTATTGTAACGGCAACAGTAGATGGCGTTACAAGTACTGCATCTATGCGCACTATCATTCTTAGACGATTTATGCTTTGTCAGTGTTAGAATATATGGGAAATTGAGGGCAGAGGGAGAGGAGAAGGGGGTGATAAAATTTTAATAGGAGAGTTTGAGGGGTGAGATGAGGGGAGAAATTGAAAAATTTCGTGAGAAGAGGACCTGTGTGAAGAAATTGAGGGAGGAGTTAGGGGAGAGAGAGAGGATTTTGGATGGAAAATCGTTTATCTGATAAACAGAATGCGGGAATTCGAGGAGAGAGAAAGAGAAGGAAAGGGAGCAGAGAGAGAAGGGGAAGAGAAAGAGAGGATTAGAAGTTGGGAAGACGGTACGTGGTCAGTAAGGTCAGTAAGGGAGGGATCGCTCAGAAGCGCGGCAAGTTTGAATTAATGGGAGACCGAGAGGTTAAAGATATTGCTCTTGGAGAAGGATAGGGAAGAGAGGAGGAATAATGTGGTGATGAGGGGATTCGGTAGACAAATAGGGATGAAAAACTTGCAGATTGAGAAATGTTTTAGGGAGAATCTATAGACCTTATAATATACATGGACTGAGCTGTCAGGCTGAGAAAGTGTGCCAGCATGATTTGGCCATAATGTTAAAACGAAAATGGCGTCCTCTGTGGTATGAGCTGTTTATTTTATAAAAATAGAATAAAATCGTTTTTCAAAGTGAAAGTTACACCAAAAAGGGTAAAGAATCAATAGTCATTTACTTTACCAGGTGTACTCCTAAGTAATTTCCGGTTTTTTCAATGGATGGCGTTCTGTTTTGTACCGCTGTTGGTAACACATACCATATGTCATTTTGTTCAGTCATATCGAGTGCTTGAACTGCGTTGACATTTTCTCGAAAAAATCTTCCAGTAAGTTTTTATTGCGCTTCAAAAATGTCGAATTTTGTACCGAATTTTGAGCATATGCGCCATGCATTGCTTTTCATATTCAAGCAGGGGAAAAAAGTATCCGAGAGCCACTGTGCGCTTGTGGAAGTTTATGGTGATCGTGCATTAACACTTCGAACATGTGAAACGTGGTTTCGACAGTTCAAAAATGGAGATTTCGACCTGAACGACGCCGCACGCTCCGGCAAGCGAAAATCGTTCGATGACGCCGAATTGCGAGCATTATTAGATGAAGACAACACGCAAACGCAACGACAGCTTGCAGATGCGTTGGGAGTTCAACAGCAAGCAATTTCCAAACGTCTGCGAGCCATGGGAAAAATTCAGAAGTGTGGAAAGTGGGTGCCCCATGAACTGACCGAGAGACAAATGGAGAATCGAAAAGTGAACTGTGAAATGCTGCTTCGACGATACAAAAGAAAGTCTTTCCTGCATCGTATTGTTACTGGTGATGAAAAGTGGATTTTCCTGGAGAACCCTAAGCGCAACAAATCGTGGGTGAGTCCAGGTGAAGCATCGACATCGACGGCACGGCCAAATCGTTACGGTCGGAAGGTCATGCTGTGTGTGTGGTGGGACCAGTCCGGTGTTATATACTTTGAACTGCTGAAACCTGGTGAAACTGTGAATGCCGTTCGCTACAAACAGCAAATGAAAGATTTGAGCCGAGCCATTGTGGAAAACCGACCAGAATATCAACAACGACAGAAGAAGGTGATTTTGCTCCACGACAAAGCGCCGTCGCATAAGTCGAAAGTCGTTCGTGACACGCTGAAAAGGCTCAAGTGGGAAGTGCTTGATCATGCGGCTTACTCACCAGACCTGGCGCCATCCGACTACCACCTCTTTGCCTCGTTGGGCCATGCCCTTTCTGAGCAGCGCTTCGACTCGTACGAAAATGTACGAAAATGGCTCACCGAATGGTTCACCTCCGAAGGCAATGATTTTCACTGGCGTGGTATCCACAATTTACCAGAAAGGTGGGAAAAATGTGTAGAAAGCGATGGAAAATACTTTGAATAAAACAAAGGTTACGGTTTTTTTTGGAATTATGTGTTTTACTTGCAAAAAAACCGGAAATTAATTAGGAGTACACCTGGTATTTGTGGAAGTACAAAAAAGAAGCGAGAGGAAACATTTTTGTCACTCAGGTACAGTGGCGGACTAAGTACTTGTGAGGCCCGGGGCAGTCCTGACACATAAGCGTTCAGAAAAAATGCATTTAAAATACTGTTACCTATTTTTTATATTGTAATAAATGTTTTGTGGTTATTTATAGATCGAAAATATAATTTTCTAAAAAAAAAATCAATTTATCGCTGTACCTGAATGACGTAGAGCGCAGGCGGTAACCTGCCGGTCCTGGTTAGCATTATGGTCAAATCATGTTGGCACATTCTCGTCAATGGAACGGTATAGGCAGAGCTTAGTCCATGTATACTATAAGGTCCATGGGAGAATCCAAGAGTGGAATGCAAGGTGGCAGGAAAAAGGATAAGTGGAGGTGCAGTGATGGTGAGATTGGAAAATTGGGAACAAAAGAAGGAGGTTATGAGGAAAAAAGGCTTATTGAGGGAGTCCGATGGGAAATTCTAGGGTATTTATTGACACAGACAGGACATGGGAGGAGAGGAGGGAGCAGGCCGAAATGATGAAATGAGCAAGGGAGAAGAGGATATAGGGGATTTATGTGAAGATAGTAAAGGGGTATGTGTGGGAGGATGACACTTGGAGTAAGTGGGAGGAAGCTGTGAAGGAGGTTTATGAGGAGGGAGGGCAAGAGGGGGAGGCAGGAAGAAAAGTGGTAGAGGGAGTGGGGGATGAGGGAAATTTTTAATAGGAAGAGACTGGAGGGGAAAGAGGAAGGAACAGAATGAGGATAGAAGGGGGAAAGGGGAAATGAAAGTGGGGTTTTGGAATGTAGCGGGTTTTTTGGGGGAAATTGAAAGATAGGGAGTTTTGGGAATATATAGGGAGTTATGACATAATAGGTTTAGTGGAGACGTGGTGCAAGGAGAAGGATAGAGAGAGGGTAATGAATGGACTGAGTGAGGAATTTGTGTGGTTTGTAGATGTGGCAATGAGGGATCACAGTAGGGGAAGGGCGAAAGAAGGGACAATTGTAGGTATCAGGAAAGAGAGGGAAGAGAGGAATAAATTGGACTTCATGAGAAGAGGGAAGGGGTTAATTCAGGTGAGATTCAAGATGTGGAAGGGAGTTGGTGGAATATTTGTGTGATTTATAACACAGAGTGACCTCAAAAATTACAAAAAAACGGAAACTGTCTAGAAAGATTGGTAATAACCCCCTAAATACTTCCTTCAAACGTTTTTTTTCAAGATTAGCCCGCGTTTTCGTTAAATATTTGAAGTAAATTTTTTTTTTAAAGCATGCTCTAAATCACGTAATATTGGTCCTTTTTTCTCGAACAAAAGACGATGTGTTTTCTCTAATTACCCTGTTTACATTTCTGCGATAAAAGATGTTGAAATCTGTACGCGAAACATTTCGGAATTGCTCTCGATGAAACTTTATTTTCCTATAACTGGAGCTCCTTATTAAAAGTCCGGAAAGATGATCAACAAGGGGTACTGTGTGACTAATTCGGGTGTCAAAGCCGGTGATGGAACGGCAGTAACGGTAGTTTTAAAAAGGAGCTCCAGCTATAGTAAAATCAAGACTCGTCGAGCGCAATTCCAAAATGTTTCGCGTGCAGATTTCGACATATTTTATAGCAGAAATTAGAGAACACAAATCGTCTTTTGTTCGAGAAAAAAGGACCAATATTACGTGATTTAGAGCATGCTTTAAAAAAAAAAATGTATATATTGTATCAAAGACTTTAAATTCGTCCACTTAAATTCTTAATTGTCTTAACGAATTTAACGAAAACGCAAGCTAATCTTGAAAAAACGTTTGAGGGAAGTATTAAGGGGGTGATTACCAATCGTTCTAGACAAGTTTCATTTTTTTATAATTTTCTAAGTTGCTTTTAGGCACAAATACTGATGATTAGGGAATGGGAAAGAATAGAGGGGGATATAGGATGCCTGGTTGAGGAAAAAAAAGGAGAAATGGTAATTTTAAGAAGTAATTTTAACATTAGAACGGGGAGGTTAGGTGGGGACATTGATGATGGGGAAGGTTGGAGTTTGACAAGATCTTCGAAGGATAAGGTAGTAGTAAATGTAGGGAAGAGGCTAGTGGAGTGGGCAAATGAGAATGGTCTGTACATGATAAATGGAGTGGGCGAGAGGTGGGATAAGGAAGGGGAGTACACATATGTGGGGCAAGGGGTGCATCAGTGATATACTATATTTTTATGAAAGAGGGATGCAGAGAGAAGGTTTGTTGGTTTACAGTAAACGGAAGAATAGAGTCTGCTCATTTGCCTTTGGGACTAGGAATAAGAGCGAATAGAAGGAGAAGGAAGGAGGGGAAGGAAAAGGAGATTAGAAAAAGTATAGTATAAGGAAGAAGAGTAGAAGGAAGATGAGAAGAACAGGTATTATTGGGAAACTGCGGAGGAGGAATATAGTTCGGGAGAGGGAAGTGTTGAGAAGAAATGAAGTAGGCTGAAGATGAGGAAAGAAAAGGCAGTTCATAGAAGGAAACTTGGACTGAAGGTGAATAGAAGGGGTTTCAGGAAATGGATGAATAGGGATTGTACACAGAGAGGAGTAAACCTGAAACATCACTGCCATCGCTGTAACTATTACTGTGCAAAACCGTGATAGTTCTGTTATAAGAATCATAGTGTCTATGAGCAGTAACTATCAGTGGCCGTAACGGAACTGTTCCTGCCATGGCAGTAACAGTTCTTGCGCATTACCAGAACACGATTACACCGAAACTGTTACGCCACTGAGTTTCTGTGGCTCACCGTAATAGTTTCTGCACATTCCAGGATCTACAATGTGCGAGCAGCTGTCGAATATATGTATGACGAAATCAGTCGCACGTGGTTGCACTAATGGAACCGCGCTCGTCGAAACTGTTACGGTATCGGCAGTAATTATTACTGCCAAAGCAGAAACTACGCCGGCGCTCGGATCAAAAAGCCTACTACTGCCAAATGCTGAACGGTTACAGTTTGCGCAGTACACATTACTGCCAGCGCAGCAATAGATACTGCCTTTATCCAATAAAAAATCACCGCAGGAATAGTTACGGCAACAGGCAGTGATGTTTCCGGTTTACTCCCCTCCATTTATTAGGTTGAAGAGGGTGGTAGAGAGGATATATAGAAAATGGAGGTGGAATAAGATGGATCAAAGGGATTATATTATGATGAGGAAGGAAATGAGGAGGAAATTTATAATGAGGAAGAGGCAACAAAAAGAGGAAGAGGAAGAGAATAAGCACATATAAGTCTTGTATGTAGAAATATTTCTTGAAATTTGCTTTGATTAGACCCACATGAATATGAAAACTTATATTCTGGAACATACCCGAGTCAAAATCCAGAAAAATTTTCATAATTCTCGCAGAATTTTTCAACTGATTAATACGGATTTAAGGCGTTTGAATGAATATTCAACAGCGATGGCCGGTCAAATTGAATTGTGAGTGTATCTGAACAACAATCCATAAATTTGAAGTGTTCTTTGAACGGTTGTGAGTGAATGCGATATTAAGTAATTTCTAAAGTGAAATTTGAACCATTTTATTCGTTTTTCGACGTTTCATTATATTTATAGTCAAGTTATAAGCGGCTTGGATCGTAAATGTGAAAATTTCAAATTTAGTAAACATATGTAGCCAGGATGGAGTGCAGAAAAGTTTTTTTTTGTGGAGGGGGGGGGGGGGAGGTTTGACTAAACCATTTTTTACGCTCAGTTCGTCGTGAATGTGAAAGAAAAAATTAGAGTGCAGAAAATTATGTGCTGCAACTTTCTATTGAGTCAAATCACATTAAGTGTGCCACGAAAATTCCATTACATAAAGGAATTTTGAAAAAAAAAAATCATACATTACATACCAGGGGATGAAACCAAGTGATTGCTGCTAAAATCAGCCCGAGTTTGCATCTCACGAGGTCCGTCCCCTGGTGAGTACCGTAATTTACTTGATAAGAGCATGGAATTTTGGCGGCTTTTGTGGCCGATAAGTCATCGCAAAAGTGTCCATGCGCCCACTAACAAGTAACGATCGCTTAAGTTTGATATCACAAAATGACCATATCAACACCAGAGCGTGCATGTCAAACAAATTGTATATATTTTTATATAATTCTGGATTTTAAACAAACCCATTCGCTTAACCAACAACGTCAGTTCTTTTATTTAGTTGCTAACATTAATTGTCAAATCTTAATGTACGTTTCTACAACTACGGTACAATTAAAAATATTATATTGGTTGTTACATTTCATCCAACTTTCTTATGAATAATTATGCAACATTTATATCTTTTTCATTGTCATGTGCAAGGTCGAAAACAAAATTTGGAAGGACGAAATTCTGTACGTAAGACGACTTTAAAATATTTCAACGTAAAAGTCAGCTATCCACGCTTCAAAGTAAAAAGCAGCTGTGTTTACGTAAATAAATATAATATCAAATAAAACCATTTGACCATTATTTATGATAAACATGAAATATTCATAAACAAACTAAAAAGGACATTATTGACATACTATACGTAAAAGAGTAGATAGGCGAATTTTATGTTAAAAGAGATTTAGAGCCGTCTTACATACACTTTTATTCTTCCAGGTTTTATTTTAAGCCATTCGTGTACTATCAGTAAAATACAATACAGATTAGGGAATTGTCGTCTATAACTAAATAAAAGAATTGACGTACTTAGTTAAAAAAAAGTGTTTGTTCAAGATCAAATTTTAAATATACATATGTATATAGTTTAATGAATGATCATGAGTGATCATACCTGAATGAGGCTTTTCAGAAATTTTATGATAAAGTCTCACGAGAGCTTGTCCTGCACGATACTTTCATCGAATATTAATTTGGGCAATGTGTCCCATGGCTTATTGTAAGCCAGCAGCAAGATGTTGCCAATAGCTCAAATGACTGAGGTTCGAGACTTATTCTGATATTTTTTTCAGGAAAAAAAAAAAAAATTAAATCCATGCGAAATTCAGATGTTTTCAATATTCAGTGTGAAGTTTTAACTTACATTTCCTAATTTGACAACATTATTTGAAATTGAGTCAATGAAACACCAGAATTTATAAAAAAAATATTTTAATCTGGTGTTCAAACTTTCTTAAAAGTTCTTATCAACCTCGTATAAAGTTTTAAGTGGTTTTTCAGGCGACGAAACGGTATATTTGATAAAATAAACTAGGTTTACTGCCTCAAGTCCGCCTTATTTAGTCGTTTACAAAACGACGTTAGAGTAAATATTTTTCTGCTTAATTCGTTCAAAAAACGTTCTAGATTTCAACTCGGGTGATTACAAGGGGGGTGGGGGTTAGGACCCCCCCCCCATGGATTCGCCACTGGTGGGAGGAGAACATAGGAGAATCAATAGAAGGGATTGGGAATTATGAGGCGTGAAAGCATTATGGGTGGGATGATTTATTGCAATTGAAGGAGATTATGGACGATATATGAGAGAGAAAGGCGATACCAAGGGAGTGGAGGAAGGGCGCGAGTGTGGCGTTATTCAAAAAGTCCACCAATAGTGACTGGGTCAAAAAATTATGTAAATTTCATAAAGTAATTCATAGACAGTCTCTAACTGTAAGTTGTTTGAATCTGGATATCTAGAAACACTGTGTTTTATATGGAATATAAGAAAAATTCAGGATTGTAGTTTCATTAGAATTTACAGAAAAACTTTTGGCAGTACTTATTTTCATATTTTTCATGTAAAACCGATATTACACAAAGTACATGAAAAATACAAAGATACCCGAACTCTGACTTTTTGTATAACACAAAGTAAACCGAGTACACGAACGGTGGGAAAAAACACTACCAAAACTTTTTGCTTTTCATATCATCAATTTGTTACTGTTCCACAAAAAATCTTTGTTTTTAAAAAATTAAAATCTAAAAATTGTTCATTGTTGAAATGACATTTGTTTCTATTATACTTAAGATAACCTTATAATTTATTCGCTCAATTCTTTCATTTTTCAACATATTCCACTTTTACGAATTTCATGTTTTTTTGCATTATTGAGTAAGATCGCACTTTGCAATAAAATAATTTCCTACTGTCCCAGCCAATTCTATAATTGTTTTTTTTACCTGAATTTCACATTGGGTACAAACCTCTATAAGCCCCCTTTTTCTACGCTCTTGCAATCTCTGAACCAAGTCATCAAAAAATCCCCAATTTCTTGCAGGTATATCATATAATAAACAATTTCACCTTCAAGTTGTAATAACAACTCGAAATTATTGGCAAGGAAGTGCTTGAACCATCTGGCAACATTCACTCGCAACACTGGCTGCAATATTCGAGATACGCCAAAATGACTAAAAAAAATGATCGTAACGGTAAAAAATGGGAACATTCTTCTCATATTGATATGAAAAACTAAAACCAATTCTTGCCTCTCTATTGTATATGCATATCAACTTTCGCTTTTCCAATTATTAAGATTCAAAAAATCCTCGGAATGTCTCTCAACCACAGAAATTTATATATATAAATATTACGCGTAACAAATAAAAAAAATTTCGTAAATAGAATCACACTATATTCATGAAAAACAACAATTTGGGAATCTTTTTTTTTTCACCTTGAGATCAGCTGCCATTTTGATGCATATTATGTCAAAACGATTTTCGTGATCACGTTCTGTTAAAGGCAGCGCAATTTAGAAAACCACTAAAACACGTAAATGTAAAGATTTCTTGATGTCGATTGTTTCGTGGAGGAAAAAGCAGAGAAACTCGTAAAAATAAGAAACACAGTGCGTATATCAGTATGAATACAATAACAATCAACGCGAATTCAGGGCTCGTACTCTTCCGTGTTAATGAGGAGTACGAGCCGTCCGTACCAGTCCGTACGTCCGTACGTCCACGTACGAATGTCCGTGGAAAAGCGCCAGCTCGTTAAGGATTAGAACTAAAATGTATACAGTAGTATATCTATATATGCCATATATATAGATATAATTCATATATAAATTTAGTACTAATCATGTACTAACCTTATTAACGAGTTGGCGCTGTTCGCCGGACACTTCTCCATAAGAGGAGTACGAGTAGAGCACTAAAACATGTAGATATTCTCGAGCGTCATTTTGGGTTCACCTTATCATCTACAGTCGTATGTTTATTATTGAGTTTTACACTTCTCGAACGAAAATATGGCAAATAATCGCGATAAATTATATTTCGCGTTGTTTAAATAATTGCCGGTGCTAGTGTAACGTATTTGTTTACGCTGCATGAGAAAAGCAGTGGTTTTTTTGCCTTGAAATTCACCCGAATTCGTCGAAAATACATGGTCGCTCAGAGCTGTCATTTCTATATTATCCTTGAAAAAGATATCTGTCTATAAAAATAGGTAACAATAATAATTTTTTTTAATAAATGTTGAGAAACTACTAGAGGGCGGCAGCTCTCGGCGCAACCTCTCTCTCTTGTTAATACATGTGTCTCTGTATGTGGGTGTGTGAGGGGGAGCTCACGGTCTCCGCGACCGCGAAACTGTACACATCGTGAAGAAATAAAGGACGTTTTACGCAACTCGTGTTGAGAGATTATTTTCTGAAGTAAAATCTAAACAGGTTATGGGCCCAGGCACGCTTCCACTGGGCATAGAAAAACGGGAGTTGATATAGTTCGTGAGGAAGGAAGTGCGCGAAAGTGCCAAGTGCGGGAAAGAAGAAGGAAAAGAAGAGTCAA
Organism: Platygaster robiniae; assembly: GCA_028476575.1. Taxonomy (NCBI): domain Eukaryota; kingdom Metazoa; phylum Arthropoda; class Insecta; order Hymenoptera; family Platygastridae; genus Platygaster; species Platygaster robiniae. The sequence continues at coordinate 31,336,818 of CM052019.1, forward strand.
GATTTCACACGGATCCACGAAGCGGAAAGCGAACGGAGATCGAGGAAATCCAGGACTACGCGAGCCATCAATCCACGAAGTAGCGAGATCGGGCCTGTCGACGCTTTTCCGGATTTGTAACGAGGTACTTTGTTTTCCGAGAGGTGTTCGGAAGGGGTCGGATTTGTGGGTTTTTGTAAGGGGCGAGGCGATAGAGGGGAGTTTTTTTTGGTTTTTGGTTGCCGAGGGATCTTCGATGGGCGGATTTGTGGGGGTGATGATCCGGAATTTGGCCATCTTGGCTAGCGTGTTTGGGTCCCGCGAGCGGCGCGGGGTCGGCCATCTTGGCTAGCGTGGTTGGGTCCCGCGAGTGGCGCGAGGTCGGCCATCGTGGCTGGCGTGATTGGGTCCCGGAAGTCGCGCGGAGTCGGCCATCTTGGGCCGCATGCGCGTTCGGTATCAGTTCGGTGTCGGATGCGCGTTGGGTATCGGTTCGGTGTCGGATGCGCGTTCGGAGTCTGTTCGGTGTCCGAGGGACGCTTCGGAAGACGGGTTTTACGGGCTGACAGCTGGGGGCTTCCGGAGTTCGATGTTGTGATCGGCTGACGGATCATGTCATGTGTTTTGTTGTTTTTTGGTGTGAATTGAGGTGACGTTTTGGTTTACGATATGGGTCGAATGGGACGATGGGTTAACAGATGTGAGAGAATTCGAAACTGGGAACGAATTGGAGGCGGTAATAAGGAAATTGTTTGTATTTTCAATTAAGATGGCGTCGTTAAAGATCTGTCACTTTGAGAAAGGGGTTGTCGAGGGATCTGGATAGACGGGTTTGGATTAATTGTTTTGAGACCGCCATCGGGCATTGAATCCTGTCTCCCGTGTAACTGGAATTCGCGAAAGTGAAGTTCACTGTAGTGAATTTCTGGTTTCATGGCCCTCACGGAAAGGAACGTCAGTGACGTTCACGGAAGTGTTGGCCTGTCTCAAGCCTTGTCACTTGCGGTGCGGTGGCTGGGTTTAGAGGCGAGGCACAGTATTTGTCATGAAGTAGAAAGTGGGACTAGATAAGTTGATGAGATACGACGGAACGAGGGGGTTAACGATGACTTACGATTGTAGGTGGAAATAGAAAATGGCGGATGATAAAACGACAAATACGGAGCTAAACCGGGAGGGAGGCGACGCCACTGTGACAAAGGTGTCAGACGAGACGAGGCAGACTGAAAGGAGTTGTGGCATTCAGGTACAGGTAAATGAAAACGCTGGTGTGATCCCTTATTTGGTCGAGTTTGCTGAAGTTTTAAGGATATTGGAAGATAAAGATATGAGTTAGATGGATTTATGAAAACTTACGGAGATTTACAGAGGATTTTGAAGAGAAAAAAAAAAAAAAAAAACGAACTGTTAACGTAGAAAGAAGGAACACGATGAGTAGGTGAAATTAACGAACTACTTTTAATAATGCCTTGTTTTTGGTAGTTGGGGATCCCGGCAATTCACTCCAGGACACCGACGGGACTAGCGCACCGGATATTCAGACGGAAGTAGATGTGGTGGCCCTGAATCCTATGATAGAGAGATCAAATGAATTGACGGCCAGAATTAAACAGGATATGGAGAGATTGTTACTCGCGAAAAGGCAAAAAGAGGAGAGTAGGGGAGCTGGCATGGCGGGGAAAAATATTGAAAAGATTACTGAAACGACTGTATTCCCGCGGGAGAAGCCCGTTGTGAGGGAGATGGCGAAAACCAATCTCAAACTCTCTCACTACAGAATTGCAAAAATCCAAAATTTCCAACCTGTAAAATCCCAGACCACCCAGACATTTCCCACATTTCCCATCGAGGAAATCAGAAGGATGATTAGTTTAGAGATTGGCAAAGCGATTGGGAAAAACGATAGTACGGGTGACTCCAGCCAAGGAAACGACAGTGAACGCCCAAAAGAGCTGGTTCGGAACGAAATTAAAGACGCTATTCGCATCGAGGTTTTGAACAAAGACAGTGGAACGAAGCAAGATTACAAATTGACCACAAATACGAAATTTGAGCATTTATATGAATTCTTCTCATCTGAATTACGAACGATCGATCTTTTGTACGTTGTGGATGATTCGGTTCAACCACCCAGTGGCACAGGTGATCAGGCGCGTCAGAAACATGTTTTCCGGGTTCGGGACATTCTGATTAACAGGATTGATCAGACTTATCTTTCCAAGGTTCTGAATCTTCAGGATCCAAAAGAGATCCTTAAGAAATTGAGAGAATTCAAACGATATGAGAATAACGTAACGAGCGTGAGTATTCGCAGGCAGCTGTATAGTATAAGATACGAAATTGGAAAAGAAACAGCCACGCAGTTTTGGGACAGATTTGAGGAGATTGTACGTAGTTACGACAGTATGTCGGGGGTTTCCCCCCTCTCGGAGGATGAAAAAAGGGATGCTTTGTACGCTGCTATCTATGCGGCTCTCCCAGATATTCAGAATCTCGAATTTTATACGGTGAATCAAACCGGAACGAAGTTGTCGTACGATGAGCTGAAAAGATTCATTATACAAGACGAAGCCAATCGAGCCCAATTGCCAGGCAGGCCAGCTACCACAGCCTTCACAGCTTCCCGAAATCATAAAAGATTTGCCAACGAGCGTTGCTACGAGTGTGATGATTTTGGCCACCTCAAAAACGAGTGCCCCAGAAAGGGGATGGGACTCAGGAAATGTTACGAATGTAACGAGTTCGTTACCCACAAGGCGTATGAGTGCCCACAGAGAATCGAGCGCTTGAAGAACAGTCGAGGTGGTTTCAAGACTACGGGGTATCGAGATAAACACAAACGAGGTTATCATGCCAGGAACAAGAGGTCGTTCAAGCCAGATTTCCGAGGTACTCAGGCGGGGCGCGGACGCCCCTTCCAGAATCATCGTGGCGCTCAACGAGGATCCTACCGAGGATTGAATCACAGGGGCCAGTCCAGAGGAAAATTCCAATCCAGGACTTTCACGAACAGGAGGGTTGCTGCCAACCTCGCAGGTGCCGAATTGGAAGGGGGCAAGATAGAAACAGAACGAGGTGAGAAACGCATTTTTTTAACGACAGAGACGCATGGAACCTTGCATGGGGACTGTCACATAGGGACAGGTGATACGATTGGTTTTCTTGCGGACTCAGGGGCGACAGAACACTTGACGTTTTCCAAGGAGGTTTTGAGTGATTTCAATGATATTGGGGTAACAATAGTGAAATGTGCGAATAAAGACGACAGCGCTGATATACGGACGGAGGGCCGTGGGAAATTGCATTTTTATACTGACTCAAATATGAAGAGGAGTTTTGAGTTGGATAACGTCATTTGTTCAAAATCGCTCTCTGAGAATTTGCTTTCTTTGCGAAGATTTGCGGAAGAGAGTTGAAATATCCATTTGGATAAAAAACGAATTGACATTTACGATCCAGAAACAAACGAGACATTCATTTCCGGGGTGTACGACAATCCATACTGGAGAATAGAGTTTAGGTTAGACAGACTGAGGGGCTTTAAGAATTGCTTACGACAGTATGGTAATGACCCGGTAGCGAACATGGTGTCGGATTTTGAAGTTGCTAAAGATAGAATTGATCCAAACGAAATCAAGGCTCTTGAAAATGAAACATTAGGAACTAATGCGGTGAACGAGAACGAGGTGGAATTCACAGGGAATAAAGAAGGAAGCAATGCCGAGTTTCTAGATAAAGAAAAGACCAGTGAAACGACAGTTATTGATTCTGAAAATTCACACGGAGAGAAGCCTTTTGAGAATTTCATGGTCTCGGATTTTGAATCTACGATCCTTTATCGAAAAGTTGTCAGAGTAGATGAGTTGCCCACGATAGAAGTTCTGGATTGCGATTCACCGCTTACGAGTCGGTATGTTGATTTCATCAAATCAAGCAAGGCAATGCTGTGGCACGTACGAATGGGCCACGCTTCGCTGAATTACTTGAGAAGGCTTCAAAAGATTTGGAAGGAGAACAAGGAGTTACAGGAGGTGAAATTTGACGGTTCTATACTGGAATGCGAAGTGTGTGCCATGTCAAAAATTCAGCGTCTGCCTTTCCGAAATAAACGAACAAGAGCCACACGACCATTACAGATTATTCACTCAGATGTGATGGGGAAAATCTCGCCAGCCGTGTACCCTTCGGGTTATCAATACATTGTTGTATTTGTCGATGATTTCTCTAGGCTGGCCATGGCGTACCCCATGAAAACGAAGGACGCTGTAGGGAAGTGTCTGGAACAGTTTTTGATAAGTGCTAGGAATCTCTTGGGCAAGAACGAAAAAGTTTGCTATTTACGATCGGACAAAGGTACTGAATATACCGGAGGTTATACAGACGAGGTGTTGAAACGTGAGGGTATTGAGAGACAGGCTATAAGTCCAGACACGCCTCAGCATAATGGGGTTTCGGAACGTTTTAACCAGACTATTCAGAAGAAAATCAGGGCGCTGATGTTGGATTCTAAGCTACCACCCAGAATGTGGGATCTTGCCCTTGGGGCAGCGATTTATATGTATAACCGGACCCCACACGGCTCGATAAATTATGAAACTCCAATTGTGAAATTCGCACCGGATTTTAAGATCGATTGGAACCAATTGAAACGATTCGGGTGCTTGTCTTACTGGAGAATCACACGAAAAGCAGAGACAAAATTTTCGGCCCGCGCGATACGGGGTGTTCTGGTGGGTTACTCACAAACGGGCTATCAGTTTTGGAGCCCAGAGGCTGGAAAATTCTTTGAGTCACGGGATGTTAGATTCAATGAGAAACTTGTCTACGGTGACAAATTTCGTGAGAATACAGTGGCAGATTGGCCCACCACAATGGAAACGATTTCCTTCGAAAAAGAAAACGAGGACTCACGGGAAACGGAGAATCGAAATACTGAAAGAGAATCAAGGATAGAGACAGAGTCAAGAACGGAGGGAGAGAGAAAACGGGGAAGAGGAAGACCGAAGAAACGAAAGTCTGAAACAATAAATGAGACAAATAAGAAGCCTAAAGAAAACGAAAACAGCCAGACGAATCCGTACAACACGCGAAGTCGCAAAGTGAGAGACACGAGCTTTGCGAATGTTTTTCTGACGACGACTGACAATGAAAAAGTCGAGGATCTCGACGAATTGCGACAGGTTTCTTTTGCAAAAATCAACAAGGACCCAGGCACTTTCAAAGAAGCCATGAATACGACAGAGAAAGACGAATGGCAAAAAGCAATTGAGACGGAACTGATTGCAATGGAAAAGAATCAAGTGTGGGAGATAATAGATCGCCCTCAGAACAAAAACACGAAGAAGAGACCGAACGTGATTGATTCCAAATGGGTTTTTAAACGAAAGACCGAATCGAACGGGGACATGAAATATAAAGCCCGACTCGTAATCAGGGGCTTCAAAGACAGAAACGAGTACGATCTGAGTGAAACATACGCACCAGTATCAAGAATGACGCTAGTACGAACAGTCTTGGCAATTATAAATAATTACGATTTAGAGGTTTGCCAACTTGATGTGAAAACCGCTTTTCTGAACGGGAAAATTGATGAGGAAATTTTCATGGAAATTCCGGAAGGTGCCAATGCGTCAGAAGAAGTCCGAAAAACGAAAGTATGCCGCATAAAGAGAGCATTATATGGTCTGAAAATAAGCCCAAAACGATGGAACGAAAGAATCACGGAAGTGGCGAAGTCTCTTGGTCTGGAAAATGACGACCATGACCCATGTCTTTTCACATGGCGCTCGGGAGATCGAATGGCAATCTTGGTTTTGTATGTTGACGACATGTTGCTTGCAAGCAATGACAAGGAAAAGCTACATACAATGAAGACTGGGCTGATGCAGGCATTCGAAATGTCGGACCTCGGAGAGCCAAGAGATTTCTTAGGTCTGGAAATACAACGAAACCGTGAATCGAAAGAAATGAGTATTACCCAGGAAAAATACATCACGAGAATGATTGCTAGATTCGGTTTCGATAACGAGCACCCACAGAACACTCCAATGACTACGAATCAAGTACAGAACAAAGAGCGGAAGATACGCGAGGAGGAAACGAGAAGTTCTGAATTAACGAATATGGAAGACTGCGAAAATGAAGCAGTGATTGACGCCCCATACAGGGAGGCAATTGGAAGCCTTTTGTACCTTGCAGGTACAACGAGACCAGACATTGCTTATTCAGTGAATGTTCTGAGCAGACACCAACTGAAGCCAACAGAGAACGAATGGCAAATGGTTAAACGAGTCTTCAGATACCTGAGGGGCACAGCCAGGTTAGGTCTGAACTACGGTGGCAAGGCTGACGGTTTAGTCGCATACTCGGATGCCAGTTTTGCTGATTGCAATAGCTCGATATCCACATGTGGATATATATTGCGTTTATTCGATGATACCATTGCCTGGAAGACTCGGAAACAGACTTACGTGGCACTATCGACATGTCAGGCTGAGTATATTGCGATGAGCTACGCATGTCAAGAGATAATGGCGGTTAGTAGATCTCTGGAAAGGATGTTGGGTGTCAATTTTCTTCCCGCGATGCTCATGTGTGACAATAGAGCTGCAAATGTGTGTGCCAGGACGAGTGGGGGAAATAAATTGCGGCACATGACTGAAGTGAGCGAAAATTACGTGAAGGAATGTGTGAAACTTGGAAGGGTGGGTGTCAGTTGGGTATCAACGAAGGAGCAGTGGGCTGATATAATGACCAAGGCTCTGGGTTACGAAACACACTGTCTGATGAGAGACAAGATAATGAATTATAATTAATACTGACAGAGAGAACGACAGACGACGACAGTTTAAGTTCAATTTTTCATTTTGATAATGATCCTGATTTGTAATTTCAGGAGATTGAACCAGGATACGATGCGGGAGCTGATGGAGAGGGAGAACGGAGGACTCAATGTTTTTTTTGTGTGTTATATTGGTTTTGATTATATGGACGGTTGGCCTCGGGAGGGAGTGTTGAGAAACTACTAGAGGGCGGCAGCTCTCGGCGCAACCTCTCTCTCTTGTTAATACATGTGTCTCTGTATGTGGGTGTGTGAGGGGGAGCTCACGGTCTCCGCGACCGCGAAACTGTACACATCGTGAAGAAATAAAGGGCGTTTTACGCAACTCGTGTTGAGAGATTATTTTCTGAAGTAAAATCTAAACAATAAAAAATGAATTAAAGTAAAAATACTTATTCAATCATTCCGTAACATTGACATTTTTCAAACTGTCACTTTTCAGAACATGTAAATGAGTTTCTAGTATCTAAATCATAAAAAACGCTTTGAAAAAAAGTCAAAACAGACTACTTTTTTCCAAAAAAAATTACGAAAATAATTCTTCGACAGTAATTAAATAAAAAACGAAATCAACATACTGCTTACTTTTATTATTTTCGATGAATTCAGATGAATTCTGGGGCACGAAAACCAGTGCTTTTCTCCTACAGCGTAAGCAAATACGTTACACTAGCACTAACGATTATTTTCACAACGCGAAATATGATATATCGTGATCATTTGCCTCGTTTTCGTCCGAAAAGTGCGAAACTCAATAATAAACATACGACTGCAGACGTCAAGGTAGACTCAATATGGCGCTCGAGAATACTCACATATTATAGTGCCTTAATACGAGCCCTGTGCGAATTGACGCGAATCAACTGATTCCAGTGGTGCCGAACTGCTGCGACCCCCTGTAGTTTCACTCCGATTCTCGCTTCGCTATTGGTGGAGAGTCGAAGAGAGGAAGCAACATTAATTCCAGCAAGTTAGAAGAGAAGCGAAGAATTGTGAAGAACTTGATCGCTCTCGGCTGCTTTCGGCCCGGCCTAAGGACGAGTCTTGGGACTCGCATGCCTGGATGCGTTTGTTTGTTTAGGCAAATGATGATACGGGACCTTTTTTGAAACTCGAAACCTGATTTTTCGTATTTTCTTCACTTTCCTCATACCGGAGATGTTCGAACGGCTTGAACGAGTTTTGAGATAATGAAGATTGCAGAAATAGGTTGATGCTCTTATTTAACGCATTCAAAGAGGAGCGAAAAAAATTTTTCGAAAATTTAACAAGAAAAACTTATTAAAATTTCCTAATAAATATTAACAATTTTTTTGGAAATTTCCCGATTTTAAAAATATTTTTTACATTGATGCAAATTTAATAAAAATAAAAAAAAGCATAATTCCGAAAAATCTTTCCCAAAGTATAGAGATGAAAAAAAATTTTTAATACAAAATTTTGTTTTCATCCGTTTATATCTAATATTTTCAACTCTATTTTGCAGTAAAATTGATAACAAAACAAATTCGTCGGAAATTCATGAATTTAAGCAATTGCACAGATATTGTAAGAAAAAATGTCCTTATCTATCAACACATATTTGAATGAATGAAGCCAATGTAATTTTTTGTTGCAAAATTTTGACTATTTTTCAAATTTTGTCTCTCCGATATTTCGCGATATTCCAATTCAAATTCATAATGGAGAATTTGAAAGATTTATAACAATACTAAATTGCAATACTATATTGAAACGAAATTCCCATATGTATATCTCGAGATTTTTTCATCTATCATTTTCAAAAATGTTAAGAGCAATCCAACTTGGAGGATATCCAAATTGATTTACGGTGACTACAATAGTTTATCCTTTTAATAAATTGAAAAAAAAAAACAATGCATTCGTTTCTTTTAATTTATGTTTGGAAATAAATGAGGTCGAATTTTCAACTCATTTCCACACCACCGTTGGGGTAGAGTTTTTAGCGCATTTTTTTAACATGGTTTCCCCTGGAGGCCTAAGTCCAGGGTGTCAAGTATCAAACATAGTAATTCGAATATTTTTTAAAAAAGTATGTATTTTGAATTTTTCTAGTCTTCTTACATTCAATAGGATTTCCTGGCATATATAATAATTCATTTATGAATTGCTATTTAAATCTTATACAATAAATGCTCTAGAATTTAGTCTTTCATTGGTTTTTACGTTATTAGTAATGTACGTATTAGATAATTCAAAAAACATTATCATTATAAATTTATTTTGCCTTTTATGTTTTATATGTTGTTTTAGAATGCATTCTAATATTCGTGATATTTTTTTGTACACTACTGAACGGATTTGTACCCTAGTGATTTTAAACCTTATAAAACCCTTACAAGAAAAATTTTTTTTTATAAGAATTCAATTTCTTATTAGGTGCACCTTAAAAAAACCTTCTAAAAATTCGATTTCTTATAAGGCGACCTTATAAAAACCTTATAAGAAACTGAAATTTCTTATAAGAATGTATGTGATAAAATTTTATAAAAAAAAAAACTTTTATAAAATTTTTTAGACCCATTCTTTATAAAAAATTTAAGTTTTTTATAAGGTTTTTATAAGGTCACCTTATAAGAAATAGAATTCTTATAAGGTTTTTATAAGGTGTACCTTATAAGAAATTGAATTTTTATAAAAAATTACTTTCTCTTATAAGGTTTTTATAAGGTTCAAAATCACTAGGGTACTAAAATTTTTAGAGCTCGATGCCGTAGATTCTAAGTTGGCAAACAGAATGGAAGTTATAGCAATTCAAAGAAATAAGTGGTTTTGTTGTGCATCTTAATGTTTTTCCTTAATTTTTTCGTTAGTTAAATAATTTTTTGAGTTCATTTTTTATATATTGGCAAATTCTATGATTTTCTTTCAATTTCTGACAAAATTGTCGACGTCATTGACGAGCTCGTCAATTACGTCGTCAGCAACGTCGACATGTCGACTTAGGATTTATGTCTCTGGAAATGATTCATGTCGAGTGGGTGATGATCTCTATACTTTACAATATGCATGAATTTGAAGTTTTTTTTAAGGTCGAATGAAAAAAAAAAAAATGTGAATAACGACGAGACAGCATGCCGACAATTCTGACGACACCAACATTTTTGTCGTCAAGTTGGTCGACAACTTATTTCGCCTATCGGCACGGTTTTTTAAGAAATTTTTTGTTTCTTTCATACGCTTACAGTATAACATGAGTTAAGTGGCCTTTACATGGCGAGCGTCGGGCGTCGAGCGTCGGCGTCGAACTTCGAGCGTCGAGTGACGTCACTAAACGTCACTACCTGCAAGTGACGTGGAGTAGAATGACAGATAAACACAACAGAACATAACAATGAAAATGACAGCCTCAAGTAAACGTTTTTTAAAGAATGCTATTGCTGTTTAAAGGGAATATTATTTAGGCTGGTTTTTTTCAAGTAATCAAGTCGCTGATTACCGCGGTATCTTGAAAGTTGTTGTACGTCAAAAAGGAGGGGACGTCAACAATGAGGCGTTATCAAGTAAAAGTTCATGGATCAACAATTTAAGCTCCCTAGGAGTCGTTTATTAGCCCCTATTTCTACATGATTCACTTATATTTTTATTCATTTTATATCTAATATTAACATTAGAGACCTTTAAAGTAGGCCCTCAGTGGCGCAGTTGCGCTGGCCAGTTGGCCGAGACGAGCCCCTGAGTAATTCCCTCGGTGGCGCAGTTGCGCTGGCCAGTTGGCCGAGACGAGCCCCTGAAGACTTCCCTCGGTGGCGCAGTTGCGTTGGCCAGTTGGCCGAGATGAGTTTCTGAGGAGTAACTTGGGAGCCGGAGCCGAGAAAGGCTACATGGTTTGGAATGTGGTGGGAATTCCGGAGCCGAGACAAGGCTACACGGAGAGAGGATATTCGGCGGAAAACCCGGAGCCGAGAAAGGCTACACGGGGTGAAGATATTGGATGGGCTCGGAGCCGAGAGAGGCTGCACGAGGTTAGGAGCTTGGTGGGTTGGGAGGAGTTCCAGAGCCGAGAAAGGCTCGATGGAATCTGCCGCTTCTGTCGCGCGCGATGCTTGAAGTCCCTTCTTGGTCGCGATCCAAGCGCCAATCAGGAAACTTCGATAATTTTCCCCACTCGCCGCTCTTATCTCCCGGTAAGGCAGCGGGGAAAGTTCGAGTGTTCTAAACATTCTCGAAAACGCTCGAATCTCCCGTTCCGAAAAACTTATCTATGTTGACGGTTTTCTCGGTTTTACGACCAACGTACAACAAAGTGCTATGTCAAAGGGCAGTGCTATTATATTGATAAAACAGGTAAGGTAGAACAGTGCTTTGAAATTAAAAAAACAATTATTAATCGTGCAGTACGCATCATGTATGTATGGTTTTTTCAATTACAGAACTCAAAAACATGGAAAAAAATATATTCATTGGGCACATGACTGCAATAAAATAATTTGCGAGTTTCGACAGCGCAGGAAAAACATTTTGCTGTCAACATATCTTTCCTTGCTAAGAGCAATTTTGCAGAGAAGAAAAAACAAACAAACAAAAAGAATATGGGTTTCAAACTTGTTGCAACTACGGCCTGCTCATGGATTTTTTCATGAAGTATATCCAATGCTATTGACTGATGATTCTCAATTTCAAAATTATATGAGAATGTCTGTGACGCAATTCGAAGATTTATTAGCAATCGTTGGTCCAAAAATTTCAAAACTTGATGTTGTCAGAAAATCAATCCCTGCCGCGGAGCGCTTAGCATTGACATTAAGGTATTATGTACAATGAGTATGAAGTGCATATTAAACAAATATAATATGTTCAAAGAAAATCGGAATAATATATATTTCACTGATTAAACTGAAAAACTGTACGCTGAGGATATGTGTTTCAGCAAGTTTTTTTCTCATGCAAATTTCAATATCTTACAGTTGGAATTAAACATTACGCTCTTTTTCAAATTCGCAACTAATATACGTAAAATTAATGAGCACTTGCATTTATGTGAAACTATAGATACACATTAAATTATTTCAACTGTTCCTAACTGCGGTTTTCTAAAAGTTTAATTTCTCGACGCTACATTTCTCTGAAAAAAATTCATGTTATTCTAGATACCTTGCTACAGAAGATATGCTGGCTTCATTAATGTACCACTATCTCATTTCTGAATCAACTATTTCGGGAATCATCAAAGAAACCTGTGCGGCACTGTGGGATTTTTTGCAACCTATCGTCTTAGCACCCTGCACAGAAAGTTCTTGGAGAGGAATAGCCGCAGAATTTGAAAAGAAATGGAACTTTCCTCATTGCTGTGGCGCGATCGATGGAAAACACGTTGAAATTGATGTAAGCGACTAGTAAATCGAATCATGTAATTTAGATCGAATTCTTGAATTATTAATTGCAAATAATGTATACAGGGTGTTTCAAAGTTGACAGAGCACCCAAAAACCAATAATTCCTCATGAAATTTCTAAAACGATTTTCCCTTTGCCATTTTTCACAAAATTCCATATCAAAAAAGATATTCGATATTCTATTAGATATTAGATATTCTACATTCTAACCACGGATTAAAATTTACCGAAATTGTCTCGTTATTTATCAGAGACGAAAAGTCCTCCGTTACTTTTCACAAAAATCAAAATCTAAACAATATATTCAATTTTTATTCAAAGTTTACAATTAAACGAATCTGAGTGGTTGAAACTTTGAACTGTAATATTTTTTTTGATTTTCAGTTTTGTGAGAAGTAGCAAAGGACTTTTCGACTCAGAAAAATATGGAAAAAATTTCGTTAAATTTTCGTTCGCGGTTTCTATCCCCACTCCTCGTAGGAGCGCGTTTATTGGTCAAATTTCAAACTCGAATATCTTTTTTCATTTAAAGTTTTGTGAGAAATGGCGAAGGGAAAATTGTATTAGAACTTCATGAGGAATTAATGGTTTTCGGGTGATCTGCCAACACTGAAATACCCTGTATATGTGAACAATGATTTGGCTATAAATACAAAAGTGCATTAGGGCTGAAAATGTACATTTTTCGCAGTGTCCACCACACGCTGGTTCCCAGTATTACAATTACAAGGGTTATCACAGCATTGTTCTGCTCGCAGTCTGCGACGCAAATTACATGTTCAGATGCGTTGATGTTGGTTCATGCGGAAGACAAGGAGATGCGGGAATTTTTCGAAAAGGTCCGATTGGACGTCACTTAGAAGAAGGCACTATGAATTTGCCACCTCCAGACAGTTTATATGAAAATGGCCCTATTTTACCATATGTATTTGTAGGAGATGAGGCCTTCCCATTGTCCACTTATATGATGCGTCCATATCCTGGAGCTTGCGGATTGAAAAGAGAGCAAAAAATTTTTAATTACAGACTTTCTCGAGCTCGTCGCATGATCGAAAATACATTCGGTATAATTGTTAGTCAGTGGCGTGTTCTGCGGAAGCCTATTGAGTGTAGCGTCAGTACAGCACGCCAAGTGCTGAAAGCTGTCGTTTGTCTCCACAATTGGATTGGCAAACACAACTTGGAGCGTGGAACGTATATTGATCACAGAATGCTGGACCACGAGGACCAATACGGTTCGTTCCACCCAGGACGGTGGAGAGAGTTCATCGGAGATTCCGCATTAAAGGATTTATCTACACGACACGTTCGTGACATAAGAAACAGTACCCTTTTGTCAAAGCACATTAGGGAAGAATTTTGTCGTTACTTTGACGAAGAGGGTGAAGTTACTTGGCAAGCTGCCGCAGTGACTGATGCTATGAACGATTAAACCCCGGAAACATTTTGTTTATTTTTCATAAAATTTCAGTAAAAATGTATGAAAGACTTTTTATATCGAAGTTATACAATTCTTGAAATTGAAATATTTGACTCCCGTTTTTCAATCATAGAATTTTGAAATTGTTTTGAACGTATGGAAATTTCTGCATAGGCATACTATCAATTTAAAACTATCAAAAATATTAAAGATTTTTGGTGTATTATTTCATGGTGATTGTTTCAAACAGCAACATCATAATTTTTGTAACTGATCAATTTCAATTCCAAATTCCACTTTTTTCATATCGAATTTCTGTGTAAATTGATTTTACAGAATCGAAGACTTAATTTTTAATTCCTAATATAACATAGATCAGCCAATTTATAGGATAATAAAAATATAAAATATTTTACGAAGTATAACAAACTTTATGCTCTTTATTAGTGAAAAAATGAGTGTTTTTTACAGTATTACATAATTTTATCAAAGTTATTATTTTTTAAAACATATACTGATATTCAATATTCAATAATTAAACATTTAGAAGAATATAATTAATTTCAGAATAGTATCTTGTAGAATTCGGAACTCCTGTTATTTATAATTCAGAATTCTGGAAATATATTCTACATTTTCTAGCTAGAATTCTCGATTCTAAAACAAGCTTTTAAGTTTCATCGTCAGAAATATTGCTTTCGACAAGATCTAAAATGTTCCGCAAAACTTTACGTCGTTTTCGGCTGCTAAATCCATTGATCATGGGTTTCAAGTACTCGAAAAAGTTATCGGTTGCATCAGGTTGTGGCACTGGTGGAAGAATTGGAACTGGCGCGGTTTCTATTGCCGACGCAATCTTGGTAATAGTCGAGTTCAGTAACTTAAATTCATCTTCTTCATGACGTTTCTTATTTTTCCTACTGTTGTCACTTGCCCCAGGGTGTGATGGAGGAGGGGGTGGTGTACGCGTAGTAGCCAATTTTTCTCGGTGTGTCTCAGCATTGCTTACCAGTGAATTATCATTGCTGTCATCGACTGTGCTATCCAAGTTCGATTCTGGATTGCTACATGTTCATAAAAAAACTTCATTAATAAGGCAGGATTAATAAGCAGCTCTGTCGCTAAGTTATGAATTTGTATAGTTTTTATTTATAGTAATTTTTATAAACAATATTATTGTGGAAAATGACCGAAGCACCATTGTAGAGTACTAAACGCTTTTACAATAAAAAAATATTGTCTATCAATTATTGTGCGTGTGAATTGATTGTCCATTTCAAATTATTGCCAATGTGAAAATTGAAAATCATCTGACAGTTACAGTTTTTAGCGAATCCTGTTACAACTCTTATGTAGCAAATAAACTTACTGAGCATCGTCTTCCACAGTACGTAAAAACATCAGCCTCTGAAAAAAAGGCCACTCGTCACCATCCTCGGGTGTTTGCTCTACAGCTGAACCACTTGGTAACATTTGGAGCTTACGCCTGAAAGCATCTCGCAAATACTTCCATTTATTTTGGCAAGTAACTTCAGTCCATCCTGGAACTATGTTTATTTCCCTCTCAGTTTTGTTACCTACCCTTTGTAGAAAAAACGCCTAACTTACAGGAGTCGTTTGGGACACGTAATTAAAATTACAATTTAAATGTTTTACAGCGACGTCACGTGGAAGTAACAAATGACTTCCAAGTATGCGTGCTTTTCATTTGGGAGTTAATAACAAAAACTTACTCCCTAGATCGTCCGCAATTTTTTGCCACGCCGGTCGTGTTTCGGGCCTCGCAATTGAACGTCCATTTTGATGTCATACAGGCATCTATGTTTCTCCACCTCGGATATAAGTAAATCTAAATTACCAATGTCGTCTGGGGTCAATCTTCCAACTTTTTTAGGGTACGAAGATGCTGCTCTCGGAGTTAGGGAAGCGCTTGCAGATTTCCCAGATCCTATAATTGACATACGGAAACGTTATAATTTTCTGTACTCGCATTATTTTATTGTAAAATTGAGGTGTATTTTTCTCTTTAAAAGTGTAAGTCACGATTACTTTACTGAAACATTCATATTTTTGATTATTCACTAATTGTGCGATCAAATTTTTTAATTCGGAAATCATCAACTTCGAAATTATCTTTAATGCAAATATAGCTTTTCAAAAATGCAGTGAATTCTGTTTTTTGATAGGAATGTACAATTCATTTTAAATTGAAATTTATGAAATACAACTAACTGTAATAAATACTAACTCTAATTGAAATGCAATCAAATGAAATTTGTAAGTGAAAAGCCAATATTTCGAAATTTTTTAAAAAAATGTTTTTGTCATGACTTTTTTTCATTACATTTGTGATTATGAGGTGCTGTAAATTTTTATTAAATTTAACTTCAACACTTTCAAGGTCAATATTGCATGTCTCAACAACTTTTCATCATGTGACATTTGAATGTAAGAAGCCTGAATTTTGTAATTAGATTTTTTTTATATTTTTATCATTATGTAGCGTTTGCAATTATAATGCACTATCATTTTTGAATACAAAAACCTCAAAGCTTCCCAATACTGGCTTCACAATATTGGATATCTAAATAAGTTTTTATCGAACCTAATTTGAACGTAGGAAGCCAAAATTCTGTAATTCATGTTTTTCAATATTTTCATCATAATTACTTTCAATTTACTGTAACTCTCCATAAATGCTAATTTTCAGGCTTTCTTCGTTTGATATTACATATCTAAAGAATTTTGCTCACTGCTTGCTTCTGTAAAATCATCGGATTCAACTCCTCATGTTTTTTGGCCGCACTTTCACTGGATTCCTGCAGATTGCTGGAATTAGCATTGCTTTTCTGGACGTTTGAGAGTGTTTCGATTGGTACGTGACAGTAATTGTCGTTTATATTTCAAGCTAAGCATGTATGGCCATCTTCTGCAATTGTAGCAGGAACATAATTACAAACGTTAGTTACAAAACAGTATACTTCACGTCAATACAAGTTACTTGTGCTTAAGTTTTAAACCACAGTTTTTCTCACAAGTAAAAAAGGTGCTATTGTCAGTATATTGATAGTTTAAAATGCAAGTTATCAATGTCATGAGAGAAAAAAAGTTTTATATATGCTATAAAAATTAAAATTTCTTGAAAATTGATTCATATCAGTCACCAAAGTTTCATAGTAGTATGGTGTATATGGCACTCAATTGACTTTCATGCAATATTTGTTGATGATTATTGTAAATTAGTGTATTATGATTTAAGTTTGTGTAACATGATTTATTACACAAATAATCAATATTATTTGTTTTCCCCCCTTCCCTATTACAAATTGAAAATACAATACCAATGTTGAACACTCAAAATCAATTGAATGAGTTTCGGTTCAAAAATGTTCAATAAATTATTTTGTTTTTGTTTTGGGAGACTTCACGTTTTGCAAAAATAGTTACTGAGAAAAATGTATGCTTAGGAAAATAAGTACTGGCAAAAAAATGTGGGGAAAAAGTACCCTCCAACTTCGCAAATATAAAAATGAAATGAATATAATTCTTCCGAAATTTTCATAATTTCAAAAATCCATTCTTTAAATGGAAAATCTCAATAATGGTCTTGTAAATTGCTAATAAATTGGTATTTCTAAATCAACTTTTGGTAGGTTATACCTGTTTGCGGGTGAAAATATCCTGTAACATCACTTGCTACGTAGTTTTTGTACCCTGACCACAGACATTCGACGTGGGAGGAATTTTTTCCAAGGGCACTTGCACAAGGCACACTACGCACGTATAATATTTCATTTTGGATATGAAATATTGTACACGAAAACGGCGAAAACACACAACACACAATAATAATAACAAATCAAAACAAATCGTTCTACGCGCATCACGCCCGAGTGTTTTCTACCGAGATTTAAAACATGCGCAGTTGGTTCTGCGCATCTTCAGTTCGACGCTCGACGCACGACGCTCGCTCATGTAAAGGCACCTTAAGCGTGAGGCAGCGAGAGCCGCGAAAGAGAGAGTGTTTGTATTATAGAGAGCCTCAAGGTCAAGAAAGAGAGTGGGCCTCGTTGTACAATATTTCTCAGTATTGCCCTTAGACCATATAGTATATAGTCTAAGTTTGAGGTGCTTTTTACGGCAAACTGCAATTGTGAAATTCAAGCTTCAAAGTAGAGTACTCAATTTATAACATGTCGAGCTTATACATTTCAGTAAGAGTACAAAAATTTTTTAATCGCCTGTTCTTGTACTCTTGTAGGTAATATAAGTGAAGAATCTGTAATATTCAAAAGCTTGTCTCGAATTTGACGGTTATTTATATGATTCATTCCACCTGGCTGATTTGTCGGAAAACCTACCCGGAACTAATGAAAAATGGGATATATAACTGGTTTGAGATTCAAAAGGAGTCCCCATAACTGCCTATACCATAGATCTTAGGATCTATGGCCTATATACTAGAGAATAGTGAATAGAGATTATTTAATTTCTGAGAAGTCACGTAATTTATTCAAAAAATGTCTGAATTCCCGAAATATCTTTCGAAAGAAAAATGTTGGAAGTGTAGTGTAGATAGGCTAATTTTTGGACATGTAGATTTTGAAAATGAAAAGCTTCTTGTTTTTAAGGTAGTTGTTGCGACATTCAATTTTTTATACGATTCTTTTGAAATTTTGTACACTGAATCTCTATTGTTACAAAAGCTTATATTCAAAAAATCAGGCAAATCGACTGTGCCAATTAATTATAAAAAATATTGAAAATAACATGGGCTCTTATGGACGCGGTTGCATTTTCCGTCGTAGCAAAGGCATATTCTATTAAAAAAAATAAGAAAAAAATCTAGCTAGATGGAGTAAACCATGTAGTTTCTAAATTTTCAAAGCACAGGACTTGATACCGACAAAAGTTTTCAAAAAACCAAAAAATCCACTGAGCTGTCACTTTGTATTATGAGTTTTGAGAAACATGGGAACAGTGTGCTGCAGCAGACAGCAATATGACCCTGGAATATTGTAATGACCCTGGAAAAACACGAGTTGTTTTTTCGGGTCATGGAGAGAAACCACGGCAAATCAAAATTTTTAATCTCGAGATTCGCTCGAGATTACTTAATTTCTATTTTTTCTATGTTTTTCTAAATCTAGGTCTCTCGCGCCACCGAATATTATCGCGCACTGTAACGCAGCGCGCCGAAAGGTCTCTCTCCTCCTCCCAACATCACGCCACCTGATAAGTGCCGTACGCACGAGATGGGCACTGGTGCATGATGATTGAAATAAAGTGCGAGCTCGGATTTATTATTTTGGGATTTTTATTTCTAGATTACCGTAGATAATAGGATTTTTGGGGGAATAGATTCTTGGAAGTATTAATCTATTCCACCCAAAAATCATATAAAAACCGCGCCGAAGAATGGCAAGTCGTCAGAAGCTCTCCGGACTTCATGATCACTTCAGCTCTTTCGAGCCTTTTGAAAATCGTTAAGCTCTCAAGAGCCATAAAAATCTAATAAGCTCTATCGAGCCCATTTTAATAAATTCCTGCTCTCCAGGAGCCCGTCTGAAATTCTGCTCTCCAGGAGCCGCTTTAATAAAATAAGCTCGTTGAAGCCTACTTGCGATTAAGCCCTTCAACGAGCCATTTTTCAGCTCATCAGAGCCACGAAAAAAGGGAACAAACAGTAAGTGTTTGACCTTTTTCGTTTTCATATTTAATTGGTTAGAATATCTCGGTGCCAGCGTAGATATAGAAAAAGGGATTTTTATAATAAATTACTTTTCCTTTTTTTTCCAGTGATTCCTGAGGCTAGGGTTTTGGAGGCAAGAATCGCTGGGGTGGCCCGAGTTCATGGGCTTCGAGTGAACGCCCTCTCTGGCCAGTACAACGCCAGGGGACTGGGAGCTCTGTGGGTCCAGTTGCAGTGGGCCCGAGGGAAATTCGCCGACTGGCCATTCAACGCCCGGGACGATCCCGAGGACGTCGTTTACCGGTATTTGACATCAGCCTACGGGGTCCCCGTTCACCAGCACCCGGATCGTATCAGGGTATTTTGCCAACACTGCGGCCAGAACCAACATCCTCCCCAGTACCACCCCCGCTCCCGGCCCACTCAACCGGATCACCGCCAGGTACAGCCACGAGCACCCAGGCCCCCAGAACGGGAGGAGCAGCCAGTTATTGTCTCCCAAGGGACCCATCCCGGAGATTCGCCTCCTGAAGCGTTTCTCTTCCCGGAGGACGCCCTGAGCCTCTCCCCAGAACCCCTCCAAACCATCCCTGAACCCCAGCCCCCTATGTAATATAAGTGAATACGTATGTAAAATAAGTGTATATTTTAGAGTTAAAGATTGAATAAATATTAAAGTTTCTATTGGACACGGGTTCCTGTTTATTTGTTTCCCCATACACCTCGCTCCTCCACTAAACGGATTTGAGACAGCTCCGTGCTGCGCTCAAGTTCGTTTGCCGCGAACTACTCCGGTAGTTCGTGACAATATATTGCGCGTGTGTGAATGGGTGCACACGGAAAAAAACAAGGTGAATGTGAAGTTGCCAAATCTCTCGAAAAATCTGCCACACAGTCTGAACTGGTCTGAACCAAACTGCGACAAATAACCCAAAGAGTCTGAAATTGCCAACGCTACAACTACCTTAAGACGTTGAGTGAAACGGTTTCAATATGCAGAACAAAGGACAATCGTTGATAAATTACAGAGTCATTGCAGTTTGCCGTAAAAAGTAACTTAAATCTTAGGTCTCGTTAATAAAAAAATGTTCTAAGTAATTTGGAAAAAAAAATCTCGCTCTTGTAAAAATGCTTCCTGTCTATTAATACAAAAGTCCTGGTTTTGAAATAAAATTTTTTTTTGCAAAACACGCAAAAAAATTGTACTTCGAGGACCTGTATGGCCGCATTGAACACAACCATTTCCGACCGGCAAACGCTTAGTCCCTGAATACACGCACTGTAGCAAAGAAACACGCACTGAGTCATTGCTGCAGCACGTGTCTCCAACGACTAAAACATTTGCCGATCGGAAATGGGCGTATTCAACGCGGCCGTACAAGTCCTCCAAGTACAATTTTTTCGCGTGTTTTGCAAAAAGTATCGTTTGCACTTCGGACCGTGGGACGTGGCTTTGTCCTCGGACCAAATATCAGCCTCGGCTGCGCCTCGGCAGATAAATTGGTCCTCGTACAAAAGCCACTCCTCAGGTTCTCTGGTATAAAATATGCTATTTTTCAAATTGTTTAAACAATTTTTTAGTCGCATTGAAAAGAATTCCAGAACACTTTAATAATATGAAGTGCTCATTACGTTTGATGAAAATGAAAAAGTTATAGAAATTTTTTTCACTACAAATTATTTAAACATTCGGTGATTGTTGAACTAGATATAAAAATACGATCGATTCGATTAATCCGACGAATCCGACAGTCATCGAGAGTGGTGTATACATCTAATGGCGAACAAGTAGCGACAATTCACTCCGAGAGCGTCCAAGACGTTCCCGAGACAGTTCCGAGAATAAGCTCTCGGCCCGCCGTTGCTAGAGTCCGTTCACGGGTATGGTTAGGTTATGCGTCTCATATGTATTTGTACTCTTGTACACTGAGGAGCATCAGATCGCTTCTGAATTTAGGGGATTTAAGCTTGTTCTGTTGGATCAGTTCAACAAAACAAGCTTAAATCCCCTAAATTCAGAAGCGATCTAATGCTCCTCAGTGTAGGACCTTGAATATTAGAAATTCTGGGGAACGTGGCAAGAGGGTAAGAAAATATAAGAAAGTCAACGTCTTGAATCTCATGAAATTGATAAGTTAGAAACCAATATATATTAGATTTGAATTCTCAGAAAAATGGGGAGTTAAAAACTAAATCCACAAAACAATTCCCATGAAGTATAAGCGAGTCACCGCAATTCATTAATATGAACCAAACTATAATGAAATCATATTCGACAAAAGATTCAAATGCTCCGGTTAACTTCGAGAAATCTCATGATTAAAGTGAGCAGTCAACATGGCCACACCTATTAGGACAATGGCTTAATAATCGCTCTTTTTTTCTCTTTAGGATGAGCTGGAAAGTCTTGAAAATAACAAAGTCAGAAACAAGTTATTTTCATGTTCAACCGTGATACCCACCTTATCTTTAAACCAGCAGAGAGCACAAGCAGCACAAAAGATGCGAACAAACCTTGCTGGAAAAGATCTATTGAAAACATTCATGAATGATTTAATGGTTCCAATCGTTTATTTATTTAAGATAAAACATTGTTAATGACCATTGACGAAAATGATTTTGACGACAATTGACGTTAACGATTTTGCAGAAAGTTTATTTCTGCAAGTACTATTTCCACAGACTTGTGAATTGGTTAATAAAAAAACATCTGGTATTTTTTAAAGAATTTATCATATGCATAAGAACGAAAATATAAAAAATGCGATGACAATGAGTGACATACATTTGAGATACAGTAGAGAGCATTTCTGCGTACTACAGCGAAAACCATTTATCCTAACTATAATCAATTAAATTAAAAAAAAGCAGAACTGTAGAATATGAAAGTATTTTTTGATAATGTTCGCAAAACTTTTGTGTGTCCAAGCAAGTGTTTACTGAATATAGATATTTGTAAAAACCATGTGACTGAAGGAGATAAATATGAAAATATTTTTGATAGCTTCAATCGTAAGGGAATTACACTCGTATCAGCTTCTAAATCGAAAAAAATGACAGAAGTAAAGACTTTACACTTTAAACTGGCAAAGACATGTCACTAATCACTAACTCCAGCCATTCCTAAAAGAAAAAGAAAAATGAGTATAAACTTTAGTGCACGGCGTAAATTCATTCCCAGTAAAAATTTCCAAAATGATCCCTATACTTACAAGTCTACACGTTTCTTTTGCGCAAGTTAATCTTATTTAATTCGAAAATTATACGAACAAGGTATGAAAATGTCTAAATCTATGCTATGGAAGATACAATCTTCGATGACCCTGTCATTCAAAGATTCGAAAGTATTTCACTCTTTTAAAGCTTAGATTCACCGCGCTTTTTTATCATCGCACAATTTGAGCGAGTCATAATCTTGATGAAGATTGATCAGAAAGAAATAAAATGATTACTACATTCTTAAACAAAAAAAAAGGTTCATAGCAAGCTTCGGCACTTAAATTTAGTAGCCGTTTTGTTGCCTGTAGCCGCCTCCTCCGAAGGAAGCTCCATTTTGCCCATAACCACCGCCAGGTCCACCACCGTGATTACTTTGCATAAAGTTTTTGTTTCCGTAACCTCCGCCACCCATTCCACCTAAAAGTTTTATTTTTCGCATGGTATAATTTTTTCATACAAATACCTATGGGCATTAGAATACTAGACATAAGGTGGATTTTCTTTAATTTCCTTCAATTTCAATAGAATATATTTTTTTCATTTGAAATTTCAACCTAAAAAATCATACCAAAGAAACAAGAATTACAATACTTGTGTTTGTTCAAGGGAAAAGTTTAATTGAAGTGAAAATTTATTTACCTCCAGAACCGGACCATTTGTTTCCACGGTCGTTGCCAGGGCCACCGGAGCGGTCGAAGCGCCCTCTGTCGCCTCCGTCACGGGCTCCGCCCCTCGAACCCCCCCGTGACGGCCCCATCCCTCCACGTCCCCCAGAACCTCGACTACCCCCTCCACCACCGCTTCGGCCACCAAATCGGCCCCCTAAGAAACGAGTGAAATCAAATAACACACATGACATTTCATGTGTGTTAAAAGAAAAAACAAATGAAATACAATTATGCGAGTATGAGCTACATTATAGAAAACCTAAGAGTAATATGACTTAAAAGATGATGCGTGAGCGCATCATCTTTTAAGTCATATTGTCAGTGACAAGGCATGTGTCACTGATAAAGTTTTATGAGAATGAAATATGTAGTTGATAATTTAGTAGAAAACGAAAAATTGTTTTCAGAAGCGCGTATTTTTATGTCAATGACAAAATTTAGAACGAAACTATTAATTACCAGTTGATGATTTCACAAAACATTCATCTTCTTGTTTAATTCATTGAATTTATATTTTTCACATGAAATTATTATTAGAACAAATGAGAATTTCGTTAATGTCAGTTTTCTATCTATAAAAATGCAATTGAAGCAATCGAATCTTTTTTTCGCTATGTAACGACTCACTTTTAAAAGCGCCAGGATTCCTCGAGAGCTCGTATAGCTTTGGATTGACGACCTGCTTGGCTTCCTCCAGGACTTGAATCAAATCACTGGCCTTGTGGGCGTTCGCCGGAGTAAAGAATGCATATGCCGTGCCGGTGCGTTGAGAGCGCCCAGTTCGACCAATGCGGTGCACATAATCCTCTGAATTGGACGGGTAGTCCAGATTTATAACAAACTTGACATCCTCCACATCTGCGTAAAGTCACATGTCATCATCCACAGGGTACAAGCTACTTGTTTCTTTGTGGTTTCACGAGATTACCAAGCAAAATGAAGGATTAAGCGTTACAGTGAACAATGTTATGTAAATGGAACTTCGTTGTTGGGATTACAAAATTTATCTTATTGAAAAATTTCGTTCTACTTACATGGCGAGTGTTTGCAAGAAAAGGTTTCCGAATTTCCATAATTGGAAGAATAGTAAAAAATCTGAATTCCTTCATATATGGTATGAATTCAAATGATATCATGGATTTCTTTTAAAAATTCAGAATATTTTAGTATAAATTTGGTATACAGGGTGCGCCATTTCTTATGTCGGCATGTAAACATTGAATAACTTGAAAAAAAAACAACCGATTTCTGTAAATGAGGTATTTTTATTTA
The DNA here is from genome assembly GCA_028476575.1 of Platygaster robiniae. Lineage (NCBI taxonomy): Eukaryota > Metazoa > Arthropoda > Insecta > Hymenoptera > Platygastridae > Platygaster > Platygaster robiniae. The sequence goes on from CM052019.1 coordinate 31,361,266, forward strand.
GTTTGGTCCTTTACAATTTATTTAGACTAGTTTTTGAACACAACATCAATCAAGTGGCCGCCCTTATTGTTCACAGCAAAATATGCCCTTTTTGCGGCGTTTTCCATTACCTTTTCGAGCATCTCGGGTGGTATAGCAATGATTTCGGCACGAATATTTTCCTTAAGCTCTTCAATGGTCTGCGGCTTGCTGGCGTACACTTTACTTTTCAAATAACCCCACAAAAAGAAGTCTGGAGGGGTCAAATCTGGAGATCTGGGTGGCCATTCAATGTCGCCTCTTTTTGACATCAGACGTCCAGGGAATTTTCGTTGCAGAAACTGGATTGTTTGATTCGCAGTGTGGCAGGTCGCACCATCTTGTTGAAACCAGTAATCTTCAAGACCTTTTTCACGCATTTGTGGGCAGACATAGTGAGCCAACATCCACCGATATCGGTTTCCATCGATCGTTTGGTTCTCTTTGAAAAAATAAGGACCAATGATGGTTTTGGCGCAAACGCCGGCCCAAACAGTAACTTTTTGGTCATGCAATGGCGTTTCATGGATCTCGTGTGGATTCTGCGTTCCCCAAATGCGGCAATTTTGCTTGTTAACGCCTCCAGAAAGTTTGAAATGTGCCTCGTCGGTCATTAAAATTCGCTTCCAAAAATCAGGTTCAGTATCAACTATTCGAGCGATTGTTTGTCCATATTCCAAGCGACGTGGATGATCTGTAGGCAATATTCTTTGTGTTAATTGCATTTTGTACGGAAACAAATGCAAATCATCTTTCAAAATGCGCCGTAGAGTGGTTCCACTGATGCCGAGATGCTGAGCGCGGTGACGATATGAAACTTTTGGGTTTTGGGCAACGCTCTCTCTGACAGCTTCAATCAGTTCATTTGCACGTCTTGGTCGTTGATGAACGGGTTGTTCGCGATCTTTCACTGTCCCGTGGTCACAAAAATTCGACACCAAACGACGAATAGTGTTGTCAGATGGTGCCTGTTTGCCAAGATATTTTCGACGATATGCTCGTTGAGTTAACACAACTGAACGACTATTTTCAATGTACAAAGTAACTATTTCAGCGCGTTCTTTTGGTGTGAAGCGATACATGGTTGAAATTGTACTGAATTGACGTTTCCAAAACAAGTGAAGTCAAGTAAATCGGTTGTCAAATGTTTAAGTTATTCAATGTTACAATACCGACATAAGAAATGGCGCACCCTGTACCACATAGAATAATTACCAGCTATTATATATATGTATACCATAACAATTTACGGTAATGATGCGTAGTTAGGAATAAGATCAAAATAAGATTAAAACTATAGAAAAACTATAGAAAAATATTCATTCCGGCTAAAAAAAGATAACTGTTTTATATAGTTCATTTTTGTTGAAAACAAACAAAAAACCTTGGCTACTTATTGTAACCAAATAATTACCTGATGATTATGTACATAGTGTATTTCAGATTATTTGGGACGTTATATTAAACTGGATAAGAAATAATTTTTTACTGCCCCTTGATACGAACAGTAATTTTTTTTATCGAGAACATTAAACAAGTATTTTCGTTGTTTACGTGTAGAAACCCAAGGCCGCCTTTCCGAATCGATGAATCGGTCGTCCCTAAAAACTGAAATGAAAATGGTGACCTCGTACCCTAACACCGTTGTTTACCCATGGTTCCGTGCTTTTTCATATTTGTAAATACAAAACATACGATTTTTCCCAAGCGGCCCAAACATAGTTCGAAAAAGCAGTCGTAGGATTTCTACACGTAAACATCGAAAACGCGCATTCGAGACGCGAAAATAATATCATTTATTGCAATAAAAATTTTATCCGAGATTAACGGAACACATTTTTGTCCCTAGTATGCAAAGTATTATCATTCCGAAGTTATAGATGTATGTAAACGTCACTCGCAATAATACTGAATAATTTTAAAACCATAGTGAGCAGGCCCGTAGCCAGGTCTGTACGTTAGAGGGGGCAAAAGTAATTTTAGGGGGCAAAATTTTAATAAATCTACTTTTTTTCAACAACCAATTGAAAAAATGCCATTTAAGAGAAGAAAAGATGATTTATTACGATTTTTTAAACATTCTTTTATTAAATCTAATTTGTTTACTGTAAAAATCAGTTAAAAACTATCCTCCATTCCATATTAACCCATAAGAAAAATTCGATAGAAATTTATCGCGCACTTGCTTTTGGAAAAAATTTTGATATCTAAGAATCTCAGAGGGGGCAAACGATGAACTTAGGGGGGGGGGTTTCCCTTCCCCCCTCCCTGGCTACGGTCCTGATGGTGAGCTTAGTAATTTTTATCGTGTCATTCGCGAAATTACGAGAAGCTAGCAATTTCACTGGGCTCAACCCCTAAAATATACTGGCCACTAGTAAAATCCCTAGATTCAGCCTCACTAACTTTCGACACGAGGCTCTTGTCAGCCTAGTAATTTTACAATCTTCGGGAATTTCATCAGCTTCTGGTAAAACTTCTAGATCCCAGTGATTTAAATATAACTTTTGATGAAAAATAATAGGATCTAGTGTTTTCACTATTCTGAATTTTTTTCATCTTCCGCTTGCCTACTCCTGCATCACGTCAGTGTTGTCCATTTTGTCAATTTTGTTTATTATTGTTCGCCCATTTTTACGGTAGTGTATAAACGATTTGAATAGTACATAATACAGAGTCTGCGATCGTCAACCTCGAAATTTTGCTTGGTAATTGGTGATTATAACTTTGTAATATACTTTCAAGTATAAAATATAAAAAAACATTAAAAATCATAACACTGGACGCTCGTAAAAGAACGAGCCGATAGTGATATTACTAGAATCTAGTAGTTTTACCAGCTGCTAGTGAAATCGTTAGACTCAGCCTCGTAATTTTCGTCAGAGATTTTTTACTGTGTAACCCTAAGGAAACCTTTTCTTGCCGTGACAAAAACCATGAAAAAAAAAAAATACCAGAAAGAACCGAGCGTACGTTTTAATTACCTGCTTTGATTCACGACTGGAAAATGTAAATACACTTTGAAAATGTAGAGGAATCAGAGGTCAGATGGTTCTCATAGTCTCGCACAAGCATAGGCAAGCCTTAGATATAGTACTAGCAACTGCACACCCTCCTCTCCCGCACCAAAGTATGGATCTGTGTGTGCCGGTCTTTGAAAACCAGCTCCTTGTTTTTCATAGCTTCACCAGGGTTGGAGCACCGGAGCCATTTATCCCCGTGCCATCATCTCCAAAGGCACCCGGCGTACGTCCGCTCCACATGTTAAGCATCAAGGGACACAGTTTGCAATGTACTCGCTCATGAAATGCTGCCTGGACACAAGTTCCCCGTTTACTGGCAAAAGAGAAAGAACTGAGAGTGAATTTCGCTCGCTTCCCTTTACGCCTTCTTGTCAAAGTTTCACATCTCAGGGAAGAAAATAAGAACCGATCCAATACGTCATCCGTTCTTTTCTTTTGCTTTCAAATCAGGGTATCTAACAGATCCTCGAAAACAATTCAAAGCTACCTACAATAAGGCTACTGCAATATATTGCCTCTTTTCCTTTTTTTTGTCGTGTCCTAAGTAAGCCTGAGAAGCTTTCGAACGTATTTTTTTTTTGGATGTTGATATTCGGTAGGAAAATGACATTGTTCATTTGAGAACACGATGTTACAGATTGCAGTATAAGACCTATGAGGGTACAACAGTTGATGTATATTGATTCCACAGTCCATCCTTAGAAAATTCCCTCGGTGACAGGAAATTACTTTATCACTGTTTTATACTTAGGATAAAATTCCTGGCCCACTTCTGGATTTCCCAGGATCGTTAGATGCCCTATCAAAGGGCAATATCCCTAAACTAACTACCCTCTTTTTTTTAATTTTAAAACTCAAAAATAGCTGACTCCAGAAATTAACCTATCAGCATACATGATGTAGCGTCCAGTTTGTATTTCATGAGCATTGCAAATATCGCCGCTTTTTGTCCCCAATAAAATGAGCTAACAAGTTCTTTTTTGTTTTTCTCCGCATCCTAGATGCCTTCAAGATAAAACTTTCCATACTTTGGACCATCGCAGGTACAGAGTGAGTGTGTGTATTTCAAGTGACAGGATAAGCCGAGGCACAGCGTCAGGTTCACTTGCTCGTCTCGTAGAACTGAGACCAGCAGTCACACCATCTTTTTTTGTTAATCATTGCCGGAGTTATAATCTATAATAAAACTCCGTCGCATGTGCCTCTGAAAACATAGAACAGCACGTTATTACCAGACTGATGAGACTCGTTTGAAAGCTGTTTGCAAGTTTCAAAACAAAATTTTCCTGTTATGAATAACTCACTGATGCCAGAATCGCAGTCACACAATTTTTTCCCAACGTCTTTGATGCGGGTACAATTGTGTAAAATTTTACCTGAAGAATGGATATAATCAAGTGCTTCTAAATGAGAATAATTATTTTTTTAAAGACAAATCGTGATTGCATAAATATTCAAAGCATGCCGAAGAAAATGTTAAAAAAAAGGAGGATAGGGGCATAAGGAAAGGCATTGCCCAACCCTTCTTCAATTTACGTTCAGCATAAGCTGGTATCACTGTTGCTGACTGTAAGACGTGTGCGCTTTCAATTTTTAGAAGTTTCATTTCTGAATTCATATACTTCAACAGGGCCGGATTTAAGCAGGGGCAACACAGGCAACTGCCCTGGGCGGCAAAATTTCGGGGCGGCGGCGGGAGGGGGGACACATTTTGAAGGTGTAATAAATCTCTAAAAAAAGAAAAAGGTCATCAAATTCGATAGCAAAAACCCATAAAAACTTATCTTGGTCAAGAAAATTCCCAGGCGTACACAAAATTCTTGGGTTGGACTTGAGATAGTCTTGCCTAAGGGGTTGAGGTTACCAGGGGGGTGCAACTTCGGCCTTTTTAAATGGGCTAGTTTGTACTGCTAAAGTAAATGGCCGCTAGAGGCGCTTCAGTTTTGCCAGGCTCTTTTTATTGGTTCCTGGCATTTGTTGCCGTTCCAATATCTTTCGAAATTATCAACAAAACAAACAATTACCCTCAAAGTCAAACAAGCAACAAATTAAGTACATATTTTAATAACTAACAATATTCTGGGCTTAAAAAAAAGTGTTTTTAATCAAAAGTCATTGATTTTTCGATGATTTCTAAGAAAATATTTTCTCATAAAAGCTGTCTATTCCTCTCACCTTTCAAAGCATATTTCCAACCAAATATTAGTAAACTTTTTCATGAAAAAACTAATCTACTGACAATTCTGGAGAAAACATATGTTATGAAAAAACATGTAACGCACTCGATAATAAATTCTTGCTTTAACATTAAAATTACAGTACAATTTAAAGAATCGATTCGGATGTTCCCGCGAAAAATCACGCCTGGCAAGATCGCAGCGCCTCTAACGGCCATATACTTTAACGGTACAAACTCTTAACATGGAGTTGCACCCCCCTGGAGGTTACCATGGCACAATGTCAAGACTGGGGAAAGACTTGGTTCAGACATCATCAAGAACCTTGAACAAGACTGGTGTAAGACTGTGGCCACAGGCCCACACAAGTCTTGCCCAAGAATCTGGGCCAGAATTTTTAAGAAATCTTGGGCAAGGCTCCAAAATTGTGGAGCGCAGATCTTGACTACACTTAGTACTTTTCTTCTGTTGGATCTTTAAAGAATGTGCGTAAAATGTTACATTGAAATGTTCATAAATTTGCAAAAAAATATTTATAAAAATAAGCATGGCGACGTAAGATGCTTCACATGCTTTTGATAAATAAGATATAGCGTGGCTTAGTTGATAGTGTCTGCCTGGCCACCAGTCACGGCGGGTTCGAATCCGACAAGGGAAATTTTTTATTCTTCGTTTTTTTTTTTTTAATTTCTTCAGCAAGACTACCCCAAGACTTGATCAAGAAACTTGATTTGGATGTGGCTAGCAGGATCAAGATACTTGTACCAGACATTGGCAAGAGTAGGTCAAGAATCTTGCCTAAGACTGGAGCGGGACTGTGGCCACAGGTCCACCCAAAACTTGGGCAAGAGCTCTAAAGATTCTTGCTTAAGTCGTGGGCAAGTTTTGACATCTTTTGGTTTTATGGGAAAAGTTGAGACCTTTTTTTTTTATTCATTTTCGAAAAGAGGCGGCATTTTATCCACTGTCCAGGGGCGGCACGTCAGGTAAATCCGGCCCTGTACTTCAAAGATGTAGAAACTCTTAAAATCTTGAAACTTTTCGGTGATCGCACTTTCGATCAGTCTGGCACATGCCGTTATACGATGCCACTTTTATGATAATCTAAATTTAGATTTGTATTACAACCATCGCACCCTGACCCTTACATCATACTGCTTTCTCTAAAATGATGTACTTACCTAACCCACGAGCGGCAACGTCGGTAGCTACTAAAATGCCAGATCTGCTGCCTCGGAACTCTACAAAATATCATTCAATTTTTAAATATATCACGGTTTTTAAGAACTAGTAGTTAGTACAAGTGAGTATTAATCTCATTTTACTCACGATTCAAAACGTAATCTCGTTCCTGCTGGCTCTTATCTCCGTGAATGCCGATAGCTTGCCAGCCGTACCTGTTGATGGCCCGTGTAATGTCGTCGACTTTCCTCTTTGTTTCTACGAAAATAATCGTTTTGTTTTCTGGCTCATTGGAAATTTCCTCCAGCAGCTTCATGAGCTTGCTTTCTTTCTCAAACTCTTCACAGACATCTACGATTTGCAGGATATTGTGATTCGCAGCCAGCTGCAGCGATCCGATGTTAATCTGAATGTAGTTCGTGAGGAATTCCTCGGCGAGATTTCGCACCTCTTTCGGCCACGTGGCGGACCACATGAGGGTTTGTCGATCTGGTCTTATTTGCTCCACGATTTTTCTTATTTGGGGTTCGAAGCCCATGTCAAGCATACGATCGGCTTCATCCAGAACAAGGTACGTGCACCTGAGACAATTGTCCATTTTCGTACTTTCCAACCAGCGATTCAAAAAATTTGACCATTCTAAATCATGGACATTGGAGATTTGAAATTCACGCAAAGGTACAAATTCAGATACTTCTAAAATTCATGCCCAGTTTGCGCGACGTTTGAGCTTATTCTCCAAAATCTGTTTTCCAAAATGGCCATTTCCCGGGACAACTTAAAATGAGCAATTGCGGTTTTTTTGGGAAGTTGAAAATGTCACTTTTGATGACTTTTCCTGTAAATTTGCACTAGTGAAAGGCGTTTCCTTTTCGAGTGTGATAATTGTTGATAATTTGCTTCAAAGTTTGGAGTTATAAATAATTTGATTATTTTTCGTATTTTTATTGTTCATTAGTGTTGTTTGTATCATCAGTCGTCGACTATGGAAAATAGAAATGATAACTCACATAGAAATTCTAAAAAAAATGTGAAAAAATTATTTATATAAAAAAAAATGAAAACTTTCTAAAAAATATTTTCAAAAAATGTGAAAAATTCTTATCAATTTCACAGGCATTGCAACAGTGTTCTTGGAAATACACATTTTCAGTTTTTGTTCTCCATCAAAAATAATATTTCAGACAGTGGTCTGAAACCAAAGCGCTCACACGAACAAGGTACTTACCTACGAAGGTTGGTAGTGCCGCGTTCTAAGAAGTCGATTAACCTCCCGGGAGTGGCGATGCAAATCTCCACTCCACGTTCGAGGTCCCGAGCTTGAGGCCCTTTGGGTGCCCCGCCGAAGATGCACGTGTTCCTGACTTGCGAGGAGGCGCCAAAATCGGCAGTGACCTGCTGAATTTGCTGTGCCAGCTCTCGAGTTGGGGCGAGCACGAGGGCAATGGGCCCATCGTTTCGATTCAAACGAGGTTGATTGTTGATGTGCACGATTGCGGGAAGGATGTAGGCCAAAGTTTTGCCAGAACCAGTTTGGGCGATGCCCACCATGTCCCTTCCTGAAAGGGCTATTGGCCAACCCTGAGCCTGGATTGGTGTGGGTTCACCAAAACCTTGCCTTCGGATCTCTGCCAATATGTAGTCCTGGAAACCGCCTTCTTCGAAGTAGATGTTGGGTGCTGGAATGTTATTCCCCTTGATTGTGACTTCCTTATTAGCGCGGTAAGCTTCCATCAGATGTGGAGGGCGCTTCAGCACATTTGGGTGGGGTTGATAAAAATCTTTCCGGAAGGGTTCCAGGGTGCTCATGTCCCATTTTGGTTTTCGCAGTCGTTCCCCAGGCTGTCGGTTCTTAAAGGAATTATTCCCAAAGTCTCCTCCCCGATTGGAGCCCATAGCAGGCCCTCCCCCGCCACCCATGTTTCCTCCTCCACCGAATCTACCTCCACCTCCTTCACGACCACCAAATCTGGGACCTCCACCTGCTCCTCGGCCACCGCTTCCGCCTCGACTGCTTCCACCACGTCGGTCACCACGATCGCGGTCTCTATATGCCCTGCAATTTCATGTGTCTGGGTATTAGGGATGAGAATTGAAAGAAAAAACACCATAAGTGGCTCAACTTATGGTGTTTTCAACAAGAAAAAAGTAAAACAGTAAGGGGCAAACCTATACAAGAAAACAACCCTGGCGGAAAAATTTCCAGCCAATGAAAACCATTGAAAACCGACTATGGTTTGCAAGGGTTTTTATTTGTTTTATTTAATTTTTTTTGTTTAAATTATTTTTCAACATTTACTTGAAAAATTGCAGTTTTTCTATATGCATATGTTTTTCATGGTTTTCAGGGACGCTGATATGAATCTGGTGTCTGATTAGCAAACTTATTATATTCGAAATTTTTTTAAACAATTACTTGAAAAATGGCAGTTTTTCTAGATGCATGTTTTCAAAGTTTTGAGGTGTGCTGATAATGAATCTGGTATCTATTTTGCAGTATTGATTCTTCCAAATTATTTTTAAACAATAAATATCGGGTTTTTAAATATAATTCCGTATTTTTTATAGAATGACTTTATGATAAAAGCAACTTTTTATAAAGTTTTTATCGGTTTTTATAATGTCACTATATAAAACCTTATTAAAGCTTTAAAAATCTCAGCATTTTTCAAAGGTGATGTTTTAATAAATCTATTATACAGGGTGCGCCATTTCTTATGTCGGCATGTAAACATTGAATAACTTGAAAAAAAAACAACCGATTTCTGTAAATGAGGTATTTTTATTTAGTTTGGTCCTTTACAATTTATTTAGACTAGTTTTTGAACACAACATCAATCAAGTGGCCGCCCTTATTGTTCACAGCAAAATATGCCCTTTTTGCGGCGTTTTCCATTACCTTTTCGAGCATCTCGGGTGGTATAGCAATGATTTCGGCACGAATATTTTCCTTAAGCTCTTCAATGGTCTGCGGCTTGCTGGCGTACACTTTACTTTTCAAATAACCCCACAAAAAGAAGTCTGGAGGGGTCAAATCTGGAGATCTGGGTGGCCATTCAATGTCGCCTCTTTTTGACATCAGACGTCCAGGGAATTTTCGTTGCAGAAACTGGATTGTTTGATTCGCAGTGTGGCAGGTCGCACCATCTTGTTGAAACCAGTAATCTTCAAGACCTTTTTCACGCATTTGTGGGCAGACATAGTGAGCCAACATCCACCGATATCGGTTTCCATCGATCGTTTGGTTCTCTTTGAAAAAATAAGGACCAATGATGGTTTTGGCGCAAACGCCGGCCCAAACAGTAACTTTTTGGTCATGCAATGGCGTTTCATGGATCTCGTGTGGATTCTGCGTTCCCCAAATGCGGCAATTTTGCTTGTTAACGCCTCCAGAAAGTTTGAAATGTGCCTCGTCGGTCATTAAAATTCGCTTCCAAAAATCAGGTTCAGTATCAACTATTCGAGCGATTGTTTGTCCATATTCCAAGCGACGTGGATGATCTGTAGGCAATATTCTTTGTGTTAATTGCATTTTGTACGGAAACAAATGCAAATCATCTTTCAAAATGCGCCGTAGAGTGGTTCCACTGATGCCGAGATGCTGAGCGCGGTGACGATATGAAACTTTTGGGTTTTGGGCAACGCTCTCTCTGACAGCTTCAATCAGTTCATTTGAACGTCTTGGTCGTTGATGAACGGGTTGTTCGCGATCTTTCACTGTCCCGTGGTCACAAAAATTCGACACCAAACGACGAATAGTGTTGTCAGATGGTGCCTGTTTGCCAAGATATTTTCGACGATATGCTCGTTGAGTTAACACAACTGAACGACTATTTTCAATGTACAAAGTAACTATTTCAGCGCGTTCTTTTGGTGTGAAGCGATACATGGTTGAAATTGTACTGAATTGACGTTTCCAAAACAAGTGAAGTCAAGTAAATCGGTTGTCAAATGTTTAAGTTATTCAATGTTACAATACCGACATAAGAAATGGCGCACCCTGTATATAAAAATGGCATTATTTTATGAAGACTTTATAAAGTTATTATTAAGTGAATTTTTAAAAACTAAATACAAATTTGCAACAAATTGCTGGTTCTAAAAAGTCGCTTGATAAAAAAACCGAAATTTTATTTAAAAAGCCGAGATTTAGAAGAGGGCTTTATAAACAGTTCATAATAACCTAAGTTACTGGGGTCAAGTTTTTTCAAGATGCATATGATTTTCCTGGCAGAAGACAAAATTCTCAAGGACACTCTTAAAGAGTGTTTTAGCGTTTTTGCAGAGTGTCGGCTTAACACTCTTCATCAAAATACTTATCGATTGCAATTCCAGATATAAAGCATTAATAATCAACAAAAAGCCGGAAATAATTTCACTAGACTAAAAGAAATAAAATACAATCTGAAATTTCTGAAATTTGTTAAAATATTTTTGTAAAAATACTTGCTGAACTTAAGTTTTTACGAGATGCATATGCCTTCCATAGTATCCGGGCTCGCTGATAATTACACAGTGCTACAAAAAACAAAACATTGGAAACACTTTTTGAGCGACCTAGTGTACATTGTAGGTCTTGACGAGTACATTATGAGAATGTGTTTCAAAATTATCTAATACCCCCAAATTTTCAAGTTATTATTTAAAAACCGTTTTTCGTGTACTGCGCGCAGTCCGACAATCACAACGTCGTCATTTTATAACCAATTTTCGATTGCTATACGGTTTTGGGAAGAAGATTTAAGCTTTATGCCGATATATATTTGTTTACACTTTATACAAAAATAATGGGACTTTTTCTAAAAGTTATCTAAGATTTGCCCTTTTTTTTCCCGTTTCCCACAGTTTGACGTCTTTTTTATGTAACATTTCTTCGAAAAAAATTACTTTTTTACATTTATTCTGAAAGAACTTTCTATCTCGAGAAAAAAAAGTCATGGTTCATCAAAATCGGTTGAAAAATGTGTATGTTACGACGCTTATTGTAAACAAGAAAATATAACTTACATCATGAAGTCGATGTCGTGCCACTTCAGCATCTTGGATATGATTTCAGTATATAATTGCCATAGCATTTTTCTTAATTATTGTTTCGGAGTGTCTGTTTCTTTTCATGCATAAATAAATTACTCTTATCGAAAAATATGTTATAATAAACAATATAGTTTTCTATTTAATGCAAAGTGATTCTAAATATTAAGCGGTTCGAAATCAGCTCAATCTGTACATGAAATTTTTGAAAGCGTTAAAAAAATATGGGTTTGTTCAGCTTTTAGAAAAAACTTATGTTATGCAAGATAAAAAAAATACGTAGATCGATAGAGCTGTAGTATCTATCAGTTATCAGTGACGCAGTACTTTTTTGGAAACAAAAACTGCGATGATTCATATGATTTGTTTATTTTTTTTGTGGGGCCTAGATTAGATTATATAGACACGCGATAACGCTCAATCTACGTTTTAGTACAATAACATTAGTCAGTGGTAGTTGTCGTTTGTGCAAAGGTGTATCGCGATCTTATTTTTTATACAATGTGTGATAATCGTAACAAGTTTTGTTATATATGTGGGTTGTTCGTTGACAAACAACATCGTGTAAAATTAGAGACGAATAAAGCAGTGAAAGAAAAATTTAACAATTTTTTTGACCGGGCGTATGAGAAAAGTGTGCGGTATGAACCAGAGTACGTCTGTCCAACGTGCTCCAGCGCACTCAAAAAATGGAAAACCGAAAAAAGTAACAAGCAACCTTCACCATTTTGAAACCCCGATGGTTTGGCATCGTCAAATTTTCCATAAGGAAGAAGATTGCTACTTCTGCCAAACAAACACCGTTGCTCATCACTATAAAACCCGAGACCGTATAAAATATGCCGGTGTGTTAACTGTATCTCAGCCAATTAAGGGAGAAAAAACGAATATGCTTGTTCAATAACTTAGATCGAAAAATTCATTGAAATCCGATGAAAAAAACTCTGACGGAGCAGAAATCGACAAGGAATTCCTTCCAACTGGGGTTGTCATGACGGAGCGTCATGTGGTCTCAAATGAAGATTTTCGTGACCTTGTGCATGATTTAGGATTATCTTGGAGGCAGGCAGAAATTTTGGGCTCCAGGTTGAAACAGTGGAATATTGTGGAAAACTCCTTCAAGGCTACATTCCCGAGGGATAACAACCTATCGTCCTTCGAAAAAATTTTCCGAGCTGACGACGTAAACAATAAGCTTGTTTATTGTTCAGATATAGATGAACTGTTTGTTTGTCTTGATCACGAACACCATCCAGAAGAGTGGCGTTTATTTTCGGACGGTTCGTGCAAGAGTAAGTGTTTTATCGAAAATGTCCTTACAACTGAAAAAAAGTTCACATCCGTAAATTTTTTTTTGGTCTTTCAATACATTAGGTTTGAAAGCTGTGCTACTACATAACGAGGGCAAGTTTCCATCAGCTCCAATAGCATACGCTACCGATATGAGAGAAACGTAGCGACAATAAAGAAAATTTTACATTCCATACATTATGATAAGCATCAATGGCTAATTGTTTCTGACCTGAAAGTCCTGACAATTCTTTTTAGAATGCTAGGAGGCTACACAAAATATCCTTGTTATCTGTGCGAATGGGACCGTCCAGGAAAAGATAATTACAAAAATACTAAATAGCTGTGTAGAAAAACGCTCGAAATAGGCAAAAAAACGTCGTGAACATTCCACTCGTTCAGAACGATAAAGTTATTTTGCCACCGCTACACCTCAAGTTGGGCTACATGAAGTAGTTTGTCAAACGACTTGACAACGACAGCGAGGCTTTTTTACACTTGAAAACCGTGTTTCCAAAACTAAGTGACGCAAAAATCAAGGAAGGTATGAAAATATTTTTAATTTATACATGTCATTACAGAAATTAACACAGTAGAGACCATTGCTCAAATTTTTTCTTTACACCCACATGACAATTCGTTGATTTTACAGGTGTTTTTGTTCGTCCGGAAATACGAAAAATTTTTTCTGACAAAGAATTTTTCGGAAAATTGAACTCAATTGAGCAAAGGGCGTGGAAGAGCTTTATTTCTTTATGTGAAAACTTTCTGGGAAACAACAGGAGTGATAATTATATTAGAGTAGTAAATGAGTTTTTAAAGGCTTATAAAAAAATGGGATGCAGAATGTCAATCAAAATCTATTTTTTACATTCCCATTTGGATTTTTTCCCCGGAAATCTTGGAAAACTCAGTAATGAACAAGGAGAACGATTTCAAGAAGCACAGAAAAATCAAGTTAGATTAGATAAAGCTTTAACGGAAGTTTCTTTATTGAGAACTATCGTTGATGAAAAATAAGAAAAAAACCGATTGTTGACAAACAAGATTACTCTACTTAAAGAAAATAAAGTGCTCTATGAAGAAAAAACCCGATACAAACACAACACTCTGATGCGTGACACATACGCAAATGTCACAGGAAAAACGATTCAGACGAAAATTTTATCCCCTCCTTCAAACGCACCGTGGATTCACATCAAGCCTAAACAACATCAAGATGCTAAGATTACGAAGAAAACTATCACGAATCGAATCGACACAAACCAAACTAAAATCAATATAAGTTCTTTGAAAGAGAATAGGAATGGAGAGATAAAAATCAAATGTGCGCATAATGAAGACGTAAGTAAGATGGAACACGAATCGAAACAGAAACTATCGGAAAATTATTCTATAACAGTTGAACAACTAAAGAAGCGAAAAGTCAAAATCATAGGAATTGAACAGAAAATGTCACTGGAAAAATTAGAGGAAGTCATAATTGGTCAGAATTTTGAGGATTTAACAAATGATGACAGGGAGAACATCAAGGTAGTTTATCTAAAAGAAATGAAGAAATCGAGTACTTTTATCGCTTTCGTGGAAACTAGCTCTATTTGTTTTCATAAGATAATGAGAGAGGGTAAACTTTATATTGGATGGCAACGTTGTAGGGTCTATGAGGACTTTGGATCGAATCGTTGTTGGAAATGTGGGTATTATCATAATGGTAAAAATTGTGTCAATGATCTCAAATGTAAAACTTGCGCCGGTAATCACGGGAGTAAACAATGCCCAGAAAAAAACTTGAAAAGATTTATTAATTGTATACAACAGGTAGAAAGATACGGGAAACAGATTGATGTAAACCACGAAGCTTCAGACAAAAAAAATTTTGAAACTGATCGAAATTTAAAGAATATTAAGATTAGCAAAATTAATTATGGTTAGTATCAAGGCAAAATAAGTATTTATTTTTTATTCGCATCAACAATATGATTGCTCACGAAAACATCGAGACTCAAATATGTAAAAATCTAAAAATTCTTGAAGGTATTGTTCAAAGGGAGGATTTTTTGATTTTTCATGTGAACATCCGTAGCCTCAGCAGACATTTTGAGGAACTAAAGTTGACAATCTGTAATATGCCCAGGGAACCTGATATCATTATTTGCACTGAATAATTTCAGTTTGCATTCAAGAAAGAATTTGAGATAGAAAATTATGATATATTTTACATAAATAGTGACAAAAATAAAAATGATGGAACTGTTATTTCTATTTCAAAGATGTCTAATTATAAAGTATTAAATGTTAATATAGGAGAAATAGAAGCTTTCAATATACAGATTTTTAATGGTAAAATTAAATTTTTAATAACAGCCTTTTATAGGCCTCACACAGTCAATAAAAAACAATTTGTTCAAAATTTAGCTACTTTTTTAGGTAAGTATAAAAACTATAAAAATCATTTCATCATAGGAGACATCAATTTAGATATTAAAAAATCTGGTAAACTTATTGATAAATATATGAAGAACTATTATCAAAGAGGCTATTTGTCATTTATAAATGATTATACGAGGGTAACATTAAAGTCTAAATCATGCAGAGACCATATTTTTGGGAAAAGTGAGCTACCTATCGAAAGAAGATTGGCACACAGTATATAAGGAAAATGATGTTGATTGTATGGTCGGAGTTTTGCTGAAAATTATTGTAGAATGTTTGAGAAATTCCACAAATTCTTTCATAGTTAGGAAACAAATAAGGAGTAGAAAAGAATGGATGACTGATGAATTAGCATGGAGGTGTAAGAAACGGGATGCTATGTACAATAGAATGATTAAACATCCACAATGTAATAAATATAAAGTAGGTTTTCATAAATATAGAAATGATTTGATTAAGTTATTAAAGAGGACTAAATACAATTACTTCAAAAAGAAATTAAATAATGTAAAAAATGATTCAAAAAAATTATAGAACTTTGTAAATAACTTAGTTAATAAGAAAAATAAAAAGAGAATAGATATTGATAGTATAACATAAGGCGATTCATCACACCTTATAAGAAAGCCAAAGGATATTGCTTTTGAATTCAACAAATTTTTCAATGAGATTGGCCCAAAATTGGCGAGTACAATTAAAAATAGAAAGAGTTTGACATATGATATTCCAAGAGTTAAAAATTCTATGTATCTTTTTCCTATAGATGAACACGAAATTTATGAAATTATTAGTGGATTGAAAATGGGTAAATCTGCGGGTGTCGACTGTATAAGTGTGAAAATTATCAAAATGATTGGATTTTACATAGTTAATCCACTAACTTACATAATCAATAAGTCTTTAGAATCGGGAATTTGGCCAAGAGTGGAAAAAAGCTGAAATAATACCTATATTTAAAAAAGGAAACGAAAGTTTAGTAACAAATTACAGACCTATTTCATTGATTTCCAATATGGCTAAAATTTTCGAAAAAATAATGAAAAAGAGGATTATAGATTTTATAGAAAAAGAGAATATAATCGACTCTATGAAGTTTGGGTTTCGAAAAAGTAAATCTTCTACTGACGCGCTAAATTATGTCTCAAAGGCAATTTATACTGCACTGAATACTTCTTCACCTTGTTTGTCAGTTTTTCTTGATATGAGTAAAGCGTTCGATACAGTAAATCACGAGATATTATTGGAGAAGTTATACAACTACGGTTTTAGAGGAACATCTCATCAGTTAATTAGTAGTTATTTGAGCAATAGGGAACAAGTGGTTACTATCAATGGGATACATAGTGACTCTTTTAAGTTTCACTGTGGAGTGCCTCCAGGAACAATATTAGGTCCGATTCTATTTTTGTTGTACGTGAATGATTTGTTTAAATTGTTTCCAACAGGATCAGTTGTTACCTATGCAGATGATACTGCTATGATTTTTAAAGGTGAAACATGGAAGGAACTTAAATCAATTGCGAAAAAACAAATAAAGATAATTATAAGATGGTTAAACACAAATTTTTTAAATTTGAATTTAGAAAAAACTGTATTTGTGATTTTTGGTTCATACAAGGATAGTTGTCCACAGCAATTTAAGTTAAAAGTTCACAGTGATGATTGCTCCAGTGGATATATTACAGATAACTGTCAGTGTCAAGAGATTAACAGAGTTTCAAGTGTCAAATATCTTGGTGTTGTAATATACCAGAACATGAGTTGGAAGATGCACATAGACATGATAACTAGGAAATTGAGATATCAGGTTTGTTTATTTTACAGACTGAGACTTTTGTTATCTCGTGGATCATTACTCACTATTTATTATTCACTCTTTTGGTCAGTGGTGAACTATGGGATAGTATCATGGGGTAGTGCATCAAAAAATGTACTACACTCTATAAAGACTTTACAGTAAAGAGTAATAAAAATAATTTTCAACAAACAAAAAACCTATCCATCTACTAGGCTTTTCAGGGAAAATCGAATTATGGATATTCGAAGGAGTTTTGTAAGTAATACTTTGTCTCAAGAATTTATAGATTTACAACTAGGATATTTGGATTCATTTACCTCGAGGAGTACCAGAAGGGGTATTTTGAAATTACCTTTAGTCAAGAGGGAGATTTATGGTAGATCCTTTTGCTGTAGGAAATTCAAGTTTTTTAATGCACTACCAGAGAACCTTAAGAAATTGAATTTGGAGGTTACGAGTAAATTTAAGCTAAAGTGGCTGATTAAAAAATGGATATGGAACGCTGAGGACGTAACCATAGATAAAATGTTTGGATGATTTTTGATGTGTAATGATTATATAGTATATATTTTTTCCTGGTTTAGGTTTATTTTTATTTTATTTTTATATTTTAGTTTATAAACTTCAGGCCTGCGACAGATTTCATGTATTTATCTTGTGAGGAGTGTTTATACTTTGTAAGAAAAAAAAAAAAATGTATTTTTTTGCACCTGAATAAACAATACAATACATACGTTCGACGTTGTTTTGAGGTGTCTTGCAATTCATGTACTTTTTAAAAATCAACTGTATACATAAATTATTTAAAAAATCGATTTCGTTAATTCAACGCCAGATTCATTATCCAGCGCACGTTGAAACCATTAAAAACAAATTCATCTAATCAAAACTGAAATTTTGAAAATAATTGTTCAAAATAATTGAAACAATCCATCTTTCCACATCAAACACCAAATTCATGTTCAGCACAGTGAAAACCATGAAAAAAATGTGCATCTAGAAAAACTGCAATTTTTCAAATAATTATTTAAAAAAAAATTGAAATAAAACAATTCAGCAAATCAGACACCTTATTATCAGCGCATGTAAAAACCATGAAAAACATATGCACCTAGAAAAACTGTAATTTTTCAATTAATTGTTGGAAAATATTTTTTCACTGTACGCGCACAAAATGATTGTGTTTTGCTGGTCACGGATTGAGCGTAAGATGCTCCTTTTCGAGCGGTGAATGGAAGTGAAAGAATCCATAAAAAAAAGTACCAGGTCACCATTTATTCCACCGACTCGAAAAGGGGCACCTACGCTTAAACCGTGACGCAGCAAAACACGGTATCATTTTCCGCGCTAACAATGAAAAATATAGTTTATATCACGGGGGAGAGCCTTTCCACACGCGACAGCAACATTTTCGGAACGAGTGAACATCGAGCGCCGAAGGCGCGAGAATGTTAACACATTAATATTGCTGATCAGACACCAGATTCATTATCAGCTGATAACCATGAAAAACATATCCACCTAGAAAAAATTCAATTTTTTAAGTAATTGTCAAAAAATGATTCAAATAAAATAATTTTGCAAAGTTCTTGATAAAGTACACTGGAAGCTCGCTTATTTTCGGGTGCCGAAAAGTAAACAAACTCACTTATTTTCGGATTTCGTGCCATAGTGCGAAAATAGTATATTTCGTATCAAGGAGCAGAAACGAGCGTTTCTACGAGTGCGAAGTTTTGCGAGCGAGCGTAGCGAGTGAGCAAATCGCACGAGTAAAACGCGAGTTTTGATGCTCCTTGACACGAGAGATATTTTTCAAGCTCGCAGCAAGGAAATTACTTAGTCTTTTGTTTACTGTTGTGTCGTGAAAAGACGAGTTTCTCTGCCGCTCGACCTTCGAGCGGCATAGAAAACGGCGAAGAGGCGCGCAGCGAGAACGAGTTTTTTACGGGACAATAGTAAACACAAGAATAAGTGATTTCCGTGCTGCGAGCGTGAAAAATACATATTGTACGTACGTTGTGTTTTGCGACGAAATTGTCATACGTGTATTGAAAAAAAAAAACGCAGTTTTTGACATCGTTATCATCATTATAGATTTATTGGATCATTTAATATCTGATTGAGGAACAAAAAAATTTTTCTATTTACTAAAAAAGGTACAAATGTGCAAAATTATACGGATATTTATTAATGTATTTTCATTGTTATGTATTCATGTCATTAAAAGTATTGCCAATTAAATGAAAATTATGACATCGAGTTATTATTATTTTCACTATTAAAACAATCATTATAATTACTAAATAGCTTTTTGGTTAATCCAGCAAAAGCTTCGAAAACAAAATATGTATCCATCAGAGATAGGCAAAATTAATAATCCATGATTACTAATTAATAAAAACTTGTAATCATCTAATCATGATTATTTGATTACTTGTAATAGAGTATCTCAAAAAAATGCACTACGGAATACATGTATTTGAATAATCTGGAGTAGCGCGCTACTTGTATACCGGCAATTCTCAATCATGATTATTTCGATACATGTAATTCGGCAATCCAAAAAGTAGCGCGCTACTTTTAGGGATACCATCGCTCCTCTGAATAAACTGTATTCAGTAAAGTGTTTATGATTTCAAACTTTAAGCCAGCGTTTTATAGAATTCTTGAAATTATATTTTTTCACGATAGAGTCATGTCAGTACAGCATACTCGGTTCGCTAACCGATCTATTAAAAGTTCTTCTTCTACTAAACTGAATTATCCTCAAATTTATACTTAGTCAACCTTACTTTAGACAGTGGTATTTTATTCAACCCGTAATGTCATCTGATTCATAACAATTATACTGGATATGGATATCACCATTCATTTCTTAAGCGTTAGTCTAGAAACGAATGAACCAAGGAGAGAAGGTAAGTTACGATTAGTGGAAATACTATGTAGTCGATGTTTGTTCGTATTACCCTTAGTAGAATGAGTAAATAAAAAAGATCATGTACGTTACGTCTTTTGAATGCACAAAAAATATAAAACAAGTCGATGGTTATTCTCGACGGCTTTTCGCCATTGCATCACGACACAAATTTAAATAAGTCTAAAGAAAACTGTACATAATAGTTTGTTCTTCAGTAAAAAAAAACTTTGAACATCCATACATTTCCACTTGCTTCACTCCTTATAGTCCAAGAGACTGTAAGTTGAAACCGTCGTATTTCATTGTGGATGAAAAAATTAAATAATCTCATCATGTAGAATATGAAATCACGTGCCTGCCAACATGGATCGTTTGCGTTTTTGTTTTTTATTTTATAGTGATAAATTCAAAACGAATATCTTACGTCATCGTAATGTGAATTATATTTTTTATGAAGATGCTCAAAACGCGTCAAAATAATAATTTGGGTGCCTGCCACTCAGAACACTTTGCGAAATTACACTCGAATTCCAAGCGAAGAGCAAGCCCAGCGGACAATATTTATAACTACAGATGCTTTCATCTCAATTTTTTCTTATAACAAGTTTTTCGGCAAGAAACAAAAAATACGCGTCTTATTATTTCGATTAAAAAGTAACATATTTCAGTTCCGTGAAAAAGTAAAATAATATACTGAATACACAGTTGAATCGAGATGGAAACCATCTTAGGTTATATTTTGACAGCTTATACAAGGAAGCGAACTTGTCTTCGACTGCGTATATAAGTCTCGTAAGTACGTCAACGTGTAGGTCTGAGAAGTATACGCATTTTTCAGTGTAGTATTAGATTAGTTGCAATATAAAATATTTGAATTAGTTCCTACACATTCTTATGAGTAATTATGCAACATCTTCATCTTTTTCATTGTAATGTGTACAGTTGAAAAGAAAACTTAGAAGAGTTAAAGTCTGTACATAAGACACCTCTAAATCTTTTAAAATATAAAAGTACACTATCTACGCTTTGAAGTCAATATTAACTAGGACTTTTTACGTACATGCATATCTGTGGCTTCCCGCCATAATGACGAAACTCACTTTTTTTCAGAATTGAGTTAATGTGAAATTCGATATCTGTAAATGTTAATCTTCCCATAAAATGTTAATTGACACTCTAATATCCTACATTCTGTTTGATTTATCGACATTTCATAACCAAGAAACTGCATTTTTCTCAGCATAACAACACAACTCAGCGTTTTCCCGGCATAAGGAATCAGTTCATCCGCCATTGTTTAAATCAGTTTAATAATGATGTCTGTGGCTTGCCGCCATAACAGAGAAAGTCACTTATGCCATAAGGCTCATTTTTCGTGATATTCTGATGACATTTTGAACGTTGTGAGATGTGTTACTTTCTCTGTTATGGCGGGAAGCCACAGAATTTCACGCGGACAAAACAAATGAATAATTCGACTGCATGGTACGATTATTGATTCAATTTGCCTGTTTTTTGCAATTTTCGCGAACACACCCTTTTTCTCACTTTTTCTGCGTTTTTCCCGTTTTTGTTTTGATGCTGAACACAGCTGAACATCAGCTGACTGCTGCGCACACATGTCATAACATCAATGGCTTCCCGGCGTAACCGACTAAGTCATAATTTTCAATAAAAAAATCCTTTCTAGGCATATTTGCGCGTACTAAACTAAAATATTTTCACTTACGCAATGCAAGCAATGATTTCGAAAGAGAAAAAGTCAAAAAAGTTTGCAAATTTCGAAAAACACTTCGAAAACTTTTAAGGCTGGTTTTCTCAAAAACAGCTTTTAGTGAGTTTCGTCATTATATCTCTGTAGCATGATTTACATGATTTCAAATCATGTAATAATTGTTATATATTACTTATAAATATAGAATAATCATACATGAACTAATGGTAAAATTATTATATTTTTATATTGTAACACAATATAAAGCATAAAGCTTTGCCAATTTTTACTTCACAGAAGATATAATCAGCGTTTTCATTGAAATAGTTTAGGACCATCCTATATATGTACACCTTTCTTCTTCGAAGTTTCGTTTTCAATCATTCGTCTAGTATTAGAAAAATATTTACCGATTCAAAAATTGACGTTGTTACCTAAATGAAAAATTCACGTTATTAATTGATTAAATGACTTTGTTTGCGATAAAAATTTGAATACACACATATAGTTTGTTTGACATACACGCTCTGACGTTGACATGGCCAATGTATGCAATGAAAATTATTATTTTATTGTAATTAAGAGTTCTGCAGTTCCCTATTGTTTAATATATCTCAATCGCACTGTAAGGTGAGGTGCAAGAGGCAAAATTAGACGCTGTTATCGCAATATTGCAGAACGTGTCGAGCATGGAGATAGTGAATTGAGCGACGAAAGAATTTATATATTTAGAATGGAAAAAAACGACAGAATTTTATTGATGAGTTGATAAAGGTAAACGTTATCCGTATTATTAGCAAAAAAAAAAAATTAATTTTCATAGCGTGAAGAAAGGGTTAAAAAATCAAATTATTTATACAAAATTTAGTTAACAATCATGTGCTTTAACAATAATTGAATGTTTTTTTTTTTATAATACAGAAAAAACTCATACAAATACACGAAAAAAAATTTCATTTGATTATATTGAGTTGTTTTGGAGATATGAATTTTTACATCAAGGCTTACAAGAAAGTTTGATTGTTTATCACAGCAACAACTAACTATTTTTCGACGAATTATTTACATGGTAAATTGAGTCACATGAAGACTCATACAACATACAAAACACTATTTCATTCAAAATTCCGTGATGTACACTGGGCTCTCCCGAACATCACATCTCTCGACCATCACTAAATTCCTCTCCCGACCATCACGAAATTCCTTCCGAAAAGTAGCAAGGAATCTGATTGATTATGTTTACATTACATACATTTATGCATGAATTTGCGCCGGCGCATGTGAAATATGCATACTGCGCACGCACGCCGCTCGATTCCAGAGAGAAGCCCCCACTCAGCTCCCGTAATGTTCCAGAGATTTTCATGATTTTGTTTCGTGATGTTCGGAAGAGCCCAGTGTAGTGGAATTTTCGTGACACACTTGACGTGTTTTGACTCATTGGATAAGAAAAAAATCATAAACTATAAGGCAGGCGCTTGAAATCAGGTAAATAATGTTTATTTCTAGCATTTTCGAAATTTTATACTTATAGAAGTAACTGCGATCAACTTTCAACGGTGTAGAACGAGATACTCGCCCGCAAGTGTGTGATCTTCAGGGTGCTGGCAGACACCTAGTGCAACATGATTGACAAGGCAGGCACTCGAAAATAAATTTTTTATGCTTCAGCCTGTCTCTTCAAATTTTCCGATGCACATTGCCATTAGATAAGTTATGTTTTTTTTGCGGACCGGTTTTTAATTGGCAGGCGTAATCTCGCAAAGTGTTCTGAGTGGCAGGCACCCAAATTATTATTTAGACCTTGCGGACCTTCATTTGCCACGCATATTCCAGGAAGCATTACGATCGTTGAGCTGAAGGCCATGTTTGCCGAGCAAAATGCGGCATGAACATTTGCTATTCACACTAAAATCGACGAGAAGCTGGCAAGTGTTGAAAACAAACTGGATGAGATGAATGTTTCTGTTTCTACAATAACAACTCGCCTTGGAATTGTTGAAAACACCAATTCTCACCTTTCAACAAGAATGGATAGCATTGAAAATCAGTTTTCTCGTTTGAAAACTGTAAACACGGGTCTTTCTCAAGTCGACACACAACAATCTTTATTACGAGAAATAAATGAACGTGAAGCCCGTAAGAATAATATTATATTTTATGACATCCCTAAATCTGAAGTTTCCTATGCTGACGATATTGAAACTACATTTGACAAAATTTGGAAGGTTCTAGTACCAAACCAGCCAACTCCATTAGATTTTTCGAAAAGACTGGGAAGATCTCCACAAGCATCTGCTCGTTCGCGTCCAGTCAAGATTGCATTCCTTTCTAAGGCGATGGCAACAAGTCTTTGGGAGGCTTATCTATTATTGAGGCGCCAGTGTAAGGACGGACTGCCTGCGCCATTGAACACAGTTTCGGTCTCTCTCCACCGAACACCTTATCAACAACGACAACTAAGGCACGTCAGAGCCGACCTTCAAGAGAGGATAGAGAAGAGGGAAAGCAACTTACGCGTTGCCTACCGAAACGGACACCCAACCATTGTTCAGACACGCCTGCAGATCAACCAATCAACTTCGGCCTACTAGATCACCCTGTCAAGCAAGTGGTTTCAGTTCACTCTTCTTCAGATTGTTCAATAGTTATTTATTATCAAAATGTGCGCGGATTGAATTCTAAAATTTCTGAATTTTCACTTTCAGATATTTTTAATTGTACAGATATTATTGCCTTAAGCGAAACGTGGTTAAAAAAATTCGACCTTGTCATTTAAGTTGTTTGACTTGAATGAGTTTGAAATTTTTCGTTGTGATAGGAAAGCTAATAAGCGTGGTGGTGGAGTTTTGCTAGCGATACATCGACGTAACATAGCTATTCCTATCAATTTTCATAATGTATTTACAAGTATTCCTGAAATTGACATCACCGGCGCTAGAATTATTGTTAATGAGTGTTCTTTCTATATCTTACTAATATATATTCCACCACAATGTTCTATATCACGTTATCAGATCTTCGTTAGTGAGTTACTTAATTTACAGATGCTTTTTAATCTGAGGTTAATTATTCTCGGTGACTTCAATATTCCATTTAATGCCGAATTTGAAACTACAGTAAGACTCGTCGTATTGTGGGTCTCTCTGCCTTTGTCGCCTGTCGTATTGTCACACTAGAAAACCGGTTTGGCAATGGGACAATACGACAAGCGACGAAGACAGAGAGACCGACAATACGAGTCTTACTGTAATCACGGACAAAATCAAAAGGCTACTATCGTGCAGCCCATTCTCGATTTTCACAGAATGAAGCAGTATAATCATATCTTGAATTGTAACGACTGTTGGCTTGATTTGGTATTTTCTAATATCCACTGCTGGGTTCATCGTGCTTGAGATGTTGTTATACCTGAGGATAATTATCATCCTGCGTTGAAAATCTATTTCGATTTGCGTTTTGTTTTTCCATTTTCTAGCAAGAATAATTTCCCTGTTTTTTTGTAAGAGTTATAATTTTGAACGAGCCAATTTTCTACTGCACAAGGATTTGTTAATTCATCAAGATTGGAACTTTCTTGTTAATATCAAGGATATTGATTAAATGACTGACAAATTTTATGCTGCTCTTTTTTCGATTTTTGGGTAAGCTGTTCCATTGAATTCAGCACCCAAAGTATCACAAAAATACCCAAGTTGGTACACTAAAGATATTGTTAATTCAATTGCATTAAAAAATAAATTTCGAAAAAGGTACCAAAAATATAAAATTCCGGGTGATTTTCTTGTTTCGTGAATCGCGAGCTCACACTAGAAAGTTAATAAAATGTACTTATCAGAAATATATACATAACATTGAACTATCTAACTAACGTAATTCTAATCAGTTTTGGAATTTCGTAAATAATAAGAAAAGAAAATCAAGAATACCAGGCATTGTAAAATTCAATGAAGTCGAATATCATGATCCAAATGAAATTGTTAATGCGTTTGCACGATATTTTTCAATGGTGTATATTCTATCTTCTAATGTACCAGATGCTATTACGAATGAAACTGCATTAGGCCGAAATATTGGTGACGTCACTAATTTTTCAACCAATGAGATTCTTATAAAATTAAAGATGCTCCCAGATAAATTATCTACAGGGCTTGATGGAATTCCGAGTTCTGTGATTAAAAAGTTTCCGAATATGTTCGTCATACCTTTGACGATTATTTACAATAAGTCATTACTTGTTGAAAGGTTTCCAAGTATTAAGAAAGGTGCCAGAGTTTGCCCAGTGTTTAAAACCGGTGACGTCCCACAAGTTTCTAATTATCGACCGATAGCAATATTAAATAACTTTTCCAAGATCTTTGAAAAACTATTGTATGACATTATCTTCGAGAAATTTAAAATTACATTATCTCCTAATCAACACGGTTTTTGTCTTTAGAGATCTACTACATCAAACCTCGCAACGTTTTTTCAAATAGTTTCAAGTGCATTAATTACACACAATCAAATTGATATTACTTATACTGATTTTAAAATGCGTTTGATGTCGTTAATCATGGGATTCTTATGAGAAAATTGTTGGATTTAGGATTGTCTAATAATTTTCTTTCATTGATTAACTCTTATCTACATAATAGATTTCAAACAGTAAAGAATAATGGTTACTCTTCTGATTCAATTCAACCTACTTCAGGCGTTCCTCAAGGCTCTAATTTGGGACCATTGTTTTTTTCTGTGTTGATTAATGACATCGGTGCTCAACTCACATGTTTCTATCTTCTTTTTGCAGATGATTTGAAGTTATTTTTACCAATTTCTAATCCAGATGACTGTTTGAGTTTGCAAAACAATTTACATCAAATTGATTCATGGAGTGCTCTTAACAAATTACCATTACACCCACAGAAATGTAAAGTACTCACTATTTCTAGACAATCCTCAATTTACAAATATGAGTATAAGTTGGGAGATACTGTGTTGGAGCGCACTGATGTCATTAAAGATCTTGGAGTTACTTACAATAGTAAACTTTATTTCACTTCACATATTGAAAACTCGATCAAGTCAGCTAGCAAGTGTCTAAGTTTTCTAATTATAATCTGTCATGATTTTCGCGACCCGAAAACAATCATTTTGTTGTATAAAACTCTAATAATGTCTAAATTCGAGTACGCTGCAATAATTTGGTCTCCGAGACTTGCGAAGTATAAACTAGCGATTGAAAGATGTCAAGAGATTTTTGAAATTTTTATCGTGGCGGATTATTGGTAGTTATCCACCGAGGGTATCTAATTATGATGACTTATGTAAAAGGTTCAAGTTTTGGACTTTAGAGAACAAGCGATCATACATTGGTTTAGTATTTTTGTTTAAAATCACACCGCACATGGTCGACTCTCCGTTTTTATTGTCAATCATCCCGTTTCATATTGCTCGATCCTCTGTGCGTCACTACGATACTTTTTACATTCAGTCTTCTGGTTTTGTAGCTGACTGTTCCCTTTGATTCTTCGGGCGTCTTCATCGAAAATACTATTAAATACTTTAATGCGACTCAAAATCTCTAACTTCATATTGATTGTAATTTTACAGTTATGCTCTTCTGCTTATAAGCTGTATTTGTTGTCCTGTAATTGGGTCTTTGACCTGTTGGACTTTGGTTGAATAAAATAAAAAAAAAAAAATAATAATTTAGATGCGTTTTGAGCATCTTCATAAAAAATTTCATTCACATTACAATGACGTAAGATATTCGTTTTCAATTTATCACTTTTAAATAAAAAACAAAAAACGCAAACGATCCATGTTGACAGGCACGTGATTTCATATTCTACATGATAAAAGCTACATTATTTAATTTTTTCATCCACAATGGAATCAAAGAGAAATTTTATTATTTATTTAATGCAGCAACGACAGTTAAGTTAACGATATATGTCGCAGTAATATTTATTATCAATCAAGAAAAGAAACTAACTGCATTAAGGGGGTCGTCTAGTGTGAAGGCCGTATTTTTATGCTTTTTTTGACAGTCATTATTAAAAAAACCGTTCAAGTAAGATAACTTTTGAATTTTATTTCTTCTTTCATTACATTTGAAAAATATTTTTTAATTTTTTTAAGCCAACATATTGAAAAATATCGGAGATACACAGCTCAACAGGAAGACGAAAAAAAAAGATGCTCAACTGCTGCCATAATTCCGGGCATTGTAGTTATCTGAAACCAAAAAACCGAACGCCATTTTATTCCTGAGACTTCAAACTGCAAAATGACCTAAAAGAAAATTCGAATTCTGAAAAAAAGTATTTTTTTGCAACAACAAAAAAAAACCTTAGTTTTTTGGCCATTTTTCACGTCTATATAATTGAAAAAAAAAAAAAAAAAAAAAAAAACTAACGAAGCAATCTTAATTCTTTTAGGTTAATTTGTAGTTGGACATGTACTAAAGATGCTGTAAAAATTTGATCATGAACAGTGTAATAGTTTATGAGATATCGTGGCAGCAGTTTTGAAAAAACGTGTTTTGAGAAAAACGCGTTTAAAGGTTGGTGTATGTTATTCATAATAAAATAATTGTCTTACCATCAATCTGCTATGCCTGGACCATAAAATACCCCTTCCTTTTCTTCAAAAAAGTCATGCAAGGCCCTTTTCTCTTCTCTGTTCAATATCCGGGCTTGTTTGACGAAATCACTTAATCGTTTCTCCGAGCGGTCGATGCGAGAATCGTTGCGCTTTTGGACAAACGCTTGGGAATTCAGGCCAATTTTTACTCCCATGACTTCCATCACCTTCAGGGTAGATTCGAACCCTTCATTGAAAATCAGCACAGCAAGAAATGAGGCGATTTCGACAGTTTTCACACCGCAATGAAGATGCTTCGGAGCAAAGGTCCAGATTAGGGAGTTTAGTGACTCATTTATATTTTGAGTCTCCGCTCCCAAGCACCTGGTCAATAAATCTTCTCTTGACAAATCTGCATAAATCGGCTTGATAACTTTCTGAACTTGTTCCGAAAAAGGCTTTTTATTGTGTTTGTATTCATCAGTTATTCCCAGAAATTCAGCTTTACGCCACTGGCACCAACTATTTTCACCAGCAGGACAGTTTTGATGCTGGGGCTTGTCATCCGTCGAAATCTTGTGATAAAAAGTGGCCCAAATTTCTTTTTTCATATCAGCAACGGAATCTGGGTGTCTTCGAATGGCCAGTCCATAATATTTTGTCAAATCACCAATTACTTTATCAGTGAGTTTACCCTCACCTCTTCCACCTATGCCTTTCTGAGCCGGGTTCCCATTCGTTTTTCAACATGTCCGACACATTCTTTTTTGATAACTTTTTGATTTTTTTCGTATGGTTCTGCGTCTAAAATACCTTTAAATGTCTTACTGTCACCATCACCAATATACGTTACATATTTGAGGCTATGTTTCTTTATTGAACGTGTGAACATTTAAACGATTGCATCTACCTCCATTTTTCCAGAACTCCCAGTATGATTTATCGAACAATTTTCTTCATGGGAAGCGAACCATTCTTCATATCCTTGTGCATCATCCAACTTCTTTGTTTTCCATGAAAGACACCCTTGGCAAAAACTACTCAACACACACGTACCCACTACTTTTCCGGTATATTTTGCAATCAGTGTTGAGACGCCAAATAAAGATGAAAAACCTCGCTTTTTCCAGGTTCCATCCCCCGAGACTGTAAATTCATCTTCTGGTTTACCGGCTTTTTTTATTTAGCTCTTTCTCTTTAATAACCGCTAAAGACAATGCTTTTGTTTAAACGGCCGAAGCAGCTTCATATATATTATTCAATATTCCATAATAAGTATTTTGAGCCAAGCCTTGACCCATTTCCATCAGCCCACAAAACATTTTCAAACCTTCTAAGCCGAGCCCTAATAAACGCATGACTAAAACGATGCGACGATTGATTTCGAATGCATTTTTTATCATAGGGCATGAGTCGATCAGTTTTGTCTTGGCACACTTGCATTTCATAAAAATCTTGAAACCCAGGCCTCGTATACCACACTGTTTGAAAGTCACTTCACTTTTGCAATTCTTGCAAACGACGAACGAAGAAATGGCTGAGAAAACACCAACAAACTCCAAAATGCAGTAAACCAGGGTGGGAGTAACGGCCACTTCAAAATTCTTCTTTGGACCAAGTTTCTTCGCTGACGTAGATGCAAATGACGTTTCACTTTGTCTCGTATATCTATTTCCAGTGAATTTTTTTTTCCTACTTCGATTTCTGTGAACTGGTTTTGAATGACTTCCTTTATGCACATTCTCCATTTTCAATTATTTTTGAAAGTATATCACTCAAGTAAAATAACGAATACAACGATTGAAACTGAGTCAATGCCAAGGCGAAACTGATCGACCTTCAAAATATGTATACATTTTGAAACTGTTTTTTTAACAATTCTGGGAACCTCTTATTCGAGCTTAACTGCCAAAAAGCAATTAGGCTAGAAAATATTAGACGCGATAGCCAGCGCTGCGTCTTCCTGATAAGAGGAGCCAGCGCGCTCCGCATACCTGCTCCGATTTAGGAGTGCAACTTGATAACGGCTTCGAATTTTCAAAAATCCATTTAAACACGTCTTCTAAACATGTTTTAGACGTTATTAATGAAAAAAAAAAACCGATTTTTTTGACCCGTCACACTAGACGACCCCCTTAAAAACACATAAGAGTATCAGGTAAAAATATTCGGTACTTTTATTTGTTCCAAATATGCACTATCAATAAGGTTGGAATTATTTTTGATTGAATTCACTTCACTCAAATATTGATTAATGGTTTTGCCATAAGGCGGAAAAAATGTATACAGTGCCCTACTAAAAAAATTAGGCGTCAGGTCTGACGTAAGACATTGGCCAAAAATCTGATGTTAGATCTGACATCAGATTCTAAGATTATTCGAAAATAATAAAAAAGAAAAAGTTAGACTCAGATGAAAATTAAATGAAATTCGATTTATCGTGTCATTTTACCTTCATCATGCATTTACATTTTGAAAAAAATGTATGTCAGATTCGGGACTTAAACACGAGTTCCCCACGTGATTGACCGTGGTGCTGACACCTGAGCCATTTTTACTTGTGGAATATTGTGTAAATCTGTAATGTCTCCTACTTATCTTATGAATTTACCGGCTTAGTTACAATTGAATCTTTTTCAGGAATCAATAGAAATTGAATTGGCTCAGTGGCAGTATCGCGATCTACCACAAGGGAGTCTCGAGTTCAAATCCCAGATAGTTACATTTTTTTTCAAAGTGTCATATGCATATTGAATGATGTTACATTACATTGAACGAATTTTATTGAATTTCCAGCTGTTGTTTAAACATTGCTTATTTTTTATTTTCAAACAATCCTAGAATCTGACGTCAGATCTGACATCAGAGAATGTTGAATTTTATTAAATTTTGGATTCTATTAAATTTAATTATGTATATACCTGTTTAAATTTTAAAGTTGACACTGTTTAATCTTTCTGATTCTACAATGAAAATTGCGGATTTATTAGAAAAAAGTATATGGACGATTGTTTAACATTGTTTATTCATTCCAACTATAAAAAAAAAATTTAAGTGTCGACTGCTGAAACAAAACATTGATTAAGTTGTTAATTTTTATTCGTAACATATATTTTTGATATTTCAGTCGGGGTTTTGACACTAAACCGCCCACCCCCCGCTACTGCATTGGTCATTAATTTGGAAACATATATGAGAAAAAATCATAACTCTCAGACAAAGGATTTCAGTGAAGGCCAATTTCACACAATGGAAATTTAAATATTCTTCAAATACACTAGCCCCTTACTATAACGATCCTTGATATAACGGCTGCGAGAGGGGTCCCCACTACGCGACGTTCCGTACAGTTCCGTGCAAGAATAACGCGCAGCGGGTGCGGAAGAAATTCGCATGTACATTGTATAATCTTAACAAACTGAGTATGTAAGGGTTTTTGAGGTCGTTGATTGAAAAAATAATGCTCAAAATTTGAAATTCAAAATGACTGATCCAATATGGCCGACATTTTTTTAAGAATATGATATATTTATTAAACTTTATATTAGGATTTTCGAGATCCAAGATTACGAAAATAAAACTCAAATCCAACATTTAAAATGATGAATCTAAAATAGTAGATGTTTAATTTAAAAATATACAATTATGTTTTCTTTTTGGATTAGCTGTACTTACATACTTTTAAATTCAATTTTTTTTTTCAAAAACAATTTTTGAAAAAAATGTTCAGCCATGTTAGATCCGGTATTTTGAATTCCGAATTTTGAGAACAATTTTTGTAATCAGTGATCTTGAGAACTCAAACGTACTAAATTTAATCAAAAAATATCGCAGTTTTTGAAAAAAACGTCAGCCATATTGGATCCGTTATTTTGAATTTTCAACTTAAGGTGATACTTTCTTAATCAGCGACTTCGAAAACCCCTGTATACTAAATTTCACAGAAATCTGATATTTCCAGAAAAATATTTGGCCATACTGAATCCGCCATTTTGAATTTTTAAATTTTTAGTGTTATTTTCGTAATCAGTGACCTCAAAAACCCTCCTTAACTTATTTAAAATACTTCACCAAGCGCTGCATAAGGTTCGTACCAACCCAGTGAACCTGTGAGCTCTTAGCGAGTGGGAAAATCAAACTCGCTGCGAGCTCGCAGCGTTTTCATTATTTTCGCCCCTTTTCGAACACGCCGCGAACTCGCAGAGTACTCCCCACGGGCTCACAAAGTACCTCTAGTCGTTGATAATTCTTAATATATATTTCAGGCAAACAAAAAGATAATTCATTGTTTACAGTAAAAAATAATCACAATTAGCTGTCAAACGATTATTTATAAAAAAAAAAAATTTCTCCTGGGCGGGAATGATCCCATGTTCTGCGGAGTTGAACGCCAGTGTCTAATTCTCATCACCGTTGAAGCTTCTTACAATATATAGAAAAGAAAAGAATATCATTATTACCGCTGTGTTTATATTAACAATGACCTTCTTTTCTTTTCTATATATTGTAAGAAGCTTCGATGGTGATGCGGATTAGACATTGGTGTTCAACTCCGCAGAATGTGGGATCGATTCCCACTCGGGAGAAATTTTTTTTTATTAAATAATCGTTTGACAGCTTCATTATGATTATTTTTTACTGTAAACAATGAATTATCTTTTTATTTGCCTGAAATATATATTAATAATTATCAACGACTGGAAGTACTTTGTGAGCTCGTGGCAAGTACTCTGCGAGCTTGCTGGTGAGTACTCTGCGAGCTCACTGGCGAGTTCGTGGTGTGTTGGAAAAGGGGTGTAAATGATGAAAACGCTGCGACCTCGCAGCAAGTTTGATTTTCACGATCGCCGCGAGCATGCTGCGAGCTCACAGGTTCATTGGGAAGACTACTCGGGTGAGAGTAGGGGTAGAGTAGGGAAATATTTTCTCTCTATATTAAGCTTGATGTAGCCAGAGCTCATTATAGCAAAGCACTGATGTACAAAACATTTAAGAAAAAAATAAAAGTAAGTTTTTAGAGTTACTTGATGCTGAAAAACTGTATCTCTTTTCGTAATCGATTGAAATTTGTTGAAAAAAATTATGTGAATATAATTATTGAAAAGTGTAAAATATTTTGAACATAAAACTATGAAATCCTTAGATTTTTAACAAAGTTGTGCATATGTAAAAACAATTTCTTTACTGTCGACAGAAAATATGGATTTTTATCTTTCGAAACAAAATATCCTGAAAATAAAAACAAAAATTTTTTTGGTCAAAAGGAGACATACGTGTCACATTATTTCAACAAAAAAAGAACATATTATAATTTTTTGAAAATTAAAATCACGTTCAGAAAAAAGTTGTTACAAAAAACGAACTAAAAAAAACAATGTTTTCAAACATGATACTCTCAAAAACAAAAAATGTTGTACAGAATGCCAAAAAAACTTCGTATATGCAAATCGTATCTTTTTTTGACCCCCTACAAAATTTCCTACTACGCCACTGCAATGTATCTGAAATACCGAAAAACCTATCGTACAATTTCTCCTGGCTTCTCGGTCCATATACATCGCATGTAATATTCACATCTCATTCACTATAAATCGCAAAATTATTGTTAATAATTAAAAAAAATGTTATATTAATGTCAGCGTATGTGCGCAAAGTACTTAGAATGCACTGCGATGTTTTGCAATACGCGCAAACAGGAAATGCATTCAGATTCGTTAGGTCAAGTTTTCTTGGAAAGAACTAGATTGAAAAACGAAATTATAAACAATTCTAAGCTTTTGCGATGGTGGTCCCACTTTTTAAAAATGCGGGAAACTCGGAAGTAAATTTTGTGGCTTGTATGCTATTACGAGGAATTTTCAAGGAGAACATAAGTATGGATTTAACTTACATGGTCATGTAAATGTGGTCGAAATCAATTTGTTTTCAATTCTTGTTAAAGAACAATGTCAATATTTCTACTTTTCGCGATTTCGAAATAAAATATGATAAAATATAACGAACGCCAACTAACAAATTTGACAGGTGTACTGTTCACCACTGTTGACACTGGTGTTGACACCAACCAATCTGAACTGATCTCAGGGTGGTTTCACTTCTATTAGAGCCAATGTAAACTCTAAAATATGAGTTTCCGCACCCTCTGAGACGTTAGGACGGGCAAGTGAACTACAGTGAACAATGCTGATTAAAGCGGCGATTGTGTCGCTACCTAGGACGTTAGAATTATTTTGTGAACTAACATAGGCTGAATTTTTCATGGAAGTTAAACCACCCTGACTGATCTGAACCAACCAACTGACAGCAGGGCTGGGTGACATATACCCTGTGTCCCACGCTTAGGGTACGTTAGGAAATCTACTGGCCAGTACTGCCAGTAAAAAGAACAATGGAAATTTCTTACTGGCAGTACTGCCAGTAGATTTCCGAACGTACCCTTAGACCATGGACTGGACATGGACATGGACTGAGCATTCAACATGGCGCAATGAACCCAACATAGGAGCGTCACTGCAAACAGAAAATTATTGGAAGACACAAAAGTTGATTCAAACGCACAGCATTTCAATACTTTGTGCGGGAGATTGCTTGAGATCAAAGGCGCCGACGCCAAAAAAGTATTAAAACGCAGTGAGTTTCAATCCTATTTTGTGCCCTAGTAACGGGGGTCCGAGAGTCCACTCTCGGAACTCTCTCGGAAATCTCTCGGAACTCTCTCGGACAATTGTCTGAGATAGTTCCGAGAGACTTGCACATGCATTTCATGGTTTTTAATGTCGCTGATCATGAATCTGAGGTCAAATTTGATAAATTATTTTGTTTGAACAATTTGTATTAACAAAGTATGAAAAAAAAATATTCACTATGATGCACATGCTTTTTATAGTTTTTCAGGTACCTGATCATGGATCTAAGGTCAAATTCGGAAAATTATGCTGTTTTAACATTTTTTGTTTACAAATTATGAAAAAAAAAATATTCACCAAGATGCATATGCTTTTCATGGATTTTTAGGTTGTTAATCATGAATCAGGGGTCGAAATCGCAAAATTATTTTGTTAATACAAATTGTTTAAACAAGATTATTTTGCAATTTCGACTTCTGATTCATGATCAGCGACCTAAAAAACCATGAAAAGCATATGCATCTTGGTAAGTATTTTTTTAAAATTGTTTAAACAAAATAATTTTCCAAATTTGACCTCAGATTCATGATCAGCGACCTAAAAAACTATGAAACGCATGTGCAAGTCTCTCGGAACTCTCTCGGACAATTGTCGGAGAGAATTCCGAGAGAGTTCCGTCACCAGGGTGTCTCCAATAATTTTCTGTTTTTAGTGATGTAGTACAGCTGAGCATTCTATAGCATAGTATATCTATATATATTTTCATATATATAAACAGATATAGTATCACACGTCATTTCGTACCGTTCGACTGTTACTACACGCTCCTATGTTGGGATTACTTTTTCCGGCACCGAACAAAGGCGATGCTCAGTCCATGTACTTTATGGTCTAAGGTCCCACGGCAACTGGACACTTGAGTTACTACTAGAGAGACTCAAGGGAGAGAGTGGCAATTGAAATCGCTCCTAATTGGAGATGTAGGTATGGCGGCCATCTTGGACACAAACTCAGCACAAACACAGTACTACTCTGTACTACTCAGCGCACTCTGCCGTCTGTGTGAGGACAGCTGGCTCTGTTTACTTTTTCATAAGTGTTTTAAAAGTTTATCTGAAATTCATTTGATGATCAAGTTAAGTGTAATTGCAGTTATTATTAATAAAGTCGAATATATATCCTCACACAGACGGCCGAGTACGCTGAGTAGTACAGAGTAGTACTGTGTTTGTTCTGAGTTTGTATCCAAGATGGCCGCTATACCTATATCTCCAATTAGGAGCGATTTCAATTGCCACTCTCACCCTTGAGTCTCTCTAGTTACTACACACTTGAGTTACACTTAAGTTACTAAGTAGCGCAAATTAGTACTCATTCCATCAGAAAAGCATAGGATCAGTGCTACCAACTCAACTTAGGTGTCCAGCAGGGGAGGCTCACTCCCATGTTAAGATGCTTTTACATGGCTGCGGCTACGGCTGCGGCTGCGGCTGCGGTGGGTGGAGTTTGACGCAAGTTGACGTCTGCGCGCCGCAGAATACCTCTGCGTAGGTTTTGGTATCGTTTGATATTCACCACAGATATTCTTGCGGCAGGCGATACGTGTATTTGTTTTTGTTTACACACAGCAAAAATTTTTTAATCGTGAATATATCCTGAAAATATCTTCTCGAGTCGCAAGTATTGTTCGAAATTTTAATTAAAATATATATTGAGATTAAGGTTTTATTGAATTGTCCGCAATAAAGGGATAATAACATTCGAAGTATTGGTTATGTTTATGTTAACACCTGCGGTTGCTTGCGGCACCATCAGCTTTTGACGCATAAAAACCTGCGGTATGATGACGTGATGCCTTGCCGCAGCCGCAGACAAAACCGCATCCATGTAAAAGCTACTTAAAAGGTGGGCGAGATGTTGCATCCTTTTTCGGCCTAAGTGCGCATACGTCAATACATATGTCAAAACACGTATATGGATGTATTTATTTAGCTGTGTATGTGTCGAGCATGCGCAATACCCTCGAAAAACGAGAATTACGAGAAAGACATCCTACGAAAAATCTTAGCGCTTTGCCAACCTCAGTGAGCCCCCTCTGGTGTCCAGTTTGCCGTGGGACACACGGATATACAGGGGGGGTCAACTCCCGTGTACGAGGTGGAGACTATAAAGTCTATAGAAGGAGGCCCTTAGACCATACAATACATGGACTGAGCATCGCCTTTGTTCGGTGCTGGAAAAAGTGATCCCAACATAGGAGCGTGCAGTAATAGCCGAACGGCAAGCAATGACATGAGATGCTATATCTGTATACCCTATCGGGCAGGTCGCAATAGTCGTGCAATAGACAAGAGTCAGCAATAGTCAGAAACAAGTCAGCTAAAGTCAGCTGTATGATGATACTCACGTACAGGTGAGTCAGTTACCGTGGTAAAATTGCATCGAAAAATTTAATTTCGTTAAAAAATAACATCAACGAATTAAACAATGTAAATCAACGTAAGTCACTAGAAGCATGAAAAAATGTAAAAATAATGCTAGTTACACTGTAAAGAAAATCATTTTTGTTTGATTTCGACACTGCGAAATCCAAATTATTTAAACTTCCAAAAGTCTGCTAGGTTCCGAATCGCCAAAGTGAAAAATGATAATTTTTAGTCATCGCCTTTTGTGATTTAGTACGATAATGATAATACTTTTTAGTCATTCGGTAAACTAAACGTAATTTAATTATTGTTTTTTGCACACACAAGTAGAAAAATCGCAAATAAAAACTTTCGATTTGAGGAACTGCAAAGTTAACGTACAAAATTGGGTGAGCTGAAGTAAATGCAAAATTTATTGGAAAGTTACAATCTGTAGGATTCTGGAGTTTTGGAGAAATACAATAAATTGACAATAAATTGACAATGTTTGTTGAAGAAAACAGTTATACAGAAGAATGTGTTTTATTTTCCAATCCATTGCGCGTACTCTATCCTTATTAAAACTTTTCAAATTCAACCCTTTTTTAAATTTTCTTATTAAAAATGCTTATAAAATTACTGTAAATGCTACAAGTAAAAAGTTAAACACAATGATAATTTTTAAAATGTTTGAAATGACCAATTTAAAAAAAATGAATGTTTCAAATTACTACTTTTGTGAAAGGTGTAAATAATGAATCATTTTTGTGCATCAATAAAAAATTACCACAATTGTGAAGAATCGCATGTATTTACTAATTTCAGGATATGAAACTTAATTTACGAGTTGCAAAAATACGTTTATATATCTAAAAAGAACCTATCATTCACAAAAATGTTACCAGTATCAGTAACATAAATTTCTCATGAATCGGTTTGTCTGCTAGAACCATGAGTTCTGCTGACTTGACTCCTGACTATTATCTGACTTTGAGTATTGTTTGAGTATTGCGATCTGCCCGATAGGATACATAAATGTACTATATGTATGATATTATATATACAGATATACTAATAAATGTGTCGTTCGGCTTTTACTACACGCTCCAATGTTGGGGTCATTGCGCCATGTTGAAAGCTCAGTCCATGTACTTTATGGTCTAAAAGGAGGCCCGACAAGTGTTCACTAAAAATCGATGTTTAAAACATCGGAAACAACGATTTTTAATCTATGTGGCCAATGTTACTGATAAACATCGGAACATCGGAAACAATCGTAAACATCGGAACCATTGGATTTCCATGATCATCGTAAACGATTATGAATTTGTGTTGACATAGTTGCGATCAGTCTGAAATCGCAAAATCTACCATTCGCGCTAAGTTTCACGGGTTTTACGTTTATTTATTCCTTTTATGTCAGCGAAAATGTCATATTAGTGAGTTAGTTATATTTAATTAAATATTTATTCACAACATACAGGTTGAATATTTACATATATTAGTTTTCAAAATATAAGTTCTCAGAGAAAAACAAACATTTATAATCGAAAATATGAAATAATTAAGAAACTAGAATTTTCGCTATTAACAATGCAGAAAGTATGCGGCTCAATCTTGCATTCAAATATTGATAACACTCGGGGGCAAAGGAGTGTATATGATTTGCTGTAGCCAACCAATCATAGTACTCCAACATCGATGGTAACATCGCTATCATCGATGGGATCGATGTTGAATCGTTGAATGTAACATCGACTGCGCATCGATTTTTAGTGAACACTAGGCCCGACTTCACCACAGTGATGTTGACCGGAAAAATCGTGGAAATCGAATAAAATAAAATGAAATCGTTTGTAATTTCAATGTACAACTTTTTAATGCAGACGATTTAGTTTGTAGCCTAATGGTTAATTAGTTAAAAATTAAGCAAATTTCAGGTGTGATGTTGACCGGAAAATTGTTAAAATCAGCCGAAAATGGAATAGATTGGTACAGATTGATAGAAAATTGTTTGTAGATCACGAAAAAACAATTTTTTCGTTTGTAGTTTATTATTTATACATTTTAAATCATTTAATAAAAAAATTAAATTATTTCATATCTCGGTGAAAAAAATAGTTCGGCAATATTCGGCGCATATCGGGCCGATTTCGGGCGCATGTCGGCTCACCGAACTTCGGTAATATGATGTCGGGCTGATTTCGGACGCATGTCAGCAAGCCGCATTTCAAACAATCATGTCTTGCCGATTTCGGGCGCATGTCGGTTCGCCGCATTTGAGAAAAACGATGTCAGCCCGATTTCAGGGGCAAGTCGATTCGCCGAAGATTGAGTTATCATTATTATCATTGCCAAGCAAAAATAATGGCGTCCAATGGTGTCCACTGTTTGCCACGTTCCGTGCAGTTTCGCTTTTCGCGTTCCTCCAGCGTTCTCCAACATTATCCAAAATAAACTCTGAATTGAACTCCATGACAATCCAGACATCTCACAAAGTTGATCGATGGTTCGGCGACGGTCTTCATGAACAAGAGTGTTGATTTTTTCAATGTTTTCGTCCGTTTTTGAAGTCGAGGGGCGTCCAGAACGAGGTTGGTCTTCTATTGACATCTCTTCATTCTTGAAACGCGAAAACCAGTCGTACACACGCGTTTTACTCAAAGCATTATCCCCATAAGCTGTTTTCAGCATCACAAGGGTTTCCGCGGGTGTTTTTCCTAACAAAAAACAAAATTTTACAGCCGCGCGTTGCTCTCCGCACTCAGCCATTTCACTTTTTCGCCGAAACGGAAAAAGTCGTTTCACTAGAAAAATTCTTACGGACGAACGAATGCACTCACAGCAAATGAACTTTGCACACTGACTTGGGAGAGTAGCAGCTTGGAAGAGAACCAGTGGAGAACCTGATCCCCCCCTCCGCGGTCCCCCCACCGCCTAATTCCCGTTACTTTTGGGTCCCCCCTCGTAAAGAAGCTTCCGAAATTTGTTTGACTTTAAATCGAAATGATAAACATTCGAGCAGCTTCTTTCAATTATAAGGAATATAAAATCATAGCTACTTTCAAACACGGTTGATTAATAAATAACGATAAAAATTTGCGAGCTACCAGTACTAGCTACAAGCTGTTTGTGGCAAGCTTTAAAAAATTTCAAGTTTTCATCGACAGTGTAAAAATTTAGCGATTCTCGTTAGACTTCGGAAATGTGTAAGTTTGCGTGCAAAAGCACGCATTTTTCCGAATTTTTAGTGAGGAAGTAGAAAAAGGGGCGAGGGTGGAGACCTTCTTATCAGACACTTAATTAAGAAGTCTTTAAAGATGGCCCGAACGAAGTACACTGGAGAGCATTAGATCGCTTCTGAATTTAGGGAATTTAAGCTTGTTCTGTTGGACCGATCCAACAAAACAAGCTTAAATCCCCTAAATTCAGAAGCGATCTAATAGTCCTCAGTGTATGTATGAATTCCCAGAAGTATAAATTTTAATTTTCACATTTCAGAAATTGCGCTTTCTAGGCGCATTTGTAGTAGGTGGCAGCACATTCCGGGGAGAACATCGACTACTACTAACGCGCGGCAACGCCGTGATATTTTTGTACTACAATAGAAATGCTTTGGATAAAATCAACGGCATTTTTCCCGAAGCACGATTAGTATGTTGCGATGGAATCGACTCGTTACTATAACCTTTTAAAATCATGGCGATATATTATGCTGTGTATTGTTAGACTTTCAGTAATAAAATGCGTTATAATGGTGAAGTTGGAAGTTATGCGATTAATATGAGTTTGAATATTATACTGATCAGAAAAAATTATATTTTCAACACTTTACATAATATAATGCGTGCGGTAAAATGACAACATTAAAGAAATCCGATTAAAATTTTAGAATATTCGAAATTACATTTTTTTAAAACTTGTAGATAATTATTTCAATTTTAGATACTGGCGCTAAATTAGCCGTGATATTACATTTTTTGTTTGACTTACGTTGTTATTAGCAAAACATCGATAGAAACCGCGCGACACATTGCGAATTCGATTAAATCGCCCTCGATAAGGCCGCGTTTGCATTGAAATGATGCGATAACGGGTACCAGTGATATTCATAATTAACACAGTTGGAGGCATCCCATATATACTCCCACATATACTCAGTTTTCTCGGTATTGTCGCACGCACACTACGATATGCGCTTACGTATTCACTCCTGTGCGAGAGAGAAACGAATCGTCTACGCTCTTCTGTTCCCGATGCGCCTCTCTCTCAAGCTGGCCATATAGAAGTATTACATATAAGCTTGGTGACTAGTGTTCACTTAGTCCATAAAGTACATGGACTGAGCATTCAATATGGCGCGATGACCTCAACATAGGAGCGTGTAGTAAAGCCGAACGACAACTTAATACATTCATTAGTATATCTATATATATATAATACATCTATACTGGACACCTGATTTGAGTTGGTAGCACTGATCCTATGCTTTTATAATGGAATGAGTACTAACTTACGCTAACTTACTAACTCAAGTGTCCAGTTTGCCGTGGGACACACGGTATACAGATATAGTAGCACACGTCATTTCTTGCCGTTCGACTGTTACTACACGCTTCCATGTTGGGGTCACTTTTTCCGGCACCGAACAAAGGCGATGCTCAGTCCATGTACTTTATGGTCTAAGAGTGTTTAGTAAATACTGATAAATATCCATATTCGTATCGATAGTCCAACTACCAATACTCCGTTATTTTTTCCGATAGTACATGGCTATATCGATATATTTATTATCACTGATACAAATAATACGGATGGCGAATAGCCATTTCCAACGCACTCAGAAGTGTACCTAATAGAAGCCATATTGAGTGCAGTATTTGGGTAGAGTTTGAGCGCGAAATTAAAATTACAGCAGACAATCACAACACTTATTACCTAAATATATCGTGTTATTTTAATTGCGGATGTGTAAATGGAATTTTGTTGAAATATTTTATACGTCTCACCAAAATATTTAATAAAAGATCGCCACAGTAATTGAACGGAAAGAATTGTTGAAAAATTTGGATGCATTTTTTTTGCATTTGGGATTTTCCACTGCATGAAAAAAATTTTCCAACGCTGTAAATGTAAGATTTTTTGTGATATATCAGTAATGAATTCAACTAAGTATGAATAAATTTCTAACATACTGAAAATTTATTTATAATTGCATGTTTAGAAAATTAATGATAGCATGTTTGAATTTTATTTATTATTTCATAGTAATATAAAATAAATTTGTTGAATAAAAATGGAATAAATATAGTACTATCATAATTTTACTGATAATGTTACATCATTTACAAACGCATGTCCGTATTATGCCTGTATCACACTAGCCGTAACCGCTCCGTTCCTTTTTCGACCAATCAACGCACGCTACTGCTGCCGCTACCGTTGCTGATTGGTCAAAAACAGATCCTGTCACTGTAACTGCTACCCGAATACTGCACTCAATATGGCTTCTGAGAGGTACACAAATACGGCGGCTATCAGCCATCCATATTATTTATATCAGTGATTTATTATATATTGGTATAACTACACTGGGAAAAAAACCCGTCGTATTAACCGTAAAATCCGGTTGTGCCAACGTTGAAGCAAGCCGTGACGTTTTTAACGTGTCAATCCAGCCCCGATGGCCACGGGGAATCAACGAAAATCCAAAGCTGAAACGACCGAATTAGATATATTTAGTGATACAACCGACAAAGCACACCTAACCGTCAGATCAGTATTGGCAGCACACGGGAATTATACACTGAGGAGCATTAGATCGCTTCTGAATTTAGGGGATTTAATGCTCCTCAGTGTACAATACAATTCGCAACAAGTAAAAAGATTTTTTTTTTTTAATAAAATTGAAAATAAGGCATTTTATTGTGATACTTGAAAGAATTTCATCAAAGGACGGAAGGAAGACGGAGTAGGAACGCAAGGAGCACGAATTTCCGTCTTCTTCGCCTGCCGCTTATGTTCCCGAGTCTTTGCTAGGGCTGGTAATTTTGATTTCTTATTAAAACTTCATTAGAAAATAAAATCTTTTGTTAGAATTTGATTTCCTATAAGATGTACCTTACAAAAACTTATAAGGATTCAATTACTTCCAAAGTAACCTTATAAAAACCTTATAAGAAACTAAAATTTATTATAAGATAGAATTTGAGTCTTTTAAGAAAAAAAAAAAAAACATAAAATTTTCCTATAAATTTTTAAAAAAAAAATTTTACTTTCTTACAAGGTTTTTATGAGATTACCTTATAAGAAATTTTATTTTTCATTAGGTTTTTATAAGGATCAAAATTATCAGGGTATAAACAATCACGAAATGAAATTCCAGATAAAAACTTGGCAAACGTTGTACTCGACTCCCAGCTGAAAATAATCAAATGATCCGTCATTTATCCGTTCATTTGACTATTCATATGGATAAATGGGCATTTTGTTCACATTAATCGACCAAATTAGTTGACAAATGGATATTCAAATTAGCGGTCGAGCATCTGAACAAATTGAACGGCAAAACAAGATAGACAAACGTATTTTCATTTAGGACCGTTTTGAAAAATTTTTAAATTTTTTAACAAAAAAAAGATGCGTCATGATTTTCGCTCCTGTGTTGATTTAGTGTAAAAAAAAAGTTTTTTACCCTCAGCTATGTGACCAAGTCATTTGACTATCTAATTGTCTATCTTATTTTGCCGTTCCATTTGGTCCAGGAGTATGACAGGTCGCTGAAAAAGTTAACCCATTAATGTTCCAGTGGAACTAAGCCACCAGAGGCGCTGGCAGTGATGTTGCCTGAGAGAAAAGTATCGGACCTCTCTTTCGTAGGGTTTTATGAGCAAATAATAGTATGAAGAATCTGTAAAAAAATGAATCATTAGTCTTAAAAATCGAACATTTACAAAAAAAAATCAATTAGAAGTAACTGATTTTATTTATCTCATCAAGCTCTATTAACATCATTTACAATTGCTGTGAGACTTGTTTTTTTTAATCAAGATAGCATTTTATCTTCCTGGATACAATTACATCCACAACCAGTAGGACAAGTATTTTCACTTGCAAACCAGGCTGCTACATGTTTAGCGTGGCCCCCGTGTCCACAGGCCATACAGAAATTGCCAGGACCTACAAAATAGCAAAACACAATTATTAATCCATAGAGAAAACATGAATTTTTCATTTTTATAAGTGAAAACAGCATCACTTGACTTAAATGATTTTCTATAAAACTGAGTTTAATGAAGAACTTATCAGAATTTTACAAGTTTCTATATACATTAAAGAAAAACAAAATTGCGTGGATTGTGAACAGTAAGCCAAGTGTTGGAGATAATCAGAAATTTTGCAAAAAAAGCCTACCTCGAACAGAAATGTGACAAATAGCGCATTGGAAAACCAGTCTTTTGCAAACAATGCATTGCATCCCTTTGCTGATTTTGTTGCACGAGTTGCACTCACTGTGCACCAAAATGCTCTTCTTCGGATCCAGAGTAGC
This sequence comes from Platygaster robiniae, assembly GCA_028476575.1. Lineage (NCBI taxonomy): Eukaryota > Metazoa > Arthropoda > Insecta > Hymenoptera > Platygastridae > Platygaster > Platygaster robiniae. The sequence goes on from CM052019.1 coordinate 31,405,999, forward strand.
AGAGTTCACATTTTTCATAATTTGAACTCTCGTGTCTAACAACCTCCACCGATGAAGCACTTGCGCATAATTTTTTTTATATCCATCGTACAAGTTCGAATTTTTCTCACTCAAAGGTCTGAGAACAAAATGAGGTTATATATGTTCGGGCCTTCGTATGTACAGTTTCATAAAATTTTAATTTATACAAAAAATTAAAAAATGAATAAAAGGATAAAATTTTCCGAACCGTGGATGACGATCCTGGTCCTGAAGTTGATCCAATACAAGTTTGACATCATCCATCGATTCTGACCACGAATTCGATCGATTTTGCTTCAGGTTTGGGAAATTCCAACCTTGTAAAGATGTGTCAGCAGGATGTATTGTGTGATAAGGCGATTCACCTGGCTATGAAAACCAAACATTAATTTTTTTTTTTACTTTTTTTTTCATTTTCCATTTCTCGTTTTTCACTGCTCTACTACAAATACTACACAGAAGGGCTAAAGCGCGTTATAAATTTAGCTGTAGAGCGGAAAATCGTATTAATAGGCGTGTAAGGTCATAAAGAACTTGCAACGCGGATGAATAAATGACCGTTTACGTCCCATATGTACCATTACAAAGGCAACCCATTCCTACCTTGCAAGTACCTTGACGCTCTTACTTTGATGCGACAGGGCATAAAATACTGTATGTACCGCAGGCCATAAATTTATCAACTATAGGGGTGCCTACTACGTATCGATAAATCGGAATATCGATATTTCTTTCCCATGTATCAGGATTTTCGCATCGCTATATTCATCAAATGAAAATCAGTATATCAATACTTTTGTTGCAATCTTAACATCGCAAGATTTTTTTATATGAAAAATTGAAGAGATAAATTTTCGTTTTTATCAATTTATTTTTCTTTACATTCACTTAAACACTTAGCATTCAGGTCAGTGGTTTCTTCCAATATTGATTTCAGACTTCTTTTTAAAATTTGTTAACTTTCAAAATGCCATAGTTACAAGGCCAATACAGAGGATAGTCTGTGCTTGTAAGTTTCACAAATGTAATAGCAGGAATATTCAATAAATGTTATACCTACTTTTTTCACGATATTCTCATGAATTTTTTTCTGATAATAAAAATATGATTTGGAATCCATATATTATATTGAAAATAACCCACAAAAATTCTTGAAAAAATGTATCGAAAAATTTGTTAAATACTAAGAGAATCTACGAAGTAAATGTTCTGTAAACAATTTATTAATATACTAAAAATCTATAAAGCTTTTGATTCTAGAGCATTCAATCATAAAAACATATATCAAAATTTGTAAAGATACTAGAAAATCTTTTAAATCGAATTACTCCTTTCAAAAAACGCAAAATACTAAGAGCACTGAAAATTCATGATGATTCTGTTTTGTGAAAATTTTTTAAACAATTAGAATATTTGAAACTTTGAATTCTGTGAAATCACATTCTTGAAATTTGAGAGATAGTTTTTTTTTCAAAACTAGTAATTCCTACATTTTTTCATACTAAAAAATACAATAAGAAAATAAATACTGAATCATGCATCGAATTATAAAAATCTCTAAAATAATCCATCAAAACACCGAAAAACCCTTAAAATCGTGTGAATAATAAAGAAATATGAAAAATAGTGCAGAAACTATAAACTTTTGTATATGTAGGGTGTTTCCAATTCCCTGCACCAAAAAAATATGTAATTTCTTATTGAATTTTAAGTCAAAAAGCCATTTACAACTTTTCATAAAACTTAAAATTGAAGAAGTTATTCGAGCTAAAATTTAAACTCTAAATGCCCTCTCTTGACAAGTGAAGGTAAGATCAAAATTTTCGGAAAATTTTCTTTATGTTTTTCTGAGTCGAAAAGTCGTTTGCCACTTTTCACAAAAGTCAAAATCAAAAAAGTTATTTTTGGTACAAGTTTCAGCCAATCAGATTTCTTAGATTTGATGCTCGAATAACTTTTTTGATTTTGACTTTTGTGAAAAATGGCAAATGACTTTTCAACTCAGAAAAACATGAAGGAAATTTGGAAAAATTTTCGTCCACAAAGTCTACCCCTACTTGTCGAGAGATGGCATTTGTTGTTTAAATTTTAGGCTTGAACAACTTTTTAGATTTTGAGTTTGATAAAAAGTGGTAAAGGACTTTTTGAATTTAAATTCAATTGGGAATCACATTTTTTTTGGTGAGGGAAATTGGAAACACCCTGTATTGTCTGAGAAATCCATTCAAATACGAATAATGTAATAAACTCCAAATTCTAGAGCAGGGGGGTGCAGCAACTCCATGTTAAGAGTTTGTACCGTTAAAGTACATGGCCACCATAGGCGCTGCGATTTTGCCAAGCGATTTTTCGCGCGAACATTTTTATCGATTCTTCAAATTGAGACGCTGAGAACAAAGGTGAGTTGTAGAAAATTTTAAAGCTAAAAAGCGATACGTCATGCTAACACGGGAAAGCAATATGTAAATAACCACTAGAGCGAGAGTGACAGGCAGATCTCTATCGCTTTAGTTTTAGTTTAGTTTTTTCATAAAAAAGTTTTTCTATATTTGTTTGGAAATATGCTTGTGAGAGGAATATACAGCTTTCATGAGAAAATGTTTTCTAAGAAATCAAAGAAAAATCAATGACTTTTGGCTGACAACACTTTTTTTCAAACTCAGGATATTTTTAGCTATTAAAATACGTACTTAATTCGTTGCATGTTTGACTTAGTAGGCATTGTTTGTTTTGTTGATAATTTCGAAAGATATGGAACGATGGCGAATGACGAGAGCGAATAAAAAAAGCCTGGCAAGACTGCAGCGCCTCTAGCGGCTATATACTCTAGCGGTACAAACTAGCCCATTTAAAAAGGCCGAAGTTGCAACCCCCCCCCCCCCGTGTTATAGAGTATGAAATTCCAAAAATCTTTAACAAAATAAGAAATCCATACACTCAGAGAAATTTCCATTCGGGCATGAAACGGAAAGAATTTGAAAGCCATCCTCCTTTCAAAATGAAACGCTTACCCTTTCATTTTAAAGCGGTCGATGCTGAAAAGTGAAAGAACCCATTGACACTGAAAGGGAATTCCTATGACTTAGAAACAGAAAGTTTTGAAACCCATCATCTTTCAACTGTACGCGGGAGTTTTTTAAGTGTAAAAATACTAGAAAAACGTTCAAGAATTCTAATTATATTAGTACTATTAATACCAAAAATACCAAAATTTTTTAAAGTAATAATAATCTCAGTTATTTAATTATACTTTCTCAAAGATTCATAAAACTACTGAAAATTTTATAAATTTCAATTCTATAGGATCAAATTCTAGATACCTATAATGTAGGAACCTGTAAAAATACCAGAATATAATATAAATCTATGAACAAACTGTTTTCTACAAAATCCATCAAAATCTACGCGATACATCAGTACATCGATATTAAAAATCGGATGAGTTAATATCCATATTTTTCTTAATGATTCCAGAAGATTACCATCTCTTTTTCAACAGCCAGATCATTTAATAGCCTTCGCTTTTAATAATTTCAAGCGTCACATTTTGCGGACAACACATTAACCTAAACCTTTTTTTTCTGCTATCGGTACATACCTTAAGGTAGTACCTCCGGGATGAAAGGATATGAATATAGCCGCAACAATACATTCTTGCAGCCACATTCACATTTCAAGATCTGTGCACATGTATCGGCAACGTCGCATCTACCACTGTCTGTCACCTGTTTCCACACAAGCATTGATAAGCACTGGCAAGCATGAGTAAGCACTTTAGCTATATAAATGATCAGCAATTGTTTCGCTTGGAATGCGACGTTGCCAAATGAACGTTGATAAGAGTAAAATAAAATAATTTTTTGTCGCATAAATATGTAGTCAATTTGGATGCAATTTTGCACAGAGTTTAAAAAAATTTTGAACAATATTTCATCAATTATCAAGAATTTTTGGACAATGACTTTCTGATTTATTCAAAAAAATGATTGTGTTCCCATAAGAACGCATGTAAAAAATACACAGTTAAACACAAAAAAAATACTGGCGGAATTTTTGGAAAAACTGATGCCCTAGGTCATCAATAAACGATTTGCAACAAGGTTTTTCTTCGCTGACATCGTTTTTTAACGTTATTTACAAAAACAGAAAAAAAATGTAAAATCGGATGTATATGTCTGAAAAAAAAAATATTTTTTTGCTCTCGAGGATAAGGATCTATTCCACCGCTTTTTTTCACGAAAAAATCATTATTTCAGCAAGTTCATATTGCTAAGATTCTTCTTATCGAGAGTAAGAAAATAGTTTTTTTTTTTTTTTTTTTTTTCTTTTTTTAAATCGGACATATACATCCGATTTTACATTTTTTTCCTATTTTTGTTAATAACATTAAAAAGCGATATCAGCGAACAAAAACCTTTGGGGAAATCGTTTATTGATGACCTAAGGAATCAGTTTTTCCGAAAATTTCGCCAGTAATTTTCCAAAAGTCAAATTTTGTCGAACTGTGATATTCAATGTTCGAAGTAGTGGATCGTCTTGAAATTTTGCAAGGAATAGTCTTATATTTTTTTGAACCTAATCTCCAAATTTTGCCCAAATCGGTCAATGATTTTTATCTTAGAAGTACTACCTTTACTTCGATTATTTTCATGCAGAGAATAGAGTCAGAGCGACAGTTTCATGACAAAAAAGTTAACAAAGCAGTTATAAAAAGCAAGAGAAATTAGTAGCTCCAAATACGAAGAACTGTGATTGAATCCATGATGTCATTGTTTAATTGTATTCAATTAAAATATTTAATGAATAACATGCAGGAAATAACAATACTCAAAAGTGAAAAAACTCGTATCGAAAAAAATCGTATCTTACCTTCAAACTCAACTTCCCATTGAAAAGCCTCTACAAAAAAGATAGTTGTTAACATTGTATTTTGTTTTGTTTCTTTTTTTTTTTTTGTGAGCACTAAATGAGTTTTTCATAAACATATTCCTAAAAAAGACGTATTTCTGGGGTATTTCTCGTTTGTTCGTGTGTTTGTTTGTTTGAAAAACAAGTTAAGGGGCAATTCTGTTTTAATTTAAAAAATATCGCTAGTTAAGTGAAAGCACAAAAGAATGAGATGAGCAGCTATTATTCATGTTAATTGCAAAGCAAAAAGCATGATAATTTTTACGATGCACCGTTTGAGTACTATGAAAACTTATTGCCATTGGAATTGATCCTTAGACCATATAATATATGGACTAGGGCTCCTACACGACCGTGTAAAATTCGCGACTACGTTTTGCACGTTATTTTTGACCACCAGACCGCGCTAATCGCTATATATAGATATATATTCTGTTTCCTTGAGGCGACACTAGCGTAACTGGTGGTCAAAAGTAGCGTGAAAAACGTAGTTATTTTGCTCAATGTCGTGTAGAAACCCTATGGACTACTACTCACGAGAAAAAAACCGGTCAAACATGATAGGCGAGAGTGACGTCACAGGACCAACGGCCGACCGCTGAACAGGGTTGCCAGATCTAAATGCTCGGAATTCCGGATTGGAAGGGATAAGTGGTGGGGGAACCTAGCGAAAAGTCTGTATAATTCCATATGCCTAATAAAAAGCGTTGCGTTCATGTAAAACATACACCAAATATCACTTCAGGCTGGATATTCATGAAACATATAGTTATCTTAAGTTTTTGACTATAGATCAGTGCGAGAGAGAAGAATCTTGGCATTTTCCAATATTAATTTAATTAATTTTACATTTAAGATCTGAAAAGCATAAAAAAAATCATGCACTTTGAACACATCTTTCAAACTATGCGTTGCGTTTGTCAAAAATATTTATTACCATGCTTATTATAGAAATTATAAAAAATCGAGTTTTATTTATATTTTCGATGTTCCAAAAAAATAGCAGATTGCAGTAAAAAAAATTAATTTATTGGATCTCTAAATATGAAAAATTGAAAACTCTTTATATTGTATCATTGAAAAATATAATATTAATACATTAATAAATGGTTGGACCAAGATGATTCTAATTTGAAAATTAGATGATTTCTACTACAGAAATGAGAAGTTTATTATTAAGTTTACGTAAAGGCAGCCAATATCTTTCATTTTCTTTTGTCTTAGCATTGTATTCAATGTATTCAGCTGATCGAGTTAATCACAGTTGAATCAATCAACTCATTGTGAGTTGATTGTTGAATGTGCCAATAGACAACAATATTATGCAGACATATGTAAGTGATTCATAGTCACTTTCCTACTTTAGCTTTGCCTTTCTAATTTTCAAACAAGTGATAGGGGGCACTTTAAACCCTAGAATGGAAATGGCGTACAATTCGAATTTAGAAATGGGAGGAAAAAAGTCAGCTGGCTGAATACAAGTGCACAAAATGCATGAAATTAGAGTAAATGAAATCACATTTGAAAAAATCCGGAGAATTCTGTATGAACGGGAAACATCCGTATATCTGGCAACCCTGCCACTGAAACGTCACCTGTGTTTATGTTTACTTTTGAAACGTAGAAACGTACACGTCAAGAGTTGTTTTTTATTGTTTAAAGTGAGAATATGAATTGAGGTGAATGTGACTTATGGTGAATCAATAGAAGAAAAAAAATTCGATGTAATAATGTGACTGAGCGACTGAAAAAATGTCACATTTTTCCCTGGTTTGCATTAAGGTTAAGTTTCACTTATTTCACCACTTCTGTTACTTCCCAGCGTTTTTCAGGTGATGTTTCAGAAACATTATATTCTTTGCTGCAGCTATTAAGTACTTTTCTAACAGCTCGAAAAGATTTATAAGCATGAAGGGAAATTAATAAGTACAAGACTAGTAGGTCCCTGGGGGGTTTCGTGTCTAGATACGGGCTTGGTTGACCCTGTGACGTCACTCTCGTCCGTCATGTTTGACCGTTTTATTCTGCTGGGAACAATAGACTAGTAAGACTAGTAGCAGTCCATGTATTATATGATATAAGGATGGATCTATCACAGAAAAAAATTTACCATTTGAAATAAAATTTATATTGAATATGAGGAATAAATTCTCGATTATTTATAATTTAACTAAAATCGTCTATTTTATAATTATTCAAGAATATCTTGTATGAAATATTTTCAAAATTTCCAGCGCTTCAACACAAGAACGACACCATGTATTTTTCTCTTTCCGGAAAACTTTAAATCTTTAAAATTATGGTTTTTTGATGTTTTCTGCAGTGTTCGGTAAGTTTCATCAAAATTGTTCCTATTTTTAATGATATAAATTTCCTAAAGATCCTAGACCTATTTGACTAAATTCACAGTAAATCTTACATAAAATATTTCTTTGAGGAAAATAATAAGCTTAGTTTGTTGAGATAATACAACACTATAAGAACCAACGTTCTTTTGCTCTGTAAAATACATAAGCGATTTTTCCACGAGAAAATAATAATTTTGTTATCAAATATTTTTAACGCTCCTTCTCCTTTTTTTTTAAATCTCAAATCAAATCGGTTTCAAAAGCAACTCGCTTTTGAAACCGATGGGATATTTGATTGACCTAACGACATACAAGGAGAGATAGATGAGATGCATCATATGAATTGGTGAGATAGTTCATTACATTGTAATAAGAAAAAAGATTTGGTTTTATAATATAATTGTTATACAATGAATGTTTTGAAAATAAGAATGTTGATTTCCCTGATGAGGACTCAAAGCATAAGAGTCGAAAGCTTGGAATAAAGATATAATAAAATAATATCATGAAGATGTAATGTGGTTTTTATTAGAACATGTGCTCCATATCGATCGAAGAGATTTGAGATTTATAAAAATACATTTTTTTTTGAAATAGTCTAATAAAACTAGAGATTCTAAATTTTGAGAGGTTGTGGCCGTTGGTGTAGAGCGTAATTATTTTATCAGTACTCTATAACCTTAAAACTGACATTTTGAATTGACTTTTTGGCTATCGTGACAAAAAATATCACACACAAACAAGTACCGATGTGCTTCTAAGCAAAACGGGTTATATACCTCGCCTTAGACTTGATCCATAATATCCCCTTTTTGCCAAAAATGCACATCTGTACCTGTTTGTAAAATACTGTTTTGTGGAAATATGACAAGCTTGAAATCAACACGTTTTGCGTATAACTAAAAACTCTCATGCAAATTCTATAATTATTTCAGTATTTCATATTTATTATAATATTTACTTGACTATATATTATATGCATACATGTATATTAGTTCTTTACGATCTTATATCATGTATTTATTTTTAGTAGGTATGTAAAAATATCTATACAGTATGTTAATGAATATCAATTTTTCTAAATAACCTTGGGTATGTGAACGTTATATAAAAATTACATTTTATACATTATTTTTCTTATAAAATAAGCTTTCTACTGATTTTCAATTCAAAATTAACTATAAAAATAATATTTACATTAATATTATAAACTTCCTAACATGCTATTACATATATACATATAAAATCTTCACATATTATTTTCAAACATGTAACATAACCAGCCCCCGGGCACGGGCCTATGCATCCCGTATGAAAGCTTTTTGCCTTTAATGACACCAGCACTCTGTGGGCGCCACTGATGCTAGTCCTGCTCTAGTCGCAGCAATTCTAGGAATTCACGCATACAGTTACACCAGTCACACACAGTTTCGTACTCCCAATCCCCCCTATCCCTCTCCCTCCCGTCCCGCCAGTTTATGAATTTAAAAATAGAAAGTGCATCGCGCGCATCCAACGGGTCCAACGCTTTAACCGGTTTAACGGATGATCTGCATGATCCAAGAGATCGATCAATTTCATGATTTTGTGGATTTCGTGACGCGGAACGAGCGGAGTTTATAATAGTGAAACACGGAAAATGTGCTCGTGCATCATTCGCGGTTGTCCGTTCGGGAAAAGAGTTAAAAATCGTGTTGAAAAAATAAGCTTTTTCAAAGTTCCAAGCGATCCAGAAGAAGCGAATGAATGGAGAAAAGCTATTTTACAAAGTGATGATGATAATTTTGAGTTGAAGTCGTCGCATAGAATTTGCGAAAATCATTTTTTACCGAATGATATACTCAGGGAAAAAGTGTTTGTCGATCAAAAAGGAAATGCAGTTGCACAGGTATGAGTTTTTTCGTTTTTTTCTGATTTATAAAATTACGATTCGTATTCATTATTTTGAAATATTTTTTTATCAACATAAACATTTATTAAAAATCTAGTATTATAGTGCAACAGTACATTATAATATGATTTTATTATTTTAATGTTATATTTTATCCATACTATTTATTTGGATAGACTGGTAACTTAAGTACTTCCGAATTCAGTCATTTGTCTACTTTAAATTTATAAGAATCACAACAACATAGAACATTTTTAAAAATAAAATAATGACGCTCAGTAATAATAAAATAACAATAATAAAGTTATATATCTCATAAGGAAAAGTTTTATTTTATTAATTAAATTATTATATTATTTTATTATAATTAGCTGTAATATCGTCCCTAATGGCACAGAATATTCTGGGGACGTTCTAGAAATTTTTTTTTTCCGAAAAATTTTTTTTTTGTTCTTGATGTGCTGTGATAAGAAAAAAAAAACTTTGTAACAAGAAAGCTCAACAAACTTGTTTCCAACTCAATAGTCTTCTCGATTCATCTTTATTTTATGTCATAGCTTCGTTCATCACATAGTTAACGTCTTGGAGTCATAATTGTAATAAAAAATCGGCAAAATTCAAGAACAAGAAAAATTCGTCATTCAAAATACGAAGTATGAATTAAAAGAACTTGAGTACCTTTTTTACCCCGATGCTGTATGTTAACTGCTGTGGCCGCTGTGGCCTAGTGGTTAACGCTCCGTTCTTAAAAATTTTACGTTTTTTACCCTCCACAGAGTTCGAGTCCCGCCGGAGGCAAGAATTTTTTTTCGGGTTTTTTTTTTTGCTATTGCTCAATTTGACTTAAAAGCACTCAATATACCTACTTCTGTCGAGTTGTACTATACATTTAAAAATATTGAAAAAAAAAAAAACAAATTGAATATTCGTAAATATTACTGGAAAATTCCGAAAAAAATATTCATAGAACATTTAGCAATATTCATCGCTGACTGAATTATAGATGTTCAAAGAATGCCCTGAAAATGTTCCAATAATATTCCTAAAATATTCGTGTAGAATATTTTGAGTTTTCTGAAAAGCGGCAAAGAACTTTTCGACTCGAAAAAATATTAAAAAAATTTGTGTAAAGTTTAGTCCATGGATTTTATCACCACTTGTTGAGAGAGCGCATTCATTGTTTAAATTTTAAACGTTAATAACTTTTATCTGTAAATAATGAGAAAACGGTGAATTTCCGGTAGTTTGGATTTACAAATTCACGTTTTACACTTTATTTACAGATAAAATATTGTATTGACAGTTTTAGAAAACTGTCAATAATATATTATTTCAATTTTGAGATTTTTGAAAAATGGTAAATGTTTTTTTGACTTGAAATTACATTAGAAATACATTCCGTTTTTCAGGCATCTTACATAAAAGTTCGACGCCGGAATGGAGCAACGCCAAAAATATTTGCATGGTCTCAAACACCTCAAGCTTCTGAAACGATCCCCCCTCCTCAAACATTGCAAACAAATAATGATAAATTGAGTACAGTCAATGAAGTTAATGACACACTTCCAGAAGAGTATACACCTCCAGACCAAGAAAAGAGTGAAATTTCTGAACCCATTGAAAATATCTCTGAAACTGGCAATGCGAAAGTCACTGAATCATTTTTCGAGAATCTCAAGAATGCTCATGTCAATTTTCCGATTTCTTGGCATAGACAATACGTTGATTTCGGAGAAATAAAATCAATATTTTTCCACAAAATGGTTGTCAAACTTGATGGACAACTTGTAACGGCAGACTACAGTAAAGAAGTAGCTGTCTATGACGACATGAGATTGGAAGTTAGAGTTGCCGGTCATCGTATTGACCTCCAAATTCTTGATAGAGTAAGCGATCACATCACCTCAATAGAAGATTTAGAAAATACAATTTCCAAGCTAGATTCTATGCCAGTCTGTGGTGGTTGCGAAGCTGTCAACGAGGCATGTACGACTTCCTCAGGTTTCAAAGAAGGCCCCACAAAGTGGAGGCACAACCATTGTCCGATAATTCTCAACAATTCCGCGTTGAGATGCTCATTTTGCAAAAATCTTTCTCAATCTCTCCGGCGCAGAGAAATGAGAGATATACAAAGAGGAGATAACATAAAACGCTTCAGATTGACCGAAGGGGCAATACTGACGCCCCAAATATTGGAGTCCGTAACTGCTTGTCGACAAGAGAAAAAGATGATGAATACCAAAAATCATATCCTTCAATCAGTCGTAGAGAGACAGAGAAACCAATTGGAAAATTTACGTGAAGAAATTACTTCCATAGAAAAAAAAAGCTCGGAAAATAAAATGGAAGAGGCAAATTTGTCTGAATCTCAGCAAAATGTTGTCAAAGAGATATTTTCGATTGCTAAATCAAGTCCAAAACAAAGAAGATACTCAGAAGAGTGGATTATTAAATGTCTTCTGATCAATCTTCGGTCTCCAAAAACATATCAACTGATTCAAGATCTCAACATTTTGCCCTTACCGCACATTCGGACAGTTCGCAGGTTGATAATATTTTTCAAATGACATTACAGTGCTTTTATTATAATTAAAAATAAAATTAAAATAAAAATTAAAAATTAGAAAAAATAAAATAAAAATATTAAATTAACAAAAATGAAATAAAAATATAAAATTAAAAAAAATAAAATGAAAATATAAAAATAATAAAAATAAAAAAATAAACGTATGTACCAGGTGTACTCCTAATTAATTTCCGGTTTTTTCGCAAAGAAAACACATAATTCCAAAAAAACCGTAACCTTTATTTTATTCAAAGTATTTTCCATCGCTTTCTACACATTTTTCCCACCTTTCTGGTAAATTGTGGATACCACGCCAGTAAAAATCATTGCCTTTGGAGGTGAACCATTCGGTGAGCCATTTTCGTACATTTTCGTACGAGTCGAAGCGCTGCTCAGAAAGGGCATGGCCCAACGAGGCAAAGAGGTGGTAGTCGGATGGCGCCAGGTCTGGTGAGTAAGCCGCATGATCAAGCACTTCCCACTTGAGCCTTTCCAGCGTGTCACGAACGACTTTCGACTTATGCGACGGCGCATTGTCGTGGAGCAAAATCACCTTCTTCTGTCGTTGTTGATATTCTGGTCGGTTTTCCACAATGGCTCGGCCTAAATCTTTCATTTGCTGTTTGTAGCGAACGGCATTCACAGTTTCACCAGGTTTCAGCAGTTCAAAGTATATAACACTGGACTGGTCCCACCACACACACAGCATGACCTTCCGACCGTAACGATTTGGTCGTGCCGTCGATGTCGATGCTTCACCTGGACTCACCCACGATTTGTTGCGCTTAGGGTTCTCCAGGAAAATCCACTTTTCATCACCAGTAACAATACGATGCAGGAAAGACTTTCTTTTATATCGTTGAAGCAGCATTTCACAGGTCACTTTTCGATTCTCCATTTGTCTCTCGGTCAGTTCATGGGGCACCCACTTTCCACACTTCTGAATTTTTCCCATGGCTCGCAGACATTTGGAAATTGCTTGCTGTTGAACTCCCAACGCATCTGCAAGCTGTCGTTGCGTTTGCGTGTTGTCTTCATCTAATAATGCTTGCAATTCGGCGTCATCGAACGATTTTCGCTTACCGGGGCGTGCGGCGTCGTTCAGGTCGAAATCTCCATTTTTGAACTGTCGAAACCACGTTTCACATGTTCGAAGTGTTAATGCACGATCACCATAAACTTCCACAAGCGCACAGTGGCTCTCGGACACTTTTTTCCCCTGATTGAACATGAAAAGCAATGCATGGCGCATATGCTCAAAATTCGGTACAAAATTCGACATTTTGGAAGCGCAATAAAAACTTACTGGAAGATTTTTTCGAGAAAATGTCAACGCAGTTCAAGCACTCGATATGACTGAACAAAGTGACATATGGTATGTGTTACCAACAGCGGTACAAAACAGAACGCCATCCATTGAAAAAACCGGAAATTACTTAGGAGTACACCTGGTAAATAGTTACATCTCATTTGACCCCTCTTTAGGTACTTATCAACCATCAATGGAAAATGTGGATTCGATCCAGAATTTTTCCAATTATTTAAAAAATCACTGTCCAACTTTCCGATTAGTCAAAGACATGGAATAATCGCAGTGGACGAAATATCCAAAAGGGAAAGCGAACTTGTGAAATCTTCAACCCTTACGTACTCTGGCCTTGCTGATTTCGGAGATGACGATTGTAATGCAAAGAAAATTACCGAAAAAGCTGATCATGCCTGAGTCCTCATGTATCAGCCCCTGGATAATGTTCACGCTGCTCAGCCTATCGCTACATTTGCTTCTAAGGGCCCTGTCAAAGGTGATGTCTTTGCCAAATTGATTATCAAAGCAATTTTAATCTTGGAAGATGCTGGAGCAAAAATTCATGCTGTCATTTCGGATGGAGCTGCCACAAATCGAAAGTTCTGGACAGAATTTGGCGTATCGGATAAAAGAGCGTCAGTAAAGAGTCACTTCTAACATCCAAGTGACGAAACTCGAAATGTATATTCATTCTCTGATACGCCGCACCTGATTAAAACTGTCAGAAACAGGCTGGAGTCGTCAGATTTGCTGGTGAAAATCCCGAGTTTTTTCATTCTTTCGTTGTTAGCTTGAAATTATAATTTTTTAATTTCTGATTGTACAGGTAACTTTGAATTTGCCGTTGATTTCATGGCGTCATCTTCGCGCATTGTACGAGGTAGACAAAACTATGCCATACCGACAGTGTGAGAAAATCACTGTCAATCACGTTTATTTAAAGAAGTCGTCAAAAATGAAGGTCTCTTATGCTACCCAGGTAAAAAAATTTGTCTAATCAGAGTTATCAGAGGCAACCGTTACTATTGTTCACAATGATTGACGTGTAACTGTCTTTTTTCTCAGGTATTTAGTAATAAAGTATCAGAGGGACTCAAATTTTATAAGGGGATGAATCAAGATTTGATCGACATTGAAGGAACTTCTTGGTTTTGCAAATGGATCAATGATCTGTTTGACCCTCTGAATCGCATAAATCCCGAAAAAGGGCTCATTCCGGGCAACGACGATTTTCAGGTACGATAATTACCGCAATTTCTTTTTCGTGACTTATTTGCTTCATAATATGGTCAATTACATGTGGGATATTTATATTACAGATTCTTGAAAAATCGATACAAATACTGGATGATTGGGAATCATTGAAAGATTCTAGTCAAATTCTAGAATCACAATTTTTGACAAGACAAACTGCTGAAGGGCTACGTGTGTCATTGCATTCCATGAAAGATATGACAACATATATGACAACTCGATTTGGTATGTCTTCCCTCTTGTCTGGCCGTGTGAACCAAGATGTTCTCGAGGTATTTATTTCATGCTTTATAAATTAATAGTTTTTTAGATCCTACGGTATATTTCACAATTGCGCTAGCAATTGCTGGTAATTTATTAATATTTTATATTCCAAAGTATCAGAAAAATCTGTGTACAAGATGGATCGAACTTCCTTTGCCACAAAAAATACGTATTTCTTTGCTTAATTGCAAGTTGAAAAATCTTTTACCACTTTCTGTAACGTTGAGGAAAAAAAAAGTTATTAAAGTCTAAAAGTTTAACATTAACTGCGCTCCTTCTGCAAGTAGTAGTCAATTTCATGTATAAAACCTAATCCAAAATTTTTTCATACCTTTTTAAGTGACAATAACTCGAAACAAACTGGAAATTGAATAAAAAGTTATGTCCTTTTTTGGCATGTGGGAATTGGATTCATGATGTAAAATAAGTAGATACTTTGGAAATTACTTTTCACAGTCAAGTCGACTTCACATGCTACCACTGATTGTCGAAAAGAAAACGAGACTACTTTCTGTGCCGTTTCGCTTTCGAGTGGCTTCTATTAACACGTCACCTTCATAATTGGGTTACACCGCAAATGGTGTAAACAATTAAGGGACACGAAATCACATTGTACGAGCCATATTATTTGGTACGTTTGGTACACTGGAAAATAAACCTCATTGATCCAGCAGTAAATTTCTGTTGATTTAACGGAAGAGCTAAAAAAACAGATGAATCGAAATTACTACTTTTATACTCATATAGTAATTTCTACTCTTATTTTTTTTGTCGAAAAGCCGACAGTTTTATGTTGTAATGAGTTTGAATTTTAAATGTTTTGAATAAATTTTCCAGAGATTCTTCGGTTGCATTCGACAAGGGAGTGGTTCAAACGATCATCCATCAACCCCAACCTTTTTGCAAGTGTACAAAATATTATCAACTTTCGCTTTGATAAAACTCCCCAAATCTGTAAATTGTTCCATTTCTGTCGACGGACCAAAAGAACCTTTGCTAAAGTTATCGAATATCAGGGAGATTTATTCGAGTCAAAAAAAGCAAACTTTTATTGATCACGTCAAAAATCAGTTAGAAAAAGTCATTGAGAATACAGAATGGGATTACTTCGATGCAGTTGATCATGACTACTGTGGTCCATTGATGGTAGACTGCTTATCATATTACGTTACAGGTCGTGTATGTAAAATGATAGTAGACTACAAGTCAATCAAGTCATGCCATTCCTGCATTTCTGCATTGACTTCTCAAAATTCAAAAATAACTACTCAGGGTATCTCAATTCAAAATTCGGAACAAAATGAAAATTTAGTTTACCCTGATTTGCCGCTTTACAAATTCATTTCCGGGTTAGATTCAGTTGAAGTTGCTTATTTGGTTGTCGATGAAGCTTTGAGTCAAGGAATTCCTAATTACCCGTGCAAGGATCATAAGATGTTTGTGATTTCGCAAATCGTCAAAACATTTTTACTATTAAGAATGCGAATGTACTCAGCAACGATTCGAGACGTCGAAAAAAAAAAATTGTCACGTCAAAAAAACTTCAAAATTCATGAAACATTAGCATATTGCTGAAAAATTGAAATAAATGTTGACATTGATTTTTCTATTTCTTGTTTCCTTCCTTTCCTTTTACTTTTAGTAATATATTTTTGGGCTAGAAAAAGTCAATAACGAAA
Source organism: Platygaster robiniae (assembly GCA_028476575.1). Lineage (NCBI taxonomy): Eukaryota > Metazoa > Arthropoda > Insecta > Hymenoptera > Platygastridae > Platygaster > Platygaster robiniae. The sequence continues at coordinate 31,422,236 of CM052019.1, forward strand.
ATTTTAAAGGGAATCGTAAGCAGAATCGAGTGCAAAGATTCTTTTAATTACAATATATTTCTACTATTAATTAAATTGAACTTTCAAATACGATAAAATAAAGCATTCCTAGGAAATAATTTAATTATGTGTAACTTGTATTGAAGTTTTTTTTAGCCTCTTCTATCTCCCTCATCAAGTCAATTTATTTTCTATTTTTCTTTTTTTTAATTCAATGCATATTTACGTGTGTGTTCTAGGCAACTTCAGCAATGCATGGTTTTTATCAAAAAGATATGAATACAAACTCACACTGCTGCAAACATTTTAATATGAAATTCGGCAAAGTCATATAATGTTTATTAAAAATAAATGAATAATTACAGATCTTTATCATTATGTATCATCCGCTTGAATAATACCTTTACATACACGTAATTGTAATACTTTCAAATTTTACAATATAACGTTACTATAGTTAAACCTAATTAAGTAAACAATGTAATATCTCCATATTTTGTCATATCGGTTAATTTTCCATCACATTCACGGTATGTATTTTTATATTCTAGCCTGATATGAAAATACTTATTAAAAACAAGATGTGTTTTTATAATTTATTAGTATAATTATTTTATTATTATATTTGTTACTTTATTATTTTAATTATTTACATTATTATAAATATTTCAAATACTCCCGACCTCTTTCTAAAATATTACGTGCCTAATATTAATGAGATGCAGTCGGCGAGGAATTATTTGAAATGTTCGAAAACCCTCCGAGCCCTCCGAGCGCCCTGGCCCTGCTCGAGAATCGTTACTTTCACTTTTTTACCTCGCTTCTCAAATTTTCTTATTCTTCTCCTCCTTCTCCTCTTGCCCCTCTATTCTACACTTCGCAAGACTGGTTAACAGCTCACCGGCTCACGTATAGGATTTAATGTGCGCATGAATTCCGGCGGATTAGCATACGTGGCGCCACCAAATTTCAGTGGGCATTAAAGGTATACGTGAAGCTCACTCGTGCCCGGGGGCTGAACATAACCAATATAATCTACTATGCGAATGATAATTTTCTTTATTGTATGTAATTTTGAAAATACGGATTTGGAAAAATTTGTTTATCAACTTACACTGACGTTGACCGACTTGCTGAAAAGTCGATTCTGCAGCAAGTATGTATTCTCGTATTTTTTGTTAAATGTACAGCTCAACATCCCAGCCATCTGAACATCAAACTGATTTGCGAAATGTTCAATTCTATAAAAGTAATCAGAAGTTTTTGCCTTAAAATTTTCAGAATTAGGTATCTTACAATTTAAGGTTCAAACAATTGAAATTGAATTAGAAATAACCCAAAATTAGATTTTTTTAGAAAGAATATTTTTTTAAAAAGCAGACTGTAGTGTACGAAAAAAAATTAGGAAATACTTATCCTTTAATATGTAAGATGTAATATTTTTAACTCTGAAGTGAAATTGTTGATTGTAACTGTTTTCTGAAAAATCTATCAAAATCTATGCAAGGTTTATTGTCGATATATCAATATTAAATATCGGGTGATTTTCATACATCGGATAAGCTGATATTAATACACTATGAACTCTGAGGAATCCGCCTCGATCATGTCGCGTCCCGCTGCGATTTTACTGGGAAACAGGGGAACACGAGTTTCGCTCGAGAAAGCGATCACGCTCCCGACCCTTCCAGTGGCGTAACACACAGGCAATGCTATCCCACGAAATTTACGGAGCATATGTGGCCATGTTTAGAAGGAAAAAATTCGATAGGCTCTACGCTCATGGGCTGCTCGCGACGTCAATTTCTCAAGCGTAACGAAATTAACGATCGCCTCGATCGTGTCTGACTCCGGACTCCTTAGAGTTTCTAGAGTATTACGATGAAACAATCGGAACTAAATCGGAAAGAAAAACACTTATCTGATAAATTTCGATAAAAAAACTACAAAAAAGTTTCTACGTAAAAAAAAGACTTAGGCTAAGCCAATTAGACAATTTAAGATTAATTGACCCCAAAGGGTTGTCGCTCGGTATACTATGGGCATTAAAAAGTGTATTCATGTTTTTTGACCGACCTTTGCTGCTCCGAGTAGTCAGTAGAGGCGCTGATGATCTTTGTAAAAGTCACGTGATGCAGGGGCATAGCTAGATATTTTGAGGCTCGGGACAATTTTTCACTTTGGAAGTGGCAATTCGCCACCCCCTCCCCCCCTTAGCTACGCTACTGATCACGTGATCATACTTTGTTTCGCGTGATTCGCTCTTGATTGGACGTTTGAGTCACGTGACTTTTTCATGGTACTGCCAGCACTCCACGTGAGCAAAAGAAGAAGCTCCGACTGATCACGAAACCAGAGTACAGTTTTTTTCCCGAGCGTCACCCCCGTGATGTACCCTATACTTAACCATTTTTTCGGTAAGCGCCACAAGTAAATAGAGAAAAACGTACTCACAAGCAGTGAATCATGTTCTGCCCAAAAGGATGTAATGACCATGGAATCTCGCTCTCCAAAGATTGTCCATTTGCACTTGTGGGATTAGGGCAAGGTTGAGAAACGACTAGTGCTGCCAAATTCCACGCCTGGACTAAATCAGGACGACATAAAACCGCTGCGACACTCGCGTTGTGTTTGCACATCTTAGCAATTTCTTTATTGTTGATTCTGAAATAATAATAATCCTTTTTACTCCATTATCGTTCACGAATAAAACACCGCCAGAAAGAGTTTTTGTGTACAAGAATCAGTTCGTGACTTGAGCAATATATTGCCACGAGAAATGAGAGCCTGTATATTACACCCGTGGTACAAACATTATCCAATGTCCTGCTTCGGAAGAAGATTTGAGTCAGGTTTGAGTAGAATTCAAGAAAGTTGAGTTCAAGCAGAATATACACGAAAATATCAATAAGACTTGAAAAGTCGTTCCTTAAACATTAACTCTTTTTTTAACTCAAAAAAAGAAACCAACAATAGAATAGAAAAGCATACGAAGTTATGCTAAAAAAAGACACCAACTTACACGTATTTCTCTGCAAGACTTTTGTTAACAAAAAACAACGATGATGCGTCGTAGATTGTGACCGAGTGGTGATTTTTGACACCTGTTTTCCCATAACTTCTGTTAGTCCCATGAACCCCACGACGAGAATTTTTTGACTAAAAAACCAATAGAAAATGTAAATTTGCAGTTGTCGTTCAAAAAGTGTTTGGCAAAAGCGAAGGCATTGAGAGATTTCACAATTTTCAAGTCTTGATATTTAGATTATGCAAGGTTACACTGAACCCAAAAAATGTCGACCTTGTTTGCTAACTCTGTCAAATATCAAAATGTACTCAATTAATGTACTCATATCAACTCACGCGATCATTGAAATAGAAGGAACTTATGGAAAGATTATCACTAGGTGACGGGTAAGATATGAAGTAATTTCCATTCTTCTTCATTGCTTCGAACGCTGCATAACTTCTTGGTGTAGTTCTTTCCGATTTCATCGACGATACCTTAGGAAACAAAGAACGTCCAAAACAAACCAAAGTCCCTGTTGGAGAGTTCATAAACATGCTATTAAACTGATGAAACGTAACTTTGTTTAATTAGAGGCATTGTTCTATGAGAAAGATATTATATAATCAGATAAGCCAAGTAGATACTTGAACACTTTTGGAGTGAGAGTAGTCAGGTGGTAAAAAAAGATAGATAAAGATGGTCGGTAGAAGAATATAGAAGAATGGCATATGTATGAAAAAGAAAACTGGTGAAATGATTACTAACCAACGCCACAAAATCTAGCTCCTGAAGTTCTGGGGAATGGAACACAAGAGTTTTCTCCGTTTAGGTTCATGCTGCACAAGTCAATGAAGTTATCGCCATGTTGCATGTCGTGCGCAGAACTTTCTAATTCATCTTTGGCGCATGTCTAATATTAAATAAAAAAATATCATACAAAATAGTTTCTAACGATTTCCGCTCTTTTTATTCAAAATCGTGGGGTTGTTTTATCTCAAATCGTCCAGGTCATCCAGGTTGAGTCCTTTGTAAGTGCCAATTTTTTTATAGCTCCCCCATCGAAACAAATTCAATTTTTTTTCCAGTTGGACACACCAATTGGAAAACGAATTGGGAATTAACAGCAGAGGCGCTGTACAAAAATTTTTACTCAAGTGATTTGAGATAAAATGATACAACTTGAATAGAAGCGAATATAACCTAGAAAAACATGTTTATTATTGCATATATATAGCTTTCTTAATTTCATTTCTGTTTTTATCAGGTGACAATGAACGTCAAATTGATAACGCCATAACGTCACAATTATGACACAATGTAATCAATTTCCGTTTCATACTTATATTGGCTGGAAGATCAAAGAAAATGTATTGTCAATTTTCAGAAACCTGTTCTAACGTTGCTGTAAGTTGCCGAAGACAAGGCTCCAAGCATGATCGATTCTTTCGAACTCGTTGTTGTGCAGTTTGCTTCAAGACTTTCAACGATTTCACCATAGTTGGATGATCTATCGTGGTTTTTGGGCCAAATTGAAAAGTCGGTTGTGCATTGTTTGGGTAATTTTCGGGGAAATGCACATATAAAACGACATTGTAATTTTTGTTTTTGGCAGTTACTGTGCAACAGCGTCCGACTGCGTTCATTTCGTTGATCTAGAACACACCGAAATATGAATGACCAAGAGTGTAAATAAGAAAAACATTCTTCAAGTTTAAATGTGAGAAGTACATATTTAAGGTATTACTGTCAATTAAGCGATTTTCCACAAATTTGAAGGATGTAATGTAAAGCATAACTTCATGAAAGCCAAATGTGATTTAAATTGCAGAATTATTTCTAACGAGGCAAGGATGACAGTTGAGATGATATCGAAATTACCGTAATGTTTGGAATATTAATATTTATGAGAGAAAACTCTTGTTGCAAAGTCTTGGGCTGTGTCGGTGAAGATACGACTTCGCTCTCAGATCTAGAAGTCCTCGATTGTGTAGGAATTTGAGCATTTTCAGTTTTTGGGATCAAGCTTCCGATTTTGCGATCGGTACTTGAATCCTGGTGATTCAGATCTTGCAGGGATTGAGAAGTTCCTAAAAATATGTGAAAAAACATAAGAATTGTTCAATGGCCAGTTCTCTAAATCAATGTCTCGTATTTACTTATATTGCAGTCTTCGGATAATTGAGTGTACATGGAAGCGCTGTCATCTGTATCATGCCCACACATCTGGAAAAAGTTATAAGTATTGTGTCGCCAATCAGTCACGAATTACAGAAGTAAAACAATAAAAATGACGTTGAATTCGAATTCTTTTAAATATAATGACTGAATACAACAAGTTATTTCAAAATAAGGCTCACCTTTTTCAAAAAGGGATCTATTTTGTATATCCTCAAACATTGGTCTTTGGACCATGTTATCAACTCGTAATCATTATTTCCTGGAATGCATGAATAGTATTAAAACATGTATCGTAATTTTCTGGGTTAGGTTTTAATCTATGAAGGAATAGCCAATAATTGTCATTGTTTTGTCTCATTTTAAATATAAGATGATAGAGATAGGGACAGGGCCGGCGGAAGAGGTTGAACCTAAGTGTGGAGTAAAAGGTGGGGGTAGAGAAGAGAAGGGAGGGAGGAAGGGAGACGGAAATTCAGAACCAAGTCACTTTTTGTGCACGTTTACTGATAAAAAAACTTATTTATTTCTTCGCTGAAGCAGAAGTCAAATTTCTTTTTGAATTTTTTCAATCAATTAATTTGACAACAAATAGATGTAAAAGAGATCATGCATCTCCGTATAAATATGCGAAATCGCAATATGGTTCAATTGTTTTTGGACAATTGTTGATCGCAAATATGTTTTTAGACGTCTCAAAGTTGAGAAAGACTGTTTGTTCGTGCATGACGATCCTGGGATCGTTAATATCAACCGAATAAAACATGCATATTTTGGTACAAGTGATACACACCATTGATTCTCACGCAAAAACTCGTCAACTTCTCCTAATTTTCTCACTGCTTTTTCACTGCGCTGGAATACGTCAAAAAACGTTTTGCGATCTGACAATAATCTTTCTCTATCAAAATTTTTTCCATAAAAATTAGAATTTTGTCTTCGTCTATCTGTCCACAAATCGCGAACAATTCCAAAGATTTGAAAAATCGATTATATATCATCACCAGTGTTAATACGTTTTCTCAAAGATGAGGTAACTTGGTCATAAATACAGAAAATTCTTTTTTCGATAGAGATGATGACCGCTTTGAAAAACGTGATTTTCTGATTGACCTTCGTCAAGGCGCTTGAATAAGAAAAATTAATTCATAAGAACAAAAAAAAACGCTTTCTATTTATAGGTGTGGAATTCCACACCTGGAAATTTTCCGGGTATGGAATTTCCTATAACACCAATAAGGCTTCCGTCGGCCCTGGATGGGAATCGAAACGAAAAATATCAATATCGGCTCATCCGATGTATTGGAATCATTCGTAATTCAATATCGATACGTCGGAAAGAAAATATTGATATGCCGATGAATTACATAGATTTTTTTGGATTTTTTAAATTAGTTCATAGAATGTTAATACATATATGAGTGCGAATATAATTTAACTGTAGGGTTTTGTATTTTTAGTATTCTTGGTATTCTTTGACATTTTCAACACTTATTGAATTTTTCAAGATTTTCTAGAAGATTGACTTATTTTTACTATTTTCATCAATTTCTTTATACGTTTATAAAATTCAATGCTTTAGGAATCAAAGTATTATTATTTTCAAGAATTGTTATACATTTTCAAAATAACCATAATCAGGCCTGTAGCCAGAAATATGGTTCGGAGGAGGCCATAAATGTAGTCCTAAATTTGGGGGGCGGGGGGGGGGGGGGGGCGGAAATGCTTGAGGGATGCCTTGTATGGATATTTGTTATCAAAGTTGAACTCATTAAAGAAAAAATGCTTTTTATTATTATCAATATTCTCATTGTGATATTAATTGTCAATCACGCACATGCATATTAACTGTTAAACAAAAGCGTCAATTTTAGTAAACAAAATTTACAATTTCGCGATTGCCTTGCAGCCATAATCTCGAGAACCTCATTCGGATCGACACCTAAGTTTCCATGAATTGTCAGTACGGCGAGTGCACTGAGTCTTTCATTGCCTGTTGAGTTACATAAGTAAGTTTTGATTCTTTTCAGTATCGAAAATGACCTTTCCAAACTTGCCGTTGTGACCGGAAGAGTTTCCAAAACTGTTAAAAGATATTTGATTGTTGGGAATCTGCCCATGTCACTGAAATCTAATACTTGTAAGACCCCGCCATTTTTCTCGAGTCCCGATAATTTCTCACACCACGATTTATACTCTGCTGTTACAGCGGATTCTGAAACTCGATCATCAAAGTATGGCGAAAGATGATGCAAGTCATCTACTTTTTCGATTGTAGAAAATCCAGAGATAAGTATCTGTAAGCTCGATAAGATTCCCGTGTTCTCATTAAGAAATTTATCCGACTAATTCTGAATCAGCGTATCGCACAGCAAACAGAAAATTGTTAGAGAAAACAAAATAGCATTTAAACTTACTGCGTTCCAATACTTTTGGTGTCGGCGCCTTTAATCTCACGCACAAAGTATTGAAATGTTGTGCGTTTGAATTCTATTTTGTGTCCTTCAATAATTTTCTGCTTGCAGTGCGAGGCAAGGAATAAAAACAGCAGACCGAAAGTACGATTCAACAGTCTGTTTGATAATTGGAACGAGTTATTTGCTTCTACGTGATTCTCGGAACTTTCAGCTACATATTGAATGTGGCTTTTGCAAGCTTTTCAGCTGCTATAAAAATTTCGTTGAACGATACTCGTGCAATTTTTCGTGTTTCTTAAAGCATATTCACGATTTCTTGCAGTTGAACTGACGAGGACCTCGCTTTTCTGAACTGCTGCAAGTAAGCAGGCCACAGTTTTCGAAATAGTCCAAGATTTTTCTGAAATTTTTTCTAATCTCATGTGGATGATTTGGAAAAGTTCTACGAAAGATTGTATGCTGTCATATCGTTCGATAAATCTTGTTCGCAAAGACGAATAGTCTCTTCTTTTTGCTCTCTGGAGCATGTTCTTGGATGAGATCTAGAAGAATTTTCGTTGCATACGCGTGGTTTCTAAATGAGTTCACGATGTCGTTCACAATCTCAAGACAATAATTACGAACAGGTGGGACTGCCATGGCTTTTGACAATGCGAGGTCCAAACGAGGGCTATAAACAATGAACGTACACCATCAATAGGTACAGATTTTTCATTCTCGACTGGACGCCACTGACATGTCCAGACATGTTATGTGCTCCATCGTAGCATTAATCAACGCATTTTTACATTTTGTGGTTCACTCTTTACAACTTTTTTGGAGAGCTTCAGTTATTTTTTCAGAAGCCCGGTTGTAAATTAGTACAAATCCCGAATGATCAGTTTCCGCAAGTCTTCGTCGAAGTCGAGGTATCTGAGACCCTGGCAAAGGCTCGGGGACGGAACTCCGTCTCCTTGCGTGCTCCTTGCTTCATTTTTCCGTTCCATGCTGTTTTCTCAGCAATTATGATAAAAATCACATTAATTTTTCCTGGACATGGCTTTTTGTTGTGTTATCTTCATAAAGAAACAGTTTTAACTTTATAATTTAAGAATAATTTAATTTTTCATATCAAAATATATTATACATGTACAAATACAATTATCAACTGTATAATAACGAAAAAATGGACTGTTCTTATTATACATAATCAAAAACAAGAAGTCCCCGAGCCTTTGCCAGGGGACTTCCTGAAATTTGTTCAGTGCCTGATATATCCATGGTTTCATCTCTGAGCAAGGTAAAGCATGGTGCATTATCATTTTTCTGAATAATGAAAAATATTTTCAAAATAAGATTGAAATTTCTGACATCTCAATTTTTTGTTTTTGCTGGGTTTTTTCTCAGAGTATTTTGTACTTTAAAAATAATGTGTTTCGTTTGTTGGTAAAAAAGAATCAAATTTATTTGAAAATATCTAAATATTTCAGTTACTGATTCCAAAATATTCAACCTTTTTTTTTTGGAATGGATATTTTTTTATTATATAATCATGTATTGGGAAAAAGCGATTAGTTAAAAAAAAAAGTTATCTCATTTTCAGTAAAACAATTGTGTAACTACTTTTTTCATAGCTTTTTGAACAAATTATTTTGAATGAAATTCCTACAAAATTTTAGGATTCACGGGATTTCGGGGGGGGGGGGGGGGGGAGGGGGCCGGGCCCGTTGGGCCCTACAACTGGCTACGTACCTGACCAAATTAACACTTAAAAGCATCTTTTTCATTCATACTATTTTTAGTTTTTTTAAATTTTATTTCGGAAAATTTTGTGTGATCCATTTCGCACCTTTCCAAGCATAATTCTTTGTCATCCTTTCTTAAAATGTTGAACTGAATTTTGTGACATTTATTTCTGAGGACGTTTATATACTTTTTTAAAATTCTGTCCAAATGATGATTCTTGTATCGCGCGCCTTACAGGCGCGCTAATTTGATCTAGTATTTTAAATTGTATACAATTAAAAATCGTCAACATACCTGCTCTTGGTTGTCTCCACTGAAATTCCAAAACAATATCCACATGCCCAAAGAACGTGTTGATGGGTTTATTCCAATTAGGTATGCTCCATAATAATAAACTATCTTCTCTATTACGATGTTGGGGAATTACAATGGTGATCAAACCTTCTCCAAAAGGCTGAAAGAAATACGGAATATTCATTTTCAAGTTACTATCTCATTGACGAAGCATACACATATAAAATTTTAATTGCATAGATAAAATATCTTTCGAGAGTCAATTATTATTTAATAGTAGTCGTTTGTTTAGCAGTGTGATTTGTATCATTTCTGTGTATTTTTGTCTGTTTTCACATAATTTTTGTGAGTTTGAAAGATCTTGGGATGTGAATATATTCATAATAATGGATTCATGTTAATCTTATTTTCGATTGACACTAGATTAGTAAAATTCAAATATAACAGAAATCAACTCAAAATATCCATGCATGATATCAATATAAAAAATACCTCGGATGTGTTAATAAAACATGTAATTATCATTGAATTACAACATAAAAATAGAAGTACCGTGTATCTTGCTCTCCAAACAGGTGAATCCATATTCAAAGTAGTTTCAACTTGACGAGGATTGGTAGTATCAAAAATTTTCACTGTACAATCTTGACTAGATGTAGCCAATTGATTTTGTTGGAAAGGGCACCAGTCCAAACCATATATCTAAAACAATTATAACCAATTATTTGTTACATTGATTCGCATTGTATATAATAACCCTTTTCACGTTAAATATGAAGAGTAATAAAACTGCTGTTATTAACTATTCAAAAATGTGAAGGAAAATGAGGAAAGTCAGGAAAATTTTGTTTCGCATTTCGTAGAAAAGTAAAGAAAGTTTTCATTTTCTATCACCCTGTAAGATATTCATATTTATTTCTTTTTTATCAATTTCTACACTAATTACCTTCGTTGAATGTGCTGCTATATATTGCACGGGGCTGTTTCCTTTTCTCTGGTCCCATATTTTTATATCCCCATCATGCGCCGTGGCAAGTATATATGGGGACGAAACGTTCCACTTAACTTGAGAAGCACCAGCTAAAAATTATCAAACAACCCGTTGGAATGCAATATACCTAGAAATAAGTTTGTCATCAATTGTAAGGGGCGTCAAAACGAAGTTTTATATGGAAGGACCAAATCAAATATTAAAAGGGTCAATATATATTTATTCCAAAGTATCAATAAATATTTATTTTATCATCATAATACCTTAGAAAGCGATTTTTAAGCTCAAGCTTTTACTTTTTAAAAATTTCCCATGTACCATGTATAGAATAACAATATCAAATTTCTAACCTTCCTCAAAACCTATTTTTTCAGTACGTATACAATTTAGAGTATTATCTCGTATTTGTAGGAATTTTCTACATTAATTTCTAGAATTCTATACTCTAGGATTCCAAGTTCCAAACATTTTTATGTAATATTTTTCTAAAATTATGAGAAAATTATATCCTCTTACATTTTGAGGCGTTTTATGACTGCTAATATTTTTAAGATTTTTCGAATTCAATGCTATTTATAAAACTTTTGAGGATTTTATACTTTTTTATAATTTTTAAACATTTTTGTGAATTATCATGTAAGTTTGAGAATTCGATGTTTTTTTATTTCAATATTATATTAGATTTTCCGTATTTTAAAGAATTTTTCATCAGGACAATGTATTTTCAAAGATAACTGGTATTCCATAGAATTCAAGTAATTTTATTATTTATAGTACTTCTTCCGAAATTTATCAGTTAAGACGATTTTCTGGCATTTTTATGGATTTTTATATACTAGATAACTAGAGTTCAATACTGCTGAATTTAATGTTTATTGGATATTTCGTAATTTATGAGTAACTAAATGTAAAGAAATGATATCTAGATTGATATCCAGTATTTTATTGATTGCTAGTATTTTGAACATTTTTCAAATTTTTTAGTATTATAAAAATTGAAGAGGATTTTCTAGATTCTTTATAAATATCCAGCATTTTTAAAAATGTATATTCAAAATATAGATCTCTAGAATTTGATAACCTAGAGTCTATAATTTTGAAGATTTTTTTACTATTTCAATGAATTTTTCTGATAGCACTATCTTCATAGGTTTCAAATACTTCATAGATTACTAAATCTTCATTTTGTAAAAAGTTCATTTTGTATGTTTCGAATATTCATAAATTTTATACAATTTCATAGTATTTTGAGTATCTCCCATTTCTAGTATTATAAAAATTGAATAGGATTACATAGGTTCTTCAGTTATATGTGACCCGATATGTAGAAACCTACCTTAGGACCAAATCGACTCAACCTATTCGTCATCTCAAATCAAAGAAAAATTAGGCTCTATCGATTTAGTCCTTAGGTAGGTTTCTACAGATCGGGTCACATATAGTATTTTTAAAAATTCCAACATGGATTTCTAAAATCCGATACTCTAGAATATGAAATTTTAAGGATTTTTACTGATTCAGTGAATTTTTTGCAACCAGTACTTTTATAGATTTCTAATATTTTATAGATTACTATGCCATGTATCCTTTCAATATTTATAAATTTTATTTAACTTTCTAAATTCTTTGTAAATATATAGTCTTTTTAGAAATTTTAACATAGATTTCTATAACTGGATACTCTAGGATCTAAAATTTTAAAGATTTAATGTATTTTAATCAATTTTTCAGAAGACAGTATTTTTACAGATTTCAAATATTTTACAGAATGCTGAAACTTTAAGTTAAATTTTTATTTTTCCAATATTCATAAACTTTCTTGAATTTTCTTGTCTTTTGAGTATTTTTCTAATTTCTTGTATCATAAAAATTGAGTAGGACTTTGTAGGTTCTTCATAGATGTAAAGTATTTTCAAAAATTCTAACATGGATTTCAAGAATTTGATCCAGAATCAAAAATCGTAGAGATTTTTAGTGTTTCAATGGATTTTTTAGAAAGCAGTACTTTCATTGATTTCAAGTATTTCACAGATTACTGGAACTTTTAGTTCATTTTGTATTTGGTCAATGTTAATCAATTCAATTCAATTTTCTAGTAATTTGAGTATTTTTCAAATTTTTTAAAATTATAAATTAGTGTAGAATCTATATTCTTCATGAAATCTTATATGTCAAAGAATTCCTGCATAGATTTGTAGTATGTATTTGATACTTTAGATTCTAAAATGTAAGAGATATTTGCTATTCAAATAAATTTTTTAGAAAGCAGTATATTCATAGATTTCAAGTATTCTGCAGATATTTAAATCTTTTAGTTTATTTTGTATTTTTCTGATATTCATAAATTCTATTGAATTTTGTACTATTTTGATGAGTTTCTATGTAAGTTTTCAGATTAAGGCGCCTTGGGGTTGAAAGCTTTACAGGTTTTTATGATTCCCATAGATTTTTAAGAATATTATATCTTGACGGAATCTAAGTATGTATTTTGGAGATTCTTATTATTTTCAGTATATGTACATAATATTTTTATAATTTAATAAAAAATTGTTATATTATTTAATGTAATATAAATTACGAATTAATGTAATATCTCCCTATATAATAAAAAGAAGTTGATCGCTGCCCCCGCCGCCACCGCCGCCGCCACCGCCCCCGCCGTGTCAACAACTCCACCATTAATTTCCATTGATTTCTATTAACTCCCATTAACCACCATTACTTACTATAAACTACCATTGACTTTCATTGACTATCATTCTCTCCCAATAACTACCATAATCATTCCTATTTAATCCAATTAATTCCCATGAACTTCTATTAACTTTGATCAATTTTAATTCAAAACTTTCGACTTGACTGTTTGATATTCGACAAACAGTTCAAATTTTTACTTATAAATTTACATATTTTTAATAATACAGGGTGCGCCATTTCTTATGTCGGCATGTAAACATTGAATAACTTGAAAAAAAAACAACCGATTTCTGTAAATGAGGTATTTTTATTTAGTTTGGTCCTTTACAATTTATTTAGACTAGTTTTTGAACACAACATCAATCAAGTGGCCGCCCTTATTGTTCACAGCAAAATATGCCCTTTTTGCGGCGTTTTCCATTACCTTTTCGAGCATCTCGGGTGGTATAGCAATGATTTCGGCACGAATATTTTCCTTAAGCTCTTCAATGGTCTGCGGCTTGCTGGCGTACACTTTACTTTTCAAATAACCCCACAAAAAGAAGTCTGGAGGGGTCAAATCTGGAGATCTGGGTGGCCATTCAATGTCGCCTCTTTTTGACATCAGACGTCCAGGGAATTTTCGTTGCAGAAACTGGATTGTTTGATTCGCAGTGTGGCAGGTCGCACCATCTTGTTGAAACCAGTAATCTTCAAGACCTTTTTCACGCATTTGTGGGCAGACATAGTGAGCCAACATCCACCGATATCGGTTTCCATCGATCGTTTGGTTCTCTTTGAAAAAATAAGGACCAATGATGGTTTTGGCGCAAACGCCGGCCCAAACAGTAACTTTTTGGTCATGCAATGGCGTTTCATGGATCTCGTGTGGATTCTGCGTTCCCCAAATGCGGCAATTTTGCTTGTTAACGCCTCCAGAAAGTTTGAAATGTGCCTCGTCGGTCATTAAAATTCGCTTCCAAAAATCAGGTTCAGTATCAACTATTCGAGCGATTGTTTGTCCATATTCCAAGCGACGTGGATGATCTGTAGGCAATATTCTTTGTGTTAATTGCATTTTGTACGGAAACAAATGCAAATCATCTTTCAAAATGCGCCGTAGAGTGGTTCCACTGATGCCGAGATGCTGAGCGCGGTGACGATATGAAACTTTTGGGTTTTGGGCAACGCTCTCTCTGACAGCTTCAATCAGTTCATTTGAACGTCTTGGTCGTTGATGAACGGGTTGTTCGCGATCTTTCACTGTCCCGTGGTCACAAAAATTCGACACCAAACGACGAATAGTGTTGTCAGATGGTGCCTGTTTGCCAAGATATTTTCGACGATATGCTCGTTGAGTTAACACAATTGAACGACTATTTTCAATGTACAAAGTAACTATTTCAGCGCGTTCTTTTGGTGTGAAGCGATACATGGTTGAAATTGTACTGAATTGACGTTTCCAAAACAAGTGAAGTCAAGTAAATCGGTTGTCAAATGTTTAAGTTATTCAATGTTACAATACCGACATAAGAAATGGCGCACCCTGTACAAAAAATTCTATCATCTTCTATTAATTACCATTAACTTCTACTAACTCCTAAATATTTCCTAATTTTTTCCACTAACCCCCATCACCTCATATTAACTCCCATTAACTATTGTATAAAGATTCGATAAAAAATAAGATATTTTATAAAAGATGACAAAATGGGATAATCTAGATGAGATAAAAATATAAGATAGGCGAGAAAAGATACAAACGTAAGATAATGAAGATGAAATGACCAAAATGAGATCATTAATATTACATAATTTAAAAAATATAATCGAGATAAATTGATCTATATTAGTTATCAAAATTGCTAATGGTCTATTATAAAATGTAACTATACTGTACAAATAAAGTGAAACTTGTAATGGCTTAATATTCTGTGTATAGCGAACGAAGTATTTCTCATGCTCCAAAATTTAATATCTGAAGTCAAACTTTTAATCTCCCACCACAAAATAGAACTCCATTTATCTTACAATAAATTTAAATCTGATGTTTAACTTTTTTCTTACAATAAATTTAAATCCGATGTTTAACTTTTTCCATAATTCGATAAAATGACATAATTTTAAAAAATTACGAAATTTTTCAAATTTACCAATTTGAGAAATGAAAAAATCACTTATAGTCCAAAAATAAAAAAAGGCCAGAAAACCATAAAATCTCCTAAAATCTCGAAATAACATTATTCCACGCAATTACAAAATTTCAAAAAATCCCGAAATTCTGGAAAGTTCAACAACGTCACAAAAGTCTCAAGAATGACCAAATTTTAAAAAATCATGAAATGTCACGAAATTTACATGATGACAATATGTTACGCATAACAAAATGTATGAGAATTAAAAAATTATTTTTCTAATTACAGGCCACAATTTGCCTATTTTTGGCATTATATGGGCCATCAATTACCGGCTTGCAGTATTGCCTCAATAAAGGTCAACATAAGATTAATATTGGTTTTATGTTGGACCAATATCAACTCAGTATCTGTCGAACATTAGTTATCAATCAACTGTAGAATATTTCACGATTGTTCTGCTAATATTTCCACAAATAGGTCAAAATACTGACTATGAGACAATATTCCCCAACATCAAGCTAGTACTGTCTAAAGTCTTATGAATGATTTATTTCTATTTACTTACTTTAAGTTTATGATTAACTGATGCCATTGTATTTTAGAAAAATTTTTTTAAACATAAAACTATACCTTGATCAACTACTACATATAGGTTGGCGCGCGAAGCGAACCGGGTTACTTTTTGTGAAATAAGGTAAATGTGCAGAGTTGTTAGTTGCATTTTTGTTAAAAATGTCTTGAATTTGAAAAAAAATTCTTTTAATCATAGCTTATACTGTAATATTACTTAATCTACCTGCGGAAGATTTTCTTTTTAATAAAAACAATGGAAAAAAATTCGAAAATGGATTGCTCCTGTGTACCTTATTTCGTGATGGAATAGAAGTTTTTCAATCCAAAAATTTGCTAGAATGGTTTTTCATTAATGTTGCGGATGATAGTTGATAATAAAACGCGAGAAATACGCGAAATTATTATTACTTTTTTTATTTGTTTATTTGCGATTGTGATAAGTTGTGATTTACTGTGATATATACTGAGAAGTAGTTGGTTCATAAAATGCAAGATGGCATTTAATGATTTGTGAACGTATTTCTAAAACTTGATGCTTAAAAACAGGGGGAAAAATTGAATAAACTGCCCCCTCTTATTTGGAATTTCTAAAGGGGCTGGTGTCCCCTTTCATCCCTTGGTTGCGACGCACCGACCAAGTGTCAAAAAATTAACAATAACAGGGTATTAGAATTTGCAATCATTATTCATCTTCTGTATTGTAATTTGTAATTCTTCTTGAAAAGGGTCTTAAAATTGAATCGGTAATTGACTAGGAATTGGAATAATTCTTTGGAATTCTGTGGCTTCCCGCCGTAATGATGAAACTCACTTTTTTTCGGAATTGAGTTAATGTGAAATTTGATATCTTTAAATGTTAATCTTCCCATAAAATGTTAATTGACACTCTAATATCCTACATTCTGTTTGATTTATCGACATTTCATAACCAAGAAACTGCATTTTTCTCAGCATAACAACACAACTCAGCGTTTTCCCGGCATAAGGAATCAGTTCATCCGCCATTGTTTAAATCAGTTCAATAATGATGTCTGTGGCTTGCCGCCATAACAGAGAAAGTCACTTATGCCATAAGGCTCATTTTTTGTGATATTCTGATGACATTTTGAACGTTGTGAGATGTGTTACTTTCTCTGTTATGGCGGGAAGCCACAGAATTTCACGCGGACAAAACAAATGAATAATTCGACTGCATGGTACGATTATTGATTCAATTTGCCTGTTTTTTGCAATTTTCGCAAACACACCCTTTTTCTCACTTTTTCTGCGTTTTTCCCGTTTTTGTTTTGATGCTGAACACAGCTGAACATCAGCTGCCTGCTGCGCACATACGTCATAACATCTGTGGCTTCCCTGCGTAACCGACTAACTCACAATTACTTACAATTTTCAATAAAAAAATACTTTCTAGGCATATTTGCGCGCACTAAACTAAAATATTTTTACTCTCGCAATGCAATCAATGATTTCGTGAGAGAAAAAGTCACAAATGTTTGCAAATTTTGAAAAACACTTCGAAAACTTTACGGCTGGTTTTCTCGAAAACAGATGTTAGTGAGTTTCGTCATTATAACGGGAAGCCACAGAATTATTCTCGAATTCCAGAATTTTGTAATAGTTCGAGAAAAAACCTCACCCACAGTTGAAAACGATGATGTCGGCTTCCTCGGATCACGCAAGTCCCAAATATTTGTGAAAGTATCAATGCTGCATGTGGCTATTGTTTCGGGATCCTTTGGATGCCAGTTCAGATCACTAACTACTCGTGTATGTGCTCTCAAACTGTGAATGGTTTGAAGCTCGCATCCTTGCGCTCCGTTGAAATTCAAAATTTCGACATGTGTGTTGCTCTACAAAAAAATTAAAATAGTTATCAAAATAGACTGGAATTGATCGTAAGGTTTTTTTTAAATATTGAAATATCGAAAAATTCGTTTTATAAATTATTTGAATGCTTTACGTTTTTTTTTTTTTTTTTTTTTTTTTTAATTCTGATTTATTCTACGAAAATTTACAGAAATTCGTTCAAATGACACAGTCCAACAAAAAAATACTTTTTGGAAGATGACGGAATAATTTCTTAAAAAATATGTAGCTTGAGAGCACCTGAAAACATGTCTAAAAAGAATTTTTTGCATGGCACGTCCTGTTTTTGAGCAATACATTTTTTCAAGTATAAATAAAACTACAAGCATAAAATCTACAATTTTCGTGCGATTTCGGTGGGGAAAAACTCGTTTTGGGGGTTTTCGAAAGCTAGGAATTCATTTTTGAAATAACTTTTGCGAAAAAAATCATTTTACAATAATCTGAAAAAGCTATGAAAAAACCGAGATCTTTAATTTCGAGGTATTGACATTTCTCGGCAGATAGTCAAGCCGGAACCTAAGTCCTCCTTTCAGAAATATATTGTGGGGCCGGAGGAGACGATTCAAATGGTCCCCTAAAGACTGAAGCTTTCTGAGAAATGTGAATACATTAAAATGAATTATCTCACTTTAATTACAGCTTGTTTTAAACTATGGCAAAAAGATTTTTTCTTGCAAAAATCATTCTACTAATAGATTTGTTGCAGTCGAAAAACCCTATGTGAAATTTTATTTCACCGAAATCGGTCAATAATTGTAGATTTTAGGCTTGTAGTTTTATTTAAATTGAAATAATTTATTGCTCGAAAACTGGATGTGCAAGTGCAAAATCCTTGGCGGAACTGTTTTTAGGGCATATAAAATTAAATATTTTCGCTGAAAAGAACTGGTCATTTTTTTTTTATTTTTATTTTGGTTGGACTATGTTATTTACAATATTTGAAACCGAGACAATTCGTTAATACATCCTCAATCGTTTATGCATAAAAATTAGGCGCTCACACACAAAAATTTTCGGGAGGGTTTTTCTAAAAATACATGTTTTATGTCCAGAATTTTGAAAATATTCAAAATGTACTCCATTTATTTACCAGTTTTCTTTCTTTTTTCAATGTGTATTAAATTCTTTCAAATTTTTGATTCGATGCCCTCAAATTTTAAATTATAGGGTTGCATATGCTTCAATTCGATACTTTGAAAATAAATTGAACTTTTATATTTGAGAGTAGTATTTTATCATATCAAAATTCTCGAGTTTTTCATGCATTGAAATTGGAAATTAGTAATCAGTTTTCTTAGTAATAAAATTTACATCAAGTCACCAGAATATTCAGTTCAATGAAAAGTCGCATCTAAATACATTGCCTCAGTCGGGACCGGCAACGGGGAAGTTTCGTGGAACCGGCGTTCCCCACTTTCCGACGAAACCAAGACTTTGTAGGATTCTCTTCGTCCTCTATTCATATTGCCGCACCGTTCAGCACCGTTCGCATTAGGTGGGAATGGCACACCGCCGGCAATATAAATGGCGTGCGAAATATTTTTCGGGATCTGAGTTAACGCACTAAGGGAGGGGGCAGAGTTTGAGTTCGAGCTCAAGCGAATGAAGGGGAACGGCAATATATTTAGCGGCAGTATATTTGGAGGCGACTGTATATAATTCATTGAATTGTTAACTTCAAGCGATTATTTTTCTCAGGATAGTACATTTTTTTCCATGATGCGAACGAGTTTTTGGTGAAAATTGAAGCCAAATCTATCGGCAAGGTGGGCGGTCGTTGAAGTAGGGTGCGCGCGAGAACGATTTTTGGCGTTCAGCGCATTTCGAGCAGCACGCTCAAGAAGACTCATTGACTGTATTTGTGTATTTGATTGACGTGTATATTCACGACCGTGTAAGTATGTGTAGGTATGCGCACAAACTCTAAGCGCAACTTACTTCGAGTGAATAGAATAAGGCTACCTTCCCTGCCGACCAAATCGGCGTCATCAAAATACATGGGTCAACATAGGAGGATCACCCACCTGTCTCTAGTCTTCTTGGCTATGATAAAAAAGATTTTTTTAATCAATTTTATAAAACTTTTTTGTGCTGAATTCGTAACCTTGAAAATAAAGGAAAATTATTACAAATAAAAATTAAGTATAATCTTTCAGATTTTAATTTATGTTACTCGAATTTCTTTCATACACAAATTTTTACTATTTAAATCGAAATAATCGTTCAACAAGTTTTTTTGAAAATTTGTCATCCCTAGCAATACGGTGTCGCCATTGGGCGGCGCCAAAACGGCGACTTTGTGGCGACAAATCTAAATCGTGTTTAGCATCCATTTCCAATAATATCACCAAATAATATCAAAAATATATATACATACAAACGAGTTTACATATAAAATATAAATAAATTCGAGGGATAATTCAAAAATATGAAAAATTCAGTCTTTTTCAAGTTGACGAGGTATTTATTTGTTCTTCCTGTGTTTGAAATGAAAAATGTATATTCTCAAAACCTGTCTACTATTTCACTTACAAAGAAATTTGGCTAAAACAATTTCAAAGTCTGATTGTCTTCAAGTTTTGATATAACTGTTAAAATTTGTGCTTCAAAACCATTGAATATACGTTCCGATTCCGCAATTACTTTGAATTTTTTACTATGCTCAATTTTACATTACTTTACAATGGAAATGTCAATAGTACACGGAGAGAAAAGCGCAGCTCTGACGACCGCGCACCGTGGCTCTGAGAAACGCGCACGGAAAAAATGAAAAAAAAAAAAAAACTTTTACCGCAGCTCTCAGCACTGCGGTTGCGGCTCTGACAACCATGCAGCGCGGTGGTCTGTATCTAAACGCAGCGCTGAGCGCTGCGGTGAAAGTTTTTTTTCCATTTTTTCCGTGCACGTCTCTCAGAGCCACGGTGCGCGATTGTCAGAGCTGCGCTTTTTTCTCCGTGTAGATTGTTAAAAATATTTATTTACCATACATCAATTTTTTTGCAGCAGCCAACATTTTGGCCGCACAAATAAAACACTTACATTCAAATGTCGAGTTTCATTGTTGATGGGTTTGAATTTGAGTTGTTATATTTACTAAAAATATTTTTATATTTTCTAATTTTGGAAGGCGTTTCATCCCCCGCCGAAACCACTGCCCCCCCCCCCCGTTTTCGCAACTGTAAAAAATCGCCAAAAATACTGATCGTTAAAAACTTCAGAAAATAACGAGTAGACAAAAAAGGACGTATATTCTCGTTCTTCATATAATGTAATAATGTAAAGAAAAATAAAATCTGACAGAATCTTTCAAAGCTAAAGAGAATGGAATGAAAAGGTATCGCAATTTACTTACAGACACAGCACACAAATGACTGTGGGAAGTAGTGGGATTCCATTCAGCAGTCCCTACTTCGTACTTGCTTTGTCTATTAAATTTTCGGACGCATTCTGATTCCTCATCTATAAACTTGATACCAAAATAGCGGCGCCTGAAATTGATTGCATTTTTAGTTGTAGAGAGCAAATTTTGCTTTCTAGGCCAATAGATAAGAATCTTTTTCTTTTTATTGTACATCTCATTATTTGGGGAAAAAAATTCTTAACGCTTGTCGATTTTAAGGGTCTGATCAAAAACTTCAGTTAAACATTTAAATTCGCTTATTTTCATACACGTTTGATTGATAAAATCTTTAGAATATTCAGTGCCTTTATGAAAAACTTCAAATGTATTTTTTATGGCAGCCACATAAAATGAGCGTGTTTTGCTGCTCGCGGATTGAGCGTAAGAGCCCCCTTTTCGAGCGGTGAAAGATCCCGTGGCTAAGCAACGGTGTTTACGCGCACTCGTGGCTAAACACCGTTGTTTAGCCACAGGCTCTTTCACTGATTCGAAAAGGGGAACCTACGCTCAATCTGCTACGCAGCCAAACACGCTTCTCATTTTGTGTGGCTACCAAAAAAAGTATAGTTCATATCACGGGGGAGAGCCTTTCCACGTGCGACAGCAAATTTTTGGAACTCGTAGAACATTCTTGCGCCTTCGGTGCTCGATGTTCACTCGTTCCGAAAATGTTGCTGTCGCACGTGAAAAGATGCTGCTCTCCCCCTTGATATGAAATATACTATTTAGTGACCTAGCAGAGAGAATATAGAAATAATTTTCTACAATTTTCAACTAAATTAAAAATAGTACATTGTGAAGCTAGGAGCAAAAATAGCCGATTTAGAACGAGTGTTTTTGCTCCGAGTCACACACGATACTTTTTGCCTCGAAAACAGTGGAAATGAGCGTATCCAAAACTGTTTAGACATGGCAAATGAAGTATTGAAGGTCGACGGGAGGCTGGAGAGAATGACACTCGGCAGGGTAAAAGAGGGCTTTTTGGTTTCCAAGGAGCCGAAAGAGCCCGCCTTTCACCTCGCCGATTGTCATTTGTCGACAGCCTGCGTGTTGGCCTCGAATACTTCATTTGTCACTGTCGAAACATGTTTGGAAACGCTCCTTTCTAGGGTTTGAGAGGCAAAAAAACTTTTTTTATCGTACACTGAGAAAAAAAATAAACTTCTCGATCATAATGTTGTCCGCTGCGCAAGGCATGGCTCCATCGATGCTTGAGAGCATGGATTCGATGCATTCTCTGCGCAGACGCTTGATTTAGAAGCGTGTGTCGTGCTCGGGGGGGATACTTTCCAACGTTCGAAGGTCGTCACAACGCGCGCTTCGGACGCGCGGAGCACTGCCATGCTCGAGAAGTTTATTTTTTCTCTGAGTGTAGTGGGAGAAAAAGCCGATTTTTGTCCGCGAAGCGAGGAAAAAGTAGGCTTTTTATATATTCACTCTCGGGCGAAAATATCCCTCGCCTTCGGCTCGGGATATAACTTACACCCTCGTGAGAAATTAATTTTTTCCCTAGATGCAAAATGATCCTGTGAAGTATGATCTTCCCTATATGCGAAATATACTATTAAGTCTCTCAAACACTAAAAAAGAGCGTTTCAAAACACGTTTCAGCATAAACAAATGAAGTATTTCAGGCCAACACGTAGGTTGCCGATAAATGATAATCAGGGAGGTGAAAGGCGGGCTCTTTCGGCTCCTTGGAAACCCAGCGGGCCAAAAAGCCTCCTCTTACCCTGCCGAGTGCAATTTTCTCCAGCCTCCGGTTGACCTACAATACTTCATATGCCATGTCGAAACAGTCTTGAATACGCTCATTTCTACTGTTTTCGAGGCAAAAAGTATCGTGTGTACCTCAGAGCAAAAACACTCGTTCTAAATCCGCTGTGTTTGCTCCTAGCTACAAAATATACTATTAAATAAAAAATTATAAAAAACATTTTATATGCACGAAGTCATTGAAATTATCTCTGAATAGTCAATTTATCATAAGAACATCGCTTTTCATAACCTTTCCAAATTATTATTTGAAATTGGAATTTATTGTTCGACCAACATTTCCCTCAGTGTAAATTTTTTATACTGTTAAGATAAATCAACTGATTAAAAAAAAGACATTCTCAAGTATTTCAAAATTTCATACGTTACCCTGCAAATAATACGTGACTACCAGTAGCGTTGACGGCAATCGCATTTGCCTGAAAAAAATTTTTTCAATTTCATGTTTTGTTATAGTACATTTTTGTAATATTGAATGAAACTTTTCAAGCTAGAGTTATTCATTTTTCTCAACTTCATAATTTAAAATTTTTACATTTAAAATTTTTAAAAATAAGTTATCAAGTTCTATTATTTAGGTATTCAGAAATAACAAAGTATTAAACATGAAATATATTTCAAATATTAGGATTAATCAACTTAATTTCAATTAACAGAAAAACTTTTTGCCTAATCTACAATAAAAATTCTATTTTTACTGTTTCACAAAAAAATCTTTATTTGTCAAAAATAACATACAATTTAAAAAGTTTTAAACTGTTGAAACTACATAGAACTTTCAGATTCAAAACACCCTTGTATATCTCAGTGAGTACATTATTCGATTTTTAGTTCTCTTTTACCCTACTTATAATTGAGGCCATGGATTCTGTAACATCCTGAGCGCTCGAAAATACGAAGTACTAATCGTCCGCGCGGTGACGTTACGAGTCAAAATCAAAAGTCCGTATTTAGAAAAATAAAAAATACTGTACGATAGTTATTGAAAAATGAATGTGAGTCTCCGTTTAAACTTTTTTTGTAAACGTCATAGTTTTTTTTGGGAAAAAAAAAAGTTATTTTTGAAACGAAAAATCGATATTTTTTGAAACTTACATCGCTGCTGAGCATTCATTTTTCGAAGCATTAACATAACTTTTGTTCGGGAAGGTCTAGCGATGAACACAGTATTATAATATTCATCAAAAGTTAATAACAATCGACTTTTGTTAATCCGAATGAAAAACCATGTTTTCTGACGTTCGCATCAAAAATGTATCAAGGGAATTTTCGTTTTTAACGGTGTTTTTACGCTTGTCATAATCTTCCGTGTACTGCTGAACTTTTTTGGAAGTTTGAGCTTTCTAAAACTATTATTTATTGAAAATCCAGCAGGTTGAACATAACGCGCAGCGCGATGTGATTGAATTTTACGCGAGCGAGCTCCGTAGTTTGTCGTATCAGCGAAAAATTCAATCACGTCGAGCTGTGTGCTGTATTCAACCTGCTGGGTTTTCTATAAATAATAGTTTAAGAGAGCTTAAACTTCCCAAAAAGTTGGACAATACACTTAAGATTATGACGAGCGTGAAAACTTCGTTAAAAACGAAAATTCCCTCGATACATTTTCAATGCGAACGTCAGAAAACATAGTTTTTCATTCGGATTAAGAAAACAGTTAATTAATAACTTTTTCTGTATATTTTCATACTCTGTTCGTCGATAGACCTTCCCGAACAAAAGTTTACAAAAGTTACGTTAATACGCTGAAAAATGAATGCTCAGCGATGATGTAAGTTTTCAAAAAATATGATTTTTCGATTCAAAAATAATTAGTTTTCATTTTTTTTTCAAACAAAAATATGACGTTTACAAAAAAAGTTTAAACGGAGATTAACATTCGTTTTTTAATATCTATCGTACAATATTTTTTATTGTTCCTAATTCGGACTTTTGATTTTGACTCGTAACATAATCGCGCGGACAATACTTTTCTGTATTTTCGAGCGCTCAGGACGTTACAGAATCCGCCGCTTCAATTACACATTTTGAATAAATTTTGTAAAATTGAAGTTAAATATTTTTTTTTTTTTTCTAACTCTACTTTTTTCACATTAGAAGTTTTTATAGTTTAGAGTGTAAGATTCTTTCATCTGGTTAATGAGAAATAATAAAATATTTCACACAATTATAAGGTTCAACATGTAATCGTAATTTAAGTTACTACAGTGTTCGATTTACCTTTTGATTTTCTTCTTATAATCATTAATTTTCAATTAAACTTTCTAAACTAGAATCCATTACTCATTTATTTTGTAATTTTACATTCTCCACATCCTTTGTTTTGAAAATTCGAGGGATAAAGGTATTTATCCAGGTAATTAAGAAGTTTTTGTAAAAAATTACGTTACAAAGTAGAAAGTTTAGAGTTTAGAGAATTTCCTCAAATAAAACTTGCAACTCTTAGAAATTTTTTTTTTTTTAAGTAAAACTTCTTAGGCAGCATCATCACTTTTCAGGAATGTAATTTATTCTAGAATGTAATTTTCTAGAATGTAATTTATGAAGGGAGTGATTTGGTGTTTTTACAATGTAAGATGTAAGACTGTGAGATGTAAGACTGTAATGTTTTCGTTTAGAGGGAGTAATTTCAGGATTTTATAATGTAAGGTGTAAGACTGTAAGATGTAAGAGAGTAATATTTCTGATTGCAGGGAGTAATTTTGAGATTTTGTTGTAATGTAAGACTGTAATGTTTTTGTTTTGAGGGAGTAATTTTGGGATTTCGTGAGCCTGTAATTCTGTAAGAGTGTAATGTTGGATCCGAATAATTAGAAGTCGATGATATTCAAGCATGTTTCGAGTGCAAGGAGTAATTTTGAGATTTTATGAGTTTATAATATTGTAAGAGTGTAATGTTGGGTCAGAATAGGTGGAGGTCAGGTCATATTCAAATGTGTTCCAAGTGTAAGGGGAATCTTTCTAATGATATTATGCTTTCGCTTTTATGAAAATTATCAAAATAAATTGTATGAGGTTATTTAATTAAAGCAACAAGAATGTCATTGATAGAATCGACTAAAAATAAGAATGAATTGATTTTTCAACTGATTAAAAAATTGATTGGTCTCTTAAAATTGAAAAAGGTAAGAGGAAGAAAAATCCATACATCGGAATCTTAGAGAAAGCAGCATGAGAAGTTTTACTTCTAACACGTGTTTCGTATTTTTCGGTTTATTTCATTTTTCATGATTATTAATTACAAATAAAACTTTTCATGCCATAATTAATATTTGTTATAATTTTGTAATTTTACGTTTTTCACATTCAAAGCTTTAAAGCTTTTTTATCCCCTGGATATAACAGTTTTTACTGTTTCAAAAAAATTTCTTTAGTCAGAAAGTTTAATCTAAAAATTGTTGTCTGTTGAAACTACCCTAGCAGCGCTGGTTCAAGGCAAGAATTAGGCTAGAGTTAGGCAAGTATTAGGGAGGTACCAAAGCAATCTTTGTTACCGACAGCGATAATCGAAATGAACTAGCCCCTTTTCATAAATGAGGTACAGTTATGAAAAATCTTATAATTAAGTAATTTGATGCATGTCATTGGTGAATTTTAGTTTGGTGCATTTCAATATTTATTTTTACACATTTTATTAATTCCATTTCAACTTATAAAAAGTTAAATTACATGTAAGAGGGAAAAACCATTTATAAAATGGAATCTAGTGAACCTGGTTGTAAAAAAACTTACATTGGACAGACGAAAAGGAATCTTGAAATAAGAAAAAAAGAACACCAGAAGGATATTATGAAAGTCTCAGGGGAACATTCTGTTATTAGTGTACATCGAATGGAATCTGGCCATGATATGCATTGGGGAGATATTAAAATTTTAAATAAAGAGACTAACTATAAGAAAAGGCTGGTCTTGGAAATGTTTTTCATTAAGAAGGAAGGGAATAGTTCTTTGAATAGACAAAAGGACACTGAGAATTTCAGTAATACCTATGATAGGATTTTTCATAAATTATGACTTTAAATGATTTAAAAATAGCGTTTCTTAAATCCCCACCTAAAATGTTATTGAGATCAATGTGCACGTTTATAGATATAGGATATTTTCAGAAATCAACAGTTAGAGATAAAACGAATTTAGTCACGTTTGGACCCTCATGCAAGATCTTTGACATCCACTTATTTCCAAGTTTTTCTGTATAATTTGTGACTTTTTTGGTTTTTCATAACAACAAAGACATTATTTATTAGCAGAGACGTGACAGGTAATAGTCTTGTTTTTTTGGTTTTTTTCTTTTCGTTATTGTTTTTGATATTACGAGAGTTTCAATTACTGATAACATATATAATAAACTTGTCGTAGACATTTGAAAAGGGACCCAAACAAATGGAGGTCCGGAACGTCGTGTTTTTACTCAGAATAAAAGATTGTTTGACTGGAAAGGCCGTAATTTATTGCACCGATAAACGTAATACCAGTGAAGAGATAAAATATGGATAAGAGGGAAAAAGGCAACCATAACATCAGTTTGGCTGATTTATTTTTAACTTTGAAGTATCAAGAAATGTTTATAACAAATAAACAGCTTATATGTGATTTCCACGAGGAATTCATCAAAACTGTCAGGATAAAACACATATGAACAATCTTTGAACAAAAATACATTAAATATTGCATATAGAGTACTTTCTGCATGTTTGTGGCTGGATTAAATAAATATACACATGAGATTTTAAAATTCATCATATCCTCATAGTTAAGTTATTAAATTCATTATATTGTGTTATTTACTATTTTTAATTATTATTTAAATCTTTTCTTCAATGTCTCCAGTAAGAGAAGTTCAATAAAATAATTTTAGTCAATCCCATAAGTATTAATTCTACCCAAATTTCAAGTAAGGTTTGAACCCCCCAAAATCCGCATATGCCTGCTTCACTGTGAGGACCATTAATTTATCCTTGAATTCATTCCTCATGCCCTAAAATACAAATTTATAAATACTTTCTTTTAAAAATCCCATTTTACTCTGTGTAAATAAAAAAATGAATTTCGCTTCACGTAACAAAAATATTGACATCGACATTTAATAATAAAGAGGTACCTGCAAATCTCGATGTTCCGAAACCGTAAAATCGTCGCTTACTCGTTTCGACATTTTTATAGTCTTAATTGAACTTAATGAAATAATAGTAATGTATTGACATTCATTTCATGTTTATTTAATAGAAAAAATAACACATTATTTTCTCATCAACAAATATTTTTATTGTGTTCACTTGTGTTCGCTGTGGCCCACAAGTGCCCACAAGGGGGTAAAACTCTCATAAGCCCAATGGTCTCCGTAATTCAGAGCTTATTCGATCGCAGTGCCGCGAGTTTTGTCCCCGAGAACTACTTTACGTGGCGGAAATTTTGAAATCCGCCAATCTGATGCCGATTTCTCAAACAGCTGACTCTCTATGGTTTCAGTCCCTGTCAGGCAGAGGACAATACTCACGCAATAGACAATAGTCATAAAATAGTCAGATAGATGTCAGAATACATTCCTGGCATCTATCTGACTATTTTATGACTATTGTCTATTGCGTGAATATTGTCCCCTGCCTGACAGGGGTGATATATATAGATATATTAGCGATTCCCCTTTTCACGTTTTTCCAGATTGCTCGAGCGCAGCTTTGTGGACGTTGCGAGATACGAAGATAATGCACACTGATGCACACTGAGCAGGGGAGACTCACTCTCGCACTGGGAAAAAAAATCCTACCGCTCCAACAGGGAGGAGCACTGTTGACAATTCCCTGTTAACGCAACGTTGCTCCATATATGTAATACTTTTATATGGTCAGCAGGGCTGCCAGATTTCTAGCCTCAATAATCCGTCGGAAAGGGTAAAAGTGGTGGGGGGGAATGGTCTAAAAATCCGTTCATATCCGTTCGTCCATTAAAGCTATGCGTAAGAGAGAGAAATGGAGAGAAGGAGTGAGAGAAAAGTACTCTATTGCAGTAGGAGACAGTACCATAATCGATATATTGAATATATCTTGAATTGAGGAGCATTTGAATATTACTAGCTTTTCTTTTGACATTTCTTAGACTTCGAATTAAGAGTATTTATTATAATTTCATCTGATCTCGATAATTTTAGAATATGACCTGAGTATATTTACTTTTACATCCAAATAGTCTAATAATTATAAATCAGTGATGAATATCAGAATAATATTTGTCTAAAATCAAAAATACAATAATAAGGTAGTTCTCGAATTGTTTGACCCTTTTAAATTTGTTCGAAAATGAGTTGAATCACGTTTTGAGGGTTTGCAAAAATACTATAAAATTTATTGCGTTTCGACTTGTTTTTTTATTAAAAATATCGTGATTTGTTTTACATAAAAAGTTTTACAATCTTATATTGTTCTTCTTTAATTTTCATCGATTTCATCGTCAGAATCTAAGTCATTCATCCACTCTTCATATTTACTTTTGTCCATGAACTTAAGTAAGTGATCGACATCTATTTTGGTAACATTTTTTTGTTTCATAAAGTCTTTGCTGTAAAAAATACCCGCTAGGGTTTATGTCGAAAGGCTTGCCCTAGCCTTGGTTTTGTTGCGATTGACTTTACTAAAGATTCGCTCGCAATCGGCCGATCGATGTGATTGGCAAGACCTCAATATTTTGAAGAATGTGAGAAATGTGTGGGAATGCAAGAGACCCAGCGCTTTTGACTGTACTTCGGATTTTTTCCCAATATTTTTTTTGATCTATTTCGTAATTATTCTTGAACCATCTTTTAAGATTTTTGAATTCTGTGTGTGCTTCTTCAACATCAGTTTTGAAAAAATTAGCTGTTACCGAAATATCTCGAATATTTGAAAGATAAGTTGGATCTAAAACCTTGAATTCTTTGAGCATTTTTGTGTTTTGTGACTTGAATGGAAATCTCATTTCTATTTGACTTGCTAAAGTTATGTAAAAACTCCTACAACGAGCTCGAAAATCCTCAATAACCTGGACTGGCACTGATGGAGGCAAACAAGATAAATCTGCCTTCAACAATGGTCCAAGTTGAATTTTTCTCAGAGGTTCCCAGTTCTTTGAGTTTTCCCGAGTGATTTCTTTAAACTCAATAAATTCAACTTCAGTATCCTCTACGTAATCTTCAAGTAAATAATTTTCAACAACACTTTTGAAGAAAGACTCCATTTTTTGATGAATTTCGTGGATTTTTGATCTTTCTGATTGAAATTCTATGTTTCCTCTATTAAAAATTGGCAAAATGTAATTTAAAAATTGTACATAATGTTTGTGCCAACGATTTTTCGAATGATCGAAAATGTCATTCGCTTTATCATTTTTCTTATCTTCGCTTTCCTTTTTGAAAAAGTCGAATAGAGTATCATACTTCTCCAAAAACACCGAGACTGCCGATTCAAGCGAGAGCCATCGAAATTTAAACAGTTTCACGAGTTTTCGATCCGGAAGATTCGACAATTTTTCAAACTTTCTCAAAACATCGCGTCTTTTGCTGCTGAGTTTAAAGTAGCCATAGACGTCTGATATCAATTTTTCCACTTCCGCCGGTAAAATATCTACTGCGTATGACACTGCCCGTGCCAATGAGTGACAGATGCATTTGAACGTAAAAAGTGATGGTATATCACTACGAAATTTTTCAGCGACCGAGTTTTCCTTTTCAAACATCACACTTGCTCCGTCGGAAGCGAAACCCGCCATGTTTTCTTTATACGGAATGCCCCATTCATTAAAGAATTTAACAATGCCACATACCATTGTGTGTGGTATCTTTGACCTATAAAACGTAATATTATTCGAAATTAGATTCTCTGTTCGATTAATTTTAATTTTATTGGTGCTTCTTTCGAGAGAAAGTTCATGAGAATACTTTTTTGACATTTATTTTACACCGCATGTATTAATAATAGTATGTTACATCCAAATTGTTTACTATTATGTTTCATTTTATCAATTATGATGGTAATATCTATCCACATATGTTATTTGTTATTATACTATATAGTATTTTATTGATGTTATATTGTATTGCATAGTTTACGAATCTTTGTAATTGTTCAACAAAAAATTGCAATTTTTAGTAATTATACATAAGTTTTACCGACAACATGGCGAGAAAATCATCTGGAATTCCTTCTTTTGTCCCGTGACGAACGCACAGGACAAGGTGTTTTAAAATTCCAATGTCTGTCGACTCATCGATTATAAGGGAAAATTTTGTCTTCTTGAGATTTTTCACAAGAGTGTCAAAAACATGTTTTCCGAGGATGTTTTTGATGATAGCGGTGCACTTAGTCCTACTGCGTTTCAATTCCGATTGAACCTTTTGGTCAATATCGATGGTTTGTATGAAATCGATCAAATTGTCGCTTACTGCGATTTGCAGATCGTTTTTCACGATGAACATCGTAGCTTGTAGTTTAACTTTTTGCACACGAGTTTTCACACCCACATTTTTATTACACATATCGAACAAAGTCACTGTATTCTTTACACTCTGCTCTGCTGCTTTGTGATCTTTACCGTTTGAATGTCGTTTTACAGCTGTGATACCATCGGACTTACACAATCTATCAACTTGGCAAAGTTTACAGTGAAAATGATTTCTACCTGAAACAAACAAACAAAATTTAGATAAATGTAGATAAATTACAATATATAAAAATCAACAAAAAAACCTTTTAAAAGCTACTGTAATTTCTCATTAAAAAAAGCAATAAGTTAATCAATAAGTAAAACGTAAAACATTACGTAATTTTGATGTGGGATAACGAATAGAAATTTTTCTTACCTTTGGAACTCATTGATACCCATGGAAAATCCTTTACCCACTGGACTTGGTAACTTTGCACAGATGATCTGAAAAATTATGAAAAATGTGAATATTGTAAAAGTTGTAGATACGCCTGCACAAAGTATATACATAGGAAAAAATTTTTTTGTCAATGAAAATGTGTTGTAAAGGTAAAATAAAATATTTCAACCAATCATGAAGACCTATTTTACACGATACAATATTTTTAATTATGCAAAAAATAAAAAAATCTCGAAGTCCATATATTTGAGCTCGAAAAACTTTTAAATTAAAAAATTTTTGTGATTAAAAAACTTTAAGAAAAAGGCACATAATATAAAAAGATAAAAAAATTTTAAAGATAAAAATAAATTAAGTTGCTTCGAAAATTCAGTATCTGCGCAAAATTAGGCAATATATATATATATATATATATATATATATATATATATATATATATATATATATATATATATATATATTTTTTGATAATTTTTTTATCTTATCTCATACTCGGCAAACCATTCTTCCTCTTTTTCGATCGGTTTTCGTTTTCATTAAATGCAGGGGCAGCTTTTTTTCTGAAAAAAAGAGGTTAAAAAATACTAAAAAATACTAAAAATGATAAAACGACATTCCAGATGTGAAATGCAACATGTCGTCGTTACATAAATAATGCCAGTGAACTTCACAAAAACTTATTTTGGGTTATGTGATACAAAAAACAATAATGCTGGAGTTTGATGGTCAAAATGTGAGCTAAATTGCGAGAAAATCGAGAGCAACGGGTTACTTGCGCAAGAGTTATTAAATGAGCGAGGGAGAAGTTAAAGAAGCGTAAGAGAGAAACATGCACTAAAATGTTTATTCACTTTGTAGGCTTTTTTTGTGGTGTTTGGTGCCCGCCAGACGTTCCCGAATCTTCATATTCATCTTCGCTCATCATTTTGAGCAAACAAATATTTAATTCGATGTTGCAGTATGTCTTACATCGAACTTTTAAACACCGATTAACCAAAAAGTTATTGTTAATACATATAAAAACGTATACAATGACTCATGACTCATACTCAACAATGCACAACACAGTACAGTCAGTTGAATTATTCATGTGTTCTGTAACTCCAACTTAAACTCAGCGTGTACTGTGTGAAAAGAAACCTGCCAGAAAAAGATAGCAGTATAGCCTATATAGAAGTTTTACGCCTACAGGTTGGCAGCCTCTATTGTGTCTAGTGACACAAGAGTTTTATACGTTTTTGGCGTTTTTTCTCCATCTCTTACAATCCAATTATAGAATGCGGGGAAAAATCTAATTAACATACTGAAAAAAAGGCTAAACGTTTCTGACTTGTCAAAAATCCGTTAAAATCCGTTGAGATCATAACATCCATTCAATTTTCCGTCTAAATGATTATGTACTTGAAAACTCCGTTCCGGACGGAAAAATCCGTCCATATGGCAGCCCTGATGGCCAGGGTCCCATCTTCCTCTGTTGCAAAGGAGCATTGTGATGGAAAGAGAAAGGAATAAGATGAATCGCGTGGTACTCCGCATGCGCGACTCTCACAGTGTGCTAAAGCTCCCATTCTCCTCAATGCACGACAGAAATTGCCTGAAATCTCAGCGCCACAATCCCGGTGCCGGGACTAGAAACTACAATTTGATAGATGAAGAATGCGAAAGAATGTGACACAAGTACACTGGAAAAAAAAACCCGTCGTATTAACTCATATATGTAATACTTCTATATGGCCAGCTCCCTATTCTCGCCTGTAAGTGGGATCTCCGACAAGAGTAAAGGATAGAACATAACGAGGGTCGTTCTACGCATACGCGACTCTTTTATGCTTTCAGTGTTATACATGCTATGTATGTATGGAATGTAAACACGATATCATAAACACGTAGTTTGTCGAGCTCGCGCCAACGCAGAAACGAGTAATGAAGTAGGACAGAGAGTGTTGTCGGGACCGAGTCTCTTCGGAGAGACTTCTCTTTCTGCTGGCCATATAGAAGTATTACATATATGTATTAACCGTAAAATCCGGTTGTTCCAACGTTGATGCAAACCGTAACGTTTCAACTTAGGTTGGCGGTGAATTCACCTCGTCAATCCAGCCCCGATTGGCAACGGGGAATCAGCGGGAATCCAACGCTGAAACGACCGAATTTGATATATACATATATAGTGATACAACGGACAAAGCACAGCTGACCGTCAGATCCAGTCAGATCAGTATTGGCAGCACATGGGAATTTCCCGTGGCCATTGGGCTGGATTGACGTGAAAACAGTAACGTAAAGCAGCCATGTTGAATCACCGGGATTTTTTTCCCAGTGCAGTGTAGTTTTCTCTCTTCAATTTTAGTTCCTAGTCCCGGGACTAGAGAGGGGGCGCTGCAATTTGAGTTGGAGACAGTGTGTGTTCATAAGTTTCTAGGTAAGGAATTCTGCTACGCTTGTATATTCAATGGTTATCCCTAGGGTTGTTAGCGGCTGTTAGGTTGGCTATATGCGTTGAGTTCAGGTAAGGTTGGGTCAGTTAAAATTTAAACTATAGCTATATAGGTAATCCACACCACGGAGTTATATCGATATAGAGCCTGGCAGAATTTTTCAGCCACGCTATAGGGGAATTCGGCTACGTGGCAGAAATTATGCCACGCTTATGAACACTGGTCGGAGATTTTGGCCGTAGCTTAAGCACACTGGACTCTCATACATATGCTCAGTTCTTGGTATTGTTGCACGCATACTACGATATGCGTTCACGTATTAATTCCAGTCAACTCCTGTGCAAGAGGAAACGAATCGTCTACGCTCTTCTTTTCCCGATGCGCTTCTCTCTCAAACTGGCCATATAGTACACTCGGAGAAAAACCCGTTGTATTAACCGTGAAATCCGGTTGTGCCAACGTTGATGCGAGCCGTGACGTTTCAACGTTAGGTTGGCGTTGCTGACCACGGCGAATTCACCTTGCGTACGTTCGGAAATCTACTGGCCAGTACTGCCAGTAAAAAGAACAATGGAAATTTCTTACTGGCAGTACTGCCAGTAGATTTCCGAACATACCCCTCGTCATTTCAGCCCCGATTGGCCACACTGTAAAGAATTCGCTTGTGAAATCGCGATGACCAGCGTTGATAACGAAGCGACCAACTCCCAGCACAGCAAAAAAGCGAGCACGACCGCAGAATTGACGGACTCCCACAAAAATTGATCGCCGGGTTTTTTTTGCGGAGCGCTAGAAAAAATTAATAATCGTTCGCTTTTTTGAGGAAAAGATGGCAAAAATGACGCGCGCTTGTTTTTTTAAGAAAAAAATGGCAGAAATAATGAAAACTAGCAGAAAACCGAGGGTGCTTATATTTTCTAGAGTAGATATTTATTTTAAATATTAGCTATAGCTAATATTTAAAATACATAAAAGGCAAATAGAATGTACAGTGTTGGTATACCGTAACACTTAACTATAAGTATGAAGGAGAATCATAAAGAAACACAGAAATCAGCAAGGAATATTTTATTCTCCCATTTACGTATTTTTTTTTACAGAATACAATTCGATTTTATTTGAACTAGCTCGGAAATAAAACCCTGGTAAAGTCTGCGCAACGCGGTAGCGTTGCACATACGTTGCAAAAATATCTGGAAGAAAAATTAAACATTTGATTTTAAAAATCAGTTCCTCGCATTTTTTTTTTTTGTTATTTCCGGTGTAATTCTGATGGGATCTGGCGATGGTGTACGTTGCAGTATTTATCGGGCACAATCGGACAAATCATATATGCATGAATTCGCGCATTCTTTTGTTCTGATGATTTGTGAGACAGGAACCAAAAATTGCAGGCCGTTAACAAAAAATGCGTGGGCACTCGTCAGAGTTGTGCGCATGCTCGCAAGATTTGTATTTGTATTGTATGATTTGTATTTTGATCGTGATTTTAACGTTCGTTTCCTAAAACTGATGATCGACCGTGATTTAACTAGGCGGCTGCGAAAAAGATGTCGCTTCTCAAATTCACTGTGCTGGACGTTCGTCACTTTCTTATCCACGCCCAGCATAGGTAATTTGATGATGGCCAGCTATTTCACAAGCGGGCTTGTAAAATCGCATCTCTGAGCTCAGCGAATTAACTGCCCTCTAACGCATTTCACGAGCATGTCCCGGTTTTCACAAAGCTCAGTACAACAAAATTAGGCAAAATTTTTGTAACTCGACCGCGATTTCACAAACGAATTTTTTACAGTGCACGGGGAATCTACGGGAACCCAACGCTGAAACGACCGAATTTGATATATATATAGTGATACAACGGACAAAGCATAGCTGACCGTCAGATCAGCATTGGCAGCACACGGGGATTTCCCGTGGCCATGGGGCTGGATTGACGTGAAAGCAGTAACGTGAAGCAGTCATGTTGAATCGCCGGGATTTTTTTCCCAGTGTAGTATTACATATATGCGTTGCTCCCCTGTTAAATCAACAGGGATTTGCAGTGCTGCAGAGGCGTTACTGCCAACATAGCTTGGGCGTCGTATTGTTATCTATATCTTATTATCTCGATAATTTAATACAGCTACCCTGGTGAAAAAATTATCTTTTAGATGTCTAGTAAATATCTTCTAAATATCTCGAGATAATCCGTAGAAAGATATTGAGTAGACATCTTTGCGTTTCGGTGACTTGATATTCTTAGTAAGATATCGAATGAACATTTTGAAAAAGATATAGAGTAAATATTTAAAAAAAGATATATTATGGTTATTTTAAAAAGACATCGTGAAGATATTCTTCTGAATATGTAGATACTAGGTATTTACAAGTATTATGTATATTTTTTCAGATAAATAAATTTTTCCATATATTTGGTATTCTCCTAAAAAATTTTTAACCAAAGGAAGTCGTCGGTTGTCAACCGTTTTTTCATGAGGTTAACAGACATTGAACTGAAATATTTAACAGCGGCTTATAAAAGTCAAATCAATGAATCATTTCATATATAGATTATACGATCAATGATTGTTTATCGGCATAAGGTGATATAAATAAAGGTGTTGGGATAGCATACTTAAATGTCAATCATAATGTCGGGCATGCACATGATTTCATCATCAAAACATCGAAGGATGGCACCTTTTCAGAAGGGCGTTATCAGGGGGGGCTCACTGAGATTGGGCAGTGGACGAGATTTTATGAACAGGACTACTGCGCGTTGCGCATGCTCTAAGCGTTCTCAGCCAATAATGAATACGATTTGGTCGGGGGCATGCGCATACGACCGAGTCCCGTTCAAAAATCTCACTCAGCTTTAACACGGGAGTGAGCCCCCCCTGGGCGTTATATTAAACAATATGACCCTGAAGGAAATGCTGCTGTACTTGAAATTCAAGTGCAGCAGTAACTAATTTACGTTTCAATAATTTTTGACCAGGAAGCTGAATCTTGATATCATGGAACAAGCTTTTTCCACTTTTCGAGCGATGAGACGATCCAATGATAATCCTTCGGCATTGAGCATGAAACACCGGATCCGGAATTACGTCGTTGGAAGGCATCCGGCGACCATTCTCGCAGCAAACACGAAGGAGTCTCCCGACGATGATAATGACCAACCACAGGACATCATATTGTCCCACGACATTGCATCAAGATTCGACTCACAGCTCCCGGAAATTGACACGAATGACGCAAACTCCTCTCACCCAACTTGTGTGTCAGAAGAGAACTTGGATTAAAGTTTCAGCACAAACGAAGATGCAAATGGAAACGAGCTTTCACAGCACTGCGTTTTTCAAAATGTCATGGACAAAAAAATGGACGAAAATAGCGATGTCTCTTTAGACAACGTCATATGACTTTCATTGATATCATCTTATATATACTTAAAACAGAATCTTTTTTTAGCGCCAGTAAACTGAGGCCAACAATCAAAACGAAAATTAAAAATATATTTAAGTTATCAACATTAATTTCATATTCACAGTATCAAATTTTTATACAAAACTTTTTTGTCTAGAACATTTTTTGAAAATATGAAAATAAACCAATTGAAGTCGATTTTTATTTTCTCATTTTCGTAATACATAGTATCCGAAAACTTTTTTGAAACTTCATATAATTTTATTTGTGAATTTTTTTCTATCGCAAAAATATAGGGCACACGAATAACATTAGCGGACTACAACACTCCCCAAGAAGAAGATTAGCTTACGAAATTTGAAACTACAATGGCAGAGCAAACTCTTTTCGAAGAGGCTCTGTCATTTGTTTGCGGATACGTAGCCCACAGATTTCGGAAAAAACATCCTTGGCTGGAGTCACATGTTGGGGGTGATGGGATCGACCGAGAATGCGATTGGATTTCTCTAATATCTAGAGGAAATCTTTCGCAGCCTTCGAATGATCTTATCACCGTCGCCAAAGTGATGGCTCAAGAATTCCGGAATATGCACGGCAACGATCTAAACAGAACCCAGTGTTTTTCGAAGACTAAAAAATCAGACAATAATGGCTATGGAAGGTGAAACCGTCATTCCCGAAGAAGTCATCTCATGCATGGCGAGATGCATGACATGGTTTAGGGTGAGAAGATTTGATGAAACAATAAAAAAAGAAATTTATGTGCGGAAACAAAACAAAAAACTCGAAAAAGTTTCACAAAAAAATTTGTGACTATTTGAATTATTACTACTTTGTGAAGAAAATACCAAAAATGTGTTCGAAAAAAATAAATAAATGGTTCAATCAAAATTTTGCATATGCGTAACTTTATTACTCCAAAACAACACCAATTTACATGACGTTGATGATTTTCCAAATTTTATATGAATATTTCTGCCTTTATAAAAATTATATAAAAATTCATAACAATTTTCTAAAAATAGCGAATTTAATTTAATTTAAATTTTTAATGAATTTAATGAATAATTTAATGAAATTTAATTTTCCAATAGTTAAAATTATGAAATTTACAAAACTATTTTGATAATTTCTAATCTTATTATTTTCAAAGTATTGGATTCTAGAAATATGACATTTTAGCATTCTATGAAATTGACAAATTTCCAATTTCTGAACTGTATTACTCATAAAAAAATGACGGATGGCCTCGTTAAAAAAAATTGATGTTCGAATCTCAGGACCCTACATGTATTTTATTTTTTCACAGCAGCGCCGATTTATTAACAAGAAACTTAAGAATTGAAGACTTTTACATTTTACTTTGTATTATTTAAAAAAAAAATACTCAAAATATTCAAAAAGAATAATTGACAATAAAAACCATAGGTTAATTGCTCAGAAAACTGTTTTCATCGATTTGAACAAAGGTTGCCAATGGATTTACATGACGTCAGATACCGATGTTTGAATTCAAGGCGGGAGTGGTCCAATATGGCGTCGGCTGGTGAAATGAGCAGACTGAACCTAAACGCGTCTGCCTTTGGAACATACCTTGTATATTTCTACCATAGGTACTGCCAACATAGCATGCGCGTCGTCTTGTTATCAATATCTTATTATCTAGATAATTAGATACAGCTATATATAGATATACCTATTATAAGTTTCAACGGTATTCCAGCGTTGAGCACCCTGTTAAATCGACAAGGGACTGTACGGCTGGATTCAAGTGAGTTGGCAACCCTGCGTCAATATAGCAACCACGCTAATGCAATGTTGTAAATTCGCCGGTACCT
This sequence comes from Platygaster robiniae, assembly GCA_028476575.1. NCBI lineage: Eukaryota > Metazoa > Arthropoda > Insecta > Hymenoptera > Platygastridae > Platygaster > Platygaster robiniae. Next base: position 31,461,818 of record CM052019.1, read on the forward strand.
CTTCCTGTTAACGCAGCGGGGTTTTCCGGTTAACCTGACAGGATTTTTTTCCCAGTGTACCAGGTAGTAAAATATCGACTCTCAGTTTACGATACAATCCGATCTACGCTGAGGGTAGTTTTTTTTACCATGTCTAGGAAAATAACGATGCGTTCGTAAAAAAAATAAGCGGGTCGTAAATCGACAAGAGGTTGCCAAAAATCCTACCGGGCATAGGTGAATAACTAATCAATAGGGATGAGTATGATGCCTTGAAAGACGGAGCAATAACTCATGGGTTATTGCTCTCTCTTTTCATGGCGAAACGGATGCGCAGTACATAGTCAAAAATGCAGATGAAAAAAGCTAGCTGCTAGTGATTTTTTTTACTACGCTCAGCGTAGTAATATCAGGAACCACTCTTGTGAAACTTCGGTAGCTAGTGATTTCCCGCCAGTGCGGAACGAAAAACGACATCCGCTGAATAAATGACTAACTTCTATGAATAAACCTACGCTCAGCGTCAGTAACTAGAGGACCTACGCTCGACGTAGAAACTTTATCACCACGCGTTTTTTTACTGTCTTTAGTGAATTCAACAGCAAATGGTAGATTTCGTAACGTAGTTCGTTACATTCTGAGTACTTGTGATTATATGAGATGATTTCGTAATTTCTTACCTTATTCAATCTCACTTATCATCATATGATTTGTACTATCATTCCCATTCGTTAACATTCATACGTCGTGTTATCACGTGTTATCGAGTGGTTCGCATATATAAGAACACAAGATACATTTTTTTTATTAATTTCAACTGAGATTATTCGCTCATTCTGAAAATCAGAAAAATCATCATCAAGTAAAGTGAATTTCGATTTTCACTTTCATAGTCACGATCCAAATATTTCTTGTTCATGGACGAGATATTTGAGGTTAAAAAACACGCTTCCATTCTTTGCATTATTGTAAGCGTTATCATATATTTATGCATATACGCATAATATCAATAATAATTCATTTTATAATGAATTTTTATTTGATGCTTTTTCATGAATTTCAGCTGCATATTACTGGCTAGTTGATTTTCACTATCGTATTGAACGAAATCGCCAGCTACACCGTGAATTAACAATCCCAGAGATGAAGTTAACAAGCGCTCTGAAATTTACTAGCGCGCTGAAAAAGTCGTCAGAGCTAGTGAATTTTCGTGCGGTGGGAATGTAACTACCGCTCCTAGTAATTTCCCCTCGCTCAGCGTTGGTCTTTTGGTTACTGACGCCCAGCGTAGTGTTTTTCAACAACTATTTTTTACTGTGTAGCTCACAAGCAGTGTGCTCTAACTTCGAAGATTTTGTCAGCAAAGTTTTAGTTCTGAGCAATCTGCTGTGGTGGCGCTGAAACATTCTAATCTATATCTATATATATGGTTTCAGTGATATATATAGATATATTAGCGTTTCCCCCTCTCCATGTTTTCCAGATTGCTCGAGCGCAGCTTTGTCGACGTTGCGAGATACGAAGTTAGTGCACACTGCTCACAAGCGGTCCAGTTACACTGCTCGATCTCAAAACGGACTATCTCAAAACAGACATATCCCAACTCGGATGAAATTTCAATCCCAAATCGGACGAATTTTCTTCTGAGAACGGGCAAGAAATCGTAATCTGATTAGCTCTCAGCTGAAGAGGTTATGTTTACGATAAGCATGACCAGGCCTCTCTGACTCCCTGTGCCTGTAATGTATTGGGTTTCCGGAGGAAGAAACTCCAAAGTGAAATACTACCGGTAGATGGCGCTGCATCACTGGTGGGCAGCTTTCGGATGCAAAGGGGCGAGTGGTGTACAGGGGCAAGGGGGGCAAGAGTAGGAGATGCAGCGGATCGGTGGGATGGTGGAATCGGCTCGGTTAATGCGGGCGGCGAGGGCGGCTCGCGTATGGATCCCGAGGGATCTAAAATACTCAAAGCGCTCAAGGCCGGTTGGGTCTGAGCGGCCTTATCTTTTTTCATGACCTTCAGGATTTTCATTCTTCGCTTTTTCCAGCATTTTGTCTGGATTCAATTCTAATCTCCGTTTGCTAAGGCACTGCTGTCGTACATTCATTTTCATTTTAAATTCTCAAATACGGTCTATTTTATTATAAATTGTAATAATTTACTACATAAATTAAACAGTATATGCTAAAAAATTTTTTTTCCCAACTTCAATTGATAATTTGACGCATTTGATGTTCACGCTTTTTGTTACTGAATAGAAGAAAAATACTTTCGTAAATTCCGATTAAAGAAATTTGCAGTTATAATGATCAAGAAAGACTTCTTTTATATTCAATAAAAAAACATATCTAGCGATAATGGTGCAAACGTGTATAATTGATAAGTGATCAAGTAAAATAGGTGCAAGTGGTACAAAAAAGATACACTTTTTCGGTGTTCCACGAGCAGTTATTGAAAGTGTCGAAGAATTAGAAAAGTGGCAAAAAGCAGTGAATAGGGACGATGTTAAACTTACTACTTGTCATCACATATGTAGTTTGCATTTTTTGGAAACTGACATCCATTGAATGAAAGTTATATTTAACTCTAATGGAGATGTAGTGCAAAAGGTGAGCCTAATAATGAAGTATGAGGGGGGCCCCAAAAGTAACGGGAATTAGGCGGTGGGGGGACCACGGAGGGGGGGATAGGGTTCTCCACTGGTTCTCTTCCAAGCTGCTACTCTCCCAAGTCAGTGTGCAAAGTTCATTTGCTGTGAGTGCATTCGTTCGTCCGTAAGAATTTTTCTAGGGAAACGACTTTTTCCGTTTCGGCGAAAACGTGGAATGGCTGAGTGCGGAGAGCAACGCGCGGCTGTAAAATTTTGTTTTTTGTTAGGAAAAACACCCGCGGAAACCCTTGTGATGCTGAAAACAGCTTATGGGGATAATGCTTTGAGTAAAACGCGTGTGTACGACTGGTTTTCGCGTTTCAAGAATGGAGAGATGTCAATAGAAGACCAACCTCGTTCTGGGCGCCCCTCGACTTCAAGAACGGACGAAAACATTGAAAAAATCAACACTCTTGTTCATGAAGACCGTCGCCGAACCATCGATCAACTTTGTGAGATGTCTGGATTGTCATGGAGTTCAATTCAGAGGATTTTAACTGAAGATTTGAGCATGAGGAGGATTGCAGCCAAATTTGTTCCTCGCCTTCTCTCCGACGATTAAAAGGAGCGTCGACTTCAGGCCTGTCTTGAGCTGCAAAATCAGTTGCGTGAAGACCCAGATTTTTTTCTCAAGGTTATAACTGGCGATGAATCATGGTGCTATGGCTACGACCCCGAAACAAAGCAGCAATCAAGCCAATGGAAGACACCTCTCTCGCCTCGTCCAAAAAAGGCACGCCAAGTGAAGTCCAACATCAAGACATTGCTCATTTGTTTCTTCGATTGCAGAGGTATTGTGCACGCAGAATTTGTTCCTCCAGGCCAAACGGTCAACCAACACTTCTACTTGGAGGTTTTGAAAAGGTTGAGGGAGAACATCCGGGAGAAAAGAGCTGATCTTTGGCGCACAGGAGATTGGTTCTTCCACCACGACAATGCACTTGCCCACACAGCGCTGTCCGTAAAGAAATTTTTGACCAAAAACGGCATGACACCGATTGTTCACCCCCCCTATTCACCGGACCTTGCCCCCTGTGACTTTTTTTTGTTCCCTAGACTCAAAAGGGACATGAAAGGAAAACGTTTTGGGACTGTAGAAGAGGTGAAACAAAAATCGCAGGAAGGTTTAAAAAACATTGAAAAAAATGAATTTCAGAACTGTTTTGAACACTGGAAAAAAAGATTGAACAAGTGTATTACAGTCAATGGGGGTTACTTTGAAGGTGATAAAAATTGTGTGTGAAAAAATTTGTCAATAAAAAAGTTGTAACACAATTCCCGTTACTTTTGGGTCCCCCCTCGTATACTATACTTTGTGTTTCGCCGATTTCGTACCGGAAAATATTCGGAGTTAATAATCATTCATACTCCTACATGATATAATTTCGCATGGTTCCCCAGTGAAATATTGCTATTTTAAATGTTCTAAATCTGCTTTTTTAATTATGATATTCGAGTACAATGGTATGCTGAAATTTGTAAAAATCTTGTACTGTTGCATTCGTATGACATAAATTCTACATTTATATCGAGAAATATATAAATGAACGTAACTTAATATGAATAATTAAGAATTTAAATAGAATTGAATATAAAAAAAATTTTTTTAAAATGTAAAATATAACTATTGTATAGTAATTACAAAGTGCGAAGCAAAGTATGAAAAAAAAGTATGCGTACATGAGTACAGAGTACAAAGTATGAAAAAAAAATTTTACTGGTGATAAGTGCGACAAGCATCGATTGTTATTCTGTAATTTCATATACTGCTTTCATACAATTTTTCATATGTGAGAGTGTGACGAGTGGAGTTTCACTGCTTGTCCGAAATTTTAATTTCAATGGAATGTTGAACTGTCGAGTTTCAATTTTTTTTTCGCAAAAGTTATTTTCTTCTAAAAGTATTTAGATAGCGCACCGTGATATCTAAGTTACTATGATTTCACCAACGCTGACGCTCATGAACAGCAATAAAGAATCAATTCTGATAAGAACTGCTTTATACTATCGCTCAACTCTTCTAGCACAAGAAATAAAATCAATTTAAATAACGACTCTTTCGATAAAATCACCTTTTTGATCACGATTTTTCAATGTATCTAATTATAATTGAGAAGATAAAGCGACTTCTATTTTTTTTCGCCTAGTCATTCAGTTTTTGAAATGTAAAAGATAAAACTATTTTTCAAATTCTCATTTTCTTTATCAACCGGACGCAAAAGAGCAAAAAAGGATCCGTTCATTTCCTCTCAGAATGATATATAAACCCGCGCGCTTTTCTTGAATTCAGAAGTCGTTCTCGAAACTTAGAGCTGACCGTTCTCGAAAGAGAGCCCCAACTGCTCTAAGTAAGAGACCTCTTCCGAGGCCCAACGGCTTGACATAACGATAGCCCTACCGCCTCTTCTCGTGTTGATTGGAAAATCGACCAGGTTGTACCTGAGGCCCTACCTCCGTCGATTTCGAGACTAACCAGTAAGCATTTAATACCTCATTGAAATCCCACTCTCAATGCACAAGTTTCCTTTTTGATACTATCGGACCATCGTCCAGGAGTGAAGATTTATCTCCACTGGGGCTAGCTCCGTACCCAACTTGAACAATGAAGTTGACGGTCTAAATCGAAACCTTGTAGAAACGCCTTGAAAGGAGGATTTACTAAGCTTTTAAAATATAACGAACTTTTGTTTTATCGATATATGAGATGTCAAAGCTCCTGATTTCATTCATTCAAGTCATTTAGTAGTATTTTGTCGGAATTGCCAATCCTTTATAATTGATTTTAGAATTCTAAACGATAACTATTTCCTTAGTGCATTTCGTACGAAATCTTGTTTGGAGTTTGAAGAGCATAGCCAGGAACAAGAAAGTAAGGCCCGGTGCCAGGAAATTAATTTTTCAAAAAAAGGGAATCTTGAAGGTTTATTCTCGATTGCGAGTTTTAAAAACACTACCGTTAGAGAAAGAAATATCCCTACAAGAGGTAGATTCTCTAATAGCCAAGCAAGCCTCTCAAGATTGCGGAATTCTTCTAATAACTCCGGAGAAGAAAGTAGAAGTCATCTGTACAGTATGCAACAAAATTCAAGAATTTTCCCTCCCCTCGTCACGCATTGACGACGAATTGAAGGTTTCTCTCGCGGGTTCCAAAGATAAAGCGACCTCAGAATTTTATGAAACCTTGGAAACAGGGTATTTCTATGATGCAAATTCAGATACTGACCTGCCAGAGTCATCCATCAAGGAATTATATCGTATAAAGAAAGAAATACGTGAACAGAATTTAGGTTAAGGAAATTGTAATTAATAGTATTTGATATGTGTAAGAGAAAGTTAAAATAATAATATCATATCGTGACTTTTGACTGTATCTTGAATGTGTTATTACTCAATCCTTAAAACGATTCCCTCGACTCCCTTAAAGGTCGAACGAAGGGTCACCATAGGCCGTTGTCTATGGAGGGTCCTTTTCCGTTAGGACGAGATTGAGGAATAATTTTTCCTAGGCGCACAGCCTAACAAACGAAAAATAGATATAATAATAATTATAATAATATTCCCCATCTCGCTCGTTACAAGAGGATGTTTCAAAGTGATTTACTGTGATTTCTGTTTTTTGTGGTTTGAATATCATGTGTTTAAAATAATTTTTCTCGTTGACTTGTATTATAAATCACCATAACTTCGTATGATTTGTCATAATTTGATATAATTTATGATTTTGTTTTGATTTGTTTCATTGAGTGATGAATTCACTAAAAAAGGGGATAGTCACAAATTTCTGGTTGTCTAATTTCAAATTTGGAGTAGATACCTTTTTTTAAATATTTGTCAGAAGGTGAGCTGAAGGGGTTCTGGACCCCCCACTCCTACTCCCATCACGTGACTCCCCTCCCTTCCCCGAGTCGGTAAGGTAGGGATCTAAGATGGCGGCGGTTGGTAAATTACCTGTGTCGGTAATAATTACCTGCAGTCGGTAAAACAGAGGGAGTATCCTCTGTTGTACAAACAGAGGGTTTTCGCCCCCCGTTATCAAATTCAATTTGAAAATTTTTTTTTTGTATTTTTTTTGTATTTTTTTTTTATTTGATTAAATGATTAATATATTTTTTTTTATAATGATTACATATATATACTTATAATTCCTTAAATCTACTCTTCTGCACCATACTCCTCACGCATATATCCATTCATGCATATAAGTCGAGTTTTCAATAAATAATACTTTTCGCTCTCTTCATTTATTTGATAAATTAAATCTAAAGATTGGTCGAGATTATCTAAACAAAACGAATCATGTTCACTTTCACTCATTACAAACATTCGCTCTTTCAATATCATTACTCTACATATTCTAATTCGCTCACATTCATCCTCGCACTCGGACAATTTTTTTTCAAACGCTACAGTTTCCGATAGATAATTCTTTCTTAATTCACTAAATTCTTCATGACGTTTTTGAAATTCTTCGTTGTTTTTTTGAAGCAAGTCCTTCAAAGTCTCGATATCATTTTCCATCTGATTAATCGATTCCATCACCACATTAAATTGACTGATGTCGCGGAGAATATTTACCACCGCGGTCAAGCGCCTCATTCGATCGAGTTCCCGTTTCTTTCATAAATGTAATAATACAAAAAAATATTCTTAATCCACCTCATTTTCCTATTTCACTCGCGCACACACACTAGAATTAATGACTCACCGAAATGAATTGTTGTGCGATTACAACATATTCCTCCCCGAGTATCCAATGACTGGTATGTAATCCATTTAGTAGTAGGGACTGCATCAAGTGTACTACTATTGCAATGTATTCCTCACTTGAAAAATTGCGGAAACGTTCCGGAAGGAAAAATTTCACGTTTTCAAAAAAGAATGATGGATAAATTTTAACTCTTTGGAGGTTTTCGTTAGACTGTGATCGAAAAAAGAACACGCATTTGGTTTGATACAGATTTTTGGAAATGTAATTGAATGCCATGTACAAATTCATAAACACCATTGGAACCTAATCACCTCACGAGAGCCCCCTATCTTTTCGAGCGTGCCCAAAACAATGAGCGCCTTGAAATCTCAAGTGCGCCTATAAAAATTTTCGGGTTACAATAAGACCCTACATTTCTACTCTGCGGAGTACTTTTAACATTTCCTAAGTTCACACGAAAGCGTATAGGAATTGAATCACGAATGAAGAAATTATTTTATATTAAAGAATCTAACTTAAATTCATACTGAAATTTCTGCTTGAAAATGATGGATTGTCTAATGTTTAGAAGATATATGACTGTAGAAATATAATTCAAGTATAGGATAATTTAAGACAGTTATTTATACTACAAAAATGTTAAAAATATGATACCGAGATAAAATTTACCTCATTCGTTTATAATATTAAATTCTGGATGTTAATGTAATTTGAGAATCAACAAACTTCATGTTATTATTTAGATTACGAAAACAATAAAAATATGACACCAAGATAAAATTTACCTCATTCGTTTATAATATTAAATTTCGGGATGTGAATGTAATTTGAGAATCAACAAATTTCATGTTATTATTTAGATAACAAAAACACTAAAAATATGACACCAAGATAAGATTTGCCGCATTTGTTTATAGTATCAAGTTTCAGGATGTGAATGTAATTTGATCTGAGCTAAATATAGATCCAAGTGTTTGTATGAAAAAATTGTGACGTAGATGGAATTCAACTTCATTGATGATTTCTAACAACGGTATCCTTTGATCGTGACAAATTTATGACCTTTGTTTACAAACCAACTTCCGGTCCAAGATGTAATATGATCATAGCGTTTTTCGCTGTGTAGTTATCATTTGATACTTTTGCTTACACTTTCTGTGCAGTTATAATTTGAGTATCCTGTTTTGTTTCTGACGTCATAGTCATTTGATTCCATCAGTTACAGATTCGATTATCTTTATCAATCAATTCTCAAAATCCATCTATGACTCATGTTGAGGAGTGGGGGATTGGTGATGACGTCACTTTCCTCTATATAAGTCCACTCAATTTTACCATAATTAGTCAGTTGCATTTCTAAGCATCTTAATATCGCTTCGCGCAACACTCCGCGTTAACTTAAATTGTGCTTCCGTACCATCTTAATTTCGCTTCGCGTCAACTTCAATTTATTTTTCAGACCGATAGTGAAAAAGCAGAAAAATACTTTTCATCAACATAACAATAAACTTATTTCTATGTGATTTTTTAAAAGAAATTGGTGACGAGTGCTCCAAAGAGGTGCGCAGTTATAATTTCATATGGAAAGTGAGTGCGCGTAAAATCAGCAAAGACACATATCAACCAATTATTGAATGTCGCTCTTGTATTGATACTTCAATTGATTGGCGACTAGCAACAAAAATCGAAGAATATGCTAGATCAACTTTTGTTGACCCCGACTTCAAGCATATTTTCCATGCCGGCAGTGGAGGATTTGTGCTTCCAGCAGGGAAATTAGAGGAAGATGGCAAATTTACTGTAGACGTGAACGTATACTTCAGATATTGGGATAGATGCGACTCTCAACAAGGTGAGCGACTCAACGTTTTCGCGCAAAGTTTTGAAAACTTGCTATTAACGGGCAGTCACGCTGATTTTTCGATTATCACGCCCGATCGAGAATTCAAAGTTCATAAAGTCATTCTTGCATCGCAATCGAAATATTTTGAAACTTTATTAAACAACAAATCGAAGGAAACCGAAGACAACAAAATTATTATTAATGAATTCAATAGTAATATTATTCAACGTTTTTTATCATTTTTATATGCCGGGAAGGCGGACTTTCGTATGGATCATCTTGACACTGTTTTTAATTTATATAGAGCCGCTGATATGTTCCCGGATTGCAATTTCGGAAACCTTTGCGCGAAAGCCATTGCAAACCGAGTTGTTCCGGAAAATTATAAAATAGTTGGTGATTTTTGTGACGTTTTCCCGGATGATATAATTACATATGAAATCACGAAAGCGAAAAAGTTTATGATACAAAGTTGTAATATGTCGTGGTAGTACCCGAACATAACCGAGTGAACATTACCGAGTATACCCGAACATAAACGAGTGAACATTGTCGAGTGAAAGTTATGTGAACTCATTTTAGTCTCGCGCTACGATTTGTCGCACTACGTTGTCGCGCTACGGTTTGTCGCGCTACGGTTTGTCGCTTTTTTTTTTTTTATATATTTATTTTTTTAAAACATCATCATGGCTATAAACAAAGTCAAAGACGTGGTGCGGCGTCAACGACAACTTTTATCGATGCAACCCGTGAATCCTCTCGAGGCAGCGGCCCTAATCGAGGAAGCCAACGCAAGTGTTCGTGAACTTCAAAAGTTCAAAAAAGATAACAATGTCGTGAAACTGCAGTGTGCAAACATTATACAACAATTGCATACAAACAATAGACTCCTGCATAGGAGCGGCGCAGTGCGCGGCGGTGGTGAAGTTTGCGATCGAATCGAGTGGGAAGACGTCGAATCGGCTTTCGCGAGACGTCTCCAAACCGGCTCGATAGTCAACGAGCGACATTTAGACCTCGAAGACTTTTTAAACGAGGCGGAAAATTTGTTTGAGTGTAAAATAAAAAATATTTTGACTGAAAAAAATGCGGTCAAGGTAAACACGATGCTTGAATTCGAGTACAGCATAGTGAAAAACGACGAAGAAGTGCTCGAACTGAAAGCGTTTCACACAAAACACATTCCAATCCTACGGAGCACAGATCTTGGGAAATGGTTCGTGGACAACGTGAAAAGGCCCCTACTGCGCAAAGTGGAAGAGTTGCAGGAGCGTGAATCCGGCTGGAGTCTACGCAGCATCGTCAGAATATCCATCAACATCAACAAGTTTAACCCGATGCGCGGGAGCTCCTGGGTCGACCTTCCTCCCTCAATCAAGACTAAAAAAGCGTGTGTTAATGTGAAAAACTTTGACGACAAGTGTTTCGAGTGGGCTGTACTCTCGGCGATTCATCCAGTAGAAACACACTTAGATCGACTCTACAATTACAGAAAACATGAACATACGTTGAACTTTGAAGGAATTGCTTTCCCCGTCGCACCAAAGGATTTCTCAAAATTTGAAAACCAAAATCCAGTGTCAATCAACGTATACATTTTGGAAAAGAAGAAAGAAAGTTTTATCGTTGCACCTTTATACATGACAGCCGAGAAAAAGGATCAGCACGTAAATCTTCTGTTGGCTCAAAACTACTACGTGGATGATGAGAACGAAGAGGAAGAGGACGACGGAGAACCACTCATCTTCCATTACGTGTGGATCAAGGATCTTTCCAGGCTTGTTCGCTCGCAAATAACAAAATCCAAAAACAAGCACTACATTTGCGATAGATGTCTACATTTCTTTCAAACCACCGAAAAATTGGAGGCTCACGACGTGGATTGTCAAAAAATCAACAAGTGTGGCGTTGTCCTACCTTCACTGGGAAAAAACACTCTACAATTAAAAACTTTAATAACAAAGAAAGAGTTCCGTTCGTAGTGTATGCCGATTTCGAGTGTTTGCTAAAAACAGTGGAAGCAAACGATAACGGAAACACACAAGTTTGTCAAGTGCACGAACCATACAGTGTAGGATATTTTGTTCAATGTAGTTTCGATGCAAGCCGGTCCTACTATAAAAGCTACCGAGGTATTAAACTCGCCAATTGGTTCTCCAAAGAACTTCTCAATTTGGTCAAGGAGCTTGAAGGGCTGTATGACAATCCAAAAATCATGAATTCGTTGACTCAAGAGGAGAAAGTCGCATTCATCCAGGCATCTACGTGTCACATTTGTGAAAAACCGCTTGGGAAGGAAAGAGTTCGTGACCATTGTCATTTTACCGGACGGTATCGAGGCCCTGCTCACAACTCATGTAACCTGAACTACAAGGATCCGCGAACAATCACGGTTATGTTCCACAACCTCACCGGCAACGACAGTCACCTGCTCATAAAAGAAGTTGCCACTTGCATCGAGGGACGCGTTTACGTGCTACCGGAAAACATGGAAAAGTACATCTCCTTCACGAAATACATCAGAGGGAGTGAGGTGTCTTGAAGGTTTCTGGATACGTTTCGATTCATGCCCTCGTCGTTGGAGAAATTAACATCCTATCTCCACAAAACACCGATAACACGTCGTGAATTCAATCACTTGAATGAGGCTGAATTTCAACTGCTGACGCGAAAGGGAGTGTTCCCATATGAATACATGGACGGTTGGAGCAAACTTGACGAAGAAAAATTACCATCCCACGATCAATTCTACAGTCACCTCAACGGAAGCAACATTACCGTAGAAGACTACTCGTAAGTTTATCATTATAATTTTTGTTTTTATCATTCTTCTTACTGTTATTATCATTATTCTTATTGTTATCATCATTATCATTATTCTTATTGTTATTATCATTATTCTTATTTTTATAATTATCATCATTATGATTAGTATTATTTTTTATTTGTTGACAGTCATGCCAGCAATGTTTCGAATACGTTCGGCATCGAAACGCTGGGGGAATACTCGGATTTGTATATGAAGACTGATATACTGCTACTGAGTGACGTGTTTGAAAACTTCCGCGATAAATGCATCGACGTTTACGGCTTGGACCCCGCACATTACTTTACAACGCCGGGACTCACATGGGATGCCATGCTAAAATACACGGGCGTGGAATTGGAGCTGTTAACTGACATCGATCAGATGATGTTCATTGAGCATGGACTCAGGGGAGGAGTGAGCCAGTGTAGCAACCGATACTCCCACGTCAACAAGTCGTACATGGCTGAATACGATCCGAATGAGGAAACAAAGTATCTGGTATACTATGACGTGAACAATCTCTACGGATGGGCCATGATGTAACACCTTCCATGCGATGGCTTCAAATGGGCCGATAATGACGTCAACTGGGCTGTGGAGGATGACGCCGACGTTGGATATATTTTGGAAGTGGATCTCGAATATCCTGATGAGATTCATGACCAACATCAAGATTTACCCTTCTGTCCCGAGCAAAAGGCGCCTCCAGGATCTAAAGAACGGAAGCTACTGACTACCCTGGAGCGAAAAGAGCACTACGTGATTCATTATCGCAACTTGAAACAGGCCTTGAAACATGGACTCGTGCTCGCAAAAATTCATCGGATTCTACAATTCAATCAATCATCGTGGCTCAAGGCTTACATCGACCTCAACAGCAACATGAGGAAACGTGCCACTAACGAGTTTGAAAAGAATTTATTTAAACTCATGAACAATGCCGTATTCGGAAAGACGATGGAGAACGTGCAAAAACGAGTAATTGTCAAGCTCGTGACGAAGTGGGATGGACGACACGGCGCGGAAGTTCTCATCGCCCGGCCTAACTTCAAAGCTCGCTCCATCTTTGCAGAAAATTTGGTAGCTTTCCGACTTTCTCAAGTTCAAGTTGTCCTCAACAAGCCAATCTACGTTGGATTCACCGTCTTGGACCTTTCTAAAACCTGCGTTTACGATTTCCACTACGGATTAATGAAGAACAAGACGGTGGATTGCAAGCTGCTCTACACAGACACCGACACCTTCATTTATGAAGTGAAAAACTCAAACATCTACGAAATCATGCGGAACAACATCCACTGCTTCGATACATCCGACTACCCAAAGGATAACAGATTCCAGCTGCCTCTCACCAACAAGAAAATCGTCGGCTTGATGAAGGACGAATGCAACGGCCAAATCATGACTGAATTTGTGGGGCTTCGCAGCAAGATGTATAGCGTACGAGTCGAAGGCAAGGACCGTATGAAAAAGGCGAAAGGAGTGAAGGCTGCAGTCGTTAAGCGAACCATTGATTTTGACGACTATGTACAATGCTTGCGGGAAAACGTCACACAGATTCGACAGCAATACCTCTTCAGGACCAAGCTACATCAAATCCAAACAGTGCGACAAACCAAACTGGCGTCGAAAAACAACTGTTTTATATATCACGTTCTTTATTGACTACATATCCTTCTCATTTATCCAACTATTGTGTTCACTGTCAAATCCCAACCATTTTACAAAGACTTTATTTCCACGTTTTCGTAGCACTTTTTCAACGAGATATACATCAGGATGCTTCACTTTGGCGAGTTCTTCGGTGTAAAATCCTCATTCGATGGGCTGGTCCTGATAATCCTTGAGCTTGTACGTTGTTGGATGTGTTGGTTTTACAGCAGCGATGGTGAATATTTCCGTTGTCCAGTTCGGTGTGTATCCCTTTTCAAAGACGTGCTTGTATTTGCTTATTCGAACTTTGTCACCAACGTCAAATGTTCTCTGCTCTTTTTTATATTTTTTTGAATAAATTTCACGAAGCAGACGACTTTCATCAGCTGCGGTAACATCTTTAGGTTTTATCTTGATTGTTCGATGTTCGGTAAAGTTGTAGCTCGTCATCAAATCAGGTAAGATGTCGATCCATTTGTAGCGTCCTTGGAGAGAGAATCGTTTCCACATCCTGCCCTTGAGTGTGCGATTAAAACGTTCGCAGATTGACGCCTTCATGCCGCTGAATGTAGAGTACATGTTGATTCCATGTTGTTTCATGAGGGCCTTAAAGTCCTTGTTGTAGCACTCTTTGCCTTGGTCGACGTGTACATTCTTGGGTTGATGATCCTTGAGCACAGTCTTCATAGCAGCGGTGACGTCAGGACCATTTTTAGATCTTATTGGTACAGCCCAGGCGTACTTGGAGAAGACGTCGATGACGGTGAGCAGGAATTTGTAGCCTTTATCCTTGTAGGTGGTCATGTCTACGAGATCTGCTTGCCACGTTTCATCCAATCCTTGCATATCAACATGACGACGTCGATAATTTCTCCGTGCAGGTTTATGAAGTTCGTCCACTAGTGCTTCCTTGAGGTCCATGGTGGTAATGAATGGTACGCGAGTTTACACGAGATTTTATTCGTAAACGTCCTTTTGTGGTGTAACATCGACAAACACTTCCTTTTCGATATGCTTCAAACGATTCTGAATCAATGAAATTATTGCAGCGTTTTCAGTCACATGTTTTTGGTACATGTTAGTCAAGGTTTACAATGATTTCTTCAACTGCTCCATTCCCGTTGCCAACACTTCTTCAAAATCAATTATATTTTGATACGAAGCACCATCCGTCTCGTAATCACCCTTTGCAACGTTGAGTGATTTTTTATACTGGAGTTCGTAATGACCTTCGGGAGTTAGTTTGAATCCAATACCCGGTGGCCTACGTATTTCGCGGTTTTTGGCTAGATGTCTTCCAAACACGTCCACACTTGCCATTGTCCAGCTCTCGAATGAGATTACAGACTCTGAGATTTTTAATATATAATCCCAGCTTCTCTCAATTTTTCGATGATTGAGTTAATTTCGTTGGTATGACTGTTGTTTCCAGAGGCTTGAGATGCAAGTATAAGTCGCAAGCGATCAACAAGTTCGTTTGGATCATCCCAATGCACATAGTCGATGTCACATCCACGATTAACTACGTTGTAAACTCCTGAACCCACTTTCTTGTCAGCAACGTATGTCAGATACTTCAAATCTCTACCAACACGCAAACTCCTGTCAGGTAGATAATTTTTTCTGTCTGCACTCGTTTGCTGAATAATTTTTTTATAGTTTTCCACATCAATTTTATTCACAATCAAACTTTTTGGTATTTTCTTAAACAGAAGTTCAATAAGTCCCGGCGTTTTCTCAAACTCCTCAGTCCCCACATGAACAGTATTTCTACGAAACTGATTGGTGTGTTTCCAATATGCAACCCATTTTTCAAAGCCCGTACTCCATACTGCATGTCGAGATTTTTTTGCTGCGTCTTGTTTTTTAACATGTACAAGTATTTCTTCAGAGTGTCAACAGGAGCTGGTGAACTTGCGATGCCCGGTGTGAAGGTTTGATCTCCCATGGTTTGATCAAAGCTCTCGAAATCTTCACTCTGTTGCTCGAACGTATCCTCCATCGTAGGTAATTCTTCTTTGGCTTCTTCCTTTTTGGTTTTTTTCATTTCCACATCCCGTTTAGTCAATGACTGGAGCGGATCAATGATGGGCTTGAACGTTTCTCGCACCGACGTCTCAACAACAGCTTTTCCTCGTTTCAGCAGACGATGTTTGTGTCGGATAGTTTCACTGGCTTGCACAATCTGATGTAGTACATCTTTACGCTCCATGGTGTCACCCTCAGCAACGTTCAAGTGATACTGATGCAATTATCATTGAATCACTTTAATTTATAGAATCAATTGAATCCTCTCCTGTATCGACCTTGATCAATTTCACTATCCTTGTCGATGACGAGAAAGCCATACTTGTCGTTCCAGCAGGTCGCGCACAGTTCTCGAAATTGTGTAAACGTCATGTCTGTGTTTACATGATCGTCGTAAACATGTTTCAAATTCATGTCATCTTGACGAAACATATTGGAGCATATTGCAGCATATTGGCATTGTCTCTCACCAAGTGTTTGGGAATGCGAGCGTAAGTCTGACAGAGATAAAAACTATCCACATCGCGATGCCGTCCCATGCAAAAGTATGCACGTATATTGTCTTGCTTTTCACATGCCACGTCGTCAAATATCATCACAGAGTTTTGCTTGACGTTGTTCACACTGACGACTTTTTCGTTGTCGCTATACGGAAAATATCCCACTTTTTTGACAGGTTCGATGATTTTCTTCAAGTATTCGTACTTGGGCTGATTGAGCGACTTTGAGTAGAGGTACACGTTTTCAAATCTCAAGCCGTTAGGATGCGTGACGAGCGTGAGAAGAGCGTTGGTCTTGCCACAATTCGAAGGGCCGCAAATTATAGAGCGAACCGCGTTTGGTAGCAGCTTTCCATGACGTTTTATTTTTTCCCGCTTCTCCGTTACATTATCAAAGTTGATGACTGGTAACTTGACGTTTTGCTGTGTAAACTCCATGGCTGCTCGCGCGCGTCTGATTGGAAAACCTATAAATACTCGACTTTTATAGCATCGAGCTCAGTTGAGCAATGGCAGTGAGAGGTAACGGTCTCGTCAACACTCTCGTAAAAAAGCTCCTTGTTGAACTTCATATACCGGGTTACCAATTTTGGGGCCAGGTACCAAGCTTGCTAAAAGATTGGCGCGTGGAGACCAGGGTATAAACCCTCTGGACGCAGCCTGCAGAGATCACGTTATCGCGTACTCGAAAAATACTAATCTAACAGCAAGACACAAAGCTGAGAAAGTCCTCGCAAAAAGAGCGATCGAACTTATCTACGCCAGGGATTCCGGAGTTGGAGAAAAAGCAGCTGCTCTTGGAGTTGCCGGCATCATGAAAGTCAAGCCAAAACTTGGAATGGGTTTGAAGAAGAAATCGACGAAATTGAAGAAGAAATCGAAGAAAATCACTTTGAGGAAAGTCATCGATGCTGCAAAAATAGCATAAAAAGCTACTGGATCTATACCATCAACTCTAAAAGCCGCACGCGCAGCTGTGAAAGAAGCTGGAGGAAAGAAGAAAGTTCGAGTGCCTCGCGTATTACGTGTACCGAGTAAAGTTGGAGGCATTCTTCCCGCGTTTTTTCTACCTGTTTTTGCCGGATTGAGTGCTACGGGGGCTTTGGCAGGTGGCGCTGCTAGCGTTGCAAAAGCCCTCAACGATGCCAGAGCCGCCAAGCGGCAATTGGATGAATCAAGGCGACATAACCTCAAAATGGAATCAATCGCCGTGGGAAAAGGCTTGTACTTGAAACCTTGGGGGGGGGGGGCTGATGTGAAACTTCATTTAAAAAACGTATAGAGCTACCGAACCGAGCACTCACCGATATGGATTTACTAAAATATATAAAACTATTGAAAATTCCATCGTTTCGAGGTGTGTTTATGCGCAACGATTTACCAAAAAGTGGTCCGAAAAATATGAGGCCGCCATTGTGAATTTGGATAATAAAAATGATTCTGGCACGCATTGGGTAGCCTATAGAAAAACCGAAAATTGAGTCGTTTATTTCGACAGTTTTGGTAATCTACAACCGCCTCGTGAACTTTTGAACTATTTTGGTTTCGGTAGTAAAATCAAATACAATCACGATCAATTTCAAAACTATGACTCAGTCATTTGCGGTCACTTGTGTCTACAATTTTTACTCGATAA
The DNA here is from genome assembly GCA_028476575.1 of Platygaster robiniae. Lineage (NCBI taxonomy): Eukaryota > Metazoa > Arthropoda > Insecta > Hymenoptera > Platygastridae > Platygaster > Platygaster robiniae. Next base: position 31,479,624 of record CM052019.1, read on the forward strand.
AAGCATTGCTCGGGTGTGAACACGCATCAGTCTACGAGTGACAATGGACTCATTAACATTAACGCTCTCGGGGACGTCATCCGTTTTGGAAGCTCTTTCACTACTTTCCACCAATCGAACTGTCAGCTCGGAAAAAATAGTCCTTGGGACTAGTGGAATTGTTGACTTTTAATTCCATACCCAACATTGACGAGGGAAACAACAAGTTTTATGTTGGTGATGACGTCATTACTATACCATCTGGAAGCTACGAATTGGGAAACATCGAGGAATATCTGAAGGAAGTACTTCCAAAAAATATTCAGCTGAGTTTGCGGGCCAACAGTAGCACACTACGCAGTGAGATCAAATGTAATCGGGAGATTGATTTCCAACCCAAGGACTCTATCAGTAAACTGCTGGGCTTTGATTCGAGAATCATCGAAGCTGACGTCGCGCACAAGTCGGATTCCCCAGTGAGAATTCTCGCCGTCAACGCTTTACGCATCGAGTGTAACATCACGGCAGGAGCGTATATAAACGAGCAGCGTGTACACACCATCCACGAGTTCTTCCCAGTGGTGCCTCCAGGATATAAGATCATCGAATTGCTAAATCACGTCATTTACCATCCAATCGTCGTACAGGCAATACATCATCTGCAGCTGCGCATAGTCGATCAAAGTGGAAAGCTAGTGAATTTTCGAGGAGAAGTTATTACTATACGACTACATGTAAAAAGTGAATAATGGGAATCGTCTACGAAGAGTATAAAAGTCTAGCAACATGGCCAAAAATCATCAGCCGAAGTCGACCTCTTCAACAGCTCACACCACAGAAGGTTCAGTTCCTGAAAAGTCTCGTTCTGAGAGTCCAAAGAAAATTTGCTGCTTAATTTGCCTGATATCATGTTATCCGTCGAAAAGAAGATCGTCTTCGACGAGACGATAGCACAGTACGAAGTGCACGCGCATCAGCCGTACGCATCGTCAACGTACAACAATAACGATGAGATTCGTATCAGTATCCAGAATCAGGATTCGTACATGTTGCCGAGTAAGAGCTCGCTGCACGTGCAAGGAAGATTGACGTTAGCTGACGGCGTAGCCAATGTCGAGCATACGTCTATAATAAACAATGGTATAGCTCACTTATTCGAAGAGATTCGTTACGAGCTCAACACCATTGAGATCGAGAGGGTGAAAAACGTTGGTCTGACAACTACAATGAAAGCCTACGTTTCGCAAAACCCTAACCAAAAAGATCTCATGGAAAATGCTGGATGGATCATTGACGATGCCAGACAATTGATCAACAACAATGGATATTTCGATATATGCATTCCTCTGGATTTCATCTTTGGATTCGCCGAGGACTATCAGCGAGTGATTGTCAACGCCAAGCATGAACTCATCATACTCCGAGCCAACACCGACGTAAACGCCATCCTACAGCAAGCTGCGAACGATGAACAATACAAGATAACAATCAGTCAATTGGAATGGCTGATTCCGTACGTCAAAGTTTCCGATGTGGAGGAAATTCGTATGCTGAACTACATCTCAACGGATCCAACCATTGCCATGAGTTTACGAAGCTGGGAACTTTACGAATACCCTCTGTTGCCGCAAACGACTAAGCATGTGTGGAGCGTTAAAACTTCGACACAGTTGGAAAAACCAAGATATGTTATCGTTGGATTCCAAGCTGGTAGAAAGAATGTTAGAACCGGAAACATGAGTAATTTTGATACGTGTAATTTGCGCGATATGAAATTGTACCTAAATTCCCAGTGTTATCCATACACAAATCTTAATATTGATTTTCAAGGAAACTAGTTTGCGACGTTGTATGAAATGTTTGCAAATTTTCAATCATCGTATTATGGAACGAAAAATGGTCCATTGCTGACAAAAACTCAATTTAAAGAGAATGCACCTCTTGTGATTATTGACTGTGCAAAGCGAAACGATTCATTGATTACTGGACCAGTTGATGTTCGTCTCGAATTTGAATCAGTAGCAGCTTTTCCCGCCGCAACTGCGGCGTACTGTCTTATTATACAGGATAAAATTGTCGAGTATCAACCAATCAGCGGCGTTGTTAGAAAACTATAAAATGTATGAGTGTGTGTGTGTGTGTGTGTGAAAATCTACATAAAAAGGTTAGGTTACATATATATTAATGTTCAAACTTGATGAATCGTCAGTCGCGATGGATAGGTTAACCGATGATCGTCGATGTCTTTTGTCCAAAGATAAAACGTCGGATAAATATAAACCTGTGTCGGACAAAAAGGAAAAGGATGATGATAAAAAGTCGGACGTCAAGTATGAGAGATTCAAGTAGTTGGTAGTGGTGGTGGTGGGGGAAAAGATGTAAAAGGCGATGGAGTTGTCGGAGAGCATCAGTACATCAAGATGAAGTACGTCGTTGACATCCAGGGCTTCTCCATACAAAAAACCTTTGTTGTCAAGGAGCTTGCAGTTTTAAGGCTTGAGCCCTACGCTGGTGTTGTCACGACATTATTCAAGTCACAATGTGCTTGGGATGATTTGTCGCCAAAAGTCAAGGCTGCTAATTTGTGGCTAACACAAAACTATCACGGTGTGCCTTCGAACTCTGGAGATGTGTCATACGAGGAACTTGATCAAGAATTGAGCAACCAGTTGAAGGATGGCACATTCATATTCGTCAAAGGAATGGACAAAAAGCGATGGCTAAAGCGCTACACAAATGCCATCATCATCGATTTGATGGATATGGGCTGTCCGTCCCTGGAGGATTTGCGAGTCTCTGCGTGTCCCTACAACAATTTTCATCGACCTTTGCCTACTCATCACTGTGCAACGGAAAACGCTCGCCGTCTCAGGATGTGGTTAATGGAAAAATTTGGTGATACGCCGTCAATGAAGAGATCATTTACTCTACTCTCATCCACCGTCTTCCTCCACGAGTTGGATTCTGAAGATATCGCTGAATTGCCGCGAGAATTTTTATTATACTTTCAACAAAAATGTATCACTAGAGCTTGGGAAAAGCTCCCGTCAAAATTACAAAAAGATACTGAGTTTGTTGGTTTTACGCGATGTGAAAAACATTGGAATTCGACGTCTGATGATTGTATTGGCATAGCTCCGATGATAAAAGATTGTATTAGATGTAAGCGTGAAAAATTGTAATTTTTTGAAATAAAAATGGAGGGACTGACATGATGGATGAGTCTCACAGCAAGGGGCGGGGCGGGGCCCCTTGCACAAAAACAATTATTTTATTGTAATTAATTCCCCAGTAAAATTTGAAATAAAGTGACATCATTGTATGCGATGACGTAATCGTTGCTAAGAATAAACGTGTTTAAACTTGTCGTGATGACGTTATCGTTTCCTAGAATAAACGTGTTTAAACTTGTCGAGATGATGTAATCGTTCCTAGAATAAATGTGTTTAATCTTGTCGTGATGACTTCATCGCATGCTCCGATTAGTCAATCCCCCACCTTCGCGCGCTACGATTGGACGATCCGCGTTTACTACCTCTGCGCATGGGTGCTGATTAATCTTTCACACACGTCTACGCATGCGCAGCATAGCTAGAAATATGACAAATCTGAGCGGGAGCGTCATTCAAAAGACAATTTTCGAACGAACAACATGGACTTCTCAAAGCTTAACCAAGTTGCCCGTGGAGGAAATTTTCTCCCAAAGCAGAGGGTTGCCGAGTTGGAAGTAAACAAAAGCTTTCCTGTGACTGGGATTCGATCCATTGACACTAAATTTGGAACTAAATTCGTCATCGCCCTGGATGAGAAATTTGAGGTGTTTCTACCAGAAAGGATCTGCGAAACTCTGAGGAAAGATCCGAAGGAACTACAAAAAATTGACGTCTCCATCAAGTCGACGAATCCAGTGCATTTTTGTCTTCTCGGAGGGAAATTCAACGCCTGCGAGTTCACTTTAGAAAAATGAATGTATTTCAAAACACTGTGTAAAGAAACTGTTTCAATAAAAAAAAAAACAAAAACAAATGTAAATAAAAACTGAGAAAAAAAAAATAAAAAAATAACAAAAAAAAAACAAAAACAAAAACCAAACATAAACAAAAAATCAAATTTAAAAGCGGGGGTGAACATCCTCTGTTCAAAAGGCAGTGGATACACCCCTGTTTTACCGAACATAGGTAATAGTTACCGACCACAGGTAATAGTTGCTGACCGTATTTACCGACAGTCTCCATCTTAGGTCCCTACCTTACCGACGCGGGGAGGGGAGGGGGAGTCACGTGATGGGAGTAGGAGTGGGGGGGTCCAGAACCCCTTCAGCTCACCTTCTTTTGTCAATTTTTCTGCGCGATCATATATCTCTAGTAACTTGAGTAACTCTAATTTTTGTAGAACCTTTATAATATCCATTATAAAATTGTATTTTTTGATAAAAATCTCCTGTTTTATAGAATTCGCATATTACATTTTTCTACACAATTTTTCATTTAAAATTATGTCATGAAACTTTTATAAAATTTTCAGAAAACGCTAAAATCAATGTACTCTGGCTGAGTTTTATGAATTTTGTTTTATGAACAATGATTGAAATTCAACTCTTGCTGTCAACCTTCCGGAAAAAACAGTTAATTTGACTGTCGACAGTTGAGGTGACTGTCAATTTGTAACAGTCAATTGATTTTCGACAGTCAAATTTGAATGTCAACGGTCAAAGCAGTCAAATTAGTTTGAAAAAAAAAAAAAAAATAAGAACTTCTAGGTCGAGATTCGAACCAGCATCCCTTGGAGTGTGGATCAGATGTTTTACCAGTTGATCTAATGAAGCTCTTGAACAATGATGTATGAAAAGAGACTCTAAAAGAAGTGAAAAATGTTTTGTAAAAAAGCAATCGATTGCATAAAACTATAACATAATGAATATAATATTTTATCTACTTCCTTCAAAAATTGGAATCATCAGAGTTACTAGGGACATTAACTAACTATTGATTTCTATAGGATTAATAGTTTTTTTTTTTGAATAAATCGTATAAATGTACTTCAAAATTGTGTCAGGTACCTTATGCAAGACCGCAATTGAAAAACGGGGTTGTGCCATCTGTACTTCTAAGTACTTCATTTCCTTCCATCGAAAAAAATATTACGTTCCCTGAACCAGAAGTAGATGAAAATTTTGCTCTACAGCTTTAAGAACCTGACAAATCTGATCCACCTGCATTATTGAGAAATGAACCAATATTGCCAAACAATGACACATTACTGTAGTACGCTGGACCAATGCAATCACCTCGATCACCTCTAAAGCGCAAAGACTGTGAATTAGACGCAAATGAGATAATTGAAAAGAAAATGAAAAATACTGAGACAAGAAATAATGGTACAAATGACGAGTCAAATATTTTTGCCAAATTGAAAAATAAAAGAAATGTCTAGTTTCCAGAGTCTTGGTGCCAATGGAACACTACAGAGAACGACATTTCAATAATCAATTATTGCTATCATGTTTTTTCTAAAGACAGCTATGGAAGTTGCGGCAGTTACTCCGCCGGATTGTTAGTTTCTAAACAAATTACAGTTTACGAAGATCTTTCTTTCCATTTCCGCATTATGAACCGACCAATGCACGTTGGCCGATTAGGTTTGAAAGAATCACGCTTTGAGACGATTGAAGATTTATCGAAAATTCTTTGAACCGCAGATAATTTAGTTATTTGTAGAGGCTGTGAGGTCACGAAATCTATCGCGGCTACGAGTGTTTCATACAAAGAGTCAGAACGACTATTACGACACCATAAATGCCCTCTCGTAATAGAAAATGGAAAACAATGTGTGAGCTGCAAATATTTAGACAAAGCTCTAGAGAAAAAAAGAAAAAGTGCAGCAGAGCACAACAAAAATGAAAAAAAAAAAAACAAAAACGAATCGATAGTTTACCAATATTACCAGCTAAGATTAAAGCATATATCGATGGTTTAATCGAAGAAAAAAATCGAGCATTGGAAACAGTGAAAAGAAAAAATATAACGGTACAAAAACTTGAAAAAAATGTGCGTGAATTGCGGAAAGAAATGGAGAAAATTGAGGAAAAGTCTTTTGCAAAAAGGTTGGATGAATGCACTTTATCTGAGAATGAGAAGCTCGCAATAAAAGAAATTTTATCGTGTTCAAAAGTTCAGGACAAAAAGGGGAGAAGATACTCGGATGAATGGCTGTTAAGTTGTATTTTATTTCATATGCGTTCACCACGAGGGTACCGATATCTCTGGGACAACGAAATGCTACCTCTTCCGCATCCTAGCACTATTCGTCTGCTAGTATCACAACTCCATATAAATGCAGTAATAAAGGGTTTTATATTCTAACACCTTCTTCCTGTAATTTTTCAGTTACTTATCAAGAGTTACAACTTGCTCTGGTTTTGATGACGATTTTTTCAAATTATTCAAACAAGCGATAAATAATTTTCCCGAAGAAGAACGTCACGGGCTCATTCTGGTGGATGAAATAGGAAGGCGCAAGCATGTCAAATTTGATTTTAAGACAAAAAATACGAGGGACTCATTGACCATGGTAGTGGAGAGAGAACAGCGCAATCACTCGAAGATGTTGCTGATAAAGGGCTCGTTTTCATGTACCAGCCTCTAGGAAATAGTCACTTAGCACAACCTATCTGCTTTATATCGACCAGCAAGTGCACAGGCATTGAGCTGACAAAACTGATTTTTAAAGTCATCCTCATGCTGGAGCAGAACGGGGTAAAAATCCATGGGATTGTTTCGGACGGCGGAGGGCCAAACAGAAAATTTTGGTCAGAAGTCGGCGTCTCTGGAAAAATGAACGATTCAAGCTGCTTTTTTACCCACCCAGCAGACGAAAAACGAAAACTTTTTGTTTTTTCCGATACTCCACATCTTATGAAGACTGTGAGAAACCGTTTGGCCAAATTTTCTTTAAAGGTATAATAATTTTGAAAAAACGGTAACTGAAAAATGGATGAATAAGCTGATGGACATTTACAGATGAATGTGAACGAGCCATTGATCGACTGGTCTCACATAAGGAAAATGTATGACATGTAAGGAAAATGTATGACCATGTACAACCTATTCCTCTCTGCCCGAAACTGACGATAAATCACTTTGATTTAAATACTTCGTCATCGATGAGAGTTTCCTTTGCTGTGCAGGTATAATTGATATTTGAAATTTGTTGAAACCATGGCCTCTAATAAAATTGTAAAAAGTACTGATATTTTGCGTAAAACTGACTGAAATATAGGTAAAACAATATATATGTATTACAGGTTTTGAGCAAATCTGTTGCTCAAGGCTTGCGAACATATCGCAACCTACTTGAAGATTTTAAAGATTGCGAAAGCACGGCTAAGTTTTGCGAGTGGATGAATTCAGTTTTCGATGCTTTAAATCACCGACTCGGCGATGAAGGACTAGCGCCAGAAAACACCGATTACAAGGCAAGAGCATGCTCTCTTATATATGCTGAATTATTATTGAAAAATCACTAATCTTCAGTGGCTTTCTTTTATATATTATATACTTATATATTTATACTTTCACTTATACTTTTATATATTACAGACTATTTCAAAATGGTCGAAGTACACATTTGTATGAACTGATGTGGCGGCCATTTTATTACAAAACAATACACACTGAAAATGTATATTGCAATTCTTATTGAAAACAAAAGGTATTCAGTTGACCTTTTTTGTCATTTTTAAACTTGCAGACTTTGAAGTATGCTCTCAAGCAACTCGATGAGCGGGAAACCCTTAAAGACAGTGAAGAGATTACTGTGAAACAATTTTTGACCCCTCAAACTGCCCAAGGATTGCGTGTGACATTGAATTCTTCCATACAGATGGCAGATTATTTGACAACACAATTCAATTTTAAATCTGTCATTACAGGGAATGTCAGCCAGGATCCTTTGGGGGTTAATTTTTTATTAGAGTATTACTTTGCTTTGAACGGGACAACCATAATATGATTAGTCATGATAAATCATTCTATTTTGAATGCATTAAATGCTTTCAGAATTTCATAACTTTCAAAGTACTATGCAATAGTTTCTGAAATTCATTTTTAAATTACACCGATTTTTCGGATGCATTCGACTGGCATCGGGAAGCAATGACCATCCTGCTACACCCACCGCTTTGCAAGTTTATAAATTACTCAGCTTGTATAGCACGCTTATGCCAAAGCCATCGAAATACGGCAACTGTAAAGTTGCTGGTGTAAAAACAGCGTCAGTTATCACGTTCGAAGATTTTAAAGCAGCGTATGTTAAGCCAAAAGAAAGCAAACAACTAAGCTTCATCGAAAAGTTGAAGCTACAATCAGACAACGCAGTTCAAAGCGACGATTGGAACGTTCTGGATGTTTGTGATGTTATTTCGTCAGAACATGACTACGCAAAACCTGTAGAACCACCGAGACCATCGCATACAGATTATCTACTGTATTTTGTAACAGGGCGAGTTTGTCGAAGACTCATTGAAAGCGCACCTGCCAAAGATTGCAATTCTTGCAAGAAGTCGCTAATCGCAATGTCTGCATCATCGAATGAAGCGATGGCTTTGGACCCGGCTGTAAATATTCAAACTTTTGTGTATCCAAATAGCACGTTCCATAAACTTATAAGTGAGTTGAATAACATTTTCGATGAAAATTCTAGTAGACTGGACATTGCTCAATTTCTCATGGACGAAGCAATGACTAGAAAAATCTTTCGATTTCCATGTGAGTTGCATAAATTAGAGGTCATGGTTTTTGCTGTTGAGTATTTTTTAAATATGAAAATGTCAAAAAAATGCCACGATGTAAATAACTAGAAAAAAAGCAACATGCATAAAAAAAAGTTGCAAAGCACTACGACACGTGAATTAGTTGATATTAAAAATTATCAATGCAATGTGATTTTATTATTATATCTGTAATTCTTGCTGGTAACTTGTTTTTGTTTGAAAGAAAAAATATTGAGGTACACTTATTCCTAAATAAAAATGTTCAGAAACTCTTTCTGTAGTTTAATCCTGTAAATTGAAACCTACATAATTACTCATTACCCTCGTACCGTAACTTACTCTTACGGTACGGACTCTACTGGAACGTTGACTCACGAAGATTTATGGTCATGTTACCGTTTTATGAGCTTCGTTCGAACGAGTACGTGATTTGCCAAAAAAAATTGGAAGCCAAAGAAATTTTTTGAAATTTCTCTGATTTTCGTAGAACAAAAATTGGAAATTTCTCTACATGAAAAGTTCTCATACTGCGTGAGTTATTTCATTCCTTTTTTTTTTAAAAACTTTCTGTTAATTGTGAATGTATTATTTTGAAATTTTATTCAAATATCATGTGATTATATTTTGTACTATACAAACAATATGTTTCCGCACCAAGAAGAAAATTTGATTGATAGAATGAAATTAGATATATGGCTTTCGAAATTCGTTGGTAGATATTTACTATAAATGGTATAAATATTCTTCACTTAAAAAAACTCACACGATATGCGCAAGACCTGCAAGACGGCAACTCTCGAGTCGAAAAATTTTCGACTTTTTTTCACGATAGTCGGAAGGATTTCGGAATATCATTGAGCCGCGTAATTTTTTTTTTTCGTAAGTTTATCCTTACTGATGAACTTGAACAAAAACCTTTATGATCATTATGATAGAACCACTTTTGGTGGAATTAAGAAATTTCAAGAAAATGAAGCATGAAATGAATTATAAATGAAGATGACTTGTTGTGTAATAGTAGTCGATCGCGGACTATAAAGCATAAAAATAACAGTGAAAATTTGATTTCAGAATTTTTTTATTTCTAAATAAATCCTAAAGTACAAAATAAGAAAAAATCATAACAATCGCACAATTTTCGGCCGAGTTGTTGGATTATAAAGAAAAATTAAAAAGTGGCAATTAACTTTAAGCAGATATTTGAAAAATTCCTTACGACACAGCAACGGAAATTCAAGCAAAAAAAAATGATTATATGTCTTTCCGCTTTCGATAGGGTTCATAAAAAAATTTTCATGCAAAAAAAAGACCTAACCCGAATTGAAACCTGGACGATTTGAGAAGAAATTACCTAATCATCAGTTTAATACAACGAAATCAACGCGAAGCTCGCGGGGGTGCAAAAAAGAGAGCCCGGAAAGCTTGAATCACGTGAAACTGCGTGAAACCCGTGAAACGCTCGAGTCGAAAACCGACGGAAACCGCGGAAACGGTGATTAGGGGAAAAGTGAGAGCAGGCGAGGAAGCGAGAGAGGTGATGGCGGGTAGATGGTGGTGGAGAAAGCGGGGTTAGGGAGGGAATGGAGGGAAGTGCGTCGAAAGGTGCTCGATGCGGGGCATACGGAGAGTGCGGGGTATCTTTCCCACCTGAAATGCAGCGCCAACTGGTGGAAGAGATTTTCCTCAGGCACGATTTCTAACGCAGTCAGAGACGTCAGAGAGGCCTGAGCATGACCTTCATACTGCGCAAGCGCTGCCCATTTTCAGATCGGAACCCCCACTCCGATCACGTCCGTTTTGGGATTTATTCAGGATTTTTCTCCGTCCGTTTTGAGATCAAGCAGTGTATATATGTCGGTGTATACAATAGCCACAGTGTGCCACAGCTGGCCACCAGGGGGGGCTTACTGAGATTGGCATTATATATGATAAGATATGTACCTTATATTTTCACTACCAGATGGAGATTAAAAACTTTTACCCACAACTCTTATTTTGCTCTGAATCTATAGAAGTGATGAATATCAATATCAGTATTGGTCGTGACAGGTCGTAAGTCCAATTTGCTAAAACTTATAGCATATTTATTAATCTTGCGTGGAATTTTTGAAATTATGCCAACTACTGTCAGAGAAAAGAAGTAAAAATTCTTTTACTCATTTTGAAGCAGTTCGTTGTATTTTCGTTTGGGAGGGCTTCAGAAATGTTCCCTGGAATATTTAGTAAACCTTCAAGACCGTTCCAGGAACGTTTACAATGAAAATCATTTAAAATAAAATTCGTTTCAGAAGGTTCCAAAAATGGTTACTGTAACGTTTTACAAACGATTTAGAACGTTCTAGAAATGTTCTTCAGAAAATGTACAATTCGTTAACTAAGGTTATCAAAAAGTTACCCAGAAAGCCAAACGCAGTCAATTTTTGGGTCATATTGCCGCATGCTCTTTGACATGCCTAGCGCAAAGTTGGCAGCAGTTGCAGACGCAATAGGTCGGCAGTTTGACGACAAGCGTTTGTCACAACAAAACAACTGCAAATATGATGCAAGCTAGCTAAATGTCATGCCTTTACTGCCCATTTGTAAAATAGCAATTTACCGTCATATTATCGCAATTCTATGCTCTTTAAATAAAAACGATTCGTAAGTATAAGGGTCAATTAATGCAAAAAAAATTTTTATTTATCATTTTTTTTCAATTGATAATTTGTATAATTCAGTCAATGTTTTATTACAAAAAAACTTGTACGTTTTTCGATTGAAAATTGTTGAAAAGGTTATTTTGATGGAAAACGTTTTCTGTTTCTCATGACCATAGTAACTTAGATTTTTATAAACATTCTATAAAACCCTTTATTAAATCGTCGTTGTTTAAATAAAATTCATTTTTTGAAAAAGCCACTTTACAAAAACCTAATGAAATGGCGCAATTTTTATAAAGCAGATGTTACAGTATACTCCATAAAAATGCCGTCTTTTTACGAAGATTTTATAAAAACAGATAAAAAATTTATTAAACATCGCTCTTCTTATAATATAATAGTAAAAAACAAACAGAAATTTTATAAAGGGTTTTATGAAAAGTTCATAAAAACCCAAGTTACGAGGTCATCGTTGGCTTGAATACAAATCAGATAAAAGTACATATGGTTATAAAGGTCATAGGGGTAAAAATAATTAGGCAAGTATTTAATTCGGGTGCAAAATTTATTTCTTCATTATAAGTTGATTCTTAATTCAAGATTAAAAAACCAGTGAAAAAAGACAAAGAATTTTCAATTTATAACAGCCTTTTAGTCTTTTTTTTTGTCGCCAGCTCGTTCCAAAAACGTTGTTTTCCGTTTCGAAACGCCTCCGTCATGACTGCTTGAAAAATTTTGCTGTCTATGACTTGGAAGCGGTGATTCGTGACATAGCTCCTGAAAAATTTAACCATTTTTAACAAAGTTAGTGCTAAACTTTTCGACACATACAAATGTAAAATTAAAAAAAAAAAATTCTATAGCATTTTAGTTGTTAGTCACGGATTAATTTTTTTAAATTTCAATATCTCTTGAGTCTATACAGGCATATTTCTATAATGTCTGAACTAGTGAGTCTGACGTCACTCTATTTTAAAATTAGAAAGTTATGAATTTTTCATAATTGAATATTGAAATCAAATATTACTCTCGACAAAAAAAGAACTTTATCATTATTCATAATTTTTCCATGGGCTGACATTTGTTTAATTATTAAAGCCATTATTGAAAAAAAACTTCTTTGTTATCCCTGGTGGAGCTACTGGACGTAATATTACGTCCCGCTTACGTACCCTTACGTCCTTTTTGTGCAAAAAAAGGACGTAAGAAAAAACACTATTAAAGCGAAAATATGAACTATAAATATTAATGAAAATTATTTTTGTGCAGTTGAACGAGTTTATTAACCGTATACTATTAGGAATTTCATAAATAATAGCCAGATTGTTTATAAAAAGCAGTAAAACGAGGGCTAACAACAGAGTGGTACATAATAATTCGTGATATTGCGCGTATACCGAAATACGAAGTGGATTCCAGATTTGTGGCGCCAATATTTGAAAAGTGAATTCTATTCGGCCGATACACGAGCAAATGCAGTTTTCATCGCAAAGTGGCGCCGCCTCGTCGTGAAAGCTCACTGTCTTTAAGCCTTGTTATTTGTTGTTATTTCAATACGTCCTAATACGCGCGTGTTCTCGTCGGGTCGATTAATTGAAAAAATAAAAACAAAGCTTAAGGCGTTCATTTTCTCGCGTAAATACGTGCTAAGTGTGGTGCTGTGACAAAGTGGAAGCTGGAAAACTCGCAGCATCTTGGCAGACGTTCTTGACTCGTAAAACTGTGAATTCATAACCTCAACTAATCATAATAAACAAGGTAAACAACTTTTTACAAAACATCACTAGCAGAAATTTTGATACCTCCGTAATTTGTGTAATTATTAAAATTGATAAAATTTTGAAACATTCTGAAGTATGACGATAACTTTGATTTTATATAAAACTTTCGAAAATTTTTTCCCTAAATATTCCCAGATTAACACAAAATTTGAATATGACATCAAAAATCATGACTGGAACCAGTATTATTTATTACAGAAAAATATCTATTATAAGACATCCCCCAAAATAATTATAAACATACCATCCGATATAGGTATTGAGTCCTATGTATTAACAAGTTTAGATCATCTTGTGTAATTAAAAAAATTCGTCATGACGCCCTTATTTTTTTAAGTATTGTTATAACCAATATTCTCAACGTTTGTTTATCAATTTTCCAATACATAAACTATGAAACATCCCTTGCAAAAATTTTTAAACCTCCTAAAGTATTAAGAGATCTTCGATTTTATATATAAGTTTCGTAACTTTTTTTCACTTACTAAATATTCCCAGTTGAACACAAAACTTGAATATAACATCAATCATCATTTGAGGAACGAGTATGATTTATTATAAAAATATCTATTATAAAACAACCCCCAAGTAATTATAAACATACCCTCTAGTATAGGTATAGAGTCCCACGCATTAACAAGTTCAGATTATATTGTGTAATTAGTCAAATTCGACATACCGCCCTAATTTATTTTGTATTGTTATAACCCACATTATCAACGTTTGTTTACTATTTTTCCATAATATGAACCATAAAATAACCCTAGAAAAAATTTTGAAACCTTCTGAAGTATTAGGAGAACTTTGATGTGATATATAACTTTCGAAAATATTTTTTAGTTACTAAATACTCTCAGCTGAACACAAAACTTGAATACAACATCAATAACGATATAAGGAGCGAGTATTATTTATTAGAAAAAAAATCTATTACAGAACATCCCCCAAAATAATTATAAGCATACCCTCTAGTACAGGTATGGAGTCCCATGCATTAAAACGATTAGTTTATCTCGTGAAATTAATGAAATTCGTCATAACGCCCTTACTTTTTTTACTATTATTATGACCCACATTCTCAACGTTTGTTTACTTTATTTTCAAAATATGAACTTCAAAACATCCCTTGCAAAAATTTTGAATCCTCCTGAAGTATTAAGAGATCTTCGATTTTATATACAACATGTGAAAGTTTTTTTTGGTCACTTAATATTCACAGCTGAACACAAAACTTGAATCTAACATCAATAATCATATAAGTATCGAGTATTATGTATTAGAAAAAAATATCTGTAAAAGAACGATTACCAAAATAATTATAAACATACCCTCTAGTATAGGTATAGAGTTCCATGCATTAAAAAGATAAGGTAATGTGTGTAATTAATGAAATTCGTCGTGACACCTGAATATTTTTTAATAAAATTATAATCTACATTCTTAACGTTTATTCATCAATTTTGAAAATATCAAAAATGTTTAGGATTATATATTTTAACACTATAAATAGACCTAATTCCATGCCGAGAATCAAATGGAGGAGTTAAATAATGTAATATACACTGGTGAATCATCTAACACTTCGATAATATATGTTCCAAAATTAATAACCATGTAATATTCTAATAAGTTAGATATTTGTATATGAAATTTCCGTATTTCAATTGTTTCAATAATGTAATTGTTCATATGATAAAAAAAAATGCTAAATAATCATGTATACATCGTTCTGAAAATTAATGTTAATTAACGTCAATACTTCTTCGTTTATTTAATTGAATGATGAATTTTTTTATCTTCATTAAGAATAATTGAAAAAAATTGATAACTTTTTGGATTTTTCATATGATTTCAATCACGCATTCAGAAAATGTAACTTTATTGTACATTTTTAAAATATTCAATAATTAAACTCATATCTATCATTGAAATCTCATTTTGTATATTGCAATTATTAGTTTTTTTTTGTCTTATTTCAGGTACTACTTAACGACGGACTTTTCTCTCAAATTTGTAGTGAGTGCGCTGCGAAACTCAAATCGACCTACGAATATAAACTCGAGATCAAGCAAACCGACAAATATTTGTAATCGAAATTTGACTTGATTTTGAACGTAAAAGAATAAATTTTTTTCCTTACCATTAAATTCGATTGGGAGGATGTTCATAGGAACAATACAGTACCGTCGGAAAAGTGTAATTATTATATTATAATTAGTTGAATTAATAAGATTCGAACATTTGGACGCGAATAGTTAGCAAGCTGTGAGTAAAATATCGTATTGTCAGTTTTGGAAATTGCCTTATATGACGAAACGAAAAATTGGCATTAAATAATCCCCGGGAAACAATATTGACCAATATTTGATCAAATATCGGCTGACGTCGTGGGGACGATTTGACCAATATTTGATCGTATCTGTGACCCGCATACCGTTCCATATGCGATCGCGTTCGTGGGTTCCACGCGTGGCCCGAACGTGGATCCAGATTCGACCCACGCGTGCAAAGTGTCCAGAAATTGTCAAAAACACCACGTTTGATCAAAAATCGATCAAACTCCGATCGATCCGTGGACTTGTTTACGAACGTTAATAGACCCAAAAACCCTCAAAATTTAGGCAAATATTGATCAGTACGTGGAGTTTTTTTTGAGCGTTTGTGGTATAAATATTGTTATTGAAATTATAAAATTTACAGTTTTTGCTTATGTGATACGAAATATAGGAGGTTTTTTAGGTAGGAAGACAAGAATGATACGAGTAAATGTATATACTTTATTTACAAATTTTTACACATTAGCTGCAACCCCGTTTTTTCGCGACGCATTGCGGTGTCGCTGTTTCGACGCCTCGAGCGCGTTTCCCATTGCGACGATAAATTCGTTTTTCGTTGGTGCTGCGAAATTCTTATCGTTTTGTAGTGCGCCTGAAAAACCAAATATATATTATTAATATTGCAATTAGCGTCGAATAGCAATAATATATTCAGTATTTATGAAAGTATATTTGAAGAATAAGTTTCGAAATTTTTCAAAATAGGAAGAAAAAAAAGACTGGAACGTTAAAATTATTTATTGTGTATGTATATAAAACTTTCTCGTAATAGTAATGGGTTAAAATTATTTATTCGGAGAAAATGAAAAACTATGAAATTTTCATTAACAAATGATATTATTTTAATCTATTCAAGAAAAGTTATAGTATTGTCACATTTATTTTGCAGTCAAAGCAAATATGCTATAATTATAGCTGTATTCAATTTTTTATAAAATAATATCATATGCTGTTTGTTCCATTTTCATGAATATGTTTACTGCTTTAAAATTTGCTAGCTACTCTGCAGTATTTTCATTATATTCATCTACAATGTGCATTTTCAAAATTTTTAGAATTGCAGAATATAACAATATTTCATTAATTTATTGTAGTTAATGATACTAAACGTTGCTTCGATTTATACTGGTATACCATAAGTCAAGCTTGGTCGAGTTTAAAATTAAATATCATTTCTTGATTTTCCTAAAACAACCTGAAGGGCCCACTTTAATCTAAGTTTTTATTGGGGTCCTTTCTGTACGAGAGAGCGGAGAGCAACATATCTGAGGAATTACATCGATCATCGTTGGTTCATTCGAAGTTCGCTCGTCACATCTAAAATGTAAATATTATTAACTTGTATTTTTTTTTATTTTTATTCCCAAGACATCGTTTGATTACTAATACATTGATTTTTTTCATTGTTAAATTGCTTGATAGAACATGAGAAATTTTTCAACATTTTAGAAATTTCGGCATGAACTTTTAGATTCAGAAACTATAAAATGTGAAATTCTTTTAACTAAAATGGCTTTTCAAAAAGACAGTGGATTTATTTTTTTGATACAAATTTTGTATTGCAATTAATATGATTTTGTTAAATTTTCAAAAGAGCCATTTTACCATCTAAAGTACAAGGCAGTTTATTTTTTATTAGTTATTGAAATTTTTAAAATTACGAATTCTTGTACTTTGTGGACAATTTGCAACGGTATCAAAGCATAAATTAAAATTCTGGTAAAATGTGAGATGCACAAATAATATCAAACTTAAGAATTTGAATTTCTTGATTCTAGAATCTTTAAATACGCATTAGGAAAATTTTCAAGGACAACATGCAAATCCAAATTTATACGAAATAAAATTTAAATTCTCAAAACAAAAATTTTGATATTGTCTAAAGAACTTATATCTGAAATAATAATCACAAATCAATTGTTTAGAGAACTTCATTCAAATAGAAAAATTCGAGTTGTCAAAAATTATTTTAGAAAATTCGAAAAAGAAAATACATCACCTAATTATTATTTTTCCACTAATCAATAATTAAAAATGCATCACTTGTACGGCAATACAATAATCATTTTACCAGTAACGAATAATTTTTTTCAATTATTAATTTATACGAAAATTATGAAAAAAATTCGAAGGACACTTAATTTTATTATTGGGTCAGAATTTCTCAAACGAATCACTTGAATTGGATGAAAATTCAAATTGACTTGAAAATGATTTCTTTTCATAGGGTTCAAACTCCCTGACTTATATTCAAAGTGATTCCGTTCAAAAAAATTTTTTGTTTATAATATGTAACATCAAAGATTTTTGTCACTTTTTTTCAACAAATTCATTGCGGCTGATCTAATTTTCCGATTTTTATGTTTCTTGCGGGAGTCGAATCGTCATTTAACACAGTTTAACTATGATTTTTCCTGAATTAAAAACTTTCATTTTATTGTAAAATTTTTATATTTGTTTATAACAAATTGATGAACAAATGTCTTCTCAACCGTATTTCGACTGGAGAAAAGAGTCACATATACTTTATTTAGTTCTTTTTCATATCCCGTTGAGAAAAAAAATGGATCGGATTTCGAAACGGTCAAATTTGGTCGAAAACATAGTCGCGTTAGGTGCCGAAACCATGCCGTTCGTTCACGCGCATTTATTCTTCACAGCGCAAATGTTTCTTGCTATACAAAAAGGGTTTCTTGCTATACAAAAAGGATTTCTTGGGTGAATAAGTAATAGAATTTTGGAACGTATTTGAGTATTATAAAATTTTGACATAAGTTTATTTTAATTTAGCACAGAATAGGTAGTACTTTCAAGGATAATATTCTCTTCAACCAGATCACTTGAATATGGTCAAAAATTACTTTTACCGTGGTATTTTTTCGATAGGCATTAACAATGGAAACTGATTTCCGGATGACTTTTGCAGACAAATTTTTTTGTCATAATGATTGTTGTTGGATGTGTCTGGACATCATAAAAAAAAATTTTTTTTTAATAAATTACGTATGATCTACTTAACCGATATAAACTATTGCGGCGTCATTTTATTTTATCGTATGTTATTCATTAGTTAATTTACCCGAGTAAAAAAACTTAATTTAAGTGGTTTTTTAATGTATTTGTTTATAACAAAAAAAAAGTCGAAAAACGTCTTTTTTATCTCATTTCGACTTGCAAAAAAACCATATATTCTTCATTTTACTCTTGATAATATTCTGTCAAAAAAATAGCCGGTAATCTAAAACGAGTTGTTGATTTAAATATATTTATGATACATTTCAATATATTTTATTTGCAATCTTTAACAGACTGCAGGCTATTTTTTTCTCTACCCAATATTACTAAGGGTAAAATGAAGAATACATTGTATTTTCTGCAAGTCGAAATGTGGCGAAGGAGACGTTTTTTGATCTATTTGTTATAAACAAATCGACAGGTCCCTGCAAGACAATATTTTACTAACCCTTATGGTTGAACATAGATAGAGTTGTTTTACTGAGACCCATCGGAATACAATTATTAACGACTTGAGATAAATTTTTTTACTCGGGAAAATTAACTAATGAATAACATACGATAAAATAAAATGACGCCGCAATAGTTTATATCGGTTAAGTAGATCATACGTAATTTATTAAAAAAAAATTTTTTTTTATGATGTCCAGACACATCCAACAACAATCATTATGACAAAAAAATTTGTCTGCAAAAGTCATCCGGAAATCAGTTTCCATTGTTAATGCCTATCGAAAAAATACCACGGTAAAAGTAATTTTTGACCATATTCAAGTGATCTGGTTGAAGAGAATATTATCCTTGAAAGTACTACCTATTCTGTGCTAAATTAAAATAAACTTATGTCAAAATTTTATAATACTCAAATACGTTCCAAAATTCTATTACTTATTCACCCAAGAAATCCTTTTTGTATAGCAAGAAACCCTTTTTGTATAGCAAGAAACATTTGCGCTGTGAAGAATAAATGCGCGTGAACGAACGGCATGGTTTCGGCACCTAACGCGACTATGTTTTCGACCAAATTTGACCGTTTCGAAATCCGATCCATTTTTTTTCTCAACGGGATATGAAAAAGAACTAAATAAAGTATATGTGACTCTTTTCTCCAGTCGAAATACGGTTGAGAAGACATTTGTTCATCAATTTGTTATAAACAAATATAAAAATTTTACAATAAAATGAAAGTTTTTAATTCAGGAAAAATCATAGTTAAACTGTGTTAAATGACGATTCGACTCCCGCAAGAAACATAAAAATCGGAAAATTAGATCAGCCGCAATGAATTTGTTGAAAAAAAGTGACAAAAATCTTTGATGTTACATATTATAAACAAAAAATTTTTTTGAACGGAATCACTTTGAATATAAGTCAGGGAGTTTGAACCCTATGAAAAGAAATCATTTTCAAGTCAATTTGAATTTTCATCCAATTCAAGTGATTCGTTTGAGAAATTCTGACCCAATAATAAAATTAAGTGTCCTTCGAATTTTTTTCATAATTTTCGTATAAATTAATAATTGAAAAAAATTATTCGTTACTGGTAAAATGATTATTGTATTGCCGTACAAGTGATGCATTTTTAATTATTGATTAGTGGAAAAATAATAATTAGGTGATGTATTTTCTTTTTCGAATTTTCTAAAATAATTTTTGACAACTCGAATTTTTCTATTTGAATGAAGTTCTCTAAACAATTGATTTGTGATTATTATTTCAGATATAAGTTCTTTAGACAATATCAAAATTTTTGTTTTGAGAATTTAAATTTTATTTCGTATAAATTTGGATTTGCATGTTGTCCTTGAAAATTTTCCTAATGCGTATTTAAAGATTCTAGAATCAAGAAATTCAAATTCTTAAGTTTGATATTATTTGTGCATCTCACATTTTACCAGAATTTTAATTTATGCTTTGATACCGTTGCAAATTGTCCACAAAGTACAAGAATTCGTAATTTTAAAAATTTCAATAACTAATAAAAAATAAACTGCCTTGTACTTTAGATGGTAAAATGGCTCTTTTGAAAATTTAACAAAATCATATTAATTGCAATACAAAATTTGTATCAAAAAAATAAATCCACTGTCTTTTTGAAAAGCCATTTTAGTTAAAAGAATTTCACATTTTATAGTTTCTGAATCTAAAAGTTCATGCCGAAATTTCTAAAATGTTGAAAAATTTCTCATGTTCTATCAAGCAATTTAACAATGAAAAAAATCAATGTATTAGTAATCAAACGATGTCTTGGGAATAAAAATAAAAAAAAATACAAGTTAATAATATTTACATTTTAGATGTGACGAGCGAACTTCGAATGAACCAACGATGATCGATGTAATTCCTCAGATATGTTGCTCTCCGCTCTCTCGTACAGAAAGGACCCCAATAAAAACTTAGATTAAAGTGGGCCCTTCAGGTTGTTTTAGGAAAATCAAGAAATGATAACGAAAATAGTTTATGTTTCAAATTCAGCAAGGCTGAAGTTATTATTATCAATATTTCTTATTAGTTGTACATTTTAATTCTACAATCTAGATGAAAATCTGACATAGATCCACTCAATAAAAATAATTATTATATTCCAATTAATAACAACGAAAAGTCAACTTATAATTCTAAAGCGCCTCAGAACCATAGCTCTCCCATTTCAGCTAAATCATTCATTAAGGCAGAATGATTTTCTATCTCGATTTCACAATTCACCGAACTCTTATCATCTATCTTTGGGAGATCTCGCAACTCCCTATCTTTGTCTCCCTGATCTAATTTGAACTTCTGCCCTCTTTTACAGTATTTGCACGTCAAGGTTATTTGCTTCTTTAGAGTAGTTAAAGTTATACCGGAAAGTCTGGAAGCTTCTTTAGCGATCTTGTTGTCTATTTCTTCCCAGGAAGTTTGCTCCTTCGGGTCCAAATCCTTTAATATGCGAATACGATTGTAAAGATCCAGAGCATCTCTCTTCTTGAAAATTACTCTACGAGCACTTGGTTTTATTCCCTTTTTTCTGGCGACACTCTTGGCCATCCACAATAACTCCTCTACTGAATTCACTATAAAACGTTTAACCGATCCAACATCATTATCTGAATAATATATGTAGCATTATAAACCCTTTTAAAATATTGAAATACTCGAATGGTAATCTAAATAGTTGTATTTAAAAGTCTTTTATTTCTAAAATTGAACATCAAACCTTGTTTATAACTAGTTGCTCATTCTCAGAGTAGTCTATCGTTATGATAACGTTCAGTTAAATCATAAAGATAGATATCAAGCAAATCCTAATCTCGATAGTTACCACTCTAGGTTGGTATGGAATCGACCTAGGTAGAGATAAATCTCTACCCTAGAGTGGCGATTCTGATAACCAGGAATTGCTCAATTTCTACAATAAGATATGGTTATATACATATATGTAATAAAATAATTTACTTGTATGTTAAGTTGTATGGAAATAGAACCTGGGCTAGGAACACAGTTCCAGTCTTCTTCTAAATTTCCAACAACAATGATGGGGTCGCAGAAGTCGTCGTCAGGTCAGACTTCTTTTAAGGGCCCGTCGGGGATAATTCTCGTGTCTAAAAGGACGTCTTTTGGGCTATTAGAGAGCTTTGGACGTATGACGGTAGAATTTCTCCGAAGTTATGGCAAGAAACCCGAGCTTATATACTACCGAAACTTGAAAAAAATAATAGTGGAGGGGTGAATTGAAGTCGATTTTCGGAACGTTTTTCGTTCGTTTGTATCCGCTAAAAATTTAGATTATCCGTTAATTCGCAGTCTTGCGAAATCTTTCGTGATTATTACTTACTCGGGGTTATCTATATTTCCTCTATTACCTATTGTGATTGCGATTAGAATGCAGACTTATGCGCGATAATATTCGGTCATTATTTGATAATGATAATTGTCTCCTTTTCTTTTCTATATTATAATTTCTTATTGTAGACGAGTGGAAAAAACCCCGCTCGTCACATAGAGATTAATTATTCCGATTTTTTATTGACTCCCAACAAAATAAGTCAAAAAATAAAAAACTACACAAGTGATAGTTATGGATTTAATTAATAATAAATGAAAATTGTAAGATAAAAAGAATTTGTGATTTTGATAATTTGGATCATAAATTTTCAAAATTATGAGTATTTTATGTTAAACTAGGTATGGATCGAATAAATATTTAGACGTATTACGGGTCAACTTGCAGATTTATTACAGAGAAACGAGAGCGGCTCTTTTACATGTTTTCAGTGCGCGGGCGGATTTGGAAGTGAGGAACGCAGATAAGGAGTACTTGTGGTAGGTTGGCAGGTATAAGTGAGAGAGAGACAGATTGAAAGAGTATAAATGTAAGTGTTCCGATTTGCCAAAGTATGTTCGCGCCGGCGTTTTGAATGCTTAGATTAAGCGGGTTTCGCCAGGCGGCGTTGCGGCGGACTTCCGCCTAGTACGGGGCCCTTCCGGCCCTCCATGTTTTTTGGTTACTGTCTCGTAGTCTCTCGCCAAGTTAAGAGCAACTCTCTAAGTCCGCCAAAGTCGTGGACTGTAGTTTGGGGTTTCCTTGGAATGAAACTCGTAGAACCTCGTTGTATGGATGTTTATTCAATATTATAGCAAACGGGGTTCATAGTAATACATTTACTGGGCGGACTTAGAGAGTTGCTCTTAACTTGGCGAGAGACTACGAGACAGTGACCAAAAAACATGGAGGGCCGGAAGGGCCCCGTACTAGGCGGAAGTCCGCCGCAACGCCGCCTGGCGAAGCCCGCTTAATCTAAGCATTCAAAACGCCGGCGCGAACATACTCCCCACCTTGAAATATCAATTTCAATCATGCCACAATAAAATCAGATAAACACAATAAACTAAATCCTAAATTCACCATCAGGATCACATATATATAGTAAGGTTAATCGATGACAAAGGTAATAATAGTAAACAACGAAAACAACCAAGGAAAATCAATTTCCCGAGTCAACTGGAGACGGCTGGTCGTTGGAAGGCATCTCGATTGGCAAGGGACACAGACGGGCCACAGCCCTCTTGACTAGGCCCTTTTGAGTGCGGACAAGGACCGCACGGACAACGCGATCGACGCCGGGGTACACCTCCACGATCCGACCGAGCTGCCATCTAAGAGGTGGCAGATTGTTATCCTTCAAAATGACCAGTGCTCCTTGGAGAACGTTTGGACAGTTCTTGATCCATCGGCCTCGGCGTTGTAATTCAGTGAGGTACTCGGAAGACCACCGTGACCAGAAATTCTGGTGCATCTTTTGAATCCGCTGGTATTGAGACAGGCGAGAGTCAACAATGTGTGTCACATCAGGGTCCGGGACCGTGGTAAGGGCGCGGCCAATGAGCAGATGCGCTGGCGTCAGTGGTTGCAAATCGAGGGGATCAGAGGACAATGGAGTGAGAGGGCGGGAATTTAGGACAGCAGACACTTGCTGCAGCAGGGTATAAAATTCCTCAAATGTCAACCTCGCGTCGCCCATCGTTCTCTTCAAATGAAACTTAGCAGATTTAACCTCAGCCTCCCACAATCCCCCGAAATGGGGCGAGTACGCCGGTATAAACTTCCACCGAAAGTTCTCATGCGCAAGTTTTTCGCCCAATTCCGCCTCATTATCGCGGAGAAACTCACCAAGTTCCCGAAGTCCCGATTCAGCCCCAACAAAATTCGTGCCATTATCAGAATTGACCATGCTTGGGAATCCCCACCGAGAGGCAAAACGACGGAGCGCCAGTATAAAATTCTCAGTCGTCAAGTCGGTCACCAGCTCCAAATGGATGGCTCGGCTCGCAAAACACACAAACAGCGCCACGTAGTATTTGGACATCTTGCACCCGCGGCCTTTACGATCCTTTACGACAAACGGGCCAGCGTAATCCACCCCAACGACGGTGAATGCAGGCGAGGGAGTGACTCTCTCGCGGGGCAAATTCCCCATCAAGGGCTCACAGGAAATGGGCTTCACGCGAAAGCACCGAATACACTCGTGCACCACCCTGCGCGCCAAGCTCCGACCAGACACCGTCCAATAACGCTCACGTGTAGAAGCCAGAAGTGCCTGAGGACCCACGTGCAGCAACCGCTGATGCTCGTGGACGAAATACAAATACGACAGACGATGCTTTGACGACAGAATCTGAGGGTGAACCCTATCATTTTCAAATGCGGAGTTCTCCAGACGGCCTCCAACTCGTAAAACCTCATTCTCGTCTAGAAATGGATTCAACTTCGCAATCTTGCTCCCCGAGGACACTGAGGATTCCACATGCAGGCGTTTGATCTCCTCCCCAAATGAATCAGTCTGAGAGATCTTCACTAACACAGTCATGGACGCCTGAAGCTCATCCACCGTGAGTGGGCCCGTCCGCCGAAGTTCCCTAACAACTCGGAGGTTCCTAATAAATCTCAAACAGTAGGCCACAACAGATTTCAACCGCGGGAGACCGGAATATCTCTCAAAAACAACGCTGGACTCACAAGGCAGGGCCACGGCTACTCCAACGCTGTTAGCCTTAAGCTCCGGAAGGTCTCGAACAAGTCCGTGAAAGGGCGGATTCTCGAACTCACGAGCAAGTAGCCACGAAGGGCCATTCCACCAAAGTTCCGAATCTCTCAGAGCCGGTGGCCTGATGCCACGTGACACGAGATCGGCAGGATTTTCACCTGACCGTACATAGTTCCATTGATCCGGAGCCGTCAACGATTGAATCTGCGCGACCCTCCCACCCACGAACGTCTTCAAGGTACACGACTCCATCTTTAGCCAACACAGCACAATCTGGGAGTCACACCAAAAGAATTTCCGATGTATAGGAACCTCAAGAGCTTTCGACACCTTTTCAACGAGTCTAGCAGACAGCTGGGCAGCACATAGCTCAAGCCTAGGAATGGTGATCCTCTTCAGCGGTGCAACCTTCGACTTGGCGCACAGCAATTCAGAAGAAATCCCACCCCACTTATCTATACATCGAATGTAAATACAAGCCCCATATGCCAACTCGCTGGCATCGGAGAATGAGTGAATTTCCAAAAGCCTAGATGAGTCGTACCCTATGTGACGGGGTACCCTCAATTCACCAAGTTCCAACAGATCCCTCCTGAATCTTTTCCAAGATGACGAAATCTTCAGCGATGGTTCGTCGTCCCACCCGGCCCTGTCCCGCTACAGCTTCTGAATGAGCATTTTTGCAATGACAATGCACGGACTCAATAGTCCAAGGGGGTCAAAAATGCGAGCCACCGTGGAGAGAATGGCTCGTTTTGAGCATGGCTCAGATCGAAGTTTCGAGTCGACGTCGTATACAAGTTGATCTCTCAGGCTAGCCCAAGAGAGTCCTAATGTCTTCACGGTATCATCCTCTCCCAAGTCAATAACCTGGCAAGGCGACTGATCATCGCGAACCTCTGACAACTCAATGACTCTTGGTTCATTGGACACCCATTTACGAAGAGGGAAGCCTAACGAAGACAGGACATCCGAAATCTGAGATCGAATATCAGCGGCCTCCTCAGCAGTGTCAGTGTTATACCAAAGATCGTCAACGTAAAATGAATTCCTAATGACCTTCGCTATCTCCGGTCGAGATCTCTCACACTCATTGGCAACCTCATGCAAGCACCTGATGGACAAAAAAGAACTCGGGGCCAAGCCATAAGTGACCGTGTTCAGCTCGTAAACACCCAGCTGTTCATCTGGACTGAAACGCCATAAAATGCGTTGAAGCGAGCGCTGATAAGGCTCCAAAAAAACCCGACGATACATCATAGATATATCAGCCCCCACGGCAACACGGCGCAAGCGAAATCTCAACACGATCGACAGCAAATCATCCTGGATTGTAGGCCCAGCCAAGAGTAGGTCATTGAGCGATACCCCAGTCCTCGAATGAGCCGCGCCATTGAAAACGACCCTCAATTTGGTCGTTAGGCTTTCCTCCTTCAAAACCCCATGTGGAGGAGATAAAAAACATGCCCCGGTGGTTCGGATTCCATCACGGGCGACATATGCCCCAATCTCAGGTATTCCGACATGAATTCGGAATACTTGAGTCGAAGA
Organism: Platygaster robiniae; assembly: GCA_028476575.1. Classification (NCBI taxonomy): domain Eukaryota; kingdom Metazoa; phylum Arthropoda; class Insecta; order Hymenoptera; family Platygastridae; genus Platygaster; species Platygaster robiniae. Next base: position 31,506,219 of record CM052019.1, read on the forward strand.
GCCTGGTCCCTCGCCAACTTCCTCTCCAATGAAATAAATTGGCGCTCAGCCTGAGCCCTTGAGTCGCCCAACAAGTTAAGAGAGTCCTTAACTGGGTAAGATACAACAAACCGACCCTGCTCGTCCTTTCTGACAGTCCGAAGGAAAATCTCTTCACATCTCTTCTCCTGAATGGAAAAATCGTCCCGGCAGGGAACCTCCTCAAGTTCCCAGAATTTCAAAACCTGCCCAGACAAATCAGGAAAACAAGTCGCGAAATTACAAGGAACTCGCCCCTCAAGTCGGCCGTGACAGGGGATCCTGCCAGATATTACATAACCCAATCTGGTCCGATGCAGGTAAGGGCGTTGGCGTGCCTCAGGCATCAACAACTCCCAAAAGCCCTCAGACCCTATAATCATGTCGACCTGTTTCGGTCGATGGAATTCGGGATCAGCTAGGAAAATACCTGGAGGAATATCGAAACCATCGAGATTCAACGCCTCTGACGGCAAAACGCCAGTAACGCTATCCGTCACCCCGAATTGTAAAGTATTCTGATATTCGATGAATTTCGACTTTAAAGTCGCGACGACATACTCATCGAGGCCAAACCCACATCCATTGATCCCTATGACTCTAATCCTCGTGGCCAGAGGGCGCAAACCAAGCCTCTCGCACATGCCCTTGGAAATAAAACTCGACCCTGCTCCGGTGTCAAGAAGTGCAACGCAGTCATGCAGCTGACCAACAAAATGTCCTCTTCAATGTCCCCATAAAGAAAAGCTGTTCTGACGTCGAATTGACTAAGATGCATGTTCCTGGCTGCTGCGATGGATAGGATAATTCGGATGGAGTCGAATCTTGTCACGGGGCTGAATGTTTCAGTGTAGTCGATTCTTGCGGTTTGTCTGAAACCCCTCGCGACCAACCTTGCCTTGTATCTCAGAATATCGTTGTTAACTCCCCTTTTGATTTTGTAGGTCCACCGGCAGTCGATGATTTGATGATTTTTCGGAGGATCGACAAGGGTCCAGGTTCCGTTTTCAATGAGTGACTGCATCTCCTCGTCCATGGCTGTCTTCCACTCCCTCGAACTTTCTGATGACATGGCCTGCTGGTAGTTCACCGGTTCGTCTGGATCCGTGACGGTGACCATGGCACTGCGGTATCTCGCCGGCATCTGGAGGCCAGTCCGGCGTCTCAGGTTGTATCGTGGATTTTCTTGGTCCTCGGTGTCAGTTTCAGATTGGCTCTCTTCTGCTGATTGAAAATCCTGCCCAGATTTCTCGATGGAGTCCTCGGATTTTTCGTCATCGGATCCGGTGTTCTCCAGCTCGGCATCCTCAGGCTCGGCGTCTACGGGCTCGGCGTCCTCGCTGTTGTTGGTGTCCAGGTTGAAGCTGACTGAGTTTTCTCCCTGTAGATGAGAATTTTTGGTATATTCCTTGCCAGTGAAGACGGCGTCCCTGGTGACCTTGACAAAGTTCCTTTCCGGATACCAGACCCGGTAACCCTTGGTTTCCTCGTCGTGACCCACGTAGAAACCACGTTCAGCTTTCACGTCCCACTTTCTTCTCCTTTCCTTCGGAACGTGGGTGAGCATTTCTTCGCCAAAAGTCCTGAGATGTCTGATCTCAATGCGCTTCTTGAGCCAGAGTTCGTTTGGAGTATAGTTTTTCTGGCTGCTTGTCCCGGTCTGATTCAGGTTCCCGATGACGTAATTGACTGCCTCGGCCCACAGTGTGATAGGCAGCTGATTTGCGTGCAGAACAGTCCGGGCCAGTTCCACGATAGTTCTGTTTTCCCTCTCTGTAGAGCCATTTTGTTCCGGTGTGTAGGGGGCAGTTTTCTGGTGGACAATTCCGAGGTCATGTGTCAGGTTCGAGACGGCCTGGTTGATGAATTCTCTTCCGTTGTCGGTTCTGAAAATCTTGATTCCGTTTCCTGTGTGTTTTTCGGTTCTTTTCAGGTAATATTTCAGGAATTTCTCAGTTTCATTTTTACTTCTCAGGAAAAACACAGATCTATGATGACTAAAATCGTCTTTTAATAATAGAAAATACCTTGCTCCTCCTAGGGATTTCTTTTGCATCGGCCCACATACATCCGAGTGAATAATCTCCCCTATTTTTTCAGATCTGGATTTGCTCTTGGGAAATGGGAGACGGTGCATCTTACCTCGAATGCATGGCTGACAGGTGAACTCCTGGTTTTGGAAATTGGTTCCGGTGGCCTTGAGAATCTTGGTGACCTGGACGACATTTTGGTGTGCCATACGTTCGTGCCATGATTTTAGAGATGTTTCTTGGGCTATGTTCGCTGTGGATTGCTGGCTCGGCTCGGTGACCTTGAAGCTCATTTTGAAGAGTTTACCCTTTCTGGCTCCCACCGCAACTACGTCTCCCTTTCTTAGCAGCTTGCAAGTTCTGCTGTCGGATTCCTGAACCAGGCCATTGTCGAGAGCTGTGCCTAAGGAAAAAAGATTGTAAGCAAGGTCGGGTACGTAGAGAACATTTTTCAGAATTTTCGGATTCCATTTTCGCCCGTCAAAGGCCAGTATGTCGATTTCTCCACGTCCTAGGGCCGGGATAAATTTTTCATTTCCAATTTTTACAGATTTCTCCTCCTGGAATGCAGTGTAGTTCACGAACCATGAGAGCTTGTTGGACATGTGGTCGGACGCTCCGGAGTCCATGAACCATGCTTCGCTGTTGGAACCTCCTTCCTCGCTGTCTAGGGCCAGGGCTTCTCCGACGAGTGCTTCTCCCCTCTCCTGGTTGTTGACACGTCTTTCGTCCGCGGCCTTCTTTCTTCGACATTCCGCAATCCAGTGACCGGGTTTTGAACAGTAATTACAGGTTCCAGGTTTTGGGGATTTTCTATAATCACTGTGATGCGGATTTTTATTAAAAGATCGATTTACAGCGAAGGCCACACCGTCAGGATTTCCGGATGATGTCTGGCGTGACTCTTCGATGGATAAACGGGAGATCAGGTTCGTCAGGGTTCGATCCTTGGAGTCCGTCGACTCCCATGCGGTTATAAAGTGATTCATGTGGTGGGGGAGGGTCATGAGGATTTTAGTAATTATCATTTGACTCGGAATGGTCTCACCAAGTGTTTCCAGGTGATGAGCGAGGTCCTCGATTCGGGCGATGTGGGTGGCCATGTCGTCACCGGGGTTTTTCTGGATGCTGTACCAGTTCTGAAGCAGCATGTGGACACTTGATTCTGATTTTTGTTCATAGACTGAGGAGAGCTTGTCCCACATGGCCTTGGCAGACTCACAATTTATCACGTGCAGGAGTGACTTCTCGTCGATGGCAGTAGCGATTATTTTCTGTGCCAGTGTGTCCAACTTGTTCCAGGTAGCGAGTTCCTTTCGATGGGCCTCGGCGTTCTCGTCGGCTTGGATTTCAGGGCGAGGTGACGTGCCATCGATGATTTCCCAGGTTCCGGATGCTTCGAGGGTAACGCGAACACGAAATTTCCAGGACGACCAGTTTTCTATTCCAACGAGTTTCGGGATGCACGCGGAGTCGTTGTTCGCGAAAATGTTTTCAGGGACCGCGTGGCACGTGCTCAAAAAAAAAATTTAACAATCGTCTTTATTCGCGAATTTCAGATCAGAAATATTTATTCGTGCGTGATCCTGGGCCCATAACCTGTTAAACTAGGTATGGATCGAATAAATATTTAGACGGATTACGGGTCAACTTGCAGATTTATTACAGAGAAACGAGATCGGTTCTTTCACATGTTTTCAGTGCGCGGGCGGATTTGGAAGTGAGGAACGCAGATAAGGAGTACTTGTGGTAGGTTGGCAGGTATAAGTGAGAGAGAGACAGATTGAAAGAGTATAAATGTAAGTGTGTGAAAGCAAGTAGGGTTGGTACACCTGTGCGTCCACGATGGCGCTGGATTCAAAAACACAATTGTCAATTTAGGTAGGTATGGGTGAGTAAATCTTCCTTTCAGCTCAACATTTTGCATCCCAAAATTAAATCCATTGCTATCTGAAAATTTGATTTATAGTGGAAATAATAAACAGTACGTAAATAATCGGAACTGTATTCGAATCAATAGAAAAGTAAGTGATTTTTACACACTCATGAATATGCGTTGAAAGTTTTCGAAAAATATTTCAAGGCTTTCAGCAATTAATACTCTTATCATTTTTTTAAATTTGAAAAATATGTAACAGTCGAAAAAATTCTGTCATAACCGAAATTTGAACTAAAATGAATTGAAATAAAATTTGAACTAATAAAATGGATTGAGCAATTACGATCAAATAGAAGACTGGAATGTAACCTTGAAAATTTTTGATAAAAGTTCGAACATTTCCTGGAACTTGAAAGTATTTTTTTGAAGTTGTGAATATTCTGGACGTCATTTTTAGTAAAACTACTTCAAGTTTTGTTGTGAATCAATTGAGTGTAAAAAATACTAATTTTTTTGATTGCAACTTCCGACCCTACAATTTTAATGTCAAAATAAGTGACTAATTCCAAAAGTTGAACAATGTGGAATTTCAGTTTCTTGCAACTATTAGTAATTCGATAGAAAAGTCAATCACACACTTTGCGAAAATATATTGGAAATAATACTTGATAGAAATGTATTGAAAATCATCTGGAAGGATTTCAAAGCTTTTAGGAATTTATACTGAACATATATTTCAAATATGAAAAATATGTAACTGTTACAAGAATTCCATAATTACGGGAATAGGTGGACAGTTTTTAATAATATCTGAAATTCAAGGAGGTTTACAAGTCTATTTTTAATGAGTTCAATACACGAATACCTGTAATGTCAAAAATTATTTTGACCTACAAAAAAGTTTGTGAACCAAGGTAAGTATTTGAAAATATTTTTAAGCTCAAGAGAAATTATCCTGTTTCAGCAACACTTTCTTAAAATACATTGTCTATGTAAAAAAAATCTAGAAAAATTGTAATTGATGTAGCGAAGTTGAATAAAAATGATATTTTTTTTTGGAAATGGTCATACAGTTTGTAAAACAATGTCATCCTAAGATGTAAACAAACTTCAATTTATAAAGCATAATTGTAAAATGAATTATTAAATACTTTTATTTTGTTACCCAGCGTCACAGTAGTTGACAAGTTGTGGATTCTTGTAGAAGCCTGAAAAATCATGAACTTTTAGTAGAATATATTACAAATAATCGCGTACTAATTTGTGTTTATAATAAGCCTGATATTTTCATCATTACATTTGGAATTATGAGTATTTATTAAAAATAACATGAACATTTATGTCACGGATAAAATTTATTGATTTCAGAAATGTCGGAGAAAATATTTATAAGTGTCTACATATTCATTTGGTTGTTTACATGCACTCTGCTCAAGCCTATTATTTTCTTCATTTCAATACAGATTTTCTTAAAATAGAATTCAATTTATGTATTTTTGCATGTAATTTTTAATCCCGAAAAAAAGCACACAGGAATTTATTAAGCTATCCGAGCCAACCAGAAAATCTGAGAAAATCACCCAAGTATCAAAATTGTCATTCCTCGCTGCATTTTTTCAAGTATTAAAAAATCATACATTATTTACCTACGTACCTCCTTTTTTGACGAAAAAGCTGGTGATTTTTTTCCGTCGCGTTGGTTGGTAATTTTTGTACAAAAAATGTTAATTTATAATGTCAATAGTGGCAAATAACGAAACACGTGCCATTACCAGCCATTACGCACACGGACGCACGTCACGAACACAAAACGCGTATTCGCTGCCTGCCGAAGCGTGCAATTTGAAAATATACGTGGAATTCGGGCCTGTTAATTTATTGATGAAGTTCGTTTCATTCATTTTAGAAATTATGAATCAAATTTTAAATTTTTTCACGTTACCGTGTTGAAAAATATTACAATATATGCGTTTTTAAGAAGTCCAACATAATTTAAAAATCGCATAACGATAAAATTATTAAAAAAAAAAAAATTTTTAAGGAAGAAAATAAGACGGAGCAATAAATAAAATATGTATATGCGGTAAGATATTATAATATTCATTACTAATCTCGTCCAGTATCAACCCACGCTGTGGGTCTCAGTTTTGTCCGATTTACGATCGATTTTCAGTCATACATGTGGTCCACGAAATGATCGAAAATTGATCAAATTTGTTAATCAATTTTCGGCCGTTTTTCGATCGTCAGCGTGGGCCACGTATGCGACCAAATATCGATTGTATCAGTGACCCGCATACCGCTCGAAACTGGTACGTCATCTTTGACCCAACATCGACCAAAATTCGATCGTTCGTGGGCTACATCCCCACTCCAGTCACTGAAGGTCGTTGTGACTGGTCAAATTATGAACCACAAACGATCAAATTCACTGAGTCGATGTGTGGACTGAACGTGGGGCGAATGTGGATCCCACGTTTTGTTTGCCGGGTCTAGGCATTTCCAAAACTGTCAATAATATACTATTACTAGTATTATTTGGACAGTATATGACCCTCGCTCCCTGAGAACAACATGGAAAATGTTGCTCAAATGTTGCTCATACAAATAACATGTAGAGACAAAATAAATGCTCAAAATTTGCTGGAAACGTACTTTGTGAATTAAAAAAAAAAAAGTAATAGGATTCATTGCTCTCTAAATAGAGTATGTTTGGCGATAAATATGTGAAGAGTTAGGTTAGGTTAGGTTAGGAAGGCCCGAAGGGGTATTGAAAATAAAAAATAGACCGAATGAAAGGGAGATTAGGGCAACAGTAGCGTTAATTTATCATTATAAGATGATGAAATAATGATTTATCATTTTAAGATCATGATTTTTATCTATTTTTGACACAGCAACATTTGAGCAACATTTTGATGTTGCTCGGACGTTGTTCCTAGGGAGCGAGGGGACGAACAATGTGAATTATCATATTTTCATTTTGAATAGGGAAAATGCATAAAAGTATTGTCATATTCTGGTACATATGCATTTGTATAATGGCGAGATAATTATTGAATTCTCGTATGTTTTATGAAGTATAAAATTATTTACTTATAAATAAATTGAATAAAAATAGATAGTTTAAAATTTGAGTTAATTGCTCCACCGACTTGAAGGTGTATGATAAAAAACTGTGAAAGTTTTGTGAAAATTAGGGATGAAAAGTCATTGGTCTTAATCCATTATATATTTTAAAGATTTTGCGTAAGAAAGTTATTTGCATTTAGGATAATTTTTTTACAGTATGGTTTTATGTAACAATATTGCTGTTCTATGTTATATATGATTTGTTGATAAAATAACGAAGCAATTGTTCCTTTTTTCCTGCCTCAATCCCGATTGCTCAAAAATTTTGTTCTATGTTATATATGATTTGTTAATAAAATAATGAAACAATTACTTTTGTACCTTGTTTCCTACCTCAATCCCGATTGCTGAAATATTTTGTGCTGAAGCAAAATGAGAAAATTTTCATGTTTTTGACGAGAAAAATATATTTACGAAACCGTACGCGATCAAAAGTATGACAGGAAAACTTAAATTCCTATATTAATTTTCAATATATTTATAAACGAATTAATTCAGCTTTAAAACTCACTTCGAATTGTAATTCATGTTTTTCGAATTTCAAAAATTCGATGTATAATTTACTGTTAATTGCATATTTAATAGATTGAGTTCAAAAATTGTATTAAAAAATGTAAATGAGAATAAATCAAGAATATTTTCCAATCATCACTAATTTACACTAAACATAAATGTTGTAGTGATCGACGGGATGTCAATTTGAGGGTCGTATAGTTATTTGAATTCAAATGAGCGTTCCTGCCAACGACAGAGGGCAGCACTCATGGTGCTTGCCCCGCATCTTGTAGAAAATCAGAATATCCATGAATGATAGGTCTTTTTACAACGATTTTGTAAATTGAGAGGCCTGCAAAAGTTCGATTAATGATTAAAAATGTTCAGTTTGACAGAAACGACCTGTGTTTTGAAAACTTTACACTTTTCATGAGTTACGAAACGTTTTTCTTACGTCCTTTTTTTGCACAAAAAGGACGTAAGGTTACGTAAGAAGGACGTAATACTACATCCTTACGTCCTTTTTACATCCTCCCAGCTCCGCCAGGGTACAAATAGTTACATAAGTTTTTGCACTTTCAGTACTATTTTCCCTTTTTTTATTCTTACTAGAATTCTCAACAGATTATCAAATTCTAACTACCAAAACAAATCATTGTTTTTATCTAAGCGTATAAATAATTATTGTACGAGCGTCATATTGCGATTAAAGTCAACATACCAAACATAGCTCTACACAAGGCTGTTTTTTCAAATTTCAATGTGTCACCATTGCCCGTGTATGTCACGAACCCCATGACCTCGTTTAGGAAAGTGAGTTTTACTAGCAGGTTCGCGGCTTCTTTAGCACTCTCCCCTCCTATGTACATGAAAAATTGCACCTGGAAAAAAGCAACCGAAATGACAATACTGACAAGCGCAGGGTACTATCGTAGTTTTCAATCACCAAACACCACCTGTGATGCTTTTTGACCATCACACGGCAGTTGCCAGTACAGCCCTTCTAGGTCGATGAAACCTCGTGAAACCGTTTCATGAGGTTTCACTGAGTTTCATAGCGTTTCACGAGGTTTCAGGAGGTTTCATGTTTCCACAGTGAACACATAAAATAATGCTATATTTATTTATAGAGTCGAAAGAGCATGATTAATGGTAGACCAATGTAAATCGATGAAAATCAAGTAACATCGACTACAGTAAATTAATGAAATCTTGCAAACATTCTGCGATTCATGAGTCATATAGAAAACTACTACTATCGGCAAAGTAGCGAGCAAAATTAACATAATTTTTCAATAAAAAGATGATTGATACGACCTGCCTTACTCCTAACACTATCAAGAACATTTCAATTGTATTTTGGCAAAACAAAACTTACACGATACTTTGTGAAACCTCACGAAACCTCCTGAAACGCAATGAAACCTCGTGAAACCGTTTCACCCAACCCGGTAGGGAGTTTATAATGTGTAATACATTACACGTCATAAAAAATTGTAGTTTTAAATTTTTCATCAATTTCGAATGATTTACATTATTTGAAAATTATATAATTTAGTTCATTGATTTATTTTAAATTTTTATTCCAAAACCTTTATTCAAAATTTCACTTTCAGAAGAAATAGAATTCCAAAGAAAATGAAAAAACAATTTGAACAAGTATTCAATTAATTTATTTACATTACTTTCAGAACAATTAAAAAAATTTTACCAATTTGTCAAAGTCATCATCGTTGTGTTCTTCTTCAAATTTTATCCATTCTTCGTAATTCTTGAAGGGTAGAAATTTCGGTGCTTCTGGCATCTTGTTCCCCGTCGTTAATTTTCAAACTTCTTTGGTTAGCGTCGACACTTCATTAATCAAGATTCTGCGAACAAAAATTTATAACATTCAGGGAAATGTTATCATATAAAGAGTCGAATCTTGCCGTCAAATGTTTTTTTATGTTTTAACAGTTTCTTTCAAATTCGAAGCTCAAAAAAATATACCAGAAATGTTTTTGAGAAATGCTGCAACATATTTTTTATTTGTTTTCCCATTTGTTACTTGAAACGTTGACCTTTTAAGAAAAAACTTTCTGAAAAAATTGAAGATGAATAATTATTTAATATACATTTACTTTCTTATAAGTTCTCTTTGTCTGTAGATGATATAAATTGTTGCATTCTACTCAATATTCTTCATTTGTCAGAAAAATATATATTCTACATACTGCACAAGGTTTCTCAACCCTTCATTGGATTCGACAATCACGGTTCTCAGTTCTGTATTCAACGAACGAATAACATCGTTGAATTGCTGTTCAGTAATATTGCGAATCTCTGATATTTCAGAACATCACATTTCTCCATTTTCAATGTGCGGGTCATGATTCAAACTATCTGCACGGGTACTCGAATTTAAGGAGTGAGCAGGACTTTTTCCATATCGGTTTTCAGTATCAAGTTCAGGTTCATTTGCCATGTCTTCTTGGAAAAATGTACCAGTAGAATTGTTACTCACTGACGTCGCTGATACTTCTACTGTATCTCCAACGTCAGAAGTTGATTGGTTTTCTTCATCTTTATTGTCCGATTTTGATGAAGCTTCACTGTCCTCGCTTATACTTCTTTCGCGTACGAACTCTTTTTCTCTCACTTCTACATGAGGGGCAGGTTTCAACAAGTCGATTTTTTTTTTCATTTGCTCTACTTTTGACCCTATTGACTCTTTCTTATTAGCCACATCTGAGCCTTCCGGTTCAATTGCATTTTTCGAAGAGGGCTTCGTTTGTTTTGGAATTTCCTTATGTTTATTCATTTTCGATTGCAGTTGTTTGAATCTTTCTTTCATCATATTCGTGTACGTCCTGTTTTTTTTTTTTTTTTTTTTTTTGTAAATCCATTATCGTCAGTTGACTCAAATCTTCCAGGTCGTGGACAAAGCCTTTTTGGTAATGCGCCACTAGACTCTGTCATCTGTGAATTAAATAATTTTTTTAAGATTTATATTTTAAAAGTACCATGTATGAGCACACGACACATAGCGAATGAAGCAATGAAAGTATTTACAGCAAAATCTGCAATTTTCTATTATTTGACAGCTTGCTCGACTATTGAATCTCCCCAGTAAACCGGTGAGCTCTCATTTATTTCTGATTTGAGGTAAGTGAAAAGTGAGCTCATAGTGAGCTCAGAGCTCATGAGAACAAATAAAGCATAACTTTGGTACATAAATCTACTTTTAATATAATTATTTCCAGAAATTTAAATAAACACCAACTAAATTACAATTATTAAATAATAAAATTGAATCAATGACCTTATGACAGTCATGAAAAAAGTTTTTTATCATGTACGTGATAAATTTTTCACCATTTTTACTGGATCCTTTTGTAAAAACTCTACATCAACCGTCATTATTCGAAATAAATTTTTTTCCAACGTTTCCTTTGATATTCTATTCTCCTGTTTCTTTTTTCCATTCTTTAACTTGAAATTAGTGATATATTTTAGATAAAACTGTTTTATACACATATATAACTCCGAAACCTTTCATCAAAATAAAACTCAAAATTTCTTGTCGACATAAGATTCCTAAAAAGTTTTTTATACTTTGAAGTTTGTCAAAAATGATCATTATACTTCAAGGTGTCTGACAACAAACTTTTTTACTAATATAAAATTTGACAGAGATAAAATTTTTATCAAGTTTTACATCAATAAACTTCCATTTGTATAAACTGAAAACCATATATGAGATATTTTTATTGGTGAACAAATATCTTGAAATTTGTTTTCAAATACCTTGAGGTTAAACTAACGTTGTTAACATATTTGAAAACATAAACAACTTTGGAAGAATCTTATTCAGACAAAAAATTTTGAGTTTCATTTCGGTTAAGGGTTTTATAGTTAAATATGTGGATAAAAAAGTTTTATCTAAAATACATTACGAATCTCAGGTTAAAAACGGAAAAAATCAGAAGAGAGGAAAGGAATATCGAAGAAAACTTGGGGACATATGTAAATAAAACATAAAATTTTGTTAAAAATAATTATATGAATGTTGAAAACATGATCTATTATGAATTCCGTAAAAATCATCTACTCGCGTCAGTCGACTCTTCAAGTTGTACGTGCAGATGCTGCAGAAGCAAACAGCGCGAAACATTGTTTTATTATTGAATTTTTTCCTCAAATTACAGCTAATTTAATTTGCTCAAGACCGACATTTTACTTTTTTTGAAATTTTTTTTACTCATATATGACGACCCGGAAACGTTGTTTATTTGCAAGGCGTTTTGCGCAAAACTTGATTTGAAAAAAAATTGTTTACGAAAACGACAAATGTCAGTGTCAAGCAATTCTAGTTGGCTGCAATTTGAAAACTAATTAATGAGAATCCATGGAGTCACTCTCGCAATATTTTCCACTGTTTGCTTCTGCAGGTGCAACTTTGAGAGCTGGCATAGGCGAACGGTTGGTGATGAATTTTGAATTTTCTTTTTTTGTATCATTAATAGACTTCATTTACGTTGAATTGTGGCTCTAAAACATTCATACTTTTCCTTCAATTCACGCGCGATAAATTTACTCTGAGTTCCCCTCTTAAAACAGTAGATAAATGCTTTGGTACTATATCTCAACGTACCCTTGTTCCACGGTCGTTCCCCTCTTTTTAGAGCGTTTCATATCAATATATTTGGTAAATAAATTATATACGATCGGAGAAGCACGTTTCTTTATGGTGAAGTTAATATTTTTTTGTAATAGTAGATGTGATCCGTTAAAATGTTATTCAAAAAAGGATGATTACACCTCTGTAATCATCTTACATATCAAATTATTATTCAAATTTTCGGCTTAACTTTGGGATTTCATTGAGATTAAACAGAGAAACCTTGTGGTACATATTTTACAAATCCTCACTCATATCTCAAAATATAAATTATATGCTATCTAATAGATTAATCGAAAATTCATAACTAGAACTAATTGTTTATTATTGGATCTGCGTCATTCTATCTTTTTGGATCGAAAAATTCTCCAGAAATGACCTTTTTTTTATATACATCTTTTACAATGAAGAACCGCAAACTGTATCATCGAGAACTGCAACAACGAAGTAGTTGAAATCAGCATTCTCACAATTATTCCCCGGGAGCAAATCATTTTCCGAGACAAGAGGCAATTTGTAACATTTTGCTAAAACATCTGTCAATGCAATGATTTCAGTTGCAAAAGAAAGATTTGAGCACTTAAACACTCCAAAATATGAAGAAGGAAGCTCTACATCATAGAAATCATCAATTGTTTGAAAGCGACTGACTATTAAGTAATGAGCATTTTCAACTGATTTAATAATGTTTTTTACAATGCAAATACCACCATCTCTTAAATAGCAACAGCTGTCTGGTTTGTTTGCTGCTAATGTAAAATTCTTCGTTATTATTTTTGAAAACTGAGAACAATTTTCAAAACCTCTTAATAAAGGATCTCTGAAATGTCGGTGCAACAATTTTGTTGAACTTTCAGCATCTTGAGTTTTAATGATGACTTTGTTTTTTTCATATAGCCTGTTACATATTTGCGTGAGGGGCATGCCAGGTTTCCAAAATGCAGAATATTTTTTAAGCATGAGTTAGTCTGTGTGCAAAAATTTATAGATAATAAGTAGATTGTATAACATACAGATATATGAGGAGTTTTATTTTAAGTTTTGGAAGCTCCTTATAATATCCAGAAATTATGTAAATACTCTACTCAATCTTGATTATTTCTGTTTAAATTTTCATTTCATCAATTGTTTTTTGATCATTACCATCGATTTTTCATCAAAGAGTCACATACTTCATATCTTTTTTCGGCTTAGCAAAATCGAAATTTGATGATTTCAATTGAAATAAAATGTGTATATAATAAACTCCAAAATCATTCAAATGCAGAGGTGAATTTTCATGTTGTGAAACATCTAACATTGAATTTTTAAATATTTTAAATATGTGGAAGAAAGAATAAAACTTGTGGAATAGAAAATATCAAAATTAACAAATGAGATGTGAAATAAAGTAAGTAATGAAAAATACAATTTACACCACAACTCCACATTGTTGTATGTTTACAAATAATCGAATAGTTCTTTTATTCCACTCCGATTTTGGATTTGTTTTTGAGATGCAGACGTTTATGGGATGTCAACAAGATTTCGTGGTTTTGTTAAGTAAAAAATCTTGCAGTACAGAATGTCAAAGTGAAGTTAGAAGTATTTTTTTTTCATTTCGGTATAAGTATACCAAACTCCCTATAAAATTCAGAAGTGTTATAAAATTTTATTTGATCTATGTTTCTTCAATTTCCATTTTCATTTAATTATTTATTTTTTGTTTTTCAAATTACAAATAGTATTATATTAAACTAATAAACTAATTAATGTTGAATATTTCACATTTTTAAATATTAATCAAAAAAAATTAATTAAATAGATGTTAAATAGTAAAATTATTTTTTTATGATGATATACTATAAAATATAATGCAGTATAATAATGTGATAGAATAAAATATAATTATATGATATAATAAAATAGTATAATATATAATTTTATGTTGAATAGCATCACAAGTGTTGGCGATTATATATTTACTAATATTGTCAAAATAGGATTAAGAGAAAATGACATTTAGGCTAGAGAACACTAGAGAATAAGATGGAATACGATAGAATGATATAGAAGGAAATAGAAAGTTCTAGAACACGCTGGAACAGGGTAGCGGCATTAAGAAGCTACCAGATACTTCTAGAACAGTCTAAGTCCATACAAGGTTCCCCTATAAATAGTGCCGTCGACACTAGTAGTTCTGTTCAGTCGTGATTCGAACACTGTCGAGTGCGCGTTAAGTTGGCAATCGGTTGTAGCCGAGAAAGTTACCGTGAGTGAGAGTGAGAGAGAAAAGAGAAAGGGTCGTAGCCATTTCTCAAGTGCAGTGATAAGTGCGCGAATTCAAATAGATTAAATTGTAATAGTTTAAAAAAAGATCCAAGTGAATAAATCTATCTTTCATATTTGTAATTTTCGGTGTTTCATTTCCTCTTGACCCAATTTAGCTTACTTAGTAAATCTTGAAATCTTAAATAATAAATTTATAACATTCTAAGTGTGGGGTCAAGTGAGGAAATTGCGGCGCGAAAATTCCAAAGTATACGTGGCGCAAAAATTCGAAAGTGTACGCGGCATGGAAGGACAAGGAAAAATGCGTGACGATTTCGAAGCCTTCCAAAATCGAGTTCTGTCCGCCGGATTGTCTTTTACGAGGGTCAATGATTCAAGCCTATTCAACAACAGTGACCTTGACTTGACGGTGCGCCAAAACTTCAATTATCATCAAAATCAGCTACCTAGTGGACCGCACGAAAACTCATTACTAAATAAAATCGAGGACCTGAAAAACACAATGGGACCCGCGAGGACAACTACGACACAATCATTGATAACCCAGGAAACTCCAGGTCAAACAAACAACTCCACAGACACAATGATGATACAAATAGTGAACACTTTGGCCCAACTGACACAACAAAATTCGGTTCTTATCCAAAATTTGCAACAACGTCAAAACCCGCAAAATGGATGTCAAATAGCCCCAGACCTGACGCAAGTTATTGGAGAATTCAACGGTGAAACCAGCTCACACGAAGCAAAAATACGGTTTGAACGTCTGAAACTGACTGCTGCGACCTACAAATGGCCGGATGATTTTACCCTGGCGATGGCGAACATGAGATTCACGGGAGCAGCAAAAACGTGGTGGTCTATAAAATGCTCAACCATAAAAACCTGGAGCCAATTTGAAGCTGCATTTAAAAAGGCGTTCCTGCGCAGCACCAACCTCACTCAAGCCTGGAAAAATATGGAAGCCAGAATTCAAGGTACCCAGGAGTCGGTAGCAGCCTACTTCCTAGACAAGGTACGACTTTGCCAAGTCCTTGGAATGTCAACTCAAGAGACGAAAGAACGAGTGGCGGAAGGGTTCAGGAACAACGAGTTGTCAAGCTACGTATTCAACAACAAGCACTTGGACATGGACGACATGCTTAACGAAGTCATCGCCCTGGAAAAAGTCCTCCACATGCAACGGCACACAGTGGGATATGCGTGGCCAAAAATTGAAATTTTCGAACTATTAAATTTGGTGAATTTTTCGATTGAATATTTTTTTTCACTATCAGAACGAGATATTTACAAAGTTTTAGGTTTTGGTTCGACGTAGAACATAGAAAAAGAAGTACAATAACTTTTGTCCAACTTTTTGTGTTTCGTTGACATCCATACAATATTTTTGATTGTAATTGTACTTCAACGTACAAAATACGTCATATTAATTTTTTTCCAACTTTCTCAATGTACTACAGATATAAGAACATCTTTTTATGTGCCCTATATGAATTTCAATCAGTTTTTATATATTTTCAATTATATCGTCTAAAAAAGACTTCATGCTCTCGAAAATTTTATTATTAACAACCGTATAAAAAAAGACTTACACGAGCTTACACACTAAATCTTCGACAATTTTGTTCTAACACTATTTCCGAAGGCAACAAAAAAAGTTTTAGCTGCCAAGACTTGCCTATTCAAAAGTTATAACATATTGTTCATATTATGTTATCTGCATAGAATGATGTGGGCTCGTAGGATGGCCGATGATAACTTGTTTGAAAACTGTAAAGATATTCGTTGTAGATATGGCAAATATTTTGTAAATATAATTTAAAATGTATAACGCAATACAAAACTTGATACTCATTGTTGATGGTGTAATTTTTTTAAACAAATATCTGGAGAAATTCAATGTTTTTAACAATAAAAATGACTTCATAAGTATAATTAGTCAAGTATTAATAAAGATTTTTTTGGCATTCATGTTCTGATCCAAGTAAAAAATTTTTATATATTCTATCAATTCAATATAAACAATTAATTTGTTTTTAATAAACTAATTTGTTTCATATAGGTAGACAGAGACACACTTACAAATCTAGCGAATATTGTGTCCTTTCATCACAAATGTAATACTTACTGACTCATTATGCAAAATCTGTTGCATGATCAATTTGTTTAAACAAATTTCCGGTAAAACGTGACATTTCAAGCAACGGCAAACATTTTTGAAACAAAAAAACCATTCCATCTGATTTAAAAAAAATTCTTTCTTTCAGAGATATTTCGTATCTGGTTTTGATTTTTAAAAGAGACAAATCTGATGCTCACATCAACTAGGTGATTAATTACGAGGTTTGTCGCACCTGTAGCACATTTTCCAAAGTCTCCTTATCTCTAAGATGATCGCGTCCGGCTTAGAAATCTGCACTGATTGACATGCATACCGTCTACAAATTATTTCTGAGACATTTTTTTTTGTTTATTCAGCTGCTTCGTGAAGAAATTTTTGTCTCAATTTTTTTCCCCAGTCCTCTCGTAGGATTTTCATTCAGTTTCCCAAAATTTCCCATGCGAAACGCATCTAAATAGTTCGTGGTGTTTTTAGCGTTTGATATAAAGTGTTACATAAAGTTTTGTATCGTTTCGTGTTTTACTTGTGCGTTTACTAATGCAACATAAAAAATGGAGGAATATAAAACAACCTTTGGTGAATTGTGTGAGTGGATATGGAACGGAAAAACTGAATATTCTTTCACCGATCGTGTTTACCATAGTGCATTGGAAAAATTTAAAGATGCGCGAGTATCCGAAAAAGATAAAACAAATTTGAAGGAATATTTGCTTTTGAACTTTATCGCTCGATTTTCATCACGATGGACAGGATGCAACAGAACAAAAAGTGCATTCTGCAATAAATATGGAGACTGGATGAAAAAGCCATTTATAATTGATTTCAAAATAATTCAAGACAAAACGGTGAGTACAGAGTGACTTCTTTTCCAAAGTTATCAAATAACTACTTTGTAATATCTACTTTTTATGATTTCATGATTTTTATTATGATTATTCGCTACGAAAACTATTATTTCTCATGCATTGCACAGTAATTTCTCGATCTATTTTTGAAAGTTTTATACTTTTCACTTATTCTGAAAATAACCGTGAATAAAAATGTAAGAAAAGAATGTACTGTCTGAAAGAAAAATTGTTTTTATGTTACAATAAGATTGAGAATAAAATATATACTATATTTTCATGTAATTAACCTAACTGACAATTATTTTTTGTGCATTTATTTTATAGGACGCTTTATCACGTCGTAAAACTACACATTGTGTTTCTATGAATGCTTCAAGTCCTTGTGAAGGTGACAACCCTCCTGCTCGAGAGTTGCGGAACCGATCATACTCGATGCCTTCAACATCAAACCAAGATCATTTCGAATCATCGACATTTTCTGATTCACGATGCGTTCCCTGTTCTCGAGGTCGTCCAAAAACTACCTACGAAGAAAGCTCCGATAGATCGAAGAGAAGAAAAAACGCCCAATTACGGCAAGTTATATCTGAAGAGCAATTAATGAGTATTACACGTAATTTTGTTGAAAAAAAACAAAAATTGAATAATGATGAAGATTCAGAAGAAAAACTTAAGATACGAAATTCCGCTCTGGCCATGTACATTGATTTAGATTTTACCAAAGATAAATACGTTCAGATACGCCAATATAACAAAATGACGAAAACATCAAACAAACATTATCCTGCGTACAATGAAATTCAAAAAGCGAAACAATGTTGTTATCCAGAAAAAATTGTGATATCTGAGTACGGTGCTAAAGTCGATTTACAATCTCTACTCAATCACACTGCAAAAAGATTAATTTTATCGATTCAACCCGAAAAACGAATAAAATTTGATTGCAAAGAAATAGTTCTCAAATGTAAATGGAGTATGGATGGCTGTTCTGGCCAACAAAATTTCAAACAAGCACTTAAAGATAACATTGATTTTTCTGGTTCACACGATAGTAATTTTGGAGATAGCAATGTATTCATAGTTTCATTTTCTCCTCTTCAACTGTTGTGCGAGAAAGAACAAAATATTTTATGGCAAAATCCAAGCCCTTCGTCCACAAAATTTTGTAGGCCAATCGAGTTTCAGTTTATGAAAGAAAGTAATGAAAAAACGAAAGAGTTATATGATTTTTATTGTAATAAAATATCTCATCTTCTGCCAACTAATATTTCTCTCGATGAATTCAAATGTTCGGTGTCCTACGACTTTCAGTGCACAATGATCGATGGCAAGACGTGCAATGCCCTAACAGGTCAAAGATCAACAACATCTTGCAATGTTTGTAAAGTTTCTCCTAAAGATATGAACAACCTCGCGCATGTCAAAGCTCTGCGTTGTGATGAAAATTCATTCAAATTTGGCTTGTCAACTTTGCATTGTTGGATTCGGACAATGGAATGCGTTTTGCACATTTCTTATAATTTAGAATTTCAAAAAGGTTCTGCTCGTGGAGACGATAAGGAATTAAAATTGAAAAAAAAAGAAAAATGTTCAACAAGAATTGAAAAACGAACTTTCACTTCTTGTTGATATGGTAAAACAAGGTTTCGGTTCAACAAACGATGGAAATACTGCTAGAAAATTTTTTTCTAACGTTGAAATAGTTTCAAAAATCACTGGAGTTGATAGAGAATTCATAAAGAATTTCAGTGTTATTTTGCAGTTGTTGGCATCAGGACGCGAAATAGATTGTAACAAATTTGAAGCATTTTGTACGAAAACTGCGGAATTGTATGTGAAATTATATTCATGGTATCCGATGCCTCCAACAATCCACAAGATGTTGATTCATGGTTCAAACATTATAAAAAGCGCTTTTCTCCCAATTGGGCAGCTTTCAGAAGAAGCTCAAGAAGCAGGCAATAAAATTTTCAAAAAAGTTAGAGCACGCGGGAGCAGAACATGCTCTAGATCTGCAAATAATGAGGACATTTTTCATTTTCTTTTGATTAATTCAGACCCACTAATAAGTAGTTTACGCAGAATAAAGACTAAAAAAATTAGCGATTTGTCGCCAGAGGCCAAACTTCTCATAGTTTCATCACTTAATGAGAGTGACGAAGATTCTTAGGATAATTAATGTAATTAACGTCATGAACAATAATGTATAATCAATATATGTTAATGGTACATACTATTATAAATCATGAATAATAAATGTGAATTGAAAGTACACTGTTGCAAGTTTTTTATCTAGCATAATATGCATTATTATAAATGTTATAGTTTGTAAGGGAATAATATTGAATAATTCTTAACTCGTGTGTGTGAATGTACATGATTATAAATGTGTACAAACACATCAATCAATTGTAGTGGTTATACCTTTGTTCGTTTCCAAATCAAAGAAATTAAAGCTGTTTTTAATATTTTATTTGTTTTATAAGTAAGTAATAAAAGAAACACACTTGGAATCATAACAATCAAATTTTAAGAGATTTTTTTTTGTTCAACAAATCAGCAGAATAAGATCTGAATGAAAGTTTTTTTTAATTGTTTAAACAAAAATTGAAATAAACAATTTTTTTTGGTTAAAAAACGATGCTTAAAACTTCAAGAAAGTTTAATGATACATGTTCAAATTCTGGAGGGAATGTATCTATCAGTTTCTAAATCTGAGGGATTTAGCTTTTTTTCCAATTTCATTTGTTTAATAACTAATGTTAAAAAAACCTCAAAGATGGTTTCGAACAATTTTCTGTAGTATTTTTTTCCGTACAATTGAATGGCATTATCAAGTTATTTGAAAACAATTTTGTTGTTGTAATTGTTTAAACAAAATTTGTTATAAACAAATTAATATTGCTAGAAATTACAAAACAATACTTCTAGGACGATAAACATGATATCCGCCAATTTTGAAAGTGCTATCTATCTTAGTTTCTTAATTATCGGATTTTTGGCCGTTTTTTCCAATTCTATCCCACTGTGCGGCAGTACCATGATCGAGGTCGAGGAAGTCACGAACGTCATCTCCAAGAAAAACCACATCAGAAACTAAACAGGCCGAGATACCACCTGGAGGCAAGCATTGGACCAAAAACATCATCTCCAGGACAAAGGGGCAGCGAAATCATCTGCTATCGGTGTAACAAATCAGGCCATTTCGCAAAGCACTGTAAGAACCTAAGAAAGGAAAATCAGACAAGTCAAACACAGAGAAATCAACCCATCAACGGGCCACCAAGAAATACAACGATCCATGCTCTGACAGCCAATGAAAACCCGGGATCCATCAACAAATATTTAAAAGAGGTACAAATCGGTCTCGGAAAATACACAGCACTTGTCGACACCGGGAGCAGCGTTTGCACTATTCGAGCCAGCGCGGTAACTACAGAAGGTTTCCAAGTAAAACGCACCCCAAGCGAATTGCACGGTTTTGGCCAATCCAAAAACCCGGTCATCTCACCAGGGATCGTCGAGGAAACAATCCGCGTTGACAATGTCACCCCAACGCGAGTCCCGTTCCGGATCGTCCCCGATTATGTACAAGAGTGGGACGTCATCGTCGGCCGCACCTTTATTGACCTGCCAAATGTAGCCTACTACAAAATTGGAGAAAAACTTCAATTCCACGACCGACATGTGCTGGAAGAGTTCGCGGAAATTGACACAAATACACCCACAACAACGCTCAGCACGGTTGAACCCGAATTATTGATACCGGAGTCGATCAACTTCATAAAAATCGCTGCTGGAAACGAGAATTTGACGCTGCCTGTCATAAATTTAGACAACAAATCCCAAGCATTGGACACTGGAACATATCTAGACAAGCAAGTCATGGCACTCGAGGAAGTGGCGCCATCTGAACCACGGACGGAACCAATCAAAATGGAGGAGCTGAACATCGAGGACAGTTTGACCAACGACCAACTAGATTTAATGAATGAGTTCCGTTGTTGTGTCGCGAAAAACATTTTTGAACTAGGAAAAACGGATGTTATCGAGATGAATATAGTAGAGAAGCCCGAAAGCGTGCCCATATCGTGCAAACCGTATAAGGTTAATGCAAATGAACGCGAATCAATTCGGGAAATTGTAAGTGAATGGAAAAGAGCGGGAATCGTGCAAGAGACGAATTCACCCTACGCGAGCCCAGTCGTTTTAGTCAAGAAAAAGAGTGGGGAAAATCGATTAGTAATCGATTTTCGTAGGTTGAATGCTCAGACGCAACGCGTAAATTTTCCATTGCCAAACATGGATGAATTTTTGGAGTCATTACAAGGTGCTACGATTTTCGCCACTCTTAACCTTGCCAATGGTTATTTACAAATACCACTGTCGAAAGAAGCGCGAGAGAAAACCGCTTTTATCACGCCTGACGAGACGGGAGAATTTACTAGAGTAGTTTTTGGTTTAATGAATGCACCCTTTTATTTTACAAAATTGATGGAACAAGTTTTGGGTCCATTTCGTAATAAGATATTATTGTTCTACATGGATGACATTTTGGTTCCAGCACAAGGCTGGGAAGATTTGCTGCAAAAATTACGTTTGATCTTGGAGGCGTTAAGAAAAGCGGGTCTCACTTTGAAATTAAGTAAATGTTTTTTTGGGAAAGTGCGAGTTGATTTCCTTGGTTTTTCTCTCGGCGCTGATGGTATCAGACCAGGAAAAGATAAAATACGCGCGATCGAAGAATTTCCAAAACCGCGAAATGTGTATGAAGTACGAAGATTTCATGGCCTAGCGAGCTTTTTCCGGAGATTCGTGCCGGGTTTTGCGAAGATTATGACTCCGATAACTGAACTAACGCGAAAGGACGCTCCTTTTACATGGGGGGAGAAACAGGAAAAATCATTCGCGGAAGTCAAGAAAATCTTGATTTCAGAACCGGTCTTGGGGATTTATGACCCAAACGCGAAGATAACTGAGTTGCATTGCGATGCTAGCGCGGAGGGAATTGGCGGTATTCTTTTTCAGTCAAATTCAAGGAATGAATTGCACCCGATTTACGCAGTCTCGCGCAGGACTTCCGAAACAGAAAGAAAATATCATTCGAGCAAATTGGAGTTGATGGCCGTTGTATGGTCAACAGAAAGACTACGTTCATTTTTGTTACCGCTAGAATTCACAATCGTTACGGATTGTCAGGCGTTAGTTTATATGAACGCCCACAAGACGACGAATCCACAGATTGTTCGTTGGAGTGTCACTCTGTCTGAATACAATTTTAGAGTCCAGCATAATGCAGGGACTTCGATGAGACACGTAGATGCATTATCTCGTGCCCCAGTAGACGCCCTTGAAGAAGAGAGTTGTGAGAATGCCCAGATTTATCAGATCGTCACTCGAGATGACGAAATTCTACTTTACCAACAGAGTGACCCTGTTCTCAAAAGAATGATTGATATCCTGAAAAAGCCCGAACACGAGCGTACAAAAAGCGAACGTGGTCAAATTCATGATTTTAAGCTACGGCATGGCATTTTGTATCGAAAGAGCTGTGCGAACGGTCGAGAGAGACTTCTTTACGTGATTCCCAATGCGCTGAGAAAATCGATTGTTATAAAATATCACGACTTGTCCAGTCACTTGAGTCTGGATAAGACATTGGCACGCATTAGTCAATACTACTATTTTCCGAAAATGCGATCATACACCAAAAGGCACGTAGAACATTGCTTGGAGTGTATCTTGAACAAGAAACGCGGGGGCAGGCAAGCGGGGGAACTTCACCCCATTCCACCCGGATCGAGACCTTTTGCAGTAGTCCATGTGGATTATGTAGGTCCCTTTGTTCCGACAAGAGGAGGAAATAGATATATCATGGCAATTGTCGATACACTGACTAAGTACGTCACTCTTTTCGCTGTAAAAAGTGTCGATTTGGTCACAACCATAAATAGATTTGAGCGATTCATTGAAAAATTTGGTGCCCCACAGCGAATAATTAGTGACAGAGGAACAGGTTTCACATCAAATAGTTTCGAACAGTTTTGTTCAAGGCATGGAATAAGGCATACGTTGAACTCCTCACGTCACCCACAGGCAAATGGCCTGGTAGAGAGGGTGAATCAGACACTTGTTCCTCTGATGCGAGCGGTAGTTGAGGACAGAGATGGCGCTGATTGGGACAGAAAGTTGAAATACATTGAGCGAGATCTGAATTTGTCCGTAAGCAAGTCGACGGGATTTTCCCCGTACGAGGCATTATTCGGTTATGTACCAAGGTTCAATGATGGCGAAATGCGTAATTTGACTGTTCATTGTGAGGGATATCGATTGCCTGCAGAAATTCAGGACGAAGTCAGAATGAACATTCAAAGGGCGCAGGAAAAATACAAGGAGAATTACGATTCTCATAGATTGAAGAATGTGAAATACAACGTAGGGGATATTGTTTTTGTTAAAACCAACCCAACTGCGACGGGTGATAGCACGAAATTGCAAAGTGTGTATAAAGGACCATTTTTTGTAACAAGAGTTTTGCCTGGAGACACATATGAAATCGCGAAAGTTTCAGGCAGCCGAAAGGAAAAGGGAAGGATGACGGCGAGCGTTAGTCAACTGAAGATTTGGTGAGCGCGGGAATCGAACGATTGCGAAACAGAAAGTGACACTGATGATGAAAATCAGGACGATACGGAGGTTGTAAATATGAGTGACGAGCTGGAGACGAAATCATCCAAGGACGCTCAAGCGGAACCAAGGAGTTCGCGGAGGGAGAGACGAGCCCCTCGGCACCTATCCGATTACGCCCTTTAAGAAGTGGTCCATCTTGAGGGCCCAAGATGTTAATTAAGTTGACCGAATGTTGGCGATTATATATTTACTAATATTGTCAAAATAGGATTAAGAGAAAATGACATTTAGGCTAGAGAACACTAGAGAATAAGATGGAATACGATAGAATGATATAGAAGGAAATAGAAAGTTCTAGAACACGCTGGAACAGGGTAGCGGCATTAAGAAGCTACCAGATACTTCTAGAACAGTCTAGCTCCATACAAGGTTCCCCTATAAATAGTGCCGTCGACACTAGTAGTTCTGTTCAGTCGTGGTTCGAACACTGTCGAGTGCGCGTTAAGTTGGCAATCGGTTGTAGCCGAGAAAGTTACCGTGAGTGAGAGTGAGAAAGAAAAGAGAAAGGGTCGCAGCCATTTCTCAAGTGCAGTGATAAGTGCGCAAATTCAAATAGATTCAATTGTAATAGTTTAAAAAAAGATCCAAGTGAATAAATCTATCTTTCATATTTGTAATTTTCGGTGTTTCATTTCCTCTTGACCCAATTTAGCTTACCTTTTTTTTTAGCTTAGAAATTTTTTATATTATAAAATTGGATTGATTAATTTAAGTTGAATATTTGACATTTCTAAATATTGAAAAAAATATAAATAAATGGATCCTAGAATCGTAGAAAATCATATTTTATTATGACAGTTAATCAATTTGATAAACATTTGAAGAAATATATACTGATTAGTAGAATTTTCTTATTTTATTTTCAATTCACTCAAATAATTTCAGGAGCAAATTAAAATTGTTCGCAAAGAACTCAGATCACAAGATTTTTGGCATTTTTAAAATGCAGGATTTTTTTTAAGGCGAAATTTTTTATGGTAGAATAATAAATTATTGAATAAACATTAAATAATAATAATAAATATCAATAAATAATTCTTATTTTATTGCCATGACAGTTGATTAATTTTGTAAACAAATGTTGATTGTTTGCAGAAAAATCAAATCACAGAATTTTTCGTTGCTTTTAAAATTACACTCTACGCTCCACTATACGACGAGCTCGGGACCGAAACCTTTCGCCTATACGACGGTGAAAGGAGAATCTGCCTTACCCCTACCACCTAACCAACAGCAGAGTTGGGGGACCGCAGGGGACTGTTTCTCGTTCACACATGTAGGTCGGGTAGGGATTTCTGTGGCATCATAGCCCACGCAAAAGACTAGTCTGAACGAGTCCGGTCCTCGAACACTGCTAAATACTCTTTGTAATACTTCTGTGTATGTATTGAGTTCGTACATGGATTCTTCTGTTCATCCCCAGAATACCGTAAGTACCCGGATGATTGTATTAACTGTTGTTTATTGCAATATAACATGTTTTACACACTAAAATCTTCTTCAAAGATTTGTGACAAGGACAAAAAACTTTTACTTGCTGTTGATGACAATTGTCATGTCACAAATTTTTTCATTTGTGTGATAATTTTCATTGTATGTTAATAAATGCTCTATACTTGCGGAACAAATCGTTAAAAATTCTTCAAATCGTCGAAATAATTTGGTCTAACATAATTAACGATTTCCATAAAAATTTGCATTTCGTTTCACACTCGTCAATGTACAAAATAAATCACTGGTACTTCATACAGGGTGTCTCGTGGTCACCTAAAAATATTTAATCTGAAATTTTTTCGAATTTTTTCAGTCGAAAAATTTTCCGCCATTTTTCACAAAACTCAAAATCAACAAATGTAATCGAGTTTTAAGTTTCAACTAATCAGATTAGTTGAAATTTGAACTCAAATATCTCTTGTGATTTTGAGTTTTACGAAAAGTAGTGAAGGACTTTTCGACTTAGAAAAATATGGAGAAAATTACAGTATATTTTGATCTGTGGTAAACATCCGCGGAAAACATCCTTACTTGTCGGAAAAGCGCGTGGATTAGTTCAATTTCATTTCAAAATATTTCTGCTAATTTGAAGTTTTGCCAAAAATGACAGAGGACTTTTCGACTCAAAAAGATTAGAAAACCATTCAGTTAAAACATTGCCCGTCGATCGTAGGACACCGTGTATATTATGATTAGGGTTACCAGATGTCCTGGTTTTGCTTCAAAATGTCCTGGTATTCAGCGGAAGGCGGCTTCTGCTAAAAAAAAAGGTCTTCCGAAGCTGAAGACCTTTTTTTTTAAATCATATTAAGTTATTGACTTTTTTTTTAAAGAATTTTTTTCTGTCCTGATTTTTGACTCCGCCTATATGATACCCTAGTTATGATGTGCACTTTTTTCGTTACATAAATGACCATTCCTGACAAATTTATTGTTAACCATTTTCTAATAAAGAAAAATATCATACACAGGTACGGAAACGGAAGTCCTTGACAATTCAAGAGAAATTGAACATCATTCAAGAAATTGAAAATAGCAAGAAGAATTACCAGATCTCCGAAAAGTACAATCTTCCGCATTCTACGATTTCCACTATTTTGAAAAACAAAGAAACAATTAAAAAGAACTATCAATCGTTAGAAGAAAATGGTGGAAACACTAAAAAACAAAGGTTTGATGCGACCGAAAATGATGTCTTTGAGAAAATAGTTTACTCATGGTTTTGTCAAAAAAGATCTATTGGAGAACCTGTTTCCAGTACACTTTTGAAAGAAAAAGCAATTTTTTTTTATGAAACACTAAAAAGAAAGAAAAAATTACCTGAGAATAGTGTATGTTTCAAGGCTAGTGATGGATGGCTTGGAAAATTCAAAGAAAGACATTCCTTACGTACAATTCACGTCAAAGGGGAGAAAGCTTCAGCAGATTTTGAAGCGAGTGTGAACTTTGCAGACACATTGTAGAGTTTCATTATGGAAAACGAGTTCGACTTGGATGACTTATACAACGCCGATGAATCGGGATTATTTTATAGATATTTGCCTGACCGAACACTTGTTCTACCTCACGAAAAAGAAGTTTCTGGTTACAAACCAATGAAAGATCGCGTGACGATTCTTACTTGTTCAAACGCTACCGGAACTGACCGACTGCCTCTTTTGGTTATTTTGCGTTCGACTAAGCCGCGGTGTTTCAAAAATGTGAATAAATTACCTCTTCTGTATAAAGGGCAGAAAAAAACATGGATGGATAGTGCCTATTTTTGGGATTGGTACAAAAATTTTTTCATCCCACATATAACACAGCGGAAACCAAATGGCAGGTATGTTAAAATCGTGGTTAAAATAATTTTATTTATAGAGAAACTCTTTTTCTTCTTGGTCTATTTACTTGATTAGTATACAGGGTGTCTCAAATTCGCATATAAAAAATTGGAGACTCCTTGCAGAAATCTAAATAAATTTTTCTTTGTCATTTTCCAAAAAACTCAAACCAAACAAGATATTAAAATTTCAAGTTGAACCATGATTTCTTGAAACTAAATATGATGAGTTGCATTGGTTGTTATCTAGCTATTTTGAATTTTATTTCTCTTCGATTTTCAGATTTCTTTTGCTGCTTGACAATGCTCCTACTCATCCCAAAGCAGCAGAATTAAACGCACTTGACTCCAGGTGTCAAGTGATGTACCTCCCACCGAACGTTACCAGTTTGATTCAACCAATGGATCAAAATGTGATTTCAGCGACAAAGCGACATTACAAAAAAGGTCTCCTCAGGGTACTGCTGTCCAAGAACCATGCCACGAACATGGATGTGGTCACATTTTTGAAAAAGTGGTCTATCCTTAACTGTATGAGGATTCTTTAAGAAGCATGAGAGGCATTGTCACAAAGTACATTAGGAAATGCGTGGAAAAAAATTCTTCCAAACATGAAATCAAATTCTACAAATGTCCCTTCTTCAAACAACGACATTGTGAATTTACTTAACCGCATACCCGGGGTTGAACCGTGTTCTGCAAGAAATGTCGACCGATGGTTTCAAGAAGATGCAAATTTGCAAACTTGCAAACTGTTAAGCGACGAAGAAATTTTGAATTCTTGTGCAGAGCTACAACTACCCTTGCCCGAAGACACCGAGGACGACGTAGAAAATGAAGACAATGACGTCGATGGGAACGCCATAGAACAACCTGAATGTCCTGCCCCGTCTGACATTTATAACGCAACTAAACTACTTTTGACTTGGTCGCGCCACCATCCTGAGTTTTTTAGTGAAAATTCCTCAGTACTGTATAAAATGCGAGATTGTGCCTTCAAATGATGGAAAAATAGAGTATGGAAATTGCAAAAATAAAAACTCTTCAGATCGCAAATGTAATTTTCATTCTTGTAACGCTCCACGTCCACACTTTTCAAAAAAGATTTTGTAATGATTTCAAAAACTGTGTGATTTAAAATACTTCAGGAAAGTTTTAAAATTCTTAAGCGATAAAGTATTCAAAAATCTGAACATGATGAAAATTTGAAAAAATGTTTCGACGTCTAGAAATTATCAGTTTTTCCGTTGATTCAAAAACTCTGAAAAGTGTAAGCATTTTATAAAACTTCACAGCGTTAGAAATATTTTATATAAACGCTCACCCCCTCTACCTTGCACGAGTATGACATTATTCAGTTTACCTATTTTTACTATGTATTCATGAGATGTCTACCCAAATTTCAAATTCGAAACTTAATAAGACAGTTTTGCGATCCAAAACTTTAACATTTATGAATAAATGAATCCCAGATAACATTGGTGAATTCATATGGAGTCCATGTGGCGTCCTTGCGTGAATTCGTGAATTCATGTGGAAGCCACTTGCGTCCGCATAACGCGTCCATATGGCGTCCTTTCGTGAATCAGCACGAGTTTCGTTCCGATGCTAACGCGCATGCGTATTAGAAACGTTTTTGGCATAGTTTTTATTGGAATTTACTGAACCAAATTTTTTTTTTTTGCTGCATAATGAGAAAAAGGGAATCTATAACATTTGAATGCCTTATAAATGTTACTTGCATTTCACATCACGGCTATTTTCCTCATGGGAATATATAATATTGCAAAATAGCGAATCAAAATAATTATACAAATCATAATCGGATTGTTTTTTGTCATTGTAAATATTCGAAATTTCGGTCTTTTATTTCAATCTCCTTAAAATGCCTTTTACGAAAATTTATGAAAAATTTATATTTAAACAGTTTCCAACTTACTCCCTATTGGCAAAATATGATTTGTCTTTTGGCAATCCAAAATGAGTCAATGAATAGAAACATGCAAGGTCTAAAAATTAACAACAATGAATAATCGCCAAGGGAAATTCCATATTTACTGTGTTCTCCATTACAAAATACGAATCATCGATTTCGAGTGATAAATTATAACTGGCATAATATTTTTGTTTGCTATTGTTTAAGGTTCCATTTAACTTTGATAAGTTTGACTTGAGTTTTGATAAACAGGAATAAGGTTGTTCTAACGAAGCCTATCCTCTTGGTATTCAACGTTTATCTTACATATACGCAAGAAAGTACGTTTAATAATTATAAAAAAATCAAAGTTCCTCAAAATGCACCAAACACCGACGAAAACATGAAAAACTCCAAATGAAATCTCGTATTGCTTACATACACGCATATTGAAATTAATAAAAGTTAGTTGACGCAACAGTAATTTAGAAATGTGTTTATACTCATGAGTAAATTTTTATTTGATTTCAATAGAGTGTATGACTTACGATAAAAAATCGATTTAAATCATTTTGATGCATGGCTGTGAATAAAGAAGTTTATTAATGTTGCAAGACAATTACTAAACAAATATTGTAATTTTTTTTTGTAATTCTCAACAATGCGTGTATGTAAAAACCTTAACATAAAAAAAAATTTTTTTTGAGGGGGTTTTACACCTTGTAGGTCAATTTTTCACAAATTTACTAAGAGACCACTGTACAAGATTTCGTGTCAGGTATTTTTGCACTAAATTAAGAGTGACCATCTGTTCGTATTTTAACGGACATGTCTGTATTTCTTGTAACTACCTTATAATCCTACCATCGTTTCTAACACCTTCATGTAGTATTGTACACTGAATGCTTAAAAATGTATAAAATTAAAAATGAAGAGTTTCATAAACTTTTTAAAACTCAAAACAGATACTTACAAACGAATAATGTGATTCTTTTTCCGTAAAAATATGAAATTGAAACAATCCGGAATAGAAATTGGAGAGTTTCTCCTGGAATTTCCAAATTATCAAATTCTAATGAAACATTTTAGGAGTCAGTATTCAAAAAAATCAAGTCATCAAGAATGTATAAAATTTTTGTATTCAATTCAAAATTGAAAAAAAAAATGTTCGGAAAATATTAAGTAGAATTTTCTTACATTTAAATTTATATCAAGTTCTAATGGAAATATTTGAAAGATCGAAAAAATTGTAACTTGAAAGTTGCAAATTCACAACTAGTAAAATGCTGACCCAACTGAAAATGAAATTTTCATGTTAATCTGACGTCAGATCTGATATGAGATCTTATGTCTCACGTGAGATCTCATATGAGATCTGACTTTAGCTCTTAGCGGCCAATTGCTTATGTCAGATCTCATGACAGCAATTGGCCGCTGAGAACAGGTGTCAGATCTCATATCAGATCTGATGTGAGATTAACATGAGAATTTCATTTTCAGTAGGGGAGTTTCAAACATTTCAATCAAGAATTTGTAGAAAAATATAATTTTATAAGTCTTTAAGAAATGAATGTAGTGATCTTAGAATTTCCAAGCTCCAAAGAATGAATATTGTCAATTGGTGTTTAAAAAATTTAACCATAATTAATTCAGGTCAATGATTTTGGCAATGTGAAAATATTTATATCTGTGCAACCTTCTGTGTTGAGATCACAAAATCTTGATATTTCTAATTTTGAATTTTATGCAAATAACAGTTGCTAATGCAGGTTCGATAATTATGACTTAAAATTTTGAAATCTCTAAATGCAAAAAATTGAAGATTTAGTTTGCAAATCTATTGTTGAATACGTATGCAGTCTGAAAAAAGAATGATTTAATAACTGGTTATTTTGTAAAATATTGCATTTAATTGTAAAAGTGAATTTTATTTGATTGAATTTTCACGATTATATTATAAAGATTTGTATTCCTGATGAGGAATACAAAAAAATATCTCAAAGGCTTGATATAATACATTAAAATTGTAAGGAAGAAAACGATTTGAGTTTTACTTACTGACGAGGATCGTTTGTTATGAAATCATGATGTATGTTACGGAGCATTAGGATAAGAAAATTTTCAAATAATATTTTACATAACTAGGACTTGAATTTTATATTCACTCGAGTGATTGTAAATATTGAATAAAAGTCCTAGTTACGTACGATATTTTATGTACCAAGGGCTGGAAAACGAGTTTAAAGATTTCGAACTGGACGAGAAACGAGTTTTCTATGCCAGAGGTACATTAGATCTATTTTTCAAAACCTACTAAGTGTAAAATCCCTTGAACTGCGTACCAACAGAGCATTAAACTATAATATATAAACTACGATGTTTGAAAGTACTTATTTCTAATCACTACAACTATCGTCAGCGGAATAGTGATGCTGCTCACTATCCAAATTTTGATCCAACTGCATGGCTTCCTCACGCAGCTTGTTGAGGGTTTCTATTTTTTTTTTATCGACTACTTTCGATTTTTTGTTGAAGCGTTGTTTGATCGCTTTAAGAACCGCCGCCATTTCGGATTTGAAAAAAGTTTCGTTGATGTCCTCTCGAATGGTTTGACATCGCTTCGCCGCTTCTGTAAGAGTATTTTGCAGTTATTTATCCAGCTTAAAATTTGAAGAAAAAATTTTGAAAAGAAAATGATTATCAAATTACAATGAAGTGTAAAACCACTTATCCGGTTTCACAGAGTGATATTCGAATATTCACAAATTTGAGCATTTACAATTGGATGATGTGATATCGTATATTTATTGTTGATGTTTGTAATAAAAATTCACAAAAAATGTATCACACTTGCTTAGTGTATTTTGATGCAGTTTACTGTTGAAGCATTTAACGAAAAAAATGAAAAGACTACCGATAATTTTGTTTGTTTCGAAAACAAAATGCCATCACCGAGAGTTAGGTACACACTTTTCTATACAACTGAAAATGTCAAAATATAAAGAATTCAGACATAAATTACTCACCAAAAATTGTTCGAGCAAGTTTGGTTTTTTCAAAACATATGCTGTCCCCTGAGTCTGTCATTGTAAATTTTGAGACCATTTCATCAGTCATTGCTTTCTCCATCGCCAAATAAATGAGGTTCCTTACTTTAATCGACCCTGTGTCTTTCAAGTATATGAAGTGTAATATAAAGAAAAATTTATTTTGAAATTAGTATTCAACACCATGCATGTATTCAAAGTAATGTCGAATACACTTAATTCACATAAATGCGCCTTTTTGATATGTAGACAATAATTACCAATTTTCACGAATCTCACGATTATTTTCAACATCCTTAAATTCATCAATGTGTTTCATGGGAAATTCTGCAATATCGCATCCAATTGAAATATTGAATTTTTGGTCGTTGTACTCCATGACTCCTTTGATTTCGAAAGTCAACTTTTGTATTGAGTTGATTATTTCTGTGTTTTGACCCACGAGAACTTCGCATGTATTTTTCATTGTTTCATAATAAGCTCTGAAAGTAGTTTGATTGATTATTGAAGGTAAATTGTTAATTGGCATTCTACTATTTTGGGCATCATCAAAGTGACCCCAGGTCAGAATTTTGAGTCACAGCAAAGAAGCAAAAATTGAATGTATTTAAACGAAAGGAATCTGAACAATCTAAATGATCTGATAACCTATACTCTATTTCCTTTTTTGGAATTCTATACTTTGTAAAATCACAATGTTTATAGTGTATGCACTCACGAAATCATGGTAGACATTGTCGCAAGTAGAGAAAAAATTTCTGAGTGCTGATTTTTTGTGAGATTATCGGCCTTTTCGATTTCGATGTCAGGGAGTGAATCCTCGAGCTCATTGTCAGTGAAATACCGGGGAAGATTAAATTCACTGTCATACAATCTGAGAACAAACAACATCCCAAATACACTTATAGAAAAGAGTTCGTTTTTCCATGCCAAACTTTGCTGACACTTAAAATTTCTACACTTCGTTGACTTTGATATGAATTAAGCAAAGTTTAGAACAGTTTGGTTTTCATACTTCTGTTTACAAATACAGTAGCACAAAAAAAGTTTGCCGAATTTAATGTTGTGATAAATCGTGTTTTTTTTTTAATAATCGCGTTTGGGCAATGAAGTAAGGGAAATAATAAATCATCATCTTCTAATTCAAAAAACGAATCTAATTGAAAATAAGCTTTTGTAATTTATGCTTCAAGCTTTTTTGTACTTGTTCACATTTTTATATTTTTGTTAGAAATACTTACTATTCTATTACAGGACGTCCTGCACAGCTAGATTTTTCGGAATTCTCAGGAGCTTTCTTCTTTGTATTCAAGTTAGGTTTTTTTGATGCAGAAGGTTCATCAGCAAAGGCCGTCTGTTTACGTTTCATTGAAATATTTTTCGTTGTTTCTTCGATCTCTCTGTCAACATTTATTACAGACTCTTTGTACGCAACGTCGCTTTGTGGTAAAACAATGGGCTTTGTTGCAAGGGTGGGTTTTTTTTTCTTTTGCATTTCAACAATTTTTCGTAGGGCTTCGATCTTTTCATAAATTGATACGTCTTTTGGCGTTTGTTTACGACCTACATCGTCGTATGTCTCACTCGAGGATGAAGCGTAGGGCAGCTTTGGTTTGAAAATTTTTCGGCCGCTGATGCTACTGATTTCAATAGTTTTTCTGTTTGTTGCCGAATTCTCCATTTTGTTGTGCCTGCGATCAAAGGCTCTTTTACAGAATTTCATAACGGTTAAATTTACGTTTACGTTACCAAAATAAAAAAAAATTCGCACACCAAACAAAATCTATGCTCATACAACAGTGAGCTTTTCATTCGTTGTATAAATTTAAAAAAAACCATTGTAGGTCTGATGTACATCTTAGTTTAACCTTTTAAGTTTTGCATAAATAAGTTCAGTCTCTCAGCCACAAGTGAATCACATTGGTCACTAAATAAAAAACTCTACAAAGCCTCACTTTTTACAAATGTACAATTTTCGATCACACATTTTCATCGAGTTATTGTTACTCAAGTGTGAAGCTTTTAAAGGTCAAGAAACGTAGTGCGTCGCTTTGCGGAATCGTTATTGATTTTCTAATAAAGCTACGCCTAAGATTAACATCACACTGAGAAAAATAAATACCTGTTGTACCCATTCTAATGGGTATGTAACACATAAATAACCTAAACATTTTTTGCGGATGCAGCACCCTCACTTATAAGCAAAAATCGTCCATTCGAACAGTTGAAACGCCCATTAATATCTATCCTTGTAAGACAGGCTATAACAACCCTGCTTAACATCAAGATGTACAGACGAGCTTTTTAATACTTTTTTAATGCAAACTTCTATGATTAATTAGATTTTTTTTTGAGGACCACAACAGCAAATGTATCGAAAGCTTCATATAAAGCTGAAGATTTTTTTAGGATATTATTTTCCCTATTAAGTTTTAAATGTAATCATACGATGTCAAAATTATAAACAACAGCATCGTACAGGTATTTTACAGATTAGGCATGACGAAAGGCGTAATCATTGAAACACATATGTACTCTCCAACGACAATTCGTTCTTCCGCACCCTCGACACTACTAAACTTTGGCATTCTAAAAGACTTTTTTGCTATTTCTCGCATTAAAACTGCAGTGAGCTCCTCTGAAAGTCTACAACAATGAAATACTCCAATATCTTCAGAAGTGTACCCTACATCGTAAACTGATGAGATACTTCGAAACTTGTTGACAACGATGAAGAAATCATTGCGAGTTCGAACAATATTACGGATTATGCATATTTCTCCAGTACGCAAAATGCAGCAGTTGTCCTTTTGAGACTTCGAAAAGTAGATTTGGCCTATTTTGATGTTTTCAAATTGTTGACACTCGTTGGCTGCGAAATTTTTTGGCAATAGTCCAGCAAAATGAAGACGTTTTGGCACAATGTGTAAGTCGTTATCAGGAACGTAAACCAGGTCTTGTTTTTCCTTGATTCTTTTGTAAAACTGTTGGCACGGGTGCTCGGGTTTCCTAGTCGATTCATTACGAATATGAGACATTTCGTTTTCGTAGTAGAATGCACTATAAGACTCGAACGACCCAAATTTTCTGACATCCTCGCGAATGTGCAATAGCCCATGAACATTTAAGACCATAAATTGTTCTCCGTGCAATGTCTCGCAGAGACTCACGTAAGCTTTCAGTGCAGCTTCACAAAAATTAAGAACATCTTCAGGTGGATTTTCCTTGCTCAGCGAACGAATACACGAGTGTAACAACATGATGTGACGATAGTACTTGTCTTCGATAACGTTCTTCAATAAAACTGGGGAAATGTATAAAAGGAACTGCCTGAACTTAGTTGCCTTGAAACGGTAAAACTTTGTCAATTTTCTCGGAGGTCGATTAAAGTCGACGGGGCAGAATTCTCGAATAATATCAACCCTGGCGTCAAGAATTTCTAGTTTACGAGCATTTAATCGACGAAAACCACACGCACCTTGAATGTGAACCTCTAGTAACTTTTTTGTATTACCAAGGTAAACCAAATGCATCCCTTCAAATGGAACCCCTGACACTAACGGCAAAATTGAATCTAATGGACTTCGCCCTTTATGATGATCATCATCAATGAGTTGGCAGTACTCTGCGTCTGTTCTGGGTTCATGGTCGATGCCAAGGAAAGTCATAGTGCGTTCAAAACCAGCGACGCGACAGCGATGTCCTATTACCTAGCATTTAGAGCAGGGATGGGCAGAATTATGACCGTAATGGTTGAGTGCCTAAGATCTAGCAGGAGTGTCAGCGATAAAACCTCGAACTTTTAGTCGAATTTCTCTCTCTCTAACAACAATACCACCTCGATTCCTTATATGCTCGAACTCTGTGACAAAAGCGTCGAAAAATTCGAAGACGTCTATTGGTTTTGAAGAACCGACGTACAGACCAAAGGTTGCAGGCCGTTGGTTAGATAGATGTAAATATTCACCCCCTGCGATTCGTTGTATGAGGTTCCTTACAACTACTGTTGGAGTCTGCAAAAGTGTGCGTGAATCTTTTGGTAAATAATGAAAATTAGATGGAAAATCTCGTAATGTACTCAATATTACCTTCTGCTGCGTGTGTTTCAAGTTTGCAGTTGAAAAAGCATTTTTTAAAGCCCATCTGCCTACTGCAGTTACATCTAATCCCTGCAAGTCATTCGCGTTATCGTTTACAGGTTGTACGTTATTTATCTCTTCGATTCCATTGTTGTAAATGTTATTATTATCGATATTATTGTGGAGTTCAGCCCCAGCATCGACAGGAATGCGTTGCATTTCATCAGCGTGTTCTGCGTTTTGTGCAAAAACGTCGCCATTTTCTGAATACTGTGAATGATTCGACTGTGAACTTTCGGAATGCTGCGATGCTTGCTCAACGAGAAAATCCTCATCCGACGAATCGTCTGCTAGACGTTCCAGGTTTCGTCGATTAGATATGATCGACAGACGGTGCGATCTTCGCCTTTCTGACAGTTGTGCTAACGCTTTCATTTTGTGAGCCATTGTGCATACTTCAATTCTGTCAACACAACGTTACGTGTTTTGTTTAAAAATGATCTGAACGGCTGAATTTAAAACTTGGAAAGTTGTACTTCCTTTCAGAAGACCTAAGTTATTTTACTTGAGAATAAGAATCGGCTAAAAAACTTGCTCGGGTACGTGACCTTTATTTCAAAAATCGTTAACCTGTTCTTTGCCTTTAAAAGCCAGAAAGAAAATGTCTTGCAGATAAAATTCGTTCCAAGAATTAGAAGATTTTTATACCTGTGGATCATTTTACCTGATCCTTATCTGGGGTTTCCAATTCAAACCATTTGTCTGAATGTATCTTTGTTGGCCTAGACGGAAGACCTCGTATATTCATTCCTGATGAAGTTAGTTACTTCTTGATGGGACTTATTACAATAGGAAAGGTGGTTTTTCAGTCATCCATTAATTTTTCATGATATACGCTACTTTAATGTGATCTCTAAAAAAATAATGAACTTACAAAATACGATTCTTTAAATTCCCGATAACTGATCCCTCAGAGTTAAAGAGGTATAATAATTAACTCCTCCTTTTTTTCATCTTTCTTTTCTCTATATTTCGGCGAGAAATTTCAGCCCTCTTAACTATAAGAACAATTTTATTTGTAGTGTGTAAAACTGTTCTGATGGTTACAGTTCTGTTTTATATCTCCTGAAGAGGGCTGGAATTTCTGGCCGAAATATAGAGAAAAGAAAGATGAGCAAAAAGGGGAGTTAATTATAACCTATAAAAAAACTCTCAAAAAGTGAAAAAAAAAAAACGTTTGGCGGCTTTCCAGGTCAAGACCTTTATATTTTTAAATTGTTTAGTAACAAAAACTAGTAATACCACAATGACAGGCTTCCATTAACGTTTAAAATTGACAATTTTCGTTAAAGAATGATGATGTTTAAAAATTATAATAAAAAGCTAATACAAAATAAAGTTCTGAAATATATGACGCAAAAAATAAAAACTCCTTCGCAAATCGCTATCGATGTAACTACTATTCTGTTCATATTAAGTTAATGTCTAAGCGACATTCATTGTCCCTCGTAGGTACATTCGTTTTAGCTGCAAACGATGTAGGGAGTTTTTACATGGTGTCATCAGTGTCATGTGACAGAAGAAGTATTACATTAGAACTTAGCAGAAAAGTTCAAAAAAGGCGATTGGCGGAGGAGTTTTTATTTTTTGCGTCATATATTTCAGAACTTTATTTTGTATTAGCTTTTTATCATAATTTTTAAACATAATCATTTTTTAACGAAAATTGTCAATTTCAAACGTTAATGGAAGCCTGTCATTGTTGTATTACTAGTTTTTGTTACTAAGCAATTTAAAAATATAAAGGCCTTGACCTGGAAAGCTGCAAAACGTTTTTTTCACTTTTTAAAAGTTTTTTTACAGGGATATCAGTTGATTTTGTAAAAATACAAAATTTTTTCAATGATTTTTACTGTCGCTTTGTTTTCAATGATAAAAATGTAAGGTATATGCGAATATGACGGAAAGAAAATCGAAAACTTCAGGGTTTATCTAAGAAAAATTTACATGGCTACTATCAGAATTTATTTACCAGGTGTACTCCTAAGTAATTTCCGGTTTTTTCAATGGATGGCGTTCTGTTTTGTACCGCTGTTGGTAACACATACCATATGTCATTTTGTTCAGTCATATCGAGTGCTTGAACTGCGTTGACATTTTCTCGAAAAAATCTTCCAGTAAGTTTTTATTGCGCTTCAAAAATGTCGAATTTTGTACCGAATTTTGAGCATATGCGCCATGCATTGCTTTTCATATTCAAGCAGGGGAAAAAAGTGTCCGAGAGCCACTGTGCGCTTGTGGAAGTTTATGGTGATCGTGCATTAACACTTCGAACATGTGAAACGTGGTTTCGACGGTTCAAAAATGGAGATTTCGACCTGAACGACGCCGCACGCTCCGGCAAGCGAAAATCGTTCGATGACGCCGAATTGCAAGCATTATTAGATGAAGACAACACGCAAACGCAACGACAGCTTGCAGATGCTTGGGAGTTCAACAGCAAGCAATTTCCAAACGTCCGTGAGCCATGGGAAAAATTCAGAAGTGTGGAAAGTGGGTGCCCCATGAACTGACCGAGAGACAAATGGAGAATCGAAAAGTGACCTGTGAAATGCTGCTTCAACAATACAAAAGAAAGTCTTTCCTGCATCGTATTGTTACTGGTAATGAAAAGTGGATTTTCCTGGAGAACCCTAAGCGCAACAAATCGTGGGTGAGTCCAGGTGAAGCATCGACATCGACGGCACGGCCAAATCGTTACGGTCGGAAGGTCATGCTGTGTGTGTGGTGGGACCAGTCCGGTGTTATATACTTTGAACTGCTGAAACCTGGTAAAACTGTGAATGCCGTTCGCTACAAACAGCAAATGAAAGATTTGAGCCGAGCCATTGTGGAAAACCGACCAGAATATCAACAACGACAGAAGAAGGTGATTTTGCTCCACGACAATGCGCCGTCGCATAAGTCGAAAGTCGTTCGTGACACGCTGGAAAGGCTCAAGTGGGAAGTGCTTGATCATGCGGCTTACTCACCAGACCTGGCGCCATCCGACTACCACCTCTTTGCCTCGTTGGGCCACGCCCTTTCTGAGCAGCGCTTCGACTCGTACGAAAATGTACAAAAATGGCTCACCGAGTGGTTCACCTCCAAAGGCAATGATTTTTACTGGCGTGGTATCCACAATTTACTAGAAAGGTGGGAAAAATGTGTAGAAAGCGATGGAAAATACTTTGAATAAAATAAAGGTTACGGTTTTTTTTGGAATTATGTGTTTTATTTGCAAAAAAACCGGAAATTAATTAGGAGTACACCTGGTAATTATACATATCACTTAGGTTCAGGTATTACTTTATGTAAAGAAACTCTGTAATTAAAGGATTTATTTTAAACTTTAGGAGTATTTCAACATTCACGATCTTTGTTATACCTTTTTTCATTGTATATTTTTCCAATAAAATTAAACAAATAGTTAGTCTATAAGAAAGTTTCAATACAGAATAAAAAAAGAAATTATTAGTACTAAAATCTCTTTTTCCATGATTTGAACCCGGTTGATTTAGACAGTAACTGACTAATACTGTAACCGTGTCGCCAATCTGTCATTGTGTATGCTATGAGGGTCGTTATTATTAATTTAGTATTTTTTTAGATTTTTGGTTTGATTCAAAAATACGATGTTTATCATAACCTAAAACATTTTTAAAAAATTTTTATGACTCTTATCAGTGCTATGTTCGATTTTTTGAGAAGCCTGTTTCTTGGAATAAGGGAAATAAAGAAAAAATTTCAAGACTTCATTCACTCCAGAGGTCAAAAATATCATAACTAATTGAATTTCATTTAATATCCGAATCAAATGAATTTACAGATTGATAATAAATAAAAAATTATTTAATCAATACGATCTTTATTAACTTATATAAGTAAGTTATTTTATTCTTAGCTGATTTTTTATTGTAAATGGTTCAATAATGTTTATATAAATCTATCACATCAAAAAAAAAAAAAAAATTGTATTTTTAAAATTTCTAATTATTCTAATAAATATTGTGCATAATATTTGATGCATTGAGATTATTGTGTTAGATTATAATTCTGTACAAATGTTTGGTGTTCAAAAATTGGTTTTAATCTTAAAACAATACATGTAATTTTAAATAACGTTCTTTATCTAAAAGTCGAACACAAATTTTTGAATTCATATTGTATACAAATTATCATTCAATTTCGATATTTTGGTGATGAATTTCATATATATGTATCAATTATATGTAATAATTTGGGAAAATATTATCCAAAAATAAGACAGTTTTTCTATAGATTGATATGAATTTCGAAATTGATAATATTTGATAAAAAAAACCTATAGTAACTTAGGTTTTATTGATAAACTTTTTATACAACGCAGGGTAAAAAAGTGTATTTTTTTGTCCTGCTCTCGCAAGACAAATCACTTTTTTACCCTTTGTTGTATAAAATATAGTACGTACCTTGGACAGAAATTTTTTATTTACGAGTGTGAAGTTTGTAGACCGAGGCGAAGCCTCGGTCTACAAACTTCACACTCGTAAATAAAATATTTATGTTCTAGGTACGTAATACACTATTATGAAACCTCTTATAAAATTTCCGGTTTTTTGAAAAATTCCGCTTTTGTTTTTAAAGTGACTTCATAAAATTCCGCCTTTCTTTTCTGAAGTGACTTTACAATAGGAGCATCGTTTTATTGGGTTCTTATAATTTTTTATGAAGTCATTTTTGAAAACTACAATTTGTATTAACGACATTTTATAAAGAATTTTATAGAATGATTTCATTAAAACTAATGAAAATATTTAAAAAAAATTTTCTCTTTATGAAAAATAATTAATGCAAAATGCGGAGTTTTATGAAAAAGATCGATATTTTATGATAAGTTTTAAAAAAGTTAGTACATATCTAACGACGCGACGGTCGAAATCCGCCCGGATTGCGAAACATAGATATGGATACTGATCTTGTACTGCAGCCTACACTTCTCCCACTTGTTATTTGTTTTTTACCGTGAGAGTCACATTGATGCGCATTGTTGTGAGGGTTGTGGATGTGGCTCGCTTCTGAATTACTGTTCATTCGAGCAGACACGGCAATGTTCGAGACTAATAATAAGTATATATACGCGGTTCAACTCGGTTTGAATCGCGCGCGCTAGCACAAACCGCACAAACTTTGACAGCTGCGCGAGGAACAGCGCCTCTGTCGGAATTGTGCCCTCAACGGAACGGTCACTCTCGAACCAATCAGCGTAGATGATCCCCGGGCCTCATGGCGGCCATATTTTTAGCGCGAACGCCATTGGGCAATACTTGTGAAACAAGAACACGCAT
The DNA here is from genome assembly GCA_028476575.1 of Platygaster robiniae. NCBI lineage: Eukaryota > Metazoa > Arthropoda > Insecta > Hymenoptera > Platygastridae > Platygaster > Platygaster robiniae. The sequence continues at coordinate 31,548,087 of CM052019.1, forward strand.
TGGCTACGCACTTATTTACCCATGCAACTGCTAATAACTGGAGTAAAGTATCCGGTCTCTTTTACTTTGACAGTACCTGAAAACCCGTCAAAGTAATTCGACCGAATTTACTGATACCTCTTTGGCTCTGAGGGATCAGTTATCGGGAATTTGAAACATATGAACAAGGAGCAACAGATTGGTTTTAAACTTTTAGGTCCAAAATGTCGTCATACAAAATTTGCGCAAATGAACCCCAAAATACAAACTACAAAATACAACTTTCCGAGTTGTTAATTCAGCCGTTCAATTGTATCGCAAAGTGATGCGTTGCGACTTCCAAGTCAGAATAATGTTGATAAGTAGGGGAGACCTTGGCTAGTTGGTGGGATTTATGTTTTAGAATTTTTTGCGTTTCATTAGTTTTTGTTTGGAACTTTGGCAATAGATCATATAAGAAAGTATATGGCTACATTTAGGAATCTTTCCTCAACATTCATTCCATTATTGTCAGTTCTACAGAAGTCAGTTCTTACAATTGCATTTATGATTTTTTGTTACATTTTTCAAATTCAAATTTGAAAAAGTTATTTAAGTTTCGACGAAACACTGACATTGTATACAAATTTTGAATTTTGGTGCAAAATTTTATCATTGTTCGTCTTATTTTCGAATATAGAACACACTTGCTCACATTGCTGGAGAAAATCCAAAATACGTTAAATTTTTTAAATTTTTCTACTTATCTCCAGATGTTTTCTTTGCTTGACCTTGCGATGTCACACGTGCCTTCAGATTAATAATGGCCCATTTTCGACATACGCATAAGCAACTCAATGTCACCATAAAACCATGATAAAAACCATATACAAAGATGACATTAAATATTTCAATATCAAATGTTTCATTATAAATTAACATCATCGATCAATTTATTATTCCTAGTAACATAAATAAATTATTATATTGATATTAAAATTTTTGATATTATCAGTAGGTATTATTGCACGTACATACTTAAAAAATTTATAAATGATATCATTTAAAATCGTTTTTTTGACTATGATAATAAAATAATGATAATTCAATAGCTCAAAAGATTATTAATTCAATATTTTAATTAACAGGGCATCGACGTGTAAGCTGGAGAAAAGTGCCCCGAAAACAAACTGGTAGATGATGGTAAAAACTTTGTGGTTGAAAAATAAAATTTTTTCAAGCATTTTTCCAGATCTCGATATGGTCAACCATAGGCGTAGCAGTGAAATATGTACTTTTTCTTATTTTAATGCCATTCTTGCACATATTCAGATAAAAATCCGAAAAAAAAAAACAGAAAATTACATAAAATTTGGTTCTATTCGGAAACAATTTTTTTTTAATTTTCGAAAAAAAATTTTAGAAATTACTCTCAGTATACAAATGTTAATATCCTTGATCAAACATAGCAGAATCACATTATTAGAAAGAATAAAAACTTTACTTCACTTTTTATTGTTACAAATTTTGAAGTTAAAAATTTTTCTAAAATTTTTTCTAGAGTAGAAAAAAATTGTTATTTAAATTTACTACTAAAAATACATATCAAGTACAGAAGCCAAAATTTAAATAATTATAATGCGACAAGAAAGTTTTTAAATTATTTAATAACAAAAATTTAGCAATCTATTTCCACAAAAGTCATTTTATTATTTTATTATGATCCAAAAATGTAAGTACACAAGCAAAGTAAGAAATAGACGCATATTAAAATTTCTAAAAAGTCAAAAGAGAGTTTCTTTTTTTTTTAATTCATTTCATTTATATATTAGGTAAGGTAAAAATAGTCAACGAATTTTTCCTAGGGGATGTATCTTATTTTTCTCTACACTGTAGAAAAAATTTCGGTACATTTTCCATAAAAGTATGGAAGTTTTTAAGTTATATCCTGCATGAAATCATTCCCATTGATTTCTCTGTTTAGAGATTTCGAACTCGACGCGAAATGAGTTTTTTTATGCCAGAAGTACACTGAAACCTCTTTTATATGCTCTTTCTCTTTCTCACTCTACTCTCAGTTATATCCAAAAAATCTATTGAAACCGAAGATATAACTGAGAGTAGAGTGAGAAAGAGAGAGAGCATATAAAAGAGGTTTCGAGGTAAATAAAATTTTTTTATGCACTCCAGGGTGTAGAACATGTGTTTTACACCCTAGGGAATTACTTCAAACGTGTTTTACTTCCTGTAGGGCATAAAATATACTATGCACCTCGGACAATAAAACATTTATGCCCTAGGTACATAATATACTATATTTCTTAGTAGTTCATGAATCATTAGTAGCTGAGTAACAATTTTTTTGATTTCAAAATATTTGTTCATGGCTCCGAATATTAATTTTGTTCATTATAACTAATTTTTTCATGACTCTGAGTTAAATTAAAATTTTTCAAATAATTTGTAGTTTATTATTATTTCAATCCTAAGGATTTTGAAATCATTTTTTTAAGTCACTGATAAACTTTTTTTTTTAATTAATTTTTTCTGATATATTTGATATGCAAATTTTTATAGTTAGATTTTCAATTAAAAATCTCACTTTGAGAAAAACAAAAAAAATATACAAGTTCTTAATAGTTAATGAACCTTCTAATAATTCTAGTAATTCCAAAATATTTTTTCACGACCCTATTCAATTCGATGTTTTCAATATTCCGTAATTTGTTAAAATTTTTAACCGTTCTAATTTTAAAATCACTCGAAACACATTGGTACACTTTTTATATAAAATTAATTTTTCACAATATGATCGATTAAAACATTCTTATTTTAAAACATAAATTAGGACATCTTGCTCCAAAATACAACATTTCTTTATTACTAATCCAGGGTGTATACCAAAATCTATTGCTAAAATTCCCTGAATTTTTCCTTAATTCCTTGAATTTTTTCCTAACTTCAAAGTAAGTGATTATTAGTGTAACAATGCGACATACAAATTTCCAATAACTTTTTTAAAAAGGCAAGAACAGAGGAGTCAAAGTAATTAAAATTACGTAGTCAACTTAGGAATTTATTCGTCAGTGGCGGTCCCCCAAGAGCAAGATACGAGATCCTATTTTTATTGACAATGCGCCTTGTAAAAGAAGAATCAGCAGCCTGATTTTTGATACTCCCCCCCCCCCCAAGGAATCTTTTCTGGAACTGCCACTGATTTCCTGGACCTATTTATTTATTGGAAAAAATTCCCTGACCATGGTCTAAATTTCCTGACAATCCCCTGACCAAAATTGATTCCCTGACTTTCCTTGGCTGGGAGATACCCTGTTATAGCTAAAAAATTAATCATGTTTTGGACGGGAATGCGCAGATACGGCCGGGAAAGAACGGATGAGAAAAGGTGGAAATGGCGCGTAATAAATAAACACTTCCGCGATTTTCACTGCCAAAATATGTAATACTTACTTCCTTGGCCAAGGTCGCACAAAAAAAACAAGCGGTGTCTGCAGGTGACTGGCAGTTTTGCGCGCGGGATGACGGAGATCAACTGATCAACGGGGATGATTGTTTTGTGGGCAAATGATGCAGCAGCGAGTTTACGTTTGATTACTCTTACAAGAACAATAACAACGATAACAACGATAACAACGGCCCAATTGCAGTGGGGAAAAAAATATGCCGCTGTTTATTTCTACGGTGTACGCTGTATGACAATTTGTGATGTACCATACATGGCGCGAAAAAGATGCCAAACAATGCCAAACGCGCGCGCATTTACAAAATCATCGCGCGCATGCGCGGCACGAATTTGAAGGATGCCGTTTGGCGTCCATTTAGAGGCAACACGTGAATTCATGAGAGAATTCATGTGGAAGCATTATGCGAAAACTCGTTAATTTTTTGCCTATGTGAATTTTTATGGAATCCAAATGGCAGAAAACTGTGAATTATTCACGCGTGAATTTTCGTGAAATTCACCAATGTTATCTGGGATGCTTTGAATTCAATGAAATTTTTTATTAACCGATCTCATGTTTTAATAAAATAGTTTTGAATGTATAAGGGTCTAAGAATTCTAGATTTTACATAATGAATAGTTTTTGATTGGTTATTGATCATTCCATTTTTTAAGTACGACATATCTAATTTATGTTACTTCAGAACTAAACAATATTCAAAAAGAAGTTATTTTTTCATAGAAAATTGCTTTATTATTAGAATACTTGTATCTTGAACCTTTTTTGAAAAACTTGACATATGTCTTGTAATTTTGATCCTTAAAAAACAACTTACAAGAAAATGAAATTTCCTATAAGAAGTATATTTCTCAAGAAGTAACCTTAGAAAAATCTTTTGCCAATTCAGTTTAAAAAGTAATTCAGTTCCAGAAAAATTCAATTTCTTACAAATTAACCGTAAAAGAACTTTATAAAAAACTCAATTTTGTCTTATCGAGCTTTTTCTTTGAATTTTTTATGAGAAATTTTAAATTTCTGCAAAGATTTTATAAAGCAATTTTATAATCAGTTGAATCCCTATAAGATTTTTATAATGTGACTTTATAAGAAATAAAATTCTCATGAACAATTTCAATTTCTGATGAGGTGTTTACAAGGGAACGATTTCAATTTTCGAAATCGCAGATTTACCACATTTTTTTCATCATAAAATTGAACTAATACAAAATCCAGGATTATTATACTCCGATAATATACAAGTTTAAAATTCTTAGAAGTTCTGGTGTTCACGAATTTCGAAATGTTCGGCAGTATGTGCGGCTTGACCTTGACGCGCGGGGTCGTTTGCTTCGGGGTCGTTCACATATTACGTAAGGCGATTAAACGAGGACAAGAATATGATTTAAGATAAGTAAGACAAAGACACCAACAGAAAAAAGCGTTACGTAATATGTGAACGACCCCTTCCCACGCGGACTTCAACCGAAATAGAGGGGATACGAGTGGGGAACTTTCACGTCGTATAAGCGAGCGGAATGCCGTCGTATAGCAGAGCGGTCGTATAGTAGAAGGTCGTATAGTGGAGCGTAGAGTATAGTGACTTTTTTCATGTAAGGATTGGTAAAGATTGATTTTTAATTAACAGTGAAATCAAGTAATAATACTCTAAGATGTTTATATGATATTTTTCATTTTTTTTCTGTAAACCAAACTTTGGTTTATTGCGAAATGTAGAATATTTTAGTACTCTATTATTTTACAGTGATACATATTACATTATATTGTGTTGTGAATGTATCTTTTTAAGAGAGTATGCTTGAGAAATCGTCTTTTTAATGGGCTTAAGACAAATTTTTTTTATTTCAAGAGTTGTCTCACATTATTCTGCATGCAGATATTTACAAGATGTCAACAAGATTTCAAAATTTTGTTAAGTAAAAAACCTTGTAATATAGAATGCCAAAGTGAAGTTAAAAGTAATTTCTTTTATTTCCGTACAAGTATAACAAACTTCCTATAAAAATTCAGAAGTGCTATAAAATTTCATTTGAATTAAGTTTTTTCTGTTTCCATTTTCATTTAATTATTAATTTTTAATTTCATTCTACAATTAGTTTTTTATCGAAGAGTAAAATGGTTTGTATTTCTGTTCCTTGGCTTGCAAAATTTGAATTTCATCAAGATTTAAATGGAATGTCAATTTAATATTTTCTGAAACTAATGAGAGTCAAATCTGACTTTTCATATTATGAAAAATTATACTTCAAACTTTTGTTTACTAAAAAATACAGAGGTAAGAATGAAACTTGCAGAATGAAAAGTATTTCAAGTCATGAATGAAATGTGAAACATATGAAGTGGTAAAAAATGTAGTTACTTACATATGAACTTAACATAGTTGTAAGGAAACAATTAAATTATTCAATTTAATTTCTGACAGAGAAATTATTTAAGTACCTCATTTTGCAATTCCCTTTTGCCCATTGTTCTCGTCTCACGAAATCACTTGTATGCTTGAGTAACAAAGCCATAACTGCAAAAATTCAAGTCATACACAGTATGACCGAATGTTTTTATCAGTATTTTAGGAATAAGTTGTAATTCCAGATTTTACATAGTACAGGAATGCAATGTATTAAGATTATTTAGCATAAAATGTTAGTTACGTATTTATTGTTTGAAATTTTTATTTATGACACGCACATTTACATGTTAGTGTAAAAAATTTTTTATTTTTCAACGCCTCAGAAATAGTTGTGTGTAATACTGAAGATCTCACTTAACGTGGTTGCATATGTGATGTAATTCATCATACATTTTGTTTTGATCTTTAATTGAAAACATGCTCCTAAAAATCATTTATTTTTATTTTTTAATACTTGTCTCCAAATATCCTATTATGTTTTGAGCATTAATTTTTACAGTGATTTCCAAGATAGATTCAAATTTTTAAATCAAATTTTCAATATTCTAGATTCAAACGAGTTACAATTTTTTACTCTAAAAGTAAAATCATGTAATGAAAAAAATTAAATGACACGAATTGAGTTATTCATCGACGCTGTAAAAATTGTCAGGAAAAAAATACATAATTTTTGGAAATGAAAAATGTACAAATGACGAAACAATAAATTTCCTGCTTTTTTATTAGAATAACTAGAGTATTTCAAATTTGTATCCTAATAATTTAGGTAATACCATTTATTAAACAATATTCTCATTAGAGTAATACCAATTGTCAAACTCCAAATTAACCGTAAGCCATAATTTTTTTTATTTTAAGTTGCTTAATCACACAATTCATGTTGTTTTTTGTCCAACTTAGTATTAGAATATTATCAACTTCACATTTTTCAACATTGTAAAGCATCATCAAAGAGTGGCATAAGTTAAAAGCAATCTCGCTGAAGTGTGAGAAAAACACATAGAACACAAACTGAATCGGGAAAAGAAAGATGGAAAGGAGACGAGCGTGTCAACTTTGGCTTTTTAATTTTTGAAATAGTTGTGACTCCCTGGTAGTAGCTTCGTCCCGTACTTATGGGTCATTATCGTGGCAAGTGTGGGGCACCTTTTCCCATGCGAAATTCACTGAAGGAGACTTTTTTATAATCACATTATATGTAAACAATGTGGATTAAATATGGATTTCTGTCTTATCAAAAAATAATAAGTCAAAACTTTGATAAATGACTAAATTGTCATTATTGGGGTGTTGTTTTGGAAACACTAATTATGACAATTTAGTTATTTTTCCAAATTTCGACTAATTTTTTACATAACCTATAAGTACGTAACCCATTTAGTACCGTATATAACCTATAAGTACGGGCAAAGCTACTTCCAGGGCTAAAATAACTTAGAAGATTTACGGTTTCACACCGCGTTGGACAAAAGCACAAAGCCGAATTTAATATAACCTGACTACGGAATTGTAATTATGTACACGTGCACTTACGTAATTTTCCGATTTTTCCTGACTGCAGCTAACGTGGTGTAGCGTGGTCTGCAGTAGAAGCAAGTAGAAGCAATATTGCTTCTACTACATACATATGTAGACCCAAGTATGTAGAAGAGTGTTCACACACACACAAGTGTTAACACACAGTAATGAGGGGTGAAAGCGGGGGAGGGTAGGAATGGAACTTCCGTGCCTTACCTCTCACTCCCCTTCAACAAAACGCTTTTTTTTAGTTAATTTTTTAAACAATAAGTAATAAACAAATTATTGTAATGAATTATAATTATTATTATTATTATTATTATTTTTTTCAATAATTATTATTGCAGACCTAATTATTATTTTAATTATAATAATAATAATTATATTACTAGGAACACACGATAATTGTTTAATTGATGAATGTGACGAGCGAGATCGGGAATACGTCCTAAATTTCAAATAATATCTCTTTTAATATTTTTTTTTTTTTTTTTTGGAATTTGTCAGGCTAAATGCCTAGGAAACATATTCCTTACTGTCGTCGTACACAGAACAGGACTCTCCATAGACAACGGCCTATGGTGACCCTGGGTTCGACTTTTGGTGGGAGTCGAGGAATTGTTTGAAGGGTTAATAACGAACCAAAAGAGTTCAGGTTAAATGACAATGTTTATTAATTGAATCCTTAGTATACATAAGTAGAAATAAAAGTAATTACTGTGTGTTAACAGTGATCATGATTGTTGATTCTATATTCGATACAACATTTTCCCGTAGCTCTGACCCTGACAAATACTAAATTCTAACGCGCCCGCCCTTATTTCTAAATCTTCTATCATTGCTCTGTAAAATTCCACATCGGAAATTTGGAATTTTTCAGGTCTCTCTATTGATTGATTGTTCTCCAAAAAGGATTCTCTTGCTTCTTGAATCTTTTGTCTCGTCTAGAAGGGACGGGGTCTTCTTAAGTGGCGTATTCTAAACCTATGGAAGGCTTCTTTTCCTAAATTTTGATATTTATAATCTAGGTCTAAGTTTCTTTGGAATTTTGAATAACACGGGTGAGAGGGCTGTATTCGAGTGGACTCTCGTTTCCTTATCCTCTTACTAGCTTCGCACCCTCTCTTGTATGATTGGAAATCTTCTAAACTCACTAGTAACAAACGGAAAACAACCTTAATGCCTTAATACTTCCTCTGGAATATTTAATGTAGTTATGTTGTATCAATTTATTGTAGTGAATTTGACTCTTACTTTTTCTCGTCTAATAAGATCGTTATCGAATAGTTGTACTTTATTATTTTGATAAAGGTGTAAATTTAGCTCTCATTCTTTCGTATACTAAAGTCATTATTTTGTGTTATTGAATATTTATGTTGTATCTTATTATTTCAAATATTGGTGATTTGTATTCATTATATTCTTTTCATTATATTTTATTAATATGCATTTTGTTTTACTAAGTATTTGCTGGTGACGGCTTTCCATATTAAAACTTCGTTTCACCTTGATTTGGAGTCATTTGGATGCTCTAGGAGGTAATATCGTGAGACCTCATCACCAAATCAAGGCTACAAAATATATTACAGAATAGACGCCCAAAAAAATACGAAGGATTAATTTAGCGCTTACTTTGAAAATTTAGTTTGCTTTGAAGCAGAGTTTTAGCTTCATAAGAGCTGTGTTTTTGCTTTTAGAGAGCAGGTTTGAATCGTTTAGAGACGAGTGGATTCTGATCAAAAATCCAGGGTTTATATACCCACAAGATTGCGAAATATTCGCTTATGAAAATGAAAAGAAGATGAATTTTGAAAGATTGAAAACAAGATTGTGAAATACGAAGGATTTTGAAAAGGTCATTGTCGTTTTTAGATAAAATTTTCTAATAGCATTTATATTTTTGAAGAGGTCATTGTCGTTTTTAGATAAAATTTTCTAATAGCATTTCAGAGTCGTTGAGATAAGTAGCATTGTGCGATAACTACTACGTCGCATGGAGTATTTTAGCGATTAGATGTCTCGTTACGTGATTACGAAAAGAAAAATAGATTTTGTACTTAATTTCTTTTTTTTTGATGAAAATGAAAATAAGAAGAATAAAAGGAAATCGAGTGAGTCAACCTTGCTCGTTACATGAAAAATTGAAGGAAAATATTTTCGACAAAATTAGGTCAGTTTATGAAAAAATGTTTGTCGCTACGGTTTGCTCACAAATTGGCAGTAGATGAACCCAAATAACAATACGAAAAAAATTTCTGGAATTCTCCAGTCATTTTGCCGTTACGGAGTTGCTGCTACGCTTTGTTTCAAAATTTGCAGCAGTTGCATTTCAATTATTGCTTGTTTTCAACGGCAGGACATTGGCTTTTTTTGTAGCAAACATTTCGCAAAGTATGGGCAATGAAAATGGATACGAATATTTTTAGCTGCATCATATTGGCAAACTAGCTGCATGATATTGACGCCATGACATTGTGCTGATTAAGATGTGCACGCTTGGCTTTCTGGGTATGTAAAACGTTTTTAAAACTTCGAGAAACGTTCTATAAACTTTTCATAAATACGTTCCATGAACGCATGAAATCTTTCAAATAAGGTTCTCATGAACGTTTGATAAATGTTCTCAAACGTTTGTGAAATGATTTCACGAACGTTTATAGACGGACATTTCAGGGTTCTATAAACGTTTAAAAGGTTCGTGAATCGTTTGTAGAACCTTTCTAAAAACGTTTATGGAACCTTCTGTGGCTAATGGTGTCTGTCCAGTACGCCATTTTGTTTTTCAATGTTAACACCATACGCATGGATTCCCGGATGACGACCGTATTTATTACTCGCATTGCAGACATCGAACCAGTCATTGACAAGTTCGATGAAATCGGCTGTTTCCTTCTAGTAAGGATCTTCTGTTAAAAGTCCTTTTTCGCCGATGAATCTGATAGCGAATGCCACTCTTCTCGATAAAAGTTTGGCAGCCCATTTCACCTTCTGTCTCTCGCTCCCGATGACGGTCAGCATCTTCACAGCAAACGAGAAAATATTGAATGATCAAATCCTCAATTCAATTCGATGTCTTTGAATACTTTCCATAAAAGATCAAAGTGCCGACATGAAAAGTATTCAAAGTTATCGAGTTTGAATTGAGGATTTGATCATCCAATATTTTCTCGTTTGCTGTGTTCTGTATTAGCCCAGAAACTATTTTTAAATCCGACAGAGCCTAAATTTTTGCAAGAACTTCAACGCTTTTGGTGGTGATTTGCGCTCCTTCATACACGAACCCCGTGTCGATCCAATGGTTTCTAATGAGTGTTTTAGTAAATGAGGGTCATCATGGCGCATGAAACATTTGCATGTTGGGACCTCGGATGAACGAAGGAACGTTGCTCATTGGGAGAAATGCCGATGTTAAGGGAAGTCAGGAGCGCCCGATTCGAAGGCCCTATGTCGCAAACTGTGCAGACGACAGTAAAACCGTGGTCGTAGGCTTCTCCGGTGATGTCGAACAGTATGTTTTTGGTCATGGCCGTGTCGTAATCATAGTATACGACTTGTTTCTAAGGACTACATAGTACTCGTAACATCGATATCTGGGTTGTTTTGTAAGGGCCGACCTAAACAGAAGTGCTAAACATTACTACTATGTCATAAACATCGAAAACCTTACTCATCTTCAATGAATTTTTAATTTCGTAATTTTCTTTATTTACCGACATTTTGTATTAATTTTTTCATATTTTTCCAATATTTAAGTATTACTCTATAAAGAATGTTATATTATGAGTATTGTTCTTTTTTATATTCCCAGCAAACCAGTTTTGTCTCCGCTACATCTCACCGAGATCCCACGAAGCATCAAAATGACGCACTTTGACGCCCCTATGTCCAAGGTTTTTACGTCTATGGGATATCCCGTTCGGACGTGCCCGCTATTTACGGGTGAGCTGTATGGGAGATCGAATTTATGTAACTTTTGTGACCTCCCGGCGATGTAGCAGGCTTTAGCGCATAGACCTCGCCAGTAGATCGCGGATACATCCTGGAAGCTCCCTCCCATAGACATAAAAACCTTGGACATGCTCTGTAACCAAATCATGCAAAAAATATTGAAAAGCACCTTACAATAAAAACAATGTTTTTTTCGTCCGTGTGAGTACGTGTATATATATATATATATATATATATATATATATATATATATATATATATACACAAACAGATATTTTTTATCGTGCGTGAAATCTGTTTGTTTATGTTTAGTCTGTTTAAAGTCTGTTTACGCTTGTGATTCCTGCGCTCACCTTGGCGCGTCGCCACCGCTGTACGGCTTTATCGGGAGCAGTGTATATATATTAGGGTGGTCGTTAAAAAGCGTTAGGTGGAATTTTCACGGTGGCGCCCCCCAGAACGTTTCCAAATAATTCAAAAAAAATCCCCAAATTTTTTCAGATTTTTAAAACAACGTTAACCCGTGCCGGTAGAGTCGTTTTTTAACCCATTTAAATAACATGGGATTTTGTCTTGAAGGCAGTCTATAATTTTTCACGGATACACAAATCGCTTTAAAAATCGGTTTGACACGACAAGTTATTGTCGGTAGTTATGACAAACTGCAAAAAAATTGGCAGCTGTCTAAAACAATCATATGTCTGTTGGTTCGAAGCCAAAAAACCGAAAATCATGGAAATTTCGGCTTTTTTCAATGAAACAAAGAATTTTACAAGATTTCAAGAATCTACGTGATGTATACCTACATGAAATATCATTCTATACGATCGTGAGTATTTTTCATCGTTATACAAGTAGAATTGGTCACATTGCTACAGTTTCAAAAATGTGCATCACAATTTTAATAACGAAATTCAATAAATAAACGAATTTCTGAAAAGCTACTTCTTAAAATGAGTTTCTTACTAGATAAACGACACTTATTGGAATGAATCATCTTGTATTCAACTATACTATCAATAGTAATGGTCATAACGATAATAATGATAAAAGTAGTAATAATAATAATAAAAATAATAATCATGCGAACAATCTAATGCACTAATAGAGAAAGATTTTTATTATAATACAACACGCAATATAGTTAACTTTAAGACATCAATACCAAGTTATCAAGTTTATTGCTAAATATTGAATAATAAGAAGATCATGTATTTTTATTATTCTAGGATCCATCAGTCACTGAACAATATCAACAATTTTACAAAGAAGCAGAATTTCCACAAAAGTTTGCAGTTTTCGCAAAAATGGCTAGATTTGTTTGACAACTGAGACATTTACCTTATCCATAAATTCTAGAAAGTTGTTTCGTAATTACAAATTATTCAAAACTCGTACTTGAGCGCATCAAATATTGCAAACGAAATCACAGAAACATTCGTCAATCTTGAATAATATTCCTCATTTAGGTTATTATTATTTTTATTGATGTTATTCTTATCCATTTTCAGATTATCCTTATAACAATAGTTCACGATCATTTCGAAAAACAAATAAGGTATCATTAGAATAACCAGCTTTTTCCCTTGACTTGTAAATGTATTCATTCTTATTTACCAATTTAGAACTATTTATATTCTTACTCCTATTCTTATTATTATCATTATTATTATTTTTATTATTATTATTACTAATTTTATTATTATTATCGTAATGACCATTACTATTGATGGTATAGTTGAATACAAGATGATTCATTCCAATAAGTGTCGTTTATCTAGTAAGAAACTCATTTTAAGAAGTAGCTTTTCAGAAATTCGTTTATTTATTGAATTTCGTTATTAAAATTGTGATGCACATTTTTGAAACTGTAGCAATGTGACCAATTCTACTTGTATAACGATGAAAAATACTCACGATCGTATAGAATGATATTTCATGTAGGTATACATCACGTAGATTCTTGAAATCTTGTAAAATTCTTTGTTTCATTGAAAAAAGCCGAAATTTCCATGATTTTTGGTTTTTTGGCTTCGAACCAACAGACATATGATTGTTTTAGACAGCTGCCAATTTTTTTGCAGTTTGTCATAACTACCGACAATAACTTGTCGTGTCAAACCGATTTTTAAAGCGATTTGTGTATCCGTGAAAAATTATAGACTGCCTTCAAGACAAAATCCCATGTTATTTAAATGGGTTAAAAAACGACTCTACCGGCACGGGTTAACGTTGTTTTAAAAATCTGAAAAAATTTGGGGATTTTTTTTGAATTATTTGGAAACGTTCTGGGGGGCGCCACCGTGAAAATTCCACCTAACGCTTTTTAACGACCACCCTAATATATATACACTGCTCCCGATAAAGCCGTACAGCGGTGGCGACGCGCCAAGGTGAGCGCAGGAATCACAAGCGTAAACAGACTTTAAACAGACTAAACATAAACAAACAGATTTCACGCACGATAAAAAATATCTGTTTGTGTATATATATATATATATATATATATATATATATATATATATATATACACGTACTCACACGGACGAAAAAAACATTGTTTTTATTGTAAGGTGCTTTTCAATATTTTTTGCATGATTTGGTTACAGAGCATGTCCAAGGTTTTTATGTCTATGGGAGGGAGCTTCCAGGATGTATCCGCGATCTACTGGCGAGGTCTATGCGCTAAAGCCTGCTACATCGCCGGGAGGTCACAAAAGTTACATAAATTCGATCTCCCATACAGCTCACCCGTAAATAGCGGGCACGTCCGAACGGGATATCCCATAGACGTAAAAACCTTGGACATAGGGGCGTCAAAGTGCGTCATTTTGATGCTTCGTGGGATCTCGGTGAGATGTAGCGGAGACAAAACTGGTTTGCTGGGAATATAAAAAAGAACAATACTCATAATATAACATTCTTTATAGAGTAATACTTAAATATTGGAAAAATATGAAAAAATTAATACAAAATGTCGGTAAATAAAGAAAATTACGAAATTAAAAATTCATTGAAGATGAGTAAGGTTTTCGATGTTTATGACATAGTAGTAATGTTTAGCACTTCTGTTTAGGTCGGCCCTTACAAAACAACCCAGATATCGATGTTACGAGTACTATGTAGTCCTTAGAAACAAGTCGTATACTATGATTACGACACGGCCATGACCAAAAACATACTGTTCGACATCACCGGAGAAGCCTACGACCACGGTTTTACTGTCGTCTGCACAGTTTGCGACATAGGGCCTTCGAATCGGGCGCTCCTGACTTCCCTTAACATCGGCATTTCTCCCAATGAGCAACGTTCCTTCGTTCATCCGAGGTCCCAACATGCAAATGTTTCATGCGCCATGATGACCCTCATTTACTAAAACACTCATTAGAAACCATTGGATCGACACGGGGTTCGTGTATGAAGGAGCGCAAATCACCACCAAAAGCGTTGAAGTTCTTGCAAAAATTTAGGCTCTGTCGGATTTAAAAATAGTTTCTGGGCTAATACAGAACACAGCAAACGAGAAAATATTGGATGATCAAATCCTCAATTCAAACTCGATAACTTTGAATACTTTTCATGTCGGCACTTTGATCTTTTATGGAAAGTATTCAAAGACATCGAATTGAATTGAGGATTTGATCATTCAATATTTTCTCGTTTGCTGTGAAGATGCTGACCGTCATCGGGAGCGAGAGACAGAAGGTGAAATGGGCTGCCAAACTTTTATCGAGAAGAGTGGCATTCGCTATCAGATTCATCGGCGAAAAAGGACTTTTAACAGAAGATCCTTACTAGAAGGAAACAGCCGATTTCATCGAACTTGTCAATGACTGGTTCGATGTCTGCAATGCGAGTAATAAATACGGTCGTCATCCGGGAATCCATGCGTATGGTGTTAACATTGAAAAACAAAATGGCGTACTGGACAGACACCATTAGCCACAGAAGGTTCCATAAACGTTTTTAGAAAGGTTCTACAAACGATTCACGAACCTTTTAAACGTTTATAGAACCCTGAAATGTCCGTCTATAAACGTTCGTGAAATCATTTCACAAACGTTTGAGAACATTTATCAAACGTTCATGAGAACCTTATTTGAAAGATTTCATGCGTTCATGGAACGTATTTATGAAAAGTTTATAGAACGTTTCTCGAAGTTTTAAAAACGTTTTACATACCCAGAAAGCCAAGCGTGCACATCTTAATCAGCACAATGTCATGGCGTCAATATCATGCAGCTAGTTTGCCAATATGATGCAGCTAAAAATATTCGTATCCATTTTCATTGCCCATACTTTGCGAAATGTTTGCTACAAAAAAAGCCAATGTCCTGCCGTTGAAAACAAGCAATAATTGAAATGCAACTGCTGCAAATTTTGAAACAAAGCGTAGCAGCAACTCCGTAACGGCAAAATGACTGGAGAATTCCAGAAATTTTTTTCGTATTGTTATTTGGGTTCATCTACTGCCAATTTGTGAGCAAACCGTAGCGACAAACATTTTTTCATAAACTGACCTAATTTTGTCGAAAATATTTTCCTTCAATTTTTCATGTAACGAGCAAGGTTGACTCACTCGATTTCCTTTTATTCTTCTTATTTTCATTTTCATCAAAAAAAAAGAAATTAAGTACAAAATCTATTTTTCTTTTCGTAATCACGTAACGAGACATCTAATCGCTAAAATACTCCATGCGACGTAGTAGTTATCGCACAATGCTACTTATCTCAACGACTCTGAAATGCTATTAGAAAATTTTATCTAAAAACGACAATGACCTCTTCAAAAATATAAATGCTATTAGAAAATTTTATCTAAAAACGACAATGACCTTTTCAAAATCCTTCGTATTTCACAATCTTGTTTTCAATCTTTCAAAATTCATCTTCTTTTCATTTTCATAAGCGAATATTTCGCAATCTTGTGGGTATATAAACCCTGGATTTTTGATCAGAATCCACTCGTCTCTAAACGATTCAAACCTGCTCTCTAAAAGCAAAAACACAGCTCTTATGAAGCTAAAACTCTGCTTCAAAGCAAACTAAATTTTCAAAGTAAGCGCTAAATTAATCCTTCGTATTTGTTTGGGCGTCTATTCTGTAATATATTTTGTAGCCTTGATTTGGTGATGAGGTCTCACGATATTACCTCCTAGAGCATCCAAATGTAATGGTAATAAATATACCATTAATAGTAATGGTCATTACGATAATAATAATAAAATTAGTAATAATAATAATAAAAATAATAATAATGATAATAATAAGAATAGGAGTAAGAATATAAATAGTTCTAAATTGGTAAATAAGAATGAATACATTTACAAGTCAAGGGAAAAAGCTGGTTATTCTAATGATACCTTATTTGTTTTTCGAAATGATCGTGAACTATTGTTATAAGGATAATCTGAAAATGGATAAGAATAACATCAATAAAAATAATAATAACCTAAATGAGGAATATTATTCAAGATTGACGAATGTTTCTGTGATTTCGTTTGCAATATTTGATGCGCTCAAGTACGAGTTTTGAATAATTTGTAATTACGAAACAACTTTCTAGAATTTATGGATAAGGTAAATGTCTCAGTTGTCAAACAAATCTAGCCATTTTTGCGAAAACTGCAAACTTTTGTGGAAATTCTGCTTCTTTGTAAAATTGTTGATATTGTTCAGTGACTGATGGATCCTAGAATAATAAAAATACATGATCTTCTTATTATTCAATATTTAGCAATAAACTTGATAACTTGGTATTGATGTCTTAAAGTTAACTATATTGCGTGTTGTATTATAATAAAAATCTTTCTCTATTAGTGCATTAGATTGTTCGCATGATTATTATTTTTATTATTATTATTACTACTTTTATCATTATTATCGTTATGACCATTACTATTGATAGTATAGTTGAATACAAGATGATTCATTCCAATAAGTGTCGTTTATCTAGTAAGAAACTCATTTTAAGAAGTAGCTTTTCAGAAATTCGTTTATTTATTGAATTTCGTTATTAAAATTGTGATGCACATTTTTGAAACTGTAGCAATGTGACCAATTCTACTTTTATAACGATGAAAAATACTCACGATCGTATAGAATGATATTTCATGTAGGTATACATCACGTAGATTCTTGAAATCTTGTAAAATTCTTTGTTTCATTGAAAAAAGCCGAAATTTCCATGATTTTCGGTTTTTTGGCTTCGAACCAACAGACATATGATTGTTTTAGACAGCTGCCAATTTTTTTGCAGTTTGTCATAACTACCGACAATAACTTGTCGTGTCAAACCGATTTTTAAAGCGATTTGTGTATCCGTGAAAAATTATAGACTGCCTTCAAGACAAAATCCCATGTTATTTAAATGGGTTAAAAAACGACTCTACCGGCACGGGTTAACGTTGTTTTAAAAATCTGAAAAAATTTGGGGATTTTTTTTGAATTATTTGGAAACGTTCTGGGGGGCGCCACCGTGAAAATTCCACCTAACGCATTTTAACGACCACCCTAATATATATATACACGTACTCACACGGACGAAAAAAAAATTGTTTTTATTGTAAGGTGTTTTTCAATATTTTTTGAATAGTTTAGTTACAGAGCGACCCCAAATTACTGATTACATAATTTTCCTCTTTATTTTTTGAAAAACATTTAATGAAAAACTCGATCTGCGTTCCCTTACGTTCACTCACGTTTATTAACGTTCGGAATGTGAGCGAACGTAAATGGCAGGCCAAGAGGGTTAGACCCGAAGTTGACCAAAGTTAAGTGGAGCGATGAAGACTTATCTGCTGCCATGTCCGCGAGAAGTTATGGTCATGCAAGTTACGAGTATTGGAAGTGTATATGAAACATTCCGATGCAGGCACCACCCAGTGAACCAGTGAACTCACAGTGAGCTCACAGTAAGCTCACATGTGAGCTTGCAGCGGGCTCTCAGTGAGCTCCCTATTTCACCTATTATATGAGCTTGCAGTGAGCTCACTGTGAGCTCAAATGTGAGCTAACTGTAAGCTCACTGTAAGTTCCATATTTCATCTATTATACGAGCTCACTGTGGATACTTGGTGTTGTAGATAGATATAACATTTAACAAGCGTTTTCGTTGTTTACGTGTTAAAACCCACGGCCGCCTTTCCGAATCGATGAACCAGTAGTCCCTAAAAACTGACATGAAAATAGTGACCTCGCACACTTACACCGCTGTTTAGCCACAGGTCCGTTCTTTTTCATATTCGTAAATACAAAACATACGAACGTGCTCTGAAACATCGTTCGAAATGCGGTCTTAGGTCTAGTACACGTAAACATCGAAACACGCGTTTTAATGTTCGAAATACAAAAATTAAATCGCACACGATCTTGTTTCTTCTCGCGCCTGTCACTTGTAAGTGGGTTTGTGACCGCTTTCACGTGTTTTAAGGCTACGAAAGCCGTCAACTTTTCATGCTCTTGTCAAGAAAATTTGAGAAAAGTATAGTACGCACCAAGAAATAAATAGCGCAATGCAAACTCGGGCGTATTTGCAGCATTCGGGCACTACGCGCCCGAGTGCAGCCAAATCCGCCCTAGTCTGCAATTGCTCGGATTCGTCCTCTGGTACCAAATGTATTATTTGAAGCAATTTGTTGTATTGTCGATGAAGTCAAATTTTATTTTAATACAAGTTTTTTTTTAATTCATATATCTAGGGATTTCCTGAAAAAATGCAAATAGAAATTATTATTATTTCTCCAATTCAGCATAAATAAAATAAAGGAACACTTATGTGAAAAAAAAAATGATTTATGGAGCTCACGATAAGCTCACATTTGAGCTCACATTTGAGCTCACAGTGAGCTCACTATGAGTTCACATAATAGGTGAAATAGGGAGCTCACTGTCGGCTCACTGCAAGCTCACATGTGAGCTCACTGGGCATCGACATTAAGGAAAAAAGCTTCACAACTCTATTTCGAACCGGGAGTTTTACACTTTGTTTTCAATTACATGGGGTTGAAACGCTCGACAATGGAATCCAGAGAAACATTGTGCGTTGCATCTTTTGACGAAGTTTACACGTCTTAACAGATTGATATCGATGAAAAATATCAACAAGTGGTAGAAATTTTTTTTCGTAACAATTCATTTTTTCAAACTCATCAAATATTCAATATTCAACTTTCAATAGTGTGACTACTCGAAATTATTATGCAAACAGTTTAATCATTATTTTTACAATTCTTACTGTTGTTATTGGTTGCTATAATTTTTTTTGAAATAATCATAATGATAAATAAAACATACATTAATATGTTAATAATATACATTTCGACATATTTCGACAACAAAATTTGATATTCACAACAGCATATAACAATAAATTTTGGAATTCGTACAGGGTGCGCCATTTCTTATGTCGGCATGTAAACATTGAATAACTTGAAAAAAAAACAACCGATTTCTGTAAATGAGGTATTTTTATTTAGTTTGGTCCTTTACAATTTATTTAGACTAGTTTTTGAACACAACATCAATCAAGTGGCCGCCCTTATTGTTCACAGCAAAATATGCCCTTTTTGCGGCGTTTTCCATTACCTTTTCGAGCATCTCGGGTGGTATAGCAATGATTTCGGCACGAATATTTTCCTTAAGCTCTTCAATGGTCTGCGGCTTGCTGGCGTACACTTTACTTTTCAAATAACCCCACAAAAAGAAGTCTGGAGGGGTCAAATCTGGAGATCTGGGTGGCCATTCAATGTCGCCTCTTTTTGACATCAGACGTCCAGGGAATTTTCGTTGCAGAAACTGGATTGTTTGATTCGCAGTGTGGCAGGTCGCACCATCTTGTTGAAACCAGTAATCTTCAAGACCTTTTTCACGCATTTGTGGGCAGACATAGTGAGCCAACATCCACCGATATCGGTTTCCATCGATCGTTTGGTTCTCTTTGAAAAAATAAGGACCAATGATGGTTTTGGCGCAAACGCCGGCCCAAACAGTAACTTTTTGGTCATGCAATGGCGTTTCATGGATCTCGTGTGGATTCTGCGTTCCCCAAATGCGGCAATTTTGCTTATTAACGCCTCCAGAAAGTTTGAAATGTGCCTCGTCGGTCATTAAAATTCGCTTCCAAAAATCAGGTTCAGTATCAACTATTCGAGCGATTGTTTGTCCATATTCCAAGCGACGTGGATGATCTGTAGGCAATATTCTTTGTGTTAATTGCATTTTGTACGGAAACAAATGCAAATCATCTTTCAAAATGCGCCGTAGAGTGGTTCCACTGATGCCGAGATGCTGAGCGCGGTGACGATATGAAACTTTTGGGTTTTGGGCAACGCTCTCTCTGACAGCTTCAATCAGTTCATTTGAACGTCTTGGTCGTTGATGAACGGGTTGTTCGCGATCTTTCACTGTCCCGTGGTCACAAAAATTCGACACCAAACGACGAATAGTGTTGTCAGATGGTGCCTGTTTGCCAAGATATTTTCGACGATATGCTCGTTGAGTTAACACAACTGAACGACTATTTTCAATGTACAAAGTAACTATTTCAGCGCGTTCTTTTGGTGTGAAGCGATACATGGTTGAAATTGTACTGAATTGACGTTTCCAAAACAAGTGAAGTCAAGTAAATCGGTTGTCAAATGTTTAAGTTATTCAATGTTACAATACCGACATAAGAAATGGCGCACCCTGTATAAAAAAATTATAATATAAAAAATACAACCTCAGCAAACCAGTTTTGTCTCCGCTACGTCTCAGTGAGATCCCACGAAGCATCAAAATGACGCACAGAGAACGCACTTTGAGCAACCCCAAATTACTGATTACATAATTTTACTCTTCATTTTTTGAAAAACAAATAATGAAAAACTCGATCTACGTTCACTTACGTTCACTCACGTTCATTAACGTTCGGAACGTGAGCGAACGTAAATGGCAGGCCAAGAGGGAAAATCATTTTGATCTATCCAGGAGTGAAGATACGCGACAACTTTGTGATGATCTCGTCTTTTGACATGGTTTTTTCCAACTCAGTCTCCATCGCACTCAATTTGTCTGTATTTTCTTGGAGGGCATTCTTCCACTCCATTTTTTCAGACTCCTCTTTGCGAATTTTCGCGGCTATTTCCTCTAACTGCTTCTGTTTTTTTTTTTCTGTATCATTTTTGAATCTCTTCTCAGCTTACCTCATTTTCAGTTTCAGCTGTAAGTATCGCTTGAGATATGTTTTTCTGGAAGAAAGTCACAACAGATGAGTAATTACGGTTTATTGTTTATTTTTATGTAAATGACATGTTTTAATATTATCATTTTTTAATGTTTCATGTTTATTTTTCGAAACGAAAATATAATAATAATTCTCATATTATGTATATTCAATATCAAATATTAGAATTCAGAGAAATTGATGCTAAGTGTATTGCGGGATTTGTGTAAAAGAGTATTTTTGAAGTATCTTAATATTCTATATGAATAAACTTTTGAATAAAGTAGAATTTATTAACAATTCAATAAAAATATTGTACTTTTCGGTCGCCTTCTTTTTTTGGATCGGTTTCCTGGTAGTTTTTCGAATCCTTGGTTTGACTGAATTTGCACTGCGTCCTTGAGGTTTTTTTTTGGACTGGTCAAATCTGCAAATTATTGAACGTTTCATTAGTATAAACTCAATGTTATTAGACTTCATCGTGATTAAGTGAAAATTATGTTAGACCTTTCATATTATGTTACTTATTATTAAAATTATTGTACATGTATTATTATTATATGTATCTGTATTATTAAAATTATTTTATATTATTTTCATTATTTTATATTTTTATTTTATATTATTTTGTATTAAAATTATTTATTATTATTATTATTATTCGTATGTTGTATTATTGAAATTACTTATTAATAAAATTATGTTATTTATTATTAAAATTATGTTAGACCTTCCATAGCATTCAGTTACGTAGGATTACAAATATTCATAAGTAATGTAACAAATACTGTGCGAACATGAAATAAATCATCTCAATTATGATTCCAATACCTTTCGATCTGGTTATCTTCAGTGACAATTGCAGGAACTCCAGGAAGATGTGTCGAACTATTTTCAAAATCAACACCAGCAGCAGCATTATCGTCTGCACCAATGTGTTCCCCACTAGATTCAAAATGATAAATATTTATAATTAAATAGACATTTTCAAGAAAGTTACGATACAACAATTTTTTCACTGTAGTAAAACTTAAATTCTTAAATTTTTCGCTTCCATGAAAAATAAATTTATTTATACAAATTTTCTTAGAAAATCACTGTGCACTGATATTAGAAATGAAAATAAGTAACCTTCTAACTTGATTTGTGCCCACGATGATAGACGCTGGAGGAAGATAATTGTTAATTTCCTCAATTCGACTCTTTGAACTTCCTGGACTCTTCTCGAAACTCACATTTTCATTTGCGGCATGATTTTCTTTTGCCCTGTAACGACGATAAATATTTAATTGGGACTTTTTTAGAGATTTAAAAAGGTACTGATTTTTCAATCGCTATTATTATTTTCAATGTTTATTACAAACTATAGTGTTTCCCTAAGTTCAGATATTTTATAATCATTTGTAACTTTTTTCTTAAATTCATGCTGTCTTACAAACAACTTGATTCTTCTTCTTGTTGCAAATACAAGGTTGGAGTTGCATCAAATTTCAATAATCTCTTTCTGGTCGTTGGAAGATTGTACGTTTGGTTGATCCAATCTTCTTTGAAACAATCTTCGGCGAAGTGAATTGAGCAGATACGAGCTGCATCAAAAAATACAATTATTCAAATATTTTATTTTCCAATCAAATGAAG
Organism: Platygaster robiniae; assembly: GCA_028476575.1. Lineage (NCBI taxonomy): Eukaryota > Metazoa > Arthropoda > Insecta > Hymenoptera > Platygastridae > Platygaster > Platygaster robiniae. The sequence goes on from CM052019.1 coordinate 31,571,239, forward strand.
ACAGTACTTCTGACTTAGTATGAAACCTGTTTTTGAACTCTGTTTATGAATCAGAAGTTAAATTTGACTTATAAATAAACAATAGAGAAAAATTGCTTACGGTCTTTCACAGTGATGACTGTTCGTCCGGTCGATTTTGTCCATATTTCTCTGAAATACCCCTCCTTACGGAATCGATAATACTGGATGTGTTCTTTGCCTTTTTTTTGCGGATGATTTTTACAATTTTTGATTTGGCAGACAGACATTATAGCACATTTTTCAAGTAAAATTGCATAAAACACAGGAGACGAGAATGACAGATGTTTGTAAATAAACAACCAATATGGCGGTGGTTGGTGAAAAGAGTGAGTGAGATTGACCGCGTGTGAGAGAGTAAGACCCCAGATAGCAAAATGCAGGCCATATTGGAGCAATAAACGCTGCATTACTTGCAGAAGAATGATCTCATAATAGATACAAGCTGCACCGGTAGAAAAGTATGTTATTTGATACATGACAAACGTATCGTTAAAAGCACGCAACATCGATGCATAATGACTCAATAGAATAGGTGTGTGAAATAACGCGTCGTTTGACTGCATATTCGGTTCACCTTCCATGCATGCAATTCGATACTCTTTCTGCATATGATGATTCCAAACTAACGACATTGTACCACACCGAATATGGACGAAAATCAATTAACGTCATATTCCATGCATTTTGACATCATTTTATTGAGTTAAAAACGAACAGGGGTCAATGGCACTTGTATTGAATACATACTTATAATAAAAAAGTTTTTTTTGGATATAAAAAATAAAATGTTTATTGCAGTAAGAATTCATATATGGACGTGTGCATGGGTAGTTTTTGGAAACATGTTTATCAAAAAATATAATTTCTTTTCGGATCTAATTTATATATTTAAAAAAAAGTTTCTTACATTTACATACATTTTTTACAACATCATTTTTTGGAACAGCATCATTTTTTTTATCAAAAAAAAAGTCAAGAAAACTTATAAATATTCTTATGTCGAAGAAAATATTGCTTTTAATTGAGGCTTCATTTATTCACTTAAAATTAGACTATAAACTCGAGTTCTCTTGCTCCCGGGAATCATTTGGAATAGACAGTAAATTTTTTGTCTGGAAATCACGAAATCAGGAAAAGAGTGAGAAAGAACATGTTAGAATCGTACGAGCATTTCAGTAGTCGAAACAAAAGTCGCGCCAGAAAACAGGGTTGCGAGATTCTGATGAGTATTGTAGCCGAAGACAAGGACAAGCGTAAGACAAAATGCAGACTTATCCTTGTCTCGGCGAAAATACTCATTAAAATCTGGCAACCGTGTAAGAGAACTCGATTTTTTAGTGTACAAAGGAGATAGATTAAAATTTATATGCACATAAAACTTTATTCTTTAGGCATTGCCATAGGCAGTCAAAGTTGGGTTCGCTTCAACTCTTCGTTGGTTGATATTATTCCGGTGTCTCTGCTTTGCGTTCACAAGAGCTTTGGTTACCGCATCTTGCATCTCGCGATCATGAGAGGAGGGAAGTAGCGACTTCTGCCCATAGCATCTAAAAAAAAGTAGTTGTGAAAAAATCTGTCGATGAGTAGAACGTTACATTGTGAAAACGGTTCTACAGAATTCAGTAAGTAAGTTAAGAATTTCCATTGTTTCAAATTTGAAATAAATTTTGGATTCATTAGTTTGGTGAAAACTAACTTGAGCGACAAACTAAGGACTTTAACGTACCTAACAGATTTAAAGAGGTAAATGATTCATGAGTTGTACATGTAAAATTTTTATAGGAAATTAGTTGATATTGCTTCTGTAACATTACATAGTTTATAATATCTTAAGAGAAATTCTTAACTGTCATTCGTAATTTTAAGTTTAAGATTTAAGAAATATTCTAGACTAGATGGTTTTTTCATCATGTAATTTTTTAACTACCAAAAAAATTCTTGTATTTAAATGTGAACTTTGAAAAATTCTTCTTGTAATCTTCAACGTGAATTTCCAAGTATAATTGATTTCCTTGATCAAATATTTTTTAGCAAAAACTTTGAATCTGACATGAAATTTATATATCTAAATTGTACATACATAATGTAATAAACATCACCATATTACACTGGTTGCAACAACATTAATAAAAGGTGGTAAAAAAAAAAGTAAAAACAATGTGGATTATGGGTAACCTGTTATTTGAGAGTTTAAAATTGAAAAATTAAAGAAAATGTATTATAGTACATAGACATCGAGCATTCTATAATTGGCATTATCAGCTGATGAATTTCAATACACAGTATTGCAGCTTTAGAATTGAAAATTCATATTGTTGCACTCTCTACCATTCATTTTTTTTAAACATTCTAATATATTCTTATATTATAATATACATGCATTACATTATAAATTTGTTTTTCACAACTTAGGTATTATATGAAATTAATTTAATGGAGAAAGTTTTCGCTAAAAAATATTTGATTAGAAAAATCAATAATATTTAAGGGTTCACGCTGCAGATTACAACATAAATATTTCAAATTTTGAAAAAATGTGGAATATATATGGTATATGACAATTATTAGTTTTGTAAACGCTTATCAAAAAATAGAAAAATTTTCTAATAGTATATGCTCCTTAAATTAGGATTCTTTTCACAAAAATTGTACATTTTTATCATTTTTAATTGTTTCTTCCAAATATTGAGTTAAAAATTCTGAACATGTATTGTTGATTTCTAGATAGGAAACTATGACAGTTATTTGAAATTATTATTAGTTATAAGAAATGTGGCATAATTTTTAACTTAATTTTTGGATGGACAAAATTATTCTGCGAGAGGAAAGTGCAAACTGCATTTCACATGAATTGTTTGTTTTAATCATGCAAAGAAATGTCACAAGCGAGTTGAAAAATCGTGTTGTATGAAATAATATTTCGATGAAAAGGTGTTTCCGTGTATTTGAATTCAATGATAATTGAATCAAGCGTGCTAAAAAATAATAAAAAAGAAAAAAAAACCTTACAAGAAAGTCTCAAATTTACGGATTACAGATTGGAGGTTAAGTTACATGTTTTGAATACGAACGATGCGAGTTTCATCGTTTAAGTGCACTTGCCATTCTCAGAATTGTTATCCTCGAATCTCAAAATTATTGATTTATATATAAATACGAAAAATAATGAAAATCACGTGGAAAAAAAACGAATAGACAGAAATTTTAATGAACCTTACTTTGACGTACTCTTTTTTCCCTGATTGAAATGGATGAATTTGGACTCTGCTGGAAAATTGAGGATGGTTGTACGCCGCTGCTGCAGATCACTGATTACCGCACTAACACTTGAACTGCTGGCACATGCTAGCACGGACTCGTGAGAAACAGCGAGAAGCCGAGAAAATCCGAAATGGTTCTAGATTGTTCTAGAAGCTTCTACTCCTCCTACTCGCAGTCACGTGGCCCCTTACTAACGTTTTGGGTGGGGGATAGGAGAGGGAGAAAAAAAGATCGATCTACCAATTGATCCATCAGGTGGTCGATACACTGCATCTTAAGCGCATATTGACTGCATTACATTTAGGCAATGTATTTCACTTAAACTGAAGTCAATATGACTTTATCTAGTGTCAACACATTTTATCGAAAAGCATTACGATACTTTTGAATCATTATGCAGTCAAACCTATTCCCTTTTAAAAGCCAGCACTATCACTGCATATTTAGTGCAAGGTGTTTCCATTTATAAATGTACCATTATGAACCCAAGCTGCACCGGTAGAAAGCTGTAGATATGCATGAATTAAATGCGGTACGTATTGATGTGAATATTGGATGAAAATGCCGGCAAGTCATTGAATGCTCTTGAGATCCGAATACAATTATGTATTTATGCACGCAATGGCATACTTTTCAAATGAACTGCATAGGATTGTCCTGAAATGGACTCAAACGTTTTGCTATCTGGGACGATACCCCCACTATATCCCTACCTGCGCGCGGAATATACCTTGTAAATTTCTACCATGGTAGTACCGGCTCTGCAGCACTGCAAACCCCTGTTGATTCAACAGAGGAGCAACGTTGCGTTAACAGGGAATTGTCAACAGTGCTCCTCCCTGTTGGAGCGGCAGGGTTTTTTTTTCCCAGCGTAGCTAATCTACTACCACCAGGAATTTTATTATCCACACTGAATGTAGTCCATTTCTGAGCCTCTCGTTATTTTCCTACCTCGTATGAAATAAACTACACTGAGTACTAAAATGATTATCCACCCGCTCGGTTTTTTACGATGTGATATTTTACTGTGCAGCAACGCCAACCTAACGTTGAAAACGTCACGGTTTGCTTCAACGTTGGATTTTACGGTTAAGGTAGTCCTTGCACTTGAAAGATATTGAATTAGTCACAGAGTCTTGCGTGGCCAACTTCATTCAGCTCCGGAATTTGAATTCGTAGATTTGGCAACATCGCAACTGTTTTTTTATACCTCGCACAGCGTATGTAAATATGTAAATGTATGTAAACATGTTTGCATGCGCAGCTGTAGATGGAGTTCATGCACGTAGTGTTTTTTGTGAATTTATTTCAAATTTTTAAATTATATAAATATATCGGAAATATTATTATTGCGTTTTTTAAAATGCGACGTTGCCAAGCGTACCTATGGTCTGTACAAAATTGACAGTCATAGGTGTTTTTTATAAATTTCTCAAAAAATAGTTCGATTACCCTTGTTGAACTTTTACAAGGTTGATATTCATGATAAAAGTGATTTTCAGTAATTTTTTCAGAATTAATTATAGAAAAATTCTGGAAATATAAGCGGAAATGCACGATTCCCCATATACACGCATGTTAATTTCGAAAAATTATTACTCAAAAATTAGTGCGGTAAGCAATTTTGAAATTTTTACCATAGATAATATACAATATCAAGATCAAATTCTGAAATTTTCAGGAAAATCTATAGAAAATTGCCTAAGTGCAAGTAATACCTTAATACGGCGGGATTTTTTTCCCAGTGTAATGTCTATGCCTGCAGTGAACAGTGGTGATCAGTGGTGACCAGTTATATCAAGTTCAAGGATACTGGAAGAAGGATGCCCAACTCACCGCGAAATCTGCTCGAAAAACGGCCCGTATATCGTCAGCTATGTGGGAGGAGTTTCTTCCATTCAACGAACGAGCGCAAGGAAGAGGAGATTATACAGCTAAAGAGAGAGGAACAACTGGGCACAACTTGGAACAATGATGGCTCCTCCCACATCGCTGACGATATACTGGCCATTTGGCTGTAGCGAGTCGGGCATCCTTCTTCCAGATCCTTGATCAAGTTGTATCAGGGGGGTGAAACTCCGTATGCTCCGGGCTCAAAAAGCGTGTTCACGTTTTTTGATCGATCCGTGCCGCGCCGAATAGTCGGTAGAGGCGCTGACGGTCTTGGTGAAAATCACGTAATTCACTCTTGATTGGACCATTGACTATGCGGCATTTTCAATGGTACTTGACAACGACGACAACGACGTATAGTACAGATCGCTAATCTGACTGCGTGAGCGATTTCTTAGTAGAAAAGAAAGGAGATCGTATAGATGGAGATGTAGATATATATATATATATATATATATATATATATGTATAAGGGAGATAGTATATGGTGTTTTCAAGTGACCGATCCGAAGCAGATTTGGAGCATATTTTTCTGCTGATACGTGCTCAAATGTGCTTAGACCTGCCCAGAAATTGCTCTCAGAGCACTCCGAGAGCAGTCATTTGAAAACGCTAATAGTAAGAGCACGAAGAACTAAAATTATATGGAGCGTCGGCTTGAGTGAAAGGGGCAGTACTCGATTGCTACAAAACCATCCACAAAAATAGCGTACTAAGCAAAACGTTCTGCGCGGCTTTCTCACTTGCACTGGTGAAAGACAGAGATATAGAAGCTTTAAGCCCAGTCTATATAGGACGTAACGCGGTGTCGTAGAACGTAGAACGTAGGGAGTTTCATGGCATACGTCTATATAGGACGTACAGCAGCTCTACGTCAGCCAATCAGCGTTCGACTCACTATATATACTCAATATACTTGATGCTTGTCACAGGTTGACAGTTGTCAGGTTATGTTTTATGTTATGACAACAATTTAAAAAAATACTGTGAAATACTAAAATATATACAAAAAGGAAAGTGATAAGACGAAGTGAAAATTAAAGATGGACAATGATTTGCTTTTGTTTTTCGTGTTGATATTGCAATCAGCGGTCGCAACTGCTCATTTATGCCTAAATGATAGGCAAAGACGATGGGGAATACGTCCGATAAATCGTACTCGAAATATTGACGGTCATTACGCCAAGTTGTTTTCGTACATGAAAAACAATGATCACGAGGAATTTTTTTCATATACTAGGATGACCCCTGATCAATATGATCGCTTAATCATGCTCGTTACTCCTTTCCTATTACCAACTGGAATAGGCAATCGAAAGCCCCTTCCAATTGAATTAAAAGTGGCTATGACCCTTTCGTGAGTATAATAACTGATAAAAAACTTTATATCAACTGTCTATCACGTTAAAGAAAATAAAATCTGTTTTTTTTTTCAAGTGTTTTAAAAGTGAATATTATTCCTTAGAAATATACAGTGCGTTCACTTTGAAAGTGTACAGAAAAATGTATTAAGAATTTGAAATATTCAAATTTGAAAATTTGTATGTTTGGATTTGAAAATTTAAATATTTTTACTTGAATATTCAAATATTTGAATTTGAATACTTGTACGTTTGAATATAAATATTTAAAAATGTGAATATTGAGTCAAAGAAAATTTGAACAGTAGAATACATTAAAATTGAAGTATAAAATTTTGAATATTTGAATCCTTAAATTTGAATATTTTAATTTAGATATGAGAATTTGAATATTTAAATAATTGAATATCAATTTTTGGATATATAAATTTGAAACTTTAAAGATTTCTCTATCGACATTTCAATAGTTTTGTATCAAAAAATAAAAATATCTCAATAAGAACAGTTGAATTTTATAGATATGAATATTTAAATTTGTACACTTAAATGATTGAATTTGAAAAATTTTGCAATACATTTTCAAAGTGGACGCTCTGTATATGTAACTGCAACTACTGTACAGGATAAAATATGATTCTAAATTTTCTAATGAAAATTTTGTTCGATTACTTTTCTGTAAACGCATTCTTCTGATGATGTTGTAAAATGATGAATAAAATTTTTTAAAACAATATTTACATGTACCACAGAATTTTCTGCATTTCTAGTGTTTTTGAGGTTTTTCAAAATTTCTTGTGCAGAAATCTTCCCATGACATTTTTAGTTTCTTCATTATGAATTAGAAATGATGTAAATTACCATTCTAACTTTTTATGAAAAATGTTATTGTGAATTACAATTTCAATAAAATATTGGAGCATGTAGAATTAATTTTTAAACAATATTAAAATCTACAGTTACCGTGCTTTCTTCATAAATATACCCGAAAGACCATCTTAACAAATGGTTAAGTATAATTCAATATTGATAGTTATATTTTTATTTTTGCACAAAGGTATCTTGCTTGCACACGGAGATAGCGTTCGATCACAGTCGTGGAATTATCGTATTGGCAGATCTACTTCTCATGTCGTAATTCCTCAAGTGTGCACTGTAATTTGGAATGCGTTGCAACCAATTTATTTCCCTGAACCTAATGCTGCATTGTGGTCGAAAGTTGCTGACAGTTTCATGAATAATTGGCAATTTCCAAATTGTCTTGGTGCTGTTGATGGAAAGCACATAAAAATCAAAGCTCCACCAAATTCTGGATCCGACTTCTTCAATTACAAAAAATTTTTCAGTATTGTGCTTTTAGCTGCATGTGATGCTGATTACCGCTTTACTTGGGTTGATGTTAGTCAATATGGTAAGCTCACTTCATTTATTATTTATTTTTCACTCATTCTCAAATCGCAACATGAAAACAATGAAAAAACATAATTTTTTGGAAAGATTGCAATCGTACAATAAAAGTTTCCATTTAATGATTCGTAACATAAAATGAAATAATGCATATTGGTATAAATTTTTTATAAAACACTAGAAATAGTCATAAATCCCTTGAAATCATAATGTGATAAAAATATAGATTTTTCAAAGGTTTTTTTAATGAGATAATTTATGATGTCACATTTAATGTAACATATTAATAATTAAAATTTGCATAAAAGCTGCACAATATGAAAATTAAATTGACTTATAATTGCCAATTTACAAGAATTGCTAAATTACTCTGAAATTTGAGAACGTAAGTTAAATAATAAAGATTATTTGAAAATGTTGGACAACATCAATGATTGTTCCAGAAAAACACAAAATAAAGAATCATTATTAAACTTCAAATATAGTTATAACAAAAAGTTAACCAGGTTACAATGCATTTACTATTAATTGAAAAACTACTAATAAAAATAATGATAACGAAGATAACATATTTTAAAAACTTGATGACAAAATGTATGATTAGTTTGATTGAGCAAAATTTAATTAAGCCTTGAAAAAGACCAAAATATGGTCGAAACGTTGGCAGGAAAAAAATAAAAGTAAAAATAAAAAATAAATACCACTGGAAATGGTGCTTTCTGTGAAAAATAAATTAAATTTATTTTCTATACATACAATTTTTCTCTCTTTGTGTGTAGGGTCATTAAGCGACTCAGGTGTGTGGAGTAGATCAGAATTTGGCACTTTGTTGGACCAAGGACGAGTAGATTTACCACCGCCTAAAAATCTACTTGGAACAAACATCCCAACGTGCAGTGCATTTTTAGGGGATGAAGCTTTCCCCCTTAAGATTTTCATGTTACGTCCCTACTCCAAAAAAGGCTTGAACGACCCCGAGAGAATCTTCAATTACCGACTCAGTAGGGCTCGGAGAATAATTGAGAACGCTTTCGGGATTCTCGTTTCACGATGGCAAATTCTCAATCGGACAATTTCTTCCAACGCCGAGAACGCTTCGTCACTTGTGAATGCCTTAGTTTGCTTGCATAATTTTTTAATGACGGTAAATAATGCTAATAAGGGTGAATACTGCCCACCGGGTTATGTTGATATGGAGGGATTGGATCACGAATTCATCAGTGTGATGAATGGCGAGCAAATATTCGCAACAATCTCGAGGATTTTCAAAGGCTTGGTCCCAACAATCATAGCAGAAACGCTACAGAACAACGGAACACACTCAGAGATTACTTCCTCAGTCCAATAGGCGAAAGTCAAACACCGTGGCAGTATCAACGCGCTTTTAGATGGATTGTTATAAATGCACCGGTTAATTAAGAGAAAATGCCTTCAATATTCATTTTTATTTTTATATTAAATAAATTAACTGTCAAACAACCATTCAATTTCTTTTTACTTGAGGAGAAAACTAATCGAGAGTAGTAAGTAAGAATTTAAACTCGAATGTGTGTTTTGAGAATCTCAAAATTAGTTCGAAGGTTCGATTACAAAAATTTCAATGACATTTTGAATTTTCATTTTTCCCAATTCGAAAATTGTTTCATCATTCAAAATTTGCAATGTTTTCTTCAAGAAATTTAGATAAACTTGTATGGTTTTGAAGTTTAAAATGTGGAGTTCTTTACAGTTTGAAATACAATATGCTGATCTTAGCTTCAATGTCATCGGCCACTAATGATGCTTTTCAAGGGTTAATTATTCAAAAACACATATTAAAGTTTTAAAAATTCTATATTTAAAATGTTCAAGTTGCACTTGTTTGCCTTTTTGTGTTTCAATTTTGAATCTTTAACAACTTTTCATTTGTTCAAAAATCTTATTTCCATTTTTACATTTCAATTCACGATTTTTTTTTTCATACTTAAATTATACTTAAAATCTATTAAAAAACTGTCTGAAAATCGGAGGCGATAACAATATCGACTATTCTAGAGTACAGATTTTTTTTCAAACCAATTCTTTTGAGCCTCACGAACAGCAAAAATAAAAATTTTTTTACATTTTTAAATACTACAACAAACTCTCTAGATTGGTGTACTCATCTTCGCATTCAATTTTTGGTTTTTTGCCTTGCTGATAAATAGTTGCGATTTTCATGACATCAGCTACAAATGATAATTGTGCTTCCTGGGGTATGTTTTTCATCGCAAAGTCAATGGTGCTCAAACCAGGGCTTGTTGTGGTAGATGAAGTCAGAAGTTTTTTCGCGACTGTATCAGCATTTTTGGAAATTGACAGGAGTGCCTCATTGAAACGGTCGTTCCTTTTGTATTTACTTTTGACATCAGGCGCAGGAACTGTATGAGTCCTTGGCAAGTTTTGAACGGCTTTTTCTCGAATGCTTCGTGATCGCCCTTCAATATTAGGTGACTCACACTCTTGCAAAGACATCATTGTTTGGTATGAGTCTTCAGTCGAGTAATCCAAATCTGAAATTGTTATGGACAGTTGTTTTCAATCCACACAGCAGTAGTTAAACATTTAAATAAAAATAGTCAGTTTGTACCACTCTCGAGGGGCCACACTGGACTTTCAACTTCAGATACTCGTGGAGAAGGAAGAATTGGAGATTCCTCCGATCCGTAGATCGACTCTTGTCCGTAGGGCAATGTTAACAGTAATGGGGAGCTCAATTCTGGGTTCACTTTTCCTTTTTTCCCAGCAATTTGACTCACTGCATGCTCGGGTTGCCGTGAAATATTTGATATTGATCTGTATTAGATAGCAGATATTAAAATAATTGCTAAAATGGTATTATTCACAAATGAGTTTGAAAATGATTTTGAAAGGTACTGTCAAGGTTATTATTAAGAACTTTTTTATTCACAACTGTCTACGAAGTCGGCTAACTTCAGATGTTAAAAAAAAATATTATGAAATAGCTAAAAAATTGAAAAATTATTAAATTGTTTTAAAGTATTATAAAATACAAGGCTTTCTTCGAAACTATAATTCTTTATCTAACACCTTACATGATATAAGTAAATTAAAAACAATACAAACATATACTCATCCTAAAAAATGTTATACATTGGAAAAAGCATTAAAAAATGTGAAACTGCTTAAACAAAATTAATGATAGTTTGAGGAATCGCTAATAACTTTTTCGTACAAAACAAATGTAGAACAGAATTATGAATTAGGGAGAAAGAAAAACTTAAAACAAAAAGTTAGCAACAGCACAATTTTCAAATCATGGAACATTGTGCTTACATTCTTCCTGCGACGTGCTCATTCAGAAACTGCATGTCCTCATACCATTTCCAATCCGAAGTTGCAGACGAACATGATCCAGCTCCAGATCGTGGTTCCAAGGCAACAATTTTCGTACGTTCTCGGTTGAAGCCGTCCCGCAGTGATCTAAATTTTTTGCAGGCTGCATCACCTGAAACATTTAATATTGTGAAATTTTTACAAACAGCAACATTATCGAGTGCTACGAACTCAATCGAATAATTAAAATTAAATGAGAGATATGAAATGTAAAAGAAAAAACACTGTTGTTGTTGTTATAATAATCTTAGACATTATTGCCATGTATAACATTAATCTGAATTAAAATATAACAGGAATATTATTTATAGTAATAATAATAATAAGAAGGACAATGATAAGAATATTAATAATCAGGATCACAATATAAAAATAATGGAATATAATATCACAATATAATTATAATATAATATTAATAATATGTAATAAATATAATATTATGTATGACAACATTATAATAGAATATTGCAATATAACAATAACAATTATTTTAAAAAGGGTAGTGAAATTTTATATGTATAAGTATTTATATTACAAGAATACCATTACAAATTTATTACAAGAATTTACACATCACTTTTTCTTTTCAAATTTCAATTTTTTTTTCACAATTTGATTCACAATTTAAATTTTATGGTGGTTTATTAAAACTTTTTATTGTTTTACAACAGAATTTTATAATTTACATGAGTGATGAAATTTATATTTTAGAATAGATTGTTTTCCTGGATGTAAACAGGGCGAAAAACAAGGCAAAAAATGTTCAATTTATGGAGGCTTGTTTATAAAATAATTGTTTTTTAACAATAATACATGGCATTACCTGAACACGGTGGAACGATGCTCAACCCCACCGATTCCCAAGCCATGGTTTTTTTTTTGGTTGTCCTTGTAATCACTACAACTCTTAGAATAAAATATTGGATTCGCCCACACGATATTTATCAGTTGCCTGATATTTTCATTTTCCCACGCGTACGAATTCGCCATTTTCCACAATTTTTCAATTACTTTATGTCTTTTTCGAACCTAATCCCCGTTGTCACGTGTTGGCACGTGTTGGAAATTGCATGTAAACAAAGTTCAATAGAACTGACAAAAAAAAGAATAGGACAACCTCTGATTCATTCTGATTGGCTGACGTACGAACGTACGTACGTACACAGCATAGAATGTTAGAGGTCCGTCAAGCTGGTTATCCCACTTTTGAAAATCCTGTTAATTTTCATATCAGAATAATGAGCTAATTATGATCTATTTTTGGACAGTAATTATAATTTTTGGACGCTTTTCGTTTTTTAGAAAATTAACTGTTTTTGTGGGATAACTGGCATGACGTCAAGGTAGTTTCCCATTCTGTAAAACATTGTACTAATCAAATTTAGCATCAATCTATTTAGCTCATATTTTTGACCAATTTATGGGCTCTAAGAAAAACATATAACATATTGAAAAATATAATTATTTAATTGTAAAAATAATTATTTACTTCGGGGCCGTCTGGGCGCATGCGCGCGCTATGATTTCGCGCGCCGGCGAAGAGCTTACGGTTTACGTCTACCTTCCGTAACCGTATACGACCGTATAAGACGTAAAACGCGAAAACGCGTGGGCACACGCGGGCAAATTCAGAAGGAAGTTTTTCGTATATATCTTTAATAATAATCCTTGGTATCTGTTTTATATTTAGAAAATATTGGCATCTGTTAAGCCGTGTTTAATTATTATTAATTAATTGATTATTTGAATATGTGGTTGAGTTTTCAAGAGAGGAGTGACGTGACGGTCGATGGATGGGACTCCAAGAAGTATTAGATAAGCATCAGGTTTTTACAAAAATAAGTTGATGAGTAATAAATAAATAACCGTGGAGTTGGCGCAACAAATTATTATAAATATTTCCTATCAAATATCGATTGTTAACAGTGGAACACTGTAATGTCAACTAGCTATAAAAACATAACCCTAAAGTTATGTTTACTTATTTTCTGAAATTTTTCGGATGATGGAAACAAATAGAATGCATTTCGACATCAATCATTTAACTCCGTGAAATATTTTTGAATCGATCTAAATTTTCTTGGCCAAAACAATGGTCGAATTGTTTGTTGTCATATTTATTTGTTCGTTGGTACTCACAATAATCGCAGATTCTATTTTTATTACACATTCATTTATGCTGTGTTATTTATTTCAAGAATTTTTTCATGTTTCTCACTCATGAATAATTATTTTATTAGTTGCTATTATTGGCTTATTACAAAAGTATATGACCATTATATCTATTATTATGGTCCACAAATGGTATAAAATTCGAAGAATACACAAATAGAATAAATATCTGCCTAATTACTTACTTATAAAATTTGAGTTATTATTTATTTATTTTTAATTGTAGATTATACATTTCTTGATAACTTAATTTTTTCAATCAAATATGAATAATACGTTGAAAGACAATTGTATATTCGGGAATCAACTTATATATTATTTATGACCATGGACAAATATTTTTTTCTCATTCACAATGGTTTTCTTTTGTATCTTTTCATAATTTTCGGCCCTGGCATTCAAACATACACGTTATCTGGTGTATATCTGGTGTATAAGTGGTGTATGTTTATTTTCGTGGATTTCGGGCTTATAAATTCTAAATTGATGATAAATCCATGCCTGAGCATTATTTTATAAGTTCGATCATAAAAATTTATGCAAGAAAGTACCGAACATGTATGATTTACAACATTTAGTGGGGTTTCAGGGCGACCTTGGAGTACCATTTTCAAATCGTTATCTTAGCATTAAATTGTCGGAGAAACGTCTAAAAAATCGTAAAAAAAATGAACTAAGTTCCCGCAGATATTTTTGAGAACAAATATGTACTCTAAATTGCAATATGGAAAGTGATCAAATTATCGGTCAAGCATTATCTCATATATCTAATATGCTTGTTGCGGCTGTTTATATATAGGATGTACTAAACTCCCCGCGCCAAAAAGAAACCTAATATTTCTTATTGAATTACAAGTCAAAAACTCCGCTACCATGTATAACTTTTTAAATTTTGAGTTTTATGAAAAGTGGTAGAGGACTTTTTGACTTGGTAATTGAATAAGAAATATTGGGTTTCTTTTTGGCGCAAGGAGTTTGGTATTGTTTGGTACACCCTGTATAGAAAAGTGTAGCTAACATTTATAACTTAATCTGTCATTAATCAGTCATTTTCAAGCAGAACAAAACTTTTTAGAATTTTTGTGTGTGAATATTATTCAACTATCAATACCAGATATTTCAATATGTCGAAACTATGGGTCAAAGAAAGGTGAAATTCGGATCAGAAAATTATTTTTATATTAACTTCCATTCTTTTCAGTAAAAAAATAATTATTAAGCTGCAAAAATTTTGAAAAATTATATTAACTTTTTTTTCACCGTCTGAACCAGATGTATCACAATTTTAAACCTGGGAGTGAAAAGAAAAGTCTGAAAATTATTTTATCATATTATTTTAATCAATCTATCAATAATTTCCATTAATTATTGATGTGATCATATAAAATTGCTCATACAATCCTTAAAAATTAAAAAAAAAAGTAGTTTCTAAGAACCCTCAAAATCACTATGTAGTGCCACCTGGCTCACAATGTACAAAATATGTTTAAAAATTATAAATCAATATTTCTGTTATATGAACAATTTCGAAAGATTAGCGTGATAGAGGAACAAAATAATGAGAAAATCATCAAGTTTTGAAAGGATGTGGTTTCTTAAGACTTCAGAAAACCGCAATGAGATTATTTAGGCTTCAGCCGTGTTGTTAGAAAAAGTTTTGAATGAGATACTTATATAATATAACAAATTAGGAAAGCTTACAATCGAACCAAATTTCAATAAATCATAGAGAGTTGGTGATTATAAATTTTTCTGTAAAAAAGTAAATGTGGTACGATTTCTGTGTGATTGAAAAGTTTTTCTGAATGTGCTCTTAAATCATCGTACTGGATCCAGTTGCCTTTTCTGAATGCCACTGCAGTGTAATGGCCATCAACTGATTCGTTATTTTTGACCACAGTTGGAGTTTGAAATTCATGGAAATTTAAAAGGCCACCCAATTCATAGCAACTTTCAGAGTAAGGCATTTCCAGACTGATCGGAATATTCCTCAGTTTGGTACTACATCCTTTCCCACTGTAAATTTCTATTCCAAGTAAGTCTCCTAAAAATAAACAAAAATGTATAAATAATCAAACAATTGCAACCTTTATGATGATGATGATGATATGAAATGGTAATATGAATCATAATAATAATAGGAATAATAGTTTACAAAGTTGATAGCAATAATATCCAATAAAAATAATAAAAATAAACAATAGCAATAATTTTTTTTTTCAGTTTCTCTTAATACTAATTCTGCCAGACTGGAAATAAAAGTAACAAAAAGTCAAATTATTTTTTTGAACATATAAAAAATAAATGACAATGAAACAACTGAAAAAGATACAGTTTAATTGAAGATGTGTTTAGTTTACTATTGTACCTCCTGTGACTGCCAGTGCAACTTTGCTGCATTTATGAGAAACTTTAGCTTTTGACTCGAGTTTTTCTTCAATGTCACTGTAAACTGTCCCATTCGAAACAGAAGTCCCATGGAGGTGAAACATTACATAGACTTTTTCGATTTTCTCAGTGAAGCATGGTTTGAGGCATTTAATTTGGAGAATTGCGCTAGGTATTTCTGAAAAAATTTTGCTATATATGTCATAGGCTTCTGCTTGGCACCAAAAAACCCTGTGATTAGGATTGATTGGATTCCTTTGAATTTTTTCAGAGAAAATTTCTTCTAAAATCTGGGCTCTTTGGCGATAAGATCCAGTAGACAATCCTTTCTCTGAAACGTTTTTAGCCATTTTTAAAAGTTTGATCTGTGAGTTGGAACACATCTCAGCAAAGTTTTCATCATCGAACACTGACACCAAAGCGAGCTGAAAAAAATTGTAAATATCAACATTTCTTAAAAATATATACATGTCTTTGCTACTGTCAAATAAAATAGGCAATTTTAAAATTAACATTAGGTAAAGATTCTCTGACTTTATATGAAAAACATTTTAAAACCTAAAGTTCGGCTCAAACTATGTTTTCAAGGTGAAAATTATCGTGTGTATCACGGGGCTTACACGAGTTGAAATCGGCTGTTTTCGCCCCTAGATACACAATGTACTATTGTTCAACGCCCGCGAGAAATATGTGATTCCGCGGCCCTGTTGAGAGTTGGCGAATTCATAAATTTCCTGACTGTTGACAAAGCGTAGGCAAATAGCTTCTTCTCCCACTAGTAGGAAAAGAAGTTCTTCGCCCACAGCTGCAGCAGAGGGTTAAGAAGTAAAGAGAACGCAATACGGAGTTAATATGAAGAAAAAATCATCGGTGCCATTATTCTTGTACATTTAGAACTGAGACTGTTCAGTTTTACAACTAAAAACGGGATTTTGACGTATACTAAATCTATGTGTGTAAGCGATTATTGGCAGCCATTTTCCAAGACGACCGCAATTGATCGATCAATTCAATATTGTCAAAAATGTATCGCGGGCCCCATGGTTTCACTTAACTTCACATTCCTTGCAGTGGTTGAACAAAATATTGTTTGCGACTAGTATTCATAGAAGAATATTCCACTTTATTGGACAGTTAACAGTGACATCGATGAAAAACTAAAGTCTGAAGCTAAAGTTTCTCATAAATGCAGCAAACTTGCCCTGGCAGTCACAGGAGGTACGATAGTAAATTAAACACATCTTTAATAAAATTTTCCACAAACTCCACACTCGTGGAATCTTCTCCTTCTCTCTTAGTCGCACAAATAGCTAGTATAATATCTTCACTTTTAATATATTCAAATACATTCAGTATAGTGAATTTTGTGTTTCTTTAGACTATTTAAGGCTCAATACTATTATAAAAGCTGGTTTGTGAGATTTAGACTTAATCAAATTTACCTGGAACAAACTGTCAATTGGGCAAGTGTTGCATACAGATAAAAAGCCGTCTTTTAAAGCAATGGGCTGCAATTCAGCGCAATTTCCATTTTTCATGATAGGAACTTTCTTCAATTGATTGTGCAAAACGAAATTGTTTTCAACGTAATTTGGCTCCAAATAGCGAGATTTTTTTCTACCTGCTTCTCTGCTATCTTCATTTTTTCTTCGTCCATTCTCTTTCACGCAGTTTCGTGCTGGAAACAAAAAATTGAATTTTTTTCAGTGTTGGGCTCTACACCTTTTCTCATCATCTCATGGTTCACAGACGTATGTTATAAAATAAGAAAAAAGTGTATGAGAGGCTGTTGGATAAAGACATCGCGAAAGGAGAGGATGAGATACTAGGAGAGTGGAGTCCTGAAAAGAGGTGAAGGATAGCTGTCATAAAATATATTAGACTGGCGAAAATCCATTTGAATTCCAATCAACACAGTTATAAGATATAAGGTAAAGTAATGATAATAGCGATTATGGAAAAGTGTAAAAAAAAAAAAAAAAAAATGAAATAACGTCTTCCAATAGTACTTTCTACCTTCATTATGTGAAATTGGGCTGAGTTGAAGGTCGTTGAAGTCAGTTATTTCCAAGTTGGCATTCTGGTTCGAATAAAAGCTGGAATTTTTCATTTGTGTTCCTGGAAACGTGTATAGGGAAATTTGTTCAATGCTTTTATTTTACAAGTAGATGTTTTCTAGATTTAAGTTTCATTAAAAAGTTTTAAATTATACTTCTAGATCCTTTGTCTTTAGATTAGTGGGATCATTCACTTCTCTTTCAAAATTAAACTTTAAAAACGACAGAAAAAAAAAGATTGAAGCATATTTTTAAATAAGGTATCCTTATCAAACTATAAATGAAGCTAATTGGTGTCTAAAATCAAGATATTGAAAGTCAGTTGCGCGTTTCGTACCTGGGATAAATTTATTATTCATGTCAGAAAAATTATCATTGCTGATTTCCACTGCCTTAGTGTCACCAGCAACGAATGGCGAGATTTCCTGGATGTCAACCATTTTTTTCTTTTTCTTGGTTACTTTTGTGACCAGCTTTTTCCAATCTTCTTGGTGTTTCATTGCTACAAAAGTTATTCAATACGAACATTATTTTACAAAAAGTGTAACCAGCTTTATCATTATGAACTAGTAGATTTGACTTAAAAATGCCTATTTGAAAAATTTTTATCAATCGGTTGGATTTCAAGTTTTCAAAGGTAGAAACCCTTGTTGAGTACTGTCGAATAATCGAACTATTAGAAGTATTGCAGTTGTGGAAGAAGGGAATTCCTATTCACAGCTAATCTAAGGGTTGAGCATAAAGACTTCATGGGTTCGGGACAGCTCAGCTAGTTCAGTAGCCCTTCTCCCACCAGTGGCGTAGCTAGACATTTTGCCGCCCACAGCTAAAATAAGAAAATGCCGCCCTTTCTGAAAAAAATTGATGACCTTTCTTTTTCTTAGATGTATCATCTTCAGGCATGCCTTTTCTTTAGGTGCATCGATGTTGTAGCAATGTCAATAAAGTCGCGCCTTAACTGCGAGTGCAATTGGCCAATCGAGGCGCCGCTTTCAAAAAAAAAGGTCATCATTTTTTTACTTTGAAAACGGCAAAATGCCGCCCCCCAGATGCGCCGCCCGGGGCGGCTGCCCCTTTCGCCCCCCCCCCCCTCCCCTAGCTACGCTACTGTCTCCCACTGTTGCAAAATTTTGAATAGCTCGAATATTCGACAGCGCACGAGAGGGGGATTTTGTGGGTTTTTTTTTTTTTTTTCGTATTCGAATCATGAAGTGAATTACATTGAAATGCATATTATTATTATTATTTTTTTTTTTTAATATTCAAGCCCTAATTTCGAAAACAATAGTACATTGTGTACTGCGGCGCGTTATTGCTGTTCCGAGGACAAGGACGATAGTTTCTCGACCGAGGCGCTAGCCGATAATAGGAAAATATCGTCTTTGTCTGAGGATGGCAAACGCGCCAAGGTCCACATGAGATTTTCCACCCGGATACGTACAAAACCCTTTATTCTGAATTTATTACTATCTATACGTTTTTTATTAACAAAAGTTATTAAAAAAATTTCGAATCATTTCCCTAGATTGTTTTTTGGTTTCATGAAAATTCGTTTCATAGCTCAACCACTACAAACCATTTGTAGAAATGACTCGAAAAATTATATGGACACATTGATATATGAGGTTGGGTCACTCATTCAATAAGTTTTCTGTTGAATCATCTTATCAGATTTTTCAAGAGAAATTAGCAAATTCTAAATGTTAAAAAGTTTGTAAATCAAATGTCGTTATGAATATTGCTATAGTTTTAGGCTGCTATAGTTGTTCTTGTTTACATGTTTACTTAAATTCTACTAAACTATCGAAAACAAAAGGTACAATTAAGTGTGATCTACTAATCATTGCAAAATCTTTAGTTCAGGGAAAAGTAGTTACATAATGTTTTTGCCTACTTTTACGTTCTGCCTTGTGTACCGATTGCAGACCAGGCTTACATACCAAGCAATAAAAAAAAACAAAAAAATCAAACAAACAAACTTGAATCTTCATGTAAACATGATGTTGACAGTTTATGTGAAGTTTACATCCTTTTGTGGACATAGTGACATGTAAGCTATATGTAAACATGTTCACAAGAGTCTGAGCAGACAAATAATCATTCACTTTGTAGTGTAAATTTAAAAATATTTCTTACAAAGTTTTGGAAAGTTTTTCAAGTATATATGAGCGGCTCAGAGCAAAAACCGGACGAGTAGAGACAGAAAACATGGAGTTTGACATCTATCTGTCTCTCTCTTATCCGGTTTTTGCTCTCAGCCACTCATATGACAGTAATGTTTTAAAGCAACTCCTTTGAACTGGATCTTACCCGAATAAACATTGTCGCTTTCTTTAGACAATGTTTCATTTTCATTTCTATCTTGCTTTGTCTCTACATTGTCGCTTCCTTGAGACAATGTTTCATTTTCATTTCTTTCTTGCTTTGTCTCTACATTGTCGCTTTCTTGAGACAATATTTCATTTTCATTTCTATCTTGCTTTGCAGCTTTTAATTTCATTAACCCATTCAGAATCTTAGTGTGTTCCACCACAAACTCATCTGCTCGTTTGGGTAGGTCCTTGAAATCGCGATGTTTCAGATTGTTGAACTGGCATTCAACGTGAGTACTTGTTGCAGGCTTTCTCCCAAATCCAAATTTTGGCTGGCACACACAAGACCAGAGAGGAAATGTTCCGCATTCTTCGATCAACTTATCAGCCAGTTGGTTTAAATGGTGAGCATTCAAATTTTCTGAATCAAGTTCTTTCAGCGGATCAATAAATTTTTTTTTGCAACTTTCATTAAGATTCCATGCCCATTCTGAACATTTTCCTCTCAGCCCGAGTTCATTTTCTGTGATTTCTTCAACTATGCTGGCAGAGAAATCTGATTCATTTAGAACCCGCTCGATTGTCGCTGTCAAGCTGTGAGGATCTAAAAAAAAGAGTTCTCCATTTTTATTTGAATGGTATGAATACAAATTAAAAAACAAAAAAACAAAATTATTAACCTTGCCAAGAGTTAAGAAAATTAACGATTTTGCAGCTTGCAAATTTTTAATCTGAAAACTTGATTGGCTGTATTATAAAGTTAACTTTTTTGAAGAGTAATCAAAAATTAATAGTTCTAAAATATCAGTACATCACAATAAAAACCAGACTCCTCACACTTGAGAGCAAAAAACAGACAAGACCTTCAGAAAAGGAAAGTGAAGTGCAAACTACCTTAAGAGAAAAAAATCTAAAATATTTATCATTTTTTTTCTTGCAAGCCTGAGGAGTCAGTCTTTTACTATAATAGTGTTCAATGATAGTAGAACGTTCTTTTGCCAGTGTGGAAACTTATTAAATTAGAATGCTTGCCATTTATTTGTGCTGCAATGCTCAGATTCGTATAAAAAAAGTATTTCAGACTAGCCAAGGGCAACATTTTGTTCAGCAATCCGAGTAAATGCAAGTTTTATGGGATTCGAACGTAATAAAAACAAGCACTTTTACCGTGGGTTTGAAAAAAACAAAATTATGAAACTAAAAACTTACATTAAACAATTTTATGCAATGCATTCACTTTTCTGTCTTATTATACACCCTTCAGTGAAAACACAAAGATCCATTTACCTACCATTATGTTGACACTCGTCAGTTTAAGAGGAATCATAAATAA
The DNA here is from genome assembly GCA_028476575.1 of Platygaster robiniae. Classification (NCBI taxonomy): domain Eukaryota; kingdom Metazoa; phylum Arthropoda; class Insecta; order Hymenoptera; family Platygastridae; genus Platygaster; species Platygaster robiniae. The sequence continues at coordinate 31,592,816 of CM052019.1, forward strand.
AATCAAAAAGAAATCGTTAATGTTGCAGCTGCCCTTGGTTGTACAATTTAGGAGCATAAAACATGTCAGTGATTGGCCTGTTGTATTCATCTCCTGGCCCCATAATATTGAGAAAAATTGCTTGCATTGCATAAACTACACCGTACAATAGAGAACTTCAATCAATATGAAACATGACTAATTTTTTCTAACTAGTCTTATGGCCTCATATCACCTCGGCAACAACTCATTCATGATTATTGATTATGTTTTATAAGAATCTCGTTACTTTTCTTCTAACTTAAAAATACTGTCATAAAATAAGGGTTTTTTTTTTTTTTTTCAAAATTTTGAAAGAAGTGATGCTTCTGCAGCCTCAGATAAGAGACTAAAGTGACCCTTTTTGAACAATGAATGTCGGTCCTTTGTTCGAGCGTACAAGATTAATTACTTTAATGTCCTAGGACTTGGAGGTGAATTTTATTAAAAAGGGGAAACTTTCACCCAGGGAAATGAAGCCATTACGACACATTTTTAATAGAAACGCATGCATCCCGAAGTCCCCTCAGACCTTCGGTCCTCAGTGACTTCTGAACGCGTAAATTCCTAAACAAACTTTGTCCTGATCGCTTCATTTACCCGGGCAAACGTTCCTCCTTTTAAGGAAAATACACTTCTAAGCCATACGACATTTAAGTAATTAATCTTGTATGCTACAACAAAGGACCCTCATTCATCGTTCAAAAAAGGTCACTTCCGTCTCTTATCTGAGGCTGAAAAAGCATTAATCCTTTCAGAATTTTGAAAAAAGAATTCTATGCGCTACGGATCAAACCCTTTTCATATTTCGCCCCTTTGTTGCATTCCGAAACGGTCCCCTCGAACCTTCGGTCCTCGGCCACTTCGGAATGCAACAAATGGTCTCGTTATGAAAAGTGGGTATTCTGATCCTAGCAGCATAATGTAATATTTCTTTAAGGAGATTCTGTTATAGGTGTTACTGATGTAATACTTTTGCATGTGAATACAGTCCTTGCGGAGAGGTGGGGTGATTAGGTACCAAATTTTTCGATCTAAAATTTTTTTGTGCGGTCAAGTTAATACAAATTTAGGGTTTTTAGGTTTGTTTTGTTAGTACGTACCAATTAATTAACCTTAATTTATGATGACTTGACCCTACAAAAAAATGTGGGATTAAAAAATTTGGGACCCAATCACCTCACCCCTTGTGGAGTTCCTAGTCACTGGTGTGTATGACTGGAATGGTAATTGCATGCGAAAGTATTACCTATCACGACCTCCTTAAGAGTTATGTTTTGATAATTATTTATGAAGAAGGCAGGAAAAATGAAAAACAAATTTTTCGTATTTGCACTGAAAAAATACTTGGTTATCAAACTAAGTCTTGTTGATTCCTACAATTAAAGAGTTGATGACATCAGTCAAAATTTTAGTCACCACAATCAAAACAAATTTGGCTGGTTCTAAATTGGTCGCTATAACTGAGTAGTTTTTTCAATGTTGCTTTTTTTTTAGCACGCTGCACATACCGATTTTCCCATTTTTGTCGATCGTAGTATTCTTCTCTTCTTTCGTAATGAGTCCTTTGATTTCGTTTTTAAAAACCTGGCAAGGCGTCGGTTGTCCATAATCGGTTTTTCCATCATAAGTACTTCTACTTATAATGAGCAGCGCTTTGATGATGTATTCAAATTTCTCAAGGCTATCTGCCATAATAGCTTGACCAATGGCACCCAAATAAAATTTCTTTATTTGTAGAATCATGTCAGGTTTTGTCTTGTGTAGAAAATCCCTCCACATTTTCATTTTGTCCACAACGTCATACCTTGTAATATTCAACAAATTTTAAAAAAAGGGAGTCAAAAAGAATGATCATTTGAAAATGAAACAAAAAGCAATGTTAACTAAAGGTGTGCAGGAAGACAAATTTGTTCAGTCGGGACGGGACGGGAAATTTCTCGATGTTTTGAGACGGGATCCTGAAATTCAGGATTTCTCGAAAAGTTTTCGGGAAACGGCATATCCCATCCTGTCCTGGGTTCGAGATTTATAAAATGTCGGGATCCTGCATACCTCTAATGTTTACTTTTAATTTCTTATCGTTTTGAAATTCGTCCACTTTTTGATAACATTTGAATGTAAATACAAGACATCAAGCAACGTGTAAAAATTCAAAAAGTAAAATTTAAAAACAATTTAGTTTCAGTGGTGGTAACGTTTCAAAAAAAGTAAACCCTTAATTTTTTCAATTCATGAATCTTTTAGAAAATAAAGTAATTATATTATAAGGTAATTATTGGAAAATGAGGTAATTGAATAGAGACTAAATAATACACCAATGCAATATAGGCAGTAATACCTCTTTTTCTCAGAAATTCCACCTAATACGGGCAGTATACAAGTACATCTCACATAAATTTCAATCAATTGAAAAAAAATCTCTCATAATAACTGCTACAAAAAAATCAAGAAAGAAATCATAATCCCGAATCCCGGAATTCCAAAAACGTAAATTGTCGACTTCATTTTGAATTCGCGAAGTCAGTAAATAACGATTACTGATTGCAAATCAGTTAAGCTAAATACTACTATACGTCAAAAAATAAAGCAAAAAATTCAATAACAGTTGAATTTTTTAAAAATTTAGAAACTGAAAACCAGTTGCGACTAAATTATTAATAATGTGGTTATTTAAATAGTAAGAAAAATAGCTATGGTTGCACCTTATGTAGCACCTGGGCAATTCAGCTTTGTCGTTCAAAATAGCTTCGAAACACTTATCAGCATATATGCGTATCGTTTCGCAGGATGTAAAGGCACGCACAGCAGCTGTTAGCAGAGCCAAACTTCCATCCATGACTGCTTCATCTGGGATTTTTGCTCCACTCCGAATCCATTCCAAGAGGTACCCATGGATTGCGTTGGTGTCATGTTTTGCACTAAGCATTTGAGCAGCTGGAAAAGATTCGCTGGACCCGTCAGAAGGAGAAGCCATGATTTGATATAAAAAAATGACCTGTAAAGATCAATAAAGGTGAGGATATAAAAAAACTGTTATATGACAGGCTGAGAGCGAAAAATGGAAAAGTGAGAGACAGATAAACGTGGAACTCCATATTTTATGTCTCTACTTGTTCAGTTGGCGCTCTCAGTCTATCATATAAACTTCAAAACTATAAAAATGTTGACATTTTCCATTCTATATTTATCCATGAACCAGAATTGAACTTGATCTTTCATACACTCAATCTTAGCTATTAGTCCTTAGTTGCTTTGTCAATCCATAACAGTAGTCCCATAGAGTCAATATGTCAATGTCAATGACTATCAAGTTTTTGTAGAAAAATCAAGGTTAGCACGAAAGTAGTATAACGTGAGCTATATTTGTCTCGTATAAGGTAGTAAAAACATAAGTCTATTGTGCACAGACATAAAAATGCGTTTTTATATCCATGATATAAAAAAATGCGTTATGAAACGAAATAATCATTGTAATTAAGTGTACATAATCTAAATACTAAGATAGTGAACATTACAATGTTCTATTGTGATAGAATGGTCGCACTGAGCCAAAACATTTCAAGCCTTTGTATAAATTCAAGTTTTTGGTTAGTCTTCACTGCAATCTACTTCGGGAACACGCGTCAAAACCGTTTCTGTTTCTTTATCTTTTCCTTTTTTCGAATAACCCGATTTCTCTTGTCTAAATAATATATGATGGGAAGCGATTTTAAATATTACAGTGATGCTTCTACTCTTATCAACTATCCTTATCCTTACTGCTTCTACTCCTGTCATTGCAATCATGTGTTAACGTGTGGGCAGGAAGAGAAGCTAAAAAATATAGAAGGTTAACAGGAGCAAAAGCATAACTATATAATAAACACAAGAAAACGAAGCACGAAAATTTAAATTATCTACTTTCATTATTCATAATGGATAATTAAACCATATTCAAAGCAAAGTTACAATAGATTTGACATGAATTTTTTAACAGCTCTACTGAACCAAGGATTTTAGTAATTGTATTGGATTTTCTTTTTTGCAATTTCACATTCTAGAATCTAAAATTTATGCGATGTAAAGGCTATTTCGCTTTCAAATTAAGAATATCCAAAACTCACATTATATCATTAGTTATGATTTGTTAAATACAATAATTTTTAATTGCACCGTATTGGTATGATTTCAAAATGTAGCCTTTTTTGCGAGCAATTCTGCAATCTCAAAAATTTTACAACTTAATCTAGCAGGTTAATAATTTGACAATTTTAACGCATAAAGCAAGAATATTAGAAAACCAGGATGGATTACTCCCTATGCTTGCCCATGGTGCTCGGTATGCCGACAAAATTTCGAACTTCGAATGCGCGTAACGTAAAAATTGTACCAAGCGCGCATTCGAAGGTACAATTCTTTCTCTTGAATGAGATGGACGCAAACAGTACTGTGGGCCAATAGTGGCCACCCACGGGAGGAGTAGAGAGCGGGAGGACATATAGGATACGCCTACGTTGTAGAAAATTTCTGACATCCGTTTGGAGCGTGAGTAATCAATCCTAGTTTTCTAGTATTCTTGGCACAAAGTAATAATAATAATAATAATAATAATATTTATAATTTTATGCCCATACTTTTAGGTTATTTTATTCATAAAATAATTATTTCAAGTCATACTGATACTATGATTTTAACAATACCTGAGAAAATAGTCCATTCTTGTACATGATGTTGTTCGCAAAGCCTCCAGATACATCAAATTCTATTGTGACTCTGCCTTTATCAATTAAAATTTTGTATTGGTGCAGTTGGAAAGTTGACCAATAATGGACCATGAAAGGATCATATCCAATATTGTGAATAGTTCCTTTCAAAAGCCCATGCTTTAAAATGTAAAGAGCACATGCCACATCAGAATCGAGGCGTGATTTTGTGTTTGCTTCATATTTTATTTGCCTCAAAACACCTTCTTCGAACAAGAAGCCAGGTTCTTTATCATTGTATTCCATGTGTATGTTGGCTTCTGTTTTACGATAAGTTTTTGCTGCCAATTTTTCATTTTTCATTTTTTCTCCCAATCCTGTTAATAACAAGCGGTGTAAAGTGAAGGATATTGGTTATTTGATGAATCTGATTTGAAATGAAAAAAAAAAAAAAAAAAAAAAATCCAAACACTTAAATTGACTAAAAATGGGTTTTCAAGAATGGTGTGACTTAAGATGATTTCTCGTTATGCATAATTGTTTTCCACACATTTTTATATAAAAAATATGAACAATTTATTGATGAATCGTACATGTAGCATTCAGAGTTTTTAATGCTAAAAAAGTAGTATTTTTCAAAGTACTCAAGTAAAGTGAACACTTTGGGTTGATAAAAGGTTTTTTCGATTTTGAGGTATATTTTCATGAAAGCGTCAAACTTTAAGTGTCTACAATGCATCAGACAGAGAGTGACTGTATTTCTTCCTCTGTATGTTGCGATGCTGACGCTCTATGCTTGACACCCCCACGAAATCACTACTTGAAGTGTAGATTCAAATTTTGCAAGAAACCTCAATATCCTATGTTCAAGCTTGCAATTTAAAGCTGTAAAAATTTCAAGAATCTTTTATATTAGAATTTCAAAATTTTTAAAAAAGTCTTGACTCTAATCCTGAAAATATTTTTTGGAATTTAAAAATAGCAATTGATTGCTATGACTCCATAACCCTCATGAAACAATTTTTTTTGATTGGCACGCACACACGAACTCCAGAGTCACGAGCAGAATGTTTTTCCCCTAACCCCCACTTCTTCGCTCGGCAGAACGCCGCGCAAACCACAGTGTTGACTACCACACAAACTTACCCACACATACACGGTAGTGCTAGAAGTGGAGACCCCTCTCGCACTCGTGACCCTGGAGTTTACGAATTTTTAACTTCTCGTAACTCTAGAGTTCATGTGTATATGTAGGTATAGTTTTGAAGCTGGAATTTTTAATTCAGAAAAAATAACAACCTAGCATTCACTTAAGATTTGTTTTCGACAAAAAAGATGCTTAAATGATTTTATAGGAATTAAATATGAGCTATTAGGGCAGTGGGGGGGGGGAGTAGGGAAAGATCATAGAATGTCATTTAGCAACATTTCTCAGGTATCTGATTATATTTATTTATCTTCGATAATTCGCAAATCAGTAATTTGTTACAGTTACACACAAGTAAGAGAATAAAATCAAGTTTTATATTTCATTAACTGACCTAATCTGTGGCTTCCTCTGGCGATTGTCTTGCTGCATTTTCCATTGCCCTTGATAAAATAGCATTTTATGGTCACATGCTTCTTATCGATATCCTTAATTTTTTCTATCTAATGCTGAGCCACAAGCACAGTTAGCTGTGAATTTTCCAGTATTTGTTGTCGGCGTTATTTGATGAGGCCCAAAACGGAAACCACATGTTATGCCAGTCGTTTCCCAGATTCTTCTCGAAAAAGGAAGTTCCCATTCGTTTTTTTTCAAAAAGATCCTGTTTCTTATTCTGCTTTTATTCTTCCCAGGGATTTTTTCAATAACTGTTCTTGTTTCGAGAAGAGCCTTAAATTCATCTTGATGAAATTGTATGAAAAATTGACGCGAGTCTGGAACAGGACATGTAGTCATGTGAAAATCAGTTGAGTCTTGGGAATCATGAACTAGAGATGTTTTTTTTGAATCAGGCTTTGGTGAACTACTCAACTCAACTTTCCTCAAGCGATGTAGATGCGAGTATAGAGCGTTTATGGAACAGTTGCTTTCTTTTGCGAGTAATTTCCAAATTTGGTTTGTGCGTGGCAATATGTCGCTCGTTTCGGATAACAAATCCTGTTTATATTTTTCGAGGACATCTCTGATTACGTTGAAGTTTTTTTTTCGAGGTCTTCCACGATTACCCATTTTCCTGCATAAATGAATCGTGAAAATTACAGTTATTAGTAATTTATTACAATTATGCTACGTCTAATAACTATTTTTCTTGATTCCTCTCAAAACTTGACAATTGATAAATATCATGTTTTTAGATATCCGAGTCAAATTGTATAAATTTTCGTTTTAACTATAACATATCAAAAGTTATAGGGGGATTCAATAATACAAGATATACTTATAACTACACATCCGATAAAAAATCATATTTAATACCTAGTCTATTTTATTTTTCAATCGAGATCCATGGAGTTGAATTCACTTCCTATGGATTATTTTTAAGAGAAACCACGAAGCTTGCAACGAACCACAAAGAAAAAACGCATATTAACAATTTAGAAGAATTAAGTTTTTATTTTGATAATAATTTTGTGTACATTAGAATTATAAGATATGACATACGAATTGTCTCTTTTTTCCCTTAATTTATAGAAAAATTGCAACGACTTGTACCCAATTTAGATATTTTAAACGTGATTAAATATTTCAAAGTGAAGTAACATTTCAAAATAATAGTATTTAAAAAATTAAAAAATATTAAAGAGCAAGACAACTTTTCGAAAATGTTAGCATTATAACGAATTGCAAAAAAAATTATAAGTAGTGATTGAGATCAGTGAAGATTTAAAAAATTATAAATATTTTTGTCCATTTCATAACTAATGAAAGTTTTTTCCTAATTTTAACTATTAACTTGCTAATTATTAAGTATCTACACCCGGAAAAAAAGAACACCTAACCAAGGCATAATCAGACTTTTCGTAATATATCTGAAGCACGCTAGGGGCCCTGCACATAATACGTCACACGTTTTTGGAAGATTTTAGACCCCTCCCCCTCCCTCCCCCTTCGTCCCACATTTCTCCATAAGAGCTAACATGGTTAATTACACTCAGGTTGACCCCCCTCCCCTCCCCCCAGAGCGTGACGTATTATGTGCATGCCCCCTTAGTGCTTTAAGAATAATATTTCACATTAAAATAATATGCAGAAACATTAGCCAGTTCGCCTTGGCAACATGATAAACTTCAAAGTCCGACTTATGGAATGTGCCGTCCTAGGCTGTGAACTTTGACGAACTTTTGAAATTTTTATATTTAATGCATGAGCATATTTAAAAATACAGGGAATGTTAAGTTTACTTCAATTAAGTACACAAAGAAAGTTTATTTTTGTATTTTTATCATAATTAGATTGTGAATAATCTTAAGTCTTAATCCGAGTATAAGAAAATACATGTATGTACAGTACGTTTCATAGATGCCTTCACTATTTCAAACGTTATAACATGTGTTGGCGTTCGAAAAAGTCGAGGCATTCATGAAAAATACTGTACAGTATTTTGCGCTGAACTTTTTTTCGCAAAATCATTGATTAATTTCTCGCAGTTGTTATCAGTAATTAATAAAATCAGCATTACACTTTTTGGCGTTAATGTTTCTTTCTTTTTTTGGTATAATATGCTTTCGGGCCTCGACGAGCTTATATCACTCAATAGTATGATAATTCATTTTTCATCACTTTAATCTCAAAACTAATATTTTGAAGTGATTTGAAGCTATGGTGGAAAAAATTTCGTTCGCACTCAGGAGCTATCACCTATTTGAATCAGCTAATTTCATTCCTCGCCTCCAACTCAAACGAAAAACCTTCTGTTTTGCTAAAATTGGCGATAGCTACGGAGCACGAATTGTGCAATTTTTGTTAGAAAGTATTTTGCTCATTTTTGGACCTGTTTTTTAATTTCTGACACTAGAAAAAATTTTAAATCTTGAAAAATTTTTTTTCTTGAACCTGCCGACGTCCAAAAATTGTGCTGCCCTGGGCAATTTCATACTTTTGACCAGGCCTGTTGAGATGAGGGAGATATAAGGGGGATTCCCCCCAGACCTGGAATTTTTTCAGGGGCTCGGTAAAAAGACTGACAATGCATACTGTTGCCAAGGCCAAATCAAAGCATTAACAGTAGTTACATATCTCAAAAAAAAAGCATAAATTGTTTTAATAACTAATTGATGACTTTTTTTTCTAGAGAGATTAAATAGAGTCTCTTATATTTTTCTCACGGGTCCAAGTTTTCTCTCGACGGCCCAGCTTCTGCCTAATGGAAAATCTGACCCTGACTTAAATTGATTCGATGTGTCAGTTTTCCCAGTTTATATATTATAATTTGTAACTGTGCAATTATATTGTCTAATCCTTTTTTCATATCGTTTTTAATGTAAAGATTGTTCCCCTAATTACTAAATATTTATTAAAAAATGTATGAAATACACAGAATTTTCCAAAAAGAAAAAAGTAAGCACTTGCTATATGTTCATTAAAAGTACAATAAAATTTACAAATTCATGAAAGATTTGGACTAATCGAGCTCACCTCACTACATTTTCTGAAACAGTTCGAATTCACAGAAATGAAAAAAATATCTTAAAACTTAAAAACGTGTTATAAAAGTATACCAATAATAGTACTATGATAATAGACCATGACTAGGATCTCAAAATCGTGATCGAAACATTAGAAAAATAAAATTACATTGACTGGAGTTTCGATAAACGAGTATGATTATGACAAACGTACCCAGCGATAAATAGACTGCAAGTATTGTTGTAAAATTGTATGAGAATTGCCAGCTCAAATGGACAAAGCCACTTAAATTTTTAAAAAAATTGTAAATCATTACATAGAAACTATCCCTTATTTCTGAAATACGATGGTGATTGAATTGCATTGTATTTATGCTTGCAGAGTGGCAAGCTGTGCTTGCAGGCAGCACACGCCTGGTTCCAAGCTGAACTTGAGGAATCGTAGAATTGTATGCCAGCACAGTCTTTCAGCTGGATGCTTGGACTTTTGCAACGAATGTGATAACTATCTCTTTGGCCTCAAAGAACAACAAACTTTAGAACGTTGAATACTTCGAAAACACTCACATTACGACGCTTATAACGAGGCAGAAATCTTGACATGTTGAGCACAATTTACCAAACTGGGAAAGTGGAAATCTCCTGGATTTCTTTGTGAGTTACATGTAATTTCAATCTTTTATATTCTGTATGAAACGGTTTAGTTTTAAATAAAAGTTTGGAAACAATTATTTGGTTTTTTGTGTGTACTTTTAACGAATCTAAAGTAAAAAGAATTTGTTTACAGATTTTTGAAAAAACTTGTTTGCTGAAAGTCGTTAAAGTTTTAAAATTTCGCAAGTTTTATGAATTTCTCGGCAATATTGCAGTCGAAAATTATAGTGAAATGTGGATTGAATTCAACGTTTATGGATTTTTAGGACATTCCACGAAAATTAGGAATATTTTTTCGTTGCCGAAAAATAGCGAAGAAAGTAAACATTGAGCAAAGCGTTTCTTCGCTCACGTCAAGCAATTCTTTGAATACACGTATACTACGTATTTAAGCCTTTGCTGAAGAAAAGAGATTCTCAAAATAACAAGACTACCAAACCAATTTTGAAAAATGCTGAAAATTTGAGGCAAAATGTCGATGATTCCTGCAAAAGATATGTTCGAGAAAAAGGAATATAAATCTTTGTTATTACTTTTACTCATAAAAATAACTAAATATTTGTTAGTGCCTTATGTTATAACACTGTTATATGTTATAGTTATTAACCGCATTCGCTTTTTGCACATCAAGGATGTTATTTTTGAATGGGAAAAATAGTGTCATTATTTTAGTTTACTTAAACCAATTAGCAGCGTATTGTAGTTGAAAATAGACAGAGAAGAGTTTTTTTTAAAATAAGAAGTTCATGAGAGTATTCAAACTGAGTTTTAATATGAGTTCACAATGGATCATTTTGGCTGCAACTCTTTTGACAATACAAAATGTTGTATGGGACCCTAGCGGAAATGTCGAGACAGTGTCGAGTCCATGTCAAGACAGTGTTTGGTTTCAACACTGTCTTGACGCGGACGGTGTTAAGACAGTGTTTACTTTTTTATTTTTCAAACCGATTTGCAGTAATATTATCATGAATGGAGTTACCAAAATGCTTTTCTTGAATATATTGTAGACAATAATGATGAAAAAACGCGTTTTTCACGCGTTTATTCTTCAGTATTCGTTTTTATAAAAATCCCTTATGCACAGGGGCGTAGGCAAAGAATATTCGGGAGGGGTTTTTCTAAAAAATATTTTTTGTCCGAGATTTTATAATTCTTAATTTTTTACATTAGGGTTACAAGAGAGCTGTTTGAAAATTTTTTACATTCCAGAATTTCAAAGTTATACAACTTTTGGAGTCCAGAGTCGCACATTTTCATATTCTTAAATAATGAAATTCGATTTTTTTGATTTTCAATTAGTCACTGAGCTTTATGTTTTTTTTTACTGATACTTTCGGTATTTCTACAACTTTAAAGATTTTCTGATATTAATATGGAATTTTTATAGAACTTTCTAAAATTCGATGCTCTAGTATTCCAATTTCTGGATAATTTAAATATTTTGATAGATTTCGGAGGAATATATAAACACACGGATTCGAACTTTAAATTGTAAAGTATTTCATAGGTTATAGAATTTTCGTATTGTATATTATTTATGGAATTTTTGAGTAGTTTCTTGGATTTATATAAATTTCTAGTATTTCTATGGGTCGCTCAATAGATTTTTGGAAATTGATGCTAAAGTATTGAAACTTTCAACGATTTTGAATATTTCAATGGATTTATCATAAAAAAGTATCTTTTATACATATTTTTCATATCTGTACTTACTTATGTGTTACTTCATGTTATTTGGTATTTTTGCAGTTAAAAGTATGTTTGATTGTATGCATTGTAGAAATTGAATCGGATGCTTTTTTCTTGTTTTCTATATGAATTTCTATAATTTTATTAACATCGACCTATGTATTGAACTATATTAATAAATAATCTCTTGGATTAGAAGTTTTTAGACAAATTTTTAAGAGAAGTAGAACTAAATAGTTTTTATGTATTAGAAAATGTTAAGTAGTCTTTTTCGCATTTCTATAGTATGATCTACGAAACCCTGAAAGATATCTCAGTAGTTTTATGGATTTTTTATATTTATGTAAATTGCTACAATGATTCCAAAAACTCGATGCTCTAAAATGTGGGTTTCGATCTATTTTCAGTAGAAAATCACACTTATAGAAAATTTGTCATGCTTTATTAGGTTCTTTTTTTCATATTTTTGAAATATTTAAAATATTTTGTCACGTTTTCTCAAATTTTTATAGGGTCATAGTATATTTAGAATTTTATGCTCTAGTATTCCAAAATTTATAGATCGTAGAGTGATTCGTCCAAATTTTTCAGAAAACAGTTTTTCGTAAAATTCAATTACTTTTATTATTTTTTAAAATATTATATGATTCGGAAAATTTTTTAATATGTACTTTAATTTGCATTTTATATTGATTTCTAGAGTTTGATGACCTAAGATTTGAAGTTTTTAAAATTTTTAACATTTTCATAGATTAAAAATGTTTTTGATTATTCACTGGGTTGCAGTAATTTTTAAATTTATATTTTATACGTAATCATACTTTTTGATGGAGTCTGTCAACGAGCAGTTCCATTACAGAATCCAAATAATTCATTGAGACACGTGATTCTTTTTTTAATTATTGTAACAAATTTTATTTTATTGCTTATATGTTGATTAATGTACGAGTATCTAAAATTATCAGAAAATCAATATTTTATTATAAATTAACTCGCGCACATGATATCTTGGGAGTTGAGCGTCAATATTACGAATTTGAAATAATAACGCCTTGTCGAGACAGTGTCAGACGGTGTTGAGACAGTGTCAAGACAATACAACGTCTCCACATTTCCGCTAGGGGAGGCGGAGCCAATAACTGTAGTCGCATCGTTAGAATAGTCATTGTGTTTGGATAGGCAATATAGAATTTTATCTCGGATTTACTCTGCGAACACTTACCACAAAACTTGCTATTTTTCCAAAATTAAAAAACAAAAACCATATGTATTATTAACTGACTAAATGTATATAAGAATTTTCAGGTTTTCGTTTTGTTCTGTTTGTTTGTTTTTCTTTCTTTTTTTTTTCTGACGATTGGGTCAAATTTTTCTCGCAATAAATAATCTGTAAGGAATGATTGTAGTATATTGTGTATTTTGCTTTTATGTATTTTGACAAAACAATAGGTTACATCCAAAGCATATATAGACATGGTCTAAGTATGTAATGTAGTATTTCTTATCGCGCTTTTTCAAAAACTCATAAATGAATTTTTTCTTGGGCAAACATACATTGATTGTAAATATTACTTTCTAGTATTACTTGATAACAATTAAAAAATTGTTGCTAATTAATTGAACGATGAAGAAATTTATCATTCTTTGTATCACAAAATTCAGAAATTATTCTTGAAAAGCAATGAAAACTGTATAAAACTTTCAAGGTATTATAATAGGTGTAAAAACAATGATATGATTATTATCTTTTTCTTAATACCCTACAAGTCAGAATTATGTAAGTTTTTATGAAAAATTTGAAAAAAAAGCTACTCTTCGAGTTTTTGAAAGACCTATTTCGGCTAATTTATGATAGTCCGTGGTTTTGCCTTATACACAAACCACTCATTTTTTTTATAATAGACATTGCAAATCCTCGTAATAATCTAATATTGTCAGTAGATGACAATTTTCTCATGTGAGAATAAAATTTTCCAAAGAAAAAAGAACTACATCACATGAAACTTTCATGATGATCAGCTGGATAATAATTTCTAAAAGGGCTACTGAAAAATTTATATTTTTACTCTTAATTATAACCTATCGTTTTTACTTCGCTTGGTTCTCAACAACCCTGCTCTAAAATTGTGTTGCAAACACATTTTTTTCGCAAAAGTTATGATCAGCTGAAGTTTTCAATTTATTCTTTTTTAAAAATATTCATTTACAAACAGGAAAAAGAAAATTTACAATGTATACATTTAAATTGTTGTCCTGATTGATATTGTTCTATAAAAGAATTTATTTAGTCATACTTATAATAAAAAAAAAAGAAAAAAAAACAGCGTTTTTGGAGTATTGAAAATTTGAAAACGTTCTCCACCTATGGAAGTTTTTTCAGAGCGAGTCTTATTCTTCCATCTTCTAGGAATACTCACATGAAATAGAAATGTTTTTCACCTCTCAAACATAGAAAATGAGCATTTGCAGACTTGTTCCAACGATGACAAATGGCGTATTTCTGCCTGCCTGGGGTCAATACCCCAGGCAGTCAATACGCCATATGCCCCGTCAGAACATGTCTACACATGCTCGTACTCTATGTTTATGAGTTGAAAATTATAGTGTGTGTTTATTATAATTTATACAGCACTATTCAAAAATACCAACTAGATATTTTTTTCAAATTTTTAACGGAATAAGCTTTCAAGAGGAAAATAAGAATTGGGAATTCTCAAATCAGTTTTAATCATTTTCAAAAATTATATGTTGTTGCAATTAGACGCGAAATCAATTAATGTGGGGGAGCACGGGGCATGTTGGTCGCAGGGTAAGTTGGCCCAGTGCTAATAACTTTGTCAAAAACCTGTAATTGGCACCTTCTGCCACATATTTTTTGTCCCTTCTGGGTACAAACTTTTTCACGAAAACCGATCGCTGAGTTTTGGATTAGTTTATTTTCATGACCATAAATAAAATAACTAATTTTTAGAATTCGAATCATTATTGTTGATAAATTAGAGTTTTCCCAAAAAATCTCCATCTCGCCATGTCTCATGATATACAATCATTATGATGTCGAGGGTTTTTAATTTTAATCCATTGTTATCGGCATAGAATTCTGATTTATTCACTTGAAGTCTGGTTGGGGTAGGTTGGTCGAGTTGTAAAAATAAATCGAGGACCAACTATTTGCTACCTAGTCACGTTTTCGTCTGTTTTTGACCCCTACTCCAAGTAATGAGCATAATCATCAAGTCTACTACCCCTCCCCCACTTTTTCTTACTAAGATTAAGTAATAATAGAAATTCATAAAATAATCAGTAATACCAAATTTTTGAAGACTATGATATTTTTTAATTTATAGCAAATAATTAGATAACGATAGCATACTTCTGATTCATACATAATTCGACAAATTAGCCATACATTTTTTCATACATTAATTAATGATCTTCGTGTGTCAGAAGACAACTTTCGGTAATTTTAAGAATTTCTACGAGTTAGGTACCTTTTTTCAAATAGTCAAAAAATGTTCAACTGTGTTCGAAAATATTCATTTATATTTTTCAGAGTGTAATTGACGCAAAACTTTTTCACATCTAAAAAATTTACTTTGAAAAACACATTCATTTTTATTTTGTATAATAAAAATAACTATTGAATTATTTCGTTACTTGTGGAATATGATGAGATATCATAGAATTAATTTAATTCCTAAAAAATGTTCACTTTATAGTGTCTAAAAATACAAGTTACTATAAAAACTCGGTGACACCTTTAAATAATCAAGTTTGATGAAAAATATACACGCAGGAAGCATTTAAACTCTATTTCTTCCATTTCAGCAACTCCCCTGGGCACATAGGCCGTTATTTCGCGATGTGTTAAAAAAAAGTCAAAATTTCAATTACCGTTTCAGGGTTATACAAACTCCACAATATTGAGCCAAGGGTTGTTCCTATCGAATAAGGACAAAAGCATCTTTCCAAACAAAAAAGGAAAATTCCTGAATAAAAGTTCGGCCAACGTGTCCTGTACTCCCCTATTTGGAACTCATAAATAATATGATAAAAAATGGAATATAAATTTTCAGGGTGGCATGTTTCAATTCAGGTAATGTAAAATTAACAATGTAATTTTTAATCTCATTCTATTTTATCAAACTTACCCAGTTGTTATCGAAGCGCAAACGAAAATTTTTCAAACCGAATTATTAAAATGTGCGGTAATTCGAACGAGATTATTTTTGAGTATTTAGGAACTGTGCGAGAAAGTTTCAAAATGATTGAACACTACAGAAATATAATTGTGAACAACTGTGAAGAATGACCAAGAATGAAGAATCCCACGCGAAAAAATGCAGAACACCGACAAACACCAGCTTGCAAAACAAATGTGAACAAATGACGATCGGGCTTCCACCCTCCTCCGCTTCGGCCACTTTGTCCTCGTTGCTCTTATCACAAATTTTGGTAGAATTTCGCCGTCGCATTATATAAAACCCTCTGAACCCAAGTTTGAAGATATTTAAAAATTTCTTTGAGTGCCAAATTCAAGGCAATAAGTGTTTTTCGTGAATAATTCGTTATTGAAAAATCTTGAAATTTGTAAGCTAAACAATTACTTAGTGAACTAATTTCAGTCTCTTCTATCTTTCATGGAGCTAATCAAAGTTTTAAATTTTTTGACAAGTTTTTCCAAGAAAATAACAAACTTTCGTATTTTCTTCTAAAAAACGTTATGTAGAAAAATTTGAAAAGTTTTATAAAAATATTACAAGTATTTCGAGCATTTTTAAAATTTTTTATATTCAAATTCCAATTATCGTTTATTCATCCTTTATACAGGCCATTGAAAGGATTTTTTGTAATTTAATGTAAATTTTTTAAACATCCTTGATACGGAAATTTTTGGATGAAACAATGACACAAGAACTAAGTTCATATGCTTTTAATTATTTGATAAATTTCAGTTAAAATTGAGGAACCAAAATGATGAAATTCTTGAAAAATCGTGGAAAATATGGCGTATCAGTACAGAACGAGAAGGGGTACAAAGAAAAGGAAGTGCCCTCGATTTCAAATTAATAGATGATAAAAATTTCGAAATAGTTGTTGGAAATAAACATGATTGATAATATTTATTAATGGTTGGTTAAATATAATCAATAAAATTCAACATTAAGAATTTTAATATATTTCAAAATGTCTCAGATTTCCTTGTTTTAATAAAAAGCAGAAAAAAATCCCAAACCCCGAAATAAATGTAAAATAAACTGATTATTTCTATATAGCAATTCACAGAAATATTATTCATCTCAAAAAATACTAGTTCATCTTTAAAAATTTATTTAGGTGATAAATTCGAGGCATCAAGTATTTTCGCGAAAATGTGATGGAAGAATCTAAAAATTTGAAAGCCAAATAATTATTTATTAGCGAGCTATTTTCAAAGTTTTCCATGTTTCATACATATCCACGAATCAGACTCAAGTCTTACATTTTACAAGTTAAAAAAAAAAAAAAAATGAGCAACTTCTTCAATTCCTTATAAAAGACCTTGTTTCAGATGGTCTGAAAATTTCATAAAAATATTGCAAGTGTTTTGGGCATTATTTTTTATTTATCATCACTAAATTCGTATTTTTTGAACAATCTGGATCTGCAAACTTTTCGAATGAAACAATTGCATAAAAAACTCAGTAAATGTGCTCAACTATTTGAGCAATATCAATTTGTTCTGAGGAACCAAAATGCCATTCGGGAAAAACTTAAGAAATTTGTATCTCGGTACAAAACAAAATAAATTCAATTTGAAAGTTTGAGCTTCCAGTCAGACAAAAGGTTATTAGGAATTCAAAACTCAAAATTTTGCAGTTTCTACTATAAGTCTAATTTAATCACTACCATACAAATTTATAGCAATTTTTAAATATTTATACTCACACAAACATGAAATTTACAAAATGAATTGGTGGTAAAAGTATAATACATAAGAGCATTTTATAATCTGAAACTCCAAGAATCAGTTAGAGAATTTGAAAAAATTTTGTACATAAAAAATATTAATCAAAAACCAACCAGTTGGTTGATGGAAAAAAAAAAATTGAAATGTCTAACATTACCCAGCCAGCAAAGTCTCAGGAGCGCTACGGTAGCACTACCATCCAGTATGGTAGTGCTACCGTAGCGCTCCTGAGACTTTGCTGGCTGGGTATTCAAGTTATTTATCTTGAAAATTTCAATTTATCGCAAGAATACTATTTTACACTGAAATAATACCATTCGCGTCAGAAAAAAATTATAAACACGCAGTGAAAACAATTTTTTATACGTGTATGAGTACAAATTTCGTTTTGATTCAAGGCAAATAAGTACACCAAATTAGTATCTTTCCATTTATTTATCTCACAT
This sequence comes from Platygaster robiniae, assembly GCA_028476575.1. NCBI lineage: Eukaryota > Metazoa > Arthropoda > Insecta > Hymenoptera > Platygastridae > Platygaster > Platygaster robiniae. The sequence continues at coordinate 31,610,872 of CM052019.1, forward strand.
GAAAAATTAGAGATACAACAGCAATATTACAGTTACGTTTTAGAACGCAAAAGATGCATAGTAAATTTTTAGGAAAAACAGACTTGAAACCTACCGAAATTCAACCTTCGAAGGTTGTAGTTGGGTTGTAGATTTTGAAATGAAAAAAATTAGTGTTCATGTTTAATATTTTTGCAAGGAATTTTACTGAATCATCATTTTTCATTATTTATTGGCAAATTGAATAGTCAGAACGATGAATTTCGGCCTTAAATTGTCATTTTATTTTTTTCCAGGCATATATATATATCATGCTTCTTTTATGCCTGGAAAAAAAATAACATGACAATTTAAAGCCAAAATTTATCGTTTTGACGGTAAAATTTGCCAATAAATAATAGAAAATAATGATTCAATACCATTCCTTCCAAAAATATCAAACATAAAGACTTATTTTTTTCATTTCAAAATTTACAACCCAACTTCAATCCAACTTCAACCTTTAAAGTTTAAGTTTGATTGCCAGGGGATCTAGTACTAATTAAGGGAGAATACAAGAAAGTGTACATAAGTCGAAGAAAAAAATTAACCACACTTATTAAAATTAAAAAAAATTCCGATTTCGCATTTAACCTAGTCTGAGCGCTTTCACTCTTAAGTTTGACATAATTTTGGATGATTGAAAACCAATTCAAGTTTATCATCTGTAAATTTTATTTTGTTTTCAACAGTAAAGTTCAGTGCAAAATTTTGCAGTTTCTGCCTATTTTTCAAATTTTCATACTAGAAAATTGCAGCGACCGTTTTAAGGGAAATATTTTCTTGTTAATAAGTTTCACATGAATTCATTGATTCAAGAACTGCGTATTGGTCTGCAATATTATCAAGTTTAAGAGTAGCATTTCAAAAATTACGAATTCTCCCACTGTATATAAAAAAAAGAAACTCTTCAAGGCATTCAGGAGTCATTTAATTAATGATATCATAAGTCTCACTGTCTTTCATTTTTAGGTTGAACATTGCTCGAAAAACAGACGATCTGCTAGCTAAAGTCAGTGGGTGTGAACTTGGATTGGGAATCGTGGTTGAGTCTGCGGGTAAGAGAAAGGACGATGTGGAATGGGAGCAAGTGAGCACGAAGATATTCTTTCCCACTTGTTGTCATTTGCACATCGCTCTTTTCCTTTTCTGCAGACCCAAAATCCTATACCCCGAAAAATAACATTGAGTTTGCACTCACTGGCTAACATTTATGGGCAAGAAAATTTCATCATCAATTTTTATGATGATGTCAACGAACTTTTTTGAAAAGAATAATGTTTCCATATCGACAGATAATGGTTTTGGTGGCTCTTTTAATTCAAGTTTTTGGGCATCTCGGGTATCATCCAAGATTTGAGTTATGTCTACATGAATAACGAGATCATCCCTTATTTTTGTATACAATATAGAATTTTCATGAGAATATTTGTCTGATAATATCGTGTATTTTTCTTCAGCAAATTCAGAGAATTCAACTGTCTTTTTTTATAATTTGCCAATCCCTGATATCTTGTAACTGAAACCTATTTGAAAATTCAATGACGCATTCTTCCAAGGCTTTAAATCACACTTTGGGCCGACTTCTAATTTCAATTCGACGTTTTTAGTATCGCTACGTAATGTGGTTTCCAGATAGAACTTGTAGTCTTTCATATTTTGCACTGTTATCATCAGAGATGAAATGGAAATTTCACCAAAGTGTCCGAGTTGAAAAATAAGCAACGTGTAGGAATCCCTATATATTTAAGGATTATATTTTTTTGTATGATCCAGCTTCCACTCGGTAGGCATCTGAGCAGCTTGGATGCGTAGTTCACAAAAATTATTACAATCTGAAAAAAAATTAATGAAATTAAAGTGCAATAGGCTCATTTATTTGTCATGTAACCTTCGTCAAAATTACATATTTCATGCCTGCATAAAACAAAATCTACCTAACAAAAAAAAGTATAGCCCATTTGTAGAGTAGATAAGGGAAGGGGAGGAGAGGGTGTCAAGGCCATAGACCCTGCCATGAAAGTTGAGGATTTTCAGTTTTATTAAATTTCATCGAAAAATTTGCATTTCACTAAGAGATAATTTATTCCCATATCCTCTATGATGCTATACTACACAACTGCTATACAAGCTTATAATTGCAAAATTTTTTGTCCTACTACCAGCTATACTTTTCCCCACAAATTTTGAATAAAATTTATCTTTCTTCATTCATTTCATAATTTTCGATAACCATTTGTTGTTGCGATGAGACACCAAATTAATGCACTTGAACTTGTGAATAACATGTAAAACAATGGAATATGATAGCTAAATTTTAAGGGTGGCGCGTTTAAAGTTATGTAAAATCAAAAATACACATAGTTTTCAATCATTTTCTGTTATAAATTTACCCAAAGTTGTGATCGAAGCCAAACGAACATTTTTCGGACCAAATAATTAAAATATGGAGCAATGCGAACAAAATGATTTTTGAGTCTTTCGGAATTAAACTATCTGGTTTCAAAACTATTGAATTATTGAAAAAGAATTGTGAAGAATGACGAATGACATGCTATACCATGTGAAAAAATACAAAAAATACCTTCTTCAAAAGCAAATGACGATTGGACTTCCTTCTCTAATCTACTCCCCGTTGTCACTCGCTGTTCTAATTACAAAATCTGGAAGGAATTCGCCGTTGCTTTAAAATCTTTTTACGCCGCATCTAAAGCTCATCCCTGAAAAGTGGCAACCCGACTCGCTCTGTCAAAGACCACGAATTGCTGCATGTTGTCAGGGACGATGCAACGTATTTGGAGCTCTGATTCTCATGTAGGGAAATTCCATGTATGAAGTCCCGAAGTTTTCAACAATTATTTACAAAATAAAGATTTGTATGTAATAAATTCATTATTATAAATTACAAAAATTATAAAATCTTTGCAAATTTACAGCGTATAAATTTGATCTTAAGTATAAGGTATGTGTAACAAACGTGAAAGATGTTGAATATTTAAAATTTTAACCATGAAAAACGAACTCTTTCACCGGCGAAGAAAAGTTCCAAAATATTAAATACCAGGTCTTCAACGTTGCACTTTATAATTTTTCAAGTTCTACATAAATGTAGACAGAAAGATTTTTTAAAACGACTTGATAGATTTTAATAAGTTATTTGATAATATATAATTTTCAAATTACTTTATATATGTAAGATAAGCTATTTAATGATTTATTCATTATTAAAAGATTTTGTAAAGTGACTTAATTGTAATCGTGTCTCAGTCGTAGAAAGTTTTAACAACGATCGGTGTTTACCTCATTCTCCCCGATCACAATTTTTAAATCAAAGAATCTTTGTAATAATTAGTAGATTTTTTTGACAGTTTTTATGAATTTTTTCGCTGTAAAATAACTTTGAAACGGATTTTTAAATTTTGTAAAGATTCTTATGAGGACCCAAAAGATGGTCGAAATATTGATGAGGAAGATAAATTAAGAATATGAAGAAGAAATTTTTTAAGCTAATTTTCAATCAAGTTTTCTAATCTTTACAAAAAAGATACGAAGCAAACACTTTGAAATTTTGCATGGCTTTGGAATCTTCCTCAATTCTTTCTGAAATATTAAGATAATTATTCAGATATTAGATATCAATTAATCATTGAATTATTTCCCATTTACGATTTTTTAGGAAAAAAATTAGAAAATGCCTAGTTTGAAGAAAGCTCGAATTTGAACTCGTAGCAGTAGAAACACTATTTACGGGACCATTAGAAATGAAAAGTCATCGTGGATCGATAGAGGATCGTTTCCTATTGTTTGTATTGTATAATTTTATTATTTTTATTATATTGTATTCTTATTGTTACCTATAGGTACAATAAATAACAAAAGATTGATGCATGTAGACATCAGTGATGAACAGAAAGGTGGGTTTCGGGGGTTAAACTCCTCAAGAAATTTGAAAAAATCACCCTTTGATTTAATTATACCTAATACTCACATTCATTTCTATGCATTACTGTCACCATCATAGTTACATTACATACAATTTGATTATATGTTTAAACATTCTCATAAGTTTTATTAAATGAAAGGATATGAATCGAAACATGTAATTAAAAAAAAATTTATTCATAAGATTGGATTTAATAAATTTGGGAATGATGATGAATCAGTTATTTCATAAAAAAAAAAAAAAAAAAAAAATGAAGAAACAAAAAATCGGGTTTTTTTTTGGTAAAAATCAAGAGTATTAAAAACTTGGAATGCTAGAGTCAAAATTTTAATAAAAAATCTATCGATTTTTCGATTAGTATAATTTAATGCGTAGAGCATATTACACTTATTTGCCGATTAAAACGAGCATTCTTTGTCCTTCATTTTTGATGTTGAGAAAGAGATAAAGCTGCTCGTTCAATCAGCGAGTTTCATAATTACTGTTCAATTATGAAGAATGCAAATTAATTTAAAAATAATTTTTTTTCAATTATTAGTCTTTTTTCACTCAGAGCTTTGACAGATAGATTTGGTTTAGATAATCAAATTATACTTGAAAAAAAATTGAGAAAGTTTTTAGATTTAAATACACTTTATTATTATAAATAGTTAAAATGAATCAATTATTATTTTCTGATCGGAAGTTTATTTTTTTTTTCACCCATAGCTTCGGCACAATTTTTTTTCTCACTCAGCGCTCCAACATAGATGTTCGGTTATAATGGTAAATAATAGTCACACAAATTTTTATTCAAGTTTCTTTACTATAAAATTAATTTTCCATTTTAAAGAAAGAGAGTAAAGGAAATGAATACTTTACACTTTCCTTCCACTTTGAATATCACGATACTTCTAATAAGTTAATTATATGTCGTTACATACCAATTGTTCCCGAATGATCATCAATTTTTCCAAGTAGAGCCTCTGGAAGCACATCCTAGACTTAGTTAAGGTATCTGAAAAAAGAAGACAAAATTCCACAAAGTAAACGTAGGTCATGTTATAAACGCCAGGTGGTTGTCAATTTTCAATTAGACTAGATAGATTATGATTTGAAAAGATTGAGTGTATCTTGAAAATTCTATAAAAAATAAAAAAAAATAAAAAAAAAAAAAAAACATAATCAAAATTGTATTCAACAAATAAGAGCTCCTTTGAAAGTCATTGTCATTAATTTATTGTGCATTCCAAAATTTAATAATATATTATTGACAGTTTTGGAAATGCTTAGTTTGACGAAACGAAAGATTCCAGCCCTAGGCGAAGCCGAGGGGTATAATCGTTTCGTGAAATAAAGTAATTTCCAAAACTGACAATACAATATTTTACTCACAGTTTGCTAAAATTCACGTCCAAATGTTCGAATATTAGCAAATTGTGATTAAACATTTTTAACCGAAAATTATGAAAAGATACAAAAGAAAACCATTGTGAATGAGAAAAAAATATTTGTCCATGGTCATAAATAATATATAAGTTGATTCCCGAATATACAATTGTCTTTCAACGTATTATTCATATTTGATTGAAAAAATTAAGTTATCAAGAAATGTATAATCTACAATTAAAAATAAATAAATAATAACTCAAATTTTACAAGTAAGTAATTAGGCAGATATTTATTCTATTTGTGTATTCTTCGAATTTTATACCATTTGTGGACCATAATAATAGATATAATGGTCATATACTTTTGTAATAAGCCAATAATAGCAACTAATAAAATAATTATTCATGAGTGAGAAACATGAAAAAATTCTTGAAATAAATAACACAGCATAAATGAATGTGTAATAAAAATAGAATCTGCGATTATTGTGAGTACCAACGAACAAATAAATATGACAACAAACAATTCGACCATTGTTTTGGCCAAGAAAATTTAGATCGATTCAAAAATATTTCACGGAGTTAAATGATTGATGTCGAAATGCATTCTATTTGTTTCCATCATCCGAAAAATTTCAGAAAATAAGTAAACATAACTTTAGGGTTATGTTTTTATAGCTAGTTGACATTACAGTGTTCCACTGTTAACAATCGATATTTGATAGGAAATATTTATAATAATTTGTTGCGCCAACTCCACGGTTATTTATTTATTACTCATCAACTTATTTTTGTAAAAACCTGATGCTTATCTAATACTTCTTGGAGTCCCATCCATCGACCGTCACGTCACTCCTCTCTTGAAAACTCAACCACATATTCAAATAATCAATTAATTAATAATAATTAAACACGGCTTAACAGATGCCAATATTTTCTAAATATAAAACAGATACCAAGGATTATTATTAAAGATATATACGAAAAACTTCCTTCTGAATTTGCCCGCGTGTGCCCACGCGTTTTCGCGTTTTACGTCTTATACGGTCGTATACGGTTACGGAAGGTAGACGTAAACCGTAAGCTCTTCGCCGGCGCGCGAAATCATAGCGCGCGCATGCGCCCAGACGGCCCCGAAGTAAATAATTATTTTTACAATTAAATAATTATATTTTTCAATATGTTATATGTTTTTCTTAGAGCCCATAAATTGGTCAAAAATATGAGCTAAATAGATTGATGCTAAATTTGATTAGTACAATGTTTTACAGAATGGGAAACTACCTTGACGTCATGCCAGTTATCCCACAAAAACAGTTAATTTTCTAAAAAACGAAAAGCGTCCAAAAATTATAATTACTGTCCAAAAATAGATCATAATTAGCTCATTATTCTGATATGAAAATTAACAGGATTTTCAAAAGTGGGATAACCAGCTTGACGGACCTGAATGTTGGAGTTGACCCAACTTCTGCGACGAGCCTGCGCTACGTCCTACGACGTCGTATGACACCTACGACACCTACGTACGTCCTATATAGATGGGGCTTTACGTATTTACAGTTACACGTGAGTGGAGAAAAAGTCGGGAAATAATCTCAACATATAGGAGCGACATCATATGTCAGATATTCTTAGACATTCGAGGCAGAATATCGCGACGATGTTTTTTAGCATATGATTTTTGTACGTTTCTGGTAGAATGTCGCGAAGATGTGTTTGACGTATGTTTTTGTGCATAACAAAAATGGCAGTCTCTTTGGCAAAAGGTTGGAAAGAAATGTCCCAGCTCAAATTCTTTGAAGTCCTTCGACTCATCTACTACGATTAACGCAAGCGAATAATTTATACGTGATTTGCGCCCCTTCAAAATTTTTGAATTCATAATGAAATATCCTTTAAGACATTTAAATTTCCGTTTTTTTCTACCTTACACGTTATGCGACAATAATAGAAGTGCCGGATGATATAACTTGGAGCGCACAAAATGACGTGAAAGTTTTACCCAAGCTACGATTTCCATATTGGATTCGAATTGCACGGCATTTTGTGTACTCTGAGTTATATATAATCCGGACCTTAATTATCCAACATTTATACTTATGTTTACAATATGACATGAAACATCGCAAAGATATTTATCCAAAAACATCGCAGCTATGTATTTCTGTAAATATCGCATTAACATAGTGAGAAAAACATAGCAGCGATATTATCGAGCGTGACGATTTGATGTCGTGACGATATCACTATAGAGATTATCTAGCGATAGTTAAAAATATCGCTACTATATTTCTCCGACCTTTTTTTTCCACTCGGGCACACAGTAAAAAAAAACTTGCAGAACTACCAGTTCCAAACTAGCAAATAAAACGACCTTCTTTGGAAGGGGTAGAATTACAGACTTGTAGTGATTCTACAACGGAGTAGCAGAAGTCCTAGGACCTAGTAAAAGTACTAGAAACTAATAAACTTACTAGGAATTTTTAAAAATACTAGAAAATATTTATTGTACTGAGAAATTTGAGGTTAGGTTTGCATGGGATAAATCGGTTTATGCAATAACAACATAATAAAAAAGAATTTATTATAAACTGCTTTATTCATCACAAACTGAGCTAGAGAACATATAATATTTTCTTGGCATAAGAAAATATTATCCCCGGGCCCCGATGCAAAGTCTGTTTGGTAACGAGTGACGCCTGGTGCTAGTGAGAACTGAAGTATTGGACGCCAGAGCTTTGGATCGGGGCCCGGGCTCGGCCTTGTTCCGTAGGCCGGTAACGCGGCGATCTAATTCCGAAATATTTGTCGGCCGGTATAAGTCAATTGATATTATACACGGAAATGCTGCAATTCCTTAACTATTAAAAAACCTAATTAGGCATTATATAACTTTTGCAAGTTATAAAATAAATGTCTTTTATGACACGATGGATACTTTTTCCCTTCAAACTGCTTTTACACGCCTAAATTATGAAACAGCAAGTTAAGAAAATCGTTGTTAACTATCCAAAATTACAAATTGAGGCAAATCCTTTCGTTTTTTTTGCTAAATATCTCTTGAAATATCACAACATAACTCTTCCATATCATATTTTGGTTTGAAAAGGCTTTTTTAGGTCATTTTCGTAGGCGACGTTCGTGGTGACGTTCAGGCGACGTTTATCGTTGCGTCACGATTGCCAGGGGTTTTAAATGTATCAGTGCCGCAATGTGCAATAAATAGCAAATTTTTTACCCACGTGTTTTGCATATTCATGATTTAAAATTTCAGGGGTATATGTGCATTTTCAATTAAGTTCATTTTCTTATTCAGTACAAAAAATGAACATTATTGTATAATGGCCCTTATGCCCTTGAAATTATATGCACCAAGTTCTTTATAAGCGACGTCGGTTCGACATACGAAATCGACATCGGAACGACGTATAAGGCCGACCTCGAATCGACGTTCACGACCGACCTCAGGTCGAACGTATATGGCCGATCTCGGACTGACGTACATGGCCGACGACGGATAAATGTCGGCCTAGCGTTACAAAATAGAGGAGTTAATAATATAGAAATATAGATACACATGCGTGAGAACAATGCAATGAAATGCATTGTTTTTTTTTTTTTAGAAAAAAACGAAATTCAAACTGTTTTTCATTGTATTTGTCTATTTAATTTTTTTTCACATCTATTACAACGGAAAAATGTATGAAAACTATACATTTTTATAAAGCCTAATCTTTCATTTGAAAAAAAAAATCGGCATTTTAATTTTGAGGCAACTTCTTTATTGTGCCTCGGATCGACGTCGATTGCCGACCTCGTATATGCAGTGGCCGACTTCGGAGCGACGTCAATGCGACTTCGTTTTTTCACTCGGGGAGGAGCATTAGATCGCTTCTGAATTTAGGGGATTTAAGCTTGTTCTGTTGGACCGGTCAAACAAAACAAGCTTAAATCCCCTAAATTCAAAAGCGATCTAATGCTCCTCTGTGTACTTTCTGTCTGAGTCAGTCTGTGTTGTGATCAGTTCGGATCAGATGCAATTGGTTGGAATCTTAGACCATACAGTACATGGACTCTAGTAGTCCGCCATTTGCCGGTTAGACATAGGAGCACTTGAAGCTGGTGGAGTAGCGGACTAATTCGACGGAACCAACCGACCTTACCCGAAGAGGCCCGATCGTAGTCCTTTGGCTGTGTCGGAAACGTTGGAAAGTGCCCAATAGGCTATCTTCGGATACGGTCGGTTCGTTTCGTCGAATTAACCCGCAACTCCGCCAGCTCCTACTCTGGGAAAAAAAAAACCCTTCGTATGACCCGTAAAATCCGGTTGTGCCAACGTTGATGCAAACCGAGACGTTTCAACGTTAGGTTGGCGTTGCTGACCACGGTGAATTCACCTCGTCAATCTAGCCCGATTTACCACGGGAAATCAACGGGAATCCAACGCTGAAACGACCGAATTTGATATATATATAGTGATATAACGGACAAAGCACAGCTGACCGTCAGATCAGCATTGGCAGCACACGGGGATTTCCCGTGGCCATGGGGCTGGATTGACGTGAAAGCAGTAACGTGAAGCAGCCATGTTGAATCACCGGGATTTTTTTCCCAGTGTATGTCTAACCCAGGCCTGTGCAACTCGCTTAGTTCAGCTGTTTCTTAGCGTGCGCTTGGTAGGCATTTGGAGGCTACTAACACATAAATATAACGCTGTGTGGAGCCGAGTGTAGAATGTACATATATTCCGATAACTCATGTATGAGTGAGAAAAATGCGGCTGGAACAAGTGGCGCCTACGTACGTGAGGGGTACATTTTAGGACGAAGGAGAACAATGAGCTAGTTACCGAGTTGCATAGGCCTGGTCTAACCGGGACGTTTCTATTGAGCTTCTGCATATATGTAATACTTCTATATGGCCAGTGTCCTATCTTCCCCTGTTGTAAAGGAGCATCGTGAGAGTAAGAGAAAGGAATAAGATAACTCGCGTGGTACTCCGCATGCGCGACTTTCATACATATGCTCAGTTCTTAGGATTGTTGCACGCATACTACGATATGCGTTCACGTATTAACTCCAGTCAAATCCTGTGCGAGAGAGAAACGAATCGTTTACGCTCTTCTCTTCCCGATGCGCTTCTCTCTCAAGCTGGCCATATAGTAGTATTACATACATGAGCTTCTGGACGTACTAGCAGTCCATCTATTAAAAGGTCTATGGTTGGAATCAGTCAGTGGTGCCGAACTGCTGCGACCCCTTGTAGTTTCACTCCGATTCTCGCTTCGCTATTGGTGGAGAGTCGAAGAGAGGAAGCGACATTAATTCCAGCGAGTTAGAGAGAGAAGCGAAGAATTTTGAAGAACTTGATCGCTCTCGGCTGCTTTCGGCCCGGCCCAAGGACGAGTCTTGGGACTCGCATGCCCGGATGCGTTTGTTTGTTTAGGGAAATGATGATACGGGACCTTTTTTGAAACTCGAAACCTGATTTTTCGTATTTTCTTCACTTTCCTCATACCGGAGATTTTCGAACGGCTTGAGCGAGTTTTGAGATAATGAAGATTGCAGAAATAGGTTGATGCTCTTTTTTAACGCATCGAAAGAGGAGCGAAAAAAATTTTTCGAAAATTTCACAAGAAAAACTTATTAAGATTTCCTAATAAATATTAACAATTTTTTTGGAAATTTCTCGATTTTAAAAATATTCTTTATATTGATGCAAATTTAATAAAAATAAAAAAAACTATAATTCCGAAAAATCTTTTCCAAAGTATAAAGATGAAAAAAAATTTTTAATACAAAATTTTGTTTCCATCCGTTTATATCTAATATTTTCAACTCTATTTTGCAGTAAAATTGATAACAAAACAACTTCGTCGGAAATTCATGAATTTAAGCAATTGTACAGTTATTGTAAGGAAAAATGTCGTTATCTATCAACACATATTTGAATGAATGAAGCCAATGTAATTTTTTGTTGCAAAATTTTGACTATTTTTAAAATTTTGTCTCTCCGATATTTCGCGATATTCCAATTTAAATTCATAATGAAGAATTTGAAAGATTTATAACAATACTAAATTGCAATACTATATTGAAACGAAATTCCCATATGTATATCTCGAGATTTTTTCATCTGTCATTTTCAAAAATGTTAAGAGCAATCCAACTTGGAGGATATCCAAATTGATTTACGGTGACTACAATAGTTTATCCTTTTGATAAATTGAAAAAAAAAAAAAAAAAAAAAAAAAAAAAAAACAAAACAAAAACCAATGCATTCGTTTCTTTCAATTTATGTTTGGAAATAAATGAGGTCGAATTTTCGACTCATTTCCACACCACCGTTGGGGTAGAGTTTTTAGCGCATTTTTTTAACATGCCCTACAAACCATGTTGACGCAAATGTTGACAAGAATGTCGACATGTCAAAACACGTCACTTTTTGACGCAGCAAATTTATCGTCAGTCAACGTCGTTGACGACGTTGCTGTTGACGTTGCTGAAATGTCGACGTATTGTCTACGCCATTGTAGACAACATTGTTGACGTCGATATGAATGCCGTTGTCGACGTCTATGTCGACGCCATTGTTGACATGCTTGACGACGCTTTTGTCGACGATAATTTCGACGCAATTGTAAACGTTCAAGCCGACGTCGATATCGACGCCGTTGTCGGCATCAAAATTGATGCCATTGTCGACGCCTTTGTAGACGATAATATAGACATATATATCGACGTCTATGTCGACGTTAATGTTGACGATAATAACGACGCCGTTTTAGACGTTCAAATTAACGTCGTTGACGACGTTGATATTGGCGCCGTTGTCGACTAATATGACGATGCAATTGTCGACGATAACGATACTGACGCCGTTGTCGACGATAATAACGACGCCATCGTAGACATACAAATCGACATGTATGTCGACGCTGTTGTTGACGATAAAAATGACGCCATCGTAGACGTACAAATCGACATCTATGTCGGCGCTGTTGTTGACGATAATAACGACGCCATTGCAGACGTTGGAATCGACATGCATGTCGACGTTGAGATTGACGGCGTCGTCAACTTTATCGTCTACGATAATAACGACGCCATTGTAGACGTTCATATCGACGCCATTTTCAACGTTGATATCGACGCTGTTGTTGACATATATGACGACACTATCGTCGACGATAATATTTATGTCTTTTTAGACGTTAAAATCAACGTCAATATTAACACTGTTGTGGATGTTCAAATCGACATCGATATCGACGCCGATGCCAGCGTTGATATTAAGACTTCCCATGTTGATGTCTAATATGACAACGATCATAACAATACTATTGTAGTCGTACAAGTCAACTTCTACGTCGATGACATTGCCAACGTCTTTACCGATTTTTATATTGACACTAATATGGACATTACCATTGTGAAAATGTGATAATTTTGTTTAAGATTTCTTAGAATATTTTTTGTATGCTCTTAGCATAAAATTTATAATATGAAAACGTTTTAAATGACACTATGGAATTAAAGTTTTTTGATTGAAAAAATCAAAAAATCAATAAAATAAAAAAATCAATGCGAAAAGTTTTGTCTAAAAATACATGTAAATCTAGCTAGATAGCATTTTATGTGGCGTACGTAAGTTTTATGAGGTTGAAACATTAAATCCTGTAAGAAATATACTTAATTCTCGAGTTTATTAGATTGTTCTGAACAGTCAAACTTGCAGAGACTATATCATCATCGTAATATATACTTTCAAAACATTGCAATATTGACTTATCTCTTTTTTGACGATCCTTGACATACATATGAATAATAACAAATACTATTTATTATATAGTTATACTAAAACAGAACAAAACTTTAATTTGACAAGAGAAATGAACGTAGAATTATAAATAAAACTCAAAAGTTTGTATGCAAAAAAAGATATATTCATGAACCTTACATGAGTTGATATTTATTCATTCCATTTGTTTTCAATAGCAGGTTCTTCGTTTGCTGGTGTCTTTTCTTCTTCTTCTTTTTTTTTTTTTGTTTCTCGTTTACAGCCTCCAGACTCTTCATCGCCTCTTTATACAAATTTCCATTCCGCCTATGAATTGAGTCCTTGAGGGCTCTCAATTTCTTACTGATAATATTGTTGATGGTGCCTGCTGAGGCAATGGGGAAGAATTCTTGCACGATTGCTATAAACAAATTGTAAGAAAAAATTATTATACAAGATGATAAAATGACATAGATATATGATTGTCGTACTTTGTATAACGGAACAAACTCTCGTTTTTTCAAAACAGAATTTCCCATGGCTTCCCTGCATATTGAACATGCATGCTACTTGCTGGTGGACGACAGAACCAACCATCGAATTGACTGTTTTTTTTTTTTTTTTTTTCAGATCACTTTGCCGTCTTGTTTTCATGTATAGGACCTGAAAACCCCATCATTTAAATACAAAATAATTTTAAAATGTCGCCATTAAGAGAGTTCGCAATTTTAACAAGTATAACTTACAAATTTTTGTTTGAAGTTTTTTTGGCTGAGATCATTTTCAAACTTTTCGAATTCTTGATACGTGTTTCATGGAAGAGAACCGGCCCTGAAATGGGTGACTGTAGTTTCTTGTTGGTGTTCTTCAGTGGCCGGTTCTATATCAAACACATCATTCGTATTCCCCTCAGCCGATAGGCGTATGCAAGTTTCCAATGCCTATAACAGACATAAGATACTTTAACTACAACTTTATTCATTTTACTTTATTCATTTACGAAAATCAATTGTATGAATTACAAAAATAAAAAAAAAACCAAAAAGATTGTTCCGAAAGAATTAATTTATATCAAACAAGTTTTTTGAAAATAATCAACATCGCTTTTGTGCTGTGTACTGGTTTATTTAAGAATATTATTTTTATTAATCTTCATACACCATTTTCCATTTGAAGGCTCTTTACTAGATCTCTCCGATTACAGCAAGTGTATTTTTGGCTCCTCTAGCCTCTAAACGAACTTTAAATAATCAAATTAATTTCACTTCACTTCACGTATTTTCCCGCCTCGCGACAAAATCTATACATCTCATTTAAAAAAAGGCGCAACTTGATCCGCGAGCAATCTTACCATAAGCCGATTACAGTTTATTTGTTGACATATGTATATTTTCATCTATTTATTTAGTATGTATTGACTGGTATTGACATTTCGCACACAACTCGAGTTATGTTGTTAAATTTCATTTGAAAATTGTTTAAATTGCAATAAACTTATTTCTGTAATGATTAAACGTGATCGCGAAAGTGGGAAAACATCTAAAAATAACGACTAAGAATGATAGAAATGTACTTGATCAGATGAGTTTCTCACCTAATTTTTATTATCTATTTATCTCTCCCTAGCTACGTTTGCTTTGTGGAAAATATTTTTTCAGAGTACGATACGGAATGTAGAACCTGCCGTGTATGCTAGTGATGGTTACTCTACAAAGGTAAAGAATTCTGATTTTATCGCCACGAGAAATCACATGAAATATATTCGTTAAAATTGAAAAGTAGTATAATCATGTATTTTTGATTTAAACTGAAAAAAACGTCTACAATCGACGAAAATTATTTGAATTGTATCAGCAAATAACATTCAATTACATATGATCCATTATAAAAATTGATTCGAATCAAATAAGTGTTCAAAAACTGAACTCAGAATTTTAATCTATCGTCAACCGTACCAAAGAACTGTAAAGAAATTAATTATTGAAAATCGTGAAAAAAAACACAAACAAACAAACCAAGAGATGTTTTTGTGAGGTGAAAATTTATAAGTCCATTCAGGTTTTCTTCGTAATATTCTTTTGTTAGTGAAAGTTAATTTTTTTTTTTTTTTAATACATTCTCATGGGAATCATCTTCAGAGTTTCAATATCATTTTTCTATTTTCGTTTCTATATCAGTTATTTGTTATTTGTTTTCTTAATGATGGAATAATATATTTCAGTCCTATCTCTGGGTCAATCTCTATTCTCTTGTAATCTAGTTTTTCCAATGATCAAAGGTTATTTAATTTCCATAAATCAATAAAATTGATTACAATTGAATTTCAGGTACTCGCCTATCGAGTTTTTCTATCGATTTCGTTTCATTCCGAATATTCTATAACTATGTTGAAAGTTTATACTACTTGTTCTCTTAAGTATTACGCTTTTTACCTTTTTTCTCAGATTATCAAATTTTGAAAATTTTCGATGTTAGATTTTATTAGTACCCTATTGTGCAGCGAATGGATAAAAAATTTATCTTATCTTGCCATAAAACTTAAATTATTTGAAATTAATAAATTTATTATTAAGAGAAATAGTACATTGTGTGTTCAGGGGCGAAAACAGCTGATTTCAAACGAGTGTGATGTTTGCTGCATGAGTTCTAATCGGCTGCTAGTGCTCCGTGGCACATGATAATTTTTGACAAATGAAAATAAAGGCGTATAAAATGTGCAAGAAAATTTTTTGCGGGTTAACGGGTCTGTTAAAAAGTTGTTGAAATCTATAAATTTATTTCTTTCTCAATATTTGAGAAATCTTGATGATGACAATGATTGAAAAATTTGACAGTATTTCAAAAATATAATTATACCTCCGTCTAGATATTTTTATTGCAATGAGATTATAATTTTATCCATAAAAATTTTCTTGAAATGGAATAAAGCAAATCTATATATGAAAACCTTAACATATAAAAATAATATTATAGTAAAATATTATTGAAAACCATAATAAAATATTAAATTATTACTATAAAATATTATAATACTGAATTATGAAATTTTATAGCGATGATATTATTGTAAAATATTGTAATATGAAGATATTATTTTACAAAATAAAAATGATTTAATATATGATAATGCAATGGAAAATTAATAAAGACAGTATGATTACGTTAAAATATTATTTTTGATATTAATTGAAATGATATAGAACCAATTAATCCCATTTCTAAATAGACTCGTTATACGAGTGTTATTTTTTCAATAAATTTTTTACTATGAGAGCCAGTTATATCTTAAATCAACTGCTTTTATCGATAATAATTAAATGTGTTAAGGTAATGGGATGATAATAAAAGATATCATCTTTTTTCATGATTTTGAATAAAGTATGCCAAATATTTTTTTCCAACAAATTTTGAAGTACCAATTTTATTGAAAAACACAATACCTAAATTAATGAATGAAAAAATTAATGCTACTCTAACCTCATAATCGCAACTTTGGAAACAAAATTGGAACTTTCAAATTAATAATTTAAAGTTATAAGATTGTAGCTATTTAATCTGATAATATTTAAATTATATATAACTCGATCAAATATGTCAAGTAATACATTTTTATGTAGAAATACAATTTAAAAACTTTACACGTAAAATTTGCAATAGAATTGAATTTTTCCATTATTCAAAAATCCCAAGTTACGATTACTTAATGTAAGTAAGTTATAATATGTTTAATTCAATTTTTTTATTACTGATTCAAAAATTTTAGAACAAGGACAACTTAAACTAGAGAACAAAGAACAAGAACTTTTTTCAGTAAGTAGTTCAGTATTACACATTTGTTGAGAAAATTTGTCAAAATTGAAGGAATCAGTACCAATAAATACATTAATTCTGTCACTTTTCTGTGCACAGGTAACTTAACAAAAAATATGAAATATATTCATTACAACAATTATTAATATTCAAATATACCTATTATATTAATTAATGAAAATAATTACATGAAATATTTGGAAAATAAATAAAACTTGATAATAAATTGTTTATATAAAAATCCAAAAGAAATCATTATGAATCAATAACAATAAAATCAATCAACGATTGCATGTTTAGGAACATATATTATTGAAATATAATTAATAGGACATTTTTAATATTACTAGTGCCAGTTACTATATATTTATATAAATTTGAATAATTAAAATTTTAATACTCATGAAAATAATTTTTACTTGAAAAAGTTAAACAATTATCCTCATTTTATATATAAATCATGATGTTAAGTTAATCCGAAAATAATTGTAATTGAAACAATCAAGAATAATAAAAACGTGAATATTATAGATTCTCAGAGAAACGGTTAACAATACCTGTAATGCTTATGTGGCCACAGCTGCAATGTAATACACGCACTTCAGTTGACTTCAGTCAGGACATGCTTCAGACAGTTTCAGCTGTTGGAAGTTTTGTATCAGTTGTACGTGATCCTGAACGAATAGCGAAAAAGTTGAAAGGTGCACTTACAATAGACTGCCTTTTCTCGGATTTTTTGCTTTTAGGTTATGTGCCCTTGAAGAAATGTTTGCGTAAACTTAATGTAAAAAGCATGTAAACAGTTAATGTAAACTGTTTTCACAATGTGTACGTAAAGTTTACAGGATGTTTATATGTCACGTTTGCATAAAGTTTACGTAAACACTGTTTATGTAAACCATTTCTGCAAGGGTGGGATTTTAATAGATATTTTAAAAAGAAGGAAAAAAGTATAGGGTGCGCCATTTCTTATGTCGGCATGTAAACATTGAATAACTTGAAAAAAAAACAACCGATTTCTGTAAATGAGGTATTTTTATTTAGTTTGGTCCTTTACAATTTATTTAGACTAGTTTTTGAACACAACATCAATCAAGTGGCCGCCCTTATTGTTCACAGCAAAATATGCCCTTTTTGCGGCGTTTTCCATTACCTTTTCGAGCATCTCGGGTGGTATAGCAATGATTTCGGCACGAATATTTTCCTTAAGCTCTTCAATGGTCTGCGGCTTGCTGGCGTACACTTTACTTTTCAAATAACCCCACAAAAAGAAGTCTGGAGGGGTCAAATCTGGAGATCTGGGTGGCCATTCAATGTCGCCTCTTTTTGACATCAGACGTCCAGGGAATTTTCGTTGCAGAAACTGGATTGTTTGATTCGCAGTGTGGCAGGTCGCACCATCTTGTTGAAACCAGTAATCTTCAAGACCTTTTTCACGCATTTGTGGGCAGACATAGTGAGCCAACATCCACCGATATCGGTTTCCATCGATCGTTTGGTTCTCTTTGAAAAAATAAGGACCAATGATGGTTTTGGCGCAAACGCCGGCCCAAACAGTAACTTTTTGGTCATGCAATGGCGTTTCATGGATCTCGTGTGGATTCTGCGTTCCCCAAATGCGGCAATTTTGCTTATTAACGCCTCCAGAAAGTTTGAAATGTGCCTCGTCGGTCATTAAAATTCGCTTCCAAAAATCAGGTTCAGTATCAACTATTCGAGCGATTGTTTGTCCATATTCCAAGCGACGTGGATGATCTGTAGGCAATATTCTTTGTGTTAATTGCATTTTGTACGGAAACAAATGCAAATCATCTTTCAAAATGCGCCGTAGAGTGGTTCCACTGATGCCGAGATGCTGAGCGCGGTGACGATATGAAACTTTTGGGTTTTGGGCAACGCTCTCTCTGACAGCTTCAATCAGTTCATTTGAACGTCTTGGTCGTTGATGAACGGGTTGTTCGCGATCTTTCACTGTCCCGTGGTCACAAAAATTCGACACCAAACGACGAATAGTGTTGTCAGATGGTGCCTGTTTGCCAAGATATTTTCGACGATATGCTCGTTGAGTTAACACAACTGAACGACTATTTTCAATGTACAAAGTAACTATTTCAGCGCCTTCTTTTGGTGTGAAGCGATACATGGTTGAAATTGTACTGAATTGACGTTTCCAAAACAAGTGAAGTCAAGTAAATCGGTTGTCAAATGTTTAAGTTATTCAATGTTACAATACCGACATAAGAAATGGCGCACCCTGTACCTGTAATATATATTGAATTTGCTGGGTAAAACTTGCATTTTTCGGACAAGTTTGCAACTAATGTGGATTGATGCTGATCAGCGTCGATGTAAACAGATTAATTTTGACATTGATGTTAATGCACTCGCGATGACCACGAAACACACGAAAACGGCAGCCAATGGCAGCGTAAATATGGCGGTCCCTTTCACACATACGCAGCTGGCGGTGTCGTATATTGTATAGGTATAGTGTGGTATATGGATTATGGGTACGCAATGGCGTATGGTGCAGGCCATCAAATGGCGCAGAGTGACGCGAGTGACGTAGAGATGCCATACATGAACGCGACGAAATGGCGCTCTTTAAGACGACTCGCAACCTACTGTAGTGCGAGAAAGACGCCTAGAACGGGATTCAATTGAAAGAAAGAAGGACGAAAGGAGAAGGTCTTGCGAGTCGTCTTCAGAGTACAAATACACATGCCACGTCATTCCTTTTAATGACGTCTTTTTGTCAGTCGACTTGAATAAGTTTTTTCGATACTATTATGTATTCTTCAGTTTATAGACGTGGACAATGACCATCGATAATTTTTGTTATGATGTTTGTCGACAGCTCTGACGATGAATATGTTGACGTCGACATTAACGTCGACATGCTGTGTCGTCAATTCTCGAGTGAGAATCGCTAGTTGATAAGGAATAACTTTTTTATGTATAACTCATGTTATACTGTAAGCGTATGAAAGAAACAAAATATTTCTTAAAAAACCGTGCCGATAGGCGAAATAAGTTGTCGACCAACTTGACGACTAAAATGTTGGTGTATTCAGAAGTGTCGGCATGCTGTGTCGTCATTATAAATTGTTTTTTTTTTTATAAAAAAAATTGTCTCTTACTACATTTTTCGTTCCTCTACACTTGTACTACGACCATCGGTCATTTTATTTTTTAAATATATGACAAATAAAGACTGTCGACATGTCGACAGCTCTGACGGTGAATATGTTGACGTCGACATTAATGTCGACATGCTGTGTCGTCAATTCTCGAGTGTGTATTGCTAATTATTAACGAAGTATTTTTATATGTATAGCTCATGTCATACTGTAAGCATATGAATAATGAAATAAAAAAAAAATTTGTTGAAAAACCGTGACGACAAGCGAAATAAGTTGTCGACCAACTTGACGACAAAAATGTTGGTCTCGTCAGAATTGTCGGCATGCTGTGTCGTCATTATCGATTGTTTTTTTTACGGAAAAAATTATCTAGTACTATTTTTCTTGATCCTCTACACTCGTGCTACGACTATCAGTCATTTTCTTTTTAAATTAATTATAAATAGAGACTGTCGACATGTCGACAGCTCTGACGATGAATATGTTGACGTCGATATTAACGTCGACATGCCGTGTCGTCAATACTCGAGTGAGAAAGGCTAGTTGATAACGAATAATTTTTTTATGAATAAAGGTGCCTTTACATGAGCGAGCGTCGGGCGTCGAGCATCGAACTGAAGATGCGCAGAACCAACTGCGCATGTTTTAAATCTCGGTAGAAAACACTCAGGTGTGATGCGCGTAGAACGATTTGTTTTGATTTGTTATTATTATTGTGTGTTGTGTGTTTTCGCCGTTTTCGTGTACAATATTTCATATCCAAAATGAAATATTATACGTGCGTAGTGTGCCTTGTGCAAGTGCCCTTGGAAAAAATTCCTCCCACGTCGAATGTCTGTGGTCAGGGTACAAAAACTACGTAGCAAGTGATGTTACAGGATATTTTCACCTGCAAACAGGTATAACCTACCAAAAGTTGATTTAGAAATACCAATTTATTAGCAATTTACAAGACCATTATTGAGATTTTCCATTTAAAGAATGGATTTTTGAAATTATGAAAATTTCGGAAGAATTATATTCATTTCATTTTTATATTTGCGAAGTTGGAGGGTACTTTTTCCCCACATTTTTTTGCCAGTACTTATTTTCCTAAGCATACATTTTTCTCAGTAACTATTTTTGCAAAACGTGAAGTCTCCCAAAACAAAAACAAAATAATTTATTGAACATTTTTAAACCGAAACTCATTCAATTGATTTTGAGTGTTCAACATTGGTATTGTATTTTCAATTTGTAATAGGGAAGGGGGAAAAACAAATAATATTGATTATTTGTGTAATAAATCATGTTACACAAACTTAAATCATAATACACTAATTTACAATAATCATCAACAAATATTGCATGAAAGTCAATTGAGTGCCATATACACCATACTACTATGAAACTTTGGTGACTGATATGAATCAATTTTCAAGAAATTTTAATTTTTTTCACTCAAAAAATATTTTACGAATTTCGCAAACAGGTATAGCGTATAACAAAAATTTATTCATTTTTATAGCATATATAAAACTTTTTTTCTCTCATGACATTGATAACTTGCATTTTAAACTATCAATATACTGACAATAGCACCTTTTTTACTTGTGAGAAAAACTGTGGTTTAAAACTTATGCACAAGTAACTTTTATTGACGTGAAGTATACTGTTTTGTAACTAACGTTTGTAATTATGTTCCTGCTACAATTGCAGAAGATGGCCATACATGCTTAGCTCAAAATATAAACGACAATTACTGTCACGTACCAATCGAAACACTCTCAAACGTCCAGAAAAGCAATGCTAATTCCAGCAATCTGCAGGAATCCAGTGAAAGTGCGGCCAAAAAACATGAGGAGTTGAATCCGATGATTTTACAGAAGCAAGCAGTGAGCAAAATTCTTTAGATATGTAATATCAAACGAAGAAAGCCTGAAAATTAACATTTATGGAGAGTTACAGTAAATTGAAAGTAATTATGATGAAAATAATGAAAAACATGAATTACAGAATTTTGGCTTCCTACGTTCAAATTAGGTTCGATAAAAATTTATTTAGATATCCAATATTGTGAAGCCAGTATTGGGAAGCTTTGAGGTTTTTGTATTCAAAAATGATAGTGCATTATAATTGCAAACGCTACATAATGATAAAAATATAAAAAAAATCTAATTACAAAATTCAGGCTTCTTACATTCAAATGTCACATGATGAAAAGTTGTTGAGACATGCAATATTGACCTTGAAAGTGTTGAAGTTAAATTTAATAAAAATTTACAGCACCTCATAATCACAAATGTAATGAAAAAAAGTCATGACAAAAACATTTTTTTAAAAAATTTCGAAATATTGGCTTTTCACTTACAAATTTCATTTGATTGCATTTCAATTAGAGTTAGTATTTATTACAGTTAGTTGTATTTCATAAATTTCAATTTAAAATGAATTGTACATTCCTATCAAAAAACAGAATTCACTGCATTTTTGAAAAGCTATATTTGCATTAAAGATAATTTCGAAGTTGATGATTTCCGAATTAAAAAATTTGATCGCACAATTAGTGAATAATCAAAAATATGAATGTTTCAGTAAAGTAATCGTGACTTACACTTTTAAAGAGAAAAATACACCTCAATTTTACAATAAAATAATGCGAGTACAGAAAATTATAACGTTTCCGTATGTCAATTATAGGATCTGGGAAATCTGCAAGCGCTTCCCTAACTCCGAGAGCAGCATCTTCGTACCCTAAAAAAGTTGGAAGATTGACCCCAGACGACATTGGTAATTTAGATTTACTTATATCCGAGGTGGAGAAACATAGATGCCTGTATGACATCAAAATGGACGTTCAATTGCGAGGCCCGAAACACGACCGGCGTGGCAAAAAATTGCGGACGATCTAGGGAGTAAGTTTTTGTTATTAACTCCCAAATGAAAAGCACGCATACTTGGAAGTCATTTGTTACTTCCACGTGACGTCGCTGTAAAACATTTAAATTGTAATTTTAATTACGTGTCCCAAACGACTCCTGTAAGTTAGGCGTTTTTTCTACAAAGGGTAGGTAACAAAACTGAGAGGGAAATAAACATAGTTCCAGGATGGACTGAAGTTACTTGCCAAAATAAATGGAAGTATTTGCGAGATGCTTTCAGGCGTAAGCTCCAAATGTTACCAAGTGGTTCAGCTGTAGAGCAAACACCCGAGGATGGTGACGAGTGGCCTTTTTTTCAGAGGCTGATGTTTTTACGTACTGTGGAAGACGATGCTCAGTAAGTTTATTTGCTACATAAGAGTTGTAACAGGATTCGCTAAAAACTGTAACTGTCAGATGATTTTCAATTTTCACATTGGCAATAATTTGAAATGGACAATCAATTCACACGCACAATAATTGATAGACAATATTTTTTTATTGTAAAAGCGTTTAGTACTCTACAATGGTGCTTCGGTCATTTTCCACAATAATATTGTTTATAAAAATTACTATAAATAAAAACTATACAAATTCATAACTTAGCGACAGAGCTGCTTATTAATCCTGCCTTATTAATGAAGTTTTTTTATGAACATGTAGCAATCCAGAATCGAACTTGGATAGCACAGTCGATGACAGCAATGATAATTCACTGGTAAGCAATGCTGAGACACACCGAGAAAAATTGGCTACTACGCGTACACCACCCCCTCCTCCATCACACCCTGGGGCAAGTGACAACAGTAGGAAAAATAAGAAACGTCATGAAGAAGATGAATTTAAGTTACTGAACTCGACTATTACCAAGATTGCGTCGGCAATAGAAACCGCGCCAGTTCCAATTCTTCCACCAGTGCCACAACCTGATGCAACCGATAACTTTTTCGAGTACTTGAAACCCATGATCAATGGATTTAGCAGCCGAAAACGACGTAAAGTTTTGCGGAACATTTTAGATCTTGTCGAAAGCAATATTTCTGACGATGAAACTTAAAAGCTTGTTTTAGAATCGAGAATTCTAGCTAGAAAATGTAGAATATATTTCCAGAATTCTGAATTATAAATAACAGGAGTTCCGAATTCTACAAGATACTATTCTGAAATTAATTATATTCTTCTAAATGTTTAATTATTGAATATTGAATATCAGTATATGTTTTAAAAAATAATAACTTTGATAAAATTATGTAATACTGTAAAAAACACTCATTTTTTCACTAATAAAGAGCATAAAGTTTGTTATACTTCGTAAAATATTTTATATTTTTATTATCCTATAAATTGGCTGATCTATGTTATATTAGGAATTAAAAATTAAGTCTTCGATTCTGTAAAATCAATTTACACAGAAATTCGATATGAAAAAAGTGGAATTTGGAATTGAAATTGATCAGTTACAAAAATTATGATGTTGCTGTTTGAAACAATCACCATGAAATAATACACCAAAAATCTTTAATATTTTTGATAGTTTTAAATTGATAGTATGCCTATGCAGAAATTTCCATACGTTCAAAACAATTTCAAAATTCTATGATTGAAAAACGGGAGTCAAATATTTCAATTTCAAGAATTGTATAACTTCGATATAAAAAGTCTTTCATACATTTTTACTGAAATTTTATGAAAAATAAACAAAATGTTTCCGGGGTTTAATCGTTCATAGCATCAGTCACTGCGGCAGCTTGCCAAGTAACTTCACCCTCTTCGTCAAAGTAACGACAAAATTCTTCCCTAATGTGCTTTGACAAAAGGGTACTGTTTCTTATGTCACGAACGTGTCGTGTAGATAAATCCTTTAATGCGGAATCTCCGATGAACTCTCTCCACCGTCCTGGGTGGAACGAACCGTATTGGTCCTCGTGGTCCAGCATTCTGTGATCAATATACGTTCCACGCTCCAAGTTGTGTTTGCCAATCCAATTGTGGAGACAAACGACAGCTTTCAGCACTTGGCGTGCTGTACTGACGCTACACTCAATAGGCTTCCGCAGAACACGCCACTGACTAACAATTATACCGAATGTATTTTCGATCATGCGACGAGCTCGAGAAAGTCTGTAATTAAAAATTTTTTGCTCTCTTTTCAATCCGCAAGCTCCAGGATATGGACGCATCATATAAGTGGACAATGGGAAGGCCTCATCTCCTACAAATACATATGGTAAAATAGGGCCATTTTCATATAAACTGTCTGGAGGTGGCAAATTCATAGTGCCTTCTTCTAAGTGACGTCCAATCGGACCTTTTCGAAAAATTCCCGCATCTCCTTGTCTTCCGCATGAACCAACATCAACGCATCTGAACATGTAATTTGCGTCGCAGACTGCGAGCAGAACAATGCTGTGATAACCCTTGTAATTGTAATACTGGGAACCAGCGTGTGGTGGACACTGCGAAAAATGTACATTTTCAGCCCTAATGCACTTTTGTATTTATAGCCAAATCATTGTTCACATATACAGGGTATTTCAGTGTTGGCAGATCACCCGAAAACCATTAATTCCTCATGAAGTTCTAATACAATTTTCCCTTCGCCATTTCTCACAAAACTTTAAATGAAAAAAGATATTCGAGTTTGAAATTTGACCAATAAACGCGCTCCTACGAGGAGTGGGGATAGAAACCGCGAACGAAAATTTAACGAAATTTTTTCCATATTTTTCTGAGTCGAAAAGTCCTTTGCTACTTCTCACAAAACTGAAAATCAAAAAAAATATTACAGTTCAAAGTTTCAACCACTCAGATTCGTTTAATTGTAAACTTTGAATAAAAATTGAATATATTGTTTAGATTTTGATTTTTGTGAAAAGTAACGGAGGACTTTTCGTCTCTGATAAATAACGAGACAATTTCGGTAAATTTTAATCCGTGGTTAGAATGTAGAATATCTAATATCTAATAGAATATCGAATATCTTTTTTGATATGGAATTTTGTGAAAAATGGCAAAGGGAAAATCGTTTTAGAAATTTCATGAGGAATTATTGGTTTTTGGGTGCTCTGTCAACTTTGAAACACCCTGTATACATTATTTGCAATTAATAATTCAAGAATTCGATCTAAATTACATGATTCGATTTACTAGTCGCTTACATCAATTTCAACGTGTTTTCCATCGATCGCGCCACAGCAATGAGGAAAGTTCCATTTCTTTTCAAATTCTGCGGCTATTCCTCTCCAAGAACTTTCTGTGCAGGGTGCTAAGACGATAGGTTGCAAAAAATCCCACAGTGCCGCACAGGTTTCTTTGATGATTCCCGAAATAGTTGATTCAGAAATGAGATAGTGGTACATTAATGAAGCCAGCATATCTTCTGTAGCAAGGTATCTAGAATAACATGAATTTTTTTCAGAGAAATGTAGCGTCGAGAAATTAAACTTTTAGAAAACCGCAGTTAGGAACAGTTGAAATAATTTAATGTGTATCTATAGTTTCACATAAATGCAAGTGCTCATTAATTTTACGTATATTAGTTGCGAATTTGAAAAAGAGCGTAATGTTTAATTCCAACTGTAAGATATTGAAATTTGCATGAGAAAAAAACTTGCTGAAACACATATCCTCAGCGTACAGTTTTTCAGTTTAATCAGTGAAATATATATTATTCCGATTTTCTTTGAACATATTATATTTGTTTAATATGCACTTCATACTCATTGTACATAATACCTTAATGTCAATGCTAAACGCTCCGCGGCAGGGATTTATTTTCTGACAACATCAAGTTTTGAAATTTTTGGACCAACGATTGCTAATAAATCTTCGAATTGCGTCACAGACATTCTCATATAATTTTGAAATTGAGAATCATCAGTCAATAGCATTGGATATACTGCATGAAAAAATCCATCTGCAAAATTGCTCTTAGCAAGGAAAGATACGTTGACAGCAAAATGTTTTGCCTGCGCTGTCGAAACTCGCAAATTATTTTATTGCAGTCATGTGCCCAATGAATATATTTTTTTCCATGTTTTTGAGTTCTGTAATTGAAAAAAACCATACATACATGATGCGTACTGCACGATTAATAATTGTTTTATTAATTTCAAAGCACTGTTCTACCTTACCTGTTTTATCAATATAATAGCACTGCCCTTTGACGCAGCACTTTCAAGATACCGCGGTAATCAGCGACTTGATTACTTGAAAAAAACCAGCCTAAATAATATTCCCTTGAAACAGCAAGAACATTCTTTAAAAAACGTTTACTTGAGGCTGTCATTTTCATTGTTATGTTCTGTTGTGTTTATCTGTCATTCTACTCCACGTCACTTGCAGGTAGTGACGTTTAGTGACGTCACTCGACGCTCGAAGTTCGACGCCGACGCTCGACGCCCGACGCTCGCCATGTAAAGGCCACTTTACTCGCGCTCTTCCAACTTACGACAAGCGTGGTCCCAAAGTTTGTCCGTCCTTGTCGTACGTTGCCTCTGAGAGCGCGAGCATCTTCCCCTGCTTAGCATCTTCGTCTAATCACGTCTAATGCTCGTGCTCATTGTCAGAGGCAACGTACGACGAGGACGAACAAATTCTGGCACCGTACCTTTCTCCACAATATGCGCATATTACACACTTTACACTTCTGCGCGAAGTGCGCAAAGATTGGATTTACCCTCGGACCCAGCTAATAAAAGTTTCGCTTTAAAAAAAAACAAGCAAAAACAAAAAGTTGACATTTCAGAAATTTTAACCGTATTTTGAAAATATCGTTATTCAGAAAAATGATAATGCAACATAGAGATGAAACCATGGATACATCAGGCACTGAGCAAATGTCAGTAAGTCCCCTGGCGAAGGCTCGGGGATGCAAGAGGAACACAAAAAGCACGGAATTCCGTGCCCCTTGCGTTCTAACTCGGTCGTGTTTCCGTTCTTTGATAATTTCTCTTCAATTCCACGCGGAAGTGTCTTGTTTTTTATTATATATAATTAGAAAAAGTCCATTTTTTCGTTGTTATATAGTTGATAACTGTATTCTTACATGTATATTTTGTAGGGGTGTGCGGGATCCCGCCGCCGGGATAGGTCGGGAAAGGCGTTTTCCCGAACTTTTTGGGAAATCCCGAACTTTTCAGGATTCTCGAATATTTCAGGATACGACAATTCAAAAAAGTTCCTTGATGCCCAAATTCATAGGAAAATGTATTTCGCATTATTATTTTTATTCTTTTCAGACACGCAGTCTATTTCCCCGACCCTGAAAAGTATGGATGTAATGAAACTAAAGCATAATCTTGTTCTCTTTTTTTCATTAGATATATTCCATCAAATACTCAAGTCAAAAAGTGAATTATTCTAAGGAAATTAGTATTTTGTAAGTAAGAATTTTTGAAATTTCTTCGCTCATCAATATAAATGCATAGGATTGCAGTAAACTCGGTTCTCGGGCGCAAACATTTTATATTTTTGAACAATCTTTATCCAAAACATAAAAAATGCTAATTTTTTTACTCTTAAGACTTTCATTCCTGATTAATCGAAAATTTCAAGATAAAAACACTTCTATAATTTTGTTATTTCCCTAGCAGATTTCGTGAAATGATATATCATCCTATCATTACCTATCATCGCGTATCATCCCATTGCACGAAAAAGCCTTATCACATAGTTTTGATTCGGAAAAAATGTTTAGAAAATCAACGGGCACCTACAGTTACTAAGACAATAACATTTTCAATTAAAAAATGTGATTGATAGTTCGAAAAGTCAACAATGAACAATATTTATCAAATCATGCGTCGGTAGGGTAGATATTTCATTCTGATTGAAGATCAGAAGATTTTAAAAATTTTGGAAATATTTCACAAAAAGAGAGGTAAAAAATAAAATATTAATGGTGTATTGGGTATTCATATATTTCAAACCATGCGACTTCATTCACAATTTTACGGTTTGTAGTAAAATTTCCACCAATGTGATGTTATAGGATGTTACGAGATTATAAGCGATGTTATATCATCCCATATCATCCCACGAAGCCTGCTAGGGTTTCTGCCTTTGTTTTTAGCTTTTATTTAATTGTGAACCCAATGAGAAAATTCTCATATACAAGTGATAAATTTTAAAAACCTAGAGATATTTTCTCGATCTAGTCGAAATCAGTGAGGTGTATTTTTTTCTTTTGAAATAATTCGGAGACATGAATTTATTACCTTCACGTGCTTTCTTCATTGTTTAATTGTTCAGTGATTCAATCAAAATTTGAAATTTTCCATCTATTCACAAATTCAGTGAACTGATCGAATAACCGGTCGAGACGCGTGAACTTTCCCGGCACTAGGAAGAATGGTTAGAGAAACTGCATGAAAGTGCAAGGATTAGACTCGGATCGCTCCGCGGGTCGAATTTTTCATCTTGTTTAACTCGCTGTTGCTCTGGTTGTTATCATCCGATTTAGTTAAATTTTACTTCAAAATGCTCTTAATACTTCAGTGCTTCCGTAAAGTTCAGTTGCGGGACGTTTGTTGATTCAAAAGTGATCGAAAAAAGAAGATAGAGGTAATTTGGGACCAGAAAATCATACTTTTAATTGTTCTATTTGTAGAAAAATTATTACAGACTCGTATCATAAAAAATAATAAAATCCGGAAAAGCTTGTTGCTATTTGCAAAAACGGGATAACTGAACAAACGCTATGCCTAGTTTCGAGCATTGATACAAAGTAGGTAATATTGGGCTCGTAAAATAAATGTAGTTGCGAGCTCGCGGTTTCGAAATTTTTATGGAAAAAAACAAATCGTTAATTTGTTTGCAAATTTTGACACTTTTTTGGCAAAAAGAGTCGAAATTTCGGCCAAAAAGTTTACAGATGTTAAAAAATTGTTGTCATTTTTCATTTTACAAGGACAAACTTTTAATGATAATTTATTCAAATATTATCATCTGCAACAGAAAAACCAAACTGATTCTTAAAGAACACATAAATGACTATGGCATGAACCTCGGTCTTGATTTTCATATAGTAATTATCAACAATTTAGCACAGTTATTCTTAAAAAAAGAGAGATTGGGATGTGCCAAGGCGGAGATCAAGGCGTTGATGGAGGCGGGCATCGTTCGTCCATCGAAGAGTCCCTGGGCGAGCCCGATTCACATGGTGCGGAAGAAGGATGGGTCATGGCGGTTGTGCGGCGATTTTCGGCGCCTGAATTCGGTTACCGTTCCCGACAGGTATCCGACGCCTCACCTCCATGATTGTTCGAGCAACCTGCACGGGAAGTCAGTTTTCTCCACTCTCGACCTACTGAAGGCGTATCACCAGATTCCGGTGGCCCCGGAGGACGTTCCCAAGACGGCTATCACGACGCCTTTCGGGCTTTTTGAGTACCTTTTTATGCCATTCGGCCTTTGTAATGCTGGCCAGTCTTTCCAGCGTTATGTAAATAGGGCACTCGGCGACCTGGATTTTGTTTTTGTATATATAGATGATATTCTCGTTTTCTCATCCTCCCCCGAGGAGCATGAGAGGCACCTTAGAGTAGTTTTCTAGCGTCTGAGGGAGTTTAATCTTAGACTTAGTGCGGATAAGTGCGTGCTCGGGGTTCCCGAGCTTGAATTCCTGGGATACCTCGTGAATTCGCGGGGCATTCGCCCCACTGCGGACAACGTGTCCAAGGTGGTTGATTTTGAGAGGCCCAAGACAGTGGCTGATCTTCGCCGATTCCTCGGCATGATGAATTTTTACCGGTCGTGTATTCCTGGTGCGGCGGCTACCCAGGCTCCTCTCAACGCTTTTCTCTCTGATGGGCGCAAGAATGACCGACGGGAGGTCCAGTGGACTCCGGAGGCCATCGCTGCTTTTGAGAAGACCAAGACCGATCTCGCGGGCGCGGCTCTTCTGGCGCACCCTCGGCCCGACGCGGACCTGCGTGTTGTGACCGACGCCTCCGATTTTGCGATGGGCGCCGTACTCGAGCAGGCTGGCGCTGCAGGTTGGGAGCCTCTGGCTTTCTTTTCCAGGAAATTCAGTTCTCCTCAGAGGAATTACAGTGCTTACGATAGGGAGCTGACGGCCATCTTCGAGTCGATCAAGCATTTCCGGCATTTCGTCGAGGGTCGGAATTTCAGAGTGGTCACCGACCACAAACCGTTGGTGTACGCTTTTCGTCAGCGATCCGACAAGGCATCCCCGCGCCAGCTCCGTCAGTTGTCATTCATCGCGGAGTTCACTACGTGCATCGAGCACCTGGCCGGGGTCGATAATGTGGTGGCCGATTCACTGTCTCGGATCGAGGCGCTCCGTCTTCCTGCTGAGTTCAATCTCAGGGAAATTGCCGAGGCTCAGTGTTCCGATGACCAGGTCGAGGCCATTCTCAACGACCCGGATCATCCCTTGAAGTTGAGGAAGATGACCTGGGGCAGGGACAATGTCACCTTGTTCTGCGAGATAACGGGCGAGGCGATTCGTCCTTACATTCCTCCGGTGTTCCGTAGGAGGGTTTTCGAATCAGTGCCTAATCCCGCCCATCCGGGTGCCAAGGTGTCGGACCGGCTGGTTCGTCAGAAGTTCGTTTGGCCGAACATGCATCGGGATATCGCCTCCTGGTGCAAATCCTGCATCCAGTGCCAGCAGTCCAAGGTGTCTCGTCATGTGCCGCAGGATTTTGTTGCTCCGGACGGACGTTTTGACCACATTCATATTGACATAGTTGGTCCTCTTCCTCAGTATGATGGCTACATGTACGTCCTCACTATGCTGGATAGGTTTTCTCGTTGGGTAGAGGTCGTTCCATTGAGGGACATGACGGCGCAGACGGTTGCCAGGGCGTTCCTCGACACCTGGATTTCGCGTTTTGGGGTTCCTGGGGTCATCACCTCCGACCAGGGTACCCAGTTCGAGTCTCGCTTGTTCCAGGCCCTCCTCTCGCTGATTGGGCTGCAGAGGATCCGTACGACGCCTTACCATCCGGAGTCGAATGGTATGGTCGAGCGTTGGCACCGGGTGCTGAAGGCGGCCATCATGTGCCACGCCGATTCGAATTGGCCTCGGGTTTTGTCGACCGTGTTACTGGGTCTTAGGGCTCACGTTAGGTCGGATGTTGGCGCCTCTCCCGCTGAGTTTCTTTGTGGTTGTACTCTGCGTCTTCCTGGTGAGTTTGTCTTGCCGGAAGACAATTCCCTAGACCCTCGTCTTTTCCTCGAGGAATTTCGGGGACATATGAGGCTGGTACGCCCAATTCCGGTTGCCCATAAGCACCGGAAGACGGCTTTTTATTTCAGGGATTTATCTTGCTGCTCACACGTGTTCCTGAGGAAGGTTGCCAAGAGGTCATTGGAGCGCCCATATTCGGGTCCTCACAGGGTGATTGAGCGCGTGACGGAGCGCGTATTTAAGATCGACGTAGGTGGGAAGGTCAATGTGGTTTCGGTGGAGTTGCTCAAGCCGGCATTTTTCGTTCCAGACGACCTCGCCAACCTGGTTGTGCCGCAGGACGGGGTACCCCTCTCTGCGGTTTCTCCCCCGATTGGACCGGTTATGGTACCTGGTTCCCGCCGGGTCAGATTGGATCCCGGTACCTTGTAGTACGGTGGTTTTTCCGGGATCACTCTCGTTTCCATTTTTTTTTCCCCCTTCCCCGATTTCTCCGATTTTTTTTTGAATTAGGGGGCGGGGTTTTTATGTTTATTCGCGTGACACGCGGGTACCGGCGTGGGTTTTATCGGACTCCCGCGCGGGGGTGCAGGCAACACGCGGATTATGTGTGATTTTTTTTTTTTTTTTTCTTCTTTTCGATGTTTCGTCGTGTTTTGTTTTTTGGTATGGTATTTTTTTGCAATGGGGAGTTTTTGTTGTTTGTTCTTCCCGTATTCTTGTATCTGGGACGCGTTTCGGCGGGATTCTTGATAACGCGCCATGTGTGTGATTTTTTTTTTTGATTGGTCTTGGTTTTTGTTTGTGGCTTTGCGTGTCGTTGGTACTGGGGGGGGGGGAGTATGTGGGGAGGCGCGCAGTGTGGCGCGATAGTCCCCAGCGATTGTGACGGTCTGGGGTGGGGGCGCGTGTGGTTGGTACGACTGCGACTCACTCCGCCTGCGAGCGGAACCGGTTAGTTCGACTCACTCTTATTACTGGCCACGGTCGCGTCAGCCAGATTGTCTCGCTGATATAATTCCCCGAGTTGTACCACATGTTCTAAGTGTTGAAATAAATATTAAGTGGAGTTATGAACTGGGGTGTTTCCTCATTTTCCCCCAGTGAAATCCCCACAAGTACTACAGGAACATTGGAGCCGGGACGGTCGACCTGGAAGGGTCCCCCTAAAGCTCGTCTCCACCACCTTCCCCCCGAACTGAGGCAGAGCTGCTACAAGAACCGGGAGACCCAGGCGTCCCTCCAACACCCTTGGCCCTTAGGTCGAGATACGGACTCCCACCTTTCCCCACTGCCCAGGATCTGTTCGGCATTGTACAACCGCAAGGCTTCAGCACTTGAGAAAATCCTTCTTTATGTAAACTAAAGAGAAATTCTGTCCTAAATAAACCAAGATTGTCGAAAGTCCTGAACGAGTTCTCATCAGCGATTCCCTCTCCTCACAGAGAGTCCCGAAGAATTTGGGACGCCTGTTCAATACATAACAGTAGTTCATGCTACAGCCATCTATGTGCTATTTAAGAATCAGTTTCGTTTTTCTGTTCCAGATGACCCCAAGTTGAGAAATCATAGTGACAGTTTTTTAACATCGCGTCATCAGATCGCTCATTCATATGCCAGATATTTATGAAAAAAAAAAAAAAAAATGTTTTGTTAGTGAGGAACATATCTAACAACAGACCAAAAACTTGTGACTGTCAATTAAAATAACTAAATAAAAAATGCTGCTAAAGAAAAAGTCATTGAATTCTGTCTACCCCCTAAGCGAGGACGATACATACTTTTAATATGTTTAAAAATGGATAACAAAACTTGACTGAGAAGCGGCCCATCGAACTTGATTTATTTCACCGTGAAAATCCTTTTTCATGGTCAGCGTTTGAAACGAGTGTGTTAGGCTGCTCGCGGATTGAGCGTAAGAATCCCCTTTTCACTCCGCTGCGCGCCCACATACTCATTTCAAACGCCGACCAAGAAAAGTACAGTTCGTATCACGGGGCCAGAGCCCTTTCACGCCCGACGAAAACATTCTCGAAACTCGTGGAATGACCTCGGGCTTACGGCCCTCGGCATTCCCTCTTTCCGAGAATGTTGCTGTCGCGCATGAAAAGACGCTCGTAGGCCCTTTGATACGAAATATACTATTTTCACCTAGATATTTCTTTGGTCAAAAACCGTGTCTAGTCAAGTTGGACAGTATTTATTTGAAAATTTATTTTCCCCTTTTCTGGTATAGTTACAATAGTATCTATTTGCATGAAAAAAATTAATGATTTGTTTTTTGCCATGACAATTTCGAAACCCCGAGCATGCAACTACATTTATTTTACGAGCCCAATATTACTTACTTTGTATCAATGCTCGAAACTAGGCATATCGTTTGTTCAGTTATCCCGTTTTTGCAAGTAGCAACACGCTTTTTCGTATTTTCTTATTTTTTATGATATGATTCTGTAATAATTTTTCTACAAATAGAACAATTAAAAGTATGATTTTCTGGTCCCAAATAACCTCTATCTTCTTTTTTCGATCGCTTTTAAATGAACTAACATCTCGAAACGCAACTAAACTTTGCGGAAGCACTGAAATATTACGAGTATTTTGAAGTAAAAATTAACTAAATCGGACGATAACAACCAGAGCAACAGCGAGTTAAACAAGACGAAAAATTCGACCCGCGGAGCGATCCGAATCTAATCCTTGCACTTTCATGCAGTTTCTCTGACCATTTTTTCTAGTGCCTGGAAGGTTCACGCGATTCGACCGGTTATTCGATCCGTTCACTGAATTCTTCTATCCAGATTTTAACTTAAAAACCGTAAAATTTTAAATTCTCTTTATTGCAATTATAGCATTTCGAATACAGATTTGCAAATTAATTGGTTTAGAAGAGAATTCAATTAAAAAAAAAAAAATACTTACAAAACCATTCTGCGAACGTCTGAAAACAGTTCATTTTTTTTCGATTCATTACAACAATGACCAATTCCCGTATTTTGCGGAAAATCTTAGTAGTAACAATATTTCTCTGTCGTTCGAAACTCTGCGATTCAATAGCGTTTCGCTACTCACTATGTACTCGTATTTCAGAGCAGTAATTTCTATACTTTTCATAATCTTAAAGTTTCGATTATTTAGAACTTTTGAAAATAGCCAGATTTTTCGATATTCCGGTAATTTTCTAAATTCCCGAATTTTGCGGTGTTCCCGAAAAACTCGGGATCCCGTTATGACCCGATGCAAAATTTTTCGTCGTACCCCGACCCCTGAAATTCTCAATCTCGCATACCACTAATATTTTGACATGAAAAATTAAATTATTCCTAAATTATTAATTCAAAACTGTTTCTTTATGAACATAACACCACTAAAAGCCATGTCCGGGAAAAATATTGTGATTTTTATCATAATGGAACGGAAAAATGATGCAAGAAGCACGCAAAGAGGACGGAGTTCCATTCCTGAGCCTTTGCCTGGGCCTCAGATACCTCGACTTCGACGAAGCCTTGCGGACACTGATCATTCGTAAAGATTTTATAGGATTTGTACCAATTTACAACCGGACTTCTGAAAAAATAACTGAAGCTCTCCAGAAAAGTTGTAAAGAGTTTAACCACAAAATGTAAAAATGCGTTGATTAACGTTACGATGGAGCACATAATATGTCTGGATATGTCAGTGGCGTCCAGTCGAGAATGAAAAATCTGTACCTATTGATGATGCACGTTCATTGTTTATAGCCATCGTTTGGACCTCGCATTGTCAAAAGCCATGGCAGTCCCACCTGTTCGTAATTATTGCCAAAAGAGTGAATCCTCACTCTAAGAGAGATTAAATTTTACTCTCAAATTCTAGTTAGATTCCACTCTGAAAAATGAGTTGAATTTCACTCTAAGAGGAGTGAAATTTCACTACTTACAAGTGACTTTCCACTCTAAGAAAGTGAAAAATCACTTCAAGTTTGAGTGGCAGTATTTTGACTCGATACAGAGTGAAAATACTTGGAGCAGTTCAGAAAAGCGAGGTCCTCGTCAGTCTCTTGGTTTGCAACAAAATTTTCAGCTTTACGCTTCTTTTGTAAGTTCAACTGCAAGAAAAGTCATGTGATTTGGCATCAGCAGTTGAGAATGTTCCCGAAATCGTGAATATGCTTCAAGAAACACGAACAACTGCAGCAGTATCGTTCAACAAAATTTTTATAGCAACTGAAAAACTTGTAAAAGCCACACTCAATATGTAGCTCAAAGTTCCGAGAATCACGTAGAAGCAAATAACTCGTTCCAATTATCAAACAGACTCTGTTGAATCGTACTTTCGGTCTGCTGTTTTTATTCCTTGTCTCGCACTGCAAGCAGAAAATTATTGAAGGACACAAAATAGAATTTAAACAAACAATATTTCAATACTTTGTGCGTGAGATACAACACCAAAAGTATTGAAACGCAGTAAGTTTAAATGCTATTTTGTTTCCTCTAGTAATTTTCTGTTTGCTGTGCGATACGCTGATTCAGAATTAGTCTGAAAAATTTCTTAATGAGAACACGGGAATCTTATCGAGCTTACAGATACTTATCCCTGGATTGTCTACAATCGAAAAAGTAGATGACTTGCATCATCTTTCGCCATACTTTGATGATCGAGTTTCAGAATCCGCTGTAAAAGCAGACCCGAGTTGAATTTCAGTCCTGATTGAATCATGATAAACCTACAACGACAGGTTTAAGATGATCAAAGCAGGATGTTGGTTTGTATTAAATTAAATACGAATTTTGAATCTAATTTGAACCTTTCACATGGTAGTATTTCCTTTCCAGGCTTAAAATGTTCAAATAAGGATCTTCTTCTGAGAAATTTTAAGGTGCAAAATGTTCAAAGAATGTTTTTTTTTGAGGGATATAAAGGTGCAAAATGTTTATATAAGGATTTTGTTGAATGCATTCAGTAGGTTCAAAATGCACGGAAAAAAATTTTGGGATCATGTGCGAGAAATATGCACAGGATCCTGAGATGATCGTCAGAAGCAGAAGTATTTTTGTTGAAATCTGAGGACACAAGCGCGTTGATTAATCCTAGTTGTGGTCCCAGTAACAGCAGCTTGAGGTCGGCGACTGATTACGCGTTTGCGATGCAACAACTCCATGAGATCCTATAGTTTTCAGGAGTGTTACGATGGGACTTAAAACACCCACGTATCACGTGACATTCGACTCGTAAATTTTTACCAAACGTCTGGGAACATATCGTGGGCTTACAGTAAATAGTGTAGATTTAAATATGAAATGACGTTTAATTACTTTTTTCCCATAAATATTGGGCTTATAGCATTTTCTAATAGCATGAAGGAATAAAATTTTGTATTACCCATAGTGGGCTAAGGACAAAAATAAAAATTCGACCCTCTCACAGTGGTCTGAAGCGCCCAACAAGCTGGCCAAAAATGTAAAAGTTGGTAAAACAACTTGAAATTTTGTAGAAAATAGTTTTAAAGATCGAAGAATACAAATGTAAGGTCGACAATAAAAAAAAATTACGGATCTAAAATGGCGGGCAGATTTCTAGAAAATTATTGTCAGATTCGTAAAAATACGTTATCTGGGGTTTACTGAATCGAAAATTCCGAAATCGAGGTCAGATTATGAAGAAAAAATCATAGACACTTCGAAATAAAGGTTTTTTATTTCAAAAAAAGTGACGTCACGCAGCGAAATTCTCCAAGACTAACGAACATTCAAATTTCAGCACTTGTGGGTCAAGATATTGGGATTATATAATTTTCTCGATTATAGAAATAGGCCGTTTTTTGATGATGGACTCCCTTCATGAAAAAATGATTTTGTGGAATAATATTCTATTATCAGTAAAACATCATCAACTTACAGTTAATTCTTAAAAAGTATTGTGTTTCATTTTATTTTCATCATTTCATGAGCATTACAAAAATTTTTTCTTCTTCTTTATGAAGTCACAATTCTATTTCATCACCAGAATATGATTCCTTGTCAAAATCCAAAAGTTTTGGCGAACAAGCTTGGGAAGACAGTCCCAGCTGAAAATAATCAAATGATCCGTCATTTATCCGGTCATTTGACTGATCATATGGATGAATGAGCATTCTAGTCAAATGACTAGACCAAATGGGTCGACAAATGGATTTCCAAATGATCGAACAAACGTTTGACCAAACGGAACAGCCAAATAAAATGGACAAACGTTTTTTCGTTTAGAAACGTTTTGAAAAATTTCAAAGTTTTTCAACAAAAAAAATCGCGTCATGAGTTTTGCTCCTCTGTCGATTTAGCGTAAAAAAAAGGTTTTTTTACACGCAGCCATGTGACCAAGTCATTTGTCTAACTGATTGTCCATTTTATTTGGCTGTTCGATTTGGTCAGGAGTTTGGCCGATCATTTGGAAATCTATTTGTCAACCCATTTGGTCTAGTCATTTGACCAGAATGCCCATTTATCCATATGATCAGTCAAATGACCGGATAAATGACGGATCATTTGATTATTTTCAACTGGGAGTAACAATTATAGTACTTTTAGACTGAGCGGTTTACTTGTTTTCGGGCTGTTCGGTCGCATTTATTTGAATTTATTAATTTTACATTAATTCTTCTTCAAATACCTCCTCTTACTCATGAAAAATGACAGTGCGACTTGACGAGACGAGATGCGCTGATACGCGCAGTAGAACAGGGCCCCTAAGCGCTTGGTCCATTGACGTTCGCGTGCTTGAAAAAATTCATAAAAAGAAATGGGGGAAAAAGGAGCAGACTTTAGACCTTTATCTCTTTATTTCTATTGAGATTGTCACGAATGGACACCAATGAAACAACCAACGGAATATTTATTTAAAAGTTTTTAGTCAGGTTACGATTTCTGATACGAGCAATTTAATGTCAGCCAATATGCATATAACACGTGCATTTCTAACATACACAATATAAAGTCAATGTTCATACCCCCAACAACAGTTTCCATATCGCAAGTTACAAACAACATTTTGTCATCGATCGGAATATTATTTCTTACTGAGCTCAAATTTTGACGTTTTGGGAATTCTTGGGAGGCAGTGAAAACATCTGATTTTTCATCTGTTCGTAGAACTGGCGTAGGCGTCGTAATGCTCTACATTTTCAGCTTTTCGTTTGAAAATAGGTCCTCAATAAAAAATACCATATTCGAAGTTCGAAAAAAAAATTTTCGATTTTTGGCCAGCTTTTTGGACGTTTCAGACCACTGTGCCTGCTCCTGACATTCCAGTTTTTTATGGGAATTCGACTTGAAAATTTTTTTCCGTGTAGTCAAAGAAGGTTTTTGTTTGAGGGATATGAAGGTGCAAAATGTTTAAATAAAGATTTCATGAAATGCATTAATTAGGTTCATCAAGAATGTAGAAGTCTTACAAGATTTTATATTGAATGCGATGCAAAACAGCGGTATAGAATTAAATAATCGTTTGATTTGGAAGTATTTTCAATTGTTAAAAGATCGCAAGTTGTATGTGTCGAGATTGTATGGTAAAATATTACAAACGGAATCATCGGTTGTTGAATTCTACATGGGTTAAGAAAAGATGTTAGGTATAATTCAATGTTTTGTAAAAATATTCAGATGTGTATGCGATGCTGATGAGTGCGAATGCTTGAGCCAACATTATGCTATACACTGTCAGAAATTTTTGTATTGATTTTAATAAACTTGTGTTGGAAGTTTTTTACATAAACGCATGTTTAATTTATTATACGGTGTTTTTAAATTATTGCATAAACGTTTTTGCATCTCAAAAAACCTGTTAGCAGATTTTAATAAACTTGTATATAGAATATTCATATACAGGTACATTACATTTCATATGGTTCGTGAAATTTAATAAACATTGGATGCATATTCTGTATAAACTTTCAAAAAAAAAAACAAAAAAAAAAAAAAATTTGATAGTTTTCTTCTGTGTATTTTACTGCAAGCTTTCAAAAATTGCGAAATAACTTCAGCCTATACGTTTTGATTACTGAGCTAATGTCACATCTGAGAAATTTTATTTCTTTTCAGATCATATTTGCATTCAAAGGTTTAATGCATAGGCTTAGAACTTTCAATAAACACTGTATAGTTATTGAAAATTAATAACACGTTTAAGTAAAAACAATTATCAAAATTAATGATATATTAAAAAATGATGCTTGTAATATTAGAAGTTCGACATACATGTTTATAAATTTCAAAGAACATGCTTATTGATATAGAATTCGTACAGAAATGAATCAATTTAATATACTTTTATAAATTAAAGTGTATTAAATTGAAGCATAGTGTGTGCGATTGAGATTCAATATATTATTTTAGCATTTTTCGGAAACTGTCTAAAAATTTCAATCAACATGTATTGTTCTTAATACAAAAGTTTATTAATAATACATACATGTATAATTATGTATAATATTTGTATAATAATATTCAATACACGTTCTATGATCATAACAGATCTTGAAAAGATTTTTCTTATATTTCAAAGGTTAAAAATATGTAAAACAGGAACTTGATGACTGATATACCAGGTGTACTCCTAAGTAATTTCCGGTTTTTTCAATGGATGGCGTTCTGTTTTGTACCGCTGTTGGTAACACATACCATATGTCATTTTGTTCAGTCATATCGAGTGCTTGAACTGCGTTGACATTTTCTCGAAAAAATCTTCCAGTAAGTTTTTATTGCGCTTCAAAAATGTCGAATTTTGTACCGAATTTTGAGCATATGCGCCATGCATTGCTTTTCATGTTCAATCAGGGGAAAAAAGTGTCCGAGAGCCACTGTGCGCTTGTGGAAGTTTATGGTGATCGTGCATTAACACTTCGAACATGTGAAACGTGGTTTCGACAGTTCAAAAATGGAGATTTCGACCTGAACGACGCCGCACGCTCCGGCAAGCGAAAATCGTTCGATGACGCCGAATTGCAAGCATTATTAGATGAAGACAACACGCAAACGCAACGACAGCTTGCAGATGCGTTGGGAGTTCAACAGCAAGCAATTTCCAAACGTCTGCGAGCCATGGGAAAAATTCAGAAGTGTGGAAACTGGGTGCCCCATGAACTGATCGAGAGACAAATGGAGAATCGAAAAGTGACCTGTGAAATGCTGCTTCAACGATACAAAAGAAAGTCTTTCCTGCATCGTATTGTTACTGTTGATGAAAAGTGGATTTTCCTGGAGAACCCTAAGCGCAACAAATCGTGGGTGAGTCCAGGTGAAGCATCGACATCGACGGCACGGCCAAATCGTTACGGTCGGAAGGTCATGCTGTGTGTGTGTGGTGGGACCAGTCCGGTGTTATATACTTTGAACTGCTGAAACCTGGTGAAACTGTGAATGCCGTTCGTTACAAACAGCAAATGAAAGATTTGAGCCGAGCCATTGTGGAAAACCGACCAGAATATCAACAACGACATAAGAAGGTGATTTTGCTCCACGACAATGCGCCGTCGCATAAGTCGAAAGTCGTTCGTGACACGCTGGAAAGGCTCAAGTGGGAAGTGCTTGATCATGCGGCTTACTCACCAGACCTGGCGCCATCCGACTACCACCTCTTTGCCTCGTTGGGCCACGCCCTTTCTGAGCAGCGCTTCGACTCGTATGAAAATGTACGAAAATGGCTCACCGAGTGGTTCACCTCCAAAGGCAATGATTTTTACTGGCGTGGTATCCACAATTTACCAGAAAGGTGGAAAAAATGTGTAGAAAGCGATGGAAAATACTTTGAATAAAATAAAGGTTACGGTTTTTTTGGAATTATGTGTTTTATTTGCAAAAAAACCGGAAATTAATTAGGAGAACACCCGGTATGTTGCGCTGAGGATCAAATCGATCTGAAATGCTCAAACAAAAGGACTCTAAAATTTTGACTCGGATATGATCAACAGGTCTAAAGAAGGTTCGTTCTTAATATTAAAAGTTCAAAATGTTCGAATAAGTATAAAAAGATCTAAAATGTTCAAATTAGGACTAAAATTTCGACTCGGAGAGTATAAATTGTGGTGTGAGAAATTATCGGGACTCGAGAAAGATGGCAGGGTCTTACAAGTATTAGATTTCAGTGACACGAGCAGATTCCCAAGAATCAAATATCTTTTTTGCAAAACACGCAAAAAATTTGTACTTCGAGGACCTGTATGGCCGCATTGAACACGCCCTTTTCCGCCCGGCAAACGCTTCACTCCCTGAATACACGCACTGAAACAAAAACATGCACTGATGCATTGCTCCAGCACGTGTCTCCAGGGACTGAAACATTTGCCGATCGGAAATGGGCGTATTCAACGCGGCTGTACAACTCCTCCAAGTAAAATTTTTTCGTGTGTTTTGCAAAAAGTATCGTTTGCACCTCGGACCGTGGACGTGGCTTTTGTGCGAGGACCAATTTATCAGCCTCAGCTACGCCTCGGCAGATAAATTGGTCCTCGCACAAAAGCCACGCCTCAGGTCCGCGGTACAAAATATACTATTAACAGTTTTGCTTGTATCCCAGATAACATTCGTGGAGTCAAATTAAAGTCCACTTGAAGTCAAGACATGATATGGTCTTGATGTCAAAACTCATCCTGGTTGACGTCAATTCTGAGCTCAACTTGTTGTCAAGCCTTGATAACCGAGCCTGAGCGCATATGATGTCAATAGTACATCATGCCTTGATGTTCCTGAGTGAACGCATATTGCCATCAAGAGTACATCATGCCTTGATGTTAGTAATAGAGCGCATATTGAGGTCAATAGTACATCATGCCTTGATGTTCGTGAGTGAACGCATATTGCCATCAAGAGTACATCATACCTTGATGTTAGTAATAGAGCGCATATTGAGGTCAATAGTACATCATGCCTTGATATTAGTAATAGAGCGCATATTGAGGTCAATAGTACATCATGCCTTGAATTACATTGGTGAGCGCATATTGACATCAATTGTCAATCAAGTATTGCTTTTCGTACGATATGCATGTTCATTAGTGGCTGCGTCCAAAAAAGAATATAAATTGCTTTCCAATCGAGCTTATTCCCGGTGCGATTGCTCGGGAAACATGCCTCTTGTAAATGCGAATTACCGTCTTTCGGACGCCAGCTCTCCATTTATCGTACACACTTGATTATTGATTGATTATAGCAAAATACATATTATATAATATGTTTATTGCTACAGGGTGCGCCATTTCTTATGTCGGCATGTAAACATTGAATAACTTGAAAAAAAAACAACCGATTTCTGTAAATGAGGTATTTTTATTTAGTTTGGTCCTTTACAATTTATTTAGACTAGTTTTTGAACACAACATCAATCAAGTGGCCGCCCTTATTGTTCACAGCAAAATATGCCCTTTTTGCGGCGTTTTCCATTACCTTTTCGAGCATCTCGGGTGGTATAGCAATGATTTCGGCACGAATATTTTCCTTAAGCTCTTCAATGGTCTGCGGCTTGCTGGCGTACACTTTACTTTTCAAATAACCCCACAAAAAGAAGTCTGGAGGGGTCAAATCTGGAGATCTGGGTGGCCATTCAATGTCGCCTCTTTTTGACATCAGACGTCCAGGGAATTTTCGTTGCAGAAACTGGATTGTTTGATTCGCAGTGTGGCAGGTCGCACCATCTTGTTGAAACCAGTAATCTTCAAGACCTTTTTCACGCATTTGTGGGCAGACATAGTGAGCCAACATCCACCGATATCGGTTTCCATCGATCGTTTGGTTCTCTTTGAAAAAATAAGGACCAATGATGGTTTTGGCGCAAACGCCGGCCCAAACAGTAACTTTTTGGTCATGCAATGGCGTTTCATGGATCTCGTGTGGATTCTGCGTTCCCCAAATGCGGC
This sequence comes from Platygaster robiniae, assembly GCA_028476575.1. Lineage (NCBI taxonomy): Eukaryota > Metazoa > Arthropoda > Insecta > Hymenoptera > Platygastridae > Platygaster > Platygaster robiniae. The sequence continues at coordinate 31,654,858 of CM052019.1, forward strand.
AATTTTGCTTATTAACGCCTCCAGAAAGTTTGAAATGTGCCTCGTCGGTCATTAAAATTCGCTTCCAAAAATCAGGTTCAGTATCAACTATTCGAGCGATTGTTTGTCCATATTCCAAGCGACGTGGATGATCTGTAGGCAATATTCTTTGTGTTAATTGCATTTTGTACGGAAACAAATGCAAATCATCTTTCAAAATGCGCCGTAGAGTGGTTCCACTGATGCCGAGATGCTGAGCGCGGTGACGATATGAAACTTTTGGGTTTTGGGCAACGCTCTCTCTGACAGCTTCAATCAGTTCATTTGAACGTCTTGGTCGTTGATGAACGGGTTGTTCGCGATCTTTCACTGTCCCGTGGTCACAAAAATTCGACACCAAACGACGAATAGTGTTGTCAGATGGTGCCTGTTTGCCAAGATATTTTCGACGATATGCTCGTTGAGTTAACACAACTGAACGACTATTTTCAATGTACAAAGTAACTATTTCAGCGCGTTCTTTTGGTGTGAAGCGATACATGGTTGAAATTGTACTGAATTGACGTTTCCAAAACAAGTGAAGTCAAGTAAATCGGTTGTCAAATGTTTAAGTTATTCAATGTTACAATACCGACATAAGAAATGGCGCACCCTGTATAATCATGATTTTTGTTTAATTTACGTACCTCATACACAAAAATCATTATTTGAAGTTTTGTTTTATATCTCGAAATTCTCATTGACATATTTGATAGTTCTGCGGGTGTAAAATTTTTCATGGTTAAAAGATTCGTCATGCATATCAAGTTGTAAAATTGAACTAAAAAAATATGTGATTATTCATAGTTTAACATGTTATCATTGATTGAATAATATTATCAATTACAAGTACGTACTTATACTGTCATCAATTGCAAACACATATCTTAAGTCAGATAAAAAATCATTTATTGAGATTCAATGTATATTACAATCATTTTCGTAATTATTTTGTAATCAATTTTAACAAGTTTTATTTGTATTGGTATCGTCATCACTTTTCTCATTATTAATATTCTTTTCGATTCTTCTACCATCTTCGGCATCATCGCTCTTTTCACTAGAGCTCTCTTCTCCACCATCATCACTGCTTCCACTTGCGCTCTCTTCTCCACCATCATCGCTGTTTCCACTTGCGCTCTCTTCTCCACCATCATCACTGTTTTCGCTTTCGCTCTCTTCTCCGTCGCCATCTCTGTTACCATCGTCCTTGTCGCTCTCATCTTCAGTTTCGGATTTTGATACTGTAGTGGGTATCTTGTTTGGAAGTATGCCGCCTTCTTTTGCATATTAGCTAAACAATTCTATTATTTGTTTCCAAAAATTTGAAGACATAACTAAATTTTCCACGTTCTGCCTTCTAACTTTCTAAAATTTTATATAAAATATAATGTATTCCCAGAAACTTATGATTTTCATAGAATTTGTAAAAAAATTTTAATTGACCAGAATTCTGAGAATTTCCAATGGATACTTCAACTGAAATCCTAAAACAACAATAACAATTTGATGTAATTTTGATAAAATTCTCATTCAAATCTATAAATCTGTGAAATTTTGTCACATAATGTAAATCCATTTTTGATTGTCAATAGTTTTTCTTCACAAATAATCAATTTAAAATAAATCTTGGACTCTTGTTTATTTATAAATCTAAAGTGTATTCAAGGTATAATTAGGTAAATCGCAACTTATGGAAGATTTTAAGTAACATAGATTTAATAATTTCATACCATCGGTCACACAAGATCAAAATTTTATTCCTTACAATCTCCCTGGTGATTTTAGTTCTTCGAAAACTTTTATAAAAATGACAAAAATTTTTAAAAATTAATTTTATAAAACTTTAATAAAATCTGCAATATGTATAAAGTTATTTTACTGGGATTTTATAGAACATTTCTTTAACAAAACAACTGGAACGTATTAAAACTAACAACCGTGTAGGAAATAAAACTTTTCACGCTAAAATAGAAAAATAAAATAATGAAAACTAAAGAATTATAAAAAAATTTACTTTAAAGAAATTGTGTAAACAAAAGAATTTCACAAAGACAATATCGAATTCTTACTCAGTATTTAAAAAACCATGAAAATGACAAAAAACTAATCGAAAACACGAATTTCCCATAGAAAAAATTGTACAAATATTCTATAAAATGTGCAATATTTGAAAAGTAATTTTACTAGAACTTGATGGAACAATTCTTCAATCAAAAATTGATATCAAGAATACTTCAATAAGATGACAAGTTATGACAAATCAAGTTATGATATCAAGAATACGTCAATAAGATGACAAGTTATGACAAATCAAGTTATATCAAGTTATGATATCAATAATACGTCAATTACATCCCTGTCGATTTTTTTTAGAGTTATCTAGCGCTACTAAGCGCTACTTTTTTCGACTTAGTCTGTGCTTTGAAAGTTCTCGTGAAACAAACTGCAATTGATTATTTATGAAGCACTCAATACAACCCTCGGGTGCAATTATGTTTTTTCATTATGTTTAATTAAAAAACCAATCGCAAACTTGTGGTTTTTTTGCATGTGTTAGTGTGTATATGTAACAGTATGGCGGATGGTGACGGAATATATTTGATGCCAGTGGTTGTTTTGAAAAGTCGAACCGCGCGATTACCGACCGCTGCGGAATAGTGTCGATGGTACAAATGAAGATTTTGCAAAATTCATGAAGTTCAAATTATTACCTTCAGAATATAAATTTTTTCAAGTGATAATCGTTGCAGTGTCATTTTTTTTGGTCAATTATCTTCTGTAATGATTTTGCATACTTCATTGGTAATGTAATTGGTAGCAATTCATTTCATAATCGTAATTGTTAGATTATCATTTATTTTATCTTGTAATTTAGCATTCGATAATGACCTTTATACATAAATTTTAAAACAGAGCTTGAATAATAAATAATAACTGATCTAATTTTGCCTGAATACTGAAATTGTTAATAATTAAAAACTGTAATTTCAAGTGCTTTTGATTTCATTTTAGAGAATCCGGAAAATATAAGAAGAGCATCAATAATAATATGTTATAAATTTTACTGAAAGCGTAATTATTCTTTTTAATGGGTCAGGTGAGGTTGATTGACGACACGAATATAACTCAAAGTCAACTACTTTATTTAATTACAAAGTTAAACTTTTGTTATACAATTCAAATAGACCTTCTCACTCGCGCACAATAGTTCTTACGGCTCCGACCGTACAATAACGCAACAAGAGTAACGGCTACGACCGATATTGCTCTCTTTCTCTTACTCGCGCACGCGCACTTAGAGACTCGATCGATGTTCACTCGACTACGATTCGATTCCAACTGAACTGCCGCTTGCAGTCCTACCACTGCTTATATAGGGTAATCTTAGGACCTAGATTGTTCCAGAAGTTTCTAGTTGTATTCTCAATGTCTCCACACCGTTCTAGAACCTTCTGGTGCCTTTCTATGTCCTTCCATATTATTCCATGGTATTCTATGATATTCTATAGCATTCTATTGCATTCTATTGTATCCTATCGATAATGTTTTGACAGTTCCCAATATAAACATCCGTAAAAATATAAAATCGCTAGCAAATAATTCAAAAAGTTACGTAAATTCTTACAATATTTATAATAACAAAATGAACTTTTACGTTGTACTATTGACATATGTGCAATTTGAATTTACCGCCAGATCATTGTTCTCAGCGTCGGTAATGTAGAAACACCTGTCCAAGCCTCATCTATTGTTTATTTTTTCCTGATTCAATAATATTCCAAAAAATTATGTTTAAGTAAAAATTTGCGATAGTATTTCATGCTGTAATAAACTTTGATTTGAAAATTGGTATGTTGCATGATTGGAAATGATTTTTAATGAGTTTTCTTTTTATACGTACGTATACTACTCTAGTCGATTCAGTAACTTATCATGGTATTTAATAATCCTTTTTCTTGACGAACAAAGAATAAATAAGAGTCAGACTCATCATATTACGGAATTACGAAGAATTACGGATGCTTTACAGTTGAGTTCATATTTTTTTTCGCGTTCGAGACTAAGTCGAACAATAGTCATAAGAAAACTTAAAATAGCGCTACGCGACATTGACAGGGATGACAAGTTATGACAAATCAAGACTTGATCTTTACTTGATATTACGATTTAAGGTTATGTTATCAATTGCGTTAATACATTTCGGTAGATTGAAAATTAACATACACGTGCATCATACATATATAGTCAAAGTTAATTGCTATTGCATACTGATGCAGTAATCACTGGGTCTAAATTTTTCGTAGAAGTCGATTTGTTGTGAGCAATCAATTTTATATCGTCAATATCATATATGTATACCAGAGATATGCAACTTGAGATACATAAAAAATATTCAATAATTTCAATGGTTACCTTGTAGTAGTTTTTTCAGGTTTTTATTCCGAACGAAAATAGTCCCAGAAATATTAGATGCAAGTTGATTTTACTCGAACAATAAATAATAGCGAGCAGCAAAATCCGTGCGGCGTGCATGTGCATTTAATTATAAATGCATCAGCTGATTCACTCCACGATAGACACACACACAATCGCACACTCGATCACATGTGTAGCATGGTTCTGCGCAAGCGCAGTTCCTTCTTAAACTCAGCGTTCATAACGGTGCTTGAACTTGACATCATCAGACTTCAATGCGACATCAAGTCTTGACGAATCAAGACTTGATCTTTTCTTAATTTAATATGAAGTTAATCATTTTCAGTTAAGACTCAACTTTTTACATAAAGACTTCAATACGATATCAGGGGTTGACGAATCAAGACATGTTATTTTCTTGAGTTGGAAATAAGTTTTTCTAATTTCCATGTCAATTGTTGATATCACAAAAACTTAAATTTGATATCAAGTCTTGGCTATAATCAAAGCTTGATGTATTTTTGACTCTGGGATTAATTTTAATAAGTTACGTCTCAACTTTTGACATCAACATGACTTCAAAAAAATATCAAGTCTTGACTATAATCAAAGCTTGATGTATTTTTGACTCTGGGATTAAATTTTATAAGTTATATCTCAACTTTTGACATCAATATGACTTCAAAAAAATATCGAGTCTTGACTATAATTAAAGTTTGATGTATTTTTAACTCTGGGATTAATTTTTTTAAGTTATGTCTCAACTTTTGACATCAATATGACTTCTAAAAAATATCAAGTCTTGATTAATCAAAGCTTGATGTATTTTTGACTCTGAGATTAATTTTAATAAGTTTCGTCTCAACTTTTGACATCAATATGGCTTCAAAAAAATTTCAAGTCTTGATAAATCAAAGCTTGATTTTTTCTTGATATCAAGAATGTTATCTGGGATCCTTTGCCTTGGCTGCCACGAAAATTTTTTCTCCATGTATGTATCGTCAAGTTTCGTACTCTTTCGTGTTTATAAATATAACAATTTTGTGCATATTTTTTGGTGGTTTTTATGGATAAAAGTAATTGGTAAGATTTTTGGCTTTTTCGTATTTTTGGGCACATTTGTCGAGAAAATTGTAAAGATTTGTAGGATAAAGGCCACTGTTGGGATTTCTAGTATTTTTCTTTGCACAATTCTAGTTAGGCACTAGGGAAAACAGGATCATTTTTAAGTAGCAATAGATTTGTATTGCGGAATGATTCATCTTATGACGATTATGCAGCCACTTGACTATGGAAAAACACTTCCTGTAGACTTCCTGTCACCAAGAGATAAATTTTGCACCGAAGCCTTTCTCACAGTTGTAGATTCTACAATTACGTCTCTGTCACAACGTATCACAGCATATGAAGTCGTTTGCAGAAGATTTGGTTTTTTAAGCTTCCGACAATAACACCTGAAGGGTTGGATGCAGCAGCGAAAAATCTCATCAAACTCTACCCAGAAGATTTGCAATCATCTTTGTCCCTCGAATTGCTTCAACTTGCAAAGTTGTCAGAGTTGTATAAACAGCTTGACGAAGAATCAATGGAGACATTTCTCTATCGCATTATCATAGAAAATGATTTGCGCTCAACTTTTGTCAATGCAGAGATAGTACTTGGCATTTACTTGTCCATGATGGTGACAAATTGCAGTGGAGAAGGATCGTTTTCAAAAATGAAAATCATTAAAAACAGATTACGGACGAGTATGGGACAGGAACGACTTACTGGTCTAAAGATTCTGAGTATCGAAAACAACATTGTAAGAAGCTTATCTTTCGAAAATCTCATTGATATATTCGCGAGGAAAAAATCGAGAAAAGTTCATCTGTGTTAAAGAGACGTTCAATCCAAAAAGACATTTTTCAACTTGCCTTCAAACAGACCATTTTATTTAAAAAAAATTCAATAAATTTTTTTTAAACCTTATTACGAACACATTTTTAGCTATTGTGTCATATTCCACCTTCTATCTTTCAATATTGAAAAAAGAGCCACCACCATTCTCTGACCCCGGGCCTCCACACACCTTAATCCGGCCCTGCTCGAGATTATGGCAACAAGGCAATCGCGAAATTATAAATTTTGTCTACTAAAATTGACGCTTTTGTTTATTGACAGTTGATATGCATGTGCGTGATTGACAGTAAAAATTACAGTGAGGATATTGATGATAATAATAAAGCAATTTTTCACTAATGAGTCCAACTTTGGTAACAAATATCTATACAAGACATTCCTAAACCATTTCCGTCCCACCCATCCCCCCACCACCCCTCGGCCAACCACCAAAAAATTTATAACTACATTTCTGGCCCCCTCCGAACCAAATTTCTGGCCACGAACCTGGTTACGAATATAAGAATGTTTCATGTTATATTATGGTTCTCATAAAAATTGTTCAATCGTTTTTTTTTTGTTTTTCACCCAACTTCATTCATATAAAAAAGACGATCTTATCTACGTTATTCCGATGTTTCCGACATTCAACTGTCCCACAAATTTTGCATTTACGTTTCGTTAATTGCAATTGATTGCTAAAAAGGTTTTGACCCATACACATCATAAATAATTCCCCATTGAATCAAAAATTCGTGATACCCCTCCATTTATTTTCAAACCACGATATTTGAGCGCCATATTTAACTAACGGTTAAATCGATTCGAGGTGGAACGGTGGAAGTCAAGTTGTGCGTTGCGCGCGCACGGCATAAACTTTTGCATATGAGTTGGATCAGCAATTGCCATCAGTTTTTGCCAGTTTTCGCGAGTCTGCAAAACTATGAAAAACAGCGAACACTGTAAATTGCTGTGAATCAGTGTGAATTGACAAATTTCGGCTGTGACGGCGTTAAAGTTACGAGTTTTGGTGTGAATATTCGCAATTCAAGTGTCAATATTCGTTGTTCGACAATGTCCAAGAAACCAGTCCGTGTCTGGTGCGATGGCTGGTAAATTTTTAAAAATATTCGATGTTTTTTATGCAATCGCGTTTCATCTGATAAAACCCAGGAAACTGTCGCTCAAATGATGATGGAAAATACCAATGTTTAATTTTTTTTACGAAGCATTTTTGTAGTTAATTTTAACATTGTGAAGCAGGATATTTTATTTGCTGTTTTAACTCAGGGCTTCGATTTTTTAGGACTGTCCTGATTTTTGAGGGATTTATACTGTTTTTTTCTGGGATTTCAGTTTTAAATGAAAATAAAAGTCATGAATCATGATGAAATTTATTTTTGATAGTTTAGAAATTTATTATGTACAATTGCTGTAATTAATTTCAAATTTTTCATAACTGTTTCGGTCTGTAATAAATATTTTATTAGTGTTAATAAAATATAATATGAATATTTACATTATATTATGAATGAAAAATGTTTTGTTAGAAATTATTATTCATAATCGTACCAAATTTTTTTTTAATAATTTATCTAGTTGTTGATTTTTATATATTTACTATACATGTTATCGACTAAAATATATATTGAATATTATCTTTATATGAATATAATTTTAGAAAAATAATATTGAAAGTATAAACATTTTTCATTGCAATTATACTATGGTTCATTGAGAATATAAATTATAAATATACATATAATTATTATTCATTGCAAACCCTCGAATGACAAATGTTCAATAAAATTTTTTCATAACTCTAATATATTTATGATAAAAGAATTCAATTTTTTGAATACTCAAATAATTTTAACTTTTGTCAATGCTGAAAATAGAAAAGATATTAAAAAGTTTTATGGTATGAAAATAGATTATCATAAAAATCTATAAAAAACAATAAAATTTAAATAAATATTACGATTCTTGAAAAATATTTTTCAAATATGTTGTTTTAAAATATTACAATTTTTGTGAAATAAAAACTGTACATAAAGTACATCACTTTTCTTAAATAATCACATTATGGAAAAATAAAATAGTCTACAAGAAAAAATATGATTAATTCATTATCTCTATATATAAATGTGACTGTCTGTACGTTGTGCGCTAATAACTTCGAAACTACTGCAAGAAACGTCCTGAAATTTTGCAGAGTTATTAACCATGTTCGCCTGAAGGTTATAGGCATGTTTTTATCAACGAAGTGATATGGCCTATACCCCCACCTACACCCCCGCTGCACTTTTGAAATATCACGCACACACACACACACAGAGAGAGAGAGAGAGAAAATTATAACATCTTGTGAAAGTCGCCAAAAGTTACAAAAACTATTATTACTAAAACATAAAATTATGCAAAATATCACGAAAAGTCACAAAATCACAGAAGGTTATAAATCACAAAAGGTTATAAATTACAAAAACTCATAAAAATTTACGAAACCATGAAAAACAGGATGTCCTAAAGTCAGCAAATCATCCAAAAATCATCAATTCCTCATAAAAATCTGAGACAATTTATTCTTTGCATTTTTAAAAATTTTCAACATTTGAACAGTTATTAATAATTTGATTTCGTCTACTAATTTTTGGAGAGGTGGGGCTTTTCATGAAAGAGACTCCTCTTTCTTAGCTCACTCTTATGGGGATCACTGGGATCACTGAGGTGTGTATAATGAAATGTAGCTTAATCGCTTTTCTTATCTTTCTTTTGAAAAAATTAGAAGATACTGCATTGTTAAGGTGATGATTGGATAAAAGATTAACTAAAATAAAGGTGAGTCGACGATAACTTTGATGCATATAATTTTTTGTCTAAAAATTACCTTTCAAGATAAGAGACATTATTATTATATATTCTATAACACAACTCAATTACCCCCTACTTTTCTATTAGAGTAGCTTAGAAAGAGAAGAGGTGAAGGGGCCTTCATCAAAAGCCCCACCCTTCCGAATTGTGAGTGGCCGAAACTACATTATTTACAATCTCTAAATTTTGCGAATTTATTATGTATAAAGGAAAAAGTATCTTCGAATTTCATATAAAGTATCGTTGGTTTTCTGATGATCCGACGACTTTGGGCACCCTGCCTAAGAAATAACAGAAAATATAATTAATTATTACACAAGTCACAATATGTCACAACGCAAATCATCACCGAATTCCATGAATCACAAATAACGGAAAGTCATAATGAAATAATTATTAAACCCTCATCATGATCATCTTTTAATCCTGATTACCAAATAAACTTTCATTAATTTTACTCTTTACTTTGATCGTAAAAAAGTATTATGATAAACTATTTTTTTGAAATACTTATAACATCTTTGTGACCAATATAATCCATTATATTAGTATAATATCTCTTCGGAGTAATTCATTATCTAACCAATTCATATTTCGTGAAAAAATTAGAAATTGTTTCGAAAAGAAAAAAAATAGAAGATTTTGAAATTTGGGATCCAGATGATTTTTTTCAATTTTTTTTTTTCAATTAAACAATCGACTTTTCCTGGCCGAACGGCATGGAACAATGTGGTAACTGCGGAGCAAAGCCGGCTGGGACAGCTAGTTTCTTATAAATTTAAATTATATTATATATAAGAAAAAAATTTCTAAATTGATACTTACGATTCCAATATGTTTTTTTTTTTTATGTATATTGTCAATTATTTTATTTCGAGTCTTTGGATGAGGAATCATCAATAAAATGTATAAAATTTTTAAGTACTTATATTTCAAATGTAATAATTATTTTGACTTGTGTCAATTATAACCCTATCGGCATGCCATGGACGTTCGCGGACGTTCCGAACGTCCACGAATGTTCGTGAATATCCGCTAATGTCCATCAAGTTTTTCATTGATTGTTTGTCGAAAAATAAAAACCTAAATGATGTAATTAGTCAATTAGGGTCTCTCTGTAACCAAATCGTGCGAAAGATGTTGAAAAATGTAAATATAATAAAATAATATAATTCACTTGTTTTTCACGTCCGTCTTAGAGCGTGTACACGGACACTTACGTGTATAGGAACTGTCAGAAACAAAAAAACAAGTGAATTCTATTATTTTATTATAACTACGTATATATTTCAATATCTTTTGCCTGATTTGGTTACAGAGTGACCCAAACTGACGAATTACATCAATTTCCTTTTTATTTTTCGACAAACAATTGATGAAAAACTCAATGGGCATTCGCAGGCGTTTGTGGACGTTCGGAACGTCCGGAACGTCCGCGAACTTCCATGACAGGCCGATAGGGAAAAAAATATAACATAGAAAAGATTTTAATAGTAATATAAAATGTAGTATAACAATAAATGTAATGTAATGAAATATATTGTGGAAAAAATTACATATTACCATCATATCAAATCAAGAAAAATAAATTTTTTTAAGGTGTATTGAGCACATAAATAAAAATAAGGGAATGTTTCTGAATAAATTACAATTTTTCAATTAAACTCAAAAAGATGTGTACACTAAATTCGAAGTATTTTATTTACTTAGTTTTTGAGAAAAAAAATGTCAAAATAACTTTTCCAGACTTCAAATCAAACATTAACAATCGAGTTTCGATTTACTAAACGAATTTCGGCTATTTAGTTTTCCTGAAAAATAATCACAAAAATCACTTTCCGTTAACTCATGGCTTAATTTGACATTTAGCAATGTCAAATACTGCCCCAAGCAGTTGCTGTTGTGTATAGAGTATGTATATAATAAAATATGGCAATTTCCAGATAAAAAGTGCAATTTTAATATTTTCGATGGGATGGCAGACGGCTTTCACAACTTGAAGCCCTGTTCAGAGTATCTATTTCACTGCTCATTATAACTTAAAGCACAAATGAAAATAAAGTATAAAAATAAGATTATCTGATTATATATATATATATATATATATATAAGTAAAAGTCTGTACGTTTTGCGTCTATAACTTCAAAACTATTGCACGAAACATCCTAAAGTTTAACACAGTTATTGACCATGTTCATGTGAAGGTTACACTTGTCCGTCCATTCATGGGACTGCTCGGGAGAGTGTCCCATACGTCGAAAGTACTTTTTTTTCCTAGCGTAGCCAAGATGATTAATCACTTGGGCCTCGCCCGGCTGTGCTGTGAGGCCGTAACTAGAAATTTATCTCGTTAAGACAGGCAGGGAACATTCCATCGCCAGCCTATAGATGCCCAAAGTCAACAGACGACTTTTGGGAGCGTTTACTTTTCCCTTCGCTGTTCATTAGACGTCCGTCCGAGTCCCATAGCGCTAAGTCCCATGATTGGACGGACGAGTGAATAGGCATATTTTCATCAACGAACTAAATGGCCTACTCCCTTACCTACACCCCCGATGCACTGTTGAAATCACACACACACACTCACATTAGAAAAAGTAAAAAAAATTTGCAAAAGTGGCAAAAAATTACAAAAATGACAAAGGCATAAAATCATAAAATTACGCCAAAAATCATTGAAAGTCACTAAACGAAAAAAGGTTACAAAATCACAAAAACTTATAAAAATTTACGAAACCATGAAATATAGGGTCTTCTAAAGTCAGCGAATTATCCAAAAATCATCAATTCCTCATAAAATTCTTAGACACTTTATCCTTTACATTGTTTGAAAATTCGCAACACTTGAACAGTTCAATTTCGTGTAACAGTTCAATTTCATCTAACTTTTGGAGAGGCGGGACTTTTCATAATAGAGACTCCTCTTCTTTCTTAACTAACTCTCATATGAATAATGGGATCACTTAGGTGTGTACAAGGATACTAGAATAAGGATGATCGACTCGTATACTCAAAGCGCTTTCTAAACGAACAGCATATCGTTGGGACGGTGGGTGTGGTTTGAATTGTCGCCACACATACTCACATATACTCATCCTTTCATGCACGATTCCTACTCTCGCTAAGCCACACCCACTTTCTCACGAAAGAGTCGATATTCCTTATTTTAGTATCTTTGGGTGTGTATAATGAGTCTGGGTTAATAGCTTCTTTTATCTCTCTTGAAAAAAATTACAGATACTGCATCGTAAAGGTAACAGTTGGATAAAAGAATATTATGTCTATAACAAATGCGAGATAAAGAAAACTTTGATTTCTAGAATTTTTGTTCAAAAATTTTCTTCCAAGATAAGAGAAATCATGAATCAATAATCCATAACACCGCAATTATCCCTCAATTTTTTATTAGAGTAAGCTAAAAAGAGAAGGGGCTCTAATCAAAAGCCCCGCCTTGCCGAATGGTGAGTGGACGAAACTAAATTAATAATAACAATTTATATTTTGCAAATTTCGGGAAATTTTAAAGGAAAAAGTGTCTTAGAATTTCATGAAATATCGATAGTTTTCTGATGAACCGCCGACTTTGGGACACCCTGTATAGGAAATAACAGAAAATATAACCAACTATTAATATACACTAGTCGCAAAATGTCACAATGGTGAATCATCACAAAATTCTACGAATCGCAGAATCATACATTGTGACAAATCATAAAAATTAATAATAAAGTTATTATTATAATCCTCATTATGATCACCTCCTAATCCTGATTAACAAATAAACTTCCATCAATTTTACTTTTTACTTTGATTGTTAAAAAGTATCATTAGAAACTATTTTTTTTAAATACTTATAACAGCTTTTCGACCAATATACTCCATTATATTAGTATATTATATCTTCGTGGTAATCTATTATGTATTATCCAACCAATACATATTTAGTCAAAAGATTAGAAATTGTTCCAAAAAAAAAAAAAAAAAACGATTCAGATGATTTTTTGGTGTTTTCGTTTTTCAATTAAACAATAAATAACTTTTCCTGACCAAACCGCATGTAACAACTTGGTTACCATGGAGCAAAGCCCGCTAGGACAGCTACAATTTTAATAATAATGCATAACACTTATTGATGATGTATCATATATTTATATTCAAACTTCAAAAATGAAAATCAAATCAACATTTTCATCTTAGAAGAGTTTTTATCAATTAAGTAAATTATGCAAGTTAGAAAAAAATGTACATTATAGTACATGTCTTAAAATAAATGACGAAAAAAGATTGTACTAAAAATGTTACCACGTTAAAAAAAAATAAACAAAAAAAGATTATAAACATAAGAATTCTCAATTTATTCTTACAATTTTTTTTAGGTAAGATTATATGGAGACAATATTTTGAAACAATATGAAAATTGTTGAAATAGAAACATAATTTACCAACAAAGTACTAAAACTATGAATGAACGAGAATAAATCAAATAAACAGTCTATTGGAGTAACAATTTTTATCTATTATACATATTTATCTATTTTGTCTTTGTTTTTTATAAATTACAAATCTATATATATAATGATACATAAATGGGGAGTTCTTAAAAGACGAAGGCAAAGTACAGTCGCTTCTAAGTATTTTGCCGTGGAACTCCTTTTCTAGGTCCATTTAACAACCACTAGATAAAAAAGGACACATGGCAGCAATATATTTAGAGGCGACTGTAAGATGTTAACTCAACTGTTCAACATCATAACAAGTTTAATTTTTTCTATACTAGAATAATTATTTTTACTTTTATCAATGATTAAAAATAGAAATAAAAAAAAGAAAATGAATCTAGTCTAGTATATCTGTCGTTTCCCGCTATAATGACGAAACTCACTTTTTTTCGAAATTGAGTTAATGTGAAATTTGATATCTGTAAATGTTATTCTTACCATAAAATGTTAATTGACACTCTAATATCCAACATTTGGTTCGTTTTATCGACATTTCATAGTCAACAAACTGCATTTTTCTCAGCATAACAACACAATCAGCGATTTCCCGGCATAAGGAATCAGTTCATCCGTCATTGTTTAAATCAATTTGATAATGATGTCTGTGGCTTGCCGCCATAACAGAGAAAGTCACTTATGCCATAAGGCTCATTTTAAATAATATTTTGATGACATTTTGAACGTTATGAGATGTGTGACTTTCTCTGTTATGGCGGGAAGCCGCAGAATTTCACGCGGACAAAATAAATGAATAATTCGACTGCATGATACGATTGTTTATTCTTAGCTGTTTTTTGCAATTTTCGCGCATACCACTGCACACAACCCTTTTTCTCACTGTTTTTCCCGTTTTTGTTTTGATCAGTTTTGATGCTGAATACAGCTGAATATCAGCTGACTGCTGCGCACACACGCCACACACGTCATAACATCTGTGGCTTCCTGGTGTAACCGATTAAGTCACAATTTTCAATAAAAAAATATTTTCTTAGCATATTTGCGCGCACTCAACTAAAATATTTTTACTTACTCAATGCAATCAATGATTTCGTGAGAGAAAAAGTCGCAAAAGTTTGCGATTTTCGAAAAACACTTCGAAAACTTTAAGGCTGGTTTTCTCGAAAACAGCTGTTGGTGAGTTTCGTCATTATGGCTGGAAGTCACAGATATATAAACGTGAATGTCTGTAAGTTGTGCGCCTATAAAAAGTCACAAAAACACAAAGTCACAAAATCATGAAATGGTGAAAAAACTACGAAAAGTCACAAAATCGCCAAAGGTTACAAATCACAAAAACTCATAAAAATCTACAAAACCATGAAAGACAGTGTGTCCTAAAGTCAGAGTATCATTCATAAATCATCAATTCCTCATCAAATTCTAAGACACTTTTTCCTTTGCATTTTTTGAAAATTGGCAACACTTGAAAAGTTATTAATAATTCAATTTCGTTTACTAACTTCTGGAGATGCGAGTCTTTTCATAGAAGAGACTCTTTTTCTTTCTTTTACAAGTAGCTAACTCTCATGGTACTTACTTAATCATCATAATAAAATTATTATGATGATTATGGTCCTCATCATGATTATCTCATTATCTCATCCTTATTAACAAATAAACTTTTATCAATCTTACTCTTTTTTTTATCGTAAGAAAGTATCATCAGGAACTATTTATTTTTAATACTTATAACATCTTTTTGATGGATAAAATCCATTATATAATTGGTATAATATCTCTTCGTAGTAATTCATTATCATCTAACTAATTCATATTTTGTGAAAAAATATTGTTTCAAAAAAAGGAAAAAAAAAACAGAGGATATGCTAAACCTCGGGGTTCAGAAATTTTTTAGGTAATTTTCTTTTTTCAATTAAACAATTGACTTTTCCTGACCTAACCGTGTGTATAAACATAGTAACCGCGGAGCAAAGCCCGCTGGTGACAGCTAGTGTAGTATAAAATATCCCAGTAAGCCAAGCGTGCACATCCAAATCAGCACAATGTCATGGCGTCAATATCATGCAGCTACTTTGCCCCTGGGTCATTATTTTCAAAATCAGTTTGGTCGTCACTGACCAAATCACCGAGTTCCCTCAAATTTTGTAAATAACCGTGTAAACTAGTTTTAAAACATACGTATTTTTTCTTTTGGGCTGAAAATTTGTTTTTGTCGAGAAATACCGATTTTAGATTTGGCTGTCAAATTCAGAGTAACCTCACTTTTGTCAAAAACTTTTTTTAAATCATTATTTCTCATCAACAAATCTATAGATTTCAATAACTTTTGTATGAAAACGTTCGAAATTGTACGAATTTTATGAATAATGTATCAATCATATTTCTTGTAACGCTGTTGAATTGTTATTAGTGTAAAAAATTTTTGAGTGAATATTTTCCATATTGCATCATTTTTATTCCCTCCCGTTTTTTTTTTCATTGATTAGTAAAGGTATGAACTACATTCGGTAAAAACCGTTACATGCCAAAACGTTTCGTTCGTAAGTGAGAATTTTTTCCGATTTTCCAGCCTGGCATTACCAAGTGATTATGAAGTTTCAATATATTTTCACTTTTATTGATCTTAAAACACCGTAATATGTTCCAAATAATGAAGATATATATTTAATAAACAAAAAATTCCTAACAAGATGTTCAACGGCTCAGAATACAACTTGGAATCGAGCTTTCGCGTATATCACTAGACTGCTTAAATACTTATTATCACACATAATTTCATAAGAATACTTTCGTTCTCATTGCTCTAAAACACCTTCTTACATTTTTATGTTTATTTAGAAATTTGAAGGTAGGTTTATTATGTATCAGAAAAATATTCAAGTGCGGAATTATTTGATTATGTCATCAATTTTTTTGTCCAATATTTTAAATTTTCTGAGAAATTCCCTTACACTTTGAAGCAAAATTAATACATATAAAAACGATGTTTCATGTTTGAGGAGCGTTAATTTTATTCCAAACTAAATAAATTATTCAATATGTTCAACGTGCTCACGTTTCTATGTTTTTTAGGTAAACAAAGATGCCTTTCGTCATTACACTAATTCGTTTAAAAATGAATACATCTAATTACTTTAGACAAGAGTAAAAGATTTCAATTTTTGCAATTTTTTTTTGTGAAACTTTACGAATTTTAGTATTTTTTAACATGTAATATCATAAAGTATAATATCTGATGTGTAACCATTTATCAGTTTCTCGAATATCTTCGCGTTTGAAATGCATTTAATTAATTTTCATACATGAGCTTAATTTAGTCATCATTATCTATAAAAAATATGCAAAGAAATATTACAATCAAACCAGGTCCACGCAAGTAAATATACATATAAAAGTTATCCTTAAGGGGTTATATACCTTTTTCTCCAGAGAAATACAGGGTTTTTATTTATTTTTTTTAAGCATGTTACCATTGTTTTATTTAAATACAATACAAATTTTATCAGCGTACGTGTCCTGAAGTAAATTCATATAAAATTTCGAGTGAAAATTTTAATAATTGTGGAAGTTATAGTCCTTGCCGCAGAAGTCCTTTTTTCAGTAGTGGCTAACGGTGAGCATGAAAACAAGGAAACGGCTCAACAAAAAAAAAAAAAAAACTACGTTAGTATATAGTGTTACCTAGTTCGTGAACGAAGGATTTTACGAAAAAAATTTTTTTACAGTAAAAGTGATTTTTTTTTCAAAAAAGTAGATTTTTCGAGGTCGAATAATTTATTTTTTTGCCTAAAAAAAATAGAAAAATTTGTCGAAAATAAAATTCCTTCGTTCACGAACTAGCTATTGTATCTACAAACAATCCCCCAAAATTTCCAATCGATCGATGTAGTGGTTACCGAGATATCGTGCTCACCGCAATGACCTTTTCTCAAAAATGCGATTCCGAGATGATCGCGTTTAAAGTTTTAGGTGGACATTAGGTAGTCATGGAATGAAATAATTCGTACTCACATAGAATCATCTACACCAGGGCCATAAAGATTTCCTTCTGCACTCGTAGCAGCCTCGAGGATGTCGATTTGATGTTGTCTACGAGCCATTTTCCCTTCTCTCGTTGCATCTTCCGCGCGCTGATCCCCAATCGAAACACGCTTTTCATCCTCTTCCGCGACGAACTGATGAACGCGACTCCCGCAAGGCACCTCCAAAGCTTCGAAAATCTTCAAAACTGCATGATGTCCTTCGTTAAAAATGCAGGCAGATGCATAAGCTGCGATTTCGACTGGAACTACACCTCCGGGAAGATGTTTTGGGCTGATTTTCCATATAAGTTGATTGAAACTCTCGTTGTTGTTTTGAGTGAATCCTCCAACACATCTCTCAAGAAAATCTTCTTTGGATAAATCTTCATAAATTGGCTTGACAGCTGTCAACACATCTTCGAGCAGAGGCTGATAAGAGTGGACGAACTCAGGAACCTGGTTTTTTTTTTTTCATTCTTTTGCTGGGAAGCGCAGATACGGCTCTCTGCCACTCGCACCAAGAGTCTTCGCCGGCTGGACACTTGCTGTGTTGTGGAAGTTGGTCTGTTGAACTGTAGTGATAATATGTTGCCCATATGTCATTTTTCATTTTTTCAGCTGAATCAGGATTGCGGCGTATTGCCAAACCGTAGTAGACAGTCAACTTATCGATCATTTTCCCAGTCAACTTTCCTCTACCTCCCAGTCCATTTTTCGCTTTTTTTACGTTACGCAATCGAGTGTCCATTCTTTTTTGCACATGGCCAATGCATTCTTTCTTTTTGACGATCAGATTTTCATATGGATCCGCATTTTTTATCGCGCTGTACGTTTTAGAATCACCATCTCCGATATAATTTGCATATTTCACATCGTGCAAAGTTTCAGACCGTTTAAACATTTCTAGGATGGCATCGACTTCCATTTTCCCGGATGATCCTGAGTGATTTGCTGTGCAATCAGGTTGATGATCTTCTTTCCATTCTTGAAACTCGACAGAATCTTCTTTTCCAGTCCAACTTCGGCATAATTTACAGTACGCACTCTTCACTATGACGTCGACGATCTTGCCTGTGTAGTATCCAATCAGAGATGAAACTCCATATAACGAAGAAAATCCGCGTTTTTTCCACGTACCATCGCCAGATACCGTCAAATGTTTTTTGTTCAATCCTTCATTCATTTCAACTTCTTGATGCACTGCACGTTTTGTAAATTGATTAAAGACTTCTTTTGTAGCTGACCGGATGTATTTCAAAATTGAATCGTAAGATTTTTGCTTCAAAAATTGTGGCATATCCATGAGACCACAGAATTTTGCACAGCCCGCTGCACCTAGTCCCAGCAATCGCATCGTCAGTATGAACCGTCTGTTTATTTCGTATGTATGATTAATGACCGCGGAACTCTCGATTTTTCGATTTTCACACTTTTCACAAATCATATCAATTTTGAATCCGAGTCCTCGTGTTTTTATAGGCACGAACTCCACGTCACTTTCGCAAGTTTTGCACTTTACATACCGAGAGAGAGTAGTAAACACGAGTATAAAATTTATGATTCGATATTCAACCGAATGATCAACTGGCACACCGAACTCATCACCGGACTGAATTTTTTTTCGAGACGCACAAAAAAGTTTTTCATTGATAATGTCCGTCTTCGGATTAAAATATTGTTTCCTTTTTTTATTCCGCGATTTTTGATTTTTTTTTTTTCGGACCGATAAACTCGCGTAACTTTTTGTGCTGAGTTCATGCTTGAAAGCTGAAATTCAACTGCTGCAGGTTACCAAAAATAGAAAAGGCATTTCTTTAATCTAGGAAAAGAATAGGTTTCCTCCCCCGAGATAAGAAAATCAAGGAAAACCGGTCTATAGAGATAAGCGATGGTCCCGATTACGGAACGTTGCAGCAAGGTATTTGAGTTGCGTACACCGCGCGCTATGAACGGCTGTATCTTAGGTTCTAGTGCCCCGATCTCTAAAAAATTTTGCAGAAAAATTATTGAAAGTATGTACATCAAAAAAAAAATCATAAAATTTTTTTCGATTTTTTGAGCCTGAAAAAGGTATATAACCCCTTAAGAGACATGCACGGAAAATTGAATTAATGTTATATTCCGAATAATGAAAAATTAAGTTAGGAAATTTTCATTGAAAATATACATTATTATCGAATGAGACATACTAGTATCTTAAGATATATTGAAATTTCATAATCACTTGGTAATGCCAGGCTGGAAAATCGGAAAAAATTCTCACTTACGAACGAAACGTCTTGGCATGTAACGGTTTTTACCGAATGTAGTTCATACCTTTACTAATCAATGAAAAAAAAAACGGGAGGGAATAAAAATGATGCAATATGGAAAATATTCACTCAAAAATTTTTTACACTTTTTTCATTTACGCTAATAACAATTCAACAGCGTTACAAGAAATATTATTAATACATTATTCATAAAATTCGTACAATTTCGAACGTTTTCATACAAAAGTTATTGAAATCTATAGATTTTCTGATGAGAAATAAGGATTTAAAAAAAAGTTTTCGACAAAAGTGAGGTTACTCTGAATTTGACAGCCAAATCTAAAATCGGTATTTCTCGACAAAAACCAATTTTCAGCCCAAAATAAAAAATACGTATGTTTTAAAACCAGTTCAGGCCCCTGACACTCCTCGATTTTTCTGGGTCTCTTAAAGGCGACAACCCCCACCGCATTGCAGAGCAGGCCGAGATTATTCTCCTTCACTCATTGCTCCCCACTTTTCGCGTACTGCTCGGCTGGCTCGGCTCTCGATAAACGATTGAGAGAGACCGCACTGAGCGACAGCTACAGAGTAGGGGAGCTTGAAG
The DNA here is from genome assembly GCA_028476575.1 of Platygaster robiniae. NCBI lineage: Eukaryota > Metazoa > Arthropoda > Insecta > Hymenoptera > Platygastridae > Platygaster > Platygaster robiniae. Next base: position 31,675,391 of record CM052019.1, read on the forward strand.
GGCATCCATTGAAGGGGAAATCTCTCTGCTTGCTCTGCAATTTGGTGGGGGCTGTTGCCTTTAACAGGCCGGCTCGATATATGCTGCAGCATACCGAGTATCAGGGGCCTGAACTAGTTTACGTGACTATTTACAAAATTTGAGGGAACTCGGTGATTTGGTCAGTGACGACCAAACTGATTTTTAAAATAATGACCCCCCTACTATGCAGCTAAGAATATTCATATCCATTTTCATTCCTCAATTTTTGTGAAATGTTTGCAACAAAAAAGGCCAATGTCTTGCCGTTATTAACGAGCAATAATTGTAATGCAACTGCTGCAAATTTGGGTACAAACTGTTATAGCAAATGCGTAACTTCAAAATGACTGAAGTTTTTCGGAAATGTTTTTCGTATTAATATTTCTGTTTATCTGCTGCCAATTTGAGGGCAAACTGTTAGTGATAAACATTTGGTCATAAACTAACTGATAAACTAACTGAAATTTGTCGACGAAAATTTTCTTCAATCATAAATTTTTTTAATAATAGAAAAATCATTAATTGTGTTTACATTGATAAATAAATGTCATCGTTTTGCAAATGTGTGAAATAATTTAGTCAAATTATTATTTACCCATAACGAATTATTTATAACAAATTACAAACAATGAATTAATTAAAAATTGAAGGAGTGGTTCATGATAATTGCTTACAAACGATTGTTTAAACAATTTTTTAGAAAGATGTGGGGAGGGAGGTGTCCCCTCCTTAAGTAATAACTACAGTCAGCTGCAGTCAGCTGTGATTTTTGTGCGTTGACTGCACGGCAACGCTATTCGGAACACGTAAAAATTACTAATAATATGCATATATTTTTTGTGGTCGTTGCATTTATACATTTTTTTTTTATTTTTGTCATTTATTATAAGTATGGCACGTTGATTTGAGTGCAAGGTGCAAATAATAAGAACTGGCCACGTTGTGGTAGGTTAGATTTCCTTCCTCGTGTTTTTGTCTGACGCAATATGGAATGATTGTCGGTGATGCTTATTGTTAATCTTCTACGTTATGTTAGACACAACTTACGTATAAAATTGCGCCATTTAATTTTTTCAGTACATTATATTATATATTTTATTATTATTATTATTATTATTATTATTGTACATTATATTATTATATTTACTTCAGGAGCATATAATTGCGACAATATGGTGTTAAAATTAATATTTTGCCCATGGGCAGTAAAGGCATGACATTGAGCTAGCTTACATCATATTTGTAGCTGTTTCGTTGTGACAAACGCTTGTCGATAAACTGCCAACCTATTGCATCTGCAACTGCTGCCAACTTTGCGCCATGCGTGTCAAAGAGCATGCAGCAAATATGACCCAAAAATTTACTGCGTTTGGCTTTATGGGTATAAAAATAAAATAAATATGGTACACTAAAATATATTATTGTAAAACATAGCATATAATATAAATCTACAAAAATAATATCGACGATAAAAAAAATACAAATTATAATAAATATACCAAAAAAGATTATTTCATCTATCATTTCTGGTAAATTGCAATTGTATTGTAAATAAAAACACGATATTCTGAATTTTATTATTCAATATTTTATAATAGTTTTTTTTAATAGTTATAAATAATTAAGTTAAGGCTTCCAATGCGAAATAATTGAATTTTTCAAATGTAAGAATTATTATGCCGACTTTTGTCAACAATGAAAATTAAAAATTAGAAAAAGATACTGATAAAAGTTGAAAATATAATATACAAATAATTGTACCATAATGTAACAGTATAGCAAAAATCAGAAAACAAAATAATAAAAATTAACGAAAAATGGCAACATATATTTTAGAAATACTAATTAAAATAAATTATCAATGTAAAATTATTCCATTATTTTTTCATGTAAATGTAGAACGTTAGTAAATAAGTCATATACATGCTCAATTTTTTACATTGAATATTTTGAATATTACAAGAATAACTCCAATTTTTGTAAACGATAATAATAAAAAGTATAACGAAAAAAAAGTATAAAACATAATTCAGAAATAAATAAAAATAATCAAGTGCAAATTAAAAGAAGAATGTAATGGTAATGAAAGTATGTCATAAATGTAAATCATAAAAAAAAGGTAATGAATGCCGAAAATACAATTATTCAATTGATTAATAAATTTTTTTTAAAGATAAAATTATATTGAGATAGTCGATTTCACAATATGAGAAAAAAGGTTAAAAATGGAAAAATTGTACATAATTTATGGATAAAATACTGTAAATAAAAATGATTGATATGATGAAAAAATGAAGTAAAAAATTCAGTAAAATAAAAATTGTAATATTATGTTTATTATTCAGGTATTTTCTCATTGTCTACGTTCCTGAAGTTCCAAACGTTTGAAATTAAACGAAAAAAATTTATAAGTTAATATAGGAAAAAAATTCTCTTGTTGCTTTTGAAAACTTTTTGATTGTAACAACAAACATAATGCTCCACAAAAAAATATTCGTCACACTTCCTATTATTATGAAAAATCAAAAAATGCACATATTTTTGAATTTTTGTTTAATTTTAAACGTGTGGAACTTCAGGTATATTCATTGTCTCGCATATACTGTCGTAAAAGAAAAAAATTTTTTTTATGCAAAAGAGTGCTGTAAATTATACTAAACCTCATAATTCAATACTGTCATTTGAAAAAGAAATTTTACAATAGATCTATATATTTTTAACTGCCAAATAGAACTTAATAAATAAATATCTGAAAATAACTGCTGGAAAATATAAAGGATTCCCGAATAATGCTTATTAAAATTTTGAAAAATATTTCGGAATACTTCCAAAGTTTACCATTAATTCGTATGCATTTTTTAAAAATACTTTCATCTTAAAGGTAATACATATGTTATCGAATTTAAATAAAATTAAAACATACACTTTCTTTAAACTAATGATAATCATTATTTCATATACAATAATTTTCAAGATATGTTTTTATTTTACAATAAATATTTTGTTTCTCAGTTACGATATGGTGCATTTTGGTCACGCAAATTCACTGCGACAAGCAAAAGCACTTGGCGATTATTTGGTCGTTGGTGTCCACACCGACGAGGAGATCGCGAGACATAAAGGTCCGCCCGTTTTTACACAAGAGGAACGGTAAGATTAAATTTTTTACTCATCATGAACATTATTTGTGTTTCAAGAAAACATGATTTTTGAAATTAACTTATATTTTTTAATGTTTTCGAATGATTTGAGACATGAGAATGAGGGTCAGAAAATAACAGCTGTTAAAAAAAAGTAAAAAATTTTGAATTGCAACTTTGGTTCTCATGGAATTCAGGATAAAATAATCAAAAGCAAGATAAACCCTTCACAGTTGACTTTTCATTCAACAGTAATATTAGTATTATTATTATTTATTTATCTATTTATCTATTACAATTGCAAATTTCAAAATTTGCTGAATTTTTGACTTCCTCAGATGTCTGAACAAAAATTTTGTATTGCATTTTCGAACTCTGATGTTTTTCATTTTTTTTATCACAATTCACAATCTCATTCTTTGATATTGATAAGAATGTTCAATATTTATTTTCTTTGTTGTCACACCATGATTTGATAAAAGTTAGTATGCTTTCATATTTGGGCTTCTTTTTCAAGGATATGCCGAAGTTGAAAGAAATTACTATTGTTCGTAAATTATTGTTGAAAAATAATGTAAAACTCAACAATATAATAATAGTATTAAAATTTTATAATATAAACATTAAATAATATTAACATTAATGATATCATAACATTAAAATTATTATCGTTTACGTGGAGTAAACTGTTAATTTTTTTTTTTTTTGAATGCATGATTAATGCTATTTTCTTTATTTTTTTTAAACGAAAGAAGCATTATCTTCAAAGCGAATGACACATATAAATTTATGCATGTCACAAAGTGTATGTGAATTATCAACAAATGGGCTCTAAAGTCTCAAATTATGAGATACCACTATGCGTGACTAGATACTGAAATCCTCGAAACTAACGTACCTTGAAATTAAATGAAATAAAAAATAAAAATAAAAAATTAATAAGAAAAGGAAATCAGTCTCAACCAAAAACTCGTAACAAAGTATTTATAACCATTCTCCTTGTTAACGAAATATCGAAAACTTACCTTTTTTCTTCTTTTAATTTGAAATGTTTAAAACTCAAGGCGCATCAGAGGTAAATAATAATTTTGTTCAATTTCTCATAGAAAATTATTGAACAAAATGAAAAAATATAACATTTATAAAAAAATAATTAATATCGAAAACTAATGAAAATTCGATTAAATTATGGAACGATTTAAAACACAAAATTGTTAATTCAGGCACTTCTTAAGGTAGAATTAAAAAAACGCGTTTTCAAAATAATAGACTGTGATTATTCTCATGGTTATGTAAATTTTATTGCATAATGCATCTTGTGATTATACGAAAGTCATGCGGAAAATGAACACTAGTGCATCACACTAAAATGATAAATTTTTTCGATTCTAAAAACATCGACAGAAAAAATATTTTCACACTCGTACCATAACTTTTGCAACTTTTATAAGATGACGAATTATCGAATTGGTCCAAAATTTATTTTTATTACAAATAAATCAAGGAAAAGTTTTCTAGATAGGGGATAGATGACTTTTTAAATTTTTGTCTTGAAATCGCTACTTTTGAATTAAATTCGGGGAAAAAATGAATAAAAAGTAATTTATTCTCAGTAACAAATAACTTATGATAATACATATATTATTGACTAATTTATTAGTGAATAATTATTTTTATCATTTATATAATTTTTTTAATAATAAAAAAAATTTAATCAATAAAACTTTAATAAAATTATGACATATATGTCATATTTGGCAATATACATATGTGGCAAATATGTATATGTGTAGTATGTAATTTATATAAATGTTTGTGGCCAAAATAGCATCTCGAATTCGCAACCTGGAGATAAGAATGTTAAAAATGTATTTTCAGGTATAAAATGGTGCGAGGCATCAAATGGGTGGACGAAGTGGTCGAAGGTGCGCCGTATGTGACGACCTTAGAAACATTAGATAAATACAATTGCGACTTTTGTGTTCATGGTGACGACATCACCATGACTGCCGATGGTGTCGACACTTATCATCTAGTGAAAAACGCTGGTCGATATAGGTTCCGTTTTTTTTTTGTTTTTGATTTACAACCTTTGGATTTGCATTTCGCAAACGTCATCGTCATTCTTCGCAAAATGACGATGTTGCTATCAGTTTAATGTCACTTTCTTCTTATTTTCTAAATGATTTTTTCAGTAACATCTATCTTTTGCTGTACAGTAAGTTTTTTTTATAGTGACTTTAAACCCACAAAGATTCGAATCTCGCATTTTCTCTGCATATTGTCATTATTAACAAATATAATTGAAAACGTCATCTTCTGCTGATTTTGCAGACTTAGCATTCATGAAAAAATACGTGTGAAAAATTGTCCCATTTCAGGGAGGTAAAAAGAACAGCGGGCGTTTCAACGACCGATTTGGTAGGGAGGATGTTGTTGATGACTAAGCAACATTTTAAGCAAGGCGAAAAAGAGTACGACGTAGAACACGAGCATAGCAAATGTTTGGGGCAAGATCACGAGGCGAGGAGCCCGTGGACAGGATGCAGCCAGTTCCTGCCCACGACCCAGAAGATCACCCAGTTCAGCGACGGAAAAAGCCCGAGGCCTGGGGACAAAGTAGTGTACGTGGCCGGGGCTTTTGACTTGTTTCACGTGGGCCATCTCGATTTTCTCGAGTGTGCCAAAAAACAAGGCGACTTTTTGATCGTGGGTTTACATACAGACCCGGCTGTCAATCGGTATAAGGGCAGCAACCACCCGATCATGAATTTGCATGAGAGGGTTTTGAGCGTCCTCGCGTGTAAGGTGATTTTTCGTACACTCTGTTATTACAATACAGAGGAAGTTTGTTTACCGCCCGGGGGTACATTTTCTTTGTCGACGGACTGTCGACAAGCTTTTTAGAATTAATTGTAGAAATAGATATTTATTCAACAAGGGAGAAAGAGGATGAGTCCGATGAGTACGTAGTTTGTGACCGAGCCAAGCGAGGTTAACAAAACACAGAAGTTGGCGTCGCTTCCTCTCATGCTGAATATCCTGGCGGAAAAAAGAGGATTGTCGGAGGACTATGGGAGGCTTATTTTTAGTCCTCCGCGGGACGATGTGTGGACTATGTGATTAGATTTAATAATCCAGCTTAAAGATGCATTTTCATGGGAGCGTCGAGCGTCAAAGTTCAACTAAGGTGAACTTTCTTTTGTTGACGCCAAAAGTCAGTGGTGGAGGCCGATCACAATGAAAAATTCGGTCGCGTGACCCTTTTTGACCATGACGCCCGACGCTCCATAAAATAGCTACTTATCCAGCTGAGATTATCGAAAAAAGCCCGGGAAATTTTAAGTTTACTCATACCGGGTGCTGAAATTAAATTACATTTTACTATATTCATTAAAATCATAATGTATGTATTAATATTGGATATATGTATATAATCAATGTTTTTATCTATAATAAAATGTAATATTGTAATAATATAAAATAATATTATATGATGTTAAGCATGTCATACATAACAAGATAAAATATGTATTTCACACATATTCTAACAAAAATATTGCTTTTTCATGAATGACTTGACACAATTAAAATGTTTCTATTTTCAAATTTACCGCACTTCAGCACACTTTAGTTAGAGCACTAAAATATAAAGGTATTATCATCCTCCATTTCGTGTCCTGTCAAGCATTGCATGCATTGCAATGATCTAGACTTTTTAGACAAAAAAAAAATAATTTACAATTCGAAAACATAGAACATAGAAACATAAAAAAACCAATGCATGCAAATAATCAACATACAGTGATGGTGTTTCATTTGTGGCTAAATCACGCTAAATGGTACAAAAACGAGTTTTGGAGCTGTTGAATAAAATATATTGGAAGAAGCAAGATTCGCAATGAAAAAGTCCAACAAATCAAAAATAAAATTATATTAAAATGACGATTTTAAACAACAATTGTTTAAGAATTATTTATCAAAACATATTTTCAGTCACACATCTCTCTTTCAACACAGAAAAAGATAAACTCAACAGCCATTGAAAGTTAATTGATCGCATTTTATATATTACTAGAATTACCATTACGCGTTCCGCGCATTTATTCACTCGTATTTACTACGCTGCTGTGAATTTCCGATGACCAATTGGTATTTGTTGGTATTCCAATTGGTTTCCCAACTAAAAATTGTACTCGAATTGTGAACATTTTGAATTTTCAAAACAATTGTGAATCACAAAAACAATTGACCACGGAAAAATTCTGAACTCGCAGTTCACTTCACAGAGACCCAAGATGGCCACCACCATGATGTCATCTCTTTTTTCTATTTATTATCGGATAGGGAATCTGCCAAATCCTTTTTGAATGTAGTAGTTTTTTGCTCATTATATTGGTAATTACTAGGACATTACGTGCTATATTTTCAATTTTAGAAAATATATGCTTCTCACAAATTATGCAGAAAAATTTCCATGCAGTTTCAACCAAAAATGAATCAATCCTTGTCAAAATCGAAAGTAAATTGTAATTTCACCCAAAGAATTATAAACATCTTCGAATCAATCAGCTGAACGTAGGATAAGACTTGAACTGTCACATTGTGAATCTGAAAAATAATTGTGAAACAACACAATTGTGAATCACATTAACAATGCTAAACTCGCAACTCTCTTCAGAGCGTTACACAAGATGGCCGCCATCAAGACGTCATCTCCTTTTTCTGTTTTGGATAATACTAAGTAATATTATGTTGAAAATTATGATAAATAAATAATATAAATATCATTATAACAGAGTTCTATGATAATTTTATTATATATTTTATAATATATAAAATATCTACGTATTTCCATATATTTCAGTTGGATTATGTGTTGTAACTGGTAACTGAAGATAGATTCATTATTGCTGGTTTTTTTATTTTTATTGTTTATGGCTTGTTGGGTACAAAATGATCTGATATTAAATGTTATAAATGTAAGTAAATTAATTTTTTGAGTTTCTGACGACTGTACATACATAAGTACGATAACACTCAATTTTTAGAACGTTTTTTTTACGTTTTGAACTCAAAATTATTATTTTTTTGGTTCAAATATTGTTTTCCGTGCAATGCTTACATATTCCAGTTTACTTTAAAAGGTCACAAAATGGCGGATGATAATACTCATACAGACGAAACAGGATTGTCAAACGGTCAATGACACTTTTGGCTGTGATATAATTCATAAACAATTCTTAATTATGCGACCGAAATATCAACTTTTGTTATCAAAATTTTGCAAAGGGAGTAATTTTTCACGTATGAAAACAGTTTTTTTAAAATTTACGCGATGGTATTTCGCTGAAATTATACTTCAAAAAATCCTCCACTAAAAACAACTGTGAGAGGACTATTTTTCGTCCAACCGTTTCCGCCAGGAATTACTTGAAGGCATTCTTCTTTGAATTTAAATTCATTAAACAAATTTGGTTGAATTTTAATTTGGCGTTATAAATATGTAAATTTGAAATTATTTTTATGAGTAATTATTCGAAAACGTAAAAAAAATTACTGTTTCGCATTTTAGCATGTGAATGAAGTTGTGATTGGAGCGCCATATGCGGTGACAGCAGATTTGATGGAACATTTCAATGTTTCGGTCGTTTGCCATGGCCAAGCGCCGATTCCACCCGGTGAAAACGGCGAGGATCCTTATTCAGAGCCTAAGAGGCAAAAAAAATTCATGCTCATTGACAGCGGAAATGATATGACTACGGAGAAAATCATTGAAAGGATCATCGTCCACAGGTAAGATTGTAAATTTGAAAAAAAAGACGAAATTAAATTTTATTGAAATTGTGAGTTTGTGACAAAATATAAAATGAGAATTTCTATTATTACATAGTTATGTCACGTCAATATTAAAATGAAAGTCATTAGTATTTCGAAATAAAATGAAGGAAATTTTAAATAAAATGTTTTGAAAAATAGTGTACTTAAAATTATGAAATATTTTTCAGTCAATTGTTTTGCAAACGTTTGATATTGTGCTAAATATTTAAATAAATTAACTAAGTTGCTGCAAACTTTATACGTTAGGCATGGACGATACATATTGATATTCCTTTCCGTTATCATTATGTCAGACTATAATACATGCACCAATTGACAAGCGTTATAACGATATAAACGATGTATCGGAAACTTTTTGCGTGAAAAAAAAAGAGACAAAAATTTTCGTATTAATTTCTTGTTTCATAATTTAATGGATTCAGCGCCTTCTATACTTTTTATACTGTTTAATGAATTGTCATTGACATTTTCAACATTTAATCAAGAAAAATGAAAGTGGACCTATTTACGAAACTACCGAAAATATGATCAGTAACTTTAAATATTAATGATTCCATACAATCAGGGAAAAATGTAAAAAGAGAGATTCGATTTTTCCAGGTTGGACTTCGAAAAAAGAAATATGAAAAAAGAAGAAAAAGAAATCGCAGCTTACAAACAATACAATAAGAAAAAGGAAAGCGAAGCTCAATGAGTGTGTTTATATGGTAGAAACCAGTTTAATTTATTTATAATTTTTTTTAAAAAGCAATCGCAATTTTCTACGTGCTTTTTTTTGATTGATTTTCGAAAAAGTTTATTTTAATTTTATTTTTATTCTTACAAAAACCATGCACAAAAATATGCCCAGAATCGATTTCTATCCATATATTTATAATACAATTGAGCTTGGTGAAAAAGTGCACATGATTGAATTTTAAGTTAAAGTCGATTTATATAATTATAAATATTTTTAAACAATGATAACTTTTTTATCGAGCATAATTTTTTCGAAAACTTATCAATCAAATGTGCTGATGCATCATTTACACAATATTTACATATTTTTTGCATGGGCGATATCCTGAAAAAATCATTCCAGTGTGAGTGTGTTGTGTGAGTGTGTTGATTTTGCTAAATCATGTGTTTTACGTATGTGAGTTGAAAGCGCGAGACAGAGAAAATATATTAACAAATCTACCAAAATTAGAAAATACGCCAGGGATTTACTCGGAAGAAATAATTACAAAATTTCAATTATCCAGCATTGGAATTCACGCGAATCGCATAAGCGAAAATTTTTTTAATAAAATTCCATGTTTGTTACACTTTTTTGTTAGAAATCTCTGTGTCATGGAGTAGATTTTTCATAAAATCTCCGTAAAAACTTGTTTCGTGTACGTCCCTAAGCCACGTTATGTTTTTATTAATGTGTAATCACTGAAAAATGTACAATTAAAAGATAAATCTGAAATTAACATTACACATTTGCAGATTCACTTTTTTCGCACTTGTTCTCGTACGTGCAATGGTACACACCAAAGATGATACTGGTTTTAAGTTAAAAAAGCAAATATGGGTTCCTCTAACCGATAATTGTGTAATATTTGTTTTTGCAGTTCTTTCACAAGTAGAAAGAATTTATATTCATTTTCTAGCCACTTTGCTTCTTGGAAGTAGCAAGTGACAAATTATTAAGTTCCAAAACCGAAGTGCCTGTGTTAGAATGCACAAAAGCTATGTTTATTGTACACAGTTTTCGAATATTTACCATTCAACTTGCTTACTTGATGCTATTTGAGCTGATGACTTAAATCAACAACATTTTCGATTGAAGAACATGTTTTTGTAAAAGTTATATACGATTGCGTTCCAATTTCGTGTACGGCTTATGTAAATTAAACAAGTAAGGAAAGTGGGGAGAGAAGAAGGGAAGCGAGGGTGGATGAGAAGAAGAGCGGAAAATATCGGCTGACAATAGATGTTGACATCCCTCAGAGTCATCAGTTTTAACTGATCAGATAACGAAAATTCTGAGCTAAAAGTATTTTCATGAAATAGTACAATATTCTTTGTGTTTTTCACATTACATGGCTAGCTTCGCTCATTTTCTTTGAGTGAAAAATCAAAGAGCAATCGTTTGTTGTTAAGTTGATGTGATATGGATGTTGAATAAAGATGTAAATAATTTTCAAATGGTCTGTTTTTTTGTGCATTAAATCCAATTTTAATATCTTTCTAAAATGCCCAAAAAGGTGGCCATAAATCAAAAATCAAAATTTTTTTTTGTAATGTCGAATATGATATTTTGTTGAGGACCTGTTTTTGAACGAAAAGCTCAAAATATAGAGCATTGCGATGCCTACGCGAGTTCTACGAACAGATGACAAATCACCTATTTTCACTTCTTCCGAGATTTCCCAAAACGTAAAAATTCGAGATCAGTGAGGAATGGTATTTTGATTGATGAAAAAGTGTTATTTGTAACTCGCGATATGGAAACTGTTGTTGAAGGTGCGTATACTGACTTTTTCATTTTCCTGGTTAGAAATACACGTGTTGTATGCACGCATACTGGCTTATATTAAACAGTACTACAAAGTTACGAACACTGATATTAAACCTGGGTTGTAAGTCAATTGAGGGGGAGGTCAACAATGAGGGCGCAATAAATAATAATTAAAATATTCACTTTTAATGACTCACGAGGAGTCGTTTATTCTATGAACAAAGTATAAATACGAGGTGGTTTTTGATTTATATTATATTGTAATATTTTTATATCACGTAGTTTTCACGCGTTGGTTGATTCCTTCCTTGCCAACCTCAAAACGTTTGGGAAGAAACCTCGCGTTCGGTACAAATCCCCTGAGAATAGTAAGGCCGGAGCCGAGAGAGGCTACACGGCACAAGGAAACCGGGAAATGCCCAGAGCCGAGAAAGGCTACAACGGGCCAGGAAAAAGGTTGGAAACGTCCGGAGCCGAGAAAGGCTGCACGAAGCAGGAAGAAGTTTGGAAACACCCGGAGCCAAGAAAGGCTGCACGGGTTGGGACCGTAATAGGAATTCCAAAGCCAAGAAAGGCTTGAGGGAACAAAATAAGCCAGAGCTGAGGAGGCTTGGTGGCAAACAATGGCAAAATGCGTTTCTTGTATCGCGTGCGGTCTCTGAAGTACCTTTCTGGCGACGATCAGCGCACCAGTCAGGTGGTCTGATCATTTTTTCCCCCAGCCGCGCTTATCGTCTGATTAGGTGGTGTGGAATTCTTCCAACTTCTCTGGAATGTGAAAGAGCTCTCATCTTCTCGTATCGAAAATATATTATTGTCAAAGTTTTTTTCTGGCCTACGGCCAACGTACAACTACTGCTCGTATCAAAAATCGTAACCTGACTAAAAACTTTTTGATAAATATTCCGTTAGTTGTTTTATTGGTGACCATTGGTGACAGGCTCAATAGAAACATCAAGATAAATGTCTAGAGATAAGGAATCATAAGGAAAAAATCGCTCCTTTTTGTCTAATTTCTTATGAATTTTTTTCCGAGCTCATCTCGTCTCGTCAGGTCGCACTGTCATTTTTAAAAAGTAAGGGGAGGTACCCATAAAACCATATCTTGGACAAGGAAATTCCCAGACGTACACAAGATTCTTGCCTTAAGGGGGTCGTCTACCTTCGCGATTTCAAAAAATCGATTTTTTTTTTTTGTTGCTTATTTCGATTCTAGATATTACTAGGAATACGCTCTGTGAATAATTTAATCGAAAACATGCTGTTTCACGAGCTATGGGGCCCCGTAGCTGGCCTCATCGGAGACTTTGGTTCCGCTCAGCGACAAGTTGCCCTGTCTCTTATTATTCTGCATGGACAATAGGAAAGGATTCTTTGTGAAATGTTTTTTGTGTGTTAAATAGGTGTTTGTAGGTAAAAGTCAACTTTTCTTACAAAATTCCATCACATCCTCAGTCTGCCAACGCATTTCAACACGTATCTTTCGCTGTTCACGCGTAGTTACTGTTTCGCTTGTTTTTGAAAGTGTTTTGTGCAAAATGGATAGAAAAAAAAGTCGAGCTATAGGCTACAGTCGTGTAGCTGGTAGAACGAAAAAAATAAAATCACCCAACCCTTTTTTGGCCGAAAACGAGACGTCGTACGTCAGCGCGTCGGCGAAGAAGCTAAAGGGGAACCGCTCTCTCCCACCTGCAATAACGCTGGGTTTCGCCTACTGTATTCTGGAATTCGTGTCAGTTTTTTCGGCTATTTCTGAAAACTTAGTATGCAAAACCTGCCACGGAAAGGTCAAGTTTTCACGCACTGGAAAACAAGGACTGGGGTTTACGCTTCTCATAGAGTGTGACAAGTGCGAGGATAAATTTGTCCATTCATGCCCAAAAATCAATCGCACTAATGAAATTAATCGTCGGATTGTCTTTGTCTTTCGTTTGATGGGTCTCGGTCTTGATAGTGTCAATAAATTTTGTGGGTTAATGGATCTTTGTAGCGGGCTTGCAAAAAATACTTATTACGCGTGCCTTAAAAACATTGCTACCACCGCGACCACCGTTTTCAATACCGTTCTGGACAAAGCCGTAAACGAAGAAAGAGAGTTCAATGCAGAACATAGACAAGATGTAAATAATTTCACTGTTTCGGGGGATGGTACGTGGAAAAAACGTGGTTTTTCTTCGTTATTTGGCGTTTCTACTTTAATCGGTATTTAGAGTGGCAAAGTAATTGACGCGATTATAAATCCAGTTTTTGTCAAAGTTGCGTTAAAAAAAAGGCATTGCAGGATGAAAATATTGACGAATTCGATTTTTGGTACGAAGAACACAAAAGTTCTTGCTCTATTAATCACTCGGGAAGCGCCGGAAAAATGGAAATTGACGCTATAACTGAAATGTTTGAAAGGTCGGTCGCGAGGCATGGGGTAAAATATGCGTGTTATGTTGGCGACGGGGATAGTAAAGCTTTCAATGGGATAGTTTCTTTGAACCCGTATGGTAATGAACTCACTGTTACAAAAAAGGAATGCGTTGGTCATGTTGAAAAGAGAATTGGGACGAGACTTAGAAATATAAAAAAAACGAACAAAGGCATTGGGGGTAAAGGCAAAGGCAAACTGACTGATAAACTAATAGGAGAATTGACAAAATTCTATGGCCTCGCAATCCGCAGGAATTCAAATTCAATCGAAAAAATGAAATACAATGTGATAATACAAATAAAAAATGTGATCAATCTATTTGGTAAATCAGTTAATCAATCCATTTGGTAAATCAGTTGATCAATCCATTTGGTACACCATTTAGTCGATCCATTAGGTAAACTAATTGATTATTATCCAATTGGTAAATCCATCTAGTCATTCCATTCAGAAAATTTAATGGATTACCTACGAATTACTATATTCCCTGGCGGAAAAATTTTCAACCATTGACAACCATTAACAACCGTCCATGGTTTTCAAAGGTTGTCACTGGTTTTCGTTGGTCGACCATAATTTTATTTTCGTTTTTACAACAATTTTTTCACAGTTTTACCTTAACAAGGTTATTTACTTACCTCTACGACACGTTTTCACTGAAAATACATTTCGAAAGCATTTTTTCTTGGAGATATGTGTCATTGCCATGTTTTGCTTGTTCAGTAACGTATAAATTGAAGGCTCTTACGATAATGGCAAATGTCAAAGTTAAATAATTTCAATTCTCTTTATCGCAATGGTTCCTAAAGTCGTTTTTTGATAAGTTAGAAGGAAAAAAAACCTTATGTATATTTTTTTTGCTATTCGCTATACATACGTAGCAATGTCAAAAAAAATGCTCGAAGTTTACTGCATGTCGATACAACAGAAACCAATCAATTACATGTGTAGACACCTACAGAAATTCAGGCATGACCCAAAAATCGTGTTGAAGTTTTCAAAGCGCCTTTTTTTATTGCTGAATTCATTCCAGCTGTTTATTTATAGTCGAAAAAATGAGTCGCGCCCACTGAGAGAACTAAGTGTCAGAACAGTTGGTAATGAGAACATCATTACCGACTGTTCTGACACTTTCAAATAATATCTCGCTATCGTAACGCAACTACATTTTTTCAATAAATAGGAAGATTTTGTGTAGGAAAAAATTAAATTATATGTGATATATTAAAAAGATATATTTTATTATATTCGCAACATAATTAAAACGAAAGATGTCATTATGTAAACTGTCGAAAAGGGAGGGCACATCTAAGGTATGTATACTACCCTGCCCAACAAAAACAATGGAATGACAGAAATCACAAAATAAACGCTTGGGAGTATTTTTTCGGGAAAAATGTGTCGCTTACTTAAGTTAACTACCGCCTAAGGATAAATAACTTAAAAAAATGAGTGAGTAGGCAAAATTTAATTTATGGTCGAATAATGAAAACCAGTGACAACCTTTAAAAACCATGGTCGGCTGTCAATGGTTGTCATTGGTTGAAAATTTTTCCGCCAGGGTTGGTCAAATCATTTGGAAAAATCATTTAATTATTTTCAGCTGGGAAGACACACACAAGTGTTGTACAAGATTCTGGGTCAGAATCTTGGATAAGTGTAGGGCAAGGCTTGAGAATAAACTTAAATATTTCTGAGTAATTTTGTTTCAATATTTACACATTCATGTTTACTGATTGACTTGAAACAGGAGGACCAAAGTTTTTGAGCGCAGATCTTGACCACACTTGGTACTTCTCTTCTGTTCAGCCGTTAAAGAATGAGTGTAAAATGTTACATTGAGATAGTCATAAATTTACAAAAAATATTTATAAACTAAGCGTGGCGACGTAACATGCTTCACATTCTCCAGATGAATAAGATAAATCGTGGCTCAGTTGATAAAGTGTCAGCCTGACAACCATACATCGCAGGTTTCAAATCTCGGCAAGGGAAATTTTTTTCTTCTGGTTTTTTTCATTTCCTTAGAAAGACTACCCCAAAACTTGATCAAGAATCTTGATTTGGACGTGGCTAGCAGGATCAAGATACTTGCACAAGACATTGGCAAGAGTAGGTCAAGAATCTTGCCCAAGACTAGGGTGAGACTGTGGCCACAGGCCCACTCAAGACTTAGGCAAGAGCTTTCAAGATTCTTGCCTAAGTCTTGGGCAAGTCTTGAAGTGTTTTAGTTTTATGGGTATTTGAAGTAAAAAAAAAAAAATCGGCCGAAAACAAGTGAACCGCTCAGTCTGAAAGTACTAGAATTGTTACTTGTCTTCCCAAGCTTGTTCGCCAAAACTTGAGGATTTCGATTCAGAATCATCTTCTAGTGATGATGAAATAGAGTTGTAACTTGATAAAGAAGAAAAAAAATTTTTTTGATGCTCATGGAATGATGAAAATAAAATGAAACACAAATCTTTTCAAAAAGTAACTGTAAGTTTTTTATATTTTACGGAGTGAAGCGAGTCCATCATTAAAAAACGGCCTATTTTTATAATCGAGAAAATTATACAATTCCAATATCTCAAACCAAAAGTGCTAAAATTTATATGTTCGTTAGTCCTGGGAATTTTCGCTGCGTATCGTCACTTTTCTATAATAGAAAACCCTTATTTTGAACTCTGGCGGAAAAGGAAGGACTGTATACAGTCCATCTATAGTCCCCCGCGGGACGATGTGAGAACTGTGTGATTTATGTGATCATATGTGATGAGCCAGCTGCTTGGCCTGCACGGACAATCGAAAAATACCCGGAAAATTTTAAATATACTTAAAGTGTGTGTTATACTTAAATAAATATTATGATACATTTATTACAATATATATTATAACGAGCTACAAGTTTCTATTATCTATCGATACCATTAAATATTATTTTATAATATAATAACATGTAATAAAATATAAAATAATGTATCGTTATATAAAATAATATAATATAGTATTATTTGTTAAAGTACAATATATTAATATATGATATGATACTATAAGATGTAATATACAGGGTGTTTCAATGTCATCGTTACAAAAAAAAAACCATAGATTCCTCGTAAAATTCTAAGACATTTTTTCCTCTGCGATTTTTTGAAATTCGCAAAATTGACGGAGATATAATTAGGCTCATCAGAGCGCTAAATAAAGCGTATCTACAAAGTTCTTTGTAGACCGCTGGCGAGGATAGTGAGAGCCACTGCTCCTTTCAATCTCGGACAATACTCGCCTTTTCTTCGCCTAGCCGGCCCGACTCTAATGGGCTTAGCTATGATTTACGATGACGAGTGTTTACGAAGAAAGACACCATGCTGTGTTTTTGAAAACGTGGAAAACCGGGAATAGAAACTATGTTATTGAAGCCAAAACTTTGGTGAATACGAAGTTGAGCAAAAGATCAAGAATGGCTCAGCAAAGTCACAAGTTCCTAAAGAGCCGGGAGGAATGAAAGTCATCTTAGAATCATTAGCCGAATTATGATCCCAAAAGTTTACGATGACTAGTGTTTACAAAGAAAGACGCCATGCCGTGTTTTTGAAAAAGTGGAAAACCGAGAATCGAATTTGTTATTGGCGCAGAACTTTGGCTTTCAGAGTTTCCGATGTTTCGTTGATTTTCTCGATGTTTCTGAAAATTACTGAACATTGATGATTTCATAATTGACAAAAAAGCAATTCCACAATTTGTTGAGTTTCAATTTGAAAAATAAAGCTATAAAATAGTCCAAAGTGTCCAAAACTTCTCAAACTTTGAGACGAGAAATTTCATGCATTTTGCCAATCAACTTCTTGGGGGTTTTTTAAATCCAATGATATCAACAATATGCAAATTTTTAAAGGATAATTATTGTAAACTTGCTTATGAGCCCTATAAATTCTACCTGGGTTGTTTATGAGCCACTCGGTTTTTGGAGCTTAAAGGCTATTGATAAGACAGTAATGTGTAGGTTATTTTTCTACCTAAAAATATTTACGTTATATTAAACCAGAATGGACTCAAGCTTATTTCTACTCTTCCCATGCTCATTTGACCATTTTGACGTCGATAAAAATTTGTTTGTTCAAAAACAATTTGATAATAGAGTATCAGATCGAAATAATAACGTGAGACTTCAAAATTATTTTTAAATCAAAATCTGTTGTTACGAGGGGGGAAGGGGGGGGGGGTACATATTCTTGCTCACGATATTTATTGAAAAACCTCATGTGATATGAAAAAAGAAGTAGCAGTAATAAGCTTTTTTTTGAAGTCCGTTTATTTACATTAGAGAAACGCAAAAAACTGTGCGTACAACTAAAAATTACAGGTATTTTAAACTTAATTTTTTTCAAATCTTATGCACAATACACTAATGATTATTTCCGAAAAATAAGAAAGAATTGTAAAGAGGTATATTCGAAGTTTCTGTTAAAAATTTCCATACAAAAAATTGAGTATCTCATACATTCATAGCAAATGTTCAAAATGCCCCCCTTGTTGTTGAATGCAGATTTCAGCTCGGCGGATGATATCAGTGACTGCCTTATTTATCATCTCGGGTGTTAATGTCTGGTAGGCCAGCCGAATTCGTGCATCAAGTTCCTCTACAGTATCGACTCGACTTTCATGAATGAAATTTTTAAGGTGACCCCATAAAAAATAATCTAATGGGTTCAAATCAGGTGACCTTGGTGGCCACCTCACCGTTCCCCCGCGACCGATCCACCTATTCGGATATTGTTCATCCAGCACTCTTCTGGCTATGACTGACCAATGTGCTGGAGCCCCATCATGCATGAACCACATGTTCTGCCTCCTTTGCAACGGAATTTCCTCGAGAGCTGGTTGCAAGAAAGTTGGCAGTTGGTCTCTCAAAAAATTACGGTAGATTTCACCGTTGATTCTTGCAGATGCCTCCCAGGGTCCTATCTGTTTTCGTATTTTACAATAATTTTCTGTCAATTTATCTATCTATCTATCCATCCATCTATCTATCTATCTATTCATTTCTATCTCTGTCTCTTTCTCTCTCTCTTAATTTACTATAAAAGCTCACCAAGTAGCTGTCAAGCAGCCCAGTCCAATACGTGCGGCTGAATTGTACTTGAAATTTGGTGGCCCTGAACGCGTGAGGATTTTCTTCATCCCATATGTGATAATTGTGAGTGTTAAAGAACCCGCCACGGGTGAAAATTGTCTCGTCACTCCAGATTATGCAGAGGATGAAATTTGGATCCTGACGATGCCTATTTAAAATCCACTCACAAAAGTCCACGCGAAGAGCGTAATCGCCAGGGTGCAGATGTTGTACCCGGCTAATATGGTACGGGTGCCATCCAGTTTGGTTCAGAATCCGCCAAATTTTGATATCCGATATCCCTAATCGACGAGCAGCTCTTCTTGTACTCAGTTCAGGCTCTTTCGAAAATAAGCCTAGAACCATCCTTTCTTGATTCACGTTTTGCGCGGCCCTTGCATTTTGCGGACGATCATTACGGATGGGTTGCAAAACACCATTCATACAAACGCGGTTTACTAAACGTAAAAAAACTGGGTGCGTGGGTTGTCGACGATCGGGAAATCGCAGAGCATATTCACGGGCAGCAGCACGAGCATTATGCCTCAATTCACTATAAATCATAAGCATGTCGAAATACTCATTATTACTAAATTCCATTTTCTTTTAACACTTTTTATTTAGAAACATTCAACTAAAAAATAGTAGACTTTGAAAGATGTGAAATCGCGCGAAAGACGGACCAAAATCGACTAGTCAAAAAAAAAAAACAAAAATGTTCAAGGAAAAGAAGAAAACTGGGAAATTTCTGCCAGAATTTACGAATGCTTGAAGAAGGGAGATACAGATGTTTGGGAGGTAGCATCCGAGTTGAGAAAAAGATTAAAATTGACCATTTTTTTCTTTACCTGTTTCACCTACAAAGAGGGTACTTGGAAATGATTAATGGTTTTTCCGTAAATGAGCGTGATGCCGTGATTCAGCATTATCTGAAATCATCCGGTTTTGTTTTCCATGGAAAAATTTCCGCTTTAGTAAATGATGTCAAAATGTCAAATTTGAAAAGTTTTTTTTCCAGAATTATTAGGTTTTTTTCAGTCACTGTCGTGAACGGCAGTGATGCAAACCCGATCGCAGAGATCGCAGCTTTTGGCTGGAGGGGAATAGAATAGCCGTTAGGTGCCGGGCCGATAGGTGCCAGTGGAGGGAGTCGAGTGAGAGTCGACCCGAGTCGACCATCAAAAAAGACGGAGGGACGGGGGGGGGGTCCCTTTTTTCCTCGTCATTCAACGATTAAATGCCCAAATAAATTCCAGGCCCAAATCCTGTTTTGGAAAGCTAAAAAGATTTTCTTCAAGTGTTCTTTCTCTATTTCTTTAAAAACTGACATCCACGAATTCGGTCGATTAATATGCTGTTCTCTTTAAAGAACTGCGAATATAAAATTTTTCTTCATTTCAGAGGTGAACATCACGATTTCGCGCATTTGTGACAAATTTGGAAATTCGCAACAATTTGCAAAAATTTTGAAAATATCAGGAAAATGGGAGTCACTGTGAACTTGCCGTATGCATGCAAACGTATAGCAGAAATAGATAATTACAATTATATATACATATATTATGATAATAATATACATTATCATAATAACCCTAATCACAGTAGATGATTGGCTACACGAAATAACTTTTTCGAAATCGACAACAAAAACAAAGTGTCCTATATTTTGAAAAATAAATAACTTGCGTAAAATAACTATTTTTTTTTTTTTTTTTGGAAAAACGTAGTTTTAACAGATTTTTTCAATTCGCAATACTGAAAGAAAATTGGTAACATTTGACTACCCTCATTAGAAAATGACACGAAACTCAAATATAATGTATACAATGATATTATGTATAAATAAAATGTGTATTTTTTCTAGATTGCATGCCATTATCTATTGAGGTCTTTTCCTCACCACCACAGAGGTAGAGTCAGGGCGCGGCTTTTTTTACGTGGTATCCCCAATTTCATTATGGATACATGTTTTACACCATGATAAACGAGTTTTCATGAGAAACCTGATGTTTATAGCATAAAGCATGTATCAAATAATGTAATCAGGCCCAATCCACGACTGAGCTGAAAAACATGAATCTTGTGTGTTTGCGCCAGTTAATTCAAAACCTATGGAAAAAAATATTGTGCAATAATTTTTTTTCAGGAATCCGATACATTTTGCGAATTGAAAATGACAAAATATAATGACTTGACTGTTTGATTGCATGTAAATGTGAGTGAAAATTTTTCTAATAAATTCGCAAAGTTTAATTCCCCTACTCTTTTCTACCTTTTTTCTTTGTTGGTCCATACAGGTAGTCTTTTTTCATTAACTCATAATGTTCGTCTGTCAGTTGAACGTTGACACTTGTTTCACCTCTATTTTTTAAATATGATTTCCAAGTGATGGTGCTGCTTAAAAGTGAATTGCCAGATCGATTTCGCTTTTTTGATTGAATATCTCTAACCATAGAAAACACTCTTTCCGCTTCTGCGTTTGAAAAAGGGTAAGTTCGAACTAGTTGACTCAATTTTTTCAAATTTGGAAAAGCAGTTTCTTCTTTCTTTGTTTTTAAATCTGAAATCAGTCGCCACATTTCATCAAAACTAGTGTTTGCTAATTGACTCTTGAATTCTGGCTTGAAAAAATTTAATTTTCTCCACTCTAATTTCAGTTCTTCTTCATTTTCAATTTTGAATAAATTTGCAAGAAATTTCACAGATTCGAAGGATCCATCAGTGCTCGTTCTCGTAAGAGCATTTGCAGCACGAAAGACTGAGACATGTTCATAAAATTGATTTGTTTTCAAATTCAGACGTCTTATGAAATCAGTTATAGCGCTAACATAGAAATTCAAGCAATTTTGTCGAAACACTTTTTCTTCTGATTCGGAAAAATGGTAATCACGACGTTGTAACAGATTTTTTAAATGCTTGTCTTGATCTTGAACATTCAAATCCTTTTCTTGACAGTATTCATTCACTGAATTATTGAGCTCGATGAAATTAATGCGAGACTGTTCAAGAAACTCTTCACAGTCGTCTCCAACAGTTACTTTTTCTAAATATAAAGAAGAGTCTTGGAAATCAATGTAAATCAAATTTGAAGAGTAAACGATTGATTCTGGTAAGAAGTTTTTAGCATACTCCACGATGAGCTCCAAGGCTTTTTGATAAACTTCTTGAATTTTTGATTCTCGACTTTGAAAAAAAGCATTAAAAGAATTGAATTCATTGAGCGCGTATTCCAGAAATTTTAAGTAAGCTTGGAATTTGTCTTGCATGATTTGTTCCAGTAGTTTCTGAACACTTTTTATGTCTGATGAAAGTTTTTCGGAAATGATGAATTGCATACATTCGATGATTGCTTGAAAAATAATCAAAATGCGCTCAATACATTGATGAAAATTGAGCCATCGTGTTTCCGCAAGATTAAGCAACTTTAATATTTCTCCAAATGCCATCTTTTGAAAATTTTCCAACAACTCTGTACGTTTGATACTTGAATTGAAAAAATGTGTAATTTTTCTAATCAATGTCTCAGTTTCTTTCGGGATGGCCTTGAACGCTTCTTTTGCTGATAATGCGGAAATGTGGCAAACGCATGGACAGAGAATAAGATTTGGACAAACTTTTTTCAACTCTGTAAAAAAAGAATTTCGAAAACCCGACATTACGCTGGCACCATCGGTTGCTAAAAAACGTATATTCAAAAAAGGAATTTCATTTTTTACCAAAAAATTTTTAAATTGTGAACAAAGTTCGTCGTGTTTCCCTTTCGTTGCGTCCAGTTGGAGAGTATGAAAATGTTCGACATTTAATTCACCTAATTCGTCAATGTACCTTACTATAATGGCCATGATTTTTTTATTAGCGTTATTATCTGACTCATCAACGTAGATTCCGAACTCTGTATTTTGTAAAATCGATCTCATTCTATTCATTTCAGCTTTGCCCAAAACGTTCGAAGTAATTTTAGCCAATTTTGTACGGCTTACTTTCATATTTGCAGCAATCTTTGAATCAGGAATCGCATCTTTCATGTAATCCACAAAACGCGGTGCATTGACATGAGGGATGTGGTGTTCCGCAAACAAAGCTGCTAATTTGATTTCTGCGTAAGCCACACTACCACGACCTGTTTCAGGCAAATCCTTTTTGTTTGATGTTTCTTGAGAAAAATTGTTCTCATCCACGGGAAGATTAATAGAATTAGATTGTGAATTTGAAGAACTAGGAATTTCACAAACATTTCCCTCCCCTTGATTTTGGAATTTTTCGACTTTTTGTAAGTGACTCAAAGTTTTCATATGTTTGGTAATCTCAAAATGCCCACCCTTAAAATTTTTGCTACACGGAATACAATGAAATTTATGCAAATCTTCATCAGTTGAGGAATCTATCCACGGATGGAACTCAATTTTCCATGATTCATCAAACTTTTTTTGATAATTTTTCTTGGCCATTTCAAACTAATTTTTTAAAATTTTCTAGAAAAAGCATAGAATCAAAATCTCTTACTTTGTATCAATTTTGAGTCCAAAAAAAGTAATCCAATTATGATAATCCTGCACTGTTTTAGACGTCGCTGCACGAAACCACACAAAACAAAAGTCGAATATTATCACGATATTCTGCACCAAAAAAAAAAAAAAAAAAAATTCAAAATGAAAAACTATATAAGGTCAGCAATCGTATATGAATTGAAAAAAAAAAAAAAATGAACGGCAAAAAAAATCGTTTAAATATTATTGTCAAAAATAAACAGAACTTGTATAATGATATACGTATGAACGCGGAGAAGTCCCGGCGCAAACTGAAGAAAAGTCAAAAAAAATTTATTTTCTATACTGGGAAAACTGATAATTTGGGGCAATATAAGGGTATCAGATTGAGTATGTCTGGTTTTGTCTAGTATATACTCACGTTAGGATAATATGGAGTTTTTTTTTCGGAGCCATAATTTCTAAGACTATCATTCGTCATTCTTATTTTACGGCGAAAAACTTGGAAAGTCGTAATAGATTTGAGCAAGCTATGTTATTCTTAAAACTAATCAGGGCTGATTATCAGGCATGAAACTGAAAAATGGTTTAAAAGGATCTCGACATTTTCAGACCACTTTCTTGTCTCGGTTTTTGACCCTCAGCTAACTTCCTGTCTTCACAAGACATCTGAATTTGAAAACAAATCAATTCTATAAGCATGTCTCAGTATTTCGTGCTGCAAATGCTCTCACGAAAAGTAATAGCACTGATGAGTCCTTCGAATCAGTGAAATTTCTTGTAAATGTATTTAAATTCAAAACTAGGATAAACTGAAATTAGAAGGGCGAAAATTACATTTTACCAAGCCAAGATTTAATATTCAACAAACCTACAGTTGTTTTGATGAATTATCGCGTATTATTTCTGATTCGAAAACAAAAAGAAAAGGTGATAAAAAAAGACAACCCATATGGACCAACGAAAAAAAAGGTAAAAAGGGTTACGGAAATATGAATTTGCAAATTTACTTAAAAAAATTTGTACTCGCATTTACAAGCATTCAAACAGTTGACTCACTAAATTTTGTAATTTTCCATTTCCAAAATGTATGTACAGAAATGATCCCCCAACATTATTTTCCATAGGTTTTAAATTAACCGGCGCAAACACATAAGGTCCATGTTTTGCAGCTCAGCCGTGGATTGGTGCTGATTAAATAATATTAAATTCATGTTTCATGCTGAAAAATTCAGGCTTTCCATGAAAACTTGTTTTTTATGATGTACAACATATCTGTAATGAAATGGGGAATACCACGTAAAAAAAGTCACGCCCTGACCTTTACAGGTAATAGCATGCAATCGAGAAAAAAATATAGGAATACATATCTTTATGTATATGTACACCATACATGGTACCTGTCCCATGTAATTTTCTGATAGAGATAGAAAAATATTATCAATTCTTGTCAAACATCGTAAATTGCGAAAACTTGGTGACGAACAGTACATTTTTTTAAAAAAATCGCAAAAATTTCATTTTTCAAAACTTATATTATTCTCAAATTAGACAAAGGGTATTTTTTGTCATTAATTACAAAAAAGTTATTTCTTCGAGCAATGTATATACGATAATCTTAATCGAAATATAAAAGAATCTGATTTGTACTTCATATGTATGAATAATTATAATAATCTTACATATTCATAAATAATTATGATTATTATATGGATACGGGAAGTTCACAGTGACTCCCATTTTCCTGATATTTTTAAAATTTTTGCAAATTGTTGCGAATTTCCAAATTTGTCACAAATGCGCGAAATCGTGATGTTCGCCTCTGAAATGAAGAAAAATTTTATATTCGCAGTTCTTTAAAGAGAACAGCATATTAATCGACCGAATTCGTGGATGTCAGTTTTTAAAGAAATAGAGAAAGAACACTTGAAGAAAATCTTTTTAGCTTTCCAAAACAGGATTTGGGCCTGGAATTTATTTGGGCATTTAATCGTTGAATGACGAGGAAAAAAGGGACCCCCCCCCCTCCGTCCCTCCGTCTTTTTTGATGGTCGACTCGGGTCGACTCTCACTCTACTCCCTCCACTGGCACCTATCGGCCCCGTTCTATTCCCCTCCGACCACAAGCTGCGATCTCTGCGATCGGGTTTGCATCACTGGTGAACGG
Organism: Platygaster robiniae; assembly: GCA_028476575.1. NCBI lineage: Eukaryota > Metazoa > Arthropoda > Insecta > Hymenoptera > Platygastridae > Platygaster > Platygaster robiniae. The sequence goes on from CM052019.1 coordinate 31,701,043, forward strand.
TTGTAAGATGGCTGAATTATCAGAAATATTAAGCGAAAAAGGCAAAGTTTTATTAGTTTTAAGCGGTATAAAGTTAAAAAAAAATTTACTTTTATGAAAAAACGAATGAAACGCACTGGAAATGCATAAATAATCTATGAGTACTATTTGTAACTATAAATAAGAAAATACACGCGAAAATGAGTTGGCAAAAAAACGTTTGGTAAATATGTCGATGAGTGAATTTTCCGATAAACGGGTTTAAAAAAAACTCGAATGAACGCAAAATAGTTTCGTTAGGTAAGGCTTACACTTTAGCTACTTATAAGTAGCTAAAAACATTTTTTTTAAACAAAAAATAGTTTCTTCAGGCTAGGCTTGTTCTTGAGCTACTTAGAATTTTTTCTCAACGAAAAATTGTTTCTTCAGGTTAGACCTGTTCTTTACCTACTTATAAATTGGTAAGGTCAGGCTAGTTTTGAAAAACAGGTGAAAATGAGTTAGCCAAAAGAAACAATGATAAGGAATTTGATTTGATATTTAACATTTCTTTTTCACCATTGAAATTCTTATGGGTCATATCCGGGCCTTTTCCGGATTCAGAGTTCACGCCTATTTACTAGAAAACCATTAATTATTTCCAAAGACCTTTTTGTGTGAAACAGGTTAAAAAAAGGGTCATTCTTGATCTTTTGCTCAACTTCGTATTCACCAAAGTTTTGCGTCAATAACATAGTTTCTATTCCCGGTTTTCCACGTTTTCAAAAACACAGCATGGTGTCTTTCTTCGTAAACACTCGTCATCGTAAATCATAGCTAAGCCCATTAGAGTCGGGCCGGCTAGGCGAAGAAAAGGCGAGTATTGTCCGAGATTGAAAGGAGCAGTGGCTCTCATTATCCTCGCCAGCGGTCTACAAAGAACTTTGTAGATACGCTTTATTTAGCGCTCTGATGAGCCTAATTATATCTCCGTCAATTTTGCGAATTTCAAAAAATCGCAAAGGAAAAAATGTCTTAGAATTTTACGAGGAATCTATGGTTTTTTTTTGTAACGGTGACATTGAAACACCCTGTATAATGTAATATAATATTATGTGATATGATATAATATTATTATATTATACTATACTATATTATATTTATATTTTACAAATCATTTTACATTTTTTCTTCAAAATGTTGCCTTCATATAAATAAGTGAACAAAATCGAAACGTTTCTAATTTCAAATTTCCCGCGCTTCAGCACATCCGAGCAGACAAAACAGGATTGACAGTGAAATTTTCGACTGTGATTTAGTTTATGAATAATTAATAATAATGCGATGGAAATATGAATTATCGTCACTATAGTTTTGCAAAGCGGCTAATCATTCACATATGGAAACAGTTTTTAATATAAAAATGACAGTATTTTGCTGAAATTAAACTTTAAAAAATAGTCTATTTCAGAGGACTATAGGGAAGACTATCTTTCGTCCTCCTTTTTCCGCCAGGAAAGTGGCCATTTTTTTCATAATCTTACCTTAATTTCGAAATTTTCGACTCAGTAAATTCCAGACGACCTATTTTTACGAATCTGATAACGGTTCTTTAGAAATCTGTCCGCCATTTTGAACCCGCCATTTTTTCAAAATTGTCGACCTCAAATTTCAGACCATTATGTTGTTACGACTTCGCCGGAACTTAGTCGAAACAAACGAGGGTGGACGCACCGGAGTGTCCCGTCCCCGTGGTGGATGATGATCCCGTCAGGAATGAAAAAAAAAATAAAACGCACAAGTTACTGACACACGATATATTAATTGAAAACCCAATACAATAAAAAATAGTAAATCTGGTAGAACACGGGGAGAAAATGCAGTCACAGAATTAAATAGAAAATTTTCGAAAAGACGCAGAAAGAATTTAATTATTACGAACTTAATTAGACCCAGCTTCACACTCACATATAATTTGATGATTTGTCGGACGCAGGTATCGCGAGCTCGAGGATAGGATAGTCAGAGCAGAAGGCCGGGAAAAAAAGAGAGCCCAAAAACGGCCTGGCGTGGTATTAAAAGAGTATCCCAAAATCCCAATCTTACAGGAGAAAGGGAACGATATCGTACCCCTCTCGCTAGATTTTAAAAAGTATGATAAGAGATTACCTCGGGGAACAAATTGACCAATATTTGCCCATGGCGTTCTCGATGTGAATATACATTGATAATCACACCCCAATAACCAATAAAACATGAAATATCAAAAATCGTCCAGATAATAGAATAATGTGAGGTTGACTCTGAGCTCAATTTATAAAATATACGAAATAATAAAAAAAAAAAGGAACGAAAAGATTTCAGTTCCTAACAATGTGCTGGTAAAACAATAGGCAATGACGGTGTTTTTTTATGATTTTTTATTGAGTGATGATGATTAACAAAAAGCTCATATTTACAAGGTGATATTCCTGGATGAGCGAAGTTTATGGTAATGGTAACATTTATTTATTTAACTGCGCTTTTTGTTGTAGGATAGATTTCATCTTAAAGGTATAAGTTTCTCGTGATTCTCAGAATAGTTAGACACTCGAAGCCACTCAAACATTCATATTAAGAAAATAATCTCTATACCTTTGTATATATGATAGGTAATCTGAAATTTTCATATCAGCGCGACACCCAACTTCAAATAATGTTAAGTGAGTTTGCGTGAGCATTTGATTCTTTAAATTTTATCTAAAATTGATGTGTACGTGTAAGTTAACAGTTCACACTGTGCTTACAAAATGCTGTTACATACATGTCTACTAAACTGTTTCAGAAAGTAGCATTGTAACTCAGATACATACAAAAATTGGACCTACACTGGGCTCTCCCGAACATCACGAAAAAAAAATCCTGAAAATATGTTGAACATCACGGGAGCGGAGTGGGGGCTTCTCTCTGGAATCAAGCGGCGCGCGTGCGCAGTATGCATATTTCATGCGCCGGCGCAAATTCATGCATACATGTATGATGTAATGTAAATATAACCAATCAGATTCCTCGCTACTTTTCGGAAGGAATTTCGTGATGGTCGGGAGAGGAATTTCATGATGGTCGGGAGAGGAATTTCGTGATGGTCGACAGATGTGATATCCGGGGAAGTGATGTTCGGGAGAGCCCAGTGTACATGTGGCGTGGAACGACAAAAGGGACCCAAGGACCAAACTCATCTTGGTTTACTTTTTAATGCTTTCGAGTCAAATACTGCGCCTAACCGGTTTTGGTCCTTAGGTCCCTTTTGTCGTTCCACGCCACATATACGTTCTTATTCTAGGAGCCACGCTTAATTTGATGATGAGCTTTACTAAGTCCGGTGGTATGTAGTTATTCTCATGAAAATGAAAACATCTTTTACATACATTATCAGTCTATTGTAGGATAAAATTATTTTACAGTTATTGCGTATGCAAAATATTACGTACATTATTGGGCAAGTGGCAAAAGTCGAGTTTTACCGAAACCACGTTTGCCGCATTTGCAATATTGTATTTCATTCAATTCTAGCCGATGATACCACAGTTAACTGTGGTTTCTCATTGTAGGGATAGGATTGAATAAAAAATTGCGCTTGATTATCAATAAATTGTAAATAATTTATCGTAAGATGTTTCTCTCATGATTCTACCTCTGTCTGATTTTGTGCTACTGTTTTTTCTTAATATTCCATGTATCTTTAAGATATAAAACTCTAGGCAATGTAAGTACAAGAAATGTAACGTTTTTTTTATTTATTTTTGAGTTTTACATTGCAAAATCGTAAATAAAGAGATTAAACAATTTTAGGATCGATGGATGAAGATAATTTTTCACAGGATGAGATAATATTTTTGTTGTTGTTGGAGAAGTAAAAACCAATAAGAAAATTGTAAGTTGAAAAAAAAGTTTTTTTGGGAAAAACCTCCATTCAAAAAAATTTAGTCAGAAATATTGATAAATGTGATACTGAATGTGCGGTTCGTTATCACGAACTTCGGAATTTTCGAACCTTTGTCCTTCGTGGAAAAAAATTTTGAAATCGTTATCGATAGTTCGGCTAGTTTCAGAATCTCGAATTTCAAATTTTGGTGTGAAATTCTAATTTGCTTTCTAAAGTTTTCGGAGGAAGAGAAAAAAATTGTTTCGCTAGCGGAGCATTCTATATGTATTTAATTACCTACAAATTCAGTAGCACAAAACAGTTACCCGCGTCCAGTCTTATCTAACATATTTAATATAATGTACCCCCAAAACAAATATATTTAAGATAATTTATGATAAAGTTATATAATAGTAATATTTTTATGATATTCATGAGCTCTTGATTTCATTATATTTTAAAATGATTGTATAATTCAAAAAATTGATTATTAATTCGATGGTTTGACTCAAAAATCGTGCGCCATTTCAGGTCACTTTATAGCATATGCACCCAAGGAAACCATCTTCTAATGAGTTTTAAGTACATGTATATAACTAATGATTCATCGACCATTAAAAAATTTCTTTACTCGACTCGAGCATCGAAAATGGCGGCTTTCGTAACCTATAGACCATCACGAAAGTGCCCACATGCAGCCCACTAACAGCTGACAGTCACGAAAGTAAACAAACACAGGGAAAATCTATTTTCGCCTCTATGATTGGTCGGAAACGACCAATCACAAAGACGAAAGTAGATTTGCCGTTGTGTTGTTTACTTTCGTGCTCCCAGCTGTTCGTGGGCTTGTGGGCACTTTCGCGGGTCTATAGGCTACTCAAGCCGCCGAAGTTCGATGCTCTCGTCGAGTAAAATACGGTACGCACCAGGGGACGGACCTCGTGATGCAAACTCGGTTTCGTCCCTTGGTACGTAATGTACTATTTTTCCACACATTTAAATTTCAATTGTAACAAACTTAAACGGATTGGAAAGGTATCACGCAGCAAACTTTGCACACATTCATCAGAAAATAAATAATCAATAAATAAGTTTGTATATTCTAAACAAAGTATGCAGTGTGCTGTCATATCCGCTTCTGCGGTATATAGAATTCAAAATTAAATTCCCCCTAACGTACGTAAATAATACTGAAAACTTTGATCCGAACAGTGATCAAAAAATCCTTCCAAAAACAACTCAGCAAACCATTTTCGTCCCCGCGACGTCGCAGCGAGATCCCACTAAGCAGTGTGCTCAAGCTACGGCCAAAATCTCCGACACAAATTGCAGCGCCACCTCTCTACTCCCGGGACTAGGAACTACAATTGAAGAGAGAAAACTACTTGTGTCGCATTCTTTCGCATTCTTCATCTATAAAATTGTAGTTTCTAGTCCCGGCACCGGGATTGTGGCGCTGAGATTTCAGGCAATTTTGTCGTGCATTGAGGTGAATAGGAGCTTTAGCACACTGCCACTAAGCATTCAAATGAAACACACGGAATGCAATATTACTCAAGATACATTAATTTAGACTTCATAATACAGTAGACGCTCGATCCTTGGGAATGCTGGGGAGACATTTGCCAAGCACTGAATGCCTTTAAAGCATGTTAAAGCATGAAAAAACTCGGGCGATCACCAGACCCTGGCGGACGGTCCAATTCCGTAATACGGTATTCAGCGGGATTGGGCGAACTCCGCTCAAAAATGTCGATAAAAAAAAAGAATAAAATCCAATCCTTTTACAAAACCAACTTGTATGGCAAACCAAAAGCCTTTACAATTACCAACCACTCTACCTTACCACGAAAATTCCATTTCATGTCAAATATGCTATTAAAAGTTTAATCCTTTCTGTTATTAAATATGCGTATTTTTAGGAACAATAGTTGCCACAAATTCATAAAAAACATCATTTTTCCTACCGCCTGGTTGTTTCTTGTGAAATCGAGTTTTTTCGGAAGTGGAATTCGCCCAATACCGCCGAATACCACCGAAAACCGTATTACGGTATTCAGTGGTATTCGGTGGGATTCGGCCGTGCGCCAGGGGAACCATAGTGCTGTTTTGAAATCTGGAATCACCCTACTCTACCCGAAAGTTTTTGTGAAGTAGATATGAATAGTATTTACGGCACTGGAATCTGTTTGGAAAAATGAATTGGGACGTGCCGTCGTAGCGTCACGCTTCATTAGACTACCAAGGATTGAATTCCCTAGAATAGAGGTACTACTGTATGAATATTTATTCATTAAAAATAATATTAATTTAAACTAGCGTGTTTATGATCATTGATTTTTTGTTATTGGTTTGTGAAAGAGATATTGATAAGGACTTGAATTGAGTCGAAGCGTCGACAAAAAGAATGAATGAATAAATAAAGAATTAAAACTGATTTGGAAGTCGAATACTTATTATTCTATTAGTTCACATACCGAGAGACTAATCTTTCTATCATATGATGTAATATAACCCCCCCCCCCTCCAATATACAAAGTTGTTACATCTACGGGATGTCCTGTTAAAACGTTCCCGAAGTTTACCGGTGAGTTGTATGGGACGTCACATTTACGTAACTTTTGTGATCTCCCGGTAATGTTGCAGTGACTAATATTTGAGCTGGTCCCGCGGTTCAATGAGACACCTGATTTGAGTTGGTAGTACTAATCCTATGTTTTTCTCATGGAATCAGTACCACCAACTCGACACACGGAATATTGATCTCCGCTTCGTTGCGAAATGGCGCAAGTTGCTATCCCCGATGTCCAAGGTTGTGACATTTATGGGGATGTATACTCGATTTACCGACGATGTCTGTGTTCCATGCGCGTTATTTGAATGCTTCTTTTACGATTCGTGGGATGTCGCCGCGACATCGCAGGGACGAAACTGGTTTGCTGAGAATCTACCCAAAACAATTTTAGACTATTGAGAATTGTAAAATGTTCCGTTTGCTTTTTATTGGATCCTACATGGTTGGTAATGTAGAATACACCGATAAAAAAGGTCAGTAACAAAGAACAGCGACTGAAGCAAGATGAGCATGCTCTTCGTTACTAGAAATGCAGCATACAGAAAATTCAACACTTTTTAATAATTTCACGTAACTCTTGATAGATTTTTCCAAATAGAGAGCTTTTATCGAAAAATCCCTCAACTATTGACTGTTTTGCCCGAAAATTTTTACATGTTTCCTAAAATCACGGTTTAACTATATTTTTGAGATAAAATTATACAGTCAAGGGGGTCGTCTACGTAGTGGTCTGATTTTCACGCCTGTGTTCGAGAATTTATTTTTTTGCTTGCATATTCGTAATCTTCAAATAAACAATGTCTTTCAAATTATCCTTTCATATATATTCAACTGCTGGATGTACTAAAACGTGCCTTCATCAGAATGTTGAGTCTTTCTTTGTTTCGCGAAAAAAATGACTTGAAACCCCATACCTAGACGACCACCTTGAGGTCAAAAACTTCAAGTTGAGGGTTTTTCCGATGTAATTGCGATTAGGTCGAGTGAAACCTTCCGTAAGGAAATTCTAGGCTCCCAATCGTAAACGTATTGAATATTGGAGCGAAAGATGCCAGAACGGCTTCTTTGTTTCGCACAAAAATCGGGAATAAATTTCTGTCGGTGCGTATTCAATTCGCGGGATGTTTGCCTGCAAAATTCATTGCATCGTCGAACGGCCCGTGTAACCGGTCGCGCTCTCGCAGTATTTCTTGGCCCGATCCCTAATGAAGTCGTCGACGGCTTTATGATGCGGAATCGTGCCCGAGACGTGATGAAGCCGCGTGGCCAAGTAGCACATCATGAAGGCGGACAGAACAAGCAACGCCCCAAGACCCGCCGCCACGTACAGGAAATTTCCGCAGCTTCCTTCCACCCCCGCTGCCACTTTTTCGTACAATTCTGCAATTCGGGAAAACAGCATTTTTCGGTGAAAAATGGAAAATTGTAATTTTTCAATGATAAATTATTGTGTTAGGGGGTACAGTGGAGTTGTTGCATTGAGGCCGCCAATCATTTGTCCAAACCAAGCGGCAGTGATTATTGCCGCAGCTTCGAAGGGCCGGTTGACACGCCTCGGGTGCAACGGAAAAACATGTATATTTTCTCGATGGACCCTTCGGACGAAAATCGAGCCACCCTCCCGTTATGGTATTATCACCAGGGTAGTGGCAGTGGGAGGGATCGGTTGAAACGTCTGCCGGTTTTACTGCAAAGTTTTGCATGGTTTTCCCTTGCTGGTCGATAGGGGGACATTGGTATCCCAAGTCGACGTAAATACCGAAATCGGTTTGTATATGGTTATGTACGGCTAATGACGTCATAGCGGAACGGCTCCAGTCGGCAGCGGAATAGAGGATATTTGGGAAGTGTCAGGAGAAGATTTGGTAGCGGTAAAACGCCCTCTGGGCTCTGGGCCACATAGGCCGAGTGCCGAGGACCCGAGAAAAAAATTATTGTGTTCATTCAAAGAATTTGAGAGAAATTACTATGTTCAATGACGAACTGATCGTTTCCAAAGAGATTATAAGTTTTCGAGTATTTGAGACCGCATCAAGAAAGCCCCCGAAAAAATCCAAGCTAAGTTTCACAGAAGGCATTACCATCAGGCATAATGACGGTGTATTCAATATTTTCCTTGAACTTGGTAAATGGCGTCGTGTCGTTATATCTCTGCAATAAACGCGGCGTTCTCGGGCCATAAATGCCGGCTCCGGCGTTGTCCTCCGCGGCGTCCACTCGCCTCTTTCTCCTTTTGCCATGTCCGGACGGCTCGAAGAGATCCAGGCAAAAATCCTGGGAACAACGAACGGTTCAGGTAATTCGCCAAGACCCACGAAATGCCTCCCCCCCCCCTCTCACTTAAAAAATAAACGCTCGAATTTGCATCCACGACGATGTTATCAAGAAATTTCAATTAAAGCAACGTTAAGCCGCGCAAAGTAGAGCGAGAACGGTTGTATGTAAAACCCGGGTGATTTCACACGGGGCGCTATTTTTTACGGACCAGCGTCCGTTTTATGAAAGACTCCATTGGGAAGTAGCGAAGCACCTCTTCCCGTTACAATAAATGTTCCGAGCCGCGGGGCCCGCGGGGCCTTATCGCATTTTTTCGCCTCGCGATCGATTTTATTAACCGACTCATTCTTATTTGTCCCGTCGGCCACGGACAATCGTTGGCTTACTCATGTGAATTATTTGGATTGCTTTACGTTTCATTTCGCGTTAGCAAGATAGAATCGAACCGAACGGTACAGGTTTTGATAGGCGCTATCTTGTCGAATCATCGAGAGCACTGAATGCGGGATTTACTCTAGAGCTTCATTTTCAAGTGGAAAATTTCCTCCCGGGAAATTCTTTCAACTTTTAAGGGTCGAATTTTAATTTTAAGGTTTGTTTTTATTGCTCAACTTGGGACGGGTCCAAATCTCTACATACTGAAGTTGCTTGATGCGCAGAACTAAAGCGGGCATTTGAAAAAAATCTAAGTTGATGTCACCATAACACCTTTTGATTGAAACTAGCCGAAATGATCCATAGCCAATATAACATTAAACGAGAAAAATTTATTATATTTCTTTTCAAGATAACATGGATAGTCAATATCTGACCACGAAGTTGTCCAGGAAATTTTTGCAACGACGAGGTCAAGGACATTTTGAAGGTCCGGGGAATAGATATCAATAATTTTTGGCAATATCTTTGGCAAGTCGAAACACGTACTAAGAGAACAAACAAAATCATTCCAACAATCGTAAGTAGTTTTTCGAATGTAGGCCCGAATTCGTAAGACCTTTCAAATATTATTTATTCGTATTTTTCAATTTCAGTTGAATTTTCAAAGATACTTTTCGAAGACCAGTTTCAAAGATACTTGATTTCGTCGTTTTTCATGTTTCTATTATTCGAATATCCATGGTGTGGTCAATAAGTTGTAGGACTGAATGTCTGTAGTGCGAACTGAGCGGTGGAGAGCTACCCTGGCAACCCAAGTGTAACGCTATTGTAACGCAATAGCGTTGCAATTTGCGTTACACTTTTTAAATCGTAATAAATACGTTTTGAAAAAGCTCAGGCATCGAAACTTGGTCGAATTGAGTGGATAAGAGTTTTCTGCATCAGTTTTAGCAATCAACTCGATGCAAATAATATTTACATATATTTAACGTTAAATAAATCAAGTATGCAATCGTTCGCCTTTTTTTAACCACATATTTTACAATGATAAGTAAAAAGCACAATGTAAATGTGGGTATCAAATGAAAAAAAAATCTTCGGATTCGTCATTTTTGGTTATTCCAAATGAGTTGATAGTTTTTGAAAGAATTGCAGAGAAAAAAAATTGAGTCATTGTCAGGCTAAATATTGTAAACACAGAATAAGGCAAAAGTTGATCATCGTCAAATGGCGTCTGCTGGCTGCTGCGCCTTTTGAAAGGCAGAACCACGACCAATCAAAAAAAAGCTGCGTGAACTGAATAAGGCGATTTAAATTTCCCGCCGTAAGCAGCCTAGTGGTCCAGTGACACTTAACTCTATAGCAATGACAATATTTCCCCCAAACTTGCTCGAATTTATCGTACTCGTAACTCTTGCGAAAATCACTAAACTTTTCCAAATGCCTTAAAATTAAAAATTGAACCTCTTCCGCTTATTTTGGTACCACATTTTCATATTGCATGGTTCGTAAAATGTTGTGAAATCGTAGTTTAAAAAAGGTAAATTAATTAAGACATATTTTATTTAACGCTCAATATATGTAGAACTAGTGTTATTTTTAGCGTTTTTCTGATGAAAATAAGTGTATAAAACTACAAACTACACACATCTACCGTTTGCCTGTTCCTAGGCTTTTTCAAAACGTAATATCGACGATTTAAAAAGTGTAACGCAAACTGTAACGCTACAGCGTTACATTTGGGTTGCCAGGGTATCGGACCACCTGGACGAGACAGTGTGGAGCCTTCCGAAGAGAACGATATTTTTTCAAGTAACCTGTAGGCAAGCAGAGAGTCAATTTTCGTGAACCTCTGCTTAGAAGTGTCGTCGTGATCCAAGATGAAGAAAAATCTCGAGCTGTACTACATATCAAATTCTACGTCGAATTTGGCGAAATCGCAGCAGAGGCCCTTGGAATGATGGAAGACGTCTAAGAGAATACTGTTTTGAGCGGCTCAAAAGTGTTGGAATAAAAAAAGCTCTTCTGTGAAGGGTGAGATCTCGTCAAAAGTGCCTGTAACGGGCAACTTTAAGAATTGATAAAAATATAGCCAAAGTGAAGGCGCTTCTGGACTCGAACGGACGCACAGACATTCACGTTATTTTTTGTAGGTTAAAGATCTCGTACGGTACCGTCAAAAACAGTATTACCAAAGATTTTGTAATCAGACAGATGCACGACAACAGCACACCATGCCACGACGCGCTGCTGGCGAAGGAGTTTTTAGACAGAGCACATGTTAACCGCGTTGCCTCAACACTTTTACAGTCCAGATTTGTGATCACAAGACTTAAGTCTCTTTCTTCAGCTCGAGCAAGACCAAAAGGGAAATCGATGAAGCTCCAATAAAGACATCCAAAGGCCCCTGACGGAACCTCCAAAGGGGATCCCGGAAAGCGAGTTCCTGAAGGTGGACGTGTTGTGGGAATCGCGTTATACACGTTGTATCGTAGCACAAGGGTGTTATGTTGAAGACTTATAACAACTTTTACGAAATAGTTTAAATGAAAAATTTTAATCAAGTTCTACTACATTTTCATCACACCCTGTAAATATGGCTTCCCCCTATATTTTAAGGATTTCCACAATAACTCGCATTTGAGAAAAAATTGTTGCAGCTACCTAGCAAGCACGAGCGACGTAACCAACTTTCGTATAAAAATTAATTTCTCATACAAAATAATTTCATAGAAAAAATTATATTTTTTACAAAATTTTTTAGTTTTTCATAAGATTGGAATATTTGTTATCAGAATTTCACAGTATATAAGAAATGTACGGGAGTCAAATATTTTCTCATAAAAAATTTGAAATTTTGTATAAAAATGTAGCTGGTTTATATAAGAAAATTTTTTCTTACAAGGTTTTTATAAGGTCACTTAATAAAAAAAATTGTTTCTCATAAGAATCCTATAAGGTCGACCTTATAAGAAACGAAATTCTTGTAAGAAATTTCTGATTTTTATAAGAATTTTTGGCCATTTCTTATAAAATTACTAGGGGATATGAATGCCACAAGACGGTTACATGACGGTCATATGACCATAACGTGACAAAAAATCTTGTGACATGTCATAGTCAACGACGTATAGAATGAATCGCTAATCTGACTGCGCGACGATTTCTTAGTAGAAAAGAAAGGAGATATTATAGATGGAGATGGAGATGTGTATATAGATATAAGGGAGATAGTATAGTAAGAGATGGATAGGCGAACTTCACCTAGGAACCCTATAAGGTTCATAATTTCACCTTTCTATTTCTTTCTATGCGTGAATGGATGCGCAGACGACATTAGCGATCCACACTATACGTCGTTGGTCATAGTGCATCTTTATTTCAGACGCAACATCTTCGATCCACGGTTGTACAATGTCGAAACGGTTAGATACGCCTCTCTGGCGACTGTTTCACCTTTTTATAGCTAATGTTCTTGAAGAACATTTTTTCTAGTGGATCTTTCTTGCTGGTGTTTTGGAACACTTGCCACACTTTTTCTTATTTTCTTGAAACGGCTTCAAAAAGCGACAAGGTTAAATTCTGGGAACCGCTTCGAAAAGCGACAAAGTTAAATTCTGGAATTCGCTTCGAAAACTGACAAAGTTAAATTTTGGAAACCACTTCGGATGGCGACAAAGATAAACTTTGGAAACCGCTTAGAAAAGCGAGAATAGAAATCCGGAAACCGATATGAAAATTGACAAGTTAAATTAAGCGTTATGCGTTTTTATACTACGTTTTTTTTACGTTTTTATACAATAGACGCTGCGTTGTGTCTGACTTTGGCCGGGTATCAGACAGTATCAGATTGGATTAAACGAGGGGGGGGGGGAGTCTGGTTATACTAGGGTATACGGGATTTCTTTTTATGGTACGATGCGCTTCTGACAAAGCCCATATGGAACGATTGCTCGGGCTGCCGCTCTTTTGCAAGGGACCCGCATTTTTATATCATTTCTTCTTCATGGGATGCATGATATCTTAATATTTCCTAGAATTTGATCATTAACCTGTCAAACTTTGAGAAATCATCAGGACTGAAGACGAAACTTGTATTGTCTGTGACTCTACTCGGGCGGACATTTATCTTATCAGTGCGTAGCTTAAACTTCCTTCGCGCGTTCTTCTAATGTTTTGGCCGAGTGTGTTAATTTTTCTGTTAAATTTTATTAGACTATAGATCTGAAAGTAGCCCTTATTTTTGGATGTATAACACTTTTCAATTCGTAGCGATTTTACATCAAAAAAATATTTATTGCGGATATTCCCAGCGTATGACACTATGTAAGTGAAATCAAATAGTTTTTTGTCCGGATTTTGATGGCGTACCCTTTAGATATAATCGGAGAAATAAATGCCCCACATAGCATGCATAGATATTAATAACTGACATCTTCTTCTGTAAAGGTCGCTTCCGGGCTCGCGCGGTATGGTGGCTTGGGGAAACAAAAGACGGGCCAAGTTACCCGATTCTTCAGCAAGATACAATGCTTTTTCCTTACCGGCTGACAATCTTGGGGCTCCATGCAGGCCTTGATTTGCGAGTGTATCCACAATGTCGATCTTTCTCTCATAGAACTGAGGAGGAAGGCCTCGAAGTCCAGGAAGACCTCGTTCTTTCTCTCACGGTATCTCGCCGGTTGGTGTGGTATGATCGACGCGAAATCGCGATTTCTGCATCCGTCTTTAACTAGGATTACACTTCCCGGCGCGTGGGGTTGATCGGGATCCGGGCTGACCGTGACTTCGAGCAGCTTTATGTAGCCCCAGGCGCTGTCCGGGCTTATGCGGGCGCGAAGTTGCAATTTCGTCCCGATCTTCAAGAGCGTTCAAACGCCGAAACATGCGTTATCATTTGTTCCGTAGTTGCATACAATCATGAACAAATTGATCTTGACAACTTAGAAATGGCTTCGAGTTACGTCATTTTAGAGTGATTTGGGAAAACGTTTTTCCTGGCAGCTTAGGTTATATTATGTAGCTTGAATGGAATGTGTTTCGAAAAAAATTTGCAAAAGTTGAAAAAAATTCAACAAAACTCGTCTGATTTATCTTCAACTATCTATCAGCAAATAATTTAGATAATTATTGTTTGATTGATGGAATTTCGATACTTTTGGGCAGTTATGAATGAAAAGTTTCTATTTTTTTTATCGAGTATGTATAATTAGTAAATCTAAATCATTTTTTCACATGGTAAAATGGAATGAAAACTCACTGGAACGGCTTGATCGACGGCCTGAGAACTCACGGACGTGTCCGTAGTGTTGCCGATTGCCTCGCGATACAAGGCGACTTCATACTCTAGACGTCCGGGCGTTTCCTCGACGACACCAGATACTCGCGCACCAGGTGGACTGAAATATTTAGATTATGCGACTTTAACGTCATTCACACTTTTAAGCATACAGCTTTTTACTTGATGAACATGTTCAATAGTTTTTTCAATTTTTTCTTTTTATTCACAAACCTTACTTAACAAGTATTAATTTACATCATTTCATGTTTTAACGTCTGCGATGTTTCCATTGCACTGCACATTAAGATTAAAAAAAAAAAAAAAACATTTAGTCCATTAAAAAACAAAGAGTTCAAGAAATCAACAAGCAATTATTATCAATTCCATTGTAAAATTTTTTTTGTATAATATCATGAAGATGTTTACCATAGAAAAATTATTGTTCTTAGAATAGAGTACCCTTTATCAAATTATGACTGATTACATGCAATATTCATTCAGTGCACGTGGTTCTCAGAAAGTGATTTCCTCCAAGTCGAACCATTTTCATGATTTCAAGCGTGAACATTTCACAGTGAGAATCGCGGTAATTTGATGAGCGTGCAGTATGAAGTAATCTCGTCCACATTAAACAATTTTTTCGCTCCTGCACCGAATAGTTTTAACGCGGAAAGATCGTATACTTTCAGTTTTACAAAATTTCAAGTCTCAAAAATTACCTCATCGGCTGAATAGGCGTTTTTTGTATGAATTTGTAGAAACGCTTGACTTTTGTTTGAAATAGCATCGTAAAATCATTTTGTTACGAGTCATTCCACTTTTTTATCCCGGAATTACTGACGTTTCATGGTTTGATTATCTTCTTCTCTTTTACACTGAAAGAGTTGTTCAAGAACACAATGTCAGAAAGGTGCATAGTTTTCGAAAAATTTTCATAATGAATTGATTTGACTGACCGTTCACGACAGATTTTGATGAAAATTTGCGAGTAAAATCTTTGACGCCTCCGCAGGCATGATGCAAAATCTTATTAAAATCGACTTCTTAGTTTTTGAGAAAAAAAGTTATAAAAATGCATTGTTTCTTATGGAAGGTTGAAGTTTTTGCTGCATTTTCCTCTGCAAAATTTAAATGAGTCGATAAATTTTCATAAAAAAACTACACAATCGACGGGCGCTATTCTAAGGAAGTGAAGTCATGCGGTGAAAAAGCACTCAGTAACTCATGATTTCTCTTTCGGAGTGAGCCTAGATTAGTCACACGATAGTTAATACGAATGAATGAAATGCTAAAAGATAGGTGGAGTAACGGCGAAGAAAGATCAGTACCCACTCTCCACCTAACTCAGAGTGATTGCAATTGCCAAACAATCAATACGAATGAATGTATAATATATCAAAAAATATAAACAGACCATGTAATTAATGTCTAATTTTATCAATTGGAATGTTCAATGTATCACAATAGACTGAAAGGATGAGAGAAAGGTGTATAGCTGTAAGGTAGATTTAGACGATATATATTTATAAGTAAATAAGAAAAACTAAAAAATAAGAAAGGCAAAGGGTTTTTTGCAACTTTTCCCAAAAACCAAATAACCATGTACTAAATAAAAATATCCAAATAATAATTAAATGAGCTGATGTTTTATGTTAAATCACTTTTATCATAAACATGTTCTCAAATCAATCACAAATCGCGCACGAGTGGAAGTACGTATGATCCCGCGGCGCTTACTATAGTTAAAATCAGTACGAATTGTTTATTCTTCGTAGGTGCTGCGTCACCAAATTGTAATATAGAATGAATTTACTGAATAAACAATGTTGAATTTGAATTTGAATTTGAATTCGACGGGCGCTATTCTAAGAACCGATAGGAATTCTGAAAAATTGATATTTACTTCCGATTTTGTTAAAAAACACAAAAAATAATTGCGAGGTAAAATGTCACATGATAAATTATAAAAACTTGGCGACGTCGCATCCGAGTATTACTAGGGACTGTTGGCCATCGACATAATGTGTGTGCATATTATGGATGGGATGGGTCAAATTGAAGAAGGAGAGCGATATGTGCTGAAGGTACTGAACATCATAACTATACACAACATCGATAGTTCTGTGTATGCCGATTGTCGTATTGCAACGTTGCCAAACGATCGAATGTATTCGGTATTAGCGACAACTTCGGTTGACTAATTTCATTCCTTTTTGAGGCAAGTACTACTTTAAATAAGGCAGATCAGGAAAAATTTTGTTGAGGGTTTTTATAGTTTGAGGGTGATTTTTGAGTTACCTCATGTTTTATTTTATCGTTTTGGAAAATTATTTTTGTTAATTTTGAAGTATCGAATGTGTGAAAATAATCAAAAATTCAGAATCAATTCACTTTGGCTCGATATGACCACCTCTTGCCTTTCAAACAGTCAAAAGCCATTATTTGTAGCGGGTGCTGCTTCATGGTGACCAACCGATGGCTCGAATTCTCGTATGAACGTTCGACCAACTGAACCTTATCGTTTTGAAGGCTTACGAATTGCTCACTAGGGAAATTTTCCTCGTCAGAAAACACGATGTTTAAAAACTGACCGCTTTCGGCCAAGTATATAAAGCATCTCCTTCGCTCTCCCAAGTCTAACTTTTTGCTGCTTCAGTGTAAGATGATGCGCTTTTTGGAACTTGTAAGACTTGACCCTTAGCTCATTTTTCAATATGTGTCGGATTCTGCGATCGGATATTTCCAGTTCTTCAGCCATTTGATTAACACTTGATCGTGGATATCGCTCAAGTTGCTTCTTCACTTTTCACACAATCTCAGATGACGTTGCAGTCTTTTCATGACCACCTCCATGGCATTTTGCGATGCTACTAGTATCATTATAACGAGTTATGGTGCGATAAACAAAAACAATCGCTGGTTGTGATTTTCCAGTTAAATACAAAGCAATCACACTATTACGTTTGAATTCCATCGCTTCTAACTTTTTTTTTGCGTCCACTTTTGGCAAAATGATATTGCAAGCTTGTAAAAAATACTTATAACTGTCATTTAGCAAATTTATAAACAACTGCAGCCAATGTGACAGCTGCGACAACGGTCAGACGTTGGTAGTTTTTCGAGTGCCGGGCCCTGTATATATTTTTAGTTTAGTAAAACGTCGATGGGAAAACTATTTGTCTGTAGAGAAAGGTGATATCCGAATCATCCATGGGTAATTGCTTCATTTTCAAATAAAAAAAATAGAACGATACTCACAAAGTTCCGGCAAATCCTGCTGCCTTGTGTCGAAGCAGCGTTGGTTCTGGTGGTCTGCACATTAATATAAGTTCCTGGTCAGCCAACATGACTACCCCAGGAAATGCAGGAAACCATATTCTTAAATGTACGAAGCCCTAGAAATAATCATCAATTTTTTTGGTATTTCTGCCGCTTATTTGCGTGTCATTCATTTGAAGTATTTTTGTATTCAAAGGTTTTTAATAGAATTTTCATAAGCAAAAAGTGACACATTAAATTTCCGAGTTTTACATTGCCAACTCATACTCTTTTTGCTCCAAAATTCAATTACATGTTCATCAAATAATTTATGTTTACTGGGGTGTTGGTGAAAATGAGTGATGTAAAATTTTTACAGCATCAAACCCTCAAACTTTTCCAAATACAAAAAAAATTTCCTCAATTTTTTTATTTATCGAAGTGTTAAAATGGATAAACAAATAATTTGCATGTTGTATAATTTTTTCCTTCCATAATTTTTTCATGAATAGAGAAAGGTACGAAACGCATTTTGTAAAACTTGTTACCTGCCAAAACGTTTCATACGCAAGATAAACTTTTTTCTCGAACATCTTCACCCTGTCATTTCCAAGTGATGATGAAATTTTTATACGTTTTCACATACACTAGTCCCTTGCTATAACGAGGCGCTCGGGAGTCGCGATCCTTGATATAACGGCTGCGAGAGGGGTCCCCACTACGCGACGTTCCGTACAGTTCCGTGCAAGAATAACGCGCAGCGGGTGCGGAAGAAATTCGCATGTACATTGTATAATCTTAACAAACTGAGTATGTGAGAGTTTTTGAGGTCGTTGATTGAAAAAATAATGCTCAAAATTCGAAATTCAAAATGACTGATCCAATATGGCCGACATTTTTTAAGAACATGATATATTTGTTAAACTTTCTATTAGGATTTTCGAGATCCAAGATTACGAAAATAAAACTTAAATCCAACATTTAAAATGATGAATCTATAATAGTAGATGTTTAATATAAAAATATAAAATTATGTCTTCTTTTTGGATTAGCTGTACTTACATACTTTTCATACTCTTAATATTCGCATTACATTTGAGTAAGATTCAAATTTCAAATTTCGAGTGTAATTTTTGTAATCAGAGACCGCGAAAACCCCTATTTAACAAATTTGATCATAATATGTCATATTTTTGAAAAAAATGTTCAGCCATGTTAGATCCGGTATTTTGAATTCCGAATTTTGAGAACAATTTTTGTAATCAGTGATCTTGAGAACTCAAACGTACTAAATTTAATCAAAAAATATCGCAATTTTTGAAAAAAATGTCAGCCATATTGGATCCGTTATTTTGAATTTTCAACTTTAGGTGATACTTTCTTAATCAGCGACTTCGAAAACCCCTGTATACTAAATTTCACAGAAATCTGATATTTCCAGAAAAATATTTGACCATACTGGATCCGCCATTTTAAATTTTAAAATTTTTAGTGTTATTTTCGTAATCAGTGACGTCAAAAACCCTCCTCAACTAATTTAAAATACTTCCCCACCAAGCACTGCGTAAGGTCCGTACCAAGACTGCTCGGGTGAGAGTAGGGGTAGAGTAGGGAAATATTTTCTCGCTATATCAAGGAATTTTTGCTTGTTGTAGCCAGAGCTCGTTATATCAGAGCTCGTTATAGCAAGGGACTAGTGTATATAACGATTTGAATTCCGAGTTTAGAGTGTAGTGAAGTTTGCCATTGTCATTTTTACTCTAAATAATCGTTCAAATGAATGAATTGATCTTACGTTTCGTTTGAGAATGCCACACCGTGCAAAGTCCGTGACTTTGAGGAAATAATTATCCTCCTGAGGGTCGTTGGGATCGGGCCTGATTTGACAGTGAATGTCTAGAAGGGGATCGGCAGATTTGTCGTCCGCGAAAAACGGCGCTCCCTTGAACCCAACGGGCCGCTTGATTTTCGCTGTCAGCAAGTCTGACGCCGATCCAATACCACTGCATTGTATCTCCGAGACTTCGTAATCTTGACCGGCTGCAGCTGTCACCTATCACGAGGGTGCCATAAAAATTCAATTCAAGTCAGTGGAATTGAAACATCACGATTCAAGTGCCAATCAAAACAGTGTTTTCTAAATAAAGAAACGGGATTCGATGCATTATGTGCGTTCAAAAAGCCGCATTTACATATGCGCAGAGGATAAAGGATGGACGGGAAAAAAGTTTCAACTAGGAAGTTACGAGAATTTTTGTTCACGTGCTGCATTCAAACGTCAATATGGTTGTTGTTTGAGAGAACAAATGATAGGACTGTGTCGGATTCTGGAGAAAACTTTTTCCCCTGTAGTAATTTTTGATATTGATGAATAGTTGAACGTGTACCTCAAACTGTTCAGCGTCTACGTTGAAAGTCTACCATACACAGTCGAATGTTGAGCGTATATGCTGAACATTGAGCGTTTAATATTGAACATTATATTTAATTATATTTAATTATATTTAATACTGAAAATTAAGCATACATTCTAAAAATAGGGTGTATAAGCTCAATAGTTTGGAGAGTTTTTTTTTCATAAGAGTCATCATGTTATCCGGGCAGATGTAGAATAAGTTCTCTTTAATCATGCTGGGAGTACGCGGATGTTTGTTTTTTTGCATCAAGTAATGACACTACCGATTAAATGTCTAGAACTTGATTAGAATTGTAATCACAGGAACTGGTCGTGACTTGAGAAATATGAGAATTTTCAGTTTCATTTCAAAGGGCATTGTATGGAGAGTATTATTAAGCGACAAGGTTATCGAGGCTAGGGAACAAGTTTAGTTATAATATCCAATAGTTTTAGCATTGAGAAATCTTAGGCGTCATTCAAACAGGAAGCGAGAATGATGTATTTCAATCATTTTTGTTGATTATTGTGTTTCGGTCTTTTGGAATATGTTATATCAACCGTACTAATAGTGTTTAGGGTTGTCAGGATGTATTACGATCGTGTTCAAGTTATCAACTTCTTCCCTAAATAGCTAGAAATTCTGCGGTTCGTCAAAACAGATCATTCTTTTAAAGACACGATAGTGCATTTCATCTCTAGTGACAATAAAATTTTGATAAATGAAGGTTAATGCCCCAGAAGAAGGGCGGAAACGTGAAAAATCGGCAACAACTTGACCTTGAAGAGGCGAGTATAGCATACCTCCACGATCGGATAATTGCCCGACTATGAAGAAGGATCCGCAGGTGTTAATTGACGGGTGAAAAAAATCCCGGGCACAGCCTGGTGCTCGTGCTACGGGCGATAATCCCACACCGCGCCATTAATCAGGCGTGAGACATTTTAATTATTCTCAAATCGTGGCGTTTTTTCTTATCCACGCGCCACAAGGCACGCACTATCATCATGAGAGCACGAACGTGCTGTACGCGCGTCAGTGCGTTGACGCTAACTTGATACAAAAGCAAGTATAACGGTGTACAGAAACGCTCTGCTAAACTCAGGCTATATTCCGGCTTGCGAGCGTTGCGAGTGCATGCACTAGACATGGACGTGCGCCCGTATTGGCACTCTTCCGAAGGCGAAAAAAGTTATCTCCACTTAAGTGGCGGTTTCGCGAAATATAGGGCAGCTAACATGAGTCGCCGAAAGCTCAGACTCTGATGGCGAGAATTACTGTTTTCGAAATCGAGGTTCAGATTTCAGGTAAAATGAAAGCATCAGTGCGCTGGGTAGCATAAATGACGAAATTTTCAACTAATCAATTGTTACATACCGTGTAGCATTCTTTTATTATAAAAACTCTCGATTTATGCCTCGGTCACAAAGCGCTATTCCTAGGAAAATTACATAAGCTAAAAGTACATACGCCCGATAAGCATCGTTATATTCTCAATTCTTATTTTCGATTCGTATGGAGACGGTATCTTTCCTCAGAAATTTCCGATACTGATATCCCTTGTAGAAATGTTTACGTAAACTTAATGTAAATAGCATGTAAACAGTTTACGTACACTGTTTACACAATGTTTACGTAAAGATTACAGGGTGCCTATATTATGTTTGCATAAAGTTTACGTAAAATCATGTTTACATAAACTTTACATCAACATGCAGACGCAGTGGGATGTAAACTTTGCGTAAACAGTGTTTACAAAAATCATTTCTGCAAGGGATTATACTAAGCACCGAAAGGATAATACATATGTCCGATAAGCGTCTTTTTCTATTGAAAAGAACATTCTATCATCTGTTTTTCGAATGGCTTTTTTCCCAGTAATCATTTTACAAAGCGTCGAGAAAGATTACATTTCAGTAAGATATTACTAACGACTAACACGATGCTATCACGTGGCATCATAATCGATAAGAAGGAAAAAATAGCCGAAACGTGAAAAACTCGTACTTTTTGTTTTCTTCAGCGTCCAAGCTGTAAGTTCTTGTAACCACTTCACCCTTTTGTTAGCGACTCTTGTAAATTGCGTTCGTGAAATTACCGGAAGATTCCTGTGAGGATTACTTGATATTATTGATCATTGTAATCATTCCTTTTGTAAGATTTAACGAATAGTCTGAACGCTAATAAAAATTTGTAATCGCGTGTAACTAGGCTTTTTTAGATTTACCCGGAAGTCCTAAAGAGTTTTGACCCTCATTTCCTGTTACGTCACTTGGGACATAACAAAATAATTTATTATATAAGTAAGTTATTAACTTTCACGCATGATATTTGATTTATAATTAAATAATTTAAACGATTTTTTTGTTATTATTTACAGGTAATATATGTTGAATTCAATTTTTAGAATTATTAATTTTTATTTACATCATGATATATCCACTATTCCAATGCTTCGTGGGTACTATATTAATGAGTTACTGGAAGTATTTTATATTCCCAATTTCGATAGTTCGAAACCTCTTAGGAGCGAGGGCAGAAGCTATTTTCGGGAAGAGTTTTTTTAAAAAAAAAATATTGACATATTGCAATTTTTAAAATTTCAAGATTTCCAAGTTATGCAACTTTAGGAGTCTAGAGTTTCACATTTAATATAGAGTTGCATATTTAATATAATGGAATTCGAATTTCGTGATCTTTAAGTCACTGAAAATTATATTTTGTTTCTAATACTGTAAGTATTTTTTATTTCTTTAGTATTAATAAAACTTAGAGGATTTTTCGATATTATTATGGATTTCTATTCAGCTTTCGTAAATTCAGTTCTCTAGGTATCAAGAGTTCTGAAAATTTGAATTTTAATAATTTAACTACACTAATTTTAGACATTTCATATGCATTTCAATGCATGAACGTTGTAGTAGTTTTTGTTCCACAGTGTATATAAATAATAATTATTCTTTCAGTAACGCAAAAAAAAAAACAAAGATCGGTGAAATGTAAAGTGAGACCTGACATTGCACACTTCAAATAACTACTTATTCGCCGCTTTTATTATATATCATTTCTTTTTACTGCAAGGTACTAAAAAGAAACGTGTTTCACTTACTAAAAAAACAAGTCACCGGCCCGCCTTTACATCGTCGATGTTATTTTGTAAAGAAAAAAGGAACCAAGTGGGAGATATCACTTTTTTATTATGTTTATATTTCTGCAACATACTCAAATACTTGACATGCAGCTAAAAAAATTTTTAGCTCCATTCATTTTTAATTTTTTCCAAGAGAACATTTTATTAAAAACTGGAATTTATCATTTCTACACTAGAGCTTGAATCCCTTTCTAAAGAAGCTGCTCATACATATCAAAAACCAGAGACGATAATTGGTCTGATTTTTTTAACTATTTTCCTGAGTCGAAAAGTCCTCTGCCACGTTTTCCAAAACTCAAAAACAAAAAAGATATTGAAGCCACAAGTTTCAAACAATTAACGCGCTCCTCCGACAAGTGATCCCAGAAATCTCGGAACAAAATTAACCGAAATTTTCTCCATATTTTTCTGAATAAAAAAAACTTTTGCCACGTTTTTTAAAATTCAAAATAAAAAAAAAAGATATTCTAGGCAAAAATCGGGATGGTATCGATTGGGTACAAATTTATTGAGTACCGTATTTATTGTGCACTGGTCGATTGTGCACATCTTTACAATGTTCATCACTATGATTCTAAATTCGATAAATTCGGATATAAAAACTTTGAGATTTTGAGAATTATACTGTGAAACAGTTTTTGTATCGTCTTGCGTACAAGTTCGTAAAAATGTGCACAATCGCCCAGTGCACAATAAATAAGGTGCTCAAAAAATTTGTGCACAACAGATACCATCACCAAAAATCAAAGGAATCTGATGGTTAAAAACTTGTGACCCAAATATCTTTTTTGATTTTGAGTTTTGTGAAAAATAGCAAAGGCCTTTTTGATTCAGGAAAATCTGGTGAAAATTTCGGTTAATTTTGTTCCGAGGTTTTTGTCCCCACTTGTCAGAAGATTGCAGTAATTGTTTAAAACTTAGGGCTTTAATATTTTATTAGTTTTTGAGTTTTTGACAAAGTGGCAGAGAACTTTTCGACTCAGAAAAATATTCTAAAAAATCAGGCCAATTATCGTCCGTGGTTTTTGATACATTTTGATACACCCTGTATATCACGGGCATTTTTCAGCATTTCCGAAGTAGAATCAGACACTTGAAAGTATGCAGAACAGCACAGGTATAATTAGGCGGTAATTAGTGACAGTCCTTGCGAGAGAACTATATGATCGTTTCATTTTTTAACATGTTTCTGAAGTTTATTTAGTTTTTTTTACAAATTTAATGTGAATAATCAACTTACTGACTTTGGATCATTTTAAGACAATCAATTTCAAGTTTAAAATATTTTGCGACTATTAAGAAACTCACAAGACTGGCGATATTGCAGATTCATTTCAGTTTAATTTTTTCATACATGGTTTGTACTATAGAGTTCATGTGGATAATTTAAAATATATAGTTATTTGTTCAAACCTCCTTAAAACTAATAAGTATTGAACAACTTGCAGTTACAACTGTTGCGTTAATGTATGAAATAGACTTCATCAGTTGATTTATTTTTACCGATTTGATAAAGCAAAAGGTAAACCATTTCCATAAATTGACAAGATCTATTTCAAATTGTAGAAATTTGACGAATTTACGATTTTCAAATGATATAAAATATAGATTTTCGTTACTGAAATATACATTGTGATCATTTCTCCAGTAAACTTTAACTAGCGAAAATTTTTCTATTTTTCTTTATTTGGATTTCTAAAAGCTTGATTGGAATAATCAAGGCTCTAGTGATTTTAATCCTTATAAAAACCTTATAAAAAATTAAGTTATTGATAAATTTTGATTTCTTTTAAGTTGCACCTTATAAAAACCTCAGCAAAATTCAATGTCTCATAAGGTAAACTTATAAAAACCTCATAAGAAAATAAAATTTCTTACAAGAATGTACTTGATAAAAATTACAAAAAAAAACCGTATAAAATTGTTTTAAAATCAATTCTTTATAAGATATTTTAGTTTCTTCTAAAGTTTTTATAAGGCCACCTAATAAAAAATTTAAATTCCATAAGGTTTTTATAAGGATCAAAATTACTAGGGTACAAAAAATGTGAGGCCTTTGAATCTAAAAGTCGTATAGCTTAAAATTTCAAAATTCGAGAAATTGAAAAAAAAACCTATTCCTGCCATCGAATTGTCTAATATTAAACATATAAGAAACTTGAAGTAAAAACCTTTTTCTCCCTTGCACACATTTTTTCTGTTCATACTTCTAAATGTAAATGTTCATGAAACGACTAAAATTTAGGTCACAAAATAAAACTTTAATTTTTATATCATGTTTCATTTTTGTATATTTTTTGTATAAATTGTTTGGTAACCAAACAATAATCTCAACGTGACACCTTTTTTTTCGAGTCTGATAGAACTGAACAGTTGTTTAAAAAAATCGTTGTTTTCTCCACGCGACTGGACGTTTTCTTGTTTTTCCTTAAAAATCAAAACGAGTCGAAGCTCATTAGCTGGACTGACAATATTTCTCTCATTGCAAGTTTTTGCTGGATAAATCAGTAAAACTTCACCGTAGCGCTGTAAATTCTCACTCATTTCGTTTTAGAGGGTACGGCGACAAAACGAGGAAGTGCCGCGAATGAGTTTGGAATACCGCAACCACAATTTGACGAATTTCCGTGAGAAGTTACACAAACGATTTTTTCGGAGCATTGTTTGCCTTGTCTCGGCCAAGAATACGCGCACGAAATCGCGGTGTAATGATTCTCACGATCCCTCACGAATTCACCGTTCCATTTTTGAATCGAATTAACATTTTTTTTTCCTTTTTTTGTCCGAGCCGGAACAAAAGTGACCGTCATTTCGCACACCACGTCATTACGAATAACCTGGCTCTCTCAACGTGCGCGATTTTAGATTACAGTTTACGTTCGAGGAACCGTTGCTCCCGTAAAAATGGCACTTTACTACTATTCCAAAACTGTCGAAAAAAATGACATGTACATTTCTTGAATCAGTAGTGATAACTTTGCATTAATTTTGCTAGAGTTTGGAGAGAAACCTTCGATTGAGGTTACAGGAAATGGTTTCAAAATAATGTCAGAATTAAAAATTTTTTATCTCGGATGATCTAGTCTCGTGAGTGTTTTTTTTCCATTTTTTTCTTTACAATTTTTAAATACTTTTCCAACATTTTAAATTGAAAGTTGCATAAACTCCTGCAATTTTCCTACTCGCTTCGCTCGAAAAATTTGGTGATTGTAAAGCACTTCTTTTCACATCTTGGTACGAAAAGAACTATTCTATCTTTTACCGTAACTTGTGTTTTTTTTTGTATGAATGCAAATCATTTTTTGAATCGCAGAGATCGAAAAGGTAAAAAAAAAAGATGTTTTTGGATATTTATGTAAAAAATAAATACAAATTGGAGTATATAAGAACTTATATTCCAAGCATAAAGACTTGAAGAAAAGAAATATTTTTTAATAATGCATGAATAAAATATTTGGAAGTATCTCATTCCGGAAATGTACAGTATCAAATCATTAAAATTAAAAATTTTTGAGTACGCGTTTCCAATATTTTGATCTAGTAATTTTACACTTTAACCTTTGTGATTCTCAAAAATTTAACTTTCGAAGTCATACATCGCCAGTTCATCAGATATTTAATGAAGGGTAAACGTCAAAAATAGTAAAATCAAAAACTTTCAATCGTATTATTTTTTGATATTTTAGAGAAAAAACTTTTGTTTCCTTTACACTCTAATTTTGACTATTCGATATAAAATCTGTATCTGTCACAGTGGCGGATTTACGGGGTGGGGGGGGGGGTTCGGGTTCAAACCCCTCCCCCCGTAGGGTCGGTAATACTTTTTTTTTCTATGTGAAAAGACGATGTCACTGGTAAAGATAAACCCTTTGAACAGTCAACACCCCCCCCCCCCCCGCCCACGATATTAAGGTTCTAGATCCGCCACTGATCTGTCTGTAAAAATTCAATAACATTTTCAAGTTTGGAACCTTGATTAAATTCTCTCGATTAAGGCGTGTATATTTATGATTAGTCAGATCTATTTTTTCAAACAGTCAATAATTTAATTGAAATTTGGGGAAAAGTTCCATATCTTCCAACTCAACATTTTATTTAAGAAAAAAATCCCGATAAAAGTCTCGGATCCTTCATCGGAAAAACGCACAATCAGATGGATGATTTTGTAAAATTAACTTGAAAATCTAATGATTTACATAAAATCTAAAGAACACTGTATCGAAGAACATCTCGTTCTAAAAATTTATGTAGAAATCCATGGAAATATG
The DNA here is from genome assembly GCA_028476575.1 of Platygaster robiniae. Lineage (NCBI taxonomy): Eukaryota > Metazoa > Arthropoda > Insecta > Hymenoptera > Platygastridae > Platygaster > Platygaster robiniae. The sequence continues at coordinate 31,728,489 of CM052019.1, forward strand.
TAAAATTATTCTTATTTTCTTAATATTTAAAAAATATATAGAAAACTGAAAGCGAGCATTCTTCAAAACACTAGACATCCGTTGTAAAAAATCGTTTCAAATATGAAGAATCTATGCAACTTTTGAAGTTACAAGCATTGAATTTATGAAATGTAGATAAGCGATCTATTAAAATATGAGAAAAAAAAAAATTTTAGTAAATACAACCAAATTGCATAAATGTTGAAAAATATGAAGACCAAAAAGAATGAGAATCTTTAAATAACTGGAATTCAACATAGATATCAATTCTCAAAAATTTATAAAAACGATAAAAATATATAAAACTTGAAAAGTTTTAAGATCTAGTTGTAAAAATTTTTACAAGAGTTGATCGCAGTACAAAAAATTAAATAGATTGAAGAATACTAAGAAAATACATAATTTAGCAAAAAAAAAACTTGGAAATCTGCGAATTACTTGAAATCTTCAAAAGTACGTACTGTTATACTGTTAATTTTTGAAAGAATACAATATGATCTGAATATTTCGGAAATCTGGGAATTACTTTGTATCTATGAATTAAGATGCAGTTTAATTGTGAAGAATTCATTGGAATACTATATATCTGTAAAATTTCAGTTTCTGTAGTATCAAATTTGATAAATCAATATTAAAACTTTGGAAAATACCCGATACCTCCAAAGAACCTAGAAAACCGTTATTTATGTTCATGATACTGAAAAATAATAAAAATACAAAAAAAAAGAAGTTGAAAATTAATTGAAAACTCATTGTTCGTAATATCGTTTTCGCAAATCACTATAAAACTACAAAATATTTCCAAAACTTTGAATCCTAAATTATCAAACTCATAATATCTACGTAAAAATCTATAAAAGTGCCAGGAAATTTTTCGAACAGTGAAAATATTAGAAAATTCGATGATAATAAAAGTATTTAAAATCCATGAAATACCACAGTTACCCTGAGAAATACTGTTTCTTAGAAAACTCTTGAAAATACTGAAAATCTCACAATTTGCGAATTTTAGAGATGATCAAATTTCAAAAAACCATATGACAATTCACAGGAATGCTGAAAATAAATAAAAAAACCAAAGAAACTAAAATATCCTTTATAATTTTATAAACAAGGAGACCGGGGCGTTCCGGACACTGGGGCATTTCGGACACCAACGATTATTGTGAAACCTAACAGTCGCAAAAATCTGAAAAAATTAAAGCGATTGCTCCTATGGAATCTAATTTTACTTATAAAATATTGAGGCCACCAGTTTTTATTATTTCTACGTTTCTCGCAGCAAGCACATTTCCGAATGTTTTCGTTTAACCGTTTGATAGTGGGAAAAGTTGGTGCTTTAAATAACGTACGTTGCAGTAATAATTGTCAAGGTAACTTTTTATCACAGAGTGAAGGGCGATGAACAATAAAATACCAGCTTTCTTTTATGAAAACCATGTTTTTTATGTGTTTGACACTAAATTTATTACAAATGACCCAGGGACATTTTGAACACTATGATGTTTGGGTGAATCCGACCCTTACAAATGCTTACATAGTCATTAAATGACCAAATTGTGAACTGGAGAAGTATGAGAATATTAATTTTATTGAATTTCGGTAGTTAAAAACTTGAAATTTTTAATGAAAATGACAAAAAAAGGACTAATTTTGTTATCCATAAATATTTTTATCTCAACGTGAAAAATAAGAAATAGAACTTGCTGTGATTGTTCATATTTTAAATCAACTTTGCACGACAATTGTATGCTCAATAAATAATGAATTATATAATAATAAGCTCAAAGCTAGATAATTTTGGTTTTGGATGGTGTCCGATTTGCGCCGGGATTATCAAGATATCGAAATATGGAACTTTTCAATACACATTGAATGAAGATAAAAATAATAAACAGTAACAAACGAATGCATACATACTTTGCAGCCTAGGGTTAAGCCTTCGAATATTAACAATATACTTGATGAAAAAATGAATTTTTAGTATTGCAAAATGTAAACAAAAAAATATGTATGGAATGCCTAGGTTTCTCCTAATAATTACGAAACATGTTAAAAATACTTGCACTCTATCAAATACCTTAAAAATGAAAACGATAATATGGAATACCTTAAATGTATACTGATATAGTTGTTTCAAACATTCATAAAAATATTAAAAAACTATTGAACAATAAACCCTAGAGCATCCGGAATTCCGGAAATCAATGTAGGAAATTTATGCTGATTCGAGAAAATACTTTTGATTGTAAACCTAAAAAAAAAAAAAGTACTGAGAAACGTTAGAGATGAGATATTCTGATATAATATTTAAAAAAGTAAAAGCTTGAGCTTGCAAATAGATTTCCTGTACCTTATGATTCTGGAATAAATATTCATCGATGAATCGAAATAAATATACATTGACTTTTCAAAATTCGAGTTGGCCTCTCCATGTAAAATTTCGTTGCAATGCTCTTGCGGATGATGAATGAATCCTACCCCAGCGGAGCGCGCATCATGGATAACACAATCTAATCCGAACGATTATAATCAGCGTAACGACATTTGTTATAAACAACGGTAACGCACGAAAATAACGGGCCACGGTGAAAAATAAAAATTCCGACATGGGTCTGTGCTCCGCGAATTCCATTACCGTCTTTTTGCTTCAATTTGTCGTGAAGAAGCGGCTTACTCGAGCGTGTAATCCTCGATCGCCTTCGATTACACGGGGAAAAATCGGCGAACGGACTCACCGTGAAAAATCCGGCTACGAGAATCCTCCACATGTTGGACCTTTTTTCCATGGGGGCGGCGGAGTATTTTTCGGGGTCGGTCGGGGGTGCACACGGTGTGGTCGGCGGCGGTCGGCGGCGTCACAGAACAAGGTCGCAGAACGCACAGAGCACTGTGTTCCCGGGCAGATGCAATTTTGACGAGCCTCGAGGATGAACTGAACTGAATCCAACCGGCCAGAGAATAGGTTTCTCCCCCGTAGACCTGCCCCAAGAGGCGGGAGAGAAAGAAGCCGGGGAAACCAAAGCACCAGAGAATCACCGGTACTGTTAATTCATGCCCCGTGCCTCCGCTAACGACCATCGTCATCCTTGCAAGGAACGACTGCCGTGAAGCTATTTTATGCATTTAGCCCATTTTGTGCGTTATATAATAAGCCAGATAACCGGTGATGATGTTGCGCGAGGGGCTCAACAACCAAGGAAGGAAAGGAAAATTGAATCGACGCGAGTCGAGCCATTTTTGATGTCTCCTCTGTGTTTTTTCCTTTTACTTCGATTATTCGAGAGGCGAAGATTATTGCTCGGGTGAGATTTTTTTGCGATTGCGGCAATAAAGCTTTTGGCGTTTGAGAAAATTACGTGGCCCAGGGGAGGGAGAGTGCTCCGATTAATTTCTATGATTTCTTGGATGAGCATAATTGCGATTTCGTATCGCGAGTAGAATAAATATGAGTTGAGGGTTATCATAAATATTATTATTGAGGATAGGCGATACGTATGAATGTATCGGAATTTCTTTCCGATGTATCAGGATTTTCATTTTAATAAATTAATTGAACGGTAATTGTTATATTGATATTTTCGTTGCGATATTAAATGATATCGCAAGATTTTTGTGAGAAAAAAAATGAGTAGAAAATTTTCGTTTTGACTTTTTATTTCAAGTCACTTAAACATTCAGCATTCCGGTCAGTGATTTCTCCCAACATCAATTTCATTCTTCTATTAAAAATTTTTTAATCTTGAAAATATTATACTTATACATATAGCCTATATAGAAGACAGTCTGTGGTAGTCAATTTCAAAAATTTAATTGCAGAAATATTTGTCTGGAACCTTGAAATTAGAACACTTCTATAATTTTGTTATTTTCTGCCTTTGTTTTTAGCTCTTATTTAGTCGTGAACCTAATGAAAAAATTTTCATAAAAAATGAATTAATTTTAAAAACCTAGAGATTTAATCTCGATCTAGTGGAAATTAGTGAGGTGTATTTTTCACATTTGAAATAAGTCTGAGTGACTAATTTATAACCTTAACATGCATTCTGCATTGTTTAATTGTTTAGTTATTGAATCAAAATTTGAAATTTTCCATCTTTTTACAAATTTCTCGATCTAGATTTCAATTCAAAAATCGTAACATCAGAAATTCTCTTTATTGCAATCATATCATTTTGAATACAAGTTTGCGGATTAATTCATTTTGAAGAAAATTAAATTTAAAAAAAATCCTCACAAAGCAATTCTACAATCTCTATGTCTGAACAAGGTTAATTTTTTTTTTTTTTTTTATTCATTACGACAATGACAAATTCCCGTGGATTGCGGAAAATCTTAATAGAAAAAATATTTTTCTGTGGTTCGAAACTCTGTGATTCAATAGCGTTCCGCTTCTCATTATGTACTCGTATTTCAGAGCAGAAATTTGTATACTTCTCATAATCCTGAAGTTTCGATATTTTAGGATTTTTGAAAATAGCCAGATTTTTCGAAATTCCTGAAATTTTCTGAATTCCCGAATTTTTGGGATTCCCGACATTTTCGGGATTCCCGGAAAACTCGGGATCCCGTCCCGACCCGACGCAAAATTTCCCGACTTATCCCGACCCCCGAAATACTCAACCCCGCACACCACTAATACTTTGACACGAAAAATTAAATTATTCTTAAATCATTATATGTGATTTTTATCACATTGCTGAGAAAACAGCATGGAACGGAAAAAGGACGCAGGGAGCACACAAGGAGGACGGAGTTCCGTCCCCGGGCCTTTGCCAGGGTCTCAGATACCTCGACTTCGACGAAGACTTGCGAAAACTGATTATTCGTGAAGATTTTGTAGGATTTGTACAAATTTACAACCGGATTTCTTAAAAATAACTGAAGCCCTCCAGAAAAGTTGTAAAAAGTTGAACCTTGAAATAGAAAAATGAGGCTCGCGATGCAAGAACCTGTCGAGCGCTCGAGAACAGGTAAAAGTATTGTCCACTGTGCAAACCGAGGTAAAAAAAAATTTCAGAGAAACGCTAAACAAAAAATACTGTCATGTTCAGCTCGAAGAGGCGCATCTTTTTTGTGATTCACATTTTTTCCTGTCCATTTTTCCATAAGTTAAAAAATAAACAATGTGTTTTTTTACAGTTTCGAAAATCAATGCCGTTCGAAACTAAACTTGCTGAAACTCATCCAAAACTCCACCGATTTCGTCGAAATTTTTTTTGCCGGCATTCTATGAAGCTATTCTTACCACCAGAGTCAATGATATCCGAAAAATGTTTAACTTTTATTGTAAATAATTGATTTGTTAGCAGCGGCTGAAAATAATTCAACTTTTTTTCGACACGCGAGGAAGTTTTTTGCTATTGAAGTTGAAAAAAACTTCCAGTGAAGAAGTTGATAGGGACCCTTTAAAGAAGTTTTTGGAAAAAAAATTATATTGATTGGAGCAATAGTTGATGTTATATCGACGTTTCACTGGCAGCGCGGAACGCATTTCGACGCGCGCGCTTAACGAAATCGCTCACGCGTCTGTTTTTCTCATGCCCGTGTATGAAAAAAATAACTTATTATCCATGAAATTGAACGATGGGTGCTCGAAAAAATAATTTTTAACACTGCAAATGCATTTATTGGTAAGTTTCATTAATCAGGGTGTCATTGAAACTTGTCTCTTTCCACTCATAATCTCAGACACATTACAACTTCTGACATTAGCAAATTCGAATCAGAAGTTGGTGAATTGGCAAAAATCATATCTTTTTTTTATTCAAGAGGCTCTAGTGACACGTATCAAACAAAAAAGCTGATTCGAAATATATAGTTTTTTAATAATATTTAAATACAAACGAAAAGCCATGTTTTCCATTATTCGGAATAAAAAAAGTTGAGGAAAGTTTGGATTGAAAAAAAAAACCAGGATCGACAAAGTTGTCCATTAGGATTGAAGGAAACTTTTTGGAAATTTTACGAAGATTGTTTATAAAATAATAACAAACCAAGAAAAGCAAGGGCTGAGAAAGGCTAAACCATTTTATCTTCAATGATGATGTATAAAAGAATTCTGTGTCGTTAATCGTAAAAATTATTACCATGTTAATAACTGCAAAAATATCGGCAAAATATTTTCAGAAATTATCTAATGTGCGGTAATGAAAATCGCTGGACTTTAAAAAATAATCGAGATTCCCGACATTCTGAACACAATAATTTGTATGATCTGTACTTTGATATTGAAGTTAGTTTATTTGTTAGTAATTGTTTCAAAACGCTTCGTTGAACCTGATAATTTCAAGAACTTATAACTTGTTGACGTGTATATGAATGAACTTTTCGCAAAACGCTAGTAACTCAGCGTTTTTTCTGCAAAAAGTGAAAAATAAATATTTTTTAATTATCAAACTACCTTGAAAAAGATATTTATATATTTTGAACATTCTCAAAGAGCAATAAAAATTACGTTGCGAAAACTCTGCTGTAGTCAAAAATAATTTACCACACTTATTTCGCACGCTTCAACGGCTTAGAAACGCGACGCGGCCTTATAAACATATTGTCGATAATTCGGTATCGATGAAACAATCTTCGTAAAAATTCCCAAAAAGTTTCCTTCAATCCTACTGGACAACTACGTCGATCCTAGTTTTTTTTTTTGAATCCAAACTTTCCTCAACTTTTTTTATTCCGAATAACGAAAAACATGGCTTTTCGTTTGTATTCAATTATTATTTAATAACTATGTATTTTGAATCAGCTTTTTTGTTTGATACGTGTCACCAGAGTCTCTTGAATAAAAAAAAGATATGATTTTTGCCAATTCACCAACTTCTGATTCGAATTTGCTAATGTCAGAAGTTGTAATGTGTCTGAGATTATGAGTGAAAAGAGACAAGTTTCAATGACACCCTGATTAATGAAACTTACCAATAAATGCATTTGCAGTGTTAAAAATTATTTTTTCGAGCACCCATCGTTCAATTTCATGGATAATAAGTTATTTTTTTCATACACGGGCATGAGAAAAACAGACGCGTGAGCGATTTCGTTAAGCGCGCGCGTCGAAATGCGTTCCGCGCTGCCAGTGAAACGTCGATATAACATCAACTATTGCTCCAATCAATATAATTTTTTTTCCAAAAACTTCTTTAAAGGGTCCCTATCAACTTCTTCACTGGAAGTTTTTTTCAACTTCGATAGCAAAAAACTTCCTCGCGTGTCGAAAAAAAGTTGAATTATTTTCAGCCGCTGCTAACAAATCAATTATTTACAATAAAAGTTAAACATTTTTCGGATATCATTGACTCTGGTGGTAAGAATAGCTTCATAGAATGCCGGCAAAAAAAATTTCGACGAAATCGGTGGAGTTTTGGATGAGTTTCAGCAAGTTTAGTTTCGAACGGCATTGATTTTCGAAACTGTAAAAAAACACATTGTTTATTTTTTAACTTATGGAAAAATGGACAGGAAAAAATGTGAATCACAAAAAAGATGCGCCTCTTCGAGCTGAACATGACAGTATTTTTTGTTTAGCGTTTCTCTGAAATTTTTTTTTACCTCAGTTTGCACAGTGGACGATACTTTTACCCGTTTTCGAGCGCTCGACAGGTTCTTGCATCAGGAGCCTCAAATGCAGATCAGTGTTACGATGGAACACATAACATGTCTGGAGATGTCAGTGGCGTCCAGGCGAGAATGAAGAATCTGTACCCATTGATGATGTACGTTCATTGTTTATAGCCATCGTTTGAACCTCACATTGTCAAATGCCATGGCAGTCCCACCTGTTCGTAATTGTATTGAGATTGTGAACGACATCGTGAACTTATTTAGAAACCACGCGTATACGACAAAAATTCTTCTAGATCTCATCCAAGAACATGCTCCAGAGAGCAAATAGAAGAGGCTACTCGTCTTTGCGGAACAAGATTTATCGAACGACATGACAGCATACTATCTTTCATAGAACTTTTCCAAATCATCCACATAGGATTAGAAAAAATTTCAGAAAAATCTTGGACTATTTCGAAAACTGTGGCCTGCTTACTTGCAGCAGTTCAGAAAAGCGAGTTCCTCGTCAGTCTCTTGGTTTGCAACAAAATTTTCAGCTTCACGCTTTGTTTGTCAGTACAACTGCAAAAAAAGTCATGTGATTTGGCATCAGCAGTTGAGAATGTTCCCGAAATCGTGAATATGCTTCAAGAAACACGAACAACTGCAGCAGTATCGTTCAACAAAATTTTTATAGCAACTGAAAAACTTGTAAAAGCCACACTCAATATGTAGCTCAAAGTTCCGAGAATCACGTAGAAGCAAATAACTCGTTCCAATTATCAAACAGACTCTGTTGAATCGTACTTTCGGTCTGCTGTTTTTATTCCTTGTCTCGCACTGCAAGCAGAAAATTATTGAAGGACACAAAATAGAATTCAAACGCACAGCATTGCAATACTTTGTGCGTGAGATTAAAGCGCCGACACCAAAAGTATTGGAACGCAGTAAGTTTAAATGCTATTTTGTTTTCTCTAACAATTTTCTGTTTGCTGTGCGATACGCTGATTCAGAATTAGTCTGAAAAATTTCTTAATGAGAACACGGGAATCTTATCGAGCTTACAGACACTTATCCCTGGATTTTCTACAATCGAAAAAGTAGATGACTTGCATCATCTTTCGCCATACTTTGATGATCGAGTTTCAGAATCCGCTGTAAAAGCAGAGTATAAATTTTGGTGTGAGAAATTATCGGGACTCGAGAAAGATGCCGGGGTCTTACAAGTATTAGATTTTAATGACACGAGCAGATTTCCAACAATCAAATATCTTTTAACAGTTTTATAAAACTCTTCCGGTCGCAAAGTCAAGTGTGGAAAGCATATCTGTAATAAGTTTTACATACATGGTTGAAAGGTCATTTTCGATACTGAAAAGAATCAAAACTTACTTATGTAACTCAACTGGCGATGAAAGAATCAGCGCGTTCGCCGTACTGTCAATTCATGGAAACTTGGGTGTCGATCCGAATGAGGTTTTAGAGATTATGGCAGCAAGGCAATCGCGAAATTGTAAATTTTGTCTACTAAAATTAACGCTTTTGTTTGACAGTTGATATGCATGTGCGTGATTGACGGTAAAAATTATAGTGAGGATGTTGATGATAATAATAAAGCAGTTTTTCACTAATGTGTCCAACTTTGATAACAAATATCCATACAAGACATTCCTCAACCACTACCGTCTTACCTATACCACCACCCATACCACCATAAAAATTTATAACTACATTTTGGGACCCCTTCGAAACAAATTTCTGGCTACGGGCCTGAGTGACGGTCCCAAAAAAAGCGTATCATTCGATGGAAGACGTGAGTTCCTCCAAAAATCCCAAAAACTTGATGTATATCGAGGTTCAATGAATGAATGAATTAAATAATTCTCTTAAAACGGTAATTATTTCAATTTAAAAAAAAATTATTATTCGCCGAAAAAGCTCACTTAAGAATTAAGCCCGAAATTAACTCTAAATAACGAAGTAAATTCGGTGCTGCGATTCGTTTGCGCGAAAATTGTGGTGCCCTTCAACTTGTGATTGATTGTTGAAAACTGCCTATCACTTACACGTGAAATTTCCAGTGGCTATTCTATAACATTATCCCCTTTTATTTCAATTAAAATGCAAAATATCCCTTTATATTTCCATATTATTCCATCAATTCCATATTAAATATGGAATTGATAATTTCCATAGTAAGTATATACATACAAAATTATCTGTATTATGGCAAAGACATAACGAATATCCACAGAAAAACAGGCGAAGCTATCAAACCAGACCGAATTCAATGAATGTTATCCAGGAATGATTTCCGACGAGCAACAAGATGCTAATGAGACTTTAGGCCTTATACTCGAGAAAATGGCTTCATCATGTCAGGAACGGTATTGGACTACTTTGAATGGTAATTTTTTAACCTACTTTCAAACATGGAAATAAGAACCAAAATTTAATGCAAGAAACGTGGTTCAAAATTTATCCTAAGAACAAACACAAATCCACTTTAATTACCAATATTTCAAACACCCTCACTCCAGGTGTTTGAAATATTGGTAATTTGAATTCCAACACTCCACCATTGAACGTAAAATAAAATTGTTTATTAAAATAAAAGCTAAGGTCAATAAGCCACGTATGATTTTATATTCGATCTTTGTAAAAAAATAGAAGCAGATAATTAATCATGTTATCTTTTCTTTGCAAAATATTTACAACTACATCATGAATACTTCTTAGGGTTTACCTTTCACTCCTTATCAAGCACGACTAACAGGATTAAAGGGCAGATGCAGCAGCAAATCTTTTTGAATAAAAAAAGAGCAATAATATGATAGTTTGACAGGATATTGAACATACAAAACTTGACAGGTAACTTTGTGTTGAATTAAAACCAGTTAAAAATACTTTATTTTATGACGAATATCGAGGCTTTTACCAAGTCATAAAGATTAATAAGGACAAAAATTGTGTAGTCATGATCAACGAAGATTAAATAAGTGAAAGATCAATTCAAAAGGCAATAGTTAAAAGGGCTCGTTGTCCAGGAATAATTTTTTCGAAAAATTCATGAATCAATCACTGTCAAATGAGTAGTAAAAGATCGATATTTTCACTAGCAGATGACTAAAATAGTAAAAGAGATAATAGTCGAAAAACGTTCATTACATTTCAACTTCTGAAAGATGATGAAGTAGATATTGAAATGATCTCAAGGCAACAGAAAAATCTCTATGGACAGAATAACTTAGATACACTGAAAATAGAAGGAATGAAAGAATATAGACTATGGATTTACTCGAAAATGTGTATTTCAAGTAAAAGTTGAAGATGAAAAAAATAATTATAGAAGAAAGATATCGAAAAAAGAAAAAAATCAGAATAATAAAACGAAACATATCCAAGCACTCAAATAATCTGAATTAAAAACAAGAATCAAAGAGAGAGAACGTGAACAAGAACACCAGTTTGATTATAAAGAAGAGAAATGATTTATCTGGCTATTTGAAAAGAAATGAGAATCTAAACTATTGTTAAGAATATTAATTACTCGATCAAAACATAGTACAGCTGTAAATTATTAATGGTAAAATGTTTTATAAGATACAAAAAATTAACATTATTATACTAGATTTTCCAAGAATATAGTAATTTTTACTATATGTATAGTACAAACTACTAGATTCTTTTTCTCAGTTCACCTTAGAATGATGCCTTAGGTTACGCAAACACTGTGAATCAAGATGGAACGTGATCAGGACGTGAAACGATAAAAATGCTGTTTTCCGAAAAATTCATTCAGAGACGAAAAGTTGAATGACTCTCGGATTCTGAAGCACAAATTTCTGGAAATCAACATTGCGATTCTCAAAAATACTAGGAACCCATAGAAATACTATAAAATCCTATTCAATTTCATAAACACAAAAAAGAAAAAAAATTTTTAAAGTATAAAAAGTCTAGGCAGATATTATCAATCAATAGAAAATCTATAAATTACCTCAAAATTTAAGTACCTTAAATCCTATGAGATCAAAGTCTAGATATATATGTAGAAATTGAAAAAAAATAACCAGAAAATTCTTTGAATTGTACGAGTACTGAATAAATATTAAATGTACTCGAAGTAAAAAAAACTGTTGTCTAAAACATCCATAAAAATGTAAAAAAACTTCAAGAAAGTAAAAAAGGTTGTTGGGAAAAACATGACAAAGTTATTTGACAAAAAATTTCGATATCCTACTGTCGGTTTTCAGGAAAACCAATTATTAATTTGCTTACGAGAATATCACAAGAGAGAAAAAGAAAGTCATAGTGTATTACATTATCGGACACGAATGTTGTTCTGATGATACCCGAGGGATATTCACTGTTCGCAGGATATTTGTTACAACTTTAACTCGGATTTATATTAGTCCCAGAGAAAAAAGTAACAAAAAGGCCCGGCAACCCGCCTATGTACTGCAACAACGTATTATATGTCTCATAAAAAGGATCCTTATCGACTGAATCCAGTACAATCTTGTTATCACTACCAACCCAATAATGAATGTCATAAGTATTTACTGTTTTATCAATATCGTATGAATGCGTCCATGAGAGACTCGAAAATACGTTCAAAAAATACGTAGCTGAGCTGTCCTAAGAAAGAAGCCAGAAGATTTCACTTCCAAAGTGTCACACGATATTCAAAGTATCAGTAGAAATTATTAAATGTATCATAAATAACACAAATAATACATGTTTTGCTTATCCATTAATTTTAAATACTCTTGCACAATTATCCAATATTCACTCAAAGTTCAGTGTCGACACCATAACGTTGAAGACAGTATAAACTAAACGAGGTTATAAAAAGCGAAACATTAAAAGAGTTAGATCAGGTTCGTTTATAACATATATGCACAATAATACACAGTATATAAAATGATAGTACACAATATGACATTGCATTATATTTCAATATTCCTTTTTTTCGACTTTCCCAGTCAAGAGATCATTAAATCATTATCACATTTATGCGAGAAAAAATTTGTCTGAAGCCGGGATCCGAACTTGAGACTTATGTTTTACGTGTCAAGTGCTCATTCATGTGAGCTACTTCTGGATTAATCCAATGAAAAAATCGGGTTGTCGGGCCTTTTTTTTAATATCCCTCGGGTATCATCTGGACAACATTCGTGTCTGATAATGTAATACACTATGACTTTCTTTTTCTCTCTTGTGATATTCTCGTAAGCAAATTAATAATTGGTTTTCCTGAAAACCGACTGTGGGATATCGATATTTTTTGTCAAATAACTTTGTCATGTTTTACCCGAGAACCCGTTTTACTTTTTTGAAGTTTTTTTTTATGGGGATATCAATACTTTTTGTAGTATTGTCGAATTTTCTGCTATTTATAATTAACTATAATCTTTTAATTATTAAATGAATACTCAAATTGACGCATAAAAAAACTTTATCTATTGAAGAATTTCGATAATAATTTATAGCAAGACTTTTCACACATTACGTTGAAATTCTTCAATTGAATTTCGATTCAATTTTAATTTTTAATTACGTTGAAATTTTTACATTAAAATCTGTTTCATATAATAACCGTCTACATTTTAGTAACAGTAAATTTAATTTACAAAATCAAATAATGATTTTCTTGGTTTTCTACAACTTGATTTCAATTTTTTTTTCAATTTCAATTATACAGTGTGTAGCTCTTGAAAGTTTTTATGGAGAAACCGCGTAAGCGATCCTTATGCGTTACTGAAAGCCGTAAGGCCGAGATTAGCAAGGTCAACTCGAAAAATGCTTACTCAATAGGCTTTCCGGCTTCTTTTCAAAGGTGCCGGTTTTCTCGATAATTTTTCAGGCGAATTCAATATGAGTTTACCGAACTTTCGTCATGAATACTTTCTTCATGTCCAAAATCAGGATTCGTTGTTTCTGAAATTCTTGATTTCAGGTGATTGCGGAAAATCGTTATAAATCTTTTAGATTTATGGATGAAAGGAATCCTGTAAAATTAGAAAAATTATTGGAAGGCAGGAAATATCGATAAACTGAGGAAAATTGTGGAGAATAATTTATACATAAGAAACCTCCGTCAATTATGTAAAATCGTAATTTACATTGAGTTATGACTAAGAACTATGAAATTTTAGTTTATCACGGAAAATTACAGTTTTTCTGAAAAGAGAAAGTTCTTCTGAAAAAGAATTATGAAAGTGAAGGACGAAGCATTTCGTAATTTTCATGTTTATAATATATTGAGTAAGCATTTTTCGAGTTGACTTATTTGCTAATCTCTGCCTTACGGCTTTCAGTATAACGCATAAGGACCGCTTACGCGGTTTCTCCATAAACACTTTCAAGAGCTACACACTGTATTTCATTACAAAATCAAATGATGATTTTATTTGTTTTTTCCAACTTGATTTCAATTTTTGAAAAATTAAATTCTATTCAATTTATATTTTTATTTAAATATAATTTTAATTTTTTATGACTTTGAAATTTTTGCATCGAAATCTGTTTCATAATATATAACAACCGTACAAATTCTAGTAACAGTAAATTTAATTTACAAAATCAAATTATAATTTTCTACGTTTTTTCCAACTTGATTTCGATTTTTTTTAAATTTCAATTATATTTTATAACAAAATCAAAAACTGATTTTATCTGTTTTTTCCAACTCGATTTCAATTTTTTTTTAAGTAGTAAATGTTGCTGTTTGCATATAAGTGTTTCTAACGACTGGAACAAAAAATGTAGAAAAAATGATTTTCATTCTGTTAAAAAATCACAACGAAATTCAGGAAAACATAAATTACACATATTTCTAAGATTTACAAAATTTGCAGAACTAATATTAAAAACATGAATAAAAATTCAAATTTATCTTCCATGTTTCTGCACCGGTATTTGTCATTTGATTGGCTTTTTCATAATATATATATTATATCTATACATTTTCATCCACCTTGAGCAAACATTTTCCCTAAACCTTTCATGTTCTGCACAAGTATTGCTATTTGATCATAGTAAAATATATTTCCCATCCACCTTGAGCAAAAAATAATAGATCGCGTGATATGATAATCAACAAGAATCAAAATAGAATGAAATTGTCAAAACAAACGAAAGCGAGGTGGCAAGGTGTGGCACGGCCACTGCGCACTAGTGGCGCCAGTTCCTTGCAGTGGTAGTTTTTGGAAAGTCAGAAATCGCATGGTCAGGGGGGTGAAGCAGAGGGGAAAGCGACTGAATTTTCGTGAAGGCCGAAAGAGACCGGGAGCGAAAAAGCGCAGGCGCGCGCGAACATGGTCGTAAGTGATTGGTCAATTCGGTTGTAGCGCGCATTGCCATTAGTGGAACGCGTGTATTTGCCGCCATGCCTCTGATTTTTACAGAAAAGAATAGCGGTCGAATCTTGTCGTCATATTTTACCCGATACGATACATAGGGATATCGATATATTTTTTTTGATGAATCAATATTGAATGTCGGATCAGTCGGATGATTCTATTATTTCGGATGAGCTGCCCTCTTGGACTACCATTTACGTTCGCTCACGTTCCGAACGTAAGTGAACGTGAGTGAACGTAAGTGAACGTAGATCGAGTTTTTCATTAATTGTTTGTCAAAAAATGAAGAAAACAATTATGTAATCAGTAATTTGGGATCGCTTTGTAACTAAATCATGCGAAAAATATTGAAAAATACCTTACAATTGAAAAAAAATTTTTTTGTCCGTATCAGTACGTATATTGATATATATATCAATACATGTATTAACACGGACAAAAAAAACGTTGTTTTTATTTTAAGGTATTTTTCAATATTTTTTTGCATGATTTAGTTACAGAGCGACCCAAAATTACTGATTACATAATTTTCCTCTTCATTTTTTGACTAACAATTAATGAAAAACTCGATATACGTTCACTGACGTTCGGAACGTGAGTGAACGTAAATGGCAGGCCAAGAGGGTGATCTTAATATTTTTTTCCGATACCCACCCACACTTTTTCAATGTACACTCGCTCCTCGCAAGAGCAAGCTTCGCAGGAACGAGCCCTGAATCGAAAGAGCGCGTGGAAATGAAGAGAACAAGAATCCCTTACTCCCGCCCACGCCACGGCTTGCGGCGATGGGGCGAGAACTTGCTCTCCCTCGCGTCCCGCAACCGCAAGCTATGCACAAAATAATCTTGCAGAACTACCAGTTCCAAACTAGCAAATAAAACGACCTCCTTTGGAAGGGGTAAAATTACCGACTTGTTGTGATTCTACAACGGAGTAGCAGAACAACTAGGACCTAGTAAAAGTACTAGGAACTAATAAGAGTACTATAAACTAATAAAATGACTAGAAATTCGCAATAGTACTAGAAACTATTTCAAGTACTAAGAAATTTGAGGTTAGCTTTTATGGGGTGAATAGGATTATACAATAACAACATAATAAAAATGAATTTAATATAAACCGCTCTACACGTCAAACAAGAAAATATTGGCTTGTATTCATTGATTAGATCTCCCAATACCACCCAATACAATTTCTGACTGATTTGTATTGATACGTCTTGGGCGTCAGACACTATCAATACTTTTTTGAGCAATGATTCCGCGCGTCATTAAGCGACCACGTCACTATATACTATTTTCCTGTTTTCATTATACTCAGGCATCTGAATGTTTCTCAGAAGTATTGATATTCACATGCAGTGAATGTTAGCTAGAGTTATTGGATAAAATTACATTCACATCGTATGAATACCAATACTCCTGAGAAGCATTCAAATGTCTGATTAGAATGAAAACAGGGAAATAGTATACAGTAACAAGGTTTCTCAGTGACGCTCGGAAACATTGATCAAAAAAGTATTGATAGCGTCTGACGCCAAATACGAATCAATAAGAATCAGTCAGAAATTGTATTGGATGGTATTGGGAGAACTAATCAGTGAATACAAGCCAATATTTTCTTGTTTTACGTGTATTCGTCACAAACTGAACAAGAGAATATATAATATTTTCTTCGCACGAGACACTGCAGGACTCGATAAAAATGCAGCAACATACGCCATGGTACAAGACGCCAAAGACGCAACAGGACGCTAAGTCCAACTTGCACTTTGACGATTTCATTGCATTACTATGATTCGGTGATACTTTAACCACGGCTGCAGCGATTCTAATACTTTGGTAACATTCTTACGTCAATGTAGCAAATTTACTAGCGGTCTTAATTCTACCCCTTCCGAAGGAGGTCGTTTTACTTGCTACATTGAAAGGTGTACTATTACGCATGTTTAGTGCACTTACTAGGCGCTTGTAAAACTACTTTATCCGGTGATGTTCATTTACTACATGCTGGTAAATTCGTACTACTTTCTAGTACATTGTTGAATATACTGTAAGTAATAACACCTCTACTACACCCTAGTATTTCTGCAAGATTTTTTTTACGGTGTGGGTTTTCTTATAGTCCGACGCGTTCGACTGTCTTGGACTGCCTGGCTCCGACTGACTCTCGCGAATATCGCTTTGCGCAGTCCATTCGAGAGTGGGAGCCCCTCGCGTGTTCGTTCATTTCATTTTCTCGGTCCTGAGCAGCTCGCTCCTGTGAGGAACGAGTGTATGTAAGTTATTGAATATCTAAATCATTAAGTAAATTATTGTTAAGTAGAATTAATTAAAAAGGCAATAACGTTGATGTTCTCAATCATGTTGAGTTTGCCGTTGTAGGAAAAAAATATTTCAAAAAACCTGCTCTTAACAACTATAGTTTACTTAGAGCCAGTGTTATTACTGAAACCCAACTTAAAAAAATTAGAGGCTTGCATTCGTAAGTCATACAACAATAAACATTTGAAAATTCTATGGACGGCGCAACCGGCAAGGGAAGGGGGGGGGGGCGTGGAAGCAACTGTCCCCTGTGTGATCAATAAAAATTTTGAGAAAAAAAATCGAATTGGGCTTCGAGTGATCATTTGGAATCATTCGCATATTTAAATTGATAGTATTGGAGTTAAGAATAACAATTAAATTAATGAACCTCCCCAACTGAAAATTACTCTGACGATTTTGTCAAGTATCTTATTATTTAAGACAGTAAAATATTTCAGTAAATATTTTCTGTCTTATACTTCAGTGTTTGATTAAAATTGAACGATCCAGTGGTTGGAACTCAATCACTGAATTCGAATAGTTACTTTTTGGTTAAGAAAAACTGATGGTATGATAGAATAAGTTCAAAAAGACCCATACGTATGCCCGGAACGCGGAGTGAGATCGAGATAAAAGATCCGTAGTCGCGCAATGTTCAATAAGAGAGAAGTGGAGCGCGATGGCAGGGTTCAATTTGGCAAAGACAACCTTCCAAAGTTATTCGATCGGAACGCGTTTCGCGCTCTTGGAGCACGGACCACGCGGTGGTCGCGCGTCGTCGACTCGTAACTGCATATGAATCTCAAGCGCGGCATTGACCCACAATTTTATTGTGCATCGCGGAAAAGTCAGTAACCGCTCAAACGGCAGATGCACGCCCGCAAATGCCCATGCAAACGTCCGGCCGTAAAATCGGCCTTGTACGTAATAATGCATTATCAACAGCGTACATTTAGAGGAGAATCCTAGTGATTTTGAACCTTATAAAAACCTTATAAGAAAAAGTAATTTTTATAAAAATTCAATTTCTTATAAGGTGACCTTATAAAAACCTTGTAAAAACCTTGTAAAAACCTTATAAAAACCTTATAAGAAATTTAAATTTCTTATAAGAATGTATGTAATAAAACTTGATAAAAAAAAACCTTATGAAATTTTTTCGACTTATTCTTTGTAAAAAATTTAAGTTTCTTATAAGGTTTTTATAAGGTCACCTTATAAGAAATTGAATTCTTATAAAAAATTACTTTTTCTTATAAAGTTTTTATAAGGTTCAAAATCATCAGGGAAAAGGGCCCGAATTGTGGCATTCCCCGGTATTTAGGAATGGGCGATGAGCATCAAGATACCGGAATATCAATATTTTTTTCCGATGTATCAGACTTTTTACATCGATTTTAAACGATATTAAGCGTATATAGGCATTCAATATAATGATTTGTTCTAACATTAATTTCATTCTTCTTTTTAAAATTTTTACACCTTCACGATTTGATAGTTGTTAGTTTCAAAAATATAATTGAAAAAATATTAAGATTCTATGACAATATTCTCATGATTTTCTTATCAATTTTTTGTACCTGAAAAAAATGATAGAGATTCATTTGATACACATAAATGGCTGTAATAATTTATGGAAAATCTATCAAGTGCTAGGAATTGATAGAGTAAATGGTTTATGAACAAATTATGAATACGTACCAACGATCTATGAAACTTTAGATCGCAGAGCATGAAATTCTATAGAAGCATTGAAGAAATTCATGAAAATCTTTGAAAAATCCTACGATATTCAATCAAGTCAAACGAATACTAAAAAAAACCAAAAATCAAAAAGATACGTAAATTGCAGAAAATATAAAAGCCAAAAATTATAAATTAAGGGGAGAAGTACCTTTCAATGCTTTAAAAAATTGAGTGTTTTTAAAAATTTTTTTATCGATAGGTTTATTGTTTGAGAATATCGTGTAAAAGTTTTAAGAGCCCATTGTCAAAATTGTAGGACATATGCCGCCTGGAAGCGGCTCGGGCCGAGCCGGCTAAGAATCAGCGATCTCTGCTTTGCGGTAGGTATGTATACGGATTTTTTCACTTTTCTCGAATTTGAAGTGATAAATACGACGCAGCAAAAAAATTTGCTCTTAGAACCTGTTGGAGCCGATTCAAATCGCATTTCGGGAAGTTTCTATTTTCATTACCGCAAACTTTAAACAACGTTTCTCGAAACCATGTTTTTCAAAATTGTGTGAGTGATTACAAAAAATCATAGGTGGCAAAGAATATCTGTGCCGTTACGTAGAACTACGTATTTCAATGAAAAGTCTGATTCTAAAACAACCGATATTCAAAGTACAGAATATCCTTGCTTTTTAAAGGAATGCAAATCATATTGTCAAGTATTGCTCTTGAAAACATTCTTGCAATGTTTCATGAAAGCCAGCCAGCATCACTTACACAAATTACGTCGTCATCTGCGACTAATATTTAATTTCTACTTTTGTGAAAAATGTTTATTCTTAACCTCAGACATTTGTCTGAATAAATATAATAATAATTTGAAAAGAAGTGTGTTCATTTCCCTATAAACAAATAGCAAAAAATACCTCTTTTTTCGGCCCCTAAACGTACTTCCCACCTGAAATACTTATATAACTCGCAAACAAGAGATAACTTATCAAAAAAGATTATCTAGTGATGTTTCCAGGGTAATATAAAATTGGTTTATGATAACGAGCACTGCTCCCATTGCGCAAAATTAAATTTTGTCTCAAAAATAATTATTTATTTCTATAGTGCATATATAGGTTCAAACACTGATTAAAATAAAATTTTTTCTACTATCTATGGTTGTGTTGGTGCTTTTTTTTATCAAAAGTATTGAAGTTATACTAGTTATGAAATGTTGAAAGTACGTTCTGAACTTGGAATCACAAAAATTCCCACCGGTTCCGTAACAAGTCCACGTGCACCACTGTACTAAAAAATTTACAACTCCTACAATTTTTAAGGTATCATCAAAGTTTAACTACCAAAATTCACGTAGACTTTGGGGTTATGATTGATAATTTTCAAGAAATTTTCGAAGATAGGGTACTTTGAACAAATTCAATTCTGTCACGAAGATGTTTGTCACTCTATCCATTGTTGAGGCTATGTTTCTATAAAAAATTATTTTCTCAAATGTCGTTATTACAGACATCACGATGAATTTTCTCAGAATTTTAAGACTGTTTACGAATATGATATTTGAAAACATTTGAAACATTACGCGAATTTTAAACATTTGTAAAATCCGTAGGAATGGTCCGAAAATTTTAAAACTTTACAGTTAATCATCATTCAGGCTCCTCTGTCGATATTCTAAATTTCAAGGAATACCAGAGACATGACCCGTTGGTCGCGGCAAATCTAACATGGAACGCCCCCTATACAAAATTTGGAAAACAATACAACTCTTCTTCTTATACAGCATCCGATTCTTGAAATCTGTACATACATCAAGAAAAATATTGTAAAATCCTTTTAATAGTAAAAGTATCTCAAAATTATGCAAAATATATGTATAAAGTTTTTGAAGCCTATGATGTTCCCTGATGGATACATTTAAGGAATCGAAATATTTTAAATTTTAATTACAATGAAATCGTATCCTAAAATCTGAAGTCGTATCTTTACAAAAAAATTGCTCGATTAAACGAACTTACCTAATTGAAGTTCGATCGTAATTATGCTAATATCTCGTCCAGATGGGATTATTTGCAGTAGTGCGCCCTGTGCGCGCGTTCGCAAGAGATTTTAAATCATCTTAAAAAACAAAACACTCTCATGCCATCCTAACTGGAGAAATGTTGCCAAGGGAACGTCATATTTTAAAGCTTCAGGGACCGGATCGTACAAAAATTCCCTCAAGGGGTGGGTAAAATAAAGGATGCGATTGGAGCCTTTTCTTTTTTGGGGGGGGGGGCTATCCTATCCGGACAAGATATTAGCATAATTAGGATCGAACTTCACTTAGGTAAGTTCGTTTAATCGATTAATTATGCGAAATCTCGTCCGGATGGGATTACTTGTAGATGTTAAAAGGGCCGATCCGGTGCCTTCAGTGAGCTTAAAACCGAGAAAGAAAAGCTTACACTGCTCAGTTATAAATCAACTATATTCTATTCATCCATGTCAAAAATAGCGTTTACAAAGGCGGAGTTGTCCACTATTGGCCTATTATAGAATGTTGCGAAAATCCGCGAGTTGCCAGACCACCCCGCAGCGCGCTTTATAGCATCCATGGAAATCCCTTTGCGTGCCGCACAAGAAGTTAAAGCATGTCGGGTGCTGTGCGCCTTGAAGCTCTCATCCGCGCCGCATTCCACCAAGGTTTGTCGAATCCGTTGACCTAAGGTTTGAGCCGTAGACGGACCATGAGGTCGATTGAGAGTCACGAAGAAGTTCTCGCAGTTCTTTTTCCTAAGGTCACGTGACCTCTCCATGTAGGTCCGCATTAAGTTGAAGATGCAAAGCGCCCCCCTTTGGTGAAACTGCGAATAGGAGAGGAAGGGCTGCGGACGCCCCGGAGCTGAAGTCTTGAGCCGGCCTGGAATTCGAACGTCTACCCCGTCACGCAAAAATGATACATTACCGACTTTGATGGTTGCCAGAGTCTCGCACCTCTGCCCCGAGGCCAAGGCCAGCACAACGACCAGCTTTTTGGAAATAACTTCAAAGGAGAGTGTCTCATGAGGGTAAAAGGTCTCCATTTTAGCCAGGACCGGGGCCGGATCCCAGGTCGCCTCGTAGTGTGGACGTGGAGGCTTCAGGACACCGGCGCCTCTACAAAATCTCTTGACTAGGTGATGATCCCCGACACGGTTTCTTCAAACGAGAGACACCGCAAAGCGCGATGTATTCAGCGTCGAGTACGTCCCTGCTGCTGCTAGTTCCCGCGTTAAAAAAACCAAAACTTGACCTGGTCCCGAGGAGAACTTGTCCATGCCCCTTTTGCCACAAAACTCCCACTAAGCTTTCAGCGGCCTTGAGTATTGCTTGATCGTAGAAGGTGCGAGAGAAGTCAGCAGCGCTTCTATTGCTTCTTCTGGTGTTCCTTGCGCCCTGAAAGCTTCCCCGATAAAAGCCCTGCTGCCAGGGAAAGCGTTCTGTGCTGAGGGTGCTGAGATCTAAAAGAAGCAGATAAAATATCAGGAGCCGGTGAGAAAATGAGAGGGGACTCTATCAAAAGACCTTGACATAAAGGGAACCAGGCCTGTGAAGGCCACCACGGAAAAACCAGGACCCCGATTGCCCTGTCATCAAGAATTTTTCGCAGAACCCGCGCAATCAATAGAAAAGGCGGGGAAGCGTAAAAATAAAATTCTGCCCAATTTAAAGTAAAGGCATCTACGGTGATAGAACCTGGGTCAGGGAACCAGCAGCAATAAACCGGACACTTATTATTCTGCATTGAAGCGAATAAATCCACCTGAAAAGGCCCGAATTTCTCCTGAACCATCCTGAAATTCCTTTGAGCCAAAGACCACTCTGTATCAGGGAGAAGAAGTCGAGATTCCTCATCTGCTCTAAAATTTTCAGAAGAGGAAATATGTGAGGCAAAAACAAATAGATTCCTAGCCTCGCACCACTGCCAAATATCTCTTGCCACGTCTGAGAGCACGGGATATTAAACAGAACCGAATCGATTGATGTAACTAACAGCCGTGGTGATATCGATCCTGAGAAGAATTTCACAGTCCCTTAGACCGGAGGCAAAGCACTTCACTGCATACAATGCCGCTCGAAGTTCAAGGGCATTGATGTGCAAAGCACTTTCTTTTGCTGTCCACCACCCACGTGTGCGTTGTTCCCCGCAGACAGCTCCCCATCCCGTAAAAGAAGCATCAGAGAAAATCTCCAGGGTATAGTTCCCGGCGCGTATAACGTTGACCTGGTATGGATCCAAAAAAATTCCCAGCAACCATTCAAAATCACTTCTCAGTGAGTCCGGAATCACCATTTCTGACTCAAAATTCTGAATTGGAGAGCGCCAGAAACTTCTCTCTTTCCAACCTCTTTGTATACAGTAGTCCGTACTGTATAGCAGGGCAAACTGAGACCAGAGAGCCCAGCATGTTTGCAAATTCCCTGATCTTGCACCGTTCCAACCCTGAAATTTGATGAACCAGGGAGAAAAATTTTTCTCTGAGTCGTGCCGGAATGGCCATGGACTGTTTCTCGGAGTCAAACATGAAGCCTAGGTATTCTCGTTGCCAAGCAGGGACGAGCTTCGATTTCTCCTAATTGATGACAAAACTAAGAGCCAATAAAATCTGCACGTGAGCCCCTACGTTTTTCCGACAGGCCTCCTGCGTTTGAGAAAGATTCAGAAAATCATCCAAATAAATTACAGACTGGTGTGTCTGGGCCCTCAGGTACGCTATGACTGGGCGAAGAATTTTCGTGAAAATAAAAGGTGCCGAAGCCACGCCAAAAGGTAGTGCAGAAAATTCGTATGCAACTTGTTTCCACTGGAAACGTAAGAAATTCCTGTGGGTAGGATGAATCGGAACCAAGAGATATGCATCATGGAGGTCCAGAGAGGCCATTTCGGTACCGGGCAACATTAGGCGTACTACTGTGCGCCAATCTTCCAATTTGAAATGCGGAGGGTCAATGTATGAATTGAGCTCCTTCAAATTTAAGATAAATC
Organism: Platygaster robiniae; assembly: GCA_028476575.1. NCBI lineage: Eukaryota > Metazoa > Arthropoda > Insecta > Hymenoptera > Platygastridae > Platygaster > Platygaster robiniae. The sequence continues at coordinate 31,752,422 of CM052019.1, forward strand.
GCATGCCCCCGGACGACTTCGGACATAAAAAAAAGATGACAAGAATTGGTCCAGGCTAGGTTCGACTGCGATAATTGTCCCCTTGGCTAATAGGCGACTAATCTCTGCCTCGCAGTGGTCCGCAGTGGGGCCTGAAAAAGTACAAGGTGCCATGTGTGGCCTCATAGGTGGGGGAGGGGGGGGGGGGCCGAGAAAGGTATCTTGTACCCCCGAATTGCCGACAAGACGACCGGGTCCGTGGTGACCTTCTCCCAGTTTCCTATAAAACTAGCTAGGGGGCCCCCTAATTGTACCTGATCTAGCGGCGTTGTTGGTGGCGGTAGCGAGATGGGGCTTCCTGCGAGGACCTCTGTGGCTGCTGCCCTGCTCGACGAGGTGTCCAGCTTGGCTGGCGAGCAGGAGCCTTGGCGTTTCCCGCCGGCGGTTGCCTCAACTGCGAATGAGTCCGAGGAGGTGGCTGCTGAGCCGCCAGCTTGGGGACCATGGGTGGTGTTTTAACAGCATCGTTGACCATCTTCTCCGTTGCCTGAGCCTCCTTGATGCCCTCGTTGAATGCACTACTAGAAAGCCACTCGTCGATTGGTGCCGAGTCGGCTGCCGCCCTGCCAATGAGGTCGAGGGACGGGTTGATGAAGGCTCGTCGAGTTAAAGAGAGGCGATACTGCAAATCTGCGGTGATATGAATTGCATCTGCGATGACGCGTAGGTCTGCTTTAGCATCCCCAGACATTTGTTAGGCATTTTCTGGGGCCAGAAGGCTAGAAAAGCCTGACCCAAGCGCATTCATAGCGGCCGCCAGCTGGGTTTGGCGCATGACTTGGTGTTCGTCACGTTTGAGTACAGCTGAAAACTCTTTGCGTGTAGGATTGAACAGCTTGTTCAGCTTGGGGGGGGGGGGGGCGAATCTGGTGGTCCACGGGAACCTCGTATTTTGTCAGAAGTTGTTTCCGTTGCTCCTCTGGCAATCCTGCTCTCGAGACAGTACGGGCAAAGTCGAGGACTGCCGGATCCCAGGTGGTTGACGTCGTTTTCTTAACTTGAGTTTTGAAAAACTCATTTACCAGAGTCAGGGGCAAGGTTGCCTCTTCCCCTTCATTGTCGTTAGGCAAATCTAAAAAACAAAACAAGTCGTGTGAGCGAGCACAAGCGAGGGGCACGTCGGGTAAGTCCTTTTCAGGAGCTTTACCTGGTGCGCTGCTCCGGTCCAAATGGACCGTCGTCCCCTCATGAGTGTCCTGCTGGGCCTCGTGAGAGGAAATTGGCGTATCACCCGGGTGTGGGGAGCACGTCCCTAGACGCGTCCCATTCTTAACCGCAAATACTGCCATTCGTTTATCCACCATAGCAGTAATTTTTTCAACCAGCTGTGCCTCCCACGCTGCTGATAATGCGCGTGATCGTGAGCGTGATGGAGGGTAGTGCGATTTGGAGTATTCACTACGAAATCTAGAACTGGAACTCCAATACGAATTTGACCTTCGACGCGAGTGCGAACTACCTCAGGAAACTTTCGATACATTCGAGCACTCACGAAAGCGCCGCTCCCTCGGAGACCTGGAGCGACTTAAATTCCTTGATTCTCTTCTTTTTGGCATCGCGAAAGAGGAAAAAACACGTATTTTCAATGAAAAAAGCGAGCAGTTCAATGTTGCTTTTACGCGAACAGAAAACACAATGACGATCCCTTGGCAACACTTCTCCAGTTGGGACGGCATGAGAGTGTTTTGTTTTTTAAGATGATTTGAAATCTTTTGCGAACGCGCGCACAGGGCACACTACTACAAGTAATCCCATCCGGACGAGATTTCGCATAATAGCTTATAGATCCTGTAAAATGCGAAAAATATGCATATATACATGTAAAAATACTAGACCCATCTACAATATTAAAAATTTATAAAAATTCACTAATATAACTAGAGCGTTTAAATCTTGGCAATTTCTACACCAATATATAAGTATGCTGAAAAATCCTTCAAACCGTATTAATACTGAAGAAATACGAAAAATATTTGAAAAACTATATGTATATCTTGTAAGATACTGTTTCTTAAAAAATCTATGCAAACACACAAAATTTATAACACATTTCGAATTCTGAAGCACGAATTTCTAGAAACGCAAGTCATAGCAAACCATAAAAATGCGAAGAATCTATAAAAGTATTAAAAAATCCCTAAATAATTTATAAATACTAAACTGAGTAATAAACTAGAAAACAGTTATCATGAATTTATAGATTGTTTCGAGTTACCCCATTTTGATGTAAGACTATTTTAAATAGAAAATATAGATTTCACGAATCCGTAGCATATAAGATGCTTCTATTCCAACTTGCTTTGCAATTAGTCCAGAGATAATTAACTAACCACGATTTAGACAGTTTCTATTCGTTTTATTTGAAAATTCACCATGTTTTGGAGGAGACATGATGCTATGGTTATGATACTTGCACTTAAAATTCAGAGGTAATTTTTGAAATAGCAACATTGCAAAATTCGCTAAATGGCCAATTTAACGTAAAAAAACTATGTTTCTATAGGTTCAACCGTTACTTTTTCCAAATTTTCTTGTAGAAAATATGCATTCAGCCTTAATTATTAGTTCGTAAGCTGATAATTATAAATTGTTTAATGGTTTTAGGAGAATTTTTGAATCTGAATAAAAAATTTTTTTTGGAATTACAGAGTGTCTTCAAAGCACTTTATTCGCAATATCCCGTAAACTAGATTGAAAGGTTAAAATAATTAATATTATTTATATTGAATAACTCTGTACAGTAGTTGGAACTACTCTACAAAACGCATTGGTTAAAATATTAATTTTTTTCGATAAAAAATACTGTATGATAAAAATCAAAATATTCCATCTCGATCCTCCATTACCGTATTTTTCAAATAATGAGTATCATATTTTTTGTCCTGCGCAAATCAGATATAAGATAAAATGATGTCAACGTGAAGTATGACTTAATTCTCAGAAGCTGAAAAAACCATTCCTCATAATACCGCAGCGTATTTTTTTGTTGTTACGAGATGACCGAAATCCGCATCTTAGCATCGCGAATTATTTACATTCTTTTCGCGAGTATTAACGAGGCATCCTTTTCCACAGTTCAGTAGCTGCTCTCGGAACACCTGCCGTGCTGAAAACACCTGGCTGTTTTCAAAGATTGTTATTCGAAAATTGCAAACATTCTCGGCGAAATGAATAAAAGAAAACCAGAACCGTCGTACATAAAGCATTATTTTCCGTGTTGAAATTCTGAATGTTTCGTGAAGGAGGATGATTCCTGATGTCCGCTCTAATTCCGCAGTAATTCGATATAAAAGTTCATCATTCGTATCTTCCGCAAAAATGTAACCTACGGAGCTACGGGAAAATCTCTGTATAAAAACGCGGTGTCGAGTTCATCCGCTGGAAATGATTTTATTACCTTCCCGTTTTTAGAAGTCTGGTTTCACGCAAATGATTTTGCAATGAGTTATACTACCGTGGTGATTCTGGTTTTTGTGGACGTCTTAGGAAAATTGCTTATAAAGCCATCTTAGAACCCTCATAAAATATAAAATACTGGATTTACCATTACGCGTTCCGCGCGTTTATTTACTCGGATGTACTACGCTGCTGTAAATTCCCAATGACCAATTGGTATTCCAATTGGTTTTCAAATTAAAAATTGGACTCTAATTGTGAACATTGTGATTATATTGGGATCCGTTATATATTAGGTGTGTCGGATAATATATTATTAGTTTACTTTTAAAATATCATAAAAAATCGCTATACAGTTACAGAATGAACTTCATAACGACAGAAAACATTGCATTGTTTTTGACATGTATTTGACAGATTTCCATTTAATTAAAATGATTATACTCATAAAACAACCTTTTTCAAAAATTAAACAATGATTTATCGACAATTTTTGTAAAAAAAAAAATTTTGGAACCTTAAGTATACGCGTCACTGTTGTCACAACGGGCCGTCCACCCGTAGATACGGCACTGGTTAGCGTTACTCCACCGTTATCTTGGATTCAGTATCTACCATGACAAGGCATAGGCGATTAGCAGTCCATGCTCTTTATGGTCTAAGTTCTGACCCTTACAAAAGAAAAAATATAATATATCTAATATTCTGTACTTTGATTATGATGTAACATTAATCACAATTAATAATTATAAAAAACATATTAATTACGCATGAATGTATAATAGTAAAAAGTCAATTAATAATCAGGAATGTAATCATTGTTTGGTATTTAATAAGTGTTCAAAATCTTACGTAAATTCTAAAAAATTTGTATACGTTGTCATAACGGTCAAACCGAACATTTCAAACACAGAAAAGTTATGATCTTCAAGCAAATTACCAGAAAATGAGTTTTAAGGTAGATGTAATAATGGCAGAAAAAACTACTATAAGCATAATTTGTTACATCAACTTGGAAATGAATATAAAAATTATTATAATAAAAAAATTCCATTATTATTATATCATAATTCAATATCGATTGGATTTCACATTCGAAATTCAAATATGCAAAAGCACCCTTGGGCCCCTCGGTAACTCCTTTAGTGGCCGTCAATGACGTATAGTATGGATCGCTTATCTGACTGCGCGAACGATTTCTTAGTAGAAAAGAAAGGAGATCGTATAGATGGAGATGAAGATATATATACAGGTATAAAGGAGATAGTATAGTAAGAGATAAACTGTTGTTATCTCTTACTGTATATATCTGTTTCTTTCTACCCGTACATGGATGCGCAGTGAACATTAGCGATCCATACTATAGGTCGTTGATGGCCGTGCCACGAATGGAATTTACTCATGCCGCATGCGCAAAAGCTACTCGTCGAACTTTTGCATCAGGTTTATTATTTGACTTGACTAGAGATACTTTCACCTAAAATTTGCACTTAAAAACAGTACTATTGGTTATTTAAATTATATTTTCAGAGCATATTAACAAAAATTTGTCAAAAATATATTGTTGTTTTCGAAAACATATTGAAGCGATTCCACAAACTCGATATGTTTTGCAAAACGATTTTAAAGGCAACAATTGTTTAAAAAACCTTCGCGAAATTGAAATTATGAAATTTTCTTTGACATAGAAGAATAAAAGTGTTAAATATTATTGAAAAAACGATTCATTACTAAAATAAAATCTACCACACTTTGACCCCACTATAGCATGGTAACTCGTCCGCCAGATCATGCTGCTTTCTTTAAGGTTCCGATGCATAGATTTTTATTCCTCCAATCTTTTTCAGTTTTAACAGACTCCTTAATTTTTCAGTGTAGTGTTTTTCTCGTTGTAAAACTGTGAATCAGTTAAAAATTATTTTATTCCTAATTTTTAGTCAAATCTACCAATGTCATTTTTACACTCTTAGAATGTTCCGGGCTTTCGAAATCTCAGAATTACTCCTTACACTCGAAACACGCTCGAATATCATCGACCTCCAACTATTCCGATCTAACATTACACACTTACAGTATTACAGACTTTTCTCAATTCGAAAAAATTACAGACTTACATCTTACAGTCTTACATTATACCAAAATCTCAAAATTATTCCCTGCATGCAATCGAAAATATTACACTTTTACATTTTACAGTCTTACATGTTGAATTGTAAAATCTCCAAATTACTCCATACATAAATTATATTTTCAATACTTTAAACACTTACAGAATTTCGAAATATACAGGGATCCGTAAAAGAACTGTTTTCCGAAAAATCAAAATAAATAGAGGAATCGAAGCGTTTCGGATACTTTTTTTTGTTTACATTTTGCAATACCTAATAGGTATTTATTCCCGTGTAGCATACTCCATTTTTTCTCATGCGTGTTTAAAAAAAGGCACTCACTTTTTCTGCGTGGTATAAGCGGGAGGAATTTTCCCTTTTTTGGGGAGAAAAACGCCTATTGTGACAATTGTCCATCTTGTATTTACAAACAATGCAAACGCACACCTACTGTATACTTGTGTGCGTTGTTGGCATAATACCATATGGCAACGTTGCATAGAGCGGGAAATTCAAAAAAAGGAAAGTCGTGCACGTTGACAAAACTGCAAATAAATTTGCTAAAGTATGATTGAGGGTGGGGGGAGTGGGGGAATCGGGGTGGGCGGGGTCCAGGGGCGGAGCCCCTGGTGGGGTTTCGAAAGGGGCGAAGCCCCTTCGCGGGGGAGTTTGGGGGGGCTCCGCCCCCCCAACTGTCATAAAACTGATTTTTTAATGATTAAAAAGATGTGAAAAAAATGAATCTCTAATTTACAATTTTTCATATATTAATCTTGAAATTTTTGAATGAAGAAAAAATTATATGTTGTAAAGTTTTTTTTGAAAAAAGTAATGGAAAATTAAATTTGGGTAAAATAATTGGAAAAAAAGGAACCAAATAAAAGATAAATATTCAATATTTTTACCATTTATTTTCAAACAAATCACATTTACAGAAATGTTTAAGTATATTGTGTGTCAAAAATTATGTAACACTTTTTTTATATATCAACATTTCATATGTAATATTATTTCTTTATTTTGTGTGTAAGTTATAATTTTGATATATTTATAGAGAAATAAACTTATGAAAAATAATAATAATATTCAATAATACAAAATTATTTTTGGACGTTTGGTCATATTAAAATATCAATTTGTATATAATAATATTACAATTCAGTTTTTGTTCATATTTATGTTCAAATTTATGTGAAATGTCATGTTTTTTTCAGGAATGTCAATTGTGGTGTTTTTTTGTTCTTGTTCTTGGAATTGATTGAGTGGTGTTTGAATGTGAATTGGAGAGAGTGGTTGTTTTGCAAGAGGTGAAATTGCTTTTGGAATTTTAAAATTTTCACCGGGATTTTCAGATTCAGTGTCACATTTCTTCTTTTTTGATGGTTGCGTTGTTATAGTTGAACTTATCTTCTGGGCTGTTTTCGTCTTGTTTTCCAAAGATAATTCGATGTATCCTTCTGCACAAGGCGTCGATTTCCAGTTTCCTTGTCGTTTTAGTTCCGTGATGTTGGCACCAGCGTCAGCCAAAAGAGTAGCTGAAGTTCGACGAAATGTGTGACCGGTGTAGCGTTCGGGTTCATCGAGTTCCAGGAATCTGGCGATTTCCTTGCACATTCCTCCGAATTTGTTTTTTCCAATTACTTGGTTCGTACATTTTCCTTTTTGGTAGTTCAGGAAGAAGCGACTCGTTTGTGAATTTTTGGGGCGCAATAAAATGTATTTTTTTATTGTTGGGTAGAATTGTGGTTCAATGGTGAATGTTCGTGGCACATGAGTTTTTGATGTTGGTATTTTTATAATGAAAATATCGCCTCTATCAGAAATGTCTGCTGTTGTTAGAGTTGTTAATTCATCGCTGCGACAAGCACCCGAAATGCCCAGAATTAATGCCACCTGAAACCATATGAATTTTTCAAAAAATTAGGATATTTTTTACATTTTATTTGTGTAATGCTTGTCAAATATTGACAATTTTTTAAACTGTATAAGCTTTGATTTGAAAATTGGAAATTCTTAATAATTGAATAAATGCCGGCAACTATGAATATCATAAAAATATTTAAGATTTTGAAAAGTAATATTTAAGTAATTTTTATTTTATTTTTTATTTATTTCAATTTTGAAAACTATTTTAAATTTAATTTTTATATATTCATGTAATATTCAAGTAATATTTAAGTAATTAAAAGTAATATATAAGATTTCGAAAAAAGGATTATTTTATAAAACATCGCCAATTACTACAAAAATTTTAAAAACATTTCGAGAATTTTGGAAATTTCTAAATAATTTTTTCTAAATAAACATTGTTTTTTCTCGATATTCTTTCAGTTGTCAAAATTTTGAAATTATCGATTCATTAGTTAAACATTCCTATAATTTTTGAAATTTCAGAGATTCTTCAGATCTTTCTAAAAAATTGATTTACCTTTGTGGCCAAATAATCATGATCTGGAGCAAGTTGTAAAAATCGACTGTCATCGTTTTCACTGAGCACTTTAGCCTTTTTTGGTTGAAATCCGACGCATTGTTTTTTGAGGAAAGTGAGGACTTTTTTGTAATTTTCAATATTGATTTGATGATGTATCATAATCGTGTTCCTCAGCATGGAGTATTTACTCCACATTGTTGATGGAGCGTAGGTTTTCGACAATTCGTCGAAGTAAACAAGTAACGAATTTTCACTGATGCTCGTTTTTTTTTTCACTTATCCATTTCATGAAAATCTCGTATGTTGAATTGTAAACATTCGATGATTTGGCGGGGAGCAAATCGGAGAAAATTTTCGCAGCCATTGTGTCAATGTCGAAGTTGTCATTATCGTTTGTTGATCTTGATCATGTTGATTCAGAGTGACAGTTTCTTTCTCGATTTCTTCCCAGTCTTCGAAACACTCGAAACGATCGTTTGTTTGATCCATTTTTTGGAGATGACGCGAATTCCGATGCACTTTGAATCTGTTATTGTTATCACATTAAATTCGAGAACGTGAGTGAAGATAGTCGCAGTTGATCGTTTAGTTGTGCGCGTTTGTGCATGTTGCCAACTGATAATTAGCAATGTTGGCAGCCCTTAAGATGGTACTATGTGGAGCCATTTTATGTTGTGTGTTGGCACACGACAAGCAGAAGAAGCAGAATATATTCATCCAGGGTAATTTTTGCTTTTTTGTCCCTGTTTGCCGGGAATTATTGCTCCCTCGGGAGAAAAAGTTACCCCCTCTACTTGCTCCCACTGATACCCCAAAAAGGGAACTTTGTTCCCGCATACCACGTAAAAAAAGTGGCCTTTTTTACGCATGCATGATAAAAAATGCATTTTTCCATCAAGTATTTTTTTTATATTCGAAGGTTTAACCCTAGGCTGCAAAGTATGTATGCATTCGTTTGTTACTGTTTATTATTTTTATCTTAATTCAATGTGTATTGAAAAGATCCATATTTCGATATCTTGAAAATCCTGGGGCAAATCGGATACCCTCCAAAACAATCTAGCTTTGAGCTTATTATTTTAAAATTCATTATTTATTAAGAATATATTAATTACATGAAGTTTTTTTACAATAGCGTCCTATTAGCTTTTAAGAACTTCTCCAGTATCAAAAAGTCAAACAAAAAAAAAAATAGCACACAGAAGTGTGCCATTACGTAGAACTATATCTTTTTGTAACATGCTAATGTCAAATATTTATTAATTTCATTCAATTTTACTATATATAAGAAGTTAATAATAAACAACGTCAAATAATTCCCAACTTTTTTTGATAAGTAAGAAAAAATGTCCCTTTCGTGGCATTCTCCCCCCCCCCCCCCCTCCATATATATCTCCAGATCGCGGAGAAAGAGTGTAGTTCTACGTCAAAACATTAAAAAACGCACTTGTGATAAAACGTAGAAATTAAAAGTGAGAGCATTTATATTTTATAGATATAAAAATTAGACTCCATAGGAGCAATCGCTGTAATTTTTTCAGATTTTTGCGATTGTTAGGTTTCACAATAGTCGTTGGTGTCCGGAATGCCCCAGAGTCCAAAATTCGCAGGCCTTCCCTTCTAAGATTTTCTTTATAATTTGTTAAATACCATGGAATAAGAAATGAAAACAAGATGTTTAATAATACTCGAAAAACATGTCAATATTTTTCACGTTCACCACGCGTAAAACAAAATACAATCACACGCATTTAAAGTTCCTGGCATTCAACTCTTCTGTTTCATATTGTCCCACATGTCGCGCAATTGTTGGTGGTGTAAGGTGAAGGTAAGCGGTCTAGATAGGTGGAAGTCTAGATAACTGAAGGTTTATGTAAGCACAAGTTCACTGTATTTTATACATTAATCTATAAAAAAATCAATAATTCTTGAAATTTCATTGAAAGTAGAGAAATATGAATCACAGAGTTGACAGAGTAGAAGGGGTTAATGTAAACCCTTCTTTGACGTGCTCGTAGTGCCATATTTTTCACGATGAGTAAGCGTTCATTCAAAAGATGGTTTCCTGCATTACATAAAATTTTATGTAAAACAACATTTGTAGCAAAAAATCGTGTTAGTGTAGGTTGAGAAAAAAAAATGCACGACATTACCCACAATGAAATTTGTGGGCAATTGTTGTTCGAGTGTAATGAAGGTGACAAAATGTGTGACAGAGGATGATTAGTGATTTAATTCAAGGAAATGAAGTATTTTTATGCATAAATTTTTTATTGTGTGGTCGATACAAGTTGAAAGCTATGTGTGTTATTGAAAGTTATCCTCGAAACGCTTGTACAAGGCAAGAGTTAGGCAAGAATTAGGTAAGAGTCAGGCAACGAATTTATTTGCAAAATTATAGGCTATAGCCGATTTTTTTCGATAAGACACGATTAGCATATAGTTTTTGTCTTTACAATAATCATAAGCGCTAGCGTCCAGCGCCAACAACCATAAAATGTACCAGCAGGTTTTGTTTCCCTGTCAGGCAGAGGACAATACTCACGCAATAGACAATAGTAATAAAATAGTCAGATAGATGTCAGAATACATTCCTGGCATCTATCTGACTATTTTATGACTACTGTCTATTGCGTGAGTATTGTCCCCTGCCTGACAGGGTTATGAGATTCGATTTGTTTCAGCTACAGCGCGCCATTTCGGCGGTGGCGCTGTAGTCGGGTATGAATGTATTTTCTCGGAAATTTTGCATTTACAATAACAATTACTGCGATTTGATTACTGATTGTTTGTTTGTAAATAGTGACAACCCTATGCAACTATGTAAAAGACTTACCGCAGTTGTGCTGTTTCTTATTTAGCCGATAATTTTAAAAATAAATTTGTTGCCAGACTCTTACCCAGTCGGCATGAAAGCTTTCAGAAATATGGTTATGTCTCAGAAAGATGTCTGATATCATTTTTTTGAAACATATCAATTGGCACATGTCTGGTACACTTCTGTAATGTTTCAATTGAAAGATTTCTGAAAAAGTATCTCCGAAAGATATCATTTGAAAGGTTTCATTTGAAACCTCTCAGAAAGGTCAGTGAAAATGACAAGTGAGACATTTCAGTAACTGTGGTTTTGAAAGATTACTGACAGCTTTCATAAGAAATGTTTCATTTGAAACCTCTCAAAAACGTCAGTGAAAATTATTTGTGAACAGTTTCAGTGATTCTGTTTGTGAAACATTTCTGAGAGGCTCCACAGTAAAGTTTCATTTGAAATCTTCCAAAAACTGAAATAAAAGTTACTCGTAATATTTTTCGTTGATTATATTTAAATGAACGTTTCACAGTGATTTCTTGGGAATGTTTTAATTTGAAGTCTTTTCGAAATTATTTTCAAGATGAATAGTGAAATCTTTTTTAAAATTTTATTTTTAAATTTATTTGGGAATTTCAATTAAAATTTTTTTGAAAGTCATAGTAAGTTAAACAGAAAAAATTTTATTTATTACTTTCGAAACTCATACGGTAAGGTATTTCATTAGAAAGGTTTCAATATTTTTATTCTCAATCTCATTCTCAAAATAATTCAATCGAAGATGTAACATGATAATATAAGCTTTTCAAAATCTTCCTGCATTATTTCATAACTTACTAACTTTGATTCTTATAAGGTCCTCATAAGGATCAAAGTTAGTAGGGCATCAAACACGCCTCATTAAAAATATAAACAAGAGGATGATGAAAAATTATGATGAGAAATTCCGGTCACATTTATCTTTTAGGTTTCCACTTAATTTTATCTGAGACTTAATTCAAAATCCATATGAAACGTTTTTAAATACGATATCACTGTTTTTCAAAACCTTACTGTTTTTTTTTTTCATTTTTTTTTTTCATATGAAATTTTTTCCTCTATATCTCACCTGAACGTAAAAGATGGACAAATTTTGAATTGTATTTTTAATAATATGTCATCATTAGTTTGCGATTTAATCGACAAAATGATCTAAGCTATAAAAACCCTTGTATTAGTAAGCCGTATGATCATCTTGTCATTTTCTAAAATTACATTAAATTGTAAAAGTAACGTTAATTTCTAATGGATTTTTTGATTCCCGTAGCAAGATGGTGCTTGCACCGTCTTGCACCGCGGTGTCTTCATGGATGGCGACATTCCAACGCCTAACCGGAGACAAAACGGCGAATATCAATTTTCAGCTAAAAGCTCGTGGTGATTTTGCATGGCTTTTTAAAGTTGCGCAATAAAATCTATATATAGATTTTTCGATTTTTCTATGTATAGACGTTTTTTCAAAGAAACACTAATTTTTCTCGATTTTTATGTAAAAGAGCATGACAAGTATTCAAAGTTTCGAATAATGCAATACAAATACTTCCTGGTTAATTCAAAGATTAAAGATTTTTCCTTAAACCGAAATTCGCCTCTAAATTTCTCGTTAGTGCTTTACTTTAGGTGTTTATTTCAGTATCCCCACAAAGTCACCGTTTCGTCAAGTCTTCGCCGAACGGAGACAAAATGGCGACAAAGCGGAGACACCGTCTTGCTAAGGATTATTTCATTGAAGCAGGTGTATTGAAAATGGTAATGAATTTAAACAATCAGATATCGAAATTTGAAAGTGTATTGTTCTTTCTTATCAGCGTCCTCTCTGGTAAAACTGGACCCGACGGGAACCCGACGCTAATCCGACGATGTAAATAACAAGCTTATATGACCCAATTAACAATCATTTCTTCGTATAAGCAACATATTTTTTTGTTTTGAACTTTCGATGATTTTCACTTGCAAGTTGAATTTTTCAGTAATAATAGTTTTCATGAAGTTTTTTATATTTCTTCAAAGTTTTCAACAAAATTTCGAGAAAAACAAATTTCTGCTTTTTTATTGAAGTTTTAATTTTGAAGAAGTCTTTATTGAAATGAAAAATGAGGGATACATCAATTTTTAGATACTTTCTTTTTGTAGAGTTTTTTGAAGTTTTACAGTTAAAAATCATAAAATGTAGAAAAGTTTGATAATGCTATCCATATATTTTGTCGCGTTTTGCTGGACAACTTTTAAAATATTTCAGAAATACTCGTCAAAAAAAAATTTTTAAAACTTATAAAAAAATTTTTTGAAATAATTAATTATTCAATTGGAAACGATTTCTTTTCTGAAAAAATTCAACAAACGGTTAGAAAGAGTTGTTACCTTGTATCGAAAATAGAACAAAAAATGATATTGCCCGTTTGAAGAAATGCCTTTCAATTAAAACATGCAGAAATTACAAAACAATAGTACATTGATTAAACGTTGGAAAATCGAGTGAGCATTGTTCGATACATGTTTCATAATTTTAATAAATTCAATAATGCTTGATCGTTTATCTAATAACACTGTGCGACATAATTTAGACTTTTTTTTTATATGGGATTTTGACGCTTGATTATGAAAATATAGACCCTCCTGAATAAAGGTGCAAAGTGATTTTTTTTCTTGAGTCACGTTTTTAAATAATTAATTATTTAAATAATTTTATGGAATTTCCGTGTTTGCCAACCGTTTGGTTTGATTTAAAGTCCTTTTTATAGGTTTTCCATGCTACTGAATACATTTTTGCAATAATATTTACAAAATTTTCGCATTGATTTTCTAGCAAATAAATCAGTAATGATGCTCAAAAAGTGTTTTATTGCCGTCGCCATGGGGAATCTATTGTGCGGGAGAAGTCGTCTCCAGATTTCTTATTTCAAGTCAGAATTTAGAATGTCGACTTGAAAGGAACGCTCGAGATGATTTCTACCGCACAATAGGTTCCTCATGGTGACGGCCATAAAAGACTTTTTGAGCATCATTAGTGGTTTATTTTTTAGAAAGTCAATGCGAAAATTTTGTAAATATTATTGCAAAAATGTATTCAGTAGCATGGAAAACCTATAAAAAGGACTTTAAATTTTAATAATTAATTACCCAAAAACGTGACTCAAGAAAAAAAAATCACTTTGCAACCTTGTTTAGGAGGGTCTATATTTTCATAATCAAGCGTCGAAATTCCATATCAAAATTTGTGTCGCACAGTGTAATTATGAAAAGAATTTTTGGAAAGGGTCATAAATAACCTTAAAAATTGTAAGAAGGGAAAGGAAAACTTCCTGCAGATATTTCCTGCAATGGCAAAAACTTGAGTTCACAGTCGTCTCGGAAAACGTAACAATTTTAATAAAACTTCGTGTCGTAAAAAAACTAATAAGTACTTTTTTAACATCATTATATACAGAATGTATCCAATTCTCTGTAAAAAAAAAAATAAATAAATAAAATAAAAATACATAAATCCTTCCATTCAATTTGAAGTCAAAATGTTCTTTATCATTTTTTATAACACTCAAAATAAAAAAAATCATTCAAGACTAAAATGTAAACAATAAATGCGCTCTCTCAACAACTTAAGGACGTAGGGGTAGACTTCACGGACTCAACTTTACTTGAATTTTCTTCAATCATCAGAATTGTTCATAATTATCAACGATTTTGTAATTTATGAGCTTAGTTATCCATTGTCAAGTATATTAATTATATTTTCATTTTTCAAAGGTTGAAATTGGAAAACAATAAAATTAAATAAAAAGAATATTCCCCAGACGGCTAAGTAGGCTTCAGACAGCTTGAGACGGGTTTCGAGTGAAATCTTGCAATCTTTCAGAAAGCTTTTCGAGAGCTCGAAAAGTCCAGCCGTAAGCTTCAGAACGATTGCTGAAACCTTTTAGCAGAGAGATTCACAGTGAAAGATTTAATAAGTTTTCACTATAAACCCTTTTGTCGAAAGGTTTCAGAAACCTTCATCAAACTTTTTGAAATCTAACGGGCGGGCATTGCGAGCTCTCGGAAAGCTTTCTGAAAGGATGAAGAGTTTCACATGATAGCTTTCTGAAGCTTACTTCGCTGTCAGGGTCCCAAAAATACATTGATATAATAAATATTGAAACAATAATCCATCTTTGAAGATTAAGTAATTATCATTGTTGAAAAATAAAATGTTGTTCAAGCCTTAAAAAATCCCAAACTTCAAAAAATATTTCAAATTTCTTTTATGTAAGGAAAAAAATTTCATTGGAAAAATAAAAAAATGATATATTGATTTTCATAATTTTGAGTCCTTTTTGCTAGTACATTATTTAGAATTTGATAAAACCGATAGGAGTTATATCCTCACGCTGGTTTTTTTTTCGATTCTCGGTCTCCAAGAATATCAATCAGACTAAGTCCTTAACGTGTGAGAAACAATTCACGAATGCTCATCATGACCCATCGATGGTCGAGTGGATAAACGCGTGAGACAAGCAGCCTCATCAAAATATGTGAAGATCTTTGGTTCGCGTCCCGTCTCCAGCAAAGTTTTTTCATTCATAAATTCCTCACTGATCGTAATAAATTTATAATTTCTGTCGTTTGATCAATTATCCTGGCAATCAAAAACAATAAAGACTACCTACCTACCAATCAATCATTGTTTTTTTTTTTTTTTTTTTTTTGCCAGTAAATCTGCAAAAATACTGCAGAAGTATTTCATACGAAAACTTTCTGATACGCTTTCTATTAACGTTTCAGAGAACTTTCATTATGAGTACACTGTAACCTAAACAGAAGCGTTGTTATTAAAAACTTTCAGAAAAATTCAAAAATCCTTTCTGTAAGCTCTCATATATCTTTCACTGTTACCGAAAAACGGGAATTTGAAGATCTCAGAGAGCTTACAAATACCCATCAGAAAGATTTCTGTAAGCTCTCAGAAAGTTGTAAGGTTACAAATGAAAGCTTTCAGAGAGGTAAATGAAAGCTTTTTTGCCGACTAGGTGCCTAATTCTTGTCTAATTCTTGCTTTGTACCAGCGCTTCCAGGGTTAGGTAATACAATTAAACGTTAAAAAAAAATTAAAAGAATTTAAGTAAGGTAATTTGCTTAAGAGGTTATATACGCTTGCTCTCGAGGAAAAAAAATGTGATTTGACAATTTTTTTTTAGAAAAACAACAGAATATTTTTTGTAAAACTTATTGCCTATTTATTTATCAATGTCAGAAGATATTTTAGAAATTTTTTCAGAATGAAATTTTCATAATTGGGTGCACTACTGCAATTGTGCCAAAATCCGATGTTTTTTCGTGGTGAGCAGTTTCTCAAAAACCATTTATCTGAACAGTCTAATTTTTTTGAAGCTTGTTTTTAACTATACAGCTCCACAAAAAAATGAACCAAAAGTGCGAATGAACAGACCATGCTTACTTAACGTTTTTGGGGTCGCTGAATCCGAATCTGACGTTCGTTTGACGCCATCACGTCAGGGTTTTTCATAACCTCAAAAATTTTGCTTAAAAAATGAGTAATTAAAAAAAAAGTAAGACAGGCTAATTTGTAGCCTAAATCTACTGTGCACAGAGTCTTAACCTGTGAAAAAGCCAAACATCACTTAGACTGGCCTGAACTGACCTGACCTAACCTGTCTTACTTTTTTTTAAATTACTCATTTTTAAGCAAAATTTTTGAGGTTATGAAAAACCCTGACGTGATGGCGTCAAACGAACGTCAGATTCGGATTCAGCGACCCCAAAAACGTTAAGTTAGCATGGTCTGTTCATTCGCACTTTTGATTCATTTTTTTTTTTTGTGGAGCTGTGTTATAATAGCCTGTGCGTGAACGAAGGATTTTAAATTGTAAGCCAAACTTTTTTTTCTTGCTGCAAAAACTGAAATCCCAGACGTTGAAAAATCAAACGTTTGAGGAAAATGACCACTACTTTCATGAAAATAATAATTGAGCAAAACCCTTCGTTCACGCAGTGTGTATAGGTATAAACTACAGGTTTTTTTTTGTTTTTTGTATTACAGATGAACAGTTCCTTACATAGGCGCCGGAAGGTAATTTTTTTTGGGGGGGGGGGAAAACCTAATGTGAAAATTTTTTTTCCCACCTAACCCAATGTAATGAAATATGACGGTTTTCATGTATACTGGTAGAAAAGGTTGTGGAATGGTCAGTGAAATGTGCAACTTTTCGAATTATCGGTACTGTGTGAGCTTTGTTGATCAATTTCAAAATATTTATTCAAACTAGAAACGCGATTGCTACATAAAAAAAAATAGTCCACGCTCAAAATATTATTTATTTTTTGAATATACAGAATGAACAATGTGCGACGTGCTTTACATTGAAGTCTATATTTTACCAAATACAACTGATCTGTCGTTGCGCGAAACAAATTCTGTCATAACATCATGTAAATCGATGGCTGCCGTATCTTCTTTATGAACGTGAAGCAGCATCACGTGGTTCAATCTTTTTTGGGTCATTGTTGTCCGAAGATATGTTTTCAGACGTCTCAAAGCGCTGAATGACCTCTCCGATGTCGCCGCAGAAACTGGGACTGTCAGCAACAGTGTGAGCAATTTTGTCACTTGGTTGAAAATATTCTTCGTAACAATCGATACATTTCGAAAAACATCAGCCAACTCGACGCAAGATTTTATTCGTATTCCAGGCAAATTTTTCATCATTTTCAATTGTGTATGGAGGTCGTCAATATCAAAGTCCTCATCATACTTATCAAGCGCTCCTCTTAGATCTTCCATGGTTGGCACCTTACATTCACAAGCATTGAACAAAACATTTTCCAACAACTCTATAGCTCTCAAGCTTTGTTGGTCGAATCGAGATTCTAGCTCATTTTTTAAAAGATCTATCGCCTCAAAAAAACTTTTTCTCAATCGCGTTTTCATCGTCAAATGAACAGGGGGTTCAGGGTTTTCAGTGTGTTCTAATCTCTGTGGTGGTTTTCTTTTCCTTGGTTCGGATGGATACTTCAAGTCTAACTTATCGGCAAGATCTTCAACCTCATTATAAATACCTTCAAATCTTTCATCAGAACGAAGATCTTCGAGTCTTTTTGTCAATAATCTGACCCCTTTCAATGCGCCACTTGCAGTCAGAACTGAGCTTTGAAGAGATTTTGCCAGTTGCTCGCATGGTCCGAAAATGTCGATACTGACGGTTAAAAAAAACATCGTTTCGAAAGAATCTAACCGTCGAAGAAAGCCTCTGATACAGGCTTTTTTTCAGGCGTTGCTGCACCTGGATCGTTCAGGATAGCTCGGAGAGTTTCTCGTACTCTTGGAAACATTTCCTTATACCTGTAACACAGCAACGTAAAAATGCTGTGAGCTATGTACATTGAAAGAATGGTTTAATTATCGTATTATTTTCATTGCATATAGCGAAAATTAAGAGTGGAAACAAACATCTCAAATGCGAACAGCGAAGTAAATTTTAGAACCATTAAAAGAAAATTATTACGATATTTCACATTTACATATATACAAAATATATAAAATTCGTAGTACATTCACAAAACCATGGTTTGAATTTTAGCACTGTTGAGATGAATCAGCAACACCTCCAGTAAGCTTCACTCTCAGGTCAAAATGTTGAAGAACTAATCATTTTTAGTGACTGATTTTGCTCTTTTCAATAAACTATGTAATTATTTTGACGATTATTGGTGAATTTCGACCAATAATGTCTGAATTATAAACACTATGTAGGTAGTTAAAAAATAATATACATATAAATATCTAGTTATAAGTGAAAAATTACTTATTATTAGTTGAAAATTACTAGCGACAGAAGATAAAATTACTGGTTTTTCATCAAAAATTACTTTCTAAAACGAGGAAAAGTTAGCCGCAAAAAATCAGCGATTTTCTATAATAATTAATAGACTTGGTTGGATGATCATTATTAATCTAAAATGAGCAGTGATTATTATGACACCTGTCAAATATAATAATATGATTCTTTCATAATATGACAAGATAATAATAACAAAATATTTGTTTGATTTTATTATAGTTTTAAATTTGCGAAATTTTACCTGCGGAAGGATTTTTCTTTCACGCACCACCTTGTAGGGCACAAAGGGATGAGTTTCTTCGTTGGTTCTAAAGTACTATCTCCAGTCATTCGGCAAGGTGGTATGACGACGTTGGAATACATGCTCTGTCTTTTCGCTGACTCAAGAATGATGTTGCTCGAATCTTTCACAAGTGAAAGCACTTCACAAATTTCTGTGATATTTTTTGCGACTTCTTGTAAAGCAAGATCTGCAGCGTGGTTAGAACAATGTACATACAAACACTTCGGTTGTAAGTCACTAATTTCTCTTTGGACTCCTTTCACATGCCCTGACATGTTGCGACCACCATCATAACATTGAGAACTTAGTTTAGAAATTGAAAGATTTAGTCTCAAAAGAACATCTCGGATTACAGAAGCTAGTGTTTTGCCTTTTGTATCTTCTGGGTTGTACATGCCAAGAAACGACTCGTGAATATTAAAATCTTGATCTACGAAGCGAATACAAACTGAAAATTGTTCACGACCCTCTATGTCGGTTGTGCCATCAGCGATAATGGCGAAAAAATGGGCATCTCTTGCTAAATCAGCAATTTTGCGCAGTACTTTGAAGGCCATTATTTCGAATATCTCATTTTGGATTTCTGAACTTGTGTAAGTGTTCGATTTTTGAAGCCATGAATGTAATTCTGGAACATCTATCTTTCGCTCTTCAAGGAGATCTTCAAAGTTGCCACTGTCTTGGAAATGCCCGCGAACTGCCAGTCCAGAACGCATTAAAAATCTGAGTGTACTGATTATCGTAAAAAGGCACTTTCTTGCATTCGTTTGTTCAGTTTTGTTTGCAGATAACAATAACTCATGAATTGTTTGGGTGTTCTCTCTATCAAGTATTAAATTTAGATTTCTGATATGGAATCCACTTTTTTGGTGAGTTGCGAATTTCATTGTAGCTTTCTTCCAATTCCGAAAACCGATCGATATGAAAGCCTCTTCTGCACCGTTTTTCCAGTTGCTATCGGAATTCGCGATTATATGAAATGCTTGAATGCAAGAAAAACATAACACGCGATCTCTTTCCTCGTCATAATGCAACCATGGGAAATTGGAAAACCACGAATAAATACATTTTCTTCCATTGGTAACCGGAAATTTGAAATTTTCCGAGGGTTGATTTTTCGCCCCAAAAACAGGAACACTTCTTGACACAGCCTGCGATTTATTTTGAGCTGGCGACCCTTCCACATTCCCAACTTCGTTCTTATCCATTGATGCATCTGAAGATGGATTTTTTTTTTTTTTTTAATGTTGCCTGAATTTCAGAGTCAGTTAATGTTTGGGCAGCATAAATAAAAGTGGAAAAAATCGAATAGTGAAAAATATTTCGTTAAGAAAAATTTTCTTTGTGTCAAAAATATAATTCTCGGTTCTTGAATTTTGCGATATTTAAATTAATGTGATTTTTGTTAATGTATTTTCAATTCGTAGTTTCAGAATTGAGAAATAAAATATGATGAAAAATATCCCACATCTTTTGTCAAAGATTTTTTGAAGATATTACAGACACAATTTAATCCACTTGATCACATTATTTGATACTTTTTGATATACCTTCATAATCTGAAGACTTCGAAGTGGCTTCATGATGCCCATTATTATTTTGATTTTTTACTGAAGATGAAGTGGTACCAAAGAAATCAGATATCTTTTTTTGTGCCATTATGATGTCGATCCAGATTTAAGAAATCCCTGTAATTGGTAGTAATATGAATTTTACATTCTTATGTTGCTAGGATTTACATGGATTTGATCAGAGTTTGCGGTAATCATTAGTTTTTGTAATCAAATACATGTTGATTACAAAATACTTTCAATTGAATGGTCAAGAATAACTTGATTGAACGTATTAGAGTATTTCGAAAATTTGAAGTACGCAAATACATTTATTTCAGAACACCTAAAGTATCGAGATACTTACGATTTAAGATAAGATACTCTTGATGTGATATTAGTATTATTCTTTGCATGTTTCCTCATAGGCTATTTTGGTATTTTCTGTATCAGATTGGGTACTTCAATTATGCTGCATTTAATATAATATGTTTGTTAAATAATCGGTCATTGTTTCAACAATTTACAGTGATCGAAGAAATTTACATAAAATTTTCAATAAGATCTTACGTCGGGGAACTTTTGTTGATTAAAGAGTTTTAAATTTTGTTGACAAAAAATTTGAAATATTATAAATAGTTTTTGAATCAGGTAAAAATTCAAAATATAGCTTTTATATTAATTGACAGACAGCATTTATTAATGCGTAATATTTTTTTAATCAACTTTTAGAATTATTATCTTATCAACGAAACCGTTAGTGATGATTTGTTTACCAACTTGTTATATACCTGCAATTGATCACAACTTGCCGTTTTCTTAGCATATTGCAAACGTTCTAACTTACACTTGACTTGAATTTTGTTTTTCATATTTATTTAAACAATCATCGAATGTTTCAACAATTAAGAGCTGAAATGAAATTTCTATAAATTTTTATGTACACCAAACGTAATAAGCACTTTATATAATGAGAGTGTTTTGACATCTTTTTGAATGTAAAAAAAATTGTTTAAACAATTAAAGAAAAAATTTTTTTCCAATTTCTAACCAGTAGTAAATTTAACCAGGACCTTCCTCTAGAGGCAGGCAGGCAGATTTAAGAGAGCAATTTATATAATATATATGTTAATAAAATTCAAAACTCTTTTATCAACAAAAGTCCTCCGACGTAAGATATAATTAAAAATTTAAAAATTTTATTAAAGCAATGAGCGATTATTTAAACAAACATATTATAACATATGCAGCATGATTCAAGTATCTAATCTGATACAGAAAATAGCCTACGACAAAACATGCAAAGATTAATACTAATATCACATCAAGAGTTACACATCAAGAAGGAACATTAAAAAAATCAATAACATTACATGATTATTCAAGTACGATAATTCCAGCAATCACAGTTAAGCATTACTCAAATACAAGCATCGAGATACTTTGGGAATAACGAAATACAAGTATCTCGATACTTTGGGAGTTCTTAAATAAATGAATTTGAGTATTTTAATTTTTTGAAATACTCAAATACATTCAATCAAGTAGTTCTTAACCATTCGATTGACAGTATTTTGTAAACATCAATCATCGATTATTTATTAATTCTGCCTGTCTTTGAATTCGATACATAAAATTTTTTTTTTTTTTCTACAAATTGTGACAAAATAATACTGCACGTAAATTATTTTCCACGAAAAATTTATTCAGGCATAAATATATTTCGTATTATTTATACTTACAAGTATGTATCTTCCCTTTTTTCATTACCGATTTTTTCTATGTAGACGAGTTGGAAATGTTTCAACCTATAACATAGAAATGTGTGGATTTGGGAAAATTAGAAAATATCTTTGAAATTTTTAAAAATCACTAGTCAAGAAAATATGTTGATTTCACAACTGACACCAAGACGCTTATTTGACGCGATTCGCAATAAAAAATTGTTATTATTTTTCCTCCTTTTCAAAACAGATAGTAACATCTTTATTTTATTCATAAACATTTAAAAATTTGATTGTCATTTTTGTTGCAAATGATGATTTTTATAAAGATTTTTTTCACAAAATTACGTAAATTTCATAAATATCTTACATAGATAATTTCTTCCATAAAAATATTCAAAGCAACAACTCGAATACCCAATGTTTTTCTTATGCTCAGAAAATTTCTATTGACAAGTAGGGATTAAAATTTCTGACATGTCATCAGCAAAACTATAGAAGCTTCTTCCCCTCTATGACACTGAATTGGTATAGATCACGGACGTAGGATATGTCTATGGTCAAAGAACGAGTTCTTTGCTATGGTATAGATTCTGGTGGTAGTATGATAATGAAGAGAGAGAGAGAGAGAGAGAGAGAGAGAGAGAGAGAGAGAGAGAGAGAGAGAGAGAGAGAGAGAGAGAGAGAGAGAGAGAGAGAGAGAGAGAGAGAGAGAGGATTCAAACAATTTTAAAGCCACTGTTGAAAATTGCTTCGTTTTAAAAAAACTATTTATTATATTACATTTTCCATGGTGCAAACGATTTTTTTTGTCATGGCGGAAGAAAAAGCCGATTTGTGCGAAGCAGGCAAAAATGTAGGCTTTTTCGACCGCCTTGATGAAAAAAAGTTTTTCTGACAACAGCATCGTAAAGAGCGATGTTTATTTGATGTAATTCGCTTATAATGCCAGAAACGATTTCCGGACGCTGAGGTCCCTTTTCTTGGAGAATTCAAAAAATACAAGAAGAATATTACTTACCTTGCCATATAAAATTGACCGTGTTAAGTGATTCAATCTTAACGCCACGTTTCGGTTGATTGAGCAAGCCAACAACTGATCACAACTGAATAACTGATTGTGAGTCAAACTCAGTCAAACTGTCAAAGACGAGAAATATACTACGCACACTACGAAACCAGCACATACGTATTCCCCCTTCCACCATCGGGCTCCTCGAGCCCTTGGGACGAAAGCTCCTAGCTCTTATTCACTCCTATTCGAGTCGATACACATTAGATGCTAGACATTTTTCTTGAATGAGAATTCCCTTTCTCCCGCGATTCAAATAGTTGGAATACTTCAAATATTCCAGAATATTCGATTACGCATGATAGGGCAGTGACATAAGCAATCACTGCAGTGTATTTATTATAAATTTTGTATTATAAATTTTATAATCTTTTATTACAAATTTTTTTGCTCCTCAAAAACTGGGGGGGGCAAAAAGTATAATTTGCCCTCTTGTTTTATAAGTGGGGGGGCAAGTGCCCCCCCTGCCCCCCCCCCCGGTTCCGGCGCCAATGGTTCCTTATTTTTCATGCTCACCGCGCGCTGTGTTAGAAAAGTTGTGTTTTGGCACAATGGTTCCTACGACCTTGATTACAAAAAATTGTCATCTGAAGAAATTCATAACATATCTTAGGACATGAATACATAAATAGGCTTTGAGTTTCTGAAAAAAATTGTTTAATTTTTCTAGAAAAAATTCGTGAAAATTCCCTTTGTTCCTCGAGCGTAAGTGTATATAACCCCTTAACGAAACATGAAAAAAAAATTTAGAGAGGAAAAAACTGGTGACGAAATTTTTTATTGTGCTTCCTAAGAAGAATACATAAGGAGAGGAAACTAGCCATGTACCCCAATGCTTCGTCGCGGGGCCAGATTCTTAACGTTACCCCCTTTTTTTAGGGCGGAGTGGACTCCGTGCGAACTTAACATTGTGGCGGCGCCGTCGGAGAGTGAGAGGGAGTGTGGCAAGGAAAAGGGAGGAAGTTGCCAACCACGGCGGAGTACCAACCGAAACTTGGGGGACGCGCGAAGCAGGGCGGCCACACCGGTTGGCCAGAGGGGGGAACGAAGGAGGAAGCAGACCCTGTGGCCACGGGGAGAATGAGTCACGACCTGCGACGCGCCTACACTCCCGTTCCGCACCATATCCATTATTTCAGTTTATTTTTATTACATTCAACGTCGATAATTTCATGCCTGTAATTCAACTGTAAAAAGAGTCAGTGGAGTTTCGGAAAGTTTATAAATAAATACTTTTTAGTGTGATTTATTTGAGTTCTTTTTCATCGGCTCCACGTGTCTCGCCATCTTGAACCCGAACCTCGCTCTTTCTCGGCCTTTTGCGGAGCCCATCCGCTACAACATTGCGTATATTGAAATGCGTTACTGCGCATCCCCTTCCCATATTAGATGTTTTCTCCTCGTCGCTTTCAGTTGCTCTCACTCTTAATCCGGTTCAAACCCTGGTGATCACCCGTGATTAAGAAATAAATACATTGCGTTACGTCAAACAAATTGACCCGAAAGAAAAATGAATCTTTCTGGGTTTTTAAAATAACTATAAAAAAAATAGACGATATACCACCAATTCGATTTCTACTGACCGCAATACACAGAATAGTGAGCGTGATCTAATAATATACTGTTATGTCGTTATTCAATTTGACATGTGGTGACAATTATTCGTAAACATCTTTATTCTGAAAAAATAAACGATGATTTCGCAGTGCCCAAGTTTCTAGTAGAATGTAACATAGTTTTTTTTTATTTCAAGTGTATATTACGATGGAAAACAGTAACAGTGCAGAAACACGAGGTTTCGCGGATTTAGCAAATTCAACTTTCGAGGCGATTCGACATGATTTTTAAGAAATAAAATTTTGTATCAAATTTGTATTTATCAACGTAGATAGAAAAATCACATAAAAAGAGATGCACCTTGACATTCTCGTCGATTGCTCAGTCACTTTGTTAGTATTGGTTAGTATTTTGACATTGTCATAATACGGCCAGTGGGATCCCACGTGGAGATGCGCAGTAACGCGTTTTCGTCAGTTCGCGCGGAGTCCGCCACGCCCCGAAAAAACGGGGATAAAAAACAGAATCTGTGCCGCAAGATACGTAAGAGTTTCCTCTCCTTATGTATTCTTCTTAGTGCTTTCTAACAAATTCATCAATGTCCTCTTCGGCTTTAGAAATTCTTGAGACACGAGGGCGACCACGTTTTCTTTTCGGTGCTATTTAAGAAGTCATTTTCGCTGCTTTCCTAGCTTGAAAATAATCATTCATGAAAAAGCAATAATAAAACAATTACAAATTATGTAAAATCCATTCATTTTATAATAAATCATTGAAAAATCACGTCTTAGTTCCGAAAGCAATTTTCTTCATGCAAAAATACAAACATCTATCAAAAAAACTAGGTGCGATTGAAAAAAATAGACATCAGTATCAGTATATTAAATTTACATTGCCAGGGCCGGATTTAAGCAGGGGCAATATAGATAAAACTTTGAGGGCGCGGAAGATTTTTGAATGTGTGACGAATCTCCGAAAAAAACGGTTGTTATGTCCTGAAGAGACACAACAGGATTTGATTACTGCGAAACTATATCTTAAAATTTCTGAACAACTATAGAAGCCAATCGCTTTCACAAATTTATTAACATCTTAAACGTGATTTGCAGGAATCAAATATAATGTCTACATGGAATTCATAAAGGTCACAAACAAATGTTGATGAAATTTATGAAGGAAAAATCATAAAAATCTAACGGATGCGTACAGAGTTACAACAAAGATATCGGTTGGATGTCGAAGAACAAGAAGAGCGTCGCACTGGCGAAGTCCGCTTTCTATTCAAAAAATATATCTTATCGAAATAGTTTGTTCGTTTATTAGCTTGTAGAAGACAATGAGCAAGCGGATTTTGTTATCGGTCCTGTCGTTTGTAGTTTTTTGAACTCGTATTTCAAAAGTTATCCAAGTTAGCAAGTTATTTGCCAAAATACAGAAAGATATTTTCGAATGGAGTAATTTGTCGCGCATCAGCTTTGTCGAAGACAATGAGCAAGAAGATTTTGTTATCATCGCCATTATAATGATACCTGTCATTGCAGTCCTTAGAACTCTTATTTTCAAAGTTATCAAATTTATCCCTTAGCAAAGTGTTTGGATTAAACTTTGATCCGTTTCTGGTCCGACTGTGATCCGGTTTTGATCCACTATCATTTTCATCATCCAGAGACCTCTTATCACATGATTGCACATTAAATATATATTGTTTATGAAAAAGAATATCATTGCAGGCCTTAATTTGTGGAATTACATGGTTTTTTTAGACCAATTGATGATTTTTTCGTTATTCCTGGATTACCACTCATGTGCTAATGCAGGAATTATTTTCAACAATTGAAAATAATAAGTGATTTTAGAGTAACAAAAAAATGTTTTTGACTGCCTACATACTTTATCATGGTAAAAAAATGCTTCAGGAGAGTCATTAATGTGGTATAAACTTTTCTAAAACAAGATTTTCGTGCTAGATCAAAGTGGATCACGCTTGGACTAGAATCGGATCAAATCTTGATCCAACTGTCGTCCGAATTTGATCCAAAACCTTTGCTAGGGTCTTATTTCAAAGTTATAAAAATTGTTGTTTATTAGCAAAACTCATTTTAAAGTAAAACCCAAAATACGCTTTTCTTTTTTTTTTCTTTGAAGATTAACGATTTATATGGAAGTCAATTTTACAGTATGTAACACGGTTATTAATTTGTTTCTTTGAAAATTTTTTAGAAAATAAAAAAAAAATCCTGAAAATTTTTCCTGGTCACGCTTTGAATTGCACCCTATTCTGCATACAGGGCCGGACAAACGATGATTTTATGTGCAGGCAAAAACTTGTTTGGCGCCCCCCCCCCCCCCTAATTTTTGAAAGTGCTCCAGTTTTCGAGTATTCAGTAAAAAACTTTTATTGAATTCAGAACAACTCTAAAGTTAAAAGTAAACTTTCGTGGTTCTGATTAAAACGTTTTTGCATTAACAGTAACTTTTTCATTGTGAAACTTTTTTTGCCATTGGGAGTAAGTGATAAATAATTTCTTCATAATGAACTATGTTTTTTATTATAATCATCATTATTTACTTATAATCTATATACAACCAATCAATATTTCGAAAAGTTTTGTATTTTCAACTAAAAAAATTTTTACATCAGCAGAAACCTATTCTACAAATTTACTTTTTTTGCCTTCATAAGGGCGAAATTTTTCAATGTCGTCGCAATGTCCAGTGGTTCAAGCATTTTTTTTTCTATTGAAATGGTAGCCAAATCACATAATCGTTCTTGAGAAATAGACGATCTTGAATAGTTTTTGATCAATTTTAGTTTGGAAAAACTTTTGAAAAAAAAAAACGTTTGAAAAAAAAACTGTTCCTTTAAGAAAACTGCAGGTCTAGGTCTTACAATATTTTGCGCCCTCATGGCACAAGCATTTGGCGCCCTAGGTTCATCTACTTGGCCATTTGGCGCCCCTCAAAAATTTTACGAGCAGGCAACCGCCTGCTTCGCCTAAATCCAGCCCTGTCTGCATACACTCGAGGTCCACTGTTTTTAAAAATTCAAAAACGCTTCAACTCCTCGATCGTTATTTCCAATTAATGAAAAGTGTCGATAAGAGCCGGGAATAAGCGCGAAGCGTGAAAGGCTTCTCGCACTCGAAGATTCGCGGGTGTCCGCGCTCCGTTGGCCGTCGCTATGGCCCGTGACTAAAACTCTGGCGTGCGTGTTTTATCACACGCACTCGCGCTCGGATAATTATATCATGAATCTCGAATAGTTGAGGGCACTCGGAAGAGCAGGCCCGGATTCCGCGAGAGCAGAAATGCACCAGGAAAAATTGCTGATTAAAGCGGACGAGGAGGGAAAAGAAGCACAACTTGAGACGAAGAAAAAAAAACAATGTCTTCGCCTGCAACGCTTCGTGCTAACAGTAAATTCTCGTCATGTTCAGCGCCTCGCTCTTTAATTGCCGGTTTTAATTGTCCAAGTCAAGCGTGAAATACTTGAAGCGCATTTCTGTCATCCGAGGAATAATAGGGACTTTACACTCCTCCATTGCAGCACTTTTTTACCCCGCGGATATTAGACGGCCACCGCGATTTGCAGGTTTTTTTTTTAAGTTATTTCTTCAGGTATCCGGCCGTTTGTAATGGTTTCTGTTGTGCAAGAACAGAAACAATTGTTATCGGAAAATATTTTCTTAAGGGCTGTCCATATATTAAGTAACGCAATTTTCAGGGTTTTTCGACCAACTTTCCGCGGTGTCACAAACTGTCACACAGGCATGAATCTCCCCCCCCCCCCCCCCCCAAAAAAAAAGGTGTAATGTAACGCAGTCTTCAAAAGAAAAATATAAATACTTACAGCAATTTTCTTACTTTACAATAGTATGAAAAACACAAAACATACATCATGGAGTATATATTTTTAGTAAAGGATATTTAATATCATACATGATAAATTTTTATATATATATTTTATCACACATTACAAATAATATTGAATAAATAATTATAAATATAAATTACATAACCAGAAAGAAATATTTTTTTTAAAATAAGTAATTTAAAATTATAATCATAAAACTAATTTACTGTATAGCCCTTTGCCATATTATTAGATCCATCCTCAAAATTGAAGTTTTCCTGACTTATAGCACGTCAGTAGACATTGCGAAGGCTATTTCATGTTAAAACTTGGAAAGTTATTATGATTACAGCAAATCCCACT
Source organism: Platygaster robiniae (assembly GCA_028476575.1). Lineage (NCBI taxonomy): Eukaryota > Metazoa > Arthropoda > Insecta > Hymenoptera > Platygastridae > Platygaster > Platygaster robiniae. The sequence continues at coordinate 31,781,478 of CM052019.1, forward strand.
AAAAATAAGGGTAACGTACATGAAAATAAAAACTTCTGACACGAATATATATTTGTTCGCAAAAATCAGTATTTTGTATGACCACCTTTCGCAGCTAACACAGCTTCAACGCGACGAGACATACTGCTCATTCAAGTTTGAATTTTTATTTTGATCTCTGGGTTACGTTTCTTAGTGTAATTCCACATATTTGTAAACTCTTGCTTGTTTGTAGGAGCTTTCATCCTAGCTACAGATTTCTGAAACTCCCATACGTTCTCGATAGGGCAAATGTCGGGCAAATTTCCTGGCCAGTCGAGAATATCTATTTTTTTTTAGATAAAAATCTTGCAATTCTTTGTACACGATGGCATAGCACGCCATCATACATAAAAATGGGCTCTTCTCGTTTCTTGGACCATTTTTTCACCTGAGGGAGCAGTTGGGTTTACGAAACTTTCTGGTATTGTTCGTCATTCATTGTACCTTCGACAACGTAAAAGGCCCCTGATCTCTGATAACTGATTACTGACCATATCAATACTCAAGGAGAATGTTTAATTGTCGGCACAATACAGTCTGGCTTATATTTCTCATAATTTGACCTTCGCCGTACGAACTGTGATTTGTCGACTAATACTTGGAAAATCGATTTGTGCGAAAAACACACATGTAAAATCTTATAGAATTTAGACTGAACAATATCTACAGTGCAAGAGCTACTTAAATATAGTTATCTAGCATTCAGAAACATTATCCAGTCGTCAATCGTGAAAACCTTGTATTTTTGTGCCCATTGGTATGCTTCGATATCATAGCAGGTATAAGTCTTGATTTTCTTACTGGCCCAAGTCCAATAAGACCCTGTTCTACTAACCTCCACAGCACTGTTCTTTGCGAAACTTCAATGGCAGCTTTAAAAACTTTTTTTGCGACAAGTTTTATTGGCATTTTTCGATTCTCAACGTAAATATTACGGATTTTTCGATCATTTCTCTTTGTCTTTCGACGACGGCACGCACCTTTGCGTTTTGCTCTCAGATCTTCATTAAGGTCTACTTTTTGTTTTATATGCTGTACAAAACTTGGAAAAACTCCAACCTTTCGGGCTATTTGCTGTTGCGGCATGTTTTGTGCTTCTAGCATGCCAGAATTTTGACCACTTGTTATTGGCGACAAATAGGACCCTTTTACAATTCCTAAATTGTTTTTTTTACATGATATGGCCTCAAAATGTGTAAATATCTACTTTGACATGTTGTTCTGTCAACAATAAACTCACCTGATGTAATCAAAAAGAGTTAAAGCTGTTAAAACACGTTAAATTGTTGAATTGCACTGTGAAACTAAAATTCTGTTTTCGTCGACTATATGTAATTTTTGCGAAAATCAGTGTGAAAAATCGATTGCTAACATTATGTGTGCTCTCAAAATGATAAAAAGTGCCCGCGGTATTTGAAAACTCAGGTTCTGCCTACATATTGACAAAAAGTTGATAATAACAACAGGAGACATAAGAAAAAAGTAGATTTCCAGCAAGAATCTAATAATATGGCAAGGAAGTGTATAATATGAATTATTTCACAGTATTCATTAGGTCTATATTTTTAACAAAATTTTTGAAAAGAGTCATGCAAAAAATATTGGTTCTCGTATAAAATTCAGTATTTTTTTTTCAATCCACAGTACGAAGTAAATTGATACATTTTTTAAATAGGTTTTTAAATTTCAGTCGGATAAAAAGACACTAGTACACAATAGTATTTTGAAATAAAAATCGTTGAAGAATTCTTTATTAAATTCAAATCAACTGCAGTTTACCACGTTACTCTCATTGGAGTGAGCGGAAAATGGCGGCACCTTCAAATTAACCAATCCCGAAATGTACATGTCGTGTCCAGACTTTCATATACAGTGACTTTATGTTTGACCCTCTAATCTCTGTGATTTGGCCAATTTTTTAATTTCCAATATTGGCCAAGAATGTAATTTTTTAAAAGGTGAGCTTTCAAAAACTTAATTTTCATTCTGAATTACCTTATTCGTGAAATTTTTCGATTTTCATGCTATTGTTTTTTCCTTTTGTATTCTATGTTGTTCGCATAACATGTTAAAAATATCAAGGAATGTAAGAAATGCACTGTTGTACAAGTCCGATTTTTATCGCTGATAGCCGATGTGTACCGCAAACTTTGCGACAGTTTCACAAGAAACCCTGCTTCTGTAAGAGACTGCGGTAAAAATCAAAATTTATTTTAGTACGAGTAGCACTTGAAATCAGATATCGCTTTAATTGAGGCTATCAACGAGTTAGAGTAGCGCTCACCACCACTTGCGAGGTGAAAGAAAACGGTTACGTAAAATACGTCAGTTTCACTACTACGGGACCCAGAATCTGCGAAGCATCTTTATGGAGAACTATAAAATAGATAATTGCAGTCTTATCATATTGTTCAATGCTCTTTTGAAAAAAAAAGGTGAAGAAATGGTCATGGTTTTTAAATACCTTCAAGAAACGAAACCCTACAAACTGAAAAAAGACTAGAAAATAAATTGGTTACACATTATCAGACAAAAAAAAAAGAAACGAATTCTACTACCATGCTAGTTGACTCAAACTTATACAGGTATACATTTTTTGGAGAATTGTGAAAGCTCATTAGAGAAAAAAAAGTACCTTACTTGAATTTCACTTTAATCTGTTTAGATTTTAATGGAACATCTTTGGTTTCAATGCAATCTGGAAAAGAAAGTGTCGTGCCATAGGCAGACATAAATAATAAAGGAAAACTTGTATAACTTTTTTTTACAATAAAGTGTATTTGCACTGTAGTGCTACATGTGGCACGTGAAACGGTTTTTTACAGAACTGATTCCACTTCCTATTGACGTCGTATTTATACACATAATCGATTAGTTCATCACGCGAACAGAGCGCGATAAACGACGAAAAAAAAAAAATTTAAACGTGCGGAGCGAAAACAGAATATGGAAATCCCAAATTATTAAAAGAAGACATTAATTTTGAAAGGATAAGGATACAACTTATAACGTATATACAATTGTAGTCAAAAGACGTGATAACAGTAATAACGCGTACGTGTGCAAAGCTGAAATACAAGTACCGGATGTACTTGTATATTATTGTAAATACTCAATTTGGCATCATGGAACATGAACAAAAAAAGAGGGAAAGAATGTTAAAAATAAAACTACCGAAAAAAATTATCATAGGCATACGACAAAGGTTAAAAAGATAATCCCCCAAAATCGCAACTTGGAAACGATGTTGTCGTTTTCGTGGCATAAAATATAGTATCCAACTTAGTGCAAGTGTCTCATTTGTCAAAGACGAAGGTTTCGGCCCGAGGCGAAGCTGAGTGACCAAAAATTTCTTCCTGTGTGCAATAAATTTTAAGAGTAACAATATTCCAGTACCGACACCATAAGTATGTCGAAGAGTACAAGATTTTCTTCCAAGTGCACATGATTTTTGCGAATAGAATCTCGTAATCTGGACTCATTATAAACTCCTTATTCGAGCAATTAAAATTCGAGGGTAATGGGTTTAATCTCGGAATTACGGAAATGGAATCGCGCAACATAATCACGCGATGCGTAACACGATTATTTCATTGAAGAACACCGATGGCGATTACGAAGGTCGATGCGCGAGCCGCGAACGGTTTTTCGATTGGATCACTGTTATTTTACAGCGGGGTCGGGACACATTATCGACTGATTGTTGCTCGACCGAACGATGTATCAAAATGGAAATAACGAACGAGAGTTCCCGAAATTTCATGCTCCGCTGGCGCACCTCAAATTTCCGGTGCGCGAACTGTACTTAGAGCGCTCTCGATGATTGATTTAATTATGTATAGACACGGGTTCCGTGCTTCGATCAAGATCTCTTGCAGATTTTTCACTATGCACATTTCAAATATTGTTCATGGGGTAATTATGTAACAATCATTTGTAATTGAACGTGATTAAACCGAGAACTAAGGTGTGGATACGATTGAGTGACATGGGTTTAGTGGCTTTTTTTAAAACTTTGTTCATTTGATTTTCTGTGTTTGTTGAAGTTGAAAGCTATTGAAAACGTGGGTCTAGATCACTCAGCTATCGAGGCGTCTTATAATGATGTAGAAATAAAGAACGTGATTGATATTATGTACACAGTAGTAACAACGATATCCTTTTATTTCCGAAGTATCGTAAGAAGCTTCGATAGCTGAGTGACTGTATCTTTCACTGTATATAACAGATTGCCTTTTTTGTACACAAAAACAAATTTTGAGTGGGAACCACGAATCTGACAATGAGCTCACGATGAGCTCACATATGAGCTCACTGTGAGACCTCTGGGCCACTGAGCATGCGTGTTTCGAAGATACACTCGTTCGCTGGATGCACGAGCAACTCGGGACCGAGACCTGCCGCATGCACGAGCACGTGAGGGGGCTCCCACTTTTGAACATCTCATTGCGTGTGTTAGTCTGTCGATGAGCGTCTGCGCAAAGCCAGATGCGTGAAAGTCATTTTCTGCGAGATATTCGAACGCGGTGGATGTCGCCAGACTACAAAGTCATTGTCCCGTTTCGTCAGTTTCGTTCATATATATACCAATGCATACGCGTTTCAAAAAAGTGCTTCTGTTCTTTGTGCGTTTAGAATTTGTTTACATATGTACTTCATTCAAAGTGATTCAAAATCGTTCATTGAAAGGCTGATTCTCCGTGAGAAAAAAAATCGTGATGGATTCTGGACCCAGCTCGGTTAGTATTTATAATGATATAATAAAATAAAATACATAAATAAATTGAGCTTGATATACGCTTATTTCATTTAGAGTTTTGTTACTTATTCGTGATTTCGTGAAGTTCTTTCTCTTTCTACTAAAAAAAAAATGATTATTCATACAAAAATGAGTATTTGAAACGTATAAATAATAAGTTAATAATTTAATGATTGTACGCCACTACCTAGTTACAAAATATCAATAAAATATATTAATATGTATAATATTGAACTTATATCATGTATATGTATGAAATAAATATGTTTTTTTTTAAATAAATAAGGCTTACAATTAGAGCAAACAAAACGTAAGAATGTTTCGGAGGATGCAATAAACATAATTATAATTACTGAGGTCTCTCATAATTATTATACAGTTAATAATATTGATATGTTATAAACAGGAATATATATGTTATGTACCATATTCTATGTAATAAATATATTTTTTGAGAAGGTTTTCAAAAGTTTCGAAAAATATTTTTTCTCAAAAAATAATGCACTTCATTATACACTGTATGTTATTAATGTTACTGTAACATGATTAATATTGTACATTTTTATTTATTGCATTATACTGTATACATGAGAATGAAACATCAATAATGATAAATAATATTATATCTAGGAATTCTAACAATATTCTTAAACAATTTGATAATATTTATGATGTATTGTGACATATTCGTTTCAATAAGAATTATTAATTCTTTTATTTTAAATACATTAACGCTGATTCTCGAAATATTTTACAATAATTTCTGAAATGAATATTTAAAAAAAATTCAAGTCACATTCCTTATTCAGACATAGGGCGTATCTGAGAATTTATAGAAAATAATAAAATTTGTCGAAAACATCGTGAAAACAGTTTAAAAGAAAAATGAAAACCGCTGAAATATTCCAAGTACATTTCTTAGTATAAGTGGTAGACTCAAAAAAATTTTTCAAGGTCTTTATGAGAAACTCTGGTAAAGAAAATACTAAAAAAAATAATATATGTAAATTTTTATTACTGCAAAATAATAATGTTGAGTTACTTATGATAAAAATATAAAAATTAATGGATAAAGTTGTCTGAACTCTTACCAAAACGATTTTGAAAATACATATTCTTTTAATGACTTTCACTTTTTCCACCTTTCGCTTGATCAATATATAAATTTTTTTTGAGATTTCTCATGTGCAATTTAAGAAGCAGAATGTATGCCTTTCAATTATATTTTTTTTTTTTGTAGACAAAAAGGACTAGAATGGTCAAAGTTTTGACGATTAAAGACAAGATCGACATCTTGAGTAAATTAGAAAGTGGGACTAGAAATAGGAATATCTGTGATGAATACAACATTTCGAGCTCCTCAGTTTCAACAATTCTAAAAAACAAAGACAAGATAAGACAATTTTATATCGAATTGGAAAAAAACCAACTCGATCCAAAGCAGAGAAAGAAGAAAAATCGAAATGAATTGCAAATACTTGATGATGCAGTTTATCAGTGGCTGAGATAGGAAAGAGCTATTGGAAAAATTATTTCTGGAATATTATTACAAGAAAAAGCGAAGATTTTTGATGATCTTTTGAGAGCAAATGGAGAAATCGACAAAGGGTCACCGGAATTTAAGGCCAGTAGTGGTTGGCTACGAAATTTTTACCAGAGGCACGGAATACGTAACTTACAAGTGAAAGGGGAAAAAGCATCTGCGGACATAAAAGGAAGTAAACATTTTGTTGAGGAATTCAACCGAATTTTGATCGAAAACAATTTAAGTCTGGATGACGTGTACAATGCAGACGAAACGGGGCTGTTTTTCAGGAGCTTGCCAAATCGTACCTTGGTATTATCTGATGAAAAAGAAGTGGCTGGACATAAAACAGCAAAAGATCGTTTGACCGTCATGGTATGCGCAAATGCGAGTGGTTCTTATAAGATCCCACCGTTAGTAATTGGGAAGTCAAAGAAGCCAAGATGTTTCAAGAATAAAACAATTCCATTGGACTATGTTGCTCAAACCAAGGCCTGGATGGACAAGAAGATTTTCTGGCACTGGTACAAGGATATATTTTTGAAGAACGTGAGAGAAATGAAACCCAATGCTAAGTAAGTGAATTGTCGGGCTTATGATTGAGTCCACGAATTGCAAATGATCTAAATTAGAACGATGTTCGAATTGCCTCATGTTTTATAATTAATTCGTTTTTTATACACCATGCTAAGACCTACCTACTTTACAAATAATGTGAAGATTTTTAAAAGTGCCATGTTCAAAAATTGTGTTATATTTTTAAGCTCCAAAAAATCACATTTTATTCAACTGATATAGGCTGCAATATTTCAAAATTTGTTATTGAGTAAAAGATAGAACAACTCCCAAATAAAAAAATCCAGTTAGTTTCTTTAGTTGCAAGACCAGCTAGAAATACCAATTTGAAAAAATCGACGTTTTTCCATTTGAATTGGGCAATTGTCAATATCAAATGGCTTGATAAATTAGTAAAAATTCTGAAAATGTACATTACAAAAAAAAAAAAAATTAGATGAAATGGGAAAAAAATTATTCGAGTGAAAAGTGAAAAAAAAAGTATAAATTGGAGTGGTCGCGTTAATGGTAATTTTTCATAGTTGGACCAGTTAATCAAGCCCATTAGGAGAATGTCAATTGATAATTTGTTTTACCAACCGTTCATGCCATTGGCCAAAACTAATTTTATGTTTTCAGGAACGCATAATGCGAAAAATTCTAGGTTATCATTTTGGATTCTATTTTCGACCTTTTTTTCCAGAATCTTGTTACTTCTGGACAACGCCCCCACTCATCCAACTACAGAGGATCTGAAATCTGCGGACGAAAACTGTACAGTGCTTTACTTGCCCCCGAACGTTACGAGTCTGATTCAACCCATGGACCAGGGGGTCATTTCTGCTGTGAAACGTCACTACAAAACGGCTTTTTTGCGCGAAATTATCTCTCACCAATTCGCCAATAATGCCGATGTCAACAAATTCGTAAAATCTTGGGATGTGTTGGCCTCCATGAATATTTTAAGTTATGCATAGAACTCGCTGACATCGAAGACTTTACGAAACGCGTGGAACAAAGTGAGACCAGTATCAGGTATGAGTGATGAAATTCCTCCTACAGACGGAGAAGTTCTTCAATTGTTGAATAATGTTCCTGGAGAAAATGCAATTTCCTCGGACGAAGTGACAGATTGGTTAAACGAAGAGGAAAACCTTCCAACTTTTGAGACACTGAGCGATGCACAAATCGTCCAGTCCGTGTTAAATGTTCAAGAAAAAGCAGACAATTTTGAAATTAGTCTACAAGACGTCGACACATCGAGTTCGAGTCTAGCAGACAGCGAGACTGAGAATAGCACTGAAGAATATCCAGCGCCACGTCAAGTGCTATCAGCAGCACGAACTGTTTTGTCTTGGGCTCAAAAGAAATGGATCTGTCAGCAGAGCAACATATTTTTCTCTTCGAAATTCGTAATCGTGCTCTTGACGTAGTTATGAATTCATAATTTTAGTGTGCTCACAGGTTTTCTGCAGAATATTGATTCGAGTTAATTATATTGTAATTTGAATATTTGAAATTCCAACTTTTTTAACTTTAAGAAGAGGGTTATATTTTTCAAAATAAAAAAGAAATATATTTTAAATGCAAAAAATAATTTTATAATGTGTGCAATTTGAAAACTGATATGACAACTAGAAGACTGTCGAATGCTGTTAAAACTATTGTTATATCTATGTGCTATGTAATTTTGAATTGAAAATAAACATATTTTTATTATAGTGATTTTGGAAAAATTCTCATTCTTTGTCAACTTATGCACCCAAAAACTGAACATCTGACAGTTGAATTTGGAAGAAAATCGAGTTAGTATGTGATATATTGCTGAAAGTAATTTTTCTTGTAAGAACTTACATTCTGTCATTTATCTGTACCATCATGAGTCAAACATTAAATATTACATTTTGCAAAAATACGTTACATCTTGAATTATGAAAGAACTAGTTGAGTATCAGGTAAATTACAACTTTAAGGATTTGCTCTCGTCACTTTCGTGGCGATATCGCGATCTAGCGCCGTAGCGCGATCGCAGTCAATGCTTCTCCCTCAACAGTCGAGGGACGCGCGAGAGCACGTGGAGGGAGGTTCCCACCCGATCACCGCGGGTCGCGGGTGGGAGTAAGGGGTGCTCGTGCAAGCGGTCGTCGCTTGCTCGTGGTACCGGCACGCTCGTAGATCCAGCGCTCGTGCATCCAGCGAACGAGTGTATATGATAATGAACACAACTTACACAATTTTAAAAATTTTTCAAGATGCACACTAAATTATTCAATAATATTTTACAAAACGATTGAGAATCTTTGAATAATTTACAGAAAGATACATGTTTTTTTACATTTCGAAATTTTAGAAATTTCAAATGTAATGCAAAACATTTGAAACACTTCAAACTTGATGAATAATAAAACATTGAAAGCATTTGAATAAATATTCATGTATGTACATAATTATAAATGCGAACTCTTTCGACATGTGAATTCTCACAACCCCTCTCATAAAAAATGTCAAAGTAACGTTTCTGTTTCCGATTTTCCACGTGGTTATAAAAAATCATTCACTGAGGAATAGGGAAAAATTTACAGTTCTTAAATTTTTATATCCATGGATTTTAAAACTTGCAAATAGATCCTTTTAATGAAATGTTTTTTCGGCGTCTTATAGGTAATTTGAAATTAATTAGTAGTTGTTACTGTAGGTATGGATTAGTTTCCCTAAGATAAGTTTGAGAGATCATTTTAAATACATGCACGTGCTATTAAATCACTTAATACATACATTTTTTCAGGAGGTTATATTAAACAGAAGAACTGAAAAAAAAGTAATAAATCGTAGTCTAAAAGTAATTCTTAACTTTCTATCCTGGCGGAAGAAAATATATATACACTCGATTCTGCATCGAACACGCGTGCATCGAACAAGCAAGCCAAGCGAACAAGCGTAGAAATCACGAGCGAGCGAGTACCCCTCATTCCCACCCAAGGCCTGTGGCGAGCAGGCGGGAACTCCTTTTCCCCACTTTCCCTTCTCCCGCGCGTCCTGCATCCACAAAACTATGGCTTTATTATATTCCGACGCGTTCGACTGTCTAGCTCCGACTGACTTTCGCGCATCTTGCTTTGCGCAGTCTACGTAGTCGTTCGAGAGTGGGATCCCTTCGCGTACTCCAAGGCAACGAAGATCACGGTCCCGAGCTGGTTGTACGATAGAGAACCGAGTGTATATAGTTATCCTTAATGAATTCATTAGAGAATTCGAGCCCAATCAATATTGAAAGAAAAAACCTGTCATCTTGAAATATTCTTTAAAAATACTGTCCTCTGAAGAACAATTTCATTTTGAAAAATTATTTCATGAACATCGAATTTCATATAAGATTTTTCATTCGAAATTTGGAGTGTATATATAAAAAACGACTTTCACAATGTTTCATCTACACGTTGAAGAAATTCTTGCTCTTCCAAAGAATTTTAGTGGCATTTCAGGTACCAGGGTATTAACTCTTACAACTGTAGGATTCTGAGCTCTCTGAATCATGAGTACATAGTTTCGTAGCCAAGTCCTCGAAGATTTTGTCCATGAAATGTGATGGAACCCGTCATAAATGGATGAACTCTGCATAGTACAATTCGGTTTTAACGAAAGTTGTTTCCTCACGGAATAATTCATTATTTTTGAGGCGTTTTTATACCTACCGATTGTATCATGTAATTTGAAACGTATAAAGTTGAAAAAAGAAGTTTATATAGTGAACACACACAAGCTATACATTGGCTTCGTACAACTGTTCGCAATGGCTGCAAAAAATTCAATTTTTTGGTCAGTTTTATCAAGTTGACAAAAAGCAGTGTTCTCTTATACGGAATGACTCATTTTACACGAATTTCTAGTTCCACTTGATTGAATATAAATTATAGAATTCCATAACAAAACGTTAGGGGTACAATTTTACTGAGTTTCATCACTTTCAGCAATTACGGTGCATGAAGAGAGAGCAGATGGCCACAATCGTTGCTCTATTTCGTGCAATTACATGCAACATAGTTACGAAAAATGAAAAAAATGCAACTTAATGGTGCGAGAAAAATATGCATTTTAGTAGGGTAACCAACTAGTGTGAGAGCAAATAAAGGACACCTTGAATTTTAACCCCCCCCCCCCCCTCCACCAAAAAATGTTATTCATAGAAAAAAAATTTTTTATTAATAATTTTTTTTTTTTAGTTTTTTCAGCTAAAACGAAATGTAATCGCATATGGATGTTTGAAAAAATTAACGAAGTGTTAATTTTGCAAAAATTTTTTTCTTCTCATCACTATGAAAGTAACAGTTTTACAAGCAAATTGACTCACTCTTTCTTTTAAACACAGATTTTTCAGTACTGATGATTGTATTTACAATTTGTGCATTATGTTTTTTTTGGCACTTAAAAAAGAACAAAAATCGGTACTTGCAAATAATGGATATAAAAAAAAAAGGACATTTGAAGCGGGATAAAGGACGCTCCTAAAATTCAACCAAATTAAGGACACGTCCTTTTAAAAAAGGACAGTTGGTCACCCTAATTTTAGTATCAACTGATGGCGAGTTTGATAAGAAGAAGAGGCCAGAGATACTTTTTTGAAAGGAGTCCGATTTTCAACAATTACAATGAATTACATGAAAATGCTCGAAAGTGAAGTAACTCAGAAAAAAATCAAAGTTATTCTCCACAAAAATTTACTTTAACATCGCCAACGATCGTTCGGACGATCTCCGAACGATCTCCAATTGATTTCATGCATAGATGACCTATGCATGCATGGATTGCATGGCAAATTTTGTTTTGGAATGCATTTATATGCATACATTATCATTATGCTACTGATACTTACGTCAAAACATCATTTTTACTTTTTTTGGAACGATCTTCCGTCAGAAGGCGAGTTAGGCGAGTTTGACACGAAGCTTAAAATGGTGGCCGCGCGAATTCATTCAAATCTTTCATATATCATTCAAATTCTCGTCGAGCACGTGAGCCAAACACGCGACGCACTGTACCCACTGTACATTAACTTCGGCAGTGGCGGCAGTAGCAGGGTGGATGTAATCGTTCCGAAAGTTCTGAAAATTTTTGACCCTTTCAGGCAAGAGCATTTAAGCCGATCCGGGCTAGATTTCCCAAGGGCTGAATTTGTCGATTAATGCGCGGGAAATTTGAAATACACTTACCAGAGCCACGTGTCTATTTTATTTTAAATTGTTTAATCGCTAAATGGTAACAGTATGCAATAGAGAATTATAATTAAAGAATAACATAAAATGATGAGTTATAAAAATTTTATTTCATAATATATATGTACATGATCTATAACAATTAAAAACTAATCAATTAGTTATAAATAAATTTTTCAATTACCTACCAAACAATGATTCATAAATATGATAAAATAAGTATTCATTTGTCTATGGAATTATTATTTTTTACAATGATTACATTTTTTCCCGATCGGTACTGGATATTTTTTTTAAATTTCAATTTTTCTGAACTCATAATATTGGTTGCACCTAAATTTTTTTCAGATCCTAGAATTTTTTTAAAAATGGGAACCACAAATTTATTCGGAAATTAAAAATTTTTGGAATTTAGAATTTTTCTGGACTTTCAATTAGAACTTTTCCAAAGGTTGAAACTTTGATTTGTTCAAGATGAAAGTTTTTATATGGACCTCACATTTATTCGATAGTTTACACTTGGAGTTATTGTGGACTTGAGATTTTTCCAAAAGTTGGAGATTATCATTTTTTCGGGAACTTATGATTTTTCGAAAGTTGAAAATTAGGTGAGGAGTATATACTCTAAAAAAAATCATCCATTTGGCAATGGGTTTTTGGGTTTCCACCAATGGAGACCAATGGGCATCAAATAAAAAAAAGCAGTTACTGTTTTGTATCATTGAATCTCGTTGGCAAAAACCTTTTGCCAATGGGTAATTTTTCTAAGGGTAATAATCTAGTATAAGAAATTATCATATCCCAGTAGGCACGTAATATTTCGAAATGTTTCAGAAACATCTCAGAAAGATTTCAAATATTTTCGAAATATTTCTGAAACGTTACGTGTCAAATGGGATTACATTACATCATACATAACCTTATCTTACCTATAACCTCATGCAGTTTCAACATTTAGAAAAATTTCAAGTTCCCCAAAAAACTTCCAACTTTTGGAAAAACTCGAGTACAGAAATATTCCAAGTTTAAACTTTTGAATAATAATTTGAGGTCCATATACGAATAAATCTAAGTCTTGACAAATTCAAAGTTCTAACTTTTGGAAAAGTTCTAAGTCTAGAAAAATTCTAAATTGAGGGGCTACGTGCAATAAGACGCCGAGCGCTTGGGCTCAAATGTAATATCGACCGAAAGGAATATTCTTACGACGAAAAAAAAATTTGTCTTGATTGGGTTGGAAATTAAATCGCTCGATGGAACTTACCGAAACGCACAATTTTTCCCCATTACATTTTTTTATTATATAATTATTTAAGGATATGATAAACAAAAAAACGAAAAATTTTTATATTCGAAAATTAATGTTCCTCCCGGTTCAAATCGCCTTTAATAATGTTTGATATTTGAGCATCGCTTCGTGCTTTTACAGAGACGTTTATAAAACTCTCAGGATGCCAGCAGAGTTGTTGAATACACAAAAATATTTTTCGGTCTTTAATTATTTAATTGTAAACCTTTAGAAAATAAAAACCGTGTTTCTAATTTTTCAACATGCGAGGAAGTTTTCGGTTTTATAAGTTTCAGCAAACTTCCAGCGAGTAAGTTGTTAATCATACTTTGAAGTAGTTTTTTCTGTAAACTTCATGTCGATTGGTTAATAAGTTCATGACTTTTACGATTGTTAAACAAAGCTCTCGACGCGCCTTGCGTAACTCGAGTCTCGGGCTACGGGATTTGAATCGGGAAAAAGTGCGAGCCATGCATGAAAATTTTTTTGTAATATTTTCAATACGGTCAAATCTTTTAAAGAAAAAATATTTTTTACTATTTTACGTTTTAGTTATTCTTGGCAAAAAATCTTGAATCTTGGTCTTGGTATGCGACGAAAATTCTTATCTAAAATTCGTGTTGGATTAGAAAAATCCATCGTTATATCCTATTATTCAAATATCGTTCTCGACGACAAAATCTGAACCGTCTGTTTATATTTCACATTCCTCAAGTACAAACAATAGTACAAATCAAAAATTACAAACAAAACAAGATATCTATTAATAGTAATAATAGGCACGGTCCCAGAGCAGGGGAAATTTACATTTTCTGAGATTGGGATTTGTAAAAGTTTGGAAACTCTTAAGTCGTCGCTCACCTCTTTTTGGTTTCACAAGTTTTTGATTCATTTTTAATTGACTCGGAAATTTCTTACACGGATTTAAAAGAATCTTCTTCGTCGATCACAACGGGAATGAGCGATGAAAAAAGAAAAGATGTTGAAACCCTCTTCCGGTATCTTACTTTTGAAGGAAAAAACTTTTCCAAGGAAATTCTAGTAAAATTACAAACAAAACAAGCGCCTAAAACAGTTACAACATTAAAGGCTGAACAAACAAAAACATGTAAAAAAAATCAGTGACGAAAAAATCGAAAACAGAAACAGTAACAACATCGAAGGCAAAAATAACTGAAATATGTACGAAAAAATCAGTAATTAACGTGAAAATAAGAAAAAAAAAAAATAATTTTAAAACTTTGTAAAAATTATTACAAGTAAATGTTTCTCATAATTTTTAGTTTTTTTATTGACGTACTTGAATTTTTTTGTTATTCCGTACCATTATTTCCTTATATTTTTATACTATTATTCACTGTGCGAACGTTGAAAGAGACCAAAACGCGAAACGGTTGCAACATTTTTTTCTTTGAATGAATTGACCGTATCGAAAATATTGCAAAAACATTTCCATGCATGGCTCGCACTTTTTGCCGATTCAAATCCCGTAGCCCGAGACTCGAGTTACGCAAGGCGCGTCGAGAGTTTTGTTTAACAATCGTAAAATTCATGAACTTATTAACCAATCGACATGAAGTTTACTGAAAAAACTACTTCAAAGTATGATTAACAACTTACTCGCTGGAAGTTTGCTGAAACTTATAAAACCGAAAACTTCCTCGCATGTCGAAAAATTAGAAACACGGTTTTTATTTTCTTTATTTTACAATTAAATAATTGAAGATCGAAAAATATTTTTTTGCAAAACACCCAAAAAAGTTGTACTTCGAGGACCTGTATGGCCTCATTGAACACACCCATTTCCGCCCGGCAAACGCTTCACTCCCTGAATACACGCACTGAAGCAAAAACACACGCACTGACGCATTGCTCCAGCATGTGTCTCCAGGGACTGAAGCATCTGCCAATCGGAAACGGGCGTATTCAACGTGGCCGTATAAGTCCTCCAAGTACAATTTTTTCGCGAGTTTTGCAAAAAGTATCGTTTGCACCTCGGACCGTGGACGTGGCTTTGTCCTCGGACCAAATATCAGCCTCGGCTACGCCTCGGCAGGTAAATTGGTCCTCGCACAAAAGCCACACCTCAGGTCCGCGGTAAAAAATATACTATTTATACCTCAACCATCACCAGCGAGTTTTTCACATCATGCACAGCAACGCAAAAATTTCACATTGTGTTGGGCAACGTCAGGGGTATGACAGGTCGCCGAAAAAGTTAACCCATTATTGTCCCTGCTGAACTAAACCACCAGAGGCGCTGGCAGTGATGTTGCCCGAGAGAAAAGTATTGGACCTCCCTATCGTAGAATCTGATTGATCGCTTTCAATCAATCAGAAACCGAAAGAGAGAGGTCTGATACTTTTCTCTCGGGCAACATCACTGCCAGCGCCTCTGGTGGTTTAGTTCTACCAGGACGTTAATGGGTTACAGCTTTACATCTTAGACCATTTAGTACATGGACTGCTAATACCATAGTAAAAGCATTGGAATCAGACGTGATTAGATAGTGACGTCACACGACGCACCAGTGCCGTATGAAAGCGCTCAAAGCCCTGCGCCTTTCAGACATGTAATATAATGTGGGGTGACCCCAAATTAGAAGTATTTCGTAAAACTGTTGTAATATTCAAATTTTTACGCAGAATTGCATTGAAACTCCTTGAGAACGCCTACGATTATGTTTTTAATAAAATTCATTTAACGAATACATAAGAAATTTTATATTTTTAAAAGTATCTACTCTTTACTCGCAGTTTGTAGAATGCTATTTTTTAATTTTGTCTTGTATTATGTAAATCAAATGTAAATTTGTTTTGAATAACGGGAGAGTCATAAAAAACCACGTAAAATTGTTTATTCAAGTCATTAATTCAAATATCATACATGACGTTACTGATGTCTGAAAAGTACTATTTTAGTGTGGAGATGCCTAGCATATTTAGCGATTTTTGAGTGTTTTTTTTCCTCGCGGTGCATTCGGATCGTTAAAAACATTCTTCCGATGAATGCAATCAATTCAAAGTAATGATCCGGGAAATGATCGAAATGCTCCGAGGAAAAGAAAATCTTCGATTTCGAAGAAGTCAATTGTTTTAAAACTTGTTCCTCGAAAGTCGATTTGTATATGTCGTTTGAAAAACGAATAATTTGTTCTATTTGCAAACAAAAATGGAACACTTCTTCCGATGGATATGACAAAAAGCCACGATTTTTCGTATCTATCAATCGTGATGAATCAGACTCTCCGACGATACTTGAAAAACAGTTCATGCACGTTTTAACTGAGCAACCTTCTTTGAATTTTTTCACTATAAACCCTGCGAGGTATCGAACTACTTCCTGAACATATTCTGATGGAATCTCAAAATCGAAATTGAACATCTCGTTTTCTTCGAAATCTTGATGTTCAGAAATTTGGCGTATTGATGATCATTTTCTGTGTTTTCAATTGCATCGTTTGTACATTTATTTTCTGCGGCCTTTCGTTTGTAACTTGAAATTGTTAGCAAAGGAATATCGTTCGGTAAACTATTCCCATTTTCCGTTTGGGCAACTTGCTGGTGGACAGTGAGCCGACGCATTGCATATTGAAACTGGTAACAAGTTGGATGGTTAGAAAAACCTCTTTTTATACGGATAGCTGAAAAAAATGACTCTAACATATCTTGCGAAATTTTATAAATTAGAAAATATTCGTAAGCATAATTCGATTAAACATGCTCATAAAGTTTAAAAATATTTTTCAAGCAAATGATTAATCCTACGAAGCCGCATTTTCGTGGTCCACTTATGAGTGGTAACCCTGTAGCATCCGTTAACCCACGAATGTAGTATATAATATCTTCTGCTCTTTTTTCCAACTTTTCTTTGTTTTCGTTGCATACAGAAATTCTGAAAGGCTATTTAAATTCATTATTGTACCGTTTTTGGCAATTTAAAATGTCGAATGCGTCTTTGAAAATTCTGCAGAATTTCGCAGTGCCAGCAGTACTTTTTAATTCGCCGTTTCGTGCGTCTAATATTTTGTCTCCCAAAAAATTTAAGGCTTCACTGACAGAATTGCTGATAACTTGTACAGCTAAACGCACGTTCATTTTGTTTTCATATATGTGGGTGTGTCGCTCAGTAAATTTTGTCAAATACAGTCCTTCGTCATTTTGTATTGCAAGAATAGTCAGTATATGAGTCCAATCGATAATCTGGTCGTCGGTGCCAAAAAAATGTTCGGTTTCCGCAAACGCGTTACGAACATTTTTTATCATATGTGACGGATCAGGGAAAATAAACACTGGATGTTCCCTTTTTTCCATTTGGGTGTGGAAAATATAACTGACATTTTTCCGATTCTATATTAGTGTCGGCACCTAATGCTTTGGCCATGGCATTGTTAGTCCGATCGCCATCGTATGTCAAGGAACGAATTTTGATTCCATATTCGTTAAGTAGCTGCAGCATTATACTAACTAAATTGGCGTGTTCTTGTCCAGTGAGGGTATGTATCAAAAATAGGCAGGAGTGGCTTTGAAAGTACCCTTCAAATCGACGAGCATAAAAACTAACGCGTGGTTGGCCTTGAGGTTGCTTTCTTCGAAGGGCGGCTTCTCCGTGAACGGGTTAACGCCGCAGTCGACGTAACCAAAACGCTTACCATGTTTCCTTTCAGTCTGCATTTTTATGGCTATTTGATCAATGACCATATTACAAACCAATGGTTCTTTCGACTCGTCTGCTACTTTCTTCAGAGTTTCAAGGACGTCTCGGTTGATTCCGGGCCTCGCATCTGAAGTACACAACCATTGACGAATTGTAGAGGGACTAGGCAGAAGATTCCCAAATCGTTTCCGTACATAATTATAGGCACGGAAAGAATAAAACTGCAGTGTCAAGGCAAATTGACGCAATTCTGCTTCGTATTTTTGACGTTTCCCTTGCGACATCCTTGGATTGAAAAGATGGAGAACTTTTGGGAATTGATCCTGATCAATGTAGAAAAAATTTTTGTTATTTATGAAATACGTCATATCATGTTGTAGGATTTTCTGTATGGAGTAAAATCCAAGGCCTAAATCCCACAATGATAAATGAAATGTACAAAAGGGCATGAGATTAACAACACTCCATGACGATATGTGCGATTTATTCAGTATGATCATGTATGAGCGACATTCAAGTCGATGGTGTGACTGTTCATCAGTTAACATCATTAATATACAATGATTACAGCTCGATAATATTGTACAAAAAGTATAAGAAAATAGGAACACTGGTAAACGTCACCGATCTAGATTTAGAGAGCACTATGTACTCTTATACAATACTTGCAATTGACGCGCTCAGAGCCAAAATAGAACAAGTAAAAAACAGACTTATGCGGACTCCCATGTTTTCTGTCCTTACTTGTACCATTTTGGCTCTGAGCGTGTCAATTGAAATGTACTAGGCACATTTCGTTCATGATTTATAAAAAAAAGTATTAAAAAAAATTGAAGACCACCCCTTGAAGACATGTATACGTAAACTTTATGTAAACATCATGTAAATGGTTTCCGGAAAGTTGCAGTATGCCAGAAAATTATTCAATAATTATATTTTGAACACTAACCGTGACTTGTTCGCTCGCATGTTCGCTAAGCATATTATTCTTTCTTATTTCCTTCATTGCCTCTTGCAAATTATGAATTCTTTTGTTTCTGCGGCGAAGTCGTTCCTCCAAAATCTTTATTTTCTTTCTTTGCTTCTGTATAGCAGACTGCATAGTTTGGTAGCTCTTTCTCCTCGTTCGTTTATTCCTCATTTGTGGTGTCCTAATATCTCCTGGATAACGGGGCATTTTCAATTGTAGCGAGGGTGATTTTTGGCTCTAAGAATGTTCCAAGAACCCTAAAGTTGAAGAAAATATTAAATAAGTTGATATTTTTGTTATTTTATATGACACCGAGATCGAAAATGTACCTGATGAACATTTCGGAGAATCTGTGCTCTGGTAATTGATAGGGGTCGAAGCTCGAAGAACGGACTGTTCCTCCAATTCCTGTTCGTTGTCCTGTCGAGTTTGTGTGGAATCATCCATTGGATTCAAAGAATCTGGAAGAAAAGAGAACGTTTTCTAATGAAATTTTGGTTTGAAGTTAGAAATTTTTCCAAATGTAACTCAAAACAATAAATATCATTTGTTTCGGTCACCACATCCACTGACGAAGATTCATCGTTTTTTCCGTTCATGACCACATTTTGGGCTCTGTAAAGTAAAGCACTGTACAAAACAAGAATATCAATGACAAAAAGAAAAAATTTTATGTGAATTACACACTTTCAGTAAAAAAATGTCATCGATATCAAAAATACACATCTCTATTTGTTGAAGTTTTTATTTATAACCATGAAAACTTCGACGAAACTTTTTTAATATTTTGTGCGTTCTTTGGCTCTAGAAAATGGTTTTCCATCACAAATACAGACGCACTCGAGAGTAAGAGAAAAAGGTATCATACACTCTAGAACCCCGATTTCGTGGGAACCCACTGGATTTGAAACGAAAATGTTTTTACATTTCGAACATATAATACCCTTCATTGTATTTTTAACAATGTTATTTTTATATTTTTTTAAAGAGATGTCAATTGCGCACATGTGAAACATATTACAATATACAAATATGTGGAGACTAAAAAATAGTCCATAATATTGATGATAATCGAAAATTGAATTTTCAAAATCATTAAAACTGAATAGCCTGAATTCTATTCTGAATTTTCGACAATTTTCTGAATATTCCTATATGAATCAAAATCCCAATAAGATTGATGCAGGTCTAACGAATTTTTTATAAATATATTCATACTCGTCATTGATGATGAACAAAGTTGGGATCGCTGTTTTTTCAAGAACCACGTGTCCGCCAGTGCCTGGAAGTTTGCAAAAGTGCTGCCTTTCAAAATGCTGGCTACATAAACGTGCATTATCCGGGACAGAGTTGCCACGGTTGCAAGTACTTATCCATAACATTCTCCTATCGTCTTTTGGAAACCTTTGGAATAAATTACTTAATTACGAATCATGAACGTGAAATCATAATTAAAAACTGCAAAGCTAACATTAATTTAAAATACCGACGCCTTTAAGTCATAATTATGAATGTTTCAAATTTTGAGCCTTAATTTTTTTACTGTTACCATTTTTCGGTATTGACGTTTTCGACAATACTTTCAATATTTGTAAGATTTTGATTAGAGAGCAGTCTACAGCCAATGAGTCACTGACTAAAAAGAAAACGCGACGGCTCGCGAAATTATTGGCTACTCCAGAGTTGGAAAAACCGAATGTTGACATTTTTCGGTGGTTGCAATAAGTGAACGTTTCAGAATTTCAGAAGTTTATAAAAATTTTCAGAATCCTTATACGGAATTCAGTCAATTCTTATAAGTATTAGAGTTAATAAGGTATTTATATTCGTGAATAGAAAATGTCTAGTTTCAAACCAGTTTCTCTACGAAAAAGTCAGACATAGAGGAAACTTTATTTCCATGACAGGAAAATTAAAAGGGAATTCATTTATCACTGGCAGAGAAATTCTAGTTTTTCTCCTGCATATTTCTACAAAAAGACAGAAGAAGAAATCGACTAGAAGCAATTCCAATACATTATTTTTTTATTCGCTATTATTTCTGTTACTGTCTACTTTCATTTCAATTTTCGTACATTACAAAAATCGGATTGTTTGTTTCTTGAACTACGTGTGTATGTAGAAAAATTCAATTCTAGTGAGTATTTTTAATACTGATAAAAAAATACATATGAAGACCTGGAAATCAAAGTCGCCTAACCTACATTTCAATAAGGCTGGTTTCTTATGTAAACGGCGAAGAAAATAAGCTTTATCGAAAAGCGGGTTAGCCGATGTTGACTTCCAGGTCTTCATATGTTGTTCATTGATATGCAATTTATATATAAGCAATAGAAGAAATGAAAATAAATCTTATTTTGATTATTGCATTTGTTATAGATTTTTCAATGATTCATCTTTGAAAATTTTAAATAAACTTCAGTTTCGAATGGCACATTTTTTCAAAGTAAGCGTAAGTAAACACTGAAACTGTAAATACAACATACACGTACGTAAAAAATGATAAACCAGAGCCCGTTTTTTCCCGACAAAAAAAGCACATCCTCCCACGATTTTGTTTCTTCGCTTGTGTTGAAATAATGCCTGGGACATTTGGACTGGACTGTTCCTTGTTAAATCCAACGTTGCTATTAGACTTTGTCAGATGAATTATTCTCGCAATCAATGCAGTACTAAAAAAAAAGAAAAATAGATTTTGTGGAAATAAATTTTCCAGCATTAAAATTGAGCTGCTTCAACAAATTAGACAAGAAGGATCCATATCAGCTGAAAAACAGTTCTATTTTTTTGACTACATAATAGGTATTAAAGAGAAATGAAAACAATTGTATTCTTAACATTGGTTGAAATATTTAAAATATAATATTCACTCATCGATGTGACGTATCGACGGTATTATGCCTTTTTTCAAAATTCGTTTCTGTGTTTTTCCATTTCCAAAAAAATCAGATGGGACAAAATGCCTGTTGCAAAATCGGGCATTTTCGACTTTGCCTTGAATGGATTCAGCAGATAAACCAAAGAAACCGAGCCACTCATTTTTTCGGTCTTTTGGAATGCTATTGAGAACATTACGGACATGTATACGATTTTCAATTTTTGTGTTCATGATTAGATATCCAACCCTGTAAACGACTTTGGTCGCTGCGACGTAACTGGTACGTCGCGAAGGTACGTTGTGGTTACGTCGCAGCTACGTCAAAACTTCCTCAGTTTTTTCGTTTCAGCTACGTAACTGCATTGTATATGCAACGTAAATGGCGACGTAGCCGTTACGTTGCCAGTACGTCGTAGTGACGTAATGGGAAAAAAAATTTTTACCCGAAATTTTTCATTCCTCAACGTTTATTATTAGTTGTAACGTTATCACAATATTAAAGCTTACTTTTTTTTTTAAGCGATTTTTTTTTTTTTTTTTTTGTTTGGCATTGCATTTTTTTAACATTGCATTTTTTCAAAAAAAGGTTTTTTTACACGCAGCCATGTGACCAAGACATTTGTCTAACTGATTGTCCATTTTATTTGGCTGTTCGATTTGGTCAGGCGTTTGGCCGATCATTTGTAAATCCATTTGTAGACCTATTTGGTCTAGTCATTTGACCAGAATGCCCATTTATCCATATGATCAGTCAAATGACCCGATAAATGACGGATCATTTGATTATTTTCAGCTGGGTAGCAATAATGATCACTCCATCACTCTCTTTACCTGCGAAGGACAGCATGCTTGAGTGTTGCCACTCTCACAAATGACGCAATCAACTGAAGTTGGCGGTAGCGTGTTTCTATCTTCACTGCGGACAAAATACCGTCAGTGCTACAGTTCACAAATAAATTCACATCTCTGTAACTAATTGAGGTAACAAAATTATCTCAACAGATTGTTAAAGGTAGACGTTTTCCGCGTATTTTTCATCTGCATTTCGTTATTATATGGCATTGAAAAGGTAAAAAAAACTTGTATTGTTATAAAAAAATTATAAAACCTTTTTGTTTGATTAAACAATATTGATCATAAATATCGACAAAATAATATCGCAAACATTTCTAAGGGATTGAAAAGAAATTTCAAGCAAATCGGTTGAATGGTTCAGAAGTTCTGAATTTTTTTCTTCGAACTTGCCAAAAAGTTTGAGTGCCAATAACCTCTAGAATTTATGGAATTGAGGATTAATATTTACATGTTAACTTGAGTATCAAGTACACTTTACAATCCATACAAAGTTATTAAATTCTATGATTCAGTTGTAATTTGGTGTAACGCTTGGCGTGGAATGAGTCGACTCATTCAACATCCCTGGCGATCCAAGAAGGTCCGAAGATGGATCGGAATTCGGTCGCTATTTGGCCAGCTTGGTCCCTCTTCGGTCCTTTTTTGGTCGCTTTTTCGTCAAACTCGAAACGTCACTAATGTGCACTCATGTACAAGATTTTTTGGAGCGTTGGGAGTAAAAAAAGGGGCTGTAGAGGACGACCAATGAGACCCGAAATTTTCGCGAGCTTCTGCTCGAGAAATCGACCGCGGACATCAGCTGATAGTTTGGCATGCATTAGTGGTTATGTTGTTATAAACAAAAACATAAACACCAATGTTCGCGATATTCAGATGTACCCTTGCAGAGGCTCGGCCATCGCGGTGGCCACCGTTATACGATGGCCCGCGATGGTCGGCGGTGGCCGGCGATGGCCGAGCCGAAAAAACGTTCGGAAGCCGAGAATTTCGAACAAAGATCCATATTCTGAATATATTAGAGCATTGGCTTAGGGGGAAATAGTGGTTGGCATGCTAATCAGTGATAAATTAGTCGAAAATTAAAAATTTTTCTATCCGAGCGAAAGTTAATGTCGAAAGTTACCGGTATAAGCGTATTCCTCATTTTTTAATCAATTTAGCTTCCTAGGGATTATTCCAGATGGCGCGTCAATGCGCTGGTGTCCATCGTATTTAAGTCAGCTGCTGCGTCGTATGTAAAAACGTCAACAAACGAAATAGACGTAAACAATCGTGATCGCGCGGTCTATAATCGCGTTAATGTTTATTAACGCCTGTGGAGACGATCGCGAGTGTATTGGGTTGAATAGTGCAAATTACCGCTTTTTTTTATAATGACTAATATGATAATACCAAAGTGACATTTTTAATTAACCTCACACTCCGTTAAATTACCATAAAATATTATACTTTAAAATTAACCTTTTATCGCATCGTAAATACATTTATTATTTTAACTGTCTTAAACGAATGTTTCAAAATCGCGTAATTTCTTCATAATAATTTTCAGCAAACTTTATTTTTCAGATTCCAATCGCTCAGCTAATTTGTGGGAACAACATTCAGTTCATACTTACTTACACGTATCATCAGCTATATCCGCATCTGCAGTCAACATGGTTTCGACGTGTCTTATCAGATATGTATTATTTTATTATCAAATATCCAAGACATATTTTGACATGAAAAATTTTAAATTTCACTCCCTTAAGAAGTCTTTTTAATTGCTTTAAATTCTGATAAAAAATCAAACTTTTTATAATAAAATGTTCATATCAAAATCACCTTAATTTTTTATAAACAATTAAAAATTCAATAGCAATTTTCATATTCGGTGCTTTTCAAGTTCGCCACTGGAAACGTTTAGAACCATTTAAATAGCTTTATGCTTAAGATAATGAAAATTTAAATTTGAAAAAATGTCTTGTTTCAAAAATTGTTTAATATGATTAAGAAAACTCATTTTTTTAATTAACACTTTCGGGTTCTTCGACACGTTACTTTGTGAAACTTTATGTTTTCCAGTTGTTTCTCGATGCCTCAGGATGTACTGCATTCAGTACGTGTCGATACAACATTCAACGAGGTGTCTCAAAATAAGGACAAAAAAGATCTGACTACTTGAAACATTTTGGTACCTGTGGTTCATCTCAGGATGCTCGCTCCCAACCTACACACCAGCCAAATCAAATGCCTTTGACGTACCCGTGGAGACAGTTCATTGAATTGTAAAAATATAGGCCATGATGTCGCTCGAGAACTTTTTGCCACTTTAACTTCATCCGACCATAAGGTAAACGAATAATTATTTTCATTGTCAAGAAATCTCTCTTGTTTACAATGCTCCCTGTACATTCTGCCATCGAAGATATCTTCAACGTTTTGTTGTTGAAGTTTCCAGCGGGTGGTTTGGTAACGGAGCGAATTTTTTATCCCTGGTTTTGTGAGCAGTTCTTCGAGCTGAGCTTTAACATCAATGCTGATGAACCATGCAAGAAAGTAGTTGTTTCTTCCTGGACCGGACATTCCACACTGACATTCACGAGTGACAGTTTTATTAAAACCTACTTGAACTGCGCACAGTTCACAAAAAACAAGATAACGAATGTTTGATTCGTTTTGTTGAAGTAAGGTCCATAAAGCATCCTTTGTAACAGGGAACTAAGAGTCGATGAAGATAGCCATCAGCTAGCGGAAAATAGCCAGCACCAGTTCATAGGAACAACGAAATCTTAAAATCAGTGCCAAATAAAAAAAATAACATGGTCCCGTGACATGGCCTGTGACATGCGGCTGGTGTATCAGGAGATCTTCTACATTAAGGTTGTTGCACTCGAAAAATGGTCGATTGGCAGGATCGTTAAGGTCGTCTTCAATTTCCTCATCGTTTTTTAAGTCTGGATCTTCATCATTATCATCATCATCATCATCAAAAGCGCCTTCTTCTGCTCCACCTTCTTCCCCCTCAACATTTCCTGGCCATTGTCGGTCATCAACTTGGTCATTATGAAAACCATCCGCTAGGCCATCGTTTCGGCGCTGAAGTTCAGGAACCAGAGGCACAATGTCTCCACGATCGTCATCAGAAAAAGCCAAACCGTCGTCTTCTTCGTTTGAATTATGGTCTGAAATTACGAAGCCATCATACTCCCCTTCAAACTCTTAGGCAGATCTATCACTATCGCTCTCCAAATCCATTGTGGCCAGTTCTGTAAAATGCAAATCCCTGCATGAGAATTTGAAAAATTGATATCATTCCGCATCGGTGCACTGATATAAATAGTATGGATGGCGAATAGCCATTTCCAACGCACTCAAAAGTGTACCTAATAGAAGCCATATTGGGTGCAGTATTTGGGTAGAATTTGAGCGCGAAATTCAAATTCAAGTAGACAATCAAAACAGTTATTACCTAAATATATAGTGTTATTTTTATTGCGGAATGTGTAAATGGAATTTTGTTGAAAGATTTTATACGTCAAACCAAAATATATAATAAAAGATCGCCACAGTAATTGAACGAAAGGAATTGTTGAAAAATTTGGGTGCATTTTTTTTGCATCTGAGATTTTCTAATGCATGAAAAAATTTTTCCAACGCTGTAAATGTAAGATTTTTTGTAATATTTCAGTAATGAGTTCTACTAAATGTGAAAAAATTTCTAAAATAGTTAAATTTATTCATAATGCATGTTTAGAAAGTTATTAATAGCATGTTTGAATTTTATTTATTATTTCATAGTAATATAAAATAAATTTGTTGAATAAAAATGGAAAAAAAATAGTGTTATCATAATTTTACTGATAATGTTACATTATTTACAAACGCATGCCCGTCTTATGCCTGTATCACACTAGCCGTAACCGCTCCGTTCCGTTCTTCTTTCGACCAATCAACGCATGCTACTGCTGCCACTACCGTTGCTGATTGGTAAAAAACAGATCCTGTCATTTTAACTGCTACCCGAATACTGCACTCAATATGGCTTCCAAGAGGTACACAAATATGGCGGCTATCCGCCATCCATATTATTTATATCAGTGGCATCGGTGTGACTCGATCAAAAGGATCTACTGTCACATACTGAAAAAAATTTCCTCATATAATGCAAGAAATAATCTTGAGAAATATACCTACATTGCTTCATTCATCTCTGCAGTGTTTATTTGGTTTTCGAAAGTGGAGGCGATTTGATTGGTTTCAGCTGCCTGAAACCAACCACTTGTTTATCACAGGATTAATCATTTTGGCAAATACTTTTTTCATTTTTCTTATGAATACGAATTTTTTTACTATGTAACAACAGTTTTTGCAGAGTCAATCGTTTCGTATATTGAGAAAAAAAGTTGTGTAGGTTTGACTGAAATCGTGTCTTATTGGCTTAAAAAATGTTGTTATGTATGAGCCTACTAGGAATATGTTACGTTTGGCGAAATAAATGTAGTCATTCGCTTCAAGTCGAATCGACTAAATAACTTAATCGATTGAATTCAATGATTGAGTTTATTTTAAAAAGAGATTATTTTATTTAACTCATTTTTTTCGTAACTGTTACTTGCTTATTTTTCAGGTTGAAATTAGAGTTACAGTTAGTTTTGACAATGTATTAATATTTTATGAAAAAAATCAGTTTCGTACATTCAAATAGAAGTAACATAAAATAAGCTAAATAATGTAGTGAAAACAACCAAATAATTAAGTCAATGATATGAAATGGCAAAGATAATATTAATTTATCTATAGCTTACGGTTTTTAATATGTACACTTGAAAATGTTGACAGACTATCGATGAATTCGAATTTTTCAACAATTCAAAGCTTTTATCAACGATTGACTGTTTTGGCAGTTATTTACTAACATGTTTTATGATTTAGTCAGTTTTTTGACAGTTACGTCAGGTCGAACAGTTGCAACCATCAAAAATGAAAAAATATATATATATATATTTAGGTGACCCTTATTTTGGTGACCTCGGAATTTTTTCCATTTCCGGTCTTATGATCATTCAAGGTATCGAAAAAAAATTTTTAGCTAAGTTTCATGGAATTCGAAAGAAATTAACCCATGCCCATTCAGGTTCAAAGTTTTAAACGCGATTTCCATGCTATTTTTCGCATGTTTCACTTAAAAATTCATTACTTTCATAAAAGTGCATGGAAAAGTTTTAAACTTGGCAGGATTAAGTACATATTGTAAGATTCAAATATTATTTTTTTTAGATCATTTGCTCTTCATTATCATGTTGAAACTAACGTCCGAAAACAGCAATTTTGCCTTATCTTTTATCTAAACTTGTTTTTAGAGGTGTTACCTGATTTTAATTCACTGGTTCCATTATTATATTAAACTTTCAGAAAAGAACACATAAATTGGCTCACGCGAAAAAACAAGCTATGGTTTTTACGATTAACTGGTCAAGTGCTTAAATTTATGCATTGTTGAGTCGCTTTCTGCATTGCAGAAAAAGATACATTGATAATAATACATGCTGCTCCTGCTTCTAGCAAAACAAGAATTTATAGGCCAAGTTTTAGCCAAGACTAACTATCGCATGAGGCTTCAACATCGATTTGCGTCCAGTTCATCTTTAGAACTTTTTATGCAGAGGTCGTTGAATTCCTCGATAATGAGTCAAAGAATGTATAGAAAATATTTTTTTATCATGGCGGTCTAAAAAGCCTATTTTGTGCTTGCTGTTCCAATATTATAAATTTACTGATACCGGATTCTCTTTCCTGATGAGGACTGAAATAAATAGCCGAAAGCTTGAAATAGTTACTGAAACGGTGTTTTGTTAATAAAACCGGAAAAAAAATCATATTGGCTCCGAAGAATCGTTTTTTCTGGAATTGAGGCCGCGGATTCTGTAACGTACTGAACGCTCGAAAATACGGAGAAGTATTGTCCGCACGGTGACGTTACGAGTCAAAATCAAAAGCCCGAATTTGAAAAAACAAAAAATACTGTTCGATAGCTATTGAAAAATGATCGTTAGTCTCCGTTTAAACTTTATTCGTAAACATCATAGTTGTTGATAAAAATAATAAAAACTGATGCTTTTTGAATCGAAAAATCAATGTTTTTTAAAACTCACATCGCCGCTGAGCATTCATTTTTCAACGTATTTACAAAACTTTTGTATACTTTTGTTCGGGAAGGTCTAGCGATGAACACAGTATCAAAATATTTATGAAAAGTGAATAACAACTGACTTTTTTTTAATCCGATTGAAAAACCATGTTTTCTGACGTTTTTATTAAAAATGTATCGAGGAATTTTCGTTTTTAACGGGGTTTTCACGCTTGTCAGAATTTTAAGTGTATTGTGGAACTTTTTGTGAAGTTTGAGCTCTCTAAAACTATTATTTATAGAAAAGTCAGCAGGTTGAGCACAACGTGCCGCGCGATATGATTGAATTTTACGCCCTCGAGCTCCGTAGTTAGTCGCACCAGCGAAGAATCTAGCACATCACGCTGCGCGTTGTGTTCAACCTGCTGGCTTTTCTATAAATCATAGTTTTAGAGAGCTCAAACTTTCGAAAGAGTTCGACAATACACTTCAAATTATGACAAGCATGAAAACTCCGTTAAAAACGAAAATTCCCTCGATACATTTTTAATGCGAACATCAGAAAACATGGTTTTTCAGTCGGATTAAAAAAAAAGTCTGTTTTTATTAACTTTTTATGAATATTTTGATACTGTGTTCATCGCTAGACCTTCCCAAACAAAAGTTTACAAAAGTTTTGTAAATAGGTTGAAAAATGAATGCTCAGCGGCGATGTGAGTTTTAAAAAACATTGATTTTTCGATTCAAAAAGCATCAGTTTTTATTATTTTTATGTAACGTTTCGGGTTGTGTTTTTCGAACCGCTACCTTCAGGGACCGGTCAAAAACGATAAATTACTCAAATTTCCTTAAACACACGTTTAGTTTATTATACTCAGACACAGGTTATTTCCGTGAGCGAATACAATTCTCCGCGATAAGAATTCTCGGACGCGACAATAGGTTTCTACATCTTTGCAAGTTTACTAGAAGGACTCCTGAATTCAAAAAGCGCGGCAATGCCTGATGAGCCAGTATTTATAGGTACGATTTTCCATACAACATGACCATATTTGGGCATAGGCAAAAGTCAGAGAACGATAAGGCGATGAGCTGGCAATTGCTCACCGGAAAAAGCACATTTCGGGAGTCTTAATAGTACATTATTTCGCAATTGGGAATCGTAATTACGCACTATCTAAATGTCTACTTGCAATTAAGGCAAAAATTGATCGTTTTAATGACAAAATGTTCACTTTTATGAACTATTTAAAGTTTTTTGTGCTTATTTATCAAAACGATCAACGATTTCATACAGAATTTTTTTCGAAAACATTATACCACATAACTTTCGCTTTTACATCATCTTCAGAAGACGAGAACATTCTACACAAAATTTTTATGTTTTTCATTGGAATAAACGAACGATGCTGCCTTGTATTTTTTATCGTGATCGCTTTTTTAAAAAACTTTTTCGATCCTGCAAGTTCTACATCATACTCGGGGCCAGTGATGGGAGGTATCGAACCATATCAAACAAAAATCCCAGCTTTCTATGGGAAGTGGAAGCAAGCTGACGAATCGTCAATCCCAGATCGCTTCCCCTTCCCTAAAAAGCTGGGATTATCGTTCCATTTCGGGAATAATTTTGATAAGCAAATAAGGGATAGGATTCAATTTAGACAGATTTCCGACCAGGCCTATCAGACGGGCGTGGACTTAGTACAGGCCATGCGAAGTTCAGGGATAGTAGGAAAAAAGAAAAGGGATCGAAGAGACTGCGAAACATTGCCAGAACTAAACATTTTTATGTAATATGTGGACCAGAACCTTGTAAAAAGTACGTTTAATATAAGTCAACACTGTTGACATTTAAAGGATTTAAATCTTTTTATTTAACCTTCTCCTTCAAGACAATTCCCTGGGTCCTTTATAAATTACGGGTATGAGGGTTCTTTTGGACGGTTGTCCATCTAGGGTCCTCTCTGTTCGAACTGAGTGAGGGGGAACTTCCACGCAAGACTATGTTTCAGGGACAACGTTGGACTTCCGCTTTGTTTTCGTAACTTGCTCGTCACAGAATGCCTGGGCGATACCGAGTTGCGCGAAGAATTCAAAAAGACTCATTTATATTCTATTTCAATCCTCGAACGAACCTTTTTATTGAGTAACTGACCTTAGATAATAACTTTCTAATGCTAACGCACCAGCCTAGACAAAATAACGGTAAAACAGGCGAGCACGTTTGAGATGAGAAATATCGAAATACCAGAAACGCGTTTTCATAAAACTCTCACATTTATGAGCTTCGTCTTAAGTCAAATAGAGAGTAGGTGGAATAACGAAGTATTCAAAAATTTGTATGTATGTTACTTTTGAGAATTTTTAAAAATCATGAAGTAAAGTTTGTCTTTTAATCTCACAAGAAATCCACACTTTTTCTGTACCGCTAAATCGGCGACATTATATAGAATTTCTGTTAGTTTCATATCTTTCAAGTTTTCCGAATATCGAAAAAGTGTCAAGCGAGTTATTTGTCGCTTCTTTGTCGTGAATTTGTTGGGCAAAAAAAAATTTGTCTCTTTTCAATTTTTTGTAAATAATAGATGGTTATGCTAACTTTGAGTTTAAGTTAACATTTCCCCATTCAAAAAAAAATTTTTTTTCAAAAATCATTATAGCTTTCTCCGGCGTTATCAATGTTTTGTAAATTTGTTGTGAGGAGAAAATTCAAAAAAGTTATCTTTTTCTCTGTTATTTATAAACAATGAGAAAAAAAAAGAAAGACATCTCGCAATCCGCGTCGGATTGCGACCGCCGCAAAAAAAAAACGCAAATGCAGAACGCAGCACGTAGACGGTCGCCAGAATGACAGCGGATATATTACACAAAAAGCATCATTTACGCTCTCCGTCTAACTCGCACCGGGTTGTCTGTTACTTGTTTTGCTTATGAGCACATCCCTACTTGTTTACGAGAGATATTTTTTGTTACGATAGCCGAAAATTCGCTTCAAAATGTCAGTTTTGAGGTTAAAGTAAAGAAATATCAATTTCATTACTCAATTTTGTTGAAATTTCACTTTTCTAGCATCAAATTCTAGAAATCTATAGAGAGATTCATAGAGATATTATAAATTTATAAAAATTCCAGGAAACACTGTGAAATTCGATGAATAACATACTCAAAGAATATTATTGATATCTATGAAATACATGTACTCGAAATTCCACACGTTAAAGAAATTAACAAAAACGAAAAACACATTTTTTTCTATTTTCACAGAAGGCTCAAGTTAAAATTTAGTACACGTCCCTTGAGCTGGCAGAGCAAAGACAGCAGGAGCAAAAAAATTTTTTTGCAAAATTCAAGGCTAATTGAAAGCTAATTAAATGCCCTAATTTAAAATTCAGAGGTCCATGGGTTTACCGGAATATGAAAGTTCTGCTAGCTAAAGTTACAGCCAGTAGAACAATGCCAGAAAACGGCTTAGAACTATTTTAATCGAAATTTTTTATTCTTCAGAGGCTGTAGCCAACAGAACTATGCATAAAAAATTTTAAACACTATTTTAATCAAAATTTCTTTAACATCCACTTTAATAGTATATTTTGTAGCTAGGGGCAAAAACACTCGTTCTAAATCGGCTGTTATTGCTCCAAGGTACAAACGATACTTTTTGCCTCGAACACAGTAAGATGACACAAAAAAAAAAGTCATCTGCACACTCGTGAGAAATTTATTTTTTCTCTAGATGCGAAATGTACTATTAAAGGCTCTAAAAAAAACAGTAAATAAGTTTGTTCGGAAAAATATTTTTCGGTAAAATTGATTATTTTAATCTTCAGAGGTTCAAACCAGCAGAAAAATGTTTAGAAAGTGATAAAAACTAAATCTATAAAAATTTTTTCGACGTCAACATTTAAGGATATATAAAGGCTCTAAAAAACACAAAATTAAATTGATTGCAAAAACGGTTTTTCGGTACATTGACGATTTTCGCCTTGTAAATAAACATTGGGGACAAACAATTTTTCTTGACCTTCTAATGTCAAAAAAGTAGATACATACGGTTTTCTTCAAAAATCTATATGAATATTTGAATTTTTTAGAATTTTAATTCCTAATAATTAAATGATCCAGTTGATCTTGAAAGCTACGTCAAAATTTATAATAATATCAGAAAATCCTTCACGCCAAAAGTACCCTGTTGGCGGCCAAAGAACCAGAAAAAAACCACAAAAAAACCAATACTTGGTTTTCTTTGGTTTTTTGGCCGCCGCCAGGGTATATATGTATTTATATCTGAAAGTTATGAAAAGAGATAATGATCATTGAACGAATACTGAGCGGGTACAAAAAATAAAGAATGAACAAAATTGATTTAATTTTTTTTGCACGTTCCATCGTATACTGTATTTCTAAATAAAATGTACATTCATCCTAAACTATGAATATTTAATTTCTATAAAGAACGTTCGATAATCTTGAAAACATATATTTACACATTATCAGCAAACTTATTTTTTTTTTTTATATATGAAAACATGAAAAGAAACGTTTGTTCTTAAAATGATCCTCATGTTATTGTTTCGAATGTAAAAATTATGAATATAATTGAAATCTTTGGAGCATTAACGATAAAATACTTTATTATAGTATTGACAAAATTTTCAACGTCAGCTTTGTAATGCAGTATTTCTATTGTATCATTTAAGTAATTTCACTTGTAGCTAAAAAAAAGGTTAAGTTCAAAAAAGCTATATTTGCAAGTATTAAATAGTGATATACACAAAGAAATAGAAGAACCGAGAATCGATCATAACGAAATCCGTAATTGGATTAAAACATATATATGGTTTCTTCATTTTTATTTTATCTCCCAACTCTAATAATAAAGGGATAATAGCAATCTTAAACATGACGGTATTATTATTATTATTATTATCATTATCATCATCATCATCATCATCATCATCATTATTATTATTATTATTATTATTATTATTATTATTATTATTATTATTATTATTATTATTATTAAAATTATTATTATTATTATTATTATTTTTAATATTATTGTTGTTGTTGCTGTTGTTGTTGTTGTTATTATTATTATTATTATTATTATTATTATTATTATTATTATTATTATTAGGTCTTCAGCAGGCCACTATCTCGTGGTTCAGAGCACCTAGCCATTAGGCCCCTGTACTCTATCCCCACTACTTCCTCAGGGCCGTTGCCTTTAACCAGATACCTCGCAAAAGCCCCGTATCTGGTTGACATCTATCCCCCTGATTTCCTGCGGTTCTAAGACCGCCCCCCCTAGCAAGGCGTGCCTCTGGTACGCCAATGCCTCACACTCGCACAGAAAGTGCTGGGAATCCTCCTGCCTTTCCTGAAATCTCCCACATTCCGGGGAGGATATCTTCCCCGGCCTGTCAGTATTTCTACTGTGACCCTCAACCTAGGCCTGGTTAAGCCCAGCAGCGCCCCGACCAGACTCCCACGGATTCACCCACGAGGGCCTTGCTCGTACGGCAGCTGGGTTCCCGTCTCCACTCTTTGACCTGTCGGTTCCGAACCCATGCCGCAATGAGGTTCATCCCCTCCCTATACGGCATTCCTACCACTTGCTCCTAGGGACCAATTAACCCAGCCCCCTCCTTCGCAAGCCTATCCGCCCTCTCGTTACCCCTCCATCCGGCATGTCCCGGAATCCAGGTGAGTCTGAGCCTTCTCCTCTCAGCTACCTCCTGGAGCGCTTCTTTCGTTCGCTCCACTAGCCTGGAAGAGACTCTGCCTCCGTCCAATGCCCTCAGAGTGGCCTGACAGTCGCTGCAGATCCAGACGTCTCCGTCTGAATCCGACCTCCGTCACAGTATTCTTGCGCACTCCTGGATAGCCTCAATTTCAGCCTGGAAGATGGTGTTGTATCCATCCAGCCTGAAGACATATTCTTCTACAGCCTTCCTTCCACAAACACCTGCTCCCACGCCTTCCCTGGTTTTCAATCCGTCCGTGAACCATATGTCTTCATGCCTTGGACCGAGCCCCCGCTGCCACTCTTCCCGGCTAGGGATCAGCGTTCGATATTTTGTCCTGTGGAGCATTCCTCAGCTCCGCAGGACAGCCTTTCCACAGCTCCACATGTATGGAGCTCTCTCTCCACTCCCCAGTGCATCTAAGCCTGTATGCCGTCCTCGATGCGGTGGCCTTACTCTCCACTGCAAATGATGGAATCTCTAACAGAGCCCTGATCGCTGCGATGGGAGTGCTTCTGCTTACAGAGCATATGCCCCTAAGAAAGACCGCCTGCACCCTGTCCAGCTTCCCCTGAACAGACTTCAGTGCAGTCCGTTCCCACCACACAACCGCAGCATGCATCAGCCTAGGGACGACGATTGACCTGTATATCCACATCAACTGACGTGGACCCAAGCCCCATTTCGCCCCCAAAGCCCCCTTACACTGCCAGAAGGTTACCATTGCCTTCTGGCACTTCAGCTGCAGATGCCTGTTCCAGTCTAGCTTCCTATCCAGGATTACACCCAGATACTTCACCTCCTGAACATACGGCACCTGCCTACCTCCAACCATCATGTCCACCAGTGGCCTCAACTTGTACCTCCTGGTAAAAATGACGATCGAGGTCCTGTCCGGCTGGATGTTTAGTCCATAACCCTCACACCATCTAACTGCCCTATTCAATGCTCTTTGGATCATCTCCCGGAGAGTTTCCTCATGCACATCCCTGGCCAAAATGTAGACATCATCCGCATAGCCAAAGGCCCGCACACTTTCCCTATTCAGCAGCCTCAAGAGACTGTCCACAACCAGGCTCCACAGTAGCGGAGAAAGTACCCCGCCCTGTGGACAGCCCTCTGATACTCTGCCCTCTACGTGGCAGCCTTGCCATTCAGTACTGAGAATCCTTCCCTCCAGAGTCGACATTATCCATTGGATAACCGGCTCTGGAACACCGTGCTCCTCAGCACCCTTCCGTATGGCCCTCCGTGTGGTGCGATTGAACGCCCCCTCAATGTTTAGAAAGGCCCCTATTCACACGCCCTTCCATCTCAGTTGCTCCTCCACGAAGCTAACCGACGATAGAAGTGCGGTATCCACCGATCGACCTGTCTGATACGCGTGCTGCTCCACATGGAATGGTAAATCCACCAGTGGGCCCGCCCTCAAAAACCTGTCTATCAGTCTCTCTGAGGTCTTAAGGAAAACGGGTGTCAGACTAATCGGCCTGAAATCCTTTACCTCTGCATACCCCCTCCTCCCTGGCTTATGTATAAAAACAACCCTAGCCCTTCTCCATGCCTCCGGAGTGTGTCCCACTGCCAAGGATCCTCTGAAAAGCCCGACCAGTGGCCCCAGCACTACATCCAAGCTCTCCCTAAGGGTCACCGGATGCAGCCTATCAGGGCCCGGGGCCTTATACGGCTCAAAGGACCCTACAGCCTCCCTGACACGCTCCGCCTTGACCACCCTGGCCGCTAGGCTCTAGCATTTCTCGCCTCTTCCCCGGCGGGTACTTACCCCCGCCATGTCCGATTCTGAAAAGTCCAGAAATTTCCCCTCAACAGCAGCCTCATGGTCTCCTCCGGGGTCCGGATGTATCTCCCACCGTTTGTCTTCAGATAACGCAGATCACCCCCCCCCCCTGGTCCCAGCCAAAATCCTGGCCATTCTCGCCGTGTCCGAAATTGTGCTCGTTTCTGAGCACAGCTTCCTCCACGCTCCCGCCTGGAATCCTCCACCATCCGCCTGTAGCGTCTCTGACTCACTCGACACGCCCCCCAGGCTTCCGGTGTGCCCGCCTTCTTAGCTCTGTTAAAGAGCCTACGAGTCTCCCTCCTTCCCTCCAAGAGCCGTTCAGTCCACCGGAGCCCCTTTGGCCCGGTGCTCGCTCTCTTCAGGGGACAGTTGTTCTCGTATGCCTCCATGATAGCCGTCCTGATCCCCTCCTCAGTTGAGTCAAGGTCTTTCGGACTACCATACTTTCCCCTGAAACCCTTCATACGCGACCGGAGTTCCTCTCTGAACCCCTCCCAGTCCGTATTCCTAGGATTCCTCCTCCATGCGACACTCGGTGCCACTTCCTTCAGAGTGGCCCGAATAAGCCTGTGGTCAGAGAGGGTGGGTTCGTCCGACACCCTTCATGCCCCCACCCTCTCTCTGACTCTCGAACTACAGATAGTCATGTCCAGTACCTCCTGCCTATCGACGGTGACGAATGTAGGTTCTGTGCCCTCATTCAACACCTCGAGGTCCTCTCCCAAAAGGTACTCTAGGAGCTCTTCCCCCTTCTGATTGTCATCGATCTAACCCCACACACTACTGTGCGCGTTTGCATCGCATCCGACAATCAGGTCGAGTCCATTCCCCCTACAGTACCTCACTAACCTCCGCACCTCTTCCGGAGGTGCCTCTCTATCGTGGGCGAAATAGGCAGATGCTATAACAAGCCGCCCTCCGTTCTGTCCCCTTCCTCCATTCTCCTCTAACCTGACAACCGCCAGGTCCCTGGTGGAGAAGAGCCGCTTCTCCACCTTGCATAAGAGCCGCATCGACTCCCCTCACTATTACACATGCCCTGGGATCTTCAACTCCCCCGCATGCGTATACCGTCCCCGTAGAGTTGAGGCCCCGAATGAGACTTCTATAACACCACGGTTCTTGTAGCAGCCCGAGGGCTGCATTTGCCTGCACCTTCTGCATGCACCTGGCTAGAACCGCCGAGGCGCCTTTGCTATGGTGCAGGTTTAATTGGAGGATCTCAGCTGTGGCATTGACCATGAGCCTCGATTCTCCTCCACAACCCACCTAGTTTCTCGAAGCAGTCTGAAAGACTACCTCTCCCGTCCCTAGGTGAGCTTGGTCCTCCTCCCTCGACATCCATTGGTATGTCCCCGGACGTCGAGGTGGTATCTCCCGCAACGGGTTCCTGCCCCTGCCGCTCTTTGTTAATACTGCGGTTTTTCATTTCGATCCCACGAGTATTTTGGGTGCATTAAGGACCACTTACGTAAGCTAGGCTTGCCGCCGAGTCTCAAGAGCCTCGACAGCTACTGCAGGAGGTCGCCCGGTGTCCTGCAGGAACCGTTAGAAGACTCCTCACCCAGGAGCCATTCATCCCTCGGCACGGTATTCTGACACCTAGGATAAGGGGTGAAAGCCCGCCTCTGTAGGCCCCCAGAGAACGGGCACCCGACCAAAGAGATCACCACTCTAAGGTCGGGGAACCACTCTTTGGTCGCTCCAGCAGCTTTAACACCCTCGAAGTCTGCCGAATAAGTCGACCTCTCCCATTCCCAGACTTTGAGTGGTGTGGTTCACTTTGGGTCCACCTGGTATTCATACACCTCCGTCCAGAGCGCTCCCGTTTATAGGGATTGCCCTCCATTCATACGCAGAGCCCGTTTACAGGGATGCTAGTTCATCCGATACCGGGCTTATCCTCAGATCCCCTGGCCGCCTTTGCACTTAAACCCCCGCACCAACTATAAGGTCCCTTGATTCCTAGCGAGGGAAACATGATGGTATACATTTCAGAAAAAAATTAAAAAGGCACGCGAAGACGAAATTCGAGCAGCGGACTTGAGAGTGCTGAAATCTTTGGAGAACAGAGAAAAAGAAGACATTGAAAATTTGAGGCGAGAAAATGCAGCAAAAGATTAAAAAAATGCTGAATTAGAAGCGATTATTATTCAGTTCAAAGACGCGAGCTACCAAGAAAAACAAATAACGGCATCAGGAGCTTCAAGCAAAATCACTCAGTTAAAGGAGAGTATGGAAAGTAAGTTTACGATCGTACAAAACGAAATCGAAACATTGAAAAAAATGGTAGAGGCACAGACGTCAACGGCATCTATGGTTCGAAATTCTTTTTCTACGCATACAGCAGCGCAAGAACAAGAAAGCCAAACCCATGGTCCTGGCACGAGTGGTATGAATGGATGGGTACTTATAAAAACAATGAAAATTTAATGTGGGAATATTTTTAATTTGAAATTTATTGTGGAAATATTTCATAATACAAGATTCGAGTCGATGGATATTTAGTGTGAAAAAAAAAGTACATAAAGGCCAAGCAATTAAAAATGATGTCGTCAAGAGTCCGGGCAGTGGCCCGTTCGTTATTTGGCGAACAAGAAATAGAGAGGTTGTACCGCGGACAACGAAGGCCAGCAACGAAGGGGACATATCTCTTGACAACGTGGTAGTCAACCAAGTTGTTGGTAGGTGCAAAAAAATTATATTTGATACAATGAAAATGTTTTACATGTGCGTAATGATAGCTGAAGGCTATTTTAGACAAAATTAAAAAATGAAATAATTTTTACTTGTAAAATATGTTCCAGCTATTGTACGGGGTTGGCAGAAATTTCCGTATTTAAGAGTAAAACCAAACACTCAACTGAAAAATACTTCCGGTTCCAAAAATAATGGCGAAGAGTGGAGTAGAGAGTGGATAGTTGGAGTGATTCGCGCAATGCTGAACGAAAGGCGATATAAGAAAAAGAAAAACGAAGAAAAGCAACAATACGAAAAAGAACCGGAAGCTGGAGCATCAGAAAATGATTAAATGGATCTTATTACAAACGCTGAAAACAATAAAATGGTTGAGGAAAACGACACTGAACGATAATAAAAGCATGTTAAAAAAAATAGTAAATGACATGATTGCTATCTGCAAAGCCATGCAAAGTTTTAGTTAAATTTTAAAAGTATATACAAATATCAAATATTACAAAAAATTATTGCAATCAGTAAAACTGTACAAAGTTCTATGGATATTTTCATGATTTTAACTTATAAGCAATAGTGTAAATAAATAAATAATAAATAAATTGAAGGGTATAAATATTAGTAATATAATAAATGTATAGTTATAAATGCAGCTGAAATCAAAACGATAACGTAGTCAGACCTTTTTTGTCCTTATTTTAAGACACCTCGTTGAATGTTGTATCGACACGTACTGAATGCAGTACATCCTGAGGCATCGAGAAACAACTGGAAAACATAAAGTTTCACAAAGTAACGTGTCGAAGAACCCGAAAGTGTCAATTAAAAAAATGAGTTTTCTTAATCATATTAAACAATTTTTGAAACAAGACATTTTTTTAAATTTAAATTTTCATTATCTTAAGCATAAAGCTATTTAAATGGTTCTAAACGTTTCCAGTGGCGAACTTGAAAAGCACCGAATATGAAAATTGCTATTGAATTTTTAATTGTTTATAAAAAATTAAGGTGATTTTGATATGAACATTTTATTATAAAAAGTTTGATTTTTTATCAGAATTTAAAGCAATTAAAAAGACTTCTTAAGGGAGTGAAATTTAAAATTTTTCATGTCAAAATATGTCTTGGATATTTGATAATAAAATAATACATATCTGATAAGACACGTCGAAACCATGTTGACTGCAGATGCGGATATAGCTGATGATACGTGTAAGTAAGTATGAACTGAATGTTGTTCCCACAAATTAGCTGAGCGATTGGAATCTGAAAAATAAAGTTTGCTGAAAATTATTATGAAGAAATTACGCGATTTTGAAACATTCGTTTAAGACAGTTAAAATAATAAATGTATTTACGATGCGATAAAAGGTTAATTTTAAAGTATAATATTTTATGGTAATTTAACGGAGTGTGAGGTTAATTAAAAATGTCACTTTGGTATTATCATATTAGTCATTATAAAAAAAAGCGGTAATTTGCACTATTCAACCCAATACACTCGCGATCGTCTCCACAGGCGTTAATAAAAATTAACGCGATTATAGACCGCGCAATCACGATTGTTTACGTCTATTTCGTTTGTTGACGTTTTTACATACGACGCAGCAGCTGACTTAAATACGATGGACACCAGCGCATTGACGCGCCATCTGGAATAATCCCTAGGAAGCTAAATTGATTAAAAAATGAGGAATACGCTTATACCGGTAACTTTCGACATTAACTTTCGCTCGGATAGAAAAATTTTTAATTTTCGACTAATTTATCACTGATTAGCATGCCAACCACTATTTCCCCCTAAGCCAATGCTCTAATATATTCAGAATATGGATCTTTGTTCGAAATTCTCGGCTTCCGAACGTTTTTTCGGCTCAGCCATCGCCGGCCACCGCCGACCATCGCGGGCCATCGTATAACGGTGGCCACCGCGATGACCGAGCCTCCGCAAGGGATATTTTAGCGAGTGTTGAATTTAAATGTGAAAAAATGTAATTGAAACTAATTACCCTAGTGATTTGGGTTTTTATAGAGTTTTTATAAAACTCCTTATAAAATTTCGGTATTTTCTATAAATTTTCGCTTTTTTTTATAAAGTCACTTTATAAAAAGAGGAAAGTTTTATAAAGTTTCCATTAGTTTTTATAAAGTCACTGTATAAAAACTTTATAAAATCTTTATAAAAAAACGGCATTCTTATAAAGTGGGTTTTAATATCTACTTTATGAATATTCTGTCTTTTTATAAAGTTTTCATAAAGTAACTTTATAAAAAAAAAGCGGAAATTTATATAGAATACCGAAATTTTATAAGAAATTTTATAAAAACTCTATAATAACCCACATCACTAGGGCAATTAGTTTAAATTACATTTTTTTACATTTAAATTGAACACTCGCTAAAATACGTCTGAATATCGCGGACATTGGTGTTTATGTTTTTGTTTACAACAACATAACCATTTATGCATTTCAAACTATCCGCTTATGCCCGCAGTCAATTTCTCGAGCAGAAGCTCGCGAAAATTTCGGGACTCATTGGTCTGCATTGGTCCTCTACAGTGCTCTACAGCCCTTTTTTTACTCCTAACGCTCACAAAAATCTTGTACATGAGTAACGTTTCGAGTTCGACCGAAAAGCGACCCCAAAAAGGACCGAAGAGGGACCAAACTGGCCAAACCCTAGCAAACGCGCGTTCACCAAACGTTCACCGAAAGTTGATAAATGTTTGGTGAACGTTCGGTGAAAGAACGGTGAACCCACCTGATTTCAGATGTTTGGAGTGCTTAAAAACGTGGAAAAAGTTTTCCAAAGCGTAGAATAATTTATTTGATGAATTTAGCAAAAGTCAGGTGTACGGAAAGTTGCTTACTTTTTTTATTAAATACAAAATTGTGATTTGTTGTATTCCGGACACATGAAACTTCAGTCGGTAAAAACAGGTAAAAAGGTGCGAGTTTTTACCGACCGAAGTTTCATGTGTCCGGAATACAACAAATCACAATTTTGCATTTAATAAAAAAAGTAAGCAACTTTCCGTACACCTGACTTTTGCTAAATTCATCAAATAAATTATTCTACGCTTTAGAACACTTTTTCCATGTTTTTAAGCACTCCAAACATCTGAAATCAGGTGGGTTCACCGTTCTTTCACCGAACGTTCACCAAACATTCAACAACTTTTGGTGAACGTTTGGTGAACGCGCATTTGCTAGGGAACAGCGACCGAAGTTCAATCGCACTTGGATCGCCAGGGATGGTATAGATCTATACCATGTTGTATCAGATTATCAAAAACGAAACTGTGCCGTCTGTCACTCAATATGCAATTTTGTACCTGCACGTATTAGGAATTATTTGCCAATTGCGTGCCGAAATTACTTAATTTCGGTCCATCCCAGATAACAAACATGATTTCACAGTTTAGATCATGCGTGAAATCACTCGCATGATCTCATTATGCCAAACATATGAAATACGATCTGTGAAATCATTCCCGTGAGCTCAAAATGACATCATAGTCACATCATCAATGCTAAACAATGCGCATGCGTCAAAAAATCATGCGTGATTTTAATTCCTCGTCATTTTGGAATCAGAAATTTTTGTGCTATCTTATCATGGTAAAATATTTTTTGTTTGTCCATGTGTCATGATGTGCTAGGATTCAGTGCCAGTGTAACTATCGCATCGTGGTCTCTCGTGTTTTCGTTCTGTTTTTTTTTTTTTTTAATAATTTTTTGCGGTTTTCTTCGAAAAATTGTTATATCTTGTGTTCTGTGATTTGTGATAAACCATAGTACCGCATTCCTCGAAATCAGTGTTTACCTGGAAGTTAGAACCGTTTTCGTTTTATTATGTGACAGTTCTAATTGTCATAATTTTCATCGACATATATCAAACTATATATTTGCGTAAAAAATGTTTAAAAAATGAACGAAAATGTGGTTGAATATAATATTGATTGTCTTTTCTGCATTAGCATATTATATATTGTATAATATTATGATGCTTAATAAAAATGTGTTTACAATTATTTCTTACGTTGTGAATTTATACTGCAATACCAAGTGTACTCCTAAGTAATTTCCGGTTTTTTCAATGGATGGCGTTGTGTTTTGTACCGCTGTTGGTAACACATACCATATGTCATTTTGTTCAGTCATATCGAGTGCTTGAACTGCGTTGACATTTTCTCGAAAAAAT
This sequence comes from Platygaster robiniae, assembly GCA_028476575.1. NCBI lineage: Eukaryota > Metazoa > Arthropoda > Insecta > Hymenoptera > Platygastridae > Platygaster > Platygaster robiniae. Next base: position 31,824,753 of record CM052019.1, read on the forward strand.
CTTCCAGTAAGTTTTTATTGCGCTTCAAAAATGTCGAATTTTGTACCGAATTTTGAGCATATGCGCCATGCATTGCTTTTCATGTTCAAGCAGGGGAAAAAAGTGTCCGAGAGCCACTGTGCGCTTGTGGAAGTTTATGGTGATCGTGCATTAACACTTCGAACATGTGAAACGTGGTTTCGACAGTTCAAAAATGGAGATTTCGACCTGAACGACGCCGCACGCTCCGGCAAGCGAAAATCGTTCGATGACGCCGAATTGCAAGCATTATTAGATGAAGACAACACGCAAACGCAACGACAGCTTGCAGATGCGTTGGGAGTTCAACAGCAAGCAATTTCCAAACGTCTGCGAGCCATGGGAAAAATTCAGAAGTGTGGAAAGTGGGTGCCCCATGAACTAACCGAGAGACAAATGGAGAATCGAAAAGTGACCTGTGAAATGCTGCTTCAACGATACAAAAGAAAGTCTTTCCTGCATCGTATTGTTACTGGTGATGAAAAGTGGATTTTCCTGGAGAACCCTAAGCGCAACAAATCGTGGGTGAGTCCAAGTGAAGCATCGACATCGACGGCACGGCCAAATCGTTACGGTCGGAAGGTCATGCTGTGTGTGTGGTGGGACCAGTCCGGTGTTATATACTTTGAACTGCTGAAATCTGGTGAAACTGTGAATGCCATTCGCTACAAACAGCAAATGAAAGATTTGAGCCGAGCCATTGTGGAAAACCGACCAGAATATCAACAACGACAGAAGAAGGTGATTTTGCTCCACGACAATGCGCCGTCGCATAAGTCGAAAGTCGTTCGTGACGCGCTGGAAAGGCTCAAGTGGGAAGTGCTTGATCATGCGGCTTACTCACCAGACCTGGCGCCATCCGACTACCACCTCTTTGCCTCGTTGGGCCATGCCCTTTCTGAGCAGCGCTTCGACTCGTACGAAAATGTACGAAAATGGCTCACCGAGTGGTTCACCTCCAAAGGCAATGATTTTTACTGGCGTGGTATCCACAATTTACCAGAAAGGTGGGAAAAATGTGTAGAAAGCGATGGAAAATACTTTGAATAAAATAAGGGTTACGGTTTTTTTGGAATTATGTATTTTATTTGCAAAAAAACCGGAAATTAATTAGGAGCACACCTGGTAGAACAGAAACAAGCATTCAAATTTTCCCGCAATGATCATCTGCACAAGCGCATCCTCGAGGGAAAAATCTAAAAATCACGCGTGATTTCATATTGACATAACAGTGAATCGGTAACGGAGGTACAAATGTCTGTCACGCGTGATTTCTTTTTTTCACGTGTGATTTGCATATGATGTGAATATGAAATTATTTTGCTATCTGGGATATGTTTCGATTGCCGAAAATACGTCACCAACGTTTGGTTTAATTGCTAATTCGTTTCTCTTTCAGAAACCGAATTCAAATGCTTTTGGGTTGCAATATGCTATTTAACTTGAAATAGTTGCGTGACGTTGATTTTCTCTTTACACGGTTTACAAAGTAATACAGATCCATCTGCACGGAAGTCTTGTGGGTGTTCGTGTACCATTCGCGACATCAAAGCGTGTGTACTTTCTTTTCTCGTTTTCGGTATGGTTCAAACTTGAACGATGATGATCCATCCAAACGCTATCAGAAACTAACGTAAACTAACAACACTACAGAATATACAATGATATCTCGATCGATTAACGACGCAACGATGTTTTGTTTACATTATTATCAAGGAAACGATAGAAATCCAAAGGTATTTGAGCTAAACATATCTTTCTTATTGATTATCAGCCACTAAATGTTCGAAATATGGGTTAGTTTCACTCATTCGAGTGATGGTGGAAAATATGGATTTATGGGCAAAAATTGCAAAAATATGGAAATAAATATTTTTCATTTAAAAACATAACTCTGTTAGCTCTGATAATATACAATAAACATGAATTTTACTCGTTCAAACGTAGCGAATTAATAAAAAAAAGTGCATTCGTCAATAATTTGAACAAATTAAATCCCTGTCAGGCAGGGGACAATACTCACGCAATAGACAATAGTCATAAAATAGTCAGATAGATGCCAGGAATGTATTCTGACATCTATCTGACTATTTTATTACTATTGTCTATTGCGTGAGTATTGTCCTCTGCCTGACAGGGATAGTAAAATCCAAACAAAAAATATAATTTGGATTTTGAGTTTTTAGAATTATCATATGAAATAAACATCCTAAAATCCACCCATTTCAATGCAAGAATTCAATTTAAGTCAAGAATGCACACCCTAAACCTTATTTCTCCTGAAAATGCAACATTTACATGTTTTTTTACAACTGCTTAGTCAGACGGCAATCGAGTGTCAGCTACGGGGTACCCATTGTCCTCTCACTGCCCCGAAGCTGCCTTTTCTCTTCCGTGAGGGATGGATTAATTTACGAACATTGAAAAAAAAAAACTTGATCAAAGTCGGTAGCTGATTGTGTGCACCGTTTTCAACTGACCCGCAAAAATAGATGAAGAAATCGGAGCATGTGACCGCTATTTTCAATGAGAATTTATTATTTTAATTTTTTATTGTAAGTTGTACAATACTTCTATAAGTCTAAATAAACCGTGTGCATGCAGTTTGATTTACTCAAAAAGTAATTATTGAATTGAGCATCTTAAATTTGGTCTCAGGGGTGGCCTAACGTTTAAGCCTAAGCCTTTAAGACTTATAGAAATTGATTAATGAATATAAAAACACATTTTCGAAGGAAAGTATACAAAATGTGATTTTGCTAAGTGAGTATTTCATTATTAATGTTTTGCCTCGCAAAAAATATGTACGTAATTGAAATGCTTGATACTTGAAGCCTTAGCCGAGTGGATATACACGCGAGCTGCAACTCTCAAGGAGTCCAATAGCTTTGAAACCCTAGGGTTTCAACTTCTCTCCTGAAAAACTTTTCGGATATTTTCACAATTTTGTTTGTGTAATTAGCGATATCTCATATTGCCCAATTTCTTTTGTCACAATATGTTGATTATAAATTTCAGTTACAATAAACAATAATTGTCCTTGAGCAAGATTTTTAAAAACAAGTTTTTATATATAAAAGTTAATTAGTCCAACTGATTGAATTTTAATGAGTTTTTTCATACGATGACTTATTGAGTTTCGAGTTTACTATATTGATTGAAGCTAATGATAAATTAATTTCGCCCCTACACGTAGACTTGATTGCTACGCTACTGGTCCTCCGGTAAGATTCCTACCATACCGATGATTCGTTAAAAATATCAAAACAAAACTGTTTTAGGTACATGTCAAAAAAAGACAATATGAACAAATATCAATATAAAATAAATATGATATTACTGTGGATTCAGTGAAGAAATTGAAACTCGAAATATGCTAGTTCATATTAACAGTGAGATATTCAAAAGTTTACTGTGGGAATAATAATTGGAAGTCATCGTATGAAATTTTCTCAAATTTTTAAAACCTCCGATTAGACAATCAGGTAACAATATTTTTTAACATGTATTCATACCTAAAGTTTATATGGTAACATTGAATTTTAGAATGTTCAATTTACAGGTTTGATCATCGAGAGAAGTGTTATAAACAATGTCTTGGATTACAGTTGATGACAGGTAAAATTATTAATTTATTATGACTATACGATTTATTTATGAAAAAAATAATCGTTCGGTAATTTTCTTAAGAAATATATGTACTGTACAACATTATTGAGTACATTGAGAATTTTCACAATTTTCATACAATTTTTAAGAGGTTGGAAAAAAACTTTTTGTATAATTTTAGACAATAACATGTTAATAAGTTATTCCCAATTCACCTTTAATTTGTTTGACAAAAAAATATCATTAAATATAATATATCAACAATTTAATATAATAGTTATATGTGACCCGTTCCGACAAAAGGGACCTAAGCGTCCAAAAATCATTTTTCGAATTATGAGCGTATTGTATGAAATGAACATCACTTATTCGACTGTTGTTGAAAAAAAATCTTTTTTTGAAATTGTTTTTATATGCGATTGATTTTCAAGAGTGGTTTTGAAAGCGCTCGAATCCTCTCCACACTCACATTAATACCCGCTTCAATACCAAGATGCGTCGGCCAAAGACGATCGAATACACGGACGCAAGTCTTGGAATGATAGGAATGGGTATAGAGAGAGAGGAATATCATAAGCTATAATCGAGCTGCCACTTCTTTCCTTTCTCCTGTAAAATCTACTCTCGTACGCTTAAGTCCTTTTTGCCGGAGCGCGTCACATATACTCAATAATACAATTTCAGTTTTTTCATATATGAAAAACTTGAATTTTTATAATATAATTTCCAATGATCAAGTCAAAGTATTTGAATTCTTTTAAAATAAATTTTCTGATGAGAAATAAAGACTTCGAAAAAAGTTTTCGACAAAAGTGAGATAAATCTGAATTTGACCGACTAATTGAAAATCCGAGTATCTCGAAAAAAACAATTTTCAGCCCAAAATAAAAAATACGTATGTATTGAAACTACAGTAGAATGCGGGTATCGAAGAACCTGTTCTTGAAGAATCTTAAAAACCGTGACACTATAAATTTGCATTAGACGTCGTCCACTCAGTCAAGCAAAAATCGTCAGTCACCAAAAAAGGGATTAAGTCAGTGCCGTTTTAAAAATTTCACCTTGGGCCTGGCCCAAGCCCTTTCAATAAAGCGATCGAGTCGCTTGGGTATGACACTGAAACGGGTCGTCAGAGTGAGCTTTCTTTAATATGGGTCAACAACTCGACAAACATTGGATGATGAACAATGTTTTCTTACTCGCGCCGAGCCTTCTTCAGGATCCTCATTCTACTGTAGTTTACCTCTCTATTTAAACAATTTGAGAGAAATCATTAATTTAGTCAGTGACGACCGAACTAAATTTGAAAATAATGACCTGTCTATTGAAAAAAAAAATTGGGAACCAGTCATATTTATTTTGAATCTTAGACTCAATTTTCAATTCAGCGAATAGAACAAGAAAAGAAAAATTAATGGAATTCAAAATTCGAAATATTATTAATTATATTATTATTGTTAGTTTTGCCACTTTTATTTTTAATTTGAACTATTTTGAAAATTTTAAAATTTCCACTTGAGCTTGGAGTATATGATACTAACTTTTGAGTGTGAAACGAAAAATTGTGAAACCATTGTCAATCATTTAGATGTGATAAATCATAAAAATTAAAAACTATTTTTAGTAATTTTGTGTTTTTGAAAAAAAACTTGTAGTAGTTACATTTCAAGTTTGTTTACATTTCAAGTTTAAATGACAGCATATTTATAAAGTGAATTTTAAAATCTACTTCATCAAGATTCTGTCTTTTTATAAATATTTTATAAAGTGACTTCATAAAAAGTAATAAAAACTTTGTAAAACTGCTCTTTTTATCAAGTGACTTTATAAAAAAAGCGGAATTTTATAAAAAATACTGAAATTTTATAAGGAGTTATACAAGAACTTTATAAAAACCCAAAATAGTAGGGTAAACATAAAACGTACACGTATTTAAAATTTCATAATTATTTTCAATTTTTAAACCGTAAAAAAAGGAATATATAATTACAAAAAGAATTTCGAAAAAAAAAAAACTATCAACAAGATCCAAAACTCATGTTAGTTTTAATCTCAATTTTTAGTGATTCGAATGACAATTAAAGAAATCGAACGTAAAATCTAAAAATCATTAACACAAGTAAAAATCCAGTTATATTGAATTTTATAATTATCCTAAAAGTGAAGTTATTGAATTTTTAATTATGTAGATGGAAACAACATTTTAAGAAGTAACATAAAATTTTATATTTTTTTTATTTTATAAAATTCTTTATGTTGAAAAGTTATCTTTTTACTTCCAAACCAAAAAGTGAAAAAATTTTATTCATAATTGTGAAAACACCACACAAAATGCAAAATTATCAACGAAATTGAGAATCTGTAGTAATTTCATACCTTTCATCGAAATTCAAAGGGCATCGCCGGGTTTCCATGTTAAAAGTGCCTTTAAACCAAATGAAGCTTTGCATTGACCATATCAAAGTACTAGGTAGAAAATGAGTTTTCAGAAATTTTCAGGTCTGTAGCCGCCATGTTTAATGAGTAATAATATATATTACAATATACGTTTTTTGACGTTTCCAGCCAAACTATTTATTCTAAAATTTTGAAAAAATGCACTCTGCTACTTGTCATTACGGTACATTATTATAAATTTTAGGCAAATTTTCGGACGTGAAATAAAAAAATTGCGAAAATTTTTGCATGCAATTTTTTCGCATTGGAATTCACGGTGCAATTATGATTTGTTTGGTAAATATTAGTCAGGTACACATCTCGTACATATGTCGTTCATATATATATTACGTGCTGGATTATAGACTATCATTTCTGAAAAGATCTTCTATACATGAAGGGCTAGAAATTTAAAATAACATTGAATAAATAAAAGTCGAGTACATAAGATTTATTGAATTAAAGAACAGGATTTATATTTTACCGATTTTCTCATACTGAAATTTTTATTTTTTATCTTCCTTATGTAAGGTACGTTTTTTTAGATTTTATTATCATACTAGAAGTTATTTTACTTTTGCAATAAACATTTTGTTCGAATCTTTATTTCTTATCGAAAAATCTAGGGCCAACTAACCACTGGAAAACAGTGATTTTTACTTAACATTGATAAAAAAATCACCAATTTTTACCTTCGAACGACTTATAACTAATTCAGATTTAGAAATCAAAAATCTTCATGATGCGTCTTTTTTTTCTTCTATATATTTCTGCATCTATTTACTGCAAACCCCTGACGGAAAAATGAGGATAAAAAATAGTCCTACCTACAGTCTTATATTACTCTCAAGTAGGCTATTTTTTAAAGTCTAAATTCAACAAAATACTGTCATTTTAGTATTAAAAAACCGTTTTTTGTTTTTTCAATAAATATTCATTTTTAAAAATATTTATTCAACGATTTTCGAAAACGTTTTTACATAAGCATGATCGTTACCATGTTTTCCAGCACTTTTGAAATCGACAACTCTTATTTATGATAACAAACAATTAAACAGCGAGTTTAATAACAAGCGAAACATTATTCAATAGATCAAATCCTTGCAGTTTTTATTAGATATCTATTAAACGGTTCAAGTGAAAAAGAAAAAAAACGGTGGAAAATGATCACCGTGAAATTCTCTATCATCCCCATTTTTCCATTTTGAAAAACAGGAATGTTTATAAAAATGTGGTGGGGATCGCCGGGAGTCAGAGGTACCAGCCGCACGCTCTGAAAAACGCGCCCCCTTCTTGCCGCAGTCTACTGAAATACCCGATTTGCAAAATTATACTGACAAAAATTCATATTTCTATCGTTATAATAATAACTATTCATAAATTACATTACAGACACTTCAGTCAAAAGTTTCACTGTCAATTCTGTTTTATCTGCTCGGATCTAAGACCATATAGTACATGGACTGCTGCTCAAAGATGGCGAATTGGTTCCAAGATAATGGTGTAGTAACGCTATTATCTAGATCATCTTGATCATCTTTTGTAATGTTTTGATCAGGGTTCCCAATATTGGCTAAATTTGGCCAAATCGGCTAATTGAGATAAAATTTGGCTACTTATTTTTTTGCAATTGACTAATGGCTAAATTTTTTGTCAGAAAATTTATTAAAATTGGCTATTATTGGCTAGCTCTTATGATCAATTCCACTTAATTTTGTACATTCACTTTTCTTCTCTTGTTCTCACCTTCGTTAAACATTATGATTATTAATCGATAGTTATCGAATGCTCAGATCGATTGAAAGCTGATCGATCGAAGAAACAAATGAATAACGACATTCTGTGACCATAAACCGTGAATGATAACAGTTTGACAGTTATAACCAACAATTTTATACGCCAAAAAATAGTAAGTTGAAATTATTTAGCGATTATTTATTAGTAAAAAACATATACGAAAGAATCAGTAATTTTTTAAATTGAAACCCCTAAAACATAATAAACCTACTTTTTAAATAATATCTGCGGCTTCCCGCCATAATCAAGAAAGTCACTTGTGCCATAAGGCTCAGTTTACATGAATTCTGATAAAATTTTGAACGTTATGGCATGTGTGTCTTTCTCGGTTATGGCTGGAAGCCACAGATATAATTTAACCATTAGCTGAATATATTTTTCTAATTAGCTTAACATTGGCTCAATATTGTTTTCCGATTGGCTAAAACATTGACCAAATATATTTTTATAATTGGCTAATTTTGGCTAGGAATGATCCGATGGATGGTGGGGCCACCGCCATTTTTACTGGGAACCTTGGTTTTGATCGTTTTGACGCGTGTTGTTTAGTTCCGATTCGGTATTTTGTTGAAATATAATAAACGTGCTGTGAAGAAAACGGAAAATGCGCTGAAGAAGAGTTGTTTCATTTGTGGCGTATGTTGTTGGCGAAGTACAGAGGAAGCTCGATTAAGGCGCGCTCGAGATAGGCGCAAATCCTCTCTTCTCTCTCGCTCTCCACCTCGACCGGCACTGATTTTTCTCGGAATTGCTCGCTCCTCTCTCCCGCTCACCACCTCGACCGGCCTGATTTAAGAGGACACAGGAGTGGTATGGTAGAAAATCTCTCGGAACTGCCCGCTCGCTGTATAGGCGCAATAGCCAAACCTATGCTCCTAAATCGAGCTTACAGTGTATGTTCGATGAATTCATACAAAATTAGTGCATTTCAAAAACCAATAAATTTTTTTGATGCGGTTTTTTAACCAGTCTCTGAAAAAAATAAATAAATATCGTTTTACATTACAACACTTTTTGTTACGCCATCATGAATTTTCGAAATGATTTATTTTTCTGAACAATAATTTATTTCGTTGATATTTTATACATATTTAAAAAATATTCTCAATGATTATTACTTAGAAAATTATGGTTTACTGATTTCAATATCTAACAATCATTAGGTTTCAGTTATTATAAGAATTATAACTTAAATATTTTTATTTGGTTATATTATATTCATGAAATAAGCCAATTATATTATCGAATATGTAAGATGTATATCTTCATATTGTTAAGGATAACATCATTTTAATCGAGCTAATAGTTTCATTTCTTATTGAACTTGAAAGTTTTTACCTTGTAAAACGGTAATTCAATTAATAAGTACAACCACCAACCGAAAATTAATGAAAAAAAAACGACATTTTATGTTAAAAAAAATTTGGAACTAACAGTGTGATCGTCACTATTCTTTGAACAGGGCGCACTAGTCGTAACTACGGCACTGGTTAGCGTTACTCCACCGTCATCTTGCGACCATTATCTGACGTCGAGAACAATAGGCATCAGCAGTCCATGTATACTATATGGTCTAAGCAACGACGTATAGTATGGATTGCTAATCTAAATGCACGACGTAGACAAGAAAGGAGATAGTACGATGGAGATGGAGATATATATATATATATATATATATATATATGTAGATATAAGGGGGATAGTATAGAAAGAGATGAATAGGTGAACTTCACCTATATATTTCCTTCGAATGCGTCAATGGATGAGCCAGGGGGACCAAACTCCGGCCAAAACCTGCGACGGTTTTCCTCCGCCAGAATTGCTAAGTCGCTCCCACCAGCTTCTACCCACTCATTCCCACTTCTACCTCACGACACGTGGGGTAGGTGATATTGAGCAAGACGAGGGGGACCAAACCACGATGTTTTTAGATGCTTGATCAGGACAGGACCGGCTTTGCCTCCCCTGCTTTCCCCTTCTCTTGGAAAAGTAGGGGAACAAGCGCGCGGGTAATCTATCCCTGCCGCTTGGTAGAGGTGCTGGTTTGGGGAGAGCGCCACTGCGAAGAAGAAAAAGTACAGACTCTTATGGGAGTTTGGTCCCCCTGGGATGAGCTATCGACATTAGCCATCTATACTACACGTCGTTGGGTCTAAGACTCGGATGTGCTGAAGCGCGGGAAGTTTGAAAATAAAAACGTTTTGATTTTGTTTACTTACTCATATAAAGGCAATATTTTTCTTTATATGCGTGTCTGTTCTAACTATAGATAATTTATCATCTATATAATGTATTAAATATATCTATATAAATTATAATAAAAATATTGTACATTCGCTAACGCAATATAGTATATCTAACATAATATGATATAATGTGATAATATTATATCATAAAAAATAATATATTATCTTACACAGCATTATTTTATGTGTCCCAATCTGTAAAAACCTACCTAAGGACCAAATCGACCTAACCTATTCGTCATCTCAAATGAATTAGAAAGTAGGCCTCATCGATTTGGTCCTTACATAGGTTTCTACAGATCGGATCACATATTATATAGTTACATACTTTTTTATAGTATCATAAATAATGGAAACTCGTAGCTAGTAATAATATTCATTGTAAAGAATTCATCATAATATAATCTTATTGTAACACACACTTTAAGTATATTTCAAATTTTTCGGATATTTTTTGATTATCCCAGCAGGCTCAGCAGCTGACTTATCACATATAATCACCTAAATCATACAGTTATCACATCGTCCCGCGGAGCACTATGAACAGTCCTCTCATAGTTCTCTTACAGTCCTCCCTTTTCCGCCAGGGATGGCTTTAGAAAATAACATTCTTTACCAGAAACAACTATTTTACAATTAACAAAATTTTGTCAACAGATTAAAAAAAGGCCTTAATGTCTTAAATCGAATAGACAATGGAAAACTTCGACTCCTTATCAATCATATAAGCCAATCACTGCGTTTAGGAATGGATAGCAAAAAAATATTTTCCTCCGAAGAGGAGAGTAAATTATCACTATCCTTAAACGTGACGAAATCGGATTTGGACTTTCTTATAAATACAATCCTCACAATTTATCACAAAGCAGCTTTCAACTTGGTCAAATCTTCCATCGTAGAGATGACAATGAAGGAAAATTTCGGTCTAGACGAAGAGAAAGTAGCTATTTTGTCACAATCTTGGACAGCGAACGCCAAAGGAATAATCGACGCCTTTAGACAAAAATCTACTCTTCCAAATCAAGTTAATGACATTAATTGGAGCTTTGATATTCAGTCATCGTCAATGGCCTCTGCAAAAGAGATACAACCACTCGTCAAGCTTCAACTAGATTTTAATAATTCCATTGATTCCAAGCTAATTGTAGAACTAGACAAAAATAACTTGCTGGACTTATATAACAATTTGGAAAAAATTCAAGCCCAACTCGACGCGTTAAAATAATAGTTACAGGCACATCTACTTTGTACAAAGTGTTACCATACAAGCTAAAATAAAAGGAGTCGTTCATTTTTTTCTGAACTTCATATTTTGACAATTGTTTAAAGATGAATTTTCCTAAATAATTCAAGATTTCGTCGATCCTCGCACGATACAGCATGAATTTTATTTACAGCAGAATTTTCGGAATTTTCTATTATCCTACAAACTCGTGAACATTTTTTCAAGTTTTAGAATTTTTTGGATTTTTTTTTTCTGAGAATGAGTGAGTGATTCACAATAATTAAAATCGAAATCAGCATATATTTTATTTTTTGAAAATTTCCAATATCCAGATTTTTATAGAAAGCTTCAAATTTATCAATTATTTTCCTTACGATACAACATTCATTGATTTTTTTAAAACTCAGAGAATATTACTCAGTTTACGTAGTTGAATGAAGTTTAAAAAATTCCACAATACATAAAATTTGCCTATATTTTCTAAAAAAAAGCTAAAACAATTCATGTTGATTTCAAAGAACTGTCGTAAATATATTTCATTTTCTATACTTCACAATTTTTAGTCGTTAGATTTTCATTTAAATTTTTGAAATCATCAACGACCTTCGTAGGATAAAGTATCCTCGATTTTCGAAAAATTAAAAAATATGACACAATAATTCGTTATTTTACATACAGAATTTTCGAAATTTTCCTCAAAGTACATACTCTAACTCCATTAAACTTCAATTTCTTAACCATCTGCTAGAAATATTTGTTGAAGTTTAAACGGTTTAATTTTAGAAAAGGTGCAAAATTCGTATTCAACAGGCAGGAAAGCGAAAAAAGCATGTGCATCTTACGAACGATTCCATTTTCTAGGCATAGTATGTTCAAGCTCATATAATAAAATTATTTCAAAACGTTACCACCGAATTTATTATTAGCGACCTGGAAAATCATGAGCAGCATATGTGACTCGCAAAATTTTTAATTTTGCAAATATTTGTGTTGCGATTTGAGAAAAGACATCTAAGCCGCATAACGGGGATTTTTCAGAAAAAGCAAAAGAAGAGGCGAGGAGCCGATAGGCCGTTCCAATATTCCTTGCTCTCTCTCTCTTTGCATACACTACTGCACACAACCTGTTCTGGTGACCAGAACAGGTAGTGTCGCGAGTTGAGCTTGCTGACATGATCGTGTGAATGTGTGTATCAAGAGAAAGAGGGCTCGAACATCTTTTGAATGCGATTCGTTTAAAGCCGTATTTCATAACAGATTAATCGATACACAATTTTATGACTTCACAATTGTAAAGAGATATATTCAATAGACCAGAAACAGCAATAATCTCGGAAACCATTTTTTCCGGCCTAGGTGTTTTTCTCAGATCGCGTCACATTTGTTGAAAAAGTTAAAATAGATTTATATCCGCAATTGATGCCAGATCTGTAACCAACGTATCAAACAGCTATGGCAAGCTAATATGCATCTTTGAAATAATACTACTGTTATAAGTGATTTGTTTGAGCAAATATTTTAATCAATGAATTATGCAAACATGGTACAAGGTTCATGATCAGCGACACAAAATACTATGAAAAGCAAATGCATCTTGCAATCACTGCAAATTCACAAGTAATTGCTGGAAAAAAATTTGAACAAATAAATTTTCTATGTCTGATGCCATATTTCGGATCAGGGTTCCAAACAAATGTAAAAAGCAAATGCATATTGTTAACAATCTAATTTTTATTCATATTTTGTGAAAACTAATAGTTAAATGCATACATTTTCCAAATCTTTTCCTTACTGCGGCAATCTCTCACAATATTTTTTACTTTTCGAACAGAATTTTATCGAACTATATTTAAATAATTGCATCTTTCTCGATTTCGACGACTGCCTTGATCAAAAAATTATATTATACATGTCAAAAAAGACTATGAATACATTATTTAGCTTTCATGTAGTTTTAACGAAACATTCTGTATACGAGTTAAGTATTTTTCGGTAAAGAAAATCATAGAAATGGGAGAAAGTTACAAATACTATGATAAAGTTTTTAATATAATTGTGTTTAAAAAGAAAAAAAGAAAAAAAAACTTCTTCAGGGATTCGAACCAGTGACCATGTTATTACGAGGCGGGTGCCTTATCCACTACACTACTGAACCTATTGGATGACAATCGACTTTTTGAACAATCTGACCGCACCGCATTTATTTTTATAAATATTCTCCGAAAACTAATGACCGTTGCGATGTAATATTTTACGTGCAATCTGTAAAAGAAAGATATATTTAATGTTGATCGATATTAGAGAGAGACCGAAGATTGAATCCACGACCAAACTTACTGTCGGTATTACATATTGGCAAACCATCTCGTGGTAAAAAAAGGAATATCAATTCGGGAAATATATAGTAATTGCTGTAATCCTGAGAACGGGACACAGACATCCACATTCCCTGAGTGGTATTTGTAAAATGTACATCCACGACCGCGATCAGACTTATATACTGTCGGTAAGCTCTTCTTTATCGGCAAACCAGCATCTCGCGGTGAAAAAAGGCGATACCAATTTTTGACATATACATATATAGCGGAAGACGGGACACAGAACATCCACGCTCCAAGAGTAGTATCTGTATAACAATCTCAGTTGACTTTGACAGTTTTGTTTCTTTTCGGGCGTTTTTTTTAATAATTCTATAATCTCAACTGAGATTATTGATAATATAAGATATTAAAAGGTCTGTGATTTTGAATAAAGAATTGAGAAGAGCGAAAAAGAATAAGTATATGATGGATGGGGCAAAAGTACTAATGAATGGATGGATGTGTGAAAAGTTTGGTGTGGAAGAGTAATTTTTCACATATTTATATTCTCGTAGGATTATATGAAATATTTAACCCTATGATGTAATTGTGTGCGTGTGTTTTTATAGGGATAATTATTTTGTAATGTTAGGAAAAATATAAATGAGACTGATTTCATGGATGAGCCCCACAGCAAAGGGTAGAGTTGGGCCCTTTGCACAAAAAAATTTGAAATTTCTGCTTATCCTTTTGCGCGCGTGTGTGTGTGTGTGTAAGTACTTTCAACTGAAAATGAAGTTAGAGTTACTTACCTGTGAAAAAAAGAGACCATATTTCAAAATTATGTACATTTTTGTGAGCATTTGCCAAATTGCAATCCTTGCGATTATTATAACTTTTTTTTAATGAATTTTCCCGAAAAATTGTTAATATTTTCCCTGTTCACAGTAGTGAAAAAATTTACGTATAAAGAGTTGAAAACAAAAACGTGACAATTTTTTAAAAAAGCTATCGATTCAAAAAAAAATTTGTACATGTATGTGAGGCGATCCGAGAAAAGGGACCTACTATCCGAAAAGCAAATTTTACTGGACGGGCGATTGAATGAATCAAAATACACAACGGTAAATGGGATGAAAGATTTTGAAAAATTCATAGCTTACAAAAAAATTAAAGCTAATAAATTCTTATTGCACATAATTGAAGATCGGATTAAAAACTTATAGAATCACTCATAATCGGAAAAAAGATTTTTTGGATAGTAGGTCCCTTTTCTCGGATCGCCTCACATACAGCGAATTTCTTAAACTACATAAGAATATTTTAAATCATCAATGGAACATTAATTTTAGTTTTTCATTATCATTTCTGATTTAACACCGGGTTTTACTTTTTTAAATATGAAAATTATTGCCAGAGTATAAAAAATTGATACCGTCATCTTCGAGTTTATCGACTAAGAAATTTCTCGCGTTTTTCGTATAAAATAAAATTTTTTCTTTCTAAAAATATTTTACAAGAAAATTTCATACCTTATGAGGAAGATGTCCCTGGAAACGTCCGAAAAGTCGCCTATTTTTTTTTTTTTTTCCTCTAATTAGAAAACCGATTGCTACAATATTTAACCCTTTCAGGGGCACATTTTTCTGTTACACTAAATTTTGCTATTAATGGTAATTTAGGGGTTTTTGGGGTCGCTGATTACGAATCTGGTGTCAGAATTGCAAAATTCAAAATGGCGGATCCAAGATGGCGACTATGTGACTCTGAAGTTGAATTTTTGAAACAATGTGCACAAAACACGTTGTATGGGGGTTTTTTGAGTCGTTGATTGCGAATTTGACGTCAAAATTGCAAAATTCAAAATGGCGGATCCAAAATGGCGGCTATATTAATGCAAACTCTCGGTTTTTTGCAATCACACCGAATTTTGACATGAAGGGGTTTTCGGGGTCGGCGATTACAAATCTTGCGTCAGAATTGCAAGATTCAAAATGAGTGATTGAAGATGGCGGTGTCATTAGTGTAAATCAGAAATGTATTGGAAATTGGTATGAAACTTGGTATACTGGGATTTTCGAGATCACTGATTGCGAATCTGATGATAGTATTTCAAAATTATTCCACCTCTCAGCATAACCCAGAACTAACGACGTGGAAGTAAGAGCTACCAGTTCTTTGTGTTTTTTTGTTTTTCAATTTTTGTTTTTTAATTTATTATCATTTTTTCAATGTTTCGTTTCTTTCAATTTCTATATTATTGAATTTTTATATTTTTACTCTGCTTTGTTCTGTCCGAGCGTAGTCTACTTTTCAGCATGAAACTCTTCGAAGCAATTTTTTTTTTCGTCAATGCACAAAGGAACTTTGCATACTTTAAAATGAAATTTAGAGCTTATTCTACGAATTTTTTCCAGCTAGTTAACACGTAGATTTGTACAAAGAATGAAAAACGTCATTTCCGTAGCGCATACGAGTTGGGAATAATTCAAACAATGGAGAGAGGGGTTGATTGATGTCTTTCTGAAGTTCTGGTAAGACAGGTGATTCTTTCATTCATTCAAAAACTTTTGCATTCATTCAAGAATGTATCTCTTTGCAAAGCGTGAAAAATTGTCTGGAATTTTTTCACAATTTCTACGGTGAACTATGTCACCCTTACGATAAGGAATGGAAATGCTTTTGAAATGAAGAAATTCTTTGTTTTCTCAGAACTTCAGGAAGTCATGGATCAACCTTTTTCTTTATTGTATGAATTGGTCCTAAGAGGATTAGAGCAGCTGACTAGACTCGTAAACGTGCCAAGAGACCTAACCATGAGCAATCTGAGAAAGTCATTTCATCTGAAGACACTTTTCCTTAGTCACTACGCGCGGCTGGACAGTTTATTCAGTTGCAGCGACTTCTAAGCAGAGCAAAGGTAACGAAACAAAATGAGCGACATTTACGAAAATGTGGATATTGTCGAAATTCCAAGTGATGAAGAGTCAGATGAAGAAGTTGAAAACAGCGAAGATGAATATTCCATTACCGAGGATGGTTTACCGATGGAATCGATGGAATTAGATGATCATAATAATGACATGGATTGCGATTTGTACAGCGAGTTTGATGAGTATGATAACATTCCTCTGAGTAGTCGCGTTGCGAAAACGGATGGAATATGGGAAAACAAAAGTAGATGTGTGTTTACTGAAAGAAGTGGCCCAAAAAATTTTCCAGGTGGTATTGACCAGGCAGGTGAAATTTTTGTGTGTCTTTTCTCTGAGAAGAATATTGAATTGAACAATCAAATCTCTATTGCATACAGAAAGGGATTGTTTTCGAGCCCATCACCATCGATGAATTGAAGAAGTTCTTGGGCTTGAATATAGTGATGGGTATAAAAAAATTACTTTCTTACCGCGATTACTGGTCCACTAATGCGCAACTACACGATTATTACGTAAGCTCTGTCATGAGCGTCAAGCGGTTTTCATTCCTCTTATCTCATTTACATTTGAATGATACAACTAAAGAACCAAAAAGGGATGAACCTGGTTATGACAAACTGTACAAAGTCGCACCTTTTTTATCAATTCTTTCTGAAATTTTTCAGTATTTCTATGATCCAAGTATGAATCAGGCAATTGATGAGAGCATGATAAAGTTCAAGGGCAGAAGTACAATGAAACAGTACATGCCAATGAAGCCTATCAAAAGAGGGTATAAAGTTTGGGTCAGAAGCGATGAATATGGCTATATTTGTGAATTTCAAATATGCACTGGAAAAATAAACAATAAAACCGAATGTATGTTGGGGGAGAGAGTCGTCAAGGATTTGACTCGTGCTCTAATACACAAGCACTATCGTCTTTGCTTCGACAATTTTTTCACAACTGTCAATTTGATGGCAAGCTTGCTAGCTGATGGAATACTGGCTTGCGGTACCATTCGAAAAGATAGGAAAGGTTTGCCAAAGACCCAAAAAGCGGAAAAGAACATGTCGCCAGGAGATAGTGAATTTCGTACTTCATACACTGGACTCCGATGGCTAAAATGGATTGATAAAAAGCCAGTATTCTTTTTGTCAAACTATCACGACCCTTCTGTTATAAAAGAGGTCAGTAGGAGACAAAAAGATGGTTCTTTGAAAATGGTATCATGTCCACTACTCGCCAAAGATTACAACATCCACATGGGGTATGTCGACAAAGCTGACATGCTCAAGTCATTCTACGAAATTAGTCGAAAAAGTAAGAAGTGGTGGCATCGAATTTTCTGGCACTTTGTCGATGTGACTACAGTGAATTCTCGTATAATCTACAAGCAGCTTTTTCCAGAAAAAGGGCTGTTACTAAAAGACTTTAGATTGTCAGTTGCTGATCATCTAATAGGAGTCTCGAATCGTCCAAAGAAAGGGAGACCATCTCTGAACTCACCATTGAAAGCAAAATGTAAAGTCACTTCTGCAGTAAGAACAGCACAGTTACCGCACATGCCTGGTGTTCATGAAAGTCGCAGAAGATGCACTCATTGCAGTACAAAAGTAAACGATAAGCGCACTAAATTTTATTGTAAAATATGCAAAGTTCCTTTGTGCATTGACGAAAAAAAAAATTGCTTCGAAGAGTTTCATGCTGAAAAGTAGACTACGCTCGGACAGAACAAAGCAGAGTAAAAATATAAAAATTCAATAATATAGAAATTGAAAGAAACGAAACATTGAAAAAATGATAATAAATTAAAAAACAAAAATTGAAAAACAAAAAAACACAAAGAACTGGTAGCTCTTACTTCCACGTCGTTAGTTCTGGGTTATGCTGAGAGGTGGAATAATTTTGAAATACTATCATCAGATTCGCAATCAGTGATCTCGAAAATCCCAGTATACCAAGTTTCATACCAATTTCCAATACATTTCTGATTTACACTAATGACACCGCCATCTTCAATCACTCATTTTGAATCTTGCAATTCTGACGCAAGATTTGTAATCGCCGACCCCGAAAACCCCTTCATGTCAAAATTCGGTGTGATTGCAAAAAACCGAGAGTTTGCATTAATATAGCCGCCATTTTGGATCCGCCATTTTGAATTTTGCAATTTTGACGTCAAATTCGCAATCAACGACTCAAAAAACCCCCATACAACGTGTTTTGTGCACATTGTTTCAAAAATTCAACTTCAGAGTCACATAGTCGCCATCTTGGATCCGCCATTTTGAATTTTGCAATTCTGACACCAGATTCGTAATCAGCGACCCCAAAAACCCCTAAATTACCATTAATAGCAAAATTTAGTGTAACAGAAAAATGTGCCCCTGAAAGGGAAAAAAAAGAGAATTTTTTGGTTTTCAATTATTTATAACAAATAGCTAATCAACAATTTGAGACAGTTTTTCATGATAATTACTATACATTAACCATTGAGAGTCTAAAATCAAATACTTGTGCACGAAACATGATGCAATGTATCGGAAAAACTGCGAAAAAACAAGTGGTACATATATGTACCACCGCCCCTGAAAGGGTTAATGTTTCATGATGATTATTAAAGTACTACTCATAATTTTCATAACGAACAAAAAAATCGAAGTAGTGCACCCTTACACATGAGTGGTTTGAAGTGACATATCAAACGGTGGGCGTTATATAACTTAAGTTACATTCATCTTTCGTTTTTCAAAACGTTAGTTGATAGATGTAATTGCGCCCTTATTGAGTTCGTTTTCAATTTCAACAAATTTTTCAAAAATGATGCGCCCAGAATGAAAATTTTCGATTTCGGCAGATTTTTCTCTCTCTTTTTATAAAAAAAAAAAGTTTTAACATTCAACATAGCGAAATCGTCAGCCTATACAGGGTGCGATAAAAGATGTTTGAAACGAAAAACACCAAATATATTGAAAACCCAGTGATTAATTTTCAAGTAATGCCGCCTACTGATTGGAACATCGTTTTTTACCACTAATGAGTTATAGGGTGCATCTCTGCCAAATTCGATCTTATTATTATGTAAAAATTACAAAATATACTTCAACAACCATCAGTAAACATGTAAAAATTTAGTAACAATCGGCCTTTTTAAATTTTTCTATGGATACTACATTACCGAACCATTCAAATTTTTCCCTGCTAAAAAAAGTATTCGAAGAGTTTTCAGATTAATTACATATTTTCGATTTTCGAGTAAGTACCAACATTTTCGTATTAGGTCTATGTTTAAAATTTTTCTATTGGAATATCTGACGTCGTCTGTTTTTGTAACCATAAAGTATGTTCAGTTGAGGAATTTATATTAAGGCACAAAAACTATAATGATGAGTACTTTCAAATCCTTTCACGTGATAAGTTAAATGATTAAAAAATACATGAAATCGATAAACTATGTTGATTCTCAAATTTTACTTTTAAATCTCGAAAGTCTTCCCTTTTGATCACACTTAAAAAATGTTTCTTCCCTAAAATTTTTCTCAATGTTCACTTGTATCACAGATAATATCATAAATAATAACGCCCAAAAGTTTATGGAAGATTTCGATTTTACTATTCAACGTAACAACATTATCAAAATAAACTAAAGTAGTCAACAATGAAATGTATATAAATCGGAAGCTTCAGACAAATTTTTTTCCTTTGGTTCACGTCATATCCTGATATTTTCGTAAGATTTGTTGATTCCTTGCTGCGATGTGTTAGGCTTCTCAAATCGTTCGTAAAAACGTGGGCTGCGGTTTGGCAAGACTTGGTCAACGTTCAGCGTTGATGGTGACAATATTTGGTTGGAAAATTGAAAGTCAATTTTCGCCGGGCTTTCTATGTATCGGGCGTGACTCGCTGTTTTCACGTGATTCACTGGCGGCATCGTCTCTAAAATTGCGGCGTTTTTGTCGGAGAAAAAGTGTGTTTTGCAAACCACCAAAACCACTGCCACTATCATGACGAACAGGATCAAGGAGGTCAAAACTCCGACGACCATTCCCAATTTGTCGTCTGCAAAAATTAATCAACCTCCAAGTGAAATCAAGCGATTTCTTTTTTATTTTCATTTATGAATTGGTTTAATTCACATCAAATGGAGGAATAATCACTTTTGGTTTAATTTGGATAACACAGTCCGACAAAAAAACAGTTTTTGCAAAATGACAGGATGATTTGTTAAAAAATATGTAGCTTAAGCACACCTGAAAACATTTCTGAAAAGAATTTTCGCATGACACGTCCCGTTTTCGAGCAATACATTTTTTTAAATATAAATCAAACTATAAGTATAAAATCTACAATTTTTGTGCAATTTCGGTGGGGAAAAACTCGTTTTGGGGGTTTTCAAATGCTAGTAATTCATTTCTGAAATTTTTGAAACTTTTACGAAAAAAATCATATTACAATCATCTGAAAACGCTGATCTTTAATTTCGAGCTATTGATATTTTTCGGCAGATAGTCAAACCGGAACCAAAGTCCTCCTTTCAGAAATCTATTTTGGGACCGGAGGAGACGATTCAAATGGTCCCCTAGGGACCACGGCTTTCCGAGAAATGTAAATACATTAAAATGAACGATCTCACTTCTATTACAGCTTATTTTACATTATGGAAAAATTATTTTTTCTTGCAAAAATTATTCCACTAATGGATTTGTTGCAGTCGAAAAAACCCTATGTGAAGTTTTATTTCACCGAAATCGGTCAATAATTGTAGATTTTAGGCCTGTGGTTTTATTTAAACTGAAATAATTTATTGCTCGAAAACTGAACATGTACATGCAAAATCTTTTCCGAAACTGTTTTTAGGGCATGTAAAATTAAATGTTTTCGCTGAAAAGAACCGGTCATTTTTTTCGTCGGACTGTGTAATTCAATTTAATCAAAGAAAATAACCTTCAATATTGCTCAGCAGTAGAATAGAAGCACTTCCAACATCCATTTTCATGTCTTCGGTCTCGACAGTGAATTTGCAGATCCACTTTCCAAGATCTGACCTTTCTGGAGTGAATTTTATAGAACATATCCCATTTGAGTCATTCATGTACACACTGAAACAATGAAACCTTACATTAAGTTCGGAACTTAATCTGGGTTAAAAATATGTAGAAATTAAAATGTCTAATTACAGTAGACTCTGTATATAACAGAATTGGGAATAACAGAGTTTTTCGGTCAGTAACGGAAGGTCTCGCAGGTAAACGAGAGTCGCACTCGGCGGTGCTCGGCAGTCGGCCGAGGTCGAGGGATTTTTCGGCGTAGAATTACCATAAAAAAGTCGACACACGAGATTTATGAATGGCTCCTTCATTTATAACAGGATATTGTTCACATATTTTTTTTTTTTCGGGAATCCATGGCTGCGTCTTTCAAAACTTTTACCTCTTTCATAGAATTTGACTGCCCTGGCCCGACTTCACGCTCATCACGATAATCTGCTGCGAGTTCCAGAATTCGTGTGTGACAGAAAAAAATCTCTTAAACTTTCTGTTATATACAGAGTCTACTGTCCTAAATTTTTCTCTTCATATAATGACTCCATGTGAACATTTAAATGAGTCGTTTCATCTCGAGTCATCAGGTTGATTCAAGCCAGGTTTTTTTTTGGTAGAAATATTTAAAAAACATTTTTTCATCAAAGTCGACAAGACACGTATTTTTTTTTATTATTATTATTTTCGCTTGAATGTTAGTCGTTTCATTGTAGAGGATTATTTTATCAATCGAATAATTATGTAATTATCAAGAGATTCGGTAGTGTCTCGCGCCAAGGACCGAGAGCGGGACACTACCCTCTTATTCTGGTATAATATTCTAGTTAATATCGATTTTCGAAAATTAATATAAAATTGTTATACAACTTTATGCCTTCGATTTCTGTTCCATCTAAAAGTAGCTGACTTTCTGAACAAAAATTGAAAAACATTGTCAAAATTCATTAATTTGCGTCTTCACAGTCCATCGGTGAAAACTGCGATTTGTTCGCATTTTTTCGTCTTGCAAAATTTTCGTCTTACATATGTGCTGTTCTACTCGTTTTTTACACTCAAATTTTAAACTCCTTGTCCTAATTTTTTTTCATTCTGCGTCGAATAACATTGAATACGAATTTTTTCTTTTTACTTTTTGAAGCTTTTTTTGAGAAATATGATTTTCAAGAATCTTTAGCTCTTTACATCCGTCAATTTCTGAGTGCGCGTTACTCGACCTACCGTTCGATGCTGACAGGTATTTTCAAGGTCATTGTAATACACCGCATGGTGTTTTCAAGGTCCCGAACATAATTTTTTGCAAGACCCCGGAAATGTGTGCGTGCCTACTTAGCACATGGGTTGTTCCATCCGTACCATGGTTGCCATGGTAACGGTTGCTATTGTTACGGTAACCACGATAACGGTTGTCATTGTTACAGTAACCATGGTTACGTTAACCATGGCGACGGTGGCAGTGGTGGCAAACAGTTTTTTTTCGGCCTAAGGTAATTCCACGAGTTTCGAGAATGTTGCCAACGCGCACGAAAAGACGCTGCTCTCCCTCTTGATATGAAATATACTGTTTATTTGTTCAAAAATTATTTTAACAATGTATTTTTCTGTATATACGGTTTGTCCCGCCATGGGGCAAAACCGTATAAAAGTCCTTTTTTTACAATCAAAATAATAAACTTAAAGCAGTTTGAAATTCACCAAGTTTGATGCCCATTATAGCTTCATGATAAAATAAACTAACAGCCCGCAAACTCGATTGTGTTAAAAAAATTGTTTTTTATATGAAAAATTGATTTTAACGGTAGTTATACGGATTCCCCCCCCCCTTTCCCCTATATAGTAATTGTAAAATAAAATATACATTATCATATATATTAAAAACTATTCGTCGAGATTTCATTTTTTTTATGTGATTCAACAAAACTTTTTGTCTGGAAAAAAATTTTTTTTAATTTCATAAAGTTTTTATCATTTCCATCGGTTGAAAAATTTCACTCTTCTTACGTGAATAATTTCGTATCATATTTTTTTTCATCATTTATCTTTTTTTGATTTTCTCATTTTGTCTTTTTCTGACTTTTCAACTTTGTTCAGATTTTTTTTCTCATTGTTTGTCTCTTCTTTCGATGTTGTTTTTTTACATTCTGGAGTCCACGTCAATCCCTCCACTGCTTTCAAAAAATCATCATCTAACATCGACGACAAAAACTTGCTCAGGTTTTGAAGCTTTTCATAATTAAGATCTATCACCAAAATATGACACTCGATTGTCTCAATTTTTAACTCATTTTTCGATAGTTATTTTTTCTGCAAAAACAAAAAATGTTGGACAAACTTTTTTTTCCAAAAATGGTTTATTTGGAGTGCTTTTTGTAAAAATTTTATTTTGTAGTCAACGATTTTAAAAATGGCGTAATTGTCCTTTCCTTAAACCTTCGCTCGTGAAAAATGACAGTTACAGCAACCGAAATAAATCATATACTCCAAAAAAAATTTTTGAACAATAGTACATCACGTTTCGCGGGCACAATATTTTTATTTCCGAGTAGAAAGTTTGTAGGCTGAGGTGAAGCCAGGGCGTACAATCCTACGAGGAAATAAAAGTTTTGTGCCTTAGGAGCGTACCGCACTTTATACATCGAGAGGAAATAAAGTTATTTTCCCTGAGAGAGTAGGGAAACAAAAGGCAGTTAATTTCCTTGAGATGTAGACAAATATTTTTTTGTCGCAGAGCAAAAATTTTTGAAAAATAGGTTAACTAGGTCGTGTATCAATGATAATCCTCCTTAAACTTGAACGGCTTATTCTCCTTGCCATTCTTATGTTGTTCCATATCTTGATCTTATTTTTTTGAATGGAATTCAATAAGTTTTCGATCATTTTTGTCGATATTATAAAAATAGCAGAATTGCAAAAATTTTACTTTTTCTAAAGTCTGTAAATAAAAACGAGCGATTTGAATGACGAAGTCAATTTTTTTGTTAACATTTGAAGTCAGATTTTAATCGACATTCCAAATGAATTAGAAAAATGTTATATTACTCATCATTTTCTATGATGAAAGAATGCATAGGCTTTTAAATCATTTTTTGTTTTATATCACGAAAAGTATACGATGTTTTCTTGGATTTCCGTGCTCAAGTAAAGAACAACAAGATGTGCACGAATCTTTTTGCAATTCATTTCAACAAATCAGAGATGAATTTCAAGTAAATATACTTCATTTCGTAAAATGTTTATCTTGCAGGTCAACTTCAGAGCACACAGAAATAATATCCTGCTATCTATTTCTTCCAAAAACACGAACATTAAAGAACTAGTAGATATTTTTTTGTTTTTTTAGTTTTTTTTTAGGAATAACAACTAAGGATCTGTTGTTGCTTACCAGTGAGTAGTCGGCGTGCATAAGCACTCTAATTTCATTCGTTCATTTTATACCTCATTATATCTCAGCCCTTTTTTTTCTTTTTTTTTTTTCGAAATACAACGTAAATACAATAATTGGATAAATCGAGTAAGGGTCAAGTGTAGTCATACAAGCTTAACTCTTCTATGCCAATATTGATCAAAATGTATTCTGTCGCTCAAATTTCATCTTTAAATAACTTTACTAAATTATTTTGAATTTAGCTATAATCTTGAAAGAAGAAACCACGTTTTGATGAAAGTAACTAGAACATTTTACAGTTTAGTGATTTTCATCGATTTTTACTCACCGTACTAGATTATACACGCCGTTATGGAATTCTTCGCGATGTAAGCGAATTCATTATAATACTCTAATTGATATTAACATAATATGCTTATTATTTCAGAATGCGTCTCGACTGCTTTTACATAGCATATAACAAAACTTGTACAATTAATCAATTATGTCTGCCTTTTTTCACTTCTAGACCTGTTTCATTGATCCTTATTGTAAACTCATGTATTCAATGAGAAGTTACTCTCTTCATAGTTATTCGTGACATCACTCTAATATTTTCTCAACACGCATCATTTCATTCGAGTATGGGAAACTTAAACGTTCCTTTTTTTTTACAACTGTTCCTATCTTTTCTTCTTATGCTAAAGGCCGCAAAAAACTTCTTGCAAAGTCGCAAACCATAGCGTTGCGATGCGGTATCGCAACGTGAGGACGTGGCCGTCCACAATGATCGCTTGCGGTTCTGTCGCGACAGTTAATCAGAAGTCAGTTCGAAATACACAGGCACTGACAGCTGATTTTGACGGTATCCGAACACTTTCACGAATCGTCTTTCACGAACGGACATTTTCACGAATGGCCTTTTTCACGAAAAACCTTTTCCACGACATCGATTTTCACGAAACTAATTTCACGAATGACCTTTTTCACGAAATTATTTTCCTTGAATAATTTTCGAGACAATTTCAGATACGTCCTTAAATGTGTCTTTTGTAGAATGCGCGAGAAAAAAAAGACGATCACTTCAAAATTTTAACTGTCAAACATTTTGTCAAACCGTTCAAATACAAATTTATCGTGATCACTTCAAAATTTTAACTGTGAATCAACCTTCGAAATTTTGTCAAACCGTTTAAAAACAAATTTATAGTGATGTCAGAAAATCTAGGAGCGAAAATTTTGGGTTCAAAATTAATTCTTGACGGATACATTTACCATCAATCAAAAAAACCTACAAAAGGCAGACGTTATTGGGATTGTAATAGACTTCGAAGAGGGGAATGCAAAGCTCGGGCGATTACTTCCGATGCCGGGCCAGGAGAAGTTGTTATAGTTTTCAAAGGCCCGCAACATTTGCCTGAACATCAACATCCACCTGATAAAGAGGAATGTGAAGCGGAAATTGTTAAAAACAGGCTAGTTTTTTTTTTAATTTAATTGTCTATATATTTTATTTTATATAAAATTTTTTTTTTTAATACAATTATTGTTTATATAAAATAAAATAGAAAATATTTTATATACAATTTATATAAAGTTATTTTTTTTTATATACAATTTTTTTTATATAAAATTTATATAAAATATTTTTACAATCTCGTCTTTTTTCGAAAACTAACAGATTTAAAAGAAGAGCAGTAGAAGATCCTTATATGCCGCCAGCTCAAATTTTACGCCTTGAATGGCCTCAAGTACCAGCTGAAGTCGTAGCACAGTTACCAGAACGAGAGCTCCTTAAAACGTCTATGAGAAGATTACGTAGAAAACAATTGCCAGTAAATCCTAAATCGTTGGCAGAGTTAAATGACATTCCAGACCAGTATAAAAAAACATTAACTGAAGACATCTTTTTACTCGACGATTATTCAGGCGATGACAACGATCGAGCGCTCACGATCTCGACGAGAAGAAACTTGGAATTCTTGGCTCGAAGTTCAGTTTGGTTTTTGGATGGAACCTTCAAAGTATGTTTCCCTTCTACTTTTTTTGTAATTTCAAAAAAAACTTAAAATAAAAGCACGCATGATTCGCAGGTATCGCCAACTATTTTCACGCAAGTGTTCACGATTTTGGGCAAAGTTAAGCGAAACTTGAACCCAGAGAATTTAGATCGACGCGAACATGAAATAGCTTTACCATTCGTGTACGCGTTGCTTTCTTCTAAAGAAACTGCTCAGTATTCAAGGGTTTTACGAACGGTTGTCGCAAAAGCCCGGGAATACAGAATTGAAGACTGCCAACCGGAAAGATTCATGAGCGATTTTGAGTTTTCCATTACCAATGCTTGTGCTGAAGTATTCCCTGGGATACCCATCTCTTGCTGTTTTTTCCATCTGGGTCAATCGGTGTATAGGCAAGTACAAGCTGTAGGTTTGCAAGGAGCCTACAATAAGTTGGATGATCGTCGCATCAGAAACCATGTAAAGATGATATTAGCCCTTGCGTACGTCCCCGAAAACGATGTGGTGAATACTTTTGCATCGTTGGTACAAGAGATCCCAGATGAACTTGATGAAATCGCGGACTACTTCGGAAAAAACTATGTTATCACGGTGCCGGCACGTGGAAGGAGAAGAGCTAGACGACCTCGATACCCTCCACACATGTGGAATCAGCATACAGCAGCATATACAGGAAATCATCGCACAAACAACATAAGCGAAGGGTGGCATAACCGCTTTCGTCTTGTCGTCGGGAAATGTCAGCCCAATTTGTTCCAATTGATAACGGAATTCCAAAAAGAGCAAGCTGATTCAGAAATTCAGATCCAGGAGTTTCACTTGGGTAGAAATGTGAAGGCAGCCCCAAAGAATATATGGTTGAAGCTTCAGAAAAAGATAAAAACTATTGTAGCCAATTATGAAACTTACAGAGAGGAAAATAACGTCTTGGAGTACTTGCGAATGCTTGCATGTAATATTACATGTAAATTTTCGATGAAATGTATTTTATTAAAAAAATTTTCATTTTAAACTTTTCGTGAACATAGCTTTTGTGATAATGTTCGGCGTGAAAATGGTCATTCGTGAAATTAAATTCGTGAAAATGACAGGTAATCGATTTTGACGATTTTGACAACCGAATGTTTGTTTTTATCAGTTTCGATTATATCTTATACACTAGAAACTCGTATAATCTAACGCCCGCAAATCATTTGAAACAGCGCGAAACTCGTTTTAGTTAATCTTGAGGGGGCTCCTACTCTTCTCTCGGTTGATTCACGTGATCTCCGCTGATTGGTTGAGGGGAGAGACGGGAGAGAGAGAGAGAGAGAGCTTGAGAGGTCGAGTTGTCTCGGCTGGTTGCGGCACATATCGCGTGACATAAAATTTTGTAAATAAGCGTCGTTCCCGCACTTTCTACTTCCTCCTGATTCGACGAGCGCTTACCAGCCTCGCCACGTTCTGCCACGCCTAAGTTTGATGGTGGGGGAGCGAAATCAGGAGAGAGGGAAGGAAAGACGAGTTCAAATCGTTAAAAAAAGTGTGCGGGTAGGTTATGTGAGTTTCTAGTGTATCAGAATTGATTGCATAATTACCACTGCAGGATGTAACCAATATGTTTCCAATTGCCTCCTATGCTAAAGTTTTGGCAAAAATATCTTTATATATTTTTGACCCTTCAGCATAGAGGCCGGGTTGCCTCCGAACAATATTGATCAATTGTCGGATATGCTCCACGGTCCATTTATTTTTATTAACACTCATTATTTGAAATTTTTTTTATTTCAACAACACCTGAAAACACTTGAACACACTTGAAAATATACTGTATTAAAATAACTAATTGGAATACCGTTAGCAGCCGTTAGGAATGTACCAGCATAACAGTATTTCGGACGCTCTGATTGGTCCACATGATTGACGACGCTCAACGCGAGGCGATTGCGACGCGAAAAGTTGAGTTAAACCAACTTTTCACGGTAGCTGCTTTAAATGAGTATGTTATGCTGCTTGCGGATTGTGCGTAAGAATCTCCTTTTCGAACGGTGAAGAAAGAAAAAACCAGTGTCGTTTAACTCCCATAAGAGCCAATGTAAACCTTTTTCTCCCAACATCCACGCCCTCTAGGTAGATGAAATGGGCCAGGGAACTAATGGTTTATATGTTTGGAGAAGGCGAATCTGGCGCCGCCTATGAAGATGCAATCACGGGAGAACTAACAAGGGGAGAGTCTCACCTTGTCATCGCCGATTTCGATGAAAGTTGGCAATTATGTTCCTTTTGGTACCCTTAATGAAATCCCAAAAACCATTCGTGCCAACGCTCGATAGTTTATTGAAATAATTTTTTGTACCGCTGTGATCAGGGTTATAATCTTCACTTGTACAGAAAAACATAGTTAGTGACCATGACTCAAGTGGTAAGGTGCATTAATAGGAAACGTAGCTATCACGGTTCAATTCCAGCAGTCAACAATTTTTTTTTTTTATTCGGCTACTTTTATTATTTCTGGTCATTTTCATAACTGAAGTGAAATGAACACAAAAAAAAATCGATGAATAAATTATGAAAAAAAAACGGGTGTTGTACAAAAATGACAGCAAGATCATTTTCTGTAAATCCTCAAAAATTCTTAATTTTATTTGATTTTTATTATTAGTGTTTATTTCACTATTCATTTCACTTTAGTTGTGAAAATGACCAGAAATAATAAAAGTAGCCGAATAATATATATATAAAAAAAAAAAAAATAATGTCGAACGCTGGGATCAAACCGTGAAATCTTCGATTCCTGTTCTTGCACCTTACCACTGGGAAAAACGGCATGACCCACGAAATCACCAGTTATATTCCACCGAGTCGAAAAGGGGAACCTACGCTCCCTCTGCTGCGCGCGTAACACACTTATTTACGCGTCTACTAAGAAAAGTACAGTGCGTATCATGGGGCAAAGCCTTTTCACGCGCGACGGGACTACGCTGACGAAACGAGGGAATACCGCGGGCCGTAGGCCCGAGATAATTGAATGATGAAAAGACGTTGCTTTGCCCCTTGATACGCAATATACTATTTCGCTTCGGGCGTTCTGCGGTGCAGCGCCGCGTCACAACGTCGCAACAACTTTCTTGCGGCTATTGTAGACCGGCCTTACCAGATCAGAATAAAAAAGAGACGAAATCACTTGCTCTATCCAGGAACGAGTGTATATGAACACAAGTCCTTGGCAACGTTTGTAATTGAATTTTTTAGAATTTCGGAGTTTGAACTATTATGCAGGGAGCAACAAAAAATTATCGTTATCAAATTAATCAGTTTAGTATACAAAAGAAATATTTCATCTCAACAGTGATTTCAAACAATTACAGAAAACACTATTTCTAAGCTTGTTTTTTTTTTGCATAATGAAAGGTTTCGGGATTCGAATGTATTTGTATGGAAAATTTTGCAAATTCAAAAGCTTTTTAGTTGATTTGAAGTTTTGAATTTTCGACGGTATACACAACCAGCTTCAAACTTCGAAGATACTTGGCGCATTTGTTCATTTTTAATGGTTTTTTATGTTGTTATTTTTTAATTGATTATTTACAATCCTGTATGTTAACAAATGTATGTTTATATTTTGAAATTTTTTTAATTCTGAAATTTTTTTGAACAGCGAAATTAAAAAATTTTTTTTTCCGGAAAAACCTTCGCTGATTACCTGGACTAAAAATGATTAATAATTGAATTTAATTAAACCAATAATAATAAACTATTGAACTAAAAAAAAAAATTTCAAAAATACAAGAATGGCCCTTCGACGTTAAAAATAAGTAGTTTTTAAACAACAGATTTTGGCCCTAAAAGAAATTAAACGAATATAAACTCCTGCCTTAAAAAAAATTACCTAATGAAAAAAAAAGAAAACAATGCACTGTTAAATGGAAACTTTTTAATTTCTTCTTGAAAATCATGATAGCAAGAAATGCAGCTTCAAATTGTATTCCTAAGTAGGAAAATTTACCTACTAAAAAAAAAGGAATAATAACGATAAGAAAATTTTTGGCATGGTGGGTGGCGGTGGTGGTGATCAACTTTTTTTTATTTTAGTAAAGGGTTATATACACTTACGCACGAGAAATAAAAGGCCTTTTCTAGAAAAGCAAAACAATTTTTGTTTTTAAACTCAAAGCCTATTTATGTATTCATGTCCCAAGGTATTTTTTATGAATTTTTTCAGAAAACAATTTTCGTAATTAAGGTCGTAGCGACCATTGTGCCAAAACACAACTTTTCAGACATCGCGCACGGTGGCCATGATAAATAAGGAACTGTTCATCTGTAATACAAAAAACAAAAAATTTTCTATTTTTTTACGTTTACGCTCTCCGTGAACGAAGGATTTTGCTAAATTCATATTTTTACGAAAATAGTGGTCATTTCCCTAAAATATCTGATTTTTCAACGTCTGGGATTTCGGTTTTTGCAGCAAGAAAAAAAAAGTTTTGCTTAAAATTAAAAATCCTTCGTTTACGCAGAGGCTATAATAATTATAAATAAGCCCAAAAAAAATCCGTTTAGATAAATGGTTTTCTAAAAACTGTGCTCACAGAAAAAAAACATCGGATTTATGCACAATGAAATTGCTGTAGTGTTCCTAATTATGAAAATTTAATTCTGAAAAAAATTCTAAAATACCCTATGACATCGATGAATAAATAGGCAATAAGCTTTTCAAAATATATTGTGTTGCTTTTTCAAAAAAAAAAAAATTGTGAAATCGCGTTTTTTTTTTCTCGAGAACAAGTGTATATGACCTCTCAAGATTGATGACAATACATATTTCATTTGACATGAAATTTATCAAAATAGGTTAAAAATATTTTTTGAACAGTTGAAAGCTAGTACAAAAACTTTAAAATCACTTTATTCATCAATAATATTTTCGTGGGCAGTCTCTTATACAACACTTACATTTAAGAATGTTTTCATGCTTTTCCAATCAGCAATAATTTGAAGTCAGACCAATTTCAAAGTCTGTCATCTTTTAATTAACACTTCGTTATTGTAGATATCACATTCATAGTGTCATTTTTCTCATAGATTCATCTATGACTCCAACGAACAATTATATAGGCCGTTTGTATAATCCACTTCAAAGACAATCTCTTAAAAATGTAATATAGAAATTTCTGACAGAGTACCTGAATCTGGTAGATAAATTAGTCTTGTTGGACAAATGCACATTTGGCCCATGTGTCCAGTGGCACGTAGGTTTCGGAGAAACAAGGTCCGTTTTGCAAGCCAAGGTAACGATATGGTGCGCTTCTGCCCACACCGCCACGGACGCGAGCTCTAAACAATCGCGTTAAACCATCAATGAAAGCCATCCAGAGTGTCATCTTGAAAAGGCAATAAATTACCAATAAATTGCACAATGTTTGCGCCCTGACGTGGCGCGAGGTGAAAAACGATCTCGTAAAAAAAGCGTGCATCCAATGTTTACTCTAGGCAGGAGCGCCTACATCGTCATTGAATTCTTCGCGAATATAAGCATCTCTGGAATGCCGACTTGAAGTTTGTTGAAAATTATTGGTAATTATGCATTTTCAATGGAGTTTACAAAGGATCGATCGTTTGCTCGCTTACACTTTTCTTACACCCAAGCAATGTGATATTTCTTCCCCCGATGCAGGACTCTCGAAGGCCGCATCGTTGCATGTGTGCACAGTGATGTTTACATTGAAAGCAGTTTGCAAAAATATTTCGATCACACCTTGTTTCTGTCTTTATCCGAAATGGGTTGGATTTTCATAGATAAATAATGATGCAACATAGTACACTGATTTTTTCGAACGATTTATAAATGGAGTCAAAATATTGGATTGCGGTACAAGTTGAAAAAGTACCAGTTTTAAAACGAGCAGCTATCACACGAGTTTTAAAACGTAGCTTTTCTCAACGTGTCGCACACGGTAATTTTTCTATAACTTACGAAAAAAATGACAGTTTTTGTCTATTTGTTTTTGGTGGAAGAAGGGGCCGATTTTGCCGGATGACGCACAGCGCGCAATGGCGTTTGGGGTACGATGAACGACATGATAATTCAGTATAGAAAAAGACAGCGCGACTGGGTTGTAACAGTACCAATAAAGGAATCGCCCGCAAATTTATTTAGAATTCAAATAAATCAGTGCTGCACTGTTTTACTTTTTGCTTTGTTTTGATTGACGACAAGTTTATTGCGCAATCAGTATGAAACTGGTTGCTGCTGGTTGCGGGTGAATCACGAACAAACACGAAGGTGCACGAAAGTATATGAAGGTACACGAAGCAGCACGAAGCGCTGCGTTAAAGGTTCCGGTGATTCCACAACAATACGTTGTTTGTAATTCCACTTGTTCAGAACGTTAAAATATGCAATATTTTAACACTCTACCGCAAAACTGCGGCAATCATTACGATCGCAGTTTTTTAGAGTGTTTCTTGTACACAATACAGATTTTTCGCGTCCGCAAAAGTTGTACGATTGTGACATAGAACACAACACATTTGTGTGAACTCAAATTCACGTGCGCATACACCGCTTCGTCATCAGCAATAATCGGTCACTTTTTCCACCGAAAACAGTGGGAATAGCTGTCATTTTTTCGTGAGTTATAGAAAAAATTAATTTTTTTGCGGTAAGATGGTCAATATTTTTTGATTTTTAAATGAAAAGTGTGTTGCAAAATGGACAATAATTCCGAGCATGGGAGTGCAAATGATAGAGGCCAATAGAGGCATTGAGAAAAGTATGATGGGACCACTACTGGGCCAGTGGTCAAGGTACTGTGCCAGTTTTGGGATGGCAATAACAGTTGATTCGATATTTGAAATCAATTTCTTGAAGTACTGATAATACAATATCAGAAAATAATTAATCTAGTGCTGGCACAGTTCTGGCTCAGTTTTGGCCAAAAGTTGGACTGGTGCTGACACAGATCTGACAAACAAATGACCCAGTGCTGGCACAGTAATGGCAAACTTTTTTTGCATTACTGCAACAGTATTCTTTTGCTAAGTGTACAATCGTATGAAGTGGTATGGTTTCCCATAAAAAATATTGGAAATTTGAAGGACACATAAAAAGCGCAGTTGATAATAAGCGCAGTGATGGAATTGCTGGAATCGATATTACTAAAATGTGCCTGGTGCTCGATTTACAGTCTCAGAAATTTTACTGATTACTTGCCATAACAAACCACAGTAATACAAAAAAAAATGAAAAAAAAAAACAGACAGTAAACTTATGTTCTAAAAAAAAAAAGATAAACTGAAAAAGGATTACACTTTTCATAACATATAAATTGTGACGTCTGCTGGATCTATCAATTAGAGTTAAGCTTTTCAGTCACTGTTGGAAACCATGGCAATGAGGTATATTTGTGTAACACGACGTTCTCGACGAGGTAGAATATACACGCAAAAATGAATCACGTTGCGCCATGTATCCCTCGATATAACGATGGATCATAATGTTCTATTTTTATTTACATTGCTTTTACATGCATTCAATAAATCGACAAAAAATAAATATCGAAAAGATAGTTATAAGGGCACCAAGAGAGTGGAGCAAATAGGCGAAGACGGTTAAAAAGAAAAATTTTATTTTTCAGAAACATAAAATTTTCGGATTCTATTGAAAAAATAAAAAACCGAAAATCATAAACAACTGAAATTTGTGAAACATTCTTTAAAAACGACTACCCTGTACAACATTTGTTGTAGACAAATTTTGGAAAAAGTTTGAAATTTTATCTCGAACTGATTTCCTTTTTTCCTAGTCACTTTGATGAAAAGAAAAAATCTAGCACTCGTTTCGTAGAAAAATGTTGGCATCTGATTTCTCTTTCTAAATGCAAATTTATTTTCAATGTACAACGATGAAACACTCCACGGTTGAAATAGCCTTTTTTTTTAAATTATCTTACCTTGGAATACTCCATAGTAAAAGTGTAGCTGTATCGTATGTATCCTATCTAAATAAAGTCGCTTGAAACGAGAAACCTTGATTTTATGGTCAATAACCGAGAAATACAAGCGAAAAATATGCGATACTTTATTAAGTCAGCGATGAAAATTGTCTACTTACAATTAATCGCGATTTTAAGTAACAACGGCATATTTACAGAATTTCGTCGGCTGCGACGAGCGTCAAAGTATAAGTATATCTGTTGCGTTTTGAATGACAGTCATGAAAGGGTAGCATCTTGTTTTTCGAAAAAGTTATTTTATGTCAATTCAAACGTTTGCGATTGAAGATATAAGCATAAGCTACGAGCATAACGCGATATGCGCGTCAACTTTCGCATCCTAGTAAGCAAGGGAGGGGATGGCTACGGACTCGTGGCCGAAGATTTAATCCGAAACTAAATTTTGAAATCGCGATACCTCGGTTGCCTCTGGTCGGATTGGCTTCATTTTTCGCGGAAAAATTAATGAATTTCTAGCGCTTCTTATGAGCTGAGGAGATTTTCACCGCCCCTAAACATTTGTATGACAAAAATGAAATCATGAGTGAAAAAAAGCAGATGATAACAGTTTATCCTAATTTTTAAGAATACGGTTATCCCCAAAAGATGAATCCTTCTATTCCATAGTTTTCGAAGATATATTCTTGTAATGCGAAATGATAAATATATATAAATCAAACAAAAGTAAAAAAACTACGTTATATACTAAAAAAAAGCAAACTGTCCTACAAGGGAGAGTCTCACTTTGCCATCGCCGATTTTTATGTTCCTTCCGGTACCCTTAATGAAATCCCAAAAAACATTCGTGCCAACGCTCGAAAGTTTATTTAAATAACTTTTCGTACCACTATGATCAGGGTCATGGTCTTGACTTGTACGTGTCTTCATAGTCAGTGACGATGGCTCAAGTGGTAAGGTGCAAGACCAGGGACTCGGCCGTTCAGGGTTCGGTACGCGAGCGATCGACAAATTTTTTTTTTTTTTATTCGACTACTTTTATTATTTCTAGTAATTTTTACAACAAAAGTGAAATAAATAGTGAAATGAACACAAAAAAAATCAATAAATAAATTATAGAAAAAAACAGGTATTGTACAAAAATGACAGCAAGATCATTTTCTGGAAGTCCTTAAAAATTTTAAATTGTATTTGATTTTTTGTGTGTTCATTTCACTATTTATTTCACTTTTGTTGTAAAAATGACTAGAAATAATAAAAGTAGTCGAATAATAAAAAAAGCAATTTTCGACCCCTGGGATCAAACCGTACATGCTACGTTTACTGCAGCCCTGAGCAACTCGTGAAGTTCTCCTCTCCGCAATCTTATCACACTTTTTTTAGTGTGTGTGAACGCGCTCGCGCTCAACGCACCTCCACGCATAAGCAATCGCGAGTGTATTTCGTGTCTATACGTGGATCAAAACCGCCATTTGCGGCTTAGATTGGTGGTGCCTTCATAGTGCCGTGCTCTTTATGTGAATCGCGATTCCTATGGTTGAGATCTCGAGTTGCAGAGGCCTGCATAGCACCTTCCTACTTGAGCCATGGCCACTGACAGTAGGATTTGTACAAGTGAAGGACATCACCCTGATCACAGGGATACAAAAATCATTTAAATAAACTATCGAGCCTTGGCACGAATGATTTTTTGGATTTCATTTAGGGTACCAGAAGGAACATAATTGCCAACTTTCATCGAAGTCGGCGATGACAAGGTGAGACTCTCTCCTAAAAAGTAATTAAGGAGAAATGTAAACTGGGAAAAATCTAATTGGATTAGCTAGGTTCAATTAAAATTATAATAATATATTAAAACCGTCTCATAGAAATTGACATAAAATAACCCACGAACCATCACATTCAAAAAATTCTTCGCCTCACGACACATCGAACAACTAACTACGTCCAGTCGATTTCCATACAAAAAATAATACGAAAAATACAATAACTTATATCATTCCTCAACCTAAATGTAAAATTTACAACATATTTTGTTCTCCGCCCCTGTCAAGTTCAATGCTTCTGTCTGCTACTTTTAGCATTTAGTTATAGTTTGAAAAGTCGATCGCTATAACGCTGGAAAGTCGTAAATTTTTAATACCTGAATATTTATTATTAAGTACCAATTATTTTGAGATTTGTAATAGCCATAGTAAATATTGAAAAATGGATGAGAAAAATTAAAGTGATTTTCATTTTCTTAATTTCGTAGAATCTTCGTAGTTTTATGAACCTAACTAAGAAATTTTTAGAATTCTGAGTTTTTCGATTCTATTAACTCATACAGACAAATTCGAATGTTTTCGAATCCAGAGCCATTAAATGTTTTCAATTTTGTTGGTTGAGATAGAAAAAATCATACTTGGATTTGTAAAAATCTTTAGAATCTAAATGTTCGTACGCATGAATTTCTGCGAAATTAAATTTGCAGAAAAAAATCCTGAATTTCGTACCTCGTTCTATTAGAAATTCAAAAATGACACACTCGAAACTTGAGAATTTAGGGTATGGATTGCAGAACTGACGCTGTCTCTTTCTTTCCGTGATACAAAGGTACGCGAAGCATATGAAATGGAAAATCTTTGGAAACCGAAAAAAAATTTTTTCGGTGGTAGTGGCAGTGTTCTCAGATCGTGGGATATTTCACCTCCCACCACTCGACCCACGGGGACTACCGGGGCGAGGAGAGTGGCCCCCGCCAGCCTGCGATCCCAAGAGGGGAAAAAAGAAATTTGAATTCTGCCCGTTACGTTTTTTTTCCCTTCTCGGGAACGCAGGCTGGTGGGGGCCACTCTCCTCGCCCCGGTAGCCCCCACGGGCCAAGTGGTGGGAGGTGAAATATCCCACGATCTGAGAACACTGGGTAGAGGATGTCGAGACGCATCTTTTTTTACGGAACACCTTTCTTCTGCAACTTTTCGTTATTCAATAAATTAAAAAAAAACGTGATTTTCGTGCTTTACAAAATTCAATGTTTTTTTACAATCAACTCGTGAATTTTCTTGCAAATATGCATCCATTGACTCCAAATCTTTTTATGAGCAATCTCGATAAGCAAGCGATCCCAAATTATTTGTAAAAAAACATATTATTTTCGAGATGTATATGATGTTCATGGTTTTTGGACCCACTGAATCCGAATCTGGCGTCAGATTTGCAAAATTAATGCGTGTCAACAATTTGTTATGCGATTTTTCAACAAATTGTTGTAATAATTGATTTTTGCAAGATGCATATGCTTTTCATGGTATTTGTGTACGCTGATCATGAATGTGGCCACAAGGAAGGCCACAAGGAACGCACTCCAAGGCAACGAAGGTCACGGTCCCGAGCTGCTTGTACAATTCAGGAACGAGTGTATTCTAATTATTATGCATATTCTTATATGAAGAGTATAAATGAACAGCGTATTTTTGAAAAAAATTGATTACGAATATTTACTGAATGTTCAGTTTTCTCAAGCCCTGCAACAGTCAGAATTTTCGTTGGAAACTTAAACCGTTTTCAAAGCAGCTAGCATTTTTCGTCGAAAACCGGGTACTTTGTGTGATTAAAAATGTCCAAAAACACATATTAATGTTGAACCCATCATGTCAAATTGTGGAATAGAAAATTGTGATGGAAATTCTTACTGTTGAGGTGAGTATAAATTGTATCTCCCCGTTTGTTGAGTTACATCTCTCGCGCAACAGCACGCAGCGCACGCTTGCGAATAAACAAATTATCGCTGAAGCCGTGATTGTCGATAAATGAAATTGCAAATTTCCGAAAAAACTTTCTCGAAGTATACTTGCCAACTGTCTCGCTTCAAGTTTTCTCAACCCGAAACTTAGTCTCATTTTTTTTTTTACTTCGGAGTTGGGCAAAGCGTATTGAGGCTTCGATCACATTCGTTTGTTAAATAAAAACCAATAACGCAACTTTGTAGATTTGAAATGTGATCGTTGGATCGCTTGCTTATCGAGATTGCTCATAAAAAGATTTGGAGACAATGGATGCATATTTGCAAGAAAATTCACGAGTTGATTGTAAAAAAACATTGAATTTTGTAAAGCGCGAAAATTACGTTTTTTTTTGTGTTTTTTGAAAAACGAAAAGTTGCAGAAAAAACGTGTTTCGTAAAAAAAAAGATGCGTCTCGACATCATCTATCACTGGAAAAAAATGTTTTTCGGTTTGAAAGATTTTTCATTTTATATGCTTCATATCACGGAAAGAAAGAGACAGCCGCGAGCCCCGAGTGTCAGCGTCGGATCTGCAATATAAATATGAGAATCGGAGATACTCTTAAAAATACTCTTGAGAAAGTTTTTCTACGGAAGTGAGCACTCTAATTTAAGCATTTTTTCGCAGATTGAAGGTAATAATTCTAGAGATATGTTCAAATTTCCTGGTTGAACTTTCTTGACCTCTTGATCGAGTCCCTGCCAAAAAATCATACTTTTTACTTTCTCAAAAAATGCATACAAAGTTGTGGTGTGTGCTTAGGATCATCACCTTGATGAAGAGAAATATGAAGCCATGAACTATCAAACAGTCATCAAAAAGAATTGCTTGGCAATGCGATATGCGACTAGAAAGTCAGAAAATTGAGTCTTTCAACATCGGTCAACTATCTCCCTCATTCACTATTCTCTCTCCTATTGGCTTCATTTTCCCTAAACCTACAAGAAGAGAACAAGATATGCGTGGTTAGTGTCTGGACACTGCCGAGCGTTGTCCGGCCGAACTTTTACTTCAGACACTGATAGGCGCTGCCTAGAGACTGGCTGCCATAGAACGGGATACGCGTAGCCAGTGTCTGGACAATGCCTACATTGCCTGCCAGTGTCTGGAAAGTCCCTGCCAGTGTCCGAAGCCAAAGTTCGCCCGGACAACGCTCAGCAGTGTCCAGACACTAGATACGCGTGTCCCGTTTTTTCCGTGTAGAGTGCAAACGTCCCAGGACGAGAAGAACAACGAAACTCTGTTAACATTGACAATTACGACTTGACAGGGACGAAATCCACGAGCGCCACACTGCTTACATGAACGTGAAGTATACAGGGTACAAAAAAAAGTTTAATCACATCCTAACATTGAGCATTTCTCGATAAATTACAAATTCACACAGAATCAGGAAGCTTCACCGAAACAATTCCAGACAGTCATACCTTTATCAGTGCATTTGTTTGCGTTGACTATTGAAGCATGAAACAAATTCCATCACAACCCATTCGGGACAGTGAATGAAAAATAATGTTGCATTCGTTATTTTTCATTGTCCTTGTCCTCCGTCAATGAAGCCATGAGTGACGTTTATACATCGAGTGTACCTGGTTCGATAAGGCTTAATTTCGCGGGCGGCGCGTCCGTGAAATTGGCTTGGCTCTTGAGCTTGGCACCGCAAGTCCAGAGGCCAACTTGCTCGTCCAGAGTGTGGCTGAGCCTGACACTGCAGTCCCTCGCTTCGCTCCCGATAGCGGGGAACTCCTTGACGACCACGGTGACGTTGGTGTTCGCGGGAGTCAAGGACCATCGGCACCTTTCCACCGCTGTCGTTGTCACGCACCTCAGCAGTATCGTTCCCCCGATCGAGATTTGTATGTCTTTCGAGAGCTCCGAGAATTTCACCTCTGCTAGAACAATAGCACATTGTTGCATGTAAAAATACTGTGCTATATTCAATGACTATTTAGATACTATTACGCGCTTTGCCTTAAAGTCAAACACCATGTGAAGCATTTAGGAATCTCAAATTGAAATATTCCAGGAAAAACAAAATAACTCATTCATAATTCATTTTTGTACCAAGTGGGGCTTGTCCAGGGTGATCAAATATTAGAAAAATTAAAAAACTTTCCATTTTCTTCATCAGCTACACTATCTCTCCGAAATTCAAGCTCACTATGTACTTTCGAAAAATCATGTTAAAAAAGTAAATTACCAACTTGCAAAAATTCAATTGAAATGCATTTTTTAATGACACTCATATGCCATCAGTCCAAAAGAATGTTGAAAAATTCAAATAATTGTCTATAATAATTTTGAAGTCGCGGCTTGTTGATGCGCTCAATTTAACCTTCCAAAGCCAATATTTTTGAACAATTGTCACACTTGAATCAATCATCACCCTGACAATCGAGCGGCTCAGAGCAAAAACTGGACAAGTAGAGACAAAAGACATGGATATTGTTGTTGAAGAAATGTTTTCCGAAATAGTTGATTTTTGAAAAATGTTAGTAATTTTCTGATGAGGGCCCGGTAGTAGGCCGAAATATAGAACGCGTGACCGTGGGACTTGCGACTTGGTTTTTCATTGCTGAATGCAGTTCTTTGGCTCTGAGTGATGATTGATATTCTATTCATATTATTGTACGGAGCAGAATCAAAATTATTTATTGGATTTCGTTTCTTTG
Organism: Platygaster robiniae; assembly: GCA_028476575.1. Taxonomy (NCBI): domain Eukaryota; kingdom Metazoa; phylum Arthropoda; class Insecta; order Hymenoptera; family Platygastridae; genus Platygaster; species Platygaster robiniae. Next base: position 31,866,096 of record CM052019.1, read on the forward strand.
CTCATTTGTTGGTATGTTTCATTTTATTTATAGTGTGACTGATCGTTTTGTTCGTTCATCGATCTAAAAATTTTTTCGCTTTATCTTCCGATTTGTCAATTTCATTGTTCGGTTGTTCATTCGTACATTTGTTGATTCGGTTATCGTGTTTTCCTTTTTTGTGTCTTCTGTTCGACGAGTCTATTTCATTGTTCACTTGTTTATCGAAGACTCGCTATTGCCACGATATCGTTGATGAGTAAGTTTAATTGTATGTTCGTTAATTCATTCCGATGTTTTATGGCTTCATTGTTTGTTGATTCATTTTCCGTTTCATCGTTTTTATATTGCATTTTATGTTCGATTGTTTGTTTGTCAACTCCTTTTTTTTCGCGATTGTTTATTCATTCATTTTGCCTTCATTCACTTACTTGTCTAACAGTTATTTTATTTTTTCAAATAGCAGAAAATTTTTTTTTGGGAAATTCCCAACGCTCATCCCCCAACTCACGAGTCCCTGAGCCTGGCATACATCAAGTAGGCCCTTCTTTCCTTATCCGGGATTCCTTTATCTATCCCATGCCCTGCGGCCATGGACCGACTTGTTACTTACTCAGGTCGATGGAAAACCCCGTGGCAAGCAACCGATCATGAGCTCGAATTCGCCCGAGAAGCGCTGACATTGGGAAATCTCGACGCCCTGACTCTCAAGAAATTATTTCCTGAGAAATAAAATCCTGGGCCTCAGTCAGGATTCACACCCGCAACCTCCGCTTTTGTAGCCCGGTGGCATAACCACTCAGCTACGGAGGCGGTTTTTTAATTTATTTATATTTCTTTGTTTCTCACGTTACTTCCCTTTGTTGCTTTTGGACGTAGCAGAATTCAGCAAGATTCTGATGATAAACTTGAAATACCATTCATACTAGGATATTCTCGCTATGATGACTATCGCCATTCTCAGTGTCATCTGTCTTCAATTGAACTTGAATTATTAGAGATAAATTAGTTTTAAAAATATGTTCACCTCCGTCATAAACCGAGAGCCTCGCAGAATGCGTCGTCAGCACTGTATTGAGCCCTGCCAGGGTAACTTGGCAAGTCCAGAAGCCCTGGGACTCGGCGCTGACGTTTCTCAGTACCAGGCTGCAATTTTTGCCGAGATCGTCCTCACTGGGAAACTCGCGCACGACGACGTCCTTGGCGTTCCCTGACGCCGGTCGCCACTTCCAGGTGCATTTGTCGACGCGACTGTTGGCCACGCATTTCAATGTGGCCTCGGTCCCGTTCAGCACGGAGACGTCTTCCGGCGTTTCCACGATCTCCGCTTTGCCTGTGGAATCGACGCTTTGACTTTGAGAAAATCACGTCACGCCTGGGAGATGATCAGTGTCGCGTGTGATATTCTCAATGGTGTCGTAATGTTTACAATGCCGAGGAGAAAAAAAGCGCAGAGAAGAGAGTGAAATTCTCGGCCGTTTTCACCTCGGCAAACAACGAGTTTACATAAAATTCTATGAAAGGAAAATGGACCTCGAAGAGTCGAGAGGTTGAACAGTGAAAATTTGAGTCCACCAGTGAGTAAATAGGGACACGCTCATTCCTCCAAATTTTCAAAACACCGAACTCGTCATCTGTCCGAATCACGGAACTCTGGAAATGCAAAAGACCGTGAAAGAAATACTCCCGAATCCGCAATGTCCTGAAATACGATTCCGCATTGCTCTGAACACGAATGAGTGAACGGTCCCAGTGCGAGTTGACGAAATTTTTAATACGTTTTCAAATTCTAAACTCGCGAGATCTCCAAAACTATTTATCCGATTTCCACCGAATTTCCAGATGGATCGCTCCTTTCTTTGGCGTCATCTACAGGACAATACATATTGTGATTTTGAATAAACATATATAATAACTAAAAAACAATCTTTTCTCTGGCATATGATCGCTTTAATGAAAAATTTTTGAATTGTAGATCAAGAGCCTTTTCCATTTTATAAAAAAAGACTGTTCAATCGAAAATTTCAAAATTTTTACATTAACAGCCATTACATGCCATTCAAAAATAGTCGTCTGGTTAATATTAATTTTTCATCAAGAAATATTAATTTTTTTGCTTCCGAGACGGCGCTAAGGCAAGGAGCAATACGATTGAAAATTTGGCGCAAATCTGGTGGATAGTTTTGGAGATCTCGCAAGCCTAGTTTTTGAAAACGGATGAAAATTTTCGTCTAGTCGCGCTAGGGCCGTTCACTCATTCCTTCATTCTCTAACTGTCCCGCACGTAGAACACATTATGAAATCCGTACGCTCGTTTAGTGTTGTGGATATTCGGTGAAATGCGTTCGCGGCAATTCTCAGAATCGAGGGAATGCGGATTCGGAGTATTTTTTTCGGAGTAGTCTTTTGCATTTATGTTGTTTCGTGATTCGGACAAATGAAAACTTGGGTGTTTTGAAAATTCGGAGGAGTAAGTTTGTCCTAATAAATAAACTGATATTTCATCGATTCAAAAGACACCGGTTTCCAGGGCCCTGAATTTTAACCAGAAAAATAGCCCTACGCAGTCGTCTTCTATACACTCAAAGAAAAAACGGGTTACTCAACGAGATATTAGTTATTTTTTGTTTAGAATCATTTATAGAATTGACGAATATGACGGAAAACCCCAAGTTCGGCAAAAAGTTACGGAAGTTCAAAATTTAATAAAAATTTAATAATAAATCAATAAGTTGAACAGAATTCTCGGCCAAAAAAATTAAAAAACATTGAAAAAGGATTCGATAGGTTAATGTGTACTTACTAGACGGCAGAAGAGTGACCGTGGCAGGGGGCGCCTCGTGTAGTTGACCATTCGCGGTGAGCCGTGCCCCACAGGTCCATAGTCCTTCCTCTTTCTGGAGCACATTTTTAATTCGCACAGAACAGTCGTGATCCGAGTCCTTATTCGGTTGAAACTTTTTAACGATCAGCTTATCGCTGTTCTTGCTTGGCTTCCAGGACCATTCGCATTCCATCACTGGTTTGTTTGCCACGCAACGCAGGAACAGTACTTCTCTCTCCGGTACTTGCACCGTCGTCGAAAGTTGCACAAATTCAACTGGAACCCAATAAATATATTTATAGTTTACTGCTTGAAATGAGAAATTTGTCAAATATTACACACAGTTCAAAATCACGAACCTTCTGATATGAAAAAATAGACGGGTTTGGCGAGTGTGAACGACGAATTGGGATTTATTCGAGCGCCGCAAGTCCAAATTCCTTCCTGCTTGGTGACTACATTTTTTAATTTAATGCTGCAGTCGTTGCTTCCATCTCCGAAAGCCGGAAATTTTTTCACCTCCAAATTCCAGAGCTGGGATTGATTAAGTAGTCGCCAATACCATTGGCACTCTCGTACAGCGACCTTTGTCTGGCAAACAATCTGCGTCGACGAATCCACAGGTGCTTCGAGCACGCTTTCTTGGGGCTCGAAAATTATCGTAGAATCTAAATTTTTACAGCAACGGAATTTTTATTATTATATTTTCAAATAGAGCCTTCTCGAAAAGAAAAATCTCAAATTTCAAAGTGCAAATACAATAATCGTACAATCAATGGGTTCGCAATATCGGACAGACTTTCGATACACATTTTTTGCCCATTAAATTTGGGGTTATTTGGTCTTCACTTCAACAATGCGCAAGAAGATCCAAACGTTTGAAATTAAAGGAATAGAAGAAAAAAAACTTTTTTTCATCTATTTCATACCATCTTTTTGCGTGATATATCCAAAAGTATTAGCCGAAATAAATGATAAAAATTTTGAAACATTGTAGTTATCAGTTTTTTACCATTAGCTTTTGTAATGTATTCGAAAAAAATTGACAGCTGTCGAAAAAGCATAACAATCATCTGAGGATGGTCAGGGATCTACCCTTAAATTCTAGCCTATGAGCCAATATAAATTCATAGTTTTTTCAATCATTGCATTTATTTGTTTAAAAAACTTAGTATTCGTAAAGCATTCATGTGGCTTTCATATGGCATTTCTGTGGCGCTCATGTGGCTTTCATGCGGCGTTTGTGTAGCATTCGTGTGGTATTATTGTGGCATGAATAAGACATAAGAGCAAAATTTAACGACCATTCGTTTTGCACTCGCGTGACATTCATGCCTGCAAGTAAATGTTGCATTATGCAACTTGCATGGATGCAACATTTAGGATTAACATTTATGTTGCATTCATGATTAACATAAATGTTATATGAATGTCGCATGACATCATTTCTGCAAATGCAACATATGTTTTTCACGTGTGTTGCACGAGCGTAAGATTCATGCAACGTTCATGACTTAAAATAATGTTGCATGAATGTAACACGGAATGTTAAGAAATGTATCAATGAAAAAATGTAATAAGAAGTAGAATACAACGAAAAATAGAAAAAAGTTATTAATCAAGGGATAATATTCGAAAATTATTAAAAATCACCTGCGTCATTATTGACAATGCTTAGTTTTGCGGGGACTGTGCTCGTAAAGGAGTCGTCGAGTGAACTTCTCGCGGCGCAGGTCCAGTAACCGGCTTGTTCATGCCTCATACTCAAAAATCGCACAGAACAATCGTTACTATTGTTACCGAAAGCAGAAAATTGCCGGAGAGGTAGTGATATTGTAGGACTCGATGAAACGTTTACTGAAGCTTCACTAACTGAAACAAACGTTTTTGAACATTATTTAACTTATGCCAGGAAAATTTTTTGTAGATCACAAAACTTGAAGAACCCAAATACACGTTGAGCTTACAATTGCGAAAAGCAAAGTTTTATGTAAAAATACAATTTTTTTTAGTTTGAATTCCTAGCTCACTAATTTTGAAAATGGTGATTTTATGAACTTTTAAAAATTATCGTTTGCCGAACAATGCTATCATCGCAAGTTCGAATCCATCTTTTACCCGCAGAAAAACATTAAAAGAGCGCATTCGCAATCGATCGTTCCCAGGCCATTTGTCACGATCCGGAAAAATGATAAGTAGCGTTTAGTCTCAGGCGTTACACACTATCGTGTTTTTTATTCTTCCCCATTCGCTTTGTACAATCATCAATCTGTTTTCTTAGGATCCATATATATATATATATATTACTATGTTTTCTGATTAAAGATACTAATGTTAATTTATTTTTAAAAGAACTCAATTACTCATCCTAATAAAATAACAGTGACTAAATCTAAAGTTTGATAGTTAAGCATCTACCATCACTCATTAAATATTACTATTTTTGAACGTGATTATTTTATTTTTACGGAAAGTGATTTTTCATAGAAAAATTGAGAAATTTTGTATAAATACCATCAATATATTACTGAATTTCTGCGAAATATGCAGAATAATGTAATCTTTTTATTTATTAATAAAATATTTATTTATAAAAAAATGATTGGACATCTCAGTGCGTAAGAAATTATTCATAAATTTTGAAAAATTCTAGAAAATTTTGTATCATGTTTAAGATCTTGAGTGTTTTGAAAAACATAAAAACATAACAAGTTATGAAGTTTGTCATAAATGTTACAAAATGCGAGAAATTTGTTGAATTTCAGAAAATGCTAGTCAATTTTTTAGATTGCATCATTTACTATATTTTTTCTGAAAACGCATCTAAATGTTGTCATTTTTCAATGAACATTTAAAAAATTTAGAAAGCATAAAAAAAATTGCGAAAAATCATAATGCGTTGTTGGCGAACTATTCGAAACCTTTGAGATTTTCGCGATTTTTATTTTCTTTGACATTCCGAAAATTTTGACAAATTTACAAATATTGAAAATTCAAGAGGAACGTAGTAAAAAATTCAACTAAATTCGTGATATTATTAAAATCGGTAAAATCTTACAAAAAACATCCATACATTTTGTAGATTGTATTCATTATTATATTTTTACAAAATGTGTTTGGTGATGATTTTTAATTTCTTATTCAAAATCTGAAGAACTTGAAAATAAAAAGCACATTAAGAAAAATCTCTGGATGCGCAATAAATTAAGTCGAATTTGAAAAGTTTTGGATAGTTTGTATCTCCATGGAAATTTTTGTAATTATGAAAAGTCAAAATACGTTAAAGAATTAGATTTCAGAATTCAAAAACATTCTAAAATAATCAAAAATATTCATAAATTAAAAAATTTTGTAGATTGTCTTTATTATCATGTTCCTTCGAATTATAAAGAATGGTTTTTCAGCTTTTGAAAATTTCGAAGGTCTTTAGGTATCGGCACATTCCAAAAAACATTTTAGAGCGTGTCAGATTTTTTTGAAATTCATAAAGTTGTTAGTTTGTAGAATGTTAAATTTTTGGAATATTTTTGAAATCAAAAAACATTGAAAATCTAAGGACTGTTAATGCAGTTAAAAAGTTGGGGAAATTCCAAAAAAATCCGAAAATTCCAATACATTGTGCAGGGTGTGTTCATTATTATATTTTTGCGTAACACGTATGAGAATTATTTTTTCTTTTTTTAAATAAAATTTAAAAAATGTTCATATTATAAGCAAATAATTAGGAGAAATTCTACTAAATCGGACAAAATGCAATTAAACTAGAAATTTTTAAATAGTTCGTATTATCATGAAGATTTTGGAAATTTGGCAAATAACAAATTAACAGTAATTTATTCAAGAATTCAAAAACGTTGTATGATTTCAGAAAATTATTGTAAACTCTGTAGATTGTGTCTGTTTTAAGCATATGTTGTCCATATTTTATTTTATTCAATTTGGGAAAATTTAAAAGTACCGAAAAATTACGAAAAATATTAGTGTTATAGATTCTTAAGAAATTCACAAATTTCATATAGATAGTTTGTAACATGTGGCGTGGACTATGGAAAGGGTCCTAACAGCACCTCGCCGCTTTTCGAGAAAAATGAGATTGAAAAGATCAAGTCCCTAAGTGTAGCATGGACCGTCCTATTTTGCACCTCAATTTTTTATGAAATAAAAAAATCATACTTTTTTAGGAGTAGACTCGTTCGATAGAACAAGATTCCTCTATTGAGAATCACTGACTATCTTGAATTCGATTTTTGGTGCTGTTAGTACCCTTTCTTCAGTCCACGCCACTCATGTTAAAATTTTGAGATATTTTCAAAATGAAAAAAAAAAACGATAATAATCCAATGATTGTTGATAAACTTAAAAAGTTAACCCTCGTAATCACATGACCACTTGTATAGGTGGTCTCAAGGTGGTCAATTTTATTCGCTTATAAATCAATGTTGATGCTTCTAAATTACTTAAAATCATTGCATTTGGTTATTTTCCCGCGAATTAAGGATAAATAACTGAAAAAAAGCCTGAAATAATGCAAAACTCGGAAATTTGCATGACATTTGTATAATGCAGTATGGCATGAGAAGAGACCTTCATTTAAATATACGTCATCCGCAGTGGTACTCAAAAATATGTTAGATGTCAATTAGTATTCCAATGCGTATTTGATTGTATTGCTAACAATTTTGCAAGCATCTTCAATTAAGAAAAAATGTGCTTTCCAAAATTGAATAAATTTGATCTTCACTAAACCACAACCTTACATTTAATAGTAAAAAATATCTATAAAATATGACAAAAAAATTAGGAAATATTTTTGACTAATATATATCATTAGTATAAAATAAATAATGAATGTATAACAATAAAATAAAAATAGTATATTTTTCAGTAATATTATAGGGAAGAGAAGGGTAAAATAGGGTACTTTTATTTATTGTATTGTAAATCATCGTAAACGTAATGCACAAATTCGACGGACAATTTTTTAAGAGAGTTAAGAATCTAGTAAGGAAATACAAACAATTGGAAAGATTGAAAAACTTGAAGATATTAAAAAATTATTTGAAAAAAATTTGTAATTTTTGGTCTATCGAAAATTCGTCGGGTAAAACGAGGTCCCCTTAGGATTTCAGCAAAAAGTTATTGCATTCGTACATCCCACATTGATAGACTTAATATTAACTTTTTTTTCTTGTTTGTCACTGTTTAAGTTACTTTTTTTTTACTTTTATTGCTCTTCTTCGCCTTTTTCTCTTATTCCAGCCTTTTCTTTCCTTCTTGTTGTCGAATTTCCTGGATATAAGTCAGTGACGTAGGTACGGCTGTCCTTTTTCGACGCGTGCTTCTAATTTCAATCCTGTTTTTTTTTGTGTGAGAACAACCCTATGATTCGGGTGGCAATTTAAAATCATGATTGTAGTTTTTAATTTCTATTAAAACGGGAAATGCTCTCCTTTCAATATGCAAATGAACATCTACCTCAAATTCACATGGACATCATTAAAACGAATTATTGAATTCCAGATTAAGCTAGATAAAAGCCTTACCGAATACTCCTGTATAACTTACGCTAGAGTACCCCGTTTTACCCGACTAGTACATTTTTTACTCAATGATTGATAATTCATTAACGAACTGACCTAACCAAGTTTTTTATTCCTCTATTTACTCGTAACTTAATGCAGATACATATTTTATATTCACTTGTTCTTCAATCGCGACAGTGTAAGCTAGTCCCAAGAAAGAGTTCATGTTGGAAATATGAATCTTTAAAAGGCTAAAAACTGTCAAGTGCTTTCAGAAAGAATTTAAAACTCATTTGCATATGACATTGCCTGATATTTTGACTTACTGAAACAGGTAACAAGTTTGCAAAGTATACAGTAGATAGCAGCCGGTTGTATCACAAAAACATGAAGCACCCCGTTTTACCCTACTCTCTCTTATGTACCATATAATCTTTGCCGAGATTATTGTTCATATCTAGATTCCTAATTACTGAAATAATTCTGCAATTTATTACTATGTAAAAACATCATTGTTTGAAAAAATGAAATTCTACATGATAAAAATATATAATAATAGTAATATATATATTGAAATTTTGCGAAATCGGAGAAACATGAAACATTCTAAACAACTTGATCAATGTTCGGAAACTTGTACAGTTTCTCAACATGAAACAATGTTGAAAGTAATTTCAAAAACTATTGGAAAATGTGAAGGATTCTACGAAATTTGTATAAAAATCGAAATCTTGAGAAATATTGCTTCTCACGGCAAAAATAACGGTTCTCGAGTTTCATCGATTCAGCAGGCATTGGAGACTAACTTGCTAAAGTTTCATTTTCAATGCTGGTGTCGGGCAGAGGGAGGAGCGTGGGGGGCAGCGATTGCCAAGACCATTGACACTCGACGACCGGGTTGAGGGTCCTGCACGGTAGCAGAACCGAGGACCCGATTTCGATCTCTTGGTTCTGCGGCGTGTCCGCGAATTCAACCGGAACTGGCGTTGCCTTTGTCGTCCCCGGCAGCACGTCGTCCATCGAGTGACCTTCCGGAATCTCGGACGTCGGCATTTCAGTCACGGCGCTTACATCATTTATTGCGATCGTATCGCTGCCCGGCTGCTCGTCAACAGGAAGACCTGCAACCAAAGAGGAGCATCATATCCATTATTATTAGTTTCTCCCGGCCGCGATTCGCGTGTAAATGTGTCATTATCGTTGGCTCTATCTGCGCCCAAATCAGCGTGCTCGCGGTTATCACAAAGTCCATACACCGCGACTCGTTAACGCTGTCATTTGCACGCCGTGCGTACATTTCAAAAATAAGATGCGCCATCGAGATAAGAAGCTGAGTCTGAGTAAATTACTCTGGGCGATGAATGCATGTCGGGTCGCTGAGTTTTGAGGGACAGGGGAATGAAAAATTATCGAAGCGAATTTTTCCCACCGGCATACGATTTCACAGTCACGTTGTCTCGCCATTTCATGAGTCAAACATTTTTTTATCCATCTTTTAGTCATTTCTTGGCTAAAAAAATTCAATTGGTCCGATCATTTAATTTTGCCGATTTTTCTAATCATCAGTTAGACTGAACATTGAGTCTGCTAACTGCTCCGACGAATGGGCAAACTCAATGCTCAGTCCGATTGGCAATCATAATCGTCAGGCCAATCGACAATTCCAAATGGTTAGGCCGATTGGAAAAATGCCAATTCACCAATCGGTTTTGCCAATGGATCGGGATATTGGCAAAACCAATTGGATTTGCGAGATACATTTTCGCGACTTCAATCCTTATTAATTTATGTTTATAAAACAAAATAAGAATATACGTAAAAGTCTATGATAGTCATATGTGCAAGCTAAGTTATGAGCAAAAATGCATCGTTTTGCATCAGATATTATAGTACACGATTCACCATATTTTTGCTACATCATCCCTGACAAGTAAAATGCGCCCGTCTCACTGAGGTCGCCCTTTTAAAAACGATGGAAACAAATTATTGCAACACGAAAACACGAAGAAAAACTTACTGCATCTGTACCCTGTACTTTTTTACACCTGTTACATTGCAAAATCCGGTTAACCCATTGTCAACTTAGAGTTAACAGTACAATAAATACTCTGCATCTTACATTAGTGACACATACATTTGAACAATATTACAGCATTATGCAGCGTGTAAAATGCACTTTTGCAGCGTAATAACAAACGCAGAGGAAAGATTTACTATTTCACGTTCACATCATCAAATATGTAGGATTAATAATTTCGAGGCTAGTTTCGAAGTGTTTCGTAGACGTCAGCAACGGCAAGAAAGTCTTACCTTCAAGGCAAATACTATTTTCGAGTAAGTAACTTGAAATTAGCCAATTTCACTTATGAGATACAATGAAATTGAAAACTTATATTTTGATCTACTTCATTAACTATCGTATTGAGAACGTTGTAATATTTTTCGAATTCCGATTTGAAAAGTTTTTCAAGTTTTGATCAAAAAGATTCTAAGGTATACTAACCAATACTCATTCTAAATATCGGTGAAAATTATGTCATTATTCGTCTTATTTTTTGAATCTTGAATAAAGTCATACAAATTTCTGGAAAAAAAATTCGAAATTAGTTAAACTGTTTATAACTTGCTACTCATCTTAAGTTTTTTTTTTTCTTTTCGCAACTCCAGAAACATTAAGGGCTTATACACCTTTTTGTGCGGACGAATTGAAGATGGTTCGCAGTATCTTTTAAAGTATTTAGCAATAATGTTATGGCGCTAAAGCTTTTATTTCAATAGTGTATTGTCTACTTGAAAAAACAAGTAATTTTTCATAAAAAAGTACCAACAATTGGCGGAGTTATGGCCCTTTCCCCAAAACACCTTTTCTTGAAGAGGCTTGCGGTGACCACGATACAAGTCGAACAGGTCGAGTTAAATTAGAAAATCCAAAAAATATCATTAATCTAGGAATGTATCTAGTTCGTAAACGATTTAAAAAATAAATATTACGTTTTTTCTGTATGCAAGAACATTTTCCCCGAGATTTAGATTTTTTGAGCTCTGAAAATTTTATTAAAAAATTCTTATTTGCAAAATAAAAACTTTTCTATGAAAAAGCGATCGTCCGAGAACTAGATATATTCCTAGACTAATAAAATGTTTTGGATTTTCCGATTTAACTTGACTTGTTCGACTTGCATTGTGGTCACCGCAAGCCGCTTCAAAAAAAAAGTTGTTTCGGGGAAAGAAACATGACTCTGCCAATTATTGATATTTTTTAATCGACAAATACTAAGTTTTTCAAGTGGACAATACACTTTTAAAAAACAATAACTCTGGTATCGCAAATTTATTGCTAAATACTTTAAAAGTTACTTTACACCTTGCTCAATTTTTCTGCACAAAAAGGTATATAACACCTTAAATATTATCATACTAAAGGTTTCGTACCATAAGTGCAAAATTCTACAAATTTTTTAATCTTTCAAAAGTTTTTGAATATTTTTACTTATATATGGAGTGTAGGCAATCAGGTAACTTAAAGTTGTGGCTTAATATTATGAAATTACTTCAAGTTTTGAATTTTCTTAATCGTTTTTCAATTTTTTGCTTATGTTTCGGGATTTTAAATCAAACTATGTACATACAAAAAGTTTAAGTTGAAAGATATAAATTTTGGAAGAATTCTTAATTTTGTTGGTCATTTTCGAATTACTTTACATTTACAATAAGCGTAAAATTAAAAATATATTTGCACTTTTAAAAATGATTTTTTTAAATTTCGTTCGTCTTCTTTAATTACCATTTGGATTGCTGAAGTTTAGGCTTACAAACTACTACGAGATTCGAATCTTGCTGATGGTTTCCTTTTTTTTCTTCTCGTTTTTCGAAATTGATGGCGTGAGTACTGAAATTCGCGGTTAAAAATTCAAAATAATATTAGATTGTAAATTTGTGTATAATGTTAATATTTCTTATCAATTCATTTTATGTTTTCTAGATTCATTTGTCTTTTCTATTATGTTAATGAAATTTAAAATGTAACTACTAAAATTTTGTGTTCGGAAGAAGAAAGTTCTTAGTTCTTGTGATTTACCAGACAAAATCATTGGCAATAGTTTTAGAATTTTTTGTGTAACTCTGAAAAGACAGAATCATATACACTCGTTCGCTGGATGTACGAGCAGCTCGGGACCGAGACCTGCCGCATCAACGAGCACGCGAGGGGGCTCCCACTTTCGAACATCTCATTGCGTGTGTTCGTCTGTCGATGAGCGGACTGCGCAAAGCAAGATGCGCGAGAATCATTCATAGCGAGACAGTCGAACGTGCCGGATGGCGATCCACAGGGCGATCGCCATCGCGATCTCGTTGCGGGACGCGCGGGAAACGGCGGGAGAAGGTTCCCACCCGATGACCGCAGGTAATGGGTGGGAGTAAGGGGTACTCGTTGATTCGGTCGCCGCGTTCTCGCTCATCCGGCATGCTCATTGCTCGCTGATTCAGCGCTCGTGCATCCAGCGAACGAGTGTATTTCAAGCTAAGGTGAAAATTTTTTAATTCTGAAGATAGTTAAAGTCATCAATAAAAGTTGCGAAACTAACATGGCCAATATAGTTGAAAATATCACGAATTTCTAATTCCATTCACTTTTTTGATTCAATTCTATTCGTTAGATTGAAAATTAAATCTGTAGGATTCGGAATCAAAATTAATTGTTTCCCATTGTGCTTATTTTGCCAATAATAACTTATTTTCATAATTTGAATTACATATAATTCTCAAAACAAAAACTTATACCGATCAAGGGTACATGAAAACATTTAAAATTCGTTACGTAGCTTTCTGCTCAACCCGCTCTCAGTCGTCGTCACAAACTGTCACATTGAGCTGAACCCTGCCCCCCCCCCCCTGGTAGCGTTACGTAGTTTATTGACAGCTCCTAACTGAAATAATGAAAACGATTGAAATACAGTAGAGTTCGATTAATTCGATTTGAGATAGTGAAATGAATATATTAGTATTAGTAGCAACGTGTGTTACTATTCGAGTGAGTAAAAATACAACTAATTTGATCCGAGAGAACAAGTGCCATGCATGTGAAATAATAAAAGAACTTGATCGCGAAATAAAAATATTTTATCCTCATCCACAATAACCATATTTTTATCCAAAATTACCACATTCTTTTCTTATTCTCTCATATCAATCTGGTCAAATCAAACTATATTTCAGTAGTTTTTTACTATTTTAATTCATAAGGAATCCAGCTAACATAACAAAATCGAAAATTACTAACTCCAATAGTAAAAGCAGTTTTTTATTTAAGATACTGAAGAATGGCGATTCTATCAGTAGTTTTTCTACTGAATCGTAAGTCAATTATAACTTGTTCTTTAGAAAACTATTCCAACAGAAAAATGGGTAAAAACCACAAATATGTATGTAAGTGAATATACACCAATTCTCAGATCATTTTATGAGTATTTGAATAGTAACAAATAACAATTAAATTGCGTAATTTTCGGGAACTTTTTTACAGTGGCGTAGCTACACATTTTGCTGCCCGGGGCAAAAAGGAAAAAATGCCGCCCCTAGTTACAAAAACGTATCACGTTTTGGTCATCAGGAGAATTGATTACTTTTTTCCTTTTAGACACGTCATTTCTGTGCAGACTTTTTTGATTACCTTTTTTTTGGATTCGTTATTTCTGATACCTCTTAGAAATTTCTAAAAAAATTTCTAAAAATAAAAGGTCCTCAATTTTTCACCGGGGACACTGGGGAGCGGCGTCTTGCCGCTCGTGGTGGCTGCCTTCCCCCCATTCCCCCCCCCCGTAGCTACGCTACTGCTTTTTTATGTTGTACAACATAAAAAAAAAAAATTTCCAATATCAGAGCCTCAATTATAAAAATTATGAATAAATATTATTCATATCATACGATATTTTGTGAACTAAGTACTGTCGTAATATTGAACATTTTCTGACTTGTTTACCAGACTTTTCAACACTTTTTCACCGCTCTAATTCAGTTGGATGTGTAATTTGACGCGCATCATGCCAGCAATTAGGATACAGAAGAAACTACCTCAGGCTTGGGTTATCTAGGACATTGGCCAGGAAGTCACGTACGCAATCGCCTTGCGCGGTTCGTCACCGAAGGCAGACGAGCGTGAACTTTCTTGCTGTGCACTTTTAAAGAGTAATATAATTACAATAAATTGTCCAGGCGTACCAGACTTTCGATTGAAGCTTAAGCGACGAAAATGAAGAATCGTTATTCCGTGCCGTTCGAGGTCTAAGCCGTCCCAAGGAACCTTTGGGAATCAAATTGGATTCACGGTCGCTGACACTGAAAGGTCGCGCGATTTAATCCCATCGATCGTCACTGCGATATGTCACGGGTTTCGGGAGTCAATTGTCGAAATCGAGATTTACGACTGCTGCAGGATGTTAATACCTCTGTGACATTCGAATATTGACGATAAATTTGGCTTTGTCACCGTTGATAGAGCAATGTTCTTTCGTCTGGTCAAAATTTTCAGAATAAAATCCTGTAATAATGTTATATACACCGAGGCGAAATTTCAGGTCATTAATCATTTCATCTTCTCCGAATTCTCCTCTAATTTCTCAGTAGTGCCGTTTTGGGCAGTTGGAGCAGCGCCTTCTCCCTTCTCCAATTTAAGCAGTATTTTTGTCGCAGTTAGTACTTTAAGATTAAAGAATATGGATTTACGTCAAGAATGTTACACACTATCGTAAAAAATCATTTTCAAGTAGACTCGAATTTCCATCCATCCAATTCGGTGGTCTGTTTGAAAAATTCTGACCCAGCAGCAAAAATTAAGCGAGCTATTCGCAAACGACTCAGTTACAAAATATTTAATTATCGTATATATTCGTTTTGACGATTTTAAAATTTATTCAGTTCATATTGAAATACTTTACTCGTAATAAACATCAATCCCACCAGACGAATGTATTATATTTATAATCTGTGAATCAAGCAGTTTCGAAAGGATAAAAATTTCTTAAATCAGACCAACGGTTTAAGAAGAGAAGTCTTCAATGGACAAAAAATAGTGTAATTTTATATACAAAAAATATGTAAAAAATTGAAAGGAAATTGAGAACACTGTTTCACATTTACAACCTCTGAGTCGAGCAATTTCAAACGAATCTAAAATTTTATAATCAGACCAATAATCTTAAAAGGGTTTTGTTTAATTTTTTAGCATGTGTTAGCGTGGGCATGTTTCTTTTTTTACCTAAAATTATGAAAATATAATCCATGAGTTACGCCTCCATTTAACGGATATGCAATTTTTCAAAAAGGAAGAAGAGTTTCGAAGGAGTAGTGTTCATAGTACTCCACATTTGAGCTTGGGTGGGCGTGGGCGTGTACGTTTATTGAATGTTAAATTTTTGAAAAAAAATTCTGAGCCAAGCCCTTTCTGAATGATATAAATTTTGAAAATCCGACGAATGATCTTGAAAGAGTAATGTTTAGTCTTTAGGCGTGGGAGTGTTTGTTTGTTTGATTTGAAATTTTGGAAATATAATCTATGAGGCAAGCCCTTTCCAACGGATATAAAATCTTTGAAATCAGACCAATAGTTTTAGAGGAGAAGCGTTTACAAGAAATTCTCTTAGCTTTGTATATATACCATAGATACTAGCTGGTACCCGCGGGCTTCGCTCCGCGTTGACACTCGGTTTGGGTTTGGTCATTTGTATATTTATTAGCATTTTTATATCTTTAATTAATGGATCAATTTTTATCATCCGTCAAGACGAAGGTTGAAAAAGGGAAAGCGTAGTAATAAAGAAGATGTTTCCAGTAATAATATAATGTTTATTTAACTATGTGAAATCGTGAAGAAGTGAAGAATCCCATAAAGGTAAAATAAACACGAATAACACCAATATGATTTTTCATGACTTAAAAATGAAATAATCATAAGCGATAGATCGAGTTTTAATCAATTTTATTCACAAAAGTTGCAATAAAAATAAATTATTTTCTCAATCAAAAAGTATTACATTTACTTATACTTGGTATAATTATTTCAATTTTATATTAGAGAAAATGACTTTCTGAATAAAATTTATTTCTTGTTTAATTACCAACATCCCGTTACTAAAGCAGCATGTGTTGAGCCAATAAGAGGAAAATCGAATTAATTCGATCTTAATGAATGTCGTCAACCTAAAAAATGAAAGTTATTGTTTATGAAAAAATGTGTTGTCGATGAAAAAATTTACAATATGTTCAATGGCATAAGAAAAACAGTGAAATTTTAGTGCCGTGGATTTTCCCGCGAAAAGAAAAAAAATTTTCTTTTTTTCCAAAGTCGACGTATTTCAAAATGAAAAAATATAAAACAAAAAAAATTTGTTTGGGTTGTTCAAGGTTCTATTAATTACTAACTACACCCTTGCTTTACACATATGAAACTATGTATCGTATTATTTGTTTGACCAATGTTATTGCGTGCTACTCAAGGGGACACAGAGGCCGTTTTCTCCGCCTCCTCCTTCCACTCATTTGTTTTCCGTTCTATGCGTCTTTCTCGCACTTCAGCAGCCTCTGTGTCCCCTTAAGTTACAGTTACAGTTTTCTTTTTTCAGTTCATTTTTTGGAAAAGCCGTTACACTTGAGCACACATAAGTATAACCAGAAAAACTTTCGAAAAATCACGATCTTTTTTCGAATTGTCAAAAAAAAAACTTAAAAAAAAGAAACCGTACAGTTTCTAAACTTATGAAGAGAATGTAAATAAAAAACAAAAAAGTTAATTTTACTTACAGCTGGCAGTCTTTAATTCGATATTCAACAGAATTTCACTTCACAATTGCACTTTTTTCTAACAATAGATAGATGATCAATATATTATCAATTAATAGATGATCAATAGATTGTCACGTATTTTATGTATTTCTGTTGCTCTGTGCAATTGTTTACATTTTACAAATCATGGACAATCGATAGAGTACCTGAACAATAATCGATATATCGATAGTGTGCCTGTCAACACGGTCAATACCGTCCGCCATATTGCTTAATGTATTCCACATGGATACTTTGAATAATTATTATGAAAAAACCATGCAAAATTATGACTAATCAATATCACGTCGACACATCCGGGAGCATGCATAATATGTATGCGAAATTTCATGACGATCGAACGCGGAATGAGGATTTGTACCCTGAACAAAGTTTTGACTTTTCACTTTTATATAGTAGAAGATAGATAGATGGATACTTCTCCTTATTCTCCAAAATCCCATACCTTTTTTTTAATGACGATGAACGAAAAAATATCCAATTGTAATCTTTTGATTTCGAATATACAATGTCGGATCATTTCTAACGCAACATGCAAATGGAGGATTCGATGATGTTTTTGACCTGAAAAATACATATTCACCAGTATCTGAAAAAATCTTGGTTCTGCCACCGGGATGATTCGAACTCGGAAAATCACAATATTATTGTAACTCTGGCCATAAACATGTTGAAAAGTACTTTCTTTTTTTCATCAGTAAAAATAAATTTTTGTACTATGTTACGTCTTTAGATGTATCAATTAACTCATATTCTCGTATCAAACTACCCATTTCATTATTAAACTCAGGAAAGGCTGGGTGGTAATATTTTATCTACTACAATCTCACAGCCTAATCTAATTATTCTAGGTATCGATTACTTTGAATAAACGTATTTTTGAAATAAATTATGACGCAGATCCCAGCTCTTCGCGTACTATTCATTCATCTAAAATGAAACAATTTACTTAACTTACGTAACTTTTGACAAGTAATAATGCCAATGAGTATTTTGAGTACAATAAATACTGAGGCATCGCTCATGTTTCTATTGGATTGGAGTGAGAAAAACGTTGTAAACTCGGCGATTTCAGTGATGTAATCATGAGTTATAGATCAGCTTGTGACACTTGGTTTTCAAGCTTCAAAGAATAAGAATTCATGTTAAATTTTTGATATTGTTTTAACTTAAAAATCAGCGAACAGTGAACAAATCGCAGAAGAATAAATCAACTTAAGAACAGGTAGAGATTTCCACAGTCGCGTTATAGAGTGTGACGATGTAAACTCGTGAGATTTCTTTTTTCGAAAGAAAGCATGTTAAAGGATTCATTCATAATATCGATTCCTTGATTGGTGAAAAAGTAAGTTTTTTGTCCATGATGGTACATAAAATGCTTATTTGTGTAATTTTATCTATACCTAGTCGATAAATTTTATATTGTTGCATCAAATATATTTTCAGGATACACCGAAATTTACAGTCATGGAATCTATGGTTTATGGAATCTCATTTATATACAGAAGTCGTTCCGAATCTTTGAGACGAAATACCATGTCGATTTTTGGCCAACCCCTATTCTTAATTAAACAAGTAAGGCTATTGTTCTCTTTAGCTTAAGTGATATTGGCATTGAATCACTTATCACTTTACTGTATTCCTCTTGCTTTCAAGACTTTTCTTTGGCCGTTAGAAAAATCGATTTTCCATCATACGAAGTAGTAAGGTGTATATCCCAGTTCGTGACCATGTAAGATCTAACCGGTTAAGAAATACGCAAATAATTGAAAAATTGGTTTTGAAGTGGAACTTGTTTAAAAACGTCAAGCATGTATTACAATATATTGGGAGGTACTCCTGAATTTTCCGCTGATTGGCTCCGGATTATTTAACTCAACCAATGAGAACGCTGCGTCAGTTCTATTGTCAATTGTTGTCCATGGAAATAAGTAAGCTACCGGAGTCCCTGATTTTTAATTTTTTTTTCTATTATTATAGCCTGAAAGAATTTGCGTATACATACTATAAATGCACTTATAATTATTAAATTATAAGTCGCACGCGATACATTATAGGTGGGTGTCTTATTTGTTTAGAAGTAAAAGTATTAAAATTTATTCAGATGCAATCAGTACGGTCATCGCAACGTTTCAGGGTGAAAAGAAATATTGTTAAATGATTCAAGTAGAAACTACTGACATATACATACCTATTACTGACCGAGCGGAAAAAAAGGAAAAACCTTACTTTTTGAGCAAATGAAACTATTGTGGCTTGTTACTGCGTCACCTCTCCTCTCTCACCTTTTATTCCTTCATAAATAAACAACAAATATCACAATTGGTCGCTTTCTGACAAAACGTTTCCCTCAGCTGTCGTTATTGCTGGCAGCCATCATGTCGCAATCAAAATTCTGCGAAGACTCAGGCGTGCTACTTTTAAATTCAATTTTGGTCGCATACTGAGTGAAAGATGAAAAGACTGTTAAGCATTAAGAACCTAAAGGCTTGGAGATCAATATAAAATTATACCATATTCATTAACAACTTATGTATATGGGCAAAATTAAATTTTCTTCGTCATTTTAAGAATGAAATCAAATAAAAGTAGACGTATCATCTATATTATATCTTAATTTTTTCATGAAATTTGTTGCATAAAAATTTATAGAGTAATCAACAGTGTCAACTGGCCAATCAGAGAGCTCATTTGGTCCCGGTCGAAAGTAACTTTCAATCAATCATCCCACCCTAGCAGTCCAACTACCACGTAGGTAGGTGGTAGTTTGGTGGTAACTGAGTGGTAGTTTGGTGGTAACTGAGTGGTAGTTTGGTGGTAATTGAGTGGTAACTAGGTGGTAACTAAGTGGTAAATTTTTTCTCGCTTTAAAACACTCGATGACCAATATAAAGGCCTTCCAACAACGAAAATATAATGTCTCTCTATGTTTGACAAATATTTTTGGTGCAAATACCTCACATTTATTGAAAAAAACTTAATTCTTGTTTCTGTATTTTGACATTATGAATCTGGCCATCTTGAATTCCAACTCCTCAAGTGTCGATAAGGAAAATTGGTCACTTATTTATCATGCCATACTGCATTGATTCAAATGTAATACGAAAATTTTCGAATTTTGCCTTATTTCTAGGTGTTTTTCAGTGATTCGTCCTGGATTTACTCAAAGATAAACAAATACGATGATTTCTAATAGTTTTGAGGCATCAACATCGTTTTGTGAGCGAGAAAAAATTTACCACTTAGTTACCACTCAATGAACACCCAACCACCACCTATCTACGTGGCAGTTGGGCTGCAAGGGCACATACTCACTACCTCTTTTAACTACAAGCTACGTTTGGTCGATTAAAATCGTTCATCACTACTTCGATCGCATTTAATGAAAAAAAAAAGCCTCACGAAAAACCATCTCAGAATTTTATAAGAAATCCTTTTTTCGCAAATGCCTCTAACTCCATGTCGCCTTGTACATAAAAGATAAGAATCAATCAACAAAATACAAGTGTAGTTAAAAATAACTTTCCGAGCACAACTCAACCTTTTTGTCCACCAGGTGATTCATTTCTAGAAATCGTAGAAACTGTTAAAGATTCGATGACGATAAAAATACACGACAAAAATGTAGTGCACGTGTGCCTCGGAAACGTTGGACATTTTTCTCGAGGCGCGACATCTCGGATCCACGTAATCGTCGGATTTATGGGATGTGAAGCGTTGCTTCGGAATTTCAACAATTTTCATTTACATTTAAAGCTTCACAAAAGAATGACAATAATCGTGATCCCAACATGTCAAATCCAATGATTGGGGTACAGTTTTTCTGAAATATGTTTTTTAACAGATTTAAAAGAAAAAATTTTTTTTCTACAAATTTTGGTTCTCTAGGGTCCTCATCTCCTCTTTTTTTTTCTTCTTCTCACTTGAAGAAAGGCACAAGTTTGTCTTTTTTTGTCCTCTAAAATACGTCACGATCTGGCAACCCTAGGTTCTCCAATGAATCGTTTTCCCAAAAATAAGGTTTATCGTCAAAAACGTCATTTCTGGTCATTTCGAAAAACGCAAGTAGCCAACTTCGTGTAAACAAGAGAAGCGTGTGAATAACCATTCAATTTCCATCCAAACTTTTTGTTTTTTTGAGTTAGAAATAATATTTTCTGAATTATAAATAATGTTACTGATTTGAATTGGAAACCACTTATGTATTTTCACTTTAATTTTCAATAATAATAAATAATTTCACTATCTGTTTAGTTATATTTTTTTAAATAATTTATTTTTAATCATTTCAATCAATTTTCAGTTATATTTATTTTCTTCAAACATCTTTACTCAATTGATTTATTTTTATTATTTCTCATTGTAAAAGAAAAAATTATCCGATTCGTTAAATAATACATTTTTTAATTCAAAAAACCATTTCAAAAAAATCAGAAAAGTAAAATCCAGTAGAAAGAAAATGAGAAAAACTGTTTATTAGAAAAGAAAATTTTTAGAAATTATACCTTTACAATTTTTTTTTAAAAATCTCCAATACTTGACATCGTTCGAAACTCACCACGTCCGCCTATTGTATTGCATCAGATTTTTTACGCTTGAAAGTAATTATGGAATGAATAAGTATGTCGTCAAACTTTTGACTCAGTTCAAAGCTAAGAAACTAAAGCTAGTAAACGGTATCAACAATCATGACTTGTCACTATTACGTTCAACTGCAACTTAGCACGGAATTGTTTCCATATTACTCATGTATGTTACTGGTACGGAAAAAAACTTGTAATTGGTGTAACATTTATTTTAGCTGATTCCCGTACAAGAGCGTTGAAAGGTACGAACTGAGGCGTTTGCGAAAATTGCCCCAGATTTATTACGCAAATGATAATGTTGTTTCGATTTTTTTATTGCTATCTATGAAAGGAAAAAAAATTCGCATCGTGGGCGCTTATCATCCTGTCATTTTGTGCTTGAAAAAACAGAAACATTGATTGGTATTCTTCAAAGAACGGCATTACTCATCAGCGTTTTTAAACGTCACAACGTATGCTCCAAGCCTATTTCAAATTAAATTAAATTTTATCCGTCTAGTTTGTTTTTTACATTGAAAATTAACAATAATCGTTTTCCACTGCGAACATGCAGAAACGAATCGATTTTGTTTTCGTTTCAATACACTATTTCGACGGAAATTATTATTATTATTATTATTTTTCAAAATTGCAGTGAAAAACATTTTTATCGTTGCTTAGTGGTAAAGCGATCTCATAGTAAACGGAGTCTCCTGGGTTCATATATAGAAAGAAATTTTTTTTTTTTTTTTGAGAAATAATTCAATCACAAAATTGATAAAAATCACGGTCGAAACATATAACTTAAAAAGAACTGTAAAATGCATCCATGCGACACACGAAACTTTTAAAATTTTTATAAATGTTATAGAAAATGTTGTGGAAAACTATCTCTGACCATTTTTTCTGCCCACACCCTTGGCATGGAATCAAACTTTCGAAAGAAGATTAGTCTCGAGGCGTGATTAGTAAATCCTTCAATTACCCCGATTAAGCATTAAAATATACAAATGCATGCATAAATAAAGCCTCACGAGAATTGTAAAAACAATCGCTTATGACGTAGAAATGAAAGAATTTTCATTCCAAAGTTTTATTCAGGTATATCATCCTTGACATTTTATGAAACGTCAATTTTCAATATTAACATCGAGCATATGAGAGACAATGACTATTATCATTTCAAAAAGTGAGTACTTGTTGGTCGAATACTCGGGAAATCATACAGAACCCTGGTAGGAAATCTTTCAAGTATAAATTACACGGGATAAAATTTTTCGTAGCATGGAAAGAAAATGTCTGTCACGAATCAAAATATGATTCAAAAAAGGAGGTATCTACGGCTCGAAGTAATATCGTAAAATAAAGAAATTATTTTTAATAGACACAAAGGTTTTATACATCATAAGAATTTCATAGCCAGAATATGCAATTAAATATTCCTAATGCTCAATATACATATTCAAAGACAATCTCTTAAATTAAATAGAAAGTTTTTTGCCAGGGCGCCCCCTTTAATTATCTTATTATTAATATACAGGGTGATCCAAGATGACCTGGACACCCGAAAATAATACATTCTTCATGAAATTTCACGACGATTTTTCCTTTACCATTTTCCACAAAACTCAAAATTAGAAAGGTTATTCAAGTCTAAAGTTGAAACAATGAATGCGCTCTCACGACAAGTAAGGGTCGACTTCACGGACGAAACCTAAATTTTCTTCATATTTTTCTGAGTCGAAAAGTCCTTTGCCACTTTTCAGAAAACTCGAAATCAAAAAAGATACTCGAGCCTGAAATCTAACGAATCTGATTGGTTGGAACTTGTGACCCGAATATCTTTTTTGATTTTGAGTTTTCTGAAAAGTGGCAAAGGAATTTTCGACTCAGAAAAATATGAAGAAAATTTGGGTTGAGTTTTGTCCGTCAAGTCGATCCCCACTTGTCGTGAGAGCGCATTTATTGTTTAAACTTTAGACTTAAAGAACTTTTCTAATTTTGAGTTTTGTGGAAAATGGCAAAGGAAAAATCGTTTTAAAATTTCATGAGGAATCTATAATTCTCGGGTGTCTAGGTCATCTTGGATCACCCTGTATGGAAGACTGTCGAAATATTGGCAGTAAAAAAAGAATTTTAACAAGTTAAAAAAAATACAGTGAAAATTTTTTTACTAACCCTTTAATATCAGAAGTACACGTTTCTCATGTATGTGCTATGCATGTACGACGAGTCGTCAAATGACGTTTCGATCATGAATCACTAAATAATAAATGACAGGTTGAGAGGAAAAACCGAACAAGTAGAGAGAGAAAACATGGAGTTTCACATTCATCTGTCTCTTACTAGTTCGGTTTTTACTCTCAGTCTTTCAAATGATAGTGCAATAAAAGAATAAATTTTTTACTAAAGCACGTAAGAGTATCACTCTGGAAATATTATGCATATCAGATTTTTTTAAATATTGTTATTCAAAAGTGACGAGTCGCATGGCGATATGGATGACGATATCGTCATTATTTGTTGGGAATTTCCGAAGTATCATCAAAATTAAACGACCAAAATTCGCGTGGACTTTAGAGCCGTAAGTGAGAATTCTTCAAAAATTATTGAAGATGTACTTTGCAAACAAAATCAGTTTTATTACAAACTTGTTTGTGACTGTGCAACTATGTCCACTTTAAAGATTATATATTAACAAAAATTTTCTCACACAGGTTGCTGTCACAGAATCATCATTAATTTAATTTTTTTTCATCATTTTTATTATCATTTTTATTATTTAAGAGTTTTGAGACTTTTCACTGACTTGATATCTGGGGAATTCAGAACCATTGCGTGAACTTTTAAAACTCTGTCAAATGTACAAGGGTGGACCGAATATTCTAAAACTCTAGACTTTATCATGATTCGAGCTCCACTATCGATCTTGTAAATTTCAAGAGTATCAGAGACATGACCTGTTGCCCAGTAAACAACCCGGTATAAAGATTTGGACAAATTTGATCAAGTTCCTTGGAGAAACTTATTGAGATATTGTTCATATCAGTAACCGTTTTCAGTATCGATTCCGGATCAAGATCTGGAATAAATTTTGAACAAGACTCGCGATCAAAATTTTGTCAATCGTAGCTCAAGATGATTCATCTTTTTCTGTAGGAGCTTGTCCAAGATTTTATCAATTCTCGCTCAAGATTATGGATGTATTTGCCCTTTGGGAACACGACTGAAAGTTGTTTTGTTTTTAATTATTGCATTTAATGTATTCGAGTTTTTCGTTTATTTGAGATAACTATAAAATTTGTTATACATGTAATGAATGATGATCGATTATTTGTGAAGATAAGAGAATTTGCAAGGGTATTCTACACCTTTGGTCAACGCGCCAAAGATTAATTTGGACTTTTAAAAAGGAGACAGACACTTACTCCATTTTATTCACAGAAGGGATGCACTCTCCTTTATACAAATAATGCTCCTTTGAAAGAAGCAAGAATCGCAAAATGAGCTGAGAGTTTGTAATTGTTCGTTTATTCGAATTTTCGTTAATAATAAATTGTTGATGTAATTTCTTATGTAAATAAGTACGTACATATTAGGATAATGGGTACATATATGTAGTATTGAGTTTAATGTTTTTTCGGCCTTCCTTTGGCACTGTTATTTATTTTTTTTTTTTTTTCATGGCTTCCCGGTGCCGCTGTTTTGCGTTTTCCAATACACTATTCATGTTTTGGCGGAGTCTTTCATGCTGGGTTTCCCGAATTATCGCATGTCAAAGCCGCTGGAATCGTCAAAACATCATGAAACACAACGAAGACGTTTGCGTAAGTTTTACAAAAGATTACTCACGTTTTTCAACTCCTCCGTTTTCACGTACGCTACTTTGCCACTTTTGCACTTGAATGCTGTCGAAAACGTGCAACGTGAAATTGCGTAAAACGCACTTTAACTTGTGACTACTCCCAAGCACTTCTAGCAGATGCACTTTTTGTCCATGACAATTTCATCTGATACACGCCGAGTATATATTGTGAACACTCTTGCCACTTGATTCACCAAGTGTTGCCACTCTGACAATGAGCATTTGAATTTAAGTTGCTCATTTGAGATCTATTACGAACGTGCAATAAGCAACAAATGATTCGCAATTCGTAATATTGAAAAAAAGTCGTGATGTACTTGAGTACTTACAGTTTTTAAAAAAGCACGTGTAATTAGCACTATGTACACTAATTTGTCACAGTGCATTGAGAAGGAATTGATAAAATCTTGGACAACGCTTTTGTTACAGAGCATTGAACACTTTTTTATCAATTTTTTTCCAAGTTGGCTTCAATGCATATTTTCAAGACACATGCTCAGGAATCGATAAAAAATTCATCAACTCGGCATTCACAGCAGTTGGTCTAGAATTGATCAAGTCTGGAACAAGGCACGAGCCCAGGACATTGATCAAGATTTTGTTCTTTCTGTGAGCGAAAAAAGTATCTTTCTGGACTAACGTCATTGACTTTATCTAGGGTTAAAATTTACAAAGTTTTGATCAAATCTTGAACAATTTCCTGCGATTCGATTTTAAATTTATGCGCTTGAACAAATCATGACCCTGTTTTGCCAAAGTGTCTGGATCCCAGGTCCTCAGATACATCTGGAATCCAGGTCTGGTTTACTGGGTAGTTGCGGCCGATCTGGCATGGAACGCCCGAAATACACAAAAATACGGAAAATACGAGGATACTGATTTTCATTAAAAATATTTGCGTATGCTCGTTCAATTTTTTCAAAAACTACTTATTGCATAATTGGAAAATTGCAGAAACTTGAGTTCTTCAAGCATCATATTCCAGAAATCCTTACATACATAAATCCATAAAAATAGCAAAGCAATCGTTACAATTGTATGTATCCTCTTTAAAAAATTAGGAAATCCTACAACATTTTATAAAAGCTAGAAAATACAAAAAAAAAAAAGAAAAAAAAACATGAAAATATTTTAAAAATTCATTAAACTTGCGTAACTGGACTGTCAAAATAAAGAGAAACTTGACAGCAATTATAAGAATACTGAAGAATCCTTTAAACTGTATAAAAATTGGAGAAAGACGAAAAATAACAAAAAAAACTTGAATATAGAAAAAAATTTTTTTTTGGAGAAATCTATTAAAATATGAAAAAACTTATGAAAATTAAAATTCCAAAGCACTAGTTTCTAGAAATCTAACTTGTAGCAACCCATATCAAAACACCACAAGAAGATTTCAATTTAGGTATGTATGATAGTCTCAAAAATCTGAAAAATTCTTTAAAAATTTCGAGTCCCAACTGATCAAATTGTAGATTTTCATGCTTGAATCTATAAAAATATCACAACATTTACCAAGTAGATATGCACTAGAAATTACGTAAAAAACTCAAAGTATCTGTTATGCATGTATAAACTGTGTATTTGCTGAAAAAAATCATTGAAAAATATGCGATACTAGACCTATGAGTATTTTCTTTCCTCTATATCATATCTATATTGCTCATTTGATGAGCTAATATTGATATTTTTCGTTTCGATTCCCTAGTCCTCCGTAATAAGGACATTTACCCCGGCAATCGGAATGCTGAGAATGAATGAGCTGGCTGGGAAAAAAACTGAGCCGAAAAACGGCTTTTTTCCCAATCACTCAATCGCTTAGTTCGGGAAGCCACGGATGTTTGGTTTATAGTTGAGCGTACACCGACTCTTCGGTCGGGGTCTTCGCCACGGCGTAAAAAGTGGCAGAGCCAGCAGAAGTCTTCTCTTCTCTCGCTCTCCGCAGATGTAGTTTGGCAGGAGAGACCCCGCAGCAACAAATACAATGGCCGGTAAAGCTTTACGAAGGAAAATATTCAATTTCAATGTAGAAAAAGGAAAAAGTAAGGAATTCCATTTCTTCCAAATTCTGAGAATCTATGCTTTATTTCTTAAAAGAAGAAATAAGAAAAAAAATCAACAGGAAAGTTGTCTCGGAGTGGCTTCTCAATTGATAAACAAGAGGAGACCGTTTTCAAGATCCTCCATTCATTCAAGCTGTCGACCAAACTTCGTGCTCCTGGAATGGCTGGAATCTGCGTGTCGAATTTCCCTGTCTCAAAACATCCACGTATACAATTGAAAGTCTCATGATTATGGATGAGTCAATCATGAAACAGAATCACAATTAACTTCTTTTCTAAACATTTTCGCAATGGAGGATAAAAACGTCTAATATAAGCAATCAGAATCACTATTCTCCACTCATTTTTGAAATTTCAATTTTCCACGTGATGGAGATGAGCCGATATGAGCAACGGAAATTACTATCGCTTCAATTTTTAATCCTCCACGTAGTAGAGTACATCGCCCTTCTTGGTGGACACTCAGGGACTCTTATTAGAAGAACAAAAATATATGAGCAATGTACAAAACTTGAATAAAACAAATCATCTTCCGATGGGCCTGATTGCCTTTCTTCTTGAATTAAAATATCATTGAAGAATCATTATTCATGAGTAAACAATAAACTTCATGCTCATCAACAAAATATTTTACACAATCCTCCAC
Organism: Platygaster robiniae; assembly: GCA_028476575.1. Classification (NCBI taxonomy): domain Eukaryota; kingdom Metazoa; phylum Arthropoda; class Insecta; order Hymenoptera; family Platygastridae; genus Platygaster; species Platygaster robiniae. The sequence goes on from CM052019.1 coordinate 31,894,398, forward strand.
GTGACGTGAAATCGAGAACTCATTCAAGTGTTCGTATCGTTTAATTTCAAACGTTGGAAACTTCAAGTACATTTCTCCATTACACTGGAAAATGAAAGACCTGATCAATGTCAGTCTCAGCTAAAAAAATACACCACTACCCATGGAGATAGCGTCATGAAGCAAAATAATTAGCTCTACCAAGTATTTGCAATGTTCTTCGTTTTTTATCGAAAAATTATACAAAAAGCTAAAGAAATGAAAAAGGAAACCTTTATTAACATTCGACCATCCCATCGACGAGAAAAAAAAACATTATTTTTCCAACTTCGGGCCTTTACCAGGGGTGGTTACACTCCAAGCAGTTCTCGCCAATGGAAGTGACGCACGCACGTAAATACCGATTATGTGTACCCATGAAATTCACGAAACAAAATCAAGAGAGAAAACACATCAACGTTTCAGAGCGAAAGAATCCCAAGCATGCGCTAACTGCATTTCGCCTCGTATTTCAAGTGTGAAAATGCTGAGAAAATGAACAAGTCAAAAGTGAGAGTTCACTAAACGAATGAAGAAGTTGGTTTCGCTCCAATTAGTGCGAGGCTGACGCCACTTTCCGTTAACGTTTGCATTCGTGAAGAGCGATTATCGCTCGAGTCGCTTGATAATTTAATGTTCCAATGTCATATTCCAGTCAAAAAAACTAATCCAAAAAAACAGGTAACATCCATGCACATTTTCAACAAGTAAAACTTGTTTTGCTCTCTCGATTGTTCGGTCGCTATCGAATTACGCAAAATTAATGAAGAAATGGAGCAAGAAAAAAATTTACTTCTTTTCGGCATATTTTCCAGTAAATAATACTAGATTTTTGTAATTTTCACGGTTTTATCACAAGGTATGCAAGATTATTGCAGAGTTCGACATTTTTATCTCACTCTCTACAATACTAAATAGTGAGGATTTATCTTCACTATGAAATTAATTTGAAGATTTTCACGATAAAAAATTGCAATTAGTCCTTACGTTTTCGAATTGGTACTGATCATTTTCACTGGGTTCAATTTTTCTACTTTTCGTCATTATTTTATGAAGAATCTTCAATTTTTCTTATTTTTCTCGCAAGTGCCACCCTAATCTTTGACCACTTAGATGGTATTGCCATTTCCAATAAACAAATTTTTTGTACAGTTAGTCATTTTCAATGACGGAATGTTGCATTAACTATTATTATCGATTCTTCAATCTCATCAGTGTCAAACGTATGATTCAGGCACTTTTTCTTGTATTTTTTTTTTTTCCTTTTTTTAAATTTTGTACATTTGAAGAAAAAAACATGGCTATAAAAGAAGTTCCTAGAAAGAAGTGTTTCGAATAAATGCAAAATATTGGATTTTTTCGAATTTATGATGTTCTCGGAATTGAAAACATCACGTGTACCGCGGTTAACAAAAGCAAGTTATGAATAATAGATGCGTGTGGATTATTGAACTGCATTGAAAATTACGTCGGCGGAATAACTGATGTTTACGTAAAAGCATTTATTCTTGATCGGAGAAATCAGAATTAGATTTATGAATTCATTTGAAAATCTTCTGTCTCGAGATTGTATTTTACAGACATACGGAATTCTTCAAATTTATTACATATGCGTTAAAGCCCATTTTTCAGTTAACGTGATATAACTTTAATTTTTTAAAGATTTAGGAAATGTGGGAATTATTCTCAAAAAATTATAAAATCATCATTTTAATAAATAGAATTATGAATAATCAATGAAATTCATTAAAATGATTCAATATTGATATTTTATATTCTATTGTTATAATTAATTTCATTTCAATTAACAGTTTACCGTGATTCAATAAAAATTCCAAGAAATGGTAAATTTAATTTTTGAATATAAAATGAAATAAATAGCTAAAAATCAAATAAAACAAATGCATCATAAGATTTTTTGTCATCAACAATTTAATATTGAATATTGAATATAAAATATTTTCCATAAAATAGATTGCGATTACATTATCAAAATTGATAAGTTTACTTCTTCTAAATTATTGAAGTATTATTTATTAGTATCTTATAAGAACTGCATGACGACTATTTTGTAAATCCGGTAATCGCAAAGTAAAAATTTATTTCGATGTTAAAACATTTTTCAAAATGTTCAATCGATTTCATATTTCAAGTAATAATATTACAATTTTTAAATTTAAAGTTTATATATATGCTTCATTTGATTCTAAGTGTTAAAACCCATTGCAAATATTTTTTTCAAGCACTTCATGTTGAAGAAGAATATCTCGGAAAATTAATGAATATGGCATTTCATCCAAATGTTAGACGCCAGGATCTAGCCTCAAAATTTTATAAAACGTACACACAAACGAATGTAATTTTTTGCCATTCACTCGCAAAATTCAAGGAAAACGAAGCATCGTGACGCAAAGATTAGTGTTTTATTTGATAATTTATCACTATTCATTCTTATCATAACCTTGTGATTTTGTTCGATATGAAATTTTGATACAATTTTTGTTTCTCAAATCAAAAAGCCAATTTCATGCGTGCCCAAAGAATCAATGCAACAACTTCACTTGTCACAAATCCAGTTCATCATTTTAAGGAAAGATAAAGAAAGGATTTGAAGAAAGGATTAACCTTAACATTTATCGACTCTCTTCGTCAAGGCTATATGAACAAAAATTTTCAAAATGTTACGTAATAAACAAGTAACGTTCAAGGAAACGAATATTTGATCACTCAGAACATTAAAACTTTATTTTAAAAAAAAACACACATTTTCCTAAACGTTCCAGTCACGAGGGTGGTCTTATCTGAGCGTTATTCGCCTTCGACAAGAACAATGGTTTTCGGATTTCCTAGAGAACTGCTCGAGGATGAAGCCGTGAACATCCTGTGTTACGTAAATAAATTAGTCGTTTGAGCCCACGCGAGTTGTTAATTACGTAAGCTATTTTATGTCGACGTGACAGACCGATCATCATCGGGATATTCGTAATTTCACGCCATTTATCGACGCTTTTTTACATCTTTTGTTTGAAAATTCTAGAGTTGCCGAGCGTCTTGTTTTGGCAGATGATCACGTTCTCGGATTGTCAGATCTGTGTTCCAAATGTCCTGAACTCAAAGAACATCTGACGTGCATTAGCGCGACACATTTGTTGGAAATGAAATGATTTCCAGTGACAAAAAATTGACAGTCCTTTTTTTTACTAATTTTATTTTCAATTTTGACGGACGAAAGTTAGAATTTAAATTTTAAATAACAAAAAAAATGTGTGAATCAAGGTAATATTATGTCAACAACAAATAATTTTATATTGAATCAAATTATAGAAAATTGGAAAAAATAAAATTCAGTCAAATAAATTGATAATCAAATAAATAATCGATAAAATTTAATTGAGTAGAGAAAGTAATCGTTCATAAAATAAAATATAAGAACAAAATTGATAGAAAATAAATAAAATTAATATTATGTTCAAAGAATGTGTAAATTGAGTTGACACGAGGTTCACAAAACCTCTAGTACAAAAATGCAGACCAACTTAAGTTTTTCTCCTCGCTAAATTTTCTGAAAATTCTATCATGAACAGTTGTACGATATATCAAACGAAGAAAATACACGTAGTTGGTGCTAATTTAATTTAATGTTACCAAACCTTTTGCACGAAAGAAGCGCTACTTGTTATTTTTTCACTGTAAATTTACTGCGAATTTGTAAAGAATTCTCAAACGAAAATTTTTTTATTCCATTATATGAGTCATTCTTACTCAACGCACGTAAAAGTTTTGTAAAATTTTCCTTTAACTGTATTTTTTAATTAGAAAATCCTTCAAAAGATGGACACCTATAGGAAATCTATAATGTGGAATTAAAGAATTAGATTAAGAAAAATTATTTAACTGAAACCAATTCGTAGATTTTGGAAAAGATAATAATTAACTTACGAAGAAAACAACAAAAAATTATTAATTCCGCTTATACCATGTTCTGCAAGACGTTTTTTTTCTCTTTCAAACGTATTTCTTGGTATTGTATACTTGATACTAATTCGAGTAATTACTATCGATTGCAGGTAAGATGCACTATGGTTACAGACGTTGGCTAATTCGTCGATTCCGTAATGTCTGCGTCCTCGTCAATCATGCACATGACAAAAAAAATATGAAATTTATCTTGTAATCTCAAAATAAAAACTGCTCATTATTATTTTCAACTTGTATAAAATTGCAATGATAAAATACCTTCAATTTATTCAACAAACATTGATCTAGTTTCCATGATACTTTTTGTGGAACTTCTCTAAATATATTTTCAAAACGTCGAATTGATATTGATAGCAATGAAATAGATGCAAAACATGCAAATATTACATTCATTTATGTAAGGGCAGTGGAAGTAAAAATAGCTTGAAATGAGATGTGCGTGGGGTGTCCCGAGAAAGACGGAACTCTTATACAGGTTCTATAGAACCTGTAGATTCCCTGTAAACTTTGGGAAGGTTCCCTCGGGCATGTTCATCATGACGTAAAATCCACAGGGTTCTAAACAATTTGCATTAGCCAACAAAATTAAGTTCATTAAAATCCTCAATTTTTTTAATGGTATGGAATAATTGTTATTTGATTTTTAAGTCTTGAGCTTCATAATGCATAAATATTTTTTTACCGTAGCGGGAGAAAAAAAGTCGTTTGCACCATGGAAAATGTACTATTTCATCTTTCACTCAGTATGCAAACAAAATTGAATCTTAAAGTAGAGCGCTTGAGTCTTGGCAGAATTTCGATTACGACATGGCTGCCAGCAATAACAACAGCTGAGAGTAACGTTATGTCAAAAAGTGACTGATTGTCACTTTTTGACAATTAGACGATTTGACAAATATTTTTCGTATATCCAGGAAGAATAAAAGGTAAGAGAGCAGAAGAGAGATAGTAACAAGCTCCAAGAGTTTCATCCGTTCCAAAAGTAAGTATTTTTTTTTCCCCACGTGGTCGGTAATACACGGAGAGAAGTAAACCGTAACCGTAACTTCCCCGCTGAAGCGGTCACTGTCTGGCAGTAATGACTAATGGTTACGGTGGTGCCAGCAGTCGTTCATGCTAGAGCAGCGACCACTACTCAGGGCTGCCAGATCTGTCGCACGAGAAATCCGTAAAAGGGGTTGGGGGAGCGTTCTGAAAATCCGTACAAATCCGTACAACCAATAATTCCATGCGCGTAAGAGAGTTAGAGAACAATGTAAGCGTCACACGTCACACACCTAATACGCATATCAGAGTCATCATATGTGCATTACTTATATATGTATATACATACGTACCGCAAAATAGACATCATACGTGCAATTTACGGCCAATGCATGATAGGCGCAAACGCAGTGACACCGAAACGACACAAAATTTTTTAATAAATAAAAAACAACATTTCAAAGTAACAAAAGGAAAAACAATAAAAAATCAATGCATATTCTTATTAAATTTTGGTGGCATAGGACGGACGTCAATGTCGGTTACTTTTCTTTTATCTAAAAAACTTCTACCATGATGAATCCCAGAGATAGTTTTTGTTCCCAGAGAATTTCTCAATTTTGTTTCGTTCCTATTTATTGCGCTGAAAATGCGTTCGCACGCTGCAGGCGAATGAGGCCAAATTCGGATTCGATTTTTTGCCCGGATTAGGTCACAGTAATAGATTGAGATATATTTTTATTTAATAAACACGCTGACTTTTTCAAATATATTGATTCCTAGTTAACGATTCACAAAATGTCAACCGTACATACGAAAATACGCACAAAATGTAATAAGCTGACCCTAGATAAAAATCATGGGGATTATCATTCGTGCCATCTTAACAATAAGGGCTCCAGATATAGTATTCCGACTAAATAGAAACTGTGTCCAGGTATGTCATAACGTATCAAGATTACCAACCTACAGACAAACTAACAGATTAGCGTCGTTTTCTCTTTTCCGTCACGAATGCCGTCAAATTCGAAAAATTATTCGATACTCCACAGTCACGAGCAGAATGTTCTTCCCCTAACCCCCACTCCTTAGGCTCGACAGACGGCGCGTGAATCAAAGTTGCCGCGCGTACTAGAAGTAGGAACCCCTCTCGCGCTCGTGACTTTGGAGTTGATTAATTTTTAGCTTCTCGTAACTCTGGAGTTCGTGTGTACCTTCAAATCCGTACCAAAAATCCGTATAGTCATCTATAGTCATCTAGAGTGTTAAAAATCCGTACACCGAGTCTCAATGATTCGTTTCTTTATTTGCCTGATTTCCCTAGATTTCTTTTGTTAAATCTAGGGAAATTGAGCAAATAAAGAACGAATCATTGAGCTAGGTGTAAAATATGCAAAAACCCGTACATCTGGCAGCCTTGCCGCTACCGCCAGACAGTAACCGCCACTGCGAGGATGTAACGGTTACGGTTTACTTCTCTCCGTGTATGTACTGTAAAAGTGCGCATGTCCAGATTCTGACCACTTTTTATTTGAATCTTCAAGCACTACTTCTATTCGCCCTGAAACATTGCGAAAACCGTATTGATTGCTTCTGAATCAATTTGAATACCCAAATATATCCTTATATCCCACTGGGTTAGAACAACTCATTAATTTCCACTTACTTAAAATTCGTCAGAAGCCGGGATCCGAACCCGGGACCTGTCGATTACGCGTCGAGTACTCCACCAACTGAGCTACTACCGGACGTATTCATTCTCACATGGAAATCAAGTCAAGTCTTTCTTTAAATTCCCCCCCCCCCCCCCCCAATAACTGCATTATCGCTATTTTTATCGGCAGCATCATAACTCGGTCTGGATTTCCCAAAAATTTCCCGTTAGATGCCCGTTGTGATAATGACCCCCCCCCCCCCCCCCCGAAATGATCCAAATCGTAATTCCCATAAATCTCCTTATATCCCACTGGGTTAAAACAGTTATTGGGGGGAATTTGAAGGAAGACTTGACTTGAATTCAATATGAAGATTGGTGAGAATGAATACGTCCAGAAGTAGCTCAATTGGTAGAGCACTCGACGCGCGATAGAGAGAATTCTCACATATGAATTTAACGAGAGGAATCATTGACTGGGAAATCGAGTAAATCAATTTGAATACTCTAACTTGTAAACGAATAATACACCCGCTAATAAATAATCATTAGGCGCCTCCTTTTGGCGCGCTGGCTTTTAGTCCAGGGCATTTGTCGGTGATTCCGTATGAAACTCGCAAAAATTAGGGGTAGAATGTCTTTTGCATGGATCGATAACAACACTTGTGGCAAGTGTTTTTGCAAAAGTTCCGGGTTACAACCCTTGCGGAAAAGCCGCCATCTTGAATCTAAGGGTTTTTTTTTTAATCCGTCTGTCGGGTAAACTATCAACTTTAACGAAATAATGTTTATCATAAACTTTGTAGTAAACATAATTTCCTACAACTTTTATACACAACTTTTTTACTTCATTACATTATTTATTGAAATAAAGTTTGAAAACGTGTATAAAAAAGGGGTCGAAAAATATTTATAAGGCATATTTCGTAACTCGCTCAAAAAAACATAAAAATCTTCCTGTGAAACTTGTGCACTAACGCATTTCCTACGTTTTTTGTAAACAGGATTTTTTTTTTTAATGTCAATGGTTTTTGTTGTACAGCACGCCAAAGTACGATACTTTGCTCTCGGCGCATGATCGTCTCACGGTATAACGAAAGCAAAAGTTACGAGCGCAGTCGGGGGTAAAACTTGGATTTTACTGGTCTATCCTATAATTTTTGCTGATTATTTCCGCAAAATTTCCGGGCTCCGATCCTTGCGGGGTAGCCACCGCATTGAATATAAGGGTGTTTTTTCAAAATCCCAAAATCCTAATACAATTTTATTGTTAAACAAAATAGAATTAAATAACTTCTAAAAATAAAAGGATGCAAAAATTTTTATGATTCATTTTCTTACATAATTGAAAAACATGAAGATTATCTTTTATCTTATATTATGCTTCGAGAATATTTTTGCTGCAATTCTTTCAACAGAGGTTTATTTGGAGGTCAGTTTATTCTCAGAGCATTTTTGACAATATTCCGTGGAAATTCCTAAAATATTGTGTACCGATGGGTTGTACATTCTTATAACTGCTGTATCTGATTTTTCATAGAGTGAAAATTATAAAGAAGTATAGGAATAGTCAAATATATTATGATATGAGAAAAGTACTTATACTGTTAATGACTTTTATATGATATACTAAAAAATTTTTGATGTTGAGAAAAAACATCTGTTCTCTTTTTAGTGTACTTTTATGAAAAATAAATGAGCAACATTGTGGTGTTCAGGAAAGTTTTCCGTACGTTCTCGAAAAATTGTTTATTAAACAATATATAATTTAGAAGCAACTGTTTGAATTTTTTATGGGCGTTTCTAATGACTTCGAAAAATCTTTATTATTAACAAAATTGTATTCAAGTTTTATGTGCAAGGTTTTATAACTATCGATTTTATCAATAGCAAAAACTGAAGCAGTATGATCAACATAATGTTTTTCTTAACTTTGTTGATGGTCCAGGAGCGTTCACGATGTCATCTTCTTCGTTAGAGTTTGGCTGAGAAATTCCATCCTCGATCATTCAGTCCTCGTTGTCTTCTTCATTGCTGATCTCATTGTGTCAACTTTGAGCATTTTCGCAAGTCTCACCATTGGAGTTCTTGCAAATTGCCGTGCACTTCAGACCAGCTTTTCTGCAACCGCAAGCTCTTTGGCAAGGTTTTGTGCATTTGCAGGCGATCAAGTTGAGCAATTCAGCAGGTGCTGGGTCCTTCTTCCCTTTAATTGGCGTCCATCCGAGATGAGTTTTATTCCATCATCCTCATTCATCTGCCTCTTTCTTGTTCCCTGACCATATTTGAACATGATTATAAGTTCTGCATGAATGGTACTTGGCGGCTTCTGAGGTTGGAGGAAGTGCAGCGAGGTCATTTTTCATTTTTGTCGCCGACTTGATGAACAGCCGATGTCGCAAAGAATCGAGATTTTCCTTTTCTGTGCAACCACTATACATAGTGATGAGGAAGCGTTCTCCAGCATTTGCAACATTCACGTGGTTTGTGCTCTTTTCGTAGAATAATTTCACATGTTGTTCTAATTCAGGCTTTTTTTGTAATGTTTTTATTGCTGACCCTTTTCCTAGTTTGAATAAGGCTGAAGTTGTGTCACGACCGCTGATGGCATGAAGAAAAAGGATCAACTTGGCAGTATTTTTTCCAGGCTTCCTAAGCTTCGACAAATTGATGTTGATGCTGTTCGAAACAGCTGCCAACGGCAGGACTCTGTCACTTAAAGATCCGAAACATTGACCATCTCCATTTTTCTTCATAAGTTCAAAACCCTCTTGAAACGCCTTATGACATCGAATGTCATCGCCACCGACAACGCCAGAACTGATGCAGAATAAGTGTTCAACCTCGGGAAAAGGATCGTGCTGAGCAAACCACATGTCTAATTTTTCACAAGCTGCATTACTCTCGCAAACACAAGCTGTTCTCATGTCGACATGTTGTTCTGTTAATCCACAAGAAACTTGACAAAATTTCTCAACTTCAGTGCAAACTTCAATTGAATACACCATACCGCGAGTCCACATCATCAACGTCTTGTCAGTTACACCACGGCCACGAGTAAGTCCTCCGATTGCTTTGAATTCTTTCATCAGGAAACATTCTATCGCCTGATCCGAATAGAATCCCGAGCAAAATTTGTCCGTGAATCTCATTGCAAAGTAAACTTTTTTTTGTGAAGAGCTCGAATTCATGAGGAAGCATTGTTTTCTCGAGATTCCTCATATCTTAAAGATAAAGCCTGGCACTTTTTGCATACACGGAAAAAAATTTATGGGATCATGCGCTAGAAAGTGCCTCTAAAATTACCATAATTTACTGGAATGGCTGGACAACGTCAACTCACAGTACATATTTCCAAACATATGATCAAAATCGCTTGTGGGAATCGGGAATATTTACCGTGTTTTTGCAAACTGTTACCAAAGATTTGCTGTTTTACCTACGCGATGTCTTCAAAATTACCAAACGAACCTGGGAAATTCAAAAAAGCAAAAAGACTCACAAAACCCCCTCTTTCCTCTCCTACCTCCCCCCTGTTGTATCGTCATTGGTGGCCTTGGGGTATTTTCGTCAATTTATTCCTGAATGGTTGGAATTTTTTTCTCCTTGAATCCCGGAGACAGGCGCTCCTCGCAGCAGTGGCGGCCCCAAAGTCACTGGCGCTTGACTTTTGCGACTGATTGGCGGCTGGCGATGCACCAACTCCACGAGGTCCTTTACAAAACGAGAGAGTTTTTGTGCTACTTAAAACACCTACGTACTACGTGACTCTTAGCTCGTTAATTTTTCCCAAACATTTGGGAACATATCGTGCACTTACAGCAAATGGTAGGCATTTTAATATGAAATTATGCTACATCACTTTTTTCCCCATAAATATGAGACTTATAGCATTTCCTAGTAGCACGAAAAAATAAAGTTTCGTTTTACCTACAGTGGGCTGAGGACAAAAATAAAAATTAGACTCTCGTCCTGCCATTCCAGTTCTTTATGGGAATTAGACCTGACAAATTTTTTCCGTGTAGAGTTAATGGGCGCTTGAATAAAAAATGGGAAACATTTTTTCAATTGTGTCCAGGTGTAGCTTCCAATTTCCAGTTCGCTGTGCTTCAATGAAATGCTTCACAAGTGTAACCATTCAAATATATTGTACATAGAGTGCAGCAGTTGAGCCTCTGTTTTCTAACTCCTCCAGTTTTGCTTTACACTTGTCCAAATATCTCTCAATTTTGTCTTCACATGCATTTAAAACTTGCGATTTATCGTCATCTTTGATGTATCGATCCATAGTATCTCGTGGCAAAATTTTCGAAGGAGGCAAATTTGAGGAGATTTACAAGGCTGTGAAAGAAGGTCATCAATTTTATTCTTACAGCATTAATTGGTAATTTTTATGACCTTTCTTTTTCAATTCATGTTTGCTTCGAAAAGGGTAAAGTTCAATTTACTGCCTAGGAGCAACACTAAGGGTGAATTCGGCCTGACGTTTGTTGACTTGCCAACTTCCGTTAATTGTTTATATGTAAATTGAGCTACAAAAAACTTCATTAGGAATTTTGTAGCAATTTGTTTTTTCTATAAAATCGGTACAAATCATTTTTCGCAGAAGTTAGTAGTGACCAAGATAAATGGATTTTGAAAAAACACCCTTATATTCAATGCGGTGGCTACCCCGCAAGGATCGGAACCCGGAAATTTTGCGGAAATAATCAGCAAAAATTATAGGATGGACCAGTAAAATCAAAGTTTTACCCCCGACTGCCTTCGTAACTTTTGCTTTCGTTATACCGTGAGACGATCATGCGCCGAAAGCAAAGTATCGTACTTTGGCGTGCTGTACAACAAAAACCATTGACATTAAAAAAAAAATCGTGTATACAAAAAACGTAGGAAATGCGTTAGTGCACAAGTTTCACAGGAAGATTTTTATGTTTTTTTGAGCGAGTTACGAAATATGCCTTATAAATATTTTTCGACCCCTTTTTTATACACGTTTTCAAACTTTATTTCAATAAATAATGTAATGAAGCAAAAAAGTTGTGTATAAAAGTTGTAGGAAATTATGTTTACTACAAAGTTTATGATAAACATTATTTCGTTAAAGTTGATAGTTTACCCGACAGACGGATTAAAAAAGAAACCCTTAGATTCAAGATGGCGGCTTTTCCGCAAGGGTTGTAACCCGGAACTTTTGCAAAAACACTTGCCACAAGTGTTGTTATCGATCCATGCAAAAGACATTCTACCCCTAATTTTTGCACGAAAAATGACAAATGCCCTGGACTATTTGACAAGGGGGCAATTAAAATTCAAGAATAATCAAGCGAATGACTCACCATTGCAGGCAGCGATTATAAAGAGTGCCTGCAGGAACATTTTGGTGAAAGGCCTCGAAGAGGACGCCATTGTTGTCATAGTCCCTGAGCTTTTCTCTGGAGAGCAAACATCGGTTTTCCCAGATGCAGGATATAATTATTTTTCATCCAAACCTGACGCTTAAAACTTCTCGGAATAAGAGTTTCGTGTCTTAGATTCAACGACCATTAGTCATTGACCCGAACCCAGAGCGTCATCGCAATCAGGATCCAGTCCGGATCGGAAGCGCTCCCAACGGTCGCGCCGCAAGAATTTCCGGTCTTATTACTGTGCACGTATCACGCCCTAGTAGAGTTGAAAGGAAGTTTTCGCAATTTTCAATCAAAGTTCTCATAAAAACTTTTACGAATTTCCGTAAAATCGTATGGCACTGCATGAAAATTTGTGATATACATAATTTTTATGACTATCTAAGATCAAAGCCGCCAAGAGGAAATTGGAGGCCGGGACTGGAAAATTAAGGGTCCATATTGAACGGCTGAGATGAAAATCTGGACATATCGTTAAAATGTGTAAGACGCGAACAAAGCCGGGTTGCGGTGTAAAACCGAACATGGCGATGTTCGGTTTTTCGCCGCGTATGTTCGCTTCGTTCGGACTCGGCATATATCTAATGTGTTCGCGCATTTATTTTTTTGTTTGAATTGTCTTCAGTGACTCATCTAATTTTTGGAATTTCTCATCGTTACATTTTCAAATGGATTTATCAGAGACCGGTACGTTTATTCAAACATATCATGCACCTACCAAGTCACAACAAATTACTCTCGCAGCACGTTTCGTGATTTTTCAATATCGTAGATAAAAATGAATATTCGAAATATTCCCATATTGCTTCGAATTGTCAGTAATTTAACCGGTCTTTCCAATTTTTTTCTTTAACCGGATTTCGCAGTCATCTCGAGAAGTGGGGAAAAGAATTTTTTGGTGTCAACATATTGATTGCAATCGATGATGAATCGCAAACTGTAAGAAATTTACTGAATAAATATGTATTTCTCTCGTCTTCTTGATTATTTCACTTCGAATCATAACACTATTGAAATCGTTTGAAGAAATTTTCGTTATTATTTTCAGCCATAGAAAAACAAATTTGTTAATAACACAAAGCAAACGTGTCTATTCACTTTGGTATTTAGCACAAATAGGACATAATGTCATTATACACAAATGACATTCCTCGGAACAACCTATCCTGCTCTCTGTCAAAAGATGCGCAGGGGTGTCCATAATCGAACCTATCACCTTGTGATGAGCGATATTGATTTTCTCAGCGGCAAAAATTTGAAAAATCTGTTAATTATTGACAATTTAAAGCAATATGGGAAATTTTTTAAGACTGTGAGGATTGTAGAAAATTCCGCTGATCCTGAAAAACTGCAAAAATTATGGTGAATTACAAAAATTAGTGTGAATGGAAGAATGCCGAATAATCAGAACGTTCAAAATAACTCTAAATATTTCGTGAATTTTGTCCAGATTTGTTTGAATATACAAAATATATCTAATTCTATCGGATATTAAAATTTTCTGAAATTCTCTTATTTCCACTGATTTTTGTTATTTTCAAAAATCTTTGCGATTTTTCAGAATTATGAAGATTTTCCCAGAAACTCACAATCCGCACAATATTAGGGAATTTTCCACGTTGCTTCGAATTGTCAACAGATGATATCAGTTTATATATTTTCATCAATTTTTGCCGCCTACAAAATCCATATCGCTTAAAAAATGATAAATTCATGTAGTTTTACCGCAATGGCAAGTCCTTAGAGATTTATCAAACAAAAATTTCAAAAGATTGTTGAAGTTTATTTATTTGCGATCATTTTTTCATGAAAATTCTTTGCCCACTTTTTGAACGCTCAATGTTTTTTGTTAACCAGATGATCAATCCAAATGGTTGATCCATGAAGAATAATCGTGTGGAAAGGCCCATATGGATGCACTACGCTAATTAGCGTAGTGCATCCATAATTAAAAACTAAATTGTTGAAGGAGCCATTAAATCGTGAAGTCGATTGTATATTTGATATTTACGGAAACAATTTAACAACATAGTTTTTTTCACGATCCAAAAGCATGAAAACTGAAAAAGATACAGATTTTAATTTATTACATTTTTAAAAAATTATTACTCGTTGATACATCGCGATGAAGCAAAAACCTTCAGGATTATAGGCTCAGTAGGTCATTACGTACATATTGCCTGTGAAACTTTCTTTGGGTTTTTCCAAAACTCAATTTTCGTTCTACAGTGTAATCAACCACGTTGTAAATCTAAATGAATTGCTCAGATGGGTGAATATTGGTGAATTAGAACCTTGAAAAATATGAATAAAGAATTCCTTAAATTATAATTTTTTATGTATCATTGATCATGGTAGTGATTTTGTCTTATCTTGAAAGTGATAATGGACTTTTATTACCAGTGTGTCCATGAGTGACTTAAGATCAGTTTAAGAACGGTTGCGAACGTTGGGTTGCGTTGGCCCCTCGCTCTCCCACCACGCTTTTCCGAGTGTTTCTGAGTCAAAAATACTCGGAAAAGCGTGGTGGCAAAGGGCCAATGCAACACAACGTTCGCGACCGTTCTTGAACTGACTTAAAGTCACTTATGGGCACACTGTTTATTACGCAGAGATGAAACATTTTTTCAATATCTGAACATTGTAAATTTTCCGTGAATTGGCTATGAAGGTAAAAAAAATTCTCTCGTTACAAGTGTAAAATGCTTTCAAATTCAACAGATTTTAATAATTACAACTGTTTAAAAATCTGTAAACGTTTCGAAAATTAGGTTTACATCAATAGACTTTGAAAAATTCGAAAAAAATTTGTGATAACAAACCGTTATAAATCATGTATAAAATTGGGATATAAAAATCGTTTGTCAACGATTTATATCACGATAAATACTGGGTCCAAAAGGGAATATTTGTCTTATATTTCAATACCAATTTATTGAGTTTGAATCTTCAAACCTTTTAGGGAATATTTTCAAAAATTATATATCTCAGGAAGAGTAATACAATTAAACAAAGGTTCATTATTCAATTGAAATTTCGCGAGCATTTGGAAAAATTTTCATACGTTTTCAAAAAATAAAAAAAACTAATTTGTTAATAGTTACTATGCTCTCTGAATTTACCAAGTCAGAGGAATCATGATTAGACCTGCCTTCCTCGTCGTTGCTTTTCGAACATTCATTTTCATCTACGATATTGAAAATTCACCAAACGTGCTGCGAGAGTAATTTGTTGTGACTTGGTAGGTGCATGATATGTTTGAATAAACGTACCGGTCTCTGATAAATCCATTTGAAACGATGTAACGATGAGAAATTCCAAAAATTAGATGAGTCACTGAAGACAATTCAAACAAAAAAATAAATGCGCGAACACATTAGATATATGCCGAGTCCGAACGAAGCGAACATACGCGGCGAAAAACCGAACATCGCCATGTTCGGTTTTACACCGCAACCCGGCTTTGTTCGCGTCTTACACATTTTAACGATATGTCCAGATTTTCATCTCAGCCGTTGAATATAATATCAGAAATAACCATTTTTTAACGAATACAAAAAAATGCTTTTATTCATGATCAATATATGTGACGCGGTTTCTAGAAAGGGACCTAACGACCAAAACCTCGATTTTGAGATTTTTACGTGGGTCAATGGAGTAAATCATTATCTTTCATTTGCAGCCAGTCTCAAGTTCTACGATAAAAATTGAGCTCAGGATAAATTTTTTTCTGAATGTGTATTCCAATAATATTTTCGGTAAAATCTGGCTAAAGCATCGTTGTCTCACTCTACTTGCTACTACATTATTAGGTGCCCGTACCTAACGGTCCCTCGGGGACTGGTCCCTTTGTATTTTTGTCGGGTCGAATCATTAATGACATCTTCTAGTTCACGCCTTTTTCGTCGAAGAATGGCGCGAAGAAAATAGAAAAGGAAGGAACGAATACGCATCGATTTACCTGCTTCGAGACTGAAACTTTGAACGCGTTTTTCTCGAAACGCTGTTTTGGTTGTTAGGCCCCTTTCTAGAAACCGCGTCACATATATTTTATTCCGTATTTAATTGCTCAAATATTCAACTTACTTTCCGATCAAATGATTATTTGTCTGTAGAGAGATATTTAGTTATTATATAGTTTATCATTATTATTATTTTTTCTCATTTCTCTGCATCCGAATATGAGCTCGCTGTGAGCTCACTGTGAGCTCACTGCGAGCTCACTGGTTTACTGGGAATGTATAATAACGAGTATCTCCAATAATAGGAAAATGGCGAGTTGCTATTTATTTTTGGAGAAAAAAAAACAATATATCTGTGGCTTCCCGGCATAACCGAAAAAGTCACTACTGCCATAAGGCTCATTTTAAATGATATTCTGATATAATTTCAAACCTTATGGCAGTAGTGACTTTTTCGGTTATGCCGGGAAGCCACAGATATTATTTACTGCAGACTCTATAGTTGAAATGTTTTACAAATCGTCTAACAAAATGATCATCAATGAAATATTATCATATGATAATTGAAAAATGAGAAATAAGAGGCTGGAAAAAAAGCTCATCAAAACGAAAGTAAAAAATGTCATGAATGTAAAAAATTATTGCATATAAATAAAATTCAAAAATGGAAATAAAAAATCGAATAATTGAAACAATAAACAAAAGTTATACGAAAACAAATAAATGTGAAAAATGTAATAAACATAAAGAAGGATTAAAAAATTACGGCCTATGTACAAAAGCGAATTTTTTTCATCGTAATGGAATGAAAAGATACGTTACTTATTTCTGAAAAAAAAATTTTTTTTCACAGACTGGATAACCGCAATATTTCCTAATGTTCTAACAAAAAGATGAATTATATAGTGATTCGATAAATAACTACAAATAGTTAATGAGAGACTGAAAAATGACGGGCCTCGATTTAGTTTCAACAGACAAAATTTTTTTCAGTGACAATAGTACATTTCGCATCTAGGGAAAAAATAACTTACAACCTCGCGAGAAATTTATTTTATGTACCTCTGGCATAGAAAACGCATTTCTATGCCTGCTCGAGATCTCTAAACGCGTTTTCTATGCCCTCGGTACATAAAATATCGTTCGTAACAGGCACGGATGTGCGAATTTCCCCGTTTCGCCAAATTCGCACATCCGTGCCTGTTACGAAATATACTATTTTTCCGTGGTGCAAACGATTTTTGCTCGCGCAGCCGGCAAAAAAGTAGGCTTTTCAGACCACTATGATAATATTTTATAGATGATTTGCGAATAATCAGACATTTGCACGTAAATTTTGAACAAACTGTCAATTAAATATCGTTTTGTCAGTTTTGTAAATTGGCTTTTTTGACAAAAAGATTACAACCCTCGGCTTCGTCGCAGGCTGAAATTTTTCGTTTCGTCAGACCAGGCATTTCCAAAACTGTCAATAATAAACACTATAAATGTAAAGTGCTCTGTATTTCCAAGGAATACGTGTAAAATTTATTGCATACTCAATGGCTAAAATATTTGACAAATCTTTCGATTAAATAATAGTATAAAGGACGACTGAAGTTATATATAAAACATTAAGAGAAAATAGTGGGCCTGGACAAAAAAAAAAAAAAAATTTCATCATACAAAAATATGAGGGAATTTCTATTTCAAGAACATGGATATATTTTTCTATCGCGAATTAGATGGCCGAAATGAAGGTGAATTTTTCAGTGGAATTATACGTAAAATAATAAATGAACTAGTAAAAAACTGTAAATAAAGATGGTGAGTGCAATGGCATATGAAATCAAAGGTAAAATTGACCGTTTCGATTGTCATATTTTAATCTCGTTCACATTTGAATTACTAGTAATTTTTGAAAGCAATTCAGCGAAACGTAAAATTTTCCTTGCTGCAAGTAAACTTTTCTTGCTTTTTGTACAGTGAAATTATTGATAACGCGAACAAATGTACAATTACAAGTTTCATGCACCAAAAATGAATTGTAAAAGAAAAATTCGTTCACAATCAAACAGTTGAAAAAAATTTCATTTTCATAATATCCAATATTCAAGGGCCCCTCCAAAATTCCTTCAACCCGCCCCCTAGATTCTCAACGACCTTACATTGATAACAAGCATGTGTGCAAATTTCGATAAGACTCAAAAAGATATATTTTGCGAGCTTTTCCTCATATCTTCCAAGATAACTCGGAAACTCGAAAAACTTTCGAAACCGCATTGTTTTTTCAACAGTACCATCGCAAAGTTAACAGAAATTCTGATGAGTTCTCCCAAAAAGTGATGTGAAATCGCAGGAATTTTATGAGTTTCAACTTTAGCGGTGACTCAAAGGATTACAGTGATTATATGTTTCAGGGTATCCCCGAGGTCCGGAATTCCGCGCGTTCCTCGGTGGCCCCAACGTGTTCGCTCTGAAGAGCCACAGAAAACTTGAAAAAATCACGTCGTGTTTACATTGACCACGATACTCCCGTTATTTTTACAGTAAGTCGCTTTTTTTACAGTGGAACGAAAATTCACAAACTGAAGCGGAAGATGTTAGGAATTTTGTTGACCTGTGAAAGAAAGGCGTCTAAACTTTCGGTCACTTTGAAATTTGGGCCACTTGAAAATGAGGAAAACCGGCACTTTTGAGCGGTTTTTGGGATTGCACTGACGAGTGCCCACGAAGCCGCGTACACTGGCGTACACGATGTTAGGCGCGAGACTACTGCAACGTGACGGACGTCCGCGTACAGGCTTCGGCGTGTAACCCCCTCTTTTGCTTTACCGGGCTGAGGAATTTGCGCCCTCCGGGCTCATTGATATCGATGCGAAACGTCCCGCCTCATTCTTCCCATTCTTCAGGCGGGGGTCTCGAGGGCTTTCTTTAATGGCCGAAGAACCCGGCAAAAGAGTGGCATCGCCGTGAGATCGCAAACTAATAAATTTGCTATAATCACGACTTGCATATTTTTGCTTTCAGCACAATCGTCCCGTGGGAAACTATGGACAACAAGTGATGAACGCAACAGTCTGAGAAGAATTTCAACTGATTTTACATTTGATTTGGACAGTTTTCGCAGATTTAACAGTCGATTATCAACTGTAAGAACTAAAATTTGCAGAAAAAAACTCACCGGCCTTGTCTTTGTTAACACTGCACCCTCCCAACGCGTCAAACATGACAATCGAAGGCTTCAAGAGGCAAAATTGCATCTTCCCGCTAACTTGTACGATTTACATAACCTTGACAGCGTGGCCGAACTTTGGCATAAGGTTTGGACAGACGAAAATATTGGAAAAACTCAATTTGAGCGATTGGAGTTAGCCGAAGTCGTTGAAGAAGCGGACAAATTTTTTCCACCTATGAAACATGCTCTTCGCATTTCTTTAGCTCAACCATGTACGACAAGCACCATTGAAAGATCTTGAAGTGCGTTGAGAAGAGTTAAAATCTGGTGTCAGTCAACGAGGACTGACAACCGCTCAAATGGTGAATAATTTTTTGCCAAAAAAATGATTATGAGCCTGATTCCATTATTACCTGTAACGCCTTGTTTGTAAAAGTAATATATGTAATTAAATCCCTGTCATTGTACTTTGAGCGTTCACCAGAATCTAATGAAAGGAAAAAGCGCGATTTCAAAAAGAAATACTAGATACATTTCCCGAAAATCCACGAAGACTTGTTCCTCTGTAAATTATCTTGCTTTTAACACAAAATGATTATGACACAGATGAAAGATATTTTTTTATTCGCTCGATGACGGAAAAAACAGATTTTTTTACAGCTTCTTCTGTGTCAATTAGTGTTCTTTAGGGTTGTGGTGACTTGAAATTTCAATTTAAAAAATTGTATCGCAGAAAATCGACTCTGCAACACTGTGCGAAGCTGGCAACTACCACGTGCAAGGACATGCGGAATTGCCTCTAGCGTTTGTCGGAATAAACCGTGTTCAATAAAGGCTTACGCATCAATTCGAATTTTGAAAACAAGTTTTGTAGCTTCAACTAATGTGTAATACGGGAATACAGTTAAAAAGTAAAAATAGTTTGTGTATCTATTTATTGATACTGCCAAAAGTGTAGAGTAATACACCTCGATGAGTCGTGAAATATTACTTTTTACCAAAGCTGAAAGTGTATTGTTCTGCAATGTTCCATCAAGATTCTTTGCAAAAACTGTTGTATAAACATTTCTGAGTAAAACAAAAAAAACGTAGTAATAATACGACTCTGATATCGAATTTCTTATTGCAACGCAAGAACCGTGTAATAAATATATAAAAAGCTTTAACGGAGATTCTGCTCGAAAGTTGAGCCAGACAACAAATTTAGAAGATGTACTCCATAGACTTGCTTCCGATCCATTAATCACAAACTTGCGGAAACTTGGAGTCAAAAAAGAAAAACCACTTTCTCCGCCTGCCTTGCATTTGTTGATCCCACATTCAGTTGTAGAATCATTAAGCGAAAATTGTAGTTGATTCAAGTGATGAAAGTGTAAGTGATGATTCCTCCGAGAGCGAATGAATCGTACAATATTTTATGAATTGTGCAATATTTCACGTAAAGAATCAATAGAATAATTAAATACCATGTATGCTTGATAAACATCTACATAAATAAATTAATTTGTACACATGTAGAATAATTATTAGACATGATAATGATAAAATCATTGATGAAGATAAATTTCATGTGGTTTATCGTATCAGCGAAATATCTTTTCACTTCAAACTCATTGCCTTTACTTTACAGAACTTCCAAGTCTCAGAATAATGTTCAAAAAGCAGTTTTCTGTGCAATTTTTCGAGCAACCGCGAAAAACTGAATTTACATACAAATTCAGGTTGTTAGAAAATTCGATTGCGTGTCGTCGAAATAAATTCGAAAAACACTCCAGAGTCAAAATTAACACAGAATATATAAAATTTCTTGGCAGTAGCATCTCATTTTAAATCCACAATTTTGCTTGTGGGCAATACACAAGTTTTTGCTACTGGAAACTGTGAAAACTCGAAGACTTGGAAAAATTTTTAAAACTGTTAACAACACAAAACATATATGTTTTGTGGTCTCTGATGCCAGATTCAAAATCAAAGACCTCGCGTACTCTCGAAGCTCATTTCTCATACACTAGGGGCTCGTTTTTTGAATAATCTGCCATTTTGAATGGATCATTCTTTTTTAAAAGTTTCAATATGTCGCTAGTATTTAGCGATTCTAAGAACATCAGTAGCACTTGTTTAAAACACTAGTTATTACATTTTTCATACAAGTATCCGCACTTTTGAGTCCGCCGTTTTGTTTTTGAAAAATTCGATGTCAGATTCGTAATCAATGACCTCGAGAACCCTTGTTTATATTGTTTTGTGAGTCTTCGATTAGACCTTCGTTTTTTGGCCAGGTTTTTGGGGTTCTGGCACATTGCGCGAGGCCCTTGCCGATACATATCCTCAAGATATATCTTGAGGATTTTCGAGAATTTTGTAAATTTTGAGAGTTTCGAAACGTTTTTAGAAGCATTCCTGAGTCGGTAAATTTCAGTGAGCATTTGAGGGTTTTTTAAGGATTTAATAGAAGTCGATCGCGCGATGATTTGACACTTGTAACAGGTGGTCTGATAACGCAGAATTTTATAAGAAACATTTTTGACTTTTCCGTTGCCCAAAACGAAAATTCGGTTCGCAAGTGTTTGAGTTTCTAGTAAAATTATATCAATCAGCTCAGCTGAAAAATTGATGATGTGACGAGAACATGTATTGTTTGCACAGAGGGAAATTTATTGATGTCAAATACTCAGCTATATGAATGCTGCATATCCATTAAAAATTGATTAGTACAACGAACTTATAATGTAGGAGTGCGTTTCGTTTAATTGCTTGATAGTTAATTCTGTAATTAATGAGTTTGGTTTTTTATTGTTCAGTATTCGTTTTTTAAATTATTTTATCGTTGATTCCTTAGGAGAACTATTGTGACATGATGTGTTTTATTTAATCATTCAGTTGGATGAAGTGTTTTTCTGATGGTGAAATCGTTGTCCCTTGATGCGTATTTTCGGGTCATCTAATTGTAAGACAAGTAGTGTTTATTGTGCAGCACCGATAAACGCTTAAAGATTCATAATCAAGATGATGAAATCGAGACGCCGCGGGACCTTATCGCCGCGCAACTCAAATAGATATTTTGGATGTTCTAGTTTGCTTTGTAATGATCCAGCTCGATGGATGGACTTATCTATTACTTATGACCCGTTTCGTATTACCAAATGATATCATGTGAGATACAACGCACAAGAAAAAAGTGGGCAGTAGTTAAACGCCGAAAAAAATCAAAGGCTTCAGAGATTCCTCGGCTCGAGAGTTTACAACCAACCCAGGAGTAAAGTACTCTTGCTCTTTCCAGCTTCGTTCCTCAAGAGAGCAAGGGAATACCTTCAATACCTCGCTGGATTTGAAGTAAACTATCCTTGAGAATCGGGAGGTGAAAAAGACAAGTCTTTTTCGAAAGGTTACCAAGGCTTACTGATTGTGAGTTTAACTCAGTCACTTTTTAGTCCAGAGCCAAATACCTTTAGGTACTAATGAGGCTATCTTTCTTTTGGCTAACGTCATTCAGTGGTCGAGGTGGCCGAGTCTAACCCTGCCAGATTTTGTTTTAAGTCCATCAAGACTGCCAAATGACGCACCTCCCAGGAATTTTTCGTTATTCTCGTCGTTTTTGTTTTTCCATCAACTTGAAAAAGAAAATATACAAACGATCCAGTAATTCGGTTACTATATATATGTAAAATCTTATCAATAGTCCCGATGTCTGTATTTAACAACCAATCCCTTATTTTGTTCTGAGGAAAAGTGTTATTCACATGCCTCAATTACCCTGTCAACATAATTAAAATCGTATATTTAAACGGCTTCCTGTACAGATTCTTTGTAAATGATTTCGATGGCAACATGATGATTATTTTATGATTTACCTTGAAATTTTGATCCTTACAAAAACCTTATGAAAAATTGATTTTTCCATAACAATTCAATTTCTGATAAGAATATATGTTATCAAATCTTATAAAAATTTTTTCGTCTATTCTTTATAAGAAATTTATGTTTCTCATAAGGTTTTTATCAGGTCACCTTAAAGGAAATTGAAATCTTATAAGAAATTTCATTTTCTTACGAGCTTTTATAAGGATCAAAATTACTAGGGTGCCTTTCGACTGCTCCAATTCCATCTGTAAGTCTGAGGGTCTGAGTAAAAGCATTTAAGGTATTATGAGCACGTAAACAAAAATAAATGAATGTTTCTGAAAAAATTACAGTTCGTCCATCGAACCCAAAAAAGTGTGTACGCTTTATCACAAGTATTTTGTCTAATTAGTTTTCGAGGAAAAAAAATCCAAAATATGCGTCGATTTACACGTGTTCTTATGGAGCGAATTGTATTTTCTTGCATGGTTCAAGAACGAATAAGGGCATTTTTCTAAAACTTTGCCAGACTTGAAATCAAACATTCGAAATCAAGTTTAAATTTACTAAACTTTTTTTTTTAATATTTTTCTAAAAAATAGTAAAAAGTATCACTTTCGGATAGCTGTCTTTGCTGAAATTGACATTTAGCAATGTTGAATACTGATGTACGCAGTTGCTATTGTGTATGCACTGAAAAAAAAAAACCTCTTAAACAGTACGATAATTGCATTCAGTATCTGCTATACTTCCATCGCGACGTGAAAACGAAACGAATTTACAGTTGTTTTTAACATACTTTTCGTAAAAAGTATCATATGAAGCAGCTGTTTTGAGTAGATCACTTACACAAAATGTGAAATGTTGGTATAGCACAAGTCAAGACAATGGAATTATACATTATGCAAAATTTCAAATTGTATAATACGTGTTCGATATATTTCAGTCCATCATCAACGAAAATTTACAATTTTGATTCTACACTAAGCTATTTGAAAGATCAACTTATCCGATGTCATAAACGACAAACTGCTATTCTACTTTGTATGAATTCATACATGGTATAGCACTTTCAGACAAAACTTGCTCCGCCCATGCGCAGATGTGTCACGTGACAAGCTTCTTCCTCGATGCAACAATATGGCTGAAATCGGACGGATCGAAGCGTCTATTTACGTTTAAATTGTGTTGAACAGTGTGTCGAATAGTAGGAATTTATTGCATGGAAATACAGTCCTTCGTTTCTGTTTCCTATTTTTTTTATCAGTTTCGTGCTTTGTGGGTGCATTTTTAAAGGATCGTGTTCACCAACTTTGGGAAACGATATTGATTTGTTTTGATTATGTTTTGTTAATTATGTTTGTTTTTTTTGTTGTTGTGATCATATTTTGTTGATTATGTTTTGAGCTTTTGGCCATTGGTCATTAGTCTTTGATAATCGGGGATAATATATTCACCTTCACAGATGCCTAATTTATGCAACCTAAATTTAATATCTTATAATAATATGTGAATTACTTTTTTTATGACAGTAGTACTTAATTTTTCAGTATAGCTTATATTACTTTTCATTACACCATATTCTATATCAACAAGTACAACACTATAACGTAATTCAAATACATGTACTACCTACATCAGATTTTGCTATACCAACTATCATTTTCTAATAGATATTCATCTCGTGTTTCCGGAGCAAGACTAGTAGAGCACTTTTTAAGAAAAAATTTCGGGATTACTAAGAGGTTTTTTTTTTCAGTGTGGAGTGTATAAATAATAAAACATGGCAAGTTTTAGATCAGAAAAACCCGTAATTTTAATTTTTCATAAATATCGATTTTGATAATTGTGATATTTTTGAGAGCTTTCACGACTTGGAGCTATGTTCGGAGTATTTCACTGCTCACATACCTTAAGGCCGAAATCAGCTAGCTGATATGCTCTTGAAGTATGCTAATAATGCTTTTCAAACATTAAGTTTTCATTTATTTTTCCAGAATTTGAATAACCGAAATATAAGTATTGTTGTAAAATTTATCATAACTGTACATGTGAAGTTTTCGATATTATGAGGATGCCTAAGGTATGTTGAGAGTTTCTGAAAAAAATTTCAAGTTATTTGAGATTCATGTAAGTTATCCAGCAATCCATATTTCTGTCTTGATATAAGTCAACTTTTTTTTCTTCCTCAGTATTTTGCAAGTTTCTCAATATCCGAGTTATTTTCTTACGAATTCCACAAATCTGATCTACTTTCTAAAAAACTTACGTCAAAAAGCAAATCTGCATATCCTTGGAACTTTTGTGTAATTTATCAAAAACTATACAGGTTTCTGAGATTAAACTCATTTTTATTGGCACTTACGATTTTTCGATGTAATTTCCATTTCCCAAGAAATGATCATTTAACGTTGAAAAAACATTACATAAATTATTTTTTCCTCTTCTTTACATAATTTCCTGGCTATAGGTACGCGAATAATTTACATACAGAAAATAATACAGGAGTCGAATTATTTGCGAAATTCTTCTTACACTTATGCCAAAACTATTATCGATACTATTGCGACAACCACGCCTTGCAACTAAACCATCTACGATATAATGAGAAATAAACTCGACAATATCAATAATTTGTTGACAGAGCAGGAAGTGGGTGCTATTATACAGGATTTTTTAAGAAAGTCGGAATTCCTGAAATAACGAGACTAACCCAGTATATGGAAATGAAAAATATTTCTGGTTTTAAAATTTCTCTTTTCAGTTATTTAAATATATAGCTATAAACTTTTTTTCCAACTTTCATTTTGTAATGAATTCGATGAAAGAAATCAGCGTCAAAAATTCATGAGGGCCGACCAAATTCCAAATTAATGATATTTAATCATTGAGTATACTTGTAAGTGTTTCGGTTCGTCAATGAAAATTAACCTATACTTGATTCTCTTTTTTTATACATACGGCATAAGGTAAAATAAGGTATAAATTAATGCAAGTGCACGTAGTACGCATCATCTATCGTATAATTAAATTTGTCAAAGGTCGCATCAGCAATCAATGACAGTTTAATGATAGGAAATGACTCAGATTCGTGGATGATTCTGTTTACCATTTAGCACTGCAATTTCTGGTGAAAGCATAAAATGTGTACTTTCTGATTGATATCGTGCAGTTTCAAGCCTAAACATCGTTTTAATGTCTTTGGAGTAGATATTTAATGTATCATCATGACGCAGACGAACGTGACTTGATTTTTTTATACACACCTGCTGTAAAAAAATGTTCAGTTTAAAAAAAATTCATCTTTTTCAAAGATTATACGAAATAAACATCATAGACGAGTGATATTAAGCAAAAATGATTGATACAGCCAATTTTTCAAGTATTTGATGATGAGATTTACTCTTGCATAAATAAATTTTGTAAAAAAGTGGTTGATCCTGCATAAATTATTATACTACATGGAAAAAAATGCTTCATTTCATTCCATCCACTTCGTTGGAATAACGTCACTTCTACATACTTTTTGAAGTGATATGTTCTCGTCCGTTTTTGAGGTATAACATTAAGGAAAAGCACGTGTCTAATATTTTTTGATAAACTAACGATATCTTAGATAAAAAAATTGATGCAAGTCACTATTTATTCTGTAAAATTCGCAGGAGACACCGGCTTTGTTCGAACACTTGTTTCCTTTTTCACGAGGTTCGCCGGTGACGAAGCACCGCCAATAATTGTGCGAGGCAATCAGTTACGTTTCCGAAGATTTATTATTTTCCAACCAATGTTTATCGCGAAATTATGCGCAGGATCATTTTCCACACTGATAAATCAGTCATTACCATCAAGAATGACAATTTAGAGATTAAGCCTCGCTCGCTGGTGCGCGGCGCAATTGAATCGAGTGGCGCCAGCTAATGCGGAGAAAATTTCTATTGTTTTTTGGACAACATATTTTCGATGATAAAGCAATCTCATTTTTAACTGACCGAAAGAATTGGTATTGATTGGATACTAAAATTGGATCCGACTTGAAGTTTAGATGCAGGTATTTTTGAATACCACATTTTTCAAATGCAAGTTGAAGAGAGAAAAATTGATTCGGTTATTTCAGCCGTATTTTTTCAATTAGGAAACGAGAAAATTCTTGTTCACTTCAACGAAAAAATTGCATTGGCACCACAACCGCTACTGAAAAATTAAATGTTTGGCAAAACATTATAGGCAAACCTTCATTACATTGTATTCATGAGCCATGAAGGATTAGCCTTTTTTTTATGCTTGAAAGAATGGGATCAAGAGCTGGATTGGAGATAATGACAACGAGAAAGTATGTGCTCGAGTGTGAAAAAAAACTGAAGCGCGATAGGACAGTAATTTATTGAAAGAAGGTTACATGCTCCCACGAGCGTATGACCTTGCACGATTGTGAACCTGCTTGAATGACCTTCAACTTGTTCAGTCAAAGAATTTGTAAGAAAAATAATGACTTGAAATGATTATAGAAGCGTTTGAACTATAAAAAAGGTAATTTTGCTGTAAAATCTAGTTTGACAATGTGTTCACTGTATTCAATGATGTTCTTAGAATCGAAAAACATTAATTTCAAACATCCAGAAACACTATGAAGAAAACAATGATGAAATTCAATGTTTAAATAAATATTCGCCATGCAACAGCAAATACGGCAGAAACTTGAAAAAATGTTTTGCTTGATTTTAACACCGATGAATTATTCTATATCCAAGAAAGTCATAATAAATACAATATTACGCAATACTTTTTAATCATCATAAAATCGTTATCACATTGAAATGACAATTTGCCACTCCTCTCACAAACTCTTCGATGACGATGTCCGATTGCAAGTGATTATGCAGTGCAACAATCTGGAATTCTTTTACAATAAATGGCTACTTGACGTGTTTTACGAAATCACTTCATTCTTTTTGGAGAATATTGCAATTTTAATAACTGCCATCAGATAAGCCAGGGAAGAAAAAAATATTCATCAAGACTCTGCAATAATCGTCTTGCAGATTGGTATTATGTCATATTTCCAACTCTTAACATACGTAAAGTGCAGTCCTCGCACACATTTCTGTTCTCGAATTCATCATTTCTTGGAAATGGTACATTTTTCTTTTATGTTCATAACAGCTTGCTTTTGCTGATGTATATTTTTATGACACATGCCAATAATCTCGTGACTAGACTCAAATTTAATTAAGAATCGATGAAAAAGTATTGTAAGAATTAGTTTGAAAACTCATTCAATATTAGAATCCAAACGAGATACGGACAAAAAATTTAATGTAAATTTATATTTTTTCATAATTTCTAGAAATAAGAAATATTTAAAACTATAAAACATTAGGGGTTTATATACACTTGCGCTCGAGAAATATAGGGCATTGTTACGATTTTTTTCTAGAAAAACAAAACGATTTTTTTCAAAAAACTCAAAGCCTATTCATGTATATACGATACAAGGTATATCGTGAATTTTTTCAGAAAAAATTTTCGTAATTAAGGTTATAGCGACCATTATGCCAAAACACAATTTTTCTGAGATCGCGCGCGGTAAGCATGATAAATAAGGAACTGTTCATTTGTAATACAAAAAACAATAGAAAAAACTTCTAGCTTATACCTTTACGTTTTGCGTGAACAAAGGATGTTGCTGAATTCATATTTTTACGAAAATAGTGGTCATTTTCCTAAAATGTTTGATTTTTCAACGTCTGGACTTTCAGTTTTTCCATCAAGAAAAAAAAAGTTTTGCTTAAAATTTGAAATCCTTTGTTCACGCAGAGGCTATTATAATTATAAACAAACTGTAAAAAATTCAGGCTGTTCAGATAAATAGTTTTCGAGGAACTGTGCTCATCGCGAAAAAACATCGGATTTTGGCACAATTGCGGCAGTGCACCTAATTACGGAGATTTCATTCTGGAAGAATTTCTGACATACCTTGTGACATTGATAAATAAATAGGCAATAAGTTTTACAAAAAATTTTGTGTTGTTTTCCCAAAAAAAAAAATCGTGAAAACGCATTTTGTTTCTTCGAAAATAAGTGTATGCAACCCGTTAAGTGTATGTAAATTTTATGTAAAAGTTTCTATAAACGTGTGTTTTCATGGATTTCATTGAAACATATTAACCTCCAGAGCAGAATTAAATACAAACACTGTTGCTTTGAAACTTCACATAAGCTGTAGTAGACGTGTAACGTGTTCACACCATGTTTACACAGTGCTTACATTAAAATTCCTAGTAAATAATATTCATAAATTTAGGTATATATATATATATCTTGAAAAATATCAAAACAACTCCAAATGTAACTGAAAACTCCGAGATATAGTAATGATCAATAGTGATTAAACAGATTACAAAGCTTGAATATTCAAAAAGAAATCAAAGTATCGAATGCTCGTACGGTTTACACAATCTCGCATCGACGTATAGATAAAAAAAAACATGGTTTTAATTGAGCTTCAAATTATGTGGGTGATTTCCTCGCAATTTTCCTTTTGAAAATTACGCAAGTCTCCCGGATACTCACAGCGATTATTTATAAATTATATACCGCGAATCACGTGTACATGTTCCTCAAACAGAGACGAAAGTCCAATTTCGTATTCGGGAAAACAGTTTTAGATAAAAGTAATGGGAAAATTAGGGTAACTTGCTGATATATAAAAATATAAATTGGTTTCATACATTTTTTAGGCAACGTCCAGGTCCCTAGGTAGCACAAAAATGGACGACTTTTTTTTTAAAGACTTTTAGAAGTACCTCGATAGTACACGCAAAATGAGATGACTTTTTTATAAGCATAGAAGCTCAAATCAATAATAAAATAAATTGTTTGAAATGATTACTATACATAATTGTACCGCTGGAAAACAGAACCGAGCGAGCGCTCGGGCCAGTATGATGGTGGTGGGGCACTGCGACGAAGAGGAAGAGGCAAACGCCGATAGCGAAAAATTTTTATAGATTTTTTAAAACCTTTACCGCGATATCTTCGGAACTAAAAGAGATTTATTCATGAAATTTGGGCACAAAATTGGTTAGGCTATAGCGATGCCGTCAGTATTAAAAAATATTGTTTTTTTACGTCACAATAATAATTAATAAAACATTTACAATTTCGTCGAAAAATGGCCCAAAAATTCGGAATTTTTTTGAATTAATCAACCGATAATTTTTTCATACAAAGGAATAGTTTCTGTTACAATTTGATAATAATCGATCGATTATCATAAAAATTACGTAAATAAATAATCGAACGCACCGCTGCCCGAGGACAAAACAAGCGTGAGTGACTGAAGTCGGGATAATGAAACAATCATAGGTGGATCGAATATTTATTGATAATGTTCCTACGCTAAAATTCTTATTCAAATATAATGTCAAACTTCGAAATACGGTGAACACTTAGATTATACTCTGTACTTGGCATTGCTTTACGAGGAATATGATAAGCAAATAATCTCTAATTCCCAATCATTTTAATAGATGCAGTTTGTATTAAAAGATTTTTATTGTTTACAATACATACCTAATCTCGCACTTTGTCTTAAACATTTTTTTACTGCAAATAATAGAGATCTTTGTAAACTAAA
The DNA here is from genome assembly GCA_028476575.1 of Platygaster robiniae. Lineage (NCBI taxonomy): Eukaryota > Metazoa > Arthropoda > Insecta > Hymenoptera > Platygastridae > Platygaster > Platygaster robiniae. The sequence continues at coordinate 31,925,032 of CM052019.1, forward strand.
CTTTTTGTTTTCTCATAGTTTCCAACCTTTTTTTTTTAATAAAAACAGTTTGCAAATAACTCTCAAAATATTCTTTACTACTCCTAGACACATAAACCATTAAATTCTCCAAGTCTTTTTTTTCTTTCGAAATTTCTTAACTTGTAGACTCCGTTGCCATTTTCAAATATTCAAACGTAATTGATTTTGAAACAAAAAAATTTCTGGAATTCCATTGTAGTCAGTAAATGCATCCACTTGTCCATTTCCCGGGAAAAAAAAAACTTGCATGATTCATGCATGTTTCTTGCATGCTGTATGCAAGTGTGCTTGCACGAAACATGCATGTAACATTCAAGTTTTTAAATGCCTGATACTTGCATGTTTCTTGTAAGAAAATCATGCAAGAAAAATGCATGCACCTTGCAAGTTGATCTTGCATGCTGCATGCATGTAACATGCACGAAGCATGTATTTCGAAAAAGCATTTTTTATCCGCTCGCATGCATGCACCATGCAAGTTTTGCATACATGTCGCATGCATGCACCATGCAATTTTAGCAACATGTCGCATGCAAGCAGCATGGATGTCGAAATAAGAGATTATTTTTTTTTTATCTTGCATTGAATATTTTTTGCATTGCATTTATTTTGCAATACCTTTTTTTTGGAATTCAAAACTGCATGATAAATTTTCATTAGTTAATAAAATGGAAATTTTCCAAGACAGTTTGCAAGTGATTGCATTACCGCGCCTTTGAAGCGCGGGTAATGACATATCTGCTGGAGACATGGGCCCGATAAATATGACATTTATACAACTTCTCTTCGAATTGCACTTGCTTTAATCATTCTACGCAAAACTTAAAATGTAAGTAAAAAAATCCAGCAGCCATCTGGTGAGTGTTCGGGAGAGCGCGCTCTCCCAGACACTCACCAGATGGCTGCTGGATTTTTTTTCTCATTTTTCAAGTTTTGTGTAGAATGGTTAGAGCAAGTGCATGTCTAAGGAAAAATTAATATTATATTTCTTGAGCCCATGTCTCCAGCAGATGGAGCAGGTATATATCATTACTCGCGCTACAAAGGCGCGGTAATGCAATCACTTGCAAACTTTCTTGAGAAATTTTCATTTTATTAATTAATACAAAATTTATCATACAGTTTTTAATTCCAAAAAAAAGCTAATGCAAAATAAATGCAATGCAAAAGATATACAATGCAAAATTTAAAAAATAATAATCTCTTATTTTGACATTCATGCTGCTTGCATGCGACATGTATGCAAAACTTGCATGGTGCATGCATGCGAGCGGATAACAAACGCTTTTTCGAAATACATGCTTCGTGCATGTTACAAGCAATGCAAATGATTAAAACTTGCATTTTAATCATGCAAGTTTTTTTCCCGGGTTGTTTTTTTTGGCTTAATCAATTTGAAAAGAACTTTTGAAGTATTCTTTATTACTTTCAGACCCATAAACCAATAAATTTTACAATTCTTTTTTTTTCTTTCGAAACTCCTGAACTTACAACAGGCACCGTTGCCACCTTCAAATCTTCAAGTTTTTTTCTCACATTCGATAAACATATATAGGATTCAACAGAAATATTCTTCAGATGCTCAATAATAATATTGATCATGCGAATTACGTTCAACTTGCAATTTTTCTGCACTTCTGTTTTCTCAAAGTGCCAGTTTCTGAAATTTCCTTTGTAATTCATATGCAATAAGTATTTGATATATTCTGAATTTCGAAACATTGCTTTCGCAATTTCCGGTTAAGATATTTTGTTTTGATGAGATTTTTAGAGTAGGAACATTATTAATAAATATTTGATCTAATTATGATTGTTTTCTTATCCCGACTTCAGTCACTCACGCTCGTTTTGTCCTCGGGCAGCGGTGCGTTCGATTATGTATTTACGTATTTGTTAATGATAATTGATCGATTATTATCCAAGTTTGACAGAAACTATTCCCTTATATAAAAAAATGATTGATAGATTAATTTGAAAAAAATCTGAATTTTTAGTCCATTTTTCGACAAAATTGTAAATGTTTCATTAATTATTGTAATAATTATTGTTCCGTAAAAAAAAAACAATATTTTTTCATACTGACGGCATCGCTAGAGCCTAACCAATTTTTGTGCCCAAATTTCATGAAAAAATCTTTTTTATTTCCGAAGATATCGCGGTAAACGTTTTCAAAAATATATTGAAAATTCTTGCTATCGGCGTTTGCCTCTTCCTCTTCGTCGCGGTGCCCCACCACCATCCTACTGGCCCGAGCGCTCGCTCGGTTCTGCTTACCAGCGGTTCAATTTGATTTTTAATAATAAAAAAAATTAATAATAAATTTAAATTAATTTTAAAAAAAATTTATTCATGTTATTATTAGTAGCATTCAATAAATAAATAAAGATTTATAATCAATTAAGATATTGGTAATTATTATAATTTCATGTAAATTATTATAATATAAAATTTCCATGGTATAAATGTTAATTATCATAATGTACAATTTCAATGAATATAATTAACATTTTATCAATAAATGAAGATTCATAATCAATTCAATAGTTACGTAACATTACTTGATATGTGTAGTTCGAAATAATTAATATGTAAAGTGTAATCTTATAAGATTATACATTTATTAAATATAATAATTAAATAATAATTACATTTTCTCAAAATGATGAAAAAATGTTTTCTGGCACCGGGGAGAAATATCCTTACCACGCTACTGCTCAGGCTTGGATAGTATGGCAACACTGTATATATAGACTTATATCGTTAATCAATGTGAGTATAAACAATGGCTGAAGCAGAAGTTAAAGCCCTCTCATCACGTGGTTTTTTAAAAATCTGTCACAGAGGAGACGTTGGCAAATTAAAAACTCTAATATCTGACAATGGTGGCGACTTGGATTGGTCGATTTACCGGCATGATTCGTCGGGCGATACGGGGTTACATCTGGCTGCCCAAGAAGGCCACGCGGACGTCGTGAAGTTATTGCTCGAGTGCGCGAAAAAGTTTCGGTGCGACGTGAACATAGCGAATTTTGCCGGCAAAAGGCCGTTACATGATGCAGCGCAGAACTCTCACGTGGACGTCGTTAAACTACTTATCAGTGAAGGTAATATTTTTTTTGTTGGTATTATAGCTTTAGAAAAAAATTTTTTTAAAATTTTCAGTAATTTTAAAGATTTGTAAACTTTCCTCATAAATGTTCCACAGTGATAAAAAATTAAGTTATGTGATTTGTCCAAAAAAATTTTGGTCGTATATTATTTGTTGATTTATTATTGAAAGCATACGAATCGCCGAAGCCTTGCGAACATTTTGGTCCAAAAATCAGTCCGATCTGATGGTCATTGACGGAGATGCAGCGAATTGAAAATTTCGCTCTAAAACAATTTTGATCGTAGCCGCCAGATCAGTGCGTCATTCCCTCTCTTGCCTACAGTTAGTTCGAGCGCACATCGCATTCGGCTTTCCGAACCCTTAATAAATATGTATATTTTTCAGAAAATATCAATTGATTTTAATATAAAATGAATAACTATAGATAATTATTATTGTTATAAGTAGAAAGTTTAAAATAATGAGTTCAATGTACACATTTTGTTCAAAATTGTTGTCTTAGGTAATACAATTCCAGAGCTGTATTTATTATCAAAAAACAAAACAATTTCGTTTTTATACTTTTTGTACGTGTCCTAAGTATTTTTACATAAATTTTTAGATCATTAATGGTACTCATACTTTACATAAGAATTTATTGTTTAGGATTGCTTACTAGAACATTGCAAATAGGCAATTATGCACGCATGAATTTGAATTTTTGAAAACCTTTTCCAACAATTCTAACAGTTTGTGAAATGAAAAAATACTTTTGGTTTATATTTTTATAAAAATCATAGAAAATTTTTAAAAATAACAAGTTGAGAAATTTAGTAGATCAATTCTGGGTATGATGCGAAAATAATACAGAAATCACTTTGATATAATGTTTTTCATTGGCAAAAATTTGTTGTCGTTTTTTTTGTCTCTATTTTGATTTGTTTCATTTTTATTTTTATTTCTTTTTTTTTCGTACAGAAGACTAAAATACTTGTTTCAGAAATTTGATAAACGCATTTTTCTATACTTTTTTATTTTCAGTAATATTCATTCAAAATTCCCTCAAATTGTAGAGTAATATTGAAACTATTTCCTTCCCATTTATTCCTCTTTTGATCCATTATACGTGATTATATGTTTATTTCTATACAAAAACCATACCGTTGTCAATACATTAACTATGTCGATTCAAACAATGAAAAATTACTAACGACAATAAGTTGAACATTATTTCTTACGTCGAATTTTTTACACTGTCATCGTATCAGACGGAAATATACAGGGTGTATCAAAAACCGCGGACCAAAATTTTCCTGATTTTTTTTCGGATTTTTCTAAGTCAAAAATTCCTCTACAACTTTTCGCGAAACTCAAAATTTCCGGAGAAAAACGCGTATCAAGTTGACCAATCAGCGCGCAGCTTTGACTAGAGGGGAAGTGTGCTCAACCTCAAGCATAGCGAACGGAGCGCCGTTGTTGCTTTTTTCCATCATCTGTCATTATCAATCAGCTGATCGCTGTTTACTCAAAATGACAGACCCAAAACGCGTTGTTTGGTTAACGACAAATTGTAACACGAATCGCGAAAATCAATAATTCGTGCCGGACTCGTCGACCGCGATAATAAGTGCCCGCAAGTGCCAGTGATTTTTTCTAATTTTTCAAAGAGAATTGTGCGAGTGCGTATGATGGAAGTTTATTTATTATCCCCAAACTTCCAACCAAAAACGCACGTTCTTACTTTTAACAAAAAGGACGGTCTCCGAAATCGCCATAAACATGGAAAAAACGATTAAATCGTAAGTAGATTTTACAGTTATCCCAATATGTAAATGTTTCTCACATGACTTGACAATTTCGAAATTAGAATCAAAAGTGTTAAAATTTTCATAAATAGTTGTTTTTTTTCATTATTATTTGAAAAGGCGAATTGAATGACTGATGATGGAAAAAAGCAACAACGGCGCTCCGTTCGCTATGCTTGAGGTTGAGCACACTTCCCCTCTAGTCAAAGCTGCGCACTGATTGGTCAACTTGATACGCGTTTTTCTCCGGAAATTTTGAGTTTTGCGAAAAGTTGTAGAGAAATTTTTGGCTTAGAAAAATCCGAAAAAAAATCAGGAAAATTTTGGTCCGCGGTTTTTGATACACCCTGTATACTTGATATACAGAAACATAATGTAATATAATTCTACGTATCTTTGATATACTGAAAATATGGATAAAAATTTACGAAAAAAAATTTTTTTACAACATAAAAATTAGAAATGTCGAGCTAATCTCAAATTTTACCTAAAAATCGAAAAAAACTAAAATTGCAGGTGCAGAGGTGAAAACGATTCACACACTTTGAAAGAAATGTATTATTTTGTGGATAAGAAAAAAACATTTGTACACAGTACATTTTGTTTAAAAAAAAAATATTTCCTAAAAAACTGTACATCACATCTTTCAACACATTCAAATTCAGAGGCGGGAATCGGTCAATATGGCGGCGGCTGGTGACTGCGTAGGCTGCGTAGAACTAAACCAAAACTCGTCCGTCTAAAGAACATACCTTCTCTAATTTCTACCATGATCTAGTCCAGTCCGGTGTAGTGATGGGAAAATAGTCCAAAAAAGCACTATCGATAGTTATCGATAGTTCCCCCGCTCCTGCCTCCAGGCATAAAGAAGTCGGGACCTTAGTGATTCCAAAAAAAAAAAGATCGTGAATTCACTTATATTATATATTATTATAGTATTATTAACTATTGATAGGACCGACTGACTATCAATAGTTATCGATAGCTGGTCTCAACGATAGTTATCAATAGTTTTCGATAGTTTTCCCATCACTAGTCCGGTGCAGTCCGGACCGGACAAAAATTCCCCGCCTGAAGGTGCTTCAAGATAATTCGCGATTTTATAATACTCTTCACTGTTTTTGGATTTAAATCAAAGGATGAAAGTAAATTTGTATGCAGTTTTGAAAGAAATATAATGATCAATTCTTTCTCCTCCCTTTGAGTCTTAAATACCTACTTACTCAAAAAAAAGCCGTCCCTGTTCCTGATTGTAATTTCATTTTTTGTGACGTTTCATGTTTACTTAGCACCAAAAAAAAACTGCGTCGATCCAAATTCGATTAATTTCATCTATTACAGGGGCTCTCGTGAACACATTTAAAAAAGCCGACTGGACACCTCTGATGTTGGCATGTACAAAAAGTGGCCCAAAAGCAAAAGCATGCATAGAAACTCTTTACCAATCAAACGCGGATCCATTTTTGCGCAACAAAGACGGTTGGACTGCGTTTCTCGTGGCTTGCCGCACTGGCGATTGCAATATAATTGATTTTTGTCTTCGCAATTTCGGTCCCAAATGTATTGATGACAAGAGCAAAAACGGCCGAAACATTCTACACATAATCGGTAGGCAATGTGGTTTTTCTCTTTTTGTCAATGTGAAAAACCTTTGCGCTTCATTGGTTTTATAATTATCGAGTACTCTTTCTAGAAAATTCCAAAATAGCCAATTTTGTATAATTTATTAACATTTTTTTGAATTCAAAAGGCCTCCCCAAATTGACACTTTTGTTACCTCAATCCAAAGCTTGCAGTTTCTGAATCTCGGGAAAATGAGCGAAATTACACAAATTTTCGAAATTGAGAATTAAAAAATATGCAGATACAAATTTGAACAATGTTTTCTTTTTTTCCAGCATTCCATGGTCATCTGAGTGCATTGAACTTGCTCGAGTCGAAATGTCTTCATTTGTTGAATGCTCCCGATTCCACTGGAAGTAAACCTTTGCATGAATCCATAAAATTTCCTGACCCCTGCGTAGCTAAAAGGTTGATAGAGTTGGGAGCTGACACCAGAGCAACCGATAACTTAGGTCAAACTGTTTTAGATATTGCCGTAATCATTGGAAACGAGAATATTGTAAAAGATATAGTTAATGAAAAACTTTCGAGTACGAATTGTTAAGACACACAGAGCAAAGGCTGCTCAAACAAATGGTATGGATCTGTAACAGCTCCTGGAACAATGTTGTCAAAGGTTGTGTATTTGAGTTTTTTCCATGTACGATGTTATTGATATTTTTTAATAAATATTTATAAATAGTAAGAATTTTTCACCCGTGAAAAATCCAATAAAAATTCAACAAACAAAAGAAAACACCAATTATTACGTGAATTAGAGCCTTTTATTGATCATCGCTGCGTAAAATGAGTTCCATTTCAAAATGTATAATTCTTTCTTGAAATTTCAAAATAACGCTTTAGCAGCAACATTTCTTTGGGCGAGTTTCTCTGATTTCTAACGATACCGATTCATCGATGTATGGCACTTGTAACTCTTTGCTATAACGATACACATTTTCATTCTGTGCCAGCACATTCGGTAGTCCCCAACATATACATGTAACTCTTAAAAGCGATACTGGCAGAATCAACCTCTTCAACCATTTCATAAAATACATAACAACGATCAACAAGCCTAATGTACGCGTCCTTGCCCTATCACAATGTTGGTATAGCAACAATCAGTATAAACTTTACCGTAAGTCAACATTGGCCTTGAACGATTTAATCTCTACACCTCTGTCTATTCATAAGTTACTGACATCGAGAACCATTTTCTCGATACTGCATTCATTATCTTTCATTTTCACCGACATTGTTTTTTTTCTAGCACCGTGAAGAATTTTTCATCGCTTGAACCTCAAAACTGGCATTTTGAAGATTTTGAAGTGACTTTTCGGCTAGAGGCATGAAAAAAATATCTCACCCGACATGCACAGATGTGCTCATAGGCAAAACGGGTTTCAGCCCTCGCCTTCGGCTTCATTCATAATTTCCCCGTTTTTCCAGAATTCGCACATCCGTACGTGCTGCGTAATATACTATTTTCGACACTTTTTCACATCGAAGTTTCATGGCATGCAATCCAGAAAAGATAGTTTGCATCGAATTCGAACAATGAAATATACATTTTGTTTGTTATTGTTTATGTATTAGTCAATTGCGTAATCTTTATTAGGAAGTGAACAGAAGAAAAATTCTGTGCCAATAAGCAGTGTAGAGTTTTTTTTATGCTGTTCCAATTTATCATTAGTACCTCTGCTACCATTGCTGTTTCATACTTGTCTGTACATTAATTTTCATTCTTTTATCATTATGGCTGTTCATTGGTGAAATACTCATTTTACAACACTACCTCATTTAATACTAATATGAGGTCAATAAAGGAATATAATTCACCAACAAGGAACAGTATAAGAAATCCTTTAGTGATTATCAGTCACTGTAAAGTTGCCGAAAAAACTGTTTATTCAGTATTGCTCTGAGATTCTGTGATAAAAACATCAGACCGTATGCCATACAAAAAAAACGAAATAAGTATCGAATTGGTAGGGTGTAGATATTACTACAATCTATAGATTTTTTCACCAACTTCCATGCAGAATCATTTTCAAGATTCAACAGCTTCAAAAACTAATCTGCACAAAATCTTTCTCTGCAAAATTTTCAATTCATACATAAAAACGTGATTTTGCCTTACAAAGCACAGCAGAATTTCATTTTTCTATAACTTACGAAAAAATGACAATTCTTTCTCACTGTTTTCGGTGGAAAAAGTGACCGATTATTGCTGATGACGAAGCGGTGTATGCGCACGTAAATGTGAGTTCACACTAATACGTTGTGTTCCAGGTCATATTCATACAACTTTTGCGGGCGCGAAAAATCTGTATTGTGTATAAGAAACACTGTAACAAATACTGCGATCGTAATAGTTGTCACAGTTTTGCGGTAGAGTGTAGAAATATTGCATATTTTAACGTTCTAAACAAGTGGAATCACAAACAACGTATTGTTATGAAGGCACCGGAACCTTTAACACAGCGCTTCGTGCTGCTTCGTGTACTTTCGTGTTTTTTCGTCCTTCACCCGGCTTCAACCAGCTTCATCCTGATTGAGCAATAATCTTGTCGTCAATCAAAACAAATAAAAAAAAGTACAACAGTGTAGCACTGATTTATTTTATTTCAAAATAAGTTCGCGCCCGATTCTTTTACTGGCGCTAATACGACCCAGTCGCGCTGTCTGTTTCTATGCTGAATTGTCATGTCGTTCGTCGTCCCCCAAACTTCATTGCGCACCGTGCGTCATCCAACAAAATCGGCCTCTTTTTCCACCAAAAACTGTCATTTCTTTCGTGAATTAAGAAAAAGTACCGTGTGCTACACTTTTTAAACTGGCGCTTTTTCAACTTGTACCACAATGTACTATTTCTACTGTTTTTCGAACTCCAACTCGAGTAAAAGCACCAATCTGTATCCAAACAAAGCGACTCCAACAAACTTCGAAATATATAGATTTGTAATATTGGTGAAAATCATTTACACGCTGGAAAAATCATTACTCACATGAAAAGACGTTCCCTTCCAAACAGGCTCAACATTGTACTGAATCAATTCACGAGTGCCTGCGAGCAAGCAACATGGCAATATTGTCCATTTTTGTTATTTACACGTGTGCTTTCGACAGCACCAATTCGCTTTCATGAGGTATCATTGATGAGAAACCTGGCTACTATTGCAAGGAAGTAACTTACTGAAGAGTATAAAAATATGCGATCAAGTCTACATCTTCCGTGTTCGCTAGCATAAGTTTTCTATGCGTTCAACAGATACGGCGAATCATCAACATTCACAAAATTTCCAAATCTCTGGTCAAAAATCAAAGGATGAAAAATTTCGACGAGTCCAGCTCGATAAACGATCGATTCGCAAAAATATGTCGTTTTCATGGATTCATTCTTCTATTGCGAGGAGAAGATCTCCACCTTCTACCTTCATGCCAACGTTGACGTCGAGAGATTTTATTTTTCCCGCTCGTGGTGCTTGCACGACCATTTCCATTTTCATGGCTGACAGTACGACGAGAGCTGTGCCCTTTTCAACTTTGTCTCCGACTTTGACTTTGATTTCTACCACGCTCCCAGGCACCGGGGCACCAATCTGGGCTTTGTTTGATTTGTCAGCTTTTGGGTGAATGTGGAGTTCCTGCAAAATGTACGAGAGAAGTAGCCTTGAGAAACAGTGGCGACTATTTCGGCATTTACATTTGGCATTGATCAACTTACTTTGGCAGCTTCTTTGTCCTTGATAAAAACGGATCGCAGTTGTCCGTTCATTTCGAAAAACACCTCACGTTCTCCATTTTCGGTGAGATCATCGGCCACGGCCAAAGTCTTGATGCTCAGAGTCTTCCCCCTTTCGATGGTGACGTCAAACTCTTCCGCCACTTTAGGGCCTGTGAGGAAAATCTTGGTTCCGAGCTTATCAACTGGTCCGAATTTCTCCCTGAAGGTGAGGAAATCGCTCGTCACTTCAGGGTAGAGCGCTGCTGACATGACGTCTTTGTCCGAAATCTGAGAATGGGTCTCCTCCAACTTTTTTTTCAAGGCATCGAAGTCGAACGGCGAGAAACTCTCGCCAGGTCGGCCTTTGATTCGTGGCATGTCCCTCAAAATTTTGGATCTGAAACCACAGATAAAGCTCGTTACAAGACAAGGTTCATACGATGAAATCTTTCGAATAGAAGCTTGTGAATGAATAAAATCTTTTTCTTTTAATGTCGCCTACCTCAGTGGTTCAGGGAATCCGCCATAAGGTTCTCCAATAGTGCCTTGGAAGAATTCGATGACCGATTTCGGGAAAGACAATTCCTCAGCTCTGTTGACCACGTCTTCCGGCGTGAGCTTGTTCTGTACCATGAACTGAGCCAGATCTCCTACGATTTTCGAGCTGGGCGTGACTTTTATCAGATCACCAAGGAGCAAATTAGCCTCCCGATACTTCTTCTTTACTTCTTCGAAAAGTTCTCCCAAACCGAGAGAATAGGCCTGGAACTGGAGGTTCGTGTACTGGCCACCAGGAATTTCGTTATAGTAGACATCCGCGTTTCCGGACTTCATAGTCGTTGTGCATTCGAAGGGTCCGTACAAGGTCCTCGTTTGCTCCCAATAAGCTGAATATTCGGAGATGTCGTTAAGGTCCATATTTGTTGATAGCGGTGTGCCTGTAAATTCATACTTCAAATATAGGGACGTTGAAACAAAGTGTCACCATTCGTAACTGCTGTCTAGATCGCGGTATTATTTTTTCAACTCACTCCAATTTCAAGAGATATTGTCAAGGATCGATGTAATGCTGAAGTGAAGCACGACAGAATACATGAAAAGGAAAACTTGCACTTTCTAATGTAACTGGAAACTGAAAACTGGAGAAATGTGTACGCTCGAATACCTTGTAAAGAAGCAACGAATGCCCCCATGGAAGGCTGGCTGGTCATTCCGGACATGCTGTCGACGGCGACGTCGACGACGTCAGCGCCATGCTCAACGCACTTGAGCATGGACGCAACACCCGTGCCGGCTGTGTCGTGTGTATGAATGTGCAAAGGAACGTCTGGGTGTCTCTGCCTGATAGCATCGACAAGTATGCTCGCTGCCCTCGGCTTTAAGAGACCCGCCATGTCCTTGATTGCCAGGACATGCGTGCCGGCCTTGACCAGCTCATCTGCCAGGTCCGTGTAGTATTTCAGATTGTACTTTGTTCGGGTCGGGTCACTCACGTCTCCCGTGTAGGAAATTGCAGCTTCTATCACTCCGCCAGCCTTTCCTACGGCCTCCATTCCTTCGAACATGAACGTAACTCAATGATTCTCGAACGTCTTAAATCCATTACAGAATCATCTTCAGCATTCCGCCAATGCTTCAAACACATTGCTTCTTCCTCCAAAAGAATGGCGACCTTTTTCTTAAATCTGAATAGAAGCCAAAATCGTATGATTCTAGAAACCCACTCACCAACGATGATGTTAGGCAAGTAATTGAGAGAGTCGAAAACCCTGAAGATATCCATTCCACACTGCACGGCTAGCTCGCAAAATTTGTACACGACATTGTCCGGGTAGTTGGTGTACCCAACCGCGCTAGCGCCTCTCAAGAGCATTTGAAACGGTACATTCGGGATAGCTTTCCTCATATTTTCCAATCGTTCCCATGGGCACTCGTGCAAAAATCTTAAGGCTACGTCAAAAGTCGCGCCTCCCCAGTTTTCCAGAGAATAAAGGTTATGGAACTTGTGGGCGACGAAAGGAGATATGAGGAGAAGGTCGTGCGACCGAACACGAGTCATCAGCACGGATTGATGAGCGTCTCGGAAAGTTGTGTCCATGAGGAGCGTTCCTTTGTGCTCGCGCACGGCTTTTGCAAAAGCTTCAGGTCCTTTTGCCTTTAGGATGTCACGGAAACCTTTTGGGGGGTTCAGCAGATCTGAAAGCATTGAGGTAGCGAAATGTATTTTTTCGGATGGATACAGTGGTATTGCAAGTTTTTGGAAGCACTAATAGCCATTTCAGATCGATTTTGACCGAATTTCACTTCGTTGCTGACGTGTTTAGTTCTCTAAAATTTTGGTCGATATTTTAAGAGAATTCTTTCAAGAGAAACGCTCATTTCGTTGTCAGAGGTTGAGAATTTTTTTGACATCATTTGAGTACAAGTAGGGCATTTTTCTTTAGTTAACGAAATTCATTATTGATAAGTACAACAAATATTTATATGCATATAAGAAAAATTTATTACGATTAGAGAATTTGAGGCCGAGTTATAAAATCATAAAAAAAAAAAACTTTTTAGCGCCAATATTCCAAAAGTCTCTACTACGGAACAACTGAAATTCAAGTGAAATGAAACAGTACGTGTTACATCAATTTTTTTATAAATGCTTTAAAAAATGTTTACGCAAAGAAAAAGACCCAAGCTGAATACCTGGACGGTATAAGATTTTTTTTAATGAACCTACACTCGTTCCTCGCAGGAGCGAGCTGCGCAGGAACGAACCCTGAATCGAAAGAGCGCGTGGAAATGGAGAGAACGAGAACCCCTTCCTTATACTCTTATAGTTATTATAAGAGTATAAGGAATTATATCTACTTATACTCTTATAGTTATTTGTGATACAAAATGAGTTCAAATTAAGAAATAAAAACTCGAAAGAAAGCATTTTATCATATATTTTCGCAAATTGCACGCGCTGAATAAACAACAATTATGCAAAACCAACCTGAAATGCCTCATACACCTAAGCACGCAAGCATCAATAAAAAGAAGCAACAAACGTGTAACACAAAATTAGTATTCATGCAAGTCTTATGAGAAATGAATTTTGAGTACAAACAGCACTGAAGAACACTTTTTTTTAAGTTGTGCATTTCTTTGGCTTGGCGTAATGAAACACGACACTGGCATACCTGAACCTTCCGAGTCACTGGCTTCTTCGGCTGCTACTAATTTAGCAAAGTCTAAAAATTGGAAAACAAAATGATAAAAGCATGCGAAAAACATAAAACCGACCGCGATGATTTTTATTATTCGTTCGAATATGGTGTTCTAACTTATTTGAATTATCTGATCATTGATGATTTCTAAAACTGTCTCGTCCATGACTCTTGTTAATATCGATGACGCGTGACCATTAATTTGCTGCACTGGATTCTCTATCACACAAAAGAAAATTTTTGAATGTCGCGTAAATGATTCAGGCGTGTAGATATGTATTTTCGATGTGCAAAAAAGTTGAAAATCGGAAGTACCAGACAGTGGCGTTATACACATGAAGAAGCTTAAATTTCGGCTTACAAAAACTGAATCTGACAAGTAGCAAACCGATGCCATTCTTTCAATTTCAGTTTGTGATGCAAAAACATCGTTTGATCGAATGACATCTCAATTAAAGATAACACAATATGAGAAACAATCAACACCATTGAGAGGTACTGCTTGACACCAATGTAACTTGCGCTACAAAAATTTCAGGATAAAAGTGCTAATACACAAAGAAAAGAAACGAACAGATTTCGAAATAGAACACGTATTAGAAATAAGCTCGTTCATGACCACTTACCTAAGGCGATTTGAGGCACATGAGGTTTTATTTCTGAAGGTTTAATTTGCGTGGTCAAAGGCGTACTCGGGCCATTTACCAGAACGTTGCCTAAATAGTTGAGTAATTTTTGAGCGCGGTTCTGGCTCGGTTGAAATTGGAAGAGCTGAGGATTCTCGTCGATGAAGTTGGTGTCTACTAGGCCGTTTAGGAATTTTTGGTTCTCCAAGACGTTGAGCAAAAATGGTATGTTGGTTTTGACACCGCGAACTCGGAATTCGCACAAGGCACGGCTCATTTTCGCACAGGACGCTTGGAGATCCGTTGCATGGGAAATGACCTATGAAATAAATATTGGGGCTAAAGACTGCCATTGATGCATGTTTGCGAATCAAGGGGGCCGTCTACCTTCGCGATATCGAAAAATCAAAATTTTTTCCGGCTTATTTCCAATCTAGAGGTCATTAGAAGTAGGCTCTATGAAGGATTTATCCTAAAACATGCTGGTAAACGAACTATGGAGCACCATGTTTTTGACTGTTTTTACAAGTTGCGAGCTGGTAACATTTATTGGAAGAAGAAGAGCTCTACGGCTTTTGCATAGATGATTCAACTGTAAGTTTTGCCAATTATGTAGTATTTTACTATAGAGCTTTAAACGCGTTTTCTCGAAAGTAGCCTTTTTTTGAACGGCTGGCACGATTTTGACGAAACTTTGAAAGATATTGGAAAAATGTTGGTCGTTGCTTCATTCAGAAAACGTCTCTCGAGGTCTAGACACGAGAGACGTTTTTTTATTTGTAAGGCTGCCATTTTGTAAAATTTAGAAATATTCCAAAAAGCTCGTGTCTAAACTTAGGCATACAGTGAAAATTAGGTGAAAATAATTGGTTTCATGTTTCAAGGTTCTCGGGCTGAGAATTCGTGCCACAAAATTCACTATGTCACTTAGGCAGAGGTCAATTCAAGGACGTGGCAAGGCCAGGAAAACCAGCTTAAAATTAATTGAAAAATTTTTTCTTCAAGTTCGAGAATGTATCAATAAAATAAAAAAAAAAACCTTTGTCAATATTCTTGTTTAATTTTTTCGCAATTCATTGTCAAAAATGAACACTACATTTGAGCGTGAATGCAGACGACCTCCTTAAGTGCAAAATATAGTTGACTGCCAAACAGTCAAATTTCGATTGCCCGATATTTAATATTTATCTATCGACAATCAATTAGACCGTAAAACTGTCAAATTTACTGTAAAATAGCCGAATCGACTGTGAAACAGTAAAATTTGGACAAATTTCCAAAATTGTTAAAGAAATTGTTTCAACACAGTGATTTTGCAAATCTGACAACAGATTCGTAATCAGCGGACCCAAAAACCATGAAGAGCATAAGCATCTTGTGCACATTCTGATTATTTAGAAAATTGTGCTGAGTTATTCGAAATAAAGAATAAAATGGCTATAATGTAACTTAGTTCTATAAAATAGTTTCATACGAGATACTGTGCGAATTCGAAAGCTTTTTTCCATGAAATAATTTCAAATGCAGAATTAATATAAAACTTGTATTTCCTACTTAAAATTTATTGAATGCGAAATATTATGTTTTTAATAAATACTTCAACTTTGCTTTATTTTATCGAGTGAGCACGTCCCTATACCCGAATATTGCCCGGGAAATTTGAAATTTCGTTTTTCGATTTGGGTGAATTAAAGTAGAAATTGAAATTTTGTTTGTAAGAACATAGGATACCATAAAAGCATTATAATTTATACGGAAAATCGTTTGGGAAAGACCTATCAAACCTTATTTCAACAACCCGACCGAAATCTAACTGCTACCGACTGGAAACCGACTGCCATAGTCGGGTTTCGGTCGGATTCTGGTCGCCTCAGTTTCGTCTGGCCAGTCGATTTGTCATTTTCCTCTCTCAAATTTCAAGTTGTTTCGACATAATTACCTTGACAAGAAGAGAATCGTAGTACGGAGAAATAATAGCTCCGGCAAAAGCAGAAGCGCCATCCAAGCGTATACCCATCCCTTCTCCGGACCGGAAAACCTCGATCCTTCCGGTATCCGGTTGGAAATTCTTCGCAGGATCTTCTGTAGTAACACGGCATTGAATCGCGAATCCTTGGGGTTTTATTTTTTCTTGCGTCATCCCTAATTCCGGTAACGTTATACCTTCAGCGACGCGAATTTGAGATTGAACGAGGTCGATACTGTAATTTTTGAGCATACAATAAAAATTAGTCCGAAGATGACTTTGAAACGTATGAAGAATGATAAACAAAAGCCAGAAAAAAATGTGCTGATAAGAAGTATGGAAAAAGATTGACATAATATGATATTTCATTAAAAAAAAATACCCAGTAATTTCTTCGGTAACGGTATGTTCAACTTGAAGTCTGGCGTTGACTTCAATAAAGTAGAAATTTCCAGTTTCGTCGACTAAGAATTCAACGGTCCCGGCATTAGAGTACTTAACGTGTTTTGCTAATCTGACCGCGTATTCCAGCATTTTATCTCTCGTTTTGACGTCCAAATTCGGAGCTGGAGCAATTTCAACAACCTTTAAAAAAAAGTAGAACCATTTTTAACAAATAAGATCGATAATGATCTCGATTCCCCAGATTCTTGTAAGGCAAAACATAGTTTTTTCAAGAGTTTGGTGGAAAATTTTTACTTCACTTACAAATACATTTAACTAATTCTAAACGAAAACTTGGTTATTATTTTTCTTAGTATGAAAACGTGCATTATATGTTAATAAAGTTTTCAATAGAAAGTTGAAAAAACATTATAATTCTGTATAACTAAATATTCGCCTCATTCTTTTTTCTACACGTTTCCCCCTGTGCCTCCAGAAACATGACAATCAAAAAAAAAAAAAGAAAAACCTTTTGATGTCGTCGTTGCACAGAACAATCTCGTTCATAAAGATGCACCACGTTACCAGCTTGATCCCCGAGTAATTGAACTTCGATATGCCTCGGCCTTTCAATAAACTTTTCAATGAACATAGCACCATTTCCAAAAGCAGACTTCGCTTCGGACGATGCTTGAGTAAACAATTCTTTTACTTCTTCCATTCGTCGAACGACCCGCATTCCTGAAAAATCGCCATCTTCATTCAGCAATCCTACTCAACTACATAAATAAAAACTTATTATACCATAAATATTATCCTAAGTCTGTGAGTAGAAAATGAAAAAAAAAAGGATTCTACGTTAGGGACGTCACAACGAAATTCTATGGAGACATGTCTAAAATTCTAATACATACTTTGGGATTAAAGATTTTATAGATTTTGAATAATTATATAATTCTCTTAGAAAATCATTTACTTATAGGGTTTCAGTATTTGAATACTGAATATATGAAATACTTATCTTATCGAGAAATAATAAGATTTTGTGTACTTAACGATTTTTGTATTTTTTGTATTTTTTAACGCACGATTTGAAAATTATGTACGACTGTCTAATTTTTTTGTAAAGTCCTTTTTTTTAGCGTTTTGTACTGCAAATTCATAAACCGATGTAAAATCATAACAAGTTCCTCATTTTGGTCGAACGACAAAATTTCAAATGCTAAAAGCGTTGGGTAATTGGCAATGCGATATTGCGTAAGAGTTTGGTTGAAAATCATTGAAATTCTACAGTATTGAACAAAAGCATCTCTCTAAATCCTAAACAATTAAAATGGCTCAAACAACTGTTCGATCATTTAAAAACGACTGGGGAACATTGAAAATTAACTGGTAAATAGTAAAAATTAATAAGTAGATCTACAATCCATTTTATTGCGGCTGAACAATTTTTCTACCAAAAGAGCAATAGTTTAGTCAGTACTCGACCGTTAGTGCCAGCGGGATTCTTTTAATAACGACAATGTACGCACACAGAGAAATGCCTTGTCCGTGAGCCCACGTGACTGGATGACGTTGGCTCACGGACAAGGCGTTTCTCTGTGTGCGTAACTTGTCGTCTCTAAACTGAAAGTCCTGAGTGTCAGTACTGGCAGTTATACTGGCTGCAACTTGGCCCAGATATGTCAAATGCAAGAGTTATGCCCAAATCTAACACCGCTGCCTCAGGGCAGCACTTGCTGTTACAGCAAACGAGGAATAACTAATCGCATTCATTCTCTGTAGCAGTAAATCAATCGTGAATCCATAAACTGTACTCAATGAATTTTTTATTGCTCCACCACTCGTGGATTTTAATTTCGTCTACCCTTCCTCGTTTACAATATGCAAGTTTGACCATGGCGCCATAGTACTACATATAAAGTACTTCCAAAGGGCTTTCAGAGCATCTTGCAGTTTTACAAAAAAGACAGCGCAATTTTCCTGTAGCACTGAATAGAAACACAACCTATTTCCTATAGATGATTAGGTTGTACCTCGTCCACCACCACCGTAAGCAGCCTTGAAGATCACCGGTACCCCATGTTTCTGACAGAACTCCACGGCCTCCTCCGCCGTAGTTATTGGCCCATCAGTGCCTGGTATAATTGGCACACCTGCGTCGATTGCAATTTGCCTCGCTTCGATCTACAAACAATGTTTCAAAAAATACTTGTTTCATCTCCACATTCGAATACTTCGCGTGAGGATTCAGTAACTAAAGACTTTTGCACGTCAGTATGACTTTTGTAAGAGCATTGCATTCATAAACTGACGGAGGTATTCAGAAATAAAGCAATCTAAGATTGTACACTCCACAAAGTATTCAGAGTCATTTGAAACCAAAACTTTTATGAATCCCCGAGTTAGTGTTATACGCTCGTTGCTAAATCGTACAAGCAGCTCGGGGCTGTGACCTTCGTTGCCTTGGGGTGCGCGAAGGGCCCCCACTCTCGAACGACTGCGCGAAGCAAGATGCGCCAGAGCCAGTCGGAGCTAGACAGTCGAACGCGTCGGAATATAAGAAAGCCATAGCTTTGTGGTTGCGGGACGCGCGGGAGAAGAAAAAGTGGGGAAAAGGGGTTCCCACCCGCTCGCTACATGCCATTGGTGGGAGTGAGGGGTTCTCGTACCCTCAAAATTCACACGCTCTTTCGCTTGGTTTGCTCGTACTGCTGGTACGACGCATGCTTGTACGATTTAGCAACGGTCGTAGCAAGGGAAGTGCCATACGCATCGGATAAATAGACATATTTTTTTTTGTTTGTTCATGCCCATCTATTGTTAATTCTTCAGGTGATTATTTCCTGTTACACCCGCAAGTTTTTCTTTTTCCTGAAACTTTACGACGATGAACTAGCGATAATGTTTCCCGAGGTCTGGTGATTACCTTGTCGCCCATTTTGTGGACGGCCTCCGGACTGGGCCCGATGAACCTCATACCAGCGTCGACGATGGCTTGTGCGAAATCTGCTCTCTCTGATAAAAATCCATAACCCGGATGTATGGCATCGACATCGTTTTCTTTAGCAACCCTGATGATTTCCGGGATGCTAAGGTACGCTTGAATCGGTGCAAGTCCTCGGCCGACGACGTAGCCTTCGTCAGCCTTTTGCCTGTGCATTTGCATTTTATCCTGCTCCGAGTAAATGGCCACCGAGCGGATGCCCAGTTCTGTGCATGCTCGAAATACTCTGATGGCGATTTCGCCTGGGAAGCAATAGGTTATCATTTTTACCTCGAGAGTTCTTTATTTGTTTTCATAATTTACGTTTAGGATTTTCTTCATCATGAAACAATTGTTTCAAATTAGAGATCAGTTTTGACAAATAGAATATTAAACTATATTTCGACGTTCCTATACATTTTTGATATTATGTATATAAGTGCGAAAGGTCTCCGCGCCCCAACCACCATATAGCATTTTGAATAGTTTTTTTTAATACGGTTTAGCGTGGGGAAGAGTGGCGTATTGTCGTCAGTCAGGCTAAGTCGTCACCGACTTTTCTAAGAAACTATAAGTGCAATGACCTACTAATAGGGTAAGTGAACCATGACTCAAGTTGTCAATAATATTAAAATTTTCATAATCAAAACGCGAGTATTTATTCCCACAAGAATTTTGGAATTCCTATTCCTACATCCACCCACAAAAATATTTACGAAAATTTTACGCTGTGCTCACGATTTCGCGCGATAAGAAAAAATTCCCATAGTTTCTTCATAAAAAAGATAATTTTCGCAAGTAATTAAAAACGTTCGTAAGTATTTATAAATTTTATGCGTTTTTTCAAGACTAGAAACAAACACATAAGAGCACTTAGAAAATTGCTCAATTACTTGACCGACCATGGTTTTTTCAAATCACATATAATCAGTGATAAATCATACGTTCGAGAATAGAATCTTTATATAAATCCTGACGTGAGTTGAAGTCCAAAAAGCAAGATAAAATAAAAGTTCCATAATCCTTGGAAAAAAATTTTTTACTAACTGCGAACATTATGAAAACCTTATTTAGACCTTCCATAAAGTTAAAAGGATATCTAAATCTTTATAAGTTCATAAGGATTCGGGAATCCTTTAAGACATTTATACAAGTTTAATAAGTATTTCGAGATCCTTGTAAGGGGCAGTCCGTAAATAACGTAATGCAAATCTCAGGATTTTTTCATCTCTTCCCAACTGTGTCACAAACTGTCACACGTGCGAAGATTTTTATTGTAATAAAAACAATGTGTAAGAAAAGCTGTTGTGCAGTGTTGATATTTATTAATTTTTTAACTCAAAAATCAGGTGACTCAAGTTTCAAATATCCCGAATCGAAATTTCAGTCCTGATTTGAACATGACAAACCTACAACGGCAGGTTTAAGATGATCAAAGCAGGATGTTGGTTTGTATTAAATTGAATACGAATTTTGAAGCTTATTTGACCCTTTAACCTATAGCAGTATTTCCTTTCCGGGCTTCAAATGTTCAAATAAGGTTCTTTTTTGAGGAATATTAAGGTGCAAAAAGTTCAAATGAGGATTTCGTTAAATGCCTTCTATAGGTTCAAAATGCACGGAAAAAAATTCTGTGATCATGTGCTAGAAATGTACACATGATCCCGAGGGAATTGTCCGAAGTAGAATTTTTTTCCCCGTTGAAATTTAAGACACAACACACGCGTTGATTCATCCCAGTTGCGACCCCAGTTACTGCAGCTTGAGTTTGGTGATTGTTGCGGTGCAACAACTCCATGAGATTCCTTTAGTACACAAGAGAGTTACGATGGGACCTCAAACACCCACGTATCACGTGACATTCGGCTCGTCAATTTTTACCAAACGTCTGAGAACATATCGTGAGCTTACAGTAAATAGTGGGGATTTGCATATGAAATGATGTTTAATTACTTTTTTCCCGTAAATATTGGACTTACAGCATTTTCTAATGGCACGAAAGAATAAAATTTCGTATTATCTACAATGAGCTAAGGACAAGAATAGAAATTCGACTCTCGTCGATTTCATGAAATGCATTAATTAGGTTCTTCAAGGATATATGGTAGAAGACTTACCAAATTTTATATTGAATGCTGTGCAAAACAGCAGTATAGAATTTAATAATCGTTTGATTTAGAAGTATTTTCAATTGTTAAAAGATAACAAGTTGTATCCCCATCGACCTGCCATGGACGTTCGCGGACATTCCGAACGTCCACAAACGTCCGTGAACGTCCGCGAACGTCCATCGAGTTTTTCACTAATTGTTCGTCGAAAAATCTAAAGGAAATTGATGTTATTTGTCAGTTAGGGTCCCTCTGTAACCAAATCATGCAAAAGATATTGAACTGTATAGTTAAAATAAAATAATATAATTCACTTGTTTTTTCGTTTCTGACAGTTTCTATACGTGTAAGTGTCCGTGTACGCGGTCTGAGCCGGACGAAAAAAACAAGTGTATTTCATTACTATTTTATTTTTTCAAGATATTATTATATCAAGATTCTTCAACATCTTTTGCACGATTTGGTTACAATGTGACCCTAATTGACAATACATCATTTTGGTTTTTATTTTTCGACAAACAATTGATGAAAAACTCGATGGACGTCCATGGCAGGCCGATAGGGATATGTCAAGATTGTATGGCAAAATACATATAACAAGCGGAATCATCGGTTGTTCAATTCTATATGGGTCAAGAATAGTACATTTCGCATCTACTAAAATTCTCGTGAGGATATAACGTACACGCTCGTGAGAAATTAATTTTTTCCCGTGGTGCGAACGATTTTTTTTATCGTAGCGATCTAAAAAGATGTTAGGTATAATTCAATGTTTTGTAAAAATCTTCAGATGTGTATGCGATGCTGATGAGTGCGAATGCTTGAGCCAAATATGTGTATGGAAATTTTCATAATATTTTGTACGAATTTGAATAATTTCTTCGGCTGCATCTATCAATATTTCATTGTTCGAAAATTCTAAAAACATAGTCGATCACTAAAGTTCTAATGAATTTTAAAGAAGTTAAAGTATTTTTGATGGGCGAAGTCTTCAAAATTTTAATTTTTTAAATCTGTTTTCACGAGGATTGCAAAAATTATCTATAGATTTGAAATGATGATAAAAAAATGTTCAGTATCTTTTAAATAAAAAAATTTTCAATTTACTAATACATACGTTCGACAGGAAACGTACAAGGGTATTATCCTCTAACTTGAAGGGGACACAGAGGTTCATAAAATGCGAGAAAGACGAAAAAAAAACTATTTCCAAGTTTCAAAAAAAAACAGTTCGTCATTATATTGTTCAAATTGTCCAGTTTGAAATTTATAACTGTTTTATACACTTTGAATTTATTAACACAAATTATTATTTACTCTATTAACTTGATAACTTTGTTTTTTTTTTTTAGATTCAGATTTGAAATATTTTAACGTTTCGATCTAAAAGTGAAAAGATGTAGTAATTGTGAATTTTTGTAAAAATTTTGTCACTGTTCGTTTTATTTTTCGCTGGAAGATGGTTTGAAATTCATTTGAATTATTCCATTTTGCTACACATATCAAGATTTTTGTTTTCTCTTTGAAACTCAGGATCAGACATTGCTAATGATTTTGCACCACAAATATAAATTTAAACAAATTTTCTAATTTTCTCAACTGTTTTTAAAATTTTTTTACTCATAAATGGGGTATAGACAAGTCACAAACAGCTTTTGCTCAATATTACTAAATTACTTAAAGTTTGAATTTCCTTGTTCTTTTTTATTATTTTTGCTTCTTTGTTGCTGGATATATAAAATCGAACTATGCAGATACCAAAATTTCAAGAAAAAAGGTAAAAATTCTAGGAGGATTTCCCTTTTTTTTATTGCCGTTTCCGCATTTTGTGTTTTATTTTCTGAATTTCGAATTGAATAAAAAGCTTGTGATAAAAGGTATTAAATCACAACAGATTCTGAATTTCGTTAATAATTTCGCATTTTGCATAATCTTTTTGCAACTTATAATGCATTTTCTTCGAATTTGGGCTCAGAAGTAAAAAGTTCGAATATTTTTTAATACTCGAGATTTTTCCAAACATTGTTTTCATCGATAAAATTCAGAATTCAATCACTTCACATTAAGGATCAGCATGGAATTAATTATTTAGCTATAAACTTTTAACTCCCCTCACGGAGGGTCGGCTATAAGATGACTACGTTGGTTCCATAGCCCAGCATAGCCTAGCATAGCCGCTCAATAGCCATTATTGAAAATCATCGTAATAGCGTTATTTTCGTTAAAATTAATGAGATTACGATCGAAATAAGTTTCAGTAGGTTGGAAACATATTCAATTGCCAAAAACAAAAAAAAATACAAAGAGCGCATAAACAAAACCGAAATCTTCATTATTCTACATATATAGAATAATTAAGATTTCGGCTTTGTTCATTCGCTCTTTGTATTTTTTTTTTTTTTTTTTTTGGTAATTTATTATGTCTTTAACCTACTGCAACTTACTTTCATTGTAATCACGTTCATTTCAAGGAAAATAACGCTATCAATATAATTTTCACCTCTCAAGCATCGAAAGTGAGTCATACCATACCTGTGTTGACGGATGGAAAATGAAGTATTGAAGGTCGACACGCAGGCGGTAGGGAATGGCTCGCGACAGGTGGGAAAAAGACCCCTCAGGTTGGAAGTTATGGTTCATTGCCGCCCTAATAGGGCGGCAATGAATTTTGCCCCGCGATACGCGATGTACTATTTCAATAATGGCTATTGAGCGGCTATGCTAGGCTATGCTGGGCTATGGAACCAACGTAGCTATCTTATAGCCGACCCTCCGTGAGGGTCCGTTACTGATTTTTAGATTTTTTCTTCGATTTCTTCAAGTATCATTTGAATTACTAAAATTTGAGTTCAAAACTACTACCAGTTTTGGATCTGTACAATAGTTTTCTATTTTTTTCTTTTTTTTAATTCGTAGCGTAATCACTTAAAGTCGCGGTTTAAGAAGTCATAATAATCATAAAATTTAAATTAGCGTATATATTCAAAGTTTCTGTTATGTTCATAAAATTTTAAATGTAACTTCTACAAGTTTATGTTCGAAAGTAAAAAATTACTAAAAATTATTTCTAATTACTGTGACTTATTATACAAAATCATTGATTATGGTTTAAAAGATTTTCGTGCAACCCTAAAAATTCTGAATCATATACTCCAAGTAGAAGGTAAAACAGTGTACATTTTCAAAATATTTGAAACCATAATTAAAAGTTGGAAAACTAACATTATTAGTATAATTAAAAATATCAAAAATTTCTAATTCCATTGCCTATTTATAACTAGTTCTACTCGTTGAATAAACAATTTAATCTGTAGGATTCGGTATCAAAATTATTCATTTCAAATGGTAATGATTTTTTTTAAAAGACAATTTCAAAATTTGAATAGCATACATATCATTCATTAAATGGAAAATATATCGATTTCTCATGCCGATCAAGGGTACCCGAAAGCATTAAAAATTTGTAGCGTAACGTTCTGCTCGACCTCCCTCCTCCTGGTGTCACAAACTGTCACATCGAGCTGGACCCCACCACTAGGAGCATTACTTGATTTATGGACAGCCCCTAAGGTGACCTTATAAAAACTTTTTACGAAAAAAAATTATAAAAGGAAATTGATTCCTTGTAAGCTTTTCATAAGCTACTTTATATCGATTCAAAATCCTTATAAGGTTATCTTACGAGTATTTCAGAATCCTATCATCGAATTTAGATCTTTATGAAGACCGAATTTTATTGCTGCCCCATGGCTGTATTTTTTTACACATTGTTTTAAGATAATTAAAGTAGCTAATAGATTGCCAAATAAATTTTCATCCCTTGAAACTTTTAATTTTCGTTTTCTTGAAACATCTCGTAACTTTTTTATGTTTACGAATAATACTAAGAATTAGGTTTATTGTTTGTACCATGTGTCTAGTTGGTAGCACTGATCCCATGCTTTTCTTATAGAATCAGTACTACCAACTCAACTCAGGTGTCCAGTTGAACCGCCGGACACACGGTATAGTGATATCATCAATGACGACCTGACCTATTTTATAAATGACCCTTTGATGGTAGCAATTACTACTGAAAAAGAAAAAAAAAAAAAAAAAAAAAAAAAACATGAATAGTTAAAACTAAATGCCTGCCACTCAAGTGATTCAGAAACCTTAAAAATCCAAAAATAACCGAAATTCGGCTTACCTCGATTCGCAACGAGGACTTTGCGAATGGGCTTGTATTCGACACTGGTCCCCCCATAATGCCTGTGGCAGGCCGATGGGCCCTGGGTTCTCCTGCACCTCAAGAATGCCTTGTTGATCTTCCGAATGGAGTACATGTTCCCTCGCCAAGAGTACGCTCCCCGGGCTAAAATCGTGTCCTTGAAATGTTTTCGCCAACAAGCAATCGACTTTTACGAGCCGGTTTTCGTTTTTCGCAACTTGGGTCTCACCGCAAGTTCGTCATCGTGAAAAAAAGCGGTCGCACTTGTTTAACCTAGATGAGCCGCGTATGTCCAAGCCTTTCTGAGTTACCCACGCGTTCGAAGCTCGTCCTTGAATTCCCTCATCGATATGCCCAGGTCACCTCTTCCCTCCTCAGCGGCAAAACTTGAGTTCCTGCAACATTTCCGTTGCCGTGTATCGCATTACTTTTCACTCGCGTTTCGCGTTTGTTTAGTCTGAGATGGTTCGGAACGTGACCGATAAGTCGAGCCTCGATGGCGAGGAGCTTAACGATAGCGCGAATTGATTGTTATTGACAGTTGTTGACAGTAATTCACGTCAACAGCGGAGGAGCTGGAGCAAGTGAAGTTGGCGCATTCAGAAGATGGATTCAGTTCAGACACGATCGATCATTAGATTGTTTCAAAATTTCATTTTGCCATAGAGGCTAGATTTACCTGACTTCACTACCTCTTGGATATGTTCGAATAAAATTGTACACGTCAACGGAGGAGAAAGAACTATATCTACTCAATGAATAGCACTGGTATACGAAAAAAACTTATTTTGTGCAGAGTTTTGAGTATGTTTTCAATGACATTTTTAACTTGCTGATACATAAAAAAAGAAAAAAAAAAAAAAAAAAATAGGAAATGACGAGAAAAATCATATCAAGCATAAAAGGTAACAGGGTTTTTTTGTACAGGCTCCCCCGCAAGGGAGAATCTAGAATTTTTCCAAGATCGTCAGTAATTGTATTATGTAAATGTGTAATTCATAAAATAATAAATATGATACAAATGATGAATGAAGAAAACATAGAAAAATGTTATTTAACAAAAAACTTGCGAGCGGTGCCAAACCCCTCAGGTTTCCTTAATATATAATAAAAACGCTCTGTTTGTTCGACGTCAATGAACCATATTATATAAATAATATTGAATAAACAACTTTTCAACTTGAAAAACTTTCAAGATGCAAAAAGACAAGTACTGCCCCCAGCAACATCGTTGTCCCCAAACTTTGGCGACACTTTGGGGACCATTGGCGACAGTTTGGCGACGAGCACGAAAGCATAGTTTTTGTCGTACGAAACACTAATGCTGATTTCGTGGCATCATATATCAGTTAAAAACAGTTACTTAATTGCATTTTTAGCTGTATTGAAATGAAAAACTTTATTTTTTTCTATTTTTTCGTAATCATTCACGTCTTCGATAGCGAACTGTTATTTCGCTTATGATGAACCGAATATTACCTACATTACTGACCGTCGTATTAGCAAAAATTATTCAACAGCAAATTTTCCACTGAGAATTTCTAAGGAAAAGTTCAAAGTTCATCACGCGGTTAAACTAATATTCGATAAATTTTTAAAAATTGGAATTCATACCAAATATGAAATTTTCATTCATGAATCAGCCTTTCTTTCGAAGAATTTATTTTTACGATAAAAGACTACGAGAGTATTTGACATTTTTTTATAATTTATAATTTCAAACAAAAAAATGTTTTTCACTTAATCAAATGATCGTAAGCAGTGACGTGGGATTGAATAACAATATTTTATGGCGATTAAAGAAATCCTACAATTTCATGCGTTAAGACGACTCGCAAGACCTTCTCTTTTCGTCCTTCTTTCTTTCAATTGAATCCCGTTCTAGGCGTCTTTCTCGCACTACAGTAGGTTGCGAGTCGTCTTAAAAACTACGGAAACAATTTAAGAACTAAAATACTTAGTCGGTACCCTGGCAAAGGCCCGGGGACGGAGTTCCGTGCTTTATGCGTGCTCTTTGCGTCCTTTCTCCGTTCCATGCTGTTTTCTCAGCAATAATTATCAAAATCCCACAGTTTTCCCGGAAATTGCTTTTTGGAGTGTTACGTTCTTAAAAAATCAATTTCGACTTAACAATTTATGAATAATTTAATTTTTTATGCCAAAATGACTTTACACCCTGGCGGACGAGTTACCACGCTATAGTGTGGTAAAAGTGTGGTAAAAGTGCGATAGATTTTATTTTGGTAATTAATCGTTTTTTCATCAATATTTAGCAGTTGTATGCTTGTATGTAAAAGAAAATTTCATAATTTCAATCTCGCTGGGGTTTTTTTTAACAATTGTTGCCTTTAAAATCGTTTTGTAAAACATGTCGAGGTCATGGAATAACTCTCCAACATGTTTTCGAAAACAACATATTCTTGACAAATTTTTATTAACATGCTCTAAAAATATAACTTTAACCAAAAGTATTGTTTTGAGGTGCAAATTTTAAGTGACAATATTTCTAGTCAAGTTAAATAATAAACCTGATGTAAAAGTTCGAGTAGCTTTTGCGCATGCGCAATGAGTAAATTCCATTCGTGGCACAGCCACTGAAGGAGCTACGGAGGGGCCCAAGGGCGCTCTTCCATATCTGAATTTTGAATGTGAAATCCAATTAAAATTGAATACTAATAAAATGGTATTAAAATATTTTTATTCTGATAATTTTGATGTTTATTTCCAAGGTGATGTACGAAATAATGCTTATACTAGTTTTTTTCTACTATTCTTATACAACCAACCTTATAACTTATTTTCTGGTCATTTGCTTGAAGATCAAAACTTCGCTGTGTTTAGAATGTACTTAAGGATCGTTATGACAACCTATAAAAGTTTTTTATAACATATTTAAAATTTTTAACACTTATAAAATACCGAACAGTGATTTCATTCATGATAATTAATTTACTTTTCATCATCCTATATATATATATGCGTAATTATTATGGTTTTTATAATTAATCATTGTAATTAATGTTACATCATAATCAAAATACACAATATTAGATATATTATATTTTTTATTTCGCAAGGGTCAGAATTTTTGGAACGGATCACCTGACCCTAGTGATTTGGGTTTTTACAAACTTTCTATAAAACTCCTTATAAAATTTGGGTATTTTTCATGAAATTCCGATTCTTTTATAAAGCCATTTTATAAAAAGAGCAATGTTTTATAAAGTTTTTATTATTTTTCATAAAGTCACTTCATTAAAACTTCATAAAATCTTTATAAGAAAAAACCTTTATAAAGTAGATTTTAAAATCCACCATATAATAATGTCGTCATTTTATGAAGATTTTGTAAAGTTTTTAAAAAGTGGCTTCATTGAAACTAATAAAAACTTGATAGAAAATTACTCTTTTTATGAAGTAACTTTATAAAAAAAGCGGAATCTTATTAAAAATACCCAAATTTTTAAAGATTTTTACAAAAACTTTATAAAAACTCAAATTACTAGGGGAATTCAGTTGCGGATCCACGGCGGGGATAGTTGTATAAATAATAATAAAAGTAGATTTATAAACATGAATGGAATTATAGTTGAGTATTTTATAAAAA
The DNA here is from genome assembly GCA_028476575.1 of Platygaster robiniae. NCBI lineage: Eukaryota > Metazoa > Arthropoda > Insecta > Hymenoptera > Platygastridae > Platygaster > Platygaster robiniae. Next base: position 31,954,371 of record CM052019.1, read on the forward strand.
ATTTGTATAGGCTGTCATAACAGTCATAACGTACATTCCAAAGACAGCAAAGTTATAGTCTTCAAGTGAATTACATACTCAGAAAATGAGTTTCAAGGTATAGGTGTAAGAATGGCAGCAAAAAACTGCTATAAGCATTATTTAATACATCAAATTTATAGCAAAACAGTGTACTTTGACATTTGTAAGATTTTAACTAGAAAATAGTTAGAAAAATTAATATCATAAAAAATTTATATTATTTCTAAATTATTATTCAATCTTAATTAGATTTCACATTCAAAATTCAAATATGCAGGAGCGCTTTTTGGTCCCTCAATAACTACTCCAGTGGCTGTGCCACGAAAGGAATGTACTCATGGCGCATGCGCAAAAGCTACTCGCCACCAAGTTTCCATTAAACTTTTACAGGCTTATTTACCATGACTGGAAACATTTATTGCTTTCAAATACATTTCCACGTAAACAGAGTGTCTTTTTTTACCTTAAAAACATTATTTCATGCTACAATTGTTGATTTAAATAGAAAAAAATCGACCACACTTTTACCACAGTTAAGTGTGGTAAAAGTGTGGTAACTCGTTCGCCAGGGCACAAATTTATCTGGAATCTTCCTTGCCGACTTTTTTGCTTGACAGTTATCATGCGATCACGGATTTAATTTTTCGACTTTTTTAATTAATACATGTAAAAATACAATTATCAACTATATAATAACGGAGAAATTGACCTTATTTATTACATGCAATCAAAAACAAGACGTTTCAGCTCGAAATTTAGGAGAATTTATCAAAGGACGGAAAAGGCACGGAGTTGGAACGCAATGAGCACGGAGTTCCGTGCTTTTTGCATGCCTTTTGCGTCCCCGAGCCTTTGCTAGGGGTGATTTGTATAAATGAAATTTTTTTAACAACTCACCATCAACAATTTCGCAATTATTCAAATAGTGAAAGTGGTTTACAAAAATCACAAATCCTATGCACAAAAGGGGACACGAAAGTCCCGCCGACATTCCCGATGCAAGATAGAACGTCGAAAATGAACAGTACTACTACAGATTGTAAGGATTTGGAAATTTAGGTTTAATACGTTAAAAAAAATATTTTTCTACATAGCTGTATCTTCGTTTCGATGTGACAATGCCTGTAAGTATCATGCCATGCTACATTTTTGACCCTTCATGAAGCTAGAATGTATTTTTCAATTTGTCGCCAAGCTGTCCCCAAAGTGTCGCTAAACGGTCGCCAAACTATGGCAACACTTTGGGGACCGGTGTTGCTAGGGTGATTTGTTTGGTTTCTGATTTTGTTTGAGAAATAATGAATTGTATGAATCGAAGTATCCTGATGAGGATTCTGGCTCCGAGTGATATATATATTGATGTTTTAAGCGGAGCAAGTTGATTCGGTTTTTTGAATTCATAGTATTTCCTTTTGAGTCTATAATTTTCAAGATATTGCAAAAGAACAGTTCTTAAACAAAAAATTTGATTTTAAACCTGAAAATATTTAAACGCTGTTAAAAGTTTTCACACACTTTCGTACCCTAACAAATATCCGGAGATTCTCATCAGTTTTTCGGTTATTTTGCAAAGCTACAGTTTCATTCAACATTATTTTCGGTCTAACGTAACTCTTATCACAGAAGAAATGAAAATATGATTTTTCATCCGAACGAAGATAACATAAGCACAGGTCATTTTGAACGAAAAATTGCTTATCCGTAGAATTGTTTGAGAAATTGATCAGAAATACTTTGATTTAATGATTAATGAATCTAATCTCATCCACTAGAAGATGTGTAATTACATCAAGATTTCAAATTCTTTGAGCTTCTCGAAAACAAAGTTGCACATATTTCGTACAAGTCCTAAAGATGTTCAAAAAAAAAAGAATACTCATATGACCTATTTATACATAGGCATATGAAAAAAGTAAAAAATTTTATAAAATTGAATATTGCAAAAGTTTTGTAAATCTTGAAACTTTAGATAACAATTTATCTTCAAAATTCGAACGACTAAACAAAACAATTATAATGCTTATACTAATAAAAATGTTTGCAAAATTCGTGAGTTTTCAACTGACTCAAAATCTAGGAATGACAAGAGAATCGAATGGAAAGTGTAATAATTATTTATAAAAATTGTTTTTTTCTTTTGATTTTCTTGAATTCTCGAATATGATATACATAATAACGTCCAGAGGCGTTGAGCGGTCATTTTTGGTTTTCAAAAATATTTTCACACTTAAAAGATACCGCCTCTTATTTCAAAATTGAAAACAATTTAACGTTTTATAATTTGTTGTAGCAGACACTTCGATTTCGTCGTTGAATAAATAATTATCCATCAGAAGCCTATGATTTCATTTGGACATTGATACTTGAAAAATATATTTTTCATCTTTTGCGGCTTTTATTGCATACGTGTTTGATGTTTCGTCATATTTTGGCCATTTTACGTGCGTATTTTTATCGATCCCGGTAATGCTTCTCGTATCGGTTGAAAATCGCGTGATCATGATTTGACAACAATACGACTGGAATCAATAGCGAAAGGTTGACGCCGGCTGCCGCTTCTTTGATTCGCAGGTTTTTTCAGACCGCGAGTCCCATGACCTCTTTATTATGCAATATAGACTCTGAACCTTTCGGCAGACGATCGAGGATTTGCAATTTTATCGGACGTGTCTGCGATTCGACCGGCTTGTTTGCGCGTTGATAATAATACATGCGAATTTACACGAATGACTCGTTTCATTGCGATCCAGGGCAACGTTTTGACATACTCCCGACGCCTCGGAAGAGCGGGATTTATCGCGAGACGCACTGTTCGCGCTTTTCAAGGTTGCATCCAATGTAATTACATGATCGTTGAAAATGATGAATCACGATTTGCAAGTTTCGGTACATTCTTCTCATCGAGTTGGGACATTGCGCATCGTGGTTGGTACTTGCTTACACTCGAAAACCGATGGAGGACAAAATTCGAAATACCGAGCGTTTTAATTAGTGGAAATTCGAAATTCGAAAAGTCTAAAAATGCTAAATTACCGATTAATGATTGGGATAGATATTCAAACAATACGGTTTTTTTCATTTTTTACATTGTGCTCAAAAACACAGTGGAACAAACGAAAACCCAAAGTAAGTTTCACAGGCAACACGTACTTTATGACCTCCTGAGCCTATAATCCTGAACGTTTCTTCTCCATCACGTCACATTAGCGAGTAATAATTTTTCAAGATTTGATAAATTAAAATTTCTATCTTCTTCAGTTTTCACGCTTTTGGATAGTGTTTGTTCAGTTTTTTCCGTAGATCTCAAATATGCAATTTAATTGGAGATTTAATTGCTCCTTCAACAATTTATTTGTTGCACGAAAAAACTGTTTCTCGGAATCATGGATCAATAATTGACCCGCGACGGCTAGCATTCGAAATATCAATGAGGTTTATTCACTCTCTCGGCTTTTTTTCGAGGACCACAAAGGATCCCTTCGCCCGAGAAACGATTTTCCGGATGCTAGCCGTCACGGATCAATTAGTGATTGATGATCCCGAGAAACACTTTTTTCGTATAAAAATTCAATTGTTGAGACAGCAATAAATTCGTGAATTCAATTGCATATTTGAGATCTGCGGGAAAAACCGAACAACATTGTTTTTTTCACGATCCGAAAGCGTGAAAACTGAAGAAGGTACAAATTTTAGTTTATTAAATCTTTAAAAAATTATTACTCGCTAATGTGACGTGATGGAGAAAAAATATTCAGGATTACAGGTTTAGGAGGTCATAAAGTACATATTGTATGTGGAACTTTCTTTGGGTTTATCCAAAACTCGATTTTTGTTCCACTGTGTAATTCATAACTTGTACAAAACTTACGGTAAATGTTTGAAACTTGGCATAGTTCGAGTGTATAATGTTACGTTCAAGACCAAATTTTTCTGGATTTTTCCATCGCTGTTATCCACATTTTACAGGCACCGAAAAACGGTAAAATATGTACTTTTTCGGTGCTTGTAAAACATGGAGAACAGTGGTAGAAAAATGTAGAAAAATTTAGTCTTGAACATTATACACTCCAACTCTGCCAAGTTTCAAATATTTATCATAAGTGTCGCACAAGTTATCAATTTTTGAACAAAATAGATGGAAATCTACATGTGAATCCCATTTAAAACTTGAGTCCTTTTGTAGCACGTGATAATCATGTGTCCAATTTGCTTCAAACTTTAGAAAATTTTTTTTTTATTATTTTCGATGAATTTAAAGCCCCGGAATGGAAAAACTCCGACATCGCCAAAATAAGTGACACCCTAATGTACATGGATTTTTTCTTAGAACACGTATTTGAGTAATTAAATATTAAAAAATTTTTAGTTCAATTTCGTGTTTCTCGGTTGAATTACTTGATTTAAAACCATGAGAAAAAATTATTATACAGTTAATTATGATATTTTTTCCTTAGGTACACTTCAGATGAATCAACAGTGCCTTTAGGTACCCATATCAAGCCCCCTTCCACCATCGTATTGCGAGGTCAGTTGTCATTTTATTGACGATGATGGTATTTTTCCCGGATTCTGTACATTTTTTCACCATTCTGTTTATAAAAGAATAATGACGTAAATTTCAAATAGCTCGTGGGATGTGTTCTAGAAATATAAAGAAAGATTTATGCAATTTTTCGAAATCCAATGAATTCATGATTCTAGAAGTATAATAGTTTAACTGCAGTCCCATTCTTGGACTATAAAGAAAAAGTGTTATATATATATATATAAATATATATTCCATATCATGGAGATGAGAATTGATTCTGTCTCATTTCAGTATAAATTTTGCTTGAATCTTACATTTTGCGAGTTCATGTTATTTGAGGACCAATAACGATTTTAGAATTTTTTTTCCAAAAAGTTGCCATAGCAAGAAAATCTATTCATTGTTAGAAATAAAAGTACTGAAACGCAATGTTTCTGAAAACTTGGAAACTAGACATAAAAGGGCTTCTAATTGCAATCTTCAAATTTCAAGACTTTCATAAAAGTTGAAATTTATAATCGAGCATAATCTGGTCAGGAAAACAGTTATGGTTATTTTTTTCTGCAAGTTCAATTTTTCATTATTTTTCTTTCAAAATTCGCATCATTGGAGAATTCCGTAATTATCGATTTTGTCATGGCAATTTCCAGATTTATTTGTATTCAAATTTTCGAATCCAAAGATGTAGAAAATGTACAGCTCAAGAAGCATTTTAAAAGTTTTTGAAAACCACGAGATTTTTTATTATTATGGAATTATTTAGGCTTGTAGAGTTTTTTTCTCATAATACGATTTCCACACACAGAGTCGCGATGAAGATGCAACAAAGTATTCACCATATAACATTTATAACAATATAAAAACTCTATACGAAAAATGTCAAAAACGTAAAAAGCAAGCAATATAGCCACTCAACGATTTATGCCAAGTTTATTTCGGAGGTTTTGGCATAAGTTTTTAGACGTTCCGCGTGAGACCTTCGTTTTGAAAACGTGCACTCGAATGTGGTTAGCCAATAACAGGAAGAGTATAGAAAAGCAGGCCTTGCACCGATAATCTGCATTTCATGAAAAGCTCCCACAATGGGAATATTTCCCTCAGGTATAAATTGCAAATATTGTCTTAAAACGCACATTCTATTTCAGGTTTCTCAAAAATAGCATCCTCTGTGCGAAAGATTCAATTATTTCATATTTTATTCATATTCCATTCAATTTATTGTGAAATTTATATGAAAATCAAAATATTGAAGTAAAATTTTTAGAACTTATTATCATTATTGTTATTGTTGTTGTTCTTCTTCTACTTCTTTTTCTTATTATAATTATTATGATTATTATGATTATGATTATGATTATTATTATTATTATTATTATTATTATTATTATTATTATTATTATTATTATTATTATTATATGTATAACTAGATTTACCATTACGCGCTCCGTGCGTTCATTTTACTCGGATGTATTATATACGCTGCTGAAAATTTCTAATTGGTTTTCCAATTAAAAATTGGACTTGAATTGTGAACATTGCGAATCACAGAAACGATTGTGAATCACAGAACAATTCTGAACTCGCTGCAAACTTCAGAGAGTTACACAAGATAGCCGCCACCATGATGCCATCTCTTTTTTTCCATTTAGTAGGATATATTATTTTAAACTTTATAATTCAACTCTATTAAAATTTCGTGAACTAGCTAAAATTTTCCTTAATTTTTCAATACTTTCAAAGTTTTTTAGATTTTTAATGAAAAATTTAAAAAAATTATCATACGTATTTCGACAAAATATGACACAGAACACACTCTACAAAACTTATGATCATTTTCTGATATGCTACAAATTTCCGGAATTTCTAAGAGAAATAAACGCAATCTCTGAGTCTTGAATATTTTTTGACTTTTATAAATTTTGAAAATGGCATTGATAATTCGAATGTTTCGCAACTTTTAAAATTTTCGTCAAACCAAGAATCAGCTTTAATTGTTTATAGACAGTTAAGGATGTGTTTGAATGGAAGAAAAACATTGAAGATAGCATATGTCTGTTACAATTTTCGATTATGTGTTGGTTTTATTTACGTTATTTACAACGAGATGATTTCTTTTTACAAGTGCTGTTTCGTTACCATTTTTCGTTGCAGTTTTTAAATGTCTTTGGAAAATAAATTTTAGCGAGTTTCGACACTTGTTACAAATGAATCTTGATAGCAACAAACAACTATATTTAAGCAGTAATAGAATATATTTTATAACTTTGGAAAAAAATCGAGTTGTACTTTTGAAAAATTTTTTATTTACAAAAGTGCAAGACATAATTTTAATGCCGATAAACACATAACCTTCATTGTATATTTATCTGTTTTATAATTACCGGAGAGAAAAAAACTCTTTAGAAATCAGAAGCCGATAAAAAAGTAAAATATTGCAAGAATACAACTTGTAAAATCGATAATTATAATAAGTAAAATCAGTGGAAATTATCAACTTTGACGTTTCGAACCTATTTCAACAAAAAATTTTCATGAACATCAAATGAAAGGCTGAGAGTAAAAACCGAACTAGTAAGTGACAGATGAATGTGAAACTCCATGTTTTCTGTCTCTACTAGTTCGGTTTTTACTCTCAGCCTGTCAAATTTAGGTTTGAGTATTTTTGTTTTAATGCAGGCTAGATTCGAAAAAATCAAATCTTGAAACACTGACGTGTTTCGACCGTCGTTTAAATAATCTCTAGAATTATTTTTAAATTATATACAAAAATACAAACTTAAAAAATAAAATCTCTAAACATAAGTTTATGATGTGAATGAAAAAATTTTCTAATGTACTGGCAAAACTGATACTACCATTGTGGAATTACAAGAAATCTTTAATGATTTCATGACGTAAAATCGCATTTGACAAAAAAAAAAATTCATTCAAGTATGCATACTGTTTAAAGCATAAAAATAAACTGAACAACCTTTTTTTATAATATATGTGAAGTAATAACGTTCTACAGTGATCATTGAATTTTCGATGAATGTGAACAATGTGAAATGTCGGATCGAAAATATGTTTCCATAAACATAAATTTCACGTTTGGAAATTTTTGTTTAAGACATTATGGTAAAAATATTTCCTTTAAAATGGTAAGTTGAGTATTATATAGCTGTGATCAGAAATTTTGGTTTTCAGGAATCGTTTTCCGAAAAATGATTTAAAAAAATACAGAAACACTATACAATAATACTATACAAAATTTATTATCATTTTTTTGTCTTTAATGGTTTTTTCCTTTTTATTCATTACCATGTCTATTAAAATTACGACGTTCACGTTACACACATTTTACATGAAGTATAACAGTAATCAAAAGGTTTCATTATTGTATAAATATTTATTAATAATATTTTTTTTACGTAACTAATTCAGTTGCAAATTTCTCCGTTACATTCTGGTATTATTATTCAAGTGTTGGTAGAAAATGATAGGTCTCCTAAACGGAGGGGCGCTCCCGACCCTGAAACCGATGCACGTCACTTAGGACCCCTCCGTTAAGTTAGTTTTGGAATTATTTTTAATTTTCAGATTTTTGATTCTAATTTCTCAAAATTAACAATTTGAATTGATCGTCGAAATTAGGCGAGATGGAGGATTATTAGATCTATTAAAACTTGACAAGTTTTTTGCGGTGTCTTAGACTTTTTAGTAGGTGCGATCGCTTTTGAACGCATCAATATCGAGATGCGTAACGTTCGCGTTTAAAAGTAAGTGGAGCGAAAGCATCGAATGGAAAATCCAATGATAAATCTGGTAACGTGTGTCGTGAAGCGATGAAACGGAGTTTTTTGTTTCAGTAGACGTGACACATGAAGTGGGTGATAATTGATAATTACTTGGTATACTAAAAAAATATGCGACGCTTCCCTTGATATCACTACTTTTGGATCTTACTTTTTTCTTTCATTTTCAGGCGTGGGAACCACACGCGATTACGACGGCGACCATTGCATTGGCAACGTCAGTTAGGAAGGAAGGGAGGAGGGGGCTATATATTAATGGAAAACCATATAGTCGAGCATATCTTTCGTAGAAATACAAAAATAAAGACAAAACACAACATTCGTGAATATTTTCTGAAATTTTAGAAATATTTATAACATTGTAGAGTATTTGATAATATTCAAGATTTTTGTTGTTTTTTTTCTTTAATGTTTAAAATTTTAAACTTAACACAAACTATTGAAAACTTTCTAAATTTTATTAGTTCCCTCGACCCATGAAGATTTTCCATAATTTTTTAATACATTCCAAGTTTTTCATACTTGAATGAAAATAAAATAATACTATATCCTGCATATATCGAAAAAATGTACCTTATAATAAATACTGAACACTATACTTTTTTCATCATTTTCATTGAAAAAAAAAAAAAAACTTGTAACTTTTGTAATTACGAGTAGTATGAACAACAATCAAACTTTTTTGTATTCACCTTAGATGTAAAGAATAATTTACACTGCTAAAATATCTTATCTAGTCTGATGAGTGATCTATTTTAAAAGTTGACGCTTTATTTTAACGCCACTGAGGTCGCAAATCGGAAAAATTGATCGCTGCTATTGATGTAATTTTGAAGAGTAGCTATTACGAGTGTTGCCTATTCATCAAATTGCAAAGTACCAGCAGTGTGCATAGGTCTTACAATGTATTGCACCAATCGCGTGCAATATCAAGCGATTTACGACGACGCATGGAAGGCCACAATAATACATATCGTGCCATTATTGCCCCGTGTTAGCAGAAACTTCTGTACGACGTAATAATCGCTTTTCTCCCATTAGATTACCGAAACGCTGTAAAAGAAATCTGTTTTTCGTGTAAATATTGACACAGATATGTATACTGAAGTAACGTGAGCAAGTGGTAGGGAGAGGTCGTTTTGGCGGCTCAAGCCCCTCCCGAAAGCCGGATAAAATTAATTAATATTTCATGTGAAAATGAAAAAAAATTGTAATAATAAATCGTAAAAACACAAATACTCATAAAATTGTACAGATACTAAAAAATTATGAGAAACCCCGAAAATATACAAGAATAAAAATTTAACCTCAGTAGTGATTTGAAAATCACGAAAATCAAATTCAATTATATTAAATATGTGCGTGAAAAATGATTTAACCTTGGAATCCTCAAGTTATAAAACGGTGAAAGAAATATATTTTATCTACCTCTGGCATAGAAAACGCGTTTCTATGCCAGCTCGAGATCTCTAAATGCGTTTTCTATGCCCACGGTACATAAAATACCGTTCGTAACAGGCACGGATGTGCTCATAGGCGAAACGGGGAAATTCGCACATGCGTGCCTGTTACGAAGTATACTATTTTTGGTGACCCCCCCTCCGAAAATTTCTTGTGCCTGCGCCTCCGAACATAAACGTATCGAGTATTAAATTGAGGGGCAACATTTGTTCGGTTGACAGCTGAGTAAACAGCGCTTGAAATCATCGATGGTTTTTTAATTATCAACGTTGAAAATTTGCACGTTAGCATGATTTGAAGTTGCACAGTGGCGTAACTATCGGTGTTCAATGTGTTCCAAGAACACACAGGCCCTCAAGATCTGGGGGCCCCCAAAGTTCCAGATTTCGAAAAATTTTGTATAAATGTCGTAAGGGGAGAAATGCCCCTTGTTCCCACCGAACACAAGATTTTTTGAAGTAGTTACGCCACTGAAGTTGCATGTTAGCATAATTTAAAATTATCCTAACATCAAGATTTTTTCCGTTAGTATCTGACATAACAGAGCGAGAATGAAAAAAAATAAACTTTTTCATTTTCGTTCAAGAGAGGTTTCAACCCCTGAAAGCCCAAATGTATACATACATCCCTGAGTAATTGAAATCGAAAGTTTGGCTTCTTTTTATCGCGACCCAATTCTGGAGAAAGAAATTAAAGGTTGCGACGCGCACACGTTTGAGATTGTTCCGCAGATTTCAAATCCTCTTGCGAAATTCAGCCAAGTACAAATAAACAGAATTGTTTGAATCCATCTTTTGTCATGAATTAAAGTTCAGTTGTAGGCAATTAATTATGCACCTGAGATCGATCGAGCGCATGAATAATCGTGTTTCTGTCGAAGCAAAGAATCTGTGGCAAAAGGTGTCGATTCGAGTGAATCAGCTTTTATCTTGAGAGCATTTGAGAAAAAAAAAGTAGCCATGTCTCAACGAAATTGCTCATGACACTGCACTTATCGTGGTCTAATCGATACTGTCAAGTTCGTGTTGTCGGAGATTGAAGCTGCGATTGTGTATTTTGCGGGTGTTTTTCTCATTAACAAATTCACATGCAGGGGAAGGTGGGGCAAGACGGCGATCATAACGCGTAACGAATTTCTCACGTATAAAAATCAGTTAAATTTGAACAACTGTTGTGCGAATCTTTTGTTTCAAGTTTGAACAATATCGCACCTATAACAAAATTAAAAGAAATTCACATTTAATTTTAGCGATAAGTTATGGAAATTTTTCTACAAGTTTCTCTAGTTTTCTCGAACAAATCAAAAACGATCCATTTAGTTAAAAAATTTGATATGAAAACTATATGTTATAATCTGACTTTACACCCAGTCCGTGTTGAAAAAAAGGAAAATCATCCATGCGTCCAACTAATGTCACAAAGTTTTTCTTTTGTATTTTCTCACCATTCTGCGAAAAAATGAACAACATTTAGAACGTTTTTACACTGAGATAATAGACAGTATAACTTTCCCGTTCTGCCCCCGGGGCATATTTTTGATCAACATTGAAGTAAACGGTGACAAATGGTGATACGTTCATGAATGACAGCTTGATTTGTTCGTAGTAAGGTTTACTTTAACATAGTATAACTCGTTTAGGCATAATATTTATCTTTCTAGTACTTACTTGCGAATAAAAATCCGATTGGTTACAACCGGCGCTTCAGAATGACGCACCTTGTCACAACTTGTTGGTGAACTGACAAACTCACAAGCAGTCAGTTGATGCAAAAATTACACTCGGGCACTTTACTGGCGCAGTTCGTGCCATCTCCGCTAAATGTCAATGCATAGCTTCTTAACCATTGCCAGCTCCCCATTCTGCCCCACCTTCCCCTACTCTTGATAAAAGAAAAAAAAAAAAACAATCAACAAAGGATAATAAACGTGTATTTTGATTACGTTTCTCATATGATATCGAATAAAATAAAAATTCAGCAAATTCTTCGAGGAAGCGAAATTGTACTAAGAAAGACGGTCATTTCCAAATTGCTCAATTGTTAAAAAAGTTATTATAGCCCGTTGACTTGTATTATCCCGAGTCAATGTGATCATATATTTGAGTAATGTGGTAAATTATTGATGTGCTGTAAGTCGCTTGTTCACTTTGACGTTGATGAATGGATGATTTGTGATGCTTTTGCTATCTGGGTTCTTTGCCAAGTTTTCGTTTCCATGACGTAAGTATAGAATCATTCATGTGTTATACTGCACGCTGTGTTTCCAAGTTTTGTGTTGCAGGATATCGATTTGTGCGTCGTGTGTATTGTCATCATAATTTTCATGAAAAGTACTCCAGAAAGTAGACTTGAACTCTCATCAAAAGAAATTAAAAGCTAATTAATCAAACTTTTTTATAGTAATGTTTCACTTTTTTCGAGTGAATTTTCACTCGTCTCTATGTCAAGTGCAAAGCCGCGTAAAAAAATTGAAAAAATTACAATAAGAAAGAACCAGTAAGACTAGAATTACCTAGACCCTTTTTTAATGGAACGGAAAGTTAAATCAAATTTCGAGATTCGGATCTGATATATCAGAAACATCTGGTTTCACCTCATGGGAAAAATATCGTCTTCGACTAGTTCCAGGAGGTTTTTTTCGCTCAATTGTTTCTACTTAATTCACGTTACAACCTTCAAGTTCATGTAATACCCTCACATTTTTTCATCCATTTTCACTCTAATAACCCTCGGAAAAGCTTCTCATGTGCTTCAGTCTATTTTTCCAGCAAAGAAAATTACTGCCACAAAATTACTGATAATTAATGCAAATACTCGTAAATTCTTCCAGCTCAAGATGTCGAAATGGACTCACAAATATACCAGGGGCTAGCAATTAGTACGAAGAAAAAACATCTCGGTGAAATAAAAACAGTACTGTCATGACAGCCATTAAACAATCGAGATTTTTGTTAACTATACGTATGATCAGTTGAGTGGCACGTATTTTGGCAATGAATGCCTTTGAATCAATCAAGATGCTAAAAAAATTTTTTTGTAAAGTTTGAAGCAACTTGTGCCACTAAGGGAATTGCCATTGCAGTTAACTGCTCTTTTAAATGGAAATTGCGTGTAATTTTTCATAAAATTTGCTCTAATATTCATAACTTGTGCAAAACTTATGATTTTTCCTTGAAACTTGGTAGAGTTTAAGTACATGATGAAACATTCAAAATCAAAATTTTCAGGATTTTTCCATCGCTGTTATCTGTATTTTACAAGCAATGAAAAGTACATTTTTAGCTTAATTTCATATATTTATTAATTTACTTCTTTTACATATTTTAACTTGTAAAAAACTCGTGGTGGACTTTTAAAATTCAGCAGAATTCGATTACATAATGTTCAGTTGAAAACAAAATTTTTTCCGATTTTTACATTGCTGTATTATATATATATATATATATATAGTTTACAAGCGCTCGAATAGTAGATGTTTGCCTCACATTCATTTTGTTTACTTATTTATTTATCTCGTTCACATACTCGTAAATTGCAAAATACTTAAAACAGACTTTTGAAATGTGGCAAAGTCTTAGTTTATTACGTTTAGTTGAAAGTAAAAAGTTTAGTGATTTTTCCATAACTATTAGTCGTACTTCAAAAGCACTTTAAAGCGCGTAATTTTCTTAGTTTTATCGAGAAGCTGGGAGAATATATTCAACTATCCCAGGTCCAGAACACTCTATTGTGTACTTTAAATACATAATGTAATATAGTATTACATAAAATGACGGAAATTTTGATTTTGGACTTTACGTTATGAACTCAAACTCTGCCAAATTTCAAAAGTCTACTATGAGTTTTTCAGAAGTAACGAATATGTAAAGGAAACAAATGAAGAACTAAATTAGGACAAAGGTGTCCACTCGATTGCTTGTAAAATATACGTAGATCAGAGTAATGTGAAAATCCAAAACAATTTGATTTTCAACTTAATATTGTGTACTTAAATTCTGAATGTGGAAAGTCTGTCATAAGTTTGGTACAAGTCAAGAACATAATCAAAATGAAATAAATTGAGAAATATATGGAATTAAGCCAAACACGGGCTGCTGTTACATTATGTACTTGAACTTGGCCAAGTTTCGAGCATAAATCATGAGTTTCGCCGGAGCTATGAATATTTGAGCAAAATGTATGGAAAATTACACGTGATTCCCATTTAAAACTTGAGTCGCTTTATAGCGCATGTTAATCATGTACGATTCGTTTCAAACTTTACAGAAAATTTTTGTTAGTATCTTGATTGACTGAAAGGCCCTGAATGAAAAAAATTCCAACAGTGCCAAAATAAGTGACACCCTAATCGTCAGTACAACCATACTCTCCTGCCAATTGTTGATTATGATGTGACCACATGTTTATTCATGTCTTGACGTTTTTTTAAAAAAATTGCGCAATTACGAATATGTTAGCATGAACTAAAATATAGTAGACACAAACATTGTAACGGATCGATTTCGCGAGTTTATGCCGTTTTGATTGTAATCGTCGAGAGAGGGGTAAGATTTTCTGTGTTGATTTCCCTAGATTCGACAATAAACCAACTTGCCTCGTGCAATTCAGATTCAATTTCTGTGTTTTCGATATAAGGGGGTCCTACCACGTAAACGCCGTTTTTCGAAGCTTTTTTTGGAATGCTACTGAAGGAAAAGTATTCAATATTTTTCAATGCGGCTTTTTTTCAATGTTTCATTGGTCCTCGAGGTACAAAATAAAGTAATAATCTCTCAAAAAAGTGGCACACTGTGGCCACAGCACCCTCGCAAAGTGAGGCCTTCTAAATAAAGGTGGGTTCGTAGTGCACACGATTTTGCAAAAACCATTTGTCGGAGACATAAATGAAAATTTTTTTTACAATCCGTAGACTTTCGACTATCCTACGGTAGCTATCCACATTATTGTCCTTTCACTTGTTGAAATGGCGGATCATTGAAAAAAAATCGTATTTTTCGGTTTTTTTGCAGAAGAAAACAATAACTTATCATTTGTTCATAACAATTGGGTGCTCAACTTGTACCGTGCGATAGCGACGTTTCCACGTATTTGAAAAAAAAAAATTTTCAAAATCCGTTCGCTGGTTCATTGGAAATCGCGCGCACCAGTTCGGCAAACGTGGTTCTGAGAAAAACGCGTTTATACCGTTTGCGCCGAAAAGGAAGTTTTCTGAAGACACATTTTGGGCTCGAAGAACACGATGCGAGAAGTTTGTGAATAATGAAACCGAAGTTTTCTGAAGCGAAAGTTTGTCCTCTTTCAGAATCTGTGCTCATTTTTCCGATACAATGTGACCCAACATTATTATTAACAATTACATGGCGAGCCGCGGGAACTCAGTGGAGAACGTGACAAAACTTGCCTCAAAACTTGTTCTTTCCCTTTGTAATTCGGCAAAATCCTTGTTGCATCTTTTTTTTTCGATAGCTAAACTTGAAAAAAAGTAAAAAAATAATAATTAGATTTTCTGAAAGTGTTGCATGGTAGGACCCCCATAGCCCGGTCTTTTCGTTTTGTATTTTCGGCCGTTTTACACAATTGTTGGTCCTATTATTGCTATCATTATATTGCTATCGGAACCGCTGTCGCAACGATTTCATTCGTTTCGTGCAGAAACCTAAATATTCAAGAACAAAAAAAATGAAACGAAAACCTTGCGCAACTTACACTCCATTCGCCGACGATTGGCGCAATTTGAAATTACAATTACGCGAGTGTAAAGTGCGCGGAGCGCGATTCAATTAGAAGGGTGAGTACCCTAAATGGAAGCATTTATGATGGACGGCGAGTTGTATAATGCCCGACCTTTGCACCTCGTTCACGGCGATTTTTTGTACCGCTCGCATGCAACCGCGTTCTCTTTCAAGAGCCTGCGTTGTACGCGAAAATTCGAGCGAAAGTAACATGCTCGATGAGCGTCAACGTTTGTGACATGTTGTCTTGAGGGGATATTCGCGAGTTTATCAGGGTTCGGATTACAGGGGTGCGAAAATAGAAAATCACGGCCACTTGGGCCATGGCCTTCGGGTCGTTGGGGGGTGGTTCCATTGATTCTCTGGTACTTACGGTGGTGGCCCGCCGGGGTTTTCAAGGGGCCGAAAGTTGTAGGCACGACGTAATGTAATATCGCTCGGCTTAAGATAAGCAAGAGCACTGAACGAGCACCACGCTGGCGATCCTGGCGATCTACTGGCGCGAATGCGCTTTTTTCCTCGCGATTGCGTGCTTGCGAGAACCGACAGTCGCCATCTCGTTACGGAAGCAGAAGGCCTTATCTCCGAGTACGCGAATGATAAATGCGTTTCGCAACTTTGGAACACACCTCCCGAGCAGGGTCCCCAACGCGTAGCACTATCGGCTTTCTCGTTTTTCTCTTTTGCCCGATTTGGTTATCTGGAAACGTCATTCCACGGGCTTATCGAAAGTGCGATTGTCGTGACCTTTCGACGGGTCGGGTGGGGCTGTACCATTTGGCTGTGCAGAACATTGACGAAATGGCAACTAGCTCCTTAAACCTCGAACAATGACGTGAATTTGATGGGTACTCTCTCAGGTCCAATCGGTGAAATTTTTACTAATTCGAGAGATCTATTATTGAATTACTCGAATTCCACAAGTTGGCTAAAAGATGGATGAATTCTCGAAAGAATTGGCGATTCGTAAGTTTATCTCGCGCTATTTCATAATATAAAGTAGAAGCTTGATCCTTCCCTATCGGGCAGATCGCAACACTCGCACAATACTCAAAGTCAGGCAATAGAGGAGTTGCCTCAAAATTGAAATGCTGATTTTTTTTTTCAAATTAAAGATTAGGCTTTATAAATAACTTCCGCGTTGAAAAAATGTGATTTCTGTAACGAGCGGGTTCCAACCCCTCGTCTTTCATTTTATTTTATTTCGTTTTACTTCATTTTATTTTCCATATTTTACCGATTATTAGGGAATCCCGGAATTCGCATCCTGTTCATGAATAGTAGCATTAAATTACAAGATATTATTGCAATCACGTTGACGACTCACCGAAACTGCGAGTTGATGGGCGATTTAGAACAAATTATCACCGGATGGAAACGAACGAAAAAGAGCCAAAATTACCCCTTCCACGATTTCTACTAGATTTATCGCAGTTCTGGGATGGTATATAAACCCGCGCATACTCGTAGTTTTTCGCATTTCAAAAGCCAACGCTCATAAAGCAACTAACGCTCCTAAAAGCAACAAACGCTCCTAAAAGCAACAAACGCTCCTAAAAGCAACAAACGCTCCTAAAAGCAACAAACGCTCCTAAAAGCAACAAACGCTCCTAAAAGCAACAAACGCTCCTAAAAGCAACAAACGCTCAAAAGGCAAACTTTACCAATTTGGAAATCGCTCTTTTCAGAGTCGAAAACCAAGTTGCAAAAATTAAAGTAAATATATATTTGTACCTTAATATTTATGGAAATACTTTGAAGTTGCTGTTCATATTCTAACTAGGAGGTGATTTATCACCCGCTATAGTTGACCAGAGCACCCTGGTTAGAACAAAAGGAACAATCAACTGATAATAATTTTCATTTTTCAATAACCTAACAGAATGATAAATCCAATTTCAAACCTTTTTGACTATATAAATTTGCCAAATTCAAATCTATTTCAAAATATTTAACAGATGAATTGTGTATCGGGATATCGACTTGAGACATGTTTTCTTTTGGAACGGTTGTAGTAAATGAATGACGTGACGAATGAATAATCGATTGACAACTGTCTTGATTTATGAACATTTTCCTCTCGTGCGAATCTTGCCATGAGCCTTTAAAATTTGGAAGCGTTAAAGTCATAATATGCGAAAAGAATATTGTCAGAGCTACAAGAATAATAACTTCGATTTACTGCAAATAATATACTGATCTTTTTAATAAACATTCTTATTAATAAACAAGCCTTTTAATTGAAAAATCCTTAAAACACCTTCCCGACTCCCTTCATAAGTCGGATCAAGGGTCACCGTAGGCCGTTGTCCACGGAGGGTCCTTTCCTACCGACGAGATCAAGGAATACGTTCCTAGGGTTCTAACCCTAACATTTATCTCTTTAAATTAAGAATAATTTACTTTCCGTTGATCTCGCTCGTCACATTTCTATGGTCCAATTTTTTATAAATAATTGTTAAAAGTCGCTAAAATGAGGTCCCGCTAAAACGCTACGTGATTGGTCGGCGCATCTGTGACGTAACTAATGTTTGTTTATTTTGGTCTCCCTATGCTACAACACGGGCCGCGCGCGAATTTTACGGGAAAATTCAAATAATCGGGAAAATGGGTTTGTTCGAAATACCTCAGATAATCTCCCGAACGTGAATTTAGCAACGATTTTCGCATACTTTGCGAAAAAAGAGTGTTTTAACGTCCCTGAATCCAGAGCTGTCAAAGTGCAAAGGTAAATAAACGTTGGATTGTACGTGGTTTTTACATTTTTCCGCTGTAATAGACGCGAAAAAAAATCAAATAGACAAATACAATGAAAAACAGTTTGAATTTAGTTTTTTTTTTTCAAAAAAAAACAATGCATTCCATTGCGCTTTTCTCACGCATGTGTATCTTAATAAATATAGGTACACATGAGAACAGCGCAATGAAATGCATTGTTTTTTTTTGAAAAAAAAAAACTAAATTCAAACTGTTTTTCATTGTATTTGTCTATTTGATTTTTTTTCGCGTCTATTACAGCGGAAAAATGTAAAAACCACGTACAATCCAACGTTTATTTACCTTTGCACTTTGACAGCTCTGGATTCAGGGACGTTAAAACACTCTTTTTTCGCAAAGTATGCGAAATCGTTGCTAAATTCACGTTCGGGAGATTATCTGAGGTATTTCGAACAAACCCATTTTCCCGATTATTTGAATTTTCCCGTAAAATTCGCGCGCGGCCCGTGTTGTAGCATAGGGAGACCAAAATAAACAAACATTAGTTACGTCACAGATGCGCCGACCAATCACGTAGCGTTTTAGCGGGACCTCATTTTAGCGACTTTTAACAATTATTTATAAAAAATTGGACCATAGAAATCACATTTTTTCAACGCAGAAGTTGTTTATAAAGCCTAATCTTTAATTTGAAGAAAAAAATCGGCAGTTTTATTTTGAGGCAACTTTCTCTATAGTCGGGAGTCAAGTCAGCAGAACTCATGGTTCTAGCAGACGAACCGATTCATGAGAAATCTATGTAACTGACAGTGTGATATCATTTTTGTGGATGAAAGGTTCTTTTTTGATATATGAACGTATTTTTCCAACTCGTAAATGTAGTTTTATATCATGAAATTAGTAAATACATGCGATTCTTCACGATTGTGATAATTTTGCATTGATACATCAAAATGATTCATTATTTACACCTTTTACAAAAGCAGGAATTTGAAAATTCATTTGTTCAAAATTTGTCATTTCAAACATTTTAAAAATTATCATTTTGTTCAACTTTTTACTTGCAACATTTACAGTAATTTTATGAGCATTTTTAAATAGGAAAATGTGAAAAAGGGTTGAATTTTAAAAGTTTCGATAAGGATAGAGTACGTGCAACGGATTGGAAAATAAAACACTTTCTTCTGTAGAACTGTTTTCTTCAACAAACATTGTCAATTTATTGTATTTCTCCAAAACTCCAGAATATTACAGATTCTAACTTTCCAACAAATTTTGCATTTACTTCAGCTCACCCAATTTTATACATTAACTTTGCAGTACCTCAAATCGAAAGTTTTTATTTGCGATTTTTCTACTCGTGTGTGCAAAAAACAATAATTAATTTACGTTTAGTTTACCGAATGACTAAAAAGTATTATCATTATCGTACTAAATCACAAAATGCGATGACTAAAAATTATCATTTTTCACTTTGACGATTCGGGACCTTGCAGACTTTTGGAAGTTTAAATAATTTGCATTTCGCAGTGTCGAAATCGAACAAAAATGATTTTCTTTGCAGTGTAACTAGCATTACTTTTACATTTTTTTATGCTTCTAGTGACTTACGTTGATTTACATTGTTTAATTCGTTGATGTTATTTTTTAACGAATGAAATTTTTCGATGCGATTTTACAACGGTGACTGACTCACTTGTACGTGAATATCATCATACAGCTGACTTTAGCTGACTTGCTTCTGACTATTGCTGAATCTTGTCTATTGCATGACTATTGCGACCTGCCCGATAGGGATAATACGACCAGAAATTTATAATTACAGTTGAACACAAAATAACGAGCTTGTTCCTTTGAAATCTTACAAATATACAACAAACTAAATCAATATTCATTTCTGATATTTTCTACAGTGATGATTGTAATTTTAGAACAATTTATCCCGGGCTAGCTCCAGGGATTCCAACAAAATGAAACTGATGTCGAATCTTTTTATTCGTCCTCCTGATTCTTCTATGATTAAAAAACAATTTCATTCTTTTCAATTTTAATAATTTATTTCTCACGAAAAAAATTACTCTACACATGCTTTTTTATTGACATTTGTACTAAGAAAAAGGTTTAGGTGAATTAAAAAATTGAAAGCATTTTATTTTTTATCTTCAGATATCTATTTATGTCGATGTGCTGAAATGATCTGCATTTTTATTGCAGATTTACTTTAGAAAAATTCGATTCCGTCTATTTTTTTACACTTTTCTTGTTTTTCCAAATATTTTAATATTATTATTGATCACACATGTAAAACAAATAAATATTTTTTTATATTAACCGAAAACTGCAGTGCTTAGATTTGAAACCACGGTCTAATCAATTCGACAAAATTATACAAAACAATAACATTAGATCGTGTAATGTTTACACGCATATTTTATTTCTTTCTCAGCTGTCAGCTGTCACTTTTATCGCTTGCGTTTTACATTGTAAATCAATATAAACCCACTTTGACTCACAAGTTTCATTCAATTTCAAATTTTCCTCGGATTAACGCGCACTTTGATAACATTGATATTTTACAAAACCTTTTTAATTCGAATTCAAATTCTGCTGTGCAGCCAAGTTAACTTTTTCATCAGCAAATCAAATCGCTAATAAAATATCAACAACTCTGAAGTGCTCAAACCGACATCAACTTTATTAGTATGGATTCTTGGAAAATTGTAATCATTTCAATATTTTGTGCTTTGCAGATTGCAATGCAGTTACAGCGTCTGGCATCATCGCTCTGAAAGATTGCCATAGTCTCGTGGATTTGCGTCTGAAGAATCTTGAAGTACAGCTCTTCTCACTATCAGACTTGGTGAAAGAAAATATCAAATGTCTTCAATTACTTCGCCTCTGCAACATACCTGAAGATTTTGCGATGAAAAGCATTACAAAAGAAATGAGAAAGTCAATGTTTATGCTTACTTACGACGACAAAAGACTCATTTGATCTTTTACGCCCAACTGGCAAATAGTTGCAGAATTCGTAATAAAAAATGAACGAAAAAGAATAAGGATATAATAATAAACGATGATCATTGATTACGAGGTGTGGCTATTAAATAACCCAACTTATCCTGCTGCCAATGTGTTGCACTCATGCGACGAAAAGTTTGAGTCTGATTTTGTCACGTGACACTTCCCCCACTCTGAGCTTACTGGACAAGCCAACAAGTCGCTTAGTTTGACCGTAGCAGTCGTATAAATCAGTCTACGCACCAGTACCGCGCCGGAAAAATGTTGTCTGTTCAGAAGGAGCGACGGGTGAATCTCAAGTTTCTTGTTAAACTCGGAAAATCGTTTACCGAAGCTTATGCGATGTTGAAAGAAGTGTACAGGAATGAATGCTTATCCCGCATACAAGTTTTTGAGTGGTTCAAACGGTTCAAACAGGGACGTGAAACGACCGAAGATGATCCTCGCCCCGGACGGCCCACAACATCAAAAACTGATGAAAACATTCAAAAAATCGGTGAAATCATCCGCAAAGATCGTCGTCTAAGCATTCGAGCATTTGCCGAAATCACAGGAATCTAAAAGGAATGTGTCCGCCAGATTTTGCATGATTCCTTCAACATGCGGAAAGTTTGCGCAAAAATGGTGCCGAAACTCCTCACTCACGCGCAAAAGGAATCACGAATGAACATTTGCGCTGACATTTTAAACAACATCGACATCGATCCAGACTTCTTGGACACAGTGGTCACTTGTGATGAATCGTGGTTTCTTACCTACGACCACGAAACAAAACGCCAATCCATGCATTGGAAGAGCCCGAACTCCCCAAGGACGAAAAAAGCCAAGATGAGCAAATCCAAATTCAAAGCAATGATGATTGTCTTTTTTGATATTCGAGGCATTGTTTACGTTCACTGGGTCCCTGAGGGTCAGACCATTAATCAGCATTATTACATCGAGGTTCTTATCGTCCTTCGAGAGCGTGTGAGAAAACGAAGACCCGATTTGTGGGAAAGCAAATCATGGAAGCTTCACCAAGACAATGCCCCAGCCCATTCTGCTTTGTCCGTGAAGGCGTTTTTCGCAAAATATGGCATCACTGTGTTGGACCACCCACCCTACTCACCCGACATTGCCCCCTATGACTTTTTTTTGTTTCCCAAAGTCAAGTCGGCGCTGAAGGGGACAAGATTTGAAAGTGTGGAAGCAGTTAAATCAAGAGCGACGGAGATTTTGAACCAGCTGACAGAAGTGGACTACCAGCACTGCTTCAACCAATAGAAGATTCGTATGGAGCGGTGTAGAAATTGCCAAGGGGAGTACATTGAAGGTGAAAAAAATTCTACTGTAGTTGGTTACGAATAAAAAAAGTTATAACAGCAGTTCGGTTATTTAATAGCCACACCTCGTATATGAGTATTGATTATTTCTAATCATTCGCCCACATGTTCAACTTTTTCAAAATTTCCTGATGACTGAGATTTTAGCGTAGAGATGATGACGTTGTTGGTTTAATCAGGTTAATATCGTTTAAGAAACATCGCATAAAATCCGATAATAAGAAAACAGAACTGTTAACCAGCATTTTACTTTTGCTAAAGTCATCTTTTTTTGTTCACAATGGACAAGTTTTGGAGCAAATATAGTGCCATTACGGCTTTTATGGGTTTGTTCACCCGTAATAGCTGACTTATTAAAACAATATTTTAAAGGAAAGTGTAATTGTATGCTCTTATTTTATTTGATATTATGATGGCTATTCCATAAGGGGTCGTGCACATAATACGTCACGCTCTTGAAGGAGGGGGGGTCTAAAATCTCTTAAAAACGCGTGACGTATTATGTGCACGGCCCTTAAACACAAATTTGATTTAATTCTTTTGAATTTTAATTCTTATCACGATTCATGCATGAATTAGAGAAACACGGAGTAATTAATTTTTTTGAATGATTATTATACGTTTTGAAATTACATTAAAATTTGGTTGTTTCAAACAGCTACGTCGTGTAAGTGGTGTTCCAATTTTTCGTCAAATCATTGAAAATCACGAGTAAAATTTATGTATTGAAATGATCGAATTCTGAATTCCACAATGGAAACCTTTCTATGAAAGCATGAAGAACGGCACTGCTAACCAATGTCGATTCCGAGGCGAGAGGCTCGAAGGTCAACTCAAAAATGCCCACAACTTGTACTTCTGTCGTTCTGCTTTATAATGCTACAAATGTGTGGTTTATAAATTGATGCGATCCTACTGTAAATCTTAGTGTAGGCTTCATATGTCGAAGATTCATGTTTCCGGGAATAAAAACTCCGAATTTTGTATCACAATGTTTCGAAATAAATGTATTTATAATAAAAATGTACATTTACAAAATTTACAAACGAATCACTATCGCATACATAGAAATTAACACCTTTTCGGGAAACGAAGATTTACCTATATGTTCAACTTTTTATTGAAACGCTGACAATGTCATTTTGGTTAAAAAAAAGAGGAACAATCCGCACACATTGGAATGAAAATTTACACGCTGGAAAACGCAATGACTGTTTTTCAGAACGTTATTTTCATGTTTGACCATGTTACGCGTAAAATACAAAATTTTTCACACAAAAGTAATTACCAGCTACTTTCTGCTATATCGAAAATCACAATTGAAATAGTGTATATTACGTAGCAGGTACGGATGTGCGAATTTGGCAAAACGGGGTAGTTACGGACCGAGCCGAAGGCGATGTTTGTATGCATAGGATGTGCTCATGAGCACATCCGTACTTGTTTACGTGAGATATTTTTCATCACGATGGCCGAAAGGTCACTTCAAAATGTCAGTTTCGAGGTTGGAGTGATGAAAATATCTTTTTAGCAGAAAAAACGTTTTTACAGTCAACATTCATGAACAATTAATACTGTCGACTTGAATCGACGAACCGAAACCAAGTTCTTGTAAACGTTGCGACGATCGTTTCGTTTTCCATTTTTGGATTCGACGAATCCCGTTACAAAAGTGCGCCAACATGTGACTGGGTGGACTGCGAATTTTCTTTTGCGCTTCAATGCGAGTGACACACGGACTGTCAAAATCCAGAAAACTTTTTCCAGCATAAACGAATATGTATTACTTCATCCCAATCCAAACTCTGCCATTCACCCCTTTCCATTCACTCTCCAGCCTAGGACTCGATTAGCTTTATGTGTACGAAACTCACGTAGCATGGGATATTCCTTAAAAGGATTCCACATCCCATAACAACGTTCAGCAATAATCTTCTGATTACAAATACGGACGACTCTTGTTCAATAACTGTAGAAAACATTCCTGAGTGACTTAATATTTCAACTTAATTTACGTCCTCCAAAAATATTTGATATTTACAATAAATACTCCAACTCAAAATTCACCTTAGAAACTGATTCCTCGTGGAACAAACCTGACATGTCTCATAGAATATTACGATGTGTATCATTTGTTTGCAAGTAAGGGCATAGCATAGAGTTTTTTCATAGACTTGTTATGCATGAGAAAATTCGAAAAAAAAAACCGAACCCCGGATCTCAGATAATTTTCAATTAGTTAAACCAAAATATTTCGCTAGTTTCGCGGGATATTGAACGTCAAAGATGGCCTTTGATGCTCTCACTAATTTCAATTTCAGCTGTACCCTTGTTTGCTCAGCTATTTTATAAATTGTTCCGTTTAACAGTGCATTTGAATAACTGCTGTTTTACACAAAGTTGGAAGACAGAGAAAAAAGTTCCAATAATGGGAGAATGAATGTTATTTCGTGATTAACTATACATGTGTCAAGAGTGCTATAGATATTGGAAGTGTGTATGAATGATGATCAACAATTCCTGTCGTACTATTCTAGTTTCATACATTGTTCATCATTCACATTTCAAATCAACACTACATCGTTTGGTTTTAAATATTAAACTTGACAAAATTTACAATATAGCATCAAGTCTTTAGAAATGCATCACCATGTTTCACCTACTCCATTTGAAAGGATTATTAAGAAATATTCAAAAAGCATTTACATTTTGAATTGAGTATATTTTTTGGGGTACAAAATATCCAAGGCCCAAAACATATAAACTTTCAAGTTTTCAAAGTAAAAAGCACCCACTGTATTATCAATATTATCCAATCGTACATTTTGTTTACTATTGTTTATGGCATATCAATTTGAACGTTGAAAGGTTTTTATTTATTTTATGTAATACATTTGCTTTTGATATTCTGGAAGTTTTGAAATTTCAAATGCTGATCAATTTAAAAGCTTCGTCCTCCGAAAATTTGTTATACATTCTTCGAAATATTTAAATTAATGCTTCTGGAAATTTACGAATGAAATGTGTAAGTAGAGTTTTTGTATCGAATGCAAAAATTATGTTCGTTGGACTTAATTGTTTAATCAAAATGACAGCTTCTTATAATTATATAATATAAATTTTTTCAGCAATGGCATGCCAATCATAAAATCAAAATAGGCAAATGTATAAATCCAACCCTTCAGACTACAATAAATTTCACGGTACCTTAAATTTTTTCATCTGACATACTTAACTTTGGCATTTATTATTGAAAAGTGAAAGATTACATTTGAAAATTGTTACATTTTCTAACAAGATCCTTATTAATTACGTTTTTTCTTTTCCTTTTTTTTTTTTTTTTTACAAATATATACAAACTTTGCCTACCATACAGTGTTTGTAGGAAATAATACCCTCAAACTAATATAATAAAAACCTCTAAGAAATCAACAGATTTAAATTTCAATAAAATTCGAAGCTTTTAACTCTAAGGATGTCTACAAGCAAACCATAAGCTTTTCTAGGTTTTTTCGTCCGAATGATGAGGTGTCCATCCTTTAAAAAATACGATCGTGAACTATAATTACTCACGTCGCTCGAAGTCTAGAAGGAATATTAATACTGAGCCAGCAATTATGGGTTTTTCCTCAATAAAATTCGAAAAGTGTGAAAAACGTTGCCATCGACAAAAATAACGTGGAATCAGATCGGAATATCATGAAAGGGAGCTTAAAATATGACGCAGGAATTGCGACCCGCGCAGCTGGTACGACCTGAGTCGGATATGCTGCCGGGTGAGCTGCCTGGCGTCAAACTCCCATTGTGGTTTGCTCCGACACACCTCAATTTTCTGTGGGAACTGAGACTTTTGCTCGAACCTATCAAACGATTACCGTTGTATCGGAGTTGCGACGTCGTCGTCATCGCGTAAGATTTCAGATGTGACTTGATGGACGTTGGTAGAGGGAGCTGCTCGATACTGTACACTGTAGTTCTTGCGACGATGGCTCGACATGCAAGTTCTTGCAGGCTTAGAACTGTAACATGGTAACCATTGAATTTTTTAAAAGTATTTTGAATCGTCAATTGTAAAAAATGGTCCGAAAACCAGTAATCAAGGATCAGAATTCAGACGCCAGTTTAAAAATATACAAAAAAAAAAAAAACAATTACCTTAAATTTTAAAACGTAATGGTTCCGAAGGGTGGATAGTTGAAAGAGGTTTCAGATGTTCAAACTACTTCCTGAATTTGAGTAAAATAAACTAATATTTTAGGTAGAAAAGAATAAACTAATTTTTTGTGTAGAAAAGTTATAATTACAAATTATTAAAGTATCAATAATGAAAAATGATGCACAACAAAAATTATAATTGAAAATAAAACATGTCAAATCATCAAAAACGTCCTTACTAAAATCTAGAGGACATAACATGCATCAATTAACTATTTATCAATCATTAATTCGATGTAAATTCTCAAAGAGAGCATCAAATTCTGAAATAAAAAACGTATATAGCAGACCCTATAGACATACTAGAAATCTATAAATATACTAGAAAATGCTACAAAACCTTATAAATACTAATAAAAAAAAAGATACAGGAAATTTTCGAAACACGAATATCTTATATGGATGTAATTTTTTAAGAAATCTATAAAATTACTAAAATCGAAATTTGAATTCTGGAGTATCGAATTATTTTATTCTATATAGCAATCTACAAAAATACTGTAAATCAATAAAAAACTAAAAAATCCATTAAAGTTTCAAAAATACTGGAAACTATTTAATACTCAAAATCTACATTGATATAATTTGTACAAAAATTCATATAACTTTAACCACTCAAGCATATAAATTCCGAAAAGTTACATGGAAAGCTGTAGAAATATCAAAAAATTGTTCAATTGCATAAATACTAAAAATATATAAAAATGAAGTATTTTAAATTTATATTAACGATACTGTTTTTTGAAAAATCAATTTAAATGGTGAAAATCGATGAAATTTTCATACTAAATACAGAAATTAAGTAATACTTCTAAAAATTATAAAAACCTATAAAATTATAGAAATCTATAGAAAAACCAAAGAAACGCTACAAAATTTTAACGAACGTAAAAATGTATGCCTCTGGGTTCTGAAAGTTGTATTTCTTTGGAATTCTGAAATTCGAAAAATTAAAAA
The DNA here is from genome assembly GCA_028476575.1 of Platygaster robiniae. NCBI lineage: Eukaryota > Metazoa > Arthropoda > Insecta > Hymenoptera > Platygastridae > Platygaster > Platygaster robiniae. Next base: position 31,982,140 of record CM052019.1, read on the forward strand.
ATAATACTGCTGTAACCAGAATGAAAAAAAAATCACAAAGGATAAAGATCCCGAAGCATATATACTTTGTCGAAAAACCCCTCCCTAAAATTTTTTCTTGTTAAGCCTCTGGGTTTTGAGATTCGAAATAAGAATCCAGTAGTCAGGAAATAAAAAAATTTTATTTCAAAACTTTCTTAAATCATTTTATCGAAAATTGATTGAGTCGTCACTGACCATATTACCAATTTCTCTTGAACTTGTTAAATGAATACGAAAATTAGTTTCGAAATACCTATATTTTCATAGCATAAATTTTAGCGTAATTTAGCGTAATTTATGCTATAGAATTTTACCGGACTTTTGCATCAACCGTAAAGCTACATTTATTAATTATAATAATCCTGAAATTATGTATATCATCTTATCTCTTTATTTCTTCATAAAATTAATAGACACACGGGATAACCCATAATTCCACAATAAGCAAATGCACATACGTAATTTTCTGCAAGAAACAAAAAAACAAAAAACAAAAAAAAAACGAAAAGCAAAAAACAGCTCCTCCCCTCAAAAGTAATACAAAAAAGAAACAATGCACTAAAAATGACCCACACACATAGGGATCTTATGATCCGTATTACTGAATGTTAACCATATGAATCGTATCACGTATGTGATTTTGTATTATTTTATATTATTTGAATACGTGAAAATAATCTAACGAATATGTAAAAGTTAGAGTAATCATTTTACTTAAAAATCTTTGCGATATAGTTTGCAATTCAAATTTACGTAGCTCTTCCGCGTTGCCGCATTCGCTCTCATTGGCGCAGCCAGACTGTAGTCGTACATTGCCAGTCACTCTTTTTTAAGGGTCTCTAGCGGTGCCCATCCCTACTAGTGATGGGCGATACTTACGAATGCATCGATATTTCGTATCGACAGAGAAGATTGTATCGATACAATAAAAAAATCGAATCAAAGTGTCGATACGTTGGATAGTAGGACGTGAGTAGGGATTCCCTACTCACCTTTATTGGACCGCCACAGCCTCTCCATGCCATTTCGATGGAGAGCCATTCTGGACAATTCAGAGAAGCTCTCCCTTATGTTGAAGTCGCACAAAGGCGAAACTTCGAAAAAAGCCATGTGATTTTTGGCTGCGTAAGTCTCGGCATCACGCTCCCCAACTTGTCGTTTGAAAGCCAAGTGTAGGCGATTCCCGACTAATACTTTTGGTACACCGGGAGCATGCTGAAAAAGTAATAGGAACTTTTAGATGCTGTCATTGGTTTTAGATAAAAAAAAATTTGATGAATTCATGAATATGAGAGGGAAAAGGAAAAATCCCAGTATCTTAGAAGCAATAACAAATTTAACTTTTCCTGCGAGTCACAAAAAACGAATGAAATAGGTGATAATCAATTAATGTTCCCAGGTCGCTAAAACTACAAAAAATTGGAGAAATACTACCTCTTCAACTTCCTTGAGCCATCTATCAATTCCATCGAAAGACCATTTATTGGTAATGTCATACACCAAAAGAATTCCTTGAGCTCCACGAGAGTAAGATCTAATAATCGTACAAAACCGGCCCTGCCCAGAGGTGTCCCACAATTGCAATTTAACTCTTTTGCCATCTAGTAAAATCGTCGTAGTTTTGTATGCTGGAACAAAAAAAAAAAAAGAAAACTCAGTTGAACTTGATGTAAAATTTAAAAAATCCGCTTTTGGAACGAAATTTCACTGTTTTTTTCTGCGTTTTTTTGATAAAAATATTCAAGTGAATCTCCAAAAAAAAATAAAACTTTGCTCTGTATTCTTTGAATGTCAATTTCCGTTGAATTAACTATTGATTTATATGTGTTTCATTATTCAGCATGAAAAAAAAAAAAAAAAAAAAAAAAAACTTTTTATGTATCAATAAATCCAGAAAATTGTATATGTCTATCATGTTTTCGTTCTTCTTCTGCTTGATGAACAATTTATATACATTTATTTTGCCCTCTACTTGTCAGCATCGAATTTTATAAATCTTAATAGGATTCAACAAAAAGGTACTAGAAATTTGTACTAAATTTAATAAGTGCTGGATAAAGCACAAAAATACAAAAAATCCATTAATGTACGAAATGTATGTAAATAATATCATAGTCAACTTATTCACGTAAAATCTAAAGAACCTAAAACTCTAGAGCATATTATTCGAAAAATTTATATGAAAATCTATATAAATATTAAAAAATAATGAGAATTTTGCAAATACTCTAAAAATATGAAAAAAATTGAAATGACACGACTCTTTTGAACACTAGAAATCTACGAAAAAACTGGGCTCTTAGAAAATTCGAAATACTGAGAATCTATAAAACTTTCAAGCTAAGAGTATGTATTTTTGAAATTTACATAGCAATTCATGAAAATAATAAAAATGTAGAAGAATATTAGAAAACACTAGGAAATTTTATGAATGCCAAAATAAATTAAAAAGACTGAAAATAGTTCGGATCCATAGAATACCAAACTAAAATATTTTTTTTTTTTTATAAAATGTGAAATTGAAAATACTCTGTGAACCTCTATATTCTCAAACATGCAAGCCTGAAAATCTACATAGGAATCCATTAAAATTTAAGTAAATCCAATAAAATTTATAGATATTGAAAAAATACGAAACAAATTGAAAGTTTGAGAAATCTGCAAAACAGTTTTTTCTGAAATTTAAATGAAATACTAAAAATTTATGAATTTTAGACTCTTAAGTTCTAAATACTCACGTCGAAATTCTCATAAATACTAAACATCTATGAACAATCTAGAAAACTTTACCAAACTTTATTAATGCTGAAAAACATGGAAATTACTGGAAATGTTTAAAATGAACAAAATACTGAAAATTCATGTAGATATGATTCTTTAAAATAACTACATGACCTCTAAATATCTATAAAACCTTAAACCACAAATTATTGATTTCTAAATAACGATATAAAAAATCATTAAAATGCCGGGAAACCCTTAAATTTGTAAAAATACTAAAAAAATGCGAAGATAGTTGAAGTACTGGAAATCCATCAAATGCAGAAGAGTCTATAACTTTTGAATTAAGAATCGTTAAATTCTTAGAAACTGACAGACAATCTAAAAAAAATGCTAGAAATATATAAAGAAACTAGAATATCTTTAAAAATGTAATAAACAGTAGTAAATACTATTAGAACTATGGAATACCACAAATGTATGCAGGTATAATTTTCTCAAAAATCTATGAAAATACTGTAAATATGTGAAACCTTAAATAGAAAAAAATTGATTTATGGATCAAATGAATATAGAAAATTCTTACTAACACGAGGGAATACTTTATACAGTATGCATACGTAACAAATAAATTAGAAATGAGATATTGTGATTTTATGCAAAAAGTTATATTTTTTAACAAGTAAAAGCTTGAGCTTGCAAGTCGATTTTGAAAATAATATGATGCAAGAGTAAATATTCATTTTGTTGAATTAAAATAAATACATATAACTCTGTTGACATGTGAATTTAGAAATTTAATCCAGCTACGCGAACAAACACTTTTTGAATTCAAATGTTCGACGAATGAAGATTTATTGTGTAATAATAAACATTTTAATAAAATGTGACAAAAACACTTTCTGTAAATACTAAAATAGCTGTATACACCTCATTTTTTTTCGTAATTTTCGTTGTTGACTACTGTACTTTTCAAAACACTAGATAAAAGAACTTGGACTTGAAATCCTGAGAATTTCAAATGTAGGAAAAAGTTCAAATTACGAGATTAAAAAAATGGGAAAAACTAGCTTGGAAAGTTTTCTTTTGATCCGAAAAATTTTAATATATAAAAATCGGAAGTTTCAATATCTTGACGCATTTCCAGAATAAAATAAAAAAGTTCTAAATGTATTAAAATGATGAAAATGAGAATTTTTTTTGCTTTAAATTTACAATATGAGATATTTCAAATGTAACAATATTATAAGGGGGGGGGGGGGGGGTTGCTTTTTTGCATCTGAATACGCATACTCGAAGTTAATTCAGATATTCCATTGAAGTTAATTATGGCAAAGAAAAAACACGGAATGTCAATGAGCGAAATTTCGCAACGATTAGAAAATATTTTGTAATGCGGTCGTAGTAAAAAAGGAAATTGTTTGGCCGCTTCTAATGAAGCGCTTTCGAAAAGCATTAACTTATAATTTTATCAGAGAGAAAACGCGGGATAATGAACTTTTAAGCCGAAACGATTATGGATTCACTAGTTAAAGGAAACACGAGTCGGGTTCTAGGCGAGCAATCATTCAATTTTACTTCTAAAATTCTGTATTGTAATTTTGTGGTTTCTTAAATTTTATAACATGTCTTACCTTTAAGAGCAAAAATGATAACGCTGGATGTTGAATTATTCAAATTGGGCAATCGATTCAGATACATTCGGTTAAAATTCATCCAAGATTTTTTAGATTTCACCAATGATTGAAAATTTCTCAAGTGGACCCCCCAAAAATGAAAGTCAACATACTGAGACAATAATGACATTTTTCGATAGTGTCTGTGACACAACGATACTCTATAAAAAATTTTTCCCCAAAATGGAAAACTACAAAAAATATATGTCATTGTTTTTTTAGAATTGCCTTTCACGAAAAATGTTTTATTACCAAAACATACTAATTCATGTTACGTGAAAAATATATTTTGCTATAAAAAATGTATTTCGTTATAAACAATTTTTTTGTCACTTCTGGAGCTTCGATTGAAGTCGAAAAAAAAAGAAAAACGATTGCAATACTCTCTTGTTTGAAGAAAAAGCTTAGTACCTCCTAATATTTTTCGAGATTCAGACATCATTAGTGAGCCATGCATGGCGCCAACGGGGACTGGCTTGCGTGCCGCCAGCTGATCACATGATTTTCTCGAGAAAATCATATTCAGTAGAAAATCACACAACAGTCATTATTATGCGTTGAAAAATACAACTCGCAAAACATTTGCATTATTTTTTCAACGTATTATTTGATTCACAAAACATACTGATTCATGTCCTGCGAAATAAATATTTTTTTATAAATAAACTATTTTTTTGTTACTTTTGGAGCTTCGATTTAAGTCGAACAAAAAAAAACTTTGTGATTATGGCCCAAAATGTTTTAAGATTTCTCTGTAAGGATAATTAAAAGTTTAAGCTAAATATAAATAATCTTGTGAAATTTTTGAATAATTTTTTAGCTAATTTCTGAAATATTTTCTCTTGCAAATTTTGGAATTTATGAAAAAATGAACCTTCGCCTTACGCCTCATAGCACACCTGACAATTTTTTCTACATTCCATAACTAGGTTTTAAAAAAAAGCTCTCTTAATCAAACCCAATATAACCAAATTCCAAACATTTCCAACGGAACTTTCTGTCCCAACATTTTGACAGCACGATAAAATTCGTGCGCACAACCGGTGGTAGCCAAAGAGAATGAAAACTCGTTACATGAAACTGGCTAAGAACAGTTCTTTGACATATTTCAACTTCTTTATTCGAGAGTTTCTGCGCCGAAGAGGATCATTAACAACTGTAATAACTGAATGGCGCTATATATCTTTGCAACTGGACGGCTCGAGCATCGCCCTAGTTACCCAATAAAATGAAATATTCTACACAACCCAAAGGCCTGTCTTACAATTAGAGCAAATGTTTGAATCATTGCAATTACAATCTCAAGAATAAATTCACACTGAGAGGGAATACTCAATTGCTGAGGGGAATAATATAGTACCTACATGCATTATCATACAAGCACTTTGTGACCTGTGTAACCGTTTTGGTGAAATCCTACTTATGTTCATTCAGTATAGAAGTGCAGGCAGAAAAAGTTTTCAGAAGCAGTTTTTTGAAAAAATAAATTTCTTCTGAGATTTGATAATTTTTAATTTTTGAAGATCAGGTTACGGGAGTACGATTTTTTAATTTTTTCAATTTCGGGATTTTAATTTTAACAACTTTTGGAGCCCAGAGTCGTAATTTTGATATATGTTTTATAATGTAATGGAAATCTATTTTTATGATTTAAAAGTAACATGTCCCTGAAGTTACAAAGGTTTGAGAAATTAACGAAAACGATAAAAAATCGGTTTTAAAACTCTGCCCAACAAAATAGTTACGTTCAATAATATTTGTTTAATCTCTATATTTATTTATTATTTCTATCATTAAAGAATATGGGAACAATTTTTTTTCATTTACACTGAAAAAAAGGATTAGTTAAATCCAATATAATATGGTAACTATTATTAAATCGCATACTCGGATATGATGAAATAAATGTTTAGTTGAATTAATATCTAATCAAGTTCAAGCACACTCCTGTATATTAACAGTTACTATATGCGTATTTGCTATGACTATCAAAGAAGTAATCGCCATCAAGTAAATACTATATTTATATAAACTCTTCGAAAAAGTATGGACAAAACTTGACATACATATTAATAATTACCATATTGCTATTTGCAAGAAAATTTCAAGTAACTTGGCTCAAGTTCAAAGTTGGTTGTTGGAAACCAAGATTTACTAAAAAAAAAAAAGAACTGACGCGTGTGTTTGTGTACATAACCCTAAGTGAATGTTTTTTTCTATTTCTCGGAATTCGTTCCTAATTCTGTCAAAAACATGAAAATTTTTTTCCGTCTTATCCGAGGCGCGCGATCGTGAGTACCCAATGATCATCCATCCACGTACAGGCGATAGTTACCGTCGCTTGACTTAGGAAATTCGATGGTCGGTCTCAAATGCAACAGCTTCATTGGACCCATTGACATTTATTTTGCTCAGGCCGAAAGATGTATAAAAATTTGAGTGACTCGAAAAGTGATTAAGCTTTTATTCCATAACATTGAAGATGCTGGAAAGGCCACACTCCACGAGGAGAAGTTCCATTATTTTGTTAAACAGTAAAAATTTATTTATAAACTGACACTCACAAACTTATCTGAGCTTGTTGATACTGTCGAAAATTTTCCACAACATTTGTCAAGTACATATCGGTATATTCACTGTTACCATATGAAACAGTTGTATATAAAAAACATTAGTATATTAATTGTTACTGTATAGAACAGTTGCATCAAATATAGATAGCTTATTTGCTATTATTTTTGAATTTGAAGCTAACATTGATTTCTTACGCCATTCAAGTTTAACACATATTTGATCTTAATGCACGTGAAGTTGGTTCAAATAACTTCAGTCAAATATATGGTATATTTGTCGCGAATACTGCAAAATCCAAAGAAATTAGTATGAAACACACGCTATCTTTGTAACTAAGATATCTGCGGCTTCCCTGAATAACAGACAGAGTCACTTCTGCCATAAGGCTCATTTTACATGATATTCTGACGAAATTTTAAACGTTACAGCATGTGTGACTTTGTCTGTTATGCCGAGAAGCCACAGATATATATTAATAGCTGATAAATATTTGAGAAAACGACGCAACTATACGCGTATACTTGTATTGAACCTACTGTTTTTTCAGTGTAACGTTCTCCTCGATAACCAAAAAAAAATTTTGAAAATTTATCAGTCTAAAATTTTTTTTCTTCAAAATAGCATATCAATAATCATAAACTGAAAGACTGTTTTGACTCAACTATTTTTCTCATAATAAATATGAGCAAAATAATATCAATATATGAAAAAATATTGAACTATTTTTATGGAAATAACGAAATTCCAAGAAAATAAAGCACCAACTGACCAAATTAATGGTACTTTAACATTAAGGGGGGAGGTCCCTTTAGAACCCGAAAAAATAGTGCTTTTTTGCGATTTATTTGTGGGATAATGATGACAGGATATTGAAAATCACTCGAATAAATATTGAAAGCAATGTTTGAAAGTACAAAAAAAGTATTACATTTGTAATTGTACTTAAAATAAAAATGTTATTAAGGCCGATGTCCGCGCGTGTCGCCGCAGACGTCCAAATTGGCGTGCGCGATCTCGGCTGCAATTTTCAAACGAAATCTTATAACCTGACATTTTCACGATTGAGAGGATTTTTTATAGTCGATGAACCAGCATCTTTGCGAAATTCGGATATCAACTATAAAAGTTAGGCTGTGGAAAAGAATTGCTGAAACATCACGACAAATTTTTGATTATTTGTGTATGAAAAGTGGTCTAAAAATGTTTTTTCGTAGATCCTGGTTCATATAGAGTAGTTTTTTATGCTCTTTCAAATGAATGCTGAATGAAGCAAATTGGTCTACTAGTTTTTTTAGTAATCTTGCACGCCAATTCGAAAAACATCGTTTTGAGAAAACGCCATTTGAAGTTGAAAAAAAGGAAACTTACTGAAATGCGATCGAAATCTGCTCTACCAGGTTCGCAGAGCATAGTTTTTAGCAGAAGTCATATTTATCACCCTAAATTCGAGAAAAGCGAAAAAATCGCTGACACTTAGCCCCTTAGCCAGTTGAACGCTGATCACTTTAAAGGGGCATATCTTTCACAATTTTGAAAATTGACTTTTGGGACTTTGACACAATATTCTAAGACGCTATACCTATTATGTGATAAAATTTAAAAAAACTCGATTTTTTAAGCGCCTGAAGGGGCCTCCCCACTTGAAGAATCGTAAAATTCAAACAACAAATTTTGGGAAATGGCGAATCATACTAAAATTTTTTTTATTCAACTAACTTGTTTTTATATGAAAATTAATAAAATGAAAAACTGATGGACTGTAGAAATGGTGAAGTTGAAAAGTTTTGAGTTTTGTACGGAAATCACGATAGCAAAAAAAATTTTTAAAAAAATGAAGTTTGGAATATGATAAAAAAAAATGGGTCAATTTCCCGTCCAGTTTTTTAATTATAAAGAAAAATTACCACATGACATTGAAAAATCAAATTCTAAGCTGATATTTAAAAATTTTTTAGCATGAAAACAACTGGATTTTGAGCGACAAGAAAAAATAAGTGTCTTATCGATTTCGATGGAGATGCTATAAAAAAGTTAGGCATGTGCCTGAAGTTCCAAACATTTAGAATTAAACGAAAAAAATAAGTTAATATAGGAGATAAAAAATTCTCTAGCTGCTTTTGAACAATAATTTTTGATTGTAACAAAAAAACAGGATGCTCCACAAAAAAACATTTGTCACACTTCCTATCATGGTAAAAAATAAAAAAATTGACATATTCTTCATTTTCGTTTAATTTTAAACGTTTGGGACTTCAGGTACATAAGTTATACACGAAAAAAAGGGAAAAACTGAATAACCTATACGATTTGAGATAAAATTATCTAATTCCCCACAAACCACTCCTAAAATTTTTAAAGCTTCTCGGAAAAACTACATGAAAGTCTGAAAATTGTTCATTAACGAGTAATAAAATTTTGACGAGGAATAAATATGGTATTAGTCATAAATATATTGAATTATATAGAACTAAAAAAAATATGAATAAATATATATATTCACACAGGAAAACGCAAGATTTGATAAATCCTATTTATGTAAGTAAATGTCGAAACCATAAACCCGAGAAATCTTCTCATCAAAATAACGCTTATCTACTTTCATATATTCATGCTCTAATTCATCGATATTGCAGTCAATTTTTTCGTAAATAACTGAATTCTCTCACATGTATGTAGTTTGTGTACGCTTCTCAGCAAGATAATTTTTTTAAGTTTATTATTCAAAAATAATCAGGATCATAGGTAGAGATGAGTTTTGGAGGTTCGAATCCCTTCCAAAATCCGAATAGCATTCATTAATGTTTCATATAAAATGAGAGTAAGTTACAATGATAAACAATAAAAGTGCAAATAATGAAAATTGATGCATAACAATAAGAACTGATAATAAAATAAATAAAAGTTATAAAAAATGTACTTGCTGAAATCTAGAGGACATAACATCTATTTGTATACAAATTCCTGAAGCCGAGCAAAATTTAAAATTCTCAATTTTACTGAGGGAGAAGACTCGTTTAGAGGATCAAAATAATGCATTTTTTGAAAATAATCTCAATCATTAGAATGCATATCTAAAAATAATCCTACAAAGTTTCAAATAAAAATTCGAAATATTTTCGAAGTAGCAGCATCTGACTCGCCACGCGTAGACTATAGGCAGATAAGTGCGCTCGGGATTATGCGGCGTTCTCTAGCCGGCTAGACTCTCAAATGAGGGTCGTAGAGCAGAACAAATGCTCAAAATAAGTATTTCGAGGAGACTGAAGGAATTGTATATTGACCGGGGATAGCTAGTTAGCCTCCACAATCAGTAATTTTAAAAAATGCCTGCTTTTTTTAAAAACATTTCAAGATGATTTTCTCAAAACAGTATTTTTCAAAACTGCGGACGTGATAAAAACAATATCTCTCGACAGATTTCTACGAACCAGGACTTTTTCGAAAGCTTATCAACTAGGCTTCTATTTCAACTAAAAAAAAAAAACTTCGTTTCGCATGCAAATTATAAATTTTCGCTACAAAAATTAAACCTTTATTTTAGAGACCCACAAGATTTCGAATTTTGAAAATTCAGAAGATATTTTTAGTTTAAATAGAAGGTATTTTCATGTAGATTAAGAATTTCTTTGGTTCATGTGTTTCACATCAAAATTACGACTGCTGTCACGCCCGCAGTGAAGGTCTTCCGGTAGCGCGGCGCTCTTCGCAACCTTGCTTTTGGACCATATCTCCCTATATGTGACGCGGTTTCTAGAAAGGGACCTAACGACCAAAACCTCGATTTTGAGATTTTTACGTGGGTCAATGGAGTAAATCATTATCTTTCATTTGCAGCCAGTCTCAAGTTCTACGATAAAAATTGAGCTCAGGATAAATTTTTTTCTGAATGTGTATTCCAATAATATTTTCGGTAAAATCTGGCTAAAGCATCGTTGTCTCACTCTACTTGCTACTACATTATTAGGTGCCCGTACCTAACGGTCCCTCGGGGACTGGTCCCTTTGTATTTTTGTCGGGTCGAATCATTAATGACATCTTCTAGTTCACGCCTTTTTCGTCGAAGAATGGCGCGAAGAAAATAGAAAAGGAAGGAACGAATACGCATCGATTTACCTGCTTCGAGACTGAAACTTTGAACGCGTTTTTCTCGAAACGCTGTTTTGGTTGTTAGGCCCCTTTCTAGAAACCGCGTCACATATAATAAAAAAAAGTTGATAGCCGCCACCGCCGCCCCTGCCATGTCAGCAACTCCACCATTAATTTCCATTGACTTCTAATAACTTCTATCAACTTCCAAATTTTCCCTATTCCTTCCATTAACCCCCATTACCTTTGATTAACTACCATTACTTACTATCAACTACTATTGACTTCCATTGACTGTCATTCTCTCCCATTACCTACCATGAACTTATTTTACCTCTCAATAATTCCTATTTCATCCCATTAATTCCCATGAACTTCTATTAACTTTGATCAACTTAAATTCAAAACTTTCGACTTGACTGTTTAACATTTGACGAATAGTTCGAATTTCTCCTTATAAATTTGCAAATTTTTCTTACTTCAAAAAATTGCATTATCTTCTAATAATTACCCTTAACTACTATAAACTTGCAAATATTTCCTATTTCTTCTACTATGCTATAAAAATTCGATTACAAAGAAGATATTTTATAAAAGATGACAAAATGGGATAATTTAAATGAGATAACAGTATAAGATAAGCGAGAAAAAATACAAACATAAGATAATGGAGATGAAACGCCCCAGATGAGATCATCAATGTTACATAATTTAGATAATATAATCGAGTTAAATTGATCTACATCTCTCTGTATTATAAAAAAACTTGGTCCCCCGCTGCCCCCGCCGCCATGTCAGCCTAAGCTCTTCAACCAAGCTGAGAAGCATACATCGGAAGTCGCACATTGTGAAACTTCTTATGTACAGCAGTGGAAGTACAGAACATTGGAAGTTTCACAATGTGAGACTTTTTATGTATGCTTCTCGGTTTAGTCGCGGAGCTTCGGCTGACATGACGGCGGGGCCAGCAGGGGATCAAGTTTTTTTATTATGTAAGAAAAAAACTTCTGGTCTCCCAGCTATCGTGTCAGCATGTCCTTTCTGGCTTCGCCTTGGCTAAGCCGAGAATCTAACATAAGAAGTTTCACTGAGAGAAACATCTCATGTCCAAAAGCGGTACTATGGCAGAACATCAGAAGTTCCACAATGTGCGGCTTCTTATGTATGCTTCTCGACTTAACCAAAGTGAAGCCGAGGAGTCTGCTGACACGGTAGCTGGAACGCCGTAGTCTTTTTCCTACATAATGAAAAAAATGTGCTCCTTCTGCTGCCGCCACTATATCAACCAATGATTCTCGGCTTCACATCGTCTTAGTTAAGAAGCACGCATAAGAAGTTTTACTATGTGTAAATTCTAACGTATTATTAAAAACTTAATCCCCCGCCACCGTGTCGGCCAATGCTCCTCGACTAAGCCGAGAAGCATCCATCAGAAATCGCACATTGTGAAACTCTTATGTTCTACCATGATACTACTTTTGGACATCAGAAATTTCTCAAAATAAAACTGCTTACATACGCTTCTCAGCTCATTTGAGGTGAAGCCAAAAAGCACATGCTGACAGGGTAGCTGAAAAGCCGGAAATCTTTTTCCAACATAATAAAAAAAACTTGATCCCTCTAACGCCGCCAACATATCAACTGATGATCCTCAGCTTAGTTAAAAAGCATACATAATAAGTTTTACTATGTGAAACTTCTTATGCCTTACCATAGTACTAATGTTGGACATGAAAAATTTCACTTTGTGAAACTTTTCATATATTCTTCTCGACTTAGCCGAGAATCATCGGTTGATATGGAGGTGGTGACAGGGGGATTAAGTTTTTTCATGATGTAGAAAAAAATTTTCCGCCTCCCCGCTTACCGTGTCAGCAGATACTCTGGCGCGACGCCTCAGCTATGCCTAGGTCCATTGGTTGACACGGCGACGGGAGTGGAGGTAGGGAAGGTCTTTCTGTATTATAAAAAAACCTAATACCTCCTCTGTTCCTGCGGCCAAGTCAACCGCTGCTTCTTGGCTAAGCCAAGAACCATACATATGAAATCTCACTTTCTGGAACTTTTTTTGCCCTACCATAGTACCTACCATTTTTAGACATAAGAAGTTTCAGTTTGTAGAATTTTTTATGTCTAAAACACAATCATGTTGAAATCTTTTATAAATGGCAAATACGCATAGCTTGCCAGTTACGGTTTCACTTCTATGGCGAGACATTAGAAATTTTATATACCTTTCACCACAAGAGATTTCAATCCATTGCTGATACAAAAGTTTCACTTTAGAGTGAGCCGTCAGAAGTTTTGCTTTATAGTAGGTTGCTGCTATTTATATTGAAAAAAGTAGTTTTTAATGTTCAACGATGAAATAAAAATTTCAGATCTTACGTGAAATTTCTAATGGTCTATTATGAAATTTGAATACACTATACAAATAAAGTGAAACTTCTAATGTCTTACCATTCCATGTATAGCAAACTAAGTACAGTCGACTCTGTATATAATAGAAAGTTTGGGTGGATTTTTTTCTGCAACACACGAATTCTTCAACTTGCAACAGATTATCGTGATGAGCGTGATGTCTGGTCGGGGCAGTCAAATTCTATAGAGGAAGTGAAAGTTTTGTAGGATGCGGCCATGGACTTGGCAGTGAAAAATATACTTCTAGAAAATTTGTCACTGCGGATTTGTTGCCCATTGTTGCCTGCGCCGACTTTGAAATGTAATTCTACGCTGTTCTACGCCAAGAAATCCATCAACCTCAGCTGACTACCCAGCATGGCCGAGTTTGACTCTCGTTTACCTGCGAGACCTTCCGTGAAAGCCGAGAAATTCTATTTTTCCCAATTCTAGTAAATACAGAGTCCACTTTATTCCTCATGCTCCAAAATCAAGTGAAATGTAATACCTGAAGTCGAACTTCCAATATTCCACCACAAAATAGAACTCCAGTTATCTTACAATAAATTTAAATCTAATGTTCAACTTTTTCCAGAATTTGATAAAATCGCATAATTTAAAAAAAATACGAAATTTTTAAAATATCTGAATTTGAAAAATAAAAAAAAAACACTCATTGTCCAAGAATGAAAAAAGGCCAGAAAACCATAAAATGCCACCAAATCTCAAAATTAAATTATTCCACGAAATTGAAAAATTTCCAAAAATTTTAAGTTTCCGGAAGGTTCAACAATGTCAAAAAGTCTCAAGAATGGCCAAATATAAAAAAATCATGAAATGTCACGAAATTTGCATGATGATATTATGTTACGCATAACAAAATGTATGAGAATTAAAAAATTATTTTCCTAATGACAGGCCACAATTTGCCTATTTTTGGCATTATATAGGCCATCAATTACCGGCTTGCAGTATCGCCTCAACAAAGGCCAACATAAGACAAATATTGGTTTTATGTTGGACCAATATCAACTCAGTATCTGTCGAATATTAGTTATCTATCAACTGTAAAATATAATATTTCCTGTTAATATTTCTACAAGTAGGTAAAAATACTGCCTATTAGACAATATTCCCGAATATCGGCCTAATACTGTCTAGTCTTATGAATGATTTATTCCTATTTACTTACTTAAAAGTTATAAATAACTGATACTATTGTATTTTGGAAAAATTTTGTTCTAACAAAAAACTATACCTTAATCAAATACTACATGGGGATTGGTAGAGGGATATTACTAGGCGAGGCCCCCTACCTAGTAATATAATAATTCAAAAGTGAAAAACATTTTTTTTGTGAATTTTTATCCTCTAGATTGTACCTGTAAGGTTACTTAATCAATTTTTGTAATATATCCATCTACACAGCAATTTTTATTTGTCCTGATTTAAGGTGTCCTAGACACGAGTCTCCCCCTTAACTTAAGAATAATAATAGTCCTGGCTTCAAAATAATAATTTTTTGAAAATGAAATTCTAATTTCAAATTCTTGGTCAAGATAATACAGAAAACGAAAATTTTAAAAATACTTTCAACCCAGTTAATTATAAGGAAAAATTAGAATCTACCAAGTTGCCAAAAATCTGAAAAACTTTAAAGCCTGTGCAACAAATTCTAGAAATCAATTAGCATGAAAATTCATAAAGTTAACGTAAAACCTTTCTAATCATACAAACTCTGAATAAATACTTCAAGTACAAGAATTCTATGAAGAAAACGTTTTTTAAAAAATCTTAACAAATACCTACAATCCGTAAAACTTGGAATTCTGGAGCACTAAATTTTTACAAAAAAAATTATAGGGGAGCATGGGGCATAACGGAGTAATTTTTATAGTTCAATTTTTTTTGCAAATAAAAAATGTGAATCCTGTGCTATTTTCATTTCAGGAATCTAAAGTACACTCGGCGCCCACAAAGTACTTGTCCACAAAGTACCACGGAACGAATTGGTCTCCGGGAGGTAAACAGCTTTTCGACAGATTTCGACTTCGTGACGAACAGTTTTGCATACGCAACGGGAAAAACCTTTTGTGCGTCTTCAAGGTTAATACGATCGCCAAACGTTGGCTCGGGAACTCGATTGTTCCTTAATCCCTAAACAAGCATTCACAAAGTACCACACAAGACCCGAACTGTGGTACTTTGTGGGCGCCGAGTGAAACTCATATTCTAATAAAAACAACTTTCGAAGTTGAAAAATCATGTGAGTAATCATGTTTTTTGACGATTTAGGAAAAAAAAATGTTTGCCCCGTCATGCCCCGAGCATGGGGCATGACGGGGTACCTGGTTCTCTTTGTTGAAAATTTTTTTTTTCATTGTTAATAACTGCACGAGAGGCGTTTATTATTCATCAGCAACACGCTCAGTTGTTGTTGGAAGGTATTTTCATTATTAAACAATTTAAAAAAATGACGTTTTATAAAAAATTTTAACAACAAAACCTTGAAACATTTTTGGATCTCTTTCGACTTTGTTTTGGAGTTTGAGTCTACAGATTTGTGATAAGTAAGCCGAAAATAAATATACTGACTTTTCAAAACAGATGAATGAAGAACAGCTTTCATCGTCAATTGCATTTGGAGTTTGCTTACTATACAGTAAATAGTACCCCGTTATGCCCCTGGAAATACTTTTTTTATTTACACTCGCCAAAAATTAGCTAATGCGTGGAATGAAAAACGCAAATATGCAACGTAAACCTGAAACAACATATTATAACTTTGATAAATATTACAACCTGCACTTGAAAAACCTCAAAAATTGTAATTCGGCCGTAAAACACAGCATGCCATGAAAAATATGCTGATTCAACTATTATGCCGGATTTACTTGCAAAATGTCGAATATGATGTACAACTATGTTCGTGTGAATTTGGACAGATGACACAACATTATAGAAGAAATATGAATTTCACCCCCTTACGCCCCGTGCTCCCCCCATGTATTTGGCGATCTAAATAAATACTAAAAATTTATATTATATGAATATTAGAAAACCCTAACAAAAACTTATAAATACTTAAAAAATACGATATTACAAGGAACTATAAAATTACTGAAAATCGATCGATGTTGCAATTCTTGAACCGAATTCGAGAAATCTAAATAGCAACCTGCAAAAATACAAGAAATAAAAAAAAAATAAAAAAATCCTCTAAATTTTTATAAATACTGAAAAAGTACGAGAAATACCATAAATCTTGTAATACTGGCAAGTCAAGTTTTTTCAAGTGGACTACCTCTAAAATCGACTTTAGAATTTTTCCTTTATTTTTGACGTTTTCATATAGATAATACTTCAGCAAGAAATTATTCTAATCATAAATGCATTAAAAACATCTTAGAAGGAAAATATATTCAAAATTTCACCCAGACGTCCACGCGTTGTTTGTGTCTCAAGTAAAAAAAAATAATTATATTGATGCATTGCGAAACAGCGCGAAGAAAGGAAGACCGACATTGCAGTGAATGTTTTTTGCGGGGAAGTGCCAAGGCCAATGAAAACACCTGCTCTCAATGTTCGACTCTACGAGAAGACAAAAGTTGCATGTTCAGAAAACCTTGGGAAACTAAATAAGTCTTCGTAAGCCTTTGAGGTCTTTTGATGATTTCTTTGTAAGCAAAAATGCCATCATGCTTTGCATATGTCTTAATTTGTTCATAAAAAAGGAGATAAGGAACAAATTATATGTTGAAGTGAGCGACAAAGTACGTTAAATATAGTTTTCATCTTTGTCTGGATACATTTTGACTTTCATTTTTCCTAATAACAGATCATTCTCCATTTAATTACAAATATTAAATTTCAAAAGCCGCATTACAAAACTCATTATTACTTTTACAGTAAATTGTTAAATATTTTATGAATTCATAGGAAAAATTTTTTCCGAGTTTATTGATCATGACGTGAAATTCGAAAACTTCAATATCTTTCAACTACAAAGCCAGTTAACTAAACCAGCGTTAAATCGGGTGTAATAATTTTTTATTGATGTTCGAATTTCGTTTGGTTACACTGAGAAAAGTTCACCACATTGGATACGGGGAAAAAATTTTTTTTTTTTTTTCATAACCTGACAGTACTGTTAATACAGTAATTACTATCGGCGTCCACC
Source organism: Platygaster robiniae (assembly GCA_028476575.1). Lineage (NCBI taxonomy): Eukaryota > Metazoa > Arthropoda > Insecta > Hymenoptera > Platygastridae > Platygaster > Platygaster robiniae. The sequence goes on from CM052019.1 coordinate 31,999,798, forward strand.
GTACTCATTGCGGAACTGTCAGTACTGAGTCAGGGGATAAAAAAAATTTTTTTTTCACCACAATCAATGCGGTGAACTTTTCTCAGTGTAAAAATAGTAAAACAACAAAACAAAAAAAAAGTTATAAGAAATAATAATAATAAAAAAAAAATGAAATGTTTTCTTCAGTTTTTCACAGTAGATAGATTATTTTGCGGAAATTGATCTTTTTGAAAACATTAAGAATAAAAATCTTTTTCGAGCATGCTCGATTAATAAAATTAATTGCAAGGGAGAGTCATTTCATGTTTCATGCCAAACAGTCTATTCGTAATATTTTTCAACAAAAACTCTAAAGTAAATTATAAATCCATAGAAAATTCTTCTCTCGATTTGCTAGTCATGCCTAAAATTTCAAATATCTTCAGTCGTTGATTTCAAATTCATTCAAGTAATTGCATATTTATCAATAAAGATTGTGACATACATAACAAACCCATGGAAAATTATTGATTGAGTTTGCTACAGGTATGAGCAATACAAAATCATATGGATATTGACCTTTTTTTTCTAATGTATCAGACTTTTTCTATGAATATATTCATCAAAAGATAATCGTTGTATAGATATTTTTAATGTTAAAAATAAATTGAGACAAAAATTTTCGTTTAGATTATTTTTTTTCACTCATTCAGCATTTAGGTGAGTGATTTCTCCCAAATTCTATTCCAAGTCAAATATTTTTCTTCACTAGTTGGCGATGAAAAGGTAGAATAACGACTCAACTAGTCAATGTTTTCTTTTGAAACAACGTTTCGACACCCAGCGTGTGCTGTCAAATTCTATTTCACTCTTCTTTTTGAAATTTTTCAACTCGTGCAATATATTGGTAACATACAGGGTGCGCCATTTCTTATGTCGGTATTGTAACATTGAATAACTTAAACATTTGACAACCGATTTACTTGACTTCACTTGTTTTGGAAACGTCAATTCAGTACAATTTCAACCATGTATCGCTTCACACCAAAAGAACGCGCTGAAATAGTTACTTTGTACATTGAAAATAGTCGTTCAGTTGTGTTAACTCAACGAGCATATCGTCGAAAATATCTTGGCAAACAGGCACCATCTGACAACACTATTCGTCGTTTGGTGTCGAATTTTTGTGACCACGGGACAGTGAAAGATCGCGAACAACCCGTTCATCAACGACCAAGACGTTCAAATGAACTGATTGAAGCTGTCAGAGAGAGCGTTGCCCAAAACCCAAAAGTTTCATATCGTCACCGCGCTCAGCATCTCGGCATCAGTGGAACCACTCTACGGCGCATTTTGAAAGATGATTTGCATTTGTTTCCGTACAAAATGCAATTAACACAAAGAATATTGCCTACAGATCATCCACGTCGCTTGGAATATGGACAAACAATCGCTCGAATAGTTGATACTGAACCTGATTTTTGGAAGCGAATTTTAATGACCGACGAGGCACATTTCAAACTTTCTGGAGGCGTTAATAAGCAAAATTGCCGCATTTGGGGAACGCAGAATCCACACGAGATCCATGAAACGCCATTGCATGACCAAAAAGTTACTGTTTGGGCCGGCGTTTGCGCCAAAACCATCATTGGTCCTTATTTTTTCAAAGAGAACCAAACGATCGATGGAAACCGATATCGGTGGATGTTGGCTCACTATGTCTGCCCACAAATGCGTGAAAAAGGTCTTGAAGATTACTGGTTTCAACAAGATGGTGCGACCTGCCACACTGCGAATCAAACAATCCAGTTTCTGCAACGAAAATTCCCTGGACGTCTGATGTCAAAAAGAGGCGACATTGAATGGCCACCCAGATCTCCAGATTTGACCCCTCCAGACTTCTTTTTGTGGGGTTATTTGAAAAGTAAAGTGTACGCCAGCAAGCCGCAGACCATTGAAGAGCTTAAGGAAAATATTCGTGCCGAAATCATTGCTATACCACCCGAGATGCTCGAAAAGGTAATGGAAAACGCCGCAAAAAGGGCATATTTTGCTGTGAACAATAAGGGCGGCCACTTGATTGATGTTGTGTTCAAAAACTAGTCTAAATAAATTGTAAAGGACCAAACTAAATAAAAATACCTCATTTACAGAAATCGGTTGTTTTTTTTTCAAGTTATTCAATGTTTACATGCCGACATAAGAAATGGCGCACCCTGTAGTACATATGTATATGTGACCTAATCTGTAGAAACCTACCTTAGGACCAAATCGACTCAGCCAATCCGTCTTCTCAAATGAACTAAAAAGTAAGCCCATTGATTTGGTCATTAGGTACGTTTCTACAGATAGGGTCACATATATGTATGTATTAGGGTTTCTCTTATGTTGGCAATGTTGAAATTTTTTCATTGCGGGCCTTCAAATCAATCAAAATACCAAAAAAAAATGTCTGTAAAGTTTGAAGAAAATCGTAATGATTAACCCGTGGCACAAAGGGACTCAAGTTTTAAACGGGAATTGTGTGTAATTTTTCATACATTTTGCTCAAATATTCATACCTCCTGCAAAACTGATAATTTATACTTGAAACTTGGCAGAGTTCAAGTACATGATGTAACATTAAAATCAAAATTTTTTTTCGGATTTTTCTATTCCTGTTATCTATATTTTACAAGCTATAAACAGTACATGTTTGCCTTTGTCTTTATATATTTCTTGATTTATTTCCTTTACACGTTTGTAACTTCTACAAAACTTATGACAGACTTTCCAAATTCAGCAGAATTTAGGTACATAAAGTTAAATAAACAACTAAATTTTTTTGGATTTCTTCATTGCTGTAATCTATATACAGGGTGTCCTAAAGTCTCATATACAGAAAAAAAAACCATGCATATATTATTCAATTCGAAGTCGAAAAGTCTTCCACCACTTTTTATAAGAATCAAAATTAAAAAAGTTATTTATTATTTATTCATTTAATCAAATCAACAGGCATAGCCCTTTTGTACAAAAAATAATATAACTTTCTTCAATAAAGATAATCAAATAGCCAGATGTATGCAAATAAATATAAAAAGTATATAATAAACCAACAAACTAAAATAAAGCAACAACAAAGTCATTATCATAGTCAGGTGCACTAACGACGAGACTTATCAACATGCTGCAAATCGCCTATGGACAAGCTATTATAAAGAAAATGTCTAAATCCTAGTAGAAAGTCATTGTATCCTGGCTAGTGATTTATTCGCCCCATAGTTCATTTTATGTTACTTATGAATACAGAACAATCTAGACGAGGTTGTTCTAAAATGCTTATCAGAAACATGGTACACTATATTCTGACATATTTACGGAGAATCCACCATGCCGTTAATGATCTTATACAAAAAAATAAAATCATTAATCTGCCTTCTAATGGCCAATGTCGATAAACCAAAAGTAGATTCAATTGGCGAACAATTGTGATTGGTAAAAGCCATTTGACTATTTGATAAGTAAGCCAATGGTCTAAGGAATTTGTGCTGTACCTTCTCAATACGCGACGCCATAACCTTATTATACACGTTCCAAATGACTATAGCATACTCAAGGATGGGCCTTACCAAGGATTTACACAATAAGATATCAATGTCCACACTCCTCAGTTCCGGTATAACTCTGTTATTAAGACCCAATCTTTGACATGCTTTGCTACAAACTGAAGGTATATGATCATTGAAGAAAAGAGAATATGTAAAAAAAACACCAAGATCCAATTGTGAATTATCACTGTGTAATGTAGCGTTACCTATAGTAACACATTGGTAAATAAGTCCCAAGGCAAATGGAGAACAAAAACAATTTTTTATTTTCAAAAATTGTTTTTATTCTTCAACATAAATTTCTTCGAGAGTGATACAGTCAGTCCAATGTCTTTCTAACATTTCAATACCTTTTTTGTAAAATGATTTGTCCTGAACTTTGAAGTACGCTTCATATTTGGCGATTACTTCTTAGTTAGAATGAAATTTTTACCCAGCGAGCCATTTTGTGAGTTTGGCAAACAGCCAATAATCGCTAGGGGCCAGATCTGGAGAATATGGTGGGTGCCTCAGCAGATTGAAGCCTAATTTGTACAATTTCACCTTCATTTTCAGTGACTCGTGACACGGTGCGCTGTCATGATGGAGCAGAATCTTCTTGCGTGCCAGGTGCTGCCATTTTTTTGTGACTTTGGTTTTCAATCGCTCCAACAAAGCAATGTAATATTCACGGTTTGGTCTTGTAGGCTTTCTTGATGTTTTCCGAGCGAGCTTGGATTCGGCAAACCAACGTTCCATGATTTTTGTCAACCCGACAGAGTCCGGGTAATACTTATCAAGCTCTTTTTTAGTTTGCACAGTATTTTTTTTTCCATTAAAAAAGAATGATAAATCAAGACATGAAACTGCTTTGTAATCAATGTTGATGTGACTACCAAGAATACGGTCACTGAGAGCAGTATAACTTATCAACTAGTGGATGGATTTTTATGAAATTTTTGTTCTTTGTCATCTAAGAGATGGTGCGCGGAGGTAAGAAGAATGAAAACCATCTGACAAAAAGCCTTGAGACTTATTGACCGATGTGTTATGAGGGAACACTATGTGTCTACGACACCGAGAAAAACGTATAATTTTTCATTCAGATAGATTCAATTGCCATGTATAAAAACAAACCAATCATATAATCTATTTATCTCAATTTTTTGCATTCCCAATTGATGGAATTTTCGCAAATATCTCATTCAAGTTGTAAACAATGAATGAGTTCTCTCGACAAGTGGGGACAGACTTCACGAACCAAACTTTTCCTAAATTTTCTTAATATTTTTTTGAGTCGAAAAGTCCTTTGCCGTTTTTCACAAAATTCCAAATCAAAAAATTTACTTTGGGTACAAGTTTTAGATGGTCAGATTTCTTAGATTTTATGCTTGCATACCTTTTTTGATTTCAAGTTTTGAGAAAAGTGGCCAAGGACTTTTTGACTCAGAAAAATATGAAGAAAACTTGGGAAAAGTTTGACCTGTGAAGTTGAGAAAACGCATTTATTGTTCAAATTTTAGACCTGAATAACTTTCTTAGTTTTGAGTTTCATAAAAAGCGGTAAAGGCCTTTTCGACTTGAAATTGAACAAGGAATCCATTTTTTTTTCTATCATGGACTTTGGCACACCCTGTACATTGGTGGTAAACCAAACTCAAAAACCGAGTATCCTCTTAAATAAGTTTAAATAAGTTTCTCATCGAAATAACGATAAAGATTTCCAGTATTTTCGGGGAAAAACGCGGCAATGATCGATTGCGTTGAATTGGTCCATTTTTCACGTGCGTCACGTTCTCTACAGTGAAAATAAAAACAAACACATAAAAATTACCACTGCCACTGCAAAAAGGGGACTCGGAGGCGCCGTCCTCCAGGCCGCTGAGAATTTCCTGTTTCCCGACGTCGCTGTCCCCGACCAGCAGGAATTTCAGCAGGTAGTCGTATTGCTTTTCCTGCCGAGTTTTCGCGGCACCGCCGCTTTCCTCAGCTGCCATAATAGTCGCCCTGACTCGGGTACCTTACGCATGCTTGGAGGAGGCGAACTCTCGAGCGAGTCCGTTTCCTCGGCTACGCACCCGGGGACCTAGCCCGGATATTGCAAGGAATATATACACGGCTATGTATTGTCTTTCACTAGTGTCCGCAAGTACGACGAATATTTACTATCGCGGTTTCACTGCTGCCGAAGCTGCGAAATCCGCTACATTACTTTCGTGATTCGTCGAGTCGACGACGTCGACTCGCGTCGAGCACGCGCGGAAGTGGAAGACGAAAAATGTGATACGAGAAAAAAAATTGTACCGAGAGGACGTAAACGATCACTGTGGCAAGGGCGACGAATCACAAAGTCCGGCAGGACTTTGCCGTCGCTTTTTAAAAATAAACATTGAAAATTACTGAAAATTACGAAAATATGTAGAAACTGGTAGAAACAATTGACATGAATTGACAGATTCGCTTATTTCGCCAGCATTCACTCATTCACGTTGGGAGAGAACAGCAGAGATGAGCAGAGAACAGTGCAGAACAGTGTTTAAAAATGTCTAATAATGCTAAAAATGAAACCAATCAGAATCCTTACATTTGCTGATAAAGTAATACTCGACCAATCAATCGAGGAGAAAGAGACGCGAAGCACCACCGTGTTTGTTTAGCTTTGATATTACTGTCAGGCCCGGCCTTAGGCGAAATAGCGCCTGGTACGAGTATATAGAAAGCGCCCTTTCACCCTAGTAATTTTGATCCTTATAAAAACATAAGAAAATGGAATTTCTTATACAATGCACCTTATAAAAGCCTTATAAGAATTGATCGAAAAAATGTTGTAAGATTTTTTTCTTATAAAATTTTTATCAAATACACTCTCATAAGAAATTTCAGTTTCTTTTATAAGCCCTACCGGGTCGGGTGAAACGGTTTCACGAGGTTTCGTTGCGTTTCAGGAGGTTTCACAAAGTATCATGTAAGTTTCGTTTTGCCAAAATACAATTGAAATGTTCTTGATAGTGTTAGGAGTAAGGCAAATTGTATCAATAATCTCTATATTGAAAAATTATGTTAATTTTGCTCGCTATTTTTCCGGTTGTAGTAGTTTTGTATATAATTCATGAATTGCATAATATTTACAAGATTTCATCAATTTACTGTAGTTGATGAAACGTATTTTTTATCGATTTACCTTGGTATACCATTAGTCATGCTTTTTAGAATCTATAAATAAGTATTATATTATTTTATGTCATCAATGTGAAAACATGAAACCTCCTGAAACCTCGTGAAACGCTATAAAACTCAGTGAAACCTCATGAAACGGTTTCACGAGGTTTCACCCGACCCAGTAGGGAGATTTTTAGAAGGTCGCCTTATAAGAAATCGAATTTCTCGTAAGGTTTTTATAGGGCGCACCTTACTAGAAATTGAATTCTTATAAGGTTTTTATAAGGTTCAAAATTACTAGGGCACGCATATAGATTTTTTGTGCAAAAATCATCAATCATCTATAAGAGTCGCAAAAAACTTGTTAATCATTCCAAATTTAGTTTATTGTCAGTATAATTTTTTACTCCAAATCAACACACGATTTTTCTAGAGAAAAATTAGTTCACTGAAGTATTTTGGAAAACTAAATTTATATTTGAATACAATATAAAATTATGTGTGCTTTACTGAGTAAAATAAACTTTGCATGCTAGATGCTCTGCGAATAGCTGGATTAAATTGGAGAAATATAGCTGACTTCCTTCTGCGTTTTACGGTAGTACTTACCTCAGAAAGGAATGAAATTAGTCGTTAGAAATCAACTGAAGTTGTCGCTATCGCCCGAATACCTTATTTTTAACCCGTTAAAATAAATATTTATCTCAAATCTTCAATTTATTTTCAAGCTCTCATTTGACTTATAAGAAAAAATTCCTAAACTGGATAAAATTCCCCAAAATTCAACCTGATGTCGTCTAAGTTATGATTGCAGATTCGATCGTTGCTAATAAAAATTTCTTACATCGCACATATGCGTTTAGAAATCGCAATAACATAAACGAAGAAATATTTTTTCATGTAAAATATTTATTCAATATCGCACATACGTGTTTACAAAAAGTTATTACCAGAACAGCCTTTTTTAACATCGTGCAACAAGCCTCTTCGAAATAGTGAAGAATCTTGATGCTAGTTTAATTTGACGAATTTCAACTTGAATCAAATTATAAACTCGCAGGATCATCGGATCATGGATGTCAACTTTAATGTCGAGCTGAATAGAATTTTTCAACAAAAAAGCATGAATGAATAAACGAAAAGAAAATTAGAGAACAGCGTGCATTTTGTGATCTTTTTATCTCTAGGAGCTATCAAAACCGACTGAATACAGCCTTTTTTTCAAAGGAAAAACGATTAACAACCGGTTTTTATGATTTTTAGATTCTTTAGAGAGCGATTTTATAGCAATAAAATTTATTTTCAAGAATGTTTACTTCAGACGATTAAAGGAATTTAAAAAAATAAAGTTTTGTAGGAAATTTATATATAAGCCTGTGGCTTCCAGCCATAACCGAGAAGGTCACACATGCCATGACGTTCAAAATTTCATCAGAATATCATGTAAACTGAGCCTTATGGCACAAGTGACTTTCTTGATCATGGCCGGAAGCCACAGAAGTATTTCGAGAAAACCTGAATTGTATGAAAGTAGATATAGCTTGTTTTTCTTAGTCTTTTACTATTTTTTTATTTATTTATTATCCTCGTGAGTAACGAATTTGTCAGGAAATTTAAAGAATCAATCCGCTTTTTTGAGGAGTCTTTTTGAAGACAACATTTTCGGCAATTTTGATAGCAGGACAGTATATTCAATCAATTCCGTATGATTTCCGAAAATTCAATTTAAATTATCAAAGTTGAAATAACATAAATCGTAATGATATTTTGATTGCTATAGTTTTTTTCTGCTAGAAATCAAAATTTATTGTAATCAACCGGAGCTTATAAATTTTATTACTTAATAATATGAAATAAATTATTTACTGATATCATTCAGAATGTTTCATTTTGGAAAACTTTCAAATCTCGAATTTATCGAAGAATTCTCAAAATTCTCAAGAATTGGTTAACAAATTTCGCATAAATCTAAAGTTCCGATCCTAAATAGTTTTGCGACTCCTGAAATTTCGAAATTACAATAATTTACTCTTTACTTCACATAACTCACAAAGTTTTCGCCAAATTCTACCAGACTGACTTCAGTTTTCATGAAAACTCAGAACGTTGCTCAAGAGAAATAAAATAAATTCCTCCGAAATATTAATTGTACAACAAAGCATAGAAAACCATTTTCCACTCAAGGACACGCTCAACAAATCCTCACATTTGAAATCATTGCTCGAAACCAAAATACAAACTCACAAATCTCTATCCTCATGATCCAAAATAGGCTTGTCAATTTTGTGATTTTTCGACACCGGGCAATTGATCTTATTACCTGGCAGGATCATCAAACACACCTTACGTTGGAAATCTTTCGGCATGTACTCCAGGCAAAAAACGTAAAATTCTCTGGGTGTACTCACGATGCCTTTTCTCGCGAAAGACTTCATGATAGCTATTCTAATGTCCCTGAAATCCTCGTATTTCGTTTTTCTCTCGATCAAGTCAACTGCCTCCGCGAAAGCAACCATTAGTTTTTCCGCTTTCGATCGAGTTTCCAGTCCGTACTTGGGTTCCATTTTCTTGATGAACAGATCGTAAAGCTTTTGGGTGCACCAGTACTTTGGATGCTTCAACTTCCTAGGTTTGTAAATTTTATCATTAACCTTGAGCGCAGCAGGCGTGTTTTTCTCTTTTTCAAGTTTTTTCCTCTTTCTTTCCTCCTGGAGCAGTAATTTTTCTTGTCGCTTTTTTTTAACTTCCACCGCTGCTTTTTTACCCCTCTCGTACGCCAGTAACGTCTTCGTCCACTGCAACGTCAGTCGGGTTCTCTCTTCGATCGAAGTCGTAGCCATGCATGCGTCCAGCCACTTTTTTCTTTTCACCTCTATGTCGGGCGCCCCGCCTGGGCTTTGAATTTCCGAAGTTTGTGAGCGGGCCTGTAACAAATTACACAGAAATGGAATATTAAAATGCTTTGTATTGCGTTAATTCGTTGAGAAAAAAAAATGCTTCATCGCAACCGGAAATGATAAAAGATGAAGTTCTCTTGTGATTCATTTTTTATTTGCGCTCGTGCTTTTGGTTGCAGTCAGTTAACATTATCGAGAGTAATTCAGAGTCGAAATGTTTTTCATGTTCTAGGAAGTAGATCTTTAGAAAAAATAAATTAAATTAAGTTTAAAATTGAAATGCATTTCGAAATTTTCAAATTCAATTTTGATCAAGCAGAGTACGCAACTTAATATCTACGTATTTTTGAAGGTTGAATTACACTGGGCTCTCCCGAACATGACGAAAACAAATCCTGAAAATCTCTCGAACATCACGGGAACGGAGTGGGGGCTTCTCTCTGGAATCGAGCGGCGCGCGTGCGCAGTATACATATTTCATGCGCCGGCGCAAATTCATGCATACGCATGTATGTCATGTAAACATAACCAATCAGATTCCTCGCTACTTTTCGGTAGGAATTTCATGATGGTCGGGAGATGCGATGTTCGGGGGAGTGATGTTTGAGAGAGCCCATTTGTAGAAACCTACCTAAGGACCAATACATCTTTTTGAGAAAAACACGTGTAAAGTTTCTTGACTCAGCGTAAATAATGGAGCGACCCTACGCTTTTCACTTTTTTACCTTGATTCAACAGAGGCGATGATCTAAGTATGGGTCGCAATCGAAAGAGCATACTTCAGTCTGTAATTACATGTGAAAATCTCGAAGTACATATTTTGGTCATGAGGTTCATAATCCAAGTTGAGATGAACAAAATATATGAAAATAAAGACCCAACAAAAAAACTACTGTCAAGGTCAACTGAGAGTTTATAAAAACAACTTGCTTGCGCCCGAGAATACTTGAGTAGACTTGTTCTACTTTCGTAGGCGTTAAACGGCGAAAACTTGAACTACCAAAACGAAACCGAGTATCGAAACGCAGCCCTTTTTCACTAATACATTCTCATTTCACTGTGTATGTAGTAGTACAAAATGACTGCGTCTCTTGCCGGCAAATCAGAACAGGGCGTGTTTGTCACTTCCTTCTTTTAGGCTCTCTACAACGACCGGCCGGGTTGCCGGTCGTTTTTCCGAATTAACTATTCCGAAAGACCATTTTTCCACTTGCCAATTTTCCCAAAAAATTTTTCCGTGTTTCAATTTCCGAAAACCACGTTTTTCGAAGATTTTTTTGCATTGAAAGTCTCTCCGGAATACCTCTATATGTGACCTGTCTCGAAGAAAGGTACGTTAGGGAGAAATGTTTCAAGTCTCTTATCGACATTATCGTTTTCAAGTAAAAGAGAAAGTCAACCTAACGCATTTCTCCCTAACGTACCTTTCTTTGCGACAGGTCACATATGTACTGTCTTTCCCATTAATGCCTTCGCTTTTTCGAACGCAAATCCATGTTTTCGAATGCGATTAATGAGAAAGACTGTACAAAAAATAAAAATCAGGATATCGGATCCAATCCGATAAGGAATTCTTCAGTATAAATTGCTGTCGAAATCATACTACTTTATAATGACGGCGATAAAACTAATGGTTTCTCATTAAGTTTCACTTATTTCACTAATGCAAGCTACTATCTTTTGATAATATTTCGGGGTATCCCGGGAGGAATCACGTCTTAATTATGATAAATAGAAGGAATTGAACAGTTGAACCAAATTTTTCATAAATGAACTAAAATTTAAAAATGAAAAAAAAAAAAAAAAAAAAAAAAAAGAACAATTACTCATAAAGTAACACCATTCGAGCGTTACATTAACAATGAAATTTGAGAATTCCAGTTTCTTGTATGATAAATAAAATCTCGGGATATCCTCGAATCTTAAGAAAATATGTTTCGACAGTACAATATGTTTTACTTATCTTAGGTTGCTTCGTTCTATAATAATATGTGACCGCCGAGTAATAACTTTTATTGACAATTTGTTAACGATAGGACATTTGGACGTAAATTATTAGCAAACTGTCAATAAGATATCGTATTGTCAGTTTTGCTAATTGCATTTTTCGTTTGGTCAAAAAAGTCAATTTCTAATTTTGACAATAATTTACTGTTTCTCGATTATTCTCGTTTCAAGATACGTTTTCATGATGGAGATGAAGTTGAGCTTGAAAATTTGTCGATGCTTAATATTTTCGTTGTTTAATAGTGTTGCTACCGTTACATATTGATTGAAAGATGTAACAAATGAATAAGTATTAAAACTTGAGATTGAATATGTATTCATATTGTACCTTTCTTTTACGAAAATTACATAATTTTTCGATGGAAGCAATGGTAATAATGAAAAAAAATACAAATATTATTATAGTTTTGTAGAATTATGTCTGAAAAAATTGTTTGAATTAATATCTAATATGTTACTCGAATCAGTCAGAATGAACTACAAATATGTCATATACTTTGCCAATTTTCATTTGAAAACTGCGATCTTGAGTTCTTATTTTCAAAATCTACATTTAAAAGTGGAAATCGTCACGATGACAATACGTTTTCAATTTTTATTCAACGCCTGACATAAGAATACATCTGCCTGTTACAAAGATATGTATTCGTATTGGAACGAAATCATATTGTCTTGTAGGTATCATATTGTCCTGGTAGGTATCTGATATCGTTCCTTGTAGCATCTGCCCAAGTTTCTAGGGCAATTAAAAAGTATTGTCCCTTGCAGTATCTTATCATCACCAAAACAATTCAACTCACAGTGTATAAAATATAAATTTACTTGTGTATCCGGGAGACTGGATTTTTTCTTTATCCCTCTTTGTGACGCACTAAGAACTGTGTTCTCGGAAACGTTGATCGAAGCTGATCTTTCTCTCAAATTCTCGACATCTTCGGGCTGAACGGGATTATTCGCACCAGAATTTGAGAATTGGCGCGACAGACGTCTTGATCGACTGTGATCATTTGTACTTTTGTTGGATTCCTCGCCCACTGCAATTGGAGTTAGAACATTTATTTTATAGCGTTGCAACATTCTCTCTAAAGTCTATCTCACATTTCGTTATAGAACACGAATTTTAGCATTTAGTCAAGAAAAAGAAATTTAGGTAATAATGACTTTGCTCTCGATTATGTACTGCTACCTCCAAGGAAGTCATACACCCTGTTTTCTTATGTTTCTTAGGATAAACATAGCGATGAATTTTGAAACTTTGGTGTTTTATGTAAACTTGCACACTTTTATTGCTACAAGGCACTGAAAAAATGAGTATAACACAAAAAAAAGATATACGGCCTTAATCATTAAATGGTCATTTTTTCTCTTCAAAAGTGTCCAGAATCCCTTAAAGGGCCTGTGAGGAATCGAATTAGAACACTCTGATGACAAATGTAGTCCTGAAACTGGGGTTTATTGAAACGTTCACACTTTAAAACGGAGAGTAGAAGAATACGCGTCGCACGGACAAGGAGACAATATACAACTCAACTTATATATACATAAAAAAGGGGATAGGCCCGAACACACATACATGAATGAAAGCGCCACCTGGCGCTCGAATTCGAAAGTTTAAGCACAAAGATGAAATCAATTGACAAAATAAATTTCTTGGAATTAAATAATCCAAGAAATGTTTATATACCACCACATACTCAAAAAAAAATTTTTTCTACTGATTTAATCTTCTATAGAGCAGTGGATTACAGAAAAATATTTACCTCCTACTCCCAAGATTTGTGTATCCTGGAGACTGAATTTTTTCATCGTCCTGCTTTGTGACATACTACGAACCGCGTTCTCGGGGGCGTTGGACGAAGCTGATCTGTCACTCGAATTCTCGTCATTTCCAGACTCAGCAGGACTATGCGCTCCAGAATTTGATTGAGATTCTAATTCACGTGATGAAAGTCTCAATCGATTGCGATCATTCGAACTTTTGTTTGATCCCTCGTGTGCTGCAATTTGAGTTTGAACGATTGTTTCAAAGTATTGTTCCATACTCTCGAAAGTGTATAAGGCAGTAAATGCTCGATAACATTTTTGACAGATTTCGATCGAACTTTGCAAGGCAAATTGTCACCGTCTCAGAAAGTTTTACAATAAATTGTAGAAAAATTGTTCACTTGGTATTTCAGGAAAAAAATTTGGAAAACATAGACTTACATTATTTTACACCAAAAAATTCGTATACTTCTCAGACCCATACGTTTACGTACTTACGAGATTTATATACGCAGTTGAAGGCAAGTTCGCTTCCTCGCATTAGCTGTCAAAATATAACCTTATGATTTTAGTCCGGGAGCTAGCATGTAATTTATCCTCCTCGTAACCGGAGCATTCAAAATATATCTTAAAATACGCATTTTTACTCCTACATCGTATAAATCATTTGCTGCCACCTCAAAGCGGTAGCATAATGGACAAAATTTAACAACCAATTGTTTGAAAATATGACAAAAATGCACGATTTCAGGAGCATCTGAAAACTTGCAGGATGGTAGTATTATTAACAATGAAGCGATAAATCAGTTGCTGCCACCTGTAAGTGGTGGCTTATTGTTGCTGCCAGTCGATTGTTGTGGCAAAATTTGAGATACAACCTGCCTCATAGCCGGAGCTCTTGAAACTTTGCATAGAGTTAGGGAATAGACTAACTTACATGAAAAACATTTGCTGCCGACTTCAGTCGGTGGCGAAGTCTTGCTGCCAGCGCGATCAAGTTGCCGTCGCGCAGCGAAGTCTCGCGTGACCTTGATACGCTGACGGCACTCGGTCTCATGGCAAATTCACTTTTCAGCTTTTGTCAATGTTAAATGATTATCACTCGAGGCGACCATGGAAAATGACGACTTTCGTAACCTATAGACCATCACGGAAGTGCCCACATGCAGCCCACAAACAGCTGACAGTCACGAAAGTAAACAGCACAAGGGCAAATCTACTTTCGTGCTCCCAGCTGTTCGTGGGCTCGTGGGCACTTTCGCGGGTCTATAGGCTACTCAAGCAGCCAAAATTCCATACTCTTATCGAGTAAAATACGGTACGCACTAGGGGACGGACCTCGTGATGCAAACTCGGGCTAATTTTAGCAGCACTCGTTTGCAATCATTCGGTTTCGTCCTCTGGTACGTAATGTACTATTCGATAACGTATCGTTTCAAAATTGAAACTTTATCTATTCGTTTATTTAACTATTAAATAATTAAATATTAACCGTTGTGAAAAACTTTCGACCGAGAAAATATTAAAAACCTATCATGTTATTTTCAGTGTGTGAATACATATGACAAATAAAAATTAACCACACGTTTGCTTCATGCGAAAATGTAAATATCATTGAAAGAAAAACTCAAAAATTCATTGTTATCTCAAAAACGTTTCTGACACATGGAGGTTTGCGCAAAGTTCCAACCAAATTTACAGAATAATTTCGAATGCAAAAGTTTGGTATGTTAAGGGGGGAACACCGTGTAAATGGCTCAAATACTGAGTTGAGTTCGCGCGTGGTTTAAAGAAAAAGTATAAATATTCCATAGTTACAATTTAGCGAAAATAAAGTTTAATAATGATACAATAATAATATAAATTGAATTTCACAAAAAAACATCAAAAATTCGCGTATGTCAGCTCTCAAAGTTGTACGTGCAAATGTTGCACAAGCAAACCGTAGGAAAGATAGCAGGAGGCTGATTCGATCGGTTTTCATAAATTTTTTTTTAATGAAAGCTAAATGTGTTTGCTCGGATTTGACATTTTCTGATTTCGTAAAGAAATTTTTTTAAACCAATTATGGAGTACGACGCGAAAATACTGTTTTTTTGCAAGTTGTTTTGCATTAAGATGTATCGAAAAAAAAATTTTTTACGAAATCGGAAAATGTAAAACCCGAGCGAATTTATTTGGCTGTAAAAAAAAAAAAATTGTGAAAATCGATTGAGTCAGTCTCTTGTCATCTTTCCCACCGTTTTTTCTGCGAGTGCAACTTTAAGAACTGATGTATGCGAATGCTTGATGATTTTTGCGAAATTCTTTTTTATTATGATTTTACTAATTATAAACTTCATTTCTGTTGAATTGTGGCTCTGTACCACTTATACTTTTCTTTTAATGCACGCGCGAACTTAGGTTGCGATATGAGCTATTTTACATGGTGTTCTCTCCTTAATACTGATCAATTCGACATTATGTTATGCATTTTTATTAAAAAAGCAAAAGAAAAAACAAAAACAGAGTAATACGAGTAAATCTAAAAACTTTTTATAGTTTTTTTTTTTTTTTTTCAAAGCATTCGCAAAACCTCAAGGTTGCTAGTTAATTGGAAAAAATCCATCTGAGACAATGGCAGATTTTTCAGTCCGATTATTTATAAGTCTGATAAAATTGAACGATTAGATATGTAATTGCCTAATACAGTGTGAGAGAAATTTGGGTTTTTGAGGTGACCATATTTAAAGACCGTTAGAGTAAAAGTTGAGAAAGGTGATCATGGATTATGTCCTTAATATCTCCTGATAAAACGCTTTCGTATCAAGGATAAGACAAGATTTTTCTGTAAATTTTGTTGGAACTTTGCACAGACCTCCATGTGTCAGAAACTTTTTTGAGATAACAATGAATTCTTGATTTTTTTTTCCAATGATATTTTCATTTTCGCATTTGTTACAATTTTTATTTGTAATGTCTATTCATTTGCTACAATTTTTATTTGTGATATACGTTCACACACTGAAAATAACATGATAGGTTTTTAATATTTTCTCGGTCGGAAGTTTTTCACAACGGTTAATAGTTAAATAAACGAATGAATAAATTTTCAATTTCGGAACCATACGTTATCGAATAATCATTCAACATTGACAAAAGCTGAAAAGTGAATTTGCCATGAGACCGAGTGCCGTCAGCGTATCAAGGTCACGCGAGACTTCGCTGCGCGACGGCAACTTGATCGCGCTGGCAGCAAGACTTCGCCACCGACTGAAGTCGGCAGCAAATGTTTTTCATGTAAGTTAGTCTATTCCCTAACTCTATGCAAAGTTTCAAGAGCTCCGGCTATGAGGCAGGTTGTATCTCAAATTTTGCCACAACAATCGACTGGCAGCAACAATAAGCCACCACTTACAGGTGGCAGCAACTGATTTATCGCTTCATTGTTAATAATACTACCATCCTGCAAGTTTTCAGATGCTCCTGAAATCGTGCATTTTTGTCATATTTTCAAACAATTGGTTGTTAAATTTTGTCCATTATGCCACCGCTTTGCGGTGGCAGCAAATGATTTATACGATGTAGGAGTAAAAATGCGTATTTTAAGATATATTTTGAATGCTCCGGTTATGAGGAGGGTAAATCACGTGCTAGCTTCCGCACTATTTCCATCTTGATTCAATCAGTGTATTCAGTATATTATTTTTCTTTCTCGCGAAACTGAAATACGTCGCTTTTTTATCGTAATAAGAAAAACACCCCTTTTTTTTTTATTGGCCGAAAAACTTTTTATTAGAGAAAATCGAGATGAAAACATCCATGGTTATAAATATTTTGACAGCCAGTACAAGGAAGTGAACTTGCCTCCGATCCGACTTTTAGGCGGTGTATTGGTCTCTTGCTTAAGAAATTTACTCGTCACGGGAAAACAGATATAGATTGTATCTAACCAAGTTGGTGCGACGCGCCAAGCGCTTTCATACGGTTCACGACTGAAACTTTTGTTTGGTTCCTTGCGCGCTGCAATTCGAGTTGGAACATTTATTGACGTTTTTGATAGATTTTAATTAAACTTTGCAAGGGAAAGTTTGAAATCCTCACTGTAAGCTTTACGCTCAATCTTATTCAAGTGAATCATTTAGTTCTCAGAAAAAAAAAAAAGAAATACTTGCATCGCTTCTAATAAGTAATTGCACCTATGCCTTTGTAAATATTAAAAACTTTCGATGTTTTGTTCTAAACAAGCACACAGTGGACCAAAATATTTTTTGATTTGGCAGGAAACCAACAAGACAATAAGAATTTTACAATAATACAACAAAAAACAAAATTTATAAAATAAATTTACCTTCTTCTTCCAAGACTTTTTCAGTTACTCCTTTCCTACGACCCATCGAACTTCTACGAGATGAATTCTGTTACCAAACAAAACCGCAAAAAATTATTGAATGCAAAACCTTACATGTAAACATTAATGTATTTTTAATTCCTCTAATATTAGCAAATACAAATCTGTGGTTTCCCAGTATAACCGAAAAAGTCACTACTGCCATAAGGCTCATTTTACATAATATTCTGATAAAATTGTAAACCTTCTGGCAAAAGTGACTTTTTCGGTTATGCCGGAAAGCTACAGAAATATTCAAAAGGTTTCAAAGCACCAAACAAATTTTTGGATGATCGTTCCTAATTCCACAAATTTTTTTCAAAAAATTATCCATCAATATCTATTGGTATTAATGAACAATGTTTGACGCTAACTCAATTGAATATATTACCATTGCAGAATATATTGCTTTTATCAGTTTTTGTAAATTCGTTTGTACATTTTCAGAATCACAATGATTTTCGATGGATTGAAGATTTGAAAAAAATGTTGAAATTTCATGTAACAATAGAATTTTATAGAGTTTCAACAATCTTTTAAATACTTTGCCTTACTATTGGCATTCATTAGAATTTGATACATTTGACTTCAGATCTTTTCTAAATTGGATTACATAAAGGACCTTTGTATTTTATACAATTTCATCAATTTTCGAACCTACTTCTTCAAAACGAGCATTCAGCTTCGAGAAGACTGTTTCCAAGAAGAACTGTGGCCTCAATTAATTAGTAAAATTGGGTTTTTTGCTACTTTTGAGGTTATTTATAGGGCACAAGAAATTTTTTTGGCCTTTTCCTCAAATGTAATCATTTAGTACAACCCCTTCCCTTTAAAAATGAGCTATTAAACAGTCACGTTCGATTTTTTTTTCACAAAGATATGGCCATATCAAGTTTTGACATTTATCCGAATGAACTTATGAGCATTCACATTGTCTCTTGAGGGCATAACATCTTGCATTCAAAAATTGATGTTGAAAATTTGAGCTTAAGGGTTCAAATTGTCTGTGAATGAAAATTTACAGTCAAAAATAATTATTTTCGTTCATAAGATGGCGAATTTAAAATGGCCGATCGAAATTCACAAGATTAAACTATTTCGCTCTCAAAAAACTTTTCTCACGTTTACTTTGCTAATTACGAATATAAGGTTGCGAAAATGACACCAAATTTTCGAATACTAAATGTCATGCCTCAAAGAGTCAATATGAATGCTCATAAGGTTGTTCGGATAAGTGTCAAAACTTGATATAGCCATATCTTTGTGAAAAAAAAAACCGCTTGTGATTGTCAATAGCTCATTTTGAAGAGAAAGCTTAGTACTAAATGATGACATGTGAGACAAAGACGATGAAAATTTTTTGTGGCCTGTACACAAGCTCAAAAGTAGCGAAAAACCCCATTTTTTGAGCACATAGCCTCAAATATAGGCATATTCTGAGTTCGGATTCGGATTCTGCGTAAAAAATTACACCGGTAAGGACATTTTGTTTTCTGATAGCAAATACGAACATATTATTTGCAGACCTGTGTTATCCATCAAATGTTTAACATGGAAGTAGCACAATAAAATTACAAAATATCCATAAAAAATTCTTCATTTACCTGACTAGAATTGTTTTCTTTCTCAGAAAATTGAAATATGTCCGAGAAATTGAGTCTGTGAGAGTCATCAATCTCTTCAACGATCTTTTTTCCCATATGAAGGGCTTGCAGCTTCTGCCTGTTCGAGATTCTTTCTACTACTTCAGAGTCATCGCTCGCCTGAACCTCAACAGAATTTTCCTTGCTTTCTTTTTGTGAATCTCCTCGTCGTTGTTTAGCAGGAGCATCTTCGATCATCTGGTTTTCGTGATCGGGCTCAACGATTTTTTCAGTCCCGGATGATCGAAATATCCTAGATATTTCATGGTTGGAGGACACACTGACGTCATTGTTCATGGCTTTTTTTTGTGCATGAATTGTTTTCAGCCTTTGCCTTGTTGTGGTCTTTTCAATCACCAAAGAATTCTCGCTAGACTCAACCTTGCCCGACTTTCTTCTAGCTTCATTCTGACGTTGAACCTCGCTTCGAGCTTTTTCATAAGGTGAAGTCGGTTTCTCCAAAATCTCTGTCAGCCGGGATGATTGAAATATCCTAGATATCTCATGGTTGGAAGAAATACTGGTGTCTTTGTTGATAGTATTTTTTTGTGTACGAATGGTTTTCAGCTTTTGCCTTGTTGTGGTCTTTTCAATCACCGAAGAATCCTCGCTAGACTCAACCTCGCTTCGAGTTTTTTTGGCAGGTGAAGTTAGTTCCTCGAAGATCTCTGCAGGGCGGGATAATTGGAATATCTTGGATATTTCATGGTTGGAAGAAATATTGACGTCTTTGTTCATAGCATTTTTTTGTGCACGAATGGCTTTTAACTTTTTCCTCATGGTCATTTGATTCACGAAAGAATCCTCGTTAGACTCAACCTCGACCGAACTTTTTTTAGCATCGTTCCGAATCTGAATCTCGCTCCTAGCTTCTTTAGCAGGTAAAATCGGTTTCTCAAAAATCTCTTCTGACTCGGATGATTGGAATATCTTACATATCTGAAGATTAGGAGAAGTACTGAGTTCTTTGTTGATCGCAGTCTGTCGCTCACGAGCGTTTTTCAACATTTGCCTCGTTGTGGTCCTCGGGACCACAAAAGAGTCTTCGCTGGACTCAACATCACCTGGACCTGTTCTATCCCTAATATGATGCTGAACCTCGCTTCGTTTTTTTTCAGCAGATTGAAATATCTTAGATATCTCAGAGTTGGAAGGAGTACTAAGTTCTTGGTCTATCGCAATTCGTTTTGCACGGGCAGCTCTTAACTTTTGCCTTGTTGTTGTTATTGGGACCACGAAAGAATCTTCGCTAGAATCGACATCACCCGGACTTTTTCTAGCTCTTTTACGATTCTGAACTTCGCTTTGGTTTCTTGCAGCAGGTGAAGTCTGTTTTTCAATTTTTTTTTGAAATTCGAAATTCCATGAATCAGTCTCAACGGGATTTTCCCGCATCGTTTTCAATTTCTTCCTCAAAGAGAGGATATTAGATATTTTTACATCGTATATCTCGCTTGGGGAAAGAGGACGAATGTTGTTTGTACCATCCAAGATGTCTTCACTTGCCCACCTATTGAATGATGCAGAAGGTCTTGTGGTCACGCTGCTGTTTGAACCACGAACGTACTCTGGATTCCCTTTAAGAAAAACGTTTGGATTTTCAGACATGTAATTCAGTAAAAATCATGTCATCTTGAGTTTTTGTATATTTCAAAAACTACTAGCAGCACAAAAACAGCTTGGATAATGTTAACCCTGTCAGAAAAGGAGGACTGTAGGAGAACTATGGGAGGACTGTTTATAGTCCTCCTACAGTTCTTCGCAGGGCACTGTGAGGACTCTGTGGTTTATGTGATCATATGTGATAAGGCAGCTGCTGGGCCTGCTGAGATAATCGAAAAATACCCGGGAAATTTGAAATACACTTAAACTTGGTGTCGTAATTAGATGATATTATGATGAATTTATTACAATATATATCATTATTAGTTAAAATATATGTTGCTGTTATTTATCGATATATAATGTCGTATAAAAAAATTTAAAATGATATAGTATTATATGATATAATATATATATTTTCATATGATATAATCGAGTGAATTATAATATTATATATTGTTATATCATAACAACATTTTATATTATAATACAATATAATATATCATCATATGGTACAATTTAGTAAAATATCTTCATATATAATATAATATAATCCTAAAGAGAAAAAAGAACAACCGCAAAGGACGAGGCCATTGTCCTGATCGGTGCGGCCATGTTGAACGCTCACTTCAATCTTGCGATTCTTTAAAGCTGACTGGAGCACTTAAATTCGAATTTTTTGTCAAGTGAAATTTCATTGCAGTTTGGTTCATTTTAAAGAAAAATCCGACTCTTGGCCTTGAAATCCCCATTATGAGTTATTTTTTTCTTATAACATTGTATATAGTATTTGAAAAAGTTCAACAACACTCAACAGTAAGTTGGCACTCAATTAATAATTAATGAAGTATTTCTGAAACAGGAAAAGTCCACAAAGAAGACAATGAAATTCTTTTGTGAATGTTGAAAGTATGAAAAACACTGTTTTTTTTTATGTGAACCGAAATCATTATTTTGTTTCTTTTTCTTCAATTAAGGCATATTCAAATGACAGAGTAATATTACATATTTTTATGTAACAATACTCTAAAGAAAATCATTCAACAACATGAATTGATAAATTTATGCAATAAATTAAAGAAATTTATTTATTCAAATAATTATTTCTCTATTATTATTAAATACATAGTTTATTGAAATAATTTATAATTTATATTATTATACTTTTTAATGATAGATCATATTAATTTTATAATTTGATCATTTATACCATATATATTTTTAATCAACTATACAATACATTTTATAATAATAAATTGTAAGAGGATTAAAATAATTATTTATTCATAATAAATCTGTGGCTTTCTTCCATAACAGAGAAAGTCACACATGCCATGAAGTTCAAAATTTCTTCAGAATATCATGTAAAATGAGCCTTATGGCATAATTGACTTTTTCTGTTATGGCGGGAAGCCATGGAAATAATATATACACCATAATTACTAAAATATATTACATATATTATAATGTATTTATCGAAAAATTTTAATCATTTGATTCATTATTTTAATAATTTCATCATCGGGTCATTACTTTCAAAATCAGTTTGGTAGTCACCGACCGAATCTTCAATTTCTCTCTAATTTTGTAAATAGTCACGTAAACTAGTTTTAAAACACACGTATTTTTTATTTTAGGCTAAATATTGGTTTTTGTCGAGAAATTCAGATTTTAGATTTGGCTGTCAACTTCAGAGTAACCTCACTTTTGTCGGAAACTTTTTTTTAAATCCTTATTTCTCATCAGAAAATCTATGGATATCAATAATTTGTGTATGAAAGCGTTCGAAATTGTTCGAAATTTATGAATAATGTATCAAAAATATTTCTTGTAGCGTTGTTGAATTGTTATCAGCGTAAATGAAAAAACTGTAAACAATTTTTGAGTAAATATTTTCCATATTGCATCATTCTTATTTCCTCCCGTTTTTTTTTTTTCATTGATTAGTAAAGGTATGAACTACAGTCTGTAAAAACCGTTACATGCCGAAACGTTTCGTTCGTAAGTGAGAATTTTTTCCAATTTTCCAGCCTGTCATTAACAAGTGATAATGAAATTTCAATATATTTTCACTTTTCTTGATCTTAAAACACTGTAATATGTTCCATATAATGAAGATATATATTCTAAACGAAAATAATAAACAAAAAATTCCTAACTAGATATTCAACGGCTCGGAATATCGGAACTTGAAATCAAGCTTTCGCGTATATCACTAGACTGCTTAAATACTTATTATCACACATTATTTAATAGAAACATGAAGGTAAGTCTACTATGTATCGGAAAAATATTCAAGTGTGGAATTATGCGATGATGTCATTAATTTTTTTGTCCAATATTTTAAATTTTTTGAAAAATTCCCTTACTCTTTAAAGCAAAATTAATACATATAAAAACGATATTTCAAGATTGAGAAACGTTCATTTTATTTCAAATTAAATAAATTATTCAATATTCAATTTTCCTGTAAACAAAGGTACTTTTCGTCATCATACTATTTCGGTTCAATATGAATACATCAAATTACTTTAAAAAAGAATAGAAGAAATTTGATATATGTAAATGTTAATCTTTTCATTAAACGTTAATTGAAACTCTCATATCGAACATTAGGTTTGTTCTATCGACATTTCATAACCAACAAACTGCATTTTTCTCAGCATAACAACACAACTTAGTGTTTTCCCGGCATAAAAAATCAGTTCATCCGTCATTGTTTAAATCAATTCGATAATGATGTCTGTGGATTGCCGCCATAACAGAGAAAGTCACTTATGCCATAAGGCTCATTTGAAATGATATTCTGATGACATTTTGAACGTTATGAGATGTGTGACTTTCTCTGTTATGGCGGAAAGCCACAGAATTTCACGCGGACAAAATAAATGAATAATTTGTCTGCATGGTACAATTGTTTTTCAATTTGCCTGTTTTTTGCAATTTTCACGCACACAACTGCATACAACCCCTTTTCTCGCTGTTTTTCCCGTTTTTGTTTTGATTAGTTTTGATGCTGAACACAGCTGACTGCTGCGCACACACGTCATAACATCTGTGGCTTCCCGGAGTAACTAACTAAGTCACAATTTTCAATAAAATAGTAGATTGTGTGGCAAGGCTGCAAAGTAGGCTTTTGTCGTAGAGGCTGAATTTTCAGTTCGAGGCGACTACGGGCTCGATTTTCAGCACTCGGCTTCGCCTCGTGCTGGAAAAATTGCCCCTATGAGCCGAGTACTGAAAATTCTGACTGTGCGATGATGGCTTACTTTGATGGCCGAGGTGCACACTCTACTTTTTGCAAAAATACTCTGCAAAAAGCAACATTATATAATTATCAAGTAATTCGCATAGTTCTTCTAGCGGTTTAGGCCGGCGATTGGGTTACTTTCCTGGCCTAAGCCAGGAAAAGAGTACTGTACGTCAAAAGGCCACTTCGCAGAGCGTCTCTGAGTTCGAAGTACTGTACTTTGCGGAGTATTTTGCAAAAAAATACTTTCTAGGCATGTTTGCGCACACTTAACTAAAATATTTTCACTTACGCAATACAATAAATGATTTCGTAAGAGAAACAGTCACAAAAGTTTGCAAATTTCGAAAAACACTCTGAAAACTTTGAGGCTGGTTTTCTCGAAAACAGCTGTTATTGAGTTTCGTCATTATGGCTGGAAGCCACAGAATAAATAAAATGTATTACATATATTATTATATACCCATTTAAAAAATTGAATTTTTTAATTTATTATTTATATTATATATATTATTTATGAATTATACTAATATGTTTCATCCATTGTAATTTCTAATAATTTTATTATTTATATCATGTATATATTTTTTAATAATTATATCATATACATAATATAATAATAAATTAGTATAAAAATAAGATAATTTGTTTATATGTACATTTAAATTCATTTAAAAATAAAAAATTATATATACTCACATTTCATATGTATCTATTATATTTTGATTATACATGTATCATTATACTATACATATATGTATTTATTATTATTTTAAGAAAATCTATACAGGTTACTAATATACGTTAGAAATTACATTATCATAAATATATTTTGTAAATTCTACATGGTCATTTTTAGCAAAAGTTGTAAAACTAAACTGTATCTTCTAGCCAAAAAAAAACTATATTTTTCGCTTCAATTATGGAAACAAACAAATGTCAAAGAAAACAATAATCAATAAAGCTTTCGTGACGGATGTAAATATTTAGTAACAATTTATGAGATTATAAGATGTTTCTCACAAGGCAGACTATTTTCATCGTCCGACGGTTCATCAAGCATATTTGGTTCGTCGTCACCGATGCGAATCGAACTTCGTCTGGAAAATCTTTGCGACATCGTTATTGAAATTTACCAAAACACTTTTTTACACTACGAAAAGCCAAAGAGATTTCGGCAAAGGTTCTTGAACATCGCAGAACAATAAAAGCAAAACCGGCTTTTTCGATGTTTTCACAATAATCACAATGTTGCACGATGTTTAGATTTTTTTTGACAGCGCGCGCATTCGTTTTCGAGTGCATCCGAATGTTCCCGAACGTTTCCGAATACACTGCTCAATCTGGAGGGTGGAAAAAGACACTAACTGCTAAAGTCCCAAATGCCTGAAAATCCCGATTCCTAAAGTCCCGAACAAGCTTTAATCCCGAGAACGAATATGCCCGATCGACTATTCCCCGACATTCAAAAATCCCGATGTATAAATGACCCTCCGTTGTAAAGTCCCGTTTATTGGTCGCCCCGGTATTGATAATCCAGAACGCTCATTGACCCGCTGTTTGAAAGTCCCGAAGCTGCATAATCTCGACAGCCAATGAGAGCTCTCGTCTGAAAGACATCACCTCTCATTGGCTGTCGGGATTTTGCAGCTTCGGGACTTTCAAGCTTCGTGACTTACAAACAACGGGTCAATGAGCGTTCTGGATTATCAATACCGGGGCGACCAATAAACGGGACTTTACAACGGAGGGTCATTTATACATCGGGATTTTCGAATGTCGGGGAATAGTCGATCAGGTATATTCGTTCTCGGGATTAAAGCTTGTTCGGAACTTTAGGAATCGGGATTTTCAAGCATTCGGGACTTTAGCAGTTAGTGTCTTTCCCACCCTCCCTCAATCTCAAAACGGACGAAGAAAAATGGTACGAGCTAGTTCGACGGCGAGTTTGTTCGATTGTCATACAGGCCAAAATGGCGGCCGCGCGAAATTCAAATTCTTATTGAAATCCGCTTGTGAGTCAAAGGCTCTTGCTATTGTGAGTGATCCTGAGTGTCGTGGGTTTGGTGATTCGGAATTAATATTGCTCGATCGCTCACAATCGCTCAGTATTGAAATTGAACATGCAGTCGGGAGGAGTGTACGTCTTTGTACATAAAATCTGTGTTCCCAGTTAACGCATACGTAATTGATATATTTAAACTTTTTTTAAGTAAATATCCGTAAAATTCAGTTTTTGCAGAATGCGAATCCATTCCTTGATTTTCTGGTGTAATAAACATGTGTCTGCTGTCAGATATACAAGCATAATTTGTTTAAAATTTTTTTTTACAATTACTTGCGGAATTGAAGTTTTTGCAAAATCGCGTATGCTTTCCTCGATTTTCAGGTGAGCTGATAACGAATCTGGTGTCAGTTCAAAAATTAATTGTTTGATATTTTTTTAAACGATTACTTTCAAAATTAGAGTTTTTGCGAAATGCGTATGCTTCCATTGGTTTTCGAGCGCGTTGATAATAAATCGAATGTCCGATTTGCAGAATTGATTTGTTTGATATTTTCTTGAACAATTATTTTTGCAATTATTATTTATTAATTGCAAAATTGAAGTTTTTGCAAAATTGCGTATGCTTCGAATGGTTTTTCGGTGCGTTGATAGCGAATCTGGTTTCAGATTTGCAAAATTGATTTGTTTGATATTTTCTTGAACAATTGCTTGCAAATTTGAAATTTTTGCGGAATCGCGAATGCGTTCCATGGTTTTCAGGTGCGCTGATGATAAATCTGGTGTCGGATATGAAAAATTGATTTGTTTACTATTTTTTAACAATTATTTGCAAAATTGAAGTTTTTGCAATATAGCGTATGTTTTCTATGGTTTTCTGGTGCGCTGATAATTAATATAGTGTCCGATTCACGATATTAATTTGTTTTTATATTTTCTTGAACAATTACTTGCAAAATTGAAGGTTTTGCAAAATCGCGCATGCTTCTAATGGTTTTCGGTTGCGCTGATATCGAATCTGGTGTCGGATTCGGAAAATTGATTGGGTTAATATTTTTTCTAATAATCACTTGACAAATTAAAGTTTTTGCAAAATAACGTATGCTTTCCATAGTTTTCTGGTGCGCTGATAACGAATCCGGTGTCTAATTCGCAAAATTGATTTGTTTAATATATTCTTAAAGAATTATTCGCAAATCGGAGGTTATGCAAAATCGCGTATGCTTTCCATGGTTTTCGGGTGCGCTGATATCGAATCTGGAGACAGACTCGCGAAATTAATTTGTCTAATACTTCTAATAATAACTTGCAGAATTGAAGTTTTGCGGAATCGCGTATGCTTTCCACGATTTACAGGTGCGCTGATAACGAATCTAGTGACGGATTAGCAAAATTGATTTGTTTTATATTTGTTTCAACGACTACTTGCAAAATTCGAGTTTTTGCGAAATCGCGTATGCTTCCCTAGTAACGGGGGTCCGAGAGTCCACTCTCGGACTCTCTCGGAAATCTCTCGGAACTCTCTCGGACAATTGTCTGAGATAGTTCCGAGAGACTTGCATATGCATTTCATGGTTTTTAATGTTGCTGATCATGAATCTGAGGTCAAATTTGGAAAATTATTTTATTTAAACAATTTGTATTAACAAATAAAAAAAAAAAACAATATTCACTATGATGCATATGCTTTTCGTGGTTTTTCAGGTAGCTGATCATGGATCTAAGGTCAAATTCGGAAAATTATTTTGTTTTAACATTTTTTCTTAACAAATTATGAAAAAAAAACATATTCACTAAGATGCATGTGCTTTTCATGGGTTTTGAGGTCGCTGATCATGAATCTGAGGTTGACATTGCAAAATTATTTTTTTAATAGAAATTATTTAAACAAAATAATTTTCGTGACTATTTTTTTATAATTGTTAAAACAAATTGTTTAAACAAAATAATTTTCCAGATTTGACCTCAGATTCATGATCAGCGACCTAAAAACTATGAAATGCATGTGCAAGTTTCTTGGAACTCTCTCGGACAATTGTCGGAGAGAATTCCGAGAGACTTTCGAGGGCAATTGCTCGGAACTCTCTCGGAAGTCTCTCGGAGCCCCGTCACCAGGAATTGGACACCATATTTATTATCAGCGCACCGGAAAACCATAGAAAACAGATAACAGGGTGCTCAACGCTGGAATGCCGTTAAAACTTATAATAGGTGTATCTATATATAGCGGTATCTAATTATCTAGATAATAAGATACAGATAACAAGAGGACGCGCATGCTATGTTGGCAGTATCGGCTTTGCAGCACTGCAAAGCCCTGTTGATTCAACGAGGAGCAACGTTGCGTTAACAAGGAATTGTCAACAGTGCTCCTCCCTGTTGGAGCGGCAGGGTTTTTTTCCCAGTGTAGTTAGGGTTGCATGGCCGGTTTTTGGCCCAGGTCCGTAGCCGGGGGGGGAGGGAGCAAATGGGCAAAAACTCCCCTAAGTTCGTCGTTTGCCTCCTCTGAGATTCTTAGAAATCAACATTTTTTTCAAAAGCAAGTGCGCAGTAAATTTCACCTAGTAATTTTGATTTTCATAAAAACTTTATAAGTAGAACTCAATTTCTTACTAATACGGCGAGGCGTATCCGAGAATGAAGCGCACAGATCGGATTTTTGCCACTTAATCGGTTTCAGGATGGTGGGCAATAGAGCTTTATTGCTTTTTTTTTTATTTAGAAACCAGCTTATAACCTTACAAAAACCTTATACAAGAAAATGAAATTTCTTATAAGAATTGAATTTCTTATATGATGCACCTTATAAAAACCTTTTAGAAAACTAAAATTTCTTATAAGAATGTATTTGATAAAATTTCATAAGAAGAAAAAAACTTATAAAACTTTTTCGATCAATTCTTTATAGGAAATTTAAGTTCCTTATAAGGTTTTTATAAGGATTAAAATTAATAGAGGTGAGATGTTGGGTTTTCAACTTTCGGTGATAAACTTTCAATTTAACTTACTAAATTAGCGTATGAATAATACATATATTTTTTTATGCTCTTCAAAATGAATGATTGAAAATGATAATCGGTTAACTAGTTTTTTCGTTATCACTTTCACAATTTCGAAAAACATGGTTTTGAGAAAACCTAATTTAAAGTTTGCGGTAAAAAAATATATACTTCTCGAAATTTGATTTTTATCAGCTCGAACAGGTTCTGAAAGTAAACTTTTTTGCTGAAGTCGTATTTATTAATAAATATAAAAAAGGTAATTACCTTAAAATTAAGAAAAGCTTAATAATCCGTAGATATGCCAACCGCAAAGCAGAAATCGCTGATGCTTAGCCGGCTCGGCTCGAGCTGCTTCCTTCCACAATTTTATTTTAAATGGGCTTTCGAAAATTTTGCAACATTCTCAAACAATAATTCTATTGATAAAAAAAAAAAAAAAATAAAAGAAAATTAAAAAAAACTCGATTTTTTGAAGCACCCAAAAGTACTTCCCTCCTTAATCGAGCTGTTAAATGAACCGCTGGAAAGCAGAACCGAGCAAGCGCTCGGGCCAGTGGGATGGGGACGGGGCACCGCGACGAAGAGGAAGAGGCAAACGCCGATAGCAAGAATTTTCAATATATTTTTGAAAACGTTTACCGCGATATCTTCGGAAATAAAAAAGATTTTTTCATGAAATTTTTGTTCGCTCTAGCCGAACAAAAATTGGTTCGGCTAGAGCGATACCGTCAGTATTAAAAAATATTGTTTTTTTTTTACGGAACAATAATTATTAATGAAACATGTACAATTTCATCGAAAAATGGCTCAAAAATTCAGAATTTTTTTGAAATCATCAACCAATAATTTTTTTATATAAGGGAATAGTTTCTGTCAAACTTGGATAATAATCGATCAATTATCATTAACAAATACGTAAATAAATAATCGAACGCACCGCTGCCCGAGGACAAAACGAACGTGAGTGACTGAAGCCGGGATAAGAAAACAATCATAATTAGATCAAATATTTATTACTAATGTTCCTACTCTAAAAATCTCATCAAAACAAAATATCTTAACCGGAAATTGCGAAAGCAATGTTTCGAAATTCAGAATATATTAAATACTTATTGCATATGAATTACAAAGGAAATTTCAGAAACTGGCACTTTGAGAAAACAGAAGTGCAGAAAAATTGCAATTTAAACGTAATTCACATGATCAATATTATTATTGACCATCTGAAGAATATTTCTGTTGAATCCTATATATGTTTATCGAATGAGAGAAAAAAACTTGAAGATTTGAAGGTGGCAACGGAGCCTGTTGTAAGTTTAGGAGTTTCGAAAGAAAAAAAAAGAATTGTAGAATTTATTGGTTTATGGGTCTGAAAGTAGTCAAGAATATTTTAAAAGTTTTTTTTCAAATTGATTAAGCCAAAAAAACAAATGGACAAGTGGATGCATTTACTGACTACAATGGAATTTCAGAAAATTTTTTTATTCCAAAATCAATCACGTTTGAAGATTAGGAAATGGCAACGGAGTCTTAAAGTTATGAAATTTCGAATGAAAAAAAAGATTCGGAAAATTTAATCGTTTATGTGTTTAAAAGTAGTAAAAAAAATTTCGAGTGTTATTTGCAAACTGCTTTTAGAAAAAAAAAAGGTTAGAAACTATGAGGAAACAAAAAGTTCAGTTTACAAAGATCTCTATAATTTGCAAACAAAGAATGTTAAAGACAAAGTGTGCAATTAAGTATGTATCATAAATAATAAAAATCTTCTAATACAAACTGCATCTATTAAAATGAGTGGGAATTAGAGATAATTGATTATCATATACCTCGTAAAACAATGCCAAGTACAGCGTATAGTCATGTTCACCGTATTTCGAAGTTTGACATTATATTTGAATAAGAATTTTAGCGTAGGAACATTATCAATAAATATTCGATCCACCTATGATTGTTTCATTATCCCGACTTCAGTCACTCACGCTTGTTTTGTCCTCGGGCAGCGGTGCGTTCGATTATTTATTTACGTAATTTTTATGATAATCGATCGATTTTTATCAAATTTTAACAGAAACTATTCCCTTGTATAAAAAAATTATCAGTGGATTAGTTAAAAAAAATTCTGAATTTTTGGGCCATTTTTCGACGAAATTGTAAATGTTTTATTAATAATTATTGTGACGTAAAGAAAACAATTTTTTTCAATACTGACGGCATCGCTATAGCCTAACCAATTTTTGTGCCCAAATTTCATGAAATCGGCGTTTGCCTCTTCCTCTTCATCACGGTGCCGCACCCTTGTCTTGCTAGCCGAGCGCTCGCTCGGTTCTGCTTTTCAGCGGTTCAATTGAGCTCTTGGATGCAGGGCAAGAATTCGTGAAATGGACCACCTGTTCTCCAATTTCCTCGTATTACGAACGCAATGATCAGATTCTGAAGTTTCCATCATCAATGAAATATTCCGAAAATATTTCTAAAAAATAATTACATTCATAAAAGTTCCAAACAAAACAGTGTATTCGACATATTTTATTAGAAAATTCATATCATCGAAATGAAGCCTGTTCATGAAATATCACAAAATATAAAAAATGTTGGTAACGTATCTCATTTTCGTAAAAAAATATCGCTTTCCAAAAAAACACTTTTTTACAACAAAAAATCGTTTATTATAAACAATTCAAACTTTCAAGGCCTTCTCAATCTTATTCTGGAAAAAAATTTAACTATATATTTTTCTTCTTCTCTTATGAATACAAAGCAAAAAGGAAAAGTTATTATTTTCAATTTTCCAATGAGTTAGCATATGTTATTGTGAGCCGGTGCAACTACTGTCGCTCAATTGAGACGCGTCTGATCAGGATACGCTCGACTATGCACATTTTACATTAAATGATGTACATACTTTGTAAATTTCAAAAACGTTGAGTATGAATTACGAAGAATGGATAATGAATAAATAGACGTTATCATCATTGTTTTACGTTTAATTTTCAAAAAATACAGAAACAGGAAATACGGGACACATGTAATTTAAATATATACCAAATTAATTTACTTTCAACAAATAAACTATTTTAATAGTATATTGCGTATCAAGGGTCCAAGCAGCGTCTTTTCATGCGCGACAGCACGACAACGCTGTCGGAACGATAGGATTACCTAGTTCCGACAGTGTTGCCGCCGCGCGTGAAAAGGCTCTGGCCCCGTGATACGCACTGTATTTTTTTTGGTAGACGCGTAAATGAGTGTGTTATGCGCGCAGCGGAGTCGGCGTAGGTTCCCCTTTTTGACTCGGTGGAATATAACTCTGGTGGCGTCGGGCATTATACCATGGTTTCATTCACCGTTCGAAAAGGGGATTCTTACACTCGATCCGCGAGCAGCATAACACACTCATTTAAGCGGCCACCATTAAAAATATATTAAAATACTGGTTCATATGAAGAAAGGTACACATTCATTGTCATATGTTTTAGAATGTAATTTGACGAGTAATTGAAATGTCCACTTCCGAAAAGATTTTGCAGGCTAAATTCTTATTATCAATGTGCACGCATGGGGATGGAACTGACGTGTATTTTGAATCGTTCGTGCTTGTTGAAACCTGTTAACTAATATAATTTTTCATGACTTTTACAATTAATGCAAAAATGGAATTTAATATTTTTGGATATATTTTTTCTGATCGAGAATATTTTTAGTTTTTTCATCCCTCCAACTTAGAAACTAACATTTACAAGTGATTTTCCGACTATTGCGATGAAAATTACAGTAGCAACTCGTAATAAGCGGTCAATCAAACGTATCCGCTTAAGGGGGGAAGTCTATGTAAACGGCCGGAAAGTTGCCAATGTTTGTTATTATTTTTCAACAATAAACAGAAAACCGATTGTCACCAAATCAGCATATGTTCAATGATGATTGTAAAATTATTATTCATAATTTTTATAACAAAAAAAATTAAAAATGGCGGGGATAGTGCAAGAGCGATATTTCAAACGGTGGGCGTTATAACTAAAAGTTACATTCATCTAAATAACAGAATATTTCTCTGAACATTAGTTGATGGATGTGATTACGCCCTGAATGAGTTTGTTTTTTATTTTGACACATTTTTCAAAATCATTGGGCCTAGAATGGAAATTTCCCAGCAAGAAATTGCCGTAGTCTTGCCGATTGTGACGAACGGCCCAGTATTGGTGCAGCTCTGGTGTACGACCGTCGCCAGCCGATCTGTGCCCAATATCGGCAAAACAGTCTAAACATTGCGGGTTCAATTGCATCGATTGTTTAGTTAGTGTCGGTGCGAAGTTCACCATCAATATGAAGCCAACATTGGCAACTCAAGCGAACCAGTACCGGCCCGATGTTAAGGTTGTAATGGGTGCCGTTGAAACAGTTGCCAGTGTTGGCCCAGTATTGAATGGCGTTATCAGTTCGGTACTGCGCCAGGGACAAATGCCGACGGTCGAACAACGGCTGCCGTGATTGGCCCAGTATTGGCCCGGTCGTCAATTTCTTGCTGGGTTTCGATATTGACAGATTTTTCTCTATTTTTATATAAAAAGTTGTTTTTTTTTTTTCAACATAGTGAAATCGTCAGCCGGTTCGGGGCACATTAAAAGGTGTTTCGAACTAAAATTACAAAATATAATAAAAATCTAGTGAGTAATTTTCAATCAATCCCGCCCACCGATTGGAATATCGTTTCGTACGACTAATGATTTACAGGGTGCAGCTGTATCTCTGCCAAAACTCGATCTTATTGCTATGTAAAAAATGCAAATTCTAACTTTATATACATCAATAAACATGTGAACATTAAGTAACAATCGGCCTTATGCTCATCGTTGAAAAAAAGAGAAACAAGGGTCATTTTTCAAGCCGTGTACATGGACTCGTTTTTGACGATGGATTCCGAAAGAACTGAACATGATATTGACAAAAAATTTTTCTTATTTTGCTGGTACATTCTCGAACTTGAAGAAAAAATTTTTCAATTAATTTTAAGCTGGTTCTCCTGGCCTTGCCACGTCCTTGAATTGACCTCTGCCTAAGTGACATAGTGAATTTTGTGGCACAAATTCTCAGCCCCAGATCCTTGAAACATGAAACCAATTATTTTCACCTAATTTTCACTATTATGACTAAGCTTGGACACAAGCTTTTTAGAATATTTCTAAACTTGACAAAATGGCAGCCTAACAAAAAAAAGTGCTTTTTGACCCTTTTTTTCAAACTGAAAATGGCCTGTTAAAAATGAAAAAAAAAAAATAACTTTCGGAAAAGCTCGTGTCCTGACCTAGGGAGACGTTTTCTGAATATCTTTCAAAGTTTCGTCAAAATCATGCCAGCTTTTAAAAAAAACACCACTTTCGGGAAACGTGTTTAAAGTTTTGTAGTGAAATAACTATGCGACAAAAACAAATTTTTTTTTTTTTGCTATATATCTAAATACATAAAATCGATTCCTAATAACCCCATAAACAAGTCTACAAGAGTTTTTCGCGAAGTTAGCGCAAGTTTCTGAGAAATTATTTATGGAAAATTTCGAAAGTATAACTTTGTAATTCTTACAATGATGGCTTGATTTTTACCGGATAAAAGCGCATGTTTATGTATTTGACGTCAAAAATTCTATTTTTATCATAAAAACGTTGAAAAACTGTATTTTTCACACAGTTGAAAATTTAAGGAAAATCACTCAATGCAAATGACGAACGGTTGCGTTTGGGGTCTCGCTCGCGTTCAATCGTCTTGAACAGGCAGGCATTCGTGACGATCGAGCGCTAGCGAGACCCCCAACCGCAACCGTTAGTCATTTGCATTGAGTGATTTTCTTTAAATTTTCAACTGTGTGAAAAATACAGTTTTTCAACGTTTTTATGATAAAAATAGAATTTTCGACCTTAAATACATAGACATGCGCTTTTATCCGGTAAAAATCGAGCCATAGTTGTAAAAATTACAAAGTTACACTTTCGAAATTTTCCATAATAAATAATTTCTCGGAAACTTGCGCTAACTTGGCGAAAAATTCTTGTAGACTTGTTTATGGGGTCATTAGGAATCGATTTTATGCTTTTAGATCTATAGCAAAAAAAAAAAAATTTTTTTTTTGTCGCACAGTGTAATAAGTACATAATTGGCAAAACTAACAGTTCAATCATCTATGCAAAAACGGCAGAGATCTTCTTTTTTAAATAAATCTTACCGGTTCACAACTTGTGAAAACAGTCAAAAACATTTCACAAAGAACTTATTGTCATTATCCATGACGAATACTAGGCGACGTTACGGCGTGAAAGGCCAAGGCGGGTCTTGGTATGGTGCTCCATAGTTCGTTTACCATCATGTTTCCGAATAAATCCTTCATGGGGCATATTTTTAATGCTGTCTAGATTGGAAATAAGCAAAAAAAAAAAAAACGATTTTTCCATATCGCGAAGGCATACGACCCCCTTAAAATCCTCAACTTCGCCTCGGATTTTAAACTGATGCAGCCTAAATTGACATTGGGCTTGGCTTACTCAACTAATATCTGAATCTCATAAACGTACTTTTTTCTCTGTTACAAAAATCGTTTCAAATAGTGACTTATTGAAGAAAATACTTGATTATTTGATTTTTCCATCGTTTTTTTTTGGAAATTTTGGGAACGGATTGGGAACCCGAAGCAGCATCCGCAGGGCACCTGCGTCGTCCACTGCGTCGTCGCTGTGCAAAATTGTGCAAAACGATTGGTATCCCTGGCTTCTACTCGGATTTTACGATGTTTTCGTAAGCCCAGCTGAGTTTATTTGCGATTCGCAATTTGGCAAAGTCAGACGTATTCAGTGATAGTTCGCTCGTCATCGCGCGCTGTCATGACGGTCGTGAATGTGCTGTTCGCGAATATCGTGAACATCAATATTATCCTGAACTGGGAAAACGACAACTCGAAACCGCGGAAGAGCGATCACGTTGATTATTGAGTACGAAAGCCAGTGCCGAGGGAACAGGAGAAAGTATGACGCCTGATATCTGACGAATATCGCAAATTAAGTATAGCGTCACAAAAATTTGGATCGGTTTTCTGGAAGAATCGCGATTATCACTCGGGAACAATTAGTTCTTTTTCTTTTTTTTTCGATAATCGATGTCAGTCCCTCAGATTACTTTGGCTAATGAAACTCTTGACTCGGAAATGGACCGCGTATTCCAATCGATATTTCCAGCTTTTCAAGAGGAAATTGCGATGTTTTACTTTCGCAGCGGGGATGCAAGCATGCAAGAAAAGTTGAGAAAAAACATAGATTTTTGGAGTTGAGAAAAGGGCTTGGATTTTTACAAATATAAATTCCAGACGGGACATTGATCAATAGTTTTGGCCGGCTAGATTCTACTTGGTTTTAATATTTCGAGCTCCTTAACTGAATAACGTACTAATCATTGATTTCTTGCGTTTAAGATGGTTAATATAATTTATCTTGATTCCGGAAAATTCACAGAAACAATGGAAATTGAATTATTTCGAAAGAATAATTTTTAGTATGTTTCATTATGTGCCTACTCAGAGGCGGTGGAACGTGATTTTTTTTTCGTTAGATTAGTAATTGAGATTCAAGCGACAAAGGGAAAGGCGAGATTGATCATCGTATTTCTTCGAAATATACATAATAAGGTTTTTTTTTTTTATATTTTTATGTAAACATTAACCTAAAAAGTTTCGAAAACATTGCGAAAAATCTTCATGAGTTGGACATATTTTTTTGTAAAGTTTAGAATGTTCTGAATAGTTCGTGTTGCTTACAACTTAGAAATTTTGAGTAAATTAAAAAATATCGCCTATCTTGAAGATTGCTCGTATTTCTTAAACTTTGGGAAAAAATCAAACATTTGAGAAATTGTTTGTAAATTTCGGAGATTGTAGAACATTCCGAAAAAAATCGTTCAACTTGGAAAACTGTGTGATATTTTAGAAATTTTTAAAGGCTTCAACAATTCCTCTCCATTTTTTTAAAATTCATTTTAATCTCGTTCCTTTTTTTAAATATAAAATGAAAAAAAATTTCTTTTGAAAATTTCTATCAATATCCAAAAATTTAGAAACATCGAAAATTTTGTATAATGTGTAATCGATACTTCTAGAAGTTAAAAAAAATGTTAGCATTTTTGCGTAAATTTTGTCAGTTGTAGAAAATTTTTTACAGTCCGTAAAACCAGTTCAAGTAATGTGTAATATTCTTTAAACTTTGAACAACTTTAAAGTGCTTAATCGTACGTATCAACGAAATCGTCCAAAATTTTGAAATTTTCGAAAAATCAAGAATACTTCGAATTTTGAAGATTCTCCATAATCTGTTGAATTATTAAAATTTTCAAAATTTTAAGTGCAGTTAATAAATACTGTAAATTATAGAATCAATCAAAGTATACGTAAAACTTCAGGAACTGTAGGTAATATTCTTTAAGCTTCGAAAAATCGAAGATATTTTTATAGGACGGAGGTCCCTGATAATTTTGAAAATCGAAGTAAGAATAATTCAAACATTCCAAAATGTACGGATCTAAAATTTTGAAAGTTGCTAATAATTCTGGAAAATCGGAAAAATATGTAGACTAATGGGTTATTATACATTCATAAAGTCATAAGTTTCTTGAAATTACAAAAACTGTTCAATATTCTTCATATCTTCAAAAGTCGAACAACCTTCTATCGTACGTAAACCGTCACAAATTTTGAAAAATTTGCATGCGTACTTGAAATATTCAGGAAACTTCGAGAATTAAGAAGACATTAAAGTTCTTGAAGATCATCAGTATTTCTCAAAAATTCGAGAAACTCGTTAGGATTTCAGAATATTTCAAGTTTTAAAGATTGTGAAATATATTTTGAAAATTTTACGAACTCTCCAAATTGTTTCGAGTCACCGAATATTTTATTGTGTGTAGGTCGTCGATCATTTTCAATATTTTGAAGGGCGACCTGGTTTGGTAGATCAAAAAAATCGTTTTTTTCAAAAGTAATCTCAATCGACCAGAAATATATTCAAAAATATGTTGCAATAACAACAGAACTAAATTCCAAATAGTTTCGTAAATATGACCCACGAAAAACATCGCGCTCAGGAGACAGAAAGGTCTCCAGACCGGTCTCGAAATAATGTGATTCCACCTTATCAGTAAAAATTTATATAATTTTTTCAGTTGTTTGCAAATGTTATTGTATCTTGTTTTCATTGTGTCAATTTCACCGGAAAAAAGTACTCCTTGCCGTTTTATGTTGGTGAGTTTGACACACACACAATTTATTTTTAAGTAAACTTTGAATAAAATTTTCTCGAAACCGCATTTTCCGCCACTGCAAACACAATTGAGGGTCTTTGATAGTTTTAATCCGTTTTCGAAAACTAAACTCTCGAGATCTCCGACACTATTTATCCGATTTGCACCACATTTTTAGACATTTATCGCTCCCTGCTTCAGTGCTGTCTCCAAGACAATAAAAATTATCATTGCTAATAAAAAATAAATAATAACTGAGCAACTACATATTCTTTGGCATAAAAAAATTTTCAATTTTCCGATCAAAAGCCTTTTTTTCTATGAAATGATGAAGGCTCTTGACAACAATTTTTTTTAGAAATAGCGATCCTATGGTAAAAAAACGTTGTTTAATCATGATTTTTTTTTTTTTTTGATAATTTTTTTTGTCTTGGAGACGGCGCTGAAGCAAGGAGTGACACACCTGGAAGTTTGGCGCAAATCGTATAAATGGTTTTTGAGATCACGCGAGTTCAGTTTTTGGAAGACGGATTGAAATTTTCGTCTAATAATATTAAGTTTTATTTGGAATTTAATTTAATTTCATTTATGGGGATAAATCCTTCTTTAATGTTTATATTGATTATAAGAGAATTTTATTTATGGGGGTGGTATTATTAATTTCTTCAATAGTTGTTATATATAGAGTTGAATACATAATATTTCTAATCGCGCTGGGTCCGTTCACTCATTCCTTCATTCTCTAACTGTCCCGAGCGCGCATCGTGTTCTGCCTTCTAGCTGGCGCCAGAAAGCAGAAAGAAGGCTTTCCTTTTTTTTTTCAAAATAAGATTTTCTGGGTTAGGTTTTTTTTTTTAAAAAAACGCATTCTGACGAACTCGCCAACTGACAAAATAGATCGTGCCTTTATAGTCCCTGATGGGCTGCCCCTCAATTAGAAATTTAGTAATTGCCGGATTTTTATGAATTATAGCTCATTTTTAAAATTAAAAGTACAGATATTATTTAAACTTGAAAAAGCGACAAAAACAAATTTTTTGATAACTGTTTGTTGTTAAATATTAATTCGGGATTTCGTTCGTAAAACGCAAGTTTTTTTTTCGACTACTCATAAAATTTGCAATTTTTTACATTTTAGTAAATTTTTTTGTGTTCAAACGTAGGATAAATTTTTAAGATGAAAACATTTTTCAGATTTCAATGTTCCAGATAAAAGGAACGACCCTTATGGTGTACGCAAGTACGCAGTAGTAAAAGAGAATCTTCAAGCGAGTAGTGCCCTAGACTACAACAAATTTTAACTGTTTTACATTATTGAATAACATGTAAATCAATTTTTGCTGCAAGATTTAAGTATCAATGACTCAGTTCAACAGTACCTACTTGAAACATTTTATAAGATATATGTGTAGTTTTACAAAATGTGGCAAATATCATCCCATAAAACCAAATCTTGACATCAAGATCAACTCAAGATTCTTGAATCAAAATTCTTGACCTGTACATGAGCAAGACTTGAGATGTTAACATGAGTTCAAATGGAAGTCCAGATTCTTGGCGAAGACTTGATTAAGACATAATAAATATATTTCCAGAATCTTGAGCGAGACTCGGTCAAGTATGGGAAATAGATTTGCCCAAGACTTAATCAAGAATCTTGGACTAGAATCTTAGACACCTAGGAATATTTTTTCTAGCTTTTAAATATACCGAAATGGCTCAAGTGGTATAGTGGAACCCGTTCATCGTAAGTGGTCCCGAGTTCACGCCCACTCCCAGGCAAGGATTTTTTTCAGGAGAAATATATCCGTCAACTAACTTACTTATGTGTGCCGCCACCACTACCATTTATTTGTAATTTTTAATTTTTAATATTTAATTTTTGCCTCAAGATTTTTGGGCGCATCTTGATCAAGACTTGCGTCAGTTAGTTAATGGGATTAGTCAAGAATCTTGACCAAGACTTGATAAATATTGGGAAATAGATTTACCTAAGGCTTGTTCAAGATGTCTCAAGAATCTTGGACACGTCTTCATCAAGTCTTGACGTGAGTTGGTTTTATGGGATGTGATTTTCGAGGTTCTAAATCAGGTTTCCTCCTTCATAAAAATCTTAAAGTTGTAACAATTTTCATCCGTTAAATTTCAATATGGTCAACAATTGTGAAAAATTCTAAAAATTCATGTAGTTGTAGAATAGATAATTAACTTAGTAGATTATGCAAAATGTTGAAAAGTTTCCGTAAAACTACAGAAATTGCATAAGGTTCTTAAGATGTTTGAGAATTCAAAAATGCTTCGTCTTACGTTTCGAAGAAAATCATTGTAAATTATCAAGTTTTGAAAAATCCGAATTGCGTCAGAAATTTAAATTATTTTCAATAATACTAAAAAATGAGGAAATACGGTAAGGTTCGAAAATATATTGATAAGTTTAATAGACTTTGAAATATTTTGATAATACCTCAAAATTACGTAAACTTTGATTTTTCCTTGAATTGTTAAAAATCAATAAAATTTAAATCTTACGAAGATTGTCGATGAATTAGAAAATTTGACAGAAAAACCTTTTTTCGATTATAAAATTACAGAATAAAAAAGATAAAAACCACGGTCAATAGGAAATTTGTTATTTCTGTTCAGTATGTTTTACGTTGTTAGGAATTTACACATGATAGACCTATCTATGTTATTAGGTGCACTCGTCCGTCGCTCTTGCGTTCACTCGTGCTGCTGTCTAATGTACCGTGAAGATAAAAATAAACACTTCTGCTAGCCCAGACTGTTTTAGACCATCATTAAGTAGCCATTTCATGGGAGTGTCGAGCTTTGGGCGTCAGCGTCAAAAAGGGTCACATGACTATATTTTTCATTGTATTCGGCCCCCACCACTGACTTTTAGTGTCAATGCGAAAAAGTTGTTCAACTTTGACGCTCGACGCTCGACGCTCTCATGAAAATGCACCTTTAGGCTGGTGAAAGAATGTGTAATGCCGATTATATAGGTACAGTTATGTATTGTTGTCTTAGCTACGCTGGAACAAAAATGTCGCTTCAATCGTGT
The DNA here is from genome assembly GCA_028476575.1 of Platygaster robiniae. Taxonomy (NCBI): domain Eukaryota; kingdom Metazoa; phylum Arthropoda; class Insecta; order Hymenoptera; family Platygastridae; genus Platygaster; species Platygaster robiniae. Next base: position 32,041,357 of record CM052019.1, read on the forward strand.
TCACACAGCCCCGGGGTAGTAAACAATAGCGGGTTACGAGTGTATATATTTATTCTATCCAGGGATCTTTCATCTTCAAAACCCATTTCCTTTGATCCTAAAACCTAGAGTTTTTCTCAACTTTTCTTGCATCTTTGTTCCACGGTTGAATGGTATGGTTGTTTTTTCAGGTGGATTAGATATCAGGAAAATAAATAGCGGAAGAAAAATAATCGGAATGAGAGGTGATGAGGTTTTCGTGGCTTCTATGTTAACTCGGTTCGAGACGGTGTTTGTGGAGCCGGGTGGCCTAGAGGAATGGAAACGGAAGCTCCGCTGGAACGCGAACAGTGTAGCGATCTTCGATTGCAAGCAGATCGTTGTTCCAGACATGGGTTGGCTAGGAAGCTCGATACTGTGAGGGCATTACACCAGGTCAGTTCTAATAAAATGTCCTTTTCTGTTATTTCGATAGTGGTAATGCTCGTTTCTGCTTTTTAACTTTCACTGGCAAGAACATTCTTGGGATGTTGCAACTAAATTTTGGCTTTCATAAATACGAAAAATTGAGGGAAAATTCAGTCACTAGAGAATTCTTAAATATTGTGGAATTTGTAAACAATTGAGAAATTGGATATGACCGGTGTATATTTTTTTTGCAGACTGTGATATCCTTGCGCACGAAACTCGTTACGACTGAAAAAGAGTTAAGTAATTTAAAACGATCGGTGGGTGACTTTTCCATAGAAAACTACGCGGATCTTGTTGAAAAACTTAGTATCGAGAATCACATTCTGAGGCGCAAAATAATGAGTGAAAGCCAGGAAATTTCAACCGAGGGGGTAGAGAAGGAGTAAGTCAATGTTAAGAAATCACGATTTTTGTTTGTACACTCGAACTCCAATACAGCGATCTCCGATACAACGATGCATCCGATACAGCGATGCGCGTAACTCCAATATATCGATGCGGATGCCTTTCTCTTTACCCTCACTCTTGATACCAGGGGGATGACACTCCGGCGGATTCTTCGTCGCGTTCTTGTCCCTACTTTCAGGGATTGAGAGGTAACCCCTTCCGCCCCTCTCGGGTTAGGTTAAGTTCTGTAAGCTTCGTGAATACTCGAGTTTGGCCGGGTTCGGTCGGATTTTTCGGGTCCATATGGTATATATCACAAATATTCCCGACAGTTCCTACGAATCAATAGGACAATCAATACGAAGTTTGCCGAAGAGAAAGTGGCGAATGAGGGGTAATAGGTGGTGGACAGTGGGGGAGAGAGGAAAGAGCCAGGAGTGGGGGGAGAGTATCCCCAAAAGTTGTCTACAAAACCTCGACGAAACTTTCTATGGGCGAGCATAGGAAGTGCCACCCCCCTGCTTGATACTCACAGTCCTCACAGTGCGCTGTAACATTCTACCCTTGCATGTGAGACTCACAGACAGCACGCACACGGTGAAAATGATGCCCTGGTGGGAATCTCTCCAACGATCGTTGCAGGGCCCGTACACTCCCAATGGGATGAATTCGTGTCAAAAAAAAGAATTTGGTTTAGAATTCAGGTGTCGCTAGTGTCATTTATACCGACATTGCCGGTTATGAAGTACTACCGATCGACTAATTAACAATAGAAAAATCGATAAAACAGCAGAGATTCATTGTGTTTCCAAGGTTTGATTCTCAGCGGGCACAGAAAATCGTGCTCAGTTACGGTAAGAATTTTTTAACCCGAAGTGTAGGAGGTCTGGATCGTTGTACCGGAGTAGATTGTGCTCGAATGCATCGTTACATTGGAGTCTCCCAGGCGCGGATCTACGGGGGGGAGGGGTATCCGGAAATTCCCCCCCCCCCAAATCTCAGGCACAAAATTTGAATCCATTTATTTAACTATGATAAATATTGAATAAATATTTACTGTTGAACGATTCCATTTCAATTTCACGAAGCTTTAAGGGATCGGTATTCAATTTTCGCTTGAAATTCATGTATCTAATACCTTGAACAATTTTATTCAACGCGTGTTTTTTATCTCGCGCAGAAAATTTTTTTTCGTAAGGTATAAGGTATTTTTCTAAGGCTGTCAAAATTGACTTTTCAGGTTACCCAATGAGGAACTTTTTTTTAAATCTCTACAGCTTTAACAAATGTTGATCGATCTTGATGATTTTTATGTCAAAATGCATGGAAAAGTTTGAAATTTTCAATTGTTTCAAAATTTATGAGATATCTACATATTACCTCGTTTGAATCGTGTTCATGCAAAAACTGAAAATTTTTTTCGAAATTCAATGTCTCGAAATGTCTTTTTTCCGTGATAAATTTTTTTTTCATGTTAGAACAATGTGAAATTTCGGGGGAGCGAACTTTTTTTGTTTTGAAGATATGAATTCTAAAAGAAAATGTTCGATTTCTTCGTGTAACATCATCTAAGTTTACTCATTTTTGTCCTTTGTTCAATTTTCGCAGTCTCGAAATGGCTTTTCTAATTGGAAAAGTTACAAAGTTTTATCTGTTAGACAGCTTTGGAAAAATTTTACCGTATTGAAATTAAAAGAACGCTGTTGAGAATCAATGGAATGCAAAAAATATATACAAGAATGTCACGTAATTATGAAAAAAACAAACAAACAAATCAGCTATAAGAAATCAATCCTGTAATCACAAATAACAGTGTCACTCATAAATCTATGATATTCTACATATTCATATATGTGTCATGGGATGAGAAAACGCAGCTTAGTGGCAAATTCGGTAAGGTTTATTTTGGATCGACACGATGTTTTCGGCCCCAAGTGTCTTAAAGAACCATACTGTGGGAGGGCTATTGTGTTCGAGCTCGAGCCTCAAAAAATTCAGCCAATGTGAGCGCAATTCGTTCCAGCGCTTACGCTAAACGATTGAAAAGTTCTCGGAAAATAAATGATCGAGCTCCAACACAATATGACCCTACAATATGATGATTTAGGCACTTTGGGCTCGAAATTTCAAGTCAGTCCCAAGTGAACCTTACCGACTTTGCCACTAATTGTAAGCTGCGTTTTCTCATCCCACGACACATATTCAGATCGATTACTTATCATTGATAAATTCACTGAATTTGATGTTACGCCATTGCCAATTGGAAAATTCCACTCTATGCAGTTCTGGATTTACAATAATTATGTGTATTTCTATTTTCTACGAGTAACAAAAAAATCGTAGGTAACAAACTATATGCAAAGAATACGTTCAAATAAGGTTTCTAACCAAATTTAGAATCATAAATCATAAACATTTTCAATGACGTAGCTAGACATTTCGGAAATCATTTTATATCAGCGAAAAAAAAATCTAGAAGAAAAATGAGATTTTTATTTGCCAGCGGCCATGGAAAAAAAATGGGTTGACATAGGAAGGTTTGTCAATTATGACATATGACACACTATAATTCAGTGAACGGATCGAATAACCGGTCGAGACGCGTGACCCCTCGCAGCAGTAGGAAGAATGGTTAGAGAAACTGCATGAAAACGCAAGGATTAGATTCGGATCGTTTCGCGAGTCGAATTTTTCATCTTGTTCAACTTGCTGTTACTCTGCTTTTTGTCATCCGATTTAGTTAATTTTAACTTCGAAATGCTCGTAATACTACAGTGCTTCCGTAAAGTTCAGTTGCGTTTCGAGATTTTTGTTTATTTAAAAGTGATATATAAAGAAAGTAGAGGTCATTTGAAACCAGAAAATCATACTTTTAATTGTTCTATTTGTAGGAAAATGATCACATACTGATATTTTATCATAAAAAATAAGAGAATCCGGAAAAGTTTGTTGCTACTTGTAAAAACGGGATAAATGAACGAACGCTAGGCCTAGTTTCGAGCATTCATACAAAGTAGGTAATATTGGGCTCGTAAAATAAATGTAGTTGCGAGCTCGTGGTTTCAAAATTTTGATGGCAAAAAACAAATCGTTAGTTTTTTTGCAAATTCGGACAATTTTTTGGCAAAAAGTGTCGAGATTTCGGCCGGAAAATTGAGGATCTCGATGCAAGAACCTGTCGAGCGCTCGAGGACGGGTAAAAGAATTGTCCATTGTGCAAACCGAGGTGAAAAAAAATTTCAGAGAAACGTTAAACAAAAAATACTGTCATATTCAGATCGAAAAGATGCATCTTTTTTGCGATAAATATGTTTTTCTTGTTTATTTTTTCATCCGCTAAAAAAAAGCAACGGGTTTTTTTATAGTTTTGAAAATCAATGCCGTTCGAAACTAAAACTGCTGAAACTCATTCAATACTCCACCGATTTCGTTGAAATTTTTTTTGCCGGCATTCTATGAAGCTATCCTTACCACCAGAGTCAATGAATATCCGAAAAATATTTAACTATTATTGTAAATAATTGATTTGTTAGCAGCGGCTGAAAACAATTTAACTTTTTTTCGACATGCGAGGAAGTTTTTTTTTCCTATTGAAGTTAGAAAAAACTTCTAGCGGAGAAGTTGGCTGGGATACTTCAAATAAAAAAAAATTGGAAAAAAAAATTAAATCGATTGGAGCAATAGTTAATGATATATCGACGTTTCATTGACAGCGTGGAACGTATTTCGACGCGCGTGCTTAACAAAATCGCTCACACGTCTATTCTTCTCATGCCCGTGTATGGAAAAATAAAGTTATAGTGCATGAAATTGAACGACAGGTTCTAGAAAATAATTTGTATGCAAAAGTGCTTATTGGCAATAACCATTAATCAGGATATCATTGAAACTTATCTCTTTTCGCTTATAATCTTAGACACATTACAACTTCTGACATTGGCAGATTCGAATCAGAAGTTGGTGAATTGGCAACAATTATAGCTTTTTTTTTTATTCAGGTGACTAGCGACGCGTATCGAACAAAAAAACTGATGAAAAATACATTGTTAATAAATTATATTTTAATACAATCGAAAAGCCATGTTTTTCGTTATTCGAGGAATCAAAAGTGTACGAAAGTTTGGATTTGAAAAAAAAAAAGGATCGACGTAGTTGTCTAGATGGGTTGAAGGAAACTTTTTGGGAAGGAAGTTTTGGGAACTTTATGGCTTAGACGAATCAACATAAGTAAAAATTTGTTGAGTTTAAAGTTTGGTCATGCAGATTATAATTTCTTTCGAGAAGATTGTTGAATTGATACAATATACTATTCTTTACACATGGTTTGTTACCTAGGCGTTTTTGTTCCTCAAAGAAAATAGAAATACACATATTAAGTGACAATCCAGAACTGCATAAAGTTGAATTTTCCAACTGCCTTAGTAAAAAAGTGCCATATATGGAACATATACGAATCATATATGTGTACCTTATGGTACATATATGGTTGGTCACCATAATAACATATATGGTTGGTCATATATGCCTAGAGCTGCATAAGGATCATATATGTTTCATATATGGCAATACATATATGAATCATATATGATATGCATATCATATAAGAGGCACATATATGTTTCATATATGAAAGTCAAATCATATATGGTAGCTTATAAGGAACATATATGGCACTGTTTTACTAGGGTGACAGTGGTGTAACATCAAATTCAGTTAATTTATCGATGCTAAGTTATCTATCTGAATATACCAGGTGTACTCCTAATTAATTTCCGGTTTTTTTGCAAATAAAACACATAATTCCAAAAAAACCGTAACCTTTATTTTATTCAAAGTATTTTCCATCGCTTTCTACACATTTTTCCCACCTTTCTGGTAAATTGTGGATACCACGCCAGTAAAAATCATTGCCTTTGGAGGTGAACCACTCGGTGAGCCATTTTCGTACATTTTCGTACGAGTCGAAGCGCTGCTCAGAAAGGGCATGGCCCAACGAGGCAAAGAGGTGGTAGTCGGATGGCGCCAGGTCTGGTGAGTAAGCCGCACGATCAAGCACTTCCCACTTGAGCCTTTCCAGCGTGTCACGAACGACTTTCGACTTATGCGACGGCGCATTGTCGTGGAGCAAAATCACCTTCTTCTGTCGTTGTTGATATTCTGGTCGGTTTTCCACAATGGCTCGGCTCAAATCTTTCATTTGCTGTTTGCAGCGAATGGCATTCACAGTTTCACCAGGTTTCAGCAGTTCAAAGTATATAACACCGGACTGGTCCCACCACACACACAGCATGACCTTCCGACCGTCACGATTTGGCCGTGCCGTCGATGTCGATGCTTCACCTGGACTCACCCACGATTTGTTGCGCTTAGGGTTCTCCAGGAAAATCCACTTTTCATCACCAGTAACAATACGATGCAGGAAAGACTTTCTTTTGTATGGTTGAAGCAGCATTTCACAGGTCACTTTTCGATTCTCCATTTGTCTCTCGGTCAGTTCATGGGGCACCCACTTTCCACACTTCTGAATTTTTCCCATGGCTCGCAGACGTTTGGAAATTGCTTGCTGTTGAACTCCCAACGCATCTGCAAGCTGTCGTTGCGTTTGCGTGTTATCTTCATCTAATAATGCTTGCAATTCGGCGTCATCGAACGATTTTCGCTTGCCGGAGCGTGCGGCGTCGTTCAGGTCGAAATCTCCATTTTTGAACTGTCGAAACCACGTTTCACATGTTCGAAGTGTTAATGCACGATCACCATAAACTTCCACAAGCGCACAGTGGCTCTCGGACACTTTTTTCCCCTGATTGAACATGAAAAGCAATGCATGGCGCATATGCTCAAAATTCGGTACAAAATTCAACATTTTTGAAGCGCAATAAAAACTTACTGGAAGATTTTTTCGCGAAAATGTCAACGCAGTTCAAGCACTTGATATGACTGAACAAAATGACATATGGTATGTGTTACCAACAGCGGTACAAAACAGAACGCCATCCATTGAAAAAACCGGAAATTACTTAGGAGTACACCTGGTATGAATAGGTAGAATTTCTTAGATTTACGAGTGACACTGTTATTTATGATTATAAGTTCGATTTCTTACAGCTGAAATGTTTGTTTGTTTTTTTTATACTTTCTTGTATATTTTTTTTGCATTTCGTTCATTCTCGCAGCGCTCTTTTTATTTTAATACAGTAGAATTTTACCAAAACCGTCTAAAAAATAGTAATTAGTAACTTTTTCGATTAGAAAAGATTTCGAGACGGCGAAAACTGAATGAAAGACAAAAATGAGTAAGCTCAGATGATGTTACAAGAAGAAGTAGAATATTTTCTCCTAAAATCCATATCTATTTCGGGAACTGAAATCTTGCCAGATTGAATTTTTCTTTCGTATTTAGATAATACTTTCTTTAAAAACGGTTCTGATTTTCTAATTGTATGCTGAAAAAATTTACAAACCAATGTCCTCCCTCCCCAAATTTACTCCTCAATCCACCACTGATTGGCGTTCGAGGGTACATGCTATATTCTCGAAAATTACGTTACGTATTTTTTACGTGGATCCCTCTTGCATCAAACACAGCTTTTAACGGCCAAAAATTGTACATTTTTGAGAGCTTCTGTATTGGAGTTCTCTGAGACTCGCTCTGGGAGCTCCTAGGAGGCTCTAGGGACGCGATTTTGGGACATTTAGAGTTGCCATAACTTGTTTCTGTTCCCAACAGTGCTGAAACTCTGCCCTCTCCAATCATGGACTCAAAAACGCCCGCCGAAGAGCCTGAGCTCTCAGATCCACAAGCAGAAAAACACCCAAAGCCCGAAAAATCTAAATCAGAAAAATTTGTCTTGCAAGTGACCAAAAGCGAAGAAAGTTTCCCAGAGAGCCTTTCAGACGTGGAAAAAATAGCCTGTGATACTCCTGCCCAGGATAACCTTAGCGTCGAAAAAGACCTGGAGGAGCTAAGCCTGAGGTCTATGTCCGAAGGTGATAACTCGGTTTTTAGCGATGGAGATTTTCCTGGTGAGCAAAGACAGCGCAAGGAACAGCCGTCGGAAGACGAGTCGGAAGAGCTTGACGACATCGAGCTCATTTTCACAACAGATGAAACGTGCAAAGACATTGGGCTACAGGAAGACCTTGTCTCCATAACCGACGAGGGTTGTCCAAGCGAGGAAAGACGTCGGCGTCGGCGTCGACAGCGCCAGAAGCAAGAGGCAAGGCTTCAGGAACGTCAGCAGCAGTCGTCACAGCCGGTGTTACTCAAGTACACGAAAACGGTGGACCTTGTGGAAGGTTTGGTTTGCAATGGGAGTGCGGACAGAGCAAATTCCTCGGTAGAGGAAGCCGTTTCCTCGCAGTGCTCGAGCATTGACCGCGAGGAGAGCGTTGACAAGTTCGACGAGAGCTCAAGTTCGAGGTTGCACAAATTGTGGTCTCAGTGTTCGGTGCTCGTGGAGACGGACATTAGCAAGTGCGGGGTCCTCGAGGAAGAGGGCGTCGATGGCATGACAAGACATGCTGCAAGGAGAAACACGCTCGCGGCGCCACCTACAATGTCTTACAGGTGAAAATGTCTTCAGTAACGCTAATTCTGACAACACTGAAATACTTAAGTGTTAACACCTAACTATTCAGTATACACTGAATGCTTCGGTGTTTTTTCGATAAGGATAAGAGCACAAGAGAATACACATTTCAATACTTTTGTAAAGTTATTCCAGAAACTTTCAAGCGAACTCACTGTCTGTTTTTCAGGCCCATTATACATAGAGAGGCTCTAGTACTGAGCACTCGGCGAAAAAGTAGCGGCTCCAGCAGCAGTTCGACACCTCTCCGCCCGGTGGTAGATTACAGTTCTGGTGCTGCGAGGCGAGAATCTGGGGCTCAAACTGACATCTCCGCACTGCCCGCGCATTGGCGCTCCGAGAGCTACTTGGCACACAAAGTCGCACATACGTTCACGACGCTGCCCAGCAAGTTTGCGTTTCCTTCGGGTGTTTCTGGGCCCGGCCGTTTACGGCTTTCGGAGAAGACACGTGAAGCGAGAAGGGTCATGCTTTCCGATTACAGCTTTACGAGTATGGTGCCAGAGCTTTCGAGATCTGCTGACCATCTTTGTCAAGAGCCACACCTCCAGGTGCGTTTTTTTCTTCAAATTTAAGAGTAGTAAACAGCCTTCATCAAGGGGTGGCATTTCCTATGCTCGCCCATAGAAAGTTTCGTCGAGGTCTTGTAGACAACTTTTGGGGATACTCTCCTTCCACTCCTTGCTCTTTCCGCTCTCCCCCACGCCCCCCATCGTCCACCACCTACCCCACCCCCTAATCGTAACTTTCTCTTCGGTATGTTTCGTATCGATTCGGGAACTGTCGGGAATGTTCGTGATGGACACGAATAATCCAACCGAACCCGACCAAACTTGAGTATTTACGAAGCATACCGAACTTAACCGAACTTAACCGTACCCCTGGCCCTGGTCTTCGGCTCAGGCCGTAATTTTCGCGTTTTGCTTAGTTCTCACATTCATACTTATTGCGTGGTATACTATTCCATATCCATTTATTTCTCAACAGCATATTCTAGAGATTAAAGGAAGTATTGGTATTTTTTCCAGTCAAAATATGATGCCAAAGACATCATAAATTCATTATATTGTTACAAAAAAAATTTAAGTAAAAATGCGGGTTTTTATAACGGAAAAAAATTATAATAAATCTATATCACATGACGATTCGATAACTACAAGAAACGTAAAAGTAAACACTCGTTCCTCGATGCTAGGTGAAGTGTGATATTTCAATGGATATATTGGTAAATCCGAGCAAAAAATCAAAACACCCGATGTGTTGTGTTTTGAAATGATTTACTATTCTCTTTTTTCTTAGCTTTCGGTTACATATCGAGCCCTCATCAGATATTTTAAAGTGGTGTAAGTATATTATCATTTTTAATTACTTCTGAAATCAATTTATCTTCCATATTAATTTACGATATGGTACTCTTTTTCTCACAGAACAACCAAAACCGCTGGGAGTCACGTTACTCCTCTAGTGACGGGGCTCCGAGAGACTTTCGAGAGCGTTCCGAGCGATTTCTCTCGGAACTCTCTCGGAACTCTGTCGGAAGTCTCTCGGAAGTCTTTCGGACCTCTCGGTATTTTATGCAATTTTTTGGATGCATGCTGTAGTTCGAAAAACTTGTATTTTGCCAAAAAAGAGAGTTTGTTATCGTAAATATCAACTCTATCTTTGTATTTATCAAAGAAAAATAAATGAAATGGCATATTTGAGAAAAGCATTTTTTTTCGTATTTGACAATTGTTCGGATTTATCATAAATTCCGACAGCAGCGTGCCCATCCAGCTAGCAAGAAGGCTGCCGGCATCCGAAAATTTGTCTTTTTCGGTCTGGAAACACTTTCCGAGAGAGTTCCGAGAGACTTCCGATAAACATCCGAGAGTGGACTCTCGGAGCCCCGTCACTAGGGTCCCTTTAAAATCTCCATTTTAAAATCTCTGATGAGAGCTCGATACGTAGCCGAAAGCTAAGAAAATAAAGAATAATGAATCATTTCAAAACACAACACATTTGGTGTTTTGATTTTTGGCTCGGATTTACCAATATATCCATTGAAATAAAAGTAAACAAATTAGATCACCTGCAGTTAATGCCTGAAAAAAAATTAACGAATAACTTTGATTTTGCTAATAATGATAACGAAAAAAATTAGGAATGAAACACGTTTAAATTTACCTTGGGAATGTTGAACATTATTGTTAGAAATTGTTTTTGAGTAATAATAAATTTTCATCGTATTAAGGTAATCCGTTTGAGAAATTCGGACTCAAATACTAAATTAAATTAGCACGCCCGTTGGGTGCGCAATACAAGAATTATGGCACAAATTTTATTGTATTCAAAAAAAACTTCATGATCTTATAAATAATTATAATCAACTATAGAATTATAAAATTTGAAAAGTAAGTAGAATAATTGAGTTACAATAATTTTAGTAAATAATAAATATATTAAAAAATGAATAATAATTTGGGCGATACTTATTTTAGCGATGTCGGAATTTTTTCCATTCCGTGGCTCTGAATCAATCAAGATAAAAAAAATAAATTTTTGTAAAGTTTGAAACAAATCGGAGATAATTAACACGTACCACATTGCAAAATGACTGACGTTTTAAATGGGATTTACATGTGATTGTTTTTCATAAATTTTGTTAAAAATTCTTCACTTGTGCAAAAATTATGATAAATGTTTGAAACTTAGCATAGTTTGCGTGTATAATGTCACGTTCAATACCAAATTTTTCTGGATTTTTCCATCGCTGTTATCTATATTTAACAAGCACTGAAAAGAGGCAAACATGTTCTTTTTGATTGCAATATGTTAAATGCTGACCTGAATTTTGCTCAACAAGTGGCATTCAAATGAATATTTAATTATCAATCATTTATTGCTTTTCTCAGCTAAATATTTAAATTTTCTGCAATGTCAAGTCAAAACTACTTTTACCATGAATCTATTCAGCGCTTTTTTACTAAACAAAATAATTCGTCATAATTTTATGGAAACAAACAAATCTTAATAAATAGTATGTGTAGAAAATTATGTCATCAATTTTTTTGAAAACTCTCGATTGTTTATCTTGAGTTCTAAAGTGCAATTTGAGTTTTAATTCCAATAATATGCGATTTGTCACCATTCACTGAAATAATAAATTCAAAATACGTTTAAAATTGGAACCTTGCAGTTTTTTGAAATGATTGTTCATCGTACAATACTTTGAAAACAGTATAAGGTGCGTCTACCGCCTCGGTAGCCAAGTGGTTATGCCACCTGACCGTGGAAGTGGATGGTTGCGGGTTCGAATCCTGCCTGAGCCCAGGATTTTATTTCTCAGAAAAATAACTTCTTGGGAGTCGGGGCGGATTCGAGCTCACAACCGCTTGCTTGCCACGGGGTTTTGCATGGTTTCCCCCGTGGGTCGATAGCGGGCATCGTGCTCAAGTCGACGTGAATACAAATTACAGTAAGAAGTCGGTCCATGGCTGTAGGGCATGGGATAAGAAAAAGAAGGAAAACTGGATAAGAAAAAAGGGGAGGTCTTACCACCTTGAGGTGGGCCACACTCAAAGCCCCTCTGAGTTGGGGGAGGGTAATATTAGTATAAGATGCGTATATTTATCTATTATTTCATAATTTTTTTTCAACGAATAAAATAAAATCTCAAGGTTCGTCATTTCATGAATATAACGCAAAGCATATAAATGCATTGTGTTTGAAGGAGATATTATAAAAAGTTAATGAAAAGAAGACATTATCGCAGCATTGCATATAAGCTCGGTTGCCTCTTATCGAGCGCTCATTCGATACATTTAATTGCACGTGTGAATGCCTATTGTTGTCAGACACCCACATACACGTTCAATGCTTTGTACTTATCGCCGTTGCATCATTTTTCGCTGCTCAAAAAGCACGCTTTTCATGCAAGAAAGTCTTTAAGTGTAATTAAAAAGCCTACTCAAACTCAAAAGCTCCTTTTTGAAATCGAAAGTCTTTCGAACAATTTTTACGTAAAAAAATCTTGGAATGAGTAATACTTATACATATAACGCAAAAAAATATTATTACATTTTTCCTGCGGTGAAAATATTGAAGCAATTCAATTTTACTTGTAAATTTCCGAATTTTCAGTCTTCAGGTTTAAAGTTTTGCTGGAAACTTATAAATGCGCTATTTATTCATGTAGACGTTAGTATTTTCATTAAAATTAATCGATCAAGTGTCAATCCATTATTTTTTGATATTTTTTATACTGACGTTGAAAATAAAAATTCATTTAAGGTTTTCAGTTTCTAAACTTGGACAAACTTTCCATAATATTGCACTTACTGACACGAAGTGTTAGCTACGGCGCGGTAATATACAGTATTATCGCAGTCGTAACTCGCTTCGTTCCAACTACTAATTGCGCGCTCGAAATGTTGCATCAAAGACTCGCTTCAAAACGTAGCAGTGACACGCTTTCTGCTAATTGAAGTGTAAACGAACACGGTTAAACGGGAGTCATCGCAACCGAGCTGTATATTTAAGGATCAAACTCTGGAAATTCGTCAGTGAAAATATGCCAGCATCATATGAATATATGCAATGACAAAGTTTTTAGCACTTCTTAAACTTTTTTTTAAAGATATATCAATTCAATTCTTTATTCATCCCTTTTTTACATGGGTTCTGAATTATCCGTCGCACATATATATTGCCATAGAATCAAATGCAATAGAATTAACATGACGAGACAACAAATAATACTAAAAGAAAAAGGAACAGCATCCAGCTTCCTTGATCGTTCGCTGTGCCGCCCCTGGTCCCACTCTCTCTCTCTAGGCTCCCCATCCGCCCTCACCTCTCCCTTTCCTTCTCTCTTCGACTCTCCTCCCGTCCTCCTTACATCCTGTAAGGGCTGTAAGGAAAAAAACCTTTATACCTCCCTGTGACCCTCTTTTTTCTTTTCCCTCTCCTCGTATCTTTCTACCCGTGTCTCAAATTCCCTGGCCAATCTGCATATCCCCAGTTCCAGTTTGCCTGTCAAATAATTCCCCAGTCTCTTTTCCCACTCTGCCCCTCTTTCTCCACCCCTTAGTTCTTTCGCTCTGTGGTCCCGATCCTCTCCTATCTTTTTCCCCATCTCCTCGCATTCCATTATATGCCCCCATGTTTCCTTCTTCTCCCTGCACGCTCTCCATTTGGTCTCTCTATATCCCGTATTCCCCGCTCTTCCTATGTTCCCGCATCTTATTCTTGCCCACTGTTCCTTATCCTTCCCCCTTACTCCTTTCTCCTCCCAGTATTTCTCTTCTCCCTTCTTTCTTTTCCAATATATATATCCTTTACAGTATGTCGGCTTTCTGGCCAGTACCCAGTCTTTTTTCACTCTCTCCTCATACGTCTTTTTAACCACTTTCTCCATTTCTGCTTTCATTACTTTGTAGTTCCCCTTTCTTTTTTTCCAGAAAAACAGTCTGGCATTTCCCCCCATAGCTTCTTCCCATTCTTTCCCTCATTCTGCAGGTTCCTCGTTTATTATGCCCCTGATCTCTTTCATTAGGCATATTTTTGTCCATCTCTCCTCGCCCATTTCTAATATCCGAATTATGTATCTCACCACCCTTCTTCTCGTCTCCACTGCGGCCTCCTTTTTGCCTGATTCCAGTCTCCAGACATATCCCGGCGTGTTATTACCTACATATTCCCATACTCATCTTGACCATTCTCCCCTGAAGTACCTCTATTCTTTTCCTTTTTTTCCACCCCCAGCACTCATCTCTGTACGTCCCTCCGGCTTTGGCCAGCATGTCTATGAGGTAGATTCGTCTCGTCAATCTACTTTCCCCAGCTCTTTTCACTACTCCCCACGCTGAGTTGCTTGCCTGCCTGGCCTTCGCTGTCATTTTTGTGATGTGTTTCTCATCTGAATTCGTGGTTGAAAACTAGTATCCTAAGTACTTAAATTCGTTCACCACCTCAATTTCTTTTCCCTTGCAACGCCATTTCTCCCCTTTTTTCTTCCTCCCACCTTTCCTAAAGATCATAATCTTGGTTTTCTCCGTATTGACTTCCAGCTTATTCTCCTCTGCACATTTTTTCAGTTCGTCCAGCATTTTTTGGAGCTGCCCCCTTTCTTCCGCTACAAGTGCCACGTCGTCTGCGAATTTCAGTGCCCGTATTTTCATTTTCCCTAATACTCTTCCTCCTAGTCTTTTCCTTTCCATTCCTTCCTCCAGGTCATCTATGAATATGTTGAAAAGTGTCGGGGTCAAGGGACATTCTTGTGTTACCCCTCTTTTTGATTCAATTCTCTCTGTGATTCCCTTTCCTGTTATCACTTCGCATTCTGTCCTCTCGTTCACTTTCTTTATAATCCTTAGAATCCTCCCTCCCACCCCCTTTTTCTCCAGTTTTTTCAATAATATCCCTCTGTCCACTGTATCGAAAGCCACTTTAAAGTCAATGAATGCCGTGTAGAGTTTTCCCCCTCTTTTCTTAATCCTATTTCCTATCAGCGATTGAAGTACAAAGATCTGGTCCCTTGTTGCCCTTCCTTTTCTGAATCCAACCTGACTTTCCCCTATCATACCGTTTTCTTCCATCCATTTTCTCAGCCTTTCATTCATTATTCCCGTGAATATTTTGTAGCTGCTATCTAGGAGCGAGACCCTCCTATAGTTCTTCACCTCGTTCTCATCACCTCCCTTTAGTATTAGGAAAATCCTGGCACATTTCCACCCCTCTGGTAATTCCTCTTCTTTTCACCATTCCTTCAGTAGTCCCTTCAATTTTCCCATGCACGTGGGGGATAACCCCCTCAGGAATTCCCCTGTAATCCCGTCCTGCCCTGTTGCCTTGTCCTTCCTCATTTTCCTGATTACATTTTCTATTTCCTTATTATCCAGCTCTTTGTTCAGCGTCTCTCCTCCTTCACTTTCATCTCCTTTCTTCTCCTTATTACTTGTCCCCTCCTTCCCGCCTAGTAATTTTTCAAAGTGTTCCCTCCATTCTTCTGTCCTGATATTTCCACTCAACCATCTTCGGCCCCTCCCCCTGTACTTTCTTATCACCCTCCAATAATCCCGTATGCTCCTGCTTCTTTCCAGTTCCCCCATCTCCTCTTGTCTTTTTTCCCATTGTTTCGTGTTTATCATTTCCTTTAGCTTCCTTTTCTCTGCCTTCCATATTTCCCTGTCCTCTTCTTGTCCCGTCTTGAGCTGCCTTTTGAGACTTTTCCATACTTTCCCCTTTGTTCTCTGCATTCCTTGTCGAAGTAGTTCTTCAGTTACCCTCCCCCCCCTCTCGCCCTCTTTTCCTTTGGACCTACCTTCTCCCTCATTCCAACTTTCTCTGTTGCTTCTTCTATATCCCTTTTTAATTCTTCCCATTTCTCAGCTTTCCCCTTCTCTCCTCTGGTAGGCCTCTTGTTCCCTCTCTTCTCTTCGATTACGTCTTGATATCCCTTGCACTTCCCCTGATCCCATTTCAACCTGTATGTGTCCTTTTATTTCTTCATTTCGTTCCTGGCCTCTCTTTCCTCTTTCATTCCTTCTCTTTTTCTTCTTTCTCCCTTGTTTCCCTTCACGTTTATCCATAGCGGTAGGTGGTCTGAATCTATCTTCATTTTCACTTCCATCTTTTCAATGACTGTATCCATCTTCCTTCCCGTACTTAACATGTAGTCCAGTACTGATCCGCGCTCCGCAAAGGTCACTTTTTCCCCTGTGTACCCCTCTACTCTCCCGTTCCAGATTGTCAGCGCCACCCTCTCGCAACGTCCACCATCCTCTTGCCTTCCGGGTTCATTCTGGTGTCCTGTGACTTCCTTCTCGGTCCTGAGCCCTCCGCGTCCTGCCATTCCCCTATTCTCGCGTTCCAACCCCCAACTATTACTACTTCCTCTCCTCTTTCTATTCCTTTCTCTATTTCTGTTTCAAGTGCTTTCTCGATCCGTTTTACTCCCTTTATTGTTATGCAGCGCCACCACTGTGATACTTTTTCCTCTCTCTACTCTCACTCCCTCTGCCGTCATCCCAAAGTCCCATTCCCTAATCTGCTTCTTCTCGACGTTTTTTCTTATGCACAGCCATACTCCTCATTTCGCCCTCCCTTTTTTAAATTCTTTTGTGGCCTCTTCCATTCCCCATTCGAACTCACCGCTTATTTTTCCATGCCACTTTTCCTTATTTCCCCTCGTCACCCATGTCTCCTGCAAAGCTATTATAATAGCTCCTTTCGAAAATTTCCGATTTCCCAATATTTTCCATACCCTTGCAATATTCTACGAGATCAGCGTAATTGTTCCCTCCTTTTCCCCTTTCCTACTAACTTCCCGCTCCCCTCTTAAACTTCCCTTCTTTTTAATCCCTATATTACTTATATTTCTTCTACACTCACCTCTAATATTTTCTTTGGGACCCTGCATTGTCTATGTAGCCTCCTCATCCGTTCCACCTCTCCCTGCCATTTGTTCCTCTCCCTCCTCCATATTCATAGCTTGGTCCGTCCTCTTACCTCCTTCCTGGAAATCTCCTGCGCTCCTCCCAATTTGATCTGCGAAAAAAAAACATATCACTCCTCTCCTCCCCCCCTTCTCTTCCCATCTATTTCCGTTAGTCCTTCTTGTCTCTTCGGCTTGTCTCTCTGTCCTGAGTTCCCTGGGTTGGACCGCCTCTCCTACCGTGTCTCATCTTGTCCGTCTCCTCACTTCCATTTTTCTTTCGTGTTTTATCTCACTCTGGTTGCCTTCCTCTGTTCTCTTGGACATGTTTCCTGCTTTGTGTATCTCCTTTGTCGGCTGTCTTCCTGTGGCTCCTCTCTTCCCCTCGCTTTCTTGATACATTTTCATCAGATTCCCCTCCCCCTCGTCCCATATCAGACATTCTTCTCCCCTCCTTATTTTTCCGTATTTGACTTGTATCTCCTTTCTTGTTTCTCTTTCCTTGTCCGCTATTCTTTGGATTGCTTTTTTCACTTCTCTCTTCCTGTGCGTCAGGTCGTCAGCTATCCAAATATTTGTCACTTTTATGCCATCCCTCGCCCCTAGCAGTCCCAGTTTCTCACCCATAGTCGGTATTTCGAATATTATGCCCCCCTCTGTTTTTTTTCCTCTTCCTCTCACCGTTCTTTCAGTCAATTTTTCGATAGCTCTCCTGCATTCTTCGACTTCCTTTTCGCTTGTTGCCCTCCAACCACTCACGAACAAGTTCCTTTTTCGAGCCTCTCTTTTTCCTGTTTCCAGTTTGATATCTTCTTTGTTCAATTTTTTTGTTTTTTCCATCCACTTTTCCTCCCAGTGTGTGTATCACGTTCTTTCTCATTTCTATCCCCTTTCTCCTGTTTTCGTCTTCCTCGCATTCTTGGGTATCCATCTCCTCGCCTTCCCCTTCGTGTTCAGCTCTTCCCCCCCCCTCATTCTTTTCCTTTTTTTCATTTTCCATCTCCTCTCTCTGTTCTCTTTCTCTTTCCATTTCATCTCTCGCTTCCCTCAGTTCTTCGAGCATATTCTTTTTTTCTTTTTCCCATTCTAATTTATATACCCTCATATTTTCTTCCACCCTCTTCTCTAGGTCTTTTTCTCTCTGTTCACCTTCCGCGCGAATTTTTCTCAGTTCCTCCTCCGTTTTCTTTTCCATTTTCTCGACCACCATTCGCGGTCTTTTTGGACTCCTGTTTCCCCTCTCTCTTCCCTTGGGTGTTTTTTTCAATATTTCCTCCCTTTCGCTTTCTGAAATGCTTAAATCCAAGATCTCCTCATTTTCTTTTCCATTTTTACTCTCTTTACCTTTCGCTGGTCTTTCCTCCCCTCCCGCCGCTCCTTCCTCATTGCCCTTTGTCATTACCCCCTCCCCCGCCATTTTCCTTAACGCTTTTTCCTTCACTCTTACCTTTGGGTGCACTTCCTCCTAGTTTTCTGCTTCCTGTTCTTTATCCCTCGTCTGAAATTTTTTCTTTTTTCTTCGGTGTTTCCGCCTTCTCCGTCTCTCCGGTAACTTTCGCGAAAAAGCACTCTATCCCTCTTTCACCTTTTCTCCTTGCATCCCCTGTCGCTTTTCTTTTCCCACCTCGCCTTTTTTCTTCTTTTCTTTCCTTTTCGGGGTCTTCCTGATTTTTCCCGTCGCCCTTTTCCATCCGATGTTCCCTTGATGTAAACAAAACACTCGTGACTTCCTAACCTCGAAACTCGCGTCGCGGTAACTCGACCCTCTTTCGCCCTCGTATCTACCTAAATCACAGCGTCCGCGCATTCGAATTCATCGACCAATGTTTCCCGCTCGTTGTAAACGTTTTCGCGACGTTTTTCTCAAATTTCTTGTGTTAAATTCGCAAAAATTCTGCCTCCTGAAACGCGCCTGTCCCGCTCCACGATCGTCAGCTGTTTCCCTTTTTCAAGTTATACCCTGCAAACGAGAAAATATAGACCATATTTAAACTGATGAGCGGTGAATAAAAAATGTCAAAGTTCCAAAAAAAAAAAAAAAAAACATTTCGATAATGTTTAAATATACTTTTAAAAGCAGATGTCTTGAAAATTATCAAGGGTTATTTACAAAAATCTGATATTCAGAATAAATAGTTAGGTTAACTATACATTTTATTTAGAAACACAGTATACAATTAGACATAGAAAAAAGGAGAATCAACTTTGTGATTCTTCATCCTTCACACAGGCTCACGATTCGTTCAATTACACTATGATTATGCAAAATTTTCGGATATATATACTTTTGGTATTTACAAAACTTGAAGGATTTTCTGATATTATTACAAATTTCTATGTAGCTACTTAGAATTCGATGCTTCAGGAATTAAAGTTCTAAACAATTTTAATCTTTTTATGTTTTTTTTTTTAGGTTATTTTAAGCACCCCAGATATGAAGTATTACATATTTTTCGAGAATTTCGTTATTGTATGTTATTTATGAAATTTTGCAGCATTGTTTGCCATTGTTATACAGGGTGCGCCATTTCTTATGTCGGTATTGTAACATTGAATAACTTAAACATTTGACAACCGATTTACTTGACTTCACTTGTTTTGGAAACGTCAATTCAGTACAATTTCAACCATGTATCGCTTCACACCAAAAGAACGCGCTGAAATAGTTACTTTGTACATTGAAAATAGTCGTTCAGTTGTGTTAACTCAACGAGCATATCGTCGAAAATATCTTGGCAAACAGGCACCATCTGACAACACTATTCGTCGTTTGGTGTCGAATTTTTGTGACCACGGGACAGTGAAAGATCGCGAACAACCCGTTCATCAACGACCAAGACGTTCAAATGAACTGATTGAAGCTGTCAGAGAGAGCGTTGCCCAAAACCCAAAAGTTTCATATCGTCACCGCGCTCAGCATCTCGGCATCAGTGGAACCACTCTACGGCGCATTTTGAAAGATGATTTGCATTTGTTTCCGTACAAAATGCAATTAACACAAAGAATATTGCCTACAGATCATCCACGTCGCTTGGAATATGGACAAACAATCGCTCGAATAGTTGATACTGAACCTGATTTTTGGAAGCGAATTTTAATGACCGACGAGGCACATTTCAAACTTTCTGGAGGCGTTAATAAGCAAAATTGCCGCATTTGGGGAACGCAGAATCCACACGAGATCCATGAAACGCCATTGCATGACCAAAAAGTTACTGTTTGGGCCGGCGTTTGCGCCAAAACCATCATTGGTCCTTATTTTTTCAAAGAGAACCAAACGATCGATGGAAACCGATATCGGTGGATGTTGGCTCACTATGTCTGCCCACAAATGCGTGAAAAAGGTCTTGAAGATTACTGGTTTCAACAAGATGGTGCGACCTGCCACACTGCGAATCAAACAATCCAGTTTCTGCAACGAAAATTCCCTGGACGTCTGATGTCAAAAAGAGGCGACATTGAATGGCCACCCAGATCTCCAGATTTGACCCCTCCAGACTTCTTTTTGTGGGGTTATTTGAAAAGTAAAGTGTACGCCAGCAAGCCGCAGACCATTGAAGAGCTTAAGGAAAATATTCGTGCCGAAATCATTGCTATACCACCCGAGATGCTCGAAAAGGTAATGGAAAACGCCGCAAAAAGGGCATATTTTGCTGTGAACAATAAGGGCGGCCACTTGATTGATGTTGTGTTCAAAAACTAGTCTAAATAAATTGTAAAGGACCAAACTAAATAAAAATACTTCATTTACAGAAATCGGTTGTTTTTTTTTTCAAGTTATTCAATGTTTACATGCCGACATAAGAAATGGCGCACCCTGTAGATTTCAAGTATTTCGGTTAATAACTCTGTAGATTTCTAGAAATTGATGCTATAATATTGAAATTTTCAACGACTCTGCGTGTTTATATTAATTTCCTGAAGGAGATATATGTCATATGATTTGCCTATACTCTTATTTGATATTTTATTGATATTCATATAGTTGAAAGAAAGTCGAATTATATAAATTGAACAGAATGTATTTACGATGTTTTCTTAAATATTCATATTATGAATTTCTAAAATAATTTTTGTCATTAGCTAAATATATATGATAATGAATCAATATACATATGTATATTCTATAGAATCCCAAGATAATTAAATTTTCAAAAACACGATATCAACATAGTTTTCATGGATCAAAAGATTTCTAGTATTTTACGCATTTTTCTAGTATACGCAACCTTGAAGAATTTCTCAGATATTCTCATACATTTCTAATGCTCTTGTTGATTGCTACATATATTTAAAAAATTCAATGCTCTGGAGTCTGAAATGCGAATTTCGAACTATTCTCGGTTATTTCAAAGATTTATTAAATAATTACATTTATATAAATTTTTCGTATTTTCTGAAGTTCTTGTTTTTTTCATATTTCTGAAGTATTTTAAAAATATTGTCGTGTTCTCTAGAAATTTTCTAGATTTATAAATAACCATGTGTTTTTCTATACGTTTCTTAGAATTAGACGCTCTGGAATTCAAAATATTAAAAATCGTAGGAATTTGTTGAGATTTTTCAGAAAACACTTTTTTCATAGATTCCGTTATGAGGCACTTAGAACAAGAGAAAGAAAGTTATCAATGCCTACCTAGTAACGGGGGTCCGAGAGTCCACTCTCGGAACTCTCTCGGAAATCTCTCGGAAATCTCTCGGAACTCTCTCGGACAATTGTCTGAGATAGTTCCGAGAGACTTGCATATGCATTTCATGGTTTTTAATGTCGCTGATCATGAATCTGAGGTTGAAATTGCAAAATTATTTTGTTAATACAAATTGTTTGAACAAAATTTGTTTGCGATTTCGACCTCAGCTTCATGATTAGCAACCTAAAGAACCATGAAAAGCATATGCATCTTAGTAAATTTTCAGAAAGAAATATTGTAATATTTAGTAAGTATTTTTTTGCAATTGTTAAAAATCTTAGTAAATTTTCAGAAAGAAATATTGTAATATTTAGTAAGTATTTTTTTGCAATTGTTAAAACAAATTGTTTAAACAAAATAATTTTTCAAATTTGACCTCACATTCATTATCAGCGACCTGAAAAACCATAAAAAGCATGTGCATCTTATAAATTTTTTTTTCATAATTTATTAATACAAATTGTTTAAACAAAATAATTTTCGAAATTTGACCTCAGATTTATGATCAGTGACCTAAAACACCATGAAAAGCATATGCATCTTTGTAAGTAATAATAATAATAATAATTTTATTCAGGTGCAATAATTTTTACAAAGTATAATACAGAATGTACACTTTCCGCAAGATTTCGTATAAAATCTGTCGCAGGCCTGAATTTACAATTAAACAAACTTAAATACTAATTACATCTTTTCCAAATTTGAAGTATACTACAATGTAATAAAAATATTCAAGTATCTTCAGAATCTGATTATCAAGATCTCGAATCCATTGCTTGATTAAACGCTTTGGTTTTAATTTACATAGAAATTTTAAATCTGTTCTCTGGATATTTTTTGGCAATGCATTAAAGAAGTTAAACTTTACGCAGCAGAATGATTTACTGTAATTTTCTTTTTTCGTAATTGGTAATTTTAAAGTCGAGAATCGGATATTTTTATTGTTTGGTAAGTTAAGATATTTCAGTTGTAAGTCTGCAAATTCTTGAATCAAGGTGTTATACATGAAACATTTATGAATATCAATGATTTTATGATTTGTAAATAGTGTGGCAGACGGAAAATCTTTTTTTTTCTTAAAGATTATTTTTAATATTTTTTTTTTGTAAAGTTCTGATAGGTTTTAATACATTATTATTAGCGCTACCCCATGACACAATCCCGTAATTTACAACCGACCAAAAAAGAGCGTAATATATACAAAGTTATTTTTTTTCTGAAAATACAAGTCTTAATTTATAAAATAGATAAATCTGGTACCTCAATTTTTCTACAATTGTATCAATATGCTCCTTCCATTTCATATTTTGATCAATTGTAATACCAAGATATTTTGTGCTAGAGACCCTTCTGATTTCCTGGCAGTTACAAAAACTTGGTTTATTATTTAAACAATCACTATCATGGGCACACAATTTGAAATGTTCAGGAAAACTATCTTTGTACGAACCAAAAGTAATAAATACAGTTTTATTTATGTTTAAAGTTAAAAAATTATTTGCAAGCCATTTTGTAATAATGTTCAGTTTACTTTCCGCAAGCTGCTTAAGCATTTCCCAAGTTCTTCCCTTGATGATCATAGCAGTGTCGTCAGCAAAAGATACAATTTCTCCAGTCAGGAATAGTTTAAACAAATCATTGACGTATAAAATAAATAAAATTAGACCCAGAACTGTACCTTGAGGCACTCCACGATTGACTTCTAGAGAATCACTTCGTACTTTATTTATATTCACTATTTGTTCCCTTTTATGTAAGCAGCTACTTAATAATTGATGTGATATACCCCGAAAACCATAGTTATACAACTTATTTAATAACAAATTATGATTTACTGTATCGAATGCCTTAGCCAAATCCAGAAAAATTGCCAAGCAAGGAATTGTGTCATTTATTGCTGTATAAATTTTTTCCGTTACACAGGAAATCGTATCTGTAGAAGATTTATTTTCTTGGAATCCAAATTGCATGTTATCTACTATATTTTCTTTTATTACAAAATCAACTATTCTTTTTTTAATAATTCTTTCAAAAATTTTTGCAAAATTAGAAATTAATGAAATTGGTCGATAATTGTTCAATGAATTTTTATTTCCCGTTTTCAATATGGGTATTATTTCTGCTTTCTTCCATTCGGTAGGCCAAATTCATTGTTCGATCGAATTATTAGCAATATGTTTAAGTGGACTTAATATGTACGATTGAATCATTTTGATAATTTTAATGTTTATATGATCTACTCCAGCAGCTTTATCCTGTTTCATACTCGAAATAATTTTTGAAATTTCCAATTCATCTGTGGGATATAGATATATTGAGTTTTGTACATATGTTGATTTATTATCAAAATTTTCAGTAATTTCAATCAAACTTGCTAATTTTGGTCACATATTATAAAAAAATTTATTAAATTCAGTAACAATTGATTTTGTGTCTGTGATAGTCTTGGTATTATCCTCCGATATAATACTATTTATTTCATCCACATTCTTATTTTTATTATTGATTATATTATGAACATATTTCCATAAATTTTTCGGGTCATTATTCGCTTTACTTAATTTAGTCTTATAGAAGTTATATTTAGCTTTTTTTAGCATCTTATTCAAGTCATTTCTAAATTTATGAAAAACAATTTTAAAATTATTATTCTGTGCATGTTTAATCATTCGATTATACATTGCATCTCTTTTTTTACACAACCAAACAAGTTCATTCGTAATCCATTCTTCTCTGTATTTTATCTTTTTCTTTACTGTGAACACTTTAGTAGATTCTTTTAAATTATTTTCAATGATATTTGTGAAAAATCTGACCATGGAATCCACCTCTTTTTCATTATACACTGCTTGCCAAGATTCTTCAGGTATTAACTTTGAAAATTTGTTGTAATTAACCTTAGTTATCTTCATGTTTCCATTTAATTTACTCTTTTCTAATTTTGTATTTATGTGTAACAACGTCGAAAAGTGGTCCGTGAAAGTTTTTTTTTAATATAATTGGCGTTAATTTCTCTTTAGTTATTTCACTTTTGCCAAAAATATGGTCTATGCAAGATTTAGTTTTTGTTGTTACCCTAGTAAAGCTATTAATTAATGACAAATATCCCTTTTGATAATAATTATTTAAGTATTTATTAATGATAGTAGTTGGTTTTTCAATGTCTAGGTTCATATCTCCTATTATAAAGTGGTTTTTAATTGTACTACGTATATTAAAAATTCGTCTAAATTTTCTACAAACTGATTTTTATCAACTGTATGGGGTATATAAAAAGTTGTGATTAGAATTTTCGTTTGATCTTCAAAAACTTCTATATTGAAAGCTTGGATTAAGCCAATTTTAACGTCAAACACTTTATAATTACATTGTCTAGAGATATAAAGAACTGTTCCTTCATTTTTATTATTTTCACTATTTTTGTAATAAAAATCATAATTTTCTAATTCAAATTCTTTTGGAAATACTATTTTAAATGATTCTGTACAAATTATAATATCCGGTTTCTTAAGTAAATTAGAAATTGTTTTCTTTAAATCTTCTAAATGTTTGCCAAGACTTCTTATATTTACATGAAAGATATATAGACCATCCTTAGAAACCGTTTTTTCAAGAATTTGCAGATTGTCACAACAGATAGTCACAATGTTTACGTCGTCAATTATACAATTAATATTCTCTAACATTTAAATTCAGATCAATTTCACTTGTTAACTTTTGAAAATGTTTACGGATGCTTTACATGTTCATGTTTATGTGATAGTTTAAATATCCTTTTTTTATTCCATGAATTAACATTCAAATAAAAAGAAGCCTCTCTCACAAAATTTAGTAACAATATTTGTTGTAACAAAATAGTAACGATGAAAGGCGTTTGTATAATTAAAACTGGAAAAAGAATCAAACTAATCAAGAATTCTAAGCCCAACACAAAAAGCATTATCCGTAATTCACTTTGATTATATTTAATTTTCTTAAAAGTTTGTACGTTTCACCATTTTCTTCATCAGACGCTTCATGGTTTACATCACATTGTTTTTTAAATTTTTCTTCCTGTCTGACGCAGTTGATACTGTGATACAAGTGATAAAGTTGGTATTAACATTTTTTATTAACAAATTATGAAAAAAAAATATTCACCAAGATGCATATGCTTTTCACGGTTTTTGGGGTCGCTGATCATGAATCTGAGGTCGAAATTGCAAAATTATTTTGTTAATACAAATTGTTTAAACAAAATTATTTTGCAATTTGGACCTCAGATTCATGATCAGCGACCTAAAAAACCATGAAAAGCATATGCATCTTAGTAAATTTTTTTTTCATAATTTGTTTATACAAATTGTTTAAACAAAATAATTTTCCAAATTTGAACTCAAATTCATGATTAGCGACTTGAAAAACCATGATAAGCATATGCATCATAGTGAATATTGTTTTTTTCATAATTTGTTAATACGAATTGTTTAAACAAAATAATTTTCCAAATTTGACCTCAGATTCATGATCAGCGACCCAAAAAACTATGAACTGCTCGTGCAAGTCTCTCGGAACTCTTTCGGGCAATTGTCCGAGAGAATTCCGAGAGACTTGCGAGAGAGTTCCGAGAGCGTTCCGAGAGAGTTCCAAGGGAAATCGCTCGGAACTCTCTCGGAAGTCTCTCGTAGCTCCGTCACCAGGGTAGGTAGAGTACGATTGAAAAACAGTTGGTGGAAGAGGAAGAAAAAATTTTACTCTACCTAGTCATTGATAACTTTCTTTCTCTTGTTCTAAGTGCCTCATATTACTTTTTGTATAACTCCGTAATTATGATTCGAATGTTTTTATAATACTCTAATAAGTATTCAACATAGATTTCTATAATTTCTTAATCACATGTTCATAGATTTTCAGATGTTCAGCATGTTCGAAGATTTTTACTTTTCTCTATTATTCACTGCGTTGAAGCAATTTTTCAAATTGTTACTTTCTACGTAATCGTACGTTATAATAGTTTTTATTTTTTCATTAAATAAATATCACTCACGTTTTCATGCATTATTTGTATAACTCGTGTTTTAATTATATTTTAATATAAAAATATCATTGTTAATACACAAAAACATAATTAATTTTATCCGAATTTCGGAAATGGTTTGAACCTCCAAAACCAACCTCTGCTTACGCGCCTGACAATAACATTAGACTGTGTTTTGTTTAAATGTTTATCTCCTTTCTCTCTCTTTCAGCTGTCAACTTTCACTTTTATAATATTTTGTTTTTTACACAAAAATTTTAACTCGAAATTTTCATGCAAATTTTAATTTTTTGCGAATTACGGCTCACTTCGATAATATCGGTACATGTCGTGAATTTCTAATTTGTTCTCATTTGGAGTTCAAATTTTACTCCACTGCCAACTTAACTTTCCAATCAGCTAATCACATCACGAATAAAATATCGCTTATATGAAGTTTGCTATTCGACATTAACTTTTTTTTTAGGATATAATATATAGATTGAAATAATATATTGCAAATAGAATTATTAATAGATTATTTATACAATTAAATGTAATTTAGAGTTCCAAAAAAAATTTTCATATTTACTCTCGAGAGTGATGATCATTTTTATCTGATATGAAATCGATACTTTTTAATTTTAGAAAACTTATTATTTGAATAACAAAAATGTTGTTACAATTGTGTATATTACAATATTGTATTTACATAATTGTGGACGCAATATTCGTAATAATTAAATAATTTTTTATAGCGATAATTTTATAAACAATATAAACATTTATGTATACTTAAACATTTACAATTGTTACTTCATAATATAAATATATTGAGAAAAAAACGCAGTCTAGCAGCGGCTGGACAGGAACCATTCCTGTCTAGAACGCACTCATGAGTATCTGGGACATTAATGGAATAGAGAGGTCTCAGCACTGCCCAGCCAGCGCCTATTCCTGTCCCGCGCGCACGTAAACTCGCGCCAGCGACATTTTTGACAAGTTTGACGTATTAAAATTTTCATGCATCTGGTATAAGTAATGAGAGAAAAATATAAAATTTAAAAATTTAAAGAAACATGTAAATAATCCAATCAAATTTGATAATAGTAATTAAATTATTTTTTATCCATTAATTCATTTGTTTCAAATAACATAAATAATAGGTTTTATTAAATAATAAAAGCTTTTAATATTTTATGCACTGATAGTCATATACTCAGACCAGATGCATGAAAATTTCAACCTGCAATAATGTATATATTTTGAACAAGTTTGACGTATAGGTCAAACTTGTCAAAAATGTCGCGGGCGCGTGTTTACGTGCGCGCGGGACAGGAATAGGTGCTGGCTGGGCAGTGCTGAGACCTCTCCATTCCATTAATGTCGAAGATACTCATGAGTGCGTTATAGAGAGGAATGGTCCCTGTCCAGCGCACAGTGAGCAACGCCTGATTCAAAGTTTTCCCTTTGGACAGTAACCATTGCTGTCCAGCCGCTGCTAGACTGCGTTTTTTTTCTCAGTGTATACAAAAAAATTTTTTTTATATAAAATGATAATTATTTATAGTATGAAAAGTTTTAATTATTTTAATCATACTATGTACTAGAAAAATTTTATTGGATAAAAAAATATCTTATAATCGCAAGGCTAAGGAACATTGAAAATGGTGAATAATATATTTTTTTTCTTCCACTTTTTTTTTCTAATTACATACATAAGAAATACTACATTATTATTTTTTTTCGCTACTTTCGTCTGAACATTTGTTGAAGATAATTTAAAATTCCTTTCAAAACTACTTTTTTAATTTTTTTTTTTTTCTCCAGACATGCTCTATAAACGATTTCTCAGGATTTCGACATCTTGAAAGAGAGCCACATATAATTGTAGGCGGGAAGCATGGACAAAGGAACATAGAGACGGAGTGTAAAGCAGGGGAGTGCAATTCCATATTAAGAGTTTGTACCGTTAAAGTATATGGCCGCTAGAGGCGCTGCGATCTTGCCAGGCGCGATTTTTCGCGCGAACATTTGAATCTATTCTTCAAAGTGTACTGTAAATTTAATGTTAAAGCAAGAATTTATTATCGAGTACGTTACATGTTTTCTCATAACATATATTTTCTCCAGAATTGACAGTCAATTAGTTTATTTATAAAGAAGTTTTCCAATATTTGGTTGAAAATATACTTTAAATGGTGAGAGAAATAGACAGCTGTCGTGAGAAAATATTTTTTTAGAAATCATTGAAAAATCAATGATTTTTGACTGACAACACTTTTTTTCAAACCTAGAATATTTTTAGTTATTCAAATATGTACTTAATTTGTTGCATGTTTGACTTTGTAGGTTTACATTGTTTGTTTTGTTGATAATTTCGGAAGATATGGAATGGCGGCAAATGACGGGAACCAATAAAAAGAGCCTGGCAAGACTGCAGCGCTTCTAGCGGCCATATACTTTAGCGGTACAAATTAGCCCATTTAAAAAAGCCGAAGTTGCACTCCCCTGGTGTTAAGTCATACTTTAGGCCAGGGGAGCGTCCTGCAAAGGGACGAGGGGGACAAGACTGTCTGCCTACTTTTTATTGGCCGAGGCAGTGCGCATGTTCAGTGCAGGGCAATTCCGGGAAAATAATGCCTAGTTTGCCTAATTTTGATTGGTCAATGACTACGCGCATGCTCAGTAACATGTTATGTCGACGTTAAAGTACCTTGCCTCTCGCCCCTCAACAGGGGCCATCCCGCTTGCTTACACTCCGTCCCTATATTCCTTTGTCTATGGCGGGTAGGTGAGCAGAAGCCTGGCATGGTTAGGGTAGGGGGGGGGGGCGGAGCCTGGTATTCTTATGGCAGGCGAGCCAAAGCGTGGCATGGTTAGGGGCACCTGACTCAATCTGCGTAAAGGTAGGACGGTCAAGTGTATCGTGGACAGCAAGTAGTATATTAGGCTTAGACCTAAACATGTTGTCGTAATAGGAAAGTCAAAAGAGTAAATGTTTACTTGTGACCACCACGCCTTTTTTTACTGTAGTGATATGTATTTGTTTATGACGGAATCAGAAATCTGGGAAAAATTTACATAAGATGTTTTCATTTAATTTACATACATTTAGTGCACATCGTTAACTCTCCAGTTCACATGAGTTTCGGAAAAACTTTTAACTCTAAGTTTGCATCCGCCATCATCGCGAGTATTGAAAATCCCAGATTTTTTACCATCTTTAATATTCCTTAGATGTGTTACAACAATAATAACTGCAACAACAATAACAACGGTTCTTCGCGATGTGGTCACCGAACCCCGGAAAACCATCGCCGCGAATCCTTGGCGGGCTCGCCCGGGAGTTATTGGGGCGGTCGATGGAACCCTGGTCCCGGTTTGCCAAGTCCTTGCGAGTGCCGTTTGTCCGGGGATTTTCACACGAGTCGTTACCGAGGCTCCTTGAGCTCGATCCCGTCCCCGGGCTTAGAAGTCATCGGTGGTCCCTTCAGGCGACATTCATGGCGATCCGGCTCCAACGCTTCCACTTTGTCGTTCGATAATAATTGGCGCACGACCACGACCGTCCCAGCCGTGGCTAACGCCATGCCCTCAGAGATGCACTCACGTTCCACTTGGTCCACTTCGATGCCATCATCCCCGACGCACAATCATCCACTCTGCACCACCAGGCCCACCACGGCCACGCGTTTCATGAAACTTTTCCCCAAGAGGACAAGGTCTAAGGTCACCTTCCAAGGTACAAAAATGTTCAGTTTCTTTGATGTAGAAACTTTATTCAAACGTTTCCCGTGTGCTTAAAAAGTCTGTAAGTCCTATTCAGACGAACGATTCCTGGTTTCGGTTCCGGTTACGATTAGAACCGTCGACCAATCAGCGCGCAGTGGTTGGGAACCGTGGCCAATAACATAGAAGCTCGTTCATTTTACAGCCGGTAATCGTAACTATTAACTGGAAACGGCTTGTCTGAATACGGCTACCGATTCACCGGTCCGGTTGGGCGTTCGGACCAGTCAGCGCGCAGACGTTGCCGATTACGGTCGGTTCGAGCATTTAGGTTCAGCTCTAATTGATCCGAGCGCCCAACCGGACCGGTGAATCGGCGCCGAGAACCGGTAGTCTGAATTGGCCTTTAGTAATGGTAAATGTTACGTAAACGTTTGAACAATTCATGTGAAATCAGCTATGACGAGCGACGAACGTCTCCTGTCTAGTTATAGTTATGTTTCCATTTACCTTTAGTAAGTATAATTGTCAAAACCGGCCATAAAGTCCCTATTATGACTGAAAACATTGGACAGAATGAGATTTTTTTAAAATTCCGTCTAATAAGGCGATTTCCAAAACTCACAATATATGAAGCGCATGTTCTTCCGACCCGTCCTGGAAAAACCACGGTCGGCACATAATGATGGCCGTATATACCTCGGACACTATACACTGTGAGTTGAAATGGTCATGGTGACGATAAGATACTGCTAGGGACAATACTTTTTAGTTGCCCTAGAAATTCGGGCAGATGCTTCAGGAACGATATCAGATACCTACCATGACAATATGATACCTAAAAGACAATATGATTTCGTTCTGATACGAATACATATGTTTGTAACAGGCAGATGTATTCTTATGTCAGGCGTTGAATAGAAATTGAAAACTTATTGCCATCGTGACGATTTCTACTGTTCAGTTTAGTTTTCAAGTTCAACTGTTCTGAAATTTAAATGTCAAATTTTTATATAATGTCCAGTGGAATTTCGGAAAATAACACAGCCCTACAAAGTAAAAAAAATTACCTGGATTTGCGAAAGCAACATATGTTTTTCTATGTATTCTGACGCGCTGAATCTGAATTCGTTATCAGAATTGGCTGAGTGGGTCCAGGTTCGGCCTTAACCTCAATGTTTTTTGTGAATTTAATTTTTTTTTGTACTTTTTCGAGGTTACGGTTGAACCTAGACCCGTTGGGCCGATTCTGATTCTGCACATCAAATTACATAGAAAACCATATGTTTTATTCCAGATCGAGAGTTTATTCTTTTTTGTAAGTAGCTGCGCACCACTTACGCATAGAAAAAAGTATCTTGATCTGGGAACATGACATGTATTTTTATGTATTTTGACGCGCTGAATCGGAATCCGCTATCAGAATGAGTCCAACGGGTTCAGATTGTATTGTATTGTATTGTTTGTTCAGGTGCAAAAAAATACATTATTTTTTTTTTTCTTACAAAGTATAAACGCATACTCCCCGCAAGATAAATATATGAAATCTGTTGCGGGCCTGAAATTTATAAACTAAAATATAAAAATAAAAATAAACCTAAACCGGGAAAAAATATATACTATATAATCATTACACATCAAAATCTATTGTCATCCAGACATTTTATCTATGGTTACGTCCTTAGCGTTCCATATCCATTGTTTAATCAGCCGCTTTAGCTTAAATTTACTCGTAACCTCCAAATTCAATTTCTTATGGTTCTCTGGTAGTGCATTAAAAAACTTGAATTTCCTACAGCAAAAGGATCTACCATAAATCTCCCTCTTGACTAAAGGTAATTTCAAAATACCCCTTCTGGTACTCCTCGAAGTAAATGAATCCAAATATCCTAGTTGTAAATCTACAAATTCTTGAGACAAAGTATTACTCACAAAACTCCTTCGAATATCCATAATTCGATTTTCCCTGAAAAGCCTAGTAGATGGATAGGTTTTTTGTTTGTTGAAAATTATTTTTATTACTCTTTACTGTAAAGTCTTTATAGAGTGTAGTACATTTTTTGATGCACCACCTCATGATACTATCCCATAGTTCACCACTGACCAAAAGAGTGAATAATAAATAGCGAGTAATGATCCACGAGATAACAAAAGTCTCAGTCTGTAAAATAAATAAAGCTGATATCTCAATTTCCTAGTTATCATGTCTATGTGCATCTTCCAACTCATGTTCTGGTATATTGCAACACCAAGATATTTGACACTTGAAACTCTGTTAATCTCTTGACACTGACAGTTATCTGTAATATATCCACTAGAGCAATCATCACAGTGAACTTTTAACTTAAATTGCTGTGGACAACTATCCTTGTATGAACCAAAAATCACAAATACAATTTTTTCTAAATTCAAAGTTAGAAAATTTGTGTTCAACCATCTTATAATTATCTTTATTTGTTTTTCCGCAATTGATTCAAGTTCCTTCCATGTTTCACCTTTAAAAATCATAGCAGTATCATCTGCATAGGTAACAACCGGTCCTGTTGGAAACAATTTAAACAAATCATTCACGTACAACAAAAATAGAATCGGACCTAATATTGTTCCTGGAGGCACTCCACAGTGAAACTTAAGAGTCACTATGTATCCCATTGATAGTAACCACTTGTTCCCTATTGCTCAAATAACTACTAATTAACTGATGAGATGTTCCTCTAAAACCGTAGTTGTATAACTTCTCCAATAATATCTCGTGATTTACTGTATCGAACGCTTTACTCATATCAAGAAAAACTGACAAACAAGGCGAAGAAGTATTCAGTGCAGTATAAATCACCCGATATAGCCCGAACAATTATTATTTTACGAATTTGAGTGATTTTCCGTTATTTTTTGAGGTTAAGGCCGAACCTAGACCCGTTGGGCCAACTCTGATAGCAGATTCAGATTCAGCGCGTCGAAATACATAAAAAAACATAGGTCGCGATCCCAGATCCAGGTCCTTTTTCTATTTTGTGGGGTTGTGTTACAAGCGGGGAGAAACTTCTGAAATGACTGTTGAGAGCTATGCCTAAAAAGTTGGCTTTCCAGAATGTCCGATGACTCGTGGGAGTTTGCCAAACCTTCACTCTGATTTGGTTGGTGACACTAGTGGTGATTCAACGGAATCTCTTATTGACGAGGCCGAGGATTACCTTAGACGAAGCATTGATTCGATGCTGGCAACGTCCAACTTAGATCAGAACTGGATAGAGAGGCAGTCTAGCAGAAGGCGCAGAGCCCGACGTTATTCCGAACCTGATCTCTTCCGCGAGTGGAACCCGCCTCAGGACGCACGACCATATTTGCCAAAGGTTATCTTTTTCTCTCTTCAATTTTAGTTCGCAATCTCGGATTTACTGAGGTGGCGCTGTGAACTACATATCGCTACAGAGGTCAAGTGGACCTTTAGGGCACCGATTCATAATGCCTTTGGCAGTATTGAAAAAAATGTCGAATTTCATTTATATTTCTGTGATACATCGTTCAATAGATATTAATTTGTGACGTAGATGCCGAATGATCTCAAGCTGGATCATCTTGTGAAAGTCATATCTCCAGAGGGAAAAGTACTGCAGGGAAGAGTTCGATACGTGGGACCAGTTCCAGGCAGAGAAGATGTTCACGTTGGGGTCGAATTGCCAACGAATAATGGATTTTCGAATGGCACGTTTCATGGGAGAAGATTCTTTCTCTGGTAAGTAACTATAATGCATGCTTATTGAGGACATTTAGTCTACTTACCATAAGAGCTCATTGGAAATAAGCGAAAAGAGTTCCGATCCAAAAATACTTCAATTCAAAAACATTTCAAGCAGAGATGTGAAAAAATTCAGGAAAAATACCAGGTTTTGAAAGCAAGGGAAATGGGTTTTAACAACTAAAGATTACAGGTCGAATAACGAAATATGCGAGATTCTTCACTTTTCCATTGCAATTTTTAAAGTAATTGACTTTGAAAACCTGGGATGTTTCCTGCTCTTCTCTCGCATCTCTGATTCCGAACCAACGAAGATAATTTTTATTTTTGTCTCAGCGAACTGGATCACGCAATTTTCGTGCCGTTCAAGAAAGTCGTCCTAGCATGGTGCACGACTTGACCCGAGAGAAGCCCGATCGACAAACTGATAATCGATAACACCTCCTCTTCTACTCCGTTGTGTCGACCACCAAATATACTCGTTTCACAATACACGATCTGAAATCCAAACCACTCTAGAACAAAGAAAGCCACAGAATATTTCGAGCTGTACCTTAAGATGACTCAGAACTTACTGTAGTGCGAGAAAGACGCGTAAAACGGAAACCGATTGAGAGGGAGAAAGACAGAAAGAGAATGTCTTCCGAGTCGTCTTAACTTGAAGCAAACAAAATCATTATTTGCTGTTACGCTTCATCTCATCAAAATATGCTTCTAAAGTATCGTGACAGAAACTACTGTGTCATTCGTGTACCTGCTGTACGATATTTGTCATAGACAACAGAATATCTGAGTAGCATATTTAACTGTATTTGTCGGATATGAAGAAAAAATCCAGTAAACATTCGTGATCGTGATATCATGTACGTAGACAGATACTTATGCATATGTGTGTCATCATGATGATCATCAGGTCATTCCGGACGGTCTAGAGGAGTCCAAAAGGGAGCCAAAAAGGGTCCACCGTGGATTCCTTATGGACCCCTAAGAAATCCAAAAGGAGTCCAAATGCGTGTGTATGAGAATTGAAGTGTTTCATTCAATAAAGACTCTAATAAATGTGAATTTTCGAAGATTTCTTCAGCACAGTTACGAAATGAATTAAATTAGATTTTTTGTTTTGAAAAAAGGCAGCATTTTCCGTGAAAGATGACATTGCGTTTGCACGTGGCCATTTTTATGTTTGTAGAGTTTTTTACGATATGTATGTAAAATGTTTATGAAAAAAATATTCCCGATGTGTTTGCGATGATTATTTATGCAAAGTGTTGGGCTAAAAAACATGAAATTTTACAAAATCATGAGGAGTCCAAAAGAGAGCCAAAAGGAGTCCATGGTGGCTCCCTCCGGATCGCCAGGGATGCCATGACATATGACATCTATTATGACATAAGCATCTGTCTGCGTACATGACATCACGATTACGAATGTTTATCAGGAGCTTCCAAACGTGCATGTACGTAAAGCAGGTTTGTGTATTAATATGGTGTCCATGACGCGTTGCCTGAATGAATTTTAAAATATTGCGAAAAAGCGTACTCCTTTTTTTTTTCTTTTTTTCAAAGACTTTGAGAGCATGATTGGAAAATTTAATTTGCCTTAGCACCCCTTGCAGTCCAACAACCACCTAGATCGGTGGTAGTTAGGTGGTACTTAAGTTGTCAATTTTTTCTCACCTAATAATCGATGTTGATGTTTCCAAACTACTAGAAATCATTGTATTTGGTTATTTTTCAGTTAATTCAGGACGAATAACGGAAAAGCAGCCAGACATAAGACAACATTCGAAAATTTTTATATGACAATTGTACAATGTAGTATGACATGATAAGTGATTATTGAAATCTACCTTACTGACAGTTGAATTCAAAAATGCTAATTGCCAATTATTATTCAATATTGTATTTGATTTCATTCTTAACAATCTCCCAAACGCATTTATTCAACGAAAATAGTGTTTCAAGTCGTTCAACGAAGTGAACGCGTTGGTGAATAATTTTTGTAATATTAAACTTTTTATTTAAAAAAATACCGTATCTCTCAAAGAAGAATAATCGAAAAAAGATTGTGCTATGCTTTTTCGCAGAATTGTACAATCGTTTGAGGTCAACGATAAAATTATTTATTCGAGGCAGTTGTAAGATTTTTGACATAGTAGATAAGCAATGTTATTTATGAAATTTCACGTGAAGATTGATTTCTCACAACGAAGATATCAATTTAAAGTATTTATTTACTTAATTTTTACGTATGATCCAAGTTATTTTGTAAATACTTCCGTAGAAAAAAAATCAAGTGGTTACAACTCGTTTATGGTCAGGGGTTTGACTATCCTCAGGTTGTAACTTCTAGGACAAAAATATGCAGAGATTTTCTCGATGATTTGCGCATCAGTATTATTTAATGCTTGGACTGAGATAAATTTTTCGATATATTTTGTTTCTGTTGATTAGGAAAAGTAGCTGAGTATGGAAATTCTTTGTAAACGCGTCCTAGACGCAAGAGGCTAATCGCATACTGTATAAGGTGATCATGATCTCGAAATGGAAGAGAAACCAAAAAAGTGTATATAATATTACGGATATTGTATACGCGATGTCTATAAAATGATAGCGCAGTAAAAAAATTTTGCGTATTAAGATTTCGATATCACGTTTTGAAACACCGTATGTTTTCGTAAGGATTATTCTTCCAATCTAAAATTATCCAATTTTTTGGGTTTAAAGCAGCAAGCAGTTTCTAGAGACTTTTTATCATTGGAAAAAACTAAAAATTTTCTCTGAAATAAAGTTTCTTGTTAGACTTACTTCTCTTTGTTAGTTTTACTACTAAAAAATTCTTCCAGATAAAGGAATCAGATCTCAAACGTTTATTCACATTTTGACATTTCTAATATATTTGATGATTTCAAATATATTAGAAGCGTAATTTTGAAGATTCCTTAATGACAAAATGTTCGTTAAAACTTACTCAGACAATTAATGGATATTAATTGAATATCGAAAAATGACTTCTTAATAATGAGTAAATACAAAAACGCTACCCTTAACTTTGTCACACCACCAACTACTATAGAGCAAGTATTTTAACGACTACTGTTTATTCTGACAAATCTTTTTTCACAATACAAATGACTGTGGTTGTTTGCATTAAATACTTTTTTCACGAAAGCTATTTTTACGAATGCCATCCCTGCATCATAAAAAGGTGAAGAAAGCAGAGATAGATCATTTTTTTATGAAAAAACAAAATTTGTTGTAAATCTATCGGGTGCTTGATCGAAATTTGTATAAAAATCTATGGATTTGTTGATTATTATTATTCAGTGCAATTCACGACTTTTTTGAGGCCCTGAAATTGCAATTAAAAAAATTTCAAATTTTTTAATTTTTGGGTTTAATAGTAATTAAAGGTGTACCGATCGGAACGCGATATACGCGTGACCTTTCGTATCTTAGTAGGCAAGGAAGGGGATGACTAGCGACTCGCGGCCGAGTATCAGCCGAAGATTGAAGCCGGAACAAAATTTTAAAATCGTGATATCTCGGTTGCCTTTGATCGGTTTGACTTCATTTTTAGCGGTAAATATTTGTGAACCTCTTGTGAGCTTAAGAGATTGATAAAAATGTCGCAGCATCTAAGCTTGAAAAAATTCTTCAAGTTTCGTTCCGGGGAACATTAAAATAAATTTGTTAGTCGATGAAAATAACTTGTAAAAATCTTTTTCAATGCTTCTATCAAGCGTAATATGTTCAATATTATTCTCAAATTATATAACAAATCGAATGAATGAAACCTAGAAATAACTTGATTATTTTATTTTAACTTTTCTGCTGCAAAATTTTCGACAATCTATTTACCTCGTAATTACCCGGTAAACAAAATGGATATAACTTTGGTTTAGAATTATCTGGTAACGTTGATTGTTTCTATGACTGTAGAACCACCCTATTTTTGAGCAAATATGCTGGGTAACGAAGTTAGAGAAAGGCGGATGGAAAAAACACGTAACTTTTGGATAACGTTCACTCAACCTTTCAGTCGGTCAACGATTTCTACTTGACCTCTAGCGGGTATTTTTTGGTCATGTCCACGATCGGGCAATATTTACTCACATCTGTTCGCACCCTGCATTTGGGGAGTTCGTGTTGAGCAAAAATTGAGTAAAACGCGTCAGTTTCTTGGTCCACGCGCACAATATTTAACTATTTTTTACTCAACTTTTGCCCAACACAAAACGTCGAGTGAAACTTGGGTAGATGTGGACTCTACATTTGGTTCACCGGGTAACGTTGGAAATTTAAGAACATTTTCCGCAAAAATTAAATCTATCCGATTAGAGGCAACCAAGATATCAAGAGTTTAAAATTTTATTCTGGACTAAACCTTCGATCGCAAGTCACTAGCTACCCCCTCCCTTCTCAATTTGGATATGAAAGGTCACGCGCATATAGCGCTATGCTTGGCGAACCTTCAATTGCTAAATAAATACATAGTTTGAATGTTCGACATTTTTGATTGAATGATGAAAAAAATAAGCAATTAAAAATAGTATATTGTGTTACGAGACAGCAACGAAGCCTTTGGCGGTCGAGGCCGATGTTTGCAGGACGAGGTCGCCAAAGGGCTGCTGTCGAGTGACACACGATATTTTATGCTAAGTCAAATTTTTTTAGCGTTTTATCGTTGGCAAAGTGGAAGTGCAAAGATATCTGAGGTACGACTGATAAAACTCGAAAAACGTTCGACTTTGCATATAATATGTTTGAATAGAGAAACCACGACTCATGCTAGACTTATAAATAAAAAAAAAATACACTCCACTGATATCGACTCATCAAAAATAAATTATTCTGTATTATATATTATATAAATGAGTAATGGAGATTTTTTCAATAGAATTCATTACGAAAGGAAAGTGGCATAAAAGGCGATAAATGATGAAATAAAAAATTATTTTATTGATCCATCATCAACTAAAATGATAAATTCATGAGAATAATTGGACTTGCCATATTAAAAAATACTAGTTGATCATGCACTGCCATAATGTCTATTTTTACGAAATTTAATAAATATTAAAGTCACAAATATTTTTTATTTTGAGATTCCTGTTTTGCATAAATTTATTATTTAGCTTTTACTATGTTTAATTTCTGTATGTTTGGCCTTTCTTTTTCTTACTTTTTTTGTATTTAATTGGGTGAAAAAAAATCGGCGGTGGATAATCATGATGAATAAAATTCTTAACAAACAATTTTTTAGTAATCAGTAGGAAGCGTTCAGTTTGTCCATACGAGTTTACGTATTTCATCATTTTTTTAACAATGTGTTATTTAGTTGAATGATGCATCATAAAATGCAATCACGCGTAGCACACACTATTTCCAGGACTTGAGAAAAATTTCCATATTTTGTATTGACTTTGATTTTTGTATCAATAGTAAGATGATGACAAATACACAAACACACACACATGCTTACTGTGTCGATAGAAAACTGGACCTTGAAATTTCGATATAATCAATGTCCATGGATTTTCGACAGTTGAAAGCATTCTTTTGAAAATTGATCAGTCATTAGTAAATTTTTAGTAAACGAGAAAAAAAAATCTGGAAACAGTTGAGCATAGCGTTCGTTCATTATAAGGTAGAATTTTTGTAGCCGCAATTCGATTTTAGAGGCGTGGATATAAAGAATGGTTTTACGAATGAAGAATGATGAGATATATTTTTATAAGACATAAAAATTTTTTATTGCCAGTTTTTTGGACTTGAAATGACTTCTGGCCTACGTCGAAATTGAGGATAATGTATTCTGGATATCAAGAAATCGCTCTATTGAAACTGTAAAATTAACAAGCTATCATTTTCGATGTTATCACAAAGTCGT
This sequence comes from Platygaster robiniae, assembly GCA_028476575.1. Classification (NCBI taxonomy): domain Eukaryota; kingdom Metazoa; phylum Arthropoda; class Insecta; order Hymenoptera; family Platygastridae; genus Platygaster; species Platygaster robiniae. Next base: position 32,081,249 of record CM052019.1, read on the forward strand.
CGCTTCGTTTTTCAAGTGCGCACAACAAAATCCACAAATGTAAGAGAGTGTTTCCAAGACAGCAAGGAAAGCTGATTTGTCATATATATCAGAAAATTACATTGCAACCATGTAAATGCTTTGAGCGTATCAACAAAAATTGAATGTCGTTAAAAAATATTGTTGGAACAAAACTGTTTGTGAACTTAATTGCCTATTTATCGACGTATCTCAGTACTCAAACTATTTTTCTTGTCTCTGTGAAAAAAGACAACTCGTACCTGCAATATAGTTTGAATACCTGAATAAACTGTTATTATTTAAATGCGGTTCCCCGGTTTTATTTTAAGAAAATCTTATGTAAATTATGTATTTACAGATAACGGTATTTCAACAAGAGGCACGTTGGTCAGCAGCATGTTGCATTATTGCTTTCTGCAAAAAAACATTACTATATATTTCAAAAGATCAGTTGATATTATTTAACTGTAGAAAATTTTTTTTGGTTTTTCTTGAATAGTACATTACGGTACAAGTTGAAAAAGCGCTAGTTTTAAAACGTGTCGCATTTTTCTATAATTCACGAAAAAAATAACAGTTTTTGCCTACCTGTTTTTGGTGGAAGAAGGGGCCGATTATGCTGAATGACGGACAGCGCGCAATGACGTTTGGGGGACGACGAACGGCATGGCAATTCAGTGTAGAAAAAGACAGCGCGACTGGGTCGCATTAGCACCAATAAAATAATCGCTCGCGAATTCATTTTGAATTTAAATAAATCAGTGCTGCACTGTTTTACTTTTTTTGATTTGTTTTTATTAACGACAAGATTATTGTGCAATCAGGATGAAACTGGTTGCGGGTGAAGGACGAAAAAACACGAAGGTACACGAAGCAGCACGAAGCGCTGCGTTAAAGGTTCCGGTGATTCCACAACAATGTGTTGTTTGTAATTCTATTTGTTTAGAACGTTAAAATATGCAATTTTTTACACTCTTCTGCAAAACTGCGACAATTATTACGATCGCAGTATTTTTTAGAGTGTTTCTTGTACACAATACAGATTTTTCGCGTCCGCAAAAGTTTTACGATTGTGACATAGAACACAACACATTTGTGTGAACTCAAATTCACGTGCGCATACACCGCTTCGTCATCAGCAATAATCGGTCACTTTTTCCACCGAAAACAGTGAGAAAAACTGTCATTTTTTCGTGAGTTATAGAGAAATATTTATTGTAGAAAAGTATGTCATTTAATATTCATTTATTCTGTCTATAAATTTGAATTATTTCCCTCTGCGATATTTACCTTCAGGATCGGCAAAGCATTGGTGAGTTGCAAGCCCAAGCTTCGAGCGAGGACGATGGGAGCAGCAGTACCCTTGTAAAGTCGGTGGAGAGCATCAATCGTCAGCATCGTCGGTAAATTGTGTCGCTGTCTTTGAGTTTCGTATTTTCCGAGGTACGTGGTGTCCCCAAGTACAGATCCGTTATTTACCGCTTCCGCGAGCACTTTAATTAAAACAGTGACGTCTCCAAAACCTAAATTCACGCCTTGGCCGGCCAGCGGATGCACTCGATGAGCTGCGTCACTAAAACCAGCATTGTAAGAGTCATTCAGAAAACTGTAATGTTTTATACTATCTCAAGGGGGAAAGTCCATGTAAACGACCGAAAAGTTTCCCATGTTCGTTATTTTTTTCAACAATAAACGGACGGCCGATCGCTACCAAATTGACATATGATTAATGATGATGATAAAAGTATTATGGTATAATGGACAGGCTCAGAGCCAAAAAGACACAAGAATTCCCAAGTAAGGATAGAAAATATGCTGATCCACATAAGTTTGTCTTTCACTTGGAAATTCTTGTGTCTTTTTGCCTCTGAGCCTATCAATTTTTATAAAGAAAAAAATCCAAAATGGCGGAGGTAAGGCACCCCTACAATCAGTGGTCCGAAGCAGCCCCATGCAACTCTCAAGCTTCGCGAAACTGATAGCTGGCAGTAAATCGCGGCGGCGCCACCAGTGCTCGAGATAGCGATATATATATGCCACATCGCGTCCACCTCTACTCACACTACTCTAGATTCGTGTGAGGTTGCAGCCCGAAGCTGTCTGCTGCTTTCGGGATGCTCGGCTCCTTTCGATAGTGGTCGGTTCAATTCGGCTACGGCCCATTCTATTTCCGTTCCGAATTTGTTTCGCGAATGCGGCTCGAGCACTCGAGCGCGCTAAGAAACTAATCATTGCTAACTATCGTCAACTGCGCAAGCTGACGGCTGATACAATTGTTTTTTTTTAGTTCAGGAAAAAAACCTGTGCAGCAGGTTAATTTTGATAAATTATTATTATCTCGACGTTTTGGAGTCAATGTGTGACCCTCTTTTCAGGGAAAATTTGACTTACATTCAAGGATATAACGTCGAAAAAAAAATAATTCATCAGAATTGACAACTGCACCGGTTTTTTTCCTAAACTTGCGAAATCTGGACCAGTGATAGAAAATCAAATAATTTTTCCAATTGATAGATTTTCTCTATCTTTCCTATTTAAAATGCGACGAACCTAGTAATTTGGGTTTTTATGAAGTTTTCATAAAACTCCTTAGAAGATTTCGGCATTTTTTTTAAAATTCCGCTTTTTTATAAAGTCACTTTATAAGAAGAGCAATGTTTTATAAATTTCTTATTAGTTTTTAAAAAGCCACCTTATAAAAACTTCATAAAATCTTTACAAAATGATGGCATTTCTATAAAGTGGATTTTAAAAACTACTTTATGAAGATTCAGTCTTTTTATAAAGATTTTATAAAGTGAATTTATAAAAACTAATAGAAACTTAAAGAAACATTCGTCTGTTTATAAAGCGACTAAACAAAAAGCGGAATTTTATACAAAAAACACCGAAATTTTATGAAGAGTTTCATGAAAACTTTATAAAAACCCAAATTACTAGGGGAAATCGTCAAAACAGCCGAAGCAGCTTGTTGTTCAAATATTTTTTAGCGTTAAGGGCATCATTGAGTTCATATTTTTTTCTTAATGAAATTTTCCCCGGATAAACATGATTTTTAAAAAAAAATCCTTAAAGGAGTTGGCAAGCAATGATAAATTGAAAATGATTTCAGAAATTCTTTGAATTCCATATTCCTTGAAAAAATTCTGACAATATGTTGTGAATAATAATATTGTCATATATATCTGTGGTTTCTCGCTATAACACAGAGAGTCACTTCTGCCATAAGGCTCATTTTACACGATATTCTGATAAAATTTTAAATGATATGGGAGAAGTGAGTTTCTCTGTTAGGGCGGGAAGCCACATATATATTTCGAATATGTATATTTTTTAAAATCGTATAAATTTATGAATTATCTATGATTTACACGAATACAAGATTTTCTTAATCACTTCTTTGAATCGTCTTCAGATGCGAAAAACACATAGAAAAGAGATTTTTTCGAATTCATTAAAATTGTAGAAATTCTCAAGGTTCCGCAATGTTTCGCAATCGTTAAACGTTTCGATGTTTTTAAAAATTGTGAATTAGGAAGCTGTTTTTAAAATGTTTACGATAAAAATGAAATCTGAATTTTTCAATTCTTACATAGCATTTAGTATGAGTCTTCTATAAACTGTATTTACATGCATTTTTTTGAAATTACACATTACAAAAAATGTATAACAATGTGAAAAATTTTTGAACAGAGGAGTGTAAACTTACAAAAATTATATAATTATTTTTATTGTTTTTTTTTGCGCGATTGGCATTCTAAAATGATACACGCCTATATCTTAACGATCAAATAACAGCTCGGAGAGACTGATTGACACCATTGAAATGCATGGAAACGATCAGAAACGATATAAATACATAAACACAAATCAGTTAATAGGTTCGGTCTCGTCCGTCAGCTTTCGTTTTTCGCTCGGATTATGGGCCGAAGCGGAGCGAAATGAACCGGAGCAGTCGACGCTAACGAATGATCACATAGACGCGAGTTTCGATTTGTGTGAGTTCGAGGTACAGTGTATGACATATATATTGCGCTACCTCGAGCATAAGTGGCGCCCACAGGGCAGCTCGGCTTTCTTCGAGCATCGCAGCTCCCATTGAAAGCATAGGCAGTTGCACGGGGCTGGTCCGAAGTGATATTTCAAACGGTGGGCAGTATAACTTGAGTTACAACGCAATATTTTTTTGAGTGTTAGTTGATGGATGTTTGCGCCCTGAATTAGTACGTTTTTTATTTTGACATATTTTTCGAAAACGCTGGTCTCATAATGGGAATTTACGATTTTGGCATTGAAATCATTAAATCCATACCCCTTATTAGCCAAACAAAAATCTGGGCAACTTTAACGAATATCTTTGCAGCATGATTTTTAGTAAAACATCCACAGTCAAATATTCTTACCCAATCAAAGCGACTCCGGGTTTAACATAATTCACCGCGTGTCCAAAACCTAAAGGAAAAGCCGCCCTGGAGCCCTCGACGACAGATTTTATTGATGGCTGCAACTGCCTTGATACTCCATCTTGCAAAGACATACTCCCTAGCAATTGTTGCAACGCTTTCATCCCACTTTCGACGATTTTGTCTTTCGGATAAACCTTCCATAGAGCACCATTCAAATCATCTACAAATTCTTCATGCGAAATTTTCAAAAGCCTTTTGGCTTCGTCCGTCGTTGTGCTCCAAACCAACGAACTTTGATCTTCAGTCAGCTAAGCAAATATAACGGAATGTTTTTGTAATTAGCTATACTTGATAGAATAGAAAAACCATCGAAAAACAAAATTATTACCGGTAACAAAGCAACTGGTCCGGTGGGCAGGAATCTTTGCCAAGCAACGACGTTTTCCGTGGACTGAAATAGTTGTTTCGGAAATTCAATAAAAAATAAAATGGAAATTTCATTCGTCCTTAATCACATTACTATACTTACTTCGGATAGTTTTACTGTGGCCACGACACCTGATTGCTCGTAGTTCCATTTGACGTACTGGACTTCCATTTCTTGGCGAACGTGCGATTTTGCTCCATCAGCACCGATCTGGATATCAAGAATGAAATGCGTGTCTGATTTGGAAGGTGAACTACAGTGATCGATTTGGAAACAAATAAGGTATTATGCCGGTTGTGAAGTTGGGAACTACTGCCGCTAGCTTCAGTCAATACATTTAGTCCATTGTGACATTGATAATAGTATATTGCAGAACAAGTGAAGAAAGAAGCAATTTTCGTTGTCAACTCCACTCACCCCGGAAAGCGTTTTTTTTCAACAGGTCGTGCAAGATATTTTTCAGAACGAGTCAACAGAGAATTCTATATTCGACGGCCGTAGAGCATGTGCGAAACCAATAGCAAACGACGTTTATGCTATTGCTAAAACCGACGCAAACGCGACGCCATTTTGTTTGTCGACAGTACTGCGCTGGCAGCACTGGGCCGGACTATCGAAAGTTCGGCTGAATCGATACTGTTGAAGGTATCGATAGAAAACAGCTTTCATTACAGATATCCATTCAGAAAAACGCGTTTTCTTCACTTGTGAGGAAAATAAAGATCAAATTTTCTGGTCATAAGTAAAAAAATTGAAACGGGATGTATTAAAAGGATACGAAAAATATTGTTTTCGCAAAACTGGTCCAGTAGAAGTTCATGTTTGATACGGCAAACTAAGCTTAACAATTAGTATAATAATAATGCATAATTACTGAACAAATTTTCAGAGAAATCTATCTCGTAGTTTTTTTAGAAATTCGGAAAAATATGCATCCACACTTTTGAATACATGTTAAATTAACGAATTTTTTTACAAAAAACTAACCAGTGGAACAAGCTGAAATTTTGCAGGTTTACTCGGCACATAGACGAGATATTCTATGATTTTTTTGATAAAAATCTACTTGAAAATTTCAACTATGGACAAAATGCCTTTAACAGATCCGCTAACCAAGATAACGCACGTGCACACACACACACACAGGGTGTAATATTTTCATTATTAAGCATGTTACTTTATGTTTATAATTCCTTCATATTCTTCTCTCGTATGACATCCTCAAACGGAAAAACGAAATCAATAATCTCAGTTGAGATTAGTATAATTAATAAAAAAAAACAACCATAACAAAACTACTGCCCAAGTCAACTGAGACTTATACATACAAAAACTCCCTCGTGAGCGTGGATTATCAATTTTCCTTCAGCATTAGCACGTATTGTACCTAATGTGTTACCTGTAGCGTTTGGCTATCACGTACTATAGCACTCAAGGAATGGTATCGCCGATTTATGCCGCGAGGTAGCGCGGCCAACGCGCCACCACGGCACTACACAGCAGTACACATGTACTGCCTATGGGTTCACTAAGGACCCCGAACTTTTCCGAGCTTGCCCGACCGCACCCGATGTCGCACACTCGCATACATTTATATATATATATAGTAGTAGTACAGTGAGTGTGCTACTACAAACAACTGCACACAACTACACATGTTCATTTGCGTGCATTGGCGTTCATCTTATGTATCGAAAGTCGAAACGGTCATGATTTCATGATTTCGCAGGAAATAAATAAGCACGGCGCGTTATATTACTTCATTTACTCTTAATTTTTAAATGGAGTAGTGGCTTAGTGGAGAGAATGCCCGCCTCGCATTCCGGAGGATTATGGTTCATTCCCAGACCGGAACAATTTTTTTGTTCTTTTCAAACATGATAATACAAAACTATAATATATATATTGTATTTTTTTTTATTTCTACGATGATTCTATTAAAAACTTACATCATTTGTGTACGGAAAGTTTCATTAGAAATGCATGAAAGTTAAATATTCCTGTAGTATCTTTGTTTACATAGGATGTAATTTACTGATAAAAGCTATTGAAATTTGCCATTAGCTACGATTCGATACCTCCGGTACATTGGAACCATGTGAAGCATCGTACAGTAACGCGCTTACATTTATAAATATATTTTGCAAATTATAGGCCATTTCAATGTAATATTTTACAAGCTTTGAGACCCTCACAAAAGAAAAGTACCAATTTTGGTCGAGATTCACGCTCTACACCATGCCCTGAGCATTTATCAGGCGATCTGTGGCTTCAGATTAAACAAAATTATGTAACTATTTGTTTAAACAAATACATCATTGAAATTATATTTTCTGCAATGTGCAAACGCTTTCTAAATTTATTTGGTACTTTGATCACTAGTATGGCATCAGACATTAAAAATTGATTTGTTGAAACGTTTTTTCAATGTTATTTGCGAAATTACAGTTCCTGCAAGATTAATATGCTTTTCCCAGTTTTCTAGGTCACTGGTCATGAATCTAGTGCCAGGTTTAGATAATTCATTCATTGAAATGTTTGTTTAACAAATTACGTAAAACATAACATTGTTTTGGAAATGCATGTATATGCATTTTATAGTTTTTAGGTACGATGATTACAAATCTTACACCTTGATTACAAAACTGATCCGTTTAAACTTCAATTAGTATTTCTAGGAGATAATTGGGGAATTGACATTTCAAGAAGATGCATATGATTTATGTTTTTCCAAATTGTAAGGTAAGAAATTTCATTATAATTCATGAAATACACATTTAATAGTTCGGAATTTAGCTTGCGAAATATTTTCTCCTAAATACTGTAATAGAATATAGAACTGTAACAATATTCAAATATTTATATTATATGTAGATATTTAGTAATATGCCTAATTATGGCCTGTTGACCTGGAAAATCATTTAAGCATTTTGCAAGAACTTGAATTTCGCGTGAACATCCGTTCATTTTACTTTAAAAAAATTATCTTCGCAAACCAGATGTCAAATTTGTAATAAGCAGACCAAATAAACAATGAAACATAGGAAATTCGGAAAATTAGGAATCACTAAAAAATATTCGCATGTGACAAAATAGTATATTGTTTACCGCGGCGCATTATTGCTGTTCCGAGGAAAATATCGTCCTTGTCCGAGGATGGCAAATGCGCCAAGGTTAACATAATATTTTCTGCCTGGAGACGTACAAAATCCAATTATTTGTCATAATTTGATTCCCAAATACAGTCTCCCTGAGGAAAACCTTATATTGGCAATGTTCCTTTGCCATTGTGAACTCAACAGAATCTTTACGTAAAATGCTGTTTTACATTTAGTTTCGATAGAGTTTACAATGGAAAATTTACATTGTCAATGCAAGGTTTTCCTCAGGGTTGAATGCATCGATTTTTAAAATCTGGTATTGATTCCTTGATCAGTCTCCTGAAATCAAGGGATAGCATATGCATCTTTTAACTACTTCAATCTCGCAATATTTGTTCACTAAAAATGAAAAAATAAGTGCATAAATATATTCTCTTAATCTAAGCTAGATTCGTAATCAGCGAGCGAATCAACTGATATGCATTAAATGTTGCAAACGTTATGTTTTTTTTTTCACATTTTGGTAAGAAAAATAAATCTTGCAAATATAACGAAAAATCTATTTCCATCTAAATAAGTACCTAATAATGCATTTTGCAGTTACCACAAATTTGAAATCAGTAATTGGCCAATACTATGTTTGCCCAGCTATGGCTGAGATTAATGTAAGAAGTAAACTCATCGCCCTTACACAGTTTTCTCATCGTTAGGTGAAGAACTACAGAAGAAGTAAGAATAATCCTTGTACAGTCCATGAACACCCCTTTCATTTTCGCAATGCAACTTTTTCGAGTAGAAATAGATATTTATTCATCAAGGGAGGAAGAGGATGATCCCGACAAACTACACACGAGTTGGAATCGCTTCCTCCCATGTTTAATATTTTGTTCCATACATATACGGAAATGGCCAATTTGTCGACTCGATTTGCAGGGATAGTGTCCTCTTTTTAAGGTATCTTCTATGGATTTTTCAGCGAGAACAATCTTAGGGTTGCTCCCGCAAAAATTGTCCATAAGGAGCGATCTCCAGGATTGCTCTCGCTGCAGTCACTTTTTCCTACTTGGGTTATTTTCGCAGAAATATCACATTTTTCTTATGGTGCAATCTACGTTTATTTTTCTCTACGATCTTTCTCTTTTTAACTCCCAACTGTCCCTTTTTTCTACCCGAGATTTTCTCACGAATTTCAATACGAATTCAATTAAAACTCTAGTTTTTATCATATTTAATCTTTTGTACATCATTATTCCATTTTTATGGCGCACTTTAATTAGCACTGATATAATATTTTCACAGCTGGTAATAACGCATAAAAAATAAAATTCTTATTCCATTTCATCTATTTGCCCATTCTAACACTTGAACTCGCGACTGCGGTCATTTAAAAAACGGGATTTTCTGATTTTCCAGAACTGTAAATTCCTGGGTCTAAATCATAGTACAACAAAATAGAAAAGATATGTTTATTCTTTGTTTTAGAATGTATAAAACAAACGTTTGTACGATTTCGAAATTGCATGCGACGCGCGAAAGACGTCGGAATTCGGATGTGTGCTCGGCTTTCAAGCGCTAATAAGATTTAACAAGTGCAGTCTCACGGTCGTATCATGGCCTGAATAATCACCGCTGGCAAAAGCGGTGAAATCAAAAATCAAGCGTAAAGCTTCCGAGCTCTAGGGGGTGGAAATGTGGAATGAGTTTTTAATGTAAAGTGTGCACGGAAATAGCTTCAGTACAACTTCGGACTTTGTAGAGTGTCGGTTTCAAATCATCAAAGATTAGCGTTAAGTGCTACAATAAATGGTCTCGTATCATTCATACAATCACCAGTTTCACATCACGATAAACAGCGATTAGTAAGTAAAAAAAAATTAAACTGTATTGTAAATTATCGATTAGAACTCTCAAAAACGTCCAGCAGCAAGTTTATAAAATTTAAAACAAAAAACCCTCAAGATGATGACTTAATGATGAAAAATTGACGTCATTCCATAACAAAACGCTACATTGCACATAATACTCGTCATTTCCGTTTGCCTTACACTTCTGAGATTTTTTAACCGATCCTATAATCCAGCGCTCTAAATATATTCTTCTGTTTATAATCATGAAACTACATGATGCAGAGATTCTTAAATGTATGAAGGGGAAAAAGAATAATTATAGAGCATCGGGAAACGTGAGATGACGAGTTATTCTGTAATGGCAACTCCTTTCATCGTTTGATAAGAACAAATTTACCACTAAGCATTGTTTGGAGAGTGTACGATTTCTATATTCGAGCCGCTAATCTGAATCTTTGATGACTGACTCATGCACGACTAATGACACTTCCAAGATCGCGATGCTGCAATATTAGCAGGCGTCAAATAAACCGAAAATTTACGATTTAGATGCAACGAACAGGGCCATGTCCACGAGATCAGGTTTCTTTGAGAAAACTACGAGTCGCCGCTTAAGGAAACGCGGGCCCGAACGAGAAAAAATCGCAAGGCCCAAGTCCGATATATTATATTCCGGTTGTGATCAGGTGAAACTACTCGTAGAATTAAGAGAGAGTGAATAAAATAAAATAATAAATCAATAAACAAACAGAAATGGACTGATTTATGTTCCATTGTTAATCGAATTGTTATATGAATCCTTATTTTTGTATAAACGAAAAAGATAAATGAACTAGAGATCGATCATTTTTTATATAGAAAATCAAAATAAATGTCAGAAAGCTATCGATTCATTATATATTATTATCTTTAAGTGTTAATGATGTTTGTTTCAACGTTGTATAATCATCAGAGTCTTGAAAATCTGTCAGTACTACAAATCGTTACTGATGGACAAATATTGTTATAATAAAAAATTTTGTATAACAAATTCAAGTTATGAACTATAAATTACATATGTAATTAACAAATCACAAATTAAATAAAACATAATTCCATTATTGAAAATTATAGTATATTACATTACGAGTAATGTACCATATTTTATCCGCGATCGTCATTTTAGGAGCTCGTAACGTCCCTTGACAAATGAGCGTTGTGTCACCCATTAATGATATGGCGCAAAAACTGGCCCTGGCAAAAACATCTGTTCTACTTAAGTTTTTGTGAGTGCTTGTGAGTCTTGTAAGTTTTGCTGTCATTGGCTGCTTTCTTCACGCGGGAAGTTCGAAAAGACATTCGAGATAGGTTGTTCTTGGTGTCGTAATGTTATGAATCCATAACGCGACGGGTGAAAGTATTGTGCGTTATTGGTCGGCAGTTTCCAGAACTATTAACGTGATCACAGCTGTTCGCCATACAGTAATGGGTGACGGAACGCTCATTTTTCAAGAGGGGTTACGAGCTCCTAACATGGCGGTTGCGGATAAAATATTTAACCTCATTGAATTGAGGCCGCAGATTCCGTAACGTCCTGAGCGCTCGAAAATACGGAGAAGTATTGTCCGCACGGTGACGTTACGAGTCTAAATCCAAAGTCCGAATTCGAAAAAAGTAAAAATACTGCTCGATAGCTTTAGAAAAATATATGTCAGTCTCCGTTTAAACATCATTTGTAAACGTTTTAGTTTTTGTTAAAAATAATGAAAACTGAAGCTTTTTGAATCGAAAAACCAATGATTCTTAAAACTCACATCGCCGCTAAGCATTCATTTTTCAACGTATTTACATAACTTTTGTATACTTTTGTTCGGGAAGGTCTAATGATGGACACAGTATCAAAATATTGATAAAAAGTTATTAACAACTGACCTTTTTTTCAATCCGACTGAAAACCCATGTTTTCTGACGTTCGCATTAAAAATGTATCGAGGGAATTTTCGTTTTTAACGGGGTTTTCACACTTGTCATAATTTGAAGTGTATTGTCGAACTTTTTGGAAAGTTTGAGCTCTCTAAAACTATGATTTATAGAAAAGCCAGCAGATTGAACACAACGAGCAGTGCGATGTGCTTGAATTTTTCGCTGGTACGACTAACTATGGAGCTCGCGCGCGTAAAATTCAATCATATCGCGCGGCACGTTGTGTTCAACCTGCTGGCTTTTTTATAAATAATAGTTTTAGAAAGCTCAAACTTTCCGAAAATGTCGACAATACACTTCAAATTATGACAAGCGTGAAAACCCCGTTAAAAACAAAAATTCCCTCGATACATTTTTAATGCGAACGTCAGAAAACATGGGTTTTCAGTCGGATTGAAAAAAAGGTCAGTTGTTAATAACTTTTTATAAATATTTTGATACTGTGTCCATCACTAGACCTTCCCGAACAAAAGTATACAAAAATTATGAAAATACGTTAAAAAATGAATGCTCAGCGGCGATGTAAGTTTTAAAAAACATTGGTTTTTCGATTCAAAAAGCATCAGTTTTTTTTTTTTTTTTTTTTTTTAACAAAAACTAAAACTTTTAAAAGTAATGTTCAAACAGAGACTAACATTCATATTTTAATAGCTATCGAACAGTGTTTTTTGTTTTTTTCAAATTCGGACTTTCGATTTTGACTCGTAACGTCAACGTGAAGGCAATACTTCTCCGTATTTTCGAGCGCTCAGGACGTTACAGAATCCGCGGCCTCAATTATTGAAATAATTATAAACATAATCAAATTAGGTTAAAATAATATACATAATTTACTTTCGTTGAAAATTCAATTAAAAATCAATTATTAGAAATAAAATAATTTAATTAATTGACCTCAATATGTTCATTATTTGAATCACGAATTAAAAGTTTAATAAACAATTTTGTTTGACTAATTCAAACTCAAAAATAAAAACATACACTTAGAAAACACATAATTGAAAATGAATTTTACAGTTTTCTTTATTATTGTACTATACTCGATGAGGTATTAAAAAATAAAAAATACTAAAATCGTTATGAATAGTAAATTTCAAGTTAAAAGACAAAATATAATGCATTTCTAATAAGCAATAATCGCATTGCAATAATTGTCAAAGTTTTTATTCAAAAGTAAAAAGTACAAGTTAAAAAAAATGTTCGAGTGAAGTAATTATGCCTAAGATTTTTATTTATTAATTTATCTTTCCTGATATCGACTACTTGAATCCACTATTTTGAATTTCAGAACGAATAAATTTAAAAAGACAATTTATTAAATTTTTATCGAATTCATTACAAAATAAAAGTCAAAGGAAAGCAAAAACAATATCTTTTATTTTGATTACGGATTCGATTATAAAAAATAAAAATCCAAGATTATGAACTCTTTTGATTTTTTTCTATTTTGGATAAGAAATTTTGAAAATCGTAAATATTATATACCGAAAAACCGGATTAGCAGCATTCTAGTAAATTTGAGTAGACTGAAGGAGATTTTTTTAACAACTCTTCTGCAAAGTAAAAGAGTTGACAAAAATCAGGAAATAATTGAATGAAAAAGTTGAAGAAGAAAACAGAAAAAAAAAAAAAAAAAAAAAGAAAAGTTGAATATGTATTGGTTCAACTAATGAAAAAAAATTTCGGATTCAAAAAGATTCGTAATCCAGATATTTCATACAATATTTTTGAAAATAGTAAATTTTATTAGTTGTTGGATTAGACAGTAGATTTGGATCAACTAAAAGAATTCACCACATTCCTAATCATATAAGAGTTCTGAACTGGACCTACACTCTAAAATGTATAGTTCTTAAAAAAAAAAATTATAACATAAACGACTAAAGAATCCAACGAAAAACATTCTTGATTTGAAGAATAGAGGTTCTAGATTAAATCTTCATTGCAAAATATGGGAATCTTTCGAAAACAAAAAGTTTTTGCTTAAATGACTATTGTAAGAAATCAAATGAAAAACATTCCATTAGAAATAATACATAATTGTAATGAAAACATATACTTTAAAAAATTCATTCATTTGTATCAGTGAGTGAAATAATGAATAAATTGATAAGTGTACTGACATTTTACAAATTTCAATTGATTATTCGCCATTAAAATGTCGATTTTTACGAAGTTTCATCAAGATATCAAAATCACAAATTTTCTTTATTGCGAAATATGATTTTTTCATACATGAAATCCATTACTGCTAATGATTTTCAATTTTTTAATTCTGGCCTTATTTTTCAACTCCTATTTTGGGGGTCGTGCACATAATACGTCACGCTCTTGGGGAGAGGGGGGGGGGTTAGCCTGAGTGTGACTAACCATGTTAGCTCTTATGGAGAAATGCGCGACGAAGGGGGAGGGAGGGTCTAAAATCTCCTAAAAACGCGTGACGTATTATGTGCACGGCCCCTTGTTATAGATTAGATGATAACTTGACGTTAAAAATTCATTAAAAATAAACATTTTATGACTTTTGACTTAAAATAATACAAGATCAGTCATTTATTAGTTTATTGGTGGGCTTAAAAAAAAAATTTATTATCAAAGAGTGAAAGATGACTTTTCAGACAAAAATCATAATTAAGTCAGTTTTTACTATTTGTAGATAAAAATTTCAACTTTTACTATTAAGGCGACACAGGCCGTTTTCTTCGTTTCGTCCTTCCACTCATTTGTTTTCCGTCCTATGCGTCTTTCTCGCACTTCAGCAGCCTCTGTGTCTCCTTAGAATGTTGCTCTTGAAGATGAAAAATTGAAATAGTGCAGCTTTGAATGAAGTAGTTTTTTGGAATTTAAATCGGTCGAATTCATAAAAAATGGAGTGGAACGATATTTAATAATTATCTTAGAATTTTCTCACACTGAGAATGGTAACTTGTCATAGTAATTAAAGTATCCTGTTATGAACGATATTGTAAGCTCATCATCAGAATCTCATTGGATTCTGCTATCCACAAATCAGATTGCTGCCGTAACGATACGCGTATTCTTGCGAGTATATTGTCACATCAACTGTCCCTTAATTTTACGTCAACTTTACTGAATTGTCACTCCTCTACTATATTGTGACTCTAAGTATACATAAACTTCTATGGACAATCTTGTATCGTTCTCGCAAGGATACGCAAATCGTTACAGTAATGGAAACATTTCGCTACTGCTCAATTATATATGTTTCGAGAAACAAAACATACACTTATTGTAGTAATGCAGTGTATTGTCAAAGAATATCGTTGTCACAAAAATCTTGACTTTTCAGTGTATTTTTAAATGTTCACTTTATAGAATCATATCTTATGAAAAAAATGTCAGGTCGCTGGCGACCTTACAGGCGTTTTAAGGCTTAAATAACTTTTTCTAATACAGGCACGTTTAGCGTGCACTCTCTCTTGTAAGTCAAATATTTTCCAATTTCAACCGAGAAAGTAGATTTTTCGGGAAATTCAAGAAACATGATTTCAAGTAATTCCAGGTAGAAGGGATAAAAACCCGCGATGAGGAAATATGGATCGATGACTTAGACAACGAGAGCATTTCATCGGAAAGCACGTCTCATTTGGTTCAGGTCAAGCATGTTCCTGATTCGCATCGACAGCTCTGGGAAGACCAGGAGATCATTTCGGCTTTGTCGAAAATGCCAGCTGGAGAAACCGCACTAGAAATCATACCAACTTTGACCGGGGAAAAATGGACACAGGTGTCCAAAGATCTAGAAAACTCTGAAATCGATGACCCCGCGTCAATGGGGTTGATTCTGGTAACGTCGAAATTCGCAATCGGGTATGTGGGTTTTGCGCAAAGGCTAGCAATGATTCCATAATCAATAATCATATAGTCGGTCACTTAGTTTTGAGAAGTCGCAATATGATTTGAATATGTTTATCAAATTTTTCCAAGCTAAATTCGTATCTTCGCATTATTTTAAGACGTGGCAGAAAATCATTTTCGGGTCCTGACACAAACACTGTACTCTCTTCTCCATCGGAACTTTTACTGAAATGGCCGAACACGTGTCTCATGGTGTCTTGTTGGCTTGCAAAAGCTGAAATCGTCTCAACGCTCCTGAAACGAGGCGCCATAGTATCGACTCGCGATTCTGACGGCAGGTAAATCAAAACCTTGTTTCATAATTGTTTACTAAAAATATTAATAAAGGCGTATACTAGAACTTTCAAATTTACAAGAAGTAACGTACTTCAACAGTTTAACTCCTGAGATATGAAGCGTTTTGGTAACAAAACATACCTAATTTTAAAATAAACAAAAATCTCTCTATCTAGTCAACGAAAGCGAAAATCATTCACAGAGTGCGTTTTCTGTCCTAGATATATGAAAGTATATTTTACGGCTAGAGACGAACACTGTGAGTTGAAATTGTCATGGTGACGATAAAATCCTACAAGAGACACTAATTTTTACTTGCTCTACAAATCTGGGCATATGCTGTAAGAAACGATATCATATACCTACGAGGACAAAACGTGTATTCTTGATTGCGTATTGTCATGATAAATATTCTGTATACGTGTCAGAGAAATCCGCATATCTGTGGTGAGCGTACATGTCGTTACCATAAGAGCCCGTATCGTTCTCGCGGGTATTTGACAAGACAATATGATTTCGTTCCGATACAAATACATATCTTTGTAACAGGCAGATGTATTCTTTTGTCAGGTATCGAATAGAAATTGAAAACGTATTGTCATCGTGATGATTTCCACTTCTCAGTGAAGAATGTAATGTGTCTGAAGTGGACCTTTATTTGCCGTATGTCGAAATTTCCTAACGTTCATTTTAAAAAACTAGGTCTTTGGAGAGAAATATGCCCTTTTTTTTCAACAGAAACAACTCAAATTATCGTCAGAAAATTCCGATCTCGGGAAACTGAAGGTACACTTCAGAAAGCCTTACCCGAGCACGACAAGCTTCCGCAATATTGTATTGCTTTATCCTCACGTAACTTTAAGAATAAGCCTTTTTTTGCAGAACAGCGCTACATTTGGCAGCGTGTGTTGGGTCAGTGAAAATAATGAAAGAACTTCTCAAGTACGGAGCCAATCCCATTGAATGGGATTCTGACAAAAAGTTCACGCCACTGCATTGTGCAGCCGCGCGAACTGACGTTGCCGCTGTTCGATGTCTGGTGGATTCCGGAGCCGACGTGAATGCTGGATTGTCAGGGCAAAGCCCTTTGCATTATGCCATTCAAAGCAACGCAACTGACTGCGCCGAATATCTTTTGAAAGCTGGAGCTTCTCCAAATAACCCACAAGTACGAAATGTTTACCGTAATCATAAAATAGTTGCATTTTTCAATTTCTTAGATACTTCTGGCAATCAAATTATACGGTTTTTAGAGCGCGAAGAAATTAAAGAAATTATTTATCATTCATTTTGAAAAATAACGGGAGTGAGGCAAATGAAATTTCTCCTTAGAATCGCATTTCAAGCTATAAAAGCCACTCGAGTCGAAACTATAGCCCCCAGAATTATTATTTTATTCTAAAACTTCGAAAGAGATAACATTTTCTGGAAATAGAATTTCTATTTGTGAACAGTATGTTTATCAGAAGATAATGAAATTTTCATCAATGTTTTTTGGGAAGAATAATAAAAATAACGTGTTCTGTTTTTCATTGATTCAATTCGGAAAAATTCGGCTATTTTCCAATTTTTTTCTTTGAAAATTTGATTTTTATTTATTCTTTCAGTACTTGATGTTATTCCGGTCGCAATGTCAGAAACTTTATCTTTCACACGCGAAGTTCCTTACATTGTTTCAGCAGAAGCATTATTCATTGCGAACACTTTCGCAAGCAATCATTTATCACTCGGAGACTCACTTTGCACTTCCCTTCATTTTAGAGAAACAACTTTTCAAGTATTCCTGTCATCAAACGGAAAAGCCGTTTACTACGATGAATTATAGCATATTTATAAATATTTTTAGTAAAAGTATATCACAAACAATTTTAGGAAAAATATAATCATGTAATATAAATTTTCCGTGGAGGGCATACTTTTGTGTAAATAGCACGCTTAATTACTTTTGAAATGAAAATTTCTCCAAATATTCAAGTTTATTTAAAAATGTCATTCATAAGAATTGTTAACAGTAGTGGTTGAGAAGAAAGAAAAAAATTCGTCTGTGATAAAATTGACACTTGCGATACGTTGAATAAATATCGATTGTTGTAATAATTACCAGATTTTTTCTCAGTGCCTTTTCAATTTGTTGACTGGGAAAAAATTATAAATACTTTTTTAAATTTTTTACAACAAGGGTGTAAACAAAAAAAATTTTTGCGAGCGGTTTAGAGAAAAAAAAGTTTTCTTTAAGACTTAAAACTTGTACATCTCCATCGATTCCGTTTCTAGAGTACGATTTTTCAATCTAAAAGAGCTTCCGAACTTTCAAGTCTTCAAAGTTTTGAAGTCAACGGCTGCGCATTTTTTATTTAAAAAATTTTGTATTCAAGCCTTAGTGGCCACACCTTTACCCAAAGCCACACAGGTGCAAATATGGTTTTCACTATTCAGATTGTTTATAGATTCCTTATAGGACAAATTATTATCAATTTTGATACACTCGATCTCCACTGTTAAGAGAGGCTCGAGATTCAGAAACTCCAAAGTCACGAGCGCGAGAGGGGTTCCACTTCTAGTACGCACGGCAACTATGATTCACACGCCGTCTGCTGAGCCCAACTTTGATTCTCGCGCCGTCTGTCGAGCCCAAGGAGTGGGGGTTAGGGGATGAAAATTCTGCTCGTGAGTCTGGAGCTTCGAGCTCTCGTAACTCTGGAATTCATAAGAGTGGAGATCGTTTGTATATGTTATTCGGGTAAAATTGTACTAAGAATTCTAGGAATTCGAATACAGGGTGTCTACCAGAATCCATTTTCAAAATTCCCTGACTTTTCCCTGACTTCGTCGAATTTTTCCCTGACTTCAAAATAAGTGCTTAGTAGTGGAAAAATTTGACATCTAAGTTTTTCAACGACTTTTTGAAACGAACAAAAAAATAAGGAGTCAAAACAACAAGAAAAACTTAATGTGATAAAATTTATTAGATATTTTTGTTAAATTTTTCTCAATGCATGACTAACATTTTTTTAAACATTAATGTTACTTATTGCACACTTACATAACCGAAAATCATATTTAACTTTTTATCAGACGTTGTAGTTATCACATTTCCTTTAAATTAAAACAGTGGGAACTTAAAAATTAATGTATTGCTAGGAACGTATTCCGTTAATTTTTAATGACTTTCGAGCACTTACGTCGTCAAATTATTTGAAATATAAAATCTATCCTTATCTTCTATCACAATGATTTGAAAAGTCTTCCTCATTTTCGTTTTATAGCATGAATTTCTTCGTTTATAAAGCTGATTCTTTTAGTGCGTCTTCCATAATCTTTCTCTTTTTCGATTTCAACTCTTTTAAAACTGGAGCATCCCGTTTCCTTTTCTTTTCGAGCGTTTCAACTTCTTGTTGATTTTTCTTCTCTTGGGCAACAAATTCAGTGTAGTAAGACTTGGAATTACGCACTGAAAGTATCATTTTTTTGTCAACTACGATATTTTCTAGACCTCCAAGAGCCACAAGGGCATCGTAAATGGTTCTTTGCGCAACCAAACTTTTCGTTTTTTGATTTTCAACCAAGCATTGCTTGTTCACTGAAAAACCTCTTTCAACAGCAGCATTACCATGCGATAGAATTAAAACGCATTTGATGAAATCAGACAAATTGACATAAGCTGATTTTTCGACATTTCCAATAACGCGCATCCAAAAACTATCCAATGCTTCATCTACGCGAACATAAGATTTCATCATTTCAATAACGAGAGGTTTTTAAGAAGCTCTTTGAATTCACGCTCGATTTTATTAGCTGAGCTTCCTGAAATGATTCGATTTTCTACAAATAAGTGAAGAAGATTGGTTAACCGTGTACTTTTTTCGGGTCAAATTGCAATCGCCGGATCAAGAAACGATGCGTATTTCACAACAGGGTATTTAAGGGGAGAACGTTCCATTATTTTCAATACAAATGCAAGCAAACCTTTTCACACACGACACTGTTCTTTGAATTGCAGTATCTGGAGTTGTGAAACATTTTTGAGTTTACGAAGCTCAGACTCAGTGGCAAATCCAACATTGACCTGCAGTTTTTCGTGTCATTGCAATCGATCTTAGTCAGATTCGAATCTTCCAAAACATCAGGTTTGATAAAACGTGCCATTGCTGATTTGACAATAACTACGATTTCAGAATGAAGAAACGGAGCCAGAGGGTCGTTTGATTGAAACTTTGTTCGAAACGGCTGAACATCGCTCGCAATAGTTTGAAAAAAAGTTAGTTTTGACTCTAAAAATGCATCTTTCACTGCTTCTGAAACTATTTTGAAACTTGAACTAGTTGGCGCATTTTTTTCTTTTATCAAATAGTTGACATGTTTACGAACATCCAGAAGAATCTTTCAAGCGCGTTCAGCCACTCTTTCATTTTCCAACCAACGAATGGCGCAAAATTTAAATGGGAATTTCGTTGATCCAGTTAAATTTGTGTACTGAGCTCTGCGACTTGGAACATTTTTATATAAATTGTATAAAGCTCGCAAAAATTCGACAATATTCCATCCTGCTGAAGCGATCGTTGTTTTGAATGCGTTGTCATGACATGAAGCCCGCGGCTTCCTAAATCGACCAATTTTTTCGCGTCAGGATTTTCAGCTAGCTCTGCTTTCATTTCCCGGAGGAATTTCAGATTGAAGTTCGGACCATCCATCGAGATTTGAATCATTTTCTTAATGACTTCTGAGGAAACGTTGTTCTTAAAAGCCTCCAATAAGTCGAGCGATGTAGTACGTCCTAAGAACCCTGATGTCAAGTACCTGGTAGCTACTGCGTCCTTCTTCGTGTCCCAGTAACGAATTATGAAATCCATTTGTTGTTTTTCACATACCTAGTACAGAATTTTTTCAATGAAATTTTTTATTATAGTTTTTTTAGAAACCTTTAATCGAGCAATACTTACTTTGTTCAAACTCTCGTAGAATGATATAGAAACAAAATCAGACTTCTGGATGTCATCAAGAAGTATATCGTGGAAATATTTACTAAGCCTAAAAGTTATAACGTAGGACGCTTTGTCTTTCTTGAGCTGCATATTCTGTGCGATTTCACTATCGTGAAAAATGGATTTCATCGTGATAACACTATTCTCTATATTTCTCAAGGAATTGTGACTTTGGACTGCTTTCAAACACCACAAAATTTCTGCTCTCGTCACATCGTCTTTGATAACAAAATTACTCATTGCATGAGTTTTTGAAATGGGTTTTGTCAAAAGATCATTCGGAGGTTTCTCATGACTTTTGGGCGTCGCAAAATTTTCAGCTGATTTTGTCGATTGAACTGGGTTCAATGTGACATTCAAAACTGACTGGTTCGAGCTCAAAAGTTTCTGGAATGTAGAATGTTTCTTAGAATTCATGTGACTGTCCAGTGCTCGTGATCCCATATTACTGAGACAGAATCTTGCGTTGCAAATATTGCAGTATGCAAAATTGTCGTCGGCTTGTTTGTCCATTGTCACCCAAGTATAGCGTTTGTCGTGTGTCCAACTACGTTGGAAATGACATTTCTTAGAGGACATTGTGTCTTTTGTCTGTAAAAAAGTATTATCTAAGTTTTATTATTAACATTTGAATTTTTATTCTTAGACAATATTTGACAGTACAACATATTATAATATTATTGTCACCGCGCAACAATAATTTTTTCAGGACGAGCGTCAAACACTTAAGTTTTGAAAGTCAATTTTATAATTCTTCTTTTGAATATTTTCTACTTTTATAACAATTTCTTATACAATTATCAAATTATTATTTACTTGAATTAATAACTTGCGTCATTGACGAAATTAACATTGTTTATCATATAACTTTGTTAATTTGAAATTATGGTATTTGAATTACATATATTTTTTATATTTGAATTTTATTATATTTTAATAGAATATAAAAACATACATACCATTCATTACATTATGTAAATATGTTACCTATATTTTACTATTACTTCTATAATTTTAGAATTTTTTAGAATCCATAAAAATTCTGAATGATTCGGAAATATTTCTGAGTGTTTAATTCTCAGGTATTCTTCGGTTTTTTCAATTTTTCAAAACGTATTATAAAACGCAATATTTCAATGTGAAATTCTATAAATTTGAAACTTACGGAATATATATTTCAATAAATACTAAAGAAATCGATAGCAATAGACTGCTTAATTATATGGCAAAATAGTGAGTGGTTTTTGAAACTGAGAATTTTCGATAATCAGGAATTTTCTAGGAAATTCGTTGTTAGTTCTAAACATTTCTTCGAAATTTTCATAACCTGAAATCAATTAAGACGATCGAAATCATTTTCATGCTTTTTATTTTCTTAACAATTTTTCGGACGTTAGTTTTCTGGGAATGGTGAAAAAACACAAAAATATGCAGTTGCTTGCTATTCCTAGGTTTGAAAAACGCAGATGCTTTGTCACGAACTCAAGTTCGTGATCTAACCTCAATTTTTATGTCAACAACAAAACGAGTCGTATTAGTTTTGATTGCTCACGCGTAAACATTTGGTATATATGTACAAGCAAAAAAAAACTTACTTTGAATTGCGGTGCTAGAAAATCACATTTTTCACCGGACAAATGTCATGGAGCAGAATCAGACAATTCAAAAGGGCACAATAATCAACAATAACGCGCTTGATTGTTTTGACAATGGTCCGTATCAACGCCGCCAATAGTTATTTCCACAAGCTTTACGAGACAGTTGCGAGATGGCACTGTTTGTATTATCTTGAAGTGCGTTTCAGTTGATGAAACAGGAAATCATGTATTCAACTTGAGAATTTCTTTACCGAACAATAATTTCTTGACCCTTTTTGAATTACATAAAAAAATTCCCTAACCTCGGTCTAAATTCCCTGACAATTCCCTGACTTTCCCTGACAAAAATTAATTCCCTGAACTCCCTGAACTCCCTGACTTTCCCTGACCGGTAGACACCCTGGAATACTATATTTGTGAAATTAAAAAACTATTATATATAGTAGCATACCAAAAAAAACCAAATCTTCTCTATACGCTTAGTAAGGGCTAATATCCATTAGAGGGAGTAGAGTGATGTGGTTTCGCGTAAAAATTTAGCCTTAAGATTTCTTACATTGAAATTAAAACATGATCATACGTGGCAAATTTCATTTTCAAAAAATCTGGACTCGAGCATTTCCAGTCACTCACCTGCCCGCTTTTATGACATTGTAAAGGCAATGTACACTAGTTCCTTGATATACTGTATTGTCATCTCGAATAGATCTTTTGCATAAATTTTGATTAATTTAGAAGTGCCACCCCATTCCTTCCTTTTCTTCTGCATCATAGTGTAATGATAAATACAATATTTTTTATCGCAATTACAAATTAATAATTTTGAATCACCATCCTATTTTTCTCTTGCTCCTTGTCAAAGACAATTAAAAATACACTAATGTTATTATGACTATAATTTTTGAAAAATTCACAAGCACCGCCAAATTCGTCCCCTCACTTTTGGTTCACAATAGTTTAGAATAAAATATTATTGCTATCTGAATGATGAGTGTACATGCTAAATGCTAATCAACTTTTTATGCTTCCCCTTGTTTCTGAATAACAATCATTCTGAATTCAACATTGAATAAACTCAAAATGGCAAATCGAATTTTTATACGTATTTACGAGTTGTCAGGAAAAGAGGGCAGGTGAGTGACTGGAAATGCTCGAGTCCAGATTTTTTGAAAACGAAATTTGCCACGTACGATCATGTTATAATTTCAATGTAAGAAACCTTAAAGAAAAATTGTTATGCGAAACCACATCACTTTACTCACTTTAATGGATATTAGCCCTTACTGAGCGTATAGGGAAGATTTGGTTTTTTTTTTGGTATGCTTTTTAGACGCGACCCCTCACCTCCAAATTTTTACATTGGAAATGTTTTTTTGGGGGATATGGATATTTTTCGATAAATCACTGTCAACTGCTACTGATTTACTTTAATTTTGAAGTAACTTAGCATTAATCTTTTCATCTTACAAAATCTTTTTTTTTTTAACTTCCATAATTTCTGTTGAATAAAAAATTTCTTTTTCTTTTAAAATACGTACTTACTATTGTGAAACCAACTAATATATTACTTTTTTTTTTTAAAGAAACATTTTTCAAATCGAATTCATCTGATTAATCAATTTTATTGAACTTGAAGTTTTATTGTGATTGAATGAATAATTCTAAATAATCTGTAAAAAATAATTTTACATTTTAAGAATGATCAATTTCGACAATATGTTTATTGATCATAAACACAAATTGATTTGTTTTAATTTATACAACTTTAAAAATTGATTACACATTTCATTTATCGTCAATTTTAACGATACATTTTTATTGTAAGTGCCAAAATGGCAGACATGTAATTTCGTTAATTTTATTCATCAAATAAGGTTTTGAATTATTTTAAGATTATTATTAAATTATTCAGAAAATTTTTGAAACTAGAGAATTCAAACAATTTCGACTGACAGTCGAACAATGAAGTATAAGAATTATATTAAAGTTATAAAATATATGAAATATATATATACATGTCGATTTCTTAGAAAAAGTTTTAAATAAAAAATTATAAAATTATTCACATCTGTTTCTACTGCAAAATTTTAATTTATGAAAAATGTATGTATGAATATTTGAAGAATTTTCAGTTGTGTTCAAAATTGAACAGCTTTACCACTTTTTTAACATCAGTGTGTACGAAAATTCCATGATTATTATCATAAAACACGTTGAATTTTGGAATCGCGAAAAGAAAAAATATTATTAACTAAACCTACAGTGTAGATTTTGTAAAATCCAACAAATTTATTAAGTAAAGTAAGTATCGAACGAACTTTGTAAAAATTAATGTACTGCACAAAATTCATGACAACTCCTATTTCAAATTCAAGTTGAAATTATCATTTCAACTCAAACAATAAATTTTTCACTTCTGTATATTTATTGTTTACGTTCATGTTAACATAACCCATATATCGAAACAAAGCGAAAAAATATAAGCACAGTTGTTGGTAAGGTAGGTATTTGCGAACTGCACACACCTGTTTTACCATGCGCCAGTCATTTCTTAATAAAATCCATACTTGAAAACTCGTGAAATCCGCGGATTCAATTTTTCAACGATCGAATATGAATAATGGGCGGCTTTGCAAGTCACCGAAAAATGTTTTTGTGATTTTTTGTTCATGTAGGAACTACCTGCAAAAAGAAATTTGTCAAATCTTAACCTTATTAAAAAGATATAAGGAAAAGATGAATCTGTGACAATTCAAAACCAAGTGCTTTTTGTAAATATTACTGCTCGGTGCGAGAGTGTGGGGGAACCCCTCACCTCTCGCTGACTACCGCCAGCAATGGTGAAAATAGCGTGAGGTTTTTTTTTACGAAGACAGGACTTTGAAATTTTCAGCCTGCCCGATTTGCACCTATGTGGCTACTGAAGGTCAAGATAAAGGACTCAGTTAGGGACGATCCTAGTTATGCAAGGGCCTGATGTAACTGTCAAAACTCTTTTCTTAAGTCTATAATTATTATCACAGTTGCCTTTAATGTTGGTCAATTTAAAGATTCTGCAATATGCTATGCTAGCATTGTTTGCAACGCATGCTAATAATAATTAATGTCTTACGCAAATAGTTATGATAGACAATATCAATTGTTTAAGGTGTTCACACAAACCCCACTGCATGTGGCTGCGAGCCTGGGTTCTCCAGCAAGCGTAAAATTACTTTTAAACTACGGGGCCGATGTCAGAGTCCAATACGGCTCCGCGAGGTCGACGGCACTGCAATTGGCTGCTGAAGAAGGAAGCCCAGAATGTGTCAAACTTCTTTTGGACGCTGGAGCTTCGCGGGACGCCGTGAACTACCGAGGTCAGAGCGCGGTTCATTTAGCAGCTTTAGCGCAATGCCCGGAAACGTTAGAAATGCTGATTGAGCGAGGAGCAAATGTGGATGTCGAAGATAGTGATGGCAGAAGCCCCCTACACGCCGCGGTAGCTTCGGCAACAAGGGGCAGTGAAGTTGCAATCAAAATACTGGTCCAGGTAAAACGCTGGTTTATAAAAATCACGGTACAACCTATGAATACAGTTTTGAGCAACCAAAAATTTGTTCAACAATTTTCCATACAAATAGGGGAAGGCCTCACAAAGAAGAAAGAGTGATTCGGTTTTATGTGCATGCACCAAACATGATCATATTGGGGCACACTCATTCATCAAAATTTTCAAAACATCGAACTTGTCATCTGTCCGTATTACGAAACTTCGAAAATGCAAAAGACTGAAAAAAATACAGTAGCTAACCGATTCGGGAGACTGTCTGGGGACCTGGAAAAAGGTCTCACGAATCAGGAACGCGTCAAGTCGGATAAGCATGAAATAGAATGGCAATTTTAATGACCTGTTTCATTGTCGAAAAGCCAGTAGTTTCGACGTGGCCCTAATTTAATGACTTTTTCGGCACCGTACGATATCCGCTTGAATGGCCACATAGGGCCCAATGCATCGAAATTCGTTAATGGTTGGTTAAGCGTCTCATGAATCGGTGTAACAAAGATTGGTCAACTACTGTACTCTGAATCCGGATTGCTCTAAAATACGGTTCGCCTGATCCTTTAAATTGCCATGATCGCGTTTCACCGAATATCCATAACATCGATCGATAAAAGTGTCGAAAATTCAATTCACCGACAGTTTCTAATTTAATCTTCTTCATTTGCAGGCCTCCAGGAAACTAGTCAACAAACCGGACAAATTCGGCTACACACCACTCCACATTGCGGCTCTTAACGAAAACTCCACCATAGTGATGCTTCTACTTTCGAGAGGCGCGGACGTCACAGCTCGCACCAAGGGTGGTGTTTCCGCCATGAGTTTCATAGCCCGACGAACCCCGGACATTCTTCCTCGTTTCGTGAGTCGCTTGGATCACGCCATTTCTGTCCACGATCACGAGCTCGGCGACGTCGACTGCGAGCTCAAACTCGACTTCAAGCCTCTGCTCTCGGGAAGTGGGCGAGGCGAAACCGAGCTAATGCTGTGCCTGGTGGAGGTTGGCCAAAAACACATTCTGAAACACCCACTCTGCGAAAGCTTCCTGCACCTTAAATGGCTCAGGATCCGAAAATTTTTCCTGATAAGCCTAGTCTTCCATTCCATCTTCGCCGGTATATTCACCAGCTACATCATTGCCACTTTCCTCCTGGAGATACCGGAACTAAGCGACGCCATTTTCCTCCCAGTCACTATCTTCACTTTCGTCATGGCGTGCAAAGAACTTTTTCAACTCGCGCACAGCTTTCGCACTTACGCTAAAGGTTGGGAAAATGTTCTTCAATGGAGCGTGATCGTGGCTTCTGGACTTGTGAGTCTTGTGAGACCGGTGACCAACGATTGGCAGTACCACGTGGCTTCTTTAGGGATTTTGCTCGCTTGGGTGGAACTTATGATGGTGGTTGGACGATTTCCAATGTTCGGGATTTATATCCAGATGTTTACCCAAGTTTCTGTCAATTTTTTCAAGTTTCTCGGAGCTTACTCCTGTTTGATCGTGGGTTTCGGTCTAGGGTTTAGCGTGCTCCATAAAAACTATAAATCTTTCGAGGAACCTATGGTATCTTTGTTGAAGACGATCATTATGATGTCTGGTGAGCTGGAATTCGAGGATGTGTTTTTCGACGAGGACGCGCCCTTAAAGTATGCAGGGACCGCACACCTGATGTTACTGGCGTTCGTGATTTTGGTGACGATTATATTGACAAATTTAATGCTGGGTCTGGCGGTCGCTGACGTTAATGTACGTGATTTTTTATGGTTTTTTCTTAGACCAGATAGTGCATGGAAAGCTGGTATGCCATAAGCTCAATAGAAAATAGCCCGGTTAGAGATAGAAGCTGGGCAATTTGCGGGCTAAATCGATGGAACGAACCGACCGTATCCGACGGTGGCCGATCGTAATGCGAAAGTATACGATTGGGCATCCTCAGATACAGTCGGTTCGGTTCATCGACTCAATTGGGTCCAATCGGGCACCTTCGTATTATGATCGGACGTCTTCGGATTCGATCGGTTCGTTCCTTCGAAGTAGCCCACAACTTTTTCAGCTCCTAACCAGCAAATGGCGGGCTACCAGCAGTCCATATGGGTTTAAAAAAAAAAAAAATGGAATATATGGACTGAAACTTCAGGGACTTTGCTTCAATAATAACTATGGCTCTAAAAGATTAAAAGTATTTTTATTGGGTATTTTTTTATACTAATTTGCGGCAGTACGTTAGGAAACCACAGCTCGTGGCGCTACCACGCAACGAAAAATTTTATTGCTGGGTTTCATAAAAATTTTAATAAAACGAATCGTTAAATGCGTTTCGAGCAGTTTCTTATTTCTATACATGAAAATAAAATTTTTTTAATTTCGGCGGTGGAAAGTCATTTTTCAGCGATGGTTTCCTAGCGTATCGTCTTTTTCATCAAATTGAATCAGGTTTCGAAAATTTCCGTTCACTTAAGAATTATTCGTGTCTTCAGGAACTTCGAAGATGCGCGGGTTTGGACCGGCTTGTCAGAAGAGCTGAACTTGTAGCCCACCTGGAAAGCCTGCTATTTTCTCGACTCTTGGACTACGCTCCAAAAAAAATCATCAACGCTTGCAGAAATGGCGCCTTACTTCTGAAAACCCCTCACTATTGTGCTATCCACGTTCGACCAAACGATCCCAGAGACAAACGACTTCCTCGAGACCTCGTCAAAGCTATTAATCGGCTTGTCATCGAAAGAAAAAATCGAAGTAGAAACAACACGAACTCCAACTCCAATGTCAAATTTACTTGGAACGAAGGGACGAGCAACCGTTCTATGAGTTCGAGTCA
The DNA here is from genome assembly GCA_028476575.1 of Platygaster robiniae. Taxonomy (NCBI): domain Eukaryota; kingdom Metazoa; phylum Arthropoda; class Insecta; order Hymenoptera; family Platygastridae; genus Platygaster; species Platygaster robiniae. The sequence continues at coordinate 32,110,081 of CM052019.1, forward strand.
ACATGACAGGCGCAATTCTTCGCACGAACCTCAAAAAAGTCAAATACAAGAACTCGCGTTGCAACTTGAAAAATGCTCGCAAAGTATTCTTATGAACTTAGATACTCTAGCCAGCAAAATCGATAATATTACTCGACAGTTAGATGCACGCGATGAATTGTGATAATATTTCATATATTTTTATACTCGTTTTTGTTTAGCTTTTAAGGTCTTACTTGATTTATATAATAAAACCAAGAAAATTTAAGGTTTATGCATTTCCTTTTTGTATTATTTCTGCAGATGAACCATGATCGGAATAGCTGTAATGAAGAAAATGGTGAATCAAGATTGAAATGCACTCACCACAAGCCTCGTCTGGAACTCTGTACCATCTTCTAGAATGATCGAAGATGTTTCATAGGCGTTTGATGCGAGATTCAGATTTTTTACTTTTGAGTTGTAAATGACATTGAGAGATGTTTTTTCTGAGAGTTGTTGATTCACAGCGTGAAGGATTAGATCGTTTTCGACTATGTATGCGAATTCTTCTGATATTTGATCTTCATTGAAGGTGATCATCGCGTCAGAGCAGGCGTCCCATACCTGCGAGTCAAAATGGTCAGTCCAGACCGAACTATTAAAATTTTTTTTTGACATTCCGGTCCGGACCGGACCTGACCTCCGAATTCTTCAACGCTCCAATCTAGCATAAAGTGATTCTTTTGTAGAGTATTCCAGTCCTGACTATGTTTAAAAATTTTTCAATTCTTGGTTAATGATCCAGCATGTTTAAGGTGACAATATCACATGTAAAAAATGAGTAAAAAAAAACTTGAGAGCGAAAGTCAAAAGTAAAACCAATTCGCGTCATCTTCTGTGATTATTTTTATGAAAAAATTCCTACAAAATATTTTAAAACACAACTTCATAAAACTGTGATGCTGTTTTTACTTATCTGATTATATTTGATTTGTAGAATATTTATGCTTTATCAGATGAAAAATAAATGGGATAATATTGTTCATAATAAATAAGTAGCAAGATCTTCAAGGAAACTGACAATGGACGATTTAAATACACATTAAAGGTGGGACTGTTTTTTTGCGCTCAATTGTACCTGCATTTTTTTAACAGGTGCAAAACGAACAGCTTCTATATGTTTCCATGCCCCAATACTTGACAACAAGGTACGTGTTTGTTGATTCAAGGACACGACTCTGTTTGAGTAATTTTCTTGAGGTTCGTATTTTTGTTTGCTTGAAGCTTCTAGTAATAAAATCTTCTTTGACTCCAAGTGTTTGTTGTTAGCTAGAACGATAGAATTGGGTTTTTTGTGAAATTCAATTTCAAACTTTGGAGGTCGTTTCATAGAAAACTTTCAACTTTGTAATGCTGTAAGTCCTTCGAACTGGGCAACTCATTACTTGTTACTTTTTTTTTTGTTTTATAAACGAAATTTTTTTTAATTTGTATGCTATTGGCAGGATTTTTTTATGCTTTAAAATGTTTTATAGATTATGTTTTGAACGTTTCATTACCATTTTTAGAAATTGACTATATAAATATGAAAGTTTCCGATAACTTGGTTTAAAACATTCTCAGAATATAATATTGTAGTGTGGTAATTTTTTGGAGATAAAAGAATCGAATTAAAAACATCCATAACTTATCAATAAAAAATATAATTCACTCTGTACCTCGTAATATAGAGTATTACACATTTCAGATATAATTAATGAATAAATTCTGAAAGTTAAACTGGATTGATAATCCTAAATTAATGTTTTGTAAAATAAAAATTAGCTATCTAAAAATCGGTGAATTAAAAAATCACTGAAATTATTTCCTTAATCAAAACATGTAAAAAAAAATGACATGAATGAAAAATGCGAAATTATTATCTTCAAATGTTCGTAACTTTAAAATTTAATTATTATCATTAAATGATGAATTGTTATCTTGTGAAATTAAATCGTTGAATATTCAAAACTTTGAAATCCTAGATAAATATATTTTACTATTAAACCCCTTCTGAAAAATTTCCTGCGTACGCTTATACATATTTTTATGAAAATATAAGGATTTAAAAAAACACGAGAAATACAAGTAATAGCATATTTGATACATAGGAATCATCCAATAATAATATTTTGTTAGATTTTTCAGAAAACAGTTTTTATAGTTGCGTTTAGTATTTTTCGTATTTTTTCAGTATTTTTATGGATTTGATGCAATGGAATTCAAAGTAAAAATTTTTTTTGTAATTTATATATTTTTACCATAGCGATCTGAAAAGCCGGCTTTTTCTCCCACCAAAAAAAAAAAAAAAAAAAAAAATAGTTCGCACCATGGGAAAAAGTAAATTTCCCTTTCGGGTGAATATATCCCTTGTGAGAAATTTGTTTTTTCCTTGATGCGAAATGTACTAATCTGAGAAAATCAAAATATCTGCTTGGATTTTTGATACGGATTTTAAAAAATTTTAGTGGTTTTTAGCATTCATGAAATTTTGTAGGATTTCATAGTATTTATTTAGATTATAAGTATTTTTCAAGGATCGCTTTGTAGATTTTTAGAATTTTGTGTCTTGGAATCTAAAGTAAATTCAATTTTTCGTCTTTGAATGGATTTTTCAGAAAACTATTTCTTCATAAATTTACAGGTATTTTAGGATTTTTCGTATATCTTTAATATATTTACGACGGTTTGAAGGATTTTTTTGGTAATCTCGCGAATCACTATTAAATACTTCTACATGCTCCAATTAATAAAGTTTTCCAGATTTTTATTATTTTATATTTTTTGTTACCTATTGATAAAATTTCTGAAATTGCCTGTTTTTTTTTCAGATTTCTAGAAAGCAATTTTTAGAAATTATAAGTTTTAAATATTTAAATCATAATCAATTTTTGAAAAAAACATGACAAATTTCGAGTTTCTTATTTTCCGTATTTTGCATATATTTGAAGGATTTTCTGGTATATTTGTTAGTTTGTATATACATTTTTCAAATGAGATGCCCTAGGAATTAAAGTGTTTTTTTTTATTCTACATTTTTTATGGATTTTCGAAAAGGCCAGTTAGAATTTATATTGTTTTATGAACTTAGCCAGAGAGAGGTCCATAAGTTGAACACGATCATAAGTTGAACACCCATGCCTTTGTGAATTTCCGATGACGGTAAAACTGATATTTCACCTGACATCCTTTTTTTAGACTACAATTTTTATGTAATTCTAAAGCGAATAGATGCATTACACACAGCTGCAACACACATTGTGTTAAAAGTTTGTGAAAAGATTGAAATAATGATTTTTTTAAGTGGTGATAAATCTAGTAATTTTTAGCGATAATGTTTATATTTCTAGCGGTAATGACACTGGTACAGTACACAATTGGGATTCCAAGGCCAAGAGTTGAATTTTTCTTTAAAATGAACCAAACTGTAATAAAATTTCATTCGACGAAAAATTCAAATCCAAATGCTCTGGTCAACCTCAGGGAATTACAAGATTGAAGTGAGCGTTTAACATAACCACACCCATTGGGACAATGGCCGTTCCCATTGAAGTTGCTCTTTTTTCTCTCTAGGATATAAAAAAAGGAATTTTTCATATCATCAATGTTTGCAAAAGAATTTTGACATATTTTTTATATAGACTTTTCCTGTTTCAGAAATAGTTTATATTTATTCAAATTATTGCTTATTGTTGCTCTTTCAAGTACGAATACATAACATTAACTGCCATAAGGAAAAAATACCACACAACCAAGAATACAATTTCAACAGTTGAATTTTTAATTAAATCAATTCAAATGAACTTAACATGTAATGAAATTTCATTCGACAAAATATTCAAATTCAAATGCTTGGGTCAACTTCAAGGAATCATAGGATTGAATTGAGCGTTCAACATGGCTGCACCTACATTTCAACATGGCTGCCTTATTGGGACAATGGCCGCACCTATTGTGGTTGCTCCTTTTTCTCTTTAGGAGTAGGATGAGAGTATAATGAAATTCGAATCGACAAAAGTTCAAATTCAAATACTTTGGTCAACTTGAGGGAATTTTTGGAAGTTTGAAGTGAGCGTTCAACATGGCCGCACCCATGGGGACAATGGTCACACTTATTGCAGTTACTTCTTTTTCTTTTTTAGATTGATCGGGATTGATTCTGTATTTCTCCAAAATTCTGAATATATTTCGTGCACCACGTTCGATAAAAGACTGACAGCTGTTTCAAAAAAAAAACAAAAATAGAAATTAAAAATGTAATAAACATTATTCGATAGTGTATTTTCAAGTTATTTAAAATACTCAAAACAAAATCTGTGGCTTCCAGCCATAATGGCCAAAGTCACTTATGCCATTAGGCTCATTTCACATCATATTCTGATGACATTTTGAACGTTATGAGATGTGTCACTTGGGCGATTATGGCTGCAAGCTACAGAAATAACAAACATTCGAATAGACTTACAGCACTCGCAGAAAGAAAATGTATAAATAAAAAACTATAATATGAAAATTGTCATAATTATTTCCAACGTAATTTGAGTTCATAATTTAGTATACATATATATTTCATAATTTGATTTTGAATGGCATTTTGAGTAAAAGTTTCTTTGAAGTAATGGGAAAATATATATAAACCTAAAGCGCATGCCATTGTTGTTCCAACCATTCCGCCGCCGACGATAATAATATCGTAAGTTTCATTATCAGAAGACGTATGTACACTTTTAGCAGGCCTCGCCAAGTTAGAAAATACACTGATATTTGCTCTACGTATAGAATTCAACAGTCCGCGGGATAAGGAGCACATCTTGAAAAATAATGTCTCAGAATCACTTCCAAACAACTCTAACTGCCAGCGGAAAATCACTAAAAATTGATATAGATACTCAAATTCTACTGACACTTATCACTTTCGCTTTCTGATAAGATTGAAATTTGTTTTGGTTTGTTTTGTTTACAAAAATAAAAGCAGCTGTGAGCTGACAGTGTTGCCAGATTTTCCAACGGTTTAAATCTGGGAACACTAGTTGCATCTTCTTATTAAAAAGAAAAGTTTTTTTTCAAATTTATTCTTATATAATCCTTAAGAGCGAATACTGCAAATTAGGTTATGAATAATATAAAAAAAAATTTATTTCTTCTTTTCTTTACTAATTCTACATTTCTCGCCACATTGAATAAGAAAAAAGATGTATCACACACATACGCTTTTTTTCTGAGCAAAATTGCCAACTGTCAAAATATGTGCATGTTTTGAAACAAGCTAATATCAGCTAATATTTATTACTGAAACATTTCTTACCGCAGTTAATACAAACAATACGAAAGATACATTGCTCAGGAAATTCGATTCCAAATTCAAAAGTCTTGTGAATAATCATGGTAAGATGGTACCTTTTTTAATATTTCCTTGATATGACCGGGTTCACATAACAATGTACATTTTGAGGTTATCTTGAAATTGCATTGTCATTGGTGAAATATCATTTATCATTGTAGTGAAAATTCATATTTTTTGGGAATTAAGATCTTGTGCATTGATGTAAACGAAAACTAATTAATTGCAATCGTTAAAAAATGAGTTCTATCTTTCCTGTTACAATTTTATCTTAGTGACACTTGGATGACATTATTTTTGTTTACTCAGGGTTGCAATATTTTTGATTTTTTTAATGATTTCTGTGTTGATTTAGCTCTGGTTATAACAGAATTTTTTTCTTTATCTGTAAATATTCTACCGTTTTTTGAAGATTTTAATACTTAATTTCGTATTGCCTTGTATAATTTTCGGAGACGAATTGTGCCAAAACAAAGAAAATTTCCTAATTTGTTTTTCCAGAAAATTATCGAAATTTATTATGATAAAAATATTTATAATTTTTTTCATTTATGAATTTACTAACATTTTTTTGAGTACTGAAGAGGACAATTTTCACATTGAATTGTGCACGAAATATTTTTCCATCAATTAAAAGTGATAAAAATGTCGATAGTTTACTGCAAATAATTTTTTTATTACAAAAATATTTTTTCATCAACTTAATTGATACTATTTTGTTTATTGATAGTTTTTAAACCCAGAGAAAAAAATTATTTTATTTCAATAAGCTAAAATAATAAAAATTCAAAGAATAGGAAGAAAAATTTTTTGTTTCAGCATACTTGTTGAAAAATAACGAATTTAAAAAAATGCTCTGAGGTCTTCAATAGCTACCTTGTTAAATATAAAAAAAAAAAAACAATAAAAATAAAAAAAGAAAAAGTTGATTTTGGGTGACCCACTTGAGAAAACTTGATTTGAAAAGATGACAAGAAATGAAAAAAAAATCAATAAATTGGTTTTCTATTCAATTAATAAAAATTGATAGTTTGGAACCAATGTAAGTTTTAATTATAACATTTTAAGTGTTTTTTATAACTATTGATACTATGACAGTAAATGAATAAACAAAATTTTAACTATGTTAACACAAATTTATCTTTTAAACTTACCATTTTCCTAAGTGACATCAATTTCATAACTTCTTGAAATGAAATGTCCAAATCACAATTTCTCGTTTATGCATGTTTTTTTTTTTTTTTTCAATTTTATAATCAATTCACTGAAAATGTGTCATATTTGAATGATTTGCATGTTGCACAATCAAGTTTCAAACCTGCATTTTTATGTTATGAAAAAAATTAAGTTGCAATTTTAAGTGTCCAAGAACGCTGTAAATTCCCTTTATTCATGCAAATTTACCATTTATTATAATAACGAAAAAAAATTATTAATTCTAAAATTTCTTATCCAACATATCAAGATTACAAATTTTTTTTCAAATTAAAATAATTGCTTCACATTATTGAATATAGACCTACTTTTTTTTTTATACACATTTGTTTTCCTATTTTTCCAATTCTCAAACTTTGCTGTTTATTTCATTAAAAATCCTTATCAATACCTATGTACAAAAATGTAATCAATTCTTTATATAAATAAATTTTTGTGCATGTTATAATTTGCAGCCGAGAACTTGGTTGTCAAAGAAATTTAAAATAAAAAAATGACCACATAAACACAAGTTTTTTTTCTTTTGCTAGTTCCGACAGATCGATTTGAAATTACTTAGTAATTAATTATGTTTTTTTTTTTCTCAAAATAATTACAGTTACTATAATTTTCCATAAAAAATATCAAAATCATAGACTTATCTGACTTTAAAATTTTTTATCTTCTAAACTTCATTTTCTAATATGAATTCGATTAAAAAAAGATTTGGGTACAGTTTTTCCATAATATGTTTTCTAACGTATTTTTTTCTAAAATTTTTTTTCTAAAAAAATCAAGTTTTTAAAATTTTGTTTCTGAAAATTTTGGTTTCCCAATGAATTTCTGAGAATAATTTTCTTATTACAAACCACCAAATAAAAAATTATTTGTTTTTGAACTACAAATAATATTTTCTGAATTAGAAATAATGTTTCTTATTTGAATTAGAAATGTATTATTTTTATCTAAATTTGGAACCAGTGTAAGTTTTAATTATGACATTTTAAGTGTTCTTTATAACTATTGATACTATGACAGTAAATGAATAAACAAAATTTTTACTATGTTAATACAAATTTATCTTTTACAATTACCATTTTCCTAAGTGACGTCAATTTCATAACTTTTTGAAATGAAATGTCCAAATCACAATAGTACTAAATAATCTGTATATCTGTTGAGTTATATTTTGTCTTAAATTTATTTATTTACAATTAATCTTAGGTTAGTTAATTTTTTAATCAGTTGAAAATAATGCAAATTTTTTTATATTTGATAATAATAATATTTCTCTTAATCAGTAAATCAGTTTTTTTAATAATGTAATAATTTATTACTTTTTTGAATATTTCAAGAAATAATATTATTTTGAATTAAAATAACCATCTAAAAAATTAGAAAAGACAAAAAAAAATTAGAAAAACTGACGACTAGAAAAGAAAATTTTTAGAAATTATACCCTTAGAAATTTTTTTTTATAAAAACTGACCCCGTATCTAAAAAAAACGTGATGAATAATTCATGGTGCGAAAAGAAAATTTGAAATACATTTTTTTCTATTATTTCATATAAATGTCGGTTTTTTTTTTTTATTACAGAATTTCAGTCACAATTTCTTTATTCAAACATTCTTTTTATTTTCCTTTTATTTAGTAATGAAAACAATACATTTCAAAATTATAAAAACTAAAATATTGTTATTTCAAGTGAATTTAGTTCAAATCAACATATTAAAAGTTTTTTTTCCCCGAAAAAAATAATGGTTTTTTCGGCTGGAAGTTAGCTTTGGAAAAACGAGGTTTTTTAAAAATCGAATTTCGGGAATAGATTTCATGACGTCAAATACGTGTACTGTCGTTTTTGAATCATGAAAATCCGATCACTATTATGGAAAATACGTGACTCGAAAATTATAAACTAAAACAAATTATATCTTGCAAACAAGAGCCAACTTTGCAAGATGCTGTGAAAGGGGTATTTTTGGGATCATATACAATCGATTTATCGCAATGAGAGCAGCTCCAAATTTTCAAGGTTGAATTTTGTTGCACAGTGTAATTTTTGTAAAAATAACGAATAAACCAGCTTTACGTCACCTAACTATTTTCATAGTCGTTCATTCATTCAAACAGGCTCGCCGATATGACACAAGAACAACCATATTCTCGCCTGAAGGTCGATTGTACCAGGTAGAGTATGCTATGGAGGCCATCAGTCACGCCGGTACCTGTCTAGGTATTTTAGCCAATGACGGAGTCCTCCTAGCAGCTGAGCGTCGCAACACTAACAAACTTCTCGACGAAGTGATTTTCTCTGAAAAAATTTATAAACTTAACGAAGATGTCGTCTGCTCTGTTGCTGGCATCACTTCGGATGCCAATGTTCTGACTCATGAACTCAGGCTCATCGGACAGCGGTACCTTTTGCAGTATGGAGAAACGATCCCTTGCGAACAATTAGTTTCTTCGCTCTGTGACATGAAACAAGCGTACACGCAGTTCGGAGGCAAAAGGCCCTTCGGCGTGTCCATCTTGTACATGGGTTGGGACCGTCATTATGGCTACCAACTTTACCAGTCGGACCCGAGCGGCAATTATGGTGGCTGGAAAGCGACCTGCATCGGGAACAATTCCTCTGCCGCTGTTTCGTCCTTGAAACAGGAGTACAAAGAAGGAGAAACTACCTTGAAAGATGCAAAGGCGCTGGCGATTAAAGTTTTGTCCAAAACTTTAGACATGAACAAACTTACAACAGAGAAAGGTTTGTTTATTTGATTTCAAAAAAATTTGGTTTATTTAAAGCAGCTCCTTGACATGGAATATCTCTCATTGTATAAATGAGACGGCGACCAAAATTTCACTGATGCAGATGGCGCTTCGAGCGGTTGCGTCCTTTCTCCCATACTACAACCGGCGCTTCACCCCACGAGCTCTAAGTGGGTGGAGGGAAGCGTTTTTGAAATATTTTTTGTCACGATAGCCGAACAGCCACTCTAAAATATCAGTTTTAAGAGAAGAGTGACGGAAAAAAAGTTATATAGCCGTTACAACCCTTTGATAAAATATGGAAAAATTATATTCAGAAACGTTTAGTATTATACATTTTCTAAATTTAAAATATTTTAAAAATTATAAAATATCAAAATCAATTCGATGATCTTAAAAATACGAAAAAAAGGTTTTTTGAAAATTTTAAAGTTCGCTTATATTTTTAAATAAAATAATATAATATATATTTTAAAATATAATAATAAACTTTGCAGGCAATGAGCAATCAATTGCAGAGTGGATATTCAAAGTCATATAACGGCCAATTTTTAAAAATTCGTATATATTTTTTTTTGGAAACTTTAAAATGATGCTGTCATTTCTTCGATACAGTATAGTATAACAACTAATGGATCCTTATGTAATTAAATGAAAAAAAGTAATTTAATGTTGAAATCTGTTTAACTGTGTGTTTGATAGTATTGTAACATTTATTTACAAACATTTTAATTTATTATCAATTTATATTTCATTCATACATTACTAATTGTTGTTAACGATGTTGAACATAAAAACTATGATTAAAAATACAAAACGATATAAATGAATAATTTTTTATTAACGATCACTAACAATGACAATTATAAACAAAAAGTGAAAATCTATCGAAGCATTTTGGTTATAGAATTCCCAAAAATGTAATTACAACTTTGTCTCTCTTACTTCCATTTCGTAATGCTTATGTTTGATATATGACTTTGAACAGCTCGATCCTCTCGACTTATACGTATCGAAATTTCAAGTGGTCTTATTTACCTTAATTTAAATCGAAATCGTTCCAAACTTAAAGAAGTGATGTGACACCTTATAATAAACAAACAATCGTGAGTTTTTCAAAATGTATTCAAAATTAAAAAAAAAAAGCGTTTTTCCGCTCTTCTGTAGAAAAAATTGGAAATGGCGGTTCTATGACTTTGACTATCCACTCTTGATTTAATGACATAATTTTGGAACTCATAATGAATTGTGAGAAAAAAATTGAGTAGGTAAATTTATTTTGGAGAGTTGAACAACTCTTCTTCATCAATTATTGAATCACTTATTTTGGATGCCAACTCTCATGTATATATGAAGCCGATTTTTTTCTTCGAATTTACTACAAAATAGAAATTACGAAAAGGCTTTATAATAATAATTAGTAACGAATTAATTTGATTAAAAAATAGAAATAGCGATTTATAAATTTGTGATTTTGATATTTTGGGTAACTCCATTAAAATTTGCATTATGATAGTTGATGACCGAATATAATTCTTAATATGTCAAGAAAAATTAAACTTATTCCTTTATTATTTTTTTCAAATATAAATTTAATGTTTTTCGTAAATAAAATGTCTATATTACACGAGACCTATCACAAAATCTTTTTGTCTGATTTTTTAGTCATTCAAGCATAAAAAAGCTTTTTTTTTATTGATTCGAACATTTTGCAGTAAATTTCCGTTCTACTACCTTTATAATTCCTTTTTTGTCTATCGTGATTGCATTGCAATACATTAAATTCTCATTTTTGAAGCAAATTTTTTATCAATACTATTTACAAACATTAATTAATAAATATAAATAATTTTTAATATACCTCATTCGAAATAATGAAATTGCAGTTTTTTTTTCATTGAAAATGTGATATACCAAAAACTATTTTGCATCAAATTATTTCTCAATTGAGCGTGCGGATTCCATAACGTGTTCTACTCGTGGGACAGTTAGAGAATGGAGGACATGAGTGAACGCAGCCAGCGCAAATAGTCGAAAATTTCAATCGGTTTTCAAAAACTAAACTCGCGAGATCTCCGCAACTATTTATCCGATTTACGCCAAATTTTCAGACTTACCGTTCCTTGCTTCAGCGCCGTCTCCTAGTACAAAAAACTTATCATATTCAATAAAAAATAAATAATAACTGAAAAACAATCTTTTCTTTGGAATATGATCGCTATTTATGAAAAAATTTTCTAATTTCATACTATAAATCTTTTTTTCTAAAAAATAAAAAAGGCTCTTGATCTAAAATTCAAAATTTTTTCATCAATAGCGATCATATACCAAAGAAAAGATTGTGCTCCAGTTATTATTTATATTTTATTAAAAATGATAATTTTTTTGTATTAGGAGACGGCGCTGAAGCAAGGAGCGGTAAGCCTGAAAATTTGGCTTAAATCGGATAAATAGTTTCGGAGATCTCGCAAGTTGGGTTTTTGAAAACAGATTGAAATTTTCAACTATTTGCGCTGGCTGGGTTCACTCATGTCCTCCATTCTCCAACTGTCTCACGCGTAGAACACGTTATGGAATCTTCACGCTCAATTTCTTTCAACTCTTTTACTTTGCAGTAAACAACATAAACAATTCATTGTCAAAATTAATGAAATTTAAACGCTGAATAATGAAAATAAAAAAAACTTTTTTTCCTTGAGTAAAAAAAACCTACAGGAACGCAATCAATATTATTTCTTAATGCGAAATATTTACAATTTTGAAAATTTCTAACCAAATTATCAAAATCAAAAATTTTTGTGGTCTGGAAATTTTAATTTCTTATTGATTGTATTCATAACAATAATTATATTAAACTTTTTACCATTGTTAACTTTTTTTTGTAGCGAATTCGATTAAATAAAAAATTGGTATCTTATTGAATATCAAATTTTAAAAGATTGATTTTTAAGTAGTTTTTATCAGTAAAGTGTTTTTTTTTTTTTTTTTTTTTTTTTTTTTTCTCCAAATCAAATCTATTTTCATGATTTTTTAAATTCAAATATTCTCTTTTTGTTTTTAACTGTTCAATTTTACAACTCCTCCATGATTATTTTCTAGTTTTTTAACTATTAAAACATTTTGCAATCAAGTTTTTACCTGAAAAATGTGAAATATAAAATTATTTTAATTGCAAGTACAGATTTTTTTAAATGCAGTAAATTTGGTTTTTAAAACAAATTCCTTATTTATTTTAGTTCTTGTAATTCAATTTTTTCACAAACCCTTCTCAAAAAATCATCTTATCTGAATCAATGTATTATTAATCTTTTAATTTATTGATTTGTAGAATTTTAATGTAAGTTTTCAAAATTTTACAATTTTTTTTCCTGTTCGATTGTTTTAATTGAAATTTTCAAAATCAAAATTGCTACAAACAAAATTTATTGATCAGTTACATTCTGCAGCACTGTGCAGCTCTCTGATAAATCTGACGGCTATACATCAGATAATACTACACTTTCTAACATGCATAGATTATACTTGAAGATAATTATCTATGAACTGATAGATTTTCGATACAAATTTCGGTGCGGCATCCAATTTTGATTAAAACAATTTCGTTTTTTTAATCAAAAAATACTTGGTCTTACGTTTAACTTGAATTCTTTTTTCGACAATAATTTCAGGTGCTGAAATTTGGATTAAATAATTTTGAAACGTCTTGAAGATGAAGTAATATTTCGATTTAGTGCAAAAAGAAATGAAAATAAAAATAAGTCCAACTATGAATTATGGAATTTCCAGTCACGTTATAAATTGCTGATTTTAATAAAAAATGAGGTATACAAATTCGAAATTCACTAACAGCTGATTTCAAACTTTCAATAACTCAAAATTTTACACACAAAAACACCTTACATGAAAAAACTTACTCAGATCATGCCTAATGAACTATTATTATGAAAAAAAAATTTTTTTTCTAGTCGAAATGGCTACCCTTACTCGCGATGGTGAAAAAACGAGAATACAGATTTTGTCATCGAACGAGGTCAAAGAGCTTATCGCGGAACACGACAGATTAGAAGCAATTGCTGAACAGGCGAAAAAAGAGAAACAAAAACAATAAAACTAGAGTTACGCTACTTCTTTTCAATGTAAAATCTTTCTTGAAAATAAATAAATCATTTTTTTAAGCAATGAACAGCATCGTCCTTTATTTCTCAGTATAGATTTCATCAAGTTCACTAGCGCAAGAATTTATATTGCCTTGATATCAAAAGCTCATAAAAAATGGTCCATTTAACGACATTGAGCGATAGTGCGCAATGATCTTGGCTTCTTTTATTGTCCACGGGGCACGAAGATAAGCTTGGAAAAATTTCAGTGAGAATAAGCTTCTTGTGAGGAAAATTCAGTGTTGTTCGTGATAAATTTATTCATTGTCATCAAACACAAAGTATTGGATTTTATTCTTGTTTCGTGATTCAAATTTTTGATTTATCAATGTTAAATTGTTGCGATTTAGATCTCCATGAAAAATAATGTGATATGAATCGTGCGAGAGTAGTGGTGACTCGTGTAATAATTTCCAACAGCTGACGTTTCGTGAATACAAAAAAAATTTATGTGAAAAAAATTGAACTAGTTACTAAGAGTGATATTTTCAACACCACAATGATGCTTTCCTTGATTGTTGGATTTTTTATAACATGGACAACAGGAGCTACAGGTAATGCGAATGTGAATGATAGCGTTGCAATTGAGAATGTATCACAGTGGGGGTAACAAAGTGTAAACAAATATTTGAGAAACTGGAGGGGATGATTCACATCTATGAAATTCTTAAACTAGTTTACAATCTATAGATCACATGTCTTAATTTTATATCAAGAGCTTTTTTCATTTCATAGAACAAAAGACTCTTGATTGAAAATTTGAAAAATTTGTTCATTAATAGCGATCATATGCCATAGAAAAGATTATTGTTTAGGTATTAATATACAAAAGTTACGTTGATACGTTGGAAAATGAATGCTCAGCGGCGATATAAGTTTTAAAAAATATGGAATTTTCTATACAAAAATCATCGGTTTTTATTTTTTTTAACAAAAACTATCATGTTTACAAAAAAAGTTTAAATGGGGGCTAATATTCATTTTTTAAAAGCTATAGAGCAGTTTTTTTTATTTTTCCAACCTCGGACTTTAGATTTTGACTCGTGATGTCGCCGAGCGGACAATACTTCTCCGCGTTTTCGAGCGCTCAGGACGTTACAGAATTCACGGCCTCAATTGAGCCCTCGAATGCAATAACTCGCCGAGCGCTCGAAAACGCGTATAAGTAATGTCCGCGCGGTGATGTCACGAGTCCAAATCAAAGTCCGAATTCGGAAAAAGTAAAAATACTGCTCCATAGCTTTTGAAAAATAAGTATTAGCTTTTGTTTAAACTTTTTTTGTAAACATCTCAGCTTTTATTGAAAGAATAAAAACCGATGATTTTTTTATAGAAAAATCCATGTTTTTCAAAACTTACATCGCCGCTGAGCATTCATTTTTCAACGTATTTTTATAACTTTTGTTCGGGAGGGTCAAGCGATGAAGACAGTATCATAATATTGATGAAAAGTTAATAGCAATCGGCTTTTTTTGATCCGGATGAAAAACCATGTTTTCTGACGTTCGCATTAAAAGTGTATCGAAGGAATTTTCGTTTTCAACGGGGTTTTCACGCTTGTCATAATTTTAAGTGTAGTGTCGAACTTTTTGGAAAGTTTAAGCTCATTCGAATTATTATTTATAGAAAACCCAGCGAGTTGAACACAATGCTATGGATTTTCTGTAAGTAATAGTTTTAGAGAGCTCAAACTTTTAAAAAAGTTTGACAGTACACTTAAGATTATGACAAGCGTGAAAACACCGTTAAAAACGAAAATTCCCTCGATACATTTTTAACGCCAGCGCCAGAAAACATGGTGTTTCATTCGGATAAAAAAAATCGATTGTTATTTACATTTGATAAATATTTCAATACTGTATTCATCGCTAGACCTTCTCGAGCAAAAACATACAAAAGTTATGTTGATATGTTAAAAAATGAATGCTCAGCGGCGACGTAAGTTTTAAAAAACATTGATTTTTCGATTCAAAAATCATCGTTTTTTTATTTTTTTGTTTTGGCAAAAACTATGAAGTTTACAAAAAAAGTTTAAACGTAGCCTAACATTCATTTTCCAAAAGCTATTGAGCAGTATTTTTCATTTTTACAAATTCGGATTTTGATTTTGACTCGTGACATCACCGCGCGGACAATACTTTTGTGCGTTTTCGAGCGCTCGGCGAGTTATTGCATCCGGGGGCTCAGTTTCAAACGATTGGCCTTTTCAGTTAAAACATATTTCGCCACATAAGTATGGTGTTTAGTTTATAAAAACTCTGCCTCTAGAATTTTCGAAATTAAAACATTCTTCAAAAGAAATTTTCCAACACTCAAAGGGCTGGATATAATCCTATATTATCAAAGGATCTCTGGCATAGCGAAAAAATGGTTTTCTTATCGTTCAATTTGCTATTTTCTATCTATCAATATCATTTCTTGTAACTGTCGATTTTACGTGACAATTTTGTTAACTCCTGAAGTTTTTTTATAACAGTTATGGCAATATGAATTTTTACATTTTCTTAATCTCAAATTCACAAGCTTATTTCGTTTAAATGATTTTTCAACTTTGTAATAAAACTATCTAAAACGAAACGTTTCATTTTCTATTCAAAAACTCGCGAATTCTGATAGTTTTTATGTCAATTTTCTAAAAAACATGTTTACATTTTCAATTTTCAAATACTTGAAATGTTACTTATACTATAATTTGAAATTTTGTAAGTCGCCATTCTTCTGATTTTAAATAGGGATTTTTTTTATGTTTTGTGCCGCTCTCGCTTGATATATTCTACTTGCATCAAGAAGAGAACAGGATGTGTAAGATTCTGAATTACAGTAAATATTACTCAACATCCAAATTGGAAGCTTTTGGAACATAAAACTTGCGGTGTTTCGATTGGAGCTTACTCCAAAAACCGTATTGTTGGCGGAATAAATGCAACTTTGGGAGCATACCCATGGATTGCGAGATTGGGCTACTCCAATTCTTCAGCTGGTACAAAACTTTCTTTCAGATGCGGCGCAACACTTATAAACGAAATTCATGTCGTTTCTGCAGCACATTGCGTTATGAATTTGCCTGAAAAGTAAGTCTTATAATTTTTTTGAAAGTTTGTTTGGCATATTCGCATACTGACAGTCTGAAATGTCGTGAATTTTTTTTATGTCCAGGGTCATTTTAGCGCCCCAATAATTTTTAAAGCCGAGATCGATCAATGTTTTCTGAAATTTTACAAAATTTTTCAATTTTCTGGTAAAATTGGCAATGTTTTTGTAATAATCTGATGACTTTTTTTGCATATAACACGGAATTTTCAAAACTTACCAAATTTGAATACTAGTTGTCTAACTCATTATGATTTTTCAGAATGTTTTCAAAATTTTTATAGCCCGTACAATTTTTAATAAACAAATAGAAAAATGTCATTTTTATCGTAGCGGTCTAAAAAGCCTACGTTTTTGCCTGCTTTGCGGGCAAAAATCGGCTTTTTCTCCCGCTGCGATAAAAAATATCGTTTGCACCATGGGAAAAAATAAATTTCTCCCTCGGGTGAATATATGTATCTTACACCGTCACGAGACATTTTTTTTTCCCTAGATGCAAAATGTACTATTTAATTATATTTTACGTTTCCGTTCTTGAATTTTGTTTTTCGTTGACGTATGTATATAATTTTTGTGCTTGTTATTAATGTTCATGACCAATTTCCACAGCTACATTTTGTCAGTTGTTCGGTTTGGTGAACACAATACCCTTACGGACCCAGACTGTGATAATGATGCTTGCGCTGAGCCAGTACATGATTCAAGGGTTGCAAAAATTATAATACACAAAGAATACAGCAAACCAATGTTTAAAAACGATATCTCAGTTATAAAACTAAAAAAACCAGTTACTTTCACTGGTGCGTGAAACAGTTATGCTGACCCTAACCCAATAACATCGTATCAATTTGATAGCATAATTTTTGTTAAAAAAAATTCAAATCAATCAATCAATGAAGTCAAAGTATGAGAATTTGTCGTTAATGTGTTTGGTAACTTTCATTGCTTTAAAACTTACCAAACTTTTATTTAGAATTTAGAAGAAGCCAAATTTTTTACAAAGTCCGTCAGATTTTTAGACGTATCAGAGTTTCACATGTTGATACTTAACGAACTGCTGAAAAAACGTAATTAATATCAATTCCTATATTTTAAACACTGGATGGAATCAAAAAACTTTGATTATACTACAGTTCATTGTTAATTACTGTTGCAGAAATGTCGCAACGTTTAGAAATTATTAATTTTAAAAAAAAAATTTTAACAAACAAATTAGATTGCACAGCGAAATTCTGTTAAGAGATATTACAAATATTTCAAAACTTTTATCGAAAGCAGAATTATTGAACGCCTGGAAAACATAACCCCGGGAGCGCTCGGGACAGTTAAAGAATGAAAGAATGAGTGAATGGACTCAGCGCGAGTAGACAAAAAGTTTAATCCGTTTTTAAAAACTAAACTCGTGGGATCTCCGAAACTATTTTTCCAATCAACGCCAAATTTTCAGACGTATCGCTTCTTGCTTAAGCGCCGTCTCCTATGCAAGAAAAATTATAAAAAAAAAAGTGAACCATAACTAAACAATAATCTTTTCTTCGGCTTATGATCGTGATTTATGATAAAATTCAAAAATTTTGCATGAATAGCGATCGTATGCCATAGAAAAGATTGTTATTTAGTTATTATTTTTTTTTTACTAAAAATTATAATTTATCTTGTATAGGAGACGGCGCTGAAGCAAGAAGCGACACGTCTGAAAATTTGGCGTGAATCAGAAAAATAAATTCGCAGATGTCATGAGTTTAGTTTTTGAAAACGGATCAAAATTTTCGTCTACTCGCGCTGAGTCGTTTCACTCATTCCTTCATTCTCTAACTGTCCCGAGCGCTCATGGGGTTATGCTTTCCACGTGTTCAATTATTACAAGGCTCAAAACTTTTTAGGAACTTACAAAATAAATGTAACCTAAAAATTTTAATAAATTATTCCAAGTTTTTCAAGTAGTAACAAAATTTGTATCAGAATTTTCAAATTTTTTCAAGTTGAAAGTAAAATGGAATATGCTTTGTATTAATACCTGATTTAATCGAATTTTGAAATGGTGAAATTTGAATTTTGAATATTGATGATTTTGACGTATCTGCTAAATTTTAGAACTTGTTGTAAAACTTTTAAAATGTAAGAGTTAAATTTCTACGATATCCAAAATAACAAAGAAAGATTTAAACTCACATTCAGAAAATTTGTTTGACTGAATCAAATAACATATCGAACTAAAGCATGCTGATTTATGTTTAAAATTATCTCAACGTAACTTCAATTTCAATGGCTCTATTACAGCACTCTTATAATTTACGTAGAATTCGTGATGCCCATATGTATGATCCAAGGCGATTTGTTGACCATGAATTTGATTGGAGAAAAGACCGAGGTCGCTGGCTGGGGATTTTATGACATCAGTAAGTTTGATTAATCTAAAAAATAACGTACCTCGTATCATTCATTTCCCAATTTTCTTGCTCTGAAAACTGATAAGTTTCAATAAACTCCAAGTATTCCTAAATTTGAGAAACTATTGGGAATCGTTCAAGTTGTCAACGAATTCCATGGATTGCAAAAAAATATTTAACTAAAAATGTTTCTCTTAAAATTTTCATAGATAATCCGAAATCGAGCACGATTCTTCAAACAATCAAATTACCTGTAGTGGACCTTCAAAAGTGCATAGCTCTTTACAAAGTCTTGCAACCTACTATACATCTTGATGATAGACAATTGTGCGTGGGTGGAGAAAGCGGAAAAGATTCCTGTGGAGGGGACAGTGGAGGACCAATGATGAAAGTATATAGCCTAGAAAAAAATGTGCCAAGATACTATTTAATTGGTATAGTTTCGTTCGGGTCAAGGCATTGTGGTCAATATGGAGAACCCGGTGTTTACACGGCGCTGTCAAAATATATCAATTGGATACTCGATGTTTTGTCTTATTGAATGGCTGTCATAAATTTATTTAAGAATATATATATCAATTTTTAATAATTAAATTGATTGTCTTCCTTATTTGAAATCTAGTCGAATTATTTTTTAAAAATGATCATTTTTCATGCCTCGGAGACGGTGCTGAAGCAAGCAGCGATACGTCTGAAAGTTTGGCGCACATCGGATGAATAGTTTCGGAGATATCACGAATTTAGTTTTGAAAACGGATTAAAATTTCGTTTACTCGCGCTGGGTCCAATCACTCATTTGAACACCTGGAAAGCATAACCCCGTGAGCGCTCGGGACAGTTAGAGAATGAAGCAATGAGTGAACGGACTTGGCGCGAGTAGACGAAATATTTAATCCGTTTTCAAAAACTAAACTCGCGAGATCTGCGAAACTATTTTTCAGATTCACGCCAAATTTTCAGACGTGTCGCTCCTTGCTTCAGCGCCGTCTCCTATACAAGAAAAATCATAATTTTTAATAAAAAAAATAAGTAATTACTAAACAATAATCTTCTCTTTGGCATATGATCGCGATTTATGATAAAATTTTCGATCAAGAGTTTTTTTCTATGAAATGAAAAAGGCTCTTCATCTAAAATTCAAAATTTTTTCATGAATTGCGATCATATGCAAAAGGAAAGATTGTTTATTAGTTATTATTAATTTTTTATCAAAAACAATAATTTTTCTTGCATAGGAGACTTTTGCCAATTTTTCGCTTTCGCTTCTTTGCTTCAGCAAGAAGCGATACGTCTGAAAATTTGGCGTAAGTCGGGAAAATAGTTTCGAAGGTCTCGCGATTACAGTTTTTGAAAACGGATTAAAATTTTCGTCTACTCGCGCCAAGACCGTTCACTCATTCCTTCATTTCCTGTCTCGAGCGCTCTTGGAGTTATGCTTTCCAGGTGTTCATTTCTCCATTTTCTATGTCCCACGCGCACATCGTATTTTGTTCTTCCAAATCTCAATTGATTTATAACTTGCTAACAAGAGCTAACTTCGCAAAAAGCTTTTCCAGTGATATTTCAATGATCATGTTTAATCGATTCATGATAATGAGCACTGTTTCCATGGACTAAAGTGAAATTTCATTGCACAGTTTTATTTACATTTTTGTCGATACCTCAGTGATTATATTATAACAATGTCTGACAATATTTAAATTATATGTACAGTTGTTTATTTTCACTGAAATATTTCCGATGCCTGATTGATTGTTAAAAAATTGTTTGAGGCATATAAAAGAGCAAATATCAATAAAATAAATTTCTTTTAATAGCCCTACAAATTTTTCTCGAATGGTAATTTGCTCATCATTTTATTTGGCAATAATGACTATCAGTTTCCAATGTTGATGATTTTACATTTTCATAAAATTCCCTCATTCGTATTAACTTTTCAAATGATCAACGTTAGAAATCCATGTTAGTTTTTCTGTTACAAAGTAAAAAGTACGATGATCGACTTCAAGAATTATTGCAGCACAATTGAAAATCGATGCAATTTTATTACATTTATGTTCTTTTTTGTAACTGCCTCATTTATTGCTTTTTTCTGCATTTCAGTACATTCTGAATTGTATTTTTATTTTATGCGGGAATTCTCTTGAGCCAGCTAGGAAATATTCGAAAACCCTTGATTTCGAACATGAAATATAAATTTTTGTACACCGTGCATTTCAAAGGATCAAAATAACAAATATCTATGGCAAGAAAAGTTCTTTACCTTGAAAACATTTAAAATACTCTATATACATACAAAGTGCACAAGTTGAAAATAATTATTTTCGTACTTGAATAGTAATGAGGTACAAAACATGACATTATAATTACCAAAAATACTATTCATGACTTATTTGAATTTGCAAATGTGCTGATTTAAATTCGGAACATCGTCGTTGATTCTAGCATCACCTCACAGAAAACCATGACCCAAAAAAATGTTTGCCTCGCATGGTCTGAAACGTTTACGCCCACGAAAAATGTTAATTAATTCGAAGACGAGTACAAACTATTCAAGATTTTGTTTGATTATCATGTTTCATTTTTTTATGTACACACTAAACCGCAGTCGATTCTGAATTGACGAGAAAATTAAAAATTGCTAAAGATATGATTATATTCTAAGAAAAAACGTGTGGAGGGAGAGACTAGTTGACCTTGACGTCGGTCACTCTCCGAACGATGATACCAGAGTTTGTCAGTATTCGATTAGTATTCGCAATTGCCGGATGATTGTCTCTACTATGTAACGCCAAAAACATCTTTTACCCTGTTAACGTCGTTCAAATATGCTCTAACTTTATTACCAAAAACAAAACTTTTCAGAATCTTTATGCCCGTTTGGTTTTTTGAAAAAAATGATGAATTATCTTGCGAAAGTGGCTGTGTTCATGACTCTAATAATTGCGATAAGTAAGTTATCTCAGTTTTTTCATCAAGCATAAACTGATTTTTGTTTCGAGTTATGAATTCCCGAATCGTTTAAAGATGATATGAATATACTTTCTACTGTTTGGCTATAAGTACCATCTACTACAATTGCTTCATCGATTTAAAATTGTTTCCTTAGAAAATTGCGGAGCGCAATCGAGTTGTAGTACGCCAGTACAATTGCCAGGTGATTGCAAATCGATTCGACAATGTAGCCCATTACTAGAAATGTTGCGAGCGGCTCGACAAAATACACTTTACGGCGATTATCTGCGAATGTCTCAGTGCGGATTTGAAGGACGAGATCCAAAAGTCTGTTGTCCCTTGGGCAACTCCGTTGCCACTGGTTTCATCAACAGGACAAATCCCAAGTTGGATCTTCGATCTCATCCTTATCTACCTTCCGACTGCGGCAAAGATTTGTCGCAAAGAATTGTTGGCGGAGAACGCGTCGATTTGGACGAGGCACCTTGGATGGCCTTGTTAGAGTACACGAAACGTAAGGAATATGATTCCTTATTTTACATTATAAGTGTTTCTAAAATACATGATTCAGCAAAGAAAGTTGAAGAAATATTCAAAATTGTTCTCGAAGCAGTGTTCTCGAAGAGCCTTTTTCATTAAACAAAAGACTTTTGATCGAAAATCTGAAAATTTTTTCATCAATAGCAATCATATGCCAAATGAAAGATTGTTGTTCAGTTATTTTTTTTCCATTCAAAATGATAACTTTTCTTGTCTTGGAGACAGCGCTAAAGCAATGAGCGGTAAGTCTCGAAGTTTGGCGCAAATCGGATTAATAGTTTCAGAGGTATCGCCAGTTCAGTTTTTGAAAACGGATTACAATTTTCGGTTATTCGCGCTGGGTCCGTTCACTAATTTCTTCGTTCTCTAACTGTCCCGCGCGCTCATCGTGTTCTGCTTTCCGAACCCTCAATCGAGACTCAAGCGAAGAGAGTGGGGAAGGGTCATTATCATACTTCTCTGAAAAATACATTATGACGTTTTTTTTCCATTTTACGAGTAAAATCCAAGAAACTTGGAGAGTTTCAAGAAAATTTCCAAAAACCTTCACGAGTTGGACTTATTTTGCTTCAATTCGGAAAGTTTCAAACAGTAGCACCGAACTTACTGTCTTTCATTCAAAATTTGGAAATTTCGAGTAATTTTATAATATCGCGAATTTCCTGGATTGTCAATGATTTTAGAATATTTGGGAAAATTGCGTTCATTTAGAAAAAAGTTGGTGAATTTTGTGGATTGAGAATAATTATAAAGATATCATTCAATTCATTGCTTCAAGTTCATCAACAATTTTCAAAATTTATATAAAAATATACAACTTACGACTAATTGGGAAATATCTTTAAAAGTGTTGAAACTACGGGAATGTGTATGAAAATCAAGAAATTTTAGAAATTAAAAACTCAGAAACCATCGAAAATTATGGCGATTTTCAATACTTGAACAACTGAAAAGCATAACCCCGTAAGCGCTCGGGACAGTTAGAGAATGAAGGAATGAGTGAACGGACCCAGCACGAGTAGACAAAAGTTTCGATCCGTTTTAAAAACTAAACTCCTGAAACTACCGAAACTATTTATCCGATTATACGTGAAATTTTCAGACGTATCGCTCCTTGCTTCAGCGCCGTCTCCAAACACAAGAAAAATTATAATTTTTAATGAAAATTATTAACAACTTGACAACAATCGTCTCTTTAGCATATGATCGCTACTCATGAATAAATTTTGAATTTAAGATCGATAGCATTTTTCAGTTTTCAGAAAAAAAGATTCCTAATTAAAAATTTTAAATTTATTCATAAATAGTGATCATATGCTAGCTAAAAGATTGTTGTTTAGTTAATATTTATTTTTGATTAAAAAGAATAATTTCTTTGTACTTGGAGACGGCGCTAAAGCAAAAAGAGCGATACGTCTGAAAATTTGGTGTATATCGGATAAATAGTTTCGGAGATCTCGCGAGTTTAGTTTTTGAAAACAGATTGAAATTGTCGTATACTTGTGCTTAGTCCGTTCACTTATTCCTTCATTCTCTAACTGTCCCGAGCGCTCCCGGGGTTACGCTTTCCAGGTTTTTAATTCTAGAAAATTAAAAAATGTTGGTAGGGTTTTAGATAATAAAGCTTGATTTTGTACTACTGCCCTTGCAAGGGTATATTCCCTAGCAGGCAGAAGGCGACGTTTTTGTTTTGCCTTTTTAAATAGCATAAATCCGATTCCCTAGGTGTTTCTTGCAGAAAATACTCCATGAGTGTTTAGAGCCAACATTTTTCTTGCAAATTTCGTTAACATTTAGGTGTAATCTAATATATTACTGTGAAAATTGAGTGACCGTAGTCGGTAACAGTTTTCGTGTTTGAAATCGAGGCATTTACTTCCACATGCGTACGGCCAGCTATCCATGTGAGGGGAGGTGAGACGATGAGTCGAGACAAAGTCCCCGCCGACCCGACTCGACTCGCTGGCGTCGCCGCCCGTGGCGGCCCCGTGGCCCGTGGTCGGGGACGCTGGGGGACGCCGTTCGCATCAGTTTACATTTCTCCCCTCTATCTCCCCACTAGCTACTTATCACTCACTATCACTTTCATTGTCGTCGACAACAGTCGACGAGCATTTACATTTTTCAATTACGATTCTTAATCCACTCGACGATGCAGAGTCTAATTTTTCAATGCGATTTCCAATTATCGATGTCATTAAGGGAACGAAGAAATAATTCTTAAAATAAAAATACATTACGCTTTGTAAAAGAATTTAAACATTTTTTTTTCGTAAAAATACTACAATTTACTCAACTTGTTGATGTTTTAAAAAAAAAAATCAATCTTTCATACAAAAACAAAAGGTATTGCTTTCCGAAAAATGGTCAAAAATTTTTTTTATACATCACATGATAAAAGTCATGTTAAAGTTTCATGGGATGAATGAGACATTCTAAATTGGGCTTGCGCATTTTTGAAGTCAAAATCATAGGAGTAAAAACCTTTTTCTACTCATTATAACTTCCTTATTTTTCTATTCAAAATTTATGAAATTCAAGATTACGTTAAATTGTTTGAGAAATGTTCAATCACTTTCAGGTTCACAAATAACTTATTAGTCGTGCAGTAGAACAAAATGCACGTTCTCATATAATTACTCTTTCGTAAGTAAAAAATGTTTTATTCTGTGCTTATGACAGAAAACAGGTCAAAATTAACTATAAACGTTCTGGTGCAAAAGTTGTCGCCAGAAATTAGTTAATTATACAGAAATTTATTGTTTTACATCATATTTTGTTTTGCACAATACTTAAAACTGCTGTTAGTTGAAAATTAGAATGTGTTAATGAATTTAAAGTCTTCAAAACTGTAACATGTATGTTACCATTGTTAAGAATTTTCAAACTTGAATGTTTCATTTTTAATAATTTTCATCCCACTTCAGTTGTTTTGATTCTAATTTTTCCAGCTCTGAAGAAAGTACTTAAAGCGAAAATTACAATTTCTTTTTTCAAATTGGTCCGAATTTTCCGCTTAATTAACGAATGCGCTTACAAAAATTATGTTACGTTTTATAGAGCACATATTCAGAACGCGAAAGCTCAGACGGTTACGTATTCACGTTTTGCTCCGCTAAAGGATGTTCGAGTCGCGAACAAACGGTATTTTTTGTTTTCCTAATAATCTGGAATGCAATTCGTTTGTGTATTTTATTATATGTTTGAAAAGTCATATCACTCATGATTTCTGATATTTTTAATGAATCGGAAAATTCGGAAGCTTTTTAAATTTCACAGTAATAATTGCTGATTCGTGAAAATTGCTGAGTATTTTTCCGGAAATAAGATTCTCGAAGATAATTTTTCCAAATTCTGTTTAACTACCTTGTCCATAAAAAAGTCCATAATCCTATATCTTAATCTCATTTATAATTGAATTTTTTTCGACAAAGACAAAGAATGCAGAATTTGAAAGGTAGGCATCTTCAATTATATTTTTTAATGCTCATAAATTTTATCACACGCACGTACTAAAACTTAGGTTATGTTCAGTAATATAATGCATATATTTCTCACAGAGAAAAACGATTTAGTCGCTTCTACTGCATCTTGTCAGTTAGTAGACGAAAAAGTTAACGTTGAGGAAATTTGCGTTTACTCTACCTGTAAAATACTGTTAGCGTCATGTCATAGCTGCCATTTCAAAATTCAATCGTCTAATCGAAAAAAAATTGGAAATGGTGCAACTGAGGTACTTAGTTATCACACACGTTCTTATACATCATGTACGTTTGTTTGATGAAAATCGAGAAAGACGATGAAAAAAATTATTTTCGATGTTTGTGAAATCGGTCCTTGGAAACACTGTTGTGAATGAAGAAGTTTGATGTCAAATTAGTTAAAGTTTTAATTATTTTAACATTTTCCTTTCTTCAATATTTCTTTATTGCAATTTTTTCTTTTTTGTACGAATAAATTTATGGAACTAAATTCTCAAAATTCTACGAACAAATTTATAGAACTCCAATGGGTGGTCCTATTTCTCTGTTAGTCGCTGATCTAGTTATGCAAGATTTAGAAGAAAAATACTTGAGTGCTTTAGATTACAAACCCATTTTTTAAGTTAGTTCTGACAGCTATTCCGGATAATAAAATTATTAAATTCTCAAACTTTTTCAAATCTTATTATGATCGAATCAAATTTAAATATGAAATTGGAAATAAAGGTACATAGCATACATTTTTTAGAATATAAAATCATACGTAATGATATTGCTTTGAAATTTGACTGGTTTAGAAAAACCACTTCGTCAAACAAACTTTTTGATTTTTCATCTCATCATCCATATGGCATATATGGTATATCACGAAAAATTCAAATGATATTTAACTTGGTTGATAAAGCGATAAAATTATCTGATACTGTTTTTCATCGAAAAAATCTAAATATTGTCCGAACGATTTTGAGAAATAATGATTATCATGAGGAAACCATAGATAAACAGATTAAAAGAAGGTTAAATAGTACTAAATTTTCTTGTAAAAGGAATAATGGATTGGAATTTAAAAGTACGAATAATTTCATATCACTACCGTACATAAATGGCTTAAGCTCGATAATTATCGAACATTTTTTGGAAAATAATAAAAGATACGGTATGAAAACGGTTTTCGATGCTCAAAACAAAATGAACTCTAAAATCATAAAAAATAAAGAAAAAATAAACTCGCAAAAGAAGATAATCAAGGTTTGGTATATGTATTGAAATGTAAAGATTGCAATCCTGTGAATATTGGTAAGACCAAAAGGAAATTAAAAACAAGAATAAAAGAGCATGAGAACAACATGAAACACATTGCAACGTCACACGACGTTGTAACTAATCATCGCGTACAAAAAAAATCATGATTTTGACTGGAAAAATGTTGAGACTTGTAATCTGGAAAAAAATTATTACAAAAGATGCTGAAATGGTTTTTATTAAAAGTAAGAGAAACTATTTTAATTGACAGATTGATATTATAAATTTAAACGCTTATTACGATAAATTATTGAATAGAATCCAATATTGGAACACATAATTAAATTTAAGTTGGCCTTGGTGGTTTCCCTTATTTTGTTTTTCATGTTGGATTATTCAAGAAGCTTCATATATTTTTCCGATCAGTCATGTCTTGTCCCCTACCACCAAAGAACGTAATTTAGTTTTCTCTGGTGAATATTAACAAAAATGGCAGAATTTGTTACATAGAACGAAACAAAAACGAAAGGGGAAGTTATTGACGCAATTTATAATATATGTAAAGGGAAAAAAATTGTACTTAAGAAGTATTGAAGTGAGTTGATGTATCTTTTCAATGTAATGCTTCTGTTCTTTAGCTGCACGAATGACCTATACTTATATGAGTTGGGAAAAAGGAAATGAATTTAAGGGGGGAGACTCATCTATGACACCTTAAATGAGGACAAATAAAAATTGCTGCGGGTACACATATATTACGAAAATTTAGTAACTGTACAGGTACAATCTACTAGATAAAAGTTAACAGATAAAAATGTTTTTCACTTTTAAATTATTATATTATATGGTCCACAAGCAAGGCTGTTAAGAGCGCCGCGCTAGCAGGCGTGATAGCAGTCGTAATTTTTATGTGAAACACATTAACCAAAGGAATTCTTAATCTAAATGAAAATACCTCCTATTTAAACTAAAAATATCTTTTGAGTTTTAAAAATCCAAAAACTTGTGAGTCTTTAAAATAAATTTTGGAGACCCAATAAGAATAAAGCGAGCGCGCTTATATGCCTATAGTCTATGCATGGCGAGTCAGAGGCTGCTACCTCGAAAATATTTCGAATTTTGATTTGAAACTTTGCAGGATTATATTTAGATATGCATTCTCATAATTGAGACTATTTTCAAAAAATGAATTTTTTTGACCCTCTAAACGAGCTTCTCCCCTTAACGCACTGTTCGATTAGGAAGTGAATTGACACGTTCCTTAAAAATGTAAGTTATAAAAGAATTGAAGATCTGGTTTTATAAATATATGTATATTGTAATAAAATGACCAAATTTTTATTTCTTTTTCTGAAGAGGACCTACAACCACAGGGTCAAAAGCTGAAAAAAAATAGGAAAAAGAAAAAAAATACAATAAAGAAATATTGAAGAAAGGAAAATGTTTAAGTAATTCAAACTTCAACTAATTCAACATAAAACTTCTTCATTCACAACATTGGCTCCAAGGATCGATTTCAAAAACATCCGCATCAATACGAAGCGACTCATTTTTTGCGAATTGTAGTTTTTATTAATATTGTTAATTTACCGGGAATTGGATCTACAATATGCCTTACGAACATCATGGATATGGTTTTTTCAACTACATACGTAGAAATTATGGCACACAGGCAGTGATGTGAGCTCGTCATTGACCGGTCATTTGACGGTCATAACCGTCAAATGACCAAAGCAATCGATGGTGATATTTGACGGTCATTGACTGTGACCGGTCAACACAATTCGTGACAGTCAAACTAACATAGACAAAATAGAAAAAGTTTCGTCCAAAAAAAAACGATGAATTTAAAATTTTTTTCTGTTTACATCTGAATTCTGCCACCTACCACGGAATAGTCTTGCGTTTTTTTGCGTCACGAAACTAAAATTTGCAAAATTCATACAGTCGATTTTGGTATGACAGTTCCTACATATATTATCCATACTGCATACATCATATATTTTATGAAATGCAATCTTTTTTTCATAGAAATAATACTCTTGAAAATTTGAATTTATCTTTTACTTCGATGTGTTGAATGAAAATACTTCAAAACGAAAGAAAATATAAGAACCGTTACTTTGACATACTATAAACTATGTGAATATGTGATACAGCGTTTCAGTTTCATCTATTTCAACAAAAGTTTTTCAATGTTGCTCGAAAAGTTGTTCCTTTATCAAGTAGTTTAAGTAAATATGAGACAGTTTTGAAAACAACAATTCAAAACTTGTTTGCAATTTAGTCTTTTTCCATCAATTTAAAAGGATTTCAACAACCGTATGTGATGATAAAGTTACATGAGTAATTTTTTCTTAAAATAACTATCAACTGATCACCACTTACAATTTTGACAGTATTAATTATAGGATAAACTCAAAAAAATGGCGATTGACCGTCACTGACCGGTCAGAACACTTTCTGACCGGTCAATTCACATACAGGAGTGTAAATTCCTTACGGTCACTGACCGTCAAAATGACCATGACGTCAGAGAAATTTTTCTGACCAGTCAATTTACATCACTGCACACAGGCTATTTTACTTCAAAAACTTGGATCAAGATCGTCTTTCAGACAACAATTGTAGAAACAGATTTTCTTTCTTACTCGCATTAAGAGGGTCTTCTACCTTGTGGCTTCGTTTTTGACCCTGCTTTTCGAGTATGAATTATAGGGAAACCAATAATGCTATTAAGGTGCAGTTTTTTGCATTTAAATAATTCATTTTTATATTATTCATACGAATTTCACTGAAATTATGACTGTCCTCGATTTGACCTTGAAATGCTCCCGATTGAAAAACGCATATTTAAACGGTTGACACGATTCAGCTTATGAAAGTCGTCAGAATCCAAAAAATCAAAATGATTTGGTTTTTGGATATCCTTGGCTATCGTTTGACAGATGGAATTTGTAGGAATCGAAATTTTCACAAAGTAGTCGACATTTTATATAAAATTTTATCATAATTCCATGTTTTCAGAGTCAAAAACAGCTGTAGAAATTGTTAAAATAAAAAATTTCTTGAAAGCATCTGTCAAACGATAGCCAAGGGTATCGAAAAACTAAATCCATTTGATTTTTTTGTTTCTGGCGACTTTCATTAGCTGAATCGTGTCAACCGTTTTAAAATGCATTTTTTGCACGGAGACACTTCAAGGTCAAATCAGAAACAGTCAAAATTTCAGAAAAATGTATGTAAATAGTCTAAAAATGAATAAATCAAATGCGGAAAACCGCGACTTGATAGCATTATTGGTTTCCCTACAACTCATCCTCGAGAAAAAGTATCAAAAACGATGCCATAAGGTAGAAGACCCCCTTGAGTTGAAAAAAGCAATTGTACTTTTTGCTTCAAGAACTTTCTTAAGACTTTAGAAAATAAGAATTGTAACAACTGAAGTGGGATCAAAATAACACTGAAACAAAAAACTTCTTAATAAGGCCCATGCTAGTGTGACTGCGAAAACTCAAACTTTATAGTCTGAAGATTTTCGCGAGAGTAATATTACTATTAAAACTACAATACCATACTCAACTTTTTCACTTATGATGTTTCATTTTTTCGCAAATGGTATTGCACGTTTTCGCAGATGGTATTGAACTTATTATTGTTTCACCTGCGAAAAAGCGTGACATGGTATTGTAAGTTACAATGAGCATTGTAAATTAGAATAAATAGGAAAACGTGTTTACTTCTACGATTTTGACATCAAAAATGCGCTAGTTCAAAAAATTAGAATGTCTCATTCATCTCATGAAACTTTGGCATGACTTTTATCGTGTAATATATACAAAAAATTTTTGACCATTTTTTGGAAAACAATATTTTTTGTTTTTGTATAAAAGATTTATTTTATTTTATTTTTTTCAACATTAAGAAATTGAGTAACTCGTAGTATTTTAACGACAACAAAAATATTATAATTATTTTCGAATAATTTCTTTATTCTCTTTGACTTCGAAAATTCGAAGTCACATTTTAAAATTAGACTCTGCATCGTCGAGTCGATTAAGAATCGGAATTGGAAAATGTAAGTGCTTGTCGACTGTTGTCGACGACAATGAAAGTGATAAGTAGCGTTCTTTGGCAGCGGGGCTAGGCGGGGATAAATGCGAATTGAATATTGATGCGAACGGCGGCCCCAATGGCTCCAACTCGGGGTCCCCGAGTCGAGTCGGAGGGGATTTTGTCGCGACTAATCGTCTCACCTCCCCTCACATGGATAGCTTGCCGTACGCATGCGGAAGTAAATACCTCGGTTTCAAATCCGAGAAAACCACGATTTCGGATGATTTTAAAATCGAATAAAATAACATTCGTACTGCGTAAGTGATGAATTTATGCCTTGCAATTATTTAATGGTGTATCTGAATTTTCGAAATTTCAATTATTTCAGAGCAGGAGGAGCTGGAACTGCTATTAAAGGAGTCTTGAAATTACGCCAAAGGCGATGTTTAAACGTCGCCTAAACGTCGCCTTCTGCCTGCTAGGGTTGCAGTAAATTTCTAAGATTCCATAAAACTTGTTTGAGATTGTGTAATACTCGTGAAATGTTCAAAAATTAAAATATCTTTCAATTTCATAGAAATTTTTGATGGCTTTGAAATTTGTGTAAACTTGAAAAACAAGTACAATTCAAGTTGAGACCCTTCGCTGGTTTTAATATTAACTGAAACTGTAAAAAATTTTAAACATTTCCCAGTTGAAAATAATTAAATGATTTTTCCAAATGATTCGACCAATATAAAAATTCGTGGGTAATCCATTAAATTTTCTAAATGGAATGACTAGATGGATTTACCAATTGGGTAATCAATTAGTTTACCTAATGGATCGACTAAATGGTGTACCAAATGGATTGGTCAACTGATTTACCAAATGGATTGATCAACTTATTTATCTGTTGGTTCGAGCAAATGATTTACGTAATGGATCAATCGAATCGCACTGAAAATTTTTTTCATGAAAAAAAAAAATTTATTATGTATTGTAAAAAATAATCACAATAAAGTTTTGAACAAATTTTTGAAAAAAAAAATTCAATCTCGGGTAGGGTCGAACCGACGACCTTCGAAGTGGCAGGCGAGTGTCTACACAACTCGGCTATCAACGCTTCATATACATTGTAGAAAACAAATAAATATTGTTGTTACCACTGTGTTCATGTTCGAAACGAGTTCCTTTCGTACTCACATGATTATGTCAAGTGTCGATAGCCGAGTGGCGTAGACACTCGCCTGCCATTCCGAAAGTCGTGCGTTGAAATCCGCACAAGATTTGATTTTTTTTTCCTAAAATTTGTTCAGAACTTCATTGTGATTTTTTTTACAATACATGATAAATTTTTTTTTCATGAAAAAAATTTTCAGTGCGATTCGATTGATCCATTACGTAAATCATTTGCTCGAACCAACAGATAAATCAGTTGATCAATCTATTTGGTAAATCAGTTGATCAATCCATTTGGTACACCATTTAGTCGATCCATTAGGTAAACTAATTGATTATCCAATTGGTAAATCCATCTAGTCATTCCATTTAGAAAATTTAATGGATTACCCACGAAGTACTATATTGATCGAATTATTTGGAAAAATCATTTAATTATTTTCAGCTGGGTTCTTGCGAATTTCACCAAATACTGATAAATTTTGTGGATGCTGCAATATATATTTTCACAAAATTTGTTAATTACAGGTTCTATGTTATTTTCTTGTAATTCTGTAGAATCGTGATCAGTTTTTTCATACATACAAAAATAGTCAATAGTTCCGACTTTCGGAAAGACTTTCAAAATCATTGTAATTTTGAATAATTAAAAAACATCAGCTAAAGTTTTGAATCGTATATCAATCAGTCTGAAAAATTCAAGAAATAATGTGAGATTTGACGAAACAGTCCAATGTATCGGCCCTTTCCGGTGACACGGTGAGAGGAATTTGAATGATGCGTCACAATGCCCTACAGTATAAATATATAACAAGCGCCAGAATTTTGGCACGACAATGACCTAATGACTGAATCGTGACTTCACTATAAATGAAAAAACATTGGATCGCATTGGAAAAATGTGCTTCTGAATGCTATCCAATACAAATTCTTTACAAGTTGTACTCAGAACCAAAGGTTGTGAATAATTTTTTAGTCAATCCCCTGCAGTTACATTCGAGACCTTGATTTCCCTATGTGCCTGAAAAGTATTGAACATCTTGAGTATCCGCAATGTTTACCAGTCTTATTCGGAGCACTCTACTTCTTACACAAAAATGGTTAATGTTAACCATAGGTATTGCAAGATAGTGTTTCGCACGAAAATTTGTTCTATACAACCTTGAGACATTGAAAGACACCGCTTTTCTATGACTAAATATTTAATACTTTCCTGGAACATTTATTGAATATTTCGATGAATACTTTACACTGCGTGTTACATCCAATGTTCAGTATAGATATTCCCAATAACTTTTTTCAATCTTTTTCGATCCTATACTTTCTGATAAAATAACTAGTATCTGCTTTGCAATGTTTGGAAAAAATGTGCTTTTTGTCACATTTGCAACTTTTTTTGGTATAGGAAAAATGTTTAAAAACACATTTTAAAACGATTGCAATGTTACACTGAACGACATATGATTTATTGTATGTATTCACTGCGAAGATGTATTCATGCAAAAGCAAACATACTATGTGAATTATTCCGTGTACTTAAAAAAACTTTTTTTTGTTAAAGTGATTGTACAAATTTTAAATGTAATTTTTATTTTCAAATGGAAATACAAAATAACGCAGAACAACCACCCCATAAACCATCGTTGCCGAGAAAACTATAAGAAATGTTTGACAGAAATAGTTTCATATTTCCTTCAATTTGTAAAAAATCTATGCTAGCAATCATTTCCGTATATTATTGTTGACAACAATTTGAAAGCGATCCTAGAGAAATCGTAGCTGCACATCTTTCTAAATGATTGACAGAAACAAAGACCACAATATAAAACAGGAATCGATGTTTGAAAATGTGATTGCATTTTTTTCTGCAGTTATTCATCCAAAATTTATCACAACTTGCTAGAAAAATTTTGCAGAAATTATTTCCAGTCAATTAGCATTGTCGATACGTACCAAAAAACCAAATATTGACATCAAAAATTGCTCTTGAGCTACGATTTTTCAGTGTTTTTTGCAAGTTTTACGTCTTTAACGTTACTTTATCCGTATTTATAATATTTTTAAGCAGGAATTGTTTGTAAACTATTACTTATTCTTTATTTATAAACAACAAATAACGTCATATTGTAATATAATATTCTTTGTCTCGTTAAAACTTGCTTATTAAAAGATGAGTTACAATAATATATTGAATTTTTCGGTCAAATTAGTTTGTAGCTAATTATTCATGAACATTTTTCAACAGCGGTTCGACATCTCATTATTAGTAAAAAATTTTCAGATTGAAACGAATATTGAAATTAAAAAAGATGTGAGAGTTTTATAGAAAATTGTGTTTTCACGATTGATTAATATCTTTTATTATCCTAACAGCACACTTCGTCCCTGGACGTCCCCGGGACGTCCCTAGGATGTCCTAAAGTCCCAGGGACGTCCAGGGACGAAGTGTGCTGTTAGGGTATTGACTACTTGAGTTCACAACTGTGAGCATCTCCCGGAGCTCAAGTGGCACAGTGGAATAGTCGTTGGACCTTCACTCCGGCGACCCGGGATCGAGCCTTAGGGGAGATACAGAGTTATTTTTATTTTTTAAATAAAATGCTAATACTCTGGAGAGCAATAGAAAATGACG
This sequence comes from Platygaster robiniae, assembly GCA_028476575.1. Lineage (NCBI taxonomy): Eukaryota > Metazoa > Arthropoda > Insecta > Hymenoptera > Platygastridae > Platygaster > Platygaster robiniae. The sequence goes on from CM052019.1 coordinate 32,145,086, forward strand.
CTTTGGCAATACAAACTAATATCTTTTACAGGTATAAAGATTTTGTATTCAGAGGCGCTATCTCCGAATGAGCTCCAATGTTTTTTCATTTATAGTCTAAGCAGGATTAAGTCTCTCCAAAAGTCGAGAACCTAATTTGAATTTTCTTCACGCTTATTAAGATGTCCAATAACTCGACTTCCAATAGCTCGACGTCCGAGTGTATTTTGAAAATCTGATGTTAAATGAAAATCTCTAAAAGTTAAAAAATGTTCTATCGCACGTAGATTTTTGATAATTGTGATGATTACAATAAAATTTCGAAATATGAAAAAATTTGAAATATTTAAAAAGGATGGGAAACTTTGGAAATTATCAATAATTTTCACTTTTACATAGTAGATTTTCAAAACATCGAAAAATTCGTAGATTTTAAAAACTAATACATAACCGTAATGTATAAAATTTCGAAAATTTTCTGCTAAAAGAAAAAAATCTGTGAAATATGGTTTTTGAATACCAAATAATATTGTATCGTAAAGTGGTATCGTCGATAATTTAAGAATTTTTTTTTTGAATTTTTGATGTTTTAAGAATCTTAAGACTTTCAAAAACATTCAAAGTTTCAAAGATTGTCAATAGCTATTCAAATTTTTAAGAATCTATAAGGTTTCAGAAAAAATTAATAAATTTCATAAACTGTGAAATACTCTAGAATATTTCACAATCTATAAAATATATATTAAAGTTTTTTTATCTGCAAATTTTTCAGGATTGCAAGAATTGTATAGCGTTATTAAAATATCTAAAATGAATAAATTTACTGATTATAAGGTAATATAAATTACCTTATTTTTGTTCAGTATGTTTCACTTTGTTTAGGATTTTTTGCCACATATTTAAGATCTGAATAGTTTGAAGGTACTAATAACCATTATTTTTTGAGCCCAAATCTTTCGTCGTAGAAACGCATTTCTCCTTTTTTCCACAATTCCGGATCTTTTCCAAAATTTTTTTGCATCAAAGGCGTCAGGTATTTTGACAAATTCAAAGTTGTAAACCATTTCAACAGTTCGTCGGTTAGTTTTGACAGTCTTGGCGACTAAACAGTGAATCTTTGACGAAATTTTCATTTAACATTATAATAGTACAATTACCTTTGTCAGCTTTAGTAACAATAAATTCTTTGTCACTGTATGAATTTTTAAATTCCTTATTAATCGTATAAAAAATAAATAAATAAAACTTAGATCAATAGAAAATGGATGTTATGAATGTTTGGTTTTTTAAATTTGATTGTAAAGTTTTTTTTTTTTTTTCAATTTTTATTGTTCGTTTGTTTTTCATTGCTAATGTAGTTTCTGGAAAAGAACTTCGCTTAAGGAGAGTTCAAACACTAGAAAATTATGTTATAAAATCTTTTTTCTGTAAATTTTCGCAGCCACTGGAAAGACTACAGCCTGTGGAGGTGTCCTGATCAGCAAACGTTACGTCCTGACCGCAGCGCATTGTTTAAAAGGCAAAGACTTGCCCAAGACTTGGAGGTTAAGTGGAGTCAGATTGGGCGAGTTTGACACAGACACCGAACGTGACTGCGTTCCTGACGGTTCTGGAGGTGTCCTTTGTGCAGATGATGCCATCACCTTACAAATCGAAGAACAAATCGTCCACGAGCTTTACGATCCACACTCTTCGAGTCAACCTAACGATATCGCCCTTCTAAGACTCTCTGAGGACGTGAAATTTACTAATTACATTGATGCCATTTGTCTCCCGCAAAATGGAAATTTGCCGAATAATCTGCTGGTTGTTGGTTGGGGTATTGTTATTTTTTTATTTATTCTATCAAAATAGTACAAATGGTGTGACTATAAAATTTTATATTATGTCAGTAAGTAGTTTTGTGAGACTTGAGGTGGGACAGAGGTTGCTGACGTGTAAGAAAAACGCGTGGAATAAAGAGCGAATGATAGGAAAGAAGACGTGGAAATCAGCCTCTGTTACACCTGTCAATAATGCATCAATTTTTCAGATTTTTTTCTTGAAGTTGTCTTATTGGTTCTATTCAGGCTGATTATCCTCACATCTATGAATAGTCACCAATAGACTAACAATATTAATTTCATTTTGATGATCCAAAATGCACTATTTGTGACTCTTTGCTAATATCCTTCTAATCAGAAGAGATCCCTGCTGGGGAAGATGAATTGAATTGGATCAAAAAAATTTTAACCCATTTCAATAGAGATTTATGTACCAGATTTTTCATATTGAATTGGATTGGTTTACTGTTATCGAATTCAAGGCAGAAAATCTCGATTAAAAGTTAATGCAATTCAATCCGAATTTACTTCATTGGATTTAAAAAATTAATTATTATAATATACAACAATTTCTTTTATGGTTTTAATTAGTTGCACGTAAATAATATTTCAGTTGTTGTTAACGGTGACACCTGAAAAACGCTTTTAAACTTTATCCTGAAAAAATCCTTGTCTCGGGGCTAGTTTTGAACTCGGGACCGCGGGCGGTGAAGCTGGTCTACGCATCCACCTGAGCCATTTCGGTACCAATGATTGTTGTCATAATAATGTTCTACACCTTCTGCTGGCGACGATGAATTGAAATAGATTCAAATTTTATTTATTTGAATCGAAATCAATCAATTTAATCTGAAAAAATTTGCTTTTGGATCGGAATTTTTATTCCATCAAAATAGAAATTCATGTATGAGATTTATGGTAATGAATTTGATTTATTAACTGTATCGAATTAAATGAAGAAAATCTAGCTTATAATTTAATGCGTTTCATCATGAAATCCCTAATAGGAATAACATTTTTCAAGTAAAAAAATCGAATTTCAATGCAATTCAATCCGAACATATTTCATTGGTTTAAATATGCAATATAATCAAACTATATTTAATTAAATCCTATGCAGTTTTGATCAAAATAAGTGTGATATAAGTGAATCCCATTGAATCCAATTATAATAAAAAACTAGTGACGATGAATGGAATTGGATTCATATATTTTTTTTCCATTTTGATAGAGATTTAAGTACGAGATTTTTCGTATTGAATTGCAAACCATTGATTGGTTCACTGATATTGAATTTATTGCGTTTTTTTATGAAATTTCAATAGGAATAGTATATTATTGACAGTTTTAGACATTCCTAGTTTGCCGGAACCAAAAATTGCAGCCCGAGACGATCAAAGCCGAGGGTTGTAATCGTTTCGTCAAGAAAGGCAATTTCCAAAACTAACAATACGTATTTTGTGACAGTTTTCTAATAATTCACGTTTGAATGTCCGATTATTAGCAAATCGTCAATAAAGAAATTTTCCAAGTAAAAATATCGAGTTTTGATGCAATTCAATCCAAATGTAATTCATAGGATTTAATACAATTCAATCGAATTATATGTCATTCGGTCACATGCGGTTGAATTCGAAAAGAATGTAATCCGACTAAATCCAATTCAATCCATCGTCACCAGTTTTTAAATATACACTAGAAAAGAAAGCATTTCAGAGAGCACTTCAGAAAAGTTAAGTTTGCACCATTGACAGTGTTGACTCTTTGGAGTTGTCCGAACACCTTGCGGTTCAACAGAAATCCTACTAAAGTGTTGAACCAACACTATCGCCTATTGTCAACACGATGCCTGAGCAACCCGAGTTCAACCGGCACCTAAAAGTGTTGGTACGACACCGTTGAACACCTTTTAACAACACTTTCCACCGTGTAGTGGCAACACTAAATCGTGCTGTGCCAGCACAGACGAATGTTGTCTGAAACGCTTTTTTTTCCAGTGTATTTGCTCCGGATTCAGTTGGATTTAATTCATTTCGAATAAAACCCCTTTCCTTTAATGACATATAATTCGATTAAATTGCATTGAATCCAATAAAATACACTTGCAATAAATTGCATTAAAATTAGATTTTTATACCGAAACAATTCCGTTCCTAATCGTAGATTTTATGAATAAAACGCATTCAATTTTAATCTAGATTTTCCGCACTTAATTCAATACCAGTAAATCAATCCAATTCAATACGAAATATTTCACTCATCAATCTTTTGTGAAATGGATTCAAAATTTATAAATCCTATTTCAATTATTTCGCAAGCTTCAAAAAACATTTGGATGAATTTGGATTCAGTTAGATCACATTGTGTTCGAAACTGCATTGATTGAATGACATATACTTTGATTGAATTGCATTAAATTCAATGAAATCAATTTAGATTGAACTGCATTGAAACTCAATTTTATAGCTTGGAAAATTTTGTTTCTATCAAAAATTTCATGAATGAAACGCATTGAATTTCAATCATTTTCTGCATTAAATTCTATAGCAGGAAATCAATTCAATTCAATACAGAAAATCCGGTACATAAATCTCAATTGGAATGGATGAAAATGTCGTATCCGAAAGCGAATTTTTTTGGATTGGTTGGATTCATTTTGATTCAAATGGATTCAATTATAATCCATTTAAATCCTTTTCGATCCACCGTCGCCAGTAAGGCAGTTTTGAAATATATTTGAATTAAATTGGATTCAGTTATATTACACACATTTTGCATAAAACGGCAGTGAACTGAATGACATGAAATTTGATTTAATTGGAATGAATCCAATGTAATACATTTGGATTGAATTGCATTGAAAATACATTTTTCTACATTAAAGATTTCGCTCTCATCAAAAATTTCACGAAAGAAATGGATTAGATTTCAATCTAGATTTCCCGCATTTACCTGGATATCAGTAAGTCAATCCAATTCAATACGAAAAATGTCCTACGGGAATCTCGATTGAAGTGGATAAAAAAATTTGGAATCTAGTTGAATCCAATGTCACCAGTTTTGAAATATGTTTGGATTGAATTGGATTTAGTTCTCTCTTAGTTTAAATCTGTTGAATTCACCAAATTTCCTGTTATATTCAACAGATTCAATAAAATTAAATCGTAACAATGATAATCTGTTAAAAATAACCGATTGATTTTAACAAAATATTGCAACAGATTACACTGTAGTTTTCTATAACAGACTTAATCTTTTATTTTTACATGTCATTCCAGGAGCACACTTTTCTGCTCAACGAATTTCTGAATCAGAGTCGATTTTGAATGATGAATTCAGAGTCGATTTTGCAAAATTATTTTGTTTGAACAATTTGTTTGAACGAATTATCAAGGAAATATATTTTCTGAGATGCATATGCTTAGCCGGGTTTTCTAGGCCGTTAAATATGAATTCGGAGTCAAATTTGCAAAATTAATTTGTTTAAACAATTTGTTTCAACAAATTATGAAGAAAATAAATTTTCTGAGATGCATATGCTTTCTATCAGAAAACTATGGAATGCATAAACATATCAGAAAATACAATTTTTTCATAATTTGTTGAAGCAAATATTTTAGACAAATCAATTTCGCAAATGCAACTCTGAATTCATGGTCACCGGCCCATCACACCATAGAAAAAATATGCATCTTAGAAAATATAGTTTTTTTTATAATTTGTTGATAAAAATAGTTTAGGCAAAATACTTTTGGAGATTCGAATTTTTTGAATTATGATCAGCAGCCTAGAAAACCATGTAAAGTATGTGTATTTTGTAGAATGTAATTTATACATAATTTGTTGAAAATATAGTTCAAACGAATAGATTTTGCAAATTCAACTTTAGATTCATAATGAGCATTCCAGAAAACCATGGAAAGCATATGCCCTGGTGACGGGCTCCGAGAGACTTTCGAGGGAGTTCCGAGCGATTTCCCTCGGAACTCTCTCGGACAATTGTCCGAGAGAATTCCGAGAGACTTGCACATGCATTTTATAGTTTTTCAGGTCGCTCATCATGAATCTGAGGTCAAATTTGGAAAATTATTTTGTTTAAACAATTCATTTTAACAATTATAAAAAAAATACTTACTAAGATGCATATGCTTTTCATGGTTTTTTAGGCCACTGATCATAAATCTGAGGTCAAATTTGGAAAATTATTTTGTCTAAACAATTTGCATTAACAAATTATGACAAAAAATTTACTAAGATGCATATGCGTTTTATGGTTTTTAAGGTCACTATTAATGAATCTGAGGTCAAATTTGGAAAATTATGTTGTTTAAACAATTTGTATTAACAAACTATTATAAAAAAAATTTACTAAGATGCATATGCTTTTTATGGTTTTTCAGGTCGCTGATAATGAATCTGAGGTCAAATTTGGAAAATTATTTTGTTTAAACAATTTGTTTTAACAATTAAAAAAAAATACTTAATAAGATGCACATGCTTTTCGTGATTTTTTAGGTCGCTGATCATGTATCTGAGGTCGAAATTGTAAAATCATTTTGTTTAAACACTTTGTATTGACAAAATAATTTTGCAATTTCGACCTCAGATTCATGATCAGCGACCTGAAAAACCATGAAAAGCATATGCATCTTGGGGAAAATTTTTTTTCCATAATTTGATAATAAAAATTGTTAAAACAAAATAATTTTCCGAATTTGACCTTGGATTCATGATCAGCGACCTGAAAAACCATGAAAAGCATATGCATCATAGTGATTATTGTTTTTTTCATAATTTGTTAATTAAAATTGTTTAAAAAAATAATTTACCAAATTTGACCTCAGATTCATGATGAGCGACATTAAAAACCATGAAATGCATATGCAAGTTTCTGGGAACTATCCCAGACAATTGTCCGAGAGAGTTCCGAGAGTGGATTCTCGGACCCCCGTTACTAGGGTGCATCTTAGAAAATATAGTTATTTTCATAATTTGTTAAAACGTATTTTTTACACAAATTTATTTCGCAAAATGGGGACACACTCCTTACTCCAGATTTCCAAAACACCGGACTTGTCATATTTCCGAATCACGAAACTCCGGAAATGCAAAAGAACGTTAAAAAAACCGTTAACTCGCATCGCTCCGATAAGCGATTAACCTGATTCTTTATACTGCCGCGATCGCGTTTAACCGAACATTCATAGCGCCGATGAATAAAAGCACCGAAAATTCAGTTCACCGACAGTTTTTAATCCCGTTTCAACAAAATCCCGGGTGATCATTTTTCCGCAAACATATAATTCCGATTTTTTGAAACGGCGGAAGCTCAATTTGCCGATTTTGTGTTTTTCCGTTTCCTCAATAAAGCTTTTATTCAGTTCTACAAATCGTCATTTACCGAAGCCGCATTTTGCGATTCTGAAAATTCATGTTTTATCATACTTCCGAATGTTTCAATATCCGAAATATTAAAACATCTAAATTTCAATATTTTGAATCACTAACATACCGAACATTAAAATCACCGAGTTGCCACAATTTCGATTTATCGACGTCAAGATTCTTCAAAAGCGCATTCTCTTCTTTACCAGAAACGTTAACGCCCAGATCCGCCACCCCTCCGTTGCCACGGAACCTGTGGGCAAGGAACACCGAAATCTCAAACCTTCGTGGATTCATTCTTCCGTTCAGTTTGGGAATGAAGTTGTAATTAACTTCAGTCCCAAACTGAACGGAGGAATGAATCCACGAAGGTTTGAGATTTCGGTGTTCCTTGCCCACAGGTTCCGTGGCAACGGAGGGGTGGCGGATCTGGGCGTTAACGTTTCTGGTAAAGAAGAGAATGCGCTTTTGAAGAATCTTGACGTCGATAAATCGAAATTGTGGCAACTCGGTGATTTTAATGTTCGGTATGTTAGTGATTCAAAATATTGAAATTTAGATGTTTTAATATTTCGGATATTGAAACATTCGGAAGTATGATAAAACATGAATTTTCAGAATCGCAAAATGCGGCTTCGGTAAATGACGATTTGTAGAACTGAATAAAAGCTTTATTGAGGAAACGGAAAAACACAAAATCGGCAAATTGAGCTTCCGCCGTTTCAAAAAATCGGAATTATATGTTTGCGGAAAAATGATCACCCGGGATTTTGTTGAAACGGGATTAAAAACTGTCGGTGAACTGAATTTTCGGTGCTTTTATTCATCGGCGCTATGAATGTTCGGTTAAACGCGATCGCGGCAGTATAAAGAATCAGGTTAATCGCTTATCGGAGCGATGCGAGTTAACGGTTTTTTTAACGTTCTTTTGCATTTCCGGAGTTTCGTGATTCGGAAATATGACAAGTCCGGTGTTTTGGAAATCCGGAGTAATGAGTGTGTCCCGAAAACCATGGAAAGCATATGCATCTCAGGATATGTTTTTTTCATAATTTGTTGAAACGAATTGTTTAAACTAATTAATTTTGCAACATGGACTCTGAATTCATGATCAGCGGCCTAGAAACCATGGAAAACATATGCATTTTAAAAAATATATTTTTTATGATTTTTCAAAACAAATTGTTTAAACAAATTAATTTCGCAAAATTGACTTTGAATTCATCATCAGCGGCCCAGAAAACCATAGAAAGCATATGCATATTATGAAATATTGTTTTTTTCATAATTTGTTAAAATACATAGTTATAACAAACTTATATTACAATTTAGACTTCGAATTTGTGTTCAGGGGTCTGAAAAAATTTTTAAGTGCCTAATTTTTCAGAATCCGCTTCGAAAATCGCGAATTGTATTACAAAGGCGAACGTATAAAGCGCGCGCTCAAAGAAGTACAGAATCGATTTAACTATTGCAAAAGTAACAGATTTATCTGTAACAATATTTCTCAAAATTACAGATTATTTCAATCAAAAATACTTTACACATTCAATCTGTTAAGATTTCAACAGATTCAGATTAAGAGAGTTGGATTACACTTATTTTGAATAAAACTGCATTGGATTGATTGACATATACTTTGATTGAATTGCATTAATTCAATGAAGTTCATTTGGATTGAACTGCATTGAAACTCGATTAAATTACATACTTGAAAAATTTTGTTTCTATCAAAAATTTCATGAATGAAACGCATTGAATTTCAATCATCATTTTCTGCATTAAATTAGATAGCAGTAAATCAATCCAATTAAATACTGAAAATCTGGTACACAAATCTCTATTGGAATGGATTAAAATGTCCTATCCAAAAGCAAATCGTTTTGGATTGGTTGGATTCATTTTGATTCAAATGGATTCAATTTTAATCCATTTGAATCCACCGTTATCAGCAGGGGAATCACAGTTGGAGTGTATGATTTTTTTTCATGATATATGTGTGGTTTATGTTTGTTCTTATGATAACTTATCATAGTGTAACTGTACTCCGGTTTTATGACCAGTTGAGCTTCTTATTTTGCTCACGTAGAGCGCTGGCAGTGCCATTAAAAAAGTCACGTGAGTCAAACATCCAATCAAGAGCAAATTACGTGACAAGAAGTGTGCTCAAGTGACTTTTATAAATACTGTCAGCGCCCTACCGACTACTCAGAGCAGCAAAACATGAATAGACTTTTTTAATCCCGGAGTATACCGAGCGTCACCCCTGTCATAAAAAATTCAAAACATAGTAATTTGCATCTCATTTTTTATTTTTGACAACAGTCATTTCTTACTATAGTAAACACTTTGAATTCCTATAAGCTTTTTTTTAAAAAAAGAAAAATATCTTCTAACACTAGTCGCTCCACTTGTATAAGCCTGTAAGTTTTTTATACTGATTTTTGTGACTTCTTTCATTTACAGGTAAAACCGAAAATAGGTATGTATTTAGAACATGTTATTTACTTTTACGTCATACGCATATAGTTAGGAAAATTCTGATGGTACAAAAGAAAGAGAGTTGTAAAATATAATCTACTCAAATACGTGTAATTTTTGAATTCTTCTGAATTAATCACGAATTCAAATAATTTAATTTCAAATTTGTAGAGTGTTTAAGGGTCAGTAAGAAAAAAACATAGTCATAGTCGGTCACTAGAATTTATTATTAATAATTCCTACACTAAACTTTTTATCCATCGAAATATGCTCTCTCAATCTGACTTATTCAAACGTGATACATTTGTAGCAAAATCTGACAGATTCAAATGAAATGAACGTAGCAACAGATATTATGTGAAATGAATTTTGGTTCAATTTTCTCATCATGTCTGGCGGAATTTGGCATAGTAACAAAAAAAAAAAAATTGAGCATCTTAAATTAACACGTGCTAGAAGTAATACTTTTCATGCCGCTGTCTTTAGGGTCCCGATGTAGCGAATTTTTTTTCTCTCACCTTTTCTGCCTACCAGATATTTAATTTTTTCTTTTGTAGTACCTATACTTCTGGTTATCCAACGAAACATCAACCTCTAATTGAGGGGTCGGAAAGCATAACCACCTCTGCGCTCGAGACAGCTAGAGAATGAAGGAACGAGTAAACGGATAAAACGCTGTCGAGCGCGGTTAGATTGAGGGGCCGGAAAGCATAATGACACTGCGTGCGGGACAGTTAGAGAATGAAGGAATGAATGAACAGGCCAAGCGCTGTCGAGCGTAATCGTACGGAAAATTCAATCCGTTTTTGAAAACTATTCTCGCGAACGCTCCGAAACTAATCATCCGATTTCCGCCAAATTTTGAAAAATATACTTTACTTGCTTCAGTGACGCCTCCAGGATGAAAAAAATTATCATTTATGATAAAAAAACGTCATAACTCGAAAACAATCTTCTCTTTTGCATTTTACCGCTTGTTAAGGAAAAATTTGTGTGAAAGTTTTTATCTCATGGAAAAAAAACAGTTGCTAAAAAATTAACAAATTTTTCATAAATAAGCGGTCAAATACAAAAGAGAAGATTGTTTTCGAGTTATAACGTTTTTTTTATCATAAATGATAATTTTTTTCATCCTGGAGGCGTAGCTGAAGCAAGTAGAGTATATTTTTCAAAATTTGGCGAAAATCGGATGATTAGTTTCGGAGCGTTCGCGAGAATAGTTTTCAAAAACGGATTAAAATTTCCGTATGATCGCGCTCGACAGGGCTAGTGTTCATTCATTCTTTCATTCTCTAACTGTCCCGCGCGCAGTGTCATTATGCTTTCCGGCCTCTCAATTTTAATCTGTTTTTAAAAACTAAACTCGCGATACCTCCGAAACAAATCATCTGATTTGTTTCAAATTTTCAAACATATGACTACTTGATTCAGTACCGCCTTCAAGATGAAAAAAATTATCATTTATCATCAAAAAATCACAACTAAATGACAATCTTCTCTTTTCATATAATATATATTTATATAAGTATAGAATGTAAAATTTTATCACAGATTTTTGGTACAAGTTTTTTATCTCATGAAAAAAAGACCTTTAATCAGAAATTCAAACATTTCTTATAAATAGCGGTTGGATGCAAAAGAAAAGATTGTTTCTTAGCTATTATTTTTTTATGATAAAATTTTTTTTTTTTTTCTTGGACCGAAGCATTGAGTCATTCGTCTCAAAATTTAGCGCAAATCGGATGATTAGTTTCAGAGAATCACGAGTTTAGTTTTTGAAAACGGATTAAAAATCACGTCTAACCGCGCTCGATAGCATTTTATCCGTTTACTCGTTCCTTCATTCTCTAACTGTGCTTAGCGCAGAAGTCGTTATGCCTTCTAGCCCTTCAATCAGGGGTATGACCCTCTCTTTTGAAACGCATATAAAGCTGCAACCCACTAATGTCCCAGTGGAACTAAACTACCAGAGGCGCTGGCAGTGATGTTGCTCGAGAGAAAAAGTATCGTATTTCTCTCTTTCAGTTTCTGATTGGCTGAAGAATCGTAGAGAGACAGGACCGATACTTTTTTCTCGGGCAACATCACTGCCAGCGTCTCTGGTGTAGGGTTGTCGATATTCTTCAAAAATATCGGGTATCGATATTATCGATATTCTTAAAAATATCAAATATCGTAACCGATATTTAGGGTTGAAAATATCGATATTCGATGTATCGTCCAAAAAAAGTTGATTTTGAATAATAAATAAAAATTAGAACTTTTTTCAAAAAAATCGTCTTTTTTTAAATTAATATTGAAATCTGAATTCAAATTTTGAATGAAAATTGAAAAATATGGCATGAAAAGCATTGGTTTGGAAATTTTGACAGTTTTACCTTTTCGATTTACAAAAATATATTTAAAAAAAATTTCAATATGTACTGTTTGTAGCAAATGTGATGTTTATTGATTTGAGTGATATCTGATATCGATATTGCAAACAAAATATCGAATATCGATAATATCAGACTGAAAAATATCGGTCGATATTATCGATATTTCATATGAAAAATATCGATATTTGATAATATCAATATAATATCAACAACCCTACTCTGGTGGTTTAGTTCAGCAGGGACATTAATGGGTTAACTTTTTCAGCGTCCTATCATACCTCTGCCCTCAATTGTGTGATTTGTGACATGTTGTGATTCGTCCCATTTTGTGATTTTGTAAAATTTTAAGATTCGTGACATTTCGTACTGTTATAAAATTGTGTAATCTGGGACATTTTATAAAGTTTTATCTTATTTTCTGTTTGTTCTATATTTCATGATTTTGTGACATTTTGTGATTTTATGACATTTTATAGCGTTTTATGATTTTGTCATATTCGTTTATTTTATGACTTTTGTGCTTTTGTCACGTTAAGCTATTTTGCATTTTTTGATAAAGTGACATTTTGAATTTTGTGATATTTTTATCTTACGAAATTTAGTTATTTTCTCATATATTTTGTTATTTTGCGACATTTTGTGATTTTATTACTGCTTGTGATTTCGGGATTCTTTGTGACTTTGTGAGATTTTGTAATATAGTAACATTTGGTGATTTCGGTACTTCTTGTGATTCCGTGAGTTATTGTGATATTGTGACTTTGTGATATTTTTTGATTTGTGATGTAATGATGGATTACATCATTATCTGGTTAGCTAAATTTTGAACATAATATGTCGTTTTTGTTCATCGAACGTGCTAGCAGGGACTTCATTTTTTTCTGTACACTTTTCTGTAGCTTCATTTTTTTCCATTTTCACGTCACTAATTGTGCGTACAACACGCACAGACGGTAAATTCTCTTTTACAGCGCTACCGACCTACAAAATCTTAAAATTAGTACCTGCGATCTAAAACATTACTCTCTTACGTTTTACATTCTTACATTACAAAATCTCAAAATTACCCCTAAGGACAAACAACAATGCCGCCTGAGAAGTTTTACTTCAAAAATCTAGACATCTTGACAGAATAAATCTAGCAAATTGCAGACATATAGAAAGATGAATTTTTCAAAGTCGAGACGTATAGTTTCACTCAATTATTTTTAAAACTCTTAGAATATTTTTTAACCATCATAGGCTATGAACAGGCAAATTTGAGATATAAATTTTGTAAACGGCCGAATATAAGAATAAAAATTTCAAGAATATTGCTGAAAAATTTCAAAATACTTTCTTTACCAATACAGTTATGACGAAATTTTATAAAATCTTCTGATGTTAATTTTGGTATACAAATATCCAGGTCCTCGTCAAATGTGAAGCTCAAGGTTGACTTGCCCTTAGTACAGCGCGAAGAGTGCTTACGAGTTTATCGCAATGCTGGCAGAAATTTGGCCGACTCCCAGATTTGTGCAGGTGGCGAAAGGGGCAAGGATTCGTGTAGAGGTGATTCTGGGGGCCCTTTGATGTCTGTGGAAACGGACAGCCATGGCATTGGAAGGTGGCAATGCATGGGCGTCGTTTCCTTTGGTCCATCTTATTGCGGAATGGAAGGATTCCCCGGAGTTTACACCAAAGTCAGCGACTTTGTTCCATGGATTTTGGAAAAAATTCGTCCCTAAACAAATTTGAATCCATAAATTAGTATTAGAACTCTTTCATTTCTCTAACTGAAGTGAAACAATTTTGTTAAAATGATCATTAAAAGCAAGGCCTCTTATATTTCTCATTCCTGACCGGACATGTGTCGACAGTTTATTTTTATTTGACTCATACAGTTCTTTGCAGAGATGCAAAGAGTGATTGGAAAAATTCCAGGTTTTTGGAATAGGAGCAGTACATCGAAACGACGAAAGATCTAATGGTCTGATGGAATAATGATTTTATTAGTACCTTCGAGCTGCATTAAGTGGTTAGGTATTTCGCGAGAATATACTTAACAACGTGAAGCGTACTGAACTTAAAAAAGGAAATAATGAATGTATAGATTTTGAATTCGTTCCTTGTAATTCTGTGATTAGTTAATAAAAATATGTTCCTTCGTTTTAAAACATTGTACATTATTGATAATCTCCATAAGACACATTTTTGTCGATTTCAGAATTTTTCACAATCTTACATAATATTTATAAACTTGTAGAATTTTCAAAATATTCTACAATCTACAAAATGTATCAGTTTTCTGAGACACTAGACATTTCTAAATTTTTACATTTATTAGCAGTTTTCAAGATTTTTAAGGTTTTGATATTTTTTCAGAATTTACAAATTTAGGTGATTCTTCAAGATGAATAAACATAATTCAATTTCTCTGTACAATGGGACAATATTTGATTCGAAAAAATTCTAAAAATAGTATATAGTTTTTAACGAGGTGCCCGCTACCGGGCCCACCTGGTTACCAGATTCCTCGCAGAAGAGGACGATGTTCCCCGACGAGCCGCGTCAATCGCTGGAGAGGGGAGGGGAAAGGGGCAATCGAGGGTTTCCTGGGGGAGGGCGAGAAAAATAAAAAAACCACCAATTCACACACAAAATCGACGCGTTTGTTCAATGATAATGAAAAAAAAATAATGAATACGAAATAAAATACCCAAAAGTGATCATAAGGGGGGGGACATGCCACCCCCGCCCAACCATCGCGACGCCTGAAAAACCTGCCAAACACAAAAACTTCTAATCGAATCGCACGACATATCCGAAACAACATCCAAGAAAACCCAAACCAACAATTCCCAGCATAACCCATTCACTCACACATCCCGTCGTACGTCGCCGTCCCTCACCTCGTCGTCCCGGTTCTTCTCGCCGTTGCCACCGTCCCTCGGCAACGGGACTCCGGCCCACGTTCCCCGGTTCCCTGGCACTCGTCCGCGCCACCCCCAGAACTCGGCCTTTCCTGACGCCAACCGCTACCACGGGTATCAACACGACGACGACCCCCTTACTTTTTCGTGACGTGACGGTTCCGCGCACTTTCCCTCTACTCACGACACCCTGGGGCCATCACCCCGCTGACGACCTCTTCTGCCGAGCCGCTGCCCTTAGTCTCCCATCTTCTTCTCGATCTCCTCAGAGGACCCTCACCGTCTTCCTCTTGGAATTTTCAGTAATCCTTTTTTCCTTTTTCCCGACTCACTCTCTCGACTCTCTGATCCCAAGTGACTCAAACGCCCAGGCTTGCCACGTGGCGATCTTCTTTCACTTTCTAGCAACAAACAATACGTAAGCTTGTCCTTGTCTTTGGCGACTTTGACGTCATAATCTGGCATCCCTGCAAACGCCCTAAACCCGACGCCGATTCCCCCGAGGTATCAACTCCCACCTGTATCCACTCTGGGGGTCACGGGCCCCCATTGGTCCGACCCCCACCGGCGACCCGGCCGATGCGCCCGGCCACCACGCTTATTTCGCGGCAAAACTGTATTGTGGGCCAACCGTTTTACCCCCTTTCCGTGTTTCTCGGAATCGTGGCTGTTCTTGGGACCTCGCTAGCCCTTGTAAGTGACAGTTGGAATGAAATGTCAAAAATCCCGAAAATAAACTGAGCGGGAAAATCCAACCGTCACAAGTTTTTGCGGTAATCAGAAAATTTTACGTCCTCTACAATCTACTGAATGAATATACTTTTTTCGGAATTTTAGAAACCAATGAAATTGAATTGACTTTCCGGCAATATTAAATATTTCAAAGATTTATAATTTTTGAAAAATTTTTGAAAATTTTCCTCAACTTCCTGAATTTTCATTGTAATTTTCAAAAGTGTCAGGGACCTATTGACGATAAAAAAACATTTTTTGACTTTCAAAATTTCAAGAATGAGCAAACTTTTAAATTATAAGTCATCCATAATCTATGAAATTCAATAACAGTTTGTGACGAGCGAACTCGTACAGAAAGGACCTTAGGAAAGAATTCTCAGACCCTCGAAACCGTTGTTGATTTTGTTGAAGAAAAGAAAGGAAATTTAAAGAATACAACACTTAAACACGCATATAAATTGATTATAATTAAATACAAATTAAAGCACAAATTGCAAATATATAAATTCGTATGGCGAATTCCAATAATGGGTAAAACACTCTCTTCTTCTCTCTCGCTCTTCTCCCTCTCTTCTACTAAAACAACTCTCGATATGAAACCCAATATTACGGTACAAAAGGTGACGACACATATGAAATCGGTCACTCGACCAAGCTCGCATTTGTGAATCGTGATAACAAAAAAAATCTCAGAATTGAATTAAGTAAATGAGTACAATGAATTATATAAGATGTCTTGTTACTTCCTAGTATACCTGTGAGCTCACTGTAAGCTCACTGTGAGCTTAATTATGAGCTCACAGTAAGCTCACAGTGGGCTTCCAACTTCCGCTTTTCAAACACGTGGCGTGAGCGTACAGTGAGCTCACTGTTAGCCTCTATGGAAAATCTCGAGGTGAGTTTACTGTCGGTTTTCTGTGAGCTACTTGTGAGTTCCCGGGGAAAAAAAATAGCATTTTTCATGTATGCCACATGCATCAGCATGCATGTTGAAATAGGCGATTTTTTTCTTCCTTTTTTTTTGCATTGAATTTTTTCGTGCATGGAAAATTGCAAGTTAAATTTGAAACCATGCAAAATTCATCTACATTTGTAAAAAGTACAAATAAACATATTTGACCTCGAGCTTCTTAGTGATTGCGTCTACCGTGCCTTTGTGGCACAAGTAATGAAACTTACTAAGGAAATGGGCCAAAAAGTATCATATCGATTAACATTAGACATGCACTTGATTTAAGCATTCTACACAAAACTTGAAACATGAGAAAAATAACCAGCAGCCATCTGGTGAGCGCTTGGTGAGAGCGCGCGAATTTTCAAAATTTGAATATAAAGTAATTTAAATTTTGCTCCCCGTCCCACCTGCCAGACACCTCCTCAGTATCTGTGTGTGCCTGGTTCCTCCTTTCCAGAGCTCCAGAGCCCTCAATCTGAACGCCGCGGCCGCAGCCCGCGTCTCGATTGTCAAATGCAGTGGGCCCTCGTCGAGCAGAGCTCCCATGGCGGCCACCGGGGTGGTCCTGGGAGCGCTCGTGATTCCCCTAAACGCGAGGGCCTACAGTCTCTGGAGGTCCTTCCGCACCCCTACTTGTTCTACCCTCGTCCACCACACCACAGATGCGTGTGATAATCTCGGCTTAACTACCGCATCATACAGCCAATGGACAACCCTCAGGCCACATCCCCAGTGCTTGCCCATGGCCGCGCGGCCGAGCCAGAAAACCTGACAGCTTTTTGCGATCTGTCTCTTGACATGCTCTTTCCAACTCAGCTTTGTATCCAGGATAACCCCCAGATACTTCACCGATTTGGAAAGGCCGATTACTCTGCTAAAGAAGGTGAGAGCCCCATGAGGCTCTACTTTATACCTTCTGGTGAAAAGCATGAGTTCAGCCTTCTCCGGATTAACCGAGAGTCCAACCCTCTTGCACCATCTTTCCACGACCTTGAGAGCCCTCTGCATGAGGTCCCTCAGGGCACACAAGTGTATGCCCCTGGCCATGATCATAATGCCGTCAGCATAAGCAACGACATACACTCCCAGGTTCCGAAGTTCCCTTAATCCCTTAGGAGTCCGTCGGTGACAAGGCACCACATGAGGGGTGACAATACACCCCCCTGCGGGCATCCCCGTCTGACCGTGCCTGTTAAATTAGTCGCACCCCATGCGCTAGTGACTTTTCTGGCTCTCAGCATGTTCCCCATTCAGTCCACAAGTAGTCCTGGTGTGTCATGGTAGAGTGCCTCCTCCCGAACCACCTGGTACGGGGTATCCAGGAAGGTCGCGAGTACATACCTCTTTTCCTCCAGCTGCCCATCTATCCTCGAGACCACAGTATGGAGGGCGGAGTCGACCGACTTGCCCTCTGTGTAGGCATGTTGATTCTCCTGAAGTGGTGATCCTTTCAGTGTTACATCCTTAAGATACCTATCAACCAACTTCTCCAGCGTTTTCAGAAGGAACGAGGTAATGCTGATAGGTCTAAAGTTCTTAGCCCTCTCATGTCCACAGCGCCCCGCTTTGGGTATACAAACCACTCTCGCGGTGATCCAGGACAGGGGTACTTCGCATAGTAATAGGGAAGCCCTAAAGATCCCAATCATGGGCCTCGCTATGCACTCACCAGCCCTCTGCAGGAGAGCCGGGAACACACCGTCAGGACCCGGTGACTTGAAAGGCTAGAAAGTCCCGAGCGCCCACCTCAGCCTGCTGTTATTCACTATGATGTTCACAAGTCTCTTGTTCTCGAGCGTTGGAGCTCTCACCCTCCCCGCTCCCGGACAGGACTTTCGGTTTCCTTCGTTATCCGTGTCTTCCGACATGAAGTCCGGGTAGTTCTCCAGCAGAAGGCACCGAAGTATCCCTTCCACCGTTTTAGTATACTTCCCAGATGCGTCCCTGATCAGGGTCCTACACCTGGGTGTCTCTCTAGTCAGTATCTTTTGAAGTCTCGACACCTCCGCCGCCCTCTCGATCCTGCTAGTATACCACCTCCAGCTATCTTTCCTAGCCTTCACCAGCAACTTGTTGTACTCCCTCTCTGCGGCCTTAAAATTCGCCCAGTCCTGAGTACCTCTGGTGCGCTTCGCTCTATGTAGGAGGGGGCGCACCGTTCTTTTCTGGCGCTCGAGGTCGGAGTTCCACCACCGTGCCCCCCCCCCCCTCCTCCAGCGCAACCATCTGCCAGCGGACAGCAGTCCTCATACGTGGTGATGAGAGCCCCCTGGAGCGCCCTCGAGTATAGGAAGTAGGCCAAGCACAGAACGATTTCTCGCCTCTGAATAGTATCCATCCCTACCACCCACAGCCTCGAACTGCCCCTCAGCGTGATTTCAGGTATCTGCTCCATCAGCCAGTCCCTGGAGAAGTCGTTTTCCGCGACCACCACTATCGCGCCCTCTCTTACCGTCGCCGAAGTAAGCGACGGCGCATTCCTGTCCTCTGGCTAGGCTACGACCCTTTCGAGAATAGCCCACTGGATGATCTCCAGATGCCCAGCATCCAGATTCACATCCGGGTACCCCTCCGGAATAATCGTCCTCGACAGATGACGAACCACCGCCTGGGATTAGGTCGTCCCCGGTTCCCCGGGTTTCGCCTTCTTCCCCGCGGTTTCCTTGGAAGGCGGTGTCTCTTGCGGGTCCCGCTTCCTCTTCGGCGTCTGCTGCTCCTCCAGGCACAGCGCCTCCGTCCGGTTAGCTAGTCCTGGGATTCCCTCATGGCCTCTCACGGTATCTTCTAACTCCTCCTTCTGTCTCTGCGCCTTCCGATTTCTTCTCTGGGCCCCGGACAAAGCCCGGTTCCTTTTGGTCGCTTCTAGCGTAGGATTCCGCGGGGCCGGCTCAGTGTCTCCAGGGAGTTCCGAGACAGACTCCATGACTGATTCAGGTGAGCGACCACCCTCCCCGGCCGCCTGAGGGCGCCCGACGGCCTCCCCAACAGACGCGGCATCCATAGATCCCCCGCCCCCTCGAGAAGGTCCGGCGCCACCAGCCCACGGCGAAGATACATCGCCGCCCGCATTCCCCCCATTTCCCCACGTGCTCTGAGTATATCTATTTTGGTCCTACGAAAAGCTAGGGAAAAGAATGTCCACCCGAGCAGAGCCCCGCATGCCCGGGTAAGGTCTGTATACCACAGAGTTTGACCCGGTGCTCTGTGGGCACCGTTAAAGACACTCCTCCCTAGGTGCCATGTATTCCTGGCACGGTGGCTAACACCGTAGATTAGGGGACAGAAGCTGCCCCCTAAGGGACAGTCACCCAATGGTTCGCTGTGCCCGGATTCATCGGGGGGCCGCTTCTTAGTCGCTTCGAAGCCCCTTTACCCTTCCCCACCCCCTTCCTCCAGCAGGAGTAACCCTGCCAGACCTGAAGAGGCCGGCCCTGAGCCGGTGTCCTGCCGCCCAGTCATCCGCACACCCAAGGGCGGGCCCGTTTATAGAACCTCCCCGCCATCCTTGGGCAGAGCTCGTTTGTAGAGATGCCCTCCTTTCGCTTCGCAGCCTGACACCGCGGGATCCCCGAAGCCCAAGCCCTAGGACCACTACAAGGTCCCACGGTCCCCACCGGGAGTATTATAGATTAAATGTACAGTAAATTTATTAATTTTATTTTAACAAATCGGTGGAATTAGGAAAATTCCGCTCGTTATCACAAAACATTGCGAAACGACTTTGCGTTCACGCTGATACGATTCATTATGCATTATACTTTATTTATCAGTGCTAAACTTGTAAAATGAAAAAAAAAAGTAGACTTTCATCTTGCGGCTCTCGCAGTAAATACTGTTAAGGCGCGAAATATTCAAATTTGAGCGCGACATATTTAAAAATCTAGCAGCATATCAGTATTTACTGCGAGAGCCGCAAGATGTAAGTTTACTTTTTTTTCTCATTTTACAAGTTTAGCACTGATACATTAAGTATAATGCATAATGATTCATATCAGTGTGAACGCAAAGTCGTTTTGCAATGTTTTATGATAACGGGCGGAATTTTCCCAATTTCACCGATTTCGTTGAAATAACATAAAATAATATATTGTATATTTATCTATGATAAACAATGAAACTAAAGTATATACTTTTAATCGTAGCATATTTGAAAAAAAGCCTTACCCAGTGAACAAGAGGTCTCACTGTGAGCTCACAATAAGCTCGATTTAGGGAGGAAATAGCGAGCTCACAGTGAGACCTCTTGTTCACTAGGATACCACGATTGAATTCAGTATCGCTCGTTCGATTTTCAGTCTTCAGAAAATCAGTTTGGTCAGTTTTCAATTCAGGTTCATTAGCGGAAAAATCCTGACGTTGCAAAAATAGTTAAAAACTGCATTATTGCCTGGTTCAAAATTAAATACGAAAAATTGAAGTCTTAGATGCAATAAGTCGCCGAGTACTCGAAAACGAGTAAAAGTATTATCCGCGCGGTGATGTGATGAGTCAAAATCAAAAGTCCGGATTCGGAAAAATTAAAAAAATTCTCTTGAAATAGCTATTGGAAAATTATTTTCGTCTGAACTTTTTTAGTAAAAATCATTGTTTCCGTTGCAAAAAATGAAAACTAATGATTTTCGAATCGAAAAATCCATGTTTTCTTGAATTAACATCGCGGATGAGCATTCATTTTTCAACGTATCAACAAAACTTTTGTTTACTTTTGTCAAGGTAGGTCTAGTAGAGAATACAGTATCAAAAATTTATCAAAACTTTAGTGTTATTAATGTTTTGAAATTCGGATGTGAAACCGCGTCGTTCGCCTTGAAAAGGTATCAAGAAAGTTTCCGTTTTCAACTAGCTTTCACGCTTGTCATAATCTTAAGTGTATCGTTGAACTTTTTTGAAAGTTTCAGCTCCCTAAAATTATTATTATGGAAAATCTAACAGGTTGAACGTAAACGCACAGCGCGATGTGATTGAATTTTTTACCGGTACGCCAAACTACGAAACTCACGTGTGATGACATGACAAGCGTGAAAATCTCGTTGAAAACGAAAACTCCCTAGATACATTTTCAAGGCGAACTTCGTAAAACACGTTTTCACATTCAAATTTGAAAAAATTCATAACACTAAAATTTTGATTAATTTTTTGATACTGCATTCACCGCTAGACATACCTCAACAAAAGTAAACAAAAGTTTTGTTGATAATTTGAAAAATGAATGCTCAGCCGCGATGTTCACTCAAGAAAACATGGATTTTTCGATTCGAAAATCATTGGTTTTAATTTTTTGCAACGGAAACAATGATTTTTACTAAAAAAGTTCAGACGGAGACTTACATTAATTTGTTTGACACGTTGAAAAATGGATGCTCCGCCGCGATGTTAACCCAGTAAGAAATTGCCGTAGTCTTGCCGATTGTGACGAACGGCCCAGTATTGGCGCAACTTCGGTGTACGACCGTCGCCAGCCGATATGTGTCTAATATTGGCAAAACGATCGAACCAGTGCTTGTTCAGCTGTTTAGTGAGTGACGGTGCGAAGTTCACTGTCAGAGTCGAGCCAACCCCGGCAAATCCATTGAACCAGTACGGGTTCGATTGTTCCGTGAGTCATGACTCAGAGCTTATTACCAGTATCAAGCCAATATTGGCAAACCAATTGAACCAGTATGGACTCAATTCTCTAATAAGTGATGGCACAGATCCCGTTGCCAGTATCGAGCCAACATCGGCAAAACGAACTAACCAGTATAGGCTCAATTTTCCAGTGTATAGAGCTTATAACCAGTACTGAGCCAGCATTGGCAAAACAAGCAAACCAGTACAATCTCGACTGTTCAAAGTGTAATGACGTAGAGCTCATTGACAGTATTGAGCGAACATCAGAAAAACAAACGAACCAGTAAAGGCTTGATCGTCAAGTGAATGATGGCACAGAGCTCACTGCCAGTATTGAGCCGACATTGGCAAAACCATTAAACCAGTACAGTCTTGACTGTCAAAAGAGGAATGACCTACAGCTCATTGCAAGTATTGAGCCAATATTGGCAAATCGATTAAACCAGTACAGCCTTGATTGCCTCACGAGTGATGGCACAGGCTTCATTAACAGTATTGAGCTAACATCACAAAAACGAACGAACCCGTAGAAACTCGATTGTCCACTGAGTTGTAGCGCAGAGATAATTTCCAGTATCGAACTAACATTGGCAGAACAAGCGAATCAGTACGGGCTCGATAGTCGAACAAGTGATGACGCAAAACCTACTTACAGTGTTGGATATTGTAAAATAAAAGAATTATTACCAGTTTTATAGTCAAGTAGCAAGTAATAATTTGGAGCCAAGTGTGCTTATTTCAGAGCTAATTGAGTATATCAACACTGTAAAAGAAATAAGAAATTTTTTATATTGTGTATGGGAATTTTCGCATAGAGCATTGGAATTTTGAGATTACGAAAAATGTCTCATACGCATGTCAATTCACAACATTTTTCTAAGAAATTCACACATGTATGAGAACGTTTCTTTTCATGTATAGGAATTAAATACAAAAGCATGGCAAATTTCAGACTTGTCTGTAGAATAGTCACTTCCTATAATGTATTAAAAGTAGGGTGAAGCACAATATTTGCCCAATTATTGATATATACTCGCTTTTTGATTTCACATACTTCAATTTAGCTTGTGCTTCTTTATATGAAAAGCAAATTATGACTCTTACAATAAAAAAGTTGAATATTAAAGTAAAACGTTCGAATTGAAAAAAATTCGGTAACTCATTATTTCATTTATACAGAAATACATATTCATGTACAATGCAGTTCATATACATAACAAATTTTCGAATTATTCCGAAAATAACTTTTTTTTCTATTTTGTCGTTAAGTTTTGGGCTAAATATTGCAAGATAAGGCACTGATTGTCCGATTTTTGCCGATTGCGTTTTACTTTTGTTTCTACGGTGCTGTGTACAGTCTTTTTTTTTTTCGTCATGTGCAGTTCCACGACCAACGTGCAAACAGTGCTAATTATATTATAAGCGCGCCGTAAATAAATGATGGACAATGTTGAAATCGCCAAAACTATAGAAATAAGTGTAAAAAAGTATCGAAAGTAGTCCAACACTTATTATTGAATTTTAAGTATTATAATGACAGTGAGTAATATTGTCACATTCATGGATAATGTTTTAAAAATTTCAGAACTGATAGTTGACTGAGAATCGCCAGTACTGCTTTTCAAAAAAAAATTTTGACTATTAGAAAAATGACCCATCCATGTATGATTTTTCGCCTACAGGAATCAATGGAAAATAAATGGAAATAGCCCAACAAGAAATTGACGACCGGGCCGATACTGGGCCAATCACGGCAGCTATTGTACAACTGTCAGCATTCGATCTTGGCGCAGTACCGAAATGATAATGCCAGTCAATACTAGGCCAAAACTGGCAACTGTTTTAACGGCACCCATTACAACCTTAACATCGGGCCGGTATCGGTTCGCTTGAGTTGCCAATATTGGCTTAATACTGGTGAACTCCACGCCGTCACTCACTAAACAATCGTACATGCACTGGTTCGACTGTTTTGCTGATATTGAGCACATATCGGCTGGCGATGGTCGTACATCGAAGTTGCGCCAATACGGGGCTGATCGTCACAATCGACAAGACTACGGCAATTTCTTGCTAGGTGATTTTTCCAATTTCATTCCTACTAGTATCGCTTGGCGAAAACCACTCCCAATGGGTCATTTTCCTCGGGGGATGTTGTAATGGAATTAAATTATCGTCTTCCTTTCAGAGAATATCGAAGTGCAGTTTATGAAGACAGACAACCCGGACAGCACTGATAATCCCAGGGAGGTCCCTGGGACATTCCTGGAACGCACCAAAGTCCGTCCCTGGGACTTCCTGGGAGCGTTCCATTATGGTCTTATTGTCCGCTTTTAGTCTGCGAATGGGACTTTTGCAGGATGTTTCTGGCACTGAATAGGGGAGTTTGCGGGACGTTTCTGGGATTTTCGTTCGTGAATCGACGATAGTTCACATCTGAACCAACGCTGGTTCGGATCTCGAATGGGACTTTCTCGGGAAGTTATTAGGATTTTAATGGGAAGTTTCTGAGATTTTCCTGGGACTGTCGTACTATTTTAGCGACATTGAATTACTTTATATTCGAATTTTGAAAATTTGCGCGCTCTCCCCAAGCGCTCACCAGATGGCTGCTGGTTTTTTTCTTATGTTTCAAGTTTTGTGTAGGATGTTTAAACCAAGTGTATGCCTACGGGAAAAGCGACACTATATAACTTGGGCCTAATTCTGTATTCGCCCCTCGAAGGCACGGTTGAATGTTGATGTGTAATAACCAGCAAACTTTTGATTAAAAATTTTAATTTTTTTCAATACTATCAAACTTTTTCAAGCACAAAAAAATTTTTGCATGAAGCATGCAAATTTTTTTTTCCCGGGAACAACTCGCGAAAGTCTCGTTCATGTCCCGAGCGATCGTCGGTTTTGTCGCTAAAATAGTACGACAGTCCCAGGAATATCTCAGAAACTTCCCATTAAAATCCTAATAACTTCCGTGGAAAGTCCCATTCGAAATCCGAACAAGCGTTGGTTCGGATGTAAACTATCGTCGATTCTCGAACGAAAATTCCAGAAACGTCCCGCAAACATCCCTGTTCAGTGCCAGAAACATCCTGCAAAAGTCCCATTCGCAGACTAAAAGCGTACAATAAGACTATAATGGAACGTTTGTGGGACGTTCTTGGGAAGTCCCAGGGATGGACTTTGGTGCGTTCCAGGGATGTCCCAGGGACCTCTCTGGGATTATCAGTGCTGTCCGGGAACACGAGAATCATATTAAAACTGAGTCATTGGCTATCTCAGACTCATAATCGCGAAGGTGGTCGAAAACAACGTCAGGAACAAAACAAATTAATAATCATAGTTCATAAATGTAGATTTTCTTTTGATGTTTTACAGAATAAAGTGCATTTTTTATGAAAATTTCATTATTATAGTTGCAACATTTCAAAAATTTTCAGGATTTCGGTTCAGTTCTGGCATGCATATTGTTCAAAAAGGTTGATAAATTTTTCATGAAAGCATTAGAAGTTTCTAACCCATATTCGATGTGAGGTTCATCCATTAATAGATATGGAAATTTTGTGATACGTACGCTAAGGGAATTCTTCCATATTTTATGAAGAAATTTTCATATATTTGGAAGAATTCCCATTGCGTATGGAAAGTTTTCCATATCAATCTATGGATAAATCTCGTACAAAATATGGATTAATAACTTCTGATACCTTTATGGAAAATTTATCAACACTTTTTAACACTGTAGTATTGGCATAATGCTAGCATTAAGTACAGGCGTGATACCAGCATTGAATACTGGCGCAGTGTTGGCATGCAGTATTGGTATTATACTGGCGATTAGTATAGGCGCGATGACAGCATTGAATATTGGTGTGGAACTGACGTCAAGTATTGCTCGATATTGTTATTTGGTATCGGCGCGATGGCGGATTATAATACCGGGGTGACTCTGGCTGCCGTTGCAATGGTTTTCTGTGAATATCGGTGCAATGTCGATATGCGATACTGGCATTGTGATGGCATTCAGTATGGGCGCAATGTTGTATTATGATATCAGCGTGACTCTGGCTGCCGTTACCATGGTTGCCACTGTCGGCCCCGTATTAACTGGCGTTATCATTTCAGTACTGCCTCGACGGTCGACTGCCGACGGTCGAACTTAGGCTTGCCGTGATTGGCCTAGTATCGGCCCGGTCGTCAATTTCTTACTGGGTAAATTTGTTTAAGAAAACATGGATTTTTCGGTCAAGAATCATTGGTTTTTTTTTTGCAACGGAAACTATGATTTTTACGAAAAAAGTTTAGACGGTGACTTACATTAATTTTTCAATGGCTATCGAGCATTTTTTTTATTTTCCAAATCCGGATTTTTGATTTTGACTCCTCACGTCACCGCGCGGACAATACTTTTACGCGTTTTCGAGCGCTCGGCGAGTTATTGCATTCGGGGGCTCAATCGAGACCGCGGATGCAATAACGTGCTGAGCGCTCGAAAACAAGGAGAAGTATTGTCTACTCGGCGACGTCACGAGTCAAAATTAAAAGTCCGAATTTGGAATTTAAAAAAATACTGCTCAATAGCTATTGAGAAATAAAAGTTAGCTTTCGTTTGAACTTTTTTGTAAACATCTTAGTTTTTGTTGCAAAAAATAAAAACCGATGATTTTTAAAACGGAAAATCCATGTTTTTTTAAACTTACAACGCCACTAAGCATTCATTTTTTAACGTGTTAGCGTAACTTTTGTATTTTTTTGTCTGGGAACATCTAGCGATGAATACAGTTTTAAAATATGCATCATAATTAAAAACAATTGACTTTTTCAATTCGAATGAAAAACAATGTTTCTTGACGTTCGTATTCAAAATGTTCAGAGGACATTTTTCTTTTCAACAGTTTTCTCACGCTTGTCATGATCTGAAGTGTACTGTCGAAATTTTTGGAAAGTTTGAGCTCTCTAAAACTATTATTTATAGGAAACTCAGTATGTTGAACACAGCGCACAGCGCGATGTGATTGGATTTTACGCGCACTAGTTCCGTAGTTTGTCGTACCAGCGTAAAATTTAATCACATCGCGCTGCACCTTGTGTTCAACCTACTGGATTTTCTATAAATAAAAGTTTAACAGAGTTCAAACTTTTCGAAAAATTTGACAGTGCAGTTAAGATTATGACAAGTGTGAAAACAGAATTCAAAAGGGAAATTCCCTCGATTAAGTTTCAATGCAAACGTCAAAAACATAGTGTCTCATTTGGATTTAAAAAAAACAGTCAATTGTTATTAACTTTGAATGATTTTTTTTTTTTTTGGTGGTTGCTCACGCCACGCGATGGGCCTTTGAGAGTCTAATTCCACGTTTCAGTCCCACTATATTCCTAATTTCTCCCTTTTGTCACATAAATGCGCGGTCATGGCCGACTTCATGATGTTATCTACTTGGTATTCACTTCAACTTAAGTTTTATCGCCCGCTATCGACCCACGGGGGAAACAATGAAAAACCCCGCAGCAAGTAAGTCATTCTGAGTTCTGGCAGACTTCTCAACCAAGCTCTCCCTGCTGCCAATCGAGAGATCCAATCGAGAAAAATTTCAGAATTTTTCTTTCTCTTATTCATCCGAGGCGACTGTAACTCACCCAAGTTGCGGCATATAAAACCACTGCTTGAGTCGGGCGATGGATTATGGACCTCGGTGTAACAACTCCATTAGACCCTCCAATTTTTGATAGTTATTTTAGTACTGTATTCATCGCTAGACCTCCCTGAACAAAAATACACAAAAGTTATATTGATGCGTTGAAAAATAAATGCTCAGCAGCGATGTAAGTTTTGAAAAACATGAATTTTTCACACAAAAATCATCCGTTTTTTTTTTAACAAAAACTATGATTTTTACAAAAAAAGTTTAAAACGAAGCTACTGTTACTTTTTTAAGAGCTATAGAACAGTATTTTTTAATTTTCCGAATTCGGACTTTTGATTTTGACTCGTGACGTCGCCGAACGGACAATACTTTTCCGCGTTTTCGAGCGCTCAGGACGTTATTGCATTTAAGGCCTCAATTTGAGCCCTTCGACGCAATATCTCGCCGAGCACTCGAAAAAGAGTCAAAGTATTGTCTGCGCAGTGACGTTATGAGTCAAAATCAAAAGTCGGAATTCGGAAAAATAAAAAACACTGCTCGATAGCTTTGGAAAAATGAAGGTACGCCTCCGTTTCGACTTTTTTGTAAACATCATAGTTTCCGTTGAAAAAATAAAAACCAATGATTTTCGAATCGGAAAATCCATGTTTTTTAAAACTTACATCGCGGCTAAGCATTCATTTTTCAACGTATCAACATAACTTTTGTATAATTTTGTTCAGCAAGGTCTAGCGATGAACGCAGTGTCAAAATATTCATCAAAAGTTGATAACAATTGACCGTTTTTTTAATACGAATGAAAAACCATGTTTTCCGACGTTCGCGTAAAAAATGTATCGAGGGAATTTTTGTTTTAAACGGGGTTTTCACGCTTGTCATAATAACATAATCTTAACTGGATCGTCGAACTTTTTAAAAAGTTTTAGCTCTCTGAAATTATGGAAAAAAATCCTAAGTTAAACCTAAATGCGCAGCGCGATGTAATTGAATTTGTCACTGTTACTTACGACAAACTTAAACTATGAAACTAAAGCGTGAAATTCAATCACGTCGCGCTGTGCGTTTGTGTTCAACTTACTAATTTTTCTGTTATAATAATTTCAGAGAGCTAAAACTTTTTTATAAGTCCGACAATACACTTACAATTATTACAAGCACGAAAACCTCGTGAAAAACGAATATTCCCTAATATATTTTTTACGCGAACTTCAGAAAACATGGTTTTTCATTCGGATTAAAAAAATATCTCATGGTTACGAATAGAGCGGGTAAAAATATGCTCGAAAAAAGTAGAAAATATGCGCATAGATATGCGCAAAAAAACGGCAAAATATGCTTGATCATATGTTCAAAAAAATAAAGCGTTAGAAAGTGCATTTTCTTAAAATCGTTTTATTCATCGTTACGTTGTAGATTACAATGAACAAAAATGTGTTTTTTTAGATTTTAAAAAAGAAATGATTTGCGTCTGTCGGTCAAAAATGTAGTATAAGTAGAAAAAGAACGTTCGACGTCAGTTGAAGTAAGGGGAGAGTATTTGAACATCGATATTTCGTTTGGCGACAAGGAATTTACATATTCATCAGAGAAAGTAGCGTTTGAATATAATATATCGAGAATTTTTTTTATTATTGGATAGCTTTTGTTGCGTTGAAGAATGGCATTCATTTTTTCCAAATATTTCTTATTTTCAATTGAAGTAATGGACTCTCGAAATGTTTCGATAATTTCCAAACTTTCGTCTATAGATAATCCTTGGGTTTCAAGCTTGGTAATGCCGTTAATAATGGAAGAAAAATGGGTTGTGATGTAAGCCAGCTCCACTTTTACTTGTGAACTGTCAAAGACTTCCTTTGAGGTTTCTATCGCCTCAGAATCTTTGTTGTCAAAACGGGCTACGATGGATTTTACATCTGTAAAATTTTCGTTGTAATACACTGTCACCTTCAGCCAAGTCCCCCAACGAGTAATGATGGGTTCAGGAGGTAAGGGTGTATTTGGAAGAGTGTCTCGAAATATTTTTCGACGATGAGGAGCCTATGTGAATTATTTTTTCATGAAATACGAATAAATATAAAAGTTAGATATTTCAATATAAAACTACATTAACAAAAACTGCTTTTGTACTGGAAATTAATTTGTTAACTACCGGAAATTTTGATCTAACAAATTCTGCCATTCGATGTAGCCCATGTGCAAGACATGTCAAGTGGAGCATTTTGGGGTATAATACTTTCAATGATTGCATTGCCGAAATCATGTAAGCTGCTGCATCAGTTACCACAAGCAATACATTGCTGTACTGAATACCTGAAAAAGCATGAAATTGTTGTACAATTTTATATTATTCGGTTCATTTAGGCTTGCCTTCAGGCCACAGTAGGGATAAAGAATCGTTAAAGAAAGCTGCCATATTGCTTGCGTTAGCGGCATTCACAGTTGACATGTTCAAAAGGTAAAATTTTCCACGCTCTGGACTGTCGACGACGCATTCCATTATTCCACATATGAAATTTGCTATTAGCCGTTGTTGAGAATCAGTGGTTTCGTCAATAAAGACCCAAATATATTTTTAGGCAGCTTTACTTCTCAAAGTATCCAAACATTCATTGTACAAATAAGAGACATATTTTTGTCGAAGTGTAGATTCACTTGGGATTGGAAAATTTACGTATTTCTCGAGAAAATGTATAACACTTGGATTGCTCGCTTTTTTTAAATGAATGTTCGCTTGCAAAAAAGTTTTGCAGAGATCCAAATTGAACGGGTTAATATCTTCAGTTTTTTTCAATTCCGCAATTAAGGTTTGTGTACTTTCCATTTTTTTTCCTGCCTCCTGGCTGCTTTCGTGTGAGTAGATGTTGCCAAATGTTGTTTCACCATTAATATTCTTGTTGCGTTCACTAACCGATTGCAATATAAGCAGAAGAGAATTTTGATCTATCTGATCTGAATAGGCCGGGATATTCACGAACCATTCGTGATAGAAAATCATTTATATTCTCTTTATCTTTCGGCATTGTTACTACTTATCAATTTTGAAAACGATACAATTTCGAAGTCGAAAAATGATTGAGAATTTGCGACAATTTTTGACAGTGGTAAATAAACAAGATGAAGTTGTTAAGAACAAATGAAAATCAAAAGATAAAGACTCATTACATCGTAAAAAATATTATTAGAATAAAAAATAGATAAATGCGCGATAAAAAAAATATATGCAACATATGCTCGATCAACCAATATATGCAAAATATGCATGCTAATGCGCAAGCATACTTTTACCTGCTCTGGTTATGAACATTTGATGAATATTTTGATACTGTTTTCATCACCAGACCTTCCTGAACAACAAAAAGTTACATTGATACGTCGAAAAATGAATTCTCAGCGGCGAGGTAAGTTTAAAAAAACATGGATTTTTCGATCAATAAATCATCGGTTTTTTTTTAAAGAAGAAACTGTGATGTTTACAAAAAAAGTTTAAATGGAAGCTAACCTTCATTTTTAATAGATATTGTGCAGTATTTTTTTTATTAAAACTCGAAATTTTGACTTTGACTCGTGACGTCGCCGAGCGGACAATACTTCTCCGCTTTTCGAGCGCTCAGGACGTTATTGCATCCGTGGCTTCATTATTATTTGCTTTGAGAAAGCAAATAATTTTCATTATCAGTTACTCTCAAAATGTAATATGCAAATACGCATCTATATGTATGTATGCCTCAGTGAAACACCCTTGAAGCAATGGCCGACCTTTACATTAACAGAGGGTGAGGTAAATATCAATACTATTTCGAACATCAAAAATCGATAAATAATACGTTATACTGCAGAGGAGCTCAAAAATGTTTAACCTAACTGGCTTGTTAGGACTATCATCATTCTGTTCGCAATCGTTAGTCGTCGAAATTCATCCATCTTCCCGTATTTCGATAATTGGGGATTTTTTCTAAAATTTTCTTGCATCTTCCTTCATTATTTTGAATGAAAAATTTTAATGAATAAACTTTTCTTTTCTTCAATGAAAAATACTTTGTCTCATGCTTTAACATTCCTAAACTTACATCTATTCATATAACTAAACGATGTATCGTCTTTGTCGAGTATGCATAATTTTTTTAAACCTATTTAACCGCAATATTCACTTCCAGCTAACGTCATGAACTTGAGATTCTGTAAAAAAACATTTTCACCCCAAGTTAAGTAATGAAAGGTTTCTCATCATTAGAAATGTACCCTTATTCCCGATCCGTTTCACCCAATCTCACCGCACGTGCTTCGCGCACGCCTTCGCCCCACTTCGTGCGTAACGCCGACTTCGCAAACTCTTGATGATTCGCAAGGGAGAAAAGCTTTTCAGTTCTGTTCAGTTCGAGCCATGGCATCGTGCGCGAATGAAATGGAGTTGCAGCCCTGGCAACAGCGACTTTTCGGCCCAAAGCTCGTCAAGTGCGACCAGACTCTTAAAAGCCAAGACGCGAACGAGGCTCTGCCGAGTGAAACGGAAGTGATCGGTGTTTACTTTAGTTTCGTTAACCCCGGAGCCACGTGCGACGACTTCACGAAGCAGTTGGTGAAACTTTACGAAAAAGTTAACAGGGGTGCCAAAAAAAGGTTCGAGGTCGTGCACGTGGTTCTTTTCTCAGACGCGCTCGACTTGGACGATAGCTTTTACAACCATGTGGCTGATCTTCCTTGGTTAGCGGTGATGAATCAGGACTACAGAACAAAGGTAGTACAGTTTTGATTGGTAATGTTTTACCTGGGTTACAGTTTAATGAACCTGCTTATAGTCTGGCGTTATTTGGATCTATCTGAACATGATGAGCGACATGCCAGCATCACAAATAAAAGAATCTTGTAGATATGTTAACCTTATCGCTTTACAATTACAGTGTTTGCTTCTTAGTGAATTTAAAAGTCTCATGGTGGAAAAATTGTGGGTAGTAAAAAACTCTGAAGATGGCTACAAGTCGTGAAAGCCGTCTGGTCCTTTTCGTTGTTGCAGAGCTCCTCCAGTGCGTAGCGATTAGGCAACACTTTGAGTCTTAGGTCATAGTTGAAATATACACTGATCGTTTCGATAAGTTTTATAGTTTTTTTCAAATCTTTTCGTTATTTTAAGAATCCCCTAATGGAAAAAACACTACAATTTAGGCCGCGGATTCTGTAACGTCCTGAGCGCTCGAAAATACGGAGAAGTACTGTCCGCACGGTGATGTTACGAGTCAA
Organism: Platygaster robiniae; assembly: GCA_028476575.1. Lineage (NCBI taxonomy): Eukaryota > Metazoa > Arthropoda > Insecta > Hymenoptera > Platygastridae > Platygaster > Platygaster robiniae. The sequence continues at coordinate 32,178,221 of CM052019.1, forward strand.
AATCAAAAGCCCGAATTTGAAAAAATAAAAAATACTGTTTGATAGCTATTGAAAAATGAACGCTAGTCTCCGTTAAAACTTCATTTATAAACATAATAGTTTGTGTTAAAAAAAATAAAAACTCATGCTTTTTGAATCGAAAAATCAATGATTCTTAAAACTCACATCGCCGCTAAGCATTCATTTTTCAACGTATTTACATAACTTTTGTATACTTTTGTTCGGGAAGGTCTAATGATGGACACAGTATCAAAATATTGATAAAAAGTTATTAACAACTGACCTTTTTTTCAATCCGACTGAAAACCCATGTTTTCTGACGTTCGCATTGAAAATGTTTCGAGGGAACATTCATTTTTAACGGGGTTATTACGCTTGTCATAATTTGAAGTGCATTGTCGAACTTTTTGGAAAGTTTGAGCTTTCTAAAACTATTATTCATAGAAAAGCTAGCAGGTTGAACACAACGCGCAGCGCGATGTGCTTGAATTTCTCGCTGGTAGGACTAACTACGGAGCTCGAGCGCGTGAAATCACATTGCGCTGCGCGTTGTGTTCAATCTGCTAGCTTTTCTATGAATAATAGTTTTAGAGAGATCAAACATTTCAAAAAGTTCGACAGTACACTAAAAATTATGACAAGCGTGAAAACCCCGTTGAAAACGAATATTCCCTCGAAACATTTTTAATGCAAACCTCAGAAAACATGATTTTCCAGTTGGATTAAAAAAAAAGTCAGTTGTTAATAACTACTTATAAATATTCTGATACTGTGTTCATCACTAGACCTTCTCGAACAAAAGTTTACAAAAGTTATGTGAATACCTTGAAAAATGAATGTTTAGCGGCGATGAAAGTTTTAAAAAACATTGATTTGTCAATTTAAAAAGCATCAGTTTTTATTTTTTTCAACGAAAACTATAATATTTATAAATCAAGTTCAAACGGAGACTAACGTTTATTTTTCAATATCTATCGAACAGTATTTTTTGTTTTTTCCAATTCGGACTTTTGATTTTGACTCGTAACGTCAATACTTCTCCGTTTTTTGCTCAGGACGTTACAGAATCCGCGGCCTCAATTTTTCAGTGTACACTAGGGTGTCACTTATTTTGGCGATGTCGGAATTTTTTTCATTCCGCTTTAAATCAATCAAGATGTTAAAAAATTTGTTGTAAAGTTTGAAGCAAATCGGGCTTGATTAACACAAGCTATAAATCGACTGGAGTTTTAAATGGGATTTACATGTAGTTTTTCATATATTTCATTCAGAAATTCATAACTTTTACAAAACTTATGTTACGAGGGGGGACCCAAAAGTAACGGGAATTGTGTTACAACTTTTTTATTGACAAATTTTTTCACACACAATTTTTATCACCTTCAAAGTAACCCCCATTGACTGTAATACACTTGTTCAATCTTTTTTTCCAGTGTTCAAAACAGTTCTGAAATTCATTTTTTCAATGTTTTTTAAACCTTCTAGCGATTTTTGTTTCACCTCTTCTACAGTCCCAAAACGTTTTCCTTTCATGTCCCTTTTGAGTCTAGGGAACAAAAAAAAGTCACAGGGGGCAAGGTCCGGTGAATAGGGGGGGTGAACAATCGGTGTCATGCCGTTTTTGGTCAAAAATTTCTTCACGGACAGCGCTGTGTGGGCAGGTGCATTGTCGTGGTGGAAGAACCAATCTCCTGTGCGCCAAAGATCCGCTCTTTTCTTCCGGATGTTCTCCCTCAACCTTTTCAAAACCTCCAAGTAGAAGTGTTGGTTGACCGTTTGGCCTGGAGGAACAAATTCTGCGTGCACAATACCTCTGCAATCGAAGAAACAAATGAGCAATGTCTTGATGTTGGACTTCACTTGGCGTGCCTTTTTTGGACGAGGCGAGAGAGGTGTCTTCCATTGGCTTGATTGCTGCTTTGTTTCGGGGTCGTAGCCATAGCACCATGATTCATCGCCAGTTATAACCTTGAGAAAAAAATCTGGGTCTTCATCCAACTGATTTTGCAGCTCAAGACAGGCCTGAAGTCGACGCTCCTTTTGATCGTCGGAGAGAAGGCGAGGAACAAATTTGGCTGCAATCCTCCTCATGCTCAAATCTTCAGTTAAAATCCTCTGAATTGAACTCCATGACAATCCAGACATCTCACAAAGTTGATCGATGGTTCGGCGACGGTCTTCATGAACAAGAGTGTTGATTTTTTCAATGTTTTCGTCCGTTCTTGAAGTCGAGGGGCGCCCAGAACGAGGTTGGTCTTCTATTGACATCTCTCCATTCTTGAAACGCGAAAACCAGTCGTACACACGCGTTTTACTCAAAGCATTATCCCCATAAGCTGTTTTCAGCATCACAAGGGTTTCCGCGGGTGTTTTTCCTAACAAAAAAAAAAATTTTACAGCCGCGCGTTGCTCTCCGCACTCAGCCATTTCACGTTTTCGCCGAAACGGAAAAAGTCGTTTCACTAGAAAAATTCTTACGGACGAACGAATGCACTCGCAGCAAATGAACTTTGCACACTGACTTGGGAGAGTAGCAGCTTGGAAGAGAACCAGTGGAGAACCCGATCCCCCCCTCCGCGGTCCCCCCACCACCTAATTCCCGTTACTTTTGGGTCCCCCCTCGTAAATGTTTGAAACTTGACATAGTTTGAGCGCATAATGTTACGTTCAATACCTAACTCTTCTGGATTTTTCTATCGCTGTTATCTAACAAGCACCGAAAAAAGGCAAACACGTACCTTCTTGGTACTCGTAAAACATAGATAACAGCGATAGAAAAAACCAGGAAAATTTGGTTTTGAACATATCATTATACACTCAAACTATGCCAAGTTTCCAAGGTTTATCATAAGTTTTGCACAAGCTATGAATTTTTGAACAAAATGTACAATAATCTACATGTAAATCTCATTTAAAACTTCGGTCGTTTTATGGCATGTGTTAATAATGTTTGATTTGTTTGAAACTTTAGAAAAACTTCTTTGCATTATCTTGATTGATTTAAAGCCCGGAATGGAAAAAATTGCGACAACCCCAAGATAAGTAACACCCTATTGTACACCGAGTTCATTGTTTATCCAGAATTGGAATCGTGCTGAAGTCGGTCCACGAAACAACATTTGCATTTAGTGTCCATCGAATCAAGTGTAAAAAACAAAAGTTTTTTGGCGTGTACACTAAAATCTTGGGTTTTAAGATTATATTTTTCGGTATAACAGCTGAATGCTTCGGTACTAAGGGAGACCGGGGCATTCCGGACACTAACGATTATCGTGAAACCTAACAATTGCTAACATCTGAAAAAATAACAGCGATCGTTCCTATGGGGTCTGATTTTATCTATAAAATTTCGAAGCTCTTACTTTTTATTTCTACGTTCTATTTCAACAACCTAGGTAAAAAAAGTACATCCACATAGATCTCGAGTAGATCTACTCGTCGAGATCTATGTGGACATATTCGAGATATATGTAGATCTAATTTTTATACTTAGGATATATTCTATTGTCATTATAAATAATTATGTCGAAATTTGTAAAAAAATATTTATACGCGTTTAAATACCTATGGCTGATTTAATGTGCGCTGGCGTACATGTTGGGATATTTTTTAGCAACTTAGCAGTACTGACGATAAATCATACCTATTGTAAGGCTTTTTTAAATTTTTTTTTACAAATTCAGAGTTATCCGTGAAATTGGCTATATCATGTATCGATTTTTATTCAACTTTACTCCATCTCTGGAGATCTCAGTAAATCTCTGTGATCTACTGGGTGCAATTTTGAAAAAAAATTAGAGTGACCTGTAAATATCATAAGATCTACATAGATTTTGAGTAGATCTACATAGATCTTGAGTGGATCTACAGAAATCTATGCAGATCTACTGAAGATCTATGTAGATTTAATACTGATTTTTTTCTTGCAATTTTCGGTCACATGTATATCTACATAGATCTCGAGTAGATGTATGTAGATTTACCTGAGATCTATGTGGATATACCCGAGATCTACGTAGATCTATTCGAGATTTATGTAGATCTACTATTTTACCTGGGAAGGGAATTTTCGAAAGTTTTTATTCGACTTTTTTATATTACAAAAGTTTGTGTTTTTAATAACTTATCTTGCAGTAATTCCCAAGTGAAAAAAGTAGATCTACATAGATCTCGAGTAGGTCTACATATATCTCGAGTACATCAACATAGATCTCGGGTAGATATAAATGTGACCGAAAATTTAAAAAAATCAGTATTAGATCTGCATAGATCTTGAGTGAATGTACGTAGATTTATGTGTAGATATACTTGAGATCTATGCAGATATACTTAGACTACAGGTCACTCCTAATTTATTTTAAAGTGCAGCAAGTAGATCTAGAGAGATCTACAGAAATCTTCAGAGATTCAGTTAAGTTGTATAAAAGTCTATACATGATCTATCATAGTTTACAAGTAACTCTAAATAAATAAAAAATAATAAAAAAAAGGCTTACAGTATGATTTATCGTTAGTACCGTTAAGTGAAGTCTCTGTAAATGAAAGTCTGGACACGAGGTAGCCACTTTTTGATTGGTGCTGGCAGGCGCCGCCATTTATTCCGCAGAAAGAGAGGAAAGTAAAGGATAGAGCATGAGTGAGCAGGATAAAGAGTTCTCTCTTGTACTTACAGGCGTAAAAGCTCGTGTCCAGACTTTCATTTACAGGGACTTTACTGTTAAGTTGCTAACATGTCACAGGTAAAAAAAGTAGATCTACATAGATCCCGAGTAGATATACTCGTCAAGATCTATGAAGATCTTCATTTTGTCCAGATCTACATAGATCTATGTAGATCTGGATAATGCTATCATAAATAATAAAGTAGAAATTTGTAAAACAGATAACACGCGTTTATATACCCATGGCTGATTCAATGTGTGCTGGCACATATTGAGATACATGCTAGCAACTTGACAGTACTGAGTATAAATTATTCTGCAAGACTTTTTACAAATTTATTTTTATAAATTCAGAGTCACCCGTGAACCTGTATAGATTATGTATAGATTTTTATTCAACTGAACTTCATCTCTCTAGATCTCTGTAGATCTCCGTGGATCTACTTGCTGCAATTTTGAAACAAAATTATAGTGACCTGTAGATCTCATGAGATCTACATAGATCTTGAGTAGATCTACAGAGATATATGCAGATCTTCTCAAGATCTATGTAAATCTAATACTGATTTTTTTTTTTTAACTTTCGGTCACATGTAAACCTACATAGATCTCGAGTAGATTTATGTAGATCCACCTAAGATATGTGAAGATCTACCATGCAGAGATCTATGTAGATCTACCTGGGATGTATATATATATATCTACTCAAGATCTATTTAGATTTACTCGAGATCTATCTAGACCTATTCAAAATCTATGTAAATCTACTTTTTTACTGGGGTATCCCAACGTGCATGCCAGCACACATTGAATCAGCAGTAGGTAGAAATGCGTAGGTTATTTATAATAAAAAAATATTTGTTTTTTAGTATCTGTTAGATATACTCAATGTAGATTGTAGATCTACATAGATCTATTCAATGTAGGTCTACATAGATTTGTTCAATATAGACGTACATAGATCTATGTAGATCTATGTAGATCTGCCCGATCAAAATGGATATCTAGATAGAACTCAACGAGTAGATCTATTCGAGATCTATGTAGATCTACTTTTTTTACCTGAGTTGTTATCAATATAACTTTTTATGAGTAAAGGGTGCTGGACTATAATATGCTGGCGTTCATTTATGAAAATCATGTTTTTTTTTTGGGTTCAACAATATTATTTGTGACAAACGACATGCCAGGGCATTTCGAACACTGGGCGAATATGACCGTTGAAAACGCTTGAATCAGCCATTAAATGAATGAACTGTGCATTTAAGACGTCGAAGAATATATAGCATCCCGGATTTTGGTAGTAGAAAATTTGAATTCGCAAACAAACGTACTTATTTTAAAATCAAACAATTTTATATAAATTGAATTAAACAATATTTGTATCTAATTGTAAAAAATAGGGAATGGAACTTTTCGTGATTGTTTGGATTGTAAATGAACTTTGTATAACAATTAAATTTTTAATTAATAATAATGAATTTTTCAACAATAGGCTGAAGGCTAGAATATTTTGGAGGGTGTCCGATTGGCCTCGGGATTTTCAAGATAACGAAATATAGAATTTTTCATTAAACATCAAAGTAGGATAAAAATATAAACAATAACAAACGAATGCATGTTTACTTTGTAGCTAAGCTACACATATTCCAAAATAAACGATGTAATTGATGAAAAAATGCATTACAGGTATTGAAAAATGCAAACAAAAAAGGTGTCTGGCCCTTACCTCTAAATGCTCGGTGTTTTGCACCTATATTCGGTGTTAAACACTGAACGTTTAGTGTATTGCACTTGAATTTGGTCTAAAACATAGAAAATTTAGTGTATAGCACTCTGGTAAAGTGTTAAATATCAAATCATTATATTTTTTTTCCATGAGGAAAAATTAGAAGATCTTTCATGGCTCTAGGAGATCTCCTAAAACAATTTCAATTATTTTTGTATCATTTCATACTAATTAAGCAAAACAATTTGAAACCTGAATGTTTGACAGAATATGTAGAACAAAAAAAAATCGTAAGGCAGATGTATTTACAAATTAAAGGAAAAAAATTAATAAACAAACAAATAAATAAATGACTGAAAGTATGGTAGTAGTCTTGGAGAGAACGCCAAGCCCATCTCAATATTTTTTTAAGTCTTCCCAGCTAGTCTGAAGTGTATAGCTTGTTTTAAAAACCACTCAGAATAGAAAATAAAATGTGAAAATAAAAAACCGACGGTATGCATATTTCGCGAGAGGTGCTTTCGACCCACTGCAAATCTTACTGTGTCACCAGAATGCCAGTTGGAAATACGGCACTTGGAGAACTCGCAGTACAGTTGAAATTAGTACGCGCTGCTTAAAAGCCAACCATAAAAAAACGTAAACGAGAACCGTGCTAAATCGTGAATGAGCAATAGGAATGTTGAATGGGTCTCAAAGCTTCAAGTCATTGCTTGTGTGAATGAGCCGACCCACATTTTCCCACTATAATTCTCCGCTAAAACGAGCAACGCTTACAAATTTTTCCGCGTCTTTCGAAAACAAAACGGCACGATATTGGCACGCGAGCGTCTCTTATTTTCAGATAAAAGAGAAGCAAATCGGACTTGGCTCTATGAAACTGCTCTCGGCTCCTCGCTATAAAAGGATGCTTTACAGTTTAAATGGCTCATGAAGAATGTCGAATGGCGAAAAGTAGGTCTTTCATGCTTTTTCAAAGACTCAATCCATAATACGCTGCGATGATAAGTAATTGTTGAGAATGACAAAAAAAAATAATTGTAAGTTTTATGGCTTGTATTTTGAATTTACATTTTTAAATCAAGTTAAAGGACGGATTTGAGTTGCCTCACACTGTCATGGTCGCTTTTTATATAATTCCGATCTCAAAATCAAAACTGTAGAATAAATTTTACTGTAACTGCCATTAAAAGATAAAGTTTTATTGTTTATCTTTTTTTATGATAAGTCTAACATATACACTCGTCTTCCCATTATTGTCAGGTTTAAAAGAGTTAGTCAAGCTGGCTGTCTAATGTACTGCGAAGAGGAAAATGAACATTCTTAAGGCAGTACTCACCTAAAACAGTTAACGACAGATTTTGATGAAACTTTGCAAGTGTAGTCTTTGAAGCCTCTTTAGGCTTCACGCGAAATCTCGTTAAAATCAAGTTTTTAGTTTTCGAGCCAAAAAAGTTGCGAAAACACATGGTTTCTTATAAGAATTTAAAATTTTTGCTTCATTTTCCTCTGTGAAAATCAAATGCGTCGATGGATTTTCGTCAAAAGCTACACAGTCGACGGGTGCTATCGTAAAAAACGATAAGAATTTCGGAAAATTGATTTTTACTTCTAATTGTGTTAGAAAACACAATAAATAATCACGAGGTGAAATGTCACATGATAAAATATGAAAACTTGGCAACGTCGTTGACTGTTACTATGGATTTTTGGCCCTCAATGTAAAGACTATGCATATTACGGGTGGAATCGGTCAAGTTGAAAAAGGAAAGCAATATGTACTGAAGGTACACTCGTTTCTAAATCGAACACGCAGCGGAGCAGCTCGGGACCATGACCTTCGTTGCGTTGAGCTGCGTGAAGGGCTCCCACTCTTGAACAGACTGCGCAAAGCAAGATGCGCGAGAGTCAGTCGAAGCCAGGCAGTTGAACGCGTCGGACTATAAGAAAGCCATAGCTTTTAGGTTATGGGACACGCGGGAGGAGGAGGAAAGGAGCCCCCCCCCGGTCGCCACAAAGGCTATGGGTGGGAGTAAGGGGTACTCGTTTCCTCAATATTTACGTGCTCATTTGCTTGGTTTGCTTATTCGATTTAGCAACGAGTGTACTGAACATCATAACTACACACAACATCGATAGTTATGTGTATGTCTATTGTCGTATTGCAACGTTGCAAAAAGACCAAATTTATCGAATGTATTCGAATATTCGCGACAACTTCGGTTGATTTCCAACGACTAACTTCATACCTTTCTGAGGTAGGAGCTACCTTCAGCGCTGTCGCTCCCTTAGATGATCATTAGGCTGGTGACGGAATGTCTCATGCCGATTTTATCAAGACAGTTCAAAAGTCAGCATGGTCGGATGACTCTCAAGTCATTACTTATCTTGGCTACAGTGGTGGACAAAAAAGTATTTCAGACAACACTAGTATATGTTGGCGTTTGGCACGGCACAATTTAGTGCTGCCACTGTGCACCAGAAAGTGTCGATATAATAGAACGGTGTTGAACAAGATAGCACGGGATTGGAGAAAAAGAGTGGCAGAGTTATGATTCAAATCAAACAAAAAAAGGTATGCTGCATAACACAACCTAACAAAATAAAAAAAGTACCTGGATCTGGGATCGCGACCTATGTTTTTATATGTATTTCGATGCGCTGAATCTGAATCTGCTATCAGAATTGGCACAACAGGTCTAGGTTCGGCCCTAGCCTTGAAAAATAACGGAAAATCACTCAAATTCATAAAATAATAATTGTTAGGGCTATATCTGAACCCGTTGGACTCATTCTGATAGCGGATTCCGATTCAGCGCGTCAAAATACATAAAAGTATATGGGTCATGTTCCCAGATGAAGATACTTTTGTTCTGCGTAGGTGGTGCATAGCCATGCACTTACAAAAAAAATAAGTTCTTGATCTGGGAATAAAACATATGGTTCTCTATGTAATTTAATGTGCTGAATCAGAACCCGCTATCAGAATTGGCCTACAGGTCCAGGTTCGACCGTAACCTCAAAAAAAAAAAAAAATACTGAAATTCGCAAAAACAATTGAGGTTAGGGCCGAACCTAGACCCGTTGGGCCAATTCTGATAGCAGATTCAGATTCAGCGTGTCAAAATACATAGGAAAACTAATGTCGCGATTCCAGATACAGGTACTTTTTTTATTTTGTGGGGCTGTGTAATTCTCTGCAGCATATTCGTCGTTTAATTTTTTTTTCCTGATAAAGTTCTAATCGTATGAAATCTATGCTCAAAGTTTCCTAGTGTAGGGAGTGCACTGATAATGGGACCCATTGGAACTTCTTGTTTTTACTTGTCTTTTCTGTAGTGCCATTCTGGCATCAGTTTTACCTGTCTCTCTCTTTCGCGATCGAAACCAAATGTATATATATGTATGCTTGACATTTTCTTCTCGCAATATTTTACGAAATGTCCTACCTAAGGTGAATTGTTAAAGGTTATAGCCCTAGAAATGCGGAGAAGAAAAATATCCGATCATGAATTCATGCGTGAATACAAAGGCAACTGCAGGAATCTGTAGGCTTGAAAAGCATGAGTTTCTAGGGTTAGGGTACGATTAAAATGTCATCGTCGCGTCAGAGAATTCCGGTAATCGAGAGGTTGAGGGGCTGAAAGAATTTTCTGACATGAAAAGTCGTGATGCAGGCCTACATACAGCACGAAGATATATGAAGAGGCGTTGAGCGCACTAAGGCAGACGAGTGCAAATTTGCAAAGGCGAGAGCTACGATTATTTTGTGCGTCGAACCGATCAATTTTCGCACATTCAGATGGTGGCGATAGTGAAACATGTATAGGATAAGTTTCGAAGACACTTTTTAGAATTCGGGCATTATAAAGAAGTTAAGCTTGTTCCATTCTTTGGTTACTTGAATGCATACTCTCTTAATTCCTTCGAGTAAAAGTTCACTCGAAGAGAGTGAATATCCTGCAAATAGAACTTTTAGAGTGAAATTCCAGTCGAATAGAGTGAAACTTCATTAAATATGAGTAAAATTACACTTGGAAGTTCGGTTTGCAGGATATTCACTCTCTTAAAGTAAACTTTCATCCTAAGAAACTTAGGAAGTAGCAGTAGCGTAGCTACGGGGAAGGGGGGGGGGGGGGGGAATTAACAAAATTAACAAAATCAACTAAAATTTTCTCTTTTTTTTCTGTATCAAAAAGTCCTTTGCCACTTTTCGCAAAACTCCAAAAAAAAAAATATATTCGAGGGACAGGTGTTAACCAATCAGATTTCTTCAACTTGTCCCTCGAATATCTTTTTTGATTTTGAGTTTTATGAAAAGTGGCAGAGGACTTTCGATTGAGAAAATTATGGTAAAAAATCAGGCAAATTATCTTCCGTGGTTTTTGGTACGACCTTCGTGAATATGTTTTTTCTCACTGACAATATTTTTATGTAGCACAAGAAGTATCAAACCAAACTTTATTGTGCTACGATGAAATGGTGGCGTGATTTCGATATCATTTATTTTGCATATGTTCTTTTTATTTCTCTCAAGATCTTCTTTGTCTCATGTCTCATTCTCATATATCACACTGTTTTAATGTATTTCGTTGAAGAGAATGTTTGCTATAGCTGCTATCATATTTGTAATACTGTATAATAAAGGGGAAGGTAAACTCTCTCTGAAAATTTTTTCCAACGCCTCTGCTATACTTTTTTTTTCTGTCAGTTCTCCTGTATTTAGTCGCCCTCGGCGTTGACTATAAATTCTGCATTTTCCCGTGACAATTGTCGACAAAAAATTGCCCAGAACGAACCCCACTTGCTCGGAAGAAAAAAGGAAATATGCGCGAGACGAGGGAGCAAAAACGTTCGCGTTTCTCCTGCCACAACTGAAAAAGCACCCTATCTAAAGGGGCGTCGGATAAGTCCGGATAATTCCAAAGAGGCAAGGAGTAAGAACGACGCACTGGATAGATACTGGTTGTAATCTATAAGACAAACTATTGCGAAATATATCTTACCGGGTCTCCTGACGACTATTGCAAGCGTTGTGGGAGGCTTAGATCATTTACGTGAGCTGACTCAGCCGGCTTGACGCCGAGAATAGGACATTGGGGAGAAGGCAATAGCGCCGAGTTAAGGCCTTCATTGTTGAAACCAGCGATGCTGTTACGCTATCGACTGAGAGGACCGTCCAACCCCACGAGGACCTTGACACTCACCCACACGTGCGTCTCGCTAAATGAACATTTCCTGAAATACGTTTATTTGCTCAATTTCATTAGTAGGAAATAACGAATGGTGAAATTTTATAATTTTTTTTTTTTTTATTATCATGAAACGACTGATAGATAGCAAAATTTCTTAAAAAACTAACAATTATACAGATGAAAAAAGTATGGCTTTATCAATAGTTTGGAGGATTTTCAAGGTATTTGTTTATTTACAGTCATATTAGAGAATTTAGATTATTTAAATATGGAGAAAAAAAGTTCTTTTTAAATCAAAGCCCAATCAAAAAAGGTTTAGAAGTCAATCGAAGAAATTTTTTTTCGCATGTAGCGTAGCGATAAACGAATTCGTGTTTTTCAGGCGAATCTGAAATAACTGCTGAGATTTCGTCAAATATTCTCTGAGTATTACACATAAACCATGAAAACCATGAAAACGAAAACAATAAAACCATAAAAAAAAATCAATATTAAAGGATGCTTCTTTACTAGAGTAATCCAAAAAATAGTATATTCTGTAGCTAGGGGCAAAAACAGCCGATTTAGAACGAGTGTTTTTGCCCCTAGCTACAGACGATACTTTTTGCCTCAAAAACATTAAAAATGAGCGTATTAAAACTGCTTCGACATGGCAAATGAAGTATTGAAGGTTAACACGGAGGCTGGAGAAAATGACAGTCGGCGGGGGATAAGGGGGGGCCCATTTAGTCCGCCGGGTTAAACTCGGCGGGTTCAAAGGGCCCCCCCCCCTTTCCCTCATTTTTAATGCGTGAGAGGCAAAAACACTTTTTCTGGATCTGAACCAGCACTAGCCTGAGTTGTAAAGTTTATGTCAAAACTGAGAGAATAAGACAAAAAAAGTCTAAATTAAAAAATATGTAAGTATCGCAACCAGCGATTACAGTATTTTCGCAGTTCCGCGTACAAAATTACATTCTACAATATATTTAATAACTACCTCGTTTTTCACTCAAATTAAGTAAAAATTACAAAGGTACACTGTCTGCTAACACTTTTCAAGATAGTGCATTTCATTCCTAACAAATTTTTTTTCATTGATATCTTCGTACGAGAGCGTAATCTCGTGTAACGAGTACCTACGTATTCCAGTAGACCTTCATTGTTTTCGAAAAAAAAAAAAAAAAAAAAATAACTATGAGAATACTGCGTCCGCTTATTGATTAAAAGTTTACGTAAACCTGATTTTATGTAAGCTTCATGCAAACATTAGGTAAACTTCGTGTAAACTTTATTTCAACATTGTGTCACCAGTTAACGTAAACTGTTAAAATGCTGCTTACATTAAACTCACGTATATATTTTTGTAAAGGTATTTTTGTATTTCGTTTTAGCAAGTACCTCAATATGAAAGAATGACAAAAAAGAATTCTTCCAAAAAAATGACACATTTGACTCATACATTTTCGAAATGCAACATTGGCTTTTTGCAAATCTACAGCTTTGTAAAGTAAAGGTTTTTCCATCATTTTTTGAGCACGCAAATCACATCTGGAACTTGGAGCCAGACGAATATATAAAAATTAAATTGAAAGAAAAATTCTGATCGATTTCGGAATTGTATTTTTATACAAAAAATTATAACCTATTTTATTTATACGAAAAAAATTCGAAATGAGTGCAATGAGTCCCTTATGAAAAAAACCTTACAATTATTGAACGTATATGCTCGAAGTTGATCATCATTTCAAACGCTCAAGGTTGATTGTATACGTTCAAGTTGAGCAGAACGCTCAACCCTTACGGAAAAAAACACTCAACTATTGAGCGTTTATTTCAAGCGTCTTTTCGTACGCTCAACTTGGAAGTACTCTCAATTTGAGCGTATACGCTTAACTTCAGAGTAATATAACCCTGTCATTATAATATTGATTTTTGTTGTAGCAGATTTATTCCCATTTAATCAGCAGCTGTTTCGTTAACAAAATAATCTGTATAAAAAATTTTTCTACAAAAAAAAAAAAAAAAAAAAACGTTCTGCAGTTATTTTTCTATAAGTCTGAACAACCGACCTACAGGGGGATGTGAACTCGAGACCTATTAATTATCAACCTAGATATCTAATCATTACACTAACGGAACCTAATATTTAAGGCAATTGATACAAGAGTCCAGCGAAAATACAAGGAAATACTTATTATTACCCAAGTACTATAAGATACTTGTGAAGATATTTAATGAAACTTCTTAGCGTGGCACGTGTGGCAACAGTAGTATAATGTCTATCAGTCTATGTATTAGTTGAGCCGTAGCCGCATATATAATTTTCATGTTGCTCCAATATATAACCTAACCTTATGAAAAAAACTCAATTATCGAGGGTATACGCTCAAGGTTGCTTGTATACGATCAAGTTGAGCGTGTATGGTCAAATTGAGCGTTTGAAATAATGCTCAACGATGAGCGTATACGGTAAAGTTAGGCGTGTTGGGACTGTACAAAGTTTACGTTCAGCTTTCAGCGTGTATGCTTAACGTTGAGCATAAATGCTAAATAGTGAAGCATGTACTCCCAACTGTTCAGCGTTTACACTCTTCTACGCTGAATGTTGAGGATGAATACTGTATAGTTGGGCGTGTAATCCGAACTGTTTAGCGTTTATATCCAACGTTCAATGTATATGCTAAATGATGAGCGTAAACGCCGAATAGTTGAGCGTGTACTCCCAACCGTTGAGCGTCTACGTTCAACGTTCAGTATATACACTCAAATGTTTAGCGTACATACTGAATGTTGAGGTTAAACGCTAAATATTGGACATGTATACTGAAAATAAAGCATATATTCTCAAAATTGGGCGTATACGCTCGATAGTTGAGAATTTTCTTTCATAAGGTGTATTTGATTTAGTTTGATAGTTTTCTGCATATTTATACGCATGCACCGGATATTTCGATAGATTTTAAACATCTTCAACAAGCACCTTTATTTTTTGTTTGTAATTAAATTTTGAGTAATTTACAAATCTTTATGAAATCTTTGTAAAATTTCAGCAACAATATATCGAGAATCTTTGAACGGTATTCTTACGAATGGCATTCAGAGAAAAGACTTACAAAATTTCAGGCATTTACATTCAGATTTAGCTGATGTACACTCATTTTTATATCACAATTCCTTCAGTTTTTGCAATATGCGAAAAATAAACAGCGTCTTTGAGCCATCTCTTAATCACCTCTGACTGACTGTCACCGGCAATTTCAACAAAATTTTTTTTCTCCATATGCTTCCATAATCACAGTTTTTTCCTTATGAATTTCGGAAAAACATTTTTTTATTCATCTTATTGCAGAGGTATACCAATGTGAGAATTGAAAGAAGTGATGTTTAAAAAAAGGGTTTGAAAAGTTACCTAAAAAATGTAACACGTTACGTTACCGTTACAAAGGTGAAAAAAGTAATCCGTTACGTTATCGTTACTTAAAAAGAAATAGTAACTCGTTGCCGTTACCACTTAAAAAAAGTAACGTTCCGTTATTTTTTGGAAAATATTGAATGTAAATAACAAAAATCGAAAAACTAAAGTTAAAAAATACAATTTCAACGTACTTGTGATTTTGTTCCATAGAACTTGTTTATTTCAGATATTATAAAAAATGGTAATCTGAAATATTTTACTCTGAGAAAAAAATTAATCAGCTTGTTCAAATTTTTATATTTTTTTTCAAGTTTGGTTTCCAAACTCTTGCACTATCAAATTTCTGAATATGACATTTGATTCAATGTTAGCCACAAGAAAACATTTGCTAATTTAATCGATTTTTGAAAGAATCTAAAAAATACCTACCCAGATTGTCAGAATTTTTAAATCTTTTCGTACTTTTAAGTATGTATAAAATGTTGCAGGATTTTTTAGAATTTTTATAAATTTCTATTTTTCTGTACATTGATGTATAGATTTCAAGGATTTCATACTCTAGAATTGAAAGTTTATTGAGAGCATTTTTCAGCAACAAATTTCTAAGCAGATTTTCATTCGATTTGATTTTTTTTAACTTTCGAATTTTTCTACGATTTAAAGAATTGTTCAGTATTTTTGAAACCATTCGTACTTTTCAGTATGATAGAATATTGCAGAATTTCCTAGTGTTTTAACATAATTTTAGTATTTTTATAATAATAATTGTTCTAAACGTTTGAAGAATTTCGAACTCTAGAATTTGAATATAATGAAACATCCCGTTATTTACAGGATTTTCCACAAAACAGTGTCTCGATAGATTTTTACTTATTCAAGTACTTTTTGTATTTCTTTCGTTTTTCTATGATTTCAAAGATCGTTCATCATTTTTATATATTGCTGAATGAATTTCTGGAATTCGAAATATTTTCAATGTTTTATGTATTTGCACGTATTTTTTCGAACTTATTTTCTTTCTGCATTTTTAAATATTCAAAGAATGTTGTGGAATTTTTAGTTTTTTTGAAGATATCTCTTGAAAATTTCCAGAACAAAATAAAATTGGAGGTTCGAAATTTCTGGGGTATATTTCAATCGATTTTGCAGAAAACAGTTTCTTTATATATTCAAAGGGCCCTCAATATTTTTTGTATTTTTCTCAGAGTTATACAATATAAAAGTTTTCTCATCTTCTCATAGACTTCTATAACATAAATTTTTCAGAATTCAAAGCTCAAGAAATTGAAGTTGTTTGATCCCTTGAATTACATAAATATTTTAAAAATCAAGTAACTTAGAACTTAATAAAATCTAGTATTTTTCGTATTTTATTTTATTTATTTTCTTTTTTTTTTGTATTCGTTATTATTCCATAAAATTTTCTAGCAGGATCTCTAAGTCATACAAATCCTGCTTTAGATTTTGCGATCTATAGATTTCAAGTATTTTTATATCTTTTCATGCGAATTTCTAAGATTCAACGCTTTGAGCCGTGAAAGTTTTTGATCAAAAATAAAAAAGCCTATGCTTCGTCAAGATTTTTTCACAAATTACGATTCTCCCACATAGTTTCATTAAAAATTATAAATAAAGAATTTTACATCCCAAAATGAGAAAGTTGAAAATTACTAAGATCCCAGTTTCAGAACATTATTGAAAAAGTTCTAAATTGTGCTAAAAACTTAATGGGACGGATAAAAGTAACATAAAATAATGGGATTTTCGTTACTCGTTACCGAAAAAAAGTGACTTTTTCCCGTTATCATTACTTGTTCATTAATGTAACGCGTTACGTTATCATTAGAGTAAAAAATGTAACGTTTTAGAGTAACGCGTTACTTCCAAACCCTGTTTAAAAATGCCGAAAACATATTGAATGCCTTATAATTCCGTTCACTTTATTTTTTCACAATGTATAGCCTTTAATGTTTGAAAATGAATTTTTCGAATTGATATCGATGCTCGGAAGCAAAACACAGAAACGCAAATTCCTTGCGAGCCGCGAAATTAAGAATGTAGATGCGCTGACATTTCCTGGGTACACATCGCAGAGAATCCTGGCTTTTGGCATTCACGCGAACGACGCAGACAAGCCGTGGCAGAGGGGTGCGTAGGGTTCGTTACTAGGGAAAGCAGGATGCATTCGACGGGGAAACAAGAGAAGGCGAGAGCTCAAATTATGTAGGGTCGGTTTCTGAGGCACTCTGCATGCCAAAATCGATTTCATACTTGCCCCTTGCAAAACAGCATGATTTCGCAAGGCTTTTTAACTTGTTGAAAAAAAAATTGCTAGCCATTTACGTTTCTAGTGAGAAAAGTGGGCTATTGCATCGAGCAACAATTTTCGGTTCTAGCAAACTGATACACGATGACACAAGCGAGAATGATTACCAATTTTTTTAAAAGTGACGAATGTGAATTTTTATGTAAAAGATAAATTTTTTCATTATTGAACTTTCGCTTCGAAATCGCTTAAAAACATAAAATGCAATCATCATCTTTAGACCGCTGAACCCCCTGAAGTTATCATCGGCGTAACTTCGGATCGTTGTATCTCATTTAAATTCTTTTCGAGCTCAAAAAAACGGCACAACTGGCCAACACAAAACACTTCACAGAAGTGAAAAATTTGATAATTAACGAAATTCGAAATCTTCTTTGTAACCCTGTAAAATTTGTCAAATGTCAGTTATCATCTTTTGACTGCCGACTCTTCAACTTTTGAATTTTCAAGGGACAAATCGTTTAAAAAGTAAACTTAAATTTTTTACCTCAAGCCACGAAATAATAAGTCAATAAAGTTTACGAGTTTTCACATGTAACACACCATGCAGAGTAATGCGAAATTCGATTTCACTGAAAAATGCAATTTTTCAAGTGACAATTTTACTTGAAAACAAGATTTATAGTTGATCGCAGATAGTCGACTAAAATAGCTTAAATCGCGTGTGTATTGTATGTAAGTGCAAGTGAGAACTCAAGTATTAAATCTCATTGCAACTAAGAATGTAAATTTATCCAAAATCACGTTCTTAATAGTGGAACACGGAGTTTTCCTGGTATAAAGATTCCTCCCCAAAAAGATTTTCGATTTTTAGTTTATAGATGAGAGCTCTACACTGAAAAATTTACAAAAAAAAAACCAGATCTTTCGCATTCACTAAGTTAGAGCTAAACTGCATTTACATATATTATAAGGTTGCACATGTAAAAGTTTTTTGTAAGGCTTTATACATAAAAATTTCTTCAGAGTCATACGTGGCATTTAACTTTTAGTAAATCTAGACTCGAGTATTTCCAGCCACTCGCCTGCTCAGTTTTATGAGTTGCAATAGCGACACATTGTAATCGTTCTATTGTAAACTATGAATGAGCCTAAACCAATTCAGAAGAACTATCCCGTTGTTCCCTTTGCTTCCATAATGATAATAATAACGCTCTCAATATTGATGTTGGTACTTTGAATTCTAACTAATGAATTAAGAAGTGACTTTTGACAAGACTATTCTTGGATAGTGGCTATGAGGAGGGTCCTCTGCTCTCAACGCCTGAAATTGAATGGTTCTTCGGGGAATGAATTACGAAGGATCCACAGCATAAACTTATTAAATTTTTTTTTCATAACAGGAAAACATGTTTTGACTTTTCAATTCTATTTTTGAAGACAAAAAAATTGGAGCGTGTTGAATCAACACGCGTTAGAAGTAAAACTTCTCATGTTACATTCTTTAAGGTTCCGATCTAAAGATTTTTAGATACCTCTAACCTTTTTAAGTTTTAACAGATCCCTCAATTTTTCTGTATAGTATTTTTTTTCGTTTCTTAACTGCAAATCAGTTGAATAATTCTGACTTGGAAGTTTTACTACAAAAAGGTTGCTACTACATGTATATTTTATTCCTCTTAAAAAATTTCTTCTCAAATATTTTTTACGAAATATCTATTTTATATAAAAAAATTAAAATCTTCTTACTATCTTAAAGGATGTCAGGTGAAATATCAGTGTTACCGTCATCGGAAATTCATAAAGGCATGGGTGTTCAACTTACGATTGTGTTAAATCTACGGACCTCTCTCCGACTAAGTTCATGAAAAAATTGGAGCGTGTTGAATCAACACGCGTTAGAAGTAAAACTTCTCATGTTACTTTTTTTGAGGTTCCGATCCAAATATTTTAAGATACCTCTAACCTTTTTTAGTTTCACCAGATCCCTCAATTTCTCTGTGTAGTATTTTTTTTCGTTTCTTAACTGTAAATCAGTTGAATAATGCTGCCTGACAATGAGAAGTTTTACTTCAAAAAGGTTCCTATGTATAGATTTTATTCCTCTTAACTTTTTTTTGATTTTTTAAGATTTTGTGACATTTTGAGATTTTGTAATATTTCGCGATTTTGTGACTTTGTGATATTTTGTGACCATGTGGAATTTTAGTGATTTTGTGACATTTTGCGTGTTTGTGACATTTCGTGATTTTTGTGCTATTTATGATTTCGTGATTTTGTAAGATTTTGTGATTTTGTGACATTCTGACATTTCGTCATTTCGTTAATTTGTGACATTTCATAACATTTTGTGCTATTGTGCTATTTTGGATTTTTCGTGATTTTGTGACATTTTGTGATGTTATGACATTCTGTGATTTGTGACATTTTGTGCTTTTGTGCCATTTTGTGATATTTTCGATTTCTTGCTATTTTGTGACATTTCGTGTGTTTGTGACATTTTGTGATTTTGTGACATTTTGTAATTTTGTGATTTTATGACATTTTGTGATTCGTCATGACCTCGGTCTCGCACCAGGCTTTAATTCGCGTTTTACACCTATCGTTGCCCTACACTTTTTCTCCCTTTCGCTCGAACATGAAGTGCATGAAATGAACCTCATTAATTCCGACCTGACATTATATATTTTTCTCTCTCACTCTTACAGAATCTTAAAATTCCTCCCCACACTCGGACTTACATCTTACAGTCTTACAGTTTACAGGCTTACAGTTTACAGTGTTACATGTTACAATGTAAAATCTCTAAGTTACTCCCTATATAAATTTATTTTTCCTGAATAAATTACACTTCTGAAAAGTGATAATGCTGCCTGAAAAGTTTTACTTCAATATTACATTCTTACATCTTACAGTCTTACAGTTTACAGTATTACGTGTTACATTGTAAAATCTCAAAATTACACCCTGCAATCAAAAATGTTACACTCTTACATCTTACAGTCTTACAGTTTACAGTGTTACAACAAAATCTCGAAGTTACTCCCTGCATAAATTTTATTTTAGAATAAATTACACTCCTGAAAAGTGATAATGCCGCTTAAGAAGTTTTACTTAAAAAACTTGGCGATCTTGAGACGTCATTACATAATAACATTAATGATGAAGCTGTATAGGTCCCGTTTGAGCAAAGTTGTTACCAATGGGTAATCTGAAATCAGAAAATTGATTTTCCTTTTAATCATAGTTACGATGACTAATATTTCCAAAGGAATTTTTTTATATAATTCAATTAGTGAAAGTTATGCAACAATTTTTGAAAAAGTCCTATTTTTGCGTCATTTCTTGACCTATTAGAGGCTTTTACAATAAAACAAATAAAATTTTGGAAATCGTACGTAAGAAAACATAGGGCTATGTTCTCTGATCAATTCCAAAAAAATCCTTGAAATCGGACTAATACTTTTACTGAAAGTATAACTCGGCAGCTCAAAAAATACTAGTATCTTCTCCCAAGCGCTGAGTGTACTTTCGGGAAAATACGTTGAAAGATAAAGTACGGTGTATAACTTGATTGCAGTAACTTACAAGTTAATTTGCTATACCAGGACCGTAGAGTTCTCCTTTCTCATCAGGTATATGTTCTTGGTTGTCCACATTCTTCTCCCTCTGTTCGATTCGGGCCCGTTTTGCAGCGTTACTTACCCTGCGTTCAGAGCGATCGATACGTTCACCGTCGAGTCAAGTAGCACACGCTCCAGCCTCAGTCCCCAAGGTAACTCCCGTCAGTTCCATAGCTTGCAAGATAGATGAAAATCGCTGGTTGAAAATCCTGACAGCCAAATAAAAGTTGCAATATATATACCACCTGTCTGCCGGAATGCAAGTGTTTTGGCGCCAGGCCCAAATGCCCCTATTTCAAGACTCATTGCTGTTTTGGGAGTAAGCTCCCAAGCATCTTTCTAGTAAATCATTGGAAGATACACTTTTGTAGATGGATTTTAATAATTTAACGATGAAAAAAGACATGGGGATCCTGTTATGTTCGGAAGTCTCTAATGTTCCTTTTGCCTTAGCCTGACGCCACTTGGACCAACTACCCTCACCGGGGGACACTCTGAGTGTTGCAGTGGGGGTTATCGTTTATCAGCGAACAGTGTTCGAAGCAAGCCTCAATTCCCTTCCGAATATTTTTTACAGAAACGAAGTTTCTCCGAATCTCCAGCCCGTAAAATTTCGTTAGTTCGTCGATTAGTCTGTCAGTCAGCTTTCCCTTTCCTATACCACCAATACCTTTGTTTTCTTTCTTCAGTTTTCTCAATCTCGTTCCATACGCTTCTCAACATGACCGACGCATTCTTTTTTCCGTACGATTATCTCGTCGCCATATGGTATCGAATCTATGATTCCTTCGAACGTCTTGCTGTTTCCATTACCGATGTATTGGACATATTTCACACCGTGTTTTTCAACCGATGTCTGGAACATTTCTACAACTGCATTAATTTTCATCTTCCATCACTGCTTGAATAATAATTCCTCAAATTTCTCTGTTTTCGTCCATTGATTTTTTGAGTAATGCATGTTTGGCAGAAGCTTGATCTCACCAGAGCGTCCACTACCTTACCCCTGAGATCCCGATGATTATCACGGAGCACATGGTCGACTTGAAGAGTTTATATCTCTTGAATGAACAAACAAATTTTAACTAAAGAAAAAAAGTAGCATATTATAAGAGAGGCCTCAGAGTCTTCAAAATTTCAAGCCTTTACCTTAAAAACTTTTTTTTGTAACAACATGCAAAGATTTAGTGTGATTTTGACCGCCTGTACGATATTCTCTCCTTGAATTCTCATGTTGCGTGGCACAGTTACTTTTCCTTTTTGCCATATTTTTCAGCTAGGACGTGAGTCTTCTGTCGCGGAAAACGAACCAAATCGGTGATACGTTTTATTGATTGAAAAACTCTTCCGCGAGATTGCGGATTCTCGAGAGAGTCGTGACCGGAAGGCCATGTAGCTTATTTTCCACTTCCTTTGTCAAATTCATTGATACACTATTAAATAACTTTGTCCCCTTGTAACTTTTAAACTTAAAAAGCATTTTATAACTTTACCAAAATTTAATAAATTAGTTTATAAGGTGACGCTATTGAATCTTTATGTGCAAAAGAAATTTTTATAAGATTTTATGCGGGTGTTTTATAAGGAACTCGAAATTTTACAAGGAAATAAAAAAAACCTCTCCTGTGACAGGAGTCAAAACTAGGTCCTTAGCATGTAGAACGTAGTCTGTATTTCCAAGCTATTTCAATATGATATAATTGACGTAAAAATTTTCTCTACTCCAAACTGGTGATGTTAATTTTTGGAGCACGGCCGACAGTAGTTTTTATAAATATATTTTGTAAATTGAGTCTTCAAACCCTTTAACATTGTTATCATTTTTATAATGGTTTCAGTAACGTTGTAAAACTAAAAATAATTTTCAAAATTTTATGGAATGTACCTATATCGAACGCCATTTCCTAAAAGAAAACAACCAAAGTTTTTTTATGTTTTTCTTGTTATTGCTTTATTTCGGCTATAAATCGATCGATAGATCATAGATTGGTTTTTTTTTTCAAATATTACCTACTTGTCAAAATTGAAGATAAAATGGCTAAGCCTTTCTCATCTCTTGCTATTCCTGATTTGTAATTAGTTTACAAAAACAATCTTTGTGAAAATTCCCAAAAAGTTTCCTTCAACCTTACTGGACAACTACGTCGATCCTAGTTTTTTTTTTTTTTAATCCAAACTTTCTTCGACTTTGTTTCTCCCGAATAAGGAAAAACATGGCTTTTCGATTGTATTAAAATAAAATTTATTAACAATGTATTTTGAATCAGCTTTTTTGTTTGATACGTGTCACTAGAGTCTCCTGAATAAAAAAAAGGTGTGATTTTTGCCAATTTACCAACTTCTGATTCGAATTTGCAATTGTCAGAAGTTGTAATGTGTCTGAGATTATAAGCGAAAAGAGATAAGTTTCAATGACACCCTGATTAATGAAACTTACCAATAAATGCATTTGCAATGTTGAAAATTATTTTTTCGAGCATTTATCGTTCAATTTCATGCATAATAAGTTTATTGTTTCATACACGGGCATGAGAAGAACAGACGCGTGAGCGATTTTGTTAAGCGCACGTGTCGAAATGCGTTCCACGCTGCCAATGAAACGTCGATATATCATCAACTATTGCTCTAATCAATATAATTTTTTTTCCAAAAACTTCTTCAAAGGGTCCCTATCAACTTCTCCGCTGGAAGTTTTTTTTAACTTCGATAGGAAAAAACTCCCTCGCGTGTCGAAAAAAAGTTGAATTGTTTTCAGCCGCTGCTAACAAATCAATTATTTACAATAAAAGTTAAACATTTTTCGGATATTCATTGATTCCGGTGGTAAGTATAGCTTCATAGAATGCCGGCGAAAAAAATTTCAACGAAATCGGTGGAGTATTGAATGAGTTTCAGCAGTTTTAGTTTCGAACAGCATTGATTTTCACAACTATAAAAAAACCCATCGCTTATTTTTTAGCGGATGAAAAAACAAGCAGGAAAAAAATATTTATCACAAAAAAGATGTGCCTTTTCGAGCTGAAAATGACAGTATTTTTTGTTTAACGTTTCTCTGAATTTTTTTTTCACTTCGGTTTGCACAATGGACAATACTTTTCTTGTTCTCGAGCGCTCGACAGGTTCTTGCATCGGGAGCCTCAATTAGAGGATGAAGGAACGAGTGAACGGTTCTAGTGCGAGTAGACGAAAGTTTCAATCCGTTTTTAAAAACTAAACTCGCGACATCTCCAAAACTATTTATCCGATATGCACCAAATTTTCAGACGTATCGTTCCTTGTTGAAGTGCTGTCTCCTACGCAAGAAAAATTAACATTTTTAATTTAAAATTCATAATAACTGAAAAACAATATTTTTTTTTGCATATGATTGCTATTTATAAAAAAATGTTCAATCTTTCGATGAAGAATTTTTTCGTTATTAAATGGAGAAGGCTCTTGATCTAAAATTCAAAATTTTTTTACATGAATAGTTATCATATGCCAAAGAAAAGACTGTTCTTAATTTGTTATTTATTTTTTGTTAAAAATGATAATTTTTTTTGTGTAGGAGACAGCGCTTAAGTAAGGAGCGATACGTCTGAAAATTTGGCGTAAATTGGAAAAATATTTTCGGAGATCTCGCGAGTTTAGTTTTCGAAAACAGATTAAAATTTTCGTCTACCCGCGCTGGCCCTGTTCACTCATTCCTCCATTTTCTAATTGTCCCGAGCGCTCGCGGGGTTATGCTTTCCAGGCCAGTGCTGCCAGACATACGGATTTATCAGTAGAAGGACGGATTTCTGGTTTTTTGAAAAAAAATTTCGGATTTTCCTACGGATTTTTAAAAAAATACGGATGTTTTACGGATTTTGAAAACTGCTACTGTTTTTCAGCAGAAACCAATAAATTTTTTCTCAGTTTAGGGACTTGTTGCTTGTTTTGTTTGACTAGTCCCACAACGAGCTCGAGATCCCTTAAGTGAGAATTGTTTTCCAATGTTACCATGCTAGTACCAAAATTATACAAAAAAAAAAAAAAAATAACACTAACAATTTTTGTATAGAACCTTTTGAATCAGAACAAGGGCCTAATTGCTAGTTGCTCTGAACCACTAGTTAGTGGTCTGCTGAAGACCTAAATACAAAAATACTTTTGAATCTTTCGAGTCAGACAGTTGGCGATCGTGTGTACCATCAACTGTAGTGTTTATAAAAACATGAGTGTCAATGCGAGTAAACCATGAAATACCTATATGAATGTCATGAATGAGGCGAGCATTAATAAATAATAAAGAAATAAATGAATGTAGTTATTTAGAAAAAAATGCAGAGTGATACAGACGAGGAGATGTCAGGAGCACCTGCAGAAACAGGCAAAAATTTTGAAAGGTGAGAGTATTGAATAATTTTCAAGTATGTGAACATTTTTTACGCTCGTGACCAAACTGAAAGGAGCTGAACAAACTCACAGCCATACGTTCGGTGATGTCAAAGTATAGGTTATTTAAAAAAACCTTTCTTGTAATTTTCCTACCAGCCTTGCTTCCAAATTTTTCTGGCTTTCATCCATCCAGTGATGTGACTTACTTTTATAACCAGTTACCTGAAAATTTTGTGATACGTACAGTAATGTGTAGTGATATAACAAGGATCGCACGAAAACTTGCATAAAATTATAACTACTGCGTTCGGCAAAGCTTTCGACAAATTGAACGGGAGGGATTAAAGGATTATATTTTTGTAACTGTTTTTATAATCTTACCTAAGTCTTAATCTAATCTCAAACGCAGCAATGAATCGTGGCTCTGTAAAACGAAATAGCAGCATGCAGCAGCATATTGATTTCCAGGGCTTACGATTCGTTTCGCTTCACAGTAGACGAACTCCAATCTGTGAATTTAAATCTAGCAGTACTCTTTGTACAGGATAGCGGATTTCGTTCGCCAAATTTTGCGGCACTATCATACTGTAAAGAAAGCTGCATTTAAATCGAAGACTTGAAGCATTATTTGAATAAACATTAACGAATTTACAAACAATTGTTTATGGGGTTTTGTGCGATTTTAAACAATAATCACTTGCGATGTTTTATGATAAATAAACAAATAATACACCTTACCGGACATCAGGCAAAAATTAAAAAATCTGCATCACCATTGTACATCTTGCAATAATATTGTACAAGTCATAATATTTGAAATTTGATCAAAGATATGTTGAAGGCGTAACATTCTTTTCTCAGTGTAAAGTGTGAACTCTTGTTTTTTTGCAGACGAGGCTGACAAGAAGATATCGAGTGAAAGCGGGGCTGCCGACTTTAGTATTGCTAGAGGGTTGCAACGGCTCAGTCGTGACCAGGGGCGGCGTCGAGCGAACCCTCGCAGACCCTGGTGGTGCCAACTTTCCTTGGAGACCACCTCACCCGAAGGCGACCCTGAAGGACGGGCCTCTTTTGCCCTGTGGCGCCCGCGACAGCAACGAGCCCATGCTGCACGAGGAACTCAGGCACTGCTTCAAGGGCGTGTACTTTAGCGCACACTGGGTACACATTTCCCTACTATGAACTTTATGACGCCTATTTGCGATTCCTACATTTTCCAATGATTTTCTTGTACCTTGCATTAACGTTTCTTCATGCGAACACTTTGAACTTCTAAGAATTAAAAAAAAGTCTCATATTTTTCAATGCTCAAGTATAGTACTTCCTGGTGAGAAAGTGCTAATTTAGGATATTCATTATGGTTTCATGTGCAAAAATAAAGCTCAACTTGAATATCGTCACTGTGTGCAATTACTATCTGTGGGTGTGTTTACGCCAACTAGGTATAAAATAATGACTTGTTTGATGAACTTTAAATGACAGATTAGTCTGATGACTTTCCCTGATTACTTGTTTAATAATCTTTGAGAGGCTGACTTGTTTGACGGTTTTTCTCTCTAACGCCCTGACGAAAATTTATCGCAAAACTGAGAAAATGAGCATAGTTACGATATAATATATTATATTTATATTAAGGTGGTCCTTGAAATGGTTTTGGTGGAATTTTTACCATAACGCCCCCTAGATCGGGTCAAAATAATACAAGAACAATTCTCGAATTTTTTCAGATTTTCATCGCATCGCTAACCCGTGCCTATAGAGCCTTTCTTTTTCCCATTTAAATAACATGGGATTTTGTCGTAATCTAGGTCTCTAATTTTTTGTGGGCGCATAAGATGTCTTAAAAATCGGTTCGATACGCCAAATGATAGGCAATAATTGCAGTTAACTGTAGAAAAAATTTCAAAACCATTCTCCAATATTTGCGTTACCATAACGAAGAAAATTGTGTTTAATGCGAGTTGATGGTATATTTTCGAGAAAATCGATGTTTTTAGACAATTTTCGACTGATTTTCTTCATTTACAGTGAAAAATTTGTCTCGATTGCATATTTTTTGATACATTAGAGTATTATTAGAGTAAAATTTACGATTTGATAGTTGTTCTTATCAAATTATTACCAAAGCAATTTAAGGACCGCTCTAATTTATATCTCTCTATATTATAAAAAAACTTGATCCCCCCGCTGCCCCCGCCACCGTCTCGGTCGATGCTCCCCTCCCCTCCCTCTTCCCCCCCGAAGCTTACCGACGTTTGCCGAAGTTTGCCGAAGCCTGCATATCTATCTATATCTCTCCATACTCTCTATATTATTAAAAAAACTTGACCCCGCCGCCGTGTCAGTTGATCCTCCTTCCCCCTCCCCTCCTTTTCCCTCCTATCCTAAGGGAGGGTTGGGAGGGGAAGGAGGGAAGGGATAGAAGGGGGAATGAGGGGACACCACCATGTCAGCCGATGCTCCTCGGTTAAACCAAGAAGCATGCATAAGAAGTTTCACCAAGCGAAATTTTTTATCACAAAATTACATTATTTCACGAAATCACGAAATTTCACTAAATTCAAATATTTCTCACAACTTCCATTATTTCAAAACATTCGAAAATGTCACTAAACTTTCAATATGACCAAATTCATGAGAATCACAAAATTTCACAGAATCACAATATGCCACAAATCACCAAATGTATGAAAATAACGAAATATTTACTTGATATTGGGTCACTATTTGCCTGTTTTTGGCAACATATTGGCCATTCATTAAGGGCTTCTAATAGTGACGCAATATGTGCCAGCATAAGCCGAATATTAGCTTGATATTGGACCAATATCAGCTCATTAACCGGCCTGATATTAGTAATAAATTGAGGATAAAATATTTGACCGACGTTGTGCAAATATTGCCACGAATAACGTAAAATATTGACGATAAGAAAATATTCTGAAGATCGGCTAATACTTGACAAAAATTTAGCCAATGTTATAATTTATAAGTAATTTATGTCTATTTATTATACTCAGAAATAATCTTTCAATGTTGTTACTTTATTTAAAAAATTTTTGTTGAATAAAAACAACCAAAAACTAATACTAAATGGAGGTTGGCGCGCGAAGCGCCCAGGGGGGCGAAGCCCCCCTAGTATAATATAAATTTATTGTATATCATATATTGGGATTGTATTTTGTATATCCCAA
Organism: Platygaster robiniae; assembly: GCA_028476575.1. NCBI lineage: Eukaryota > Metazoa > Arthropoda > Insecta > Hymenoptera > Platygastridae > Platygaster > Platygaster robiniae. The sequence continues at coordinate 32,206,645 of CM052019.1, forward strand.
TGGACTGTACTTTTTTTAGTGCCCACCTTGCAAAGCATTCACTCCACAACTGGTTGACACATATCAGAGGCTCCGAGAAAGAGGACACAATTTCGAAGTTATATTTGTCAGTTCTGACCGGTGAGTAGATATTCTATTTTCATGGGTTTATTGCGTTAAGAATAATAATTTCTTTTAATTTTTCATCAAACGAACTCGTTTCTACGTTTTTGAACACTTTTTTCAAAAAATTAAAAATTTTTGATACCTCAATATTCAACTCATGTGATTTGTTTACCTTACTTTCACCTCTGTCAGGCTATGCAATTGAAATTTTGCAGACATTAAAAAAAAGGTGAAATGGAGAATACGTATGATTATAATTTTCTTCAGAGGAGGCCAGAAATCGTATGATGAAATAATAATAAAATCGATGTTAAAGTTACATTATTATATTCTCTGAAGTCCAAGCAAAATGAAAGAGAGAGTTTGTATGGAAAAATAAAAAGTTTGTATGAAAAAATCAAAATTTTTTTTCTCCGTGCTCTTTTTTGAAATCTTTTCATATAGTCAGACTCGTTTAAAAGACACTTGGTTGCTATTCAGGGACCTTAGCGTTGTTTTGTCAAGTAAAGAATTAAGTTTAAATACTAGTACATAGGGCCAGGCTTCTATTTTTACTCTCTATCTTTCCAAACTTTCCTTAGCTTGCTAAAGGTCTCCTAAGTTGTTTCAAAGACGTCCCTAACCAAACTGCGTTGTTAACTTTGGAAGGAATAAATTGTTTTATGAATTTGAACGAATTACTGTTCAACTGTTTAAAAGTTGTTCATTCAATATAATTTACATAATGGTACATTGATGCCGAACAAGCAAAGCGTTTTTATTATACATACAGGGAACCTAACGGGTTTGGCACCGCTCGCAAGTTTTTTTGTTAAATAACATTTTTCGATGTGTCCTTCATTTAAGTTTTGTATCATATTAATTATTTTATGATTCATAAATTTACATCATACAATTGCTAGCGATCTGGGAAAAATTCCAGATTCTCCCTTGCGGCGGGGGGGGGGGGGGGGGCTGTACAAAAAAACCCTATTACCTACTATCTTCGATATGATTTTTCTCGAATTTGAATGAATAGTCGAGATTTATATTCAGTCACGTTAAATTCATTCAAATATAACGTGATATGTACATTTTTTCATTCAAATTCATTTTTTTTTTATTGATATAGTAGGATTGTTTAGTTACCTGTATCACTCACTTATTGATTTCAATTGAATTTTTCGTAAACATCAAAAATCTCAAAATGACGTTCGTGAAAAGAGTTGCCGTTGAACTTTTTTTTCTAAAAAACAGGGTTTTCGAAACGTTGATCATTAGTTAATTCGGTTCATGAAAATAAACGCTGATAGACTCGACCTAACATGAAGCAACTAGTTTTTACTTCAGTGCACTTTTTCACTCGACTAAAAAAATATTTTGGTAACAGCACAAAGTTGAAGAGAATTTTTTATATCTTACAATGCCCTTTAATGCTTCTCCTACCCACTGGACCCTTATCGTTCTTTCTTCGCCCTTCAAGGGCTTGATGTTCGTATGATAGTCTATCGATTATCCATAAAAGTTACAGCGTAGCACAATGAACCTCGCTTCCCTTCAGAGGAAAAAAATTCTCTTGCTCATAGGTGTCGTATTCTCTGCGCCGAATGCTACAATAATTTACCTTCTATCTCTTACGCCGTGTGCGTTTCGTGTTTTACGTCCACTGAGAAAAAAGCACTAGGAGAAACTTTTGACGGCCCTTCATATAAAAAGCCTTCTAATCCCTTGTGTAATTTTTAATTACGATATAGAGATGTTGCATAGAAAAACTGGGAATAATGAAAAAACTTGTCAAAGATTTTCTTCCACTAAAGATTCTGTTGTTCCTGTAATGAAAACTAGCTGTGGTCTCAAATTCGGCCGAAATTGAAAAAGACATAATTTATTCTCACTTTCTTACGTAAAAATTATAAGATTTAAATTGAATGTTTGTTTCATTTTTGCGACAGCAATTACTCGAGATACTAAAAGAATCTAACGCCAAGCAAACCAAAAAAACAGGTAAAAAAAAAGGTCTCCTCGCGCTTGTACTTCCTTATGCAAAAAAGGAGCTCAATCACAGAAGTAATCAAATTTCAAACGATCAATCGAATTCTCAATATAAATTCATGTGCTCAACTTTGAGATTGAATTGCTTATTGTTGCAGAAGTGAAGAGTCGTACAATATCTATACGAAAACCATGCCATGGCTGAGGATACCCTTCGCGCAGGAAGAAAGGAGGCAAAAGTTAGCCCGTGCTTGTGACGTTCAAGCCATTCCTACACTGGTAATTTTGGACCCTCGGGATAATATCATTACTTTGGAAGGTCGACCCGAGTTGCTTGAGGATCCCGAAGGGCTGGTAACGTTTACAGAAATAGTATAACCCAATCCACCAAACGAAGCTGCTTAGTTTGTCATTCTGCGCGATAGAAACTTCGTGAATAATGAGTTTAGAATGATCTGCGATTTTCCTATTACTGGAAATGAGATGAATTTTTTTAGCAATACATTGTTTATACTTCTAAACGCATTACTTTTTGTCGAAAACGTAATCAGGGATGGGGAATTTTGGCAACGGATCTGGAGCGACTATAGCATGTTCCCCACCCAGGAAAATGCTACAAATTTCGAGCTCTTATTGGCCGAGTCGCTCTTATGCCCCTTGCTAATGTAAGAGAGAGATGAGTAGCTTTCGCTTTCTCTGCGCCGTGTTGCGTCTTGTAATTTGAAGAGCGTGAAATTTTACATTAAGTGACCATGCTTGACCGGAACAAAATATTTTGTTTGAGGAAAACGAAATTTTTATGATTTGAGCGTTGGACCTTTTTCGAGATTGGTAGATTTAGAATAGGGAGTATTGGCTATTGCTTTTTTTTTAATCAAAAATTATGTTTTATTATTCAACAAAAAGTCCAAGAATGTTATGTAGATTTTTTAAATCTAAAATTAAAGAGTCTATTATTTATTTAAGAAGTGACGAACCAAAAAAGTTTTCTGCATAAGATCAACTCGTTATAATTGTCATAATATACATACATAGTGTATAATTTATAAATACAATAAAATATTACGTACATTGTAAAAAAAACTTTCTATGAATTATAGAAAGTTACTACCCTATAAAAAAGTGAAAATTGTTCTATACTTGTGTATAGAGCAATATATACTCTACATGCGCAAGTTTTTTCCATACATGTATGGAATTTCTTGGAAAAATATAGGAAAAGTCATACATATAGGTAGCAGAAGAACCATTACATAATTTTTTACATGAACTATTTTATATTATGCAACATAATAAAAAAAAAACTCAAAATTCTAATACAAAAAAATGTTCTTTGGCGCCTCCTATTTACACATTGCCAACTGATAAGTAGGTTGCATTCGATAGAAAAATCTCCAAAAAGAGCACTGATCAGAAGAGAAGTTAAAGTGAAAGCCTAATGAGTACGATAAAAGGTAAATTCCCCAAATGAAAGTAGACATTTTCTCGTTTTTGAGATCTCAAATTAGAGAGTCGATAATTTATTTAAAATGTGACGAATCAAAAATGTTTTCTGCAAGATCAACTCGTGATAATGAGTTGTTATAATATATATACCAGGGTATTGAACCGGAGCAGAAAATCGCTCCTATCCACTCGAAAAAGTTTCTCTCCGGAGAAGAACTTTTTTCAGAATCTTCCTCCTCTCCGGAGCGGAACGTTTCTCGAAATCTTCCTCCTCTCCGGCTTCGGATAGGAACGCTTCTTGAAATCTTCCTTTGCTCCGGAGGAGAAGGAAAAAAATTTCTCGCAATCTTCCCCCTCTCCGGAGAGGAACGTTTTTCTAAATTTTCCTCCTCTCCGGAGGCGGAGGAACATATTTTCCACAAGCTCTCTTTCATTCGCATATACTGGGAGAAACTTCTTTTGTGAAATCTCTCTTATGCAATGAACATTGATTTTTTCGTGATATCGCTATCTTTACGAACTTAGTGAGATAACATATGCGGAAAAAGTCTGATGGAAAAAGTCTGATTTTATTAAAATGTTGCAACAGAGTACCATGTAGTTTTTTATAACAGACTTAATCTGTTATTTTGACATGTCATTTCAGGAGTACACTTTTCTATTCGATGAATTTCTAAGATCAGTGCTTTTCAAAAAGTTTTTGAGGTCGCATATTACGATCCTGACGTCACAATAGGTTGTTTATCATTTTGTTCAAACAATGTATTTCAACAAATTGTAAATAAAATATGTTTTCTGAAATTCATATGTTTTCCATGGTTTTTTGAGCCGTTGACCATGAATCCAATGCCAATTTCGCAAAAATGATTTGTTTAGACAATTCGTTTTAACAAATTATGAAAAAAAAAAAACATATTTTCTATGATGCATATGTTTTCCATTTTCTTGGCATCTGATCATGAATTCGAAGTCAAAATCGGAAGATTAATTTGTTCAAACAATTCGTTTCGACTCATTGTTAACCTTAATTTTATTTTCAAGATTCATGCGCTTTTCACGGATTTCGGGGCCACTTATTATGAATTTGAAGTCGAAATCGCAAAAGTAATTTGTTTTAACAATTCGTTTTGACTAATTGTCAAACTAAATTATAGTTTCAAGATGCATATGCTTTCCATGGTTTTTTGGGCCGCTTTTCATGAATTCAGAGTCAATTTTGCAAAATGAATTTGTTTAAACAATCTGTATTGGCAAATTATGAAACTAAATTATATATTGTAAAATTCATATGTTTTACATAGTTTTCTGGTCTGCTGAACATAAATCCAAAGTTGAAATCGCAAAATAAATTTGTTCAAACCATTTGTTTCAACAAATTGTACAAAAATATATATTCTGAAATGCAAATGTTTCCCATGGTTTTTTGGGCCGCTGATCTTGAATTTAGAGTCGAGTTTGCAAAATTAATTCGTTTTAACAAATTATGAAAAAAGCCATATTTTCTAATATGCATATGCTTTTCATTGTTTTCTAGGCCGCTGATCATGAATTCACAATCGATTTTGCGAGACTGATTTGTTTATACAACTTCTTCAAATAAAATTATAGAAAAAACTAAATTTTCTTATATGCATATGCTTTCCATGCTTTTTTAGGCCGCTGATCATGAGTTCAGAGTCGATTTTGTAAAATTAATTCGTTTCAACAAATTATGAAAAAAACTATATTTTCTTATATGCATATGCTTCTCTTGGTATACCGGGCGACTGATCACGAATTCGGAGTCGAAATTGCAAAATTAATTTTACTCGACGCGAGCATGGAAAATGGCGACTTTCGTAGCCTCTAAGCCATCGTGAAAATGTCCACATGCAGCCCGCTAACAAGTGACGATAGCTTAAGTTTACGTAACCGTCTAGAGTTCATTTTTACACCTACTTTCGCGTATCCAGGGGCGAAAATTTTTGCTTAAGTACGCGAAGGTAGGTACGAAACTGAACTTTGACAGATACGTAAACTTAAGTGACCGTCATTTGTTAGTGGGCGCATGGAAACTTTTGCGATGACTTATCGGCCACAAAAGCCGTAAAATTCCACGCTCTTGTCAAGTAAAATACTGTACGCACCAGGGGACGGACCTCGTGATGCAAACTCGGGCTAATTTTCTCCGCTCGAAAATGTTCCTCTCCGGAGAGAAACTTTTTCCAAAATCTTCCTATATACCTACTATAATTTTCCGTCAATTATTTGAGAAATAATCATACATACAAGGTTGCTAGTTTTTTCGTTACAGAAATAAGTCCTTTCCTAGTAATTTGGGTTTTTATAAAATTTTTATAGACACTTTATAAAATCGTTATAAAATGACAGAATTTTTTAAAGTGGATTCTAAAGTCTACTTTATAAAGAATTTATAAATTAAATATTGAAATACATTGTTTAAACAAAATCATAAACAACCTATTGTGACGTCAGAATCGTAATTAGCGACCTCAAAAACTCTTTGAAAAGCACTGATCTTAGAAATCCATTGAATAGAAAAGTATGCTCCTGGAATGACATGTCAAAAATAACAGATTAAGTCTGTTATAAAAAACTACAGGGTACTCTGTTGCAACATTTTAATAAAATCAATGTGTTATTTTTATCAGTTTATCATTGTTACGATTTTGTTTTACTGAAGCTGTTGAATATAACGGGAAATCTGTTGAGTTTACTAGATTCAAATTAAGAGATAGTAAATTGCGTTTTATAAAGGTTTTATAAGCTCCTTATGCAATTCCGGTATTTTTAATTGAATGATGCTTTTTTTATGAAGTCACTTTCTAAAAACTCAATAAAATCTTTATGAAAAGACACAATCTTCAGAAAGTAGATTTTAAAATCTACTTTATACAAATGCCGTCATTTTATAAAGATTTCATAAAGTTCTTCTAATGTGACTTTAAAAAAAAGGGGGAATTTTATAAAAAATACCGAAATTTTACGAGGAGTTTTATAAAAACTTTATAAAATGACTGAGGAGAGACTTATTTTTGTAACGAAAAAACTAACAAGTATGTATGATTATTTGTTAATTAATGGGCGGCAGATTATAGTAGGCATATACGTTGACTTTTTCCGCATATGTTATCTCACTAAGTTCGTAAAGATAGCGATATCACGAAAAAATCAATATTCATTGCATAAGAGAGATTTTACAAAAGAAGTTTCTCCCAGTATATGCGAATGAAAGAGAGCTTGCGGAAAATATGCCCCTCCGCCTCCGGAGAGGAGGAAGATTTCGAGCAACGTTCCTCTCCGGAGAGGAGGAAGACTGCGAGAAATTTTTTTCCTTCTCCTCCGCAGCGGAGAAAGATTTCAAGAAACGTTCCTCTCCGAAGCCGGAGAGGAGGAAGATTGCGAGGAATTTTTTCACTCCTCCGGAGTGGAGTAGGTTTCAAGAAGCGTTCCTATCCGAAGCCGGAGAGGAGGAAGAATGCGAGAAATTTTTTTCCTCCTCTGGAGAGGAGAAAGATTGGATATGCCGTTCCTCTCCGAAGCCGGAGAGGATAGAACATAATTCCGCTCCAGTTCAATTCCCTGATATTTACATAATGAATAATTAAGATATACGTTAAAATGTCATGTAGATTGTAAAAAAAACTTTCCATGTGTTATAGAAAATTAATATTCTCTAAACAAGTGGAAATCGCTTTATGCTTGTGTATAGAACTCCCATATACATGCGCAGGTTTTTTTTCATACATGTATGGAATTTCTTGGAAAAGTATAGAAAAAGTTACACACGTACTAATATAGAAAACTTTTCAGTGTTATTCTTAATATTTCCATACAATGCAGGAGAGTTTCTACATTGTTAAAAAAATTCCTTTTTTTTCCGTTAAAGTAATTCTAGTTTTTAACCTGAATTATGTATGGGGTTTTCCTATAGATGAATTGAAAATATTCTCCATCTACTGCTATGAAAGTAACAATTCTCCCATTGTTAGGACAATTTTTTTATATATTAATTTATGGGAGAATTACCCTTGCGTATGGAAAATTTTCGAAATCTATTAAATACTGTTGAAAATTTTTTAAACACATCCCCTTTATGAGAAAAATCCTAATATATAATTTGCTGGGCTTAAACCTCCGAATACTTTAAATGGAAAATTTACCACCTTTTTTCAACAGCGTATACATAAGTATGCGAAAATTGCAATTTCTTTTCTGATAGTTGCAGATCTACATTTTACGCACATATATAAACATATACCAAGGTAGCAAAAGAACTATCGCATGATTTTTTAGAAGAGCTATTTTATATTATGCAACATAATAAAAAAATACTCGAAATTCTCATACAAAAATAGTACATTACGTACCAGGGGACGAAACCAAGTGATTGCAGATGAGGGCGGTTTTGACTGCACGAGGGCGCGTAGCGAGCACCCGAGTTTGCATCACGAGGTCCGTCCCCTGGTGCGTATTGTATTTTACTCGACAAGAGCATGGAATTTTGGCGGCTTTTGTGGCCGACAAGTCATTGCAAAAGTGTCCATGCGCCCACTAACAAGTGACGATCGCTTACGTTTACGTATCTGTCAAAGTTCATTTTCGTACCTACCTTCGCGTACTTAAGCAAAAATTTTCGCCCCTTGGTACGTGAAAGTAGGTGCAAAAATGAACTTTAGACGATTACGTAAACTTAAGCGATCGTCACTTGTTAGCGGGCTGCATGTGGACATTTTCACGATGGCTTAGAGGCTACGAAAGTCGCCATTTTCCATGTTCGCGTCGAGTAAAATATATTTCGGCGCCTTCTATTTATACGTTGCCGACTGATAACGGACTGTAGGTGGCTTTCGATAGGAAAATCTTTAAAAAGAGCATCGATCAGAAAAGAACATAATATGAAAGCCTAATAAGTACGATAAAAGGTGGAATCCCCTAATGATAGAAGACATTTTCTCATTGACTTTTCAGTTTTTAGAGAGCCGCGATCGAGAACAGTCATTCGAGCTTCGTTGTTACTTTCGGATAACAAAAAACTAAAACGAATAGTTATTGAAATTCAAGTGAAAATATTAATCGAAATAAATTGAAAACAAAATTGATATTAATTCTCAGTATCATTCAATATTTTATTATAAACAAAAAATCCATTCCAAGTTATACACTTTTCTCATCAATAACGTGAAATTTTCAAATTTCAGTGGTTCAGCGAGATAATTTTATTCTTTTTTCAATAATTAATTCGAAATGGTGAAAAAAGTGCCGTGCAGTTACTTCAGTGATGCCAGATTTTCCCCTTGGCATCAACCAAATAATAGAAACCCAAGTGGATTTTTCTGCAGGCGTGTGAGGAGTCTTTGAGTGGAGGAAAGAATGAATTTAGGAAGCACGTTAGTACGTTAAAACATAAATAATTTGTGGCCGGAAAATTTCCTGATTCTCAGCAATTTTTCTCATCCTTGGATTACACTACGAGTAGCACTAGTTCGTTCGTGGATTCATTTAATTACAACACTCTCTCGATTTCTCAAAACATAACCACCCCAACAATGATGCATTCCTCCCCTGTTGTGACACCGTGTTTACAATTCTATTCTCCGACGAGACCCTTGTTCCGTGGGCAGGTTCCTGTAGTTTTTTTCAGTACATCAAATATTCTACTATTACCAGCAATGATTTCACCCATTTTTTCAGTCAGCAATAATCCTTTTCTACTACTTTCAGTTTTTCCAGCCTCTTCTTCTATTTCGATTTGCACTACTTCCGTTCCCCTTCTTGTTCATTCAGTGTCCTCTCCAACCCAAGTGTTTTCCTCTCCTTCTTCGTCGTGGGTTGGAAATTTTTAGGCCGTTCCAACAAATGTAAGACCGATGTTCCCCGTTACCTCCGAATCTCCTATAATTCCATCAGTTTCCGGAGTTTCCGGTTCAAAATGTTCGTCTATCCCTCTTGGTTTTGCCCTCTTAAATTTGAATGTTCCTACAATTTCATCACAAACCACCAGTGAATACTCATCTTCCACGCGAAATTCAGTAATTTCTTCAAATTCCTCACTGACAAAATCGGAGCATTTAAATCTTCCAAAATCTTTCAAAATCGCCGAAAATTTCTAAAAGTTCTTCAGCCAAGACATCGGTTCATTCAAGTTCGCCGAAGTCCTTGAAAGCTCCCAGAGGTTCCTCGCAAAATATGGCGGTTACATCAGGTTTCTCGAAATCCCCTGAAGTTTTTGCGAGTTCCTTGCGAAAATCACCACGTTCCTCACCAAAGTCCTCTCCGACAAAATGAGTAGCCAACTCAAGTTCCTTGAAATCTCTCGAAGCTCCTGCAGATTCCTCCATAAATTTGACGATTTTTCAAGATTTCTCATCCACATCCTTTTCTACACAGTTTTTTGCGCCTTCCTCGTGCCATTATCTCCTTTGAATATTCGACGACCTTCCCCTCAGTTATCATATGTCAGAATGCCGCTTTCTTCAACTCCACCATCTTCAATTACATTTTCCAATCGCCTAAAAATTTTAAGTGTTGAAAAAATAAAGCCAGGAGATGGAATCCTTCGAGCTGCGAATTCAAAGTTACCGAAAATTTCATCCGTTCCTGTTTCTCGATCCGGACAAGTTTCACCACTCCGCGAATGAATTTTACTGATATAATTTTACCAACACTTATTACATCAAAATCATGCCCACATTACAGTTCCCCCTCATCATTGAAATCATCACCTACTCCCACAACGGTAACAGTAAATAGAAAAAAACTTTCAATGAAAATTCGCGAGCAACGGAAGAACACTGCGAAGCGAACTGTACGACGACGAAAATTTCGTCACGAAATGGATGCAACAGAAATTAAATACGCATCTCTTTTTGCCCAAAGTGTTATTTCCCTTGAAAATTCTGCTTCAACCCTTCATTTCTTTAAATGAATAGCACCTGACCATAAAATTATTAAGTCCATGACAATAAGTCGCAAGAAAGTGAAAGAAATTCTCCCAGAAGTCTTAAAAACCGTTGAAAATGAAAAGTTGACCTAAAACTTGAAGAATAGTAAATTTTCTGTACTCTTCGATGAAACTGTCGATATTGGAAATAAAAAACTCATGACTATTGTAATTCGGTACGTGAATTCGGAGACGGGGAAAGTCGAAAATGCTATTTTAGAAATCGTATAACTTAATGCGGAAAATTGCGATGCAGACAAATTATACGAAGCTTTCAAAAACACATTAGAGAAACATGACATAAGCATAGATAATATAATAGGTCTCACAACTGACAATGCTTTTGTTATGCTTGGCTGTAAAAATTCTTTTATGACTAGATTAAAAAAGGATTGCGAGTGTTTAGTGACAATTCCATGCGTTTGTCATTGCCTTGCTTTAGCCGCAAAAGAAGCGACCAGTAATATTTCTAAAGAAATAGAGTCACTCATTAAAGGCTTAGCTCATTATGTTAACAAAAGTGCAAAACGATGGAAAATTTTTTCAGATTTTCAACTTTTCAAGAATATGGATCCTTAGAAAATTTTTAAGTTATCAGAAACTCGGTGGCTGGAATCGCAACATGCAACTTAGCGAATTTTAAAGCGATTAAGTTCACTTACAAAATTTTCTTTCTCAACAAAAGTCTCTAGAAATGCCAAAGACAAATTCACGAAGTAAGCGTGAAAGCAATGATTTTAATAAAAAAAAAAGAAAGGAAAAAAACCTAGATTATCTTTTGAAGGTGAAACAGATGATTATCAAGTAGAGAAAGAAGAAGAAGAAGGGACAAGTCTCCATAGAAAACTTACAAATTCAAAAATCTAGCATATTTAATTTGTTTAAACGAATTTTCAGCCACAATAAATTCTTCAATGCAAAATTAAAATGTCAAGAAACAATGATTCAGAATGTCTATTCAGAGTCAGTCGACGTGCTTTGTAAATTTACAAAAAACTTTTTGAAACCAGAATATCTTAAATCTAAAAATATAACTTACCCAACATTGATTTCACAAACACTTCATTTCACAGTGATAGAGTCAGATTAGGGGACAAGTGTGAAGCCCCCATTAGTAAATGTAGTGCAGATGGCTTAGAAGAAATTGACTTGGAAGAAATAAGAAGTAAATGCAGATTCTTCCATGTCACAGTTTGTTCAGAAATAGTTCGAAGATTGCAATGAAAGACCAACACATTTTACAAAGATAATATAGTTTTCGAAGCCCACGATGCACTTTTTTCAAGCAATAGAATGGTACTTTTCAAGAATTTAGTTTGGAAAATCGCTTTAAAATGAGATACATCGTTACATTAGGAAGGAGCATAAGAGCGGCTCGGCCAATAAGAGTTCGAAATTTGTAGCATTTTCCTGGGTGGAGAACATGCTATAGTCGCTCCAGATCCGTTGCTGAAATTCCCAATCCCTAAACGTAATTTTATTTAGAGGCGGTAAACAAGTTTCTTTTAATACTGTACTCTTGCAACACAGTATTGCGACAAAAATCAGTGTTCATTCAGAGATGCAACAAAATTAAAATGGAAGTTCCAAATTTTTAGACTACAGAATATTGTTCCCAACGACAGAAGTTACTCTCTTAATTTCAAGTAGTTAATTTTTTACTTATTCAGTTAGCGCTTACAGATCTACCATTGAATTAGTATAATTTTACAAGTTGGCTATAAAAAAGTTCAATTACATCGGCCTAGTGAGTAATTTTGAACTTCATCTCTTGATTGTAGCCATAGATTCTGTAACGTTCTGAGTGGTCGTTTTAGGTAGAAACATTTTTCGCGCGGTGACGTGACGAGTCAAATTCAAAAGTTCGAATTAAGCAAAATATTAAATAATGCTCGATAATAACTATTAAGAACTGAATGTTAGTCTCTGTTTGAACTTTTTCTATAAATTGTATATTTTTGTATTCATCGTTTAAGCGATGAATACAGTATGAAAATATTCATCAAAAGATAACAACAACTGATGTTAATTTAATCCGAATGGAAAAACATGTTTTCTGACGTTGGAATTAAGGTTGTCCTAGGGTCAAATAATGAGAATTCAATAAAATATCACATACAGATAGTTTATAGCACCTCACATTACCTCGTAAAAATGTCAAAGTGATCTTGTCCTAGGTTTTGGACCAATAAGTGCTCAATTTTGAGAAAAAATGCATGGGCTTTTATGGGAGCGCGTGAATTTTTACCCTTTTTTCTCCAAAAACAATTACTTGCAGAAATGAGATTGCCACGAAAAACGAGTATATAATAAAGCATAGCTTTACAAAAGTACTATGCAAAGTTTCGAAAAGATTTCGTCTGCGGAAAAAAAGGGATATGTACTGCATTTCATCGGCGAATTCACGAAATTTAACGCTTGCACTCGAGAAACGCGGTAACGTCGCACTGTCACTCACGCGCTCGTAGTGTGTGAGTGAAAACTGTGCGCGGTTGGTTATCAATAAGACACTGAAAGCATACATGTACGATTGTCAATTTTTTCTATGATTAATATTGTGAAATATTATTGATTTCCACGTTGCGTAAAATTATTTGATGAATTAACAGCAATATATCTTTATAGAATAGTTAAAATATTAGTTACAACCAGAGTTACACGCCATACGAATTTTCATTGCATAAAGTTGGCAGCGAATTCAAACTCTGATGCTTCAGCATAGGGCGCAATTGAACCGCTGGAAAGCATAACCGAGCGAGCGCTCGGGCTAGTAGGATAGGGGTGGGGCACCGCGGCGAAGAGTAAGAGGCAAACGCCGATAGCGAGAATTTTCAAAAGTTTTTTTCAAACTTCAATCGCGATATCTTCGAAACTAAAAGAGATTTTTTCATGAAATTTGGTCACAAAAATTGGTTAGGCTCTAGCGATGCTGTCAATATCAAAAAATATTGTTTTTTTTTACATAATAATAATTATTTATGAAACATTTACGATTTCATCGAAAAATGGCCAAAAATTCAGAATTTTTTCAAATTAACCAATCAATAATTTTTTTTCATGTAAGGAAAGAGTTTCTGTTAAAATTTGATAATAATCGAGTGATTATCATAACAATTGCGTAAATAAATAATCAAATGCACCGCTGCCCGAGGACAAAACGAGCGTGTGTGACTGGAGTTGGAATTATAAAACAATCATAAGTAGATCAAATATTTATTAATAATGTTTCTACTCTAAAAATCTCATTAAAATAAAATATCTGGACCGTAAATTACGATAGCAATGTTTCAAAATAGAGAATATATTAAATATTTCTAGCATATGAATTACAAAAGAAATTCCAGACACTGGCACTTTAAGAGAACAGAAGTACGAAAAAATTTCAAGTTAAATGTAATTCACATGACCAATATTATTATTGAGCATCTGAAGAACATTTCTGTTGAATCCCATGTTTATCGAACGTGAGAAAAAAATTTGTTTCATATGGTTTTTCAACCACAGGCACTGCATAAGTTTTTGAAACGTACGTCACTTTACGAGGCGTATGTATTTGGCTCGTTGGGAACTCTTTTGTTCAGTGAAATTCTACACTTTCAGTTGAAACTATTTAAGGGATATCCAAAAAAACAAATGAATTTTCAGTCTCTCCGTGACCACGTTAGCCCTAGCGAAACGCTCACTAGAGTTGACTCTCGCCAACTCTCGAGGCCAAAATAAGGGTCTTTGAAGTTTAATTTGCATGGTTTTTGATTGCAGAATCAAACATTTTATAAAAATAAGTAATTCTAAAAAGGTTTCACAACTCTACGTTGTGTAAAAACAATTATTTTATTAATTATTTAAATAATTAAAAAATATTTGTTTTTACACAACGTAGAGTTGTAAAACCATTTCAGAATCACTGATTTTCATAAAATGTTCGATTCTGCAATCAAAAACCATGCAAATTAAACTTCAAAGACCCTTATTTTGCCCTCGCGAGAGTTGGCGAGAGTTGGCGAGTCAACTCTCGTGAGCGTTTCGCTAGGGTAGGGAACCACCGCATGTTATTGTAATACATCCAAAAAACAACCTAAACATTTTAACGTTCTTGAGATTAGTTGTGTTGAAGTGAGCTTATTAAGAAATTTATTTTTAAAAAATAGCTGTATTATAAATAATGTGACAGACGCAAAAAGGCAGCAAATCGGGCGGAAGAAATCTAGAAATGAAGACTTATGGAAAGCAAACGTTGGAAAAAAGGCGAAAAATATGGTAAATATTTTTCAATGGAATTCAATTTTTGTATCATTTTTGAGCTTGTTTTATTTTCGTGTGATTTGAAGAATAATAATTAGATTCAAGGTGTGTAAGAAATATGTATGTATATATATTCATTGTCGAAAAAAGTGTAATATTGCAAATACTTCCTGGTTTGTCAAAAATAATATAAGCGAAAAACAAAAAATAATTTACATGCAATTTTTGTGCTTTGGAGATTATTCTTTACGTATTCAACATTATTTCTAATGTTTGTGAAATTGATACTTTGGAAAAATATTGCGAATGAAAATTATGGTTATTATTCGAATAACTCATACTTTTGATTGTTTATGTAGGGAGAAGAGTATATTTCTCGAAATACGGGTAAAATTATTCTTGCAAAAAAATTTGTTCCTTCTGACTCCTATTGTCCGAAAAAATGCTACTCCAAAATCTATAACTCTCACCAACAGAAATTACACAATTCTTATTGGAATCTTGCTGACTATAAATCCCAGAATATTTTTCTCCAAAATATGATGAAAAACGTTGCCCGTCCAACGAATAATTTTGGGCTTGATTGAAAAGTTCTGCTGTGGGAATATCGTTTTGGTTTGGCTTAAATGATGAAACAATAACTTGTCAAAATTTTTTATGTAAGGTGTTGTGTATATCGAAATCAAAATTTCTTACTTTGCAAAATAAAATCAAATGTAATGAAACTTTAGCTGACAAACGTGGAGGAGCGAAAAATACCGATTTCACAAAATTATCCAAAGATTTAAAAAATTTGATTCATGAACATTGTGCAGGTCTAGCTCATACAGAATCGCATTATAAAAGAGAGGTTTGTAAACTGAACTATTTCGATGATTCAAGCTTGAATTTAAAAATCTTGTACGAAAAATTTAAAGAATATTACAAATTGAAAACGGGGGAAAATGTAATACCTATCAAAGAATCAACATACTTAATTTACTTTATATGAAGTTGTAAAATATTCACTGGGTGAAGAATTTAAGTAAATACTTTTATTATCGGTATTCCCAGTCAAAGTGCATTCTTTATTAATCACAGGTCGACGTTTTGACAATCGTTGTTGTCATTTTCAAGACCTACAGTCAACAAATTACATAAGAAACAATATGATATTCCAACGTGCTATCAACCAATCATTACAATATTTCTTTAAGCATACCAACACCAAAGAACTTCCATATAGACACACATCAAGGCTTTCTCTCCACAATCATTCTCTTGGCTATCGAATCCATCAAACACTAATGGCACAACAATGACTTAGTTCAACAATAAATGTAATACATAAAGAATAATTGAATACATAAATAATTGAATAGAGATACATGCTCATTACTGTATTCGTTGTATCTATTCAGTCAGTGTTGATTCACACGTCGACTGAGACACATTCTCTGAGTTCTCTTGTGGAATCCTATTCGAAATTTGACGAATATGTTTTATACTATTCATGTGTAATTATGGACAGGGTCTGTTTGTTGGACCTATTTCGATTTTTGTTTTACGAATACAGTAATGGGCATGTATGTATATTCAATTATTTATGTATTCAATTATTCTTTATGTATTATATTTATTCTTGAACTAAGTCATTGTTATGCTATTAGAGTTTCATGGATTCGATAGCCAAGAGAATGATTGTGGAGAGAAAGCCTTGATGTGTGTCTATATGGAAGTTCTTTGGTGTTGGTATGTTTGAAGAAATATTCTAACTATTGGTTGATAGCACGTCGGAATATCATATTGTTTCTTATGTAATTTGTTGACTGTAGGTCTTGAACTTTTTTCCCTCAGTTTCTTCTTTTCTAATCGATCTTCAGAGCTTCAATATGTTTCATATATATTTTGTAAAAGTATAACGTGTAGTAATGATGTAGAAAAACATTCCTCTTTCAACGATATTTATTAGGTATGTATGTATTTTGTATGTAGGTCTTGAAAATGACAACGACGACTGTCGGAACGTCAACCTGTGATTAATAAAGAATACACTTTGACTGGGAATATCGATAATAAAAGTATTTACTTATATTCAAGTACTTTAATCATTTCGTAAATTTTTCTTTTGAAAAACCGAGAACTGATATTTGCAATGAGTGCTACAAAGATACGTTGGAAGTAAAAACTGATAGTTTAGAATGCCTCAGTCACAAAACGAAAGTCGATGATTATCAAAAATTGAAAAAAGGAATATTAACGAAAGCTGGAGACATTTTATGCATTGAATTCGAATTTGGGCACAATCTCCCTCTGCCAAAACTTACGGTAAATGCACAATTTTATCTCAGACTACTATGGCTCCACATTTTCAATTTTCACATACACAATAGCAATAGAAGTTATATGTTTTCATTCATGGAAGGCTCTTTGAAAAAGGGGGGCAACACAATTGCCAATTTTTTAATGCACGTGATACTCGAAGAATTCAAAATACATTTGTATAATAAAGTTTGTTTACTTTCGGACAATGCGAGTGGGCAAAATAAAAATTAATTTTTTATGGTTTTTCATCTCTTTTGGCCTCTCACTTTGAAATCGAGATAGAGAATGTCTACCCAGTTCGCGGACATTCCTACTCGTAATGTTACCGTAATTTTGGTTTATATGGACAAAAAAAAATGCGAGAAACGATTAAAACAGAACATGAATATATAGATTTGATTAAAAACTCTAAAACTCCACCTTTCATCATGGTAGAACAAAAAAATTCGAACGTCAAAGATTTTGGAAATTTCATTTAAAAAAAAAGTTCCAACATTCCAAAAAAAATTCAAATCAGTAAATTCTGTAAAATAAAATATTATCCAAATGGACAAGTAGATGGATTTACTGACTACAATGGGGTTCCAGAAAAATTTTTTATTGAAAAATAAATCACGTTTGAAGATTTGAAAATGGCAACGGAGCCTACAAGTTTAGGAATTTCGAGAGAAAAAAAAAGACTTGGAGAATTGAATGGTTAATGTGACTAAGAGTAGTAGATAATATTTTGTGAGTTATTTGCAAACTGTCTTGATTAAGCTAAAAAAAAAGGTTGAAAAAAACTATTAGAAAACAAAAAGTTCAGTTTACAAAGATCTCTATAATATTCAATAAAAGAATGTTTAAGGCAAAGTGCGAAATTGCATGTGTATTGTAAATAATAAAAATATTTTGATACAAACTGAATTTATTAAAATGATGGGTATGAGAGATTATTTGATTAATATCGTAATACCTCGTAAAACACTACCAAGTACAGCGTATAAACTGAGTGTTCTCCGTACTTTGAAGTTTTACATTATATATTTGAATGAGAATTTTAGCGTAAGAACATTATTAAAAAATATTTGATCTACTTATGATTGTTTTATTATCCCAACTCCAGTCACTCACGCTCGTTTTGTCCTCGGGCAGCGGTGCGTTTGATTATTTATTTACGCAATTGTTATGATAATCACTCGATTATTATCAAATTTTAACAGAAACTCTTTCCTTAAATGAAAAAAAATTATTGATTGGTTAATTTGAAAAAATTCTGAATTTTTGGGCCATTTTTCGATGAAATCGTAAATGTTTCATAAATAATTATTATTATGTAAAAAAAAACAATATTTTTTGATATTGACAGCATCGCTAGAGCCTAACCAATTTTTGTGACCAAATTTCATGAAAAAATCTCTTTTAGTTTCAAAGATATCGCGATTGATGTTTGAAAAAAACTTTTGAAAATTCTCGCTATCGGCGTTTGCCTCTTACTCTTCGCCGCGGTGCCCCACCCCTATCCTACTAGCCCGAGCGCTCGCTCGGTTATGCTTTCCAGCGGTTCAATTGTACCACCATGAGAAAGCTAAACCTAGCTGCAGGACAACCTCAAAAATGTATCGAGGGAATTCTCGTTTTCAAGAGGGTTTTCACGCTTGTCATCATCTTTAATGTGTTGTCAAATTTTTTGGAAAGGTTTAGCTTTCCAAAATCATTTTCCTAGAAAATACAGCAGCTTGAACACAAACGTGCAGCGTAAAGTGATTAAATTTTTTGTCGGTACGACAAACTACGGAGTTCGCGTTAGTGTTTAACCTGCTGTATTTCCTAGGAAAATGATTTTGGAAAGCCAAAACTTTTCGAAAAATTTGATAGTACAGTCAAGATTATAACGAGCGTGAAAAGCTAGTTGAAAACGAAAATTCTCGTGATACATTTCCAACGCGAATGTCCGAAAATAGAGTTTTTCATTCGGATTGAAAAGACATTCAATTGTTATTAACTTTTGATAATATTTTATATTCTATTCGCCGTTAGACCTTCCTGAACAGAATTGTAAAAAATGTATGTTGACTCGTTAAAGATTGAATGCTCAGCGGCGATGTGATTTTCAAAAAACATGGTACTCGATTCAAAAATCACCAGTTTTTATTTATTCTAACGAAAACTGTGATGTTTAGAAAAAAGTTCAAACGGAGACTTAGATTTATTTTTTAATAGCAATGGAACGTTTTTTCTTTTTTTTTTTTTTTTTCATTTTCTAAATTTGGATTTTTGAATTTTCAACTGTTTTTTATCGAGTGACTAAAATTTTTAAATCTTCAAAGAATCTAGAAATGACAATGTAGATTCTGTAATTTTTATATCATTTTTTTGAAAACCTTAACCGTCACCGATACCTAAATGTTCTTAAAAACAGAAACCGAAACCAAACAGTTATTCTGTTTCGGTTTTAAGCCTTGGTTTTGTACTGTATCCAATACTACACTTCTAGATGGCTGGTCATCGGATATAGGTGATATCTCAATGGCGATGTCAAAGTTAGGAATGAATATTTCATCTGCTACAGTAGGCTGGTTCAAGACCTTTTAGAAGTGTTTATTTCGTCGCACTGGCTTATATTTTTTTTTTTTTTTTTTTTCATTTCATTCTTTTTCGCGTCTTTTACGATGTTCAGTAGTTTCTTTATTGTCTTAACTGGTTCTAACTACCTTCATGATGCCATCATAAAGACTGTGCGTATTATTTTCGATGATATAGGAGTGAAGTTCTTCTATATCGTTCTCTAACCACCACGTGATCTTCAATTCTCCAATTTTTTTGCCTGCATTTCTTATATCATTTTTTAAATTACTTAGATCATACCCTGGTAAAAGTGTCAAGGGAGTTTCATGGATTTTTCTTGGACGATTATGGGCAGATACTCAGGTTAAAATTCACGAGGTGATTTGATTTTTTGCGGCAATCGTGACCAAGCATCGAATTATTAGGGATTTGGGATACGGATTTATTTTTCAAAGAGGATTTGTGAAGAATCTGTTCCTTTTGTATCAACAAAGAAAGACAGAGAGAAATTATTGAGTTTCTTTTGCGAGTTATCGTTACGTTAGGTAGGTGGTGTCATTGCAGAGGAGTCCGCGTCAACTGAAATTGACAAGTTGAAAGAGGGTGGTTAATGGATAACATGGAAGTTTCAAATGAGACAAATCCATATGGCAGGAAAGATATACGAGATCGTGACAGGTGAAGAGGCTTAACTCTCAGATAATGCTGAGGGCTTTGCAGACCGGAAAACGAAAGGCATTAAAGCTCAAAATACAATTAGAATGACTTTGGGAAAACAATCACTGCTTTACATTCTGAACTCTAAAACGGCAAATTTCATGTCAACAACCGTGAAAAGTGTATGTGAGCAGACCTCGAAATCTGATATTTCATTTTTGCAACAGAAATCTTACAATTCTCGAAAGAACTTGAGGACGATATTTTTGTTTTTTATCGAAACTTATAGAAATTTCATAACAGTTGCGTGATCAAGATGAGGAAATTTCGGATTCTATTATCTACTAAGATTCTCATATCTTTGCTGAAGGAATTTAACCGTTTGAATAGCGTGTGTGAATCGACGAGTTAAAAAAATCAGACAATATCTAATCCACGTTCGCGGCTGATTGCTGAGGAGCTTCGATTGCAATCGCATAGCATGTCATGTATTCGAAACATAGTCCTTAAAGAAAAGCGTCCCCAGACGCGTACGCGCATATCAAAGACAGCCTTATTTACGCATACGTCGTCTCAGCTGGGACTCGTTTGTGGAAATTTCTGGCAAGTCAGGTAATCCATGAGGGCAAGTCGTCCATGATCCCTAACAGGCTGAGTAAGTATCAACGACGGTGAGTGCGCTGACTCGACAATTTTGTCTATTTTCTTGGAACAGCTGTCACCTGTTCACAGGGACATTCTGGCGGCCTCGAGGACAAGTGACTTGAATGGCATCGCCTGGGCTGCTGACAAGCTCGATGAGAGCTCTGCCCCATGATCATACATATGCGCGGCTGGTGGGAAACAGGAGGTATGAGAGATTCCGTTCAAGCGGCTTGAGGATAAGGTTGATGCTTTGGTCCAGAGATTATTGCGTGATGGTTCGGTCGCTGGATCGAGGAATAGGTCGAGATTGAAGTTCAAGTCGAGGCCGGGACGTGTCGGCACGCCCGGATGGGGGCGCCGCCGGTCCAGATCAAGACGGGCCGATGGGCTCTGTTATGCTCATTTGAGGTTTCCTAACAGCTCTCGCACTTGCAACTCGTAGTGTATTAGGTAACAGGAGTTCCAATAGCAAACAAAAGAACAACAGCAACCCCTGCAGTGGTGCCGGCAGGGGGGGGGGCAGCGATCAGTAATCGTCTGCACGTTCGTGATTTGATTTCGAGGCGGTGGTTTTCGGTTGATACGAGCGCAGAGGACTCTATTTTTCTCACTTATCTGTATTCTAACTGGATAAGTACTGGGGTGGGGGAAAACTGTCGATCGCTGCCATCGTATACTAACTCGTCAACCTGGCCACGCGAGTTCGTCACACGCACGTTCGTCAACCTGCGTATCCATGCACACACAAGTTGATGAGTTAGTATATGATGGCGGCGTTCAAATGGGACAGCATTGCTGGAGTTGGGAGTATTGCATTGCCTATCCGGTTAGAATACAGATCAGTGATTTTTCTGGTTGATGCGAGGTTTAGGGAAAGCCCTGATACTAAGGGGCTTTTCGCGGCGTATCGGACTGCAATTGACACTTTTGGGGAGGCTCAACACTCCATAGATAAGGGTTTTCGTAGGGTGTTTCTTTGCAATTTCTGTATAGCCCGTGGAATGTTCCGGAAACTTAGGATGCTGTCTGGCCGTGTGTGGGTATTTTAGACCAAGACTCTGAGGACCCTATACCGCGGGGTATTTGATCCGATCGTCTCATACGCCACGGCGGGCTGAGCTGATTTGGTTAAATGCCATGATAAGCATGCTCTTGCAGCGGTGCAGAGAAGTGGACTCCTTGCCGTGAAAAGGGCATACCACACGACCTCCAATGATGCACTCCGTATCATTGCAGGGATTGCGCCATTGCATATGAGAGTAACGGAGTGCTCGGCTCTGTATAACGCGAGAGTGGGAAGCGAGGTGAGAATATTTGTCACCCAGCTTCTGTCAGGTCATGGGAGCTTTGCTGAGAAGCTGCGCTCCTTTGCCCGGGTAGAGGATGGGAGATGCGAGTGCCCGGAGATCGACACGGTTCAGCATGTCATCCAGGAGTGTGTGCTGCTCGATGGCGAGCGGAGGGGCCTGATCGGGGATCATCTGCATGCAGAATGGCCATGAGCTGCTCGGGTCCTGGTCGGTACGAGAGAGTCGTGTAGGGCGCTTGTGGGGTTTGCGAGGTTGGTGATTGAGGGAAGAGTGAGATGACGAGTGGATGTCAGGGTATGCATGTACTAATTCGATTTTGACTTTTTAGGCACTAATGATCACGTTTACCTTGCAGCGATGAATTAGGCTCTCCTAAGGAATTCCGTGACTTGTACGAGGTGAGGGTGTGTAAACCGTCCAGCATCCCGTGAGCGAGCCCATTGACCATGGCACAAAGAAGGATTGGACTTGAATAGTCTGTGGGGAAGATCATAGGTTAAATGCGGTCACGGTCCCGGATCGATGCCCCACCCACCACCTCCAGGGTTTGTCGGTCAATCTCCATAGAAAGGAGGTTTTTCCCTGACTGGATTTGTTGAAGGCGTATAACCAGCTTCCAGTTGCGGAGGAGGACATCGAGAAGGCTGCCATAAATACCCCTTTTCAGATTGTTCGAATATTTGTATATACCGTTTGGTCACCGGAATGCCAGTCAGACATTCCGGAGGCATCTTCATAAAATTTTGGGGAAAATTGATTTTTTGCTTGTTTACGTATGGTAGATGATACAGGGGTTTCTCCGGCTGAGTTTGTATTCAGTACGGTCTTGCGCCTCCCAAGCGAGTTTCGGCTGTATGTGCGGTATGTTCAGCCAGTCCCCGTTGCTCACAGGAGTAAGTATCGTCCGTTTTTTTAGGGGCCTTTTGTCATGCACGCATGTTTTTTAGCGGAAGTCGGCGAGGAAGTCGTTGGAAAGGCCATATATTGGCCCATTCAGGGTCTCGGAGAGCATGTCGGACATAGCCTACCGGATTGAGATCGAGGGTGCTCTCCCACTTCTGAGGACGTACGCAAGGAAGGTGGCCAGGTTTGCCCTGGGGAAGACAAATTTACTGGGTTTTATTTATCTTTTTTATTCTTTTTTTCTTTCGTATTTTCTAGATTTTCTTGTTGACTGATAGTGTTTGGATCGGGCGTGTTTTTGTTGTGGTGCCATTTGTGAATCAGCGGTGTTGAATTTCGCAACATACTTATTCTTATTATTGTTTCGTTTTATGTGAAATTTTATGATATTGCGTTATGGATTGATAACAGTCGTGGGTTACGTACAATGTGTTTTACGGGACTACCATTTTACTTTCCTGTGATAGTTAGTTCCAGACTACATTAGTTATAGGTCAAGTGAGGATTAATTTTAGGGTATTTTTGTTTTGTATTTTTCTATATCACCACCCTGTGATTATGTTGTTGCCAGTCGGTAAACTTTTTGCGTATGGGATTTCGCTTGCGACTTCACCGCGCCCACCGTTGATCGATTTGATAAAAGGCTACTGCACTACCTTTGCCTAGTCATTATTGATGATTGGTAATGACTTTAGACTTTCGGTGGCTTTCTGATTCGGTTGATCCTTAGTGCTGATGCTAGTTTTTTTAGCAGGTTCACCGTATTTGCGGGCAGGGGCCTCGTATTTCATTTTTACTCGGCGGGGAATGTGTGTGGGATATAACATGTGTGTGTAAGACAGCACCGCATATGCGGATGGGCAGCATGGTATTGCCGTCGACCGAAGGCTACACTTCAAGCTTCCGCTGTTATATGGCTAAGAAATAAATCGAAGTTGGTTACGTACATCAAACCCCGAGTTCGTAGATTTTTCCAAGTGAGAACCTTCTTCACAGTTCCCTGGGTGGAGCATATATTTAATTGGCCCTCGTGGAAATAATCCACACGATGTCGAAGGCTAAGACATCTATTAGACGTAGCTTATGAGATGCATCCGTGATTTACTAACGAGATCTTCTTATTATTGCAATTCGCGCTGACCCCGCGACTGATTGATGATCAGAATAGCAGCTTGAATATCGATCACTACTTCGTCGCCAGGACAGCGCAATTTGCAATAGGGTGTAGACCTCTCTAGTAGATCGTGGATTCATCATAGAAGCTACGTCCAATAACTGTCACGAATTAAGACATTGAAGGGTAATGCTGCGTTCTTTGTACGTTACTTGAATGCTTCTTTCACGCTTAGTGGAAGCTCGCCATGACGTAGTAGGGACGAAAGTAATTTGCTGGATTATCTAGCGGATTCGGCATAAGAAGTGAAAGTATACAAATAATACACTTCAGTTTTCCTTCAGAGTAGCATTCTCTTAGTATGTTGATCCACGGGACCAACATTTCATTTCTTTCCTTATCTCCATTATTGAGGGGTGCGCAATACAAGAATGGCAAGTACTCCTCCACCCGCCATTTGAGAGTATTAAGATCACTCTCCGTAGGAGTTACAGATTCTCCCGAAAAACATGAATGCACGCTCGCTATTTCACACACGCGAGCGCGCGCACACATAGATGGTGGCACAATTAACGATTAAGAAAACTGCTTACAAAATTTTGTGAATAATTTGAAATTAAATGTCTAAGCTAAATTACATCTTAAAAAATCGAGCAGTAATAATTCTATGCTCGTTGCTGAATAATAGATAATAATCTTACAGAATTTTCCGTGGACCAACCGGCTGGTAAACATCCTAACCGAAAAATATGCGACCTCGTTACACGATGCGCCAGCCATCATTCTGTTCGTCGGTAAGTCTGATTTAAATTTGATCTGCTTACATCAGAAACTTTCAATATATAAACCCAGAAAACTAGTTTCGTCCCTGTGAGGTCGCAGGGATATCACACTTACGTATAAAACCGAAGCACATGCTACTCTATGTGTCCAAGGATATGGTATATATAGGACATCTCTACTGCAATGTTCCCGCAATTTACCAGCGATCAATGTGCGAGATCGCATCTATGTAATTTTGCGTGGTCTCCACGAAGGAACAGTGATCGATACGCCAGATACACTTAAAAATCTCCGGCTTGAATTGTAAAGAGATTCGGTTTCAGAGACTTTTACTTTTTGAAAGATATCCCCTTTCACAATTAAAGTCCTTTCGCGTTCGTCACCAATTATGTCGAGCCCCATTGATTTGAAATGCGTTTCTCTTTTGATTTCCATATTTAGACCGATAGAAGTGGCACGTTGGGGGAGAAAAATGCGGCTCGAACAAAGGAATGAGAACATTGAAAGGGAAACCCCTCTCAAAATACCATCGCAGTAACGTTTCAAAGTAAAAGGGTAAGCCCTTCTACTTTGAAGGACCAACCATTTTAAAATGAATGGCTAGCGTTTCATTTTAAAAAGAGGTTTAGAGAAAGGTGATTTTAAAAATCTTTCTGTTTTAAACCTGAATGGAAATTTTTCTGACAATGAGTGTAGAACATAGACTAATACTGCTGCATCGCGGCGATCACGCAAGAGCGATCTTGCATAAAGCTTGCCAGCATATGGGACGTGGAACGAAAAAAGGGACCTTGGGACCAAGCTCGTCTTGGCTTACTTTCTAATGCTTTCGAGTCAGATACTGTGCCTAACCGGTTTTGGTCCTTAGGTATTTTTTGTCCTTCCACGCCACATATGTGATGCGATCCAACAAAAGTAGGGGTATGACTCTCCCCGCCGAAACGCATGTAAAGCTGTAACCCATTAACGTCCTGGTGGAACTAAACCACCAGAAGCGCTGGCAGTGAAGTTGCACGAGAGAAAAATATCAGACCTCTCTCTTTCGGTTTCTGAATGGTTGAAAGCGATCAGTCAGATCCTACGAAAAAGAGGTCCGATACTTTTCTCTCGGGCAACATCACTGCCAGCGCCTCTGGTGATTTAGTTCAGCAGGGACGTTAATGGGTCAACTTTTTCAGCGTCCTGTCATACACCTAGACCAAAGGGACCTAAGCGTCCGGGAGTAGATTTTACAGAAGAAAGGAAAGGAGAAGCGGCAGCTCGATTATAGCTTCCGATATTCCTCTCTCCCTTCACCTGTTTTAAGTTTCCTACCATTCCGAGACTTGCGTCTGTGTATTCGGTCGTCATCGGCCGACACATCTTGGTATTGATGCGGGTGGTAGTGTGAGTATGGAGAGAGATGATTCGAGCGCTTTCAAAACCGCTCTTGAAAATCGATCGTATATAAAAACAATTTCGAAAAAAGATTTTCTTTCGACGACAGTCGAATAAGGGATGCTCATTTCATACAATACGCTCATAACTCGAAAAATGATTTTTGGACGCTTAGGTCCCTTTTCTGGGAGCGCGTCACATACTTGGAAACATCCCAGAAGCAACGGTTCATAGATGTCGCATCCTTGCACATGGTGAGTTAATAGTCGGTTTCGTATGCATTATTTGGATGAATTCATTTTTGCTTCAGGTAATGTCGCCATGACGTGGCAGAGACGAAACTGGTTAGCTTGGTATCATAAGAATGAATCGAAAAATATGTTCATCATTTAAATCAGAAACAGTGATGTCTCACTTGAGTCGGAAAAAGAATTAATTTCTGAACCAATCTCACACAAGCAATTTTGATTCTGATCTGTTTTATATCCCTGACACCTCTGCTGCAAAGAATTTTTATCCCCGCAGTTAATGTCACGTCTTTATTAGATAAATATGAAATAAAAGTAGCTAGGGACACACTTATAACACCGAATTTTCAAAATACCCGACTTGTCATATGTCCGAATGACGAAACCCCGGAAATGCAAAAGACCGTGAAAAAAAAATTGTACGAAAACGAAATACGATTTCCTCGATTCTTTATATCGCCGCGATCGCGTTGAACTGAATATTCATAGCGCCGATTAATAAAAGCGCCGTAAATTCGATTCGCCGACAATTTTTAATCCCGATTCAACGAAATCCGGGGTTGTCGTTTTTTCGCGAAAATATTAATCCGATTTAATGAAACACCGAATGCTCAATTTGCCGATTTTGTTTTTTTCCGTTTCCTCAATTAACATTTTATGCAGTTCTACGAATTGTCGTTTGACCGAACCCGCATTTTGCCGATTCTGAAAATGTCCGATTCTTCGAAAGCTCGATCTGTTATTTAGCAGAAACGTCAACGCTCAAATCCGCCATTCCTCCGTTGCCGCGGAAGACCGTGGGCAAGGAACACCGAAATCTCAAACCTTCGTGGATTTATTCCTCCATTCAGTTTGGGAGAGAAGTTAATATATACATACAACTTCTGTCCCAAACTGAACGGAGGAATGAATCCACGGAGGTTTGAGATTTCGGTGTTCCTTGCCCACGGTCTTCCGCGGCAACGGAGGGACGGCGGATCTGGGCGTTGACGTTTCTGCTAAATAACAGATCGAGCTTTCGAAGAATCGCGCCTTCGACAGATCGGAACTCTGGCAAGTAGGCTATTTGAATTCTCAGTATTTTAGCGATTCGAAGTATTGAATTTTCGGTGCTTTGATATTTCGGATTTTTAATTATTCTGAAGTATGATGAATCAGACATTTTCAGAATCGGCAAAATGCGGGTTCGCTCAAACGACGATTCGTAGAAATGCATAAAATGTTAATTGAGGAAA
This sequence comes from Platygaster robiniae, assembly GCA_028476575.1. NCBI lineage: Eukaryota > Metazoa > Arthropoda > Insecta > Hymenoptera > Platygastridae > Platygaster > Platygaster robiniae. The sequence goes on from CM052019.1 coordinate 32,234,475, forward strand.
CGGAAAAAAACAAAATCGGCGAATTGAGCATTCGGTGTTTCATTAAATCGGATTAATATTTTCCCGAAAAAACGACAACCCCGGATTTCGTTGAATCGGGATTAAAAATTGTCAGCGAATTGAATTTACGGCGCTTTTATTAATCGGCGCTATGAATATTCGGTTCAACGCGATCGCGGCGATATAAAGAATCGAGGGAATCGTATTTCGGAGCGATGCGGTTTCGTATAATTTTTTTTCACGGTCTTTTGCATTTCCAGAGTTTCGTCATTCAGACATATGACAAGTCCGGTGTTTTGAAAATTCGGAATAATGAGTGCGCCTCAGTAGCTATAAACTTGTTGTAATTGATTAATTCTGTTATTCTGAAGTGTTTCGAATATGTTGTTGAGGCACTTTACTTTGGACATCGTACTCATGTAGGGTACTATCCAAAAATAAAACAACATGTAATTCATCTTTTAGCATTCCGGTTTAATTTAACATGTATGCAATTTATTCTAGCATTAATTTATACGTTGTTTCTCGTCAAAAATTCAAAATCATTCCCTCTTTTCTTTTAAAGTTATCACTGCAGTGCTGAAATCTAGTTGTCATCGGCTGCAGTTGGTCGCTGCCGCTGGTGTGGGCTCAGGCTTGCTTGTTTGCATTTCTTCTCGCTTGCCCTGCAGCTTATGTTTTTTATAGTCTTGGCAATGCATTTTTCCTCAACTAAGAATTTAACTCTATTCAGCGATGCAAAGTTTTATTTTCAAATTTAAATGAGATTTACTGTGCTACGAAGAATATGAAAAATTTCTGAAATGCACATACGTTTTATGCTACAAATACTTGATGAGCTATTAATTTTCGAAAAATACGTGTAAACTTCTTCAATCTCATATAATTGAAAACTTAATTTGACGTAGTCTTTAGCACAGAATAATAACTATTGGCAATCGCTAAACTTTCAACAAGGTTAGAATTTTCTCCAAATCTTACAACTGCGAATCATCTCACAATCAATTTATGGCATACAATGAACCGCAATAGCTCTGCTCGACAGTTGTGCATCAACTTCGAGTTTTCGATCAGATTTTTTTCTGAATTAGTGGACAAAAACTTTTTTTAAGTAGATAATTGTTTTTTTTTCGACCTAAAATATGTCCTTTATTTGAAAAATGTTAACCTCTGAACGTATAACAGATATTAGGAAAATTCTTTCTGCGTTTCGAACTTACTGTTACAAGCTAAAACACTGCGTTTTTATGGTGTCAAAATATAAATGATGATAGATGTTAGCGACTATAGTCATTGCCGCATATGGTCTATCGACTTAAACGTTCATGTCAACATTAATGATTTGATACAACTCAATCGAACTTTTTCCTTTTATCCGATCAATCATCCAAATATTGGTGTTCTCTGAATTGAAAATTTTTAAAAATAGCAAGAAAAATTGTGAATTTAATACTGAAAACTACAAACTTTATAATTTTTTTATGTTGAACACGTGCAACGAGAAAAAAAATCAGGGAAGAAGTAATATACGAATATCGAAAAAGTTCCACACTAGTGAGTTCCACAACTCGCGGGTATGATGGAAATTCCTACTTTATATGTTAAAACCTCCAATTTGGTATGGTAAAAACTTTAAGCTAGTCTGTTAAGATGTTGAAGTTCATACGGAAAAATTGCTAGAAAAACTTTTAGTTTTTACCATTCCAACTGAAAAATTTCGTCAAACTAGCGAGTTGTATTCGCCTTGCCAAACTAGAATGGGACTTTGACTGGGTCCCCGCATGGAAAAAATTTGTTCGGCAAAAGTTCGGCTATGATGCTCGGCACCTGTTTGGGCTAAGCTTGCCACAAGCTTGTAAAAGTTTGGATGTTGTTCGGCAACTGTTCGGATAGTAAGCGTTTCCCGATCATTGGCAAACAGTTCGGCAAAACTTTTTTCGATATGAGTTCGGTGAAAGTTCGGCACGCATTAATTTTTGGGAAGATTATACTCTTTGCCAAAATGTTGTTCGCCAATTGTTCGGAAAGATTTCGGCAAAAAAAAATTTTGGCGCAAATTTGTATCAAACTTGGAGCAAGCTTGTCCCGAACTCTTTTTTTGCCGAACAACTTTTTTTTTCCAAAAAAATTACAACCAATTAAGCTTGCCAAACTTTCGCCAAAGCTTGCGCTAAGCTTAGCCCCCTACCGGAGTAAATCCCATTCTGGCCCATTTTGAAACCATTCCCAGAATGAGATTTGACGTCATTCCCAGATTTTTCATTTATTTTCTGGCAGTATATACTGCTGAAAAGACAAATAAAAATCTCATCTTATAAAATTAAATGAAAAAGCTAATTTCCTTAGAAGCTATTCTGTGCAGATGAGACAAACCATTTTTTTTTCGTAATATTGAACCATTTGCTTGTCATAAATGAATTATTCGATGGATGGTAATTTTATGTCAAACAGAAGGCGACGACTGTGAAATACAATTTGCAGAAAGCGTTTTACTGCCTACCGCAGATGCCTACAGACGAGATCGGCCTGATTATGATCCACAACACGACGACCCAGACGACGTGATTCAATTTTATATTGCTCTTGATGTAAGTAATTGAAAAGTAATGTTCGATTTGAAACATTATAAGGAGATACCATTAATCAATATCTAACAATTATGGTTTTGTCGTATGCCGTCATGTCATATTGTCTTCATGTCACCACGTTTCAAATCACATATAGTTCAAAATTGATTTGGCTTCTATTTTGCAAGCAATTTTCATGCATGTATACGAAAAGTTTGTTCGTGTGTTGGCTGTTACATTGTTTACTGTTGATTGGTTACAGGTCGTTACATTCGAATGCACATGTCTCTCAAAAATTGGTTTATCCTATATTTTATAGGCAAATTCTATGCATGTAGATTCGAGAAGTTTGTTAATCTGCCACATTTTATAAGTTAATGCTTATAGATAATTATGTTTCCATGACGACTCACAATGGCTACTCGTCATGCCGACCGCCTTTTATGCTCTATAGATCCCACTCAACACCGAATGTTTTAAGACCTTAAATATCGTCATCAATGTCGTCAGTCATGTCGTCACATTCAAGTTTACATAACAAAATTTGTGAGAAGTTGATTCGTGTTCAATTTTACAAGCAATTTTGATGCATGTAATTGTTTGTTTGTGTGTCCCATTTGATTCAATACTCATGAATCATCATATTTTCATGTTGATAAATTATGACGACTCGCCATGACAACTCATTATACTAACTCCATTTTTCGCCCAAATCCTACGTAGCAAAAAATTTCCATGAATATTTTATTATATCAATTGTTCTTGTTACTAACTGCCATATTTGCAATGCAATTTTCGTGAAGCTATCTAATTCCAGGGTATCACAGGAACTTTAAATATATTCGAAACAATGCGATGAAACATATATATTATTATAATGAATTAATCTTAGTCTAGAATATTGAACGGTGGGATCTGAAATATATATATAAGTTGGATTAGTTTACACTAGAACCGGAGTTAAGACTAGATACTGAACTAGGAACGATACTAGAAAGAGAGAGAGAGAGAGAGGGGACAGGCGGGAATTAGGGAGGGGCAAACTGGAGAAAGGCGAAGATAGGTACGCGAGGCGTGTGCAGAGAAATCGGCCAAAATCGCGAACATCCGAAAAACTGGGTAGAAATGTATAACGGGGATTGTAAAGTAAAAGCTCTCGGGAAGTCTATATAAGTGTAATTCTATATTAACGTTAATGGTGAATAAACTATGAATTGTTTTTGTAACATGTGACTTTTATTTCGAGTATGAAGTGAAATACAATAACCATCCTAACAATTCAAAAAAAAGGATACCACGTGATCAATCGAATTAAAGGGACGAAAGTGCGAAAAGGTGTTCAAACTGGACACATTCGAAGAATTCGTTCAAGATAACGAGCTGCGGGAGAAATTGGCGGGAAACACTGATTCCGATACGGCGGGTTCCGATACGGTGGGTTCCGATACTTCCGATGGTGCGAGAATTTTTCGGAAACGAACATCCGGGGCAGGCCAAAACATCGCTCGAGGAAATCGAAAACGCAAGAATTTCGTGCGGGCTAACAAACTTAGTGACGTACAGTGTTACACGCTCGCGTATGCAATCATCCACACTGAAATGGCTATTGAGAAAACGTGACGATGGGAAGGATTGGGATACTTCCAAACGTGAATTCGGAGCAATGTTTACGTTGTCCCGAGATACGACAGAATATTTCTTTCTCGGTCAAGGCATACTTGCAAGGCCAAAACACGCATGGCTCTTATCCGCACTAAGGGACATTGCGCACTAAAAGTACCGTCTATACAAACCTTTGAAAGCAAGCACCTGTTTCAGCAGGCTTCGCAATCCCGAAACAAGTGACAAATCACTTGTCCGCATCCCACTCATTGTCAGTACTAAAGCTGTGAACATGTAGAATGGGCTGTTCGCGCAGCTTTCTGACACTTCCAGGAAAAACTTGGACAAGCGCGCCTCTTACGAGGTTAGCAGGACCTCTTAGCAACGTAAGCTAGATGGTAATCCATTAAACTTACGCTGACGGTGAAGACCGCGTGAAGGTGGGTCTCCAGTAAATTCCACCGAAAGCAATCAGAATTTGCCGAAATATACAAAAAGTGTGAGAGTTTACACACAAAGGTGCTACAACTCACAACTCGCGTCCCAGGGGCATACAATTAGTAATGCATCACAGAAAAGGATAGAGCTGGATCGCACATTGCCACCCGTCGTCCCGAAGAAGGTAGGGCTGCACTTCCTCTACATCTTCAGTCCCAACTTAAAGGCGATCCAGACCTTCATTACCTCAGTAAATGGGTGCAAACATAACTCCTCTATCACTAAGGTAGAGGGCATGAATGACTTAGTATCAATACAATTAACTCTCGTAATTCTTCTTCATCGGTTCCGACCTAGGCGTTAAATCATCAGAACCTCGACATATTCGAAGGATGTGAGTCCTTTGAGACCTCGCTCCTTTACCTATTCTCTGAGACCAGAGACGATAGGCAAGCGATAAATGCCAGTCAAAATACAAGATTTACGCATACTGCAGCACTTTGTATCCCACGCTCGATTTCCCTAATCGCGCCCCATGAGTGTGTGTGCGAAAAACTGGCGCCTCGGGAAGGCGGTTGCGTACTTGCTGCTGACCCTACGAACTCTGTCGGAGTCGAGCAGCAGAGACAGCAGCCTGCCAGCTCTCGAGATACGACAGACCGATACAAGGCCATGACTAACCGAGTACAACGACCAAAAGAAAGTGCCCGTGAGTTCGTCGTGGATGGTGGACGAAGTTCAAAATGCCGTAGCACGTGAATTATGGCCGGAAAGTGCGGCAGACTAATTATTCGCGCGGGAGTGTACAGGGTGCGCCATTTCTTATGTCGGTATTGTAACATTGAATAACTTAAACATTTGACAACCGATTTACTTGACTTTACTTGTTTTGGAAACGTCAATTCAGTACAATTTCAACCATGTATCGCTTCACACCAAAAGAACGCGCTGAAATAGTTACTTTGTACATTGAAAATAGTCGTTCAGTTGTGTTAACTCAACGAGCATATCGTCGAAAATATCTTGGCAAACAGGCACCATCTGACAACACTATTCGTCGTTTGGTGTCGAATTTTTGTGACCACGGGACAGTGAAAGATCGCGAACAACCCGTTCATCAACGACCAAGACGTTCAAATGAACTGATTGAAGCTGTCAGAGAGAGCGTTGCCCAAAACCCAAAAGTTTCATATCGTCACCGCGCTCAGCATCTCGGCATCAGTGGAACCACTCTACGGCGCATTTTGAAAGATGATTTGCATTTGTTTCCGTACAAAATGCAATTAACACAAAGAATATTGCCTACAGATCATCCACGTCGCTTGGAATATGGACAAACAATCGCTCGAATAGTTGATACTGAACCTGATTTTTGGAAGCGAATTTTAATGACCGACGAGGCACATTTCAAACTTTCTGGAGGCGTTAATAAGCAAAATTGCCGCATTTGGGGAACGCAGAATCCACACGAGATCCATGAAACGCCATTGCATGACCAAAAAGTTACTGTTTGGGCCGGCGTTTGCGCCAAAACCATCATTGGTCCTTATTTTTTCAAAGAGAACCAAACGATCGATGGAAACCGATATCGGTGGATGTTGGCTCACTATGTCTGCCCACAAATGCGTGAAAAAGGTCTTGAAGATTACTGGTTTCAACAAGATGGTGCGACCTGCCACACTGCGAATCAAACAATCCAGTTTCTGCAACGAAAATTCCCTGGACGTCTGATGTCAAAAAGAGGCGACATTGAATGGCCACCCAGATCTCCAGATTTGACCCCTCCAGACTTCTTTTTGTGGGGTTATTTGAAAAGTAAAGTGTACGCCAGCAAGCCGCAGACCATTGAAGAGCTTAAGGAAAATATTCGTGCCGAAATCATTGCTATACCACCCGAGATGCTCGAAAAGGTAATGGAAAACGCCGCAAAAAGGGCATATTTTGCTGTGAACAATAAGGGCGGCCACTTGATTGATGTTGTGTTCAAAAACTAGTCTAAATAAATTGTAAAGGACCAAACTAAATAAAAATACCTCATTTACAGAAATCGGTTGTTTTTTTTTCAAGTTATTCAATGTTTACATGCCGACATAAGAAATGGCGCACCCTGTATAACAACCGATGATATCATGAATGCTGCAGTATCATACGAGAGCGACGAAGAAAGTCAACTAGTGCGAATAGAACTCGCTTGGAGCATGAGAGGGCAGCACGAGTCGTGGCGAGGAGATCGATGATGGGGAGGTGGTCGTTCCACATCCGATCTACTCCGATCAACAACAGAACCAGCAGCGCTTCAAACGGTACTATTGTCCAATATTTTAATTGTCAAGCAGGTAGTCATTTTTCGTGCAATTGTGATAGACCAAAGTGAGTTTTGAAGTGTTTTGTTTGTGGAAAAGAAGGGCATCCTGCGTCGAGATGTCCTACTCAGTTGAATGAGAATATAAAGGCCGAAATTTATACCATGACAGTTGAGGATGAAGAGAAAACGCTTGACACGTTTTTTCTCGAAATAAGAATCGATCAGAAGAGGGTAACCGCGTTTGTGGATATGGGTGCGTCCGTTTGCACGATAAAATCGACTGTTGTTTTGCAGGGAGGTTGGGAAGTAGATCGTAAACATACGGTTATTGGCGAGTTCGGAAATTTTGAAATCAAGTCTCTGTGGATAATTATGGAATACATCACATTTGAGGAATTACAACCGCGTAAACTAACCTTTCGTGTAGTGCCTGACACGGCACAGAAACTTGATGTTATTTTGGGTAGGCCGTTTACCGAAGCGAAGGATTTGGGCTATACGCGAATCGGAAATCAGCTGAAGTTCGTCGAGTTTGATGATAGTCTATTTGTCAACTCGGAAAAATCAAAGAAAATCAGAGCAGAGAATGACGTGGCGTTGAGACACGGTTTGGTAAATTTTATCAATGTTAAACAGGGTGACGTGAAAAAGATGATAACGATTGTCAACAGCGGTGACAATTCCGTGCCATTCAAAAGTGGACAGAAAATCGGGGGTAATATTTTCGCGATCGAACCGGGGACCAAGGCAAATAAGTGCGATTCACATGTCTCAACAGAGGAAATTGTGGTCGATGAGGACGTGTCGGTAGATCAAAAATAGGAGCTGGTCGAGTTACTTAATGAATTTCGGGATGTTGTGGCGAAGAATGTATCGAGATAGGGGTGTACTAAGGATATCACCATGGATATCAGAACAAAAGAAAACTCCCATCCGGTTCATACAAGACCATATCGTTTGAACACAAGAGATCGACACCGATAACATAATCGATGAATATCGAAGAGAAGGAATTGTGAGTTCGTGACTGACACTGAATCTCAGTATACAAGTGCGGCATTTGTTGTGCAAAAATCGGATGGAAGCCCTCAAATGGTGCAGAGTCCGAATTTGAATGATTCACTAGTAAAATTGAATGCTGAGGAATTTTTTCGCACTTTAGATTTAATGTGCAGATACTTGCAAACGCCTTAAAATCCCGAAGCTCGAGAAAAGACAGCGTTCATAACTGCAACACTGACTGGGGAATTTACGCGGGCGATGTTTGGGTTAGCCAATGTACCACGGTATTTCACGAAGTTTATGTCAAAAATTTTCGAAGAAGCTCGGAAGAAAGGCATAGCATTTACATTTTTCGATGACATCTGTGTTTTCGCGAGGAATTATACGGAATCGATAGGGAATATACGCGAAATTTTATAATTAATACGGCAAGCATCGCTGACGGTGAAATTGTCGAAATGTAAATTCAGGGTGCACCAAGTAGAATATCTCGGTTTTGTTTTGGGAAAGGGGCAATCAGAGCCGAGACCGCGCAAGATAAAGGCCATCTACGACTTTGAGAGGCCGGTTTCAAAGCATGAAATGCGTTGTTTTATCAGTTTGGCCAGTTTTTTTTGTCGCTTTATTCCAAATTTTGCGAATCTAGCAGGTCCAATGACGGATTTATTTCGGGAAAAGGAGTATTTTAAATGGGGTGAAAAGGAGCAGAGATCGTTCGGGGAAATCAAATCACGATTGGTGGCCAAGTTGGTGTTAAAGGTTTACAACTCGACAGCTTTTCGAACTGAATTACACACAGATGCATCAGGGGTTGGGCTAGGAGCTATGCTATTGCAGGCTAACCGAGAGGATGAGCCTTTGAGATTGGTATATGCCATAAGTCGTAAAACAACCAAGTGCGAATCATAGTACCATTTAAGTCGGTTAGAGCCTTAGACCATATAGTACATGGACCGCGCGTTCAAACTCGAAAAGTGAAGCAGATGTCTGGGTAAGTTACTATACTTGCTATGAATGCTATGTCCAAAATTCAATATGGCCGCTGTGTGTTTACGTCAACAAATATTGACGTCTCGTTTGTGGACTTCGATTTTATGCAACGAAAAGTTTTACTTAAAGTAAATAAATGTTTTTTTTTTTTAATGTTGATCGAAAGGGTAGTGCGAAAAATGTCAAAAATAGTCGCTCCGTATCTGTTTGGACATAGCCAACTTATCCAGATGTCTGCCTCACTTTTCTCAGCACGCGAGAAAGGCAACGCGCGGTCCATGTGCTTAATGGTCTAAGGTAAGAGCTCTTGGCAATAGCATGGTCCCTTGAAAGATTATAAAAAAATTTCGATTCATTTTTTGATTTTAACGGATTCTCATTGTTTCGTTTGTTTGAATACGTGGAAAACTCGAAATTCTCAGATTGCTCGATGGGTTAGTTAAATCGCGGAATTGGATTTTGACATAAGACATAGAAGCGGGGACAGAATGCAACACGTGGACGCACTGTCCAGAGACCCGGTTGAAAAAGCCCATGGGGGGGGGGGGGGGGGGGTCGCGATGCGTGGCAAATGTCGATTACTATTGAGGAATTTTGATAGGCATATGGCTGCCGCACAAGTCAGACGTGCCTTAGTGTCACTCTCGGTTATACTCGCTATTCGCTACGAACACTATTCTGCAAATTGTGAAAAGTGGTTAATTCATTTTAAAAATCGTCTCGGTTTAGTTTCGAAAAGGAAAGCGTGAATTCCTTGGCATATCAAGTAGAAAATCACTTTCGGGAATGGACGCTAGAATCATAACCTGAAAACGTTGTTGTTTTACGCGTGTCGCGAGAGTTGTTCAATTCGATTGAAAAACGGTCTCGGTTTCTACTTGGAAGTGAAAAAGTCTTTTCCTAACAAGATAAGTGAGCATTCGCGATCGGAAATAAACACTTGACTTTTGACCTCGGACATTATTGACATTACCCGCGTCCTATCTTTTCCGAATTGTGGGTTCTTATCACAATACCAGCACCATGTCAACATCTACGAAATTAGTGACGAACTTAATTTCATCCAAATGTGGAGCGTGTTTGAAAGTGCCAGACCCAAACTCAAAGATAACAACATGCTCTCGATGTGCGACCCCCTACCACTCTGGTTGTGCCGGGAGACAAACTATTGCCCCAAATGGAGGTTTTGCCACGTGCTGCACCTCTTCTATCACATCCAACTCCACGCCGACTCCGACTTCGCACACTGATAAAGCTGTCACTTGTGATGTACTGGATGCAGCACTTAACAACCTATTCGATAGGATGAAGGCCGAGCTCCCGACAATGATAGCTGATTCCCTGAATGTCCTTCAACTGCGAGTCGATGATTACGAAGCCAGGATTACTGCCATTGAAAATTCTAGCTCGTCTACTGCAGATATTATTGACATGGAGGAATTTCATCGCGAGACAGTAGATCGTTCACGACGGGCCAAGAATGCTATTATTTTTAATTTCAAGGAACATGGAAACCTTGCCGCTGACTTATCAGCTGTAAATAAGGCTCTCGCTTTAATACCAACACCAGTGGCTGCATGCTCAGCTGTAGGCCTCGGCAAAGAATGCCCGAATACATGCCGACCCTTGAAATTGATTTTTGAAACAGACAATGATCCCCGCATTTTGTTTCGAAACACTTCATTTCTTAAATCTCAGAATTTGAAAGTGAAATCTGATCAGACCCCGAATCAAAGAAAATACCTAAAAGCACTTCATGCTTTCAACTCGATGACCGCATTAAAAAGGGCGGAAAGAATCTCATGATAAGGTATATTTCGGGGACCCCAACAATTACCGATAAGGGAAACTCCGCAGCACGGGCTATGCGAATCAACTCGGCAACCGAAAACTTGCTTTCTACATCCAAAATGTCCGTGGCTTAAGAACTAAACTGCAAGGATTGAGAAATACCTTGGCAACTCTTCTTTATCAGCCTGACATTTCAATACTTACTGAGACGTGGTTACATGCTGGGATCTTCAACCCTGAACTTGGCCTTGGCAACTACAACATATATCGCTGCGACAGGTCCCCTACGACGAGTACTCATGAACGAGGAGGTGGATTACTCATTGCAGTTCTTCAGAGTATTGGTTCCTCCATAATCAACGTCCCTGATTCACCAATTGAACAAATCTTCGTTGAAATCCAATTGACTTCCACCTCCGCCATAGTAGGTGGGGTATACCTGCCCCCCTCCAGCCCATCCTCCAACTACGAGTTCTACGGTGATACTCTGATCAATCTACAGGCTCGTTTCCGGAACCATCAAGTCTTCGTGACAGGCGACTTCAATCTTCCACGCACCAGCTGGGTTCAAGAAGACTTTGGATCCACATGCATCATTGAACCCCAGGCCACTTCCTTGGTAAGCGATTCAGCTAAGGTATTAGCATCAGTTACTAGTCAACTGAACTTGTTTCAATTAAATGCAATTAGGAACATTAATGATCAGTTTTTGGATCTTTTTTTCGCTCACTCGTTAGATTTTAGTATACTCCGTGTGATGGAGCCGATTGTTCCAATGAATCGGCACCATCCTGCTTCAATTTTTTCTTTTCGTATTGCCAATCACCTGAACAGTAATACTACGGGGGTAGAGCGATATAATTTCTATCGTGGGGATTATGCTTCTATTGGTTACGAGCTGAACAGGGTTGATGGGACTCCTTGTTTTTGAATAAGGGCATCGATCAGGCTGTTGCCTCTTTTATGACATTTTGGATGTGGTTATTGAGGTCTTTATTCCTAAGAGAAGAGTTGGGGGGTCTGGACCTAGTCCCTGGTCTGATTGTGAGTTGAGGGGATTGGTTATACGGAAGAAAAAGGCCCATCTTAATTACAAGCGGGAAAGGACTCGATCGAATTATGATGCTTTTTCTAGACTACGTTCACAGTGTAAGATCAAGGCTAACCAATTATAAAAAGAGTACATGTTGAAAGTTGAGAACTCTATTCGGTCGAACACTAAGTATTTTTGGAGTTATATAATATCATTCAGGTTACACGATTATTTACCGAATGTGGTCTCTCTTGACGCTGCCACAGCATCGGACTGTGCGGAAAAAGCTGAGTTGTTCTCGCGGCACTTCGCATCTGTTTTTGTTCCGTCGGCGCCCACGGTTCCATCATCTACTCAGATCGACCTGGATCTGGTCGGTCTTAATACCATACACCTTTCTTTGTCGGAGATGTTCTCAGCTCTTTCCAATCTTAGGTCTGATGCTGGACCAGACCCTAATGGGATACCCAATTTATTTCTGCAGAACTGTTTGTTCTCAACTGCGCGCCCTCTTTGGCTTTTATATAATAAGTCCCTGAAATCAGGGACGATGCCGTCGTTGTGGAAGACGGCGAGAGCGACACCGATATATAAGGGGGGTGATAAGTCGAATGTGGCGAACTATAGACCGATTTCTGTTCTAAACGCGATTCCGAAACTTTATGAGAATTTATTGTGCAGTAGCCTGACTAGGGCTTTCTTACAAGTTATAGTTCCCGAGTGAAATGGTTTTTCCAAGGGCAGGTCTACAGTGACTAACTTGGCTTTATTTAATCACTATCTTTTCAATGCGATTGACCTTAGATTACAGGTCGATGTGATTTACACAGATTTCTCAAAGGCGTCGATCACTCAATTCTTATTAGTAAACTGCGGTGCTATGGACTGGGTGAACCAGTGATCCGTTGGCTTGAGAGTTACTTATCCGGTTGTACTTTCATTGTTGGAATTGATGATACTGAATCTACTTCGACTTATGGAACCTCGGGAGTACCGCAGGGTTCTTACTTGGGACCTTTACTGTTTAATTTGTTTATCAACAATTTGCCAGAGAAATTAAAATATGCTGAATTATTCCTTTTTGACGATGATGCTAAGCTTTTTTTGAATATTGTATCTACTGACGACGCGCTCAGACTTCAAAGTGACCTGGATAGCGTTGTGAATTGGTCGAAAGTTAATAGACTGGATCTGGATATATCGAAATTTAAGGTTGTTAGATTTTCTAGGGGTAACAGGCTTATATCTTTCCCGTGCTCGATTGGCTCGGTGATGATCGCAGCTTAACCAACTGTGAGTGACCTTGGCGTTATATTTACATGATCGTTGTCATTCTCTTCGCATGTGTTTGATATTTCCTTGAGGGCATCGCGTATGCTGGGTTTTGTCGATAGGGTGTGCGGTGCATTTAGGAATTCCAGTACCTACAGGGTGCTCTATTTGACATTGTTGAGGCTGATATTAGAGTATTCCTCACCAATATGGTCACCGTATACTCACTATGACGCACACACTCTTGAGAAGGTCCAGCATAGGTTCTTATGTCGTTTGGCCGCTATGTCGGGTGACCCTATACCCAGGCACTCTTACGATTACGGGCCAGTGAAGATCCGGTATGGCATTGCGTCACTGACTGCTCGCCGCGTGGAGGATGATCTTATGTTCTTATATAGGATTTCGAATAACTATATTAAATCAGCTGGGCTTCTTAGTTCGATCAGCTTCCACGTTCCGAGTGGTCTGCAGAGACGGAATGCTCGAAATAATTTGTTTCATGTGAGATTTCGGAAGACCAACTACGCTGGGAATAGCACAATTGACCGGATTTGTAAGCAGGGGAATGTTGTTTGCGATAAAGAGGACTTTTTTGATACTTCTCTAGCGCATTTCAAAGGGACCCTGAGGGCATTGTTACACAATTAACGGATCTACGATACTCATGATTTCTCTTTTTTCTTTTCTTTTGTTCGTTCCATTCATAATATTGTTATTCGATTGATCATTATAAAAGGCCACGGTATGCATATCTGCTTGATTATAAGAAATAATGATGTATACACATCATTATATATATATATATGTATGTAAGGGGCATACGCCCGTGCAATGTTTGAAATAAATGAATAAATACAAGATTTCGATTTTCCAACATTCGGATTCTGAAATTCGCAAAATCATTAATATCCTGAAACGGAAAGAATCGAAGCGAAAAAAAAAAGAATAGGGCAAGGTTCAGAATTTTGTGTTACGGGACTGTTGAGTTTTTCAAGGCGAAAAGGAAGACTGCATAATGGTGGAGAAGTATTCAGAACGGAAAACGATAAGAAAGCGTTAGTCATTGATATCATGACATTATGAGTCATTTTGGAGTGGGTAAAACTGTGGAACGAATTCGAAAATATTTTTTTTTTCCCAAGACTTCGGAATTACGTGGAAGCTCATATACGAGGTTGTCTTGCGTGTATAAAGTCGAAAAAAAAGACTGGACGTGGGGAGGGGGAGTTACATCCCATACCCCCAGGGCATCGGCCATTTGATATTGTCCATATACGAGGCTTGACAATTAAGTATCCGGAATTATTTCATGCGCGGCGTTTGGCTACACTGATCGGCACGAAACTTTCAGATATCATAGAGAACAGTGTCAACAACAACTATGTCAAGTTTCAGCTCGATCCGTTCACTCATACGTGTGTAGTGAACATTTGCGTGCGGTGCCTATAGCGGTAGTGTTACATGATGTCGAGCGCCGATTATTACGAGCAGAGAGTTGCGTTGAAGTTTTTCGTTAAATGGGGCAAAACGCGCCAGGAAACGTTGTCGGCGTTAAAGACAGTGTATGGCGATAATCTCATGCCCAAATCTTCCTTCTACGAGTGGTTCAAGCTATTCACGGAGGGCAGGGAAGAGTGCAACGACGCGCCACGCGCCGGCCGACCAGTCGATACCCGTACCGATACTTCTCGGCAAAAAATGGAACTAGCTTTGAGAGATGACCGCTGCTATTCGATAAGAGAAATCGCGCTCATCACCAATATCAACAGAGAGACCGTTCGCAAAATTATTACGGAAGATTTGAACATGAGAAAAGTCTGCGCGAAATTGGTCCCGAAAAATTTGACCGCCGAACAGAAGGCAACTCGCCTTCGCATTTGCACGGATTGGCTGAAAAATTGGGATGTGTTTGATCGCGTTATTACTGGTGACGAGAGCTGGATTTTTGCCTACGATCCGGAGACAAACAGGCAGAGTCGTGAGTGGAAGAAACCAGAAGAGCCTCGGACCAAGAAAGCGCGGATGTCGAAATCTCAAATGAAAGCCATGATTATCACTTTCTTCGACTGTCGTGGTATAATTCTGAGACACTGGACGCCGAAGGGTCAAACCATCACTGCTGCATACTATATCACTGTCCTGAAGGAGTTGCGGCGAGCAATCGCGAGGAAACGACCGGAGTTGTGGGCCAAGAACAACTGGTTGCTCCATTAGGACAATGCGCCGGCACATTCCGCGTACGTAACTCGGGAATTTTTGGCCAAGACGTCAACCCCCGTGCTGGAGCATTGCCCCTATTCCCCGGATTTGGCACCGAACGACTTTTTCCTGTACCCCAAGACGAAAGAAGTCCTCAAGGGAGCCCATTTTGAGTCCGAGGAAGTCATGAAAGCGGCATGTGAAGGAGTGCTGAACAGCCTTCAAGAAAAAGACTTCCACCGGTGCTTCGAGGGATGGAAATCGAGGGTTGAAAAGTGCATTCGTGCTGGAGGGGATTATATTGAAGGGTGCCATGTGTAACTTGTACCACTATGCAAATATACGCTCTACAAAAAATAATTCCGGATACTTAATTGTCAAGCCTCGTAGATCATTTGGAGTAATTCCCAACCTCTGCCCAGAGGAATAAGTACGTCCTTGGCATAATCGATAATTTGACGAAGCTTGCTCGGCTTTTTCCTGTTCGGGAGACTACTGCGACAGCAATAATCAGACCATGCGAAAAATTTGTGGTGGAATTCGGAGCACCTAATAGAATTGTCGGACCGCGGGACTTGTTTTATATCCAAGAAGTTCGAAGATTTTTGTAACAAGCATGGAATTTTACATAATCTCAATTGAAGCCGCCACCCCATGGCGAATGGTTTAATTGAGCGCATGAATCAGACGGTCTTGCCAATTATGACAATCGCGACCGGTTACAGATCAGGGGAAGATTGCGATAAATGTGTGTCGAAAGTTTCGCGAGATTTAAATACCTAGGTGTGCGCTAACACGGGGAAAACACCATACGAGACTTTGTTAGGTTATAATCCACGTTTCTCTGAAGGCTCGCGGCGCGATATTTCGGGTAATTGTGAATCGTACGTGCATCCGGAACAAATTCAGGATGAAATTTGCGAAAACATCAGCCAAAATCAATGTCAGTACAAAAATCGTTATCATCGAAACCGTAGAACAAATATCCGATTTCAAATTGGTAATATTGTGTTCATGAAGAAAAACACGATCGTGACAGGAGACTCAACGAAACAACAATCGAAATTCACCGAACCTCTAGTGATAGCGAGTGAAGGATTGAATGATGTTTATAAGGTGGGAAAATTGAATGAAGCGCATGATCGAGCGTTCGTAACCACGGCTCATGTGAGCCAGTTAAAATTGTGGCGTGTGGGAGAAAATTCTGAAATATCTGACAGTGAGAGTGACCGTGAAGGTGAAGAACCGTCGAGAATTTTCAAACTTATAAAAATAATTAATTTGAATGTTTTTTAACAATTTTCAAAAAGGTATTCTGAAGGGTATATCTGTTTCTGGTGAATTGTAATTAATGATAACATACGTTTCAACTTAACGGTGAAATTTCTTTATTCCAATCATATGTGAAATGCCAATGGTCTGGTGGGCGTACTGGAAATTCAGGCGCATCCTCAGGAAACATTACAAACGTAAGAAACATCGTCAATACACGTCAACATATCTTGCCCAAGCATATCATCGGGTGTGCAACATTTTAACCTGATATTATCACATTCACAAGAAGATGCATGATCAACGGTGATGCCGAAGCCCCAGCCCTTTAATATGGACGCGTCCGTGAACCATGCCTAATCAATGCATGGTCTCACAAAGCGGCTAGGGGCCAGAGTAATGATCCTAGCTGGCACCGTAAAACTCATCGGGGAGCGTCCCGGATATCGTGTCATTTTGACCTTTGTCCATGAGGATAGACCTCACGCTCCTGCGCCTATCCGGTGGAGAAGAGGGGAGGCCACTCGATCGCTTTTGGCGTCCCTGGATTCGGATAGGACACTCTCATAATGTGAGGGCCCGCTGTGCGGTGGTGATATACCCAATGGGCCAGGCGCGCCCCACACAGCAATGCTCCGGCAATGGGTTCCGGGCATTGAGTTCTAATAGATCAACGGTGATGCCATTGCTTGCAAAATGTAATTTCCTTACGTTACACAATCGATGGTAGAATAATACAATTTTTTCCGTGTCATCTTCATCATACGTCACAATATTTGACAGCACGCCGTACATTTTATTTTGAAAAATGATAATCAAGTCGCGCCTTTTCTTATTTCGCAAATAGTCAGCAGTTGTGAAACGATTTTGCCCGATCCAAATTTTTTTGAATCGAAGGCAAATAATTATCTCTATCTCATTTGCGACATCGAACCATCTTTTTTCCTCCTCATTTAGAAAATCCTGGATACCCCTGCCTGTTAATGTGGGTTCACCATTTGCAGAAAAATTGATTTTGTTCTTATTGTTGATATGAATACAAAATTGTTTGATCTCATCTGACATTAGAAATGTCATGCACGAAATTTAAAAAGACTCATGAAAACAATACCAACGTGAAAAAATCATATTTTTCTCAGTAACCGGAAAAAAAGAAGACCGTCAGAAATCCAATAGACTTTTTGAAGAAATCAGCAACATCCTCGATGTTGCTGAAATGAACTCAAAGTCTACGGCAAATGGCGTCAGAGAAAAAAACTATCATTTCGGCGGAGGTATATACGTAGTTCCAATGATAAGATACGGCTCGAAGAGTGCCTCGCTGAAAGTGACCCCAAAATATTTGTGTATAGCGGATGCGACATTTTGTGGGGAGGCGAAAAATTAGCTGAAATGATAGCTAGGGCAACCACGGCCTCAGAAAAACAACCACTCGCACCAGAAAAGCGTGTTGCTCTAAGAAACAGGTTTCCAGATTTTTTATCCTCTGCAGGCTGTTCTAACAAGACGTTCCAAAATCAAAAAGACAAATTCAACGAATATTCATCAGGAGTGATCGTCAATGCTTCAAAGCAAATGACAAGTCGTTTTATTTCGTTAAATTCGAAATTACACTTCTTGACCGCCGAAATTTCAGAAATTTCACCGAGAGGGCAGTATACTCATTTTTCTCCCTCACTCAGAAGTCAGTTTTGTTAATCGAATTTTTCATAAACGAAAAATGTTTCCAAACGTGATTGTTCTATGCTACATTTTATTCCTATCGCAAGGAGACACTGAGTGGACTCAAAAATGTTAACGCAGCCTAATTTCGTCACTAGAATGTCAGTGCCAATTGCCATAAATTGACACATAAGATTCTACCTTGATCGATCCAACAAATGTAAATTGGCCTGATACTCTAAATTAACGAGTTTTTTATTGGCATGTGTTATCCTTAAGATTCCACGGGATCAAATCTGGTTCGACCATAAAAGACACACTTTTGAGGGTGAACATGCCTTTTACAAAACCCCGTTGAGAACGTTTCAACAGAGCAAAAAACATGTCAAGAAAACATAAAGGGGTTCAAAAGTTACTAAAAAATGAGCATCTCAAGTGTTTATACGTTCATTGCTCAAACCACTCCGCTGATCTGTCCCTGCAAGAAGTGGCGAAAACTGTTCCAGAAATATGTGACATTCTCCGCCTCGTAAGAAAATCTTCGAATATAATTCTTGAATCAGCTAAAAGAAGAAACATTTACGCTGACATTCTTCTCCCACCTTGCTCTTGACGATATGACAGCATCACTTTAAAAATTGAACCCTATCTCTCTTTGTCCTACGCGATGGTGGGTTAGAACAAACTCATTGGTCCGATAAAACCAGCAGTTTTCTAGGATTGTAAAAACATGGAAATCAATCGTTGATGAACCAGGAGCCATAACAACAGACAAAAATCCCCAGTTCGAGGGTATTTGGACAGACTAAGCAAGTTCAACGCCATGTTTTTCCTACATTTGAGCATTGCATTTGATGATGAAAATTGTCGAGATTGATAAAATTCAATAATGTAGAATAATGAGAATGATGATCGGAGGAGCAATAAAAATTTACGTTAAACGTTGCAAATATGAACTTACTGACCATGGAAAACTAACGATGTGGAAATAGAAAATTTTCACCGAAATATTTCCAATATTTTTAAGGCAGTTTATTCAGGATTTTCGAGCATTTAACTTTTTCTGTTGGAATCAGTACACTGAGCGAAGAGCGCACTACTTATTGCGGCGTTCACCCCACTGACTGAGGGGTCAATGAAAATTTCTGTTTCCACTGCACAGAGTAGTGTGTTCGCCCGTCTAATCGCGGAGCTCACCCCAACAATTGGGGTGCTTGTACCAATAAGTCGCTCCTGAACTATCGTGGCGCGGACGCGATGTATTTGGGCCAACACCTGAGCACCGCACTGAGTGGAGTGCCGACCTCAATGTTCGCGGACAAGGATACTGGAAGAAGGGTGCCCGACTCGCCGCGAAATCTGCTCGAAAAACGGCCCGTATATCGTCAGCTATGTGGAAGGAGTTTCTTCCATTCAACTAACGAGCGTAATGAAGAGGAGATTATACAGCTAAAGAGGGAGGAATTTGCCACTTATCTAGCGGAGCTAGTCCAACGGGACCCAGGGGACTCCCTCACCCTTAGGTCAGAGGCAAATAGGAATTGCCTTTCCCCCACGATTCGAATACTTTGAATATTTCGAATGTTCGACTATGCGCAACCGATTTCAATGAATAACCGGTTATGAAAGTGACAACACGAAAGACGACACCCAAGGAGTTACAAATATTATTTACCAACGTGTGTCGTCAAGACGAGTCGTCATGATGACTCGATCATATATCGTCATTTATGACTATTATCAGTTAAAAGGAATAAAATTTCTACCTCCATACTCAATTATATCATCTAGAGTAGAATAATTCGAGCATATTTACATTAATTAATACCAATTCTTGAAGTGACGACTTGTCCGATGATACGAATGACGATATCGTCATGGTTTGAAGAGAATATATCGCAGAGCATTGGATTTTTTTCGGTAAAATTTAAAAGAATTTTAGCCAAATCATAGGACTTTTTAAAAAAAACTTGTGGAATTGAGAAAAATTTCTGCAAGATAAAGAAAATAAATACATATACTGATAAAAAAGAAGGAAAGGGATAAAATTTTCTGTTTTCACGAACCTACTTACGTAAGAATTACAAAAACTCACGAAAAAAAATGATATCTCCATCGTTCGCCTACCCAAAGGAAAAAAAATCGAACTTTCATCGCCCCCGATGAGTTAAGACTCTATTGCTACACCCATGTCTAATCTCTCTATATTATAAAAAACTTGACACCCCCGCTGCGCCTGCCGCCGTGTCAGTCAACTCGAATTAACTCGAATGAACTCAAGTGAACTCGAATAAATTGACCCCCCGCTGCCGTGTCAGTCGATCCTCCTCTCTTACTTCCCCTCCTTCTCCTCCCATCCCTCCCTTCCTCCTCCGCTACTTTCCCCTTCTCTCCCTCCTACCCATCACATCCATCTTCTTCTCCCATCCCCCTTTTCTTCTGCCCTCCCCTTCCCCGAGCCTGCCACTTGCCATAGTAACCGTTGCTACTGCCGCACCCGCCGTTGATAATGTTGCTCCCGCTGTTTCTTTAAATTCTACTCATTCCCCTCCTTTTTTATCTTTCTCCTTCCCTCTTCCCTTCTTTCTCTCTAACATCCTTCCCCTTCTCTCCCCTCCTTTGTTTTCCCCTCCCCTCTAAGATCCATCCATTTTGCCATGGAAACCGTTCCTCGGTTTCCATGGCAAAATAAAAAGGGGAATAATGGCCCGGGAAGGAGGGTAGGTGGATCGACTGACACGATTTGGCTAATACTTGCCAAAAATTTAGCCTATGTTATATTTGATTACTAATTTATATCTATTTATTAAACCCATAAATATACAATAAATGTTGTTACTTCATTAAAAAAATTTTTGTTGAATAAAAACAACCTAAAACTAATACTAAATGGGGGTTGGCGCGCGAAGCGCGCAGGGGGATAACGCCCCCCCCCCCTATAAAATACGAAATTTTTCGTTAATGGTTGAAAATTCTTTTACTGATTTCAGTGCGAAACTTCGGACATTTTGCGTGAATTCGTGGGTTTAGACGATGCAGTGCCGTTATTAACAGCAATTGACATTCCCCAAGGAGTGTACGCGGTAATGGAGGACGGTGCCGAAATCACGGTCGATTCTGTGCAGCAATTTGTAGAGGGCTTCCGAAACCATAAATTAACCATGAATCATATTACCTCTGTACAAAGAAAGACAAAAAGTGAGCAACTTAAGTCCACTTGAATTATCAATAAATTTGCAATGTTATTGGACGTCTACGTTTTCATTGTGGAAAAGTTCTTGAGTTGAAAAACTGAATTCCATTGAATAATTGTTTCGACATTAGACTGTATAAATAACTTACAGACTTCGTTATAAACGTAAGAGGTGCAAGAAAATTTTTTTTGAATTTCATAACATATTTAAAATAAAAAAGTACAAAATCAGAAAAAAAACCCAGGTTATTGGAGTGGGGCCGGGGGTGACACTCTTATCTCTTATGGTACATAGTAGTTCCTGGCTTCTTAGAGTAGGTGGGATAGTACGTTTGCCGTGTAATCCTTCCCTATCTCACTTTATGTTAACAAAACATTGTCACCTGTCACGTTACCCGCAGTGTGTAACGTTTTGTTTTTTACTTAACATTTGTTTTTATAATTTATACATACATTATAAATTATAAAAATATACATACATGATACATTTGTTTTTATAATTTTTCGAATTAAATGTCGTTGTCAAATGTGAGTCGGAAATTCAAACGTTGCGTTGTTTCATCCTGCGTTATTTGATGTTTCTAATTTCAATCAATTCAAATTTTCCCGCAAAAACTGCATGGCAAACACTGGCGCCATTCCGACTATTTTAAATGGCAGGCGGAACAACAACAGCACCCATAAACATTAAAATACATGTGATCCCACATTTCATGTGGGATCTTTTTTTACCGAAACTTATTTCCCCTACTCCAAAAATTTTAGGATTTTTTCCGTAATTTTCTCGCATCTCTAATGTGCGTTGATGATACTGTAACTAAAGTTGTGGATAAATGAAAGTATTGTACTGACGTTGCAGTAGTGGTATAAAGAAACATGTACAGTATTGCAGTAAAATACAAATCGTACAAACGTGATATTAAAAATTCATGTATATACTAGCTTAATATTTTTCTTAAAAAAATGTACCTTTCTGGAAACTTTTTGATTAGAAATTCAGGGAACCTTCCATGTGGACTTCTTACAAATATATGTCTCATGTCAGAGATCAAAAACATCTCTGTAGGTACTACAACCTTTAAAAATTGAAAGGCATCTAAAGAGTTTGTCAGATCGATCAAAAACTTGCAAGAAATAAATAATAATAATAAGTAATGAATAAATAAGAAACTGTGGAAACATTCGCTATGATTTTTATAAATCAAAAATACTTTACAATAGGGAGACAGTCGATCCCCATTTTGATCAATTTCATAAGATCGAAGCAGTGTAATTAAAATTAATAATTTGACATTTAAGGAAAAAAAGAATTTATTAAAAAATCTGCATGCACTTATAAAAGGAGAAAATGTTTACAGGTCTAAGAAAAATATGGTTTTTTGGCTGCTTCAAAGAATTTTATAAATTTTTCATTTCAAATCTAGAGAAAAATACTCAGGTAACTGCATACCATCTACAACATTATGTCCAGGTTTAAAAAAGTACGGCATTTATTCATGAATTTGCATACAAATGGATTTGATTAGAATGTAAGACAATGTACAATATCAAGTTGGCATTCAAACGCTCTTTCGTCAAAGCTGCCACATGGTTATCAGCATTTTTTGACTAAATGTAAATTACAATGTGGTCCTGATCAATAAATAGTCCTACCATCACTTACAATACTTTGAATATACACATACACAAGTCAAAGACAATGATTTTTCCGTTTTTAACTAAAAACTGAATTATTCGAGAACAGAGCTAATGTCATGTATATAGCATACAGTATTCTTGCCTCAGAACAACCATTTTTTTTTGTTTTGAGAAACTGTTCATCTCGTTACAAATATACTTTCCAAACAATTAAGCCAATATGAAATGGTCTAAGGATTTTGAGATATGTACAATGAACTTCTCGAAATTACTTCCTTAATCAGATTCATATGAAGCCTCCTAACTAAAGAGATTCGACAGTACCTCGATGAATTTTGTTTTATCTAGAGTGTTGAGCTTCGCAACTGAAAAGATTCAAAAATATTTTTCGATTTATTTTCTTTTTTCTGAATCAGGATCTACCAATATTCAGATAAAACATTGTGTACTCACTTGAACTATCGCAATAATCCATGTCAATGAAAATGCGTAATCTATCCTGGACTTCTTGGTATGCCATGCCAAAGCAACTGTAACATTTACAAGCGATCATCTATTAGCTTTCCATAAGGTAAAAAGAGGATAAGGAACAAGAGGAACAAAGAAAAAAAGAGTAGCACGTCTTTTTTAATTGCCAATAAAATTGTGGAAATATAGGAACAATGATGTACAAAATATGAAATGAAAAAGACAAAAATGAACTCTTTCTTTTCATTTCATACTTTGAAGTGACACCAGAGAAGGGGGAGGGGGGGGGGTTGCAGGTTTGTGACACTTTGTGACAGAGAGGGTAAGTGGGTGAAAAACGCTTAAGAACTGTGACATCATTTATGGAAGCTTCCAAAGCTGGAATCACAATAGAGAAAAGTTCAACTTTTACAATTTGAGGATTGAAAACTTAAACGCAGAATGTCTAAAATTTTGAAAAACATCAAATTTTTGTTTATGAAACTAAAAGTTTGAATTCAAGAAATTAATTATTACATGACGAAATCGTGACTTAGGCTTTTCGACAAAAAAAGACACGGAACTACTATTGACTAATTTAAAATCAATTATTTCGTTGATTTAAAAGGCCGTTAATATTTTATGACGTTGCTTGAAATCGAATCAACTACAAAATAAGAAAAATAAAAACAAAATAAAATACGAAAAAGAGGGGCAAGATATTTTCTAATGAAAAAGAAAACCGTGCGATAAATTAAATAAATGGAAAAGTTATTTCGAAATCGGAAAACTTTTTGTTTTTCGATATTTTGCTATTGTCAGTATTTCGTAGTTGATAACGAAATTGCACTACATCTTATACAATACAGAGAAATTTTTTTTTATTGTTACTTATCAGCAGGAAAACTAAAAATATGTAAACAAAATTTTTTAATAATTATTTCAGCTGTAAACGTCGATAAATAAATAAAATATTTATTATACATATTTCGTCAATATTCCAATTTTTGTAAAATATTTTTGACTCTTTTGCCCTCGAATATCAATGGATCTCGCAATTTGACAGACGAAAAGTAACAAATACATACAATTCTGTTTAATTTTCACAAAATTAAAATCCCGACAAACACCAAATACCAAGAAATTAAAGAGAAATCTTTAAATTTTGCCGAAAGTTTTGTGGCTGAATATCCTAAACAGGAGATCCTTGACCATCGACGAAGATCATCTAATTTCAAAAATCTTTTTCAATATGTAATATTATTTTATGAATAATAAAAAGATGGAAGTGTACTAAGTCTTTATGGCATTTTAAAAATAGAAAATATCAATATGAATAAATAACATTTTTTCGTAAATATTAAATAAATATTTTGCTTTTTCCGTAATTATTTGTGTTTGCCTTGCTTATTAGTGTTTTAAATTCGTGAATTCCCGTCGAACACTTTTGTTTCGAATGTAATGCAAGGTGAGAGTGTTTAAAAAATAAAGGGAAAAATTAATAATGAATAATTGAAACGAAGGAAAAGTTTTCAAATTTATGAAAAATAAAATTTTAATTTCGAAGAGGTTTGTGACCTCGATATTATTAGTAAAAATTTCTAAATGTTTTTTTTTTTGTCATAGTTTTATGATATGTTTTGGATGTGAAATTTTACTACTATATGGGCAGGTTATTCGAAAAATCAAATTTTCGCTCGAGTAATCCAAAAATTAATAAAACAAATTTTTCGTCAAAGATGTTTCAACTATTTACTGTATAAAATCCGTTTGATTAATATCACAAAGTAAAATTACATATAAAAAAGTTAAATTCGTGTTTTAATAACTCATTATTATGTGAATTATTTGGATAAATTGACAAATAGAATAATAATAAGTCGATCATGGTCGCAAAAATGGGACAGCAGAGAAAAATATGCTAAGAAAGGAAAAGGGAAGGTAGAGTAGCGGACATCAAAAGCCTGGCGTGGCATGAGTGATCGCAAAAATAATAATAATAAAACAAAAAACATACACATAAATTACGCAGCCTAACTTTTTCAAACAATACATGGTTGGTGTAAATAATGTAGGTATTATTAAATTAAGGCGCACGTAGCACACGCCTTTTTTAATACAAAAAAAAATTAAATTAAAAAAAATAATTTTTAAACGCTGAACATAATCGTTGATTGCTCAACTATAAAAAAGTAATAAACTAAATTTTCTTGGTGTATCGGAGAATTTCAATAGTCGAAAAAATCTCGACTATAATGACTGAAGATATTTTAATGAATATTGTTAAATATTATTTTCAATGAATACATTTGTGTTTCGCTTGTAACTTTTTTTTCTGTCTGTAGGACCATGCCTGAGCAACAAGTGTCATCCGCTTACGGAAGAAACGGTCAAATTTTGATTGTTAACTTTTTGACAATTGCCAAGGCTGTTTACTGTAGCAAAATGTGCCAATATTTAAGCTATTCGGTTTTTCTGTTTCAAGACAACATCCAATCACACACAAAAGCTACAAAATTCAAGAAATCAAGTGAATAACCTTTAGCATCCTCCATATGTCCCTGACCCAGGTTCGCCACAATTTAAACGAAAATCCCAAGATAATCGACGCAAGACCAAATATCAATATTCGATACTATCCATCAATTAAAAACTAATCATACTAATCATCAATCAAAAAGAGACGATTACCTGGTAAGTTTTTAGGAAGTCATACTTTTGAAAAAATTCGTTGACACGTAAAAAAAAATTGTCGTTATAGTATAGAACTTTCAACCGTTTCACTCATCATTTTTTTAAAGTTTTAATAAACGAAAACATTGAACGTTTTTATATCATTATTTTTTATGCCAGCTCAAGACTGAGATTTCGAAATATATTTTACAAAAATTTTACTTATTTTCTGTAAAAATAAAAAAATCTTGGTACTATAATTCCAAGCATACACTGAGATAAAAGCTTTCGTCAAAGTAACTAGTATGTAGTTAAAAGTAATAAAATTTATTAGATTCGTATACGACAAAAAATTTTCAGTCCTTAGAGAAAAATTTTAGTTGATTTTAATGAACAAAAAATAAATTTTAATATTTTATAATAATTATATAAATTATCAAATAGTTAATTTCGATTAACTAAGTTACATCATCACAATGCGAAATTTGTAACAACGTTTTTGGAAATCTCTGGCTGCAGGAACCACAATTTCGAAACTGGTTAGCGAAGACGGACAACAAATGGCTTGTGACAAACAACTGTCTTGCATGTCAGGGAGAATAAGTTTGATACGACATGCAAATACTGATAAGCAATCAGGAAATTGTGTGGGAAAAAATATTAAAATAGTTACAGACCAAGATGCTCTTGAAATTGGAGAAAAAGAAGAAACTTTTAGTCCTGACAAAATGAATATGCTACAAAAACAACAGTTCTCAATATAAGTTTCAATGACAGCAGCGAAATTCTGAAATTACGTCAAAATTTAGCTTAAAGGAATTTCGATGCATTCCAAAAAATTTAATCAGGTACTACAAAATAAGGTTGTTTGGTAAGAATATCAAATATGTTACAACATACTCCATTTTCAATATACATTGACGAGAGCGCAACTCAATTAAAAGGGAAAAAATTAATGACGCTTTTAGTCAAATACACTGATCAGGAAACTTTTGAAGCAAAAACTGAACTTTTGGAATTGATGAAATTAGATCCTACAAATCAACAGCCTCTGATTTGTTTACAGCATTCAAAGCTACCCTTGACAGATATATGATAGCTGTCAACAACATTTTGAACATTTCATGTGATAATGCTAGTGTCATGGATGGTTGCAACAGATCTTTCAAAACTGAATTGGCTAAATGTACGAAGCTTGTAACCATACCATTTGTCAAAAAATTGCCTTAATTGGTAAAGACAGTTTCAAATTTTTATCTATTTACATTGACAATTTTTCGTGTGCACTAGTTACATTTATTGTTATATAATAAATATATATTTCCCAAAAACATTAATGTTGCATACATCTCTTCATTGTTCAATTGTTCCTTTAAATTCGCTAATGTTGCGTTTTTCGGATCTTTCAAATACTTATCATTGATCAATTCGACAAGACAGTCCCACAACTCTGCAATTTTTTAAATACATTCATAACGGTGACATTTATAAGTGACGTACTACCTTATAATGAACAAACAATCGTGAGTTTTTCAAAAATATATAAAAATTCAACGAATACGAGCGTTTTTCCGCATTCCTGTAAAAAAATTGGAAATGGCGCTTATACGACTTTGAATATCCACCCTTCATTTGGTCTTACGTCGATTACCTTGTGCTTTTCGTTTCAATTCTTGCGAGTCTGTGGCCTGACCCAGTAAACATTCGTGATCATTCGTGATCATGACATCATGTTAGCAGACACATGTTTGTGCATATGTTTGTCATCATGACTTCATGTGATGCCATCACATCACATGACATCATATGATGCCATCGCATGACATGACATCATATGCTTTCAATTTGAATGACTAATGTACTATTCAAAATCTTAAAATTACCTCAAACCCTGGTCTTCTGAAAGTGGAGGTACACCGCAAACAAGGCATGTACCCTCTTCAGTGCTGAGCGGTGCAAAAACAATGAAAGGTGACCTCTTAAACTTTTCTTTTCCATCCAGACTTGTGTATGCTTCCAATAAAAGTTGTGCGAGCATCATGAGAGCATGGGGATGAGCAAACATTTGACTGTCCAAAGTCCCTTCCGGGACCGTGGCATACAGCAAAATACCTGATATCATGATTGCCCCGGTTTCTAAAATAACCTGAGCCATTTTGAAAATATTGCACAGCATCAACTTTGCTTTGTCAACGCCGTTAGCGAGGGTTTCTCGATTCGTGTAGGTGAGACAATCCGCAGCCTCTAAAAAGCACTTTTGCGGCGATTTCTCTTTTGACTGTGGAAAAAAAAAAGTTGAAACCCGAGAATCACGAGAACGCTTTAATTCTAGAATTCTGAAATCTGAGATATAAGATGGATATGAAAAGTGCAACAAAAAACCAAGTTTACGATAATTAGTCATGATTTCCATTAAATTTTTTGTCCAAATGTAATTAATCATACTCTACGAACATGAGTGCATATCGATTACTTGTTATTAAAATTGAGAAAACTGTAGTGTTTCGAGTACCGATGATTCCATTACGGAAAGCATGGCATAAACGATGTCTGAAGCACAGTATTTGAATCGAAAGCCATACTGGAATACAAAACTTCCGCTGATAACGTTCGGAATATTTTGCTTATCAGAGAGACCTTTTATCATTTTATGAAGTTCTTTCCTCAGATACAGATCCATTGTGTGAAAAGGTTTTTTTGATTGCTCTAAAGGCTGGAAAATGTAACACACGAGTTTACAAATATCCATCATTTCATTAGAATGCGTTTGCATCCAATGGTACTTTATTATAATTACTGAAGTATTTTTTATGAAAAAGGTAATTGTGCATTGACAAACCAAGATATGCGCATTCATATTTTTAAATCAATAATTATTCAAATTTCGTTTTTCACATCAAAATTTGTAACTGCGATACTTTGAGTCCAGTGCTGCCAGATTGTCCTGCTACAAATATTTGCCATGTGGTGGCATTGAAACCGCCTAAATCGCCGCGGGAAATTCGGAAATGGCCTTAAAATCGCCTAAAAATCGAATAGCGTGATTTTTACTTGATACTTATTTCTCAATGTAGGGTTCTTATGTATAGTAAGAAAACATCATATTTAAATAAACAATTAATAAATAATTATGAAGAATATATAATTAATTTAATAATGATACTATACAACACAACATAATATAATATAAAATAATAATTAATGGTTAATAAATTATTGTGACGATGAGTTATAATTTATAATATTGCATTATTATTATAATAAATTTTTAGTGACATCTATGCATAATAAATTATTATTTTATTGAATAATTTATGAAAATAAATATATTATCAAAATAATACAAAAGGAAAATGTAAGAATTCAGTTAGAACATAAATGAAAAAATAATTATGTTGTAAAAATCTGAGAAAAAAAAACATGAATAAAAAAGCGGAAATTGATATGCAACAACCATATATTTTTGGACGAAAGATTCAAATCGATAAGAAAAGATTAGTTTGGCCGAGTTGGCCCATCCAAGGTCTTGAGAAGAAAACGGAGCTCCGATTTAGCAATTCCGCTCGCTACTCGAGTTGCATTCTTTTGAAACGTGAGGTCGGAACGCAGTCTAGAAACTCCCAAACGCGCGAAATTCAAATCATGTATCAATGAGTAATTGAAAATTTTTTCCGTAAATGGACAAAAATCCAACACTGATATTTAAAGACGGATTTTTCAAAATCACCTCATTGGCGACAAATCGCCCAATCTGGCAGCACTGTTAGAGTCCATTGCATTGAAATCTATTATCTGAATTCATTTATTTTTATTTTAAAATTGCTCAAGCTTTTGTTTGTGGCACTTGGTGGACAAACTGCGCATGAAAAATGTGGAAAAAGGGATTCATATTTGATTAAATCGAGCAAAGAAAATAACAATACCAGCCCCATGTCAGCCAGCAACTTCTTCAAACGCTGCTCTCCTTTTAATGTCCATAAACGAAGTGACACCACTATTGGCTTCGAATGTCGTAAACTCGATTCTATGGTCCAATGACGGTACAAAGCCAGTTGCAGACTACAAAAGCAATTAACAACCCACTGGTACATTGATTCCATCCTTCCAATGCGACATTTATAAGGATATAAACAAACCTACTCTTCATTGTATGATAAATTGATTGAGCTATGCTGCTTCTCTATATCTTGGCCCCTGGAACGACTCAGCCGAGATATATGAACATGCAAAGTTCCAGTGTCGTCCAAGCTCTTGACAGTTTCTACTTTTTTCAACAACAATCGTTCAGTCATGCCAACTATGGCGTACCAAGCCATATCCAGCGTATCGCGTGACATTTTCCAAGCCATTTCAAATAATGATAACGCGCTCTAAAAACAAATTTATTCGTTTCACTATTCGAGAGTAAGGAGCATTTTCGTGCTGCGAATTAATGAAAACTTTACCGATTTTCCGTAGTAGGATGATCCGTAATATTCATGATAAATTACTTTGCGTTTGTTCTCCCATTCTCTTTTCTTTGTTTTCGATATTCGTTCAATCTTTCTTCTTTTTGCTTCTTGCCTAAAATCTTTGTCATCTTCCTCTTCGCTGTGTTCTTCCTCTTCGTTTTCTTCGTTTTCTTCGTCTTCCAAAACTTCTGTATCTGGCTAAAAATTGAAATAAAAAATTTACGAACATTTCGATGAATTATTATCATAAGTTTTCAAAGTAGTGATAAATGGACAATGTATCACTGATGAAGAACTTTTACAACTATAACTGGAAGTTCACAACGATACAACAGTAAAGATACTGGCGCAATTACTGCCAATAAATAATCCATTTTTACTAAAACAGTATTAAAACTCCTTACATTGTAGAAAACTTCATCGTAATCAGGGATGTATTCGTCGTCTCCGATTTGGTCTAAAATCTTGACTACACTTTTAGAATAAATATTATCAAGATCGTAAGGCTTGTGGCTATCCAAAATGTAAAAAACTGTGCCTGGTTCTGGTTGGAGGAAGTCTTGAACGTCTAATGTACCACCACAATTCACCATTATAACATGCTTTACCTGAAATGTAAATGTAAACATGTCCATAAACTAAGGGAAAAAATATGAATGAATCAAGTTATAAAACATATCAATGTTCGAAAAAGGAAATGTTCTATATTACTGAAATGATGAACTGTTTACATGTACATATGTTAACAAACAGAAAAATCTCAACTAATAAGTTATTAATGAATCAATTAGGTTCAGGTTATGGAGTTCATTACAAAAGTTTGAAAATAAATTTACTTTCATTATTATTTATTATACGAAATTAACGTGCGCCACATTTAACGCGCGGGCGCAAGTTGGTTAATACGCTTGCGCTCGCTAGGTGGTTATGCCAAATTTTTTTTTTGATGTGGATTTTTCTGGAAATTGTGCAATAATCTTGAAATCAATTTTTTCGGCTCATAGTATTAGTAAATGTGAAGAATTTCTTCAAGGAGTGATCGCTGGAAAATCTGACATTGACGAAACGAAATGATCGTCAATATGATGAAGAACGATTTGTTAGTGCTTTGTGTAATAAATTAATTTCTTGGCTATGGTAACGACACAGCTGCTCTCTGTAGTTTCTAAAATTTCACTAAATTTATATTTAAAATTTTGACAAGATCAAGCAACTGACGATTCTACTAGTTTTTTCTCCAATCTATTCAGAGGAGGTAGTTTGTATGATAAAGATCAAATTTTACTTAAAGGCAAGTTCTTTAAATCGTACACTTATACATTTATATTCTATATTCATGTGTTTAAATATTCAGTGATTCTTGAATTATATTTCATGGTTCACTTTTCAAGATCAGAATGTAGTACTTCTCGTACTCCGCCAGATGTCACACGTTTACAGTCCAATCAGAGCAAAAAACCACACCCCACCTCACCCAACTAGGGTTGCCAGATGCGGCGATTCGTCGCCGATTGGGCGAGTTGATATTTTACGTCTATTTTTATATCCAACTTCAGGCCTTTACGGGAAGTACAGGGATGTTTAGCTTTAGCCATGTGCTCGATTGAAATAACTATCGATACTCCTTCTGCCGTATTGTTTTGATCCCAACCTAACTCACAAGTTAGCTGATTTTCATGATACACATTGTAAATGTATACTAATGTGTACATACATATGCCAAAAATAATAAAAGTAAGCACATCTCGGTAGCGATATTGTGAACTGTTAATATTTGAAGTTCTTGTGTCAGTTATAATATAATAAATGGAAAGTACTGAAACGGTAAAATACGTAAAATATGGAGAACATGAGTGAACCTGAATGAGAGCAACAAATAATCCTGAAAGGTGAGAAATCAACCATTTATGACATGATCTGTCAAAAGGTGTTAAGGATCAGAATCTTGACTTTGCGATTTTCACATGATTTCTGAGATGTTCTATGCACTATCAATTGCGACCAATCTTGTTTTTTTACGATGAAAATTAAGTTTAAGATCATTTTTCATATAACGTTTTTTTCAACGAGGTGATTAAACGTTTGCTATATTGGTTCTCTGTTTATGCTAGGGCATCTGTACATATGAGTATTCTTATCCTTCATGGGTCTCTGAAACACAGACACTGATCTGACGACAGCAAAAAATCTCTATTCTGGGTTTCAGATGACATCAAGAACGCCCTACTTATTAACCACGAGTAAGTCGAGGGAACTGACGAAGTCGGCTGTATGTCGTGGTCAGGCAATTCAACTTCCGAGGTGGGCGACGGCACCGGACCCTTTGCGAAAACAGGAGGTACCGGAAGACTCGGGCAAGGAAGTGGACAACAAGGCCTTCAGATTCTTGGCTCGGTCAAGGACCTGGAGAAGCCAAAGAGGTACGAGATTCATACAGCCATTGTCTCGAAATTGGACGTATGTATGCAGAAGAGCGTGCCCCCCGAAGAAAGAGAAAGCATGCTTAAAGAGTATCCGCAGCAAAGGAAGGTCTCGCTAGGAGCGCTGGGAATGAACCCAGAGGTGGCAGCGGTGATCACGGAAACCACGAAGAACCATGACAAGCATTTTACCGAGACTTAAAACGCAGCGGAGGGGGGGGGCTTATTAGCCCTACGTCGGGGGCTGACAACCCTGATACCAATGAAAATTCCCGAGAGGAACCTTTAAACAAAATTATTCTACGAAATACTGTAAAATTGTTGACGGGCCTGTTTTATCGGCAATCGGTATCCCGGCAAGCGAAAGTGACTCCCAGAATTCCAGATAAACGAACCAGGGGTATGCTCAAAGAAACGATCACAGGGGCCCTACTCTTCGGTAACGACCTGGAGCGAAACCACAGGCGTCGAAGGTCTTATCAAAACGAGTAAAGAATTTCTGGCACCAAAACTTAAAAAACCACCAACAAGGAAGTCGGAAAACTTCCACAGCCTGCAGCGTTAACAACAGCGTTGAGAAGAAAGGACCCAACACTAAGAGGACAACGCCCCAGAGAGCCTATGAAACCGGCGCAGTCGAGACCACACAATTACAATTACTAGCACCACGCAGAAAAGCAGTACCGTTGCAGCAGGAACTAAAGGTAAAAATTGCGGGACGGTTGAGGCATTTTGTGATAGAGTGGAGGAGAGTGAAGGAAGATAGGTTTATTATCATCTGTATTAAAGGATACAAGATTCGTTTTACTCATTACACGAGATTGGTCGGTGGATTTCTTTTGAGTCTTTCCTACATGTTCCTTGATCCCTAGAGTTTTGCAGAAGATCATAGCGGATGGGGCCAGGGGGATTCTGGTGGTACCTAATTGGCCGGATCAACCGTAGTTCCCACTTTTTCATTCTCTGGCGGTCAATGAGGCTTTGACATTTAATCTGATGCCTAACCTTTTGCCTCCTTTCAGCTCGACAGGACACCCGATTACGGAAAGCATAGCACTACTGGTGAGGAAGCTCTCCGGGTAGAGCTGATACAGCGAGGGGTACCGGAGGAGGCGATCGACATATGTGTAGCGTCATGTGTACTGGCCACTATGAGATAGTACTTGGGATAAATTAAAGAGTGGTTTGATTTTTGTCGGGAAGGGGGCAAAGATCTTACCATTTTTCAGGATGGAATACTTTTCAGTTTTTGTCAAGAAAATTTGAAGAGGGTTCAGCGTACAGGTCATTGACTTCATATCGGGTGACGATTGTGTCGATTTCTAGAAACCATTTTTCTCGGAGTAAGAACCTATTGCGTTTTTTCAGAGAGGAATTCCGGTTGCGGCCATCGAGGGCGAAGTATGATAAGATTTGGGAAATAAGCCCCGTTTTAGGGATAATAAAGGGTTGGACCCCTCTTGGGAATTAATTTTGGGGAAATTGACACGTAAGTTGGTGATGCTTCTTGTGCTCGGGTCGGCACAACGGTAAAATGCAAATTTGGCGTCCAGGAGGTGACATATCTAGGGTACCTCGTCACCAGCAAAGGAACCGACCCCACCTCCGAAGGTATCGAAGCACTTAGGAGCTACAAGAAACCTGAAAATATTTCCAAGTTAGGAAAAATTTCTTGGAGTTATCAATTTTTATTATAGGTTTACAGGCCCCCTGAACTGACTACTCAATGGTGCCAAGAAAAATGACAAGACACCAGTACCGCGATACAGTACAGAGATACAGCAGATGGAACAATTGACATAAAAGTTGATAATGCTTTTGGTTTTGGCTACAGCGCACAGAGCCCAGGCATTTGCTTAAATCGACATAAGAGATAGTAAGGTTGATATATCTGCGGTAAACATTGTTATTCAGGATAAGATTAAGACCTCTAAATTAGGGGGCCTTCAGCCTCTGTTTCATTTGCCTTTTTTGGAGAAAGAAGTAGTCTGCGTATGACCTCTTTGATTACTCATTACTTGAAAGTCACTCGACCATTGAGGGCTCCGGGGAACCCGGATAATAATAATCTTTAAATAACAAATCACAAGCTATCGTTCGTATTCTAAAATTATTTTTCGGTTAACTTTCTGAGATCACAATATAGTATTTCTCGTACTCCGCCAGATGTAACACGTTCACAGTCGAATTAGAGCAAAAACCACACCACATCCTACCCAATAGACCTCATTCTTTTTGTGTGTGCCGCGATCGTCACTTCATTGGGAATTCGCGTCCATATATTCACCGCAAAAATTTCGAAAAAATGTCGAAAAGACACCTGTCGGAGGTCGATTTTGACAGATTATACAAAAAGTTAAAAGCGGAAATGTACGGGGAATTTCGGGACGAATATTCTGAAAAATCGGAGGAAGAGTCCTTTGAGCAAATCACAAGCAACAATCAAGGTACGATCAACTCCCTCCTTTTTCGATTGGTTTTTGTTTAGTTTTTTTTTTTTTTTCTGTTGTTTCCTCTCCTCTCTAGGCCACATTTTCCTATTTATAAAATCAACAGAGGTCGTGAGAAATTTCTTGAAAAAAAAACCTTGCTCCCTCGATTAGTAGGCATGACAAAGGTTATGCGAACTAATGTGAAAAAGTTGATTTTTATCCGTGATCGCACGATGGAAAATGAGAAGGCAGATATATGCAGAATTTTTTGGTTCTTTTTTTTTTTATTAAAAACAAAGGAAAGAAAAAAAGAAGGCCGGAACAAGATAGCGTCTATTGAGAATGCCGCTATGTTTTTTTCTCTCTTTTCCCCTTCCTTCCCCCCGCCTCCACCTCTATTAGGGGGGGGGGGAGCGGAGGGCTGACAAGGATTGCAAAAAAGTGGGGAGGGAGATGTTTATGGTTCTTTTGAGGAAAAATAAATAATTACAATAAAAAAATCAGAAATTAAGACAGTCGTTTGTTTATTGGCAGACGAAAACTCTCCTAAAGAGGAAGAGGAAACCTGGTAGAGCAACCTCGAGATTGCGTCATTTCAAAGGATTTAGCAGACCTTTGGAATAACTGGCCTGCTTCCGGACTGACGAAAGATGCCTTGGAAGGACTCTTAAAGGAGTACCCTCGAGGGGGGCTTTGTTTTATCGAAGCTCTAATTCTGAACAGGCTAATCGCTTCCCAACTCTCTGAGACAACCCTGAAGAGGGACAAATATTTTGTGGAGTCTCAAAAAGTGATAGGCTCAGCATTATCCGCCCTAGCCAAATATTTGACACAGCTTATGAAAGAAGATGAAGAGGGTATCGGCAGAGAAACTCTTCTCAGTGCCCTGGGAGACGTGGGTAAACTTATGACTCATGCTCATTTTATTGAAACAAGAGCCAGAAAGGCTTTTATTTGCCCTCAAATGGAAAGTGGTTTGAAACATACTCTGATCGAGTCAAAACCAGATAAATTCTTATTTGGAGAAAATTTGGAAAGTAACGTAAAAGAAGCGTGCTTGGGAATGAAGTTGGGAAAGGATTTACTAAAGAAAAAGACCCCCCTCCAAACTCAGAATTCAAACCTCAAAGGCCCGGCCAGAAAACAAAAGAAGGGCTATCAGTCGGGCCAACAGTTCCACCGAAAGAAATTTTACTCCAAAAAACGCCGACAAGTTCATCAACCCCCTCGCAGAGAACTACGTCAATCGTACCAGGGCCAGAACCAAAGTCGTCAGCAAGAGCAGGGATAATCCCAACCTCCAAGAAAGAATTAGAGGTGAGAAATGTAACTGGGCTAATTAGGGTGTGTTAGCCTCAATGGCGAGAATTAACTTCAGACCTATTTATTTTGCAGAACGTAGAGGGTTACATGATACAATTTGATCGCAAAGTTTTTCAGAACTCAAAACCCAGACCGAGGACCTTGTCTAAAAGAGAAAGAGTGGAAATGAAAATCGAGATTGATAGATTGTTAGAAATTGGGGCCATTCAGACCTGTATCATGGTTACAGACCAGTTCCTCTCTGATTTTTTCTTGGTTCCAAAATCAAATGGCTCTAATCGGTTTATCTTGAATTTAAAGAAATTGAATAAATTCATAGATCTACCTCATTTTATGATGGAGGATTTAAGAACAGCCTCCAGACTTCTTGAACCGGTGATTTTTATGGGGTTAATTGATTTGAAACATGCTTATTATTGTATACCTTTACATAGAGATAGTTATAAATTTGTGAGGTTTGAATTTGAGGGCACCCGTTTTGAATTTAAATGTTTGGTCTTTGGCTTGTGCACGGCACCTTGGATTTTTACAAAGATTTTGAAACCAGCTCAGAGCTTTTTGAGGTCTCGAGGTTGGATGTAATCCAGATATCTCGATGATTTTTTGTGTTTTGGGAAAACTTACGAGATATGTGAGAATAATCTAAAGGTGACTAGACTTTTTCTTGAAAAGTTGGGTTTCGTAGTTAATGAAAGTAAATGCAATTTCATTCCGGACATCAGATGCAAGCATTTGGGGTTCATTTAAGATTCAGAGAAATTCGGAATAGAATTACCTACAGAGAAAAGATCCAGATTACTGGAATTGATCGAGAAATTTTTGTGAATTCGTGAATGTATAATTAGGGAATTTTCTCATTTGATAGGATCACTTATTGCAGCATGTCCAGACGTGAACTATGGTTGGCTTTATACTAAGACATTGGAGAGAGTAAAGATGTTAGCTTTAGATAAAAATCAGGGCCATTATGAGGCAGTTATGACAATCCCTGAACACCTTCAAAAGGGTTTAGAGTGGTGGAGGAAATCCTTATTTACCATGTGATGCCCCATTTGTACAGCCTTGTACATATGGATGATTTTTACTGACGCTTCACCATTGGGGTGGGGGCGTATTGCTGTTCAGGTTCAGCACAGGGACTTTGGTCAGCTGAGGAGAGGACTTATTACATTAATTATTTGGAACTCTTCGCGATTCTTTTGGGTCTGAAAAGCTTTGCGACCAACGACTCTAACTGCGAGATCCTACTCAGGGTCATTAGACAGTTCGGTTTTTTCGGGCCACAGCACAAGACACGCGGCGACCTCCAAGGCACTAGAACGGGGCATCAACCTAGACTTGATACGTCGAACTGCAGGTTGATCCGAGAAATCCTAAGTTTTTGCCAAATTTTACAACCGACCAATTATTCGAATGGACAGGTCTGATTTTGCATCTTGTATCTTGCGACAACATAAAGCTTAGGTGGTAGGTCTGCTTGCATTTGTATTTGTTCCCTTGTATTGATGTTAGAATGCAATATAGTGAATTTAAGCTTAAGAAAGGAAGGCCATTGATTATGTTGTTTGTTAGGAGTATTTGATTCAATTACTACTCTGAACAACTATATTGTGATCTCTGAAAGTGAACCATTAAATATAATTGATGATTAAACGAACTTATCTGTTGTGAAGTTCCATCGTAATTATATGATGGGTTCACTTGAGATGATCTCACCCCTCTCTCCCCTATCCCCTTTAGATTTGATGACTTTGAAATAATGAGGTCTATTGGGTAGGATGAGGTGTGGTTTTTGCTTTAATTGGACTGTTAACGTGTGACATCTGGCTGAGTACGAGAAGTACTACATTATGATCATCTCAAGTGAACCCATCATATAATTACGATCGAACTTCACAACAGGTAAGTTCTCTGATCGTCAATTATAGTCATCTCATCAATCATTATAAAAAAAAATTCACCATGACAAAAAATCATGACTTTGATTTTTTAATAATATAATGCATAACACTGTTATTGATTCATTTATAATTTATTACACTGTACAACATAAAAAAATTTTTTTTTTGCTATAGATCTAAATTCATCAAAACGATTCCTAATGACTCCATAAACAAGTATGCAAGAGCTTTTCGCGAAGTTAGAGCAAGTTTCCGAGAAATTATTTTATGCAAAATTTCGAAAATATAACTTTGTAATTCTTACAATTATGGCTGGATTTTTACCGGATAAAAGCGCATGTCTATGTATTTGACGTCGAAAATTCTATTTTTATCATAAAAACGTTGAAAAACTGCATTTTCCACATAGTTGAAAATTTAATAAAAATCACTTAATGCAAATGACTAACGGTTGCGTTTGGGGGTCTCGCTCACGTTCGATCGTCTTGAATAGGCAGCCATTCGTGACGATCGAAGGCTAGCGAGACCCCAAACTGCAACCGTTAGTCATTTGCATTAAGTGATATTCTTTAACGTTTCAACTATGTGGGGAATGCAGTTTTTCAACGTTTCTATGATAAAAATAGAATTTTCGACGTGAAATACATAGACATGCGTTTTTATCC
Source organism: Platygaster robiniae (assembly GCA_028476575.1). Lineage (NCBI taxonomy): Eukaryota > Metazoa > Arthropoda > Insecta > Hymenoptera > Platygastridae > Platygaster > Platygaster robiniae. Next base: position 32,273,754 of record CM052019.1, read on the forward strand.
AGCAAAAATCGAGCCATAATTGTAAGAATTACAAAGTTATATTTTCGAAATTTAGCATAAATAATTTCTCGGAAACTTGCTCTAACTTCGCGAAAAGCTCTTGCAGACTTATTCATGGAGTCATTAGGAATCGTTTGAATGCATTTATATCTATAGCAAAAAAAAATTTTTTTTGTTGCACAGTGTAGTTCGGAATTTCAGATCTCATAAGTTTGAAATGAAAATTTTCGCATCGTATATTTAACAAAATAAAAGTAAAAAGAAAAAAAAATAGGAAGTAGTGGTTAAATATTAAATGTGTTGAATTCTTTAAATCAATAAAAAAGTTATCTACTGATACAAAATATTTATTATTATAAATATTTTTGAAAATCCCAAATATTTTTTTTTTTTTAACCGATTTGACTGCATTCAGGGGCGTAGGCAGAAAAAATTTTCGGGAGGGGTTTTTCTGAAAAATATTTTTCTTCCGGGATTTCATAATTTCTAATCTTTGACAAAATGGTTACGAGAGAGCTATTTTTAAAAATTTCACATTTCGTATTTTAAGTTATACAACTTTTGGAATATAGTTGCACATTTTTAATGTTCGTAAATAATGGAATTTGATTTTTGTAATTTTCATTTAGTAACTGAGGTTTCAAATCTTTGTACTACATAATATTTTTTGTATTCATACCACTTTAAGGATTATCTGATATTTAGTAATATGGGTTTCTATAAAGTTTTCTCAAATTCGATGCTCTGAAAATCAGCTTTTAAAAAATTTATATATTTGAATTGATTTTTGAACAAATTTTAACAACACATATAAAAGGTACATCATAAATTTGAATTATTTTACTATGGTATATTATTCATTAAATTTTGTAGTACTTTCTGGTACTTTGATGTGTTTCTAATATTTCTATTTTCACTCAGTAAATTTTTAGAAACCGATGCTATAGTATTGAAACTGTCAATAATTTTGAAAATTTAAATTTATCTTTCAGATAACAGTTTCTTTTATAAAGATTTTCAATACTTTTATTCCATATTTTTTTTAGTATTTTTACAATCAAAAGTATGCTTGATTGTATAAGTTGTATCAATTGAATGAGATGTATTTTTATTTTTTTCTATATGGATTTCTAAAATATTTTCTAAAATCATATATAATTATAGTATTATATTAATAATTATGCTCCAGAACAGGAAGTTTTATAAATTTCTGAGAAAATTATTTTTACATAATTTTTATGCACTGAAAAATTTCTAGAAAACTAGTAAGCTAGTAAACTAGTAAATTACTGAATTTAAAAATAGTAAATAGTAAACAAGTGAAAAAGAAAAATAGCTAACTCGCTAACAAGGTAACAAGTAAATTAGCTATTTAGTGAACTAGTAAACTTGTCAAGTTTGTAACAGTTAACTAGTAAACTAGTGAGCTAGTAACAGTTAACTAGTAAACTAGTGAGCTAGTAAACTAGTAAGCTAGTTAAATAGAAACTATTAAGCTGGTAAACTAGTAATCTAGTAAGCTGGCAAACTAGTAAACTCGTTAACAAGTAAATTAGTTAACCAGTATGCAAGTAAACTTGTAAATAAGTTCGCAAGTAAACTAGTTAGCTAGTAAACTAGTAAACTTATTTTTCACATTTTTTTAGTAATATTTTCATAAATTACTCATATTTTTTTAGATTTCTACAGAGATTTAAAAAACTTGATGCTTTAAAATTCGAATTTCGATCCATTCTCAGTCATTTCAAGAATTATTGATAAAATCACATTTATATAGATTTTTCATGTTTTATATCGTTATTCTTTTTTCGTATTTTTGAAATATTTTAAAGATTTTGTTGCGTTTTCTAAAACTTGTATAGATTTATAGTATATTTAGAATTTGATGCTCTAGAATCCCAAAATTTATAGATCGTGGAGGCATTTGTCAAGTTTTTTCATGGAATTAAATTAATTTCATTATTCTTTTAGAGTTTGTATTAATCGAAGTATTTCTAATACTTTTAAATGGATTTTATATAGATTTCCAAAATTTAAGATTCAAAGTTTGGTAAACTTTAAGCATTTAAGTAGATTATTATTATCGATTATTCACTGGGTTGCAACAATTTTTCTGGTTCATATTTTCTACATAATCCTACGTTTTAATAATTTTTACTTTTTTATTAAATGGATAAAGTTATATATAAGTTTTCATGCATTTTTTCTCAACTTTATTCATTGTTTATTGATGTAACTTTTTTCCTTTTTACATGAAATACTGATTGGTTTCATCAGAATTTCGGGAGGGGTTTGAGCCCCTAATACCCTCCTCTGCCTATGCGCTTGACTGTATTATTATAAAATTGTTTTGGCGAATAATGATATTTTTTTCTCATCATTTATACACAGTGTTGAATTTATGAATTTTCGATAGAGTTTTTTTTATAAAATAAACTGCAAAGAAAAGGACTAAAAAAAAGAGCAACTTGCATTCAACTAATGATTGTTTAATTTATTATTATTATAATAAAAATGATTATTTAATTATTATTTACATTACATTCACTCATTACTTTAGAGGTAAGTTTAGCTATTGTAGAAAGAAAATATTCAGTACATTTTTGTGTGTTGGAAAATAAACTTGTTTTGTTTTTTGTTAACTATTGATTGAATTAATGAACAAACTCATTTTTCAACCTAAACACTCAAGTATATTTCTGTAGTTAATAAAATTCAGCAAATTTTTATGTTGTACCTATATTATTCTGAAATATTCAAGATATTTCATCTTGTTATGGTGAAATATCATGTTTTACACAAATTTGTTATAGTTTTTAGAGGTCTACATCGGGTCTTGAAAAACCCGAAAAACTCGGAAAAATCCGAACATTGAAATGAATGGCCAGCCCAATCATTTTCGTACCGAAATCCAGGATTGAAATTATAATGTGACCTATCCTATTTTTCGGGTTTATTCTATTTGCCCGACCGGAGCTTCAAACAGTTTATACCTGTGATCCTGAATCCGAAACACAATAAAGGATGTAGAATATTTCCTGCCCGTCCCTCATCATGACTTGGAAAATATAACTCTTCGTTTTAACTGAGTGTGGGTCAGTTTGGGATAACATATGATTCGTTTGTTTTATTTTTGGGCTTTCTGAAATTCTTTGTTTTAAAAAACCCCTTAACCGGATTTCTCATATCTTCATATAAAATACTAATTGGTGAACATTTGAGACATTGTTTTGGGAGTGCACATTTTCTCTGTAAACTGATCGAAAATGTTCGTAGTTTGAAAGTCATTCGAATTATTTTTTCATTTACGATACTTTTTCTTTCCTAAATTTAATAATGCCAATTAAATTCCTTGATTCAAATGAAATTCGCATTCAGAAAGATCACAATTGATCGCATAACTTTTTTCTCGATTTTTCTGTCATTGATCGAATCCTCAAAACTTTTCGAAAAACATAGCCAAATTCAAGGGAGTCTTGCGATTTCCGGAAGTTTTCTAAATGTTCAAAATAATATATTGATTTTGAATGTTTTTAAGGTATTTTTCCAGTATCTTGATTTCTCTAAAAATTTGAGAAATTTGAGAAATCATTTTCATAATTTCCAAAATCATTGTGAAAATACAGGTTATTTTGAAATTCAAATTCTATCAGCTATAACTAAAAAATTTTCTAATCAATGTTAATGTTAAAAATGTAAGTTGAAAAAGCTACTTTCGTTCTACTTGCATAATTTTGAGTCAAAGTGAAAAAATTATATTGAAAAAGGAAATAGTCACAAGCAGTCTCAGACCGAGAATTCTAATGATATCTCGGCGGAATTGGTAATTTTTTCGTTCTGCCTTATTAAATGGTAAGAATGTGGACAAAAAATTTGTTTCAAAACTTTGAAAATTTTCGCCTCGACTCTACGTTGAAATAATACAATGTTCATTTCCAAAAATCTTATTAAGATTTATTCTCATTTAAATCAATCGATCCTATAAATATTGCAAAAACGTTAAGTGTACGTGCTCTAGAAACACTTTCGGACAGGATTTTGCATGTACTCGTCCCTTTTTCGAGCTATAAATTATTTTAGTTTAAATAAAACTATAAGCGTAGAATCTAACAGTTATTGTCCCATTTCGGTGAAATAAAACTTGTTACAGGTTTTTTCGACTGCCAAAAATTTGTAAGTGAAATAATATTAGGAAAAAACTTTTTAATACAAAAAAAAGCTGTAATAAAAGAGAAATCATTTATTTCAAGGTATTTCAAGGTATCCCAAAAATGAAATTTTTTAGGGGAGGCAATTAAAATTGGCGGAACATAGGGATTTGTGTACGTAGTAACGCTGGAGTGTGAGAATGCATGGAGTCGTCAATTTTTAAAGTTTTAAAATACTGTTTAGGTGGTCAGACTCTCTAAAAGATCTCTTTCTTCTTTATTCAGAATTATAATCATTTCATCATGTTGAAAATAATTTCTTAGATATAAGGTCCCTTTCAAGAGCGTGACACATTTTAATCGTCTTTTCCGGCCCCGCAATAGATTTATGGAAGATTTTCCGGTTCGGGTCTGACTATTAACAATGAGAAATGTCATTAATTTACATGAACAATCTTAGCTTTTTCAAATTATCGCAAAATGATGTTTTCTAGAAAATTATTTCAGAAATGAATTCTTTGCATTTGAAAAGCATAAACTCTAGTTTTTTCTCACTAAATGAATACAAAAATTGTGGATCTTACGCTTGTAATTTTATAAGGAATTTACATTTTGAAAATGGGATGACTCATATGAAAAAGGCGGGATGGTATCGATTGTGCACAAATTTATTCAGCACCGTATTTATTGTGCACTGGGCGATTGTGCACATTTTCATTATTTCCATTACTATGATCCTAAATTCGATAAATTTAGATGTAAAAACTTTGTGATTTCCAAAATTATACTGTAAAAAAAAATCTGTAACATCCTGTGTACGATATCGTAAAAATGTGCACAATCGCCGAGTGCACAATAAATACGGTGCTCAATAAATTTGTACACAATATAGACCATCCCAAAAAGGCAAATGGAAATGTTTTTAGATGCACATAAGCCACACATTTTCGATAAAATCTTTCCATCATATTGTTAGAAAAATTGTTTTTTGTTGTACTGCGTAATGATATCTCTGCATCTTGAGGATCTTGACACTGAAGTAAAAATTTCTAAAATAGGGATTTTCTATACAATGGGGGAAGTTTTCGAAACATTAGATACGTATTATTTCTTCATTTTCTCTATGCCTTTTTTTGACAAATATGATTTTTTGAACAATCATGAATTTTTTAAATTCTTTAAATTTTAGTGCGGATTACTCAAAACCTCTCAATCGTACAAAAAATTCACCTCATAATAAAAACTAGGATTTTTCGTCTTGTATAATATTATGGGTATATTTTTTCATTAAGGCGCAAAAGAAATACAGTGTGTAGCTCTTGAAAGTGTTTATGGAGAGACCACGTAAGCGGTCCTTATGCGTTACTGAGAGCCGTAAGGCTGATTTCAGCAAGGTCAACTCGAAAAATGCTTACTTAATAGGCTTTTCGGCTTCTTTTCAAGGGGCCGGTTTTCTCGATAATTTATTCGGATGAATTTAATATGAGTTTAATCAACTTTCGTCATGGATAATTTCTTCATGTCAAAAATCAGAGTTTCTGAAATTATTGATTTCAAGTGATTGCGGGAAATCGTTATAAATCTTTTAGATTTATGGACGAAAAGAATCGTGTAAAATCAGAAAAATTATTGCAAGGCATGGAAAAATCGATAAACTATGGAAAATCGTGGAGAATAATTTACACATAAAAAACCTCCGTCAATCGTGTAAAATCGTAATTTACATTGAGTTATGATAAAAAACTATGAAATTTCAGTTTATCACGGAAAATCACAGTTTTTCCGAATAAAAAAAGTTCTTCTGGAAAAGAATTATTGAAATTGAAGGACGAAGCACTTCGTCATTTTTATGTTATTAAGTTTTTTGTCGAGTAAAAGTGAGAAATTCAATAGAGCAAAAATAAGTTCAGTAATTATATTTTCGATAAATACACTTGTACTTGAAAATGAAGAAATCGTAGAAAGCATTTAACACTTTCAATTTCTTCGGCCTCAAATAATCAAAAAAAATACTCAATACGAAAAAAAAAAAAAAATAAATAAAAGTGCCAAAGAGAATGATCGAAAAATCCAAAAATCGTGATATTCAAAATTTGAAAAAATTATTATTGCCCTAAGTAAGGTTTTCGTTTTTAAATTATGGTTTTTAAGACAGATTTTTATTTTTATTTTTATTTTGAACTGTGTGGTTATAATTTTGGAACATGAAAATTACGACCGATTTGATTGCAAAGTTTGAAGGCATCAATTCAAATTTTTATGATTGCGATCGCTTGGCGAAGTTAATAATTTAAAGTGAATGCTATGGAAAAATGTACTTTAAGACTTTTAGAAATTGCTCGCAAGATACTATTTAATATTCAATTAATTGTAAATCAATGGAAAACGAAGAAAAAAAGTGCAAACATTTTTCTTGTTAAAAAATCAATTCAATTGAATTTTTACAAACTTGGTTTTATAAGCAAAGAAAATTCTTTTGACCACATATATTTGGAGTATTAACTTCATAATTTTTAATAAAGATTTTTTTACAAAACTGACTGCAAAGTGATGTGCAATCATTTTTTACAAGCACCAAAAAAGTACATGTATGCCTCAATTTCTATAATTTTTCATTTATTTTCTTTAAAAATTCATAACTGCTGCAAAATTTAAAATAAATGTTTTGAACTTGGCATATTTTTAGGGTATAATGTGACATTCAAGACCAAATTTTCCCCGATTTTTCTATCGCTGTTATCTATATTTAACAAGCAGTTGTAAAGTATATATTTCCATGAATTCTGTGTCTAATTTTTTATTTATTTCCTTCAAATGTTTTTAGCTTTTACAAAACTTATATAAAACTTTATATTGTGTTTGACATAATAAAACTGTAGGTATTATAATATTATCCAAAATATTATATTTTAATACAATAAAATATAATATTATACAATATAATATAATATAATATAACATAGCATAATATTATATATAATATTATATAATATAAGTATAACATAATATATTATGATACGTGATGCGCTCCAAGAAAAGGGAGCTAAGCATCTTAGAGATTTTATGGGAGAAAGGAAAGAAGAAGCGGCAGCTTGATTATAGCCTCCGATATTCCTCTCTCTTTTTACCTATTCCTACCATTTCAAGACTTGCGTCCGTGTATTTGGTCATCTTTGGCCGATACATCTTGGTATTGATGCGGGTGGTAGTGTGAGTATGGAGAGAGAGGATTCGAGAGCTTTTAAAACGGTTATTGAAAATTGCTCCGTATTTGAAAACTGTTTCGAAAAAAGATTCTCTTTCAATAGCATTCGAGAGAGCGATGTTCATTCCATATAATATGCTCATAATCCGAAAAGTGATTATTGGACGCTTAGGTCCTTTTTGTGGGAGCGCGTCACATATCTCCCTATATAATACAAAGAAGTTGATCGCCACCACCGCCGCCCCCACGGTGTCAGCAACTCCACCATTAATTTCCATTGACTTCTATTAACTTCCATTATTTACTATAAACTACCATTGACTATCATTCTCTCCCATTAACTACCATAATCATTCCTATTTAATCCAATTAATTCCTATGAACTTCTATTGATTACCATTAATCTCCCTATATAATAAAAAGAAGTTTATCATCACCCCCGTCGTGTCAGCAACTCCACTATTATTTCCATTGACTCCTATTTACTCCCATTACCTTCCAAATTTTTCCTATTTCTGCCATTAACCCCCATTACCTTATATAAACTCCTATTAATTACCATTACTTACTATAAACTACCATTGACTTCGATTGACTATCATTCTCTCCCATTAACTACCATAATCATTCCTATTTAATCCAATTAAATTTTATGAACTTCTTTTAACTTTGATCAATTTTAATTCAAAACTTTCGACTTGACAGTTAACATTCAACAAACAGTTCAAATTTCTTCTTATAAATTTGCATTTTTTTAATACTACAAAAAATTTCATTATCTTCCATCAATTATTACCGTTAACTTCTAGAAACTTCTAAATATTTCCTATTTTTTCCATTAACATCCATTACCTTATATTAATGTATTTACCATTAACTATTGCATAAAGATTCGATAACAAATAAGATATTTTATAAAAGATGACAAAAGGGATAATTTAGATGAGTTAACAATATAAGATAAGTGAGAAAAGATACAAACATAAGATAATGAAGATGAAATGACCGAGATGAGATCAGTATCATGACATAATTCAGATAATATAATCGAGATAAATTAATCTATATTAGTTATCGAAATTTCTAATGGTCTATTATAAAATGTAACTACACTGTACAAATAAAGTGAAACTTGTAATGGCTAAATATTCTGTGTATAGCGAACAAAGTATTTCTCGTGCTCCAAAATCAAGTTAAATTTAAAATCTGAAGTCCAACTTTTAATATTCCACCATAAAATAGAACTCTATTTATCTTACAATAAATTTAAATCAGATATTTAACTTTTTTCTTACGATAAATTCAAATCTGATGTTTAACTTTTCCCATGATTTGATAAAATGACATCATTTTAAGAAATTACAAAATTTTTCAAATTTACCAATTTGAAAAATGAAAAAATCACTTATTATCCAAAAATAAAAAAAGGCCAGAAAAACATAAAATGTCACAAAATCTCGAAATAATATTATTTCACGAAATTACAAAATTTCCAAAAAACCTGAAATTCCAAAAGGTTCAACGACACAAAAGTCTCAATAAAGGCCATATATAAAAAAATCATGAAATGTCACGAAGTTCACATGATGACAATATGTTACGTATAACAAAACGTATGGAAATTACAAAATTATTTTCCTAATGACAGGCCACAATTTGCCTATTTTTGGCATTATATGGGCCATCAATTACCGGCTTGCAGTATTGCCTCAATAAAGGTCAACTAAGACAAATATTGGTTTTATGTTGGACCAATATCAACTCAGTATCTGTCAAACATCAGTCATCAATCAACTGTAAAATATTTTACGAATGTTCTGTTAATATTTCCACAAATAGGTCAAAATACTATTAGACAATACTTCCCAACATCAAGCTAATACTGCCTAAAGTCTTAAGAATGATTTGTTCATATTTACTTACTTTAAGTTTATGATTAAATGATGTCATTGTATTTTGGAAAAACTTTTTTGAACATAAAACTATACCTTGATCAAATACTACATGAGGGTTGGCGCGCGAAGCGCGAAGGGGAGCGAAGCCCCCATAGTGTATTAATATAACATATAATATGAAATATTATGTCATGTTATAATGATGTGTGACAGATTGAATATACAATATAAAAATGAAATTTTCAATAGATATTATTAGAAAATATCTTGAAAAAAATAAAAAATGAAAATTGATTCAGAGCGTCAGTCATTTCGTGGCAACGATTAATCATGTACGATTTGCTTCAAACTTCACGACAAATTCGTATCTAATAATATGATTGATTTGAAGGCCCAATATGAGAAAAATTCTGACATTGCCAAAATAAGTGACACGCTGAATGAAAAATTGATTCAGACATTTAATCTTCGAAAATCACGTGATTCACATTAAAAAAAAATATAATGAATAAAAAATGGTAATTTATGTTGATATACTGCAAATTTTGTTTAATAAACTGCAGAGATTATGTCGATTTGAACACATTTTACTTTATGTATAAAAATCATACTTATTCCAAGAATTTCAATTTTTTTACACAATAAATCATTAACAATAAGTATTTATTTATATTTTAAAACTTCTATTTTGTAGTGATTCGACAAAATAATGTTTTTCATGGTCAGCATTTGAAAAGAGTACCAGTACCTTTTGATGTGCGACAAAAACATTCTCGGTATTCCTTCGTTCCAAGAATGTTGCCGTCGCAGATGAAAAGACACTGCTAGGCCCCTTGATACGAAATATACTATTATAAATTCATCACTCGTTTTTAATTATTTGAAAGAAATTCGTGGATTGTTCAGTACACATTGTTCTAATTTTTTAAACAATAGGTTTAAAGTAAACAAAAATTATGATAAAAATTGAGCAGATTTGTATCATTTACAGCATTTCAAAATCGCTAAGAAAAAGTTTCTTTGCAACTATAAAAATGATGAGAAAAATGACCTGTTTCTTATGTTCACTGTAGGCCTTTTGTATATCACTGATTCCTTGAACAGCAACCATTGTATAAACCATGTGATCATTTTTAAACAGGGATTGCAATATTTTGGAAGCGCATATAGCATCTATGTCAAAATTGACGAGTATAAGGCAATTCTGTAAAAACCCAGAAGCAAAAAATTCCATGAGTGCCTAGAAACTATCGGTTATAAATCAACTTGAAAATTTTGAAAAATCACAAAAACGAAATCTGCAAATATAACAGATAGAGTTTCGTGAAAAAAAAGGAGGAAATTTATAATATTTTTAAATAAATAATGATGCAACTACGAAATTTAATTTAGAATCTCATTTTTTATGTGCTAGTTTTCTATGGAAAAGAGCAATTTTTCTATACCTGCCCAAAAATACAATCGTAAAAATCTTTTCTCAGGTCTTCTGCAAACATTGTGGAAAAAATTTAAACAAAATAGTTTAATTTTGCTACCAAAAACAAAAACATTCCACTGATTCCATCACTTGTTTACGCGTCTACGTTTCCGTGCGTTAGGGATGGGAATCGAAATATCGATATTGCAAAGTATCGATACTTGACCTGTAAGTATCGGTTTTTTAGCATCGATACTGCAAGATTCTAGTATCGTCAAGTATCGATATTCTCATGATCGATACTTGGTGTTACCTCGATACTTGGATTTTGTGTTGGCTGCATTTAATATATAGTGTCTGCAATGGTCTGTGATGAGTGTGACAGCTCACAACAACAACTTGAAGTTCAAATTTCCGAAATAAAGTTAAACGCGAAAATAAAAGCAATTTATCATCTCTGACAAGGTGATAATCGAAAAATTCAACCGTAAGTACATTGAGAATACACAATTATACGCCCTAAACGATACTAACATCGAATTTCTCCAAAAATCCAGCAAAACTTCCAATAGATTTACATAAAAAAAAGCATGTTCATGCTGAAAAATAATCCCATTAAAGAAGGCAGGATACTCAAACAATATATCACATTTTCCTTACCTTGCTTTTTTCAACACAATGAATAAAAATTATACTTGATTTATACAAATAAATTTTTTAGGTACCTATTTTTACAACAGAACCATGGCTCCCGTAAAAGGGGCAAGGTCATATTTTACCATCACCGACAGAAAAGCTCAATGCAATTCATACGGTGAAATGCTCTCTTTTTCTGGAAACACAACGAACCTGTGGAAACACTTGAGCCTTCATCACAAAATATACCCAGAAAAACAGAATAAGCAATCCTCAAATGAGTCGGCGACGTCAGAATTTGCTCGAAATCCACAAAATAATCCTCTTGCTGTAAGATATATCCTGTTTCGTCCGATTTTTGGTTGAGAAAAAAATTGTTTTTCGTATTTTGTTCTTGTAGTTTTTATTTATTTCCATATTTTGTTTTATAGGTTCAAACGTTTTTATTACAATTTTGTAATATGATCGATTTTGTGATCGACCTTATGATCGATCTTATGATCGAGCTTATATATCTTACACTGTAAATCGATCCTGTTGAAAAGTGCTACTCTCAGAACAGATATTGCAGTTGCCTATTCTGAATATAGTTATATTGACACCAGGGGCGTTGCAGTACCAGATCGGTGGTAAAATTCAACACCGCGCTGAAAAGTGACAGATGACTGCAAGGTGACTGTACACAACTGTACAGTTACGCGCTGTGGTAAAATCAAGCGCTGACGAGCAAAATTGTAATCGTGCAGTAATTCGAACAGCACATTATGAATATTCATATTTATATCAGCATATTTGCAAGCGGCTAGCAAAATTCAACGCGTTATTTAAATAGACTGCATCGAAGTAGTAAAATTAACTATGAAACATTTAATCGTGAGCGAGTCCAAAAGTATCATTGATATAAAATTTTGTTTTTATTAGTAAATATTTACTTACCGTTAATATTCCTTCCGACCTAATTCCAGGTGATTTCGAAGCAATTTTATTATGATTTGCATGTGAATATAACAAATTATACATAATTCATAACAAAATGAAACACAATAAATATCGTAGACAATTTAATACACTAAAAATGTACAACAAAGTACAACACACACGCAACATATTTACAACAATTCTCGTGAATTAACTTTTTCAAGGGCATTTTGAAAAGTATTGACTTTCTCCGCCGTCTTGATTGACCGAGACCTGCTGATATTATTAGCTGGGTATATTCCACCGTATCTTTTTTGAATTAATTCCAAAAAATTGGCTGCTGCTGGAGGGTACGTCTTATTGAAAACGAAGAAATATGCTAGCAGTATTATGGTCGCCTCGATGAGATCATTCGATGTTGTTCCAATTTTCCCATCCATGACAACGTAGTATAATTTAGGATCAGTATCTGCAAAAAAATAAGAAAATAATTATTAATAATATAAAATAAACATAATATTTAAAAAACAATCAGGATTCTTAACATTTCAAGAAAATAAAATTTATGCTCTTCTTTTAAAAGTTAAAAATACATTGAATGTCCAAGATTCGCATATAAAATTTGCTATTATCAATTTTATTTTAAAAATTTATATAGCTATTTTGACGACTAACAGTTTATTCAATATTGAAGTTTCATTTGTTTGAATACAAAATGTTGGGTCAAAAAATCATATGCCTACAGTTACAATTTTCGAAAAAAGTATAAAGTATTTTGCAATTTCACTTAAAACAAATTAGGTTCCATACTGAAAGTTTTGAAGCCTCGAAGTTGAAACTTGAAAAAGTACCAGAATAAACTCATACATGATATTAAAAAAAATTCTCTTCACTACTTAGAATATGCATAATCAAATTCAAAACATAATTTTTCAAAAGGTTTCTCTTTGTTGTGGTCAAAGATTTTCCAAGATTCATTATAATTGAATTATAACTGAAGGTGAAGGTTGAAAGTATTTTAAATTTTTTTTCATAACAAATTCACGAAAATTACATTATTGAAAGAAATGCATACCTACTAGAAAATAGGATTATTAATTGAAAAATTTTTATTTAAAAGTATAAAGACTTTGTAAATTTAAGTAATTTGATACTTACCAACAATGATGATGAATTTGATTAAAATATGCCCTCCGGCTATTCGCACCCGAACACGGAGCACAAGGGGTCGGACACTGTGGGTTGCGCTTTTGGCTAAAACTAACCTAAAAATAAGTAAGAGTGTATACCTGTATATACAGGGTGTACCAAAGTCTCCGCGCCAGAGAAAAACCATGGATTCCTCATGAAATTCTAAGACTTTTTTCCCTTTATCATGTTTTGAAAAACTCAAAATTGAAAAAGTTATTGAAGCCGAAAATTTAAACAATAAATGCCCTCTCCTGACGAATGGGGGTCGAATTAACGAAAACAAACTTTTTTAGAAAAAAATTACATTTCTTTATTATAATGACAATAAGATTATTTATTATTCGGAGAGTATCTTGCTGATCAAGACGGTAACATCTTAATTCAATTTAGTATAGTTAATCCTATCAGGAAAAATGTATAATTGAAAAAAAATAGGTTAATTTAAAAAAAAAGTTTTATCAATGAAAGACCATGACTTATGAATTTTCATATGAACATTTTTAATCAAAATGTTTTGATTCCTGCATTGTCTCGATAATTTTGGTAAATTGATAAACATTCCGGAATCGCAGAATTTCAAAAAAGTTTCCAGACCTTGAAAAATTCTGTAAACTTTCAAAAACTTTGAAATTTGAAAAAATATTTAACTTTATCATAAAAACTGTCATTGATATAATTATAAAAAACTTTTTCACACAGTTTTCTATTAAATTTGAGATGTTTCTGATCTTCCGTGTTCCGTGCCCGTGCTCCGTGTTCGGGTGCGAATAGACACTACGTAAAATATGTTACTCTCTAACACATTTTAAATTTCAAATTGCACTGCAGTATGGTAACTAATTGAAAGAATATAGAAATACAAAAATTAATTGATAATTTTTAAAATCATGAGTTATATTAAATTTTCCAAAAATATGGAAAAATATTCATTATAGTAAAATTGATTTTAAACTGTTTTTCTTTTTTGTGGTTTGTATTTTTTATACCAACTTTATGAAAACAATTTTTTTTTAATTTGAAAAAGAATCGAATTTAAAAAAATTTTTAAATCGAAAACGAGGCAGACAAGAAACTTAACTTGAACTTCGAATACAAAATTTTGAAAGGCTAAATTGAGAAAAAACATTTTATGAGAAAAATTTAATAAGAAAAATAAGAAAATTTTTAGAAGCAAAAAAGTTAGAAAAAATTAATAGGAAAGTTTTTTTTTAAATTAGCTTAACATAATGTTAAAAACTATGTGATTAGAAAAAATCAATCTTTGCAATTTTTAGTAATCCTACTATAAATTTATAAATATTTCAAAAAAGTAGAAAAAAATTTCTTAGTCCAAAAAGCGATCCCCCATTCCAAAAGAAACATAGGATGAAACTTTAATCGAAAATAACACACTTTTTTAAATTTAAATAACACTTTAAAGGACAAATAACTGGAAATAAGTAGAAACACAAAAGAAGTAGTTGATCAATTTCAGAAAATATATACTTAGTATTGAACTTTGAAAAAGAAACCCAAAGCAACCAAATTCAAGCATAGTACAATTTAGAATAAATTATATTTACTTTTGAGTTTACATTTATTTGAAATGTAAAATCCCCATTTTCAATCTGGGAAATATTTTAAAACTAATTCTGCAAACAAAAATAAACAATGGGAAAAACTGAATTGAACATCAAAAACAAAGTTTGAAAAGTATAAACTAAAAAAAACACGTCTCATGAGAGAAGAACCATTAAAAAATTTAAAAACTTAAAAGAGAATAAGAAAACAGTTTTACGTTCTTGCATTCAAAATTAATTGAAAATCATCTTAATAAGAAACTGATTTGAAAAACTCAATTATGACTAACTCAAATTAACCTACTATAAGTTTAAAATATTTGAAAAATACAGCAAAAAATGTTTATGGACTAAAAACATCACTTATTTCAACATATAGAAAGTGCGCAAGTTTATTCGAAAACAATTACTTTTAAATTAAAATTACACTTCAAAAGGTTGACTGAGTTAAAATTTTAACATACAAAATGTGGCCACTGTATTTCAAAACATTTCAGAAAAATTTTATTGAAAAAAAAGGAAGAGCTTATCCAATTTTCATTACAGTGTAATAAAAAATAAATTGTTTTTATTTTTAAATTTCGCCATTTGTATTTTAAATTTGAAGACTTTTATTCTCATCGTCACAAATGATTCGAAAACCGAAAACTAAACAAAAGGGAAACTTGAATTGAACAACGAATAGCAAATTTTGAAAAGCCAAATCGAGAAAACGCATTTTATGAGACAATAATCGTGAAAAAAACTTGTAGAAGCAGAAAAGTAAGAAAAAAATTCCCCGAACATCATGTTAAAAACTATGTAATTAGTAATTAAAAATCACTCTGGGCAACTTCAAGTTATCTTATATAAATTTATAAATATTTTCAAAAGGTAGAAGAAAATTTTGCAATACAACAAATATCTTCTCATGCATTTCAATAGAGGTTATGTTTACCTTGTACCTAAGCCTCGTTCCCGTCCTCGGTATTTAGATTTAAAAAATATTTCGATATTTCGGCAAGCTGTAACAAATTTTTATACTTTAGTTGAAACGTAACAAATCACCCAAAATCCTTCAAATTGAATACAATATTACGCATCTTACCTTTGTAGACTGTTGCTCGAACGTGCTCGAACGGAAGACATCAGAAAACACAGAACCTCAAATTACTTACAGCGCGTGAAGTGAAATTTAACTTTGTTGACATAACAATTTTCAATATCGGATTGAGAATTTACTATTCGTTGTAAAAGTCACCGTCTAATCTTTTAATTTACAATATTTGAACTGCAGATTTACTGTCGGTCAAAGCGAAACTAAGAGACGATGGTAATATCACCATCGAAAGTGATTCCACTACACTGGGAATAGGCAACTCTAATATCGCTTCTGAGACAAGTGATCTCATTGGTTCGCTGGTAGTAGTACGCTGAGGTGGTAATGTTACAACGCTGAAAGCAGCTAATTCGCTATATATGACATCATATAAGCGCGTATCCATCAGCTGTTTTACTATTCTCAACACATAGTGACATGTACTAGCCGCTAGTAAAGTTTTTTGGACAGATATACAGTGTATATATAGCTTACATTTATAGCTTATATATCTTATAGATCTTATGATCGAGCTTATGATCGATCTTATACAATGCGGTTTTTAAAAATTTATTAAATAAAAAAAACAAAAATGAAAAACTTTCAAACATAAGAATATGACAGTTTATTGAATAAAATACAAAAAATTCATAATTCATATATAATGTAATAATTTTATACTTAGTAATAATTCTGAAAGTATTCAAAGTATTATAAAATAAATTATATACAGGGTGTACCAAATTCCCGTATACAAAAAAATAGCAGATTCCATGCAAAAATCTAAGATACTACTTCCTTTGCCATTTTGCGAAAAACTCAAAATTCAAAAAGATATTCGAGTTTAAAGTTTAAACAATTAACGCGCTCCTCCGAGTAGTGGGGATAAAAATTACGGACTAAAATTTACCGAAATTTTTTTCATATTTTTCTGAGTCGAAAAGTCCTTTCCTACTTTTCACAAAACTCAAAATTAAATAAGATGTTCGAGTTTGAAATTCAATAAATCTGATTGGTCAAAACTAACTTGAATATCTTTTTTGATTTTGAGTTTTGTGAGAAGTGGCATAGGACTTTTCGACTCAGAAAAATATGAAAAAAATTTAGGTAAATTTTAGTCCGTGATTTTTATCCCCACTACTCGGAAGAGCGCGTTAATTCTTTAAACTTTAAACTCGAATATCTTTTTGAATTTTGAGTTTTTCGCAAAATGACAAAAGAAATAGTATATAAGATTTTTTCAAGGAATCTGCTATTTCCTTTTGTATACGGGAATTCGGTATACTCTGTATAATATGCGATAAAGTCTATAACATATATTATATTAAAGTAGATTATTCTATTTCATTCAGAGATGAGCGCCAATTACATTTTGCTCATTTTCGCATTGTGAAAAAACTATCTAAATTTCGTCGTAAAACTGTGAAAATTTGTCAATAGATGTATTTTTCCCTCTATTTTCCAGAATTACAGTAAAAAAGTATCCGTCAAAACATCGACGATTTGAAAAGAAGAATAAAATTGATTGGAAAACTATGATTTTACATAATTTTTAATTACATCACTCAAAGAGAAAACTACTATATAAATAATATATGACTGACAAATAATACATACTTATTATAAAAATCAACATGTAATATATACATAGTTAATACATGATTTACTTAAAGGAGTAATGGCAAAATTCATGAATGAATAAAACCATACAAGTAAAATATAAATAATGAATCAATATAGAAAATATCAATTACATAGAAATATATTCCATATATATACATATTGAGCAGATAAATAAGTTTTATTGAAACACTATTTATTTCTCTCTCGTTTCAGAGTTCAAGTCATCAAAGCGAAATTGACAACTCTTCGCAACCTTCTACAAGTCGCAGTTCAATTGAAAATGTTGAAACGCCTGTTCGTAGTACACAAACGCCGAAGCCCATAATGCAACCAACTTTAGACACCATTTTCGCAAATGAGAAATCTTATAAACGTACGTATATATAACTATATTGAAAATTTCAAAAATAAAAAATACGTAAAATTTAGTATCTAAGAGTCTACTTTTCTTCTAGCGGGTGGTTATCGTGCCGGTTTGTTGGAAGATGCGCTATTGTATATGGTATGTGTTGACAATCTCAGACTCTCGACCCCTGAGAAAAATGGGTTTCAACATTTTGCGAAAATAGCAGTGCCCCAGTGGACTCCACCATGCCGTGCAACTCTCACCAATCGTTTGGACGCAAAGTTCATCGAGAAATCAACACTTATCAAAAACATCTTGATGAAAATTCCAGCGATTTGTATCACCCTAGATTGCTGGACAGAACGACACACAACTAGCAGCTACTTGGGGGTTACCGCTCATTTTGAATACCAAGATTCAATCGAGTCCATTATGTTAGGTGTTGAACCTCTCAAAAGTGCGCATACATCCGATTATTTGACAGAAAAAATTTTAGAATTCTGTAACGATTGGTGAGTCGATTCCAACCGAGTTTCCATTTGCGTGACAGACAGGGCCTCAAATGTGGTGAAAGCAGCAAAAGACACATTTAGCGAATCAAAGCACATGCCTCGTTTTGCTCATATGCTTAATTTGATACCGGCATATGCTTTGGGGGGGGGGGGAAAGATGGCATGGAGATTCTGAACGTGCCCGGCATCCCCGAATTGGTGGCGAAAGTCAAGTGCATAGTGACTCTTTCCCACTCAAGTTACAATTTCGCAAATGCACTGAAAGACATACAAACAAAACAGGGGAAAACAGAGGGCACTGTACTTCGTTTGATTCAAGACATTATTACAAGATGGGGATCGACATATTTGATGTGTGACAGATTTTTAACAATGGAAGATATCATCTCCGTTGCTGCGACCAAATTTCCAGAGGTCAAAATGCTTTCCGGGCTAGAATTGCAGACCTTGAAGTTTCTCCGTGACGTCCTTCTCCCGTTCCATCTGGCAACTAAGGAAATTTCCGAGGAAAAGAGTACAACGCTCAGCAAGGTTATTCCAATTGTGCAAATGGTTTCTGAAGTAAGTCTATAAAAATTGAAAAATGATAAGCTATTATACACCAAAAGATTTCTACCCAAAACTTTTTTTTTGGTAAATTACATGTCTCAACAATTCTCAGAACTCCTAACTTTTTAATGTTTTCTTATAATTTAAAAATTTGGATAACTTTAGAATTTGAAATGATTCAAAAAACTTAAGCACCTTACAAAATTTTGAAAATCATATTGAATTTACAGTTCTGAAATATCTTCAAATTTTTGAAAAATTGAAGGCGTTTTTTGAGTTAATTCTCTTAAAAAAACGAGAAAATCACGAAAAACAAATCATTGGTTTTTTTAAGGTACTAAATAACAGGAATGCTTTACCCCGCCATTTGAACCCAAAATCGTTTACTGACTAATATCAGTAAGACTTGTCCTTGAAAAATGTAATAGAAAGCCGACGATTTTGGTCGAAAATAGCGGAGTTGATCATATCTACTTTTTCTAGTTTCTTAGATTTTCATGGTTTTTTCGATGTCATCAGACTTTTGTGAATATGTATAACGTATGTACATAGATTTATTTCCCAAAAAAATCACAGAAAATGTTATTTGTTTCAGAAATTACGCGTCACTGAACCCCCGTACGTGCCAAGCACTGCTGACGAAGAAGCCTACAAATTTGGTGAAATCCGCTCAAATTTGAAAAATTTTTTGATGGCCGAAATGAAGCAACGTTTTGAGGAATTGGAGAAAAAAATGCCATGCGCTTTAGCAACGCTCCTCGACCCACGATTTATGAAAATGCACTTCCAAAGTGCGTATCCTTGCTCTAGAGCGCAGTTGTTGATACAGGATGAAATCGTGAAATTACTAAAAGATGCCAACAGCACTTCGGTTGCCACAGACATGCCGGGTTCATCTTGTACTGAGGATTCAATAAAACCGGTAAGTGAAAACCTCTGGAGCCTGCACGATTCCACGGTTTCATCGAAAAACCAACATTCAATTGAAGACCTGCCAAGCGAGGCTCGCGCAGAAATGAAGGCTTTTTTTAACAGGAATCCAGTAGCACGGACCTGCAACCCTCTGGAAATTTGGAGTTCCATTGGTCATCAATATCCCCATTTACATCAATTGGCGAAGATTTTTCTTTCTGCGTTGGCGACATCAGTCCCGGCTGAAAGACTATTTTCATTAGCCGGGAGGGTAATGAATGACGATAGCTGTCGTTTGACAGCCAAACACCTACAACAGCGCATATTCCTCGCCAGCTTGCACAAGAAATTTTGGCTTTCTTAAAAAAATTCTGTTGTAAAAACAATTTTTGACGTACATATGTTCTAGTATATAGTTTTTGTATATTCTTTAATGTTTAAATAAACATTGTTCATATTGTTCTATATTTTCTGCATCTCTTTTACTTAAGTATTCAATATCGAATATCGATACCGATACCGCAAGTATCGATACTTTTTTCTCTAAGTATCGATACCGATACCTGAAACACTTTGATAGTATCGCGATACCAAATATCGATACTTTGGCTTCCGATACCCATCCCTACTGTGAGTTTATGTGCGTTTTCAGCCCTGTCGGTTACCTGTGTTTAGTGTTCACTACCCAGATAGCAACTGTGCGACGCACGTAAGTCGCACGAGTGCGAGCGCACGCGTGCGTGCAATAATTTGTCTGAATGATACGCATGTGCGCATCTTGGTCTCACGTATGAACCCACAATGAACTTTCATTGCGAGTTTTTGAGTTGGTAGCATTCTATGCGAAGCTGTGCAAGGCACTTGAGTCGCACTAGTGTGAGCGCACGCGTGCGTGCAATAATTTGTCCGACTGAGACGCACGTCGCACATATGCTGCGAGATGTTGCGCATGCGTGTTTATCCACGTCAGTGTGATCTATTAGTGACGTGCAGTGACGTTACTGAACATAATATAACTTAATATATTATACGTGACTCTCGTGGCCGTGGATGGTCAATCATTTAATCATCAATTATTAAATAATTACAAAATAAAATTACAATTACAATTGTCATTTTTCAATTTACTGCAATTGTCACTGTTAAAAAATTTGAGTGATAATTATTATTACTCTTAAGGTGCAATTGGGTGACATTTCACCAGTGTGCATGGGCTTTTTGCAATCGACAATTTTTAATTTAAAAAAAAATCTTTCACATGAAATCTATCAGTAAATGTATACATTTTGCAGGAACTACAAAGTAAATAAATACTTTCTGCTGTGAGTTGACGAAAATTTTCACTTTCTGCACTAGAACGAAAAATTGCAGTCAGTAATATCATACCGGCGTGACGTATATTGTAAGTTTTATTTTTACAGAACAGTAAAAAACATTTTTTCAAAACCCTCACGCGTGCAGGTAATCGGAGACTCACGCGTGCGAAATTTGTGAACTCTCATGTGTGAGAGGCATTTGAGTCGCATATGACGTAGCAACGGTATGCTCTGTGAGTCTCATGCGTGCGAAAAAACTCGCACGCGTGACTCGCATATTGCACGCACTACGACTTCATTTTTCTATCTGGGTAAATACCAATATATATCGATATTCGTATCGATAGTCCAACTACCGATACTCTGATATTTTTTCCGATAGTACATGGCTATCAGGATCAGGGGACGTCGACTCTTATAGAGAGTTTGGCAAATCCAAAGCTTTGATAGGGATCCCCTTGGAGCGCAGTAGTCAGCTGTATTCTTGACATATTAAGATCAATACTTACGTTTGCGATAGTACCCTGGCGAACGAGTTACCTCACTTTTACCCCTTTTACCACACTTAACTGTGGTGAAAGTGTGGTGAAAGTGTGGTAAAAGTGTGGTAGATTTTTTTCTATTTAAATCAACAATTGTAACATGAAATAATGCTTATAAGGTAAAACAAGATACTCTGTTTACGTGTTAGTGCGTAAATGTATTTGAAAGCAATAAATGTTTCCAGTCATGGTAAATAAGCCTGTAAAAGTTTAATGAAAACTTGGTGGCGAGTAGCTTTTGCACATGCGCCATGAGTACATTAGTTTCGTGGCACGGCCACTTAAGTAATTACCAAGGGGCCAAAAGGCGCTCCTGCATATTTGAATTTTGAATGTGAAATCTACCCAGATAGCAAGCGTGCGACGCACGTAAGTTGCACGTGTGCAGGTGCACGCGTGTGTGCAATGATTTGTCCGAATGAGATGCACGTACCCACCTGGGCCTCACGCGTGAACCCACAGTGAACTTTTACTGCGAGTTTTAGAGTTGGTAGCACTTGTGCGAGGCATTTGAGTCGCACTAGTGTGAGCGCACGCATGCGTGCAATAATTTGTCCGATTGAGATGCACGTATGTTATAAAAACAAAAAACGAAATCATATATGTTGCGCATGCGTGGTTGTCCACGCCAGTGTTGTCAGTGAGATAACCCCATATGACCGAGTTATATATTATACGTGAAACGTGACTTTGCAACTTAAGTTGTTGATACAATTGTTGGTACAATTGTTGATAAACAATTTATTATTACTGACAATTGTCGGTAATTGTTGGTAAATATAAGTAAGATGAAATTCCCCAGTAAACGTTCGTGATATCACGAAAGTGTCATAAAGTGACACGTCACGATCTGACAGCAAAGTGATATCGTAGTGGTTTCCAATGTCACGATCGATCACGAATTGATATCACGATGTGACACGATAGTGATAAAAAGTGCATTAATATCCGATTGGTGTTTAACGATATACATGTACACCCCATAAACAAACGTGCCGTAGCAGGACAGAAGAAATACTTGTTGGCACTTATGTCCTCGATATTGCCATAAAGTTGCAGGCAATGAGATCCTGCCGGTTATGCCAGAAACAAATGACGGCAGCCTAGCGGCAATCTGGTGGCGATAAATGCCGGAAATCGGACGGAAATTCTTGCCGCAATAATGTCTGTGAAATTTCTGACAATATGCGTACAAATATTTGCAGCAACTGTTTTTGTCAATACGATGTCATGTATTTCCTACAATAGTATGGAAATTCTCGGTAATGAGATATAATTTACGCGCAAGATTCTGAAAAAGACAAATGATAATCGATATATCGATGAACCTCCAAGAGAACGTCCGTGATTATTATTTTAATTAATTAATTCATATTCAATGAAATATGATATCCACGATGTGCACGCGTATAGAGTGTATCTTATAGATGCACTCATGTATAGTTATTTTAATGTTTTTTAATAATATAATAATTAATGTAATAGTTATAATATATTTATGATAATGATTTGATGAAACAGTTTGATAATATAATTATTTATTGATGAATAACAATCACTTTGTTTAAACAAACACGTTACAATTTGTGTAACGTGTAAAAGCCAGCGCGCGAAGCCGACAATGATTCGTCACGATTAGGTAATTAAGCGAAAAACGGTTATTTACATTTTTAAAAATTAATGATTTAATGAGGAAAAATTTATCTGTGTTTAATTTTTACTCGCTAAGAAATAAAAACTTGCTGAATCAATAATTTTCTGAAATAAGTGCGTATCAAACTCCTGGACAATGGAATTACAGTCGAAGTCGCGGCGATGGCAAAGTTAAGTAGAGTCGGTTTCGCGCGCTGGCTTTTTTTGTTTATTGCCCGAAAACATTACTACTTTTCAACTAATCGATGTGAAATTTTGCAAAAAACTGCCTCAAACGTTACTCAGCAACTTCTTCGCTGGAAGTTTGCTGGCACTTGAAAAATGAAAAACTTCCTCGATACTCGAAAGTGGGGAAACGTGGTTATTCGAGCATATTGCATTATTATTTAATAATCATGAATAATGCATTGAACGACCATTTTCAAAAGCATCGATGTCTTTGATAAGGTATGACGAATCCCGAAAAAATGTTTGATAATATTTCGTTCATAATTTGCTAATATTTCGCGAGTTAAGTTTTCTAAAACATCGAATTTGACGGTTCCGGGAAATGACGTTTCTGTTGTTTATTACAAAAACTAGAATTACAATCAAAAAATGCTACATGAAAAACAGATGCGTCTGTATGAGCTTTATAATAAGTTACGTTCAATTTTGACTTTTTTAATTTCCGAATTTATCTGGGACTTGGACAATACTTATACCCGAGTTCGAGCGCAGATCGTGTTATTGCACTGGCGGCACTCTCATTAATGTACGACTTTCTTATTTTATTTTTCAGTATTTTTTACTGGATAATAAACTCAATAATTATAAACAACCACAATGCTAGTTAATTCATCTAACTTTGAGTACTATTTTGAAAGTAATCAGAAAGTATTGATAAAAACTTTTGTTATCCAAAATATGTTTCACCATCTATTGTTGGAATAAACAAATGTTTTGAGTCAAGTGTTCACAAGCGGAGCACCCAAAATAAAATAATTGATTCTGATGCCCCAAAAGCCATTTATAAGCGTTTCTCGAAATTCGCATTTGAGCAATAGTTAATAAAAAAATATTTTCAACGTAGATTTTTTTTATATTAAATATTTTGGCAACCAATCTATCGATTCATATAAAACTTTGCAAAAAAGTTGAAAAATGCTTATGCAGCAAAGTGGAAAAAGATTTTGTGAAAGTCAATTTCTTCATTAATGATTATATAATTTTGCAATTAACAACACCAAATTTTCTTACTTCTCATATTGCTAGACAAAAAGTTCAAACAGTGTTCGATTGTTGATTCTGTTTTTGAAGTTCATGATCAAAATACTAGAAATTTGGGATCAAAAGCACATAATAACGAGAATTTAAAATTTTTTTGAATATTTTTCAAATTTTTTTTCGCATTTTCAAGTATCCAATTTCATACAATCAAAATCTGTGTTGAAAGTACTAGGTCTATATTTCGAAAGTTTTTGCATGTATGTCAAATTTTTCTCATATTTTTTAAAATTCAGAATCTAACTACTAAGAAATTAGGTTCAAAGTAACGAATTTTGCAATTCTTCATATTTACTTCAGTATAAGTAGGTCATTTTAAACTTTTGAAAATCTTATAAATCTACTTGCGATCATTCCAAACCAGGAAAACTTCAATGTTCAGTATTATTTAATATTGTAATACGATAAAGTGAAGATGATCGTTAAGGCATGTTGACTTTTTTCAGTGAGAAGACAGAAATACATTTTTGGTATATATTATTGAAAATTTATCAAAATACAATTTTCCGATGAGCTACTTCTACTGAATTCAAAATAAAGAATTTGGAAAGTCATCTTTTTTAAAATTTTCCTCTGTACCGAATATGAGTTTCAGACATTCAAGAGCATTCTTACGTTGTGTTTATTATTTTTCCAGTTCATCACCCTTACGGAAATCCAGTACAGAACAATACACAAAAATCTGTAATGGTCTGTATTGGTCGTGTAATGTTCTGTACTGAGCCTGTATTGCTCTGTATTGGCCATGTAATGCTCTGTACTGATCATGTATTGGTCTGTATTGGTCATGTGATGCTCTGTACTGAGACCATGTATTGTTCTGTAATGTTCGTGTAATGCTTTATATTAGTTCTATAATGGCCTGTATTGATCTTGTAATGGTCTGTATTGATCTGTAATGCTCTGTACTGAGATCGTATACTGGTCTTTATTGGTTGTGTAATGGTCCATATTAGTTCTATAATGGTCTGCATTGATCTTGTAATGGTCTGTGTTGGTCATGTTATGTTCTGTATTGATCATATATTGGTCTTCATTGGTCGTGTAATGGTCAATATTAGTTCTATAATGGTCTGTATTGATCTTGCAATGGTCTGTATTGATCTCGTAATGGTCTGTATTGGACATGATTACCAGTATTGATCTATGTTTGTTCTGTAGTGATCTCAATTGGTGCTGTAGTGGTCTTGTAATGATCTGTACTTTTCAGTCGATATGGTCATATATATGTATGTCTATATTTTTCATAATGATAAATATATTCAGTATACATCGAGGTTTATCGAAAAAACTTTTCTCTTTGTATATCGCTACTGTAATTTAATTTTTTGAAGTCGCAACTTTATAAATTAACTTCATAATCGCGATCAAAATAAAATAAAATCATTGTTAATGTGCTGCATATCAGGCAATATTTTTTGTGAAAAATTTACTCTTATACAAAATATAATTGTGGTAGAAACGTTTATTTTTTTTTACAATATTCATTGTATACACATAGAGTGGCGGATTTTTTATCTACTAAAAAGTTTATTGCAATTCGAAAAAGATGATCAATCTCTTTCCAATGAATTCGGAAGTGGAATCATAATTAATTCATCTTCAGAGATGTCAATTTTGACGCATTTTTTTGTTATAGTTGACGGCAAAACAGCTGTTAAATTGTTAGTTACTGTGATAACTGGAGCAAATTCGCTAGACATGACAGAGCATGTTGGATTGTTATTGTAAACAATATTTCTGCCTAGCTCGATTTCACAAACTTTTTCAAGAACAACGTCGTAAGAGTTAGCAAAAACTGCACATTGAACTATAAATAACCCAATTATTTCTAAAAATTCATTATTATCAAGTTGCACAAAGCTGTTGTTCCTTTTGACAAGCCTATCGTAGTCATTTGAATGAAACAATTTATTTCCGTAAATGAAGCGCTGATATTTGACAGCCAAATTCAAAATACGTATCCCCAACAGTCGCTCGATCAAAATTTGTATGCGTAGCTCCAATTCGATTTCATAAGCTTTTCCAAATAACCGCATATTTTGTCCGTATTCAACGCAATTCTTCACCCTTAAATTGGTTGTCATTTTCATGTAAAACTTTTTAGCATTTTCATCACAATCGTCGCGAGAAAAAATGACACTAGCTTTGTTCTCTACTACTCTTGAACGAAAGTATAACTTACATATTTGCTTAAGGACAGCATTTGGTTTAGATTTTATCAAATGAACTAGAATTCGATTGTAACCCTCGAATACGAAAGCAGAATTTCCCC
Organism: Platygaster robiniae; assembly: GCA_028476575.1. Classification (NCBI taxonomy): domain Eukaryota; kingdom Metazoa; phylum Arthropoda; class Insecta; order Hymenoptera; family Platygastridae; genus Platygaster; species Platygaster robiniae. Next base: position 32,300,795 of record CM052019.1, read on the forward strand.
ACAGTGCTCCGAACCTTTTTACAGAATCACTCAGGTGTAACAACAAATGAGTATTAAACCGACAAAACTCATCCTCGAACAACTCATCAATGTGCAAAACAAAAAGTTCCAAAGCCTTCTTTGCTGTTTCTACTTCTGCAGGGATCAACTTTTCTTTTAACAAAAAATACATGGAAGATACTAGAAGGAGCCAGTGCTTCATATATTTCATTGGTAAAAACCCGTTCAAGCAAGGAATTGAATAGTATAACAAGAAACTTTTCCATTCATTAGCTTTCCAAAGATTTCTGTCTGTGATACTCCTCGGCGTGCGAGTAATTTCAGAACATGGTTTGCAATCTTGTAATCTTTTATCAATGGCATCAATATGATTTCCAATATACCACTCTTTACCTGAATTTTTTGAGTCAAAAAATGAATTTGTCATAGTTCAAACAACTCCCAAAAGAACTGAGTGCATATATTCGGGAACGAAACTAGAAATAATGTTGAAAACTGGTAGCAGAAGTAGAACTGAAGAATTTTTTACCCCATTAACAGGTTCTTCGATTCGATTAGCTTCTTCGGCATCCCGCAAGTGCTGATCAGTTGTTCGGGGACGCCCTGCTAAACCTTTGTAAATTCTGGCAAAACCATCACCAACTTCAATCCTCTCCCCTTTTTTAAGGCAAAATGAACATCCACTTCCTCCGTTAAATTGCTTTAATCCCTGAAGCAGAGGCCTGGCTACAGAATCTACCGGGGAAAGTATTACGTGAACTTTAACAACAATTTCTTCCCCATCCGGTGTAAGGCAGTCAAATCCGTCAGTATGGAGTTCATTCAACTCATCTACAAATGGTTGTAAAAAAATATTCATGTCAGGCTTGACCGGGCCATACCATAGCCCACAAAGAAAGACATTTTCAGATCTCGATTTGAAAGGAAATTCATTGACAGTCACGTAGATTGGCCAAAGAGTTGACTTAGACGACTTTGAAATCTGGACTCCATCTGTATTGAATTGCAATGTCAAATCGTGTTCCTGCAAAATGCCGTTTCGCTGCAAGCTGTGGTAAACTGAACCAGTTATGACATCTGAACTAGAATTTGTATGCCTGCGCAACTGAAAGTATGAATCACTTGCCATAAGGTTCCGTAGTTGTTGTGCCAAAGGTAAACATATAAAATAATTGTTGCTCTGTTTTAAATCTTTGAGCTCATAGATTTCAGAACGTTTGGCACATGAATATTGATCATTGGCATTATCATTTAACGTCAAAATATTCTGGCACACGGCGCAATAGAAATATTTGTCTTGAGTGAACTTATCTCGATATTCTTTTAAAAAAGTGAACTTGGATCGATGGATAACGTGAAATGAATGACAATTGATAAATTCTACCAAATCTTCGAGGGCGATGTCTGTTAGTCCATGTCGCAAAGTGTAACTTAAAATCAGAAGCTCGCTTTCTTCACGAGTGATTGGACAAGCGTGTAACAGCCGACGTTCCTAATATGAGAAAAAGAAAGCATTTCGTTTATACGATAAATATATTTTAAAAACTGATTTGTGAGGGGGTCATTTAGTTTAGAATCGATTTGGTCGTCAGTGACCAGATCACTTATTTCACTCAATTTTTCAAAAATATATTGATTTTTTCGGGCTAAGAATCGCCATTATTTCAAAATTCATGATTTTTTATTTTGTTGTAAAGTTTAGAGTTAACTAACTTTTGTAAAAAGTATCTTTATAATATTTTTTTCTTATAAGGAAGAATATCTATCGATTTGATTCAATTTTTTGGAAAATGTTCGAAATTTTTTAATAGTGGTTCGTGAATATTTTTTAAAGTGCTTTTAAACTTCTATTAGTGTAAATGAAAAATATTTATTTCAAAATATCTTGAATATTGTATCTTTTTTTTTTCAATAGGTACAAGTAAGAAATTCATTCTGCAAAAATTATTGACTCTGAATTTGATAGAAACATCTAAAATCATAAATCCTCGAAAAAAAAAAAAAAAAAAAAAAAAACGATTTTCGGCCCAAAATGAAAAATATGTGTACTTTCAAACTAATTTCTGTACATGTTCAAAAAATTAAAAAAAAATCAGTGAAATAAACAGTGACAGTTAAAACCAAGTCGATTCTATGTTTAATGACCTAACTATAATAATGGAATTTTTAGGCATAATGAATGATTGTTTTGATAAATAATTATGTCGTGAATGTTTGTCTATTTTTGATCATATTGGCCTGGGATTAAACAGGTTTTTATTATGGCTTGAACAATATGAATAGCAAAGATATTGATATATAGTTATATAATAAGTAATATATGAACCTCATTTTGCTCTTGGACGAATTCATCTGCGTTTGGCTCCTGTTCGAGATGATAAGCTATAGCTTCATCAGAGCTATCTTTATCTTTTTTGATGCAATCAAAATATTCATCAATTTCTTCTTCTAATTCCCTGTCTGAAGGCTCTTGTAAAAAACGTGTGGACCAATCAAGACAATCGACATATTTTTCTTCAAAGTCATCTACGTTTTCATCAGCTTCAGTAATATTCTCATTTGTCCTGAGTTTATACTGTTCAGAATTGGTATCATTCAGTAAACCTGCTTCGTTTTTTAGTGGATTTTCCGAAATTTCACCAGCGCTAAGAAATGAATTCACTTGGCCCTCGATCTAAAAATTCAACAAAAAAACTTTTCAATCATAGATTGGGATATATACTGTGGTACTTTTTCTGTTTAATCGTTTATTGATGTAACGAGCGAGATAGGGAATAACACATTTACTTCTTATAATTATTTCCCCTTTTTTTGTTGTTGTTAGGCCATGAGCCTAGGAATAATCATTCCTTAATCTCGTCGAAACGGGAAAGGACCCTCCATAGACAACGGCCTATGGTGACCCTTTGTTCGACTTTTAAAGGGAGTCGAACGAATTGTCTCAAGGATTAAAATAACTTACACAATAAGAAATGCAGTAAAATGTTACAAGGTGACGTTATTATTATGCACAGGACTTAATACATATTTCCTTACAAACTGTCTGTTTTAACAGGATTTTGTTCGCGTATTTCTTCTCTTATAGCTTGCAACTCTCTGAGCGATGACTCTGGCAAATCAGTGTCTGAGTTGGCCTCATAAAAATAGTTTCTTTCCAAAGAATCGTAAAAGCTCTGATCGGGTATTTCTCCCGTCCTAGGGTCCAACAGAATCCCCCTTATTTCCTCCTCCCTTGGGACACAATTGAGTGAAAAATGCTGTGGTGCCTCACAAACAACACAGGAAAACTTCAAATTCCTAGCTGGGGTCACCAAAAGAATTCCATAATCCGAAGAAGCCCTTTTAGCTATCAGAGAGTCAATATCTTCCAATCTAATGACTCTCTCAGGCGGGAAAGTTTTTAAGATTTGTAGGTGATAGAACAAATTCAATATCCCCTCTTTCTTAAACACCGATCTTTTAGCGCTGGGCTTGACCCTGCGATGCCGGGTTATACTTTTAATACTCCAAAGTAAATTTTCAACAGTGGGCACTAGAGAGAGAGACCATACCAAGGTTTAAAGAGACGTACATGTGTTAATATATGAATTTGGCAGAATAATAAGGTAAGTTAAAATGGCAAGTTCGACAATGTCTGTTTGTATTGAAGGAAGTTACTCAAGACATTTTGGATTAAAATCAAGGTTTGGAAAGCCCTTTTATCCTTTGCCACTATTAGTCAAGCTGCGCTAGGAATCATACGCAAGAAAGACAAGTCTTTCCACTCGAGTGATAATGGGAAACGGCATAAAAGGGTTTTTTATATAATAAATTGTTTTGGAAATATACACTACACATCATAGAGAGAAATAGTAAAAAATGGTTTTTATATAACTCTACACATTGCGAAACTTGGTTAAATTTGGGGTCCTTTTGTCTTTTACCACCCTAAATCAAGCTGCGCCAGGAAACATACGCAAGAAAGACAAGTCTTTCCACTCGAGTTATAATGGGAAATAACACAAAATAGACCTTTTATAATAATAGCAATTTTTATTCAAACTCTTACTTTTGAAAATATCAAATTCTTATCCTTCTACACAGATAGGCACCTCAAGCACAGCTTGGGTTTTTGGTCAAATCGATATTAGGCAAATGAGGTTGTTGGGCCGTCGTCAGGTCGGGCCTTTGGACCTCGGAAGTCTTTCTTTCGCTTATAGTGAACGATCAGTTCGGAAGCTCGAGAACTACTTCTGATCTGCTAAAAAATACGCGGGTTTATATATGATTTTGAAAGGAAATAAACGGAACTTTTTCTGTTCGTCTATGTCCGTTTATCATTAGATAAAAAAAAATGAAAAGTCATTACTTATTCGAAAAATACTTTTATCTTCGGGTTCAGGAAAGAAGTTAAATGATCGAGTGATAACAAGTTGAAAAATAAAATTCATCGTGGAAACGGTGATTTTCCAAAGTCTAATGATCGCTAGAAATATTATTGCGAAAAATGTGTCTTTATTCCTTATACTTGAAAAGTCGAGAGATAAGAAAAATACTAAAATTAATTTTCCTTTGAAAAATAGTTTTATCAGAAGCACTCGTTAAAATTTGATTCTATTCAGCTATTAACAATATCTCTTTCCAGCGCCGGTGAAATCGTAATGATTCAGATAACGCCGCGTATTAACGCTGAAAATATAACTTAGAATTTGAAAAATGAAATAACTTGAAATAATATTTTCTCAGACGAGGGGAAAAACCCCTCTCGTCACATTTATTGAATCAAATGTCCAAGCCATGTCGAAAAAAAATAACATGATTAATTATAGTTTCGTAAAAATGTTTTTGGAGAAAAATTGCTTATGCAAAACAAGGCTTCATGATGAAAATCATTTAACTAGCAATTATTGAAATTCGATTGATTAAAATATATGAATTCATATATTTTATAAACAGGTATAATAGCTATTAATACCTGTTTTTTTCTGTAACGTAAGGTGGATAGTGGGATAGGCACAGTTGGGTCTAGAAGAAAATTTTTCTTTTGTTTTTTCTGAGGAGGAGCATCTCTGTAAAGAAAGAAAAAATGTAAGTTTTGAATATATTTCATAATATTCACTTCAATCCTGAAATTATTTGTAACAAATAATTGCGACATCTTTACTTTATTTTTGATTTTGAAAAATAATTTTGCCATTTTACTTACCCTTCATTTTGAGACATGATTTGCGCTTTTTATTATCAATTTAAATTGATAATTGACAATTGTCGCATATGGGTCTATTGCGGACAATTTGTACCAGCCGAGTGCAATCACGGAAAAACTAAAACCGATTGAACGAAAGTCATTCGACGCAATAACAAATTTTCGTATAACCAGCACACACGATTGGATTTTAAAAGTAATAAAACATTCGGTTATCTCAAAATTCGTATTGTTGCTATTTACTGGTATTTTCGATTCGACTGAGTGACCAGCGCCGTAACCAGGCATGTGCAGGCGGTGCGGCGCACGAGGGCCCCCGGCTCTGAAGGGCCCCCGAATATCCTTTTTTCTTTTTTTTTTTTTTTGGAAATCATTTCAAAGCAAGAAATTATTCTATCCAAGATATGTATGATGCTGTTTTCAATTTCTTACGACCTTTGAATCTTGTTTTGAAATGGACTTCATCAAATAGGCTCCAAAATCATCTTTTTTTTTTTTTGGAAATTATTTTCTAAGGGCCCCGTAGGAAATTTTGCACAAGGGCCCCCGAGACCCTCGCTACGGCGCTGCCGGACTGACTGTTGACTGTGGTCAAGAACACCTGTGACCAACAGCTGAGGGTGAGCATGCATGTGTTACCTCATTCATGCACATGCACATCAGGTGTCGGAAACTCAATTTTAAAAAATGTCGACGATGAAATCAGTGAACTAACCAAACCTTATCGTTACATCTTGATTTGCGCCATCTATCCGTGAAGCACCTGAACTAAAATCTGCGGTGCGGGTGCAAGGGGTGCATTTATGTGTATATCTATATATATCAAAAGCAATATTGAATTTCAATACAAAAAGTTCGTTTTTTATTATTTATAATCACTCGAATCATGCGTATGAGCAATTTTTACAACTCAAATAAGTTTAATGATTCAATATAATACAATAATAACTATTTATTTCATGTTTTTATCATTAAAATTTTCAAAATAATATATGAAAATGATGTTTGTTTATATTAATAATGTTTATAAACAGCTTCAACTTAAAAATCAACTGAAGATATAATAATCAAATTGTAGATTTTTTTACTCAGATATAATTCATAATTATAAACATACAATAATGCAGGATAGGTCATAGGTCATAAAATAATGCGAAAAGTAGATGTTTCAAAATATTTATTTTTTTTTTTTCAAAAAAAAATAAACATATTTTCTCGCTGAAAATGTTAATGTTCATTGGAAAATCTATGGGATTTCCACATGAAAATCCAGTTGGTCTGTCTCGCTGGAAAATTTTTTCAAGGATAGATTTTGAAATGCAAAATTAATTATATTTTGAAATGGAAAATTTATTTGATTGGTGACCTGAGTTTTTGGAAAAAAATTTTTCAGTTTAACAAACCAATCGGATAATAAACAGGAAAACCGATTGGAAATTTTCTACAGGGCTCAATTCGACTGAATTTCGAAGTTAGAAGTATACATTTTATGGAAGAAAATTAAAAATTTTTTTAAACATTATTTATAATGAAATTACTTTAAAAGAAATTAATGTACAATGAAAAGAAATGATTAAAAATTTTATTTAATATAAATAACTACGGATCATGAAATATATTTGTTGAAAACCCGTTTTTTTACTGATTTACCTTTTCTTAAAAGACTCACTATATAAAAATTATATAATTTTTATTACACTACCCTACATCGTAGTCTGCGTAAAATGAAAAAAGTACTTGCACTTTTACCAAAAATTAATTTACGCTCTGAAAGATACAAAGTCATTCTGAAGCTGAAGAGGTAAATCATTCCTCAAGTATGTTTTATTTATATTTTGTTTTGTAACTTAGTTTTATTACACTTCAGTTGTTAAAAATTTTCCACTTACAATGGTTTAAAGAAAATTATTTCAGTAAGACTGTTAAACTACATAGCTTATTTTTGAAATGGCAGCTCTAGAGCTTTTTAAATTTTCCAAAAGTTGCCAGTTTTTCACATTTTTTTTCTTGATTTTCTACAAAGGATTATTGAAGATGAATGGAGAAAATATGATTGACATATAAATAGAGTTTGATGAAAGGTACCTACTGAATATTTCAACTTAACTTTAATCCTTTACAAAATTCTGTGATAAAAATGTAGTCACAGAAATATTGTGAATTCATTAACTTTAGCGAATAAAGTGTACTTATAAATTGTAAATTTACAAGTACTTATAACTGTTTTTCATATATAACATTTTTTTTAATATCAAACTTTCTAGTTTTTTGTGTTTAACATTATTAAGTTATCAAATAATACATTTGAATCTATATGAGTTATTATTTTCATCTGTTATTATTATATTCCTACCGACTACATTTAGAATATAAAACTGTGATTATATACTGTGTATTTTTTTTCGATTTTTCAGTTGTGCAATGTACCAGAAACAGTTTGTTAAAAATGCAGTTCACTTTGGAATGAGTTACTTTAGCTTACTCAAAAAGAAACAGTAACTGCTGATTTCTTCAATTATTTTTGTTGCTGAATAAAATCACCAAATCTTATTTTTTCCACAATTGAAAATAATAACTGGAGATTAAAAAAGGTAAGACGGTGAAAAGAGAATTCAAGGAATTAAAGACTAGTGCACATATCAGCCTTGGTGATTTTGGCAGAACAATAAGTTGAACTCGAAGGCTAAGCCAAAAACCGTAATTTTTGACAGAATAGGAATTCTTAATCATAGGAAACAACAAATTACTGTACAGTTACCTTTTATGCAATTATTGTCATCATAACTATGTATCTATAATACTATAACTTTTATAATTCACAGATAAATAAGTAGAAATTTTACTATTTCTCAATGTAATTTTTTTCATGATGAAAATACCATTACTGAAGCCTAATGTAAAAAGGTATCTTCTAGTAATAGGAAAGTTACAGAGAAGCAGTCGAACTTTTATAAAAATGAAGGAATTTGAATGTATCATGATAAGTATACTTCCAATATTCAAGACTTCATTGTCACCTCAGCTACTTGGAACCATTTCTCATATTAATTTTTCAACTTTCAGCAAGAAATAGCAAATGAAAAAGTTATGAAATTATATTTAATGTCATGGAATTTAAAGTGAAATAATTGTTCTTCCACACTTATAAGTGAATACAGATTCTTACATTATCTCGAAATAAAATTAAAACTTTTCAATTGCCAAGTTGGTTAAAATTTGTTTACATCACACTACGTTCTCACTTAGTAAATTTATATATTCGTTAATATCAAGGCTTGTCAATAATAGACTTGCAACATCATGAATGTAGACTACATTTCGAAAATTTAAAATTTAAGGCCATTTTTATAAGATTAGGAACCAAAACTTGATAAACAAAAATCTAGAAACTGATGTATGAACTATCAATAAGATTTGTTACTTTGAAAAATTTTCACGTCTTACTAATGTTCCACATTTCCAAACACGCAAGACTTCTTCGGTTACAAAGGCCAAAATCAAATATGTGTACCACAATTCACTGGACAGTTTTTTGATATTAATAATTCGAACAAGTCCTCAAAATTTTTATAAATGTGGGTTGATTTTTAATATCTTATCTACGTTGTCTAATACGCAATTTACGACTTGGTAATTTTCAGTCTGAACAAACAACAGAATTTAGGTTTACAAAGTTTCCCATTGAAATCCAGCATTTTTTTATATTTATTTTTGGTTTCGAATGTTTTCACTTTTAAATTGTAATTTCGAGCTCTATGATTCTAAGACATCTATTACAATTCGTGTACTGGAAATGGAAAATATGGTATTTTCATAATTTGTATTTAAATTCACAAAAAACTTTTAGAATAATTTAAAAAACTCGCAAATGTTACAGTTGAACATCGCTCAAGATATATATACTATCATAACATACTAATGTCAGTTCAAGAATAGTTTCAGTTAAATTTAGAAAAAATTTATATTTAACTTCATACATTCCAATACTTTTTACTGCAATGTAGGTCAGGATTATTTTTGAAGAAATAAATTTTTCAAAAAATTTTCAGCGTCCGTAATATAAATTTTAACACTGGAACATCAAAAATTAAGGACCATATCCAATAACATTAATCGTAGTAGTTTCTCTCGCAATTTTATGTTTACGTTTGCAAGCTCTCAGTGTTGCGTGTTTAGAAGCATAGCACTGTTAGAAAAAAAAAAAAAAAAAGAAGGCATGGAAATTTGTGCATTAAATGTTGTCGAGGGCAAGGAATTTACTTCCGTTATTATGTTCACGAAAAAAATTATTTATAAAAAAATAACAAAGAAAATCAGAATTGAGTGCATGGGATGGAATCAATTTCCCGTGAAAATAATACCAGGAATGAATTTTCTTCCTTCGAAAACTGACAGTTTTCTTGTTTATTGGTTTTTTTTAAAAATCAAACAGAATGGTTTCCCTTCTAATGAAAAGTGTAAATCTTTCAAAAATTAATTACATGAAAATGAGAATAACTGTGAAAAACCCTTTTGGGGCTTGATTAATGACAACTTGACCTACATGTTTATGTACAAATTTTCCATGCTTCTTCCTGAAAGTCTATTTTTTTCTGAACTGTGTAGTCATAGACTCTGATTGTCAGCTAAAAATAATTAAGGAGCTTCAATTACCAACACGCCAGTTGTCAAATCTCCCTCCCATATTCGCACAGAAAAAAAAACCACAACTATTTAGTACCAGCTATCCCTATGCGCAGCGTTCTTTTCTGTTGAGGTAAAAGACTTTAATTACGAGGGTCACGAGCTGAGATCGCTTAGAACAGCTTGGTTCAGGGCTTTCTTGGGTTGAACTGAGGTGCTGGCGTAAACCGCGATGGGATACACGGACGCACTTGTGGGCCATTTGAGTTAGATACTTCTGCTGATGATGAATTTTACTCCAAGGGAGAGTGTGCCTGGTTTGTCTGGCCATAGGCCTGGAAGTATATAAGAGGACCGTAAATATATAAATTGAAACCAAACATATCAAATGAAAAAAGTGCTATGCATTATTTGTCTCCATTTACAATTGAGCGTTAACAAAGTTTGCAGACATTTAACCTCTTGACATTGTGAAAATGATGTATAGTTGAAACTGGATCAAATTGGATAAAAAAAACCACGCTATAATACAAAAAATTTGATAAGGTAGTAAAGGTAATTGTAAAATGCTGTGAAATTATATCATTCAAAAATATTTCAGGTAAAGTCAGTACTGACAAAATTAACCCTATCTTTTATAATTTTTCTAATTTTCGAATTAATCATTGTAACTTTCATTTCAAATGTTAAATCTTTCAACTTATAACCGTCTTTATTTTTCAAGTTTTCACAACTAACTTCTCTAATTTTTCAAATACTCGAATTTTGAATGAGTCTAAAGAAAAAAGAATTATCCAAAACAGTGAGTCACTCTCACTTTAGTTACTTTTAGGTATATATGCTTGACGATTTTTTTAAAATCACTATTTTTAAAAAACTTACCAATCATTTTCGTTTGTTCAATGGATGTCCTGTGAAGAGAGCAATCACTATGATTTTGTGTAGCGGGCATAAGATGCTGCGAGAAAGAACGAGTAGCTGGAGAATTTCGAGATGTTTTGGCACACCTACATAATGAAACACATAATTTTATAATAATAGTACATTATGCCCGAGGTGCATTACAGTTTTTTTTGTCTCTCTCAAACACTAAAACAAAGCATATATACACTTGTTTTGGCCGTGAAAAATAAAGAATTTTAGGCCGATACGAACGCAGGTACAAAAACACGCCTGGGGGAATAGAAACGAGACTTTTTTTTTCGCCGGGCGTCTTTTTTGCCTGCGCTCGTATAGACCTTCAATTCTTCATTTGTCATGTCAAAACAGATTTAGATATGCTTATTTTTAGTGTTCCCGAGGCAAAAAGTATCGTATGTACCTCGGAGCACTAACAGCTGATTAGACCGATTAGAACTCGTGATTGCCGCCTTCGCTTCGCTCAGGCGGCAAACCTCACATTCGTTCTTCATCGGCTGTTTGTGTCCCTAGCTACATAATATACTATTGGTATCGAAGTAAATTTGCGTCATAATACTAAAAAAAATATTTTTAATACGTTCGTTTAATGCAAAAATAATTTCATGGTTTGAAGATACATTCAATTCATCTTTAACTGGAAAATGATGCATTTTTAACTTCTTAAAAATGTTTCTTCGCTTCTTGAATATACTTTGAAAAAAACACTATTCCCCTCTTAATTTTTATAAATGAAAGTTTTTTTTTGTATAAAAAAAATATGCGACTAATGAAATACCAGCTCCTTTTTATACTATGTATTCGCGAAACATTATTGAAATTTAACTTCTTTCTCAACTATCTGAAATACGAGTTTTATGTGGCTGAGTAAAGCAAGCCATCTACCTTACGGAAAAACTGAGGGGACTGGAAAAAACGAAGAGAACCTGCTTAATGTGGGAGAAATACAGAGTATGCTGGTGGTAGAGACTTCAATGCTTTAAAAAAGTAATTGGGGGGTAGGATCCGTGAAGTGAAAGATAGTATAACTGCCAGGAAGTCGTAATAAAGGATGATTTCGCAATCAGGGCGTGATTCTCATTCATAGGATTGAGAAAACATACTCGCATATTTTGTTTTGAGGGTGAAAAAGAAGGTTGGTATATAGATGAGGATTTTACGTTTTTGGGTGTCAGAGATGCATCGGTTTTTGACTGTGAATTAGCAAATGCAGAGATCGGAGATATAAGTTACATATAAGAAAGCAGGAAATAGAGTGGAGTCAGATCATTAACTTTTGAAGAGAATTTGATACGTGAAGGGAGCTTTTTGCGGGTGGGTCAAAAGAGGGGATATTAGAGGTGATAGTTGTATAGTAAGTATGAACATGTACACTGAAAATTCAGTAGTTCAAAAACTCACGACTTTTAATTCCACATTCAGTCTTTCTTTATCCTCACCTTTTCTTAAGTCCACTACTCGGTTCAAGGTTATTATGTATAAATAATATAATATGATAGTAATATAATTGATAATTGAACCAGTTTTTCATTCACCTTAATTGTAGTATCCACCTTTACGAATCCCGAACTAATACATACATACTTATTTACATCATAACTTCGACAAAAGAAATGTCGACCTTTCGTTAACATATGGTTTCTGTAAAAAAATTTTTAATGTTGGTCATTATCTAGTTGTTATTGTCATGTCGATCGAAACAACGAATAGCAATATTAAAAAGCCAGTGTATACCAATGTTATTAAACCATGAGACATCCATCTACACGAATTCCAACACATGAATATATATGTACATATTTACATAATGACGTCAAGAAAGAAAACGTCAGGCTTCTTGTATGATTTGTCCATACTTCGTCGTTTAAATCATACTCGTTTCTTGTAAGAATAATATTATCCTGTTGAGTAGAATTTAATAGTTATTGCCATGTCGATTAATACAATAGCAATATTAAACAGCCAGTGCGTACCATTGTTATTTAAGCATGTGACATCCATCCACACGAATACCAACATGTATCAGTAATTCCGGTTGAGGTAAAACAAAAATTTATATAAACAAAAGAAAGAACAAAAAAAAAAAACAACAACTGTCTAAGTTAACTCAAAGTATCTATGCAGAACTCTTTTTTTCTTTCGTCCCAGGATATTCTAGCAGATTCCTTCGGCTCCGTTCGGCGCGCCTTAAGTGACGAAAACTTGAAATACAAAAACGAAATCTCGTAAAATATATCCATATGGGTCATTTCATGGGAAATTTACACTCAAAATTTTTTTTACTACAATATATTTTTTTTTGCTTTCTTACTTCGAAAATAATCGACACGTATTTTTTTTTTCAACGTGATACTTGAAAATTTTGAGATATGATTTTTTTAAGTTTGTCACTTGGGAAAAATTTTTTTTTTTCAACAGCTCACTGTGAAAGAAGATTTCGATATAAAATTTAACCCTTACACTTGAAATGTGCGGAAGAGTACAAGCTTTCAGAAAAAGTATGGCGCTTATTCCGTTGTTTATTTCGTAATAACAATATAGTTCATTGTTATAAACAAATTAATTTTTTTTAAACTTGGAACAAATTTTTGTTCAATTTTTTTGTTTCTTAATTTTTGTTAGATTTTTTTGAATATGCTAACAAAAATTTTGGGATGGGCAAATGAAAACTGTAGGTGTAACGAATTTATAAAGTCTGTGTCGCACGCTGCAACTACGCTCAAGCCTTCTCAAATTGAAGATTTATCATGAATACATAAAAATTTGGACTTATAAATTGTAGAGAAGTTATCTGCTTTTGTACAAAATTACATGCTATCAAAGTGCGCTCAGGAACTCGCTCGCTGCAACGCGCGACACAGACTTTATAAATTCGTTACACCTACAGTTTTCATTTGCCCATCCCAAAATTTTTGCTAGCATATTCAAAAAAATCTAACAAAAATTAAGAAACAAAAAAATTGAACAAAAATTTGTTCCAAGTTTAAAAAAAATTAATTTGTTTATAACAATGAACTATATTGTTATTACGAAATAAACAACGGAATAAGCGCCATACTTTTTCTGAAAGCTTGTACTCTTCCGCACATTTCAAGTGTAAGGGTTAAATTTTATATCGAAATCTTCTTTCACAGTGAGCTGTTGAAAAAAAAAAATTTTTCCCAAGTGACAAACTTAAAAAAATCATATCTCAAAATTTTCAAGTATCACGTTGAAAAAAAAAATACGTGTCGATTATTTTCGAAGTAAGAAAGCAAAAAAAAATATATTGTAGTAAAAAAAATTTTGAGTGTAAATCTCCCATGAAATGACCCATATATTACAGGCTTAGAGCCAAAAACACAAGAGACGGAGACATACTTTTGCGAATCTCCATATTTTTTATCCTTACTTGTGATTTTTTGGCTGAAAGTCTGTCATATGTAGGAGTGTTTTTATAAACATACATAGGCCATAGAGCCAGAGCGGCCAATCGAATATATCAGTATAAAGCGCTATTGATTATCCTGCCAGTCAAAATGTATGGTAGTTATTGCGATTTCAATTGATACTCGAAATTGCAATATTCAACAGCCAGTGCGTCGATCATGAGAGACACCCACTGCTCCGAGAAATAGCAGCCCTGAAGGTTGTCAAACTATTCTTGGCCATTTCCCATTCTGGTTTCGCTATGAGTTATATATCTATATTGTATGTGCGCTATAGCTATAGTAGGCTACAGCTAGAACACGCCATAGGTATATAACTCATAGCAGCCCTCACAGAAATCTGGCGTACGCTGTGTAAGCAAAGTAAGCCGTATAAGCTCACGTGACTCGCATCGTCCAATCCGCGTGAGCGACATGAGTCACGTGAGCTTACATGGCTTACTTTGCTTACACAGCGTACGCCAGATTTCCGTGATGGGAAAACCAGAATAGAAAACGGCCCAGAATGGCTCGACAACCATCAGGGAGTGTGAAGAACATTCAATAAAATGTTAGCACCAATTTAAACTTGAGCTTCATACATTGACCAAAAAATTTCCAGTCGAGGACATTTCTATACTTATAAGCATATATATTTTCCAAAGTGGGAATTTTTCTGAAAAACAAACAGAAAGAAAAGATTAAACAAGGAAGCTATTGCTCAAATTGACCTCCACTATTTTATTGAAGGTTTTTTACATTGTCATTTTTCGGACTCGTGGGTTTCCGGAGCGGTGTGTATTTCTCTCCATCATCACTAAAACAAGTAACTGAAAAGAAATGGTCATGCAATTGTTTTCGTATTTTTACTTACTTAGTCGTACACTAATTTTCCACCTTTAGCTGCCACGCTCCACTCTCTTGGTATATCAAAAAACAAGGGGGCTCAGGGAAAAGGGGAACTTCAGGCGAATGAAGCCTTGCAACGTTTCGGTCACTGATTCGCAGCCATGTTGTCCGTGACTCTCGAACGCAACAGTAGTAATGTCGATTGTCAGGTTCACCGTTTGGTGGTGGTTCAGCTGGCCCCTTGTGGAAAATCATTCCTGTCAAGTCGTAAGTGAATGCTCCACCACCTGCTACATTAACCGGAATGGTTTCGTCAATGTGCATTCGAGCTTCACTTTTTTTTATGTGGCACCTTTCGCGTACTGTGACGTACTCAGCGTAGTCAATTGCCAGTGCTACGGCTTCGGGTTTTTCATGAAAATTTACATGAACTTTTTCATTCTGGCAGCATTTTTTCCTATGTGAAAAAGCATGTTCCATAGCAACTCCCAAAGCTCTCAAAACAGTAGGCTTCCAAGTCACATGAGTGAGGAGGCTTTTTACCTTCATGGCAGAAGATTCCTTTGGCTTAGCGCATGATTCGCAAAAAACGGTCATATTGATGTGTATGTCCAGGAAGTCAATATTCGTTTCTCCTTTGAGCCTGTCAAAAAGAAGATTGTAAAAGTAGACACAATCATCTTGCTTCCCTCGTTGAAATCCGTATTTTGTCCAAATGTACTCCACAAGATTTTTAGGGTTACCGTCCATGCAACCTGCCGACTCAATCTCGTTGAAAACACGCTGCAAGTGTATCAAAATAGAACCTTCAAATTGGAGTGAGGCGTTTAACATCTCTTTTCTTACGGACTTGAATCTGAACAAGATTTGCAAGACGCTGTTCATGAAGCACGTGTTCCCCATGTTTGGCAAACCTTGTGGAAGTCGACGAGTTGCTTCAAATCCTGATCGGGAATTCGACCCTGAAGAAGACGATGGTGTTGTCGAGAGTTTCACGCTGGAAGAGCTGGAGGGTGGCTTTGATGACGGATTGATTGTTGGGGTTGACGTAGTTGGGGTTAACGTAGTTGGGGTTGACGTAGTTGGGGTTGACGTAGTTGGGGTTGACGTGGACGTATATAGACCATTGCTTGCCTTGGTGGAAATTTTTGATGTTTGTAATTTCCTTGAAGCATAAGGATGGTCGTGTCGAATCAAGCCAAGGATCTTCTTCAGAGCAGGTGTTTTCGTTTGAAGAACTTTTTGCTGCATTCGAACCCCAGAAGAGATATCCAAACGTTTTATCTCATTTTTGGTACTAGTGGAAACAGGGCAATTTAGGGAATTTGGGTTGATTTTCCATGACGAGCTCTTATTCTTAGTGGAAAATGGCTGCTTTAGAATTCTATCTTCAACGATAAGTGGCTTCGGTTTTTCAAAATCGCGAAACGCCTCGTTTTCATTGCCACATCTCATAATGTCATCACGTTCCTCATTTAGTCCACCGCAGAAGAGCCCTTCCGCAGAAAATCCAGGTACTTCATCGGGCGTACACGATCTTTGTGGGGTTGAGCCTCGCAACTGCTTTTCAGCTAATTTTTGCATGTAAGCCCGTTTTTTCTTCGGTACCTGAAACAGCGATACATTCAAGTGGTTAGATATTATGACGTGAAAAATATGTATCCTACAGGTTTAGGTCAAAGAATCAATATCAAACAAAAATTACCTTTCTTGCCCGTTTTTTGACTACGCTTTGTTTCCCATAAGAGAGGGTCGTATGTGATAGTTTCTTGGATCCTTTTTCAGCAACTGTTTCGTTTTTAGGAAGTTCTCCTTCAGTTGATTTTCCTTCCATAAATGCCTCTCTTTGCAGGTGTTGCTGGTATTTGTTTTGCGCCGCGCACCAGGATGGGATGAACATGCGTACGATTTCAGAAACATATATGTCTGCGGTGCTTTTTTTGTGTTCAATGCAAAGGTTCCAATCTAACCTGGCATTTTGAAGGACGTGCTTTGTTAAAATACTTTTTACACCAGTAAAATAATATTTTTTGTTCATTTCTGTGATCAACAACGACGCTGTATGCTCGAAACAATCCTCAAATTCCTTGCTTTGAAAATTTTTTAAACAATTTTCGCAAGTCAACTTGGTTTCGCATACAACCTTGACAAGTCGTGAGCTGTAGGCTCCAATTAAATGACTGCTTTTCAATTTCTCAAGATAGCAGTCTTCGTACGTTTGTTGCTTCAGTGGCGTTTGGATAGAGGACTTATTTGTTTGGCCAATGTCTCCAAAAATTGCTTCCTTCAAGTTTATCAGAGGTTCGCCAAGTTCTTCATCCTCGCAGTTGCCACGTAAGATCTTCGTCGTATCCAAACCGTTGATTAATAAAGTTTTCAGAATGCCGACGAGTTGTTTTGCGGTCATCGCATTGTTTGACCCAAAAAAAGTCTTTACTTTTCCAAAAAAATTTTCAATCACATCGGAGCCAAGATATCGACTACAAAGATGTTTGAATCCTACGGCTTTACAATTTTCCCATATTTCTTGGTAGCTTTCAATAGTCGTGATGAAATGTTTGAGAGTTGCGCTCCGAGTAAACTCTCGCTCTGTATGAAAAAAAGATGGATCCACGTTTCCACACTCGTCGACATGTTCAGGTTGAACGAATTTCAATTTTTTCAATTCCATCAAACTCTCGCTCCAGATTTTGTGATGATCACTATTTGCTGTAATTCGTGTACGAAGTGGAGCATGATCATCGGCGGCCTTGGATCCATTCAGCGAGTCGAGAAGATCGTTGAAAATTTTCAAGACCTTTGGCATCCACTTTGTACGCCTCGACGACAACTTTCATTCACTCTTTCTCGTATCGTATTTTTTTGGAGGTCTATGAAGAGTGCAAGAGAGTTGCTCAAAATTTGGAAGGCTTTTATAGTGCGCTGTTTCGGACATCGTTCTGGGACAACATGAGCGTCGGTTATTTTTGGTATTGCGTTCACTACCTTTCCCTCATGCCTTTGCTCCAACTCCCATGCCGCGTAAATGACTTCCCACATCAAAACAGCGTAGTCGTTACTTCCACGTCCAAATCGGTAAATGAGAGGATGTTCCATCATCATGTTTCTCATACATTTCCCCAAGTGACAAAAGTCATACAACGGGTATATTTTCATATCGTCAAGGTAAATAACATCTGTAAAGCACAAACAAACAAAATTAATATTTTTTAGGTGCATATAATCATTAGGGTGATCCTTATTTAGGCAAAATTGGAAAATGTAACGAGACCGGCCGGAAAATTCATCAAGGTATATAAAAAAAATTCTCCTACAGTTTGAGCGAAATCGAACCATATTAACACGTGCCTCTGGGCGACTGAAATTTTAAATGGGAAATACATATATTTTTCACTAAAATTAGTCATGATTTTTTTAGCTCATATGAATTTTTTGAAAAAATTGAACCTTCGCTTTTATTGTTGTACATGATATCAGATTTGACCTGCATTTTTCTAGAATTTTCCGAAAATTCCTTCCCTTCTTTTAAGCTAAGTGAATATGACTCTGTCACAAAACCCTTATCGAAAAAACCTTGAAAATATAGAGGGTTTTACCCTCAAAAAACCCTCAAGAAATCTAGGGTATTTTGGAACAGGGTTAAACCCTCAATTGCGAGTTAAGCTCTAAGCTTGAGGGTGAGACCCGTGACATTGAGGGTCAAACGTCAACTTTAGGGTTAACTTTTAATTGAACGTCAATCTCTGACTTGAGGGTGCAACCTTCAACTCAGGAGTGTAACTCTCTACTAGAAGGTATAACCCTTAAGTTGAAGGTTAAACTCTCATTTAAGGGTATAACTCATAACTCGGAAATGTTGTACCCTCAACTTATGGTTAACCCTTGAGTGAGGGTATAACCTTTAACTCAAGGTTGTAACCCTCAACTAACGGTGCATCATGAATTAAGGGTTACCTCCTGCTAAGTGTTTTAACCTGAATGAAGTTGTTTCCCGATATACACTTTATTTGCGGTGAACCCTTAATCAATGGTTGTACCCTGGATTTGGGGTTAATCTATGAGTCTAGAGTTATACACTTAATTTAGGGTGAATAAGCGGGTCGAGGGTTATAACCTCAGTTCAGGGTAATACTCTTAGCATGAAATGTCACGGAAATTGCAGAAAGCAATTTTTTCGTTATATTATCTGCTTTCGACGTGCTGTTTAAAAAACATTTACAAATCGAAAATGTCAAGACTGCAAATACCCGGGATGAAAAATCAAGTCTCCCGAGTCTCCCAAGTCTCCCGATAAGTCTCCCTCCGTGCCATTAGGGACAATCAAGTCTCCCTAAAATTTTTTAAATGGGAGACTTAAGTCTCCCAACAGGAGACTGAACGGGAGATTCTAGTCTCCTAACGGGAGACTGTAATCTCCCAACAGGAGACTGTAATCTCCCAACGGGAGACTCAAAACATGTTGAAAATATATATTATAATTTAAAAAATGTATCATCCAACATAGTCATTGTAGTAACATTACTGTAGAGAAAGATAAAGTAAAACCACAATATCTGAAATTATATATGACAATATTATATTTAATTTCGTTAGAATATTAAAAGATATATATGTTATGATTAGTACATAATTTATTTATTACATAAATGTACCTTAGTATTTTATGTATAATATATCATAAATAATATGTCAATGATAGTATATTTATAAGTTTATTCATATTGAATCACCTGGAATTTTTCTGAGTTCATTTTTTCAAAATTTGTTGAAGTCCATTTTTTGAAAATTTCATAAGTACGTGTATTATTAGGAGACTTGAGTCTCCCGTTGGGAGACTCGAATCTCCCAGAGACTGTAGTCTCCCGATGGGAGACATAAATTTAATCATCAGGAAAAAAGAATCTCCCGATGGAAGACTACAGTCTCCTGAAAGTTCCGGGAGACTCAAGTCTCCGGATCGGAGACTCGTACCTAGGACATACGTCTCCCGAAAAAAGATGATTTATCATTTAAATGAGCTAAGTCTCCCATTCCGAGACTACAAATCTCTCTTTGGGAGACTCGGGAGACTTATCGGGAGACTTGGGAGACTCATCGGGAGACTTGATTTTTCATCGCGGGTATGTACTGTTTGTTTACGCTTTTGCACCATTAGACCCATTTTGCACCGAACCCCATGATTGAAAAAATATCAAATAAATCTTTTTTGTGTAATTATCCATTGTACACGATGTCAGAAACAAGTGATAATATATGAACGGCTCAGATTAAAACTCGGATAGTCGTATGTCAAGTTGTATGTAAGTGACCAAATTTTAATCTCAGCCGTTCATATTTTTCTATGTTAATCAAGGGGTTCAGTGCAAAAAATATCTAATTATTTATAACAATCGCTTATGCTTGTAATTATGTTGGAATAAAACTTATTGCTCATTCAGAATTAGTGTATCGAAATCCTTAAAAACGGACAAAATTATTCAAAACAATTGCTTATAACAATCCCTAATAACTATGATTTGTTTCTAAAAAACAAATTACATATTTGGATTCAGTGCATGAAAATCCGTGGGGGTAAATTCCTTCTTGCGATTTCTCTTTTTTCCCATGATATTACAGCTGGCTTCCGCATATTGTGTGACACAGTCATGTTCACTTGGCTTAAAAGTATGGAAGGAATTTTCGGAAAAATCTAAAAAAATTACAGGTAAAACCTGATACCATGTACAACAGTAGAAGAGAAGGTTCAATTTTTATCAAAAAATTCATATGAGCTAAAAAAATCATGACTAATTTTAGTGAAATAATACATGTATTTCTCATTAAAAATTTCAGTCGTTCTGAGGCACGTGTTAATATGGTTTGATTCTGTCCAAACTTCGTGAAAATTTTTTTTTGCCTTTCATACATTAAAAAATAGCGTGTTTAAACTCGTTTCGACATACAAACATGAAGTATTTCAGCCTAACACGCAGACTGTCACTTGTCGACAGCCTTGTGTTAACCTTCAATATTTCATTTTCCATGTCTAAACAGTTGAAATACGCTCATTTTTACTGTGTTCGAGGCAAAAAGTATCGTTTGTACCTTGGAGCAATAACAGCCGATTAAAACTCGTGTGATTGCCGCCTGAGCGAAGCAAAGGCGGCAAACCTCACACTCGTTCCGAATCGGCTGTTTTTGTCCCTAGCTGCAAAATATATCATTTTATATACCTTGATGAATTTTCCGGCAAGTTCCGTTGCTTTTCCCAACTTTGTCCAAATAAGGACCAACCTAATAATTATGGATGTAATAAATCTTCATATATGAATTTTTCCAACAAATCAAATTCAAACTTGGATATCGCAATTTTTCTTACCTTTTGGTCTCAAGCCGTTATTTTTTCTGAATTTTTGACTGAAATCCAGCAGATCATCCACCATTGCGACGTTCGCAGAACCTTGGTCTAATGCAATACCGTCGACAATGTAGCCGCAGTCCTTCAATCTCCGACAAATGTCTTTGAAAATATGAGTCAACCGATGGTGTTTAGTTGTTCCTTTACAAAATCCATACTGAATAGCCATTTTTTTTCCGTCCACGAGTACCCACATCATAAAGACAATCAAGTGATCGGCAAAAAGACTTGTTCGAGTGCTCTCAATCTCTCCAGTTTCTATATTTAAAATAGGTCCCCAGTCTTCAACTCCAACAATACTATTATCGTCATCATAATCAACATGTTGTAGGAATTTGGTTTCATCAACTATCAGTATAACATGACTTTTCCGCTTATCTTTAATTGTCTCATTGTGAGCCTTTAGTGAATCATATATGATTGGATTCGGTCCTGGTTTCAAGGGTATCATTTGCAACACTTTGGAAAGAGTCCTTGGGGAAGGTAACAACATTTTAGTACGTAGCAATCGGTATAACCTTGGAGAAGTTTTCCACCATGTTATACATTCAATTTTTTCTTCCACATTGTAGCGATAGCCTTCCTTCTTTCGCCCATAATTTTTTATAGCCATCCGTAGAATATCCGCGTGTACTTTAGATACTTTGTTTTCTAAGGCTGCAACTTCATCCCGGTTCTTCACATTTTTATTTTTTTTCAAAAATCTCAGTTCCTTTCTCCTCATCGCATTATATTTTTTTTTCAACTTTCGATACTTTTCATGCAATGTTTCGATCTTGCGGGTTTTTCGATTTTTGTTCACGTTTATGGATTTTTCAGCAAAATTCGTCACAGAAACCTCTTGGGACGCAACCGGGGACACGACTGGAGATTGCCATGGAGGTAATGCGCATGACGGCGTTCCGATTTCCACTGAAGTTTTTTCGGCCCTTTTTGCCGGGGACACGATCGAAGAGAATTCTGGTGAATTCCATGGCGGCGACTCTGGTGAAACGACCGTCGGTTGGTTTTGAGATTTTTCAGCAAAATTTGTCACGGTAACCTCTTGGGACGCAACCGGGGACACGACTGGAGATTGCCATGGAGGTAATGCGCATGGCAGCGTTCCGATTTCCACTGAAGTTTTTTCGGCCCGTTTTGCCGGGGACACGATCGAAGAGAATTCTGGTGAATTCCATGGCGGCGACTCTGGTGAAACGACCGTCGGTTGGTTTTGAGATTTTTCAGCATAATTCGTCACAGAAACCTCTTGGGACGCAACCGGGGACACGACTGGAGATCGCCATGGAGGTAATGCGCATGACGGCGTTCCGATTTCCACTGAAGTTTTTTCGGCCCTTTTTGCCGGGGACACGATCGAAGAGAATTCTGGTGAATTCCATGGCGGCGACTCTGGTGAAACGACCGTCGGTTGGTTTTGAGATTTTTCAGCAAAATTTGTCACGGTAACCTCTTGGGACGCAACCGGGGACACGACTGGAGATTGCCATGGAGGTAATGCGCATGGCAGCGTTCCGATTTCCACTGAAGTTTTTTCGGCCCGTTTTGCCGGGGACACGATCGAAGAGAATTCTGGTGAATTCCATGGCGGCGACTCTGGTGAAACGACCGTCGGTTGGTTTTGAGATTTTTCAGCATAATTTGTCACAGTAACCTCTTGGGACGCAACCGGGGACACGACTGGAGATCCAGTTGGAGATTTTCGTACAGGTGCTTCCGCTGACACTGCTGAAGCTTTTGTCGAAATTTCTGGAGGTGATAAACTTCTCAATTTTCTGGGAGACTGAAGGCTGAGTTCCACAATTTCCAAATTGCTGAAAGGGATTGGGAGGTTTTTTTGCGAAAAGCTGTAATTATGTTCTGGGTATAGCTGTTGCGATTGAAAGGCCTGCGCGTTCCACGCGGGCTCCTAATTGATATTTTCATGCTGAGATTCTTGAAACAGTTGTTGAATATTTATTTGAGTTTCTTGTGGAGGAATATTTTGGACATTGATTGTGGGAGGTTGCGGTACAGGATCGACGGGTCTTCTTATAGGACGTTGTATTTGAGGATTAGGGAGTTCCCGACTCGGCACACAGTTCTTGCTCAACTTGCCCTGACTTCCGATGTAATCCGAGGGTTTAAAGTGACGCGAGCAAACGACCGAAGTCGAAAGCTTCTTTTCACTTAAATCTGTGTACAGTTAAAACATAGGACGAGTGCATGAGAAACCTTTTTCCCTTGTGATACACACGGCACGCCGTTATACATTATATTTGTTTCGGAATTTTTTTGTATAAAAGATATGAGTAACTTTATTCGTAACAAGCGTTTTCGGAGTCAATGATGCTCCCTTGATAATAAGTGTTCTATGGCTCATTAATAACTGGTGAATACATCAACTCCGTAAGCACTACAGTCGCTCGTCTGAATATTGAGAGTACTTCGGTACCAGCGGAAATGTCTGGAGACGGAGCATCAGTAAACTTGTTTAATGCTAAATTAGCGAAGCATCAATACTGCACTCTAAGGTCACCACTGAGAAGCAGGAACTTTCATGCATATCAAATTCAAGCAAAAATTAAAGGTCCGAAACGACGTTACTATCCATCGAATATGAATAAACGAAAGTAATGAGCACGTTCAGACGTTGATGAAATTTTTCTACAGTTAGTTTTTGCATACCTATTAAATCTTTTAAGAACATGAAATATATGATTCTTTCAAACCATGTTCGTAACACAATTACAAAAAATATATTCTATACAAGTCATACAAATACATGCAAATACTTTTCTATATTACAATTGTTTTATTTATAACAGTAATAAATTGCACTTATTATTTGTACTTCATTAGTATGGTAAAAAAATTTTTTTTAATTATAACGATATTCTTTTGTGTAGTGAATACATGCTGTCTATCAATTATTCTTTGTGAATTTCGAATTCAACCCTTTCTTATCATATCAGTGTCAGAGTTAGAAGATTTTTACAACTCTTAACCTTTTAAAAGCATGCTAATGTATGTCAGAAATATTCTCGATTATGATCATGATCATTTTCGCTCGAGTTTCAAAAAACTTGTGATTTTTAATTCAGAGCTTTTACATTAAATATGAACAGTAAAGAATGCGTTTTTCACCAAGTTACTAATGATTCACACAAACACATTTTTACGACGGCATTACTGATTCCGAAGATTTTCATTGCGAATTAAAGTTCGTATGCAACTCGAAATGTTACGCACGTCATCACACGTATCAGCCCAATATTTACAAGAACGGTTTTGAAAATCAGCGATGGCTTTATAACTCGTCCTGCAAATATTGGGCTCAGTTGTGTCAAGATGTCCCTAGCACTGCTCACAGCATAATTTACTATTTGCATGCAAAACAGTTGTAAATAAACACATTTATAAAACATACATTAACACTGATAAAAATTAGCATAGATTCAGCAAAAATTTAATAGAGTCTAAATAAATCAACAGCTTTGATTTTCCAAAACATTTTTTATTTCGCTTTCTTTTTTCATTCCGAATGACACCTACATTATTCCTTATGCAATTATTTATATGAAAACTCACTTACACACGCTTTACCTTTTAAGTATTGGGATAAATAACGATTTATTTTTCGACCTCGTCTTCTTCTGGAATGCAAACATAACCAGAAATCAGACGAAATGGCACACTCTCGATTTTCGTGGTGATAGAATACATTTTTATGTACAGAATCACGAATTTTCCACTTACTTTCAATAAATATCCGGGGCGTTGAAATCAGTAAAAAAAAGAATTACGATTTCGTACTATTGTTGTCTGCACCAAAAAAAAACGTGAACTATATTTACACTAAACCCTCTTATATTTTAACCAACGCGAAACGAGTGACTCTCATGTACTTTTACTTTGCTCAACTCCCCACTGTCTCTCATGCCAGGAGGGAGAATTCGGTGCGCTTCTTCTGATTGCCTGCATTGGCTTCCCGGCTCACTCAATCACCAACAGTGGAGATACGACGCCGCCCAAAAGTTAAAGTAACCGAGCGAGGGGGAGTTAGAGTAGGTGAGAGTTCAAATACATGAGCGTTACAATAAAAGAGGGTCTGGTGTATTGCAATACTGGCGTGAACAGATGTGTTTGTTTATTTTTATGTTATACTGTCAATAAATACCCCATAGGTTAGCAATTACCCTGCTGAAAATTTCCAATTAGTTTTCCAATTGGTTTTCCAACTAAAAAGTCGTACTTCAATGCGAGAGCACCACCAAACTAAGTAAAGGACGCTATGTTATGGAAGTCTGGCCCCTCTGGATACTGATGCCACCAAGCCATGAACCCTTGACAAAGCGTACTACGTGAGGTGCGCCTGCCCTTTGTGGGTATATCACTTCACGTAACGGGCCCTCACTGTGTGAGAGTGTTCACTGAGTTCAAGAGGTTCTAGACCCGAGTGTACGACTTTCGCACTACGGGGACACCGAAGCGATTAAAGGGTGACCCTCGGGTTGGTGGACGGAGATAGGAATCACACATATCTTCATGGGGGAAGCCCAGAAAAGAGCACAATCCCCAGGAGGCTCCTCCATGAATTCTACAGTACCAACTGGAATCATTATTTTGGCCCCGTGTCGTTGTGTGAGCAATGCTATCAGTAAGCAAGGCTCGCGGATGGGTCCACTTGCAAAGGACCGGGGCCACAGGCGGCGGTGTAGATGCGGCGGTGTCGCAAGCGCCCTTGGGACGGATGGGTGGAGGGGAGAGACGGAGACGGCCATAACAAAAGTCCTCCACGATATATAGGGAAGAGAGAGGTGGAAGGAGTTTATTATGTATTATATTTTAGTATTTATATATTTTTTTTGTTTCTGTTTCAATTAATTACCATTTTTGTTCGATGTTTGGATGTGAAGGGTTCTAGCGAATAAGTTGGATATATGTGTGATGAAGGACCAAGGTCCAGTTCCTTAGCCATGTAGACTGAAACGAATCAATTATTTACATAAAAAGATAAATTAGTTTCTGTGTTGAAGAACACAAGACACAAGCGAAACCTCAACAAATAGTATATTATGGTATTAGGACTTCAAGTTTATATTATTGAATGTGAAATTTGTTAGCCGAGGCGAAGCAAAGGTTTACAATATTACAGGAGTGAATATAAAATTCATGTCCTAGTTACGTACGATATTTTATGTATCGAGGGCTAAAAAACGAGTTTAGAGATTTCGAAGTGGTCAAGGAAAGAGTTTTTATGCCAGAGGTACAAAAAAACAATTATCGAACACATAAGCCTGTGAAAGAGAGAATATAAAACAAAGATCTATTATGAGACACAAGCTTTTAGAGCGATTCATAATTGCGTACGCACGAGATTTTCGTGTTTTCAAAGAAGTTAGTCGTGTTTTTGACATAAATGATGCATGTAGACGCATTCACGCGTGAGATTCTTGCGTCGAGAACATCAATAACTGATGTATGATGCATGTAATAAATGATAGTTACAACGCAAGATTGCTAAAGATTTCCAAGCAGAACGATTTGACTGAAAACTGTTAAATAATCAATCAACTCTAACCTTACGTACGCTGTTGCGAGTTGTATAATTTAATAAAACAGTTATAAATGAATTTATAAATTAATGTACGAAAACAATTCATGCTGGCCGAACGAGCCACGTCACGGCTGATTATTAACTCGACGCGCAAACGCGTCAGTTTCATCCCACAAAAAAACACATAAATTAACGTTTTCCCACAAAATAGTATACCATTTTTTTTAAAGAAAAGTACGAACTTTTCTTTGAACAAAAAAAAATGTTTTTCAAAAATGTTGAATTTGAAAAAAACATAAAATAAGTAATACAATTCGAAAAAATTAACATAAATAATTATTTCAAATATTCGTTATATATGTTTTTTTTTTTTTTTTTTTTTTTGAAAAGAGAGGAAAAAATACTATAAATAACAATAATGCTGTACCCAACTAATACAACAATTGTACTGAGTTCCATCAAAATCTGAGGCAACAAGTTTTTCAGGTGGGAACACTTGATATGGAATGCCCCATAGGTTCTCATAACGGTTGTCACTAGTTATTTGAGTTTTTATAAACAATTCCATTAAGTGTTTAATAAGGATTTTTATGAATTCTTTTTAAAAAAATTTCATAAAAACTTTACGAAATTTCCTGAAATACCAAAAAAAAATTTTTTGTTGAGTTGGCCTTGAACCCAGGGCCAGTTGTTCACCAGGTGGTGTGCTACTAACTGAGGTATCTGCATGCTTGCAAAATCAGAGACTGAATTCAGCCCACTTCTTTTTTAGATTAAAGTAATTTCAAAAAGTGTGTATGAATATGTTCAAAAATTTAAGTGCTCAGGGAACATATTTTTCTTCACACCGGGTACGAAAGTACTCATTTCCCCCCCGCTTCGCGAAGGGAAAATGTACTTTCGTCCCCCTTGTGAAGAAAAATATAGTACGCATCACGGGGGTTAATTAATAAATTCACCCCCTTGACACGTAATATACTATTTTCACACGGTAAAATAAATCTCGGTATGTTTTATACAAATGTTTTAGTTTTTATAAAGTTCTTTATTAAGTTTGGACGCATTTTATAAAACACTTTATAAAAATTTCTGAAGCTTTATGAACATTCACAATTTTATTACAGTTTATGAAGATTTTATAAAATTTTCAATGTTCTTCAATCCTCCCCATTTAAAATTTGAATACGCTAGAGCGCCCTTGGACTTCTTGGTAACTACTTCAGTGGACGTGCCACGCACAACTGTCAAAATCATACATACATACACACGTCACTCACACTAGAAAATTTCAAAAAAATGACTTTTGTTTCGGCCCAAATAAAGCGAAAGCTATGATAATTATTCATATTTCGTTGATAAATGGTTGCATTGGTACTTTTTTGTGATATTCAATTAAACCTTATGTTTTTAAAATGCTTGAAAAAAATATAAAATGAAATATTGAGTCTACTTGATCAGAACCGGATTTTTGCAAAAGATCCGCTAGGAGCGCCAGTAACGGAAGGCTGACTCTGACCCGTATTTCTGCAAAGTCTGATTCAGACTGTCTGAATCAATTTTTTCGTGTTGACGAAAAAAAACAAACTGTTTTTCTGTCTCCTGAGTGAACCAAGGAGCGGATTTTTAAGTGTTACGGCTCAAATGAAAGGAAAAAAATTCTAGTTTCAGGATGAGTATCACATTGCACTGAATCAATTCCGTAAATATGAAATATTTTTAAAAATATGAGTGTCGGTACGGCAGATTCACTAAACTTTGGGCATAGAGACCCGGTAGATCGCAGGCTACTTTTTTTTTTTCTTACCTTAGCCTTCTCGACCCTACTAGGTCTCTTGATGTGATGATAAATTGTTGATGAAAATAGCAAATGATTTACTTCTTATAATTTCTTGCACGAACCATTTAGTACAGAATATACTCGAAAAGTTCGAAGACACGATTTTCTTGTGCTTAGGAATCATTCATTACTAGGCACAAACTATTCATGTCTAGAGTATCGCCAGTTGTGAGCAAGCACTGAATAGTCTGAACAGTGTTTTCCTGATCCTAAGATTATTTTTTATTCTTGTGAATCTTGCATATCGCCATTCCTCTGACCCCTCTGGCCTACAAGGCCTTGGTCTCGTATTTTTCGTTTCACACCTAAGTGGGCGTCCAAAAAAGAGTATAGAAGATTCACTTCAAAGAAGAAAAACAACAGCCACAAATCGCGTCTGGTATTGCACTTGCCAAATATTTGTTTAGGGTCTTGAGAACAGTCGAGTTCTCAAGCGATCGCCTTTCTCTCAGGTTCGTATTGCATGCGCTTGTTTCCTTATAACAGACTGATCATTTTTCTGCAAGTAACGCTATCTCGAGCCATCCCTACTTTTTTCGCTCAAGTGAGTATAACCATCAGACATGATGTCGAGAAGCTGTCAGTTGACCAGAAACCAATTTTTTCTATTGCACTTGATACGATTGAACTTGGCAGCGTTGAGTGTAAATCTTATAAAATTTTATTTTTACAATATCTTAACAAATGAACAACATTATCAAATTCAGCGTCTAAGTTTTTGATTCCTTAGCAACCATTACTTGTAACCATTTTCCAACTATGTATACTTGGTTTACCGACATGTAGTGTCTAATGTAAGTATTTCAAAATCTAAATAATCTCTTCTACTACGAGGTGTACGATAAAATATTTCAAAAATGCACTATAACTTTAATGAACTTATTTCCTAAAGTATTCAATTTTTTTCTAAATTATAAGTTGCTACAAAGATGTATAAGAACTTTACAACCTACTCATCAATTTTAAGAACGTACTTGTGCCAATTGAATTACATCATAATAACCAACACTTACATTGAAAAAACCTTTAATATTCATTTTTCAGATTTCTAATTCTCATATAAAATTATCCATTACGCTTCATGTTTCTGATTACTTACAAGTCAAATTTAGGTCTCGCTTAATTCATCAAGCATCGAATTCAAGTCTTTGAAAACAATAATTCTCTATACAACCAATTTTTGTATCACTCAAAAGTCAAACCTGATTCTTGCCAATTCCAAGTTATATAGCAAACAAGGAACTGCTGTTTGCTACTTTAATGACAATATGTACTAATAGTATAGGGGAAAGTCCGGTGGAGTGGAAGTCGGTTGGAGAAGGAAACCTACATATTTTTTTTGTACTTGACATTCTTCAAAATGGTCCACTGTAGCGTGATTGTTTTGACAGTAGCAAGTTTTTTATGACACACAAATGCAAGCAGACGCATTTTTCACTTAGTGGAAAGCAAAATAAAAAATTGGACTTTTGAAGTTGCAAAATTTTTTTTATAGCTCAAATATTTTTTGTGATGTTTGACGCAAAGCGGAATCTGAGAATACAAAAATATTTATTCGACTTTGACATTTATCCACACGAAAGAATTTTATTTCAAATCCTACATTGTGTCATTGATACGGTTTTAGTATGAAAGTGCCATAAATTGGGTACAGTGGGAAGAGTAATGACAGGTGAAGTAAAAATTTCCAAGTTTAATGAGAAAGTGTCTTTTTAAAATTTAAATTGTGTACTTATTACGTATGTTGAAAATAAATACTTTTAAGTATAATTCTTTTGTTGTATAATGGTTCCCCCCAGCCAGCAAAGTCTCAGGATCGCTACGATAGCACTACCATACTGGATGGTAGTGCTACCGTAGCGCTCCTGAGACTTTGCTGGCTTGGCTGTGATTGATCGAATTCCTATTGTATCATTTTTTGTACCGTTTTATATGATTCATGTCTCTCATTTATATTAAAATTTTATCCTCTATACAAATGTTTTGCTTTGTTTATCATTGTTGTACTTTTGATGTGAATTTTTATCAGATTTACCCCTTTTTTTACCATTTACCACTTTATCCGAAAGTTTTCTGCTGTATTCAATTTTGCACTTTTTTTCATATGAAAAAAAAAAAACAACTTGAAAATGATTTTTTTAATGAAAGCTTTCCACAATCTGAAAGCTTTGGTCTTCCTTTTTATGATACAATTTGAAAATAATTTAAAAAATTTTTTCCGCATTTTATGTAGATTTATGAGAGCCCGTCCCACTCCAACAGACTTTCCCCTCCTTAAAAAATATGTAACTTCATACATTCACAGAGGACTGTACTATATTTGAAATGCAATCAAAAAATTATGAATTCTAACCTTGCAGACCCAATCTTTCTACCCACAACTCTCGAAATTGTTGCTCCTTTGGAATTAAGTGTTTCGTTATGATGTTCTTCGAGCTGGTTGGGCACCTTAGCACACAACATTTCCTTCCCATAATGGATGGAATTTTTCGAGCTGCAAGAGCATTTATGTTGTACTCGTTTTCATTTCGAATTCTATAAACTCTTAATACAGGCACGTATCTAGATTATGCCAGTCCTTTTCTGACGTCTTTGAGCTTAAGCGCTAGAAAAATACACAAGGAGGACATAAATTTTACTTATCTATTATACATATAATAGATGAATCATACATTATTTCAAGTCGCACAATGTCTGAATGCAGATTTGAAAAAATTAATTGACTTATATAAAATTAATGGTAAATTTCTACTGGAAAAAAAATTTTTGCTGCATGTCAAAATGGCTATATTACAATAGATTTTGCAAGAAAGAAATTTTACAACTTCATAATTAAAACTTCTATTGTTAATAGTATTTATTTTTTAAGATATTTTGATGTTCGACATAACACATGCAAAACTAAAAAAAATTGAAGAACAGTTCAGTTAAATAAATTGTGATTTATAGTTTAAAATTGAAAAATACATACCACTAATATCAATTAATGGACAGTAAGTTGTTCTTAATTTTAGATATTAAAAATTTGCTGTGGTAATTCTTATAATCGCCTCTACTAAAGAGAAACAGTCAAAAAGGCAAAAAATGAAAAAAGGTATGGTCGCAGATGAAATTAAGCAAAAATAAAAATTAAAACAGAAGAATTCCTAATTTTTATGTTTGCTATTTGGAGTTTAAAAAATTCCAGATATTTTTTCACAAAAAACTAAACTGAATGTATCATTATGAATTTAAATTTCTAAATTAAATAATATGAAGGTGCAACAATATAGAAATTCCTTTCGTAAATCAGTGTTGTAAATCAAACAAAATCAAACTTATTTTCAATTTGGTAAATTTAGAAGCATAATTCTAGTTAAGAAGTTGACAATTGCAAAGTGCACATTTGATAATTTTTCTAATTTATTTATTAGCAGAGTATTTGTTTACTTTTTTCAACTTATTAGCAGAAGCAATAAATAACCCACAGAAAGCACAATTATTATGGATTTAAAAATGCCTCGAGTATCAGATATTCCGTTTTGACATCCCTATAGTGCCCAGATATTTTTTTCATTTTCATAACGTACAATAATTAAGTATTTTTCACTTATATTTTTGACGAAAGTGAAATTCGCTCACCCGATTCTTGGCAGCTGGGTGAAAAAATTATCCACCTCGGATTCGCGTCAACTATTCAGACAAACAAATAGCAAATAATAATCGACATTGAGTATTATATGTTTGGTCCACTATGTATGTGGATTTAATGGCAAATTAAATATTTTTCATTATATCCATTAACAATTCACATTCACTTATTTCTCTTTATTCTGCGTTCTTCAGCGTTCTTTATGTATTCAATGTTATTATTCGATGTTATTCAATTATTATAATTATATTCGTGATGGTCACGTGACTCTCGAAAAAACTCGCAGAGCCATCTATCCGTGAAGTACTTTTTCTTCCAATAATCATAACAGTAACGATCGACACGGTTTCCCTTAGAGTTTCAGACACCTGATGCACATGTGCAGTAGTGCACCTGCACACACCTGCATAATGCAATATATTTATATTGGGGCTCCTCATCTCTAAACACGTGCAATACAGTGCAATTGAGTGCAATTGAGAGTGAAATAAATTTAATTCAACTGTGCAATATCAGCAATAACAATTTCAATAACTTCGGAATGAACGCGAAAATCGTGTGATGCGTACATACTTATACATAAAATAGAGTTACATGGAAACCGTTACCATATCAACCGTTACCACAACAACCGTTACCATGACAACCATTACCATAACAAATTTTACCATGGCAACCGTTACTATGGAAACCGTTACCATAGCAACTGTTACCATAACAACTGTTACCGTGGCAACCGTTACCATGACAACCGTTACCATAACAACTTTTACCATGGCAACCGTTACCATAACAACCCGTTACTGTGTAAACCGTTACAATGGAAACCATTACCATGGCAACTGTTACTATGGAAACCTTTGAATTTTCCGCATATTATCACCTACATATATTTGACAATCTACAATTCACAATTTCCTTAGGGAATATGGAAAATTTCTTTGTGAGAAAATATAATTTTGATTTTTCAATTATACATTCGATTCCGTAATCAATCTGCTGAATGATTGCGAAATTTTCACAAAAGTATAGAGATTTTGCTCTTATCATATAAATTAAATTTACCAATAAACTAAATTGTATATAATGATATTATCAAGTCTACTGATATTATCAATTTATCAGTAATGGTTTTTATCACTAACGTGTAAAAATCTTTATTTTATTAAATTAAATATCAAACTGGAAAAAATAAGAATATATCAGTAATTGAATACGATTTAATTTTTAATTGTTTTAATCAATGACAACGATTTCACAAATGATGAACAGTAACAACTATTTCACATTATAAATATGAGGAAACTCGATAACAAAATATTTTGAATATTGCAATTTCAATTGATTTTCAAAATCACTATGTCCTCTGTCAAGCTCAATTCTATATTTTTCCCGATAATACATCCTATCTCGGATTTCCCTTGCAGGAGCGAGAGCATGTTCGATCTCAATTTCTTGAGTCCAGGGTTTTAGTGAATATTTTTTTTTAAAGTATTGGTTGTGGAATTTATATGCTTGTCTACACAAAACCCTTCTTTTTTCATGATACCTACAGTACCTACCGAATCTTGAATGATTATATATTCCTTCTTCTGTGCATGATTTTCCATTTTCGATTACATTACATCCGGGAATTTGAAATTTTCCTATTTGAAATGTTGTTATTTTTATCATTATTTTTTTTATAATTATTATAAGTACTAATAAAAATTTTAGAAATGAAAATTTAAAAAAGATTATCACACGAAAGTTATCTTCATCCCAAGTATTTGTTGTAAGTTCTTTTTTATTTTTCCCAAAGCAATTACCCATGTTTCTACGGAATAATCGGAATTAATAACACAATAAGTGTTATTAATTTTATATAACTATTATTAATATAAATACTAAATAGTAAATAAATACTATCGTAATTAATATAAATACTAAATAATAAATAAATACTAAATAAACTTGTGAAAATGTAAAACTCCTGATGAAATCAATTATTCAGATAAAGAAAAATTGGTAATAGCCATAAGTTTAAAAATTGTATATTTGAAAATGATGTTCGGAAAGATTTGTCAATATGAGTTTTAAAGGAAATGAAAAAAATAAAAATGATTTTGAAAAATTATTTTCAAAAATTTGACATTTTTAATGAAGAAATTAAAGAATTAAATATCTATTGTAAAAATTTCTAAATATGTACCTGAAAAATGAACGATTCGTTGGCGGGTTCTTATATATTTGATATCTTGATAAGGAATTAAATATTTGATTAGTTTTTCATTTATCACTATTTCTTTGTATGCAATTAAAGTTGGTTAAGTTATGAGTAGTGAAGTTGAATAGTAAAAAAAAAAGAACTATCGTTATGAAAATATGAATGTCGAAATGAATATTTCGAAGGAAAATAGAAAATTAATTTGCTGTATGTATAAAATCAGTTTAGAGTATAGTAATAAAGAAAAGGTCTCGAGGACAAAATAAAGGCTATTGTTGTGCCAATTATGAATTTCGAATTTCTATTAAAAATTTCAATTAAAGACATATTTTATATAATTAGATAATATTTTGTGTTTATGCATTGTTATGTATAAAAACATTGAATAATAAGTTATAAAAATATAAAGTGTAGTAATTTTAAAGTAAAATTATAACAGGGCGTTGGGATATACAATATTTTTAGTTTTTCGAGAGACAGGGTGTATTACCGGAAGAAATTCAATATAGAAAGCGACAGAGGGCACATCGATTTCGAAAATAGTTTAAAATTAGAATATTCAAAATTTTTTGTTATTTATTTTCTACACATTTTTCGTAAATAAATTATACTGTTAAATTTCAATTCAAGGATTTTCATATTCTTACCATTCTTCTTACCTTTCTCTTTCTTCTCTCACCTTTATCCTTATCTAGAATGTTACTCTTAAATAAACATATTCAATATTTATTTCATGAATAAAAATTCAACGACTAACAAAAATTATATATAATTTTTTTATTTGTTGTTTTCTTATTTTACAATACACTCTTTAATGTTTTTTAAATTTTTGTTTAATTTTTTCAATTCTATTTCTTTAAAACTTCTCCTCCTTCGAGCGTTTTTCTCATTTCCATTTTTTCTTTCATTATTTTTATATCTTCTTCTCTTTGTATGGTTATTGTCATAATTTCACCTTTTGAGAAATAATTTACCTTAGTCATTATTATGTTTCAAACAATATTTTTTTTTTGTTTTCAATTTTACCGTCTTCCAATATTTCCCTAAATATTTCTACTTTTTGTCCAACTCCATATTTTTCCAATTTTTAATCACTTCTGATCTTTATTCCAATTTTGAAGTTCAAGTCAGTCAATGATCCCATGTACAAATTTTCGTTCGTCTTAATTTTGAAAAATTTATCGAAAATGTATCCTTCGATTTCTGTTGATAAACATATCAATTTACAATATTCCAGATTTATATTATTCTTATTACCACTTTCAATTGATAACTTTTATAATTTTCAAATTAATTATTTCTCAATCATTTTTGAACAAGAAAGAATTGGCATGTATTCCATGAGCAGATCTCCCAATATCATCCAATACAATTTCCGACAGATTTGTATTGAATTGTATTGGGAGATTTACTCAGGGAGTAAAAGCCAATACTTTTTGTGTGCTGTGATTATTATTTTTTAAAAACATTTTCCACTATCTTTGGCATCGAATTGGCTATAATTTTTTTTAAAGTTATTTTATCGGGCAGATTAAAAATCAATTACTATCTTCCATACTATTTTTCTTCAACATTAACTTACTTTTATATCCCGTCTGTTCTCTCAGTTCTACAAAACTTTTTATTGTTTCCAAATCATCCGATTTTGTTGGAATTTCGAAACTTTCTAATTCTTCAATTATACTAAAATTTTGTAACTGCAATTCGAAATTTACATTTCCTTCATTGTAGTTTGATTCCTTCATTTTTTTGCAGTTTCGAATCAGTATTATCTAAAAATTATATTATGCAAAATATTTAACTCTGTATTTCGAAAAATTTTTGTAATTTGTAAATACTTTGTTAATTTTTATTTGATCAAAAAATTTTTCTGTATTTTCATTCCAACTCGATACGCTTATTCGGCATCCATCTTGATTGTTCACGATGAATTTAAATAATTTTAATTCCTTTTTTTCTTTTGATAATATATTTTTTATACCAAATATTTCATCGACGTAGGCAACCAGGGAACTATAAAAAATAATACATCAAACTTATGTAACTGTATATAACAATAATTAATTGGAAATTACCTGAACAAAACTCAACTCTTTCTATAAAAAAATTATTAAACTGTAATAAAAATTATGAATGGAGTAAGAAAAAATATTTTTATTGTTTTTAAAAAAATGAAAAAATACATATATAAAACTATCATTTCTTATAAATAAATACAGTTTTTTATGTATACAAAGATCTTTCACAAATTTATGAAGTTCATAGATTATTTGTTGCATTCAATTCAATTTTCATCTGGTTCTAATTAATCCATTTTTGAAAAATTTAAAATATATTTAAAAAAAAGTTAATATTACTTTCCATACATAAATCCAAATTTTTTGGAAAGATTCATTACTTTAAATACAAAACATTTTGTTATAATATTCCATTATTATTTGTGGTTTATTACGTACACAAATCTGTCACAATCATGTATTTTGGTTTTGATTAAATCCGTACTTGTAAATGATATATTTTGGGTATCCAGTTTTATCTTCTTGTTTTTTGATAATTTTTCTTCAGACATTTTAATTACTTGATTTCTGATGAATAAAAGAAAATAGATTATAAAAAATCTTTCTTCAAAATTACTTCAAAAAGAAAATAATTTATAAAATGACTTTTTTTTGTTTTATGTTTATGTAAAAATCAACAACTTTAAGTTGGTTACTTAAATTTTATATATATTATCTCACACGTTTATAGCCAAATCACACTATAGCCTATTAAAAGTACATTTTATATGCTACATTAAATGAAATATTTAAAAACGAGGAAATTTTACAGTTGACTTATTTTGCGGTTTTACTCATTTTAAAATATTAACTTAAAAAATTCTTTCAAATTCAATAAAATTTTACAAACTATTATTCTATTTATTGAAATAAAATCTTCATATTCAAAAAAAAAACATATATATGAATTGTCTCAAAATAATGTATAATAATCTGTAAACTCTAAAAATGTTATATTATATTTAAAGTTCATTAACTGAAATTTGCTGAAATAATTTGACTTAAAATAATATTTTAAAAATATCTCATTTTTTATTTACCTTCGTTATTTTTGCCAACATCGCTTTGTGATAAGAAAAGTAGGATATATATCTTTTACATTCCATGTTTTCGATATTCTTTTTAAATACCATCTCAATGCACGATCTTCCTATTGTTGTTGGTTCTCTTCCAGATATTAAATCAAATTTCAACGATGTTTCCATAAAATTTATAAATTCTTCGTTCTTGTTGTTCGAAATTTCCAAATTGAAATCTCCTGCTAGTATAATAGGTGAATGATTGTATTTGAATTCTGAATTTATCTTTGATTTTTCCGAAACATATGCCCATTAATTCCGATACAAAAAATTTTGATATCTTCAAGTGAAGAATTAGGTTCGATATATACACATATCAGAATACATGTTTTTCTTTCGGTCACTAATTCTACTGCACATATATCTCCAATTTCTTTGATATTTTTCAAAGGATTATTCGTATTTTCTACATTTAACTTCGAAATATTATGTTCCATTGCCATTGTTGTTGCTTTAAAATTTTCGTAGATCGAAACACCTCCAGCTCTTTTGTCACGACGTTTGTATTGAACCTTACACGTGAATCCATACAGGTCAATTCGTTCATTGCCATCCAACCAAGTTTCGTTTAAAACAAGCAAATCAATATTTCTTACTATGTCATCTGATTCCAAGTCAAATTTATGTGCCTTCAAACTTTGGACGTTCATAATCAATAATGTGAATATTCCGTTTGAGAGAAAACGTTTAGCTTCTCCGCACACAGTTTGAATTTTGTAATTTTGTAATCTTTTCATTTCTTTTCTTAATTCTATCATTTTAGGCGATTCTGTCTTTCTTGAGTGATAGAATGTATGGCCATTTGTAGCATTTGTTAGAAATAAACCTTCGATCGATGTAACTCTTGATAATGCTACGTATACTAATTGTTGATCTTGATTTTTATGGTAATCATATACGATTTCATTATACGTCCCACCTTGAGATTTATGAATTGTTAACGCGCAAGCAGGTGATAATGGGAATTGCGTTCTTTTGCATTTAATTTTCGACGTCAAAAGAATGGTTGCGTGTCTTCGTATTATTGGAGTCCATTTTTTACAAAAACCTGATGGCCTGCTCATAATAAATGATGCTGATCTGATCCTTAACTTAGATCCTATGTTTTCATTATCAAATTGCAACCATATTCTTGTTATCTTCTTAACATTTTCTTCGTCGAATTCTAAAAACTTCACTATTCCAATTGCTCCATTCACAATTCCATCTTCAACATCGACATTGCAGTTGATTATGTACGGCATGTTTATACACACTTCCAACAAATAAGGCAAGCTCCCACATTGAGTAACACTCATTTTATGTAGATTTCTTTTTGCATCACTTAATTCTCTGTTACTGTTATAGCCGTTGAAAATGTCATCGCTTTCAATAGTGTATGTTGATTTAATGGCCTCAGAGTTATATTTTTCAACGTCACAGTTGCGATGAAAAAGTCTGATTGCTTCAGGAACGTTCGTGCTACACCAAGTTACGGTTCTAAAACGACTTTCAATTAAGTTTTTTTCTTCTAGTGACAGATCTTCTCCATTGCCAATTTTGGTAAGCATGTTAGAAAAATTTACATCACTTTGTCTCATAACTTGTGAAAGTGAGTAAAAACGTAGAGATTGCCATAGTATTGCACCATTTATTGAGTCTCTAAGTGGTTTGAAAATAGCTCTCGCGTTTACAGGAGGAAGTTGATTCAAATCACCACAAAAAATAACATTTATTCCGCCGAAATAATCATCGAAATTTCCAGTGATGTCACCCATCCGATCGTGAATTTTCTGAAGTATATCTGAACCAAGCATACTTATTTCATCAATTATTACAACTCTGACGTTAGCGAATGCGTTTCGATATGTTTGTATACTTTTTCTCGACATTTCTGGGTTCACTCTTTTCGATAAAGCTATTCTGAATGCTGAGTGGACTGTAGTTCCTCCTATAGCGACTGCTGCTTTACCTGTTGAAGTGCACGAAACGAAAGCGTTAGTTTTTGTACCATGCGTGTTACTGAACCTGTTAGTCACTTCTTTCGCTAAATTAAGTGTAAAAGTTTTTCCACTACCAGCGACACCAGTAAAAAATACTTGAAAATTATTGTTGTTCGTCACTAATGATTCCATCAATGTGAGTAAGAAGTCTCGTTGTTCAGGGTTAGTCTTACGCATTTTCTCACAAAACTCTGTAGATGACATTACATTATTCCTTTCTCGTACAACGGCTGTTAAATTTCCAATTTTCATGTTATTAATGTCATCATTATTAACGTCGTTTGAGGCCATTGCTTGAGTTATACAATCCTGCATACGGTTATAATCATCACGATCTTCTTGTATATCTTCAAATAATCTATTATATTCTTCAATGTACTCATCGATGTTGATAGTTGTATAATTTCTGAATTTCCTTATTATATCTTCATGATGTTCATCGAAAAGTATGATATATTTCATATGGTCAGTAATTTCGATATGCTCACATTTAAAAGGAATGAAAAGTGTCACCATTTCTCTTTTATATTCTGATAATTGTCTCTTCATGTCGTAGTTAGTATAACGTAGAATACGAGCTTGCTTCCTTTTTCTGTAATTTCCATCACTACGGTTGAATGTGTACCATGCAGCAAAATCAGCTAAACAAATGTCAGTTAATTGTTCAGGACGGTCTTCGTATTTTTGTAAAATATTCTTAGTCCAGACGTTTGTTGAATTTTGATCTAACTGTTCGATATCCATTTGTTTTTTCCTTTTATGATTCTTTATTCTATCACTTGCCCAGATAGTTGGAACGTATATGATTTCTCTGCTTGATTCACACATGGGTTGCCTCAATAAATACCAAGCTCCTTCTTGACAACACATTTCCACAGTATTCAACATACTGATGCACTTTTTTCATAAGTCCGATAAAATCTTCATTGGGATGTTCAGAATGTAATTCGATCAATTGTTTATGAAGGTTACTCACTCCACGGTTGCTCTTGTTCACATACTCGACAACGTATGATGCGCATGAGTATTCATCAAGAATAAATTGGATATCCATGTTTGCATTCAGAATGTTAGCTATCCATGGATTGAAAGTATTCGTCCATAATTCATTCGGGTTCCTAGCAAAAACTACTGTTGATCTTCTTAGTGTAGACCGTATAACGTTTAAATAGTAGTCCAATGTCATGTTATTATCTTCAATAAAATTTTGAAAAGATTCATAGAACTTTTGGCTAAGAATTTGACTTAGAGTAGAAGTCTTTTTTCTGAAATCTGGTCGACGAATATCATCTTTTGCAAGAGGTAATAAAATACGTGTTTTATTCATTGGCCAATAAGGTATATTGAAGCGACATTTTTTGTCATTTTTCTTGTAACATGTAAAAGTGCGGCTGTGAAATTGATTTCCATACATTTCACCTAAATCTTTTTTTGACACTGAACATAAGTGTGTTAAAAGTTCAACAGTTTTTGGCATTTCTTCTGAAATCATTTCTTTTGGGTCATTATTCAACCAAATTAAAATGTGTGCATGAGGGCTACCGCGGTGTTGGAACTCGATTCTTTTAAAATAGTCTACAACTCGATATTTTCCGAAAGGATTCGAGTCCCTTCTTCCTGATAAAATTCGCATGATCACATCTATAAGTTTCTTGAAGTATATACAACATATCACAGGATCTTCATTTACTAAAGTCGAACGTTGTAAGGCAGTGAGTTGTTTTATTGGATCTTGAATGTTTACGCCATTTCCTTCTCTACTTAGTCTGTAAATTATCTTCAAAAGATGAGGCCATCTTATTTCATTAGCACTCATAGTCAGGAACATAGTAGGTTTCCCTAGTTGTCTGATCATTGCAAACAAATCTTTTTTACGGGAATTCCAATATTGCATTGAGTTTGGTATAGATTTCAGAAATGATAGATTTTTTTCGACGCATTCATCAAGATACTGTTTATCTTCTATCATACGTCGAGTTATATTCTCTGCATTTGCATGAACTTTGAATGTTGAATAGAGTCCTTGTGTAACTCCAAGTCTCAATATTTTAGCAGCCATATAAAGAATATGTTGTGGATTTACACCTCTTCTATCTTTTCTTCTGATTTCACTTGTAGCAATGTTGAATGGAGTAGATATTGTAGAGACCTTGAATATTCTTGGATGACCATAATCTATTCCAGGAAAAGATAACTCTTCAGCATAAGTATCGAATATTATACTTAAAGGAGTTTTGACCGGGAGCAATGTCTAAGAATTTACTTTCGTTCCAAAGCATCGTGTGTTGTTGTGCCAATAGTAACTCTTTATCATCATTATTATTCAAAATTTCTAAACCATCTGAATCCTGATTATAACTTTCTGAATCCTGATTATCACTTTCTTGACTATTATATGTTTTTTTTTTCGGTGTAGTTATCAATTTCTTTTGGATTGTATTTTATCCCAAATCGTTTATAAAGAGGGGTTGTCAACATATAATTTAACCATTCTTTAACGACTCTCTTGTTAATTTGTCCACTAAGATAGGTTGATTTATGTAGAATATGCTTCTTGATGTTGACATTGAAGGTATAATCATCATCAAGTTGACGAGGCAATTGAGTAACCATATTATCAACTTCAACAGGTATATTTATAATTTGACCAATAATTTCATAAGTTCCATATTCTCGACGTAATCGACGTATTTGCATAAAAGGTAGTCGAGGAGATATAAGTCTTTCAGTAATGGGATCTAATGGAGGCAATTCAGAAGGATGATCCGGATATTTATATCCATTAGATTTGCTCAAAATGGGAATTTGATTATTGGAGAGTGACTGCCGACATGTACGACAAATTTTGAAATTAGGTATATCATAATCATTGCTACTAAATTCTTCTTCGAGTAAATGTATATCACTTTCTGTAACTTTGACTAAATCTCGTCTGAACCACAGTCTGTCACATATATCACATGGATGTCCAAATTCATTTTGAAGAAATAAATCATCAAACTCAGTGTTAGCTTGTAAGTAAACTTCTGAATTAAAAGTTGATTTTTCATTCTCTTGGGTATCATCAAATTTTTTTGATGAATCGAAAGATACTGAAATTAAAGGTATGATATATGAAGAAATGGTGAAGAGTTAATGAATTATTAAAAATTTATATAAAAATCTTGGATAAAAAAAAATTAGTAAACAATTGAAATAAGTGAAAAATAATGTGAAAAAAGGTATTTAAAAATTAAAGTTAATAATTAAAAAATAATAATAATCTTTTGATTTATATTATAATATTCAATTACAATTTTGGGACATGTCGTTATAATAAAAATGTAATTCTTGCTGATCATTCATTTTTTGGTTGAAAGTTAAAGATGAGGAATCAGTTTCAGTAGTTGAAAATGGTACAGTGAGATTTTCGGTAGAGTATTTTTTTCTTTTCCGGAATTGGCGAGATCTTTCTGTAGAAGTTTTTGGCAAGTGTGTTCTCTTCATCCCAATTTTAATTGTTTGGTTGAAATTTTCTTGAAAATATTTTTTTTTTTTATGATTATATATTTATTAATTTTTGTTACAGTTATTGATTGAAAAGTATAATTCTTTATTTGAAAATCATTTAACTATTCTTGAAAATGTTTTTAGATATCAAATTTATTTCAAAATATCCTTTTTTTTTGAAAAGTTGTATATTTTGAAATAAATTTGATTAATATCATATGATAATAAAATAATAGAATAAGTTATAAGATTTGAAATTTAAAAATGTAATATTATCGAAAAATTAATGACGAAAAAAATATAATAAATATATAAATGTAGAAATATTTTGATATGTTTGATTGATTAAAATAAAATAATTAAATGAATCAGGAAATTGTTTGAAGATAAAAATTTCATAAAAATTTTGAACTTGAAAATGAATATTTAACTTTTTGTTTTTTTTTTAAGTTTCGCATTATTAAGAAATTCAGAATTTCTAAAACACGTTTTAAAAAATGTTAATCTTGAAATAAAATAGATTTATATAAAAAAATTATTTTTTACTTTATCAAATTTACCGTTATTAGAGGATAATCCTGAAATATTGTCTTTTATAATTCTCTTCCTTTCCCCAGATAGCAATGGTGCGTCGCACAAAAAGCGCACGACGTGCGAACTCACACGTGCGCGCGAATGCGCTATGATTATGAAGTCACGCGTGCATTTTGGGTTCACGCGATGAGACTATAGTGCGTTTGAACGCACAGGATGAGACCTTTGTGCGTTTTGCGAAAATTGTAATACATAATTCTAGCTACGCTCCGTTTTCTTCAGTTTTTATTGATTCTTTAAATAAAAGTAACTCGCGTATTAGAAAACTATCGAAATAATAATAATAAACATATACATTATTGAAAAAATAAATTTATATACAAAAAATTTTCAATATGAAATAATATATACACATTTTTTATTATCATTATCCCTAAAACCTGTGTATAAAGTAGTGCTGAACTCCAGTTTGTACCGTTTAAACATTATTTTTAATGTGATTCACTGCAAGTCTGTGTGCATTTTTTAAACGAACGCGCCATTTTATCACGAATTTGCGTGGTATGCGCGTCGGTGCGGAGGAAACGGGGTCGATGTACGAACGAACATAACCCAACATTTGATAAAAGTGCAAGCAAGTGTAAGTGCAAGAAAGTAAACACAACCGCGTGTGACCATCCTTAGTACCAGCCAGTACTCAACTACTCGGTGACCCAGACCACCTTACAAAAAGGTTTACAAAAACATCAGTGGGCAATTAAAAAAAAAGGGAGTATTTTTTTTCTCTGTATGAAAAAAAAACATAGTCGTTAATCTTCGAACTGGCCAAAAAACCAAAAATACATATTGCTTTGTTTTCAAATATTATTCACATTTCAAATTTCGTAACTCCAATTTAAATAAATATTAGTGTTTTGAGTAATTTACATGCACTCCTTAATTCTATTGAAAAATTGAAGCTTTGAAAAATCGATAGAAATTTTACTATCATGAATTTTACAATTCTACTTTAAATCAGACTGACATTTGATTAAATTTATCATTTACTAGAAAAAATTTTTTCAAAATCAC
The DNA here is from genome assembly GCA_028476575.1 of Platygaster robiniae. Classification (NCBI taxonomy): domain Eukaryota; kingdom Metazoa; phylum Arthropoda; class Insecta; order Hymenoptera; family Platygastridae; genus Platygaster; species Platygaster robiniae. The sequence continues at coordinate 32,345,599 of CM052019.1, forward strand.
CTGGTTAGATTCTGAAAAAATTTGTGAACGTAAAATTATCTCATCTACATTTTTTGTTTTTATTATTTTTTTTTTTCTTTATTGACATAATATATGAATTTTAATAATATAATTTTGTCCAAAATGAAAAAAAACAGGTGATTGTATTAAATAACATTGCTGACACATGACAATAGTAGTTACAATAATATATAACAGAGTTTAAAACATCTAAAATAATATTCAACAAATAAGCGAAAATAATATTGTTGCGTGATGTTGTAAGTTGTTTCAAATTTTGAAGGTTTAGAGTATATATAAAAAAAATAAAATCTATAAGTCAATAAAAAAGTTTTCTTTTGATCTGATTGTTGAATGTAAAATAATATCGGTGACTCATTTTCATAAACAAAATTCATTAATCTGAATCATCATTACACGCTTTGAAACAAGAGGTTGGAATTAAATTTAAATAAAATTTCAAGGCGTTACCTGGCATTGAAGAAAAAATTTTTTGAATTTTGCAATAAAGTATCGCTGAATTTTCGGTATTCGAATTTTATAGTAATCTGGGTATGTATTTGCAAGCTCAAAGTGTATGAAATATTTAATTCGTAATTGAAAACACAAAAAAAAACTTTTAAACTTCTATTACTTTGATTTGGCGAGTGTATCATATAAAATAAAAAAAAAATATATATATATAATATAAATAATTATGACATATTATAATTATTATTATTTTATTGAAAAAATTACTCATTTCCATTAGAATTTCCTGGATCAAGATAATATCAAAAAAAAAAAAATAATTCGTATCCAAGTTGAAGAATTTTATTTTAATTATTTGTTTTGAATTAATGAAATATGTTTTAGTGTTTGTTTATTTTTGCATTCAAACTTTTCTTCTAATTTCTACGAGACTAATATTTTTCCGAATACGTTCTGTGTATAGTTATGTTAATTTTTCCATACTTACAACTCATATATAAGAATTGAACCAGTAATTGATTACACCGATACATTTCTACTGATAAGAGTAAATATGATTATATTCTTTAAAATAAATATCTTACTCATAAATTTTATTTTCTTATATGTTTGTTAGGTTTTTTTATTTAATCGTCATAATATATGAGTATAGGAAAATAATTTAATCCAAAATAAAAAACAGGCGATTGAATGAAATAACATTGCTAAGACATAGTAATAGTTATAATAATATACATATATAAAACATATAGAACGATATTCAACACACTAGCAAAAATAATTATCTTACATGATTATCTTCATTGTTATTTCATAACATTGTAACATCCCTGTTTTTATGCTTTATTCATTTTTATTTTTTTTTATTTTATTTTCTTTTCTTTTAGTTTTACAGACAGATAAGCATTTTGCAATTTTTCTTGATATTAAAATTCATTTACAGCAGATAAGCATTTCGCAATAGAAATAAGAACTTTTCTTGATATCACAATCCATTTACAGACAGATAAAACATTTTGCGATAGACATAAGTATTTTTCCTGGGATTCCCAAATTCATTTTTTATAAGATAGCTAAACGTTTTTGCGATAGAAATAAGTGCGCCAAAATTATTGCTACAAGATTACGAGGGAATAAAACCAGAGAATGTTTTGAAAAACGGGCTCTTCTTCGAAACGAACAGTTGTCGCGCGCGGGATTTCGGGCTTCTTCTTTGTCAAAGATAATTAACGAATAATAATATGTCCAATGTAAGTGAACAGTTGTAAAAATCTTAAAAGTGTAAAAGTTTAATATTTAAAAGAAAAAGAAATAGAATAAAATATTGTTAACCATGAAAAGTGTTTTGCGTTATTCGTGAGAACGACGGATACAGTTACGTCTCCGACCCAGGACGTAACAAATTGGCAACCACGGCAGGACATGAGAGTTATTTTGGGTCATTAAAGGGAAAACGCAGTATAAGAAGAATCGATGCCTGTGGAACATTCTCCAAAAAAACCCATTACAAGACAAGGCATAAAGGATCTACCAACGGAACAACAACAACTATATCTCCAACTGCCAAATTTTTCCACCCTCGAAGCCCAAGCCGTTCTACAGAACCCACGTACCTCTGAAGATACTAAAAACAGATCCAATCATCCCGATATAATTGACAATAAAGGTAACCAGGTTGTAAATATGGCAAATAACGATTATTTAAAACCCAGGGACGCGGTTGAAGGGATTCCAACCTTTACCGGAAATCCAGAGGACACTACACTTTGGGAATTTTCACAAAGCTGCAAGAGAGGCAAACAAATGCTACCAGATGATGCAGAAAAAGGTTTTGTCAGTTTGATTCTTATGAGGAAAATAAGAGGAAACGCTCTAGCTGCCCTTCAAAATATGGAATTCACAACCTTGAAATCCTTACTTGATCAGCTTGCATTACATTTTTTATCTCGAACTTCTCCACTTACGTTGCTTAGCAACACATCAAGAACTTATCAAAAAGGTAATGAAAATGTTTCGTGTTACTTGAATAAAATAGCGACTGCTTTCAATTAAATCTTGGAGGCCCATCGGGCTCAAAATCAAGGAGCTATTGAAGACAATGAAAAGGTTAAATATGAAAAAGAATGTGTATATATCTTTACGAAAGGATTGAAACCGGCTATTTATGCGAAAATGACAACACAGGCAAACCTTAATGATGCTGGGAAACTAGCACTTGATATAGAAAGAGTCTTAGAAGAACAAAAAGAGCTGCGCCAAGCTTCCGGGGAAGAAGAGACGAAATGTGCCATTTGCCAAAGAAACCACAGCATCACCAACTGCGAGGTCCTGAAAGCACTACAGACGACAAAGATAAGGGACGAACCATGTCAAATATGTAACAAGACAAATCATACAATAAGTACTTGCAGATTCGCAAAAGTCAACGTCGCTAACCCAGTATTATGCCAGATTTTTAACAAACCAAATCACGAAGCTCGCGAATGTCGTTCAAGATATACTCCGAATTTCGCCACCCTACCCTTTCAACCGCGAAATAACACTTCAAGAGGGTTCGGTCAATACTTTCCTCACGGGCACTCTCAACGTCGGGAAACATACCGAGAACCAACAAACTGGGATGGCTCACGACCCCCGATAAGACCAAGATTCAATAATTATACCTCACAGAATTTGAATTCACAACAGGTCGCATGTTATAAGTGCAATGGGCCGCATTTCATCAGAGATTGCCCAGAAAAACGACCTTTTCAAAGAAACTATGGCCAACGAGACTATCATGAATCTAGAAGTGACCCTGTAAGGAACAACCCTGTAAACCATTCGGGAAACGAAGCAAGACCCTCCACGACCTCCGCGGGGAGGGCCATCAACGAACGATCGACGATAGCCACGATCGGAACCCTACAGGAGGACACCATGTAAAAACAACCCTACATTCAGATGCCCCATGTATTAAGGTAAAAATAGAAAAACCAACATCGTTTTTATTAGATTCGGGAGCTGGGCCTTGTTTGTTAAAATTGAAGATGTTGAAAAATATGCAAGAGATTGATACTCACGATATCATACATTTGATCGGTATTTTGCCTGAATCTGTAGCCACAAAAGGGGCGATAACTTTACCAATTCTCGGGCACCAAACAAAATTTCATCTAGTTGCAGATGATTTTCCAATTGACCAGGATGGGATACTCGGAACTTCCTTTTTATCCAAACATAATGCGAAATTAAATTGGAAAAAAACATCATGCCTTGAAATCAACGATCAACAAATACCGTTAACGGGGTTACAAGAAGATTGCTATTATATTCCAGCTCGAACTCGGAGAATCATTCATGTCAAACTCACTGATACGTCATTGGATATAGGATACATCGGGAGATTACGGTCAGTTGAAGGAATATATATGGGGGATTGCGTCGTGAAAAATCACCAGGGAAAAGCTTATATGACAGCAATCAACACAACAGAAGAAAATTTCAATATACAAGTTCCTACTTTAACCTTAAAAGAAATAGAGAAAATCGAGGAAGTTGAAAATGAAGAGGAAATCAGAACAGCACGATGTTTACCCGTAAAGGAAGGTATTGAGGAAGAAGAAAGGTTCCAAAAGGTTATGCAGCTACTTGAATTAGACAGACTTAACAAAATTGAAAAAGAAACTGTTGAAAAACTGGTGCGTGAAAGTCTTGATTGTTATCATTTGCTGGGAGATACTCTTTCATCTACCCAAATTACCAAGCGCAAAATCAGGACAACCGATGAAGTACCAATCAACACCAGACAATATCGGTATCCTCCAAAACTCAAGGATGAGATTATACGACAAGTCGAAGACCTACATGAAGGGGGAATAATTGAACCTTCTGAATCTTCATGGAATGCACCCGTTTGGTGCGTACCAAAAAAACCGGACAATAAAGGAAATCAGAAATGGCGTCTTGTTTTGGATTTCAGAAACCTCAACGAAAAACTCTGGGCGATTCCTACCCTATACCGAACATCCTGGAAATATTGGACCAGCTGGGGCAAGCTAGGTATTTCTCAACTTTTGATATGGCATCTGGGTTTCACCAGATAGAGATGGACGAAGAAAGTGCGGAGAAAACGGGTTTCTCAACACCCCATGGACATTGGCAATTCAAAAAAATGCCGTTCGGACTTCGAAACGCCCCTGCCACCTTTCAACGTTTGATGGACGTAGTTTTGAGAGGCTTGCAAGGCACGGAGCTTTTTGTGTATATAGACGACGTAGTCATTTACTCCAAAAGTCTTATGGACCACGAGAGAAAATATCGACTTTTCATCGAAAGACTAAGGAGAGCCAACCTCAAGCTACAAACTGAAAAATGTAAGTTTCTACAACTAGAAGTTGTTTTTCTCGGGCATAAATTAGGGCCTGAAGGAGTTCAACCTGATCCAAAAAAATTAGAAGCCGTCAAAAATTTTCCAACGCCGAAGACTGAAAAAAACGTCCGACAATTCCTAGGATTGGCGTCGTATTATAGACGATTTATAGGAAAATTCGCCCAAATTTCAAAGCCCTTGACAAGTTCGTTACAGAAAAACAATGCATTTGCCTGGGGAGCTCTCCAGGAGGAAGCTTTCAACATACTGAAAGAAAAACTATGTTCAGAACCTGTTCTACAATACCCCAATTTTAACGAGCCCTTCGTATTGACCACAGACGCCAGCGACTTCGCCATTGGAGGAATCCTCAGTCAAGGGACAATCGGTAAAGATCGACCTATCGCCTACATTTCGAGACAACTTAACAAAGCTGAAAAAAGGTATAGCACCTATGAAAAAGAGGCGCTAGCGATCGTCTATTGCGTCACTCAATTTCGCCCATACCTTTATGGAAATAAATTCACGGTGGTCACTGATCACAAACCACTGTGTTGGATGCAAACATCGAAAGATCCAACAAGCAGGTTGACCGCTGGCGTCTCAAACTAGCCGAATACGAGTACAACGTTATCCATAAAGCTGGAGCCACTAATATAAATGCCGATGCCCTTTCTCAAAATGTGCCCTGTGTAGACGAAGCTATAAAGGTAATTAGACGATCAACTCGTAACACAAAGCCAACTCAAGAATATGAACAATACAGAGAAGAAATTGGTAAGCAAAAGAAGAAAAAACAAGAAAATAACCTCGGACTTAAAAGATTATTTCAGGAAAAGGACATAAACTAACTTCTACAAGAAGGAAGTAAAATCCGCAGCCACGCAAAATAACACATAAATGGGAATTCAGGCCTAAATAACTGGGAAGAAGATGGAACAAGGACCGACGAAGACGTTGAAGTAGAAGAAGCGAAAAGGAAGCCAAAGAAACAAGAAAAGGAAAAGAAACTAAAATTACAAACGAAACCAGAACAAGTAGAATCGAAAAAAGAAAACGAAAACAAACGTATGATGCTAAGAAGAAACAAACAGAAAAAAAATTATTCTTATGAAAATTTATTCAGTGAAGATGAGGAAATAAGCCAAAAAAATATAGAAATGGAAAAGGAAAGAAACTATTACGAAGAAATAAAAGAAGAAAAAACCGAAAAAAGAAGATTACTGAGAAAAAATAAAGAAAAGAAAAATTATAGTGAAGATTTTGAAAGCGATGACGAGAAACAGAGTGGAACTGACGTAGAACCCGAAGAAGGAAAAAATGAAAAAGGAAGTTTATTAAAAAAAAATAAAGAAAAGAAAAATTATAGTGAAGATTTTGAAAGCGATGACGAGAAACAGAGTGGAACTGACGTAGAACCCGAAGAAGAAAAAAATGAAAAAGGAAGTTTATTAAAAAAAAATAAAGAAAAGAAAAATTATAATGAAGATTTCAGAAGCAATGACGAGAAACAGAGTGAAGCAGACGTAGAATCCGAAGAAGAGAAAAACGAACAAGAAGAAATTGAAGAAGAATTTTCAAAAATAGGAGAAGAAATAAGCGACGAAGATATTGAAAGTGAAAATGATGAAATATATGTGAGCAAAAACATTTCAGAAACTCGAGACAAACTATTCATGAGACACGACAACATTGTTCTGTTCGTGGATGACGCAGGACAGCCAATGGATGACGAAACCAGAGGATTCTTCAAGAAAAAGGAAGTTGGACACTTCGGGATTTTGGAGATTGGAAGTACGGAAATACGACCTAAGGGTAACCACGTTTTGATTGCACTTTGCTTGAAATCCAACATTCACCAATATGAAACCGAAAAGGTTTATAAAAATATGAAAACAGCATTCCAAAGTTTGAAAACGAGAGTTAAGAGCTTAAAGTTAAAAAGCTTTAGTATGCCAAGAATCACAGAAATAGAGGGTATTGCATGGAAAAAGGTAGAAGATATTATCAACTCAACTTTTCATCTGGAAACGATTAAGATCACTCTGTGTACTGGACAATTTAAAATAATCCGAAATGAGAAAGAAAGATTTGCCTTAATAGATGAAACCCACAACTCTACCGTTGGAGGACACCTGAGAGTCAATAAAACATATAATCGGCTAAGAAACAATTATTTTTGGGAAAACCTAAAAATGGACGTTCAGATATACATACAGAATTGTTTATCTTGCAAGCTGCAAAAATTGACCAGAAGAAAAATTCGCCAACCCATGGTTATTACAAATACACCCTTGAACGCATTTGATTTTATCAGCATGGATCTTGTCGGACCTTTACCAAAAACTGAAAACGGTATGAAATACATTCTGACTATTCAAGATCTCTTAACTAAATATTGCATTGGAGTTGCACTCCCTGATTCAAGTGCAATATCTACTGCTGATGCTTTCATAAAAAAATGATTTGCACGTTCGGACCACCAAAACAGATTCTTACCGACCAAGGAACAAATTTTTTGTCAAAAGTCATGAAAATAGTTGCAAAAAGATTTAAGATTAAACAGGTCAAAACTTGCAGTTATACCCCGAGGTCAAACGGTTCCATAGAAAGGATGCACTGGACACTAATGAATTACCTTAGACAATTCGCAGACTCAGACGCTGAATGGGATTCTTGGCTAGAATTAGCAATGTATGCTTTGAACACTGCAGTACATGAAGGTACAGGAAGAACACCATTCGAACTTGTTTTTGGAAAACTTGGATACGTGCCATCTAGCCAACCACTACCACGACTAGAAAATCTGGAAACCTACGACTCGTACTTGATAAAACTTTTAGCCAGACTCGATACGATTAGGAAGGAAGCTAGAAACGCTTTAATTCTCGCTAAAGAAAAATCAAAACGTTATTACGATCGAATTACAAACCCTTACGCATTTTCTGCTGATTCTTATGTTTTTCTTCGAAAAGGAGCAAGGAAAAATAAGTTTGATGACTATACAACTGGGCCTCACAAAATCGTTGAAGTACTAGACGAATACAGAGTGAAAATAAAAGTAGATGGAGATGAAAAAGTGGTTTCGACAGAAAGATTAATACCTACTATTATTTCACAAGTTAATTACATCAGAACGATTATTAAATTCGAGAACTTTTAATTAATAATGGTTTTACTTCATACAATATCCACAAAAAATATATATATATAACCTAGAATATATAAGTTAAAATAAGTAATGCTTGTAAACGATTTTCACAGGAAAATACGATGATGATTGCCATGAGCATGCTGATCCTGTTATTGCCGGGAAGTTTTGGTCTCATTGGGTATCATTGTGGAGCGAATGGAGCCAACGTCACGAGAGTTAACTTGAAAAACGTTGAGAACTGCCACTTTCCTAATCTGGAACCAAAATGGGAAAACGTACGCATAGTACTCTTGCAAAATACGGACAAGGTCTACACCCGGGTTATGGAATGTAAAGTGGAAATCAACCGCATTGTCAATAAGTGTGGGATGTTCTCACACCTTTTAGCCGTACCAGGAGGATACGCAAACTACATCTACGAAACCACAAGAGACCAATGTAGAGACATGCATGAGAGGGGTAGATTCTTACTCGGAAGAACTGACATCAATGACCTCAAACCGAACAGCAGCACGACTAGAACTATCTCACTAGCAGGATCGATAAAAAGCGATGGCGGATGTGCAGGAACATCTTTTTCTGATCAATTTGGAAATTGGAACGAGGTTGTTGTTCACGGTAGCACCACCATTACTTTAAGGGATTACTATTCGAGCATTCTCACCGAAGAAAATAAAATTCATATTCCACCAAATAATATGTGCACTGCTAAGACAACCTACTGCATGACTAATGATGGGAGTAATGCATACTGGGACTTGATCCCAACTCACCAATGCGACCTTCAGAATTATGGTGTTTTGTATAGAGGAAGAGGGAAGAAAATCCAGGCCATATCCGAAAATAAAATGGAAACATATTACATTGTTGAGACTAAAGATATAACTTTTGCTTTTACCAAGATACAGGTTCATCCTACATGCGGATATGAAATGATAATATCGCAACATCCAAGGCTGGTAATTGTTGAGAACGGCGATGGAATGTTAGACCATACTCCTGGAAACCTAGTCATAAAGGATATCGACATTATTGCTTACACAAATTCGAAATTAATATGTGTGGAAAGGCATGTACGATCACAAATCAAACACCTATACGCTGGTATATTGAAACGACAATGTGAGATGGAAAGGAAAATATTGCTAAATTCACAAAGTTTGGCGATCATGAGACCCGATGACTTTGCTCTCCTATTTATGAATGGTCCAGGTTATGTTGCATTTTCAGCAGGTGAGATCACAGAAATAGTTAAATGCACGCCAGTCTCAGTAAAGATAAGAGAGACCGAAACATGTTACCAAGAATTACCTGTAGTATATAATAACAAGTCCTCCTTCCTGACCCCTCGAACCCGAATAATGAAAACCTTTGGCACCACCATCCCTTGCAACGGATTAATGCATTCTGTTTTCGAGATTGATGGCAAATGGTTCAGAATGACCCCATTACCAATGGAAACTTCAGCTCCTGCCCCCCTCAAACCACACTATACACCCACTTGGGAATATATCGAACCCGGAAATCTAGCCAGTGGAGGAATATACTCCGAAGAAGATCTAGAAGAATTCCAACAATCATTAATCTTCTCAATGGACCAAGCCTCCATCCTACACAAAGTGGCTCGGAGCGTTTCTGGAGACAATATCGATACCTCTGATCTCACTTTCAAGGGACTACTAACTGCTGCTCTATGGGATAGTCTGACAAACTTGTTATTACACCTTAACAAAACCAGAACCTCTGAACCACCGTCAAAGAACCCAGAAAACCCAGAAGATATGACCTTGAATGAGATTCATGGGAATGACCACAAAAATGAGATCATCAAGCTACCAAACGACACCAACCGCCCTCAAACTGATAACAAGGTTGAAGATTGTGAAGCACCGGTTCAACAGCTACACCCATATATTTAAGAAATAGAATATACATTTTAGATTATAGTTTATAGATTTATAGATTGTAACCCTTGTACGGTTACAATATTTTCGTAGGGGGGAAGTGTAACATCCCTGTTTTTATACTTTATTCATTTTCATTTTTTTTATTTTATTTTCTTTTCTTTTAGTTTTACAGACAGATAGCATTTTGCAATTTTTCTTGATATCAAAATTCATTTACAGCAGATAAGCATTTCGCAATAGAAATAAGAACTTTTCTTGATATCACAATCCATTTTACGATAAGTACTTTTTCCTGGGATTCCCAATTCATTTTTATAAGATAGCTAAATGTGTTTTGCAATAGAAATAAGAATTTTTCTTGATATCACAATTCATTTACAGCAGATAAGCATTTCGCAATAGAAATAAGAACTTTTCTTGATATCACAATCCATTTACAGACAGATAAAACATTTTGCGATAGACATAAGTATTTTTCCTGGGATTCCCAAATTCATTTTTTATAAGATAGCTAAACGTTTTTGCGATAGAAATAAGTGCGCCAAAATTATTGCTACAAGATTACGAGGGAATAAAACCAGAGAAGGTTTTGAAAAACGGGCTCTTCTTCGAAACGAACAGTTGTCGCGCGCGGGATTTCGGGCTTCTTCTTTGTCAAAGATAATTAACGAATAATAATATGTCCAATGTAAGTGAACAGTTGTAAAAATCTTAAAAGTGTAAAAGTTTAATATTTAAAAGAAAAAGAAATAGAATAAAATATTGTTAACCATGAAAAGTGTTTTGCGTTATTCGTGAGAACGACGGATACAGTTACGTCTCCGACCCAGGACGTAACAACATTGTTGAAAATAAGCTACAATACAAAGTCAAGGAGTTACCTGGCATTGTAGAAAAAATTATTTAAATTTTGCTAAAAAGTATTGGTGGATTCTTTGCATTCAAATTTGATAACTATCTGGGTATGTATTTCGTAAATTAAAAGTATATGAAATATTAAATTTGTAATTGACAACACCAAAAAACTTATTAATGTCTATTACTTGAATTCATAAATATTGAATAGCATTGGTGACGTGTAACAATAATTTTACTTATTCCATGAAACAATTTAGAGGAAATATCTAATAAAATTCACGACACTGAAAAAAACTGCAAGTAATGATTATATCAGGTTGATATTTTCAATATAAATTCAATGACCTATAGGAATTATGTTCATTAAATGCTGCTAAAATAATATCTGTAATATAAAGCACTGAAAAAAGAACTTCGGAATTTTCTATTTATATAATCCAGTGCCTTTTTTTCATTTTTTTTTTATTCATTCAATTATTGAATTCATTCAATTTTTTAGACATTCTGAATTATCGGGTCAAACGATTCGAATTTTTTTTCACCGAAATATCTGTGTTCTTCCAGATGATTTGAAATCATAAAGTTTTTATTTAGTGGAATTCATGTTAATTTTGCAGTTTCCGAAACATTTTAATAACTACGAAGTTTTCAAGTGATTCAGGTTTGCAATTTTCCAACTTCAAATTTCACGAGATCTACTGATATCTAAAAATTCAAAAAATTCCTGAAATTATGAAGTTTAGAAGTTTTGGAAAACTGGTTTTAAGCATGGGAAATTTATAACGTTCAACAAGTTCTAGCAAATTGTGATAAATAAACATACCTGAAATGTTGACTGTGAAATTTTGTGCAGTTTCAAAATTTGAGAATTGAAATGTTAATTTGTGAGATTCAAATTTTTTCTAAATTTTTGAGTCATACGAAGTTGTGTGAGTGGGATTTGATTGGACCCGACGTATGCGCGCTGTTTCTTTTCAAACGTGAATCTCGTCGCGGTTACGTATATAAAATTTTACAGATAATTTTCGTTTACTTCTTTTTTTAAATTGTAAAACATTAATCTTTTCAGTGATTCGTTGTGAGCTCGTCTACCGAAGTGTTATGAGAAAGTAAGAAATATTTGAGATGAAGAAAATTAATGAAAATTGTAATTCAAGTACCAACAAAGTTGTTACTATGGAATTTCATAAATCTTCAATATGTGTCATACATTTTCACAAACGAAATTTAAACAAATTTTTCAATGTTCATTTAATATTATACTGTGATGTAAATTATGAGCTATCATAATTACAAGACACATTTCTTAGTCAGTTTCCTATCTTTTACAATTATGAAACAAGCAAGTAGCATTTGGAACCCATAATTCGATCGGTGCCTTCATTTATTGAATATACGTTAAAAGCAAAAAAACAAAAAATATTTTCAACTTAATGGATGACAACAACATAGTTTAGTAATTGTGTTTCTTATGTTCGAAGGAATCAAGAAAATTATGATCTGTACAACTTTGATGGTGACATGAATGTTAGAGTGGAAGATGTACCTGATATCGGTGAAGCACGTATAGCGGCGTTGAAAAACGCTTTCTTAACTGCCAATTTGACCCACACTCAAGGAAACATTCTACTCAAGACCTTCCGTGCATATCCTTTCAATTTACACGATTTGCCGAAAGATACCAAGACCGTGGTCAATACTCCGACGATAACTGTCGTCAATATTATCGAAAGGAGAGCTGGTGGGACCTACATCCATATAGGTTTCGTCAGAACGATTCAGCAAAAGTTGTCCAACATTCCCGCGCATCTTCTCCCTGAGAGAATAGTCGTTGATTTGAGCACGGATGGTGGTCAGGTCCATAGGCATGGTGGAAAGCAGTTTTGGCCTCTGCAGTATCGGATAATCAACATTCGTGACAAAAGACCAGTGATTGCAGGCGTTTTCTTGAGCAACAGTAAACCAACAAATGTCAACAAATTCCTCGAGCCACTTTTAACTGAACTGATGGAAGTCCTTCATGGAGATGGCGTGCGAGTGCATAACAGAATACTGCCTTTACAAATTCGTTTGTTTATCGCCGACGCAGTTGCTCGAGCTTTTTTGCTCAACGTCTTTGGACACAACTCACTCCATGGCTGTTCCAAATGTTGGGTGGAAGGGGTCTCGATAAATGGTACCACAGTTTTTCTTGGTACTCATCATCGCCTGAGAACAGATGAGGATACCGAGAAAGAGTTGACGAGGATCATCACAAAAGCCCGACTCCTTTGTCACAAATAATTGGATTGGTTTCTCAAGTCCCTTCAGAAAGTATGCACTTAATCTACCTAGGTGTCACACACAAACTGCTACATGCTCTTGTGATTGGAGGTTTCGCATGTCGTCGTTTTAGCGCTCGTCAGGTTCAGATTGTGGATTCTAGAATGGCTTTTCTGAAAACATTTTGTCCATCGGAATTCAACCGGGATCCATTAATTTTGTCCAAGTTCAGCAAAATGAAGGCAACGCAGCTCATGCAGTTCTTACTTTACATCGGCCCAGCAGTTTTCGAGTCCGTCCTTCCGAATGATATGTACCAGCATTTTTTGTTGTTGCATTGTGTCGTAAGATGCTTAAATTCCGAAACTGTGACAGAAGACCAACTCACTTTCTGTCAAGCAGCTTTGGAAGGTTTCGTCATGGTCGCAGAACAGCTCTACGGCAGTCGCTTCCTATCCTACAATACTCATAATTTGCTGCATATCGTCGAAGATGTAAGAAGGTTCGGGCCGTTGGATTCTTTGAGTGCCTTTAGTTATGAAAACAACATGCCTGAATTTCGCAATCGACAACGCAAACCGGCCCAAAATCTTGAGCAATTCTACAAAAGATTGTGTGAACGAAACGAACTCCTGACGATACCTCAAAATGACGAAGTTGTTTTCAAATTATCCAAGAAACATGCTGAAGGTCCCCTGCCTGCTGAGCTCGTTCCCGAAATTTGCGAACAGTTTGAGAAGATCCAAGTAGGGAAAGTTTCATTCGAAACTGATGGTCGGAATTGCTGTTTGAAACTCTTAAATTCAGAAATATGTGTCATCAAAAACATCATACGAGTCCAGGGAAATGTGCAACTGATTGTTCGAAAATTCCGCACATCAGTACCTTTCTATAATGTTGGGTTATCGTCCCAAACTGTCGGAGTTCATTTGACGAGAGATCTTTCCGAAGATTTAGAAATCATCGAGTTGAATGAAATAATGAACAATAGTTACATAATGTCAAGATGGAGTGGTGTCGACGGGGAAGAAGAAAATCCGATCGAAAATAGTTATATTTGCGTGAATATTCTGAGTCCTTTCGTACTTCCCCCGCTTATGATGTGAAAAATCATGACGAAGATGTGCAGCTAGTGTGGTTTTTACCGTATTTTTTGAAGTAAATTTTTGAATCAGCATACGGCTTCTTTCTTAATTAGAATTCAGAAAAAAAATCTTTTCATTTTTGTTTACAGGAGCACAAAGGTGCCGAAAAACAAAGACTTGAAAAAAATGAGTGAAACTCGGAGTGGTCGTGCAAGCTACCGTCCATATTGGCAGAACACGAGCTCTTCTGAAGGAATCTCGCACCCGAAAAAAGCGTCGACTAAAAAAGGGAAAATGTTGAATGTGCTGCAAGAACTGCGGAAGATGGCTGCAGCTGTTCCGGCAAATAATACATCGACACCTAACCCTCACAAACATGGATCTCCGAAATTACTCGAAGACAACATTCCGCACAAGTATGTAAATCAATACGTACAGAAATGGCTAATTTTTTTCTTCTCAGAAACATTAAAAGTACTTCATTCATAATTACTGTTCTGATATTCTGTGTTCTTCTGTTCACAGAGATCCAGAAATTTCGCCCGGTCATAACCTGACCAAGAAACGTGTCAACGATGCTTCTCGTTCAAACATTCCGCTTCCGGACAGCGAAATTGGTAAAACCAATTCTCCTTTCAACAGACGATTGAAAGTTACCCCTAAGCCGATTATCCAGCACCAAACAGGAATAACATCTTTGCCTACGTTGAATTTTGCAGCAGGCATCAGCAGAAATGAAGTTCCTTTCTTCGCAAATTTTTCCCAACCTGATGATTTTGATGACTTCGATATACAAAAGTTAGTATTTTGAATGTTGTAAGCGTCGGTTTTCAATCAATTAGCATGATTTTTACTTTTTTCTGATTGTCTTCTAAACTATGTCATTGTAATGGATTTTCAAAAAGTTCAAAGTTTTGATTTCATTGAGACAAGTATAAAAAGTATCCTAAAAAAATTTTTCTACAGTTCTGATTATGATAAGTGTCCAAATTATGAAATGAAAATGTGCATTGATTTTAAAGGTCGACTTCCCCAAGCAGCAGAGACTCTTGTTATGGAGCCATATCATTCGGTTCGAGCACCCATGACGCTGTCAAAAGCCCGGATATAATGAATTTCTTCGAATCCATAAATAACAAAATCGACTAAGTTTTTTTTAATTACCACCGTTTCAGAATTTCCCTCATGCTCGAAAAAAATGAAAACTTGTTAAAATATTGTATAGATAGCCCTTATCCTGTATTCTGTTGAAATACGAAATTTTTGATAAATAATTCTATTACCACTATTAGTGACATTATTGTTAATATTCGATTGAATATTTTTTCAGGGACTTGAGCAGCCAAAATAAACGAATTTCGGAACAGAACGAGCAACTAAAAATTCAAAACGGAGCTATCCTTAAAACAGTTCGTGGGCTGGCGAAGAATTTGGATGAGGCACAACTCGCGAGCGAAAATCGTTTTAAATCGACTCTACTTCAACCACTCGAAGGATTTCCTGTAGCGACGATGGATATATTCGACCAGCTAGAAGCGGAGGACACCAGTGTTCGTGAAAAACTTGTAAGAAGCTCATTATCATCTTGCATATACAGTTATTTCAACTATCTAAAAGCCTGCATAATTTTGAAAACTATGTTTTTTTCTGAAAACTTCAATAATACTAAATTGTGACATTTTTTTACAGTTCAAGCATTTCATCAGCCTGGGGGGATCTACTATCAGAGATTTTTTAAGCTGTTGTTTCAAGCAGGTTTTTACTGATGAGTTCGTCACAGCCAATCTATCTTGGGACGGTTCAAAAGAGACGAAGGCATTTAAGAATGCTAAAATCTGCAATACTTTGTATCGTACGTTTAATTTACTTAATCTTATTTTTCTTGTTTAGACTCAATTATGAACAATAACATGCTGATCTAGAACAAGAATTTAACTTTATCGAATTGCAGTTGCAGCGCAGAAGTGTCCTTTCAGAGGCCCCGCCGACAGATCTGAATTTAAATAGGAAATGAAGGAAGTTCTTCGAGCAACAAAACAACGACATAGGAACAGTGGAAAAAAAGTAATTTCGAAAAAAAACAAGATTATGCCTGGTTTGGAGACAGAGGAAGAAATTGCTGACGAAATCAAGAAGCTCAAGGAACAACTTGGGGTGGAAAATGAAGTTTTTGGTCTCGAGGATGTCGACAGCGACATAAACGACAACAAAGAAAACGAGGAGGAAAGCGACGATCAAGATGAGATTGCAAGTTTTTCTTAATATTTATACTGTCTATCGAAGACAGCATGTTTGTGGTTACACTTTTTCATTGCGAATTTCAATAAAAAATAAATATTAAGATTTTATTTGAAACATTGAGGATAAATTATTGAAAATCATATACTAATGCTGAGTATTTTTAATATTTCAAGTACATACGATTTCCGAAATTGCTAATATGCTGAAATATTCAAAATTGGAAATATATTCTCGCAATAATTACAATTAATTATTTATATTATCATCATTTCTGACATTATTAGATTCTGCGAAATTCTTGACTTACGAAATTCTTGACTTGCGAAATTCTTGACTTGCGAATGTTGAAACTTACAGTTTACTCAGCCATTGTGGAATTCTCAAAGTTCAAAATTCTCTGATTCTTGAGGAAAGTAATTTAAATCACTTGAATTTACTCTTTGTGTTCGCTCCTGTTATAGATAAAAAAATCAGCAAATTTATAGTTTTTAATGCCTCATTTTCAAAAAAAAAAAAAAAAAAAAATTATAAACAATTATGTTTCTGACGTCCAGCTTAGAACTTCGTAGTTCTTACGGAAAATTCGAAAATTCGCTAATTTTTCTATTCGTTATAGATGTAAGTTTCATCGACACTAGTAAAAATTCACGAAATCAAATAATTTACAGCACTGTGAATATTGTAATGTATTGACGGCTATATTTTGAATCGTAAAAAATTCGTAGAAGTAACTACAATTTATTAATTTTATGAATTGTCTAAATTACGCATTATCTTATTTTTTTCACAATTCAAGGATTTATCAAATATTTGAAATCACTTAAGTAATAAAAATGGCTGCCTCATGTGTTCATTAATAAATGCTACGAAAATACGGCTGCATATCAAAAGCACCAAACGGCCATTTTTTAGGTATATCAAAAGCGCCAAAATGAACCGATCAAAAGCTCCAAAATGAACCGATCAAAAGCGCCAAAATGATCTGATCAAAAGCGCCAAATTGAAACGATGAGAAGCGCCAAAAGTGAGAGTGATGAGTTAATTGAAAAAAACGACAGAATAAATGTATGGAATTATTTAAGTCAAATAATTGAAGTATATAAACAAAAGTGCAATCAGGTTTAAAATGTTTTGCACAATTCATTGTTTTCGATGTGGTTATCAATGTACGTATTATCAATGATTACAAATCAATTGTGTACAAAACAATGAAATTTCTCTTATCTTCGTCTGTCTTATTATGGAAACGCATTTTGAATTTCCCATCACAAGCGATTTTTGTATGTACGAGGGGGGACCCAAAAGTAACGGGAATTAGGTGGTGGGGGGACCGCAGAGGGGGGGATCGGGTTCTCCACTGGTTCTCTTCCAAGCTGCTACTCTCCCAAGTCAGTGTGCAAAGTTCATTTGCTGTGAGTGCATTCGTTCGTCCGTAAGAATTTTTCTAGTGAAACGACTTTTTCCGTTTCGGCGAAAACGTGAAATGGCTGAGTGCGGAGAGCAACGCGCGGCTGTAAAATTTTGTTTTTTGTTAGGAAAAACACCCGCGGAAACCCTTGTGATGCTGAAAACAGCTTATGGGGATAATGCTTTGAGTAAAACGCGTGTGTACGACTGGTTTTCGCGTTTCAAGAATGGAGAGATGTCAATAGAAGATCAACCTCGTTCTGGGCGCCCCTCGACTTCAAGAACGGACGAAAACATTGAAAAAATCAACACTCTTGTTCATGAAGACCGTCGCCGAACCATCGATCAACTTTGTGAGACGTCTGGATTGTCATGGAGTTCAATTCAGAGGATTTTAACTGAAGATTTGAGCATGAGGAGGATTGCAGCCAAATTTGTTCCTCGCCTTCTCTCCGACGATCAAAAGGAGCGTCGACTTCAGGCCTGTCTTGAGCTGCAAAATCAGTTGGATGAAGACCCAGATTTTTTTCTCAAGGTTATAACTGGCGATGAATCATGGTGCTATGGCTACGACCCCGAAACAAAGCAGCAATCAAGCCAATGGAAGACACCTCTCTCGCCTCGTCCAAAAAAGGCACGCCAAGTGAAGTCCAACATCAAGACATTGCTCATTTGTTTCTTCGATTGCAGAGGTATTGTGCACGCAGAATTTGTTCCTCCAGGCCAAACGGTCAACCAACACTTCTACTTGGAGGTTTTGAAAAGGTTGAGGGAGAACATCCGGAAGAAAAGAGCGGATCTTTGGCGCACAGGAGATTGGTTCTTTCACCACGACAATGCACCTGCCCACACAGCGCTGTCCGTGAAGAAATTTTTGACCAAAAACGGCATGACACCGATTGTTCGACCCCCCTATTCACCGGACCTTGCCCCCTGTGACTTTTTTTTGTTCCCTAGACTCAAAATGGACATGAAAGGAAATCGTTTTGGGACTGTAGAAGAGGTGAAACAAAAATCGCTGGAAGGTTTAAAAAACATTGAAAAAAATGAATTTCAGAACTGTTTTGAACACTGGAAAAAAAGATTGAACAAGTGTATTACAGTCAATGGGGGTTACTTTGAAGGTGATAAAAATTGTGTGTGAAAAAATTTGTCAATAAAAAAGTTGTAACACAATTCCCGTTACTTTTGGGTCCCCCCTCGTATGTTACCTTATTCTATGTTGAATTATCTAAATTGTAATGCCTGTAAATTTTTAGATTCTGTTGGATATTCAGAATCAAGAAATGGAGTTTCTCGGGGTCAGATACACAGGAATATTGTCAAGGTCGCGTAGAGCCCGTTTTGAATGAGAGTTCAAAAGGGTCTCCCGTAGAGCGAGTCATTTTTAAAAACGTTATTTCCTTGGCTTCCAGTCGTTTTTTTGTATGTAGATACTTTGATATTAAGTGCCGAAATTCGTGTTCTTATTCATTTTACCGCAACTCGGAACTAAACGGGTTCAAATCAAAGATAAGTGTTTTTTTTTAATGTTTCTATTTGGCCGCTTCTAAACTTCTTCGATTGTTATAAATTATATGTACCATTTTTTTCGAATCGCTACTCATTGAAAAGTTGTTTCCTTCATTCACAACCGTTTAATTTTTTGTCTCAATCCATATTTTACAAAAAATTTTAATTTGCATCCATCTCCAAATATATTGAAAACATTGAACATTATAAAAAGAGATGAGAAGAAAAGTGTACTTAACTTTCCTTTCAAGTTTCTGAGAACATATTGACATTTTGAAGTTCATTAAATTCCGTCTCATATGTTATATGGTATTGAAAATTATATTTGCCTGAGATGACTATAATATCAAGTTTTTTGTCATCACAGGAACAATCTGCACATTTTGCTTCTACTTCTTAAAATTTTAAAGGTTTCATTCGGAAAAGCTCCGTCGAAAATTCTTTGAATAATATTTAAGAAACACTTAATTATTAATAAACTTATTGAAATCATAAAAAATCTAACGCCAAACGCTTACTCGATGGTCCAATTTTTAATTAACATTCTATAGCAGTGACATTTTCCGCAACTTTTGATTGAAGGTTATTTCTTCAAGTGGGCAGTATATATAGAATTTTTGTTTTCTTTTCCATATAATTGAACAATGATTTGTAACCGTTTATTGAATTATTTAAGAAAAAAAATTTGTTTCTACATATGATTACATTTTTGTTTGTTTGCCGTACAAGTTATTTTTGAACAAGTACATTATAAAATACTCGAAAAAGCGCTTTATGCTTATAAGCGCTTGTTGTTCAGCAAAACTCGACAAAATCTATCTAGACTTCCGTACCATATTTTTCAACGTTTTACCGTTTTCAAATGAGAAAACTTTAGAGAATTTTGCAATTAGGAAGTTTTTAAAGTCTTAGATACCCTCGTGTATTATTTTATCTAAAAAAATCAAAACATTAATAAGAAAGCAAGCAGTACTTTTTTTTGATAAATGGAAGCGCATACTTTTAATCTTCAAAATATAAAAAAAGTATGTCATATTTTTAGAAACATTTTGCCAAAAATTAGAAGGAAATATGATAAACAACATTAATACTAAAAGGTTACTGAAACATTCAAACCAGACCTGAAAACCATCATAAGTTTATGACAGTAAAAGAAATGTGGCTTTCACGATAAAATTGTTATCACTTTTAATATCGGAAAAAAAAGTTTATTTTCCACAATTTTCAATCATTATTGATCGATCATTTCTCAAACTATAATTCATACGAATTCTCGAAATATTGTCGCAGGACACTTTCAAAATGTGGAGAAGTGAAATATAATTTTTTGCACGTATCACTCAGAGGAAATCCTACTAAAATCAAAGAAATATTTATTTGAATACGCAACTAAAAATATTTTTTGTAGAATCTAATAAATTTTTCACCATAATTAACTGTTCCTATAGTTAACTATCGTCAAGAATTTATTAGCTTTTACGAAAAAGTTTTTTTAGTTGCGTATTCAAATAAATATTTATTTGATTTTAGTAGAATTTCCTCTGAGTGTACCCTGGAATCGCAAAAAACTTGAGTTTATAGTAATCTCGACGAATGTAACAATTTGAAAAAAATTTGTCATAAAGTACCCAAAATATACTTTTTAACATCAATTATATTAAAAAGAATTGAATGAACTGGAACTTTTTAAAAATCAATTTAGAAATTTGAAAAACGAAAGTCACTTAAATTTTTTTTCTCGAATACCTATCTTTCTTGTAAAAGTCAAAACATGTTCGAAAATTGAAGAAAATCGAAATATTGAGCAAGAAAATAAACTGCTTTAAAAAAAACGCAGTAGTGAAAGAACATACAAACATGACTTTGAGTAAAAATTCCAAAAAAAAGGGCAAATGAATTTGTATTAATCAATATAGTTTGGAATTATTCCGATTAAAACAATGAAAAAAAAAACGCCTATCTAGGATTCAAACCCGCTAACTAGCGAGTTGCAGTAGGAACAAATAAGAGGAAGATGAATTCAGGAAACCAGTATCCAAGTACAACAGAACGAGTGGAAAGAACATTTTTGAAAATTATTCGCTCCACGGGAGACCCTATTATACTCTCACTGTTTTCAATCGAAATGGCTATATAGTGAACACGCCTCCGATCGCCTCTATCGGGTGAGCGTCGGGTCCAGTTTTACCATGGATATTACAAGTTGTTTGATTTTTTTGTTCAAAGAGACAAATTTAAAAATGATATATCAAAATTTCCATGCAATTCTGGACGAGTTGTAAAATATTTCATTGAAAGTTCTCATTATTTTTCCGTTCTACAAATAGAAAATAATATTTTCGTAAAATAGGATGGGAAGTTTATAACTTTTCTGTTTTCTTCAAACCGATGTCATGTTCGATGATTGAGTTATATCAAGTGAATGCTACTTCTAAATTTGAATATATTTTATGATTTTTTATTCTTATGTGTATTTTATATTCGACGAGTTTATTTTCAATTCTTTTCTTATATATAATTAAAAGCATTTTTAGGGTTTTGTAAATCGTCGCGAATAATTTTTGTATTTGAAATAATTTATTCGTGCGAAATTGAGACATGCGAGCGATAGGAAATCTTTTTTATATTTATAACGTAGTGAGAACATATTGAAGACATATTTTATTTCTGAATTCTCACGAAGTATCAAATGAGAAACAAGATTATTTCGGTGATGTGCAAACGAGAACAAATGAATGAGAACAAAATGAGGAAAACTAAAACTCAACTGGGAACTTGGGAAGTAAAATGCTAAAATGAGAAGCAAATGAGAATAAAAGTGTTGTCAACAACAAAATGAGAACATGAAATTTCTACTCGAGTAGTCAAAGACTATCTCGCGAAACTTGTGCTATGCAGTAATCCGTAATTTACTGACACATCAAATTTTTCATGAATTTTACAAAAATCGTAAAATCTGAAACAGCTGTAGAATTACTAAAATTTTGCTGAGAGAATTCGCAAGACGAATTCATTTTTGTACAAGTTGCTTACAGGTATCACACTTCATTTCTTTGATAACGTGTCCAAATTTATTCTTGTTGCAGTTGCAGAATCAATTTCAATGTTGCGACAAGGAGGACGGTATATATTATGCTGTAGAATTTGAAGACGGACTTTTCTCTACGCCATACAACTGGATAGATATCAACAAAAAGTTTGCATATTTTCCGAAATCCGCGAACATGTTCACTGTGAACAAATTGGCAAACAGTTGCGCAGATGTCAGGAGCGAATGAGAAAAATTTCCGATAAAAAAATGTTATGGAAAATCAAGTAAGTTTTTTCATTTCAATAGGAGTACAACTAAATAGGAGTACGTAACAAAAATGTTACGATTGTTATTTCTTTGGATTATACAAAATTTTCTATCCAGCGGCCCTCTAAAATTCGATCGATTCTTTCGATCCTTCATGAAATCCTTGAAAAAAATTAAATTCAAAACCCCCCCGAAATCTTAAGTCCTGAAGAACATAAAATACTTGAAACACGCAACAGGCCAATTCAAGATTGCTTGTGGCCGGTTGCGCTTCAAGAATCTGGAAAAAAAATCACTCGACATCATCGAAAACCGGAAAACTTGATTTTGAGAATAGACAGGCAAGCGTCACCGGTCCCCAACCTGCCCCAACCCAGCCGAGCCAGCGTGCGGTGGTGTAGTCCAGTCAGTGGCCGATCTAGAATCGTATACTCCCGTGGGGCGGGGAGGGGTTGTTTTTCGGAAAGTTTATTTGTACCAGGGACATAGTTTTTCAACATTGTAAAAAAAATACCACCATTCTTATGGGGGGGGGGGGGTAACACGAAACTCCCCCCCCCCCCGTAAATCCACCACTGAGTCTAGTCAATCTAGGCCAAAATACTCCAAAAAATTAGATGCATCATGACTTCCGTCATAAGTTATTGGTAGAAAGTATTCAACATGTGTGAATGTAACAGCAAAAAAGTTGTGCTACCCCATCAACAGGGGGTGAAAGTTAGAAAATCTTGCCTTCAGTCTGTGCTTGCGAAAAAACAGTTAATTGCACAACCAAAAGTAGTCATTTAAAGTAACAGATAATAAAAGTCTCCAAATTATGGCTTTTGTTCGGATGAAAAATCTTAATTTTTGCGCTCACAAAAGAATTGTTAAGCATAAATTACGAAAACATTTTAACAATTAATTCAACATTCAAGGATGAAGTTTTTCTTGTACCTAATGATACCCGATGATTAATTTTTTTTTTTCATAGCGCAAGATCGAATAATTTTTTCAGCCATGATGGAATTGTTGTTCGTCAACAATCCCATTGTTAATTAGAAAATTTACTTTTTTTCTATTAACGGCTAGTCTGTACCTACGAATCCCAGATTATGAAATACACTCGAAATCGACAGGGAAGATTGTATATAAAATAAAATAACCGAAAAAATTTTTTCCTGCAATTTATAACAAAAATAATGTACGTTGCAATTAGGGCCGACTTTTGTCATAGCATCGAGACAAGTAAGAATTTACAGAAAAAATGCATTCCATGGTTTTCCGGGCCGCTAATCATAAATGTGAAGTAAAATTTGCAAAACCAAATTGCTTAAACGATTTTTTTAAACAAATTATGAAAAAAAAATGTAGGTACTAAGCTGCATATGCTCTCCATAGTTTTCTAGGCCGCTGATCATGGATCCAGCATTAAATTTAAAAAATAACTTTTTTTAAACTATTTGTAGAAAAAAAATTATTAAAGAAAATATTTGCTGAGAGACAACTTGTTTCGTTCGATTCGGTGATTTTGTTAGACACTGTTTTGCTTATACAAATATTTAAAAAAAAATGTATTTTTCAAATTCTACCCTGAATTCGTGATCAGCGGCCCAGAAAATCATGGAAAGCATCTTGGTGAATTTTTTTTTCATAATTTGTTTAAACAAATAGTTGAACAAAAGTTATTGTTCAAATTTGATCCTGGATATATGATCAGCCACTCAAAAAACCATGGAAAGCATGTGCAGCCTAGTAAATTTTTTTTTTCATAATTTGTTTAAAAAATCGTTTCAACGATTCATTCCTTGATGTTAAGTTAATAATTGAAAAAAACACGTAATTTATACTCAATAATGGATTGATGAGCACAATGATTAAGATTTCCATCTGAAAAAAAAAACCATACTTCAAAGACTTGTACTGTCTGCAACTTTAAATAACAGCTTTTAGTTGTGCAATTAACTTTTTTTTCGCAAACCACGACTGTAGGCGAAAACCACAATTTTCTAACTTTTACCTGTTAAGGTTGAAGCAAAACTTTTTTGCTGTTATTTTAGAAGTGATGAACAACTTGCTACTAACAACTTACGACGAAATTTTTATCATGCATCTACTTTGCGGTGATTCGAAGATATTTTGACCTAGATTGACTGGACATATGGGAGCAAGTTTAATTATCCGATCCCTGTTCCCATCTCATGTTTCCAGGTTGTGTCGTTTCAAGACGCTTTGTACTAATAAACAGTCAACTTTATTACTGATTATAATAATACTGTACTCATAAGCATGATCGAGATTTCATCGAAAAAAAGAAGAAAGAAAAATGAAAACTTATGAACATTTCATAGATGAAAATTGTGGAAATGATGTTATATTATTGATTTTTCGATTATTACGTAGTAGACCACACAAATTTCTCACATCTCTTAAGTTAACTCCCGTTGGTTGATCATCAACTGTCTCCCTGACTAGTTAATTTAAGGTGATAATATTGCTATTCAGTTAAATATCGATTTGTACGAAAAGTTTCTCTGGTTTTATGCACCACCCTGCTGGTGATGGTGGATTGAAATAGTTTGAAATTATTTGAATCAAAATTAAAAGTTATTCCGAAAAATGTTTATCATACGGGAAATTATTATCGTGCATATCACACAAGCGCCATTTCACTTGTATGAAATGCGTAGAGAAAGAAATGAGTAGAGACAGAAAATGTGGATTGTTATATTTTTCTGTCCCTTACTTGTTTCGCTTTTACTCACAGCATCTCATACATAAATGAAAAAGAATCATTCACATTATAAATCACGGTGTGCTTGGATGAGGTTTTACCCAAAAATTCCCCCCCATCCGAAATTGTTTTTTTTTTCTATTTGATCGTTTTTTTTGACAATTTTAAGCAAAAAATTAAAATAATCCCCGGAAGGAATGAAGAGAAAACCCAATTTTTGTGAATTTTTTCGAGGTTAATTAGTGAAACTCTCCACAAAACAATGCCACATTTAAATTTTTAGGCTGAAAATCTTCCCTTGTGTACACTTAACATTGTTTATGGAAGTATACTACATAACAAAAAATATCAATGTCATAATATACAGAAAACCGCAAAAAACCATGTTTTTCGGTGTTCTATGACTTGTATCACTACATTTTTCACACTTTCAAGCAGAATTGTAATGATAATAAGAAAGCCCATCAAATTCTATAAAATTTGACTTTTGATCAAATTAATGCCACTCGTTTTTGAGAAGTTTTAGCTCTTGAAACTTCAAAAAATCTAATGAAAAAATGTTATTACGTTGAAATATGCTCTATATTTTTTTAACTATGCAAAATATCGTTAAAAAAATGCAATAATTTTTTGAAGAGGACTAAGTTACGAGAAAAACAGTTCAAAATTTATTTCAATATGATGATTTGAGCCGGAGATACAACGATCGGAACATGAGTTTTTTTTCTTGCCACGATAGGCGCACAGTTTTCAAAGGGCGTGATTAAACGCGCTTGCGTTGATAACTTGTTTTCAATCATTACTTTTTCAAAACTGTATCATTTAAATAATTAATATCTTTATTTTACAATATTTGTCAAGGGATACATTTTTAAACTATATTCAGTAGAATTATTTACAATTTTTAGGTGATTATTTTATAACAAGTATATCAGTCAACACAAAATCGGTTTACGAATGGCCTTTTACAAAACGTAGGCTGAAGCATAGAATCTGCAACTAAGACAGTTGAAATCATAATTTGAAATAATTTCAAAATGAATGCAAGGCATTATATTCACATAACGTACGCCTCTCCGTATCTCCGCTTCTCCGTTGTATCTCCGGCTCAAATCATCATATTGAAATAAATTTTGTACTGTTTTTCTCGTAATTTAGTCCTCTTCAAAAAATTATTGCATTTTTTTAACGATGTTTTGCATAGTTAAAAAGTTATAGAGCATATTTCAACGTAGTAACATTTTTTCATTAGATTTTTTGAAGTTTCAAGAGCTAAAACTTCTCAAAAACGAGTGGTATTAATTTGATCAAAAGTCACATTTTATAGAATTTGATGGGCTTTTTTATTATCATTACAATTCTGCTTGAAAGTGTGAAAAATGTAGTGATACGTGTCATAGAACACCGAAAAACATGGTTTTTTGCGGTTTTCTGTATATTATGACATTGATATTTTTTGTTATGTAGTATACTTCCATAAAAAATGTTAAGTGTACACGACGGAAGATTTTCAGCCTAAAAATTCAAATGTGGCATTGTTTTGTGGAGAGTTTTACTAATTAACCTCGAAAAAATTCACAAAAATTGAATTTTTTCTTCATTCCTTCCGGGGATTATTTTAATTTTTTGCTTAAAAAATTCAAAAAAAACGACAAAATAGAAAAAAAGAACAATTTCGGATGGGGGGGAATTTTTGGGTAAAACTTCATTTAAGCACACCGTGAAATACGACATTCCACTGAAAATATTCAATGAAAATTAAAGTATCTAAACTGAAGATAAATATATAGTTATGAAAACAGTTAACTGAACCAGAGTAGTTAAACGTGTATCGTATAGAATAAATGTGAACAGTTAAAAATCAAATGCTCTAATGGGGAATGAATGAAACTCAATCACATAACTAACAAATTATTATAAAAATGAAATGAAATGAATATGAAAAGAATAAAAATAAATGTTACCAATTAGAAATCGAATGGCTAAATAACACAAAAATGAAATTAATAAAACAAAATTGACAACCAAATTTGAAACATTAAATGATAAAGTAAATTTATTATTTCCAGAATTGATTGTAAATAATTGTGAGTATACAGAATTCGTTTGTTAGTAAATCAATAAAATCGAATAACGGGTATTATTACTTTTTTAAATATACTTTCGCGTTAAGCAATTGAAAAACCACAGTTTTGAAATAGAACAAACTGTTTCTAACCAAGTCTTATCATGCATGCTAATAAATTCAATTTTTCATCAGTTCTTCATTGGAAATAATTTTGAAAATCACTACCGTCACAATAGTTATCACAATTCATTGTCATGAAAATAAATTTTTTTATTCGGGATTCTAATTTACGTTTTTACAGTTACCTCAACGACAGTTGAACACAATTTAATAAATCCTGATCTATAAATGCAGTAAATTTCATACACATGCCTTAGCTTGTGACACATTTGATCACACAGTTCGGCATGAAACATGAGCATCGGAAATTTCAGTAAAAACGTGTAAGATAAGTTGTCAATAAACGATTTTCAATAGGGCCTTGCAAAGTTAGCTCGCGTTTACTAGAATTTAATTTTTTTTAAATTTACAATTCTCTCCTATGGGATGAAAATTTGTTATCATAGACCGATTATGCTATTAGCAGGGTTTTCCAAGTCAAGAAATTCCGACTTTCGACTGATCGGCCACTGCTGGCGGCAGTAGTGGAAGGTCGGCACCCTGCTGTTAGCGGGAGTAATAATGCCATGTGATAATTTCGGAACCGAATCGAAATTTCAAATCATCGGTTTTTCGGCGAAAATAATGACGGAATTGGATTTCTCGACTTGAAAAACTCCCAAAGTGAGATTCATTTCTGAAGAATCGGCCTATTGTAACAAATTTTCATCTGAGCCACACGGAAAAAACGTTGTGGTTATCACAAGCACATGAAATAGTAAGATATGCCCCAACCATATTTATGGTTGGTGCAACCACATTTCAAGACACTGCAACTACTGAGAAGATTGAGATATAAAAGTACGTGGTTGTTACATCAAAAGCACTGGTTATCAAAGGCCCCGAGTGTGGTTGAATCAACCATAAATATGGTTGGGGCATATCTTACTATTTCATGTGCTTGTGACAACCACAACGTTTTTTCCGTGCAGAATTTATTATCAAAAAAATTAATTACTGGAAAACGCTAGCCAATTTTCGAAAATTATTTTGGAAATCGTTAATTGACAACCTATCCTACACATTTTTGCTGAAATTTCTCGTGTCAAACTCCAAATGTCAATTTTAACCGAACTGTATAACGTGTATTATGTTTTTGAAAAAACAGAAACATTTACTTACATTCACTTATAATGAAAAATACAGTCACTTTTTTATTTAGAAAAAAAAAGTAAACCTTTGGAAATTTCGTTGTTTGAAAAAATACGACCACATTTCACCGTGGCAGCCAAGCCGACTTAAAGCAGTTATAAAAGTTTTTTAAATTAACTCTCACTTCTGATGATTTAGGAACTTTGATTTTTTCAGTTTCGATATATGTTCTAATATTATTAAATGTTTATTTTTTAGATGATTACTTTAAAGCTCGTAGTATATGTGACAAGGCTACAGTATGCTCCGAGTTTTCGACTTCAGAAAACGAAATTTTGAAAAATGAAAAAGCAAAAAAAGAGCGCCATCTCGTAAAAAACAAAAAATTTGAAGATTATGTTATGGATGAACGTGATTCTGAACAAAGTGACGTGAGTACGGAACTCGTCAAAAAGGCAAACAAACCCAAAAAAACATACGGGTCGAAGAAAAAATCAAAAAGTAAGAATTAGATTTGTTTATCTTGTAATTCGAAAAATACAGAATGAATTTTATGAACTATATCTATTTGAATAACAGTTTACTCAAGCGATTCGGATGTAAGTGGGGATGAAGCCGAAAAGTTGAAAAAATCTTTACCCACGCCCCCTTCGTTAAGTAAGGATACAATCAACAAAAAAAATGAAACTAAAACAGACGAATCCAAATCACGAAACAATCCAGGTACCTCGTCTTAACTGTACAAGCAATAATTGTTCATCAGTGTAGATGTTCTATAATTAAAAGTTCATAAAAAAGGTTCCAGCAATGAGGGAAAGTCAAAAAATGATGGAACAAAAATAAAAATGATTTTATTGTGATATTTTTATTTCAAGCTGCCAATGTCATTACGTTAATTCTTACTCGATGCAAATTTTCTTTTATTTTTTCAATAAAATATCAATTTAAATAATAACGTCTTAAGAAGTGTTTATTAAATCTTGAAATTCTTTGATGACGGTATTTAAGAATAGATTGAAAAAAAAATTTTCCTGAATCATGAACGCTTCATTTACCGAATTAAAAATTTTCCCATGTAGAGCTTTCAGTACTAAGTGATGGACGTCAACCCAATACCCGCAATACTATCGTTGTGACGGCTGATGTTCACATGGCGAACGATACAACTTGTGGTAAAATTGTGCTTTTAAATTTTTTTATTTATACAACAAACTTTATTTTATGTGTTTAAACGTCTTTGATACTTTCATACGAAATGTAAATGCTCAGCCGAAAAAATCCATACCGCGGATTCCCAGGCGGGGTTCAATGATATAAATGAATTCCAAAATGTGTAAGAACAATTTTTTTTAGAAGGAAAAATAAGGTTCTTGTGTTATTAGACTCAAATTTGGTTGTGTGAATATCACATGGGAATTTCACCTGGATCTTTTCAGCAGTGTGAAATATTTACGATTAAAAAATATGTTATTTACCCTTTTTTTCAAATTTGGAAAGTGGAAAAACTCTAGTACACTAAAACCTCATTTATATTCTATCTTTCTTTCTCACTCTACTCTCAGTTATATCCAAAAAATCTATTGAAAACGAAGATATAACTGAAAGTAGAGTGAGAAAGAGAGAGAGGATATTAATGATGTTTCAGTGTACCTTCGATGAATTTCTACATAGCGCGCCATTCCCTTAACTATCTTTTTTTTTAATCTTCAAAATGAATAACAAAAATGATTGTTATGAAATACTGTTTCATTCGAGTTAAAGTTAACATGTTATCATTTTTGAATGAAAATCAAATATTATTAAAATAACAAGGTAGAAAATAGTCATAGTTTTAATCAATAAAAATAAGTCATTTTTTACTTTTCTAGATCAACAACAACACTCAAATCAGTATGATTTGATGAAATCGATTGCAACTTTTCGAATTCGATGGAAATGACACGTTGGGGTATGAATTAATAAAAAACAGTTGTTAGAGCCGCTTGCTTTTATTTCGTTTGCAAATAGACCAAACTTCATATTTAAAAAATTTATTGGTAAATCGATGAGCAAATGTGGACTTCAAAGTCAACTTTTGCTAAAGTGAGCGAAGGCTTACTGTCTCAAAGTCTTTAACGTAAAGTTTAGTTCGTAGGGTCTATACGCAGTTTAAGAAACAAGTTAATGGAATAGTTGATGTAGATGAAATTTGAGCTACTTGTAAATGTCTTTTTATATAAATGATTTATTTTCCAAAATTACAAACTCAGAGGGTAGAAATTTTAAATGCGTCCTTATTCTTCGAAAGTCGTTTTCATGTTTCTACCTCCTATGTATGTTATTTGAAGTACATTGGAACTTCATTTATATCCTCCTCTCATTCTCACTCTACTTTCAGTTAAATCTCCGATTTCAATAGATTTTTCGGATATAACTGAGAGTAGAGTGAGAAAGAGAAAAAGGATAAAAATGAGGTTTAAGTGTAATGAATATTTTGATAAAATTAGGTACACAAACATATCTAATTATATCGCAAAAATCTGCTGTTATAATTTATTCGTTAAAATCTTCAAAAACTTAATGTTACAGGAACAGCAAGTAATGATTCGCGGTTTCGACAAGAATCTGCAAGTCTACCGGACAAAAAAGCTGAGAAATGTAAGCATTGTCTTTGTAAAGTAATAATACATTACGATTCAGGGGAAGAAAACGAATGATTGTAGACTAGGGAAGGTCTGGCTGCACTCGGGCAGCAATTTTTACAATGACTTATAGGCTATGAAAGCTGCTATTTTCTATTTTCATGTCAAGAAAAACAATGGATGATGATTTACATTTTTTTTAGACAAATCCTTACGAGCCAGTCTTGCAAACCGACTCAAAAGGAAACCCCAAATAATTGACGACCGTATAATTGAAGTACGTCAGTTGCAAACCACGCCCACTCGTGGTAAGTCATGGAATAAATAAATATCTGTTGTAATTATGAATTCAACATTCAAAATTCAAAATGAAAATATTGAAACAACTTTTTTTGATAGTAGAATAGTACTCATAAAAAATTAGTAATTATACAGACCATCTTTATTTCAGTAAATACTGAAGCCTCATGCGAAATGGGAGTAGGAAATGATGAAATCGGATATATTTCGTCAAGCGAAGAAAATTCCCACTCTTTCCAGTCTGCACAGACGCCGAGAGGTCAACCTCCCGCAAAAAAATTAAGAAATCTCACACACGGTAACATTTAGCATAGTAATAGACACGTTTATACGTATGTTAACTTGATACAATTTTCATTGCCTTTCACAGATGCTGAAAAAGTTGAAAAAGAAACCTTGTCAACGTTAAAAACTTTTAAAAAAGACTTGAGAACGGTATTAAAAAAACCAAGAAATAGCTGCAAACGACAGGAAAGATGATTTGAGAGTGTTAGGCGACTTTCCTCTCAACACCTTCCATAAATTGAAAAATGTTGAGGCAAAACTGAAAGGGAACTTGGATTATTATCAAGCGATGGTGAGTAGAAAAAAATAATTGTAAACTAAACTCGAATGTACACGGACGAACATTGATCCGCTTGAGAAACATGCAGATGAAAAGTCGAATTATGCACTCAGTAATAAAATTACTTGTTAGTTTATTCATATCCTTTCGTTGAGAATCTTCGACTGTATAAAAATTCTGAAAATATTGAATTACAATTTCTGAATTCTTAAAATTGCATTCAGGTTAAGGCGCTATCCAGCGAAGGAGTGAAGAGCACATCCCCGTACACGTTTAAGTTGATGGAACATTTGTTCGAGTACGAAATTACTTCAAAGTTTTCCCTTTCTGGGAGTAAGCCGAAAAATGGAAAGGAAGCGAAGAGGAGTTTTGAGAAGCTTGAAATATACGACGTCGTTGTCGGTAAAATATGGTCTAAATATTACGTTAAAATTATATATATTAAAGTTGTAATTTTCAAATGGAAACCATAGCTACGAGATGATGCCATATTTCGTAATTGTTATTCACTTCATTGAAACAATAAATTATAAATTATCAGTTCAGATGTCTATTTTCATAAACAAAATTTAATTAAAAGTAATGAGCACCAGCACTCACAAATATGTTTTTCTACAGCTGCAGTTAAAAAGGACTTGCAAATGCTACCGACACGCAAGCTGTAAGACATTCGCTGAAAAGTTATTTCAACCATGTAAAGGATAGAATGAAAGCGCAAGAACTGTAAGTTTAGATCATTTTGTTGCTTTTTTGGTACCGAAAAAGTTATATATTTAAGTATTTTTTAATTTTCAGACAAGCTGCACGGGAATTGGAACTCGCAGAGTCCTCGTAGGGTTATATTGTACAGTTATTATCAGAATAGAAAACGCTTAAAACTGATATGACCTATTATATTTCTATCACATCACCCTCATTCTAAATTTAGTTGAGAGATATGACTGTTTTGCACACAAAAAAACGCGTACGAAATACCATGTGAATCTAGTATGCTTGGAATTTATGAAGTGAGTCAACTTTCGGCGTTCAAAATTTGGCGACTCTCAGATATCATAAGCAAATATTATATTGTACCATTGTCTGAATTCAGTTACACCGTGGTACCCCTCCTTCATGGGAACGTGTAAGAAAATTAAGGGGTAATTGATTATATTAATTATAATCATAATAAACTGAAAAATATTCACCATGACATGTACTGCATCTTGATTTCGCAAAATCCAAGCTACAAAAATATCGCTATACTATATATCCAGCTTACCTCATCCACCTATATCAACATTCTTTAATGAAAAAAAAGGAGAAACAATTTTTCCCATGAGTTCATGCCGTGAAAAAATTAAAAATTTAACAGACAACTTACTAAAAGTACGATTCGAATTGAAACTGCAAATTATAAGACACCTCAAACAAAAACTTAAAAAACGCATCCCTGAAAAACCACTCCTCAAAAATCACCTCTTCACTACTTTTTAAAAAGCAACCTATCGTTAGCGATACACCCCTCACAAAACTATTAAAAAAATCCACTCACAAAAGTTAGGCTTGAAAAGCCAACCCTAAACAAAAAAATCAATTAATAAATTATTTCCTATGAAATTGCTTCCAAAAACACACTTCGAAACCATTCTCGAAAAATCTACCCCTAAAATTGGCTCATATTACCTATTATAACTCAATCATATCACCCTTACTCTAAATTTAGTTTAGAGAGTAAAAGAAAAAGGTGATGCTATTGTTTATTCTCCAATTACAAAACAAGAGCATATACAGGGTGTTTTTCAATCACCGCAAATATGTATCAAAAACCATATATTCCTTATTAAATTCTAAGACGATTTTTCCCTTACCATATTTTACAAAACTCAAAATTGAAAAAGTTATTCAAGCCGAAAGTTTAAACAAAAAATGCGCTCTCTCGACAAGTGGGTAAAAAATCCATGGACCAAACTTTAGCCAAATTTTCTTTATGTTTTTTAGAGTCAAAAAGTCCTCTGCCACTTTTATCAAAACTCAAAATTGAAAAAAATGCGCGAGTTAGAAGTTTTGACCAATCAGATTTCGTAGATTTCAAATTCGAATATCTTTTTTTATTTTGAGTTTTGTCAAAAGTGGCAAAGGACTTTTCGACTCTAAAAAATATGAAGAAAATTTGGGTGAAGTTTGGTGGGTGAATTTTATGCTCACTTGTTGAGAGAACTCATTTATTGTTTAAATTTGAAACTTAAATAACTTTTTCAATTTTGAGTTTTGTAAAATATGGTAAAGGAAAAATCGTCTTAGAATCAAATAATTAAGAAACATATGTTTCTGGTATTTGCGGTAATTGAAAAACACCCTGCTTATGACTGGTAATATTAATTAATAATATTACTCGCAAACGCCGATCGTCAGTACAAATAAGCGTTTCTTAGCCTAAAATTATCTTATTTATCTGTATGATACAACTTTTTTCCCATTGCTCCCAGGGAGCTCCCACAAATTTTCAGATTTTCGCATATTAGGAGCCACCTGGGGACTGTTTCGGGAGTCAAGGGACGTCCGGGAACAAATATTCATTAAAATAATTATAATAAAAAATATACAAGTGAAATAAATCATCTCACTGACTTATAAGATAATCATTTTAATATTTTTTAAACGAATGAACAAATAAGTTTATTCTATTGTTGTAGATGTACAATTATAAAGTTAACAATATAATAAGCATGTAATGAATTTTGTTGGTTGGTAACATAATAAATTTTCATAATTTATTTAACGCGTTCTTTAAGATTCTTAAGAATTAAGAAAACCTCGAAACTTTTTTACACACTTTTGTTTCTCATTGGAAAATATGTTATGTAAAAACTGTAAATAATTATTCTAGAAATTTAAAAGGTGCAGTATTGTAATTATTCATTTAAAATTCATTTAACATTTTTCATTAATGCCAATAACAACTCAAAAACGCTCTGCGAAAAATGTTTTAATAAAGTAAAAGATCAGAAAATTAAATATAAAAAAAATTAGATATTAAGATTGGAGTTTTCGTGATTTGGAAAACAATTTATTGGAATTTAATAGGTCTGCATTTTCAAAAACTTTTTTCAAAAATTTCTACAAATTGCAAAAGCTGCAAAAAAAATTTCATGTTCAAATTTCAAATTTCAAAATTCAGAGGAAAATTACACACTTCAATTAACATTTTTTCAATCTCTGGAATGAATTTATGGATGAATATTGTATTTTTAATTCTTATAAATGTTGACAGTTAGCATTTTGAGCATTTCAATTTTTGCGCCAGCGCTAGTAGTGTACGTGTAGTTCTGTTCTTCTACGATCAGCTGTTTACTTTTGTATTTGTGTGTATTAGTGTTGTTGAAGTAGAGTGATAAACTCTGTCAAATTCACGCTCCGGAACAACAACATAAGTCTCTTTATTTAACGAATATTTTCGACTCCTGCCCACCAATCCGATCAGGTTATGGGCCTAGTAACGTGAGGAGTCGAAAATTCGGGAAGTTTTGAACGCGAGTCGGTCGAAAGAAAGCGGGAAGAAAAAGACGCGCGCGCGAAGTGACGAGGCGGCTTGATCCAGGCAGATCAAGGAATCGACGCGCACGCGGCTCAGCTGGAAGTCTCATAGGCGTAGTGAGGCCGGATGGCTGGAAAGGAATTTTTCGCATTCTTCTCGGAAAGTTCAACGCAGTTATTGGACGGAGGAAAAACGTGTATCGCGTGGCGAGGTGAAACGATCAAGGAATATCGAAGCAGGACAAGATGGCCGAAGAGGAGAAATACAGGATTCCCCTATTCGACGGAAATAATTTCAGCAACTGGAAATTCCGAATGGAGGTGTTGCTGGAGGAACATGATCTGCTCGAGTTCACCCCGAAACCGTACAATGAAATGCTGCAACTGGCAGGAGCTGAACCGACCCCGGAAGAATCGCAGGAGCTGGAAAAATTGGTAAAAAAGGACAGGAAATGTAAGTCTCAGATAATTCAAAGAATCGCAGATAACTATCAAGAGTACGTGAAGGATAAAAATACTGCGAATGATATGTGGGTTTCTCTGATCGCGACTTTTGAAAGGAAGGGCATAGCTAGTCAGTTACTTTTGCGTAAGGCTCTCTTGACCATGAAATTTAACCCAATAAATGACACGCTTGCAAATCATTTTCTGAGATTTGATAAATTAATTCGTGAGTTACGACAGTCGGGGGCCACCCCCTGATGACATGGATATTGTCTGTCACCTGCTTTTGACAATGCCAGCTGAATTCGATGCCGTGGTGACAGCTATAGAGACTCTTTCCAAGGATGACTTATCAATTTCATTTGTGAAGAATAGGTTACTTGACGAGGAAACTAGACAGAAGGAGCTCGGGGGAAGAGGGAAGAGAACTGAACAGCTACAAACAGCGGCTTTCTCATCGACGGCTGGAAGAGGGTGGAGACCTCCGAAGAAATCACTAGGTGGAAATAAGGCTGTTTTCAATTTTACCTGTTATTCATGTGGCAAGCGTGGTCACAAGAGGTCTGAATGTCGAAATAAGGCGAACAGGAATGACTCGAAACCGACAGCAAATTTTGTGCAAGAGGAAGAAAAACTGGAATTTTGTTTTTCAGCCATGACGACCTCTATCGACAAGAAAAATAATCTTAATTTTTTCTTAGACTCCGGGACAACAGATCACTTGGCTTGCAGCGAGAAGGGTCTACTGAACGTGGAAAGACTCGAGCAGCATTTCACAATCAAGGTGGCGAAGTCGGAAGTCACTCTCAGAGCCGAAAGGACTGGAAACCTGGAAGCGAACGTCATGGTGGAAGGGGTGCTGACTCCAATCAAAATTCAACGAGTTCTCGTGGTTCCTGGACTCAGTCATAATTTGCTGTCAGTACGAAGACTGGAAATGAACGGGTTCGAGGTCACCTTCAAAAATGGAACTGGAATCATCACGAAGAATGGAAAAATTGCAGCGATAGCTGGAAGAGGAACATCACAACTTTATGAGCTTAATCTACATGAAAAATCGACCTGCGCAAACTACTGCCAAGGAAAAGACAACGATCCATTGACCTGACATCAGAGGCTGGGGCACTTGAACTTTGAGAGTCTAAAAAAACTCCCCGAACAGGCTACAGGCATGAAGCTGGACAAGAAAACGACTCCGAGAAACTGCGACACATGCATCGAAGGGAAACAGGCAATATTACCTCACGATCAACCACGCCAACGTGCACAGAGACCTCTACAGCTGATCCATAGTGACTTGTTTGGCTCGGTGACACCTGCATCATTCGATGGAAAAAGGTACCTGTTGACTTTCATAGATGATTTTTCGCATTTCACGGCTGTTTATCCACTTGAGGCGAAATCCGAGGTTTTTAGGCACTTCAAACTTTTTGAGGCTATGTCGGCAGCACATTTTAACTCAAAGATTAGCCGTTTTCGTTGTGACAATGGGGGGGAATATGTTTCGAATGAAATAAAGTCCTATTTTGAGCAGAAAGGGGTGCAAGTTGAGTTTACAATCAGGTACACACCACAACAGAACGGGGTCGCCGAGAGGATGAACAGTACAATCATCGAGCGAGCCAGATGCATGATTTTGAATTCCAGGTTGGGGAAGAGTTTCTGGGCTGAGGCTGCAATGACTGCTGCGTACCTGATAAATCGAAGTCCCACGTCAGCATTGGGAGGGAAATTGCCTGCAACAGTGTGGTTCAATCAGACTCCGAATCTGAGCAAATTGAGAATTTTTGGTTGCATTGCATTTTTGAAAATTCCGGCTGAACTTGTAAGAGAGAAATTTGCCTCAAGATTCAAACGCTGTTACATGATTGGCTATTGTAACAACGGTTACAGATTATGGAGCCCTGAAGACAGAAAAATCATAGCTGGCAGGGATGTCATATTCAATGAAAGACGTTTCAGTTTCGATGGATCCAGTACCGATGATTGGCTTCGCGACTATCAACAGGAAACGGAAGCTCCAGACCAACCTTTAGAGGGCTCGACGAGGGACCAGGCAGTGACGAAGAACGAAGAAACCAGGATTCCAGACAAGGAGGATGAAACCCGGAGTTCGGATGAAGAAGAGGACTGGAAATGCCCACCAGAAACTCCTTACGAAGAAACTCAAGAGGAAACTCCAAGAAGAAACATGCGAACCAAGACGCTACCCCGTTATTTGAATGACTATGTTCTGACTGCACTAAATGCAGAATCATTCATTGAAGACGTTCCAGATTCATTCGAGGAGATTCAAGGGCGAGCTGACCAGAGACACTGGGAGGATGCAGTTCAGGAGGAGATCACTTCTTTGGTAGAAAACGATACTTAGGAACTCGTGGAGCTTCCCCAAGGAAGGCGCTCAATTTCCAGTAAATGGGTGTTCAAGATCAAAAGGGACGAGAAAGGAAACATCGAGAGGTACAAAGCTCGGTTGGTGGTCAGAGGATGTGCTCAGCGCAAGGGCTACGACTACGAGGAAATCTACGCTCCAGTGGCAAGGTTTACTACTCTGACGGCCTTAATTTCAGTCATCAACGAAGAAGACCTGATTTGTCAACAACTCGATGTGAAAAACGCATTTTTACATGGCACGGTGAATGAAGAAATCTATATGGACCTTCCTCCAGGATTTTCCGACCAACGAGGAAAAGTCTGTAAACTAAAAAAGGCTCTTTACGGACTAAAGCAAGCCCCTAGGGCCTGGAACAGGACATTTGACGACTTTGTACGAAGACTCGGCTTGGTGCCTTCTGGATCTGATAGGTGTCTCTACAAGTACATCAATGGAAAAGAAAGACTCTTTCTTCTACTCTACGTGGACGATATAATCCTGGCAGGGACGAATAAAAAGAGATTGTTCATCGTCAAGGCAGCACTTCAGAGCGAATTCCTGCTGAGTGACTCCTGCCCACCAATTCGATTAATAAACTATTTACAAAGTACTTGTAAATTTTAGCTTTATAGTTTTTCAAATAATAAAATATTTTAAAACCAGACTGCAACTGTAGATGTTAAAATAACGATATCAATCCAACTAGCATATAATGAATGAAGAATAAATTTCTAACAAATATTCATTAAAATAATTATAATGAAAAATATACACGTGAAATAAATCATCTCACTGACTTATAAGAAAATCGTTTTAATATTTTTTAAACGAATAAACAAATAAGTGTATTATATTGTTGTTGATGTACAACTATGTAGATGTATATAGTTAACAATATAATAAGCATGTAATGAATTTTGATGGTTGATAACAAAATAAATTTTTATGATTAATTTAAGGCCTCCTTAAAGATTCTTGAGAAATAAGAAAACCTCGAAACTATTTTACAAACTTTTGTTTCTCATTGGAAAATCTATTATGTAAAAACTTTAAATAATTCTTCTAGAAATTGAAATGATACAATATGAAAATCATTCGTTTACATTTTTCATTTATGCCAATAACAACTTAACAACGCTACGAGAAATGTTTTTAATTCATTAATCATGAATTTCTTACAATTTCGAATGTTTTCATAGGAAAATAATGAGAATCTATATATTTTCCAATGAGGGACAGAAGTTTGAAAAAAAGTTTTTGTCAAAAGTAAAGTTACTCTTCATTTGGCAGCCTAATTAAAAACTGAATTTCTTTTATAAAAACCAATTTTTTCAAAACCATCATTTTGTTGTACAGTCTTTTGAATGTGAATGTATTTTAATGAACATTTTCAAAAGTTTAGTGTTCTAAAAAATTATGAAAAAATGTTTTAGACAAGAGTACAAAACAAATGTTTTGTGCTTATTTGAAAATAAGAACGACCGCCTCGATTTGGTTATATCGATTGGCTGGACCAAACCATATCTCTGAAAAATATCGATGAAATAATTGAAAAAAAAACTGCTGTTCGCATTACCTGGCCAACCCAGTGCCAAATTGGCCCACAATTAAAAATTAAAAAACAGTTGGAAAACAGCAGCAGCTGGGAAGATTATTCTGTCCAAATTTTGGCATATGGGGGTAATATAAATTTTTTATTCCATGCAATAAATCAGAAAATCAAAGATTCACAGGCAAATCTCATTGACACGCTGTGATGTTTAAGCATCACAGCGATATCGCAGAAGTACCTGTTTTTCTTTGCTTTCTAAAAGTTTTTTTTTTTTTTTTTCTCTCTCATGCTTTTTAAACAGACTGAATCTCAATGTGAAAAAAAAAAAATTGAAAACTGAGTGGAGGAAAGAGAAGGACGCCGGGCAATTTTCAAAAGAGAGAACAAGGATTTTGTCACCTACCCCTTGAAAAAACTAACAGAAGATGGAAAAATGGTACAAAAAATTATGACAGTGCTCAACAACAAAAGAATATATATCTCTATGATAATTCTGAAATAAATCCATGTAAACTCTAAAACAAAAATAAAAAATTCACTGCAACACTTTTTGAAATATACAAACACACTAGTTGGAATATGAAAATAAAAAATATACATGGAACCTGGCAAATTTCAATTATCAGAAAAGATCTATAATCACAGTAGAGATATTTTGACTTTCTTTATCATTTTTTTGATAATGAGTAAAACAAATATAATTATCAACACCCTTTTTTTGCTTATACACTTAGAGAATATGAGGGTGAATTATGTTAAAAAAAAATTCTGTTATAGAAAAGTGACAAACAGGTGGCAAGAACGAACCGAGAAAATGCAGAAGTGGCCAAGATAGCCAGGTCCAAAGAGGTGGAAGAGAAAATTCAACAGAAGAAAAACGAATATGTATGTTGAGGGTTCAATTATTTGTTTAAATTATCGAAGTAGAAAAAACGAATACTTTCAACAGACAACTAATACTGGAATAAAAATACTAGGTTTTAAATTATTAAAAAATACTAGTTCAAAGGGATTAAGTATTCTTTTTTCTGGTATAGGTTATTGATGTGTTATCAATTTTACTGAGAGCGTAATTATTCTTTTTAATGGGTCAGGTGAGGTTGATTGACGACACGAATATAACTCAAAGTCAACTACTTTATTTAATTTTGTAAACTTTTGTTATACAATTCAAATAGACTTTCTCACTCGCGCACAATAGTTCTTACGGCTCCGACCGTAAAATAACGCAACAAGAGTAACGGCTACGACCGATATTGCTCTCTTTCTCTTACTCGCGCACGCGCACTTAGAGACTCGATCGATGTTCACTCGACTACGATTCGATTCTAACTGAACTGCCGTTGCAGTCCTACCACTGGTCATATAGGGTAATCTTAGGACCTAGATTGTTCCAGAAGTTTCTAGTTGTATTCTCAATGTCTCCACACCGTTCTAGAACCTTCTTGTGCCCTTCTATGTCCTTCCATATTATCCCATGGTATTCTATGATATTCTATAGCATTCTATTGCATTCTATTGTATCCTATCGATAATGTTTTGACAGTTCCCAATATAAACATCCGTAAAAATATAAAATCGCTAGTATTCGGTCAACCTAGCTTCTATCTTGGACCCTCAAGATAACAATTCTATCCTAATTTGAAATCAGCCAAATTAGAAGGGGTCTTTCTATCCTTTTTCGGTCTCATCTGAGTCTGTTGAGAGTCCATTTTCAGAGAGCTATCTCTATGATCCACTTTATCCGTACAATTCTCATTTCCTCTCTCAGAAATCTCATCATCTTCACTCTCACTCTCTTCACTCGACTCACAATCAAGTACATCTCGGGTTTGCCAGATCTTCAATTGACTTACACTTGCTGTTGTTCTACTTTATCTTTATTTCTACCTGAAAATCTTTTTATTTCATAAGTATCGCTCGGTAAAATCCCTGTTACAACAAACGGTCCTTTGTACACACTCTGCAATTAAGTACTTTCACCCGTCGCAATCGGATTTGTCTTCATGAATACAATATCACCAACGCAATACTTCACATTTTTCAATCGGTGTGAATCGTAATCTTCCTTGTACCTCTCTTGCGCCCGCTGAATGTTCCTTCTAATTTTCTCCCGAACATCGGTTGGTAACTGGTAATCTTCGCAATGAGTCGTCAGCTTACGCATCTCGCCGTCGTCAAATCTTGGTACATATCCGAACAAAGCTTCAAAAGGAGAGAATCCCGTTGATTTGCTCACGGATAAATTCAAATCGCGTTCTATGGCCTTCAGTTTCTTATACCAGTCTGAACGATTTCCCTCTTCGGTTGTCGCTCGCATTAGAGGAACAAGTGGCTGATTTTCTCTCTCCACCAAACCATTTGCCTGTGGATGACGAGAGGAATTCAAAGTGTGCCTGATCCCGTACTTCAGGCAAAATTGCTCGAAATGCCCTGAAGTGAAACCTGTTCCTCTATCGCTTATTATTCGCTGTGGGGCTCCAAATCTTTCGATTAATCTTTCGAACCGATTTACAGTGGTGACAGAATTGACGCTTTTCACGGCAAATAAACTAACATACTTCGTCAATGTATCCGCAATCACCATGACATGCTTATTTCCATTTCTAGACGTGACAAAGGGTCCTACATGATCAACATGTACCACTGCAAATGGCCTAGGCCCAGGGGGAATTGGATGGAGTTCCTCAGCTTGTTTTCCTGCCCTTCTCTTGTTCATTATGCATTTCAGGCAATGCCCAATATGTCTTCTGGTGTAAGATCGCATTTTCGGAAAATAGTAATACTGACTTATACGTGCAATGGTTTTATCGAGACCCAAGTGACTCGACAAATCATGATACTTGATAACAATGGACTTGCGTAGCGCTTTAGGAATCATATAAAGAAACCTCTCTCTACCATCCACTAAAGATTTCCGATACAAAATCCCGTCACGTAATCTGTATTCCCGAGTTTGCCCTCGTTCTACCTTAGTGCGCTCTTCTTCTGGTTTCTCTAAAATCTCAATTATTTCTTTCAGCTCAGTGTCACTCCGCTGATACAGCCCGACTTCCTCATCATTTGTGACAATCTGATAGACCTCAGACTCCTGATTTGTGTCTGGGTCGTCTACAGGTGCTCGAGAAAACGCATCGACATGTCTCATAGAAGTGCCAGCTCTATGTTGCACCTTGAAATTGTATTCCGAATGACTGACACTCCAACGAACAATCTGAGGATCCGTTGTCTTATGAGCGTTCATGTAAACAAGGGCCTGACAGTCTGTGATTATGATAAACTCAAGAGGCAACAGAAACGAACGCAACCTCTCCACGGACCAGACTACAGCCATTAATTCCAATTTACTTGAATGATATTTTCTCTCAGTCTCTGATGTTCGCCTCGAAACCGCGTAAATAGGATGCAAAACGTCATCCCTGTCAGATTAAAACAGTATTCCCCCGATTCCCTCCGCGCTTGCATCGCAATGCAACTCCGTTCTTTTCGCGTTTGGGTCAAAAATGCCCAATACCGGTTCTGTCGTCAGGATCTTACGAACCTCCGAAAATGCTTCTTCCTGCCTCTCCCCACACCGACAAGGGACATCCTTCCTCGTCAATTCAGTGATTGGCGCCATAATTCTTGCAAAATTTGGCGGAAAACTCCGAAAGAAACTTGCAAGCCCGTGAAATCTCCGGATCTCGTGTACATTCTTGGGACGCGGAAAATCTCCAATAGCCCGTACTTTGTCCCTCCCGGGCCTGACCCCATTGGCCCCAAGTGAGAATCCCAGAAAGTCCACGCGCTCTTTTCCAAAAAAAACACTTATTCAATTTCAATGTAAGACCCGCTCTCCTCAGCGCTTCCAAAATCTCACGCAACCTTCTCAATAAATCCTTCCAGTCACGTGCTGGCACGAGGATGTCGTCCATATAGAACAATAAAATCCTATTTCTCAATGGTCCAAAGACCTTTTCCATCAATTTCGTGAAATAAAACGGGGCATTCATCAGTCCAAATAAGGCTCTGGTAAATTCCCCGGTCTCGTCTGGCGTGATGAAAGAGGTCTTTTCTCTCGCATCTTTCGTTAACGGTAAATGCAAATACCCGTTTGCGAGATCAAGAGTGGCGAAAATTTTTGCATCATGTAAAGACTCCAAAAATTCATCCATGTTCGGAAGAGGAAAATTAATACGCTGTGTCTGTGAATTTAGCTTTCGATAGTCAATCACTAATCTATTTTCGCCATTCTTTTCCTTCACAAGCACGACTGGACTTGCATAGGGTGATGTCGTCTCCTGTACAATTCCAGCCTTTTTCCATTCACTCACGATTTCGCGTATCGACTCCCGTTCTTTCGCATTGACTTTGTATGGCTTACATGAAATCGGTACACTACTGGGTTTCAAGACAATGTCCATTTCCATAAAATCGGTTTTTCCGAGTTCATAAATATTTTTCGCAACACAATCCCGATACATAATCATCACATCTAATAACTCACATCGTTGTTGGTCGGTGACGTTGGCTTCAATGTTCAGCTCTTC
This sequence comes from Platygaster robiniae, assembly GCA_028476575.1. Classification (NCBI taxonomy): domain Eukaryota; kingdom Metazoa; phylum Arthropoda; class Insecta; order Hymenoptera; family Platygastridae; genus Platygaster; species Platygaster robiniae. Next base: position 32,390,078 of record CM052019.1, read on the forward strand.
CATCAGAATAGGCTCGGATCTCGGTTCCAAGGGTGCCGCTTCCTCGAGATTAAGAATGCGCTGGTCTATCTCGCTCCCTTTTTCCAGTATCTGTTGCTTGTTGTCGAAATTCATGATAGGTAGGGGCAATTCTTGGTCTCCAGAGTTTACTCGAATGAAGTTGATTGTTTCAGGTGCCAATGATTCTGTTTTTACGGTGCTGGGTTTTGTAAAGTGAACGTTGTCTTCGAAGTTTTCGATACCCTGCAATACTTGCCGGTCGTGAAATTGCAGTTTTTTTCCTATTTTGAAATATGCGACGTGTGGAAAATCGATGAATGTACGACCAATGATGATGTCGTATTCTTGCATGTAATCAGGTACGATTTTCAATGAAATTTTTGTTGGCGTAATGTTGTCGACTTTTATGATTTCTTGGACCGTTCCTGGAGATATCACTGGGTTTTTGCTTTGACCAAAGCCATATAGTTCACTCGAGTTCCTTTGGACTTGGAAACCTTCCGTAATCACGATGCTGGCTCGAATGGTGCACACACTGCTTCCGGTGTCGACCAAAGCTGTGTCAATTCCATTTCCTAAGGTAACTTCCTTCAGGTATTTGTTGACAGCTCCTTGGCTTTGCTCGCCTGATACGGTGTGGATCGTTGGATTCTGTTTTTGGAAGTTTTCTGCAATTTTCCGAGGTGGTTGGTTGTTACTTGGGCAATGCCTTGCGTAATGACCAGGTTGATTACATTTGAAGCATACGATTTTGGACTCATGTTTTTCAACGGGTATGGGTCGACTTCGAATTTCTCTTCTCTCTGGTTGTGAATAAATTTTGGCTGGGCGAAAAATTTCTTGGTAGCTTCTACTTCGGTCCTGGTTGTGATATTGTCGTTGTGCTTGTAAAACTTTGTCGAGGGATGCCACTTCGTTCAATAAGTTGTCAATGTTCAGATATTTATTGTTGAAAACGAAACTTGTCAATTCTCGTGATCGGAAACCTTCGGCTACTCTTTCTTTTGTTTCTGAATCGGATAATCCAACCGCTTGGCAGAGTCGTATTTTGTCCAGGAAGTAGGCAGCGACGGACTCCTGATGACCTTGGTTTCTGCTTTTCATCCTTTCCCACGCTTGTGTTAGATTTGTACTGCGTAGGAATGCCTTTTTGAATGCTGCTTTAAAATCACTCCACTTCTTTATAGTTTCACACTTGATTGCCTACCAGGTTTTGGCTGCTCCCGTGAACCTCATGTTTGCCATTGCCAGGGTAAAACTGTCGGGCCATTGGTATGTTGCCGCTGTCAACTTTAAGCGCTCGAGCCAGATTTTTGCTTCAAAGGATGATGTTTCCCCATTGAACTCTCCGATGACTTGTGAAATATCTGGTGCAATTTGAAATCGGTTTCCTGAATTTTGGTTGTTTTGTATATTTTGGATCAGGGCTGCATTTCTTTGAGTGAGCTGAGTTAAAACGGATATCATTTGTATCAAGGCAGAATCACTTGTATTTTTCACTTGTTCTTCATTTACTCCGGGAATTTGAAATGCTGGTGGCAGTTGTGGATTTACAGTAGTTGGTTGCATTGTTGTATTTTTCTGAGTATGCCTCATTTCATTTTTCGAATTCTCTACAGTATGGAAAAGCGATCCATCTAGTGGCCTCGCAAAGGTTCTCTGTTATCTGGTCTTCCGATATTTCGAATGGTACCCTCAAGGTCACTGGCGTTGAACATCGTTGAATCATTGGCGTAAGTGGATGATAATCCGTAGGTGTTAACTCGCCGTAGAAATCTTTCAAACTCGTCGTTATTTTGCAACTTCACACACTTTTGAATTTTTGCGCCGCGGTTGTTTTCGAACTTCGCGCCACGGACACTTTTCGTTCGAATTTCGCGCCGCGGTTACCTCAATGACCCCACACTTAGAATGTTATAAATTTTACTGAGAGCGTAATTATTCTTTTTAATGGTTCAGGTGAGGTTGATTGACGACACGAATATAACTCAAAGTCAACTACTTTATTTAATTACAAAGTTAAACTTTTGTTATATAATTCAAATAGACTTTCTCACTCGCGCACAATAGTTCTTACGGCTCCGACCGTAAAATAACGCAACAAGAGTAACGGCTACGACCGATATTGCTCTCTTTCTCTTACTCGCGCACGCGCACTTAGAGACTCGATCGATGTTCACTCTACTACGATTCGATTCTAACTGAACTGCCGCTTGCAGTCCTACCACTGGTCATATAGGGTAATCTTAGGACCTAGATTGTTCCAGAAGTTTCTAGTTGTATTCTCAATGTCTCTACACCGTTCTAGAACCTTCTTGTGCCCTTCTATGTCCTTCCATATTATCCCATGGTATTCTATGATATTCTATAGCATTCTATTGCATTCTATTGTATCCTATCGATAATGTTTCGACAGTTCCCAATATAAACATCCGTAAAAATATAAAATCGCTAGCAATTATTTGTTTACAATCCTATTTTTCAGAAGCTTCAAAACAATGTCCACTTTTCGGTGGCCTGGCAAATTTCGCAGAATTGGACCCAGAAGTGCGGGAAGGGCTTAGGCGGGCCAAGCAAAGACATCGCAACAAAATGGCTGTGGCCTTCAACCAACAACGTCAAGCCAACCTCGCCACCGAAGTATTAGAATTAGAAACTCAACTTGCAGCTTTTCAAGAAACGACCGAAAACACTGGCAGGGAGCGTGAATCGGAGAATGAATAATTAAATGTGCACCGAACACAGTGTTCTGAACTTTCAGCTTAGTAACTTATGCTACGCTTAACTCAGTGTACCAACCTTCGACAGATTGGGTGTTGGGCGAAATATAATCCGTCGTAATCCAGTATGGCCGCCGCGGGAAATTAAAAATTTACACTTCTGAGAAAATAAACATAGTTCGAGTTGTCAGCTCAAGTTGAGTTTAGCGTACACCAGAAAAAAATTTTACGTACAAAAACCAACAAAACTCACAAGTTAGAAAAAATTTGCGGGCCTTTTTGGTGATCTTTCGAGGAATTTTGGTAAATTTGCAGGGTATATTTGGTCATTTTTGGACTTAAGATTTTCAAAAAAATGTTAGGATTTTCTTTTAAATCCCAAGTCCAAAAAAAAAAAATTTTTAGTATTTTTAAAAAAATCCAAAGTCTAAAAGTCACAAATATCCCCTGCGAAATAACCAAAGTTCCTCGTAAAATCACCAAAAAGAACAGCCATTTTTTTCTAACTTATGAGTTTCGTTTTTTTTTTTACTTAAAATTTTTTTTAGTATACGCCAAACTCAACATCTGACAAACTAGAACTATATTGATTTTTCAGAATTGTAAATTTTAAATTTCCCGCGGCAGCTATACTGGATTTCACCGGATAATATTATTCGCTCGTGAACTATCTCTCTTGGAAACGAGAGAGACGCCATGCTACTCGAGCATACTCGAGGTTTTCTAAAAGTTTTAAGAACGCAGGACCGATTTTGAACCGTGGCATAATTTTTATGCTACGCCCTAGCGAAATTCTGCTACGTAGCAGAATTATGCTACAGTTCGGAACCCTGACCGAACATAATGCGATATGCCGTGAATCCCTCAGATTAGATTCTAGGTTGCACATATTTTATTTTATTTTATTTTTTTTACACGAAGAAAAAGTTACAAGTAAATTTTACAACGGAGAATGTAATTTATAAGTATTTGCAGTGAAAATTATTATTTGCCGCAATACTATTGTATTTTGTCATTTATAGAAGAAGAAGTACCGTGAAAAAAGTAATATTCCACTCTGGGCGGTAAATATTTTAGTTTCTGTAGTCAATGATTATCATTTTTAGCGAATGCAAGTATATTACATTCCCCGTGGTGAAATTTACCTTCAATATCTTAACTGCAATGAAATCATTTAAGTGTGGATTTTGAATTTTTCAAGCACCGACTCTTGAACATTTATCGTCTTCAAAATTGAAAAAATTCTTGGAATTTGAAGCCCTCGTTACCAACTTGCCAATTTTGAAAATATTTTTTTTTAAATCATCACTGAAATACATAAATTTCAATGTTTCCAAAAATATTTGCCTTAGCAGTAAAAAATTTCGCTCTACATTTTCCGTTTTTATTATATTGTAAAATCGTAAATATGTTTTTGAAGAAAAAAAAAAAAAAAAAATGAGAAAAAAGATTTCGAGGACAAATGCGTTTAAAAATGTGCAGTTATTGTACCACAGGTGCGTGAATTTCAATGTTTCCAAAAAAATTACTCTCAACGGTGAAACATTTTTGTTCCAGATATTCCGTTTCTGTTATATTGTAAAATCGTATACTTACGAGATTTAAAGTTGTATTGTAAATAAGATTTCTAGGACAAATGCATTGAAAAAAGTGCAATTTGTGTACCATAGTTGAGTGAATTTGAATGTATCACGGAGAATAAAATAAAAGTAAATTTTACCACTAAGAATGTAAACCTAATGCATTCGCTAAAAAAGAGAATCTGTGCCTATGGAAACTGCAGTATTTACCGCCCAGTGTAGAAAATTACTTTTTATCACGGCACTTTTCACCGTAAAAGTAATTTTGCAATCTAGGCGGTAAATACTACAGTTTCTATAGTCAAAGATCCTCTTTCAGGCAATGCAAATAGATTACATTCTTCATTGTAAAATTTATTTTCATTTTTTTTCTCCGTGTTTCAAAAATATTGTCAACTGTGAAACATTTTCATTCCGGATATTTCGTTTTTGTGGTATTGTAAACTCGTAGACTTATTTGAAGAAAGAAAAATGTGAGAACACGACTTCGAGGACAAATTTTTAAAAAAATGTGCAATCTTTGTTAATGTTTGTACCACATATAAGTAAATTTCAATAAATTATGTAAAAATCGTTTGTTGTGTCATTATTCCTGTAAATATCAATTACTAATGGTATTTTCAAATTTCTCTGATATTATTAATTTAAATTTTCCCGCTCGAATACCATTTTTAATATTTGCGCATGCGCATTAGCGTACAAGTTTCGACTGTGTCACGTCGTGATATCCTATGACTTTCACTGGCGGAAGTCGTACGCCGTCATATGGCTGTCACGAGAATCACGAAATGGCATCATATGACAGCAAATCGCTGTCACGAATGTTTACTGGGTCAGCGTGCTTTGCTATTGGAAAGGAAAATTAATTCGTAAGTAGAAATTAAGTATATATCGATGAAAATTTTACTTATTACTTGAAACCACGTGTCCGAAAAAAATGAACATTGATTTAAATAATAGATATTTCCATGATCACTGAAAAATTTGCAAAATCCAGATTCCAGCTAAAATCATGTAGATCAAACATCCCGATATAATGAGCCCTTCATTTTTTTCACGTTTTTTTGTTAAATTTTTTTGTGGTTGAAATGTAATTTGTAGAAAAAATTTGAAATAGAAATTATTTTTTTGTCCCTCAATTGAAGACTTTGAAGTCTGCAAAAAGCATATGCTTTGAGTTGTAATTATAAAATTGTCAGGACTGTGAAACCGTAAATTAAAAAAAGGCTAAACATTTTTCCAGCTCATCCAGAAAAGGCTCATTCATGGTTCGAACCTCTCCAGAAATTCAGGTAAAATTATTTATTATTAAATTATTTGTTTCCTCGCACTGCAAAATGTAACAGAATTTATACGAATTTCAATGTATTTCCTAAGATTACGGAAATTTTTTTTTTATTATCATTTTTCACAATTTATTGATTTTTCTGGTAATCCTACTGTTTATGTCCAGCGATGAAAAAAAGGTCTTACAAAATATAATATTTCTAGAAAATGGCTTATTTCGACTCAGTAAACAAACACATTTTCGTGTGTTAAAAAAAAAACCTCACCTAGATTAACATATTTCGCCTTAATTCTATTTCTCGCGTTAAAAAAAACGATTAAATACAACAATTCGACCTTTCGCCTTCCAATTATTACGTATTTGGTGAAAATAAGCGTTGTCAAAAAATATCATTTTCCTAAAACCCATTTTTCAGACATATATAACAGTAATATTTGTTTCTAATAGATTTGATACATTATATATAATAATTATAATAGAAATAATTATACTATATTATAATAATCATCTTTTCTATGAAAAAAATTCTTCATTGAAATAAGTAGTATATCGATCAATATAATATTTTAAAATTATCATTTGCGATGAGCTATTAATTTTTTTATATTATTTGTTTTTAATAAATTTACTATGTTTTGATGTATGTTCACTTTTGAATTTGAATCTTTTTTTGTTTTTTGTTTTTTGTTACCCCAGATAGCAATCGTAACCTAGCAAAGGCCGGTTGATAGAAATTTGAGAGCTTTCTCTCCATTTTCTATCAAAGTTCTATCCGAACTCTCTCAAATTGAGATTTAGTAGTAAAAACAGTTTTTTTGTCGGAAGTGAATTATTACGCGGCCTTATTATGTTTGTCGTTCAGCATTTGCAGCAGAAAAAATATTTTCCAATGCACAAAATATAAAATTTACGAAATATACTATTTTGACATTTTGGATTAAATGTCGGTGCAGTAGAAACTCCTGGGCGCCCGGTACAGAGCGCCACCCCACGGCCGCGGGTTACTGAGCATATCACAACGTCACAATCAACAGGAATTGTCGTCGCGTTGTCAAAACAATAACTGACAATAACGAATGCTCTGTAAAAAATAATAAAAAGTGCTCGCGCAACGCCTGAAAAAAAAACAGGGAAAAGTGAAATATTGCCGTCGAGGACAAGTCAGCGACCTGGATTGAAGCGTTTTGGATTTGAACATTTAGTAATATTTTACATTTGATTCTATCTATCTTTTTCCAACATAACCTATAAGACACAAAAAAACAAAAACCAAATTCCGTTTTATTTTAATTTCTGCCAATTACTTATATACGGTGTTATCTAATTGTCTATATTTATTGTAATAAAAAAAACTTCCAGTGTTAGGTTGGTAAATTTCCAATATAAGTAAAAAAAAATCATCGAAAAGCATATATATCAAACAGAAATACGAAATTTCGATTTATAAACTTGTAGGTCTACAGTATACATCGTTTTTACATTATTAATATACACTATTAAAAATTCTTATGTCCAGTTAAAAATGCTTAATTGGTGCGGAAAGTATTTTCCCGTTATTAAGAGTTTTTTAATAGAATAAATTCAAAACAAAATACTGAATTTTTGTTGATTATTTACATTGTGTTCTGATGATGAACATGATTTTGACCATTTCCGTGCATTTTCATTTTTAGATTTTCGAAATTGCCTTGATTATGCTTGACTTGTTCTTTAACTTTCCAAAAGACACTTATAAGTATACAAATATTATTTCAAACAATTATAGATGAATTTATAATTTTACATTCGGTCACTCCAAAAAACATGAGTATTTAGAAAACTGGCCCCAAAAATGTAACAATATTTCGTTGTGACATAAGAAAATTCATAAATTTGACATAATGTTACGTATGAAAATTTTGTGGAATCGGAAACTTCAATTCGAGGCTGTTGTTAGGCAATTTTTCAGCATAATTAGAGGAAATTATTTTGAATAAATAGGACGTAAAGAAGGATTTTCTGACATTTAATCTACTTGAAAGGTGCATGTCATTGAAATCAGTTCAAAGAGTTTTACCCATCGTCTCTTAGAGGATTTCAGGATTTCAGGAAAAATAGAAAAGTACAGTGCGAACTATCTTGATCTTAATATGAAGGTCTCAAATTTCGACTGGCATATTTTTACACCAAAACGGTACTTTGTCCCCTTGTTTGCAAGAAAGAATCCAAAGATAGTAGATGTTATATACGATGAGACCCCCCCCCCCCGAATTCGATAACAGTTTTTTCATCTGAAAACGCATTCAAGCGTTACAAATAATTTACTAGCTTTGAATGACTTCCACCTTCATTTCCGGCTCAAGAAGCATCATTAATAATATGAAGTATCTTAAATGAAAAAAACGTTAACGTGATTATAATGATATTATTCTTATGTTTATTTATTTCGTATGTACAATATTCACACAGAACAATACATAAAATAAATAATCCAAAATATCTATATTAACTTCACAAGGAAGTGACCTTCATGTTATATACAAAAAACTAATATATTTAGGGAATAACTGCTAGAAAGATTTGTCAATAACTGTTTTCAATTGACCTTTTGTATATTTTCTATTACCTCAACGATAACAGATAATATAGTTTTCTAAAGTCAGTATAAAAAAATTTAAGTACGAACTCAACATTGTTAAAAAAATTGTAACCAAGTCTTGTAAACAAATTTGAGTTGTGCATTTGTTGTCCTGAGCGTTTTTTTTCCATTTGTTGCCCATGCGAAAAATTCAACTATACGTTATAATAAAATTGTAAAAACAAATTATAATAAACAAACAAATTTTTGATGATTGTCATTAACGAATTATGATGATGGTTATGAACGAAATGTAATAAATTAATAAATTGTAATATGTGAAAGAAATTATAACACCAAATTATTGCCAAAAAGAAATGCATTAACAAATATCAATGCATATTTTCATAAACTCATCATAATAGATTGAAAGAAATTTAATGTGTTAAAAAATTATATAGGTGAATAGTGAATACAAATTTTAATTAACAATAAATTTAGTTACATCCCAGGCTGAAAAGTTTCCATTTAGTGATTATAATTTCTGTTGAACTGTAAAATGTCCTTCAATTCAATCAGAATAAATTTCAGTTACGTTCAACGGTGTATTTGAAATGAAAATTGTAAAATGTAATCTTTGCTTGGTCCCTGTAACGCACTCGTGTGAAGTTATTGAATTATATAGTTGTAATTCATAGGAAAGGAAATGTGTTCAATTATGTACATGGTAATATAAAAAAATATAAATTTTTGAAAACTTTAGAATCAAAATACAATTCGAATAAATAACAACCGATTTGATATTCGCGAATGATTTTTTGCGAATGGTTTCATCTTCAATTAAAAAATAAGTCTAGTGACCATACATGTAGGTATAAAATATAGGAAATAATTAAGCTCGAAAAAGGCCAACAAATATAACTCTTTTAAAAATGTTCTACAAGAAACTACTACAATTTTTTTTTTTTTTGGAAAGAAAATAGCAGCAGTTCAAGTACTTGATCTGAAAACAAATTTGTCTAGTAATTTGAGTTGTAAGAGGCTTTCTTTGTCGAGCGTTTGATTCTCTACAAAAATATGTCAGGTGAGACGTCAGGCGATTTTTCATGTAACAAACTATGAAGTATAAATGAAAATCGGAAAATCCAAAAAAAATTTCCAATGTTATTCTGATGAAAAATAGAGAAGTACGATACGAACTATCGTGATATTACTATGTAGGGCTCAAATTGTAATTTGTGTATTTTAACAAAAAAACGGAACTTTTGGGCATTATTGCAAAACAAATTCAAATTTTTTTAAATTTACAAATAACCTTAATTAAACAATATACAAAGATACTGTACATGCATTCTTTGAAATAATATAAATTTTTTGAAATTGATCGATTTATGGAAAAACTTTAAAATTTTTGAATTTCTTTTTCTTTTCCCAAGTATTGAAAATTTCGAACATAATGTCGACTATCCGAAACTTTTCGACTTTCATGAAAATTTGTCAGGAACATTTTCTTCGTTATTCCCAAATGGTTGTCACGTTTTTTATTTAAAAAAATTGAAAGATATTATCATACATATCTTGAAGAAACATAACGAATATAATTTAGAAAATTTATCAACATTTTCTGAATCACGAATCTGAAAAAAAAAATCCAGAATAACGAAATTTCTCGATGAATTATTCACAATGAACGAAATTGGGAAAGACAATAGAATAGAGGATACGTGGAGAAGGGTAAATTATTTGACATTCGAAAACTTGACCTTCCTCAATCACCGTTTCGCTTATTAGATACTCGTTTCTAAAACAAGGTTCAACAAAAGGGAAACTATTCCGGTTTTGAGGCATATTTTAAAAAGCTATATTACATTTCAAAAACGAGTCCTCTACCAAGCTTCCCTTCTCATTTCAATGCCAATATACTAGCGAATCGTCATTGAATGCAGTGATGTTCCACAAGCAGTCCCCTGTGGGTTTCGCTCCTTTTCTCGCGATCCTATTGGCCGAGAGAATTCTCGTACCTTTCATGCGTCAGAGAGAGAAGACACGGCTCCTAGCCGAGACAGTTTTGAGGTCCCTGAGGGACCTCAGGAATCCCATTGCAAGCGAGAAATGAATGGTTTCATAGTAAATGTATATTTTGAGATTTTTCGTTTTTCTCGCAAGAAAAAATAGATGAGATTCGTCATTTCAACAGTAGGTCCATTCGCTAAGTGCAAAAGCTACAAATAGGAAGCATGATGGCTGGAAAGCATCTTATATTATGGTTTTTGTGATGCTCAGTGAATTTTGAAGAATTATTTTGCTATAAAACTTAGCACTAAAAAGTTATGAAAAATTTGATTGTTTAAATGCGAATAACTGACAAAGTATCGATCGCATCGAAAAAAGTTGTTATTCAAAAATGTCTGCTGAAAAATTTGCAAGGGAAAAGTTCTGTAGTGCTGTGCTGAAATTCGCAACGGTTTTCAAGTTACGCGTGCTTCAATGCAATTATTCGCAGAGATGCAACAACTACGAAATTGAGCGGGATGGCTAAAAAGCATTTTTCATGCTTCAGCATCAAAAAGCGTGTTTTTCGTACGTGTGCGCAACGCAAAATCGCGATTTTTGAGCCTTCAACATAAAAAACTACGTTCGCACCTGTGAGCAATCGTCGATTTAGGCTCACACGATTTTACGGCTCGGCTTCGCCTCGCCTTAAAAACCTCGTCTTCGCCAAAATCGACTTCTTGCTCACAAGTACGAAAATAGCTATTATCTATAATGGTTTTTGTGATGCTAAGCCTGTTTTCGATAACTATGTTTTAATGAAAATTTCAATTTTCTTGCAAAGAAATACGCGTAACTTATGAAAATCGTTGCGAACTTCTACCTAAAACTGAGGACTTTTTTTTGCGATTTATTTATCCAGCTATTTTCATTAGGAAATCTCATTTCGCGAAAAAAGTAACTATTACAAATTATCTCAAAGACCCTGATAATTATAAAAAATTTTTTATTTCAACTGCTATCAAAACTGCTTCAATTTAATGTTCGTGAAAATTTGTTTATTATAAGTACTTTGATGTATATAACGATTCATAACGTCACGTTATGAAGGAGTTTTTATCAACCAAAATAGTTAGAACAAATTATTGTAACGTAAAGAATTAGTCTAATAATACGTTGTTTTATGCGAGAAATTATAATTATCGACAAATAACCCTTTTTCATGCTTCAGGCAAAAAGAGCGTGATTTTTGTACGTGTGTGAAACGAAAAATCACGATTTTCGAGCCTTAAATATGAAAAATTATGTTCGCACCTGAGAGCACTCGCCGATTTTGGCGAAGACGATTTTACGGCTCGGCTTCGCCTCGCGTCAAAAATCTCGTCTTCGCCAAAATAATTCCTTGCTCACAGTTACGAAAATAGCTATTCCATACCACCGTTGGGGTAGAGTTTGTGGCGCGTTTTTATATCGTGGTTTCCCCAGGAGGCTTAAGTCAAAGATCCTTAATAACACCGAATATCCAAGAAATGTGCGACAATTTATGAATATTCTCAAAAATTATTTAATGTTTTTCAGAATATTCTACGGACATTCAGATAAGCATATTCTGCAGTACTCAGTATCCCTTGTAGATAACCATTCCCTGCTGAAAAAACTTGAGCAGATCTCGATCATATTCCATCAATTTTCATCAGATTCAATATTTATGTCGATCCTATTTCATCATTTTTGATAATTTTTAGATTCTCGATCCAAAGCCAAAATCATTCTCGATCATTTTTCATAATTTTTTATCATGTTTGTTATAAAATAAGACAAGTTAGTATCGATCATTTTTCGTAATATTTAGATCCTTGGTCGAGAACTAAAGTCATTCTCGATCATTTTCCATAATTTTTTATCATGTTTATTATAAAATAAGACAAGTTATTATCCATCATTTTACATCATTTTTCGTAATGTTCATATCCTTGGTCGAGAACCAAAGTCATTCTCGATCATTTTTCGTAATTTTTTATCATGTTTATTGTAAAATAAGACAAGCTTGTATCGATCATTTTTCGTAATATTTAGATCCTTGATCGAGAACCAAAGTCATTCTCGATCATTTTTCCTAAATTTGTATCACGAAAAATAGACGAATAACATGATGAAATCTGATGGAAATGACCGAATCTTCAAAAAATCGATCATTTTTCATAATTTCATATCACGAAAAATAGGACAATAACGTGATGAAATACGATGAAAAATGATCGACTTGAAAATCTCGATCATTTTACATCATTTTTTTTCAGCAGGGTTATTGAAAGTCAAACTTCTCATTATCACTATACACATTATCTAGCAAAGATGGTCTACAAGTACATGCTTCCCTATACATATTGTGTATGGTGATTTTAAAGTTATTCCATATTCGTACCAATTTTCCGTACAAAGTTTTTGATTATGACAATGCCTAGAATCTTTCGCATTTTTTAGTATTTATGAAAGTTTGAAGGATTTTGTAGTATTTTCGTAGAGTGAATATTTCTGAAGGTCGCTTTATATATTTCTAGAATTAGGTGCACTTAAATTTTAATTTCAATCGATTTATTTGTCATTTCGTAGATTTCCGAAAATATTACGTGTCCATTAATTTTGAGTATTTTAGAATCACAAAATTGTATGTATCTAAAGTTTCAAACGATAAAAATTCATCGAAAATATATACTTACTCAGCCTTTTAAAGTTTGTATTCCTTATAAGACTTTTGTAAGAAAGCATTATAAAAAACTTATAAGAATCCAAAATTCTTGTAAGATTGCCTCACAAGGTATTGGAAGCTTTCAAGGAAATTTGAGTTCTAATGAGGATTTTATGAAGGTTTTTCTTACGTTTGAAATCATTTGGGCTGTGAATATTTTAAAGGCGTTGAAGTATATTATCTTATTTTATAGTACTAATATCATAAAATATTAGTATAAGAAATTTCTGTACAACAGTCGCATTGGCGTTGCATTACAATCGTGCAATATAATTGGATAATTAGCATACGTTAAGAACATGATAGCACTACACTATGGTGGTGCGAGAGATGCGTAGTGTGACAACCGCTAGAGTAACGATAATATCATAGGAAATCGTCGTTCGCCTTGCTTCGATTAAAACACGTGCCTGTGAATCAGTGCATCGATGAAGTGCTTCAAGTGTTGTGTGCACTTCAACTGTTTCGAAACGTATCGTTGTTATGACTAGTTTTATGATAAATCTGATAATTACAATTTAAACTTCTACTTCACTATTGATGTTAGTGTACTAGGTATAATTATTACCCTTGTTGACAATCGTTAGTGTTGCTGTCTAGTATTATGTTTGATGATATTTTCTTAGCATTTTAGGATTTTCATCATTTTTTTATTCTTACGTACCTTTTTCTGTGTGTGTTTTCAGTTGCTTTTTGTACAAAATGAAGTCAGTAGCCCTTCGCCGAAGCAATAACAGTAGAGGTAGCAATATTCTTCATTTGTCAAATAGAGTACCTATGTCATTCGATATTACATGCATATCACGTCTAACTTAACAATTTTGTCGATGACGCTGCACCCGACAGGTGATGAGGATCAGAAAAGAAAAGTCAAGGCTCCACAAAAATTTACTTTCTCTGGAGGACGTAAAAAGGCGACAGGCAGAAGCTCAGCGGAAAAAGAAATCAGAAAAAATCGAAAGGTGCTTGTGGTTTCTGTTACATACAATCTAAGGACAATTACTACAATTTTCAACATGTAAAGGCATAATGAAACAAACAAAAATAATAATAGGCACCCTCAACATTTTTTTGTAGGACAAGTCCCAAGACCAAAAGGACACAGCAAAATGCGGTGACTTAAAGTTTATGAAGATGTACGTAGCACAGGAAAAACGCTCCAATGTAAGTTAACCTGTCTACTTCCCAGCGACGTAGCTCTGATGCAATGTAATTTTAGAACCAACAGACTTTTTTTAAGTTTGCTATAGAGTCGTTCGATAATTAGCGGAATTGATGTTGCATACTCCGATTACTTTTAATAAAGCTATTTGCAAAAGCAATCCACATCAATCTGTTATAACAACTATAAACAAAAAGCACACATTGATACAGGTACTAGAATTTGATGTAAATCTAATTACAATGCTCAGTCTTACTTAAAAAAAAAATTAAGAAACTCGAATATCTTAGAACATCCTTTGTTTGTATGAATATGTTAATAAAGAAGAGTTATACTTTTATTCAAGAAAATGCTGCATTTTAAACTGTATTCAGTGTGATTCACTTTTATCATCAATTTTTAATAATAATCTTGACACAAAGAAATAAAAAAGTGAAATACACAAAAACTTTCGAGATTTTTTCGTTAATATACTGTCTTTCATTCTCTTTCGCTCTTGCGAATACGAAAAAATTTCTTCTTCATTATTCAGTTTAATTGTACAACCTACACTTTTCTCACAACATGTTCAGAATGACATGGAACAACCGACGACATCCGCTACTGTTTCTACCTCGGATACTCCATTTTCCATGGAGATAGAAGCACAACTTTCGGAAACGCTTGTTCCATTAGTAAGTAGTTGTCCTAAGGATTACTTAAAAAAAAGTTAAGAAACTTGAATATCTTAGAAAATCCTTTATATGTATGAATATGTTAATAAAGAAGAGTTATACTTTAATTCAAGAAAATGCTGCATTTTAAACTGTATTCAGTGTGATTTACTTTTCTGATAAATTTTAAATAAGAATCTTGACACAAAGAAATAAAAAAGTGAAGTACACAAAAACTTTCGAGATTTTTTCGTTAATATATTGTCTTTCATTCTCTTCCGCTCTTGCGAAAACGAAAAAATTTCTTCTTCATTATTCAGTTTAATTGTACAACCTACACATTTTCTCACAACATGTTCAGAATGACATGGAACAATCGACGACATCCGCTACTATTTCTACCTCGGCCACTCCATTTTCCATGGATGAAACAGACATTATCGGGTGCCACAAGTCAGTTACTCTAACAGGCACGCCCTTCAACGTGGAAGTACACCCACTTCAGACTGAACTCCAATCGTTGGTTCTCGAAAATCAGTTTCTTAAGGAAAAGATAGAGCAGTTGACAGAAGACAATGATCGCTTGCATACGGTAGCAAGGCAAAGAAATGAAAAAATTGACATCCTGGAGAAGAAGATCACACAGCTCCAAGCATCGCAAGCTGTTGCAGAGAGCCTTCTCGAGGCAGTGACTCCTCAAACCGAAATCAAATCGAAAAAAGTACTAAGTATTACACTGTCAGAGAGTAGGAAAATTTGCGAAGATCGATAAATTGTTATTTCGATCCCTTGAAATATCTTCTTTTTCCAATACCACTTGAATTAGTAACGTATTTGGGACGTTGCTCATATTATCCTTTCTGCGTTCTCTTTTTAATATTAGATTCCGGCAGGAGTCCGGACTATTGAAGTGGGCAAAGGCAGTGGAATTTTTTTCACTAAAGTGGATTACGAAAGAGTTCGTGACGCGCGAACAATGCCAATTAGGATAAAAAACATCGTCAATGCCTTGTGGGACGAAGAGGCACAAAAAAATATGTACATCAGGAAACAAGATTCGGACGCTTCATCTTCAACCACTGCCGCTACTGAAGTTGACGTTGATAAAGTCTACCGTAAGTACTTGTTCCACTCTCTAATGAGATACATACCTTCACATTCGTAGAGGTGTGTTTCGGAACTGGAAAAGTCCGAATTACCCGAAAGTATCCGTGCCTACAAATAACCCAGCATACCAATGATTTTGAAGCCCGGAAACCGGACCAATGCAGACCTCTAAATTCACAAAACTACTACTGCAAAGAGTCCGTTTTGTAGCACAATTTGTAACTCATTTCACTATAATGTGGGATTCATACGGTTAATTTTCATCTTTCTGTTTCTTTGGAGCTTGATTTAAATTTCACAAATTCGTTTGCAAAGACAGCTGATGATATGACCCCTTGTTATAGTGAATCGTATAAGATTTAAAAAAATCCTGTAAGATTATCAAAATTCCTCGTAAGATTCATCAAATTCTCATAACGAAACTTATAAAAGTCATAAGTTTTTTGAGAACAAGAGTTAAGCTGCTGAGCTTTCCAAAATCTAAGGAGTCGAGTTTATAAGCTTCCAAAAAATTATTTCGTGACATCGCTCACGATTGACGAGCCACCCCCCCCCTCCCAATGTCACATTTCATTAC
Organism: Platygaster robiniae; assembly: GCA_028476575.1. Taxonomy (NCBI): domain Eukaryota; kingdom Metazoa; phylum Arthropoda; class Insecta; order Hymenoptera; family Platygastridae; genus Platygaster; species Platygaster robiniae. Next base: position 32,406,463 of record CM052019.1, read on the forward strand.
AAATGTTTGACACTCCCCCCCCTCCCTAAACGTATGACGTACTTTATGGACGACCTCTAAGGCACATTTACGAGATTTTAAAAATAGTAAAAGATTTTTAAAAGTTACTTTATAAACAATTTCGACAACGTTATAAACTCCAGAATTACAAAGGACGTAGGTTTCAGTTTTAGAATTTTCAAATAATCCTCTTATCACACAGTTGCCCACCTCGCGTTGATTTCATTCAATCCGATTTCTGTTAGTTTTTAACTAATTCAACTAATAAAGATATATATTTGCATACAGACATCCTCGAGTTGTTCCAAAGTTTGAAGAAATCGGACGGAATAAACCGTTTTGCTCTCGCAGTACCAAAAGGCCTGAAATTGGGTTTCAAATATGTGATTTCGATGGTAGGAAAACACCTTAATTTGCTTCGATATGAACGCAATTCTGGGGGTAAAAAGAAAACGAAGATAAGCAGCACCGAAACAAGAAAAAAGAAGCATTCTGAGATGGAAGGCGATGACATGACGGATTCTGGAAACACGTCTGAAGATTATTGGGAGTATTGGTTGGGTATCGGAGAAAAAAGATTAAAACAATTGGAAGCGGCTGAAACTACAACTGAAAAAGCTAATGAGGTCAATGCAGAGAGTCAAGGAATGTCCGGTGAAAATGATACTGAAATGGGCGAAGACGACGACAGGCTGGATTCTCCAGAATACGAACAGGATGACGGGCCACGCATCCAAGAAGAAGGAGAAAATATTGAAAAAGATGAAAGTGAAACAATGGACTCCGAAGAAGAGGTCGAGATAGAGACTGAAGAGGAGAGTTGCAATGAAAAAATGGAAGAAATAAACGATAGCGAGTCTACAACTGACAGTGACGAATTCGACGATTACAATGAAAAACTTGGAATGAAGATGAAAAATGTTGCCCCAAAATTATGTTACGATTGATATGAGAATAAAGACTTTTAGTTTTTAGCTAATAATTAACTATATTGATACCAAGTTCCTGTCTTCAGTTAGTCACTGATAATTTATAATTGTAATTTGTCTTATTACTGACGTTTCAGTATTTTGTCGATCTCAAAGAACCGTAGCTGAATTGTAGTAACTAACTCAAAAAAGTATACATACATTTAACAATTTTATGTGATCATTAAAATGTATGTCGAGAGGGGTCTAGACTGCTCGCTGCAATAAAACGACTTGTGCGTGTCTTTCTCCCTAATGATGATTACTTTCCTAACCTAACCTATTCAAGAGCGAGAAAAGATCATTTCTCGTTGACGTTTGACCGGAGCTCAGAAAAGCAGGGAATGAAAGTTTTGTATTTCCAGTTTCAAAGAGGGAGGTCCTAGTATTACTAATTACATTGTCAGCTTCCGTATAACTCAAAATCAACAATTATCAAGTTTTGCATAAGTCCGCTAATGTGGAGGTTTTACAATTGATAACTTTTTTGCGAATCTCATCCGATTGACTCGAGATTGCATAATCAGCATTGTTTTAGAGCCAAATTATTAATTAGCAGCTTTTGTTTGATGTCCGTCATATTGTGAGCCTTATGATGGATAGTATATTCCAAAATTGTTTTAGAGTGAATCGAAGTTACATTGTTCGCTTTGGTAAGACTCAAAATCAACAATGAAATATTTTTTGTCGACTCCCCTCTATGAAGGTCTTTAAATGGATAAATTTGTCGCAAACTCCATCCGATTGGATTGAAATCGCATATGCAGCTTCGTTTTGTAGCAAAATGAATAATCATTAATTTTAGTTTCATTACATCATATTGCGAACTTTATGGTAAGTGTTATTTTCCAAGATTTTACAACATTAACACAGAATTGTATTTCTGCCTTCGTTATCACTGAAAACCAACAATGAACAAATTTTTTTCCTAGTCCGCAGTTATGGAGAATCAAGGGGAGAATAATCACCTATAGAGGCCAAAAAGTACTTTCTTGCAACTTTTTAAGGGAAAATGAAGATAGTACACGTAAAATTGCTACAATGTATATTTAGGGCAATGTTTAAAGATTAAAAAAAAACATTTTGTATGGTATGAAGAATTAAAAATTCATAAAGTTTTGGCGTATCTCATAACGTGTGTCGCCGCTGACACCGAAATTGGCGTAAGTGATTCTTGTTACAATTCTTATGTGAAATGAACGCCAGATGAAGAAAATCGGTTTAAAAGGTTTTTTTGTAACCACTTGCACCAATTTAAAAAAACATGGTTTTGAGAAACCGCCGTTTCAAGTTGTGGTCATGAAGAAAGAAAGTTACTGAAGTTAGACGTTAATCAACTTCACAAAGTTCGTAGAGCAAGCCCTTAGCATCCTCGAAATACTAACACGCACATTCATCACACAAGTTTAATGTCAAACAATGACTTAAAAAAAGGTATTAATTTGTGTACTAGCCCATTAATATTTTTTACTATTTTTGTGTCTTGTTTGTAGAGAAACGACTCATCTAACTCGCAAACACAGATTTTGAAATTCGTAGTCTCAACACTCAACACATCATTTAACATAGTTAAGTAACAAAATTTTTATTTTTGATTTTAAGATTTTGCAGACAAAGGTAGGCCACCAAAGTTTTTTATCTATAACAAGCAAGAGAATAAGGCCTCATGTTTCATTTTGAATTATCAATTAGAAAAGAAATAAATTGTGAAAACCATTTCTTGCGCCTACAAACCTCCTACCCCTATCCCTCTCAAATGGAGCCGTTGTCGTTGTATAGCTTTTACAGTCAACGTTTTACAAAATCGTAGGGAAAGACGTAGTTGAACGTAAAGAAAACATTAAATATTACAATAAATTGTAAATGCAGACACTTACTTCTTTTAGCAAAAAGTGGCCGTTTCTGTCTTCAAGCCACATTTGACGCAAAAGCACGCGGCGAGAATATTACGCGACAATATGCAAAAATCTCTTTGAATTTTTGTAGGATAAGTCAAAATATATTGAAGGCTATTCACACGATTGAAATTCGATGAACAACTTCTGCAAATTACGATTACTTTGGAAACCAAAAAAAGAAAAGATACAAATTTCTCACCATTCCTCTCTCTCTTTGATAAGGATTGTCGGTCATTGCAGCTTAAGACATAGTTGTATAATGGAGCAAATTTGTGTTTTTTCAACAGACTGACTTGGATGAACTCCACGATGGAACTGCAATAGGAATTGCACAACGATGGCCAACAATCCGATCCGTATGGATGAATTCGAAGATGGTGAATCAGATGTCCCTAACATGGATGATGCTGAAGATGAAGTGTTCAGCGAAGAAGACTTATATTCTGAAGCTGCAATTTCAGAACCGGAATTCGGCGACGGTATTAACGAGGTCCCTGCGGAGCCACTGCACAGCGATGATGAAGATATGGAAATACCAGCCAATGAAATTGTTGAAGACGTTGAAGAAGATTGGATAGATCCTGTGCCCGAAGAGAATGAACCCGAACTTGATGCCTACTTCTTCGCTCTTCAATGACCAAATCACGAAAATGTAAATCAGCGAGAAGACCTTATGCCTCGAGACGATTTCCTTGTCGAAGTTGCCCATAATCTTGTTGGAAGGGAGAGCTACGTGTCACTGATGAGACGATTGCAGTGGAAGCGTAGAATAACAAACGATGCCTGGATTCCCACAAATATGGACGCATTGTGGCGCCGTATTAGACGTAACGAAAACAATGTGAAATACTATCTGTATTGTGAAATATGTTTAGACCTCGTTGGTGAAGGAAAAAGAGTAACAATGGAATGTCAATGTGGCCATTGTGGTCCGCAGAAGAACAGACAACCACTCGCGATCTACGTCCACCTGAGCATTACGGCTCAATTGCAGAGTATTCTGCGGCTTCCTGGCATTTCACGCGATTTAAGATACCGATTTACTCGAACAAAAAGAGATGGCAACAACATAGAAGATATTTTCGATGGTTCCGCATATCAAAAGTTATGTGAAGAAGGTGGGTTCTTACACGTTTCAGAAGCTGACAATTTGGACACCGATACCAACTTCTCTTTCATGATGTGGGTCGACCACGTTCAACTTGCCAAATCCTCGGACGCAAAAGCCTATCCAATTCTTCTGCAAATCAACGAATTGTCTCCCCATGCCCGGAAAAGACACATCATTTTGGCAGGCTTATGGACCGCAAATAGAAAGGCACCGATCCACATCATCTTTGAACCTGTAATAGTCGAATTGAGAAGCCTGCACGAAGTTGGGATCACCTGGAGACCTACTGGAAACGCAGAAGTACAAAGTCGCTTTGCTGTACTAATTTTCTGCGCCGACTGCGAAGACAGGTACACAGTTCTTCGGATGATGAGACACAACGCTCGTGAAGGTGGTTGTTCCTTCTGCAATGCAAATACTGAACTTGCTGTGGTTTCTCGTCGTCGGATACAAGACCGTAGGCAAGTTAAGCGGATTTACCCTCCTGGAGTCGGTGTTGTTCGAACAGACGAATTATCGAGAACGAATATGCGGCAAGCAACAGAGACTGGACATCCAGTAAACGGTTTTGTTGGAATTTCGCCACTCTACGCCCTCTCAGAATTCAAGTTTGATCGTGGGGTAATCGTAGAATCATTCCATGCCGTATTCGAAGGGTTGAGTAAGCAATTGTTCAAGATGATTATGACAATCAATGACTTCCAATGGTTCACTGAGGGGAGGAGGGCCGAAAATATGGTAGTATTCAACACAAGAGGAATGGCTATCAAGCTGCCATCAAAAGTGAGTCGTCGCTTCCGTGATTGTGAAACATGGCATCACTGGAAAGGCAGCGAATGGAGGAACCTGTTGCTTTATTTTTCTGTCCCATGTTTTAGCGGTATATTGCGCCCAAGGTATCTGCGTCTCTGGTCCACTTTGGCAGATGCAATCTACATTTTGAACAATGACAGCCTGTCAGAACAAGATATCAATCGAGCGGAAATGCTGATAAACAGATTTGTGAATGACTTCCAAGCTTGTTTTGGACCATCATATTTGACGTACAACATTCATATTTTGCAGCATCTACCAACGTCAATCAGACACTGGGGTCCAATGTGGGCGAACTCGGGAGCAATATATGAGGCGTGGCATCGAAAAATGGTATCGTACGTTACTTCCCCAACTGGACGAGCCATGCAAATTGTTAACAGATTCCTTATGGCAAAGTTCGTAGAAGAAGAGTCAAACAATCCAACAGTCTCTCAAATGGCGAAGAACGAAATTTGGAGATTAACCCGAGCTGCGAAATGGGACCTACCACCTCAAGTTGCTACAGGTCGGTTCATGGTAGGCTTGCAGAATGTCGGTAATTCGCCTGCCGAGGAACAAGAAATGGTCGCTTTGAGAGCGGCTGGTATCGAGATCGATGAAAACACCATCATCACGCACTACTCAAAAGCGGTTATCAATGGAACTGAGTATCGGACGCACTTTAATCAAGACAATCTTTCGTTTTGCAATTATATCGTCTGTGCTGCAACCGGTTTCAGCACTGTGTTTAATATCATTTCGTTCGAGATAAATGGAGAGATGACTCAAGGTATTCTTGGATTCAGGGCCGGATTAACCCTCAACGGGGCCCTAGGCAACCATCAATTTGGGGGCCCTTTTTTTACGTCCGTTCCCTTCTTTTTTCGATTAAAAAATACAAACTTATATCTTTCATAAAAATTTTATTGTCACAATGTAATAATATCAATAAAATTACTATCTACATTTTAAACATGTCGTTTTCTACATTTGTTTTCGGCAAATTCATCAATTATATCATCAATATCGATTTTGTTCAATAAATCTGACTCAATGCAAAGTATACCTAACATCTCGAGTCGCTCTTGTCGCGTTGTAGCTCTTTCAGCAGCTTTGATTCTTTTTAATTGCGAGAAGGATCGTTCGGCAGAACAATTTGTGATCATTAATGTTAAAAAAATTCGAAGAGCTATTTCTGTGTTAGGAAATACTTCGGCTAATTGATCTTCCATTAGAATCTTATACAAATGACTATGATTTTTTTGTGCATCGGTGTATCTGGAGTTCACGTAACTTTGGAATTGTTTCATTTCAATGAAAAATTCTTCCAAATCTCTAGGATAAAAACGAACTAAGTTATTTATAGCTTCGTGGAGGTCTCCATCACTTAGAGAAAAGTTGATGAGAAATGTAAATCTCTCTGAAACTTCCATATACACTTTCGCATGCCGTTTGATTTCACTGTGAAGATTGTCGATGATTTCGAGGAAACCTTTTGTTCTAAAATCATCGCGAGGCGAAAATTCTACTTCTGGAGCATTTCCGTCATTAGGTTGTTTTTTTCTACGACGAGTACGTTTTACGATTTCTGTATAACCTACACCAGGTAATAATCGTTTTGTTTTTTCCTCGAAATCATTGAACTTTTCACGGAATGAAGCTAAACTCTCTTCTAACGATCCGTACAAAGAAGCACACGTTTGCAAATCTGCTTTTTCACTTTGCAATGACTTACTCACTGAACGCATAGCAGTCAAAATAGAGTTCCATAAAATCAACATGAAACCAAATTCGAATTTTTGCATTTTATTCGCGATACACGTCGCCTCATAACGAGTATCAGTATTTTGTGATTCATCATCAGCAATGATTTCTAGAACCTCTAATATGATATCAAATGAATCGTAAACTGCATTCGTCGCATTCGAATGTGCTTCCCAGCGTGTAGTTGACAATGTCTTCAAAGTTTTCTCATTGTTTATTTTATTTTTTAATACGCCCCAACGATGGGTGGAAGCGGAAAAAAAATTATATAATGTCTGCATAATGGCGAAAAAATCTACTGCATAAAAACAGCACTTCACAGCATGCTCTCCAACCAAATTAAGGGAATGCGCGGAACAGGGAACATAGATCGCATTCTCATTCAAACTCAATATTCTTGCTTGCACACCTTTATACTTTCCGGACATGTTGAATGCGTTGTCATATGATTGTCCTCTACAATTTTGAATATCTAAACCACAGTCTTCAGTAAGAAAGTTTAAAGTTTGATTCGCTAGACTTTCACCAGTATGACCTTCCAACTGAAGAAAAGTTATAAACCTTTCGACTGGTTGAAAATCGTTCGGAGAAACATATCTTAAAATAATAGACAATTGATCAACATGCGATACATCAGGAGTCGAATCGACAGATAAGCTAAAATACCTAGCCGAAGTAACCTCTTTTAAAATGTATGATCTGACTTTTTTACCCATAATGTTAATGAACTCCTCGCAGATCGTCTTCGATAAGTAAGAAGTTACACCTGTCCCAGCATTGCCGTATCTAACAATATGACCTTGCAAAAAAGGATCGAATTTCGCAACGAGTTCAAGTAACCCTAGATAATTTCCGTTGCCTGGCACCCCGAATTGCTCGTTCGAACCTCTGAATGACAAACCTCGCTCTGCTAATGTGGTAATGACAGCAACTACCCGTTTTAAAACGTCGCGCCAGTATTTTTTTTCACTTAGTAGTTCATTCTCGAGTAGTTCTGGCAGATTATTTTCGTCCTTTCGTTTTTGCCGGTAAATCAGCAAACACTCCCGATGTTTTGGATTTTTTTCATGCTGTTGTAAATGACTTCCGATGTTTTTCCAGTCATCATATCCTTCACGAGAAAGTTTTATCGATTGGTCGGGTGGTAGAAATAGCTTGCAATAAAAACAATAGACAGACCCTGTGAATAAAAACCAAAAATTATTATTATCAATTACACTGTGTGCCTAAAAATAATTTTGAAAATTATAAAAAAACGAAACCTGTCTAGAATGGTTGGTAATGACCCCCTGAATACTTTCTTTACAGGTTTTTTTAATGTTACGTCTATTTATTCGACCGGCTTTCCGGTTTTCTGTCATTTTCCGTTTTCTTTTCTCTGAATGTTTTTTCAAGGTCAGAGAATATAAAAAAAAGACTCATTGACCGCTATTTCAAATTTTTTCCCGTGCAGTTTTTGACCTATTTTATTCCAGAAACGTGATCAGGTTAATAAGAGGACACAAATAGTCTTTTGTTCGAAAAAAAGGACCAATATTACGTGATCAAAAGCATGCTTTTAAAAAAAATTAATTTAATGAGTAAATCGAAAACGAGGGCTAAATTTGAAAAAAAAATGTAATGGAAGTATTTAAAGAATCATCACCAGCCATTGTAGACAGGTTTCGTTTTTTTTTTTTTTTTTTTTTTTTTGTAATTTTTGAGGTCACACAGTGTTACAAATTATGTGAATGATACACAAACTATGAATTAAGGGTGGGTGAGTTACTTTTTAAAAGAAACTTGGTTGAGTTAATGTAACTTGTTTAAGTTAATGTAACTTGGTTATATTACAAGTTACTCATAAATTTTCAAGTAAGAAATTAGAAGTTACTTTTTAAGCGAATTCGTTTAACCTCAAGTTTTATTTTTTAAGGATTTTTTTTTCTTGCTAGAAAAAAACCTGATTCTTTCTCAAAAAATAGAGTGAATTTCGTGAAAGAAATTGATTCAAATCATACATCACCTTTCATTGGTGAATAAGTAAGCCAATCTCGGTTTGTTTTTTCTCCATTTGGTTTAGTCCCAAAAAATACGTTGGGCGAACAATATCTCGATGTTGATTCGTTTTCATACCAACGCTTAGATGATTCGAATGGTCCAGTCGAATTTTGACATGTGGATGGCCCATGTTCAATCCAAAATCTTACATCTTCACTAGTAAATTTTTCCCATTTTCCTGGATCGTTGGAACGGTTGGAAATTTCAACACCTTGATTTTTATGTACACTTTCGCCCACAAGAAATTGGTTTGAAGATTCAGGTGTTGAGTTGACTGGATCATCGTTCAATTCAGGACTAGTTGCAAGTCCTTGACTGCCTGATGAATTTGGTGTTTTTACGTTCCGATGAAAATAATTGTCGATTTTTGGAACTTTTTCTAACACTGCACTTGTTCGTGATCGTTTTTCTTCGGCAACCTTTCTTTTTTGCGCACCACTTAAATATGAACGAGACATTTTTTTACAAAATAACAACTTAAGATACAAACGATGGTTTTAGTATTTACTAGTGTATTGCACTTAAACTATCACTCCCGAAAAATGATGGTCTCACTACGGTAAAGAAAAAAACGCGGACATTTACGAGATAATAACAAGGATATTTCATTCACTTATTCACTTTACACTATGTTATTGTTCACGGTGAGTATTCTCAGACGTGACTATCCCCGTACAGCGAATTCTTCGTCTTATATACAAATTCAAGTGTTCCAGAATATTACAGAAAATTCCAGTCATTTATTGTTCTCGAATATTCTCGACCTTTTCATTGATTTCTATTCTCGAACATTCACGAAAACGTATTTGTTAAATGATACCAAATGACAGGCTCAGAGGCAAAACGACACAAGAATTTCCAAGAGAGGATAAAAAATATGCTGACTCACGTAAGTCGGTCTTTCTTTTGGGAATTCTTGTGTCGTTTTACCTCTGAGCCTGTCAAATGATACATTAATTTATTTGTCATTTGTCATCCATCATTCACTCATTCATCATTCACGTTGAAATTTCCGCTTGAAGGCTTCTATTCAAGTCAATTGTGATTTCACTTTGTTTGTTTTATTATTTCGTATTTTTTCAATTATTTTCAGTTCTGATTATATTTTTCTTTCACTCTCTAGAATCGTATGTTTGTAAGAAAATTTTATAAGTCTTTTTCATTTTTCGGGGGCCCCCTAAAATCGGGGGCCCCAGGCAACTGCCTATTCTGCCTACTTGTTAATCCGGCCCTGCTTGGATTCGTTTTAATTCCTCAAAACGGACATGAAAACCGAAACATAATTCGGACCTCGTACATGAGGAAAGTCGTTGCAAGTAACCGGAGCGTTTTCGCCTCTTATCAAGAAATAATTTCACCGAGTTTCATTGCTGAATTTGCAGGACACACATGGGTTATGCGACTTCCAAACTGCTGGGAAACAGATTAACGTTTAAGTTTTTATCGTATTAGTTTTTATAATTTTATTCTTGACTGAGAAATGTTGTAAGTAGCAAAAATGCAATTATTTCAAACATCTACATAAATGTCCTGTAGTTATATGCTCGACGACATTATAGAAACGAAACATTATTTTCATCAGCCGAACGCTAAAGAATTTTGTTAATTCATCGTATTGTTCTATTCTTTAATGAGAATAAATCGGTTAGTTTTACGATTTTGTGAACTATTGGATAAACAATTCAAACTTTCAAATTTTTCTGCAACCTCTTTCTTCCTATGGTACTAGGGTCAACTTAAAAAGACTTCCTTTCTCCAGTTATTTCGAAACTGCTCAATACTTTCTCTAACTTTTTAATGATTTTTTATTTTGACGGAAATGGATAGTGTCCCTGTTTAATTGTTGTAAATGAAAGTGTTTTTTCCATCCTTTTTTTATCTTGGTATTTTCGAAACAGTTCCATCGAAAAGTGTCGTGTCCGCTTAACCATTAATACATATAATTTAGAATAAAGACATGCATGGAAGGTCGCCCAACTATCAAATTTGAGATTCTTACAGACAATTTGCCATGAACTTTGCTAATGAAGTTGCCACTTCTTTACTACAGTAAAGTTCAACTCGTTTCAACAATCAATTACTCCAACGATGGCACTGCTAAGGGGTTCTTCTGCAATGACGTACAGTAGACTGTTTTACATGAAATGTACTTTACAGAATGACGCTATTATGAGATTGTTTTTAATTTTGTCTTTATAAATATCTATACAAAAGGCATATACAAGAGTATTTGAGTAGCGCGAAATAGTTTGCTGAATTAAATTAACACTAAATGATAAGCAATGATTGAGCCAATTATTCAAAATATCCACAAGGATGGTAATGATTTACACTAGGCTTTGATAGTAAATAATAATGAATTTTTTCATTCAATACAAGATGAATTTATTGCGTACAAGATTGAGTACAAGATGTGTTGTTATGTTGGTCACCGGATGCAACTTTGCAAAACAATTTTTGCATACTAACGACCACCTGTGATCGATGGTTGAACAATAATAGCCGGAAAATGTTCTAAATTGGAAATTCTTCATGATTAAAAAAAGAAATGTCTAATGTAAAACCAGCAAAATTGTTTGCAAAACAAAACTTTAAAAAACTATCAATCAATGTTATCAATCGGGATCAAATTTTCATTTCAAAATTTATGTAGTCAGTAGTAACTTGACAATTCGTGTCGAAATATGAAGTTATTTTTATCAACAAAACAACCTGTGCCGGAACTATATTTATATATTTTTATTCTAAAAGTAAATAAATATTGTTTGACGGAACTGAAATTCCTTGTATGGTAGCTTTTGTCGAGATTTCTGGAGAATGGTGATCCCTAAGGGGCTGTGTGAGAAGAAAACGACAGTCGGTTTCCAGAGCCCAGAATTCTTTATAAACAAAGTATGTAAAAAATTTAAAAACAACGTAAATAATTGAGCTGCATAAACATGGAACAAAATTTAACATTTGTCCTTGACTTTACTTAAATCCAGAACTCACATTCCTTGCAATAAGTTTTTAATTGAAAAAGTACTTTTCAGGCAGAATAATAGAATTTGCTGAAGCAATAAACATATATGATTCAGGAACAACGAACATAAGAGACCTTAAGTAAAATAAAATCGAATTTGGTATGTTTGTTTGACTTTACTATATTCCGAAACTCAAAATCCTGGAAAATATTCTTCTTTACTGAAATAGAGAGTGTCCAAACTGAAAATTAGAAGCTTTTACAACAATAAACGCACATGAATGAAACAGAACGTAAAAATTTAACAGAAATTAAAACATAACGAACTGGTATTTGGTTTGGAATTTATTTGATTCGAAAACTAAAATGTGTTAAAAATATTTTTAACAGAAATTCAGCGTTTTCAGCTGGACTTTACTATTTTGCATAATGTATGTTAACAATGAGAAAACAACGTAAATAATACACCTGAAAATTTGCGACATGATTCATTTTTAATAACAGTATTCTGAATTTGTAAAGAAGACAATTGTTTCGAAGTCAAAAAATCCCCATGTCGATGATATGTGTCAGAATACCCACCTGGAAAAAGCCGATTGGATTTCTATTCGAATTTCAAATGGAAAAATTGTAAGTACAACCGATGTTAGGTACGGGTGATTTGGATTTCCAACAAAAAATCCAATGGATTCATAAATAAAAATGATATTGGCTTGCATCATTCGAAATTCAACCATTTTTCCAGTTTAATACACAACTGGCTTTGTAGCTGGAAAATTTGAATAGAATTTAATTATAAAATATAGTTGGAATACCAACTAGATATGTTGCTAGAAAATTTTTATGCAATTTCATTAGAATTTCCAAACATATTTCCGATTGAAAACCCAACTGGATTTCTTATTGGAAAATGCCAATAGAACTTTTCTTGAAAACCCAAACGTTTTTCTAGTTTAAAGTCCGACAATACTTCTAGTCGGTAAATTAAACTAGATGTAGAGTTGAAAACTCAATTGGTTTTGTACTTGGAAAATTTCAGTGGGATGTAACTTTAAAAATCTGAATGAATATATAGTCAAATGTCTAACTGGATTTGTACTTAAAATCCAGACTAGATGCCCGGTTGGCAGTCCAATTAGAGTTCAAGCTGTAACATTATAAACTAAAACTGAAATAAAAAGGAGCTTGGTATTTTTCGTTGACTTAACTCGATACCGAAACTCAAATTCAAATTTTTCGAATTGGAAAAATGTTTGGAAATCAATAGAAATCAATGACTCTAGACATAAACTGCACACATACGAGCATAACAGCCTTCAAGAGTTGTACATCATTATTGAAGATAGCTAGAATATTTTTTACAGAAATTGAATCAGTCGAATTAGAGAAATTTTTGATAATCAATAGCAACCATCTATTCCAGACAACAACTGAACGGTTACGTCTTCCGGGACTTCTAAAAATATTATTCTTATAAGTTCATAATTGATTAAGGAAGCTACCCTAGTAGAAATTTTTACGTAGAGTTTACATTTCAGTGTGTCCACACATGTTTACGTAAATTTGTATGTAAACATCATGTAAGCAGTTTGCGTAAAACAGTTTGGATAAAGTCTACACGATATTTACATGATGTTTACATATAATTTACTTAAACATACGCGGACGCACTGGGATGTAAACACTTTCTACTAGGGTAGGGTTTTTTGTCATGAGAATAACGTTTGTCGAATTAGAACATTTTTTGAAAATCAGTCACAAACGATGAATCCAGACAACTATTGCACAGATATTGACTGTAGAGCTTTTAAGAAATATTTTACAATGGATTCATAATTAATTGAGCAAGCAAGAATTTTTTTCATAAGAGTCCAATTTGTCGATTTGGAAAAATTTTTGAAAATCAATTGAAATTAACTATTCTAGCCAACTACTACACAGATAAGAACATGGTAGCCTTTACGAATGATATTTTCATGAATTCATAAATAATCAAGGAACCGTGAATAATGTACATGAAAGTCAAATTTGCTGATTCAGAAAAATTTTTGCAAATCAATAAAAACCAATTATGGTAGACAACTTCTACACAGATGTTAACATAAGAGCCTTTTAGAATGCTATTTCCATCAGTTAATAAATAGTTAAGTAAGCTTGAAAAATTAAGATGAAAGGCAAATTTGTCAGATTATAAGAAATTTTGAAATTCATTAACAATCAATGGTTTAAGACAACTACTACATAGGAATAAATGTGAGAGCCATTTAAGATTATGTTTTTATTAGTTCATAGCTATGTACGAAGGCTGAAATGATGTAGATTAAAGTCGAATTTGTCTAATAGGAAAAATTTTTTTAAATCAATGAAAATGAATTATTATGGACAACTTTTTCACATATAAAAACAAGTCTTTGAGGATGATGTGTGTATTAATTATTATTTATTTACATTTATTTATATTTATTTATATTTAAGAAAGCTGGAATATTTTTCAACGATAATCGATGTAGAATCAGAAAAATTTTTAATAATCAATGATAATCTTTAATTCTGGAAAACTAAACAGATGGTATCTCCTGAACCCTAAAAAATAAAATCTTTATGAACTTGTAATTGATTCAGGAAGCTAAGAGTTTTTCGATAAAAACTGAGTGACTTGAATGGAAGACATTTTTGAAATTCAATAACAATAAATTAGTTTATACAACTACTGCATGGGTATTAACTCAATTACCTTCAAAAAATATTTTCATATGGATTTGTGATTACTTGAGAAAGTCAGAAGAAGTTTTTCTGATGATAGTCAATTTCAAATAACTTTTGAAAATCAATGAAAATCGACTTTCAAAGTCAAATACTGCGCCAATTAAACATTGTTAATATAATGTCTTAATTTATTTAAAATGATTTAAGAAAAGTATAATTTTCATGACAGCCGAATTCGTCTAATTCGTATAATTTTTATAAATCAATAAAATGAATTTGTGTAGACAATTAGTGCAAAGATACATCACAGCCCTTAAAAATTATGTTTTGAATATTTCATTATCATTTAAAAAAAAGCTTCCCTCCGGAGAATGAAACTTTGAAAAAAAGAAACATTTATAAAAAAGCTAGAATAATTTAGATAAAAGTCAAATTTGTGAACATCAAATGTAAAATATTAGCAACTGCTAAAATCTAAGCCGTTTAAATCCAGGTCGTTGACTTGTCCTCGACGGCAATATTTCACTTTTCCCTGTTTTTTTTTTTTTTCAGGCGTTGCGCGAGCACTTTTTATTATTTTTTACAGAGCATTTGTTATTGTCAGTTATTGTTTTGACAACGCGACGACAATTCCGGTTGATTGTGACGTTGTGATATGCTCAGTAACCCGCGGCCGCGGGGTGGCGCACTGTACCGGGCGCCCAGGAGTTTCTACTGCACCGACATTTAATCCGAAATGTCAAAATAGTATATTTCGTAAATTTTATATTTTGTGCATTGGAAAGTATTTTTTCTGCTGCAAATGCTGAACAACAAACATAATAAGGCCGCGTAATAATTCACTTCCGACAAAAAAACTGTTTTTACTACTAAATCTCGATTTGAGAGAGTTCGGATAGAACTTTGATAGAAAATGGAGAGAAAGCTCTCAAATTTCTATCAACCGGCCTTTGCTAGGGTGCGACGCACACAAGGCGCACGACGTGCGGACTCACGCGTGCGCGCTATTACGAATGCAATGTGAAATCACGCAAGATGTAAAGGCGCACGCGATGAGACCTACGTGCGTTTTCAGTGCATTTTTGCAACTCGCACGCGTGCGTGCAAGTACGTATTCACTGTGCCGTCATGCATGGGACTCCCTCATGTGCACGGGAGTGTATGCGCATACGGTTCGAAAAAAACAAGTGACTGCAGTTTCTACCAGGTGTACTCCTAAATAATTTCCGGTTTTTTCAATGGATGGCGTTCTGTTTTGTACCGCTGTTGGTAACACATACCATATGTCATTTTGTTCAGTCATATCAAGTGCTTGAACTGCGTTGACATTTTCTCGAAAAAATCTTCCAGTCAGTGTTTATTGCGCTTCAAAAATGTCGAATTTTGTACCGAATTTTCAGCATATGCGCCATGCATTGCTTTTCATGTTCAATCAGGGGAAAAAAGTGTCCGAGAGCCACTGTGCGCTTGTGGAAGTTTATGGTGATCGTGCATTAACACTTCGAACATGTGAAACGTGGTTTCGACAGTTCAAGAATGGAGATTTCGACCTGAATGACGCCGCACGCTCCGGCAAGCGAAAATCGTTCGATGACGCCGAATTGCAAGCATTATTAGATGAAGACAACACGCAAACGCAACGACAGCTTGCAGATGCGTTGGGAGTTCAACAGCAAGCAATTTCCAAACGTCTGCGAGCCATGGGAAAAATTCAAAAGTGTGGAAAGTGGGTGCCCCATGAACTGACCGAGAGACAAATGGAGAATCGAAAAGTGACCTGTGAAATGCTGCTTCAACGATACAAAAGAAAGTCTTTCCTGCATCGTATTGTTACTGGTGATGAAAAGTGGATTTTCCTGGAGAACCCTGAGCGCAACAAATCGTGGGTGAGTCCAGGTGAAGCATCGACATCGACGGCACGGCCAAATCGTTACGGTCGGAAGGTCATGCTGTGTGTGTTGTGGGACCAGTCCGGTGTTATATACTTTGAACTGCTGAAACCTGGTGAAACTGTGGATGCCGTTCGCTACAAACAGCAAATGAAAGATTTGAGCCGAGCCATTGTGGAAAACCGACCAGAATATCAACAACGACAGAAGAAGGTGATTTTGCTCCACGACAATGCGCCGTCGCATAAGTCGAAAGTCGTTCGTGACACGCTGGAAAGGCTCAAGTGGGAAGTGCTTGATCGTGCGGCTTACTCACCAGACCTGGCGCCATCCGACTACCACCTCTTTGCCTCGTTGGGCCATGCCCTTTCTGAGCAGCGCTTCGACTCGTACGAAAATGTACGAAAATGGCTCACCGAGTGGTTCACTTCCAAAGGCAATGATTTTTACTGGCGTGGTATCCACAATTTACCAGAAAGGTGGGAAAAATGTGTAGAAAGCGATGGAAAATACTTTGAATAAAATAAAGGTTACGGTTTTTTTGGAATTATGTGTTTTATTTGCAAAAAAACCGGAAATTAATTAAGAGTACAACTGGTATATTGACGATTCATTAATTTTTTCTCGCCCATGTGCTTTTTACATTGCTGCCGGTAAATAAGTTGAATAAATATCGTTTTTAGTGCAAGTTTCCGTGATTTTTACATCGTCAAAAAAAGGTGAGTAACAAGTTTCAATTAACATCAGTAATTAAATGTAATACATTTTCTGCAATAATCTTTCACGAATATATAATTCTGGTAAAGACCATGATTATATATTCTAACCTGAAAGTTAAACTATTTAGTATAATTATGAAGTTAAATAATATGAAATGTACCCTAATTTGAAAAACAAAAATACATTTTTAACTATTAGGATGAATTTTAATTTTTTCGGACTTAACAAAAACGACGAAAAATGTCAAAAGTCATTACGAATGGATTCAAAGCTATGAAAGAATTTTTCGAAATTTTTTACAATGTTGGTATGAATTTCTTCTTGCAACTGAATGACATCACGTATTTTTTTAATCTTTTCATATTTTTCGTACTAATTTTTTTGGAACGTATTTTGAGTTAACAAACTTCAAAGTCAGATTTTTGAAAAGTGTTAATTTTTGATTAAATTTAGGATTTTTTTATTCAAATGTAATGTGCCTAAATATTATAAATTAAGATTTCCGAGAAAATTTCTTGACCACTGCATAATTTTTTGTGAATCGAAAAATGTTTTATAATAAGGAATGACGAACAATATTTCAGCGAAAATAATTTTTTCACTAATCGATTTTGATTACTTTTTAACATTGGTTAATTTTTTTTTGGTAATTCCTGCATGAATGTTTTTTGGATAATTATTTTGATGCTATCGATTTTCGACAAAAGTTTCATATAATTACAATATGAGATCGACGAATTTTTTGAAAAGATTGACAGCAAATGTATTCTAAAAAAACTAAAATGTAATTTTCACCTGAAATTTTTTCTTTTATATACATGTAACGTCATAATTATGTTATCTTTGCAAAAATTTGATATGCGTATAATTTTTTATATTTGTCGTAAAATTATTATTCTATTTTTTAACATTGTCTGGAATTTTTCAATTTTTTTTCATGTCGAAATAAATGTTGTGTTATTCTTTGTATTCATGAAACGAAATTCTAACGACATTTTATCTTAAGATTTTTTTGAGTATTAGTCTAATTTTTTATTGTAAAAAAGTTTTCTTTAAAACTTCTTTTCGAAAATAAATTTTCTCAAATCAAAAAATGGATAATTTCATAAATATAAATATAATAAAATAAAAAAAAAAAAAATATAATAAAAATATTGATAATTTTGAAGATTGTTAACATTCCTACGGAATGCGATGAATTTCGTAGAATCTCAGTACATGTATGTTCATGCATATTGTCATTTGTGTTCAGTATTCTATTCCTTCGAAATCTGCTTGATAAATTTGTTTCGTTTTTAATATATTTTATTTTAAAAAATTGAAAAATTTTAAAAAATTTTCAAATATCTTTATAATTCTAGCAAATTTCTACAAAATTTTCAAACTTTCGGATAGTTTATATTATGTTCGTGTTTTAAAACATTCTAACTTTGTGAAATTAAAAAATTTTATACATTAAATCAATTACCTCAAACTTTCCAAATTTCATGAAAATTTGTCCAACTAATGGTAGTTTCTGTCGTAATTCATGAATACCTTTCAAGGTATTCGGATTTTCAATAAAAAACAACAAAACATCATCATGCATATTTTGAAAAACATAGAAAAAAACGCAATTCTAATAATTACTAACATTTTCTTGAATTCTATACATTTCACGAAATTTTCATAATTTCGTACATATACCTAAATAGACATTTTGCGCAATGTTTGTAAAATGTTTACGCAACGTTAGTCCATGACATGAAGCAAAGATATTAGCGATAAGGTGCGTCCTCATTCGTCAATACTTTTGTCGGCAACAGTGTCACCAACGCAATATCGCAAACCTTTCAGCAATATCGCTCAAACGAGTGGCTCTCAGTCGTAGCAGCGTGTGTGCATCGACTGTCCCCAAAATAACAGCAACATATCGCAAACTGTTTGTGAAATACAGTTTCTTCATTTCTTAGTTATTTTTGTTCTATCTTTTTGTCTATTGAAAAAATGAATAAATTGAAATGGAAGAGAGGAAAATTGGTAGGAATGTAAATGTTCAAAATAAAAAAAATACAGTAGGTATGACGCTTGTCATACCTACTGTACTGTTTTTATACTACAAATGCTTGTAGTATAAAAAAAAATCTTA
The DNA here is from genome assembly GCA_028476575.1 of Platygaster robiniae. Taxonomy (NCBI): domain Eukaryota; kingdom Metazoa; phylum Arthropoda; class Insecta; order Hymenoptera; family Platygastridae; genus Platygaster; species Platygaster robiniae. Next base: position 32,425,444 of record CM052019.1, read on the forward strand.
CAGCAATTCACAAATTTCGTAAGCAAAACATTACTTTTCAAATGAGATGAATTTTGTACAATCGAAGTGTTTTATTGCTTTTTTCACGAAAAAGTGGTTTTAAACGCATTTTACTTCTACCAGTAAAAGAATTAAACTATGTATTTTCGACTTCAAGTTTTCGAGCACTTTAAAAATGTGACGATTACAAAAAAGACATTGCTTATAACTAATTGTTAGAATTACTGAGATTTCTTCTTCTTACATTTACACTGATAAGGTCGAATTTTCATATTGAAGTTAGAAAGTAGAAGGCTTCATGAAACTTAAAATAACATATCTTCATTGTGAAATACATATACAGATGTATACATCTACACACACACACACACACGCACAGAATAATACATATAAAATATGCATTTCCGACTTCTTCAATTTTTTGAACACCTTTCAAAATGCGATGATCACGAAAAAGACATTACTTATAACTAAATGTTTGAATTTCTGAGATTACTTTTTTCTAAATTCAAACAGAACGATCGAAGTTGCATATTTAAGTTGGAAAGTAGAGGGTTTAATGAAACTTAAAATAACATATCGTCATTATGGATTGCATACATACATACATACATACATACATACATACATACATACATACATACATACATACATGCATACATACATACATACATACATACATACATACATACATACATGCATACATACATACACACACAATGCATTAGAATATTAAAAGATTTGATTAGTTTTTTCAAAGATTATATTAAGACTCGAGGAATCGCTGCAGCTGTTCGTTGGTCATGGAACGATCTGAGTTCTCCTCGGTGTTGTCCGTGTTGACTCGCTTTGTTATAAAATTTCGAAAACGTTGTTTAGCGTTCCTCAATGCCTCCGACACACCAAGCTTAAAGATGGGTGCTGTGGGTCGCTCGAATTTTTGGTTGTTAGTGAGCCCTCCTGAAATTCACGACATTGTATACAAAAAGTGTTATGTGCATAGAATATAAATCAATTGTCGTACCATAAAAAGCTTTGATGATGTTTCGATTTTCTAGTTTTAGGCTTTCATTTTTTCCGGACCAGGTGACCGAGTATGCAAATTCATCGGTGAAGGCTTCCTTGACCATGTTGTTGATTGCATCGGAAATGTTTTCCCCGCCCAAAAATCGAAAGTAAGCCACCTGAAATGCAAAATATTGCATATCTTCATTTTATCAAAAAAAACGTTATCAGGGTACCATGTAAGTTCTAAAATATCATATTCTCATACAGAAAATAGAGAGAAACCGAATGAATAATAAGTGTAATTTGTACTGTAACATGCTGGCAGGTCCCGCATGTTTTTTTTTCCTTTTCTTCCCTATGAAAATATATTTTCATCTTATATTTTTTTTTCTCCTTCATAGAATTTTTCTTGCTTCTAAAAAAGTGCTAAAATGAACAATTAATGTACGACAAGAAGGAATTAAGATTAACTACATCCGTTTCCAAATGCGAATTGATTACAATGTTATTACTCCTAGAATAGAAATGCGATTTGTTTTCTAATCGAACAAGTATTGTGAAATTTTATTATTCTCTAAAGGAATGGGTTGAGAGGGGTTCTGATGCTCCAATGAATAGTCAAGTTGGAAACATCCGATCGTCTCCCACCCCCAGGGGTGGGAAAATAGCAATGTTATAAAAGACCCGCGCTAAGGAAAAATCTTGCTTTTTCCGGCGAACTTTCGACGTAAGTGTACATTGTTAATAGATTTTGTGAATTCCGTTTCCACATGTTGCGAAGTATTAAATTTCGATATATTTTTCCTTGATTGAATTTACATCTCCATATGTTACGATTATTTACTTTGATACTTTTTACTAATTCCATTTGTTTCCATATGGTACAGTTTGTTTAGTTCTGATTTATTTTTCCTGACTGAATTGTTCCCATATGCTACAAGTTATCAAGTTGATACATTTTACTAATTCCATTTGTTTCCATATGGTACAGTTTGTTTAGTTCTGATTTATTTTTCCTGTTTTTTATAATTCAACTATTCTTCTACAAGTTGCGATTTATCCAATTTTGATGTATTCTTTTTCTTTCGTGATTTAATTACTCTTTCGTATATTGTAGTTGATCGAATTCTGTTCGTTTCTTGTTACCATATACTATTTTCACTACGTTAATACTTGTTGCGATTGCTGGATTCGAATAATTCTGTTAATTGTAACAACATATGTTGAAAATATAAAAATTGTTCATGGCATTCTTTTGTTGGTTTCTTTCACTGTCCTGATATTCACCAGCGATTACGTCCGGTTCCTTGCCCTACGAGGGCTAAAACCGGAAATCAAACAAGGGTGATCCGAAGGAACAATCCTTTTGGTCGTCCTTTGCCACGCCCACCTAGGACGTGACATAAAAAATGGCGCAGTCGGCAGGACTAGCGTAATCTGTGGTGAATGTATTGGGCCTTGAGAGAGTATGGTAGGTGTTAAGGTTGAGAGAAGATTGCAAGGTTTGAAAAAAGAAAAGAAATTTTTTTTTATTTATTTAAGATTATTATCAAGTAAAAGCCTAAAAACTTGGATTTTTATTCTTGGCCTATTTCTTATAAAGACGGTGTTCTACAATTTTATAATTTTTTTTTTTTTTGAAATATTTCTAATATTGAAGGAAGTGAACACGATGTAACGTAGAGGAACGATTAAATGCAATTTCCGTTATCATTTCATTGAAATCGTGGCTCAGGTCTCTATGACTAATGTCGCTATTGAAGAAATGAGTTTTGAGTGATGTGATAAGCTAAATGAATGCGAACGTGGATGTAATTTCAGTTACATGCTACTTCTCACCAGTTTTAGAAGTTGAATGATTCTTTTTTTTTATCGCCAATGGTTAAATCAAGCGTTTCGAGAAAAATATTTTTTTTTTTTTTTTTTTTTTTTGAAGGTTTCATGTTCTAACGTTGTTGTTATGTGCGAGCAGACGGTAATTTTATTCTTTTTTGAGGCTTTTTCGATCGAAACTTTATGGAATTTGAGTCCTTGATAATTAAGTAAGGCAGGGAAAGGAATAAGATAGGTGTGGAAATCGAAAAGGGTCAAAGGGGTGGAACGAAGGTAGAAAAGGAAAGGAAAATTCTTTTCTCTTCTCTTTCCTCTTTTTATTGGAAATCATCAATTGGATATTCAAGAAATCATATAATTTTTTTTTGTTTTTTTGGCATATTATTACATTAATTCTGTATTTTACAATTTTCTGAAATTTTGCTTCGACGCATTTTTTTTTTCTCTTCCTCCTCGGTTATCAAGGAAATGAACAATAGATAATGTAAAAGAACGATCATGTACAATTTATGATATCGTGACTTGAAAATTTCGTTCAGGTCTCTACATGTAATGTGACTTTTGGAGTAATGACTATTCTAGTGATAAGATGAGTTCAATTCAATGAAAATGTGGATATAATTTCAAGCAAATGCTGTTTTTTTTTTTCTTCGAGTTTTAGAAATTCTTGTATGATTTTTTTTTTCTCGTCATCAAATTGTACTCCAATGATTTTCAAAAAGGCTTTTGAAATTGCAACTGACTAATCATTGTGATTCTTTTAGGGAGATTTATTGTGACATGTGAATACTTCATTACAATAGATTGTTGGGAGCATTCGAGATATTATTGAATGATGGAATTTATTTATCTTGGTTGAGATAACAGTGACCAGTCTGAGGCACGGATTTTCGCATTTTTTTCTCCCAGGTGTAATACCGTACTAATATTTTCGGTTGATGAAAAGGGAAGAATCAATAATTACAAGGTATCCGAATTTATCTTTCTATACATTATGGTGAATGATTTTTCTTGGTGGACACAAATCCGCCGTTGCGACTGATGGAGTAAATTTTCTTTTCTCCTCCAGAACGGTGAATTTTCCGATTCTTCTTAATTTAAGAAATATGACGGACATATCGAGTTATCGCGAAACATAGTACACTAAGAAGAAATAGCGAACTCAAGCGATATTGCTGTTGCCCACAGATTAATAATGTTTTTCCTTGAGTTAAGCTTTCGTTCCTAGTGATAAAACACGAATTTACGATCATCATAATCACGACATTTCAATTGACACGCAAATAGAATCGATTTCTATTCAAGAATCTAGCTCTTAATTTTATTAAATTAAACAGGGAAGAGTTAACCAGGCTATTGTAGAATTACTTCTCCAAATTCCTTCACTGTGATTAGTTACTTCTGCTTACAGTAAAAGTAATGTTTTGAAGACAGTTCTTTCTTGAAAATTTGCTCATTACTGCATTGTGTTTTTGTTATCGCTTGATATTTAATATATCTCTCAATCTACGAAATATTCAGTGTACTATATGAATACGAATTCTAAATTGTAGTTACATCCACAATTTATTAATTTTTTTTTCTCTTTTCACTAATAAATAAATACGTAGCTGCAGGTTACCGCAATTATGATTAAAGTTCCGTCAAAGATATGTAAGATAACAGGTGTAATAGCTCAAGCCGTGTCGATAAATTGAAGTTAGCGCCATAGTGCGAATCCATACGACGTTTGATTTCAATTACATCACAAATGGTTCTTGAGCGAGAGAGCGGGGAAAATAGTAACATAACGCGAAGTCAGACGAGCCATCTGTCTGAAGAGGAAAAGAGGAGATTGTTAGGTTCGGGACTTTCGTATAATAAACAGATACCTCACGACGAGCAACCTGTCGGTCCCGCTTTTAAGAACCAAGATTCGGAAATTCATCACAAAACAGAGGATTTTTCAAAGAAAACTATCGAACCACGAGAAAACGAAACTAAAAACATTTTTGAGAACCTCCACATTCTAATAGTAGCGATTACAGAAGGAAAAACCATGGCAGACACATCTATCAGGCTGCGAGACGCGCTGGAGGTGGTACCTGTTTTTTCTGGTAATAAAGATGGGACATCCTTTCGTGAATTTGCGGCTGGTTGTTATGACGCTAAGGCTATGCTACAGGAAAACGCTGAAGGACCATTAGTAAAAGTGCTTATTTCAAAACTCCAAGACGGGGCTCGCAGGATAGTAAGAGGACAAAACCCAAGAACTCTTGACGAATTTTTATCACTCTTGAAGGGAATATATGCGCCAAGGACACCTACCCTCAGTCTGCTTGGAGAACTGTCCAGGACTTATCAGAAAACGAACGAAGACGTCGCCGGATATTTTGGGAGAATCCGTACCTTGGGCAGCCAGATAATAGAGTCCCACAAAACCGAAAATAATGGAAATATTGATGAAGCCGCGAAAAACAACATAGAAGCTGCATGTGGACGTGCATTTGTGATGGGACTGAAACCAGAAATTTCAGATAAGATGAAAGAGAGAGAAGATTTGAGCAAGGCCGGAACCGAAGCAATCGACATCGAGAATCGCTTGTTGTCACAGAGTCTGTTGAGATCGTCATCTTTTGAGTTTACCCAAGCAAGATGTCTTGTATGTAAGGGGACAAATCACGACACTGGAGATTGCCCTCAATTCAAAGAATCAGCTACAACCAAACGATGCCAGTTGTGTCAAAGGAACGGCCACATTGCAAAAAATTGCCCAAGTAATCTATCCAACGAGGCATGCCAATTGTGCGACAAACAAGGACATGATGCCCAAACTTGCTATAAAAACAAGCAGAATCAACGCCGTAACGACAAAAGATGTAGGATTTGCAATTACAGTGGACATGATGAGAATAATTGCAGACGTGACTTTGTGTTTATTGCGAAATATGTAAACGAAACGGGCACACAACTGCAAATTGTAGATATTCTGCCGCAGTACATTTTGCTCAACCATCAAGAAGCTGTGAAACTTGTGGAAATGATGGACATACTAGTGTCACATGCAAATTGATCGTCTGCCAATTTTGCAAAATACCAGGACATGAAGCGTCAAATTGCCCAAAATTACAAGGACGCCCCCCTTCAGCATTGCCGTTGAGATGCGATCATTGCGGAAAGCCAGGCCACTCAAGAGATCGCTGTTATCAGTTGTCCTCGAGAACAGAAAATCGAACCCGTTGCACTTATTGTCAAAAGCTGGGTCACACCATCGATACTTGTTTTGCTCGGAATAAGGGACAGGGCCAATCCCCAGCATCCGCGCCGGAAAACTGGCGAGGCCCTCCAGCCTCGGAGGGCCGAATTACGAACCCCGCAAGGACTTTTGGAGTGGGAGAGATGACCGAGTAATTTCGCAGTCAGTCAAGGTCACCTTAGACCTTGATTCACCCACTATCGAGATTCTCCTTGACAGACTCTTTTTCTTTTTACTCGATTCGGGAGCAGGGCCGTGCCTTATCAAATCCAGGGCTGTCAATGAGAGTTTAGTGGTGGATACCTCGAAGAAAATTCAGTTGCTAGGAATTTCACCACATTTGGTTCCCACGTTAGGAAAGGTAACTATGAAATTTTTGGATTGCGAGACTGATTTTCACGTCGTTCCTGATGATTTCCCTATAAGTCAAGATGGAATTGTGGGGACAGATTTCTTCGCAAGGGACCGCGCTGCCATCGATTGGAATAGGGCCTGTTTACGAGTAAATGGCCTCGAATTCCCATTTGTGCGAGCACCACTGAAGAATTCGATCCCTCCTAGGACTCGAAAAATCATACGCGTTAATCTAAAGGAGACAGATTTAAAGATTGGATATTTACCACGCTATGAGGTAACAAAAGGAGTGTTCATGGGAAATGCGGTTGTAAATAATTATGGCGGGAAGACCTACTTGCCAGTAATTAACACACTTAATGAAGAAATCGGTATCGACGTCCCGGAGGTGGAATTGAAGGAAATCGACGCGATGAAACAAACTGACATATCAAAAAAACGTGGATATTATAAATCGGCTGAGAAACGAAAGGTTCGAAAATTTTTAAGAAATTCAGGGCGGCAAGTGCTTAGACTTACGGAGGAAACACGTAGCGAGCAAATAATAGAACTTCTTCGTCTAGAACATCTCGATGAACGAGAGCTCGATGAGGTGAGATATTTGATTAAGGCTAGTGCAGACTGTTATCATCTTCCTGGGGAACCTCTGAGCGCAACTACGGTGGTGGAACACGAAATCAAAACTGTCGATGACACACCGATTCACCAACGCCAATATCGTTTTCCTCACGTGCTGAAGGATGAAGTTACCAGGCAAGTGGACGAATTACTAAAGAATAACATTATACAGCCCTCTCAGTCTCCCTACAACACCCCTATTTGGATAGTGCCAAAGAAAACTGACAGTCAGGGCAATAAAAAATGGCGCCTTGTCCTAGATTTTCGAGCCCTTAACGAAAAAACCGTCAGTAACGCGTATCCTTTACCTAACATAACCGAAATATTAGATCAATTGGGGGGTGCAAACTATTTTTCGGTTTTTGATTTGGCATCTGGTTTCCACCAGATCCAAATGAGCGAGAAGGATCGACATAAAACTGCGTTTTCAACTCCTGCGGGTCATTGGGAATTCTTGCGAATGCCCTTTGGGCTGAAAAACGCCCCAGCTACTTTTATGAACTTGATGGATGTCGTTCTTACCGGTTTGCAAGGTGTGGAGTTGTTTGTCTATTTAGACGATATCGTTATTTACTCTAAAACTCTGTTGGAACATGGTAGAAAATATTTACAGTTGATTTCTAGGCTCAGAGAAGCCAATCTCAAATTGCAACCGGATAAGTGCGAGTTCCTTAAACGAGAAGTAAATTATTTGGGACATACGATTACGCAAGAAGGTTTGAAGCCTGACCCCAAAAAGTTACAAGCTGTAAAAGACTTTCCTCGTCCTAAGAACATGAAGAACGTACGAGAGTTCCTAGGATTAGCAGGTTACTATCGCCGATTCATCGACCAATTCTCTAAGATTTCGAAACCGCTCACCCTTCTTTTGCAAAAGGATCAAGATTTCGGGTGGCGCTCAGAACAGCAAGAAGCATTCGAGGCTCTTAAACAGAAACTTTGCGAGGAGCCTGTTTTGAAATATCCAGACTTTTCTCAACCCTTTGTACTCACTACGGATGCGAGTGGCTACGCATTAGGAGGCATACTCAGCCAAGGGCCAGTGGGCAAAGATCAACCCTGCGCGTACGTTTCGCGGCTTTTAAATAAAGCGGAGCGTAATTATAGCACGTACGAGAAAGAAGCGTTAGCGATTATGTTTTGCGTTTCGCATTTTCGGCCCTATCTCTGGGGGCGTAAGTTCACAATTGTAACAGATCATCGCCCTCTGGTCTGGATGCGTACAGCCAAGGACCCTACCTCGCGTTTAGCCCGGTGGAGACTCAAACTGGAGGAATATGAGTACGAGATTGTTTATAAAGCAGGAAAAACAAACGTGAACGCTGATGCGTTGTCTAGAAATCCGATCGAAGAAGAATCTGCAGAGTACGGAAAACCTGAGACTATGGAAAGCATGATAGTTGATGTGAAGACCCTTTTTACAGAAAATTCTGAGAAACGACGCTCTTCTAGGGTTAAGAAACCTACCGAGGCTGGAATGCAGTACAAACTCAGTCTTGAAAACAAGAAACAAAAGGAATCCACTACGAAATCGAGGCCAAAGCACCCATCAGCAATTCAAGAAAATATAGAGATTCCTTCAGATTTCTCGACTACTCCGAATCAACCGGATGAGATCATAAATTACGATTTTCGACCAAGGAAACGAGGCAAATTTAATAATGTCCCTAAGCTTTGTTCAGACGAAAACCATTCGGTCACTGATCAGGTAAGAGAAGAATCAGATACCGACTATGATTCTGAATTCAGCGAGATTGAACAAGAGGAAATCGACGACACCGACTCAGAACCAATCCCGATTCCGAGGAATGACCCTCCGGATAAAATTGATACTCTCAATTCAGATAATGATACTGAAACAGACTCTGAAAACGAAATTTCTCCCGACAATTTGGAAAAATTGATACGAGGACGAAATATTATCGAGACTAGAGACCCCTTGCAGTTGCGCCATGATAATCTTGCTTTCTTTTTGGACGCCCTTGGGAAACCCTTCGGAGAGATAGCGAATTCCTATTCTTCTGTGAAAGAAATTGGTAATTTCCAACCAGGTCCCCTAGGTACGGTCTCGATCATCAAGTTAAAATCTCGTTTTCACATAGGGTTATATACGTTGCCACTGGGCACTCAGCCTGATTCGAAGAAGTTTGTGCATTATGCAATTCGTGCTTTTGCAGAATTACAACATATCATTTGTTCGCGAGAAATACAACATTTTTGGATGCCAAAAATTCATGAGTTTGGTTCAGCAACTTGGGAAACTGTGTTAGACGAATTAAATTCGAAGTTCAGGGATACTCCTGTTAAAATTTGTATTTGCACTGAGCTGGTGAAAACTCCCAGCGTGTCAGAACGCTATTCACTCATCAAAGAAGCTCATGGATCCGTGATTGGAGGTCACAAGGGTGTGACTAAAACTTATGGTCGATTGAGAGCTAACTATTCTTGGGAGAACATGAAAGAGGAAATTGGGACTTTCATTCAAAACTGTCTGCAATGTAAACTGAAAAAGTTGACTCGGGTTAAGGTACGACAGCCTATGGCTATAACGGATACTCCAGGGTCAGCTTTCGAAAAGGTGGCTCTTGATTTAGTAGGACCTTTCCCAACCACAGCCGATGGAAATAAATGGATTCTTACAATGCAGTGCTTGCTGACGAAGTATTGCGTAGGAGTGCCTCTACCTAATGCCGTGGCTGCGACAGTTGCTGATGCGTTCTTAAAAAGGCTGGTTTGCGTCTTTGGAGCTCCAAAGGTGGTACTGACTGACCAGGGTACCAATTTCCTCTCAGACCTCATGAAGACACTCACTAAAAGACTTCGAATTCAGAAACTCCAAACGACAGCGTTTCACCCACAGTCGAATGGGTCGCTCGAAAGATCTCATATCGTTTTGGTTGAATATTTACGACAATTTGTCGAACAGGACCGCGAGTGGGACCAATGGATTGAGCTATCAATGTTTTCTTATAATTCTAGCATCCATGAGAGTACTAGGCGAACGCCCTATGAGTTAGTATATGGTAAGCCACCGTTGTTGCCTTCCAGTCGACCTCTCCCTCGCTATGAAAGGCTCCAGACTTATGACGAATACCTCACTCGACTTATGTCGCGTTTAGATTCTTTACACGAAGATACGAGAGAACATTTGAATAACGCGAAACAAAGGGCAAAACAATATTATGACCGAAAAAGGAACCCACAGAAATTTTTGGCCGGCGAATATGTTTTCCTTAGAAAGGGGATGAAGGTAGGAAAATTGGGGGACATCAATGAGGGTCCTTATAAAATCATCGAGATTATTGGCGATAAAAATGCGAAAATTCGTGTCCAAAAGGGAAAAGAAAAGGTTGTTGCTACAGATCGGCTAATACCGTCACACATTCGAAATTGCTCTGTTGAATAAGTTGTAATTGAGTTCGTCTATAATACATACAATGATTAAGGGAACTGGAAAATCATTGGAGTAAATTGACCCTTAATTCCATATATATATATTAAAAAGAAAAGAGAAAGGAAAAAAAAAAAATATATATATATATATATATATAAAAAAATAAATTTTTTTTTGAACGAAGATATAAATGGAAATAATAAATTAATAAATAAATGAAATTAGTTACATGAACAAGGAAATAAGAAATAACATAACTAAAAGAACGAATATTAATGATAATGATAATGTTTCGGAAAGATGCACATAGATTAAAATGATAACATATTGATAAGTCTTGAAATTAGGCAAACGTGTTTAAATTGTTCTTGTCTAGGTAAGAGAAAAAATTATGTCGTGAATTTATGAGTAGCGATGAGAATAAAGTATCTTTTACCTGTTTTCTTTTGTTTTTTTTTGTTGGCTATTGTTTTTGAGATCATTTTTTTTTGTTTGATCTTTTCTTTTGAATAAAGTAAAAGAAAAATTATGTCGCGAATTTATGAGTAACGATGAAAATAAAGTATCCTTACCCATTTTTTTTTTTTTTTTTTTTGCTCATAGCATTTTATCTACATATTCTCTAATGTATTTTTGCTTGTAAGCGTATTTTATACACATATTAATTGTTGTTATTCAACCGTAGGTAAAATTAGAAATGGCAAGGATGTTATGTACGGCTCTGATTCTCTGGCTCTGGGTCTCATTATCACATGGACTCATCGGATTTGACTGCACCGCTCCAAACACGAACATCACTCAAATATCCCTGCGAGAAGTCGGCAATTGTGAATTACCCCAAGCAAGAGTCAAAAATGAAACTGTTTACGTGCAACTGCTGCAGATTTTATCAACCCAGTCCACCCACGTTTTTGGCTGTAAGATCGAAATACACAGACAAGTTTTTCATTGCGGCATGTTTTCTCATGTTGGAATCGTCACCGGAGGTTTGGCCACGTACTTAGCCGATTTAGGCGAGGACCAATGCGAGTCGTTGCACGCCACAGGAAGATATGTCATTGGAGCCGCAATCCTCGACGGTGCCAAGCCAAACGGAACAATCACCCATAGCGTTACACTTGCAGGAAAAACCTCATCAGACTCATCTTGTGAAGGAACCTTCTACAGTGACTTCTATGGTAGCTGGGAAGAAGTGGCGGTACAAGCAACCATAAAAATCACACTTGTCGATTATGAAGCCACCGTGACAACTGAAGGCGGAGAAGTGATAATGAAATCTGGGACTAGGTGTAATGAGGACCATGAACAATGCACTGATTTCGAAGGAATACATTATTTTTGGGATGCCACTCATAAAGACACCTGCCAATTTTCCCATTACGGAGTTCTTTACGCAGGAAACGCCCAAAAATTGAGCAGCATCAACAACAATTTCCGCGAAACGATATACACCGTTGTCTCCAAGGACGTAACTTTCGGGTTTACCACCGGGGAAACGAAGTTGGTGTGTGGCTATTCTCTTATTCGAACAGAGCACCCAAAATTATTTATTTTGGAGGGACCGAGAGATCAATTTTCTCGAGACAGAGTACCACTAAATGCACGAGATCTGGACCTTCTGGCGTATGTAAACAGTAAATTCTTGTATGTAGAAAGATATATTAGCAGGCAGTTGGAATCACTTTACAGAGACGTTGTAATGCAGCGGTGCCGTGTAGAAAGGCAAGTCCTTCTTAACGCTCAGGCTTTAGCATCAATTAATCCAGAACATTTCGCTTACAATTATAAGCAAAAGCCTGGTTACATGGCCGTAGTTAGCGGAGAAGTGGCTCACCTCATCAAATGTGTACCAATTGAAGTTAACATAGTCAGAACCGAAGTTTGTTATCAGGAATTACCAGTAAGACGCAGCAACGACAACACCACGTATTATCTTACACCCAGAACTCACATATTGAAGAAGCGAGGCTACGAGGTATCATGCAACCATATGATGGCACCTATGTTCAAATTAGGAGAAACATGGTATAAATTCTTGCCAACACCCGTTCCAACTGTTCCTCCACATGTCATGACACCACTCAACAAAGCTACATGGTCGTATACGAAGCCGAAAGATCTAATTTCGTCCGGGATCTACACTCCAGAAGATCTCGAGAGACTTCACGAAGTTATTATGTATCCGGCGGAACAACCAGCTGTTATTAACACCCTGGCTCGAGGCACCCTAGGACAAGGATTTCAAGCTCAAGGTATCACTCTGACCAAATTAATAGATGAAAATACCCTCAAACACATTGGAATATCCATTTGGAAAGAGGTCTGGGACGGTTTGGACAGCTTTGGAAGAGTAAGCTCTGCGATTATCGGCATCTATCTATTAGTCCATTTCATTTTGTGGATCCTTAGTAGTATTTTCCGCTGCTACCTTTTGCACACTTCTTTCGGGTGGAGTTATAAACTGTTAAGCTCGCCATGGGAACCATTAGTAACCTACCTGCTACAAGACAAGGCCCGATACGAACAACACAACACCCTCCCACAAAGCGAAACCGAGCTCGTGACCAGAATGACCAACCACTCCAAGAACGTCGAAGAACAAGAAGAGACCAGAAACCACAGAGAATCAGAAGCCAGTGTAAGCCATAAAAAGATTTACGGACTCTTGTCAGTTCCAATATAGTTGCGATCCTGAGTAACCATTTTCTGTCAAACCAGATATCAATTTATATCAATATACAGGGTTCACGTAATATACATTTCTGCTATTGAGAAATATATAAAAGCTATAAAATTAGAATTTTTGAAGAATAAATTATATTTACTTTCCCACAACTACAGTGTCACAAACAACCGTGCGATTATCTTAAGGCTAATTTCGTGCTAGGCAAAAATGGTTAAATGTAAGTCTTCGAACAATTTTGTTTGCTAAGATATGGTGTCGAAACTATGTCTCATTGTTTCGACAAAAATGAGGGGGGTTGTAACATGCTGGCAGGTCCCGCATGTTTTTTTTTCCTTTTCTTCCCTATGAAAATATATTTTCATCTTATATTTTTTTTTCTCCTTCATAGAATTTTTCTTGCTTCTAAAAAAGTGCTAAGATGAACAATTAATGTACGACAAGAAGGAATTAAGATTAACTACATCCGTTTCCAAATGCGAATTGATTACAATGTTATTACTCCTAGAATAGAAATGCGATTTGTTTTCTAATCGAACAAGTATTGTGAAATTTTATTATTCTCTAAAGGAATGGGTTGAGAGGGGTTCTGATGCTCCAATGAATAGTCAAGTTGGAAACATCCGATCGTCTCCCACCCCCAGGGGTGGGAAAATAGCAATGTTATAAAAGACCCGCGCTAAGGAAAAATCTTGCTTTTTCCGGCGAACTTTCGACGTAAGTGTACATTGTTAATAGATTTTGTGAATTCCGTTTCCACATGTTGCGAAGTATTAAATTTCGATATATTTTTCCTTGATTGAATTTACATCTCCATATGTTACGATTATTTACTTTGATACTTTTTACTAATTCCATTTGTTTCCATATGGTACAGTTTGTTTAGTTCTGATTTATTTTTCCTGACTGAATTGTTCCCATATGCTACAAGTTATCAAGTTGATACATTTTACTAATTCCATTTGTTTCCATATGGTACAGTTTGTTTAGTTCTGATTTATTTTTCCTGTTTTTTATAATTCAACTATTCTTCTACAAGTTGCGATTTATCCAATTTTGATGTATTCTTTTTCTTTCGTGATTTAATTACTCTTTCGTATATTGTAGTTGATCGAATTCTGTTCGTTTCTTGTTACCATATACTATTTTCACTACGTTAATACTTGTTGCGATTGCTGGATTCGAATAATTCTGTTAATTGTAACAACATATGTTGAAAATATAAAAATTGTTCATGGCATTCTTTTGTTGGTTTCTTTCACTGTCCTGATATTCACCAGCGATTACGTCCGGTTCCTTGCCCTACGAGGGCTAAAACCGGAAATCAAACAAGGGTGATCCGAAGGAACAATCCTTTTGGTCGTCCTTTGCCACGCCCACCTAGGACGTGACAGTACATTAAAAAGTGTTTGCCAAAGCTTTAAAGCGATGTTCATCAAGATCCTCTATTACATCTAACTCGATTTCACTGTTGATCGGGAAGCAGGCTGGCTTGCAAGGCGTTTCGGTCCCTTGTAAGTCGTGTTCCAACCTTACTAAGTTGTGCTTTATATTTCTGAAACAATGTAACAGAAAAAAAAATTAACATTTTATCCCTACAAAAATAGGTGTCTATCTTGAATAAAAGTAATTGATATTATTATTGACTTTTTGAAAATGTTTTCAAATACTTAATCGCATTTTGAAGAATTCGTAAAAAAAAGTCTTGATCATTTGTTGGGATATATGTCGCCGTTTGAAAATTTCACAAAAAATCCATCATTTTTCACGTTTTCAGTTATGTGCAACATAACTTATAATTTCTAGAAAAGTTTCCACATTGAAAATAGTGCTGATATATTTATTTCCGGCTTTTTCCAATCTTTAAAGTTATTACCTTTTTCATTTCTATAATTAATGATTTCATTGGAAAAGGATGTTTGCAAACACGAATTATGTAAAAATAAGAATGTTCATAATCTCACAATTTTAAAGTATACGAAAACTTACAGAATTTCATTGCCTTGGACATCAATCTTGTTATGGAGTGTTTCGATGAGCTGCGATAATTTCCTGGAAACAGAGTAAAACAATTTTCTTAAAAATTTAACGATTTTGATAATTTGTTCTTCGTAATTCAAAAAGAGAGCTTTATAAAGTAGTAACCATTACATTTGGAGTATATAAAACTTTTTAATAACTTTATGAATGTGAAGCAGAATTTTTATAAATCATCTAATGAACTTTTAGAGTATACAAAATCGGAGGGAATGAATATCTATGAAATAGAAATTAGACGTTAGCAGAATATTTTCCCCTACTTTATCCACCAAAATTTGGAAAAAGAAACTTCATTCTTAATATTTGTTTTACAAGTTCATAAGCGTTTTCATTATATATCGTAATAAATATTTTTAACTTTGAAAATGTGCCTCTTTATGCCTTTACATTCATAAATTACAAATGTTTGAATATTTCAATGTGTAAAAATACAGAGACAGCTTATTTACAATTGGAATGCAACATTCATTACAGCAACTTACACAGCATGACCTTTCAGACTTTGTAATAATCTGACAATGGATTCGACAGTCGTTTCTGGAAAAGGAACCATTTTTTCTGATAGAGGATCTGTTACATTAATAACGTTTGCGTTGTTTAGAAAGACATCATCATTGTCTGTCGTACTGATGTCAACTTCTGAGAATGCAGTGGAAGGTTCAATAGTATTTCCGTTGGCATCGAGAGGATTTGCGGAGATGATTTCTTCTGACTGTGGTTGTGAAGCACGCTCTGTACCTTCAAGTTCAATCACTTCTAGATTTTGCGCATTTTCCGTACGACGGAAATCATTGTTTTCTGTCGGCGACGTCTCTTCAATAGTGGAAGAACGATGCGAATTCATATTTTCGTCCAAGGCTTTTTGGATTGGTATATCTCTCTGAGCAATCGAGTTATGTGCCACGCTTTTTCCAAAATTTTTTGTGGCACACAATTTCTTTTTTGCTTCATACATTTCTTTGATTTCTGCGAAACGCTTTTTTACATTGATTGTTGGTCGAACTGTCGTCTGAGATTTCTCAGGGTTGTCCCTCATTTCATTCACGTCAGATGTTTTGTTTCCTTGAGTTCTTGGATCGATTTTTGCCGAGGGATCGTCGGAATCTGATTCCCAATATCGGTAAGGTAGAATTTTATCCCTTTGAGGACGATTCGAAGACATGGCCTGTAAATAACAAAATAGATTAAACCCTGACAACGGCTGTACGGTTGAATCTAATCGCGGTTCAGTAGCCGCTCATTCGCAGTCTTCGTTCGATGATTTTCCACATAGGTAATTATTTAAAACAAATGACTTTGTCAGGGATAATCAACATACAGCATTTCTATGACAACAAATGATTCTGAGTAGTCATTTACTCTATAACAATCTGTCTCGGAACTTTCCCACATGGGCATTCTGAAGCATTTTGATCGGATATCATGCACATCTAATTTTAGACAAGTTTCTTCCAATTTCAAACAAACGAAAATACCCAACGCTATTGAAGAAACACCAATGTCGTAAAACTCTCTTGATTCACAAAATCTGCGAACGACTACGTAATGATCATTTCTTACTTTCAAAATATTTTCAACAATGCAGCCAACGTTGTTGTGCAAAATACAACAGTTATTATTTGGCTTTAGAGAAAACGACATGTTTTGAAATTCTATTTTTCAGTATTGATGAGAATTTCTTGAATCGGATGTAACTGGACCATTCCAATGTCTTTGACTGAGTTTCACACTTTTTTTACCGACTTTCAGACTGATACTGTGAAAATTCGTTTGTTCTGCAATACGTTTTGCAATTTGTTGAAGTGGCTTATATGCTTTTCTGACTTGTTTTCGGAAGAAAGTCATATTACTTTCAAATGGAAAAGCGGAAAACGAGTCTAAGTTTCCAAAGTGTCGAGCGTCATCAGCTAGGTGTCGCAAGCCATTAACATTATAAGATACAAATGCATCGTTATAAATGTCAGAAGTCATATCGACAAATTCGTTTAATGCAATCTCCGCAAATAAACATTGATCTTCCGATAGCCTGGGGAAAGACAAACTCCGAATACCAGCATGTAAGAGCAAAAAGTGGTTGTACACATTTTCGTCAATAATATTATGAAATACTACAATTTCTGTGTACAAAAGGCACTGGCGGTAGTCGGTGGCTTTAAAAATTCCATATTCAGATAGGGGGACTGGTTTGTGAGAAAACTCATCTGGACAGAACAATGCGATGTTTTCAAGTCTCTGGGAAATTTTCAGCACGTCAGCGGTCCTTAATTTGACATTTTTAGAGTATTTTCCTTCTACGAAAGCAACCACAATTTTTTTCATTACCCCAATCAAAGCTAGATGCATATACTCAAATGGAACAGAGGTTACCAGTCCGTTTAGAACTTCAATTAAAGGAGTTCCTCCTTCTTTCAGATGATCTTCATCGAGACGTAAAGCATATTCTTTGTCAGTGCGGGGTACGTTATTAGAGGTTTTGAATGAATAATTGTGTGACGAACATCTTACTCCACATATTTTGCACTTGGCACAAGGATATTCGGCGTTATGGCCTTTATGATTCAGCATAAATGATCGAGCCGGAGCATCGGCAATGAGTGCACGGATTGTAGTAGGAAAGATTTTGCCCTTGAATTCAATACCACCCTTCATAATAATAGATTTCCACTCGGATAGGAAATCAGCGAAAAAAATATGAGGATCTGCTGGTTTTTTCCTGCCACGGTAAATACCCACAACCTCTGGATGGCATTTGAACTTGTCGGAAACTACTCTTATTAGGATAGGCCAGAATTGCCATTTTCCCATATTGTCGGCTCTACCCCCATCGACATGGATGTCAAGTTCGATCGTGCTTGGAAGGTATTTTGAGGGTAAATTCGAAAGCAAAAACTGTAACCTTTCTTCTATGTCAATATGAAGATACTCCCCAAGTGGAACGGATCTTAGCGGTACAACTTTTCGAGGTGTCTTAAGGAGCGTTTTTGCCGTTTTCGGAAGATGTTGGTGGCAGGGATGGGTACGAAGTGTCCGTAAAATTTTGTCCCCCAAATTGTGGGTCGTTTGAGTTAGAATGTCTCGCAAATTTTGCAAAAAAGTATCTGATACAGTTAAATCATCCTCTGTGTCGCTTTCACTTTCACTACTTTCCGATGCATAACATTCATTATCAAAACCTTCATCACCGTCAGAAAAATCGTCCCTATATTCTTCGACAAAGTCATTACTACTAATGCTGTTATTTACAGCCAAATCGACATCGGACTGAATATCTGACAAGCATAAATTTGGTACTCCATTTTCAACATTTGTTGTCGTAGAAGAAGATGTTTCTACATAACCAACAATTAAATTGTCACTAAAGTTCTCTACACAAGGCCCACTACAGTTAGATGCTATACTTGTACTTGGAGTGACTTGATTATATTGCACATGTAGACGGAAATTTTTTTCCCTCCTTCGAATTTGACGACGTGAAATATCGTAGATCTGTTTGCGAGACCTAAATTTGTTTACTCTGTACATTTTTAATTGTTGAAAACATCAGTGAATTACAAAAATATTTGTTTCGATTTGTTGACCGCGCAAAAAGTAAGGCCGGCCTCTTAATAGTGCAACGCCTCATTCTTTATAACCTGTGTGAAAAATGTTATGGAAGGATAATAGCAAACGAAAGCGTAAACAACATGATTCTTTTGTTGTCTTTATATTCATTCCTTGGGTCAACGTGTATCGAAAACATGAAAATGGCTTCCGTATACTCCTGTAAATAAGAAACGTTTGTATAGGGATTTCATAAGATCACCTCATACAAAATTTCATGCTATATTTGAAGACGATTTTCTCTGTACCAGTTATCACAAAACTCAAAATCAAAAAATTTTATACTTTGAAATCTAACCAATTAACGCGGTCCTCCGACAAATAGGAATGGAAATCACGGACCTGAACTTACCGAAATTTTATCCATATTTTTCTGAGTTGGAAAGTCTTTTGCCACTTATCACAAAACTCTGAATCAAATAAAATATTCGATTTTGAAAGTGAACAAATTTGATTCATTACAACTTCCAGCTTGAATATCTTTTTGAATTTTAAATTGTGTGAAAAGTGGCGAAGGACTTTTCGACTGAGAAAAATGTAGATAAAATTTCGGCAAATTTTTGTCTGTGTTTTTTATCCCTATTTTTTGGAGTGTATCAGAAAAGTTACGAATGTTTGTAATGAAAACGACAGTGTCAAATTTCTAAACATTGTGAGATTAATGAAAATGTTGCTTGAAAACTTGATTTCAGACGTTGTATAAACTTCTATAATGTAAGAAATTATACACAAACATGTATATTCAAAATTTGAAGATAATACACATTTCTAACTAGTTGACATCTAATTTAATCTTAGTTAATATTAATCTTCAACGTGTGATTTTCAAGTTCAACTTCGATTATTATTATTTCACTGCGAATAAGTCAGAACAAACATTTATTGCGAATTGGCCTTAAAATTTCCTCAGTGGAATAAAATACGTATAGACATGACAAAGAGTTTTGTACATTAAAGTAGATTATCGTTACTGGAAAAAAAATTAATTCAAACTCGACACCGAGTTTCTCTATTTTTCGTATAATGTCAGAACAAATCCGATTCTCAGCACTTCAAAAATGTAGCTAATCGTTCCTTGGCCTTTATAATTTTTAATAATACATAATATTTACTTTTCTATCGATATAATTTTTAATTATTTATAAAAACAAAAATCATTTTTCATGCTATAAATTTTCAAATAAGTTTTCATGCAGCTTATTTATCATTATGTTTATTTTATACACTCCTCTCATTTACGATTATGTTATTATTGCAATCAATAAAATTATTTATCAAGTGTAAATATACAAAATTTAATCTCAAGTAAGTTACAAATATAAATAAATTATTAATGTAGAAATATGTATCACATCGAAATATGTATATTTTTTTCAATAAAATTGAATTAATTTTAATATTTATTAGTCAGTAATTATATGATACTAATTATTATGTTATATGAATAATTACAATCAAACTGAACCATAATGATTATAACAATTATACCAAATTAGTATATACCGCATTATATTATTAAGTTATAATAAGTATATTCAAACTTGACTAGGAATTTTGTTTCAATCATTTAAATGTTAGACTTAAACTACTTCATGAAAAAATTGTAAAGAATATAATTGCATCAAGGAATGACAAGAAAATCTATTTTCTTAACGTCATAATTCAGTAGGGACATCACTATATATTATTTTATATAATTAAATTTCCTTTTTTTTATCATTTTAATGAGATCTTTAAATAAATACTAAAAACAAATTTCTTCGTTGTAAGAATGAAATGTGGATTGTTCCTGCACTCAC
Organism: Platygaster robiniae; assembly: GCA_028476575.1. Classification (NCBI taxonomy): domain Eukaryota; kingdom Metazoa; phylum Arthropoda; class Insecta; order Hymenoptera; family Platygastridae; genus Platygaster; species Platygaster robiniae. The sequence goes on from CM052019.1 coordinate 32,446,008, forward strand.
ACAAGATAATAAAAATCAAAAAAAAAAAAATTCAATAAAAAATAAAAAAAAACATTACAATAAATTTTTTATCTTCTGTTCCATGATCATTTGATACATTTTAATAAGTTAATGCAACATTTTAGAACTGGTCATAAATATATGTGTATATGATATGAGAGTAGTAAGTGAGTTTTTTTTTATCTTTTTTAATTTCTAGATTCATGAGTTATTCATCAGAAAATGAACTTATTTCTTTCTGACTATCGCGTTTTCTTAGTCTTAGCACTTTTAAAATGTAGCTTATCGTATCTCGTCCATTGTCAATGTCATTTTTAATTATTCATAAAAATGACAATATTTTTCTATAACGTTAGAGTGTCGAATTAACTTTTATGTGCATAATTTGATGTTATGTTAAGTTTTATTTATTCATCTCAATTTATGATTATTTTGATTCATTGAATGAAAAAAATTTGTGAAGTACAAATGAAAAAGAATACGTTTAAAAATATAACTTATCCTATCAGTATAAATCAATTGATAAAAAAAGGTTCATATGATGTATGTTATAATATATCACAGATAGCACAGTTCTTGTGGTTTTGACGTCTTCTTGACGTCTTACAATAGTGAAAGTTAAACTGATTTACGTCAACTTTGCAGCAACGTACTGACACATTAGGCTTTAGTTCTGTCGGCAACGAATGATATTATTTGTTTGTCGTCATTTTGGCATCATATACACTCAATATGCGTGCAAAATTACGTGGTTATATGCAACAAGTCATGTTATTTTTACCTCACGTCATTTTGACGTTATGATCACACAATAAGTTTACGTTTTTTCAATGGCCTTCATATTTGAGTGAAACTATTATGCAAAGGTAGAGCTAATAACAGACAATGAAATTGTCTCACACGCGATGCTATCTGGGTATATTATTTCTAATGAACCAAGATAATTTCAATCTTAATTTAATTAATCAAAATCAATCACTTGATTCACGTTCAATAGACTTAAACACACTATAAATAAAAAAAGATGACAATTTCATGAATTGAATAAGGGTTGTTAGAATTTTTATTCTTAATTTTTTTTGGCACGGAACATAAAAAAAAATTCCGAAATGACTGGAATAAGTATTCTAAAAATCCAAAATCACTCGAATAACAGTTATTGGACTAATATACACTATAATCAAAAAGGATTAGAATTTTGAAATTTGAATTAAGGATTTTTGAAAATTTTTTCTGAATATTTTTAGACGGAAAATACAAAAAAATATGTAAATGTCTGAAACATGTATTCTAAAAAATTTAAAATCACTTGATTGACATTCAGTAGAGTAAAGCACACAATAATGAAAAGGGATCATAATTTTATCAATCATATTTGTGTTTTTAGAAATTTTATTTTCAACTTTTTGGCACGGAACATACAAAGAAATTCCTAAATGCCTGAAATATGTATTGTAAAAGCTTAAAATTACTTGAGTGACATTCAGTAGACTAAAGCACACTATACTAAAAAAGGAATATAATTTTATCAATCATATTTGGGATTTTATAAATTTGATTCTCAATTTTTTGGCACGGAACATACAAAAAAATTCCTAAATGTCTGAAATACTTATTGTGAAAATTTAAAATCACTTGATTGCCATTCAGTAGACTACAACACACAATAATCAAGAAGGATTAAAATTTTATCAATCATATTTGTGATTTTAGAAATTTTATTTTTCATTTTTAGGCAAGGGACATAGAAAAAAATTCCTAAATGTCTGAAATACTAATTGTGAAAGCTTAAAATTACTTGAGTGACATTCAGTAGACTAAAGCACACCATGCTAAAAAGGATCATAATTTTATCAATCATATTTGGGATTTTATAGATTTGATTCTCAATTTTTTGGGCACGGAACATACAAAAAAATTCCTAAATGTCTGACATACAGGGTGCGCCATTTCTTATGTCGGCATGTAAACATTGAATAACTTGAAAAAAAAACAACCGATTTCTGTAAATGAGGTATTTTTATTTAGTTTGGTCCTTTACAATTTATTTAGACTAGTTTTTGAACACAACATCAATCAAGTGGCCGCCCTTATTGTTCACAGCAAAATATGCCCTTTTTGCGGCGTTTTCCATTACCTTTTCGAGCATCTCGGGTGGTATAGCAATGATTTCGGCACGAATATTTTCCTTAAGCTCTTCAATGGTCTGCGGCTTGCTGGCGTACACTTTACTTTTCAAATAACCCCACAAAAAGAAGTCTGGAGGGGTCAAATCTGGAGATCTGGGTGGCCATTCAATGTCGCCTCTTTTTGACATCAGACGTCCAGGGAATTTTCGTTGCAGAAACTGGATTGTTTGATTCGCAGTGTGGCAGGTCGCACCATCTTGTTGAAACCAGTAATCTTCAAGACCTTTTTCACGCATTTGTGGGCAGACATAGTGAGCCAACATCCACCGATATCGGTTTCCATCGATCGTTTGGTTCTCTTTGAAAAAATAAGGACCAATGATGGTTTTGGCGCAAACGCCGGCCCAAACAGTAACTTTTTGGTCATGCAATGGCGTTTCATGGATCTCGTGTGGATTCTGCGTTCCCCAAATGCGGCAATTTTGCTTATTAACGCCTCCAGAAAGTTTGAAATGTGCCTCGTCGGTCATTAAAATTCGCTTCCAAAAATCAGGTTCAGTATCAACTATTCGAGCGATTGTTTGTCCATATTCCAAGCGACGTGGATGATCTGTAGGCAATATTCTTTGTGTTAATTGCATTTTGTACGGAAACAAATGCAAATCATCTTTCAAAATGCGCCGTAGAGTGGTTCCACTGATGCCGAGATGCTGAGCGCGGTGACGATATGAAACTTTTGGGTTTTGGGCAACGCTCTCTCTGACAGCTTCAATCAGTTCATTTGAACGTCTTGGTCGTTGATGAACGGGTTGTTCGCGATCTTTCACTGTCCCGTGGTCACAAAAATTCGACACCAAACGACGAATAGTGTTGTCAGATGGTGCCTGTTTGCCAAGATATTTTCGACGATATGCTCGTTGAGTTAACACAACTGAACGACTATTTTCAATGTACAAAGTAACTATTTCAGCGCGTTCTTTTGGTGTGAAGCGATACATGGTTGAAATTGTACTGAATTGACGTTTCCAAAACAAGTGAAGTCAAGTAAATCGGTTGTCAAATGTTTAAGTTATTCAATGTTACAATACCGACATAAGAAATGACGCACCCTGTACTTATTGTAGATGAAATATTAGTCAAAAATATATTGAAAAAGAAGGAAACTCTCAAAACTCAATTTCCACGAAAGTAATGAAGCATTCCTAGCATTCCTAGTTAGCAATTTAAATACTGACATTTGTTTTGAAAAACAATTCAATTTCAGAAAGGCTTCTGAAAAAAATGTAGTTGTATCGTTCTTGTTAAGTTATAAGCAAAGTTTCTTGGAATGCTTCCAAGGGTTCCTGTTCACGTGCTTTTACAAGAAAATCCATCCATTTTACTCACAAAAAGAAGACAATTTTTAGGAGCTTTCGGTTTGTGTACAAAACTGGGCAGGCTCCTTACAAAACGATGCACCTTTTCCTTGTCACTGGTTCCGGAGGCTCCAAAGCAGCCAAAATCGCTTCGTCGAATAAATTTTTCAATCCTTTCTGCAGGCGAAAAACAATTTCATTACTCGAGCTCGAGGGTGTCAAATGGTGTCAGACTGCATCACACTGCATCACACGACACACAATTGCACACAATTGCACACAATGCACTGATGGCGCGACGCGGGAGATACGATCAATTATGACTTTATGTCTATTGCAGTAGCAGCAATAGCGAGATTTGCCGTTTTATAATGCAATTGTGAGACGAAAATCTAGCATATTTAGAATTTCACAAAAGTTCAGAACATAGCTGCAGCTATCGTTTGCAATATTTTGGAAGCAATGGCTGTTGACATAAATTTTATCTATATTTGAGACAAGGTGCGTCCTCATTTTCCACAGCTTCTGACGCAAACAAATGCAGACCACGGTAGCGCATATATTGCGCAACAGTGACGGCAACATAAGCGGGTTACAATGTTGCCACCACCCGCATTCGCAAACATTAGACAAATCTTACAGCAACGGATGGAGCAAACCCCGTTGCCAGTATTTGTAACTGCATGAATGTCTTATTGGGTATATTTTCAAATTTCAAAACATTTTGCAAATTAGATAAAAATTTGTCCGACCAGTTAATTTTTTTTTGGTAATTTCCAAATCCTTAGCAACTTTGTTAGATTTATATTTAAAAAAACATATTTTGCATATTGCGGAAAAATATCACAATGAACACGTCGACCCAGTTACTTATGTTTCAATGAGTACCCACTCGAAAAAATCACGTTCTGCCGCCCCTGTTAAGTATTACTGATAGTTATTGATATTTAGTAAAATTGGTTCAACTTAGCACTAAAATACTTTAGTTTTTCTATAATCAGTAACTTTTCCAAATTTGCATTCACCCTATCGTGCGTGGTTCAATATGTTTTACGATATCGTACAATACTTAGTGTATTCGAATATTTATCATAAATAAGTATAAATTAATGAAATTTATATAAATTTCAAACAATGATTACACGTATAATTATAATACGAATTATTAAATATAATAATAATGATAGTTGATAAATAATAATTAAACCATCAAGGACGTAACCAGAAATTTCCTTCGGGAGGTGCTACGATGTGATTTTTTACTCGCAATTATTTTAGCAAGTTAAAAAATTATAATTTTATTAGAAAATCGCTACTGAAAACTTTCCAAAGTCTCAGGATATTTGAAACTGTTTTCAATCTCTTAAGTTTTCAAAAATTATGAAATTCTAAAAAGTGTCAAAATTTTCTGGACTTTCAAAATGTTTCTACTACTCCAAAGTCTTCAAATTCGCAAAATTGTTAAAAATCTTAAAACGTTCGAAATTATCAACTTTCTGAACATTTATGAATTTAGTCAAACTTTTTGAATTTAAATAATCATACGTACTTCAAATTTTCAGAGTTTTCGAAACTTTTACGAATCTCTGGAGTTTATGAAAATTCGGACATTTTTGACATTCTGAAAATATTAGTAAAAATTTTCTAGACTTCCAAAATTTTTACGGTTCTCTAAGCTTTTAGAATTTGAAAAATTGTTAAAAATCGTACAATGTTCGAAATCATTAACTTTCTCACAGTTAGAGTCATTCGTAAAATATCATGAATATTATAAATTTTCAGAATTTCGAGGACTTGAAAAATCTCTGAAATGTACGAAAATTTGTACATGTTTGAAATTCAAAAAATTTTTCAAATTTTCTGGACCTTGAAAATGTTTAATATAGTACAAACTTTTACCATTTGAAACTTTCAAAGTGTCAATAATCATAAATATTATAAATTTTCAGTTTTCGAAACTTTTGAGAATCTCTGAAATTTATGATGATTTGAAAAATTTTGACTTTCTAAAAACTGTCATAATTCACTAGACTTACAAAATTTTTAAGATACTCCAAGCTTTTAAAATTTGCAAAATTGTTTAAAATCTTACAATGTTCGAAATCCTCAACCTTCTCAAAGTTCGAAAAATTTGTAAAATTTTCGACATTCCAAGCATCATAAATATTATAAATTTTCATAAAATTCAAGTCTTTCGAAAACTCTAAAATGTACGCTAATTTCTAGATTTCAGAAATTCAAAAATTTGTGTTGATTTTCTCGAATTTGCAAATGTTTAAAATTCATAGTTGAAACTTGTACAATTTGAAAAATTGTTGAAAATCTTGGAATGTTCGAAATTATTAACCCTTTTGAAGTTTAAGAAATTTGTAAAATTTTCGAAATTCCAATAACAATGAACAAATATTACTTTAAGAATTTTTAAAAATTATACGAATCTCTGAAATTTTCGAAGTCACAAGAACTTCCAAAATTTTCAGAGTACTTTCTTTGAACTTTGAAAGGGTTTAACATTGTGAAAAATCTTAAAAATTTGTAGAATTCTCGTAATTTTGAGAGTGATAATATTGTTAATTTTGTCGTAACTCCACAATTTCCAAAGTTATTGGAGTTTTGATAATTTGCTTAGTCTCTAAAAACACGGTAAATTATCAAAATCTTCCAAACCTCAAATATTCCCGAATTATTTAAAATCTCAAAATTCTGAAAACGACAGGCATATTTACCAAAGAGGCAATGTTGGCCTGCACTTTGAAAGGGAAAGCAGCAAATGTCAAGGGAAAAGGAAATAGCGTTCCAAAGCCAGCACTTGATGCAACCGCGGTGAAGCAAATCATTGGTAAATATTTCAGATCTAGGATTAAAGTATCGAATAAGCTATATAATTTTTATATAGCTTTATCGATTCAGCTATATAATTTGAAATATTTTGAGATGGTAGTAAAAAATCTTTATTCTTAATTAATTATCTTTTTTAATGCTGAATAATAGGCAGATGTTGAAGTTCATGATGAAAAGTCTTGAAATTTAAAGTGAAACAAATTTCTTACTTGCATTTTCTATTGAAAGGTACCTTGTTGAATTTTTTAATTGAAACTTAAAAATTAGATTAATTAAATTTGAAATAATTGAATTAAATTCAATAAATCTACATGAAACTTATATTTAATATTATGTTTATTAAGTGTTTAAAATAGAGTATAACAATTCAAATGTTTTCATCATATAAAGACAGTTGTACCTTGAAATTGGAAAATCAAATTTTTGTCGTCGGAAATACTAACTACGAAACGAGAGTTGAAAAAATGAATAAACGAAAAATAACCAAAATCCAACTTGCACGGTTTTTGTAATTCGTAACGTTAAACAACTACTGTACCTGTGTATTGATATTGCTGGTTCAAAGTTTTTTCAATTATTCTACTTGAGTAGTGTTGTACTTGAAGTAGTTCTACTTCAAGTGTTGTTGAGTGTTAATATTAATTCATAAACTAATATGAAAATTAATAATCTCATTCAACAAGAGTAGTCTGAAGTTAACAATGCGAGAACATCCTTAATTACAATTTTTCTTTAAAAAAACGTCCATTTTTGTATGCGTTCGAAAAAAAATGTAATTTAGTAGAAATTTGGTTTCAAGGTTACGTGCTGAATCAGAGGATTCGACACCCAGACAAGGTCCTGAAATTCTACAATGAGTTCGAAATAAAACGGGATGTGCTGTAAGCTGACGGAGATGAGGAATTGTAAAATAAAAGGAAATCCCAAAAAAGCGCAAGTAACTGAGTCGGAAACTGTTAAAAATAATGCTGAAGAAAATGTTCGAAACAATGTTGAAGAAAATGTGGAAATGCTGTAGAAAATGTTCAAGGAAATGCTGAAGAAAATATTGCAGAAAATATTTAAGTAAATGTTGAAGAAAATGTTGAAGAGTACAGTGCAATAATTTTCTTACTTTTATGTACATGAATCTTTTTAGCGAAATAAAAACATCTACTTCATGAAATTCTGCTGACTTATTCATGAATAGTGTGTAAGGATTCTGTATATATTGCAAACGTTCATTTCACCCACGTAAACTCATGGAAACAGAATGAAATTTGTAAGCCTTTGTAACTGATTCCAATTATGAGAGTAGAAAACCATTTTTTTAGTAAAGCGTAGTAAAAAAGGTACTATGGATTTCATATAAGCTTTGGTATTTCCTATATGTTTCACAATGCCATATAAGATTTTAATGCTATATATGAAGGCCGTGTGTCATATGACCGTCATTGCCATATAAGATTTTAAAATCATATAAGGTTGCCTAAAAATATGCCGTTGTCTATATGTTTCACAAAGTCTTATAGGGCTTTAATACCATATATGATATGAAAGTCATATATGGTGGCCATATATGATTCAGTAAATCATATAGGGCCCATATATGGTACCATATACAAGATTCATATATGATTTTTTTATATGTTACCATATATGATTCAAGATTACAAGGGAAAACACTATTAAAGCGACAATATCAACTATAAAAATTAATGAAAATTATTTTTGTGCAGTTGAACGAGTTTATTAACCGTATACTATTAGGAATTTCATAAATAATAGCCAGATTGTTTATAAAAAGCAGTAAAACGAGGGCTAACAACAGAGTGGTACATGATAATTCGTGATATTGCGCGTATACCGAAATACGAAGTGGATTCCAGATTTGTGGCGTCAATATTTGAAAAGTGAATTCTATTCGGCCGATACGCGAGCAAATGCAGTTTTCATCGCAAAGTGGCGCCGCCTCGTCGTGATTTTGCTAAGCTCACTGTCTTTAAGCCTTGTTATTTGTTGTTATTTCAATACGTCCTAATACGCGCGTGTTCTCGTCGGGTCGATTAATTAAAAAAATAAAAACAAAGTTTCAGGCGTTAATTTTCTCGCGTAAATACGTGCTAAGTGTGGTGTTGTGACAAAGTGGAAGCTGGAAAACTTGCAGCATCATGGCAGACGTTCTTCACTCGTAAAACTGTGAATTCATAACCTCAACTAATCATAATAAACAAGGTAAACAACTTTTTATAAAACATCACTAGCAAAAATTTTGATACCTCCGTAATTTGTGTAATTATTAAAATTGATAAAATTTTGAAACATCCTGAAGAATGACGGAAACTTTGATTTTATATAAAAATTTCGAAAATTTTTTTCACTAAATATTCCCAGATTAACACAAAATTTGAATATGACATCAAAAATCATGACAGGAACCAGTATTATTTATTACAGAAAAATATCTATTATAAGACATTCCCCAAAATAATTATAAAAATACCATCCGATATAGGTATTGAGTCCTATGTAGTAACAAGTTTAGCTCATCTTATGTAATTAAAAAAATTCGTCATGATGCCCTTACTTTTTTAAGTATTGTTATAACCAATATTCTCAACGTTTGTTTATCAATTTGCCAATACATAAACTATGAAACATCCCTTGCAAAAATTTTCAAACCTCCTAAAGTATTAAGAGATCTTCGATTTTATATATAACTTTCGTAAATTTTTTTCACTTACTAAATATTCCCAGTTGAACACAAAACTTGAATATAACATCAATCATCATTTGAGGAACGAGTATGATTTATTATACAAAAATATCTATTATAGAACAACCCCCAAGTAATTATAAACATACCCTCTAGTATAGGTATAGAGTCCCACGCATTAACAAGTTTAGATTATGTTGTGTAATTAGTCAAATTCGACATACCGCCCTAATTTATTTTGTATTGTTATGACCCACATTATCAACGTTTGCTTACTATTTTTACATAATATAAACCATAAAACAACCCTAGAAAAAATTTTAAAACCTCCTGAAGTATTAGGAGAACTTTGATGTGATACATAACTTTCGAAAATATTTTTTAGTTACTAAATACTCTCAGCTGAACACAAAACTTGAATACAACATCAATAACCATAAAAGGAGCGAGTATTATTTATAAGAAAAAAATATCTATCATGAAACATCCCCCAAGTAGTTATAAACATATCCTCTAGTACCGGTATAAAGTCCCATGCATTAACACGATTAGTTTATCTCGTGTAATTAATGAAATTCGTCATAACGCCCTAATTTTTTCAAGTATTGTCATAACCCACATTCTCAACGTTTATTTACTTTATTTCCAAAAAATGAACTTTAAAACATCCCTCGCAAAAATTTCAAATCGTCCTGAAGTATTAAAAGATCTTCGATTATATGTAGAACATTCGAAAGTTTTTTTAGTCATTCAATATTCACAGCTGAACACAAAACTTGAATCTAACATCAATAATCATATAAGTAACGAGTATTATGTATTTATGTATTAGAAAAAAATATCTATTAAAAACGATTATCAATATAATCATTAACATACCGTCTGGTATAGGTATAGAGTCCCATGCATTAACAGGATTAGTTTATCTTGTGTAATTAGTAAAATTCGTCGTTACACCTGAATTTTTGAAGTATTGCTATAACCCACATTGTCAACGTTTGTTTAATTTTTTTTCAATAATATAAACAATAACACATGACTAGCAAAAATTTTGAAACCTCCTCAGGTATTAAAAGAATTTTGATTTTATATATAACTTTCAAAATTTTGTTACGGTACTAAATATTCCCAGCTGAACACAAAAATTGAATATAACATAAATAATCATATGAGGAAGAGTGTTTTTTTTAAAAAAAAAATATCCATTATTGAACATTCCCCCAAATAATTATAAACATACCCGATAGTATAGGTATAGAGTTCCATGCATTAACAAAATTAGTTAATTTGCGTAATAAATAAAATTCGTCGATACGCCTTAATTTTTTTAATAACATTAGAATCTACATTCTTAATGTTTTTTTATCAATTTTCCAGAATATCAACTATGTAACATCACTTGCAAAAAATTCGTAATCTCCGAAACTAACGACAGCTATTCGATTTTATGCATAACTTTCAAAAATTTTTTTAAGTCACTATACACTGAGAAAAAGTAAGCGTAATGGTTACGGTGAAAAAAAATTTTTTTTTATTCAGCGTACTCTTTACTGTTAAAGCAGTAGTCAGAGCATTTTCCAAGGTACTCATTGAGATGAATCATCGTAGTCTTATAAAAGGAAACATTACTGTCGTTAAAGGTTGTGTTGATGCTCATCGACCGTTAGCAGTCCGTTTTTTTTTCACCGCACTGAGTACGGTGAAAATCAAGAACCTGCACGTTGACACACAGTGTTGGCTCAAGCCATTCTCCTTAACTAGAGCTGTTATTACAAGCAAAGAAAAATTCACACGAGCCCTTTGTTTCGATATTTTCTTTTGCGTTTGAGTGATATTAAGTATTAATATTATATGAGTTATTATTTATATGAACTACATTCATTTATGTAAATATTATCATTAATTATTATTTATTTTACAGTTATTGTTTATTAGCTTTTTTTATTGTTAGGAAATTTTTTCTTGTATTGATATATGTTTATATTTTCATTAATTATTATTATTCAAACTATTATTATTGCTTATCAATTATTTTTTTTCATTTCTGAGATTAAATTTTTTTTATTGATAAGTTAGTTTCATATTCGAACCTATGTTTTTGACATGTTAATTTTTTAAATTGAGAAAAATTTTATTTTGAGGAATAAAATTTGTCATAAAAATTTTATCTTACATTTACTTTTACAATGTAATATTTTTTCGTAAAAGACATTGAATGTAACTCATGATGATGTTAAAAATACTGATATTTGAAATCCTGAGGATGAAAAAAGTTGGCACAGGACATTTTGTGAAAAGTTGTTTTTATTCACTACTTAGTATATCCGTACAGTATAGTTAAATTAAACCCATCTTTTGGGGATGAATAAATTTCCATTACTTATTCTAATAATACGTGTTATCGAACACAATTTCAAATCTTCAATCGTAAGACATTTCCAAGAGTTATTGTCCGATGCATAACTAGCATCCAAATAGTAAGCATGGAAATGGTGGTCATGATACACATATTCAGTGATATCTTTAGCTACAATAAACATGCCTTTCTCGTTTGAAAAAATCACGTGGACAATAAGCATATTAACGCCGATTTCAATCGGAAATGCAAGAACAACGTTTTGTTGGATCGTACGATTTCTTAATGTCAATGATTCTATAAATGATAACTTATCTGTCGGCTCAACAGGTAGGGATTGCGAATAGAAATGAAAATCAGGGAGCTCTTTCGCGACTTTCGCTTTCGACTGACCAATCTCGTAAAAGTTGGAATCACCGCGATCTTTGCGAATGCTCATTTGCAATTGGCATTTGATTCCCATTGTCTTACATGGATTAATTCGATTGCGCGATACATAAGTGTTGGCTTTGAGATCTTTGTTTTTGCTCTCGCACCTCATAGTTGACGAATAGCGAAGTGGACCAAAACGTCGCATTGTATCAGCGTAATGGAGTAATTGGTGGTGTTTCGGTTTCATGTGACCCGGGAACAATTCATGCAACAAAGCAAGGTATTCATGAACAATGTTTTGAAGGTGCACTGTTAAATTGTATTGAACACATGGAGCTGAAATAATATCATAGATTTCTTTCAACAAAGTTAGGATTTTCCGCATACGATTTCCTTCAGGAACAAATTCGCCAATCAGAACCCCAATATTTCTCAAAAAACATTGTGCTTCGCCAGCCGACATTTTTATACGCCTATTTTTTATTTGAATCTCAGTGACTGTTCGAGGTATATTTTCTGTTGCATCTAATCCATATGTGAGAGAACTTATCCTGTCATTCAAATGTGCTAGAGTGAAAAATTTTTCAAATTGTATAAAGTGGTGAAAAATAACCCCTGAATCGTATTCTAATACCCCTTCTAAAATATCGCGCATTGGGTCCATAGTTAACAAATCAAGAATCGAAGTAGACTTCAAATCAACGATTGCTGGAATGCCTACAATTCCCGACGTTTTTGGGTTGTTTTCTTGCAACTGTTTTTCATAATTTTCTGGCGTACGCAGTTCACATTGTGATATATGAAGAACAGAGTTCAAATTTTCACTTTTAACCATACAAAACCGACAGGGGAAATTAGAAGAAAAGTGAATCTGGTATCCCACAAGAGCATTCATAGCCAAATTATCACCAATTACTCCTGCCAATACAAAATGAACCGTTTTTTCTCCAGTGGGAGTCTTAACATCAATTCCCGTGTCACGTAAATAATTTAATTCTGCAGAAGCTGTAGAAAAAAATTTATAAAAAGGTATGTCCTTCACATCGCCGGTCTATACAAGCAAATAAGAAATATATTCTCAGTTTTCGATTGCATTTGTGGTGGTAGGCATGGAATGACAATATAAACCGCTCCAATTTTGCCTAGACCTTTGTGACTACCGAGCGGATTATTTGTTTCTATGTCGTCTTGGTACAGAAAAAGTGGGAAAACAGTCTCGTCGCCAAATTGAAGCTTTTTTTCTTTCCAAGCATCGCCTTGCAAAACATTTGATAGCAAAATATTATCATTTTCTGTTTCTGTGATGTGAGTCATAATGTAATCAAAACACCCTGGTAATTCTAGAAATTGTTTCAGAGTTTTTTCTCAAAGGGACAAATTGAATCGTTATGGGTTTTTTAATGACCTTATCTTCACTTAATGTACTTATAGTAGTACCTCGTGCATCAATTTTGATTTCCTCAGGAAGAATTAGATTGCGATGGAGTTTCAAATATTCAAAACACTGAGATTCTGTTTTAAATTTTTCAAAGGGTTTTCGCATGTTGTCAAACATCACTTTATACGCAGCAATATGATTAGATTTTTCACCTAGAAATTTTAATCTTGACAGTATTTCTTCAATAAAGTGTGTTATAAATGGGTTTTGCAAGTGAGAATCGAACAACCCTGTAATTGTTTCGACGCGGGACCGAGTCAAATCGAGAAATGAATACAAATGACTCACAATATCGGCTGCTGCACCATCCAAAGAATTATAAAACATTGAAGAGTCCATTTTGTAACTTAAACTTTTAATTCATTATTAATTCAATTGAGATCACAAATTTTCTTTTAAATCTGAACACTTTTATTGAACTTAGTTTAGCGCACCTTTCACTTTAAAAATATTCATCACTTCAAAAAAATGTCTTAGATGTATTAAGTTTACTTGACATTTGAGTCTTGCTCAAAAAATGTCAACATTTTGTTGACTTGAACATAAGACTTCGTGCCCGGCAATCGAAACCAAACTGTTTGTAAAAGAGACCAGACATACATGACAGACTTTGGGAAGGAGTAATGATATATTGCGTAGCTCTTGAAAGCGATAGAAAAAGCTTCCAAAATTGTTCTCGTTTTGAAACGGACGTCGCCAATTGAACAATAATAAGCTGTCGGAGATTGAATCTCACCGACAATGGTGATGAAAGGGAAAACTGATGGTTTTTGATTTTTGACTTGCTCGATTTTTTCGGTAAAAACTTGATCCAAATCCGATTCGACCTGTAAGTACATCCACAGTTTAATATTTTTGCACGGACACTTATTGCCGAAATTGTTATACGTACTGGCACATGAAGTATGAAAGCTTCTCTGGCTTCAAGTCTCAATTGTCTCTGCTCCGGTGACTCAACCTTCCGTTTTTTGCTGATGATTTGCTCGGAGCGTCTTTCAACTTGGTCGCTGAATGTAGCAGCATCAAAATTGTACCAATTTTTTTGTCTACAATTTTTTTCATAACGTTAGAACTCTAACAGCGCGTTTTACAAGACACATAAATGTTAATGTTTCAAATACTATACCATTATCTAGATCTGATAAATTCTCAAAAAGATTTTGCTCCTCCGTGTTTGGAAAACATTTTGAAGCCAAAAATTTTTCCACGGTTACTTGTATCTCTTGCCAAGTAGTTTCAATGTTTATTTCATGATTAGGGTACTTGGTAGCGAAATCAATGTCAATCTGAAATATAGAAAAAATACCATAACTGTCTAACGTTTTTACGGTAACAGTTTTTTTTTAAAAAATCAGTTCAAAAACTAATTACTAGTTCATTCCCCCGGAGTGAGCGAAGACACGGGAAATTCTCGAAATGCCAATTTGGATTTCCTTCGCTTTTTTTGCATAAATCCCTTCTGGCTCCAATCGTAGCAAGCCAATATGTCTGTACTGTTTCCTAAGGTTCTGTTGTATCTTTTAGAAATCCAATTTTTGCGTCAATTGAATCTATTGAAATATAGCAGGAAAAATGATAAAAATTTTACTGAAAAGTAAAACTGCATTTTCATGCAAAACAGAAATATTTTTAAAATAAATTTATAGTTATTTCATCAACTATGGAAACTTCATGAACAAGATTTTAGTTTATACTGTAATTTATAACATCGATTCTTATTATCCACGTCAATTATAAGGGCATTTACCTAATATCTGATTGTATGAATGATGTAAAAGTAAAGTTACAATTATGAGCAAGCTGTTTCAGCATGAATAATTTCTTTCCAAATATAATAATGCAATATAAAACGTACTACTAGTAGAGAGATCATTGCAAGTTTGAATAACTTTTTTCCCAACTATTGCCAGGCCATCTTGTACCATGCACTTTCTTTTGTAATCGATACAGGAGACAAATTTTCCCGTAGCTGGTATGGTACACTTCCCCATGCGTTGGTGTGAGATGCTATATAGTACGTATCGGCTCTTTCATTGAACGTACTTTCAATTTCTTAAAATAAAAAAAAAAGTTAAAAAAATTGAGTAAACATCATTCTAGTGATTTCTAATATCATTTCTTATGCTTTTTAAGAATAAAAATTGGAATGAATTGAAAAAGTAATATGTGTATATGATGACAAATAAGTACAATTTGGTATACATGAATAAATAATAAAATGACAATTGAAATTAAATTGGTGTAATATATGGAAGTTGAGTAAAATGAAGAACAATTTAAATTCTTTTACTGCAAAAAAAACTTAATTAAGTAATTACAAAGATTACTAAAATATAATATAAATGGAGTATAATGTGTAATATATTTATGCAACGCATGAAGAAATTCGAAAAATATATATAGTAAAATATACTTGAATGTGTATGAAATAATACAAAATAATGAAAAATAATAAATAGTCATAAAATCCATATGAATAATAATAATAGAATTTGTATATAATAAACTGAAGTGGTGTAATGTAGAAAAAAAATGACATTCAGAAGTAACATAAGTAAAAAAATTTTAATGAAGTAGAGAAATGTATACTATATTTAGTAAAGTTATATTTGAAGTATACCAGGTGCACTCCTAATTAATTTCCGGTTTTTTTGCAAATAAAACACATAATTCCAAAAAAACCGTAACCTTTATTTGATTCAAAGTATTTTCCATCGCTTTTTACACATTTTTCCCACCTTTCTGGTAAATTGTGGATACCACGCCAGTAAAAATCATTGCCTTTGGAGGTGAACCACTTGGTGAGTCATTTTCGTACATTTTCGTACGAGTCGAAGCGCTGCTCAGAAAGGGCATGGCCCAACGAGGCAAAGAGGTGGTAGTCGGATGGCGCCAGGTCTGGTGAGTAAGCCGCATGATCAAGCACTTCCCACTTGAGCCTTTCCAGCGTGTCACGAACGACTTTTGACTTATGCGACGGCGCATTGTCGTGGAGCAAAATCACCTTCTTCTGTCGTTGTTGATATTCTGGTCGGTTTTCCACAATGGCTCGGCTCAAATCTTTCATTTGCTGTTTGTAGCGAACGGCATTCACAGTTTCACCAGGTTTCAGCAGTTCAAAGTATATAACACCGGACTGGTCCCACCACACACACAGCATGACCTTCCGACCGTAACGATTTTGCCGTGCCGTCGATGTCGATGCTTCACCTGGACTCACCTACGATTTGTTGCGCTTAGGGCTCTCCAGGAAAATCCACTTTTCATCACCAGTAACAATACGATACAGAAAAGACTTTCTTTTGTATCGTTGAAGCAGCATTTCACAGGTCACTTTTCGATTCTCCATTTGTCTCTCGGTCAGTTCATGGGGCACCCACTTTCCACACTTTTGAATTTTTCCCATGGCTCGCAGACGTTTGGAAATTGCTTGCTGTTGAACTCCCAACGCATCTGCAAGCTGTCGTTGCGTTTGCGTGTTGTCTTCATCTAATAATGCTTGCAATTCGGCGTCATCGAACGATTTTCGCTTGCCGGAGCGTGCGGCGTCGTTCAGGTCGAAATTTCCATTTTTGAACTGTCAAAACCACGTTTCACATGTTCGAAGTGTTAATGCACGATCACCATAAATTTCCACAAGCGCACAGTGGCTCTCGGACACTTTTTTCCCCTGATTGAACATGAAAAGCAATGCATGGCGCATATGCTCAAAATTCGGTACAAAATTCGACATTTCTGAAGCGCAATAAACACTGACTGGAAGATTTTTTCGAGAAAATGTCAACGCAGTTCAAGCACTCGATATGACTGAACAAAATGACATATGGTATGTGTTAACGCCATTCATTGAAAAAACCGGAAATTACTTAGGAGTACACCTGGTAATTTATTAATAAATATAGTATTATGTACCTCAAATGAAAGAAAACATATCTATTATATATAAAATATATACAAAAAAAAAAAAAAAATCTGTTGTAAAAGTAAATAATGTTAAAAAAAAATAAAACTTTTTAATAAAAGTCGTACATGAATATCAAATATAAAAAAGAAAATTTTCAACTTTTGTTGAGCTGAACAACGCTGTAGGTGCTTTGTCAAATTCAGAACAATTGAAATTAAATAAAGTAATGTATGTGTAAGATGATGTACAGTACAACATAAATAAAATAATAAAATAAAAAATTTTATGAAATTGCAATCATATATGGAATCGGGATGAAATAAAGAACATTTCAAACACTCTGAAAGCCAGAAAGCTGTAAGGTGCTTCATAAAATTAAGATAATATATTTTTAATAAAGGTATAAATAATACGTATGCTCAAGTAATATACAGGTTGTACCAAAGTCCCCGCGCCAAAAAGAAACCCAATATTTCTCATTCAATTACAAGTCAAAAAGTCTTTCACCACTTTTTATAAAACTCATAATTTGAAAAGTTATTGAAGCTTAAAATTTAAACAATAAATGCGCTCTCACGATAAGTGGAGGTAGAGTTAACGAACCAAACTTTTCTCAAATTTTCTTCATATTTTTCCGAGCCAAAAAGTCCTTTGCCACTTTTCACAAAACTCGAAATCGAAAAAGATAATTAAACATGAAATTTAAGAAATCTGATTAGTTGAAACTTGTGACCCGAATATCTTTTATGCAACGCAGGGTAAAAAAGTGTACTTTTTTGTCCTGCTCCCGCAGGACAAATCACTTTTTTACACTTTGTTGTATAAAATATAGTTCGTACCTTGGACAAAAATTTTTTATCTACGAGTGTGATTGCAAACCTCGGCTTCGCCTCGGTCTACAAACTTAACACTCGTAAATAAAAAATGTATGTCCTAGATACGTAATATACTTTTTAGATTTTGAGTTTTGTGAAAAGTGGCATAGGAATTTTTGACTCTGAAAAATATGAAGAAAATTTGGGAAAAGTTTGGTTCGTTACATCTACCTCCACTTGTCGTGAGAGCGCATTCATTGTTTAAATTTTAAGCTTCAATAACTTTTAAAATTTTGAGTTTTATAAAAAGTGGTAGAGGACTTTTTGACTTGTAATTGAATAAGGAATATTGGGTTTCTTTTTGGCGCGGGGACTTAAGTACACCCTGTATACAAAACGCAGAACTGTCTCAGATGTAATAAAAAGTATAAGAAATATAAAGCTGTATCTGTATATATAATAATAATAAAAAGTATAAGAAACATAAAACTGTATAATGTGGAAAAAATAGAATGAATAAATTTGCTCAACTAAAAGTTGTATAGATAAGATTTAAATAAGATGGAGAAAATTTCAAACTTTGATTCGTTTTTATACTTTCTTCTTCTATTCTCATTTTTTTATTTTTTTTTATTTGATAGGGTGTACATAATGTCAGAAGATCAGACTATGGAAGAATCCATACAAGGCGTAATTGAAACCGATGCAAACAATAGTGGATCGGTTTTAAACATCCCAGCAGCTAGACTGTCCACTTTCGACGTTGTTTGTGGCCAACGTCATCAATCGCTCAATGATTATAACGATTTGAACTTTTACTCTCATAGAGAAGACTTGAAGACGTTCTTAAAAAAAAGTTTTGAAGGTCTTTCCTCTTAAGCAGCTACGAAATGAAAAAGAGTTTGACTTCGGCAAAACAAGACAAATTGGGCGACCTCATAATTGATCGCGAATTCATGATATCTATGAAAATAAACAACGATTCAATCAATAACCCTTTGAAAATAGTCAAGTAGGACAATTTATCCACGTTTTTTCTGCCTTTTGTGCCGTTTGGGGCTCGCTCATGAAAAAGAATACTCAATGATGTGTTCTTCCAGAATACCTTCCATTATTTTGGGGAATCTTGCAGAAGAAATTGAAAGTACGTTCAATGAAAGAGCCGATACGTACTATATAGCATCTCACACCAACGCATGGGGAAGTGTACCATACCAGCTACGGGAAAATTTGTCTCCTGTATCGATTACAAAAGAAAGTGCATGGTACAAGATGGCCTGGCAATAGTTGGGAAAAAAGTTATTCAAACTTGCAATGATCTCTCTACTAGTAGTACGTTTTATATTGCATTATTATATTTGGAAAGAAATTATTCATGCTGAAACAGCTTGCTCATAATTGTAACTTTACTTTTACATCATTCATACAATCAGATATTAGGTAAATGCCCTTATAATTGACGTGGATAATAAGAATCGATGTTATAAATTACAGTATAAACTAAAATCTTGTTCATGAAGTTTCCATAGTTGATGAAATAACTATAAATTTATTTTAAAAATATTTCTGTTTTGCATGAAAATGCAGTTTTACTTTTCAGTAAAATTTTTATCATTTTTCCTGCTATATTTCAATAGATTCAATTGACGCAAAAATTGGATTTCTAAAAGATACAACAGAACCTTAGGAAACAGTACAGACATATTGGCTTGCTACGATTGGAGCCAGAAGGGATTTATGCAAAAAAAGCGAAGGAAATCCAAATTGGCATTTCGAGAATTTCCCGTGTCTTCGCTCACTCCGGGGGAATGAACTAGTAATTAGTTTTTGAACTGATTTTTTAAAAAAAAACTGTTACCGTAAAAACGTTAGACAGTTATGGTATTTTTTCTATATTTCAGATTGACATTGATTTCGCTACCAAGTACCCTAATCATGAAATAAACATTGAAACTACTTGGCAAGAGATACAAGTAACCGTGGAAAAATTTTTGGCTTCAAAATGTTTTCCAAACACGGAGGAGCAAAATCTTTTTGAGAATTTATCAGATCTAGATAATGGTATAGTATTTGAAACATTAACATTTATGTGTCTTGTAAAACGCGCTGTTAGAGTTCTAACGTTATGAAAAAAATTGTAGACAAAAAAATTGGTACAATTTTGATGCTGCTACATTCAGCGACCAAGTTGAAAGACGCTCCGAGCAAATCATCAGCAAAAAACGGAAGGTTGAGTCACCGGAGCAGAGACAATTGAGACTTGAAGCCAGAGAAGCTTTCATACTTCATGTGCCAGTACGTATAACAATTTCGGCAATAAGTGTCCGTGCAAAAATATTAAACTGTGGATGTACTTACAGGTCGAATCGGATTTGGATCAAGTTTTTACCGAAAAAATCGAGCAAGTCAAAAATCAAAAACCATCAGTTTTCCCTTTCATCACCATTGTCGGTGAGATTCAATCTCCGACAGCTTATTATTGTTCAATTGGCGACGTCCGTTTCAAAACGAGAACAATTTTGGAAGCTTTTTCTATCGCTTTCAAGAGCTACGCAATATATCATTACTCCTTCCCAAAGTCTGTCATGTATGTCTGGTCTCTTTTACAAACAGTTTGGTTTCGATTGCCGGGCACGAAGTCTTATGTTCAAGTCAACAAAATGTTGACATTTTTTGAGCAAGACTCAAATGTCAAGTAAACTTAATACATCTAAGACATTTTTTTGAAGTGATGAATATTTTTAAAGTGAAAGGTGCGCTAAACTAAGTTCAATAAAAGTGTTCAGATTTAAAAGAAAATTTGTGATCTCAATTGAATTAATAATGAATTAAAAGTTTAAGTTACAAAATGGACTCTTCAATGTTTTATAATTCTTTGGATGGTGCAGCAGCCGATATTGTGAGTCATTTGTATTCATTTCTCGATTTGACTCGGTCCCGCGTCGAAACAATTACAGGGTTGTTCGATTCTCACTTGCAAAACCCATTTATAACACACTTTATTGAAGAAATACTGTCAAGATTAAAATTTCTAGGTGAAAAATCTAATCATATTGCTGCGTATAAAGTGATGTTTGACAACATGCGAAAACCCTTTGAAAAATTTAAAACAGAATCTCAGTGTTTTGAATATTTGAAACTCCATCGCAATCTAATTCTTCCTGAGGAAATCAAAATTGATGCACGAGGTACTACTATAAGTACATTAAGTGAAGATAAGGTCATTAAAAAACCCATAACGATTCAATTTGTCCCTTTGAGAAAAAACTCTGAAACAATTTCTAGAATTACCAGGGTGTTTTGATTACATTATGACTCACATCACAGAAACAGAAAATGATAATATTTTGCTATCAAATGTTTTGCAAGGCGATGCTTGGAAAGAAAAAAAGCTTCAATTTGGCGACGAGACTGTTTTCCCACTTTTTCTGTACCAAGACGACATAGAAACAAATAATCCGCTCGGTAGTCACAAAGGTCTAGGCAAAATTGGAGCGGTTTATATTGTCATTCCATGCCTACCACCACAAATGCAATCGAAAACTGAGAATATATTTCTTATTTGCTTGTATAGACCGGCGATGTGAAGGACATACCTTTTTATAAATTTTTTTCTACAGCTTCTGCAGAATTAAATTATTTACGTGACACGGGAATTGATGTTAAGACTCCCACTGGAGAAAAAACGGTTCATTTTGTATTGGCAGGAGTAATTGGTGATAATTTGGCTATGAATGCTCTTGTGGGATACCAGATTCACTTTTCTTCTAATTTCCCCTGTCGGTTTTGTATGGTTAAAAGTGAAAATTTGAACTCTGTTCTTCATATATCACAATGTGAACTGCGTACGCCAGAAAATTATGAAAAACAGTTGCAAGAAAACAACCCAAAAACGTCGGGAATTGTAGGCATTCCAGCAATCGTTGATTTGAAGTCTACTTCGATTCTTGATTTGTTAACTATGGACCCAATGCGCGATATTTTAGAAGGGGTATTAGAATACGATTCAGGGGTTATTTTTCACCACTTTATACAATTTGAAAAATTTTTCACTCTAGCACATTTGAATGACAGGATAAGTTCTCTCACATATGGATTAGATGCAACAGAAAATATACCTCGAACAGTCACTGAGATTCAAATAAAAAATAGGCGTATAAAAATGTCGGCTGGCGAAGCACAATGTTTTTTGAGAAATATTGGGGTTCTGATTGGCGAATTTGTTCCTGAAGGAAATCGTATGCGGAAAATCCTAACTTTGTTGAAAGAAATCTATGATATTATTTCAGCTCCATGTGTTCAATACAATTTAACAGTGCACCTTCAAAACATTGTTCATGAATACCTTGCTTTGTTGCATGAATTGTTCCCGGGTCACATGAAACCGAAACACCACCAATTACTCCATTACGCTGATACAATGCGACGTTTTGGTCCACTTCGCTATTCGTCAACTATGAGGTGCGAGAGCAAAAACAAAGATCTCAAAGCCAACACTTATGTATCGCGCAATCGAATTAATCCATGTAAGACAATGGGAATCAAATGCCAATTGCAAATGAGCATTCGCAAAGATCGCGGTGATTCCAACTTTTACGAGATTGGTCAGTCGAAAGCGAAAGTCGCGAAAGAGCTCCCTGATTTTCATTTCTATTCGCAATCCCTACCTGTTGAGCCGACAGATAAGTTATCATTTATAGAATCATTGACATTAAGAAATCGTACGATCCAACAAAACGTTGTTCTTGCATTTCCGATTGAAATCGGCGTTAATATGCTTATTGTCCACGTGATTTTTTCAAACGAGAAAGGCATGTTTATTGTAGCTAAAGATATCACTGAATATGTGTATCATGACCACCATTTCCATGCTTACTATTTGGATGCTAGTTATGCATCGGACAATAACTCTTGGAAATGTCTTACGATTGAAGATTTGAAATTGTGTTCGATAACACGTATTATTAGAATAAGTAATGGAAATTTATTCATCCCCAAAAGATGGGTTTAATTTAACTATACTGTACGGATATACTAAGTAGTGAATAAAAACAACTTTTCACAAAATGTCCTGTGCCAACTTTTTTCATCCTCAGGATTTCAAATATCAGTATTTTTAACATCATCATGAGTTACATTCAATGTCTTTTACGAAAAAATATTACATTGTAAAAGTAAATGTAAGATAAAATTTTTATGACAAATTTTATTCCTCAAAATAAAATTTTTCTCAATTTAAAAAATTAACATGTCAAAAACATAGGTTCGAATATGAAACTAACTTATCAATAAAAAAAATTTAATCTCAGAAATGAAAAAAAATAATTGATAAGCAATAATAATAGTTTGAATAATAATAATTAATGAAAATATAAACATATATCAATACAAGAAAAAATTTCCTAACAATAAAAAAAGCTAATAAACAATAACTGTAAAATAAATAATAATTAATGATAATATTTACATAAATGAATGTAGTTCATATAAATAATAACTCATATAATATTAATACTTAATATCACTCAAACGCAAAAGAAAATATCGAAACAAAGGGCTCGTGTGAATTTTTCTTTGCTTGTAATAACAGCTCTAGTTAAGGAGAATGGCTTGAGCCAACACTGTGTGTCAACGTGCAGGTTCTTGATTTTCACCGTACTCAGTGCGGTGAAAAAAAAACGGACTGCTAACGGTCGATGAGCATCAACACAACCTTTAACGACAGTAATGTTTCCTTTTATAAGACTACGATGATTCATCTCAATGAGTACCTTGGAAAATGCTCTGACTACTGCTTTAACAGTAAAGAGTCCGCTGAATAAAAAAAAATTTTTTTTCACCGTAACCATTACGCTTACTTTTTCTCAGTGTATAGTGACTTAAAAAAATTTTTGAAAGTTATGCATAAAATCGAATAGCTGTCGTTAGTTTCGGAGATTACGAATTTTTTGCAAGTGATGTTACATAGTTGATATTCTGGAAAATTGATAAAAAAACATTAAGAATGTAGATTCTAATGTTATTAAAAAAATTAAGGCGTATCGACGAATTTTATTTATTACGCAAATTAACTAATTTTGTTAATGCATGGAACTCTATACCTATACTATCGGGTATGTTTATAATTATTTGGGGGAATGTTCAATAATGAATATTTTTTTTTTAAAAAAAACACTCTTCCTCATATGATTATTTATGTTATATTCAATTTTTGTGTTCAGCTGGGAATATTTAGTACCGTAACAAAATTTTGAAAGTTATATATAAAATCAAAATTCTTTTAATACCTGAGGAGGTTTCAAAATTTTTGCTAGTCATGTGTTATTGTTTATATTATTGAAAAAAAATTAAACAAACGTTGACAATGTGGGTTATAGCAATACTTCAAAAATTCAGGTGTAACGACGAATTTTACTAATTACACAAGATAAACTAATCCTGTTAATGCATGGGACTCTATACCTATACCAGACGGTATGTTAATGATTATATTGATAATCGTTTTTAATAGATATTTTTTTCTAATACATAAATACATAATACTCGTTACTTATATGATTATTGATGTTAGATTCAAGTTTTGTGTTCAGCTGTGAATATTGAATGACTAAAAAAACTTTCGAATGTTCTACATATAATCGAAGATCTTTTAATACTTCAGGACGATTTGAAATTTTTGCGAGGGATGTTTTAAAGTTCATTTTTTGGAAATAAAGTAAATAAACGTTGAGAATGTGGGTTATGACAATACTTGAAAAAATTAGGGCGTTATGACGAATTTCATTAATTACACGAGATAAACTAATCGTGTTAATGCATGGGACTTTATACCGGTACTAGAGGATATGTTTATAACTACTTGGGGGATGTTTCATGATAGATATTTTTTTCTTATAAATAATACTCGCTCCTTTTATGGTTATTGATGTTGTATTCAAGTTTTGTGTTCAGCTGAGAGTATTTAGTAACTAAAAAATATTTTCGAAAGTTATGTATCACATCAAAGTTCTCCTAATACTTCAGGAGGTTTTAAAATTTTTTCTAGGGTTGTTTTATGGTTTATATTATGTAAAAATAGTAAGCAAACGTTGATAATGTGGGTCATAACAATACAAAATAAATTAGGGCGGTATGTCGAATTTGACTAATTACACAACATAATCTAAACTTGTTAATGCGTGGGACTCTATACCTATACTAGAGGGTATGTTTATAATTACTTGGGGGTTGTTCTATAATAGATATTTTTGTATAATAAATCATACTCGTTCCTCAAATGATGATTGATGTTATATTCAAGTTTTGTGTTCAACTGGGAATATTTAGTAAGTGAAAAAAATTTACGAAAGTTATATATAAAATCGAAGATCTCTTAATACTTTAGGAGGTTTGAAAATTTTTGCAAGGGATGTTTCATAGTTTATGTATTGGCAAATTGATAAACAAACGTTGAGAATATTGGTTATAACAATACTTAAAAAAGTAAGGGCATCATGACGAATTTTTTTAATTACATAAGATGAGCTAAACTTGTTACTACATAGGACTCAATACCTATATCGGATGGTATTTTTATAATTATTTTGGGGAATGTCTTATAATAGATATTTTTCTGTAATAAATAATACTGGTTCCTGTCATGATTTTTGATGTCATATTCAAATTTTGTGTTAATCTGGGAATATTTAGTGAAAAAAATTTTCGAAATTTTTATATAAAATCAAAGTTTCCGTCATTCTTCAGGATGTTTCAAAATTTTATCAATTTTAATAATTACACAAATTACGGAGGTATCAAAATTTTTGCTAGTGATGTTTTATAAAAAGTTGTTTACCTTGTTTATTATGATTAGTTGAGGTTATGAATTCACAGTTTTACGAGTGAAGAACGTCTGCCATGATGCTGCAAGTTTTCCAGCTTCCACTTTGTCACAACACCACACTTAGCACGTATTTACGCGAGAAAATTAACGCCTGAAACTTTGTTTTTATTTTTTTAATTAATCGACCCGACGAGAACACGCGCGTATTAGGACGTATTGAAATAACAACAAATAACAAGGCTTAAAGACAGTGAGCTTAGCAAAATCACGACGAGGCGGCGCCACTTTGCGATGAAAACTGCATTTGCTCGCGTATCGGCCGAATAGAATTCACTTTTCAAATATTGACGCCACAAATCTGGAATCCACTTCGTATTTCGGTATACGCGCAATATCACGAATTATCATGTACCACTCTGTTGTTAGCCCTCGTTTTACTGCTTTTTATAAACAATCTGGCTATTATTTATGAAATTCCTAATAGTATACGGTTAATAAACTCGTTCAACTGCACAAAAATAATTTTCATTAATTTTTATAGTTGATATTGTCGCTTTAATAGTGTTTTCCCTTGTAATCTTGAATCATATATGGTAACATATAAAAAAATCATATATGAATCTTGTATATGGTACCATATATGGGCCCTATATGATTTACTGAATCATATATGGCCACCATATATGACTTTCATATCATATATGGTATTAAAGCCCTATAAGACTTTGTGAAACATATAGACAACGGCATATTTTTAGGCAACCTTATATGATTTTAAAATCTTATATGGCAATGACGGTCATATGACACACGGCCTTCATATATAGCATTAAAATCTTATATGGCATTGTGAAACATATAGGAAATACCAAAGCTTATATGAAATCCATAGTACCTTTTTTACTACGCTTTACTAAAAAAATGGTTTTCTACTCTCATAATTGGAATCAGTTACAAAGGCTTACAAATTTCATTCTGTTTCCATGAGTTTACGTGGGTGAAATGAACGTTTGCAATATATACAGAATCCTTACACACTATTCATGAATAAGTCAGCAGAATTTCATGAAGTAGATGTTTTTATTTCGCTAAAAAGATTCATGTACATAAAAGTAAGAAAATTATTGCACTGTACTCTTCAACATTTTCTTCAACATTTACTTAAATATTTTCTGCAATATTTTCTTCAGCATTTCCTTGAACATTTTCTACAGCATTTCCACATTTTCTTCAACATTGTTTCGAACATTTTCTTCAGCATTATTTTTAACAGTTTCCGACTCAGTTACTTGCGCTTTTTTGGGATTTCCTTTTATTTTACAATTCCTCATCTCCGTCAGCTTACAGCACATCCCGTTTTATTTCGAACTCATTGTAGAATTTCAGGACCTTGTCTGGGTGTCGAATCCTCTGATTCAGCACGTAACCTTGAAACCAAATTTCTACTAAATTACATTTTTTTTCGAACGCATACAAAAATGGACGTTTTTTTAAAGAAAAATTGTAATTAAGGATGTTCTCGCATTGTTAACTTCAGACTACTCTTGTTGAATGAGATTATTAATTTTCATATTAGTTTATGAATTAATATTAACACTCAACAACACTTGAAGTAGAACTACTTCAAGTACAACACTACTCAAGTAGAATAATTGAAAAAACTTTGAACCAGCAATATCAATACACAGGTACAGTAGTTGTTTAACGTTACGAATTACAAAAACCGTGCAAGTTGGATTTTGGTTATTTTTCGTTTATTCATTTTTTCAACTCTCGTTTCGTAGTTAGTATTTCCGACGACAAAAATTTGATTTTCCAATTTCAAGGTACAACTGTCTTTATATGATGAAAACATTTGAATTGTTATACTCTATTTTAAACACTTAATAAACATAATATTAAATATAAGTTTCATGTAGATTTATTGAATTTAATTCAATTATTTCAAATTTAATTAATCTAATTTTTAAGTTTCAATTAAAAAATTCAACAAGGTACCTTTCAATAGAAAATGCAAGTAAGAAATTTGTTTCACTTTAAATTTCAAGACTTTTCATCATGAACTTCAACATCTGCCTATTATTCAGCATTAAAAAAGATAATTAATTAAGAATAAAGATTTTTTACTACCATCTCAAAATATTTCAAATTATATAGCTGAATCGATAAAGCTATATAAAAATTATATAGCTTATTCGATACTTTAATCCTAGATCTGAAATATTTACCAATGATTTGCTTCACCGCGGTTGCATCAAGTGCTGGCTTTGGAACGCTATTTCCTTTTCCCTTGACATTTGCTGCTTTCCCTTTCAAAGTGCAGGCCAACATTGCCTCTTTGGTAAATATGCCTGTCGTTTTCAGAATTTTGAGATTTTAAATAATTCGGGAATATTTGAGGTTTGGAAGATTTTGATAATTTACCGTGTTTTTAGAGACTAAGCAAATTATCAAAACTCCAATAACTTTGGAAATTGTGGAGTTACGACAAAATTAACAATATTATCACTCTCAAAATTACGAGAATTCTACAAATTTTTAAGATTTTTCACAATGTTAAACCCTTTCAAAGTTCAAAGAAAGTACTCTGAAAATTTTGGAAGTTCTTGTGACTTCGAAAATTTCAGAGATTCGTATAATTTTTAAAAATTCTTAAAGTAATATTTGTTCATTGTTATTGGAATTTCGAAAATTTTACAAATTTCTTAAACTTCAAAAGGGTTAATAATTTCGAACATTCCAAGATTTTCAACAATTTTTCAAATTGTACAAGTTTCAACTATGAATTTTAAACATTTGCAAATTCGAGAAAATCAACACAAATTTTTGAATTTCTGAAATCTAGAAATTAGCGTACATTTTAGAGTTTTCGAAAGACTTGAATTTTATGAAAATTTATAATATTTATGATGCTTGGAATGTCGAAAATTTTACAAATTTTTCGAACTTTGAGAAGGTTGAGGATTTCGAACATTGTAAGATTTTAAACAATTTTGCAAATTTTAAAAGCTTGGAGTATCTTAAAAATTTTGTAAGTCTAGTGAATTATGACAGTTTTTAGAAAGTCAAAATTTTTCAAATCATCATAAATTTCAGAGATTCTCAAAAGTTTCGAAAACTGAAAATTTATAATATTTATGATTATTGACACTTTGAAAGTTTCAAATGGTAAAAGTTTGTACTATATTAAACATTTTCAAGGTCCAGAAAATTTGAAAAATTTTTTGAATTTCAAACATGTACAAATTTTCGTACATTTCAGAGATTTTTCAAGTCCTCGAAATTCTGAAAATTTATAATATTCATGATATTTTACGAATGACTCTAACTGTGAGAAAGTTAATGATTTCGAACATTGTACGATTTTTAACAATTTTTCAAATTCTAAAAGCTTAGAGAACCGTAAAAATTTTGGAAGTCTAGAAAATTTTTACTAATATTTTCAGAATGTCAAAAATGTCCGAATTTTCATAAACTCCAGAGATTCGTAAAAGTTTCGAAAACTCTGAAAATTTGAAGTACGTATGATTATTTAAATTCAAAAAGTTTGACTAAATTCATAAATGTTCAGAAAGTTGATAATTTCGAACGTTTTAAGATTTTTAACAATTTTGCGAATTTGAAGACTTTGGAGTAGTAGAAACATTTTGAAAGTCCAGAAAATTTTGACACTTTTTAGAATTTCATAATTTTTGAAAACTTAAGAGATTGAAAACAGTTTCAAATATCCTGAGACTTTGGAAAGTTTTCAGTAGCGATTTTCTAATAAAATTATAATTTTTTAACTTGCTAAAATAATTGCGAGTAAAAAATCACATCGTAGCACCTCCCGAAGGAAATTTCTGGTTACGTCCTTGATGGTTTAATTATTATTTATCAACTATCATTATTATTATATTTAATAATTCGTATTATAATTATACGTGTAATCATTGTTTGAAATTTATATAAATTTCATTAATTTATACTTATTTATGATAAATATTCGAATACACTAAGTATTGTACGATATCGTAAAACATATTGAACCACGCACGATAGGGTGAATGCAAATTTGGAAAAGTTACTGATTATAGAAAAACTAAAGTATTTTAGTGCTAAGTTGAACCAATTTTACTAAATATCAATAACTATCAGTAATACTTAACAGGGGCGGCAGAACGTGATTTTTTCGAGTGGGTACTCATTGAAACATAAGTAACTGGGTCGACGTGTTCATTGTGATATTTTTCCGCAATATGCAAAATATGTTTTTTTAAATATAAATCTAACAAAGTTGCTAAGGATTTGGAAATTACCAAAAAAAAATTAACTGGTCGGACAAATTTTTATCTAATTTGCAAAATGTTTTGAAATTTGAAAATATACCCAATAAGACATTCATGCAGTTACAAATACTGGCAACGGGGTTTGCTCCATCCGTTGCTGTAAGATTTGTCTAATGTTTGCGAATGCGGGTGGTGGCAACATTGTAACCCGCTTATGTTGCCGTCACTGTTGCGCAATATATGCGCTACCGTGGTCTGCATTTGTTTGCGTCAGAAGCTGTGGAAAATGAGGACGCACCTTGTCTCAAATATAGATAAAATTTATGTCAACAGCCATTGCTTCCAAAATATTGCAAACGATAGCTGCAGCTATGTTCTGAACTTTTGTGAAATTCTAAATATGCTAGATTTTCGTCTCACAATTGCATTATAAAACGGCAAATCTCGCTATTGCTGCTACTGCAATAGACATAAAGTCATAATTGATCGTATCTCCCGCGTCGCGCCATCAGTGCATTGTGTGCAATTGTGTGCAATTGTGTGTCGTGTGATGCAGTGTGATGCAGTCTGACACCATCTGACACCCTCGAGCTCGAGTAATGAAATTGTTTTTCGCCTGCAGAAAGGATTGAAAAATTTATTCGACGAAGCGATTGGTCAGTCGAAAGCGAAAGTCGCGAAAGAGCTCCCTGATTTTCATTTCTATTCGCAATCCCTACCTGTTGAGCCGACAGATAAGTTATCATTTATAGAATCATTGACATTAAGAAATCGTACGATCCAACAAAACGTTGTTCTTGCATTTCCGATTGAAATCGGCGTTAATATGCTTATTGTCCACGTGATTTTTTCAAACGAGAAAGGCATGTTTATTGTAGCTAAAGATATCACTGAATATGTGTATCATGACCACCATTTCCATGCTTACTATTTGGATGCTAGTTATGCATCAGACAATAACTCTTGGAAATGTCTTACGATTGAAGATTTGAAATTGTGTTCGATAACACGTATTATTAGAATAAGTAATGGAAATTTATTCATCCCCAAAAGATGGGTTTAATTTAACTATACTGTACGGATATACTAAGTAGTGAATAAAAACAACTTTTCACAAAATGTCCTGTGCCAACTTTTTTCATCCTCAGGATTTCAAATATCAGTATTTTTAACATCATCATGAGTTACATTCAATGTCTTTTACGAAAAAATATTACATTGTAAAAGTAAATGTAAGATAAAATTTTTATAACAAATTTTATTCCTCAAAATAAAATTTTTCTCAATTTAAAAATTAACATGTCAAAAACATAGGTTCGAATATGAAACTAACTTATCAATAAAAAAAATTTAATCTCAGAAATGAAAAAAAATAATTGATAAGCAATAATAATAGTTTGAATAATAATAATTAATGAAAATATAAACATATATCAATACAAGAAAAAATTTCCTAACAATAAAAAAAGCTAATAAACAATAACTGTAAAATAAATAATAATTAATGATAATATTTACATAAATGAATGTAGTTCATATAAATAATAACTCATATAATATTAATACTTAATATCACTCAAACGCAAAAGAAAATATCGAAACAAAGGGCTCGTGTGAATTTTTCTTTGCTTGTAATAACAGCTCTAGTTAAGGAGAATGGCTTGAGCCAACACTGTGTGTCAACGTGCAGGTTCTTGATTTTCACCGTACTCAGTGCGGTGAAAAAAAAACGGACTGCTAACGGTCGATGAGCATCAACACAACCTTTAACGACAGTAATGTTTCCTTTTATAAGACTACGATGATTCATCTCAATGAGTACCTTGGAAAATGCTCTGACTACTGCTTTAACAGTAAAGAGTACGCTGAATAAAAAAAAATTTTTTTTCACCGTAACCATTACGCTTACTTTTTCTCAATGTAGCGACTATGAAACTAGATGAGTTCGCTCACATTTTTATGGATGGACCCGGATACATGGCAATTGTTGCAGGAGAAGTTGAACACATCTTGAAATGCGTGGCATTAATTAGCAAACTAAAATGCACAGAGAAATGTTACCAAGAAATTTTAGTAGAAGCTAACAATCGAACCTTCTTTCTCACACCCAGGATCCGAATATTAAAGAAAAAGGGCACCCAGATATCTTGTAACTCTTTAACACTAGCAATGTTTGAAATTGATAAGAAATGGTACAAGTTTACCCCGGACTCTGTGGAAACCGCATCCCCACAACGACTGGAACCCCTTTCCAAATCCACCTAGGAGTATCATAGTATCGAACACTTGGCATCATCCGGTATCTACACTCAGAATGACTTGGACAAATTTAGAGAAAATCTTTTTTTCACCATGGATCGCACAGGAGTTCTGGACACCATCGCCAGAGGAGCTACGGGTAACCAATTAGATTTGGATGGCATTACAATGGAAAGATTACTGAATGTAGAGAAACTAGCTGAAGGAATCTGGGGAACCATGTGGAACAAATTTTCTATTTTCGGCACGTATAGCGCCGCATTCTTAGGAATCTATCTTATCCTCAAAATGATCAAGGGCCTGATAGACGCTATTCTTCATTTATTTGCCCTACACTCTATATTTGGATGGTCAGTCTACTTATTCGCGGCCGTCTGGGATAGCCTCGCCAACCTCGTGTTACACGTAAGAGTCCCTTCCAAACAACGACCCGTGAAAGTCTCAAATGAAGACGTTGAAGCAAGTATCCCCATGAGCATTATATCTCCCAGTGTTCCGGATGAAAACACCGACCCTAAGAAGAAGATGACATCGCCTTACCCCGCCAACGAGTTGGATCAACTAGGTTGGATCAATTAGGTCCCTCGAATATCTTTTTTGATTTTGAGTTTTGTGAAAAGTGGCAAAGGGCTTTTTTATTCAGAAAAATATGTGGGAAATGTAAGTTTACTTTGTTTTGAGGTTTCTATCCCCACTTGTTGAAGGAGCACATTTGTTGGTTAAAACTTGTAGCTTTCGTATCTTTTTTGTTTTTGAGTTTTGTAGAAAATGGTAGAGGACTTTTCGACTCAGAAAAATATGGAAAAAAATCAGGCAAATTATCGTCCGTGGTTTTTGACACACCCTGTATAGTGGACAAAATGAAAGATTTAAAAAAATATATGTCAATTTAGAAGAAATGAAATTATTGTTGTTCAATTTTATAAATATTTACATTTCATATTGCCTCGCTATAAACTAAAATGTCAGTATAATTTTTGTAAAAGAACGTGCGCTGTTACTTTCCAGCATGAACATTTAACAACAATAGGCGCCTTCAAACTAAGAAAATTTCTGAACATGTCTCTAAAAGAGATAATGGTCGATGACGTCCTGGTTCAGGTACGTATCCAGGGAGAGGGCCCAGGGGGCCCCCCCCCCCGAAATCCCGAAATTCGAAAATTTTTATCCATTTAAGGTTTTTAATAGAAGTATCTTCAGTATAGAATTTTGAGTATAGAATTTCCTTTTCTTCGAAATTTTATTTTTTAGTCGACGGAAAGCACATCTGGCGTTGATCCAACGTATCCCTATCCCTATATTTATAAATAATGAAAAGCCTGCTAGCCTGCCATAGCCTGCCATGTTCAGTGGCAGCATTGAACATTATCGTTAATAAATCGTTCAATTGTACGAATCGATTCTGATCTAGATTTTCAGCTTTTTTATTGGACTGCTCGAACAAAACAAGAAATCCCTAAACTGAGGAACTGCTGAATCATGGCACGTGAATCGTGCGTGTTATAAGTTTGTGTACAATCTAATCAAACTTTTTTATCAAACGTTCGAGATTCAAGATTTTCAAAGACAATTTATTTTTAACTTTACTAACATGAAACATAGCCAAGGTTAAACAACGATTACATCATTTTTCAAGAAGCCGAAAGCAGATAATTCAGATGATGCAGAAAATGTTAATAATGAGTAAAGTGACGTTTTGAATGCAAATTCCAAGGTTATGTTACCATAGATTCCAAGGGAAATTAAAGTCATTGTAGCTTATGATTGATTTTGTTTCGATACGTTTAACTCACTTGACTGTTAAAATATCGCTTGTCAAATTTTGAAAATGGAATCCATAGAATAAAATATCTACATTATTCATACTTCGAATTTTTTGTTGTAACTGAATTTTTTAGGAAAAAAAAATTTCCAGTACCTATTAAAATAAATATCAGATGAAACAATGAAACAATAAAGTAGTGTCATCTACTTATCAAAAATAAGTGAGGAAAGAATATTATACAAATAATAATATATAAATTTTCAATAATTTTTTTACATTGATATAAAAGATAGAGAAAAATAAAACAAAATAAATTATAAGTTATATGTTTAGTTGTAATTCGTTGTTTTAATTAATTTTTGAAGTGATAAAATATTGAATATCTATTATAGTACGTATTTTGTGTAAGTTAAAAAAAAGGTACAAAAGTTAAAATTATATTTTGCCTAAAGGAATAAACTTTTGAGTTATATACATGTAATGAATCTATATTTTAAAAGAATTTCGATTATTTTGAACATTCATATATTCAGTACCTGTTATAATACATATTTTGTATAAGTTGAAATAATATTTCCTGATGAAATAAAGTATACTTAGAAAGAAATATTACTAATCAATAAATATGAATTTATTGTAAAAAAAAAGAACACAAATGCTAAAAACTGTACACAAAATAAAAATAAAATGGAAAAAAAAATTATTATTTAAGATTTTTTTGCAAGGATTCCATCTGATTCTTGCAAGGATTCCGAAACAATATATTATCTATAAAGCGGGATATTATTTTATAGACTGATTTGCTTTTTATGTATATTCAACTCTTGTCAGTCTAATTCAAATTTTTTCGGCAAATTTCTAAAAATGCACGTTTTCATGTTTTACAGAGAACTTTTTAAACAATAGTGAGTGTAGTGAACAAAGCAACCTTAGTTCCAAAGTCAACTCGGGACGAAAAACTATTTTTCGCGTCGGAGGCATAGACGAAGAAAGTGAGTAGCATACTTCGAACCATCGTTATTAAATATCTTACGTATTGATAAATAGTTACCATACAATAAAAATTTTATTTTACAGATGAGGACAATATTTCTCATTTGGACTCCGATGACAACATATCAGACCCAGTGACTTCAACTGGCTTTCAAGAAATCGTTCACCATGTGTGGTAAGCA
Organism: Platygaster robiniae; assembly: GCA_028476575.1. NCBI lineage: Eukaryota > Metazoa > Arthropoda > Insecta > Hymenoptera > Platygastridae > Platygaster > Platygaster robiniae. The sequence goes on from CM052019.1 coordinate 32,481,202, forward strand.
AATCGATTTGATATTGGGAACACAAACCGAAATTCTCTAGATGACACTACGAAAAAAAGTGTACTTTCATCCAAATTGCTTCCAAAAGAACCATATAAATTCCCTAAAGAAGTATCATATAATAGGAGTTTTCAACCCAAGTGGATTACTAATGATTTTCCTTGGCTGGCATACTCAGCGAGTGAAGACAGCGTGTATTGTAAACCTTGCTGGTTATTTTTCCATGAAGGCATTGGAAAAGGGGGTCATCACAATCCAGGGAAACTTGTGTCTGTTGGTTTTCGAGACTGGAAAAAAGCTAGAGAATCTTTCCAAAAACACATGGAAAAAGAATACCACAAAACATGTGTTCTGCAGGCCACTTCATTTCTCAAAATATCAACTGGAGAGCAGCTTGATATCGCGTCTCAATTGGATAGTCAACGCACAAAAGAGATAGCTGAAAATAGGGCTGCAATAGAACTGATTATTTGCACAATTCTTTTTTGTGCAAAACAAGAATTACCTCTAAGAGGCGATCATGATAGCGGCGCTCTATCTTTGACACGACCTGAAAAAAAAGATGGAAAGTTCAGAGCTCTTTTGCGGTTCAGAATTGAGTCTGGTGATAAAAATTTAGAAAAACATGTACTCAATAGCTCCAAAAACGCTACTTATATGAGTCCTATTATCCAAAATGAAGTCATTCAGACGTGTTCTGACATCGTTTCTGAAAAAGTTATTCACAGAATTTCAAAGGCAGAATGCATCAGTTTCCTTGGCGACGAAACAATGGACGTTTCAGGGACCGAGCAGCTTTCGCTATGTCTCCGGTACGTCGATGTCCCAGATCTACAGGCTCCTGTTCTTCGTAAAGATTTCGTCGAATTCATCCCAATTAATGATCAGTCTTCTGAAAATCTTACAAACGTTATTTTGCAGCGATGTGATGAGCTCAATCTCGACATGACCAAGTGTGTTGGGCAAGGATACGATGGGGCAGCAAATATGGCGGGTCATTTGAGTGGAGTCCAAACAAGAATCAGAGAAAATTATCCGAAGGCAAGATACATACATGGTGCCAGTCACCGTTTAAACCTTGCTCTGTCGAATGCCATGTCTGTTCCAGCAATACGCAACTGCCTTGGAGTTGTTAGTCAAGTTGTTAATTTATTCAGGAATCATTCGAATGCCAACAAAATTTTTCAAGAAACTATCCAAGAACATGCTCCAGACAGTAAAAAGAAACGACTTCTCCGGCTTTGTGACACAAGATTTATCGAAAGGCATGACAGTATCATTGTATTTTTGGAACTCTTCGAATGCATTGTCATGGCTTTAGAAGAAATCGCTCAAAGAACGTGGACCATATCTTCAACGGCATCAATTCTTCATGGAGCGAGTCAAAAAAGTGAATTTTTAGTGAGCTTTGTTGTTTGTGAAAAACTGTTCAGTTTGACCCTTCCACTGTCGATTTTTCTCCAAAATAAATCTGCAGATTTCGTTTCCGCTGTAAAATATACAAATGAAGTATTGAATTCACTCCGACAAATGCGGGAAACCGCAAACGACACTTTCAGAGAAATTTTTCAAGTGGCGTCGAAATTCTCTGCGGACCTTTTTGACGTTGATCTTCAAGCTCCAAGAGTTACATCACGACAGAAATCTTGTGCAAACCGACAAACGGCATCGAATGAAGAGTATTTCAGAGTCACTATATTCATTCCCTGTATCGACGCTTTGATTCAAAATTTGACTGATAGATTTGTCAAAAACGAGGATATTCTATCGAGTCTTCAACTTTTGCTTCCAGGATATGCTTCCGAGAAAAAAATGAATGAACTGGAAAAATTAGGTCCATACTTTCAAGACGAAATGCCACTGTCCGCAGTTCAAGCTGAGTACAAGTTATGGTGTGCCAAAATATCATCAATTGACCCATCGACCGAAATTTTGAAGCTTTTGGAATATTCTGACAGTACATTTTTTCGCGCGATAAATCTTCTTCTCAAGGTACTGGCTACTTTTCCAGTCACAACAGCCAGCGTGGAAAGATCATTTTCTACAATGAAGAGGATAAAAACTCTACCTCGTAGTCTAATGGGCCATGACAGGCTAAGTGCACTGGCAATGATGTCAATTCACTGGGATATTGTTATTGATCCGGAGGAAGTGCTCGATCGCTTGGCGAAGAAAAAATCGAGAAAATTACTTTTGTAATGTGTATGTTCTAGTAAAAATGTAGTACTGACTTCACTTTTATTTCTAACATGTATTGTTTGTTTAACATTAAAAATGCTTGGACTGCTTTCAAACATAGTAGCTATTTATTTTACACCTTGTACTGCATCTTTTTATTGCACTGTAAATAATAATAGATTAATCGTCACATAATAATTCAAGTTTTAATGTGTCATTCGCTTTACTCTGAATTAATTAAAGTAGGTCCAAATTTTTTAATGATTTTCATATTTTAGCCCCCCCCCCCCCGAAACGAATTTCCGGAAACGGGCCTGTCCTGGTTCTTTTCACCTGGAAAGGTACCGCGAATACAAAGGCTTTCAGTACTCTGAAAATCTGGAATATTATGTACAGTAAGTAAACTCTTCGTAATATTTTTTTGAATCACAATAAATTGCTCTGAAGTATTTTATACTACTAAAAAGTGTTCAAATTATTACTTTTTAGTTATTTTTTAATACAAGGTTTATCCAATTGCCCGTGCTAAAATTTCAAGTCAAACAGTCCTTTACTACTTTTAGTAACACTCGAAATTAAAAAATTCATTAAAGCATAAGCCAAAGCAAAAGCCAACAAAAAAAATTGTACTGATAATATGAACTATTTTCATGGACATTTTCAAAAAATGTCTTATTTTTTAAGCAAGCAATATTTGTAAATTTATTTTCATTTACAGATGCTGCAAAGAATTGTCCGCTATTTCAAGGCCCTGAAAATAAGGAGCACTTTAAATCTGAAATGCTCGAAGTTTTTCGTGCGACAAAACAACGTTTCAAGAAGCGGCCTCTTCACCAACAACATCCCGTTGACGTCCAGTTAGGGGATGAAAACGGAGATTTTTTCAATAGAGATGACGAAAACGGAAATTTTTACAATGGAGATGACGAAAACGGGGATTTATGCAATAAAGATGACGAAAACGGAGATTTTTACAATGGAGATGACGAAAACGGAGATTTTTACAATGGAGATGATTGAATCCAATTAATGCATTAAATTGATGTATTTTGATGTAAATTTGTGTGTTCAATTGTAATGAAAAGAAAATTTTTCTATTTGTAAATAAAAGAAAGATAAAAAGTTAAATCCACTTTTTTTTTATTATTCAAATCAATGTATCACTCTATTTGATTACTAAAATACAGGGTGTACAAAAATCTTCGAACTAAAAAGAAACCTAATTACTTTTTGAATTTCGAGTGGAAACCTCCTCCTTTATCCCTTTTTATAAAACTCGAATTCAATGAGGAATATCGGATTTCTTTGTAGTTCGGGGATTTTGGTACACCCTGTGTATTACATGTCAAGCAATAAATATGTTTATAAAGTATGAATAATTTAAAAAAAAAATTTTTTTCTCTCATGAATGCGAATAATCTGAGACTCACGCGTGCGAGATTTGTGAACTCTCACGCATGAGAGGCATTTGCGTCACATATGAGCGTGCACCAGTTGTACTCTATGACTCTCACGCATGCGAATTTTCTCGCATGCGTGAGAGTCATATTGCACGCACTGCGACGGCATTTTACTATCTAGGTAATGAAGATTGAATAATAATTTTGAAATAATATACATTTTTTGTGATCATAATTTTTCTAACTATTTTCTAGTTAAAATCTTATATATCTTATAAATGTCTAAGTACACTGTTTTACGATAAATTCGATGAACCAAATAATGCTTATAGCAGTTTTTTCCGTCATTCTTACACCTACCAGGTGTACTCCTAAATAATTTCCGGTTTTTTCAATGGATGGCGTTCTGTTTTGTACCGCTGTTGGTAACACATACCATATGTCATTTTGTTCAGTCATATCGAGTGCTTGAACTGCGTTGACATTTTCTCGAAAAAATCTTCCAGTAAGTTTTTATTGCGCTTCAAAAATGTCGAATTTTGTACCGAATTTTCAGCATATGCGCCATGCATTGCTTTTCATGTTCAATCAGGGGAAAAAAGTGTCTGAGAGCCACTGTGCGCTTGTGGAAGTTTATGGTGATCGTGCATTAACACTTCGAACATGTGAAACGTGGTTTCGACAGTTCAAAAATGGAGATTTCGACCTGAACGACGCCGCACGCTCCGGCAAGCGAAAATCGTTCGATGACGCCGAATTGCAAGCATTATTAGATGAAGACAACACGCAAACGCAACGACAGCTTGCAGATGCGTTGGGAGTTTAACAGCAAGCAATTTCCAAACGTCTGCGAGCCATGGGAAAAATTCAGAAGTGTGGAAAGTGGGTGCCCCATGAACTGACCGAGAGACAAATGGAGAATCGAAAAGTGACCTGTGAAATGCTGCTTCAACGATACAAAAGAAAGTCTTTTCTGCATCGTATTGTTACTGGTGATGAAAAGTGGATTTTCCTGGAGAACCCTAAGCGCAACAAATCGTGGGTGAGTCCAGGTGAAGCATCGACATCGACGGCACGGCCAAATCGTTACGGTCGGAAGGTCATGCTGTGTGTGTTGTGGGACCAGTCCGGTGTTATATACTTTGAACTGCTGAAACCTGGTGAAACTGTGGATGCCGTTCGCTACAAACAGCAAATGAAAGATTTGAGCCGAGCCATTGTGGAAAACCGACCAGAATATCAACAACGACAGAAGAAGGTGATTTTGCTCCACGACAATGCGCCGTCGCATAAGTCGAAAGTCGTTCGTGACACGCTGGAAAGGCTCAAGTGGGAAGTGCTTGATCGTGCGGCTTACTCACCAGACCTGGCGCCATCCGACTACCACCTCTTTGCCTCGTTGGGCCATGCCCTTTCTGAGCAGCGCTTCGACTCGTACGAAAATGTACGAAAATGGCTCACCGAGTGGTTCACCTCCAAAGGCAATGATTTTTACTGGCGTGGTATCCACAATTTACCAGAATGGTGGGAAAAATGTGTAGAAAGCGATGGAAAATACTTTGAATAAAATAAAGGTTACGGTTTTTTTGGAATTATGTGTTTTATTTGCAAAAAAACCGGAAATTGATTAAGAGTACACCTGGTATACCTTGAAACTCATTTTCTGAGTATGTAATTTACTTGAAGACTATAACTTTGCTGTCTTTGGAATGTACGTTATGACTGTTGTGACAGCCTATACAAATTTTTTATAAAATACTCAACTATAATTCCATTCATGTTTATAAATGTACTTTTTATTATTATTTATACAATTATCCCCGCCGTGGATCCACAACTAAATTCCCCCAGTAATTTGAGTTTTTATAAATTTTTTGTAAAAATCCTTAAAAAATTTGGGTATTTTTAATAAAATTCCGCTTTTTTTCTAGAGTTACTTCATGACAAGAGTAATTTTCTATGAAGTTTTCATTAGTTTTATTAAAGCCACTTTTTAAAAACTTTACAAAATCTTCATAAAATGACGACATTGTTAAATAGTGGATTTTAAAATCTACTTTATGAAGATTTTGTCTTATAAAGATTTTATGAAGTTTTTATGAAGTGACTTTATAAAATATAATAAAAACTTTATAAAACATTGCTCTTTTTATAAAATGGATCTTCAAAAGAATCGGAAAATCATGAAAGATACCCAAATTTTGAAAGGAGTTTGATAAAAACTTTAAAACAACCCAAATCACTAGGGTCAGGTGATCCGTTCAAAAAATTCTGACCCTTACGAAAAAAAAAATATATTATATCTAATATTGTGTATTTTGATTATGATGTAACATTATTTACAATAATTAATTATAAAAAACCTAATAATTACGCATGTATATATAATAATGAAAAGAAAATTAATTATCATGAATGAAAGCATTGTTCGGTATTTTATAAGTGTTAAAAATTTTACACATGTTATAAAAAACTTTTATAGATTGTCATAACGGTCCTTAAGTACATTCTAAACACAGCGAAGTTATTATCTTCAAGCAAATGACCAGAAAATAAGTTATAAGGTAGGTCGTATACGAATAGTAGAAAAAAACTAGTATAAGCATTATTTGGTGCATCACCTTGGAAATAAACATAAAAATTATTATAATAAAAATATTTCAATACTATTATATTAATATTCAATTTTAATTGGATTTCACATTCAAAATTCAGATATGGAAAAACGCCCTTGGGCCCTTCCATAGCTCCTTCATTGGCTGTGCCACGAATGGAATTCACTCATGGCGCATGCACAAAAGCTACTCGAACTTTTACATCAGGTTTATTATTTAACTTGACTAGAAATATTCTCACTTAAAATTTGCACTTAAAAACAGTACTTTTGGTTAAAGTTATATTTTTAGAGCATGTTAACAAAAATTTGTCAAGAATATGTTGTTTTCGAAAACATGTCGGAAAGTTATTCTATGACCTTGGCATGTTTCTCAAAACGATTTTAAGGCAACAATCGTTAAAAAAAACCCCCGCGAGATTGAAGTTATGAAATTTTCTTTGACATACAAGCATACAACTGTTAAATATTGATGAAAAAACGATTAATTACCAAAATCAAATCTACCACACTTTTACCACACTATAACGTGGTAACTCGTCCGTCAGGGTAAAATTGTTTTCTACTTTTTCGAAATGTCAAATAAGTGCACGCCATACAAATTTAGAGCATAAAATTTTACATTTTTACTTTCCCAATATTCCGTTCCAACAAATTCAAGTTTGCCCGCGGAATTCGAGTAATTTTTTCTCGGCAGCGATTCGCTGCAGCTGAAATATTCACAAATATGCACAGATTTTGGTTCCAAAAGGCTCCCCTCGGCAGCGCTTATTTTCGACACCAAATTAACACGGGAGTCGACGGCCTCTCATGGCTATATCCTGGGACCATAAAGTACATGGACTGAGCATTCAACATGGCGCAATGACCCCAACATTGGAGCGTGTTGTAAAAGCCGCCCCGAGTAGAAAAAAAAAGACGGAGAAATATCGTAGCGATATTTTAAATTATCGCGAGATAATATTTATAGTGATATCGTCACGAGATCAAATCGTCACGCTCTATAATGTTGCTGCTATGTTTTTCTCACTATGTTGATGCGATGTTTACAAAATACATAGCTGCGATGTTTTAAGATAAATATCTTTGTGATGTTTCATGTCATACTGTAAATATAAATATAAATGTTGAATAATTAAGGTCCTGATTATATATAACTCAGAGTACACAAAATGCCGTGAAATTATAATCCAATATTGAAATCGTAGCTTGGGTAAAAGTTTCACGGCATTTTGTGCACTCCAAGTTATATCATCCGGCACTTCGATTATTGTCACATAACGTGTAAGGTAGAAAAAAACGGAAATTTAACTGTCTTAAAGGATATTTTATTATGAATTCAACAACTTTGAACGAGCGCAAATCACGTATAAATTATTCGCTTGCGTAAACCGCGGTAGATGAGTCGAACAACTTCAAAGAATTTGAGGTGGGACGTTTCTTTTCCAAACTTTTGCCAAAGAGAGTGCCATTTTTGTTGTGCATAAAAACATATGTCAAAAAACATCTTCGCAACATTTTACCAGAAATGTAAAAAAATCATATGCCGAAAAATATCTTCGCGACATTCTACTAAAAATAGTAGAGTAGGGTCACTATGGGCAGAAACCACAGATGACGTGATCAGGGGGAGGAGGGGCGGGGAAGCGCTGAATCCTCTCAGTGTCGTCACCCATCGGGAAGGGCGGGGGAGCGCTGAATCCCCCGGATCTCGCGGATGACGTCATCGGGGCAACGAAATGCGGTAATATTCGATTTCCGAATGCGGGGTATCCGATTTCTTCGAATTAATCGCTTTTTTCGCGGAACTCTACTTCACTGTTGTTTTCGTCGACTTGCGCTTTTTTTCCGCGGAGGAATGATGCATAATTATCTTTGATTTCAGAGTTTTAAAGAATTTTCAGAATTTATGTATAATTATTGTGTTTTTTTCCCATTCATGATTATTAAAAATATTTCATTTTTATTAATTTTAGGGTATAGTCAATGAAAAGCAGAATTGTTGTAATTATATAAATTTATTTAAAAAAATTTTTTTCTCGAACTGAAAAATCTTTCGCACATGCAAAAGTTACACTTGATTTTATATTTTTGATGATGCTTATTTGCTAAAGAGTACATTTTATTTTCGACGAGGGTTGTTGTACGTCGGGAGGTAATTTCTTTTCCGCCGGCGGAGACACGCGGACCAGGGTTGCGAACGTGGGGTCGCCCGATGGCCGAGCAGCCTCGCGGCCTCGGGGTCTCGGGCGCTCCGCCGGCCTAACTCTGATTGGCGCGCTGAATAAACGTGAAGTGCTAGCTCAGATACGGGCGACTAACCAAGCGCTGTGATTGGTGCGCTGACTAAACGCGGGAGGCTACCTCAGCCGGCGCGAGTGGCCAGCCAGAGACCTTTTTTTCCTTAGCGATTCTTCGTGCAGCCTTACCTGGCTCCGAAAAATAGCTTGCCTTGCCATCCACGTGCAGCCACCCTAGGCTCCGGGACGTTTTCCCATACTTCGGGAAGATTTTTATCATTATTTTTACACGAACTCTCCCTCGTCGCAGCCCACCCCAGGCTCCGAGGACTCGCAACCGACCCCCCCCCCCTTTTTTGATTCTTTTTTTTTTCATTTTATTTTCTAAATCCACACTCCCTCCTCGTAGCAGCCACCTCCCAGGCTCTGAGGAGGAGACAGTTAACCTTCGCCCTCGACTCCCTGTACCATCTCCAGCTTCCTGGACATACGAGGTCACCCCAGGCTCCGGAGCGGACAGATGTTTATTCATAAATAACGGACATATATATATATATTTGTAAATTTGAGCTGTAAATATACTCTTTACTTTCTTTTTTTTAAAAAAATCGCAGATCCTTTAATACTTAGTTCTAATTATTATCCCCACTCATTGCTGACGTCAACTATCTCGGTGACGTTCAACAGGGTATACGGCTTATCGTTATCAATATATTTTTTTTGTTTTGTTTTATAACATATAAGCTATAGTACATATTTTAAATCGATGTTTCTATGCCTTCAAACGTACGCGAAAGTTAAAAATTTTTTTCCTGTTTACTTTTTTGAATGACGTTGCAGAGTTTTACGATATCGTTAATCTCTTTCTTTTCCTTTATTCGTTTTTCAAGCAATGATTCGCAGTATTCATAAACGATACGATCGTTTTTGGCGAGATTTCCATTGAATACATTGCGAAATCTATCAAAAAATATACCGTTAGACAAAAAATGTAAAAACATAACGCAGTAATGTTCGCAAACTTTGGAAGTTTCGTCCTGAAGCTGCTGATAGTTCCATTGGAAGAATTTACAGTTTTGTCTGATTCAGGTTCTGTGATTCGGGACGATTGGTCCGAATCCGAAGCTGTCAAAATATGTTTCGCATCCATTTTTATCAACGTAGATGGCGACCCAGTGTGAACCTGGTTGAGCGTGTCCATCGGTATTGAAAACGAGTGCAGCAGGTAGAGTCCAGCGAATGGGTATTTCCTCGGCAGGGTAAACACCTTTCGTTGACACAGGCAGCGGAGACAGGGCTTTCCAAATTTGAACCGTATTCAATCCGAATGCGGGCATCAAGAGCTAGTTTTTGAGAATGACCCTCTCGAGTCAAAGACTCGCGTTTTATCTACCCGCTCAAATCTACAATGATTTAGCGAGGAGCGTCAATTTCCGATACGTTGTCGTACTCGGCGTAGATTATACAATTTATAGTTTCCGCGAGCGCTTCGTCGAAACGAACTTCGATGCGTACGCTTCCGTGTCTAACGAGGTTCCAGCGTGAATCGCTGTTTGTCGATAAATCGGGTGTCAAATTGTACGCGAAAAGACAATAGCCTTGAGGGTACATTTCTCGAGATACGCAGCTTCCGTCGTTCATAAAGTGAATTCCCGTCCCAGAAAATAGAGTGTGGTACGCGTCTATGAAGAGAGCGTTTCCATCCTCGTCGAATTTCGGTTGAAGAGCGCGCGATGGTACTTGCTTCCCATCGACGCATAGAGTTAGAAAATTGATCTTGTTGTTTTTAGAATTAAATGGGTTGCATTTTGAATCCCCATTGTACATTGACCCTTCGGAATTTTGCATGTTTTGCAACCCCAGGGATACAATGAACAAACATCGAAATACTTGATTTTTTCTTCTGTGAGAGTTTCATAAAATGTAACGAAATTTTCTGTACGCCCACCAAAGAAAGCGTCCCGGGGATTCAAAACGTGAGTTAGCATTGTGCTTTTGGCCAAGTACGTAGAATCCTCGGGGCTTGGCTCGAAATCACACTCCCAAATTTCAATCAAAACGTACCCAGTATCGCGGATTCTCTTTGACATTGCTAGTGTTTTTTCGCAGCGGAATTTCATTTCTTCGCGCTTTTTGTCATCCAGACACACACGATCAGGGCCGAAACATTTTGGGCAAGCATGGAAATAACACCCGTGAAATTGGTACACGAATCGCGTGCCGTCTTTCGCCTCGCGAAAACCGTCGATTTGTATATTTTCGAGTAAGCGATACTCTCGCCAACGACCAGCATGCGTGATTTCGCCATCACTTTTTTCGCACAACAAGAGCCATTAAATTGCTTTGCGCGATTGTTGATCCAGGAGGCGATGACCGTTTCGAGGCATGATTCCAATGCTTTTGGGTTCCAAAAAATTCTTTCCATACACGCGACTACACGCGCTCGCAATGGTGCAACTTTCTTTGAATGGATCGACATTTCCCACTTCCAAAAATAGTTTTCTAAACTGAAAACACGCTTTTCTTAAAACTGTGACATCCATGATACAATATTCTACAATTTCTTTTTGAAAATTAAAAATGAATTCAGACTCCACTGTATCATTATATTATTGAAAAAATTTTTTGTTCTGTACCTCAGACATAGTTTCCGGTGAATAAAATTTAGCGTCAGGCATCGGACCAATTTAATTTGCATTTTCGACTGTATTGAACAAATGAGGGAAGTGTCCTTTCATTTCTTCCAAACTAAAAGCTCTAGGCAAAGCACTTAAAGCCATGTGAAACTAATTTAAACCGTCCAGAAAGACTGTTTTCCCATGAGTCAGTTTCACAATTTTTGTTCCGTTTAAAATCGATTTTGGTTCTTCGAATCTATTTCCAACAATGAATTTCAAAACGAATTGAGAATCGAAACCCTGCGTATTGTGGGCAATACAAATTATTTTTTGAAAATTTGTAGAATCTCGCAAAGCGTATTCGACAAATTGTTAGACAGGTTGATTTTTGAAAATCATTTGGCGAATACTGCAATTACTGCACCACTGTGTTAAATCATTATTTTCCAAGCATAGCGTACAGCCTTGCTGAATCACGCACAAATTTGGAACGTGAATGCGTGTAGTGCTACCATCTTGTAACATTTTGTCCTGCCTTGTCTCGAAATCATAAAAAATGTACAAAATTTTTTCCTCCTCCTTTGTCACACTCTCTCGATCGTTTAGTGGATGCATGAAACATAGATGATTGTAAATTTGCTTTTTTTGACATAAGTTGCAAAAAAACTCTCCACACTTGTGACCATTGTCAAATTTTTTAAAGCATCGTGGACACATTTTTATAGCATTGCAAACGCTGGTAGTGACTTTCTGTGAAATTTTGTAAGAAGACGCAGCACGGTGATTTCTCAAGCATTCGACACCGAAAAAAAAGCGGTTACACTTGTCGCAGAAAATATTTTTTACCGATGCATCGCACGGTGGTGTTTGTCGACACCGCGAACACATTTCGTTACAGTGATGTTTTCCGGCATTTTTGAAACTTTTGTTGCATAGTTCGCAAAAATTTTGTGCACCAAGTGCTCCATGTAAATTTAAAATTGGTTCATAATGTCCGCGATCGCTGTAGTATAAAATTTTCAAGGTGTTGACGATTCGCCCGAATATTTGTTCAACACTAATACTACCATCAAAAATTGGCTTGCCATTTTTGCCAAAACTTTTGTCTTCGTAAATAACAACTGAGAGACCGTGTTCCACGGCTAAGTATTCCCGAAATTTTTCAATTTCTGGAATACCACATCCATCTTCAGGGATGGAAACGTCAGCAATAGCCAACAGTTCCAACGTAGCTAATTTTTGGGTGGTTCCCGCTGAAGAGCGAATTTTGGTCCATGCAACCTGTAACGGACCTTGTCGCACGTTCCCGCGTTCCGCGTACGCTCTCGCGGTGACAAGCGAACGCGGAAGGCAGAGATTATCTTTGTTTGAAATAGTTAAATTGATCGTTTCGAAAAGTTTTTAAAATTTATTTTAACGCAACCCGCTCCGCGAACGTTTCACACCACGTTGCATGAAATGTGGACGATGTTTGAAATGCGAAAATTTTCATTGCTTTGAACAATACTAGAAATCAAATTTGGAATATCTTCCACGACAAAGTCACGAACGAGTCTAAACGATAGCCAAACACAACCCTGTGAAAAATTTTCGGAAGCTAGTGTTAGTCCAATAAAATCGTCTGCACTTAACTCGCTCGTCAAGGTCTCGTGCAATTCTGCCATCACATTGTGTAAGTATCTGAATACGTTTTCCTCGCTTTTGGGGTCGCTAATTCGGAAAGAAATTTGACGATCGTAGGTCTGAAAACGCTTAAAAACAACCTACGATCGTCCAATAATTGTAAAAAAGATGATTCGTGCCTTTTTGACGTTGATGGACCCGGTCGCGCGGATGAGCAGGGTCGCGCGGATGAGCAGGGTCGCGCCGCTGATGGGGAGAAGGATCGCGTCGCTGATGGGGCCCATTGCGCGGGGGAGAAGGGTCGTGCCGCTGATGGGTCCGGTTGTGCGGGGGAGAAGGGTCGCCCCATCCCCCTACCCTCCTGCGGCGAAGTTTTTTCACCAACTTTATCTTGAAACCGAATTGGGCGGACGGTGGCGTTAGAAAATATTCGCCCATCAGTGAAATTTCAAGCATTGTTTGAAAAACCACGTCTGTAATTCGGAAACCCTCTGAAGAAAAAAAAAAATTTTTTTTTTGATTGAAAAAAAATTTTTTTTTCGTATTTCTGTGGAAAAGGAGAACCAAACAATTACTAGTAGAAATCATCCTTTCTTGTGATGACGATGATGATTGAGTTTCCTATCTTTGAGCGTCATGACGCCAGGAATCATTGTCATCATCTTCTTCTTCTTCAATTGGGATTCCGTAATCATCCCACCGCTGCGCATCGCCGTGGAAGAGAGTACTATCTTCCGAATCAATCATGAGATTTTCATGAGATTCGCTTGCGGATTCATCAGCCTTGACTTCTTCCTTTTTTTCGTTGATCTGAATGACAAATAATGAAAAAATGGTTAAAATATTGTTTGAGAGATTTTTTTCTTTTCATTGTCTCTCTTTTCTAAAAGTTATAACTAGTTGTAACTATTTTAACATTTTTAATTTTTATCCTCGTTTGAATTTTCAGTAATTCCTATTGCTTTTTTTTTGTGGTGTTTCAGTTATTTTTCTACTTTTGAAATGTACAAATGTAACGATCAAATTCATTTGAGGAATAATTTAAATATTAAATAACTCACTTGGTTGATGGAACGCGTCATCACATCGTTCCAGTCGATCATATCGTCGTCGTCGGGAAACTGAATGCGTGTTCCAGGACGAGATCTGGAGGTACTCTGTCCCTGGCCGCGACTTTTCTCGTTGACCGAATCCCAGTCGATGAAATCATCATCGTCGGGAAACTGAATGCGTAACCCAGTATGTCCCGAACTCGTACTGGGTCCGTAATCCGTAAATGGTAAGATTGGTGTTGGATTGGGCGCAGTCGGGAGTTTGCGGCGACTTTTTTTCAAGAACCGTGCGTAGATGACATTGTACCACATTGAATCGTCCAGGTCGTCACCGTCACGGCCAAACACCACCCCCAATTTCTCCCAATCCACCCATTCGTCAGCATATTCGAGAACGTCAAGCAATGCTGAAAAATTATAAAAAAGAAAGAAAAATAAATGATGTTAAATGATGGATAAAATTACTAAGAGAATAAGAAATAAAACAATATGAAATAATAAAAAAAAATGATACATGAGAAATTAAAAAAAAAAAATCAACAACAAATAATTCTAGAAAATTCGAGAAAAAGAGGGAGAGAAAATTAAAAAAAATTTTTTTTATTTTGAAAATGCGAAAAAAGAATTGAAAAATAGAACAAATAAAAATGGAAATAAAACCTTACCTGCTGTTTCCTCGTATTCGTTGATGAGGTCGAACAAGAGACGATTTTCCATTAATCCTCTTTCTTTTAAAACAGCTCCCACAATCACCAAAAGTCTATCGTCGCGATTAAAATATCAGCGACGATGCCCCCGGGAAATACTCTCCACCGACATTTCACGCAAAAACCGTTTCATAATTCGGATGAGTCCTAGAACTGTCGCGTACTCTAGTATTCGGTGATTCCTATCAGTGAAAAAATTTGAAAGGGCCGACACGCACATAAATAACGTTACTTTAGTGATTTGGGTCATCACTTGATCAACCCTATCATTGTATCATTTATCCGCGTAATTCATTTCAAACGTTTTTTTTTTTTCGCGGGACAAAAAAAATGCTCCAACAGAAGCGAAACGGGATTATAAGTCTATTTATGATGGATAAAAGTAGGCGGTAATTAAATGATTCAACCAATGAAAGAATTGTTTGGTGAAACACATTTTTTACCAAAAGTGCATCAGCAATGTTTTCTGTTTCTTTTCAAATAATATCAGGAAGCGAGATGTGCATGAGAAAAAAATGTCGTTGCATATTACACACTAAAGAAAAAATGAATTATTGATGTTTTCTCATTCATTCGTTAAATAAAACGCAGCATCGTCAAATGACGTGTCGTCCGAATCGTACTCTTGTTTTGACAAATTAGTCACTAAAATGTATAATACATGGAGTTTAGTTTACATAAAACATGCGCATCTCGTGATGACAATGCTTTATTGTTTGTTGATATTTTAGAAATTGTACATACCACGGATATTACTCAACTCGCAAAAAACAAGTCATCTCATGGAAACGTTTACGCTAGCGCATTTTTTGTTGATGTCAGTATCATAAAAGTTGCGACGCGTAATAGTATGGAATTCGTAATTGATATCCAAGGTTTTTTCGGGGAATACGGCCAATTAATTCCAAAAGAAGTCGCTATAGTATCTTTGGATCACGTAAAATCTACGGGTCATTGGATAATTTCGCAAGATTTGAATTTTGACGATTTTTCGAAAATATTGAAAAAATCAAATGGTTAACTTTCTTCGAACCATCATGGTCTCTCTTGGAAACACGGGACTGCGAGCGAAAAAAGCGTTTTGAAAGCTTTGCGCGAAACGACCCGATACGGCCGAAAAATTTATACACGCGGTGAAGTAAAAGCGGAATATCTACAAAAAGTTTTTGGATACAAAAAAGTTATTATCGATTTCGCACGGAACATCAACAATCCATCATTTGAAAAAATGCCCAATACCGAAGAAGTCTGCTTTGCACACGCAGATCCTCAAAAAATAAAATTTCGATGCGCTTTGAATTGCGCCCTAAAAATACGCCAATGTATTCTTTTGGGCAAACCATGTGATTCGAAAGGGGATGACGTAACGGGCTAACGGAAAAACATTGTTGCCAAACGATGCGCAGATTTTTCATGGAAATCACGAGACGTCAGTCGATCGACAGATTTCGTGAGTTTCACACCACTCAAATAATTAAAATAATACGAAAAAAAAAAAAATGTCAAGCATTGCAGAATACGTTAATGGTTCTCGCGTATACGCGAGAACCAATAACGTATACGGTACGCAGCAATATTGGGGCCGAACATAGAGCCACCTAGTGTTGGGGTCGGTTAAGCGCGGAGATTCAAACGTCGTATTGAGCAAAGTACATATTTTATTGACCAATCAATAATGAAAAAGTGTTCTTAAATAATACTGGTTGTTGTCGTAATTAAAAACATCAATTCCGAAACTTTTTTTTTTATAAAAACAGCATTTTTTAGTCATTAAATTTTTTTTTCTTCACATGTGTATGCTACATTGTATTATTTAAAAAAATTTGAAATTAATAATTAAAAACTCTTCGATGATGTAGCGCTTTCAAGAATGATGCAATTTGTCAAAATGTCAAAATTCAATATTTTATTAGTTGTGAATTGAAAATTTTTAAAAATAAATTTAAATGTGTAGAAATGATCAATTTTAAAATTCCTATTGATTTTGTGTTAAGAATATTTAATCAAATCGTTGAAAAATGACAAATGCTTAGTTTTTTTATTCCGAACATTAAATATTCAATTCAAAATAAATTACCTATTTATGGAAGGTATAAAAGTAGCGATAAATATGTGTTTCAATGTGAATTTATTTCAATTCAAGTGATCGGTGAATACAGATGTAATTAATGGATATCTCAGTAACTAAATTTGAAACCTAACGGATTTGGTTAATATCTATGTGCTTCTTTCGGAAAACATCGAGAACGAAAAATTTTGTAAATTTACAGACTTATATTTAATACACATTGATAGATTATTCACATTTTTCAATAATTTACATTTACGCTCCGACTTTTTGTTGTACAGTCCTGCACACAACAGAGAGTAGGCATTTTTTGTTTTGCCCTACTATGTATTTAAAACATTTATTATTCTCCCACATTTTTCACTTTTTTTTTTATCACGTAAGCATGCGTAAGCAGTTCGTGTAAAAAACAAGAAAAAACATAAAAAAACACGAACAGCTGTTCAGCTATCGTCAGCCATTATCAGCAACCGGCCGCCAGCAATAAAATCAAACCGACTCGCTATCTACCGTTGGGGTTCATCCCGTTGCGCGAACCCCCATTTAAGTTTTTGACCCCTGGAAATGCCTTTTACATAGTTGAGTGACGCATAACCTATAAATTGTAATCAAAACAAATGCTTAATGACATTATGTGCTGCACATTCGAGGTGTTTACAGAACTTTTTCGAAGCGTAACATTTCCCTACCTATAAAACTATTTTAAGAAACATTATAAGAATATAGAACAATTATTAAATTCGTGTTTTTATCATGTCATCACTGATATGGTTCAATTGCCACTCACTTGCATCGCACTCACTGGATGAGCCGGGTTTGAATAGCATTTTGACTGACTTGATTAGTTATTCACCTATACCCGGTAGGATTTTCACCAACCTCTTCTCGATTTACGACCCACTTATTTTTTTTTACGAACGCATCGTTATTTTCCTAGACATGGTAATAAACTACACTCAGCTTAGGTCGGATTGTTTCCTAAACTGAGAGTCGATATTTTACTACCTGGTAGCTAATCTACCACCAGGAATTTTATTATCTACATTGAATGTAGTCGATTTCTGAGCCTCTCGTTATTTTTCTACCTCGTGTATGAAATAGGCTACAATGAGTACTAGAAGTATTTCCTACTGTTTCCTACCCGCTAGGTTTTTGACAAGGTGATTCTTTTACAGTGTAGTGTGCGTGCGACCAGGGGGGTGGCACTCAGTGTCTGTAAGCGGCCTATGCTAGCAATGGTGATAGGAATTCTGGCTCATTCCAACGAGGGAAAGAGTCCGACCTACGGAAACGAGCGAGAGAGAAAATATACTTTGCGCGGGCAGCGTAGGGGGGAAAGTAGGAGTGAAGTGGAGTGGAGGGGCCTTTCTCTCGCGCGCGCTGGGGATCACGTGGGATTTCTCGTATTTCAAATTCTGCGCGGAATTGCAATCCATATTGTTTTATATGATATTTTGTGCTGTTAGAGATTGTATGATTTTTTTAGAAAATGCGTGGAACAACTGTTGAATGAAATAAACAATCTGAAATAACGATGTCACGAGATTGTTATTAAAATTTATTGCGAAATATTCTGGTAATTTTTACAACGTTTTTGGTTGAACAATTTGTTTCTCATTCAATCATTCATCATGTATTTTGCATGAGAATTTTAACAATATTACACCATTAGAATAATTAAACTTCTCTGGAAAAAAGCAATTGGATTGTTGGAAATTGTATATTTCTCAACGAGTGCAGAATGAGCTTGTTTAGCGAATGTGAAGTTTGCAAAACTCGCCTTCGGCTCGTCTTGCAAACTTCACATTCGCTAAAAAAGCCATTCTGCATAAGTTGAGGACTATATTTCTCATCATAAGTGAAGAAAAGTGCGATTTTCAATTTTTTTACCCGTGGCGAAAATCGCATTTTCTTCACTAGTGATGAAAAATATAGTTCTCAACTTGTGCAGAAGAGCCTTTTTAACGAATATGATTTCAAAACTCGCCATCGGTTCGTGTTGCAAACTTCATATCCGCTAAAAAATCTCAATCTGTATTCGTTGAGAAATATATGTACTATATTTCCAACCGCATAGATCTGGGACTGTCTGGGACTCGAAGTAAATTGGTCCCAAGGGACTTGGACCTCAAGCTTTATCTGTACTTTATGTAATACCTCCCAAGCTTTGTCTATATATAGACAAAGTATACTTCATGTTGTATCCGGCTCTTTTGTTTCCAAAAATTTTGTCTACATTTTCATTCCAAAAACGACTTTTTTTACAATTTAGAAAATTTCATTTCACCTAGTACATCAGTTGTCTTCTGTGTGCGGTGCAGATCAGAGAATTTCGGTCGTTTACTTGGTTTGTTTCATTCTTCTTTTTTCTGTGATTGATCATTTTCATTATGGTGAGAAAATGTGCTGTGCATTTTTGCAAAACTGGTTGGTGCAATAAAGGTTGTGGTTTTAATTCTATGAAAAATGAATTAAAAAACGACATTCTTGATATCATTGGACGGCCCGATTTAAAACGTAAGTTTTATTTCAATGTGTAATCGGTAATTTTGGTCCGCCTCAATCTTTAGTTAATTTCTATTATTCTAAGAATATAAGAAGGTGAAATAATTTAGAATTGCAGAAGAGCTTTTCAATTTTTATGAAATCGATTTTTCGTAAATATTTTTGCACAGTTAGGGAATTTTAGAAATCATGACTATTTTAAAAGTTTACCAAAAATTTAGCGAGTTTTGAAAATTGCTACAACTTTGTGAATGTTAAGTAATCTTTGCATTTCGCATTTAAAATATTCCTCAAATTTTGGAAATTTCTAATATTAAATTCTAAATTTTCAAAAATTACGAAGATTTTTACAAGATTATGAAGTTTTACAAAGCTTTCAAATATATTATATTAGATTTTGAAATTTTTCAATATTTTCTGAACAAAAATTCCGAAATTTTCATGCGATTGCACAAATTCGATTTCTTGGAATTTAATGCAAACCTGTTTTATCAGAGTTAATCATTTTTTTCCGCTATCATTTTTACAGATGTGGATGAAAAAGTCTTCGATAACATTTGCATTTGCCATAAGCATTACGAAGAATCGGCCTTCAGACCTGGTAATACAAAAAGAGTTTTAAAAGACTCAGAATTACCAACATTGTTCCTACCAGAAATCGACGTGCGTGGCAATATTATTGCCCAAAATCAAAAGAAAACTGATGGAACCGCTGTAGCTGAATCTAGTGAATCTCAGGTCGAAAAGTAAGCACGTATTGCAATTACAGTAAAAATTGTACGACAAATTCAATAACTGGCATACAGTTTCCGCAGTTTTTTTGCCATTGTTTGTAATTTTTCGTGTCTAAGAAACCCTTTCGAAAACGATATGACCTATATATGACCTACACACACAAAATAATTAATTGCTGTAGATCGGTGAAAAAATTACGCATGTCATCCAAATTTTTTATATCGCGCAGCGGCGATATAAAAATTAAATATCTCGTGATCTACTGTATGGAAATTCATAGTTAAACATTTAATTTGATACTGCACATCGAGAGGAATAAGAATTTACACAAAAATTAGCAGTTGTCATTGAGTGCTACTAGTTTTTACGAATAAAAATTTTGATCCTATTATTTCAAAATAAATATGCCTATTGAAAATGTTTGATTCACGAATGCGAACAACGCAAAATTCGTAATGTACTTCGCTGCAATATTATTTATGCAAGTTTCATAACAAAACAGATCGCATATAGGTCATGCATCCCAGTGAACCTGTGAGCTCACCGCGAGCTCGCGGCGAGCTCGTAGCGAGCTTTAAAGAAGGTGAAATATTTTGAAAAAGTGTTGAAAAAAAACGTACGCTATGAGCTCGCAACGAATTTTCATCGAAAAACGGAAATTTTTAGAAAAAAATCGCGGCGAGCGCGCTACATGCGAGCTCACGACTAGCACGCAGCGCGCTAACCTCGAGCTCGATGCGTGCTCGAAATAAGGAGGAAATAATGAACGCGCTGCGAGCTCGCGGCGAGCTCACAAGTTCACTGGGATAGGTCGTCGTTTTTTGAGGGACTAAGAGATTACTTTTTTGCACTTTTCTAGTTCTTTAAATCCATTGGTCGCATAATTGTAATTTCCCTTAATTTTGTAAATTTAAAGCCGAAGTCGAACTAAAGATCGAGAAGAAGAGGAAAAAATTAGGCATAATCGCAGTGCATCATTAGATCGAACTTCTTCACGTTCATCCGAAGAAGATTATGTCGACTCAAATGCATATTCATCCGAGGAAAATTCTGACGAAACTGACGAAAGTGGCGTCTCCAGAAATGGAAGTTCCAGTACAGATGAAACCTCACAATCAGACGAAGGTGGTGAAAATGAAGCAGGCGACAACCAGGCAATACAGCTTAAGATTTTAGGCAACGTTCGCCGTGAAAAAAATCTTCAAACTGAACAAGAACGAGTTTTTTACAGAATAATTAAAAAACAATCAGCTGAAATAGCAAACTTAAAGTACAAGTTGAAGAAAGCTAAGGAGAAAAAAAATGTTGTAAATAAAAAACTGAAAAAGAGAGATCGTGATCATCTTTTTGAGAAGGTTATTGAAGATTTGCCAGAAGAAACAAAAAAGATGATGCGAACGAATTTTTACAACGCAACCAGAAAAAACGTAATCTCAATAATCTATATTTATGATATTATTCAGTATAATATTACTAGCATGAGTTCTTCAATATTATTAGTTCATCATTAATATTTAAAAAATGGGAAAAAGTTTTTTTTCATTTTTCGATTCTCATTTTGTTGCACACAAAAACTATGAGAATAGAAAATTTTTTGACATTTATATAATATCATGTTACGAAATCTACATTGCATTCAAAAAATATTCAAAAAATTTGCATAAAATTTTTTAAATAAACTATAATAACTAGGGGATATCTTAAATATTCGAAATATCTTGATTTTTACAGAACCGAAGATACACTTCGGAGGAAAAATTGGGAGCCCTATCAAAGTACGTTGTCATAAAGGGCAAGGGATACAAAAAACTTCGCCGAGACATGGCAATGCCGGCTGTGAACGTACTCACGGAAATGATGAAGAAGGTCCCATTAGAGCCAGGTCTAAGTGACTTCATGCTTGAAGTTTTGGAAGCCCGAGTGAAACTTCTTTTGGAGGACATGGATAAATTTTGTGTTCTTCTTTTTGATGAAATATCTCTTCAACAAAGAGTAGAAGTAAAAGGGTTGAAAGGGGTAGTTTGCGGGTTGGAAAATTTTGGTTCACACGGGACAAACGAACCGGCTGATCATGCGATCGTTTTTATGATTCGTAATTTAAGAAAAGGTTGGACGATCCCCGTGTCCTATTGTTTTTGCAATAAAACCACAAAGACAGGCCAACTTCAACTTCTTATTGAAGAGCATATCAGGAAAATCAACAAGACTGGACTAACCTTGCTTGGTAATAATATTCTGCAACATGGCCTTTTGAGACGTGATTACGTAAATTTTATTCAAACTTTACGTAGATAATTTACGTACAGTTTTCATGCCGTTGCGTCCGCACGCGGACGTGAACTTAAAATTTCATTATTAATTTATTTTTTCATTATTAATTATAATATTAAAATTTCATGTAAATGATGTTTGCATAAAATTTACGTGAGCAACTTGTGAACAAAATAACTTATTCTACATAATAAGTTATGCAAACCGTTAATGTTACACTATACAACTTTGTTACAGCAACCGTTTGTGACCAGGGTTCAACCAATTCGGCTGCAATTAAAAAAATGACCGACGAAAGTAACTTCAAGCGGCGGAACGAATCAAGAAGTGAACGTAAGTTGGCTTACTTGCGATAATTTAAAAATATATCTAAATTTAACTTACTTTCCTTGCACTCTATTCAATTTTTCCAAACCCAATATGAAAATGTATTTTCTTACCTAACCCAATTTTTATTATAGAAAAGTTCTGGAGTACGTAAATCATTGGAAAATAGCAGATTTTTGCTGAAGAAAGAAGATTAAAAAATCTTAAAAGAAATTAAAGTTGATGAAATTTAATGTTGGTTTTTAAGCAAATCACTTGTAAAGTTCATAATTTTTTTCGTTTCATTTTCGAAAACTATTTATTGAATTCGAGAAATTGTTGTTTTTTTTTATTAGAATACATTTCAATTTCATTTATTCTTAGGCAGTTTTAATTAGAAAAAAAAAATCATTTTTTATATAGGGTGTACCAAATCCCCGAACCAAAAAAAAACCCAATATTCCTTATTGGATTTCGAGTCGAAAAGTCCTTGACCACTTGTCATAAAGCTCAAAATTAAAAAAAGGTATTCAAGCCTAAAGTTTAAACAATAAATGCGCTCTTTAGACAAGTGGGAGCCGTATTCATAAACCAAACTTTTCCCAAATTTTCTTCATATTTTTATGAGTCAAAAAGTCCTTTCCCGCTTCTCACAAAACTCAAAATCAAAAAAGATATTCGAGTTAGAAGTTTTAACTAATCAGATTTTTTAGTTTTTATTCTCGATTTTGAGTTTTCTGAAAAGTGGCAAAGGACTTTTCGACTCAGAAAAATATGAAGAAAATTTAGGAAAAGTTTGGTCCGTGAATTTGACCCCTAATCGTCGAGACAGAGCATTTATTGTTTAAATTTAAAGCTTAAATAACTTTTTGAATTTTGAGTTTTATGAAAAGTGGTAAAGGACTTATCGACTCGGAATTCAATAAGGAATATTGGGTTTGTTTTTGGTTCGGGGAGTTTGGTACACCCTGTATAAATTTTTATCATTTTTGCATCCACTTAACATAATATACTATTTTTATGCGTTTAGGCGACACGCTTGAAGTCGACAGCATAGAAGTAATTCCAGTTTTCGATACACCGCATCTACTCAAAGGCATGCGGAACAATTTGCTGAATAAACATCTCGTATGGGACACTACTGTCCCTAAATCGCAATGGGAATTCGCTAAATGGAAGGTTTTCGACAACGCTTTCAAAATTGACGAGTGGAAAATGGAAGCAGAAAGAAGACTGCAGAAAATTACACTTTCTTACCTGGAGCCAAAAGGACGGGAGAAAATGCGTGTATTCTATGCAGCACAAATTTTCAGCAAAACTGTTGGAAAATTTATATTATCGCTGACTAACGAGCAGAGTAATTTTCCTCTTTCAACTAAAAATCAGTAAATCAACATTTCTTTCAGATAATTACATATAATTATTATATTTTGCAGAAAGTTATGGACGACCTTCAAAAACAAGGACAAGCAACTCGTGGATTGACGACAATCAAGAACGCGATGCAAACACGACAGCTCGAGTCGCTTTATTTTTGAATGACCTATTCGATAGTGTGAACGGGAAAGACGGACAACAAAACTCCAATTCACTGAGGTGCCCAGTGACGGAAAATTCACTGCACCACGAATTTTGGATTTACGCGAAAGAAAAATTGTCCAAGATGTCTTTTTACAAGCCCAAGGAAGACAAACTCAAGCCTATCCCGTCCCTGACTCATTGGAAACTTACGTTGGAAGGGTACGAAAAGCTGTGGGCTCGATTGAAGAAAGAAGGTTTTACACAAATCGAACCTCGTAAAGTTAATCAAGACCCCCTGGAAAACTTTTTTGGGCGCATAAGGGCGCGATCAGGAACCAACAGAAACCCAACTCCTTTTCAGTTTCAATGCGCATTTAAATCTATTTTATTGGATACGTTGGACTCCACAGAGGTGGATAAGGGGAACTGTGAGGCGGACGGGAACAACTTTGTTGAACTTTCCTTGTTAAAATATGTGGAAGAGAATCCAAGTGCAACAGTTCGTGATTCTGACGATAAAAGAATGGCGTATCAATCGAGGTTCAAATTTCAATTTGACGAACTCGTTGAGTACGTCAATCTTGGAAAACTTTTGCCGAAAATAACGAAAAAAATCAAGTGTAAGGATTGCCACGAAGATTTCTGTACAAAAATGACCTCCGATTATATTTCAACATCAATCCCCTTCGCAGTCAAGGATTTAGATAAACACATTCATTTTTTGAACATTCAGCAGTTATTAC
Source organism: Platygaster robiniae (assembly GCA_028476575.1). Classification (NCBI taxonomy): domain Eukaryota; kingdom Metazoa; phylum Arthropoda; class Insecta; order Hymenoptera; family Platygastridae; genus Platygaster; species Platygaster robiniae. The sequence goes on from CM052019.1 coordinate 32,505,783, forward strand.
AAGAAAGATTACATCAAAAATTAGACTTTTCATGGCAAGAAAAATGTCATCCAAAAAACTTCACAGATAACCACAAATCGGAAATAAAAAATTTTGCAATTGCTCAAGTTGCACTTGAATTATCATCAGCTTGGTGCCGGGCCACCAACCAAGCAATGAAAAAAGAAAAGAGGCAAAAATGTTTGGAAAGGTCGGATGATTCTGCAGACGAGAGCGGGAGCGAAGTGGCTACTACCCAAAAAAGGAGAAAAACTAAATATCAAGTGATTTGTCGTCGTCGTTTTGCAAAAAATTGTATAAAAGAATTTGATGAAAACTTATCTTTTCTAATGTTTAATAAACAAGATTAGTAAGTTTTTGCAAAATTGTTTTTTATTTTCATACGATTCCCGTGATTATTACTTTAGCGATCTTTAAAAAACACAATACTGCTATACATTATATTGAAATAAATACCCTAGTAAAGTTTAATTTATTAGCTGTGTACAAAAACAGCAGTTTTGAAATATAATGTTGCGCCAAATTTAAAGTCCGAGAAATCCCGCGAGCCGGAGAAAGACCCTTCCACTCCACTCCTCCTACTTTCGCCCTACGCTGCCGCTGCCCCACTCCGAGCCGAGGAGTATTTTCTCTCTCGCTCACATCCGTAGTTCGGACTCTCTCCCACGTTGGAAACAGTTGGAAATTCCTATCACCCGTTTTGCTCGTCGCTTACAGACACTGGTGGCACTCTCATGAATTGCTGGCTAGATGCTGTTCCCTTGGAAGTGGTGGCGCTGATATTCAAAGGAGCCCCTCCTCGCCCTCCTTCCTAGCCCTTTACTGCACCGTGTCCATATGATCGGCGCGAGGAGAAGAGGGGAGAGAGCAGGAGAGAGGTTCCCTTGAATATCAGCGACACCACTTCGAAGGGAACAGCATCTTGCCACGGGCTTACATAGGCGAGCATAGGAGGTGCCAACCTCCTGCGTGCGACAATACCAAGAGGGCAGAGTTTATATGAGAGTATATATAGATTTAGTAACAGTAAACAATGGGTGCTTGACGTTTGCACATGCGCAGTACCACTCGAATCTTCTTATCCCTTTCTCTTTCTATCACGGTGCTCCTTTCCAACAGGCGAGGATAAGACGCTGGCAATATAGAGGTATTACATATATGATAGTACATCCATGTATACAGATATAGTTTCACGAGTTATTGCTTGCCGTTCGGCTGTTACTACATGCTCCTATGTTGGAGTCACTTTTTCCAGCACCGAACAAAGGCGATGCTCAGTCCATGTACTATACGGTCTAAGGCTATATCCATATATTTGTTATATAAAGGTATAACTATCGAGCGCAGGTCCGATATTCCGAAAGTTTATCGATACAGTATCGGTGTATCGGCCGTACCACCGATAGTATATCGATGTGCAACTATCGATATTTAGTGAACTCTGCCTGTGTTTGTGTGCTGAGTGTGTTACTAGAGATGGGCGATACTGTATCGATACTTACAAGTATCGATACTTGGCCTCCAAGTATCGGTTTTTTGGTGCCGATACTTCGAAAATGGGTATCGTATGGTATCGATACTGTCACTGTCGGTATACCAGGTATCGGTTGGGTATCGGCTGAAAAATAAAGGAAACAAGTGTACCTGCCTATGCCTACGTTCTTTCTCCTAGAACCCTAGAACCTTTTAAAGGATCATCAGATGGTCAATGCTGAAAAACATAGTACATAATAATAAGAAGTGAAGTTTTTATCTTCTATTGTGTCACATACGTGCTCATTGCGATTGATTGCGATTGCTCATTCTTCAGTTGCTCTGAACAATACAATAACTGCAAAAAAATCTCTAACAGTTAAAGAATCGTACAAAAATACATATTTTTCAAATTTGTTTTAGGTTTTATTTTTAATAATGATAAAACACATAATTTTTCTGCTGTGAAATCTTAATCATAGAGCGCGCATTGTTTTGCTTCTTACTTTGCTTTGAAAAATATTGTTTAGACTGTTTTGATCAAATATCAAAGATTTCTCATATCACAAGAACAAAAATTTGGGATGAGAAATATTGAATCTAATTGTCAGTAAAGATCCTAAGTTTTGGAAATCAAATTTTGATGCAACCATGGATATCATTTTTATGTTATTATACAAAATAATATTATATGAACATTTTTATCTAATATTCTATGATATATATTATATATACGTTTATATTCGGTGTAATCCCAGATAGTAATGGTGCGTTGCACAAAAAGTGGACTCACGCCTGCGCGCTTATACGCAATGAATATGAAGTTACACGTGCGTTTTTGGCGCACGCGATGAGACTTCAGTGCGTTTTGAGCGCACGCTATGATATTTGAGTGCGTTTTGGGCGCATTACATGAGCTCTTAGTGAGTTTTGAAAAAACTAACTATTTTCATTAGCTCAATTTAAATTTATATTCATTATAGTACAACAATAAATCTAAAAGTTACATTTAAATAAAATTGTGTCACTTTTTCTAAAGTTTCGTAATTTAGCAGTTTTCCATAGTTCGTGCGTTTTTATTATGTGCGTGCTGCGATGTTACCTAACCTGACGTCGAAAATCACGTGTGTACTTATCGGAATATCAGCTGAACCTGTATGCACCTGTCCATTGCTCTCTGACCTCGTGCAGCCTCGTGAATTTTGAAATAGCAAGAAGCAAAAAGTGTTGGTTAAACCAAAATATTTCTGCGTGGGTAAAAAACGATTTTATAAGGTGAGAAATAATTTATATACTTCAAGAATCATTTGAAAACTTGTAGAAAAATATATGTGGTGATATTAATATATGACCTATAAAAAGTAAACAAAACTATAACCATAAAATCTTGCTCTCCTGATTTTGTCTGTTTGTATAATTTTTAGAGATATATTTTTTCGCTCCGTATAATAATCTAATCCTCAATGGAAGCCAACAAAATTAACTCGAAAAAATCTTTTACAGGTAGTTTATATTTTATAACATCCATCATTTTATACAATTTTGAACTCATCATAAATTTAAATACATAGAGAAATATATGGTCATTCACAAAAATAAGCGCAATAAAATTGTTGTTTGGAATTTAATTTTAAAAATTCCGACTTTCTGCACAAAAGTGGAGTTCATAATTATGACGGCATCTGATTTTTCATGCAAATTATTTTTGATGAGGACAAAAATGCAATGTGTGAAATCTTGGAAAGTATAAAAGTTTCAAACCTATAACATTCATAATTTTTTATTTCAAAAGTTCTCTGAGGGCTCAAATAAAGTTTGACGATAACAAAAGAAATGTTTGAAGTGAGAAGAAAGACATATACTTAATAATTAAAAGAAATCGGGGGAACAGTAATATTATTTTTTTTCCATTCAAAAAAGCTGAAAGTATTTTCACGGTATTCAGTTTTGTATTTGTATATTTTTTTATAGTATTCAATTCATAATCATTTCGAAAAGTTTTATAAAGTAATTTTTTTGATCAGCTACACATTTGTAATACACATGTTTATCGCTTTTTCCATTTTTTTCCCACAATACTGACCTATCGTCTTTGTGCCTCACAGAATTCGCCAGTAAGCTGAGATAATCATTTTTGGTAAGTCGAAAAGAAAAAATGATGGAGGAGTTTTTTGTTGGTTCAATATTACTTTGTTATGATTCTTAATTTCTATAAATTGTTTTCCCTAAATATTTTCATAGTTTGAAATTATTTATTACCATTCAGATATATTTTTATGATTTTTAATTTTGATTTTTTTGTCAGCTAAGAATAAAACGAAAAATTTCAAATATTTTCATAATTGGTTATTTTTTTCTGTAATTTCACAATATTCATTACTATCCAGAATTATGGTATTTATATGATTTTCACATGCTGCTGTTTGAAATTGAGATAAAACATGACAAATAATATTAATTGTTCAAAATCGCCCAGAATGCACAATAATACAGAAGTTTTTACACATATATCATTTGAACGACTTCTAACAAATCGATTTGCATATAGAAAAAGAACAATTTCAGTTTTTAACTTATTGCAACATGTTTCGAAGAACGTGCACAACTTCCTGTAGTTTTCCCAAATTATTTATTATCATTGAAAATTATTTCTATGATTATAAACTGTCATTTTTGTGTCAGCTAAAAAGAAAACGAAAAATTTTCTAATAATTATAATTTTTTCAAAATAGTTTTCTAATATATATTTTTACAGACTTTTTAACTGAAATATTATCTATTGAAACAAACAATTTCAAAAAGTTTGTTTGTATTCGAATTTTTTACTCGACTTACAATTTTGAACTTGATACTATACATCACGTTATAATTCCGCAATTATTATTTTACATTTTGTTGTAAAATGTAAATGTCAATGCTTGGTTATTAAAAATTTTTTATTTACTCAAATTTTTCTGAAACGACTTAAATTTTAGATGTAGGAATGAAAGATATCTATGTGGATCTCATTTTTGAGCATATTTGAAAGTTTGCTTTAATATTTACTGAAAGAATTAATTTTCTGAATTTTGTGAATAATTTCAACCCCCGAAACCCCCCTCTATGTTTGCCACTGGAGTGGTGGAATCCCTTTCAAATATTGTGATTTGAGAAATGTTCATCAGGATTTCAAGATTTCGAAATTGTACTACACTTACTTCTTTAAAATTCGGGATTCGTGTAATATTTTCCATTTCTAATTTTTCATAATTCTGAAATCACATACGATACGGAGTTAGTAAAACTCCCATTTTTTCTTATAACAAAATTCCATTGTATTATTTATTATTTTTATATATAAATAAAAAAAACTCCATTTTTTCAAAAACAATGATTTTTCCCCAGAAAATTCCTTATTCAAATAAGACGATGTAACTAGTAAAGATATAGATTTTCACATCTCACTGTATCTTACATGTTTTTCATTTTCTCTGAGCGCCTCAAATATGTTGATTATCCCAGTTTAATACTGTGAATTTTATCCAAACGTTTTGTACGTTTGGAAGAGAAATCCTTCTCAGACTGATACAACATCAAAGCTGTCTTGAGGAAAATCATACATCAGCTCAAAAAGTTACTTTTAAAGGCGCAAACTGTTTACTTGAAATGCATAAAACAATTTGAAAAAACACTTTTTTTATACTGCGAAATTATTTTATAAATATTTCATACAAGCCAACTTACCAAAATTTTTATTAACTTTATCTTAATCATTTTAATAAAATTTAAATTTATATCAGTATGTTTTACTGCTTTCGTTACAGTTACTTTTTCCTCATTCCCAACTTTGGCCTCAATTGAAAAATGTCGAAAAGGTACAAACCATTTAACGATCTAAGCAAAAGTCAGAAAATTCGTCGTCTTGCTGTCGTTCGAAATAATGCAATAGGCCTTGCGTCTGGAGCTCAAATGGAAGATGAGCCTCAAATTCACATTAATGATAATGAACAAGATGAAATAAACAATGACGAGCGTGATAACGAAATGAATCACGAACAACTTAGAAACGAAATGAATGAGAGAGCAGTTGATGATGACTTTAACGACGCCGCGTTCCAAGACAATATGGACGTACTTGAAAATTATATTAAGAATGACCAACCTGAAGATGACATTAATGATGAAAGACAAGAGAATTTTGAGAATGACGATCAAGACAATGATGCCGGGGATATCAATGCCGAATTGAACAACCCGTTAGATGTGAAAGAGGCATACAGAGCTGCTTTGAAAAACGCTTTTTTTAACAGCAAATATAAATCATACGCAAGGCAATATAATCCTCAACACTCTGCGTGCACATCCCTTTAATCTGTATTACTTGCCAAAAGATACGCGGACTGTAGTTGACACTCCTACCGTAACTGTTAACAACTTGATTCAAAGAAGAGCTGGAGGAACGTATCTTCATGTTGTTTTCGTTAAGACAATCCGGAAGAAGTTGGAAAACCTTGCTGTTCATCTACTACCCGAAAAAGTGATCGTTGACTTGAGTTCGGATGGTGGACAACTCCACCGACGTGGCGGTAAACAGTTTTGGCCTTTGCAGTGTTGCATTATCAACATAGCTGATAAAAGACCCATCATAGCAGGCGTTTTCTTGGGTGAAAATGAACCTACAAATCCCTTCGAGTTTTTGGAACCGCTTCTTAACGAAGTAGCAGAAGTATTTGGAGAAGGTGGCTTGCAAATAAATGGCAGGCTCCTGCCTCTCGAATTTCGATTGTTCATTGCTGACGCAGTTGCTCGAGCCTTTTTTCTCAATCATTACGGACACAATTCCCTCCATGCGTGTTCTAAGTGTTGGGTATAGGGGCATCGTGCTGATGGAACAACAGTTTTTGTTGGCACTCAACATCGCCAAAGAACGGATGATGAGTACCGTGAAATGCTCGATGAAGATCATCATAAAGGCCCTAGTCCCCTTTCAGGCGTCATGGGGTTAGTGACTCAGGTTCCATCAGAATGTATGCATCTGATTTACTTGGGTGTCGTGTTGAAACTATTATTAGCTCTAGTCACCGGGGGCTTCGCATGTGATCGTTTTACAGGGCGCCAGCTGCAGATTTTGGATTCTAGAATGGAATTGCTCAAAACGTATTGCCCGACCGATTTTAACCGTTTCCCATGAACTATATCGAAATTTCAAAAAATGAAGGCTACCCAGCTCAGGCAATTTCTACTTTATGTAGGTCCAGTCGTCTTAAAAACAGTGCTTCCAAATGAGTACTGCAACCATTTCTTGCTGCTACATTGTGTAGTAAGATGTTTAAATTCCGAAGCTATTACCGAAAATCAGCTTGCTTATTGCCAAGCAGCTTCGGAAAGTTTTGTGACTGTTGCAGAAGATTTGTACGGAGAGCGTTTTCTTTCTTACAACACTCATAATCTCTTACACATTGTGAATGACGTGAGAAGATTTGGACCTTTAGACTCTTTGAGCACCTTCTGCTACCAAAATAACATGCCAGAGTTTCGAAACATCCAAAGAAAGCCTGCCCATAACCTTGAACATTATTACAAAAGATTGTATGAGCGAAATGAATTACAGATGGCACCACTGAATGATGATATTTTTAAACTGACGAAAATACATGCTCACGGTCCTCTTCCCAACCCTGTTCATTCTGAACATTGTGAACAATTCAGCAAAGTACAGATTGGCAATGTTACAATCGAGAATAATAGTAAAAATTGCTGTTTGAAGCTCAATAATTCTGAAATTGGTATCGTAAAAAATATTATTCGCATGCAAGGAAACGTTCAGCTGCTTGTTAACAAATTCCGCACTTGCGCACTTTTTTACAATGTTGGGCTGTCGTCAGAAACTGTGGGTGTGTACGCAATCAGTGATTTATCTGATGATTTGGAAAGCGTTAATCTGAGAGAAATACACAGCAAATGTTATTTGATGCCAAAGTGGAGCACAGTCGAAGGGGAGGAAGAGAATGTGATTCCTGATAAATTTACCTGTGTGTCATTACTCACTCCTTTCACTTTACCACCCCACCTAATGTGAAGAGTTATTTAGAAAGTATAAGATAAATGACTCTTTAAATCTTTTTAATGTGTAAATTATAAGAAGTCTAAGAATTAAAATCCTTTGACAGAAGCGCTTACATTGAAATTGTCTCACAATTTATTTGTTTTCCATGAAACTTTGAAAGGGGCCTAAGCAAACAAAATTTTTAAGACGGGGTTTATGAGAAAAATATATTATTTTCAGGATTTTAGCAATTACAATGAATTTTTCACGACCTTGCTTCCAATTTTTAAATCATCTAACTTTTGGATTGCAGCGTTGCGTATTTTTTCTACATGTAACTTTTTATTTACATATTGAATATCATGAAATTAGATTCTCGTCATTTCGTTTAACTTTCAGATCTTCACATTAAATTCATCTAATTATTTCGTTTATTTCTGTTGATTATTGTAAATTTGACAGTACAAAAAATTTCATCCACATCTTTTCTATATTTTTGAACTTTTTGCAATCGCATTCTTTTTTTTTATGAAATCATTTTTTTGTTTCGCAGAAGCTGCGACATGACGAAGGAAAGAAAACTTATGTCGGAAAGTGAAAGTGGACGGTCAGTTTACCAGCCATCAAAGTTTGATACGAGTTCTTCGGAGGAGGTAGTTAAAAAAAACGGCCAGCGAACAAAGAAAGCATGAGACTCACAATTGAGAAACTCCAACAGATGGTTAAAGCACAAAACCAAACTAAACCAGCCACTACTTCAACCTCCGTTGGGTTGCCTGCTTTTCCTTCTATTGCGTCAATTTCCACTTCAGTCCCATTGCACAATACTGCAGTGGAGTCACGCGCAACATCAGCTACCTTGCTTGCCACTTCCGTGATGCTTGCGGCCACTTCAGTTGTCTCAACTACGTCTACGCCAGCGTCGCCTGCTTCTACAATTACGTTATCTGCATCTTCATTTCGACCACTTACTACTTCAGTTCCACGAAAAAAAAGTTTTTCCGATCAATTCGCATATCAAAAGTATGTAAATTTGCATAGACTCAACGTTAGATTTGAAAGGTGGAACGTAACACACTATATTCAGTTTTTTTTTCGCATTTCTTTTTTCAGAAATTTAGAAGTTCCATCTGAAGATTGGTCGCGGTCTACAAGTCCCACTCATAACAACATTTATCTGGAGGAACCTCATTTTGGTGGAATAGAAAATATTGATCCAAATGGTTTCATGGATTTCGATAGGTATATAATTAAGATCTTTTTTACTTGCCTGTAATATTTTTTTTGTAACTGTTACGATCTTTTGTTTCCATTTTTATAGCACTGAACCAATGGCGAATCTGAACCCACCGCAAAACCAAATGGTTAAACAAACATCGACCATCGTCAGCATGTTAAAGAAAATGAATCAAGATATTCAGTGAGTATCCGATTTGCAAAGTGAAATTGAAAAAGCTCTGCAGTCCTTTCTCAGAAAACTTTACAATGTTCGAGATCATTATTTCGTGATATGCGTTTCTAGGTCACGCACCCCCAAATGCATATTTAAAATACGCCAATAACTCAAAAATGAAATTTCTATCAAGTAATTGAGAAAATGTATGTGATAAAAAGAAGTTACATGTCCGTATAAGTCAGATTTACAAACCATAATTTTCTCCACGTCTTTTTAGTAAACTGACAAGCAACTGGGAAAGTTAAATAAATACTTTAAATAGAAGAATTGAGATCTAACGTCTATATAATAAATATATATAATTTTAACTTGGCTTAAAATTATAAAAAATTGTGAATCCTAGTCCTCTAAAATCTGATTTGAGGAAACAAATATTTTTAAAATAAAACAGTTATAAATATAAACCCAGTATAACGTGAATCATTGAATTTAAAACTCTTGATCAATTTTACTTATGAAACCTGGAAATTTTTGATGGTAACTAATTTTCCCACACATGTTTAGTGCTTCAATTTTCTGTGAAAACAATTCCTCGAAATAAATAAAAATTTTTATCGAACAATTAAACTTTTTGTCAAAATTTAGAAAATAAGTCTAAAAAAGTGTAATTGAAAACAAATATTTTTAATATTTATAACGAAGACTTGAAAAATTTAATTTTGTCGGAATAGAAATAAATTATGATTAAAACATCATAAATTTTCCAAAAGTTTTAAAAGTAGAGCTGAGCGAGCCAAAATTAATAATTAATACAATTAGAAAAGTATGGGTTTTTTTTTAAATGCGATTTCAATCAAAATAAAGGAAACTTAACTCTAACTTTTCATTTTTAGAGCTTTTGTGGGGGGAAAATCTTTACTCTTCCTTCATTATATTTTCATCCTTGACTTAAACTGACCTTTTTATGCAATCCACGTAGCTTGTAGTTAAGAAATGTTTTCTCAAATAAGAAATTTGGCACTACAGAAAATGTTCATTTGAAATACATTTCATTTCAAGGGCTGTTAAGAAGTAAATGCAGCAGGTGACTGACCAGACTGCGGAGCTCAAGTGTACCATTGATTCCCTTGCAAAGAATATGAAAGATGCCAAACTTGCAAATGAAGAACGCTTCAGCAAAACTTTTATGGAACCAATAACTGGGTTTCCTATATCTTCCTTAGAAGAGTTCAACAAATTTGAAGAAGAAGAGAACAACGAAGTCCATGAAACGCTTGTGAGTAAAGAATCTCTTCCTGGGCAGTATATTTCGTCTCAAGGACGTCCCATTAGACGAACTTGGGACGTCCCAGGGAGCTTTCTAGTACTGCATTTTGACTACAGAGTCGAACGTTCTCAAGATGTACTGGAGACGTTCCTGGGACGATCCTATAGGACGACCAATATTATAAATTTTTCCAAATTCTTTTACCGTGAACGAAAATATGTTTTTCTGAGCGATAATAAAACTTTAAAAAATTGAAAATATTCGTCATTCCAAGGCAGTCCCAAGGATATCCACGGGACATCCTCAGAGTATTCGGATGATTAAAATGCAGTACTGAGGAGTCTCCTTAAACCTCCGAGGTTCGTCCGTTGGGACGCCCTGAGATTATTTAGAAGTTACGTTTTAAAATATCACTGCTTCATAAGATTTCTAAAAAACTCGTTTTGTAAAGTATCGATATTACATAAAGGACTTGTAGAGAATCTTATAAACATTTCGTAAAGAGATTGATTGCAAGGATTAATGCGTATTTACAGAAGTTTCACGTATGCATAATAACATTAAATGATTTTTTTTATTGAAGTTCCAACATTTCATTAGCTTCAGAGGATCGTCAGTCAGAGAGTTCCTGAGTTGCTGCATGAAGCAGGCCATGACTGATGAGTTCATTACATCCAAAGTCACATGGAATAGCATGGGAAAAATTGAATTCAATAAAACGGAAATCTGCAACATTTTATATCGTAAGAATAGAAACAAATCGGAAGAATCATTGGTGACATCTAACAGTATATAATAGCGTGTTTTTCTGAATTTCAGTTGCCGCGACTAAGTGCAGTTTTGAAGGGCCCAACAACAAGGTCGAATTCAAAAACCACTTGAAAGAAATTTTGCGTGCCACCAAACAAAGGCATAAGAATGAGGGAAAAAAAAATTTCAAGGTCTCAACCTCAAACTATACCAGGGCTGGAAACAGTCGAGGAACTGGCTGACAAATTACGAGAATTGCAACACCAGCTGGGACTAGAAACCAACATATCGCCACACGCGAGCGACGATGAAGAAAACAAAGATAATGAATAAGTTGGAAATTATTTATTTCTTAGAAAAAGTTAAAAGTGTGTTAGTAATAGTTTGTGAATTAAAATCAACAAAAATAAATTCTAAAAATTCTAACACATGGTCGGTTTGAGTTTATTTCAATTTTCCCGCTGATACCCTTCATTTACATTTTCCCACTGATTCTTACCATTCAAATTTTCCCGCTGATTCTTATCATTCAAAATTTCCCGCTGATTCTGCGCATGCGCTCTAATCGATCTTTCGCAGGTTGCACGCGTACGTCTCAAATGCGACCCATATGGTCGCATTAGTGTCATATCAAGTGCGTAGCACGCGTGCGTTGTAAGTCGCACGCGTGCTCTCACTGTGCGCGCATTTCCATGACATTTTGCTATCTGGGATATAGTATTAATTATATCCCTAGCGTTTTCGGTCATACGGTATACTGACGGTATGGATACCGGTATGACTACCATTTTTAAACGGTATGAGAACAGTATAGTCACAGTATAGTGAAGGTAAAGAATTAACCAAATTTATACCATCTGACGACCGTGTGCACACCATGAATCAACTGTGATTATACCGTTGAAGTACAGTATAAAGACGGTCTACCTGGCGTTTTCGATCACATGGTCTAAATGACGGCGTGGATACTGGTATGAGTACCCTTTTTACGGTATAATAACTTTAATTATACTGTTAAAATATGGTACAATAACCATAAACGTATGAAAAGAACGATTCTCCTATGATATGAATTTTGCTGATTTACGATATAAATATAGTATATAAAATGTGTAAATTTAAGTCAATCCTTGGTATACTATTTTACCTATAGTATGCTAACTTTTATCAAGATTATTATAAAATATCTTCTGCAAATGTTCTGTTGAAAGGCATTTACTCTTTTACAGAAATTTATCGATTTTACAGGAACAAATGCACATTTCACGCCATTACACAATTTGTTAATGAAACAGAACACTCGAATGCAATCCAAATGTTAGTTGTAATTCAGTGGGTCCGAAAAATACACATTGTAACTGCCTTCTCCCATCCAATGTCTTTATTCAATGCATCGTATTAACTTTTTATTTTACAGAGTAATCTTTCTTCTTGAAAGTTTTGCACTACGCATTAATAGGAACATTTTCCTTATTCTTGTGGCTGTATTTGCTGTTTTTGAGAAAGTCACTAATCCATTGCTTTAAATTTTCCTTCGGGTTGTGTTTTGCCTTACTGTAGAGCTTTGTTGATTTTCGGAGTTCTTGACAGACGTCTGAAGGAAAGATTTTTTAATTAACATAAAAGTTAACCTGCAGTATACATCGATTACAGTTTAATGACTATATTGTACATTTTAATTTACCTTCCAATAATTCCATTTCTTTCCTCGACACGACATCCATGTTTGGACATTTTTTATCCGCGACCAGCAGCAGGTTCTTCCGTTTTTCGGGGTTCCAAATCCCCTTCATTAAACAATTCGCCCGTTGACGCATGTTTTTTGACTTCGCTGCAGCAAAGGCATCTTCCACGGGTATTTTTAATCCCTCGAGTAAGGTTACCTGAAACAGATGAGACAAGTGTGACGGTAATTTCAAACAGTAGAACTCATTTTGTATACATAGAGCATTAAAAACATTACTATATAAATTGGCGCAAGCAATCTGAAAGTCAGCATTTTATTTCATTGCAGTTAACTCTTGAAATGGATTTGACTGAAATGTGTATTCCACTTTTTATTTATGGATGTGCATTACGAAAAAAAAGTGCACGTATGAAATAAGCCATGAATTCTAGATTTTCGATTTTTTTTGGAAAGCATTATAAAGAATTTTTAGAATAGTTTTTGACAAGAAAGTATTGTAATATTATGTAACTGTGCTTTATTACATCATAATTTATTTTACTACCTAACGATTCAGGTTCATTCATTTTCATTTTCAAAAAGTTACCAAAAATGATTGGTTTTGATGAAAATAAACTTTTCTTAGTCTCGAGTTAATTAATATGCGAACATATTATTTTTAAATAAAATTGATGATTGAAATAAAAAAAGAAAATTTCTATCCGTTTCAAATTAAGTAAGTTTGAAACAGGATAGCTCTTAGGTAAATTCGTATTAAATTTTCTCTGGAAAAAAAAGTTTAAATAAACAGGGGGTACATTAGTAAATCTTACGTTTCCATATTCGTCTGGTTCGGGCATTTTCCATGTACTCTCCTTGAACGAATTTGAGCCTTTCATTTTTTCGTCCAACAAAATTGACATTCGATTTTGAAAATCATCGAGCGATTTTTCCAGGAAATTCCGAGTGACCAACTCACTCTCATTACCCACATCAATTTTTCGACGAAGCTCATAATTTTCAGCTTCGAGATCAGTAATACTTTCTCGAAGGAATTCGATCTCGTGGTGTAACTGTTCGTCTTGACGGGGTGATTCCTGGAGTTGTCAGACTTGGCTAACCGGTGTTGATCGGTTGTAGCTGGTTACATGTGGGTTGGGAGATAGCGACTTTGAAAGAATTGAACGTCTTGAGTGGCAACTTGCTGCTGGGCTCAATGATTGGGACCTTGAACGTGTTTCAAACGAGTAGCTACGTTCTCCTGGAGTCGGTGAACGTAACCTCGCGTTTCTGTGAGGAGACCTTGATCTAGCCCGCGAGCTTCCAGGTGACTCTTGTCGCGAAGGTGAGCGGTCGAGTTGAGATTCCTTATTTCCATATTTGTCCAGCAAACCTTGTTGAGCTTCCATGTATGATGAATAATACGCTTTTTTTGCTGCACTCTGAAAACCATCAATTTTTATTAATACGTAATGTACAGGTGAACCCACCCAGCCATTAATTGTTTCAATAGTTTATGTTTGAAGCATTTTTGAAGTTTTAACCATCTAAAATTCAATAAAGCCTTATTATTTAGAAATGAACTGTTAACTTTTTCCATTAACACATACTCCTACTGGATTTACAATAAAGAAATTGATGTTGAATACTTATTACTTGAAAAAGTAGTGTATTTTGAGAAAATTGTAATATTATAAAATTTAGCCCTTCAAAAAATTTCCAATATTACAAAACATGCTGCTGTAATTGTTTTATTACCTAATTTAAAAAATTATGTAAAAAGTTATCGCTTCATCAAAAGCTCATCACCCCCCCCCCCTTCTCTGTCACGCACTGTTACAGATTAGCTAATGCTTAAAAGTAAGATGCTGAAATATTTTAACACATTTTAAGTATACAAGTCAAGTATACAATAATAGTACACTAAAACTTGTTTGTTTGTAAGAACAAGGACTAAAGTTGTAATAAATGAAGAAAATGTTTGCGCAATTTGTGTTATCAAAAGTCTCGAATCAGATTATGGAAGAAAAACTTACTTGTGGAATACAAGTCTTGTTGCTTGCAGAAGGTATGTTTTTCTGCATAGTGTTATCTTTATTATGGAAACTAATGCTTCTCAATACTTGAATCCGCTTATGACCTTGGTGATTTTTTCGGATTTGTTTATCACAGGCTGCAATCAAGGGAAAAGTACTTTGTTATCAACACATTGGAAATAATCTTACAAAAAATGAAACAGTTGCCCAACAACTGTTACTTTCGCAAGGTAGTGGATTTTAAAATCATACGAGATTCTTGAAAAAGAAATATGAAAATAAACATGACCTTTAAGTTTAGGCCCTAATTATAAGGTGTATATGTTATATATAAAAATTGAAAAAATATCGGGAATCATTGAAGTCGGTGTAATCTCGCATACAATCCTTGCAAGAATGTCATGCATGAGTTTGTAATCTATATTACGAATTCCAGAAAAAACTTATCAAGCTTATAGTTGAAAATTCACGCGAAAGGCTAATCAAACGCATTTGCTTTTCGCACTTAAAAAAAATATAAATAATCAATTTCTTTAAAAAAAAACGGAAACTTGTACAAACTGTCTGACCCTAGTGATTTTGATCTTTGTAAAAACGTTTTAAGAAAATAAAATTTCTCATAAGAATTAAATTTCTTGTAAGGTGCACCTTATAAAAACCTCATAAGAATTCAATGTCTTATAAGGCAACCTTATCAGAACCTTATGAGAAACAGAAATTTCTTGTAAGAATGTCTTTGATAAAATCTTATAAAAAAAACCTTGTAAAATTTTTGCGAGCAATTCATTATAAGAATTCTCAGTTTCTTATAAAGTTTTAGAAGGTCATCTTATAAAAAATTGAATTATTATAAGTTTTTTATAAGGTGCAACTTATTTGAAATTGAATTTTTATGAGATAATTGATTTTTTTCATAAGGTTTTTACAAGGAACAAAATTACTAGTGTAAAATTATTCACTTGCCTTTTTTTCTGTTTTTTACATGTTCTGTTCTACACCCTAGTGATTTTGATTTTTACAAAAAAAGGGAAAATTTTAATCAAAATTAGAAATTTTTTATAAGAATTCCGCTTTTTATAAAGTTTACCTTATAAAATTCTTATAAAAATAAATTTTTATATAAAGTTACCTTATAAAAACTTTATAAAAAAAATTTTTCTTATAAAAATGAGAAACAGTTTTATAAAAAAATTTGAATTTTTTATAAAAAAATTTTTGAGCCTCGTACTTTTTTTATAAAATTTGATTTTTTTATAAAAAATTTTCCAATTTTATGAAAAATCATCAATTTTTATAAGTTTTCATTTTTATATGAAACAAATTTTAATAGGGAACTATTTGTTATAAAAAATTACTTTTTATAAGAAATTTGCATTTTTTCACGAGAAATATTGCAGAATACGAATGTTTAATGTCGATCTTCAATTCCTCGAGAGGATTTAACTGCATGTTAAAATCTGCCTATATTTGATTGAAATATGAGTGTAAAATGAAACACTCAGAATCCATTAGTTTAAAAATTAATATAAGCGCACATTCATTACAAATTTTTACGTTCTGCAAGAAACAATGACAACCCTTGTAACTTTGAACCTTATAAAAACCTTATAAAACCCTTATAAAACGTTTTATAAAGTGACCTTATAAAAATTTTATAAGGATTTTATAAATTTTATAAGGATTTTATAAGGTCACCTTATAAAATCCTTATAAGAAACTTCAAATTTTCTAAGGAAACGGAAACTTTATAAGGATTTTGAAATTTTATAAGGATTTTATAAGGTTTTTATAAGGTTTCAAGTTACAAGGGAAGTTAACCACAAGTTAATCATAAATTTACTTATCAATTCAGTCATTAATAAAAAATGAGATATGAAGTGTAAAATTATTGAAAATCATCGAAAATTTAGAAAATGATGGAAAATTGTTTCCGATTTGAAAATTGCATAAAAAATTGTGCTTTTGTGACGAGCGGGATCATTACCCGCTTGTCTTTTATATTCTTTTACAAAAAAAAAAAGGAATCCGAAAATATAAAAGCCGAACAAATCAACTTTATTTTTTTTTTTTTTTCAAGAATCCTTTCAACTTAATAACTTGGCATTATTACAAAGCTATTTTTAGAATCGTAGACTTAAAAACAATTTATATTTCAACATTAAATATGATTCTCGAGAACATTAGGAATAATAGAGTAGAAACGGAAATTGAACATTGAACGAGCATCAATCTAAGTTTCATAATTGTAATAGAGTTAATTGAACGCCTCAATCAATATGAGTGAATCATTTCAAAAATTACTATTACGTGATACTCCTTCCACCTTTTTTTTTACGCATTAGTCATCGAGTTTTTGGGTATATAAACCCCGGCAAACCAAGGTAGCTTCGGAGTCTTCCTCTGCCTTCATAGCAAACCAGCCTTATAGCTCTTGGTTGGCCTTTGACTGTTTACAGTCGCTTTGCCCTCCATTAGCCTTTGCTAACTTGCCTATGCAGAGGACCTCCAAGGAGCCTTTGCCTGACCTGACGACGGCCTTTGCTCTTCCATTTTACTTAATCACGCTAGCCAGGAATTTATCCGAGCACAAGCAGATTAAGTAAAATTGGCTAAAAACCTCTCGCACAAGTAATAATTTATATTTCAATCATTCTCTGTACTCCGCAACTTCACTAACTTCATAGCCACGGCTTGGGTGATAGGAACTACGTTCCTATCCAGCTTTAGATCCAGGGCAACCCCTTCCTAGGCTAACATGAAGAATCAGTAGGAGTTGGTTGTTCATTGAACGAGTAAATTATCTTTTGTAAACTCTAATTCTTACTTAAAAAAATATTTTTCAGTGACAACAGTAAAAAATCTTTTAGATAGTTTAAAAGAAAAAACTTAGAAAAAGGGAATAAGGGCCACGGCCCAAGAGGTAGTCTTTAAAAAACGAAGAGAATTAGGACTTTGGGTCCAACTGAGAATATTGAGGGCTCTACCTAAAAACCAACCTCTAACCCTTGAGGAACTTGAGGCAAAAACCAGCGATTATGCGAGTAAACTCTTTGGCTTTCAGTTAATCACCCCGGATAAAAAGATCAAAGTAAATTGCGTTAAATGCGGGCACAGGGCTAGCTACACTAGAGACCCTCCTACTGTAATTAGAAAGGAATCAAATCTAACGGATAATGATATTAATAATTGGGAGACATCCTTCAAGGAAACTTTTGAAGAGAGCATAAAATTTTGTAATGAGACTTTTGAAAACTTTAACGACGAGGAAATAAAGAAAATATGCGCGGAAATGATGCCTCCCCCACCAGCGTTAGGCCCAATAGAATAGCAAGAAATATTGCCAGAATCAATCATCGATCTATTTATTGATACTTTATAATAAAATGCCAAATGGGCGACATCGACTATAGAAATTGTCAGCGATCATCGATTTATGTATTGTTTAATATTTTATAATAAAACGCCAAATAGGCAATATCGAACATAAAAACAGTCGTAATTGAGTTCTCATTTTTATGCCTCAAAACAATCTATCAACCCCCAAAACCCCAGGGTTACACAGGGCGGAGTTTCCTGTGTTAGTCCTGATCTGAACGAGAGATTTCTATCATTGAGAATGCGACGTTAGTTTCTCCTGAAGGAGTTCGCTCGTTACAGCTTTCACAATTTTCATGCAAATAATCATCACATTGTGATTTCAAATCGGATTTGAAAATCAATGATTTTAAACCATTGAAACCATTTTAATGATAGAAAGTCATTGAAAATCAATGATTTTAAATCATTGAAACCATTTTAATGATAGAAAATCATTGAAAATCTTGAAAGTAATCAAAAATCATTTTCAATTTGAAAATTTCATTATAAATTGTGATGTAACAATTTTCATTTAAATAATCATTAAATTGTGATTTCAAATCGGATTCGAAAATGAAAAAATCGAAAAAAAATTTTTTTATCGAATTTTTGCAGGATATAAAATTTTATAAAAAAATTTTTTTTATAAAGTTTTTATGAGGTCACTTTATCAAGAAAGTTTTTTTTATAAAAATTTTTATAAGGTCGACCTTATAAGGATCAAAATCACTAGGGCATTCATTTTCACTGTCGTGCAGTTTTATATTTACCATCAGTTGCGATTACTTCAACCTCTTCTGGATAACTCCGCCGTGTAATAAATATGGGAGTCCTATCCACCGGCGATTGCTTTCCAATTTACTCAAGTGTACGTTTTCCATTTTTGTTTTTTACATAAGTTTTTAAATGTGAACTTAGCACAATGACTTCTTCATCGCAGTGCTTGACTTTCACAAGAGCGAAGTGTTGCAAGTGCACTGTGAAATACAAATTGAAAATAAATATCGTGTACATTAAACAATCGTGCAATAAACAAAGAGAATTCAGTGTCACTCCATAATGCAGTTTTGGTGTTATAAATTCACAAATGTAGCCATCGCTCCACGTTGTCTCTAAAAGTTATCTATTATGTTTCAATCTGTTCTTTGAGGATTAAATTATCCTCATATATTTTATATTATCGTGATGATTTATTTATTATTATTTATATGATCATTAAAAATCATTCAGAAAAATCCTGCAATAATGTTGACACTGTTATACTCTTACAGACAGGGTTGTCTAAAAGAAATTTAATTGATTACATACTAGTTAATTAGTTCTTTATGTATAAAAAGATAAATATACTTGTTTTCCTACTTTCAAAACATTTTTTTTCTAAGAATCAGAAAGAAAATGTATTTCATTATTTAGATTCATTCATCTTACTGACTCATTAATTCGAATATTCGAATTAATATTATTTGTTCAGATATTTTCATATCGAATTTCAACTAATCTTTATAAAATTTGAAGCCAATATGGAAAGAGCAATTATTTTATTTGAAATGTAACCCTGAAACATGTGCGAGCGTTGAACGTTTGAAAAAAAAAAAAACATTTCATAATCTTTGAGCACGTGTTCTAACCTACAATATTGATTTTCGTATATTTCGCAAACATGTCCCATCAACGACGTCGTTTATTATACCTGTATTGTGAAAATACTTACTTTTTCTGGTTTTCGCTGATATTGTTCACTTCACACGGAAGAATATGCTCACAAAATTATTGCAATAGGTACTGTCTCACTTTCGTACGCTTTCGAAAACATTCGTAGCAGCTGTTGTGATTGTGACAATTTCACGATTCATTCCCCCAGACCAGATGCCCCCGGAGTGAGTTTCAGTATCGTGAAAAAAAAAAAAAAAACTTATTTTATTGATAGAAATAGTGCGAAGTGAAAGTTTCGTTAATTTTGGTAAATCTGTAGATGCCTGAATGTCAGCTTCTGACAAAAGTGATCGTAAGTAAACTTCCTTGAATTTTACTGGAAAAATATTAGTATTGTCAAATCTTATTGCGATTCATGAATCGCAATAAGATTTGATTGTTGTCGCAAGTACCTACATTTTTTTTAACTATAACGATTTCGGAAAGAGCAATTTTTGTGATTAATTGTTTTGCTTAGAATATGTATGTAGCAGACGTTACCCAGATAGCAATGATGCGTCGCACTCAAAGCGCATGATGTGCGGGCTCACACGTGCGTGCTATTACAGTATCGAAATGAAGGCACGTGAGATTCGGTCGCACGCGTGCATGCGTAATAAGGCCTTAATGCGTCTCACCTAATCTCGCATGCGTGCGCGTATATACACAGTACAATGAGGTTCACGCGTTTACCACTTGCGCATGCGTATATAATCGGCGCGGCTCGGGTGACAATATATGTGTAACATAACCCTATGTTTAAGATTGTAAACAAACCGGCGTGAGTGCAATCAACGAAATCACGAAGTCACGAAGTCTAAAAAATTCAGTGGAATTAATAGATTTTCCGCGCAAAAACATAGGTGAGCATATAATTATTACAAGTTCTTGTTCTTTTTCATTTCATAGGAGATTTCCCACCAATTTTGATTGAAAAATGTGAAAAAAAGTTCATGATCTAAAAATGCCAGTTTTTTTCACTTTTTTTCGCGTGAAAAGTGACTGTTTTTTACTCGTGGTATAGGAGAAAAACTTTTTTTAATGGTGGAAATAATCATCACTATTTTTTACAATGCCTGCAAAAAGGAAATTCTTTTTCAACAAGTGAAAAAATCGGTTGCTTTTATACACACAAAACAGTGGGAAAAACTGGCACTTTTTTCAAGAATACTTGATAGAAAAATACGTAACCCAGGGAATTCTGAGTTTTAGAAGATATTTATGAAATTGCGGAATTTTTTTAATACAGTTTCACTTCTTCATGTAGTGATTATATGAAAACTTTATAAAAAAAGCCCGTATGTGTTTTATAAAGCCATTTTATAAAATCTTTATAAAATTTTGATCAATTTTTTGAATTTTAGGTATTTATTCTTATGAAGTATCTTATAAAAATTTTATAAAGATTTCTAAATTGGCTTTATAAAACGGAGATTTTTTTATAAAGTTTTTTCATAAAATCACTGTAAAACTGTGAAATTTTGTAAACATTTTATAAAAATCAGAATTACTAGGGAATATTTGAATTTAAGTAATAATTATGTACTGTACTTACTATTTACATTGTAAGCCCCCAATTTTTTAGAATTTAATATCGTTGATATGTTGTTACATATAGTTTAATTGATTCTAAAGATTACATCAACTTTTTTTAAAGGTGTATTTATACTATGTATTTAATTCATGGGATTTTATTCTTTGTAATTGTCAAATGCGTGGTATCATCACTTTTGTTCCATGAATAAATTTCTATATTTTATATATAAATTTTGCTGGAATTTTCATTCATGAGCTGGCATACTGCAATTAATTTGTTCTTGATTATTATACGCTAATTGAGTTTTTGAGGTTCTATTTTATATTTTTGGTACTTAATTCTTTTACAATCAAATAAATAGTATAATGATTAAAAAATGTCTAATTCGAAGACTGGATAATAAATTCAATGATTATAAACAATGCCAGCCAACTCATTTAACTTTGAGTACTTCATTCTTACTATACCTTATCAAAAAGTACTTATAAAAACATTGAAAAACATTTATCAATTAGCATTATCGAGTAGAAATAAATTGTTTTCATCATTTTTTTTCTAAAAGTACACATTATTTTATTATGTCTTACTTTTTAGTAGAAGCAATTTCATAAGTTGTGTAGCTAAACACAAGTAATAGCAGTATTAAATTCTATATACAAATAATATCGAAAAAAATTTATTCAATTATCACGTTCAACATATTCAAACTTGAATATTCAAATTGTCAACAAAAATTATTTTTTATTATATCATTTATAGCACACCTTCATAATTTCTTGAATCGTGACAAAGATATTTTTACACTCTTTTTAAATAGGTTTGAAATTCAGAACTTGCAATCACCAGGGCCGGATTAACCCTCAACGGGGCCCTAGGCAACCATCAATTTGGGGGTCCTTTTTTTACGTCCGTTCCCTTCTTTTTTCGATTAAAAAATACAAACTTATATCTTTCATAAAAATTTTATTATCACAATGTAATAATATCAATAAAATTACTATCTACATTTTAAACATGTCGTTTTCTACATTTGTTTTCGGCAAATTCATCAATTATATCATCAATATCGATTTTGTTCAATAAATCTGACTCAATGCAAAGTATACCTAACATCTCGAGTCGCTCTTGTCGCGTTGTAGCTCTTTCAGCAGCTTTGATTCTTTTTAATTGCGAGAAGGATCGTTCGGCAGAACAATTTGTGATCATTAATGTTAAAAAAATTCGAAGAGCTATTTCTGTGTTAGGAAATACTTCGGCTAATTGATCTTCCATTAGAATCTTATACAAATGACTATGATTTTTTTGTGCATCGGTGTATCTGGAGTTCACGTAACTTTGGAATTGTTTCATTTCAATGAAAAATTCTTCCAAATCTCTAGGATAAAAACGAACTAAGTTATTTATAGCTTCGTGGAGGTCTCCATCACTTAGAGAAAAGTTGATGAGAAATGCAAATCTCTCTGAAACTTCCATATACACTTTCGCACGCCGTTTGATTTCACTGTGAAGATTGTCGATGATTTCGAGGAAACCTTTTGTTCTAAAATCATCGCGAGGCGAAAATTCTACTTCTGGAGCATTTCCGTCATTAGGTTGTTTTTTTCTACGACGAGTACGTTTTACGATTTCTGTATAACCTACACCAGGTAATAATCGTTTTGTTTTTTCCTCGAAATCATTGAACTTTTCACGGAATGAAGCTAAACTCTCTTCTAACGATCCGTACAAAGAAGCACACGTTTGCAAATCTGCTTTTTCACTTTGCAATGACTTACTCACTGAACGCATAGCAGTCAAAATAGAGTTCCATAAAATCAACATGAAACCAAATTCGAATTTTTGCATTTTATTCGCGATACACGTCGCCTCATAACGAGTATCAGTATTTTGTGATTCATCATCAGCAATGATTTCTAGAGCCTCTAATATGATATCAAATGAATCGTAAACTGCATTCGTCGCATTCGAATGTGCTTCCCAGCGTGTAGTTGACAATGTCTTCAAAGTTTTCTCATTGTTTATTTTATTTTTTAATACGCCCCAACGATAGGTGGAAGCGGAAAAAAAATTATATAATGTCTGCATAATGGCGAAAAAATCTACTGCATAAAAACAGCACTTCACAGCATGCTCTCCAACCAAATTAAGGGAATGCGCGGAACAGGGAACATAGATCGCATTCTCATTCAAACTCAATATTCTTGCTTGCAAACCTTTATACTTTCCGGACATGTTGAATGCGTTGTCATATGATTGTCCTCTACAATTTTGAATATCTAAACCACAGTCTTCAGTAAGAAAGTTTAAAGTTTGATTCGCTAGACTTTCACCAGTATGACCTTCCAACTGAAGAAAAGTTATAAACCTTTCGACTGGTTGAAAATCGTTCGGAGAAACATATCTTAAAATAATAGACAATTGATCAACATGCGATACATCAGGAGTCGAATCGACAGATAAGCTAAAATACCTAGCCGAAGTAACCTCTTTTAAAATGTATGATCTGACTTTTTTACCCATAATGTTAATGAACTCCTCGCAGATCGTCTTCGATAAGTAAGAAGTTACACCTGTCCCAGCATTGCCGTATCTAACAATATGACCTTGCAAAAAAGGATCGAATTTCGCAACGAGTTCAAGTAACCCTAGATAATTTCCGTTGTCCGGCACCCCGAATTGCTCGTTCGAACCTCTGAATGACAAACCTCGCTCTGCTAATGTGGTAATGACAGCAACTACCCGTTTTAAAACGTCGCGCCAGTATTTTTTTTCACTTGGTAGTTCATTCTCGAGTAGTTCTGGCAGATTATTTTCGTCCTTTCGTTTTTGCCGGTAAATCAGCAAACACTCCCGATGTTTTGGATTTTTTTCATGCTGTTGTAAATGACTTCCGATGTTTTTCCAGTCATCATATCCTTCACGAGAAAGTTTTATCGATTGGTCGGGTGGTAGAAATAGCTTGCAATAAAAACAATAGACAGACCCTGTGAATAAAAACCAAAAATTATTATTATCAATTACACTGTGTGCCTAAAAATAATTTTGAAAATTATAAAAAAACGAAACCCGTCTAGAATGGTTGGTAATGACCTCCTGAATACTTTCTTTACAGGTTTTTTTAATGTTAAGTCTATTTATTCGACTGGCTTTCCGGTTTTCTGTCATTTTCCGTTTTCTTTTCTCTGAATGTTTTTTCAAGGTCAGAGAATATAAAAAAAAGACTCATTGACCGCTATTTCAAATTTTTTCCCGTGCAGTTTTTGACCTATTTTATTCCAGAAACGTGATCAGGTTAATAAGAGGACACAATTAGTCTTTTGTTCGAAAAAAAAGGACCAATATTACGTGATCAAAAGCATGCTTTTAAAAAAAATTAATTTAATGAGTAAATCAAAAACGAGGGCTAAATTTGAAAAAAAAATGTAATGGAAGTCTTTAAAGAATCATCACCAGCCATTGTAGACAGGTTTCGTATTTTTTTTTTTTTTTTTTTTTTTTTTGTAATTTTTGAGGTCACACAGTGTTACAAATTATGTGAATGATACACAAACTATGAATTAAGGGTGGGTGAGTTACTTTTTAAAAGAAACTTGGTTGAGTTAATGTAACTTGTTTAAGTTAATGTAACTTGGTTATATTACAAGTTACTCATAAATTTTCAAGTAAGAAATTAGAAGTTACTTTTTAAGCGAATTCGTTTAACCTCAAGTTTTATTTTTTAAGGATTTTTTTTTCTTGCTAGAAAAAAACCTGATTCTTTCTCAAAAAATAGAGTGAATTTCGTGAAAGAAATTGATTCAAATCATACATCACCTTTCATTGGTGAATAAATAAGCCAATCTCGGTTTGTTTTTTCTCCATTTGGTTTAGTCCCAAAAAATACGTTGGGCGAACAATATCTCGATGTTGATTCGTTTTCATACCAACGCTTGGATGATTCGAATGGTCCAGTCGAATTTTGACATGTTGATGGCCCATGTTCAATCCAAAATCTTACATCTTCACTAGTAAATTTTTCCCATTTTCCTGGATCGTTGGAACGGTTGGAAATTTCTACACCTTGATTTTTATGTACACTTTCGCCCACAAGAAATTGGTTTGAAGATTCAGGTGTTGAGTTGACTGGATCATCGTTCAATTCAGGACTAGTTGCAAGTCCTTGACTGCCTGATGAATTTGGTGTTTTTACGTTCCGATGAAAATAATTGTCGAGTTTTGGAACTTTTTCTAACACTGCACTTGTTCGTGATCGTTTTTCTTCGGCAACCTTTCTTTTTTGCGCACCACTTAAATATGAACGAGACATTCTTTTACAAAATAACAACTTAAGACACAAACGATGGTTTTAGTATTTACTAGTGTATTGCACTTAAACTATCACTCCCGAAAAATGATGGTCTCACTACGGTAAAGAAAAAAACGCGGACATTTACGAGATAATAACAAGGATATTTCATTTACTTATTCACTTGACACTATGTTATTGTTCACGGTGAGTATTCTCAGACGTGACTATCCCCGTACAGCGAATTCTTCGTCTTATATACAAATTTAAGTGTTCCAGAATATTACAGAAAATTCCAGTCATTTATTGTTCTCGAATATTCTCGACCTTTTCATTGATTTCTATTCTCGAACATTCACAAAAACGTATTTGTTAAATGATACCAAATGATAGGCTCAGAGGCAAAACGACACAAGAATTTCCAAGAAAGGATAAAAAATATGCTGACTCACATAAGTCGGTCTTTCTTTTGGGAATTCTTGTGTCGTTTTGCCTCTGAGCCTGTCAAATGATACATTAATTTATTTGTCATTTGTCATCCATCATTCACTCATTCATCATTCACGTTGAAATTTCCGCTTGAAGGCTTCTATTCAAGTCAATTGTGATTTCACTTTGTTTGTTTTATTATTTCGTATTTTTTCAATTATTTTCAGTTCTGATTATATTTTTCTTTCACTCTCTAGAAATGTATGTTTGTAAGAAAATTTTAGAAGTCTTTTTCATTTTTCGGGGGCCCCCTAAAATCGGGAGCCCCAGGCAACTGCCTGTTCTGCCTACTTGTTAATCCGGCCCTGCCAATCACAAATATAAGTTATTTCACCATCTAATGATGGGATAAACAAATGTTTTGAGTCTAGTGTTGACAAGCAGAGTACCTAAAATAAAATAATTGACTTCGATGCTCCAAAACCCATCTTCTAAACATTTCTCGAAATCCGCATCGAAGCAAAACTTATTCAAAAAATATTATTTGCATGGTTGATGCTTTTTTACATTAAATATTTCGGTTACCGATCTATAAATTTTATTTAAAATTTCGCAAATAAGTTAAAAAAATGCTCATGGAGCAAAGTGAGAAGAATTTTTCGAAATTCAATTCTTTACTAACGATTATATGATTTTGCATTTAACAACACAAAATTTTCTTACTTCCCATATTGCTAGACAAAAAGTTTAAATAGAGATCCTTTGTTGAATCTGTTTTTGAAATTCATTATTAAAATACTGGAAATTTGTGATGGAATGTTCAGAATAACTGTTAGAATTGAAAATTTGTTTTATTATTTACCAAATATATTTTTGTACTTTCAAATGTCAGAATTATTATCCTCAAAATTTGTGTCGCGATTTCAAAACCAGTGCATATTTCAACTTTTTTCGCGTGTATTTCAATATTTTCTCACATTTTTTAGAATTAAGAAACAAACCATTTAAAAATTAGGGTCCAAAAGTTACTCAAAATTTTGGATCTTGTAAATTATTTTTCAACTGGCATGTTTTTTTTTTATTCAGAAAAAAGTTACAAAACATTTGGTATCAAACATAAACAAGAAATACGGATTTTAAGTTATTATTTCTAAGTTTGACATTTGGTATTGGTAAATAAGGAATTTTCGTTTAAAAGTTTAAAATCACTGCCAATGTTCAATTTTTTTGCATGTGTCAAATTTTTCCCATATCATTTTTATTCAAAATAAAATTACTGGAAATTTGTGGTTTAAAGTACAAAGTAATTAATATGAAAAAATTTTTCGATTACTCTCTACTTTTCTTTGTTTTTTTTTTCCAAAGTTAGTTAATTAATATTTCTTCCCATTTTTTGTTACCCGTGTCGAAAAACACTAAAGAAAACACCATTGAATAGTGTTTTCGACAATGGTGTTCTTTGGTGTTCTTTGGTGTTCTTTGGTGTAGTAGGTATTCTTTGGTGTTCTTTGGTATTATTTGGTGTTCTTTGGTGTAGTAGGTATTCTTTGGTGTTCTTTGTTGTTTTTCAGTGTTCTATAGTGTTTTATGGTTTTTATGAATAAAAAAGGCTGTTAGAACTTTATACAACTATATTTTTTATTTCAAAAGTACATAAAAATTTAAATGAAATCTATTGATTGTAAATCAACAAATGTTTTTATTTTTTAAAAAAACACCCAATGAAATTAAAAAAAAAAAAAAATTGAAAACAATACATCTATTGTTTTGAATTACCTGCGCGTGTCTGTTTCCAAAGCTTATAAGGTTTAATAATAATAATAGTAATAATAATAATAATAATAATAATAATAACAATAATAATAATAAAAATAATAATAATAATAATAATAATAATAATTATTATTATTATTATTATTATTATTATTATTATTATTATTATTATTATTATTATTATTATTATTAATTTCACAGTCCCCCCCCCAAAAATCCAAACCAGCACTAAAGACGTAAATTTCTAAAGCACCTTATTCACGAAAATATTTTAAGTTCCCCACAACACCAAAGCAACACCAAAGACATTAATTTTCTAAGTCCCGTATTAACGAAAATATTCTAAGTCCGCAAAAACACCAAAGAAACACTGAAGAACACTAAGGAACACCAACGAAACACTAAAGAACACCAAAGCACCAGCCTTTGGTGTTTTTCGACACGGGTACAATTTGAAAACACTTGAAATTGAAAATTTTTTTGCATGTATTTCAAACTTTTCTCATTTTTATTCACTATGCAGAATCCAACTTCTTAGAAAATAGATGGAAAGTTATTATTTTTTCTCTTTCTTCAATACAAATTTCAGACATTTAACAGCATTTATTGCACTCCTTCAGATGACAATGTTCCTAAATCCTGCAAATTGACATTTTCATAATTCAAAGTAGCGTTCAACAAGTTCCAAAGCTTTTTTTTTTGACAACCAAGAAAATTTTTTAAACTCAAATTTCCACTTAATTCAAGTATAAATTTAAAAAATAGACAAATTTGGGAGTTTGAGATTTCCACTGGAATTTTAACTGTGTTCAAAGAGGAAACAAAATCAGTTTCGTTTTATCATTTTGACCAAATAAAAATAGATTCCACTTTTAATACAATTTTTTGATTTTGGATGGTCTACTTGGGAAAACTTTAATGTTTCAAACTTTAAGAGAAGGTCATTGCAATTTTATGTGAATTGAGAATCCATAGGCTTAGATTTTTCAAATAAATTTTGTATTACTATTATTCATAGTTATTGATTTGACGAGTGAAAATATATCTTACTTTCATACATTACTTAAAACATGTTCCGATCATTTCAAAAGTGTTTTTCTGTTACCTGTAAATTATTTAAAATAAAAGAAATTTTTTTTTTATTGAATCTTTTTTTTTTTAATTTCCACTCAAACTATATGAATATACAAATAGTTGTTGAGCAATCAATGACTTTCAGGATGAGTTACTTATCGCGTTTTTTGTTTGTTTGTTTTTCTTCGACTTTTTGAAGAAGCAGGTGTAATGTCAGGCAAATATAAACTGCTATCCGAGCTCAGTATTCGTCAAAAATGTCGTCGACTTGCTGAGATTAGAGACAATATTTATTCCTCACAATCAAGCCAGATAGAAGAAACAATTGCAAATGAAGTTGAAAATCACCGCGTTCAAGCTGATCTTTCGGAATCGACGTCGGATAGTACTTTGCGCGAAGATTCGGAAAGAGTTGATCATCTTTACGAAGAGGTTCCATGGAGATTCAATTCAGATTCCATAAACGATCGTAACGAGTTAGAAAATTTTCCACGCTTCATGCGATATGACCCAAACATTTTGAATATCGATAATAGCTATACTCCAAACGATACAGAAAATGTAGTGAATGATAATGAAATGACAGAGTCTGGAGAAGATGATTATAATGAAATTGAGGAAATTGAAGTCAGAGTGAATGAATACGAAAGTAGTGAATCAGAGAATGATAGCTTACACAATGAAGATTTTGAAAATAATCCCAATAGAGATCAGAACAATGACGATCAGCTACCAGCTAACGAAGACACAGACGACGAAAACGATCCCCCAAATGAGTACTGGCAATCACTGAAGAATTACGTCTTGTCATTCAACCTTAACCATACTCAAGGAAATGGACTTTTGAAAATGGTGCGATCTCATCCATTCAATTTAATCGATATGCCCAAAGATATCAGGACGCTTGTAGGAACTCCTTCAGAAGTAGTTAGCAATAAAATCCAACAAAGAGCAGGGGGAGATTATCTTCATATCGGATTAGAAAACGTTATTCATCAAAAATTGGATTCCATTTCAGTTGAAAACTTGCCGGGAGAAGTTATCATCGATTTGAGTATTGATGGAGCGCAGCTGCATAAGCATGAGGAAAAACAGTTCTGGCCTATTCAATTTAGGGTTGTCAACATTTCAGATAGACGTCCAATGATAGCCGGTGTTTTCGTGTCTACTAAGAAACCAAATGACCCATCTGAATTTTTGGAACCACTTGTCACGGAGCTGCTCGATATTCGGAGATCTGGGGGATTGCTGGTTCACGGTCGTCGTTTGCCCCTTGTCGTTCGTCTATTCATAGCAGACGCTCCCGCTCGAGCTTTTTTTTTAAATCATTATGGTCATAATTCTTTTCATGCATGTTCGAAGTGTAAGGTCATCGGCTTTCGTTCTGACAACACTACAGTATTCCCGGGGACTCGATCATTGTCTCAGGACGGGCGAAGAGTATCGCGATCTGTTGGACGAAGACCACCACAAAGGACCAAGTCCTCTTTCCCCTATCATTGGCTTAGTGTTTCCGTACCTTTCGAGAGCATGCATCTCGTATATTCCGGAGTTGTCTTAAGATTTTTGCATGCTGTGGTGACTGGGAAATTTTTATGTCGGGGTTTCAGTGGTCGACAGTTGAATATTCTTGACTCAAGTATGAAGATGTTGGAAACGTACTGTCCCTCTGATTTTAACCGTGGCCCATGGATTATATCCAAGTTCTCAAAAATGAAGGCTACTTAACTCCGTCAACTTTTGCTCTACACTGGTCCCGCAGTTTTTGAGTTTGTTTTGAATGATGAACATTATCAACACTTTCTGTTGTTACATCTTGTGATTCGCTACCTGAATTTTGAGAACATTCCAGAAAATGGCCTCTTTTTCGCCCAGGCTGCCATCGAAACGTACCTGACTGCAGCTGAGACACTATATGGGGTTCGTTTCCTCTCGTACAACCTTCACGGTCTTCTTCATATTGTTGACGACGTCAGAAAATTCGGTCCACTTGTTTCCATTAGTGCGTTTGCTTTTGAGAACAACATGCCAGGGTTCAGCAAAAAACAACGGAAGCCAGATCAAAACCTTCAGAGTATTACAAACGCATCGTCGAGCAGAACAGTCTAAACCGTGTTCCATTTGATGACAGCATTTATATAAAATTACTCCACGAACATACAGCGGGTCCTCTACCGAATGATGCCATTTTCCGCGGCTGCGTACAATTTCAAACATTGAAAATCGGTCAACTCCGAATCGACTGCGATACTGCGAACAGTTGTCTTCAACTTGTCAACTCTGAAATTTGTGTCGTCAGAAACATTGCTCAAATCCAAGAAAACTTGTTCCTCGTTGTTAACAAATTCCGCTCGTTACAACCTTTTTATGATGTTGGCATGTCTTCGGAAAATGTTGGTGTCCATGTTGCTCGAGATTTATCCCATGATTTCACGTACATTGCTGTACGCGAACTGCTCAGCAAATGCTACTTGATGCCTAGGTGGAAATCGGTTGTTGGTGAAGAAGAACAAGCACGCGAGGGTGAATACTTATGTGTATCTCTGATTACACCGATTCGCCTTCCACCTCATTTACAGCAATAAACATTGTCAGCATAGTTTTTTGGAATTTTCAGATTTCAACTTGATCCAATAAACGTTTATGTCGTATACTGAGCCTCGGGGTTCTTTTGAGCATTGAAAACGTCTTAAGAGATTTTGAAAAAAATGTCCTTTTTTCGCAATATTTTGTAATAAAAATTTACAATATTAAACCTCAGTGGATCTAGAGCACAACCTTGTTCGGGCCCATTTTCAATCTCAGCACTTTTGAATTTGACATTTCAAGCCTCAAACTTTATACTACATATAATAATGTATTTTTATTCTTAATTAAGTGAAAACCTCGTTTGTTACTGAGGGGCCATTCTTAAATTACGTAAGACGTTTGAGGGGGGGGGGGGTGGTAGTTGATTATCTTACGTTAAATTTGAATCGCTTTAATTCGTAAAACAAATCACAAAACCAAACGTTTTTGATGTAAAATTTTGCCTGAAAAATCTTACGTAAGATTATTGGGGGGAGGGGGGTCCTGAAAATCTTACGGAATATAATTCGGGGGAGGGAGGGGGTCGAAATTTTCGAAAAATCGTCTTACGTAATCTAAGGGTGGCCCCGGATAATCACGAACATGTTATATCAGCAGTTTCCGACTAATTTTTACAAGTGGGCTTGCAAATTCTGTTCCAATTGTACACTGTTAAAAAATTTAAGTGAAATTTACTATCAGGATGTAATAATTGAGATTGCTGTTCTGGGCATATAAAAATTACTATGTCCAGAAGGTTTAACTGTACAGTAGAAATTGGTTACAGTCAGGATGTATATCTACCACATTGAAGATATAAAGTCTACCTATAATTGGCAATATTACTAGAGAAAGTAAATTTCATCTACCCACAACAGCAAACTAGACTATCCAGTCTGAACATAGTGAATTTAAAGAAAAACTGGTAAATTTACAAGTAGGTTTCAATTTTACAGAGCTCAGTATAGTAATTTCACCACTACCAAGTTGGGAAGTTTCCCTATTCCAGTTTTTCAATTAAAGTACATGAAAAAGGGAATCGAGATGTATTATAAATATGTTGTATGTATAGTCTGTATTATTTGCATATATACCGAGCTTCGGGTTTCTTTCGTTTATTCTAAGTTAAAATTCACAACTTTTTTTGAGCTCTAAGAATCTCTTGAGAGACGTTGAGAGAAATTTTTCTTCTATCTCAATTTTTTGTAATTCAAATTTACAATTTTGATCCTTAGTGCATCTAAAACACAATCTTGTTCGGGCCCATTTTCACTCTCAGCACTTTTAAATTTGACGTTTCAAGCCTTCAGCTTGATATCGTAATAATGTATTTTTATTCTTCATTAAGTGAAAACCTCGTTTGTTACTGATAATCACGAACATGAGATGTTATATCAGCAATTTCTGACTGATTTTCACAATTGGACTTGCAAATTCTGTTCCAATTGTAGCATTGCGATAATTCTTTTTAAATTAAAATAGCGCTGCGTTATGTAACATCAATATCTTCTTTGTAACTTTGTGTTTCTCATACTTTCTAACTTAGTTTCAAGCCTTTCAATCAAAGTTAAAGATGAAGGGAATCGAGACGTATTATAAATATGTTGTATTTATATACTGTTTTATTTGTAATTTGAAATCCAAGAAGAAATGGACAGCATGGTGAAAGAAAAACAAAAGGAGAAGAGAAAAGTGTATACTACCAAATCCGGCAGAGATATATACAGAAAGAAGAATTTCACATCTTCGGATAAACCAGACGATAAAATTTGGAAGAAACCAAAACCCAGTTCAACGGCACTGAACTTGCAGCATCTTCACGAACTAGCCGCAAAAATAAGTGGAAAAAAAAATGCATCCAAAACCAAGGACTCCGTTGGAAATTCTTTTGAACAGTAATTCATGTTTTACTTAATAATTTTAAAAGTATATTCAATATTTTATGAATGAAATGTATAAAATCATTTATCAATGACTGTATACAGTCGTTTATAAAAATTTAACCATCTCTGTGAGTTTTTTCATAATTTGATTTTCACGTCATGAATATTTAACGAGCTCCTTTCTCTGCAAGGAAAAAATTTTGTTCTTCAGTGAGTACAGTGATGTAGATGTGATTATGGAAAAAAAATATTTCTTATGTTTCTCTAATAATCAGATTCATCGTAACTAAAAAATACTCGATAAAAGAAAATGCAGTTTGAAATTTATAATATTGATGAAATATTGAATAAAGTCAAGTAACCTTCATAGTTTTTAACATTATTATTTACAGTGCATTATTATTATATACAGAGCGGAGAATAAAGAAAACAATGCTAAAAACGATCAAGTTCATCATTCAGAAACAAATGATGTCATTGATGAGGTGATGGAGGAAAGCTCGAGTTTTGATCCTGTTTTTAACGTGCTGACTAGTCCGTCTCCAAGGCAAGTTACTTAACTAGTTTGCTTATAATAATCGCAGCCACCTCAAAAATTTGAATTTAGTTGGTGTCGTCAAATAAACATGCCGACAGACATATCTGAAACGCCTTTAACATAATATTAATGTAACATTAATGTTTAAATGTTTTAGTTACCAAAAATTTGTATTTTTATTCATTAATTGCATCCTTCGAGTATATGTTATGCTTTTTACTAGCGTTGTGAACAATAAATCTATAAAAAATGTTGAATGTCATTTAGTTTTCGTTTGTCAAACAGAATCGGTCATAGATTTTTTCAAAAGATTTTCACAAAATCTCTAATGCAAATTAACAAAAGTGATGTGATTGAAAAGTGCACTTTCACTGTACTGCACTCCATGAATATCGATGCCATCAGATATTTTTTATTTTCCATCATTTTTTTAGTTGCAAGTCATCTGTTATGTAATGAATAAGTATTATTAATTCATAATCAAAGTTATTTTACATTGATATCATTATATGGAACAATATTGTAATACTATGTAATAATGTAGTATAACAATAATTTCTAATTTGTAATGAATACGTATAATTAATTTATGTAATCAATTCCTAATTTTTTACGAAAAGGATATATTCAATGTAAATATCCAAGATTTCTCACGTATAAATTACTTTTACGAGAATTCACTAACATATTTCGAATCTTTGAGGATGTTAGAACTGAAAACTTAAAACATGTACTTATGATTGGAATGTTTTGTAAGATGCATTTTATAAGTTACAGAACGTACACGCCCCGGGTTCAAGAAAGTATGGTTCTTTTGCCGACGCGACAACTGAGCAATTGTAAGAGCATTGACCAAGTGTACGATTTGCTCGTAGCTGTCAATGAAAAAATGATGTAAGTATCTTAATGAACCGTCACTAAACATGAAAATATAAATAATGCAAGTCGAATGTTTTTTTAGAAAAAATGAAGAGCAGATCCATGAAATAATGGCACAAAATCGCCAACTGCAAGAAAGTTTTAACTCTTTGACTGCAGAATTTCAGCGAGTTAGAGCAGTCAAGGAAACAGCGATCGAACACAAAGTGTTCCAACCATTGGAGGGTTTTCTAATGTCGACCCTGGAAGACTTTGAAAAGTTTGAAAATGATGAGAGTAAATTGGTGAAAGAAAACCTGGTAAGTTTGCCTCAAAGCCAAAAAATTTATTGTATTTTGAAGAATATGAATAAATTTTTATTCAATATTGTTTCAAGCAATGAATAAAATTAAGGCGCAAGTTAATTTACATTATACATAAACTTATTCAATTTTTAAAAAATAGCAAAAAAGAATATCAATCCTCATTTTATTCAATTACATCAATTACGTAGTGAATGTAATAGAAATAAAAAGGTTGTTACACATAGGTGCCAATTTCTATATAATATTGCAGTGTTAAAAAATATTACATTTAATTCTTTTTTGCACTCTCTTGCTGAACACATGGTTATCAATGATGAAAGTAACGAAGTGAGCGTTTTTTTTGTATATCTTGTTCATTATTTTATTTCAACTTTCAGCTCACTCACTTTGTCAGCATTGGAGGAACTAAGCTAAGGGAATCTCTCCACAGCTGCTTAAAATAAACCATGACTGACAGTTTAGTTTCATGTTTCACTTGGGAGGGAGTGAAAGAGACAAAATCTTTCAGCGAAACAACTCTGTGCAACATCATGTTCTGTAAGAAGACATTTATTACAAAAGCCCAAACAGAAAACTGAATGTTTTTTTTTTTTTTCTATTAATTTGGTTGGGTTCTTTTTTGGATTAAAATATTTTTAAGAATCTATCGAAATCGATCAGACGCTTATTTGTATCTTCTTGTATGTTGGTTTTTCTTAACGATTTGTTAACGATTACATAACTCGACCAACAATTTTCCAATTATTGTTGCTTTCTTTCTCCTTTTTGTAGTCGAAATTTCATTTAAATAAACGAAAATAATGTAGTAAAAGAAATAAAAATTTCATTCATTATAAAAAAATTATCTTTTTTTATTATTATTTTTTTATATTCTATTTGACTAAAAAAATTTCTTACAACCGTGGTTCATAAAAGGATAGATAAATTTTTTAATTGTAAAATTAATCGGAAAGCTCACGCGATTCGACAATTTATCAATTTAAAGCTTGTGATCGAAGATGTAGCAAAAACTCATTTTGTTTGTCGAAAATAAAATTCTTACTGATGAACTTTAACTATAAACCATTAAAAATATGTAAAACTATAATGATTTTCCAATTTTTGGTCTTGTTATTGAACTGTTAAGAATAATTAAAGTGTGTTTCTTGTGGAAAATTAACTGTTCAATATATATTTACAAAAAATGTAAGAAGTAGAGTTCAATAGTAAAGAAAAAATACGTTTTTCATCGATTGCTATGAAAATACTGCAAAACATTCTCACCCAAAAATAGACCACTGTACGATTAAATACAAAATGACCTATGTATTATGAATTTGTATTTATTGTATTGTACATGCCTGTACAAAAAAATTCAAGGAAGAATTTCATCAAGTTCTGCTCTTATATTTTTATATATTTATCCTATATTTTATATATATTTTATATATATTTATTCTTATAATGTAATTTTTTTTATTTTTTAATTTATTTTATAAAAAATTAATTTTTATAATATAATTATATTACATTTATTTATTATATATTTTATATACATATAAATATATATCCTACATATTTAAACATTCACCTTTGTTGGAAAATTTCAATCAAAATGTTAGTTGTACTTTGATTTGGATAATATGTGTAACATATCGTACAACTACAATACATATTGTAAGAAACTCATAGTGTTTTTGTTTTTCAATCGAGAATGTCATTACGATTAACAATTTTTTTCAATACTGTGTTAAATTTTAACGAAAGAAGTTTAAAAGAAATAATAAATGTTAACATAAAAAATTTTTTCTTACAGTTGCCGCGAAAAGTGCTCCGGGTTTTGATAAACCTACAAGCGAAGCGCATTTCAAGCGCGAAATGCTGGAAGTTCTGAGAGTGGCCAAGCAGCGAGGAAAAAATGCTTTGAAATAAAAAAAAACCAAAAAAAAGTATGAAAAAAACGATACCAGGCTTGCCAAAACCTATAGCGAAGAATGATTTGCAACAGTTTAAGGAATTGTACGAACAAATCATGTCCCAAGACAATAACGGTGAAGATGAATTGTCGGCGGAAGAAACATTAAATGTGGCGGGACATGTTTCGTCTTCAGAAGAGGATGAGAGTTTTCAAGTGTTTTTTAAGTAAGAAAAGTGCAAATTTATTCTTGCGCACTGGGCATGTTTTATATGTTACATTATAATTCGTTCCTTTAAAATAAAAGAAAAATACACTGCAAATATTTTTTATTTACATTATTGTCTTCCTTAACCGTCTGCTTTTATAAATATGATTTATAAATAAATATAAATTCAAATAAATTACATTTTCCTGCGTTATTTGAACCTCGTACGTTTGCGCATGCGCACGAATGGAAAATTTTTCCAACTCGCATGCGTGCGAGCCATATGCGTCGCCAATGCGGTCGCATTTGAATAGCTCTCTGAGCTCACGACGTGTGTTTCATCGTGCGTGCACATTGAGCTCACCCTGAGCTCATTTTGCTATCTGGGTAGATAATAGTGCAATGAAATTGAGAAATATGACAGTGTGAGGTTATGTGTAGTTCCAAACATAACAAATTCTAAACAAGAAAGCTTAGTAAATGTACTAGGCATTTGTCAGTCTAGAAAATTTGCGCATTATACATGTTTCGACTGGAAAATATTTTTTAAATATTATAATTACCTGTATATTATTTGGAATTAAAAAAATCAAATAGCTTTAATTTTGAAATTGCGCTACATTCATGTAAATCCTATTAGAATAAAATTGAGAATTTCCAATTTAGACACATGAAAAATAAGATAACTTGTTAATACCAAAATGATAATTTTATTAATACCAAATTATTTTTATGAAACATCCCAGCTAACATTATTGATGTCAATACGACATCAACTTGACGTCAAGCTATTTCAAGCCTTGACGTCAAAATGCATGCGGGTTGAGGTCGTTTTTGACGTCAACTTGACGTCAAGCCTTGATTTTTGCGGAAGTTTGAGCGCATATGATGTCAATGTGACGTCAAGCATTGATTTTTGCGAGAAGCTTGAACGCAAATGATGTCAATGTGACGTCAGGCGTTGATTTTCGCGAGGAGAGAGCGCAAATGATGTCAATTTGACATCAAGCGTTGATTTTTGCGAGAAGCTTGAACGCGAATGATGTCAATGTGACGTCAAGCGTTGATTTTCGCGAGGAGGTAGAGCGCAAATGATGTCAATTTGACATCAAGCGTTGATTTTTGCGAGAAGCTTGAACGCAAATGATGTCAATGTGACGTCAAGCGTTGATTTTCGCGAGGAGAGAGCGCAAATGATGTCAATTTGACATCAAGCGTTGATTTTTGCGAGAAGCTTGAACGCGAATGATGTCAATGTGACGTCAAGCGTTGATTTTCGCGAGGAGGTAGAGCGCAAATGATGTCAATTTGACATCAAGCGTTGATTTTTGCGAGAAGCTTGAACGCAAATGATGTCAATGTGACGTCAAGCGTTGATTTTCGCGAGGAGAGAGCGCAAATGATGTCAATTTGACATCAAGCGTTGATTTTTGCGAGAAGCTTGAACGCAAATGATGTCAATGTGACGTCAAGCGTTGATTTTCGCGAGGAGGTAGAGCGCAAATGATGTCAATTTGACATCAACCGTTGATTTTTGCGAGAAGCTTGAACGCAAATGACGTCAATTTGACGTCAAGCGTTGATTTTTCGATGTACTCTACTTTGTTGTGAATGTAATAATTTGCTAAAATTAATGCAACGAAGAGTGTAATACGAATGAACAATTCCAATATTTACTTGCAGTCTTTTTATATTATTGATTCAACTGAAATAAAACTATTAGGGACTGTTTCGATATATATATTAATAGTTATGAGTTTACGATTTGAGCACATAAAAATTTTAGATTACTCGGTTTTAAATGTTTTTTGAAATTTTAAATTCTAAAAATAAATGATAAGTCACATTTCATCGAAGACAAATTTCGTTTTATTCAATGTTTTTTTGTTAAGAAAGCTTATCGAAGTACAAATAGTCATAGGTAACTAAAACCTCAGAATAATTACAGAGATTACGATTTAGTAGTTGCTATTGTTATGGCCTGAATTATTTTCTCGCATTTTTCGTTCTATCATGTTCTTTTTCGTCGTCGCTGCCATCCGAACCGTCTTCGTCGTCGCTGCCATCCGACTTGTTTTCGTCGTCGCTGCCATCCGACTTGTTTTCGTCGTCGCTGCCATCCGACTTGTTTCCGTCGTCGCTGCCATCCGATTTGTTTTCGTCGTCATTGCCATCCGCCTTGTTTTCGTCGTCGCTGCCATCCGCCTTGTTTCCGTCGTCATTGCCATCGGAATTTCTTCTTTCGTCACTGTTATCAGATCCTTTGTCATCCTCAATATCCACCTCCTCGCGTACACGTTTTTTGGCTGAATTCTTGATTTTGTTACTACACCTTTTCCCAGCACTACGTATGGCCTCCCGTACATGTGGATTAAAATCTGCCATGCAGGTAGGGCCTTCGAAAAATTGGCTCTTGTAGGCGGCTTCTGTAAAAAATGGCATGTTATTAATGTATGCAATTCAACAATGATTGGTATATACGATAAAAAGGGCCTACTTACGGTACATGGTAGTGAGCAACTTCGTGGATTCGAGTTTTTTTTTTCCGTGTGCTCCCAGTAAAGTAAAATTCTCTGAGTAGCTCATCTTTGAGACACTCCTTGAAGCAGATGTGCACGAAAGCTCTCAAATTTACTGCTCCAAGTGTAGTCAGGTACTTTTGCTGAAAAAACAAATGAAAATATAACATTAAATGTGTATAAAATGTTCAAAATCGACTATATTTTTTTGTTCAGTTTCTTATGTTGCAAATGCAACTTTATAATGACATTAACTTACTATAACACTTTGACATGCAAAGTGGTTGTAATTACTGTCGATTACTTTTTTATTGAGTTGGTAATCAGTTTCACATATTCCAAAAGTTTATTTTCATTAATGTGTGGGTTAATTAGTTAAATATTTCAAAATGATTTATGTGAAAGTTATAAATATTTTTGATTAAAAAGTTAATTTTACATCAGTGCCAATTTTCTTCAATTGTGACGGAAATTTTTGAATAATGATATTGTGCAGACTGCATAAACTTTCGAGATATTAAGT
The DNA here is from genome assembly GCA_028476575.1 of Platygaster robiniae. NCBI lineage: Eukaryota > Metazoa > Arthropoda > Insecta > Hymenoptera > Platygastridae > Platygaster > Platygaster robiniae. Next base: position 32,545,860 of record CM052019.1, read on the forward strand.
TACGGGCACTAAAAGGATATAAAATTATTAAAAAAGATATATGCATCAAGTACCAGCTGAGATCTTTTTTCGGCAAATCTGTCCCCTTCGGCTTCCAAAAATTCGTCATAAGACTGCAAGGGGTATTCTTTCGGCTTTGTGAAAACTCCTCCTTCTGCTGTTGCAGTCGCGGTTTTTTCAATGGATGCTAGCCGCTTCTCTATAGCTTCTAAGTTTTCCAGAATGATGCTGAAAATATTATGTGATTTTAAGGTTCATGCATTGGAATATTGAAAAATTGTTTATTACTTTTAATTATATTATTCATTTTACTTCACTTTGAGTTCAATTAATTACTCATTTTGTGCTAAAATATTTATTTCAATTTTAGTTTATTAGTGTAACTTTGCAGCAGTCCTGATTGCGCCTTTTACGTAAGGATAAAAATTATTCAGCTAAAAAAGTTAAGAGTTTTAAAAAAATTTTTTAATACTAAGAATAAAGGCAGGTTTTACAGTATATTATAATGAATAAACGCATGATTATAAAAATTCAAGAATTTTAAGTCGTAAACACGAAAACAACCATGCTCTTGAAGCTTTTAATGTTCCTGTGAGCTGAGACTCTTGAACCTAGATTGTTTCATAAGAATTTTTGTATTGTATAATTTATATCTCGGTGGCTTATATTCGGCTGTCATAAATAAATTTATGTGATGACCAAATATGTAGAATAGAGGAAAGACATAGAATTTTTACTTACGAAAGTCTGACAATCGTTTCGAACATGACGAAAATGAAAAAAATTTTTATTTTTAATGAAGAACTATGAGTGTTAAGAACTGTTCTAAGCACAAGTTGCAGATCATTAAATTATATTTTTGTTAGAATTCTTTGTAATAAAGAACACTACTGAACTTTACTTAAATTGCTTACTTTATTTTCTTGTTATTTTCGGTCAGAAGAGACATATTATTGCGGTTCCCCAGCACCGTGCTTCCTTTTTCTTGCTTATCCTCTTCACGTTTTCTTTCTTCTGAGACGATTCCTTGTTGTTGACTCGGACTTGGCCCGTACGGATCCACTTCATTTGCATTCCTGAAACATTATTTGACAGATATCATAGCATTAATGTTTACGAACGTTATGCTGAAGAAAAATTTTTCTGTGTTTTGAAACAAATTTAAATTGAATATTTTGAATATTTCATGTCAACGAACAATTTCGTGTGGAGATCTATTTTGATGAAACAAAAAAAAATATATATATATACATATTGTCTTAGAAATAATTTAGAAACATATAATTATAGTTATTTACTTTTTCGTGGCATTTTCTTTCGCTTGCTGAAATATTTTCCCCATTTTTTCGAAGGACAAGGTTTTTCCTGTATCTTGATTCTGCGGTTTTCGCTGCCTCTTAGTCAGTGTATCATCGCACGATGAAGAATTGGTTTCCTCCCCAAGACGCATCTTTTTGAAACGTACTCTCCCAGAACTGCTCGTACCGGCGATTTTGGGTTTTTTTGGCAAGGAAGATTTCATGACGCTTTTTATGATGTTTCCTTCGATTTTTTTTTTTGCCGTAATAACAGGATAACGGAAAACCTATGACTACTACTAGATGTGTAGTACTAACAATATAAAATAAAAAAATGCGTTTCAGTATACATACACATTGTACAGGATACGAAAAATGCTTTAAGCTACTGGAAACGCGATAGGACTAATCAAAGTTGCGCAAATATATTCATCGTTCATTATTGTTTCTTCTAAGCCTAGACGGCTATTCCATCGAGGAATCATGTAACATTTTCTATAAATATCTGTTATTGCTATAATTTTAAGCCTTTGAGAGAGACGTTTGCAAACAAATATTTCGCAGTCCGTAGATTCGTGACCTACATTGTACAAAGAGCCTGTTTCTCTGAAGCAACTAAGAACCAGAAGGTAATTGCCATTATGAAAAATTACGTTTCTAATTATGCAAATATCAGCATTTTTAAGACGACAACAACTGTCACGCTTTTTTGTCGACAAGGTAGAGTGACCAATTTTAATAACATTGTACTGCTGACACATTTCTGCTGGAATATCAATTAGTGGACCTTCAAAATGCAATTTAGAAGGAAGGAACTGAACTACGTCGACATTCTCAGCGATAACGCGATTGTATTCTTTAATTCTATTGTGATATTGCTCTAATGTTTTGTTTGGCATAGCAGTGGCTAATCTTCTAATCTCAGCTAAGCTGTTTTCATATCCGAAGGCGCTAAATGATTCTAATGGACCAAACTGACGAACGTCGTCTACCAAATGCAAGAGACAATGCACATTGTACGACATGAACTGCTCGCCGTACAATTCCTCGCAATTTTCTACAAAGGTTTCGATGGTTCTTTGACAGTAATTTAAAATTGGTTCCTGTTGGTTTTCGAAACTCAAAAATCGGCAAATGGAATGAATCTGTGTCAAATGAAGATAAAAACTATTGTCAATGACGTTACGAAAAACGGCAGGAAGAGTGAAGAGTAGTAACTGTCTCAATTGAGTTGCTTTCATCTTGTCATACTTTGACATAATGCACGGTCGACGATTGAATTCTGAAGGGCAATACTTGTTCAATAATTTTAACCTCGAATCAAGAATTTCCATTTGCCTTCCACTGAGACTTCGAATACCAAATTTTCCTTTTACATGACCGTCTAACAGTTTTTTCGTTATACCCTGATATAAGAGATGCATAGGATCGAAAGGCACCTTTGAAACTAGACCTATGATATCTGATAAGGGGGACGCCCCTTTGTGGTGATCTTCATCCAACAAATTTTCGTATTCGTGGTCTGTTCGTTTCGGATGATTAATACCAAGGAAAACCATTGTGCATTGAAATCTTGGTACAGTGCAGCGATGACCCTCGACTTTGCATTTCGAGCATGCATCTGCCGACATATGCCCCTTGTGGTTCAAACCAAAAGCCCTAGCTGGCGCATCAGCAATAAAACACCGAATTCTTAAAGGGAGTAGTCGGTTTCCAATGGAAATACCACCGAGGCGTTGTATATTTTGAATTTCAGTAACGAATTGTTCAAAATACTCAAAAACTGAGCCCGGTTTTGAATCTCCCTTGAAAACTCCAGCAACTAAAGGTCGATTATCACCAATATTTAAAACTCGAAACTGAATAGGCCAAAACTGCACTGTTCCAACTTTGAATAATTGCAAGCCATCAATGCTAAAGTCAATAGATACGTGATCTGGTAAATTATTTTCTGGAATTTTGAACAGCTTTTCTTCCAACAGATTTTCCAAGCCAAAATGCAAATATTCTCCACCCGATACTTTCTGAATTGCATCTCTCACTACTATAGTTGGTGTTTGCATGATTGTTCTCGGATCTTTTGGTAAATGAAAAAGATTAAATGGGAAACCTCTTACAGCTCGAAGCATAATTTTTTGTTGGGCTTGCTTCATACGCGCTGCGCTAAATGCACCTCGAAGAACTTTTTGAGAATGGTAACCGATATCTATTGGAACATTGTTTACATTTTCATCAACTACTTCTACATCTAACTGCATGTTGTCGCCAAGATCGTTCTGTTGCGGAGCAATGTCATTGTCAATGGGATCATTGACAACTACATCATTGACGTTATCGTCAGGTTCAACAATATCAGAAATGGAGTCATGGAAACTATCATTGTGTAGGTCGCTATCGTTCGCATGCTGCGCAGAACGTATCTCTCGGTTTCGATCAAACATAAATCTCCGCCGTTGTCGTATGGAAAGATTTTGATATGCAGGCTGACTACGTGGCATTGCTATCAGCGTAGAGTATAGGATCTGTATGCCCATGAAAGAAGGAACAATACAATGTATTGATTAAAATATTTTTTTGCTCCCTAAAAGCTCCATGCTTTAAATAGTTATATTTATTGATATAACTATTTAATAGAAATGAAATGAAAAATTGTAAAAATGATCGCGATGAAATATGGAACGAGAATTTATACCTGAAGAAGTTCAGGTATAAATTGAATATATTATAATTTTGTATGTTTAATGTTTATTACATTATTATTAGATATTCATTATGTTTATATTTTATTATTATTATATATATAATAAATTTTTATTGCAGTTCTCGAACAACTAAAAATCATGAAGGCTTGAAAAAACTTTTTTACTTGCATACGTCTCTTTTCTAAACAATAAATAGATATAACAAATCAGCAAAAAAATCTTAGAAATCCGAAGGAATGAATTCTGTAACTATGTTTCTATCTTAAATCTGTCACAAGCACGGAACTCAATGTCGATAAAACAGTTTTTTACAACCAACCCGCAACATGATGAAATCAGTTTCCGTTACATTTTTCTGTCATTACTACAGAAACAGTTTTAGAAAATGTTGTCGGAAATATGCCCTCAATTCGAATTAGAAAAATTTGTATTTTGTTCGGGTATAAATTGAATGTATTTTAAATTTGTATGTTTAATGTTTATAACATTTTTATGTATTATTCATCATTTTCATATTTCATTATTTTTTAATATACAGGGTGTACCAAAATCCCCGTGACAAAAAAAATCCGATATTCCTTTCTTAATTTCGAGTCGAAAAGTTCTTTACCACTTTTTACAAAACTCAAAATTAAAAAAGTTATTCAAGTTTGAAATTTAAACAGTAAATGCGCTCTTATGAGGAGTGGGGATGAAAACCACGAACCAAACTTTTCCTGAATTTTCTTCATATTTTTGCGAGTAGAAAAGTCCTTTGCGACTTTTCGCAAAACTCAAAATCAAAAAAGTTATTCAAGTTTGAAATCTAAGAAATCTGATTGGTTGAAACTTCTAACTCTAATATCTTTTTTGATTTTGAGTTTGGCGAAAAGTGGCAAAGGACTTTTCGACTCAGAAGAACATGAAGAAAATTTGAGTGAAACTTGAGTAAACTTCACAATATTTGCAAAACTTAGATAACGTTTTTAAAGTTCACAGATAATGGAAAATTTTGCAAATTGTGTTGAACTTCAAAATCTTGTTATATCTTAAAAATTTTATAAATTGAAAGAATGTTTCACGTATAAAGATGGTCGATAATTCCAAAAAATCAAAACTTTCATAGAATTTGGAAAGATTCTCCTATCAGAATAAAGGATAAAGTTAGTTTGTTATAATGTTTTGCGAATTCGTAAAATTTGTATAACTATGAAAACGTAAACAAATTTCATAGGGCGTGGCAAATTTTCTGAATGCTGTTTCAGTACCAGTACTGTGTGCAAGTTTTCAAATTTTTGAATCGAAAAAACGTTTCACTTACTGATATGTTTCATCATTCTAAAAAATTGAAAAACTTATATGATAGAATTTCGAAAGACATATGTTTATTTATTTCGTAGATTGTGTTAATCATCTTTTATTTATCGAAATATTTCGATTCAGTTACATTATATTCTTGATAAAATCTTGAAAAGTATTCTAAAAGTTAGGGATATAGTTTAAGTAACTTTTATCGATTTTTTAAAAATTTGCAAAGTTTTTAACCTCTCAAAGATTTCCAAAAAACAAAAAATCATTGAAAACCCTCAAGATTGTGTATAATTTTGAAAAACTAACAAAACGTAAAACTCTAACAAACTTTTAAACTTTCGACATTGGCAAAATTGGTAAATACTGTCCAAAAGGTTAAAAAATATTGAAAAGAATCGAAAATTGTGTAAAAAGAACAGTTATATACTTATGAAAGTGTGTTTCAATCATTTAAAACTTTCTAACAACTTTGATCTACAAGACTGTCCGAAATCGTAAAGTTGTCATAAATACCCAAAATTTTCAAGCACTTACGAAACTAAAAGAAGGCTTATTTTGAAACTTTAGAAAGTATCATAAACATCCATTGTGAATGCAGTTGAGTTTTGGATTATTACCTGATATTCCTAGTAATGTGAAATCATTTCTCGAATGTCATTCAACAATGCTTCGCGGTTTTTCCAATTCCAATTGGCGAGACTTGGAATGTGATGGGATATTTTGTTTGCCGATGGATTGAAGAGAAAATCGTTGTTTTTTAACATGAATTCAGGACCTAATTCCAGGAAGTCCAGATCGAACATCACGTGACATCTGAATAGATGTTCTGCGTATGGCATGGAAAGCTCGAATTGGTTATTGAGATTTGGCGATTTTTGAATACGAATGTGTTCTCTGTGGATACCTAGAAACGAAAAAAAAAAGTTGTAATTGTAATGTTGTTTTTTTTCACTGGGTTGGAAAATACATTAGGTAGACTTCTTAGTTTGATTTCCTAGGAAAATTGTAGAAAATATTGTTATAAAATGGTAATGGTTAATAGTCCGCACTTCTGTCAAAAATGGGTGAAAAAATAAAAGTTTCTTTAAAAAACCGTATAAATAAATAGTATCATAGTTGTGTATTTTTGGTATAACGAAAGCAAAATCGATGAAAGTAAAACATGAGCGAAGTGAAAAATGTGCTGAATAAATACCTGCAGTGGCACTGATAGTGCAAAAACCATTGAAAATGTTTATTCGACATTAATGAAAATATTTGTAAAAGTGAGGTTATGTGTGTATGTTTTGACTGCTGCCACCGTGAAAAACTCGATATGAGCACAATCGATACTCATCGGTATATGTGTAAGACATAAATCAGGACCGTATGTAGCGTTTTTAAGAACCCTTGCCCGAGTTATTCTTTGGATTCTTAACCATTACCTTTTTCCAAAACGTAAATTTTTCCGAAAGCGAGGTAAGGGTGAGTATGAGTTAGTTAAAAACGCGAAAAGCGAGCGAGGATTAAGGTTTGCAATAGAAAATGCCATATTTTGAAAAAAAAAATTTTTTTTTTCACCCATTTTCGACAGAAGTGCGGATAATTAACTTTTATGTTGAAATATAAATATGTTTGATTGATGAATAATGAGTACAATATGAAACAATTAGAACTTATTAATTTCAAAATAAATATTGACAAATTTAATTAAAATTTTGTTTACTCGGCCAGAAAAAAAGTAAATATAATAAATTAAGAATAATTATTATTTACATTTAAATACATGATAAGTTTTCGTAAGAAATTTTTATTTGGTTATAATTGAAATTTTTTTTGGAAATCATATTACTTGAATAATAAGTAACAATCACATTAAAACAAAAAGGTGTATACTTGATGAATTTCTAAACTATTAAAATTGAACGCAAAAGATAAATAATATAATAACAACAAAGTCCTGAATTTTCGGATATAAAATTCATAGGCTAGGTTTTATACGTGTTTTTCATTGTTTTTCATATTTTAACGGTGCGTGTATCGAGTACAATTGTAAGAATTTTTGTTTCTCAAATCTGGAAATGCGTATAGGGGCGAAAAATAATTAAAAATATGAAAAGAAAGAAAAAAAATAGATAAAAATTTTCGTAAAACTTACATTAATGGACTCTTATTTCCCCGATGAAAATGGATTTGAAGAGGTCAGAGAATTGCTGGACAGCACGCCATTTCTCGAGACGACAATTGACGACAATCACTAACAACGACAGTGCACCCAGATCGGATGCGCGTAGCTTACAATACAGCTGCGTCACGCGTCGGTGTGTAAATGTATAGATATACCCCGTATACACACCGACGCGTAACGCAACTGTATTGGAACCTACGCGCATCCGATCTGGGTGCACTGAACAACGATGACACTGACACTGATTAACATAAGTCGCAACACTAACTCAAGTGGCAGACTGAGTCGCACTAACACCTTGAAGTGCTGGCGCAATCATACAGTATATATATATATATATATATATATATATATATATATATATATATATATATATATATATATATATGCACCGCGCGAGAAACGTCAAGATTATTCGAGATTGTTCTACATTGAGTCACGTGGCTTTTTACTGAAGTTGAGAGGGGGGGAGGGAGAGAAAAGATGGATGTACCAACCACCTCAATCGTTGACATCAAGTTGATGTCAACAGCACATCACGTATTGACATGTCAAGGATTGACGAATACTTGACTTTTACCGCGAAATTTTTCAAAGTGCTGCGTCAATCGTTGACATCAAATTGATGTCAACAGCACATCACGTATTGACATGTCAAGGAGTGACGAGTACTTGACTTTTACCGCGAAATTTTTCAAAGTGCTGCGTCAATCGTTGACATCAAGTTGATGTCAACAGCACATCACGTATTGACATGTCAAGGAGTGACGAATACTTGACTTTTACCGCGAAATTTTTCAAAGTGCTGCGTCAATCGTTGACATCAAATTGATGTCAACAGCACATCACGTATTGACATGTCAAGGATTGACGAATACTTGACTTTTACCGCGAAATTTTTCAAAGTGCTGCGTCAATCGTTGACATCCAATTGATGTCAACAGCACATCACGTATTGACATGTCAAGGATTGACTAGTACTTGACTTTTACCGCGAAATTTTTCAAAGTGCTGCGTCAATCGTTGACATCAAGTTGATGTCAACAGCACATCACATATTGACATAATCAAGGATTGACAAATACTTGACATTTATCGCGAAATTTTTCAAAGTGGTATATCAATCGTTGACATCAAGTTGATATCAACAGCACATCACATATTGACATGTCAAGGATTGATGCCTTCTTGACATACTTTTGTCAACGATTGACATCCAGTTGATGTCAATCATACATCAAGCCGTGACAAATCAATGCTTGACATAACGTTGACATCAAGGATGTTAGCTGGGATATTGCTATAATTATTGTATGGTCATAATTATCAGTACATTTATACTATTAATATTTTTAATATCATAACGAAGCATATTATTGAACTGGAATCAAAATTGTTTTTCGCTCAATTTTTTTCTAAGAGTTTATTGATTAATTAAAAAAAATTTTTGTACTAAGTTAAGCAAGTGTTTTACATAAAAATCCGAAGATACGATTGCAAAAAAAAATGATATTCATGATAATTGTCAAAGTATGAAACTGTTTTATATAAATTATTTGCATTTTGTACATTTATAAGAATTTAAAGCACTTGAGCACATAAAACTAAACGCAACACGTAGATGACGCACTTAAAAGGGATAACAGTAGGCTTTCTCTGCATGCGCTAAATTCCACATTTCATTTGATAAAAAAAATGTTTCACTAGTAAATAACGTGCATGTAAACGTTTTTCTGTAGATTGTAAAATCATGAAAACAACCCGTCTCTTGTCAACAACGAAAAATGCGATCTAAAAGCGAAATCGAAAGAAGAAAACTATCTTATCGCAATGCTATTCTGGAAGAGTCTTCAAAAATGAATATCTGCGAACTTCATTTTTGGAAAAAGTTCGTTCATTTCACCTTTTCTAAGTATTATAAAAAGATTCTTTTTTTATTTATGTGTCTGGCATTTTCTTGTAGATACCTACTCTAGAAGATGAAAATCTTGAATCTTCTACACATCAAGAGGACAGCACAACTTGTTATGAGTTTGAGCATGATGAAAGCAACGACTGGGAAAATACTTCCATGGAAATTACTCCTGATTTTACTAAAGAAGTGTCTACAGTACAGTCTACTTTAAACAATGTTGAGGTAAAACCAAAAAAATTCTACTAATGATTTGAAAACAATTATTTCGAATTTTATCTCGCATGAATTTTTAACGCTGATTTTTTTCATCGAATGTAATTCAAAATAAGAGTTGAAAACATAGGCCAGAAATAATAGAATTGAAATTAGTTATGTATTCAAATAATGACAGATAGAAACTTCAAAATCAGAAAAATCGACATTACGACAGTTAATGATAAATCAAAAGTTGTGATATGTCAACACAAATCAATGTTTTTTACTTTTATTTCCCTTGATGATACCAATTTAATGATTTTTTTGAAATTGAACGTGTAAACACATTATTTATTGAAGAATGTTATTTCTTCAAAATTTTAGTCATTTAAACAAAAATTTGCAATTAAAATACCGGCAAAACACATTTTGCCGGTAAACACGTTTATCCAGCAAATCAGAGTTTTTCTAAACTTCGCACACATAAGGAATTAAAGAAAGATATGTTTGAAGCATTAAAAAAAAACATCTGTTAATGGTGTTAGGGGGATATCGGCTTTGATTGGACTGGAAGAATTTAACTTATCAAAAGGTTTTATAGTTGAGTCGATGCATACAGTTTTTTTGGGCGTAGTAAAACGCCATACGACGATTTTACTTGAAACACCTAAATCTGAATTTTACATAGGAAAACCAAGAACACTTGATGCAATTAACAGTGTTCTTTTAAACATTCGACCAAATTCGCGTAGGTCTAGGGCGACTAGGAGTATTAAATTCTGCAAAAACTGGAAAGCATCAGAATAGAGAAATTGGCTGGATACGGACCACCGTGTCTTGAAGGTTTAATACCTAAAAAATATGTGGATCATTTCTCAATGCTTTCAGATGCTATTCACACAATGAAGAAAGAGTCTTTCACTTTAGAAGAATTGAACCACTCAGGTGATTTAATTTTGAAATATCATAAAAATTTTGAAAAGTATTTTGGGTTGACGAACATGGTTCCTAACCTGCATTATCTGACTCACTTGAAAGAAACAGTTTTTAATTCGGGTCCAATTTAGAGTCATAATGCTTTGAATTTTGAATCTTGGAATAAAAAAATTGTCGATAGCGTAACAAGTGCTTGTAGTAGAGTGGATCAAATAGCGATGCGATTTTTCATGGCCAAATATATCGACAGTGTTATCATGGATGATACCGTTTCCGAAGTGACCAAGTCTTTCATCAGCAAAATTCGTAAAATTTATACTTGCAGTGCAGAGAACGAAATTGATCGAAAAGATAAAGTACATGCTTTTGGTAAGAAAACTACGAGAATTCCAAACGGAATAGAGAAATCTTTATTATTATACAATGGCTTCGTACCTTCTGCCGTGAATATTTATAAAAAAATCAAATTCAACGGAATTCAGTATTGCAGCGCTGGTGATAAAATTACGAAATTTCGTGATGCTGTTGTATGCTACGGAAACAAAGATTTCGGAAAAATTGTTCAAATCGGTAGTCTTCAGCATGAAAATGATGATGTGTGGGGCATGATTGTTGAACGTTATGAACGAATGTCATATAATGCTCTCGGGTCAAAACATATTCAATGTGTTAAACGATTGAATGAACTAAACTTTATAAAATTGGGATCAGATCATGTATCGCCAGCGTTTGAAGTTCGTAACAGAAGAAGCTTGTATGTACAGGGTGCGCCATTTCTTATGTCGGTATTGTAACATTGAATAACTTAAACATTTGACAACCGATTTACTTGACTTCACTTGTTTTGGAAACGTCAATTCAGTACAATTTCAACCATGTATCGCTTCACACCAAAAGAACGCGCTGAAATAGTTACTTTGTACATTGAAAATAGTCGTTCAGTTGTGTTAACTCAACGAGCATATCGTCGAAAATATCTTGGCAAACAGGCACCATCTGACAACACTATTCGTCGTTTGGTGTCGAATTTTTGTGACCACGGGACAGTGAAAGATCGCGAACAACCCGTTCATCAACGACCAAGACGTTCAAATGAACTGATTGAAGCTGTCAGAGAGAGCGTTGCCCAAAACCCAAAAGTTTCATATCGTCACCGCGCTCAGCATCTCGGCATCAGTGGAACCACTCTACGGCGCATTTTGAAAGATGATTTGCATTTGTTTCCGTACAAAATGCAATTAACACAAAGAATATTGCCTACAGATCATCCACGTCGCTTGGAATATGGACAAACAATCGCTCGAATAGTTGATACTGAACCTGATTTTTGGAAGCGAATTTTAATGACCGACGAGGCACATTTCAAACTTTCTGGAGGCGTTAATAAGCAAAATTGCCGCATTTGGGGAACGCAGAATCCACACGAGATCCATGAAACGCCATCGCATGACCAAAAAGTTACTGTTTGGGCCGGCGTTTGCGCCAAAACCATCATTGGTCCTTATTTTTTCAAAGAGAACCAAACGATCGATGGAAACCGATATCGGTGGATGTTGGCTCACTATGTCTGCCCACAAATGCGTGAAAAAGGTCTTGAAGATTACTGGTTTCAACAAGATGGTGCGACCTGCCACACTGCGAATCAAACAATCCAGTTTCTGCAACGAAAATTCCCTGGACGTCTGATGTCAAAAAGAGGCGACATTGAATGGCCACCCAGATCTCCAGATTTGACCCCTCCAGACTTCTTTTTGTGGGGTTATTTGAAAAGTAAAGTGTACGCCAGCAAGCCGCAGACCATTGAAGAGCTTAAGGAAAATATTCGTGCCGAAATCATTGCTATACCACCCGAGATGCTCGAAAAGGTAATGGAAAACGCCGCAAAAAGGGCATATTTTGCTGTGAACAATAAGGGCGGCCACTTGATTGATGTTGTGTTCAAAAACTAGTCTAAATAAATTGTAAAGGACCAAACTAAATAAAAATACCTCATTTACAGAAATCGGTTGTTTTTTTTTCAAGTTATTCAATGTTTACATGCCGACATAAGAAATGGCGCACCCTGTAATAAAACTTGCGAATTCCTGGGAAACTGATTTATATAAAAATTGATGTAATTGATGAAACAGTGATAACTATGTTATTAATAAAAGATATGAAACGCATAAAGGGTCGTTAAAAGATTAACTCCGAAACCACCAGAAAGTAGAACCCATTACGAATGTTACAGAAAGAAACAATATTTGTTGATTATTTCATATTATATTAGGTTTACAATAGAAGAACCTAAAATTATTATGAGAAATGAAATGAATGCCTTAAAGTCGTAAAATCTCTTACATCAATACATATATCTCTACATAAAAAGGACTATTACTTATGTAAACATGTACAATACATTGGTAACAACTATGACCTAATACGTAATAAACCGATCATATGAAAATGAAAGTGTGAAAAATAACAGATAAAAGGAATTAATATTTCTCCATAATGCATTTTCCGCTTGAAAAATTTGCATGCTCATAACAGATTTAACAATAAAAATCAGGGAAGTGAGGCTCCATATACTTATCTTTGTAAAGTTTGATGAAATTTTGTGCAAGTTAACAACAGAAATTCATGATAAAGCTTGCTTACAACTCTTATAATCTCATTAATCTATAGTGGTATAAATCAGGTAAAATAACCGTGTTGGTACTGCCACAAAACGGTGTGTAGATGGTATAGATACCATCTAAGGAATTAGAAAAATTTGGTGTAAACTAAGTGTAGATACCGTTTATTTACCGTTACAAAAGGGTATCTACACCGCATGGATTCGGTAAAATCTTCGATTACCGTCGCTACACCGTCAGTATACCGTATGATCGAGAACGCTAGGGATATAATATATTTTTATATTCTATAAATTAAAATCATTTTTAATGGAGTATTTTAAAAATATTTGATTTTCATCTTACATTATTTTTTTTAAGTATAAATCATTTTCCTATACTGCATAAATTATTTATGAATTTCCGATAGAGAATATTAAGACCCATTACTTTTTAAGGTATAAGCTATACTTGTAATTGACATTTATATTTTTTGTATGTTTTTCTCATAATTAATATCATTCATATCCGGGAAAAAAAAACTTGCATGATACATGCATGCAAGCAGCTTGCAAGTTTCTTGCATGCTGCATGCAAGTGTACTTGCATGTAGCATGCATGTAACATGCAAGTTTTTAAATGCCAGAACCATGCATACCTTAGAAATGCACTTGCACATATTGTAAGATAATCATGCATGTTTCATGCAAGCATGTGGAAAAAAGCGATTTTTTTCTGCTTGCATGCATGCACCATGCAAGTTTTGCATACATGTCCCATACATGCACCATGCAATTTTAGCATACATTTCGCATGCAAGCAGCACGCATGTCGAAATAAGCGATTATTTTTTTTTTATTTTGGATTGTGTTTTCTTTGCTTTGCTTTTTTTTTGCATTACCTTTTTTTTGGAATTAAAAACTACATGATAAATTTTCATTATTTAATACAATGGAAATTTTTCAAGAAAGTTTGCAAGTGATTGCATTATCGCGCCTTTGTAGTGCGGGTAATGTCATGCCTGCTGGAGACATGGGCCCAATAAATATGATATTTATAAAACTTCTCTTCGAATTGCACATGGTTTGAGCATTCTACGCAAAACTTAAAATATAAGTAAAAAAATTCAGCAGCCATCTGGTGAGTGTTCGGGAGAGCGCGCTCACCCAAACACTCACCAGATGGCTGCTTGATTTTTTTTCTCATTTTTCAAGTTTTGTGTAGAATGCTTAAAGCAAGTGCATGTCTAAGGGAAAATTAATATTATACTTCTTTAGCCCATGTCTCCAGCAGTTTGAGCAGATATATCATTACTCGCGCTACAAAGGCACGGTAATGCAATCACTTGCAAACTTTCTTAAAAAATTTCTATTTTATTAATTAATGAAAATTTATCATGCGGTTTTTAACTCCAAAAAAAAGGTAATGCAAAATAAATGCAATACAAAAAAAATACAATGCAAAATAAAAAAAAATAGCTTATTCCGACATGCATGCTGCTTGCATGCAACATGCAGGGCCGGATTAAGAATGCGGGGGCCCCAGGGCCGATCAATGTGTGGGGGCCCTTTTGTTACCACAAATTAGTTACATTGTACATAAGATTATGTCTTCAATTCATTTCATTTACTTATTGTCACAATTTTAACTTAGTTATCTAATACAGCGTAAAAGACAGTAGAGTTAAACATTAGTAAATTGTTTCAAATTACATCTGTATACAGTAGTAACAAATGTACTATCAAAATTTTCAACTTATTACGGGGTTTGCAATTTACTGTTCTTCAATTTGATCAAAGGAAGATAAAGCCCTTCTTCATCCACGTATCTGGATCAGCAATTGACCAAAATCTTCAACTCATTAGGGCGACTCGTTTTTTGAATACGTTGTATGGGTTACCATCGGCTGATTTGGATTCATTTAATGAGACATTCAATAAATTTCTCAACTTTGTTGGGGATCATACGGATAGTTTGGTTTGAGATGCAATGCTTCATTATGAATGAAGTTTCCTTATGTATTATGGCATTCAGAGTAAGGTAAAATAGGATTTGGCACTGCTATGTAATTCAACGGTTACTTTTGTTTTTTAGTGCCACCGAGATTGTTGTAAGCATAGTTTTGTGGTAATTCTGTTATTGGTCGAAAGACTGTTGGGTTTGTATCTAAACAAATAAATTTATCTAAACACAATTTAGTCGTCATTTTTAAAAATAATAAATAAATTGTAACACGCCAGTGTCACAAATATTATTTTACGTTTTTCGTTGTTGTTCTTTATTCGAACATCGCTTCATTACTTGAGTAGCGCCTCAATAATCGGGTAATAAGCGCCATTTAATACTACGGGAAATAATAGATTGCCTAAATCACTTACTTCACGTCGTTTTCAATTCACTATAAATTACAATTTCATTGATTCTCTTTGAAGCGAACGAAATGTACATACAATAATTAAGAATTCTTAAACAAATATTCAAATAAATGAACATACGGTAATCATAGACATTTAGCAGATGACTTGCGATTTGATAGCGGGAATATGTTTACAATGGCGCGACTATTAGAAATACGATTTAGTGCGCGCTATCATAATAGGCAGCGATTTCGGAAAATCACCTTTTTTTCTTTTTTTTTTTTGCGCAATTTCGCAACTCTTCCCACCTAGAATACTATTCGATTTTTTTGGTATAAATAGGCGCGTTTTTCTTGTAGTATTTGCATTCGTTCTGAAAGCCCAAAGCTGTAAAAGTAAACTCGCTCATCGAAGCAAAAGGTCACTGTAAAGTAAATCGCTCATCGAAGCAAAAGGTCTCTGTGAAGTAAATCGTTCATAGAAGCAAAAAGTCACTGTAAAGTAAATCGCTCACAGAAGCTAAACCACTGCAACGCAATCTCGTCTTATTGACGAGCAACGGCACTTTTAAGTAATAACCAATTTCTTTCAGAGTTATCGTATTTATTAATATTGTTACTTGGCATTGTTTTACCACATTTAAGTAATAACGCATTTATTTTAGAAATACTATTTGTTCATATTTCAAACAATTCTTTTAAGTTTCCCTTTTTTTTTGGGAAATTAATCGAAAAATATTGTGCCTTGATCTAGTGGAAGTTAAGTTTTCGGTGTGGAAGAGCTACATTAGGGGGAGTACCGCCGAAGAGCGGTTGAGGAAAAGGTCAGTGAAACCTCCGAATCCTAACGATCCGAATTCGCTCAAGTACGAAAAGAATCAGAAGAGAGACAGAGCTATCGCGGCAAGCGGGCGTTCTGCCTTTAGGAAATTACGTTTGAGACTAAAGAAGCCAACTCCCTATTGGACTCCAGAGAGAATAAGAGTGGCAACTAGGGACCCGGTAGTAAATCAAGAGGCCGAAATTGTGCCCGAGGGAGATATCGAACAGACACCAGAAGAGGTAGCAGATATACCTCTACCATCTCTGAGTGTATCTCCTTGCTTGGACATCTTGCCAGAGCCTACCTTTACGGAATTGTTATTGCGGGAATTTACAGATAATACTTTTTTGTTCAATTTTTGAATGCTGTATTGTTTGTTGAATAATAAGGCTGCATAGCGGCAATATCTGGCATAAAACCCGACTTCTTGTTTAATTTAAACCTCAAGACAATTCCACCACCCAAAGGGTCAAATAGAGCTGTCGTTCTACCAATATTGGTCCTTTTCTGAACACCGTGGGACAACGTTGGTATTTCTCATGGACGAAGTCTCGCGTGTCACTAAATAAATAAATAAATAAATAAATAAATGAATAAATAAATAAATAAATAAATAAATAAATAAATAAATAAATAAATAAATAAATAAATAAATAAATAAATAAATAAATAAATAAATAAATAAATAAATAAATAAATAAATAAATATATATATATATATAATGCGTCTATTTTCTTTACAATAATTTGTACTAGTAGTCGATGACGAACTATGTTTCTTATTGAACTTTTTTTAGAAGTACTAAATGAACCAATCGAGCTTCTTCCATGCTCGAACGAAGTCGACTTTTGATATATTTCATTCTCGAAAACGACCTTCCACTCGTACAATCTCACCATCATCAATAGGTACAAACGTTGAACAATTTCTGCATTAAAAAACGTCAAATGTAATTTATTTTTTTTAATAATGCGATTTAATATATCGCGCGATAGGAAAACTGTACACGCGTATTAGTTTGGTCCTTGAAATGGGTTTTGGTCGAATTTTAACCGTGCCAACCTCTAAAGAGGTTGCAAATAATTAAAAATGAATCCAATAATTTTTTTAGATTTTTTATTAAACGTTAACCTTGTGCCTCTGGAGCCCTTCTTTTTCCCTTTTAAATAACATGGCATTGAGTCTTCATTACAGTCAATAATTTTTTTTGAACACATAAGACAGCTTAAAAATATGGTCGACACATAACATTGTTCTTTAGTATTGTAGTAAGCTGTAAAAAAAATATCACAGTCTAATACCAATATGTACCATGTAAGCTGTACTGAGCAAATACACGTATTAGCCAAAATAGGTAGAATTGCATAAATTGTATCGATGAATCATTATGATAATAAAAACTGCAATAAAAGTACCGATAGATTTGGAACAATTTTATGAGAAGCAAAAGTGGATGCGTTGTTTTTGCAAATTACTAATCTTTGAAGAATATATCTTCCCTGCCCGATTGCATAGAAGTAAATTTTACGTTGGGAACGAAAACTGAGTCAGATCCTAAGGAAACTTACCCAAATGTTTATGTTTTTTTAATTTTCTAAGTGTTCAACTTCAATAATATCTATTACCAAATTGTAATTTATTCTCATATATGTGATCAGGATAAAGTCATTGCCTGTGACTAGACGAGTGTAAGTATTCTAGTTCGAGTATTACTCATTTCATTCGCGAGACAGAATTTTTATTCATAGTTTGATGACCTGAAGAAAAATACTTTTTTTTTCTTTTTAAAAACTAATGTTCAATATGCCGTTGACTGCACTAGTTTGCAGCGAAATGTAGCCACATCAAATTTCAATGGTTTCCTTAGTAAAATGACTCGCTGAATCCGAAAACGCAGTCCAAAAAATTCCCCGTAGGACGGATTTCGCGGTATTGCGAAAAAACTGTTTTTCGCATATAGAGAAAAAGTGTCTTCAGTCAATCGCAAATATCTCCGGTTCTACTTGAACGATTTTGATAATTTTTATATCAAAATGTAGGTAATTTAATAACCTATAAATTATTTTACTATTTTACTAAAGTTTTACCGTCACATTCACGGTTTGGTTGCTATTCCGACATTTGTATATAATTTTTTGTCATTTTTGTTAATTTTTTGAAAAAAATTCAACTTTGAGCGAAAATTAAGCCGAAAAAAAAATTTTTTTTATCACTTCAATGAATGGATGTTGAAGCTCAATCGATGACAAAAAAAAAGAGTGGTCAGTTATCAAAATCAATGGGAAAATATAGAAGTTATAGGTGTTTTTCCGAAAAAAGGCAAAAAGTCCATTTTTCTCAACTTAATAGCATTGTCAATTTTTATTGATATTAAGTCACAAAAAATGAAAATTTAAAAATGAGTCAAGTCCGATCGTCTTTGTCGCTTGTGCATGTCTTCGCTTTCTCGAATCAAAAACCAGCAATAATCGCCCATCATTGTTTCATCCCAAAATCCTTGGTATCCTCTTTCCATGTTTTTCATTTGCTGATGGAAGCGTTCGCCATGTTCATCGCTTTCGTCGCCAAGATTTTTCGGGAAAAAATTCAAATGCGAATGTAAAAAATGAATTTTGAGAGACATATTCACACCTGTCACCGAAAAAAAGTAAGAAATAATTAGCATAATTTAATAGTATAGAAATGTAAATTTATATTAAAAACATACCTATTTTCTTATAATTCACTAGCAAATCTTGGATGATTTTCTTGTAGTTCCGACTTCTTGAGTTACCCAAAAAGCCATCGACGACAGAACAAAACGAATTCCATGCTTTCGCCTTGTCTCCTGTCAATGTTAAAACAAAATTGGAATCGCTGAGAATTTTTTTTATCTGAGGTCCCACGAATACGCGTTCTTTTATCTTAGCATCAGATTAATTCGGGAACACGGATTTCAAATAATGAAAAGAATGACCGTCTTTTCGCAAAGCTTTGACGAAATTCTTGAAGAGTCCAAGTTTAATATGTAATGGTGGAAGTAGAATCTTGTCTTTCTTCACTAGAGGATCGAATTTCACATTTTCCTGACCTATGGTGTAATTGATTCGATTCGGCCAGTCTTTTTTCACATAGTGTTCATCTCTCGCTCTGCTGTCCCACTTACACAAAAAACAGCAGTATTTTGTGTAGCCTTGCTGCAAACCAGTTACCATGGCAACAACTTTGAGGTCAGCACAAATTTTCCACTCGTGATCTTTGCACTTAATCAAGTCCAGTAACATTGCCATAGATTGATATGATTCTTTCATGTTGACAGCATGGGCTACAGGAAGTGAAGGCTTTATGTTTCCTTGATGAATCAAAACTGCTTTTAAGCTTAATTTGCTGCTGTCAATAAACAAACGCCATTCGATTGGATCGTAATTTACACCAAATTCAACAAACAAACCAGTGATATCATGACAATAACAAACATTCTTTTCCCTCGAATAGTATTGGGCAAATCGTATGTGCCGATCTCTATAGTACGTCACCTTCACGCCCGAATCCAGTAAGTTCCGTTCTTGCAAACGTGATGCCAAAATCCCCGAATGATATTTCGTCAGATCTAAGTCTCTTATCAAATCATTAAGAGCGCATTGTGTAAAAGGCTTTGAAACTTTCATAGGCTCTGTGTCAGTCGAATTGGATTCACTTTCTTCTGATGATGGTGTGCCGATTTTTCTTCTCTTCTTAGGGCTTACTGGATACGGAACGTCAGTGGAATGCGGAACTGGTTTTGTTAACGATGGTACATGCGGATATACAATTTTGCAATGACGTCCGTGTTGTTTTATGTTACATAAGCAGAAGTAACAGTCAACCTCGTGATTCGTTGGCTGTCGCCAAATTGCAGGCACATCGAATGACAAGTAGCGACTACGAAAAAGAAATCATATGAACGTGGTAGTATATTAAAGGGTTAAAATCAGAAACAGAATAGATGAATATATATTTATACGTACTTGTCACCTGCCGTCCACAAAACCAAATTTGTTCTGCATGTGTTGCACATAGAACTCGGTGTCCATGCTTTATCAATATTTTCAGGTGAAACTTTGAAATACAAACTGTACGCATTTTGTAATGCATCCGTGAAATTCCGTGGTTTCGCGAAAATATATTCTGCACAAGCATAGCAGAACTTATTCGGATCATTTTTGCACTTGAATCTACGTTTCTGGACACTCATCCTTCAAATTTCGATTTAATTTTCCGTGCCTAAGGTACCTTTCTGGGTCAAGCCAGCGCACCAATCAGAGCGCAGTAGGTTTTCCCGCGGGTTTTCCCCGGATCAACCAAGCGCACAAATCATAGTGCACCGCGGGCTCCGCCACGGAGCGAGCCAGCGCACCAATTAGGGTGCACCGTGGGTCTACTTGACCTACGTGTAACACGCTTATGATGATAACCATTGGGCACTTTTGATAATATTTTCAAAAGTGCACTTTTGATCAATTTTAAAGTGTCCTTTCGATTATTATGCGCTTTTGATACGCAGCCATTTTAAAATGATATTTTATTTGATAAATAATAAATACGTAAATGTAATTAAAAATTCATATGTACTATCAAGGTATTTTCATCGTTTTGAACGAGTAGATCCCCAGAAATAGTCTCTTACTAATACAATTTTAAACTATATTATATGAATTACTTTCTCATAAAATTTTATAGGAAACCAGGAACAGTAAATTACGAATCTAAGGAAAATGGACTTTTTACCTTTTTTCAGAAAAACACCTATAACTTCTATATTTTCCCATTGATTTTGATAACTGACCACTCTTTTTTTTTTCATCGATTAAGCTTCAACATTCATTCATTGAAGTGATAAAAAAAATTTTTTTTTCGGCTTAATTTTCGCTCAAAGTTGAATTTTTTTCAAAAAATTAACAAAAATGACAAAAAATTATATACAAATGTCGGAATAGCAACCAAACCGTGGATGTGACGGTAAAACTTCAGAAAAATAATTTATAGGTTGTTAAATTACCTACATTTTGATATAAAAATTATCAAAATCGTTTAAGTAGAACCGGAGATATTTGCGATTGACTGAAGACACTTTTTCTCTATATGCGAAAAACAGTTTTTTCGCAATACCGCAAAATCCGTCCTACGGGGAATTTTTTGGACTGCGTTTTCGGATTCAGCGAGTCATTTTACTACGGAAACCATTGAAACATGTAGAGGATACAAAAATTTTTCAAAATTTGTAAACTAGTGCTATCAATCCTTCAAATGTTGGAAAAGAACGGAAAATATCATTAATAAATATATGATACATTATTTCACGAAAAATCAAATTTATCCACATAAAAAAATTGAGCCCCCGGACGCAATAACTCGCCGAGTGCTTGAAAACGCTTAATATTACAGTTTGCTTCTAGGGAAAAAATAAATTTCTCACGATGGTGTAAGTTATATCCCGAGCCGAAGGCTCGAGATATAACTTTTTTTTTTTTTTTTAGACTTAGACTGTGAGTTCTTATTCACAGTCTTATTCACAGTTTAAAGCTTAGGTTTTAGACTGTGATTTTTTTTACTGCTTACTACAATACTAACGAACAATGTTATGTATCGACCATATTTTTAAGCTGTCTTATGTGTTAAAAAAAAATTATTGATTGTGATGAAGACTCAATGCCATGTTATTTCAATGGGAAAAAGTAGGGCTCCAGAGAGACAGGTTAACATTCTATAAAAAATCTGGAACAATTGATGAATTTTTAATTAATTATTTTGAACCTCTATAAGGAGTAGCACGGTTAAAATTCGACTAAAGCCATTTTTAGGTGTCATATACCTTTTTGTGCGGACGAATTGAGGATGGTTTGGAGAATCTTTTAAAGCATGTAGCAATAGTGTTATGACACCAAAGTTATTGTTTTTTCATAGTGTATTGTCCACCTGAAAAAACAAGTATTTGTTCATAAGAAAATATTAATAATTGGCGGATTTATGGGCCTTTCCGCGTAACAACTTTTTTTTAAGAGGCTTGTGGTGACCATGATGCAAGTCGAACAGGTCAAATTAGATTAAAAAATGCAAAAACTTCTATTAGTTTAGGAACGCATCTAGTTCGTGAACGCTTGAAAAAATGAATATTGCGTTTTTTATGTATGCAAGAACGTTTTTCCCCAGATTTCAATTTTTTGAGCTCTGAAAATTTCATTTTAAAATTTTATCTGCAAAATAAAAACTGTTTTATAAAAAAGTGATCGTTCACGAACTAGATACATTCCAAGACTAATGAAATTTTTTGGATTTTCTACTCTAACTTGACTTGTTTGACTGGCATCGTGGTCACCGCAAGCCTCTTAAGAAAAAAAGGTGTTCAGGGGAAAGGCCCATAACTCCGCCAATAATTGATATTTTTTTATTAACAAATACTTGTTTTTACACGTGGACAATACACTACGAAAAAAAAATAATTTTATTGTCATAACACTATTGCTACATGCTTTAAAAGATACTCCAAACCATCCTCAATTCGTCCGCACAAAAAGGTATATAACCCTTAAAGGACAGCCTTAACGCGCGTTCATGTGCATAGTTCTTTTTACCGTAAAAGAATGAACGTTAGTACACTTTAGAACAATATTTATTCAATAATTAACATCCACAATAGCGACCAATTAAATATAAAAAACGAAAAAAATAACATGAAACAAGTAACCTTAAAATACATACATGGCTATAAATTTTTTAGAAAATCATCAAAGAAATCTACAGCAGTTTTATTAAACAAATCTGACAGCATTCCGAATGAATTTTACGAACATTTTGTCAACTTAAATCCTTCAAAAATTCAAAAACCTATCTGTTTGCATTTTTGTGGGGGCCCCCAAAATGCAGGGGCCCCGGGCCGCGGCCTTGTCGGCCCTTCCCTTAATACGACCCTGGCGACATGTATGCTAAAATTGCATGGTGCATGCATGCAAGCAGAAAAAAATCACTTTTTTCGACATGCATGGTTCTGACATTTAAAAACTTGCATGTTACATGCATGCTACATGCAAGTACACTTGCATGCAGCATGCAAGAAATTTGCAAACTGCTTGCATGCATGTATCACGCAAGTTTTTTTTTCCCGAGTATTTCATATGTAATTAACAATAAAAATTTTTTTCGATTATTTCAACTCTTAAAATTCACTTGTGAAGTTGAGTGAATCAAAAAATTATAGAAAAAATATCTTATAATATCAATACATCAGAATCTGTCATACATGAAAAGGTTTTAAATTGATATTTGTATGGTGTATATTATTTACTAGTTTTATAACATACATTTTAACAGTTTTGAAAGAAAATCACATGACGAATTACTTTTTCAAGTATTAGGCTATAACCTTGTTTAATCTGTATTTTGTCATAATGAATTTTTTTATTTATAATACGATTCTCTTCTTAAAAACTCATTTATTTCTGAATATTAAATTATCATCACTTTGTTTCATACATATTATTCTATCTATTCATATTTTTTATCTTTTATTGATATTCTTTCATACATTTTCATCTCTCTAAAACTGTATGTATGTTTCACTTTATTTGATATATCTGTGGCTTCCTGCCATAACAGAGAAAGTCACTTATGCCATGATGCTTATTTTACGTGATATTCTGATGAAATTTTGAACTTTATGGGATGTGTGACTTTCTCTGTTATAGCGGGAAGCCACAGATATATATTATATCAAAAATGTAAATTCTATTTCCCTACTGAAAATGAAATTCTCGTGTTAATCTCATGTCACATCTCATATAAGATCTGATATGAGTTCTCGTGTCTCACGTGAGGTCTGATATGAGATTTTACATAAGTTCTGGGCGGCCAATTGCAAGGGTGAGATTTGATATGAGATGTGACATGAGATTAACATGAGAATTTCATTTTCAGTAGGGTTATATATTTTATACTTAATATGCATCAATTGATGTCATACGCACGTTGGATTTTTTCTGAATCTCATTTCATTTTAAATTTATTTCAAGCAAAATAATTTAGTGTTTTTACTGCATTGTTTGAAAATGTTATTGAGAAATTATTTTCGAAAAATATAATTTAACTTCAAAATCAAGGGATTTTTATTTGATCCATATCTATATATTTGATTTTCATTTCAATTGAAAATCATACAGTTTTCTTCAATATGATTAATGCCTAATCTATTATTATTTATTACGTGTCGTTTATCCATGTATAATATGAAATATATATTATTTATACTATATTCATTTATATGCTTTTTTCATCTATTCAAAAATTTGTGTGACATAATTTTGATTTGTACATTTATTTTTCAGTCTAGCTATCCAATACCGAAATGTCACCAGTGAAAGGAGCGAGGCAATATTTCACAGTAACTGGTATAAAAGCACAATGTAATTTTTGCTCCATGTTTTTTTCGTACAGTGGAAATTTTTTTGGAATTATCTGGGCGTTTACCACAAAATTCAAAAAAGCAGCGATAATTTTCCCCCGACGAAAAAGACTTGTGAAAGTTCACTCGATCGAATATTAAGTGCATCGAAATCACACTTACTCGACTCTGATGATGATCTTGAGATTCCTACACAGCAAACGTAATTATTTTTTCATACATTATTTACAGAAAAGGGACGATTTTCACAAATATTTTTTAAATCAATTACATATGAGAAAATTCTTTTTTCCAATGTGTAATGTAAATAAAAAAACGTCTTTCCATCTGATGTTACATTTGTGAAAAACTCGAGAACTTCTTCTGAATGTGAAACATTGGAATCACTTCCTTATGCTTAGAGTGTTCTTTTTTCGTATTCAATATTTTTTAATTGTTTATCATTCATATGCTTCCAGAGTTCAAATTGTTCAAGCGGCGAGTCCTCACGCCTAACATCATTGACGCCTGAAACATCGAGTGAACCCAGTGAACCATTCATTTCCAAGACACGCATCCCGAAATCTTTCATTCAACCCACGCTAGACTCGATTTTTACAAATGAAAAATCTTACAAAGGTAGAAATATTGCAGTAGTCGTTATAACGACTACTATAGTTTTATCTTTACCTAACTATAGTTTTATCTTTGATTTTATTTTCAAAGTAACATTTTATGATTTTTTGCTTATATGTTCATGAAAGTCGAAGAAAAACTGTATTATACAGTATTTATTTTGAAACGATCTAAATTAGAACTGAAAAATACTTGAAAATTCATAAAAATTATTTGAGTTATCATTTTAAAATTTACTTACGTTTTCCAAATTTTCCGAAATTTTTTAGGGTTACTTCTACACGTAGAAGCAGCTTAAAAATGTAAAATATATTTTGCACTTAAGGCTGAAAATTTTTTCTTTAATTTATAACTCAGAATAATAAATTGATGTTACTATTTTCACAAACTAATGTTTCTCGAAATATTATATTCACAGAAGGCGGTCATCCTGCCAGCAATCTTGAGGATGCTCTCCTGTACATGATTTGCATGGATAATTTAAGTCTTTCAACTCCTGAAAACAAGGGATATCAACATTTTGCCAAAGTTGCCGTCCCGCTCTGGAAACCACCGTCTCGTACGACAGTGACTCATCGACTGGAAGCAGTGTACACAGCCAAGGCGGACATCGTCCGTAAAATGTTGTCTGGTGTACCAGCGCTTTGTCTCACTGCTGACTGCTGGACGGAGTCACATACGACAACGAGCTTCATGGGAGTCACCGCCCATTTTCAGAATTGGATTTAGATAAGGTTTATTATTTTAGGCGTGAAACACTTGCTTAGTGCTCACATATCTGACTATTTGTCAGAAAAAATGACGGAGTTCTGTAGCGATTGAGGTATCGACGCAAGTCAAGTGTCAGTATGTGCTACCGACAATATGGTAAACATTGTCAAGGCAGTAAAAAATTCCTTTGGTACATCAAAACACATGGGTTGTTTTGCACACACGCTGAACCTCATTCCAGCCACTGCTTTCGGTACATCGAAGAAAAATGGAATCATTGTGCCGAACGTGCCTGGGATTCCAGAACTTATAGCTCAAGTGAAGGCCATCGTTTCCGTCTCGCATAATAGCTACAATTTTGCGAATAGGATACGATCGATCCAACAAGAAAAGGGCATAACTGCAGGAATGATCCTACGTCTTATACAAGACGTCATCACGAGATGGGGTTCGACGTTTCTCATGACCGATCGCTTTTTAACAATGTCAGACATTGTTTCCGTGGCGGCAAACGATTTT
This sequence comes from Platygaster robiniae, assembly GCA_028476575.1. Lineage (NCBI taxonomy): Eukaryota > Metazoa > Arthropoda > Insecta > Hymenoptera > Platygastridae > Platygaster > Platygaster robiniae. The sequence goes on from CM052019.1 coordinate 32,572,398, forward strand.
CCTGAACTTAAAATGCTTTCCAGCCTAAAAATTCAGACACTCAAGTTCATCCGAGATAAAAACTAACTACAAATCATGAAAAATAACTACTATTTTGATTTTGTAGCGAATCAGTTTTGAGACCATTTTGAGCATTCAGAACTTTCACAAATATGTTTTAGAACTGATAATTGAAAACTATATTTAAAATTTCGATCTGTTGCAGAAAGTGCAAAACACCGTCCTTCCTTACGTTTCAAACAACGCGGATAAGGAGACAAAACGGTTCGGAGCGATGCGGTCCAAATTGAAACAATTTTTACTGTCAGAATTGGATCGGCGATTTGGGGAAATGGACTCAAAAATGCCCTGTGTCCTTGCGACCATTCTTGACCCAACGTTCTTAAAGCTTGGCTTCAAAAGTCCGTTAGCTTGTTCAAAGGCCCTGACTTTGGTTGAAGATGAAATAGTCAATATGCTGGAGGAAGAAACGCTTTCCGAAACATCTGCTGCTTCTCCGATGGAAACTTCAGCTTCATCATTGATTCCCTAAGATGAGGAAACATCGGACGATCTTTGGAGCTCTCACGATGCCATTAATAAAACTGTGAAGAGTCATTATTCTACTGACGACAACATGCCAGGCGTTGCTCGGATCGAAATGAATGCTTTCTTCAGCAGAAAGCCGATGTCAAGAAAAACAAATCCATTACAAACATGGGAAACCATTGGGGCGCAGTATCCCCATTTTTACAAACTGGCAAAAATTTTTTTTGTCCCTGGAACATCAAAAATGAGCTATTTCGGAGGTATTTTTGTGGGCGTGAAGTTGCATTTTCCGTCCATTCGACAAAAACACGAACGATTTTCTTAACTTTACTCCCGCTTTTATACTTCACGCCCGCCTTTCACTTTAGGCCTGCTGACTGTGGGAAAACAAGCGCGCGCTTCTCTACTCCCACTCTGGTGCGTTGCCAGTAGGAGAACGTGTGAGATCTAACGTGCTCTAACGTGTTTTTGTGGGGTTTTTGCGTTTTTGGCTCGCTTGGATCCCCCTGCAGATTGCAGTATTGTCTCAATCGTCGAACGATGCAAAACTTCATGCCGGAAGATGAAGATTGCCCACCCGAATTGTTAAAATTAGCTCAAAGTGCGGATTCAGTGCCGGAATAGTAAAAAAAAATATACGAAAAAACGTATAATTTCAAAACATGGCTCGAAAAACACAAAGCGAAAGCAATCACGCAAACAACATTGCTGGCATACTTCGTGCATTTGTCATCACAAACCGTACCACCAACTCTCTGGAGCCACTACTCAATGTTAAAAAATACTTTGCTAATGAAAGATAATATCGACATCACTAAATTTCCAAAAATCACCGGTTTTATAAAAAAGAAAAATGACGATTACAAACCGAAAAAAGCCAAAACACTTTCTGAAAACGAGGTCCAGAAATTTTTGAAAGAAGCTCCAGACGAAATCCACTTGGCAACAAAAGTAAGTAATAATTATAGCAATAAGAATTGAAATGAAAAAACGCTCGCTATATATAAAAAAAAATTCCAGGTCGCTCTAATTTTTGGGATTGCGGGGGCTTGCAGAAAAAGCGAACTAACAGCTATTAAAATGTCAGATATCGAAAACCATGAAAAAATGATGTTAGTAAAAATTCCTGATACGAAAACAAAAATTCCGAGATCATTCACTATCACTGGTGATTTTTACGATCTTGTAAAAAAATATGAATCACTACGCCCTCTGAATGTTGCTACCGATCGATATTTCTTAAATTATCGCAATCAAAAGTGCACGGTACAACCAATTGGGAAAAACAAGTTTGCTTCCATGCCCAGACAAGTAGCAAGCTATCTCAACTTGCCTAACCATGAAATGTACACGAGCCACACATTTCGCAGGACTTCTGCCACTGTTCTGGCTAATACAGGAGCAGACATTACAATGTTAAAAAAACATGGAGGATGGAAATCAGATCGATGTGCTGAAGGTTAGTTAATAATTGACAGAAGTTGAACTAAGTATGCATTTGGCTCAAATTTAATGTCACTTTCTTGATTATTCTGACAGGATACGTCGACACTTCCATTCATTACAGACAAAAAATAGGCAACATTTTGTCGACAGCAATCAATAAGAATATCTATGCTCCCTCAACAAGTACAAACATGACCGACAACCCTGAAACAGCAACAAATCCATCTTCGGCAACTGCAACCACAACTAACGACCCGAAAATCGAAACTCACCATGTAACACCTGATTTGAAAAAAAATAAAACAAATTCCCAGAACAATGAAAACGCACAAAATCACCCAATAAACATATATCATATCCAGAATGCAAATTTTAATTCTAACTGAAAATGTAACAATAATTGTCTACTGAAAATGTAAGAATAATTGTCTGTAACAACGAAAGAATAAATAAACATTGTTAAATAATATTCTTTTTTCAATTGAATCTTTAGTTTTGTGAAAGTCGGGGGGGCTCCGCCCCCCCCAAAACCCCCGCGAAGGGGCTTCGCCCCTTTCGAAACCCCACCAGGGGCTCCGCCCCTGGACCCCGTCCCCCGCCCCTAGACCCAGAATTCAGATATTTGAAACAGGGAAGGTAAGTTGCCCTCCCGAGCCTTTCTCCCACCACGGCACGCTAACTCGGCTGGGTTGAGGAGTGGTAACACGTCTCAACTGGTCTAAACGCGTCAGAGTCGTCAAACAAGTGCCTTTCTTTTTTTTTCGCGTTGTTCCGTAAAAGACTCATTTCAGATGTATGCGGGACAGCAAATAGTGTTCGTATCTCGGGCGTGATGGCGATTTCCGCTCTCGGATCATCTTCAAGAGAGAGAAAGCAATATTCGGGTTGCCCTCGGGCCCCTCGTATTGCTTTCTCTCTCTTAAAGCTGATCCTCGACGAAAATTGCCGCATCACGCCCTTGATACGAAAATAACCATTATCTTCTCTGGGAACTTCGGTGCCTTCTAGTGATGGGCGATACTCGAAAAAAGTATCGAAATCCGAGTACTCGATACTTTCAAGTTACCGATACCGATTCTATACGATACCGATACTTAAAAGTATCGATACTAAAGTATCGAATAAAAGTATCGGTTATTGATTACAACAGGGAACTGAACATATTTTAAGTGGTCTTCTGTACCCAGTAAGCTAAGCGTGCACATCCAAATCAGCACAATGTCATGGCGTCAATATCATGCAGCTAGTTTGCCCCTATTATGCAGCTGAGAATATTAATATCCATTTTCATTCCTCAATCTTTGTGAAATGTTTGCAATAAAAATGGCCAGTGTCTTGCCGTTATTCACAAGCAATAATTGTAATGCAACTGCTGCAAATTTGGGTACAAACTGTTATCAGGGCCGGATTGACCCTCAACGGGGCCCTAGGCAACCATCAATTTGGGGGCCCTTTTTTTACGTCCGTTCCCTTCTTTTTCGATTAAAAAATACAAACTTATATCTTTCATAAAAAATTTATTGTCACAATGTAATAATATCAATAAAATTACGATCTACATTTTAAACATGTCGTTTTCTACATTTGTTTTCGGCAAATTCATCAATTATATCATCAATATCGATTTTGTTCAATAAATCTGACTCAATGCAAAGTATACCTAACATCTCGAGTCGCTCTTGTCGCGTTGTAGCTCTTTCAGCAGCTTTGATTCTTTTTAATTGCGAGAAGGATCGTTCGGCAGAACAATTTGTGATCATTAATGTTAAAAAAATTCGAAGAGCTATTTCTGTGTTAGGAAATACTTCGGCTAATTGATCTTCCATTAGAATCTTATACAAATGACTATGATTTTTTTGTGCATCGGTGTATCTGGAGTTCACGTAACTTTGGAATTGTTTCATTTCAATGAAAAATTCTTCCAAATCTCTAGGATAAAAACGAACTAAGTTATTTATAGCTTCGTGGAGGTCTCCATCACTTAGAGAAAAGTTGATGAGAAATGCAAATCTCTCTGAAACTTCCATATACACTTTCGCACGCCGTTTGATTTCACTGTGAAGATTGTCGATGATTTCGAGGAAAACTTTTGTTCTAAAATCATCGCGAGGCGAAAATTCTACTTCTGGAGCATTTCCGTCATTAGGTTGTTTTTTTCTACGACGAGTACGTTTTACGATTTCTGTATAACCTACACCAGGTAATAATCGTTTTGTTTTTTCCTCGAAATCATTGAACTTTTCACGGAATGAAGCTAAACTCTCTTCTAACGATCCGTACAAAGAAGCACACGTTTGCAAATCTGCTTTTTCACTTTGCAATGACTTACTCACTGAACGCATAGCAGTCAAAATAGAGTTCCATAAAATCAACATGAAACCAAATTCGAATTTTTGCATTTTATTCGCGATACACGTCGCCTCATAACGAGTATCAGTATTTTGTGATTCATCATCAGCAATGATTTCTAGAGCCTCTAATATGATATCAAATGAATCGTAAACTGCATTCGTCGCATTCGAATGTGCTTCCCAGCGTGTAGTTGACAATGTCTTCAAAGTTTTCTCATTGTTTATTTTATTTTTTAATACGCCCCAACGATAGGTGGAAGCGGAAAAAAAATTATATAATGTCTGCATAATGGCGAAAAAATCTACTGCATAAAAACAGCACTTCACAGCATGCTCTCCAACCAAATTAAGGGAATGCGCGGAACAGGGAACATAGATCGCATTCTCATTCAAACTCAATATTCTTGCTTGCAAACCTTTATACTTTCCGGACATGTTGAATGCGTTGTCATATGATTGTCCTCTACAATTTTGAATATCTAAACCACAGTCTTCAGTAAGAAAGTTTAAAGTTTGATTCGCTAGACTTTCACCAGTATGACCTTCCAACTGAAGAAAAGTTATAAACCTTTCGACTGGTTGAAAATCGTTCGGAGAAACATATCTTAAAATAATAGACAATTGATCAACATGCGATACATCAGGAGTCGAATCGACAGATAAGCTAAAATACCTAGCCGAAGTAACCTCTTTTAAAATGTATGATCTGACTTTTTTACCCATAATGTTAATGAACTCCTCGCAGATCGTCTTCGATAAGTAAGAAGTTACACCTGTCCCAGCATTGCCGTATCTAACAATATGACCTTGCAAAAAAGGATCGAATTTCGCAACGAGTTCAAGTAACCCTAGATAATTTCCGTTGTCCGGCACCCCGAATTGCTCGTTCGAACCTCTGAATGACAAACCTCGCTCTGCTAATGTGGTAATGACAGCAACTACCCGTTTTAAAACGTCGCGCCAGTATTTTTTTTCACTTGGTAGTTCATTCTCGAGTAGTTCTGGCAGATTATTTTCGTCCTTTCGTTTTTGCCGGTAAATCAGCAAACACTCCCGATGTTTTGGATTTTTTTCATGCTGTTGTAAATGACTTCCGATGTTTTTCCAGTCATCATATCCTTCACGAGAAAGTTTTATCGATTGGTCGGGTGGTAGAAATAGCTTGCAATAAAAACAATAGACAGACCCTGTGAATAAAAACCAAAAATTATTATTATCAATTACACTGTGTGCCTAAAAATAATTTTGAAAATTATAAAAAAACGAAACCCGTCTAGAATGGTTGGTAATGACCTCCTGAATACTTTCTTTACAGGTTTTTTTAATGTTAAGTCTATTTATTCGACTGGCTTTCCGGTTTTCTGTCATTTTCCGTTTTCTTTTCTCTGAATGTTTTTTCAAGGTCAGAGAATATAAAAAAAAGACTCATTGACCGCTATTTCAAATTTTTTCCCGTGCAGTTTTTGACCTATTTTATTCCAGAAACGTGATCAGGTTAATAAGAGGACACAATTAGTCTTTTGTTCGAAAAAAAAGGACCAATATTACGTGATCGAAAGCATGCTTTTAAAAAAAATTAATTTAATGAGTAAATCGAAAACGAGGGCTAAATTTGAAAAAAAAATGTAATGGAAGTCTTTAAAGAATCATCACCAGCCATTGTAGACAGGTTTCGTATTTTTTTTTTTTTTTTTTTTTTTTTGTAATTTTTGAGGTCACACAGTGTTACAAATTATGTGAATGATACACAAACTATGAATTAAGGGTGGGTGAGTTACTTTTTAAAAGAAACTTGGTTGAGTTAATGTAACTTGTTTAAGTTAATGTAACTTGGTTATATTACAAGTTACTCATAAATTTTCAAGTAAGAAATTAGAAGTTACTTTTTAAGCGAATTCGTTTAACCTCAAGTTTTATTTTTTAAGGATTTTTTTTTCTTGCTAGAAAAAAACCTGATTCTTTCTCAAAAAATAGAGTGAATTTCGTGAAAGAAATTGATTCAAATCATACATCACCTTTCATTGGTGAATAAATAAGCCAATCTCGGTTTGTTTTTTCTCCATTTGGTTTAGTCCCAAAAAATACGTTGGGCGAACAATATCTCGATGTTGATTCGTTTTCATACCAACGCTTGGATGATTCGAATGGTCCAGTCGAATTTTGACATGTTGATGGCCCATGTTCAATCCAAAATCTTACATCTTCACTAGTAAATTTTTCCCATTTTCCTGGATCGTTGGAACGGTTGGAAATTTCTACACCTTGATTTTTATGTACACTTTCGCCCACAAGAAATTGGTTTGAAGATTCAGGTGTTGAGTTGACTGGATCATCGTTCAATTCAGGACTAGTTGCAAGTCCTTGACTGCCTGATGAATTTGGTGTTTTTACGTTCCGATGAAAATAATTGTCGAGTTTTGGAACTTTTTCTAACACTGCACTTGTTCGTGATCGTTTTTCTTCGGCAACCTTTCTTTTTTGCGCACCACTTAAATATGAACGAGACATTCTTTTACAAAATAACAACTTAAGACACAAACGATGGTTTTAGTATTTACTAGTGTATTGCACTTAAACTATCACTCCCGAAAAATGATGGTCTCACTACGGTAAAGAAAAAAACGCGGACATTTACGAGATAATAACAAGGATATTTCATTTACTTATTCACTTTACACTATGTTATTGTTCACGGTGAGTATTCTCAGACGTGACTATCCCCGTACAGCGAATTCTTCGTCTTATATACAAATTTAAGTGTTCCAGAATATTACAGAAAATTCCAGTCATTTATTGTTCTCGAATATTCTCGACCTTTTCATTGATTTCTATTCTCGAACATTCACAAAAACGTATTTGTTAAATGATACCAAATGATAGGCTCAGAGGCAAAACGACACAAGAATTTCCAAGAAAGGATAAAAAATATGCTGACTCACATAAGTCGGTCTTTCTTTTGGGAATTCTTGTGTCGTTTTGCCTCTGAGCCTGTCAAATGATACATTAATTTATTTGTCATTTGTCATCCATCATTCACTCATTCATCATTCACGTTGAAATTTCCGCTTGAAGGCTTCTATTCAAGTCAATTGTGATTTCACTTTGTTTGTTTTATTATTTCGTATTTTTTCAATTATTTTCAGTTCTGATTATATTTTTCTTTCAATCTCTAGAATTGTATGTTTGTAAGAAAATTTTAGAAGTCTTTTTCATTTTTCGGGGGCCCCCTAAAATCGGGGGCCCCAGGCAACTGCCTATTCTGCCTACTTGTTAATCCGGCCCTGACTGTTATAGCAAATGCGTAACTTCAAAATGACTAAAGTTTTTCGGAAATGTTTTTCGTATTAATATTTTTGTTTATCTGCTGCCAATTTGAGGGCAAACTGTTAGTGATAAACATTTGGTCACAAACTAACTGATGAACTAACTGAAATTTGTTGACAAAAATTTTCTTCAATCATAAATTTTTTTACAATAAAAAAATTATTAATTGTGTTTATATGGATAAATAAATGTGATCGTTTTACAAAATGTGTCAAATAATTTAATCAAATTATTATTTATCCATAACGAATTATTTATAACAAATTACAAACAATGAATTAATTAAAAATTGAAGCACTGTTTCCTGATAATTGCTTACAAACGATTGTTTGAACAATTTTCTAGAAAGATGTGTAATAATCAATTACATTTTGATTATTTATTATTACAGTGCTTCAAAACTATCATTCATCAAAGCTGGCGGACTGTTACTTTTACTATTTGGTTAATGTTACCAAAGAAATTACTAAACCTGACCAAACAACGTGTAAAAGCGGAGCGAAGCCCGCGGGTGCCGGCTAGTTAAATGTCCATAGATATTTGTCAAAGCTGATTCAAAGGTTAAATAGCTTTTAAGTTTTTTTCAAAAAGCTGTGTTAAATAAATTTTCACAGACTTATAATTTGTGAAAAAGCCGTCTGAAGTAGACAAAACACGCAGATTACTTACTTTCTCTATGACGGTGACCGTCCAAGTCGAGGACATCGCATTTAGCGACGTATACGGGAACGGAATTGATAAGGATTTCCAAAAATAGGTCAGGGGATAGTAGAGAACAAAAAGGAAAGAAAGCACTCGATCTAAATCGATTTTTACAACCCATGTACTCAACAATTTCGTAAAATCCGATTTCCGGAACATAGACTACTTCGTACGTGTCTCCCAAAAAGTATATCGTTTTGCGATCTGAGGTGAAAAATACATAACTAATCTTGCACACAAGTAAATTGTCGTACTGTGTTTTTCCGATGCACACTACTGACTTGTTCGTATAAACCACACCCCGATATTCAATATTTTGGGATACACGATTGAAAGTGACATTGTTTTTAAGCAAAATTGTTGCATTTTTTCAAAGTTATAGCTGTCTTGCATGAGAGTCTCAAAACTTATTTGGTCCTTCGCCAGTGGGTCATCAGTGTAAGCTTTTTTAGAGCACTGGAGCAGCTCATGACCTTCAGCTAACATTTTTGTTATATTTTTGTAGTTCCCATAGTGCTTTATCAACTTCTTGAAGTACCCATGTTTACTTTCGTAACGTAGCGTCCAAACATGTTTTAAAGGTCCAAAGTGTTCTGTCAATTCTGGGTAATGCATAACGAACTCATGTTTTGGGCGCAACGGAATGCTCGGGAAACATTTGCGTCGAAGCGCAATGAACGCATGTATCGTGGACTGCAGCAGAGCAACTTGTGCGATAGTCAGTGAGGGAGCACACACGAGAGAACAAACTTCCTTTAAACGCATAACCATGCGCCAGACATCGTCTTCAAAGTTTTGAACACGGTCATGAATAGCAAGGGGAAATATCATCATAAAATAGCGAATTTGACTCGCACTTCCAACAACTTTTCCATTTTTTACACCCTTTTTAATCGGTGGAATGTAAGCAATATTATTTGTGAAATGAATTGCCTTCAATCGAAAATTCAACAATGTGTACGTGAACTAGCCTTTCCGAACAAAGGAAGCAATGGCCAAATACATGTCATACGGAATTATGCCTTCGAACAAATCATGCGCTACACAAGGTGGTAGTCCAGGGTTAGCAACGTGATAAAACCCTAATACATTTAAAGCAGAATCTCCTTTGACACCAAGCACAATGGATTTCGTTGCAAGTGCTTTTTTGGCACATGCATTGTAATTCTCAACTTTTCGGAGAGTTTTTCTTGAAAAAGGGTCCATGCAAAATTCCTGAGCACTTATTTCGCAAAATCTACACCAGTGTTTTGGTTTGCCAAAGTTTTCAACATATCTACCAATTTGATGACTGCCTAAATTGTCGCCTAGCATAAGTAACAAAGTTCCGAAGAATGAGATCACTTCTTTACCGACCGTAGCCTTGATTCCTACATTCTCTAATTTAATCAAATCAGCAAGTACAATTTGAAGAATGTTATTCCAACCACATATTTGGATATTTTTTTCACGGCAAAGAAGAACTAGCTTAATGTTATCCGTTTTCGATCTCATATGAGGTGGGAGGTTTGCCAAGGTCATATAAATTCCGATCATTTTGAATTTTGTTTTCGAAGATCCCAATGGATTGCAAACTTCAAACGCATCTTGAAAAAGAAGAATACCTAAGCCATTCGGGTTTCTCAAGAAGAAATCATTTTTTTGGACAACAGCTCCATCACAAATATCTCGAAAAGCACCGTTCTGCGAGTCATTTCGCAAATTCACATAATTTTTTTGAATTTGATCATTTTTCAACATCAACGACAACGTTTTTGAAATTGGGACATAACTTACTCGGCAACTAGTTTTTTCGCCATTTTTGTTAGGAATGGAGTGATTTTCTGGTGGGACGTAATTGAGATTGCTTTTGAAGAATTTTAATCGGGAGTTCCTATTGCGAAGGGAACCTGTATTTTCATCGTGAGTTGTATGGACACCAGAAAAAGATTGACAAAATTGCGATTTTACTATAGTTTTGCAAGATTCTTGCAAGTCTGACAAGTCTATTTTGCTGAAAAACTCGTCCTTGCAAGTTTGGAAACATTCTCGAATACCGGACACTACGACTTGCAATTGCACATCTGTTGCCATGTGCTTTGTCATTAGTGCCCGGTACATTTGAGCTAATATTGAAGCTGCGGTTGTGTCAGTTTTTTTCTTATTAATATTGTGAAAATTTTCTGAAAAATTGACAGTATCCTCGAAATCAATAGCTGGAGCAACAGAATCATTGACGGACTCTTCGGAATAAAAAATTTTACTGGTCGCATGAAAAGTTGTGTTCATCAAAAAGCCTACGGTGGTAAATTGAGATGTGCGTTTTCAAAGAATGTTCATTCTTGAAGAATTTCCTTTTTTGACAAAATAAACATTTGAACGTAAGCGCGTCCACCCTACAATGCTGTATATAGTGCTTTCTGAGGTGTCTCGCATCTTCGCAGTTGAAACTGCAATTTTTATATTTACATGAGAAAGAGTAGGACCCACGATGACATCGAGAAATATGGAGCTTGAAGCTCGTATAATTTTTACATTCAACAGGACATCGCGGGTACTTGCATGGTATAATTGTATTGTCGTTTTTGTGCGTTATCTGATGACGATTATACTCTAATATCGACAAAAATTGTACTGAACACTTCAAACACGAATACATTTCGTACCCCGAAAAAATAATTATGTATTTTATATTTAAATTTATACTTATAACATTTTCTGGTATGCTTGTGTAAAGGTATAAAAAAAAATTTTTATCAGTACAGCAACTTCAAATATCTGCTAAAAATTTCATGAAACACTTTAAACACGAATACATTTTGTACCCCGGAAGAATAATGATGTATTTCATATTTAAATTTATACTCATAAAATTTTCTGGTATGCTTGTGTAAAAATGAAAACAAATTTTTTTTATTTGTAAAGCAACTTCAAATGTCTGCTAAAAATTTCATGAAACGGCTCCATTTTACTCTCAAAAACAGCATAATTACACTGATAAATAGTTAAAACGGCATTACTTACGTTTAGTAGAATGAGACAGAACACAAATTGTATCTATTGTTAAGCAATGAAAAATACAGAATCAGGAAGGGGTAGGTAGGGTGTGCCGCACTTTCGTAGATCTGCAACATCAAATAACACGAGGAATTACAGTAATATGTTTATGTTTACATTATGAAAACATGAATGACATAATATAAATTGGTGACTAAAATCATTCATATGTTTTCATACATATATATTCAAGGTAGATGTTTGGAAACCGTAAACAATAAAATGATAGGAAAATTTTATTGAAGTGCAATAAAAAATAAAAACTATTTCCATTTTCCGATTCTACATTCATTTAATTGAAATTGAAAAATTTTTATTCCAAATGTTACAGAGAATACAATTAAAAAATAAATCTCTAAATTGTGAACTATACAATGAGCAAACATCGTAAAACAAGTTTTAACAGACTAAACTGAAAAAGCCCATTTGCATAGAAAAGAGCCACAAAAAAATAAAAATCGAACAAGCTCAAAAAAGCTTAAGTAAAATTTTTTTATAAAACTCGAAAATCAGTTAAAAACTATCTGATCAAGAATAAGTCAATCATGGCAACTTCAAGTTACTCTAGAACCACATTATAAAAAAAAATTGGTGAATTTTCCATACATTTATAGGTAGTTTTAATCCTATACCCTGTACAGGATTTTCTCCAAAAACAGATATGGAAAATTTTCAAAACCCTATTGTAATTCTTCCATAAGTGTAAAAAATTTTCCATTACTTATAGAAAATTTCCATAGCGTATGAAAATTTTCCATATCTATTTATGGGGAAAATCCTGTACAGGGTATAGGATAAAAACTTTCCATTAATGTATAAAAAATTTATCAACTTTTTTTTATAGTGCAATAAATAAATATTTTCAAAAGGCACAAACAATTATTAAAGATCTAAAATGATCCTCCATGGAGAGAGAAAAAAAGTTTTGAGTTTGATTAAAATATGCCCTCCGGCTATTCGCACCCGAACACGGAGCACCAGGGGTCGGACACTGTGGGTTTCGCTTTTGGCTAAAACTAACCTAAAAATAAGTAAGAATGTATACCTGTATATACAGGGTGTACCAAAGTCTCCGCGCCAGAGAAAAACCATGGATTCCTCATGAAATTCTAAGACTTTTTTCCCTTTATCATGTTTTGAAAAACTCAAAATTGAAAAAGTTATTGAAGCCGAAAATTTAAACAATAAATGCCCTCTCCTGACGAGTGAGGGTCGAATTAACGAAAACAAACTTTTTTAGAAAAAAATTACATTTCTTTATTATTATGACAATAAGATTATTTATTATTCGGAGAGTATCTTGCTGATCAAGACGGTAACATCTTAATTCAATTTAGTATAGTTAATCCTATCAGGAAAAATGTATAATTGAAAAAAAATAGGGTAATTTAAAAAAAAAGTTTTATCAATAAAAGACCATGACTTATGAATTTTCATATGAACATTTTTAATCAAAATGTTTTGATTCCTGCATTGTCTCGATAATTTTGGTAAATTGATAAACATTCCGGAATCGCAGAATTTCAAAAAAGTTTCCAGACCTTGAAAAATTCTGTAAACTTTCAAAAACTTTGAAATTTGAAAAAATATTTAACTTTATCATAAAAACTGTCATTGATATAAATATCAAAAACTTTTTCACACACAGTTTTCTATTAAATTTGAGATGTTTCTGATCTTCCGTGTTCCGTGCCCGTGCTCCGTGTTCGGGTGCGAATAGACACTACGTAAAATATGTTACTCTCTAACACATTTTAAATTTCAAATTGCACTGCAGTAGGGTAACTAATTGAAAGAATATAGAAATACAAAAATTAATTGATAATTTTTAAAATCATGAGTTATATTAAATTTTCCAAAAATATGGAAAAATATTCATTATAGTAAAATTGATTTTAAACTGTTTTTCTTTTTTATGGTTTGTATTTTTTATACCAACTTTATGAAAACAATTTTTTTTTAATATGAAAAAGAATCGAATTTAAAAAAATTTTTAAATCGAAAACTAGGCAGACAAGAAACTTAACTTGAACTTCGAATACAAAATTTTGAAAGGCTAAATTGAGAAAAAACATTTTATGAGAAAAATTTAGTAAGAAAAATAAGAAAATTTTTAGAAGCAAAAAATTAATAGGAAAGTTTTTTTTTAAATTAGCTTAACATAATGTTAAAAACTATGTAATTAGAAAAAATCAATCTTTGCAATTTTTAGTAATCCTACTACAAGGATATGGTAATATAAAAATAATGGATGAGATTAAAATTGCTTCGGAAAATATTTTTCGTAATCGCGCTACATATATTAGTTTTTCAGGCTTGCAATAGATTCAGGGGATCTAAAAAATCTCAAAAATAATCGTATGTGAAAATTAAAAAATATGCCTCTTAAGTTTTAATAATTAAAAAGAAATTTTTTTCTATAAGTACATGTTAAAAAATTTCGAGATGCATTATTAAAAAATGAAAAAAAAAAAATCCGAAAATTTGATGTTCACATTTTCAGTACAAACAAGAAATTTTCGTAGTTTCGATGATTAGGCCGGAGCTCTTTATTGAAGATTCGAGGGAAAGAGTCGAAAAACAAGTTCCCCGTCCTCCGCGCTCAGCGGGATACTTTCCTGACCTTCCTCATAACATAGCATTCTCTTTGAGCAACGAGCATCCGAGTTCAGCTGAAAGCCCAAATACAACGCGAGTAGCTCTCACTCTTGCCCCTCTCTTTCTAGCGCGTTAGAAAGATACGGTGGCTCTCGGCCAATAGCAGCGCTCAAAAAAGAGCGGAACAGCAGGGATTCTTGCGCGATACCCAGCACTGCGTCCCTCACTGATCCCTACTCCAAGTGCGGTTAGTGCGGAGGTAAATAAACCGAGATATGAGCTTTGGCGGACAGTACTATAGAAAGAAAAGACTCTATTAGAATAGAGTTGACAAACACGAAAAATACGTTCCTGCCTTAGGGTTAACAGACGTCTTGATTAGTCAGGAAATGTCCTGATTTGAGGGTCCTTAAAAGTGTCCTGACTGATTTTTGCTGAAAGTCCCGATTGGTCTTGGTTTTTTTTTCAATTTAAAAAAAAATTATTTTTTTCAAAGATTCAGAATTTTAAAAAAAAACTCGCGACGCATTGATGTGCGAATTTTTCAAATTAAACTTAAACGTTGATGGCTACGCGGAACTGCTAAAAATTTGTGAATTCTTTTTCGCGATTCCATCGCATAATACGAATTGCAAAAGAGTTTTCTCCCTCATTTCCCGACAATTGACTGATAAGCGAAATCGATTTTCCGTTGAATCGATTCGGCATAGGAACGCTCGCAGAAAATATCTTTTAAAAACGACTTTTAATATATTTCGAGAAAAATCATTTCAAAACAAAAAGAGAAAAATGCAGGGTTATCATTACAAAACGCACGAAATTTCAAAGCCGAATTTATCTTCGTACATTTAATGACAGGCGTTTTATACGAGAAACCGTATACGGAGGATTATTTAATAAAAAAGGATTTGCAATAATACAATTTCAAACGAACATTTTTCCAAATGCAATAATCCGAATATGAAAATTTAGTTAAACTTATATCGGAAATTTATGTGATGCCGCATTTTAATGGACGCCCATTTGCGCTGGTAGAATAATGTGAGTCATCTTTTTAAAACGCACTTTTTCGAAGTTGTTCGCAGTCTCTTCACTGTCAGCGAAGTGACAGCACTAAAGCGACTGCGAAAAAGTGCGTTTCAAAAAGATGCCTCAAATTATTCTACCAGCGCAAATAGGCATCCATTAAAATGTGGCATTATATAAATTTTTGATAAAAGTTTAACAAAATTTTCATATTCAGATTATTGCATTTGAAAAAATGTTTGTTCAAAATTGTATCATCGCAAATTATTTTTTGTGAAAAAATCCTCCGTAAACGGGCTCTCGTATAAAACGCCTTTTATTAAATATACGGAGGTTAAATCTACTTTGAAATTTCGTGCATTTTGAAAAGATGACACTGCATTTTTCTCTTTTTGTTTTTAAATGATTTTTATTCGAATTATATTAAAAGTTTGACAGTTTCCATGTCGTTTTAAAAAGATATTTTCTGCGAACGTCTCTATGCCATCGATTCGATACATCATTATTGTCCAATTCAATATGAAACGGTACTCATTTTCTGATTAAAAAAAATTTTTCTCAGACCCAGAAAACGTTAAGCAGCTTCACAAAATCGGCAATTCCGAGATATAAAATTAACAATAACGTAAAATAACGTTAACAATAAACATTTTGAAAATCGTGATACTTTACCAGTCATTAGCTTCACTGAAGGGCTACGCACAATAGTATGCACTATCCGATGAATTTACATTTAAACTGTGAGTGCGAGAGAGACAGAGATCTCTCACTCGCACTCACGGCCGTAAACGGGATTATCCATCGGATAATCCCGATGGATATTATTCTGCGGAACATATAAATCCATCGACATATATAAATGGACCGCGTGTGTGCTACTGTGCATCCATTTCGCTATGTAAAGAGAGGGCAATAACCCATGGGTTATTGCTATCTCTTTCAAAGCATCATTTGGGCTTTCTTATAGGCTGGCTAGGACTGAACCTCATCTGGCCAGCTAATCCTGGCCAAAATAAGTGACTTCACCGTCGGTCCATTTATACATGTCGATGTCTAAACCATAAACATTAACCACGAGTGTACGAGAACAAGTGGTCGGGGGGGAGGGGGAGTCTCTAGCAAGTGTCCTGATTTTTTCTTCGACTTATCTGGTCACCCTAGTTCCGGCCAATAGGAAATAATTGAGAAAAGGACAAAGGTATCCTATGGGATCATTCTGTCTCTTTTCACAACGATTTGGATGCGCAGAACGACAAAAGCGGTCCAGTAGTATAGGTCGATGGTGTTATATATCCATATCCTAAATAGAAAAAGATGACATCGTGCGACCATCTTGCATAACTCTCCGAAGTGAGCTGCGATTTGGAAATTGTTTATGTGATTTACACAGGCCTATGGAACTCGCTTAGTTCTACTGTTTCTTAGCGTGCGCTTGGTACGCAACTAGCACATAAGCATGACGCTCTCCATCTGTGTGGCGGCATGACCATGTATATCTATATCTATTACGAATTTCCGATCTGCCCAAGCCACTCACCGCTCCCGCCACCTACCATTCTTTTCCTCTCTGAGTGAGCAATTTCGGCGATTTTGGCGGCCGCGCGACCCACGGCCAGCGCGGGACCCAAGCCCAAGGTTAATAAGCGATTCGTCATCTCTTCGATAAAATCGGAAAAATACTCTCTTTGGACTCAATATCATCTCGGAGATCTGGGACGGAATTTTTTTCCAGCACGAAAATCTCTGACACTCGAAACGCATTCAGTTTCGAAATTTCTCGTTCACAGGATGTTCGTATTTAGTAAAGTAAAAAAAAATTACGATAGAATTATAAACTTGATCTAAAAATAGTATAAAAATAGTTATCTAGCTTTTTTTGAATAATGATTAAAAAAAAATTACTCGATTCAAATTTAAATTTTGAGTGTGATCTGATCCAGATTGGTCCACGTATTGATTTTTATGGATTTCTTGCCTATTAAAGCGAAATCGACGTAGAATTTGTTCCATTAAATATTTGAAGTTCTTAACAGACTGACAAAGGGTAATATTCTTTTTAATACTCTTTTTTTTGTAACAGAATTTCAGAAAAACGAATTATTTTTTCTTGTTATTTGTATCTTGTTTTTTGTTAATAATTTGTATCTTGTTTTGAACAATAATATAATAGTGCATATAGTTTCGGTAAGTTTTGTAAAAAAAAAGAACAAAAATCTGCCATCCTCCTCCGGGTTCGAACCAGTATAGCCCAAGCGAGAAACAAACGCTCTAACCACTACACCATGAGACTTCTTGACTTCAAGAGTAACGTAAAGTATCTTACCACGCCGCGTTCATTGTTATGAATACTACAGCAAACTATAGCCATTTCGATGTAATATTTTACACACATGCTTTGATGGCCCGATAGAGGGAAAGTACAAAGTTTAGTTAAGATCCACGCTGCACAACTCAGAAAAAAAAAATGAAGAAAAGAGCCCTTTATGTCTGTAAATCTCTTCGGGTGAAATCTTCACTCTATTGGAGTAAAATTTCATTAGTATTCGAGCGTGGTTTCAATGGAAATAAGTGAGCGAAAAATTTTTAATCATTTTCAAGTGAAATTGCAGTCAAATTTTGATTTGCAGTATTTCTACTTTTACTAATTTCGGCGATGACATTGCTAATTTTGACACTTAGCAACGTCGCATTTTGCCGTTTATGATGTTGAATACTTTTCGGTATACTTTTGCATTAAGAGCTATGCAATACATCCAGGAGATAATTAAAAGAGACAAAATAGGATTCAAAAGCACTGCATTTCAATACTTTATCCCTGAGAGATCACCTACACAAAAGTATTAAAACGTTACTATAATTGGAACTACTTCCAAGGAGGTGAAGATATAATGAAATAATATTAGACTGATAATTTAATAATATTTATAAACGAAATTGGAATATACAGAAAACTTTCCAAAAATAGTAGAGCCTATAGAACTCGGAATAACAAATTCATTACAAATTTTTCGCTGTTGGTCATAAAAATCAGTTTAGTCGTCACTTACCAATACACCGATTTCTCTCAAATTTTGTAAATAGTCACTTAAACTAGTTTTAAAACATACTTTTTTTTTATTATAGGCTGGAAATTAGTTTTCGTCGAGAAATTCACATTATAGATTTTGCTGTCGAATCCAGAGTAACCTCACTTTTGTCGAAAACTTTTTTTTAATCCTTATTTCTCATCAGAAAATCTATGAATATTATTTATTTTTGTATGAAAATGTTCGAAATTGTACGAAATTTATAAATAATATATCAAAAATATTTCTTTTAAGGTTGTTGAATTGTTATTATCGTGAATAAAAAAAGTGTAAAAAATTTTTGAGTAAAGATTTTTCAACATTGCATCATTTTTATCGCCTCCCGTTTTTTTTTTCATTGATTCGTATAGTTATGAACTACACTCGATAAAAACCGTTACATACCCAAACGTTTCGTTCGTAAGTGAAAAATTTTTCGGATTTTGCAGTCTGTCATTAACAAGTGATTATGAAATTTCAATATATTTTCACTTGTCTTGATCTTAAGACACAGTAATATGTTCCATATAATGATATCTCTCCATATGATTAAAAAACTTGAAACCCCCCCTTCCCCCGCCGCTGTGTCAGTCAACTCGAACCAACTCGAATCAACTTGAATTAACTCGAAAAACCTCAAGTCAACGCAAATGAACTCAAGTGAACTTAAATAAATTGACCCACCGCTGCTTCCGCCGCCGTGTCGGTCGATCCTCCTCTACTCCTACCACTCAGATCCTTCTCTTCCTCCCCTTCCATCTCCCATCATTCCTCATCCTATCTCTTCCCTCCTTCTCCTCCCATCCCTCCCTTCCACCCCACCCCCCATCCTTCCTCCTCCACTACTTCCCCCTTCTTTCCCTCCTACCCTTCACATCCATCTTCTTCCCTCCACTCTCCTTATCCCATCCCTATTTTTCTTCTGCTCTCCCCTTCCCCGAGCCTGCCACTTGCCATAGCAACCGTTGCTATTGCCACCCTCGCCGTTTATAATGCTGCTTCCACTGTTTATTTGAATTCTACTCCCTCCCCTCCTTTTCTATCCTTCTCCTTCCTTCTTCTCTTCTTTCTCTATGCCATACATCCCCTTCTCTCTCCTCCTCTGCTTTTCCCTTCCCTCTACGATCCATCCATTTTGCCATGGAAACCGTTCCTCCGGCAAATGGCAGCCTCAGGAATGGGGAGTGGAGAAGGAAAATGGGGGACACACTCATCACTCCGAATTTCTAAAACACCGTACTTGTCATATGTCCGAATCACGAAAATCCGGAAATGCAAAAGACCGTGAAAAAAATACTACGAACCCTCATTGCTCCGAAAAACGATTCCCCCGATTCTTTATACTGCCGCGATCGCGCTTAACCGAATATTCATAGCGCCGATGAATTAAAGCGCCGAAAATTCAATTCACCGACAGTTTTTTATCCCGTTTCAACAAAATACCGGGTTGTCGTTTTTGCGCAAAAATATAAATCCGATTTTTTGAAACGGCGAAAGCTTAATTGACGAATTTTGTTTTTTTCCGTTTGCTCAATGAACCTTTTATTCAGTTCTACGAATCATCATTTGACCGAACCCGCATTTTGCCAATTCTGAAAATTCCCGATTTATCATACTTCCGAATGATTAAAAATCCGAAGTATCAAAACACCTAATATTTAATATTTCGAATCACTAAATTAACGAACATTTAAATGCCAGAATATCGATTTACCAAGGTCACGATTCATCAAAAGCGCGTTCTCTTGTTTACCAGAAATGTCAACACCCAGATCCGCCACCCCCCCGTTGCCTCGGAACAGCTTGGGCAAGGAACACCGAGACCCCAAAACTTCGTGAATTTATTCCTCCGTTCATTTTGAGAGAGAAGTTAATGCAGATACATTTATATATACAACTTCTCTCCCAAACTGAATGGAGGAATGAATTCACGGAGTTTTGGGGTCTCGGTGTTCCTTGCCCAAGCTGTTCCGAGGCAACGGGGGGGTGGCGGATCTGGGTGTTGACATTTCTGGTAAACAAGAGAACGCGCTTTTGATGAATCGTGACCTTGGTAAATCGATATTCTGGCATTTAAATGTTCGTTAATTTAGTGATTCGAAATATTAAATATTAGGTGTTTTGATACTTCGGATTTTTAATCATTCGGAAGTATGATAAATCGGGAATTTTCAGAATTGGCAAAATGCGGGTTCGGTCAAATGATGATTCGTAGAACTGAATAAAAGGTTCATTGAGCAAACGGAAAAAAACAAAATTCGTCAATTAAGCTTTCGCCGTTTCAAAAAATCGGATTTATATTTTTGCGCAAAAACGACAACCCGGTATTTTGTTGAAACGGGATAAAAAACTGTCGGTGAATTGAATTTTCGGCGCTTTAATTCATCGGCGCTATGAATATTCGGTTAAGCGCGATCGCGGCAGTATAAAGAATCGGGGGAATCGTTTTTCGGAGCAATGAGGGTTCGTAGTATTTTTTTCACGGTCTTTTGCAATTCCGGAGTTTCGTGATTCGTACATATGACAAGTACAGTGTTTTAGAAATTCGGAGTGATGAATGTGTCCCACAATTGACAAATTTGTTCTGGAACAGCAAAGGAGGAAGATTTTATTAAATTCACCAAAACTCCATTGTAGCTTTCAAACATGAATGTCGATGACCCCTATAAAGATCCAAATTTTTTTACTGCAGAAACCAAATGCAATAACAGATAAGTGTTAAATGGACAAAAATGGTTTTCATACAAGGTTGGAACATCTAAAACAAATTTTTGGAGTGATGCTTCAGCAACTCTTATGTCGTTAGGGGCAATTTTTTCTTTCAGAAAAACATAAATAGAACGTATAAACGGAAACAGTGTCGATAGTATACTGCTGGTAAAAAACCTTGAAAACAATATACAGAATAATACAGCAAGAAATTTTTGCATTCTGAAGCTTTCTAGCTTGCTCTTTCGCTAAAGACTTTGGAGTTCTTGAAATTTTTATGCATGGTTTGATGTTCTTCAGCCTTTCATTGATTTATCGGAAATGATTTCCAATGTACCATGGTTGCCCGTTGTATTTTGGATTAAAAAAACCTGATAAAAAAGTTTTCACAACGCCGAGAAGAACAGCGTGCATATAATCTGGCACAAATGACGCAATTATATTAAAACACATTAAAGATTGGAGAACTGATAGAACTTTGACACCATGTACAGGTGTTCCAGAAACCCTCGCAGCTCTGCCATCATCTGCATGCTGCTTTGCTGTGCGAGGCTGGCCACAATCACCTTCGTAAATCCGAGCAAATCCATCACCCACTCCTATTTCTCGTCCAGGATGTAAACAAAATGAACATTCATACTCCCCATTGTATTGCATCACGTTCTGAAGCATCATTCTACACGGCGAATCCACAGGGCATACTATGGTGTGGACTTTCGAATGAAGCTGTTCTCCTTCACTCGTCTCACTCTCGAATCCATTGTTGTGGAGATGATTTAGTTCATCAACGAAAGGCTTCAAGTACTCATTCATTTCGGGTTTTTCTGGTTCATACCACAGTCCTCCCACAATAATATTTGTTGCTCTGATTTTGTATGGAAGTTCGTTTATTGCAAAAAAGACCGGCCACAGACATTTTTTTGAAGACTTCCATGGTTTAACACCGTCGGTGTTGAGTTGTAAGGTCAAATCATTCCGACCGATAGTTCCTTCATCGAATAATTTTTTATATACCGCCCCTGATATAACGTCTGAATCAGAATCTGAATGTCGCCTTAACTGCAAGAATGTGTTGCTTGACATGATGTCTTTTAATTCAGGTTCCAATGGTAGTTTCAAGAAACATTTTCCGTCTTTTTCCAAAACGATTTTATCATACTCCTTCTCACAATCTTCACATTTCAATTTACCAGCATCGTAGTTCTCGTTAGTTGAAATGCTCTTACATCGAATGCAGTAGAAATATTTGCTTGGAGTGACTGTGGTTGGAAATTTTTCAAAAAATTATACTTGGAACCATGAACTGCATTCGGCAAATGAAGGTCAATTAGTTCAATGAGGTCTTGCAGTGCGAGATCGGTTCCGCCATGCCTGAGTATGTAGCTCAAAATAAGCGACTCACTTTCACTCTTGCTCAAAAACGACCCATCGTACAAGGGAGTTTTTTGGGAAAAAATTTGTGGCGTCAAAAATTAAATTCAAAATTTTTCTTTTTAAAAATTGTTTCACTCTTTACATTGCATGGCGAATACTGCACCCATTCTTGACACCTGAATTTATTTACCTCTTCGTCTCCCTCTTCAAATTCTTCATTCCGCTCTTCTCCTTCAAACTCTTCGTTTTGCCCTTCTTCTTCGGATTCTCCATTTTCCTGATGTTCATCAAATTCTCCATTTCGCTCTTCCTCTTCGAAATCTCCATTTTGATCTTCCTCTAAGGCGTGCGTTATCCATCCATCATTGCAATTTTCCATGTTTTCCAAAGCATCTTCAAAAACGTCATCAGTTTCTGTAAAATCCTTTCGGATTCCATGTGGTGAAAGCCTCTGTTTTTTATGTGCTGGAAAAATGTGGGGCTCATCGACAGATTCTGTATTGCAGTCACATGATTTGGAGGAACTGTTTTCTTCCAGCGCACGATGCTCGCTCTGAAAATCAGACGTTGATTGGTCAAACATCAAAAGTTATTTAAAAGTATTTATGAAAATTAATAAAACAATAGTTTTGAAAATCTTTTTGTATACACAGTACTCTTCTAAGTAAGACATGTAGTAGTTTTCTAACTTCTTTAAATAGTTGTTTTTCAAATCAGTAATTGAAAATGTAAATTATCTTTGACATATTCCTCAAAACACTTTGAACACATATAAGTATTTGAATCTATTAGTACAGTATATTATTACTGTTACCACTGTGCTTTAACAGTATTTTACTTAAAATTAAAATAAAACAATACATAGTTTTCAAAGCTATCAATTCAATGGTTTTCAAAGTTATTTATACTATATGTAGTTTTTAAGCAATTTATGCATTAATTTATTTATTATTGATGGTATTTAAAACAAACTCTTATACCTGAATCAGTAAAAAGTCGTCAACTGTAAGACTTGGTGAAATCTTACTGATTCAGAATTAGAGAATCGTTTGAAAAAGTCACTTATGTATACTGCAATTTTCGAAAGTTTTTCTGCAGTAGCTTTCCTAATTTGTTTACCAATCATTTTGAATAATTTTGATTCGGTATTTTTCAAAGTTAACCAATGGGTATTTTAAAAAGTTATACATGCAAAAATTCCTGTCATTGTTTATACAGTATTTCAAAAAGTTACTTCAAAGTAGTTTATAAAGTAAGTTTTTGAGTTTTTTCGAATTTATTGACAAAAGTTTGCCGAATTCGACAAACTGTATATAGCTCTGTACATAGCTAATGTTCCTTTTGGTACGGTGGCACCAAACTTTTTTTTTCCTATAACGCTGCGTGGACTTCGGTATCAGTGCCGAGTTACGATCCCATAAGTAACTTTGGTATAAAATAGGCCGCCCTTGCTTGCTAACTGGAACGAAGATCATCATATTTTATTGATCACAAGTTATTCTTTGACTTTATCTAGGGACAGATAAACGTGCTGAAGAAAAGTACTGAGCAACATTAAGGTGACCTGGAACCTACTGTAGTGCGAGAAAGACAAATAGAAAAGGAACCGATCAAGAGGAAGGAGGACGAAAAGAGAACGTCTTCCAAGTCACCTTAAAAATCAGATATTTTGATTTTATGAAAAGTAATATATTTTCAAATATATTGCAAACCTAAAAAACTTGAGTTTGCAAATTGAATTTGAAGTTATTATGATGAAAAATAATAAATAATTTTGTAAATTATGTAATAATAACCATAAATAATTATCTTACATAATACATAAAACAAATAATAATTATTACTTTGGAATAAACAGACATATATGTATATATTTAAATTATACGTAAATTTCTTTTTCAGCACTTTTTATGAAAACCGTGAATTCTAAAGTTTTACCTGCAAAAATTATAGTTCACGTTGAGTAAAAGTTTAGAGAATTTTAACTTTTTTATCAAGGGACGGGAGTGTACGTATTGTTTGTTTACAACAAGAATACTGGAGAACATGGAGAATACCTGAGTAATATAGCAAGAATATCGTATGTACCTCGTTTCTTGACGAGGCATTTTTTCCAGAAACGGTCACTTTAGATACGTATTGATGCGCATCTTCCAGCGATATTTATTGCATAGTCTGTTTTTCACATATGACACGCCAGTATTTTATTAAGTAGCATTTTTATTTGGGCTTTCGTACCTACGAATTGTAGGTACAGCTACGGATTTATGTACCTTCACCATCGGGCGGGATATTTAAATTCGCATATACCAGGTCTGCCCTTGTAGAAACGTTTACTTAAACTTAATGTAAATAGCATGTAAACAGTTTACGTACACTGTTTACACAATGTTTACCTAAAGATTACAGGATGTTTATGTTATTTTTGCATAAAGTTTACGTAAAATCATGTTTACAAAAACTTTTCATCAACATGTGGATGCAGTGGGATGCAAACTTTTCGTAAACAGTGTTTAAAAAAACCATTTCTGCAAGAGTAGATTTAGGAAAATTCAAATTTCCCGCCTGATTGTGAGGCACGGACATTTGTAGCTGTAAGTACTTACAATCCGTAGGCACAAAAGCCCAAATGAAAATGTTCAAGAAAACATTGCTATAGAAAACATCAAAACATAAACATCAACAAATCTGTGGCTTCCCGCTATAACAGAGACTATTCCTTTACTGAAGAAACCGAAGTTTCAGCAGCTAGTGCCCAGTATCCGCACGAGGGGACATTGCACATAATAACAACCTAAATCCATCCCGAAGCTACACCACGTCAGCGAGAATACGCTCAGAGAAATCCAAAACTGCCACTCTGGAATCGTGGTAGAGCACTTGGTCACTTATTCCCAGCTGAGACATCGAGATGCCTCACCTCCGGATCAAGCTCACCCGGGGTACCTCGTCACGGTGGCTCTGACGCTCCCCATGTGGAGCGCCCAGTCTTTGAAAGGTAAGGCGGGTCTTTACCCGATAAAGCTTAACAGTTAATCAGTGCCCCCCCCCCGCCCGCCAACCACAGAGCTTCGGGTCACCGCACCAGAGTCTCGGTGTCGCACCTGACCCCTCTTCCCATCGAACCGTCGGCCCTTCCTTCGGCCAGTCCTCTGGGGAGGGGGGTCGACTTGTTCGCTGTAAGGTAAAGTGTTCTTAAATTAGTAGGTACCTGGAAATAAGAAATAAGATTTCAGATTAGTTCATGCGCCCATTCATTCATCATCTACTCAGCATCTATTTCTTCCTTCAATTACTGCCCTTGCAAACCCGATAAATGCTACACACGCCTCCCTCGTACGGACCAAAGCCCTGGCCACCAATGGCCACCCCTCATGCAAGTATCCCCCAATAAAGCTATTTCTCTCGTCCTCATGCAACACGCACTCCTGGATAATGTGCTGGGCCGTGTCGATCTCCCCGCACTCGCATCTCCTATCCTCCACCAGGGCAAAGGAGCGCAGCTTTTCAGCGAAGCTCCCGTGGCCTGAGAGAAGCTGAGTGATGAAGTGATCTATGTCAATCCCACACCCCCGCTTATCCTTCACCCCAGGGAAGAAAGCAGCCATGTGCCTCCCATCCCCAGAGGCCCTCCATTCTTCGTCCCACGTTCTCACCGTCTCCCCTCTTATTCTCATCCTTAGGTCTTCCCTGTTCGCACTTACTAAGACAAGGGGGCCCCTTATTCTCACCTCTCTTCCCGCCCTCATGTTGTACAGAGCCGCGCACTCACCCACTCTAATGTGCAACCGCACGACCCCAGCGATGACACGTAACGCGTCATTGGAGGTCGTGCGATACGCCCTCGTCACCATGAGTAGCCTGCTTCTCTGCACTGCCGTGAGGGCTTGCCTGTCATGGCATTTGACCAGATCAGCCCAGCCCGCCGAGGCGTACGTGACAATCGGGTCAAACACCCCGCGGTATAAGGTCTTCAGCGTCTTAGTCTGAAGTTCCTACACACGGCCCGACAGCGCCCTAAGCTTGCGGAACATTGATAATAACCACGCCCTTAGATTATTAATATGTGTTTTTATACCCATCTCTCGGTCAAACGTCACTCCAAGGTACTTGACCGAGTCTTTGAAGGCGATGGTCCTCCCGTTGAGCTTGATGATGGGCGCTTGGTCCAGTCTTGGTTTCTTCTTAGGTTTCGGCTTCCTGTCTGGTCTCTTCCTTCGGTTGTCTCCTCCTTCCTGTTGTTTCGCCTGGGTCTAGGTCTTGATTTCGTTGATCGCTAGGATGCTTCCCTCCGTCTTCTTCTCAGTGATCTCCAGCTTAGCTCCCCTGCACCAGTTATCTGCAACATTGGTTATTTACTGCCCTGTTTCGGCCAGCGATTCCCGCGCGTCCGCGCCAAAGATAGCTATCACATCATCTGCATATATGCAGAACTTTATGCCTAATGCTTCAAAGACACGCGCGAGCCCATCAAACTGAAGGTTCCAGAGGGCAGGGCCAAGCACTAACCCCTGCGGGCAGCCACGAGTGGCGTCCCGAGGGACCAGCACACCAGCCACATCCACTGCAACCTTCCTATCACTGAAGTAATTCTTTAGGAGTCTATACCAATTATCCGAGCACCCCTTGGCTCGAGCCGCTTCCAAGACCTTTGGCTACCAGACGTTATCAAAAGCCCCAGATTAGAGGTCTGCATCGGGTCCCGAAAAACCCGATAAATCCAAACTACCCGAAAAAATCCGAACTACCCGAATGAATCCGAAAATCAAAGTGAACGGCGCGCCGATTATATGAGCGCCAAAGCGCTGGACAAAAATAATTCCTGTCCATTACAATGTATTGGACGAAGTCTTACCTGCCCGTTCGAGATTTCGAACAGACTATAATTGAAGCGATTGATCCGAAAAATAACCATGACTACACAAAATTGTTTGCCCCCTTCCGGCCTCGGCTCGGACAAAATTCCAAGTCATCATCTTGGCTTATGTCCCGGTTACACGGCGCGCCAAACCACTTCGAGCCAAAGCCATTAGTATATCTATAGATGTATATAATATATATATAGATATACTTATGACTTTGGCTCGGAGTTGCTTGACGCCCCGTGTTCGGAAATTCAAACTCTGAGTGAATGGACAGTCCGAGCATGTTTGTCCATTGGATTTCGGACAACGTGATAAACCCGACCAATGCAGACCTCTACCCCAGATATGTCGAACAGCAAAGCGGCCACATACTTGCTCTCGCAAGACGCAACCGCTTCCTTGAGTCCAACTATCGCGTCCGTGGTCGACCTCCCGACCATGAAACCGAACTGTTGACCAGACATCTTATCTGGCCCCATGATGTGAACCTCAAGCCTAGCCTTGATAAGCTTCTCGAGGACCTTCCCTAATACTGAAAGGAGGCAGATCAGCCTATACGACTTCGGATTCTTCAAATCCTTGTTGCCACCTTTTAAGAAGGTCCGGAGCAGTCCTACTTCCCAAACGCAAGGGAAGTGCCCCACGGCGAGACATCCGTTAAATATCGTGAGCAGCGCGCTAACAATGACCGGCAGTGCCTTTTTTAGCACCCCCATTTCTATGAGATCAGGCCCCGGGGCCTTGCCGTTCCTGAATGATCTGACCGCTGCCTCCAACTCTATTTCTGTAAATTAACCCATGTCCTGCACGCTCGGAAAAGCGTCTACACTATCTCTTATTACAGCCTGTTCCGGTGTGTCATCCTCGGGCCTCTCCTCTGGCATATGAGCCGCAAGCATCCGCCTGGCTGTTTCTTACACCCCAAGAGTGAAGCCCCTTTTATCAATCACAATTGTCTGGGCTACCTGTTCGATGCCGACTTTTCCAGCAGCGAACCGGTACACAAACCCGAAAGGATCCTTATTGCCTACCTTCGTAAGAAATCCTCGCCAGCTGCTCCATTTGGCCTGCAGGATCCCTCTCCTGTATTTCCGGTTGAGATCCTGTAGGCCGCCCTGGCCCCCTTCGTTCTCTGTCATTTCCGCTGGGCACGCGCGCCAATCTGTGCCAATCACAAAGGACCCTTCTCTTTATGCGAGTCAGGGCCTTCGTCCACCATGGGTTGGCCCGAGCTCCCCGGACCCCCCTCGGCATGGCTCCCTCAAAGCCAACACGATCGCATCTGAGATCGTGCGCGCCCTGCCCTCGAGCCCAACTTCTGTTCCGAGCTCGATCTCAGCGGCGCCTGACATGGCAGACTACAGATCCCCAGTCCGCCTTCCTGATATCGAATCTTCTCTCCGGCCCCGGCACCGTTTCCCCCTGGTCCCTGTTTTTAACTATTTTCCTAGTATCCTTTCCTATCTCGAACCCGATAGAGACATGGTCGCTGGTCGTCCAGGACCTCTTGACCGCCCATTCTCCAATCCTAACCTCGAAAGAACCCGACGTGAACGTCAAGTCAACAAACGTACCAGCTCCTCTGTCCATAAACGTGGGTCTCTGCTCGACTTCATTGAGCAATGCCAATCTACCCGCATTACCCATGATGAAGTCCACTAACGCCTCACCCTCCACGTCCGTCGCACTCCCGCCCTAGAGAGGAGAGTGCGCGTTCGCATCCACGCAAACGAAAAAGTCCTTGTCCCTCAACTCGCAACAATCACGCTCCAAGTGCCTAAGATACTTCTCCCGCTCCGTGCCCCTCTCACCGCACTGGAAATACTGCAAGATGACATAGAACGGCGAGTGCCCTGGTGCTCGCACCTCCACACAGGCGCAGTAGGAGTAACTAAGTTGGGAAACGAGCACCCCGGTCATCGCAGGATCCACCAGCCAGACTACGGCCCGGGGTTTTGCTCCTGTTTCGGCAAAGATTCTGGCCCCCAGTCCCAATCCGACAACAGTATTTCCGTTGCCGGTGTACGGCTCCTGCAGCATCGCTATATCGATGCCTTCAGAGTGCACAAGGCCCCGTACCTCATCCATGACAAGCCTCGCCCTGCCCATATTGAGTTGCAGGACCCTCACAGGCCGTCTCGCGAGTGTCCTCCCCGCACCCGTATTGCCGCGTGCCATCGTGACACCATTCCTTGTCCACGTCTCGTCAATGCGAGTGAGAACCACGCGGAGTTCTCGCGTTTCAGTGCAGGGAAGCTGGCGCCGGAGGGCCCTCGACAAATGCCCCCCCCCCCCCCCCCCCACCCGCAACCCTGCCGCAGAAGTTGGTTTTTCTCAAAGCATCCATACAAGTGTGGTTGGACCTGCACGCCGAGGAAGCCCCTCTGATCGAAGTGGGTTGATGGTCCTGCCGTGGTGAAATTCGGTCCGCCACCTGCCACGATTAGTGACGGGCCTATCCGGGTCCGAGCCAGAAATGTTCATCTAGGTGCCCCAGCGCTCCTCAGGACCCCCACATCCTCGCCGCTTCCCTGCAGAGCGACCCGCCAAGCCAGCTTCGTGACCCAAGAGGCTCCACCACGCATCATTCCACACATCCGTTGCCGGCAGTATCAACGCAGCAGAACCCCCCAGGACAGCAGGATTTCCTAGATGGGGAAGTCGTTGAATTTATATTTATCTTTACGTGATTAACTAAGTTAGTTATCTCTGGTGATCCGTTTCGCGTTAATATTTCGATCAAGTACTCTACTCGGACCGGGGAAACGCTACATTTATTCAAAGTTTTGTAGAATTCAGCCACATCTTAATAAAAATAGTCAGATTAATGGTTCGGGACATTTTTACAGGGTCAGGGCCTATGCCGTAAAAATTTTAAGTCCAAAATCATCTAAAACGAGCTGACCCTCGGGATCGTTTCCCCTTGGGCACCAAAAATTGCACAAAAAAATAAAAGCAACGTGTGATGACTATAGCATGCATGCTAAAGATAAAAAACTCTAGAGACATGCCAAAAATTCCCAAGCGCGCACGAGGCACGCTTGGGACACACTAGACCAAGACAAATTCCTAAGACTTTGTCATGTCATCGTCACTTTTGGTGAGGCCCATGAAAATGACATCATGGTACTCACACCGATGGGAAGTTTTCGGGTAAGAGCGTGGTAAATCCCCCTTCTCACTCACTCCCACGGCAGAGAGATTACCGGTCACACCTTTCTGGGTAACCGGCGAAGGGGCGGAAATGTACAATTTGGCTCCGAGCCAACCTTGGCGAGCCAAGGGCGTCAGGTCAATGGCCGCATGCACCATGAGCCTGGTCTTCTCCAACATTGTGCCAAAATTTCTCCAAGTCCAAGAAAAGCAATGCGCGAGCGTCGAAACTCTTCACAAAAATTTTAGCAAAATGGCCAGCACAGCACCGCTGGGCGGGCTGCGCTGGCCACAGGATCCCAGCTACTGCCGTGACCCAGG
The DNA here is from genome assembly GCA_028476575.1 of Platygaster robiniae. Lineage (NCBI taxonomy): Eukaryota > Metazoa > Arthropoda > Insecta > Hymenoptera > Platygastridae > Platygaster > Platygaster robiniae. Next base: position 32,602,896 of record CM052019.1, read on the forward strand.
GGGCAATGGTCTTTCGGCCGCTTGGGAGCGGGTGTCAGGACGTGCCGATCAATGGTGCTCGGGATAGAGAGTGCCACCTCTCCCATCCCAAGCCGACAACTCATTGCCAAGAAGAACCAAGTCCGCAGATTTCCACTCTTAGAGAAAGGCGTAAGCGAATGTATTAGGGTCCAGACTAGACTACTCACCAAGTGGGCCTGCCCGAGAGCAGATCCACCGAATTCAACATGCGAGCAGCCTTGTGGCAAGGCCCTTTACCCAAGCTCCATTCACACCGTCTCCCTCAAGTGGTAGCCTTGGCTCTTCACTCATCGTTCAACATTCAACAAATTCACGGTAGATGAGGTCCCGCTTCATGGCTATTTTCGATATGCACATGCCAAGTCCATCTCTATCTCGATCTACTTGCAATTACTGTCGCGCCCGCAAGAGGTGGCACAACAGTACTCCCGTTTACTTGCATGTAAAAGCCGCATTCACAGGAGGAAATGCAGCCGTCTACCCGCCCTTATCTGTGTTCGCAGTGCGTATTGGCAGGATGATATGCACTGTATATCTGGTGTATAATGTCACGCCATGTCGCCCACTATTAGATCATTGCAACAGCTCCACGTGGCATTCAGAATATTAGCCCTAGAGTCGTTCGGGTGTTCATCTCCGGTGATTAACGCTGCGGCGTTCACCGATAGGGACCAGATCCCCGTTTTAACATTTACTAGCTTTTCGTTAGCGCCCTATGAGCGCCCCATCGTACGGCGTACGCCCGCAAAGGCGTACACACTCAATGGCCGCAGCCTAGGTGGGGGAGCTACAGACGGCCATTTTTCCGTGAGGAAATACCGAATATTAGGGATGGGCGATACTAGTATCGATACCCATGGTATCGATACTTAAGTAAAAAGTATCGAGTACTTTGTGCTGATACTTGGTGGACCGATACTTATCGAGTATCGATACTTTTAGTACGATACTATCGGAGAGTTTTTTATCAAAGCGGTAAAGCGACATTGTTGCCACCAGTGGCCAATGCGCAACAAATCTAGTTGTTTCCTAGTGATTTAAGTGGGATTTGTTTTTTCGTTGGCAGAATTGACACTTGCATCACTTATTTACTCATACTTACTCAAATTACTTACTGACTTATTGACTTATAACGAAACAAATGATAAACGATACGAATCGACTGAAATTGGTTATGTGTGTTGTTGTCAGAATAATTTTGCAAAGGCAATTATAAAAGTTTCTTTTCTTTGTTGGATTTTTATAAGGTATTTTGTTATGTTCGTAAATATCAAAACTTCAATTTTCTGAGCATGTGTAAAATAAAGCATTATATTGATTATATACATATCTACAAAAATTTAGGATTGTTTATATAGGTGACAGGTAATTTTGATCAAATATGGTCCGGCAAAATTGTAATTGCGGTGTACGGGATTTTTTTGCAAAAATCGATAGTTCCAAGAAGGCTAAGTGTAAAATATGCCACAAAATGTACACAACATCCAGAAACACCACGAATGTTTGGAAACATCTCCGCAATCATCAAATCACTCCCCAAAATTTCAAGAACGCGGTCATCGGCGAACACGGTAGCGTGCAATTTAAAGAAGCTAAAGAAGATTCTGTTGCTATTGTGGTAAGATAAATTAATAGAAACTGTGATCAATTTCCATAGGGAAAATTTCCGTGATTTCTTGATTAGGCAAAATATAAAAAAGTTGTAAATTTGAAAAAAACCTTAATTGACAATAGAAAAACTTTAAGAGATCGTTAATTCACATATACATTGATATTTTCAATATGAAAGATTCTGAATCTTTTTTGTATTATTTTTCAATAATGAAACTGCTGGATTGGTACTAAAAAACGCAATATTTGAAAAAAAGCCAATAATTTTATAAATTTAAAATTAAAATACTTCCTAATGATTGTGAGGGAAAAAATGGTGTATAAAAAATATTGTAATAAAATTTTAACTTTTATACCATCACGTAAAACGTGTTAAAAAAAATTCTAGTGTCTGAAAAAGCAATATTTTATATTATAATATTCCTTACTTATTGATACTTTTATATTCGTTTTAACTTTGGAACAATTTTATGATTTTCTTCTAAATATTGTAAAATCAATCGAAATCATAAGTTTCAGAATTTATGTTAATCATTTTATTTCAAAAATTGGCGAATGTCTAATTTTTTTACACTCTATAGAGAGATGAAACTAGGACATCAAGGTCTTCTGCGACGAGTACTACGCATTCAACAGTGCAATCAGCATCATCTGCAGCATCAACTTCTTCACCTCAACCTCACGTTAATCGACTAATTGTTCAACCAACCTATAATTCCATTGTGGAGCGAGAAAAATCTCTTCAAGGTATCATTGAATATATAACTATCCTGAGATTCCTGAGTAATAAGTGAAAAACATTGTCAAAAGTTTACATATGTAATATTTGAATTGATTTATCATAAAACAGTTAATTTTATGTAGATTTTAAATACTTGTACTTCATGTTCTTTTGTATTTTCATAATTAAAAGTATGTTGAATTGTTTAAAATGTAAAAATCTAATTGGACGTAGTTTCATTGTTTTCCATATCAATTTCTAGAATTATTTCTAGAATAATTTCGTGATTGAATAATGTATAGAAGTTTAGTTATAAATATTCTGTAGACATGGAAGTTGGCAAAATTTTTAAGAAAATCGACGGGCTTGGAGAAAAAGTGACGCAAGTAGAGACGGAAAATATGGGTTTTCATACCTATCTGTCTCTTTGTCTCGTACTTGTTTTACTTTTGCTCCAAGCCCGTCAATTATAACTACATAGTTTTCATGTGGGTATTAAAAAATTTCTACTAGTATTTTTCACATTTTTCTAGTATAGTACAAAACTCTGGGGGATTTCACAGCAGTTTTATTAAGTTCTTATATTTTTTGCAAATTGCTACAATGATTGAAAAAAACTCAACCCTTTAAAATGTGATTCTCGATCTATTCTCAGTCATTTCATAAACTAATAAGAAAATCACATTTGAAAAATTTTTCGTTTTTATTTTTAAAACAATAAGTATAAAATAAGGTATATCATGATGAAATCGAAGAATGATTTTTTTTTCTTAGAAAAATATATGTGTGCAATTTAAAATTAGAAATGCTAATATAAATATACAAGTTGATCATACTACAAAAATCATACATATATATACATAAAATTAGTTATTTTTTTTTATTTAGCTATTAAATTAGCGTTTCATGTTTTCACTTTTTCAGAATATTTAATATTTCAAACATCTATTGTGCAAAAGATTCAAAAATTCGAGATTCGTTAAGAATATGTCAAAATAATATGAGCGTACATTTTTTGTACCTTTTAAGTATTTTTCAACTTTGTCAGGCATATTTTTATTAAAAAGGTAGAAATTATAATCATTCATAAAACGATATTGGCAGACTATGGCAGACAATTATCTGCAATGGTCCTTTGTATCACTTTGTATTTGGTAGTAAACGGTAATAATGGTCTGTATACGGTGGTGAACGGCGGTAATGGTCCATATATACGGTGCCCGCGCGCGAAAAATCTCTCAGCGCGCATGCACCCGCGTAAAACAAATTAATAAACACTTATGAACACCGATGACCACCATCAGTGCATCAGTATTTTCAGACATTAGTAACCAGTAACCACTAATGACCACCAATAGTGGTTCCCCACCATTGGTAGCTGTAACGTTCCTTGATAAAGGGCCGGGTAGCGCAGCCCTTCGGAAACTTATAGTTCGAACCGGATTCCTCCTTCTGTGACGAGCCTCAACGGTGAAAAGGGAGAGCTTGGGAGTCTAAGAGGGCTAGATAATCACTTGAAATATTATGCACTCTTTTATTTAACTTATTAAAACAAGACGCGACTTGAACACTTTGGAGGACGAGGGAGGACAAGCGCGAGCGCACGAATTCCAACTCTATTTCGAACGAATTTCCAGGCAATTTTTTTTTTTTGTTTTGTCCAGGTTTTTGGGATTTCGTACCACTGTGCGTCGCAAAAATTGCCTGGAAATTCGTTCTTTATCTTTAATTTCATTAGGGAACCATTCAGGGCACCTATTTTTGTAGCCATGACTAAGCTTATTCTAAAACATTGCATCAGAATTCATTCCAAACTCAGCGTTCGAGCGCGTTGCAGCCTGAACGCTATTGCAACTTGGAAAAGTTCAAAGTTAAATATTAAAATAAAAATTTCGTGAACATCGGACTGCAATTATGAAAAATGGCTGGAAGGCAGAAAGGTATGTAGAATCTAAATACGTTATTGTTTCTGTAACATAACTGCACTCATAATAAATAATTTTAAACTAATTATAAACAAAAATACATATTCAAAAATGAAAGAATTTATGTTTATGAGTATGCCAAAAAAAAGTCCACGGAATTCCGCAATGAAATTTTTTGCATATTATTCGGTACACATTTATTGTCCAAAATAACCGAAATTCAGCTGCCAATGTCTGCCTATGCGGCTGTTATAAATTTTTATATATTGAAACATCTCATACGCAGTAAGACAAAATCCATAAGAGCGTGAGCATGTCCAAAGTAAAAAAATTGCTTTTTGGTTATCAAAATCGTATAAGATTATGAAGATTATGGGTTTTTGTGTCGCTAATCATGAATATAATATTAAACTACAACAGCAACAAAATGGTGGCCACAAAATGGCGGACACATTTTTTTCATAATTGCTAGATTTGTATAAAACTTAAAATTTAACTGTTTTTCCGGTCCCTGATAACGAATTTAAAGTCTAATTCAAAAAAGTAGCTACAAAGTGGTGGAAAAATGTTCTCAATTATCACTCGATTAAGATGAAACTCAACATAACGGGTTATTTTGGGCAATTTATTGAAAACTTCAGGTCAAAGCTTGATGGACAATTGAAATAAGAATACATCTTTATATTCTATTTTATTTTCCTTTTTATTTTTATAAGTATATTTATTATTTATTTATATTTATTATTTATTTATATTTATTATTTATTTATATTTATTAATTATTTATATTTTTGTATAATTATTATTCCAGATCCAGATGATACACTTGGTCTCACAAGAAAAGAAATTTCTTCATTTAAATGAAGAAATTCACTTTGTTTACTTAACGATTGAGAAAGAAATGTCCAAAAAACTAAAATGTTGTTTCACGTTAACTGAAGACAAGAAATGGACTTTACGCAACGTTTTCCAAAAAATCAAGACCAAGTGGCAAGAAGTTCATCGGACAGAAAATATATTTTTGAAGAAATTTGAGGAATGGTTGAGCAAGTTTGTTCTTCTCGCTGATAAGCAAGAAAATGTTTCAAAGGAATCATCCGACAACAAACTGGGTGGTCGCCCTTCAATCACTTTTAGTAAATCAAGTGAAAGAACAAAACGAAGAAAAACAAAGGACATCAGAGACAATAGAACTAGTGAAGAATTAGCCTATGCTACCCAAATGAGCTTGAGGGCTGAAGGGAAATTGGACGCAGTACATGTTCTACAGGACATCACGTCTGGCAGCCCATCGAGACCATCCAAGTATAGAAAATCAATACAAATGATTGAAGAAAAAACTTTTTCAGATGATGAAGCGTTATCTTTGTTAATTGAGTCTAGACTTTCGAAAAATCAATATCTCATTCTCAGGCAAACGAGCAGAGGAAAAAATTGTAAATTGTTTCCACCCTATTCAAATGTTTTGCAAGCCAAAAAAAACTGCTACCCCAATGACTCAGAACTTACAATAAATGAAAGTAAAGCTGCTGTCTCACTCCAAGCATTATTAGACCATACAGTTCAAAGAATAATAAAAACTCAATCCGATGTTATCAAAAGCCTTTCACATGAAAACGTTTGTGATTTGACTATGATCTGTAAATGGGGATGTGATGGAACATCAGGCCAAAGCAGCTATAAACAAAAATTTTCTAATGAGGAGTGCAAAACCAATGCCAACATTTTTTTTACTTCACTCGTACCAATAGAAATTTCCTCTGTTAACCGAGTTGAAAACATCAAAATTATTATTTGGAGAAATCCACGTTCATCATCATCCCGGATCTGTCGCCCAATAAAAATTCAATTTTTGCATGAAACAGCTGATATAACACGAGAAGAAGTTGATAATATAAAAGCACAAGAACAAAATCTCACTCCATTTCACACAACTGTTGACGGCAAAGAAATCAGCATCAATTACAAATTGTTGTTTATAATGGTAGATGGTAAGGTTTGTGATTCCGTTGCCAATGTATCATCAAGTTTACGCTGCTATCTTTGTCACGCGACTTCTAAAAATTTCAATGACATTGACAACATTTTAGAACGGCCAATATTGAAAGAACATTTAGAATTCGGAATTTCGTTGCTTCATGCGTGGATACGATTTTTTGAATGTTGTCTGCATCTCTCATACCGACTCGAAATTAAAAAATCGCAGATTCGTGATAAAAATGAAAAGAATGAATTTGAGAATAGGAAAAAAAGCATCCAGAAAGAATTTCGTGAACAGTTAGGGTTGATCGTCGACCAACCTAAGCAAGGATATGGAAGTACGAATGATGGGAATACGGCAAGATGTTTTTTTCAAAATTCTACTGTTGCTTCAACTATTACGGGGGTCGATGAGGATTTTATAAAAAAATTTCATGTCATTTTACAAGTGATTTGTTGTGGTTTTGAAATAAACGTCAAAAAATTTCAAGAGTACGCTCTAGATACTGCCAGATACTTTGTACTTCAGTCCTCTTGGTTTTAAATGCCCACAAGTGTACACAAAATCCTCATCCATGGTCATCTAATCATAGATTCTTCCCTACTTCCTATCGGCCAAATGTCTGAAGAGGCTCAGGAAAGTTTCAACAAATTCATAAAAAGGTACAGAGAGGATTTCGCGCGTAAATGTAGTAGGGTGAAGAACATGGAAGATGTTTTTTGCAGGCTTTTGGTCGCATCGGATCCTTACATTTCAAGTCTGAGAAAATTACCTTCAAAAAAGATCATTGTTACCCGAAGCAATAGAGTTGTTAGGTAATCCTTCAAATGTAAAAATCACTGATAATACTTCTAATCACAACATCGATGATGATGAGAGTGATGAAGATTGTGACGATCTCTCCGATAAATGCGAAAACTCCATGTCACAGGGACGTGACATTCCTCTCCCCTTAGCTTTACGCGTCCTCGCGTGATTACGAACTATGTTCCGCGAGTTTAAGTAGTAAAAATTTCTATAGGGGTCCTCTACTGCGTGCGCACGCCCCTGCCCTCTTTAGTACGCACGCCCTCGTGCGCTGTAGCCAGTTGTGGCTCCATTACATAAAATCCGCAAAAATTGAACGTTATACGCAGGAAAGAGAGAAAAAAAAAAAATTAAAATTGTAACGCCAAGCTAAAATGCAATTGGCAAAAATAAAATACAACTTGTTGAATAGTAAAATTCGCAAATGCAAAATAAATCAAAGTTGCAACGCAAAATAAAATGCAAAATTGCAAACGCAAAAACAAAATGCGAAATTGCAAACGCAAAAATCAAAATGCAACGTGCAGTGTAATAAGATTCGTAAATGTAAAAATAAACAAAGTTGCCAACGCAAAACAAAAAGCAAATTGCAAACGCAAAAATCAAAAGTAAACAAATTTGCAAACGCAGACCAAAAGTGCGTAATTGTAAACGCAAAAATCAACGAAAATGCAAAACGTAAGAAAATTCTAAATATTGCTGATGTGCGTGAAAGCAAAAAAAAAGAAAAAAAAATATCCGCAAACGACAAAACGACTACCGTCAGGCTTGATGACCTTCACCGCACAAGTATCTCTAACATGAATCGAGATCAATGCCTCAGCTTCTCTGAAATATTTTTTTTTAACCACCTTAAAAAAAAAAAATCCCTAAGCGGTTTCCAGATAGTCCTACTCCGAAAGGTATGGTAGGGCCGATGGGTTATTGCTGTAGCTCGACGGATTTTTTGAACTGTAAGACTAGGCGACGATTGCGGCGATGGCCTGTTTATGAGCTGCGACGTCATGTAGGCACCAAGTGAACTGAGCTGCGACGACACAGGCTACGGTTGCTGTTGTTGCGTTGCCTGAAGCGAATTCATGGTGAATTGTTCGAAATTTGCAAAAAATCTATTCCAAATTGTCTGAGGTCATGTTTAGCGGACCGGAACGTGCCGAAGGCTCGGTGGGGTAACATTCATCCTTAGATCACCGAAACCCCTAATGGAGAATGGTTCCGGAAGTATGCTTTATTAAAGCATATAGAGAGCAAGTCGCTTGCCATATTGTCTGCTTTGTCGTAGCGCACGTTCTGCAAACCAGGAACTTCCTCGAAATCTTTTTCTCCGTTAGGGATATCCACCACGTCAATTTTCTGTATTAGAATTGAAATTACAAAAAAAAAAGATCTATTAAAAAAATTCCAACTGAAGAAAAACTATCTCTTAAAGTTTTATTTGAAAGATTGAATATCCTTTGAATAAAAATTCGAGTGAAAGCACATTTGAATACAAGTGAAATTCGCACTCGAGAGTTCGATTTGCAGGATTCTCACTCGAAGGGATATATAGAGTAAGCTGGAGAATCAAAAATGGCGCAAAAGTAACCCACCTTATGCTTTCCTTGGATCAGAAAAGAGACAAACGACGAAAAATACGATATTTGAAATGACCACCTACCCATTCAACATCATCTTCTTCGATAACATCCACAAGAATTTCCTCCATTCTGACAATTTTATTAGGATTCAGGTCCTGGGTATCCTAAATCTAGATAATTGAGGTTTCGTTTGATGGAGGATCTTAAGTATCAGTGCCCAAAGTCTGCAAACAAGAACCATGACAAACCATTCATAATGTGTTTTTAATGCACACACTCACGCACTTATAATTTATTTATTTACATATATTTACTTTTACAAAAACACAGGTATCTTTTACTTTATTTTTATCGAAATTTATTACGTAAGTAATTTAAAAACAATTACCCACTGCACTGATTTCTCACCGCAAGAATCAGAGATCAATGACAACTCGTTGTCGACAATTGGAATAGGGTCAATGTTCACGGAAGTTCCAGGTTCATCAAGTTTAGCCTCGGTATCCTTGTCCTATTATCAAATTTATCAAAAATGCATACTTAAAATACAATACACTTAATGAATATGAAAGAGTAATTGCGATTGATAATAATGTGTGAATAGTATCTCATCTATAAAGAAGAGTGTCTGTATGTTGTCCGCTTATCACGTCCAAACTACTGAATGGAACGTCCTGAAACTTTGCATAGTTATTAACCATGTTCGTCTAAAGGTTATAGGCATGTTTTCATCAACGGACTGAATGGCCTACTCCCCAACCTACACCAACGCTGCATACACACAGACACACATAGGTACACACAAACATAATGCCACAGAATTAATAAACGTCACAAAATAACAAAATATCACAAAATCACAAAATGTCACAAAATCACAAAATATCACTAAATTATAAAATGTCACAAAATATCACCAAATTACAAAATGTCACAAAATTACAAAATATAACCATATCACAAACTGTCACAAAATATCACAAAATCACAAAATGTCACGAAATATCACCAAATCACACACACACATACACACACATACACACACACACACCACACACACACGAAGACACAAACACACACTTTTTTTTCATTTTTATTATTTCACTTTTTGACTTTGTTTCTGAGTGGTTCGATTGAATTATTGAAAATGCTGTTTGTTCTGATTTGAAAAGTCATTTCCATTTATCAAATTCATTCACAAAAGTTTCGTTTGGCATTGACACCTTTTTAAATACACACACACACACACACACACACACACACACACACACACACACACACACCTACGCCCACGCATTAAAGCACTAATGCATACCTAAAATACATTGTATTTTAAATCCTTATTTATATAAATAAGATAGTAAGATAGTGAATACAAAAAACGTACTATTAATTAAACTACATGTTTCTAATATTACTTCTCCACTCCTATATTTTCATTTTTTTAATGATATAAATGTATAAACAGAAATAATGAACATTTACTAAATAAATTTAAATAAAATTATTTTATTAAATGAAGCAAAAACGACACTTACATTTATTAGAACAAAAAAATTATTTTCCTTTTATTCTTTTGAGAGAAAATCTCTTCCTAGTCTGAAAATCAATTTCCACGTTCATATTTTTCGAATGATTGTTTTTTTTTTTTTTTTTCTATAACCACAAAACTTCACTTATCAAAGCTAATTGACAGAAAGCAACAGAAAGTGTTATCTGAATTATTCAATGAAAACGAGAAATCAAATATTTTGATATTGGTAACTCAAATATCGATAAACCGACTTAAGGATAAAAGGAAAATATAAAAAGATTAATTACATAATAATTGACTGAGTCACTTATTATAAATAAATTTTGTATATAAAGTACAATATTTCTCAATTTAATATGACATATCTCTATATTTTATGAATTATTTTTTTACACATTTTAATTTTTAAATACATTTCACATTAAAATTTTATTTTACACCAAAATTTTCTCCCTATTGTTATTAAAATCTATTGATTCCAATAAAATTATTTATTTTAAACCAATAATCGAAACCTTTAAAGGTTATTTCTCTAAAAAATGTAACATCAACATGTTTTTTTACAACTGCCAAGTAAAGACGTCAATCAACTGTAAGCTACGGGGCAGCCACTGCCCTCTAACTGCCCTTAACCCGCGCTTTCTCTTCTGTGATGTTTAGGATTTTAAATTTCTTTGTATTTTCTTACTGACCAATTTTTCAAAAGGTTTTTTAAATTAGAAACATCTCAAGATTACAACTATTTTCAATATATTTTTTTTATTAAAATACCGAGAAAGTTTTAATCTAACATGTATTTGAAAAAATTAAAATGTGTAAAAAAATGATTAATAAAATATCGAGATGAGAATAGTTATAATACTAAAAGTTGTATAATTGAAAATAACTTTTGGAAAAATTTGTCAATAAGAAAATACAAAGAAATCTAAAATCTTAATATAACTCTTATGTTTTTTCACTTATAAAAACTTCTTTTTTCACTTACAAAAACTTATTAATGTAATTTCAGGTAAAATCATTGATAACTAAATTACATAATACGGAAATTTCCCAAAAAACAATTCTTTATCCCGCGAATACCATATTACTCATTTTCTGAGCAAATTTATACTTATTTATATTTTTTTGTTAAAAAAAATGTAACCTAAATATAGAAACCTAAAATATTTGTAAGATCTACACGTATCAATAAAATTTTACAACACCTTATAAATTAAAACGGCAGTCCTTCAGACCTCTTTGGTAGAATTTTAAGCGTAACATTCTCTAAATCTAATTCCAATAATTCTGAAACAATCCTTCGATTGAAAACAAAAATTGAAAGTAAAGTTTACACTCTAGAATATAATCTACATAATTTCTCATTTAAAACTAATATTTGCGATAATCTTATCGTATTTTGTCATACATACCCAATGAACCACGCTTTAACCCTCGACCTGGCTGCCATTTCATGGCAAACTACTTCGTCATTATGACCTGACCAAGACGTAGCATGTTTTTAGTTGTTGACTGTTTAGAAGAGAAATACCATTAAAAAAATTATTAAATATTTTATAGTATCTTTGACATTGATAACAGCTGATAACTACAGCCACGTGATTTATTAAAAACAGTAAATCATTATATAAGAAACCTAAATTCAGTACGTTGAATAAATGATATCAATATTTTATTCGAAGGTTAAGCAATCAGTTAGTGTTCGAAAAAGTTCAAGGCATTGATCAAAAACATTGTAGAACCTATGAAATAAAATTTCAGAGAAGAATCTTTTTTGTACTAGAATATAAATTTTATTTTTTTTCCGTTGAAAAAATTTTCTTATTTATGAAATGTTAATTTATTTTTATTGAGCTGAGTATTAAAAAGAATAATTGAATAGAATAATTGCTTGAAAAATGAATCAATTAGAACTAGAAATCATTTTCAAAGTAAATTTGGTAGTATAAGATTTTTGTAACTAAATTGAGATATCTATGAAAATCTTACTTTTATATTCTTCTTATCTCCTTTTTTTATTTACACACACCAAGAACAGTAAAATATTTTTATTATGTTGTTCTTATCCCCGATAGCAAATGTTTGCGATCAACATTTTGTCAATCTGAATCACAAAATCTTATGTTTCATTTTTTGATGCTTGATTGTGCATATTCGTGGAAATGACTTGTCTCGTATTTTGGAAGTGTAGTTCATGGTAGAAATACTCATCATTCATAAGTTAAAATATTATGTTGACAATAACAATGGAATATGTGGTCACATCTTGCCATGTTTTAGTCGCAATCGCATGCTACATATGATGTTGACTTGAATGAGCTTTAAGTCAGCTTCAAAGATGCCACAGACTTGTGTCAATAAAGACAACATCATAGCGAAATGCGAAAGGAGTGCTGATACTCGTATATGATGTTTCAATTATTGCTAACTAAAAATGACTAGAGATTCACCTTCATATGTAGGAATTATTTTGGTTTTATGCTGCATCGTGACAGACGATTCTCTGTAATTTCTCAAATTTATAACCGTACTTTTTTTTATATGTATAATACATACTTGAGTTAATAACTTAAGGTAATACTTTATAACAAATCTGAAATTCACAAATGGCTCCATTTCTTTTCGGGAGACACTTCACTAAAATTTTTGGATTACTAATTTTTATAGTAAATGTAATTTTTTATTTTGAAAAAATCGAAATTAAGAAGATACAAGGTTTGAAAAAATTCATAAAAAATAACGTCAAACCAACAATATGACGTCATTTACATGCACAGTGTGTATATAATACTATGAAAAAATAATCGTTTTTAAACAAAATAAAAAACTACATTTCGATATTTTTTTGTAATACTACAGTATGTGATAGAAATATATCATTTTTAAATTTTTCGAAAAAGACCTTGTTTTACGTTTCGTTCGTTTTTTTGTGTATGTAAGGTGGCTGCAGTGGGCTGCAGTATAGTGTGTCGTGGTATTAGTATAGTGCAGTGCGTCTCACGTGTTATGTTGGCGGTTCAATGTGCTTCAATCACGGTGATTTTCGATATTACAGTGACAGTCAGAAATAGCTTTAGTTATCATCAGTGCATGAAGAGGAAAGATAACCTTCCTTTTATTGGCTTCGATTAAAAGTAAGTTTTTTTGCATACTGAACGACGCGTATGAAATACTCTGCATGACAGAAGCGCGAGGCATTTGTTGGTTATATTAGGATTCTTCGTAGCAAAAGCATGTAAAATTTAGAGACTAGAGTAGAATGGTTTAACGAAATATTTCAATTTGAAAAATCTCGTTTTCAATTCGAGAATGATTGTCATGTGACCTTCACATTTTTCGCAGTAGATTACGCGTAAAGTTGATTGCGTCAGTGATTTTGCTGTAGCAAGTGGTCGCAACACACACGCACGCATATACGTATATTTACTAGTGTGAAACGCTCGACGTTCCGAGCAAATTAGAACATTTTTAAGAGTTCACAACAAAAAAAAATGAAATGAATTAAGATGAAATCAAATATTCACTTACGTTTAAAAAAAACGTTTAACAGAAGCAGCAATATTTAAAGTGAATAGTATATCTTGAAATATATTGTTATTTGAGTGTTTAATTTATTTATCCTCTCCGCATGTTTCAACAAAAAAATTGAAAAATTATTTCTACATTCGACTTCGAAACAAAAAATATTTCCGATGTAAAAACACATGCTCAAGATTCGGTTGTTTTTTTCAGTATGCATTTAAGACTTGAAGTCCTTATCTCCAAAGTTTAAGTTTAGAAACTTTTTTTTTAATATGAATATTTTTTAGGAAACTGTTGACTTACTTTAATTTTCTAAGGGTACAACATAATAATTTATCAGTTAGCTATTATAATTAAGCATGGATTTTGATCAGATTTTCATAAAAAAATTGGACAAACACTATATCGGCTAGAGCGCTTCATATCGAAATATGTAACTCTCATCATATGGTTGTAGGAATGACTACTTTGTGTTATAACTGATTAGTCCTATCCACTTTCATGGGAAATTATCACTTTTAAGCACAAAAATGAATTAAAGTGAAATTCAGTTTATCCGATTCGAGGTTTTCTCATAAAGACTACCTATGAAAAAGTATTTCTTGCGTGCAAATTTCATGCAGAGAGGTTTTTTTTTAATTACAAAAACCAATTAAATTGACATTTGCTTCGTGCCTCACTTTTTTATCATATGTATCTTGCATCTCTAATAATCATCTATTTTTATTTTACCCACACTTATATAAGCAAATTTTCACACATGAAATATAGCACGAGACACAAATTCATGATATTTAGTGAAAAAACTTGTTCCATCCTTGCCCTGGTATTGAAATACAAATCCAAAATGCCACATGTAATTCATATTTGCATGCATAATAAAATTTTGTGTATAGGAACACGATAAACACAGTATCGACTTCAGTGTCAATGTATACCTATACATTTAAAATTTTCATCTCATAAGTATTAAGATTATTATTTTTAAGTAAAAAAAGCTATTCTATGTACTACTATTCCTAAAACCAGTTGAAAAAATCTATGTAAAAATTCTATAAGGTGAATTGGCGTGGATATCCAATACAGATTAACAATAGTATAATTTCATATGGATTTATAATATAAATTTACTCCGTTTCATGATATATATATAATCTACAATATATTGCAATATGGTAATTAAAAAAAATATTTTAATTTTCAAAGATTAAAAGTAGTCTGAAAAAAAAAGTTATTCCCAATTTTTTCAATATCTTGATAATTATATAAAATTTCAATATAGTGAATCCATTTGGAATTCCCATGCCAGGTTACCACCTGCACTTTTCACATAGGAATCCCATGTTAATTTTTTCAACTGAGTAACCCTATGCCCTATATTTATATTAAATTATCAAATCACAGATCAAAATTTTAACGCAAAATTAACAAAAATTTTACTGATAAATGACATTATTTCAATTTTTTGAAATGTAAAACTTAAATTTATCTATAGTGAATTTTCAGTCATTTCAGTATTATAAACAAAAAAATCATTCTACAAGAAGAGGAAAACTTTTCAGTAGGTCGCAACTTAGTTACAAATTGTCGAAACTTAATGTCATTTTTTATGTTATGATTTTATTTAAAATACCGAAAGTAAATCACTTTCGTATATTTTATCAACCTTCAACTATATACTTTGAACATTTTGAATTGGGAAACAGTGATCTAAAAAATGGTTTTTCCGAAATTATCTTTTGCAATAAGATTCATGTTAAATAAAGAAATGTATATTTGCAAGGAGCTAATTTTATTGCAGTCCTCATCATTTCAAACTAAAAATAAATATCAGATCATCTTTCGAATTGCAAATTTGAATTAAATGTTACGTAATTTGAATTCAATTACATATATAAATATACAACAGTTATTTTGAATTTAATATTTCAAAATTCAATTTTTAAATAAAATTCCTTGAAAAAAACGTTTCACAATTACATATTCTATACAAAAGTATAACAATTCAATACCAATTAATATTTCAAGCTTTGGTAACTTTCGTTACATTAATTGGATCATTTGGATACAATTTTGTACGCGAATACAATTTCATGTAAGTAATAAAATTGAGATTACATTTTTCTTTCAAAAAATATTTATCACACCTTTGATACTACATCGATAATGTGAATAATATTTTCTACTTCAATTGAATTATTTGTTGACTTCTTATTATGAAAAATTGATGAAAATTTTATAACATTGCTATATGGTAGATCCATATGGATTTTTCCAGCTGAGTATTCGACCCAAAAGTCAACAACGACAACTCATTAATAAACTCGAAAACTTCAATTTACTAAAGAAATATTGAAAACGAAAGCGGAAATCAAACAAAATATTAAACAAAAATCAAGTCATTGTATAATATTTTACAATATTTAATGAAATAATATAATTTTGAAATAGAATATTATTATTCGATGCAAAAAACGTTAAATATACTATTAAAAAATGTGTAACAGTTGTTTATAAAGAAACCCAATAAAATATCACCGTACATTATTCATGAAGTAAAACTGTTAGAAATATTTCAAAGAGAATTAAGTTAGCAGAACTTTATGGAGTCGAGATATTTATCCCGATAAAAAACTAAATCTGTAGGCTTCATATAGTTTGAACTTGAAAATAAAACTTTATTTGCAGTTAACAAGGACATGGTTATATACAGTTTAAAGACAATTATCGACACTTTGCAAAGGCATTGCTCTGATAGGACTCGATCTCTTTATTTTTTTCTTGTATAAATTGAAAATGTAATATAATCTCAATGATTTTGCAGTGTTTTTTGGTTGAAAATGTGTTCTAATAGTTAGAGAAACGTAGCGAAACGCATCGTAAACGAATAAAATTTTCGCGAAAACCTATCGATGAAATCAGTCATCGACAGCTTCTTAGAATTGAGCAAAGGGATAAGGAGCATCTTAACGAATTATACTATGATGTGGTCACCTCCAATGATAATCAAATCGTTGAGACGAAATCCGATCAAACTTTCGATGTCAATAATGCAGAGTACCAATCCGATGTAAAAAGTACGTGTGATTCTTTTAGTGAGCCACCAGGACTTGAAAATTTCAACACAGATCGCAATGCATTCGATGAAAATTTTTGGGAAGAACTTGATGATTTTCGTGGAAAAACTTTTTACGAGTCAAGTGATAGTGATGACTCTAGCGACGATGAAGATAAAACCGACGACTTGACAATCTTTACTGATAAATTACGAGAATGTTTTGTTGACATTGGAATCCCGAATTCTCATGGCAATACAATTTTAGGCGTTCTTCATACCCATGAATAATTATAAAACCTTCCTGTGGACACTCGAACTCTTCTTCAAACACCGCGTACTTCGATACCACTTACGAGTATGGATAAAGGAGAGTATCTTCATTTAGGATTCAAAGTGTTTGTCGAAAATACTCTTTTGCGTACTCCAGTCAATGAAATTCCAAAACATTTATTAATTGACGTTAGTACTGATGAAGGAAGAGCAGATGCATTTGGTAGAGTTCAGTTGTGGCCGATAAAAATTCGAATCGCGAATATATCCGGAAGTTCCCCTGAAATCGTAGGTATTTATCGTGGTCCCGGCAAACCGAAAGATCCCAATCACTTTTTCGAGCAATTACGCAACGAAGTTTTGTTGGTGAGTGAAAGGGAAATAGAATTTGCGGGAGAAAAACTGACATTTTCATTTCGAGCGTTTATTGCCGATGCGCCAGCGCGAGCCTTTATACTGAATCATATAGGTCACATGGGCGAATTTCCTTGCTCGAAATGTAAAATGTCTGGGGTTCATTGTGATGAGCATAATACTCTCGTTTTTCCTGGACAAATTGCTGAATTGAGAACCCAAGAAGAATATGTCAGTCGAGCGGTTAAAGACAAACATTTTAAAAGAGGTGCCAGCCCTCTCGAAGGACTTTTTTTGGATATCCCGACAAATACTCCATTCAAGTATCTTCATAGTGTTTGTTTAGGGGTTATGAAAAGGTTGCAAACCGCATGGGTTAAAGGTTGTTTCAGGCTTCATGAAAAACTTGATGCAAGACGAATAAACAATATAACTGAACGAGTGAATATTGTAAAGTCGTTTTGCCCGAAGGAATTTTAACGCCCCCTCAACCAATAACAATGTACAAAAATCAAAAAGGCACAGAGTATCGTATATTTCTATTGTATGTTGGAATCGTTGTCACGTTTGGTGTCTTGAGTTCTGCTGCGTTTCTCAATTTTCTCCTTTTTCATGCAGGTATCAGAATTTTAACCAAAAAAAAGTAACTCTCCGAGATGCAGAGTTGGCAAATCTTATGTTGAACGGATTCGCAGAGTCGAGTATTCAGGTGTATGGCAAAAGATTCTCTTCGTACAATGTACATTGCATACGACATCTTGCTGAAGATGTCAAAATCTTTGGGAATTTAGACAGTTTTTCCGCATTTCCTTACGAGAGTAACATGACATACTTTCGAAAAGCTACGAGAAAACCAGGAAGACAATTGGCACAAATTTACCGTAGACATCAGGAAAAGTTAAATTTCATAAAATTCGAAAAAGTCCAGAAAAAACGGAAGCTAATGTGGCCACATAGCAATGGACCAAAACCACTTTCTCACGATAATTATCTCGAGTATCATAAAATACAGGCTCCAGATTTTATGTTATCACTAGATCAATCCGATAATTGTTGTGTTAGTGAAACGGGAGAAATTTTTGTTGTTCGTAACATTCTTTCCCAAAACGAAACGATAGAACTCGTTGTCCAGAAATTCGATATTCGTGAAGATTTTTATGATGTAGGAATTCGTTCGACTGCTGTAGGAATATTCAAATGTCGTAGTTTGAATTTGACATTGGTTATTGTACCGTTTGAATCTATTCGAGCGAAATGCTTCCGCATGCCCTATTGGCCGGCCCGATATCTCGATGATCACGCAAAAGACGTTGTTCCACTGAATGATGAAATAGTACATTACACAACAAGTTGAGTATCGGGAGTTTTACCATAGACGTGAAGTTGGCGGTGCAGGGTCGTATGAATCGGTGGGGTATACGCGCGCGCGCCGCGAAGCGGCGCGCGCGTATACCCCATCGATTCAAACGGCCTTGCATTGTCAACTTGACGTTTATGGTGAATCTGTCGATAATCAATGAGTTGTGTATACTATTTTTCACAACGAGTGTATCGAAAATTCGATTTGCGGGGTCTGACGAGTATGAGCGAAAACTACACATATAATGTATATTTTCACAGCAGAAATAAAACTTCCAGAGGGGGCCGCGTCGAGGTGGGTCTCAGGGACGGGATCTTTGGTGAAGTTTCGAAATACGAAGCACACGTTGTTGTCAGCACGTAATAATCGCGATTCCTTGTATCATAAATTCTTTGAATCTGAAAAAGGTGTTCACCCGCACGGAGGTGGGGCGGACGACGGGGGGTTCGGGGGGCGGAGCCCCCCGAGTTAAGGCAAAATTTAGTTTATTTAAAGAAAAATATTAAAAAGCCTCAGCCCCCCCGGGATAAGGAAAAACGTAGAATTGTAAATTATAATTTCTATTACATATGTCTAAAAAAAATTTAAAGACAATTCTTGACTATTCATTTATTAAATTTGATTTCATATCATTTCACAAATTCAAATAAATTATTTAGTTTCATCATTTGAATAATAATCATTAATATAATTAATTTATGCTTTTATTTTTCTCCTAATTATTATTTTATTCCATTCAAATTATAATTTCTATTATGTCATAATACAATTTTTAAAAAATTTCATATAATTCTTTAATTAGTAAAGTTAATTTAATTAAATTTTACAAATTCAATGAAATAATTTTGTTTTATAATTTTTATAATCATAATTCATCTCATTAATTCATAATATTATTTTTCTTATGATCATCAATTAATTTCATTCATTATATTATTTTTCTTATAATCATGACAATTTGGAAAAAATAAATTTATTAACAATCGTTTCGAAAAAGAGTGATTACAATTTTTTATTGGCACAGTTACAATTCTTACATAATTATCATACGTGGCTTTTCAAAATAATTTATTTATTTTGGATTTGATTGATAGTCACGTTGCAATTTTGAAAATTCATAGCAGGATTTCCAACGTTTTCAGTTCTGTTTAGTGTCAAGTCTAAGCTATATGTTCTTTGCAATGGTTTAGCGAACGGTACGAACTGATGTTTTTTGGTTGTAGAAGTTTGTGACACAATGTTTAGATTCCCTCTTTGTACTTGATCATCAGAATTGTAGTTGATCATCGTTGATATTAAATCGCCAGTTTTTCTTTTTTTTGTGGCAGAGTTTTCAACGTACCCTGAAAAATTTGACGTTTGACATTACTTTATTCAAACTAGACATGTAGGTTCCTCAATTTTTTCATACCTTCTGCGACAGCTGAGGATTTCCACCCTCCATGCCGTTTTACTGTCAAAAAATCAGCCCCACTGTCCGATAGAATTGTGGCGGAAGTTCTCCTAAAACTATGCCCGGTGTATTTCTCAGCATCTGGCAATTTTAAGTACGTAGCGATAGTCTTTGGAACTTTTGCAAATGAGTTGATTCCCATGTTTTGGGATATACATTTTCCTTTGTTGTAAGCAATGAAAAAATGATCAGTGGTAGTATTATTTGGTCTGAGATCTATGTATTTTTTTATTAGATCATAAAAGTTTGCACTAATCGCATAGTCGCGATCAATTTTTGTTTTCGTGTCTTCAATTTTCACCATAAACATTCGGCCTTCTGTTTTCACATTTTGCATTTTTATTTTTGAAAACTCTCCACCTCGACACGCGCCTGTTACGCCGAAAATGCAAACAATCTACAACAATAGTTATTCCCAAAAAATTTTTGAAACAGGTTTTACAATTTTTTTAATTTTTTAGATTAATTAATCATTGTGAAATCTCTTCAATGTTTGTTAATTTTTTGGAGCTTTCAAGATTTATAAAGTAATACAAACTACTCAAAAAATTATTCAAGTTTTCTAAGTTTTGGGTATTTTCTAGGATAAGAATTACTACTGAATGTTGTTTACATATATAACTTTTTTTAATAACAAATGTGGAAATATAAAATTGATTATATATGTTCACATTTAAATTTGTTTTTATTTTTCGATTTTTTTTAGTTTGAGGTTATGAGTTACATTTTAAAATCAACTTCAACAAAATCAAATTTCAACATAAACAACATCAAGTAGTACACTTGTGCCAGGAATTACCTTAGTTGCCAAGTAAATCTCGTCTGGAGCTTCCTCCAGGAATTTCTGAATGTCCTCAGGCTTGAAAATTTTTGATTTTGTTGGTTTGTAGCCTTCACCGTTCCTTTTCAAAAATGTCGCCAAGCGAGTAAAGGAATTCAGATTGACTTTTTCGCGGTACAGTAATGTTGTTTTTAACATTGAAAAAGTGCTCCACAGTGATGAGGGTGCCATTTTTTCGCTTAATTCTCCGAAATAGGCCAATAATTCTTCTTCGGAGAATGACGGCGACCCTTTTTGTTTTTTCCATTTCATGAATGCGTCGTATGCATTATTGTACCGTACCTTGGACTTTGTGGGAATTATTTTTTCTTCAGCTTTTTTGGCCGCAGCCAAAATTTCATCAGGTATGCTCACTTCCTGCACTTCCCCAATCATTTTTTCTTTTCCCGTGTTTTTCGATTCGGATAACGACGCCATTATTGACAATATTTGAACAATCGTTCAAATGGTACAAATGTCAACAAACGTGAACATAGCTGCGCTCGAACGATAGATATTCATAATCGATTCTATCGATTTTACAACATACCACAACAAGAAACATGAAAAACTAGTGACTTTTATTTACCTCACCCATATGAGTGAGGTAAATGAAATCGAGTGGAGTAAATGAACCAACCTGAAATCGCTCATTTACGCCATGCTCGTCAGACCCCGTAAATCGATTTTTCGATACTCGAGTTGTGAAAACGATATTCCTTCAGATGGCGATGATGACTATAGATTTTCAGAGTCGCCCCGTGAAGGCCATTTCATCGTTTGTGAGATATTCTAAGAGATCATATTCAGTTCCTCTTATGATATAAGATGCTTATTGACGTAATTTTGGTTTAAAATGACCGTGACGTCGTAATTACCGAGCGATGCGTATGTGATTTCACATCAACATGAAATATATTATATATACATATGTTACAATAAAATCTCTAGTTAATTTCGCATATTTTTCACACATATATTACGTATCTAATCATTATTTACAATTATCATATCGATTCGTGACGTCACGATCGTTTCAGAATTGACTAGATTGTTTTCTCTGCTCATTTTATAGATCTGTTGATAATAACTTGTACAATCCCTGACTTTCAGCATCCCACTACTACCCAATCGTATGTAATTCATAATGAATTCAATCTTTGATAGTGGGACACTGCAAGACAAAGATTTTATAAATTGAAAGGAATTTTTGAATCACGTTTTGTTACTGTAAGAACGTTTCTCTCACAGAGTAGTGTCGGAAATTGACTCAGTTTTGAAGTATAATGACGCGTTACATTGATCCTTATTATGAGAATGCCCTAGCAAAAAGGGGCAAAACATACTTCAAACATTGGTGAGTCTGTTGATTGTAGTTTCGTCAGACTAAGACATTACAAAAATGTAAAATTGATGATCATAATTTAGATAATAAAATTTAATAATGTACCCTATCTGAAATTTGTTGTAATTATAGAGAAAATTATGAAATAAGCAATAAATTAAATAAGCAAGAATAATCCATTCCTAAAAATTACATTAATTTATAAATTAACTTTATAAATTATGAATTACATAATAAATTCAATATAATAAATATATATTTAATTTATAAATTAAATTAAATTATATTATTTATATTAACGAACACATTTAATTAATGAACCGGTGTCATGTCGTATATAGGGAAAACTCACAGAAAAAATGCAGGAACAAAACCGTACCGATACTGCAAAATGAATAGTGAGGGAGAAAAGGAACACGAACCACCCAATCTTCATCCTGGGCAGTCAAAATTACACATTAAACAGAAGAGCCAAGCAATGCAGGATTATCCTTACAAAGATTTACCTCCCATCAATCCCTTGGGTACGATTACAGCCTTTCCTTTTCGAAGATTATAAATAAAACCAAAAATGTAGAGATAGTAGTTAAGCTAAGAGAGTTCTGCCCCCCACTCCTCCTCCCATCACGTGACCCCCTCCCCTCCCCGGCCCCGCCCACTCCACCCTCCCCTTTCCCCGCCCACTCCCCTCACCTCGGGGGTTTCCCGCGTTATTCCGGGATTTTCCCGCGTTTTTCCGGGGTTTTCCGCGAATTTGCGAAATTTTCCCGCGAATTTCCTAGAATTTTCCCTAGATTTTTCCCTGAATTTTCCACGAATTTTCCGCAGTTTTCCCAGATTTTTTTTTAATCTTTGAGATTTCTCGCTAATTTCATGCAAGTTTTCTCAAAATTTCCTGGAATTTTCCACGAATTTTCCGCGATTTCAACAGTTTTTCAATCCTTTATCGCAGTTTTCTAACCCTTTTCCGTTGGTTTTTGCAAACTTTTTCTACCCCTTATCACGGATTTCCTTCCTTCAAAACAAGATGGTGGACAGAATAAATTGAAAACAAAATGGCGGTTTGCTAGGCATGATGGCAAACAGAATAAATTAAAACGAAAATGGCGGACTTATGAAGATTGAAATACTTACCTTTGATGTATTTTTCCCCAGAGTCGGAACGTTGATAGCACTTACACGCACACTCACACACGCATACACATACCCATGCAAATTAATACACAGAAATTTTACATTTTACAAAGGGCCCCACCCCGCCCTTTGTTGTGGAGCACAACCAGCTAATTGCTCCTCCATTTTTATTGTTCAGTTTTTTACAATTGTTCTTACAAAAACTCACAAGCATTGAATTTACCACCAAGGAATCGGAAACTTACTGTTAGCTCTGACTTTACAGCGTCGACAAGTTTTTGAAGCTGATCCGAATCCTCTTGTAATGATTTGCCAAGCCTTGCCGGGAGAAAAATCTCGAATTCCGTATCCAGAGTGATGAGGAATTTCGATCCATACTTGGTTGTAACGGAGCGAACGTTGGTGACGGTGTAACTTTTATTGAGTTCTAACTCGATAATTTTACGCGTTGGCAGAAAATTCTCTACACGAGCTATTTTGTTCAGCTTCGAGAAGTCCATGTTGCTTGATAAATATTTTTCTTAAGACTGACGCTCTACCGCTCGCGCATCCGTATTTCAAGGATTATTTGACCTTGAAAATCTATTGCGCAGTTTCGAAAGTGATGACGTCACCTGGACAAGTTTAAACAAGTCGCCGGTGTACTGAGTGTCGGTAAGGTAGATGCCGATAATGTACTGAGTGTCGCTAAGGTAGATGTCGACATTATTGATAACTTACATCTTATTGATAGTCGGTATATATTTAAATTATATTATCTTAGAAGGATAGGGAGATTTAACGTTATAATGAAAAAACAAACTCTTTAAACAATTTTGACATCATCGAAGTATCAAAGTTTCCGTGGACATAATCCTGGAGAATGGTTCGCGAACGAACTGGTGACCTTCGCCCGCGACGTGGAGGATATCTTCAAGAATCCCAAAGCTATGACACCTCTGACTCCGGAACAAGCTGCTACCTTCAAAACAGTAACCAAGTGTCACATATGCAACCAACCGTTTACCTCAAAGGACAAAAAAGTCCGCGACCATTGTCACCTCACTGGGAAGTTTCGTGGAGCTGCTCACAACAGATGCAATTTGCAGTACCGAGATTCACTCACCATTCCGGTAGTGTTTCATAATCTCAGCGGATACGATGCTCACCTGATTATCAAGCAAATTGCACAATGCATCGAAGGACGTATACAACTTCTGCCCTTGGCGATGGAGCACTATATTGCATTCACAAAGTTCATCAAGGACAGTAAAATATCCTTGCGCTTCATTGACTCATTCCGCTTCATGGCGTCATCCTTGGAAAAACTGGCCTCCTACCTTGAAGAAAAAGTCATCGTCCGAAAAAACTTTCTCGGCTACAGCGAGCAGCAACTCGAACTCCTCATGAAGAAAGGAGTGTTCCCTTACGAGTACCTGGACTCATGGGAAAAACTCGATGACAACGAACTTCCGACCAAGGAACATTTCCACAGCAGTCTCACCGATGCAGACATTTCAGATGCAGACTATGAACATGCGCAGGCTGTGTGGCACGATTTCGACATAACATCACTGGGGTAGTACTCTGACATCTACCTCAAAACCGACGATCTCCTACTGGCCGATGTCTTCAAGAACTTCCGAGAGGAATGTCTTCAGGCGTACAAGCTCGACCCAGCCCATTACTACACAACACCTGGACTCACGTGGGACGCAATGCTCAAGTATACAGGCATCATCTTAGAACTTCTCACCGACATCGACATGATGTTGTTCATCGAGCGCGGCATCCGAGGTGGATTATCTCAGTGTAGTAATAGGTACGCCTTTGCCAACAACCCTTACTATCCCACGAAATATAACCCTGATGATGCCGAAACCTATCTAATGTACTATGACGTGAATAATTTGTACGGGTGGGCCATGACTCAATGCTTGCCATATGGGGATTTCAAATAGGTAGAAAACTTGGATCAAAATTTCCCTTGGGATGTTGCTAATGATGCCAAGGAGGGATACATATTGGAAGTTGATTTGAAGTATCCCGAAAACCTTCACAATGCACACAATGACCTTCCTTTCTGTCACAAGAAAAAGATTCCTCCCGGTTCAAAAAATCCAAAATTGCTTACAACTTTAGATCCGAAAACGCGCTATATTATTCACTATCGAAATTTAAAGCAAGCATTGAGTCATGGTCTCATTCTGCGATACATACACCGAGTATTGAAATTCAAACAGTCCACTTGGTTGAAATCGTACATAGATCTGAATAGTGAAATGCGAAAAGCTGCTACCAATGAATTCAAGAAAAATTTATTCAAATTAATGAACAATGCTGAACAACTTTGGAAGATGTTCGTAAACGACTGGACATCAAACTTGTAACCCACTGGCCTGGTAGATATGGTGCTGAAGCCCTAATCGCAAAACCCAACTTTTGCGCGCGATCAATTTTTGATGAAAATTTGGTGGAAATAAAATTAGCTCGTATTCAAATCATTATGAATAAGCCAATATATGTAGGCTTCAGCGTTCTCGATTTGTCAAAAACATGTCTCTAAGCTTTCCATTATGATTTCATGAGACCCACGACTAATGGTCAGGCAAAAATTTTATATTGTGATACTGACAGTCTTATCTACGAAATTCAAAATCTCAATCCATATACGTTGATGATGGACCATGCAGAACATTTCGATACTTCAGATTACCCCGCGGACAACCAATTTGGAATTCAACAGCTCAACAAAAAAGTCGTGGGTCTCATGAAAGATGAGTGTAATGGGAAAATCATTACAGAATTTGTCGGTCTACGAAGTAAAATGTATAGTTTACGTGTTGAAGGCGAGGATAGAATTAAGAGAGCCAAAGGTGTCAAAATGTCAGTTGTCGCGAAAACGCTGGATTTCATGGACTATGTATATTGTTTGAAGAACGAAGTTACAAAATTCTGCCCTCAACGACTGTTTCGTTCACACCTCCATGAAATCCAGACAATCGAGCAAAATAAACTCGCGTTAAATCCGTTTGATGACAAACGTTTTATTTTGTCGGATACAACGGACACTTTGGCACACGGCCATCACAAAATACCTGAATTAATGGAGCTCGAATAGATTATGTTTGTAAATAAACGAGCGTTTATGTCTGCTTTCATATGAATAATATATATATGTAAATATGTACGCAAATATAAATATGTATAGTCAGTTGCATTAAATAATGCAACTATCGTGGATTAGGCCTACTGGGGATACCACCTTACCAAAAACGCGCCACATATTCTACCACTACATGTGGGCTCTGGTGGTGCGGAAATGAATAAAACAATTTTTTATCTACATGTCTGTTTTATTAATCCAACTATTGTGGGTATTATCGAATCCCAACCATTTTACATATAGTTTGTTTCTACGCTTTCGTAACACTTTCTCCACGAGATATACATCAGGATGTTCCACTTTAGCGAGTTCTTCGGTGTAAAATCTTCCATCGATGGGTTGATCTTGAGACTGTTTCCATGATCCCATCCGTGAAGTTTTAAAAGCATATTCAAATTTTACGAAATTCGTTATAAATTCACTTACGCAGATCTGTTACTCTCGATGAAAAATTTCCATCGAGTTTAAACGCATTTATTTTTAGCGAAAAAACATTGATTTTTTTTTTGCTGTAAATTTAATTACGTTAATATTACTTCGAAATTCTGTTACGTGATCTATCACTTTAGGCGTTAGATAAAAAGTAGAAACGGCGGCTTATATTTAAAATTCAATAAAATGTGAATATATCTTTGCTTTAGGTGTATTTCATACGTCAAAAATAATAATATAACATGAGAAATTTATTATGTTATAGAACCTGAATATTTATTACGTTACTAACGACTCTAAAATTTTGAAAAAAATTAGTATCATACAGTATGTAAATTCAAAAAAGAGAAAATATGTTTTCAAGCAGTTGAAAGAATTATGCGAATATAACTTTGAAATTCTATTACTTAATCTATTTTTTGAATGTTATATAAGAAATAGAAACGACAGCTTTTCTTTTGAATTAATGGAACAGGAAACATCAATTTGCTCTTAGCCTATTTTACATACCGAAAATTGGAATATGAAATAAGAAATATATTATGAAATAGAACCTTGAATGTTTATTACATAACTATGAAGTCTAAAAGTTTGGAAAAAAATAAGGATCAGTCAATATGGAAATTCAAAGAATAGAAAACATAATTTAGCATAAAATTTCAATGAGAAATGTATCAATTCAAAGTATATAAGTTGCGAATTTTGAAACTGTGATCAGAAGTCTGATTCAGAACGTTTCGAAGTTTACACTTTCAAACCATAACGCGAAATCGTCATGGGTCATAGTAGCGCGACACTATAGCGCGACACCGTAGCGCGATGCATACTGTGACACTTGGCAAACTTCGGTTCTCTCGCAAAAGTTCTATTGACTAGTTGTTTGATAGTGCTTTTGAACAATTGTTGTAGTATTTAGTGATAAGTTTTTTTGGTTGAAAAACATTAGTTTTCCCGTGATCGTTATTTTGACGCGTTACTAGATGATGTTTTTTAAAACGTTAAACAATGTTTGAAGTAGTAGGAGACATAAGTAGCGTAATTTTCGACGAGTTAATGTGGCTCAGTGACATTGGTGAAAGAAAGTATACAGATGATTTTTATCACGCAGGTTTTACGTGGAAAGTATCAGTAACTAAAAAGGCAGGAAATGAATTTTATTGCATAGTGTATTGTGATCCTACGGGAAAGTATCAGTTCAGTGAACGTTGGCGCATTCTTGCTACTATTAAAGCACAACTTGATGGTCGTCCAACTAAAGAGTACAAGCACATTTTCCATCAAGAAAATCTAACCCATGATTTGGATCCTCTTTGTTGTGAGAAAGATGAAACAATATTATGGCCTACCATTCAAATTTACTACACAGTGCGTCCCTCAAATCTTTCTCGTTCAATTTTGGAATGTCCTTCTTCTTGCGATAAAATGAAAGCAGATCTTGAAAATATACTCTCTAGTGAAGCCCTCAGTGATTTCACTATCATTTCAAAAAATAAAAAGTTCAAAGTTTATAATAATATTTTGTATGCAAGATGTGCATTCTTTACAGCACTTTTTAAAAACATGTAGGATGAAGTACAGGAAGAAAAAATACATTTTGAATATTTTGATAACAAAACAGTTGAAATTTTTCTACAATGGATTTACACCGCTAAGGCTAACATTTCGAACTTGTCTCCCACTCAACTAATTCAAATCTACCGAATGGGAGATTTTTTGCTTGTTGACAGTCTTGTTAAAAAATGTGTAAAAGAAATAGTAAATAAAATTCCTCTAAAATCTAAAAATGGTCCTGACGTCACCGCTGCTATGAAGACTGTACTCAAGGATCGTCAACCCAAGAATCTACACGTCGATCAAAGCAAAGAGTTTCCAACAAGGACTTCAAAGCGCTCATGAAGCACCATGAAATCAACATTCTACATTCAGCGGCATGAAAGCATCCATCTATAGATAATACCCACAATAGTTGGATTAATAAAACAGACATGTAGATGAAAAATTGTTTTATTCATTTCCGCACCACCAGAGCCCACATGTAGTGGTAGAATATGTGGCGCGTTTTTGGTAAGGTGGTATCCCCAGTAGGCCTAATCCACGATAGTTGCATTATTTAATGCAACTGACTATACATATTTATATTTGCGTACATATTTACATATATATATTATTCATATGAAAGCAGACATAAACGCTCGTTTATTTACAAACATAATCTATTCGAGCTCCATTAATTCAGGTATTTTGTGATGGCCGTGTGCCAAAGTGTCCGTTGTATCCGACAAAATAAAACGTTTGTCATCAAACGGATTTAACGCGAGTTTATTTTGCTCGATTGTCTGGATTTCATGGAGGTGTGAACGAAACAGTCGTTGAGGGCAGAATTTTGTAACTTCGTTCTTCAAACAATATACATAGTCCATGAAATCCAGCGTTTTCGCGACAACTGACATTTTGACACCTTTGGCTCTCTTAATTCTATCCTCGCCTTCAACACGTAAACTATACATTTTACTTCGTAGACCGACAAATTCTGTAATGATTTTCCCATTACACTCATCTTTCATGAGACCCACGACTTTTTTGTTGAGCTGTTGAATTCCAAATTGGTTGTCCGCGGGGTAATCTGAAGTATCGAAATGTTCTGCATGGTCCATCATCAACGTATATGGATTGAGATTTTGAATTTCGTAGATAAGACTGTCAGTATCACAATATAAAATTTTTGCCTGACCATTAGTCGTGGGTCTCATGAAATCATAATGGAAAGCTTAGAGACATGTTTTTGACAAATCGAGAACGCTGAAGCCTACATATATTGGCTTATTCATAATGATTTGAATACGAGCTAATTTTATTTCCACCAAATTTTCATCAAAAATTGATCGCGCGCAAAAGTTGGGTTTTGCGATTAGGGCTTCAGCACCATATCTACCAGGCCAGTGGGTTACAAGTTTGATGTCCAGTCGTTTACGAACATCTTCCAAAGTTGTTCAGCATTGTTCATTAATTTGAATAAATTTTTCTTGAATTCATTGGTAGCAGCTTTTCGCATTTCACTATTCAGATCTATGTACGATTTCAACCAAGTGGACTGTTTGAATTTCAATACTCGGTGTATGTATCGCAGAATGAGACCATGACTCAATGCTTGCTTTAAATTTCGATAGTGAATAATATAGCGCGTTTTCGGATCTAAAGTTGTAAGCAATTTTGGATTTTTTGAACCGGGAGGAATCTTTTTCTTGTGACAGAAAGGAAGGTCATTGTGTGCATTGTGAAGGTTTTCGGGATACTTCAAATCAACTTCCAATATGTATCCCTCCTTGGCATCATTAGCAACATCCCAAGGGAAATTTTGATCCAAGTTTTCTACCTATTTGAAATCCCCATATGGCAAGCATTGAGTCATGGCCCACCCGTACAAATTATTCACGTCATAGTACATTAGATAGGTTTCGGCATCATCAGGGTTATATTTCGTGGGATAGTAAGGGTTGTTGGCAAAGGCGTACCTATTACTACACTGAGATAATCCACCTCGGATGCCGCGCTCGATGAACAACATCATGTCGATGTCGGTGAGAAGTTCTAAGATGATGCCTGTATACTTGAGCATTGCGTCCCACGTGAGTCCAGGTGTTGTGTAGTAATGGGCTGGGTCGAGCTTGTACGCCTGAAGACATTCCTCTCGGAAGTTCTTGAAGACATCGGCCAGTAGGAGATCGTCGGTTTTGAGGTAGATGTCAGAGTACTACCCCAGTGATGTTATGTCGAAATCGTGCCACACAGCCTGCGCATGTTCATAGTCTGCATCTGAAATGTCTGCATCGGTGAGACTGCTGTGGAAATGTTCCTTGGTCGGAAGTTCGTTGTCATCGAGTTTTTCCCATGAGTCCAGGTACTCGTAAGGGAACACTCCTTTCTTCATGAGGAGTTCGAGTTGCTGCTCGCTGTAGCCGAGAAAGTTTTTTCGGACGATGACTTTTTCTTCAAGGTAGGAGGCCAGTTTTTCCAAGGATGACGCCATGAAGCGGAATGAGTCAATGAAGCGCAAGGATATTTTACTGTCCTTGATGAACTTTGTGAATGCAATATAGTGCTCCATCGCCAAGGGCAGAAGTTGTATACGTCCTTCGATGCATTGTGCAATTTGCTTGATAATCAGGTGAGCATCGTATCCGCTGAGATTATGAAACACTACCGGAATGGTGAGTGAATCTCGGTACTGCAAATTGCATCTGTTGTGAGCAGCTCCACGAAACTTCCCAGTGAGGTGACAATGGTCGCGGACTTTTTTGTCCTTTGAGGTAAACGGTTGGTTGCATATGTGACACTTGGTTACTGTTTTGAAGGTAGCAGCTTGTTCCGGAGTCAGAGGTGTCATAGCTTTGGGATTCTTGAAGATATCCTCCACGTCGCGGGCGAAGGTCACCAGTTCGTTCGCGAACCATTCTCCAGGATTATGTCCACGGAAACTTTGATACTTCGATGATGTCAAAATTGTTTAAAGAGTTTGTTTTTTCATTATAACGTTAAATCTCCCTATCCTTCTAAGATAATATAATTTAAATATATACCGACTATCAATAAGATGTAAGTTATCAATAATGTCGACATCTACCTTAGCGACACTCAGTACATTATCGGCATCTACCTTACCGACACTCAGTACACCGGCGACTTGTTTAAACTTGTCCAGGTGACGTCATCACTTTCGAAACTGCGCAATAGATTTTCAAGGTCAAATAATCCTTGAAATACGGATGCGCGAGCGGTAGAGCGTCAGTCTTAAGAAAAATATTTATCAAGCAACATGGACTTCTCGAAGCTGAACAAAATAGCTCGTGTAGAGAATTTTCTGCCAACGCGTAAAATTATCGAGTTAGAACTCAATAAAAGTTACACCGTCACCAACGTTCGCTCCGTTACAACCAAGTATGGATCGAAATTCCTCATCACTCTGGATACGGAATTCGAGATTTTTCTCCCGGCAAGGCTTGGCAAATCATTACAAGAGGATTCGGATCAGCTTCAAAAACTTGTCGACGCTGTAAAGTCAGAGCTAACAGTAAGTTTCCGATTCCTTGGTGGTAAATTCAATGCTTGTGAGTTTTTGTAAGAACAATTGTAAAAAACTGAACAATAAAAATGGAGGAGCAATTAGCTGGTTGTGCTCCACAACAAAGGGCGGGGTGGGGCCCTTTGTAAAATGTAAAATTTCTGTGTATTAATTTGCATGGGTATGTGTATGCGTGTGTGAGTGTGCGTGTAAGTGCTATCAACGTTCCGACTCTGGGGAAAAATACATCAAAGGTAAGTATTTCAATCTTCATAAGTCCGCCATTTTCGTTTTAATTTATTCTGTTTGCCATCATGCCTAGCAAACCGCCATTTTGTTTTCAATTTATTCTGTCCACCATCTTGTTTTGAAGGAAGGAAATCCGTGATAAGGGGTAGAAAAAGTTTGCAAAAACCAACGGAAAAGGGTTAGAAAACTGCGATAAAGGATTGAAAAACTGTTGAAATCGCGGAAAATTCGTGGAAAATTCCAGGAAATTTTGAGAAAACTTGCATGAAATTAGCGAGAAATCTCAAAGATTAAAAAAAAATCTGGGAAAACTGCGGAAAATTCGTGGAAAATTCAGGGAAAAATCTAGGGAAAATTCTAGGAAATTCGCGGGAAAATTTCGCAAATTCGCGGAAAACCCCGGAAAAACGCGGGAAAATCCCGGAATAACGCGGGAAACCCCCGAGGTGAGGGGAGTGGGCGGGGAAAGGGGAGGGTGGAGTGGGCGGGGCCGGGGAGGGGAGGGGGTCACGTGATGGGAGGAGGAGTGGGGGGCAGAACTCTCTTAGCTTAACTACTATCTCTACATTTTTGGTTTTATTTATAATCTTCGAAAAGGAAAGGCTGTAATCGTACCCAAGGGATTGATGGGAGGTAAATCTTTGTAAGGATAATCCTGCATTGCTTGGCTCTTCTGTTTAATGTGTAATTTTGACTGCCCAGGATGAAGATTGGGTGGTTCGTGTTCCTTTTCTCCCTCACTATTCATTTTGCAGTATCGGTACGGTTTTGTTCCTGCATTTTTTCTGTGAGTTTTCCCTATATACGACATGACACCGGTTCATTAATTAAATGTGTTCGTTAATATAAATAATATAATTTAATTTAATTTATAAATTAAATATATATTTATTATATTGAATTTATTATGTAATTCATAATTTATAAAGTTAATTTATAAATTAATGTAATTTTTAGGAATGGATTATTCTTGCTTATTTAATTTATTGCTTATTTCATAATTTTCTCTATAATTACAACAAATTTCAGATAGGGTACATTATTAAATTTTATTATCTAAATTATGATCATCAATTTTACATTTTTGTAATGTCTTAGTCTGACGAAACTACAATCAACAGACTCACCAATGTTTGAAGTATGTTTTGCCCCTTTTTGCTAGGGCATTCTCATAATAAGGATCAATGTAACGCGTCATTATACTTCAAAACTGAGTCAATTTCCGACACTACTCTGTGAGAGAAACGTTCTTACAGTAACAAAACGTGATTCAAAAATTCCTTTCAATTTATAAAATCTTTGTCTTGCAGTGTCCCACTATCAAAGATTGAATTCATTATGAATTACATACGATTGGGTAGTAGTGGGATGCTGAAAGTCAGGGATTGTACAAGTTATTATCAACAGATCTATAAAATGAGCAGAGAAAACAATCTAGTCAATTCTGAAACGATCGTGACGTCACGAATCGATATGATAATTGTAAATAATGATTAGATACGTAATATATGTGTGAAAAATATGCGAAATTAACTAGAGATTTTATTGTAACATATGTATATATAATATATTTCATGTTGATGTGAAATCACATACGCATCGCTCGGTAATTACGACGTCACGGTCATTTTAAACCAAAATTACGTCAATAAGCATCTTATATCATAAGAGGAACTGAATATGATCTCTTAGAATATCTCACAAACGATGAAATGGCCTTCACGGGGCGACTCTGAAAATCTATAGTCATCATCGCCATCTGAAGGAATATCGTTTTCACAACTCGAGTATCGAAAAATCGATTTACGGGGTCTGACGAGCATGGCGTAAATGAGCGATTTCAGGTTGGTTCATTTACTCCACTCGATTTCATTTACCTCACTCATATGGGTGAGGTAAATAAAAGTCACTAGTTTTTCATGTTTCTTGTTGTGGTATGTTGTAAAATCGATAGAATCGATTATGAATATCTATCGTTCGAGCGCAGCTATGTTCACGTTTGTTGACATTTGTACCATTTGAACGATTGTTCAAATATTGTCAATAATGGCGTCGTTATCCGAATCGAAAAACACGGGAAAAGAAAAAATGATTGGGGAAGTGCAGGAAGTGAGCATACCTGATGAAATTTTGGCTGCGGCCAAAAAAGCTGAAGAAAAAATAATTCCCACAAAGTCCAAGGTACGGTACAATAATGCATACGACGCATTCATGAAATGGAAAAAACAAAAAGGGTCGCCGTCATTCTCCGAAGAAGAATTATTGGCCTATTTCGGAGAATTAAGCGAAAAAATGGCACCCTCATCACTGTGGAGCACTTTTTCAATGTTAAAAACAACATTACTGTACCGCGAAAAAGTCAATCTGAATTCCTTTACTCGCTTGGCGACATTTTTGAAAAGGAACGGTGAAGGCTACAAACCAACAAAATCAAAAATTTTCAAGCCTGAGGACATTCAGAAATTCCTGGAGGAAGCTCCAGACGAGATTTACTTGGCAACTAAGGTAATTCCTGGCACAAGTGTACTACTTGATGTTGTTTATGTTGAAATTTGATTTTGTTGAAGTTGATTTTAAAATGTAACTCATAACCTCAAACTAAAAAAAATCGAAAAATAAAAACAAATTTAAATGTGAACATATATAATCAATTTTATATTTCCACATTTGTTATTAAAAAAAGTTATATATGTAAACAACATTCAGTAGTAATTCTTATCCTAGAAAATACCCAAAACTTAGAAAACTTGAATAATTTTTTGAGTAGTTTGTATTACTTTATAAATCTTGAAAGCTCCAAAAAATTAACAAACATTGAAGAGATTTCACAATGATTAATTAATCTAAAAAATTAAAAAAATTGTAAAACCTGTTTCAAAAATTTTTTGGGAATAACTATTGTTGTAGATTGTTTGCATTTTCGGCGTAACAGGCGCGTGTCGAGGTGGAGAGTTTTCAAAAATAAAAATGCAAAATGTGAAAACAGAAGGCCGAATGTTTATGGTGAAAATTGAAGACACGAAAACAAAAATTGATCGCGACTATGCGATTAGTGCAAACTTTTATGATCTAATAAAAAAATACATAGATCTCAGACCAAATAATACTACCACTGATCATTTTTTCATTGCTTACAACAAAGGAAAATGTATATCCCAAAACATGGGAATCAACTCATTTGCAAAAGTTCCAAAGACTATCGCTACGTACTTAAAATTGCCAGATGCTGAGAAATACACCGGGCATAGTTTTAGGAGAACTTCCGCCACAATTCTATCGGACAGTGGGGCTGATTTTTTGACAGTAAAACGGCATGGAGGGTGGAAATCCTCAGCTGTCGCAGAAGGTATGAAAAAATTGAGGAACCTACATGTCTAGTTTGAATAAAGTAATGTCAAACGTCAAATTTTTCAGGGTACGTTGAAAACTCTGCCACAAAAAAAAGAAAAACTGGCGATTTAATATCAACGATGATCAACTACAATTCTGATGATCAAGTACAAAGAGGGAATCTAAACATTGTGTCACAAACTTCTACAACCAAAAAACATCAGTTCGTACCGTTCGCTAAACCATTGCAAAGAACATATAGCTTAGACTTGACACTAAACAGAACTGAAAACGTTGGAAATCCTGCTATGAATTTTCAAAATTGCAACGTGACTATCAATCAAATCCAAAATAAATAAATTATTTTGAAAAGCCACGTATGATAATTATGTAAGAATTGTAACTGTGCCAATAAAAAATTGTAATCACTCTTTTTCGAAACGATTGTTAATAAATTTATTTTTTCCAAATTGTCATGATTATAAGAAAAATAATATAATGAATGAAATTAATTGATGATCATAAGAAAAATAATATTATGAATTAATGAGATGAATTATGATTATAAAAATTATAAAACAAAATTATTTCATT
Organism: Platygaster robiniae; assembly: GCA_028476575.1. NCBI lineage: Eukaryota > Metazoa > Arthropoda > Insecta > Hymenoptera > Platygastridae > Platygaster > Platygaster robiniae. The sequence goes on from CM052019.1 coordinate 32,639,198, forward strand.
GAATTTGTAAAATTTAATTAAATTAACTTTACTAATTAAAGAATTATATGAAATTTTTTAAAAATTGTATTATGACATAATAGAAATTATAATTTGAATGGAATAAAATAATAATTAGGAGAAAAATAAAAGCATAAATTAATTATATTAATGATTATTATTCAAATGATGAAACTAAATAATTTATTTGAATTTGTGAAATGATATGAAATCAAATTTAATAAATGAATAGTCAAGAATTGTCTTTAAATTTTTTTTAGACATATGTAATAGAAATTATAATTTACAATTCTACGTTTTTCCTTATCCCGGGGGGGCTGAGGCTTTTTAATATTTTTCTTTAAATAAACTAAATTTTGCCTTAACTCGGGGGGCTCCGCCCCCCGAACCCCCCGTCGTCCGCCCCACCTCCGTGCGGGTGAACACCTTTTTCAGATTCAAAGAATTTATGATACAAGGAATCGCGATTATTACGTGCTGACAACAACGTGTGCTTCGTATTTCGAAACTTCACCAAAGATCCCGTCCCTGAGACCCACCTCGACGCGGCCCCCTCTGGAAGTTTTATTTCTGCTGTGAAAATATACATTATATGTGTAGTTTTCGCTCATACTCGTCAGACCCCGCAAATCGAATTTTCGATACACTCGTTGTGAAAAATAGTATACACAACTCATTGATTATCGACAGATTCACCATAAACGTCAAGTTGACAATGCAAGGCCGTTTGAATCGATGGGGTATACGCGCGCGCCGCTTCGCGGCGCGCGCGCGTATACCCCACCGATTCATACGACCCTGCACCGCCAACTTCACGTCTATGGTAAAACTCCCGATACTCAACTTGTTGTGTAATGTACTATTTCATCATTCAGTGGAACAACGTCTTTTGCGTGATCATCGAGATATCGGGCCGGCCAATAGGGCATGCGGAAGCATTTCGCTCGAATAGATTCAAACGGTACAATAACCAATGTCAAATTCAAACTACGACATTTGAATATTCCTACAGCAGTCGAACGAATTCCTACATCATAAAAATCTTCACGAATATCGAATTTCTGGACAACGAGTTCTATCGTTTCGTTTTGGGAAAGAATGTTACGAACAACAAAAATTTCTCCCGTTTCACTAACACAACAATTATCGGATTGATCTAGTGATAACATAAAATCTGGAGCCTGTATTTTATGATACTCGAGATAATTATCGTGAGAAAGTGGTTTTGGTCCATTGCTATGTGGCCACATTAGCTTCCGTTTTTTCTGGACTTTTTCGAATTTTATGAAATTTAACTTTTCCTGATGTCTACGGTAAATTTGTGCCAATTGTCTTCCTGGTTTTCTCGTAGCTTTTCGAAAGTATGTCATGTTACTCTCGTAAGGAAATGCGGAAAAACTGTCTAAATTCCCAAAGATTTTGACATCTTCAGCAAGATGTCGTATGCAATGTACATTGTACGAAGAGAATCTTTTGCCATACACCTGAATACTCGACTCTGCGAATCCGTTCAACATAAGATTTGCCAACTCTGCATCTCGGAGAGTTACTTTTTTTTGGTTAAAATTCTGATACCTGCATGAAAAAGGAGAAAATTGAGAAACGCAGCAGAACTCAAGACACCAAACGTGACAACGATTCCAACATACAATAGAAATATACGATACTCTGTGCCTTTTTGATTTTTGTACATTGTTATTGGTTGAGGGGGCGTTAAAATTCCTTCGGGCAAAACGACTTTACAATATTCACTCGTTCAGTTATATTGTTTATTCGTCTTGCATCAAGTTTTTCATGAAGCCTGAAACAACCTTTAACCCATGCGGTTTGCAACCTTTTCATAACCCCTAAACAAACACTATGAAGATACTTGAATGGAGTATTTGTCGGGATATCCAAAAAAAGTCCTTCGAGAGGGCTGGCACCTCTTTTAAAATGTTTGTCTTTAACCGCTCGACTGACATATTCTTCTTGGGTTCTCAATTCAGCAATTTGTCCAGGAAAAACGAGAGTATTATGCTCATCACAATGAACCCCAGACATTTTACATTTCGAGCAAGGAAATTCGCCCATGTGACCTATATGATTCAGTATAAAGGCTCGCGCTGGCGCATCGGCAATAAACGCTCGAAATGAAAATGTCAGTTTTTCTCCCGCAAATTCTATTTCCCTTTCACTCACCAACAAAACTTCGTTGCGTAATTGCTCGAAAAAGTGATTGGGATCTTTCGGTTTGCCGGGACCACGATAAATACCTACGATTTCAGGGGAACTTCCGGATATATTCGCGATTCGAATTTTTATCGGCCACAACTGAACTCTACCAAATGCATCTGCTCTTCCTCCATCAGTACTAACGTCAATTAATAAATGTTTTGGAATTTCATTGACTGGAGTACGCAAAAGAGTATTTTCGACAAACACTTTGAATCCTAAATGAAGATACTCTCCAGGGGTGGAGGGGGGGGGGCAGAACTCTCTTAGCTTAACTACTAGAGATCGTATCATGTTTCGTAATTTAATATTTAATTTTCACTCTAGTGATAAATCAAGTATCTGTTTCGGATAAAAGTTTGACCCAGCCCAACATGCAAGACTTCCAAACGTCTCCTCGCGAGTATGCAACACTGCACGCTGTGCCTCCAGGGAACACTGCACTCTATGGTGTGCCTCCAAACCATACAGTAGTGCTAACTATGCCCTTAGAAGCTCCTAGCAATGTCCTAGGTTTGTCGCCAGAAAACAACACACCAGTGCGAGTTTTGACCGGGTCCCCAGTAGCCCAAGACAATGTTTCTGCTTCTTCTTCAGGAAATTTTGCCCCAAACTTAACACCAGTGCCGCGATTGACCACATCACAAGCAGCCTTAGACATAGCCAGCGAAAAATCGAGCACTCATTCGAGAAAAGAAATTTTCAATCATCCGTTTGAAGAGAGTGATGAGTACGTTAAAATGAGTTTGAAATACTTGAAATCAAGAGCCAATGCATTTTTTTTCTAGATCAATAATAACATTTTTTGACAAATTTTATTTTTAATTTCTGCATCTCAATCGTTACAAACATTAATTCGTTATTCAGCGTACATGATTAAAGTATTATTGCTGTGTTTTTGAAAAAAGTAATCCTCAGTGAATCTTGTTGACGTTTTTCAGGATTATTTTCATAATAATACTGTATTTTTCAAAATAACATTAAAAAATTCAATTATTAATACTATCACAGCTGTTACAGAAAAAGAGTTGGAAAAAACACGATTTCAAAGTCAATGTTGCTCGAGTAATGCACCTGTAACTCTCTTTTCTTTTTTGGATTACATTTACTACATACATAGAATTGAAAAAAATTGAAAGATATCTTGCCTTATAATAAATCAGCTTTAAACGTTTCATGAATTTAGCTTTTTTCTTGACGATTAACGTTAACTCATCAAAAAATTACTTCTCATGATTTTTATTTTGTTGTTTACTCTCAAAGGTCTCCGAAGTTCCATATCTTCTACACCTTTTTATATACAATTCATGCGATTTCCGTGAACAATTGCTAGTTCGTTTTCATTTTCACATTACATTCCGACCCCAGATTGTTTCAAACCCTACATTGTTTTACGACCTTACATTCAGCATAAACTGCACAAGCGCAGTTCATGAGAGCCAATCATAGCATTTGAAACAATCCGAGGTTCCTAGGTCCTGAATCTTGAAACAATCCAAGGTCAGAGTGTAATTCGTTCATCGACCATACAAACAAAGCTAAAGTAATCAATTGCTCTAATTATCAGTACGACGGATGATGACGACATCACTGAAGATAAAGAAGATCCGGATGATGCAAATGACTCTCGCCAAAAAAGCAAAGGGCAAAAACGGAAAGATAAAGGAATGTGAATGGTCTTGCCTGTGGGTTTTGCTGAGGAAGTAGCAAAAATTGTTTGGTGAGTTCTTTAAATCTATTCATCATTGTTGGCATCACAGCATGAGTATAACTAAGTCTTTACTGAATCTCTTCAACTGTTACCAATTATAGAACCTTAATTACAATGATATTTAATCGATTTCGTTTAAAACTCTCTTCGCAACTGAAATTCCTTCAAAAATAAGTATAAAATTTCACTCTTTTCGAATGCTGTTCAATAATATGAAACATAAAAATTTTAATAAAAAATCACATTTTTTAGTCTTCTTTTACTCTAAGAGACATTGTATAAGTCAAATAATATTCGTGATTATTCGAGTTATTCAAATATTCAAATGAAAATATGTAATGAAATCTACCAAGCGACAAATAAGTTGTTAAGAATTTAACAGTCGACTTAAATTTTTATAATTAAAAGTTCGAATTTTAAGCTCAAAAAATAAGTTTAAATGCAATTTATTTTATTACGTTATATTATTTCTACTCTAACGAGAATATCATATAGCATAATCTCAAGTTCCATATAGTTTTTACCCTAGCATTTACGTTTTAACCGATTTTGGTTTTTTTATGTTTTTTTTGGGTTTCATATTTTTACTTTCAGTTTGGGATACAATATCAAAATCGTGACACTTGATTTCATGAGCGAGGGGAGCAAATAAATGTTTTTGAACGAATTCTATTAAATTTACTTTAAAAAAGTAATGTTATACAAAATCAATGTAAAATAGTTATTCATCACTTATCATCGTTTTTGAGTATAACATTATTTTTTCAAAGTAGATTTGAATAAATTCATTTATGAACAGTTATTTTCTACTCTTGAACATGAAATCAAGTCACTATTTTCATCTAGTATTCCGAACTGAAAGTGAAAATTTTAAACACAAAAAAAATGAAAAAAAAACCAAACTTGGTTCAAACCCAAATGCTCAAAAAGTCATGATTTTCGATTGTAGTACTGTAATGTATTTAAATCGGTGATATCTTATTTCAATAAGCATATTGATGAGAAGTTGTTTCCAATCATGGAGAATGTACAAATTGGAGTAAATCACATCGACAAAAAAATCGAAACGATGTTTGGAAGGAAGAGACCTTCAATGCCGAGTTTCTTACCCGTGGCTACAGTGGAAACGTACAAAGACGCAGAAAATTTCACAAATGCGCAACATAACCAAACAGTAAATGGATTCTTTAAACATAATAGTCTTTCAATAGAAACTACAATCTCAACCTGTGCTTTAAGGTTGCTTGGATGAGTTGGCTCAGCGGTCACAGTGCCGAGGAAGCCATGAATGAAGTCATAAAAAGTTGCTTCGGCCAAAATTTATGTCGACTCATAACATGGAATGACAGATTCGGAAGACATCTTCAAGAAGTCTCAGTTGCGAAAACTCGTTGGGAAAAAATCTTCACTGGTACTTTCGAAAATCATTTGCGTTGCGAAATGAAAAATTAAATATCATTTTCACATTTCAGATGTACTTTCCATGAGCCCGCACTTTCCACCTCCTGATAAAAAGGTTATAGCGGCAGCTGTCAAAACTGGCTTGAGAAACGGAAAGCAACGGTCCAGAAACGAAGAAAATCGAAATCCAAATAGAGTGGCTTCGAATCAGCGAGGCCTGATCCCTCCAAACCCTGCTCAACAGCTACAAAACTTTCAACAGCAGTATAACTTCTCAAATCACGGCCAACATGTGATTTCTCCAGCACAGATGCAACAGCCACCTAATCTTCCAGTTAATGCCCAAATATCACAAAATCATTTGGCTTCCACTTCCCAAGCTACGGATTCAGTAACTTATTTTGTACTGTACACGAAATGAATCCACAATCTCACCAGCAAAATCTTCCTTCCCAACAAGCTTGATCGCAACGAGAGTCAAATGCTGATTTCCAGGAAAAAAGTTGTTTCGTATTCCATTTTATGTCCATTGATTTTTTTTTAATTTAATTTTGAAGATTTTTTCAGCGATTTTTTTCTGTTTTCGTATCTTTTTCCTTTTTTTTTTCTTAGACGTGTAAGGTTTATTCAGGTTCAAATATCTCATTTAACATAATTTGCATAAAAACGATATTTGCACGATATTTGCATTTGAAAAATTTGGTTACAGGCAGGATATATAGTCAGGCACGACGTATGTGCTAATTTTGAAACATTTTGTTACATTAAGTTAAGCATTATAAAATAAAAGTTAGGTGCAAATGTTGACTTCATTCCCTGGCAAAGGCCCGGGGATGCAAGCGGGAGGCAGGACGGATGGAGATGCCTCCGCCTTGCATCCACACTCCCTCCACACTCCATCTTTCGATGGAATTCTTTGAAATGTCTCGCTTAAATGCCATGTTGTCAATTCTGAATTCGAAAAAGTGTATTTTTGTTGATTATTACTTGGTTGCAGATAGCATTTTTTACATATATATCTCGAAAAGTCAAAAAATGAAATCTGTTGTCACATGAAAACCGTCAAGCAAGCAGTAGGTAATGTAGATTTCGTATAGTTTCATATCAGTATCATTTTTTTGTGTCAATCGTGTACGATAGTGTGCTCTATCTGGAGAAATATCTCGTGACTTTTACGAGTGCGAGCAGCTGCTCTGCCTTGATGCTTCAGTGTGTTTGTAGATTTTTGGATTTGTTTAGATCGCTAAATCCGCTAAATCACGCTAAATCTTGTTCACGTGTTCCAAGTTTCGCGGGTCCTGAGTAAAAAGTGCCATTTTCGGATCTTCTGGGAGTGAGTAAGTAATAATAATTATCCATCATTGATGCATAATTTGGACCAATTTATTTCGTGCCTCGTACATATTGTTAATTATTTCTAGCCCAGCCAAACATTTTTTCTACCCACATAACCTCAATTTTTGGTGGGACGAATTGCTTAATCAAAAACTAGTTTCATAAATCGAGATCATTTTATTGAAGATTTCAATCGAAATCCTTGTTTTTTTGCATTTCAATGTTGATTTATAATTTTTATTTGATTGTTTTAAAATGAGATTCCGTGAGAGAACCTATATGTTTACTTCTCCTAATTTTTGATAATATTGTTATATATTGGGAATATATATATATATGTTCGGCATAAAATATTTTTTTTCTCAATTTATTAAATTCGGGCCCTCAAAATAAATTTTTCAGTATCATAAATTTAGTTATTTAACATTCTTTTTTTTTCCTTGAGAAATAGCCACACTGATTATATCTAACATTTTCAAGGTTCGGATTGTCGTTTAGTTTCACTCCAATAATTTTCGACAGATAGAAAAACTTCCAACTCAGTGAACTTAGGAAATATCAAGATTGAAATAATCGTCACGTCGATCGAACATAGAACGATCAAAATGAACGATCTGCAAAACTTTTATATCATTATAAAATCTTGGACATTGTATATTTCTCGAGTACCATATCTTTTCAAATGAGTAAAAACTCGGTGAAATTAGAACACAATAGCATTAATCCACGCGACGATCAGATTATATAACTCAAAAAAAACAAATTCGATGAAAAGATTTCGTAATTGCAAATAAAAACTAGGAAAATATGTGAAACAAAAGAATAACGAAGAACAAGTAAGTTACTTCCAGTGAGTGCACAAATACAACATAGGAACAAGCAAAATAAATTCGTCGGAGAAGATAATAGATACCATTCAATTTTTTATTCAAAGTGAAGAAAGAATCATTTTTACGTAATTTTGGTCAAGGGTACCTCATGCTGGGTTTTATCGGGCCTTTTGGGCACACGAAATTTCAAATTGAAAGTCAGTATAAAAACCGCCGCGTCATAGATCGTAGGAGGAGTTCAGTTCGAATTTTGGACAGTTCAGTTGAAATTTTGGAAAGTTCAGATTTTGGAGTCGGGTCAGAAATCCGGTAACGCCCTTCAAGGGAATTTTGATACAATCTGTGCGTTTTCGAAAACCACCTTTCACCAGAACGACAACTTGTGTTTTTTGGAATAACACCAGGGTACGAAAAGTAAGTACAATAGCCAATCTAGAATTTGATCTTTGTGTAAATTTGTATTTTGGTCAACTTTGATTCTGGTTTACAATTTTTATTTTTATTTTAGTTGCTTTCGTAGAAACTTTGATTTTGATTTACAGTTCTTATTTTAGTATAGTTGCTTTCGTAGCAACTTTGTTTCTGTTTCGTTTTATATTTTTCGCTTTCGCAGCGTGAAATTTCAGTTTAATAATTTAGCTTATTTTTCGCTTCCGCAACGAAATATTTCGGTTTAAATAATTAATTTTATTTCTAACTCGCTAAAAGCGTGATTAAAATATTTCTCCTGATTTTAAAACTTGTCTCAAGACATGATAATTGGCTTTGAACTTTTATTTCTAACTCGCTAAAAGCGTGATTAAAATATTTCTCCTGATTTTAAAACTTGTCTCAAGACATGATAATTGGCTTTGAACTTTTATTTCTAACTCGCTAAAAGCGTGAATAAAATATTTCTCCGGATTTTAAAACTTGTCTCAAGACATGATAATTGGCTTTGAACTTTTATTTCTAACTCGCTAAAAGCGTGATTTAAATATTTCTCCGGATTTTAAAACTTGTCTCAAGACATGATAATTGGCTTTGAACTTTTTTTTCTAACTCGCTAAAAGCGTGATTAAAATATTTCTCCTGATTTTAAAACTTGTCGCAAGACATGATAATTGGCTTTGAACTTTTATTTCTAACTCGCTGAAAGCGTGATTTAAATATTTCTCCGGATTTTAAAACTTGTCGCAAGACATGAAAATTGATTTTTAATTTGATTTCTAACTCGTTGGAGTCGTGAGTGCACAAAAATGTTTCCGAATTGTAAAACTTGTCACAAGACCTGATAAGGAGCCATGTTCATTCTGAAAAGTGTCGACCATCTATCCCCGAAATTTTCAAAGAGGAGGAATCAGTCGTATCTGGGACATTGGTTCCGGCTGGGTTAGCATCCAATGTGGGCACTGTGGGATCGTATTCAACTTTTCAAAGACATCTGGAAGGGAAACGGACCAGGGAACGCGTCGTTATCGCACTCGCTGTAAAAATTGCCACTGGAAGATCCACGGATTTCTGAGGAGCGCCAAGAGTACACCGAAAGAACCAGGACCGGAACGCGAGAAATCTCCAGAAATCACGGTGGTGAAAACCATCGTTACGGTTCCCCCTCAGCCTCTCAAGAGCCAACCCAACCGACCCCAAGCTCCCACTAGAAGGCCCGGAAGGAGGACCCATAACAACGAGCGACCTACACCGACCTCACACCCCCTCGTCATAGACCTCACTCAAGAGGGTCCCCGAATCCTGGAAGACCGGGTTTCCGATACGCTGCCCACGGGAGTCCAACAACACCTGGCACGTATCCTTGCGGGAGTTCGCCAATCCTCCCGGCCCACCCCAGCGGGCCCTTGTTCTGTGGAGCACCCTCAATCTCTGGATGAGCGTATCTCCCTGTTTCTCAACGGGATACAACATCCGGATGGGCCATCACAGCCAACATCACCGTCCGAGCCAGAGTCGCCATCTCAACCCGAGGTCCAGGTCCGAACAGTCCTAAGAGACCCGCCGGTCACCTTCCAGACAAACTACCGTCCCCCAACCTTGCCTAGAGACCTACATCAGCGTCGGGGGCTGGATCGAATACGGGCCGCGGCCGCACGTCATGCCAGGAGGAAACAACTACTCGCCGCGTCGATAGCTTCGTCTCCTCCACCTTCGCCCCGGACCGAGGCCAGATTATTGGAGGAACCTGAGAATTCTGCACTGCCCTTCTTACCAGCACCTCTGAGGACCGGCTACGCTTTGCTACCACTCCCGGAGCCCTCGAAACTGTTCGGGTGAAAATCCTCCCCCCCCCCCCCCGTGTAACAAGAAACAAGACAAAACGATTGTATCAATAAACAGGAACTTGTTTATAAATTCGCCTGTTTTCATTTCCCACTCCCTCTCTCATCGAGAGTCTCCGCCCCCCTGGAGACACCTGAATACATAACAATATTGTTCAATTTTCTGCCACTTTCATATATTTTTTCGTGTTTTCTTTAGATACTTTTTTTATTTATTTTTTAATGAGACAATTGAATTTTTTTCATTTATTCACTTTAATGCGTTAAAGTTTTTGAAAACTTAAACTTTACTCAAAAGTTGTTGGGAGAGAATTCTAGAACTTAAAAGATCATTTGAAATTGATGTAGGAGTCTAATTAGCCAAATTAAATGGGTTTCTGTGATTTTTCTGATTTATTCACTTGCATTTCGAATTTTTGGAAAACTTAAACCTTACTCAAAATTTTTTGTAAATGTTCTTAAATTTCAAAAATCATTTGCAATCAATGAGGGTGTCTGGTTTGCCAAATCATATGTATTTCTGTCATTTTTCCGAATTATTCCCTTAAATTTCAAAATTTCGGAAAACAATCACTTTACTCAAAAATTTTCCTGAGTATTCTAAAACTTCAAAAATCATTTGAATTTAAGGTAGGAGTCTAGTTAGCCAAATTATATGGGTTTCTGTGATTTTTCTAATTTATTTACTTCAATTTCGAATTTTTAGAAAACTTAAACCTAACTTAAAAATTTTTGTAAGTGATCTATAACTTCGAAAATCATTGGCAATCAATGTAGAAGTCTGTCTTTCCAAATTGTATGTATTTCTGTCATTTTTCTCAATTATTTGCTTCAATTTCCAAATTTCGGAAAACTTAAAATTTACTCACAAATAATAGTGAGTATTCTAGATATTCAAGAATGAATTTGGATTGATGCCGTTGTCTGGTTCGCCAAATTATATGTATTTCTGTCATTATTCTGAATTATTCCCTTAAATTTCAAAATTTTGAAAAACTATCACTTTACCTAAAAATTTTCGTGAGTATTCTAAAACTTCAAAAATCATTTAACATAAATGTAGGAGTCTAGTTAGCCAAATTATATGGGTTTCTGTGATTTTTCTAATTTATTTACTTCAATTTCGAATTTTTAGAAAAATTAAACCTTACTTAAAAATTTTTGTGTGTGATCTAAAACTTCGAAAATCATTGGCAATCAATGTAGGAGTCTGTTTTCCCAAATTATATGTATTTCTGTCATTTTTCTCAATTATTTGCTAAAATTCAAAATTTTGAAAAACTTACCATAAGATTTACTCAAAAATAATAGTGAGTATTCTAGAGATTTAAGAATGATTTTAAATTATACTGAAAATATTATAACTCACAAAATTTATATTTCCACATGTTTAAATCGGAATACGGATAATAGTTTACATTTTTTTTTTTTTTCGTTACAACCCTCAGAGAATTCGGACGAGTCGAATATTTCTTTTTACATTTTAAAATATTATAAGAAAAATTCTACAAGCTGAAGATTCAGAATTTGTGATCCTCACAATATTGACTTCAAAATAAAGAAAAATTTTGCAATTCAACATAAACTTCAACTCCACTCAAACTTCTGTTCTAATCTCGATTTCGAATTCAGCTTCGATTTCAAGTTTGATTCTATTGAAATTTTGACTTGACTCGAATTCGATTTGGATTCGAATTAAATTTTTTTTTATTCCGAATTGATTTCAATTTGATTCAACCTTGCTTTGATTCAATCCTGATTCTGAATTCGACCCAAGGTTCGACGTTAAAATCGATTTAATTAACATTTCATTCAGATTTGGTTCATTTTCGAAATAGATTTCAATCTCGATTTCGAATTCAGTTTCGATTTTAAGTGCGATTTGAAAAAGATTCTGACTTGACTCGAGTTCGATTCGACTTTACTTACAATTCCAATCCTGGATTCGATTTTAATTCAATTTAATTTCGATTTGACTCGACATCAATTATCAATGTTATGCAAGTTTCGATCTCAAATTCTATCTAATTGAGAATATGTTTCGATTTCATCCGATTCAACTTCGAATTGAATTTCGAAAATAATTCTGATTCCAGGTTCGATTTTTAGCTTGATTTGATTAAGATTTCGAATTTATTCGATTCGATTCCCAATTTGATTTCGATTTGATGCAATTTCAGATTATATTTCGAGTTCGATTCCGATTACGAATTCGATTATCACTTAAAAAAAAAACCTTAATTATGCTTTTCCCCCTAAAAACATGTGCGTACTGTTTCGACGAGAAAATAAGCACTGGTGGGCCATTCTGTATGATCCAAGACCGGTGGTCTTGTACATCCGAGCCGCGACGTTGCCGGTTTGCGTGTACGGGGGGCATAATGGCAACCATGGCAACTCGCTCCTGCTGGCCGCTGACCCTTGCTGGCCGCTGCTTTGGGCCATTCGGAAACCACCAGTGGCCACCAGTCCTTCCTTGCCCCGGTTCCCTTGTCTATCGAGGGGCCTTTCACTCTCGAGTAGCGACTCAAAAAATTTAAAACTCTTTGTGACTCGGCTAAGCTCCAGCTACTCTCGCTACTCGGGAGTAGGAGTAGCAACTCCAAGTAACTCCAGAACTCACGCAACTTTTGCTAATTCGCGTAAACTCTGTGTCTACACGAAACAAATTTGGTATATTTGCCTTAATTCTGATCCTATAACCATGTCTTTTTCTAGATTACTCTTTTGTAATCTCACCCTGTTGTTAGTCGTCAATTAAGGATAAGAGATTAAATCTATGTTTTGCTAACATTGCCACGAATTGCGCAAAGTACTGCTGATGACACAAAATTACTGAATATTGGGCTAATGCTAACCACAAATTCAACCTAATATATGTGTAATAAGTAATTTCTATCCATGTACATTAAAAAAAAAAAAAATAGAAATTCAAGAATACTATATTTTGGGAAAATTTTATTTTTAATAAAAATTATACCTCAAACTGTAACTGAAAAAAATATATATATGATTATTAACTTATTCAGATGATTATCAGATTCGAAAAAATTTGTCGAAATCATTATACTTATTTCATTTATGATTTGTTCCATTGAATTATTATAAAACTTTATTCTACATATACTCATGCTTTATGTTATTATCTTTTTACTTATCTATAAATTTATCATCAGTCATTTCATATATCAATCAGGAGTGAATCCATTCGCGCACGATATTTTGACATTTTATGGGCATTTGTAAATCAAACATAATTTTTGTCTAATCGTGCATTTTTTTAAATTCTCTTTCTTACTTATTTACTAATTTCATTATATGATGTTGTATACTTTTATGAATTATTATGTGCATGCGTTTGAGAATGTTGATTATGTTTGATAATAAAAATTCAAAAAAGTTTATTATTATTATTTTTTATCAGTTTTGGTTCATATATTCTAATTATTTATGTATTTCATTGATTTATTACATTGTATATAATTATATTTTTTACTGACTCATTTTTTCACTAATATTATTATTCACTATGGATGAAAATTGCATATTTTTTCAATATTTTTTATTTAGTAACATTTCATATATTTATATTATAGTAAGATATTGATATACAATTTTATTTTTTAATTATTTCATATTATCATTTTATCAGATATTCATATTATTTTCATATATTTTATTTATTATTTTATTACACGGAGAGAAATTTCTAGCGTTAAACGCAAGACAGTTCATGCGCTAAACGCATGACACTGTCCCGAGCGGTGTAAGCATGAAACGCAAGCGATAAAGGCATGGATTCATGCGTTTCGGGCATGAACTCCTTGCATTTAATCTTCTGGAGCTATGTTTTGACCATGCCTTAAAAGCAAGATCGCTCGCTTGCGTTAGACGCTAGAAATTTCTCTCCGTGTATATGTATAATATTTTTTAATTAGTCCACATTATTATAGTAATTTTATCATTCGATTCATTGAGTAGCTTTAAAATTTTATTCGATACATCTGTTAAATTTATGTTATTATCTTTTTACTTATTTCCATATTTTGCGTAAGTTGTTTAATCACATATTTTTTTTACTAATAATCATTTTTCTAATTTGTTATTTACATTCTATTGGGTCTTGATCTTTCTAAATCAATATATAGTAGTATATAATAATTATAAAATCATAATTTATATTACAATTTATGAAAAAAAATTATATTAATTTGTATAATTAACATAAATATGATGATCTTATCTTCTTATATAATTATTTTAGTAAAAAATGTTATACAAATGTTGGAATAATTAATTAATTAATTACTTAGTAGCTTAGTACCCAGTAAATATTCGTGATCTCTCATGATATGTGATATTATATTATTCTATAATTATAATAAGATGATTCAAATTTTGTTATACATATAATAATGTCATCATATAATCGACATTGAATATTTATTCATTGTATAATGTCATTTCAGCTTATTTTGATGCCTACCTGCTTCTGATATTATAAATATTATTTGTAATTTCTATTTTCATTATTATTTCATTTTTGACTACACTCGCACAACTCGCATAACTCACATCAACTCATAAGCTACTCCTGGCTTCTCTGTTCTACTCCTTTGTACTCTATAAGCAACTCGGTCGAATGAGTTCGACTCTTTGTAATCTTAGCAACTCACAATTTTTTAGAGTCGCAATAGAGTACATAAGAGTTTTTAGGTGTTTTTTGATTACCGTAGTCGCTACTCCAGAGTGAAAAGCCCCTCGCTATTCCTTCTATCGCTTCGCTTAGTGTTTCCCAAACCCCCACGTACTTAGCCGACGTATGCGTATACGACGTATAATGAATAGAATAAATTTTAATCATTCGGGTATCGTATAGAAATATTTGGAAATTGGTTACGATCTTTCGGAAATCGACCATTAATTAACAAAAAATTGATTAAAGTATAGCTATGAAGTTAGCCGACATGATGATAATTATTCATATTCTTAGCTGTTTCATGAGTGTAATCGATTGGAAATTGTTTGGAGATCAAGAAAAAATATATTTGTACGTTTGCATATTAATGATTACCGAGAAAACATAATTAAAATTTAATAACTACAACGCTATGTGATCATGTAATCTACGCGCGTGCGCAAAAAATTCTGCGGGCCACACAGTGGCGTACCGCCGGTGTGGCATTTCAGGCGTAAATCCTTTTTCAAAAAATATTTTTCCGATTTTTTTCTGTTCAAGTTTTTCTTTGCAACTTCGCAACTGCGAAGAAAAGTTTAAAAAGAAACAATTCGGAAAAATATTTTTTGGAACAGGATTTGATCTTAAAATTTTCTAGACCATTATAAAATCTTGTGCCTCTTGGATGATAGGTAAAGAAATTTGAGCAAAATCAAAGCAAATTAACCCGTGCTGCAAGGTCCATGAAGTTTTGCGAAATAGCAATTTTCACGTAAATAACTTTACATGCAAAAAAAAATCATAAAAATTTTCTTCTCAACCGATTTTTGATCTTCTTTCGCGATCGTAATCGTGAATGATGCCCAAAACATAAAAAAAAATATCAAGTTTCTACATAACGTTTTGTCAGATTGATCTACGAACAAAGATGAAAATTAACAAAATAATTTTTCCAAACAAATTTTATTGAACAATTTTCAATTGATCTACTGATGTCTACCATGTATGCAAGAATTTGCAAAAGACATTTTTTAATATCATTGTTACAAGCAATTTTTTGAAGACCACCTAAGGCCGCCGAGTCATGAATTACAAAAACAATGCACTGTAATCAATTTGTTTATAATCATCGGACTACAGGTACCTCGTGTTGCAAAGATTAGTTATGCGTGTAATTAAAGTTTTTTACTTCATTTTCGCAAAGTGCATTTTGATTGCATTAAATTTCGATCATGATAAGCAAAAACAAAATATAAAGCAAAACAACGAAAAAAAAAACTGTTGAACTTTCTGATACTGTAGTTAATGCGCTAAGAAGAAATTATTTTTTTCCGTTCTACATTTCTGGATTTTATTTTATTTTTTTCGCTAAAAGAAAATGTGTCTCTTTCTCTTGTGCAAGATATTTGTCATCCTTCTACTGATGAAATTCTCTAATCCTTCATTTTACTTCCGCAAGGTTTTTTCCCGCAATGTTTCCTTGTTTCGTGTTTTTACGGAGATAATCCATGTACTGATAAGTTTTTCCTGAAGGTCTTTTGAAATAAACGAAAAATAAGTTCTTTTTTTATGCTTTGAAAAAACAATCTACTTTTCTTTCGTTTGAAGGGTTTCGGACATTTAAAAGAATTTTCGTTTTCTTGTTAATTATACTTTGATTATCGGCTAATCCAATATCCAGAAAAAAATTAACTGAGTCGTTGGTACATTTCTAAACTTAGTAACTAATTAATTTTTTCTGTACCATTTATATCAAATTTGAAGTAGTCAAACTTTTTGTAAAATGCAAAGCAAATAAAATTTCCTCTTATAAAAAATTTGTTCTCACGCCTTCCATAAAATTTGTCAGAAAGAGAGAAAAAAAGCGTGCGCGTAGCTCATTTCATGCTCGGATCATCAGAACTTTGATTCTCGAAATCTGTTGAAAGTCGAACCTGCTATAAAAAGAAATTTTTTCATGGATGGTGTCTCGCTGTGTGCGGGAGAACTTTTATTGCTTTCCAGGTTTTCTTCAAATTTTTTTTCAAAAGTTGTCGGCTCAGTCTTTGAAATGACAATAATTTGATGTGAGCTGGAAACATTTCAACACCAATTTTTTGTATTTAGTTTTGTTTTGTTTTTTTCACCATTGTATCGCTGCTCATTTATTGAAAAATAAGAGAAAGGGTTTTTCCCATCTATTATTTACTAAAAATAATTTCAAAGTTCAATACAAAAAAAGTGCTGAGGAATTTTTCGCTAAATTGAACACCTTGAATCTTTAATATCCCTGCTGAAAAAAACTGATCGAAACTCGATCATTTCCGATCATTTCAAGTAATGTTTTTTGAATTCTCAATCATATTTGATCATTTTCGATCGTATATCCTATAAAATGCCGATCATTTTCAATCAGGTTTTTACCTGGATCATATCTAATAATATTAACATGATTAATTTTCGATCGTAATCGATCACATTAAAATCATGTAAAATTTAGTGTCGATCATGTTAGATAAGGCGCAGTTCTGAATCATATTCGATGATAAAAACCAGATCGAATATCGATCATACTGGATCACATTGAAATCATGTAAAATTTAGTGTCGATCATATTAGATCAGGTGCAGTACTGAATCATATTCGATGATGAAAATAGGATCGAATGTCGATCATATAAGATCACATTGTAATTATGAAAAAATTAGTGTCGATCTCATTAGATGACGTGCAGTATTGAATCATATTCGATAATGAAAACCGGATCAAATGTTGGTCAAAATAAATCTCATTGAAATCATGAAAAATAGATGAGCTGCACTACTGAATCATATTTGATGATAAAACTTGACCAGTTGAAATTATAGGTTCATTAATTGACATGCAATAAACTTATTATTATAAAAAATTGATAACAATAAAATTTTACGTAGCGGCGAAATATATGTTCAGTAGCACGTGTATCTGGTCGGTCTAACTTGTTTAAAATATACTAGTATTTCAGAAATACAGTATATATCAACAAAATCTTCTATCTGATGCAAAACAATTCATTCGAAAATGATCGAGTCTGAAATCTCGATCCTTTTCAATCTCAATCAATCATATAATCCTAATCCAACATGTTTCAATTTGACAGAGTCTGAAATCTCGATCATATACCATATGTTAGATCATGAAAACTAGTGACAGAAACAGCATCTAACATGATCGGAAATGATTGAACTCAAATCTCGATCATTTTTCGATCAGTTTTTTTTCAGCAGGGTAATGAAAGCCTGAAACGATCGGAAAAATAAAGCCATAATTTCTGATTTCCTACCAACGAATGATAAAAACATAACAACCATGAACATACGTCCAATGTGAGAAAAAAATGCCATCATGATATGCTTAGGGACAATAACTCATTTCTACTATTTTTCGCGAAAAATTATTCATTTTTATGAGTTAAAGTAGTTCAACAAAATCTGCCTTCCGGAAAAATGCTCTGGAAAATTTTGCAAGAATTGATAACCTGGGTTATAAATAAACAAAAACTATACCCTAGTGATTTTGGTCCTTATAAAAACCTTATGAGAATTCGATTTCTTATAAGATGACCTTATAAAAACTTCATAACAAACAAAACTTTCTTATACAAACTTTTGCTACAAGATCTTAAACAATTTTTTTCTTCTAAAAATTGAACGAAAAATTCTTATGAGAAATTTTTCATGCTTCAGGCACAAAAAGCGTGATTTTTGTACATGTGCGTAACGCAAAATCACGATTTTTGAGCCTTCAACATGAAAAATTATGTTCGCACCTGTGAGCAATCGTCGATTTAGGCTCAGACGATTTTATAGCTCGGCTTCGCCTCGCCTTAAAAATCTCGTCTTCTCCAAAATCGACTTCTTGCTCACAGGTACGAAAATAGCTATTAGTTTCTTATAAGGTTTTAATAAGCTCACCTTACAAAAAATCAAATTCTTATGAGGATTTTATAACGTCACTTTATGACAAATCGAGAATTATAATATATTATAAGAAATTTATTATATATTATATATATTATTATATATTATAAGAAATTTTGTTTTCTTATCAGGTTTTAATAACGATCAAAATCACTAGGGTAAAAGGATTTTAAAAGTTTAGTTCGATTTTTCGAGTTATAAACAATAAAAATAGAAATTAGTAAACCTCTAAGATACGTCTGATTTCAGAAAATAAGAACATTATGATGATGTGCTTGCCTCGAGGAATTCATTTTTATAATTCTTTTTGCGAAAAACTGTTTGTTTTTATCACTTGTTTCAGGCTCGATTTATTTCCTAGAAATGCACCATTATCTTCCCAGCGGGGTGGCCTACCTAAATAGTATGAATAGCATAGACTCGCATAGGCAGTCGATCGAGCGCTATACTATTTGGGTAGGCCACCCGCTGGGAAGATAATGGTGCATTTCTAGGAAATAAATCGAGCCCGGAACAACTGACAAAAATAAACAGTTTTTTGCAAAAAAAATTATAAAAATGAATTTCTTGAGGCAAGCACATCATCATAATGTTTTTATTTTCTGAAATCAGATGTATCTTAGAGGTTAATTAATTTCTATTTATTATTGTTTATAACTCGAAAAATCGAACTAAACTTTTGAAATCCTTTTACCCTAGTGATTTTTATCGTTATGAAAACCTGATAAGAAAATGAAATTTCTTATAAGAATTCGATTTCTCATAAAGTGACATTATCAAATCCTCATAAGAAGTTGATTTTTTATAAGGTGAGCTTATTAAAACCTTATATAAGAAACTAAAATTTCTTACAAGAATTTTTCGATCAATTTTTATAAGAAAAAAATTGTTTAAGATCTTGTAGCAAAAGTTTTTATAATAAAGTTTTGTTTGGTATGAAGTTTTTATAAGGTCATTTTATAAGAAATCGAATTCTCATAAGCACGCGTGGAAATTTTTTCTGCCATTTTTCTGCCATTGGCTGAGTTGTCTTTGCTGTTTCTCTTTTTTTCTCTTCCTTTCTCGGCCTCTCTCTTCCTTTTGTTTACATGCTTTGAGTTCTCTTCCGCGATAAAATAATTTTCTCTGCCATTTCTCTTCCACTTGTTTGCCATACGCTGACATAAAATTTTAGGACAACATTTTATCTGCCGTTTCTCTTACAACCCTACTAACTTGAAACTTTATAAAAAAGTTGTATAAAGTCACCTTATAAAATCTTTATATGAAACTTCAATTATTATAAGAAATTTCTAATTTTATGAAGAACTTTTAATTTTATAGGGAATTTCTAATTTCATGAGAAATTGGAAATTGTATGAGGACTTAGAAATTCGAAAAATTTTTAAATAAAAAATTTTCAAAGTTTAAAGATTTTTTTCCCTTTTAAGGATTTAAGTAAGTATAAGTCACCTTATATAATTCTTCTACGGTTACTTTATAAGGAATCGAAATCTTTATAACGAATTTCAGTTTTTTATAATGATTTGTTAAGGTTTCAAGTTATAAAGGAAATGTTAGGTCTAGTAATAATTATATTTCTTCTGCCATTTCTCTTGCCAAAATATAAGGTAAAAAAGTTTTACGTTCCATGAATTATCAATTCATATTATTTTACATATTTTATCCTTACGATATACATTATATTTTATACAGAATAGTACTGAATATTTTTTGCATGGAAAAATTACATGCGACTTCCATGCTCAAAGGGAAATATACAAATTTTAATTGTGTTACCTATTCGTTCATTGACAATAATTTCTGTTCGAAGTGCAAGCTAGGAGGAAATTCAAAAGATACTATTCCTAATCAAGAATATTATTTAGTAATATTTTTTGGGACAGGAAAAGTCGTCATAAAATAGGGAACTGCGATGAATAATTCATTTCGGGGGGTGGGGGGAGAGCTTTACAATCAATAAACTAGCACAATACACTTTTGTTCTAGCATAATTTATTGAAAATTGTAATTTGTATACTCTCCTACCTACTTTCAAAGTACTGCAAATAGTATATAATATTAAAATTCTACATGACCCTCTTGGAGTTTTGGGGACGTAGCGGAATAGGACTGGGGTCGCAAGAGGGGACGTAGTACTATGTCCCCTAGCTACGTCCTTTTTGACCAAAAAGAGGACGTAAGAAGTTGATTTAGGGACGTAGTAGAAATCGAGTAGCTTCTATGTAACCGAAACATCAAATGACAATTTATGATTTATTATTATCTAAATGAGCGATGATTGGTAAATTCTGTGAAAATAACATAATTCAAAGCACAATAAACTGATAAATAAGAGACATTTGTGAAGCGCGCAACTGTCTCAATTTCAATTATGTACATTTACAGTAATTTAAGGAAAATAGCAAAGTTACGAGCGAAATTGAAGACAGGAAAACATTCCTCTAACGTTCAATAACAGTTTAATTCAGTTTACGTATGTATAACAACGACAAGTAGCATTATTCCGTGCTTTTTCGTTGCGTCCTTTAAGGGACGTAACAAGCCAATTCGGGGACGCAAGAGAGGACGCAAGCTTACGTCCCCTGAGCTCTGAGAGGGGAATACAATGTGCAACTTAACGCTACAAAGAATCGATTATAGAACAATACATTTTAAGTTTTATTGTCACGCACAATTGATCGACATTTACTTCCTTCCAATTTGAGCACAGCCCGAAGAAATGTCACAGACATATGTACATCACCGACAGTAATAACCATGCACTGTCCCTGTACATCTCTTGGTTCGCAATGCTGAATTCTCATTCTTTCAATTTGACACGTTGAAATATGATTCAAAACAATGCTCGCTCCTCTGAAACATAAATTTCTAACATTCCGAAACTGGCGATAAAATAGAACAATCCTGCGATTGTTATCTGCATGAATGAATTCAACGATGTTTACAATTACGCCATGTGCGCCATTTTTCAATGCAATAACTGAATTGCATCTACGTTTACTCCTACGATAGTCGTCTGTTGTAAAACAGTACCTACCTATCCAAATTCGTTTATACTGCTTGAATACACATTCAGTTTCTTCTTCAGTTAAATTAATACAATTTTGTTCTTCGAAAGTCAAATCGTAGAAACTACCACATCCTACAAGTGTTGGTTGACCGTGTTCTGCAAAAACAATTTTCTTTTTATGAAAAATGTTTTGACAGAAACAATTTGCTTCATCTGAAAGTTGAAGATCTGCGCAAGCTAAACGGAATGATTGATAAAATAGATATCGACGCGCAATTTCTGCAGCAACTCTATAGGTATTTTTTTTCAATTTCATTACCGAATGATTTTCGGTTTCAAACGTGAATGTGTTGTGTGCCCATAAAGGGCCCCAGTTTTTGACGCTATCTGCTAAATGAAGGAGGGAATGCACATTGAATTTCATTTGTCTTTTGCCATAAAGGTCTTGATATTCTACAACAAACATTATTAACCAAACTCGTGCACATGCGAGATCGTTCTCTGAAATTGAATTCTTCGTTAACATGTAGATCGCCGCAACAAATAATGACCAATGATTGAGGTATTTTTGATCAAGGATTCCACGCAAACATGGTATACTGAACCAAAATAACCAGCTTTGCCACTGAGAAGCTATCCAACACGATGAATTCGATATACTCATTGCTGTTCGTGGGACACATTTGGGAACTTTGATTGACTGCAATCTATTGTTTATTTCGCGCAAGGGTTGGGGAGCTCCAACGTAGTAGGCCTGGCCGGGACTACCTAAAATTAAATTCGCATGCGCCTTTGTAACACCAAGATATGCTGCATGAACATGGTCCGGAAGGATCCCTTTTGCAAGATCGAAATATTTCACAAGCATTAATTTCGAAGGACCCCATATCCCGTCAACGTCAACCCTATCTTCGATCCGTTCTGTATTTCGATTAAGTTCGCATGCCCTAATCATACCCTGCACAATTGATTGATGAGTTCGCAATGGTGGCATTCTTTTAGTAATTGTATATTTTCTGTAACCATCTACATTTTCGGTAGGATGTAAGCAAAAGTTGCACCCAAAAATACCGTTGAATCTTTTCATATTGAGAACCATAGCACGCGCTAAAGCATCAACAATGCAACATAAACAAAAAGCTTTAGTCGTTGTGATTTGTCCGTTGTTGAATTGCCACGCCACTCCTTCGGAAGACAAAATATTTGCTTCTTCAACAAAGTACTCAAGGAAAACATTCATATCGGGCTCCTCTTCATTCACCCAAAAACCGAGTAAAATTTTATTCCTATCCCGAAGTTTGGGTGGCAATTCATGCAACATGACATAAACCGCCCAAATTTTTGATGTGCTCCATTGACCACCTTTCATTCCGTCAGTATTCATTGAGTATGAAACGTTTCCCGCTCTACCTAATTCAGTGTGAGTAACATACCTTTTGTTCATTTCCCCGTCAAAAATGTCTTCGTATGAATCAATGTTTTGTTTTTCTCTTTCATTACGATAGTGAAGGTTACGATTAATTTCGGTACATTCTAATAATTTTTTTAGCTGATTGATGAAATTTTATTTCACAAAAAAAGAATTTTGAGTACGATCAATGAGATGGCCACAGTTTACGCATTCGACAGACGCTTCGCTCAAAACTTTTGTTTCCATAACACTTTCATGACAATTGGGACATCGAATAATATATGAATAATCGTCGGGTGATATTAGGAAGTATTTTAATACCAAATGCTTTGATGCAGGTAGGGTCCCATCTCCGAATACAACGTTGAAAATTTCAAGAATGTCCTCAGTAGCTTCCCACGTAAAAGAATGTCTTTTAGCAGCCGATAGAACCATAGCCAAAATGTCCCGTACTCTTAGATTAGAACATCCGCATAGTCCACTTTGTAAATGTTGCATTTGTATGTCATCCAGACCAAGGTGCTGTTAAACAAAAGAACAAAAATAATATTAGAATAATTATTTATGTCCTGGCATAAAATTCTTGTGATTTGGCGCATCTTAGTTTGTTTTAGAGAACTTCAGTGTATAAAAATCAATAATTTTCATTTTTCATCAATGTAAAATAGAAAACTTCCATACGTTTTGTGATGATGATATGAATATAAGAAAAAGTCGGCCACATTAACATATATGCCTACAATAGCGTACCATTTCCCAATAATATAATATAATATTTATTAACAATTACGAATAATATTCATAATTATTTTACAATGTTATTATTTAATTATGTATATTAATTTATTGTTTACTTACTTCATAATAATTAATATTTCTTTAATAATTTATTATTACGTTTATAGATTTATATCGATAAATTACCATTACATTAAATTATAATATTTTATAATCATACTGTATAATTTACAATACATTTTACAATATACAATAAAATATTTAATCATGTTTATAAATATAAAAATATTGCCGAATTTTTCATATATTTTCATATAACTTTCAAAGTAATTTATAATTTCATATTTCATTAATATAATTTTCTAAATTTTATATTGATTCATGTTGATAATTATACTATATATAATATTGTAATATAATAGTAAGAACTATAATGAATTTTAATAATTAACAGCTCCCAACATTGTAATAATATAATAATAATGCCAATTGTGACAATCAGCTAAGATATAATCATAAAATGTATTTTTTAACTCACTCTTAGACATATGTCAGGTACAGATGTTCCTTCGTCATCTGACAGACTAGAAGAGGAAGACGAATCGGTCTGACGTTCACTTTCTTCATATTCTATCTGTGATGAAGAAAAAACGTTAAAAACATTCACTGAAAGAAACATTCTCATAGCATAAATATTCATTTCCCAACTATTTCAATACATCTGTATATAAAACATTTCCTCATTCAGGAAGTAGTTTTTTTATTTTTTCTATGAAAACCTATTGAGTTATTACTATTGCTTTTTTTTGAAGTGTCATTTAAAAATATTTGAATTGAATTTTTCTCATGGGGAAATACAATGAACTTCACTGTTCGATGCAGAAGATGCATTGAAATGCAGAGAATAATTAGGATTATGTAAATATTTTTCATGTTGACGAGTTCTGTAATGTATAGTGCCATATTGATGTTGTGGGGCAGGTAAAATTAATATAATATTCATTTTTCTAATACGGAAAATTTTTGAATGTCAATAGCCGTAAGAATGTGAAAAATTTTATATTACGTTCAACTTTTAAAACTATTTAGAAAATAGTGTTCGCCTTTTCATTATAGATCTTCCGAATTTCTGGGTTATGTGTCGATTTTTTAAAATGAATTCAGGCATATATTTTAATGTGTTACATGCATCGTACGATTTTGAAATTCATGTGAGTAAAAGGAAAGATCACTTTATCCAGCATTTTCAGAAAAAATTTGACTATTACTTACTTTTTGGGAATACTTCAAAAATTCAGTTCAACATTCGTAACATAGAGTACAATGCCAAAGGGTCAGGGTAGAATGGGGAATAATTTTTGACAAGATGTGGACGTATTAACCGAATGCTTTAAAAATCAAGTTAAAACGTTTCCATGTGATACTACCATACTACGTTTAGCCATTTATTTCAGAGTTTTACTGACTTCTCCTTTTCACGATTTTTTTAACCACGCTGCAACATTCGAATAAGAAGTTGAACACTTTGAACAATAACTCGCTACTACAGTACTAGGCATGACCTTTATATTCAAAATTTTGTTTATTTCTAATTTTTTGCTCGAACCTAGTGACCTCGTCAAATAGAACTATTGTGTTACAAAGTCAATTTTTCAAATATTTCGTGAAATGGAGCCTGTGCGTTACTGAGTGCTGTTTATTTTTCTCAAAATACAATGCGAACAATAATGTTGATAAAACAGTGTATCTTGTTTTTCAAAAAATATGTAATCGAAATTTCTACGCAACAGTTCTCTATATTAACTTAAAGATCGAAATCGCTGTTAGTCAAACATTATCAATCTAGAAGTTGTAAACGTAAACATATAAAGAAATAGTCATCACAAACCTGCATTTGCATAGCAGTGGCACTGCTGTTATTTGCACTGTTCGCTTCATCCAGTAAAGTGTTATCTTCATCTTCCTGGGTGTTTTGAATGCACGAACTTGAGATGTTTGATTCAGCTGTGAGCGTCGTTTCATTTAATAAACTGGTAGATGAAACAACATCCTGAGAAAATAAAAGAAAATCATGAAATGAATGAAAGCAATACTTAAAACAAATGCATTAGCAGTATACAAAAAAAATAATTTGATATTAATTCAGACAAAACATTTGATTATGTGAGATGAAATTACTTTTTCTGTTCTTACTGTGAACTATTATATGGGTAAGAATTCGTGAAACGGCTCACTATGTTCCCGACTTTATCGAACAGCAAAAGCAGTGTTACGCTTTTAGAGTTGACATGTATCTTAAAACATAGAGAGAGCCACTACAATTGGATTCGTTTGTAATAAACAATTTTTTTTTATCATATTTGTTTTGAATTCAAAATTTTGTAACTGGATTTTTGAATAATTTTAAACATTTTTCATGTCTTGTCAAATTCAATAGCGGGCTTCGTTTGAATGATTTAATAATTGAGATTTCCATTTGATTATTTCATTTTTTTTTTTTTTTTAACAATAACAAAAGTTTGTGTTCAGACATTTTTTGACAGAAACATTGAGAAAACCTGTGAAATTGCAAATTTTCGTGATAACCAATTAGTTTATTGGCAAAAAAAATGTTGTTCTCATGTTAACGTTTTTTTTTTTTAATTTCGGGTGCATTTAGAACATTTTTCATGTCTTGTAATAATTTTCAGAAAAAACTCATCTCTCACACTTTTTCGTTCATAAAAGAGCTATTGATAATGATTAACTTTTTTGATATTTTTCAAAAATATTTTGGGAATGGTTTAAGATATATGTTAACTGTAAAAACGTAACATTGAAATAGTTACAATTATGAAAAACTTATTTCGCCATATGAAAATCTGCTTATTACAAAAATACCTTATGCTGCTCATTTTTTTCGCGCATAAGACCAAGTCAACAGCAATAATTAGGTAATTTTACATTGTATCTTTTTTTCCTTCGGATAAAAATACGTAGGAAAATTAAAGCAACCTATATTTTGTATCACGATGTCAGTTAAGAATGTAGACGAAAAAAATTTCAAGTACAACAATTATGTAGCAGTGTTGTTTTTTGGATACCTTACACGAACATGAGGCGTTATGGCAACAAAAATATTATGTACCTGAGAACTATCCACAGAGATAGATGATTCTTGGGTGTAGAAGTCACTCATTTTATACGTTCGGACCCCTTTTCCGTGTCCTTCGATTTCCCACCATTTCACTTCTCACAGTGGGGAAACCATGAAATTCTAGTTCTTCGTGGGTGAAACTTATAAAATTTGCGCGAATGTTGATAATAGTCAATAGACATTATGTACTTGACTGATAAATTGTCAACAATTGACTGCAATAGACAATGTATGCGAATGTATGTTGATGTATGTAGTGTTGTGTAATGTATGTATATGTTCCGTAAAGCCCGTATTCCACTGTATTCCACGGAGCCAATGGGAACGTTTCAGCGGCTGCCGATCTGATTGGTCGAAAAGCCGAGCGGTATATGTGGAACCAAAAAGCACGTGATATATAGGTACAGGCATGTATAGGCAGGTTGAGACAGGTACAGGATAACACGTGAACACGTGCAATCCTGTACAATCCGGTAGAAAAAAAGTGAATTGAAGAGCGATTCGACGCAATTATACTCTTATAGAGCAGTGGTTTTATCAGTGAACAAATTAAACAATGTTCGCTAAAATTTTCGTAAAACGGTCTCAAGAGGTGCTCGTGGTGCCAACAAGTAAATTGAACAATTTTGACGAATACGAATAGAGGAGGGATCCACGAGGATACTCATCGAAAGTGATAAAATATGATCCGAATTCTGATGACGAGGGAGATGAAAATATCTTGAAATGCCAAGTCCTTGCGATTGCAAGTAAGTATACCTCGCAAATGTTTACTTTGCGAAATACGGTAATTTTTCAATAATATTCAATCGTTCGGCTTGGTGTCAACTGTGCAAAGTTTTTTGTGCATCGTCCGTTTTTAAAAATTCCATTAGGTACGAAGTTGCTGTGAACGATCGAATATTTTTTAGTGAGGCCTTTTTATTCTATTTAATTTTTTGTGAAAATATTTTTCAAGAACAAATTTTTTTTTTAAGGTCGATGCACAAAAATACTTTGCACAATTGACACCAAGCCAATAATCAAATAATCCACGTATAAATAAACAATCAACGTACCCTGTAAATGTAAAAAAAATTTTCTGAAATATTAGGTTAAGGTGAGCATATTCGGTGGTCGAATCGAAGTTGAAAAAAAAACTTTCCCCCCCCCCCCAACATTTTTATGTTGCGCCTTTTTACCAATTCACCTTTATCAGTATTTATAATTTATTTAGTCGTGATACATTAAGTATTTTATACTACATTCAGTATTTATACATTAATTAGTGCAAATAAAAAAATTATTTACAAATAACAAGTATGAAGCATGTGCTAACGTTGAACGTGTGCATGTATAGCAGTTGAAAAAACGAAAAACTTGAAAAAACTTCCTATACACACGGAAATACATAGAATGACATCACTGAAATATCGATACGTACTATCGATCCTAGTTTCATCACAACGATCACAACTGTCACCAGACAAGTCACATAACCTCACTTCTTGACACTGTTTATTTTCTTTATTTTCACGTTTAAACAATATGATTATCCAATTACACCCCGAAAACGCGCTTTATTATTCTCGGACACTCATCACGTACGTAATTTATCTTTTTTTTTATTCGACATTTATCTGTTTTTCGCTCTAGTGGCCTCGGCAAAATTTTCCCGAATCCAGTATTTTTTTGTTTTTCGAATGTTTGTTATTAAAAAAGTCCTTTTCCGCTGGCGGAAACGTCGAAGAAATAAAATTAGCTATATAGCAAAAAACCATTTTTTTTTCGACGATTTTTGAGAGGGTACCCTAAAATGCTTAAATGTGCATTCGTCAAGTTTCATATAAAATATCAAGTTTTCAAATTCTTGACAACAGCCCGCGAATTAATTTCATCCTGCTTTTATTTCCCAGACCATTACATTTTCACATAACTTTCATTTGAGCAATTTTGAATTCTGTCTGTATTTCATGTGAAACTGTAAGCCTGGTGTTTTTTTTTTCATCGCCAAAGTTTGATAACGTTTCACATAATGTCTCGGCAAGATTTCAACGTATGAAGGCAACATACCTTTTCGTTGTATATTCATTCAGTTTGGATTTCAATGCTTTTTTATCTTAGTTTTTTCGTTACGTTCAATCTATTTTCATTCATTCTTGCTTTCATACATTGGCGATGTTCGGTGGGGGGGAGGGTGGAAGGGATTAGTTATACGTAATATACCACATACTTCCGACACGGTTATGTCGTAATTGTACAATTACTATCAATAAAATTGATTTCCATTGGTCTTAAAATATTACTAAAAACGTAGTTCCTATTTAATTTGAAACTAAAATGATTTGAAATATGTAGAAACTTTCAACAAAAATTTATACGACAATTGATATTCAAATCACTTTCCTGTTTGTATATCAATTTTAATATTTATTTGTATTACGTTTCAGGTGCTGCACATGAATTACAGGAAAAACGGCATCATATTCCGAAGCTGCATGTTTCGGCTTTCGATCAATCTTCAAGAATCTGTCCGAAACAAAAAGACGACAAAGCAAAGGTAAAATTAGAATGTGTATGGGTTTATAAAATTGGATGTAATTTGTTTAATATTTCGACATATGTACAGTTTAAAAGCGGCATTAAGACAAAACACAGTTATAAAAAAGTTCGGAAAAATTATCTTGGCCTTCGAATTATTTTCATCTCGGCATGGGAAATAAAAAGAAACTCAAAATAATTTTGTACCCTTCATTTTGCTTCTTTTTCTTTTTCGGTGTTTACTTTTGTCAAAGGCATCAAGTTAGAATGTTAGATGAACGTTATAAAAAAATAATAAGAAAATTATTTTGGATTTCAAATGACCTTTTAGTCATGAAAAATTGTAAATGAGCCAAAACTATTTTTCTGTTAAACATTTCCGTGTCATTTTGCTTCATCACTTCAGGCAGTGATTATCTTTTTCTAATTGAATACATGTTATTGTAAATTTATAAGCTTCGAGCTACATTGGAGTTTGTGCTTGTGAATAGGAGCATTTTATTTTGGATCATAAATGTTGTCCTTAACAAGTGCGAAATTATGAATTTTTTCTACACGGTGACTACGAGATAAGCAATGTTTTTTCTTTTTGAAGTCATATGATAATAATTTTATAAAAATTGACAAAAACATAGAGAAACATCGTCTTTCACAAAGCTACTGTATAAAGAAGTGGACTCCTAATTATAAAAAACCATGAACATGTAAGGAGTTTCATAAATATTGTAAAACCAAAGTTACTATGGGCGTTCCTGTTATAATTTCAAAAAATGATGAATAAATGAGACAATGTATATTGAATATTAAAATATAAAAAATGGCTTTCGTTATTTTAACATGCATAAAAGTATTTGCGTCATAATATAAAAATTTCGATCACGATCAATATATGTATAAGGATCACGAGTTGCTGATGAGAGCTTTGTATTTTGGGACATGGATTATTAACTTCATCGTTTTCATTGTTTTCTACAGAAAGGAACACTTGCTGCGTACACAGCTCAAAGGAAGAATAGCCAAAAAATCGTGGAACAGTATTTAGAAGACATTGATAGTTGTGGAAATAATGTAAGTTGCATTTCAGAAGCAATGCTTATGAAACTGAAAATCATCTATTGAATATTTCATCGTAAAAATGCAATTCATTATACAGTTGTTTTGGGAAATTATATATTTCAGGACGTATTAAGCAGCTCCGCATGCAACGCTTCAATCAGTCGGGAAAATTCCCATCCAACTCTTACGCCCTCTCCCGAGTCTTTCTTTGCATTCAACCCAGGAAAATTTTCTTCGCCAGAGCGCCGACTTATGACATTGAGTACTGTGAGTGATGTATGATAGCGTTAAAGTAATATGTTACATCTAAAATTTGATTTTTTGTAAATAAATTTTATAGTTTAATTTCCAAACTGTAATTTTAAACTTTCATTTTTCTCACTGCAATTTTCAAAAATTCTTAAATATCTGAGTGAAAAAATAATTGCAATTCTAATATTTAGTAAAAAAATAATTGCAATTCTGAAAATAACGAATTTTTCAAATGTCACTCGAGCCACTTAATCTAATATACTCTGTTATTCTCAATGAAAATATGCTGAAGGATATTTAATAAAGTAATAATTAACAAAAGTCAAATATTTGCGGAAACAGTGAAACACACTATAAAACAGAACAAATTCCAGTAATGACCAATTTTCTCACCCTTAATATTAGTGGCACAGCGACAAAAAGAACTGATAAAAAAAAATTATTAATTATTTTCATTCATTAATCAATTTATAATTTAATAAAATAAGTGAATAATTATTAATAGTTTTCAAAAATTGTTAGACTCCAGGAATTAATTGTTTTAGTTGGTTATTTCAATTTCTTTTCATTGTTAATGTTGGATGTAAATACAATATTTACACACTAGTTCTTATCACTCATTTCTGCGATTTAAACTTATTAATTATCCTAGATTTGCAGTTTCTTATTTTTTGGGGGGGCAGACAATGTATGTCGGACAGTACGTATTATAAGCAATATCAAACATTACAATTTTTGTACAGAAATTCTTCAGTTTCATTTTCTAACTCCTCCAGGCTGCTATTACTATCATTTTGAGATTCAAAATATCAAATCACAACAGTACTCTTTATATTAATTTGAATTTGCAAACTGTAAAAGACAGTCTTACTCATGAACTTCTAACTTGAGCCGAAAAACTGTAATTTCAATTACATTTCTACTAATTGCTGAATAAAAGTTACAAAAATCGAGTCAATTCAAAAAAAGATGATAAAATATACATGAGTTGACAAGTCAGAATCGAGTTTTTCGATTCTTAATTTAAATTTCGAGATTTTTACTTTCTTATTATTTTTTAAGGGCAGACAATGTACGTCAGACGGTCCCCCTCCAAAACATGCGGCGGTACTAAGAGTTGAATTGAAAATCAGCGAAGGCAAATTGAAGGAAGCTGAAGGCTAATTGAAGGAAGCGGAGAAAAAGATCAAAGAATTGGAGAAGCAAGTTGCAACGAAGTCGGATTGTGGAGGTGGCTTAACGGAAGCAACCGGGAGGGAGCTCGTAAAATTGCTATCGGCATTGAAAGCAGGTAAGTTACTCCACTTCTCCATTGGTCAAAAGATATGAATCGAATATTTTATTGATAATTATCCTACATTTCATATTCAAATATTTTTTATTGTAAATCAAGCAATCCCTATTGACACACAATATTTCGAAAATAAGATCTATTTAATACGATAATTAAGAACTATTAAATGATAGAATAAATAAATCAACTATCATTAAAATTTGTCAACCCTAATTAATTGTTCTTCCACGAATAAATCTATAACGTATATATTCAAAAATAAAAATATAATTCGAATATATACTACATTTCCATGTAATATAACTTAGTGCAATTGACTGTTCTAAATATTTTGTATATTCTATGTAATTATTAAAAGTAATATATTTAAATAATTATATAACAAATAGTCGATCTTGTAAAGAGTTTCTAAGGGAAAATCAAGTAACACATTGTTGTAAACTGTTTTTCTACTTTATCATGTTAAAATGACTGTAAATTTGTTTAAATCGTAATTCATACAGTTTAGAAATGTGAAACACCAACGAAGGTTACAAAATTTTTAACAAGCTGCTTTTGTTTGATACAAAACCCCAATAAAAAATTTCAAAAAAGTAAAAGAAGTTTGGCGGGCTTCCAGTTCAAAGAATATCTCGTACATTTTTCAAAAGTATATAAACAAAAAGTTATGATACCTAATTAGCAGGGAATCACTCCATTTTTTCAAAAAAAAAAACATCTCAGTATTTTTTGATGTGAACAAAACGCGTAAAAACAGATATCAAATTGAAGAAATAAAATTGATTTAATATGCTTCACTGAAATTAACAATTATTCATCATTGCATAACATTCAAAATTTTACAAGAAGGCCCGACAACCCGCTTGTAATATTATGATAATAATAGTGGTCATTTTGAAACTTAATAATATACAATCAATTTCATTGTTCATCTGGCAGCACTGTTAATAAGAGAATTGCATTTTTGTTTTGTTGCAACGCTTATTGAAATTTTCGCAGAACGCAACAAATTGAAATGTCGATATTGCACGTTATATCAATCAGATGTACGAAGAGAGGGATACATATATTATGCATAATGTTATACATTTTGGCATGACTTTTCTTTGATTACGTTATACAGATATATGTTTATAAAAATGAGCGGGTTGTCGGGCCTTCTTGTAAAATTTTGAATGGTATGCAATGATAGACAATTGTTATTTTTAGTGAAGCATATTTAATCGATTTTATTTCTTCAATTTGATATTTGTTATTTCGCGTTTTGTTCGCATCAAAAAATACTCAGATGTTTTTTTTTTTGATAAAACGGAGTGATTCCCTGCTAATTAGGTATCATAACTTTTTGTTTATTTACTTTTGAAAAATGTACGAGATATTATTTAAACTGGAAGCCTGCCAAACTTCTTTTACTTTTTTGAAGTTTTTTTTATTGGGGATATAATTGCTTTTTGTACATTTTTAACACATTGTGTAATGTTGAAAACGAAAAATGGATAATTTATTTTTTTAATCAATGTAATTAAATATAAATTTAATATAAAATATAAATTAATATAAATTAATATGATAGGTTACGTACACAGTTACTCGTGCGTGTGCTAATACTTCAAGTAAAAGATTGGTTTCTTACTTTGACCTGAAAACCCGCCAAAGTAATACAACCGAATTTACTGATAAGCAGTTCAAGTTTTTATTTTTTCGAGTTCTAAAAAAAAAAAAATACTAGCAGTATAAAATTTTTTACAGAGAAAAGGTAGCAAATAATTTTGGACAGTTTTTTGTATCGTGCATCACTGAACTGTCAGAAATTATGTTCGGTCCCTGGCAATCCTCGGACACCGATATATCGGTGTACAATCGGTGTCGCATCGGAGTCACATCGGTGTCGGGTTTTTTTTTGCTCCTGGATACATTTTAATACCAGTTTTTGACAAAAATCCATTAAATCAATTTAATAAATAACTATTTTACTTGAATTTCCACACAATTGCGCGAAATTACCGAATTCACGATTTTCCATATACGCTATTTATGTTTAGCAAAGTGTCGGTAACAGTAGGTACTACTTGACACCTTGACAATTAACAGTCTGTGAATAAAATATCGTATTGCGAGTTTTGGTAACTGCCTGTTTTGACGAAACCTTTCGTTTCGTCCAAACAGGCACTTTCAAAACTCGCAATAATATACTATTATTGAAATAATTAAATCATATTGCGTGAAGGAGTGGCAAAAGGAATTAGAAATTTCAATCTTCATCATATTAGCATTTTCAAGTGTCAATATAAATTCCGAAAATTAGAAAATAACATGAAAAATACTGCTTTATGCATAGTGGAGTAGATTTCAAATTTATTAAAGGCAAGAAACGAGAATGTGAATGCGAAAATGTGGGAATTTGATTGGAAAGTTAACTTTTGCCATTTAAAATACATTTTCGTTTGCGAATTTGTTTAAATATGAAAACTGCGTTTTTATCTGTATAATCTGATCTGTTGTTTAATCAACAAATGAAAAATCAACAAAAAAAAGGGAAATTTTTATTTATTGCATGCATCCCAGATAGAATGTTTCTGGTCGGTTGCCAGTCATTTGCCTGAAAATATTCAAATGAATTTCCGTTCTTTTGTCGTCAAGAGGGTGCCACCATTTGACGGCCCATTACTGGAAAGTGTTGCTGGGAAACAAATGTGGGCAATACGTAGGCAACCGACGGGAAACGCACTCAAGTAAAATTTTTTACATTTTTCATCAAGTTGTATGCAATGGATAGGCAATGGACGGGAAACGCTTGAAAGGTTATTTCTTTTCACCTTCCATTAAGTTGTATGCAAAATATGGGCAATGAAAGGGCAACCTTTAATTAAAAAATCCCGTTTCTGTATATGTATATTTGTTTATTTCAATATTATATATGAATATATACGTAATTGTACATACATCAATACATATTTGATACACACATATGTTCCAGCTTTTGAAAATTGCACTTTTCAGAGTAAATACTTAAAATTACATTTTTTGAGCCCATCTTGAAATTACATTTTTAGTGCACATCTTGAAATTAAATTTTTTAATCATCTTAATACAGTATATAATTTTACACGAAAGCAAACCCTTGATTGACGGCCGTGGCCGGGGTTTTCAGTCTGAGGATTTGCTTTCGTGTTATGCAAAATATTTTATGCTAAGTTAGGTGCTTGAGGGTTTTGTCAAAGGTAACGTGTGGACGCGCGGAGATATCTTTGAGGTTACCCGATAAAACTTTCATGGCGAGCACCGCTGTCTGCTGAAACATCAACTACAGGAGGCGGACAATTCAAGGAAATTTACTTCAGCTAAGAAATTTACTCCCCGTACAATGTCACGTACCGCAAAGATATCTCTGCGCGTCCACTTTTGACGACAAAACCAGTGAAGCGTTCGACTTCGCATAAAATCACGTTTTTTGAGCATCTTAATATTTAATTCATTAGCATCCTATAATTAGTTATTTACAACATTGTACAAAGCGTTCGCCTCCTCGCGTTGTCGCTGACGACGAGGGACTGGAGGTGCTGGCTGCCTGTCGGCAGGCTGCTTTTTCAAGGAATTTCTCCGACGTTGTTTCGCGATCTTCAATGTCGCCGAAACTTCCCGTTGAAGGTCAGTCCTGTCAGGGTTGCCAAATTTAGTGTTCCGTCGAACAGCTCCTGTTACAAAATTACAATTCAGATTAGAAAATGTAAATATATGTACGGGATTGATTTTAATTGTTTGCTCCTTTCTCAACGTACCATAAATGGCTTTCACCACTCCCGAATTGTACAGGGGGTGAGTTCCATCCTCGCCCCACCACGTGAATAAGTGGCAAATGTCATCTGCGATGATTTCCTTGAAGAAATTATGCACGTGATCCTTGAGAGTATCACCGCCCACGAAGTGACCATAGTGTAACTGATAAAAGTTTAAAAATAAAATTAGAAATCGTTTCTTCAAACTAATGATAATAAGAAAAAATTTTCTTAATTATTTTACTTACAACGTCATCAAATTCTTCACTATTCTCTGTGAAGTTTTGCACCTCTGCAACAGTCTTCAATGGAAGTATATTCGGCTTTGTCAGCATTTTTTGTTGCTGCGCTCGCTCTGTTCTGACTAACCGTCTCTCGATATTGTCCACACGAACGTGTATTTTTCTACAAAAATCAAAAATACAATTTCTCAATACAGTATTGTCTTTTTTTTCTGTGGACAAATACTCCACAAATAATTGAGCAAACAAACGTTGCAATGAGGAATAGTGTCAACAACCTAAATATAAACATGGTGTATCAAAAACCACTGACGATAATTTTTCTGATTTTTCTCCATATTTTTCTGAGTCGAAAAGTCCTACACCACTTTCCGCAAAACTCAAAAATGAAGAAGATATAAAAGCCACAAGTTTTAACCAATAAACCCGATTCTTTGAGAAGTGGGGATAGGAACCTTGAAACAAATTAAACTCAAATTTTCTACCAATTTTTCTGAATAAAAAAGTATTTGCCTCCTTCCACAAAACTGAAAATCAAAAAATATATTCAAGGGACAGGTTTCAACCAATCAGGTTTGTTGAACTTACCCCTTGAATATCTTTTTCGGTTTTGAATTTTGTGAAAGGTGGCAAATAACTTTTTATTCAGAAAATATGAGTTAAATTTGTTTCAAGGTTCCTATCCCCACTTCTCAAACGATCGCGTTTATTGGTTCAAACTTGTGGATTTTATATTTTCTTCATTTTTGAGTTTTGAAAAAAGTGGCATATGACTGTTCAACTCAGAAAAATATGCAAAAAAGTCAGGAAAATCATCGTCCGCGATTTTTGATACACCCTGTATGTTGATA
Source organism: Platygaster robiniae (assembly GCA_028476575.1). Classification (NCBI taxonomy): domain Eukaryota; kingdom Metazoa; phylum Arthropoda; class Insecta; order Hymenoptera; family Platygastridae; genus Platygaster; species Platygaster robiniae. The sequence goes on from CM052019.1 coordinate 32,675,867, forward strand.
CAAGCATTATGTTCAACAAATTTTAAATGATAAGTAACATAATTATTAGAAAATGGTGACATGAGAAAATTAAAAGAATTTTTTTATTTTTGTAGATAAAAGAAATCGTTAAAATATCTTTCAGATAATAAGTAAAAAAAGGAATTTCATAAGATACCATTATGAATTTGCGACTCGTAAGATACACTTAACGGATAAAAACATACGTTAGAGTGACTTGATTATAGGTACCTGAATTCATTTTTCAAGAAATTTTTGAAATTGTTGTGCCTGGCGCCATCTTGATCAGCGGGTTCTATCAACACCCCGTTCTGAGGTTCATGCGCATTGGCTTCTTCATTCATTTCCATTGGGTCCCTATCACTATCAGCAGCATGTAGAGCAGGCGAAGGTATTTGCCTACGGTTTATATTCTGCTGTGCATCACGGAGAAGGTCGTTTCTTAGTTCTTCAGTATTCGATGGAATGTTGGAAGGAATAGGAACACTAGTATTCTTTGAAGCTTGATTGATATTCTTCGTCACTCCAGCATCTAATGAAATGATAGACGGGTTGTAAGGGGCTACAGGCAAGGTATTTTCATTTGTGTCCCTTGGCGTTGTAGGATTATCTTTAGGAATGTTGTAACGAGGATCAAGAGGGACCTAATAATCAGGAAAGACTTCCTGAAATGCCAACCCCATCCTTGCTGTGGCACCATATTGTACATTTCGAACATAGTTTGGATTTTGGTTCTCTCCATCATCACGAGGATATAAGGGATCCATCAAGATGTTTTCATTACTCGTCATTGATGAAAACAAAGACTGAGCTAAAGGAGTCGTCAACTTAGGCTGGTGATTTTGTTGAAAATTGTAAAGAGCGCCACTTGTGATAGTTTCATTTGAATGCTGGCGACGAGAGGAATCGGAAATGGGAAGTTGGTAGTTACAAATATTCTGTTGAGCAGTACTAGTTATTGGAACAATACATGAGTTCACTGTCGAGCTGTCAGATGTTTTAGATAAAATTTTTTTCGCTGCATTCTGCAGTTTCTGTTTGTATGTTGCAATGTTTTTGTTCAATTGTTCGTCAGTAAGTATTTTAGGGTGACTTTTTTTCTTAGATGTCTTCGCTGACTCTTCATCTGTAGATTCGAATCGCGGATGCTTCTTTAAAGTACCACGAGATGTCCTGAAAAAAATCATCGAATGAACGAAGTGCATTTCAGATTAAGAAACGCAAAATTTACTTCGAGTTATTCGAAATAATTTGATAATATACGTTTAACCATTTGATAACAAGCTCATTAACAAGGAAGTAAGTATATCTAGAAAAAAACTCTTCAAAGAAATCAGTCCCGTTTCACGTTACAATCACGTCTTTCATTTCGCATTTATATCGAATTTTGTTAAGTTCTGCAAGCAAGTGTCCGAAACTTTATTTCATTGCTGAGGTTCATTACAGTGGTCCCCCTCGTACCGGAACGGTTCAGAACGGAAATCCCGATACAAGAAGCGTGAACTAAGGAGGGAGGGGATAACTCTGCAGGCCCGTACTGATTCCGACCGCTCTCGAGCGCGTGAGTGAGAGCGGCGCTCGGTGGGAATTGTAAAAAAAATCCCAGTACAAGGGGGACCACTGTACTATTTTTTTACACTATATACAGGTACACACACCTTCGATAATTTTTTAACTCTTTTAACAGCATTACATAGCATAGCAATGAAAAAGTGTTCAATCAATAGTAAGACGTTATCGTAATTATTAAGGATACAAAATTTAACCCGCAATGATTAAGTGCCACGCAGAGAATGTCTATGCTACAAAAGGACCGAAGCTACATATCCGGCAATCGTTTCATCCTCTGCTTCACTGTCTTCGCTGTCATTATTTTCAAGATTAGATCGAAATAAAGGCATCAAAAAACATTTGCTCTTAACTGCACTGAGAGGTACAACTTTGAAAACGTTCGAAATTTCTTCGCACAAATAAACACCGAAATGTGATGAAGGCAAACCTGCATGGTAGAAATTGTTGACCCGTTCGAAATTTTTGACCAAAAAAAAATGGTCATTTCCTTGCACAAGTACATTGTAGATAAGACCAATAGAAAAATCATCTAATAAACAGCACCGATTTCTCTTGCTACAATCGAAATACAACTTTGGTGTGATCAAGGTTTTATACTGAGTGTACGACTGGAAACCTATTGGAATAGGGCCATTGGAATGCTGTCCTTTCGGCTGAATCAAAGGATGTACGGTTTTTTTCACAAAAGTTCTGTTGATATTATGCTCAACTCGTCTGTAATGCATTTGCTGCAAGACGTGAGTGGGCTTGTGACACATGCTAGTAAAGTATCGCATGTTATTCTCGTACGGAAAGGCAGAATAAGAGTCCAACGGTCCGAAATTACGGACGTCGTCAGTCAAGTGCAAAAATCCATGAATATTGTAAGACATGAATTTATAGGAGTAAATACTTTCACACTGGCTCACAAACTCTTTCGTCAGTATTTCGGCAAAGTCAAGAAGTTTTTTATTTGGGTTAGAAGAAACTAATATTCTAAGAACGATGTGGAACAACAAGAAATGTTCATATGCAAATTCCTTTACAATACCCTTGAAAAGAACAGGTCCTGAATACAAAGCTATTTGTCGGTAATCGGTCGCCTTGAATATATTTTGGAACTTATGGAGACTTTTCGGCTGATGTGCAAATTCCCTAGGGCAAAAACGTGCAACGATTTCCAACCTTCTGTCTAGTTTTTGAATATTGTTTTGAGATAGTTTTACGCGCTTTGAGTAGTACCCATCTACAAACTCTCGAAGAATTTTTTTCATCACCCCCAAGCAACATAGATGCATGTAATCCATTACAACATTGGAAACTATATCAATTGGAAGCTGTGCAAGTGGGCTAGCACCTTTATGATGTCTTTCATCTTTTTGTAATATGTACTCATTGTGTGACCGCAGAGGATCATTAGTTGTCTTCATTACTGTATAATAACCCATTCTTTTGCCGATAATTTTGCACCGTGGACAAGCAAAACATGAATTATGACCTGCACAGTTTAACATAAAAGCTCGGGCTGGGGCATCAGCTATAAAACATCTCAAGGTAACTAACAATTTTTTGTTATTGAAATAAATTCCTTCGTTTTGCGTAATTTTTTCTACATCTTCAAGAAAAAATTTGAAATAATCGTCAACACTACTGGGTTTCGCAGAACCTTTATAGATACCAATGGGCTCTGGTTTGCTATCAGGTAGATTTACTATTCTACATTGAATAGGCCAAATTTGTTGGACTCCAGTTTTGTGCAATTGAGCACCATCAATGTGAATATCAACTAATAGGTTTGAGGGGATAACCTTTTTTTCGTAAAGAGACAGACTTGTTTTCAACGCTTCTTCGAATCTGAAATGTAAATATTCTCCTGGAATCATCTTGTAAATATTGGGAGCGATTTTGGGTGTTCCAACAAGAGTTCTTGAATGTGCAGGAAGAAACTTCAAACATGGGTGCATCTTCATCAAATGAAGAACGCAATCAATCTGTGAGTGATTCAGTTTTGCCTTTAGTAGATCCCGGGCAACAATGTTTTGGTATGATTTTTGATCATTCGTAATATTAACTGTATCGGAAGTGACGCTCTGATCAGGAAATAAATCAACTTCAACGTTACAAACAGAGGATGAATGACCAAACGACAAAGAGGGAAATTCAATTTGCTGAGTTTCAGGGAAAGGCAAAGGAACATCTACATTTTCACCAACATTTTTTAAAGACACTGTTTCATCTGCTTTTGCTATTTGTTTACGAAAAGCTATTACGAGTTTACGGCGATAGTCCTTCGTCACATATTGTATGCTTCTGTAAGGGCGCCGTTTCGCAGTTCCTTTCGAAACAGGTTGAGCTTTCATTGTAATGTATATTTCGTACGAGTAGCTTCTTTGGAAGTAATTTGATAGTGTAGCCTACAGAAGGGCTACGCGTACCTATAAATATGATACGCTTTTAACCATAATACAACTTATATGGTTGAAGTTTTCATTATTTTAATATGACGCCAAACATACAGAGAAAGTGGACAAGCAATAATGTAAATAATAAAATAAAAAACAAAAAAATAGAATTTTTAATTATTTATCAGAAATTTGGCAATTTTCATCAAAAGAGATATTTTGTTTGTAGCTCAGAAATATGTATAATCATAGAGACAAAATATTAGAAAGACACTATAATGATTTTACAAGTTAACCATCATGTCACATTAATAACCGAAAACCATCAGTTCGTTATCTAATTTCCAGACAATTTTTCCTTTGTCTTTTTTCATCATTCGATCAGTTTCTATCATTTTTCATAAGATTGCTCAAATTGTCTATCAGTTTCCATAATTTTTCATCAGGTTCAGTTTTATGGCAAAAAAGCTAAGTTTTTCTGTATCAGTTTTCATCATTTTTCATAAGGTTGAAAAAAATACCAAAAGTTATTCTACATCATTTTAGATCAGTTTTCATAACTTTAATGTTGGTAATTGAAATACTAAGTTTTTATAAATTACTTTTCATCATTTTTCATAAGGTTGAAAAAAATACCAAGTTATTCTACATTGTTTTACATCATTTTCGATGATGTTAATGTTGGGAATTGAAATACAAGTTCTTATGTATCACTTTTCATCTTTTCTTATAAGGTTGAAGGAAATACCAAGTTCATCTACATAAGTTTACATCATTTTCCATAATGTTAATGTTGGCAATTCAAATACAAGTTTTTATGTATCAGTTTTCATAAGATTGAAAAAAGTACTAAGTTATTCTACATCGTTTTTGAAAATGTTCACGTTGGCACTTGAATTACTAAGTTTTTCTGCATCACTTTTCATCATTTTTCATAAGGTGAAGATATATGGTAAGAAACCAAAAATAACATTTTTCTGTATCAGTTTTCATAAGGCTTAGGGAAAAAAAATTAAAATGCAGTAGTGATTTTTATGGAAGTGATCCTAAAATATTCACTGTACGTCACAGTAATTAAATTACAAATTAATATAAAAAATTTGATGAAGACTCGAACGATGAAATAAACAATCATGATTCAAGTATGTTTTTTATTAAAAAAAATGTCCTGCGCATTAATATGTAGTAAATTTATAAATAATGTTTTTTTCCAGCAAAAGACGAGGCGTTTGACATAACGAGTGACGTTGAGAACATGGAGAATAATTAAAATTTTTTGTTATGGCTCATGTTATGTTGAATAAATGATAAAAATTGTGACTTAACGAAATACCTTCATCATATATAACAAATCCTCAAACCTTGATCATGTCATATAAAACAATAATTCGATCATATGTATTCCATCAAAATCTTCATCGGTTTCTTTCGAAATTTACCGATTTTCATCACATTTCATCACAAGAATATGAAGTAAGATAGTGTAAATTGATTGAAACTGATGAAGTTCAAAATCTTGATTTTCTTACAGCATTCATGAATTTTCATCATATTTTATTGCAAAAATATGAGGAATGAAATGATGTAAATTGATGAAAACTGATGAAGTCCAAAATCTTAATCAGTTCCCGTCAGTTTCTTTCAGCTTTCATCAATTTTCATCATATTTCATCACAAAAATATAATCCAAAGTCTATCATTTTTCATCATAAAAACATAAGACAAAAACATGATGTTAATTGATGAAAACTAATCGGGTTTAAAATCTATATCAAATTTCATCAGATTTTTTCAGCAGGGTCTCCATACACATGCGTTTTGGACAATTGTAGAAAGAACTTTCATTTAAAAAACGGTCTTAAAAGTTCATAAGGAATAATTCTATCGAGTTATGAGAATTAAAATGTTTTTTTATATGGTTTACAGTTCATATGGTTATTCAGTGGACACGAGTTGTTTTAATAGCTCAAAAGAAAGGAAAAATTTTTTGCTAACTTGAAAATTTCAAATTCCTAAAATATTCAAAAATGTACCAAAGGGAATTTTAATTTGTTGAACGTTGTTTAAAATTAATAACTCAAGATACTTACGAGGTGAACTTCATCTCCCCCTCATGGTTTTTGTTTTGTTTTGGGGGCATGGTGCGTGCGTACTCTGAAAACAAATTTTCCAAATTTAAAAAATATATAGAAGAAAAGGAAGATGTAAGCCTTTTTTTTTAAACAAGTTCAAAATTTAAATGTGTGATACTGAAAAAAAAATATAAAAATTCGAATAATATTATTTTCAACATTTTTTTACCACATTTCTGGACAAATTGAAAAATGTATTATTATAAATGATCGAAATCATATTTAGGTGTTTTAATAGAGTTAAATTCAATTTCTAAGAAATAAAACAGGCGACAATAATATTATGATGTGTTACATAATATACTATGTCGCAAAATAGTTACGAATTAAATGCAAGGGAACCAAATTCTACAATCGATACATCGTTTCATCATCATATTTGCAAACTTTTTTGGAACTAATAAAATTATAATCAATTAGGATCTGTTATTTTCCAGTTTGAAAACATTAAGTACAGGAAAATTCGATTCTAAAAGAAAAAAAAGATCATAGTAATAATTATTTAATTTTTCAAGGCCTACTAGTTATCATAATACAAAACTCAATTACTGATAAAATTTACATGTAAGAAAATTCTGCAAAAATAAGATAACTGCAAGTAGTAAAAAAATTAATCCCTTCGTTGGCATTGACGCCTTTTTGCATCAAATTTTTTTGTCTTGCATAGCATGACGCATTTTTGCATCATTTTTTTTCCACATCGAACTTGCTTTGCTAAAGCATTAGTCCTAAAACATTTTATTATATACAGAATTTCGTTTTCCATTTTGGGCCCTTTCTATCGAAATCTCTGCAAACGAAAGGTTTGATTCTGGTTAAAAACTAATTTTTGCCAGAATCATTTACATATGTAGTACTACACTTATGAACATAACTATTTTTTTTTTTACACTTGAATTTGCAAAATTTTGTAGACAAAAACATTATTACTGATTCTTCAGAACTTTATTTTTCTTCAGCTTCGGGACATTTTGTGCAGCAAAATAAATTCATCAGTAATTTATATACATATCCTGAAAAATGTATGTAACTTAGATACAAATGATAACTAAATAATGATTTTTTCATTTCTACAATTATCATAATTTTTTGTGAAACCATCGTTGAAAATATACCCGTCAATATCACATGTTCGAAAAATTCTAGACTTCAGATATATCGACACATTGAAAAAATTATTGAAAAAAAGTAAGTTTATGTCAATGGTGAATATAAACAACTAGCAACATATCAGTTGCATCATCAGTAAAATAACCAAAAACACATAAAAGTGAAAACCAAAATACGTGGAAAGAAAGCAGAAATTATTGAAAATATTCGATAAAACGTGATACAAAATTCAATTCGACATGGTAGTAGTAAAAATCGTAGCTAAAAGTTTTCCATGATTGCTCCAGGACATAAAAATAAAGTTTGTCAAAAAATGAAAGATATAAATTCGGTTTTTCACATGCAAATTTAATGAAAATGTGCGGTTTGAAATATTAATGTACCTGTTTTTCTCTCTGTTGTTTTCGCCGATGATGACAGAGTGGAGATATTGATAATGACGTCACAGATGTTTATCGATTCGAACTGATTCAAATCGATTGAGCCCGATCGATGAATCGATTGAAAAAAGCGCGAAAGCGGAATGATTTTCGAAAATTTAAATTTGTTCTCGTTTGAATCCATAAAAAAAAGCATTTTCGCAATTTTTTCGTTTGTTGCAGTAAAAAAATCTATAGTTAAGTAGTATAATTCGATAATTTAAAAATGTAATTTCTTTTACATATCATATGCATGATCAAAATAAACAAAGTGAATATTTTTTATATTTCTAATGAAAGGCGTCAGAATTTTTTTAAAAGATCACCGAACCTCGGTGTTTTTTTTGAATATAATAATTATTATTGAAAAAAAACTTTTGAATATATATTTAATTATGAGTGAATATTTATTCTCAATTTCAAACATATATGTATAGAATTCTACATGTATACGTAGAATTAAAATAAAAATTCATCCTCAATTTCAAACGTTTTAAATGGAGGATGAATTGTTATTTTATTCATATAATTACTGACAATTATTATATCTCACACACTACAGGTAACATATATGTATGCGTATATGTTAGGCCTGTGATACACTATAAGTTTTCGCCGCACCCGTTTTTGAGGGTCCAGTTTGATTTTGAAAGACAACGCATTGTTTAGTCAAAACGCATGAGTGTGTCTCGGTGCATTTAAAGTAATGCGCTGTGTCAACCGGATCCGAAAAACCGGTCCGGCGAAAACGCACAGTGTATCACAGCCCTTACTGAACTGCAATCAAAACGCAGGAAATTTCAGGCAAATAAATTGCCTGCAATTTATTGACTGCAATATGAAGGAAATGCTTAGCAGTGGATTTCAGGAAATGGATTTCCCGTCGGTTGCACATCAGTTGCATACAAACGTTTTGGTGAAATCAACTCAAACAGAACAGCAACCTATTGCTGGAAACATAAACTAGCCTGTTTCATGTGAGTTGATGGAAACCTTTTACTGCACCAATATATTGCCAGACATAGATGGGCAACTTGTAAGCAAGCTGTTTACGACAACAGATTGTTCGATTTTGCCTAGGAAACTTTTTCTATCTGGGATCTGTTGACCGCTGATTTCTTTTTAAACAACAAATTAACTTCTATCCTAAAATTACCAGGATTTATTCAACTTAACATTTTAATCTCAACTTTCGTTTATCAGAAATGACAAAGAATAATAGAGAATGAAAATTGCAAATATAACGAATAATTTGAATATCGCGGTCGGTAGGTTAGAACCCAGCAAGAGGTCGATATTGGTTCTGTCAACATGCATTTCGAAATATTCATTTTTGCGTATTTCCAACGTTTTCATAGTAATTTCACGAAAATGATGAGAATAGTGATAAATCTGGTTGATTTCTGTAAAATAACAGCATTAAAATTCATTCAAGAGCAAAAAAAACCCGACACCGATGTGACCCCGATGCGACATCGATTGTACACCGATATATCGGTGTCCGAGGATTGCCAGGGGTGTAAAATGAAAATTCCTGTCAGCTAAAGTAGCATTTGTAATTATAAGTTTGGAATGTTATTATTTTCAGTTCCAAAAAATATTAATTATGCATATATATTACAATTTTTTACAAGATTTTTCTGAGATACAGAAGAATTTGTTGTCTTGTTTATCCACTTCCTCGATTACAATAATTTCAAGAACTATAACATTCAAATTGTTTGAATACAATTAATGCAAAATTATTTTCTTAGTTGAAAAAATTTTCATCAAGCTACTTTTGCTACACCTGCCCTCTCAGAGCTCAGAGGACGTAGGCTTTCGTCACCTCTTGCGTCCCCGAATGGGCTTGTTACGTCCCTTTTGACCAAAATAAGGACGCAACGAAAAAGCACGAAATAATGCTGCTTGTCGTTGTTATACATACGTAAACTTAATTTAACAAATATTTAACGTCGGAGGACGTTTTCCTGTCTTTAATTTCGCTCATAACTTTGCTATTTTCCTTGAATATTAGTTGCTCGCTTTACAAATGTCTCTTATTAGTATTTTTCATTAACTTTTTGAACTTTAAGTTGTTGGAATAGTATTTTAAGATTGAATTTAATTAATCCTTTCATTATTGCAATTTTTTATTGATAAACTTCGATTTCTGCTACGCCTCTAAATCAGCTTCTTACGTCCTCTTTTTGGTCAAAAGGGACGTAGCGAGGGATCGTAGTACTACGTCCCCTCTTGCGACCCCAGTCCTATTCCGCTACGTCCCCCGAACTCTGAGAGGGTGTAATTGGGAGTCCAAAATATTATAAGTTTCAAATCTCCTCTTTATAAAATGTAATTCAATCCTCTAATGATAATTATTCCACTCTGCCTTGTTCCAGATACAATAAACAGTTTCCGGTCAGATCCGGCAATCGAAGAGATCCAAGGCGATGATCCTCAAAGAAAAAAACATCACATTGGTTTTGGGGTTCATGTCACATCCGAAGAAAAAAAGATATTGAAACTATCAAAATCGAAGGAGCCCCAAGAGTTCATTTATGCTGTTTGTAACGTCCTTTGGGGCAATAAAGAATTATCGCAGAGGGTGGTTCGATCTACATCCATGTCAAAAAAAGAACAACTAGAGTCCGAGAAATATAATGCTGTACGTGCTATGTATACCAACTATTTGCAAGAAACCGGGTTCGCGGGAAGGGCGTTTGAATTGCAACTAGCAAAATTGAACGCCCTTCTCGGCGCCGCGATTGTAAACGCCACAAAGCGGCTAAACTCAAAATCGAAAACAGCACAGGTTTTCCCCGAGAAATTGAAAAACATGGGAAAAAATGAGAAAACAAAAAAAAGGAAACGAATAACTCCTGTAATAGAATCATCCGACGAAGAGATGTGTAACGATGCAGATAAAGAAAACATTTAAAAAAATGTATTTTCGAACATTTTTCTTTTTTTACTTGTATGTATTTTTGAAAAACGAATTGTGAATAAATTTATGAAATTTTTATATCGTGTTTATTCAAATGTAGGTGCGTTCCTATAAATGTTTTCAAGATCATTTAGTGTTTATTTTTTACTGTTCATTTCATCATTTAATTCAATTACTACTGTTTTGAAGTATTACAATTCTAATAGGAGAAGAAGGTAAGAAAGCACTTGCTCGGAAGAGCTTTGTAAAGAAAAAAATTTCGGCGATACAAAAATAAATTGGAAGAATTAGGCAGAGAAATAGGCGGACAAATGACCTACCTGATAACTGACAGACGAAAACAGGCAGAGAAACGGCAAAGAAAAAAAGGTTGGCAGAGAAATAGGCGGAGAAATGGCCTGCTTCGAAACTGACAGACGAACACAGGCAGAGAAACGGCAAAGAAAAAAAAAGGTAGGTGGAGAAATGGCCGACTGGTAAACTGACAGACGTACACGCAGGCAGCACAGGCAGAGAAACGGCAAAGGAAAAAAAAAGGTAAGCGGAGAAATGGCCGACTGGTAAACTGACAGACGTACACGCAGGCAGCACAGGCAGAGAAACGGCAAAGAAAAAAAAACGTAGGCGGAGAAATGGCCGACTGGTAAACTGACAGACATACGCAGGCAGAGAAATGGCAACAAAAATGTAAACAAAAGGAAGAGAGAGGCAGAGAAACAAAGAGAAAACGCAAAGAAACGGCCGCAAAATGGCAGAGAAACGGTTGAAAAATGGCAAAAAAAATTTTCCACACGTGAGGTTATGATTATGAGGTTATCATCATCGAATATGATTCAGTACTGCAGCTCATCTAATATGATCGACACTAAATTTTACATGATTTCAATGTGATCCAGTATGATCGATATTCGATCTGGTTTTCATCATCGAATATGATTCAGTATTGCATCTTATCTAATATGATCGACACTAAAATTTACATGACTTCAATGTTATCCGAATTTGCTTTGCATTTCACAAAAAGTTTGACTACTTTAAATTTGATAACTGGTACAGAAAAAACTTATTATTTACTAAGTTTAGAAATGTACCAACGACTCGGTAATTTTTTTCTGGATATTGGATTAGCCAATAATCAAAGTGTAATTAACAAGAAAACGAAAATTCTTTTAAATGTCCGAAACCCTTCAAACGAAAGAAAAGTAGATTGTTTTTTCAAAGCATAAAAAAAGAACTTATTTTTCGTTTATTTCAAAAGACCTTCAGGAAAAACTTATCAGTACATGGATTATCTCCGTAAAAACACGAAACAAGGAAACATTGCGGGAAAAAACCTTGCGGAAGTAAAATGAAGGATTAAAGAATTTCATCAGTAGAAGGATGACAAATATCTTGCACAAGAGAAAGAGACACATTTTCTTTTAGCGAAAAAAATAAAATAAAATCCAGAAATGTAGAACGGAAAAAAATAATTTCTTCTTAGCGCATTAACTACAGTATCAGAAAGTTCAACAGTTTTTTTTTTCGTTGTTTTGCTTTATATTTTGTTTTTGCTTATCATGATCGAAATTTAATGCAATCAAAATGCACTTTGCGAAAATGAAGTAAAAAACTTTAATTACACGCATAACGACACTGAGAGAACGATTTATTGAGAGTTAATAAAGATTTATTTCGATATAATCAAATAAATATTGTTTTGTCTCAAAAAAATACACGTTCGATGAAATAAAATTTTTTTACTGTTAATAAATCATATTTTGAATAGTTGGTACAAGTTCTGATTTGTTTTTTTTTTTTTTTAAAAAAAGAAAATTTTATTTCATGGAACGTGTATTTTTTTGAGACAAAACGATATTTTTTTGATCATATCCAAATAAATCTTTATTAACTGTAAACAAATCGTTCTCTAAGTGTTATCTTTGCAACACGAGGTACCTGTAGTCCGATGATTATAAACAAATTGATTAGAGTGCATTGTTTTTGTAATTCATGACTCGGCGGCCTTAGGTGGTCTCCAAAAAATTGCTTGTAACAATGATATTAAAAAATGTCTTTTGCAAATTCTTGCATACATGGTAGACATTAGTAGATCAATTGAAAATTGTTCAATAAAATTTGTTTGGAAAAATTATTTTGTTAATTTTCATCTTTGTTCGTAGATCAACCTGACAAAACGTTATGTAGAAACTTGATATTTTTTTTTATGTTTTGGGCATCATTCACGATTACGATCGCGAAAGAAGATCAAAAATCGGTTGAGAAGAAAATTTTTATGATTTTTTTTTGCATGTAAAGTTATTTACGTGAAAATTGCTATTTCGCAAAACATCATGGACCTTGCGGCACGGGTTAATTTGCTTTGATTTTGCTCAAATTTCTTTACGTATTATCCAAGAGGCACAAGATTCTATATTGGTCCAGAAAATTTTAAGATTAAATCCTGTTCCAAAAAATTTTTTCTCGAATTGTTTCTTTTTAAACTTTTCTTCGCAGTTGCGAAGTTGCAAAGAAAAACTTGAAAAGAAAAAAATCGGAAAAATATTTTTTGAAAAAGGATTTAGGCCTGAAACGCCACACCGGCGGTACGCTACTGCGTGGTCCGCAGAATTTTTTGCGCACGCACGTAGATTACATGATCACATAGCGTTGTAGTTATTTAATTTTAATTATGATTTCTCGGTAATCATTAATATGGAAACGTTCAAATATATTTTTTTTTTATCTCCAAACGATTTCCAATCGATTACACTCAGGAAACAGCTAAGAATATGAATAATTATCATTATGTCGGCTAACTTCATAGCTATACTGTAATTAATTTTTTGTTAATTAATGGTTGATTTCCAAACGATTGTAACCGATTTCCAAATATTTCCATACGATATCCGAACGATTAAAATTTATTCTATCCATTTCCGTCGCATACGTCGGCTAAGTACATGGGGGTGTGTCCCAAAGTGAACTTTTAGTCAACGGCTCACGGACGAGGCCTGGTTGTGTGCCTTTTTCCCATATATGTAATACTCCTATATGGCCAGCCGAGAGAGAGGTCTTCCAATCAACACTAAGACCCGACAATCTTTCTGTCCTTCTTCATTACTCCGTTCATCTGCGCAGGCCCGAGCTCGTGACGAGCGTGTTGACACTTCAGAATCAAAACAGTCTGATGCGTCAAATATCGTAAATGATAATCATGTGTAATAATATGTTATAAATACTCTGTTTATTTCGCAATGGGGTTTAAGTGTTTTTTGTGCGCGAACTTAAGTGACAAATCGAAGCAGATTTCATTGCATTCGTAAGTATTTGTGTGTGTGATTTTCTTGTTTTTTCGCAATGAAAAGAGACTATGAACGGGATATTTAATTGTTTGTAATTTTTGAAAGGTTTCCGGCTCCGAAAAGCAACGATTTTAAACTACATTAAACGATTTTTCGTTTTATACAAATTTTTCTAGTAAACCATTTATTAAATATTTGTAAATTTTCTTATAACATGTGTAAAGATTAACTATGAAAATGTTATTGAAATAAGTTTATATAAAATTTTGGAAATGTATGAATTTGACCTTTTTTTTTACAAGTTACCTCATATTTTTCCCAAACTATCATTCCCTCTTAATTCCCATTCCTGTATCACTTTTCGGTCTCTAGAAAATAAAACTTTTTATCTCCAACAGGGGAAAAAATTATTTTAACTTTTCATCACTAAAAATAAAAAAATTATTCAAACCTATCTTCGCATTGAACTAAACATTTTTTAACTGTTAACTCAAAAAAAAAACCATAACATATATTTGCTCCGTTGCCGAATTTACACGAAATATTTAATTTACACGAATGCGATGGATCTTTCGACACTCGTCGAAAAAAGAACACGAAAAAAAACGCTCACTTACATTACACGAAGTACACGAAATATTAAATTCAGACGAATGCGGGCAGATCTTGGGACACTCGTCCAAAAATACACGAAAAATAACGCCAGCTTATGTTACACGAAATAGACGAAGTACACGAACGGTGCGAAAAAGCACTGCCAATTTTTTTTATATGTAATACGATTGACATTTGGACTGATTTTGACACAAGCTCCGTGTTTACAAATATAAGATCCGAGCGTGCGCAGTAGACCCCAGTAATCTTCTATCCTTTGGTGTTGGCTGACATCCCACTTACAGGCGAGAATAGGCCGCTGGCCATATAGGAGTATTACATATATGCTCTTTCCCCGTCTCCCACCACGCGCCCCGATATCTTGCGTCTCACTAGAAAACGAGTCGCGTTTCTCGCTCGGATTTTCCTCTATTCTTCATTCCCGTTTTTTCGTTTTTCGGGCGGCTGGCGACTCAACTTTATAATAAAGTCGCTCAGGATTCTTTCCAACGTTTTTAAGAAATAATTTTGTACATTTTCAGGAAAAAAAAATTATCTATAAAAATATTAAAAAGTATGATTACTAAGTCGGTAATTTCTTGGAGGTTAAGCTATTTTTTTTATGTTTCTCATAAATTTCTAAACGATTTGCAATTGGAAATATTATATTCATGAAAAATCATTTTAGAAAAATTGTGTATACATAAATTTTGTTTTCGTAAGGGTCTGTCATTTAAAACTTTCTAAAAATTCTAGAAATTCAAGCACTTACGTTCTTCGAATGAAATTTCTAGGAAGTTCGAAAAATTTTTCAAATTCTCTAGTAAACAAAAAATTCATAATTAAAATTTGTTTAAACTTTTAAAACTATTGGAAGAAATGACTACATAAAACTATTATATAATATAATAAATATTATACAATAATTTATTGATAATTATAATAATTTTTTAATATAATTATATTATATTAAATACATATAAATATAAGGCCCGGCGGGCGGCCTCCGCTCGCGCGATAGGCAAGGGGACACGCGGGGCAAGGAAGGTCTGGTGGTCACTGGTGGTTTCCACGGTTCACGTGTTACGGCGTTTTCTGTTTTCTCAGTTTTCTAAGGAGTCGAACCGGGCTGATTCGGACCCACGAGCGATTCCACGTTTGCCGCTAGTTACGCCGATTATGCCGATGAGTCGTGCTTACGTAACACCAATGTAGGGTGGTCGTTAAAATGGCTTATTTCCATTTTCGTGTGTGACGTCCCCCAGATCGGTTTTGAATAATTCAAAAACCAACCTCAATTTGTTCCAAATTCTTATCAAAACGCCTACCCGTGCCAACAGAACCATTTTTTCCCATTTGAATAACATGGGATCTTATCATTTAATCGATCTACCATTATTCTGAAGCTCAAGAACCACAATAAAAAAAAGTCTGGAAAGCTTGTTTTTCTGACCTTATAGTGCTAGAAAACAGCTCAAAATTTTTTTTTTTATTTAAAAAAATTTTTTATTGCTAGTCGTTTTATTTTTAGAAGTTCGAATTTCCGCGTGACATATTTTAATTGGCCTATTGATTTAACGATACAATCCCATGTTTTTCAAACAGGAAAAAAATTGTTCTGTCGGCACGGGTGAGCGTTAAAATAAAAATCTGGAAAAAAAACTTGTTTTTGCACTATTACGAACCAATTCAACAGGCGTCACAGAAGAAATTCGACTACAGCCATTTTAACAACTACCATAATAAATATACTCAGTGTTGCCGAGTTCTTGTCTGTTTTCCCCAGATTTCTAATGTAACATCTAGGGGAATCAGGCAAATAAAGAAACGAATCATTGACACTGGGTGTACGTATACATTTGTATTGGGAAGGAACCAGTAATTTATTTCTGTTACTATAAATAATCGGGAGTAGTGACGACAGGGAAGTGAATGTCGGATTATATGGTACAACAATATTGTCAAGTGGCGGCGAAGTACACGTGGCGCCGTGTACACGCACGTAAAATAAAAGCGGTATTTGCATCATTTCTTATACCAGTTAATGTGTGGTAACCAAAACATCATCCGAATATTACTAAAAAAAGTGGACATTCAAGTGAAACTTACGTGATCTGCGGCAGAGTGCATCGAGCTTATAGTGCAGTAGATTAACGAATTAGATATGTTGACGAGTTTCACAATTTCGGCTTGCTTCTTATTTTTCACTGTTATACCGTTATATTCCCTGTTTGTATTGAGATCAAGAAGTAGTATTGGGGGAAAACATTCTATTACAAATAGTCCATCCAAAGAAGATTAAGAGTTGCTGATTTGAAAAAGAGATGACTGTGGCGTAATCTTAATTATAATGAATATTTCTGATCTCGTGTACATGCTTTCTGAGCAATTTCTTACAATATTGACACTTTCCAAAAAACATTGAAAAAAAAACAATGCATCTGTTTCAAGGTATCAATAGGCGAACGTATTTGTGTACTTGTTACAGGAAACCATCGATTTTGATAAATAAGTATGAAGGAACTAATCATTCGACGGAATGAAAACATTCGAGGTAATATTCCGATTAACTGAACTGATACAAAAATTAGTCCGTTATCCGTAAGGCTCAATGCAACTACCATATCGACATCTACTAATATTTCAATTAATCGTCAATATTGTAGGAGAAGTAAGAGAAAAAAGGCAAATAAATCCGCCACGAAAGCTCACTTTTTCGGGGAACCGAAAAACCACGCGACGAGCAGTTGATGCTGAAAAAGCAGAAGCCAAAAAAAGAAAAGCAGGTTGAAATAGTACTCATTCATTACGTCATTCGAGTCAGTACATAAAAATTTTATGACCTTTTAGAAATTAGTCAAAGAAGCTGGTAACCGTGCAGAACGTGATGAAGATCTGAAGCTACTTGCGGAAATCGAGGGTGATGGCAATGATGAAAATGTAAATACATTAGATGGTATTGCATCTTGAGTGCATTTTATGATAATGGATCCTATCATTACAACAGAGTTTCATTTATGAACTTTAATTACAAACCGTTCGCACGTGCTTAGGTTTCTCGTGAGGAAGAAGTAAGAACTCCGAGCCCGCTGCGGTTCAATGACGACGAAATTGATGCAATTCCACAATATATCCCCGAAGTAAATCAATTGAATCCGGTATGCGTTTGTCGAACATTGTCAAATTTGTAGATCAAAATAAATATCATAAACTTATACGAGCAATGACAATAAGTTCTGTTTTACAGCTTTTCTAATTGAATAATGTAGCGAAGTAATGCGGATCAAATTACAGTTAAAAAGATTTTACAAGTAATCCCTGCTGAAAATATGATCTGAAATAGAATTTTTATATAAAATTTCTTCTCAATTTCATGAATGATTGATTTTTATATAATTTTTTTAATGGATAACTGTACACTGTTAGAAATTTTTGTATGAATTTTAATAAACTTGTCTTGGAAGTTTTTTACATAAACGCATTTGAATTTTAACAGACGGTGTTTATGAAATTTCATACACGTTCTGGAAGTTTCACAGACTTGTTTATTGAATTTATTATATCTGGTATATTAAAACGGAAGATTTAATATACCATTTTAGTGCTTTTAAGACGCCTTGGAACCTACTGTAGTGCGAGAGAGACGCATAGAACGGGAACTTGTTGGAAGAAAGTATGACGAAAAGAGAAAGTCTTCCGAGTCATCTTAATATACACTCTGTGGATTTTAATAGGCGTTCATTTTTTTTATAGACAACTTAATTAAATCTGCATTAATATACGTATGTATTGATTTTATTACTACTTTAATATATTAAAGTCTTTTAAAATCCATGACATTTCTAACAGTGTAGGTCTAGACCTTGTAGGATTGTTAGATTGTCCGCGATAGATTTTTCATGCGTTGTTAATGAGTAACATGATACCTGGTAAATAGATTTTCAATGCTCCTCCCGTCGAGTCAGAAAACATTGCTGGATTAAAGGCTGAATTACTCCAACTGACCAACAAATATTCGGAGCTGCAGAAAGTCATGGACGAAAAAGATCTGCGGATTGCTTTGTTAGAACAGCAATTGAAGTCAGCACAAGATGTTAAACAGTCATTGCTAGACATCAATTAGAAACTTGAAAATCAGTTGCCGGCGTCAAAAGACGTTCTGAGATCCCCATTGACTGTAACATCGCCAGCGGTTGGCGTGCAGTGTTCGCCACAGGTGAACTCTCAAGTAAGTGCATTCGTTGGAGTTACAGTTTTGATTGCCGTTCGGTTCTAAATCGTTTACTTATTATAATGACAGTTGGTCGAGGTCGGAAAAAACAGTGGGCTCTACATGAAAGTTGAGAATTACGAAAAGGCCCGGGATGCGAAAAAAATGGAAGATCGGGTCAGAGGAATTGTTCGTGGCATTTGGGAGTACGATGTTCGAAAAAAATTATATATCCGAAAACCGGACAATGTCATCTCGGAGAATTATATACAATTCAAAGAGAGTGATGTTCATAAAGTTTTGCGTGGGTACACTTTTATAGTGCAGGTCTATTTTGAATGACGTGAATAACGATACTGATACCAATTTCATTACCGTAGGCTTTCTTCGAATATTTTAAAAATTGCAACGGAATAGCAAAAGTCTGGCCCTACAAACTGAGGGTAAAGGGGAGTTGACGACTGCTTATATAAAAAAAGTGGCATGTACCATGTTTCAAAAAGAGCGTTACAAAGAGATGGGTCGAAAGACAGGCTGTGGGAAATCACCAAATACGGGAGAGAACGGCAAAGAAGCTGGAAATATGGAAGACAACACTAACATTGAGGAAGGTACGAGCGTCGACGAGGTCTGCGAAAGTATGAGCCTTGGAGTGGTCCAACAGATGGATAACGTAGATTGAACGACCGCAGAGAAGTGAAAAGTAACATAAGTTCCTTAAAAGCAATAAAGAAGGTTGTGATAATCTAAGTCTTATTGTACGTTGTACCCAATAAATACTATTTGTTGAATCAGTGTTATACTTTAGCTTTGCCTTTTCCGATAATTCTCCGGGGGGAAATCTTACAAACTAACGACCATTTCACGTAAAAGTCTCAATCATGGCATTGCGAGTCGTACCATTATTGAAATATGATCCGTTCGACTAGGTCTTCCATAAAACTGAGCAGAGTCTGATGTAGAATGATATTTTCGGGGTATTTCCGAAATATTTATTACCCCTCGCCCCCCCCCCCCCGTAAGATATAGTAAAAGTTAAAACGAAATGATCATTATCATCGTGAAGTTGTAAAGTGATAATACATTGACAATAATGTGACAAACATATTATTTTATGTAGATCGTTTGTGTTCAGACGACTTCGTTCTGTCCATATGTTTATGAACTTAATGGGTATACGGTTGATTAGATACATTCATACAATTTGAATTTCCAAATTCGTAGGTGACTATTAATACCAGTCGTGAAAACTACAACTGTGATGTGACACCCGATGTCACATTTTTATTGCCCCCAGGTATTGCACTGCATATTGAGCTAATAAAACTTTTATGCACTGTACATTTTTAAACTCCTAACTATTCATTTTCATTTTTCATTGCAGAATTACATGTATTATAAGTTTCCCATGCTATACTGTTTTTTGTGTCGTAGGAGCAATTTTTGAGAATATTGAAGCGTCGTCTTCTACAAATCCTTCCTTTCCTGAAAGTCCTGCCATACAAATGCAAGAAAACGTCCGAAACAATTTTGACAATCATGACATCAGTCTTATCAGGAGTGATCCTGTAACTGATATTATTGATTGTCTCCGAAATTCGATTCTTGGAGTAGCACTTTTGAGCAGTTACAAAAAGAAGAGAAACTTTACGGCTGCTGAACGAATTAACATTTGTAGCATAATTCTTGACAAAGAGATGCGCGCAAGTCCCAATACATTGTAAGCAAAAATGTCTGATTATCAAAAATTTTGATCATCATGCCTTGAAAGGGGAATACCATGCCTTGTATAGATACGGGGCATATTAAGCATACAATTAACAATACGATGCATTGCATATTGTTCAAAGAGTTGTTTATTTAATATCAATGGATTGTTCTCTCAGTGCTCTTCAGCTGTATTCCTTACTTTCATTAGAATTTAAAAGGCTCGTACTCATCATTTCAGTGTGAAACCTGAACGCTTAGACGAATTGGCAACTTTAATATCAAATACTTTTCTGGGCGAAGTGAAGGATACGTACTATGTCCCGTACGCTAGCGATCACAAAAGAGGAAGTCACACCCTTGCCAAAGGGAAATTGCACGACAAACATTCCTTTCTCAGAAATTTGCTTATAGAGGCTGATGCAACGAAAAAAAATAGGGGAAAAAAACGCAAAGTAGATGATTCTCCACTACTTTATCTTGCGTTCCGTTACGACTTCCCCTCTGCCCACGGTGATGTTGCATTTTTAAAATTTTTTTAAAATTACGTAAATAATCCAAAGTAATTTGAAAAGATTTGCAAAAAGTCATATAAAAATCGAGTAGAAAAATCAAAAAGCATTAGCTCACAATTAACGTATAAATGCACAAATGATGAAACAACTAGAATGTTCACTTATTCAAATTGTTCTAGTGTTTACGGGTTTTAATTAATAAAAGTTATCTTGTAGTAATTGCCATCGTTTAATCGATCTTCTGAGGCTTCATTCCGAAAATTACCGTATATACTCGCATATAAGCCGCACACTATTTTAAGCCGCACCCCAATTTTTTAGGTCTCAATCGGTGAAAAAACGTTTAAGCTCGAATATAAGCCGCATATTGAAAATTTGTAGTTTTCTAATGCCTTCACTTAAAAAGATAGGTATAGAGGCACCGAACTGGACCTTTTTTCAGAAAAAAATATCGATAAAACACTATTAATCTACAATATTAACAATACTTTCATTCATTTCTAGTAGAGAAAAATCACTCACGGAAAAATTATAAAAAGTTATCACGAACAATTAAACTACTTTTATAAAAGAATGTATAATTTTTTAAAATTTCTTAGGCAGCCCGTGTGTCTTTGTTGAATAATCGCACCTGCCTGAGGTTTTATTCTCGTCTGTTCTTGCCATAAATTTTACTATGATTTCAAAGTCATTTCCCATCATTTATTTAACTCAGATAGACATTAATCCTCATTCAATTGATATGAGATCTCTTTGTTATCTGCTTTCTTTTGTCTACGGAAATCGAGGGCCACTCTATAAATCATCCAAGAAGTTCATAGAGCATTCGAAAAATGTAACTCCATTAGGAAAACTCCTCAAGAGTAATTGATTTATCATGACAATTCATCTAAGATTTTCTAAAAGATTCCAGGTGGGTCTGTAATCTTCTCGAATTTTCTCGAAAAGAAAATACCTATCCACCTATAAAAAACGTCGACCAACACGAAAATTGACAGTTTTTCGCTAGCTGCCAATCGGTTCGAATCACTTATCTTTTTTTTTGTGACACGTATAATTCTTGTGCACCGTTTATCGTTTTTCGAGTGTGCAATTGTGCGGTTGATATTATTTCAAGTATTAACGTAAGTTACTGAAATTAAATAATCAGTTCAAGAAGTTTGTATCTATTCGAGCAAGATGAGCTTGACAAAAACAAGATGTCAATACACTGCAAAATTTAAAAAAAATGCTATTCTGAGAGCTGACGTGATTGGCAATCGCAAAGCTGCAGCAGAAGTGGGTGTCGATGAAACTCAAGTACGAAGATGGCGTGCCGACCGTATGAGAATTTTCATGTGTGGAACCAACCTGCGTGCTTTTTGAGGCCCAAAAAAAGGACGAAACCCAGCCCTGGAGAACGAGCTCGCAGAATTCGTCATTGAAAGAAGAAAAAATGCCCTTCCTGTCACAATTGAAACTATCAAGAAGAAGGCCTTAGAAATAGCCACCAAGCTCAACTTGACAAGGCAGACATTCAAAGCAAGCAAAGGGTAGGTCGCCAAGTTCATGAGAAGAAAAAGATTTTCCCTTCGACGCCGGACTACGATATGCCAAAAACTGCCTCCTGACTTCGAAGAAAAACTAGTGGCTTATCAGCGCTACGTCATTTCCCTGCGACAACAATTCCAGTTCCTTCTTTCTCAGATGGGAAATGCTGGTGAAACACCTATTTGGCTCGACATGCCTCGAAATTACACAATAGATGCAATTAGTGCTAAACAGGTAGTTAAAAATAAAATATCTATTTTCCGTGACTTATTTAATAATTTGAATATGATCGGTGTCTAAGTGGAAGAAATAACAAAGAATATGAGCAAAATTTTTAAAAATCTTGAGGGCCCTGTAAGTAATTCCTGAAAATTAATAAGCAGTTTGAGAATCGCATACTTTTGACATTGTGAATTCTCATCCTTTTACTATATTATAATTCTCATACTCGACCTTATCAAGAAAAACATTTTTTTAATTGAAAAATATTAGATTGTGTCAACAATTTGAATTCGTTAGTCGGAAAATTTCAAGAGCTAAAAACTTAGCATATTTTATTTTTTTGAAAATCTAAAGCATCAAATTTGAATTTTTTCAAAACAAAGAAAATTCGAAAACTTTTTCATGTTTTGAAATTTTAAAACGTTTTATGATTGCTAAGTTCCTCATAATCATGAAAAATTTTACTGAAATAAAAAACATGATATGTTTACCGTAATTAATAGATTGCTTTGAACATTGTCAGTATAATTAAACCATGCGATTCGTATTTTTTGAATTCCTTAGATACCACTAAAAACGACTGGTTACGAAAAGCAGCGCATAACAGTGATGTTATGCATCACGGCTGATGGTGGTAAACTTCCACCTTTCCTCATCTTTAAAAGAAAAACTGTGCCAAAGCCTAAAAAAGGAAGTGACGAAAAGTTTCCACCAGGTGTAATTGTGAGGGCTCAAGTCAAAGGCTGGATGACAGAAGATCTAATGAAAAATTGGCTACAGAAGGTCTGCGCTCGCCGTCCCGGAGCCGTGTTGCAGCTACCTTCAATGTTGGTTTTAGATGCGTTTCGTGGCCATTTGACGGACGAAGTGAAGAAAAAAGTAAAAGAAGTAGGGTCTGAGATGGTGGTAATTCCGGGAGGAATGACATCAGTTCTCCAGCCCCTAGACGTCTCCGTGAACAAACCATTTAAAGATTTGTTGAAAAATGAATACCAGAAATGGCTCGACCACGATGACCATCACACTACACCCACAGGGAAAATCAAGAGGGCTTCCCCGTACATTGTAGCACACTGGGTCAAGTCCGCCTGGGATTCCGTCAATGAAGATCTGGTTCGGCGCTCTTTTCTAAAATGCTGTATCAGCAATGCGATGGATGGTTCAGAAGACGATGCTATTTGGGAGGACTTGGAAGATAAAGCATCTGATGACGATAGTCATGACTCGAGTTCTGCTGCTTCCCAAAGTGAAACAGAAATCGATGACGAAGGTAGCGCAGAAGATGAAAGCGAAGCTGATGAATAATATTGTTGAAGGCCTTACGATCTGATTGTACACATTTTATCATAATCATGAAATACGTTTCACTTGAAGTATTTGGGAATAAATAATGTAAAAAATTTGTTGAATTTTATTTCAGTGTAATTTCCTTACCTTTTAGTTATGACCTCTTAATAGTAATGAAAAATATTTTTTAAGAATTTTTTTTAAATTACCATTCCAAACGATCTTCAGAAAAAAGGTGCGTATATTTTAGCATTGAGTCAAATTTTTAGATTAGTATCCGAACATAAGCCGCACACGATTATAAGCCGCAGCTTGATTTTGGAGCTCCAAAAGTGTAAAAAAAGGTGCGGCTTATATGCGAGTATATACGGTATAACACATTTGTTTACAAAAAACTGATAATTGTGATTACTTGAAATTGTACTTATTGAGTTTATCTCAACACACAACGTATTTTTGAATAGTATCGTTTATATCGTAGACGGTGAAGGCGTTTATAAAGATGACATCAAATGGTTGATCGAAAATATTGACCCTTGGCCTCAAGTTAAACAACTTTGGAAAGTGACATCATTTTACCGGATCCTTAACTTCACAAACAACTCTCAAAATTACTTTACATCGTTTCCGATCTTGCAAAACCTGGTCAGAGGAGCAGATCTGGTAATTATAATAGACGATTAAAAATTTACAGTCATATTCATCGCGGTTTTTACTCGTATAGATTTACTTTTCTTACTAATTTTTTCTTAATAATGATTATCGTATTTGAATGTATATAAAGTTAGAATCACAAATGAGCTTATTAATCTCGTGTTCAGTTCTAGACGAAGTGAGCAGTTTATTGCTAAATTCACTTGCCGATCGCTAAATTCCTTTTAGTCTATGACATAAAATGCATAGAATACATTATATAATCGTGTTTGTCTACAAAGATTATTTTTACACTGATCTTTATCAAATAAAAGCCAGAAATAAAAGAGTATTTTTTACTTTGTGTACAGATTGCAGAAGATTTTTCAACAAAATACCCCGACAATGCGGCAAAGTTAATGACACAGTATCCATCATTTGCGAAAGAGATAGTGGAATTTGCGAAAACCAAAAAAAGGTGTCCAGAAATAAAGATTATCTTGAAGGCGATAGAGCAAGTCAGCGAATATGATGATCCTGAAGCACTCGGTAAGTTTCACTTGAAGAAAATCGGCGTATAAATGTAACACAAATGAAGAAATTCAGCACCTATTCAATGCTTTACAGCTCTGGGCATTGTGTTGACCTTACAATTATTGCCTCTTCTGTTACCTGCTCCTCCTTCTTTGAACGTCGATGGAATTGTATGGCGTCCAACAAAAAGCGATGGGCAGAACAGCTTTCTCTACCACGCAGAAGTAATAGCAAAAGCCTAATTGACGTTTCTTTTTGATTTTGATTTTTAGAGGCCTTATGCACATCCTTTTTGTACAACAATCTAAATAACAATCTAAATAAATAATCTAAACTAAAAAACGTGCTTTTGATGGTTCAGACAAAAGAAAGATGTTTAATTGCTGGCAATTCGTTGTAGAGTTATGAAGATATGCATGCTTTCTTGGGAAAACGGAAAGAAAAACTTCGAGCTCGAAAATTTCTTGATGCACCATTAGTCGTCGTGGTTGGAAACAAACGTGTCGACAGCTGCTATGTGAATGTGCACGACATTCAATACGAAATTGGGTCGCCTTTGAAAGCCGTTGACATCAGTTTCAAAGCATTTTACTGGCTTCAAATGCACTACCCTCATGAGTGCAAGTCAACATGGAATGTTATCCAAAGACGCGTTTACGGTATTAAAGGTGAGACGGATGTTGAGACTCCAAGCGTGAGTACACTACTCTCGGAACTGAAGAAATCAGTTAAGTGAAAAAACAGTTTGATTTAACATTGCTATTTCTGTTTGTAGTGATTAAGGTTGATGTGTTCCTTTTACTTGTCAAATTGCCTTTTGTAAGAGTCTGTGTTTGCATACCGCAATTTTGTTTCACGAACTGTTACCTCAAACTGAAGATAACTTAAAAATGTAACTGTGCTTACGATAAGTTGAAGTAATGTTTTTCATAAATTAATAAATAACTTACTCTACGTGCTAATGTAACGGATTGAATTACAGTTGATTAATGATTTCTGTTAACCCCGTTATACTGTAAATAAGTATTTCCAAACCGATTCGAGATGCCTGAGTGCTTTATATGTCACGAGACGTTGAAGCTGAATCAGTTGAAAGAACACCTTTCTGATTCTCATGAAGATCAGAATGTATACGGTAAATGTGACTGCACTGTGTGTTACAAGTCATTCCATTCTTTTAATTCGTTTAAAGTGCACTGGCAGTCTGATCACGCTAACGATATCAGTCATTTTGTTGACCTTCCCTTTTTAAATATAACTGAAAAAAAAGTTCCAAATTGTGATGCTCGCGTAGAGTTACCTGAACAATGTATTTTAAATGTTACTTCCTCGGGAACTTTAAAAGCACCAGATACTTTCAATATTCAAGATGTGTCACAAAAACTTGATGACATGGTTACCAACAACACTATAAAATTGTACAGTGCTCCATCTTTCTCTCGAAAGTTTGTTCAAACATGTGTAATTTTCGCAAAAAACATCATTTCATCAGGGGTAAATATTATAAAAGAAGGTCTTCATATTTCATGTGATAAAAAAAATTTAACAACTAATTTCGATCAGACTATTCAATTGTTAGACTCATTCAGTCATTCTTTCAATAAATTTGACACGGAGGAGAAGCGAATTTCTTTTCTAGAGAACAATGGGAGCTATATACCTCCAGTTAAAGTCACTGTTGGCAATCATGTTGAGCGTATAAAACGCACGCATGATGGTCGAAAGAAAAAATTTTCTGTCAAAGCATATGCGTCATTTTTTCCATTGCGAGAAACTTTAAAAAAGTTATTTGAAACCCCAACATTGTATGACGTAGTATCTTCATATAAATCTGAATTAGAAACACACGGAGCAACAACTTCAAATTTCATTCAATGCAAATTATGGAAAAGTAAAATTGCCAACGAAAATTCGAAAGAAATTTTCCCTATTTTTCTCTTCTCTGACGACTATGAAACGGGCAACGCGTTGGGAAGCCACGCAGGTAAAAATAAGTTGGCTGGAACATACATTTCGATTCCATGTTTTCCACCGCAATATCAATCACGAATATCTTCAATTTTTCATGCCTTGCTGTATTATTCAAAGGATAGAGTAAAGTTTGGAAATTTTTCGGTTTTTCGTGTTTTAATCGAACAGCTGATATTTCTTGAAGAAGAAGGAATCAAAATTAATATTTCTTCTGGTGAAAAACAAATTTTTTTCAAACTAGCCCTCATAACTGGAGACAATCTGGGTTTACATTCGATTCTTGGCTTAGCAGAATGTTTTAACGCTAATTATGCGTGCCGCTTTTGTAAAATGAATAAATGTTCGAGACATTTGGCGACTTTGGAAGATTCGACAACTTTTAGGACAAAGCGGGTTTATGACAAAGATTTAGCCTTAAAAGATGTCAGTCGCACTGGAATGAAAGAAGAGTGCGTTTTTCACCACATAACCAGTTTTCACGACGTTGATAATTGGTCAGCAGACATTATGCACGATTTGTTGGAAGGGGTTTGCATGTTTGACCTTGTTGCCTGTATCAAAAACTTCATTTCGCGTGAATTGTTTACATTAGAACAATTGAACGATCGGCTTTCTCAATATTCTTGGGGAGTAGGTGAATCAGAGAGCATTCCTCCAGAAATTTTGAAAAAACATTTGGACACAGACAACATAAAAATGTCCGCGTCAGAAATGCTTACTTTTGTGCGACATTTTGGTACAATAATTGGTGACCTTATTCCTGAAAAGGACCCCATTTGGGAGATCTATCTCTATCTGCGTAGGATTTTGGATATCGTTTTAGCGCCATCTATTCAACTTTCTTGCTCAAAAATCCTTAGAAATCTTATACAGGAACATCATTATCTCGTTCGAAATGTCTTACAACGACAACTGAAGCCAAAAGATCACTTTTTGACGCACTTGCCAACAGTGATGGAGCATTGTGGTCCCCTTGTGCATTTACCAGGTGTACTCCTAAATAATTTCCGGTTTTTTCAATGGATGGCGTTCTGTTTTGTACCGCTGTTGGTAACACATACCATATGTCATTTTGTTCAGTCATATCGAGTGCTTGAACTGCGTTGACATTTTCTCGAAAAAATCTTCCAGTAAGTTTTTATTGCGCTTCAAAAATGTCGAATTTTGTACCGAATTTTGAGCATATGCGCCATGCATTGCTTTTTATGTTCAATCAGGGGAAAAAAGTGTCCGAGAGCCACTGTGCGCTTGTGGAAGTTTATGGTGATCGTGCATTAACACTTCGAACATGTGAAACGTGGTTTCGACAGTTCAAAAATGGAGATTTCGACCTGAACGACGCCGCACGCTCCGGCAAGCGAAAATCGTTCGATGACGCCGAATTGCAAGCATTATTAGATGAAGACAACACGCAAACGCAACGACAGCTTGCAGATGCGTTGGGAGTTTAACAGCAAGCAATTTCCAAACGTCTGCGAGCCATGGGAAAAATTCAGAAGTGTGGAAAGTGGGTGCCCCATGAACTGACCGAGAGACAAATGGAGAATCGAAAAGTGACCTGTGAAATGCTGCTTCAACGATACAAAAGAAAGTCTTTTCTGTATCGTATTGTTACTGGTGATGAAAAGTGGATTTTCCTGGAGAGCCCTAAGCGCAACAAATCGTAGGTGAGTCCAGGTGAAGCATCGACATCGACGGCACGGCAAAATCGTTACGGTCGGAAGGTCATGCTGTGTGTGTGGTGGGACCAGTCCGGTGTTATATACTTTGAACTGCTGAAACCTGGTGAAACTGTGAATGCCGTTCGCTACAAACAGCAAATGAAAGATTTGAGCCGAGCCATGGTGGAAAACCGACCAGAATATCAACAACGACAGAAGAAGGTGATTTTGCTCCACGACAATGCGCCGTCGCATAAGTCGAAAGTCGTTCGTGACACGCTGGAAAGGCTCAAGTGGGAAGTGCTTGATCGTGCGGCTTACTCACCAGACCTGGCGCCATCCGACTACCACCTCTTTGCCTCGTTGGGCCATGCCCTTTCTGAGCAGCGCTTCGACTCGTACGAAAATTTACGAAAATGGCTCACCGAGTGGTTCACCTCCAAAGGCAATGATTTTTACTGGCGTGGTATCCACAATTTACCAGAAAGGTGGGAAAAATGTGTAGAAAGCGATGGAAAATACTTTGAATAAAATAAAGGTTACGGTTTTTTTGGAATTATGTGTTTTATTTGCAAAAAAACCGGAAATTAATTAAGAGTACACCTGGTATGGTGCATGCGATTCGAGTCACAACATAGGGAATCGAAAGGAATCGTGAATACTTCATATTCGAAACGCAATGTCGCTGTCACGATTGCTAAAAGACAGCAACTAAAATTTGCTGCGTTGCTCTACTCGGGGTGGAATATTCCTTCTGTTGAGTGTGGACCTTCAAATACTTGCTTCTTAGGCGCTTTGTCCCTTTCTTTGTGTGAAAGTTTGAAAAAAAATCAGGTACCCATGACATCTCAGTTTCAAAGTTTAAATTGGGTTAAAAAAAACGGTAGTACATACAAGCCAAATATGGTTTTGTGTATTGCTGAGTGTGGTCAGACGCCGATGTTTGGTATGATTCAATATGTTTGCATGAAAGAGGATGAGCTTTTTTTTGTTCTCAAAAGATTGAAAACTGTCTTCAACGAACATCGACACGTGTATGAAGTATTAGACACAACACCCGTATGTGATGTAGTAGCATACAAATCTTTATTTAACCAACGCCCTGTTATTTTTGTTAATGCTTCGTGTCGAAAATTTATAATCTTGCGTCATAGCTTGTAGAGTGAAACATATCCCGATGTAGCAAATTTCCGTAACTCAGAACACAGTTTTACAACTCTCTTTTACAGAAAGCTGTGGAACAGAGAATCGAGTTTTTCGCAAAATCAGGATAAATTGGTTTCTTTCGAACTATAGTTCTAATTTGTTGGGTATAGAAAATTGTATTCGGTAAAATTTTAGTGAAAGTAAAGAATAAAAATGAATGTAGAAGCTCTAAGGATCGGATGTTCAACTACTTTTAAGCCCTGCGATGTGGTTGCTAGCAACCCCTTAATGTTATTGTTTTCTTTCATGAATATAATAAACAAATCTTTGATGAAAATTGAAATTGATTACTTTTACTCTTTTCAACCCTAAAAGTTATATTACTGTGTACATTAAAACGTTGCCCTTTGTGAAACTCGATGTTAAAAAAAGTGTAACAAAATACTTGGCAAAATGTAGATGACTAGGTAGTGATTATTTAAAAATGTTTACACAAATGATTTTTCATACAATGATGTCGAATTCATATTCAACAATTGAGAAAATTGTGAAAAGCACATATATTTTATTAAAACGCAATTTCTTCAGCATGTATCTTAAAAAATTGTTAAAACGAGTTTATTTTAGAAAAGTCGTGTCAACATCGTTTTTAGAGATTTAATAAACTTTCTAAAGCGTCTATGTTTTAAAAGAACAACATTTTTCGAGAAAATTTGGCCAAAAATATGTCACACTCGTGTTCAGCGATTCTCAATACTATTGAAAGTACATATGTGTTAGAAAAACAAAATCTTTAAAAAATGCGTAGCATGCAATTGTTTAAAAAAATAATTTTCCGAAAAATAATGTCAAATTCAGATCCAGCGACCCAGAAAACTGTGAAAAGCACATATATCTTGTGGACACAAAATTTGTCAGAAATTGTTTAAACAAATTGTTTGAACATAATTATTTGGCCGAAAACATGTCATTCTCGTGTTCAGCGATTCTAAATATACCATTGAAAGCACATATGTGATAGAAAAACAAAATCTTTCAAAAACAAGTTGCATAGAATTGTTTAAACAAATATTTACCCAAAAATTGTATCGAATAACAATGCAGTGACAAAAAATGTAAAAAACCACCTATATCTGGTAAAAACAAAAATTTAACATCTCTATATGAACATCTTTTGCATTAAAGAATTGTTGATACAGAATAATAATTGTATTATTTTATAAATTATCACTTTTTATAATTTTATTTAAAGCTTTTAGTTATTATTTTGTTCCTCCTCTTTTCCAAGTCTTTCTCGACTTCACTATAACCTAATTATGAACATCACTGCTTTCAAAGTGAGTAATCGTTACTCTCCAAAAAACTTAATTCCTCTCACAGCTATTACAAATGTCAGCTCGAGCATGTGTCCGTACGAATGCTCTAATACCTCTGTCACCAATATGTTATGTTTCCTTACAGAATCATGCCTGATTCTTGGGTTGACTGTATTTAGGGCTTCCTTGCATAATATGATTGTTCTCGTAACCATTAACGCTTTTCAGTGTATTATTGAAACTTTTCAGGTTATCAAAAATATTCTCTAATATAAAATATAGAAATCATAAGTAAAAATACTCATCTACATTGAAAATTACTTTTGTCACAGATATTTTTTTATGTATGATAAAATACAATGTAATTTCCGTAAATATTCCTTTTCTACTCATGATACATTTTTATTCGATTAGTTCGCAATTCAGACGAATTCCCTCTATATAGGTAAAAATAGTCGAAGATTTTAATTTTTCAAACTCATTTTTAGAAAGTCTTATGCTCCTCCAAAAAAAAAAAAACATTTTCAATTACATTCCTATCTATTTTTTACAAATTTTACCTAAGTCAATTTTACTGTTTTATTTATGTTGAATAACCACACATTTCAGTAACATGATTTCGAATGCTATATATAAGTTATAACATAATAATCAAGGAACAAAACAAAAAAAATCGATATAACTGAAATAAATAACATTAACACTTTTACTTGCTATCATAAATTTTTTTAAATCTTTACCTTCCAAATTTCATAACACATTTTCAATAATTTTATTAGCAACGTGCTAAAATATTTCAGTTTTTCATTTTTAACCGACAGATTCACATAAACGTTTTTACAAAAATCATGAAAAGATTCGGACAAATCGGGACTTTTAGTTCTAAATTGATAAACAACAAAATCATCAAATTTCAATCCATCGACAGCCCGTCATCATTTTCTATTAGTATCAAATCACGAGAAGATTGTTTGGAAAAGTTTTAGACCGAAATGAACAACTACTACGATGTCCATCATCCGGTTTGAGTTATTAGTAACAGCGAATTACAACAAAATATGAATAGAGTTTTTCTAAATTACGAGTAAATGGAAAAGAGGAAAATATTATCTTTTTTTGATCATTTTGCTGTAGTTCAACATATTGATTATGGACTCACATCAACCATTCATAGATTCAAAATTTTTTATCTAATGAAAAAATTTTTTTTACATCCAATACAAATACGAAATTGTAGGTTGTCAAATGTAGCCCCAAAGAATGGGAAATATTGGACAAAAGATGCTACAGAAAATTTCAAAGATAGAGTTTTCAATGATCCATTCATAACACTAGTTTACAGCGAAATGTAGCCACATCAAATTTCAATAGTTTCCTTAGTAAAATGACTCGCTGAATCCGAAAACGCAGTCCAAAAAATTCCCCGTAGGATGGATTTCGCGGTATTGCGAAAAAACTGTTTTTCGCATATAGAGAAAAAGTGTCTTCAGTCAATCGCAAATATCTCCAGTTCTACTAGAACGATTTTGATAATTTTTATATCAAAATGTAGGTAATTTAATAACCTATAAATTTTTTCTCTGAAGTTTTACCGTCACATCCACGGTTTGGTTGCTATTCCGACATTTGTATATAATTTTTTGTCATTTTTGTTAATTTTTTGGAAAAAAATCAACTTTAAGCGAAAATTAAGCCGAAAAAAAATTTTTTTTATCACTTCAATGAATGGATTTTGAAGCCCAATCGATGAAAAAAAAAAGAGTGGTCAGTTATCAAAATCAATGGGAAAATATAGAAGTTATAGGTGTTTTTCCGAAAAAAGGCAAAAAGTCCATTTTTCTCAACTTAATAGCATTGTCAATTTTTATTGATATTAAGTCACAAAAAATGAAAATTTAAAAATGAGTCAAGTCCGATCGTCTTTGTCGCTTGTGCATGTCTTCGCTTTCTCGAATCAAAAACCAGCAATAATCGCCCATCATTGTTTCATCCCAAAATCCTTGGTATCGTCTTTCCATGTTTTTCATTTGCTGATGGAAGCGTTCGCCATGTTCATCGCTTTCTTCGCCAAGATTTTTCGGGAAAAAATCCAAATGCGAATGTAAAAAATGAATTTTGAGAGACATATTCACACCTGTCACCGAAAAAAAGTGAGAAATAATTAGCATAATTTAATAGTATAGAAACGTAAATTTATATTAAAAACATACCTATTTTCTTATAATTCACTAGCAAATCTTGGATGATTTTCTTGTGGTTCCGACTTCTTGAATTACCCAAAAAGCCATCGACGACAGAACGAAACGAATTCCATGCTTTCGCCTCGTCTCCTGTCAATGTTCAAACAAAATTGGAATCGCTGAGAATTTTTTTTATCTGAGGTCCCACGAATACACCTTCTTTTATCTTAGCATCAGATAAATTCGGGAACACGGATTTCAAATAATGAAAAGAATGACCATCTTTTCGCAAAGCTTTGACGAAATTCTTGAAGAGTCCAAGTTTAATATGTAATGATAGAAGTAGAATCTTGTCTTTCTTCACTAGAGGATCGAATTTCACATTTTCCTAACCTATGGTGTAATTGATTCGATTCGGCCAGTCTTTTTTAACATAGTGTTCATCTCTCGCTCTGCTGTCCCACTTACACAAAAAACAGCAGTATTTTGTGTAGCCTTGCTGCAAACCAGTTACCATGGCAACAACTTTGAGGTCAGCACAAATTTTCCACTCGTGATCTTTGTACTTAATCAAGTCCAGTAACATTGCCATAGATTGATATGATTCTTTCATGTTGACAGCATGGGCTACAGGAAGTGAAGGCTTCATGTTTCCTTGATGAATCAAAACTGCTTTTAAGCTTAATTTGCTGCTGTCAATGAACAAACGCCATTCGATTGGATCGTAATTTACACCAAATTCAACAAACAAACCAGTGATATCATGACAATAACAAACATTCTTTTCCCTCGAATAGTATTGGGCAAATCGTATCTGCCGATCTCTATAGTACGTCACCTTCACGCCCGAATCCAGTAAGTTCCGTTCTTGCAAACGTGATGCCAAAATCTCCGAATGATATTTCGTCAGATCTAAGTCTCTTATCAAATCATTAAGAGCGAATTGTGTAAAAGGCTTTGAAACTTTCATAGGCTCTGTGTCAGTCAAATTGGATTCACTTTCTTCTGATGATGGTGTGTCGATTTTTCTTCTCTTCTTAGGGCTTACTGGATACGGAACGTCAGTGGAATGCGGAACTGGTTTTGTTAACGATGGTACATGCGGATATACAATTTTGCGATAACGTCCGTGTTGTTTTATGTTACATAAGCAGAAGTAACAGTCAACCTCGTGATTCGTTGGCTGTCGCCAAATTGCAGGCACATCGAATGACAAGTAGCGACTACGAAAAAGAAATCATATGAACGTGGTAGTATATTAAAGGGTTAAAATCAGAAACAGAATAGATGAATATATATTTATACGTACTTGTAACCTGCCATCCACAAAACCAAATTTGTTCTGCATGTGTTGCACATAGAACTCGGTGTCCATGCTTTATCAATATTTTCAGGTGAAACTTTGAAATACAAACTGTACGCATTTTGTAATGCATCCGTGAAATTCCGTGGTTTCGCGAAAATATATTCTGCACAAGCATAGCAGAACTTATTCGGATCATTTTTGCACTTGAATCTACGTTTCTGGACACTCATCCTTCAAATTTCGATTTAATTTTCCGTGCCTAAGGTACCTTTCTGGGTCAAGCCAGCGCACCAATCAGAGCGCAGTAGGTTTTCCCGCGGGTTTTTCCCGGATCAACCAAGCGCACAAATCATAGTGCACCGCGGGCTCCGCCACGGAGCGAGCCAGCGCACCAATCAGGGTGCACCGTGGGTCTACTTGACCTACGTGTAATACGCTTATGATGATAACCATTGTGCACTTTTGATAATATTTTTAAAAGTGCACTTTTGATCAATTTTAAAGTGTCCTTTCGATTATTATACGCTTTTGATACGCAGCCATTTTTAAAATGATATTTTATTTGATAAATAATAAATACGTAAATGTAATTAAAAATTCATATGTACTATCAAGGTATTTTCATCGTTTTGAACGAGTAGATCCCCAGAAATAGTCTCTTACTAATACAATTTTAAACTATATTATATGAATTACTTTCTCATAAAATTTTATAGGAAACCAGGAACAGTAAATTACGAATCTAAGGAAAATGGACTTTTTACCTTTTTTCAGAAAAACACCTATAACTTCTATATTTTCCCATTGATTTTGATAACTGACCACTCTTTTTTTTTTGTCATCGATTGAGCTTCAACATCCATTCATTGAAGTGATAAAAAAAATTTTTTTTTCGGCTTAATTTTCGCTCAAAGTTGATTTTTTTTCAAAAAATTAACAAAAATGACAAAAAATTATATACAAATGTCGGAATAGCAACCAAACCGTGGATGTGACGGTAAAATTTCAGAAAAATAATTTATAGGTTATTAAATTACCTACATTTTGAAATAAAAATTATCAAAATCGTTCAAGTAGAACCGGAGATATTTGCGATTGACTGAAGACACTTTTTCTCTATATGCGGAAAACAGTTTTTTCGCAATACCGCGAAATCCGTCCTACGGGGAATTTTTTGGACTGCGTTTTCGGATTCAGCGAGTCATTTTACTACGGAAACTATTGAAACAGGTAGAGAATACAAAAATTTTTCAAAATTTGTAAACTAGTGTTATTGAGTCACATCAACCATTCATAGATTTAAAATTTTTCATTTAATGAAAAAATTTTTTCAACCTCCAATACAAATACGAAATTGTAGATTATCAAATGTATCCCCAATGAATGGGAAATTAAATTCGAATAATTCAAAAACAATCATTAAAAGAAAAAAAAATCAAAAGTAATCTTTAGCACGTGTAGTATAATATAAAGAAGTTATATCACCAAATTTATCAATTAAAGTAATTGGAAATTAATTATACTAATTATACGAATATAGAGAATTTAAAACAATTAATTTTGATTCATATATAATTAAATCTAATAAAATTAATTCGTTTCGTTTGTTGTACATGCATTTATATTGAAATTGAAAATTTGCGATAATATTACTTTATTTTGTCATTATATCTAGAAAATTACAATGGAAAAAATCGATAACCAAGAAACATACGGGAAATGTCAGGCAGTCGAGAATAACGAAAAATTTTTTGCAATCATCGGCATTCAAAAACAAACTTTTGGAAAATTTTGCGACGCTCACGAAATTCAGAGAAAAAAAGATTATCAAAATTACAAGGCACATAAAAAAAAAGAAACCTTTTTGGACCAGAAACAGATGATAAATCATTTGCTATTACAAACGCCGAAGAATTAAGGGATAGACTCTACTATGAAAAAAAATATGACCCACCATATCATTTTGGAAATAGAATTCGAAAAGAAATATGTTTTGTGGGAATGAATCCGTAATTCATAGTTGACTATCAAACTTTGGAAATTATTGTTATTAAGAAAAATTTTGTGGTTGTTTAATGACATTCAATAATAATGTTTGAAAAATGTTAAATATTTGTTTTAATAATTATTGACCACAAAATTTTATATTAAAATTTTTGTATACAATGTTTCGTTATCTTTTATTCTATTTTCTTTTATGTCCCTCTAATCTCAAACTCTAAAAAAATGTTTTTTGATTCAGAAAATAATACATTTTGCATCTAGGGAAAAACATAAAATTCTCACCAAGGCGTAAGTTATAACCCGAACCGAAGGCGAGGGATATATTCACCTGAGTACTTTTTTTTGCCCGCTTCGCGGACAATAATCGGCTTTGTCTCCCGCTATTATAAAAAAAGCATATTTTGACAAACTTTGTATTTATATATGTGTGTAATTTGTTGTTATAATTCTTATAACCATCATTTGCTTATCCTGAATAACAAATAAACAGGTACCCGCGGAGCGAAGCCTGCGGATTACAGTAACTCATAATTTTTTTTCTTCATCGAAAATTTCAAATGTTTTGATTATTATATTCAATCAAATGTTATGATAATTATGGTATATTTTCCGGTTATTTTGCTACACTTCAACATATTGATTATGGAGTCACACACATGAAGTTAATTATTACAAACAGTAACCGTTTTTATACTTACGAAGAAACTTTTCTTCTATAAAGTACCTATCATGTTATCATTTTTTTTTTTTTCAGATCTTCTTTAAGTACAACGTCGATGGATTGAAATTTCAATACATAGTACTCTGGCCAGATTACCACAATTCACACATTTCGTGTCAATTTTGTTTCATTTATCATTCCATAAAACCCTCAACTTCGTTTCGTAAGTTCACAATATGCCTTCAAAAAGAAAATTTACATTATCAAAACAAACTACTGGAGCAAAAAGAAAAAAAACTTCGAAATCAAACGAGAATGAAAAACAACACCAAAACAGACTTTCAGACTTAAGAAATACGATAGCAATGGAGAATTCTCAATATCGTGAAAATATGTAACGAGATAATCTAGAACGTCTACATCTCATGAGGAATCTTGAAACTTCGAGGCAGCGCCAGACACGAATGGAACGCGACCGTACGGCACGTCTTGCATCACGCAGAGGATTGAATTTTGATATGCGGAATGGAGCTTTTAATTACGATCCAACGTTGGAATATAGTTCACATCCAAGAATTACCATTGGTGTAATGGGTGTGATTTTCTCACACTGTAATGCAAAAACATTTCCAAATGAACCTCCAGGAATCTGTTGCTGCAATGGAAAGCTGTCGCTACCAACACTTCGAGATCCACCTGAGCCACTTTTAAGTTTGACTTCAGAAATGACTGATGAGTCTAAACTTTTTCTAAAAAATATTCGCAAGTACAACTCTTCCATCCAAATGACGTCCTTCGGAGCGACAAAAGTCATAACCACACCAGGATATATGCCGACCTTCAAAATTCAGGGACAGGTGTATCATCAAGGAGGATAACTTTTACCTGAGCCTTATCATGACCCGCAGTTTTTGCAAATATATTTTACAAAAAATAGCGACATTCAGGCAGATCAACGGTGTCGCAACATTCCAGGTGTAAAGCGTGAAATCATTAGATTATTACAACAAATGCTGCACGAAAGAAATAACTTGGTCCGAATCTTCAAAAACGCTCTTGAACGAATGCCGAGTAATGAATACAAAATTGTAATTAAAGCAGACAGAACCCCAGCAGGTGATCATGAGAGGCGCTTCAATGCTCCAACAGCTGATGAAGTTGCAATCATTATTGTCGGTAATGAATTTCACAAGAGGGATATTGTCCTTTACAAAAGAAGTAACGCCCTACAGCGAATTTCAGAAACCCACCGATCATATGACGCTCTTCAGTATCCATTGCTTTTTTGGGAAGATGAAGACGAATACAACTTTAACGTTTATCAAGTTGACTCCCTAACCCACGAACCCACATGTAAAAAAGTTTCTGCAATGAATTTTTATTCTTATCGCCTAATGATAAGAGAAGGTCATAACCATCTACTGCACTGTTCAAAATTATTTCAACAGTTTTTAGTTAACATGTACGCCAAAATCGAAAGTAAGCGTCTTTTATACTTGAGATTTATTCAGAAAAAAATTCGATCAGAAGAATATGTTCACCTACGAGATGAAATATCGAGAGACTAGAACCCCTAAGATATTGGAAAAATGGTTATTCTACCTTCGACATTTACAGGCAGTCCTAGGCATATGCACGAATATACGCAGGATGCAATGACTTCTGTTAGAAATTATGGTAGACCAGATTTATTCATTACTTTCACATGCAACCCAAAGTGGGTTGAAATTGAGTCCCTTTTGCTTCCTGGACAGAATGCTGCAGACAGAAACGATCTTACAGCAAGAGTTTTCAAACAGAAACTTACAAAACTGATGGATGCGATATTCAAATTGCAAATATACGGTGATGTCCGATGTTTCGAGTATACAATAGAGTGGCAAAAAAGAGGATGACCTCATGCACACATACTCATCTGGCTTAAAGAAAAAATTCATTCCGATGACATAGACAAAATTATTTCAGCAGAATTACCTGACAAGGAAACAGATCCTCTATTATTCCAAATTTTTACTAAAAACATGATCCACGGTCTTTGCGGAGCATTAAATCCCGTTTCACCATGCATGAAAGATGGACAGTGCACGAAAAGATTTCCGCGTGCCTTTTTACTCGAGACTCAAACTGCACAAGATGGCTACCCCTCATAAAGAAGAAGAAGACCAGAAGACGGAGGACATGAAGCAGTTGTTAAAGTAAAACAGACAGAAGTGCAAGTTAACAACAGATGGGTCGTGCCATACACTACTTTGCTTTCAAAAATGTTTCAGGCTCATATTAACGTAGAGTATTGCAACTCTGTCAAATCAATAAAACATATATGCAAATACATCAACAAAGGAAGCGATATGGCAATGTTTGGAGTAACCAAATCAAATGATGATATAACTCTATTTTAAATAGGGAGGTATATTTCGAGTAACGAAGCAGTTTGGAAGATTCTGAACTTTTCAATACATGACCGTCACCCCACTGTTTTTCATCTTGCTGTGCACTTGGAAAACGGCCAAAGAATCACATTCACAGTTCAAAACGCTGCACAACTAGCAGCTGATCCACCAAACACCACACTCACAGCTTTCTTCAAATTATGCAATAACGACCACTTTGCCAGGACGTTACTTTATCCAGAAGTTTCTCAGTATTATACGTGGAATGCATCAAAAAAACAATTTTGTCAGAGGAAACAAGGCTCTGTAGTACCTGGAACAGCAGTAAGGAAGACCCCTTACAACATCGTTCGAACACCTACGCACTGTTGAAGGTGAGATTTGCTCCACGTATCGTCAAGCATGCATGAATCTAGGATTTCTGGAGGATGATCTACATTGGGACACAGCACTGTCAGAAGCATCTGCTATATCGATGCCCAACCAAATGCGTCTTTTATTTGCTATAATTCTAACATCCTGTGCACTATCTGATCCAATGGCTTTGTGGGAGAAACATCGTGATTCTCTAAGCGAAGATTATTTGCTACGATCACGCAGAGTTGCAAATAATCCCGACTTGCAAATGTCAGACGTTCTTTACAATAAAGTCTTAATCGATATTGAAGACACGTGTATGGCAATACTTAACAAACGTCTAGAACAACTAGGCCTCAATTCACCGCCACGTGACGCCATTGATCTAACTAACTCTGATGTTCTACGCGAGACCAATTTCAATCAGGATGAGCTCTCCAGATTTGTGGAAAGGAACAAACCTCTCCTGATCGAGGATCAGCGAGCAGTATTTGATCTCATTGTTGATCGAATTTCTAGCAATGAAGGAGGCATTTTCTTTCTCGATGCTCCAGGAGGTACAGGAAAAACATTTTGAACTAACGTTATTCTTGCAGAAGTGAGAAAAACAAGCCATATCGCCCTTGCTGTCGCATCATCAGGTATCGCAGCTACTCTTTCAGAAGGTGGAAGAACTGCTTATTCAGCACTAAAATTACCAGTGAATCTTTCGGCAACTGATACTCCCATTTGCAACATCAAAAAAAATATTGGGCAGGCAACTGTTCTCAGAATGTGCAAAATAATTATTTGGGATGAATACACAATAGCCAACAAAAAAGCACTAGAGGCTTTGGACAGAACTTTGCGAGACTTAAGAGGCAAGGAAATAACGATGGGAGGAGCACTTTTGCTCCTTGCCGGAGATTTTCGTCAAACTCTACCAGTTATTCAAAGAGGAACTCCAGCTGATGAATTAAATGCGTGTCTGAAGTCTTCATATTTATGGAGACGAGTTAGAAAATTGACACCTTTAACAAATATGCGTGTCCGTTTGCAAGGTGACGAGGCCTCGCGAGAATTTTTGAATCAGCTTCTGCAAATTGGTGAAGGATTTTTTATGAATACACCAGGCAATTACTCCGTAACGTTTCCGGAGACATTCTGCAACTTGGTCGAATCCGTGGAGAATGTTATTATTTTAAAAAATCACGCGTGGCTTTGTAAAAGAGCAATTTTGGCACCGCGAAATGACCAAGTATCCAACCTAAACAACGTTATTCAGGACAAACAGCCAGGAGCTGTGACAACGTACAAGTCCATTGACACTGTTATTACTGAAGACCAAGCCG
Source organism: Platygaster robiniae (assembly GCA_028476575.1). Lineage (NCBI taxonomy): Eukaryota > Metazoa > Arthropoda > Insecta > Hymenoptera > Platygastridae > Platygaster > Platygaster robiniae. Next base: position 32,717,246 of record CM052019.1, read on the forward strand.
TCAACTACCCTGTAGAGTTTCTCAATTCTCTTGAACCACTAGGAATGCCGCCCCATCAACTGTTTTTAAAAGTTGGCTCGCCGATTATGATACTACCGAACTTGAGACCATCGAAATTGTGCAACGGTACTCGATTGACTGTGAAGAATTTACATCTAAATATAATTGAAGCGACAATCCTCTCTGGCAAATCAGCAGGCGAAGATGTCATCATACCTAGAATTCCCTTAATTCTATCAGATATGCCTTTCGAATTTAAAAGACTTCAATTCCCTGTTCGTCTTGCTTTTGCGATGACAATCAATAAGGCTCAAGGACAATCGCTCAACGTCGCAGGAATTCATTTAGAACCATCATGTTTTTCACATGGCCAGTTATACGTTGCTTGCTCCAGTGTCGGCAATCCAAGAAATCTATTTATTTATGCTCAAAATAAGACAACGAATAACGTTGTTTACCAAAACGCATTAAAATAAAACATACACTATATCATACCGCAGCCGATGTAATTAGTATAGATAAAAAAATGTATTTTAAGAAATTTTACAAAGTATAACAACAATCCTTTGTTATGTCTTATATACAGTTTTATAAATCCTTTCATCAACACACAATTGGAAATAATGTATTATTTATTTAACTACATTTTGATATTTATAAATGAAAAATTTTTTTCGATTATTTTTTTTTTTATCCGTACCACATGTCCCTTAAACTACTCTCACGTGAGCCTACCCGCAGGTTCCGCCTATCTATATCTATAAAACTCAGAATTAAAATATTTTATGATTATAACTCTCAATCTACTGCACGAAACCTCCCGGTTTCGTGCATCACTGCAAATGCATCAATCCATCAGGCATCAGCGTAGCAATTCTTGAGTAAATTTTCAAAAAATAAATAATCGCGTTCAATTTTTTTGTAATTCAAAATCAAATTGACTTAAGTGATGTTAATATGGATCCGAAAAAACGAAGAGAACAATTAAGAGAGCGTCAACGAAGATTTACAGCCGTTCGACGCGAACAGGATCGGATGTTATCAAAGTTTTTCGGGAACGAAAATGATCTCGGTGTTGAACGTAAACAATAAAATTTTTTCGAGTAACTTACCATTGAAATATATAATTATTCAGTATTTGTTGTGTAATATATAAATTAAGACTTAAAGTTAAAAGTTACTAATTTTTTGTTTTAATTCGGGGTATTGACGGAATAATAATATTCCTTTCTAAATTTGATTTTAAAGGCATTGTTCATAAAATTTATTGTTGTTTATAAGAAAGTGTTTTTTTTTTAAAAACTGTAATAAAAAAATATGAAAAATAATTATCTGTTATTGAAAACATGAAACCTGTATTTTGAGGTTCCAATGTCAATCAGCCAAACGTTTTAAAATCAAAATATCAATAAATAAAGGGTTTCGATCATTTTTTGTCCCTACATTAAAAATATTGTTTACATACACTAAAATAGGCTGTGTCAGTTTTAAAACGAAAAAATTCACGAATAACCGAAAATTCTGTGAAAATTTTCCAAAAAGGAAAATTACAATCATATGGTAAATAATTTTCTATTACTAACATAATTTCTCCTTGTAGACTTCTAAATATATTGTAAGAAAATGTGAAAAAAATTAAAAAAGAAAACGATCTTGTTCAATAAAAGACTTATTCATTTGTTTTGATAGGAATATTTTATATAAAATCTATATGCGCTTTATATTTCATTTGCTTTCACAGATCCTGCTATTGAACATGTCAACGTCAACGATAATGATTCTGGGATTATTGGTCCTCCACGTGAAGAGAGAAACGGTAATTGCATTAAATTGAAATTAAATTTTATTTACACTGAGAAAATAAGGACACTTGCATGTAATATTTTTAGATGAAGAATTTTTGTGTCACAAATATTTTGATTTCATTTAAATTTCATAGCGATAACAAAAACGTTTTATATAATCCAAAACGTACACCATTAAAAAAATTGTGTTGAATTTTCTATGAAAATTTTGCAAGTTTTTTTACTCACATTCTGTATGCGATTTTTCCCATAAATAGGTCTAATCTATTCATTCTCATCTAATAAATACACTAACTAAAGACGCTGATTGACTATAATCTAATAAATTCACTAATATGGGAATTGTTCTATAAACATGGAAATTCTTTTTATAATTGATGGAAGAATTCCTACAGCGTATGGAAAATTTTCTGGATCTATTAATGGAAAAAACGCTATACAGAATGTATGTTAAAAACTTCTAAGCTTTCATGGAAAATTTATAAGTGCAGACTTAACTGAAAATTTTCTATATATAATTATAGTAAAACGAAAATCCAATATATCCCTCGCACTTCCAGACATGCCAGAACCTTTTGTTGGCGATGCCGAGGAAATAGTCGAAATGGACGAATTTCATGACTTGCCAGGTGACATAGTCAACCCTGATGAACAGGTACCAAAACAAGAAAATGCCGGGATCAGCGACAATGAGGGCTACCACAGTTACGATGACGATGAAGACGAAGCCACAGATTCTGACTCTACTGAGGATGAAAGTGATATTGAATCATGAAAATGTCAACCGCAGGGTAAAAAATCGGCTAAGAGACTGGATTATCGACGGCAATATCCCTCATATTCAAGTGACCCTATTATTATCCATTTTGCAAGACGTCATTCTTGATTTACCTTAGTCGACTGAAACATTTTTAAAATAGGAACATCCCTTCGATATTGTGACACTTGATAACGAGTTGCTGCGTAAAGCACAGTTCGTACATTTCGGCATCGCTCTTGGGTTAAAAATGTGTTTGAATACGGCTTTGCACAGAGATGGAGTCATCAAGTTACTTTTTCACATTGATGGTGCGTCGTTATTCAAGTCTGGGATTAGTTAATTTTGGCCTAATTTAAGCAAAGTGTTCAACAAAAATACACGTCCCTACTCACCGTTTCCAGTCGCAGTTTTTATTGGACCAAGCAAACCTGCGGATATTGTTTTTTTTTTTTTCGTCAATTTCTAGAAGAAGTGAATTTACTGTTGCGACAAGGTATTCGAATAAATAACATCTTATTTCGAATTGAAATAAAAGCTATTGTTGCTGATACTCCAGCAAGAGCTTTGATAAAATTTATCAAAGGGCACACAGGGTTTAACGCTTGTGAGAGATGTATAGTGAAAGGAGAATAATTACGAAAACGTACATGCTTTTGCGATATCAATCAAGATCGGCGTACTGATCAAACTTTTCGGGAACAATCGGATAGAAATCATCATAATGGTGTTTCTCCCTTGCTGGCAATTAATAATTTTGATATGGTTACAATGTTTTAACTCGACTTTATGAACTTAGTGTGCCTCGGCGTGGTGAAAAAATTATTGGGTATATGGTTGGGAAAGCCCACAGTGAATCAGACACAAATTTCGATCAACTTAAAAGGAATCAATTAGACTCCATGCTAACAAAGATGCGTAGCCAAGTTCCAAAAGACTTTCAGAGAAAAACCTACCCCCTCATTTACTTTGAAAAATGGAAGGCGAACCAATTTTATTTTTTTTTTATGTACGCCGGGGTCATTGTTTTAAAACTACTATTGCCAAGAGCACTTTACTAACATTTTTGCTGCTTTTGCTGTATGCAGAATTTTGTGTTCAAAAATTGAGGCTCTCATTTTCATAAATCAGGCTAGGCACTATTTAAAAGAGTTTGTGCGATTGATGCGAATCCACTATGGCAAATCGACTGTTTTAATGAACGTACACAATTTAATACACCTAGCAGATGATGTTAAGAATTTTCAATGTAACCTGCACGGAGTCAGTGCTTTTTCATTTGAGAGTTTGCTGGGGAGAATTCGAAGAACGCTGAGATCAGGTTACAAACCTATGGAGCAATTGTGCAACAGGATACAAGAAATTTTTTTCAACAAAAAAAAGTCGCTGCAAACCCGGTTCTAATAATAATATGTGAAACGAAATCATCGATAAATGAAAATGAAACGGACGTGAAAGAATTATCATTCAACGACACGATTTTGATGCCGAAATCGACAAACAATTTTGTTCTTTTACGAAACGTAACTTGTTTTGAAATCCAGAGAATTTTTAAAAACAATATGAACGAAGAAATTTTTTTGGAAGGCTTTTGTTGGCCTATAAAAGAAGAGGAATTTTTCGAGTACCCAACAGTAGCGTCGATATCTGGAGTGTGGGAACTGGTTGAGAATCATAACGATGTCAGAAGAACGATACGCTTAACTCACGTTGCATCAAAATTGGTCAAATTGGCAGTCAAGCCGAATGAAAACGAGCATGAAACTATTGTAGTTATTAAATACTTACATACCTAAATATGTTTCACCAAATTTTCAGGACATCCAATATGATTTACAATTAGAATTATAATTTTAAATGCCAGCATAAAGTAAAAAAAGAAACGTCATTTATAGTTTTTCTAATTATAAAAAGCATTTCTACAATTATTGTGTAAATAAACAACTTTCATTAAAAATATTACGCATTATCACTTATGTCTATTTGATTAATATATTTACATATGTCATATGTACATAAATTAACGGCCGTCGACAAAAACTTTTGTTTCCGATATTTTATATGTTGTTTCTAAATCCAGCACAAATCGTACATTTAATTATCTAAAAAATATTTCAGACACTTTTTTTTATTCTATAAGCTTTTGAAACAAAACCTGAAATTTCTCTTCATTGCTTCACTTCCAGTAAGCAACAAAAAGTATAAGAAAAAAAACCATGTAAATATATTAAATGTATACAAAAATGATTCAATCATTGACATTAAATTTTATGGTAATTATCATAATTTTTGGGAATTTATAAAGTCGTACTGCATACGTCATGGTGCATGGAATCTTAATAAAAGACCTCAGGACTTTACCAATCCTTCACGACACATCTCAAAAATTTCTGCGGAAATGCGTCGCCAATTCTAGTTGTTATAATATTGTTTAAATTTGATCTCAGGTTATGAAAATTCTACGTGAAATAATATTTCCTAATTCAAATACTAAGCCCGCCAATTTCTCAGATGCGCATGATATATCGATACTTGGATTTATCGAGGCAGACGAGATGAGCCGAGCCTCGGCCAAGTCTCGGCTAACTTTTCGTCTTGTCAGATCTGGCAAGCTCTGGTCAGCTCTGCTCTGACAATTGTCAAAATTTCGACGAAAACACGAAATCTTTTCATCTGTCTAAATTTTAATTGTTAGTAGGTGGGCTAGGCGGGACCGAGCGCACCCCACTCCTCATCCCATCACGTGACCCCCTCCTTGCCCCCTCTCCGTGTCGGTAAGGTAGAACGCCAAGATGACAGGGGCGGCAAAACAGGGACTCGATCGGTATGCGTAAGGTCAGTAAAACAGGGGGGCATACCTGTGGATGGTAATACCTGTGATCGGTAAAACAGGGGCGTACCTGCGGTCGGTATTGTCATAGTGTTTTATTTTTTTTCTGGTTTTTCGTTTTTTTTTTTGTTTTTATTTTTTTTCTGTTTTTTATTGTTTTTTTCTGTTTTGAAAATCCATTTTTTTATTTTTTTCATTTTTACATTCGAAGTTACAATGGTTGCATCAACAATACATTTACTTTTAAGAAGAAAACTCGCAGACGTTGAATTTCCCTCCGAGATGTCCAAACTTCACTGGATTCTTCGTGTTTGCAGTATCTTTTAGTTTTCGTAGTTCGTTGGGGTCTTCTCGTAGCATCTTACAGATCCTCTCTGGTAGGAAAATCTCAAATTCCGAATCCAGTGTGATGATGAATTTGGGTCCAAATCTGGTGGCGACGGAGCGAATCTCAGTGATATCATAGCTCTTGTTGATTTCCAATTCTTCAACCTTGCGCGTTGGCAGAAAACACTCCGCACGAGCAACTTTGTTGAGTTTCGAGAAGTCCATGTTGCTTGTTCAAGAATTTGCTTCGGGCTGACGCTCCCGCTCGGGAACGACGTATTTATAGGTACTGATGGCGCTACGGTCGCTCGCTGTTACCATGGTAACGCAGTTACGTAAGCGATGACGTCATAACGACAAGTTTAAACACGTCGCCGGAAACGATGACGCTATTCTAAACAGGCTCAAACCTGCACGAAAATTCTTGAAAAAATGATGAGTCATCACATTCCTAAGCGATGAGATCAAAACGTTCAAACACGCTTTTCGTTGACCTTGAATCAAAACTGCGTAGAAGTAATTTGATACTCTGATAACTGCGTAGACTAAACTATGACGTCATCACAGCAGGCTTCGACACGTCGCCGGAAACGATTATGTCATCACGTCGAGTCTTATCCAATGTAAACAATTCTCGACAAGTTTCAACACGTTTATTCTCAGAAACGATGACGTCATCAAGTCATATCTAATGTAAATAATTCTTGGAAGCGATTACATCATCATCACATTCATAAGCGATGACGTCACCATCTATTAATATACTTTAACGATATACTTTTTTTCACTTGGGAATACATTCGAAAATAAATTTAACAATAATTTTTTCTGTGCAAGAGGCCCCACCTCGCCCCTTGCTGTAAGACTCATCCATTATGTTAGTCTCTCCATACTTTATTTTCAAAAAAATTACAATTTTTCCTGCTTACATCTACTACAATCTTTTATCATCGGAGCGATTCCAATACAATCATCAGACGCTGAATTCCAATGTTTTTCACACCGCGTACAACCAACAAACTCGGGATCTTATGTAATTTCAACGGGAGCTTTTCCCAAGCTCTGACAATACATTTTTGTCGAAAGTATAATAAAAATTCACGAGGGAGTTCGGCGATATCCTCAGAATCCAACTCGTAAAGTAAGTCAGTGTATGAGAGTTGGGTAAAAGATCTCTTCATTGACGGTGTATCGCCAAATTTTTCCATCAACCACATCCTGAGGAGGCGAACGTTTTCCGTGGCGCAGTGATGAGTAGGCACAGGTCGATGAAAATTGTTGTAGGGGCATGCAGAGACTCGCAAATCATCCAGGGACGGACAACCCATATCCATCAGATCGATGACGATAGCATTTGTGTAGCGCTTTAGCCAACGCTTTTTGTCTAATCCTTTGACGAATATAAATGTACCATCCTTCAACTGGTTGCTTAATTCTTGATTAGGTTCCTCGTATGGCACATCTCCAGGTTTCCAAGGCACACCATGATAGTTTTGTGTTAGCCACAGATTAGTAGCCTTAACCTTTGGCGACAAATCATCCCAAGTATACGGTGACTTAAATAATGTTGTGACAACGCCAGCGAAGGGCTCAAGTCTTAAAACTGCAAGCTCTTTGACAACAAAGGTTTTTTGTATAGAGAAGCCCAGGATGTCTACAATATACTTCATCTTGACGTACTGACACTCTCCGACAAATCCATCTCCTTTTATGTCTTTTCCCCCACCACCACCAACGTTGGATCATTTACTTAAATCTCTCATACTTGCCGGTTGACTTTTTATATTTATCATCATCCTTTTCCTTTTTGTCCGACACAGGTTTATATTTATCCGACGTTTTATCTTTGGACAAAAGACATCGACGATCATCGGTTAACTTATCCATGGCGACTGACGATTAATCAAGTTTGAACATTAATATATATATATATATACCTTTTTATGTAGATTTTCACACACACACACACACACACACACACACACTCATACATTTAATAGTTTTCTAACAACGCCGCTGATTGGTTGATATTCGACAATTTTATCATGTATAATAAGACAGTACGCCGCAGTTGCGGCGGGAAAAGCTGCTACTGATTCAAATTCGAGATAAACATCAACTGGTCCAGTAATCAATAAATCGTTTTACTTTGCACAATCAATAATCACAAGAGGTGCATTCTCTTTAAATTGAGTTTTTGTCAGCAATGGAGAATTTTTTCTTCCATAATATGACGATTGAAAATTCGCAAACATTTCATACAACGTCGCAAACTGGTTTCGTTGAAAATAAATATTAAGATTTGTGTAAGAATAACACTGGCAATTTAGGTACAATTTCATATCGCGTAAATTACATGTATCAAAATTACTCATGTTTCCGGTCCTAACATTTTTTCTACCAGCTTGGAATCCAACGATAACATATCTTGGTTTTTCCAAATGTGCCGTAGTTTTAACGCTCCACACATGCTTGGTCGTTTGCGGCAACAGAGGATATTCGTAGAGTTCCCAGCTTCGGAAACTCATGGCAATGGTTGGATCCGTTGAGATGTAGTTCAGCATACGAATTTTCTCCACATCGGAAACTTTGACGTACGGAATCAGCCATTCCATTTTACTGATTGTTATCTTGTATTGTTCTTCATTCGCGGCTTGCTGTAGGATGGCGTTCACGTCGGTGTTGGCTCGGAGTATGATGAGTTCATGCTTGGCGTTGACAATCACTCGCTGATAGTCTTCGGCGAATCCAAAGATGAAATCCAGAGGAATGCATATATCGAAATATCCATTGTTGCTGATCAATTGTCTGGTATCGTCAACGATCCATCCAGCATTTTCAATGAGATCTTTCTGGTTAGGGTTTTGCGAAACGTAGGCTTTCATTGTAGTTGTCAGACCAACGTTTTTCACCCTCTCGATCTCAATAGCGTTGAGCTCGTAACGAATCTCTTCGAATAAGTGAGCTATACCATTGTTTTTTATAGACGTATGTACGACATTGGCTACGCCGTCAGCTAGAGTCAATCTTCCCTGTATGTGCAGTGAGCTCTTACTCGGCAACATGTACGAATCCTGATTCTGGATACTGATACGAATCTCATCGTTGTTGTTGTACGTTGACGATGCGTATGGCTGGTGCGCGTGCACTTCATACTGTGCTATCGTCTCGTAGAAGAGGATCTTCTTTTCGATGGATAACATGGTATCAGGCAAATTAAGCAGTAAATTTTCTTTGGACTCTCAGACCGAGACTTTTCAGGAACTGAACGTTCTGTGGTGTGAGCTGTTGAAGAGGTCGACTTCGACTGATGATTTTTGACCATGTTGCTGGACTTTTATACTCTTCGTAGACGATGCCCATTATTCACTTTTCACATGTAGTCGCATAGTGATAACTTCACCTCGAAAATTAACTAGCTTTCCACTTTGATCGACTATGCGCAGCTGCAGATGATGTATTGCCTGTACGGCGATTAGATGATAAATGACGTGATTTGGCAATTCGATGATCTTATATCCTGGAGGCAACACTGGGAAGAACTCTTGGATGGTGTGTACACGCTGCTCGTTTATATACGCTCCTGCCGTGATGTTACACTCGATGCGTAAAGCGTTGACGGCGAGAATTCTCACTGGATAATCCGACTTGTGCGCTACGTCAGCTTCGATGATTCTCGAATCAAAGCCCAGCAGTTTACCGATAGAGTCTTTGGGTCGGAAATCAATCTCCCGATTGCATTTGATCTCGCTGCGTAGTGTGCTACTGTTGGCTCGCAAACTCAGCTGGATATTTTCTGGAAGTACTTCCTTCAAATATTCCTCGATATTTCCCAATCCGTAGCTTCCAGATGGTATAGTAATAACGTCATCGCCAACATAGAACTTGTTGTTTCCCTTATCAATGTTAGGTATGGAGTTAAAAGTCAACAATTCCACTAATCCCAAGGAATATTTTTTCCGAGCTGACAGTTCGATTGGTGGAAAGTAGTGAGCTTCCAAAACGGATGACGTCCTCGAGAGAGATAATGTTAATGAGTCCATTGTCACTCGTAGACTGATGCGTGTTCACACTCGAGCAATGCTTTTATCGAGTAAAAATTGTAGACACAAGTGACCACAAATGACTGAGTCATAGTTTTGAAATTGATCGTGATTGTATTTGATTATGCTACCGAAACCTAAATCGTTTAAAAGTTCACGAGGCGGTTGTAGATTCCCGAAACTGTCGAAATAAACGACTCGATTGTTGGTTTTTCTATAGGCTACCCAATGCGTGCCAGAACCATTTTTATTATCCAAATTCAAAATGGCGGCCTCATATTTTTTCGGACCATTTTTTGGTAAATCGTTGCGCATAAACACACCTCGAAACGATGGAATTTTCAATAGTTTTACATATTTTAGTAAATCCATATCGGTAAGTGCTCGGTTCGGTAGCTCTATACGTTTTTTAAATGAAGTTTCACACCAGCTCCCCAAGGTTTCAAGTACAAGCCTTTTCCCACGGCGATTGTTTCCATTTTGAGGTTATGTCGCTTCGCTTCATCCAATTGTCGCTCGGCGGCTTCCGCGTCGTTGATGGCTTTTGCAACGCTAGCAACGCCACCTGCCAAAGCCCCTGTAGCACTCAGTCCGGCAAAAACAGGTAGAAAAAACGCGGGAAGAATGCCTCCAACTTTGCTCGGTACAGGTAATACACGAGGCACTCGAACTTTCTTCTTCCCTCCAGCTTCTTTCACAGCTGCACGTGCAGCTTTTAGAGTTGATGGTATGGATCCAGTAGCTTTTGATGCTATTTTTGCAGCATCGATGACTTTCCTCAAAGGGATTTTCTTCAATTTCTTCTTCAATTTCATCGATTTCTTCTTCTTCAAACCCATTCCAAATTTGACTTGACTTTCATGATGCCGGCAACTCCAAGAGCAAGTGCTTTTTCTCCAACTCCAGAATCCCTGGCGTAGATACGTTCGATCGCTCTTTTTGCGAGGACTTTGTCAGCTTTGTGTCTTGCTGTTAGATTATTATTTTTCGAGTACGCGATATCGTGATCTCTGCAGGCTGCGTCCAGAGGGTTTATACCTTGGTCTCGACGCGCCAATCTTTTAGCAAGCTTGGTACCTGACCCGCAAAATTGGTAACCCGGTATATGAAGTTCAACAGGAAGCTTGTTTACGAGAGTGTTGACGAGACCGTTACCTCTCACTGCCATTGCTCGACTGAGCTCGATGCTATAAAAGTCGAGTATTTATAGGTGTACCAATCAGACGTGCGCGAGCAGCCATGGAGTTTACACAGCAAAACGTCAAGTTACCAGTCATCAACTTTGATAATGTAACAGAGAAGCGGGAAAAAATATGGTAAACGTCATGGAAAGCTGCTACCAAACACGGTTCGCTTCGAATTGTGGCAAGACCAACGCTCTTCTCACGCTCGTCACGCATCCTAACGGCTTGAGATTCGAAAACGTGTACCTCTACTCAAAGTCGCTCAATCAGCCCGAGTACGAATACTTGAAGAAAATCATCGAACCTATCAAAGGAGTGGGATATTTTCCGTATAGCGACAACGAAAAGGTCAGTGTGGACAACGTCAAGCAAAACTCTGTGATGATATTTGACGACGTCGCATGTGAAAAGCAAGACAATATATGTGCATACTTTTGCATGGGACGGCATCGCGATGTGGATAGTTTTTATCTCTGTCAGACTTATGCTCGCATTCCCAAACACTTGGTGAGAGACAATTCCAATATGCTCGTGCTGTTTCGTCAAGATGACATGAATTTGAAACATGTTTACGACGATCATGTAAACACAGACATGACGTTTACACAATTTCGAGAACTGTGCGCGACCTGCTGGAACGACAAGTATGGCTTTCTCGTCATCGACAAGGATAGTGAAATTGATCAAGGTCGATACAGGAGAGGATTCGATTGCTTCTATAAATTAAAGTGATTCAATGACAATTGCATCAGTATCACTTGAACGTTGCTGAGAGTGACATCATGGAGCGTAAAGATGTACTACGTCAGATTGTGCAAAACAGTGAAGTTATCCGACGCAAACATCGTCTGCTTAAGCGTGGAAAAGCTGCTATGGAAATTTCAATCAACGAGGTTTTCAAACCCATCATCGATTTACTCCAGACATTGACTAAACGGGAGGATGTGGAAATGAAAAAAATCGAAAAGGAAGAAGTCAAAGAAGAATTACCTACGATGGAGGATACGTTCGAGCAACAGAGTGAAGATTTCGAGAGCTTTGATCAAACCATGGGAGATCAATCATTTGCATCAAGTATCGTCAGTTCACCAGCTCCTGTTGACACTCTGAAGAAATACTTGAACATGTTAAGAAACAAGACGCAGCAAAAGAATCTCAACATGCAGTATGGAGTACGGGCTTTGAAAAATAGGTTGTATATTGGAAACACACCAATCAGTTTCATAGAAAAAACTGTTCATGTGGGGACTGAGGAGTTTGAGAAAACGCCGGGACTTATCGAACTTCTGTTTAAGAAAATACCAAACAGTTTGTTTGTGGAGAAAATTATTGTGGAAAACTATAAAAAAATCATTCAGCATACAAGTGCAGACAGAAAAAATTATCTACCGGACAGGAGTTTGCGTGTTGGTAGAGATTTGAAGTATCTGACATACGTTGCTGACAAGAAAGTGGGTTCAGGAGTTTACAACGTAGTTAATCGTAGATGTGACATCGACTATGTGCATTGGGATGATCCAAACGAACTTGTTGATCGCTTACGACTTATACTTGCATCTCAAGCTGCTGGAAACAACAGTCATACCAACGAAATTAACTCAATCATCGAAGAATTGAGAGAAGCTGGGATTATATATTAAGAATCTCAGAGTCTGTAATCTCATTCGAGAGCTGGACAATGGCAAGTGTGGACGTGTTTGGAAGACATCTAACCAAAAACCGCGAAATACGTGGACCACCGGGTATTGGATTCAAACTAACTCCCGAAGGTCATTACGATCTCCAACATAAAAAATTACTCAACGTTGCAAAGGGTGATTACGAGACGGATGGTGCTTCGTATCAAAATATTATTGATTTTGAAGAAGTGTTGGCAACGGCAATGGAGCAGTTGAAGAAATCATTGGAAACCTTGACTAACATGTACCAAAAACATGTGACTGAAAACGCTGCAATAATTTCATCGATTCAGAATCGTTTGAAGCATATCGAGAAGGAAGTGTTTGTCGATGTTACACCACAAAAGGACGTTTACGAATAAAATCTCGTGTAAACTCGCGTACCATTCATTACCACCATGGACCTCAAGGAAGCACAAGTGGAAGAACTTCACAAACCAGCGAGAAGAAATTATCGACGTCGTCATGTTGATATGCGAGGATTGGATGAAACGTAGCAAGCCGATCTCGTTGACATGACCGCTTACAAGGATAAAGGTCACAAGTTTCTGCTCACCGTCATCGACGTATTCTCCAAGTACGCCTGGGCTATACCAATCAAATCAAAGAATGGTCCTGACGTCACCGCTGCTATGAAGATTGCGCTAAAGGATCGACAACCTAAGAATCTACACGTCGATCGAGGCAAAGAATTTTACAACAAGGACTTTAAGGCCCTTCTGAAACAACATGGCATCAACATGTACTCTACATTCAGCGGCATGAAGGCATCAATCTGCGAACGTTTTAGTCGCACACCCAAGAGTAGGATGTGGAAACGATTCTCTCTCCAAGGACACTACAAATGGATCGAAATCTTACCTGACTTAGTGTCGAGCTGCAACACCACTCAGCATCGAACAATCAAAATAAAGCCTAAAGATGTTACTGCAGCTGATGAAAAACGTTTACTTCACGAAATTTATTCGAAAAAATATACAAAAGAGGAACAAAAATTTAGACTTGGTGACAAAGTCCGGATCAGCAAGTACAAACATGTTTTTGAGAAGGGATATACACCCAACTGGACAACGGAAATATTCACCATCGTTGCTGTAAAACCGACGCATCCCACAACGTACAAGCTCAATGACTACCAAGGCCAACCCATCGATGGAAGATTCTACACGGAAGAACTCGCCCAAAGTGAAACGTTCAGATGTATACCTCGTGGAAAAAGTGTTGCCCAAACGTGGGGACAAAGTGTTTGTAAAATGACTGGGATTCGATAATACTCACAATAGTTGGATAAATAAATCAGACATGTAATTAATAAACGTTAATTTGTATATCGAATGTTTTTATTGAAACCTTTACGCATGTATTTAAAAAATTGTTTTACATAAGATGAATTCTTTCCCGCATCACCAGAGCCCACATGGGGTGGTAAAATTCATGATGCGTTTTTGGTGACGTGGTATCCCCAGTAGGCCTAATCCACGATTTATACATTTCAAACAATTGTTATATTTCTAGTTTTGGTTAGGGCTCGCTAATATTTACAATTCCTCATCAACGTCCATCAATTCCCTTATTTTATAGTGACCGTGAGCCAAAGTGTCCGTTGTAGTCGACAATAGGTGACGCTTGTCATCATATGGATTTAACGCGAGTTTCGTTTGTTGAATTGTTTGAATTTCATGCAGATGTGATCGAAACAGATGTTGAACGCGATACTCTGTACTCTCTCTGTACAAGCAATGTACATAATCATCGAAATCTATTGTTTTCGCTACAACGGATCCTTTGACTCCTTTGGCTTTTTTAATTCTATCCCTACCTTCAACTCGAACACTGTACATCTTACTTCTCAATGCTACAAATTCATTTATGATTTTTCCGTTGCATTGTCCTTCATGAGACCCACAACTGTCTTATTTTTCAATTCGATTCCGAAACGATAAGGTGAGGGATAATCTGACGTATCGAATTGAGCATTGTTTTCTTTCATCATTTTGTACGGGTCAAGTTTTCGAATTTCATAGATCAGACTGTCTGTATCGGTATACAGAATTTTCGCGTCTGTTGCAGGTTTCATAAAGTCGTAATGAAAAGAGTGAAGACATGTTTTGGATAGGTCGAGAACGCAGAAACCTATGTAAATGGGTTTGTTCATTGTAAGCTCGAGTTTAGCTAATTTAATGGCAACTACATTCTCATCGAAAATTTTACAAGAGCTGAAATTTGGTTTCGAAATCAACGCTTCTGCGCCGTATCGACCCAACCATTGCATGACTAGTTTTATATCTACACGTTTGCGAACATTCTCCATGGTTTTTCCGTACACTGCATTGTTCATCAATTTATAAAGATTTTTTTCAAATTCATTTTTTGCATTTTTACGCAATTCACTGTTCAAATCAATGTAAGACTTCAACCATGGAGATTGTTTCAATTTCAATATCCTATGAATGCAACGCAAAACCAGTCCATGGCGCAATGCCTGCCTCAAATTTCTGTAATGAATGACGTACCACTTTTTCGGTTCAAGAGTTGTCAAGAGCTTTTTACATTTTGAACCAGGTGGAGTTTTGTGCTCTGCGCAAAACGGTAAGTCATTATGAGAGTCATGAATTTCTGGCGGATACTCGAGATCCACTTCCAGGATGTAGCCTTCACCGGCATCATCAGCAACATCCCACGAAAAATCTTGTTGAAAATTTTCAATCCACTCAAATCTTCCATAAGGCAAGCATTGCGTCATGACCCAACCATAAAGATTATTTACATCATAGTACATGAGGTATTTGTCCTCTTCTTGTGGATTATAGTCTGCAGCATAGTAGGGATTGTTGGCTCTAGCGTATCGATGGCTGCATTGGGAGATTCCTCCTCGGATTCCCCGTTCGATGAAGAGGAGCTTGTCAATGTCCGTAAGAAGCTCCAACTCTATACCCGTATGCTTGAGCATGGCGTCCCAGCTGAATCCTGGCGTTGTATAGTAGTGAGCAGGATCCACTCCATAGGACGCGAGACAGCTTTCTCGAAAGTTCTCAAAGACGTCCGCCAGGAGAAGCACGTCAGTCTTTAGGTATAGGTCTGAGTATTCGCCCAAGTCCTGAATGTGGAAGGACTGCCAGACGGTCTGAGCATGACTGAAAACAAAAAAATTTTTTTTTCGAATCTTTCAACTCAAAAATATTAATAAAAATAATTTAGTTACCGATAGTCATTAGCAGAAATATCCTCATCCATCAAGGTGCTGTGAAACGATTCGTGAGAAGGCAGCTGGGTTGTCTCCAATTTTTCCCACGAGTCCAGGTACTCATATGGGAATACTCCTTTCTTCGTGAGGAGTTTGAAACGTTCCTCGTCGAGGTTGGCAAATTCCCTCTTCACGATGGCTTTCTTGTCATCTTCCACGTACGATCCAAGTTTGTCCAGGGATGAGGCCATGAACCTGAACGAGTCGATGAAACGGAGCGATATTTTGCTGTCCTTGATGTTTTCGATGAAGGAGAGGTAACGTTCCATCGTCTGTGGTATCAGGGTGACCCGTCCCTCGACGCACTTTGCAATTTGTTTGATGACAAGATGACTGTCATAACCGCTTAAGTTGTGAAAAATTATCTGAAAAAAAAATATATTTATAATTTTTTCACGTTTACATCTAGAACAATATTTTATCATCGGAGCAATACAATCATATATACAATGCTTATAAATATCTCCTTTCCCAAGTTTTAGCTGAAAAAATATAATGGCATAAAATCTTACCGGAATAGTGAGTGCATCCTGGTATAGGAGATTGCATTTTTTATGAGCTGCACCTCGAAACTTGCCCGTAAGATGGCAGTGGTCTCTCACTTTGATTTGACCTTTCATAGAAGTCTTGCAGATGTGACAGTTGTCAGCTTTTCGAAACATCTCCTTCTCTGCTGGAGTTAGAGGCTCCATGGTATTGGGGGTCTTCATCTTCTCCTGGACTGCTTCGGTGAGTTTCACCAACTCTTCGGAGAACCACTGCGCAGGATCTTGGCTTCGATAGCTCGCGAAGCGAGATTGTCCTTCATCGAAGCTACACTTGACGTAGTAGCCAACGCAACAAGCCTCGTGCACTTGCACGATTTGCGTGTTTTTCTCTTTGTCGGGAACTACTTTTTTCAATAGACATTGTTCTTGAGAATGCTGAATTCTCCATCCAGGGAAGTGTAGACTTTTAAGGCATTTTCGGCCTTTAAGCTTTCTTCCACTTTGGCAACAAAAATTTCTCGGGCTTCCAACAAAAACTTGGTAATGTCCAAGTGACGTAAGTTGATTATGACACCCGTGCGGATGTGTGTCTTGAAGGCGCTGTTGAGATCTTCCCATTGCACGCCATTTTGTAATCCACCTCCACTCACGAGTGAACCGCGCAGCTGGATTATGTAACTGTGTAGTCGTTGGATGGCACGCGCACATTGAATTTTTACTGCACCCGAGCTATCCTCGCTCAATTCGCGCAATTTATCGATTTGTGTTTTAGCGTCATTGTTCAACATTGTAGGACTGACAGCATCACCCCGCGTTAAAAGTCGTTTTTGCGCGTTTATCACTTCGTACGCGGCCTTGAGTTTCGATTCCGCCATTGTTCAAAAATTAATGTCACTTTGAGCTTTAAAGCACTTTATTTGATAGTTCCCGTTGGTAGACTGACGCCTGCGGGCTTGAGTTTCAGTTTATATATCCCAGTGGCGCTGCAGTCGCTGTTAGTTCTACCGCGCACTGTTGCCAAGTCTACCACGCACTGTTGCCAAGTCTACCACGCACTGTTGCCAAGTCTACCGCATACTGTTGCCAAGTCCAGCACGCACTGTTGTCACAATTTTTTTTATTCTAGCGACTTCATCTTCGATTCACTTATTTAAGAAAACGGCGCGGAATTCCTCGACTGCACCGGGTTATTGAATACATTTGATGAAAATCGTGAAGCGACTGACTGTACAAACGAAGTGCGATATTTTG
Source organism: Platygaster robiniae (assembly GCA_028476575.1). Taxonomy (NCBI): domain Eukaryota; kingdom Metazoa; phylum Arthropoda; class Insecta; order Hymenoptera; family Platygastridae; genus Platygaster; species Platygaster robiniae. The sequence goes on from CM052019.1 coordinate 32,734,854, forward strand.
AAATGACTCGCGATCATGTTCAAAATGAGACTGACTGATGATGGGAAAATCGGGGGATATTATATAGATGAATGATGACGTCACTATCGGACCACCCTGCTCGATATGAGTCAGAGATAAAATTTAGTTTCGACTTTGAAGTTCTGAGAATCGAGCAATTGCTTCTGTAAATAATGTAATCAAATGACTTATACGCAGAGTTCAAAACAGGATACTCAGATTACAATTGCGCAGAAAGTGTAAGCAAAAGTATCAAATGACAAATGCGCAACGAAAAAACATCATGATCATATTACATCTAGGAGCGGAAGTCAGATTGTAAACAAAGATAAGAAGGGTTATAAATGGAACGGGATCAAAGGATACCGACTTGTAAATAAATGATTCGAGTGCTGGATTTTGACAATAAGATTGAATTACATCTACGCAGCAAGCGACTTTCCTAAAAAAAGGATTCGGGTTACATTTACGCAGCAACTTTTTCATATAAACATTTAGATCTATATTCAGCTATGATCAAATTACGTTTAAACAGTGAAACCCAACTCTATAAACAAATGGAGCATAGCTTATCTTGGTGTCATATTTTTAGAAATTTCATAACATAAATAATTGTATGAAATAGGTCGACGTTCGAATTACATTTAAACAGAGAAACTCGACTCTATCAGCAAATGAAGTGAAGCCTATCTTGGTGTCATATTTTTGGAACTTTCATAATATAAATAATTGCAAAAAAAAAATGTTCAATCTTCGAATTACATTTACGCAGTCGCATACGATACAGGGGGAACATTAACGCGAGTCAAATTTTGTTGGAGTATCATTGCAGCTTTATCGTTAGCTCAAAGCGATGCAATAATTAAATGTTTGTTGAACAAAGTGTCGATAAAGCAGTTCCCTATCTAACCGACTAAGCACGATTTCATGGTAGAAATCTTCCTTAACGACTGAGGGTAATGTACCGACTGCGAATAACCTAACAACTGCCGGTATCTTTTTCAACTGTAGGTAACTTGTCAACTGCCGGAAATTTTGCGGCATATTGTAACAATTTTTTTCCTAGGAAAAACTGAATTGACAATCCTTTAGCGTATGAATATTATTCATACAATAGTCTACCGATGAGCTATCGAAATGAAGATTTTAATACGCGTAAAGTGTGTTTGGAAGATTTTAAAGAATGATTTCGAATTATTCGCCATCTTCGGAACGCGAGAAAAGATAACGCGCCCGGGCGGCGATATTAGACGGCGCGGTGTTCATGAATTCACGCGCGGTACTCACATTTCACTCTCCAAATATCTTTGTCGAATAAAATAGGCCCAAACAAAAGTCCGGGTGGAGAGATTAGTCGGTGCGGTGTTTATGAATTCGCGCGCGGTGTTCAAATTTCATCTCCAAATATCTTTATCAAAAAAATAGGCTGCATCAAAATGCCTGTTCTCTCTCGACTTCAGTTCGATTCAAAACTTCATCGATTGAAATATATAAAAAATTATAATGGAATACAATCTCACAGATGAATGGAGAATCCATGTCAGAAATTTGTTTGTGACAATGCCTCAAAATATGAGGATGTTGTCAGAAGAAAGAAAAATTAAAATAGTCGAAGAGATTCGTAAACATTACGAAAGAAACCTTCTGAATCCACAAATCACGATCGAAAAATCAACTTACGAAATCAAAAACGGTTACCTCGTTCCTGTAAGTATGAATTGACCCTTAATTTGAAAATGAAATAGTGAACTGATAGATTTTTTATTGCAGCGTCTGTTCGGCCGTGTGGCGCAAAGAGTACGACTTTTGAAAGAACGCGAAGAGCTTGAGGAAAAATTGAAACTTTTTGGGTCGGACGATGAGGACGAAGTGGAGATTTTAAACTAAGATTTAAAAATAAGTTATTTCAAATATAAGTTTATATTAAGCAACATTGAAAAAAATAAATATGTAACCGAAAAACAGAAAAAAATAAAAACAAAAAAAACAAACAAAAAAAATCAAAAAAATCTAAAAAACAAAAAAAACGAAAGCAAACAAAAAAAAAACAAAAAAAAATAAAACACTATGACAATAACGACCGCAGGTACGCCCCTGTTTTACCGATCATTGGTATTACCCCTGTTTTACCGACCTTACGCATACCGACCGAGTCCCTGTTTTGCCGCCCCTGGCATCTTGGCGTTCTACCTTACCGACACGGAGAGGGGGCAGGGAGGGGGTCGTGATGGGAGTAGGAGTGGGGTACGCTCGGACCCGCCTAGCCCACCTACTATTGTTAGTGCAATACATTGTTAATTATTTTTTGCTAAACTTTGAACAAGGCGAACTTCTCTGCGTGAACATCGAAAAATCTGGTAAGTTTTCTGAAAAAACTATACTCATGAAATTAGTAACATTTGGTTTCGTTGTCTTAAATATTTAGCACGTGCAATAAAAAAATTATTTGTTACGATGTTTTTGTTTGAAATTTCAAAAATAAATGTAAAGTGATCCTCAATTACTCCAAAAATTAATATTTTCATTCGTACAAAAGCCAATTTAAAGGGGTACATAGCCAGGGCCGGATTTAAACATGGGCAATATGAGCAACTGCCCAGGGCGGGCAAATTTATTTCCATTGTTAATTTACTCAAAACCTTGTTTGCTATGGAGGCTATTAAATATGTACTAGAAAAATCAGAGCCTCTCACAGCAAGTGAGGCTCCTTTATATTAATAATCTATAATCTATTTAAATTATTCATTTAATTATTTTATTAACTGTAATATTTTATAAAAATTATGAAATCGCGAAAAAGAAACTTCCTCGACGCCTGAATTCTCAAAAATTTGTATGTATACATTAGAAAAATTATTTTGTCAAAAAATTGTTCGGATTTCAAATAAAATATATACCATTTCTTGTAGAAATTACTTTTCGTATCATTTTAATACAATTGTTAATTTTGAATTGTATCTCAAATAACTATCTTATATATTATACTTGGAAGAATTTGAATGGATAAAATTTCATATTTCTCACTGTATTTGAAAACTTCGAGAAATCTTTTAAAAAAACACGTGAAAAAAATTTACTGAATAACTAATTCGTCATTTCAGAGAACAAACATGAGCATCCTAAATAAGAAGTATATGGTTAACTTCGAATATAAAATTTTTGTTGTGACTTTCAGATACGGACTCGAAATAAAAATTTCATGAACTTTTTAGATGTCCTCGTAATCATAAAACCATAGAAGGTCTTGAATAGCATGAAAAGTATCATCCATGACGATAGGACTGCCTGTAGAAAAGTATTTCCAAACAATTAATCCACGACAGCAAATGATACAGCAGTGTTCAGCAAACCTGAGCAGCATAAAAGCATATGTATGCCAGGTACAGGCAGGATGAAATTTATAAGTTTATTTAATATTTTGAAAAAAAAAAACGTGTTTCACGTAATTGATCAGGATATTTTGATGTCATAGTAATATTCAGTATAAATAAGGCGCGTAGGCAGAAAGAGGTTTCGGGTGTAAGAACCTCTCTTGCAATTAGGGTGAAATTTATTTTTCTTGTAAAATAATAAGAGTTACAACATTAAATGATAAGAATACACAATAAAAAGGGTAATGTAGGAAAAATAAAACAAGTACAAATTACAGAGTACCTCCTGAAATCTTGAGAAAAAAACAAACGGTTACATGTAGGTACTTGAAGTGAGTAATATTCATGAGAATCAATTATGCTAACATGCAAATTGCAATTATATTGTCTCCAGATGATTTTTTTTCGTAGAAAGATTCTAATCATGATTACTGTTTCGTAAAGATAACGAGATAAACAAAAATTTTGAAAATCGTTCTAATTAAATAAAGTCATACTGTAGAAAAATTGAAATGTACGAAAATCTTGGAAATCTGTGTGAATTCGAACGCTGAGAGATTAATTCGAGAAATCTTCCAAAAAAAAAATTCAGCAAAAACTAGGAAATTTTCAAAAATCCTGCAAACTCAGACAAAATACTCAAAATAGAAGAAGATATTCTGTGGAATTTCTTCAAAATTATTCTTGGTATTCAGGTGAATAAAAATTCGCAATACTAATACCATATGTAGCATTAAATACTGAAAATATATTAAAATGCAAGAAAATATGACAAAATTTTTCACAAATATATACAATCCGAAAATTCTGTATGTCCATAAAATACTACTGTCACGTCCCAGCGTAACATGATTAGCATAAGCGAAATACGACTTTTATAAAAGTAAAAAAGTTTTCTAAAGTTTTAAAGTCAGTATTGTAACTTCGCTTGTTTCTCGCAATAGTCATTAATAAACACTACAGTTAGCGCTATCGCACAAATCACCCACTCTCGGGGTAATCGAAGTCGGATGCGAGGTCGAATTTCGCGACGTGTGCCCTCCCCTCGAGTTAGTGGGGAGGCAAAAAAATTGGGAGTTTTCTTCATTTTGAGCTGTGCGAGCGAGTGCGCTTTTTGGATCCGGCTTCTCAACGGTAAACTTGTAGTGCGGTGTTTAATAAACGAATTGTAAAACGTTCTCACTCGTTAATTAGTTGGAAAATTCCCAGACTCCCTTTGAGTTTTCCCTTACCAGAAAACTGTGTAACGTAAAGAACCCATTTAAGGAAAGGTTACACTGGTGGCAACGGAAACGTTACTGGAGTCTGGTTTTTTTTGCTGATTTTCAAGTGTTGAATTTTCGGTTCTCTACCAAGCGTTCAAATTCAAGTGAAAGATCGTCGCGAAAATCCCCAAAACTCTCCAAAAAGGCCGTGGACATTCGAAGAGGAAAAGCAAAAAAGAGAACAAGGAAAATTCTACGACCATGTTGCTGATTTTCCTACCTCTCATAGCCACGTAAATACCAACATATTGAACATTTTTGCATGCATATTTTTTTTTGGGCTACTGAAATAAATTTTCCGAGACAATTTTGGAGCGGGAATTCAAGCTGTATAGTTGTACAAGGCCGTCCCACGTAATTTGCAGGAACAAATTTATAGTTTTTTCACGATTTTAGGGAAAATCGAACTGAGAAATCAAACCATATGGAACCGAAATTTTACTTTTACAGCGATTTTACCAAATCGATTAGGTTTTTTTATCACATCCGTGTAACATATGTAACGAACTTTTGAGATTTACACACTGATTTTTGCCAAATTTTCTCCTTTTTATATAATCTGCTAGCATATAGAACCGAAATTTTACTTTACACCGATTTTGAAAAATGGATTCAGTTTTTTTTTTATCAATTCCGTGTAACATACGTTATCAACTTGTGCGCTTTAAACAGTGATTTTTTTTTTTACAAAACTTTTTCGTTTGCATATAATCTGGTGACATATGGGACAGAAATTTTTCCAATAAATATTTATTTTGGCTAAATTAGACATTTTTTTTTCCATCAGCTAACATATCGAAACAACAATTTTACATTCGATGCGCATTTTGATAGAATTTTTTTTTCATTTTATCTAGACTATGCGAGATATAAAAAAAAAAAATTTTTTTTTTCCTCTTAGTTTTAACATTTATTTTTCTGCAAAAACTTATTCGCTTTATCTAATCGGCCAGCGTACGAAACCGAAATTCGTTTACATTAATCGTTCATTTTAACAAAAATTGATTCGTTTTTATATAATTTCTGCGACGCCTGGAACTAGAATTTTAGCTTTTCACATCGATTATAACAAAATTCATTCGTTTTTCTCTAATATGCTAACATATGGAATCAAGAGTATTTGGCTTTTGATGGTAATAAAGTTAAATTTATTCGTTTTTGTCCAAAATTGTGTTACATATGAAATAGACAATTAGTTCCAATGCCGATTTTGACAAATTGTTCCTTTCTCTTATCGAACGAGCGTGCTATATATTTAGCTTTATAAGCGTTACGAAAAGAGAGCCCTTGTTAGGCTACGCGTAAAATCGCGTTAAATGAACTTTGAACATTAAAGTTCAAGATTCTTTTCTGGAAACTTAGTAGATTAAATCACTGGTTATAACCTATGGTATTTTGGTCGAAAAATGAAATTTTAACCATTCTTCTCTCGCTCGTCTCTCTTTCTTACGATTAATACAAATTCCGTAAATTAGCACATAACTACCTCTGATCTAATACGATCGGACGAAATTAGAAATACTGCAAAATGGCTAATAATGATCGAGCCGACATAAACCAGAATCGAGACGTATATTTACGACCAAAAGAGGCAAAAGAGCTCATTCCGGTGTTTGATGGGCATAATATACCGGTTTTCGAATTTTGTCAAAGCTTGACCCATGTTCGTGACCTGATTGCCCCAGAAAGCGAGATCTCCTTCATTGCCCTTCTCGCTTCGAAATTTAAAGGAAACGCCTACGACAGATTTGGTAAGCGTTTGTGGCAGTACAAGGAACTTCAAGTATTACTCTCCGATCTCAGAGTCGCTTATGATGACGGCAATGACATAGGTCATTGGACGAGTCAAATAGAAAACGAATACCAACGTGGCCACGAAAGCACAGAGAGCTTTGGCACACGGATTTCAGAGTTGCTCGAACATGGTAGAGTAGCTATTGAAAATGGAAACCTTGCTGGCGCATCGAAAGAGTCAAGATTGAGTGAGTTTGAAAAAACGGCCATAAAAAGATTCACATTGGGAAACTAGTGAAGAAATACCAAGACAATTTTCACTTGGAGAACGAGGTCTTAGGCCACACGAACGCTGCGTACCACCGAATCGAAACGACCGACGACATACCGGTAAAGGCAAAGTACTAATATCGGTTTGCCCCAACCCAGAGGAACGAAATTACCAAGCAGGTGAATGAAATGTTGGCAAATGGCATTATAGAACCATCGCAGAGCGCTTACTCATCCCCTGTCTGGATAGTTCCCAAGAAACCGGGCCCAGATGGCGAAAAGAGATATAGGATGGTGATCGATTTCCGACAACTCAACCTTAAGACCGTCAGCGATAATTTCACTCTCGAGAACATTACGACCTTGCTCGATTGCCTGGGAGGAGCTACCAGGTGTACTCGTAAGTAATTTCCGGTTTTTTCAATGGATGGCGTTCTGTTTTGTACCGCTGTTGGTAACACATACCATATGTCATTTTGTTCAGTCATATCGAGTGCTTGAACTGCGTTGACATTTTCTCGAAAAAATCTTCCAGTAAGTTTTTATTGCGCTTCAAAAATGTCGAATTTTGTACCGAATTTTGAGCATATGCGCCATGCATTGCTTTTCATGTTCAATCAGGGGAAAAAAGTGTCCGAGAGCCACTGTGCGCTTGTGGAAGTTTATGGTGATCGTGAATTAACACTTCGAACATGTGAAACGTGGTTTCGACAGTTCAAAAATGGAGATTTCGACCTGAACGACGCCGCACGCTCCGGCAAGCGAAAATCGTTCGATGACGCCGAATTGCAAGCATTATTAGATGAAGACAACACGCAAACGCAACGACAGCTTGCAGATGCGTTGGGAGTTTAACAGCAAGCAATTTCCAAACGTCTGCGAGCCATGGGAAAAATTCAGAAGTGTGGAAAGTGGGTGCCCCATGAACTGACCGAGAGACAAATGGAGAATCGAAAAGTGACCTGTGAAATGCTGCTTCAACGATACAAAAGAAAGTCTTTCCTGCATCGTATTGTTACTGGTGATGAAAAGTGGATTTTCCTGGAGAACCCTAAGCGCAACAAATCGTGGGCGAGTCCAGGTGAAGCATCGACATCGACGGCACGGCCAAATCGTTACGGTCGGAAGGTCATGCTGTGTGTGTGGTGGGACCAGTCCGGTGTTATATACTTTGAACTGCTGAAACCTGGTGAAACTGTGAATGCCGTTCGCTACAAACAGCAAATGAAAGATTTGAGCCGAGCCATGGTGGAAAACCGACCAGAATATCAACAACGACAGAAGAAGGTGATTTTGCTCCACGACAATGCGCCGTCGCATAAATCGAAAGTCGTTCGTGACACGCTGGAAAGGCTCAAGTGGGAAGTGCTTGATCATGCGGCTTACTCACCAGACCTGGCGCCATCCGACTACCACCTCTTTGCCTCGTTGGGCCATGCCCTTTCTGAGCAGCGCTTCGACTCGTACGAAAATGTACGAAAATGGCTCACCGAGTGGTTCACCTCCAAAGGCAATGATTTTTACTGGCGTGGTATCCACAATTTACCAGAAAGGTGGGAAAAATGTGTAGAAAGCGATGGAAAATACTTTGAATAAAATAAAGGTTACGGTTTTTTTGGAATTATGTGTTTTATTTGCAAAAAAACCGGAAATTAATTAGGAGTACACCTGGTAAATATTTTAGCACTTTCGACTTAGCAGCGGGCTTCCATCAAATACCGTTGCATCCCGAAACGAAACACAAGACAGCATTCGCTACAATGAATGGGCTGTACGAGTTCAATAGGTTACCTTTCGGGTTAAAAACAAGTCCTGCATGCTTTTCCAGGATGATGAACAATATCCTGGCAGGTATGACGTACGTCGAGTGCTTAGTGTACTTGGATGATATTATCGTCTTTGTCAAGGACCTGGAGGAGCACGGCAAGAGATTTGAGCGATTGATGAACAGGTTGAGAAACGCTAATCTTGTACTTCAACCGGAGAAGTGTCAGTTTTTAAAAAAGGATGTAGTATATTTAGGTCACCACATCTCGCAAAATTCCGTCGAACCTGACGAGAAAAAATTAGAGGCGCTCAAAAACTACCCCCACCAAAAGACCCAAAGAAGGTCAAATCTTTTCTCGGATTGGTCTCATATTTTCGAAGGTTTATCAGGAATTTCGCTCAAATAGCACGACCACTGACTCAATTGCTGAGAAAGACAACAAGATTTGAGTGGAAAAGCAAACACCAAGAAGCATTTGACACCTTGAGGGACAAATTGTTGGAAAAACCTATATTACAATTGCCGGATTTTTCCAAAAAGTTTCTCATTAGTTGCGACGCCTCAAATTATGCGATCGGATGTATGTTATCCCAGGGCGAAATTGGTAAAGACTTACCAATCGCATACGCCTCACGGTCGCTAAACGAAGCCGAAGTCAACTACTCAACCACCGAGAAAGAGGCTCTGGCTCTGGTATACGCTGTCGAACAGTTCAGACCGTATATTTTTGGCCAAAGGTTTTTACTCCTCTCCGATCATTGCCCACTAAGCCATTTCACCCGTACTAAGAAACCAGCGCCGAGGCTAATGAGATGGCGAATCCAGCTCGAGGATTACGATTACGAAATAGCGTATCGAAGTGGAGTGAGCAACGTCGTTGCGGATGCACTGTCAAGAAACCCGACAGATAACAATGAAAACGAAAATCAGATCCTTTTAGCCAAAGTTCCCAAAAGATCCAGAGAAAGATACACTACAGACAGCGAAATGTCGGAAAGAAAAAAGATAGGGAGAAAAGGAAAAGAGGAAAAGAAAGAAATAGGTAATCATAAGATCCCGAGAAAATTTCACAAAAATATTGACCAAACCATTGGTAATAAAGAGCTACAAGCTGAAAAACATAAATTAGAGAAGTCAAAGAAAAAGAAAGTCAAGAAGAAATATTGGTTTTATGAAAATGATGGTGATGATGAAAACGATGAAATTGACCTGGAAAAACAAAAAACGTATTGGGAATATGATACCGCGGATGAAGAGACTATTGATAAAGAAGAGAAAGATACTACCACCAGAAAGCCACGAAAGAAGAGAGAGAAAATGAAGCATTGGACATATGAATCGGTGGAGTCGGAGGATACCGATCATTCGGACAAGGAAAATCTAAGAAAATTCAGAACCAGGAACCAGCTAAAAGCATACTTGAAAGAAAAGCAAAGCCAATGTGACACTTATAATAATCAGGAAATAAATATTGAAAAGAAAATCATGAAAAATGAAAATGATAAGAATGAAATTGAAAACACCGCCGACGCAACAGAAAATATAGGTACTGGAGAGAAAACTCCGAATAATGAAAATGAAAAAACGAAGAAAGATGATGCAATGGATAAAAGTATGTGTAAGAAGAGTGGATATGGCACTGATAATTCTAGCACCAAGGATTCCTGGTCCGATATAGATTTTGGCAGCGACAGACCGATATGGCAACCTGCGCAAGACATACAGCAGGATAGGGAACGGATTAATAAGGACGCTTTTTACGGAAATAAGGGAAAGACTACGATCGCGAATGACTCCGAACCACAGAGGAGTTTAATCGATAATAAAAACGGGCGGAAAGTACCGACCCAAGAAACCAACGAACGGTTCAAAAATAGTAAAAGCAATGAGGATGCAGATATTATAAATGCGTTAAGAAATGGCAATGACGAAGACGAAAATGATAATTATGTAATTGAAAATACAGATGGTGAAAATAACGAAAATGGCAAAAATGATAATATTAAAATTGATGAAGAAACTGACGAGAGTAGCGATGAATATGAGAACAGAAATGACTCCGAACTAAGCGATAAAAGGTCTGAGATAATCGACTTTTCTGAGAATCCTCCAGTAATAGGGCCTTCGAAAAAAGCGGATCAAAGAAGAACGCATGAAAATCAAGATGCAGTACACGGGAACAAAAGAAAAATTAAATTTACAAGCAGTTCAGAGGGAAATAAGACCCAAGAAGAAGCATGTCACATACGTAAAATCCCAAGACGAGAAGATTTACAAGAAATCGCAAATGAAGATGGCAATGAAAGCATTGAAGGCGCCACTAAAGAAAATAAAAATATGGCAAAGAAGGATAGAAATAAAGATAACGACAAAAACCCTTCGAGCAGTGATAATGAACCAACCGATGCTAATGCCCTCTACGATAGTATTCCAGCAGAAATGGTCCCAAAATTCGTGACTCAAGAAAATACCAACATGGACGTTGAATTATCAACGGCAAAAGAGAATAAATTTCCCAGTCTTGGTTGGAGAGACGATTTTCCCGCGGGGTCTGGGTTATACAATTTAGGTAATACGTGCTACCTGAATAGTATTCTACAGGCACTTTTTCATGTCCCAGCTTTAGCCAGCTGGTTGTTAGACATTGAATCGTATGACGAGGAAAACCAACAGGGAAATCACGAGTGCTTTATCTGCGTACTTGCAGAAACACTACGTGAAACTCACAAGGAAACAGGTGAGGCAGTCAAGCCATCTAAGATTTTGAGTAGTTTGACAGCAGCCTGTCCCGACATGACTCCTGGGAAATACCAAGACGCACACGAAGTTTTATGCCACATATTTGGCATGATGTCTAAAGCATGCAATAAATGCCGCAGAACTGTTATGGGAACCAACCCTATCGGCGAGATTTTTGGTATGCAACTTGCAACTCAGTTCCAATGTAGAAACTGCGAGACTAAAATCATCATCGAAAATAATACTTATCACCTGAATCTACCAATATCTGCAGTCGACACAGTCGATGGAGCGATTAGAGAATATTTTGAGAAAGAAAACAGGGATGAATGCGAGTTTGCCTGCGAGAAATGCAAAGAAAGGACCCCATCAACAATACAGATTCAGATAAAAACACCTCCGAAGGTTTTGTGCTTGGTTCTGAACAGACTCGATAACGAAAGAAATAAAAACAGCAAACACATCAAATTCGAAGCAAACATAGATATTCAGTACCTGCACATTAGCCGACATGAAGTTCTGGAGTATAAAAAGATATCTGCAACGATTCACGAAGGCGAGTTAGCAAATAGCGGCCACTACACCGCTATTGCACGGACAGCGCCTATGAAGTACTACACTTTCAATGATGAAATAGTGAACAGAACAAATGCAAAGAAATTTAGCAACTCTCTAGCATGCATTCTCTTCTACGAACAAAGCTTAAGAGCAACAGGGAAACCCTCAAAGGAAGCAACTTCTAACAAACAAACGACAGAAAAGAACGAGCCAACAGTCAGAATAAACGAAAGAGTCAAAGGCCAATTTTCGAAATCGAAAAAGAATGTTATAGAAGAAAACACGAATATCGTCTATTTACTAGCAAACGACGGCACTTTAAAAACTAACACCTTGCAGCTACTTAAAGAAATGAAACCAATAAACATAAGCGAATCAAGGAAATTTCTACTCAAAGATTCAGAGGTGCTAGAAGTGAAGAAAGGCGAACTTTACTCAATAGGAATACCTATCAAAGACTCTGATCAAAGCCAGCCAACCACCAGAGGAATCGATCAAGCGATCCGAAGAATAGAGGCCGCATTAGAAAAACATAATATCGACGAATTTGCCATTAACATATGGTAGATCCCGAGATAATGAGTACTGCATCATGGACCCAATTCATAGGAAAATTAAGGGTCGCCCTACATCAAAGGCGGATCACGATCATATACTGCGAGAGAATTATCCGAGTACCCCCACTGCAGAAAAGACAACAAATTATAAGCGAGGTCCATAGTGGTATAAATGGGCATAAGGGAATGACAAAGACGTATGAGAAATTACAAGAAGAGTTTTATTGGAACGGCATGAGAGGACAGGTTGAAGATTTTGTGAGAACTTGTGAGGGTTGTCAGGTCAAAAAACTGACGCGGGTAAAAACGAAAATGCCCATGGTATTGACTAAAGGTGGTAGAGACAGTTTTGTAAGGCTTGCAATAGACATTTACGGGCCAGTCACGCCACCAAATCAGCCACAAGCGAAGCCACAGTATATTTTGACTGCAATGTGCATGTTGACGAAACACAGCTTCGCGATACCGGTCCCAAGAATCGATAGCAGGACCATCGCAGCGGCGTTGACAGAGAAAATCTTTTTGCAGGTTGGAACTCCAAAATATATCATATCGGATAACGCGAAGTACTTTACGAGCGTAATAAATGCAGAACTTGCGAAACTTTTTGAAATCGAACAAATCTTTTGCTCGATTTATTACGCCCACGGAAATGCGTCGCTTAAGCGGAGCCATGCGTCCCTTGCTGAATATTTAAAATTCTTTATAAGCAGGGAAAATAAATGGACAAGGTATCTTACTTATGCCATGTGGGCGTTCAATACGGCCAAACACGAAAGTACTTTGTACACGCCCTTCGAGTTAGTCTATGGTAAGAAATGTAGAGTGATGACGTCATCACCAGCGATACGAGACGACACGACATATGACGAGTACTTTGAGGAGTTATCAGCACGTTTACAGGACCTTAGAGCAGACGCCGAGGTGAATCTGATGAATTCCAAAATAACAGCTAAGCGGTATTTCGATAGGAAATAGAATGTGCAACATTTTTCGGTTGGGGATTATGTTTTTGAATTGAAACCCGTCAAAAACACCAAATTCGATGACGAATATAGAGGCCCTTACGAGGTAGTATCGATTAACAAAGATAAGAACTGCGTAAGGGTTATAGATTATAATAATGAGGAAAGAACGATCCCAATGGCGAGAGTTAAACGGGCTCATTTCCCTAAATTGATTCTCCCAAAAGCTACACTACCAGACGAAGAATAATCAACAGAACTCATTCCGTAGGTTTGTCATGACCACCCAGGGCACGGAGGTTTACGAAATCAAGGACTCGCCTGGAATTTATTTCGAAAAAAGGGGAACTGTCGGTATTACCTCGACAAAGTGGAGAATCGTCAACCATGTCGACTTGTTCCACCTGACAGACTGGAGTTCCTCCCTCCACAGATTTTGAGGCGAGGTACAAAAATATTGTAGTACGGCAAAGAATTGTCAGGTAAGAAAACTGATTGAAAATGTCCAAAACCGACTGTCGACGGCAGATAGGCAATACCGTGAGGCAATGAAAATAGTCTCCCATGGAAATAGGTTACGGAAACGAGCAATTTTTGGTGTTGTGGGAGAGATTCACCGCTTGCTTTTCGGTACGGCCACTGTGGATCAAGTTGAGTTAGTTGAGAAGATTTTAGATACAACGCGAAACGATACCCTACAATTGACTGACCTATTTATAAACCAAACTTCGATCATTGATAGAAAATTAAGTCTTCATACAAAAAAAATTGATGATTCAGAGGAAAAGCTCAGAGTTTTCAAGAAAAAAATGATAGCAGAAGTTAACGCGATCGATAAGGTTAATGAGAGTTTTGAAATTGCCCTTATGACGTCACTGTTAGAAGCATACGTGACGAGTTACGAGCTCGACATAGGTACAACGGCAAATGCAAGAATATTTGCAAAAATGGGGAGAATACATCCTGAATTTCTGCCTATTGGGATTCTGCTAAAAATGAGTAGAAATATTCAACTGGAAAACCCAGGAACAAAATTTCCGGTCGAACTGACCGAAGAGGGTATGGCACAACTACAAGACGTTGCGAAAATTGCAATTTTCACCACCAATTCTACGATCACGAATATTTTAGAATTCCCCATGCTAGAGGCACAAGAGTATACCCTCTATGAGACCCATATACTCCCAACCTTACAAGACCCCTCAACAAAAACGTTTGCATACGTGCAACCCCAGTCTGATTTTGTCGCAATGTCAGCCGATTTCATGCAATACTTTCCGCTGGAGACGGGAGAAATCGCACATTGCCTCATGGCAGGTGAAAAGCGAATTTGCAAAAACGTAATGACGGTTTTCTCGGTTACCAAAGATTCTGATTGCGAAATACAAATTCTAGCTAACCCAAACTTTAATGATTTTGCCGAGTGTAACATCCGGACCGCCTCAATAAGAGAGATCTATTGGGAAGAGCTAGATTCTGGAAACGCCTGGCTTTACTCTTGCGCGGATGAGAGAATTATCAATATTCAGTGCACAGACAAAATGCCCGAACGGATTTCATTAGTTGGCCAAGGCATTTTAACACTGGCCCCGAAATGCAGAGCGGTCTCACAAACAGCCACTTTGACAGCACCTGATGAGATGAGATCAGAAATCAAGACTGTAATAGGCGCCAGAAACAAATTGGACATCCAAGAGATTTTCAGAAACGCAAAGGGTGAGGAAAAATCGAATCTCTCAGAGATAATGTCCCAAATCGAGATTTCACACGAGCTTGAAGTTGGCAAAACGAGGAAAAATCTGGCAAAAGACATTGAACTCACAAGAGTAATAGAGAAAACAAAGGAACTGCGACAGAAAATAGCACATAAACGGATCGAATGGGAAAATGGCACGATATGGACAATATTGGGTCTTGTAGGTGTCCCATCCGCATTAGGCATCGCATGGTGTATGTGTAAAGCATCGTTTTGCTCTAAGGCAAACACTATCTCTTCCCTCCTTGGTCTGATACGCGGGCAGAAAAGCGATCAAACCCAAAAGCAACCAACGATAGTGATTAACGAGTCCCACGTCAATAACCCAAACCCACGCGAGGCAGAGCTATACGGACTCAAGGAAAATGCTCGGAAAATCTTCGAAACAACCCCATTGAAACCAGAAAGTCAAGTCACGGGTCAAGCTAATGAAAAGGCTGGAAACTTAATTAAGATGAAGCAGATTCATCCAACAGATGTAGAGTCACGAAGCCAGAGACCTTGGATGTACTAAGACTTCCCGGGGGCGCCGCGGGAGCTCTTTTCGCCTCTATCGGTCGGGTTTTTTTTTTTTTTTTTGAAAATTATACGTGAAGCAGAGGCTTTGATTTTGTTCAATTCCTAATTTTTTTTAAAAAGAAAATTAAGTTAATTACAATGAAACAACGGTTTCAGCAAAAGTTTTTCTCTTTCTATAATTTAAGATTTTTTTTAATTTTAACTTATTCAACGCGATACAATGATCCTAGTAGGAATCCTCTTTTCAATATTCATTCAAGTAAGAACCGGAATATTGAGTCATATAAAGACTAGAAGCCACGATTTTAACAAGAATTCCCAAGCTTCACTGAATCGGACCAATTCAAAATTAAATTCAAGTTATCCAAAGGGACAAAGATTCAGAAACAAAAAAAAAGGAAAGGAAAAGAGAAACAAAGATTTTCTTATTTTATTAGTGAGTAAAAGTTCAAAGAGTTGAATACGAAACAAAAGTCTTAAATTTTACTGTTCCAATAGTAAATATTGAGTTGCTAAAAGTTTAAGGGATTTTCTCATTTTGGCATTAGTTATTAAGTCTTACATAATTTCTCGAATTTCACTTCAATAATAATAATTAAGTGGTTCGTCAAACAAAACTCCAAATACGAGGTTAATTTACAATCGCTATTTTCAATACTAGATATTAAGTCGGACAAAGTTCGAAATTGTCCTTTAATACAATATTAGTTGATAAGCTAATCGGTGATGGGAACCCTAGATAGTAAGTGATATCCACAGATACTCGACTACTAAACGTCTATAAGGAATAGATGACCAAGTTCTGCAAAGACCGTTACAGGAGAAGCGTACCAAAAACTGAGAGATGTCAATATGAAACGCTAAAACTTCATGGAATTTGAAAGGAAGATAAAGGAAACCATAAATTGCCTATTGGAACCGAAATCACTAATGGTCGAGTTATTCACCTTGAGAAACTACACTCAGGAAGCGGAAAATTGAGACGACTCCAACCTTCAGAAGTTATAATTAAAATATTAAGCAACTTTCATATAATTTATGAAACTTCACCAGACCTTCAAGTTTTTAAGAGACAGTCAATTCAAACTACGTTCCAAAAGACTAATAATTTATTATAAATAACTTCAACATAATTAATAAAACTTTCAAAAAAGTTCTCTGTCTCTCACAAATTTTCGAAACTACTATTTGATAGTCACCAAAGAAAAAGAAAATGATCAAAGTTGAAAGGAACTTTTGACGATTCCAAGGCTACCTTGGTATTAAAGGCACTGACTGACAAACGTAATTTCGGTATTTTCATTCTTCCCCAGCAACACTAAAAACAACAAGCAATTGTATAAATATATATACATAACAAAATGACAACAAAATAAAACAATACTTTACAAAATCATAGCCGCAACTCAAGGGACAGGCTTTCGGAGCCTATGGAATCGCCAAAAAGAACGTTAGAGGAACAAATGATTTCCTTGAAGAGATAGCGCTCATGTTTGAAATTTTTCTTTCAAACTTTCAAAAATTTTTTTTCCACTATTACGCAAAATTTTACTTCAAGCAAAAAATACAGGAAATAAATGAGAAAAGTTTTTATTTTTTTTTATCAAATAAGTTCAGAAGTTAAATGCTGAGCTAAGTTTGACCTGTTAACTTAAATTATCTTAACGAGTTTTTTCGAGAAAACTGGAAAAATGGATTTAAATATACATTTTAATACGAAAATTTTAAAATTTCAGCATGATTAAGAGTTCAACCTTACTTAAATTTAAATCCTAATTGAAACTAAACTTTAGAATTATAAGATTCAAATTCGAATTATCTCAATTCGGAAAGTTCCAAAAGCGACCAAAGAATTCAAGGTTACAGAATTATAAAAGAAAAATTTTCAAACTACAAAAAAGAGATTTTTTTTCTCTCCCTCGCACACAAATTCAGAAGAAAAGATGACATTTTTTTTCACGACCTTGCCTGACCTCGTAATAAGGAACTACAAAATTCCCAGTTTACTTCCTTTTTTTTTACTTTCCTTTTCTTCGCCTTGTAATTTTCTTTTTACCATTTTTTTTCCCTATCAGTCGCGTGACGGAGCAAAAACCGTAAGGCAAAGCCAGGCTAGGGCATTTTTCTGTTTTTCTAACAGGTGATTTTTCGCCACCGAGCACTGGGGCAGGAACGCTCACGGACGCAAAGTTTTTCATTTTTCCTCGCAACTACTTCCATGGAACTTCTCCAACTCGAATTCACGAATACGGCGGACAATTAATAAAAGATTAGACACCCACGAGACCACATAAGAACACGTCCGAGAAGAACCACGGGAAAAACCGCCAAATGCCGCCAAAACTAGCAACTGAGCAAAACAGCTGACTCTCTGCTTTCGCCAGCACGCACACATGGTGCAGAAACCAGGACGTAACAAGAACAAAAAAAGAAAAAAAACGAAAAGGCATTTAGTTATAAGACCGAGAGACAATTTTTGTGACTCTTGTGATTTAAAGTTTAGTAAGGTCATAGGATTGGAATGAACCAAATAGGGCAAAAAGAATCACTGTACATTTATCACAATTCACTAGTATTATTCTAAGTGTATTTAGTATTAGGACGCCGCGGCAACAAAATATTTTACGATCAATTTTTGCTTATACAGAAATGAAGAGGCAACCATCGATCAGTATTGAATTCAATAACTGGATAGGCAATACATTAGAATAAACATATAATTTAGAGGAGTTATGTTTGTTATAAAAATTTGCGAATACAATATTTTTACGATTCATAGAGGCAAGCGCAAAATGTAGAGAGATAAATGAAGGAAGATAAAGAGAAACAGTAAGATTAAGGTAAAATGTATCGTTGTAGGGCTTTCGAGTGATTCTCATTATGTAATCATAATAAGCGATCTATAAGATTGAAACAATTTTAATAACAAATGGCTTGAATTGAGAGGAAGGACGGGATTAGAGTCTGACAACTGGGACCAGCAGTCTGTACAATTCAAACACAGTCCGACACTATTCCAGCAGAATTCATAAAGTCAACACGGCCTACACCCCTCACATTTAAGACAAAAAAGAAAGAGCTGGACTTTCGCATCTCTCTCGCTCTGGTGTGGTTCCAATCCGGTGCATCTCCCTCGCACTCACTCGCAACCCAGTGGTGACTCACAGCTTTGAGTACTCGACTCAAAAGTCTAGAGGAGCCTCGGCATCAGCAGTATTAACGCCATACGACCAAGCCGTCCAAATTCAATATAATGGATCCCGGAAATGACCAAGTCTTTAGTCAACCAACGACTGATCAACGACTATGGACGCATGAACCAGCTTTCTTCGTATACTAGAGGACCTCAGAATTGTACAGTAATTGTGAATTCCTAAGACAGTCATGCCTTGCCCGACTTTGCTCCTAAGACAAGTCATCCTTTTTTTACCTATTTTAAAGCCACAGTTTCATAATGAGGGTCACTAGAAAAAGAAAAAGAGAAAAAAAATGGAAAAGGAAGAAACTTTTCTATTGGACATGTATCGAGTTTCATAATGGGCATGTTATGTTCCAGAATAGATTTAACCTACAGACACATGTTAACTTGTTATGGAAGGTGCGCGGGGACGTGCATATTCCTAAGGGGGTAGGGGTGCACTAAAGAAGTGCACTGCACATGCCGAACACATGCACCCTGGAATCGCGATTTACGCGTACTTGTGGGCACAAATTTTAAACACCCTAGTATTGTGACGCTTCGGCGAGGAAACTTTCACTTATATGTCAGCGCACGAGGACGTACGCACCTAAGGGGGCAGGAATGTCACGTCCCAGCGTAACATGATTAGCATAAGCGAAATACGACTTTTATAAAAGTAAAAAAGTTTTCTAAAGTTTTAAAGTCAGTATTGTAACTTCGCTTGTTTCTCGCAATAGTCATTAATAAACACTACAGTTAGCGCTATCGCACAAATCACCCACTCTCGGGGTAATCGAAGTCGGATGCGAGGTCGGATTTCGCGACGTGTGCCCTCCCCTCGAGTTAGTGGGGAGGCAAAAAAATTGGGAGTTTTCTTCATTTTGAGCTGTGCGAGCGAGTGCGCTTTTTGGATCCGGCTTCTCAACGGTAAACTTGTAGTGCGGTGTTTAATAAACGAATTGTAAAACGTTCTCACTCGTTAATTAGTTGGAAAATTCCCAGACTCCCTTTGAGTTTTCCCTTACCAGAAAACTGTGTAACGTAAAGAACCCATTTAAGGATATGTTACAACTACAAATATTTTACGTATGATTTTCTTAAATATCTGGCAATGTGTTAAAAAATTTTCAAACTTTCATTTCAAGACTATCGAAATCTAGACAGCAAAAATTTATTATATATTTAAAAATTCTTCAAGTATACATTTATATTAAGACAAAAAAATTATGAAACATATCAAGAGTAATAGAAAAAAAATATCTGAAACTCAGTGACTTCCATGAAAATCACAAAAATTAAATCCTTCCATCCCAGTGAACCTGTGAACTCGCAGCGCTTTCATTATTTCCGCCCCTTTTCGAGTACACCACGCACTCGCCAGCGAGCTCGCAGAGCACCCCCAGTCATTAATAATTACTTCTATTTCAGGCAAGCAAAAAGATAATTTACTATTTGCAGTAAAAGATGATCACAAAGAAGCTGTAAAACGATTGTAAAAAAAAAATATATCTTTTCCGGGTAGGAATCGATCCCGCGGTCTGCGGAGTTGAAAGCCAGTGTCTAGTCTGCATCACCGTCGTAGCTTCTTATAATACTTTGAAAAGAAAAGAACGACATTTTTAACATTAACACAGCGGTAACAACGATAACGCTGGCGAGCGCGCGGCGTGCTCGAAAAGGGCCAGAAATAATGAACGCGCTGCAAGCTCGCAGCGAGTTTGTTTTTCAAGCTCGCCGCGAGTACATTGCGAGCTCACAGGTTCACTGGGATTCGGCGCGTAATGTTTCAGAAATATTCTGTAAACATTTGAAATATTTCTGAAATGTTGCTGAAACATTTCGAAATATGACGTGCCGACTGGGCTACTACATGAAACACGAAAATGAAAAATGCACTACTCTGGACTTCCAAATTTGCATAACTTTGAAATCCTGGAATCTGAAAAATTGCAAACCTGGAAGAAAATAATTGTTTTAGAAAAACCCCTCCCGACAAATTTTTCTGCTTACACCCATGGATAAAAGATTGTCGAATGCTACTTACGATAATCACGTTGTTGCTGTGCTCGACACGAAATAAATATGTATCCACAAAACGATGCACAACGAACACTGTCAATAACAAAAACTGTCAAAAATACCGCCTAACCTAACCAAGAAAAGTCATATGTGGAGCTGAGCCCGCTGAGCGCTTCGATCCACATTAATTCGCCAGGTGACGCTACATCCGAAAGCGCGGTAAATTAAATTTGAATCACTCGTAATTAAAACCTTATTAACCATCTATCCCAGTGAACCTGTTATCTCACTGTGAGCTCACTGTGAGCTTGTAGTGAGCTCACTGTGAGTAATGATGTAAGCTCACAGTGAACTCACAGGGAGCTTGATGTGAGTTACAATGTAAGCTTGTATGGGGCTTTCTGTGAGCTACGATGCGAGCATTAAGTGCGATTCCTGTGAGCTACATTTGAGTCAGCAGAATCCCTATATTCCATAGATTATGCGAGAATGCCTAACGCCATATTATAAATACAGAAAAAATAATAAAATACGAGTACAAGACATTATTTACTTTTTTTAAAAAAGCTCTTAGATTCTTTGAAAATTTCTATAATTTCAGAAATCAAGAAACTTTGATTTTTAGTGCATTTTATTCTAATAATATATCGAAAAAAGTCCATAAAAATACGACAATTATGTTTAAACTTTATGAAGCAAATAAAAATAAGAAAAACACGCGGGCACTGTAAATCCATAGAGAAACTGTTTTTCTGGAAATTCGATTAAAATATTGCAAATATTCCAAACTTTTACTTTACAAAATCTAATTTTCGAAATTCAAAGAGATACCTTCGAAAAAACCTCAAAATTTTCCGAAGTTCTATAAATACTAGGAAATACAAAAAGAAAATACATGTATAGATGAATATAAGTAGATATATTGAATTCTAAAAATTTATACAACTTACAAAACTAGAACATCGAGTTCCAGTAATTTATACACAAATATGCGAGAAAACTAAACAATCCCTCAAATCTATTGAGGCACTTGTTTTTCTGAAAAATTCTTCTGGAACATGAAAAATTTAATCAATTTCACATTTTAAAGCTCGAAATTCGCAAAATCCATGGATAAAAGTTCATTTGAAAATGCTCAAAGCATAGAAAAATTGACCTAAAACACTCATACCATAATCACAAAACAACTTTTATTGGAGCGAGAGATTCTAACGCGGTCCCGCGCGTGTAATACTTAGAAAACATTACTGAGCTATTCCAATGTTTGGTATAGGACACAAAATTTTTTACCATTGTAATCTCCGGACCGGATTTATCAGACCAATCATTATTAAATTTAATACTTACGCATCCAAGGTAAAAGATCACATTAAAATCTATGGACGATTCAATGAATGAAAACCATATTTGTATCCGTGTGGCCTTTACGTCACAGAGGAGAGATGTGGCCACTGAAGGTTACTTTCGTTGATGATCGTGTAGCAGAGGAATCAATACGAATTTTGGATGATATTCATGTTTGTGCATTTTTTCAAAACAATCAATCAATGATTTATTGCTATTTAATTAAATTTAAAACATTATTTACTCATGTATCACCGATTACTTGCAACTTTCACCTGGATGTATACGAGTTCAAGAGTAGTGGAAGGAACGAAGCATAGAAAGTAAGGAATGGAATAGGCGCAAGCCACGAGAGAAAAGGTAGGGGAAAAACCACAATATTCTGCCCTTTAAATACAAAGGGTTGTACATTTCCAGCAGTATTGTTAATACGTTAACTGGCAAGGGAGTTTTTCCCTACATATAAACGAAGGTTCAGAGGCTGAAGAAAAGAATAACGTTTCCAAAATCATCTGTCTTTAATCACTGGAACATTTTGCTACAATGTTTGCAAAAAAAAGAAGAACGTTTTCGAAACGCTTTTATTTTAATCACTGGAATATCGCTACCATGCTCGCAAGTGTCATCTCGGAAACGTAGATATTTTTAAATTAAAAATATTTTAATAGAATCAAGTAAATGAGCGAAGCTCATTGCGTTTTTGTATGTATTAATTAGGAAGCTTCCATAAATGATGTAACGTTTTTTAGCGTTTTTTAAACACCCTTTTCCTCCTGTCACAAAGTCATGAACATTGTCATTTTTTATGTTCTTCATGTATTTATTCCAATGTTTCATATAAGGTATTCAACGCATCACAGATAATATAATCCATTGCAATTAACGTATAAATGTACGGAATAGTATATTTCGCAATGAGGCGAGGAAGGACAGCTTTACTTAGGGACTCGGAGATGCATGCGGTTTCACGCAGCCATGTCTGAGTCCCCAAATGAAACTGTCCTTCCCCGCTGAGTTGCGAACTATATTTTTCACAACGAGTGCATGGAAATTAGATTTTCGACGTATGCTAAAAACGCGGCGAGTGTGACGCATTTCACCCGTTCTCATTGTACTCACTTTCCTCACCCATCGGGTGAGGAAAGTGAGATCAATGAGAACGGCGTGTAATGCGTTACATTGTCCGCGCTTAGCAGACGTCGGAAATAGAAGTGCACGGGCTCGAGTTGTAAAAAAAGATTTTCTTAGGCACCTTCCCTGTTTTTCGAAGTTGAAGAAGCTTGAATGTACTAATGCGAAAATTAATAAAAAATGATTAAAATTTCTCTACTCGAATATTCTTTTAATTTCAGACAAATTTGTTACATCTGACATCACATTGTTCAGAACCCCCTCCCCTCCTGTGTCACAAACTGCCACAGGTGCTCTAACCCCGCCCCCCAGGACCGTTACATCATAAATGGATGCTCCTTAAAAAGATAAATGAAATTTAAAAAATTCATGCGTCAGAATCGTCCGATTCTAAGGCTGGCAGACGCTGGTACCTCTGTATGGCATAGTGAAAGAATTTCATAGTGACTTTATTGAAATCATGGCTGGAACAGTGGATGTATTGGCAACAAATATGAGCTGAAACAGAGAAAGAGTATGTTACATTATTGGATAGGAATTATTAAAATTTAAAAGGTCATACTTTGTAAAACTCGAATGAACTTCTGGCTGCCTATATTGAACTTGTTCCTTTTCCCTGTCCAATTGCATTTGACAGCAAATGCTGGTTGAAGATTTCCTTCAGAATGTTTTGGATGTGTTCTTTGGCATTGCCACCACCGACGTAATTTATGTAGTTTGTCTTTAAAAGAAAACGAAAAAAAAAAAAAAAAAATTCAACGATAAATGACGCACTTGAGTTACATCACATTAAGGTAGTTCTTGCACTTAAAAGAAATTGAAGTTAGTTGCAGTCTTGCGTGGCCAACTTCACTCAGCTCCGCAATTTTCATTGGTATGTAGACTTGGCAACATCGCAACTGTTTTTTTCATATTTCGCCCCATGTATGTTAATAAATGAACATGTTTATATTCGTAGCTGTAGCCATAGTTTACACATGCAGTGTTTTTTGTGATTTCTTTAAAATTTTCAAATGATATATATATGTCGTAATTATTGTTATTGCGTCTTTTAAAATGCGGCGTTGCTAAGCATACTACTTTAGTTGCATGGTCGGTTAGAAAGTGACAGTTGCATATTTTTAGTGTAGATTTCTCAAACAATAGTCCCGTAACCCTTGTTCAACTTTATTTTAAGTTGATTTGTATAATTAAAGAAACTTTTTGTAATTATTTTCAGAATCAATTATAGAAAATTTTTTGAAATATAAGCGGAAATACACGATTCCCCATATACGTGTGTGTTAAGTTTCAAAATGATTACTCAAAAATCAGTGCGGTGTTTACGAAATTTTTACTATAGATTAGATATATTATCAAAATGGAATTGATAAATGTTTAGGGAAATCTGTAAAAATTGCTAAAGTGCAAATACTACCTGAATCAAACAGAAAACTTAAACGTGTATAACTAATTCAACGCGAAAGAGTACTCCTGCGTTTTTTTATTTATGTGAGGATTGATATTATATTTTGTCTTAAAAAGCAGAAACGAGTGTAAATGCGAAAATGTTACGTAATAAAAAGGATATTTTTAATGCATGTCAAAATCGTTTTTTGATGTTTACTTGCTGAAAATTGGGAATATGAGTCTGAAGATGCGACGATATATCTGTTTTAAGTTGAAGTGAAATAATTTTCTGTACCACTTGAGGTAGACAAACATTGCAAGAATTCCCTATAGCTTTGTCTTATACAAGCACGGAAGACGTCTCTCTCCACGCTAGTCGCGAGCTTCAAGATTACGCGACCGAGAAATCGCTTTCTTCGACACCGCAAGTAGTATACTCAAGAAAAATGATATTTGACATGCTAAAATTAAATTTTTTTTTTTACTATACACTCAGAGAAAAAGTAAGCTTTTCGAGCATTGTAGTGCTCAACGCGTCCGAAACGCGCGCTGTTACGACCTTTAAAAATCCGAAAATATCCTCCCTGAGCATGACAGACGCTTTTAAATGAAGCGTCTGTGCAAAGGTTGCATCGACTTCATGCTTTTCAAGCATCAATAGAGTCATGCCTCGCGCGGCGCACGACATTATGATCGAGATGTTCACTTTTTCTCTGAGTGTAGCACGCAGGTATCATTTTTCTCCTGATTGCGACACAAAATGAACATTTCTAAAGAGTTTCAGAACGGCCAAATTTTCTCGAGTAACACGGAGTAATCTCTACACTGATTATGTATTTCCCAAAAAATCGAAATGCGACTTTTTGCATGTTACCCGTATCATTTATGTGGGCATCTTTTGGAAGAATCATTTGTAATCACGTCTATTGTTGTTAACATCAAACAAAAATGCCGATTTTGAAATTGCTTAAATTTAGGAGTAATCAATATTTTACAAGCTGAAGGCGCAATTTGACAGTTCGTTTTTTGCAAATTAGAACTACGTTATTATTTTAAAAATTTTGTGTCTACATAAAAATTCTATGAATTCACTTGTTTCATTTCAAAATGTTATATACTCTTTTTACTTTAGAGCCAATATGAAGTATGCAACTTTGAAAACGATGCCAGGTTCTTACAACTAAAATTGTTTCATGAATAAAAAAACATTATTTAGATTGTCCGTCCTGTGCTGCAGACGTATGAGTTTGCGATCTATTGAACCTTGAAAACATTACTTATAAGTATTTCTATTATTATACTAGTATTTACGAAAGGATGAATACAAACATCAAAAAGCCACATGCTACACGCTCAAAGCACAAATGCTCATACGCAAAGAACCAAAAATATAACTCGCTATAATAGCATTTATGAGGGTAAAATTCAACAGAGAAAGGTTGAAGTCACGTGGTACTTTCGAAATTCAAGGTGAAGAGAGCGAAAGTAATTACTGAACATAGGACATTATGTAACGCTTGTTAATCGTCAATTAAGGCTATTCCTCAGTTTGAAATCCGAGACAAAGGCGAGGATTTTTATGATTGGTAAGAGTTGCATACTATATTTCGTACGCCGCCGGAGCGGAAACGCACGTTTTTGAAACTTGCGAAAACTTGCGTTTCCGCTCGTTGACGTACAAAATAAAATGTGTACCTTGGCGCACTTGCCGTCCTCGGACAAGGACGATGTTTCCCTGTCCTCGGCTGGCGCCTCGGACTAAAAATTATCGTCCGTATCCTCGAAACGGCAATCGGGCGTCACGGTACACAAATAACTATTTTTATGTCAGAGGGATCGTGGACTCGGGGGACCCGCGATCCGCGAACGGTCATGGAAGTCAAGCGGCAGTGAGTGTCAGTTGTACTTTAGGGGTGTGGCCGTTCGCGCGTTCTCGGGTCGAACGAGGATTTTTTCCACGATTCCTTAGGACGAAGATCAAATTTCACTGCTAGGGTGTTTTCACTCGGGTTGTGGTGGCAGGAAAATTCGGTCGATAAGGCCGCCGAATTCGCCGCAGGGTTTTTCATGGTTTTTCCTTGCGGATCGATGGCGGGACTTAATAATCCCAAGTCCCGACGCAAATGCCGAAATCGGTTGTGGCAGGTGTCATGTCTGACCATTGACAGCATAACGGAGGACATGGGCAATTTGGGAAATAAGGAAAGCGTAGTAGGATGGAACCTGGGCCACATAGGCCGGTGCTGAGAACTGGGAAAAAAAAAATTATTTTTATGTACCTCTGACATAGAAAACGCATTTCTCGTCCAGTTCGAAATCTCAAAATTAGTTTTCTAGCCCTCGGTAAATTAAATATACTAACGTAACTAGGATAGAAATTTTTTTTTACTCGTGTGATTGTAAACCTCGACTTCGCCTCGGTCTACAAACTTCACACTGGTAAATAAAAAATGTATGCCCTAGGTACGTTGTTGGAAAACCATAATGTCCCACATCTTATTTCATTATTTTATATTTTATATTTTATACTTTTTATTCTGATGCAATAATATATATTATTGCATCAGCTTTTTGTATTTTCTAACGTTTTATTCCAGCATGCTTATCAGGCTATTTTCGTTTCCTTTGCAAATGACTTATCGATATCAGCATGTATGATATTCGACTATTTTTAACTTTCGAATAAGTCGTTTCCTTTGCAGAATACTTATCGATGATAATTTGTATTGAATTCGACTATTTTTAGCTTGGAAAAGGAAATGACTCCTTTTATTTTTTAGTCATATCTTAATCGCACTGATGTCGGGTATTCGAAGCACTATCTTATTTTTCCCTGGAAAACTACCAACGTTTTTGCGCACTATCTCTGAGCTATAAAAAGCATGCGGCGCAGAGCGGCACAGTTTTTCCGATTTGAACTCTGTATCGTACACAAACCGCGGCCTTCTTGAACTCTGTATCGTACACAAACCGCGGCCTCCTTGAACTCTGTATCGTACACAAACCGCGGCCTCCTTGAACTCTGTATCGTGTGCAAACCGCGGCTCTTTCGAACTCTGTGTGATTACGCGAACTCAACGCCTATTTCGAACCAGTGATCTTCGCGTTGTGCTTTGACTCAATGACTGTTATAAATTTATATCAGAGATAATGAACTCTTTAATATTGTAAAGTCTTGACGTGTTTTTTTGTGTGAAACCACGGTGAAGGTGAAGTTAAAGGTGAAAGTCTCAGGGAACCCAACAACGTACCATAGTATACTATATCACAACAACCGCGAAATCACGTCCAAATGTCAGTTTTGTGTTTATCGTGATAAAAAAACCATTTTACAAAAATGCATATGTGTCACGCTCTGAGAAAAGGGACCTTAGATCCAAGAAATGATTTTCGAGATTATCATGATTTCGAGTAAAGGAGAAAAAGATCTTTCAAAATATCTAATCAGTATCTTTCAACTTCAAAAATCGACGATTCTGTGCATTTTTTAAATGCAGCGTTACTACACAAATCCCTATGCCGCGCCCACTTTAATCACTTCTCCAGAAAACTTTCACTTTTGGATCTACACGGAGAGAACGAAACAAGAATGGCTCTTGTCTCTCGAGAAAAAATCCTGCCAACTCGAGAGAGTGTCGTTTAAGCAGGAGCCGTTTTTGTTTTGCGCCATAGGCATTCGAATCTAACGCGAGAACCGTCGAAATTGGAACCAGTCCTGCGTACGCGCTAGCCCTTGCGATCGAGACAAGAACGTTTCCTGCGTACGAACATCTGGTTCTGCTCTTGAGTAGGCCCTGCCTCTGTGAGCATCTTATATCTGTGTATTTTAGGTCCATGACGTAATCCACGCATATGCGCCCGGTAGCGCTCGGATTCGATAGTCGACATTCAATCGTTGTTGTTTTAACACTTTCTAGTCGTGATCGCATTGAAAAATATAATTTACAATCCAATATCAATAATTAAGGGTCACTACACGTGTGTTAAAGTTGGTTCTAGTTCCGTAGCAGATGGATCGAGGTGAAAAACGTGGTAAGTTATATTTTTCACATTTCATCCTTCATTCCCTTTGTACAAAATCGCTAATTTTTTCCTTTTTTTTTTACATGAACTTTTCATTTCTCTTTTTGAATTGAGTTTTTAATTTATAAATGATTGGGGTTAAAGACCAAGTTAACGGCATTTTAAGATCATAAAGAGAAAAATGGTAAAAAAATTTTAATTAAAGTAATGATTACCAATTGTGATGGATATTTTAATAAAAGTATGACGTTAAACGTTGTTCATATTCGATATTTATTGTATTTACCTCAAGTACATCGAATTCAAGCTCTGTTACAAATATGTTGAATAATTAGGTGTCAAAAAAGTTTTTCAGAATCTTTTCTTTGGACGAAATAGTAGTGAAAGTGTTGCAAGCCCATTAAAATAATATT
Organism: Platygaster robiniae; assembly: GCA_028476575.1. Taxonomy (NCBI): domain Eukaryota; kingdom Metazoa; phylum Arthropoda; class Insecta; order Hymenoptera; family Platygastridae; genus Platygaster; species Platygaster robiniae. The sequence continues at coordinate 32,763,856 of CM052019.1, forward strand.
TTTACATGTATTTCTATCAATGTCACCACATTACATTAGTGAGAATTCAACATCCATTTCGAATAAATGATATTTATAGATATAAGCTCGTGAGATAATGACGAATATTTATTAAGCGAAATAGAAATAGTAGAATTAGGCAAAGTTTGGAATCAATAAAAACAATTTATCTGAAACAAAAAAGAAAATTCCGCACACTGGGTCTATGCCGTTAACTGGAGTTGTCACTGCTCTTTATCATAAGAAAATTTAATTTCATGCAGCCAGAACCGTAGAGAAAAAAATCCGGGCCCAGAGTAGAAATATACGGCCCCTGTTTATATATTCTGAAATTCAGCACAAGCATAATGAATCTCCAAAAAAAAGTTATCATTTGTGGTTATCAAAATAATTTATGACCATTTTTTTTAAATGTGTAACTACTGTCAATGCTCCAGTCCGGCCCTTGTAACAAAATGCATCGCCAATGTTTTCACTGGGCCCGGTGAAAATTCCCCTTTTCCTCTCTCTCAGACGGTATGCATGAAGTATTGGCGAACAATTCATTTTTTGTAAAGCATGATCATCCAACTTGCAGTCGCTATTTTTACGATAACCTTGTATCATTCAAAATCCATTTTTCAAATTAAAGATAACTATGTCAACTTTATGAGCAAGCTTAGAAAAATTTTCATAACAAACAGTAATATCAATAAAAAGATTTATTGTACGAACAATTGATAATAAAATGACCTAACACATTTTAATGATTTATTGAGATGATTTTAAAAAATTTGAAAATAAAATAATATTCATACTAAATTATCAAATAGAAATTCGAGTTGTAACTTTTCTAACGTATTGCATTTAAAAAAAAATTATGTGGTATCTGCCAAATTAGCAGCGATTTCATCAGTACGACTTCGTACATTCAGATGGAAAAAATTTTTTTTCAACAATAATTTACAAGCTTATTAAGTATCTCATTCTGCTGCTGATTCATAACATTTTTGTTCATATGAATATTACCAACATAAAGTAAGAACTATGTAAATTTTTCGCTTGACTCTTAAATAGATCTTTAAAATGGTTTTGTTTATCAACTTAGTTTTTCCAAAATTTTTTCTTTTTTTTTCAGGTTTTTAGTTGTATACGTGTGTAGTATACGTTATTTCATTTCCCCGATCATTGCACCATTTATCTAAGAATTTTCTCATTGCACTCATTATGGCTGACCTTCAGGAGTTTATTGATTTACAAAATGTTGAAACTTTGCCCCTCAACTCGTCCAATCAATCCTCGATTGCGTCCTCTTCAACAACCCAGCCCATCAACAGTTTGTTTCATATGTTATGCTCCAATTGTGCTCAACATACCAATGTCAATTCCGTTTCATATGTACCGAGACGTCAAGACCTACGAACTTTCTTACAAACAAGTTTTGAAGGAAAATTAATTTTGATTTATTACGATAGAAATAAAGACTTGAACGATAATCTGAGGAACTACCTATCACAGTTAGTCATTGGCAGAGAAATTTCCTTCATTCTCCAGAAAGAAAACACCTGCATTGAGAATCCTTTGAAAAAATTGGAGTAAGCTCATATATTTGAATGATCGGTCTTCAAAACTCAATAACTTCACTTTCTCAAATTTCACGTTGAGTTTCAAAATTGTTCGCGTTACATAAATGACAGCAAACATTTGTATAGTGTATAAACGCCTTCGATTTCTTTTTTTTTAATCATGGAAACCATTTATTACAATGTAATGTCCAATTTAAGAGACACAAAGTGTACAATTAAGCAGACATTACATTTCCAAAATATATACTTGTTTCAAGTCGTGGTTTCTATTAAGGTATCCATATAGATTTATAGCCAATCAAAAACAAGTTTTTTACACTTCCAAACTGTGACTTATACATTCAGTAAGAAATATGAAAGATCGGTGAAACATCCATTTTTTTTTTTTTTTATGAAAGATGAACTTTTACTTTTTAGCAATTTAATGATTTTGGACAAAGCGTTTTATTAACGAAAGTGTGCACCTTGCACTATAGTGAAAAAAATTTCATAGTTTTTGGCATTAAAAACATTCTCATTGTCGTTACATCGTACTTTTTTTTTAAACGGATCTCATACATTATTGTGACATGATGGTCAGCTGTGTAATTCAATTTGACTTCTTGGCAACATTAAAGTATCAAATTTTAATCTTTTACAACCTATGCAGTAACCGAAATGTGAAGTTTCGAAATAAACAAAAATTCATGTACTATCCACATTGTGAACGCAATTTAACGAAGTAGATAAATAATATATGGTTACTAAAAGATGTTATTTATTGAGTTTTGACTACCGATATTTAGAAAACACTCGTGTTATCAAACGCATTTTTGTTCACGATTTTAGAATTTGAATCATATTCTCAATATATCACTCGTTTTTTGTAGTTTCAATTAAATAAATCTTTTTGTTAGTTTTAATATTTTTATACAAAATATTTTACTTGTTTAAATAAATTTCAATAAATAAATTAAAAAATAAATAATTTTTAATAAATAAATTAAATGAATAAATTTTCAAAATGCAATGAATTGATAAAAAATCTGTAACACGCGAAGTAAGAAAACATTTTTTATTTCTAATTTCCAATTTAGATTCATTTTTGGTCGTATTTCGTTTATTACAGAGTGTCCGCTGATATTTTAGAAAATCTTGCTCAGGAAATACACACCACTTTCAACGAGCGAGCTAGTGTATATTTTTCAAGGGGATACACGGTTGCATGTGAACAAACAAACAAAGGTACCAGAATCCCATCAACTGGTAAATTTTTGAACCGGCTAAATTATAGTCGTACTCTGATGCAAGATGTTGGAGCATTAGTCCCTCCAAAAAAAGAAATCGCCATCACGATTGACGCGCAAAAAAATATCATTAGTATGCAACATAACATAATTAGAAAGTAATTTAATTTCATAAAAATATCAACAAATTCTGAAAGATTTTCGGATGGCTCGATACGGCTTTTTTTCAAGATAAGACAATTATTGTCAGAATCCTTTTATACTCAACAATGACACACTGAAACAATGAATTGAGATAGAATTTTCATCGAGCATCAACATAAACATCAAAATAAATTAAATTTTTTTCTAAAAATTAATTTACAATTTGTTACTTATCTGTTTTCGAGACAAAGAGGATCGTTTAGATATTCTACGGGAAACTGTTGAAAAGACGCAGTCATTGGAGGAAGCTTGGGATTGTACATTTTTGCATCGACAAATCACGTGCAATCAAAGTCATACCCAAGGGTTCAACTATTTTGTATCCTTTCCATGCTTGTCACAAAATTACGCTCCTGAATTGGTACGTTTTTATACTCTGAAATCGTGACATTAAAACATTATTTTTTACAAACGCTAACAATTCTAACATCTTTTGCGATTTAAGAGCCATCAGGCAGACATAAAATAGTTATTTACCTACATTACTTATCAAAAAAATGAAATTTTTACACAAGACTTCTTATTCAGTACATCAATATTTGTTCTTTGTAGATATTGAAAGATTTTCATAACAAATATTTGGACGAGGCAAAAGACTCCTTGGAAAGCTGGCTGCCTCTGAGAAAATGTTTGGAATCTTTTGTGTTCACCAAAGATATTCATGATGATGATTCTGAGATCCTTAAAGATATGTTAGTCACTTCACCCGAAGGTGAGATGGTACATGATTTCACAACAATTTATTTTAAAACATTACAAAGAACCTTTAGTTGCAAATTGATTTTAAATGTATTCATTTTTTAGGCGAAAGTATGATCATTATTAATTTGTAATAATTTCTTCTTCAACTATTACAGAAGAGAAAGATTTCCTGATTTTCATGCTTCTTCCTCATGCAATAAAAGCTCCAGTTTCCAAAATTCCGAATCGAGTTAATAAACAACCATCCAAAAAAAGGAAGCTCGAAACGGAAGAAGAAAAAAACTCAAGAATTCGCGATTGTGAAACTTTCATTCTTCACGATGATCTGAGTTCAGTAATATATGGTATTATATGCAATTCTTTCGAATAAATAAGTAGTATGTGTTTGTAAAAAACGCACTCCTTCTAATTTACGCAGACGAAAGATTCCTTACTGGTGACTGCAAGGGAGAAACTATCTTCTACCTCTATTGCAAAAGAAGCTGTAAGACCTTATGTTGCCGCTGTAGGACCGAAAGAAGCACCCACAGGATTTTATGTAGTGATTGGTGAAATTTTGCTTGAAAGAAATACAATTGTTGAAGCGTTGCAATTGGCCACGAAAGTAATACTGACATACAATTTCGGGTACCCAAAAGCAACATTAAGCACATGGCTACTTCTTCAAAAGGTTTCTTTCCAAATCAACGCCCGTGGTGACAAGTTGTCTGCACAAGTAAACAAAGCAATTGCGTTTGTTAAGAAGTTTTTGGGAACGTCATTCTAATGATTTAGTTAGTAACAAGATTTTGTTCGCAATTTTTTTCATTTCAGATAAATTTTAAGTACTTACGTACCCAAAGTTCACACAAAGTGATATTTCAAAGTATTTGAATTTTTTCGTTTGTGGTGAAAAGATTTTATGCGAGAGATAAGAACAATATTTTCGTTCACGAATGTTAAAACATATTTTTTCTAATTATGTTAAGAATTTTATACTCTTTTACGTAGTTTTGTTAGAAGAGATACTGCTTATATTTGAAAGATAAAAACTGTGAAATGAAGGTTAGTCCAGTGAAAAGTATTTTTGAGTAGCAATATTCCTAAGTACAGTATTGCATTTAAGTGAGCAACAGTTATGATAATTTATCTATTTATTACAAAATTTTTTACTTACTACATTTGAGAAACATTTTACAATAGTGTTTTGTCTGTACTGTATATACTTTCCTATATTTGATATTTGAAATTTTATAATATGTCCTGCAGCATTTTCCAAGTCACTTTGTCGAGCTTCAGGAGATTTAGTTAGAGGTCTGTATTCTTGGCTTGATTTACCTCGTAATCGCGTTCCTGATCTGGTCCATCAATTTAGTTATTTCTTGCAACACAATTCAATCACATTATTCTTGAACCAAATAATTACTAGATTAGATCAACTTGGAGAACTTCCTGGAAACATTTTGGCTTACAAAACAATGATACATAATCTCCAAAATCCTTTCTGTGGATTTGAAACTGAACGACAGTGTTTCACTTATTTTTCGAATGCAGGTTCCTACATTGCACGTCTGGAAATCGAAATCAATGATAATTTGAAACAGGCAGAAATCGCTGAAGATCTTCTACTTTCACCTAACAAACCAAAAATATCCTTTTAATTGATTCCACTCCGCAGTAATTTGAAAAAATTCTTCGAAATTCCTCAGATGTTTCAAATGACAAGAAGCTATTTAAATGAACTTGAAACGAATAATACCATTGTCATAAACATTGTTCAGGGAACAGATTGGAAGTCTCGAAAGGAATCATTCGGCAATAAGTTGGTCTTTCCACTGTTGCTCTATGACGATGAATTTGAAACAAATAACCCTCTAGGAAGTCACAAAGGAGTAGGAAAAATCGAAGGCGTTTATATTAACGTTGCTTGTTTACCGCCGCATCTGCTTTCAAAAACAGAAAATATTTTTCTTCTTTCTCTGTTCAAATCATCTGATACAAAAATTGTCCCTTTAGAAAAATTTTACGAAAAACCAGTTGAAGAGCTGCTTTTCTTGGAATCTGAAGGAATCACACTCAACACTCCAGATGGTGAATTTCGTATTTTTTTTTCTTTGGCAGGAGTGATTGGTGACAATCTTGCGATTCACACCATAATGGGTTTCATTCGTGGCTTTACTGGGAATCACCCTTGCAGGTTTTGTTTGCTTCACAGCAAAGATTTGAATGTAGTCCTCAAAGCATCTCAATGTGAAATGAGAACGGAAAAAGCTAATTTTTCGCATGTTGCTAAAAACCATTCTTCCTTGACTGGAGTGACTGGCCAATCAGTTCTGAGTAGAATAGATTCTTCATCAACTTTGAGGCTTTTAACAGTCGATCCTATGCATGATATGTTGGAAGGGACCTTCCCACATGATGTTGGACAAGTTCTTCATGTTCTCATTTTCGAAGAGAAGATTTTTACTTGCGATGAAATGAACGAAAGAATTCAACAATTTTTTTATGGTGCGGATGAAATTCGCAATAAGCCGCGAGAAATTTCAATCCAGCAAGTGAAAAATCAATTCATCAAAATGTCTGCAAGCGAATCTTTGTGCTTTCTTCGAAACGTTGGCTTGATTTTCGGAGATTTGATTCCGTTTGAAAATCCCCATTGGAAAGTGATAATTTATTTGAAAGAAATTCTGTACATTGTGTCCTCTCATGTGAAAAATGAAAGTGTGGCCAACTGTTTGGAAACTTTGGTTTCTGGGTATCTTACATGCCTAAGTAAACTCTTTCCAAATCACTTGAAATCAAAACACCATCTTCTCTTGCATTATGCAGAAATAATGCAACGCAAGGGCCCACTGTGGCATTTATCAACAATGAGGTGTGAAAGTAAGAACAAAGAGCACAAAATAATTGCTGAAGCAGCAATCAGTCGAGTCAACATTTGCAAAACTGCTGCAATAAAATCCCAATTGTGTTTCAGCCACAGAATCCACTCCAACATGCCCGCCCCCGAGAATTCGTTTGAAAGAAAAGTTTCAAAAACTACAAAATTGAAATACCTTCCTGATTTAATTTTTTTTTTTTCACCCCATTTGGCCTTACACTATGATGATGAAGTACGATTGCTTGATTCTATTACCGTTAAAAATTACATTGTGCAAAAAAAAGTTGTCCTAGTTTTGCCTGGAGAAGTTGAATATCAGTTTTTCGTGATTCACGTCGTTTTCGATCATTTTCACCGTGTGTACGTTATTGCGCAAGAAATAATAGAATATGTGCACTACGTTGAACACTACCAAGCATACCAGGTACACGAAAATGTCTCATTCGATAACGAGTTTTGGCGATGTTTCGATGAAGCTCTTCTGAATCAGTGTTTTGTTTCGAGAATCATTAGTACGATTAATGATAGGAAGTTCATTCCAAAGCGATGGATCTAGATTTATTCGAACGCAGTCGGAAAACAGCAGAAATTTTTTAATGAATTCACATTTTCATATAACGTAATAGTTGCAAGGTACCATCAACAGTAATTTGGTAACTTTTGACAGGTTTTCGATATTATTTCTCGATTTTCAAGTACCTTTTGTGATATCATTATGAATTTTTCCCAAGAAAATGATCATAGTTACAGAAACCTGCACTGTAAAATTTACCACGATGACAATACGTCCTAGACTTACAAATTTTTCAGGGTAATTTTTACTCAAAACTTTTCCCCGTGCTATTTTGATTTTTGAATTTTTTTGGATTATGAGAACGTCAGAAATGAGCATTGTAACTTTTGAAAGAGCAGTGTAGGACAAAGTCAAGATGAACTTGGTAAACCGGATGGTAAGTGTTATTTTATTTTAACGTTATTGTATTAGTGTCCAGGCCCGACGAAAGGGAAGGGACAAAGGGACGTTTTCCGGGCCTGGAGTTTTTTCAGGGGTTTGCTGAAAAGACCGTCAAAATGCTTATCTTTACCCTGTGTTAGATTTAAGCATTTCCAGTGACACGCCTCAATAAAAGAAAAAGCTCACTAATTTTTCTGACAATCCTTAATTGATGACCTTTTCCCTTTTTTAAAGGGGTTCGTCAAAGTGGTGCCATATTTTAAAATATTTACACAGGGGACCGTATACTCTTCTCCGGGTCCACATTTTCTTTCTGCGGTTTTGTTAACGCTTGTTTAACCTTGTAAGAAACAAAAAAACAGCAAAAATGTTGCAAAAATAAATTATAGGATATATCTATTGTTCCCATTTTTATTTTTGGTTTTTGGCACTATTATTTCGCTAGCGATGTTGATTCTACTAAAAACTTTGTAAAAAACATAAGATTTCTCATTGAAATTTTATTTCGCAGAAGGTACGCCTTAATTATCTTACAATAATTCAATTTCGTTTCAAGTGACCTTATGAAAACCTTATAAGAAACTCAAATTGCTCAACAAGAAATAATAAAAGAAAATGTTATCAGGTTTTTTCAAAAAGATTTTTTTAAATACGTTCTAATAAGAAGTTACAGTTTTTTACAAGGTTTTAAAAAGGTCATGCATTAGAGGGAATTGAATTTTTCTAAGGTTCTCATAAAGTGCATCTCCTAAGAAAATAAATTCTTATGAGACATATAATTTTTTAAAAGGTTTTTTAGGAATCAAAATTACATACTAGGCTATAATAAAAATGTAGGATTTGCCTTAAATTATGACGAGTATTTTATTGCAAACATATTTTCAAGTATCACAGGCAAAGAGAGTTCGTTTCTTATCTAGTTCAAAATTACATAGGTACTAAAATTGGTTTTTAGCCCTCGGTGCATAAAATATCGTTCGTTACTAGTGTTAAAGAAATTTTATATTCACTGGTGTAGTTGTTAACCTCGGTCTACAAACTTCATACTCTTGAATATAAAATTCCAGTTCAAAAGTTACTAAACATTTCAAATCATTGTGCTCAATCGTTAGGGCAGTGTAGTCAAAATGATGTTATTCTATTTCTGAAAATACTAAATTTTGAAATTATTCCGTTAGAACAAAATGTTGATGATGAGAATTTATTCTATGAAATGTAAGTTTTAAGTACTCAATCCTAAGAGCTAGAATTGTGATATGAATTGAAAAAAAAAAAAAAAAAAAAAAAAAAACATGATAAGCATTACAACATATAATATAAAACTTCCAAAAATATTTGTGAACTCTTTTACCTCTTCAAAAATACTTTAAATAAATTGATGGATATTCTTTGATATACAAAAAATAACATCAATCTCGAGAAAAAAATTTGTTCCCTAAACATGTTTGCAACGTATAGTTCCGTGAATCAAGAAATTTTAAAATATCATGTAAAAGTTGTTTGAGTAAAAACTTCAGATGTAATTAATGAAAAATTATTTAAGTAAATTAATTTTTCAAAAATAAAGTTTCGTTTGTGTTCAACAGTTAACAAAACCATGAAAATTATGAGTTACATTGTATTGCTCGTAAAATTACTTAGTTAAGTCCTGCTATTAAAATCTTTTAAAATGCAAAGATATACTTACAGGTTAACAATATCATGCTCAAAATTTTATAAAATTTTTTATTCAAACTACAAAAGAGAGTTTCATTGTAAAAATTATTTCTTTCATTTCAAAAGTAGGTAAGATGTGAAAAATCTTTTTATGTTTGAAAGATGTGAAAAAATTAGTAATATAAAATATGAGTAATGAGAAACAGTTTACTGATTACAATTGTTCACTCCATGTAATGAATCATTTGTATATATTTTTAAAAAAAAAAACGTGAACTTGAACGATTTACTCTTTTACTAACGCGTAAGTGTTCCGACAATCAACTTTTAATACGTCGCCACTCGTCAGTTCGGGAGCATTCTTGTCTCGTGCGTACGAAAGTACACGTTTCGAGAAACGACTTCTAATACGTCACTACGCAGGAAACGTTCTTGTCTCGATCGCAAGGGCTAGCGCGTACGCAGGACTGGTCCCTATTTCGACGGTTCTCGCGTCAGATTCGAATGCCTGTGGTGCAAAACAAGAACGGCCCCTGCGTAAGCGACACTTTTTGAGAGCCATTCCTGCCTACGGCAGCCGACATTGGTGTTTCGTTCTCTCCAGGTAAGGTTCCTTTTGTCAGAGCGCGACACATATACTGTACCTCCGCGTAGCGGGAAGTTATGTTATTTCTCTTGATGCTATTTCAGAAAAACACAGATAGGAAGTTTCTTTTCAGAAAGCTAATGTAACATCATTCAAATCGCGAGAATGAAGGCAGTAGGATGTTTTACTTCAAGTCAAAAATACTGCAAATTTTACGTGGTCCGAGAATACATACAATCCAGGCGTTAAATAAGGACTTTTACGAAATAATTCTATCATACACATCTGTTAGACAACTGTAAAAAATCGATACGAATTTTTTCGTTTTTTTAGTCATTGAGAATTGCAGGAGACATAGGGTGTTTAAAATAAGGAGTGGGGTGTGTGATGTCAAAATTCATATCTCTTTCATCTTTATATGGACGTAGACGTCACGTCATTTTTTGAATATATATGTATCTAGCTATTTTTGGCCTACCGATGAAAGAAAAAATTATATTATATATTATATTATATTATCCACAGAGTAATAAAAAAAATTCATAGGTAAGTGCTGCACTACTGCATTATAAGAACTTTCAGTGGTGTATTTCGGAGTATTTGAAAAGGTAAAGGAAAAGAGCGCAGTTTTCAAATTATCATCAGAACGTAAATAAGATAGGTGTCATACATTTTCTTCAGATTTTTCCGGCAGCTTCATTTATCTCTTATAAGTAACACTGTCATACTTCTATCGATATTCTCGTTATACCATGATATAACATTGATTTTCTCTATTCGTGCAGCCCTTTCTTACGTTTATACAGGTTATGTTTAATGCAATAAGCGTTTCGTACCATTAATTGTTGGCAATATTCTTATCATATTATTCAGATTTTTACCTTTTTCACCGACTGCTTCCGCATCTACTTCAGCCACTCTTTGCGGAGCATCCATCTCTATCATGGGCAGGTCAACTGAATCTGATTCTGCTACAATTGGAGCACTGAATTTACATCTTTTGGGCCAATGAACTTCCGCCACCTTTTGAGCGTTGCGCATTTCCGAACCTTTTACTGCAGTCAATCATTGTAAAGCAAATTATTTGTCTTTGTCAAAAGTGAAAAATGCACTATTGAGCGGAGGAGATCGGTACATTGGGAAACGCTTTGTTACACAGTAAAAAAGCTCGTTCAAAATTACCAGAGGCTAGCAGTTTTCTATTTTTTTTTATTCTTTTTTTTTTCCTAATCTTCTACAAGAAGATTCATAGACGATACTTGTCAAATTGCTAGCGCTGGTAATTTCACATGATCCCTGTAGGAATTTCATTTCGTGAGCAAGGAAATTCAGTTTCCCCTGGGAAAACGACTATACACAGTCAGGATAATTTTGGGACCTAGATCCGATCTGCGCTTTTCCCCGAGTGGTTAATTTCGCAATTCGCCTAATAAAGTTATCAGACCCAGTGAAACAATTTTACTGTATGCTACCCAGGGCTCCTACACTCCTTTGTTAAAAAATGTTCCACTGTTTTACTACTGAAAGTAGTAACGACCCTGTAAGAAGATGTCGCCAGTAGAAAAAAAATTTTCTTTACCGATATATTTATATGTATCATACATAACATGTATATGTAAGTGTATAAATGTCTAGCTGTAATATCGATAAAAGGACCCTGTGGATAGGTGGCGTTGATTTTTAGAGTAACATTTTTTAACAAAGGAGTACCGGAGCCCTGATGCTACCAGTAATTATACTACATTCAATCTAGGTCTCAAAATTATCCAGACTGTATACACATGGTATTTTAGAAAGAGAATTTTTACTGTGCATCACACTGAGAGAAATTCGCGATCGTGGCTACCCATTTAATTTATCAAACGAACATAACAAATAGTTTTCTATGGTGGGAGCTACCTTTAAAAGTTCGTGACCTATGCTAACTCATGTTTTTCATAATTTATATTATATCAACAAGAAAAACACTCTATCAACTTGGTTTCGAACCCACGTATTATATATTTGCAATCCAGTGTCTTACCACCAGAGCCGGATTTAAGTAGGGGCAACATGAGCAACTGCTCTGGGCAGCAAAATTTTGAAAGTGTGATAAATCTCTTTAAAAAAAGGTCATTACCTTTTTGACTACTTTTTTTTTTTTTTTTTTTTTTTTTTTTTAGAGATTACATTCGAACAAGCGCGGCATTTTCTCTATTGCTCCAGGGTGGCATTTTAAATAAATCCGACCCTGCTTACCACTGCGCTATCAAAGCCTTCTATATGATATTAAAAAATTAGTAGCGACGCATTTGTAAATGGGATCATCAATGTAAAAAGATAAATGTATTGATCCAAGTCGCAAATGCAATACGAAATATTAAGTCCAGAACGCATTGGAACAACATTTTGTCAAAGACTGAACAATATTGTTCATAAATACTTTTAAATGATTGAGGGACTATAAGCGACGTGAACTGTAACAAATTATAGAAATTTTTTAAAGGAATACATTTAACGTGCAGCCACTCTGAAAAAAAAAGTTTTTTCCTTGAAAACAGGATTTTTTTTTTCAAATTTTAACGAAAAATGACATGTTGTCGTCCTTTTTCTGGACGAAAATCGCCCATTTTTAGTCAAATGACGAATGAAGTTTGGACAGAAACTAACTTTCCATTAGAAATTTGGAATAATGTGCACTTTCCGTTTATAAAAAAGTTGACGGAAAGTGACACTCCACAAACTATACACAGACAAGCAGCGCCATCTGTCATGGAAGAAAGGTACTTCTTGCCGAAATCTGAAAATCTCGATGTAATTTTACCTGAACGTTCGCGTTAATTTGACTAAAAATGCACAATTTTCGCCAAGAAAAAACAAAACAACATGTCATTTTTTCGTTCAAATTTGAAAAAAAGTAGAATATTCCACTATTGCGTATTGGAACGCGCGAAGCGCGCGTATGCGCGGAGGTTGCAGCCAACTTCACAAGTCCGGAATGTGACCCATTACGCGAAGTGGAATAAACTACTATTATATTACATTGGAATAATGACGTGAACAATGAACAAGATAAATAAATAAATAATAATGAACAAGAAGTGTCTGGCTGGCCCGCATACTTTACCGATGACAGACAAAAAAACAAACAGCACAGAAGTGTGCCGTTACATAGAACTGCCAACTGCGTCTACGTCACATGCTAATACTGAATATTGAATAAATACATTTGACTTCATCAAGGTGAACTTTCGTAACAATCTACCCGCCACTCCTCCAGGCCCACTTTCGTGACATCCTACTCCCTCCAGAATCCCCTTTCGTGACATTCCCAGCCAGAAAAGTCTCAGTGCGCTACGGGAGCACTACCATCCAGAATGGTAGTGCTACCGTAGCACTCCTGAAACTGCGTGAGACTTTTCTGACTGGGATTCTACACCCCCCTACATACGTCCAGAACGCGGAGACAGACGTAGTTCTACGTCAAAAAGTATAATTAATAGAAATTCTATGATTCATCAACAAGATATTTATCAATTGTTGGCAATGTTCTTATCCTATTAGTCAGATTTTTACCTTTTTCGCCGAATGGTTCCGCATCTACTTTGGCCACTCTTCGCGGAGTTCCTTTCAAAATCGGCATTATTGGTAGGTTCACCGCTTCCGATCTTATTATAATGGGACCACTGACTTTAGATCTTTTAGGCCCATACACGTTTGTCACCTTTTTCACTTCCAGTACTTCTGAATCTAAGAAGCGAAAAATGAACTATTGAGCGAAGGAGATCGGTACATTGGGAAATGCTTCATTACGCAGTAAAAATGCCTGTTCAAAATTACCAGAGGCTAGCAGTTTTCTATTTTTTTTATTCTTCTGTTTCCTAATCTTCTACAAGAAGATTCATAGACGATACTTGTCAAATTACTAGCGCTGGTAATTTCATATGATCTATCGACACTATCCATTACCTAAATTTGCATTTTGAACAACTTCTGAGTTTGAGTGTTCGGTGTCAGAACTGTCAGAACTGTCAGAAATGTCATCAACAGTCGAACTTGAACTGGCATCAAATGGTTCTTTAACAGTGATATTTCTCTGGCCCCTGCCGAGCTTTTCATTATCTGTGGTTTCATACTCCGAATCCGCAGCTCTCTTTCGGGCTTTCTCATAAGTATCTGGTTAAAATCATGTACAATAATGTTAAATTTAGAGCATGAAAAACATTTTTTTGAACAAAAATAGTACACCGTGTAGCTAGGAGCAAAAGCAGCCGATTTAGAACGAGAGTTAGGTTTGCCGCCTTCGCTTCGCTCAGGTGGCAATCACACGAGCTTTAATCAGCTGTTATTGTTTCCAAGTACTCACAATATTTTGCCTCGAAAACAGTAGAAATGAACGTACCCAAGAATTTTTCGATATTGCAAATGAAGTGTTAAAGGCCGACACAGAGGCTGGAGAAAATGACAGTCGGCAGTGGAAAGGAAGGGGGGGGGGGGTTCATTCGAGCCCGCCTTTCACCTCGCCCATTGTCATTTGTTGACAGTCTGCATATTGGCCTGGAATACTTTACTTTTCACTATCGAAATGTGTTTAGAAAAGCTTCTTTCTAGTGTTTGAAAGGCAAAAAAAAACTAAAAAGGATGTTTATTACGAAGTAGAGAATTGAGTTTTTTTTATCTTGATATTTTCTTCATTTACATTCTGTTGAAGGGAAAACTACCACTTTTTTAAATACCTACATTTTGTAAACTTTTAAACGTGAAAACTGAAGAAGGTATAAATTTTAATTTATTGAATCTTCAGAAAAGTATTACTCACTAATGTTACATGATGGAGAAAAAACATTCAGGATTATAAGTTCAGGAGACACAAAGTACATGTTTTATGTTAAAATTTGTTTGGGTTTTTCCAAATATCGATTTTTGTTCCACTGTGTAATTTCTGCGAATCTTGAAGTTTTTTCTTTTAGGTAGTCACTTTTATTTTGTGGAACAGAAAAGGAATCAGTATTGATACAATCGTATGTTACGTTATAAGACTGACATCCGTCGTTAACAAAATGTCACTTTGAAACCTAATTTCAGACCGGAAGAGGGTCACTAAAAAAGGAAGAAAAAAAAACCCTTTTCATGCAATGAATCTAACCACATTGATACAAAATGGTGATGTCATGAATATCCCACGTTTCTTCATCTGGATTTGGTGCTCTTTTCATTAGCATGCTCGTATCCCTGGGCGTTGGATAAGGCCACCACGTCTCCCATTCATCACTTTTGTTTTTTTTCAACCATTTTACTGGAATTTCGGATATATCACCGTCAACAAATCTTGCGACCACGTATGTGGTTGTGGGCAACAAATCCATTTTGTGCGCAACAAATCCACTTTTATCAATGTTCCTCAATGACTCCTGTTAAAAAAAATTTTTGAGTTTGAATTTAAAATAACTTGTGTAGGGAAATGCAGAAGTAAATAACTTGATGATTGAATGTACCATAACTCTTACATCTTTTTAGCCAAGAGACACATGGTAGTTTATCTCAAAGCTTTGTTATTACTAAACGCATTACCGTTATGTTTACCCATTTTTCGTTTTAAGAGTATAATGCAATGCGTACATTACATAATATTGGCAAATTTTTCCGTTCGTGGGCGTTTGCAAACCTTCAGCGTGAGCCACAGCCTAGTACAGGCGCCTAAGCTTTGGAAAAACTATGCTGAAGTATTTGATAAATCGATGATTATTAATGCATTACAATCATTTGATACAATGCAATTTTTACCGTAGAATGCGGATCCTGAAGGCTCGAAGCGATTGGAAAAACTTTGTTTAACATCCGATGTTTGTCGAGACGTTCACGCATAATATAAAGAGCTCACTTATATGACCTGTTTCACTGTCATACTCAAGCGACTCGATCGCTTAATTGAGAGAGCCTGGGCCCGGGCCCAGGAGAAAATTTTTATAACGGCACTGACTTACCCCTTTTTCGGCACCTAACATTAATTTCTGTTTGACTGGGCGCACGACGTATAATACAAACTGATTGTGTCACAGTTTTTTGAAATTCTTCAAGATGTGATTTTTCGACATCCACATTAAAATATTCAAAATCATTCGACAGGAAATAACTAACTTGAATTCGACTTTTTCAAAGTTAAATCGAATTATAAACTCTGAACTGTCACAAAAATCCATATACCATAAGATTTCAAAAATTTCATATGGCTGTAAATGCTTCGATATAAGAAATAGGTAAACACTTAAGAAATTTCATTAATCATATAAGATTTATGAGAATCATATAAGATTACACGTTACTCCGGAATAATGAACGATCCTTGAAATCATAGAAAAACTGAAAAAATATGACAAGTCTGGTATGAATACAAATCTATCGAGCCAACCTTTTATGGAAAATCCTGTAAAACACAGAAAGTTTCATGTTGTTTAAACTATAGAGTTCGGAATTCTTGAAATGTATATAACAATGTATATTATGAAGCTACTAGAATTATGTAAAAATATTAGACGATTCTGCAACATCTAATACTATCCTACTGAAAAATACGAATAGTTTCAGAACTACTGAACAAAATCCTTCAAATGGTAGGAAATTTGAATCACTATCAAAAAAAATCAAAAGAAATGAAAATCGTCCTAGATACTATTTGCTGAAAAACCTTCTAAAGTATAAATAATTTAATGAACTTTGAATCCTAGAGCATGGAATTCTTGAAATCCATGTATTCATGTAGAGAAAAATAGCCAAATTCATAAAAATACAAGAAAACCCTGCATCATTTTATACATACTGAAGAGTAAAAAAATTTTTATATGTATGTTATAGAATACAAGACGCAAGTGAAACTTCAACAAAAATCGATTAGCAAACACACAAGTCCATGCAATAGAGAATATCAATAATCTCAGTTGAGATGAAAGGATTTATAAAACTCAAAAGAAAACACTCGAAAAAAAAAACAATTATCAATCAAAGTCAACTGAGAGTATATTATACGTAAAATCTCCCGCAAGCGTAGATTTTCGAGTCCACTTACTATCAGCATCATCACACACACGGGCCACGACACGAATGCACACACTCACAAAAATTACTTTTTCTAATTCTCACCGTGAGGCGGCGCAGCCCACGTACCAGCCAAGCATACCAGTTCTATACATATGAAGATGTTGATATATAATGGATGGCTGGATCAAGTGCTACCAACTCCATGGCCGCAATGTCAGAGTGGGAGAAAAAGCTGATTTTATCTCGCGAAGCGGGCAAAGAAGTAGGCTGTTTAGACCGCTATAATAATAAATTAGATTGTTTGGAATATGCGTCTATATATATATAGACGCATATATATATATGAGAAACATGGCATTAGACCCAGAAAATTGTTTTGTTTAAACTTTTTGCTAGCAATTTTTTGTAAATTCAAGGTTATGGCAAAATGCATTTACTTTTCCTGGTCATTTATGTCGCTGATCATGAATCTTGTGCAATGTGCCATGCTTGCATAATTCATCGATTACAATATTTGCTCAAACAAATCACGTACAACAATGGTATTGTTTTAAAGATGCAAATTAGCTTGCCATAGTTGTTTGATATGTTGCTTACAGATCTAGCATTCTACTATACATAAAAATTTTTCTTTAAATAAAAAATAAGTGAAATCACCACCTCCCCCCTCCCTCCGAACATCACCAATGCGTAGACGGTAACGCACATTTGTCCCCGAGATATTAATCCTCGGATTTTTTTTCTTGTGAAAAACTTGTTTTTTTTTTTTTTATGAAAAACTTGTGAAAAACTTCTGAAAAACTGGTGAAAAAAACTTGTGAAAAACTTTTTTTTTCCAAATTTTAACGGAAAATGACATGTTGTCGCCCTTTTTCTGGACCAAAATCGTCCATTTTTAGTCAAATGACAAATGACGTTTGCGCGATTAAAATTGGAAAGAATCTACTATTCCATCAAAATCTGAAATAATGTGCACTTTCCGTTCATAAAAAAGTGGACGGAAAGTGACATTCCGCAAAATACAGACAAGCAGCGCCATCTGTCATGGAAGAAGGTACTTCCCACACTGATTAACATATGTTCATTCGCAGACAATTTCAATGTTGTCACTTGTCATTTGTCGCGCAACATTATTTTCGGGATTTCGGGAAACAAAAGTGAAAACCAGTGAACACAATAGATGACGGTGATGAAATTCGGAAAGAAGCCGACGAAATAATCAAAGGTTTGTTACCGGAAAAATCACGATCAAAGTACAATGGTGTTTACCAAAAATTCAAAAAATTCCGCGAGGAAAAAAAATTTACAAAATTTTCGAAGACGCTATTCTAGTATATTTCAACGGCCTGTCAAAAGATTATCCGCCCACCAGCCTGTGGTCACAATATTCAATGTTGAAATCTACATTGCATACTTACGATAACATTGACATAACCCCGTACAAGAAGTTAACAACATTTCTAAAAAGACAATCAGAAACACACTCATCAAAAAAAGCTGAAACTTTTCAACCTGAATAACTATATAAGTTTTTCAATGAAGCCCCAGATATTGATTATCTGCTTGCAAAGGTACTCTAGAATATTTTTATTAATATATCCGTTAATGATAATAAATATCGATATTTCAAACTCAACAATTGTTCCACAAAAAGTATTTATGTACCATATGAATTGGGTACTGTAACAAAAAATTGTCATTGCAACTTCCGATACTTAGTAAAAATTAAATATACCCTTCTAACGTCAAACCTTATAAAAACTTTATAAAATCATTTTCATAAAACCAATCTTATAAAAATTTCATAAAAATTAAGTATTTTTATAAAACTCACCTTGTAAAATTTTTTTAAAAATTTACAATTTTTATAAAACAGACCATATAAAAAATATATCAAGAATTATTTACAATGAAAAATTTGTTAAATTGGAATATCATTTATAATTTTCTATAAAAAAATAAAAATTTTGACCAAATTCGAAACTTCATACAATTCTAATTATTTGTATGAGAATAGAAGTTTATTGGCAATTTTGGAAATTCATTTTTGACGAAACAAAAAATGAATTTCCAAAATTGCCAATACAGTATTTTATCCCAAATTTTCGAATAATTCACGTCCAAAGTTCAGATTATTCTAAAATTCGGAATAAAAAAAATATTAATAATTAGTGTACAATTATGCAAATGATATAAATTTGTCAAACTTTATATTTATTAAATGAAATTTGTTCTTAATATGTTTTACATGAAGTTCAATTTCTGATAACAAACAACGTATAAAATTTTAATTATTTTTCAGGTTGTGGCCATTTTAGGCATATGCGGAGCATGTAGAGCTCAAGAAATGACTGATTTAAATGTGGAAGACGTCAATCAACAAGGAAATGTTGTGCTCGTTAAGCTCCATAAAACCAAGACGAAGGTACCTCGGACATTCACAATTGACGAGAAATTCAGTCCTTTCATCATCAAATATCTCCAACTTCGCCCTGCTTCGACCGCCACCAACCAATTCCTTCTAAAATACAAACAAGGCAAATGCATCGAGAAACCCATACACAAAAATTTGACCTACGAAATGCCAAAAATTATTGCACGGTTTCTGCAACTGAAAGATCCTGACCTCTACACCGGCCACAGTTTTCGCCGTACATCAGTAACTCTACTCGTGGATGCTGGTATTTCGATGACTAGGCTGAAAACTCATGGATCATGGAAATCGACAAAGACCGCTGAAGGCTACTTTCAAGATACACTACAAAATAAATTGAAAACTTGTCATCAAGTAGGTTCAAGTATAAAATTGAACATTCAAAAAGATTCAGTGGACGAAAATATTAACTATGAACAAGTTGTTTCACAAACTATTCAAAACAAACACTCTGTCCAAACTAATACACAAACAATTGAAAAAGATTCAGTTGAGATAGAGACAGTTAATTTTGAACAAAATTCTGATCCAGTTTCGCAAGAATAAAAAAAAATTGATTTAAAGAAATTTATTTACAAACCATTCAAACGACAAAAATTTGTACAAATATTTCTTTGGGAAATAAAAGTGAATCATCAAATGTTTCTCAATCGCACGAACCACAGAATATGATTTTTAACAGTTGTAATGTTACGCTGTACATGAATAACCCGAACTGCAAAGAGTGTTAAATATTTCTTTTCTAACAGAAGCTCAAAATTTCAGTTCATATAAAGATTACAATATATATTATGTAAGCTAACGTTTTTATATACATTATATGTATCATGTAAACAAGTGAATAAAATGAAATAAAATAAACATGTATTATTAATTTATTTTCTACTAACCTTCATGTGTATTACATTAATAATTTTTGGTTTCAGACACTAATATTTTAAAATTAGTAATATTTTTTTAACAAAAATGATTTAGATCGTTGGTTTCTTCGCTCATAAAACTTTCTCACATGTAAAAATTGATATTTATTATACAAATAAATATTTACAATAAAATTTTTTTTAATATTTAAATAAATAATTAAATTATTACATTCAAATAAATTAAATCAATTAGTTGAATTAATTCTTATAATAAAAATAATTAAATAATCAAATTAGTAAAAATAAATAACTTAAATAAATAATTAAAATAATAATTATAATTGAAATAAGTAAATAATTAAATTAAATTATTTTATTTTTTTAATTTATTTAAATAATAAAATTATTTTTATTAAATTAGTAAAATAAAATAATTAAATTAATTTAAAGAATGCAATAATTAAATCTGATTTTTTTTTAAATAATTGTATTATAATATTTATAATTAAAAATATAATTTATCATCATAATTCTACAAAATCCGTTGCCGACATATAAAAGTCTTCATATTACCTTACCTGAACGTTGGCGTCATTTTGACTAAAACTGGACAATTTTCGTCAAGAAAAAACACGACAACTTGTCATTTTTTTGTTAAAATTAGAAAAAAAAAAAGAATATTCCACTATTGAGTATTGGTTCAAATTCCCGACTTGTTCCGTTGGCTGCGACCTCCGCGCATGCGCGCGCTCCAGTCGCAGCCAACTTCACAAGTCCGGAAAGTGGCCCATTACTCAAAAAGGAATAAACTACTAGTTTTCTTGTGAAAAAAAAATTCGGGGATAAATATTTCGGGGACAAATGTGCGTTACCGCGTAGACCCCAGAATAAATGAATACGGAGTAAAATAGTAATACAGAAAAAACTTGATCAAACAAGGGAGATACAAAAATCTTGAAATCAGAAATGAATTTACATTTGAAGAAAATATTGGATTGTCAAGTTATCTTGAAATAACGACAAGGATTATCTTAAATTCAATAATTCGCTATGGTAATCCTGAAGCGACAAATAAGCTGAAACGTAAATAAATCATATTAGTAAAAATTGTATTCCAATTTCTGTAATGATACGCAATTATACTGAAATGATAAAGCAAAAATATTTTTTTTTATCATCAATGCTTACAGTTTTATATGTGTTGATGTAAATGAGATAGACATATATAATGTATATAATAAATATATATATATAATAAATTCAAATTTAAAAATTTCGGTGCGACTTTTCTATACAAAATCGATTGAAATGTCCAAAAATTGTCATGACTTAAAAAACAATACTTCCAATTTGATGCAATTTATATGCATATTGAGGTTTTGATTAATGGCAAATTAGAATAAATATTGTAATGTAATATCCATTAATTAATAAATATTATAATATATTCATTATATTATAACAAACATATATATATTATATATGTAATGAATATATATAAAATGAATATTATAAATATTATAAGATTTTTATTATTTAATAAATGTTATAATGTGGTATAATGTTATGAACAATTAAAGTATACACAAATTTATGCAGATACTAGTATAAATAATCAATGATTTTTTAATAAAAAGAAATTTTCCAGCAGCGTAGCACATCCGAGTAAACAGACGCGTGAAGCACATAAAGGTAAATCTAGTACAATAAACATTCTGAGTGTTGCCACAGTTTTTTTTGTTACTTCCATTCACCGTGATGTCATATCAATAAGTTAGAAAAGGACGAGACCACGGCACTACTCAGAAGGAGTACGGTATTTTTTATATCAAATATGTGCCTTGGAATCAAGAAAAGAGGTTAACAGGCGCCTACCATAAGAACTGTTTTCAATGAGTAGATCAATAAAAATAGTCCTTAAAAAATTCGAAGTTACATATGGAATATTTATTTGTACGTTTTCTCCCGTTAACGTACAAAATCTTGTTTACCTTCGGGCATTTGCTATTCTCGGACAAGCAAAAATGCCCGGCGGTAAACAATGTACTATTTTATCATATTGAATCCATATTTATATCGAATATGGAAAATAAAATATCGTCTTTAAAAGTGTTACGTGCATAAAAAAAATACAATTTAAAGTATTTAAAAAAAAAATGAGTTATTATTGTTGTTTTATATGTAAATGTTGTTTTCTACGCAATAATAATGTACTATCAATAATAAATAGCAATAATAATATAATAATGTACCTTAACGCCTTCACGTAATTTCACTTGTAGCCGATTACCGATTATGCTTGTATTTACTTGTATTTTTTGTTTTTTGCTAGACCTGAACAGAGACCTCGTGCTTTCTCGAAGTCTCGACTCGAATGACTGAAAATGTGAAAATTGCTGCGAATCACTGCTCGATGATGACTGCGAATGTGTGCGAATGATTATTTCGAGAATTTTTTTTTATTCTTTTTGCTTTGTTCGCCTTTGTCAGCTTTGTGAGCCTTTGTGCTGGAGTAACTATACATACACCTGCATATACCAGCGTAGTATGTATGTAGTTGTATGTAGTATGCTTGCGCGCTGTTGCCAGGTTGCGCGTCTATATAAATTATAAATAGAAAAACCGAGTGCAGAGTCGAGCCCAATTGCTCAATGTTGCCAAACTGTGCCAAACTTCGCGAGAGCCACGGCACGGCCATAGTCAGCCACCAAACGATGCAAACTGATGCAAACCTAACCAAACCAAAACTCAAAAGTGCGCAAAACCACGCCAGTCTCAAACGTTGCCAAAAATGCCTGAAAATGCCGCACATACTGAAAAATTGTGGAAAATGCTGACGTGCGGAGAGCTATATTGGATTCTTTGGGATTCTTCGCAACGAATATATTAGGCATATTAGGCGGGAGAACAGCTAGAGTAAATCAGGTAAATTTCAAGGTCTAATAACGTTTTCCTACCATGCATTTTGATCCCTTAAATCCGGAAGATTTTTCGTTCCCTGCGATCATTCTTCTTTCCCGACCCCTTCGATATTTTTTAAAATTCCTACAATTATCCATTTAAAAAAAAAATTTGTTTTACTTGTGTACCTCTAAAAAACATCACATAACTTTTTTCTCAGCGCGAAAATAAAATAACCATGATGCAATCCGCGATTTTTGACACTCGCATTTACATTTGTTGTTTTGCATTGTCAAAAATTGCCCATTTTCCTGTTATTGACTAACGACTCCATAGTTTACAGTTTTTCGACATCTTTTCACGAATTCCACAGAAATACGTGCTATTCGGGAAGTAGCGAGAAGTTCGAATTGCTTGATGTTTTTCTTTGTTTTTGGCTTTCATCTAAACAATAAAAATATCCCGTCTGGTGTTTTTCTATTAAAATTGGCGTTAAGGGTTTTTTTTTGGAAAAATTTGGTTTAAAATGAAAATTAAAACTCGGGAATATAACCTACAATGTGCCATGCTTTTGTTAGTAAAAAACGTTTTTGTATTTGATAAACAACTTACCTAAATTTTTTTCATGTCGTTGAGAACGAAGCATATATATATAAACTGCCGGAAAAAAAAATTAACTGATTTTAAAAAATTATATTTTCTTTCTTTCTTGCCACATATTGCAATGCCAAAAAAATTCTTTTGGTGTCCCTTTGACAGATCATGAAAATATTGCTTCATATTTTAACAAAGTAATGATTCTTGGTATACATTATAACTTTGTATAAGTAATTTGGGTAAGAAAAAACGGTTACTCACGAAGAACTAGTTCTTCGTGGGATTCCTGTAAATACTAGATTAGCAGGAACCCAGAAACTTGATCCAGAGGGTCAAGAAACTTGAATCAGAAAATTTAAATACATATCTCTAGGATTGACTTTGATCAGCGTTACAAAATATCAAACATTAGGCATCGCAGAAACTTGTTGAAAAAACGCTCAAGTAAAATTTCTAACTTCGGCAAAAAAACGTAGTTCATGTTTATTTCAAAATCCATCTCCGATTCCCACGTTTATAAAGTTCCAATATTTTTCTTTAAGCATCATACTTCAAAACTGTAGTTTCTCATAAATCGTATGAAAATGATAAATAAATCATTAATTTTCATTGAGTAAAAATATCGACAAGTAGCTGTTTTTCGATATTTGTTTAACAAGTTGAGAAAGTAGGCGATTTCCGAAGAGTGTGTATGTGGGCGGACACGAGCTGCCAGGCGAGTGCTGCCATCACACGATTCGGGCATTGCCTGCTTCGTGATGTGTTAGGCACAATGCTTTTCATAGTGAGTCTCTCGAATCAGATTTTCGCCAGCTCTAAAATAAGATGGATGTACCCAGTCAGGAAGGAAAGGGGTGTACACCCGGGTGTGGACGCACCGCAACTAATACAAAATAAAACCTTTGTGCACATATACGCTCAGTAATGTGTGTAGCAGAGGAGCGACTTGGTAGCATTTTGTGGGTAGCACACCTTGGTAGCGCACCTAAGAGTGCTACCGTTGCACTCTCTTAGCGTAAAATTAATGTTGGTAGCATATGAGGAGTACATTGTTGGGTGCACACCTTAGAATCGCTCCTATGAGTGCTACGGTTGCGCTACCATGTTCGACCTGAGGTGCGTAACTGAAAGCAACTGAAAGGTGTGTCACCGTGCGCACTACCATTCAAATTATATGCGCGTAATTCGATCTGCATCAATGAAAATCGATGTGTCTACCGCATGCAGCAGTTCAGTGACCTTCTCGTGTGCCTTTGTTCATCTTGGAAAATATTGCTGGAGAACCGCGTGGGTGGAAAAAACCAAGTGAAAGTTGTCGCATGCACTCCAATATGTTATTCAATACATATATATATATATATATATATATATATATATATATATATATATATATATATATATATATATATATATATATATATATATATATATATATATATAAGTAATTATATTATTATAAATAATATATTTCGCTTTTGCAATATTTAAGGAAATTGCATCAGCTTATTTTTGCTTTTCTACTCTATCAGAATAATGTTGCGATAGTATTCTTTATAAAAGTATAATTGCTTTTGGGTTTTTGCCAATGCTTCGTACAGGCTACCGATATCATTTACCTAGTATCGGCTCATTTTGCGAGCACGAAAATACTTTTATCACATCCGTTCGAATCGTCTTTTTCAAATGCGATAAACTTATTGCATCAGTTTTTTTACGACTGATTTTTTTTGCGCGCTAGCTTTTTGGATATAAAAGGGGAACGCCGCTAGACCCTGGCGCGCAGAGTTTCACCAGATTTTCTTTCTTAACCACTGTTATATTTCGGGTCCGCAGAAAGTCTATTGTACGCGGTCGTTCTAATCGATCTAATCCATATTGTTCGGTATCCAAAAACACTATTTTCTGTGCGCGTTTCGGTAACGGGATAAACAGTGAATAAACATTTTTATCGTTATGAAACATTGTGTTGTTTTTGCATTTGGTGTTGGGAACCCGTAAAAAATCGAGACATTTGGTGACAAGTCAACATCAGGATTGAGACTTCGTTTGATGCTCAATAAAGTTGAGCCCTAAGGTGGACCAACCTCTCAACGTTGATTGGAGTTTACAACAAAAACTGGCAACGTTGCTGGGGGCATACAACAAAAACTGGCGACGAGGATCAGGATCGATACGTCATCTTAAAAACTAGACGTATTCTCATCCGGATACAAACTCACGACGAGCCACTACTCGCATCAAGCAGAACTTCAGGGAATAGCACCCCTGCCCTTCGAAGCGAAAGGACTGCCTTTTACTTGCATCAGAACGTCAATCCTGCTACGTGAACTACCAAACGTGAGTTCCGAATTCATGGTATTTTCTGAAATCTGCCAAATCTGCGCTGAAATTCTTCCCCATTTCCTTTCTTCCCAAACTGAAATTCTGAAATACCGAAATTCTGAAATACTGAAATTCTGAAATACTGAAATACTGAAATTTTGAAATACTGAAATTCTGAAATCCTGAAATTGTGAAATACTGAAATTCTGAAATTCTGAAATACTGAAATACTGAAATTCTGAAATTGTGCAATACCGAAATTCTGAAATTGTGAAATTCTGAAATCCTGAAATACTGAGTTTCCGATTTACTGAAATACTGAGATTATGAAATTCTGAAATTGTAAAATTTTGAAATTCTGAAATTCTGAAATTGTGAACTTTTGAAATACTGAGATTCTGAAATTCTGAAATTGTAAAATTTTGAAATACTGAGATTCTGAAATTCTGAAATTAAAGCTGTAACTCTGAAAAATTGGACTTGTAGGCTCTGGTATCCTGAAATGCATCGGGATTCCAAATAAAAATAAAACCTATATTTAGGCTAATATTCAAGTTCAGGAATTTTTGAAAAATGGCACAGGTTAGCGATTCTGCTACTGTTACGTACAGTCTGGATTTTTTGACAAAATTAATACCGCAGACTTTTGATGGTGACCGTTTTAAAATTCGGAGTTTTGTCAAGCAAATTGACTCTGTATTCGAACTTGCGGCGGAGTCACAAAAACCTGGGATATTATTATACGTGAAAAGCAAGATCGTGGGTAAAGCACGTGAACAGATTGACGTGCATTGCAATCTAAATACTTGGCCTGAAATTTCTGAGCTGCTTTTGAACCTTTACCAGGACAAAAAGTCCTTTGATCAACTCCTAGAGGAGTTACACGCAATGAAACAGAGTAATAACGAGGGCATTTCAAGCTATTACCAGAGGCTCGAGAACCTCTCTTCGAGAATTTTGGGAACAGTCCATAACTCGGGAATCGCGGATGGCGAAATTTCCGGTCGTGTCGCATTGATTACGCAGATGACATTGAATCGTTTTATTTATCATTCGGTTGCCGATATCTCACAAATGTTGCGTTACCGCGATTTTGGAACGATAAACGAAGCATTTTCCGCGGCGTTAGTAGAGGAAAAGGCTTTACAAGCCCGTTGCACTATCCCTACGAACCATGCCCGAACCCAAAAATGCGAGATTTGTGGACGAACGAACCACTCTGCACGCAACTGTTATCAAAATACCCAACGAGGCCAAAATCCAAAACCAATATTCCAAACTCACACAAATTCTTTTTCACCAAAATACTCTTCACATTCAGCTGAGCGCAATCAACAACAGAATCAAGTCCCTTTTTGTACATATTGTAAGAAATCTTACCATTCTATAAACGAATGCCGAAAATTGAAATGGGTCAATGAACAGAAAGCACGAGAGAATCGTCAGGCAGCCTTTCGCCCGAACATTTCGCGAAATTCACAATCCCCAGCTACCAGTCGCGACTCGTCTCAATCTCAAACCTCAAACCAATTATTGGCCCAAAATGCTCAAAATCCTTCCAACACGAGTGACGAAATTGACGAAGCCTATGATCATTTTTTAGGACAAGTGTCCTCCTCGAGACAAATGACTTAGTCTATATTTTACTGAAATCTCCTTCTTCAAATTCATCCGACAACACATTAAAATTGCTAATCGACACTGGTGCCTCAGTCTCTCTGATTAAGAACACAAGTTTGAGAAATTACGAAAAATCGAATTCTGATAGAATGATCCTAAATGGGATCTCACCCAATACAACAATTCAAACTCTTGGCGAAACGAAAATTAAAATCGGGACTAAAGATAAAATGTTTGATGCAAATTTTCAAATTATTGACCACAATACTAATGTTCCTTTCGACGGATTGATAGGTTGTGATTTTCTCACTGCACATAAATGTAGAATTGACTTCAACAGGAATTCGATTTTTTTTGGCTCTATTCACATGAACTTGCCAATTCAAAGTAATACAACACAATTTACTACGTCACATGTGTACCTAAATGCCCGCAGTGAAACTGTTGTACGAGTTCGCGTTAATAACCCGAATAACATCGCAGAAGGAATAATTAATGCCCAAGATTTGAATGAGGAGAAAAATTTGAAGGTACCCAGGGCTTTTGTAAGGGTACTAGCAGACAATGAAGCCTTGATTACGATCGCTAACATTTCTCATAACCGCAAGGTAGTCGAAACTCCTATCCTTACGATCGAACCTATCCCGAGACAGAGCTTTATTTTTATGAATTTCGATAAGGAGACTAATTTACAAGAGAGAGAGCAAAAGATTATGGAATCACTCAATTTGGAACATATAAATTCAAAAGAAAACAAAGATTAAATTATAAAAATTTGTCAAGAATTTGTCGACATATTTCATCTCCCTAACGACTTGCTTACTACCACTCCGGCTGCAATCAGCCGCAAAAATACGGCTGACTGACGAAACCCCCATATATACAAAACCGTATCGTTTCCCGGAGATACATAGACATGAGATCGATCGACAGGTGACAGATATGGTTAAAAAAAACATTGTCACACCCTCAATGAGCCCTTGGTCGAGTCCCTTATGGGTTGTACCCAAGAAAGGAGATAAATGGCGCGTCGTAGTTGACTACAGGAAACTGAACGAAAAGACTATAGGCGACGCATACCCGATCCCGAATATCGATGAAATCTTGGACCAGTTGGGTCGGGCTGAGTTTTTCACTACCTTAGATTTGGCGAGTGGTTTCCATCAGATCCGTATGGATCCTGATGATGCCCAGAAAACTGCATTTTCCACGCCGAATGGACATTTTGAGTTTACCCGAATGCCTTTTGGATTGAGAAATGCACCCGCTATTTTTCAGCGCGTGATGAACTCGGTTCTTTCTGGATTAAATACGAAACAGTGTTTCGTATACCTTAATAACATTGTCGTATGTGGGTCAAGCCTTTTGGACCACAATAAGAAACTGCGCGAAGTATTTCAAAGACTCCGAGATAACAATCTAAAATTACAGATAGAAAAATGCGAGTTCCTTCGAGAGTCATGCCATTATCTCGGGCATGTTGTGACAAAAGATGGCGTAAAACCAAACCCCGTTAAGCTGGAAGCTATTGAGAAGTTGCCCGCACCAAAAAATGCCAAACAGATAAAGATGTTTTTAGGGATGAACGCCTATTATAGAAAATTTATAAAAAACTATTCTACAATCGCGAAACCATTGACCAGCTTATTAAAAAAGGACGTTGCTTACACTTGGAATAACGAACAGGAAACCGCCTTTAGAACACTTAAAAAGGAATTGATTACTGGACCAGTTTTACAGTACCCTGATTACAATGAAAGATTCGTCGTTACGACTGACGCGTCTAACGTAGGAATCAGTGGAATTTTATCACAGAACAAAAACGGGAAAGACTTGCCTATAGCATACTACTCAAGAACCCTGAACCAGGCTGAACAAAATTACTCTACAACAAAGAAAGAACTATTAGCAATCGTTAATTCTATAGAACACTGGAGACATTTCCTTTATGGCAAAGAATTTGATATAATGACTGACCATCGCCCATTGCAATGGCTTTTTAATTGCAAAAACCCGTCTTCGCGTTTAGTCAGGTGGAGACTTAGACTTGGTGAGTACCAGTATCTCATTAAGTACAAACCGGGAAAAATGAACACAAATGCTGACGCTTTATCGAGACTTTTCCAGATAAATCAGACAGAGACCTTTTCAAAATCAAAATATGAAGACTTCTTGAAATTTCATTACTTAAATAAAGAACTCATCGATTTCAAAAAGGAGACGAAACCTATACAGAAAATTAAAGGCAATACAATATTACTATGGTCTCAAGACCTTGACAAAGACAACTCTCATTTCAAATTTGTTCAATCAAATTTCAATCTTGAAGAGTTATTACCAAAGAAGAATGAAGTTACAAAATTGACAGGGAAAGAACGAACAATTT
Organism: Platygaster robiniae; assembly: GCA_028476575.1. Classification (NCBI taxonomy): domain Eukaryota; kingdom Metazoa; phylum Arthropoda; class Insecta; order Hymenoptera; family Platygastridae; genus Platygaster; species Platygaster robiniae. The sequence goes on from CM052019.1 coordinate 32,793,747, forward strand.
ATCTTCTTTTTGTAAAAGAAAATTTTCACGATAAACTGGAATACAAAGAAATTTTCGAATCTTTTATTGTATTGAAAAATATAATTAAAGATTCTAAGTTCACGATTGTACTTTCGAAAATCGGCTCAAATATTATGACAGATATAGTAAACGAAATGATTCAATTCATATTTCCTAAGAATGAAATCAAACTACATGACGATCTCAAAATTACAGTAGAAAATGACGATGGAAAAAGGAAAATTCTCAATGATTATCATACAAGCAAATTGAGCGGTCATTCTGGATTCAATAGAACTTATTCAAAAATTAAGGAAAGATTTTTTTGGAACAATATGAAATCAAATATAAGAAGATTTATTAAAACTTGCCCTTCTTGCCAACTGAACAAAACAAATTTTAACCCGACAAGGAAACCCATGGAAATAACTACGACCTCAGAACGACCATTTGAGAGATTGGCGATCGATATCGTAGGGCCATTACCATTGACTGAATCGGGAAATCGTTTCATTTTAACGGCCCAAGATGACCTGACGAAATTTTCTTTTGCTTTTCCTATTCCGGACCATGAGGCTATCACTGTAGCAAAAGTATTGACAAATATTTTCACAACGTTTGGTATCCCAGATAGTTTTCTCTCAGATCAGGGAATGGACTTTATGTCTAATCTTATCAAAGAGCTAACCAAACTTTTCAAAACCAAACACATTTCCACATCGCCATACAGACTACAGTCGAATGGGGCATTAGAAAGGTCGCATCTCACCCTTAAAGATTACTTAAAACACTACATAAATCAAAATCAGACTGACTGGGACGAGTACACGCAATTCGCGATCTTCAGCTACAATACATCGATTCACAGATCCACGGGATACACCCCATATGAACTTATGTTCGGCAAAAAGGCTTACCTACCTGATTCGATTACTCGTGAGCCCAGAATTCGATACAATTATGATGATTACATGATTTCCTTACAACATAAATTAAACAACTCCTTCAAAATAGCTAGAGAAAATATTATTTCATCAAAAGACAAAAGCAAGGCAAATTATGACAGGAAAACTAATGACGTAAAATTTCAAACAGGAGACCTTGTCCTTCTTTATAGAAATGAAAATGTAGTTGGTAAGAGTAGGAAATTACTACCGAATTTCAAAGGACCGTATAAGATAACTAGGGTGTTTGATAACAGTAGCGTGGAAATTCAAATCGGAAATAAACGAAAGACATACCATGCTAATCATTTGAAACCCTATTTTTCAGATGTGGCTCATACAAATCTCGCTATTCCTATCCCTTTTGACAACTATCCTTGGCAACACTCCCGTGTTTTTTACCAATCAACCACTCGAGAAGACGAGCGGAATTTTCTATAATTTGGAGGGTACGGCTAGAATTTCTACATCAAAATTAACCTTAATGACACATTTGAATATATCAGTTCTTGAAAAAGGCAAACTTATTCTTAATAACAGATTTTATTTTGCAAAGAACCTTTGTTCAGAAATCAAAAGTTTACCTCCTGCCAAACAAAACCCAAATTTTGATTGCGACAAAATTTTTCAAGGTACATATTTGATTATTCAAGAAATTGAAAAGAGTTCAGAGATTCTTAATGGCCTAGTTTTGCACCATGGCGCTAGATCGAAAAGAGGTTTGTTCAATGGGATTTCATATCTTCTACACTGGGTTTTCGGCGTACCAGACGCCGACGACGCGCAGTATTACACAGACAGTATCAAAACCTTATTAAATGATGAAAGGGAAACAAAAATACTATTGAAATCACAAATAATGATTGTTTCTAACGTTATTAAAAACCTAAATGCTTCCTTTGCCGCTCTAAAATCGCAAGAGACTAGAATAAATGAAAATATTGAAAAAATGAATTCTTTTATCTATGAAACGAACGAGGTGCTTTTGGAGAATGAATACGAGAAGATCATGATCGAACTGATCACTGAATTGCAGGGTATGGGTGTGCGAATAAATCAAGAATATCATGATTTTGTCGAAAGCATCACGTTGGGTTGGAAAAACATAGTGTCCCCTTTTATAGTGACTGCAGAGATTCTCGTTGAAGAGCTGTCCAAGTATAGAGGAGATTACGAGCTGTTGATAAATCCGAATGAAAAAGATATTTCCTTAGTGTACGGATCGATAGACGTTCAAATTTTAATTCATGAAGACAACATAATTTTTGCCTTAGGTTTTCCATTAGTTTCAAAAACAATTTATAATGTGTACCGATTAATTCCTTTACCAATTCAACATTTAGATTCAACCCATTTTTCCTATATTGAACCTAAAACGCCATACCTACTTATTTCCCTATCCAAAACATCATATGTCGAATTGCGAGATTTGGGGGATTGCACCGAATACTTGAAATCGGAATATCTGTGCTTCCACCTGCAAACGACGAAGTCTGGAGATCAATCAACTTGTGAGACCTTGCTTCTTTCTCCTCACATTTCCAGTATTCCAAAAATCTGCCGCACAACGACGATTCTCGCAGAAATTGAAACCTGGCAATATTTGCACAAGAATCATTGGTTATATGTTCTACAAAAAACTATCACCCTTACTCTGATTTGTAAAAATGTACAAGTACAAGACATACTATTGAAAGGTACAGGGATTTTCCATTTATCGCCAGAATGCCGTGGGTACACGAACATGTATACTTTAGAACCCAGAGGATATAGTGACAAGAATATTTCCTACCATACTCCAATGATAAACATAATCGAAGACGAGTGTTGCGTACAAACCACAATAAAGAAACCGATAACGCAAGATTTAAAACCAATACGTTTGACTAACATTGACTTAAATGAATTAAAGAATGCGGAAATAAAGCTGCAAAATATTGACGAAGTCATAGAAAACAGGCTGAATAAACCTTTCACTATTTCTCATACACCAATGTACGTCATAGTTTTAGCAATAATTGGAACTGTAACCATCACCATCATCTGCTGCTGCGTTTGCTGCTACAACCGTTGCAACTGTTTCGAGCGAATTAGAAGACTGCTATGTTACACGAAGGACCCAATCAATGGACAAACGCTAAAACCCACAATTCTAAACTTTGTAAATTGCAACATCAACCACCAATGAAAATGATAAGTTGATCCAAAGCCGAACAAAACAGATATAACCGAGATGACTGAAATCAATTTGCCACTGTCCCCGAACTTCGACACCATTCAAGAAGGAAAAGAATTACAATTGTACCCCAACATCGCAATTCCAAGAATTCGCCGAAGTACTACTCCACTCCCTTAAGGGCGACTGAAAGTTATCAGATACAAATTAGAAGTTTGTAATGGCTTCGCCAAAGTAGTGACTTTTTGCTATGACATGTATTTCTTTTTATTCACCAACAAGATTTTTAGATACTGAAAGGTTTAAAGCATAACTAATACAGAGAAAATCAAATGAATAATGAAAAACATAATGTAAACGTTGTTTGAACACTATGTAAATGACTCGAATATTTTGTCAAGTCTTGCTCGCATTGGAACAAAATGTTTAATGTTCCACGACTACAACGATAATCCATAACTGTTGCAAACAGATTTTCGCAATATTATGATATATTTTGAGCTGTATTAAAGTTAATTTTTTGCGCTACCTTAAGAAAATTTTTGTGAAAGGAAATTGAAACTGGCGTTTCAATTTTCCTTAAGGGGGGAGGTGTCGCATGCACTCCAATATGTTATTCAATACATATATATATATATATATATATAAGTAATTATATTATTATAAATAATATATTTCGCTTTTGCAATATTTAAGGAAATTGCATCAGCTTATTTTTGCTTTTCTACTCTATCAGAATAATGTTGCGATAGTATTCTTTATAAAAGTATAATTGCTTTTGGGTTTTTGCCAATGCTTCGTACAGGCTACCGATATCATTTACCTAGTATCGGCTCATTTTGCGAGCACGAAAATACTTTTATCACATCCGTTCGAATCGTCTTTTTCAAATGCGATAAACTTATTGCATCAGTTTTTTTACGACTGATTTTTTTTGCGCGCTAGCTTTTTGGATATAAAAGGGGAACGCCGCTAGACCCTGGCGCGCAGAGTTTCACCAGATTTTCTTTCTTAACCACTGTTATATTTCGGGTCCGCAGAAAGTCTATTGTACGCGGTCGTTCTAATCGATCTAATCCATATTGTTCGGTATCCAAAAACACTATTTTCTGTGCGCGTTTCGGTAACGGGATAAACAGTGAATAAACATTTTTATCGTTACGAAACATTGTGTTGTTTTTGCATTTGGTGTTGGGAACCCGTAAAAAATCGAGACATTTGGTGACAAGTCAACATCAGGATTGAGACTTCGTTTGATGCTCAATAAAGTTGAGCCCTTAGGTGGACCAACCTCTCAACGTTGATTGGAGTTTACAACAAAAACTGGCAACGTTGCTGGGGGCATACAACAAAGTGCTGGAATCAGGATTTTTTTTTTAATAACCGTGGATCCACATTTATTTGTTTAACAATTTAGTACGTAAAAAAATGTTCCCTCCGAGATGTTATAATTTTACGTGTCGGATAATGTTTAATTGCTGATTCTAAATAGAAAAAAGGGGAATGTGCGCTACAACTGTAGGTCCTTATCAATTTGAAGGCTAAAAAAATTATTGGTAGTAGAATAAGAAACATAAGATGGTTCTAATGCCTCTAAATCTTAAATTTTTGTTGGATGTCTTCTCATTCTTTTTTGTTTCCTCGCAGTCAGAAACACAGGAATATTTGTCAAGGTCGCATAGAACCGGTTTTGAATGAAAGTTCACAAAAGGGTCTCCCGTGAAGCGAGTATTTTTTGAAAACGTTTCCTCGTCTATCTTCTAGTCGCTCTTTTGTATGCAGATACTTTGATATCGATTGCCTAAATTCGTGCTGTCATTGATTGTACTGCAACTCGGAAATTAACGGGTTCTAATCCAAGATAATTTTTTTTATCTATTAAACTAATTCTAAACTTGTATGATTGTTATAAATTATTTTTCACCTTTTTTTCGAATCGCTTCTCATTGACAAGTTGTTTTCTTCGTTCACAACCGTTTAATTTTTGGTACTAATCCATTTTTTTACAAAATTTTAATTTGTATCAATTTTCGAACATATTGAAAACTTTAGACATTATAAAGAGAGATGAATCTTCGAGAAGAAAAAATAACTTAACTTTCCTTTTTAAGTTTCTGAAAGGATATATTGAAAATGTTCAAGTTCATTCAATTCGTTTTCAAATATTTTATGAAGTTGAAAAATTATATTTGCCCGAGATGACTATAAACTCAAGTTTTTTTGCCATTACAGGAAAAATCTGCAGGACATTTCTCTGTCACTTCTTAAAATTTCGTTGATTTTATGCTCTAAAACTCCGTTGAAAATTCTTGGAATAGATATACTTGAGGAGCACTAAATTATCAATAAACTTTTTGAAATCATAGAAAACGTATAGCATAACGCTTACTCGATGTTTCAATTTTTAATCATCATTCCATAGCAATGACATTTTCTGCAACTTTAAATTGAAGGGCATTTCTTCAAATGGGCAATATATTTTTTTTTTTTTTTTTTTTTTGTTATAACTGAACAATTCTTTGTAACCGTTCGTTGAATTATTTTGGAAAAAAATTGTTTCCAAATATGATTGATACCTATATTTCTTCCGAAGCCGCAAAAGTTTTTTCTGGACGAGTAATTTCGAAATACTTGAAAAAGTTGTTCAGCGAAACTCGACAAAATCTATCTAGATTCCCATATCAAATTTTTCAACATTTCATCATTTTCGACTGAGAAAACTTGAGAGAACCTTACAAAAAGGAAGTTTTTAAAAATTAAGATATCCATAATTTTTCATCTCATGTCAAAAAAATGAAGCTTCAATTAGGGAACCGTAATTTTTTTGATACATAGAAGTGCATTCTTTTAATCTTATAAATCAAAAAAATGTATCTCATTTTTTGACGAACATTTTGCTGAAAACTCTAAGGAAATATGATAAACATCCTGTAAACCATAAAATTACTAGAACATTAAACCTAGAGCTGAAAACTATCATAAGTTCATGTCTCTATAAGAATAAAACAATAAAATTATCATCACTTGCAACAATTCCAAAAATTTTTATATACATTAGATTATTTATAGAATATTGATGAAACACTGCAATATCGAAAAACTATTTCATACGAATTCCTGGAATATCGTCACAGGACACTTTCAAAATGTTAAAAAGTGAAATAAAATTTTTTTGCACATACTTCCTGCAATCGAAAAAAACCTAAGTTCATAGTAATCTTGACGAATGTAACAATTCGAAAAAAATGTGTGTCATAAAATACCCAAAATATACTTTTCTAACATCATATGTATTAAAAAGAACAAAATGAACTTGAACATTTTTAAAATGTACTTAGAAATTTGAGAAACGAATGTTACTTAGATTTGTATTCTCGAAAATCTATCTTTCTTTATACTTGTAAAAGTCAAATCATGTTCGAAATTAAAGAAAATCGAAGTAAATATTGTGAAAAAAAAAGAAACTGTTTTTAAAAAAAAGCAGTCACGAAAGAACAAAAAAACATGTCTTTGAGTACGAATGTGAAAAAAAGGGCAATGTTTTTAATGAATTATTAAATTTTGAAATTATTAAATTATGATAAAAATTATATGGATCAATGTGTATTGATCAATATACATAACTTGGAATTGTTACAATTAAAATTATGATAGATTTTTGATACAGTTATAAGTTATAACACATATTTTAGGTAGATCTTTCATAGAATTCTGGAAATTTCGTATTGCATGTTATTTGAGAATTTCAAACAATTTCGTAGTATCTATTTTTATAGATTCCTAGTATTTGTATGGATAAATCGACATAATTTCAAAGATTTTAGGTATTCCTGTTGATTTTTCAGTGAACAGTATCTGTTATACACATTTTCAGTATTTTTTGTTTCTTGTTTTCTTTTTTTTTCAGTGTTTTAAATAATAGTAAAATTAAATTTAATAATTAATTCATTCATTTCATCGGCAGTTGTTCGCGAAAGTCGTTAACTGACTTTAGAAAATCCTCAGAATATAAATTTTATAGAAATAGTTAGGAAAAAAAGATGTTAAATGCAAAATGATCCTTTAGTTTGAAACAAGTTCGAGAAAAAAAAATAAACACAAAAAATTTACTTAGCCCATGTCGAGGCCCAGCATAAAATGCATTTTTCGCACATCAAACATTTTATTGTGTTCGTAGTGTATACTGGTCACGAGTCAGAAGTACTATGACTATACCAGTATTTGCTCCTTTATTAACTTTTTTTTATATTTTCATGTATATAGAAGTCATTGCAAAGGTAGGTATTATTAAGAGCAAGAAGACAAAATATCTACCTGACTGCTTTTTCTCTCAAAGCATATTTCAGATTCAAAGTATATACATATAATTTAATTTCAGTATATTATTTTTGTATCGCTTGTAGGTTTAGACGTTTAAAAATAAGTCATCTTCAAATTTTTGTCAGAAACTTTGAAAATCACGTTTAATTGTCATTTTTAAGGTTTTCAAATGAAATAACAACCATAAAAATAGAAAACTTTGAAGAATACAGCTGTCTTTCATTATTCTGCATGTTGATATATTGAATTTAGCAAAACTGAAACTCCAATTCATGAAAATCCGATCTTTAAAACTAAAAATTTTTTATGTAGCACTAATTGTCAGTGGATCTCGAACAAAAATTTAATAACTTCTCAAATGTTAGCCTAAAACTTCTTGATGTTGAAACACTACAATTTTTCAGCTAATGAATTTCGAAGATAAGAAATATAATTCATGAAATTTACAGTTTTTCCTCTGATACATTCCAAGGTTTACATAGTTCCATTTTTGGACTTAAAAATTGCAGAACAGTACACAATTCAATATAAATTACTGTTTCAGCTATAATTCCAATCATATATGCTTTTTGATATTTTTTGGAATTTACATACAAATTTGATATAATATACTTCAAATTTGAATAAGTATCTTAAGACTTCTTACGTTCTGTTACAAACTTACAAGTTTTTATAACGAACTTCTATGAACGTTTCAAATTTACTGAGGATTCTTTACTCTCAGATATTGAATTTGAAAATTGAAATTTTCAATCACAAAATTTTTGAGTTCATTTATAACTTTTGTAAATGGAAAATTAATTCGTTTTGAACTTTACAAAAAATGTACAGTACTTTTGTTTCGAAAAAAAGTTCTTTGACATTTTAAAATTCATAATTCTTTTTATGACTATGGATCATTGCACTTTTGAAAATCAAGCGGTCTGAATCAATTGTCATGACACATTAACTAGCGACTTTGAAACTTTGGATGCATTAAATTTCAGGCGTGAACAACTTTTTAAATTTTGAGTTTTATGAACAATGGTTTAAGGTCTTTACGACTCGAAATTCTATGAGGAATATTAGGTTTCTTTTTGACTCGGGGAGTTTGGTACTCCCTGTATATTGTTATTTATCTTGTCACTCTCAAGAAGTCTGAAGAGCGATTTTTTATTTATTTTAACTCCAACTTCCCACTAACAAGGGCTCGAAATCGCGAATTTCTTTTAAAATTAACTTCTCCCAACTCAAATATTAAAATCGTAATGATCGAAAAAGATCCTTCAAAAACTTATGGCCTCGGAATCTTCGCCTGTTTTCAGCACAAGAATTTGCACGAAACTCAACCTAGATTTTGTTACTCTAAAATTCTAACAGCGTTTTTTGTGACGCAGCGACGAAATTTATACCATACAAGGCAGAACAGTATCTAAATCGACCTACTATCGTTGCTTGCGCAAGACAGTGAGTTGTTATCAAGTTTCTGTTGCTCTAAAACTCTTCACATATAATATAACGCAGTTATTCTGAATTTGATATCCCCGCCCCATTCTATATAGTAACACATCGAAGTTGGGCCTCCATATGTGACATCCTAGGCTGGGAAAAAAAAGTTGAAATTTTTTCTCCATCTCTTGGTCGTTTAAAAGAATCTATAAAAGTACGTTATTAAAATAGTATGACTAATGACGGTGTACTCACCATATTTATTTTAAATATTAAAAAAAATTGATTCTCTTTAATCCGTTATATCAAGTGTGAACGTCCCCTGAAAACTACTATTATTATCACCAGGGTTTGGAAAGTTACCCAGAAAAGTGTAACTCGTTACCATTACTATTTAAGTAATGGTCACGTTCCGTTACTTTCACGTTACTTTCTAGTAAAAAATTGAATATAAGTAATACATCGATTAACTAAGGATGCAAAAACGAAATCAACGTACTCGATTTGTTTTAGAAACTGTTTATTTCAGATATGATTTAATTTAACACATTTTGTTTCATTTTTCAAGGAGAAAAATGGTCTTCTATTATTATGTAATGAACTTTATATAAAATATTCGAAGGATTTGCAAAATGACTTAAAAGCTGACTACTGTCAATAAATAAAAAATTTCTTCATAAAAAATTTTGTTCAATCTAAAAATCGATTATGAAGTATTAGTGAATAAGTAAAAAAATGAAGCTTCAAAAATGATAATAGTGAAAATATAAAATTGAAATTAAAAATTCAATGAATTCGTTACCAAATTCTATTAGTACTCAATTTTCAATTTTAGAAAAATTAATAAGAATTTTTTCAAACTCTGAAAAATGAAAAAAAAAATTATAAATTAACATTCCGATTTCGGAAAACATTTAAATTACCTACATTTTAATCTAGACAGAATTTCAATCACCACTTTTTTCAGCCCAAGTGATTTTGATCCTTTTAAAAACCTTATACGAAAATGAAATTTCTTATGAGAATTCGATTTCTTATAAAGTGACCTTATGCAATCCTTATAAGAATTCAATTTTTTATAAGGTGACTTTATAAAAACCTTATAAGAAACAAAATTTCTACATAATAACTTTTGTTACAAAATCTTATAAAATTTTCTTCGTATAAGAATTTCTCAAAAAACTTTTATAAGGAATTTTAGTTTCTTATAAGGTTTTTATAAGGTCACCTTATACAAAATTGAATTTTTATTAGGATTTTATCAGGTCACTTAATAAGAAATCAAATTTTTATAAGAAATTTCATTTTCTTACAAGGTTCTTATACAAATTAAAATCACTATGGAAAAATCATAAATCACGAAAAGACAGATTATTATGAGAAAAAAGCAACAGGCGTTTGTTATTATTACACAAATGTAAAATCAATTTTTTCACCTTTAAATGTTTTTTTTTTTTTTAATGGAGGAACTTGCCGTGCTTGTATGGAAATTTTTCTCAATTACGAATAGTTTGCAACGAAAAACGTAATTTTTTCCATCGCTTGTTTTGTCAACGTATTCGTAAGGCATAAAACTTGTTTGCCGTATTGTACACAAATCGTAAAAACCGTATAAAACTAAAAAATTCATGAGAGTGATAAAAGTAACTTGAAAAGTAACGGGATTTTCGTTACTCGTTACCGAAAAAAAGTGAATCGTTCCCGTTATCGTTACTTATAAATTAATGTAACGCGTTACGTTATCGTTACAGCAAAACATGTAACGTTTTAGAGTAACGCGTTACTTCCAAACCCTGGTTATCACGCGAAACATTTAATTCACAATCTCATTCGAATATGTGCTTTTCCTTTCTCAAAAAATTCAATCCACTCAAATTTAAAATTTGCTGTGGGTTACAGAGTTTTCCCGACAGCGAAACTGTTCCTGCACAATCGTATTTCCAACAAGTAAATTAACAAGAACAAGAATTGGAAGTTTTGTCCGATGTCTTCAATTTTGACGAGAATTAATGTGCGAGAATGGTTTTGATGGATCTTCTATACTCGAAAAGAGTTGTAAGTTTCTTTAACATTGCAGAAAATAACTTTGGGAATAACTTGACGATTCAACTAGTGAAAAAAATTTTTTTAGTGTTTCTCACATTATTAATAATGAAAAATGGTTTTTCAAAAACGGGCACCCAAAACCAATAACAAGAAATGTCAATAAAGATTTATCACCGTAGTTTTAAATGTGACTGTTACACTTTTATTTTGAACAGTCAAGTCTCGGTCTATTTTGAGACCATGCAATAAATTAAAACAGATTCAATAAACGATAAAGTTAAAAGGAGAAGAAACTATATTCTACCAAAAGAAGATAATAAAGGTGCTGTTGATCAAATTACATGGAATGATTGCTGCTCTATTTACATGGGTGAAACAAAGAGAAAATTAGGAAGTAGAGTAAAAAACACCCGAACAATCATACATTCGATCCGAATAAAAGCAACTTTATTTCTGAACGCGAAGTTCAGTTTGAACTTGACTTTCGTTGGAGCAATGTGAACATTTCAAATCGTAGAGACAGGATATTTGAGAGATAACTTGCGAAAATGGTGGTTATAAAAATTGAAAAGAATAAACAAACTGAAAACATTGATTCAATCAACGGTAAGATTTTCAGCAATGCCATAATTGATTATTTTTGTAAACACAATTTTTTTACTAGATTTTCTACTGATTACGTGAGCGCACAGTGGTATGAAATCCCAAAAACCTGGTCAAAACCTTAAAAAAAAATTGCCTGGAAATTCGTTCTTTATCTTTAATTCCATTAGGGAACCATTCAGGGCACCTATTTTTGTAGCCATGACTAAGCTTATTCTAAAACATTGCATCAGAATTCATTCCAAACTCAGCGTTCGAGCGCGTTGCAGCCTGAACGCTATTGCAACTTGGAAAAGTTCAAAGTTAAATATTAAAATAAAAATTTCGTGAACATCGCACTGCAATTATGAAAAATGGCTAGAAGGCAGAAAGGTATGTAGAATCTAAATACGTTATTGTTTCTGTAACATAACTGCACTCATAATAAATAATTTTAAACTAATTGTAAACAAAAATACATATTCAAAAATGAAAGAATTTATGTTTATGAGTATGCCAAAAAAAAAGTCCACGGAATTCCGCAATGAAATTTTTTGCATATTATTCGGTACACATTTATTGTCCAAAATAACCGAAATTCAGCTGCCAATATCTGCCTATGCGGCTGTTATAAATTTTTATATATTGAAACATCTCATACGCAGTAAGACAAAATCCATAAGAGCGTGAGCATGTCCAAAGTAAAAAAATTGCTTTGTGGTTATCGAAATCGTATAAGATTATGAAGATTATGGGTTTTTGTGTCGCTAATCATGAATATAATATTAAACTACAACAGCAACAAAATGGTGGCCACAAAATGGCGGACACATTTTTTTCATAATTGCTAGATTTGTATAAAACTTAAAATTTAACTGTTTTTCCGGTCCCTGATAACGAATTTAAAGTCTAATTCAAAAACGTAGCTTCAAAGTGGTGAAAAAATGTACTCAATTATCACTCGATTAAGATGAAACTCAACATAAAGGGTTATTTTGGGCAATTTATTGAAAACTTCAGGTCAAAGCTTAATGGACAATTGAAATAAGAATACATCTTTATATTCTATTTTATTTTCCTTTTTATTTTTATAAGTATATTTATTATTTATTTATATTTATTATTTATTTACATTTATTAATTATTTATATTTTTGTATAATTATTATTCCAGATCCAGATGATACACTTGGTCTCACAAGAAAAGAAATTTCTTCATTTAAATGAAGAAATTCATTTTGTTTACTTAACGATTGAGAAAGAAATGTCCAAAAAACTAAAATGTTGTTTCACGTTAACTGAAGACAAGAAATTGACTTTACGCAACGTTTTCCAAAAAATCAAGACCAAGTGGCAAGAAGTTCATCGGACAGAAAATATATTTTTGAAGAAATTTGAGGAATGGTTGAGCAAGTTTGTTCTTCTCGCTGATAAGCAAGAAAATGTTTCAAAGGAATCATCCGACAACAAACTGGGTGGTCGCCTTTCAATCACTTTTAGTAAATCAAGTGAAAGAACAAAACGAAGAAAAACAAAGGACATCAGAGACAATAGAACTAGTGAAGAATTAGCCTATGCTACCCAAATGAGCTTGAGGGCTGAAGGGAAATTGGACGCAGTACATGTTCTACAGGACATCACGTCTGGCAGCCCATCGAGACCATCCAAGTATAGAAAATCAATACAAATGATTGAAGAAAAAACTTTTTCAGATGATGAAGCGTTATCTTTGTTAATTGAGTCTAGACTTTCGAAAAATCAATATCTCATTCTCAGGCAAACGAGCAGAGGAAAAAATTGTAAATTGTTTCCACCCTATTCAAATGTTTTGCAAGCCAAAAAAAACTGCTACCCCAATGACTCAGAACTTACAATAAATGAAAGTAAAGCTGCTGTCTCACTCCAAGCATTATTAGACCATACAGTTCAAAGAATAATAAAAACTCAATCCGATGTTATCAAAAGCCTTTCACATGAAAACGTTTGTGATTTGACTATGATCTGTAAATGGGGATGTGATGGAACATCAGGCCAAAGCAGCTATAAACAAAAATTTTCTAATTAGGAGTGCAAAACCGATGCCAACGTTTTTTTTACTTCACTCGTACCACTAGAAATTTCCTCTGTTAACCAAGTTGAAAACTTCAAAATTATTATTTGGAAAAATCCACGTTCATCATCATCCCGGATCTGTCGCCCAATAAAAATTCAATTTTTGCATGAAACAGCTGATATAACACGAGAAGAAGTTGATAATATAAAAGCACAAGAACAAAATCTCACTCCATTTCACACAACTGTTGACGGCAAAGAAATCAGCGTCAATTACAAATTGTTGTTTATAATGGTAGATGGTAAGGTTTGTAATTCCGTTGCCAATGTATCATCAAGTTTACGCTGCTATCTTTGTCACGCGACTTCTAAAAATTTCAATGACATTGACAACATTTTAGAACGGCCAATATTGAAAGAACATTTAGAATTCGGAATATCGTCGCTTCATGCGTGGATACGATTTTTTGAATGTTGTCTGCATCTCTCATACCGACTCGAAATTAAAAAATGGCAGATTCGTGATAAAAATGAAAAGAATGAATTTGAGAATAGGAAAAAAAGCATCCAGAAAGAATTTCGTGAACAGTTAGGGTTGATCGTCGACCAACCTAAGCAAGGATATGGAAGTACGAATGATGGGAATACGGCAAGATGTTTTTTTTCAAAATTCTACTGTTGCTTCAACTATTACGGGGGTCGATGAGGATTTGATAAAAAAATTTCATGTCATTTTACAAGTGATTTGTTGTGGTTTTGAAATAAACGTCAAAAAATTTCAAGAGTACGCTCTAGATACTGCCAGATACTTTGTACTTCAGTCCTCTTGGTTTTAAATGCCCACAAGTGTACACAAAATCCTCATCCATGGTCATCTAATCATAGATTCCTCCCTACTTCCTATCGGCCAAATGTCTGAAGAGGCTCAGGAAAGTTGCAACAAATTCATAAAAAGGTACAGAGAGGATTTCGCGCGTAAATGTAGTAGGGTGAAGAACATGGAAGATGTTTTTTGCAGGCTTTTGGTCGAATCGGATCCTTACATTTCAAGTCTGAGAAAATTACCTTCAAAAAAGATCATTGTTACCCGAAGCAATAGAGTTGTTAGGTAATCCTTCAAATGTAAAAATCACTGATAATACTTCTAATCACAACATCGATGATGATGAGAGTGATGAAGATTGTGACGATCTCTCCGATAGTGATTAGTCAAAAAAGCGTTTGTGGAACAAACGCACGAATAATGAACACGTTCGTTCTTTTTCACATTTATTAAAAATTGTCGTCGTGGTTTGTCGTGCTATTAGATAAATTAAAATTTATGTACGTTTATACATTTTTGTACAGTAAATTAAGAAACTAATAAACTTTTGATATCACATACAATTCTTTATTTCACTTTGGATTTCGTCCACAATTCTGCAGAGACCTTTTTTTCCTTTCAATCATGATCAACGCCAGAGACCCGAAAAACTCTTACATGCTGAGTTCATTACGAATCCGGTGAGTATAAGAAATTTTTGCGCCATTTTGTAGCCGGCATTTTGTTTTTTTATTCATTTGATATCAAATTTTCAATCAGCGACCCCAAAAACCCCTGCATGTTGATTTTCATACGAATCCAACAATTTAAAAAGAAGATGGCCCGCCATTTTGTAGCCGCCGTCTTGTTTTTTTCCTCATTTGACTTCAGATTCGTGATCAGCGACCCAAAAAACCCTCATCCCTACAATTTTGTAAGAATTCAATAATATCAAAGCAAACTTTTTAGTTTTGGCCAGCTTTTTCGGTTCCTGTACCACTGTGGAGCGGTTCGTACCTTGCATTTTTTGCCAAACACTCTTAGCATTTCTTGACGTTAAGCGAAAAATGTAACTAAACGAAAAAAACGTTTATATAAAAATGTATTGTATAATTTAGGGTCATTATTTATTGGTATTCATATTTTGGAACATACTTCTTAAGTTTACTTTAAATGTTGCGATCAAATAATAATGTTTGTAATAATTACGATTGTTTTTTTCGTTTATTTCGCTCTCTATTTTGTAAGTATACATAACTTTCTTTTTTGACAATGTTAACTTTTAGAATTCCTATTATATTAACGAAGCTTTTATTTTATTTTTTCATGAAAATGCGCATATTTTTTCGATTTGCCTTGAAAATTGTCTCGAAATATATAGAAAACATGTCTTTTTAAAATAAAAGTGCAACATTTACATGAAAAATTAAGGTGAAAAAACTTTATTGACTTCTTTCGTTATTCGCTCCAGGTGACCGTTTGATTGAAGAGAAGTTTGATTTGTCAATTAACCGAGCAATATAAATTATTTTGCTGAAAATAATAGTTATTCAAAGAACAAATTCCAAAATGTTATACTACTTCCTATGAAGTAAGATTGAAAAATCTTGTTTACAGATCAGGATTTTGGAGAATTGGCAACCCCGAATCTCAAAAAAAACTATGTGGGGAATAAAGACTTATTTAGAGTGTTGACTGAATGCGGGTTATCTCAAATTTCTAAGGATAAAATTCTGAACATACTAAGAGAATATTCCAACCCGTCCGACATACATCTTCTTCCAAAAAATTTCCATACTGCTGTAGGGAAATACACTGAGCCTCTGATTAAAAACATTGATGGAAAAGTCACAAAATGTTCGACCGACAGCCAATTTATTTATTTCGGAATTCAAAGCTGTATGGAGAATCACTCTGCAAAATATAATCGTGACGAATCTCGATTGCCATTATCTATATTCATTGATGGAATGCCACTTTTTAAGTCATCGAAAAAAGGTTTTTGGCCGATTCTGGGCCAGTTTGACGACAGTCCTGTTTTTACAATTGCTCTGTATTACGGAAATTCCAAACCACTGAATTCTAATGAGTTTCTGGAGGATTTTGTTTCTGAATATTTAAAATTGAGCCTAAATGGTTTGACGATTGATGGGAAATTGTACCACATCGAACTAGAAGAGATACATTTCGATAGTCCAGCTAGATCGTACATTCTTAATGTACAATACTTCAATTCCCGCCAAGGATGTTACAAATGTGAAGTGCAAGGGAAATATGTCAAAAATTGTGTATGTTTTACTGATATGGACGCTTGTCCGAGAACTCGTGTGGACTTTGAAAAATCAGAATATTTACGAGAGAATGAGGAAAGCGTTTTGATGAAAATACCGCAGTTTAACCCTGTAACGCATTGCCCGTCCGATTCTTTGCATACATTTGATCTTGGAGTTAACAGAAAACTGTTCAAATTGTGGTGGAATGGTGAACTACAATAATGTCGTCTTAGTCCTGCGAATAAACAGGCTCTTTCAATGAATTTGCAAGCAATGGCGCCTTTTTGTCCTGTCGAATTTGAAAGAAAGCCAAGATCTCTTGAAGAGTTGTCCTTTTTCAAAGGCAAGGAGTTCCGGAACATACTATTGTACACTGGTCCAGTAATATTGAAAAATATTTTGCCAAAATCTTTGTATAATCATTTCATTACATTGCATATGGCCTACTGGATATTGAATAGCGAATCAATGGTGAAAGATGAAACTGCGTTGATATTTGCTAAAAAGTTGCTCTACAATTTCGTGGCAGATTTTTCAACTCTTTACTCCGATTATTTGATGTCTTACAATGTTCATTCATTACTCCACACTGTTGATGATGTACGTCGATATGGGACACTTATTTCCTATTCATCATACAAATTTGAAAGTTAGTAGATGATCTAGGCCGGTACGAGATCCCCCCACTCCTACTCCCATCACGTGACCCCCCTCCACTCGCAGGCCCCGCCCACTTCCCCCCATCCCCTCCCCGCGTTGGTAATGCAGGGATCTAAGATTGAGGCAGTTGGTAAAACAGAGGGCCTTTACTGTCGGTAAGGTAGAGCGTGGTCGATATAACATTATGTAGGTAATACCTGCGGTCGGTAATACCTGAGGTTTTTTTTTGTGTTTTTCATTTGATTTTTTTTGGGGTTTTTTTTTTTGTGTTTTTTTTTCGTTTTTTTTGTTTTTTTTTTGAATTTTTTTTGTCTGTTTTTTTTTTTTATTGATTAGATATTTTTTTTCATTTTTTTTTTTATCTTTTATTGATTACATATTTTTTTTTCATTTTTTTTATTTTTTATTGATTAGATGTTTTTTTTAGTTCAATACTTCTACTTCGCCTTCATCATCCGAACCTAGGAGCCTTAGTTTTTCCTCCATCTCTTCACGTTCTTCCAAAAGCCTCACCTTTCGTGCAACACGGCCGTACAAACGCTGCAATAGAAAAATTTTTGTCATTTTCTTGTTTTTTCTGAAATAAATTTTAAATTTATACTCACAGGAACGAGGTATCCGCCTTTGAGTTCATATGTTGAACGATCAATTTTTATTTGATAGTTCAAGGGATGCCTTGCGTAGAAATCCCGGATTTGTCTGACTATTCGTTCTTTTTGATGAGTAGATAGTATTCGCATATTTTGTGGCAAGGTAACTTCTCCTATAATTTGAATTTTCCACTCATCGGTGAAATTATATTCATCATGATGATGACAATAACGATTGAAGAATCAAATCATACTGACGTCGAGGCATAATAGGCATTTTGATGGAGTCAATGTTTCATATTTTTTCGGTCCCGATATTTGGAGATGAAATTTGAATACCGCGCGGGAATTCATAAACACCGCGCCGTCTAATCTCGCTGCCCGGGCGCGTTATCTTTTTCTCGCGTTCGGAAGACGACGACGAATGATCCGAATCATTCTTTAAAAACTTTTAAACGCACTTTATGCGAATTAAAATCTTCATTTTAATAGCTCATCGGTAGACCATTGTATTAATAATTTTTATACGCTGAAGGATTTTTAATTCAGTTTTTATAGAGGAAAAATTTTAAAATATTTTCCATAACTTATTATAATTATCATTGATTGAGGATGAAAGTAGTTGATACTTTCAAAAATGTTGCAATACATTGAAAAAATTATCGGCAGTTAATTAGATACCTATAGTTTATAAGTTACTCTTGGTTGATAAGTTACCTTTGGTTGATAAGTTGATAATTTACCCTCAGTTGTTGAGGTACCCTCAGTCGGCAAGGATGATTTCTCCTACAAAATACTAGCGAGTCGTTTAGGTAGGGAACTGCTTCATCGACACTTTGTTAAACAAACCTTCAATTGTTGCATCACTTTGAACTTACGATAAAGATGTAATAATAAGCCAATAAAATTTAACCCGCGTTGAAGTTCTCACGGTGTCGTATGTGACTACGTAAATGTGATTCGAACCTCGATCAATTTTCTGCAATTGCTTATGTTCTGAAAGTTCTAAAAATATGACACTAAGATAAGCTTTACTCCATTTGTTTATAGTATCAAGTTTCCGGATGTGAATGTAATTTGAGAATCAACCAATTTCATGTTATTATTTATGTCATGAAAGTTCTGAAAATATGACACCGCGATAAAATTTGCCTCATTTGTTTATAGTATCGAGTTTCCGGATGTGAATGTAATTTGATCTGAGCTAAATATAGAACCAAGTGTTTACATGAAAAAATTGCTGCGTAAATGTTACCTGATACCTTTGTTTAGGAAAGTCACTCGCTGCGTAGATGTAATTCAACCTCATTGTGAATATCCTGCACTATATACAATTCGGCATCTTTGATCGTGACAAATTTATGACCTTTGTTTACAATCTGACTTCCGCTCCTAGATGTAATATGATCATAGCGTTTTTCGCTGCGCAGTTATCATTTAATACTTTTGTTTACAGTTGTAATTTGAGTATCCTGTTTTGAACTCTGAGTAGAAGTAATTTAATTCCATTATTTACAGAGTCGATTATCTTTATCGATCAATTCTCAGAATCCATCTATGACTCATGTTGAGGAGTAGGGGGATTGGTGATGACGTCACTTACCTCTATATAAGTCTACTCAATTTTACCATAATTAGTCAGTCGCGTTTCATGCATTACTCTGAACATCTTACTATCGCTTTGTCGCGCTACGCTTTGTCACGCTACGCTTTGTCGCGCTACACTTTGTCGCGCTACAGTTTGTTGCGACAAAGTGACATTCAATTTTCTAAAAAATGGCGGAATCGTAACTCAAGGCCGCGTATGAGGTGGTAAACATGCAAAAACAAATTTTGACTCGGGGTGATGCAGTGAATCCCGAACAAATTCAGACATTGAACGATAGAGCTGTCAAGAACATTGATGAACTTCGAGTTTTGAGTGAGAAAAGTCTTGGTGGTGTTGTGAAAATTCAGTGTGCGCGGGTTATTCAAAGACTGCGCAGTTACATCATCCAGTTGCGTGGTTTACTCGTGAGTGGAGCTGGATTACAAAATGGTGTGCAATGGGAAGACCTTAACAGTGCTTTCACGAATCACATTCGCACAGGAGTCATCGTCAACCTCAAACATTTGGACATCACAAAATTTTTAATTGAGACACAAGAAGTTTTCATTGCTAAAATCCAAGAGGCTTTGAAAACTGAAAACACTTTAAAAGTAAATACTTCTCTGGATGGAGAGTTCAGCATTGTAAAAAACGATGAGGAGGTGGTTGAATTGAAAAACTTTAAGACCCGCAATGCAATCATCACTGGAACAACGAACCTCAACACTTGGTTCAGTACGAATGTGAGAGATCATCTACTCAAGAAAGTTGAAGAGTTCCAAGGTCAAGGATCCGGGTGGACGCTGCGTCGGATCGTGAGCCTTGCTGTTCATATAAATAAGTATAATCCTATGCGTGGAAGTTCTTTCATCGAACTACCAGGACCAATAAAACGAAAACAGGCATGTGTGAATGTAAAAAATTTCGATGATGAGTGTTTTAAATGGGCTATTCTATCAGCACTACATCCCGCTGTGAATAATGTTGATCGACGTTTTAACTATGAAAAGTTTGCTAATGACTTAAACTTTGAAGGCATTACATTTCCAGTCATGCCGAAACAAGTTTCTTTATTCGAAAAACTGAATAATATTTCAGTCAATGTTTATATACTTTTGAAGAAAAAAGATTTTTCAGTCGTTCCACTTCATATCACAGAACAAAAACTGGAAAAACATGTCAATTTACTCCTTATTCAAAATTATTATTATGTTAATGAAAACGGTGATGATGATGATGATGAAAGTGAATGCGAACCCCTCATTTTTTACTATGTATGGATTAAAGATCTTTCACGCCTTGTAAGCACTCAGCTTTCCAAACGTGATCACAAACATTGGATTTGTGACCGTTGTCTTCACTACTTTCGCTCTGAAGAAAAACTGATCTCTCACGAAATCGACTGCAGAGAAATAAATAATTGCAAAGTGAAATTACCAACAGAAAATAACAATATTCTTGAATTCACAAATCATAAAAATAATCTAAAAGTTCCCTATGTCATTTATGCAGATTTTGAATGTTTATTGAAAAAAGTTGAGTCTGAAAAAGAAGAAAACACTCGAGTCGTGCAAGTTCACGAAGCCTGTAGCGTCGGCTATTATGTCAAGTGTAGTTTCGATGAAGAACAGTCCCGCTACGCAAGTTATAGAGGTCACGATCCCGCGCAGTGGTTCTCCGAAGAATTGATTAGGCTGACTGAGCAAGTTCAGGAGAAGATGAAAGATCCCAAGCCTATGGAACCTCTCACTTCATCTGAGAACGAGGCATTCCGCAACTCTACCAACTGCCACATTTGCAAAAGCTCATTGAAGGGTCAAGTCAAAGTCCGAGACCATTGCCACTTGACTGGGAAGTTCAGAGGAGCAGCCCATCAAAAATGCAACCTTCTATATCAGGATGCTCTCACTATTCCCGTAAGTAAATTATTGAAAAAATCTCTGCCAAGTAATCTATTTAATAATTTATATCAACTTATTTATTTCTGCAGTACTTTAAAATAAATAATTTATGCAGATTCGAGAGAGATAACGGATATTATTTTTTGTTTTCAGATTATATTCCACAATTTGAGTGGATATGACAGCCACCTCATCATCAAACAAATCTCCAAGTGCGTCGAGGGACTAGTCACTTTGCTTCCGCAGACGATGAAACGCTACATCTCTTTCACGAAATACATTAAGGACAGCAAGATATCCCTCCGATTCATCGACTCGTTCCGTTTTATGGCGTCATCCCTGGACAAGTTAGCCTCATACCTCGAAGCAGACAAAAAGAACATCGTCTGACGAATCTTCAGTGACTTTAACGAAGAACAACTACAACTTCTGATGCAAAAAGGTGTCTTTCCTTATGACCACCTCGACTCTTGGGAGAAATTGGAAGAAACTGAGCTACCCCCGAGAGAAGCACCTTAACCGACGATGACACCTCCGACGAGGACTATAAGTAATTAAACTATTTCAATTTTTGATATATAGAAAAAAAATTTTCAAAAAAAAGAAAAAAAAAAGTTTATAAGTTTTTTACCAATTTCAGTCATGCGCAGACAGTCTGGACAAAATTCAACATCCAAACACTGGGAGAGTATTCAGACTTGTATCTCAAAACCGACGTTCTTCTCCTAGTGGATGTGTTTGAACACTTTCGAGAAAGCTGTCTGAAATCATACTCGTTGGATCCTGCCCACTACTACACAACACCAACTCTCAGCTGGGATGCGATGCTGAAACACACCAACATCCGACTAGAACTTCTCACCGACATCGACAAACTCCTCTTCGTTGAACGAGGTATCAGGGGAGGGATTTCGCAATGTAGTCATCGATACTCTCGCGCAAATAATCCATACTACCCTGCTGATTACAATCCTGAATCTGACACCAAATATCTTATGTACTACGATGTAAATAATTTATATGGTTGGGCCATGACGCAATTCTTGCCTTACGGTGGTTTCGAGTGGGTTGAAAATTTTGATGAAAATTTCGATTGGAATGTAGCTGATGACTCGGAAGTAGGTTACATCCTTGAAGTGGACCTCGAGTATCCACCGGGAATTCATGATTCTCACAATGATTTACCTTTCTGTGCTAAACACAAAACTCCACCTGGTTCAAAGTGTAAAAAGCTTTTAACAACTCTTGAATCCAAAAGGCGATATGTCATTCATTATAGAAATTTGAGGCAGGCATTGCATCATGGACTGGTTTTGCGTTGCATTCATAGAATATTGAAATGTAAGCAATCCCCATAGTTAAAATCATACATTGATTTAAATAGCAATTTACGCGAAAATGCGAAAAATGAATTTGAAAAAAATCTTTACAAATTGATGAACGATGCAGTATATGGAAAAACCATGGAGAATGTTAGGAAACATGTAGATATAAAACTTGTCATGCAATGGTTGGGTCGATATGGCGCAGAAGCCCTGATTTCAAAACCGAATTTTGCCTCACGAACAATTTTTGATGAAAATTTAGTTGCTATTAAATTAGCTCGCGTCGAGGTTACAATGAACAAACCCATTTATATAGGTTTCTGCGTTCTCGACCTATCCAAAACATGTCTTTACTCTTTTCATTATGACTTTATGAAACCTGCAACAAACGCGAAAATTCTGTATACCGATACAGACAGTCTGATTTATGAAATTCAAAATCTTGATCCATATAAAATGATGAACGAAAACAATGACCGTTTTGATACCTCAGATTATCCCTTACCTAATCGTTTCGGAATCGAATTGAAAAACAAGAAAGTTGTGGGTCTCATGAAGGACGATGCAACGGAAAAATCATAAATGAATTTGTAGCATTGAGAAGTAAGATGTACAGTGTTCGAGTTGAAGGTAGGGATAGAATTAAAAAAGCCAAAGGAGTCAAAGGATCAGTTGTGGCAAAAACAATAGATTTCGATGATTATGTTCATTGCTTGTACAGTGAGAGTACAGAGTATCGAGTTCAACATCTGTTTCGATCCCATCTGCATGAAATTCAAACAATTCAGCAAAGAAAAATCGCGTTAAACCCATATGATGACAAGCGTCACCTGTTGACAACTACAACGGACACTTTGGCACATGGCCACTATAAAATAAAAGAACTGATGGATATCGACGAGGAATTGTAAATATCATTTAATGAAACTGTAAATATTAGCGAAAAAGGCAATACTATAGACAACTGTCTATTGTTCGATCGTGGATTAGGCCTACTGGGGATACCACGTCACCAAAAACGCTCCACGAATTCTACCACCCCACGTGGGCTCTGGTGGTGCGGAAATGAATTCAGCGTTATAAATTTAATTATATTTTTTGGTAAATAAAAACAACTGTTTTATATATCATGTTCTTTATTGACTACATATCCTTCTCATTTATCCAGGTATTATGACTACTGTCAAATCCCAGCCATTTTACAAAGACTTTATTTCCACGTTTTCGTAGCACTTTTTCAACGAGATATACATCAGGATGTTACACTTTGGCGAGTTCTTCGATGTAGAATCCTCCTTCGACGGGCTGGTCCTGATAATCCTTGAGTTTGTACGTTGTTGAATGTGTTGGTTTTACAGCAGCGATGGTGAATATTTCCGTTGTCCAGTTCAATGTGTATCCCTTTTCAAAGACGTGCTTGTATTTGCTGATTCGAACTTTGTCACCAACGTCAAATTTTCTCTGCTCTTTATTATATTTTTTTGAATAAATTTCACGAAGCAGACGACTTTCATCAGCTGCGGTAACATCTTTAGGTTTCATCTTGATTGTTCGATGTTTGGTAGAGTTGTAGCTCGTCATCAAATCAGGTAAGATGTCGATCCATTTGTAGTGTCCTTGGAGAGAGAATCATTTCCACATTTTACCCTTGAATGTGCGATTAAAACGTTCACAGATTGATGCCTTCATGCCGCTGAATATAGAGTACATATTGATGCCATGTTGTTTCAGGAGGGCCTTAAAGTCCTTGTTGTAAAATTCTTTGCCTTGATCGACGTGTAGATTCTTAGGTTGTCGGTCCTTTAGCGCCATCTTCATAGCAGCAGTGACGTCAGGACCGTTCTTTGATTTGATTGGTACAGCCCAGGCGTACTTGGAGAATACGTCGATGACGGTGAGCAGAAACTTGTGGCCTTTATCCTTGTAAGCGGTCATGTCAACGAGATCGGCTTGCCACGTTTCATCCAATCCTCGCATATCAACATGACGACGACGATAATTTCTTCTCGCTGGTTTGTGAAGTTCTTCCACTAGTGCTTCCTTAAGATCCATGGTGGTAATGAATGGTATGCGAGTTTACACGAGATTTTATTCGTAAACGTCCTTTTGTGGTGTAACATCGACAAACACTTCCTTCTCGATATGCTTCAAATGATTCTGGATCGATGAAATTATTGCAGCGTCTTCAGTCACATGTTTTTGGTACATGTTAGTCAAGGTTTCCAACGATTTCTTCAACTGCTCCATTCCCGTTGTCAACACTTCTTCAAAATCAATTATATTTTGATACGAAGCACCATCCGTCTCGTAATCACCCTTTGCAACGTTGAGTAATTTTTTATGCTGGAGATCGTAATGACCTTCGGGAGTTAGTTTGAATCCAATACCCGGTGGCCCACGTATTTCGCGGTTTTTGGCTAGATGTCTTCCAAACACGTCCACACTTGCCATTGTCCAGCTCTCGGATGAGATTACGGACTCTGAGATTTTGAATATATAATCCCAGCTTCTCTCAATTCTGCGATGATTGAGTTACTTTCGTTGGTATGACTGTTGTTTCCAGCAGCTTGAGATGCAAGTATAAGTCGCAAGCGATCAACAAGTTCGTTTGAATCATCCCAATGCACATAGTCGATGTCGCATCCACGATTAACTACGTTGTAAACTCCTGAACCCGTTTTCTTGTCAGCAACGTATGTCAGATACTTCAAATCTCTACCACCTCGCAGGCTCCTGTCAGGTAGGTAATTTTTTCTATCTGCACTCGTTTGCTGAATAATTTTTTATAGTTTTCCACATCAATTTTATTCACAATCAAACTGTTTGGAATTTTTTTGAATAATAGTTCGATAAGTCCGGCTGTTTTCTTAAACTTCTCAGTCCCCACTTGAATGTTGTTTTCTGTGAAACTGATTGGTGCGTTTCCAATAAATAATCCACTTTTCAAAGCCCGTACTCTAGACTGCATGTCGAGATTCTTTTGCTGCGTCTTGTTTTTTAACATGTTCAAGTATTTCGTCAGAGAGTCAACAGGAGCTGGTGAACTTGCGATGCCCGGTGTGAAGGTTTGATCTCCCATGGTTTGATCAAAGCTCTCGAAATCTTCACTCTGTTGCTCGAACGTATCCTCCATCGTAGGTAATTCTTCTTTGGCTTCTTCCTTTTTGATTTTTTTCATTTCCACATCCCGTTTAGTCAATGACTGGAGCGGACCTATGATGGGCTTGAACGTTTCTCGCACCGACGTCTCAATAGCAGCTTTTCCACGCTTAAGTAGGCGATGTTTGCGTCGGATAGCTTCACTGGCTTGTACAATCTGATGTAGTACATCTTTACGCTCCATGATGTCGTCTCAATCGTGGTTCAGGTTATACTGATGCAATGTCATTGAATCACTTTAATTTATAGAAGCAATCGAATCCTCTCCCGTATCGACCTTGATCAACGTCACTATCCTTGTCGATGACGAGAAATCCGTACTTGTCGTTCCAGCGGGTCGCGCACAGTTCTCGAAATTGTGTAAACGTCATGTCTGTGTTTACATGATTGTCGTAAATATGTTTCAAATTCATGTCATCTTGACAGAACAGCACGAGCATATTAGCATTATCTCTTACCAAGTGTTTGGGGATGCAAGCATAAGTCTGACAGAGATAGAAACTATCCACGTTGTGATGCCGTCCCATACAAAAGTATGCACGTATGTTGTTCTGTTTTTCACATGCCACGTCGTCAAATATCATCACAGAGTTTTGCTTGACGTTGTCCACACTGACGACCTCTTCGTTGTCGCTATACGGAAAATATCCCACTCCTTTGACTGGTTCGATGATTTTCTTCAAGTATTCGTACTCGGGCTGATTGAGCGACTTTGAGTAGAGGTACACGTTTTCGAATCTCAAGCCGTTAGGATGCGTGACGAGCGTGAGAAGAGCGTTGGTCTTGCCACAATTCGAAGCGAACCGTGTTTGGTAGCAGCTTTCCATGACGTTTACCATATTTTTTCCCGCTTCTCTGTTACATTATCAAAGTTGATGACTGGTAACTTGACGTTTTGCTGTGTAAACTCCATGGCTGCTCGCGCGCGTCTGATTGGAAAACCTATAAATACTCGACTTTTATAGCCTCGTGCTCAGTCGAGCAATGGCAGTGAGAGGTAACGGTCTCGTCAACACTCTCGTAAACAAGCTCCCTGTCGAACTTCATATGCCGGGTTACCAATTTTGCGGGCCAGGTACCAAGCTTGCTAAAAGATTGGCACGTGGAGACCAGGGTATAAACCCTCTGGACGCAGCCTGCAGAGATCACGATATCGCGTACTCGAAAAATACTAATATAACAGCAAGACACCAAGCTGACAAAGTCCTCGCAAAAAGAGCGATCGAACGTATCTACGCCAGGGATTCCGGAGTTGGAGAAAAAGCAGCTGCTCTTGGGGTTGCCAGTATCATGAAAGTCAAGCCAAAACTTGGAATGGGTTTGAAGAAGAAATTGGAGAAGAAATCGAAGAAAATCCCTTTGAGGAAAGTCATCGATGCTGCAAAAATAGCATCAAAAGCCACTGGATCCATACCATTAACTCTAAAAGCTGCACGCGCAGCTGTGAAAGAAGCTGGAGGAAAGAAGAAAGTTCGAGTGCCTCGTGTATTACCTGTGCCTGTTGGAGGCATTCTTCCCGCGTTTTTACTACCTGTTTTTGCCGGACTGAGTGCTACAGGGGCTTTGGCAGGTGGCGCTGCTAGCGTTGCAAGAGCCATCAACGACGCGGAAGCCGCCAAGCGACAGTTGGATGAAGCGAAGCGACATAACCTCAAAATGGAATCAATCGCCGTGGGAAAAGGCTTGTACTTGAAACCTTGGGGAGCTGGTGTGAAACTTCATTTAAAAAACGTATAGAGCTACCGCACCGAGCACTCAGCAACGTAGATTTGTTGAAATATGCAAAATTGTTAAAAATTCCATATTTTCGAGGTGTGTACATGCGTTACGATTTGCCAAAAAATATAAAGTTAAATAAGGCAGCCATTATCAATCTGGATAATAAAAATGAATATGGAACGCATTGGGTAGCCGATAGAAAAACTGGTAATAAAATTGTGTATTTTGACAGCTTTGGTAATTTACAACTACCTCGCTAACTTGTAGACTATTTCGGTGTCGGTAGCATAATTCAATACAATTGTGATCAGTATCAAAACTATAATCAAATTATCTGTGGTCAATTTTTACTCGATAAAAGCATTGCTCGAGTGTGTACACGCATCAGTCTACGAGTGACAATGGACTCATTAACATTAACGCTCTCGGGAACATCGTCGGTTTTGGAAGCTCACTACTTTCCACCATTCGAACTGTCAGCTCGGAAAAAATATTCCTTGGGATTAGTGGAATTGTTGACTTTTAACTCCATACCTAACATTGATGAGGGAAACAACAAGTTCTATGTTGGCGATGACGTCATTACTATACCATCTGGAAGCTACAAATTGGGAAATATCGAGGAATATTTGAAGGAAGTACTTCCAGAAAATATCCAGCTGAGTTTGCGAGCCAACAGTAGCACACTACGCAGCGAGATCAAATGCAATCGGGAGATTGATTTCCGACCCAAAGACTCTATCGGTAAACTGCTGGGCTTTGATTCGAGAATCATCGAAGCTGACGTAGCGCACAAGTCGGATTATCCAGTGAGAATTCTCGCCGTCAACGCTTTACGCATCGAGTGTAACATCACGGCAGGAGCGTATATAAACGAGCAGCGTGTACACACCATCCACGAGTTCTTCCCAGTGGTGCCCCTAGGATATAAGATCATCGAATTGCCAAATCACGTCATTTATCATCCAATTGTCGTACAGGCAGTACATCATCTGCAGCTGCGCATAGTCGATCAAAGTGGAAAGCTAGTGAATTTTCGAGGTGAAGTTATCACTATACGACTTTATGTAAAAAGTGAATAATGGGCATCGTCTACGAAGAGTATAAAAGTCCAGCAACATGGTCAAAAATCATCAGTCAAAGCCGACCTCTTCAACGACTCACACGACAGAACGTTCAGTTCCTGAAAAGTCTCGGTCTGAGAGTCCAAAGAAAATTTGCTGCCTAATTTGTCTGATACCATGTTATCCATCGAAAAGAAGATCGTCTTCGACGAGACGATAGCACAGTATGAAGTGCACGCGCACCAGCCGTACGCATCGTCAACGTACAACAACAACGATGAAATTCGCATCAGTGTACAAAACCAGGATTCGTACATGTTGCCGAGTAAGAGCTCGCTGCATATACAAGGAAGATTGACGCGAGCTGACGACGTAGCCAATGTTGAGAATACGTCTATAATCAATAATGGTATAGCTCACTTGTTCGAAGAGATTCGTTATGAACTCAACGCTATTGAGATCGAGAGGGTGAAAAACGTTGGTCTGACAACTACAATAAAAGCCTTCGTTTCGCAAAATCCTGATCAGAAAGATCTCACAGAAAATGCTGGATGGATCATTGACGATCCCGGACGATTGATCAACAACAATGGTCATTTCGACATTTGCATTCCACTGGATTTCATCTTTGGATTCGCCGAGGACTATCAGCGAGTGATTGTCAACGCCAAGCATGAACTCATCATACTCCGAGCCAACACCGACATAAACGCTATCGTGCAGACAGCGGTTGCAGATCCTGCAGTTCCAGAGGAGTTTAAAATAACCCTCAACAATATAGAATGGCTGATTCCATACGTCAAAGTTTCCGACTTGGAGAAAATTCGTATGCTGAACTACATCTCAACGGATCCAACCATCGCCATGAGTTTCCGAAGCTGGGAACTTTACGAGTATCCTCTGTTGCCTGAAACGACCAAGCATGTGTGGAGCGTGAAAACTACGACACAGTTGGAAAAACCAAGATATGTTATCGTTGGATTCCAAGCTGGTAGAAAGAATGTTAGAACCGGATACATGAGCAACTTAGGTACGTGTAATTTGCGCGATATGAAGTTGTATCTGAATTCTCAGAGTTATCCTTACACAAATCTTAACGTTAATTTTCAACGAAATCAGTTCGCGACGTTGTATGAAATGTTTGCAAATTTCAATCATCGTATTATGGAATGAAAAATGCTCCATTGCTGACAAAAACTCAATTTAAAGAGAATGCACCTCTTGTGATTATTGATTGTGCAAAGCAAAACGATTCATTGATTACTGGACCAGTTGATGTTCGTCTCGAATTTGAATCAGTAGCAGCTTTTTCCGCCGCAACTGCGGCGTACTGTCTTATTGTACATGATAAAATTGTCGAGTATCAACCAATCAGCGGCGTTGTTAGAAAACTATAAAATGTATGAGTGTGTGTGTGTGTGAAAATCTACATAAAAAGGTTAGGTTACATATATATTAATGTTCAAACTTGATTAATCGTCAGTCGCGATGGATAAGTTAACCGATGATCGTCGATGTCTTTTGTCCAAAGATAAAACGTCGGATAAATATAAACCTGTGTCAGACAAAAAGGAAAAGGATGATGATAAATATAAAAAGTCAACCGTCAAGTATGAGAAATTTAAGTAGTTGGTAGTGGTGGTGGTGGTGGTGGTGGTGGTGGGGGAAAAGACGTAAAAGACGGTGGATTTGTCGGAGAGCGTCAGTACGTCAAGATGAAGTAGTTGCAAGTCGTTGACATGCAGGGCTTCTTTATGCCCGAGTTTGTCGTCAAAGAGCTCGCAGTACTCAAAATGTCTACTGACCACAAAACAACTCTATTCCAACCTCCGTGCAGCTGGGAAGATTTGTCTCTGCGGCAAAAAAACACAAATAAATGGTTGACAAAGCATTTCCACGGCATTCCGTGGGTTGCTGGAGATGTGTCCTACGAGGAGCTTAACCAAGTGCTGCAAGATCAACTCGAGGATGCCAGCTTTATTTTCGTCAAAGGCGTGGACAAGAAAACCTGGCTGCAACATCATCTGCACTCCGACCCCGTCATAATTGATATGCATGAAATGGGATGCCCTTCACTCGATTAACTGCGCGTCTCCGCGTGTGAATTCAACGCGTACCATCGACCTGTCCAACATCATCATTGCGCTGTAGAAAACGCTCGTCGACTCAGAATGTGGTTGATGGAAAAATTCGGGGATACACCATCAATGAAGAGATCTTTTACCCTACTTTCATACACCGACTGGTTGCACAAGTTGGATTCCAAGGATATTGCCGCACTCCCACGAGAGTTTTTACTGTACTTTCGGAAAAAATGTATCGCTCAGACTTGGGAGAAGTTGCCACCGAAATTGCAAAGTGATAAAGAATTTATTAGTTGTAAGCTCTGCGAGAAACATTGGAATTCAATGTATGAAGATTGTGTTGGTATTGCTCTAATGATAAAAGATTGTTACAAATGTAAGAATGAAAAATTGTAATTTTTTTCGTAAATAAAAATGGAGGGACTAACATGATGGTTGTGTCTCACAGCAAGGGGCGGGGTGGGGCCCCTTGTACAGAAAAAATTATCGTTGAATTTATTTTGAAGTGTATTTCCAAGTGAAACTGAAAATCAAAAAAAAAGTTTCCATTCTATTAATAGATGGTTATGTCATTGCTTAAGAATGTGATATTTCCGAAAATTGTCATGCAGGTTTGAGCCTGTTTGGAATGACGTCATCCGACAACGTGTTTCAACTTGCCTTTATGACTTCATTGTTTAGTCTACTCTGTTATCGGAGTATCAAATTACTTCTACGCATTCGGACGTTTCAAGGGCAAGCGTGTTTGTCGTGATTATATCATCGCATAGGACTGTGATGACGTCATACGGCGACGTGTCGAAGCTTGCTGTGATGACATCATCGCTAACTGCGCAATAGATTTTCAAGGTCAATTATTCCTTGAAATACGGGCGCGCAAACGTCAAAGCGTCACTGCGAAGACGAATTTTGGACGAGCGACATGGATTTTTTGAAACTCAACAAAGTGGCTCGCGCCGAGAGTTTTCCCCCAACGCGGAAGGTCGCCGAATTGGAAATCAACAGGAGCTACGATGTCAGTGGAATTCGCTCCGTTGTCACCAGATTCGGACCTAAATTCGTCGTAACACTCGATTCGGCATTCGAGATTTTCCTACCAGAGAGGATCTGCGAGATGCTTCGAGAAGACCCCGACGAGCTACGGAAACTGGAAGATGCCGCAAAGTCGAAGAAACCGGTGAAGTTTCATCACCTCGGAGGAAGATTCAACGCCTGCGAATTTTCTGCATAAAACGATATATTTTGTTGATGTAACAATTGTTATTGAAAATGTATGAATAGTAATAAAAATAAACAAAAAACAGAAAAAAAACAAAAAAAAAACAAACAAACAAACAAAAAAACAAAACAACCAAAAAAACGAAAAAAAAAATAAACATTATGACAATACTGACCGTAGGTGCGCCCCTGTTTTACCGACAGGAGGTATAACCTACCGCGTCCTGTTTTACCTACCGCCGCCATCTTGGTATTCTACCTTACCGACACGGGGAGGGGAGGGGAGGGGGAAGTGGGCGGGGCCTGCGAGTGGAGGGGGAGTCACGTGATGGGAGTAGGAGTGGGGGGATCTCGTACCGGCCTAGATCATCTACTAAAGTTATCTTGGTCGTATTGGTACTTTGGTGAAAAACGCTGCATGGCCGGCAGTCCAAGTTGCAAAAAGGTTGCACGAAATCAATGTTTTTGGCGTCTATGGTGAAAAGCCCCGCAATGAATTAGACCAAGTAATTGCTTCAGAAGTAGCTGTACCAAACGATTTGCCATCTGACTGTACACATTTCGAACCCCAAAATATACCTTTCGAGGAAATCGATTAGCCGATAGGTACTGCCAAATCAAAAATGACAACATATTGCTGATTCATTACCTTGCGCTGCAACACACGACGAACAAGCTCTTCGTTTGTGGGAAAATTTTAGAAAAAAATGGTTCTTACTATAATATTCCTCACAATTCCGGGTATGTTGATTATGAGGTAGCTCGTCCAACTGACGTAGACAATTTATATTTTACAAATGTCTGTGACATTACTGGGAAATATTTCCCTATTCCAATCGAAGACGACTGCATGGTTTTTGCCAAGCTGTTGCATTGTAAGTTATGGATGAAAGTTTCTTAAAAAAGTGAAAAATTATACGTTTCAGTGTTGAAAGTTCACTTATTCAATTTTCATTCGAGTAAACTTTACAGATTGAAGTTTTTTATTTCACTTGAAATAAATACGAGGGGGGATCCAAAATTAACGGGAATTAGATGGTGGGGGGACCGCGGAGGGGGGGATAGGGTTCTCCACTGGTTCTCTTCCAAGCTGCTACTCTCCCAAGTCAGTGTGCAAAGTTCATTTGCTGTGAGTGCATTCGTTCGTCCGTAAGAATTTTTCTAGTGAAACGACTTTTTCCGTTTCGGCGAAAACGTGAAATGGCTGAGTGTGGAGAGCAACGCGCGGCTGTAAAATTTTGTTTTTTGTTAGGAAAAACACCCGCGGAAACCCTTGTGATGCTGGAAACAGCTTATGGGGATAATGCTTTGAGTAAAACGCGTGTGTACGACTGGTTTTCGCGTTTCAAGAATGGAGAGATGTCAATAGAAGACCAACCTCGTTCTGGGCGCCCCTCGACTTCAAGAACGGACGAAAAAATTGAAAAAATCAACACTCTTGTTCATGAAGACCGTCGCCGAACCATCGATCAACTTTGTGAGATGTCTGGATTGTCATGGAGTTCAATTCAGAGGATTTTAACTGAAGATTTGAGCATGAGGAGGATTGCAGCCAAATTTGTTCCTCGCCTTCTCTCCGACGATCAAAAGGAGCGTCAACTTCAGGCCTGTCTTGAGCTGCAAAATCAGTTGGATGAAGACCCAGATTTTTTTCTCAAGGTTATAACTGGCGATGAATCATGGTGCTATGGCAACGACCCCGAAACAAAGCAGCAATCAAGCCAATGGAAGACACCTCTGTCGCCTCGTCCAAAAAAGGCACGCCAAGTGAAGTCCAACATCAAGACATTGCTCATTTGTTTCTTCGATTGCAGAGGTATTGTGCACGCAGAATTGTTCCTCCAGGCCAAACGGTCAACCAACACTTCTACTTGGAGGTTTTGAAAAGGTTGAGGGAGAACATCCGGAAGAAAAGAGCGGATCTTTGGCGCACAGGAGATTGGTTCTTCCACCACGACAATGCACCTGCCCACACAGCGCTGTCCGTGAAGAAATTTTTGACCAAAAACGGCATGACACCGATTGTTCACCCCCCCTATTCACCGGACCTTGCCCCCTGTGACTTTTTTTTGTTCCCTAGACTCAAAAGGGACATGAAAGGAAAACGTTTTGGGACTGTAGAAGAGGTGGAACAAAAATCGCTGGAAGGTTTAAAAAACATTGAAAAAAATGAATTTCAGAACTGTTTTGAACACTGGAAAAAAAGATTGAACAAGTGTATTACAGTCAATGGGGGTTACTTTGAAGGTGATAAAAATTGTGTGTGAAAAAATTTGTCAATAAAAAAGTTGTAACACAATTCCCGTTACTTTTGGGTCCCCCCTCGTATGTATGGTTCATAAAACCATTTAGTTTAACACGTATTTCTCATTTTTTCGAGAGCAAGGTTCTTTCGTTGGTTTCAAAATTGAGTTTCAACCTTTTCGACAAAAATTTTCATTGTATCTCTAACTTAGAAAAATTTAAACCAATTTCGGTGATTTTTGATCCTAAATGCGTGAAAAATTGAAATTGTTGATAATGTTCATCTTTTATGAATTTTCGTTCAAAATATTTGGTTTTATTAATTACAACGTGGAAACTATAAAAATGCTGAAACAAAATTCGTCGAAATCGGTTAATATCTATTAAAGTTACAAAAATTAAAAAAAAATTTTTGTCAGGTAACTAAAAACATCAGTTTTAACAGCTTGAGACAAAAATTCGAAACGATTAAAAAAAGTTTTTTTGCCGAAAAATAAAAAAATGCCAAATTGTGCCATTCTTACCCAGCAGTAAAATTTTTTTTTGCTGCATATGTATTTCTGCGTCAAATATTTTTTCCCCTGTGTTACTAAACAAGTTACTCTATTTTTTTTTTCTAGAATGTCGGATTTGATGAGCATGGAGGCGTATGTTGTGATCGAAGAACCTACAGATCAATCAGGTTCTAA
This sequence comes from Platygaster robiniae, assembly GCA_028476575.1. Taxonomy (NCBI): domain Eukaryota; kingdom Metazoa; phylum Arthropoda; class Insecta; order Hymenoptera; family Platygastridae; genus Platygaster; species Platygaster robiniae. The sequence goes on from CM052019.1 coordinate 32,828,610, forward strand.
CAGTATTTTGATAATCCGAAGTAAATGGATTATTAGCCAAACTGGTAAAACCTTCCTTTGGCCGTCAAAAGTCAATTCCAGGAAGCTTGAGCAGTTTTTAATTAATAATGTGGAGGCCGATGAAACATGGGAAGTCGCCGAGTATGAAAAAATCTTATATACATATGGTAAGCTATTGACTGCTACCATAAGCACCTTTAGACAACAATATGATAATATTGATGGTCATGAATAAGTGAAAATAATTCCAACATGCCATCATGTCATCAGTTTTAGTCTTTTAGCTGTAGCGTTTTAACATTATTCATTGTTTCCGGTTCTACTCAGATAAGTTGGGGTAACTAAAAAAGTTTCTATCGAATAGAATAGAGAGGGAGAGAGAAGAGGAGAGGCCGAAAAAGTGAGTTTGTCGAAAAAAACATTGTCCATGTCGAAGTGAAATTTTTTTTGTAGCAGGAGCCTGAAAGTATTCTTATTGCTAATTTAATTACAGGTTTGCTAAGCGACGAAATATGAGTTCTGGAAGCAGCTTGTAAGTGATGCTAGAATTATTTATATTTTTTTGATAACTTCTCTTAGTAATTGAGGATAAGACTTAAAGTCGATTTTGATTTCGAAACTAAAGCTTCGAAAAATTTTTTAAATGACAGAGTATTAAGACTGACAAAAAGTTAGTCTTAAGTAGAACTTCAATCCGTCGGATTTATAAAACAACTCATACAAATTTAATTTCGGTTATTTTAGGAACAATCAGTTAATTACTTCCCATATCGTGGACCCTCGGAAATTTTCTACGACAACCACAGTAGAAAAGGAAATTGAAAATAGCCTGAAAAATTATGCTGGAAAATTTCGACAAAAACTGTGAGTTATATTAGTGTCACGTCCCGGTTACATGATAATTTGCATACATAAAACTAGTGAGGAATATTCTGGAATTGTTCACCGGAAAACGAACATAAATCTTATCAATTCATGAAATAGCGTTAATCGTTCTATTTTTGCAAGAGAACTGGAAATTCCCAAATGTGCTCTTTCCGGTGAACAACGTTTATCAGTAGCGTTAAGCATTTCATTTCGAAATTCACAATTGTGCTTTTTTTCGAGCGATAGATAAATCGTCGATATCGGAACATTAATCGTTTAAATTTTGCAATGTGAAAAAACTGGAAAAACCCAAATGTACTTTTTCAGCGAATAATGACTATCAATTCGTGTAATGACTTTGATTATTCTATTTTTTGCGAGAAACTGGAAATACCAGAATGCGCCTTTTCCGGTGAACGATTGTGAAATCGTTCACCTTATCATATTATTTTTGCAAAAGGCAGAGACATGCCCAAATATGGTCATGTTGATTGTAATGAAGAGGGTATAAAAAGGCGAGTTCCGCATACTCGACGCTTAGAATTATTCGGGAGTTTTAACGTTGCACTCGGTATTACGCGGTCGCGAATTTAAATGTATTTGAATATTGAACATAAATAAAATCAAATAAACTAGAATTTACCAGTTTTTATAATTTATGCCCGGTCACTGAAAGGGTAGCGGTTCGAACTCACAACCCGAAACGTTACATTGGTGGCAGCGGTAACGCTACTTCAAACCGGCATAATATTTTCTTAAAATCTAAATAAAATTCGCAAGTCGACGACACCAACTTCAAACGTGGGAAAAGCCGTCTGCGCTCTCGCTGCTGTAGCGTAAGTTAAAGAAATAATCTGTATACTAAATTTTTTGGAAAAGTGCCATATTTTGCAATATACAACCCCCGAATATTCTCAGTCACTCAGATAACAGTATTTTTGCTTGAAACAGTAGTTTTATACTTACCGCATTTTTGAAACAAAATTTTGCTGTGAAACAATTATTTTATTATTGTGATACGACATGTTTTCGCTGTAAAGCGACGTTTTTCGCTGTAAAGCGACGTTTTTTCCACTGTAAAGTGACGTTTCTCGCTGTAAAGCGACGTTTTTTTTTTCTCTCTCTTTCCTCCCTATACAAATTTCGAACAAAATGACCAACCAAGACAAGAATGACATCAGGAATATGACGGACTCATACATGAAACCGAAGGATGCAGCGGCGTTCATACCGGTTTTCGATGGACACAATATGCCAGTCCACGAATTTTGACACAGCCTCGAACGAATTTTCGCACTTATCTCCCCGGACCCGGAAAGAACATTCATGGCGATGCTGACAACAAAACTAAGGGTAACGCGTATAGACGCTTTGGAAAGGAGCTGTGGCATTACGAGACGCTGAAAGAACTGATCGAACAACTTACCATTGCATACGACGACGGACACGATATCGGTCATTGGACGAGCCGAATTGAAAACGAATTCCAGGATGTTGAAGTCGATGCAGAAAGTTTCGGTACTCGCATAATCGAACTTCAACGTCGCGGAAAAATAGCAATTGAGAAAACTAACTCCAACAAAATAGCAAGGGAAATAAGACTCGAAGAACTCGAGAAAACCGCTACAAGGAAATTAATCTTAGGGCTCAAACCTGAAATCGAGCTGCGTGTCACAAGTTACAACCCCAAAAACTTGGCCTAAGCCATCGGAGCGGCGAGACAATGTGAAAAACGCTGGTGCCAGACACGGTCTATCGAGGATTCCAGGCAAAGGAACAGAAAATTGTACCATCTCAATGACAGGAATACATTGTATTGCGATTTTTGCAACAGAATGGGTGCGCACACTTCGGAAACGTGTAAAATGCGCAGCCTCCGAAAAAATGAAACACGCAACTTTCAAGATAATGAAAATGAACGACGCGACCATTACAGCAGGAACATGCAAAATTACCAAATAGATCCGCACCCTTCACAAAATAACTGGAAGCCGAACATGCAACCACGTAAATTCATCTCACAAGACAACGAATTTGCAAGCCGAGGTAGAAGTTTCGATCGGAATTACCACCAAAACAACCAACAAAATCAATACCAACAAAAACCGAGGAACAACTGATCTCCAAACCCGAACGCCAGAGAATTTCACCCTCGCAACAACGAGAACATGGAGCACGGTTACTCAAGGAAAAATGGAACTTGGAATTCGACGCCTCGAGGGGGACAAAACTCAGGTCGTAATGAACAGTACAACAGCCGCTACCAAGGAAATTTCGGACGGCAACAACAACACAACGGAGAAGATTTAAACTCCAGACTGATGCGAATGAGCGGTACCCTCCCGCATCAGTACCAAGGTACCAACAAGGACGTATCAGTGAATTACATCAAAGTCGAGGAACAATAAAAATCGCATATGGAAAAATTTACCAATCGCCAACGGTCGATCTCAACACAGAAGAGCTAATAAATAACTACGGAACCTTTCTAATCGACACGGGCGCCACAATAAATATTATAAAAATTTCACAACTAAAAGAGAACACAGAGATAAACGAAGACGTCCAATTTAATCTCACAGGAATCACTAGAGAATCAGTAAGGACAATAGGACAGGTGAAACTAAACATACGAGGCCACATACAAAATTTTCAAGTCCTGGATGCGGATTTTCCAATAAAAAGTGATGGTATGCTGGGATCCGTTTTTTTTCAAGTACGGGAGCCGTTATTTCTTATGCAGACAGAGCAATCATTTTTGGAAAGGAAGAAGTGGTTTTCAAAGAAGACATTGTAACACTCCCTCCAAGGTCGCGCCAGCTAATGTACATTCGAGTGGCGAACAAAGATATCGAATATGGCTACGTTCCGAAATTGAGCACGGCACCAAACGTTTACTTGGGAAAAGCACTAGTGACCAACAAAAACGGTATCGCTTATATCTACGTCATCAACGCGAATGAAGAAAAAGTACGAGTAAAAAGACCAACTATCGAACTATGGGAAGTCGAACATGTAGTACCCATCGACCAGCATAAAAACTTGCATAAAACCCAAGATAACGACGGTCAAATGCTAAGAGTAACTGCAGAAGAATGTACGAAGGAAAGATACGGCAAAATAATGGAGAAAATAGACATCGAGAATCTGAACCCCGAGGAAAAACAGCATGTCCAAGAACTTGTTAGAGATTATCAAGACAATCTCCATTTAGAAGGTGAAACACTGGATCACACCGACACCGTGTACCACAGGATAGAAACGATAGATGAAACTCCCGTGAAGGCCAAATGCCAATACCGTTTCGCACCAACACAGCGAGAAGAGATTAACAAACAGGTCAACGAGATGCTGAAAAATGGTATCATCGAACCCTCACAAAGTCCATATTCGTCACCAGTATGGATAGTGCCCAAAAAACCGGGTCCAGATGGAGAAAAACGATACAGGATGGTAATCGACTTTCGCTAACTAAACCTAAAAACAGTGAGCGATAACTTCCCACTGGAAAATATAGCTACTTTGTTGGACTGTTTGGGAGACGCAAAATACTTCAGCACTTTTGATCTGGCGTCCGGATTCCATCAGATTCCACTCCACCCGGAAACAAAGCATAAGACGGCATTCGCAACAATGAATGGGCTTTATGAATTCAATAGACTGCCGTTTGGCCTAAAAACAAGCCCGGCATGCTTCTCAAGGATGATAAACAACGTACTCGCGGGAATGACGTATGTGGGATGCCTCGTATACCTGGACGATATAATCATTTTTGCAAAAGATTTGGAGGAACATGGAAAAAGATTTGAAAGATTGATGCACAGATTGAGAAATGCGAACTTGGTACTACAACCCGAGAAATGCCAATTTTTAAAGAAAGACGTTGTATATTTAGGCCATTATATTTCACAAAACTCAGTCGAACCTGACGAAAAGAAACTGGAGGCTTTGAAAAACTACCCTCGACCAAGTGATCCAAAGAAAATAAAATCATTCTTAGGACTTGTATCATATTTCAGAAGGTTTGTCAAGGATTTCGCAAAGATTGCCCGACCCCTGAACCAACTGCTAAAAAAGGATGCAAAATTCAAATGGGAAAAACGTCATCAAGAGGCATTTGACACATTGAGGAATAAGCTACTAGAAAAACCCATCTTACAACTACCAGATTTCAAAAAGCCATTCTTGATCAGCTGCGATGCATCAGACTACGCTATCGGGTGCATGCTGTCTCAGGGAGAAATAGGAAAAGATCTTCCTGTTGCCTACGCGTCAAGATCCTTGATTGCCGCCGAAATCAACTACTCAACAACGGAAAAAGAGGCATTAGCGCTTGTCTACGCAGTAGAGCAATTTCGACCGTACATCTTTGGACAAAAATTCACCTTACTTTCGGACCACTGCCCACTAAGTCACCTGACAAGAACAAAAAAGCCAGCTGCAAGACTAATGAGATGGCGCATTCAACTCGAAGAATATGACTACGAAATCGCATACCGCTCCGGAGCAAGCAACGCTGTGGCCGACGCCCTCTCAAGAAATCCAACTGACCAGGGGGAAAAACCAATAAATGAAGACCAAGTTTTACTAGCAGAAGCACGAAAACGGCAGCGGGAAAGGAATACAACAGATAGCGAGATGTCAGAAAGAAAAAAAATAGAAAAAAAAAAACAAGAAGAAAACACGGAAATCAAACATCAGGAAGGAAATAAAAGAACTGAAAACGAAGAAAAACACAAAAACGTCATAAAATTCCATAAGAACGCCGTAAAAGCGGAAAACCCCGAAAATATCATCCAAGAAAAACGGCAACTCAACGAGGAAAAGAAGAAGAAGGTGAAAAAGAAATATTGGTACTACGAAGCGGACAACGAAAACGGAAACACGAACATGGAAAAAGAGAAAACTTGCTGGGAATACGATACAAACGATGAGAAACAAGAAGCAACTGTAGTAAGAAAACCTAGAAAGAAAAAGGAAAAGAAACAACGTTGGACCTATGAATCAGTAGAATCGGAGGATGCTGATAGCGAAGACAGAGAAAACAGAGAGAAATTCAGAACACGAAGTCAACTAAAGAAATACCTAGATAAAAAAGAAGACGACACAAATAATCAAGGTAAAATAAATAAAAGTAGTACTGCCAGGAGTGACATAGAAAACACTGAGAATGGAAATGAAAACACTGAAGAATATACGAACGAAAATAATATGAATGAAAATGAAAACAATAAAAACGATGATGCGAAAATTGATGATGAAATCAACGATGAAATTGAAGACAAAAACAACCTTGATGCATTGTCTGAAATAATCGACTTCTCTGACAACTCTTCGGTAGTAAAACCCTCGCAAAATCTAGTTGAAAGGGAAATGCATGGAAATGAAGATGCGTTACATGGCAACAAGAGAAAGATAAAGTTTACGAGCAGCTCTGATTCGGGAAAAACTCAGAACGGATCGCGACCCAAGCGAAAAGTGAGAAAACAAGAAAGCTCACAAGAAACTAAGGATGAGATTGATGGGAACGCGCAGGACAATAATGAAGAAATCGAGAATGAGCTTACAAATACTCACGATGCTATTCCAACCCAAAATATCGAAGATGTGGATGATGAGGAACATAACCCTAGTGAAAAGGAAAATGAAATAATCAAACAAGACAAAAAAAACATGGATGTAGATACACGAGGAAAAATATGGTAGGTGATTTGGATAACATCGAGGATGAATTAGATTTAGTAGAAAACATAGGAAATACGAACGAAAAACTGAATCCAACAAGCAAAGACATGAATGAAGACATTACTATCGGGAACAACGGAGATAAAAGGGTAGGAAATACAATAACACTCGGTTGGCGACAAGATCTTCCTGTAGGTGCTGGAATGTACAATTTGGGAAACACATGCTACTTAAATAGCACCCTTCAAGCATTATTTCACGTCCCAGCTTTCACTAATTGGTTACTAGACCACGAGAAGTGTATTGAAGGGGAAACCAAAGTATCAAACGAGTGCTTTATCTGCATAATGGCAGAGACACTACGTGAATATCATAAGAAAACCGGCGAAGCAATTAGACCAACTGAGATTCATAATAACCTTACAAAAATTTGGCCGAGCATCATTCCAGGAAAACAAGAAGACGCCCACGAATTTTATGTAAAATCTTCGACACAATAAAAAATACATATGAAACAATCCATCACACCGAAATGGACACTGATACCAGGTGTACTCCTAAGTAATTTCCGGTTTTTTCAATGGATAGCGTTCTGTTTTGTACCGCTGTTGGTAACACATACCATATGTCATTTTGTTCAGTCATATCGAGTGCTTGAACTGCGTTGACATTTTCTCCAAAAAATCTTCAAGTAAGTTTTTATTGCGCTTCAAAAATGTCGAATTTTGTACCGAATTTTGAGCATATGCGCCATGCATTGCTTTTCATGTTCAATCAGGGGAAAAAAGTGTCCGAGAGCCACTGTGCGCTTGTGGAAGTTTATGGTGATCGTGCATTAACACTTCGAACATGTGAAACGTGGTTTCGACAGTTCAAGAATGGAGATTTCGACCTGAACGACGCCGCACGCTCCGGCAAGCGAAAATCGTTCGATGACGCCGAATTGCAAGCATTATTAGATGAAGACAACACGCAAACGCAACGACAGCTTGCAGATGCGTTGGGAGTTCAACAGCAAGCAATTTCCAAACGTCTGCGAGCCATGGGAAAAATTCAGAAGTGTGGAAAGTGGGTGCCCCATGAATTGACCGAGAGACAAATGGAGAATCGAAAAGTGACCTGTGAAATGCTGCTTCAACGATACAAAAGAAAGTCTTTCCTGCATCGTATTGTTACTGGTGATGAAAAGTGGATTTTCCTGGAGAACCCTAAGCGCAACAAATCGTGGGTGAGTTCAGGTGAAGCATCGTCATCGACGGCACAGCCAAATCGTTACGGTCGGAAGGTCATGCTGTGTGTGTGGTGGAACCAGTCCGGTGTTATATACTTTGAACTGCTGAAACCTGGTGAAACTGTGAATGCCGTTCGCTACAAACAGCAAATGAAAGATTTGAGCCGAGCCATTGTGGAAAACCGACCAGAATATCAACAACGACAGAAGAAGGTGATTTTGCTCCACGACAATGCGCCGTCGCATAAGTCGAAAGTCGTTCGTGACACGCTGGAAAGGCTCAAGTGGGAAGTGCTTGATCATGCGGCTTACTCACCAGACCTGGCGCCACCCGACTACCACCTCTTTGCCTCGTTGGGCCATGCCCTTTCTGAGCAGCGCTTCGACTCGTACGAAAATGTACGAAAATGACTCACCGAGTGGTTCACCTCCAAAGGGAATGATTTTTACTGGCGTGGTATCCACAATTTACCAGAAAGGTGGGAAAAATGTGTAGAAAGCGATGGAAAATACTTTGAATAAAATAAAGGTTACGGTTTTTTTGGAATTATGTGTTTTATTTGCAAAAAAACCGGAAATTTATCAGGGGTACACCTGGTATCATCACTGAAATTTTCTCCATGCAAATCGAAACCGAAGTTACATGCAAAAACTGTAACGCAAAATCAATCTCTAATTCAACTACAAATTAACTCCAATTATCAATAACAGAGGCCGAAACAGTTAGTGAAAGTATAACAACTTATTTTGGTTTAGAAGAAAGAGATGAAAAGGACTATTTCTGTGGAAACTGCAAGGACAAAGTACAGTCTTCGATCAAACATACACTGGTAAAATCTCCCAACGTTTTGTGCCTCACACTAAACAGATTCGACAACGAAGGCAACAAAATTGAAAAATACATAAAATTTGATTCAAGTATAGTCATGGAAAATGGAAATTTTTTCATGTTGGTATCAGCTATAGTTCACAAAGGAAGTACAATAGATTCCAGACACTACGTAACAAATGCACGAACAGGACCAATAAAATATTACACATTCAACGACGAAGTCGTTACGAGGAATAACGCGAAAGTATTCAACGCATCTCAAGTCTACATACTGTTTTACCAGCTCAACTTGGAGACGAAAGATACAAAAAATAAAACTCACGAACGAATTTAAGAAAGAAACCAGCAATAATTGATGACAAGGAAGCGACTGGTGAATTCGTGACGTCTAGAAGAAACGCAGTTGACGAAGAAACCAACATAGTGTACCTGACAACAACAGACGGCACATTAACATCGAATATGCTAAGACTGTTGAAGGAACATCAACTTATCAAAACAACAACAAGAAAAAAACACAATGTCGGAGAAATCTTGAAAACCAAGCACGGAGATCTATTCTCACTTGATATGGTCATCAAACAGACGGACGAAGAACAACCGTTAAATAGAAATTTTTGTTTAATATTGCAAACCCTCAAGAACATGGTCAAGAAACTGGAGATCAGAAAATTCGCTATCAATTTGGATATTTATGGACAAAATGAGAATGACTTTCCACGATCAACCAGTCAGAATTATATACTGCAGTTTGAGCATACAAGTACCACCATCAGAAAGATGACAACAAATAATAAAAGAGATACACGGCGGTTTCCATGGTCACAAAGGAATGACCAAAACATACGATAGACTAACATCAGAATTTTATTGGACAGGGATGAAAAGCCAAGTCGAAGACTACGTGAGGTCATGCGAAAACTGTCAAAGAAAGAAATTAACGAGAGTAAAAACAAAAATGCCTATGGTGTTGACAGAGGGAGGAAAAGACAGTTTCGAAAGGTTAGCAATCGACATCTATGGCCCAGTTACACCACCACATCAGCCTCAGCTAAAACCACAGTACATCCTCACAGCTATGTGCATGTTAACGAAGTACAGCTTCGCCATTCCTGTACCGAAAATAGACAGCAAAACCATCGCCACCGCTCTTGTTGAAAAAATATTTTGTCAAGTGGGAGCACCAAAGTACATAATTTCGGACAACGCAAAATACTTCACGAGCGAAATAAATACAGAACTGACAAAACTTTTTGGAATTGAACAAATTTTCTGTTCAATATATTATGCCCACGGAAACGCCTCATTGGAAAGAAGCCACGCAACCCTGGCCGAGTATCTGAAAGTCTTTATCAGCCGTGAAAAACATTGGACAAAATATCTGACATATGCGATGTGGGCATTTAACACGTCTAAAAGCGAGAGTACACTGTACACGCCGTTTTAACTCGTCTACGGAAAGGAATGCAGGGCGATTACATCAAGCTCTCAAAGTAGAGACGCCGCAACATACGACGAATATTTTGAGGAACTATCTGCACGACTAGAGGATTTAAGAAAAGATGCTGCAGCGAATCTGTTGGACTCCAAGGTAAGGGCCAAACCTTACTTTGACCGCAAACTAAACATACAAAAGTTTACAGTGGGAGACTATGCGTTCGAGTTAAAACCGGTAAAGAATACCAAACTCGACGACGAATTCCGAGGCCCATATGAAGTCACAAAAATAAATACAGAAAAGAACTGTGTAGTTGTAATTGACGACGAAAAAGCTGAACGAACTATTCCTATGGCGAGAGTAAAAATGGCACATTTCCCAAAAATTACACTGGAAACAGGAGAACTCATAGGCTAACGTTATCACAGGTTACTGGCGATGGCACAAGGCACGGAAATACTAAAAATTCAGGACTCTACGGGCCTATACTTCGAGAAACAGGGTATTGTCCGCATAGCATCATCGAAATGGAAAATAGTGAATCACGTGGGACTGCAACACTTCAGCGAGTGGAGCGCTTCCTTACATGAATGCATATATAAAATGGGAAAACACTGCCAAACAGCGGAAGATTGCAAGGTACGAAGACCGTTAGAGAACACACAAATGCGGTTAGTGTCAGCGGACAGATAATATACAGAAGCAACGGGTGCCATAACAACGAAAAACATAAGAAAACGGGCAATACTGGGCTTTATCGGGGACTTCTATCGACTAATCTACGGCACAGCAACACTAGATGACATAAAAACAATAACACAATCGTTAGAAACATCAAAAAATGACACGGAGGAATTCTTGGACCTTTTTATAAACGAGACGAGCATAGTACAAACAAAATTGAAACTACATTCGGAAAAAATAAGCGAAATAAAGAATAAAATAGACGAATTCGAAGACAAATTCAATGCAATAAAAGAAACGGTGGATAAAATCGCAAAGGAACTGGAAGCCTCGATGATGATTTCTCTGCTCGAAGCATACGTAACCAGCTACGTAGCAGACGTCACTATACTTACCGACGCCATCCTATTCGCGAAGATAGGCCGAATTCATCCCGAATTCCTGTCAATAGAAAAGCTACTAGGAACATGCGAGAAAATGCAGTTGGCAAACCCTGGTCTAAAACTTCCTGCCGAATTAAACGAAATGGGAATGGCAAAACTTATGGATACCGCAAAGACTTCTATATTTATGACAAACTCCAGACTGATCAATATCTTAGAATTTAACTTAGTAGAAATCAACCAATACAATCTATACAGAAACCGTATTTTCCCAACGATCCAAGACGTTGCAACCAAAAGATTCGCATACCATACATAGAACCGAAGTTCGAGTTCCTAGCCATGTCTGGCGATTTCATGTTCTATTTCCCAATGACAAGAGAAGACATGGAAAAATGTCTACATCTGGACGAGACGCTTATCTGCAACAACATAAACACCATTTTTTCCGTTACATCAGAATCGAATTGTGAAGTCGAAATCATAGCAAGACCCGGCTTCGACAACTTCCATCGCTGTGATATAAGAACAGCAATGATCAATAGCATATATTGGGCACGCTTAAACACAAGAAACGCCTGGTTATACTCTTGCGCAAAGCAAGAAACGGTCAACATACAATGCACAGAAAAACCCACGGAACAGATAACACTTACAGGACAAGGGATCCTGAGACTGGAACCAAAATGTAAAGCGATATCTCAAACGGCAACACTGTTAACGTCAGAAGAAGGAACGACCGAAATCGAAACAACAATAAAGGGACGAAAAAAGCTCAACATCAATAAAATCCTTAACGAAACATTGGGTTATCAAGGCTCCGACCTAACGAAGATTATGGAAGAAATTGAGAAAACGCATGTATATGAGGCATCAAAAGCAAGGGAGCATTTATCAAAAGACATAGAACTCACCAAGATAATAAAAAGGGCAAAAGAATTGCGACAAAAGGTAGAAGACGAGAAATTCGTATGGAAAGACAGCTTCACCTGGTTACTTGCTGGCATAATCGGCATTCCAACAATAGCAGCAATCATATGGTGGTCATGTGGATCCGGAATTTTTTCTAAACTGGGAGGCATACTTAGCATTTTAAACCTTTGCGTAAAACAAATAAAACGAAAAAAACTATTCTAGAGTCTACCAACCAACGACCGAAGATATAGAAATGGAAACATTCAGAAAAGGATGAAACAAGAAAACAGAAAGCGAACCACAAACGAAACGCATTTCAAAGTCCACCCTAGAACCTATAGTACACGAAAAGAGACCGAAACAAAAGAACTAGGAACGAATCATTGAAAAAACGTCCGAAACACTTAACTTACCTTCGGCAAAAATACCACCAACAATGAATACCGATAAATCGACATTACTTAACGATACAAGAAAAATCCAAGACGGAGACGAAAGGGAAATAACCGGAAACATCGATACATCCAAACACATTAGACAAAATCAGAAACCATGGTTTTACTAATCAGCGAATTAAAGAACGGAAACGGTTATTAAAAGAACAAACGCACAAATATAGATCAAATAACTCAGTTAACGAACAAAACAGCAAATAGATGAATAGACAAATAAGACTCAACGATGATAACAAGAATCAATTAAGAAAATAAAATACTCTAAGGAATGGAAACAAAAGGGAGAGAGAATAGAAATGGAACAACAACTGTAACAATGAAAGACACTTTATTAACAAGCAAAGTCATCCTCATCCTCGCTGGATTCATCATCCCACAACAGATAGCCCCGATGACTACAACGTAACCGCCCGTCAGTAATGCACTCCAGTCGCGTATTCCAAATACCATGCCCATAATCTTCAGTACACCGGAACGTCGCAGCATATCGACGGCGCATTTCTAACTCGACGAAGGCAACAACAGCATCCGGCACTTAGTCAAAGGCGATCTGGTTCACCAAATGGTACCCCCGGCACCACCTGGCACGTTGTCTGAGGTGTTCAGAGCACAACACCCTACCAGCTTCGCAGGGTTGACAACACACCATCGGCCCATACCTCGGAGTCGCAATACAATAACTCACGGGAGGCCCAACAAACCGATTGACCAAGTTCTTGATGCAGTCAACGAGCTGATGCGCGAGCCGTCGAGACTGGAAACCAACCCACTTTCGGAACGACGACAAGAAACTTTAACAAAAACAAAATATATTTCAATTTTGCTAATCCAATTTTTCGATAACACTATAAAAAGTAATCGGACTCTAGACGAAACAACAATTAAATTTCCGTTAACTTAGATGTACAATTAAACTTTTACGATCAGAAAATTCTCCTTCTATGAATTCAGAAATAGAATCGACTTCGTAAATAATTAAAAAAAAAAAAAAAAAATATAGAAAAGAAGAAAAAGAAACTTAGCTACAAGTCAATTATAACATCATTTCAAATCATAATTACTCGGTACAACTACGTTTTAGAATGGCAAATTCAGAAATAAAATCGACTCCCTGGAAAATATAAAGAAACATTAATTACAGGTTAAAATCATTTCAAATCCTAATTACTTTGTACAGCCACGTTTTTTTTTCTCGCACGTATAAATTTACAAATTCAGAAATAAAACAACTTCGTAGAAAATATAAAGAAACCTTAATTACAAGTTCAAAATAATTTCCAATCAAAATTACCCCACATAAATACATTTTCAAAGGGACTTAAGAGACCATGCCAAGTTCAGTAGCATACAACCGAAACGGGGAAGCACCTTGTTGAACAAATCTAATCTCTTACCTCATGTTAACTTTTCTTTCCTATTTCTTTTGTTCCTTCCAAATCGAACTCCTTGGATAGACCTTCGAAACGAAGCCTCGAGAACTGATTTTCCTTCTGTGAACGGCTCTGATAGTCAATGGGATGTCGCGGGCGTTAAGACACCAAGATCCACATGTTCCGTACTTATATACCACTCATCACCACTCATGTAGAGTGACGCACGCTACATAGATTGAGCTAGTGTTCAGCTCCACTTATACACACTTACAAACACTCGATATCACAATTTTACGCGCCAACTCAGAGCAATTAGGCACCGCCATTGAAATAATGACTAAAGATATATATATATATATATATATATATATATATATATATATATATATATATATATATATATATCGAGCGCTTGCTCCAAAGCACTTTTCTCTCTTTCTGAACACTGAGTTAGAAAGAGAAAAAAGTGCTTTGGAGCAATTTCTTCAACACGCTATAAATATCGAGTTTGTGTGTATCGGTGTTTCGTCGTTGACATGCAATAGCCATTATTGTTTTGTTTTGAGTCAACTGGAATCTTTCCACATTGTCGAAAATTTATCGCAATCAATCGTCATTCGGCTATTATTATTAAGTGATTGTTCTTGATTGTTCGCCATGCCGAAAAGGAAATTTACCTCCTCGGATAAACTGAGTAAGGACCCAAAATATCAATGCTTTTCTTCTAGCATACTCTTGACGAGTTAGTAGCAAAGTTAAAGTGTGTGACATTAACATTAATCTCGCTAATAAGGGTGCGTATTTCCATATCTTTATTTTGTTTTTATTTAATTTTTATGTTAGCAGCAAAAAAGAAAGTGAACTGTTAAGGCACTGCCTTGAAGGATAAAGTGACGTTATAATAATGAACTTTTCTTTTTTCATGCTCGTACTTTCAATTGCTAAGCATGATATTTTTAGTTGGTTACTGGTGCATGCATACAGGGTGTCCCACAGTCACCGCGACGCCGAAAGCCAGTTGATTATTTATGAAATTCTTTATTCTAAGGCAATTTTCCCTTTGCCATTTTTCACAAAACTCAAAATCCAAAAAGATATCCGAGTTCGGTATTTAACAAATAATAATAATAACTTCTACGAGAAGTGGGGGTAGAAACTGCTGACCAAAATTTACCGAATTTTACTCCATATTTTTCTAATCCAAGTCGAAAAGTCCTTTGCCACTTTTCGCGAAACTCAAAATCAAAAAGGATATTCCAGTTTAAAATTCAACGAATTTGATTGGTTGAAACATTCAACTCGAATATCTTTTTTGATTTTGAATTTTGTGAAAAATGACAAAGGGAAAATCGCCTTAGAATTTCATGAATAAAATTAACTGGCTTTCGGCGTCGCGGTGACTGTGGGACACCCTGTATAAAATCATTTTTTTGCTTTCATGTCATCAAATATAATGGATTGAAATAGAATAAAATAAAATAAAAGTTTCCAAAGATGTTTTTGACATTGTCTTTTTTTCAAAAGGAAGCCTCCAGTTGGAACAACATATCGCGACTCCAAAACATCGGAGCAACATTCAAAGCGCATCAACATCGAAGCCAATTGACAGTTTCATGGTCAAACGATTTTCCACAGAAGAGGCGAAAATATCGGCTGCTGAAGGTGCCCTCGTTTATTAAGTCGTCACGCATCATAAATCATTTAGATCGCAAGACTGCAATGCTGCTTTGATACGCGAAATATTTGGAGACTCTGCCATCGCTACGAAGATCTCTTGTGCAAGGACAAAAACGGAAGCGATCATTTGCAATGTTTTGTTTCCCCACATCATGGGTATCGTCATAAAGGGCCTCCAAAAAGCCTCTTTCGTGAGCCTAAGTACAGATGCCAGCAACCATGGGAAAATAAAATTATTCCCCATCATGATCCAATTTTTTGACCATGAGCAAGGCGGAATTACAGTGAAGCTGCTGGATTTGTCAAATCTATTTAATGAAAAAGCCGGAACCATTGCCACAATGCTTTTCAATTTACTAGAATAACATGACCTGAAAAAAAAGTTAGTATCTTTTTCGGCAGATAACGCAAATTTGAATTTCGGTGGATTGAACCGCAAGGGCAAACAGAATGTTCACAAACTCCTGGAAGGAAAAATAGAAAAAAACTTGATTGGTATGGGATGCCCAGCCCATATTATCCACAATTCCAGTCGGCATGGCCTCAAACTATTTGATCTTTTCGACATCGACATCATCTGTTACAAGATTCATCAATATTTCCAGAATCAAACTCTTCGATCAGCAGAATTGGAAGAATTTTGTGACTTTCTCGATGTAGAATATCGAGATATTCTATACCATTGTAAAACGCGATGGCTCAGCCTTTTTCCAGTGGTTCATCGAATCCTGCTGATGTTCAAACCTCTACAATCTTACTTCAAGTCTATCGATAAGCCTCCAGCATTTTTGAAGTCATTTTTTGAAAACGATTTGGCCGAGTGTTTCTTGTTTTTCACTCACTCCTATATGACTCTCTTTCACGACAACATCAAGGAATTGGAAAAGGAAAAAAATAGTGTCGTTGAGGTCATCAACATCATTGACACTGTGAGCCGTGGTCTGCGTGATCGAATCAAGAGTAAATTTTTGCCACTTTCTGTCAAAAGTATTTTGCTAAAATTACGAGAAGATGGAGAAGACGAAAAATGTGACGACTTCACCTGCAAAGCGATTCAAGTTTATGAAGAGGCTAAAGAATATCTTTCGAAATGGACGACTTCTCTTTCCGATTTACGAGTAAAATTTTTTATTTTTTTTTACATGATTGTTGGATTGTGACATTTTGAAAAGGCATTTCCATATAATTTGTTTTAGATTTTCAAGTGGCTCGATTTTCGTCTCGATACGCAATTAAATTATGACGATATGACCGACACTTTTCTTCATCTTCAAACAAGAAGGTGGATTTTGACGAAAATAAAATCTTCGATCAAAGCATGAATTTGATTCGCTTCATTGAAAAAAAAAAAAACAAAAAGAAAAGGACTTACAATTTTTCAAAAAATCGTGCAATGACAAAATTTGTATATTTTTTTCTGCAAATCGTGACGAATGTTCGTATACTGAAATTTTAAAAATTGCGAAATTCTTTTTCGCAATACCGGGACACAACGCAAATTGTGAAAGGTCTTTTTCTTTAATCAAGTCGCAGTTGACCGACGAAAGAAACCAATTGTCTGTTTCGACTGTTCGTTCTCTTATTTCAATCAAAATGAATTTTAAATCATATTCCTGCGTCGAATTTTATAATTATTTAATGGACCCGAAAAATTCAGAATTGCTTCGACTTATTGCAAATTCTGAAAAATATTGTAAAAAATGAACCGTGACTCTTTTGTTAAACTTGCCCAACGGTGTAAACATTTGAATAAAAAAAAATTTTGGAAAAAAATTTTTTTTTTCCTAATAATTGTATATTCGAAAATTTTTTTTTCAATTTTTGAATTATCACGGGGGAGGGGGGTAGGGTGGCAAGGCGATGTCGTACTTTTACCTTCTGAGCATCTGGTCACCCTAGTCATTGGTGAACTGACGGTATATTACGGACTCGCGATTCGTAGGCATTCTAATTCTATCGAAGAAATTCGCAAAGCAGTTTGGGCTACTTTCAATCATAAAAGTTCCACCGATAAACATCCAAGACACGATTACTGCCCAGCAGGTGAAAATAGCTGGTGTCGTTGGCAGCAAGCGAAAGCAACGGGTACACTCCAGTCATTCAAACACGACCCACCTCTCAATAACAAAGTTTTTGAGATCATCAAGCCAAATCATGAAGTCCCGACAGCCGAAGATCTACTGAGCAGATGTTAAGGAGCAGAGACTCAAAATAATAAGGAAACCCTCAATTCACTCATTTGGACATTCTCACCGAAACATTTACATTCAGGGAGTAAAGTTGTAGAAATTTCTAACAACCTTATTGTTATTATCTTTAACGAGGAATATACCCACATTTTCAAAGTGCTGGAAACGATGGGAGTGACTATCGGGCTGACTGCAAGCATGTACGCCGTGTCGCGAGATAAAAATCGCATCGCACGCTCCAAGCATCACATAACGAAAGCAGCAAAGAGGGAGAAAATTGAACAAATAGAGCAGATTTCGACCTTTATCGAGTTTTATGAGAAAGAAAAGCGGGCAATTTATGGTCCTGAGTAGAGTGTTTCCACTATGGCCAGTCAAAACAAATGACGTCATCTCTCGACGGTTGCAATCGTTTTTCCAGGAATTGGGGGGGGGGGTATCCGGTGTTTGATGTTCGCCGCCGGGAGGGGGGATAGGCCGCTTTCTCACATTTTTCCAGGAATGGCGGTAGGTATCTGTTGATGTTTACCGCCGGGGGAGGCCACTTTCTCACATTTTTCCAGGAGTTGGGGGGGAAGGGGTTCCGGATTTTGATGTTCACCACCGAGAGGGGGGAGTAGGCCACTTTCCCGCATCTTTCCAAGAATGGGGGGGGGTCCAGTACTTGATTTTCGCCGCCGGGGGGCATATCGCAGTATATCCGCGTTTTCCCGGGGGGAGAGGGGTCCTCTTCTATAATCGCCGCCATGGGGGGTTTCCGGTCTTTGATGTTCGCCACCAGGGGTTTCTCGCAGCTTCAAAAGGGTATCGTGTTAGACCCATCCTACCGCGGGGCATCTCGTGTTTTTCCGAGGGAGGGGGGTGAGGAGTATGTCGATATCAGCGTTTCCGGGGGAGTGGGGGCATCTCGCTGAAAAATCAAAAGAGTATAGTACCGTGTTTTTCCAAGAAAAGACCCATCCTATGATCTGACCCCGCGGGGGGGTAGGTATCTCGCGGCTTTAAAAGGGTATTAATCTTGCAATAAAAAAATACAATATATAATACAATCAATAAAAAAAAAATACAAAACTCTATTCAAAACTCAATACAATACAATATAAAAATACAATAAACATACAAAAAATATTACAATAAAAAAATACAATACAATAAAAAAATTTGCTCACCTAAAATGTACTCCTTGTAATCCTATCCTTACACTAGACACACGCACACGCACGCGTACACTCACACATAGTTTTCAAAAGTCAAATCCGGCCAACGGGCCGGACAACACCCGCCAGACCACCTGGCCATCGCCCAACACCACTTCACGGATGATAGGATTCGGCTCAGGTTGATAGTCCCTGGGGTCAGCCATAAATATTGGAGAAGCGACACCTTCGGCCTCTGCTTGTTCAAGCTCTAAGTCCCAATTTTCTTCCACTTCGGGCGCTGGGGAAACCATAGTATACCTTTGGGTATACTATGACCCAATCCTAGTCTTCTTCTTCCTCATATTCCTCTCCTTCCCCGTCTTCTTCTTCTAATTCCTCTCCTTCCTCGTATTCCTCTTCTACCTCTTCCATAATGTCCTCCTCATCGTCCGGGGGTAGTTCACGTAAAACACCCATGGTCACTTGTTTTTTACACTTTCACTTATTTTACACTTTATTTAACTATTATATATTTAACAATTAGTTTTTTACAACCGTCAAGACCGTTCGCAAGATCATTTGCGTTCGCGATCCCGAGTGCGCACAAAAGGCAGATTATCAGTCACAGCGGTTCGATCGTATTATTTCCTATCTCTAAGGGATTAATTTCCCATTAGGTTCTTTGTCGGCGAACTTGTGCTCGCATATCGGTCTCGGGTCTATGCATATTCTTGGTCATCGAAAAGAAACCAACTTTTTTTTTATTATTCATTAGAGAATTGACTATGTAAATATGTTTTGAATAAAACGTCAAATACACAATATTATCTAATATTAACAGATCTGAGAAGTTTTTAATAACTACACTGTATGAAAAAGTTGCATTAGCTTATACTCAAGATGAAATTAGAACAAAGATTGGAATGTGAAATGTGGAGTCAATGAAATACACATGTGAATGACTTCAATTTTTTTTTAGATCAACTCTTTTTTTTTAATTCATTGCATAATTAACTATGTAGATAGGATTCGTACTAGATTTGTTGTATACTATAATTTAGGAAACAGGCATACCTTTAAAAATTCAAGAACTCTTCTGCACGATGTGTTTTCTGAAATCAACTCTTTTTTTTATAGTTTAGTGCATGATTAACTATGTAGTAGATATGCCTGTTGCATAGTACTGCCGATTTAGTGACTTTAATATAAAAACATTTTCAAAGCAGATTCCGTGTTGTGTGGATATTTTCAGAAACTGCGCTTGTCTTGCAGGTGCACTTCCGAGCGAAAACGAGGGCAAAACCATGCCAAAACGAGGGTGAAAACGGGCCCAAATCGAGAAAGTATGCATAAACTAGGGTAATTATGGATATAAGTACACGCTTCAAAAAACAAAAAAAAAAACAAAAATCAATACCAAAATTAGTCCATTGCGTCGGTTGCAAGAAGAGCTTGAAACCTAATTGAAACAAAACTAAATATAAATTATATAATAAAAATCATTTCATATCAACATCAATAACAGTTATTAGATAACTCAAAACTTATTTTACGGCAATCGATACATAAAATACGTTACGTCCCTGTGACTAATTTTTTCTATTGACTCGTGCGAAAAAGGCTACGAGCATTGTGCGGAAACATCGCCTGACGGTTCGGGCAACTTTGGGAGCTTCCAACCTGCACGAAATTTCAAAAAATCGTCGTTGCGCCAGAGCTTGAACGACAGTTCCGACTCGGTCAGGTCCAGGTCGAGGTGGAGGCAACGCCCGGTCCATAGGCTCTTATGTTCGAAAAGAAAATACGACAGCGTTCCAAACATGCTACCGGTGCTGGGAACTATCGACCTCAATCCAAAAGTCGTGTTAACTCGCATAAAAGACAGTAAGATTTTGCAGGAACCCAAAAATGAAATGGTGAGTAGGCCGAAGAAGGTTCACAAGGTCGTAAGTAACGTTCACTCCAAATGTTGAACAATTCCTTTTGCATGCTTGCCAATGTGGATATGCTCGGGTTTGAGACTGTTTGACCGGGACTTGGGCCAGATCGGCCCACGATTATGCTCTCTTACTGGTGGAAGGGCTGTTGGGCCTAAGACTGGGCAAGTCCAGAAACTGAACTTTAGATTCTTTTTCAAAAAGTATTTTTCATAACTAGTTTAAAACATGAAATCATTGTACAACTTTCTTCATTTGAGACAAGATGTACTAAACTACAAAACAAAAATTTTTTGTCTGAAAATATTAGACACTACGGGTACAAGACACATGTGAAGACGCTGGATGACCAACACCCTTCGTGCACTTTATGTATAGATACCTTGAAGCTACTGAATCGAACTTGTATTTTCGTTCTGAATAATTTTTTCTATTGACTCGTGCAGCTGTATACGTTGGTTTTGTTTCAAGGAGGATTCAAGCTCTTCTTGCAAGCGACGCAATGGACTAATTTTGGTTTTAATTTTTTTTTTTTTTTTTTTTTTTTGTTTTTTAAAGCGTCCACTAATATCCATAATAACCCAAGTTTATACATACTTTCTCGATTTGGGCCCGTTTTCACCCTCGTTTTGGCATGGTTTTGCCCCCGTTTTCGCTCGGAAGTGCACCTGCAAGACAAGCGCAGTTTCTGAAAATATCCACACAACACGGAACCTGCTTTGAAAATGTTTTTATATTAAAGTCACTAAATCGGCAGTACTATGCAACAGGCATATCTACTACATAGTTAATCATGCACTAAACTATAAAAAAAAGAGTTGATTTCAGAAAACGCATCGTGCAGAAGAGTTCTTGAATTTTTAAATATATGCCTGTTTTCGAAATTATAGTATACAACAAATCTAGTACGAATCCCATTTACATAGTTAATTATGCAATAATCTTGAAAAAAAGAGTTGATCTAAAAAAAATTGCAGTCATTCATATGTGTATTTGATTGACTCCACATTTTACATATCCAATCTTTTTCTGATTTCATCTTTGGTATAAGCTAATGCAAATTTTTCATGCAGTGTAGTTATTAAAAACTTTTCAGTTCCGAACCGCTGTGACTGATAATCTGCCTTTTGTGCGCACTCGGGATCGCGAACGCAAATGATCTTGCGAACGGTCTTGACGGTTGTAAAAAACTAATTGTTAAATATATAATAGTTAAATAAAGTGTAAAATAAGTGAAAGTGTAAAAAACAAGTGACCATGGGTGTTCTACGTGAACTACCCCCGGACGATGAGGAGGACATTATGGAAGAGGAAGAAGAGGAATACGAGGAAGGAGAGGAATATGAAGAAGAAGACGGGGAAGGAGAGGAATATGAGGAAGAAGAAGACGAGGATTGGGTCATAGTATGCCCAAATTACGCGGCGCCGGAGGTTTCTCCAGCGCCCAAAGTGAAAGAAAATTGGGACTTAGAGCTTGAACAAGCAGAGGCCAATGGTGTCGCTTTTACAATATTTATGGCTGATCTGACTTTGACATACTCCCCCCCCCCCCCGGAAAAACACGAGATGCCCCGCGGTAAGATGGGTCTAACACGATACCCTTTTGAAGCTACGAGATACCCCCAGCGGTGAACATCAAAGACCGGAACCCCCCCCCCCCATTCCTGGAAAGATGCAGGAAAGCGGCCTACTCCCCCCCCCGTCGGCGAACATCAAAGACTTGATACCCCCCCTCTAATTCCTGGAAAAACGATTGCGACCGACGAGTAATGACGTCATTTGTTTTGACTGGCCACTCTACTGTTCTGGAATCGCTGATTAAGTGTAAGTTCTATCATCTGTAAGTACCATGTTTGTAAATCCATAAACTCGTTTTTCCTGAAACCATTTTTTTCGAGACGGTGGACACGATTTACAAAAAACCGATTTTCTTATTGACTTGAAATTTTTCGAGGCTACTGAGTAAATGTATAGTTTTGGCCTTATTCAGGATCATGGCAGAAGCATTTGTTTAACTAATGTTTTTAAAGCAAAATGTAAACAAAAACAGGGCAAAAAAATCATTTTTTTTTTCAAACGTCTGATATACATTAAAGAATTTTTTTTTTTCTTATTCCCTAAATGAGGCGATAGCAGGAAGTGTAGCAGTTACAAAATGGGTTACATTTTCTGTTTCAGAATATTCAAACCGGAGATATCGTGTCCACCAGGAGAGCAACGTTTTTCGGCAGGCTGAAGTTCGATGCGTCGAATGAACCATTATTTACGAAGATATTTTTAACAGTTAAAAGAAAAATTATTTTTCATATTCTGTAGAAAAACTTGCAAAAAACCTCGAATAAAAATATTGAAAAATTTTTTATTCACAACGATTTGAAAACATCAATATTTCGGACCACCTCGGGTAGAATACCCCCGAGGTGGTATGTCGTCTGTATGTTAGCTCATACAGACGACATATTGGATGACAAGGCAGGTATGAAAAAGCTGCTCGATCGATGAATGAAAGGCTATGTTATTACAGGCTGAAATCAACGTAGGTCAAACGGTTGAGGCAGGGATGGCGCTCCATATGGGTGAGAGATGGCAGTGCTTTATCTGCAAGGACTCATCCCATTTGGCACGGGATTGCCCAGAGAAGCACACGGGAAAACTCATATGCTATGAGTGTAGGAGAACGGCGAATCCACGGCGGAGGAGTATCGCGGTGCCAAGCGACGAGGCGATGATCGAAGCAACGACGGGAACAAAAGGTATGATCGGTCTGGAAATCGGAAGAATTTAAAAAGAATATTTGAAAAGACAATTCGAATAGAAAGAAAGATCGGAAGAAAACGAGAGGGGAAGAGAAATTAAAAAGCGCTCAACGGCTATCGAATAGGAAGGTGAACCTCGTGAATGATCCGATATCGGATGAGTTCAACTATCGTCTCGGCACTGAGGTTAAAAGTAAGAAATATAGCATGAGTAAAGGTGTGACGCTTGTCGCCGACTCATGCGCTACGGAACACTTGATGAAGACGGGCTTTGGGCTAAGGAATTTTCGGCGGGATGCAAACGGCTTTATAAGAAGCGCAAATAGGGCACGAAGTGCAGATTTTATGATCGATGTAGGGGGAAACTTCCCTTACACATTTGTGGGAATTCAGGGCGTGTCGTAAAGTTATCAAATGTAGTCATGTCAGGATCTTTGGGTCGGGATTCGTTGTCGTTAAGGAGATTCACTGAAGCGGGTCTGGGAATTTATCTTGATAACTGAGTTCTGGAGATTTTCAATAGAACGACAGGTGCGATCGTGATGGAAGGGTTTTACAAGAGTCCTTTTTGGGAAATGAAATTCGAAGTATGCGATCCAAGGTGTCATGATGAGGGGCAACATTATTTGAGAATTACCTGTGAGGCATACCTAGCAGAAAAGATGAACGGAACCTTGAATATGGAGGGAGCAAATGACGAGAAGAAAAAAATTAAAGAAAGAGAATCAACTGAAACAGCAGACAAATTGAAGCAAAGCGTTAAAGACTTAACAGGAATGGAGGGGGGGGGGGAAGTTACTCTGACCTCACGAAAGAAAGCCAGGAAAACGGAGTAAAGAACGAAGTCAGAGTCGAAGAATTTATTTGTCGGAGTCGAGATCGCGTCAACAGATTTGAACTTCTTCTGAAATCGAACTTCAGCACGACAGTTACGGAAAGAAAAATCGCAGAACCAGACGACATAGCGGATCTTGATTGGCAGAAGGAAGACGAGAATAAAATAAACCAGGAACAGGCAACAGTCGGGTCGAAAGAAATAAGCGAGGGAACGTTATGGCATATTCGTCTGGGACATGCGTTTATGAAATACCTCCAGAGACTCAAGCTCATAGACGATCGACTGAAAAACGTTGAACTGGATGATTCGATTACTCGATGCGAGGTTTGCCAGATAGCAAACATAAAAAGACTACCTTTCAAGAAAGAAAGGCTAACAGACCATTGCAGTTGGTACACGCAGATTTGATCACCAGCAAATCTCCCAGGAAGAAGAGTCTTTATAGCCTTGTTCATCGACGATTTTTCTCGACTGGTGATGGCTTATCCGATGAAATCAAAGGACAAAGCAGGACACTTTTGAGAAGTGTTCCTTCGAACAACCAGGAATATGCTCGGAGAAGACTCGGAGTTTTGTTATCTAAGGGCGGACAAAGGGACCGAATTGACAGAGGGTTATACAACAAAAGTCTTGAGAAGGGAGGGAGCAGAGCTGAAGACCTCAGCTCCCCACACACCACAACACAATGGTGTATCTGAGCGCTTTAATCAGACCATACAAACGAAATTGAGGGCGTTCAAGGCGGACTCCGAGTTGCCTAAGAGTTTTTGGGACTTGGCGTTGCGAGTGACAGTGCATGCGTACAATCGCACACCACATTCCTCGATAGATTATTTGATGCTCATGAAGGTCTTCGCTCCCAGCGTGCATTTCCATACAGATCAAATCAAGAGATTTATCTATCTAGCTTACGTCAGGAAATAAAGGACACCGGAGACAAAGTTTTCTGGGCGAGGAATTAGAGCTGTTTACATCGGTTATACTGAAACAGCCTACCGGCTGCTACATCCCGGAACGCGGAAGATAATCAAGTCACGATACATGAGATTTGATGAAAATCAGATGTACAAAGATCGATTTGGGAAAGATTCAATTATGAACTGGCCAGAAGAATCAATCGAAGACGAGAGATATAGAGATTCGTTCACGAGTTTGGAAGGTGAACAAGGAAAAGAAAAACTTGAAGAAAAGTTCAACGAGATACCAGATGAGAAAGAAACGATGACTTAAAAGAGAGAAAGACTTCAGAAAACGAAAGATGACAAGTGACTTGAAGAAGGGGAAAACCTAGAACCCAGCCGAATGTCAAAACGACAAAGAAAACCGATGAAGAGACTTATAACGACAATGCTTGGTGAATGAGAGGAGAATACTAGCGAAGGTGAAAGTTCTGCCCATGACGAAAGAATCGTTGACCAACAAGCCATGAAAGTTTTAATGGCTGAACTGCACGGAGACCCTACATCATTTGAAGATGCCATAGACTCGAATGAACGGGCACAATGGAAACGTGCTATCGAAGAGGAACTGAGTTCGACGGAGGAGAATGAAGTTTAGGATAGTGTGGATCGATCGGAGAATTCGAAAGATGGTCGGAGAGCGAATATCATCAACTCGAAGTGGGTTTTTGAAAGGAAAAATGAAGAGGATGATTCGATCAGAGATACAGTAAGATTGGTTATCCGGAGTTTCAAGGACAAAATGAAATGTGAAGCAAGTGGAATCTATGCACCGGTTTCACGGTTACCTTTGATCAAAGCAGTACTTAGCATCGTGAAT
The DNA here is from genome assembly GCA_028476575.1 of Platygaster robiniae. Classification (NCBI taxonomy): domain Eukaryota; kingdom Metazoa; phylum Arthropoda; class Insecta; order Hymenoptera; family Platygastridae; genus Platygaster; species Platygaster robiniae. The sequence continues at coordinate 32,854,788 of CM052019.1, forward strand.
AAGTTTGATCTCGAAATGCAACAACTCGATGTGAAGAACGCATTTCTAAACTGAGAGATTACCAAGGATATAGATATATAGAAATGCCAGAGGGAATCGAAACATCAGAACAGAATAACAGAATGAAAGTATGCAGGCTTCTAAAGGCTCTATATGGGCCAAAAATAAGCCCGAAGAGGTGGAATGAAAAGTTCTCGAAAGAAGTTGCGAAACTTGGATTTGTGAACGACGATCAAGAACCATATCTTTATCTGTGGGAGTTAGGTGGGGTATTTGTGATACTCCTGATCTACATCGACGACATGCTGATTGCGAGCAATGAGGCCACTCACGCAATATTATGAATCATGCGCCAAGCCAACATGAAAGTATGGTATATGACATGTTCGTCGCTAACGCTTATATACCGAATAAAGAATAAAACCTAAAACGTCTATTTCAAAATAAACATTACTGTATATAATAATGATATTGAAAACATTGTATGTGCAAGACAAGAAATAGTATTTTGCTATAGATAATAATATTGCCATAAAAATATAATTATTGCAATAAAGTTAACGTAGAAATAATATACTAATATAATTCAAATTATTATTTCAAAAATTTATATTATGTAGACTATTATTATTTTTCTAAAATTTGTATGTTATTGATAAATATTGATGTTATAATACTAAAGGTGTAAAACGTGTTATGACCTACTTATATTTATTGATAAAAATGATATTCTCGGATTTATAATAAACTTCATAAATAAAGGTTTATAAATAAATGATAGTCATGGTTCATAAAAAGCCAATCAATATAATAATGATTTCCATTTAAATATTTTCACTTTTATAATAATTAAAATTGTAGGTTGATAATTTATTATTTTCAAAAGTTTTTATTTTTCTATTTTTTCGTAAATATTATATTATATTATAAATGTACTGTTCATATTTACAATAAAAACATATAAATGAACTAATTCATCCATTTTAAAAAAAATTTCGTAAAATAAAATATAAAATATAATAGTACTGATTGTAAGCCATTAGTCTTGAGATATTATCTAATTAGGAACAAAAAATGTAAGGTAAGCAGTGAGTTTAAAGAAAAAAAAAGTACGAACAACTTTTCATCGTAATTCTGCAACCCCGTTAGGTAACAATTTTGTGACTCATTATAGTATAAGGTTCATCAGACTGCCACTAATGTTTTGAAAATATATAATGATATTTTAGAAAATTGTCGCCGTATTGTAGCTACACTTTGAACAGGAGTAAACTAATTTTGAAAAATTCGTCAAATATATAACTACATAAACCATGCAGCCGTTGAAAACCTGTATAAAATAAATTATTGTGATACAGACAATCATTATTATTAGGTGCCAGAGTGAATTTTCAAAAAGATAATATCATGTTTAATAAAGTTCTTAAAACCAGCGTAGCAGCTTATGTAAATAGGTTGTAAGGTTCGAAAAATTTATAGGGATGTATATTACCGAACACAATACTGTTATTGAAAACCCTATTGTAACAGAGATTTTCTCACATATGATGACAAACTATACGCTGCTACTCAAGATTTTTGAAGGATACAATGATTTTTTCAAAAATACTCGTCATATTGAAGCTATTACGGAATTTGGAGACAAATGATTGATTAAGTTATTTAGATGTTTCACAAAACTCAAGTGCCATTGGAGATCTTAATGCATTCTATTGTTTCGAAACAGATTGTGGGCGAATGTAAGAAAGACAGCGATTTTCCAAGAGGCTAATATCATGGTTCAGAAAAACTCTCAAAATTAAAATACAAAACTTGATAGTGCCATCAGAAACCCTGTTGTTACGTTTGATATTGTAACCGATGATGATGAGCTTAAGGCTGCTAATCGAGTTTTTTTAAAGATATAATGATAATCGAAGAATAATTTATTATACCGTTGCAGTTTTAGGAACTTTGAATTAATGCTTCAAAAATTTTTAACGTATTACGAAAATTATAGCCTCATAGGGAATCTTTTTCTCCTTTCTTCTTTTGTATCTTGATGATAAATAGAACGATTACTAAGTACCTCTGATTTAGATGCGCATAGATGCATTTTTTTTAACCATCCACAATTTTTTTCTTGTGGTATTGAAAATCTAAAATAAAAAGCAGAGAATGTTTATTCTACGCCACCGAACCTTTTTCTGTCGATATTCTCATGTTTTATTTTTCACGTGCTTTTCTTTACCACCGTTGCACACTCCTCCCGGGCGATAACCTAAGAATAATTTAGTCCCCTACTGGCCGAGGAGATCTGGACCTGTGTCCCATGCTGTTCCTTAACTTCCCTAATTTCTAAATATTCTTCGATCCTCTCGCCTTTCTTGTCGTACTACTACGTTCGTACGTTTATTCAAATGAAAGTTTGATCGATTGAATACTATTCAGGAGCATGAAATATTAATCGACAGTCGAGCATTATTTAGAAAATTAATGTCGAATTTATTAAAATTTTGAAAAAAAAAAAAAGAAACTTGTCTACAATATGGTATGTCCAGAAAATCAAACTCTGTGGAACATTGAAAAACGTATAGTTTCTCAATCGGTTGAAGAATTTGCAATAATTATAAATTTTTTCGGAAAATTGAGTACTTTTATAGCAAATGCGATACTTGTTTGAGAGTTGAAAATTATTTTTTGAGGTTTAAATTTATCGTAGAAATCAATTATTCGCAGTACATTCAAAATTTTTAAAGCATCGAACAGGTGAAAAGTTGTTCGATGGATCTAAAATTTTTTAAAAGCATGAACAAAAAATCCCGAAAAATTTCAGATCGTTTGGATTATTTAGAATTTTGTTTGGAAGTTACAATTTTTAAGTCGTAAGTAGCCAATTTTTTTCCGTAATCATACATTTTTGTGCAAAAGCTTTACTTTTTTTTTGTAGTTTATTAAACACTTAAGAATCAATAAATTCATAAACATTTTTACCTCAATTTTCGTAAGCGTGCACATCACAAATAGAATTCGACTACAATTCATTATATGTGGCGTGGTTTCTAGAAAGAGATCTAACGACTAAAACAGCGTTTCGAGAAAAAAGCGTCTTAAGTTTCGGTTTCGAAAGCAGGTGAAAGATGCGAAACTTCCTTTATTTTCTACTCTATTCTTGGACGAAATAGGCGTGAACTATAAGATGTCAATAATGATTTGACACAATAAAAATACAAATGGACCAGTTCCTGAGGGATCTAATAATGTAGTAGCAAGCAGAGTGCGAGAGCGATGCTTTAGCCAGATTTTACCGAAAACATTAATGGAATATACATTCAGAAAAAAATTTATCCTGAGCTCAATTTTTATCGTAGAACCATGAGACTGGCTGCAAATGAATGATAATCACTTACTTCATCAACTTATGTAAATATCTCAAAATCGAGGTTTGGTCATTAGGTCACTTTCTAGAAACCACGTCACATATATTATCACATCATACATATCTTCTACATGTGAAAAAAATTTCAGGAAACAAAAAAAAAGCTTTCAAGGAATTGATTGTGGTGTTTTGAGTGGTGTTGATTATGAATTAATTTATTGAGCACCGTATTTACTGTACACTGGAGGACTTCGCACATTTTTACAAAGCTGTACAGTACTCATGGTGATAGAAAAATTAATTCATAGCAAAAATTTGATAACACAAAAGTCCTCATCTGCGATTTTAATAAATTGAGATTCATAGAAAGGAAAATTAATCTTGTATATAAAGAAGAGTGTCTGTACGTTGTGCCCTCATCACGTACAAACTACTGCACGGAACGTTCTGAAATTTCGCACACTTATTAACCATGTCAAGGTTATAGGCATGGTCAACTCCCCCACCCACCTACGCCCACGCCTCCCTGATGAAATCACACACACACGCACACACACGCGCGCGTGCACACACACACACACACACACACACACACGCGCGCGCGCGAAAAATATCGATATTTAGTTAAAAAAATATAGTTAAATTCTGTAGGTTAATTCGATTTCAAAATTTGTATTTAGCAAAAGTTCATTGTAATTATATAAAATGTTTCTGTGTAATAGGTGTAATAGTTAATACACCTATTTCAAAATATCATAAATTTTATAAAATGTTCCTGTGTAATATGTGTAATACGTATTACACCTATTACACCAATTACAGAATATCCCATTGGGAAAGCAAATCATTAATAGCAATCCAATTAACACGTAAATTACACCTAAAAGAATCGCCTATTTCGTAAGTATTAAAAATCTTTTAACAATTATTTTATATATCCCCAAAAACCCTTATGATCATGTACGTATAAAACGCTGAAAGTAAAAACGTACTAATGCCTACCTAAAATACATTGTATTTTTAATCCTTATTTATATAAATACGAAAGTAAGATAGTGAATATAAAATACCTTCGATCAATGAAACTACATATTTCTAATATTACTTCTCCACTCCTCTATTTTAATTTTTAAAATGATATAAATTTATAAACACGGAAGTAATGAACATTTATGAAACAAAATCATCTTCCTTTTATTATTTAAGAAGAAAATCTCTTCCCAGTCTGAAAATTGATTTCCACGTTCATATTTTTCGAATGATGGTGATTTTTTTTTTCTATAACAACAAAACCTCACTTCTCAAAATTAAATGACAGAACAGAAAGTGACATGTGGAAGTATTAAATGGAAACTATTCCGGCATTCAATAAATAATAAACCGAATTGAGGATAAAAGGGAATTAAAGATAAACGGAAGTAACGATTAACGAACTGACTGGGCCATTTATTATAGAACGAATTGACTGGCCATTTAATATCAATAAATTTGTAAGTAATATATTATGATTTATAACTATATTATAATTTATAATTATTTTCAATATCCTTTTTTAATTACAATACGGAAAAAATTTTAATCTAAAATGTATTTAGAAAAATAAGAGATACATTCCTTTACGGAAACCTCTGGATAGTATTTACATTTTTTCGAGAAACAATGTATTAGGGTTTCCATTATTGGCTTAAAATTAATTATTAATCATTTTTTCAAACATTATAATTTTTTTAAATACATTTTACATTAAATTTTTCTCGCTATTGCAATTAAAAAAGGATTTTGAAAATAGTTATAATCATAAAAGTTATCTTATTCAAAATTATTTTTGGAAAAATTTATCAATAAGAAACTACAAAGAAATTTAACATTATAACGCTCACAGAAGAGAAATCCCGGATTTAGGAGAGTTAGAGGGGAATGTGTGCCCCGTAGCTGACAGTTGATTGCCTCTTGACTGGGCAGTTGTAAAAAAACATGTTGATGTTAGATTTTTTCGAGAAATAATGTTTTAGGGTTTCCATTATTGGCTTAAAATGAATAAATTTTTGGGGATCAATAGATTTTTTTATGTTTATTTCATTCTATTATTTCGAATACTTAAAATCCAAATTATATTATTTGTTTAGATTTTATTATTTAATTTCTTGAAACTACTGACAAATGCACTTTTTTTTTATTGGTTTGTTACATTTGAGTCATTTCATACGTGTAAAATCTATAAATATTATGAAAAAATTCTCTTGGCTCTTGCCGTGCAGATACGTGGCAGTTACATGGCAACGACTGCCCATAGCCTTCCGTAAGGGAATGTAACTCTCATTTTTTTAAATACATTTTAGATTAAAATTTTCACCTTATTTCATTTAAAAAAGGATATTGATAATAGTTATGATACTAAAAATTGTCTAATTAAAATAATTTTTGGAAAAATTTATCAATAAAAAAATACGAAGAAATTAGAAATCCTCATATAACTCTTATCTTTTTTCACTTACAAAAACTTTTTTTTTAACTTACAAAAACTTCTAAATGTAATTTCAGGTAAAATCATTGATGAGTAATCAACGTAATACCGAAATTTCCCCACAAACAATCCCTTATTCCGTGAGTACCACATTACTTATTTTCATAGCAAATGTATATTTGCTGTGTATATCTCCAACTATCAATAAAATATATAATCCAAACTGTAGAAATTATTGAACGAAAAATCATTTCATAGTTTGCCTATTCTTTCATAATGCAAGGAATGAGTAATATAAGATTTTTTAAATTGATTTGCAATATTAATGAAATCTTAATTAGATATTCGTATTTTTTTTTTTAATTACAGACTTCGCAAACAGTAACTATTTTTGGGATCCTGCTATTTTTATAATTTTAGAAATGATTTTTATTGACGAAAACTGTTTACATAAAATTTAAGACCAAAAAAATAATTTTACAGTGATAAATAAATTTTTTTTATTAAATGGGGAATTTTTTTTTAATGGGGAAGAAAGGCTCAATAGGCACCAGCGAACATTCAAATAAGAACCTTACAACAATTCAGTATTTTCGTCGAATTCTTTCCACAGAATCAATTGGTCATTACGATTAAAAATCTACCAAAGCTTTTTATGCTCTGCGTATAATAACATCATAATTAATACACTCATGTATTGATTAATTCTGTTACCTCCGTAGAATTATGGGTAATTGTCTACGAAAACAGGAAAGAGACGTCGAACCTTTGTCTTGGGATGACGATGTAGTTTTCTTAATTATGTTTTTTTCATTTTCTTTTCGAAAAATTAGTTGATTTTTTCAATTATGTCAATTATTTTTCAAACAGAAAAATTATCAAGTTGAACGTTATACTGCAATCGAAGATGGCAAAGTGTGCCAAGAACCAGGGGTCAGAAATCACCCGAAGTTTGGAAGATATTGTAAATACCACGAGGAAAAGAAAGTTTTGGCAAGAGGGTGTTATAAATTTCACAGAAAAAATTAAAAAAAAATATATTTTGGAGAGCCGGTCGATCAAAATTACGAATATCATTATGCTTTGTCGTGTGCCAGGGAGCTTCGAGATAGGATTTATTACAGAAAAAAATTCAACATTGATCTTGACAGGAGACATGCTGATATTGAAATTTTTCTGAAACACGAGCTTCCGAGCTACTTTGTCCTCGAGTTTCCTCATATTTTTGATGTTTAAGAAAAATTGTGAAATTGTGTGTGAAAAATTAACTTGAAATATATATATATATATATATATATATATATTAGGGTGGTCGTTAAAAGGGTTTGGTGGAATTTTGATCGCGACGCCCTCCAAATCGGTTCCAAATAATTCAAAAACACTGTCTAATTTTTTTCAGATTTTGAGTTCAATATTAACCCGTGCCGGCAGAGCCGTTTTTTTCCCCTTTGAATAACATGGGATTTTGTCTTCAAAACAGTCTATAATTTTTTTCGAGCACCCAATGCATTATAAAAATAAGTTTGTGATGAAAAGTTCTAGTCGATAGATACCCGAAGCTAAGGAAAAAATTTCAGGCCCCTATCTGAATTCCTTGTATGTTGTTTATAACGTACAATAACGAGAAATACATCAAAATAATGCTTTTTTTCGTGAAATACGTGTTTTTTTTTTAATCAGTTCAAAATTCAAGTTTATTGGTTCATAATTTATACCGATCATTACAAGCAAATATTGCCAGAACTATTTACGCATTTATGACAAATCACCCCCCCCCCCCCCCGCCCCCTCATTGGGCCATACAATCATATGCATAGTTTGAAAATAAAAATGTTGAGTTTGGAAAATATTAAATGATGTCTGGTATGTCGATTGATAGGGAATTTTTTCTATGAGGGCGAATTTTTCAACCCGAGCTAAAGACGAGGAATGCAATGCAAAAAATTAACTACGAAAATACAAAGTAGGAATGGGGAAAAATATCATATCTCTTGTAACCAGCAATTAGTGGTCGAGAAAAAACAAAGAGACGCTCGTTTTTGCTTGTTTTTGCTCGACGCTGATGTAGTGGCGCCATCTAGCAGGCATTCGTGGAGACTGGAGATACTAAAAAGTGTGTTTTGACTTTTCTTTCACTTATACATAACCAGCAGTTTGAGTGAAAAATGATAATTGTCGTTGTTGCAAATCATTAGTTAGTGCAATGTTAGCCGCACGGGTTTTACGGCAAAACGTTTTTCTCATTGGAGATATAGACACTTAAGTCTTTGGAAACAAACTACTTTCAAAGTCTCAAGTATTAAAAGTATTATTCTTCAACTTGCGGGTGTTAAACTTGCCCGTTCGTGAACGTGCGTCTCTTGTTATTCAAGAAACGTTAATTTTTTGGGAGAAGTCAAAAATTCCAACACAAGTCACATCTCGATGCATCGAAAAATTAGAAAAACTGTACGATTCTTGGCGCATTTTGCAAAAAAGTGCAGGAAAAGATCACAATAAAGAGAAAGAAGACAATTTCATTTCTTCTTTGGACAATTTATTCGATATCGCTCACGGAAATGCACTTGAAACAGCCGACAATGGAGTCAAAGAATTGTTGATCAATCAAAGAAAAGATGGACGCTTTGGATCCATTTGTGGCGTGCAAAGTAGGTACGATTATGAAGAAAATAAGAAAAGAAGAAAAACTCATCGAAAGACGTCGGAAAAGTGACATGGAATTGGAGAAATTGAGTAAGTTTAGTATTTTAATAATATTAAATTGAAAACATTTTCAAAATTTATTTTGTTATTAAAAAAAATTTATTCGTATGTCCGTACATTGTCATAATAAATAAATTAATAAATAAATTCGTGACAACCGAAGCAATATTGGAAATTTATTATGCTTCAACATTTTTTCATTAAAAGTAAACATTTACCGATAAATCTAAACAATAGCTATTTGTGTGACTAGTAAGAGAAGGAGAAGATTCCACGAGAGTGGAGTTTGTTGCACGAGCATAGTGAGTACGACAACCCACGAGTAGAATATTCTCCTACGACCACTAGTCGCACACAATATTTTGTTCAACAACCGCGAGAAATATAAAATTAAGCGAAAGTAAATGGCCCTCGATAAATTGTTAACAATGCATTGATCGATTAATGGCGGCCATCTTGGAAGATAGCCGCGTATAATCACTTACACATATAAAGTTTAAATATATCAAAATCATGTTTTTAATTGTAAAAATGTCCAAAAACAGTTCGAAATGTACAAGATTAATGGCACGAGTGATTTTTGCGTCATTTAACTTCGATATTGCGTTTTTTTCACTCCTCAACCTTCTGTCTATACCCGTGGGAGAAGAAGCTCTTCGCCCACGCTATTCGCTAACAGTCAGGAAATTTATGACTTCGCGCACTCTTAACAGGGCCGCGAAACTACATATTTCTCGCGGGTGTTGAACGAAAATAATTATTATTAAATAATTTTTTAAAGCGTTTTTGTAAATTATTGTGTAAAAATGGATAATGGGTGATATGAAAGTATCGAGTTAATCGTGTTAAAAAAATTAACGAAGTTTCTTTTTGTTTTTCGCATTGCAGATCGTTTTTTCGAATTGGCATCAAGTGATGATGGGGATTCTGCAGCCAGTGCCAGCCAAAGGAGCCTGGGAGAATATTCAAACGTCTCTGTCGAAGAAGAACTTGGTACCCTTTCTCAAAATCAAGAGGAATCGGAACCAGCCGTAAAAAAATCGAGAGGAAATGTCAGTGTCATAAATGAGAATCTTGTGTCAGTATTGGATAAATGCAAGATATCGGATAGAAATGCTGTGTTCGTAATAGCCGCTGTAGCACAAAGTTTGGGTGTTGATTTACAAACTTTAGTTTTGAACAGAACTTCGATCAGAAATTATCGGGAAAAATTGCGTGCTGCGAAAGCTGCTAATATTAAGGAAACATTCCAAAAAACTAATTTAGATGCTGCTGCCGTGCACTGGGACGGGAAAATGCTACCAAACTTATTAAATCGTAAACTGGCTGACAGACTTCCGATCGTGATTTCAAATGGTAAAATTGAAAAACTGTTAGGTATTCTAGAACTGGTAAATGGAACAGGATTATCTCAGGCCAATGCTATTGAGGATGTTCTTGATGATTGGGGTCTATCTGATTCTGTCAAAGCTTTGTGTTGTGACACGACAAATTCTAATCTAGGCTATTTTAATGGAGCTGCGACATTGCTCGAAAAACATTTGGATCGCGATCTTTTGTATTTACCGTGCCGTCATCATATATTTGGGTTGATTCTACGATCCGTTTTTGACGAAAAAATGCCATCTAAAACTTCTGGTCCTCACGTTCCAATTTTGAAGAGATTCCAAGATTTCTGGCCACAAGTGGATCAATCAATATACGAAAGTGGCATGAAAGACGAGAAAATCAAAGACTTTCTTCTTCATGCTAAAATTAATATCTACCATTTTGTTGAAGAAACCTCAAAAACCGCTCAGCCCAGGGATGATTATAAAGAATTGCTTGATTTGACATTGATTTTTTTAGATATTGCTCCACCTTCCGGGGTTAAATTCAAATTCCCGGTGCTTTTCACCATGCGAGATGGATGGCAAAGGCGATATACAGTCTGAAAATATATCTGTTCCGGAATCAGTTCAAAATGAATGCACAAGAAAGAAATGCATTGCGTGACATTTGCCTTTTTATAGTTACTTCCTATGTCAAAACATGGTTTCAAGCTCCACTAGCATCCAAAGCTGCATCTCATGATTTGGGATTTCTGAAAAAACTGCATGATTATCGAAACATTGATGCCAAAATTTCACAAGTTACATTGAAGAAGTTTAAGAATCATTTGTGGTATTTGACCCCGGAATGTGCTGCTATGTCTTTTTTTGATCGTGATTTACGCGTAGAAATGAAAAGAAATATGGTAAAAGCTTTTCTTGGAGACACAGGATCTGAGCAGTATGCAAAAAAAAATTGATATCAATTTGAAAGATATTGATTTTTGGTGTCGTAAAGATATTTCTGATTTCATTACCGGTCAATCTTCTAATTTTTTCCGGAGCTTCAATTTGAGTACCAAATTTCTCGATATCGATCCCTCTTTGTGGTCTGAAAATGATGATTATATCCAAGGCTTGAATGTTGTTGAGCACTTAGCTATTGTAAACGATTCTGCAGAAAGAGGTGTTTATCTAATAGAGGAGTACAATGACAAATTGACAAAAAATGAAAAGCAAAAGCAATTCTTACTACAACTTGTAGCTGTGTTCAGAAAGACTTTTTCTAATGTCAATAAAGAAACCGTGATCAGGGGCTTATCATGATGTGTCTGTGCGAATTCTGTATGTAGAATTGTAGAACTATCGGCATATGTCCAATGTGTGGGACTTAGAGTACAAAAAGCTAGTTTATAGCACTGTGTTTCTTTAGTGAATTTCATCAACACTATTAAAAAAAACTTTTACTTTGAATAAATAACAATTTTACACATTCTAATAATGTTCATTCAACACAAATTGCTGGTTACGAGAGATATGATATTTTTCCCCATTCCTACTTTGTATTTTCGTAGTTAATTTTTTGCATTGCATTCCTCGTCTTTAGCTCGGGTTGAAAAATTCGCCCTCATAGAAAAAATTCCCTATCAATCGACATACCAGACATCATTTAATATTTTCCAAACTCAACATTTTTATTTTCAAACTATGCATATGATTGTATGGCCCAATGAGGGGGCGGGGGGGGGGGGGGTGATTTGTCATAAATGCGTAAATAGTTCTGGCAATATTTGCTTGTAATGATCGGTATAAATTATGAACCAATAAACTTGAATTTTGAACTGATTAAAAAAAAAACACGTATTTCACGAAAAAAAGCATTATTTTGATGTATTTCTCGTTATTGTACGTTATAAACAACATACAAGGAATTCAGATAGGGGCCTGAAATTTTTTCCTTAGCTTCGGGTATCTATCGACTAGAACTTTTCATCACAAACTTATTTTTATAATGCATTGGGTGCTCGAAAAAAATTATAGACTGTTTTGAAGACAAAATCCCATGTTATTCAAAGGGGAAAAAAACGGCTCTGCCGGCACGGGTTAATATTGAACTCAAAATCTGAAAAAAATTAGACAGTGTTTTTGAATTATTTGGAACCGATTTGGAGGGCGTCGCGATCAAAATTCCACCAAACCCTTTTAACGACCACCCTAATATATATATATATATATATATTTCAAGTTAATTTTTCACACACAATTTCACAATTTTTCTTAAACATCAAAAATATGAGGAAACTCGAGGACAAAGTAGCTCGGAAGCTCGTGTTTCAGAAAAATTTCAATATCAGCATGTCTCCTGTCAAGATCAATGTTGAATTTTTTTCTGTAATAAATCCTATCTCGAAGCTCCCTGGCACACGACAAAGCATAATGATATTCGTAATTTTGATCGACCGGCTCTCCAAAATATATTTTTTTTTAATTTTTTCTGTGAAATTTATAACACCCTCTTGCCAAAACTTTCTTTTCCTCGTGGTATTTACAATATCTTCCAAACTTCGGGTGATTTCTGACCCCTGGTTCTTGGCACACTTTGCCATCTTCGATTGCAGTATAACGTTCAACTTGATAATTTTTCTGTTTGAAAAATAATTGACATAATTGAAAAAATCAACTAATTTTTCGAAAAGAAAATGAAAAAAACATAATTAAGAAAACTACATCGTCATCCCAAGACAAAGGTTCGACGTCTCTTTCCTGTTTTCGTAGACAATTACCCATAATTCTACGGAGGTAACAGAATTAATCAATACATGAGTGTATTAATTATGATGTTATTATACGCAGAGCATAAAAAGCTTTGGTAGATTTTTAATCGTAATGACCAATTGATTCTGTGGAAAGAATTCGACGAAAATACTGAATTGTTGTAAGGTTCTTATTTGAATGTTCGCTGGTGCCTATTGAGCCTTTCTTCCCCATTAAAAAAAAATTCCCCATTTAATAAAAAAAATTTATTTATCACTGTAAAATTATTTTTTTGGTCTTAAATTTTATGTAAACAGTTTTCGTCAATAAAAATCATTTCTAAAATTATAAAAATAGCAGGATCCCAAAAATAGTTACTGTTTGCGAAGTCTGTAATTAAAAAAAAAAATACGAATATCTAATTAAGATTTCATTAATATTGCAAATCAATTTAAAAAATCTTATATTACTCATTCCTTGCATTATGAAAGAATAGGCAAACTATGAAATGATTTTTCGTTCAATAATTTCTACAGTTTGGATTATATATTTTATTGATAGTTGGAGATATACACAGCAAATATACATTTGCTATGAAAATAAGTAATGTGGTACTCACGGAATAAGGGATTGTTTGTGGGGAAATTTCGGTATTACGTTGATTACTCATCAATGATTTTACCTGAAATTACATTTAGAAGTTTTTGTAAGTTAAAAAAAAAGTTTTTGTAAGTGAAAAAAGATAAGAGTTATATGAGGATTTCTAATTTCTTCGTATTTTTTTATTGATAAATTTTTCCAAAAATTATTTTAATTAGACAATTTTTAGTATTATAACTATTATCAATATCCTTTTTTAAATGAAATAAGGTGAAAATTTTAATCTAAAATGTATTTAAAAAAATGAGAGTTACATTCCCTTACGGAAGGCTATGGGCAGTCGTTGCCATGTAACTGCCACGTATCTGCACGGCAAGAGCCAAGAGAATTTTTTCATAATATTTATAGATTTTACACGTATGAAATGACTCAAATGTAACAAACCAATAAAAAAAAAGTGCATTTGTCAGTAGTTTCAAGAAATTAAATAATAAAATCTAAACAAATAATATAATTTGGATTTTAAGTATTCGAAATAATAGAATGAAATAAACATAAAAAAATCTATTGATCCCCAAAAATTTATTCATTTTAAGCCAATAATGGAAACCCTAAAACATTATTTCTCGAAAAAATCTAACATCAACATGTTTTTTTACAACTGCCCAGTCAAGAGGCAATCAACTGTCAGCTACGGGGCACACATTCCCCTCTAACTCTCCTAAATCCGGGATTTCTCTTCTGTGAGCGTTATAATGTTAAATTTCTTTGTAGTTTCTTATTGATAAATTTTTCCAAAAATAATTTTGAATAAGATAACTTTTATGATTATAACTATTTTCAAAATCCTTTTTTAATTGCAATAGCGAGAAAAATTTAATGTAAAATGTATTTAAAAAAATTATAATGTTTGAAAAAATGATTAATAATTAATTTTAAGCCAATAATGGAAACCCTAATACATTGTTTCTCGAAAAAATGTAAATACTATCCAGAGGTTTCCGTAAAGGAATGTATCTCTTATTTTTCTAAATACATTTTAGATTAAAATTTTTTCCGTATTGTAATTAAAAAAGGATATTGAAAATAATTATAAATTATAATATAGTTATAAATCATAATATATTACTTACAAATTTATTGATATTAAATGGCCAGTCAATTCGTTCTATAATAAATGGCCCAGTCAGTTCGTTAATCGTTACTTCCGTTTATCTTTAATTCCCTTTTATCCTCAATTCGGTTTATTATTTATTGAATGCCGGAATAGTTTCCATTTAATACTTCCACATGTCACTTTCTGTTCTGTCATTTAATTTTGAGAAGTGAGGTTTTGTTGTTATAGAAAAAAAAAATCACCATCATTCGAAAAATATGAACGTGGAAATCAATTTTCAGACTGGGAAGAGATTTTCTTCTTAAATAATAAAAGGAAGATGATTTTGTTTCATAAATGTTCATTACTTCCGTGTTTATAAATTTATATCATTTTAAAAATTAAAATAGAGGAGTGGAGAAGTAATATTAGAAATATGTAGTTTCATTGATCGAAGGTATTTTATATTCACTATCTTACTTTCGTATTTATATAAATAAGGATTAAAAATACAATGTATTTTAGGTAGGCATTAGTACGTTTTTACTTTCAGCGTTTTATACGTACATGATCATAAGGGTTTTTGGGGATATATAAAATAATTGTTAAAAGATTTTTAATACTTACGAAATAGGCGATTCTTTTAGGTGTAATTTACGTGTTAATTGGATTGCTATTAATGATTTGCTTTCCCAATGGGATATTCTGTAATTGGTGTAATAGGTGTAATACGTATTACACATATTACACAGGAACATTTTATAAAATTTATGATATTTTGAAATAGGTGTATTAACTATTACACCTATTACACAGAAACATTTTATATAATTACAATGAACTTTTGCTAAATACAAATTTTGAAATCGAATTAACCTACAGAATTTAACTATATTTTTTTAACTAAATATCGATATTTTTCGCGCGCGCGCGTGTGTGTGTGTGTGTGTGTGTGTGTGTGCACGCGCGCGTGTGTGTGCGTGTGTGTGTGATTTCATCAGGGAGGCGTGGGCGTAGGTGGGTGGGGGAGTTGACCATGCCTATAACCTTGACATGGTTAATAAGTGTGCGAAATTTCAGAACGTTCCGTGCAGTAGTTTGTACGTGATGAGGGCACAACGTACAGACACTCTTCTTTATATACAAGATTAATTTTCCTTTCTATGAATCTCAATTTAATAAAATCGCAGATGAGGACTTTTGTGTTATCAAATTTTTGCTATGAATTAATTTTTCTATCACCATGAGTACTGTACAGCTTTGTAAAAATGTGCGAAGTCCTCCATGATCTTGAATGCTGATAATAAATTGTACTTCAACATTTATATTTTTTTTTTATTTGACAGACTTGAGAAACAGTATATATTTTTCCGATATGGAACATCATAAAAATGGTGAGTCAAATATGTCGTTAGAGTTTAAGGAGGAATATCAGTTTGATTCCCTTTAATCAGAAAATGAGTAAAAAATCTTATTTCACTTTAGTAATCCCTTTTTACCGTGGAAGACTTCAAAACCTTAATAATTTATTACCGTTTTCATACATAACTGATTATCTGTAAACTTTAAGATTTAAACTGGGGGTCGATGTCCGATGAAGATTTTTTAAGTGCAGTCGAAGGAATCAAAATGTCTCGAGAATCTAAAATAAAAATATCGAAAGAGAAGACCAAAATTATAAAAAAAAATGTCAACAACATTGATAAATTGAAAAAAAAAAGAAAAAATAAGGAAAATTATAAAAGATGAATAGTAACGTGTTAAATGAAGTAAATAAGTACATTTTTTAATCTTTGAAAATCGTTAAAACGTTAAAGAGTGAAAATAACATTTTTTATTTCAGATAAAAAACTTTTAGGTGATGAAAAAAAAATTGTTTTTCGACGAGTAGTTCCTAATGTACAATATAATGGAAATGTATTATTATGATTTTTATATCAAGTTATTCAAAACATAAAATGTTTTTTATTAATCATACTATTTAATTTTTCATCAATACCATTATTCAGGTGATAAAAAAAATTATATATTTCATATCATTTGCAAATCTTAAGTAAATTCTTACGTGGGCACATCTTATGTGAAAAATTACCCTTTTCATTATAATTTTTCTTCTACATCAGAAAATACAATATTATTCTTGCATATATTTTTTTTTCTGCGAGTACATGTACATTATATTTTTTCATACTAACATTTATTTTATTCTCATTCTAAGTTCTTAATTGATTTGAAAAATTATTACTTTGTTAATTTCACCCTAATTATACTCTTATTTTTCCCAAAATTTCGTAAGTGACACAAATTCGCGCCGTATGTAGAAGAGGTCAGTCGAAAATTGTCGAAAAATATCAATTTATTTAAAAATACCAATAATTCTAATTCACTCTATTTTCTTCCCAATAGCTAACGTGCTGAATATTGATTACATTTATGAAATTTTTTCGCATCTAACTACAACACTTTTCCAAAATTCGACCAATAAAACTAATTTGTAATTTCTATGATTTTTTTTTAGAAAATTAACATGATTTCAATAATTTTATGTAGAATTTCTTAGAGTATTTTTTTTTTTCATTTTTAACCGACAGATTCACATAAACCTTCATACAAACATGATAAAAATACTTGGAGAAATCGCGACTCTTAGTTTTGAATTTATAAACGAGAAAACAGTCATATTGCAATCGATCGACAGCCCGTCATCATTTTTTATTAGAATCAAATCAGAAGAAGAGTGTTTTGAAAAGCTTGAGACTGAAATGAAGAATTACTACGATATTCATCATCTGGGTTTAATCATTAGTGACAGCAAATTACAGCAAAATATGAATTCTGTTTTTTTTTTTTTGCGAAATTACGAGAAAATGGAAGAGAGGGAAAATATTATCTTTTTTTGATAATTTTGCTACACTGGAACATATTGATTATGGAGTCACATCCACCATACATAGATTAAAAATTTTTCATTTAATGAAAAAATTTTTTCAACATCCAATACAAATCCAAAATTGTAGATTGTCAAATGTAGTCACAAAGAATGGAAAATATTGGACAAAAGATGCAACAAAAATTTAAAAAAAAAGAGTTTTGAATGATACATTTACAATCAATATAAAAGGAGAAATCGATGAAGTTTTGTATGTTAATGTAGATGATTATGATCTCATGGAAAATATTGATGAGATATTAGTTGTTAATGGACATGCACAGCACACAGATTCTTTTGTCCGTTATTACCCGTTTAAACTTTAGACTATGTACCAAAAATTACTTATTTTTTAACTTATGCAAAGTATCAAAACTTAAAAGAATTTCAAGACACAAGAGTTTTGTTCTATCAAAAAAATTTCTCATGATTTGTTTCTCATGTGCATTATAATCTAATTTTGTTTAACAAAAGTATTCAAAACATTAAATTTTCTTTTATTTATTATGACAATTAAGTGTGTATAAATACAACTTTTCAGGTAATCAAAAATATTCTTCAAAATAATATACAAATTCTAAGTAAATTGTCCCATATGGGATATCTAACAAATCACTTTTTTCATTATACTTTTTCTTCTAATTATGACAAAATACAATGTAATTGCCCCAACTATTCTTTTTTTACTACAAATACACGTAGATTACATTCTTCCATACTAAAATTTGCACTATATAATTCCCATTGTATGTTTTTATTTGTTTAGAAAAATTAGGATTTTGTAACTTTCACTAAAATCATATTTATTATACAAACAAATTCACAAAAGAGACAAATTGGCTCTGTATTTCAAAAATATTAGTCGAAAATAGTCGAAAAATATCAATTTTTTAAAAAAATACCAATAATTCCAATCTATTTAATTTTCTTCTTTATAGCTAACGTACTACATATTATTATTACGGTTATGGAATTTTTCAGTTAACTACCACACTTTTCTTAACTTTGACGTGCCAAACCAATTTCCAGATGTCTTATGCTTCCACAAAAAAACAATCATTTTAAATTCCATTACCATCTATTTTTCACAAATTTTACCCAAATACCAGTAATTTAGTTTTTTACTTATTTCCTATTACGGAATTTTACTTATTTTACTTATTTTACTTATTTCCAACTACGAATTTCAGTTACTTCAACTTTAATCGTATACTGACATTATGGAAAAATATACAAATAAAAAATTTATATTGATATATTATGCCCCCACAAAAAAACAAACATTTTAAATTCCATTACCACCTATTTTTTACAAATTTTATCCAAATACCTGTAATTTATTTTTTTACTTATTTCCAATTACGAAATTATACTTATTTTTCTTATTTCACTTTTTTCCAACTACGAATTTCAGTTACTTCAACTTTAATCGTATACTGACATTATGGAAAAATGGATTAATAAAAGAATACAATACTAATATGTGGGGATCAGAAGAATATTAAAATATTCAAAAACTTTTAAATAAAGAACTACCTCACCAAAATCCAATAAACTGCTTTATTACAAAATTCCTAGAAGATCTGATCGGAAATATTATCATGCTTCTGAATTTCTTAGAAAACATCAGATAAAAAGACAAAACAATTGTACACAAAATAAACAAAAAGTTTTTTAACAGATTGTAATAATCATTCTAAAATTTTTTAGCGAAATCAAAAATATATAATGCACCATGAACTGTAATAATTTAAATTGTTTGAAAAATGCAATAAATAACAATGATATAATAAAATGTATATTTATAATTACTCTATCACAAATAAAAATACAACTATTTATACCGTGTAAAATGAATTTGCAGAAATCATAAAAACTTCAGTTTATTTCGGTATCAAAAATCTAATTCAATTTTCATTAAAAACATTACAGATAAGCCCAGTGAACCAGAAGTCTCACAGTGAGCTCACAATGAAAAAATTATCAATTAATTGAACAGAAGCAGCCTCAACGGAGCCGGATGCAACGGAAGCGGCTAAAAAGCGCTATTTACACTATTGAATGTAAATGACGATTGTCCATCAAACTTGTCATTGACCGACGCATTTCTACGTAACGGCAAAGACTGTCTGTGCCATCGTCTAATTTTTTGAATGAGCTATCACCATACTTACCTTTTTGTTGACGGAACAAGAGGGAGGATGGGTCTTTTTTCAGTTACCTTCATTGTTACAAGTTGATAATAATAGCATATTGGGCCACAAATAGCATAATAATATGTTGCTATGGCATGATGAGTATTCATTTACGAGGCGAAAGACGAGTTTCAAAAAACTTTCAAGGAAATGAGCTTATCATGTTTTTTATTTTTTATCTTATTTTATCAACATGTTTCCAAAATTTTTTATTAGAATGTTTCAGCAAATAATAAATTCAAAAACTTTACGTAGAAAGTTAAATGATCGTTTTTTATCTGAAGGTAAGTAATAACATAAACTATTATATCAAACGTCTGGCATTTTCATTAATCATGTTTTGATTATTTTTACAGAGTTTCTTTCATTATTCATCATACATTGTCATTTTCGATTTCTTTTACATATGTTTTCGCGTCTTTGCGTTAATAACAGTGAAAGGCACGTCGAGTTTGTTAAACTTAAGTAATAAGAGTCTGTTATGTAGTATATATTATCAGAATTTTGCAACTTCGAATAGTGGAATATCAATTCCGGTATTAAAAAATTGCCCGAATAACTGGTTCAGTTACATTTATAATCAAATATTTAAAAATTTAATATTTTACTATCGCCCATTTTAAAAAATTAAAACGCATTAAATTTCACGTCTCTACGACTATCAAGTAACGCTTCTAGAACCTTTTTCTGCTGACTGGGAATAAACCTTGTTTCACCGAAATCAGTTATGATGCAGCAAAGGTACTAACACAAATTAATCATAACTTTCGAGACAAGTAAGTTTTCTTCCATCTAAAAAAGGAATTTCCATCATTTTTCTTTTAATCAACTTGACTGGAACGGAATAGAATTTTTTATGAAGGTCGCGTGAAGACACTACAAAGATATTGAGAATTTTCGAATCACTATGTGCTGTAAAAAAGGAATCCACTTTTGTGAATCTCTGAGCCCTTGCACCTGGATGTCTGTTTTGCATAAAAAGTTCTTTTACTACCACAACTGAACCGTCTTCGAGTTGACATGTATTATTCCAAAGCTCTATTGAAATTCGGAGATTCTTAAATTTCACCACCTTGATTTCATCACATGAGTTTTCCTGCAATTCAATTTGAGGGTTAATTATTGGTGTATTTTTTGTCTTTAAACGATTGTCTTCAATTCGTCGATTGTACAACTGTTGCAGACTTGCAGCGTTAACTCGAACTTTTCTTTTTATCCCTTGCATCGCATTTTCGAAAGGAAATGCGGAGAAGGTGTCAAGCGGCTTGAGTTCCAAAACATCAGCTGCAAGATGCAACAAGTTGTGGACATTGTAAGTCAAGCGTTCGTCGCCGTAATGTGCAGGGAAATGGGCAACGAAAAATTCTAGCAAATCATTCGCGAATTCATTGAGAATGATGCACGTATCCTCGTCACAAAGTATTCGTACAGCAATTACCATTGTCATTAGATGCTGGTATCGCTCTTCAGAAATAAATGGTTTAACTACTACCATCGCGGTATAAAGCAGAAACTGACGACATTCTGTAGCTTTCCAATACTTTACATCAAACAGACTACGAGGTTTTCTCACGAACTCTTCAAGAACGCACTTTTTGAGACCAGTCAGAATGTTCGACATTCGTTTTACACCACAAACATCTATTCTCATCTTACTTCTTCCGAAAATGAACAAGCGAATAATCAGTCGAACGACTCCGAGACATACGCAGTGCATATAATCGATTGGAATTTGCGTGACCATATCGATATTGAGCCGCTCCAAAACTGACGTACCTTTATGATGCTCTGGTTGTGACTTTGATCGGAATGTTGCATCGGTTCTTAAATTCGACGTTTGAAAAGGAAAGGTCAATCGTCGCAAGATTGATTTCCCTTTTTCATCACACTGGGAGCAGGAAAAATGCCCGCAGTGGTATTTGATGTATTTAATTAATGCCATTGCCGGTGCATCGCAAATGATCGCATTCAACTGAACGTGTATTTTCCTTTCTTTGAAATGCAGAATGTTTTCGTCGAGCTCAATCATTTCTTCGATGAAATATTCAAGAACCTCGTTCGCATTTTCTGGTTTTCTATGACCCCAAAGGACTCCTGGAGTGAAAAAAGTTACAAGGACATGAGAAACAATTGCTCACGCAGTAACAGCAAATGAACTGTATATTTTGGTGTACCAAACGTATGGTCCACGTTCAAAAAATTTTAGGCAACATTCCGGGTAAGAAAATAATTGGGTAAAAAAACAATTGAATACTGTCAGCGTCTTTAGTTGAAATTTCTTCAGTGACTTATAAAAGGCCATCAACCATTTAGTTTCTACTCAACTTTAGTTTGGCAAACTTTGGGTATTTCCGCTGACATAGAACTACATAAAATTTAACCAATCGCATAAGTTTCGAAAAATGCCTGAATGTTGCGATAAAATTAAATGTTTGTTATATAGAAAAATTTTTGTACATTTAGATCACTTTGAATAGAAAATGGCCTATCGTTGGTATTCTTCGAGAAAGCTGCCTGCTCTCAGTTGGATAGTAATTGCCTGATCGTGGCATTACATTTTTTTTAAATAATCTGTCCCCCTAAACCATACTAGCAAAATTATGCTAGTCCTGCCATTGCCAGCAGGGCCGGAGCTAGGTATGTGCAAATATAATAAGTTGTTCGAAGAAAAATATCACGCGGTATTCGATTTTCATGACCTTTTTTTCTTAGAAGTCGACTTTAGAAGGCCCTTTATAAAATTTGCACCGGAGCCCTCGAGATCCTCGTTCCGGCCCTGGTTGCTACGTGCCCTTTTTCGTTTCTCTTTCGACCAATCAATGATCAGAAAAACTTCTGAAATATCAGAATCTGGCTGTATGCTGCATTTCTTCTAGTTTTACACAAGCACTTGCGTGCAGTTCAGTGAGTCAGTGAGCATCAGTAAATGAAGTGAGTTTTCTGGTGTTTAAAGGATTTCTACCGGTTTTATGTAACTTCTGCAAAGTACCATTGTGGACACGTTTACGTCAATAGATGTAAAGCTTACATGCCAGTGTGCCCACAAACAGCACTAATCAGAGAAACGAATTTCATTGCAAAGTTTTGAATAAAACAAATTGACACAATCGTTCACTTATTTTGTTCTGTATACAGCCTAATTTTTCCTCATTCTAATAAAACTGAAACAAATGATTTTTCAGATTTTTATTAAGTTTGCCACAAATTATAGCAACTTTTGCAAGTTTATTTTGTGAGTTTTCAAGAAGTTCATACGTAAAAACTTTTAAATTTCTTAAAAACCTGTCATGGTCTTTACTTAACACTTGATAAAATTTTCGGAACGTTTCAAATGAGATATGTAGCTTCATGAGTTATTTGCGAAAAATTCAATGATTTTTTGTTTATAAAAATTCTGGACATTTGTTTTACTTAATAGAACAATTAATCAATAAAGAACGGTTATATGTAAAACTGGTAATTCATAAAAAAAAAGTATAAATTTCGATTCCTTTTTTTTATTTTTATAGGTTTTTATTTTGTCAATCATGATAATGCACCAAAAAATTTGAGAATATTTGCTTTGTTCTGTATAGTACGAGATAGTCTATTCAAAATAAAATACAGCTGGTTAAATATAATAAGTTATGGGCAATGGTCGTATTAGTATCATTCCAAAAAATTTTGTGAATATGGGGTGTTCTTGGCCAGCTGTATACCTGAGTTATGGCATTGTCCACAAGGGTGGTGCTTATTTCCTTATTTTTTAATTTCATTTGACGTTCCTTCTTAGAAGTTTCTAAATGTAAAAAAGTGGAATCGCCGAAATTTAACCAACATCGAAGCAAATATAATCATGCCCCAAAAGAGATGAAGTTTTGCGAAACAGCAATTTTCACAAAAAAACCACACCCGTATAAAAAATCACAAAAAATTTTTTTTCAACCGATTTTTGTTTGTATTTCGCGATTGTAATCGTGAATAATGCCCAGAACATGAGAAAAATTTTCAAATTTCTACATTCAGTTCTGTGGGTTTAATCCACGAATAAAGATGAGTATCATTTTTAGATTGACTCGGACATTTCTCAAAAAATTTCGAATTCGAAAAAGGCACTGTCGAAGCTTCAAAATCAATGATTTTGAAAAAAGATGGTAGACCAATTAGAATACATGCGATCGCAAAATTTTTTTCAGCAACGACGACAGTGATTTTCTCATAAAAATTTAATAGCAATTGATGGGAAGACTTGAACATTTCGTGACGAATAAAAGAGATATAATACGCGTTTGAAAATTCCCGAAAACAATCAATATACTAACCATCAAAATTTTCTAAAATTCTCAAATAAAATTGTGCGATTGTAAAGTCCAGTCGAACTTTCTTGTTGGGCAACACATGACAAAAATTCGGCGCCTTAATTCTCTCGAGAAATCAGGGGCGTGGTTCTTATTTACATGATCCATTAAAGTCTAATAATAGTGCATGTTCAACAGCATGGGACGAAATTTTGTAATGTTCTGGATGAACATTATGTATACATTTCTTCTTTTCATCCTTTTTTTACACAAAAATAAGGACAAAATTTTATGTACTTACTTAAAATTTCGCCTAGTAGCTTCATGAGGGAAAAAGTATTGTAAAAATTTGAACTCAAAACGGATTATTTATAGAAACATATGCACACTATGAAAAATGCAACAATAACAAATTCGAATGAGTTTTGAAATACACAAACACTGAGACGAATTATTCTCGAAATGATTTTTAAGAAATTTTCAAAGCAGATCGGAAAATAAATCGCTTTGCGGGAAAAATTCTAAAGTGTAGGAAAAAATAGTTTTCTTATACCAACTTGTCAAATTCGTTATTCAAGAAATTCCATGATTTCTATAAAATGATTCATTGCTTTGAAAATCGAAGTAACGTTTGCGATAATGATTTGTTTTTCATATTATTTCTTCCGAAATAATATGGTACTTTCAGTTGTGGAGATTTGGAATGATAAATTTTTACGACTTACAATCAGTGAAATCGTGAGTAAAACAGGGAAACAAAATTTTTTGGAAAGTTTTTCCAGTGGTGGAAACCCAGAAGTAGGAGATAGGGCAAAAACGTGATGTTACAATTGCCAAGAAATACGAAATGCAAGAAACACGAGATTCGAATGTTAGAACTTTAACAAAAAAAACACTTTTCAAATGAACAAAAAAGCAACCTGAAAAAGTCATGGATTGACATATGATTTTCTTTTCACTGCTACAGAAAATTGTTTCCACCAAGAATGCAGAACAATGCTCATTTTTATCACATTTAGACTAAATGCAACCTGTTATTTTTAATTCATCGTGACATGTATGGAAAGAGCAACGTAAAAGAAGCGTTTGTTATTTCTTGATTTTTAAATATCTATTAACATACCGCAGATAAATGGTTTCATTTCTTCCTCTACGACTGCACACTGTAAAGGCCAGAATTCTCGCTTTGAACTATTTGCAAGAGGAAGGCCGTCGAAGTTGAAGTTGAGTTCGATTGTGTCAGGAATCTCGACACAATTCTCCAAATATTCACAAACGCCATTCTTCAATCCAAAATGAATGTATTGGTGTTCCCCAAGTTTGATGATACGTGCGTTTGAATCACGTGGAGTATCCATTAAAGTATGAGCATCCTGTGGTAGGTCTTCCAAATGTCCGTACTTCTGCAGTAGTTTGAGAAGCGCTGAAGTAGCCCGCGTTCCGATGTTAAAAAAGCTTTTCCAATCCTGAAGAGCCCTTGCGAGAGAATTATCTTTTTCTTGTGTCTCGATTTCCTCAGAATTTTCCAGAGCTTCATGTCTGCCATAGTAGAGTGAATAAAAAAATTCGCATTCATCGTCATTGTCAAAGTCTGAGTCTTCGTCAACAGAATCACTGGACTCGTCGACAAGTGAGTCATCGGTATCACAATCTTGAAAATGACCTCAATGTATGGTTAGACGAAAATTTTCACGATCAGGACTTGCTTTGAATTGTTCATTTGTACCATATTCATTGCTTTTCGATTCTAGCTGACTTGTTTCGTCTTCAGTTTCATCTCGGTCACCAGATATACCAACGTAAAAACGTTTACGGCGTTTTGACAGAAGATGAAAATATTTTTTGGGCATTTTTGATTAATCATGTGGCAGTTTTAATTTTACGCTTAAAAAATATCCAAATTTGTAGTGCTCAAGATCTGAAAACATATTTTTCTTCTTCTGTAGGGCCCTAAGGTCTCATTGTATAAAGGAAGGGATCGTAGTTTGATGTGAAGCCGAAATATATTATAATCACTCAAACAAAAAAATTTTTCAAACATGCAGTGGCGGATTTAGGGGGGGGGAGGGCGGTTCAGACTCTCCCCCTCCCTAGGACTATGATTCAGAATTCAAATCTTTAAATTTACAATGTCAAGTAAAAAACTCTCATTATAAACATAAAATCTTCGAGATGTTTTAAAAAATTTTGATTTATTCAAGAAATATCAATGCAATAGAAAAATTGTAATGAAAATGAATGCAATAAAAAAATGTGTTAACTATGACGAGTCATATTAACACATCAAGGATGAATGCTTAAGCTAACCATGGTTTAAATCACTCTTAAATTTTCAAGGCTTTTTAAAAAACTTTCTGAAAATCTCGTCTGTAGTCAAATCAACGCGATGATGGATGTATAAAGATGCAAGAACATTGAGACGCTCTTTTCTCATGGAGTTAAAATGTTAAAATTTAAACTAGAATATCTTCTTTAATTTTAAGTTTTGTAAAAAGTGACATAAGACTTTTCGACTCATAAAAATATAGAGAAAATTTCGGTAAATTTTAGTCTGTGGTTCCTATTCCCACTCTTCGGAGCGCTTTCATTGGTTAAACTTCGAACTCTAATATCTTTTTTGATTTTGAGTTTTGTGAAAAACGGGTAAGGAAAAATCATCGTAGAATTTTATGAAGAACCTACAGTTTTCGGTATTTGCAAGTCTCAGTCACTCTGTATAAAAGTTATAAAAACATCTACTCGTTTCGAAAATGCATGTTGTTTTTAGTAGTTTTCACGATCTCTCGTTATCAAGAAGATCTCAAATTTTCATCATTCATTGTTTCAAATAATTTATATACAACTATACCGTACATCAGTCGATTTTTGCAAAATATAAAAGCTTGTCATCGTTCCGGTAGTTGCTGATTACGAATCCAAAATCAAATAAGTAAAATCAACTTGTTAAAGTTACTTATTCAAATATTTTTTGTTTGAAAGATACGTGATGTTTTCTGATCCGGAAAACATCCGAAATATGGAAAATGTTCGAAAGTAAAACTACTGAGAATTAGAACGAATGTTTCGATGTGAGTTTACAGAGTAGTACGTGCGTGGTTCGGAGTTCTTAACTTTACTGAATCAAAAATAACAATAATCCAGGTTACAGAAGGCATTTTTCTTCATTAAAACTCTAATAACAATCGTTTTCATACAATAACGCAAAAAAAAATTTCCCTAAAATGTTGTACCCATTGATTATTAATAAAAAAAACTAGATCATACGAAAATGCTACAAACCTGAAAAACTTTGAGGCCTATTGCAAAGAATTCTCAAAAACTACATAGAAATGTAAGAAAATACTATACAATTTTCGAATCATACAAACTTTGATGAAATACTAGAAGTATCACAATACTACAGAAGACTTTTTTGAAAAAAACTGACGAAGACCTACGATATACAGAATTTCAAAATCTAGAGAATCAAGTTCTAAAAAGCGTATATAGCAATCTGTAATAATATGAAAGATTTACATCAAAATACCAAGAAGCGTGACAAGATTTTATAAAAATAGAAGAACAAATACGAAAGTACAAGAATGTTACAAGATATGAAAATCCGATATCAATGCGATTTTTCCAAAAATTTATGAAATTGCTGAAAATGAATGAATACTTAAATTCCAATGCATCGACCTCTAGAATCTATATAAAGATCAACAAAAATACTTACCATCTATTAAAATAATATAAATTCCTAGATCATTTCATTATAAAGATAAAAACTGCGAGAAACACTAGAAATCTATCAATACTCGAAAACTATGTAGATATGATTTTATCAAAAATTTCAAATACATTGAATACTAGAGGATATATTTCTTCATACCTATATAGAAATTTATAAAAATAACAGATAATTCTCGGAATTGTAGAAACACTGAAAGATACGAACCAAATAAAAAATTACTGAACATCTTTATAAAAGATACTGTCCTCTGCAACATCAATTTCGTTGAAAACTCAAAATTGTTAAATCATTCTTTACTACAGTAATAAATTATAGAAATCCATGGAGCCGTCCACAGGAATACTCGGAATCAATTAAAGAAATCAGAAAATTAAACAATTTTGTTAATGACATGAAATACAAAAATAGCAGAAATCTATGACACACTCAAAATGTGTATGTATACAATTTTCTCGAAAAGCTATAAAAATTTAACGGGTTTTTAGAACTTCAACTCCATAGTATCGATTTTTATGAAGCTTTATAGAATAATAATATCTGTATCTTTAATAATTTTAGAAAATCATGTAAGCTGTATAAATTTTGAGTGAAGAAATATGAAAAACACTTAATTATTTTAAAAAAGATGTAACAATCAGGGATTTGAAATACTCGCAAAACGAATTTTTTTCTATTTAATACATAGGTGAATAAAATTCGATTCTAGAATACAAAAGCTGTACAACTTCCAAATCTGGAATCCGAAATTAAATGAAAAATCGCACTCTTGTAACAAAATCTTCCGAGAATGTAAATTATAAAATACAAAACAGGTATTACATTTTTTCGATAAGCTCCTGAAAATTTTTTCGACCTCACTCCCCTGCGCGTGGGTTTTCTCGGAATTTGTCGATGTTTGTCAGGGCGTTTAATAACCCCATATGTAGTACTCATATTACATATTATGCAGGGTGTTCAAAAATCCCCGTACTAAAAGAAAATCTTATAATTCTTTTTGAATTTTGAGTCGAAAAGTCCATGGCCACTTTTAACAAAACTTAAAATTAAAAAAGTTATTGAAGTTTAAAAATGAAACAATAAATGCGCTCCCTCGACAAGTGGGGATTTAAATCACGGACCAAAATTTTCCTGGATTTTCCTTATATTTTTCTGAGTCGAAAGGTCTCTTGCCACTTTTTCCTTAACTCAAAATTAAAAAAGATATTCAAGTCAAACTTTTAACTAATCAGATTACTTGAATTTCAAACTTGAATAATTTGTTTGATTTTGTGTTTTGCAAAAAGGAAAAGAGTTTTCAACTCAAAATATAATAAGAAACATAGTATTTCTTCATGATACGGGGATTTCGGTACACCCTGTATGATCGCCCTGAGCAAGGGAAACCGCGGAAGGGCAGGAATTTTTTTGAGGTCGAAAATTCCTTCGCAACTTTTCACAAAACTTGATATAACCAAAGATATTCGAGTTAGAATTGAAACCAACCTACGCGCTTCTTCTACAATTGAAAAAAGAAACAACGTATCACATTGCACCCACATTTTTTCAGATTTTTTGAAAGTCGGAATGTCCGTCGCAACTGTTTTCAACGCTCGAAACAATATTAAATTTTCCTACTTGCCAAAGTCTCACCGAATATTTTTCCAAAGTCGAAGAGTCCTTCGCAACTCTTCACAAAACTCGAAATAATGAAAAATCTTTTAACTTGTCAAACTTTCAGCAACATTTTTTCCAATTTTTTTCAAGGTCGAAAATTCCTTCGCAACTTTTTACAAAAATCGAAATAATCAAAAATATGTTAACTTGTCAAACTTTCACCAACATTTTTTCCAATTTTTTCATGGTCGAAAATTCCTTCGCAACTTTTTACGTAGCTCGAAATGATGAAAAATATTTCAACTTGTCAAACTTTCACCAACTTTTTTTCCAATTTTTTTAAGGTCGAAAAGTACTTCGTAAATTTTTACGAAACTCGAAATAATAAAAGGAATCTTTACTTTTTGAAGAAGTGCATTGATTGATTCGTTTTAAACATGTAATGTCCCAAATACAATATTTCTCAATATATTTTATCAATGGAAGACCTTAATTTCTAAATCATTCAAGCGAACATAGATAATCTTATCCAGGGAGTTTCATCATATTTCTAACATGAAATTAGGCTATGCGTACATTTACAATGATAAAACCTCTCTATAAAGAGGAGTGCGGGAGATAAGAAGAGGCTTTTTAGAAATAACCATGTACGAGTAATCAAGACCTGTTATCATAAATAAATTACAAGTAATCCACGAATTTTTTCCCTGCAACTGACCCCCTCATCACGAGAAAACCATCAGTGGACGGCAACCCATTTTTCACTCGTCATCACCCCGACGAGTGCAACATTACAAAATTGGTGGAGGAGCTGGGATTTCGCTTTTCATAATTTTGTTGGCAAGAATCGTGGATATTCGAGGGGTGTGGTTTGCAATGGACACCCGCAACACCTGGGATCATAAAACTATCTTCTGGTATTCTGAGGTCCGATCACTGATTTCTTGGACACTCTCACAACTCTTAAAAAGAGATCTTGCTCTTTACTCGTCTTTTTCTCGTATTCAAACGGAGCTCACCACGGTCTTCCTTTTCGTTGTTTTGGGACTGATAAAGCAGTCGTCACGGAGTTTGCCGATTTCCGGAATCACCGACAAGGTCAACGCAACATCTAATATTTGCTAGACGCCGGGAAAATCAACACCACTACTATTTCGGCGCGTCGAATCTAAAATCCCGGCCTAGTTTCAACGATCCATGCAACAATGAAGAGGGACTTTTTATTCTCGTGAGTTCACGAAATTAAATTTATCTCACTGAATTCTTACAACTTGCATTTTTATACAATATTGTTGTGAAAGACTTATTTACTAAAATGGCAGCTGTTACAATTTCTATCGCTGAAAAAATGTTGTCTAAATTTGATGGAAACCGTTCAAAATTATATGAGTTTATTGATAATGCGGATAAGGCCTTATCGATTGTAGGGGAGGAATACGAAGAGATAATTTTCAAAATCATCCAAACAAAAATTACCGATAACGCTAGGGCCTTGTTGAAAACGTGGAATTTTGAAAATTGGACAACTTGCGTAGTCATTTAGTGAACACATATTCAGAAAAAAGATCAACGGGGCAACGGCAACTCGAATTATCTTGTTGTAAACAGGGCAAAAAGGAAGCGGTTCTATCATACTCAACTAAAATTGAAAACTTACTACTCAAATTAACGAATAATTTAGATGACGATTTATCTAAAGTTGAGCGTGCTGCCTGTGTTAAATTGTTGCAAAAACAGGCTTTGAATGTTTTTATATTAGGACTTCGAGGTCAATTGAGAATTCTAGTCAAGGCTCAGAACCCAACTTCTTTAGAAGACGCAATTCAGTTCGCGGTAGCAGAAGAAATCGAATCAAATTCATGCTTGGAAATTTCAAAATTCCAAGATCTTACTGTTCGAGCTACTCAACAATGTGAAATTTGCTATCGGACAAATCATTCAACCTCGCAATGCTATCATCGTAATTTTCCAGGAAATTTTTGGAAAAAAAGAAAATCATTTGAACACTCGAATCAAAACTGAATCAAACGTGAGACCAGTGAATTCTCAATTGAATCGAGGACACGAAATCGTGAATTGCGCCTACTGTAAAAATTTAGGTCATCATATTTCGGAGTGTAGGAAACGAGAATTTATTGAGAAATGAAAACGCGAAGGAACGTTCCGCCCTCAAAATTCTCGATCCGAGAATTTAAACTTGTTCGGGTCCCCGGGAAATTGAGCCAACCCGAGGACAAGCGTGTCGATTTTGAAGGCTCACTCTCTGTAAATGCTGGCTCAACAACCTATGTTCTATTAGATGCGTCTCAAACAACTCACAACCAACTCCCGTTTTTACTTGACACTGGTGCTGATATTTCTTTGATCAAATTAAATTTCTTGAAAGACTCTACGGGAGTTTACGATGACTATAAACTTACATTAACAGGACTTGCTAGTGAACCGATGGAAACTCTAGGATATTGTTTTCTCGATATTTTAGTTAATGATCACAAATACACATCCATTTTTCATATTGTTCGTGACGATTTTCCTGTGATGTTTGCTGGAATTCTTGGAAATGAAACTTTACGTGTGCATAAAATGAAATGCAATTACTAAAAGGATGTTTTAGAATTTTCTTATCATTCAATTCGATTATATCATATTTCCAAACCTTTTACACCCCAAAATGAACTAGAAAAAAAGTTATTTGCAAATGAATTTTGTCGTAAACGGGAACTGAAAAACTAAAACTAACTAAAAATTCCTGCTAGATGTGAAATGATCATACCTGTCAAAATTATCAATTCTGATATTAAAGAAGGAGTTATTCCGAAAACTGAACTTTCTAACGGAATTTACTCATCTGCTGGTTGTGTCACAGTAAACATGCACTCTCAAGCGTTAACATCCATCTTAAGACGACTCGCAACCTATTGTAGTGCGAGAGAGACGCATAGAACGGGAACCAGTTGAAAGGAAGGAGGACGAAAAGAGAAGGTCTTGCGAGTCGTCTTAAATACTCGAGAAACATGTGTTGAAATAGATATGTCTATTGTGAAACTTAAAGAAATCGAAAAACCATCTCAATCTAGTTCAATCCTAAAAGTTGAATCAATTTTCGATCCAAAGAGGAATGAAAAACTCGAAAATTGTTTAAGACTTGACCACCTTAACAAAGAGGAAACAGGATCAATTAGAGATTTTTGTTTTGAATTCAATGACATTTTTTATCTCGAAGGCGACACACATGCACGAATACACTTCAACACGAAATTCACACAAAAACAGATGCCCCTATCGCCGCGAGAACTTATCGCTATCCGGAGATATTGAAGGAAGAAGTTAAAAGGCAAATTGACAAAATGCTCGAAGATAAAATAATCGAGCCATCTGAATCACCATGGAACGCACCCATATGGGTTGTGAAAAAGAAAAGGGATGCTTCTAACGAAGTAAAGTGGCGAATTGTTGTTGACTATCGTCGTTTGAACGATGTGACAGTTGGTAGTTTCCAGCCCCTGCCGAATATTGAGACTGTTTTAGAGAGTTTAGGAAATGCGAAATATTATACTACTCTTGACTTGACTTCTGCTTTTCATCAGGTGAAAATTCATCCTCGAGATGCACCAAAAACTGCATTTTCAGCATTAGGGCGACATTTTCAATTTAATAGAATGCCTATGGGTTTGGAAAATTCCCCTGCAGCACAGACAAGATTAATGTCTGCTGTTTTGTCCGGTATTGAGGGAATTCGATGCCAGATTTATCTCGATGATATAATTGTCTATGCAGATACTTTAGAAAATCACACACTACGATTAAGGGAAGTTTTTGAAAGATTAAGGCAGCATAACCTAAAGCTTCAACCGTGCAAATGTGAATTTTTAAGAGAGGAAGTTATGTATCTGTGTCACCTCATAACTCCAGAGGGGGTAAAACCTGATCCAGATAAGGTTAAGGCTGTTTTGAATTTTCCAGTCCCTAAGACTCAAAAAGAAATTAAATCTTTCCTTGGTTTCACAGGCTATTATAGACGATTTATAAAAGATTTTAGCGATATCTCAAAACCATTGACTCTCCTATTGAAGAAAGATACCCTTTTCAACTGGACATCAGAACAACAGAAGTCTTTTGAAAATTTGAAAAGTAGACTGACAAATGAACCAATTCTTCAATATCCCGATTTTAGTAAAACATTCACTATCACTACTGACGCGAGTCAGGTTGCTTTAGATGCCGTTCTTTCTCAAGATTTTAATGGAAAGGATTTACCAATAGCTTACGCTAGCAAAACTTTAAACTGTCATGAACGAAATTATCCTACTATCGATCGGGAATTATATGCCATTGTATACGGTGTCAAACATTTCAAACCATATGTTTACGGGCGGGAATTTAAGATCGTGACTGATCATAAATCTTTGCAATGGTTAAATAAAATGAAAGAACCATCTTCACGAATATTCAACTGGAGAGAAGAATTACAAGATTTTTCATTCACTATTACTATAGACCGTGAAAAACGAACGTACAGGCAGATGCTTTAAGCAGGATCTTTTTTGATCCTGGAATAGAATCGAAAAAATCAACTGTCTTGTCATTGAACTTTAACTCACTTATCGGAAATTATTCTGATTTTTTGAAAAAATTACAGTCTTCTATGTTGTCTTATGATAAATTGGAAGAATTCGATGATTCAATTTTTTCTAGCAGCGATGATTACGCGATTTGTATTTCCGCCGATCTGGAATTTGAAGGCAGCATACATTCTAAAATAAAAGAGATGTTCAATCATGTTGAGGAATTAAAAAATCAGGAACCGAAAATGAACGAGGTTGTTTGCATAAATGGGTTAGAATGCCCTGTATTTTATCTTATCGTCAAGGAGAATTATTGGGATTCGTGTGAATACAAATCTGTTTTTGACACTTTCTGCACATTGAGGAATTTACTTTTGGAAAAAGATATCAAGTCTATTACTTCACTGAAATTTGGAACTGGCTTCGATCACTTCAGATGGGATAAGATAAGATCAATATTACGATATGTGTTTCGAGGTACTGATATTAAAGTTCGGATTTTTTCTGATGTCATCTTCGAACCAGAAGCAGAAATGATTCCAGAGATTTTGAAAGAATTTCATTCAACTCCATTTTCTGGACATTCGGGTTTCCACAGAACTTATCAAAGAATAAAGGGTTATTATAAATGGAAAAATATGAAACAGAATATCCAGCACTTTGTAAAACATTGCACATCTTGTCAAGAGAATAAAATTGTTCGAAAGAAAAATAAGAATCCTATGCAAATAACAACGACATCATCAAAAGCTTTTGAACGCATAGCTCTTGACGTAGTAGGACCACTTACTTTGACTGAAAATGGAAATGAATTTATAATTACAATGCAAGATGATCTGACAAAGTTTTCACAAGCTTACGCTGTTCCAAACCACGAAGCAATAACAGTTGCTGAAGTATTGACACGGAACTTTATTTGTAAATTTGGTATTCCATCTTCTATTTTGACTGACCAAGGAAGTGACTTCATGTCCAAGTTAATGAAAGAAATCGCAAAACTTTTTAAGATAAAATAATTGAGAAAGACTGCTTATCATCCTCAAACTAACGGTGCACTCGAAAGAAGTCATGCCACATTTGCTGATTATCTTCGACATTTTGTCAATTTAGATCAAAACGATTGGGATTCCTGGTTAGGTTTTGATATGTTTACTTACAATTCTACACCTCACACATCTACCAAGTTCACGCCACATCAATTAGTTTTTGGAAATAAACCTGAGCTCCCATCGTCAATTCTTACCAACTCTGAATTCAAATACACTTATGATGATTATATAGATAATTTGCGGTTGAAACTTCAGAAATCTCGTGAAATAGCTCGTGATAATTTACTCGACTCAAAGGAGAAAAATAAGTCGTACTATGAAAAAAAAACGAAGAACGTTGTGTACAAGGCCGGGGATAAAGTCTATTTACAAAATGAACAACCTTCCAGATCGAAAAAATTACGAAAGCCATATATTGGTCCTTTTTTAATCACAGAAATCAATTCACCATCGAATATTACGTTGAAAATGGGTAGAAAAGAAGTTGTAGTACATAAAGATAAGATTAAAATGGCATACAGTTAATGAGAAGTAATATTTTGCTTAAGAGGGGGAGAGAGGATAAATATTCACTAACTTTCATTAATTACAGGGTTTTTCAGCTGGCGATAGTGTCTGCTCATGAAATACGTTATTTAAACTTCACTCCTGGGATATATTACGATCACTTAGGTGATTTGAAGCTCTACTCAAAAACATTTCGATTGGTCACATATCTTAATTTATCATACGTTGATGAAAAAATAAGTCTTGTAGAAAATGGATATGAAATGGCTACGAAATATTGCAGCGAGAAACTCTCGCAACCTTGTCAATATTCGCTGGAAATTTTAAAAGGACTTGTACCCGAATTTAAACGTAAGGAAGCATTATTAAAAACTCTACTGGGGGAAAACACTAGAACTAAGAGGGGACTTATTAATGTTGTTGGGACAGTAATTAAAAAATTGACAGGAAATCTTGATAATGACGATGCTGAATATTATGATTCTGAAATTACAAAGCTAGAGAAGGAAGAAATTGAGATGGCAAATTTATTGAAAAATCAGATCAAAATCGTAAGGACTACTATCACGAATTTCAATGGAACGATTTCTAATGTAAATATTGCTCAGAAAACTCTGGATGAAAATGTTCAAAAAATAAACCAATTAACAGAGAATTATAACAAGAGCGAATACAAAACTGAACTGAGAATACGTCTTTTGTCTCATTTTTCGTTTTTAACACTTCTTTCAAACCAAGTTAACGATGAAATTTCTGCACTAACCAACGCTATACTTTTCGCCAAAACTAATATTTTACACCCTAGTGTACTTAGTCAAGATCAATATTTAAAAGAATTACAACATACTGCAGGAATTTTACCAGATGGTCTAAATTTCCCACTTGTACCTAATTCAATTAATCGAAACATTTTGATGCATTTGATAAAGATACAATCTTATTACTCTTCAGGTCGTTTGGTATTTATCATTGTAATGCCCCTAACTACGATAACAAAGTATCAGTTCCTCCAATTTATTCCCGTGCCTGTTGTCCAGCATACAGACAGTTATCTTTTCATTCAACCTAGGGCCAAGTATTTAGCGTTATCTCATACGAAGACGATTTATAGTTTATTCAACGATATGTCACTTTGTGCGGAAACCACTACAAATAACTACATACGTAAGGTAGAGCAAACTCTTTCGAATGTCAGAGACGATCCACCTTGTGAAGTAGATTTAATGATCAATGTGAAACGGGTCATCCCGACCTCTTGCGATACGCGTATTGTTCGGATAAAAGATAAAATTTGGCATAAGTTATATCGGAAGAATTTGTGATTGTTTGTTTCTCCGAAAATGCAAGATATAACGGTCTCTTGTATAAAACCTGATCCCAAGGATTTGCGAATACAGGGTACAGGATTTTTGAGTTTGAATGATCATTGTATAGCTTACACGCCAAATAGTATACTGAGGACAGATGGAAAGTTCGGTTACGATTACGAAATAAAAACAATTTCGCTTAATATTGTACTTAATGATTGTTGCAAAATTGAAAAAACTAACTTGAGCATCCTTCCGCATTTAAACGAACTGCCGAAAATAAAGCGAGATTTGTCAAATTTAGGAGTAGCTAGTCATAAACTTGATGTTATATCGCACGCTATTGATGAAACCTTATCTTCGCATGAATTACGGAAACAAATTTCATGGATACATATTGCCCGGACGTCCCTTGACTCCCGAAACAGTCCCCAGGTGGCTCCCGCGGAGCTCCCGCGTTACACCCAGGGAGCTCCCCGGGAGCTCCCAGAAGGCTCCTAATGTCCGAAAATCTGAAAATTTGTGGGAGCAATGGGAAAAAAGTTGTATCATACAGATAAATAAGATGATTTCAGGCTAAGAAACGCTTATTTGTACTGACGATCGGCGTTCGCGAGTAATATTATTTATTAATATTACCAGTCATAAGCAGGGTGTTTTTCAATTACCGCAAATACCAGAAACATATGTTTCTTAATTATTTGATTCTAA
Source organism: Platygaster robiniae (assembly GCA_028476575.1). Taxonomy (NCBI): domain Eukaryota; kingdom Metazoa; phylum Arthropoda; class Insecta; order Hymenoptera; family Platygastridae; genus Platygaster; species Platygaster robiniae. Next base: position 32,891,939 of record CM052019.1, read on the forward strand.
GACGATTTTTCCTTTACCATATTTTAGAAAACTCAAAATTGAAAAAGTTATTTAAGTTTCAAATTTAAACAATAAATGAGTTCTCTCAACAAGTGAGCATAAAATTCACCCACCAAACTTCACCCAAATTTTCTTCATATTTTTTAGAGTCGAAAAGTCCTTTGCCACTTTTGACAAAACTTAAAATCAAAAAAGATATTCGAATTAGAAATCTACGAAATCTGATTGGTCAAAACTTCTAACTCGCGCATTTTTTTCAATTTTGAGTTTTGATAAAAGTGGCAGAGGACTTTTTGACTCTAAAAAATATAAAGAAAATTTGGCTAAAGTTTGGTCCATGGATTTTTTACCCACTTGTCGAGAGAGCGCATTTTTTGTTTAAACTTTCGGCTCGAATAACTTTTTCAATTTTGAGTTTTGTAAAATATGGTAAGGGAAAAATCGTCTTAGAATTTAATAAGGAATATATGGTTTTTGGTACATATTTGCGGTGATTGAAAAACACCCTGTATATGCTCTTGTTTTGTAATTGGAGAATAAACAATAGTATCACCTTCTTCTTTTACTCTCTTAACTAAATTTAGAGTGAGGGTGATATGATTGAGTTATAATAGGTAATATGAGCCAATTTTAGGGGTAGATTTTTCGAGAATGGTTTTGAAGTGTGTTTTTGGAAGCAATTTCATAGGAAATAATTTATTAATTGATTTTTTTGTTTAGGGTTGGCTTTTCGAGCCTAACTTTTGTGAGTGGATTTTTTTAATAGTTTTGTGAGGGGTGTATCGCTCACGATAGGTTGCTTTTTTAGTGAAGAGGTGATTTTTTAGGAGTGGTTTTTCAGGGATGCGTTTTTTAAGTTTTTTTTTGAGGTGTCTTATAATTTGCAGTTTCAATTCGAATCGTACTTTTAGTAAGTTGTCTGGTAAATTTTTAATTTTTTCACGGCATGAACTCATGGGAAAAATTGTTCCTCTTTTTTTTTCATTAAAGAATGTTGATATAGGTGGATGAGGTAAGCTGGATATATAATATAGCGATATTTTTGTAGCTTGGAGTTTGCGAAATCGAGATGCAGTACATTTCATGGTGAATATTGTTCAGTTTATTATGATTATAATTAATATAATCAATTACCCCTTCATTTTCTTACACGTTCCCATGAAGGAGGGGTACCACCGTGTAACTGAATTCAGACAATGGTACAATATAATATTTCCTTATGATATCTGAGAGTCGCCAAATTTTGAACGCCAAAAGTTGACTCACTTCATAAATTCCAAGCATACTAGATTCACATGGTATTTCGTACGCGTTTTTTTGTGTGCAAAACAGTCATATCTCTCAACTAAATTTAGAGTGAGGGTGATATGATAGAAATATAATAGGTCATATCAGTTTTAAGCGTTTTCTATTCTGATGATAACTGTACAATATAACCCTACGAGGACTCTGCGAGTTCCAATTCCCGTGCAGCTTGTCTGAAAATTGAAAAATACTTAAATATATAACTTTTTCGGTACCAAACAAGCAACAAAATGATCTAAACTTACACTTCTTGCGCTTTCATTCTATCCTTTACATGGTTGAAATAACTTTTCAGCGAATGTCTTACAGCTTGCGTGTCGGTAGCATTTGCAAGTCCTTTTTTAACTGCAACTGTAGAAAAACATATTTGTGAGTGCTGTTGCTCATTACTTTTAATTAAATTTTGTTTATGAAAATAGGCATCTGAACTGATAATTTATAATTTATTGTTTCAATGAAGTGAATAACAATTACGAAATATAGCATCATCTCGTAGCTATGGTTTCCATTTGAAAATTACAACTTTAATATATATAGTTTTAACATAATATTTGGACCATATTTTACCGAGAACCACGTCGTATATTTCAAGCTTCTCAAAACTCCTCTTCGCTTCCTTTCCATTTTTCGGCTTACTTCCAGAAAGGGATAACTTTGAAGTAATTTCGTACTCGAACAAATGTTCCATCAACTTAAACGTGTACGGGGATGTGCTCTTCACTCCTTCGCTGGATAGCGCCTTACCCTGAATGCAATTTTAAGAATTCAGAAATTGTAATTCAATATTTTCAGAATTTTTATACAGTCGAAGATTCTCAACGAAAGGATATGAATAAACTAACAAGTAATTTTATTACTGAGTGCATAATTCGACTTTTCATCTGTATGTTTCTCAAGCGGATCAATGTTCGTCCGTATACATTCGAGTTTAGTTTACAATTATTTTTTTCGACTCACCATAGCTTGATAATAATCCAAGTTCCCTTTCAGTTTTGCCTCAACATTTTTCAATTTATGGAAGGTGCTAAGAGGAAAGTCGCCTAACACTCTCAAATCATCTTTCCTGTCGTTTGCAGCTATTTCTTGGTTTTTTAATACCGTTCTCAAGTCTTTTTTTAAAGTTTTTAACGTTGACAAGGTTTCTTTTTCAACTTTTTCAGCATCTGTGAAAGGCAATGAAAATTGTATCAAGTTAACATACGTATAAACGTGTCTATTACTATGCTAAATGTTACCGTGTGTGAGATTTCTTGATTTTTTTGCAGGAGGTTGACCTCTCGGCGTCTGTGCAGACTGGAAAGAGTGGGAATTTTCTTCGTTTGACGAAATATATCCGATTTCATCATTTCCTACTCCCATTTCGCATGAGGCTTCAGTATTTACTGAAATAAAGATGGTCTGTATAATTACTAATTTTTCATGAGTACTATTCTACTATCAAAAAAAGTTGTTTCAATATTTTTATTTTGAATTTTGAATGTTGAATTAATAATTACAACAGATATTTATTTATTCCATGACTTACGACGAGTGGGCGTGGTTTGCAACTGACGTACTTCAATTATACGGTCGTCAATTATTTGGGGTTTCCTTTTGAGTCGGTTTGCAAGACTGGCTCGTAAGGATTTGTCTAAAAAAAATGTAAATCATCATCCATTGTTTTTCTTGACATGAAAATAGAAAATAGCAGCTTTCATAGCCTATAAGTCATTGTAAAAATTGCTGCCCGAGTGCAGCCAGACCTTCCCTAGTCTACAATCATTCGTTTTCTTCCCCTGGATCGTAATGTATTATTACTTTACAAAGACAATGCTTACATTTCTCAGCTTTTTTGTCCGGTAGACTTGCAGATTCTTGTCGAAACCGCGAATCATTACTTGCTGTTCCTGTAACATTAAGTTTTTGAAGATTTTAACGAATAAATTATAACAGCAGATTTTTGCGATATAATTAGATATGTTTGTGTACCTAATTTTATCAAAATATTCATTACACTTAAACCTCATTTTCATCCTTTTTCTCTTCCTCACTCTACTCTCAGTTATATCCGAAAAATCTATTGAAATCGGAGATTTAACTGAAAGTAGAGTGAGAAAGAGAGGAGGATATAAATGAAGTTCCAATGTACTTCAAATGACATACATAGGAGGTAGAAACATGAAAACGACTTTCGAAGAATAAGGACGCATTTAAAATTTCTACCCTCTGAGTTTGTAATTTTGGAAAATAAATCATTTATATAAAAAGACATTTACAAGTAGCTCAAATTTCATCTACATCAACTATTCCATTAACTTGTTTCTTAAACTGCGTATAGACCCTACGAACTAAACTTTACGTTAAAGACTTTGAGACAGTAAGCCTTCGCTCACTTTAGCAAAAGTTGACTTTGAAGTCCACATTTGCTCATCGATTTACCAATAAATTTTTTAAATATGAAGTTTGGTCTATTTGCAAACGAAATAAAAGCAAGCGGCTCTAACAACTGTTTTTTATTAATTCATACCCCAACGTGTCATTTCCATCGAATTCGAAAAGTTGCAATCGATTTCATCAAATCATACTGATTTGAGTGTTGTTGTTGATCTGGAAAAGTAGAAAATGACTTATTTTTATTGATTAAAACTATGACTATTTTCTACCTTGTTATTTTAAAAATATTTGATTTTCATTCAAAAATGATAACATGTTAACTTTAACTCGAATGAAACAGTATTTCATAACAATCATTTTTGTTATTCATTTTGAAGATTAAAAAAAAAGATAGTTAAGGGAATGGCGCGCTATGTAGAAATTCATCGAAGGTACACTGAAACCTCATTAATATCCTCTCTCTCTTTCTCACTCTACTTTCAGTTATATCTTCGTTTTCAATAGATTTTTTGGATATAACTGAGAGTAGAGTGAGAAAGAAAGATAGAATATAAATGAGGTTTTAGTGTACTAGAGTTTTTTCACTTTCAAAATTTGAAAAAAAAGGTAAATAACATATTTTTTAATCGTAAATATTTCACACTGCTGAAAAGATCCAGGTGAAATTCCCATGTGATATTCACACAACCAAATTTGAGTCTAATAACGCAAGAACCTTATTTTTCCTTCTAAAAAAAATTGTTCTTACACATTTTGGAATTCATTTATATCATTGAACCCCGCCTGGGAATCCGCGGTATGGATTTTTTCGGCCGAGCATTTACATTTCGTATGAAAGTATCAAAGACGTTTAAACACATAAAATAAAGTTTGTTGTATAAATAAAAAAATTTAAAAGCACAATTTTACCACAAGTTGTATTGTTCGCCATGTGAACATCAGCCGTCACAACGATAGTATTGCGGGTATTGGGTTGACGTCCATCACTTAGTACTGAAAGCTCTACATGGGAAAATTTTTAATTCGGTAAATGAAGCGTTCATGATTCAGGAAAATTTTTTTTTCAATCTATTCTTAAATACCGTCATCAAAGAATTTCAAGATTTAATAAACACTTCTTAAGACGTTATTATTTAAATTGATATTTTATTGAAAAAATAAAAGAAAATTTGCATCGAGTAAGAATTAACGTAATGACATTGGCAGCTTGAAATAAAAATATCACAATAAAATCATTTTTATTTTTGTTCCATCATTTTTTGACTTTCCCTCATTGCTGGAACATTTTTTATGAACTTTTAATTATAGAACATCTACACTGATGAACAATTATTGCTTGTACAGTTAAGACGAGGTACCTGGATTGTTTCGTGATTTGGATTCGTCTGTTTTAGTTTCATTTTTTTTGTTGATTGTATCCTTACTTAACGAAGGGGGCGTGGGTAAAGATTTTTTCAACTTTTCGGCTTCATCCCCACTTACATCCGAATCGCTTGAGTAAACTGTTATTCAAATAGATATAGTTCATAAAATTCATTCTGTATTTTTCGAATTACAAGATAAACAAATCTAATTCTTACTTTTTGATTTTTTCTTCGACCCGTATGTTTTTTTGGGTTTGTTTGCCTTTTTGACGAGTTCCGTACTCGCGTCACTTTGTTCAGAATCACGTTCATCCATAACATAATCTTCAAATTTTTTGTTTTTTACGAGATGGCGCTCTTTTTTTGCTTTTTCATTTTTCAAAATTTCGTTTTCTGAAGTCGAAAACTCGGAGCATACTGTAGCCTTGTCACATATACTACGAGCTTTAAAGTAATCATCTAAAAAATAAACATTTAATAATATTAGAACATATATCGAAACTGAAAAAATCAAAGTTCCTAAATCATCAGAAGTGAGAGTTAATTTAAAAAACTTTTATAACTGCTTTAAGTCGGCTTGGCTGCCACGGTGAAATGTGGTCGTATTTTTTCAAACAACAAAATTTCCAAAGGTTTACTTTTTTTTTTCTAAATAAAAAAGTGACTGTATTTTTCATTATAAGTGAATGTAAGTAAATGTTTCTGTTTTTTCAAAAACATAATACACGTTATACAGTTCGGTTAAAATTGACATTTGGAGTTTGACACGAGAAATTTCAGCAAAAATGTGTAGGATAGGTTGTCAATTAACGATTTCCAAAATAATTTTCGAAAATTGGCTAGCGTTTTCCAGTAATTAATTTTTTTGATAATAAATTCTGCACGGAAAAAACGTTGTGGTTGTCACAAGCACATGAAACAGTAAGATATGCCCCAACCATATTTATGGTTGATTCAACCACACTCGGGGCCTTTGATAACCAGTGCTTTTAATGTAACAACCACGTACTTTTATATCTCAATCTTCTCAGTAGTTGCAGTGTCTTGAAATGTGGTTGCACCAACCATAAATATGGTTGGGGCATATCTTACTATTCCATGTGCTTGTGATAACCACAACGTTTTTTCCGTGTGGCTCAGATGAAAATTTGTTACAATAGGCCGATTCTTCAGAAATGAATCTCACTTTGGGAGTTTTTCAAGTCGAGAAATCCAATTCCGTCATTATTTTCGCCGAAAAACCGATGATTTGAAATTTCGATTCGGTTTCGAAATTATCACATGGCATTATTACTCCCGCTAACAGCAGGGTGCCGACCTTCCACTACTGCCGCCAGCAGTAGCCGATCAGTCGAAAGTCGGAATTTCTTGACTTGGAAAACCCTGCTAATAGCATAATCGGTCTATGATAACAAATTTTCATCCCATAGGAGAGAATTGTAAATTTAAAAAAAATTAAATTCTAGTAAACGCGAGCTAACTTTGCAAGGCCCTATTGAAAATCGTTTATTGACAACTTATCTTACACGTTTTTACTGAAATTTCCGATGCTCGTGTTTCATGCCGAACTGTGTGATCAAATGTGTCACAAGCTAAGGCATGTGTATGAAATTTACTGCATTTATAGATCAGGATTTATTAAATTGTGTTCAACTGTCGTTGAGGTAACTGTAAAAACGTAAATAATAATCCCGAATAAAAAAATTTATTTTCATGACAATGAATTGTGATAACTATTGTGACGGTAGTGATTTTCAAGATTATTTCCAATGAAGAACTGATGAAAAATTGAATTTATTAGCATGCATTATAAGACTTGGTTAGAAACAGTTTGTTCTATTTCAAAACTGTGGTTTTTCAATTGCTCAACGCGAAAGTATATTTAAAAAAGTAATAATACCCGTTATTCGATTTTATTGATTTACTAACAAACGAATTCTGTATACTCACAATAATTTACGATCAATTCTGGAAATAATAAATTTACTTTATCATTTAATGTTTCAAATTCGGTTGTCAATTTTGTTTAATTAATTTCATTTTTGTGTTATTTAGCCATTCGATTTCTAATTGGTAACATTTATTTTTATTCTTTTCATATTCATTTCATTTCATTTTTATAATAATTTGTTGGTTATGTGATTGAGTTTCATTCATTCCCCATTAGAGCATTTGATTTTTAACTGTTCACATTTATTCTATACGATACACGTTTAACTATTCTGGTTCAGTTAACTGTTTTCATAACTATATATTTATCTTCAGTTTAGATACTTTAATTTTCATTGAATATTTTCAGTGGAATGTCGTATTTCACGGTGTGCTTAAATGAAGTTTTACCCAAAAATTCCCTCCCATCCGAAATTGTTCTTTTTTTCTATTTTGTCGTTTTTTTTGAATTTTTTAAGCAAAAAATTAAAATAATCCCCGGAAGGAATGAAGAAAAAATTTAATTTTTGTGAATTTTTTCGAGGTTAATTAGTAAAACTCTCCACAAAACAATGCCACATTTGAATTTTTAGGCTGAAAATCTTCCGTCGTGTACACTTAACATTTTTTATGGAAGTATACTACATAACAAAAAATATCAATGTCATAATATACAGAAAACCGCAAAAAACCATGTTCTTCGGTGTTCTATGACTTGTATCACTACATTTTTCACACTTTCAAGCAGAATTGTAATGATAATAAGAAAGCCCATCAAATTCTATAAAATGTGACTTTTGATCAAATTAATACCACTCGTTTTTGAGAAGTTTTAGCTCTTGAAACTTTAAAAAATCTAATAAAAAAATGTTACTACGTTGAAATATGCTCTATAACTTTTTAACTATGCAAAACATCGTTACAAAAATGCAATAATTTTTTGAAGAGGACTAAATTACGAGAAAAACAGTACACAATTTATTTCAATATGATGATTTGAGCCGGAGATACAACGGAGAAGCGGAGATACGGAGAGGCGTACGTTATGTGAATATAATGCCTTGCATTCATTTTGAAATTATTTCAAATTATGATTTCAACTGTCTTAGTTGCAGATTCTATGCTTCAGCCTACGTTTTGTAAAAGGCCATTCGTAAACCGATTTTGTGTTGACTGATATACTTGTTATAAAATAATCACCTAAAAATTGTAAATAATTCTACTGAATATAGTTTAAAAATGTATCCCTTGACAAATATTGTAAAATAAAGATATTAATTATTTAAATGATACAGTTTTGAAAAAGTAATGATTGAAAACAAGTTATCAACGCAAGCGCGTTTAATCACGCCCTTTGAAAACTGTGCGCCTATCGTGGCAAGAAAAAAAACTCATGTTCCGATCGTTGTATCTCCGGCTCAAATCATCATATTGAAATAAATTTTGAACTGTTTTTCTCGTAACTTAGTCCTCTTCAAAAAATTATTGCATTTTTTTAACGATATTTTGCATAGTTAAAAAAATATAGAGCATATTTCAACGTAATAACATTTTTTCATTAGATTTTTTGAAGTTTCAAGAGCTAAAACTTCTCAAAAACGAGTGGCATTAATTTGATCAAAAGTCAAATTTTATAGAATTTGATGGGCTTTCTTATTATCATTACAATTCTGCTTGAAAGTGTGAAAAATGTAGTGATACAAGTCATAGAACACCGAAAAACATGGTTTTTTGCGGTTTTCTGTATATTATGACATTGATATTTTTTGTTATGTAGTATACTTCCATAAACAATGTTAAGTGTACACAAGGGAAGATTTTCAGCCTAAAAATTTAAATGTGGCATTGTTTTGTGGAGAGTTTCACTAATTAACCTCGAAAAAATTCACAAAAATTGGGTTTTCTCTTCATTCCTTCCGGGGATTATTTTAATTTTTTGCTTAAAATTGTCAAAAAAAACGATCAAATAGAAAAAAAAAACAATTTCGGATGGGGGGGAATTTTTGGGTAAAACCTCATCCAAGCACACTGTGATTTATAATGTGAATGATTCTTTTTCATTTATGTATGAGATGCTGTGAGTAAAAGCGAAACAAGTAAGGGACAGAAAAATATAACAATCCACATTTTCTGTCTCTACTCATTTCTTTCTCTACGCATTTCATACAAGTGAAATGGTGCTTGTGTGATATGCACGATAATAATTTCCCGTATGATAAACATTTTTCGGAATAACTTTTAATTTTGATTCAAATAATTTCAAACTATTTCAATCCACCATCACCAGCAGGGTGGTGCATAAAACCAGAGAAACTTTTCGTACAAATCGATATTTAACTGAATAGCAATATTATCACCTTAAATTAACTAGTCAGGGAGACAGTTGATGATCAACCAACGGGAGTTAACTTAAGAGATGTGAGAAATTTGTGTGGTCTATTACGTAATAATCGAAAAATCAATAATATAACATCATTTCCACAATTTTCATCTATGAAATGTTCATAAGTTTTCATTTTTCTTTCTTCTTTTTTTCGATGAAATCTCGATCATGCTTATGAGTACAGTATTATTATAATCAGTAATAAAGTTGACTGTTTATTAGTACAAAGCGTCTTGAAACGACACAACCTGGAAACATGAGATGGGAACAGGGATCGGATAATTAAACTTGCTCCCATATGTCCAGTCAATCTAGGTCAAAATATCTTCGAGTCACCGCAAAGTAGATGCATGATAAAAATTTCGTCGTAAGTTGTTAGTAGCAAGTTGTTCATCACTTCTAAAATAACAGCAAAAAAGTTTTGCTTCAACCTTAACAGGTAAAAGTTAGAAAATTGTGGTTTTCGCCTACAGTCGTGGTTTGCGAAAAAAAAGTTAATTGCACAACTAAAAGCTGTTATTTAAAGTTGCAGACAGTACAAGTCTTTGAAGTATGGTTTTTTTTTTCAGATGGAAATCTTAATCATTGTGCTCATCAATCCATTATTGAGTATAAATTACGTATTTTTTTCAATTATTAACTTAACATCAAGGAATGAATCGTTAAAACGATTTTTTAAACAAATTATGAAAAAAAAAATTTACTAGGCTGCACATGCTTTCCATGGTTTTTTGAGTGGCTGATCATATATCCAGGATCAAATTTGAACAATAACTTTTGTGTAACTATTTGTTTGAACAAATTATGAAAAAAAAATTCACCAAGATGCATACGCTTTCCATGATTTTCTGGGCCGCTGATCACGAATTCAGGGTAGAATTTGAAAAATAAATTTTTTTTTTAATATTTGTATAAGCAGAACAGTGTCTAACAAAATCACCGAATCGAACGAAACAAGTTGTCTCTCAGCAAATATTTTCTTTAATAATTTTTTTTCTACAAATAGTTTAAAAAAAGTTATCATATTTTTTAAATTTAATGCTGGATCCTTGATCAGCGGCCTAGAAAACTATGGAGAGCATATGCAGCTTAGTACCTACATTTTTTTTTCATAATTTGTTTAAAAAAATCGTTTAAGCAATTTGGTTTTGCAAATTTTACTTCACATTTATAATTAGCGGCCCGGAAAACCATGGAATGCATTTTTTCTGTAAATTCTTACTTGTCTCGATGCTCGGACAAAAGTCGGCCCTAATTGCAACGTACATTATTTTTGTTATAAATTGCAGGAAAAAATTTTTTCGATTATTGTATTTTATATACAATCTTCCCTGTCGATTTCGAGTGTATTTTTCTGGGATTCTTAGGTACAGACTAGCCGTTAATAGAAAAAAAGTAAAATTTCTAATTAACAATGGGATTGTTGACGAACAACAATTCCATCATGGCTGAAAAAATTATTCGATCTTGCGCTATGAAAAAAAAAAATTAATCATCGGGTATCATTAGGTACAAGAAAAACTTCATCCTTGAATGTTGAATTAATTGTTAAAATGTTTTCGTAATTTATGCTTAACAATTCTTTTGTGAGCGCAAAAATTAAGATTTTTCATCCGAACAAAAGCCATAATTTGGAGACTTTTATCATCTGTTACTTTAAATGACTACTTTTGGTTGTGCAATTAACTGTTTTTTCGCAAGCACAGACTGAAGGCAAGATTTTCTAACTTTCACCCCCTGTTGATGGGGTAGCACAACTTTTTTGCTGTTACATTCACACATGTTGAATACTTTCTACCAATAACTTATGACGGAAGTCATGATGCATCTAATTTTTTGGAGTATTTTGGCCTAGATTGACTAGACTCAGTAGTGGATTTACGGGGGGGGGGGGAGTTTCGTGTTACCCCCCCCCCCCCATAAGAATGGTGGTATTTTTTTTACAATGTTGAAAAACTATGTCCCTGGTACAAATAAACTTTCCGAAAAACAACCCCTCCCCGCCCCACGGGAGTATACGATTCTAGATCGGCCACTGACTGGACTACACCACCGCACGCTGGCTCGGCTGGGTTGGGGCAGGTTGGGGACCGGTGACGCTTGCCTGTCTATTCTCAAAATCAAGTTTTCCGGTTTTCGATGATGTCGAGTGATTTTTTTTCCAGATTCTTGAAGCGCAACCGGCCACAAGCAATCTTGAATTGGCCTGTTGCGTGTTTCAAGTATTTTATGTTCTTCAGGACTTAAGATTTCGGGGGGGTTTTGAATTTAATTTTTTTCAAGGATTTCATGAAGGATCGAAAGAATCGATCGAATTTTAGAGGGCCGCTTGATAGAAAATTTTGTATAATCCAAAGAAATAACAATCGTAACATTTTTGTTACGTACTCCTATTGAAATGAAAAAACTTACTTGATTTTCCATAACATTTTTTTATCGGAAATTTTTCCCATTCGCTCCTGGCATCTGCGCAACTGTTTGCCAATTTGTTCACAGTGAACATTTTCACGGATTTCGGAAAATATGCAAACTTTTTGTTGATATCTATCCAGTTGTATGGCGTAGAGAAAAGTCCGTCTTCAAATTCTACAGCATAATATATACCGTCCTCCTTGTCGCAACATTGAAATTGATTCTGCAACTGCAACAAGAATAAATTTGGACACGTTATCAAAGAAATGAAGTGTGATACCTGTAAGCAACTTGTACAAAAATGAATTCGTCTTGCGAATTCTCTCAGCAAAATTTTAGTAATTCTACAGCTGTTTCAGATTTTACGATTTTCTACTTTGTAAAATTCATGAAAAATTTGATGTGTCAGTAAATTACGGATTACTGCATAGCACAAGTTTCGCGAGATAGTCTTTGACTACTCGAGTAGAAATTTCATGTTCTCATTTTGTTGTCGACAACACTTTCATTCTCATTTGCTTCTTATTTTAGCATTTTACTTCCCAAGTTCCCAGTTGAGTTTTAGTTTTCCTCATTTTGTTCTCATTCATTTGTTCTCGTTTGCACATCACCGAAATAATCTTGTTTATCATTTGATACTTCGTGAGAATTCAGAAATAAAATATGTCTTCAATATGTTCTCACTACGTTATAAATATAAAAAAGATTTCCTATCGCTCGCATGTCTCAATTTCGCACGAATAAATTATGTTGTAACCATATATTCATATTTGTAATATACGAAGAATATTTCATCATACATTTTCGAACAAGCAATATTGTAGTTATGACAGAAATAGATATCATTTAATTACTCAAGCGCTTCCTGTCTAAATTGCTATTTTATGCCGACTCATGCTTCGAATCACGTATTTTTCCTTTTGATATCATTAGTCATTTATGCGATCGGGAACGTTCTAGAATATTCGACTCCGTACGATATCATTAGTCATTTATGCGATCGGAAACGTTCTAGAATATTCGACTCCGTACTGTATATAAAGCCAGCGAATTCGGGAGCGAGCAGTTCAGTTCAGAAAAAGTCTTGAATCAGTTCGGCATTAGTCAGTCAGTCACAATCCAAGTTCAGTTTCGCGATTCACTATCCGTTGTTTGCAGTTGTCCACGAAATCGCTCGTTGTGTTTTCACGATTTGACTCTTCACAGAATTTGTGAACTTTTACCAGAAAGAAACTTTAAACGTTGTGTAAGCAATAAAGCTGTGTTTAATAAAACTAAGTGTATTCGTGACATTTTGTGATTATTGGGGAAATCCCTGCGAATCCCAACATAAACTGGTGTCAGAAGTGGGATTGCGTAACTGATCCTCCTGAGAACCGTGACTCGTGTGGCTCATCCCCTACACCCGGAACCATAAGGACGGACCAAAGAAGCTGAGATTCGTGGATTCTCCATATTCCTGGGCAATCAAGTTCAACACTGCAGATCAACAACGAGATCAAAAAAAAAAAAAAAAAAAAAAAAAAAAGGAAAAGTCATTGCAAGAGTGAGTACAAAATATCGAATCGTCTCGTTACTCGACAACATTCATAAACCAAATCTCCAGAAGTAACCCGTATTGCCTCCCAAATTTCCAACTCCTTGCAAAATCATTGAACAAAATGCCGCAAACCCAGATGAATTTGCCTGATGGTCAAAATGACGTAAATTCATCTTCATCGCGAACAGAGACTGGTAATCGAAATACGGAAAGACCTCAATTCACTGTTGATTTTTTGATAAAGCTTATTAATGAAAAATTCGATGGCGACCGATTTAAAGTAAAAAGTTTCATAAAACAGGTCGATGCTGTTTTTGAACTGGCACATGTCTCACAAGAACAAGCCTTGCTTCTGTATGTTAAGAGCCAAATTACAGGAAAAGCCAGGGAACAAATCGACACACACTCGAACCTTACAACTTGGGAAGAGATTTCCGACCTTCTCATAAAATTGTATTCTGATAGAAAAAATTTTGATCAGTTACTAGAAGATTTACATTCCACTTGTCAAAATCAAAATGAAAATATTTCCTCATATTTCCAAAGACTTGAAAATTTGTCATCCAGAATTCTTGCAACGGTCGACAGCTCTGGTGTTAACGAAATTGAGGTTCCTGGACGAATTGCTATGGTGAAGCAAATGACGTTAAATCGTTTTATTTATCATACTGTGCCCCAGATTTCCCAGATGTTACGTTATAAGGACTTTGCGAGTATAAATGAAGCATTTACTGCCGCATTGATTGAAGAAAAAGCTTTAAAAACGCGCCTTTCTGGCAATTCAAAACCTACTCAGGTTGCTTCTTTCAAGAAAAAATCATGCGATATTTGCAATCGGTCTAATCATTCTGCCAGCGAATGCTTTTTCCGAAACAAAGATAATACCAGAAGATCCAATACTCGCCAAATTTTCTTCAACAGCAATCATTCCCACTCAATTCAAAACCAAAATCACGGGCCAAAATTCGATTCAAATTCCAACGCACAGACAAAGCAATGCCGATATTGTAAAAACCTTGGTCACACGATTGAAGAATGCCGAAAAAGACAGTATAATAATTCGAGGCAAAACAGCCTCAAATCGGACCGGAATTCAGTGCATTTTGCTCGAAATTTCGGACACGAAGAGGCAAATTTTTGCGGAATAGACTCCGAAATGAAACCCCCAGATTCCGAACAATAGGATGTACCATTCCAGAACCAATACCAAACCCACAATTTACTATTTCAAAATCAATCTGTAACCAGATTGAAAATTCTAAATCCACTATTTCGAGTTCAATTTCAAATTCAAGACCCACCTTTTCAAAATCGATTTCAGAATTAACTCCAAACCAAAAGACTATCGATTCAAAGTCGGTTGCAAAATCAACCGAAATTCCAAAACCTACTATTTCTCGAATTCCAAAACCTACTATTTCTCGAATTCCAAAACCTACTATTTCTCGAATTCCAAAACCTACTATTTCTCGAATTCCAAAACCTACTATTTCTCAAAATCCAAAATTCACTATTTCAAAATCAAAACAAAATTCAATATCCACTATTTCGAAATCAATTTCACAATCAATTCAAAATCCAACCCAAAACTCAAAACCTACTATTCCGAAATCAACTTCAAAAACAATTCAAAATCCAAAATCTACTTTTTCAAGCTTAACAAAAAATTCAAAATCTACTATTTCGAAATCAACTTCACAATCAATTCAAAATCCAACCAAAAACTCAAAATCTACCATTCCGAAATCAATTTCAAAAACAATTCAAAATCCAAAATCTATTATTTCAAACTCAACTCAGAATCTAAAAACTACTATTCCGAAATCGATAACGAAGTCAATACTTAATCGAAAATCTACTGTTACGAACGTAACTACAGATACGAAACATACAGGGCAAAATTCATTGAACAATTCAATTTCGAATCGAAAATTTGTAACTACCGAACCAGATTTGACACAAATTTTCCAGAATTTTTCGCGATCCGGCATATTTGTTAATGGCAATGATTTAACGTTTGTAATGTTTGAATCTGAAAACTCGAAATCACCTGAAGGAATTCTGAAATTCTTAATTGACACGGGAGCTTCGACGTCGATTGTAAAAAGCTCAAGTCTTCGCTCATATGAAATCACGGATAATAAGACTATCATATTAAATGGTATAGTTCCTAATATGCCATTACAAACGATTGGAGGAACTGATTTAATCCTGAGTATACATAGTTACGAGATAACAACAACTTTCCAAGTGATCGATACAGCTACAAATATTCCATTTGACGGTCTTATTGGGTACGATTTTTTTATTTCGCAAAAAGCCAGAATCGATTTTAGTAAAAATGCATTAAAACTTGAAACAATTCCCTTTGAAATACCCATTCAGAGAAATACCGATCAAAATCCAGGCTCTTACGTCACAGTAAATGGGCGTACTGAAACAGTCATTTATATAAATGTAAGAAATCCACTGAAACTTGAACAAGGAGTTGTTATCGCGCAAGAAATCAACGACGATCGATCACTCTTAGTTCCTAATTCCATTGTAAAAATAACTCCTGATGATAGAGCCTTGATAACAATCATCAACAGATCCGATGAACGTAAAACATTTGTAAAACCATGCGTAGAAATAGAAGAAATTCCGAAACAATCCATTTCATTGAACATCAATACAGAGAGAAATTACAATTACACAAATGAGCGAATAGATGAATTGACAAAAAACCTAAGACTCGATCATATCCACTCTAATGAACATCGTGATATGGTTCTGGATTTATGTAAGAAATATCATGATATATTCAAATTGCCAAACGATCATCTGACTGTCTCTACAGCCGGAAATGCAACAATCAAATTGAAAGATGAAACACCTATTCATACTAAGTCTTATCGTTATCCTCAAGTCCATAAAATTGAAGTGAAAAAACAGATTGACAAAATGCTGAAACAGGGAATTATAACACCCTCTACCAGCCCATGGTCAAGTCCCCTATGGGTCGTTCCCAAAAAGCTTGACGCATCTGGAGAACAAAAGTGGAGAATTGTGATCGATTACCGCAAATTAAATGAACAAACAGTGGGTGATGCATATCCCTTACCGAATATTGAAGAAATCATAGACCAATTAGGGAATGCCGAATATTTCACCTTACTCGATCTCGATAGCGGGTTTCATCAAATCCCTATGTCTCAAACAGATGCTCCAAAGACAGCTTTCACGACTCCTGAAGGTCACTACCAATTTGAGCGCATGCCTTTTGGACTTAAGAATGCTCCTTCTATTTTTCAGAGGGCAATGAACAATGTTCTTACTGGGCTTACGAACAAACAATGTTTCGTATATCTCGACGACATTGTCGTGTATGGCTCAAATATTTCCGATCACATTGAAAAATTGAAGGAAGTCTTTGACAGATTACGAGATTACAATCTCAAACTTCAAGTTCATAAATGCGAATTTCTTAAAGATTCATGTCATTATCTAGGCCATGTGATATCAAAAGAGGGAATACGTCCCAATCCATCAAAAATTGAGTCCATCAAACAGATTCCAAGACCAGCAAATGCTAAAGAGATCAAAATGTTTTCGGGAATGGTAGGGTATTACAGGAAATTTATAGAGAATTTTTCATCAATTGCAAAACCTTTGACCTTGCTTCTGAAAAAGGAATCAAAATTTCTTTGGGAAAATGAACAGGAAATAGCATTTCAGACTTTGAAAAAGATAATAAGTAGTGAACCTTTGTTGCAATATCCAGACTTTGATCATAAATTTTCTTTGACAACAGACGCCTCTAATGTAGGCATAAGCGGAGTATTATCTCAAATTAAGAACGGAAAAGATTTACCTGTAGCCTATTACTCTCGAACCTTGCAGAAAACAGAACAGAATTATTCCACCACAGAGAAAGAATTACTTGCAATAGTCCAATCAGTCAATCATTTCCGACCTTACCTTTACGGTAGAGAATTCGACATCTATACTGATCACAGGCCTTTGCAATGGCTATTCAATTGCAAGGACCCATCATCTAGATTGGTTAGATGGAGATTAAAGTTGAGTGAATATCAATACTCAATCAAATATAAACCTGGTAGAATAAACTCTAATGCGGACGGATTATCCCGACTATTTCCCCAAGAAAATAATACTCAAACGGAAAATATCCATCTTGCTCATCACAAAGGTTTAGAGTTTCATGATTATATACAGTTTTATTATTCAAATCCAGACAATATCGAGTATGAAAAAGAGAGTGCTGACATATCCCAAATTCATGGTAATATAATTTTATTCTGGTCTCAAGATCTTGACAAAAGCAATCCTCATTCAGAATATATTCAGTCGAATTTTGATTTAGACAAAGTTTCTCCTCATACAAATAGCATTTCCAAACTTGTTAAAAATAAACAATGTATTTACTTGCTTTTTGTCAAAAACCTACATCATGATAAAGTAGAATATCGCGATTTGTTTGAAACGCTGCTTGTTTTAAGAAGAATGATAAGAAAAGATAAATTCAAAATTTCAGCACCAACTAAAAATTCAAATATCAAACCAAATCAATTAAACTTCATGCTTAAATTTATATTCCCGAAAAACGAAATTAAATTTTTGGACACTGCAAAGATCACTCCTAGAAACGAAAATGAGATCCAAAGAATTCTAGAAGATTATCATTCGAGTAAATTTTCTGGTCACTCCGGATTTATTAAAACGTATTCTAAAATAAGAAATCAATATATCTGGCCGACCATGAAGACTGATATTCGAAAGTATATTAAGAATTGTCATTCCTGTCAAGTAAACAAGACTAATTTCAAACCCACAAAACAGCCAATGGAAATCACAACCACGGCTGAGACTCCATTTGAAAGACTTGCGATAGACATAGTTGGCCCCTTGCCTATCACGGAAAAAGGAAATCGATTCGTAATGACTGCCCAAGATGACCTTACAAAATATTCATTCGCCTATCCTCTACCAAACCACGAAGCCAGAACTGTTGCTGAGACTCTAACTCACATTTTTACATCCTTTGGAATTGCAAAAACTTTCTTAACCGACCAAGGAACTGATTTCATGTCCCATCTTATCAAAGAACTGAGTAAAATATTCCAAACCAAACACCTTTCCACTACGCCATATCATCCACAAACCAATGGAGCATTAGAAAGATCACATTTGACGTTAAAAGATTATCTTAAACATTATATAAGAGCAGGACAGGACAACTGGGACGAATTTCTTGAATTCGCCATGTTCAGTTACAATACTTCTATTCATACAGCTACAAAATTCTCCCCTTACGAATTATTATTTGGAAGGAAACCATACTTGCCCTCTTCAATAATCAGGGAACCTGAATTTCGTTACACTTACGACGATTATATAGACTCATTAAAATTCAAACTTAATACTTCATTTAAAATTGCACGTGAAAATCTAATTGATTCAAAGAAAAAAAGCAAAGAATATTACGATAGAAAAATCAATCCCCATGAGTTTCATGTCAATGACCTCGTACTTCTGGAAAAATGTAATACCGATTTTGGGAAATCAAAGAAATTATCACCTAAAAGAACAGGACCCTACAAAATAGTTCGAGTTTTTGATAATAAAACAGCAGAAATAAAAATAGGTAAACGAATTAAAAGATACCATACTAATATGCTAAAACCATATTTTTCAGAACATGCAGATACTGATCCTCCTCGCAATCTTCCTCCCATCACTCGTCATCTCCGATCCAGACCTTTATACCAATAAAGAGTTCCCTAAATCGAATGGAATCTTCTATCAAAATTTGGGCGTTGCCAAACTTGCATCCTCATCCTTGATGTTAATGACGCACGTTGACGTAACATATTTTGATCAGGCCAAGATTATTTTAAAAAATCAATTGGAAGAAACACGACGTCTCTGTAAGTTGACCACCCCTGACGAAAACCCCGGAAAAAGTCCGAATTTTCAAAACATTCCTTATCATTGTGAACAAACTTATAAATTAATCGCCGAAGAATTCAGTCGATTCCAGTCCGATTTGAAAACCTTTAAAGAACTTACCAGACAAGATGATCTTGGAATTCAAAAGATTAGAAAACCTAGAGGTCTTATTAATGGCGTTTCCTATTTCCTGAATTGGGCTTTTGGCATACCGGACGCAGACGATGCTGAATATTATACTGACAGTATTGAGACACTTGCAAATTCTAACAAGCAGACTCAAATTTTGTTGAAATCACAAATTCAAATCATTTCAAATACAATTAAAAATCTTAATGATTCTTTCTCGTCACTGAAATTTCAAGAGAACCTGATGAATAAAAACATAAAAAAGATAAATGCATTTATAATTGCCACAGAGAACGCTATTGCCAAATTAGAAATTGAAGTAGTCGTCAACGAACATTTCATTATGCTCAGGTCATTAATTGGTAAAGTATCCACTCTATGCACTAATTACATCCATGCGATCGATCTCGGTAGAAATGGTATGATGCCAAGTCTTATCATAACTCCTGAAATTATGTTGAAAGAATTGCAAAAATATCAAGGGGAATATATATTATTGATTGAACCGGAAACTGAGAATATAAAATTGTTATATAATACTGCAGATGTGCATTTACTGTATTCAAGAAATTGCGTCATTTTTGCCATTAGATTTCCATTAGTAGAAAAAGCTAAGTTTGATCTATACCGCATGATTCCTTTACCAATGCGCCACAAAGGACAATCCAATT
Source organism: Platygaster robiniae (assembly GCA_028476575.1). Classification (NCBI taxonomy): domain Eukaryota; kingdom Metazoa; phylum Arthropoda; class Insecta; order Hymenoptera; family Platygastridae; genus Platygaster; species Platygaster robiniae. The sequence goes on from CM052019.1 coordinate 32,911,997, forward strand.
TTTATTCCTATATTAAACCAAAATCCGATTTCCTGATAGTATCCCAAGCAAAAACCCAATATTCACTTCTGGAAGATTTGTCGAATTGCGAGGAGTACGAACGAGGAAGATATTTTTGTTACAAACTCAACACTTTGACGTCAACCATCAACGCAAACTGCGAATTTTCACTCATGCAAACCACGAGAATTCCCGATGACTGTGAGACCTCAACGATCAAGGACAAAATGGAGTCATGGACCAACATCGATGGAAATCATTGGATTTACATACTTCGAGAACAATTGAGCCTCACATGCATCTGCAAACTCAACAACAAGGAAACCATATTCGACGTGCCTCTCACTGGATCTGGTATGATCAGTCTAGACAAACATTGTAAAGGATATACAAACTCGTTTATGTTAAAACCTTTTAATTTTGATGCCGTAAACATATCATACTTTGTACCACAATCTAGTAGTATCATAGAAGATGATTGTTGTCTTAAATATTCTGAAAAAGAAAGTCACTTTGAATTACTCGAACCAATGCACCTTTCTAATTTAAACACAGCAGATCTAAAATACGCAGAAAAGAAATTGTTAGAATTCGATGAAGAAATTACAAATCAATTGAAAACTCCTTTCATTGTCAGACACATTAGCTGGATAAGTATAACAATCGGAATAGTTGTAGCGGTCATCTTACTTTGTTGTCTTTATAATTGTGGATGCCTGAGATTGTTAAACTGTATGAGGAATAATCAGCGTAAAAGAATTGAAAGCGAGAATGGAACAAACGTGATAAAAAATTTTGTTAATTGTTGCTTCGAACCTCGGCATCGAGATAATGATTTTCAGAGAGAAATGTCTGTAATACGAAGACGAAATTCAGAGATTCAAATCGAAGACGAGATTGAAGGTGAGAGCTGTATTCATGAAATTTCCCGTACTGGTTTGATGCCTATTGAACGAGCAGGGACTCCAGTAAAGACATCCATGAAGAAGTATGCTCGACGAACCCCCTTTTAATCATTGTAAAATTGTAGATTTGTAAAATTGAAACTTACGTTTCAATTTACCCTAGGGGGGAGGAATGTTGTAACCATATATTCATATTTGTAATATACGAAGAATATTTCATCATACATTTTCGAACAAGCAATATTGTAGTTATGACAGAAATAGATATCATTTAATTACTCAAGCGCTTCCTGTCTAAATTGCTATTTTATGCCGACTCATGCTTCGAATCACGTATTTTTCCTTTTGATATCATTAGTCATTTATGCGATCGGGAACGTTCTAGAATATTCGACTCCGTACGATATCATTAGTCATTTATGCGATCGGAAACGTTCTAGAATATTCGACTCCGTACTGTATATAAAGCCAGCGAATTCGGGAGCGAGCAGTTCAGTTCAGAAAAAGTCTTGAATCAGTTCGGCATTAGTCAGTCAGTCACAATCCAAGTTCAGTTTCGCGATTCACTATCCGTTGTTTGCAGTTGTCCGCGAAATCGCTCGTTGTGTTTTCACGATTTGACTCTTCACAGAATCTGTGAACTTTTACCAGAAAGAAACTTTAAACGTTGTGTAAGCAATAAAGCTGTGTTTAATAAAACTAAGTGTATTCGTGACATTTTGTGATTATTGGGGAAATCCCTGCGAATCCCAACAATTATTTCAAATACAAAAATTATTTGCGACGATTTACGAAACCCTAAAAATGCTTTTAATTATATATAAGAAAAGAATTGAAAATAAACTCGTCGAATATAAAATACACATAAGAATAAAAAATCATAAAATATATTCAAATTTAGAAGTAGCATTCACTTGATATAACTCAATCGTCGAACATGCCATCGGTTTGAAGAAAACAGAAAAGTTATAAACTTCCCATCCTATTTTACGAAAATATTATTTTCTATTTGTAGAACGGAAAAATAATGAGAACTTTCAATGAAATATTTTACAACTCGTCCAGAATTGCATGGAAATTTTGATATATCATTTTTAAATTTGTCTCTTTGAACAAAAAAATCAAACAACTTGTAATATCCATGGTAAAACTGGACCCGACGCTCACCCGATAGAGGCGATCGGAGGCGTGTTCACTATATAGCCATTTCGATTGAAAACAGTGAGAGTATAATAGGGTCTCCCGTGGAGCGAATAATTTTCAAAAATGTTCTTTCCACTCGTTCTGTTGTACTTGGATACTGGTTTCCTGAATTCATCTTCCTCTTATTTGTTCCTACTGCAACTCGCTAGTTAGCGGGTTTGAATCCTAGATAGGCGTTTTTTTTTTTCATTGTTTTAATCGGAATAATTCCAAACTATATTGATTAATACAAATTCATTTGCCCTTTTTTTTGGAATTTTTACTCAAAGTCATGTTTGTATGTTCTTTCACTACTGCGTATTTTTTAAAGCAGTTTATTTTCTTGCACAATATTTCGATTTTCTTCAATTTTCGAACATGTTTTGACTTTTACAAGAAAGATAGGTATTCGAGAAAAAAAATTTAAGTGACTTTCGTTTTTCAAATTTCTAAATTGATTTTTAAAAAGTTCCAGTTCATTCAATTCTTTTTAATATAATTGATGTTAAAAAGTATATTTTGGGTACTTTATGACAAATTTTTTTCAAATTGTTACATTCGTCGAGATTACTATAAACTCAAGTTTTTTGCGATTCCAGGGTACACTCAGAGGAAATTCTACTAAAATCAAATAAATATTTATTTGAATACGCAACTAAAAAAACTTTTTCGTAAAAGCTAATAAATTCTTGACCATAGTTAACTATAGGAACAGTTAATTATGGTGAAAAATTTATTAGATTCTACAAAAAATATTTTTAGTTGCGTATTCAAATAAATATTTCTTTGATTTTAGTAGGATTTCCTCTGAGTGATACGTGCAAAAAATTATATTTCACTTCTCCACATTTTGAAAGTGTCCTGCGACAATATTTCGAGAATTCGTATGAATTATAGTTTGAGAAATGATCGATCAATAATGATTGAAAATTGTGGAAAATAAACCAATAAACTTTTTTTTTCCGATATTAAAAGTGATAACAATTTTATTGTGAAAGCCACATTTCTTTTACTGTCATAAACTTATGATGGTTTTCAGGTCTGGTTTGAATGTTTCAGTAACCTTTTAGTATTAATGTTGTTTATCATATTTCCTTCTAATTTTTGGCAAAATGTTTCTAAAAATATGACATACTTTTTTTATATTTTGAAGATTAAAAGTATGCGCTTCCATTTATCAAAAAAAAGTACTGCTTGCTTTCTTATTAATGTTTTGATTTTTTTAGATAAAATAATACACGAGGGTATCTGAGACTTTAAAAACTTCCTAATTGCAAAGTTCTCTAAAGTTTTCTCATTTGAAAACGGTAAAACGTTGAAAAATATGGTACGGAAGTCTAGATAGATTTTGTCGAGTTTTGCTGAACAACAAGCGCTTATAAGCATAAAGCGCTTTTTCGAGTATTTTATAATGTACTTGTTCAAAAATAACTTGTACGGCAAACAAACAAAAATGTAATCATATGTAGAAACAAATTTTTTTTCTTAAATAATTCAATAAACGGTTACAAATCATTGTTCAATTATATGGAAAAGAAAACAAAAATTCTATATATGTGACTTGGAATCAGGAAAGAGGGTTTGAGAGGAAAAGCTGTAAGGCCCACATTTACCTTCTCGCTCTTTTCTATGCCCTTGCAGTCAGACACACAAGAGTATAGAACAAGTCGCTTACAGAGCTATTTCAGGCAGTCGAAACTCGGGCGACGGCTGATTAGGGGTCCGAGCACAATAGAACCCCCGTGGCGCGGAAGATCTTCGATATTTTCGTCTTTTTTTCTTTCGCTTTTTCTGTTTTACTCAAGCACGAATTTCTTAAATAGCATTTTCAATTCTTTTTAAGTACATCTGCTTTAGAATGCAAAATTTTTTGCAGTACAAATTTTTTTTTTTTTTTTAGATTACACGAAATCTTATGCACTTTTTTCATTGCTGTTGCTGCGGTAATTCATTTTTTTCAGCCTCTAATTTTTTTTAGTTTTTTTTTTTTATTCATACTTTAAGTTTTGAACGAAATTTATCTACTTAATAAATTATTTTTCCAGTTTGTACACTCTTTTAACTCTCGGGGTGAATGATTTTCCACATATTGAAATATTTTTGTGGCGTGCAAAAGAATCTTCAAACCCTTGTAACTTGAAACCTAATAAAAACCTTATAAAATCCTCATGAAAATTTCAGTTTCCTTATAAAATTTTCGACTTTTATATGGCAAATTTTTATAAGGATTTTATAAGGTGAGTTTATAAAATTTTTATAAGGAAAAATCATAAAATTTCAAAATCCTTATAAAGTTTCCATTTCCTTATAAAATTTGAAGTTTCTTATAAGGATTTTATGAGGCGACCTTATAAAACCCTTATAAAATTTATAAAATCCTTATAAAATTTTTATAAGGTCACTTTATAAAACGTTTCATAAGGATTTTATAAGGTTTTTATGAGGTTCAAATTTACAAGGGAATTCGACTTTTATTTCTGTTCTTTTTTTTCAATTTTTGAGTGCAAAACTTTCAAAATTTTTAACATGTACATATTTTATAAGTTGAAGTTTACCTAATCGGTTTCTTTTTAGTTGAAATTTTGAAAAAACTTTAGGATAAGGTAAAAAACACAAGTGATTTTCTTTAGAATCTAGACGAATACCTTCAGTTGAATTAAAGCTGAGATTTTGAATCTCCGGAATATGAGAAATGTGTCTGCTCTTTGAAATCAAAATTCGGTGGAAAGTGTCTGGGAATGCAACCTCTGCACGAACAGCGCACAAGATCGTAGACCACTAATCGTCTTCCCTTATCGGTACTTATAAGATTGACGCAAAAAATAGATCATTTTCCAAAAATCAGCTGCTAATGACATCAATGTTGGAGCGAACATCTTTTCATTTAGTTTTCTCTGAATTTTCGTGTCGAGAACATCGTACGTTAATATCGGGATATGCTGTTGTTATGGCTTCTTTGAACGAAGAACTAAATGCAGTTGATTCCGCGTACTTTTATTCCGAAAAAGTGTACGATTTCAGTGATCACGAAGACAGTGAAAGTGAGAGTGAGTCGCTGAATTTTCAAGTAGAGCCAACTCAATTACCTGCACCTCAAAATGATGTTCGTTTTGAGCGTTCACAGGAGGATATAGAAGAAGCTCAAAGATGTGCAATATTTTACGGACCTCATTCAGTAATGTGTTGTGAGCGCGAGTGTAATTTACGTATTCCCGAATACTTAGCGCACGAAACTCGTGATTCGTTCAAAGAATTATCGAAATCGGAGCAAGATCTGGTTTTGATCAGTCACTTGGAGTCAAGCAGAGAGCACCCTGCAATGGACTACACAGAAATCAGTAAAAAAAAAAAATCTGTGCTGGAAGAAAAAAAGCGATTGTTACTGCATTACACGTTTCGCGCTATGCCTATCTGCAAGAAAATGTACTTTTTTCTGCACGACATCCGAAGTAACTGCCGTTACGACGCGTTAAAAAAACATTTCGATTGCGAAGGGTTCGTTCCTCGGACACACAAGCTGAGCAACGTCAAAGCAACTCGCGAAATGAACATTATCAGCGAAGAAACAAAAGAAATGGCGATAACATTTATCAAAAACTTCGCAGAACGAACTGCAATTCCTTTACCAGGTCGGATGCCTAATTTCAAAGATTTTCGGGTGATGAAGTTGCCATCGTCGGAGACAAAATCTTCTGTCTACAGATTATACATGAAATCAGAAATGGGCCAAATGGGAAATCGCTCATTCCGGAACTTATGGAATCTTTATGTACCCTACATAACCACCATGAAACCGGCCACCGATCTATGTGACGTATGTCGAGAAAATTCTTTGATTATTCAAAGAGCAGCAAACGTCGACACAGAAGAAAAGGCAAACTTGCTCCAAAAAGCCATGGATCATTTAAATCGTGCGAAAATACAGCGCACCTTTTACCAAAGTTTTCGAGACAATGAAGGTAAAAGATAAAAATGATTCTATCAAATCATGAACTCAGAACAAAACTTCTCATTTCTAAGATTTCTCGAAAAATTTTTACTAAGTTTCCCGAATTTCGAGAATAATTGTTTTACAACACTTAGAAAAGTATCTATGCAAAGTGCGCTAAAATTTCTGAGCTGATCATAATTTTCAAAATTTTTTTAATTTATTCGTCTGCGGTGACTCCAAAATATCCATTAGTGTCATTTTTTTCAAGACCTTCATTGTTATGAGTCACTGTTTTAATTTAAAAAAACAATTATTTCATTTACTTGAAATGATAAATATTTTAAAATAAGGTACCTTAACTTTTGAAATTGATTTGTCGGATACAAATTTTTTATTTTTTCATTATAAATAAAGTATTCTAGATTAAATTGAAATTTATAAAGATAAAATTCGAAACTGTTGAATTCAAATGCTTTTTCAAAAAATTTTAATTAATTTTCAAATTTTTATGTATCTTCGTTCATTGAAAATTAAGTATTTTTGTATCATCTGTATAAAATTTCAAAAATTATACAAGTCCTCATATTTTTTCGATTTATCGATTCTATAAACATGCGTTTATATGATTTTTCAAGCCGGAATAATGATTAATAATAGTGGTTTTACATACAAAAAACTGAAATTGTTTCGATTGTTCTAGGAATAAATTACGACATTCAAAAATTGGTATAAAATAAATTTTTGACAAATTCAATTCTACATGTTTCTAAATTTTGAAATTTTAACTTCTTTTTAGTTTTGTGAAATTTGTGAAGTTTCGTGAAATTGTTGGAGAATAAATAATATGTAGGATTCGAAAAATTTTTTTATTTTCGTTTGCAAATGTGTAAAATATTGCTATGTTCCTTTAAGGCTTTTAACGTTGTTTTTCATATTTTTTTGTATTATGCTCTTTTAATTCCTGCCACTCAAAAAAAAAATTAAAATTCATTCCCATAGAGTTAAGATTCACTCGAAAATAGTGGATCATCATTCCAAGTTTTCAATTTTTTGTTATAGACAGAAACACGATCGTTCTATCTTTCGATTTTGCACAAAATGTGCATTACCCATCGAGTCCGCAGCAAGTTGGATCGGCTTACTTCAAAGCAGCGCGAAAATGTTCCATTTTCGGAGTCAATAATGAAGTGACTCGAATTCAGACCAATTTTCTAATCGACGAAGCGGATTCCATTGGAAAAGGCCCGAATTGTGTCATCAGCATGGTTCACTATTACTTGGAGCGCAACCCTTGTGATGTTGTTTTGTTTGCCGATAATTGCGTTGGACAAAATAAAAACAATGCAATGTTGCATTATCTTCTTTGGCGTGTCGGTACAGGTAGAAATAAAAAAATTTCCTACAATTTCCTGTTGACGGGCCACACCAAGTTTGCACCCGATCGAATGTTTGGCTTATTAAAATCTAAATATGCCAAAAGCAACATCGATTCGCATCAGGATCTTGTGAACTGTGTCAATGAATCATCCACTGGGGGATTCAATAAATCAGTGTCCACTTCGAACAATGTAGTAAGTATAAAATTGAAACATAACATTTATTTTAAACATAGGTTTTAGATAAAACAGCATACTCTTCAAATTTTTTCGAATAAAAGTTTAACTCCATACTTAATTAACTCCTTTGAGTGAATTTTCACTCTTCATCGAGTCAAAATATTGCCACTTGAACAAAAAGTGAAATATCACTCTGAAATGAGTGAAATTTTACTCATCCCGAGCCTTCGCTCGAGATGCAAACTTCACCCTCACGAAAAATTTTTTTCGCTTGGTGTGAACGATATTTTCCAATATGGCGGGCGCAAAAGAAGTCTTTTTCGCCCATTATGATGAAAAATAAATAATTTTTGTGTTTAAAATAAAAAAATTTTTTCGATTTCTTTTTATAGGTATGGTACGATTGGGATTCATTTTCGAAGAAGCATTTCAAAGCTCTGCTGGGCATATCGAAGTTTCATCACTTCAACATCGAAAAAGATGGTGTTAGCTGTAAAAGTTTTGCGGATTCAGAAGAAATCGAGTTCCTAAATTTGGTGAAAGAACATCCACAACAATCGTTTCCCGGGATTGTCGAACCTACTGGACTGTCAGCAGATCGCCAGTCGTATTTGTTTAAACAAATACGAGGTCTCTGCACGGATCCTACCAAGGCGGATTTTATTGCTCCGAAACCATCCGTGGACCAACCAAGAAGTCAAAAAATTTCTGACGCCCCCGTGACACAACCGAAAGATAACAGGGGAAAATCAAAAAGATCGATTTCCAAAAAAGGTGCAAATACTGAGGTGAAAGTAGCGAAAACTTCAAAATAACGTGATGTCAATGATAAAAAATGTTAAAAAATTTTATAAAATTCAAAAATTTTTGTAAGTTGAAAAATATTTTGTACATCGCGTAACAAAATTTTTCAATCTTTGAAAATTATATGTTCCAAAATTGAATAGACTAAAAATTTGCTAGAAACTCATCAAAACGATTCCAAAATAACGTCGTTTGAAAATTTATGTACAATTTGTATAAGTACTTCAAATAAAGGAGCATGATATTACTCCTGCAGTCATGTCAACACTTATTCAACTCCTTCAATTTTTAAACAAGTTTTTTATCTTATCTGAAAACTCAAGTAGTGATTTTTGGTGAATATACAAGATAAAAACATTGCGTAGAAATTTTCTCTTTAGTCTGCAATTAATAGTTATAATCTAGTTGAATGTAATACTTTGGGGAATATTTAATTGCTATACGAATGATAAGACCTGCAAAATTATTTTCTAGCATCATTTAAAAAATACAATAACGGGTATAACTGGTGTAATTTGAAAATATTTTTAAAAATCAATAACTTAAAACGAATTGTCTACGATATCAATTAGTCAAGATCACTTACAAATAGTACCAAGAATCAAGACCTTTAAAAGCCTGAAAAAAGTTATGCAGCAGCAACAGCAATGAAAAAAGTGCATAAGATTTCGTGTAATCTAAAAAAAAAAAAAAAATTTGTACTGCAAAAAATTTTGCATTCTAAAGCAGATGTACTTAAAAAGAATTGAAAATGCTATTTAAGAAATTCGTGCTTGAGTAAAACAGAAAAAGCGAAAGAAAAAAAGACGAAAATATCGAAGATCTTCCGCGCCACGGGGGTTCTATTGTGCTCGGACCCCTAATCAGCCGTCGCCCGAGTTTCGACTGCCTGAAATAGCTCTGTAAGCGACTTGTTCTATACTCTTGTGTGTCTGACTGCAAGGGCATAGAAAAGAGCGAGAAGGTAAATGTGGGCCTTACAGCTTTTCCTCTCAAACCCTCTTTCCTGATTCCAAGTCACATATACTGCCCACTTGAAGAAATAACCTTCAATCAAAAGTTGCGGAAAATGTCACTGCTATAGAATGTTAATTAAAAATTGGACTATCGAGTAAGCGTTTGGCGTTAGATTTTTTATGATTTCAATAAGTTTATTAATAATTAAGTGTTTCTTAAATATTATTCAAAGAATTTTCGACGGAGCTTTTCCAAATGAAACCTTTAAAATTTTAAGAAGTAGAAGCAAAATGTGCAGATTGTTCCTGTGATGACAAAAAACTTGATATTATAGTCATCTCGGGCAAATATAATTTTCAATACCATATAACATTTGAGACGGAATTTAATGAACTTCAAAATGTCAATATGTTTTCAGAAACTTGAAAGGAAAGTTAAGTACACTTTTCTTCTCATCTCTTTTTATAATGTTCAATGTTTTCAATATATTTGGAGATGGATGCATATTAAAATTTTTTGTAAAAAATGGATTGAGACAAAAAATTAAACGGTTGTGAATGAAGGAAACAACTTTTCAATGAGTAGCGATTCGAAAAAAATGGTACATATAATTTATAACAATCGAAGAAGTTTAGAAGCGGCCAAATAGAAACATTAAAAAAAAAACACTTATCTTTGATTTGAACCTGTTTAGTTCCGAGTTGCGGTAAAATGAATAAGAACACGAATTTCGGCACTTAATATCAAAGTATCTACATACAAAAAAACGACTGGAAGCCAAGGAAATAACGTTTTTAAAAATGACTCGCTCTACGGGAGACCCTTTTGAACTCTCATTCAAAACGGGCTCTACGCGACCTTGACAATATTCCTGTGTATCTGACCGCGAGAAACTCCATTTCTTGATTCTGAATATCCAACAGAAACTAAAAATTTACAGGCATTACAGGAGCAAATCCACGGGGGAGGGGGGACTCTGGGAAAATCCCCCCCCCCCCTCCAAAACAAGGATAGTGAAAAAAAATGCAAGTATTATAAATTCGATATAACATTATGATCGCAATTTGAAGTATCCATCCAAAAAACTTTGAAACTTTTTTGCATAATTTAAGATATTAATCGTATTCGTATTAAATGAAACAATACTAACAAAAATAGTAGGTAAAGGAAATTTAACACAAAAAAAAACATTAGATTCACTATAAAATTTTTTGATAAATCCCCCCCCCCCCCTCCACATATCATGTCTGGATCCACCCCTGAGGCATTATAACCATTGAATGATGCTAATTCTACAACAAAAAATTTTTTTAGGCTTCAAATTAATAAGAACATAAAGTCGTAGCACACATTTCCTTTTTTTCTATTCATAATCAGTGATTACAAATTATCAGACGCTCATCCGACGCGTATTCGACGCCAGAGCGTCGGGTCCAGTTTACCAGGGATATATAACTTATTTACAATAAAAAATGTATAAATTTTTGAACATGAAATACATGGTGTCCCTAAGTTCGCATAACAGAAAAAAAGCATGAATTCTTGATGAAATTCAAAGACTTTTTTCCCTTTGCCATTTTTCAACAAACTCAAAATTATAAAAGTGATTTAAACCAAAAAAATTAATAAATACTATCTCTCAACAAGTGGGCGTCGAATTCACGAACTAAACTTTCCCTGAATTTTTTCACATATTTTTCTGAGCAAAAAAGTCCTTTATCACTTTTTACAAAACTCAAACGCATAAAAGTTATAAGGGTCACAAGTTTTAACCAATCAGATTTGTTAGATTTAGCGCTCGAATAACTTTTTTGATTCAAAGCCCACTTGTAAAGAAAGGGCATTTATTTTTCAAATTTTCAGCTTAAGTAACTTTTTTAATTTTGAGTTTTTTGAAAAATGGCGGAGGGAAAAAAGTCGTAAAATTTCATCAGGAATACATGGTTTTTTCTAAAACGCGAACTTTGGGACAACCTGTATATGTATAATGAAAATCATAACAAAATAATCAAGCTCAAAACTTACAAGATTAGATCTGAAAACGTGTAACACTTTTTTGAAACTCATCCTCTAAGAAATAAAAATTTTCAAGAATTCTGGATAAACGAAAATTGGAAAATAATAATTCCCTATTAGTTTAGGTGGTTTTTTTCACTTACGAAAATTCGCGACAAGTACATGAAATTAACTTTACATCTTTTTAATGATTGCAATTAACATCTGAAAAAGAAGAAGAAAAAAAAATATATATACAAATAATAGGAAAGTATTGTGAATCATCGAGAAGATGAAAAATCGATTTCATGTTATTTTCGACGAGAAAATCACCCCATTGGAAAGGCTTGAATCAATCGAGGAGAAATTACAGGCTGACGAATTTCTGTCCAGTGACGCGTCTAATGTTAGCGATGATGATGCAGATTATCAAACACCATCAACGGAGCAACTCTTTTCAAGGTTAGTTCTAAATGAATATTTAAATCATCCTTTGACAACTTAAAAGTGAATGTTACATCTGATTTTTATAACAATTTGTAGATAAAAATTTATCACCGAAAAAATATGAACGAAAATTTTGTTCTTTGTTCGATAAGTTTCGCTCTTTTCTGTTTCTTCTCACAGTAAGATACACAGGAATATTTGTAAAGGTCTCCCGTGGAGTGCGTAATTTTTGAAAACGTTTCCTTGACTTCCAGTCGTTCTTTTGTATGTACATACTTATATATCAATTGCATAATTTTTCATAAGGTGACTTTATAAAAACCTTAAAAGAACCTAAGATTTCTTTTAAAAATTTTTTCAGAAATTCTTATACCAATAAAATTTTATAAGTTTTTGTAGAAAAAATTCTTATTAATTTTTCTAGAATTGAAAATTGAGTATGTCACGAGCGAGATCGGGAACAACATTATGATTATATATTTTTTTTTGTTGGGTTTGTCAGGCTACGCGCCTAGGGAATCTTTTTATTCCTTAATCTCGTCGAGACTGGAAAGGACCCTCCATAGACAACTGCCTATGGTGACCCTTTATCCGACTTTTTAAAGGGAGTCGAGGAAATGCTTTAAGGATGAAATTACAACGCCAAATTTATACTTCTAATAAATCATTCCTTGTTTATTAGGTTTTAGTTCGTACAATGTTTTTGGGATTGTCGGTACAAGGCAATTTCAAACTTCACATGGCTCTGGCACGCTGTCACTAAAATAATCCGCGTTATAGAAATAACCGGTCTCTAAAGAGTTATAGAATTCCCGGTCCGCTATTTCTGGAGGAGAGTAGAAATTAGCAATTTCTTCGATTTCTTTATCCACAGGAGTTTGATCAAGTGTAACCCCCTGGGATTTATTACAATTTTGACATTGAAAGGTCAATCTTTTGTTCGGGGTAACAAGGATGATCCCATATTTCCTTGAAGCTGCATGAGCTATTTTTTTATCTATATCTTGGAGTGAAATTTCTAATTCGAGAGGAAGAGTTTTTAATAGTTGAAGCCTATGATAGATGTTTAAAATGCCTTTCTTCTTATAATCGCGTTTCCAGGCGCTTGGTTTTAGTCGGTGCTGTTTGGCTACGCTCTTTAATGTCCAAATTAAAGTTTGAACGGTATGCACTAAGGAAAGAAGAAGTTGTTTGAGTCTCGAAATAATCGGATATTAGGCGGAAATAAACTAAATATTCATTTGGCAGGTTCGATATGTTAATTTATAAACTTCAATTTTATTATTTCTTTTCACACTATTTCTCATTTTGTTTTCCTTGTTATTCTTTGTTATTAAACAAGTTGGGCCTGGAAACTATCCCAGCGGAAAAGAATCTCTGCTCTTGCATAATAATATGGAATAGTTCCAAGGGGAAACGGTCGAGATTACCTTGATTATAATTCAACAGGAGGGCTTACTTTTAGACTTGTTTTAAGGACCACTGGGCCTCGAATACAATTCGGGCTTGGTTCACTTAAAATGCAAGTAGGATTCGGAAAGAGTGAATTTTTAGCCGTCTTGATGTCAGGCGTCTTGGACTCAGGATAGGTTTGAAAAGGACAAGGCAGCTTTTTGTTCTTGAACAGTTTGGACCTAGAAAGGTGTTTCAGGTTCGAAGAACGGGTAGCGACTCCGACGTTGCATCGAAATTCGGGGCTTTTTATACTACCCAAGTTCGAAAAAAATAGAATTTATCAAAGGAAGTTGAAATTAAATACGACTTATTATCTTCGTTCTTTTTAAGTGTAAATTGTAAGCTAATATCATTTTGGAGAATATTTGCTATTGCTTGAAAAATATGTTGAAATAACAGTTTAATGTTCTTTTAAACGTAAATCGATTTTCAAGTGGAATTGATTGATGACGGAATTGCTGTAATAAAGATATCGCAGTGCTATCTTCAGGCAGGAAATTGTTATTTCCTGAGCTCGAATTGATTGATTGAAAAATACTTTGTTACGAAATAATATTCGGACGAGTGAAAGGAAAAAACCCATACTCGTCACAAGTATGAATAGGATTTGGTAATGAATTCTTTGAATTTTTGCTTTTAATTTTAAGTTTTAATCATCATCATTTTTCAAGCTTCATTTTTTTACTTATTCACTAATACTACATTATCGATTTTTAGATTAAACAAAATTTTTTTTGAAGAAATTTTTTATTTATTGACAGTAGTTAGCTTTAAAGTCATTTTGCAAATCCTTCAAATATTTTAATATAGAGTTCATTGTACATATAATAATACAAGACCATTTTCGTCCTTGAAAAATGAAGCAAAATGTGTTATATTGAACGTACCATTACTTCTCATTAATTTCGTACCAAACACTTCTCATTCATTTCGCATTGAGTTGACATAAAAGTTTGATGCCAATAATTTGCAAAAAGCCTCATGAAATGAACTCAAATTATGCCCAATATAATGCTGAGTTTTGTGTGTCATAATTGTAGCATGATCTATTACAATCGTATGAGAATTTAGGGTTCTAGATTAGTATTTGGAATCTGTACGGAATGTAGTATAAGTAATATAAGAAAAATTAATTCATGTATCATTTAATTTTCCAAACGTATTGTTTTTCCGAGATGGTAGTCATTTAATATTTACATTTCGTGACAATGATGAAAAATTGTGTGAAGAGCGGGTTTTACCCACTCATCCCTTTTTTATTTTATTTATATTTTTTTTTCTATTTTTCATTTTTCTAAAATTCAAATACTATTCTTAATTTTACATTCAATTGAATTTTATTATATCAAATTACAACCCGCTATCAGTCGATTATTTCGAAATATTAATTGCTAGGAATCCCGAAATTCTATCACCGGATGCAAACGGACTAGATGTTCAACAAATTTCGACTATTAATTATTGCCGAAAATTAAGCATTATCACCGGATGCAAACGGACTAGATGTTCAACGAATTTCGACTATTAATTATTGCCGAAAATTAAACATTATCACCGGATGAAAACGGACTAGCTGTTTAATGAACGTTTGGGTATATAAGGCCGGGTTTCTCGCAGAAATTTCGGCAGTAGTCCAAAAAGATTTGACGGTCCAATAGCTCTCCTAAAGAGCCCATAAGCCTCAAGTTCAAAAAGACGAAGGCAATAGTCCAAAAAGACTTGACGGTCCAATAGCTCTCCTAAAGAGCCCATAAGCCTCAAGTTCAAAAAGACTAAAACCATTATTTGAAGGGTCCGCTGGTCTGACATCAAGACGACTGCAAGCCTATTTGTTTCCCTCAGAGTTGATAGGCCAGATCACCCGGACTGTGTCTGAGGGCCCGAGGCTATAAATTCTGAGTTAAGATCTACTGAATTACAAGTAAATATATATTTTATTTTTTTCTGTTGAGTTGCTTTTATATCATTTTGTTGGTGTTGTTTTTGGTTGGGTAATTGGAGACGAGGGTAATCTCTCGTCGCAGTTAGTACCAGACGCAACCCTTTTGCCATAACCAATATTATAACTCACAAGATGCAAATTAACAGAATAGTATAATCTATCTGTTAAAATATTTAACAACTCAACATCACTAAATAATATACCGTATATGCCAATAAATTCCGTTTGCCGAGATATCTGATTTCATTCAAGTTAAAGAAATCAAGGTTGATAAAGTTTATTTCTATGGAATTTAATAAATTTTAAGGTCGAACAAACTATTTCTAAAAATGTCGAGTTTAGAGCGAAGTTAATTTAGTTATTAAAGTATTTCCGAACGTCGAGTTAAAGTAACCACCGATCTAAAGCTAAAGTTAATGAAATGTGGTTCTAAATAGTGTTTCCATTAAAGCTAAATGAATTTTAAAGCCGAACAAAGTTATTATGACAGAAGTTAAATTTAAAGTTGACAAGTTTATTTCTGAATGAAGGAGGAATTCAATAAATCTAAACGTCGGATAAAATGTTTCGCTATTAATCACGAAGCCAGATTTGAAAGAATATAAAATAAAGTTAAAGTGGAATTTAAGATTTGGATTAATGAAGTCGAAGAAATTATGATTTAAGATACGTTGAAGTTGGAACTTGCGCTGTACGTTTAAATTATGAATTATATAAAGGCGTGACATCCCCTTTATTTAGAATTATTATATTGAAAGAATATGAAGGTTGCGACATCCCCTTCGAAATTATTATTTGAAAGATTACGAATTATATAAAGGCGTGACATCCCCTTTATTTAGGATTATTATATTGAAAGAATATGAAGGTTGCGACATCCCCTTCGAAATTATTATTTGAAGGATTACGAATTATATAAAGGCGTGACATCCCCTTTAGACGAAATTGATATTTGGAAATTATAAAAGCGCGACAGATTCCTTTTTAGCTTCAACGTTCCTAAATCAATGCAGATGAGACCTTTTAGGTATTTATTTTATTTTTGATCTAGTGCCGACGGTCAGTCAATTAATTTGGAGTTTAAATAGTTTGGCTAAGAGGAAGAGGCTAAAACCCAGTGGGAAAGAATGGGTTTTTAGACGTAGTAAAGCCGCCGGTATCTATCTCCGTCTAAAGATTTTGAGAGGGCTAGACCCAGAACTACAAATCACTACAGATGAATTAAATCGGAAGGTTGCGAAGAGTTTATCCGCAGAATACGATATAGATTTGGCTTTGCCTATTCAGAAGATCACCATCAAATGCCCGAAGTGTAAAACTGATCAAGAATTCAGCCATGAAGCTAGGCCTTTAGACTCGGAAATCGCGTCGAATTTTGATATAGATTCCATCATTCTACAACCCTTATCTCCTCTTAAGGAGGAAGAATTCAACGAGGTGTTCAAAGATTTGGAACATTGCCAGGGTTAAAATAAAATTGTATTATTTTGCGTCGCATGATGAAATATTGCTTTATAATCTAACGTTGCATGTATTTTTCTAAATATTTAACCATAACAATTTGAAATTGTTATTATTTGCGTTGCATGAAGAAATATCGATTTATAATGTCGCTTTGCATGTATTAAGTTTTCTTCTTGAATATTTAACCATTTATATCGATTTTGATTTAGAATATAATTTGATTTGTTATTAGAATTGTGGGTCTTGTGTTTTATTACTTCCCTCAAAATAAGACCCCAGGTCCTTTATAAATAAAGGGGTCGAGGGTCCCTTTCGGCTGTTGCCCACTGAGGGTCCTCTCTGGACGGGGCGACTAACGGATCAACGTCGTTATTCAAATCTCTGAAATCTCGAAATTGGTTCAACATCGAAATTCAGTTGGGAGATCTCGAAGTATTCATCAACGTCGTTACTTCCGCTTTGGAAATCGCCACTCGCTCGTCACAGAAAAAAAAATGGCGCAGTCGGCAGGACCAATTAAATTATTTTGAGGGAAAATCACCTGGCAATGTTTTAAATTATTACCTTGGATAGAGAAATATTGACCAACGTGGAAAATTATATGCAGTTTTTTTTTTATATATAAATGTCCAACCTAAATTTTAACCCGAGTTACGAACCTTCTACTATCACCAGAAGTACTCTTGCGAATCTTACAGAAGAAGAAAGAGAAAGCTATCTTGAACTTCAGTTAGCGGATCGTACGAATAAAAAACGCGACGAAGGAGCTGTAAAAACTTCTCCACCTACCGATATACCCAAACAAGATTCAATAGAGCCTACAGTCAAAATGGCTGATAACATTCGAGTAAGAGATGTTATCGATATTGTCCCTCGTTTCTCTGGTGGGCCCACGGGGCCTAGTTTTCGAGAATTTTCACTTGCCTGTTATCGTGCAAAGAAATTACTCCCACCCGCTTCCGAGGCTACTCTTGTCGGTTTAATCACTGCTCGACTTACTGGTATCGCTGCAAGGCCCTTCGAGGCAGACATTCCAGGCACTATAGAAACTCTTTTGCAAACCTTGAAGACATTTTCACCCCTCGAAAGTACCTTCGAACTGTGTGGTAATATGGCGCGCACAGTACAAGGTAGATTTGAGGATGTTACTTCATTTTTCTTTAAGATCCAAGATCTCGGAAATAGAATTATCGAGACAATCAAGGCTGAAAATAACGGAGTCATTAGTAACGAAAGAAAGACTGAAATCACTGAAGAAGCTTGCAAAGCCTTTATAAACGGACTAAAAACCGACATTCGATCGCTGATGCCAGATACAACCGACCTGACTATTGCTGGTCCCAAAGCTATTCAGATTGAGAAAACACTTGCTCGTCGAGATCAATTGATTACTAACGACGCTGACAAATGTGGGCTTTGTAAATCAGATGAACACGAACTAAGCAATTGTCCGAGAATCGCAAAAATGGAGAAAGTAACATCGGAAGTATGCCAAATATGCAAAGCTCCTGGACATGAGGCCCTTAAATGCCCTTCTGATCCGCGGAATAGATGTTCCATTTGTCGACGGGCGAATCATACCGCCGAGAATTGTCGCTATCGTCCAGTTCGATTCGTACAGAATAGACCACCGACAGATTATAACAACTCGCGTTTTCCATCAAATACAGGCCGGCCAAATTTTTACGATAATCGTCAGGTTTCGCGTTATGAGAATTCTGTTTCCAATCCGCGTCTTTATCAAAATTATTCTGGGAACAGTCGGAACCCGAATGAATTTAATAATTTCCAATATCGCGATCAGGGTTTTCGAACGAATTGGCATACCAATAATCGAGATTATCGCGACAATAGGAACGACCGAGAACCTCAATACCAAACCCCGCAAGTTGGATACCGAAATTACCGCCCGAACTTCCCAAATCGGAACGATAGCAGACCCTCCAATCTCCACTCTGACCCTCGTCCAAAAAACGGGAACGGGCTCCAGCATGGGGGAGCCACCACTCCGAAAGACCAAAAAAGGAAATAAAGATTTTTAATGCTTCTATAGATTTTTCCAAAAAAATTGAGAACCCAT
The DNA here is from genome assembly GCA_028476575.1 of Platygaster robiniae. Taxonomy (NCBI): domain Eukaryota; kingdom Metazoa; phylum Arthropoda; class Insecta; order Hymenoptera; family Platygastridae; genus Platygaster; species Platygaster robiniae. The sequence goes on from CM052019.1 coordinate 32,930,715, forward strand.
GTATAAAATTAAGAATTGAGAATAATGATTTAAATTTCTTACTAGATTCAGGTGCAAGTATATGTTTGATCAAAGAAAAATACGTAAAAAATCAATTTGTCAATGAATATGAGAAAGTAAATTTAACTGGTATTAATGAGACTCCAGTCTCTACCTTTGGAACTGTCATTCTGAGCATACTTGGAACACTTACAAAATTTTACGTGGTCTCTGACTCCTTCCCCATAGAACCCCATGATGCGATATTAGGGAATACCTTTTTCCAAAAAAATCAAGCAAAAATAGATTGGGCCGAGCGATGTTTACAAATTGAAAATCAGAAGATCTCCTTTTCAAATCTGAATATACCTGAAAATCACACTATCACGATCCCTGCGAGATCCAAGAAGATTTTTTGTGTTCGGGTTAAACCTACTACTATTACAACAGGGCTCATAGAACAAATAGATATTAAACGAGGATTGTACGCCGGAAATGGTATTGTGAAAAATTACGATGGAAAAGTATATGTGCCATTCACAAATACCACGGAGGAAGATATTGAAGTCGAAATTCCAATACAAGAATTGAAAGATGTTCTTATCACAGAACAAAATTTAAAACCAAGAAAAGAAAAACTGCCAAAAAAGGGAAGCACAAAAGTTTTTTATATCAGTGACCGATCTCGTTATGAGAAAGTGAAAGACTTACTAGACTTGGAAAATCTGAAACAGAGTGAGATAGATGAAGTGCAAAATCTTATTAAGAAATCTGCTGATTGTTTTCATCTTCCTGAAGAAAAACTTTCTAGTACTAACCTCCATCGACATTCAATAAGAACAGAAGATAACACGCCAGTTAACGCCAGACAGTATCGCTTCCCGCCCAAATTAAAGACCGAATTGAATAGACAAGTTGATGAACTTTTAGAAAATGGAATAATTAGATCCTCGTCTTCGCCCTATAATACGCCCGTATGGATTGTGCCTAAAAAGGAGGACAGTCAAGGAAATCCTCGCTGGCGTATGGTACTTGATTTTAGAGCTCTGAATGAGAAAACGGTCGGTGATTCATACCCATTACCAAACATTGTAGAGATTTTGGACCAACTAGGAGAAGCAAAATACTTCTCGACATTTGACCTCGCTTCTGGCTTCCACCAAATCGAGATGGAACCCGAAGATGCACCTAAAACAGCATTTTCGACACCCCATGGGCACTGGGAATTCGCGAGAATGCCCTTCGGATTAAAAAACGCGCCCGCTACTTTTCAAAGACTTATGAATGTAGTACTATCGGGTTTACAGGGCACAGAATTGTTTGTCTATATGGACGATATTGTAATTTACGCGAAAGATTTATGCGAACACAGAAGAAAATACAACCTGTTAATAGATAGATTGAGAGAAGCCAATTTGAAGCTACAGCCCGATAAATGTAAATTTTTGAGGAGAGATGTTGTCTTTTTGGGCCACCAGATTACAGAGGACGGTTTAAAACCGGACCCCAAGAAAATCACAGCCGTAAAGAACTTTCCTCGGCCAAAGACTGTGAAAAACATACGACAATTTTTAGGCCTGGCCTCATACTATCGAAGATTCATAGAGAATTTCGCAAAAATTTCAAAACCATTGACGAAGCTGTTGGAAAAGGATTCTGATTTCAATTGGAAAGACGAGCAGGAACAAGCATTTTTAGCATTGAAGGAAAAACTTTGTAGCGAACCCGTATTACAATATCCCAAGTTTGACGAGCCGTTTATCTTGACCACTGACGCTAGCCAGTTTGCTATAGGTGGTATTTTGAGCCAAGGAAAGATTGGTAAGGACAGACCTTGCGCATATATCTCTCGTCAGCTGAATAAAGCAGAGAAAAATTACAGCACTTACGAGAAAGAGGCCCTAGCTATAGTTTTCTGCATCTCTCATTTCCGACCCTATTTGTATGGAAATAAATTCACTATTGTGACCGACCATAAGCCTCTTTGCTGGATGAGGACCGCTAAGGATCCTACCAGTCGGCTTACACGTTGGAAACTAAGACTTGAAGAATATGAATATGAAATACAATATAGGGCGGGAGCAACAAACGTTAACGCTGACGCACTCTCTCGGAACCCCGTCCCTGAAAGGGAAGAAATCTTTTCCGAAAGTATTCACATGATTACTGCAGACGAGCCAAGGCGTTCATCACGGCCACAGAAACTTACTGATAAAGGGAAGCAATACCGAGACAAGGTTAAGGAAATCAAACTGAAAGAGAATAAGAAAAAGATACAAAGCGGAAATGTTCCAAACGAAACGAGTAGAACACGAGAACGATTGCACAGCACCACAGATGAGTCTGAAACGGAAACGAGTGAAGATGAGGCACGAACCCCAGAAAATGTTGCAATGCAAAATCAGAATCAAGAAAACAGCTATCTTTAAGATTCAGACTCAACAGAGAGCGAAGATGATGATTTAGAAATACAATTGGAGAGAATAATACGTGGTGATAACATTTATGAAAACAGAGATCATCTCTTTATGAGACCTGGAAATCATATTTTATTTTTCGATACGCAAGGCAAACCCGTTGGAGATTCATCAAGGACGTTTTTTAGAAAGAAGGAAGTTAAGGGCACTAAAGGGTTAGAATATGGAGATATAAAAAACAATAAGAATGGTAGAAATTTTTGCCTACTATGGTGTGTACAAGGTGAAGTTAAGGAAAAGAACCCGGAAGAAGCCTGGAAAGAGATGAGAAATAGCTTGAAGAAATTGAGAAACGTTGTACTTGAGAATGAGATGAAAGAGATAAATTTTCCTAAATTCGAGACACTGAACCAAGTACCCTGGAAAAGATTTGAAACAGAATTGTATAAACAGTTTCGAGGTGAGGATTGCAAAATTACTGTTTGTGTTGGAGAGATAGAAATTCCAAAAATTTCCCAAAGATATTCCCTGATCGAAGAATTTCATTACTCTGCAGTAGGTGGCCATCAAGGTCACAATAAAACTTATTCAAGGTTGAGGTCTAAATATTATTGGGGAAATATGAGGGAGGATATCAGGAACTTCATTTCAAGGTGCCTGGTTTGCAAGGTAAAGAAGTTGACTCGGAGGAAAATAAAACAGCCCATGGTCATTACAGACACCCCCGGAACCGCTTTCGAAAAAGTCGCCCTCGATTTAGTAGGGCCCCTTCAAACTACGGAAAATGGTAATCGATATATATTGACTATGCAGGATTTATTGACGAAATATTGTATAGGTGTACCGATACCCAACGCAAGCGCTGTTGCCACCGCAGAAGGGTTGATAAAGCGTCTCATTTGCATTTTTGGAGCTCCCAAAGCCCTCCTGACTGATCAGGGCACCAACTTTCTATCCCAGTTGATGAAAATAATAGCTAAAAGATTTAAGATCAAACAATTTAAAACAACTGCATTTAAACCTTCCAGTAATGGCAGTTTAGAACGGACTCATATCATCTTGACTCAGTATCTTAGAACATTCGCGAATGATGATGAAGAATGGGATGATTGGGTCGAGATGGCCATGTTCGCATACAATACGAGCGTACATGAGTCAACAGGTTACACCCCCTACGAGTTAGTATACGGAAAGACAAGTTGTTTGCCCTCAGCCCACGGACCTCCCGAACATGAGAAACTAGCTACTTACGACGAATATTTAATAAAATTGATGGCTAGATTAGACGTTATAAGGAAAGAATCACGCGATAATTTGATACGTGCTAAAGAGAAATATAAGAAGTATTATGACCGTTGCATTAACCCCACTTCACTCTCGGCAAACAATTACGCGTTTTTAAGGAAAGGTTTGAGAACTAATAAGTTCGACGACTACACCAACGGTCCTTTTAAAATTATTGAAATTTTAGATGAGAATAGAACTAAGATAAGAATGGGTGGTAAAGAGAAAATAGTCTCCACAGACAGGTTGATTCCGACAAAAATTCACAGCGATGATAGCGAATGAAATCGTAGAAAATAAGATTTAGAATGTATATGCGATAACAAAAAAAAACACACACAAAAGAAAACAAAATAAAAACCTTATATATAATATAGCTCTATTATAACTTTGTTGTTGTTGTTGTAAATTGTAGAATAAAATGAAAATCGTTGTCGTCTTGTTTCTCTGCAACTACGTCACCGCCGAACTTCTGGGGTACGACTGCGGAAGACTGCACGGAAATATCACGAAGGTTAATCTCAGAGATTTGGGAGAATGCAATATACCCAAACCCCAAGTCAGAGAGACAAAACTCCCCCTCGCCCTCCTACAACTTCGCGATTTTAATACAATATACGTACAAAGATGTAAGATCGAAGTTAAACGCCTTGTAACACGATGTGGATTGATCGCCGATCATGCAGTATCCAATGGTTTTGCGGAATACTTTTTCGAGTCTACCCGAGAGCAGTGTAAGCATTTGCACGAAAGAGGAAGAATCCAGATTGGACGAGCGAATTTAAATGGCTATCGAGCAAATACTACCGACTCACGCAGCATCACTTTAGCTGGTATTCTAAACAATGATGGAAGCTGCACCGGAGAGACTTACAGCGACCCTTTTGGAACCTGGCAAAAGGCGACTGTTCAAGGCATAATCACCATCACCCTTCAAGACTACGAGGCCCCTACAACTCTCAAAGATGATCAGATCCTCGTACAACCTGACCACGCTTGTCTTGCTAAAAAACAGTATTGTCTTTTAAATGATGGGAGCTACGCTTATTGGAATATCCTTCCCAAGAACCCCTGTAACTACCAAGAATACACCACTCTGTTTCAAGGATTTGGAAGTAGACTAGAAGATGAATCTAAAAGAATAGTGTACACTGTAGAATCGAAAGAAACTACTTTCGCTTTAACGAAAAGAGGGGCACGACAAATATGCGGCTACACGATTTATTCGACAGAACACCCTCGACTTTTCATCTCAGAAGCTGGACCTGGAGGATTTTTCCCTGCAAGAGCTGGACATGACCCTAAAGAACTAGACATGATGGCCTACGTGAATTCGAAACTTATATACGTAGAAAGACACACAAGAAGACAACTTCAAAATCTTTTTCACGATGTAATGAAGCGGAGATGCCACCTAGAAAGGAAAGTTTTGAGTAATGCACTTGCTATCGCGTCCATAAAACCAGACGAATTCGCATATTTATTTATGAAAGAACCAGGATATATGGCCCTCACTGCTGGCGAAGTCATACATATTTTCAAGTGTTTACCGATAGTCGTCAAACTCAAAGAAGCCCAAAATTGCTACCAAGAAATACTTGTTGAAGGTAACAATAAGACTTACTATCTCGCGCCGAAGACAAGGATCCTTAAGCAACAAGGTACCCAGATCCTCTGCAACTCTCTCGCCCCCACGATGTTCGAAGTCAACGGAAGATGGTATAAATTCCTGCCCAACCCCGTAGAGACATCAGCACCCCAGAGACTAGACCCACTTGCGAAGCCCACATGGGAATACCACAACCTAGAGAATTTAGCTAACACTGGGATATACGCCGAAGAAGATTTAGAAAACTTCCGAAGGAACACTCTCTTCCCCATGGATCGCCAAGGTGTCTTGGATACAATTGCCAGGAGATCGTTAGGAGAACGCGTAGAAATAAAAGGTTACTCTATCGAAAACCTCTTAGATGTCAAGAAATTTGCTAAAAATTTATGGAAGGATATGTGGGACGAATTTTCCGTTTTTGGAACCTTCAGTGCAGGGTTCATCGGAATATTTATATTATGGAAAATTTTGAAATCCATCATAGACACTATTCTACGCATGTTTGTCCTACATTCAACTTACGGTTGGTCTAAGTATATGCTGACAGCCGTATGGGGAAACCTCGCCAACCTCACCATGCATACGAGAGTACCAAAACACCAAGAAAACCTAGAAGAAGGACACCCCCTCCAAATTATTGTATCCTCCAAAGATCCTGAGGTTAACCTGGATCACGAGTCGTCGGAAAAGGAAGATGAGAAACTACAACAAGGACGAGACGCCTTCAATCTACGCGGATAACGGATTATGTTTAAGTTTCTGTATTTATAATGGAAGTTGAAAATTTCTCTAGCAAAAAAAAAAAAAAATAATGAAAAAAAAAATATAATAAAAAGAAAATACATATTGTAACCAATATAAAAAAAAAAAAAAAAAAAAAAATGAATGATAATGTTTAAGTTATATGCTTATATCACACGAAATAATATCAACCCATATATACTGGTATTCGTATATCCACATAAAAAAAAAATATATATACTGTAATCAATATCTATATACTATCACACATATTGTAATCAATATTTGACGATTAAAATACTTACATCATGCGAAAATATATTAAACAATATTGTCAAGGCGAGAAAATCATGTAATAACTTATATTGAATAAACCATTTAAAAAAAAAAGAAAATATTTATGCATAGGAAAAAAAGGAAGGAAAAAGGAAATGTGAGGAAGGTGGTTGATTTCCTCTCTCCTTCCCAATTTTCCCCCAAGAATGTAAGCTTTGTGACTCGAAAATGGACATCACGAGTTGATGCGTGCCTTTGTTGAATGTTAGAATACGAGACATTGAACGGAGTGTGCGATTGATTTAAAACTGTTTCGAATTATGAACGGATGCGAGAAAAATTTGCGTATCAATTTGAAGCGTTAGAAAACGGAGACTATTTTTCCTCTTTCAAATTAGACCTTAAGACGATTTGTAATAACCCTGGCAATGACTATACTTAAAGTTCAGAATAATTATATGGGACGATGACATCTTTAGCGAACTTGAGATAGAACAGTAGAATTTTTTTTTTAGATGGAAGACAACCTCGATAGCGCAAAAATTACTAGAACTACTCCACGGGACCTTTTAAAACGTCTCGAAGAACAACGAAGGAAAATATTAAGACTCCAAGAACATAGAATAGTCGCGAAAGAATTCCCAGAGCAAGCCGCGATGAATAAGAAAGAAAAATGGAGAATGAAACAAAATAGTAGACGACAAGAACGAAGATTGGCCCGGATAGATAAAACCATCGTTGAACTCAAGCAAATGATAAGATCCTCCCTTTTGCGAACAAGATGCAAAATTATTCAAGACGTCATATTGGAAAAGCCTTTTTTGTTTAGAGTAAACAAGCTAACATGGACAAGAAATTCCCCAATCAGAAACAAAACATGCGTGTGATACATGATTGACTAAATCAAAAATAATAAATTTTTATTTGAAGAATAAAAGTCGAATAAACCGAATTTTCCCTTTTCTTCTGATTTATACGATACTAACATTTCAGAAATACTTACTTTCAGAATGTAGCCATAAAAATCGAATTAGGTTCAAAAAAAAAAAAGAAAAGAAAAAACCACTCTCTTAGTCTTTAAAAACAAATACAAAGCTGATAGGTTGAATATTAACGGCCACGTAGCAACTCGAGAAAATTTTTATATAGTAAATTGGAATCTAGTGACGTGCTTTAAATTAAAGTTTAACTCTCTCTCTCAATCTCTAAAATCACTGGAAAATTATTTGAAAGAAATTTTTCTAAAATGACCAGAATTGAAGGGCAAATGAAGATACACGACATTAAACAAATTTTTTTTTTTATATTAAAATAGAATATCAAGTATGATGCATATATAAAAATTTTTTTTTACGAATCAAAATTAACTGAAGTGAAAAATGGATTTCTTGAAACATAGTTTAAAATAAACGGAAATCACTAAGAAATGGACATATATAAATTTTGAATTAAAAACAAAAAAAAACACTTCAAATTTCCTTTTCATGTAAGAAATCACCTCCAATTAAGGCGGCGACTTTCTTCTAGGGGAGGGGAGATGTGAAGAGCGGGTTTTACCCACTCATCCCTTTTTTATTTTATTTATATTTTTTTTTCTATTTTTCATTTTTCTAAAATTCAAATACTATTCTTAATTTTACATTCAATTGAATTTTATTATATCAAATTACAACCCGCTATCAGTCGATTATTTCGAAATATTAATTGCTAGGAATCCCGAAATTCTATCACCGGATGCAAACGGACTAGATGTTCAACAAATTTCGACTATTAATTATTGCCGAAAATTAAGCATTATCACCGGATGCAAACGGACTAGATGTTCAACGAATTTCGACTATTAATTATTGCCGAAAATTAAACATTATCACCGGATGAAAACGGACTAGCTGTTTAATGAACGTTTGGGTATATAAGGCCGGGTTTCTCGCAGAAATTTCGGCAGTAGTCCAAAAAGATTTGACGGTCCAATAGCTCTCCTAAAGAGCCCATAAGCCTCAAGTTCAAAAAGACGAAGGCAATAGTCCAAAAAGACTTGACGGTCCAATAGCTCTCCTAAAGAGCCCATAAGCCTCAAGTTCAAAAAGACTAAAACCATTATTTGAAGGGTCCGCTGGTCTGACATCAAGACGACTGCAAGCCTATTTGTTTCCCTCAGAGTTGATAGGCCAGATCACCCGGACTGTGTCTGAGGGCCCGAGGCTATAAATTCTGAGTTAAGATCTACTGAATTACAAGTAAATATATATTTTATTTTTTTCTGTTGAGTTGCTTTTATATCATTTTGTTGGTGTTGTTTTTGGTTGGGTAATTGGAGACGAGGGTAATCTCTCGTCGCAGTTAGTACCAGACGCAACCCTTTTGCCATAACCAATATTATAACTCACAAGATGCAAATTAACAGAATAGTATAATCTATCTGTTAAAATATTTAACAACTCAACATCACTAAATAATATACCGTATATGCCAATAAATTCCGTTTGCCGAGATATCTGATTTCATTCAAGTTAAAGAAATCAAGGTTGATAAAGTTTATTTCTATGGAATTTAATAAATTTTAAGGTCGAACAAACTATTTCTAAAAATGTCGAGTTTAGAGCGAAGTTAATTTAGTTATTAAAGTATTTCCGAACGTCGAGTTAAAGTAACCACCGATCTAAAGCTAAAGTTAATGAAATGTGGTTCTAAATAGTGTTTCCATTAAAGCTAAATGAATTTTAAAGCCGAACAAAGTTATTATGACAGAAGTTAAATTTAAAGTTGACAAGTTTATTTCTGAATGAAGGAGGAATTCAATAAATCTAAACGTCGGATAAAATGTTTCGCTATTAATCACGAAGCCAGATTTGAAAGAATATAAAATAAAGTTAAAGTGGAATTTAAGATTTGGATTAATGAAGTCGAAGAAATTATGATTTAAGATACGTTGAAGTTGGAACTTGCGCTGTACGTTTAAATTATGAATTATATAAAGGCGTGACATCCCCTTTATTTAGAATTATTATATTGAAAGAATATGAAGGTTGCGACATCCCCTTCGAAATTATTATTTGAAAGATTACGAATTATATAAAGGCGTGACATCCCCTTTATTTAGGATTATTATATTGAAAGAATATGAAGGTTGCGACATCCCCTTCGAAATTATTATTTGAAGGATTACGAATTATATAAAGGCGTGACATCCCCTTTAGACGAAATTGATATTTGGAAATTATAAAAGCGCGACAGATTCCTTTTTAGCTTCAACGTTCCTAAATCAATGCAGATGAGACCTTTTAGGTATTTATTTTATTTTTGATCTAGTGCCGACGGTCAGTCAATTAATTTGGAGTTTAAATAGTTTGGCTAAGAGGAAGAGGCTAAAACCCAGTGGGAAAGAATGGGTTTTTAGACGTAGTAAAGCCGCCGGTATCTATCTCCGTCTAAAGATTTTGAGAGGGCTAGACCCAGAACTACAAATCACTACAGATGAATTAAATCGGAAGGTTGCGAAGAGTTTATCCGCAGAATACGATATAGATTTGGCTTTGCCTATTCAGAAGATCACCATCAAATGCCCGAAGTGTAAAACTGATCAAGAATTCAGCCATGAAGCTAGGCCTTTAGACTCGGAAATCGCGTCGAATTTTGATATAGATTCCATCATTCTACAACCCTTATCTCCTCTTAAGGAGGAAGAATTCAACGAGGTGTTCAAAGATTTGGAACATTGCCAGGGTTAAAATAAAATTGTATTATTTTGCGTCGCATGATGAAATATTGCTTTATAATCTAACGTTGCATGTATTTTTCTAAATATTTAACCATAACAATTTGAAATTGTTATTATTTGCGTTGCATGAAGAAATATCGATTTATAATGTCGCTTTGCATGTATTAAGTTTTCTTCTTGAATATTTAACCATTTATATCGATTTTGATTTAGAATATAATTTGATTTGTTATTAGAATTGTGGGTCTTGTGTTTTATTACTTCCCTCAAAATAAGACCCCAGGTCCTTTATAAATAAAGGGGTCGAGGGTCCCTTTCGGCTGTTGCCCACTGAGGGTCCTCTCTGGACGGGGCGACTAACGGATCAACGTCGTTATTCAAATCTCTGAAATCTCGAAATTGGTTCAACATCGAAATTCAGTTGGGAGATCTCGAAGTATTCATCAACGTCGTTACTTCCGCTTTGGAAATCGCCACTCGCTCGTCACAATTGTTGTAATCATACTTTTCACCCATTTTGCATGACTCATGAACTAAATGAATCCTCTTCTTTCTGACTGCAAGATTTGACAAAAAGTGATAAACAGAGAAAAAAGTGCGGCTATGAAAGACGCGCAGAGGAAAAAAACTTTCACCGCAGCTCTCAGAACTGCGATGGCGACTGTGCTTCGCGTTTGCGATCGCCGACACTGATACATATCAGTGCACGCCGCGGTTGTTATTTGCGCGGCTCTCAAGGCGCAGTCCCAGCTATCGGGACCGTTCGTACGTTCGTAGGTGCAGGGCGCCCCGCGCGTCTCTTGCCACAAAATTCTCGGAAAAGAGCTAGGTGCGGGACCAAGGGACCACAGAATCGAACCCCGTGAGCTACGAAGTGCTATTGATGACGAAATGGTCCCGATGAGCGGGTCGAAGATTTCGCGGGACCCATGGTCCCCATGGAGCACTTACGATCTCCGCTGACGGCGACGTTCCAAAATTTCAGCCATTCAAAATTTGGACTGTACTTTTCTCGGGATTTTTTATATTACCTAATGACTATTTTTATGCGATAATCAGCCAAGTGCATGATAGAATAGCAAGTAGTAAAAATACGATCAGTGCGTCACTATCTATCTACGTTAATCGATGTCACAAATTCATTTTTACCATGTTTACTAAAAAAAATGTAGGTTTGTATTTATATGTTATTGTTATATTATGTGATGCATGAAAGTTAATAGTTGAGAAAGTATGGATGCTCCTACAATTTGAAACCCTATGCAATTTCGTGGACGTTGGAATCTTGACGCATTTTGAGGATTCTAGGAAAAACGTTAAAATTCTTTAATAGTTTCTGTCCTAGTTACGAACGATATTTTTTATCGTAGCGGCCGCTGTGATGAAAAATATTTGAATTGAAGTTCTTGGGAAAGTTTCGAAATTCTATCTTTAATTTCGAACATATTGTATTTTTTTTTTTAATTTCTTGGGACTTCTATGAATCGCTGTATCGATTGGTAGAATTCGATGCTGTAGTACTGAAAATTACAGAGATTTTTAGTATTTTAATTTGTTTTTCAGAAAACTCCAGATGTCTTACAGATTTTCAATACTTTTTGCTATTGATTCTGTAGATTGCTGTAGGTAATTTAAAATTTGATGCTATAGAATTCGAAGTATTATCAATTGTGGTATTTGTTTGGATTTCACAATTAAAATTCTTTTATACACACAATTGTATTACTTACATTGCGTAAAGATTCCAACGTCCACGAAATTGCATAGGGTTTCAAATTGTAGGAGCATCCTTACTTTCTCAACTATTAACTTTCATGCATCACATAATATAACAATAACATATATATAAAAACCCACATTTTTTTTAGTAAACATGACAAAAATGAATTTGTGAAATCGATGAACGTAGATAGATAGTGACGCATTGATCGTATTTTCACTACTTGCTTTTCTATCATGCACTTGGCTGATCATCGCATAAAAATAGTCATTAATATAAAAAATCCCGAGAAAAGTACGGTCTAAATTTTGAATGGCTGAAATTTTGGAAATTCGCCGTCAGCGAAAGTCATAAGTGCTCCATGGGGACCCATGGGTCCCGAGAAATCTTCGACCAGCTCATCACTGATCCCCACCTCTACTATATCACCTTCGCGTCTACCTTTGCGTCTCTGCGTCTCCGCGTCACAGCATTGCAATGCGCGTGAAAACGAAGAGCTGTAAATTCGCCATAATAAAGAGGGATGTGTGACGCAATAGAGAGTCCCACGCATTGTAATACCGGGACACGTGCTCATACTGCTCACTTTTCCCAATAAAAATTTAGCAGTAATTGCAGTTCTCGCATATAGTGAAATTCATGTTAATGAAAGTTCTTTCAAAATATATGAAATATTTATTCAACAATTAGAAGTTGCTTGAGAAATTAAGCACCTGGAGGTCTATTCCCACGTTTTTTTCACGCCGTTTTCATGCCGTTTTTACGGGTTCGTCGCATTTTTCGGCTGAAGCTCACGCTCTTTCAACGGCGGCCGCCACTGTTTCCTTAATACCAGTCATGCTTTCTCTTCGCTCGTACCACGACTTTTTCACGCGTGTTCCGCGCCCGGACCCAAAATTCTCGCGACTTGGAATTCGATGCCGCCCGAACGGAGGGCCCATAACCAGACCCCCGTGGGGTCGAAGAAACTGTCGCATTTTCAAATGTTATCTTCCGCATACAAGGGCGTAGGTAGCAGAAATTTTTGGGATTAGTTTCGGGCATGAATGTACCTATTCCTTCTTGGAAATTTTTTTGTTTTTATTTTCTTTCAGCGTATTCGATGTAACGCAATTCGATTCTCGTGGTTTTTTTTTTTTGTTTTTCAATTTTAGTGTTTGAAGAACTTGAAGGGTATTTTTATATCATTATGTACAGCTTTCGAGAAATGGATGCTTTGGGGATTGAAGTTTGACCAAATTATTAATATTCACATATATTTCGAACAAAATGACTTCTCCGCAGATTTGAAATATTTCATTGTTTTCTGGAATTTTCGTATTGTAGGTGTATTTAAAATATAAAATTTTGTATTTTTTCTCAAAATTTCTAGTTTTGTCAGATGGATTGCCATATAATTATAATATTATAATTATTAATCATATAATGTTTTCATACTGTTGAGAAAGGTTCTTCCTGGTAGTGATTGACTATTGTACAATGTTAATATAGTACTGTTAAAAAAAGTAAATTGACAATGGAGAACCTTAATTATATAATATTAAAGAAGGATGATGGAATGTTGTAACATAATTTATAAATGTCCTGAAGAGGGTCAAACATACGACCGAAAGCTTGGCTTTCAATTGGACTTGTTATTTTCCTTCATTGAAAGGAGTTGGCTCGAGTTGGATCGTTAATTATCAATCACTTACATACGTGTATTGAGTTTTTTTTTCACATGAAATTTTTTTTTTTTACTGCTTTTGTAATTTGCAGTCTTTTTGGTAAAACATACTTTTTCTCCAGTTCTTTTCAAAATTTTTTCACCTAATTGTAGTTTCTTCTACCACAATCTCGAAAGGCGAGTTTTAAGCACTGTGAATAATATTCATGTACTTTTTAGTAGTTTCCATTTAATTAACTAATTATTTTATTAATTTTTACATACAAACCAAAATTCCGATCACACTGATTATATAAATGTCCTCCAACAGGGTACCCAGCTAGTAATTCACTACCATTTTTTAGATCTGTATAGAGATTCTAACTTTATTATTAAAAGCATTTTATTACTGGAGTTCGGAATCAGTTTGTTTTGAGATTGCGGTAGAAAAAACTATAATTAGGTGAAAAATTTTAAAAAGAACTGGAGAAAAAGTATGTTTTACCGAAGAGACTGCAAATTACAAAAGCAGTCAAAAACAAAAAAATTAATGTGAAAAAAAAACTCAATACACGTATGTAAGTGTTGTATGTGTTTCCATACATATTTATTACTTAATTAATATTCAGTATTATTATCAACTACATGTATTGTATTAATTACCACTCAAAATAAAAGTCTTATACGTAAAAGTATGGTAATTTTATAAAAATGTTCTAACACATAATTCCAACAAAAACACACGGAGAAAAAAAATTAATGTAGCGTTTACCACGAAGAATGTAATCTACTTTTATTCGCTTCAAAAGAGAATCTTGGACTTTATAAATTGTAGTATTCACCGTTTAGAGTGAAAAATTACTTTTTTTATGGTAAAAAGTACCGAGAAAAATGGAATTTTTCACTCTGAGCTGTTAATACTACAGTTTTTCTGGTCGAAGATATTCTCTTTTCAGGCGAATACAAGCACATAACATTCTTCGTGGTATAATTTACATTAATTTTGTCTCCGTGTTATAGTTCATAAATCATCAAAAAATTTACAATATTATTAAAGAGCAACGCGTGAATTCAAAACATCGAGTGCCGGCCCACCGCGTTTGGTTATTTATGCTCGCAACTTTTTTTAAACTTGACAAATCGATTTAAAATTTTTATATATATTATACTTGAATAAGTAGTAGATAAATATACATTGCTGATTTTATCAAATTACGAAATTCATTATAAATTTATTTACATATTAAACTTTGCGTGTTTATAAACACTTGAGAAATATTAATATGGGAAACGAAGAAAGTTCGTTAGAAGCTCTAAAGTATCACGAGTATTTTTCTATACGGATCATGGCATCAATCTGTACCTATGTCCTCTAATTTGATGTTCAAAAACGATTTCGCATATTTTTTGCATTTTTCTGAAATTGAACCAACTGCTACGAATATCTAGCAGTTATGTAAAAAACTATTGAAAAATTTCAATAGTTGGAACAAGTGCTTTAAAAAATTAACTGCGAATTGCTATTAAACCACAAAAATTAACGATTATGTTCACGAGACACTGTGTATCGTAATGCACATGCCTCTGTGTCTTGCTATCTATTAACGTATAATATACGCTGTATATGCTCAGGAAGGACTAATATGCGCGCGCGAGGCGCGAGTCCCGGTATTCAGTATTACAATGCATTATCTATCGCGCCGCGCATCCCTCTGTGTCGCGCGAAAAACGTATTATCTGATGTATTGACAAAGTAGGGACCGATATGTGAGCGCGAGGCCCTGTGTTGCGGCGCACAGCTCTGATCAACAGAGCCGCAAAAATAACAACTGCGGCGCGCGACCCTGGCAGCCGTGCAGCGCGGTAGCCTGTATTGCGACCGCAGTTCTGAGAGCTGCAGTGAAAGTTTTTTGACCGCTAAAATGACAAAAATCGTTCGCAACATGGGAAAAAATAGACTATTTCTCTGCGCGTCTTTCAGAGCCGCGACGCGCAGTCGTCAAATCCGCTCTGTTTATAGACGAATTCATATTTATTCATGATGGAAAGACGCGCATTAGTCACATGTTTATACATTATTTATTCATAATATTGATTTAATTTGTTATTCAGGGAAAGTTATACAGTTTTACGAATTCTAACGAAAAGACAAATTTTCGAACAAAAACTTTGTAGAGTTTCAGAACCTCGTTTTTCTATTTTACGAAACTATACAAATTTTTTTACTTCCTCTACAATTTTTCTTTCATGCAAAATTCCAATATTACAGAAAATTTATTTCTAACGTTCGCTGATACTCAGGAAAATCTGGAGAGACGATTATAACGTTGATGAATTTTTAAAGAACTGGTACACCACATTTTCTACTAATTAACAAATCGGTCTTAAATTACTCTGCAATTAATTAGGTACTGCTTTTAACAGTGATTAATAAAAAATCGCTAATTCAATTCCTCTTGGAGTTTCCATTGTCTAGACTTGTATTTCTCAGAGCATTTCATCCTATTAAGATCTTAAGTTGACAACTGATTCTGATCTCAATACTATTATTTTCTTGTTAAATGGAAATCAATCAAAGCAGTTGACTCTAGAAAAACTTCGAAAGTTTTACATTATTTAACAATTACTTCCTGTTTTTGATGCAGTCGATGTAGGTTCAAAAATTATTTTGTTTGTTAGCAGGTGCTAAAAGAGATAGTTTATAAATAATATTTATATGCCAAGTCGAAAATTGAAGTATTATTGCCTTAGTTGTTATTCTAGGTTGTAATAAAATTCAAAATTTGACACATTTTGACTGACCTATGTTTTAGAAATATGATTTTGTTGTCCTATATAATTTTGTTATTTATCTTTTTTTTTATATTGTTAGTATTCATATCTCTGATTTGAAGTTTTCTTCATCAGAATTTTTACAAATTTAGAATTTCGGAATACGAAAGTGAAAACTGAAGGTAACGTGATTTTCATTAGTATATTTAAAAACACTGAAAAAGTTCCAAAAGCTCAAAATAACTATGAATTTGTTATAAGAAAAATATTTATAGCAACAAAACGAAAAAATTTCTTTATTTTAATAATCTCGCACCTTCCCCCCAACACAAACACCATAAATTTTCAAAATCCATCGAATCTACATAACCTTCTGACTAAACCGACATTTTTCTACTTGCCTTGATATTTTTACTTTTGTGTACCTCAAAATGACTTTAAGCTAAATCGTTTTTCATAAACTTTGAAACCAAAATTTGATTCACATCATGAAGTCACATTCAATGCTTTGTACTGTTCATTTCGTAAATTAATCGCTCATTGCGAAGCAATTGAAATTCGACTGAACGCGGCGACTCATCATATTTTCGAACTTTCATTTGCGATTCGCAATGCCATTTATTTTAATCGCTCAATCGCTAATTGCTTTTATCACTCGTTGCGTCGATGAATTTTCCATCCGGTCTGTAATCACTTCCATATTTATTCATGATGGAAAGACGCGCATTAGTCACATGTTTATACATTATTTATTCATAATATTGATTTAATTTGTTATTCAGGGAAAGAGAACTCAGTGATGCCACAAGTGAGTCTTCCGATTGTTCCGAGTCAGAGGGTAATGAAGAATGCGAATCAAGCTCGAGGGAAAGCACACCCGAAAAAGAAAATTCCCTCAACGTAATGATGGACTGTGACAGTTCCGGAGAAAGTGACCACGAAATCAATAACGAAGCTGAAAGGATTCAAAAACTATTGGCCCATTGGTCGACTGATTTCGACATCACTCACGACGCCCTCACAGCACTGTTACGCATTCTGAAATCTCACAATTGTCTCTCGCCATTACCATCAAAAGCAAGAACGGTTTTAGGTACACAACATACTACTGAAATTAATAATTTAGAATCTGGGGGCCATTATTGTCATTTTGGACTATTAAAGGAGTTATCAAATGTATTGTCAGTGAAGCCTTATTTAATCCCAAAGTTACTTACAAGTGGCGTTGAACTTTGTATAAATATTGACGGTGTCAGCACTTCGAATTCTTCAACAAATGACTTTTGGCCGATATTGGGTTGCATCCACGGTGACGATACCGTGTTTGTTATTGGCGCGTATCATGGCAAAAAGAAACCTCAAGATCCCAACGAATATTTGCAGCCATTTGTTGAAGAGTTGAACGAGCTGATAGAAAACGGGTTTTCTCACGAAAATTTTATTTTTCCTGTTTCGATTGCCCATTTTGTAATGGGCATGCCAGCGAAAGCGTCAATGTTAGGAATTAAGTACTTTAATGGCATTGGTAGTTGTACAAAATGTACCCTTCAAGGGCTATCGTTGAATTCAAGAACGTGTTTCCCGAATTTAGATAGAAAATATCCAAACAATGGACAACTCAATCAACCTCTTGTCTTGAGAAATAATGAAACCTTTCGACAACAGATTGATCGCGATTACCACAAACATGTTTCAATTTTTTTACAAATAAAAAATCTGGACATGGTTCGCGACATCGTGTTAGATCCGATGCATCTTATTTTCCTCGGCGTTGTCAGATCAACAATCCGTCTTATTGTGACAAGGGATATAAGACCCAAATGTAATTTACCGATTGAAAAATTGAAAAACATCTCGAGAGCTATTCTTGTCAGAGTCAAGCCCAATACTCCTCGAGAATTTTCTAGAAAGCCTCGAACTTTAATGGAAATAAAAAAATGGAAAGCAACGGAAGCTCGCCAAATTTTATTGTATTATATTGTTGCATTGAAAAAAGAATTTCAACAAGACGTGTTTTCACATTTATCTATTTTACATGTGGCAACGTACATTTTATCAGGTGAGCATCAAAATGAAAATTTATTACAATACGCAAGAGAACTCTTGCACTCATTTGTTGATAGATTCCCGAAAATTTATGGCAGACAAGAAGTCAGTCCCAATGTACATGGCTTAATGCATATCGCGGAAGATGTTGAAATTCATAGTAATTTAAATTCATTTAGCGCATGGAAGTTTGAAAACTTCATGCGAAAGATAAAGGCTTTTGTTCGCAAAGGCGAGCTTCCGTTGCAACCGTTTTACGCGCGCTACCACGAAATTGTAAAAAATAGAGACGTGATTTTCAACCCCATTCAACCGCAAGCGCTTTTCACAACAATCACCACCTCAATACATTCGAAAGGGCCATTAATTGGGCAATGCTGTGATCCCCAATATTACAGAGCGAAAAACAGTTTTATCACGATAAACTGTCGAAAATTCGAAGACACGTGCTTTAAATCGAAACAAAACGGGATTGTATTAATATAAAATATTGCGTTCGACCCGTCCGTAGGAGAAGCTGTCGTAATAGGGCAAAAGTTTTACACACAAAAAAACGCGTACAAAATACCATGTGAATCTAGTATGCTTGGAATTTATGAAGTGAGTCAACTTTCGGCGTTCAAAATTTGGCGACTCTCAGATATCATAAGCAAATATTATATTCTACCATTGTCTGAATTCAGTTACACCGTGGTACCCCTCCTTCATGGGAAAGTGTAAGAAAATTAAGGGGTAATTGATTATATTAATTATAATCATAATAAACTGAACAATATTCACCATGAAATGTACTGCATCTCGATTTCGCAAAATCCAAGCTACAAAAATATCGCTATATTATATATCCAGCTTACCTCATCCACCTATATCAAAATTCTTTAATGAAAAAAAAGGAGAAACAATTTTTCCCATGAGTTCATGCCGTGAAAAAATTAAAAATTTAACAGACAACTTACTAAAAGTACGATTCGAATCGACACTGCAAATTATAAGACACCTCAAAAAAAACTTAAAAAACGCATCCCTGAAAAACCACTCCTAAAAAATCACCTCTTCACTAAAAAAGCAACCTATCGTGAGCGATACACCCCTCACAAAACTATTAAAAAAATCCACTCACAAAAGTTAGGCTCGAAAAGCCAACCCTAAACAAAAAAATCAATTAATAAATTATTTCCTATGAAATTGCTTCCAAAAACACACTTCAAAACCATTCTCGAAAAATCTACCCCTAAAATTGGCTCATATTACCTATTATAACTCAATCATATCACCCTCACTCTAAATTTAGTTAAGAGAGTAAAAGAAGAAGGTGATACTATTGTTTATTCTCCAATTACAAAACAAGAGCATATACAGGGTGTTTTTCAATCACCGCAAATATGTACCAGAAACCATATATTCCTTAATAAATTCTAAGACGATTTTTCCTTTACCATATTTTACAAAACTCAAAATTGAAAAAGTTATTCGAGCCGAAAGTTTAAACAAAAAATGCGCTCTCTCGACAAGTGGGTAAAAAATCCATGGACCAAACTTTAGCCAAATTTTCTTTATATTTTTTAGAGTCAAAAAGTCTTCTGCCACTTTTATCAAAACTCAAAATTGAAAAAAATGCGCGAGTTAGAAGTTTTGACCAATCAGATTTCGTAGATTTCAAATTCGAATATCTTTTTTGATTTTGAGTTTTGTCAAAAGTGGCAAAGGACTTTTCGACTCTAAAAAATATGAAGAAAATTTGGGTGAAGTTTGGTGGGTGAATTTTATGCTCACTTGTTGAGAGAACTCATTTATTGTTTAAATTTGAAACTTAAATAACTTTTTCAATTTTGAGTTTTCTAAAATATGGTAAAGGAAAAATCGTCTTAGAATCAAATAATTAAGAAACATATGTTTCTGGTATTTGCGGTAATTGAAAAACACCCTGCTTATGACTGGTAATATTAATAAATAATATTACTCGCGAACGCCGATCGTCAGTACAAATAAGCGTTTCTTAGCCTGAAATCATCTTATTTATCTGTATGATACAACTTTTTTCCCATTGCTCCCAGGGAGCTCCCCGGGAGCTCCCACAAATTTTCAGATTTTCGGACATTAGGAGCCTTCTGGGAGCTCCCGGGGAGCTCCCTGGGTGTAACGCGGGAGCTCCGCGGGAGCCACCTGGGGACTGTTTCGGGAGTCAAGGGACGTCCGGGTGTTCTCTATATCCTATGTACGATTGGTTGCATTTTCTTGCTGTGTAAATGAACTTTAGGACTCCATCGAATTAATTACTTGCGTCAGCGTCCAGATGAAGATCTAGGTTCGGGAAGTTGTTTAGCTGTGGCTAAAAAATGTTTGTGCATAAATCGTAGATCTCGATCCTCGTCTCGACGCCCAGAAGAAGATACCGTTCCCGAAAGATGGTTACGGTTGTCAGAGATAATGGAAGAAAAAAATTTAGATAACCCAGAAACAGAGCACTTTTCTCGAGTTCGAAGACGCTCCGAAAGTATTATTAAAGATAAAATCTAGTGATAAAGTTAAGTATAACTTTTTACTTAAGGAGGGGGGTGTAATGTCCCAAATACAATATTTCTCAATATATTTTACCAATGGAAGACCTTAATTTCTAAATCATTTAAGCGAACATAGATTATCTTATCCAGGAAGTTTCATCATATTTCTAACATGAAATTAGGCTATGCGTACAGTTACAATGATAAAACCTCTCTATAAAGAGTGCGGGCGATAAGAAGAGGCTTTTTAGAAATAACCATGTACGAGTAATCAAGACCTGTTATAATAAATAAATTACAAGTATTCTACGAATTTTTTCCCTGCAACTGACCCCCTCATCACGAGAAAACCATCAGTGGACGGCAACCCATTTTTCACTCGTCATCACCCCGACGAGTGCAACATTACAAACACCAATTTTTTTTTTTTGATTTTGAGATCCGTAAAAAGTGACAAAGGATTTAATAACTTGAAAAGAAATAAAAATGATTCGTTTCAATTTTGGTCTGTCGGGACTAGAACACCCTATATATTATATTTACGACATAATAAAATTGTTGATGATTCGAAATGTATAACATCAATTTTTCTTCTCGCAACGTTATTTCACTGAAAAAAAAATGTTTAATTAAACTATCGGGAATACACATCCACAAGATTTTAAAAATCAGCAAATTTTTCGACATATGACCTGCACCCACAAATGTGAAATTTATGCAGGTTATTTTATTGAAGGGGATAATTCTTTGGTTTTTGAAATGGACAATCATTTTCACAAACACAGAATATACTTACGGCTAAAAAAAGCCAAGCAACCAATGGAAATTTAAGTAGAATTATTTTTCGCGCAGTTTCAAGAATATGGCCCAAAGTTTTTTCTCGTAAAATCCTCGCCAATACTTGATTAGAGCGTGATGATGAAAAAACGCGACCAGCGCGAATTGAACTGTGGGTCGGGAATATTTGCGAATATTTGTTATAATATTAATTATTCAGATGCTTGCGTTTTCTGGCGTGTATCGTGCAACAATGTGACGACTAGGGATGCACGATATCATATCGATAATTCGAATTATCGATAATTCTGTTTTCAATATCGATAATTTATCGCCGATGTTATAATAGGTCGATATTTTACTATATCGATATTCGCGTTGGCGATATGGCGATATTTGAACCGATATGAAGAGCGCGGGAGCGTGCACCTTAATTTGAATATTTCAAGCCAATGAAAAAAAACAAGTGAAAATCGCTACAGTTATATTGAGTGTTTATTTACAGAAAACAAACAGTACATCTCTCAAAAAGTATACATTACATATTTGAAAAAAAATGGCTCCTCCTAAGGGAGCTAGAATTTATTTCACAATAAATGCAAAAGAAAAGAAAGCACAGTGTAATTTGTGTCCTAAAATTGTGTTATTTTCGGGGAATACAACGAATTTGTGGTCACATTTGAAAATACACCACAAAATTCGAAAAAATGCAGACCAACCATGCTCCAGCTCAAAATCGTCTGAAAAAAAAAATGAAAATTCAGCTGCTGTAAGTTAACAATGAAAAAAAATTTCTACTTATTTTCATCGAAATTTTTACTCAGAATTTTTATAAAGCGTTATATATTTTTATGTTAGATTTCCGGTGGACAGATGGATCAGATTCAATCTGCGGATATATCCCTCCTTCCATCTGCAGATGAGCAGAATGCACCATCAAGCTCATCAAGCTTGCCTAGAAATAGTCTGCAACCGACCTTGAACGCTGTATTCACGAGCGCTCAATCTTATAAAGGTGAAAAATAGTAAAATAATAATTTCCATATATTATGTTGCAAAATATATAAAAATAGCAATATAGGTTTTTTGTGCTCTTATGCGTGAAAATTAATTAATTGAGAAATACTAATTATTTATAATGAAAAAACTATAAAAAAAATATTGGAAATAATTTTAATTTATTAATTTAATGGTAATAATGATAATAGCAATGATGAGATTTCGAATAATAATTATAATATAAAATTGTAAAGAGCCTAGCCTCTTTCGTTTTCAAAACGAAAACGTATCAAAAGGCTGTTCACCTTTTGATACAATAATGAGACTGATACCTGGCGACAAATCGCTCAGTAATAACAACTCAATAACGGGCAGGCAAGAAAATCGTTTTACGATATTTCCAATTTTACGAATGGAAATTAATGCTATGATAAGGAATATTTTCGTTTTACTAACGGATGTGAACGAACAAAAATCGTTCCCCGATAAAGAATATTTTGTAGGATTATCAGCGGAAGCAAACGACCAGAAAAGAGTCAAAAATTACCCTTTCCATGGACTTTTCTCAACTTCCCCTCAGGTTAGAATAATATATAAGCTAGCAGAAATTTCAGTTTTTAGAATTTAGTTCTCGCAATCGTCCAATAACTCTAGTAGTTCGGTAACGTCGCTAAATAAACGTCCAAAACTTCAAATAGTTCGGTAACGTCGCGAAATAAACGTCCAAAACTTCGAATAGTTCGGTAACGTTGAGTTTTGGTACAATAGGGGTCCGACCTAACGACGACCCTTCTTACCTCATCATTAGCTCCGAGTGTTGTTTTACAAAAAACCAAAGTGGTACTTTAGGTGCATTTTAACAACACGAGGAATAAATACAACATCAGTAAACATATTTTAACTACTATAAATTGTATTTGGGGAATCGTATTGGAAATAGTATTTTTGCACAGAATATTTGGGACTCATTTAGAAAACTGGAGATTGAGCGGAAAAGACTCGTCTTTTCTGAGCTTCAGTTTCCAAGGCAACTCTCTCTCTGGTTAGTATATTTGGTCCCTTTGACTTCTGTTGTCATAATGTTATTTTTAGAATTCATTTAAACAGAAAGTGTCGACGGAATCACGTATCTCAGAAATGATTGAATAACTATTTGGATCGTGTATTGAAAAGAATGGAATCTTATAAGGATTTTATAAGGACTTGTGTAGTTGGGAAGAGAGAATATTAAAAGCTTTTAACGAAATCGCGAGAATGAGTTTAGAACCCAGCATCATTTGCAGTGCCTTCGGTGGAAGATTTATTGTGGGCTGTTAAATCGATAACCCGAGGAAAGAGGCTCAAACCTAGTGCCAATAGGAGCGAATTTAAGAGAAGGGGACTTTTGAATTTATACACTAAATTGCGAATATTAAAGAAGTTACCTCCAAAGACTCCTTTTTCATGGGAATTACTAGAGGAAGAAATAGCGAGGGAAGCATCTATATTCTTTGGGATTACTCTAGTGCCCCCATCCAAGCAGGTTACATTGCATTGTAAATATTGTGGGAAAACTCAGGTACAGGAATTGAAACTGAACAGTATACAGAAAGAACTTCGCGAGCTAGTATCGGAAAATAAACCTGAGAAACAGCAAAACCTCGAACCACTCGAAGTTTCATCAAATCTAGATATACCCTCCGAGACCCTCATACAAGATCTCGCTGAGATGGGCCAACTATGGTTTTGAGATAGCTTGTCGGGACCAGTTAATAAATATGGAACGAATAAGCTTTAATAAGAGTGAAAAATGGAATATTATGTACGATGGGTACTACGAATGATTTATTGGAATTAATTTGAATACAGCTAACGTAAGATTTTGCTACAATTATATTACAAACAATTTACTTTTAACTACGAATGAAAACCACTACGAGTGACTTATTTGAATTAAATGAAACATTGTTAATACGGCGAACACCAGACCTTACTATGCCTTGTATTGTAAACAAATTTTGAGCCATGAATAAAATAAATCACCACAGATGACGAATTAAATTTAAATAGAATTAGTTTTATTCTTTCCACAAAACATTCCTTTTATCTCCAATAGAGTCTTCCTCAAAAGGGTCCTCTTGAGCAGAGTCTTCATTAGGGTCCTTTGTCTGTACTCGTGAGATGAAATTTATCAACGACAAGAGGAAACGACAACGTTGGTTTGATTTAATATTTCGGATTTATTAAGGACATCGTTGGTGAATGGAAGCCCGCTCGTTACAAAATCTTCAAAATATTATGTTAAAATCGTTGTAATAATAATTTTTATACATTTTATTAATAATAAGTCATAAGTCACATATTGATTGATAGATTAATTAACCAGCAAGTGAATGTCATTAAAAAAAATTACATTTTTACACATTATTTATGATCGATTTTAAAATTAAAATTCCTGTGAAATCATATACATATATAACATATTATATACTAATAATTATGTATAATTTATTTAAATATAATTTTAAAAAACGAAAAATCCAACACGAAAGTGCTGCTCATAATTGTTAAAAATAAGAGTCTATAATTTAATTATGAAATATTTTTTTATAGGTGGTGGCCATCGTGCTGCAGAACTCGAAGAGGCACTTTTGTACATGGTGTGCAAAGACAACCTGCCATTATCCACGCCTGTGAACCAAGGTTTTAAGCATTTTTGTAAAGTTGCGGTTCCTTTGTGGACTCCACCATCTCGTCCAACATTGACAAGTCGGTTGGAAGGGAAATACGAAATGAAAAAGAACGCTCTTCAAAATGTATTCTCGGCCCTATCTTCGATCTGCATTACGATGGACTGCTGGACAGAGACTCACACAACTGCAAGCTACATGGGTGTGACTGCTCATTTTGAGCATGAAAATGAGATCAGGTCCATCGTTTTGGGGGCGGAATTTTTGACTCAACACCACACATCTGCGTATTTAACAGAGAAAGTTGTTGGATTTCTTGACATTTTCAATATAAAACCCCATCAAGTTTTTGTTTGTGTAACAGACGGCGCCGCGAATATTGTAAAAACAGCAAGAGATGCTTTTAGCGAAAATAAGCATATAATTTGTTTCGCTCACACCCTCAATTTGGTTCCATCAGCTGCACTTGGCTACAAAAAAGAGAAAAACGAAAAAGTTCCCAACGTTCCTGGTATCCCTGAACTATTGGGAAAAGTCAAGGCCATTGTTAGATTTTCTCATTCTAGCTATAATTTTGCTAACAAAATAAGGGATCTTCAAAAAGAAAAAGGAAAAACGGCCGGGACGATGCTTCGGTTAATCATGGATGTAGTAACGCGATGGGGATCAACTTTTAACATGTGTGACCGATTTTTAGAGTTGGTCGACATCATTTCTGTGGCCGCAAACGATTTCCCAGAAATCCAAATGCTTTCAGGATTAGAACTACAAACTTTAAAATTTTTCCGTGACATACTTCGTCCATTTCATCAAGCCACGACGGAAATGTCAGCTGAGAAAAACACGACTTTAAGTAAAGTCATTCTAATTGTGCGCATGATCAATGACGTAAGTGTAAAAAATTGATGATTACACAGATTTCCAGAAATTCGTAAAATTTTCGAAATTTCAATAATATCATGAATATTATAAATTTTCAGAATTTTTTTGACTTTTAAGATCTGTGAAATGTACGAAAATTTTTTATTTTTGAAGTTCAACAAATTTTTTCAATTTTCTAGTCTTTGAAAATGTTTTAAATACTAGGTACAAACTTATACACTGTTTCGAAAAATTATTAAAAATCTCACGATGTTCGGAATTATTATAATAGTTATAACTCTTCGAAGTTTAAGAAATTCGTAAAATTTTTAAAATTCCAATCACTATTAATATAACTTTTAAGAATTGTTGAAAATTATACAAATCTCTAAAATTTACGACAATTTTGAAATTCTCAAAATTCCAAAAATTTTATAATACTTTCTTTCAACTTTGAAAATGTTTTTTACATTGCTGAAAATTTCGCAATATTAAGTATGTTAAGAATTCGCTATAAGTTTGTTTAAACGAAAGTCGGGCATTATGGATATAAAAATATTTTTCAAGAAATATTCGTACAGAATTTCCGAATCATTTCGTTTTGTGAGCAAATATTTCGAAAGTGTAAAACTAATAACTACTTTTGTATTTATTTGTTCTAGAAATTAAACAAAACCGAGCTTTCTTTCATCACAAAAGATGCCAATGAAGAAGCAAAAAAATTTTTTGAAATCCGTTCAAATTTGAAAAACTTTCTCATTATGGAGATGCACCGAAAATTTGGAGCCGTCGAATCAAGGATGACATATGCTTTGGCGACCATACTCGACCCAAGATACATGAAATTCCATTTTCAAGATCCACTTGCGTCGTCAAAAGCTCAGACGGTCATTCAAGACGAGATTGTAAAAATGTTGAAAGCAGAGGCGGCTGACCGTGCAGGTTCATCAATGATGGAAACTTCAGGAACTTCAGCCAACGGAGATGACGAAATCAACGATCAAGATTTATGGAGTTCACATGACGCGATGATATCGTCCATTTCTTATGATACTGACGAATTGTCCAGTATTGCTCGCACGGAAATGAGGGCTTATTTTAGCCGAAACCCGTTACCAAGAAACTTTAGTCCATTAGAAGCCTGGAAAAGCCTTGGTCACCAATTCCCACATCTCCACAAATTGGCAAAAATATACTTATCGTCTTTGGCAACATCTGTTCCTTCAGAAAGGATGTTCTCATTAGCTGGTAGAATTATGAGTGATGAATGTTGTCGCTTGACACCAGAGCATTTGCAGCAACGTCTTTTTTTGGCAAGTCTGGACGACGACTTGTGGTTTCAATAAATGTCTCGCAATATCTTAGATCTGCTGTTTGTATGAAAATTTTAAACTGATTTTGTGTAATAAATATATACCATTTTGTCTATTCAATGCGTTAACGAGCTCTCTTTATAGACATTTTTGAAATTTTCGATAATTATCGATATCGATATTTTAGGGCCGATATTTCGATACGATATATTTTTTAACTTGATAATATCGAAATATCGAATATCGATAATTAAGGTAACGATATGCATCCTTAGTGACGACGACTATTAGCAACTATTAGCGAGGGAGCAAGGACGAGAGTTACAAAGAAAAAAAAAAAAGACGGGGGCTGAAAGACCAATGTGCCACGCCCACCACCACCGTCTTCTGTTTTATTCTTTGTAACTCTCGTCCTTGCTCCCCCGCTAATAGTCGTCGTCACATTGTTGCACGATACACGCCAGAACACGCCAGCATCTGAATAATAAATATTATAACAAATATTCGCAAATACTCCCGACCCACAGTTCAATTCGCGCTGGTCGCGTTTTTTCATCATCACGATCTAATCAAGTATTGGCGAGGATTTCACGAGAAAAGACTTTGGGCCAAATTCTCGAAATTGCGCGAAAAATAATTCTACTTGAATTTCCATTGGTT
Organism: Platygaster robiniae; assembly: GCA_028476575.1. Lineage (NCBI taxonomy): Eukaryota > Metazoa > Arthropoda > Insecta > Hymenoptera > Platygastridae > Platygaster > Platygaster robiniae. Next base: position 32,958,702 of record CM052019.1, read on the forward strand.
GCTTGGCTTTTTTTAGCCGTAAGTATATTCAGTGTTTGTGAAAATGATTGTCTATTTCAAAAACCAAAGAATTATACCCTTCAATAAAATAACCTGCACAAATTTCACATTTGTGGGTGAAGGTCATATATGCGGAAAATTTGCTGATTTTTAAAATCTTGTGGATGTGTATTCCCGATAGGGTTGTTGATATTTTATCGATATTATCAAATATCGATATTTTTCGTCTGATATATCGGTAATATCGGCCGATATTTTCATCGCCGATATTATCGATATTTGATATTATGAGTTAAATATCGGTGTAAAATTTTAGAATTATTTTTATGTAAATTTAGTAAAATTTTTAGTAAAAATTTAGTAAAATTTTTTTTTTCTACTTACGAATTTTACTATTTCGTCAAATTATTCAAATATAAGATCATAATGCCTATTATGCTGCAGGCATGTACCAATCTCTTCAACACTCTTTAAGGGGCCAAACAGAATAGTATGCAATATCCGATGGATTTTCATTTACGGCCGTGAGTGCGAGAGAGACAGAGATATCTCACTCGCACTTACAGCCGTAGATGGAATCCATCGGATATTGCATACTATTCTACTGCCAACCTCCCAGCCAACAAAACTATACATATCATATTTAGGTACACAAGCAGGATCGTTAGTCTTTTGTTTTCAAAATTTGTTTTTATGTCATGTCAAGTCGCGTTTGATGTTTAGAAGTATATTAATGTTCATTTTGAAATAATAATGGAAGATATAAACCCTTCCACGAGTTCCGAGGAAACCGCTGTACAAAAAACTCCGGGTATAACAGATTTTTATAAAAAAATCGATAGCACTTCAGTGTTGTGTGTCATTTGCAACAAAAATGTTAAAACAAGTGGAAATTCAACAAATTTTCGCGCGCACATTCGCAGCAATCATCCAGTTTTGGCTGCCAAACTTATAAAAAACGAGCCAAAACCAATGAAGCGGAAGCAAGAACTTGAAATCTCTGCAGAAAACAATGTAAAGCAATTTTTATTCACTTGTATATCTTTTTTGTTCAATCAGAAAAATTTTCAACTGTAATATTTTGTGTTAACTTTGCCTTTTTTAGAATCCTGCAAAGAGCGCAAAGCATTACGAGATCAGTGATACCAACTTGAGCGTTGCTAGTGGTTTGACTTTTACGCTGGGAAATTCAAAAGGAAAGCAACAAACACTTTTTTCGTGTTACGAAAAAAATGCTCAGTATGAAGGTATACCACATTTTGTAAACTTTATGAGCCGTAGAGGGCTATTTTTGAATTTTTCCTTGTATGTAAAAAAATGCTAGTGCAATTATTTAAATCATTCCTGAATTTAATGCTGCTCAGTAGTGTACCTACCAGATAAACCAGTACCGTACGTACTCGCTTTCTATTGTAGTTCCTAATATAGATCTTTATAAATTTCTCATCATTTTATAAATGGAATATTTCGAAACAAGATTTTTTTTTACGTATACCTGGTCTAACCAAGGAACTGTTTTGGAAATAGTATTTAGCGATTCGTTGTAGAAATAGTAATTGTTATAAACGAAAACAATCACTATTTGTTTTGTGAAAAAAAAATTATTACGTTTGGCAATAAGAGACATGCAACAGACTTGCAACTCAGAAATTTTTTAAAATAATTTCCTGCACCAGCAAAGTCAAAGATATCAAAAGCATTAAAATTTACTTTTCAGTAGGAGGAGAAAAAAATGAAGAAATAACACACGCATTGCTTTACATGATTTGTAAAGATAATCTTCCTGTGTACGCTGTAGAGAAAGAAGGATTGAAAAATTTCATCAGAATTGTGTGTCCTCGTTACAAGCTGCCCTCAAGAGCTAAGGTTCAATATTATTTATGATTTATGCCTATATATACAATTTATTTATTTATTTACATATATAAGTTAAACATACATAATTGTAATTAATTATATTATAACTTGTATAATTTATTAATTTATATATTTATATACATCAATTATATGCACATGGGGATAGCATCAGTGGGCTAGCCGCAGTGGGCGGCTATTTTGTAATATAGAACTACAGAATTCTTCTGTCTCAAACTATTACAATTCATCCGATGTTATTGATTAACAATTGGACCAATTGGTCGGACTCATTGAAAAAATGACAGTTTACTAATCGGTTTTACCAATTGAAGAACTGAACATTAAAACCTACGAAGCGACTGTTTGCTTAAGACTCATTTTCCCATGGTTTTAGATAGAAAAATAAGCCTTATGCAAAATGTTGCTTAGCAACTTTTGATATTTAGTCTTCAATTAATCGCACTTCATGCGTTTGAATATTTTTCATGGCGGCACTTTGATCTTTTTTGGAAAGTATTTAAAGTCTTCGAATTTGAATTCAAGTTTTGACCGTCCAATATTTTCTCGTTTGCTGTGATTGAAACTATTTAAACTATGAAAACTATTGGAATACTGGATTGGAACTATTGGATATGAAAACTATGAAAACTATAAAACTATTGGAATAGAAGAAACTATGGAAACTATGAAAATTACAGAAAGATAAATTATTAAAACTATAAAACTAGTGAAGCTATTCGAAAAGAAATTATTGAAACTATTGGCATGGTATTATAATAACTATTGAAACTATGGAAATTATAAGAAGGGAAGTTATTAGAACTGTTAAAACTTTTAAAATAATTCAATAGTTTCTCAATAGTTTCTAATCCCAATGAACCACAATTTCACCTGCGACGTGGCTGCGACGTCGTGGCGACGTACAGCGTCATTATTACGTCGCCAGGACGTCGCGGCCTCGTCGCATGTGTCAAGAGGTTCACTGGGATAGTTTCTCATAGTTTTTTTTTCTCTCAAGGGTACAGATACTTAAAAACGTTATGACTTCTCTAGACTGTACGGGAATATATTGTATTACCTCAATTTGTATTTACAGGTTACTCAGTTGATGGATAATCGCTATGCTGCAGGGGTTGCTATCATCAAGAGAGTGTTACAAGAAGTTCAATACGTCTCTTTTACTTCTGACATTGTAACTGTTATCAACTCTACTCGATCATTTTTAACAGTTACATGTCACTTCGTGAAGAATGGATTGCTAGAAAGTATTTGTCTCTCAGCCTTACGCCTGTCTCAGGTTAATAGGAAATTTTTTAAGATAAAGTAACTACTTTTTTCACAATGCCTAAATCTAATTCAATCTATAATTTTCAGTCTCATACTGGCGTTTACATTAGTGGGCAATTAGAAGAAGTCGTGGAAGAGTTTGGCATCGAAAAATCGAAACAATTGTCTCTTACTGTAGACAACGGAACCAACGTCATAGCTGCAGTTGGAGAATTTATTGGCCCTAGTAAGCGGATTCCATGCATGGCCCACACTATGAATCTTGTTGTCGATGACACTTTGAAAAAAATCAAGACTTTTTCCAACATCATGGATCACGTTAAAGCTATAGTAACGTACTTCAAACGTAGCGTTAGTGCCATGGATGAACTGAGAGAGGAACAAGAACAAAATGGAGTATCAGAAGGGCTTGTTGCAACCTTGATCCAAAACATCGAAACTAGATGGAATTCTTGCTTAGATATGCTTAGCACTTTTTTGAAACTGTCAAACATCGTGGCAAAAATATTACAAAGAAGAAGCCAAATGCATACAAATACTCCAGACATGATCGTAGCCTCTCAACTGAATATAGCAAGAGATCTTGTCAAACTTCTTGCTCCTTTCAAAGAAGCTACCGAAGAAATAGGTGGCGAGAAATACGTGACAGCGAGTTTAGTCGTTCCTTTCGTCAGCCTCCTTCGCCTTCACCTTCAGACGGTTACTCTTGACACGGAGATGGGAAAAACAGCTCAGAAAATTTTGCAGGAAAGAGTCGAACATCGTCTCCTGCCCTTGGAGAAAAATCCTTTTCTTGCAAAAGCGGCCATTTTGGACCCTCGGTTCAAAAAAATTCATTTTCATTCCGGTCTCGTTGTGAAAGATGCTGTTCAAGATATCATCAATGAAATGAAATCAAAATGCGTGGGTCAACAATCACTCAAGGTACTATTTTTTTGTCATTTACTTGTGTTGGTTAAAAAAGCAATTTTTACTTTAAATCGCATTCGAACTGAACATTAACGGGAGAACAAGAGGGTTTTTTAGAGTTGGTTTTAATTTTGTCATATTTATTGCTGCTTGCTAGTCATCAATTTGCTGTCAATGCGATTCCACCTTGTGACTAGATTTTTTATTTTGACAATTTTTCCAAAAAAAAATTTAGGAATTCCCGAGTTTTTTTGTTTTTCAAGCAATTTAAAAAACTTGTTTTTAAAGCATTTTGCGAAATTTTAGTGTTCGCGAGAGGCTTGCGCTAGATAACTCGTTGTCAGCTAGCAGCGAGTATATAAAGAAATCAGGGCAAATAGCCTGTTCGCTGCAAGCTGACATCGGTTCACTGGCAAGCTGGCTGACAGTGTGCTGTCAGCTGTCAGTAACATGATTATCTGTCTACAGCTCTGCTCCCTTGTGAAAAAAAAACTACGAAAACTATGGAAACTATCCATAGTTTTCTCATAGTTTTCATAATTTTTCCAAAGTTTCCTCATAGTTTCCGTAGTCTTCTCATAGTTTCCCCATAGTTTTCGTAGTTTTCTTATAGTTTCCACCTAGTTTTCGTATTTTTTCATAGTTTCCTTTTAGTTTCATCGTAGTTTCCTTATAGTTTTCGAAGTCTTCTCATAGTTTCCTCCTAGTTTTCGTATTTTTTCATAGTTTCCTCATAGTTTTCGTATTTTTGTCATAGTTTTCTGCTAGTTTCATTATAGTTTATTTATAGTTTTCGTAGTTCCTTTCTAGTTTACTCATTGTTTTCAAAGTTCCTTTCTAATATATGCTCACAGTTTCAATATATAGTTCAACTATAGTTTTCTCATAATTTTTTATTGTATCCTCATTTCCTATAGTTAACACAATAGTTAATTTTGGCATATATAGCAAATGATATACCACGTAAAATCTCTTTTATTGTTATAGTTTAAAAAATTTGTAATGAAGAAGGAAAAATAATTTCAATTATTATAAAGTTTATCTTAAATTTATTAGAAATCATTCAAATATAGCGTTGGACTTCAATTTTTGATAAATAAATATACCTGATACAATAAATATATTGATAAATAATAAATATACCTAGTACGCATCGTGGCTACACAGAAACTTAATGATCGAGCTAAATTAATATGGATTATCAAAAATCGTCTGCAGGTTTCATTAATCTCTTTCGACAGAATTGACAATTAACTACAGTAATTACGAAAACTATGGAAACTATAGTTTTCGTAGTTTTTTTTCACAAGGGCTGCTAGGACATGATGAGTTCAATAGTACAAAAAATTTATTATCGTTTTTATTGCAGCCAAGAGAAGATCTCCCGCAATCGAATGACTCGTCTTCTTCACTTTGGGCCATACATAATAATTTAGTCAACGCTGCAACTCAGGTGGATCCTTCAAGCAAGGGCATGACTCCACCTGAGCTGAAGTTATACTTTGATCAAGCTGTAATATCCAGAGAATCTGATCCACTATCATTTTGGAAAATGAACGAGTCAATGATGCCAACACTTTCAGCTATTGCTATAAAATATTTGACCCCACCTGCCACGTCAGTGCCTTCTGAAAGATTAGCGTCAACGATCAAGTTTGTGGTCCCTGACAATCGGAGTCGACTTACCCACGACCATGTCAAAAAACGTGTTTTTCTCAAAACTTTAGACGAAAAGTATTGGGTGCGATAGGCTTAGAAGTGAAGTGCACTTCCATATTAAAAAAAAAGCATTTTAATATACATATTCTGTAATAGGTTTTATGTATATTTTTTTAGAATCGTCCCAGTCAAGAGTCAGCAACCCTGAGCAATACTGTTCGCGATATTTTAACTGTGCAATTTAACTATAAAAAATTCTCATGTGTGTATTTTGTAAGCAGATATATATTTGCAGAACCCGATAAAAAAATTAGCTTAGAAAAAAAAGCAATTCTTCGAAAAAACACCGTTGTAGATGAAAATGCAATGTTTCATCAACAAGATATATTGTATTGTTTATAATTATAAAAATATAATTCTTTACGTAACAAAACAAACTGATCATAAATGTCTTGTCATTTATAAAGTACTTATAATATCTGTCATAAGTAACTCATAATTGAAAAAAAATTTGAACCCACTTCATTGGTTTTGTATTAATACACTGAAACCTCGTTTATATCCTCTCTCTCTCTTTCTCACTCTACTCTTAGTTATATCTTCGATTTCAATAGGTTTTTTGGATATTACAGAGTAGAGTGAGAAAAAGAAAGAGGATATAAACGAGGTTTCAGTATATATGATATTGTGGTATAGTTTCAAGTTGGGTTAACTATTTTGAAGTGCCCGTATTAAGACGACTCGGAACCTACATTAGTGCGAGAGAGACGTGTAGAACGGGAAGCAGTTGAAAGGGAGGAGGACGAAAATAGAAAGTCTTCCGAATTGTCTTAACGAAGTGATCTGGTAAACCCAACAAAGTCTTTGTTGACCTTGTCCAATTTGTATGAATATTAAATTTCATGATGGCTTTTTTTAACTTCACTGAAATTTTCCATACCATTTTGAACGTATATGTTTTATTTATTAAATCGCCTTTTTTTTAACGATATATCGGATATCGATATTTTTTGTTGATATATCGTACCCGATATTCGATATTGTTTAAAATATCGGATAATATCGATATCGATAATTTTTGACGATATCAACAACCCTAATTCCCGATAGTTTAATTAAACATTTTTTTTTTGTGAAATAACGTGGCGACAAGGAAAATCGATGTTGTGCATTTGGAATCATCAACAATTTATTTATGTCGTAAATATAATATATAGGGAGTTCTAGTCCCGACGGATCAAAATTCAAGCAAATCATTTTTGTTTCTTTTCAAGTTATTGAATCCTTTGTCACTTTTTACGTCTCTCAATATCAAAATAAAAATTGGTGTTTAAAACGAATCAATCAATGAACTTCTTCAAAAAGTAAAGATTCCTTTCATTATTTCGAGCTTCGTAAAAAGTTACGGAGGACTTTTCGACCGTGAAAAAGTTCGAAAAAATGTTGGTGAAAATTTGACAAGTTACAAAACTTTTCATTATTTTGACCTACGTAAAAAATTGCGTAGGAATTTTCGACTTAGAAAAAATTGGAAAAAATGTTGGTGAAAGTTTGACAAGTTAAAATATTTTTGATTATTTCGAGTTTTGTGAAAAGTTGCGAAGGAATTTTCGACCTTGAAAAAATTGGAAAAAATGTTGCTAAAAGTTCGACAAGTTTAAATATTTTTCATTATTTCGAGCTACGTAAAAAGTTGCGAGGGAATTTTCGAGCTTGAAAAAATTGGAAAAAATTTGGTGAAAGTTCGACAAGTCAAAATATTTTTGATTCTTTCGAGCTACGTGAAAAGTTACAAAGGACTTTTCGACTATGGAAAAATTTTCGGTTAGACTTCGGCTAGTGGGGATATTTTTTATTGTTTCGAGCTCCGAGAACAGTTGCGACGGACATTCCGACTTTAAAAAAATCAAAAAAAATGTAGCTAAAATTTATTCCGTGGATTATATCCCCAATTGAGGGCATGGAAAACATAACGGCCTCCGACGCTCAAGAACAGATCCCCTAGTAGGTAAGAGTGGGGGGGTACCGCTGTTCTCGCGACGAAACGCGCCATGAATTAATTCGTAACAATATTTTAAAATCGTCAGATCTCGGTCAATATTGATCGGATCGAGATGATTGTTACGTCAAAATGTTCGTAAGGCTTCAGCGCTTCTGATGAAGTGCGTCTGACAGCTGCATTGTTTAAACAATTGTTACTAAAAAACTAACAAAGTTGACTCACTTTTTTATTTCAAACCATGTGATTACTGTTCCAATTGACAAAATTTTTTAATGAACATTTTTTCAACGTATCAAGGAATTGTACATTTGAAAATTTTGTCAATAATAATAAATGAGGACGTGGAAAGTTTAACCACCTCCGACACTCGAACCAGTTACTTTCGTTATCTGGCTTCCACTTTTTCGTCATTAATTTTTAAATCGCTGAAGTTCGAAACTAAAAAAGCCAGTTAAACGTTTCATTTATTATTATGCCATTAGTATGTCAAGTGATTTGTTTTTATGATAAATTAGTTGCTTTTCTTACAATAGATTTCAAGTCGAAAAGTCTTAATAGGCATAGATAACATCCGGATTTCCATCATGTTTATCATGAAGGGAAAAAGTTTTTGAGACACTACCTTTATATTAGGCTAGACAGAAGAAATTATTAATGATTGGTTCCAGAGAAAAAAACCGTAATCCATTAAATGACTCGTCAAAATCATTTATCGTAGATTAGTTTCCAAAAGTTTGTTTTAGTTTCCAAACTATCCACGATATCTATTCTTTTGTGCTTATTTATTTTCTTATTAATTTTCTGAAATATTCTTCCTTTTTAATTTTCCTTCAGTTTTCAACGATCTTCGGTGATGTAAAGATCGCCTAATCTTTTCCTACTCTTACTGCAGTTCATATTTATTAAAGTTTTGGACCAAGTGTTATTAAAGTTTATTACATTACACCCGTTGTGACTGAATAATGTACTTGAAAACAAAATTCATATAGTGTGAATTAATTAAAAAATGGAACGAATCGTCAATTTGCAAATCGGGCGAAAGCGTTTCAGGAACGACAAGTTGTGGAAAGCAAACGTTGCCAAACAAGCTCGAAATGAGGTAAAATTTTTGTCAAGGCAACAAAAGTCCATTGAATTTATTACTTTAATTTTCATATAAAAATTTAGAAAAGTTTATTGGCCAGTAGATGATTAGTATACATTTCGGCTTCTTCAGAACAGAAGATAATTTGATGCAAAAAATAATAATACTAAGAATAATAGGTTATTTGAAATAGCTGAAGAGTATTTCTTAATTATAAGGAAATGTATGTGTGTATGTTGCAGGGACGTGAGTATGTTTCACGCATGTCTAAAAAACAGTTTCTTCTAAGGAGTTTCTCGTTATGAATTCGTGCTGCCCTTTGAAATGTTACGAGAAAATTGGAGAAATTCAACAAAGAAAGCTCCATGAATCATTTTGGCAACTTGCAGATTTTAAAGCACAAAATATCATGATTTCAAATATGATGAAAGAAAAAACAGTTGGTTCTAACGATAATCGAAAAACAAAAATTCATCATTGGAGCTACTATTTTCCGTATCAATTCCGTTTGAACGATACTACTGAAACATGTCAAAAATTTTTACTTAGTGTTCTATCTCTCAACCGAAGAAGATTTAAAACTGTCCAAGGAAAAAAGAAAAACAACGAATGTTTAAGTGATAAACGCGGTGGTATTCGTGATAACTTTTTGAAACTGAATGATAATATCAAACAATTAATTCATGCTTATTGCAAAAGCCTTGCTCATTCTCAGTCACATTATACTAGGGAACATTCAAAACTCAATTATTTCAGAGATACTCAATTGACATTGAATGCGTTGTACGTCAAATTTCTAGAATATTATAAAAATGAAACAAATTAAATAAACCCGCCAATCAGCAAGTCAACTTACATCAAGTATTTCAATTATTTTGCCGACTTTACATTCGATTTGCCAAAAACGGATCAATGCAACGAGTGCTCTGATTACAAAGCTCACGGTAAAGAAAACAGTGAAAATGCTTTGTTGCATAGGAAAAAGTACTTTGATTACTTTGAACTTAAAAATGAAATGTTACTGGAAAAAGATTGCTTGATTCTCGAGTTCGACTTCGGTTAAAATCTTCCTTTACCGAAATTACCAGTCAATGCGCAATTTTTTCTGAGATTAATCTGGTTACATATTTTCAACGTTCATGTCCACACAAATAACAATAGCTATATGTTTGCATTTATGGAGGGATTTTTCAAAAAGGGGGGAAACACTGTTGCTAATTTTTTGCTACATACAATCATTCAGGAATTTCAATCAGCTGTTTATCACAAAATTTTTCTCTTTTCCGACGCATGTTGTGGGAAAAACCGAAATTATGTCATGCTAGTCTTTTTGTCTTTATTGTCGAAAACATTTGAAATTCCGATTGCACATTTATATCCGATTCGGGGGCATTCTTTTAATCAGTGCGACAGAAATTTTGGACTTTATGGGAAACAGAAAAAAATAGCAGAGTGTATTGAAACGGATGAGGAGTACATTAAAATGATTGAAACTTCTAGAGAGGTTCCATTTATTATTGTGAGGCAAAATGATTGTGAAATGAGGGATTTCGAGAAAATTTTGCAAGAAAAATTCACAAAACCGAAAAATTTGCAAAGTAGTAAAGCAGTAAAAATTAATTTTCAGCCAAACGGCGAAATTCAAGTGTACGACAGTTATTACAGGAAACCTACTGAATTTCATATTCCGAACGATTTGACTTTCCAAAATTTGAAAAAAGCAGCAAAACCTGTTCAGTTAGGAATAACTGCGGACATAAAAAAAGATGTGTTAGCTCTTTTGCAATACTTGAATCCAAAGGGGAAGAAATTTTTTGAAGAATATTTGCAAAAAATGAAAATCCGAAAGAAAAAAATCGACGAGTCATAATAGTTAACTGATATTAAAATTTTCCATTTTTTGATTCATTGATTATTTCAGTTAGTGTTATTATTGCTTCCTAGGTTTATGTATTATGTAATTACTTGGTCGTCATATCATTTTGAATGTCATACATATGTGTACATAAGTATGATTAAAACGATTATAATGGCGATGGAAAATTAATTGTAAAAAATTATTCATGTAAAACGTCAAATAAACGTTGAGGAACATGCAATTGACTCTTTTTTCCCTGTTGTATAAAATGGAATAAATTTATGATAGAAACAAATCACTTGACATAATAATAAAATAAAAATGAATGAAACGTTTTATTAGCTTGTTGAGTTTCGAACTTCGACAATCAGTTATTATTGACAAAATTTTCAAATGTGCATTTCCTTGATACGTGAAAAAAATGTGCATTAAAAAATTTTGTCAATTGGAACAGTAATCACATGGTTTGAAATAAAAAAGTGAGTCAACTTTGTTAGTTTTTTAGTAACAATTGTTTAAACAATGCAGCTGTCAAACGCAGTTTATCAGAAGAGCTGAAGCCTTACGAACATTTTGACGTAAAAATCATCTCGATCCGATCAATATTGACCGAGATCTGACGATTTTGAAATATTGTTACGAATTAATTCATGGCGCATTTCGTCGCAAGAACAGCGGTACCCTCCCACTCTCACCTACTAGGGGATCTGTTCTCGAGCGTTGGAGGCCGTTATGCTTTCCATGCCCTCAATTGTTAAAGGAGCGCGTTGATTGGTTCAAATTCTCACTCGAATATCTTCTATTATTTCGAGTTTTTTGAAAAGTTGCGGAGGACTTTTCGACCTTGAAATAGTTGGAAAGAATTTAGGTGACATTCGGTTCGTGCTTTCTATCCCCAATCGGAGAAAAGGCTCGTTGATTGGCTCAAATTGTTATTCGAATGTACTTTGTTATTACGAGCTTTGTAAAAATCAGCAAAGGACAATGCAACTTTGAAAAATTCTGAAAAAATGTAGGTACAATGTGATCCGTGGTTTCTTTCCTCAATTGTGGAAGAAGCGCGTAGGTTGGTTCCAATTCTAACTCGAATATCTTTGGTTATATCAATGTGACGAGCGGAGTTTTTCTACTCGTCTACTAAAGAAAATTATAATACATGGAAAAAACCCGGACAATTATCTAAATCAACTAATTTATTATCGCGCAAATTAAGGATGAATTTGCAATCTTAGAGCTTAATCATAATCGAAATAGGAAATATAGATAACCCCGAGTAGCTAATAATCGCAAAGATTTCGCAAGAACTACGAATTAACGGATATTCTAAAACGACAGAGGATGCAAACGGCCGAAAAACGTTCCGAAGATTAGCTGTAATTTACCCCTCCACTATTATTTTGCAAGTTTTGGTAGTATATAAGCTCGGGCTTCTCGCCATAACGTCGGAGAAAATTCTACCGTCATACGTCCAAAAATTATTCAATAGTCCAAAAGACGTCCTTTAGACACAAGAAATAACCCCGACGAGTCCGTAAAAGAAGTCCGACCTGACGACGACTTCTTTGACTCCATCATTGTTGGTGGAAAATTAGAAGAAGACTGAAACTGTGTTCCTAGCCCAGATTCTGTTTCCATACAACTTAACGCAAAAGTAAGTCATTTTATTATATAACCATATCTCATTGTAGAAATTGAGCAATTCCTGGCTATCAGAATCGCCATTCTAGGAGTAGAGATTTATCTCTGCTTAGGTCGTTTGCCATACTAACCTAGAGTGGTACCCATCGAGGTTGGGATTTGCTTGATATCTATCTTTATGATTTAACTCAACGTTATCATAACGATGGACTACCCTGAGAATTGGGCAGATAACTATTAATAAATTCTGATTAATAAAGTTTGATTGTCAATTCTAAAAGTAAAAGATTTTCTTTTTAAATACAACTGTTAAGATTACCATTCGAGTGTTTCATTATTTTAAAGGGGTTATATTATTTCAAAGGGGGTTATACCATATTATTCAGATAATTTAGAATGATGTTGGATCGGTTAAACATTTTATAGTGAATACGGTAGAAGAGTTATTATGGATAGCCAAGAGTGCCGCCAGAAACTAGGGAATAAAACCAAGTGCTCGTAGAGTGACATTTAAGAAACGGGGAGCCCTGGATCTTTACAATCGCATTCGCATACTTAGGAAATTGGACCCAAAAGCGAAAACTTCCTGGGGAGAGATAGACATCAGAATCGCTAAAGATGCTTCCAATCTTTTCGGTATACCATTAATTACTTTGAAAAAACGAATAAATTTGACATGCAAATATTGTAAAAGGACCCAAGACTTCAAATTAGATCTGGGAGACGAAGAAAGGGAATTATTAGATCTTCCAAAGATAGACAACAAGAATTCTGAGAGTTCCGAACAAGTAGCAAACAACATAGAGACCCATTCTTCTTTAATGAACGATTTAGCTGAAATGGGAGAGCTCTGGTTCTAAGACGCTGAAAGACGCTTTGAATATTAAAATAATAAGTTAAAATTCCATTATAATGACAATTGAGAAGTTTCGATCAAGGTTGTAAACGTAGATGTATTAATAATAAGGATTGGAATATTATAATTGAAACTTGGATTTTCATTGAGCGGATTTATGTAAGATTTTCACCAAGTTGTAAAACTAGATGTATAACTGATAAAAGATATTGACAATAATAACTCCAGCCTTGCTGGATTTTAAGCAAAATCTATTTTCGTTATTATTTCTGAAGCATTATTCCCGAAATCCTAAAACAAACTGAGGGCCCACTTTAAGCAGAGCTTTTATTGGGGTCCTGTCTGTACGAGAGAACGGAGACCAGCATATTAAGGAACAGCATTTCGGATTAAGATCGATCATCGTTGGTTTGAAGTTCGCTCGTCACATCAAGTTTTGTGAAAAGTTGCAAAGGAATTTTCGACCATGAAAAAATTCCTGCTCTTCCGCGGTTTCCCTTGCTCAGGGCGATCATACAGGGTGTACCGAAATCCCCGTATCATGAAGAAATACTATGTTTCTTATTATATTTTGAGTTGAAAACTCTTTTCTTTTTTGCAAAACACAAAATCAAACAAATTATTCAAGTTTGAAATTTAAGTAATCTGATTAGTTAAAAGTTCGACTTGAATATCTTTTTTGATTTTGAGTTAAGGAAAAAGTGGCAAGAGACTTTTCGAATTAGAAAAATATGAGGAAAATTCAGGAAAATTTTGGTCCGTGATTTTAACCCCCACTTGTCGAGGGAGCGCATTTATTGTTTCATTTTTAAACTTAAATAACTCTTTTGATTTTGAGTTTTGTTAAAAGTGGCCATGGACTTTTCGACTCGAAATTCAAAAAGAATTATGAGATTTTCTATTGGTACGGGGATTTTTGTACACCCTGCATAATATGTAATTTGAGTACTACATATGGGGTCATTAAACGCGCTGACAAACATCGACAAATTCCGAGAAAACCCACGCGCAGGGGAGTGAGGTCGAAAAAATTTTCAGGAGTTTATCGAAAAAATGTAATACCTGTTTCGTATTTTATAATTTACATTCTCGGAAGATCTTGTTACAAGTGTGCGATTTTTCATTTAATTTCGAATTCCAGATTTTGAAGTTGTACAGCTTTTGTATTCCAGAATTGCATTTTATTCGCCTATGTATTTAATAGAAAAAAATTCGTTATGCGAGTATTTCAAATCCCTGATTGTTACATCTTTTTTAAAATAATTAAAGTGTTTTTCATATTTCTTCACTTAAAATTTATACAGCTTACATGATTTTCTAAAATTATTAAAGATACAGATATTATTATTCTATAAAGCTTCATAAAAATCGATACTATGGAGTTGAAGTTCTAAAAACCCGTTAAATTTTTATAGCTTTTCGAGAAAATTGTATACATACACATTTTGAGTGTGTCATAGATTTCTGCTATTTTTGTATTTCATGTCATTAACAAAATTGTTTAATTTTCTGGTTTTTTTATTGATTTCGAGTATTCCTGTGGATGGCTCCATGGATTTTTAGAATTTATTACTGTAGTAAAGAATGATTTAACGATTTTGAGTTTTCAACGAAACTGATGTTGCTGAAGACAGTATCTTTTATACAGATGTCCAGTAATTTTTTATTTGTTTCGTATCTTCCAGTTTTTCTACAATTCCGAGAATTATCTGGCATTTTCATAGATTTCTACATAGGTATGAAGAAATATATCCTCTAGGATTCAATGTATTTGAAATTTTCGATAAAATCATATCTACATAGTTTCCGAGTATTGATAGATTTCTAGTGTTTCTTGCAGTTTTTATCTTTATAATGAAATGATCTAGGATTCTATATTATTTTTGTAGATGTTGAGTATTTTTGTAGATGCTGAATATTTTTGCACATCGCTATATAGATTTTCAGAGGTGGAAGCATTAGAATTGAAATAATAATTGATTTTCAGCTATTTCATAGATTTTTGGAAAAATTGCATCGATATCTGTTTTCCATGTTCTGTAAAATTCTTATACGTTCGTATTTTTTTTCTTATATTCTTAAAATCTTGTCACGTTTCTTTGTATTAAAGTGTAAATTTTTCATATTATTACAGATTGCTACATACGCTTTTCAGAACTTGATGCTTTTGATTTCGAAATTCTATATATCGTAGGTATTTGTTAAATTATTTAGAAAAAAGTATTCTGTATTGTTACTTTTAGTAAAATGAAGACCCCTGAAGTTGCACGGCAATTATGGCACAATCCAAAATGAATAGAGTAATAAATTGCACTAAAATTATCGCTAATTTATTACCGAAAAAAAAATTTATTGCCAATAATAAAAAAAAGTTGTAGAGGTGTGTGCTAGCTTCAGGTTTAAGTTAGCACACACCCTATAAATTAACTATTCTTGATTAGAATGGTTAGGAAATGGCTCGTAGTGATTTGTTACCACCGAAAAAAGAAAAAAAATTCATATTTTTTTCGGAATAAGTATCTACTTATAGGCCGTGACGTGCTGGCCGGGCGGAAAGGGTGGGTAGCACAATCAACACTGAGTGCTAAAATTGAAAAAATATTGCGAATATCAAAAATAGTTAATTATTAAGGTGTTTGCTAACTTCAACGTGCAGCTAGTACACACGTCTATAACTTTTTTCTATGATTGACTATAAATTTTATTTTTCGGTTATAAGTTGGCAATAAATATTGTGCAATTTATTACCACCATATTTTTTCAATTCGAGCACTCGGGGTTGAATGTGCGACTCCCTCCGCCCTGCCAGTACGTCACGGCCTATTGGTAGGCACTTTTTTCGAAGAAAATATACAAATTTTTTCTTTTGTCAGTGGTAATAAATTTCAACGAGCCATTTCCTAACCATTCCAATCGTAAATAATTATTTATTGGCAATAGTTACATTTTTTGGGGTAATAAATTAGCAATAATTATTGTGCAATTTATTACTCTATTTACTTTGGATTATGCCATAATTGATGTTCCAACTACAGGTCCCCAGAATTTAGTTTCTTGATTTTTAATAATCTTTTTAGTTCATCCTTTTAAATGAGAAGAAAGTTTTTCCCGAATATGCATACCTAGAGGCTCAAAATTGAGCAATTTATACGTAAACTCGTGAATTTCTAGAAAAAAATATATATTTCTCAACTTTCTAAAAGTGTCTAAATGAAGTTCAATCCCGAAATTTAGTCTCGTTCTTTTGATAAATCACTGATATCATAATTCTAAAATTTAAACGTATTATTACTGAAATTTCCATATGGAGACTAAAAATTGATCAATTCATGAGAGAAACTCGAGAAATTCGAAATAAAAAGAGATATCACTAGAGATTAACAGCTAATTTATAACGAACGGGAACGGCGATTTTTTTCTAAAAATTTTAATGGTTCCGATCAATCATCTTTTTAAGTTTCAAAAAAAAAAATTCCTGCACTTCTCATCGGGAGGCTCAAAGTTGATAAATTCATACGAGGAAATCGCCAAAATCGAGAGAAATATTAATATTTTTCAAGTTTCGAAAGGTATAGAAAAAAGAAATGAAATATTAGAATTTACCCGTTCCATTTTTAATAATATTTTAGTTTATCCTTTTGAAACGAGAAGAAAAAAATTCCCGACTATGCTAAAAATTGATAAATTCTTGCGAAAAGCTTGCAAAATTGGAGATAAATATTCATTAATAAAAATTTTCGAAATCTCATATTCCATTTTCCCACGTTCAATACATCTCTTACATCATAATATTGAAATTCGAACAATAAAATTGCCTAATTTCCATATATTGAAACTGAAAATTGATCAATTCATGAGATCAACTCGAAACATTCGAAATAAAAACGGATATCTCTTGACTTTCATAGCTAATACCCAACAAACGGGGTCTACGATTTTTTTCTAAAAATTGTAAGGTTTCCGATCGATCATTTTTAAAAGTTTAAAAAAATTACAACCTTGTCCTTTTCATCTGAAGCCGCTAAATTGATTAATTCATACGAAGAAATCATTGAATTCCAGAGGAAAATAGATATTTTTCAAGTTTCATAAAGTATTGGAAAGTAGTGAAATCTCAAAATTCAGTCTTTTCGATTTATATTAATCTTTTAGTTTGTCTTCTTGAAATGAGAAGATAAAAATGCCGAATATACATGTGGAGGCTTGAAATTGAGTAATTCACACGTTGAACTCGTGAATTTCGAGAAAAAAATATATATTTTTCAATTTTTAAAATGTATCTAAAAAGAGTTCAATCACAGAATTTGGTCTGGTTACTCTAATAAACCAATCGATGTTTGGATCAAAACTAAAAAATCGTTTGGTTAAATTTAATAAGAAATTTTCTCAGTGTACCTACGTTACATCATTTAGATGAAGGTATCACTCATGATATCGATTCATTTTCTTACAGCATAAATACGATGTAAATAATAAATACGTATGTCACTATCGACAGGCAGACTACTGCCGACTACGTCATACGTAGTAGCAATTTTTAACGGTTCGGAAACCGAAAGATCGGAAATTCCGAAAAGTTGTTTAAGTTGGAATGACGATGGTCACTGGCAAGCTTGGTGGCCAGTCGGGAAGAAAGATGTAAATATTTTGATGAAAAATGCAGTTACTCCAAATTTTGAGGCATGGAAAAAATTTTCCATAACGATTGTCTGCGAGTGTGGTAAGTGCATGCAAGGTTTTGTAGTAGCCTTTGTAATATTTTTCATTTGTGTGTATAATATACAAATTATTTATCCTTATATTATGTACCTGAATAGTGCTATTTAGTGAAGACCCTGTGTGATTTTGATTTCACCTCTCATAAACAGTCGTAGCTGAGCAGTCGTTCGAGAAAGACGTGTTTTATCGTGCCTCGCTACAGAAATTACTTGCTTTTCGATATTTTGTACTGGTGTTTTGGGCATTATTCGTGTCTGGGGAGGCGTGTTGGAGATTTGTGAAAAGAAAGGAATTCCGATTGTGCTACATTTCTTGACAGTAAAATCCGAAAATATTCCGCAGTATCGCGTGGATGCATTGTTGCCGGCTGAATGACGAGTAAGTCAAACAATAACATCCAGCGATCACTCTAGTGTCATTTATTGTGCCTTCAAAATGGATTCCTCGCCAAAGACTTCACCGAGTAACAAATCCTGTGTGTTTTGCAATAAGAAATTCACTGCGCCATCTAAAACAGTATCATGTCCTAAATGTGCCAAGCCGTATCACACTTCCTGTTCGAAACAACAACAAACCTTATCCAATGGAGGTTTTTCCGGGTGCTGCTTATCACCGCATGAAATTGAAGCAACAACGGATGCCTCATCGAAACATTCGACCTCGGGGAACGATGCATTAGTGACAGTTCAAATATTACACGAATTACTACGTGAAACTCATGATGCCCTGTTTACTCGTATTAAAGCCGAAACAAGTGCACTCAACGACTCTGTTTCTGCTTTACAACAACAAGTGCTCGAAATTAATAACACCATTGAGAGCCACGACACGAGAATCACGAACCTGGAGTCATCTATTTATTCCACCTCAACATTCAATGACCCGGAAACAATGCAGCGGGAAATCATCGAGAGAATTCGTCGTGCAAAGAATGTTATTCTCCTCAATGTCCCTAAAAACGGTGGACTTCCTGAAGATCTGGAATTCATTAACCATTCCCTTAATAATCTTCCGAAACCAGTAACCGCTCGATCAGTGCATCGTCTGGGAAAACCTCAACCGGGTTCAAAACCACGCCCACTGAAGATCTTATTTGATCCGGAGAGTGATGCACGTTCTGTCTTCATGGATAAATTGTTCCTGTCAACTCACAAATACATTGCCAAGTCAGATCAAACTCCTTCTCAACAAAGTTTTCTACGAAATCTCCGCGCTGAACTTGATACAAGGATAAACAAGGGTGAGAAAAACTTAACGATTAAATATGTGTCAGGTACCCCTAAAATTGTCCAGAAGGAAAACGCAGAAACACGGGCATTGCCGAGCAAGTAACTGTTGAAAGTCTACAAATTTATATTCAGAATGTACGCGGATTGAGAACAAAATTAAGTGACCTAAGAAAAGCGATCTCAATTTCTCATACGGGGTATGATGTCGTCATCCTAACTGAAACATGGTTACATGGGGGTATCATTAATGCGGAGATTGGGCTATTAGATTATACAATTTATCGCTGTGATCGTTCACCAAATACCAGTGAATTCAAACGAGGAGGAGGCGTCCTGATAGCGGTCCATAACAGATTCCACTCAACACAGATCTTAACCTCCAATTCCACACTTAAACAGCTTTATATTCTAATTAGCCTGAGATCCTCTAAATTTGTTATATGTAGTGCTTATTTACCCCCACATAGCCCTATTTTTCTATATGAGGATTTTTGTGAGACGCTTTGTAAGGTTGAGAACGAGTATTTGGGCCATGAATTTATTGCCGCTGGTGATTTTAATCTCCCAAAAATTTCATGGTTGTTGGATAATGAGGGTTGCAAATTTAATTCCAATCCTTCAGCAACGTCGGCTATAGTCAATGCAGCTTCAGTTCTAATGTCTACCATGGAATATCTGAATTTATATCAAATCAACCTTGTAAGAAACAATAATGATCAAACTCTAGATTTGGTATTTTGTGCGCGTGATAACTATTCAATAGTTCAAGCTGAAGATATTTTAATCCCATTGGACTTGTACCACCCTGCATTAACTCTACTCGTACCTATCCAAAACAAATGTAATGTCCTTACGGTTAACAGGACAATTTTTAATTATACTGCAGCTGATTATCATAACATTAATCTTGAGCTTAATCGTATCGACTGGGAACGATTATTCTCGAAAATCAACATCGATACTTCGGTTCAAATCTTTTATGATATACTTTACAACTTAAGGGGGGACACCACTATAGATTTTTCAAAAAATCGATTTTTTTTTTGCATTAATGTATTCTCTAACTCTTCGAAAGTATTCTCGTAAAATTTTAGACCGAAATTCCAAAAACTGAGGGATCGACGATTTATTTTCTAGCGCGTTGCAGGTAACTTGTTCTCAACGCGCTCGAGCTCCGGAGCTCTTATCTTTGAGACATCGATTTATCTCTTGAAAGAATGCTATTCGCCGAATTGCATCATTAAGAAAATGAAAAAACAAGTCAGGAAATCTAGGAATTTTCATTCGTAGGTGTACGTTAGTGTAGATAAGGTGATTTTTGTGTGAATAGAAAACTTTTTTTAGATGAATCTCGGTCCTAAGCACTAGTCCGTTGTCTAACGTTATATCGACAGCATTTAAAAAGCATACGGAAAAATGGGACGTTCGAAAGGATCGAGATCTAATTCTGTTCGTAGGTTAACGAAACCGCGTAAAAAACGTGTTCCATTAAACAGACAAGATAGAAGTGAAGAACCCGGCCCGAGTGCCAGTGCGAAAAAAATGAAATTCGCGAGTACTGAAAAAATTGCGGTTGATATTGGATTCGCTTATCGTATAATTCAGTTCGCGGCTGTTTTTAGTGCGATTTCAGACAAAATGGTGTGCCGAAAATGTGGAAAAACTGTGCATTTCTCCGAAAGTGATTGCCGTGGTTTCGGTTTCAAAATTGTGCTAAAATGTGAATGTGGCGAAGAAAACATTCCGTCATGTCCCTATATAAATAATGGATATGAAGTGAATCGAAGAATGGTGTTTGTCATGAAACTTTTGGGGATTTCACACGCTGGATTGAACTTTTTTAGCGGTTTCATGGACATAGGAGCGAGACTGTCAAATGTATCGTACACGCGTATCCTGGAACATATATATGACGCGGCAAAAGTGGCTTTTATGACATTGACGCGGAAAGCAGTGGCTGAGGAGAAAGAAGAAAACAGAACGCGTAATTTGCCTGAGAATGAACTAACGGTTAGTGGTGATGGCTCTTGGAAAAAAAGAGGATTTAACTCTTTATTTGGCGTTACGAGCATTATTGGAAATTTGACTGGTAAGGTCATTGACCTAGTGGTGAAAAGTGCTTTTTGTCAAGCTTGTTCTCTGAAACGTGCAAAAACTACCGAATCCGAATTTGACGAGTGGTATGAAACTCATAGTGAAGAGTGCAATGCGAATCACCAAGGTTCAGCAGGAAAAATGGAGGTGGACAGCGTCGTGGATATGTTCTCCCAGTCTGAAGAAAAATTTCAAGTGCGTTATAGAAATTACGTGGGTGATGGCGATTCGAAAACCTACAAGTCTGTCGCGGATGCACAACCCTATGGCCCTGATTTCGAAATTTTCAAAAAAGAAGACATCGGACACGTCGCTAAACGAATGGGTAGCAGGCTTCGGAATTTGAAAAAAAGAGAGAGAATAGGAGGCAAAGGCAAATTGACAAACGACTTGATAAATAAACTTACAGTTTATTATGGCCTCGCGATCCGAAGGAATGGTGATTCTCTTCAAAATATGAAAAACGCTGTCCTCGCAACGTTTTTCCATTTGATTTCGACCGACAAGAAGCCCCAGCACCAATACTGTCCAGCAAGTCTCGAGAGCTGGTGCGAATGGCGCGTGGCCGAAGCGACAAAAACAACGAAAAATTTTGTGCATCCCCCTCCGCTACACCCCGAAGTTCAAAAACATGTGCTCCCAATCTGCGAAAGTTTGTCAGATGATACTTTGTTAGAAAGATGTTTAGGAAGTTTCACACAAAACCTAAATGAAAGTTTCAACGCTTGCATTTGGCGGATGTCTCCAAAACACCTCAATTGTGGCATGAAAAGTATCGAAATTGCCGCGTTAGTATTCAATGAAGGACATTCGGCCACTTTATTGCTAATGAAGATTCTGGAATTGCACATTGGCCCGAGATGCAAGCTGACTGCCGACGGTCACGACCAACGACGCTTGAGCCAGCAGGCGCACGCCACAGCCAAAGAGTCGAAGGAAGCTCGAACTATCGCTCGAATGGAAAGAATGAAGAAAAATGAGTTATTCGAAGAATCAGAAGGACTGATGTACGCACCTGGTATTGCCAATTGACTTTTTTTCAGTGTGAGTGAAAAAAAAATACATTTTTTTAAACGAAAAACTTTAAACGCGTTTTCCCGAAAACCATGTTTTTAAAACGGTGTGACAAATAACTTGAAAACTTCTCATTCGATTTTCATAAATTTTTTTTTCAGTTGTTAGAAATACTTTTCTCTAGTCCTTGACGAAGAGTTTTTAAAAAAAACATTTTTTTCTCCTTAATTTTTCCAAAAAATATGCGAAAAAAAAAGTTTTTTTCATTTTTACGCTGTAACTTTGAAAAAAAAATTTTTTTTCAAAATCGGAGAACGTCAGGGACGAGATGACACATTTCCGAAAATAATTTGTATTCATTTTTTGTTATAGGAGTATTTCCTGACTGTCTATGTGTCACACCGTTTACCTCCTCGACGAGAGCATCCTTTACTTTGCGCGATGATATACGACACCTGGACCCGAATTTTCACGGAAAACTTTTTTTAACATATTTTTCATATCTAGTTGTACCCCCAATAAAATTTTTGGGCTCATAACATTGATAGTTTTTTTTCAATCCACGCACAAAGTTGACTGACGATTTAGAGCGTCTATAGTGGTGTTCCCCCTTAATAAATCTACATGTACCGAAGAAAACTTTGACGAAAAGTAATTTTCCACCCTGGTTTAATGGTAAATTGAAATGCCTTATCATCCAAAAGAAAATAGCCCATCAGTCTTTTAAACGGAACAGAACTTATTCTAATTATGATCTTTTTTCCAAACTGCGTTCTAAATGTAAGGCTTATTCAGAGGAGTTACATAATGACTATATTGATAATATTGAAAACTCAATTAAAACGAACGTCTAGACATTTTGGAATCATGTGAATTCTCTGAAAAATGACAATTTTCTTCCTGATACTCTTGTACTTAACTCGGTGTCCACGACAATACCACAAGACCAAGTTGATTTATTTGCAGAGTATTTCAAGTCTGTCTATGATGTCTCTATTACTGAAATTAACTCTATTTACCCTGACGGCAACGAGAACTTTTGTACACTCGACTTGCGTCTCTCCGAGGTCTATGCTGAAATTCTTTCTTTGAAATCTACTTCTGGTCCTGGTCCCGATGGTATTCCGAATATTTTCCTCAAAAAATGTATTCACTCTGTATCTAAACCCTTATGGATATTGTTTAATAAGTCTTTATCTGAAGGGTCCTTACCGTCTACGTGGAAAAGTAGCAAAGTTACCTCTATTTTTAAAAGTGGTGATAAGAACAATATTGAGAACTATCGACCTATCTCCTCTATTAATTCCATACCTAAACTCTTTGAGAAACTCGTCTGTAAATACTTATCTGACTATTTGAAGAACTACATTATAGATGAACAGCATGGGTTTTCTCAGGGCAAGTCAACAATAACTAATCTGACTTTACTAAATAACCATCTGGCAAATTCCATGGATAGAGGCAAACAGGTCGATGTGATCTATACAGATTTTTCAAAGGCCTTCGATAAAGTTAATCATTCAATATTGACTGATAAATTGGCTCATATCGGGGTTGACGGACAACTTTTGGCTTGGATAAAAAGCTATTTAACTGACAGGACTCAAATCGTTGTAGTTAATGGGATAAGTTCTGAACCATTCGATGTGACTTCAGGTGTCCTCAAGGTTCACATTTGGGTCCTATATTATTCAACGTTAATATTAACGACTTTATATCCAATTTGAAATTTTGTAAGTCTCTTTTATTTGCAGATGATGCCAAATTATATGCGACGGTAAGGTTTCTACATGATGCAGAAAAACTGCAGAATGATCTCAATGAAGTTGTACAATGGTCCATATACAATAAATTACCATTAAATATCAGCAAATGTAAAGTTATGAGATTCTCGAGAAAACGGAAACCTATTGTGTTTCCCTACTCAATTAATGGTTCTCTGATTGAATCAGTTGATAAACTTAGGGATCTTGGAGTATTGTATTCTTCATCCTTATCATTTTCGTTACATCTTGAAGATATTAGCAACAAGGCTTTTCGAATCCTGGGGTTTCTAAATAGAACGTGCAAAGACTTTAAAAATCCTGACACTTTCAGGACACTCTATTTAACCCTGGTCCGTCCAATTTTGGAATACGCTTTACCTATTTGGTGTCCACACACACTCGCCGGCATTAACGCTATTGAGAAACCTCAACATGTATTTCTAAGACGTTATTCTTATATGCCCAACGATCCTATCCCATACTGTCAACACAATTACATTACTTACGAAGGAAAATATAATATACCTTCTTTACAATCCCGCAGATTTTGAATGATTTAATATTCCTTTTTAAAATAATTAATGGACTTACAACTAGTATGGAATTAAGATCCTTGATAGGCTTGAAAGTGCCACAGGTTTCTTCACGTAGCTCGAATAATAGGCTTTTCTATGTGAAATCTTGTCGTACGAATTTTGCCGCAAATAATACTATAAATCAAATTAGTAGGGAGGGTAATGATACAAATAATATAATTGACTTCTTCAATTTATCATTGTCTAGTTTTATATCCAAAATCAAAAGCGTGAATTGATGTTAACTTCGTTCTGATGTATATTTTTCTTTAACTTTAACAAATGTTCTTGTAACGATAAGCTTTGCAATCTCGCACATCACATTGTAATATATTATGTAGTTTTATCATATCTTTAGCTCTACTATATAATTATACACAAACATGTTTTCCGTTCTTGTTATCTATTGCTATCACCTGTGTATTCGTAGAATTGTAAAATCTGTCGCGTGGTTTTCTATGTCGGTCTTCTATGATTATGTGCATTCCACGAAATGTAATTTTTCAATTCGACGATTGCCATCTATGTAAACCATTGTATTGTATTAAAAGGCATTGCCCGTGTATTGTAATAAATAAATGAATAAATAAATAAATAAACAAGTTTTCAATACATCCCGAGTAAAAAAATGAACGTATATCAAAAGGAGACTCGATATACCTTACTCACCTGAGAGTATGTTTTTGTGCAAATAATTAGTTTTTGGTATACTCTTGAAGTAGTCACCAAAAGTCTACCAATGGTATATCGAGTAAGCAAAAGTATACGAAAGTAAACCAAAAGGTGACATAGGTTTACTTTGCATTTGATCGAAAAGTATACTTAGATCTACAAAAGATGACTTCAGTATACTTTCCATGTTACAGAAAAGTATACAAAAGTAACTTGAAATTTTTAAATTGCAGGTTAAAAAAAATGTTCTACTTCGACTGTTGAGTCCAATGTTATATTTTTATTAATACAATGTCATTGACACTATAAAAAATAAATTCTCAGCAGAATTCGAATATTTATTACTTAAAAAACACAATTCTTTTTCATATTTTCCATAATTCATAAAGACCATATGGTAATGTTCAGGGGAGAAGATAGAAACATAAGTCCTGAAAGAAGAGAATGTACCTAGGTTAATACAAATAATATTATGACAAATATCTGAAAAAAATCGTTGAAGGAAAGGTTTGAAAACCCGGATACGCTTAAGATGCAGCTCGCGCATTAGTCCAATTGGCTATATGTAGCTCCACTCTCACTCAAGCCAGATATTTTCGAATTTTCTGCCCCATGGTATACCGGTATACCGAGTATACCGAAGTATACTTAAAGGTGATTTGGGTAGACTTTTCATTGTATTGTGAAGTATATACTTAGGTTTACCAAAAGGTGACTTTGTCATACTTTTTATTTTATTAGCAAGTATACTTAGATCTACTAAAAGGTAACATCGGTATACTTTTTGTGTAATAGAAAAGTATACCAAAGTATTCGATTGGTAAACTTTCGTATACTCTGAGGAATAAGTCATGAGAAGTATACGATTCGTATACTCCGGGTGACTTTTATGTGAGTGGTATATTACATCAACTTTTGATATACCTAGGTATACTACAGGAGATTAAAATAGACTAAAGTTAACTTTCATATTTCTACTCCGGATTCCGCGTCCAGCATTGTTCGAGAATTGTAATCGATTACTACATACAGCTAAATTTTTATATGTTAAAGAAATACAGTAAATTATTTATGTCCATAGACTCCTATCAGAAGGCAAGAAAAAAAGCCACCGATTCTGAATATGAGATAACTGACTTGGAAAAACAGGGGAAATGCATGAGAAAAAAATTCACGAAAAAATTCTTTGACGAAAGTAGCTCGTCTGACACAGAATCCAAGCCTGATTCTGACAGAGAAAGTAGTGAGGCCGAAAAAGAATATAGTTAGTTTCATTCCATTTATGATGAACGAAAAATTGTAAGACATAATAACGATGCCGTTTTTCAGTAGCACTACCTAGGGAATCAATAAAAAAGTTTTACATAAACAAAAATGGACCAAACAAAGTCTCCTATGAAAATTTAAAAAAAATGACGCTGCCAAAACTTCCTCATTTGAAATGTGAGCAAACCAAGGTCGGTTCTGAAAATGTTAAAGGTGAGAATCTTACTGTAAAATATATATGAAAACGTATATAATGTTCATAACAAAACTGTTATTGTCTTGCAGCAAGTATGGTAACTTAAACTGCTACAAAGCATCGCAATAGCTTATGAGAGTATAATTTCGCAATGTTTGAAACTGTCGATGTTATAGAAATTATATTTCAGCGTTGAAAAAACTAAAATTGATGCTGAAAAGCTTTTTGTATTTTTTCGTAGTATGAAAAAGATACCGATATTCTTCTTACGAACAACCCCACAACCTTTTTCATGCTTCAGACACAAAAAGAGTGATTTTTGTACGTGTGCGTAACGCAAAATCACGATTTTTTACCCTTGAACATGAAAATTGTGTTCGTACTTGTAAGCAATCGTCGATTTAGGCTCAAACAATTTTACGGCTCGGCTTCGCCTCGCCTTAAAAACTTCGTCTTCGTCGAACGAAGAATGAAACCTGATGAAACGTTTTTTAACACGTAATATTTATTTCCATTCTCAAATACAATTAATATTTACGGGTGACTGCTGAAATGATTCTCTATGCTGTGGTGATTTTTTCCCGGCAGGCCAAAATATTCTTTTGGCCCTAGGGCAAATGAGTACTGCGCATGCGCAGTTGCTACTTCGCGTAGTCGGCCTAGAATCACAAATATTGGAGTAGAATGACTAGTCACGATTATCACATATTTTTAAACGCTTCAAAAAAATATTTCAAACTACTTTCGTGTGCAAAGTAAATTATTTGACAGAAAATTTAAAATTTTCTCAATCTCCACTCTCATTGGAAAGAATCGAATTTTTTTTTAATTAAGTCTAATTCTTATGCATTTTGATTTTCATATATTTTAACGGAAAAGTAAGTTATAAGTTTGAACAGTGAAATTTCGTTTCTAGAAAATTCTACATCTTTATTCGTTTTTTTACATGTAATTGAACAAAAATTTCAGAGTCCGATGCAAATGTATGCGCCTGTTTAAATTCTTGATACGTTGGATTACAAAAAAGCTTATACATTATTAATTAAAATAAACAGATTATAGGTACTGTGCTATAAATAAATTTCAGGAAAAGTGATTTTCTCTAAAACTCGATTCGTGTTAACTTCAAGTTGAACAAATTTTTTCTTAAATGTGATCATTTGCAGAGGAATCGTGAATTTAATATTTCTAATTAGACACTACCTTATTCACTTATAGAAATTTTCCCATGATATCTAGTAGAAAGGTGTATCATAACTGTGGGAAATTCACAATTTTTTTATAGTGATTTCTCTGAAATTGTAGGCCGTAAATGACGCTTCCACTACAAAAATTCGTGACGATATGTCACGAAATTCTTTGAATTTCTAATCGTTGACTCTTTGAACAGAAGATAATTAACCTTCAATAAAATGACGCTTATATATCTTAGTCTGGAGCAATCTAGCACGTATTTATTGCAGATTCTAGCCAGAACTCCCAAAACGGTGGAGTTGAGAGAAACAATGTGGCTTCTCATGAACATGAAAATCTAACAACGTTAGACCCCTACTCCTTCGAAAATGAGCCAAACAGTGAGCATTGTATAATAGTTCAAAATCATTTGAAAGTAAAATAAAACTGATATCGTTATCACCTTTTATCAACACAGTTAAGGAAAAATCTATTTTCATGCAACTTTATTTGTCGACATTTGGAAAAAATGTCTAAATTTTTAGAAAAGAAGTTTAGTCCTGAAGTAGGAAGATAGTTTTTTAAATATTTAGTTAGCTTTATGAGCCAGAGGTGGTATTTTCAAAGGAATTTAAGCGTCTTCATGCACTTGAATGTTTATGAATAAAGAACATTGAGACAAACATTATTGACTATTAAAAAGCTGTTTTTTATATTTTTCAAGAAAATTTATGAAGCGTTTAGGAATTTTCTGTTCATAGACCATTTTAATAAATCCTTCAAACAGAACCAATTTTCGATTGCGGTAAATTATTCATTTATATTTTACACGCGATTCACTTTGGACCTATTGGTCCACAGTTTCAAACATTACGGTTTTTAGTTTTTGACTGGCACATTGATAAATAAAAATATTGAGACCCAACAAGTATGCAATCAATATTTATTTACATTTCAAAACATGAACTAAGCATGATTTATATTGTAACAATAAATCTAAAATGTAGGAGATGCACAATTTTGATAAGTAAGATCGAGAGTCAGTGACGGATAAATTACACGTATATGATGTTGGTTTTCAATTGACATTTTCACGGGGCACGTAACAAGCAGTGACAAATAGCGACGCAGTATTAAAAGCTATAGGGAGTTATGTAGCAAGATCATTAGAATATAAAAAAATGACCTTCTCATGTTCCAGGCACTTAAATTGTGATTTTTGCACTCGTGCATTACGCTTAATCACGATTTTAGAGCCTTCAGCATGAGAAATTATGTTCGCACTCTGCGAGCAATCGTCGATTTAGACTCAGACTCATTAATTCAGCTTTGCCCCGCCTTAAAAATCTCGTCTTCGCCAAAATCGACTTCTTGCTCCCAGGCTCCACAGTAGCCATTTCATATAGTTGAGTGTAACATCGTTGCAAATACTTATTATAGACTATAGTCAGAACTCCCTAAGAGGTTGGGGCAACGGATACGGAATGGGTCATGGCAATCAATATTCAGAAGCACGGAATTCCGTTGTTTCCGAAATTGAAGAAACTGCTAAGCATTGTGACGTAAAACTAACAACCATAACACAAAGGAATGCAATAGTAAATTACTGTAGGGAGTCGTAATATAAGATCATGGAAGTTTGGGAACATGACCCTTCAATACCATAATGAACATACTTGTAAATATTTATTATGAATTATGATAAAAACTCCAAAGATGAAGTTGACGAAGAAAAGCGACATTCATCGACAAAAAACTGGGAAGGTGTATTTCATCCCAGTGTAATTCATCCCATTTTTTTTTACCTGCCACCAAATGCTGCCCTCTGGCGTGGCGGGCGATTCAAACACACGATTCAGACTGATTGCAATTCTTTTTACATTTGAAGGTTGAAAATGGATTATTAGCAAATAAAAATGAATAAATAAAATAATGAAGTTAGCAAATAATTAAATAATTTTGAATTATTTAATGCAAAAATCGTAATTTCATGGAATTATTTAAAAAGGCTAGGATGAATTAGATTTATTCGTTTATTGAATTGTTTATTGAATAGATTATTAACAGATTAATTGAACGTTCTTGATGGAAACAATTTTTTTAATCTACAGATTATTTATTCTTAAAGTATCGTTTAATACAGTCGAAGTGGTTGTGTGCGTTCAGTTTGTTAACAGTAATTGTCAGTTTGCCTGTAGGCCGATTCATAATATTTATATCTAAAGTTCTGATATGTTACAAATAAAAATATTGTTCGGTCTCGCGTCGTATCACGATTAACGTAATTAATGATGATTGTCTATACAGACAAGTGTCGTGGATGACGTGCATTATTTGTTTATACCAGTGCCGTGGAGATGTGCATCATGAGGATCAGATGAGTATTTGTTATTCTCAACAATTGTTCGGAGGCCAATCATTGATTGTAAATGAAAAAGTTTTTAGGAAATGAAATTGTTGATACAGTGATTTAAAATGTTTTTGTAAAATCCTCTAATTAAATGTGTAAAACTGTAAAGAATATGTTATAGTTAATTTTTTTGAAATGTAGTGTTTACAAAAAAAAAAATGCAAACATATTTGAAAGCATTTATGAGTGGTTAGTTCAAATTTAATTAGTTAATTAAAAATCAATTATAATTACTTCAATGTAGTAATTGTTTTTTTTTTCTCTCAACCGACATTCCGATGATAGAATTTCATGCATAATTTTTTGCACATATCAATATTTATCTCATTTCATACTTGCATTTCTGAATGTTATGTTACATGGTACTTTCTGCTTTCTTCAGGATAAAAATTTTTGCTATTCAAATAAACATTAATTTATGAAAAATGTTTCATTATTCATGTATATTTCTGCAAAATTTAATACAATATATATTACATAATGAACATGTTAATCATTCATTATATCATGTACATCACGAAATGCGTACATGTAATGTTTGTATAAAACAATATTTTTCAAAATACTTATATGGTACTTTTTCTTCTTTACATATTTTCTATTTTTTTTAATGTAACGGATTTCAAGTCTTACTTTGTTTACTTTGTGGAAAAAATTTTTCAATGTTTCAGAATACGCTGACAACCTTGCAGCTCACATGTCATTTTGATAGCTGGATAATGGCACGATGCAACGATACCTGTCTGCTTAGAAATAGTGACATTTCCATACAGTTAATAGAAAAGTGAGTTATTAAATTTAATGTAACATTTTAAACAACAATAA
Source organism: Platygaster robiniae (assembly GCA_028476575.1). Classification (NCBI taxonomy): domain Eukaryota; kingdom Metazoa; phylum Arthropoda; class Insecta; order Hymenoptera; family Platygastridae; genus Platygaster; species Platygaster robiniae. The sequence continues at coordinate 32,989,791 of CM052019.1, forward strand.
TCAGTGTCTTCACTTTGACCCTTTTATAAAATTCATTCGACAAATTATATTCAATATTTTTGTAACTAAGCATTGTGCATACATGATGATCTGCAAAATCACATTGAAAATAAATTTTTAAATTTGAATAATCCCGAGGAATTTTAATATCCCACCGCGCATCTAAATATGAAAAACATTTATCTAGTCTTCGAGAATTCTGATCGAAATATCAATAACTCTCAGGATAAGCTGCTGCTAAATAGCTTCCGGAGAAATAATAACACAGTGCAACAAATTTTAACTGTTGAATTAGGAAGAGGCCTCATTATGAAATTTTGATAGTATATGACCCACTAAATATACACTCGGGATCTGATCGAGAGCACCTCGATCAAGTTCAGTCCTTTTAAGGCGTGAAGAAAACTCCGTCGAGTTTGAATGCAGTCGCTCTAGAAATTTCTGCAAGTCATGCGGTCTCCAGTGTTTGAGACGACGGCAGACAATAATTCTCGACCCTTGTGTGGATTAATGTGGACTCAATCAAGTTCATAATCCCTCCCGAGGTTCTGAATTTCATCAGGACCCGAGTGTAACCCTAGAAGGATATCCAAAGCTGGCCCTTGTGTACAAGTAAGAAATTATTTCAATATTCATGAATTACGAATCACGTCACCTATTTCAGTCAATTTTAACTCGATTTTAACAGTCAAAAGACGAAAATGTATGTTTTGACAGTCAAAGACAACATTTCTACAATCTGAGTTGCAAAAATGTTTAAAAATGTACAACATGTTAAATGATAATTATCTTGGCCGGGCGATCTTGACAGCTTTGGGATAATGGTTTTTTCGTTGATTTCTAACTTTTTAAACTCACAATATTTTTACAATTTTGATTGAAGAAATGTTTTCTTTGACTATCAAAACATACATGTTTGTCATTCGACTGTAGAAATCGAGTCAAAATTGACTGAAATAGGGGATGCATTTTGAGATTTATAAAAATATTAATAATTTTTTACTTTTCAACAAGAGCCAACTTTTAAAAATCCTTCTAGGGTTATATCTATTGGGTCATACACTTTCGAATTTTCATAATAAGACCTCTTCCAAATTTCCACTGCTGCGCAGTGTGATAATATGTATGTAATATTTTTTTTACTTTTTTTTTTTTTTTATTAACCCTTGCTTGCCACACCTCTCCTGAATAAGATAGATGTATGCTAACAACCTGAAAGGGTAGTCTCACTCTCAAACAATTGAGAAATACTTATATCTACCAGTTATGCTCAAATTCAGCTACTTAATTTCGCGAGAAAAAAGGGACGGGGTGTGATCCAGTCCGGTGTGGTGAGTAAGGGTTTAAATATTTTAAACCCTTAAGATAGGGTGCTGCTTATTAACTTCTGCAGAAAAATCAATCATATTTAATATTTATTGAAGTAAGGTAATATTTAATTTTCATTTCGAGATTACAAAAGTTGCCTTTTTTATCACTGACAGAAAGTAGTATATGATTCAGCATTCACGAACAAGTTACAAGTTGTACAACCTGCTTGAAATTTTTTTAACTTTTAATCCTCACACTATAGAGTGCTTACATTAGTATTATCGGTGCTCGGAATAATTTGCAATAATTTTTAAATATTTAGTAATTTCCTAGAAATAGGCATAAGTAACCTTTAAGAAATATTTTTATGCATAACCACATCACTTTCTTCACTCTGATTGATATAAGCCCTCACTGAGCGTATACGGAAGATTTGGTTTTGTTTTGGTATTTTTTTCAAACGAGACCCCTGTAAAGTTTGCCTCTGCTCCTTTAAACCCCTTTCCTCGCGACACGATACATTTATTGAAACAAGGAATACATTTTATTATTTTCTCCAGATAATATAGCATTCTGTTAGCATTCTTATGAATGTTTTCTTTCTGACCTTCTTTTAAATTATTTATTCCTTGGAATTGCCTCAAATACCCTTAATAATCGATAGCACTATTTCCCTGTAATCTTTTTAGAAGTATATAGCCATTCTTTCGTTTCCGGCTCGTTTTCAAATGATGCAGCAAAATCGGAAAGCAGCTGAAAAAAAATACATTAGCATGCTAATAACTGCAGTGATAAGCAAAAAAAAAAGATGCACTTCCTTAGAAATTTGAGATTAAATTTTTGAATTTCTTAGACCATTAAATCCTTAAGCAATGCGATTGTTGGAAACGATTTTATTTTTTCAGATTAACCATTCAGATTTCTTAGAATTAAACGCTGCCAGACCAAAAAATTTTCAATACCTTTTTCTTATCGTTATTTGGTAGATCTTGAAAAATTGGGTGGAAACAAGGATATATAAAGACCTGGGAAGGGCTCTAACGTTTTAGTTTCTTTCATTTCTGTGTCGGGTAAATATCTCAGTTAAAAATGAGTCAAAGTAAGTGTGCAATTGAAGATGACCCACCTGCAAAAATTCCGAAATTGAAAGACAAAAGCTTAATTTCATTCGACAATCGGAAATGGTGGAAGAAAACGTCTCACTTAAATAAAGAAAAAGGAACTGTTTCGTAAGTTACCACTTATAAACATGCAATATGTAATGTGAATTTTACATCACCTGCATTTCATAAATGCTATTACTAATGTTTCTTCTAAGATAAAAAAGTGTACTTCGCGTACGCTAGTTGACACGATATACACTAATTTTTAGTATTTTTACCAATCAAAAATTCTATGTCGAAAGACGTTGTATTTCTCATAATTGTTTTTATTTATTCATTTATTTTTTTTTTTTTTTAAATAGGTTTTGCCAGTTCATGATCGCAGCTTTAATATGTTTTTAATTTTATTGCGCAATAGAGTTTGCTTTTTTGTCTAATACATGTCTCTGCAAATATCAAGAATTTTACTGTGAATTGTTGTTAAAAACGATTTTCAATATTATAATTACGAATCGCACTATGAAAAATTTTTTTTGATGTTTCGTTAATATATATTGTTTGCAAACTAATTTCGTGTATACCATCACAAGACGATCATTTTCAATGTATGTTGAATATCCTATAATTGTCTAGTATTTTTTATTAACTATATGTACTCTAATAGAGGTGATGGTGTATACGAAGAATTTTGAGGTACCTTGTGATTCTAAATATTTCCGTTCGGTTTTCGAATATTTTATTTTATGCATCATGAAAAACATGAACAAATATTCTGGGATATTAACACTTCTTGCACTTTTTTTTTATAATGTATTCAAATTCTGAAAACGTTAATTGTTATATGAATGAGTAGTTAAACTATTTGCGCAAATATGTGTAGTTATGTTAGGAATTGTTAAATTTTTTTTAAATTTTCCTCCAGACAGCAATAATAAATTTTTGGCGTTTTCCTACTAATATGTTAAGGTTTTTTTTCCTTTAAATTTATTCAATTGCATTACTAAGTTCGGAACTGTCGATTTATCCACGACTAATAAAATTGTCCGTATGTACCCTAGGGTGTCACTTATATTTGCGATGTGGAGCTTTTTCCATTCCCCGGGGCTTTTAATCAATAAATATATTAAATAAATGTTTGTAAAGTTTTTCTAGATCTTTCTATCGCCGTTATCCATGTCTTAGAAGCACCAGAAAAAGGCAAAAATCTGCTTTTACGGTGCTTGTAAAACAAAGATAAATGCGGTAGGAAAATCCATAAAAATTTCGTCTTGAACTTAAAATTGTATGCTCAAATTACGTCAAGTTTCAAACATTTATCATGTTTTGAACAAGTTGTGAATTTGTGAACAAAATTCATGTAAAACTTCATGTAAAAAAATTCAGTCATTTTGTGACACGTTTTATGTCCGATTGGCTTCAAACTTTACCAACAATTTTGTTTTATTATCTTAATTGATTTAAAGCCCCGGACCGAAAAAATTCCGCCATCGCCAAACTGAATGAAAACTTGAAGTACCCACTCGACGGGGGTCCAGTTTATATAAATATATTTTTTAAATACTATGCTTTTTTAATTTCCGAAATTGCACCATCATTATACGTTTAAATTCATGATCTCCCAAACAAACATTTTTTCCGCAAAATTTTGTGTCATGAAAAAAATGTTGTAGACAGTTTAGGAAAAAATCCAGTCAAGGCTGTTTTGAAGTACAATCTTACCTTCTTTCAGAATCTGTCGTTGTTTTTTAGATATAACGTGAACCTTCATTGTTATTCACGATTCTCAAAAAAAAAAAAAAGGAAATTTTCAAGATTCATCACATTCAAAACCAGCGGATCACATGAAAATTCAATTCCTTAAACCGCGAGAATTGAATTCCTCGCGTCTATTGACAAAAAACTCTACGATTACCATGCAATTTATCGACATTAAGTAAATAACTATCTGAAAGTAATTTATGTGACTTTTTAATCCTCCGATTTTCACATTTCACCATAATTAACTAATATTATGGTCACATATCAAATAACACAGTTCGACAAAATTTGATTTTTCGAAAATTACTTGCGGAATTATTAGAGAAACTGATTCCTCAAGTCATCAACAAACAATCTTCACAAAAGTTTTTGTCCGCTGATATCGTTTTTTTAAGTAATTAACAATAATAAGAAATAACGTCAAAATCGGATGTATATTTCCGATTAAAAAAAAATAAATAAATAAATTGTCTCGATAAGAGAAACATATCCCCCACTGTTTTTCGCGAAAAAATAATTATTATTCAACGCCGTGTGGATAAGGCTACTTTTTCACACGCTTAGGCGATGCAAAACTCGCCTTTCCACACATTGTTGAATAAAGTACCGTCCTTGACTAGCGTGGAATAGTTTTTTAAACTCATCTGATTACAACGCTCGCCTTCGGCTCGCGTTGCAACACTCAGATTCGTTAAAAAGAACTTTTGCACACTAGTTAAAGAATATACTATTTCATCAAGTATACAGGGTGTCCCAAAGTCAACAATTAATATTTTAGGGGTTTGTAGTTTGCAAAATTCTAAGATGATTTTCCCTTTGCCATTTTTCAAAAAACTCAAAATTTAAAAAGTTATTCAAGCTAAAAGTTTAAACAATGAATGAGCTCTCTTGACGATTAGGGGTCGAATTCACCGACCAAACTTTATCTACATTTTTTTCATATTTTTCTTAATAAAAAAATCCTCTGGCACTTTTCGAAAAACTCAAAATCAAAAAAAATATTTGAGTTGGAAATTAGAGAAATATGATTGGCTAAAACTTCTGACCCGAATATCTTTCTTGATTTTAAGGTTTTTGAAAGGTGGCAAAGAAATTTTTTACTCAGAGAAATATACAAAAAATTAGGAAAAGTTTGGTCCGTCAATTCGACCCCTAATCGTCGAAAGAGCTCATTTATTGTTTAAACTTTTAGCTTGAATGACTTTTTTAATTTTGGGTTTTTTGAAAAATGGCAAAAGGAAAATCATCTTAGAATTTCAGAAACTACAAACCCCTAAAATATTAAATGTTGGGTTTTGTACACCCGGTATTTTGCTGAGATGAAGGCCGTTTTATTTCCTGAAAAAGTCTACTCATTGATCCTTCCACTCGACCGCTTTTCAATTGAAGGTCCGTGTCAAATTCGATCATTTACTCGCTCTGACCAAAGAATTCGTCATTCCAGACGATATGAAAAACAGCTCTAAGCAGGTTCTCGCCGTAAAAATAAACATGTATTTTCAGGAAAAAATGAAGGTCCTCATTACAGCAGAACAAACTTGCAAAAATAGGTTTTTTTTTTCCAAAAAAAGCAGGGAAATGAATTTATCTTATCGAAAAATCGATTGTTTCGTTATTGTTTTTCATTTATAAGAAATAATTTGCATAAGCATAAGTAAATGAGCTCAAAAATAACTAACAATCCGTAGTCAATTAGAATATGTACAGGAAATGTTGCGTTGTAAAAGTAAATAACTTGGTTTCCCGGTTAATTGTCATTAACCGGGAAACCAAGTTATTATATGCATATTGCCTATAATTATTGTTATCAATAATAGTAATGATAATATAACATGATTATGGGCGCTCTTAAATTACGGTTTTAGAAGAAAAATTATTACCTACAAAATACCGGGTGTACCAAACTCAACAATTAATATTTTAAGAGTTTGTAGTTTCTGAAATTCTAAGATGATTTTCCCTTTGCCATTTTTCCAAAAACCCAAAATTTAAAAAGTTATTGAAGCCTAAAGTTTAAGCAATAAATGAGCTCTTTCGACGATTAGGGGTCGAATTGACGGACCAAACTTTTCCTAATTTTTTTTCATATTTCTCTGAGTAAAAAATTTCTAAGCTTTTTTTTTAAAAAACTTAAAATCAAAAAAGATATTCGAGTCAGAAGTTGTAGGCAATCACATTCCTCCAATTTCCAACTCAAATATCTTTTTTGATTTAGAGTTTTTCGAAAATTGGCAAAGGATTTTTTTATTAAGAAAAATATGGAAAAAATTTAGATAAAGTTTGGTCGGTGAATTCGAACCATAATCGTCAAGAGAGTTCATTCATTGTTTAAATTTTTAGCTTGAATAACTTTTTAAATTTTGAGTTTTTTGAAATATGGCAAAGGGAAAATCGTCTTAGAATTTCGCAAACTGCAAACCCCTAAAATATTAATTGTTGACTTTGGGACACACTGTATATGAAAACTCACAAGATAAAAATATTGACTATGATTATTCATTGCATTATCTTTGTCAAATCAAATAATTATAACAACGACAATGAGACTCACACAGTTTAATACATTCATTTTTGCGATTGTAGAGGCAATAAGAATATACGTGAATTTACGTGCAAAAATGAAAACTAAATAAATTCTATAATTACTACTTCCACCGTGAGAGGGTGACATGAATTTAACGTTCCCAGTCTCGTAATTGTTGTTACTATTGTAATATGCTATTGCTATGATCATTCAATGCATAACTACAGTCGTTGTCAATATTATGTGGATATTCATCAGTTTTAAGAATAATCATTTTTAACACGGTAATACGATTGTGCAATTTGCAAGTCTTACATATGTGAAGTTAGATAATATTTTTGTTAATTTCTTATTTTATCAGGCAAGTTTTGTCAAGTCTGCAAACGGTTTTTGTCCTTGGTGCCGCAGGAGCATTTTTTTATTTGCATAAAAATGCGCCTAAAATTTTTTAATTTCCACCTTTGAAAGGTGACATGAATTGAACGTTCTCAGTCTCGTAATTGTTCTTAATATTGAAATATACTGTAGGTATGATCATTCAATGCATAACTACAGTCGTTGTCAATATTATGTAGATATTCATCATTCTAAAGAATAATCATTTTTAACAGTGTCATGCGATTGCGCAATTTTGATCATGGCGATACAAGCAAGCGATTAACAAGTCGTATATCTATAAAGTTAAATTTTTTTTTGTAAAATCTCTTTTTATCAGTCTTGGATTGTCAAGTCGAAAAAAGATTTTCATCCTGGGGAACGCCGGAGTATTTTTATTTCTGCATGAAAATTCAATTATAATAGAACTCTTTTCTCCATGGGGAGGTAACGTGAATTTATTGTTTTCAATCTCGTGATGAATAAGTCTATCTGATTTGCTTGAGCATTGATCGTTATATGCATCATTACAGCAATTATAATTATTCTGTGCAAATTTATCATCATAAACTTATTCCTTTTTAACATGATAATACAATTACACAAATCGCACGCCCTATATCTATGAAGTTTAATGATACTTCTGTAAAATTCTTATTTCATCTGGTTAGTTTTGTCGAGTCGGCAAAAAGTTTTTATCTTTGGCGCCGCAAGAACATATTTAAGTATGCATTGAAATGGACGTATATTTTTATTATTTTCAAAATTGCACGGTGACATGAATATATTGTTTCTAGTCTCAAAATTTTTATTATTAATATTTTCATTTGCGATTGCTGTAGTCATTTGATTGATAATTACTGTGGTTATCAACATTACAAGTATTTTTGTCAATTACAAAATAATGATTTAACGATCATGGTTAATAGAATGCGCTCATTCTAAGTCATATATCTATGAAGTGCTATGATATTTTTTTGAAATTCTTTTTGTATCACGCTAGTTTTGTCGATTAGGCACGAGGTTTTTTCCTTGGGGCTGCCGGAGCGTTTTTATTTATGCATGAAAATTCACTTATCTTTTCATGATTTTCGCAATCGCGAAGTGAAATAAATATATCGTTCCCAGTCTCATCATTTTTTTAAACATTGTAATTTACTACAGCTATTATTCTGACACAATTACAGCGATTATTTAATTATGTTAATATTCATCAATTTTAACCAGATTCATTTTAAACATGATAATACTTGTTATGTACCCAGGGGTTCGATTTTCCTATATCATATTTTTATTTGTCGTTATTTTTCAAACGTTTCATCGTATTTCATGAAAATTGAAAAGTTTCGAATTTGAAAAAATAGAAACGTTCAAAAAATAATTCAGATAAGCCGAAATTTGGGAATCCCAATAGCATTTAGATAAGTTAGATGATACAGCACATTTAAAAAAGTCAAAAATAGAAACGTTCAAAAATAATTCAGATAAGCCGAAATTTGGGAATCCCAATAGCATTTAGATAAGTTAGATGATACAGCACAATTATAAAAGTAAAAAATAGAAACGTTCAAAAAATAATTCAGACAAGCCAGTTCAACTATAAAAGTCAAAAATGGGAAAACCCAATAGCAATTAGATATCTCACTCATTATAGAAACATTTTTAAAGCAACAATTCCGGCAAATTACGATAGCCTAACGATTTCGAAAACTTTCAGCGAATAGCACACGGCCGATATTCCCGTTTTTTTTCGTGGAGGGAAATGTATAAAAGTCCGCGTTCTCGAACCCGGCGGAGCCTTTTTTCCGAAACACGAAACCTTCTTCTTGTAACTCTGCGTCTTCGAACCTTTCTGTCGAAATTCGAGATTTTGTTTCACCCTCTATTTAATTCAGTTATGTGCGAAAATCTTATAACTACGATTAAAACCCCTTTGTAATTTCATCATCTGAGTGTGAGTTTTCGCGAGAGTTGCACAAGTGTTCATTTTCAACTTCTGGAGGAAACCATGTAAGTCTACGAATAAAAAAGTTTATTATAATCGAAATCTTGGTCACTGAGTTCAATTGATTTCACCGTGTTTTCTTGAGATCATTCGCAATTTGAGATACTTGTATCTAATTCAATTATGCACCATCATGACATAACAAATTGGCGACCACGGCAGGACTCACTTGAGTGATCTTGGGATTTCATGGTGGGGTTAAACTTAGTGATTTCTAGTGCTCAATGTCCAACAAAAAATATTTAACGCGGAGCCAAGTACGTTTGAATCAGAGTTCACACAACACAGATCAGGAGTTTTCTGACGACGATTTTTCGAATTATACCCAACCGGATGACGAAAATTCGACTTTCAATCCTTTCAACACCACACGTCAACTGGTTTACTCGCCCATACAACCAACTGTAGCTCCAAATAATACCTTATGCCCTGACTTACAGAACTCTAAATCAAAAAATCAAAAAGATCTTCTCCCGAACTCTCCAGAAACCCGACTCCCTGGAACTTCCACCGTGGTAAATGATCTTCTTGAAGATTTGGAGGACAATAAATTTTTACAGACTATTTTCAACCAAAATAAATCACAACATTATAATTTAAAGAATTCAAAAATGTCCTCCGAATTGAGCTTACGAGATATCAGAGATACGATCCCAATTTTCACTGGAAAATACCCATACGCCAATTATACCGATTTTTCAGCATCAGTTCTAAAAGCGAAAAAACTTTTACCGCCAGAAAATGAGACTTTGTTAGCTGCATATGTGTACACTCGCATCCAGGGTGGAGCTGAAAAAGCTTTAGAAGAGAAAGACCTTTCAACTGTCGATACCATTTTAGGAGCTTTAAGCCAGATTTTTTTGCCACACGAATCACTGATAGGACTCTGCGGCGAACTTGCTCGAACATTTCAAAATACAGGTGAAAGTGTAGCCGATTATTTTGTTAGAATTCAGACGTTGAGACAGAGATTGATTGAAACATACAAACGCGAGAATAACAATAAAATATCCAATGAAAGAAAAGAAGAACTTAAGAAATCTTGTCTACGAACATTCCTGATCGGACTTAACGACGAAATTAGGTCCCAAATGACAGAAAAAGACGATTTAGACAAAGCGGGCCACGAAGCCATTGAAATAGAAGCGCAATTATTATTGAAGAACGAACTACGCAAAAAACAAGTGCCGCCACAATCTATCTGTGTCATATGTGAATCACCGTTGCACTTAACAATCCAGTGTCCATTACTCCAAAATCAAAGTACGAGAAACTCAGAATGAAGAATTTGTGAGAAGCCTGGACATCAGACAAAAAATTGTCCACTTTTGTCTAAATCGATCCTAGATGAAAAAGTGCCAACTTGTCAGGTATGCAAAAAACGAGGACACTTAACAGACGAATGTTTTCTGATGAAGACTGCCCACGTGGCACGAGCGATTATTTGTGATTTTTGTGGAAAAGCAGGCCATGCGAAAAATCAGTGCCGCAGTTTTATTTCTTGCCAAATTTGTTTGCGCCCTGGGCATGATGCGAAATACTGCCGAGAACGTAACGACACTTTTCAGACATGTCAACTTTGTAACAAGCGTGGCCACACTGCTAGAAATTGTTACTCCATGCAAAATCAGAGTCACCATAGCTCTCCTGCATGCAGAATCTGTAACAGACCGGGACATGACGAAAATTCTTGCTTTTATAGAACTAAGAGTAATTTTGAGGAAGTGACTTGTCGCTACTGTAAAAAACCTGGTCACCTTTTGGCTGCTTGTGAGTTACGCGCTCGAAATAACGCTCGTAACAATGCTTTTTCGGGAAACGAACGGAGCCTCCCTTTTCGGGGGGCCACTCAGAATTTTTCAAACCCAAAAATAACGATGAACCCGAACCACGAACAATCACAACAGTAAAATTAAATCGAGAAAACCCATGTCCTACCATAAGAGTTGATTTCCTCAGGCCTATTTTACTTTTGTTAGATACTGGAGCAGGTCCGTGCTTACTGAAACAGAATACAATTAACGAAAACCTTCTTATTGACAAAGACTTTACCCTTGGGCTTAGTGGAATTACGGATGAAATAGTTTATACAATTGGAAAAGTGAATATAAATTTCTTGGGATCCGAAACCGAGTTTCATATTGTTCCTGACAGTTTTCCGATAGAGCAGGATGGAATCCTTGGATCAGAATTCTTCTCGAAAAATGATGCAAAGATTTGCTACGCAGAGAATTGCCTCATTTTCCGAGATTGTAAATACTCATTTTTCAATCATGAACAGACAATAGGACCTCGAACCAGACAGATAATCTATATTACACTTCAGAAGAACAGTCCACTGGAGGGGTATTTACCACCATTAAAATTAGCTCCTGGGGTTTTTTTGGGAAACGGAGTTGTGAAGAATCATAATGGGAAAGCATATGCCCCTTTAATCAATACCACCGAGAAAATAGTCAAATTCCTTTCTCCAGTGATAAAATTAGAAGAAATCGAGAATACTATTTCCCTTATCACGAAAGAAAAGCCTATAGACAGAACCAGATCGAAACAAAATTTTCCATATAAACAATGCTTGACCACCAAGGAAAACGATAGAGCAAGAAAAGTCATTGCCCTACTTCGATTGGATCATTTAGAAACCAACGAAAGACAGGAAGTTGAAAATCTTATCAAAATCAGTGCGGACTGTTTCCACTTACCTGGGGAGAAACTGTCTGCTACGCACGTACTTCAACATCAGATACCGACTACTGATGACGTTCCAATAAATGTTAGACAATACCGTTATCCGCCCAACCTTAAGGACGAGATAAAGAAGCAGGTTGCAGAACTCTTAGATAACGATATTATACAACATTCTCAAAGCCCGTATAACACACCTCTGTGGATTGTCAAAAAGAAACCTGACAACCACGGAAACCCGAGATGGAGGATGGTTCTCGATTTCCGTAAATTAAACGAGAAGACCATAGGTAACTCTTACCCGCTACCGAACATCACCGAAATCCTTGACCAACTAGGAAATGCCAAATTTTTTAGCATCTTTGACCTCGCCTCGGGTTTCCACCAAATTCCCGTTGACAAGAGAGATATCCACAAGACAGCTTTTTCCACTCCCAATGGGCATTACGAGTTTGTAAGGATGCCTTTTGGTTTAAAAACAGCCCCTGCCACCTTTCAACACCTTATGGATCTCGTTTTAACCGGTCTGCAAGGACTCGAACTTTTTGTCTATTTAGACGACGTTGTGTTATACGCACGAAACCTTTTAGAACACCGGAAAAAATACTTGAGATTTATCGAGAGATTGCGCGAGGCAAATCTCAAACTCCAACCTGAGAAGTGCGAGTTCTTGCGACCAGAAGTGACGTATCTTGGTCACAGAATTACAAGAGAGGGGCTTCAACCAGATCACAGCAAAATAGAAGCAGTAAAAAATTTTCCTCAGCCCAAGAATGAAAAAGGTGTTCAATCCTTTTTGGGATTGGCATCCTATTATCGAAGGTTCATACACGGTTTTGCTAAAATCTCGAAACCATTAACAAAACTTTTAGAAAAGAATTCACCATTTATATGGGGGCCCGATCAACAAGAAGCATTCGACACTTTAAAGAACAAACTTTGTCAAGAACCCGTACTCAGATACCCAGATTTTGAACAACCTTTTATAGTCACGACGGATGCGAGTGGTTTCGCCGTGGGCGGAATATTGTCGCAAGGAAAAATTGGAAAGGACCACCCATGTGCATATACATCCAGGTTACTAAATGCACATGAAAGAGGATACAGTACCTACGAGAAAGAGGCTTTAGCAATTATGTACTGTGTCAACCAATTCAGACCATATTTATACTATGGTAAAAGGTTTACCATAGTAACAAACCACAAGCCTCTAGTCTGGATGAAGACAGCAAAAGACCCAACCTCTAGGCTAGCAAAATGGCGCCTCAGGTTGGAAGAATACGATTTTGACATCATCCATAAAGCCGGAAGGTCCAATGTCAATGCCGATGCTCTGTCTCGAAATCCCGTAGAGATTTCGGAAAACAACGAACAAAAACAAAAGAAAATTGCATCATTCAAAATACGTGAATCGAAAAGAAGATTTAAACTCCGCCCTGAAGGACAACAATATCGAGAAAATATCAAAAAGAAAGAAGAAAAAATACGAAAAGCCACAAAAACCCATGAAAAAGAAAAATGTGAAAACTCCAAAAAGTCAAAGAATCCAGAGAAAAAAAATGAAGGAAAAATTGCATCCTTAACGCCGAAAGAAAAGGTCATACCTAGATAAAATTTGCGGAAAAAGGGAAACAAGGGTCCTCCTACGAAACTAGACTTAAATGATTACGAGACATCAAGTGGTGAAAGTTGTTATGAAAATGAGAAAAAATGCAAAAAAAGAAATTTCCAAAGAAATAGTTCCTTTTTCGATTTCGAGAGAGATATACAGGGAAATTCTGATTCCATTGCCGAGTCCTTGAATCCTGTCCCTGATTTTGAGAATATAATAGATAAAAAAGAGAACTTAACTGGACCAGAAAACCATTTGAAAATAAAAAAAAACTTGAAAGAACAAATCCGTGAAAGAAACGTATCTATAAATCCTGAAACTGAATGCGAAAACGACACTGACTTCGAAGATGAAAACTTTGATGACCCAGAGAAAAACGAAAAAGTAGAACAATTATTGAATAAACTAATTTACGGTGATAACATTTTTGAATCCCGCGACAAACTTTACATGAGAAAAGATAATTACGTTTTATTTCTGAATTGTCATGGAAAAGCTGCTGAAGGCGCAACGAAAGAATTTTCCAGAAGACGTGAAATAGGAAACTTTGGGAAACTGTTTCTAGGAAAAACAAAAGTCCGGAAAAGAGGGTCTCGACATTTTCTTGGTATTTGCATAGTTGATGAGGACAACGTTGACGTCGCTGACACAGCCATATTATGGGAAAATATTTCGAACGGTATCCAAAGCCTTCAAGAAGCCGTGAGGGAAAAGAATATCAAGAGTTTCAGTATTCCAAAAATAAAAGATTTCAATGTCAATATTCCATGGGAACACATAGCCCTCAAAATCAGGGATACCTTTAGAAATGATGATTGCAAGGTAACAATATGCGCCGGCATTGTTGAATACCCTGCAATTTCAAGACGTTATAGTATCATCGAAGAAGCTCACTGCTCCGCAGTTGGCGGCCACAAAGGAATAATTAAAACACTACACAGAATTCGTCAAAACTTTTTCTGGGAGAACCTTAAAGATGACGTTTGTAATTTTGTACAGCAATGCTTACAATGTAAGCTAAGAAAGTTGACAAGGCGTAAAATTAAACAGCCTATGACAATTACCGACACACCAGGAAGTGCTTTCGAAAAAATATCCCTTGATATTGTTGGGCCATACCCAACAACCGACGATGGCAATCGTTACGCTTTGACAGCGATAGATTTGTTGAGCAAGTTCGCCATTGGTGTACCACTTCCCGAAATATCCGCAACTACCGTAGCAGAAGCTTTTGTGAAAAGAATAGTTTGTATTCATGGAGCACCGAAAATTGTGCTAACTGACTGTGGGACGAATTTTTTAAGTAAAATAATGGAAAAGGTAGCGCAACTATTTAAAATAAGACAAATAAAAACCACGGCATTCAGGCCACAAACAAATGGTTGTCTTGAAAGATCACACCACGTACTCGTTGAATATCTTAAATCCGTCATAGAGAACGACACTGAATGGGATAAATGGATTGAGTTAAGCATGTTTTCACACAACACTTCCGTCCACTCTGCCACTCAAAAAACACCTTTTGAATTAGTATACGGACGTATAGCATCCCTCCCTTCCGCACAACCACTTCCTGAATATGAGACCCTTGAAACTTACGACGATTACTTAGTTCGGTTACTAGCACGGTTACAAGACTTACAACAGACAGCCCGAAAAAAAATTATCTCAGCTAAAGAAAAATCGAAAGATTATTATGATAGAAATGTAAACCAGAAAGAATTTCACCCTGGAGAATACGTTTTTTTGAGGAAGGGTATGAAAACAGGAAAATTTAGAGACTTGACTGAAGGGCCTTACAAAATAATAGAGGTAATAGATCAAAAAAGGGTACTTTTGCGTCTAAACAAAGGACAAAAGATAATCAATACTGACAGACTTATACCTTCCCACATAAAAACCGGAGAATCCTCGTCGTCAGAGGAAGACTGAAAACTGAAAAGCGAACAGCCACCGTTCGGTTACTGACTGTGTACTGAATTTTTGTGTGAGCTCATTCTAAAATTCTGACATGATTTAGTGTCATTTTTATGGATTTCAGATTTGCGAGGATACGATCTTTAAAAATCTGACATCCAAGTCTATCATAGCACGAATTATCGGGGCAAATGCTGAATGGTTGGACATTGAAACTAACAACGAGAGTTAATTCGCAGACTTAAATTTTATCTTTCATGTATTTCATATGTTCACAGTCATAGGATATATATATACATATATATGTTATGATATGATATATATACATATATGTTCACCAGGTCATTAATTACACTATTCTTAGTTTAGGCATGTACATAAGAATATTATATACCCCTTAATCGAAAAATAATGAATAATTATTGTAACACTTTCACCATACCTATGTCACATGAAATTTAACATATTAGTTACCAGCACTTGGACCAATATTTGTGTGATAATTTCAAGCTTCTCAACGCGAAATATTGCTAAAATTGTAGATAATCATGCGGAGTTTTGCTGTTGCTGCACCAGTACTATTCCTTTGTTTGGATTTGATCAACGGACTAATCGGATATGATTGCACGACGAGAAACACGAACATCACTACAATCTCGATAAAAAGCGTCAAACCTTGCGCAATTCCCGATAACAAAATAGGAGAATCAAAAAGCGATATTCAATTGTTACAATTCATCACTACAACCAATGTACACGTTTTAACCTGCCGAATAAAACTATTTCGCGTCATCACTCACTGCGGGTTATTTTCACATGCATCTATGGTCGATAAAGGGACTGCGGAATATATCATAGACATCACCAAACCACAATGCGAAGAAGTACACACGTTGAAGAAATTAACGATTTCCAGTATAACAATAAAAAACATCGTCCCAAACTCTACAACAAAATTCCCCGTGACCCTAGCGGGACAACTCGATTCGAACGGAAATTGCAAGGGCACAACCTACCTCGACCCTTTTGGCAATTGGGAAGGAGTCACCGTTCAGGGACACGTAGAAATCACGGTATCAGATTTTGACGTCGATGTTAACTACGACAAAGACCGCATATACTTACCGGATGGCGTCCATTGTCAAGTATCCCAACTTTCTTGTCAAAACCACGATGGTTCCTCTATCTTCTGGAATTTAGGACCTAAAGAATCGTATGACTTTGAAAACTACGAACTACTGTATCAAGGGCCCGCTACAAAATTGACCGATAAAACAAAACAACAGCCAACTATTGCCTTTACCGCACAAACCGAAACAGCTACGTTCATTTTAACTATTAAAGGTAAAAGATACATTTGCGGTTACAAACTATGGCAAACAGAACACCCCAACTTGTTCATTGTAGAGAAATCAAAAGCTGGATTTTTTAAGCATTTCAAATCAATCCAAACCAAAAACATGGATCTCTTCGCATACGTTAACCAAAAATTTGTGTATGTAGAGAGACACGTTAGAACTCAGATCAACACTCTTTATCGAGACATCTTATCTCATAGATGTAATAACGAAAGAGACATCCTTTTGAACTCTTTGGATATAGCCCTCTCCAATCCAGAAAACTTTGCATACCACTTTATGAAGGGCCCAGGATATACGGCCATAATCACAGGAGAGGCCATTCGTCTCATCAAGTGTATTCCTATAATTGTCAAATACCAACCAATGAAGAAATGCTACCAAGAATTGCCAGTTTTAAGCGGTAACACTACATTCTTTTTGGCACCAAAAACACGGATCCTAAAAACTCATGGCACCGAAATACCTTGCAACGACCTTTTACCCGCTCTCTACGACCTCGACGACGAGCTGGATAACAAGGGAACATGGTATAAAATCCTTCCAACGCCAACAGAGACCAAAGAACCTATCACATTAGACCCAAATTCCGAACCAGAATGGACATACCAATCACCAGGTGACCTTATAAATCAAGGACTTTACAACGAAGCAAAACTATCAGATTTGACAGATTATATTATGGCGCCGCTAAATCAGCCTGCGATTTTAAATAACATTGCTCAAACTATGACAGGTACCTTAATTTCTAATAACGGGCTATCAATCCAAAAATTCCTAGACGATATAACGATAGATAGAATAGTAGAATCTACATGGAAATCGGCCAAACAGAAATTTTGGGACTTTGGAATACTTAGCGCGGGAATTATTGGAGTGATAGCAATTTTTAAAATTATTATCTACTTCATCGATACCATCATACACATGAAAATTTTATACAGCGAGTTTGGTTTATCACCAAAAATTTTCGCCGCATTTTTGGTTTCATTAACGCAGAATATTATTTATAACAAAAGACACAATCATGCGATAAGAGGAAATTTCGACTATTTTACACTTAACAACAGAGCACAAGCGGAAGATCAACAAATTATCCAACAGCCATTGCCCGACGTTTCTGGACCCGCATAGAAATTTCGAGGACGAAATTTTTGTACACCCCCGGAGGTGTTATGTACCCAGGGGTTCGATTTTCCTATATCATATTTTTATTTGTCGTTATTTTTCAAACGTTTCATCGTATTTCATGAAAATTGAAAAGTTTCGAATTTGAAAAAATAGAAACGTTCAAAAAATAATTCAGATAAGCCGAAATTTGGGAATCCCAATAGCATTTAGATAAGTTAGATGATACAGCACATTTAAAAAAGTCAAAAATAGAAACGTTCAAAAATAATTCAGATAAGCCGAAATTTGGGAATCCCAATAGCATTTAGATAAGTTAGATGATACAGCACAATTATAAAAGTAAAAAATAGAAACGTTCAAAAAATAATTCAGACAAGCCAGTTCAACTATAAAAGTCAAAAATGGGAAAACCCAATAGCAATTAGATATCTCACTCATTATAGAAACATTTTTAAAGCAACAATTCCGGCAAATTACGATAGCCTAACGATTTCGAAAACTTTCAGCGAATAGCACACGGCCGATATTCCCGTTTTTTTTCGTGGAGGGAAATGTATAAAAGTCCGCGTTCTCGAACCCGGCGGAGCCTTTTTTCCGAAACACGAAACCTTCTTCTTGTAACTCTGCGTCTTCGAACCTTTCTGTCGAAATTCGAGATTTTGTTTCACCCTCTATTTAATTCAGTTATGTGCGAAAATCTTATAACTACGATTAAAACCCCTTTGTAATTTCATCATCTGAGTGTGAGTTTTCGCGAGAGTTGCACAAGTGTTCATTTTCAACTTCTGGAGGAAACCATGTAAGTCTGCGAATAAAAAAGTTTATTATAATCGAAATCTTGGTCACTGAGTTCAATTGATTTCACCGTGTTTTCTTGAGATCATTCGCAATTTGAGATACTTGTATCTAATTCGATTATGCACCATCATGACATAACAATACTTTTGCACAAATTGCGAATCCTATAGAACCCTAAGAATCTTTCGTCAAATTTGAAAAACTTTTTTGTTTAAACTTACTGTTAACAATAATTTGCAAAATAATGTTTTTGAGAGATGCATATGCTTTCCATTTAAAGTACGCTGATGATGAATTTTTTGTCAGATTTGAAAAATTGTTTGCATTTGCAAGATTTCCTACCAGCGTACCTGAAAACTATGGAAAGCATACGCATTTTCAAAATTATTAATTTATCAACGTATTGTTATTTCAGAGTGCAGACAAAAAAATTTTTCAAATTTGACGAAAGATTCTCAATCAGCGTACTCGAAAACCATGGAAAGCATATGGATCTCTCAAAAACATTATTTTGCAGCTTACTTTAAATGATAAGTTTAAACAAAATAATTTTTCAAATTTTAGGAAAGATTCTTTATTAACGTACTTGAAAACTATCGAAAGCATATGCATCTTTAAGAAGATCAATTTTGCAACTTATTGTTGACAAAAAGTTTAAACAAATCAATTTTGCATATTGAATAAAAAATTTATCATCAGCTGACATGAATACAATGGAGAGCATTTGCTTCTTCCAAAAATATCAATTTCGCAATTTATTGTTGGAAAAAAGTTGAAACTTATCGATTTTCCGAATTGAATTTTTGGAAAAATAATATTCAAATTTTTAAATTCAATTCGATTGCAGAATTCGAATAAACAGATAAAGAAACAATGCAAACCGTAACGCGCTACCTGAAGTAAGAGTGATTGCGATGGACGAAAGTACAACCCTTTAGTACTTTAGTACAAAGTACATGGTCTCGACTACAATCCCAGTCCTTAAGTACATGTACTTAAGTACTTGGACACGAGAAAGTACCTGAATCAATGGACACGAGTATTCAGTACAACGCGAAGTACAAAGTACATGGACTCGAGTACAATCCAAGTTCCCAAATACATGGACTCAAGTACTCGAGCAGGAGCCAAGTCCTCGAGTACATGTACGTGAGGACTTGGATTGTACTCGAGTACATGTACTCTGTACTCTGCGTTGTACTGAGTACTCAATGTACTTAAGTACGCCCATCTATATATATGACAACAAATTTTGAGTTTGTTTATTAAAATAACAACTCGGAGTGATTTACAGTTATGTTTATATAACCTTTCTTAAATTTTATCAATTGAGTGTCTGAAGCGTGCGATAGTGTCCCTTGTATTCTGGCTTACACAAGCCCAAGCGCGCGCGCTTCCACTGAATCCGACAGAAACTGAAATTCATACCGTTTTTGTTTTCAAAAGGTACAGCAATTTATTTTCTGTAAAATAAAGAATAATATTTGGCCTTAATAATTCTTTTTGTATTTTTTTCTAGCCATATGAGAAGTTTGTTGAATTTGCAATTCTTTATTGCAAAATTAATTTTTTATAAACAAATAATTGAAATATGAAAATTCGGATACTAATTTATATTGCTCGACATTTTTTTCTGAATATTGTTAAAAAATCATTCAATTGCAATAATTGTACATCTTAATATTGCCATAAGGAGAAAAACTTGAATTAAAATATTGTTATAAAAATCTCGATGAAAAAATTGTAATTCATGCAAATGGTTTTGGGATTTGATAAGCTACCACACTGACTTTCGGAATTCATTTATTTTATTTCGAAACTCGAAAAGTCGATTTACGGTGGCCCACTGGAGAAAACTTGACTCTCTTTCCATAACTAAAGTCATAATCAATATTGTATTTTTTTTAATCAATGTTAAACCTAATTATATTTAACTTAGTAATAGAAGCGCGCAACCTGCGAGTCCTATAACTATGAAGTTAAATAATATTTTTGTGGTATTTTTTACTTATCTGGCTCGTAATGCCAAGTCGAAAAATGGTTTACATCTTCGTAGCCGGCAGCCACTTATGAAAAAAAAACTATTGGAAACTATTGGTAACTATAGTTACTCATAGTTTCTAATAGTTTTTTAATCCTATAGTTTTCAATAGTTATTAATAGTTTCCAATGGTTACTAAGAGTTTCCAATAGTTACTAATAATTTCAACTAGTTTCCAATAGTTGCTTATAGTTTCAACTAGTTTCTAATAGTTCTTGTAGTTACTAATAGTAGCTCATAGTTTTTAATCATTTCCGGTAGCTGCCAATAGTAAATAATAAATAGTTTCTAATAGTTTCCTATAATTACTAGACTTGCAATAGTTTTAAATAGTTTTACCGATGATGATAAATCGTTTTTAATAGTGGCAATAGCAGTCAATGATAACAAGAATAAAAAAGTCATGTACTAAACGATTTTATTCGTCATTACTTTTTGATAAACCATGTAACATTATTTTGTTTGTTCTTTTTCCACTTTTTCGGTTTCCGAATATTTTTTTGCATATTCATTTTTTTTTTACGGATCGACCTTTTAAAATTAGGAAAGTATATTATATTGAAAAAGAAACAATTGAAACTAATGACAATTATGTTGACTATACATTAAAGGGAAATCATTAAAACTATCAGAACAATGAAAAATGTGGAAAGAGAAATTATTAAAATAATGATATATATAATAATGATAATAATAAACTATTAAAACTATAGGAAAGGATTACATCATTGAGACTACTGACACTATGGAAACTGTAGGAGAACAAAATATTGAAACTATGAAAACTATGTGCACAATAAAAGTTATTGAAACTGTAGAAAATATAAAAATTACTGGAAGATAAACTATTTAAACTATGGAAACTATTGAAAGAGAAATTATTGAAACTATTAAAGTTACTAAAACTATTGGCATGGATAATGAAGGAATTATTGAAACTATGAAAACTATAGGTAGGAAAATTATTGAAACTATAGAAACTACTAAAAGATAAACTATTGAAACTATGGAAACTATGAAATCTATTGAAAGAGAAATTAATGACACTATTAAAACTATTGGCATGGATATTACAAGAACTATTGAAACTGTAAGATGGAAAATTATTGAAACTATGGAAACTACTAAAAGATGAACTATTGAAACTATGAAAACTATTGACAGAGAAATTATTGCAACTATTGGCATGGATATTATAGAAACTATTGAAACTATGCAAACTGCAAGAAGGGAAATTATGAAAACTATTAAAACTATTGAAATTATTCAATAGTTTCTTAGTAGTTTTCAATAGTTTACAATAGTTTTTTTTCACAAGGGGCCCTTTATATTTTTTTCATAAAAATGCACTAATATTTGTATCGATTTCGCAATCACAAGGTGACTTGGATTTCTTGTTTCGAGTCTCATAATTAATAAGTCTATTATGATTCACTTTAGCTTTGATTGTTCTTTGCATCACAACAGTCCTTTTAAATATTATGTGCAAATTCCTACCCCTCTATAAGATGCAATCATTATTGTAGAGCAGAAAAAATATTTTATCTGTAAATTACGAGAAAACGGTGAATTTCCGGTAATATGGATCTACAAATTCACGTTTTACTCTTCATTTACAGATAAAATATCGTATTGACAGTTTTGGAAATGCCTTTTTTGACGAAACGATTACAACCCTCGGCTTCGCCTTGGGCTGCAATTTTTCGTTTCGTCAAAACAGGCATTCCCAAAAACTGTCAATAATATACTATTTTGCACGTCTTGCTATAATTTCTGGTACGTCTTGTTAATTTGGAGAAAAATAAAGTGAAATAGCAACTTTTACATTTCCATAGAACGCTCGTATGCCCAAATGGAAAAAAATGTACTGCAAAAGTCCACATGTGGTTGGATGCAAGTTCAAAAAGAAATGTCTTCGAATACAGAAACAGCGCTCACACGTGCGGCGTCGACGAGTCTGGCGTTTTGCAGAGAGCTCAAATTGACGAGTTCAAATTGTTCTTGCGCAATTCATGCGTTACGAATCCTGGACAAATTTCGGTTCCGCAAATTTTTAAAAATGCTAAAGCAGAAGCGAGGTTAGCATAATGAAATAATAAGGCTTTTAATCACAGACCTTATAGTACATGGACTGAGCTTAGAGGCTCGGAGAATGGCTCCAACATGATTTGGTCGTAATGCTGTAATAAAAAAGCTGTGTTTATCTTATAAAAGTGTAATAAAATCTTTTTTTAATTGAAAGTGATAGCAAATCGGATGAATAATCAGTAGTTGTTAATTGTGGTATTATTGGGAATACAAAGAAGAAGGCAGGGGGAACATTTTCGTCACACAGGTACAGTGGCGGACTGTGTACTTGTGAAGCCCGGGGCGGTCCTGACAAGTTAATGCTAACAAAAAAATAATTTAAAATAATTTGACCTATAACTTATATTGTTCCTAATGTTTTGTAATAATGTATTTATGAAAAACGTAATTTTTTGGAAAAAAATTGATTGTTCCATTCCTCGCTAGCATTATGGCCAAATCATGTTGGAACCATTCTTGTTAATGGAACGGGATAGGCAAAGCTCAGTCCATGTACAAGGTCTATACTTTCAATTGAAAGCGTGAGAGTAAAACTTAAGAGAATAGAGACAGAAAAAACGGAGCTTTACATCTTTCTGTCTTTCACTTTTCCGAGTTTAATTATCAGCCTCTCAGTTATAAATATGAATATATATTGAGTATTTATGATTGTGTTAGATTTCAGAATGGCCATGCAGCTTTGAATGTGGAATTCAAGGAAGTGAAAGATTCCATGTATAGCTGGGCCCGAAAGATTCATCCGTCATACAAAAAAATGTTGAGCCTCGAAGATTTTCTGTCCGAAATCACAAGGCAACCTATAGGCTATGCAAAAGGCAAACTTGTTGCGACGCCGATTCGTAACGGTGAAGGCAAATTAGAGTCTGTCTTTATGCATAGCCCTGAAATGGCTCGTGAAATCTCCGAAAATTTGGTGACTTTAAACGTTCCTGCCAAATTAAAAATTGACGCGACGTTCAAAATCCTTCCACAGCGAATATTGCCGAAAGGGTCTAGAAGTGACCAATTTTTGGTTATTATGGTGCAATGGGATACAAAGGTAAAGACCATAATCAGCATTGTAGTCGCAATCAAAATGTTTAAGTGGATTGTCTATTATAAAAAATTGTGTGTAAAAATTATTTTCAACAAAATTAAAAATTTGGAAGAATTAAAAAGAAATTTTATTATTGCCTATACACATGGCAAACAGAACGAGAGAAGTAAAGCCCTTCTCCGCAAAGCCAGCCTGTAGAACGAAAAAAATTTTCATCGAAGAAATAGTTTTAATTTTATTCTACAATCAAAACAGTAATATTTAAAAGTTCCTGCCTCATGGAACAAAACCACTAAATTCCAAACATATGTCAGATTTTTAATATAACTGTTTTGAAGGGTTCAAAATCTGTAAAAAAATGGTGAAAGTGAAAAAGTTTTTTCGAACAACTGAAAATAGTACTAGACAAAGAGTTGTAAGTTGCAAAAAATCATAAAGTTTAAGGGATGAAGATTTTCACTACTGCCCCTTGCATTCCGGGGTTGATTTTTGAGAATAGAAATGTTACATAAGTTTCTGAAGACGCAGTAGACAACTCAAAATATATATGTATAAGCAAAAATATGTTAACAATTTTCAAACAAACATCATACTGAATTCTCGAATACTTACCCTTTCTGAGGGTAGCTATGAATGAGGGGTTGGGAATGGGTTCGAGAACTTTTTTGAGACTGAATAGGAGGTTCACAAATGCAGTAAATTCAACTCTCACTATGATGCTACTCACACAGGTGCGCAAAGGGGGAAAAAATTGTTTTAAGCCCCTTAGCTTAAAGGGATGGATTTTGAGGGATGAAAATTGTTACATTTCGGCAATCGCACAAAAGGCAGCAAAAAACATAGATCCGAGAAAAGGTTTCGTTCGGTCTCCGAAGCAAGGATGTTACGGATTTTTAAAACATTCATTTCGCTATGGGGGTGGTTTTTGAAAAGAGGTAGGAAAAGTGCTTGAGATGGTTTTGGTATACATTGAATGGCCCACAGTAGAGTTCTAATAAAAAAAAACTGTTTAATAAGTCTTAACAAAGCGGAGAGTGCTGTAGCAATATATTCAACCCCTTGAAGGGGGTAGTTTCCGGGGTTGAAAAAAATCAAAAATACGGAAAAGTCCGTAAAGTGTATCAGAAGCTGACAATCATTACTTTCAAGATTTTTTCGCAAAGAAGTAACTCACAACTCGGAGCATCTGAATCTGAGTAATTTTCTCACCCCTCTTTAGAGGTAGACAGAAAACAAGAGCTAAGCGAGAAATTCTGAGGTCAGATTCGGTTTCAGCGACCCCGAAAACGAAGGATAGGGTGGGTCTACTTTCTGGGACATGACCTTTTTTTTTATGTGCCTGTGTTATGAGTTTTTCTAAAACTTTTTCTAATGCAAAGCCTATAGCTAGAAAATTTTACCGAAGTCACCTTTCTCCATTTCGACAATTACACTTGTGTTTATTTGCCATGAGATATAAATCTTCTTGTTTTAATGCAACAAGTTATGAGGTATAATAATGATAATGATAATAATAATAATAATAATAATAATAATAATAATAATAATAATAACAACAATAATAATAATAATAATAATAATAATAATAATAATAATAATAATAATAATAATAATAATAATAATAATAATAATAATAATAATAATAATAATAATAATAATAATAATAATAATAATAATAATAATAACACTAAGTGCGACTATAAATAATGTAATGGTTGTAAAGAAGTAGCAGAAAACAATATGGAATAAGTGAAATGTGTTCTAAGTGATTAGAAATAAGTTTAAAGAAATAAGCAGGAATCAGTAAGCATGAATGTGTAATAAAAAAATTGGGAAGAAACAAAAAATCAAATAAGTACCCAACGCAGTTGGAGAAACGCTTCTCTCGCTTTTTAGAAAATGTTCCTCCCTTTTTATACAAAACAATTTAATAATATTAAATTGCAATGAATTTTGGTTTTGGTTTACTTTTAAACGCTTACAACTCTGGTTTCATGCCGAAAAGTTATATAATCAAGATTGAAATTTGTAGCCCGCGGCAAAGCCAAAGGATATTATCGCCTTCGGCTACATTGACATAAGAGCAATAAAAAAAGTAGGTTAAGCAGCTGAAAACTAAGAATCTTTGAAAAATTGCAAGATGATTTTCCCTTTGCTAGCAGGATTGTTAATAACATTTTACCGGGTGGTGTTATAAATTTTTTTTCGTGTATTCTGTTAGCACTAAATTATCCCGAATTTAGTACACTAATTTTTTTGCTGTCTGCTACACATGCCCTGCTAGCTTTAGGGACCTGTAGATGCGCGTTAATTGGTTAAACTTACAATTATATCTTTTTTGATTTTGAGTCTCGTTAGAAAATGGCAAAGGAGAAAATCAAAGAATTGGGCAAACATTCTAAGTTTCCGAACTGCTCAATATACCCTGTGACACTCTGTATAAAAGATATTATTTGATATTAGTTGGCGGAGAACACGTTTGCATTTTCGCGGAAATACGGAATATTACTGTTTATGCCAAAAAAAAATTTTAATCTGAAGTTTTTAATAACAAAACAAAACCTTAAAGCGTGTCCTGAATTCATGGAAAAAATTTTCATTACCTTTTTACTTTGTACAGGCGATATCTTTGGGCAAAATTGAAGACATTTTATCCACTATTAGACGCAAATTCATTGCGTTGCCCCTTCTTCCCGAGGAGTATATAATACTCGGGTACGAAGGGGTACGCAATGATGTGCGCTCGCTCATCAAGGAATCTACTGATTCTCTGTATTTTCCATTCTCGGCAGAGGAGAAGGAAATTTTCAGTAGGGTCAAGGAGCAAATGAATCTCTGTTGTGCATACTTTGAGCGATATTGGCTCGTCGCCTGGAAAATTAACGAATACTGTTGTAACTGGAAACTCGAACGCACCAATAACGGGGTCGAAAGTTACTACAAGCAGCTAAAAATCGAATTCAAAACCAAAAACCCTTCCGTCCATGAATTCATAAGAAAGATTCAAAAACACCATGCAACTAAAGCGTTCTGAATAATTGGTTGAGTTTTTGAGTGAGTTTATGAGTGACTTGTGAATGAATGGATGAGTTTTCCGGTGGATGCCCTACTTAGTCAGTGCGTGGGCAAGAAGGGCATACTCAATTTTAACCTCACTTCAAATTTTCATGCAGAGAGCCTGCGACGAATGGTCGAGGAAGATCATCAAGGACTTGTACAAGATTTGTCAGCAGGGAACAAATCTTCGAAAAAAGGTACACGTGAAGAACATACCATATTAAAGAGGAATCTCTCCAAAAAGCATGGAAGAAGTTGGACAGTAGGTTACAGTACCTAGAAAAAAGTGAGGACAAAGAGACACGCTGTTACCAAATAATATATTTTGCGTTGCTGGACCTGAGTCGAACGATTGGAACATACTTTCAACAAAACATTGGTAAAGATCATGTTCCTTTGAATGCCCAGCTTGATGAAAAATTTCCTTTGTTTGTTTTATATAATCGTGTATTTACAGCATTCTGGGACATTGAAAGTGAAAGAATGGAAAAAAAAACTTGGTACTCATCAACAGAGTCAGGAGAAAACTCAAAAATCGATGAAGCCACACCAGGACCGAGTTCGGAGCCGCAATTTCAGCTGCAGAAAAATCTGGAAGAAGAAGATCATGATTACACGGATGAAGAGTATCTAGAAATATCTTACGAGCCAGAAAAAGAATCGTTAGTCAACGAAGTCTGGCCAGGATCAAGTTCTGGGCCAAAGTTTCAGCTAGAACAGCATCTGCATGAACAAGACGACTACACCGATGAAGAATATTTGGACCTGGACCTGCTGCAATGAACTCAAAAAATGAGAAGTAAATAATAAAGTAATACAATGACGGTTGCAATTATTAATTGATAAATTTCGAATAGCATGAAACAAAATTTTGCCAAGATCAAAATTGCACATGTAATATTTTTCCTAACCTTGAACTTATGAATTATAAATATGCGACAAGTGATTTTCATAACATTAATTTAGAATTCTGAATTTTCCTGGCAAAAAAGGCTTAACTACATTGTGATGGGGGGATCATTTTCCATGATATTCTTATGCAATTCAGAGCCTTTTGGCAAATTGAACTCGAGTGAATATTTCTGGCTATCAAGGAAAGAAATTAAACAATTTAAAAGGGCTGAACTCGATCGAGGTGCTCTCGATCAGATCCCGAGTGTATATTTAGTGGGTCATATACTATCAAAATTTCATAATGAGGCCTCTTCCTAATTCAACAGTTAAAATTTGTTGCACTGTGTTATTATTTCTCCGGAAGCTATTTAGCAGCAGCTTATCCTGAGAGTTATTGATATTTCGATCAGAATTCTCGAAGACTAGATAAATGTTTTTCATATTTAGATGCGCGGTGGGATATGAAAATTCCTCGGGATTATTCAAATTTAAAAATTTATTTTCAATGTGATTTTGCAGATCATCATGTATGCACAATGCTTAGTTACAAAAATATTGAATATAATTTGTCGAATGAATTTTATAAAAGGGTCAAAGTGAAGACACTGATTATTGTTGTTTAAAATGTTACATTAAATTTAATAACTCACTTTTCTATTAACTGTATGGAAATGTCACTATTTCTAAGCAGACAGGTATCGTTGCATCGTGCCATTATCCAGCTATCAAAATGACATGTGAGCTGCAAGGTTGTCAGCGTATTCTGAAACATTGAAAAATTTTTTCCACAAAGTAAACAAAGTAAGACTTGAAATCCGTTACATTAAAAAAAATAGAAAATATGTAAAGAAGAAAAAGTACCATATAAGTATTTTGAAAAATATTGTTTTATACAAACATTACATGTACGCATTTCGTGATGTACATGATATAATGAATGATTAACATGTTCATTATGTAATATATATTGTATTAAATTTTGCAGAAATATACATGAATAATGAAACATTTTTCATAAATTAATGTTTATTTGAATAGCAAAAATTTTTATCCTGAAGAAAGCAGAAAGTACCATGTAACATAACATTCAGAAATGCAAGTATGAAATGAGATAAATATTGATATGTGCAAAAAATTATGCATGAAATTCTATCATCGGAATGTCGGTTGAGAGAAAAAAAAACAATTACTACATTGAAGTAATTATAATTGATTTTTAATTAACTAATTAAATTTGAACTAACCACTCATAAATGCTTTCAAATATGTTTGCATTTTTTTTTTTGTAAACACTACATTTCAAAAAAATTAACTATAACATATTCTCTACAGTTTTACACATTTAATTAGAGGATTTTACAAAAACATTTTAAATCACTGTATCAACAATTTCATTTCCTAAAAACTTTTTCATTTACAATCAATGATTGGCCTCCGAACAATTGTTGAGAATAACAAATACTCATCTGATCCTCATGATGCACATCTCCACGGCACTGGTATAAACAAATAATGCACGTCATCCACGACACTTGTCTGTAAAGACAATCATCATTAATTACGTTAATCGTGATACGACGCGAGACCGAACAATATTTTTATTTGTAACATATCAGAACTTTAGATATAAATATTATGAATCGGCCTACAGGCAAACTGACAATTACTGTTAACAAACTGAACGCACACAACCACTTCGACTGTATTAAACGATACTTTAAGAATAAATAATCTGTAGATCAAAAAAATTGTTTCCATCAAGAACGTTCAATTAATCTGTTAATAATCTATTCAATAAACAATTCAATAAACGAATAAATCTAATTCATCCTAGCCTTTTTAAATAATTCCACGAAATTACGATTTTTGCATTAAATAATTCAAAATTATTTAATTATTTGCTAACTTCATTATTTTATTTATTCATTTTTATTTGCTAATAATCCATTTTCAACCTTCAAATGTAAAAAGAATTGCAATCAGTCTGAATCGTGTGTTTGAATCGCCCGCCACGCCAGAGGGCAGCATTTGGTGGCAGGTAAAAAAAAAATAGGATGAATTACACTGGGATAAAATACACATTCCCAAAAAACTCCCAACCCTTAAAAAAAAAAAGAAATTGGTGAGAAGTTTGATTTACTTCTTATTTATAGCAGAGAGATTTTTTTTAACTGTGAATTTTACTGGATTAGCCAAAGATGCATGGGATTTGCATTTTCATTCATAGTAAAAAACTGTATTCACTTGTTGAGAAAAATTTTGTTTATTTTCAGTACACTTCCAGGTAGCTAAATCGTACGAGAAACCGAAAATTAAGTCTTACAAGGAACTTGCTATTCCTGTAAGGGTCAAGCTCGGTGAAATCAAGAACGCGAACATACAATACAAGAAAGGTTAATTTACTCTTGTTGCAAGCTAAAATATTAATCATTGTTACTTTATGATAAACTCAACATTTTCTCAGTTTCTGAACTATCTTCACGTCGGCGTTAAATAGAAGAATTGGAAACTCAAAGAAACGCATTTTAAAAAAAATGTCGGCCGGTTTCGACCACCGATATTTCATTTATTCGTAGCGAAAAGCAGTTAACTAAAATTTATTATCAATTTTTCGAGGTTTTTCTGAATTACGACATAATCTTAGACAGATTGAAAATTTCAATTTTTTTCTTCACAAATAGTTAACTGATAATAACTAAATGTGGTCAACTAAAGGTTATTTCCGATAATTTCGAACCTTTCTTTTAATTTTATAATTATTCATTTTATATTTGAATGATCAAATGATTCAAAATCTATGATTTGAAAAATTCAATTAGACAGTAAAAAAATCGTTGATATAGTATTAAGTATACACGCTTATAATTGATTTATGTAGTATATTTTTCCATATACTTTGTAGTTTAAATAAATATACAGATTAAAAACTGAATTATATTCTATAGGAAGCAATTAAAAAATTACAAAAGTTCGTATAATGTGATATTTTTTCTTTTATGTTGAACGAAAAGTACTAGATTTTTTGCTCAGTTTATAATGAGAGAAAGTTTTAATTATTTGGAGGTATGAACACGATGATCCCAATTTTGTCGAAAATTTTCTTCAATGTATGAAAAACTTTCCTTGTGTACTTTTGCATCCTTACATTAGACTTCCTTGTGACAGGTTAATAACTTAGATTTTTCATGAACAAATTTACATGTTTGAAAAAACTTGACTATTTAAATGACTTCACAAGTTGGTTTGAAAATGTGTGAAAAGTAATGAAAGAATAATCGAATTTTTGATTTCTGAGACTTTAGGTAAAATATCGACAAAGTTTGTGGAGAACTTCTAAGATGTAAGAGTGTACAGTTTATACTTCAGCAGCATTTTATGTCCATGTTTTTAGCGGATAGTAACAGGGGCAAAATGTCATTCAGCGATGTGGGTTCGTCTGATTTGTCGTTTAATGACAGCAACCATGTTGCCGATGATGCATCCAAAGGTATTAAATACTATTTCTCTGCGTGATTTGTTAATAATTTTTAGCTCGAATAATTATTATCTCAGTTACTTCTTTCTTGCTTTCATTTACTTAATAGCATTTTTGTCACGCGTCCGAAAAAGTACTTTTTATATCTTGGAGACGTCCCTGCAAACTTTTCGCTTTCGTTGCATCCAGTATAAAGAAACCGCTAGGCAATCTAACATTAAAAAATCAATAGAAGCAGCTATGACTTGCTCTGTTCAATAAGATTTCGAAAAAGAATAACATCTCTTACAATACTGCAATATTGATTTTTAACAGTAATATATTTAATGCAAACTTCTCAAAAGACAAGTCAAGAAACTAAGGCTCGAGAACAAGAATTTATCTGAAAGAGTCGGTCGTCTTGAGTACAAAGATGATGAGGGGAGCAAAACTAGTCGGATAAGGTCGATGTTTCCTCTGAAAAGCATTATGGCAACAAAACAATTTGATCGAGAAATTAAAAATGACATTGAATTACAAAAAAAGTTTGTATGTATATATGAAAACAGTTCAACTTCATGATTTGCGCAAAGCGAATTTTATAAAATATATTTTTCATTTCTTGCAGTGCAATTTTGTTCGCAAAACAGGTGGGAGCACCGCAACAACAAACATAAAAGACGTGCTGAATGAAATATTCCATTCAGCATTCGCAACCGAACGTAATTGGAGTGGTGCGAAGGGAAAAATGAAAATTGAAAAAAAAAACATTTCATTTCCTTATTGAAAGGTAAACATTCAACAAATATTTTCTACTCAATTTCGGCTATGAATTATATTTTTAATATTTTTCTTTTCTAGGCCATATTCTCAAGATATGGTCAGCATCCACGAAAAAGGATTTTGACCAGGTTGTAAAACAATTTTTTCAATATGCTGCGCAAAGATACCGACGACATCAAAGCAGGGCTATATTAGAGTCTGAGTAAACAACATAATATAATAAGCGATACTGTAAGCGACCTGACACAAAATATGATAGATATTCTTTGTCCATTTTTAACACATTATAATTTTTGAAAATAGCTGATGGAAAAATATTGAATTTTCAAATATTCGATTATAAATGTAACTGAACCAGTTATTCGGGCAATTTTTAATACCAGAATTGATATTCCACTATTCGAATTTGCAAAATTCTGATAATATATACTACATAACAGACTCTTATTACTTAAGTTGAACAAACTCGACGTGCCTTTCACTGACATAACCGCAAAGACGCGAAAACATATGTAAAAGAAATCGAAAATGACAATGTATGATGAATAATGAAAGAAACTCTGTAAAAATAATCAAAACATGATTAATGAAAATGCCAGACGTTTGATATAATAGTTTATGTTATTACTTACCTTTAGATAAAAAACGATCATTTAACTTTCTACGTAAAGTGTTTGAATTTATTATTTGCTGAAACATTCTAATAAAAAATTTTGGAAACATGTTGATAAAATAAGATAAAAAATAAAAAACATGATAAGCTCATTTCCTTGAAAGTTTTTTGAAACTCGTCTTTCGCCTCGTAAATGAATACTCATCATGCCATAGCAACATATTATTATGCTATTTGTGGCGCAATATGCTATTATTATCAACTTGTAACAATGAAGGTAACTGAAAAAAGACCCATCCTCCCTCTTGCTCCGTCAACAAAAAGGTAAGTATGGTGATAGCTCATTCAAAAAATTAGACGATGGCACAGACAGTCTTTGCCGTTACGTAGAAATGCGTCGGTCAATGACAAGTTTGATGGATAATCGTCATTTACATTCAATAGCGTTAATAGCGCTTTTTAGCCGCTTCCGTTGCATCCAGCAACGACTCGACACAATTCACGCGACCGATAGACAGAAAAACGCGAAGGAACAGGAGACGACCACTCTGGGCGACGGACGGCTGAACAAGGCCGAAAAATTCGCCTGTTCAGCGAATCTAAATAACGCTTATTATGTTAAGCACTATTTCTGGGAGAATTCATGCGCTCATCTCTAATATATTTAGATAGCGCGTATGGTAATGATTCTCGACGTTCTTAGACTTTTTTACCGTTAATAACTTCAAAACTTTGAAAAATATAAAAACTTAGAAAATATTCGAAATCAAACAATAAAAAATCAAAACTACAATTAATTAAAATTGGTACCCCGTCACTTTCCCGAAAGCAGTTTCCCGACAGACATTCTTCCCGACGACCTTTTTCCTAACAAACACTTTTCCCGACAACACTTTTCCCGACAGCACTTCTCCCGACACAGTTTACCCGACAACATTTTTCCCGACAGTGATTTTCTATTCATTTCTATGAATTGATATCAATTCAAAATATATTTCTTTATTATAATTTAAAGTGTAATTAAATGAATTAAATTTAAGTGTAAATGAATTTCAAAAAATTCAAGTGTCATTAAATTAATGATATAATTTATATAATTTCATTTTTCATTATTATTTCAGGATCGTGTTTATTACTATTAAAAAAATTATTATTTTAAAAATGTACACATTTCTGACCGATTTCATTGAAAAACTTGACGGTTTGATTTTTTTTTATTTGATTTGTTTGAGGGATACTTTCTAAAAATTTACTCCATGTCAATATATTATTTACTTTTTAATAATATTTAAAAGAGTTATAAAATTTCGTAAATGATTCTGAATCGATTTTTTTTGCTTCTAAAATTTCGTGTTACTTTTTGAAAATTCCCAGGCAACGATATGTCGATTGTTTATGATCCCTCGCCAGTTTCATTTCGAAACATGACAGTTTGTTTTTTTGGTTCGATTTTTTGAGAGATACTTTTTGTGACCTTTTTTCATATATATACCTTTTTTGGAATACAATTTTTTTTGCCTTTTTTATACCATTATTTTTTCTACGAATTTTTTCAACAATGTGTGATTCAAACGTCAAAATTATTGGTAAAAAGCTGATCCTGGATGGTTTTGTTTATCTACGATCGAGAGTGACAGGTGAAAAAACTTATTAGGATTGTCGACGAGTACGAAGCCGGGAGTGCGAAGCTCGGGCGGTGTCAATGTCGGCTGTCAATGGAGGCGTTGTCATTATACGAGGTCCACGGGAATCGAAGCATACGCACGCTCCTAACCAAGAAGAATACGAGTCGGAGGTGCATGTCGAGAATTTGAAAAGAAAAGCTGAGGAGCACCCCGAGCGGGCTCCATCTGAAATTATAAGAACTCATTTTAGCAGCTTGCATGAGGCCGTTCTGAGCCAAATGCCTGAGAGAGAGAGTTTGAAGCGCGCCATGCGTCGACGACGACGTCGTGATCCCCTAGTGAACCCAAAGTCTCTCCGGGAGTTGGGCGAAATTCCCGAGCGCTACCAGAAGACTACACTTGGTGAACAATTTTTGGCTTTTGATTCTGGCGAGGGCGATAATCGTGTACTTGTTTTTACTACGCGAAGGAATGTAGAATTTCTTGCTGCGAGTGATACATGGTTTTTGGACGGCACCTTTAAGGTAATTTTTTCCTTTCCTATTTCGGTCTCGTCTTATTTATTTATTTATTATTATTATTTTTTACTGTATTCCAGGTATCCCCAACAAATTTTACTCAGTTGTTTACAATTCTGGCTGTGGCAAAAAAGGTGAGAAACAGAGAAGAAGAATCAGAAATAATTGTTGCTGTGCCTTTCGTTTACGCATTATTGTCCTCGAAAGAAAGTTACCAGTACAGTGCTGTCTTTCGCGCTGTAGATGATTTTGCGGCACAACACCACGTTGGCAACTTTGCTCCTGGTAGGCTAATGATGGATTTCGAGAAGGCAATTATCAATGCTGCATTAGATATGTTTCCGGGTGCGCAAGTGAGTTGTTGTTTTTTTCACCTTGGACAATCTCTCTATCGGATGGTGCAATCCGAAGGACTTCAAAGAGCTTACAATGACCATGAAAACCGCGAAGTTCGAACATATACGCATATGATACTTGCACTCGCATATGTTCCTATTAACGATGTCACTGCAGTTTTCTAAATGCTAAAACACCAACTGCCAGAAGAATTAACACCGATTGCTAAATACTTTGGAGAAACCTATGTCATTGGAAAACCATGTAAAGGAAGAAGACGAGCTGTGGAGCCGCGTTACGCCCCGCAGCTCTGGAATCAATTTACTGCTACCCTCGACGGATCGCACAAAACGAATAATGTAAGCGAAGGATGGCACAACCGCTTTCGTTTAGTCGTCGGAAAACATCACCCTGACTTTTATTCAGCGCTAAAGGAGTTACAAAAAGAACAAGCTGACACCGAGATAATTCTGGCGGAACTGAGTCTTAGTCGAACTGTTAGAGCAGCGCCGAAAAAAAAATGGCGAATGTTGCAGACTCAGTTACAGATAGTAGTTTCTGAGTACGTAACGTTCAAGAAGGAGGGGCGAACACTTGAGTATTTGTGTATTCTAGCAAATAAAATCATCCTGTGAAAAATTTTCAAGTCATATAAAAAACGACACTTACAACATTTTTCACTGTAAAAAAATCAAAATAAAAAAATTTTTGATTGATTTTGAAGTTAAAAAAATTTTCATTTTTGGAAACAAAGTTTGTCGGGAAAAGTGCTGTCGGGAAAAGAGTTGTCGGGAGAAGTGCTGTCGGGGAAAATATGACTTAATTCAATCATACAATTTTTGTCGTGAACATAGTCTGTCGGGAGAAATGCTGTAGGGAAAAATGTTGTCGGGAAAAATGTTTGTCGGGGAAAAGGTCGTCGGGAAAATTGTCTGTCGGGAAACTGCTTTCGGGAAAATGGATGGGAATCATTAAAATCTGATGTCTTGCTGGAACGTGACATTCCTGCCCCCTTAGGTGCGCACGTCCTCGTGCGCTTACAAGTATGTGAAATTCACTCGCCGAAGCGTTACAAAGATGTTGAAATTTTTTTCTGCGCACGAGTACGGGTTTGGGCAATACGGGGAGTGCGTCCGGCGCATTCATTATTGCCGCCCCTGCC
The DNA here is from genome assembly GCA_028476575.1 of Platygaster robiniae. NCBI lineage: Eukaryota > Metazoa > Arthropoda > Insecta > Hymenoptera > Platygastridae > Platygaster > Platygaster robiniae. Next base: position 33,025,975 of record CM052019.1, read on the forward strand.
CTTTTAGGAATATGCACGTGTCCTCGTGCATCACCTATCAGAAAGTTCAACATACTTATAAGACAAAAAAATAATAACGATCTGCTACCAAGGAATAGAGTTAAAAGGAATATCAACTGACTGCTGTGCCCCTTGTCGCTATGCGGACCGTACCCTGAGCCTATGGTTCCAATATCACTTCCGCGTGTTCCGATCCCAGAGGGAGAGTTAGTCAGATCGCACTTTGAGCCCAGCCGGATGTTTCAGCCTGTGCAATCCAGATAGATTTCTGACCGCCATGAAGGAAAAGGTGGCCCGATTTCTATGGGCGCAATTGAAAGTCATCTGTCAGGCGAGTAAAATAAGGCTCGTAGGCGGCGATTCGCTTGACCATATTTAACACCGAACGAATGAAAAACCCCCAAACGTGAAATTCAAGGGCACAAGACATCCCGTATAATATTCCTTGTTCGTTATAATAGTCATCATTGCGGTAATTCTATATATCCCTGTATTCCATTGCGTCGTTATTACTTCTGAACATTGATACTTGCAATTTATGATCGAAAAATAAGATTAAAACTAGGATTATAGTCAGAAAGTAATAATATAATAATCATATTTATAATAATAGTATTAGCCTATTGAATTTATGCTTTTTAAAATCATCACCCGACTTATAACTAACTTCAGAAATTCACTGATACTATCCTTAGTGACAAAATCATCGTTCAGTCTTACAATAAAGTTAGCGTTTTAATGCGCTTAATCTCTGTGAGCTGTATACTTCAAAAAAGGTAGTAACTTTTAATTTAGCATTCAACGTGATCGATTTCTACCTAGTACTTCATTTCATTTCATCATCCCTTATGATCGAGTGACATCGCCTCTTAATCGGTAGACGTTCTTAAGTTCCTTTTTTTCCTTACTAATTTGATCGTATACATATATGATATCTTCAATATCTTTTTACCACATTTTTGGAAGTACCCTCATTTCAACAGTCTGTTTTTTTTTTTTTTTTTTTTTACATGTATCCTGAGGAGTCAGACAGGAGCCCGGCAGGTGAATTTGTGCCTGGTTTAGATACCCTTAATGCAGGTTTGCAACTTATTTGCATAGTTCCAGTTCCAAAAGTCTGCGGCGTTGGCGTGGCCTCCAATCTCGAAAGTTGTGTTCGTATATATTTTCCATCTTGGTAACATTTCGCTCTGTCAGAGTCCATTTGAGGTCACTCTGTATATGGTTGGGAGTCAGAAATAGGATTCTGAGCAATTAGAGTCCTTTAATCACAGAAATCCCCTGTGGCTGACGATAATTCCATTACAAGAACGCTGTAACTTATTATATTTCTAAATTAATCTCGTGCCTAATTTTCTCTTGTGGTATGCAAATAGCATAATTTCATAAAGAAGTTGACCATTCTCTTTTCCAAAAAAAATTTGATTGCGATAAAATTTATTCATAATTAATTCTTTATTTCTAATGGTCGTATAAAGTATAATCTTATAATAAACTTGGCTTGAAATTTCAATTTTTCTTTCAATTTATTTATATAAAAAAAAACTTATTGTTTACATGACTGGAATGATTGAATAAAAATTAAACTCAAAATTAAGTCCTTCAATTAATTTAATGAAGAGGGAGAAGAGAGAGAAAAACTATTCGTTATATCTGATTGAAATAATGGAATTGAAATTAGGTTCGCAATTTTCTTCCTTAACCGATTTTTATCCGATTAAAATAAATCAAAATTTTACTTGAGATGTAAACTTTTCAGTCTCCATGATTGTTAATTTGTGTAACAGTAAAAGTTCAATTTTTGCCTCAATTTCTTCTTAATTCTCCTATTTACGAATTTCATGCGCCTTTCCTTGCTACGCCCTTGCCTTCTGTACGCCGTTGGCGCCATAGATCCACAGCTGTTCTAATCAGCTATTAGTTTTCGGTGATTTTTGGCACGGTCTTTTTTTTTTTTTTTTTTTTTCACCGATGTAGTCTCGTGCTCGTGGGCTTTTTCTCCGTTGTTGCTTGATGTATTTCCGCGAATTCGAGATGGAAAAGTTCCACCGGGAAAAAGTGTAGGAAAGTGGAAAACTGTGCGTCCATGAGCGTTCCTGACCCAGAGTTCGGTGCGCTGTTTCCGTATGTGGCCGGAATATTGTTACTCACGGCCCGAGCTGGGAAAAAGATGCTCATGGCGAAAACCACATCTAGCTGAAATCATAAAATGCCCTTGCCTGGCCTGGCATTTTGGTTTTCGTCTCGTCGAAAGTAGTCTTGTCAGTGGAGAGAAAAGAGAAAAAAATGGAAATTCGTGCAGGAAGAAGAGGAGAGGAAAGAATTAATTGGAGATATTGTATATAGTTCTTTGTGAACGAGGTTAGGAAAGGTAGTATCTGTCTTTTGTTTTTGAAATAGTTTGCGGGGGAGAGAGGAAAAACTTGTCACGTATGCTTCTAACAGGGACGTCATTAGGGTAATTTCGAAACTTTCATTTACCTCATCGATCGCATTCACTTCTGCTATCATTTTTTTCTTGAAAACTCTGAGCTTTTCCTCTAAATCATCAATTTTCTCAGTATGAAGTCTTTATTTCCTATCAATGATTGAAGTTTGGTTTATAAATAGATCAGTCAATTGTAAGGTATCGTTCCGCGTTGTATCTAAAATTTTCTCAACTAACTCAACCTGATCTACAGTGGCAGTACCGAAGAGCAAGCGGTGAATCTCGCCCACAACATTAAAAATTGCCCGTTTCTGTAGCCTATTTCCATGGGAAACTATTTTCATTGCCTCACCGTATTGCCTATCCACCATAGACAGTCGGGTTTGGACATTTTCAATTAGTCTTCTTACTTGGCAGTTTTTCGCCATGCTGCAATGTTTTTGTACCTCGCCCGAAAATCTGTGGAGGGAGAAACTCCAGTCTGTCAGGTGGTGCAAGTCGACATGGTTGACAATCTTCCACTTTGTCGAGGTGATACCGATAGTTCCACTTTATTCGAAATAAATTGCAGGCGAGTCCTTGATTTCATAAACTTCCGTGTCCTGGGCAGTGATGGCAAACCTACGGAATGGGTTTTGTAGATTATTTTTCGTCTGGTAGTGTAACTTTTGGGAGAGATATTTTAGGAAAATGGGCTCGTTTAACTCTCGCCATCGGGATCTTTCTTTCCTCATTATTATCATCTATAACTCTCACGCAATCTCTCTTCTTATCTCTGTTAATTGATACTACCTAGTAAGGGTCTCTATATTCGTCATCGAATTTGGTGTTTTTGACTGGTTTCAATTCAAAAACAAAATCCCCAACTGAAAAATGCTGCACATTCAATTTCCTATCGAAATACCACTTCGCTCTAATTTTAGAGTTTGTCAGATTCGCCTCGGCATCTGCTTTAAGGTCCTGTAAACGTGCCGATAATTCCTCAAAGTATCCGTCATATGTCGGGTCATCTCGTATCACTGGTGATGACGTCATCACTCTACATTTCTTACCATAGACTAATTCGAAGGGCGTGTACAAGGTACTTTCATTTTTGGATGTATTAAACGCCCACATAGCATAGTTCAAATACCGTGTCCATTTCTTTTCTTTAATGATTAAGAACTTGAGGTACTCTGCAAGAGACGCATGGCTCCGCTCGAGCGACGCATTGCCGTAGGCGTAATAAATTGAACAGAAAATCTGTTCGATCTCAAAAAGTTTCGAAAGTTCTGCATTTATTAGGCTCGTAAAGAACTTCGCGTTATCCGATATGATATATTTCGGAGTTCCAACCTGCAAAAAGATTTTCTCTGTCAACGCCGTTGCGATGGTCCTGCTATCGATTCTTGGGACGGGTATTGCGAAGCTATACTTCGTCAGCATGCACATTGCAGTCAAAATATACTGCGGCTTCGCTTGTGGCTGGTTTGGTGGCTTGACTGGTCCGTAAATGTCTATTGGAAGCCTTTAAAAACTCTCTCTACCTCCCTCGGTCAATACCATGGGCATTTTCGTCTTTACCCGTGTTAGTTTTTTGACCTGACAGCCCTCACAAGCTCTCACAAAATCTTCAACCTGCCTTCTCATGCCATACCAATAAAACTCTTCTTGTAATTTGTCATATGTCTTTGTCATTCCCTTATGTCCATTTATACCACTATGGACCTCGTTGATAATCTGTTGTCTTTTCTGCGGTGAGGGAACTCGGACAATTTTCTCACAATATATGATTGTGATTTGCCTTTGATGTAGAGCAACCCTTAATTTTCTTATGAATTGGGTCCATGATGCAGTATTCATTATCTCGGGATCTATGTTGATGGCAAATTCGTCGATTTTATGTTTTTCTAATGCGCCCTCTATTTTTAAGATCGCTTGATCGATTCCTCTGCTTGTTGGCTGGCTTTAATTAGAGTCTTTGCTAGGTATTCCCATTGAGTAAAGTTCGCCTTTCTTCACTTCTAGCACCTCTGAATCTTGGAGGGGAAATCGCTTTGATTCGCTTATTTTTATTAGCTTCATTTCTTTAAGTAGCTGCAAGGTGTTAGTTTCTAACGTGTCGTCGTTTGCCAGTAAATAGATGATGTTCGTGTTTTCTTCTATAATATTCCTTTTCGATTTCAAAAACTGACCTTTGACTCTTTCGTAAATTTTGACTGTAGGTTCGCTCTTTTTTGTAGTTTCTTGTTTGTTAGGGATTGCTTCCTGTAGGGGCTTCCCTGTTGCTCTTAAGCTTTGTTCGTAGAAGAGAATGTATGCTAGAGAGTTGTTACATTTCTTTGCATTTGTTCTGTTTACTATTTCATCATTAAAAGTGTAGTACTTCATTGGCGCTGTTCGTGCAATAGCAGTGTGGTGGCCGCTATTTGTCAACTCACCCTCGTGAATTGTTGCAGATATCATTTTGTACTCTAAAACTTCGTGTCGGCTCATGTGCAGGTATTCCATATTTATATTTGCTTCGAATTTGATGTGTTTGCTGTTTTTATTTCCCTCGTTATCAAATCTGTTCAGAACGAGGCACAAAACTTTCGGGGGTGTTTTTATCTGAATTTGTATTGTTGATGGGGTCCTTTCTTTGCATTTCTCGCAGTAAAACTCACATTCATCCCTGTTTTCTTTCTCAAAATATTTCTTAATCGCTCCATCGACTGTGTCGACTGTAGATATTGGTAGATTCAAGTGATTAGTATTGCTTTCGATGATGATCTTAGTTCCGCAGTTTTTACATTGGAACTGAGTTGCAGTTTGCATGCCAAAAATCTCGCCAATAAGGTTGGTTCCCCTAACAGTTCTGTAGTGTTCATTACATGTTTCAGACATCATCTCGAATATGTGGCACAAAACTTCGTGTGCGTCATGTTGTTTTCCAGGAATCATATCGGGACAGGCTACTGTCAAACTCCTCAAAATCTTAGATGGTTTGACTGCCTCGCCTGTCTCCTTATGAGTTTCACGCAGTGTCTCTGCAAGTACGCAGCTAAAGCACTCGTGATTTTCCTGTTTGTTTCCCTGGTCGCATGATTCGATGTCTAATAACCAGCTGGCTAAAGCTGGGAGATGAAAAATTGCCTGTAGGGTACTATTTAGATAACAAGTATCACCCAAGTTATTAAACCCAGATCCCGCGGGAAAATCGTCTCTCCAAACAAGACTAGGAAATTTACTTCCTTTCTCCATTGATAATTTAACGTTCGTTTCGGCATTTTCCTGAGCCACGAATTTCGGGACTATTTTCACTGGAATACTATTGTAGAGGGCGTTAATATCCGTTGGTTCGTTTTTGTCGTTATTTCCGTTTCCATCTTCCTTTCTCGCATTTACATTTTCCTCAGTAATGCCTTCAGTGTTTTCTTTTCCTTCCTCATTTGTGATTTCCTGGAATTCTTCTCGTCCTGGAATTTTCCGTGTGTGACGTGTTTCATCTGGAGTCTTATTTCCCTCTGAACTGCTAGTAAATTTCATTTTTCTTTTGTGTCCGTGTAACGCATCTTGATTTTTATACGTTCTTCTTTGGTCGACTTTTTGTGAGAGCCCAGTTATGGGAGGGTTTTCAGAAAAGTTGATAATCTCGGACCTTTTATCGCTCAAGTTGATGTCGTTTTTGTTTTCGCATTCGTCACTGCTCTCGTCGATTTCCCCATTATATTTGATTTCATTGTTTTTGTCATTTTCGTTATTATCCATATGTGTATTTTAGATTGCATAATCATCATTTTAGTCTTCATCTTTGCCATCCCTTGACAAGTTCATAATGTCTGTGCCCTCATTGATTTCACTATCTTCAACCTGTTTATCGATTTCTTGGGTCAGTATTTTCTGTCCGTCTTTATTATCCATTAAATTTGTCTGGGATTCAGAGTCATTCGCAATCATAATCTTTCGCTTATTTCCGTAGTAAACGCCCTTATTGACCTGCTCACTGTCCTGCTGTATGTCCTGCGCAGGTTGCGTTATCGGCCTGTCACTGCCAAAATCTGTTTCGGACCAGGAATCTTCGTTGCTGGAATCGTTATTGCCAGATTCACCTTTCTTATACATACTTTTATCCATTGCGTCATCAATTTTTGTTTTTTCATTTACACTATTTGAAGTTTTCTCTCCAGTACTTATATTTCCCGTTGCGTCGACGGTGTTTTCAATTTCATTTTTGCTATTTTCATTTTTCATGATTTCTTTTTCAATATTTCTTTTCTGATTATTATAAGTATCAAATTGGCTTTGCTTTTCTTTCAACTATGCTTTCAGCTGGTTCCTGGCTCTGAATTTCCTTAAATTTTCCTTGTCCAAATAATCGGTGCCCTCCGACTCCACCGATTCATATGTCCAGCGCTTCTTTTTCTCGCCCTTCTTTCGTGGCTTTCTGGTTGTAGTATCTTTCTCTTCTTTATCAGTAGTTTCCTCATCCGCGGTATCATATTCCTAATACGTTTTTTGTATTTCCAGGTCAATTTCATTGTTTTCATCATCACCAGCATTTTCATCAAACCAATATTTCTTCTTTACTTTCTTTTTGCCCGAGTGTTCTATTTCACGCTTTTGCAAAGCAAATTCTTCTTGGTTGGCTTCCTGGGTGTATGTTTTATTTAATTTCTTTACCTTTTTCAGTTCTTGTTCATTTTCGCCTGGTCTATCTTTTAATTTTTCCCTTTTCTTTCTATTGGACATTTCGCTGTCCGTGGTATTTCTTTGTCGAGGCCATTTTTGTGCTTGCAGTGCGTAAACTTTGTTTCCCTCGCCTACGGTGTCTGTCAGGTTGCTGGAAAGTGCATCCGCAACAACATTGCTCGCCTCTGTACGATAGGCTATTTCGTAATCGTTAATCTTCTAACTGAACACGCCATCTCATTAACCGTGTGGCCGGTTTCTTCGTTCGGGTGAGATGGCTCAGTGGGCAATGATCGAAAAGTAGTAGAAATTTCTGTCCGAAAATATACGGTCTGAATTGTTCGACAGCGTATACCAAAGCTAGAGCCTCCCTCTCGGTGGTCGAGTAGTTTACCTCGGCTTCATTTAACGACCGTGAGGCGTATGCTATTGGCAGATCTTTACCAACTTCCCCTTGGGATAGTATACACCCAATCGCATAATTTGAGGCATCGCAACTTATCAAAAACTTCTTAGAGAAATCTGGTAGCTGCAAAATCAGTTTTTCCAACAGTTTGTTCCTCAAGGTTTCGAATGCTTCTTGATGTTCCTCTTTCCATTCGAATTTTGCAGTCTTTCTCAATAGCTACGTCAAGGGTCTTGCTATTTGGGCGAAGTTTCTGATAAATCTACGAAAATACGAGACTAGGCCGAGGAAGGATTTGACTCTTTTTGCGTCTCTCGGTGGGGGGTAGTTTTTCAGCGCTTTTAATTTCTTCTCGTCCGGCTCGACGGAGTTCTGCGAGATGTGGTGCCCTAAGTATACTACATCTTTTCTTAAAAACTGACATTTCTCCGGTTGAAGCACGAGATTTGCATTCCTTAAACTATTCATTAATCGCTTGAATCTTTTGCCATGTTCTTCTAGGTCTCTTGCAAAGATAATGATGTCGTCGAGATATACAAGACACTCGACGTATGTCATACCCGCTAGGACGTTATTCATCATCCTAGAAAAACATGCAGGGCTGGTCTTTAATCCGAAGGGCAATCTATTGAACTCATAGAGCCCGTTCATCGTAGCGAACGCCGTCTTGTGCTTCGTTTCGAGATGCAACAGTATTTGATGGAAGCCAGCTGCAAGGTCGAAAGTGCTAAAATATTTAGCTCCTCCCTGACAATCAAGCGAGGTGGTAATGTTTTCGCGAGGGAAATTGTCGCTGACGGTCTTCAGGTTGAGCTGTCGGAAATCGATCACCATCCTATATCTCTTTTCGCCATCTGGGCCCGGTTTTTTGGGAACGATCCAGACGGGGGATGAGTATGCACTCTGCGATGGTTCAATAATGCCATTTTTCAACATTTCGTTCACTTGCTTGTTGATTTCGTCCCTCTGAGTTGAAGCAAATCTATATTTGCACTTTGCCTTTACTTGCACGTCGTCAGTTGTTTCAATTCGGTGGTATGCAGCGTTTGTGTGGCCTAAGACTTCATTTTCCAAGTAAAAATTGTCTTGGTATTTCTCTACTAATTTCATAACATGCTCTTTTTCTTCTTGGTCAAGTCCTTTGAGGTCAATCTTTTCCATTACTCTTTCATACCGATCTCTTGTGCATTCTTCTACCGAGACTCGTTTTACTTCTGCCTCTTTAGGTCTGTTAGATTCCCTAAAACCCGTCTGATTGTCAATTTTCTCAATCTGCTCAACTTCTATTAGCTTAATATAGGGCCTTTTCACTTTCAACACCTCTTCTCTTGTATTGACTGCATACAAGTATGCAGCGCCATCTATATTCTTAACTAAAGCCCTTCCCATGTGTATATCTGGGCCCGCGTTTAACCTAGGGATATAACCCTCTTTAACGGTGTTGTTCAAGACACGAACATAGGTCAATTGTCTTGACCTTGGGGGTAAAATTATTATGTCTTCGTGAAATACGATTTCTTCGTCGTTTATAAAAACTGCTCTTTCCGCGTACGAAATTATAGCGCCACTGCGTTCGAAAAAAACCGTACTCAACTTCCCATGGCATTCTATTGGAAAACTATCTCGTACTTACTGAAAATAATGCTCTTGACCGTTAACCTGTAATGTGACTTGGCCCTGAGTACTGACCGTTTCCTGTGTTATCTCACTTATTTGAAATCTGACGTTTTTCTCTATTTTTACGTTATCTTTTAAAGCTGAAATGCTAATAACATTTATGGAAGCCCCGGTATCGATCAAGAAGGTTCCTAACTGACCATTTAATTCGCTCATATATATATATCGATTGTTGGGGATTGGGCAACGCGGTCGTTTATTGAATTTATAACTCCTCTAATAATGTTTCTCATGTTGGCGAAATTCTGGGTACTTGGTCCATTTTGATGCGGAGCCGTACCACTCATCCGCATCAATTTGGAGTTTAAATCATTTCGATCCTGTTGAGCATAGTCATTGGAATTCCGACCCAAAAATCTGTTATTATTCAAACGTTAGAAATTGTTTTGATTCCCATTGAAGTTCTGACGAGGGTTATCATTGAAGTTTCCGTTGGGGTTACGATTGGAAAAATTTTCCTGGTTTCTATTGGAATTCTGACGGGGGTAGTCATTGGAATTTCCGCTGGGGTTCTGATTAGAAAAATTGCCCTGGTCCCTATTGAAATTTGGGGGGGGGGGGTAGTCATTGAAATTTCCGTTAAAATTCTTATTAGAAATGTCATTCCGGTTCCTATTCGGGTTTTGACGCGGGTAATCATTGAATTTTCTGTTGAAATTTTGTTCTTGCGGGAAATTCTGGCCTCGGTTTTGGCGTGAGAAGTCATTGCCAAAATTACTTCTGAGGTTCTGACGAGAAAATTCATTGTAACCACCGTTTGGGTTCCGTCGAGAGGGAAAATTTTGACCTAGATTATTGCGTGGAAATTCCTCGAAATTTCCACTTGAATTTCGATGCGGGGAATTTCTAAAGTCCTCTCTAGTATTTCGAGGTGGTAAATTTTTGAAGTTCCTGTCTGGGTTCTGGTAAGACGGGCCGCCGAATTCTTGTCTCGGGCCTTGATTGCGCGAGTCGTTAGATCTTTGACGTTGGTTTCTGTCTTCGAAATTACCGGTAGAATGGGGATTAGGGAGCCCACGTAATTTGCAGGAACTTGAATCGTGGTTACCGACACGGTTACAATAATCGCAATATCGGAGGTTGCGATCGTCGAAATGATGCAGTCTAGTCTCGTTTTGCCTGACATCTTCTAGCCTTCTCGTATCGTACAGTCTCTTTTCGAATTTCCTAGCAAATGCGATGGCCTCCGCCAGCGATGTCGGATTGCACGTTGCTACTCTGATCTCGATTTCAGGCTTAAGTCCCAGTGTGAACCTTTTTATAGCGCATTTCTCGAGTTCGCTCAGTCTGGACTCTTTTGCTTCCCCATCGAGGCTTCCGTTTTCTATGGCCACTCTGCCATGTTCGAGTTATTCGGAAATTCGCGTGCCAAAATTTTCTGTGCTTTCGCGGCCTCGCTGGTACTCGTTCTCTATTTTACTCGTCCAATTACCGATGCCATTCCCGTCGTCGTAAGCAATCCTGAAGTCAGCGAGTAACGCTTGGAGTTCTCTGTATTGCCACAGACGCTTACCAAATCTGTCATAGGCATCCCCTTTAAATTTCGAAGCGAGAAGGGCAATGAAAGAGATCTCGCTCTCTGGGGCAATCAGGTCACGGACATGGGTCAAGCTTTGACAAAATTTAAAAACCGGGATGTTATGTCCATCGAACACCGGTACCAGCTCTTTTGCTTCTTTTGGCCTTAAATAGACATTTTGAGTTTGGTTTCTGTCAGTTCGATTGTCGGTAGTCATTTTGCAGTATTCGGGTATCGTGATCGTATCAGATTAGGGCAATTATATGCTAATTTATGCAATACATACATATAAACATTTTGAATTACCTAATTCAAAGCTATTCCCATCGAGGTGCGTCTTCAAACAGCGCCATATCTCATTTGAAATAGATTCCTTTCGAATCTTGGAAAACGCGAAAGTATCGCTCGTCTGTCAATATTCTGAATCTTTGAATAAAACTATATTAATCGGGGCACAAATCCTATTTTTCAAATTGAAATTAAATATAGTCAAAGTGAATTGATAGTGGTTATCGGTGAACAATTTCAGTGGCCTATTAGCTGACATTTGACTTTCCTAACTTCAATCTTTGGGTGGAGGGGCATGAGTGCGGACTTTTTCACAACGAAAAGGATCCCGGAGTGTGATCGTGAATGTCGCGTCTGCCGTAAGGAGATTTTGGCAACTGTTCATCGCTGCAAGAGATGCAACGCACCCTATCATCCAGGCTGTGTTATAAAATTCAAAGAGGTAACTGAAGAAGGCTATTCGAAGTGTTGCTGTACTCGTCGGAACAAGTCGCCTACATTTCTTCCTGGGAAAGATCACGTCATGGCGGCTTCGATTGATCAGATTAAAAACCTGCTGGAAGAACAGACGTCTCAAGTTGCCGCAAAATTCATGGATGAATTACGACCAATAAAAGACTCAATTCAGAGCATTGATGACAAAATATCATTCGTAATTGAGCGTGTTGGCAACCTCGAGTCAAGATTTGCAGTCACGGAAAAGGCTGTCAACAATATGAGACAAAGTCGAGATACATTGAACTCTGATTTACTCATGGAATTTGAAAGTCGCATATTGATAGAAAGAAAAACGCCATTTTTTTCAATGTGCCTGAATCTAAAGAGCTCACACATCAAGAAAAGTTGAATGCCGATAAGGAAGTTATGAGCAAAATTTTCTATGAGCTCTTTTCTGATCGGCAGATAGTAGATTTCCGGGTCTACAGACTAGGCAAGTATCAACAGATGATGCCTCAGCCAAGACCGATGAGAATTGCCCTAAACGACATAGAAACAGCGAGACGACTCATCACGTGCATTGGGAAAATGAGGAGGAAAGAGAATTCTCCTAAGTTTCTCACCAACGTAGGAGTCACATGGGACAAAACACCACTACAATCAAAGCTCTTCAAGGAGAAACAAGCGGAGGTCAAACTGCGGCATCGGAACGGAGAAACTGGACTTCGAATCGTATGGAAAAGTGGAACACCAACAATTGTGAGAGAGAAACGAGTGACTTAATCTTATATTATCAAAATGTTCGGGGTCTTAACACGAAAATTCAATTGATAGCTCATAATGTTATTTATGATTATGATATTATTGCGTTATCTGAGACTTGACTAAATGGGAATATTGAATCATCTGAGTTCTTTGATTTAAATTGGTTAGTATTTTGTTGTGACAGATCAGCTGTTACTAAGGGAGGAGGGTTTTTTTTTGCTGCGAGGAGGGATTTAAATGCTCATCTGTATCAATTATTTGATTTGAAATTGTATAATGGGACTATAGAATTTATCGCGGTAAAGATTTACTGTGCATCGATTGCATTTATTGTAATTTCGCTTTATGTACCCCCCCAAGTAGGTAATGCTGATTTTACATTGTTTATGAACATGATTATGAATTTTTCAAGTTTGTGAGGTGCTCAGTTGATGATCTTGGGGAACTTTAATGTTCCAAGTTTTGTTATTAGCATTGATCGAGATAAGAATCTTTGTTCTACTAATGCGAAGGCTGCTTCACTTTTTATTTTGATGAATTTTTTCAAGTTACATCAGTGTAATGGGGCTCTTAATTTTCAGGGAAGGATTTTTGATTTGGTCTTTTCTAATTTGAGTTGTTTTTGTTTACGGGCAAATCAGTCCTTGGTTCCGGAAGATGGTTACCATCCGGCTCTGGATATTTCCCTGGGATTACAGATTCGGGGGTCAAAAAATTTGGCTACATTTATAAATGAAGCTACAATACGTTCACGTTGCAATTTTGAAGGTTGTGATCTTACAGGAGTCTCTCATGCTTGTGAGGGAACAGATTGGTTATTCTTAAGGAAATCACAGGATATTGATATCATGGTTTAGGGATTTTATATGAGTTTACCTTGTCCTGGAAACGACAGTTAGGAAATATGACAATAAAAGTAATGATGGCATATGTAGGTTCCCGGTATGGTGCTCGCGTGAAGTTATTATCGGTCTTAAAGCTAAGCAAAAATATCATGAACTTTTTAAGAGTACTGGTAGAATTGTTTACAAAAAACGTTTTGATAGCATTAGGGGAACGTTAACACAGGAGATAAAGAGGGCATATGCCAAGTACATTGCATCAGTTGAATCGGGAATTATTACCAATTCTGTCAATATATGGTCTTTTATTACCCAGAAAAGGGGCAAACCACGTATTCTTATTATTTTCGAGGATGATAATAGGCAAATTGTGGGATACGATAGGATTTCTTAGGGATTCAGGGGTTACTTTGAGCAGGTATATGAAACTTCTTCCACATTTAACGTGGAGTAGTACTTGGATTGGATCTCATTGGTGATTTGCAACTGAATCTTGAAGCTAGAATGTATCAAGTACAAACTAATCTCCCCAATAAAATGTCCGCTGGTCTCGATCTCATCCTTGCCAGGTTGATAAAATTGAATGCTCAGAATTGTGTGGAGCCATTAGTGCTAATTATATAGAGGGTTATTGAACTTGTTATTTTCCCGAACGAATGGGAAAAGGCCCGAATTACCCCAAGTCATAAGTCTGGCTCGAGGAAAGTCTTCACCAACTACAGGCCGATTTCAATCCTTAACAATTTTGCTAAAATCCTTGAGAAATTGATGTATCAGCAGATTTTTGTCAATTTCAAACCCTTACTACTTAATTTGCAGCATGGTTTTTGGCCCAAAAGATCAGCAGTAACATGTTTGACTACATTTACACAGAGAGTCAATTCGTTACTGAATGATTGCATTCAGGTTAATGTGGTATTTATTGATTTTCAAAAGGCTTTTGATAAAGTGGATCATGGCATTCTACTTAGAAAGGTATCTGATCTTGAAATTTCTAATAAATTTTTGGCATTACTCAGTTCATACCTGAATCAGCGTTCAAATTTTGTACAGATAGGTGGGTTTACTTCAGAGAAATTCACCCTTACTTCTGGAGTTCCCCAGGGGTCTAATCTAGGTCTTTTATTATTCCTGATTTTCATTATTTACCTCGGGGATAATTTAGACTGCTACTATGAGATTTTTGCCAATGATTTTAAGTTATATTTACCGGTCAATAATAGTCTGGATAAATTTAGTCTTCAGCGTAATATTGATAAGGCTTTATCATGGCCAATTACTAATAGACTGTATATAAATCCACGGAAATGTTCTGTATTATCAATCAATCGGAGGAGATCAGGGATTTCATGTGAGTATCAAATTGCGGGGATGGCTATAAAGAGAGAGAGAGTTATGTAAGGATTTAGGTGTCATTATTGATAGCAGGATGGTTTTTCATACTCATATACAGATGGTTTCAATGACTGCCAATAGAATGCTTGGGTTCATCTCACGTAATTGCAAGCAATTTCAGAATATTCATGCACTTGTAGTCTTGCTCAATTCGATTGTGAGATCTAGAATGGAGTATGCATCAGTAGTTTGGTACCCTTATTAGAAGAAATACATTTTGATGCTGGAATCAATTCAGAAGAGATTCCTGAGGTTTCTGGCATGGAAAAAGGAGGGTAAATATCCAGAGCCTGGTACGGATCTTACGGACTACTATGGACGGTTTAGGATTAGATCACTGATGGATAGGCGTAAGATGGAAACTGTTATGTTATTGTTCAAGATAGTTAGGGGTCTGATTAAGGCCTCTGACTTATCACAGGGTTTGCAATTTATTGTTTCTCAATTTGATCAAAGGAAGATAAGGCCCTTTTTCATTTCCGTATCTAGATCATCAATTGAGCAAAATCTTGCAGTCATTAGGGCGACTCGTTTTTTGAATACGTTGTATGCGTTACCATCGGCTGAATTAGATTTATTCAGTGATAATTTCAATAAATTTCTTAAGTTTGTTAGTGATCATACGGATTGTTCGGTTTGAAAGGTAAAATAGGATTTGGAACTGTTATGTGATTCAACATTTATTGTTTGAGCGCCACCGAGATTATTGTAAGCATAGTATCGTAGTAACCCTTTTATTGGTAGAAAGGCTGTTGGGTTTGTATTTAGACGAAATTAAAAAAAAAAATTTAAAAAAAAAACACTAGTTATTGAATAACATGCAAGAATTCGTCAAAAACTCAAGTTACATATTTTTCGAATTGTGATCTCGCGGAAAGAATTTTTATAAATTTTTTTTTCTTTCCTAATCAAAAATTTGTTATGTTCAATGAATTTATATCGGCTTATTCGGTTTTTACTAAACATGAAAATTTTACTGGTATGTGTAGACAATGGACTCATCCAGCTGTCCTACCAAAACAGAAATTTTCAAGTTTTTCAATTCTGCAACAACTCGGAATAGTACATTTCGCAGCTAGGAAAAAAATAAATTTCTCACGAGGGGGTAAGTTATATCCCTCGAGGGAGAAATTTTTTTCTAGTGGTCTTAAAAGCCGAATTTTTTGCCTGCTTTGCGGCATTTACCATGGAAAAAAATTACTTACGCCCTCGTGAGAAATTTATTCTTTCCCTAGATACGAAATGTAGTATTAGAAAAGCATATTCGAATCTGCTGTTACTAACAAAGGTTCAAAATTAGCACTTTTACTTAGTAAATACTATCTTCAATAAAAATAGACCTACTTTAACTTCATTATCCAGATTCGATTATACAATTCATAAAAAAAAATCAGGGAATTTCGGAAAAATCGGTACCTTAGGTCATCAAGAAACAAACTCTTAAAAAATATAAAAGGTTTTATTTGTTTTTTGAGATAATAGCAATTAAAATAATAAATACAAATCAAAAACTCGAAAGTACATTACATTTTATTGAAAAAGTACAATAAATACCGCAATTATGGTATGTGCTTAACAAGACGGATCCCTTTCTACAATAATTCACAAAAAAAAAATTATATTTATAAGTTACTTTGGACTGGAATTATTTCTTAGATATGCATTATTTTATTTTTGTCGGGTCGGGCTACCTAATAATGAGTTAAATGACATCTCTTGCTCCTCGACATCAGACAAGTGGTCGAGGAGGCTGAAGCGTCCGAAAACCCCGAAAATCAACAAAATAAAATTGAGATCTAGGCCACACTGGGTCACACTCGGCCACGCCGCCGGGAGCATAATGATGAATGATGATGCATTTTCAGAAAAAAATTCGGGCAGGCTCGAAATAAATTATGGAAATCTTTCTATTTGGCGAAAAAATCTGAGAGCGATTCTTCCTGCAATTGACTATGCTTGGTTATTATCCAAAAATTAGACTCTACTTTTACTAAAGATTTAGTCTATTGCTGACCTAAAGTACCCAGTTCAAGACGAACTTTACAAGCATTTTTTTCATTGTACATTCCGTTCCATTGTGTGATTAGCAAAATGCATTTGAATAATGTTTGTACAGTCACTTCTACAAGAATTATGACTTCTTTAAATACAAACATCGATTTGTTCCTAAAGAAAATTATTTAATTATAAGCAAAATATGTTTGGTTATTAAAAATGCAAACTTGATATTATACTTATGGTCAACAATTGTTAAAAACCGTGGATGGTACATAAAAAAACAATTAATAAATGCGTCATATGCCAAAACCAAAATAATTAATCAATCTATGAACTTATAAAACTAACCAATAGAAATTCACTACGCGTATAATAATGAAAACCGTAAAACTTGTTAAAAGCTTGATGCATCTTCAAAAGAAATAATATTTTTCATTATTCGCTACAACAGATGAACAGTGTGAATTGGATGAAATCCTGACAAGATTATCTACATTGTGAAATTTGATAAAGTGAAAATTCGTTCAAATGAACAATGGAAGACATTTGAATTGTATATTTTCAATCCGTTCAATAAAAGAGATTTCAAAAACTAAACAAGTGATGCATCTTCAAAACGAAATTTGATCGATGATTAGTTGTAACAAAGAACGCTCCAAATTTGATACTGAATTTGACATCAGCAGCCGAAAAAACCATCGAAAGGTTTTTCCATTTTATCAAAACCAATGCCGTAGGTATTCGTTCAAAAAAAATTCTAAAAATTTGTAATACAAATTAGCAAAAACCTTTATAATAAGAGATGGTGAAAAAAAACCACATGCGTGCATCTTCAACAAACTGTTTTTTTATCATTTGTTTAAACAAATTGTGACGAGCACCATGGTCTCGTACTGAATTTTTTTTTTGTTCCTTTTGTTTTTTTTTTGTGGTTTGCTTTAATTATTCAGGGAGATTTTGAATCTATGGGAATTGTTGGTGAGTATTATTTTCATTTTTGTATTTATTTCTTATTTAGTTGTTAACATGATGTTTTTTGTTTATTGTGATTTTTATTGCGATTCTGATTTATGTTGATATTTGTTTGTATTGCGATCCAGATTTATTTCGATATTTATTTTTTTTGCGATTGAGATTAATTTTGATATTCGTTATTGCGGTCGGGATTGATTTTTTTTGGTCATTTTTTCGTTTCTATTCATATTGATTTTTTCACGATATTTAGGGATCAATTTTCTTTTTAGTTTTTCTTAAATATTATATTTGAATTGTAAATCCTGGGACAAAGGAATCCGGAAGTCGGGCCAGAGTGAGTATTCTTTTTTTCTGTTTTTTTTGTTTATTATTATTGTTTTGGGCAGTTTGAGGACCTATCGCGGACCTGTTGTCAGTTTGTTTTCCCCGGGTCCTGTACAACTCCTCTCAGTGCAGTTAATTTGGGAAATGGAGAGCGTTCTTGGCCAGGACGCTTTCTTGGTCATTACCATGTTTTTTCTGACGTCGTATCTTTGGGCGTCCCCGTTGCCGTTTGCCGGGGATGAAAGGCTAATCACCGACCGCCAAGTGGTCCAGCGACAAGGGATAAAGGTGGGAGGAATGGGCAGGAATTCAGCGGGAGTTAATTTGCAGGCCGCATATTTTCCGGGTCCCAATTTGACCCCGTGCGCTCCCTGATTATTTAATATTGACTCCGTCACTGGCCGTGCGGCGGGGACGACAGCAGGTGCCGCGCGTCTCAGGTTTTTTTTTTGGGGGGGGGGGAGATTTTTCGTTTCACCCCACTTTTATTTTTCACTTTTTCCGGGGCTCGTATTCGGGAACTCGGGGCGAGCTCGGGACTCTTGTATTGTATTTTGAGTCGATTGTACTGAAAATTTTGTGAAGTGCGTTTGGCTCTGGCGAGGACCAGGGATTCCTTCGGCCCAGGGCGTTTATTTATTGCAGTTAATTTTGGTTAGTGTATTTTGTTTGGTACTTTGCTTCTTTTTTTGTTTGTAGAGGGGATCGATTATGTTTTGATTTATTTTTGATCTGAATTTTGTTACGGTTTTTTGTGAGGAAAGGCCAAGCTAGTTTCTTACCGAAAATTTGATTTGTATTATTTTGTATTATTATTGAGATATTGATTGAAATTGCAATTTTCTTTTTATGAATTTTGTTCCGGTGATTATTTCTTGTTAATTTTTTTATTTTATTTTCAAAGTTTCTTTTCTTTTTTTTTTTTTTTTTTTGGAGAATTGTCTCAGCGGTGGTGTTTTTGTTCTTTTCCGCTTCAGCCTTCGTTGGGATTGCCAGGAGGGGTTGGCGAGGGGACGTGAAGGTGAATATTTTTTTTTCTCTCTGATTATTGTGAATGGAAATATCCTTTCACGTTACGAAATAAATGTTGCAAATTTGATACTGGATTCGCAGTGAAAAAAAAAAAACTATGCTACTCTTCTTCATCTTGCGAAAATCCGATAATGCCAATTCATTCAAAACTTTTTTTCCAAAAATTTACAATGTAAATTTAAAATTGCGTTGATAATTATATATTTAAATTTGCAATTAATAAATTGCAAATCAGAAAAATCACAAATAAAACCACATGCACCTTTATAATAACGAAATATTTCGATAATTTGTTTGAGAAAATAAATGTGGATTCCATGTTGCATTTGTGGTCGGCGTTCGAATAATTTTGGTCACAATACAAATACAATACAAAATAAAATACAAGTTATGAATAACTTTCGAAGTTACACAAATACAGGTATCTTAATATTTACTAACTCCAAAATACTCCGTTAGATGTAATTGAGTATTTCCGGTCTCCAAATATCACATTACTTGTAACTTTCTATCTAAATACATCGAACAAGACGCTTCGACGATCCCACAAATACATGTACCTGAGTATTTTCTGGTTCCAAACTACTTCGTTACACTTAACCTTGTATTTCGGCGTTTAAAAATATCTAATTACATTGAACAAGATACATTGAGGATTACAAAAATACATTTAAATGAGTATTTTTCGACTCAAAAATAATCAATTACATTTAACTTTGTATTTTGGCGTCGACAAAAAAAGTGTAATGAATTTTGGCAATTGGGAAAGTATTTCGTCACATGTATTTGTATTTGAGTAATCACAAAGTCCGGAAGGACTTTGCCGTCGCTTTTTAATTAAAAAAAAAAAAAGAAACAAACAATCTGAAAAACAAACAGTAGTTCATTGGGTGCCCTCAATATATTCGGCCCTTACCTGACGCTGTAAAGTCGTACGGACTTAATATCTACCGCAAACAACTTCTCATTCTCCCTCTGTCTTTCTCTCACCTACAGTCGCGCGCTTACTCTGTCCCTTTCTAATCGGCGATCTTTTCGTTTTCACAACGATTGCCGTACATCGCTATACCTATATTTTTTCAAGACCCCATGGCTCAGATTTGGTTAGATTCCTCTGAAACGCCCCGAATTCTGACGAGTTCACACGATGCTACCCGATCAATTGTTATTGCCAATCATTGCCAATCATTACTAATCAATCGTAACAATTGGTATATTAGTAAAAATTATAATAAATAATAAATAAAACGCTGCGCGTGATCAATCGTAGGAATTATAAATAAAACAGCGTGCGCGAGATTATTTTATTTACAACAGTGAAATGTACAGTTGTTGTGGATCTTCGATCTCCAACACACTCCAAAAATAGATTTTTCTGTCAGATGAGTATAGTCTTTTTTCTTTTTAACGTACAAGTGGTAAGATTTTATAACATTTTCTAGTTAAAAAAACTTTTTTATAACAATCCAAATTCGTATCATATTTTTCTATTGTAATTGTCATTTTTCATTGTTGATTTCACTCGAATTTCATGTTGCTTTTCATGCAAAGTTTTTTAAATAAAAACGAATATTCGGAATTGATTGCGCAGACTCTTACAACTTGTTTATTAATTTCAATTTTCGATATTTTATTATTTTATTTCTACTATGAAAATTTTTCGGTGTCTTTGAATGATAATTTATAGCTTATGCAAACTCTTCATTGAAAAATTTCTCTTTGAAATAAACAGTAATGATAATAATTATACAAATAAAATAAAGGACTTGTTTTGCATCGAGTACTTTGTGTGCGTTTGTTTGTTTCGGGTTATGTCAGCGGCGAATTCACAGCAGTTTCTTGGATTTATGTGACATACTGATGAATGTAAGTTGACGTATACCAGGTGTACTCCTAATTAATTTCCGGTTTTTTTGCAAATAAAACACATAACTCCAAAAAAACCGTAACCTTTATTTTATTCAAAGTATTTTCCATCGCTTTCTACACATTTTTCCCACCTTTCTGGTAAATTGTGGATACCACGCCAGTAAAAATCATTGCCTTTGGAGGTGAACCGCTCGGTGAGCCATTTTCGTACATTTTCGTACGAGTCGAAGCGCTGCTCAGAAAGGGCATGGCCCAACGAGGCAAAGAGGTGGTAGTCGGATGGCGCCAGGTCTGGTGAGCAAGCCGCATGATCAAGCACTTCCCACTTGAGCCTTTCCAGCGTGTCACGAACGACTTTCGACTTATGCGACGGTGCATTGTCGTGGAGCAAAATCACCTTCTTCTGTCGTTGTTGATATTCTGGTCGGTTTTCCACAATGGCTCGGCTCAAATCTTCCATTTGCTGTTTGTAGCGAACGGCATTCACAGTTTCACCAGGTTTCAGCAGTTCAAAGTATATAACACCGGACTGGTCCCACCACACACACAGCATGACCTTCCGACCGTAACGATTTGGCCGTGCCGTCGATGTCGATGCTTCACCTGGACTCACCCACGATTTGTTGCGCTTAGGGTTCTCCAGGAAAATCCACTTTTCATCACCAGTAACAATACGATGCAGGAAAGACTTTCTTTTGTATCGTTGAATCAGCATTTCACAGGTCACTTTTCGATTCTCCATTTGTCTCTCGGTCAGTTCATGGGGCACCCACTTTCCACACTTCTGAATTTTTCCCATGGCTCGCAGACGTTTGGGAATTGCTTGCTGTTGAACTCCCAACGCATCTGCAAGCTGTCGTTGCGTTTGCGTGTTGTCTTCATCTAATAATGCTTGCAATTCGGCGTCATCGAACGATTTTCGCTTGCCAGAGCGTGCGGCGTCGTTCAGGTCGAAATCTCCATTTTTGAACTGTCGAAACCACGTTTCACATGTTCGAAGTGTTAATGCACGATCACCATAAACTTCCACAAGCGCACAGTGGCTCTTGGACACTTTTTTCCCCTGATTGAACATGAAAAGCAATGCATGGCGCATATGCTCAAAATTCGGTACAAAATTCGACATTTTTGAAGCGCAATAAAAACCTCCTGGAAGATATTTTCGAGAAAATGTCAACGCAGTTCAAGCACTCGATATGACTGAACAAAATGACATATGGTATGTGTTACCAACAGCGGTACAAAACAGAACGCCATCCATTGAAAAAACCGGAAATTACTTAGGAGTACACCTGGTATATGTATATACTTCAATATATACTTCAATATATAAAATTACATCTTAAAAAAAAATTTATTCTAAATTAAACAAAACAGAATTATCGTATACATAAACAAAAATTCAGCCAGTTGTTTTTTCTTTATTTCCCTCTTGCTCTACAAGTACAATTATTTATATTTCTAATTAGCAAATGAATAAGTGAAGAGGTAGTAGTCATTTTCTCTTTTTTTCCGCTGTGAAAAAAATCCTTCAAATTTTTTAACATTTTTTGAGTCTTATAAACCTTTAATCTTATGAAAATATTAAACCCCAGCAAAGTAGACGATCGAAAAAAGATTGAACACGATCCTTTTCCGATCCTTTTTCAATGACTTGACAATCCATTCTCGAAATCCGTCTCTCATCGCGTCAAATGCTTTTAGTATATCTTCATTATGTAAAGTTTAAGAAGCCCTTTGCATTATGACGCGATTATCAATAGTTATTATCTACAAATTAGTTTTAAAATAAAATAATCAGAGAAAATAAATAATATAGCATGAAATGAATAATATTCTTTGATAATCACATCAAAATGTAACGGGCAGTAGCGGGCCCAGGGGGGGGGTGCTATAGGGACTAAAGCCCCTCCCCCCCTCCCCAGAGCAATGGTTGCATCAAAAAGTAAAAATGTATAGAAAAAAAAAACTTTTTTAAAAATTCTGACAAATTTCGAACATTTTAGACAAAAGAAAATGTTTTAAGAAGTAACAGCACTTCATCATAAAATAAATAACTCTTGATTTTATGGTTTAACCAAATGGGATAAAAATTTAAATTTAGTGCGCGACAAAAATTTAAATTTAGGCACCGAACTACGGCCGCGATCGGATCGAATGCAGCCGAAGATCCGCCGAACTTTTCCGAACTTGTTTTTTTGATCGGGAATACGTTTTCTCGCTGCCCCAAGTACATGACAGCAATTGTCAGAGCTATCAGCTGATCATTTTTCCGACAACAATGTTGTGATAGTGTGATCTTCACGTCGTGTAATCGAAATTTCTAAAATATTCGCCATGGATTTTCGCAAGTTTTTTACAAAAAACTCACGCTCATCTGGTACAAATGTACCAAGTTTTCCGAATAATCAGAACAACAACTCGGAACTTATCGATGGCAGAATAGGAAATGAAACAGCAGCTTCGACCTCATCACACAAAGTAAGTTTTTTAATGTTTGTTTGTACATGTAAGATGAACAATAAATTACAATTGAAAAAGTTAAAAAACAATTTTTTTTTAGAAAAGAAAAATCGACTACGTCAATCACGATTTTGTTGAAGCAGATGAAGTAGATGCTGATGATGCCAACATGTCTGATCCAAAACATACAGAACATTCATCAGCATGACCAGAAGTAGAGAAGGTTTAACAATTTTTGACAAATTTCACAAGTGTTGACGATTTGACGGTTAAACAAAATGTAAAAACTTCAACAGAAAAAAGTTGAGAATCGTTTTGAAGTATAACATATTACACTGTGCGACAAAAAGAAACTTTTTTTTATGCTATAAATCTAAATTCGAAAAATCGATTCCTAATGACCTCATTAACAAGTCTACAAAAGCTTTTTACAATGTTAGCCTTTGTTCACAAGATACTAATTTATTCAAACTGCTTTTAAAAACTGCTTTCCTTCGAATATTGAATTTCGTAAAAATGCAGTTTTTCATGGTTATTATGATAAAAATAGAATTTTTGACCATAAATACATAGACTTGCGCTTTTACCCCGTGAAAATCAAGCTATAATTGTAAAAGTTACAGTTTTACATTTTGGAAATTTTTAATAATTAATTTATCGTAAACAAAGGCTAAGATTGTAAAAAGCTCTTGTAGACTTGTTTATAGGGTCATGAGCAATCTATTTTATGTATTTAGATTTATAGCATGAAAAAAAGTTTTTCTTTTGTCGCACAGTGTTATAACAGATGTTTCAGATCATAATAACTAGAGCGGGTAAAAATATGCTCGGAAAAAGTAGAAAATATGCACATAGATATGCGCAAAAAAACGGAAAAATATGCTTGATCATATGCTCAAAAAAATAAAGCCTTAGAAAGTGCATTTTCTTAAAATCGTTTTATTCATCGTTACGTTGCAGATTACAATGAACAAAAATGTGTTTTTTTAGATTTTCAAAAAGAAATGATTTGCGTCTGTCGGTCAAAAATGTAGTATAAGTAGAAAAAGAACGTTTGACGTCATTTGAAGTAAAGAGAGAGTATTTGAACATCGATATTTTGTTTGGTGACAGGGAATTTACATATTCATCAGTGGAAGCAGCGTTTGAGTATAACATATCGCGAATTTTTATTATTATTGGATAGCCTTTGTTGCGTTAGAGGATGGCATTCATTTTTTCCAAATATTCCTTATTTTCAATGGAAGTAATGGACTCTCGAAATGTTTCGATAATTTCCAAACTTTCGTCTATGGATAACCCTTTGGTTTTAAGCTTAGTAATGCCGTTCATAATGGAAGAAAAATGGGTTGTGATGTAAGCCAGCTCCACTTTCACTTGTGAACTGTCAAAGACTTCCTTTAAGGTTTTTATCGCCTCAGAATCTTTGTTGTCAAAACGGGCTACGATGGATTTTACATCTGTAAAATTTTCGTTGTAATACACTGCCGCCTTCAGCCAAGTCCCCCAACGAGTAATGATGGGTTCAGGAGGTAAGGGTGTATTTGGAAGAGTGTCTCGAAATATTTTTAGACGATGAGGAGCCTACGTGAATTATTTTTTCATGAAATACGAATAAATATAAAAGTTAGATATTTCAATGTAAAACTACCTTAACAAAAACTGCTTTTGTACTGGAAATTAATTTGTTAACTACCGGAAATTTTGATCTAACAAATTCTGCCATTCGATGTAGCCCATGTGCAAGACATGTCAAGTGGAGCATTTTGGGGTATGATACTTTCAATGATTGCATTGCCGAAATCATGTAAGCTGCTGCATCAGTTACCACAAGCAGTAAATTGCTGTACTAAATACCTGAAAAAGCATGAAATTGTTGTACAATTTTATATTATTCAGTTCATTTAGGCTTGCCTTCAGGCCACAGTAGGGATAAAGAATCGTTAAAGAAAGCTGCCATATTGCTTGCGTTAGCGGCATTCACAGTTGACATGTTCAAAAGGTAAAATTTTCCACGCTCTGGACTGTCGACAACGCATTCCTTTATTCCGAATATGAAATTTGCTATTAGTCGTTGTTGAGAATCAGTGGTTTCGTCAATAGAGACCCAAATATATTTTTGCGCAGCTTTACTTCTCAAAGTATCCAAACATTCATTGTACAAATAAGGGACATATTTTTGTCGAAGTGTAGATTCACTTGGGATTGGAAAATTTACGTATTTCTCGAGAAAATGTATAACACTTGGATGGCTCGCTTTTTTTAAAGGAATGTTCGCTTGCAAAAAAGTTTTGCAGAGATCCAAATTGAACGGGTTAATATCTTCAGTTTTTTTGAATTCCGAAATTAAAGTTTGTGTACTTTCCATTATTTTTTCCTGCCTCCTGGCTGCTTTCTTGTAAGTATATCTTGCCACATGTTGTTTCACCATAAATATTCTTGTTGCGTTCACTAACCGATTGCAATATAAGCAGAAGAGAATTGATCTATCTGATCTGAATACACCGGGATATTCACGAACCGTTCGTGATAGAAAATCATTCATATTCTCTTCATCTTTCAGCATTGTTACTACTTATCAATTTTGAAAACGAAACAATTTCGTGGTCAAAAAATGATTGAGAATTTGCGACAATTTTTGACAGTGGTAAATAAACAAGATGAAGTTGTTTAGAACAAATGAAAATCAAAAGATAAAGACTCATTACATCGTAAAAAATATTAATAGAATAAAAAATAGATATATGCGCGATAAAAAAAATATATGCAACATATGCTCGATCAACCGATATTTGCAAAATATGCATGCTATATGCGCGAGCATACTTTTACCTGCTCTGATAATAACATGTATACATTTTAAATACTGAATAAAAAATGCATAATAGTAAAATAAACTCTCAGAGACCAAAGTTATTATAATAAAAATTAAAAAAAATTATCAACAAAATTATGTATAATATTTTTACAATTCTAGCTAAATTCAATAACAATTAATAAATTGTGTATATTTTGTATATAATATATATTGAGCTAATCTAGTGAAACCTAGAGACACGTATGTCCTAAAATTGAGTGTAGGTACGTTCTATTTTTAAAACTTTTTTCTATATTTAAAGGTTAAACTAAAATTTTTTCGCATAAAGTCATTAGTTTTGACTTATTCATACTGAGAAAGAACGGTCACTTGCATGGCAAGTTGACTCACGTGAGAACTGAAAATCGCAAAGATGTAGATCCCAAGCATGATATTGGATCAGCTGTAGCTAGACGCCATAAATTGAAGCTCGAAGAAATTAACGACTACTTGACTCATACAAAAATCCAGGAGTAGACCTTTCAGTAACCTGTTAGTTGTGAAGCAAAACAAACTAGAAGATTTCAGCACCATTGGTTGCAGCAGTTCAAATGGCTCGCGTACAGTGAGGAACAGCGTGGAGTTTTCTGCGTTTATTGCGTCTTGTTATCTTCAGACGTTGGCGGTTCCACTTCGTCTCAAGTTAGACAGTATTCTTTAAAATCTACAACGTATGCTATACATTTGGTAGTAACAGTACCTGAACTTGTTCACAGGATCTGAAAACTATCGTTACTGTGCCTTTGGTGAAGTACAAAAAAGCCATCGAAGACATGAATCGGCATGAGAACCTGAAGTACCATCGTTTTTCTACAGAAAAAGCAATCACATCCATCAAGAACTTCGTAAGCCAGAATTAAAATGCGATTGATGCTATCGTGGATGATAAAAAACAGCAAAAAATTAGAAACAATCGAACTCGTTTGTGCCCAATCATCAAGACCGTAATATTCTGCTCACGAAACAATTTGCCTCTACGTGGACACAGAGACTCTGGGAAGATGAAGAGTGATGAGAAACAAAATGATGCATTATCTGGGAAAGAGGGCGTTTTTCGAGCTCTTTTGGCTTTTCGTGTAGATGCGGGTGAAGAAAACTTGAAAAACCACTTGCAAACAGCATCGCAGAACTGCACTTTGATTAACAAAACTGTTCAAAATGAAGTCATCGACATCATTGGACTGAAGATTCGTTCAAAACTTGTTGAAAGAATCAAGAAGTCCAGATTTTATGCTATAATTGCTGATGAAACAACGGATGCAAGCCATCGAGCACAATTGACCCTGTGCATCCGTTATGTTGACGTAGAGAAACGTCATACGTAAGGACTTTCTCGGATTCATGTTGCTGATATCAATCACAGGAAAAGATGTGAAAGCACGTATTATGGAAGAATTGCAGGCTTTAGGGTTGGACATTGCAAATTTGCGAGGGCAAGGATACGATAGAGGATCAAACTTTTCTGGAAAATAAAATGGAGTCAGTGGATTAATTTTGAAAGAGCAACCCTTAGCCTTTTACACACACTGATTTAGTCATTCGTTGAGTCTCTGTGTATTGAAATCGTGTGAAGCTCCTGAGATACGAAATATGCTTGGGAACGTTTCAGCAGTTATCACTTTTATCACATCATCGCACAAAAGAATACAAGCACTCGAGAACAACATCAAAGAGAAATCGCCAAAATCGCAAAAGACCCATCTAAAAACACTTTGTTTCACTCTATGGGTGGAGAAACACGATAGTGTAGAGACAGTTGGCGAATTCCTCCCAAGTATAGCTAAAGTGTTGGATGAATAGAAATACGATAAGGATTCTGAAACGTCTTCAAAAGCGACACAACTTCTCAGTGCTATTGAGAAATCTGACTTTCAGATCGCTCTTCAAATATTTAATGATGTTAGTTAACCTATTGTGACCGTCAGTAGAGCGCTTCAGCAACTTCAATTACAACTGACTTCGGCCAGCGCTCATATTGATCAAGTTATCAAGAGTTTAGTTGAAAGGAGAAATGACGAAGTATCATTCTGTGAAGTCTTCCAGAGAGCTGAGAAAAAAGCTTGTAAAACGGATATGGAGCTAAAGGTTTCTCGTATTTGTGGCAGGCAAAAGCATCGCTCCAACATTTCAACTCAGAATGGAACACCTCTGGAATTTTTTCGATGAGTTTTTCTACCATAACTGTTTTGATTTACTCGTTTGATTAATTTGTATAATAAATAAATTTTTTTATTACAAAGCTATAATTTACTACCCATTCCTGGATCATATGATTTCTTCATTGATGTCAAGGTTCAAAGGTGAATTTTTGAAGATTCTGCCACTTGAAGGGCTAATTCCAGCATTCTCGAAAAAAGTAAAGGTTGAACAAGTTTTACATGCTGCTATGATTTATGAAGAAGATTCAGGTATTTCCAACGAGATCCAGCTGAAAAATGAGATCATTTTGTGGCATAACCACTGCAAGAGTGATACATTCATAGGTGCTCAAACAGCTGTTGATGCCCTGCGACTCATACAATCAGAACAGTATGAGTCATTTTTTCCGAATGTTGTGACGCTGTTACAGTTGCTTGCGACTATTCCTATGACATCAGTGACATAAGAACGTTCTTTTTCTGTTCTCAAGCGCTTGCAAACTTGTTTAAGAGTCAACATGAAAGAAAACAGACTCAATGGCTTGGCGATGGCAAATATTCACAAGGAATTGGACCTTGATTTTAAAGATTTTTTTTGTAAATCCAAGCCTCGACGACTCGAAACTTTGGACTGGTCGGTAGAAGATGGCCCTGTAGAATATCTACATATATACATAGCCTATTTTGAAATTTTAAATATGATTGTATCGTTAAAATCAATAAACCGTGACTGTGATCATGTGATCTCAATTGTGTCAAATGTCAAAAACAATTAATTTTAAGAGATATTGGTTGTATTATATTTTTTATGTATAATCACGTTTAAAAACACCACTCATCATTTTCTCCTATATTCTTCACTTGAAATTGGCAGCTTCGTCATATGCATAAAAAAAATTTTTTTGAAATTTTAAGCCCCTCCCAAAGGTAAATCCCAGATCCGCCACTAGTGAACAGTGCTGTCCAGAATCACGAGCAGCAAATGAAAACAATAGAGTCGTCCATGAGTAATGACCCTGTTGTCAATATGGAACAGATGCATTGTAAAATATCTGGAAAAAATCGTTGTGCTCGAAATGTGAAGACATTGAATGTGCTTGAGAATGGTGGACCAGATGAAGACTTTGTCTTTATTAATGATGCGTTAGCATCCACTTCATCGTCTGTTTAGACTCGCTCCGTTTTCCGTCTTGGAAGAGTTCGTTCGGATACCAGACCACAACCATTGAAGCTTAGTTTTGCTACGGAGGATGATGCGCGCACTCTTTTTTGGAATAGGCAGTTTTTAATGCCTCATAATAATTTGGTTAGGTCAGATCTGACCATATCTCAACGCGATCATGAATGCAGGTTTTACCGCAGAAAGTTTTAAAGCACTTAAACTCAAAGTTGCTGAATCGAAATCAAAAGTCGAGGAAGTGAAATGTTCTTTGTTGTTAGTTGAAATGGAGATAAAAAAGGGTACCTAAATCAGCCGTGATAGGAAATATTATGGGCACGTTGATTTTGGGGCGGACCTAGACTTGACAAATGATTCTGTAGAGGTCAAAAACGCTCTTGTTTTTATGGTTGTTGCCTTCACTCAAAATTGGAAGTTGCCGATCGGCTATTTTCTCATTGACTCAATAACATCAAATACAAATGCTGAATTGGTAGGAAATGCTCTTTCTGAACTCCACCGGATAGGGGTTCAAATAGTTTCATTAATATTTGATGGTACCCAGGAGCATATGAGCACAGCTAAAATTTTAGGAGCAGATTTTTCAAGCACTTCAGTTAAGCCATTTTTCCTTCATCCTGAAACGAATGAGAATGTTCAAGTAGTTTTTGATGCGTGTCATATGTTGAAATTAATACGCAACACTTTAGGAGATGAAAAAATTTGGATCGACGGAGATAGTTGTGTAATCGAATACCGTTATATTGAGCAACTAGCTTTGCTGCAAGAAAGCAAAGAATTACGTTTGGGCAATAAATTGAGGTTGAAAGACATTGCTTTTGCAAAAATGAAAATGAATGTTTCCTCAGCCGCCCAAACACTAAGTAATAGCGTGGCAGACGCTCTTCGATATTGTGCAGATACTTTGAAATTACCTCAATTCAAAGATTGTGAAGCCACGATTAGATTTATTCGTTGCATTAATACAATGTTCGATTTTTTAAATTCACGTAACCCGTTTAGGAAAGGTTTAAAAGCACCATTATTATCAAACAACGAATTTGTTTGGCGCCCACGAATCAATAATATTCTTCAATACTTCTCGCGATTGCGAAGTAATGGCAATTCTTCAATTTTTTCATCTCGAAGACGCACAGGATTTGTAGGATTATTTTCTGCTTGCCTGGCAGTCATGAATATTTACGATGATCATGTTAAACTGTGCTTCAATAGATGAAACACGAATCCTATCCGTAACATCCACCAAAACAGCGAAACTTGAGAATTACAGCGGTCAAGTTTATGATGAAATGACCAATGCTCGCATAGCCCGAAAGTGCTCTTTAGTATAAGTAGAAGATGAAAATTCGAACATTGAATTTCCAGAGCTGCTCCTAGCAGAAATTGATAGATTTTCTGGTAGGACAGTGGCTTATATTTGTGGTTTCATCATTCGAAAAGTATGGTCGTGCATTTCATGTAAAACTTGTCGAAATACTTTATTGTTAAAAAATGATGATTTCGTGTCCATCAGAAATAGCTCGAAATATATTCGTCAAAATGTTTCATACTATGACGCTATACGACTGATCGAGATAAAAAGTAATGGTGGGTTAATCTTTCCCAGTAAATCTGCTTTCAACATTGCATGCAGAACTGAAAAGTTTTTCAAACATTCTATCGAATGTAATGGTAAAACGTTCCAATCGAACTTCAGTTTCCATATATTCTCTTATCTCGAATCATGTTCGAGTTGCTGACAAATAGTATGGCAATTTGAAAGGAGAGTCATTATTTCCAGAATTGGACAATCATTTTTTTGATGATTCGTTAGAAGAGCTGTCTGGTCATGTTTTTATGCTCACGAAAACTTTCATTAAGGAGTATATTTGTTTGAGGATGTTTGCCTTAATAAAGAATAAGTTGTTAAAGCAGGTAGGACAAAATGTGAGGCATTACACGAATCGCCCTTTGATTTGGAAAAATCAGGAAATAACTTAATTTTTTTTTTTTTTTTTCTTTAAAATAATATTTATTCCTTTTTTTTTTTTTGTATCTGTTTTGTATGACTGATCTAGAATTACGGCCGATATTTTTTTTGTCATTTCTGTAAAAGGATGTTTATTCTGTTTTTTTTTTTGTTTGTATCTGTTTTGTATGACTGCTATGGAATTACGACTTGTATTTTTTTTTATCTCAATAAAAGGATATTTATTTCGTATTTTTTGTTTGTATCTGTTTTGTATGACTGATATAGGATCACGGCCTGAATTTTTTTGTCATTTCTTTGAAAGGATATTTATTTTTTTTTTTTTTTTTTTTTTTTTTTGTATCTGTTTTAAATAACTAATATGGAATTGCGGCCTTTTTATAATTTTTGACAACTCTTATTGGATCATTATAAGTTGAAAAATTTTTTTACATATTGGAGCTCTTCCATACATTTTGCTTATTGTTTTTTAATTTTTTTACAGATTGAATTATCTCGTTACCAAATGGTATATCGAAAGAAATTTATTTAGTTGGTAAAAATATAAAAAATTTTTACCAAACGGTATATTGAAAGAAAAATAAATTTTGTACTAATTACATGCTTTTTTTCGGATCACCTATTGCAGTTCAACTATGAACGAATGAAGAATGAGAAAAGCTACAAAGCTATGTGCTACTCACTTTTCGTCACCTTCATATTCATTCGCATATATGTACAGGAATTTGATTTATTGTTGTATGCCTCTTATTGCTAAAAGTTTATTTTCACTCCACATCTTTTTAAAAAACTATTACTTGAAACATTAATTTACTCCTTGCAAGTTAACAGTCAATGCACGATAGTCAATCATAAGCAAAAGAAGTTTAATTTCAATTAAAAATTCTAGGTTGGTTCTATTGTAGTAAAAGTAGTTGCAATTAATTTATGAAGGAGTGAAACTTTGCTAATTTTGAGTGTCTTTTTAATCTAATTGAGTAATAAATCAGTTCAGGCTTGCGTGGCAGCGTTTTGAATCTATGAATAGTGAAAACGATAACAACTGCTGAGGTTTTAGATGAGCAAACATAAGGAACATTATCGATTAAAAAATTTTTTGTCATATCGAATACAAGTTCATCATTCTCGAGAATATTTATAAACTGTTTCTAAGACACGGGTCAGAATTTCTCAAACGGATCACCTTGAAAAGTGAAAATTTTAAATTCCACCAAATACAAATTTTTTGATTGTATTTGTTGAAAAAATCAATTGTGCAAATGAAAAAAAAAAAAAAAAAATTTTTCTGATTTGTTAACAATCGAATTTTTGTGTAATTTTTTTTTTAATTATTTTTATCTCAGCAGCTACTTATCCGATTCGTTAAATTTTTGTACCAATTTCTTCGACTTTTAATGAAGTTTTTCGTGACATTTTTTTCTAAACAAGTTAAGCTTAAAATTTGTAAGTTAACAACAATTGTTACTTAAAAATTAATAAAAAAATGTGATCTCCATGTCATTTTTGGAAGTTTGTGATCAAGTTCGATACTTCATTAGATTTAAAAAAAAAATAGCGTTTAGAAAAATATTGGCACTCAGAAATTGAAGAAGGAATTAAATAAATAATATCGGTATAAGTCAGCCGTGTTCGCGCGCCGTAGCATCTTTCCGGTAGTGGACTATTCACTTTTAGTACATCACACATTATGAAATATTTGAAGTTTTGCGTGTTTATTCATAAAAATAATAAACGATTCCATACAGAAATTTTGTGACAAAAATAATACTACATAACTTTCGCTTCCACATAATCTTCAGAGGACGAGAACATTCTACACAACATTTTTCCGCTTTTCATTGGAATGAACGAATGATACTGCCTAGTATTTTTTATCGTGATGACTTTTTCGATCCTGAAAGTTCTACATCATACTCAGCGCATGTTGAAAAATCGAATGTAATGTTTTGAAAAAATTTTCTAGCCCATTCGAACATTGCTTTGGGCGTCGTGATATCAGCGTGTTGAAGGCTTGCTTTACGAGCCAATCTTTTGACGGTACCGCCAATACCATCGCAAGCCCCCTTACCATGTGATGTGGCGAAAAAATGCCACTCAATTTGGACCCCAAAATTATCGCTTAATTGGACAATGTTTGCAAAATTAGATTTATTTTTGTACTGCGCCGCTGCTCCATCCGAAAAAAAAAAAAATTTTTTTCACATTTTCATGACCATGAACACTTCGCAAGAATGATATCATTTTTTTATTGAACAAATTCACAGTAGCGGCGTCATGCTTCTGAGATTCCGAAATTATAACAAAATTATGATGCTTCAATATACCGTCACTTTTATAGTAAATGACATACGGATGAATAGTGACTTGATCGTTGTTCCAATGGAAAGATTGTATGGCATCTTGGATAACGACGGTGTAATTTTCTGCAAAGTCAAGAGCAACAACGAATTCTCCATGCCCCAAAGAATCTTTCAAGTGTTGAAAATGACGTGACTGAGATGTCGTTGTGAAATCGTGTTTCAGGAGAAGTGGCAACTCTGTCTCCAATGACTTTATGAAGTCCTTGGTTGGTTGAGTTTTAATCACAAGTTGGCATCTTAAATAAAACAAAAATATTTATTAAATATGTGATTATGATAAAAATTGTGGAATTTTGCTACAACGGAATCAAAACGAAATGATTTTTTTTCACAAACTTTTTTTTTAAATTAAAAGCACCGGTAAGATATATTAATAAAAATGGGTCTGTATCGAAAAAATTATTCCTCAAAAATTGTAATAACAAATGAAAATCACTTATAGAAGATTGAAAAATTCGGACTCAATTAAAAATTTTTGATATCAATATTCGT
Source organism: Platygaster robiniae (assembly GCA_028476575.1). Lineage (NCBI taxonomy): Eukaryota > Metazoa > Arthropoda > Insecta > Hymenoptera > Platygastridae > Platygaster > Platygaster robiniae. The sequence goes on from CM052019.1 coordinate 33,060,040, forward strand.
TCAATCAACTGGTGTACAGTACCTGTCCGTATTTTCCCAGTGTTTGTAAGTTATCTCGTTGATTCTCAAATCGTTGAATGAACGTGAACGAGTTTTCAAAACCATTGTTGTTCCTGGACAGTTGTCGCAGCAAAGGAGAAAGCACGATGAAGTTGGAGTACCGCAAATCATACTATCCATTATGCCTCGGACTGAAAAATCACCAGAAGCTCCCGATTTTCGCAGAAGGTCATTGACGGAGTCGAATTTCAACTTCATGTTTCCATGGATTTTGCAGACAGACATTGTGGCTCTCGGAACGTCCCATTGGGATATAAAAACTTGGTCGCAACTTCGAGAAAGTCGACTAACTAATTTTTTTATCAGGGAATTTAGAAGAAAATTTCTCGTGCAAGACTTTTAAGTCGTGCAATAATAAACGTTTTTGCACTTCATCACGTTCTCCATTAGCCTTCTTGATAATAAAGTAATCTTTTCGACCAGGCATGAGACGACTGTATTCATCCGACGCATAGAAGTTTTCAACTGCTTGAAGTAAATCTTCTTGTGTAGGCTGACCATGCTTTGGCTGAGATTGTGACCCGTAACCAGATGATTCTCTCAATTTTTTACTCGTTGAAGCCATTCTTCGAGAAACACCGAATTCCTTCTGAATATATCGGATGCTCCAATTACATGGTAAAGTTGTTAGAAGTCTCATTTTCTCGTGCTTTGTAGCAGCCTTTGATAGGGCGTCTCGAACATCGGTTTTTAGTTTTTCTGTTTCTTCAAGACCACAAATGGAAAGTTTGAATTTTTGCACGGCACTGAATTGTAGGAAAAATCTTCGTCTTCACTTTCTTTGAACGATGAGTCCAATTTATCATCTCCATCTGAGTCAGAGCATGAAGCAGAATCATCATTGTTCTGTAACTTGAACTCAGATGCAGGCACTGCAGGTACATCGGGCACTTCAACTGGTTGCGTTGTTTTCCTTGAAATCGATCGTCTGCAAGGATCGCAAATATAGCTACCAACCAGGTTTGAAAACTCTTCACTCCACGCACTAGTCACTTTTCGCACATTCTAGGATAACCAAGAACGCGACTGATTTGTAGAAAAGCACCACAAAAAAATGAAGTGATGGAAAAATTGATAATTTCCATTTTATCTTTTGTACCTGACTGGGAGTCCGGTTTGCCCTAGAGATAGAAATTATGGAGAAAGATGATTGAAGATACGGAGATAAAAACGCAACGAGACAGTAAATCGCATTTATCAAATAATTGGTAACGCTTTTTCTAGTTCTGGAATTCATAAAATTTTTTGTCAGACATCAGTTTTATCAATATCAGAAACTAAATCTTCCGTGTAAATAACACAAAAAAAAGTCAAATATTTCACAGCATGTATTATACTTAGAGTGAAAAGTCTAAACGCATCGCACTGGCGGAAAGATGCTATGGCGCGCGAACACGGCTGACTTATACCGATATTATTTATTTAATTCCCTCTTCAATTTCTGAGTGCCAATATTTTTCTAAACGCTATTTTTCTTTAAATCCAATGAAGTATCGAACTTGATCACAAACTTCCAAAAATAACATGGAGATCACATTTTTTTATTAATTTTTAAGTAACAATTGTTGTTAACTTACAAATTTTAAGCTTAACTTGTTTAAAAAAAAATGTCACGAAAAACTTCATTAAAAGTCGAAGAAATTGGTACAAAAATTTAACGAATCGGATAAGTAGCTGCTGAGATAAAAATTATTGAAAAAAAAATTACACAAAAATTCGATTGTTAACAAATCAGAAAAATTTTTTTTTTTTTTTTTTTTCATTTGCACAATTGATTTTTTCAACAAATACAATCAAAAAATTTGTATTTGGTGAAATTAAAAATTTTCACTTTTCAAAGTGATCCATTTGAGAAATTCTGACCCACACAATAAACTTTTAAGATGCTAAAAGATTATTTTGAAATAATTGCAGCTTGAAACGATTCATTTGTAACATTTTTCAGGAAAGGAATATTTTTATTTATATATAATATAAATATAATATTATCATTCCAGTGAATTTGTATTAGGTGTTTCTAAGAGACGGTAAATTTTTGTGATATTAAAAGATTGATTAAAGAAAATTGTAGCTCGAAATGATTCGTTTACACCACTTTTTTGAAAAAAAGTATCATTTATATTTATAAATAATATAAATATAAGATTATCATTCTCGACAATTTGTATCAACTGTACCTAAGAAACGGTTAATTTTCGAGATGCTAATAGATAGTTTGAAAAAAATTACAGCTCAAAATAAATTTTACTTGCAATAATATTTTCGGCAATTTCATATTTTATTCTTTATATTAGTATTTTTTAAGCAAAACGATATTTTGTTTAATTTAGAAACTGCAAACGAAATGTCCAACGTATTTGTATTCTATACTTATATTATGAAATGTATGATAATCAAAGTAACATTAAGAACGACGGTTATGCGTATGTATAACAACTTTTTTTACATTGAAACATTCCTTCTCTATCATTCCCGAATGTCGCAATCATTCCATTCTAAATTAATTTGTTCGAAATGCTCACGTGTGTTTTATGGAATAATAAACATAATTAAAACCCAACAAAGAAATATCAAACTTCTATGACCATGAAAGAGTTGTACTCTATTTCCTTTTTTTTTCAACAACATGAATCGAAATTTGCAAAAATCATTTCACTTCTGATCCAAATAAATTAATACTAGTAACTCACGCATTCAAATACCCGCCAATTAGAGCTTATGCGCATATTGCGAAAACTAGCCCGTAGCGCAGCTCGCCGAACGACTGCACAGTATGGCAGCTTTCAAATATTTGCCCTCACCACCTGCCTAAATCCTATCCAGAAATAAATAGAGATCAGTGATCACACATCAAGTACCACCGACGGCAGAGTCAGTATTATGTTGAACGTAACCTCACTTTTCCTGTTTTTTATTTAACACTTTTTTTATTAACTGGCATTTTCAACACACTTTTTAACAATCATGAGTAACAGTTTCACAATTTTCAAAGGTTTTCGATCATCCAACGACATCGCAACGCGTGAATTTTCGCGAAAATTCTTTAATCAGATACCCGATTGTGTTGCTATTTTAAATAATGTTAACAACAAAATTTTGTCAAAAAATTGGCCTTCCCCTCTTCGTTTTCATCTCCTCTACCAAAGACAGCCATTTTTGACTAATTTTTTGAGGTGAGCTTCCAGTCTAGGCATTTACCAAAATCTGACTATTGAGTACATTTCAGGTATTCCAAAGATCATAGAAATAGGAAACGTGCAGGCTTCGTCGATCGATGTCAACATGAATTGCGTGTTTATGTACAGAGTATGAGAGGTCTACGGACTAAGTTGTCTTTTTTGAGGAAAGCCTTGGTTCTGTCCTTTGCTGTTTATGATGTAATAATTCTCACGGAGATCTGTCTCCATGATGGTATACACTGTGGAATAAAATTTGGGTTTCGTCAAATCCCAATATTTTTTTTTCATGCAACAGGTAGATATAGGTCACTGAAACACGTATGCAAAAGGATTTAGAAATTTATAGTAAAATTTGCGAATTATTAATATCTGAAAGTATGGTAATGCAAAAAAATAATTTTTCATCCCATTCTAAAAATTAAAAAACCATTTTCTCTGTCTTTTGCAAAAAAAATGTTTACGAAATCGCGATGGCGTTAATACTGAAAAGCGCGAATCCCCTCATGAAATTTATTTTTTTCTTGTCATTTGTCTTGGATTCGTTGACTTGTGATGAATCTGTCTGAAAATTCTCCCGTGTATATATATATATTTTTCTTCTTTCATTCTTTGAGAAGCGTGAAGATCTCTATCTTTTACCATCGTTCGGGCATCTTTTGTCGTCATCTAGACTATTATGTCCAAGTTATTGGGTCGGAGACTTTATTCGATACGGTTGGAAGGGAAAGAACGAGGAAAAAAATAAGTTTCGTCAGGAAATCCGCGCATTAAAATATTCATCGAATCGCGATTTTGTAAAGATTTTCAAATTCTGTGTGCAGAAACAGAAAAATCGTTTTTTTAATTTTTAAAATAGCATCAAAAATAAAGAATTAAAATTTTTCACATTTGAAAGTCTGTAAACATTTTTTATTCGCAAATTCTGCTATGAATTTCAGAATCCTTTTGCACACGTGTTTCAGTGACCAATACCAACATGTTGCATGTAATTTTTACATTACGTTTTTTTTTTCCACAGTGATATTCGAAGAAGTGTGGCGCGATTTTAATCGATTTGTCACTGAATCAATTTTTCAGGCTCCGATAATCGATTTTTTGCGATCGACGATTAGAGGTAATCGAAAAATTTCGTCCGAAATCGGATTTTTCTTTTTTTTTTTTTTAATTAGAGGACAATAAGTTACATTCTGTCGAAACTATCCTACGATCCAAGGTCCAGGAGGTAAAAAGAATTATTATTGTTAAAAGAATCGTTATTGAAAATTGAGTTATTTTACAAAAAAAAAAAAAAAAAAAAAAAAAAAACAAATTCGAAACACATATTCATAGTAAAGAACAATCTTTTTACAACCAACAAACAAATTTTCATAACATTACAGCGAAACGGTCATGAGATATGAATTTTTCTTTTTTATTTTGTAAAAATCTTCTAATTCAAAAAAAATGAATAAAGAAACAAATAACGACGAAGTGAAATATTTAGAAATGCTTGAAAATGTATTTTCGTATTTTTATGGTTTACTGATTTCCACGATTGTTACTACTTTTTTTAATTTTTTAATATATGAATGATCACATTTACCAGAAATTTTCTGAATTCAAAAGATATTCAATAATTCAAAATAGTCATGTATCAAAATAAATTCTCACAAGAATGAAAAAAAAAAAAAACTACGAATAATAGTCACCTCTGAAATCATTAAATTCTATACAGCTATTATTTTCTCAAAAAATTTTATTGATCATATTTATGTTTGAAAGTTTCAATCTTAGGGTGTATAATTTTTATAACCTACATAAGAATCCATCAAAATACGAGAAAAATAAATCAAATTCATGAATGTACTGAGAATAGACAAGATTCACTAAGTGTTTGATAAAGTCTGTGGTATATTTGAAATTTATGAAGATTCTGTTTTCTTAAAAATTTATTGAGATACTTAAAATTTCTGAAATTTTATATTCTGGAGCATCGAGTTGTAGAAACAAAGAACTTAAAAAATCCTACTTAAATAAAATAATACTAAAAAAATAAGGAATATAGAAAAATTACTTTAAATCAATAAAATTCTTAAAATCGATATAGACATCATTTCCTTACACACCTTCAAAATTTCTAAACATCTATGAAGCCTTAAATCCTAAAGTATCAAATCATAGATATTTATATAAAAATCCATTCAAATGCTAAAAAACCGTTCAAACTGCAATGATGCTATGATAATACTAACACTTAAAATTTTTTAAATATATGAAATACCAGATATCTCTAAAACCGGCTGTTTCCGTTACATTCTTCTCCGAGTAATTCTTCATCATAATACTTTGCAGTCTAGACCATGAAATTTAAAAACCTATATGACAATCTGTAAAAAAATTTATTATTATTATTATTATCATTATTATAATTAGTATTATTAGGTTTTCAGCAGGCCACTATCTCGTGGTTCAGAAAACCTGGCCATTGGGCTCCTGTACTCTATCCCCGCTGCCTCCTCAGAGCCGTTTCCTATAACCAGATACCTTGAAAAAGCCTAGTATCTAGTTGACATCCATCCCCCTGATTTCCTGTGGTTCTGAGACCGCCCCCCTTAGCAAAGCGTACCTCTGGTACGCCAATGCCTCACACTCGCACAGAAAGTGCTGGAAATCCTCCTGCCCTTCTTGACATTTCCCACATTCCGGGGAGGATATCTTCCCCGTAATGTATCTGAATTTATTCAGATTGCTATAGCCTGTCAGTATTTCTACTGCGACCCTCAACCTAGGCCTGGTTAAGCCCAGCAGCGCCCCCGACCAGACCCCCACGGATTCACCCACGAGGGCCTTGCTCGTACGGCAGCCAGGCTCTCGCCTTCACTCTTTGACCTGTCGGTCTCGAACCCATGCCGCAATGAGGTTCATCCCCTCCCTATACGGCATTCCCACCACTTGCTCCTGAGGACCAATTAACCCAGCCCCCTCCTCCGCAAGCCTATCCGCCCTCTCGTTACCCCTTCATTCGGCATGTCCCGAAATCCAGGTGAGTCTGAGCCTTCTCTTTTCAGCTCCCTCTTGTAGCGCTTCTTCCGTCCGCTGCACTAGCCTGGAAGAGACTCTGCCTCCGTCCAATGCCATCAGAACGGCCTGATTGTCGCTGCAGATCCAGACGTCTCCGTCCGAATCCGACCTCCGTGACAGTATTCTTGCGCACTCCCGGATAGCCTCAATTTCAGCCTGGAAGACGGTGTTGTATCCATCCAGCCTGAAGACATATTCGTCTACAGCCTTCTTTCCATAAACACTTGCCCCCACGCCTTCCCTGGTTTTCGATCCGTCCGTGAACCATATGTCCCCGTGCCTCGGACCGAGCCCCCGATGCCACTCTTCCCGGCTAGGGATCAGCGTTCGATAGCTGACCTCCCTAGTCAGTCGAGGCTTCATTCTGACCTGTGGAGCATTCTTCAGCTCCGCAGGACAGCCTTTCCACAGCTCCACATGTATGGAGCTCTCTCTCCACTCTCCAGTGCATCTGAGCCTGTTCGCCGTCCTCATGTGGTGGCCTTACTCTCCACCGCAAATGACGGAACCCCTAACAGAGCCCTGATCGCTGCGATGGGAGTGCTTCTCCTTACAGAGCATATGCCCCTAAGAAAGACCGCCTGCACCCTGTCCAGCTTCCCCTGAACAAACTTCAGTGCAGTCCGTTCCCACCATACAACCGCAGCATGCATCAGCCTAGGGACGACGATTGACCTGTATATCTACATCAACTGACGTGGACCCAAGCCCCATTTCGCCCCCAAAGCCCCCTTACACTGCCAGAAGGTTACCATCGCCTTCTGGCACTTCACCTGCAGATGCCTGTTCCAGTCTAGCTTCCTATCCAGGATTATGCCCAGATACTTCACCTCCTGGACATACGGCACCTGCCTACCTCCAACCATCATGTCCACCAGTGGCCTCAACTTGTACCTCCTGGTAAAAATGACGACCGAGGTCCTGTCCGGCTGGATGTTGAGTCCATAACCCTCACATCATCTAACTGCCCTATTCAACGCTCTTTGGATCATATTTCTGAGAGTTTCCTAATGCATACCCCTGGCCAAAATGTAGACATCATCCGTATAGCCAACGGCCCGCACGCTTTCCCTGTTCAACAGCCTCAAGAGACTGTCCACCACCAGGCTCCACAGTATTGTAGAAAGTACCCCGTTCTGTAGACAGCCCTCTGATACTCTGCCCTCTACGTGGCAGCCTAGCCATTCAGTACTGAAAATCCTTCCCTCAAGAGTCGACATTATCCATTGGATAACCGGCTCCGGAACACCGTGCTCCTCAGCACCCTTCCGTATGGCCCTCCGTGTGGTGCGATTGAACGTCCCCTCAATGTTTAGAAAGGCCCCTATGCACACACCCTTCCATCTCAGTTGCTCCTCCACGAAGCTAACCGACGATAGAAGTGCGGTATCCACTGATCGACCTGTCTGATACGCGTGCTGCTCCACATGGAATGGTAAATCCACCAGTGGGCCCGCCCTCAAAAACCTGTCTATCAGTCTCTCTAGGGTCTTGAGGAAAACGGGTGTCAGACTAATCAGCCTGAAATCCTTTACCTCTGCATACCCCCTCCTCCCTGGCTTAGGTATAAAAACAACCATAGCCCTTCTCGATGCCTCCGGAGTGTGACCCACTGCCAAACATCCTCTGAAAAGCCCGACCAGTGGTCCCAGCACTTCATCCAAGCTCTCCCTAAGGGTCACCGGATGCAGCCCATCAGGACCCGGGACCCTGTACGGCTTAAAGGACCCTACAGCCTCCCTGACACGCTCCGCCTTGACACCCTGGCCACTAGGCTCCAGCACTTCTCGCCTCTTCCCCGGCGGGTACTAACCCCCGCCATGTCTGATTCTGAGAAGTCCGGAAAATTGCCCCTCATTAGCAGACTCATGGTCTCCTCCGGGGTCCGGTTGTATCTCCCGCCATCTGTCTTCAGATAACGCAGATCACCCCCCCTGGTCCCAGCTAAAATCCTAGCCATTCTCGCCGTGTCCAAAATTGTACTCGTTTCTGAGCACAGCTTCCACTATGACTCCCGCCTGGCATCCTCCACCATCCGCATGTAGCGTCTCTGACTCACTCGACACGCCCCCCAAGGTTCCGGTGTGCCCGCATTCTTAGCTCTGTTAAAGAGCCTACGAGCCTCCCTCCTTCCCTCCGAGAGCCGTTCAGTCCACCGGAGCCCCTTTGGCCCGGTGCTCGCTCTCTCCAGGGGACAGTTGTTCTTGTATGCCTCCACGATAGTCGTCCTGATCCCTTCCTCAGTTGAGTCAAGGTCTTTCGGACTATACTGTCCCCTGAAATCCTTCATACGCGACCGGAGTTAGTCTCTGAACCCCTTTCAAACAGTATTCCTAAGATTCCTCCTCCATGCAACACTCGGCGCCACTTCCTTCAGAGTGGTACATTGATAATGTACTACTATCTGATCGCTGAGCCAACTGTATCGTGTATCATCAAAGAAACTTGTCAGGTATTGTGGGATGTTTTGCAACCCTTGGTCTTGAAACCATGCGACGAAAAAACATGCAAAGAAATAGCTGCAGAATTCGAAACGAATTGGAATTTAACACACCGCTGAGGGGCAATTGACGGGAGACACATTGAAATTGATGTACGTAAAAAAAAACGTTTTGAAAAATAATATTCTCACATAGGCAAATCAAGAAGTATTATGTTTGTAATGTACGTTAGATTTGTTCGACAAAAGTTGACATTTTGTTCTTTAGTCCTTCTTTTGAAAAAAACAGTAAATAATTTTTTTGAATGTTATTTACTATTGAATTTACTCCAAAATTTTGATTTTAGAATTATACAGTGTCTTTTCATTATTCTTTTCTGAGTTCAATTTCTTCAATAACAGTTGACATTCAGTTTTTGACTTTTTATCGGACTTGAAAAAAAAACGGAACGTCACGGTGTCTTCAAATAAAAAAATTTACCAAAGCTTTCATTAAAATAATAACTCAAAAACTAAATGTAAACTTTCATCGCGGAGAAATTGAACTTGGGAAAATATAATCGAAAACCACTGTATCTTTTTGAAATCATAAATTTATCATTGGTTGCAGTGTCCCCCTCATGCAGGCTCCAAATACTATAACTACAAAGGATATCATAGCATCGTTTTGCTGGCAGTCTGTGATGCTAACTACATGTTTCAACGCGTGGACATCGGAGCTTGGACGTGGAGATGCAGGGATTTTTCAACAAGGCCTAATTGGGCGATTCTTAGACAATGGAGAAATAGATCTTTCCCCGCCAGCTTATCTATACGAAGATGGCCCTATTTTGCCATATGTTTTTGTTGGAGACGGAGAATTTCCTTCGTCAACAGATATGATGCGACCATACCCAGGAAGGTCTGGATTAGAACGGAAGCAAAAAATTTTTAATCACAGATTGCCGCGCTTGCCGAATGATTGAGAATACATTTGGTATCATTGTTAATCAATGGCGTATAATGCGGAAGCCAATCGAGTGTAAAATAGAAACAGCTCGCGAAATTACGAAGGCAGTAGTTTGCCTTCATAATTGGATAGGCAGGCACAAACTGGAGCGGGGAATGTAAATCAATGCGAATATACTCAACTGTGATGACCCAAACGGATCGTTCCACCCTGGACGATGGAGAGCACTCATCGAAGAATCGGCTATAAATAATATATCAAAAAACATTTTACTGACGTGAGAAACAGTGCAACGTTAGCAAAGTATGTCATAAACCAATTTTGTAGATGCTTCGATGAAGAGGGTGAAGTACCCTGGCAAGCAGCAGCTGTCGTCGACGCCATGGACGATTAGGACAAAAATTCATAAAAATGTATCAAGTTAGGCAGAAGAATGATGGTCATATGTATTGCATTGTAATGCACATTTATTGCACTGAAGTAAAAAATACATTTATCAACTTCTGTCAAATAAAAGGACTAGTCTTCATTGTCACTTATTGCGTCGTCTATAACGCCTACAATTTCTCTGACAACTTCACGCCTTTTCTTATTTTTTAACCTAAAAATCATTGGCTTAATGTACTCCAAAAAATCATCTACAGGGTCGGTTTCCAGCAAATTTATAGACACTGTAGGAGGGGAAGTGTCAATCGCCTTACTGATTTTCGACATTGTCGAGTTCAGCCGTCAAGTTTGAAGTTGTTGCGCTGAAAACTGATGATTAAAAGATTTAGGAGTTTCATCGTCAAAGCTTTTTTATTTGAAGTTTTCTTAAATTTTCATATATTTAAATGTAGTTACCATGAATAATAATCCATAGTTATCTTATTTTTCAAAACTGGAAATGGTAAATTTCAAGGATGTCTCATTTTTTCTTTTTATATGTACTGCCTTTTCGGATTGAGAGTTCAAAAACAAAATATGAATTTTCATCGCAGGAATCAAAATTAGAAAAAAATGATTGAAATTTACCGTATCATTTAGTATCAAAAATTGGTAAATAATTCAATCATAAATTACACAGTGCTACAAAAAAAAAAAAAAAAAAAAAAAAAATCGCTAACACTTTTTGGGCGACCTAGTGAACATTTTAGGTCTTGACCAGTACATTATGAAAATGTGTTTCGAAATTATCTAACATCCCTAAATTTTCAAGTTATTGTTGAAAAACCGTTTTTCGTGCACTGCGCGCAGTCCGACAATCACAACGTCGTGTTATAACCGATTTTCGATTGCTATACGGTTTTGGAAGGAAGAAGATTTAAGCTTTAAGCCAATATACATTTTTTTATAAAATATACAAAAATAAAAGGACTTTTTTTAAAAGTTATCTAAGATTTGCCCTTTTTTTCTTGTTTCCCACAGTTTGACGTCTTTTTTATGTAACATTTCTTCGAAAAAAATTACTTTTTTATATTTATTCTGAAAGAACTCTCTATCTCGAGTAAAAAAAGGCATGGTTTATCAAAATCGGTTAAAAAATGTTTATGTTACGACGCTTATTGTAAACAAGAAAATACAACTTACATCATGAAGTTGATGTCGTGCCACTTCAGCATCTTGGATATGATTTCAGTATATAATTGCCATAGCATTTTTCTTAATTATTGTTTCGGAGTGTCTTTATTTCCTTTCATGCATAAATTAATTACTCTTATCGAAAAATATGTTATAACAAACAATATCTTTTCCTATTTAATGCAAAGTGATTCTAAATATTAAGCGGTTCGAAATCAGCTCAATCTGTACATGAAATTTTAGAAAGCGTTAAAAAAATATAGGTTTGTTCAGGTTTGAGAAAAAACTTATGCTATGCAAGATAAAAAAAATACGTAGATCGATAGAGCTGTAGTATCTATCGGCGATCAGTGACGCAGTACTTTTTTGGAAATGAAAACTGCGATGATTCATATCATTTATTTGTCTTTTTTGTGGGGCCTAGATTAGATTATATAGACACGCGATAACGCTCAATCTACGTTTTAGTTCAATAACATTTGTCAGTAGTAGTTGTCGTTTGTGCAAAGGTGTATCACGATCTTATTTTTTAAACAATGTGTGATAATCGTAACAAGTTTTGTTATATATGTGGGTTGTTCGTTGACAAACAACATCGTGTAAAATTGGAGACGAATAAAGCAGTGAAAGAAGCATTCAACAATTTTTTCGACCGGGCGTATGAGAAAAGTATGTGGTATGAAACAGAGTACGCCTGTCCAACGTGCTCCAGCGCACTCAAAAAATGAAAAACTGAAAAAAGCAACAAGCAACCTTTACCATTTTTAACCCCGACGGTTTGGCATCGTCAAATTTTCCATAAGGAAGAAAATTGCTACTTCTGCCAAACAAAAACCGTTAGTCATCACTACAAAACCGGAGACCGTATAAAATATGCCGATGTGTTAACTGTATCTCAGCCAATTAAGGGAGAAAAAACGAATATGCTTGTTCAAAACCTAAATTGAAAAATTCATTGCAATCCGATGAAGAAAACTCTGACGGAGCAGAAATCGACAAGGAATTCCTTCCACCTGAGGTTGTAACGACGGAACGTCATGTGGTCTCAAATGAAGATTTTCGTGATCTTTTGCGTGATTTAGGATTATCTTGGAGGCAGACAGAAATTTCGGGCTCCAGGTTGAAACAGTGGAATATTGTGGAAAATGACTTTAAGGCTACATTCCCGAGGGATAACAACCTATCGTCCTTCGAAAAAAATTTTCCGAGCTGACGACATAAACAATAAGCTTGTTTATTGTTCAGACACAGATGAACTGTTCGTTTGTCTTGATCACGAACACTATCCAGAAGAGTGGCGTTTATTTTTGGAAGGTTGGTGCAAGAGTAAGGTTTTATCGAAAATGTCTTTACAGCTGAAAAAAAGTTCACATCTGTAAATTTTTTTTTGGTCTTTTAATACATGAGGTTTGAAAGCTGTGCTACTACATAACGAAAGCAAGTTTCCATCAATTCCAATAGCATAAGCTACCGATATGAATGAAACGTATGTGACAATGAAGAAAATGTTACATTCCATACATTATGATAAGCATCGATGGCTAATTGTTTCCGACCTGAAAGTCCTGACAATTCTTTCTGGAATGCAAGGAGGCTACACAAAATATCCTTGGTATCTGTGCGATTGGGACAGTCAAAGAAAAGATAATTACAAAAACACTGAATGGCCGTGTAGAAAAACGCTCGAAATAGGCAAAAAAAACGTTGTGGACATTCCACTCATTCAGAACGATAAAGTTATTTTGCCACCACTACACCTTAAGTTGGGCTACATGAAGTAGTTTGTCAAACGACTTGACAAATACAGCGAGGCTTTTTTACACTTGAAAACCATGTTTTCAAAACTAAGTGACGCAAAAATCAAGGAAGGTATGAAAATATTTTTGATTTATACATGTCATTTACAGCAATTAACACAATAGAGACCATTGATCAAATTTTTTCTTAACACCTTGTAACGAGCGGACTCATTCCCGAATAACCCACGCTGATGCAGTTTAGAACGATTCACACTCGTACAGAGAATAGGACAAGTGCGGGGCAACAGCCCTGCGTGACCCTTAAAGTTTGAGGAGTCCAAAGGGTTTCGAGAGTATTGAAAGAAAAGTCGAAAATGGTGTTTTAATTGCCCTTGGGGCTTTTATTCACAAATAAACATCAATCTTAATACAAAACCTTTACAAAATAGAATAGAACGCGCGCTCGCATGTAGCTCTGGCAATTTTAGGCTAACGCAGGCAGTTTTGGGGGGAAAGGTTTCAATTATTCTGACATTTTCTTTTCTAAAATTCTATTAAAACTTTCTTCACAAAAATCAAACGCCTTTTCAAAATCCTTATCTAGCTCCGTCTCCCAATCGCTTAATTTCCTTTGTGGTTCCTGTTCATGGTCTATTTTCCTTTTTCCTACTTGAGGGTGGTCCCTCAAGTAGGAACCTTGAGTGAATGACCTGGTCGAGAACCTGGAGTGGTAGCCCGAAAAGTACACTAGCGTACTTGGCAATTCGGACGTCTAATTCTCCTTGAGTTATGCGTTGATCGGGAGGGAGACCCTTCAAAATTCTTAACTGGACCCAAAGCCTTAACTCGCCTCTTCTCTTAAAGGTCACCTTTTAAGCCGAGGGTTTGAACCCTTTCTTTCGGGCGCGTTCCCTAGTGATCTGGGTCAGCTCTCTCACTAAATACACTAAATGGAGAAATTTATGAATTATTCTACAGTTTATTACGATTGCCCTAAACCTTGATCCTCTTTCTTAGTTCTCTAATTAATTCAAATTTCCGGATTGCTTCTCATCTTTCTTTTATTAATTAAGGTAAGTTAGACATTTAAATCTCTCAGTTAATTCTAATTTGGCTTGATGATTATTTTAATTAACATTTCAAAAAAAAATATAGATTCTATTTTTAAATTTGATTAATTTGATTTCTGGTGCTCGCCCTTCGATCGTTTTCACTCGATTTAAATTAATCTGAGCGAAATTGCCCTTGATCTAAAGCTGGATAGGAATTACTCCTATCATCCAGCTCAGGGTTATGGAATGAATGAATCCGAGTAAAGCTAGGAAAAACAGAAAGGTTAACAAATTTATTATTTACTCATCTATCCAATCTCGATCTATGATAGGACCAGAAGTACAACTTCGATCAATGGTATAGATCAGACGGGGGAGCAGAAGGCCGTCGTCAGGTCAGGCAAGGCTCCGGTGGGGAGAGTCTTCTTGCAGAAGGGCGGTCTAGCTAAGGTACTCTAGTGGCAGAAATGCTACTGATAGCCAAAGGCCAGCTAAAGACAGAAGGCTATTTGGTCGAAGGAAAGTGGAGACTTGTCTTTTTCGTCGAAAAGCACGGGTTTATATACCCAAACTCCCTCCCAGTTTCTGCTTTATTGTCATTAAAAAGTTGGAAAAATAGAACCATTTAGTTGTTATTCGCAAAAAGTCATTTTTGCGAAAGAATCGTTAAGATTATTTCGGATTTTACAATAGAAGAATTTAGTTGTTATCTGCAAAAAGTCATTTTTGCGAAAGAATCGTTTTGTAAAAATGAGAAGATTATTTCGGATTTTGCAATAGAAGTATTTAGTTGTTATCTGTAAAAAGTTATTTTTACAGAGATTCGTTATGTTAAAAAGATTATTTCGGATCTCGCAATAGAAGCATTTAGTTGTTATCTGTAAAAGTTATTTGAGAGAGAATCGTTATGTTAAAAAGATTATTTCGGATCTCGCAATAGAAGCATTTAGTTGTTATCTGTGAAAGTTATTTTGAGAGAGAATCGTTATGTTAAAATGAGAGTCATCGATATCATTGTACTTGAAAATTGAATGTTCATTATAACCCGTCGTTCTAATGGCTCTTGTGCGGATCTTGAGAAATCTAAACGAGAAGAAAATGACTTCGCTCGTCACACACCTACATCACAATTCGTTGATTTTACAGTTGTTTTTGTTGGTCCGGATATACGAAAAATTTTTTCTTTCAAAGAATTTTTCGAAAAATTGAACTCAATTGAGCAAGGGGCGTGAAAGAGCTTTATTTCTTTGTGTGAAAACTTTGTGGGAAACAAAAGGAGTGATAACTATGTTGGAGTAGTAAATGAGTTTTTTAAGGGTTATGAAGAAATGGGATGAAGAATGTCAATCAAAATCCATTTTTTACATTCCCATTTGGATTTGTTCCCCGAAAATCTTGGAAAACTCAGTGATGAACAAGGCGAACGATTTCGCTGGCTAACTACTGCTGGTCGCTCAGACGTTAAACTGATGATGCAGTCTATAAACGTAGATGAACCAGCAAACATTTTTGAAAACTCGTAAAAAATTCAAAGTGTAATACGCAATAAGTACTTGATATAAAACAATATTATAACTGTATGTATAAAATATCAGTTCTTTTTTCTCCTTATATTTTAACTGTGGAAATTGTTTAAAAAATCACGAAAAACGGTCTTAAATGATTCATTATGATGAAGTATTTACGAAATAAGTAATACATAGACACTCTTAAACAGTAATTATGATAACAGCGATGGTAATTACACACTGAAATCATATCCAAGATACTGAAGTAGCACGACATCGACTTCATGATGTAAGTTGTATTTTTTTGTTTACAATAAGCTTCGTAACATGAACATTTTTCAACCGATTTTGATGAACAATGACTTTTTTTATTCGAGATATAATGTTCTTTCAGAATAAATGTAGAAAAGAAATATTTTTCGAAGAAATGTTACATAAAAAAAACGTCAAACTGTGGGAAACGAGAAAAAAAAGGGCAAATCTTAGATAACTTTTAGAAGAAGTTCTATTATTTTAGTATAAAGTACCAGGTGTACTCCTAAGTAATGTCCGGTTTTTTCAATGGATGGCGTTCTGTTTTGTACCACTGTTGGTAACACATACCATATGTCATTTTGTTCAGTCATATCGAGTGCTTGTACTGCGTTGACATTTTCTCGAAATAATTTTCCAGTAAGATTTTATTGCGCTTCAAAAATGTCGAATTTTGTACCGAATTTTGAGCATATGCGCCATGCATTGCTTTTCATGTTCAATCAGGGGAAAAAAGTGTCCGAGAGCCACTGTGCGCTTGTGGAAGTTTATGGTGATCGTGCATTAACACTTCGAACATGTGAAACGTGGATTCAACAGTTCAAAAATGGAGATTTCGACCTGAACGACGCCGCACGCTCCGGCAAGCGAAAATCGTTCGATGACGCCGAATTGCAAGCATTATTAGATGAAGACAACACGCAAACGCAACGACAGCTTGCAGATGCGTTGGGAGTTCAACAGCAAGCAATTTCCAAACGTCTGCGAGCCATGGGAAAAATTCAGAAGTGTGGAAAATAGGTGACCCATGAACTGACCGAGAGACAAATAGAGAATCGAAAAGTGACCTGTGAAATGCTCCTTCAACGATACAAAAGAAAGTCTTTCCTGCATCGTATTGTTACTGGTGATGAAAAGTGGATTTTCCTGGAGAACCCTAAGCGCAACAAATCGTGGGTGAGTCCAGGTGAAGCATCGACATCGACGGCACGGCCAAATCGTTACGGTCGGAAGGTCATGCTGTGTGTGTGGTGGGACCAGTCTGGTCTTATATACTTTGAACTGCTGAAACCTGGTGAAACTGTGAATGCCGTTCGCTACAAACAGCAAATGAAAGATTTGAGCCGAGCCATTGTGGAAAACCGACCAGAATATCAACAACGACAGAAGAAGGTGATTTTGCTCCACGACAATGCGCCGTCGCATAAGTCGAAAGTCGTTCGTGACACGCTGGAAAGGCTCAAGTGAGAAGTGCTTGATCATGCGGCTTACTCACCAGACCTGGCGCCATCCGACTACCACCTCTTTGCCTCGTTGGGCCATGCCCTTTCTGAGCAGCGCTTCGACTCGTACGAAAATGTACGAAAATGGCTC
The DNA here is from genome assembly GCA_028476575.1 of Platygaster robiniae. Lineage (NCBI taxonomy): Eukaryota > Metazoa > Arthropoda > Insecta > Hymenoptera > Platygastridae > Platygaster > Platygaster robiniae. The sequence goes on from CM052019.1 coordinate 33,077,213, forward strand.
ACCGAGTGGTTCACCTCCAAAGGCAATGATTTTTACTGGCGTGGTATCCACAATTTACCAGAAAGGTGGGAAAAATGTGTAGCAAAAATGTGTGCAAAAATACTTTGAATAAAATAAAGGTTACAGTTTTTTTGGAATTATGTGTTTTATTTGCAAAAAAACCGGAAATTAATTAGGAGTACACCTGGTATAAACAAATCGTATAATGGCGTAGTCCTCTGATACCATGCCGCTGCTTGAAACGTGAAAGCCGTCCATTGCTTGCCTGATAAAAAAATATTATGTACATATTTAAAAGTTCAGTAATCTCCAATTTGTTTGTTCGAGAGTAAATATGTAAAAAATCTAAATGAGCGACTCATTTTTAGAGAAGTTACAAGATAAAGATTATATTGCTCATAAAACTAAATTTTAGTACAAAAAAATTAAAGGAAAAAATAGATGCAATGTACGACATTTTCAGTTCAATGATTTTTGTCATACATATGAATATAAAGATTACAAGAATTTTCTGATCAAAAAATGAAACAAAAAAATTGAATAAAAATATAACAATTGTAAAACTTTCAGCCAAGTTATTAAAAAATATATAAACAAGTGACATTTGTCAAGTAAAAGAAATGAATTTTTCCCAGTATTTAAAAAATTACCAAGAAAGAAATAATGTTTATGATTATTTTATATATAGTAGTACCTACTTTATATTTTATATAAAGTAGGTACATACATATGTAAAAAAAGAAAATACTTGTCTCTTTGATTTCAATAAAAATTACATCTATCAAAAATTTCCAAAAATAAAAAAAAAATAAAAAAAAGGATAACATAAATTATGACTGAATATTTACAACTGTTTTGCAAACTTACTTTAGATGATTCGGGGCTTTTGTGAAGCTCATTGAAAATTTTCGCTTGTGCTTGTAGAATTGGCCCACTCACAGGAATCCCTGCATCTCTTTTCTCCATAAACCACTGAATCATTGATGATTCCACCAACGCGTTTTCGGCAGAAACTATTTTCGACTTTTTTTTAAATCCGAAACGTTGACTTCGTTCATTCACTCTTTCTTCATCTTTAAGTATAGAATAAACTGACGATATTGATATATCAAATTAACGCACTATATCTTCCACACGAGCACCATTTTTTTTTCTTTCAATCACTTGAGACTTTTCGTCAAACGTTAGACTTTTTCTTTTTTTTGCACTTGTCGCTTGAGCCATTTCAACACCTATAAGTACCACAAGCAACTAAAGCAGCAACCGGGGCCCTAGCAAGGGCCAGAATTTCGGCACAACGCTGACTTTTTAACGGTACATTTCCAGTGAGCAGGATTAAGTCTCCCGAAATGTCAAAAATCAAGTCGAGCGTGTGTAAATTTTCTTCGCGCTCATTGAGCTTTCCAGCCAGGCGGGTTCTTGCCAGGCGGGGCCCGAGTGTAACAATTATTCGTTTGAATTATTTCCCTACAACAATCACTTGTACGACTGAATTAACCGCTCTTGGGGGTGGTGGGGGAAGTTATTGATAATTACTGATATATCAGTAAGGGACACAAAATAAATGATATATATCAGTACAAATTTTTACTGATATTTCCCATCACTAGCTCAATGGGAACTGACGAACTAAGCGATTGTCCGAGGCTCCTTCGCTCCCGAGGTGCTTTGGGGTGGGGGCCGCCCCACCACGACCGGTGAGATCGGGGCCCGCTAGCGGTGGGGAGTGATGGCCATACCCACTCGATTCAGGCAGCGCGGGTACGCGGCATGCATCCACGCGAGAAAGTAGAAGATTGCGGGGATCGCCGACGCACGACTGGATGTTCTGGCTCCCCGATACTCGCAATCCGCGCATAGGGCATCGCCACATAACAATCGCTCCAAATCCCAGACGAATTTCGTAATGGCTCGGGCAAGAGTCTCCGAGCGGGAAAAAAGTTGTCACGTTATCGACGTGCAACAAGTCCTTATATATGAGCAAAAAAAACTCGAAAAAAAGGAGTTTCGCCAATTTTCCATCATTAAAAAACTAGAAGAAACATAAATATATAAATAAAAATGTTCATTTCGTGAAGAGTTGTGACTTTTCGAATTTGAGCTCGGGGAGCCTCAAGGAGCTCAAGGCCGATAAATGAATCGTCTATGAGCAAAAGAGATCAAGAAAATAGAATTTAAGAAGCAAAACAAACCTTGAAATTGGAATTTTTCTACATTTCTTCTGATACTGCAGTAAAAAAAAAAAAAGAAACGTTACACAATCATAAATTTTACATTAGAATTCTAAAATTTTTAACTTAAGCCAAACCTCAAAAAGCACAGGTCTACAAAATTGTGTGTTCAGAAGCAAAATAAAACTTCAAAAACAAATTTTGTTACATTTTTTTTTTTTGATATGTTGGTGAATATTTCAAAAAAAAAAAAAAAAAATTAATTTGATTCAAGATGTATGATTTTCTGGACTCAAGTTTAAGCTGGAGAGTCTAAAGAAGCTCTAGTCCAAAAAATTTAGCGTCTAGAAGCGAACGGAACTTTAGAGAAGGAATTTACATGTTTTTTTCCTGATATTTCGATGAAAAAAAAAGGCAGAAAATAGTTGATTTAAATTGAGCGTTCTCCTTGTTGAGACTTTCACTCGGTGAACCCTAAAAAGCTCAAGTCCTACAATTGAAACGCATAGCAGCAAAAGAAACTTAAAAAAATAAGTTTCACTTATATTTTGATATAAAAAAAAAAAAAAAAAAAAAAAAAAAACGATGAAACATTGTACAGATTTGTTGAGATTTCTGGATTTTTCGACTTAAGCTCGGGAGCCTCAAAAAATTCAAGTCCTATAAATGAATCACCTAAGCCAAGAAATGCCAGAAAAAAGAATTTTTTCACAAGGAAAAATGAAGTTATTATTAACTATAAATCGAGTATTTTTAGAGTTAAAATCAACTCTTAATAGAGTTCTGATTTTTTTTGGACTCAATTTCTGAGGGTTTCAAGGAGCTCAAATCCAAAAAATTCAGCGTCCAAAAACATAAGAAACCTCGAAAATTCAAGTTTTTCTCATTTTCTATGATGTTTCAGTAAAATTATTGCGAAAAAAAGAGTTAATTTAAATAAAGAATTTAGATTTTGTTAATTCCAGCTCAGGACCTCTCAAAGAGCTCAAGTCCAAAAACTGAAGCTTTTAGTAGCCAAAGAAACTTGAAAAGGATACTTTTCACTCTTTTTATTTGGTATTTTGATGGAGAAACCGCTAAAACATTGGTAAATATCAATTAAGAGTTCTGATTTTTCGGATTTGAGCTCGGAGAATCTCAAGATCAACTCACATAGCTATAAGAATTTGTGGAACTTGAGCACTATAAAAGGGTGACGATTCTTACACAATTTTTTTAAACGTGCATATTGTTCGCAATTTTTCAGATCACTATAATATTCAGACGAAAATTGAACATAAAACAGTTAAAGGTGAATCTTTAGGTGGCGATGCTTTAATTGTACTTGAGTCGGATTATCGTTTTGTTTATATTTTTTATTTTCTATGTTTGACTTGTTTATTATCTCCATTACTTTCACAATTCTGAAAATATCAGTCTTAAATGAAAGCTGCTATGTTCACTGTATATACTGAATATTCTCTATACTATATATGTATGCATTGTATCGTAGAAAATGGTTACCTCGTGAAAAAAACTTGAGAATGGAAAAATTTATATTTCAAAAACAATCTACACAATTTTGAGGACAAATAATTTTCAAAGCTTTCTTAAAGCAGGAATTAGAATTTAAATCCCAACAAATCTTTTAAAGTTTAAATGCATTATTCCTGACAAATCAAAAACACCGCCGATCGATTCCCATACGTTCCGGAAAATTCGCGCATTTCCCGTACTTTCCGTGCAGTAGACACCGTGGTTATTGTTTCAACTTTTGTTTCAGATTCATTGCATCTTTGAGAGTCGACCTGACCAACTTTAATAATAGTAAGATCATTTCTGAACTATGTTAGTAAAGCAAAAAGTACAAGTTTTCATGTAATATCATTTTCTTTCTACAAGAACTTGGAAAAAATTATTTTTGTGCGTCTCCAGGTAGAAAATCTTATGTGAACCTTGGCGCATTTGCCATCCTCGGACAAGGACGATATTTTCCTGTTCTCGGCTAGCGCCTCAGACGGAAAATTATCGTTCTTGTCCTCGGAACAGCAATAATGCGCTGTGGTACACAATGTACTATAACGCTCTGTTGCGAGAAGAGTGGCAATACTCACAACTTGAGTAATACATTCGACAAATTCATAAAATGTTTTTGTAAAAACAAAATCTAACTGTTTCATTGATGAAAACTCCTGGTCTTAAAAGGCTTTTTCGGTCGAAAAAAATTCTTGCAGTTTGCCCAGTTTTTTTAATAGTTCATTGTCAACTAGCAGTTTAAAAAATTTTTTAAGTCGCCTTCAAACATGTTCATTTTTTTCAGTGGACTGCAGAGCGGCCGGAATGTTTGATCAGCGTGGCGGCGCAGTTGGAAATAATTGATTTCCCAACAAGCGAAAAACTGTGAGCTGGTTTCTCGGACTGGAGATGTGCAAACCACTACAAGACCATAGTCCATCGGATTGCACGGAAAACTGAAATCGTTGGATCTGAAGGATTCACGTTTGCAGCTGGAGGACTGGGAGAAAAAAATCCTGCAGACGAAAATTAAAAAGAAGCCTTCAAAAAGCACGGAAAATTTTAGAAGAAGCTTTCACTACAGAGCGGTATGTTCTAACTAGAGAGACTCAAGGGAGGGAGTGGCTATTGAAATTGCTCCTGATTGAAGATGTCGGAATGGCGGCCATCTTGGACACAAACACAGCACAAACATAGTACTACTCAGCGTACTCGGCCGTCTGTGTGAGGATATATATTCGAGTTTAAGAATAATAACTGCAAATGCACTTTACCTGATTATCAAATGAATTTTGATGAATTTGAGATACACTTTTAAAACACGTATGAAAAAGTAAACAGAGTCAACTGTCCTTACACAAACGGCAGAGTACGCTGAGTAGTACTTGTCTGTGCTGAGTTTGTGTCCAAGATGGCCGCCATTCCGACATCTTCAATCAGGAGCGATTTCAATAGCCACTCTTTCCCTTGAGTCTTTCTAGTTCTAACCAACTAATGTTTGATCATGAATTATCCCCCCCCCTCCCGCCCCTTATTGAATAAGCTCTAGATATTTCCCGGATATTTAATTTTTTACGACCAGATATTTCTTGGTGGGTGTGAAAAAAAAAATGGAAAAAATCACGTATGGTAACTATTATAGGGAGTAATGCAAAAATCATAAAAAATGGCGATGATTAAGCGCTATTAAAAAAAAATGACTATCGTTTTTGGTTTGTTTTTCTTATTTTCGCGTCAGTGAAAAGTTGCCCTACTAACTGTGAATCATAGGACAAAACCTCATAAAAACTTGATGAGAATCAGCATGTCCTTATATTTGACAGACTCGGAGCAAAATTGAAACAAAGGACCGATAGATAGGAAAATAAATATTATCTGTCCCTTTTTTCACTTTTGCATGAGCCTGTCGTTTCTTAGAAGTATTTTTTAAGGTTACCTTACAAAAAACTTATAAGGAATTAAAATCCTTATAAGACAATCTGATAAGGAATAAGATTTTCACAATGTTCAACATTTTCTTATAAGGAGTTCACGTTAGTTTGAAGGAAATTGTGTTTTCTTCATAAGAAATTGCGATTTCCATATAGGAAATTTAAATTACCTCGTAACTCATTGAAACTCCCTTCGAAAAAATTGGATCCTTTAATAAGATTTATATTTTCCTGACAAGGCTTTCACTTTTCCTTGGGCAGAGACGTACGATTTACTTATTGTTAATTTTCATTTTCTCATACAGTTTCAAGTTTCTTCTTTTGTAACTGAGAAACATATAAAAACATCATAAAAAAACCTTTTAAAGATTTAGATTCCCTTTTAGGGTTTGCCATTCCTTATTAGATAACCTCATAAAAACCTTCGAATGAGGATTAAGAATCCTTTTAAGGCGACTTCAGCATATAAACCTTCCAGAACATTTATACGCCTGAAACTTAATTTAGTCATAGCTGGGTTTGGTCAGCGAAAATGTTATTGAAAAATAGAGCCGTAATAATTGATTGAGAGAAATTTAGCTTCGTGGCTATGACTCGAATAATTGGGAAAAAAAGCACGTGGTAGAGTAATGTTTTATGGCTCATTGAAGATGCATTAATGTGATGATAATGATGCGTGATAAATGATTGGAGTCAAGACTCACATGGCGGTGAGGATGAAGGTCACAAATTACAAAAGTAGCCGTTGGAAATGACAAAAAAGATGGTCATGCGGATGTAAGTAATGTCGCTGGTGATGTAAATCGGTGAATAGTGCCGAGGTTGAGCGTTGCGGAGCATAAATGCAGGGACAAACAATACTCGCAGCGTGACCAATGCAAAAAGTAGCCACGGCTTGCTTCGCGGTTGTCAGACGACGACGATGATCCATGTAACAAATCAAACGAGATTAAATATTTAATAATGATACTAATAATGATGATGAAAAGGCGAGATGAATTGTGGATGATTATGTAGAAGTACACTATACCTAGAGTTGGATTCTCGATAAAATTCCTCCAATGTAATCACCGACGCTGAAAAGTAGGTACGTCAGGTCTACCAGGAAATACACACCTGCAAAGTAAATCAATTACATTAGTCTATCATGTTTCATACATTCTCGGAACTTGTTAGGGCAAGAAATAAATATGTACACTTGAGATATGCATTAATCTTGCATAATTTTCAACAATTTTTCATATAAAAACTTGCTATGATGTTTACATAATTTAAAAATTTTTTATCTTTGTCAAGTAATATTTAAAAATATATTACTCGCAAATCTTCGAGACACGCGTCTGCAATAGTCAACTCAGATTGATTTTTTTTTTTGCTCAAAATAACGGAGATTAAATCTCCCGGAATTGCTGAATTTTTCTCATTGGAAAAATTCCCAAGGTTCATGCAATCTTATCTTCCCCATTTGAGCTTTGTTGAAAGTTTCTATCATCCCATCATGATCCAAATAATTGGAATTACAAATTTCTCATCAAAACTCTCGCACTTTCTATCATGTTTGGAAATTTCTACAATTTTTCAAGTTTAATCATTTGATTGTCATATTTGTAGCTTCGACAATTACTTGACGCAAATTTCCATGAAAAGAGCCATAATCTTTCTCGAGTTCCTGATATATATACTATTACTGAAAACTCTTTAGCAATCATGTCCGTTAAATGGGAATTTCAAAATACGAGTTGCTTCTAACTTGTTGATTTTGCTTTTACAATTCCCTGTAATGTCAGCACTTGTGTTTTAAACATTATTGTGTATTTATGTACTTGACCATATTTTTGAAATACTCTTCACCGGGTGATGATGACGCAAATTTAAGGAACGAGCTACAAAGCCAATAAATACCGTGGAATTCCCCTCATTTATGTCCCTTTGCCGGCCTCCATTTCGTATTTTAAAAAATCGAAATTTTAAATCAGTTGAAATGTTGACTGGCATCATTTCAGAATTTTCAAGCTTAATGCGAGTCACGAAACTATTCGTCAAATCTACAGCCTTTTTTCCGACAAAATTGAAAAATTTGTGCTGCAGAGTCGGGAGAATCAGCTCCATAATAATCATTCTTTTTTACTGTTTTAAATTGAAATGTGCGACGGTTGGTTTTTTTATCGAGGTTCTCAGAACTCCATCCCAACCGTCACTTAGTAACAATCCGTGATAAACAGAAAAATTCTAAGGTTCCGGGAAGCATGTGAAACGGCGAAATTTGGACAGTTGGCGTGTTGCCGGGGGCATTGGCCGCGTGGCCGCACGTCGCCGGGCCAATCCAGGCCCTCGGAGTGGGAGAGGGAAAAGGAATGCGGTCGCTGTCTCCCCGGTGATTAAGGCAGTCGCATCTCGGCAGTCGAAGTGGGACGAAGTGGAAAAAGATAAGAAGCCACGAATTGCTCAGGACTAGTTAGGGAGTTTTTTTTTTGTTTGGTAAAGGAAAAGGAAATGAAGGTGAGAATGCTGAACAGGACGGGGATGGCTGGCTAGGAGGACACCACGACGTCGCAGGGGATGGAGTCGGCGGGCTCCTGGAACACCATCGTCGGCGGGGTGATGGCCCCGTGAGAGAGTAGGGGGAGAGTGCGCGGGCCGTCATGCGGGAGTTTTCTTTCGTTTTTATCAAAGTTCGCGGGGTTATTTATAAATTATAATTGGGGTTTTCTTCTTTTGTTGATGGAATTTGCAGGTTTTTTTAATGTACGTGAATTCGCGGGGTTTCGTGAGAGTTTCCTAACATATTTATTGGATCGGGAAGGTGGTGTATGGATGAAAGTTAGCGCGGCTTTGGGCGTTGTTGTGAGGGTGAAGGGGCGGCGTTCACCCTTCCGCGTGATTGTAATTTTATGTGTTCTCTTTTGATTTAATAAACGCGTTGATATTTAATGTGAATTGGTGATTTCTCATTATTTATCTCGCCCTCCCCCAGGAAACCCTCTATTGCCCCTTTCCCTTCCCCTCTCCGGCGATTGACGCGACTCGTCGGGGGACATCGTCCTCTTCTACGGGGGTGAGGTAACTTGGTGGGCCCGGTAGCGAGCACCTCGTTACAAATGATAGAGTTCGTTTTACTTATGACTTGAATAATGCTCGTGCTAGTCAATGAATTTTTTCGAATTTATTTGATGAGATTTTTGTTTATGTAGCACGTTGGAATTTCACTTTGAAATTAGAGAGAATTGAAAGTTGTTTTTTTCTTCATCTTCCAAAAATTTCAGGAAATAATTTTAGGAATATGTGCCCCCTTTTACAGTACAAAATAAAGAACATCATTTTCAGTATAGAGGCTGCAAGGATTGTCTGTTATTATTAGTTCATCAATCATATAATCATATTGGAAAAAATCGCCAATGATGTTTTTGCTTTGAGCAAAATTTTCTCGATTTCTATTAATATTGCTATTGGTATACGCGCTGTTGAAGTAGAACAATGCTTTTTCAGAATGAGAATTTTTTTTCAAACCTATTGCAGAGGATTATCGAAAAAAAAAGCAGAATAATGATAGAAAACTCCATAAATTAAAAAAAAAGACCCTCAATTTAATCATTTTTTTTCGGGTCAATCAAACTGCACAAGGGATATTGAGTCACCTACGGTGGTCTTCGGCATTGCTTTGGGATGTAAGACCGCGGCCTTGCCATAATAATTGCCTTTCCTGATCCCAGCAGCGTAATGTATTAAAAAAATTTTTTTTGTACATTTCCAAAAAATGAGTTTCTACTTTCGCGTAACATATTTACTTTTTTCAACTTTATCTTATTACAATTTTTATTCCTTACAGCAAGTGCAGCAAATTTTGAAGAGCTTTCGTAAACTAGAAAAGTCTCCACTATCGCGTTCTCCCTCGCGAGAAAACTCTCCACCGTCTTCTCCCCCGCCAGAAAAGTGTCCATCGTGTTTTCCCTCGCCAAGTACCCCCTCGCGAATCCCACCACCTCCAATTAACTCTTAGCAGTCCTTGGTAGGAAGTGTAGAGCGCAAATTCTTCGGATTAATAAACGTGGAAGCGTTATCCTGCTAGTGTAATTCAGCGGTGCAAGTGTTTGTTTCCTTGCCACGGGATTTGCTGGCCATCACATCAAACGATGCAGCAAGCCAACTACTGAAGAGGACGATTGAGTTTCGTGATAGAAACAAAAATCGAGGAATTCTCGACATCAAGGAGTGCTTTGAGGAGGCGTGCGAGCTGCCATGATTAGAAAGACGGCGAGAAAATGATCCTCGCGACTTTCTTCAGCAGTTGGACAACGAGTTGTTCGTCTACAGCCAGTCGTTCACCCAAGCATCAATTGAAAGCGCCGTCACTGATGAAATGGCTGACAGGGACTTGGAAAATTCAGACGGACCAAGGATCATCATTGTGCACGTGAATTGCTTTACCGGGAGAACAGAAGGATGTAATTTGATTTCCTGGAAGCTGAGTACGTCAAACTTGGACGTCAAACGTTACCTTCGAGTCAACTAAGTCGACTACGCACTCCATGCGTTCATTCTTCACAAGGAAAAATCGAATACGAAGGGGCACTACTACGCTGCTGTTCCTCAACATGAAGATGACAGTGAGCATCTTTATTGGTGCGACGACGTGAATATCTCAAAGACGACGTTCAAGAAGGTTGTCAAAAGAATACAGCGAGATGACACACTTACGCCAAGTGTCATCTTTTACAGACGACTCGATTCTCACGTCAACGAGCCAGGCAAACGTCTTACTTCCATCGCAATTGTGACTGTACCACCAACATGGCCGCCGGTTCGAAACCGAGAACAAGCAGAAACGACGGATTCATCAGCTTCATCGCAGCAAGATTCGCCCGGGCACGAATCACGGGATCCTTGGATTCATCCCGAGCCAACGGAGCCAACTGCAGAAAGCGAGCCGATGGTGCAAGTTTGCCACGAGACTGAGCCAACAGAGCTAACTGCAGAAAGCGAGCCGATTGAGCCAACAGAGCCAAATTAAGAAAGCGAGTCGACGCAACACTCGTCATTCCAAACTCGGAGAATTGGTTTGGAAGAAGTGACGGTAATAGTCGATATCAACTCGAAAGTAATGGCCAATCGCTTCGTGTCTGCATTCAAGATCGATCATGACTTGACCATTCCGAACAATGTATTCAATGCAAAACCATCTAAAAATGTCAAGTTCAACCAGATGTTGAATTCCCCTCGTATTCAAAGTGATTTGACAAATCCGCAACGACTCATACAGCTGGAAGCTTTGAGCAATGCTCGGAAAATGCGGCAGAGAGAGGTGGAGGAGAATAAAAATCCCGTGTCGGACTTTTCATTCTCGAACCTTTCAATCCGATCTCTTGGAAACGATTCGGAGGGCAGTTTCCAAGACGACGGCAGTCACATGGGAGATGTCGTGGATGATTCGGATTTCGAAGAGTATTCCATTCCCAGCAGTTGTTCCAGCGATTACGCGACGGACGCGACCGAGGAGGACAAGTGCATCAACCAGTTCGTTGATCGCGACATCCTACGAGAAACGAACAATCGCGATTGATTTAGATCTCGTTTCTGGTACCGAAGGAACAAAGTCGTCTGGTGGGAGTTCATCCTCGGTTCTGACTAAAGAAAAACCATCAACGTCCTGTTCAAAAGACACGCGAGTGGAAATGTGAACGGAAGACTTCACAGGAAAAAATTCATGTCGCGCGTTGTTCAACCTGCTGCGCGCAGTTTGTCACCTCACAGCCTGTCATTCGCTCATGGCTGTGGTGCGGCAGGATAACCTTGCGACAGGAAGAATTTAACGGTATATGGGGAAGATGCTTCAAAGTTCCTCGGCGAGGTCGACAGGCTTTTGGATGAATGTTTAGCACCGAACGTGCCATTATCCGAACGACCGTTACCAGTGGATTCGAGGCAGAACGTGTATTTTTATATTAATGAACATGGCCTCATTGATCGTCAATACAAGTCTTCGATTAAAGAGATGCTCGGCTGGGTGTCGGACAATTTTGAAGAAAGCATTGAACCAATGTTCACCCAGATTCACGTGGGGGACGAAATCAGCGTCAAGAGCAATTTAAACTTTGACGAGAGCGACAAATATCCGGGTGCAGTGAAGCCCTAATGCTGGATCAGGAACGATTTCACCAAGCCCTATACTCGAAGGAGATTTATCCGGTCCAATACCAGACGTGGCGTGACACTCATCCTTTCAACCTGCAGACCCTCGTTCATGGGTTTGGATACGTTGAAAGCGGTCGAATCGACTTCGAAGATTGGTGCTACCTGCAAATCTACAATCCCGAGGTACACATGATAAGACACATGCCTCAAGTGTCTCCAACCCTTTTTTACGCTTGCAAGTGGTTGAACAAATTTGACGGAAAATTTGGAAACACGCGAGACGAATACCTTTTAACTATTGGCAGATCAACGACGGAATACTTGCGCACTCTTCGTCAGAGTTGTTGTACCATGCAAGAGCGTTGTACTCGCATGAGGGTCGAGGTCGTTCTTGCGTTCACGACATTGGATTGGCTATAAAAGTCCGTCATGAAACGCCTCGATGTTGCACAACAACTTGATTCATACTTTACGTGTCATAGTGACCTTCTGTTGAAGAATAAAAGTATGGTGCAAATTGGCCCTACCACCTGGTTGCGTCATCTTGAAAACACGTTCGTTCCCGGCGTGAAGCATTTAACGGATTTGTTGCGAGGAGAACAACTCGAAGAAGCGTTTCAGGCTCTGCCAGATAAGGACGGCATGGAAAAAACGCACCTGGCCTACATGCGGATCAAATTTTTCTTATCCGGAGCGTTCGTGCCACGAAGATTGGTAAATTGGAGACACCTCAAGTACTGCTTGCCACGTCCCGGTGGCATCAAAGAAAATTTTGATGAAAACGGGGTATGCACGTTCCAGCAAGATTTTAATGTGGTTATGAGACGTGTACCCGATGGCGTCTTCAGTTTGCCCATCTACGAATCTCTTCAAAATCCCGTCGCTGAAGCCCTGAATACTCTTTACATCACCCTCTGTCAAGATCAGGCTTTGTGGGAATCCAACAGCCTTACCGAACAACCAGCTGTAAGGTTTCTGGTTCAAATGTTTGGAACCTACCTACTTCGCAAATTCAACGCCAATCACGATCCAGATCAACGACGGGGTCTCCCCGGGATCACCAACGTTGATAAGGTGGATGAGCCGGAAATTCGCTTTGATAAACCGAAGGATCCCAAGTTTGCGAAACGGTGCTAAGACATACTCAAGAGCATTCCCCGAAAAGGAAGGATTGACAGAGGATCCAAAATAGCATGAGAAGCGGCGAAATGTTTCATTAAGGGAAATACCAGCGTCAACAGGATAGCGATATCAGCCTCAGGACTGCCGCTCAGAGGCAAAGATTCTGGCTTGAAACTTGACGAGTTTTTTCTACGCAACAACATTTACAAGTTACCACTCGACTAACTGGAAAGGAAAAAATTTTCGCAACACCGTTTTCGTGGAAGGCAGTATCTCAGATCAATGCCAACAAACTTCGTTATGGGACAAATCATTGAGTCAATGTAATCGGAGTCAAACATGAAATTAATAACGAAATCAAAAACGAAATTCAAAATGAAATTAAAAACGAAATTAAAAATGAAATGAAAAACGACTTTAAAAACGATATACTAAACGAAATTAAAAACGAAATTAAAAACGAAATTGGAACTGAAATTAAAAACGAAATTCAAAATGAAATGAAAAACGAAATACTAAACGAAATTCAAAATGTTCAAAATAATAATGAAATTGATGCTGTGACAAGAGGCATAGATGCACTGAAATTTTATGGATACGAGGATAAAGAAGTTCTGAAAGATAGTTCCGAAAGTTGTAAAACGTTACAAAAACTGTTTTACGTCGAACGAGAGTTGGCACCCTCTTACTCATTCGCTGAGTACGACAAGATGGATTTTGTACCTTATATCCAGGATGCAAAAGTACAAAAAACCTTCGTTCATCAGGATCGACCGCCAAGGGTTCGTTTTGGTTCGTGTCTTCACAATAATTTTCAAAGATCGGAGTACCGCCGTTTGCGAATTCAACAAGATTTACATCAGCAGCTCAAACTGTGTCACAAATACTTTCACGGAACCATCAGGCGTAACAGTAACAAAATCATAGATTATTTTGAACATTTAAATCATGCCGATCAAGAACTAGTTATCCATAGTATGTGGAGTTGGAAAAATACTGTGCAAAAGGAGCACGTCAACAAATTGAGGGCACACGACAATAGAATGAGGAACATTCTGTGCTGCTTTGAGAAAATTCAATCAAAGAAGACGAAAGTTGCAGATAAAATCAAAATCGTAAGTACTTACTTTACTTCAATACTCACCTCCATACCTCAATACTCACCTACATACTCACATTAATTATATTTATATTATATAAATTATAAATGCAATTATTCATAATTTACAATAAACAATTACATAAATTATAATATAAAATTTCAAATTGCCCTTTATGTCTCCTAAAGCTGCAATCTAGGCAATCACATTAATTATAATATAAAATTTCAAATTGCCCTTTATGTCTCCTAAAGCTGCAATCTAGGCAATTACATAAATTATAAGATTTCAAATTGCCCTTTATGTCTCCTAAAGCTGCAATCTGGGCAATTACATAAATTATAATATAATAATATAATATATAAATTATATATACTATTTTCCGGCGATTTATGATTAAGTCACGAAATTGCCCGGTATGCCTCGAGTCAAAGCATACTATATACTATATATATACAATAAATATTACATACCTCAATACTTACAATTATTTTGAATATTTTCAGTTTCTGGAAATAGAGCCTGATGATATTCGACTTATAAGCCTCGTGTTTGGGGAAAATGCTGTCTGCAAAGCTTTCCAAAGTACAACGTCGTCGTTAACATTCAACATTATTCGCCACATTTACATCGGAATCAAGAAGGAAGATATTCGTAAGGCCTTGCAATAAAATTCTTCATTCATCAGATTTTCTAACGCGAGTTGGACGAACATGTTCAACGAACTTTCAATTCCCTTTAAAGACAGGTCTAGGTTGATAAGAACTCATCGTTGGGTCCTCAGTCGGAAATATGCAAAGACATTCTAAGTATTTTGTGAGACAGAAGACCTCGATATGTTTAAGAGCTTTGCCTGTTTGCTGCACACTGAAAGCCAATTACAAGAAAAAATAGTACTACCGAAACGTATTAAGAAAAATATGTAAATCCAGCCAATGTAAAAAATATAAATTCGGACATGAATACGAGTGCCTACATCTACAGCCTGATGAACCTGACCCAATACAAGGCTTCAAGAACCTCGTCCCGAATGCGATCAGCTGACAGTTCTCTCATTGACAGACATTCAATTTCTCCAGTCCAGGATACTTTCGATTATGATGCATGTCCAGCGAACGATTACAACAAAAGACAATACCCTCTGTCGGATTCGGACATCAGTAACAACTCGATTATCCACCTTCCCAAGAAACGGAAATGGTCAGCAAGTACTCACCACTTCCTGGCTGCGGCAACGTATTCGTCGGACAGCGAAGAATCGATTAAAAATCGTAAGCTGGAACGACTCAGCCTTCGATGGAGAATGGAAGAGGATTGTGCTCTTGTACGATATCTTCAAAAACATTTGCCACTGTAAACAATAACTAAGCAGCGACTCGAAGATATTATGAATAATGTCGAAATCTTACGCGATCGAAGTCATGATGCCGTTAGGTGTAGGATATCTACCTACAAACGGAAACCAGAAATTTTGAAACAAGTAGTAGACGAGCATGGCAAGCCGGTGTTCAATGAAGAAGAGATACAAGCCATACTGAGCTAATACTAAGCTGCAATACATATTAAGTGTCTGGGCACTTTGCTGCCCACTTGTGAGCCGAGTTCTCCAAACAGGTAGAATTACCTGCTGCCGACTTGGGGACACCGTCGAATGCTGTCCACTCGTTGGCGGAATTATATTTGCAAATGAGACACTGAGTGCAAAAGTGGGCTGTAGAAAATTTTTAAGCAAAAGACCAATAAGTGCTGCTTGTGTGGGAAAGCAATACGTAGATTGCCACAAGAGCGAGGGACAGGCAGATTTCTATCGCTCTTTTGCTCAAAACTTTTCTACAACTCACCTTTGCACTCAGCGTCTTAATTGTCACTGTCTTAATTCACTGCCCACTTGTGGGGACTATTGCTGTGCGGAACACGCATTTCTAATGCTGCCAGTATTTCGTGTTTCACACGAAACATTGCCGGTCCCAAGCCCGGAATAAAGCAGAGGGGAAGATGTGTACACGCCATTACATTTCGTTTAGCATTATCAAACGTAGGATAGCTTATTTTTTCATCATATAAATATAAAATCAAAATGTGGCATGGCAATTGCAAAAAAGTTTTGTTGAATATTGATCTATTACTACAAAAAGACCTACAAATTCTGTTCAATACAAAACTCAAAAAGATAATCACCGATTCCCTGTTTTCTTGCAATTTCACTTATCTATTCTATTCAAGTTTTTTTTTAAATACACTATCAAAAATAAACATTATTAGTACAAGACAAACCTTGGTCGAAAAATTGATTCCAAAGCCATAAGCTTGAACATTTTTGGAGCCCGAATTCACGTAGTTTCCAAGCAAGAGGATCAACTCGAGAATCTTGGCGTAATTTTTGCTACATTTCACCTTCGTTGCACGCGACTGTTGCAGCTACAACGTCCGGTTTTACATCTTGCACGATGTTGGTGGAAACGCAGCATTAAACTGAGGAATCTTAATCTCGAGTCAGCCTTCTTATCGTTGATATCTGTTGAAACATTATCCAATGAATAATGCTTGCCCACACATTTAGACAAAAAGATGAGTGATATCATCATATATTAATTACCGTAATACTGCTCGGTCTTCGCTAAATTGTCGTACTGAACCTTGTAACTGAGGAGCTCGGTGAGCTAATTCAGGGGCACATGGTATTGGAGTAGACCCTGTAAAATATCCGAGATGGCAGGTCCGTCGCATAGCGGAATTCCCTTTTTAACTGTTCATTTGACACGTGTTTCCAGCTACCCTAAAAAAAAATGAAGATATTTTCAGTGGCTCTGTGATGTAAGACCTTCAAATCTTTTGCTCTTTTCGCCACGTCCATCCGTAAATAATTATAATAATAATGATTATTATTGTGATAATTATTATTATTACCGTTACATGAATACACAACCCTCGCGCTTGCAGCAGATGACAGTCCTCGAAACGTAATGTAATGTTTTAGAAAATCATAGCAGCATGAATTTACGGTATTTTATGAACCACTGCTAGTAATTTGAGCATATTTCGTATTTTTCAAAAATAATGAAATTTTGTACGATATTCTACTTTCTTCCATACATTACTAGCATTTTCATCTATTTCCATAAACATCGTTACAAGTTGATACTTGGGTCTCTTTATGATGTTTCACAAATTTGTGGACGACAACTTTTCGGCCAAATCATTCAGAATGTCCGTACTAGCTAATTTGTCTTCTTACACTTGAGCCAAAAACGATTTTTCTGGCGATTTGTGCTGCAACATCTACAAGCAACGTCAACAAAATATTTTGCTAGTGAAACTGTACTTTCAAAAAATGTAAGTTAAATTATTGATCAAGCTTACGTATATAAAGGCAGTATAAGCTAGAAAAGCTATGCACTTGTAAAAAAAAAAAAACGACTGATTCGTGAACATTGGAAAGTTACGCCAAAGTAAGCATTAATTACATTCCTATCGTTATTACTTGATCATAGATCTTGGAAAAAACCAAGTCATGATAAAAGTGTAGTAATAATCTCAAGTCAGTCTTTTTTGTTATCATTTTATTGCATCGATGTCCTGGAATTTCAAGTTTTAAATATTCTAATCAACTTTTAAATTTCACAAAAAACATGACAGTGTAAAGAGGGCATAATTATAAGAGTTATACGATATATTTCATCTAGATTTAGTGATGGTCGATAATATTCGGGGCACTGATTCCCACGCTTTGCTTGATGGTGCTATTAATATCAGTGAGACGATTCAGTTAGGTTTTTTTCTTTATCATTGTTCAATAAGGCTGTTCTTTGACATTGAAAATCATGTAGTTTTTCGGGGAGAAATACAAGCGCGAATCCACTGTTAATTCGAAAGTATCTTATTGAATAACCGATAAGCTTTTCGTGCGCTGACGATCTGGAATCAGGCAAACAAAAACGCTGAAGATGTGGGGAATCAACTGAATAACTCCTCAGCCAAAGATCTTGGGATCAGGCTAAATTGTGTCCAGTATCTTGAGTCAGACACCCTGTGGAAGAACTAGAGCAGCATCCTCTTTCGATTTACTGTTTCCTTTTCCTTTGGGTCGCCGCGAGGTGGCTGGCGAAAGTTTTTACTCGTTTCCCGAATCGAGTGGGAAACAGATAAGTAGGGCGGGGGTCGGTGGTGAGAGGCAGCTTTCGTTTCCATTGCGAGCCTCGAGCGTTCACTATCCAGTGTGACTCGATATTTTTTTGATTCGCCCACCTCTCTCCTCAACCTCTGGTAGCCGTCACCAGCTCCAGAACTCCTACCCAGACACCCACGTTTCTGGCAGCCGTCAACGGCTCCAGGGTACGGTTGTGGAGATGTGACATGAGTGTGTGAGAGAGCGGCCTGCGCGCGCATCGCGTCGGCGCACGATCGTATCACGGTGTATCACTACATGTCGGACGGCCGAGAAGGAAAGATACCACGTTCCCCCATATCTCAATTGTTCAAGCCAAAGAAATAGAAGTGTGTTGTTTCATATTACAAAATAACTTCCATGCTTTGCACTCTATTTTTTGCCTTCCCCCAGTTCCTTGGTGAGGGTTTTTATAACGGCTGGCGTGAATTACGCCACATTGGTGACCTCGCTCGAAACGAGCACGTGAATTATTGGAAAAGAAAAGAGTAAGCGTAACCAGTCCACGGCAGTGATCAAGGAACCAGAGATTCAGCCCGCGGCAGGACATTTTTCTCCGCATCCGCCGTTTTTCTACCGGCGGTGACGCCGTTTAAGTTTAGAAGGTGAACTGAAGGGGTTCTGGACCCCCCACCACTCCTACTCCCATCACGTAACTCCCCCCTCCCCGCCTCGCGTCGGTAAGGCAGGGACCTAAGGTAGAGACGGTCGGTAAATACGGTCAGTAACTATTACCTGTGGTCGGTACCATAACTATTACCTATGCTCGGTAAAACAGGGGTGTATCCACTGCCTTTTGAACAGAGGATGTCCACCCCCGCTTTTGAATTTGATTTTTTGTTTTTGTTTGGTTTTTGTTTTTGTTTTTTTTTTATTTATTTTTCTCTCAGTTTTTATTTACATTTGTTTTTTTGTTTTTTATTGAAACAGTTTCGTTACACAATGTTTTGAAATACATTCATTTTTCTAAAGTGAACTCGCAGGCGTTGAATTTCCCTCCGAGAAGACGAAAATGCACTGGATTCGTCGACTTGATGGAGACGTCAATTTTTTGTAGTTCCTTCGGATCTTACCTCAGAGTTTCGCAGATGCTTTCTGGTAGAAACACCTCAAATTTCTCATCCAGGGCGATGAAGAATTTAATTCCAAATTTAGTGTCAATGGATCGAATCCCAGTCACAGGAAAGCTTTTGTTTACTTCTAACTCGGCAACCATTTGCTTTGGGAGAAAATTTCCTCCACGGGCAACTTGGTTAAGCTTTGAGAAGTCCATGTTGTTCGATCGAAAATTGTCTTTGGAATGACGCTCCCGCTCAGAGTTGTCATATTTTTAGCTATGATGCGCATGCTTAGACGTGTGTGAAAGATTTACCAGCACCCATGCGCAGGGGTAGTAAACGTGGATCGTCCAATCGTAGCGCGCGAAGGTGGGGGATTGACCAATTGGAGCATGCAATGACGTCATCACGACAAGTTCAAACACGTTTATTTTAGGAACGGTTACATCATCTCGACGAGTTTAAACACGTTTATTCTAGGAAATGATTACGTCATCACACTCCTAAAAGATTATATCTACTGCGCAATACATATTTGACCCTGAAAGTTATTTTTAGAACGATAACTGCGTAAAAGACGACAAGTATTACATAAAAATTCTAGGAAACGATGACGTCATCACGACAAGTTTCAACACGTTTATTCTTAGCAACGATTACGTCATCACATACAATGATGTAACTTTATTTCAAGTTTTACTGGAGAATAAGTTACAATAAAATAATTTTTTTTGTGCAAGGGGCCCCACCCCGCCCCTTGCTGCGAGACTCATCCATCATGTCAGTCCCTCCATTTTTATTTCAAAAAATTACAATTTTTCACGCTTACATCTAATACAATCTTTTATCATCGGAGCTATGCCAATACAATCATCAGACGTCGAATTCCAATGTTTTTCACATCGCGTAAAACCAACAAACTCAGTATCTTTTTGTAATTCTGACGGGAGCTTTACCCAAGCTCTAGCGATACATTTTTGTTGAAAGTATAATAAAAATTCTCGCGGCAATTCAGCGATATCTTCAGAATCCAACTCGTGGAGGAAGACGGTGTATGAGAGTAGAGTAAATGATCTCTTCATTGACGGCGTATCACCAAATTTTTCCATTAACCACATACTGAGACGGCGAGCGTTTTCCGTTGCACAGTGATGAGTAGGCTCAGGTCGATGAAAATTGTTGTAGGGACACGCAGAGACTCACAAATCCTCCTGGGACGGACAGCCTATATCCATCAAATCGATGATGATGGTGTAGCGCTTTAGCCATCGCTTTTTGTCCATTCCTTTGACGAATATGAATGTGCCATCCTTCAACTGGTTGCTTAATTCTTGATCAAGTTCCTCGTATGACACATCTCCAGAGTTCCGAGGCACACCGTGATAGTTTTGTGTTAGCTACAAATTAGCAGCCTTGACTTTTGGCGACAAATCATCCCAAGCACATGGTGACTTGAATAATGTCGTGACAACACCAGCGTAGGGCTCAAGCCTTAAAACTGCAAGCTCCTTGACAACATAGGTTTTTTGTATGGAGAAGCCCTGGATGTCAACGATGTACTTCACTTGATAAACTGATGCTCTCCGACAACTCCATCGCCTTTTACATCTTTTCCCCACTACCACCACTACCAACTACTTGAATCTATCATACTTGACGGTTGACTTTTTATATTTATCATCATCCTATTCCTTTTTGTCCGACACAGGTTTATATTTATCCGACGTTTTATCTTTGGACAAAAGACATCGACGATCATCGGTTAACCTATCCATCGCGACTGACGATTAATCAAGTTTGAACATTAATATATATGTAACCTAACCTTTTTATGTAGATTTTCACACACACACACACACACACTCATACATTTTATAGTTTTCTAACAACGCCGCTGATTGGTTGATACTCGACAATTTTATCATGTACAATAAGACAGTACGCCGCAGTTGCGGCGGAAAAAGCTGCTACTGATTCAAATTCGAGACGAACATCAACTGGCCCAGTAATCAATGAATCGTTTTGCTTTGCACAATCAATAATCACAAGAGGTGCATTCTCTTTAAATTGAGTTTTTGTCAGCAATGGAGCATTTTTCGTTCCATAATACGATGATTGGAAATTTGCAAACATTTCGTACAACGTCGCAAACTGGTTTCGTTGAAAATTAACGTTAAGATTTGTGTAAGGATAACTCTGAGAATTCAGATACAACTTCATATCGCGCAAATTACACGTACCTAAGTTGCTCATGTATCCGGTTCTAACATTCTTTCTACCAGCTTGGAATCCAACGATAACATATCTTGGTTTTTCCAACTGTGTCGAAGTTTTAACGCTCCACATATGCTTAGTCGTTTGCGGCAGCAGAGGATATTCGTAAAGTTCCCAGCTTCGGAAACTCATGGCGATGGTTGGATCCGTTGAGATGTAGTTCAGCATACGAATTTTCTCCACATCGGAAACTTTGACGTACAGAATCAGCCATTCCAATTTACTGATTGTTATCTTGTATTGTTCATCGTTCGCAGCTTGCTGTAGGATGGCGTTCACGTCGGTGTTGGCTCGGAGTATGATGAGTTCATGCTTGGCGTTGACAATCACTCGCTGATAGTCCTTGGCGAATCCAAAGATGAAATCCAGAGGAATGCATATATCGAAATATCCATTGTTGTTGATTTATTGTCTGGCATCGTCAATGATCCATCCAGCATTTTCCATGAGACCTTTTTGGTTAGGGTTTTGCGAAACGTAGGCTTTCATTGTAGTTGTCAGACCAACGTTTTTCACCCTATCGATCTCAATAGCGTTGAGCTCGCAACGAATCTCTTCGTATAAGTGAGCTATATCATTCTTTATTATAGACGTATGCTCGACATTGGCTACGCCGTCAGCTAACGTCAATATTCCTTGCACGTGCAGCGAGCTCTTACTCGGCAAAATGTACGAATCCTGATTCAGGACACTGATACGAGTTTCATCGTTATTGTTGTACGTTGACGATGCGTATGGCTGATGCGCGTACACTTCGTACTGTGCTATCGTCTCGTCGAAGAGGATCTTCTTTTCGACGGATAACATGGTATCAGGCAAATTAAGCAGCAAATTTTCTTTGGACTCTCAGACCGAGACTTTTCAGGAACTGAACGTTCTGTGGTGTGAGCTGTTAAAGAGGTCGACTTCGACTGATGATTTTTGGCCATGTTGCTGGTATTTTATACTCTTCATAGACGATTCCCATTATTCACTTTTTACATGTAGTCTTATAGTGATAACTTCACCTCGAAAATTCACTAGCTTTCCACTTTGATCGACTATGCGCAGCTGCAGATGATGTATTGCCTGTACGACGATTGGATGGTAAATGACGTGATTTGACAATTCGATGATCTTATATCCTGGAGGCACCACAGGGAAGAAATCGTGGATGGTGTGTACACGCTGCTCGTTTATATACGCCCCTGCCGTGATGTTACACTCGATGCGTAAAGCGTTGACGGCGAGAATTCTCACCGAGGAATCCGACTTGTGCGCGACATGAGCTTCAATGATTCTCAAATCAAAGCCCAGCAGTTTACCGATAGGGTCCTTGGGTTGGAAATCAATCTCTAGATTACATTTGATCTCACAACGTAGTGTGCTACTGTTGGCCCGCAAACTCAGCTGAATATTTTTTGGAAGTACTTCCTTCAGATATTCCTCGATGTTTCCCAATTCGTAGCTTCCAGATGGTATAGTAATGACGTCATCACCAACATAAAACTTGTTGTTTCCCTCGTCAATTTTGGGTATGGAATCAAAAGTCAACAATTCCACTAGTCCCAAGGAATATTTTTTCCGAGCTGACAGTTCGATTGGTGGAAAGTAGTGAGCTTCCAAAACGGATGACGTCCTCGAGAGCGTTGATGTTAATGAGTTCATTGTCACTCGTAGACTGATGCGTGTTCACACTCGAGCAATGCTTTTATCGAGTAAAAATTGTAGACACAAGTGACCACAAATGACTGAGTCATAGTTTTGAAATTGATCGTGATTGTATTTGATTATGCTACCGAAACCAAAATAGTTCAAAAGTTCACGAGGCGGTTGTAGATTACCAAAACTGTCGAAATAAACGACTCGATTTTCGGTTTTTCTATAGGCTACCCAATGCGTGCCAGAACCATTTTTATTATCCAAATTCACAATGGCGGCCTCATATTTTTTCGGACCACTTTTTGGTAAATCGTTGCGCATAAACACACCTCGAAACGATGGAATTTTCAATAGTTTTACATATTTTAGTTAATCCATATCGGTGAGTGCTCGGTTCGGTAGCTCTATACGTTTTTTAAATGAAGTTTCACACCAGCTCCCCAAGGTTTCAAGTACAAGCCTTTTCCCACGGCGACTGATTCCATTTTGAGGTTATGTCGCTTCGCTTCATCCAACTGTCGCTTGGCGGCTTTCGCGTCGTTGATGGCATTTGCAACGCTAGCAGCGCCACCTTCCAAAGCCCCTGTAGCAATCAGTCCGGCAAAAACAGGTAGCAAAAACGCGGAAAGAATGCCTCCAACTTTGCTCGGTACAGGTAATACACGAGGCACTCGAACTTTCTTCTTCCCTCCAGCTTCTTTCACAGCTGCACGTGCAGCTTTTAGAGTTGATGGTATGGATCCAGTAGCTTTTGATGCTATTTTTGCAGCATCGATGACTTTCCTCAAAGGGATTTTCTTCAATTTCCTCTTCAATTCCTTCGATTTCTTCTTCTTTAAACCCATTCCAAGTTTTGGCTTGACTTTCATGATGCCGGCAACCCCAAGAGCAGCTGCTTTTTCTCCAACTCCGGAATCCCTGGCGTAGATACGTTCGATCGCTGTTTTTGCAAGGACTTTGTCAACTTTGTGTCTTGCTGTTAGATTAGTATTTTTCGAGTACGCAATATCGTGATCTCTGCAGGCTGCGTCCAGAGGGTTTATACTCTGGTCTCCACGCGCCAATCTTTTAGTAAGCTTGGTACCTGACCCGCAAAATTGGTAACCCGGTATATGAAGTTCAACATGGAGCTTGTTTACGAGAGTGTTGACGAGACCGTTACCTCTCACTGCTATTGCTCGACTGAGCTCGATGCTATAAAAGTCGAGTATTTATAGGTTTTTCAATCAGACGCGCGCGAGCAGCCATGGAGTTTACACATCAAAACGTCAAGTTACCAGTCATCAACTTTGATAATGTAACGGAGAAGCGGGAAAAAATATGGTAAAACGTCATGGAAAGCTGCTACCAAACACGGTTCGCTCTATAATTTGCGGCCCTTCGAATTGTGGCAAGACCAACGCTCTTCTCACGCTCGTCACGCATCCTAACGGCTTGAGATTCGAAAACGTGTACCTCTACTTAAAGTCGCTCAATTAGCCCAAGTACGAATACTTGAAGAAAATCATCGAACCAGTCAAAGGAGTGGGATATTTTCCGTATAGCGACAACGAAGAGGTCGTCAGTGTGGACAACGTCAAGCAAAACTCTGTGATGATATTTGACGACGTGGCATGTGAAAAACAGAACAACATACGTGCATACTTTTGTATGGGACGGCATCACAACGTGGATAGTTTCTATCTCTGTCAGACTTATGCTCGCATCCCCAAACACTTGGTAAGAGATAATGCTAATATGCTCGTGCTGTTCCGTCAAGATGACATGAATTTGAAACATATTTACGACGATCATGTAAACACAGACATGACGTTTACACAATTTCGAGAACTGTGCGTGACCCGCTGGAACGACAAGTACGGATTTCTCGTCATCGACAAGAATAGTGACATTGATCAAGGTCGATACAGGAGAGGATTCGATTGCTTCTATAAATTAAAGTGATTCAATGACAATTGCATTAGTATAACCTGAACCACGATCGAGACGACATCATGGAGCGTAAAGATGTACTACATCAGATTGTGCAAGCCAGTGAAGCTATCCGACGCAAACATCGTCTGCTGAAACGAGGAAAAGCTGCTGTTGAGACGTCGGTGCGAGAAACGTTCAAGCCCATCATAGATCCGCTCCAGTCATTGACTAAACGGGATGTGGAAATGAAAAAAATCAAAAAGGAAGAAGCCAAAGAAGAATTACCTACGATGGAGGATACGTTCGAGCAACAGAGTGAAGATTTCGAGAGCTTTGATCAAACCATGGGAGATCAAAGCTTCACACCGGGTATCGCAAGTTCACCAGCTCCTGTTGACACTCTGGAGAAATACTTGAACATGTTAAAAAACAAGACGCAGCAAAAGAATCTCGACATGCAGTCGACATGGAGTACGGGCTTTGAAAAAGGGGTTGTATATTGGAAACACACCAATCAGTTTCGTAGAAAATACTGTTCATGTGGGGACTGAGGAGTTTGAGAAAACGCCGGGACTTATTGAACTTCTGTTTAAGAAAATACCGAACAGTATGATTGTGAATAAAATTAATGTGGAAAACTATAAAAAAATTATTCAGCAAACGAGTGCAGACAGAAAAAATTATCTACCTGACAGGTGTTTGCGTGTTGGTAGAGATTTGAAGTATCTGACATACGTTGCTGACAAGAAAGTGGGTTCAGTAGTTTACAACGTAGTTAATCGTGGATGTGACATCGACTATGTGCATTGGGATGATCCAAACGAACTTGTTGATCGCTTGCGACTTATACTTGCATCTCAAGCCGCTGGAAACAACAGTCATACCAACGATATTAACTCAATCATCGAAGAATTGAGAGAAGCTGGAATTATATATTCAAAATCTCAGAGTCTGTAATCTTATTCGAGAGTTGGACAATGGCAAGTGTGGACGTGTTTGGAAGACATCTAGCCAAAAACCGCGAAATACGTGGGCCACCGGGTATTGGATTCAAACTAACTCCCGAAGGTCATTACGATCTCCAGTATAAAAAAATTACTCAACGTTGCAAAGGGTGATTACGAGACGGATGGTGCTTCGTATCTAACTGACACTGATTTCACTGGACCCCACTCAATTGAAGGGGAAAGATCTTTTTTAAAAATTTAAAGCAGTTCTTGATCAATTTCAACTTCCAATAACAAATATCGTAGCTATTGCTATTGACAATGCTAGTGTTATGGATGGAGTCAGAAATTCGTTTAGAGTGGATTTAGAAAAATATAACATGAAGGTCAAAACGGTAAAATGCATTTGCCACAAAATCGCGTTAATCGCAAAAGATGCCTTCAAAGCCTTTCCCCTCATCATCGATAAATTTTTGCAAGACTTAATTTCGTTTATTCGCGTCCCAGCACGTGTTTTCAAATTCAAAAATATTTGCAAAAAACGTTCAGGCAAAACTATTCAGTTGTCGACATTTTGCACGACACGATGGCTTAGTCGCTATCAGTGTATTTCCAATTTATTGACGTGTTACGAATGTATCAAGGAATTTATGAGGGAAATTGAGGAAGATTTCAAAAATGATGAGACCTACGTTTATTTGAGACAAAGTGTAGACAGTCCCGAAATGTATGCAACTTTACTTTTTTTAGAGGATGTTTTAAAAGTTTTTAACGAATACAACCTTTTTTTCCAATCCAAGCATTTCCAAACTCATTTACTCAGCCAAAAATCTTTTTCTTTCCTGCTTGAAGTCGGCGAAAAAATGTTTACTCCTTTTGTTATTAAATGTTTGAAAAACGATAAAAATGTTCTATCCACAATCGATCCTTTAGCTTGTGAAAACCATTTAGATCTTGACCACGTTAAACTCGGAGCTGCGTGCGAGTCTGTTTTAGAATCCATGGAAATAGACAAAGTTAAAAAAATTAAGGAAAATGCTCTTCTTTTTTTGAAAACTGCTGCAGAAGGGATTAGAGAAAGACTGTACATCGATGATGAATTTTTCGAAAAATTGGAAATTTTTGAACCAGAGAATGCTTTAGGTGAAATTAATCGGGAAAAATCTTTTGAAATCGTTGCTTTCATAGCGAGAAAATTGAGTTGCTGTGATAACTTGGATTGTTTGAAAGACGAGTGGACAAGGCTTCCCACTGAAATCACATTGTCCGAGGATATACTTTCAAACGTGGTTGATGATGAAGTTGTTTTCGAAAAATTTTGGCAAAATGTTCTAAAACAACAGAATGATGACGGTTCTCGGAAATATCCACGTTTGACAGTATTGATGAGTGCAATAATGACACTTCCTCACAGCAACGCAGATGCGGAAAGGGCGTTTTCAATATTGACAGAAGTGGTAACTAATTTAAGAACTCTTTTAGCAGATAAAACGATCGATGCCATTTGTGTTTTGAAATCGGGTACAATTGCGAATGGAGGCGTTTGCTCCAACATCGATGGCGACCACTTATTTTTGATGAGATCAGAGAATTTGTATGCCCCGATAAAATCACCGCAAAAAAGGAAACTAGAAGACGTTGTAAGTTAGAATAAGAAAAAAGCTAATGAATCTTTCGAAATTCAATATTCATGTTCACGACACTAGGCAATTATTTATTTTTAGTTTAAGCTTATAAGAATAACGTATATTTGTAATTTTTAAAAAAATTGTCTGAACCACGATTAAAACAAAAAAAATGTTTTTCAATTTACGAAGTTATTAGGTAATAGCCTTTATGAATAAAAAAATTCTTATTAATGGGTTTTCTGTTAACGACAATAAATACATCAATACGTTTTTAAAACTGTTTGGTTCAATTATGGTTTTCAATAAAATATTAATGTTTCTATTATTCATGCGAGCAAGGAAAACCCCGCGCCAGTAAAATGCATCATTTTTTGCAATTGCACGAGTCGCCCGGCTCAGTCAAAGTGAGAAACCGCGGCGAGCAGTTGAAATCTCCTACTGGCCCAGAACAACGCAAAAGCATGGCAAAAGCGGAGAATTCTCGGGCGTGGAGGGGAGACACACCGATACGCTATTTGATGTGTACGCGGCTGGCTGGGCTGGTCGGTTTTTTTTCTGACAAGCCTGGTCTCGCATTCGCTCAAAGCAAAACACCCCAACACGATTGTCTACTTTGACAACAGTGGATTTTTTTCTGAGTGTATGCTAACTTTTTTCGCCGAAGTGTGAAATCATTGTAATTGCCTCTTTTTCCGTTTTGTTGAGTCGCATCTAACTACAGGATATTTTTCTCGAGCAGTTTCAAAATCGATGAACCCTACTGATTTTCATTTCCTCAAAATCTTCTGAAAATTTAATGAAATAAAAATGTCATGAAAAGTTGAACTTTTAACTTTGTTTTCTCATTTGGCGACTTATACTCAATCTTATATGAAACTGAAATCTTTTGTACAAGTTTTGCGATAAATTCTAAAATTTTCACTTATAGGAATAATATTTTATAAAACTTTCTTTCTCAATATTGGTTACTTTTTGGTTTCAATGAAATTTTTTAAACTAGGTCCTTAAGTTTCGTATGTAGAGATCGATTACGGTAAAGTTTCCAACGTAAATAATTTTCAGATTGTTTTCGTTTAATTCATAATTTTTCAAGGTATATTGACAATCTAATAACAAGGGAAAAAAATGCAGGAAACACTCATTCGTTCAGAATTTTTTTATTGTGATAAACCTTATTTTCATACAACGAACACTCAGTGCGATTTATCATTTCCTTATAAATAACATAGTGGAAACATACACCTAGTGAATGTTAACAACAAAATTGAATCAGACTTATTTAAGTACTAACTTAATCAATGCAGTTCACATTGCAGGCTTTATCAAAAATAGTCATTTCAAAAAAGTTTTTCTTAACAACACCTTTCATAAGTACAAGTCTTATACATTGTTAACAATCTAACTGCAAAGTGCAAGATAAAAATTTTTTTCTTGCACCAACCTAATCATTTATTTATAAATATATCATCAAATTTTGCGAACGTAGCAACCTGACTTGAAAAAATTATAAATTATAGTTATAACAACCACAGTTTTTGCAAAAAAAAATTTACGAATCCTGGCTACGAACAGAAAAAGTGCATATAATATAGTATCATACAGAGAGATTTTGGTATCAAGTACAAAGTACTGATTTATCGATGTTCTGGTTAATTACATTTATTTTTTGTAACAACATCTGTGAACATTGAAAATGCCCACTCGACATCTGCTTTGGCAAAGATCGTATTAAACAAATTAGCCTGCTCATTTCTGAAAACATTGGAACTTTGCTTTCATTGCGCGTTAACGCTTTTTTCCACGCCTCGTCGGTACCTATAAGGTCGAGTGTGTCGTCGTCTTAAAGTCTGATGTGCAACTTCATCCACTCAGCCTTCAGTTCTTCTTTAGCAAAATTTCCTATTTTTTTCGCAACAACTAGCACTTGTTTGAACGATTCTTCTCGGTTGCGAGAAGTATGAAAAGCTGTTTCGGCCTTAAATACATTCAGGCAACTAAAGAATTAATCGTTTACGAACAATTACTTTACAATACCTTGAGCAGATGCAATGTAAAAAGCTAAGCAATTTGAGCGAATTGTGTTTGCGATTTCCTTGTATTTTATTTCAATCTGTGAAATGGCATCATTAAAATCCGATCCGAAATCGACATCTATCAACGGTTTGTGAAAATCCGTATTCGAAAAATCAAAATTGTTGTAAATTCTCGGCATCTGCTCAGGCTTGATAAAATTTTGTGCTATGAAGTGCAAAAACTTGCAACTTTTGCTTTGAAGCTCATGAATGCGAGTTTCAGAAGCTTGAAAGAAAGCGTTAAACTTGTTGTAAAAATCCAGCAAATACTCTAGAAAAGCGAGATATGTGTACATCGCTGGATTACGCACACTTTCGTAACATTGCGCAATGGTTTTATTTGTCGGTTCACGTTCATGCAGCGTTTGAAGAAGTTCAAGAACGATAAACCACAATCGTTTGATCTGTGCAACGCAGTAGTGACGTGTAAGCCAGCGAGTAACGCAATAAAGCTTGAGCATCAATTCTGTTCCTTCCAAAGCAAGCTGCAGTTTCAAAAATTCTCCATGCATTTTTGGGCTGTTTCGAATAAGTGAAATTACTTCTCGAAGGAAAGTTTCCACAAAATAGGGAAGACTATTGCAAGCAGCTTTCACAATTAAAGAGGCTCGATGACACAGACAACCAAGGGTCATGAGGTAAGGTTGAACTCTTTCCAGGTGCGCCTTGAAAGATTCATTATCCCTTAACATTACGTTTGCACTGTCACTGGAGAGAGCAAGAATGTTCACGAAGCACAAGCAATTGTTACTCAGAAACTTTTCGAAGGCCTTGAAAATAAATTTTGCTTTGCCGCAGGTTAGATCGAGTTCAACCATTTTCAGAAGTTGCGTTTTTGCATCTAATGTTTCATAATCGACAAAACGAACTACAATTCCCATGAACTTGCGTAACGTATTAGGTTCAGAATATTCATTAACGTAAATAGTAAACTTGCAATGAGGTATATGGTGCAAAGTATGCTCAAATTCTGCTGGCCCTAAAACATGAGTCACGATACTACGGATTTTGGTTTTTTCAAGACTCATCTCTAGCAAAACTTCTGGATTTTTAGCTGACAGATCTTTAAAAAAACTCAAAATAGAAGGTGCGTATCTGGGGGGGAATATTCGAACGCACGAGTAATGCAGTATATCGAATTTCAGCTGCCTTTTTTCTATTTCTAAAGCTACTCAAACATTTGCGAGCCTCGAAAGCGGTTACATCGTCAACTTCCTCAATTCCAAGAACCCTACAGCAATCGAGATGAGGCGAAGAGTTTGCATGCCTCTGCAGGTTACTGATTTCCCCGGAACACGAAAAGTCACTTTTGCAAGGCGTGCAGCAGAAAAAGTTTTCGCCTTTTTTTGACCTTTCGATCCATTAACAAAACTTTGGATCTTCAAGATACGCTGCGGAAAAATTGTGTCTAACGTGCATAGCATTTTTATTCTGACGTTTTATTGGAGGTGGGGCAACTTCATCATCAGTTACAAGCAATTCTTCAGATTCTCGATCTTACATAAGAAATAGAAACCGTTTGTGCAAAATTGTATCAGTCATATTTTTTCTTTGCACTGTGCACGCATAACGTAACGTGATCATGGGTGCGAGAATGAGAAGATATCACCGGGGAGGAAGCGTTGCATTTATATTGAGCAACATTTTTCTGTTTCGTTATGAATGCTTGAAAACCACGTTACGTACTATTATATGCACAGCTTAGATGATTATATTTTCTTTCACCAAAAAAATCTCATCACCAAATCTCGGTCAATGTTCGGCCAGTTAGCCTCAATTTTTTTTTTTAATTTTTCATAGGGTGCATTAGCAACGCTAGAGTTTTGTAATGATTTTGAAAAAAATTTGAGGCAAATTGGCCGAAAATTGACCGAGATTTGGCGATTCAAGTTTCAAAAGTTAGCGATTTTCGGGTTCATCAAAAATTCAGTTTTTATTTATATATGAAAAACGGTTGTACAGAAAAAAAAGTTTCTGAGGGAAAAAAGTTGCATCTTTGTGGAGAATATATGACCCTGTATTTTTTATGTGGCATTCAGTCAAAAAAACTTTTGAGTGCCTAAAATAACAAAGTGAACAATACTTTTACAGGATTTCGCGCGGAGAGCAGGTTATTCGACCCAGGTCTTCAATTATAAATTGGTATGATAAAATATCATATAATGTTCATTCATCGGTCATGTTTGAAGTTAATTAACAATCAATACGAAACAAGTGGCAAAAAATGAAAATACTATTATTCAGCTTATGCAGTGATTTTAAAAACTTGTTGAATCTTTCAAAATTTTATTTCGCACTGATAGGTATGAATTTGATTTTAAATATACTAAAATATTGAAAACTTCGCTTGTCAATATAGTTGCTTTTGTAAATAATAAAAATCTATTCTCGTTGTTGTGATTCTTGTGAATGATTTATTGGTGACAGGATATTGTGAAACAAGAGCACCTACAGGTTCTTATTCGAAAATTCTTTCGATATACAGGGTGTTCCAGTCACGGCGGATCACCCGAAAACCACTTATTCCTCATGCAATTCTAAGGCACTTTTTTCCTTGCAATTTTTGAAATTGCGCAAAATTGAATGAACAATTAACAATTCTGTTGCAGCGAATAACGTCTGAAAAGGCGGGGCCTTCCATGAGAGACACTTCCTATTTCCAAGTATTTAACGGAAAACTCGAATGGGTCGTACCTCAAAGATAAATTGTATTCCACATTCCTTCGAAATGAACCGTGAAAAAAAAGCTTTTCTGAGCGGGCACAATAGAATATCCGCGAGACGGTATTTTCGGGACCAAAACTAGGGGCACAAATAAATTTTCGAAGACTAGATGATTTTCTATTCAAACATTCAACTTTTCTACATTTCAAATCAGAAATCCACTTTTTAACTGCATACGAAATGAAATCATGACTTGAAACTTTCAGTTTTGCGAACTGTTTTCTTTTCTGGGAAAATGTAAGTACTGGGAAAATGTAAGTACTGGGAAATGGGAAGTGTCTCTCATGGAAGGCCCCGCCTTTTTAGACGTTATTCGCCGCAACAAAATTGTTAATTACTTATTTAATTTTGCGCATTTTCAAAAATTGCAAAGGAAAGGTTGCCTTATAATTGCATGAGGAATAAGTGGTTTTTGGTTGATCAACCGTGACTGAAACACACTGTATGTATCAGTATATCGATATTTTGTGATGTTTTGTGATATATCACGATATTCGGTGAGACTGCATCAGACTGTCGTGTGTTATAGCAAGTTATATCCAAGCCGTTCAAGTATACATATTACGCCATAACGAAAATTTTGAAAATAAAATGTCTGGAAAAATTAAGTGCATTTTATGCTGCGGAAAAGAGTTCGGCTCCGTTTCAGCGTTAATCCAGCATTTGAAAAATGCAGAGAAACTGTCGCGGTGTCCTAAATGTCATCTGCAGTTGCAATTTGACACGTTTATTTGTCATCTGCAGGAATGTCTTGACGTAAGTATTTTTAACCGTAGCATTTTCTCGAGAAATGTTTTTGTACATTAACTATATTCATTTCAGCCGGTCTTAGCTGAAGAGACGATGGGCCTTGAAGCTAATTCAATTAGTAGCAGTTGTAACCAATGAAGATGAGATGAATGTATGAATAGGAAATAATATAAATTCGTTAGAAAAGCTTTGGGTGGATTTTTTTTTTTATTTAACCGAATTACGACCTTTCATACGTACATTAATTCCAGTCGTGCAAGGGGTCTGACCATTTTTCAGAGTTTTTACATCTAATAAATTAATTATCAATTACTCCAATGTAAGTCATTTTCAAGAAATAGAAAATAAAAGAATATATAAATATATGTTTGCAAAATTCAAGTTGAACCAGTTCTAATAAAATAATGCAGTTTAATAAAAAAATTCGAAAAAATCGAGTGTTACAATTGAAAAACTAACCACTTCAGTTTTTAACTGCTCGTTACTTCTCAGTTCGGAATCGAAATTTTCGAAGGTTTGATTATCGTCAATCGGGAACGTAAACCCATGTTCCGCAGACATGGTGCCAAAGTTGCATTTAATTGAACAATTGATATCATTTTCTTGTGCATTATGCGTTTTTGTGTTTTTTAGCTGCCTAGACACTTCGTATAATTTCGCACGGACATTCACAATTTTCACACTATTCAATTTTTCTGAAAATATTTCATGAGTCTCATAAAATGTTTAGTAATAATCCTGCCAACATTTATATACTGCAACTGCTGTGAAATTATTATTATATGCTCTTCTTGAAACCTCAAATTTGTATGATTTTGGTGTTTACTACACCTTTGGGAAAAATCGTTTTAAACTCATTGCGAACACTAATTCGTTCATTGCATAATCAATATTTTTGATTATGCACATTAAATAACTTTAGGGAATTGCTTGAAAATGAACTAAAATGCAAAAAAAAATGATTTTTCCTAAAGATCTTTTATTTTTGAAAGATGAAATTAAGTTAAATACTTGTGACGAGCGGGTTTGGGGCTCGTCAACAGTGAGGACCTCAAGAGAGAATTACCTCTCTAGGACCCTCCTTCAGGTTCTTAGGTTCTTCGTATAGATTTGAGTACTTACCCATGTTGACCGATTGAATAGATAAGATGACTGCTCCTCCTCGTTGTCCACGTTGTTCCGCTGTTGTTAGTCTGCACAACCTGGTCACTTACGGTTCACTGTCACTAATTTACGAGGGGGAAATATGAATAATAGAAATTCCTTGAAGTTAGGTTGATATAGAGTTTTAATTAAATAATATTAAATAATATAAAGTCACTGATACACAGAAAGATGCACGTTCGGAAACATAAATTTATATTAAATTAAGCAAGTCAAATTGGATCAATATCAATAGCCAAAATAAATCGATCTTTCGAATCCGCGATCTTAAACGCGCACACTTCGACTAATTTGTTCGATCTAAGACCAAAATCGAATACAACTAAACTGAAACTGAACTGCGACAGAACTGCGACAGAACTGCGACTGAACCTCGACTGAACTGCGCTTCACGCAGGAAGCGGGGTTATTTATTATCGATAAAAGGACCCAGGAAAGGGAAATGTTAATGACCCATGCTTGATTTGTCAATCAAGCACATCGGCACATTCTTTTTTCAATTTCGCGAGTGTTACTTACCGCTCGTCACATACTATTATTCACAAATATTCAAAAAAATTTGAAAAGGAAAACAATACCATTCGTATCCAACGAAGCAAAAGCATTGATTGCTGTTTTTTCAATGTTCGCTTTTTTATTGCACAATGGGTCGGCACTTTTCACCTCTGAAAGTTTATTCAATTTTCCCTAAATAAAGACATTCATTTGAAATACATTTCTTTGATTTACTCTCAAATCAAATATTAGGTTTTCTCATTTTGATTTTTATGAATCTCATCTTCTGGCACTGCTGTAAAGCAAGGATAAGGTTGTAAGTAGAGCTATTATAAGTAATCAAATGTTGATTTCTAAATAATATATATCATAATACATTAAGGATTTTTTTCCAATTATATTTTCAAGTGGTAGAAAGTCATCAGAAATTGTATGATAAAAAGTTCAAGAAATTTTCGACGCACTTAAATGAAAGTACAACAAATTTTTCAAAATTGATATATCTAACTAATTCACAATTATTCAGATGAATATTATTTTCATGGTTCCCAATTTCTAAATTATTTACATCGAATTCGATACTTTGGCTTTTATATTAAATTAACTGTTCACTTACCTCACAGTTGCGTTTCTGTGCAGCTTTGAGGGTCGTGTTCAAAATGTAAAATTTACATTGGAAACTTTTTATGAATTTCACATGATTATTCTTTTGATTGGGAATGTAAATCATAGAACTGAACAGTTAAAATCGAAGATTCGAAATTCTGAATGAAGAACTTAATAATAAATGAAGAAAAATAACTGGCGAACTAATAAATATCTCGAAATACGATTTAATCTTCTGGATACCCTGGTGATTTTTAACCTTGTAAAAACCTTAGGGGAAAAAAATTTTTTTTATGAAAATTCGATTTCGTATAAGGTGCAGCTCATAAAAATCTTTATAAGGAACTAAAATTTCTTATGAGAATGTATTTGATGAAATGTTTTAAGGAAAAAAAAAACTTTGAAAAATTTTTTCAGTCCTTTCTTTATAAGAAATTTCAGTTTCTTGTAAAGTTTGGCAATAGGTCCTTTTATAAGAAATGGAATTTATCTAAAAAATTTATTTTTCTTAGAAGGCTTGTGTAAGGCTGAGAATCACTAGGGTGAGTATTCAAAATGTAGAATTAGAAACTTTCCCTGTAAACGACTTTGGTCGCTGTGACGTAACTGGTTCGTCGCGAAGGTAAGTTGTGGTTACGTCGCAGCTACGTCATAACTTCCTCAGTATTTTCGTCGTGGCAACGTTACAGCGGTGACGTTGCAGTTACATCGCCAGTTCGTTTTAGCTACGTCCTCACGAATCGTCGAAGTTACGTCGCCGCTACGTAACTGCATCGTATCTGCAACGTAAATGGCGACGTACTTGCGAGTCAAAATTTCAAAATTTTCGACTGTCTGTGAATCGAAAAAAAAATTCATAAAGTTCGCATTGGGTTATATGGGCAAGACATGATTTAACGCGATATCTCCGAAAATTTTCCTTGGAATTCGATGAAAATTACGGAGTGCAAATGTATTTATTAGAGAAACTTAATAAACTTTACTTGTAAACGATCGACTGTTTAGTTTTTGGAAAAATCAAATATTTAGTAATGTCATTGACATATCAACAATAATATACGACCGAACTGGCACAATCTGGCAACGCCGCAAGAGTGGAAGTGAACAGTTAATACTGAGCGCGGAACTTCAAGTCGTCAAATTGGTCAAATCGCATGTCTTTAATATTTTACTAAACGATTGGAACCGAAAAATGAACTTATAAACGGAGTGTTTTCACGAAGTTTGTTTTGTTTTGACAAAAAGGTTAGGTAAAAACACTGTGGCGTTGCCAAACGTTGTCTCAGCTGGCCTCAGCAACGTCTGATATGAATGTAGCTTCGGTTGCAAAAATGCTTGGGGGCAACATTCACTCCGTAACTCGCGCTAGAGCCATCTTAAGCAAGAATTTTAAGAGCTCTTGCCTAAGTCTGGGGCAAGATTCTTGACCTACTCTTGCTAATTTCTTGTACAAGTATCTTGATCTTGCTAGCCACATCCAAATCAAGATTCTTGATCAAGTCTTGATGTAGTCTTGCTAAAGATATCAAAAAAAACGAAATGAAAAAAAATTCACTTTGCCGGGATTTGAACTTGCATTGACTGATTGTCAGGCTGACACCCAGATAGCAAAATGATTTTACAGTTTAGATCACGCGTGATATCACTCGCATGATCTCATTATGCCAAGCATATGAAATGGGATACGTGAAATCATTTCTGTGACCTCAAAATGACATCGTAGTCAGATCGTCAGTGCTAGTCGATGCGCATGCGTCGAAAAATCATGCGTGATTTCAATTTCTTGTCAATATGAAATCAGCTTTTGCTATAAATGTGTTTGTGCTGTTGATCGATCAGCTGGCGCACACCAACACTACGAACCAACAAATTGCAACAAGGAGCAACAGGTACAGATACAGATCGGCCGGCCGGTATTCGGTATATCGTGTTCGGTAGCTCGTAATCTAAGTCTTTGTTTTTGAGTGTTTTCTGTTTCTTCAAATATACACTTTCATTGTGTTTCTCATCACTGATTGGTTCACCGCAGGATTGTCGGCAAAAAACAATAGTAAGAGGTAATAAATAAAGTGTTGTTATTAAACTTTTCTGGTGGTTTCTACCTCATAGTAAAACGGAGTTTCGAGAGCTTCTGAGGTATAGGAACATTTTCGTTTTATTAGAAAATAGCAGGCAGAAACCGACGTTTCTTTCGTTTTTTCGTCTCCAAAACGTCGCCTTTTGGGTACGTTTAAGTAGGCTCGAGCGCGCACACACGCTTTTCCATGAGCTTACGTCACCTACCTTTGCCTCCCGTCCCTTACCCCTCGCTTCGGCTCCACAACCAGTCGAGCCGGTCTCCCGCTATTCATTGCAATTCACTGACTGCGTCAAGTCATTATACCGCATTTGTCAGATTTGACTTTTTTCGATTTTGCCCAAGCAGCTGAGGTTTTCTTTCGCTCTCAAGTCTGGAGCGAAGTAAATAAATTGGAACTTTTATTTAGAAATTTTTCACGAGTACATTTCCAGAACTTTTCAAGTTGAGTTGTTTTTTCGCATATGCAAAAATCGAGGAATTATTTACACTGGTTGAAAACAGTTTTTGTCCTAGTATTCATTTGATTTTCAAGTTAAAAGTTTCGATATCAAGAATAAGGCGTTGTAAAGGGTTGACCAGGAAGCTAACATTTATCATTCAATTATATTTAAAGCAATGCACAATGCGAGTGCTTTAACCGAATGACTCAACAAATTTTTTATCAGTCCAAGTACTTCTGCAAAAAAAATTAAACACCGAATTTTTTAAAAAAGAAGTAAGCTAGGAGCTTATATGTATCTCATGGGCAGGGTTTAGAAAGTGGTCTAAAAAAATCTAACGCGTTACGTTGCCGTTACTTGAAAAGAAAAATAATAAATTGAATGAATTGAATCCTTATGACAAGACATTGAAAAACTAAGGATGAAAAAAGCAATGTCAACGTACTCGTGGTTTTGTTCTATATAGAAACTGTTTGTTTCAGACATAATAAAATGGTTTGAGACGAAAAAACATCAAACGTGTTTAAATGTTTTTTGAGTTTGAACAAAACGTTTTGCTCAAACAAAGCATTATATTTTTGAGATCTGTTTGTTCGGACGAGCCCCCCGGGAATAATTTTTTTATGTGAGGGGAATATCAAGCATTTGTTAATATGTAGTTTTTCACGCTGAGAAAAAAATCAATCCTCTTGTCCAAATTTTTATATTTTTTTCTATTTATACAATATTGCAGGATTTTCTGGTATTTTTATAAATTCGAACTATTCTTCTGTATATTAATATATGGATTTAAAAGATTTCATGCTGTAGAATTCAAAGTTTATCAAATTATTTGTATATGAGAGAATTTTTCAGTAAATGGAGTGTCTATGCAGATTTTTATTTCCTTCGATTCTTTTAGTACTTTTTCAGTTTTTTTATGATTTGAACGATTGTTCAGTATTTGTGAAACTATTTGTATTTTTCAGGATGATATTATGTTGCAGAACTTCATAGTATTTTTACATATTTATTAGTATTTTGATAATATGAATTTTTGCATACGTTTCAAGAAATTCGATCTCTAGAATTCGGACATACTGAAATTTTCCGTGTTTTGGAGGATTTTCCGGAAAACAGTGTCTCGATAGATTTTTACTTATTCCAGTACTTTCAGCATTTTTTCAGTTTTTGTATGATTTTTAGGATCTTTCATTATTTTAATACCATATATTGCCTTATGAATTTTCGGAATTCAAAAGATTTTCAATCTGTCATATACAGTAGGATCCCAATCTTTCTATCACCGATTCTTGCGAGAGACGTGCGGCGTTTAAGCAACCGTGAACGAATATCCTCGCATTGGGCCCCATGTGGCCATTCATACGGAAATCGTTTCGCGCACGAGGCACTTGGATACGACACTGAAACAGCTCATTAATCAAGGCTTCCTATTCATAGTTGTCGACTTAATGCGTTCTCGATTCGTGCGACTTTTTTTTACACCCCCGAACAGTTGCGCGGATCGGGAACCTACTGTATATATATACAATATGAGATTTCTTAAAATTCATAGTTTAAATTTATGAAATGTGTCGATCGATTTTGCTGAAAACAGTTTCTTTGTAGGTCCAGAGTGTCCTCAATATTTTAGGTTCTTTTCACATAGTTTTACATTTTCAAAACTTTCTTATATTTTGTTAGAACTCTATAAACATATATTGGTAGAATTCAAAGCTCAAGAAAATAAATTTTCTTGTTTGCTGGAATAACATGCACTTTTGAAGAATTATATAAAATGAAACTAATTACAATGAAGTATTTGAGTAAGTTGTAATAGTACGCTAGTAAACCATAAAGCTACTAAATTAATAAGCTAGTAAATTAGTAAGCTACCTATTTTTTTTTTTTTTTTTTTCGTTATGTTCCATAAGTTTTTCATGCAAGATATCCTAGACCTTGATCCTGCTGTAGATTTTGAGATTGAGATATATAAATTTTGAGCGTCTTTGTATATTTTCATGCGGATTTCTGGAATTCATGCTAAAAACTTTATCAGGCAGATAAAAGTAACAAGGAACAACGTGATTTTCGTTACTCGTTAAAGAAAGAAAAGGGCTCGTTCCCGTTATCATTACTTGTTAATTAAAGAAATGCGTTACACGTGACCGTTACAGTAAGAAATGTAACGCTTTGGAGAAACGCTTTTCAAGTAACACGTTACCCTAAAACCTTGCTTATAAGATCTTATTTTTCAGCTAACTTTATATAAAAATCAATTTTGCTAATAATTGTTGACACAAAGTTCAAACAAATAACTCTATTGTTTAGTTTGAAATTTTTTATTTCGAGAGGATACTTATTAGATCGATCATGAAAAATTGAAAGTACCAATAAAAAAATGCTTTTTGTATTACTGACACCAACAAAAGTTTTTAAAATGTCTGTTCTCATAGACGCGGTGTACTTGACTCATTGACAATATTTTGAATTATCAAATTTTAGCTTGTGAATATATTTGAATGGCTGGCGTCCGAAAGGGGGTAACCCACTTTCCAATAAAGTGCATTTTTATTGGAAACGCAAGAGAAAAAAGACTTATTGAAATGTGGGTTACCCTCTTTTGGACGGCAGCCATTCATTTGTTTATAATAAGAAAAAATCGATAGCTTTTTCGATTTTTGGAAGTAGAGAGGAGTAAAGAGTTGAATAAAATCCATGAATTTATTTCACTGTGAAGAGCGAGCTCTATTTAGTGTTAAAATTATTATTTCATAGACGAGATTACACCATCATACTTTAAAACTCGCAACCTCAGGATAACGAGAACAGTCAACACTCGGCCCGCCCTTATCGGGAGTCGAGATCACTGGACCAACAAACACTATCGCCTATTTTTTTTCGACACCTGAAACTTGCCTAATACGTAAACTAGGTGAGATCATATCAAACCTTAAAATAATACCCGAAAACAATGGATTTCATTTTTTACGCAATATCGGGCTATTGCGCAATCTTCTCGAAAAATGAAATCATCAGACGCTAAAAGGGAGGGGAAATTGAGTTCACATAACGGTGAAGTTTTAGAATAAAAAGCCGCGAGTCTAGACGATTAATCCGCAGTAGCCTTGCTACGATCTGCCATATCGTTTGTCTGCCTTTGCGGTCACTCTCGAGTGACAAGCCTTGCGACATCCCGACCTTAGTGGCATTTCGCTAGTTTCCGTGGCTCCCCGCGAATTACAGACAAGACATAACAATAGGTCCCACACTTAAAACTTCCCGACAGTAATTTCAAAACTAACAAAATATAAAAGTGAGCATAATTGAAAATCAAAGTAAGCATCTAAAGAGCAAAGATAATTCATTAATAAATAAATGAATAAAATTAAGAACGAGTAAACGGATCAAATACAAAATCAAGAACAAATGAAATGAATTCAATGAGATCAATAAATAATTAATATTAAGAACTAATAGTTGGAGAATTCACGGAGATGCAAATCTCCTACTAAATAAAATACTATTATTAAAGGTAATAAGACAGAGTCATGAGTTCAGTTCGGATCGTTTCGAATAATACAGATCTTAACGATTGATAATAATTGGTTTCTGCGATAATGTGTATGACGAGAATGGATGTATGATTTTTTACTTCTG
Source organism: Platygaster robiniae (assembly GCA_028476575.1). Taxonomy (NCBI): domain Eukaryota; kingdom Metazoa; phylum Arthropoda; class Insecta; order Hymenoptera; family Platygastridae; genus Platygaster; species Platygaster robiniae. The sequence goes on from CM052019.1 coordinate 33,118,757, forward strand.
ACACATTGAATGAATTCGGTAATTCGAACAACTAACGAGCTGTGGAAGTATGATATAGATATATACCTTACTTAAATTTCGTATTGTCAATCTAATTCCTTTTCCCCCAGTCCTTTATAGACGGGGAAGGAAGGTTAATAGGGAAATTTCAGTCGAACTTTCACTTATTGGTCCTCTCTGTTTTCGAGTTGGAGTAATCGACAAGGAACATCGTTGGTTTTGTCGACCTTTGCCCCGCTCGTCACAGAAAAAAAATGGCGCAGTCGGCAGGCTACTTAAAGGCTTAGATCGACAATATATCGAACTCATGGCTCTTTTTACCTAGTGAATTCTGCTATTTGGGGAATTTTTTTTTTCCCTCTTCATCGATTTTTGGACGTCTAGAGACACAAAGATTTTTTGGATGGAAATGATTAGAAGTTAGATAATTGTGAAAATTTCAGTTGATAACAGGTTGTCTCGGAAGAAAATTTAGGATTATTTGAAAATAGTCAAGGGATGCGGAACTCGTTCCCCAAGGTGTTGTTTCCAAAACCTACCCTTCGTTATTTCAAAGATCCTTTCCATGAAACTTAGATTAAATTATTTTTCATTTTTCCTTCAAGACGGCCTGGATTTTTTTCTGTCATGAAAACTAGTCCAGAAATAAGAGAATAGTTAATAAAGACATTGCGAAAATTTCAAAGATTACAAGAATATAGGAAAATTACACAGGAATTTGTTAAACTACCTCGAAACAAACAGAGGGTAATGAGGAAAAATCAGAAAAGTCAAGCAATCAGAGTTGAAAAATTGAAAGAGAAATTGAATGCCAAATGTATGATTATTAGAGATGAAACCTTCGAGAAAGGCAGTAAAATTTATATTCAACTTGAACGAATCTGCGCAGCACTTTAAATCGTTTTGAAGATTAGAAATTCCATTACCTTCCTATATTTCGGAATTTTTTTTTTCTTCCTCATATAACGGAAAATAACTGTTAAAGAACCACATTTCGAAGTTATCAGGGAAAATAGTCTGACACGTAATACATTTCATGAAAAAAAAAAAAATACAAAAGGGAGAGTTCCCACGACATTTTTTTTTTTTCTTTTCCTCGGAAATAATGGAGAATTGGGTCAGTGCAAAAGACACCAGATCCTAAGGACTATCCAATTACAAGACGGAAAATTGAAAAATTCACTAAAGAGGAAAAGGAAGAATATTTTAATCAACGAATTTCACCAGGAAAACATAGGCACTTTAAAAGTAAAAGTATCAAAGACTTAATAAATTTTGGAGAAAATTCATTAAATATCAACAAGCATTTTGGAAATTCAAGTGAAAATTTTTTCATTTCATTCATAAACGAAAAACTGAACACAATGGCACAGCATGGACAAGCCGAACATAATTCTCATTCAATAAGCCTTGAAGATGCAGCTGAAACAGTTCCACGTTTTAGTGGGGGGATCGTAGAACCTAGCTTCCGTGAATTTACGCTGGCCTGCCGAAAAGCTAAAGGGATGTTACCAGAGAATGCAGAGGGAATTCTTAAGCACCTTATTTCAGCGCGGTTAACTGGCGGCGCAGCACGAGCAGTCTAAGAACAAACATTCGCTAATCTAGACCAATTGCTGCCATTACTTCGAAAAACTTTTCAGCCTCTCGAGAGCTCGTTCGAACTCTGCGGAGAGATGGCTCGGCAGTATCAACTTCCAGATGAGGACGTCGCAACTTATTTTTTTCGAGTCCAGGAATTAGGGTATCGGATCATTGATGATCTTAAAGCAAACAATGCTGAAGTAGCTCAGGGAAAAATAGACGAAATCAAACGCGAAGCTTGTAAATGTTTTCTCAATGGTCTAAAAATAGAGATTCGAGCTCTCATGACTGAGACGGAGGATTTAACTGTCGCAGGCCCAGCAGCAATTCAGATTGAGAAAAAGATATTAAGATTGAAGCAATTAGAAAAGTCAGCCTCAGATAGAAATTGTACATTTTGCGACCAATCTGGTCACATCCCTAGTGCTTGCCCACAATGGAAGAACGTGCAAGAGAAAATGTTGAGTGCTGGCAGTAATTGTCAACTCTGTCGCAGTTCTCAACATAAAGCATCCTCTTGCCCTACGTTGAAGAATAACAAAGGTTATGAAATTTATAAGAGAAGCAATCATACCATACAACCGAATCATGCCGTTATAGATCAGTTAGGACCATCCATTTTTCCGCACCAATGAACGACTCTTTTCGAAATTGTCAAAGAAATGATGAGAGATTTTTTAATCAGGGAGCAGGATGCTTTTTGAACTCTCAATCACGTTTTCCACGGAATTCTCGACCTCAGAATTATTACCCCCAAAATCGAAACTTTGGGAATAGAGGTGACAATTTTTCGCAAAATCAGAATTATCGTTATAATACTAACAATTTTCAAAGGCCAAACTATCAGAACGATTTTTCGAGAAACAGTTATCGGAGCAATCAAAGAGACTACCAAACAAATAACAATTTTTCCTAAGATTTGAACGAACGCCATGTTTCCTTTTCTTCGAGAGATAACAATTCGAGAAACGGTTTTAACTCTTTTCGGAACTCGGGAAACGAACACCGCCTCCCTCGGAGGGAGGCTACGGACCCACGCAGGAAATAAGAACTCAGAAAAGCGTCCAAATCAATTTACTAAAAGAAAAAGATCCGCCCTGTGTAAATATAGATTTGAAATACTACAAGGTTAAGGCGATGCTTGACTCAGGAGCTAGTGTTTGTCTTATTAAAAAAGAGGAGATTGGAGATAATGATTTTATGAATGAATATGATAAGGTTGAATTGACAGGAATTACTACAGGTCACATTTCTACACTAGGAGCAGTCATATTGAATGCTTGGGGCGTCCCGACAAAATTTTACGTAGTTACAAATGACTTTCCAATGAGCCCATGCAGTGCTATGCTAGGAACTCCATTTTTTTTTTTAAATAAAGCTAAAATTAACTGGGAAGATCACTGTTTTGAATTAAAAGGAATGAAAATTCCCCTACTTAATCGAAGACAAGCCGAAACTTTTATGATTCCAGCACGAATGAACAAAGTTTTTCCGATCAGATTAGAAGAATCAGTTTTGAAAATAGGTTTTGTAGATAAAATTGACCTAAAAAGGGAAGGATTATACGCAGGGAATGCTCTAGTTGAACATTTCAATAACTACGCCTTTTTACCTGTTGTAAAAACCACAGAAAATAACATAGAATTCCAAATACCCACCCAGAAATTGCATGAAGTTTCAAATATTGAACAACGTCAAAAATTTAAAACAAAACATCAAACAAGAAAATTAAAATTACAAAAATGCTTCAATATCAAGACTCAAACGCGTTTTGAAGAGATAAAAAATTTACTGAGATTAGAAGATTTATGTACATCTGAAAGAAACGAAGTTCTCAATTTGATACAAGATAGTATAGATTGCTTTCATTTGCCTGGTGATAAACTCACTCATACTAACGTTCACGAGCACTCTATCAAAACAAATGATGATAAACCTATTTTTACACGACAATACCGTTTTCCACCAATTTTGAAAGATGAACTTAATAGACAAGTTGAAGAATTATTAGAAAATGATATAATAAGTCCTTCACATTTTCCTTACAACACTCCTGTCTGGATTGTCCTAAAAAAAGAGGACAGTCTGGGAAACAAGAAATGGAGGTTAGTTCTAGATTTCCGCGCATTGAATGAAAGAACTATAGGTGATTATTATCCATTGCCAAACATAGTAGAAATTCTTGATAAGCTTGGTGGAGCTAAGTATTTTTCAACCTTTGATTTAGCTTCCGGTTTCCACCAGATAAACATGAAAAGTGGAGATGCTCATAAAACCGCATTTTCTAGCCCTCATGGACATTGGGAGTTTAAGAGAATGCCTTTTGGTTTAAAGAACGCGCCGGCTACTTTTCAGAGGCTAATGGACGTAGTTTTATCAGGACTTCAAGGAACACAATTATTTGTATACATGGATGACATTGTGATATATTCAAAAACTCTTTAAACCTTAAATTACAACCTGACAAGTGCGAGTTTCTTAGAAGAGAGGTGACCTTTCTTGGACATAAAATAACCGAAGAAGGATTAAGACCTGATCCAAAAAAATTAGAAGCTGTGAGCAAATTTCCACGCCCTAAAAATGTTAAAAATGTTAGACAGTTCTTAGGCCTTGCTTCATATTATCGTAGATTTATTCACGAATTTGCATAATTATCAAAACCACTCACTCAATCATTAGAAAAGGATGCGAAATTTATTTGGACTCAAGATCATGAAAAATCTTTTGAAAATTTAAAACAGAAACTTTGTGAGAACCGAGTTCTACAATATCCTGACTTCTCGAAACCATTTATTTTGACAACGGACACTAGTAATTTCGCAATTGGAGGGATATTAAGTCAAGGTGAAATTGGCAAAGATCACCATTGTGCATACGTTTCAAGACAGCTAAATAAACCAGAAAGGAACTACAGTACTTACGAGAAAGAGGCCCTTGCCATTTTATATTGCGTTTCTCATTTTAGACCTTATCTTTACGGGAGAAAGTTTACCGTTTTAACAGATCATCGCATATTAGTATGGATAAAAACAGCCAGGGACCCGACTAGTAGATTAACTCGATGGAGGTTACAGCTAGAAGAATATGATTTTGATGTTATCTACAAAGCCGGGGTATCGAATGTTAACGCGGATGCATTGTCTCGAAATCCAGTTTTAGATACAGAAGATATTTTTACAGAAGCCATACATTTAATTTATCCAACCGAGCCTAGAAAGTCCACGAGACAACGTAAAAATACCGAAAAAAGTAAACAATACAGGGAAAACATCGAGAAACAGAGAAAAAAGACACTTGAAAAAGCTATGAAAAAGGGAAAAATGACTTTCAAAACTCCCGATCCACTCCCATTAGGAAAAGTAATTGAGCAGGTCACTGAATCAGATAGGGACGATAGAGATGAAATCAAGGAAGTAAAAGACCCAACAATAAGTAAGCCCAAAAATGTTAGAGTAAAATCCAGCTCCGAGAATAACGAAACCGAGGAGGAGGAAATTGAATACAGGAAACTTCAAGACAATATTAATGAAAAGAGGACACTTTTGGGAAAACTTAGAGAAGATAGCTCAGATGAAGAATCACCAAGTAATAGTTCCGAGGATGAGGACGATTCATATGAGAAACTTGAAAGGATTCTTTTAGGTAGAAATATTTTCGAAAATAGAGACCAACTTCGTATTAGGAAGGATAACTGTATTCTTTTTCTTGATACTTTGAATAAACCTGTTGATGAGTTTTCAAAAACCTTTTTCAGAAAAAAGGAAGTAAAAAGTTTCAAACGTATGCAAGTAGGAGATACCGAAGTTGAAAAAAACGGCACTTACTTTTATTTTGGACTATGCATCAAAGATCATCTTGAAGATTTCAATGAAGAGAAAACTTGGCAGAACATAAAAAGATCCTTTAGGAATTTAAAGAAATTGATAGAAGATAGACAAATTAAAAGTTTTAGTATTGCTAAAGTCACAGATCTATATGGAGTTCCTTGGAGAAAATTGAAGGTATAATTAACGAACTTTTTGGAAATTCAGAAATAAAAATTACTGTTTGCACGGGAAAAATAACAGTAATTACTTCAATTTCACAGAAATATCCCTTAATAGAAGAAATGCATAATTCTGTAATAGGTGGTCACCAAGGCGCGAATAAAACTTATCTCAGATTACGTTCCATGTATTATTGAGAAAACATGAGAGACGACGTTCGAAATTACGTTCAACGATGTCTCCAATGCAAATTGAAGAAACTCACGCGTAAAAAGATAAAACAACCTATGGTCATTACAGATACTCCTGCGACTGCGTTTGAAAAGGTAGCACTTGACTTAGTAGGTCCATTAAAAGAAACAGAAAATGGGAATAAATACATTCTTACAATGCAAGATTTGCTCACGAAATATTGTATAGGTGTTCCATTGCACACTGCAACTGCAGCGGAATCTGCAGATGCACTTATTAAGAAATTAATTTGCACACTCGGGACTCCAAAGGCAATTTTAACTGATCAAGGGACGAATTTTATCTCAGAATTGATGAAGATAGTAGCGAAAAAATTAGGTATCTGACAAGTTAGGACAACTGCTTTCCACCCATCTAGCAACGGTAGTCTGGAAAGAACACACATCACTCTCGTTCATTATCTGCGTCAATTTATTGATGAAGATAACGAATGGGATAGTGGATAGATTTAGCAATGCTAGCATTCAATACGAGTGTTCACGAGTCAACGAACAGACTCCTTATGAATTAGTCTTTGGGAAAATCTGCACGCTTCCATCGAGTCAAGCACCCCCTAAATATGACAACCTTGAAACCTATGATGAATATCTGATTCGCTTAATGGCAAGACTAGATGTGATCAGAGAGGACGCAAGGAAAAATCTCATTATCGCGAAAGAAAGATCAAAGAAATATTATGATCGAACTGTTAATCCCTTTTTATTTTCAGCAAACGACAAGGTGTTTCTTCGGAAAGGGATGAGAGTGGGAAAATTTAGTAATTATACAGACGGCCCTTATAAGATAGTTGGGGTTTTGAACGATGATAATGTTAAGATTCGTATAGGAAACAAAGATAAAATAGTCTCAGTGGAAAGATTAATACCTACAGTTATAGGTGATAGTGATTACCAGGTGTACTCCTAAGTAATTTCCGGTTTTTTCAATGGATGGCGTTCTGTTTTGTACCGCTGTTGGTAACACATACCATATGTCATTTTGTTCAGTCATATCGAGTGCTTGAACTGCGTTGACATTTTCTCGAAAAAATCTTCCAGTAAGTTTTTATTGCGCTTCAAAAATGTCGAATTTTCTACCGAATTTTGAGCATATGCGCCATGCATTGCTTTTCATGTTCAATCAGGAGAAAAAAGTGTCCGAGAGCCACTGTGCGCTTGTGGAAGTTTATGGTGATCGTGCATTAACACTTCGAACATGTGAAACGTGGATTCGAGAGTTCAAAAATGGAGATTTCGACCTGAACGACGCCGCACGCTCCGGCAAGCGAAAATCGTTTGATGACGCCGAATTGCAAGCATTATTAGATGAAGACAACACGCAAACGCAACGACAGCTTGCAGATGCGTTGGGAGTTCAACAGCAAGCAATTACCAAACGTCTGCGAGCCATGGAAAAAATTCAGAAGTGTGGAAAGTGGGTGCCCCATGAACTGACCGAGAGACATATGGAGAATCGAAAAGTGACCTGTGAAATGCTGCTTCAACGATACAAAAGAAAGTCTTTCCTGCATCGTATTGTTACTGGTGATGAAAAGTGGATTTTCCTGGAGAACCCTAAGCGCAACAAATCGTGGGTGAGTCCAGGTGAAGCATCGTCATCGACGGCACGGCCAAATCGTTACGGTCGGAAGGTCATGCTGTGTGTGTGGTGGGACCAGTCCGGTGTTATATACTTTGAACTGCTGAAACCTGGTGAAACTGTGAATGCCGTTCGCTACAAACAGCAAATGAAAGATTTGAGCCGAGCCATTGTGGAAAACCGACCAGAATATCAACAACGACAGAAGAAGGTGATTTTGCTCCACGACAATGCGCCGTCGCATAAGTCGAAAGTCGTTCGTGACACGCTGGAAAGGCTCAAGTGGGAAGTGCTTGATCATGCGGCTTACTCACCAGACCTGGCGCCATCCGAATACCACCTCTTTGCCTCGTTGGGCCATGCCCTTTCTGAGCAGCGCTTCGACTCGGACGAAAATGTACGAAAATGGCTCACCGAGTGGTTCACCTCCAAAGGCAATGATTTTTACTGACGTGGTATCCACAATTTACCAGAAAGGTGGGAAAAATGTGTAGCAAAAATGTGTGCAAAAATACTTTGAATAAAATAAAGGTTACGGTTTTTTGGAATTATGTGTTTTATTTGCAAAAAACCGGAAATTAATTAGGAGTACACCTGGTAGAAATGTTATTCAGGGTATTTTCTATAAGAAAAACTGTAATTTGCAGCACCAATATGCGATTATACTGGCTCATCATCGCTTTCGGCATCGGAGAAGCAGTGGGGCTGCTAGGGTACGATTGCGGGACGTTCAACGGCAACCTGACCCGGATTAGTTTCAAAGACCTGGGGGAATGCCAAATTCCCATGCCCGAAGTAATACAAAAAGAATTTTCGATCCAGCTATTACAACTTAGCAAACATGGTACTATATATGTACAACAATGCTAATTCGAGATAAGGCGAATCGTCAATAGATGTGGAGTTTTCGCCGATCATACAGTCGCTGGCGGTGTCGTATACCTAAATTTTCTATGGTTTTATACATATATTTGTTTTTCTCTTGAAACTTATTTTTGAAATTCTGATTGTGCAAGGAAACACTTATTGTAAATGGGAAGCAAATTATCAAAATCAATTGATACCGACGAATCTGTTATGAATTCTTTTCTAATGATATTTTTCCTTTCTCATGATAAAAGCTAAAACAAAACGTTTTTTGAGTTTTATCTGTTAAATGCTTTCCGTTTCCAGTATCTGTTACCTTTTCTCATTTTGTATTGTAGAAATCACTATCGATTTTTCTCATCTAGTATTGTCGAAATCGTTAACGATTTTTCTCATTTTGTATTTCCCAAATCGCTAACGATTTTTCTAAAATCACCGAGTGATACGACCACCCGGCTGGAGATATGTGATTGGCTGTTGAATATCGTACGATGTCGCGAGATTCGTTTCCAATTTTGAGGCGATGAATATATATAAAGACGACATCGGGCATAAATAGACGAAATTTTTCTGTTTAACCAAGTTCTTGCCGACTTCGCGATTTTGTAAATCTCTCGAAAATAAATTTGATTCATCGTGAACCTGAGTTGTGACTGGTCCTCCTACAAACTGGCGACGAAGATGGGATCTTCTCCTGGCTACTAGATGTGCATCGATTTCCATCGTTCGAGGAGAACAACCGAACACACGGGGGACTTCACCACTGAAAGCACTTTCTACTCCGAGTTTCTGCAGGGTTAGCAACCTGTCCGGTTATAGAAGAACAGGACGTTGAATCAACGAGAGTCGTGGACCATTTTTCGCTTGGAAACCTAGCAGCCACAGAAAAACCGTAAGTTTCGACCTGAATATATCGCTGTGACCAAGTTTTCATAATTTTCCCTTGTCCCAAAATCTTGAACTTTCGAATAATCCAATTATAATGCCAGACTCATCAGACCAATCATGTTCCTCTTAGTCTGGAATTCCTAATCAAACTTGTACCACAGACATTCGATGGCGACCGATTTAAGGTACGCAGTTTTGTGAAACAGATTGATTCCGTTTTTGAACTTGCTACCGAAGCCCAAAAGCCTGCCTTATTTCTCTATGTTAAAAGCAAAATAACGGGTAAAGCGCGTGAGCAAGTGGACGTACATTGTCATCTAACGACCTGGGACGACCTATCGAAATTACTACTCTCTCTTTACCAACACAAACGTTCGCTCGATCAATTGCTAGAAGAATTACATTCCTTGAGACAGAACAATAACGAGACGGTTTCCTCTTATTATCAGAGACTCGAGGAACTTTCTTCGAGGATTTTAGGAACCATCCACCAAACCGATCCTGATGATCCAGAGGTTAAGGGGAGAATCTCCCGTGTGACACAGATGACCCTCAATCGCTTTGTTTTTCATACTGTCCCTGCGATCTCTCAAATGCTCCGATATCGGGAATTCAAATTAATAAATGAGGCTTTCACCGCTGCTTTTGTGGAAGAAAAGGCGCTAAATCGCGGCCGAAATCCAGCATTTGTTACACAACTTCCGAAGATGCAAAAATGTAGTATTTGCCATAGAACGAACCATTTGACTCGCGATTGCTATAAAAATTCACAAAGAACCGGAAATCCGAAACCAGTTTTCCTTTCGCATTCGAACCCGAATAATATGTCACGATCGAACCCCAACACTCCCATTCAGTGCGGTTACTGTAAAAAGTTATACCACTCCACGAATAAGTGTCGCAAACTGAAATACGTAAATGAGCGCAGAACACAGAGCCAAAATCCGAGTAATTTGACACAATTTTCTCAGGAGCATAGTCCGCAAGCGAAACCTCAGAACGTGAATTTTCAGCAGAATTCGAGTCTCTCTTCGAGCGCTCAAGATAAAATTGACGAGAGTTACAAACATTTTTTAGAAAAAATGTGCTCTTCCACTCAAATAACCTAACGTTCGTTCTGTTAAAATCAGAAAATTCAAAATACCCGGAAAATACGTTGAAATTATTAATTGATACTGGTGCATCAGTTTCGTTAATAAAAGCTTAGAGTCTAAAAGAATACAAAATAACAAATCCAAAAACAGTTATATTGAACGGAATATCTCCAAACTCTCCATTAAAAACTTTAGGCGAAACGCTAATAAAATTTAAAACTCGAGATCACACTTTCGAAACAAATTTACAATTAATCGACTCGAACACTAATATCCCATTTGATGGATTATTAGGTTACGATTTTTTCATTGAACAAAAATGTCAAATCGATTACGGCAAAGGAAATATTTCATTTAACTCGATTCCTTTTTCACTTCCTCTATTACGAAATTCGACACAATTTTCAGAAACGAGCATTTATCTAAGCGCTCGAAGCGAGACGGTAATTCGTACAAAAATTAGAAACCCGAACGGACTTACGGAAGGCATCATTGAAGCACAGAAAAAAGTCGATGATCGAACGTTGATGATCCCGAACGCCATTATAAAGGTGTTACCGAATAATGAGGCTTTGATAACCATTGTCAATACCTCCGAAAGCCACAAAGTGATACCGAAACCTGAATTTCTGCTCGAACCATTTGCAATGTAAGCATTCATTTATCAGAATTCAAATGTAGGAACTTCCGAAGTTGACCGAAAAAAAAGGGTAGAGGATATGTTACAATTAGACCATTTACAATCAGATGAAATGAAGTAATCGATCATTGACATCTGCAAAGAATATAATTACATTTTCCATCTCCGAAACGACCTTTTCTCCACCACAACTGCAGGCGCGGCAAAGATAGAGATCACAGAGGGAACACCGATCCACGCGAAATCTTATCGTTTTTCTCAAGTCCACAAGCAGGAAGTCCGTGAACAAATTGATGAAATGTTCAGACAAGGTATAATTACGCCATCGATGAGCCCTTGGTCAAGCCCCCTATGGGTAGTTCCCAAAAAGGGCCAAGGGAAATGGCGAATCGTCATCGATTATCGTAAGCTAAATGAAAAAACAATAGGGGATGCGTATCCTTTACCGCGAATAGATGAAATTCTTGACCAGTTGGGTCACGCGGAATTTTTTACCACCCTTGATCTAGCGAGTGGGTTCCATCAAGTACCAATGGACCCAGAGCATGCGCAAAGGACTGCCTTTTCCACTCCTGAAGGACATTATCAATTTTCACGCATGCCCTTTGGTTTATGAAACGCCCCGGCAATATTTCAGAGAATCATGAATGCTGTACTATCAGGTTTAAATACGATGCAGTGTTTCGTCTACCTCGACGACATCGTTATATATGGTTCAAATCTCGTCGATCATAATCGCAAATTATGTAATGTATTCACGAGACTTAGAGAAAATAACCTGAAATTACAGCCTGAAAAGTGCAAGTTTCTCCAAGATTCTTGTCACTACCTTGGACACGTGATCTCACGAGATGGTGTTAGACCAAATCCGGAAAAATTAAAGGCAATCGAACAGCTCCCCCGACCGAGAAATATAAAGGAAATAAAGATGTTCCTCGGTATAACAGGTTACAATAGGAAATTCATTAAGGATTACTATTCTCTTGCCAAACCCCTCACCTCACTGTTGAAAAAGGATAAATGTTTTTCGTGGAATTCCGAGCAGGAATCAGCCTTCCAGTCATTAAGGAATAATTTGATAGCAGAGCCTCTTTTACAGTATCCAGATTTCAATGTTAAATTCGCCGTTACTACTGACGCTTCCAACGTCGGTATTAGCGGCGTGCTATCTCAAATAAAAGACGGGAAAGATTTACCCGTAGCCTATTATTCGAGGACACTGAATTCCGCAGAGCAGAATTATTCGACGACGGAAAAAGAATTATTAGCCGTAGTTAATTCCGTCGAACATTGGCGCCCATTTTTATACGGCAGGGAATTTGAAATTTGCACGGACCATAGACCCCTCCAATGGCTCTTTAACTGTAAAAACCCTGCCTCACGACTTGTGAGATGGAGATTAGGGCTAAGTGAGTTTCAGTATGTCATCAAATACAAACCTGGTAGGGTAAATTCCAACGCTGACACGTTATCGAGACTTTTTCCAGAAGAAAATATAGTTACCAATATAAAAATCATGTTAACTCTAATACTAATCGAAATTACGAAGATTTTGAGAGATTCTACTCCGCTAACAATGAAATCATAACACACGAAGAAGAACATTCACATATATCTAAATTGAACGGAAACATAATACTTTTTTGGTCCCAAGACCTTGATGAAGGAAATCAATACTTCCAATATGTCAAATAAACTTCGACCTTGAATCTCTCTCGCAAAATATCAATGAAGTCACGAAATTCCGGAACGAAAAACAAACGATCTTACTCCTATTTTCAAAGAATCTTATTCACGACAAACTCAGATATAGAGATATTTTTGAATCCCTGAATATAGTAAAGAAATTGATAAATACTGAAGATTTTATACTTTCTATGCCGAAAGAAAATCACATCAAAACAGAATTCTTGAGTAAAATGTTAAATTTCCTTTTTCCAAAGTCTAAAATAAAATTACATCAAGACTCCAAGATCATGTTAAAGGACCAGCAAGAGATCGAACGTATCCTTCATGAATTCCATTCTAGTAAACTATCGGGACATAGTGAATTCGACAGGACGTACAAAAAATTGAAGAGCTATTATTGGTGGCCAAACATGAAAGCCGACATTCGAAGATTCATAAAGACCTGTAGTTCATGTCAAATTTACAAGACAAACTCTAAACCAACTAGGATGCCAATGGAAATCACGACAACCGCTGATACGCCCTTTGAAAAATTGGCCGTTGATATCGTAGGGACCTTGCCTTTGACCGAATGAGGAAACCGATTCATTCTTACCGCTCAGGATGACCTAACTAAGTTCTCATTCGCTCACCCCATTCCAAATCATGAAGCAATCACCGTCGCAAAAGTTTTAACAACTATTATTACTTCTTTCGGAATACCATCAACTTTTCTTTCCGATCAAGGTGCCGACTTTATGTCTAACCTGATAAAGGAATTAAGTAACCTATTTACCAGGTGTACTCCTAAGTAATTTCCGGTTTTTTCAATGGATGGCGTTCTGTTTTGTACCGCTGTTGGTAACACATACCATATGTTATTTTGTTCAATCATATCGAGTGCTTGAACAGCGTTGACATTTTCTCGTAAAAATTTTCCAGTAAGTTTTTATTGCGCTTCAAAAATGTCGAATTTTGTACCGAATTTTGAGCATATGCGCCATGCATTGCTTTTCATGTTCAATCAGGGGAAAAAAGTGTCCGAGAGCCACTGTGCGCTTGTGGAAGTTTATGGTGATCGTGCATTAACACTTCGAACATGTGAAACGTGGATTCAACAGTTCAAAAATGGAGATTTCGACCTGAACGACGCCGCACGCTCCGGCAAGTGAAAATCGTTCGATGACGCCGAATTGCAAGCATTATTAGATGAAGACAACACGCAAACGCAACGACAGCTTGCGGATGCGTTGGGAGTTCAACAGCAAGCAATTTTCAAACGTCTGCGAGCCATGGAAAAAATTCAGAAGTGTGGAAAGTGGGTGCCCCATGAACTGACCGAGAGACAAATAGAGAATCGAAAAGTGACCTGTGAAATGCTGCTTCAACGATACAAAAGAAAGCCTTTCCTGCATCGTATTGTTACTGGTGATGAATAGTGGATTTTCCTGAAGAACCCTAAGCGCAACAAATCGTGGGTGAGTCCAGGTGAAGCATCGTCATCGACGGCACGGCCAAATCGTTACGGTCGGAAGGTCATGCTGTGTGTGTGGTGGGACCAGTGCGGTGTTATATACTTTGAACTGCTGAAACCTGGTGAAACTGTAAATGCCGTTCGCTACAAACAGCAAATGAAAGATTTGAGCCGAGCCATTGTGGAAAACCGACCAGAATATCAACAACGACAGAAGAAGGTAATTTTGCTCCACGACAATGCGCCGTCGCATAAGTCGAAAGTCGTTCGTGACACGCTGGAAAGGCTCAAGTGGGAAGTGCTTGATCATGCGGCTTACTCACCAGACCTGGCGCCATCCAACTACCACCTCTTTGCCTCGTTGGGCCATGCCCTTTCTGAGCAGCGCTTTGACTCGTACGAAAATGTACAAAAAATCGCTCACCGAGTGGTTCACCACCAAAGGCAATGATTTTTACTGGCGTGGTATCCACAATTTACCAGAAAGGTGGGAAAAATGTGTAGAAAGCGATGGAAAATACTTTGAATAAAATAAAGGTGACGGTTTTTTTGGAATTATGTGTTTTATTTGCAAAAAACCGGAAATTAATTAGGAGTACACCTGGTAAGACGAGACATATTTCCACTTCCCCATATAGGCCTCAGTCGAATGGAGCACTTGAGAGATCGCACCTTACGTTAAAAGATGACTTGAAGCATTACATAAGATCAGACCAATCGGACTGGGACGAGTACACCCAATTTGCAGTTTTCAGCTACAATACCTCGATAGATCGTGCTACGGGTTACACCCCCTATGAGCTTGTTTTTGGAAAAAAAGCGTACATACCATCGTCAGTTTCCCAAGACCCGAAATTTCACTATTCTTACGACAATTACATAAAATCTTTACAGCATAGACTCAATACTTCATTTAAGATTGCTCGCGAGAATTTTATCTCTGCGAAATTGAAAAGTAAGACATATTACGATAAAAAACCACACCCTGTGATCTTCAGTCCTGACGACCTGGTGCTTTTACGCCGAAACGAGACTATAGTAGGTAAAAATAAGAAACTAACCAAATTACTAGGAACCCTTTAAAGTAATTCAAGTTCTCGATAAGGGAAACGTAGAGTTGCAAATTGGTAGACAGAGAAAGCGCTATCATTCTGATCTTATAAAACCATATCTTTCAGATGAGACATCTCGCATTCCTACTGCCCGTCCTACTACGAGGTACAACTTACGCAGACGAGTTCTTCTCCAGACATGCCCTCGATAAATCTAGTGGGATCCTCTTCAACCGTCTGGGAAATGTCAGAATCTGCAATTCACGTTATACTTTGATGACCCATTTGAGTTTGTCTTATCTTGAAAAGGCCAAACTCGTCTTGAACAATAAATTCAATCAGGTAAGGACACTTTGTAATCAGATAATGGCGTCCAACAGAAAAAAGGGACAAAATAGGTTTAACTGTGACAAGGTTTTGAACGCTGTATTTTTAAACATGCAAGATGTGGAAAAGGTTTCTGAAATTCTCGAAGATATGGTCTTACGAGGTAAATCCCGAGGCAAAAGGGGCTTATTTAACGGAGTTTCTTACTTACTAAACTGGGCATTTGGCGTACCGAACGCTAACGACGCTCAATATTATTCAGATAGCGTGAAGACCTTATTCAACGACGACAAACAAATCAAAACATTACTTAAATCTCAGATACAAATAATATCAAGTACTATACGAAATTTAAATTCATCATACAGCGATTTGAAACGACAGGAACATACTATGAATGAAAATGCAGAGAAAATTAATAGATTTATGACTCAGACGAATGAAGTTTTCGTTACCCTAGAACATGAAGAAATTATGGCAGAGCAGGCGATAATTTTACAGACGCTCGGCGAGAAGTTATATCGGGACTATCAGAATTATTTAGAAGCTATAACTCTCGGTTGGCAGAACTTGTTTTCCCCATTTATAATCACCCCCGAACAATTAATCGAAGAACTGAAACTGCACAAGGGAGAGTATGAATTACTGACTAAGCCCGGGTAGCATGATTTTTCACTACTTTTTAAATTAATGCATATACAAATTTTGATACATGAAAGAAATGTCATGTTTGCACTAACTTTTCCTTTAGTTACTGGAGTAGAATATAGCATTTATGATTTAATACCTTTACCTATTCGACATCCCGATTCTGACCTATTCTCATATATAACACCAACGACTCAATACCTTATCCTCTCTCATTCCAAGACTTCATATTCCTACCTAAAAGATTTGGTCGACTGCAGCGAGTATTCTGAGTCGAACTTTGTTTGTTTCAAAATCTACGAGACCAAGCTGACCATCCAACCAACGTGTGAAGTATTGTTGCTCTCATCACGCATACTATCAATTCCGAAGGATTGCCAAACTTCAACCATAAACGCTGACATTGAGACCTGGCACCACCTACAAGGCAATTCCTGGATCTATGTACTTCTCAAGCCTGTCACTCTTACTATCCTGTGTAGTGCCCAAACAAACCACGTGGAAGACATCGCCTTGTCCGGAACTGGGGTTCTGAAACTGCACGAAACCTGTAAAGGTTACACCGGACTCTTCATGCTAGAGACACACAGGCATGGTGATAAAAATATCACTTACTATGCGCCTACGCCAACCCTGGTTGATGATGGTTGCTGCCTAACGACGAAACTTGAACAGGAAAGAAAATTAGAAAAACTCGACAAGATTCAATTGACTAATATCGACTTTAGGGAACTCAAATACGCTGGACGAAAGTTGGACGACCATGGCCAGATAATCAGTAAGCAGCTTAAACAACCCTTCATGATATCGCATACATCATGGTACGTCATTGCGCTAGCAATCATCGGTAGTATCACCGTAATTATTACTTGTTGTTGTTATCTTTGTTACTATCGTTTAAATTGTTTTGGAACCTTAAGAAAATTATTTTGCTTTACAAAAGACGAAAATCACGGGAAAACTATTGTCCCCGCAATATGTAACTTTGTAAATTGCGATATGAGTATAGGCAAGAAATCCGCTGAAAATCATGACGATCAAACTTCGCTTTCTGGATTGGCCGAAAAGAAGTCTGCCCTCGAGATAATAAGCGAGGAGCCTGTTCGTTCTGCCCCCGTAAGACGACGCAGCACGACGCCTCTCTAATATCAGAATATAACGATTGTAAAATAAAAACTGTGTTTTCATTCCTAAGGGGGGAGGTGTCGTATACTTAAATTTTCTATGGTTTTATACATATATTTGTTTTTCTCTTGAAACTTATTTTTGAAATTCTGATTGTGCAAGGAAACACTTATTGTAAATGGAAAGCAAATTATCAAAATCAATTGATACCGACGAATCTGTTATGAATTCTTTTCTAATGATATTTTTCCTTTCTCATGATAAAAGCTAAAACAAAACGTTTTTTGAGTTTTATCTGTTAAATGCTTTCCGTTTCCAGTATCTGTTACCTTTTCTCATTTTGTATTGTAGAAATCACTATCGATTTTTCTCATCTAGTATTGTCGAAATCGTTAACGATTTTTCTCATTTTGTATTTCCCAAATCGCTAACGATTTTTCTAAAATCACCGAGTGATACGACCACCCGGCTGGAGATATGTGATTGGCTGTTGAATATCGTACGATGTCGCGAAATTCGTTTCCAATTTTGAGGCGATGAATATATATAAAGACGACATCGGGCATAAATAGACGAAATTTTTCTGTTTAACCAAGTTCTTGCCGACTTCGCGATTTTGTAAATCTCTCGAAAATAAATTTGATTCATCGTGAACCTGAGTTGTGACTGGTCCTCCTACAGCGGTATAGCAGAATACTTTTGCGAAACCACACGCGAACAGTGTAAGCACTTACATGAGCGAGGCAGGATATATTTTGAGCGGACCGAAATTACAAATATAAGACCAAATGAAACAACCACTAGATCATTGACACTCGCGGGATCAGTAGGTTACGACGGCTCATGCACTGGTGAAAAATATAGCGATGAATTTGGTTCCTGGGAAAAGGCTATAGTCAATAGCGTAGTCAGAATAACTCCTCGAGATTTTCAAGCCTCTACCTCTGCTGAAGAAGACAGGATCTATTTAAACTCAGGGACTACATGTACATTGAAGAGACAATTCTGTGCCACCAATGACGGAGGATCAGCTTACTGGAACACGCTACCCGAAGATGAATGCGGTCTCAATCGATACAAGCAAGTATACAAGGGTTTCGCCATGAAAATTGAAGATAAGTCGCAAAGAAATCTAGGAACCGTTTTCACCATCAATACTAAAAATACCATTGTCGCACTCACTACAAGAGAGAAAAAACAAATTTGTGGTTTCAAAGTATACAGCACCGAACATCCCCGGCTATTCATCATGATTCTCGGGAAGGATCAAAAAGGACTAATCTCGTGGGCGCCGTTTGAATCAAGGGACGTCGATTTATTTGCATATATGAACACAAAATTTGTATATGTTGAAAAACACATACACAGACAGCTTGAAAATCTCTACCGTGATGTCATTCTCAAACAATGTGAATTAGAAAAGAAATTACTAAGGAACACCCTGATCCTAGCAAATCTAAAACACGATGAATTCGCATACGCAGTCATGCGAGAGCTTGGATACATTGCATTTATCACAGGCGAAGTCATACAAATCTTAAAATGTACTCCAATAGTAGTAAAAATAAAACCAACAACTAATTGTTATCAAGAATTATTAGTTGAAGAAAATAATGAAACTTATTTCTTGACGCCGAAAACTCGAATACTCAAAAGCAAAGGAACACAAATAACGTGTAACCCCTTGACGCCTTCAATGTTTGATATCGACGGAAAATGGTACAAATTTATTCCTAACCCCATAGAAGCCATGACACCGCAGAAGCTTTCCCCCGAAACCGGACCAACGTAGGAGTACCAGAGCCTGAAGAATTTAGCCAGCGCCGGACTATATACAGAAGGAGATCTCAAGAAATTCCGTGACGACATTCTCTTCCCAATAGATAGCGATGGCGTTATTAATACAATAGTACAGCGAATCCTAGGGAGCCAAATGAACGCAAACGACAACCCTCTAGACAACCTCATGGACAAAGCGAATGTGAAAAAACTTGTTCAAGATGCTTAGGACGAAATGTGGACAAATTTCTCTATATTCGGAACTTACAGCGCAGGATTTATTGGCGTCTATTTGGCCATCAAATTTTTAAAGGCATTTATTGATACACTCTTTCACCTTTTCGCTTTACATTCGGTGTTTGGATGGTCCCTCTACCTAGTAGCAGCTATATGGGACAGCCTTACGAACTTGATCTTGCATATAAAAAGATCAAACTCCGCAACTCCTCCGAACGAGAACGTGGTCGTAGAACTTTTACCCTTGGATGCCCAACCCTCCGCCCCAACGGAAAATGGTCCTACCCCAGGTGAGACTCCACGGCTGTACCCGAGACACGAGTTAGCAGACATCAACAACGGCTTTGGACTTGCAACGTGAAAGAATTTTTAGAAAAAACAAGGGAAACTATAAAAGACAATCATAGGCTATAAGACATTTGTTAAGTGCAGTGAAGTGGAAAGACTCAAAACAGAACAAAGTGCTACAAAAAGAAAATTTTTTCTGTTGTAAAGAGAAAAACTGGGAGAATGAAGTATGCATATATTGTAGAAATTTTTCCATTAATTGCATTTATGTTAATTATAAGTTTAGGTGATGGGATATGAGTCGAATAGGTTATGTTATAAATGCTATTTCTTATTAATGTAAAAGAGTATCTTGTATTTAAATTATGAATAAAATTGTAAAAGAAAAACGGAAAGTGTGAGGTAGGTTGGTAGACTTTCCCTTTTTTTTAAAAAAAAAAAAAAAAAAAAGAAGAAAAAGGAGAAAAACCATAATCATAGCAAGGACTTTTTGAAAAGAGAAAAAAGGGGAAATAAATATATGTATATATATATGTTTGCATAATGAATAGTTGCAAGAAGAGAACCTTGTACAAACCAACTTGGTATTGGAAATTTCGAACTATGTATAAACTATAATCAAAAGTGTTAATAAAAATTGGAAATAATTTCGAAAAAAAATGAAGTGTGGGGAGGTTTGGTCGACTTCCTCTTTCCTCAATAAAATATTGTATCGCAAGTCGTTCTAAACGTAAGATATTTTTAGAAATAATTTCATGTTATTTTAAGTTAGTTACAATGGAGACTATTTTATTGATACTTAAAAATTTCCCACGCGTCTCTTTTCATGCTGATGAGCAAATGGATCCGCACGAACAAAAAAAGGGTAGACCTGAAGAACTATGTAGTGATGAAAAGTATGTTACACTTCGTGTCATCATACAAGCATATACCTGTTTAGCTATAATATTACTGTATGCGTATTATCTAGAAAACGGACTTATGACTCATACTAGTATATTTTTTTTTCTTTTGAACTCTTGTGCAGAGCCTTTTTTTTGTGAGTTTCACAGTAATTTCAAATCATATTTTCAATTAGGAAAAACACTTGAATACTAATAATATTTGATCATCTTTAGAAGAAAAAAGGAGAATAGAAATTTTTTTTTTAAGAATTATTTTGAAAAGGAACCAGATTTAAATTTCGAAAAATGGGAATGGAATAGGAAATTGGAGGATTAGGCAAATTCAGGGAAATACTTTGGAGAATCAAGCTAATTTAGGGAGATACCTTAACATTTCATATTGTTCCGCTCACGCGATAGTAATGCAGAACCTTACGAAAACTACAGCCTAGCAAACTGTAGAGGGTTAATCGACACTGCTAGGAATAAACGTCCCCGATAATTCGCAGACGTGTGAACCGAGTCTCCGTCCCAATCGCGGGTGTTTCAAGCGAATGTATTATGGAATTATAGGTAGGAGAAAACCCTCACGCCGGCGCACAGTGGTACAGGAACCGAAAAAGCTGGCCAAAACTAAAAAGTTTGCTTTGAAATTATTAAATTCCTACAAAATTGTAAGAATGAGGGTTTTTTGGGTCGCTGATCACGAATCTGAAGTCAAATGAGGAAAAAAACAAAACGGCGGCTACAAAATGGCGGGCCATCTTCTTTTTAAATTGTTGGATTCGTATGAAAATCAACATGCAGGGGTTTTTGGGGTCGCTGATTGAAAATTTGATATCAAATGAATAAAAAAACAAAATGGCGGCTACAAAATGGTGCAAAAATTTCTTATACTCACCGGATTTGTAATGAACTCAGCATGTAGGAGTTTTTCGGGTCTCTGGCGTTGATCATGATTGAAAGGAAAAAAAGGTCTCTGCAGAATTGTGGACGAAATCCAAAGTGAAATAAAAAATTGTATGTGATATCAAAAGTTTATTAGTTTCTTAATTTACTGTAGAAAAATGTATAAACGTACATAAATTTTAATTTATCTAATAGCACGACAAACCACGACGACAATTTTGAATAAATGTGAAAAAGAACGAACGTGTTCATTATTCGTGCGTTTGTTCCACAAACGCTTTTTTGACTAATCACTATCGGAGAGATCGTCACAATCTTCATCACTCTCATCATCATCGATGTTGTGATTAGAAGTATTATCAGTGATTTTTACATTTTAAGGATTACCTAACAACTCTATTGCTTCGGGTAACAATGAACTTAATTTTTTTGAAGGTAATTTTCTCAGACTTGAAATGTAAGGATCCGATTCGACCAAAAGCCTGCAAAAAACATCTTCCATGTTCTTCACCCTACTACATTTACGCGCGAAATCCTCTCTGTACCTTTTTATGAATTTGTTGCAACTTTCCTGAGCCTCTTCAGACATTTGGCCGATAGGAAGTAGGGAGGAATCTATGATTAGATGACCATGGATGAGGATTTTGTGTACACTTGTGGGCATTTAAAACCAAGAGGACTGAAGTACAAAGTATCTGGCAGTATCTAGAGCGTACTCTTGAAATTTTTTGACGTTTATTTCAAAACCACAACAAATCACTTGTAAAATGACATGAAATTTTTTTATAAAATCCTCATCGACCCCCGTAATAGTTGAAGCAACAGTAGAATTTTGAAAAAAACATCTTGCCGTATTCCCATCATTCGTACTTCCATATCCTTGCTTAGGTTGGTCGACGATCAACCCTAACTGTTCACGAAATTCTTTCTGGATGCTTTTTTTCCTATTCTCAAATTCATTCTTTTCATTTTTATCACGAATCTGCCATTTTTTAATTTCGAGTCGGTATGAGAGATGCAGACAACATTCAAAAAATCGTATCCACGCATGAAGCGACGATATTCCGAATTCTAAATGTTCTTTCAATATTGGCCGTTCTAAAATGTTGTCAATGTCATTGAAATTTTTAGAAGTCGCGTGACAAAGATAGCAGCGTAAACTTGATGATACATTGGCAACGGAATTACAAACCTTACCATCTACCATTATAAACAACAATTTGTAATTGACGCTGATTTCTTTGCCGTCAACAGTTGTGTGAAATGGAGTGAGATTTTGTTCTTGTGCTTTTATATTATCAACTTCTTTTCGTGTTATATCAGCTGTTTCATGCAAAAATTGAATTTTTATTGGGCGACAGATCCGGGATGATGATGAACGTGGATTTTTCCAAATAATAATTTTGATGTTTTCAACTTGGTTAACAGAGGATATTTCTAGTGGTACGAGTGAAGTAAAAAAAATGTTGGCATCGGTTTTGCACTCCTCATTAGAAAATTTTTGTTTATAGCTGCTTTGGCCTGATGGTCCATCACATCCCCATTTACAGATCATAGTCAAATCACAAACGTTTTCATGTGAAAGGCTTTTGATAACATCAGATTGAGTTTTTATTATTCTTTGAACTGTATGGTCTAATAATGCTTGGAGTGAGACAGCAGCTTTACTTTCATTTATTGTAAGTTCTGAGTCATTGGGGTGGCGGTTTTTTTTGGCTTGCAAAACATTTGAATAGGGTGGAAACAATTTACAATTTTTTCCTCTGCTCGTTTGCCTGAGAATGAGATATTGATTTTTCGAAAGTCTAGACTCAATTAACAAAGATAACGCTTCATCATCTGAAAAAGTTTTTTCTTCAATCATTTGTATTGATTTTCTATACTTGGATGGTTTCGATGGGCTGCCAGACGTGATATCCTGTAGAACATGTACTGAGTCCAATTTCCCTTCAGCCCTCAAGCTCATTTGGGTAGCATAGGCTAATTCTTCACTAGTTCTATTGTCTCTGATGTCCTTTGTTTTTCTTCGTTTTGTTCTATCACTTGATTCACTAAAAGTGATTGAAGGGCGACCACTTAGTTTGTTGTTGGATGATTCCTTTGAAACATTTTCTTGCTTAGCAGCGAGAAGAACAAACTTGCTCAACCATTCCTCAAATTTCTTCAAAAATATATTTTCTGTCCGATGAACTTCTTGCCACTTGGTCTTGATTTTTTGGAAAACGTTGCGTAAAGTCAATTTCTTGTCTTCAGTTAACGTGAAACAACATTTTAGTTTTTTGGATATTTCCTTCTCCATCGTTAAGTAAACAAAGTGAATTTCTTCATTTGAATGCCCTTTTAATGAATGAAAAATTTCTTTTCTTGTGAGACCAAGTGTATCATCTGGATCTGGAATAATAATTATACAAAAATATAAATAAATAATAAATATAAATAAATAATAAATATACTTATAAAAATAAAAAGGAAAATAAAATAGAATATAAAGATGTATTCTTATTTCAATTGTCCATCAAGCTTTGACCTGAAGTTTTCAATAAATTGCCCAAAATAACCCTTTATGTTGAGTTTCATCTTAATCGAGTGATAATTGAGAACATTTTTCCACCACTTTGTAGCTACTTTTTTGAATTAGACTTTAAATTCGTGATCAGGGACCGGAAAAACAGTTAAATTTTGAGTTTTATACAAATCTAGCAATTATGAAAAAAATGTGTCCGCCATTTTGTGGCCACCATTTTGTTGCTGTTGTAGTTTAATATTATATTCATGATTAGCGACACAAAAACCCATAATCTTCATAATCTTATACGATTTCGATAACCACAAAGCAATTTTTTTACTTTGGACATGCTCACGCTCTTATGGATTTTGTCTTACTGCGTATGAGATGTTTCAATATATAAAAATTTATAACAGCCGCATAGGCAGATATTGGCAGCTGAATTTCGGTTATTTTGGACAATAAATGTGTACCGAATAATATGCAAAATATTTCATTGCGGAATTCCGTGGACTTTTTTTTTTGGCATACTCATAAACATAAATTCTTTCATTTTTGAATATGTATTTTTGGTTATAATTAGTTTAAAATTATTTATTATGAGTGCAGTTATGTTACAGAAACAATAACGTATTAAGATTCTACATACCTTTCTGCCTTCCAGCCAATTTTCATAATTGCAGTGCGATGTTCACGAAATTTTTATTTTAATATTTAACCTTGAACTTTTCCAAGTTGCAATAGCGTTCAGGCTGCAACGCGCCTGAACGCTGAGTTTGGAATGAATTCTGATGCAATGTTTGAGAATAAGCTTAGTCATGGCTACAAAAATAGGTGCCCTGAATGGTTCCCTAATGGAATTTGAGATAAAGAAAGAAATTCCAGGCAATTTTTTTTTTAAGGTTTTGACCAGGTTTTTGGGATTTCGTACCACTGTGCGGCGTGACAAAATGAATTTGCGAATATAAAGAAAAAAGTGGAGATATAAGTCCTTTAAAAGTAGGAATGAAGCTCCATAATAAGAAAAGTGTAATAGTTGAGTGATATAGAAATGGAGATATAAATACTTTGAAGGTTGGAATATAGCTCTATAGGTAAATAAAGTGAATTTCAAGCGAAGATACAAGTCTTTTGAAAGTAAAAACGAAGCTTCCTAAATTTGTGATGAAATAAATGAAACGTAGATATTGTACCTCTGAAATTTGAAACGATTGAAGGTCAGAAATAATTTATATAAAAGAAAATAAAATTAAATAGGAATCTCATAGAAAACGGAAAATCTTTTTATAACAAAAAAAAGAAAAAAAAGATAATAATAATAATAATATTGAATAACGAAGAAACCACGACGAGATTAAGAATTCAAGAAAATTGCAGAACTCACAACGAAAAACAAAAAAGGGGATGCTATTTGAATGGGATTATTTTTGCGAAGATATCTTAATTATTACAATAGAATGAGTTATTGTAGGAAATATTTAGAAGTACCTTGAAATTCAATATCACGGCATAAAAATACAAAAAAAAATTTTTTTTTCTCTCTCTCTCTCTCTCCCTCTCACGAAATGAATTGATAAAGAAACAGGATCGAACGATTAGAGGCAACAGGAGAAGAAAACAACGGAATAACAGTCTCCTATTATAAGAGTACGAGAAACGTAATCTTGTCACGGGTACCACTCTTGAATTTAGTGACAGTTTTGAAACTTGGAAATTTTCGCAAACTAGAAATGGACTCGCACGCGAGGAAAATAATAAAGGAATGTGCAATAGTAGCCGAAGAGTATGGAGTACGATTAGGAAATCGAGAAGAAATCTTCAGGAAGAAAGGAATAGGAGCGGTCCGGATAAAAGCTAAATGGGCGAGAAATCAACTGAAAGAGTTTCCTTATATTTCCGGAGGCAACCCTGACACCGTACTGGCATTATACTCCAGCGCCAAAATCGGGCTGACTATGGTTCCAAAGGAAACCAAACTACATTGCTTCAAATGTCATAAGGAAATCACCTAAAAGAAGAACACCAATGAACCGGAACACCAACAAGAACTCGTAAACCACCCGACGACGTCTCAAACAACGCACCACGACCCTCTGATACCGGTTGCATCTTTCTCAACGGACCCGTTAGGGCTGAAAACGGTTAAACAACACCATACTAAACAAACTTTAAAATTCCCAACAAAACACAAATCAAAAGAAATCATAAAACCATATTAAGTATAACTAATATTTCATGTAAAGAAATATACCTAAATAAACGGTACAGTTTAAAACCACGAAAGTTTAGATATTTTATTTTGAACGTAAGGAACGTTTTGAATATAGCTTATAAATTTTTTTTTCTCCAAGAAAACAAAATTTTCAGATCCGCTTTAACCAACTGAAAATCATCCCATTTAACGGAAGATTTTCTTTTCGAAGAGGGGGGCTGTGAAGAGCGAGCTCTATTTAGTGTTAAAATTATTATTTCATAGACGAGATTATACCATCATACTTAAAAACTCGCAACCTCAGGATAACGAGAACAGTCAACACTCGGCCCGCCCTTATCGGGAGTCGAGATCACTGGACCAACAAACACTATCGCCTATTTTTTTTCGACACCTGAAACTTGCCTAATACGTAAACTAGGTGAGATCATATCAAACCTTAAAATAATACCCGAAAACAATGGATTTCATTTTTTACGCAATATCGGGCTATTGCGCAATCTTCTCGAAAAATGAAATCATCAGACGCTAAAAGGGAGGGGAAATTGAGTTCACATAACGGTGAAGTTTTAGAATAAAAAGCCGCGAGTCTAGACGATTAATCCGCAGTAGCCTTGCTACGATCTGCCATATCGTTTGTCTGCCTTTGCGGTCACTCTCGAGTGACAAGCCTTGCGACATCCCGACCTTAGTGGCATTTCGCTAGTTTCCGTGGCTCCCCGCGAATTACAGACAAGACATAACAATAGGTCCCACACTTAAAACTTCCCGACAGTAATTTCAAAACTAACAAAATATAAAAGTGAGCATAATTGAAAATCAAAGTAAGCATCTAAAGAGCAAAGATAATTCATTAATAAATAAATGAATAAAATTAAGAACGAGTAAACGGATCAAATACAAAATCAAGAACAAATGAAATGAATTCAATGAGATCAATAAATAATTAATATTAAGAACTAATAGTTGGAGAATTCACGGAGATGCAAATCTCCTACTAAATAAAATACTATTATTAAAGGTAATAAGACAGAGTCATGAGTTCAATTCGGATCGTTTCGAATAATACAGATCTTAACGATTGATAATAATTGGTTTCTGCGATAATGCGTATGACGAGAATGGATGTATGATTTTTTACTTCTGACACATTGAATGAATTCGGTAATTCGAACAACTAACGAGCTGTGGAAGTATGAATAAAAATACGAATTCCCGTTGACGGAAATTATAGTAACGCGCATGGTAAAACCGAACATAAGTTTTCTTTCGATTGTAATTATCTGTATCGTTAAATAATTTCTTTCCTAATATAGATATATACCTTACTTAAATTTCGTATTGTCAATCTAATTCCTTTTCCCCCAGTCCTTTATAGACGGGGAAGGAAGGTTAATAGGGAAATTTCAGTCGAACTTTCACTTATTGGTCCTCTCTGTTTTCGAGTTGGAGTAATCGACAAGGAACATCGTTGGTTTTGTCGACCTTTGCCCCGCTCGTCACATCACGTTAACTTGGAAAGGCTCTAGCACGATGAGCATGTCAAAATTACCACCAAACGAAATCCGATCCCTTATTACTTTAGTAAGAGAACTTATAAAAAAAAATTTTTCGCAAATTTCCAAACCCCTACCCCCACCCCTATAGCTGTAATAGCCAAAAATTTGATTTTCTATTTTTATTTTTTTTATGGCGAATGCGTTGATAGTAAAAATTTTAGGAAATTTATCGAATTATATTCCTCATAAACAAACGTTGCTGAAGCAAGACAGACGCAATACTTGCTGGAAATCATTTCCTCGATATTTTCGTAAAGCTGTAGCTGTGCATGTTGCATTATACTGGCAATGTGATCAGGCTATATCAGCTGGAAATAAATCACGGCAACCTAACCGCAATATGGCAGAAATGATTGCTGAAAATCTGACCGAAGTTATTTTTGTCACGATTTCTGTGAAATTTCTGACTATATGTATTCAATTATTTGTAGCAATTTGTTCTAAAAATAGGAGGTCATATGCTTTCTACAAAATTACGAAAATTTTTAGTTTACGATTCACTTTCAGCCGTGCATATCGGATAACTTGGTAAGGTTATGGTGAGTCGCGAAAATTAAAAATTACGGCATACAAGGTGGCAAATACGCAAGCCATCATCACCTGCATAATTTAAGAGATATCCTGATATCGATAGTTCCTTCATACGATCTGTTAAGCTTGCACTACTTATATTACTGCTCTTACCTGCAACGCAATCAATAACTACTATTGATTACTTTTGCTCAATTAGATTTGCCACTTTCTTAAAATCATAGCCTCGAGCTCTTAAATCCTTAAACTCTTCACTAATCCCTTTAACTTCTTCTACTTTTATGGGGATTGTCTTATTTTCTCTTATTTCATCTGCAAATCTTGCGTAGATTAACTTTCTAACGGCAGCCCAATCTATAGTTCCCTCTTTTTGCATCATATATTACTACATGACGATTTTTAGAGCTGTAAGACTAAAGACTTCAATTTTATTAATAATTCATGATGATAAAGGCGAAAAACTGGTTGATATAAGAAGCTGACAGTAAAAAGCCGTCTAGTAGGAGACAGACTTACCATATGGGACATCCCATGTTTTTTGTCTCTACTTGTCCACCTTTTACTCTCAGCCTGTCATATATAAAAGATTATTCCACCCCTCTAGTTATATTACTACAAAAACACGTTCCCCTTAATTTATCAAAAGCAAAATGCTTGGGATTATTTATCATTGAGGTGCGTCAAGCCAGCCCCCCACTCCACCGATTGTGAAATGCTATAATGCAAAATTGAGTGCTAATTAAGTGCTAATTGAGTGCCAAAAAGAAAAATTAAGTGCTCTTTCGGAAAACCCTTTTTTGAAATTTCAAAAATGGGAGGGGGGCTAGCTAGACGTCAAGCTGCCCCCCCCCCCCCTCTATAAATAAGGTATAAGCCAGACGTATAGAAAAGTCCTCCAAGTACAATTTTTTCGCGTGCAAAAATTATCGTTCGCACCTCGCACAAAAGCCAAGCCTCAGGTTCACGGTACAAAATATACTATCACTTTACATGCACTTAATCTTTACAATATTATTACTAATAGCACGTTTCTAACACTTTATTATTAAGTATGCTTCTGATAATTTTTTCAGTGTTGTTCAAAATTATTATTATAAAAATCTTAGTTTCTTCTGTCGACATATCTTCAAAAATAAAGAAAATATACTGTCGAAATATAAGAGGCGGAAAAAACAGAAAAGCTGAAAAATCCAGACAGATTCAAGAGTCATTTAACATTCATTTCTCATGCCATTCAGAACCTTAAAAAAAAATTATATAAACATAGAATAACACTATTTGAACTGCGTTTTTAAGCTAGAAGAGCAATACTACTAATTCGCAGTCGAAATTTGAAACCCGGCAAAAAGGTTCAGAAAATATCACTTTTTCGAATGAGAGAAACATAAAATCTGTTTATAATACTCAGAATTTGGCAACGTTACAACTTACCAGGCCGTGGTTCATTTTCGGTCCAACAAAGTTTCCCCTACTCTAAAAAAAGTACAATAATGCATAATTAGTGTTTATGTTTAGCATGCTAAAAAAAAATGAGTACTCGCCTGAAAAATTGTTTTTTTTTGGCCATAGTTCATTTCTGGAGCACTGACGTACCCCCACTCCCGAAAAAAGCACAATAATGCAAAATTAGGGTTCTAGAAAGTACTAAATAATTGAGTGCTCATGAATGCCAATGTCTAGCATGCTGGAAAAATTGAGTGCTCGCCTGTAAAATTATTTTTTACGACGTAGTTCATTTCGGGAGCACCTACGTACCCCTACCCCCGAAAAAAGTATAATCATGCATAAGTAGAGTTCTGGAAAGTACTACATAATTGAGTGCTCATTACGAGCTTATGTTTAGCATGCTGGGAAAATTGAGTGCTCGCCTGGAAAATTATTTTTTTGGCCTTAGATCATTCCTAGAGCATTCACGTACCCCCACCTCTAAAAAAAGTATAATAATGCATAATTATTAGGGGTGTGCGGGATCCCGATTTTTCGGGAATTCCGACGCCGGGATGGGTCGGGAAAGGCGTCGGGACGGTAAAGACGCTTTCCCGAATTTTTCGGGAATCCCGAGAATACCGGGAATTCCGAAATGTTTTATAAATGGTAATATTGGTATGTATACTGTTTTGTACCACCCCTCTCGCGCAGTCATTTGTTTTTTACCGAGAGTCACATTGATGTAGCCTACTCTTGCAGTAATCCGGTCGTAATTTTTGTTAACGTTACACGCGTTACACAGTTAATTTTGTTTCGAATTAATTATAATATTCATAATGTCTTTCCCAAATATGGACATTGAGTATGAAGAAACGGGATCCTCAGATTTCGATCGGCCAGTAAGAAATGTGATCGACGCAAAAAGTAAAGCGAGACATTTTTTTAACAAACTGAACGAAGAGCAATCGGAGTGTAAATCGTGCCGGGCGAAAATCAGTACTAAAAAGGGTTCAACTTCGGGGTTGATTCGTCATTTACACATGCACCCAAAAATCTTTAAAATATATAAAGAAGAAACAGCGAAAAAAAGTGCATCGCCATTGCCAGTGCAACCAGAAACAACCGAGAGCAAAGTGGATAAACACAAACCCATTTTGGACGCTTCGAAAAGCAAAAACAGCTCGACAAAAACTCCCTGAAGACTATTAAAACAAAGAAATTCAATCGCTCACACGATCGCTTAATACTTGCAACCCTACAGTGTTGTCGACGATCGCGGGTTTAGGCGCGTTATGAAAGCTGCTGAACCACGATACAACATTCCATCTCGGACGACATTTTCTCGTGAAATCATCCAAAAGATTTACCACGATGAACGAGAAAAAATCAAGAAAATTTTGGAAAAAGACTTGGGAGAAGGTTAGTAAATAACTGACAACTTAACTAACTGATTTTTTATGCCTAACTCTAAGAAAATTAAAAATTGATAGAAGGAAATTTTTTTTTTCAATTTCTGAGAAAATCAATATTGTTTCACCATTCTTCTTTGCTAATTTATTTTGCTAGATCGATATTTTTTATAGTAACATATCAAATTTACAACCGGAACATTCATGACCGATGAAAAATTAATGTGTAGCTGAAGTTCCAAACTCTTAAAATAAAACAATTAGAGAAATTAAATAAATTTTCGATATATTGCCACAGGGAGGATTGTGTACAAAATTTTTTGGTAGACATTAAGTTTATTGTTTATGCAAGAAAGTCTTCAAAAACATCAGAAAATTTTTTTTTTTTTTTTATACTAGTCTTTTTTCCTTTTTCGTTGAATTTTAAACGTTTGGCAATTGATGTACATACGTAAATTAATTGTAGAAAAGTTTCTTTTCGAATATCTTGTAGTTCTCGAAGCTTTTACAATTTTTATGTTATGATAACAATGAAAATCATTGTTTTTCAGTATCCGATAAAAACAATTATAAAAATTAAATAAATGGAACGAAAATACTTTTTCGCATATAAGAAACAACCGATAGGCTGTTGCACCTCTTAGTTTTCCAAAGTTGCTACTTTTTCAAGTCCACAAATGTATTAATAACCTCCGGGGATAAAAACTCAGAGTATCCTTTAGCCTCTAGAGTAATTCGAGTCTTCAAAGTGATCATTAAGAGTATTAATACTCATTCGGAGACTGTTGGAGACTCGAGTCTCCAAATTGAATACTCGAGTCTCCAACAGTTTCCAAATAAGTATTCCGTTTGGCAAAATGGAATACTAAAGATACTCTTGAGACTCAAGCGATACTCTTGTTGTTGCTTTCACGAAATAGAGTATTCATATCAGAGATCAAAGATGATTGTAGGAGACTTTTGAAGATTCGTAAAAGAAATAAGTTTACTCTCGGAGACTCACAGTCACCTTTTTTAAAACTTTGTATTCTCTCAGAGACTCCTTCAATACTCTTAGATACTCTTGGGAACTCAATGACACTAATTCCGGAATTCAAAATACTCTTGGAGACTGAAACGATACTCTGCTTTTTTATCCCGGGCTATTCTGGTGGACTTTCGGTTTTACACGTAAATCTTTTTACGTAAAACTTTTATTTTTAAATATTTCAGGCGACTGCAGACAGTTTTAATGTCACATACTCCGTTGTATGCGTTCTTGCTGTAAGGAGCCTTCCATAAATGATGTCACGGTCTTAGGGGCGATCCTGCCAGGATAGTTTTGATTTATCTCGACTTATTTCGTTTTGTTTTTGTTATTAATAATCCTAGAAGTAGGAAGTATTCATCGGCAATCATTTCAGAACGTCGTGAGTTTAAAATTCTCACGTCGATAGTTGCGAGTTGACGTGGAATTACCCGCATCACGGTTGGCGTGGAATACCCGTCCGGCCCGATCAGTTCGATTCCCGCTTCGACCCGCTCGAAACGATCGCGCCGCCGCTGTGACGTAGCGGTGGGGGCGTAGCTTCCACGTGTGCCGAGTCATTGTTCTCGTAGCATCGCTTTATTCGTTTTTCGTCCGGCTTTGACGACGCGTCTGAAATTTTGTTTTCCGCATAGTACCTTACCGTTTTTTTTTTTTTTTTTTGTTGTTTCTGCGATTACCGTTTACCGCTTCAACGTCTCCCGTTTTCTCGTTTGAGGAGGATATCGTTTTGCTGCGAAACCAGGTAATTGTCTTTGTTTCCCAATTAGAAGTGATTTTTTTTTCTCTCGCTCTCGTCAGTGTCGCGTGTAGTTTTTGGTGAACAATGGACGCAAGTCGCGGAGTGAGTCTTTCGGATTCTCAGATTTCGGATATGTTGCAATGGATTTATTCGCTCGATCTTCACGCGATTCGAGATGTTTTGACCAGTTTCAACCTGAATGATCGAATGATGAATTTTGCATATTTGTCGCGTTAGATTGTTGAACTTTTTACGCGAGAATCCAGGATTGTTCGAGTCAGTGATCGTGCCGAGATTGAATGGCAGTTCAGAAGTCGCGCAAATGCAAGATCGTGCAGATGATCGAAATTTTGAGGATTTAGACCCGATAAATTCGACGACGGCATCGATTTCCGCGACGTTCTTAGGAAATGTTATAGTCGGAGATCGGTTTTCTGCCGGTGATGCGCGTGTAGGAGTACCAGTGAATTCCTTGCCGGGTACACGGGTTTTTGGAGACGCTCAGTTCGACCCGGAAGTTTGTCTCGGGGATAGTCTCACGCGACCGGGGGTACGAGAAAATGAAGTTCAGGGCCGTATAGGTGACAATTTTTCACGCGGTCTCGAATTCATTCCGGCACGGGATTTCTCGGCACAGCCGTCTCGGGCCGGTGTTGGCGCAGTGTCGGGATAGTTCGGGGCTCGAGGGCCGGAAAATCTCGGGGCTGAGAACCATCAGGGATTTAATTCCGGGCCATCGGATCTATTTCGGAATTTTCCAGATTTTGATTTGACTTATCGTCGCGATTTGGGGGAACCGGGAAATTTCGATGACGGAAACCTACCTTACCGACGTGATTTCATTGGAACACGGGATTTTTCGGATATAAATTTACCTTACCGTCGCAATTTCATTGGAACGAGGGGAACTTTTGATCGAGATTTTTCACACCGACACGGGGGAATTGTGCCACGAGAGATTACCGACAATGATATTTTGAGGCTTGATTCGATCGACCTGAATGAGCGTGATCTCGATAATAGAGGGGAAATTTCGTCACCTTACCGTGGTGGGTGGGTTGAACCGAGTAATCGTTTTATAAGGAATACGTTGTATCGTCCGGGGGTTTTTGATATTTCGAAGATATACAATATTATGCGCGGTTGGAAATTGTGGTTTGCAGGTCACGAAAATACGGAAGATTTTCTTTCGAAATTGAACGATGGTCGGGTTTTCATGCGAATTCCGGATGTCGAGCTTTTCGCGTGTTTGCCGTTCTTTTTGTCTTACGTGGCGCTGGAATGGTTTCGAGACAAGCGACCTCTGTGGAGGGATTTTTCCGACTTTTCTCGGGCTTTTCGCGAAAGGTTTAACGATCCCGATTTTCAATTTTCCTTAAAAGGGGAAATAATGAGGCACACGCAAGGTGAAAAAGAACCCGTTTCCGATTTTCTCACAAAGTTTAGATGTTTAACGAATCGTTTAGAACCGTTATGGTCGGAGCAAGAAATCATTAAATATTCTTTTCGGAATTTATCACCACGATTGCAATTGCTTATTAGAAGGGAAGAAGTCACTTCGTTTAGTCATTTAGAAATTTTGGCTCGTCGAGCTGAGAGGGTATTACTTTCCACTCAGACTTTTGCCGCACCTCCTCCTCCCAAGCGATCATTAATCGCAGATTTGGCTTATCAACCCCCTCGTACGAGTCGTCCTCGTATAGAACAGGCTCATTTGCTGAATGATGAGTCGGCGTTGCTAGATTGTTACGACATTCATGAGGTCTCGGGACAGACTAAGAAAGCACCAGCGCAAAAACCTCGTTTTCAGGAACCTCAGACTCAGAGAACACAGTTTCAAAAACCCCAAGCCCAAATTTCACAGTTTCAAAAACCCCAATCTCGAATTTCACAGTTTCAAAAACCTCGGGCTCAGAAATCTCAATTTCCGGAATCTTGTAAGAGACGAAGTTTCGCTACCGGAAATCCCATCAGTTCGGAATCTGCCGATCAGTTACCGACAACTTCGCTTGATAGTACTGCTCCCGATTTATCAAAGAAATCTCCCGTCTTGCAAAGAAAAAAAGGTGATTGTTGGAATTGTGGCTCGAAAGACCACATTTCCTTGGATTGTAAAGAACACAGGACCGAATTCTGACCGGTTTTCTAGGTGATTCGAGCAAATCCTAGGTGGGGAGTTGCCTTGCATCTAGGTGTCGATCGACCTTGCAACCGGGACTTGTGGTCTGACGGTTTTCTAGGCGATTCGAGCAAATCCTAGGTGGGGAGTTGCCTTGCATCTAGGTGTCGATCGACCTTGAAACCGAGACTTGCGAGCGCTTCGGTTGGCGTCTGGGATTGTTATAGATCCAGCGAGTCTCTGTAATCGCGATCCAAGTCCAAAGTTTTCTTTGAGCGCTCATTACCCCACTCAGGTCACGCCTGAGGCGTTAGAAGAAAATGGCGATCGTGTAAATTGTGAGGAGAAGCGTGACGTGGCAAGTGCAGAGATTGGCGAGGAGGGTTCGTTTGGTAGCGTGAGTAGTTGATTATTACGGGTCAGTTATCTGGCTTATTTTTTTTGTTTTGTTTTGTACCGGCACAGAATTATTATTCAAGGTCGTTCTAGCTGAAGTCATCGCTTCGTTGCTACCTTGCCTTTATTAGACTAATTTCAAGTAATTATTTGGTCTCCTTTCCTTTCCGCGTTCGAAAGGAGTAGAATTTTTTTGTGTTGTTTAAAGAGAGAGGTGTGATTATCCGAGTGAGAATTATTACCTTTTGTGGCGTTTTTGAATTGCGTTTGGCTAGGGGAGGTAGCACGAGGACGCGATAATAATAGTTATTCTTGTATTTTTTTTTTTTTTTGTACATCAAGGAATTGAATAGATGGTTGTTAATTGAGATTTGGATTTGTTTTATTTATCGGGGTTGAGGTAAATGGAAAATCGAGACAAAACGAGCGTGGTTTTGTCTCATATCTGCTCGTAAGTGTCCATTGCGCGGACCAGCGTTAAGATTCCGCTTCACGAGTCCATCTTGTTTGAGATTTTCCGCTTTGTTTGATTTAAGTATTTTTCTTTTGTTGCTTTTGAGAAGAAATTTCGACAAGTTCAACTTGTCTGGCGATCCTGAACCAGTTGTATGGCAAGTATTAATTTTGATTTTTTTTGGGATTAAATCTTGTTAATCTTGAAGAGTAGCGATTTTTTTTGTGAGTTTGGACTCGTGGCGAAGGGGCGAAGAAATCGTGTACTTTTACATAATTCCTCGTTACATTGGTTAGAGCATCTGTGACAGTTTGTGACACAGGGTGGGAGAGGGTTCTCGACAATGTGATGTCACAAATTTTTCCCCAAATATAAGAATGTTTTAGTAGAAAAATTTGCAGCATCTTATATAAATTTTCGATTTTGTACGTACAAGTTGCTTAAATAGGTGTTTTGTTTTTAGCACGTGATATTCATCGCCATCTTGTACATGAAAACAAGTTTATACAAAAACACGCATTTTCTACTTTGCACCTTTGTTGCACGTCAAACGACGGCAACTCATTATTTTCCTTTTTCGACTTCGTCCGCCCCTGACGCAAGCCCTGAACGCCTCATACCAGAGGGCTGCTCAGAAACTTTTCGTGCGGGTGGAGTTTAGAGCCGAGCAATTAAGTAGGCTTGCGACGAGAGTCAAAGAGAGTGAGCTCTGGGGACTTCAACCCACTACAACCACAAAGGTTCGGTCAGACTCCCTTGCTCTCCCCTTCCCAGCGACGACGGCGCTCTACAGCGACGCGACGCGGCTCCCTTCCCTATTTCCAGCGACGACGGCGCTCTACAGCGACGCGGCGCGGCTTCCTTCCCGGGTATCGACGACGACGGCGCTTTCCAGCGACGCGGCGCGGAACTTTCTCTCTCTCCCGACGACGACGGCGCCTTCCCGACGAATACAGGCACTTGGAAATCATGCCCACCTATCAAGAGATGCCAAAGCGAAAAAGGGTGCGCATCCACCTCGCCTAACCTCCGAAGTAAGGAGACCCTCAAGTCACCCAGTTTCGAACCCTGGGCCCCCTCATGCACCTCCTCCTCGAGACATAACGGGACTCGGGACGAGTTGGAGGGCTTCATCGACATCAGTCTCCAGGAAGACCACCCTTCACCATATCGCGAAGGTCCTGCCTCTCCCCACTCCACCTTCCACAGCTTCCTCGCTGACCTCTCTAACGAGGTACGAGAGGCTCGGGCGGCTTTGGACACGACTTTTTTTGGCCTCCCCATTCTACCAGGGACATCACTCTCCGTCGTTTCCATCAACGAGCGTTCAGGGAATGAGGAATAATTGTACGACGATTAGTTTAATTTTGAATTAGATGTATATAATTTGTAGGACGCATTTTACCATTATTCAATACTAATAAACCAGGGAATTTGGAAGTTGACATTTTTCCTACCCCCCCACCTTGTTGTAAATTACGTGCAACACCTTGTGCTTGTTTTGGTAACGTCCAGCACCGTCTTTTGTTTTGTCTGTTATGTTTATTGACCATGCTGTGTTGACAGCTAACAGATATAAAAAAAATTTTGAACCAGCAAAATCCTGATGTGACAAAAGGTTTTATATAATTTGTGAATTTCATCGAATTTCGGATTATTACGTAAGTAAAATATTCTGTAGAATCGCTAAATTTTATTCAAATATAAATTTTTGAGGCTTCTTGAAAATCTTGAATAAGGTTATGAATTTTTCAATTCCGGCTTTTATAAAATTCTAAGTAAGGTTATGAATTTTTTGAATCCAGGTTTTAGAAAATCTTGAAAAAAGTTATGAATTTTTTCATTTTGGCTTCTAGAAAATATTGCATAAGGTTACGAATTTTTCAAATTTAAGAATTTTTAAAATTAAATAAAAAAAAAAAATTTTTTGTCCAAGACTGAGGATTCTGGAATTTTCGAAAAATCATTCAATTTTGTAATAAATTGTAAAAGATTCATATACGTTCCTTAAATATTATTTATTGTATGATATTTTGAAAAATGGAAAACTTCAAAATTTGAGAGATTCCAAACTTCTAACAAAAGTGGATCGAATAAAAAAATTTTTTTGAAGTTTTAAATTTTCCATACATAAAAGACTGTCTTACTTTTTTGAATTTTAAAGTGACTGGCTTACATGCGATTCTACGAAATTTCGATTATTTAAGAATTCAAATTACTTAGCTAATATTTTGAAATTTTGTAAAAAAAAAAAAATTTTCTCGAATTCTAAGATTTTAACTGATTTCAGAATATCTTAAAATTTGGCAAGGAACAAAAAAGACATTTATTATTTAAAAAAATTTTTCATTATATAATCTGATTATTTTTTTTTTGGAATATATGTGACTAGCGGGGATCGCGCCCGTCACTCAGGTTCTTTTCGTCGTCGAATCGGGTTTCGGCCAACGTTGGTTTATCGTTGTCGCTGCTCTTCTTTCTTTTCTCATGTAATTGTTGATTCACTTTTTTTTTATTGTTTATGGATTAAAGTAGTTAAGGATAACAATGAACTTACAACTTTACTCAATTTACAAATTTAATTATCATCAAACTCAGAGACTAATACACTTGTAGAGGTTTATTGAAGATTAATAAAGGAATACAAATCAAATCTAACTCCGAATCTAAAATATGAATGAATGCCGAATGAAATGCCCAATGAAATTGCCCACGTGCCGCCTTGAGTTGCGGTATTTAAACTAATATTTCTCCCCAGGAAGGGGAAATGTAAGTGACCAGCGATTGATGACATCGATCAATCGCGTTGGCACTTTTAGAATCTCACGTCCGCGTTTTCTGAAACCGGAAATGCAAGTCCTTTGTTAAAAGGGCTTGCGTTATTTTAACGGAATCTAGAGTCGGCGAATCGTTGTGCCGTTTTGGAATCGTTCCGAAATGGAATCAAATTTCGCATGAGCTGAAGAATGCACCTCATCACATCTCACCCACCCGGGGTAAAATCTTCCGTGCAACGGGAGATTTTATAATGTAGATTAATGTAACTTATTACAGTATTACACGTTACATAATTTCAAATCATTCACATATACTTTATATAATTATTTCATATCATTTCATTTCAGCTTCGCGCAATTACAGCTATATTATAATAATTGAAGAATTTGGAAACTTTCGCCTATTATTACTCATCTGGGAAAATTGTTCTTTTTAATTATTCATTTCATTTCATTTTATTGTTCCGTTTTATTCTATTTATTTTCGATTCATTGTAAATTTTATTATAAGTTTTATTTAAATTTCATTTTTATTTTTTTTATTGATATTGTTATATACCATGAAAAATTATTGAGTGTCAGATTCTTTCAAGCTCATTTACTTTTAGCCTTGAATTTTGGATATTTGCATGGTCGCGAAATACTGAGTTCATGCCCCGTGAAAAGGCCTGACTTCGGATGCACGCGCGATTGCTGAGGTGAATGAATGCAGAAAGTGCATTTATTGCCATTGTACGAAAAGAATTGTAAAGATTAGCGCATTTCTCTTGAGGGGAAATGGGAACAACGGACGATTGCCGAAGTTACCAAAAATGCAATATCGACTCTTCCCTCTTTGTTTCGGAATCATCAGTTTCAAAGTCAAATCAGGAGGGGAAAACCATATAAATATCGAGGCCTTTTGCTTGCTTTTTTAGTCTTTGCCCTCGACACGAGTTGTCCTATTAAGCAAGACTCAAGCCGACGTTGATCGTCAAAAACCCCCTAAATTCGAAATTTGTATACGTAAATCGTGAGTTCCATCGCGCTTGTCGCATCTTCATTTTATCGAAAGTCGGAATTTCGTCTCAACTGCGCTTGTCGCGATTTCTTTGTCGAAAAGTGAGTACTTTTCGGTACATATTATATTAAACGTTTACCCGGTAAATTCTGGTTAATTTTGGGCTAAGTGTAGCCAAGGGTTGTGAAACCACCCACTTGACCAGGATTGTCCACAAGTGGTGAGTCTCTTGACAAGTATTGCCACGACTGTGGGGCCTTGACATGTAAATTGTCATTTTCTGCCTGTGACCTTAACGTGAACCTCGTTACTGTCATTCCCGTTTCAAAACTTTGGATCGAATAGCCATTAACTCATCTCAAATTCAATTAAATAAATCGAATACCAAATAAAGTGAATTTTGCATAAATAAATAAAGAATGTAGTCTTGAAATAATTAACTCGAACAAACTTCTTCAAAAACCTTCACGTAATAACTCTTACTAAATTGACCTTTGGAAAATTATTCTATTTAATAA
The DNA here is from genome assembly GCA_028476575.1 of Platygaster robiniae. Classification (NCBI taxonomy): domain Eukaryota; kingdom Metazoa; phylum Arthropoda; class Insecta; order Hymenoptera; family Platygastridae; genus Platygaster; species Platygaster robiniae. Next base: position 33,158,715 of record CM052019.1, read on the forward strand.
ATCTTTTAGTAGCATGTGACAAATAAACCTTTTCATTTTTATTCTCAAGTGGGCAATCCTGATCTTGCTAGGAAATGCATCCGTTTGGCTAGCGCACACGGTTTACGAAAGAATTCTTATAGACAGTTGTACTATCATAAAGGATTGCTGGGACTGTGGGTGAAATTGAATTACGCTGTGACGAGCGGGGTTTTCCCACTCGCCTAAATTTTATTTTTCCCACTCACCTGAATTTTATTTTCAACACTCGCCTGAATTTTATTTCCAATATTACGTTCATAAAAATCGCCTTTTAAAGTGGCAATGAAGATAACAACAGTTCTATTACTAATACCATTTAAATTCCTCGATGTAACTAATTTCCAAATGACGATGAAGTTAACGACCCTATTTTTTTCAGAATCCATTAAAATATAAATGACACACTCGGTCTTATCAGCGATAAGACCATACAATTTGAAACTAGTTTTTAACTTGGTATTATTACAATAGCTATTTTTAGAAAATAAATTGAGGAACAATCATAAACTTAAATACAATTCACATTACACTTATTAAGAAAACGCTTCAATCATTGTGAGTGAGTCATTTCAAGATTACTAAGAATTACTTTTGCGTGGCACCCCTTCCATTTCCCTTGAGCATTAGTCATCAAGTTTTTCGGGTATAAAAACCCCTGACTTTTGCGAAAAATCAGAAGTCGTTCTCGAGCTTCCAGCCCGCTAGCTTCTCTTAGGAGACAGCCCAAAAGGGTCCTATAAGCGAAAGACGATTTCCGAGGTCCAAGGCTCGACCTGACGACAGCCACGAAACCTCATTTACCTAATATCGATTGGACCCAAAACCCAAGCTGTGCTTGAGGTGCGAATCCATTGATAGAAGGATAATAGAATACTAAATTTAATAAAAGTAAGATATTTAACATTTTCGAACTAGATATGCGATTTGAATAAAATCCAGTTTTGCCTTTTTCCCATTTTTAATTCGAGTGGAAAGACTTGTTTTTCCGGCGCATGACTCCGAGCGCAGCTTGATCTAATAATGACAAAAGACAAAAGGATTTCAAATTGCTAATTAGAAAGAACGTATAAATTTCAATCATTCGTCAGGGATTATAATTGTCAAAATTGCCATTTGAAATAATGCTATCGAAAAATATATCCCTTGCCGTTTTACTTTTTCATGCATCTCCTTTTTAGTGCCCACGGTTGAAGATTGGGTTTGGTCCATAAAGAGTACCATCAGGCATCATCGAGTTAAGCCTAGCGCTAGAAGATCGGTGTTCCAGAAAAAGGGATTACTTAATCTGTTTTATCGTTTACAAATTCTGAAGACTTTGCCTTCTGGAAAGGAAATCAATCTTGAGGATATTGACTCATTGATAGCTAAAGAAGCCTCCCTAGAGTATGAAACCATTCTTGTAGTGCCCGCTAGACGATTACAATTCTCATGTACAGTATGTGGGACACACCAACATTATGCGCTCAACGATAATTCTCACGATAAAGAATTAAAAGAAATCGCGGATCAAAGGTTTTATGATTCTCTGAAAGATAAATATTCTAATGATGCAACTTCGGAAACCGACTTGCCAGAGTCATCAATTAGGGAACTACCGAAAATAAAGCAGGAAAAAAGCGACCAACTATTATAATAATAAGCAATTGTAACCAATCATAATTTGGAATTCATGTATGAAAATTGGTTGAAATAATAACGTCACTTCATGACTTTTAAACTTTACAATAACTGTATTATTATTTATCCTTAAAACGATCCCTCGACTCCCTTTCAAAAGTCGAACAAGGGTCACCATAGGCCGTTGTCTATGGAGGGTCCTTTTCTGTTCTTGACGAGATAAAGGAATAATTTTCCTAGGCGCATAGCCTGACAAGTAGGAAAAAAAATATATATATAAAGTATATAAAGAAATTATTAGTATTCCCAATCTCGCTCGTCACAACGCTAATAACAATCTCCCGGGATTCCCATTCGACGCGCGACAGGACGTGGACCGTGTAGTTGCCCAATACGCTAGTACGGTTTTCGGCCTACCTCTACACGCCGAACCGACCAACCCTAAGAATATTAGGGTGACTTGCGACGGTTGCGGGAAAAAGTTAGAATGTACACCGGACTTGAAACCGCGTAGTTTTCCCCACCACCATCTTTACCAAGCCAAGACTACCACCCGGAATCCAACCATTCACCCTCCAGTTCCACCTTTCATTGTTCCGTTGCCACCCCTACTCCCTACCTCTGAAGAACTAGGAATCAACATTACCTCAAAAGCGAAAGTTCTAAAACCTCCAAAAAATCGTAGTACTCACAAAGACTCGAGAACCAGAAACTCGAAAACCCGCAAACCCCGAATTAAACCCTATTTTAAGGTTTCTTCCTCTCCTTCCGTTTCGCCTTATGAACCCGAAGGAACGATAATTTCAAATGCTTATACTCCAACACCCATACATTCCACTCCGCCTCGTTCAAGTTCAATTTTCGATCCCATCCCCGGCGTAGATTACACGCTCCGTTTTTGATTCTATACGCACTAGGCTTAATTCAACGATATTTATGAACAACGTTTCTTTCTCATGTGCGTGACAAATAGACAATAGAAAAATAGACCAATAGAAGTATATAGACAAATAGAGTTTATATGAATATTAGAACAGGAACCACAAAAAGCTAGAACTGGGCCGAGAAATTGTCGGGATCACGATGTATTAAATTGAATAAATTTCGTAATGTTGTTATCATAAATTTCGTGTATTATTATCCTTGTAACCCAAGAACCTTGCAGAGAAATCAAACACTCCGGTTACACGGAGCGGGCCAATCCGTCGTGCTTTAGCTTCGTTTGTCGTGAATACGTTCCGGCGATTCATCACAATATATTTAGTATTTCTTTATTCATTTCTCCTTTTTTTTTCATAACTCTTTCATTAGTTAAATACTCAAATTAATTTTGCTTTCTATGACTTCACTATTTCTTTAATGAAGGAAATGGGGCTCATTTTCGTCCTGAGTTATCTTCACTATTTATTATTATTGTTTATTCATTTATTTATTTATTTATTTGTGAACTTATGGAGTTCTTTTTCGTCTCCAGTTATTTTCACTTATTTCATTTTTATTTATTTCCTTTTCTATTCACTTTCATTCTTTATTTCTTTTCTTCAATCATTTTGAAGATCATGCAGTCTTACTATTTTGCCTCGAGGAATTCCACCTAAGATTTCGTAATACGTTTGCATGTAACACTCGCGATTGGTAGGAGACCCGGTTCATTGCATGTATGGAATTTCTCGAGAGGTCCTCGCATTATCAAATATAATACTATCGATTTTATACGATTGGTCGGAAACGCGGTTCAACATACCATACATGTAGAATTTCTCGGGAACTTTAATTGATTCTGGCATTACTCAATTTTTTACAGTTGATCAGACTATGTTAAGTAAAACTCAGCAATACTATCGCGTGCGCGGAACAATACAAAATACTTTGGTTTCTTTTAATGAATGCATTTTTGTCTTTTTAATTCTTATCGTTTCATTATTTGCAAAATGATGCTTTTGTCGCTGTAGTACATTTTTTCATTTCTATACTTTATTTATTATTGTATCATTACACTTCATACTATTCAATATTTTCGCTTACAATCCATTTACTTCATATTATTCCGGCTTATTTTCATTAACTCAATCAATTTATCAAAATCAGAAATCAAGCCTGGAATAAAAGATCTCCAATTGAAATGTAGGTTTACATCTTTAATCATAAGTTTCATGAACGAAAGTGCCATATTCTTTTTCAATCGCGTGGTAAGCCCGTTCGTTATCAGACGGTTACGCCGTCTTCGCCTCTCCCCTCAGGCAGAAAATTGAGGTCACTACCGCAATTTTCTGTGGGTCAGCGGGGCAGCATATCTCGCGACACGGAATGTGTCATGGTGTCGCGTTACTTCCGTGTTTACGCTCATTTCTCGGTATGTCTGAATGAGCTTATCATCATTCTTGTATAGCTTATTCTATTCTACAATGCAAATTATCTCAAACCCAGTGTCTCTTAAGGGGGTCCTCTACTCTCGCGGTTTCGAAAAATCGATTTTTTTTTTTTGCATAATTTCATTCTATAAGTATCCGAGAATACGCCACAGAAAGGGTTCCGTGAAAATCAAATTTTTTCGCATGTCCCTGGGAACCGAAACGTACCCGTCCCCTGCGGTTTTCGAGAAACGAAGCGTGGCGCCCCATGACCATCGTTTTCTCAGTAAAAATCATTGTTTGAAAATTTCATTGGTCCATCCTTGAAATTCAATGAATGTGTGAGTGTCTGTGAATAGTTTTCCATTTTTCCTTCGATATGGGATACTCGTCTTAGTTCAGTGTTCAATCGAATATCGAGCCGTTCGCATCTCAGTCATTTCAATCGTTTCCAATTACTGTTTCGGAGTTTTTTTATTAAAAATGGACGGAAAGCGTAAGCAATCAAAGGGCTATTCTCGTGTCGCTGGCCGCGTGAAGAAAGGGAAAAATAATAGCCCTTTTTTGGCGGAGCACGATACGGAATTTTCAAGCGCGTCCGCGCGAAAACTGAGTGGTAGGCGGTCGTTGGGAGCAGCGATTTCTGCGGCTTTTTCTTATTGTTTTATTGAGTTTGTTTCGGTCTTTTCTGCTATTTCGGAAAACGTTGTCTGCAAAACGTGCCACGGGAAAGTGAAATTTCTTCGTAGTGACATTCGTGGGGCGGGATTCAAACTTTTAATGCGCTGCGACAAGTGCGAAGAAAAATCGGTTCCGAACTGTCCGAAAATAAAAAGTGCCTACGAAGTGAACCGCCGATTGGTATTCGTGTTTCGATTGCTCGGTGTGGGACATGAGGGCTTGAATAAGTTTTGCGGTTTCATGGATATTTGCGCTGGAATAGCAAATAACACCTACTACAAGTGCCTTGAAAACGTCGAAATCGCCGCAGCTGCTGTCTACGACGCCGTGTTACGGATTGCTGTCAAGGAGGAGAAAACGTTGAATGCACAGCGTGGGAACACAGCCGAAAATTTAATTGTTTCGGGAGATGGTACCTGGAAAAAACGAGGCTTTTCTTCCTTGTTCAGCGTCGCTACTCTCATCGGGGGTCTCAGCGGGAAGGTAGTGGACGCGGTCGTAAAATCAAGCTTCTGCCAAACGTGCACTACGCAAAAAAAATCGATTGGCGAAAATACTGAAGAGTTCAAGGAATGGTACGACAGCCACGAGACGGATTGTTCCATTAATCATTCAGGCAGTGCTGGGAAGATGGAAATTGACGCCGTTATAGAAATGTTCCGGGTATCAGTTGAAAAACACGGCGTGAAATATATACAATACGTCGGTGTCGGGGACAGCAAGACGTTCAAAGGAATCATAGATTCGAAACCATACGGCGATGAAATAATTGTACGAAAGAAAGAATGCGTCGGTCATGTTGAGAAGCGTATGGGGTCGAGATTGCGAAAATTGAAGAAAGAAAACAAAGGTATCGGTGGGAAAGGAAAGGGAAAGTTGACGGACAAACTAATCGGCGAACTGACGAAGTTTTACGGGCTGGCAATTCGAAGAAACTGCAATTCTGTAGAAAATATGCGAAACGAAATCTGGGCTTCCCTGGAACACTGCTCGTCAACGGACGAAAACCCCCAACACTCTAAGTGTCCTCCCGGCGAGGGCAGTTGGTGCAAGTGGCGTCAGGCTGAGGTAAAAGGAACGTTAGAAACTTTCGAACATGACAGGATTCCAATTGCTCCTTCTATTGTTAAGCTCATGAAACCTATCTATGAAAGTCTATCGTCCAATGATTTGTTAGAAAGATGTTTGGGAGCTCATACTCAAAATAGCAACGAGTCTCTCAATAGTGGCATTCGGGCCTTGGCGCCAAAACACTTGCATTCTGGCAGGCAGGTGGTCAATGTTGCAACATATTTGGCAGTTTCCATTTTCAACGAAGCATTAAAAACGAGCAGAATAACTCGTAAGTTACAGCAATCAAGTTATACACCGTAATTTATCTTTAAACGCGTTTTCCTGAAAGTAGTGTTTTTTTGGCTGCCGAGTAAGACTTTTTATAGAAGTATTAGTCCGATTTCGATAATTTTTTTTTTAAATTGTTCAGAAAACATACCGCTATGTTTTCCCGAGTACGAATTTCAAAATTTCATTTTGTTCGATTTTTATAGCCTCTAACAGCTCAAAAAATGACGTGAAAATTGAAATTTTTTACAAATTTTTGCATAACTTCCACTCGGTGAAAAATAAAAAAAATCTGCCTCGGGAAAACATAGTCAACGTTACTATGATTAAAACGAATATCAATTTTCTGATTTCAGATCACCCTATTGGCCAAAACTTTACTTAAGCGGGACCATTCAAGTTTTAAAATCCATGTCATCAATGGCATTTCAAGGTCGCGGGATTTTTTTTTTCCTCTTCAAAAAAAAAAAATTTTTAAGTCAAAACATGTATTTTTGAAAATAAAATAAAATTTTGTAATTATATGTAGTAGATCTTTCGTAATTAATTCCTCAAATAGCAGCTTAATTTCTTGCCTCAAGAGTAGAGGACCCCCTTAAGCGGATAGAATAGTCTCTTCTAAATATGTAACATAGTTATAATTCTAATTGTGCATATTTCATAATATTCCTGTGTAGTAATTATCGATTAAATATTATTTCAATGTCATTCTTATATAAAATATAATTCTCGTTGGTGTACAAATATTCTATTTTTGTGTAAATTTTTCTCCAAAGAAAAATTTTCATCATTCACTTAAAATCGAAGTTCTAATTTTGTTACATTTCAGATTCATATGTTTGTGTTGCGTTGTTGTCCTTCTCTTTTTGATTACGGATTTTGAGTTCGGGCCTTTGTGTTTTTTCGTTGACGTGGCTGATTGTGGCATATTCTTCTTCTTCATCCAAAATTTTAGAAGATTGTTGTGTTAGTGGTGGATTTTCAGGATCTTTGCGTTGTTGGCGTTTTTGGTGTGAAGTACCATATGAAATTTGCTAAATTATCCCAAATAGCTGTGAGAAGTAGAATTGACCAACCAAATATCGAATGAAGGGCAAACATATGTAAAATTGTATCAATCACGGTCTTGAGAAGTTTTATAGCAAAGTAAATACCAAGAAGGCCTGCGCTGTAGTTTCCAAAAATTGAAAATTTCTTCCACATTGTATCCCAAATATTATGGGCTAATTTTTCAATGTTTATAAGTTGCTCCACATTAATCCCCTCTAGTGATACAGATTGACCTACTGAAGATTTCGCAATTGTATCCAAAATTCCGTTTCGTTCTAAGGGAAATAGGATCCGTTGTCTGAAATTCTCCAAATCCTTCGGTCTGCAAACGTTTGTTATTGTGTTTATGGCCTTGTATTCCCATGTTGATGTTGATAATCGCGTGAGTTTTTGAGGTGGTGATGTTTCTACTGGGTGTGGCGTAAATTTGTACCATGATCCTTCAATTTCAAACATCGTAGGTGTGATCATGTTGCATTTAATTTGGGTTCCTTTCTTCTTTAGTATTCTCGTTTTCGGGGTAAGAAAATATGTATTATTATTATTCTGGACCAAAATTTCCTCGTAGTAGTTCTCCGTCTCTTTCAATGTAATTACAAGTGGTAAGCATTTTATTATCTGTATTACTTCTCCTGTTAAAATTGCGTACTATTCCGGGCCGTTTATATAATTGAATGCGAATTCATCAGGTCGTGTGGATGCTATTGCTTGAGAGTTTGCTAAAACTTTTCTTTCCAATGCACATCGTCTCTGTATCACATCAAAATATAGATCCTCCATACGTTTTTTAATTGATTTTTCAACATAAATAAATTTTGAATTAATATAAGTGAAAGGGTCGATATTGGGCATTTCTATTGGTGTTTGTTTGTCGAGGAAAATCCCATCGTTTTGTTCTAGGATCAAAAGTTTTGGATGTTGTTCGTATTTTGATCCCACAGAAGTATTTTGTTTTTCGGGTTGCTAGTGCGAATGTGATATCCTTTTCTTCAACTTGATATACGTCATCATTTTTCCAAGAGAGATCGTGAAGAAGAGTTGCTTTTCCTTGATACAATACTTGAAGTTTGTCAAGTTCACATTTGTCCTTTTGTATGATATTCCAGTAAGCGTGGCCGCCATCGGTGAGTGGGCAATGTTCCTTGTTGGTAGAACAGTGGTTCTCGGAGTTTATGAAAAGGATGTCCTCTTTTAGGGATGTTTCTGCGTAATAATCACGAATCAAAATTTTGATGAGTCCTTGAACTGTAACCTTGTCCCAGGAGCCAAATTGATCAGTGTAAGATACACCTTGGCAGTTACCCCCATGATTTATTGATCCAGCCATTACAAGGGTCCGAGTTTGTTCCGAAGTGTTTGGTTTAATACCGTCAATGATTGTCCCCGCTATTTCTATTCTTCCTGCTTCATGTAGGTGTTTGCATTGTTCCCTTGTTGGTTCCTTGAAATATTCTGCAAATCCATCTCTGACGGCGTAGTTAGCTATCATACCACAGCGAGTGACGATACGTTTAACATGGATACTGCAAACTTGAATATATAATCGGCCAAAATCGTTCATTTGAAGAAGTTGTAGTTTTACTAGGGATTCAGCAACTCTAGGGCGGGGAAGGTCACAATTTCCTAAATCTTTTAAACTTATCTTCGTGATGTTGCCATTAAAATTTCCACAATCATAGCCCATCATTGTAGTATTAGCGAAGTTGACTTCCATGATGATAAAGATGATTATGATGACGAGAGTGGTTGACTTCATCTTGAGAGCTGTTACATGATGAAAAAAAACAAAATTCTTAATATGCGTCGTTTATAATGTGTTAAAACTATATCTGTATATTAATTGTAGGAAATGTTTATATAATTTTATTGAATAGTTAATTATTTTGTTCCATTTGACCTTTCTTCCATTCCCATATATACAGGGCGTTTCAATGTCACCGTTACAAAAAAAAAAAAACCATAGATTCCTCGTAAAATTCTAAAACATTTTTTCCTTTGCGATTTTTTGAAATTCGCAAAATTGACGGAGATATAATTAGGCTCATCAGAGCGCTAAATAAAGCGTATCTACAAAGTTCGTTGTAGACCGCTGGCGAGGATAGTGAGAGCCACTGCTCCTTTCAATCTCGGACAATACTCGCCTTTTCTTCGCCTAGCCGGCCCGACTCTAATGGGCTTAGCTATGATTTACGATGACGAGTGTTTACGAAGAAAGACTCCATGCCGTGTTTTTGAAAGCGTGGAAAACCGGGAATAGAAACTATGTTATTGACGCAAAACTTTGGTGAATACGAAGTTGAGCAAAAGATCAAGAATGACCCTTTTTTTAACCTGTTTCACACAAAAAAGTCTTTGGAAATAATTAATGGTTTTCTAGTAAATAGGCGTGAACTCCGAATCCGGAAAAGGCCCGGATATGACCCATAAAAATTTCAATAGGGAAAAAGAAATGTTAAATATCAAATCAAATTCCTTATCAATTGTTTCTTTTGGCTAACTCATTTTCACCTGTTTTTCAAAACTAGCCTGACCTTACCAATTTATAAGTAGGTAAAGAACAGGTCTAACCTGAAGAAACAATTTTTCGTTGAGAAAAAATTCTAAGTAGCTCAAGAACAAGCCTAGCCTGAAAAAACTATTTTTTGTTTTAAAAAAATGTTTTTAGCTACTTATAAGTAGCTAAAGTGTAAGCCTTACCTAACGAAACTATTTTGCGTTCATTCGAGTTTTTTTTAAACCCGTTTTTCGGAAAATTCACTCATCGACATATTTACCAAACGTTTTTTTGCCAACTCATTTTCGCGTGTATTTTCTTATTTATAGTTACAAATAGTACTCATAGATTATTTATGCATTTCCAGTGCGTTTCATTCGTTTTTTCATAAAAGTAAATTTTTTTTAACTTTATACCGCTTCAAACTAATAAAACTTTGCTTTTTTCGCTTAATATTTCTGATAATTCAGCCATCTTACAACCGTTCACGACAGCGACTGAAAAAAACCTAATAATTCTGGAAAAAAAACTTTTCAAATTTGACATTTTGACATCATTTACTAAAGCGGAAATTTTTCCATGGAAAACAAAACCGGATGATTTCAGATAATGCTGAATAACGGCATCACGCTCATTTACGGAAAAACCATTAATCATTTTCAAGTACCCTCTTTGTAGGTGAAACAGGTAAAGAAAAAAATGGTCAATTTTAATCTTTTTCTCAACTCGGATGCTACCTCCCAAACATCTGTATCTCCCTTCTTCAAGCATTCGTAAATTCTGGCAGTAATTTCCCACTTTTCTTCTTTTCCTTGAACATTTTTTTTTTTTTTTGACTAGTCGATTTTGGTCCGTCTTTCGCGCGATTTCACATCTTTCAAAGTCTACTATTTTTTAGTTGAATGTTTCTAAATAAAAAGTGTTAAAAGAAAATGGAATTTAGTAATAATGAGTATTTCGACATGCTTATGATTTATGGTGAATTGAGGCAAAATGCTCGTGCTGCTGCCCGTGAATATGCTCTGCGATTTTCCGATCGTCGACAACCCACGCACCCAGTTTTTTTACGTTTAGTAAACCGCGTTTGTATGAATGGTGTTTTGCAACCCATCCGTAATGATCGTCCGCAAAATGCAAGGGCCGCGCGAAACGTGAATCAAGAAAGGATGGTTCTAGGCTTATTTTCGGAAGAGCCTGAACTGAGTACAAGAAGAGCTGCTCGTCGATTAGGAATATCGCATATCAAAATTTGGTGGATTCTGAACCAAACTGGATGGCACCCGTACCATATTAGCCGGGTACAACATCTGCACCCTGGCGATTACGCTCTTCGCGTGGACTTTTGTGAGTGGATTTTAAATAGGCATCGTCAGGATCCAAATTTCATCCTCTGCATAATCTGGAGTGACGAGACAATTTTCACCTGTGGCGGGTTCTTTAACACTCACAATTATCACATATGGGATGAAGAAAATCCTCACGCGTTCAGGGCCACCAAATTTCAAGTACAATTCAGCCGCACGTATTGGACTGGGCTGCTTGACAGCTACTTGGTGAGCTTTTATAGTAAATTAAGAGAGAGAGAAAGAGATAGAGATAGAAATGAATGGATAGATAGATAGATGGATGGATAGATAGATAGATAGATAGATGGATGGATAGATAGATAGATAGATAAATTGACAGAAAATTATTGTAAAATACGAAAACAGATAGGACCCTGGGAGGCACCTGCAAGAATCAACGGTGAAATCTACCGTAATTTTTTGAGAGACCAACTGCCAACTTTCTTGCAACCAGCTCTCGAGGAAATTCCGTTGCAAAGGAGGCAGAACATGTGGTTCATGCATGATGGGGCTCCAGCACATTGGTCAGTCATAGCCAGAAGAGTGCTGGATGAACAATATCCGAATAGGTGGATCGGTCGCGGGGGAACGGTGAGGTGGCCACCAAGGTCACCTGATTTGAACCCATTAGATTATTTTTTATGGAGTCACCTTAAAAATTTCATTCATGAAAATCGAGTCGATACTGTAGAGGAACTTGATGCACGAATTCGGCTGGCCTACCAGACATTAACACCCGAGATGATAAATAAGGCAGTCACTGATATCATCCGCCGAGCTGAAATCTGCATTCAACAACAAGGGGGGCATTTTGAACATTTACTATGAATGTATGAGATACTTAATTTTTTGTATGGAAATTTTTAACAGAAACTTCGAATATACGTCTTTACAATTCTTTCTTATTTTTCGGAAATAATTATTAGTGTATTGTGCATAAGATTTGAAAAAAATTAAGTTTAAAATACCTGTAATTTTTAGTTGTACGCACAGTTTTTTGCGTTTCTCTAATGTAAATAAACGGACTTCAAAAAAAAGCTTATTACTGTTACTTCTTTTTTCATATCACATGAGGTTTTTTAATAAATATCGTGAGCAAGAATATGTCCCCCCCCCCCCTTTCCCCCTCGTAACAACAGATTTTGATTTAAAAATAATTTTGAAGTCTCACGTTATTATTTCGATCTGATACTCTATTATCAAATTGTTTTTGAATAAACAAATTTTTATCAACATCAAAATGGTCAAATGAGCATGGGAAGAGTAGAAATAAGCTTGAGTCCATTCTGGCTTAATATAACGTAAATATTTTTAGGTAGAAAAATAACCTACACATTACTGTCTTATCAATAGCCTTTAAGCTCCAAAAACCGAGTGGCTCATAAACAACCCAGGTAGAATTTATAGGGCTCATAAGCAAGTTTACAATAATTATCCTTTGAAAATTTTAATATTGTTGATATCATTGGATTTAAAAAACCCCAAGAAGTTGATTGGCAAAATGCATGAAATTTCTCGTCTCAAAGTTTGAGAAGTTTTTGACACTTTGGACTATTTTGTAGCTTTATTTTTCAAATTGAAACTCAACAAATTGTGGAATTGCTTTTTTGTCAATTATGAAATCATCAATGTTCAGTAATTTTCAGAAACATCGAGAAAATCAACGAAACATCGGAAACTCTCAAAGCCAAAGTTCTGCGCCAATAACAAATTCGATTCTCGGTTTTCCACTTTTTCAAAAACACGGCATGGTGTCTTTCTTCGTAAACACTCGTCATCGTAAATCATAGCTAAGCCCATTAGAGTCGGGCCGGCTAGGCGAAGAAAAGGCGAGTATTGTCCGAGATTGAAAGGAGCAGTGGCTCTCACTATCCTCGCCAGCGGTCTACAACGAACTTTGTAGATACGCTTTATTTAGCGCTCTGATGAGCCTAATTATATCTCCGTCAATTTTGCGAATTTCAAAAAATCGCAAAGGAAAAAATGTCTTAGAATTTTACGAGGAATCTATGGTTTTTTTTGTAACGGTGACATTGAAACACCCTGTATATACATGCATTTCCTTTCTTTTTTTATTTATTCCATTCATTCTATTTTCATTTCTCATATATTTTCCTTCTTTGTGTGTGTAATTGGCGTAGTAGTACAATTTATTATATAAATAAGTGTCGATGGATACACCATGTATAATTTTAATTGTGCGTGGAAATTCTCTACTCAGAATCACTATCAATAATCGCAGTAGGGATTAATCTATTTGTTGAGACTATTCTTTCCGTTCCCCTTATTCTGATCTTCGTTCTATTATCATCAATTACTTGAATTACTTTGAATGGACTATCCGTATAGTCTAAAAATTTTCCCGTTTTTATGCCTTTCCTTAAAAAGACATATTCGTTTGCTGAAAGAGAAATTGGATTAATACATAGCTCTGTCATAGTATTTCTTAAATTTTTCTTTTGCCATGATTAGATTTTTCCATGCGTCTTTCCTCATGGTATCCAATCTTGCCATTAGTCCTATGAGGTATTCATCATAATTATCCATTTCTTCGTACTTCGGGAGTGCACGGCTTGATGGAAGAATACTCAATTTCCCAAAGACCAGTTCGAATGGCGTTTTTCTTGTTGATTCATGGACGCTGGTGTTGTAGGCGTACATCGCGAGTTCTATCCAATCATCCCATTCACTTTCTTCATTTATAAATTGTTTTAAATAATGGACTAATGTAATGTGTGTTCTTTCTAGGCTACCATTGCTAGCTGGGTGAAATGCGGTTGTTTTGAATTGTTTTATCTTGAATTTCCTAGCGACTTGTTGCATTAATTTTGAAATAAAATTTGAACCCTGATCAGTTAAAATAGCTTTCGGTGTTCCGAAAACGCAAATTAATTTTTTTACGAATGCTGTAAACGCGGCTGTTGCTCGTGGTAATGGGACTCCAATGCAATATTTTGTTAGAAGATCTTGCATCGTTAGCACAAACATATTTCCGTTTTCTGTTGCTGGGAAGGGTCCAACTATGTCTAGAGCGACTTTTCCAAAAGCTGTTCCAGGAGTGTCAGTTATTATCATTGGTTGTTTAATTTTCTTGCGAGTTAATATTTTCAGTTTGCACTAGAGGCAATGTTGAATGTAATATCGGACATCATTCCTCATATTTTCCCAATAATATTGACCGCGTAATCTAAGATAAGTTTTGTTGGCTCCTTGGTGACCTCTAATTGTTGAGTTATGTGTTTCTTCTATTTAGGGTAAATGTTGTGAAATGGGTGGTATTTGGACAGTTCCTGTACAAAGATTGATTTTTATCGGTTTACTTTTGAAAAGTTTATTTACTTCACTTTCTATGTTTTTCCATGGAATATCATTTAAATTGTCGACTTTCGGTATGCTTAAACTCCTAATGCCTTTTTCATCTGTGAGTTTGACAAGATTTCCTAGAGCATTTTCTAAATTTTTCCAATTTTCCTCTTTAATTGTATTATTTAGCGAGTTTGTTATGCATAATCCGAAATAAAAATAGTTTCCATGTTTTTGAATTTTCACATCACCTGTTGTCATTTTCTCGAAATGTTTCACTTCTTTCTTTTTGAAAAAGTGTTTCGAAAAAATGTCTATTGGTTTGTTGTTTGAATCAAGGAACAGGGCACAATTATTTTTTCTAAAAAAGAGCTCGTCCCTATTTTCGAAGATGTTTTCTCCTGTGATAAGTTTTTCAAGAACGTCATTTTCCTTTTCTGCTTCTTCTTCTTCTGAGCTTGATGTTATTTCATTTTTTTCCGAGTTGTTTGCTGTATTATTCATGTTTCTGCATTGGTTCTTATCTGCCTTTTCGCTCGTGTCCGTCTCGTAACTTGACTCGTCGTCGGAGGGTTCTGTTTCTGTTGATCGTTTTTTTCTTTTTCTTACGCCTTTGTTTTAAAGTTCCCTTATCGTTGACGTTTATTACTTTCTTCTTTAAATATGTTGGCTTTGGCTTGGAGATAATTGCTTCGGGGTTATTTTTTGCTTGATTTTTAAATGTGTTTTTTTACAATTTTCTTTTTCCTTGATAACCTTTTTCCTTGGTATCCTTTTTCCTTGATAACCTTGTTGTTTCTACTGGATGTTTCGGAATCTGATGTGTGCATCATGAGGGATTTCTCTGGGAGATTCCTGACTCGATTTTTATTTCCTAATTTTGATTCATTTTCACTGCCTGATTTCTCGTAATCTGAAACTTCAGTTGTTGAGGTGTTTCTACTACGAAATTTTTCACGTTTCTTCCTTTTCCTTTCTTCTTTTTGTTTTTGTAGTAATATTTTTTCTCTATATTGTTGTCCTTCTTTCGTTTCAATTTCATTTCTTGAAGAGCGTCTTGGTTCATTTTTGTAGATCATGTTTATTGCTTCTTCGAAGATGTCTTCAGGTTTTGGAACAGGGTTGCGCGAAAGGGCATCTGCATTTGTGTTGATTTTCCCTGCCTTATAAATGACTTCGTAGTTATATTCTTTGAGTTGTAATCGCCATCGAGTTAATCTACTTGTTGGGTCTTTTGCTGATTTTAACCAGCAAAGTGGTTTGTGGTCAGTTACAATTGTAAATTTTCTGCCATAAAGATAAGGGCGGAAGTGTGTGACGCAATATAAAATTGCAAGTGCTTCTTTTTCGTATACGCTGTAATTTCTTTCGGCTTTGTTGAGTTGGCGTGAAACGTAAGCACACGGGCGATCTTGTCCTATTTTTCCTTGGCTGAGTATTCCTCCAATGGCGTATGCACTTGCATCAGTTGTTAGGACGAAGGGTTACGAATAAATATATAAACGAATAATTCTGCGCCTTGTAGTCCTGATAATACGACGTCCATCATTCGCTGGAATGTTGCTGGTGCGTTTTTAAGTCCAAATGGCATTCTTGTAAATTCCCAGTGTCCGTGAGTACTTGAGAAAGCTGTTTTTGCTGCGTCGTCCTTTTTCATAGGAATTTGATGGAATCTAGAGGCGAGATCAAACGTTGAAAAATATTTCGCGTTTCCTAATTGATCCAATATTTCAGTAATATTCGGCAGTGGATAAGAATCACCGATTGTTTTTTCATTCAACTTTCTATAATCGATGAATAATCTCCATTTAGGGTTTCCTTTGCTGTCCGCCCTTTTGGGGACGATCCAGACTAGTGAATTATATGGTGATTTTGAGGCTTGGATAATTTTGTTTTCGAGCATTTCGTTTACTTGTTTGTTGAGTTCATCTTTTAAAAGTGGTGGAAAACGATATTGACGAGTATTTATGGGTTTATTATCTTCTGTGATGATATTATGTCCATGAGCTGTTGTGTGTGTGAGGTGTTCTCTAGGTAAATGGAAACAGTCAACGCTGTCTTCAATTAGATCATAGATTTCTTCCTTTTCACTTCCTTTTAGATGATCAAGTCAGAGAAGTTCCTTAACTTGATTGAGCCTTATTTCTGTTGCAACGTGGAGGCATCTATGGGTTTTCATTTTTCCTCTGCTTCTTGTTTTGGGCAGGTTGTGAGATTCTTAGTCTGGGTTTTTAATTTCTGGGAATTCAGACTTTATGTTCTTGATTTCATGTAGGATTTGACTTGGTATGGAGAATTCCTTGAGGTTCTTCTGTTGTATTTATAACTAAAATTTTTGCTTTTCCTTTTTCGTTTTGAACGAGTGCATTTCCGGCAAATAATCCTTTCTTTAATTTTATGTTTTCTAAAAATCCAGTTCGGAGAGTGGTTGGTTGTAAATTTATTGATAGAATTTTGCGTGTTCGAGGTTCGATCATAAAAGTTTTTGGTTTTGCTTCATTTATGAGTGGAATTTTTAAATCTTTGATTTCAAGATTATTACTTTCCCAATTAATTTTTGCTTTATTTTTTATAGAAAATGTTGTTCCTAACATCGCTTCGTGTGGAATGTGAAAATCATCAGGGACAATATGAAATTTTGTTGGAATTACGTGTATATCTATTATAGTTGAACCTTTTGTTTCAATATACCCAGGTGTTATTCCTGTGAGATTTATTTTTGCATTGTCGTTAATTAAATCATTTTCTTTAACAGCATTTTCTTTAATGAGGCAGACAGACGCTCCTGTGTCAAGGAGTAACGTGACTTGAATTTTTCTATTTTTTAAACTAATGCAGGGTGATATATTCTCCTTTTGGGCGTTGACTGTATAGAGAGGTTTTAATTTCGGGGTTGAAAAGAATTTTCCTCCCTCCTGGGGAGGCAGATTTCGTTTCCCGAAGCCCGCTGATTATTTATTATAAAACTTTGTTGGTTTCGTTGGAAGTTAGTGGGTTCATTTCTATTTGACTGAAAATTGTTATTAGTGTTTCGAGAGTAGAATGTTTGAGGAAAGTCGTCATTAAAATTGTTGATTCCTTGATATCGTGGTTGTTATTGTCGGTTGTTATACCTTGGTTCTTGTTGATTGAAGAATGCTTGTTGCCTTCGATTTTGATAATTGTATCCTGCGTTTTGGGAATTGTTGTCATATCTTAAGTTTTGTTGATAGTTGTATTTTTTATTTTGTGGGTAGTAACCTTGTGGGCGTTGTTGAGCGTAAAAATTTGGTCTAAATGTTGGAGGTGTCATGTTCCTTGGGCAAATTGGTTCCATTTCTTCCACGTATCGAATGGGGCGGAAGCGGCAATTTTCAGCGGGATGTCCGTTTCTCTTGCATATTTCACAACTTAGGTTGATTTTCATTGAAGGGCATGTTGATGCTAGGTGTTGAGGTGATTCACAGATCTGGCAAACAGTTTTGGGGGAAGTTGTGTTGATATCAAAAGCTTTTAATTTTGGGCATTCACCGGTAGGGTGGTCAATTTTGACGCAAAGTACACAATTTTTGCCAGTACTCTCTCGATTTATTTTGCTGCGTTCCAGGGTTTTTTCAATTTGAATTGCCTTGGGTCCCGCTTCTTTTAAATTGTTGACATCTGGCATTAAAACTCAGATTTCCATTTTTAGTCCATTTAAAAAATTTTTGCAGGTTTCTTTTTCGACATCTTGGATTCTCAACCTCAGATTATCTCCCTCATGATTTTTTTCCAAAAGTTCAATAATTTAATTTCCCAAATCTTGCATTCTATAAAAATAAGTTGCAGTATCTTCGTTTGGTAATTGATATTGGCGAGCCATTTCCCCACATAATTCAAAGGTATTTTCTAATGGCATAAATGCTGTTCGGAGTTAAGATAATAGCGAATCCACTGTGGGAAATTCAAGGCCTTCCGCGGCACGGGCTGCGCTTCTGTTTAATCTGGCCTTTAGAAGATGCATTCAATAGGGTTCGGCGGCGTCGGGCAACATTTTCTTTGCAGATTTACAGGCAATGGAGAATCGACGTAGACTTGGACCGGTATTTCCTCCAGAATATTTTGGGAATGTTTCAGCCGCATCTTTAAGTCTTATGGTGTGAGAAGCCATATCGAAGGGAAAATTCGTTCTGACTTTACAATTATTAGTTTGAACCTCTTTACACACGTTGACTATTTTTGAAAGAGATCAATTTACCATATATATGCTTCCTTATCTTCTTCAGAAAGATTATCGTATTTTGATCTAGTAATAGGTAATGTTGTATTTATATTTCTTTTAGTGGGCTTGGGTGAACGTTCCAAGGGAATAATTTGATAAAAATTTCATAAGGTGAAATTGTGTGAATATTTCCTTTCCTTTTAAATAAGGGTTTTTTGTTTAAAGTGATGAATCGCGTTTCAACTACTTGCGGAGTGTCGTTGAAGAAATTGTGATTCAGCGTTTGGGTGCGGTGTGGCAAATTCCTAATGTGAGATGTGCAGGGTTTTATTTAATTATGGTCAGTATTTTTTTTTACTTCAAACGCGAAGGTACGTCGCGGAGTTGAAGTGGTTTTGTGAAGTGTGTTTTTTTTTTTGTGTTTTGACATGTGATTTCACTTTTCAGTACAAGATACAATGGAAATGAACGGATTAGTTGAAGAGTTCGAGGGGATGGAGGTCAGGGTAGAAGAAATGGAAGCAGAGATGGAGGTCGAGATGGAGGTCGAGATGGAGGAGCTGGCTAGCCTAGCAGAATTGGGTGACTTGCCTATCGAAAGTGCCTGGATTCCGGAGGGGCTGGCAGAGGAAGTCATAGAATATTGGGATGCGGAGATTGCGGAGGACGAGGCGAACGGGATAAACCACGATTATGTTTATCGAGCCCGGCCGGAGGATTTTATAAATTGGGGAGATTTGGGGAACATTCAAAGACTGAGGAATGGAGATTTTAGAATTTGGCGGGGTCCTTTCGCCGGGTTCGACGGTGTGGGCTTTTAGGCGTGTTGGACTGTGTTATAATCTATAGTATGTATAGTATGAATGTATATGAATGTATGTGAATATCAAACTTGTGTATTCGTAGTTGTTATTTTAATTATGAAATTAGATAAGTTATGTAATTTTATTTCTTATTTCATTCATAATGAGCGTAGTAATAGAATAGTAATAAATATGCGTAGTAAATAAATATAAGCAAGCTTTGTTTGCAAATAATTCTAATACGCGTCGCGTTTTATGTGAAAACGATTAGAGTTAAGGTAAATTTTTATTTAGAAAATAACTTTTTTTTTTATTGTTTATGGATTAAAGTAGTTAAGGATAACAATAAACTTATAACTTTACTCAATTCACAGATTTAATTATCATCAAACTTAGAGACTAATACACTTGTAGAGATTTATTGAAGATGAATAAAGGAATACAAATCAAATCTAACTCCGAATCTAAAATATGAATGAATGCCGAATGAAATGCCCAATGAAATTGCCCACGTGCCGCCTTGAGTTGCGGTATTTAAACTAATATTTCTCCCCAGGAAGGGGAAATGTGAGTGACCAGCGATTGATGACATCGATCAATCGCGTTGGCACTTTTAGAATCTTGCGTCCGCGTTTTCTGAAACCGGAAATGCAAGTCCTTTGTTAAAAGGGCTTGCGTTATTTTAACGGAATCTAGAGTCGGCAAATCGTTGTGCCGTTTCGGAATCGTTCCGAAATAGAATCAAATTTCGCATGAGCGGAAGAATGCCGCTCATCACATATACTCTACGGAATTCCAAACTATGAATTTTATTGAATTTTAATGTATCATATAGGTCTAATCATTTGTGCATCTCTGAAAAAATTTTTTTTTCAATTTTCGGAATGTAATTATAATGTAATAAAATTTAAATTTCACAATATGGTCAAGGTAACTTATTTATCAGGATGGATAAAAACAAGCTATTCCAATCGCTTTTCCAGTCATATTTAAAATGTGCAAAGGACAAAAAGAATAGTGTCGTCCAAGAGGAAGCCGTGGAAGCATGGAAAAAAATCAAGGGCTCTCCAAATTTGACTGAAGAGGTGAATTCCATCATTCAGAAGAATGAGGCAATCGCATAGAACCAAAAGGGAACTCTAATGAAGTTTTGGGCGAAAGCAAAAACAAACGAGGAACAGATTCCGAAACCCGCTGAGCAAGTTGAAAAAAATGTGCCTAATGATGATGAAACTTTGAAGACACAAAATTCATCTACTGACTTAAAGCAAGAGAAACCACCAACAAAAGTTCAAGATGAATTGAAATCGAGAATCGATATTATTAGCAATGACATTCTTGGATTGAGCACTAGAAAAAAACATGGCCTTTTAAGGGGAGGTTTCTTCAGATCTTTTCGAAAAAATCGATTTTTTTTTCACAGAAAATGAAAGTTATATGTATTTAGAACATGTTTGCAAAAGGATTTCCCGATACAACAAATATTTATCTTATTGTAGTGTCTCGAGCGCACCTACTTCATGCGCGCTGAGGGGCGCTCAGGTGCCAGTTCACCGCGCGGCCTTTAATGGCTTTTTTTTGCAAGGTAGAGATGTTTGAGATTGGGCACAACCCTTATTTAATAGGAATCTCGAAAATACTTCACTATTCTACTTCACAGATTAGTTTTTACAATTAATTACACGACAGATAACTTGGTCACGATTCGATTTGGTTGCTGCTTGATTGATATTGATTGACTGGATTACTGCCCTTTTTTATACCTTCTACTGTAGGAACTATAAAAGATTTTATAATATCCATAAAAGCCTTTGAATTTTATGAAATGTTTTAGAAATCCAATGTATCCTAATAGAGTTTCACAGGAATCCAACAAATCAATTTTATGAAATGCCACGTCACAGTGGAAATTTAAACAGGAAAAAAATCGCCACAATCGAAATTCAGTCAGGCATAGAAATTCAGTGAGGCCTAAAATAACAAAAAAAGCAATTCAGTTAGGCATTCGATACACTATGTTCCGGAACACATTAGATTCGGTATAATTGCAAACCTGTACGTGTTAGAATGCAGTGGAGGTGACACTTTATGCGGAAAATAAATAATGCGTTACAAATTCATCTTTTTTCAATCTCATACTTCTCCGTGACTGCAACCGTGTGTAGCTCTTATTTGAACTGTTAGTAACGTTTTTTCGCCGCTTTCATATAAAATGCCAAAAAAAAGACAGACATTTTCGCGGACTCGGAAAAAGATTTTCCGGGGAAATCAATTCACGAAGGAAGCAGACGCAAATATTAGTTCATCAGCGAAAAAATTAAAAAACATGGACTATAATGATGTAGACATTGACGCCAACGCCAGCTACGTTATTAGCAATTATTTTATGGTGTTCAACGCGTTGAGTGAGTTTCTCGTGTACAAATCTTGTTCTGACTCAGTGAAGTTCTGGCGCACGGCAGGACCTGGCGTAGGGTTTAAACTTATTGTGGATTGTTCGTGCGACAAGCGCCAGATATTATCATCTCCAATGTCGCGAAACTTTGACGAGATAAACCGGAGACTTTTGTTCGCTTTTCGCGTTCTTGAGTGTGGACTTTGGAGTGTAAAGGCATTTTGCTCTCTGCTGGACATCACACACTCATTCAGTAACACTACTTATTACAACTTCATGGGCAATTTGCACGCCGCATCGAAGACCGTCTTTGGAGTTGTGCAAAGGAAGGCTGTGCACGAAGAAATCGAAGCGAACTCAGCAGCTAGGAACGAGCCGACGCACTTGTATGTTTCCGGTGATGGATCTTGGAAGAAACGTGAATTTTCTATTTGGTCTTGCCTCCCGAGTTGAAATTTTCGTGAGGATTCTGAGGACAAATTTAGTACTTTGTAGAGTACTCTTTTGAGTACGCTGAGTACAACTTCTTATGTTATTTGGAGTCTTCATTTTATCCTCAGAGTGCCCAAAAGTGCCGTTTTGGGCACTCTGAGTACAAATTGAGGACGCGAAAATATTCAAACATTACTCAAAATACTCATCCTTCTTTCCTTTAGTCCTAAATGTGTCCTCAAAGTACTCATGTTTTGAGCTTAAAGAGTACTGAATTAATCCTCAAAATCTTCCAAATTCCTAACCTGCTGATAATAATAATAGTAATAATGAGAATATTAATGATAATAATAATAATAATAATCAGTATCGATATGTATTACCTATCGATACTATTGCTATTACTACCTTTATTATAATTATTATTATTATTACTTCATTACTATTATAATTAGTAATATTATTATTATTTTATTTGTTGAAAAACTCAATCTGACGATTCACCGAGCCTAGGTGCGATCGGTGGATCGAGAATCCGAGACTGTATGATAAATACAATAAATATTATAATATTAATAATGATAATAATAATAATAATAATAACAATAATGGTAGCTATGGCTGTAGTTCTAATAATAATGAATATTGATTATCATCATTATAATTATTATTATTACTTTTCATTTCATTATTATTATAATTGTTATTATTATAATTACGCTAATTTTATTTGATGCATGTACCAGCTGTTGCTGTCACTGCAGTAGCAGTAGTAGTATCAGTAATCAAAGTCGCTGTAGTGCTTGTATTAGTGGTTCTACTAACACTTTTCATAGAACTACCACAACTACAACTATTACTGCTGCCACTGTTACCACTGATACTGCTGTTACAACTGTGACCACTACCAGTTTAATTGAAAATGTAGAATATTCAGTTTTTAATTATATTAATTTTTTTTATCACGTTTATTTATAATGTATGTTGTGGGAAAAAACATCAAAACTTTTTACTTCAATCTTCAAATATTTATTTTCAAACAATGTAGGAATATCAAACAAAGAATGTAGGAATATAATGTATTTTCAAAGAATGCGGAAATGGACAATCGTCAATGTAAGGTTACCATGAAATTCACATGTTATAATATGTATTTATATGAGCGTTGTCATAATCAATGTTAATATCAAAAGGCGTTTGATGTGAACGAAAATTGTCAGAATTTACTTGAGCAGCGAACATTCCAAATAACGGAGGAGATGCACACATATGTATAGTTTGGTTGTGCTGGATGAGGTTGCTCCCACACGTTTTCGTTTCGTAGTCTTTTTGAAGGCAAAGGAAATGATGCTTGCTCGGAAGGATTTCCCAGACAACTTTTGGGTTACTCCCCATTTGTAGCGAGATTATTTTTGTCTAAAAAATAGAGAATCCTCAAAAAATTTTCATTGTTGATGTCTCAATTTTTGAAGACATTAATTGGTTTAAAGTATTCATGACGAGGGGTTGACCAAAATGACCACAAAATAATAACCAACGGTTTGGTCACTTTGATAGTAAACTGAAAGACAGACGAATTTTTGTACAGTTATTCAAACTTTAGGGGTTTAAAGTTATCAACTATATTATATATTACAAATATAACTATTAGAGTTGTTAACTATTTTTATAAAGTCATATAAACTTAGGAGTATAAAGTTATCAACTAAGGAGTTGACCAAATTGACCACAAAATCACCAAGGGTTTGGTTGGTCATTTTGATGATAAACTGAACAAGGACAAACGAATTTTTATACAGTTATCGAAAGTTTAGGGGTTTGAAGTTATCGACTATTTTGCGGTAGTATTTTAAAGCTGTCAACTATATTATATAATACAAATATTACTATTGAAGTTATAAACTATTTTTAAAAAGTTATCGAAACTTAGGGGCATAAATTAATCAACATAGGGCTTAATTGCCAAATTCACCGCAAAATTGCCAAGGGTGTGGTCATTTCGATAAACTGAAGAAGGACAGACGAATTTTTATAAAGTTATAAAAAAATGAAGCGTTTAAAGTGATAACAAGTTATGTATATTTTTACAATTACAAATGTTTAGGAAAACTGTAAAAAAATTCTTGAAAAATAATTGTACAACTTTACCTATAGAAGATGTTGTTACACAAACGTTGTTATCTTCATCGTTTTTTCTTTTGCTGGGTTGACTTTCAAAGGCTGCTTCGACTTGCTTTTTTGCCACTACGTTTTTTCTTGTATGGATTTCGACTTTGTCGCCTCCAACCCTTTTCATGTTGCTGATAGAACGGTTAATGTGATGGTTGAAGACTGATTCCGCAAAACCATTTGCAGATCGTGAGAGTGCCGATTCTGCAAGAGTATGTCTTTTAACAATCAATATATTCATAGCAGAATTTTCTGTGTACAAAAAGTCCTGCTATCGCAAAAATTGGTGATTGTAAATTGACATTAACTTCGAAAAGAATGCTGTCATTCTGTTCAGTAATTTCATGACAAACAGTTAGTGGCTCGTAGAACCTTCCTCAGGAAATACTGAATTTTTATACAGAATCTACAGAATTGTAAAAGAATGAAAATAATGAAGAGAAGTTGGAAACGAATTGGGTCTCGCTGTCATGATGAATTATGAAATGAAATTTCTTTGATGTAAATTGCAAATTTACAAAAAGTGTGGAATTGAGCAATGGCAGAGTATGTTCATAAGAACTTACTATAAATAGCTGTGCGAAGTTGAGGATCAATTCCTAATCGCCCTTTGCATCCTTTGGCAGTGAAATGAATCAGATCATCTTTGTAGATTTCTTTTAAAGCCAACATAGTCAACGTTTGCCACTGACAGTGGTTTGGACTATTTTGGTCCTTGCTCCTTACTTCTATGGAAGCGATGGTATTTTTTGGGAAATAAATACCCGAGTCTTTATAAATTTCTTGCTGTAAAACATAAAACTTGCAAAATTAAAATGCCCCTAGACACACAATGTACTATTTTAACTTCAACCTGAGACGTGGTTTTGTTCTCGGACCCATTTATCAGTCGAGGCTACGTCTCGGCTGATTAATTGACCATCGCCTTAAAAGGCACGTCTCACGTTCTATGGTAGTTACAAAATATACTATTTAACAAAGAAAAAGTAGGAAAAGTAAGTGTAAATGGATATATGTGAACATCATTTTTAAATTCAGTTTTCAATGAACCTCAGTCATTTATGTAGGACTTACTTTGTCTTCTCCGGCTACAAAGAACTGCTCATTTGCCTGAAACATTTTACAAGAAGGTAGGAGTTGATGAATTATTAACAATTAAAATAGAAAAAAAGTTTCATTTGGGGATAAAATTTTATAAATACAACTTCTTAATTTTTCTTCTAATATTCTGTGATCAAGCTATGCACCTGAATATGACTTCTTTCCCGATTACATCTACGCTGCATTTCGAACCGAGCTCTCAGTGATATGGCCAGTTGTTCGATAAATACAACTGTGCTTTCGTTGACTGTAACACGTGATTTACATCGTCCATGATTATCGTGAAAATTTCCATAGATTCGTAAAAGACATTCGAATTGTAATCAAGTTGTAAATAAAAGTGGAATAAATATTGTAATTATGCACTTTGAATATTTTTATTCAGAAATAGAAACTTTTTTTTTTATTCAACATCGAACTCTCAATATTGAGCACTTTGAATATTTTTCTGCTATACGTCCTTTTAATAATAACAATAATGATAATTTCCAAAACGATAATCTTAAGATAATAAAGAAATGAAAAGTAAAATATTCGGGCATCAAGTGAATTATTTATGTCCGTAACTTTTATGGTACAATCTATAATATTTTTGAGAAATAAATAATAATTTATAGTTATTAGTACTGTACATGGACATATATAAAATGTCATCATGAAAATTGGCAGAAACTAGTTTTTTTGATCTTGGAAGTATTATAACTTTACTTTCACCGGGGACGAGCAGATTTAATGGAACATTTGGAACGCTTTTCGAAGCATTTTCAGAATCGCTTATAATGTCAGTAGATTGCAGCTGATCCAATGTCTCGTCATTATCAAAATCGTCGTCGCCATCTTTGGAGAAACCAGATCAGTTGTCGGTTTATGGGCAACATTTAAAGGATGTTTATTAGAGGGGCCTTGGTCAAATAGAGATGGCTCGTTGAGCAGCTGCTTTTGATAGTTTATAGAACTATCCTTTCGAGTTCCTTTCGTTCCTTTTTTTTTTTTATTTCGAGCGTCAATGATGGCAGCAGGGTAAATTTTAGCGGAACCATCAACGACAGTACCACTACTGTCAAGCAATACTTTTCCAAGGTCATCTTTTGATTCTGTAATGGCGTAATACGTCCATCAATTTTGGCTTACAAAAGAAAGATTATCTAGAATTTTCAATGTACAAAAATTCTGAAAACTTAAAAAATCTCGAAAATTTCGTAAATCTTTAGGATAATGCGAAATTAAAGAATTCTCATTTATTGCAATAGTCCTTGAATTCGGGAAAACGCCATGAACATGTAAAAATGTGTAAATTTTGGATTTCTGTACGTTTTGACAACTTCAGGACTTCAAGACCTTAAATATTTTTGAATTGTTAGTATTGTAGAAGATTTTGTTTTATCCTACAAAATTTTTTCAATGGCGACATCTAACGATGTTGATTTTTTAAAGTGTTCCTGTAAGATATAGATTCTGTCAATTTACTTAATTTTGTGAAATTCAATCATTTTGGTGATATGGAAAATCGTATCAACTAACTGGCTCAATTCTATTTCAAAAATTCTCAAACATTTAAAAACTGCTAGTTTCGAAAAATTGCAAAACCCTCATTTTTTTAAAAATAGAGAATTACATGAATGTAAATGAAAAAATTACTTGCTTGTTACAATCATTGCGCATAATTGATATAGGCTCAATCATGTTTTTAGTTGAGGTAAGCACGTACTTGATTGTGACAATCAAGTCGTGGTTTTGGCAATCAAGTGCTTGATTGCCATTACCAAGTACTTGATTGCCTGAACCAAAAACATATCGATCATGCACCATGATTAACACAAGCAAGTATTTTTGTCAGTGTTCGAAACTAAGACAATTTAGAAAACGAAATTGATTACTAGAGCACCGTGAACATTGAAATTAATATACTTGAATTTTTCTATTAGAAAATTATAGTTCTATTATGTTCCAATAAATAATAATATGAATATTTGTTTACATCTTATTCATTTTGATTTTTATCATGAATGTAAATTAACAATTCCATTGCTCGCATCTATTTATTTGGTTTTTTTTTCTATCCTGAATTCATTCATTTTTTTTTTTATCATGATATATTCGTAAGGCATTTCTGAAATTCGTAATAAAAAGTGTCAGACAAATTTATGTGTATGCAATAGTTTGAAATTTAAAAAAAAAGGATGTTTATAAAAGTACAGCAGTGTTGAAAATTTTCTAATTGAAAATATGTTGTAAAAATTTTCAAAATGTTGAGAATCTCGGACGCTTGTGCATGTTTCATCAGGATTCCGCACATAAGGATTACGAATAATAATTTGCCTACAAGCGAGCCCAAGTTAAATTATCACGCAAAGCGCAAAAGTTTCTAGCAACCAAAATAAATATTATAATGCATAACCTACGCAGTATCACAATAAATACTATAATACAAAATGTAACTAGTATAACAATAAATAAATATGCACAAATAATACTAATATAATTAAATAAAAATTATAATACATATGGAAATATTGATCTAAAAGATATATTGGATAATCATTTTTATAACATAACCAATAATATACTGTAATATGACGTGATGAAAAGACCAAAAAAAGGAAAAACACTATGTAAAAAAACTGCACGAGACTACCCAGATAGCAATAGTGCGACTCACATAAGGTGCACTCCGTGAGATCTCACGCGTGCGTGCATTCTGCATTCAATTTGAAATCACGATTGAGTTTCGATCTCCTGTGATGCGACCTTCGTGCGTTTTGCTACACATGCCAACAAAAGTAGGGTGCACAGTCTGTGCAGACCATGCCATCTCACGCGTGCACGCATTTTGCATTCAGGTTGAAGTCAGTTTTGTGTTCGTGTCAGTTCGTTTCAGATCGCGTGAGCTCGTGTTTCGTGACTTCGTGTGCAGTATTGTGCTTATAATTATTATTTATAATTGTGTGCACCAGTGTGCACGTTCCTTATGAAAATAAAAAAAATAAATAATAAACAAGCAAGCAATAAACAAGGCGCGAGACTACAGAAGTGAGAAAATTCACCAGGTTTTTCGTTAATAAAGAGGTATGTTGGTATATAACATTATATTATAAAAATAATGTTTTTATTTCTTAAACTTAGCACGTCAACACTTCAAAATGCGGCTAGAAATGCCAATTTCTATTTTCTGATTAGCTGAAATAATTCCTGTGTACATATTTTCCGAAATTCGAAATAAAATACAAATCTAGTTCTATTTTTAGAACATCTGTACATCATATTGAAATGTAGAAAACAAGTCTCAAAGATAAGGTTGAGCAGAATGTATGTAAACATAACCTAATCGACTCTACCAAAGTTTTTAAATTTTCTGATTTATTCATTTTTGTATCGAAAAAATTTAACTGTGGTTTTCGATAACATGACGCTCTTAGTATTAAGATCTGTTACACTTAAAGTTATTTTAGTGTAATATTTTATAAATATTGCAAGCTTAAAAAGTGTTCGAAAAAAAAATTTGATTTTTTCAATACTTGAAAATTACCTTTGACTTTGCTGCATTAGTTATAACAGTGTCTTACGATTTTCAAATACATAATTTGATTAAAAGCAAACTTCTGCGAAAGTCTCAAAATTATACAAATAAGGATTTTTTCAAACAATATTTTTGCTGCTTTTGAAAATTCATAATATTTAATCAACTTGTATTGATTAAGGAAAAGTAAAAAAAATTTACTACGTTAATATTTATTTGATGTTTATTTGAGAACAATCATTCGAGATGTAATTACTCGGAGTAACTATTTTCTTTTCGTGAACAATTTTTCAATCATAATATGTCATTATTCATAATACGTACTCCTAAAAGTTCATGACTTTTCAGCCATCTACAAGATTCTACAAGCGCAACTTGTCAGCTGCTGCGACGCCAGGAACCAAAACAAAGGTATCTAATAATTCATTTTACAATCTAAGCTTTTAAATTGGAATTTTTATTTTTATTGCTATGACATCTCTTAAAAAACTGTATTAATTTTTCCAAAAAAGTTAATTTAATTTTTTTCGGATTTACCACATCCATCATAATATTTTGGAACATTTTTTTACATTGAAATTATATGGTGAAAAAGCGTTGCTAGGAAGAAAAAATTTTTATTACTATCACGTATTGTTGATCATTTTTAACTCTTTCTATCTCTGTAAAAATTCCAACTTTGTATCATTACCATGCATGTGTTAAAAATACTTATTTTTGAACTTGAAAATAATCATGTACCTTGAACTTTAACGAAACGTTGTAGTTGTATTAAGTGTTTTGTAATAAATTCCTCGTTGTTTTGTAACTAAATTCTCTGATGATGAAGAACTTGTTCGAAAATGAGAAATTACTCAAACTAAGCCATTTTAAACCTTATCTGAGTACTTTCCTAATTAAAAAAATTAATTAATAAACGAGCAACAACAAATAATTTAATGGACTACAAATGAAACGCTCAAAGCCAGCATGCAATGAACGTTTTGGCTCTGAACGTTTTATATCAAGAAATAAAAATTTATTAATTTTATTAATCGTCGACTTTTATAAGTATGTATGGTAACTACCTAATCCATTTCATCAGAAATATTTTCATTATTTCAAATAGAAAATTTTTTGCAGAAATTGTACATTCCTCAGTTGGATTTTTGCTATTCATTATGATTATTAATATTTTTCTGACATATATTTTGAAGAATTGTATAGAAATGAGATTTTTGTGGTTTCCTGATTCACTTGAAATATGCAGCATATTTTATTAAGTCATCTTTTTCACACATCACAAGACTAAAACCGTTACATTTTATAGGGATATCAATTCACAGATTTTTAATTAAAAAATACAGGAGTGGATCTAAAAAATGTCTATGTGGGCGTTTGGAATCTTTGAGTAGAATGATTTTTTAATTCAAGTTTTTTAAAAGAATCTCACGTTCTGTTGTTGGAAAAAACTGATATTTCTATGAAATATGCACTATGTCATTCATTGTTAAAAAAAAAAATTAAAAATTTGAAAAGTAGTTAAAATGAAAAAAAAAACTAAGGGAATGAAAAAATTTCAACAATGTGGATGAGTTCTGAATGGTTCAAATTCTTTTCGTTTAAGGGTTTAGAAAAAACTTTCCTTAATCTCGACTGCTTGTCGAGATCTTCAACCGATTAGACATGATTTACCACTTCAAGCGGCTGGCAAAGAAGACAGACTTGTATCAGCCCGATGATCTAACGCTAGCAAGAGTCTCATTGTGCTTCCCACTCACTGCCGCCTTCCTGTTCATCAAGTATGATATAGACCCAGTAATACACTTGCAGACTAGGAATAGCAGTCCTAGGAATAGACGGACGAGAGTAGTGCAATACATTAAAAAAATTCACCAGCTATGTCTATCAGCATACAAACGCCTTTGACTTTCTAGCGCACCCCCGCATTGCGGGGCCTGTAGGGATGTTATTCACACGCCTTATTTGGTGTGTTGAGTTATTATGTAATATCAACTTGAGCAATGTTTTGAGTTTTTCAATGAAGTCATTGTAATTCTTACAATGTATTGTACTCAATATATATAGCATTTTTATTTGGGAATTTGTACCTACAGATTTGTAGGTACACCTACAGTTTTTTCTACCGCAAAATCGAGCGGGTAATTTGATTTCGCCTATACCAGGCATGGATTTAGAAAATTCAAATTTCCCACTCAACTTTGTGGTAGGTAAAACTGTAGGTGTACCTACAAATCTGTAGGTACAAATTTCCAAATGAAAATGCTAATAGATGTAAGTTATAAATTACCTAATTAACCTAAGTTTGAAATTTCGATTTTGACTATGTATGTAAAAATGGTTATCATCATTGTGATACACCCAGTTGGAATTATTCATTTCTTTATTTGCCTGATTTCCCTAGATTTTTTATGTTGAATCTAGGGGAATCAGGCAAATAAAGAAACGAATCAATGCAACTAGGTGAACGTTGTTTATTTTTCATTTTTTTATATTTACCATAACTGAACTATTATATATATATATATATTATAAAAAAACTTCTTGCCACTGCCGCCCCCACCGCCTGTAGTCCAGTGGACCTCGGCTTTGCCTCGGCTAAGCCAAGAAGCGTGCATAAGAAGTTTCACAATGTGCGACTTCTTATGTTCTACCATAGTACTACTGTTAAACATGAGAAGTTTCACAATGTGCAACTTCTTATGAACACTTCTTGGCTTAAATATAAGGAAGGGGAAAAGCATTGGACTACAGGTGGCCAGCAGATTGACCTTGGCTTTTCCTCGGCTAACAAGGGGAGGGCCCGCACTGGGACATCAAAATTGAAATTACTTTATAATCATTCGATAAAATATAAAAAATTATCCTACACGTATCCTAGCGTTTTTATAGGTGGGCCCTAGTTTTATTATAATAAATTTTTGAAATTTATGGTCGCGGCAGCGAACCAGCTAGTACCGCATTGTTGAATACATCTGTTCGAAGTATCGGTGGCTCGGTGGTAGAACACCTGACTATACTTCCGATAGCGCAAGTTCAAATCCTGACGATGGTAATTTTTTTTTATTTTTTTATTTGTTATTCTGCTAATAATTACTAAAAATAATCATTCAATGACGCTTTCGTGGTAACTGAAATTTTTACAAGATTCGGATTATTGAAAGAAAAAAAAAACCGTGAATTTTTTTTTATAACTTTATTATGTGATTATAGTGTTGATTATTATTCACAAATTCGCGGATGATATTCGTCGTAGAAACACTTGAAACATAATGTTTTTTTACAACGAGCGCATTTTATAAACGCAACACCATTGCAGCTGCAATTTTCACGAGTGAGAGACAGCGGGAAGCAAGTTTCATTTACATTCGCAAATGAAATTTAGTCTGGCAATAATTTTGACACGTACCAAACATACTTGATCATTTCATGAAAAACTGGGGCACTCAACTGGTGGTGGATAATTGAATGTATTTTGATTGCATCTTCGCGACTGTTTATTTTTCGTTTTTCTTTCAGTAAATCTGATGCGTTTTGAAGTTTTTAATAATATTCTTCATTTGCCGCAAAAAGTAAACGTCGCACGGCTGGCATAACGGAGTACACTTTGGAGGTATTACTTTTACAGCGCAAGTTACTTCATTCGATTCGTTCGTGAAAATGTCATCGTAAATGAGCGAATCTGCTTGTCCTCCCCAAGAATCAAGAATTAATAGAAATTTGTTGTCACTGACATACGGTTTCAGGACTTTTTCCAAGTATTCAATGAAAAGCTCTTTTGTTAATTTTCCAGATTTCGAGCATGTTACGATGACATTTCCGTATTCTTCAGTCAACCGTTCAACTGTTTGTCCAACTCTAGGTCCAAATTTATTCCCTGTCTCTTGCGTGCATATGAAAACATGAGGCAAAAAATTTCCATTCGCGGTTAAACTGTATTGTACAGTGTAAGAATGCGTGGTTTTATTCAAATTCTGCTTTTGAACGAGGACAGTTTTGGAGCCTTGGAAATCAAGGGAGCGATCTAGAACCATTTCGTATTGACAGCCGGACTGATCTATATTTATCACGTTTTCTAGAGGGTATTTCTTGATTAGCTCTTGCGTTTGCCGTTGGAATTATTCGGCGATTGTAACTGTTTCTTCAAGGGACGCAACGTCATTTTTGCTTATGAATTTTGTCACTTTACGTTGTCTTATGCGGTACTTCCTTTTGAATTTCTTAGCCCACGAATTACTGGCGATGAAATGAAACCCATCATCTGATTGTAAAAGAGGAAATGCCACAGACATCGCCCATTGCTGGAGGATTCTTGTAGTGACCTACAAAAATTCATGTTTTATTATATATAAATTTTTTTTTCGAGGGTGGTAAAGTAAATCATAGTCTTTTATAGCAAATTTTCATTTTTTTTTTAAATTTTCCACAGTTTGCTCGTGTTATAGAAAACTTGCAAATTCATTTCTTCGTTAAATCTTTTACTGGTACATATCGACTATTTTTTTCTACGTAATTTTACCTGTTCATGATTTTCTCGAGCCTCTTTGAATCGTGCGAATGTCTCCGCATTGATCTACTCCAATTTATCATGAAAAGTGCCACCATTTTCAACATCTTTTTTCCATCTGGCAAGATAATCCCTTTTTTTTAATTTCGCGAATGCCCGATTCAAAGTTTTGAAACTATAATTGGGGTGTTTTCTAGCATATGCCACAGCTCTTCGTTTGTATTCGAGTAGAACATACTCAACATTTTCCGGAGGATCAAAAATGTCATTGAAACAATCATCATCCCCTTCTTCCGTACACTTTGAACAAAACGAAACGCGAAAAATTAGCTTCATTAGCCTATCGAGTCTCACGGAAACTTTGAATGCAATTTAATAACCAAACTTTACTCACCATTACATATGCAGTTGAATCTGGTTGCTCTGCCGAAAGAATGAGATCCTCTTCTGTTGAGAGGACGTTTTCTTTGAAAAAATTTACAATTAAATTCTTAACAGCCTTGCCAA
Organism: Platygaster robiniae; assembly: GCA_028476575.1. Lineage (NCBI taxonomy): Eukaryota > Metazoa > Arthropoda > Insecta > Hymenoptera > Platygastridae > Platygaster > Platygaster robiniae. The sequence goes on from CM052019.1 coordinate 33,192,530, forward strand.
CAACCTGTGCAGAATGGTCAATCCCGTACAGAGGCGAGGGAATAATAAACTTCTCCTCTGCCAATAAGGTCCAGGCGACTTTCATTAAATTAGTAAAGTCAGTGAGCGAGAAATTTATCATCAAGGAAAATGCCGTTGAAATTGTTTTCACTTGCACTCACATGATGCTTACGTTCCATTTTTGTAAAGAGACGCACTTTTCACTGCAGCTGCAGAAAAACGAAAATCGACACGACGAGACACGATAACGAAAGACGGTACCAAAAATTTCCCCTCTCTTTAAGGAATTTCGATAATGGACCTAAAACTAGATTTTAAAAAAAATACGACACTTATTCTTCCCGGAAGCATCATTATATTCCACTTATCTTTTTAGAATCTTTGAAATGCGACGCATTACTTACCTGTTATCAGCACCACCCCTTATTTTCTTAGAAAAAAAAAAAAAAAAAATGATCAAGTATGCTTGGTACGTGTAAAAATTATTGCCAGACTAAATTTCGTTTGCGAATGTAAATGAAACTTGCTTCCCGCTGTCTCTCACTCGTGAAAATTGCAGCTGCAATGGTGTTGCGTTTATAAAATGCGCTCGTTGTAAAAAAACATTATGTTTCAAGTGTTTCTACGACGAATATCATCCGCAAATTTGTGAATAATATTGAACACTATAATCACATAATAAAGTTATTAAAAAAAAATTCACGGTTTTTTTTTTCTTTCAATAATCCGAATCTTGTAAAAATTTCAGTTACCACGAAAGCGTCATTGAATGATTATTTTTAGTAATTATTAGTAGAATAACAAATAAAAAAATAAAAAAATTACCATGGTCAGGATTTGAACTCGCGCTATCGGAAGTATAGTCAGGTGTTCTACCACCGAGCCACCGATAATTCGAACAGATGTAGTCAACAATGCGGTACTAGCTGGTTCACTGCCGGGACCATAAATTTCAAAAATTTATTATTATAAAACTAGGGCCCACCTACAAAAACGCCGGGATACGTGTGCGATAATTTTTTATATTTTATCGAATGATCATAGAGTAATTTCAATTTTGATGTCCCAGTGCGGGCCCTCCCCTCGTAAGCCAGGAAGCGTGCATAAGAAGTCACACATTGTGAAACTCCTCATGTTCAACAGTAGTACTATGTTAGAACATAAGAAGTCGCCCATTGTGAAACTTCTCATGTTCTACCATAGTACTACTGTTGAACATGAGAAGTTTCACAATGTGCGACTTCTTATATTCTACCATAGTACTACTGTACTACCTGTAGTCCAATGCTCTTCCCCTTCCCTCCCACTGTACTACCCTTTCCTTCTTCTTATACCCCTCTTCATCTACTCGAAAAAATTTACTCCCCCTTGAATTTATATTAATTCTCAGCCATGCTTAGTCAGATGCTTAGTAATATATTTTCTAATCGGAAGTATTTTCACCTATTTGTCGATATTAGTTCCACAATGTTTGACAAAATTTTAACCCTTCGATAAATATATTTTTTTCAGAATTTTGAAAGAAGTAATGCTTCTGCATCCTCAGATGAGAGACTAAAGTGACCCTTTTTGAACCATGAATGTCAGTCTTTTGTTGGAGCATACAAGATTAATGACTTTAAATGTCCTAGGACTTATAAGTGTACTTTATTCAAAAGGAGAAACTTTTGCCCAGGTAAATAAAGCCTTCACGACAATTTTTGTATAGAAACGCATGCATTCCTAAACAAACTTCGTCATGATCGCTTTATTTACCCGGGAAAACGTTTCTCCTTTTAAGTGACATACACTTCTAAGCCATATGACATTAAAGTCATTAATCTTCTATGCTACAACAAAGGACCCTTATTCATCGTTTAAAAAAGGTCACTTCCGTCTCTCATCTGAGGTTGGAGAAGCATTAATCCTTTTAAAATTTTGAAAAAAGAACTGTACGCGCTACGGATCAGACCCTTTTCATATCTCAACTATTTGTTGCATTCCGAAGTCCCCGAGGACCATGGGTCCTCGGGGACTTCGGAATTCAGCGAATGGTCTCGTTATGTAAAGTGGGTAGTCTGATCCTAGCAGCGTAATGTACTATTTGTTCATATGTTTAATTATTTTTTTTTTTTTTTTGACTTGATCATCTGGATCAATATAAATTTCCAAAAAATATCAACATTAGTAAATTCCTTATACCAAAATATAAACAACCATACATTTTAATAATAATTACATCAATAAATCAATATCGTATACTCAATCTAAAAAAGTTCATCGAATTTACAAAAAATTCATATTTTACATTTTACTCTGAAATAATAAAATGAATACATCAATATACGATGAATTTTTCCAAAAATAAATTGCGAACTTGTGAAATGTATATTTTGCGTTGCAGATCTTTATTTTTTGATTTCTAAATGATTTTTATCCCGACATTCCAGTTAATTTCCATCTCATAAATTTTCCAAAAGAATAATAATAAAAGACTTTTATAAAAGGTAAAAAGAAGAACAGAAAACATTCACAAAATGACTGTTAATTTTTTTTCAATTTCATGAAATCAATAAATTTGAATCGCTCAGGGTCACAATTTTACTTATGTAGATAAAAATTCATTGGAAAAAAAGACATTTGATATACTTACAATAATTACTTATTTTGGTAACTGTTTTAAAGTTCACCAACATTTCACTGGATACTTTTATATCCATTTCAATCAAATATTAGAGACAACATTTCAATTTTTTTTTATTTATGAATTTTTTACTTTGAAAAAAAAAATTTATATCTATTTTTTTAATAATCGAATGTTAAAGAAGACAGTAGAAGATTTAGAAAAAAATATTGCAATATTGACTCAGTAATTTTAAAGACCAACATATGACAAAGATTGGTCTTATATTTGTCTGACATTGGTCATTATCTATTAAATATTGGTTTTGAATGAACTATAAAATATTTCACAAATTTTGGAACATCATTTCAAAGAATAGGTGAAAATACTCACAATAAGACAATACTGCTCAACATCAGATAAGGACTGGTTAACAATTTATAAAAATATATGTATTTCTAAAGATTCATACCTAAATACTAAAGAAGGGTTGGCGCGCGAAGCGCGCAGGGGGGCGAAGCCCCCCTAGTTAGGTGTGTGTGTGTGTTATAAAAAAATTTGCCGCCGATCTCTCCGCCGCCAAGTCAGCAAGTTTCCCGTCATTTTCCGTCAAATACCGTCAATTACCGCTGATTACCGTCGATTACCGTCCAATACCGTCAAATACTGTCATTAACCGTCAATTATCGTCATACGGCTCAAACTTGGTTTTTATTTTACAAGGCGGCTATAATTCCATAATCGGTAATTTAACAGAATTTTGTATATTTTTCTGAGTTGAAAAGTCCTCTGCCACTTTTCACGAAACAGAAAAACAAAAAAGGTATGTAAGCCACAAGTTTAAACCAATAAATATGGTCTTCGATAAGTGGTGACAGAAACCTTAAAACTAAATTAACTAAGATTTTATTTATATTTTTCTGAATAAAGAAGTTCTTTTGTCGCTTTTCTTTAAACTAAAAATAAAAAACACATAAAGGGACAAGTTTCAACTAATCAGATTTGTTTAACTTGTCCCTCGATTTTCAGTTTCAAGGAAAGTGATACAGGAATTTTTTATTCAGAAAAATGTACAGAAAATCTTAGTTCATTTATTTTCAAGGTTTCTGTCATCATTTGTTAAAGGAGCATGTTCATCGGTTCAAAGTTGTAGCTTACATACCTTTTTTGTTTTTGAGTTTTTTAAAAAGTGGCAGAGAACTTTGTGACTTGAAAAAATATAAAAAATTTTGTTAAATTATCGGTCATTGAATCATAGCCAACCTGTATTTTTATTATACTTAACAGTGTAATAGTTATAAATATTTTATTGATGTATCAATTTTTTCCTATGTTTACCGTAATTCCAATCCATTATGTTTTGAAATCGTAATTTAAGTTTTTACATAAAATGTCATTTACTACATATACTGAAAATTCCAACCAAAATGCGTATTACATAACGTCATTTTCAAAATTGAAAGTAATAAGTAGTATTTATACCCTACTGGGTCTATTCTAGAATTTTTACATTTTAGGATTATTTGAAGTCTGAAACACATTATTGAGAAACATTATAAAGTTCTTAACTAAAAGTCATTATAAATATCTCTAATGCTGCACTGAAAATGTATTTTTTCAATTGAAAATGAAATGAGTGTACTATTGCACTTGTACCTACAATTATATTTTATAGTTTCGGAAAAATCTATAACATTATTTGAGATTGAAATGCGAAAAAGACACTTAAGCATTGAATTTCGAAAATTATACTTCACCTGTCATTACATTTCCTACTTCACCTGATTGGCAGCAGTTTCATATTGAAACTGTCTAAATTGCACAATGTAAGATTTCAACGAAACTCTCTCGCATGAATAAATTTTGGGTCCAATTAATATTTTTGTATACTTACGTTTTGCTCTGCGTCAACAATCACAAAAAATATTTGAGCTACAAAAAAAATTTTTTAACTTTGAAAAGTCTGATTTTTTTTTGCTTCTCACAAAGTGAAAAATTAGTATGCTTGGAATTGTGACTTATAAAAAACTTACTATTGTCAAAGCAATCACGCAAAAGTGGGCTGTTTTAAAAAATTTAAAATACAAAAAAAACATATTAACGTTTCCCTTTCCACCCGACTTTCCCTTACAATTTTTCCAAGATTTTGCTAGACGAAGTTGTTTTATGAATTTTTTGATTATAAGTCTGTTCCCTATGTATGTCTGTTCCAGCCTCTTTTTCCAAATTTTTATTCTCCACCCCAATCCAAAAATGTCACACAGATACCGCCCATTTAATGACCTTAGCTTGAGTCAGCAAAGACGTCGCCTCGCCGTTGCTCGAAACCATGTAGGCTTGTTACGTGGAGCCCAAAGAAATGATGCTGAGCCAGACAACGGAAACCATGTCGAGCCCTATGATAACATGAACAATGAAGAGAGAATTGATAATTACCAGGCTGCCAATGAGATAAATAATCAAGTTGAAAACATTGTCAATCATGAACCAGAAAACAACATAGATGTACGTGGCAACGAAATCAACGATGAAGAACGTGAAAATGTACTAGTTGATGAACAGCCTAGAAATGGAAGAGATGATATTGAAGTTGCAAACAATGTCAACAATGATGGACCAGAAAACATGGGTGAAATCGATCATGAACAACTCGGTGAAAGACGCGAAAATGATGAAAATCGCGATTGGAATGACTATGAGGGAGATATCGATGCTGAGTTGAATGACCTATTTGATCCTGTAGAAGCCTGTAGGGCGGCTTTGAAAAATGCTTTCCTAACAGCGAATATCAATCACGCTCAAGGCAATATCCTTTTGAAAACGTTGCGTGCACATCCTTTCAATCTTCACCACTTACCAAAGGATACAAGGACCGTGGTCAACACTCCCATTATTACTGTTCGAAATCTTATCCAAAGAAGAGCTGGAGGAGCATATATTCACTTAGGCTTCGTTAAGACAATTCAGAAAAAGTTAGAAAACATCCCTGTTGATCTTTTACCGGAAAGAGTTATTGTTGATTTGAGTTCCGATGGTGGGCAGCTACACCGGCATGGTAGTAAACAATTTTTGCCTCTGCAGTACCGCATCATCAACATTACTGACACAAGACCAGTAATAGCAGGCGTGTTTTTGAGCGACAAGAAACCAACAAATGTTTTCGAGTTCTTGGAACCACTTCTCACCGAACTAACAGAAGTACTTCACCAAGGTGGCTTGCAAATACATGGGAGGCTGCTGCCTTTACGACTTCGATTGTTCATCGCTGACGCTGTTGCTCGAGTTTTTTTCCTTAATCATTACGGGCACAACTCACTCCATGCTTGTTCCAAATGTTGGGTAGAGGGTGAACGTATCAACGGGACAACAGTTTTTCTGGGAACTCAGCATCGCCCGAGGACGAATGACGAGTATCAAGAAATGGTCGATGCTGATCATCATAAAGGCCCGAGTCCACTTTCAGATATCATTGGTTTGGTCACGCAAGTTCCATCGGAGAGTATGTATTTGATTTACTTGAGCGTCGTGCAAAAACTATTATCAGCATTAGTCGACGGTGTTTTCGAATGTCATCGTTTTACAGCGCGCCAGCTCAAATTTTGGACTCAAGGATGACGCTGTTGGGAATGTTTTGTCCGTGTGATTTCAATCGTGACCCATCGATCATGTCAAAGTTCCATAAAATGAAAGCCACTCAATCAAGACAATTCCTGCTGTACGTCGGTCTAGTTGTCCTCAAATCTGTTCTTCCGAATGACTATTACCAACATTTTCTGCTCTTGCACTGCGTCATCAGATGCCTCAACTCTCAAGATGTTACAGAAAACCAACTCGCTTATTGCCAAGCAGCTTTGGAAGGTTTCGTGGATGCTTCGGAAGAGTTGTATGGGGAACGCTTTCTTTCTTACAACACCCACAATCTCCTGCACATAGTTGATGATGTAAGAAGGTTCGGACCATTGGACTCTTTCAGTGCCTTTTGTTACGAAAACAACATGCCCGAATTCCGGAATAGCCAACGAAAACCAGCCCAAAACCTCAAAAAATACTATAATAGGCTAAGCGAACGAAACGATTTAATCATGATACCTCCGAACGATGCAATTTTCAAACTGTCAAAAAAACATGTTACCGGTCCTCTTCCCGCTGCAATTCAACCTCAAAATTGTGAGCAATTCGAAAAAATACAGATTGGAAAGGTTGCATTTGAGAATGATGGTCGAAACTGTTGCTTCAAGCTCAAGAATGCTGACATTTGCATCGTGAAAAATATCATCCGCGTCCGAGGGAACATTCAACTTGTTGTCAGGAGATTTCTCACTCGCGCACCTTTTTACAATGTCGGATGGTCATCGGAAAATGTCGGTGTACATGAAATCAGCAATTTGTCTGAAAATTTGGAAGTCATTGACTTGAGAGACATGCAAAATAAATGCTACCTAATGCCGAGATGGAGCGCAGTCGGGGGGGAGGAAGAAAATGTTATCCAGGACCAATTCATTTGTGTGACATTACTCACTCCTTTCATTCTACCACCTCATCTCATGTAACCACTTTCAAAAAAAGAGCGGAGGACTGGTGCTTATGTTAGTGATTATCCCCTATTAGATATGCAAGGTTTTAGAAACGTTTTTTCTCTGTAAAGTCTCTGAAGCATTTCCGAAACGTTTCTGAAGCCTATGAATGTCTGGTTTTGAAATCCTGTGCAACGTTTCTAAAGTATCAGTAATTTCATTATTATATAATAAAAAGATTGTTTTGAAAACAGATTTCCCATGCCGTTTATTAAATTATCAAAGTTATGGACGTACGTATGAAAAATATAGCCTGTCTATGAAAATAATAAACATATGAAATCAAACTGTTTATGTAATATATAATATGCATTAAAATCATTTCAACTTTAAATGATTTCTCAGTGAAAATGTATGAAAAAAATTTTTTCCACATTTAGGCGTACTTAAATAAAACACATTAAAATTAATTCACGGATTTAAAAAAATTTTATTTTAAATAATTCAATTTTATGAAAAAGTTTTGAAATTCAAATATCTAACATGAAAACAATATATGTAATATGAATTTCTTTATATTTGTGTATATAACATTTTAAATACGATCTTAAAAGAAAGTCTACGAAAAATCTTCGGAATTTTAAATTGCTTTGATATAGTGTAGAACGTTTTATGATGCGTTGCATAATTGCTGTTCATTTGTACGTACAACTTATTGAACCATTGCAGTACAGAGTTTCTTGGACGATGAAAAATCGTTTAGAAAACGTTTGGGAGAAAACATTTAAGAAATGACTTATTAACTCTCAAAACCACATAATACATAGTTTCGCAAACGTTTCTGAAAAGTTTGTAAACTTTAAAGTAATGTTTTTTGTTTGTCAACTGGGTTTGCGTTGAAAAAATTTTTTGTGTGATTGTAGGAGCTACAATATGCAGAAAGCAAAAAAAATGATGACAGAAACGAGAAGCGGAAGAACAGTTTTCCGTCCTAGCAAGCTCAATACTAGTTCTTCGGAGGAAATAACTGGGCACAAAAAAAAATTACCTTCAAAGAAAGCAGTCATGAGGCAAACAATTGAGAGGCTTCAGAAGATGGTTGAAAAGCAGAACGCGTGTGGAACATCTACATCCCCTACTTTAGATTCGTCGCCTGCTAATACTAATACGTCCATGACTTCAGTTGTTTCGTCTGACACTGCAACTGCATTACCTACTACTCCTGTGACGTCGCTTGTAATGAGAGTTCCCTCATTCCGAATTTCATTCGATTCGCCTGTCACTTCAGTCACGGCTCCAGCTCCGTCCGTCACTTCGGTCGCATCGAAAAAGAGGAAAATCAATGAATTTTCCAGTTACAAGTAGGTCAATTTTTAAGGCTCTTTGATGTAGGTTTCGATGTGTTACAGTCAATTCGATTTTGCACCGATTAACCAATGTATTTCGAGTATTTGTAATTTTGAACAAATATGAAGTTTTCGTGCAATTCCAAAACATCTAAGCACAAATTTCTCCCATTTCAAAATTGCAAAAATTTACATAACTCTTCGAGACGTTGAAATTGGAAAGTTTCCTGATATCCTAAAATATGACATAAATTCGTGAATTTGTTAGAATTTTTTCAATCCACAGTTTGTTGACCACGTACTTAACGTTTCATTTTTCAGCGAACCAAATTTCCAAGATTCCTGCTCGCCTACGAGAACTCCAAGTCGAAATTCAAGTTTTTCGAGTAACGCTAATTTCCATTTCATCGAAACCCAAGATGAAAACACGACAATGAATGTCTATGGGTACGTCAAGAAAATAGCACACTTATAGTATGTTGAATAAAAATCATATAACCCGAATGTTCGAGACTCAAAAAATCCATTAAAAATTTCTCTGTACGCTTCTTATAATTTCACCTTATGGAACCTTTATCAGGATTCTCAAACCTTTATAAAACCTTCTATAAAATGTTTATTACAAGGATTTTCGACCTTTCAAAGTAACCTTTTATTGAGTCACATGATGAGACTGAAATTTCTCATAGATATGTTAATTTCATGAGTCTGAAAATTGCTCATGATGATTTCATAAGGTTATTTTGGAAGTTTTATATTTCTTGTAACAAGAGTTCCAAAAATAAATCATAAGAGTCGTATAGTTGATAGGAATTATCTAATATTTTATGTAGATTTGATAAACATCCACAAAAAGTAAACTTACTAGCATGCAATGATGTGTATTTTTATAACTAGAACACATTAATTGAATCCAGTGTTCTCACTTTCATAGCAAAGAACCGCTCGTGAATCGGAAATATGCCCAAAACCTGGAGATTAATCAAGATTCGGCCGTCATTACTATACTACGAAAAATGAGTGAAGAGATGAAGTGAGTAAAATTCATCAGTGGCACTGTGAGCCCTCGTAAAATAAAATTGAAAGTATTAATGGGATCGTTGAATTTTCAAGATAAAAAAAATCAAAGATTGTTCGGCTATTTAGATGTTACAGAATTTTGTAAAAAAAAAAATAATAATGACATTCCAAGTCCTAGTAACTTATGTTTTAAACTTTTTATAGAGTACTTCATAAAATCTCCCTTTTTTCAATTTATAAGGTATATAATAAGGTTTAAAATGCCTTATAAATCTCCGTTTTTTCAAGAAAATTCCGCTATATTATAAAGTAAGTTTGTAAAAAGCGCTAGCAATGTTTTATAAAGTTTCTATCAGTTTTGATAGTTATTGTATAAAACTCCATAAAATCTTTATAAAATGGTGGCATTTTTATGAAGTAGATTTCGGAATCTACTTTATGGAAATGCGATCATTTTATGAAGTTTCTATGAAGTGACTATAAAACTAATAAAAACCTAATTAAACGTTGTTTTTTCCATTAATTCACTTTTTAGAAAAGTAGAATTTCATTAAAAAACCGAAATTTTTTGAATTAACTTCAAGTAGTTGTTTTTTGGAAGTTCGAGTTTACAGATTAGAGAATAGTGGAGTACAAAGTCGAAATTGTATTGATAAAGAAAAATCAAAAGTTATTCAAAATTGAAATCGAAGGCCGCTTACGTTGGAAAAGTTAAAAAATGACGGTAAATTATGAACATTTCACAATTTCAGCCACTTACGAGAGCAAAATCTACGCATCATCACACAAAATGTAGAACTTAAGAACAGCCTCGATGCACTAAAGAAAGAGTTTAGAGAAGCTCAATTAGTGGGAGAGTCTCGCCTTAACGCCACCCTTCCGCAACCAATAGAAGGGTTCCCGTTGTCAACTGTGGAGGACTTCAATGAAATGGAATCCCAAGACAATGTTGAGATCCGTGAAAAGCTAGTCAGTATTTTACATTGCAGTGTTCTACAATCGTTATTTCATATTCTTGTCAGTTATTCAGAATTTGTTTTGTGTTTGAATTTGAATATTGAATTAATAAGAGTTTGATTATAATCTTTACTCGACGAAAAAATCCTATTAAAAAAATATTCGACTTGACTAAACTCGTTATAATTACTTCTGAAAACATAATATGAAACTAATATTCATGTTGTTTGTTGCAGTTTACACAATTTGTTGGCATTGGAGGGTCGTCAACCAGAGAATTTCTCCGTACTGCCATGCGACAAGTCATGACTGACGAGTTTGTTGCAAAACATGTAACGTGGGATGGCTCAAAAGGGAAAATTGAATTCCGTGACACTAAACTCTCTAATACTCTACATCGTAAGTAACTTTTATGACACAATTTCGAACCATTAGAAAAAAAATGTATTCATTTGTATTTCGATACGCAGTTGCTGCAAAGAAATGTGCTTTTGATGGGCCAAAAGACAGGCTAGCATTCAAGGAGGAGATGAAGGAGGTCCTACAAGCAACAAAACAGCGATTTACAAACGTTAGTCGAAAAAATTCCCAAAAATCTATAAAACCTTTGCCAGGGCTGGAAACAGAGCAGGAACTGGAGGCTAAAATACGCGAACTGCAAGCTGAATTGGGAGAAGAAAATGATGAAATTCACGACAGCGATGTTTCTCACAGGGAAAGCGAACATGAAACTGAATCGGGCGATGATTGCTAAAAATAAAACTATTGTTCTCTCATGAATTGTGACTGGTTGAAAATAAATCAATATTTGAAATAATTTTTTTTACCCTAAATATTTCCATAAAATATATATTATCCATTTTTAAAATAAAACCAGGTGTAATTGATTTTTTTGTATCATAAACGAAAATGTATAAGAAACGTTCTAAATTCAAAATTCCGAAAAGCGCGAAAAGAAACATTACAGCGCCCATAAGAAAGAATTTTTATGAAGTCGCACAGGTGCGTCGCATATGCGACGCATATGCACGCGTTATATGAGCACATATAGACTGCACGCGTGCGACTTAAACTCGCATGCGTGCTTCCACAGTGCGCGCATTATGAGTTCATTTTGCTATCTGGGTACTTAACTGTACTTGAGATGTAGAAGAGTAAAACAAGTTTATAAGAACTTTCTATTAATAAAGAAAAAACTGAAAAAAACACCAATGTGCAAATAACGTACTGGATGAATGTTTTTGTATATTGCAACATTTTGCCGTTTATTGTGTTTTTTCGCATTTATGAATATATTTTTTACGATTATGAACTGTTTCATTCAAAAGTTTTTGGTCTATGACTGAATATGATTTTCTTACCACACACTTTGATGATATTCACTGCGTATTTTTTTTCACTTTGGTTTTTTCGTCAACCCAATGTATATAGGTCTTGTCTCCCTCTTTTCTTTTTTTGAAAGGCAGACTTGCAATCGGCAGTATGTCTTTTTCCTAAAGGTCGATTATAACAAAAATCGTGATACACTTCATACACTTTCACTATAATTACACTTTATTTCACTCACATTTGATAATATTGCACGTGATCGTGTTTCTTAAGATTGCCCACAAAAATTGTCAGCTATTGTCAACACGTGTCGAGAACGTTTCAATGCGCATGCACGAGCCATGTCACGTGAAATCGTGCAGTAATGCCATACGGCGCGCTTTGTAAAAACTCGTGCCACCAGTTTATTTGTTTCATTATACATACTTGCAATTATTTTATAATAAATTACATTCAATCTACCCGCATTTCAATCATGAGAGGAACATGATATTTTTAATTATTAATCGGGAACCCTTTTATCTGTTATAAAAGGAAAATCGTGCCAGTAAAAATTAAATTGTCAGTTGTTCAATTGTCAAGTCACTTGTCTTGGCGTCTGTGTGCGTAGGAGATGTTAGTAAACTGAACACGAAATTGTGAAAATTCACAGAAAAGGTGCAAAATAAAGGTGATGGTTTATTTCCTAGTTTCTATGTTATCAACGCATTTTGGATCGACAAAAATATGAAGACATTCGACACATTGCGTGACCGCAGAAAGAGGAAAATTTTCTCAACAGTGAAAACGGCTGCCAATAATAAACGGTACGTTGATAAAATAAAACTTTTTCGTTTACCTCATGCAATCTGAACAAGATTATTGACTTTAAAACATTGTTTTACGAATAAATTTCATGTCATAATAGTACCGAGTAAACCATCACTAATTTTATGGAAACATTTAAAACAATATTGGGCAATGATTGTGTTCCAACCCAATTATTGCTCAATATTGGGCTGTAAATACATCCATCAAATTGTTTATGGTTTACTGGGCACATTAAAATTGTTTGTACAAGGTTGTAATATTTTTTTTTTCAAATTTCCAATTGAGAAGTCCAGTGGCGTAGCTATAGAAGTGGGGGCCCCGGACAATTTCTTAGAAGGGGGCCCTTACTGAGGAAAATTTTTACATAACCCCCCACCCGCCACCCTAAAATATTGATTAATTGAGAATATTGATTAATTTTTCAAAAGGTGCAATACAAAACAACATTCTCCGATTTTTTAGTATAACAGAATTAAATAAATATGCAAAACGTGAAAATTTTTAAAATTTTTAAATTTTTGAATATTTTAAAATGTAGAGTTTTTTTGCGAATATTTTACATTACTTCAAAATTTTCAGGAGTTTTCAAATCTTTCCAGATTTCGTGAATTTTTATCGAATTTCAAATTTCATGAAATTTCTCATTCCGTTCAAATATTTGGTTATTAAAAACTGTCCTGATTTTTCAAAGTTCAGAATTTAACAAAAACAGTAAAATTTTCTTCATTTTCTTTATTTTTTGGTTTTTCTAAATTTCTAAATATATGATTGTCAAAATTTTGAAAGTTCCATGTATTTAAACTTCTTGAAAATAACAAATTATCTAAGAAACTTTGAAAATTTCTTTATGGAACTTGAAACGTTTTTCTGATTTTCCAATACACACATATATATATATATATATATATATATATATATATATATATATATATATATATATATATATATATAAAAATATTTTATCTATTTCTGAATTTCTCTATCTTTTTCGATCTTATTATATGTAGACCTTGAAAAAAAACCTTATCTTTCAATAATTTGCAATGTTTTGAAATTTTGAACATTCTAGACCATTCAGAGAAAAAAAATAAATGTAAAAAAATACAAAATTTAAAAATACTCTAATGAACACTCCAAAACTTTTTCAAATTTAATAATTTTTATAGATGAATAAACTTTGGAAAAGTTGAAAGATTTAAAATATTTATTAATTTAAAAAATTCAGACACTTCAAATTTTCCAGCGTTCAAAAATATTTAAAAATTTTGCAATTGTTGGTATATTCAAAAATTCTGAAAACCTTGGTAATATTGGGAAAATTCAAATATGCAAAAATTGTAGGAATTCACGAAACTTTTTAGGAATTAAATAATTTTGTAGAGTGGTGAAATTAAAGTTTTTTGTGAAATTTAACGAACTTTTAAAATGCTATTCCCATTCCACTACAATATTTATTAATCCACGCTCCGGAACACTGAAATCCGGAAATATTTTATCTTTTCTTAACGTTACTTAATAGTTAAACCACTTTTTGTCAATCCGCTTGAATTCTCATTCACAAGTTTAACGAAATGTCACCACATAACCCTAAAAATCGACTATTCGCATGAGTTATGCAAATAGTCGTATTTAAACATTTTCACTAAAATTCGATGAAATCGTGAAAATCATCTCCTGGAAAATTCTAGTATCTTCAGATGAGATTTTTTATGCGGCCTAGCTTTGAAAACATAAAAAACGTCAAAATATTTAAGGCAGATAAAAAACGTGAATCACTGCTAAATTAGCTTCTTCACTGAAACCTTTTTTGTGTTTAGGTTTGTGACGAAGCGTGACCAGTGGGAGGGGGGGGGGGTAAAAATTAGCCTACAATCGCGTGACGTAGTATGTGAATGGCCCCTCAACTTAGTTACATTATAGTTGATTGGTCTTTTTACAGGCCTCGATCACAATCGCAAGGTGCAGAAAATGAAATTATCAAAACTCGCGTGCAGGCAGGATTTCGTCATGGAGAAAATAATGTGGAGTGTGGCAAAAATGATTCCGAGTCTTGTAATATTGGCAGCATTGACTTAGAGCACACACCGCAACCATCAGGCTCTAGTACGAGCATCAACTATTAAAATACTAGCAATGACCACCAAAACTTCGACGAAGATGAAGCCACTCCAGAAAGCAATTCTTCGTCGATACAGACTAACTAGAACAATACTAGGGTGGAGGAAAATGTTGAAGACGAAGAAAGCGACAATGAATGGGAAAACGTTGGTGACGACGAAGATGAAGTTCCACAACAAGAACCAGAGGTCGATGATGAAAATGATTTGAGCGATTGCGAAGATAAAAGAGATGCATCGTACACGCCACTGTACAGGGTCATCAACCTGACAATCTCGCAGAGTATGGTTTTGATATTAGCTTTTTACTTAAAACATAACATTAACCAATCTTGTTTGGCTGATTTTATCAATCTTATAAATTTACATTGCCTCCCACGTGACTTGTATAAAAATAGTTTATATAAATTCAAAAAATTCTTCTCTTTATCAAAAACTGCATCATTGAAAAAACACTTCTATTGCACCTTATGTCATGCCTCACTCGAAAAATCTACTAGTAAATGCAAGCGTGTAACATGTCAACGCGAAAAAGGTAAAAACGTGTCTTATTTTCTCGAACTTAATTATTTGGATCAACTGCAAGAAATGTTGAAAAGAAATGGATTCTATCAGAGTCTACAATCACGATTCGATCGGGACGACGGTATTCTGAGCGATATTTACGATTCAAGATTGTACAAAACGTGGTTTGATAATGGGTTTTTGAATAATCCTAATAACATTTTGTTCACTTGGTATACTGACGGAGTGCCAGTATATAAATCGTCAAAAATTAGCATGTGGCCAATATATTTCGCTATAAATGAATTGCCTTTTTCTTTGAGGATGAAGAAAGAAAATTTGTTACTAGCAGCTTTTTGGTACGGTCCAAAAAACCGGACTTTACATTGTTCTTAGATTGTTTGCGTCCTTCCTTGAAAAAAATGCAAAGTGGGAAACAATTTAAGCTTTTCGATAACACGGTAGTTTCTATGAAAGCAATTTTACTTTTTGGCACAGCTGATTTACCAGCTAAGGCCGACTGCCTAAATTTTCATCATCATAATGGCGAATGCGGTTGTCCATGTTGTTTTCATCCTGGAAAAACAACCAATACAGCTCGAGGTGGACAGACACATGTTTATGAATATCCTGGTAGTGAAGCGGGAAAATTTGAACCTGAATTGAGAACTTCAGAGAAGTGTGTTGAACTTGCTCGACAAGTAGTAAAAACAAAAAAAGTCGTTCAAGGTGTAAAAGGGCCAACAGTTCTGTCTAAAATCATGCCTGATTTTATATCGGGGACTGCGACCGACAAAATGCACGCTGTAGATAGTGGTGTTTCCAAAAACTTCTTACATTATGGTTCGATGTAAAGTATCGTGATTTCGCTTTTTCATTGTACCACGTACTTGTTGTAATTAACGCAAGATTACAGCTCATCAAACCTCCCAAATTCATACATAGAATGCCGAGGTCATTTCAGAATTGGTTCACTGGAAAGCATCTGAATTACGCATATTGCTGCTCTATTACTCCATTCCTATTTTATGTGATGTGATGAAGCCTGAATATTTTGATCACTACTTGTCATTTGTTGTTGCTATAGCCATGCTTACTTCAGATTATATATCAGATGCAATGATTCAAAAAGCAGATGATCATTTGAATAAATTTGTGCGTGAATTTGAAACTTTTTACGACTTACAATTTTTTTCCATTAACATCCATTTACTTTTACATTTGCCACAATGTGTAAAAGATGCAAGACCATTATGGGCCCTATCTTGTTATAAGTTTGAAGACATTAACGGTCAAATTCTCAAACTCATACACGGAACTACGAACATTGATACACAAGTTGCAGTAACACATTGTCAAATTATTCGAATGCGACGTTACTTGGATCAGATACCTGAGAGACCGTTACATGACTTTTGTTTTCAAAGAAAGAGGCAAGTCAAAATTTGTGAACAACTTGGTGAAAACTGTTATAGCGTTGGAAGGTACTCAAAAATTTCAGGCGTTGACCGTAATATTTGCAATTTGTTGACTGATCATAAATTTTGTATAAATGAAACGCAAATGTATTACAGATTGTTGCGCTGTGATAAATTGTACATTTGTGAGAAATACAAACCAGGAAAATTGCAAACGACGACGTGTTGTGTTATATACAAACATAATGACATTTTGAGATGCGTAGGTTCTGTTTATTGCTTCGTTAAAGGCTCTGTAAATTGTAAGTGCAAAAATGACTGCATTTGTCAAAAAAAACATTTTGCTGTCGTCAGAAAAATAACCGTGACCACCCCGTTTAATGCAACGAATGACTCTGGCAAACATACACCTCTGAAATACATAAAAAAGTGCGAAATTTCAAATACGTTTGTTGTTATTCCAATCGAAGACTTGCGAAAAGTGTGCTTGTACATACGTACTGGTAACATACGCTACATTTGCGGTACTGTAAATAACAAAGAATTGGAATAATAAATTTCATACTAATTAATTTTATAAACGGCGTACTTCATTTTTGTAATTTTTGCATCTTCGATGAAAGTACTTCGTTAGTAACACACTTGAAAATACAAAATGCATATATTCATAAATAAATGAATTGAAAATAAATTCGAGGATAAAAATTGAAGACGAGAATCACTTTGGTTCTTCGAAAAAAAAACTGACTATTTTGAGGACAAAAAGAGTATAACAAAATCTATATCCCATGACCTAAGTACTCAGAGGACTGAATGAGTATTACAAAATTTCTCGTTTGTACCGCATAAGTAGTTTGAGGACAGTTTGAAGACAAACTCCGGTGTCGGCAAAGCAAGATCAAAGAAATTGAGTACTCTGAGTACAAAATGAGTATTTTATTTTTCGACTCGGGCTCGCTCATCGGCAAGTACACTGTGAAAATTTTGGACATGATAGTAAAATCATGACACTGCCAAGTCTGTCAAAATTTGGCATCAAAACAAGGTACGCCGGAGTTTGAAGAATGGAAAGAAAACCATATCAACAACTGCACTGCCAATCACGTCGGGAGTGCAGGCAAAATGGAGGTAGATGGCGTGCGTGAGATGTTTTTGCGATCCGAAAATCTCCTCGGAGTAAAATATAAAAAGTATATTGGCGACGGAGATCCCAAAACCTACAAGGCTCTCGCTGATTTGAATCCATACGATGACTGCCCGGTATCGAAGAAAGAGTGCGTGGGCCACGTCCAAAAGCAAATAGAAAGTCGACTTCGGAAGCTGAAAAAGGATACAAAGGGGCTTGGAGGAAAGGGCGCTGGAAAATCGACAGACAAACTTATAACAGACTTGACACTTCATTACGGATTGGCCATTAGACGCGACCCCGGTTCCTCCTCCAGTATGAAAGATGCTATCTGGGCTACCTATTTTCATAAGTGCCCTAGGAAAGCGGCCGGTTACCGCTGGTCATCACTTTCGATGACCAAAGTGATGACCAGCGATGACCAGGCGATGACTAAGCGATTTTTCGGGGGAAAACCTTATTTTTTATCGAATAAATGATTTCCGCGAGCACAGTATTGTCTGTTATTTGCGTTGATAGCTTTTGTTGAATTTTAGGATACGAAATAAATAATTTCGGAAAAAATAAGTTTTTTCTGAAATTATTCCATATACTTATTTCATATCGATATACATATATTCCAATACTGATTTCCAGCGCGTTCATTATCTTTAGTAAAGATGATCTGCCTTCGTTGAATAAGCACGCTGCAATGTATGTGGAAATTTCGATAACTTGACTTCCACAATGCAGGTGCTTCGGGGCTAACCTCCACACTGTATCATTGAAGGACTCGTTGGAGTTTTGCGTATTTGCTCCTACGCAGCGTTCCAGCAGGTCCAGGTTGGAGAGAGCTTCGTAAATCGGCTTGATCGCTTTTGCGACATTTTCCGCGAGAGAAGGAGGATGTTGAAAGTTCTCCAGTCTTCCCTCTTTCTCCGCAACTCGCCACTTACACCAGCTCTCGTGTCCTTCCGGGCACAAATGATGTAATGGATTTTCATCAGTTGAGCACCCTAGCAAAGCGGCTGGTTACCGCTGGTCATCACTTTCGATGACCAAAGTGATGACCAGCGATGACCAGGCGATGACTAAGCGATTTTTGGGGGAAAAACCTTATTTTTTATCGAATAAATGATTTCCGCGAGCACAGTATTGTCTGTTATTTGCGTTGATAGCTTTTGTTGAATTTTAGGATAGGAAATAAATAATTTAGGAAAAAAAAAGTTTTCACGAAAATGAAATGGTGTCGATATGAAAGATAGGGGCCGAGAGTATGCGCCATCTATAACATATTAAGCTGGCAAGCCTGATTTCTCTGTTGGCGCAGTCAGCTGTCAGAGTATAAATATCAACATTGCCGCGCTGTTTCACTTATATATCATTCATATATTAGTATTAATTGAACAAGTCGTAAAAATTATTATCGTGGTCGTGCAGTGAATCGTGCAGGGATCTCGTGCGTGAGTCTTCGAATAGTTTGGTAAGTATAACAGCATTACTCTAATTAATATCTTTGCATTTTATGGACCTGAATAATCACCTCATCTCAATATTTCGAAAAACATAGGTATCATTTAAGTGATTTCTGGCGATACAATATTTCGTTTGAAATTGCGCAACTCATTTGGGGACATAAATATACAATTTTCATCCCAGTTTATGAAAAAATCCTCCGTATGCAGTAAAACCCTTAACTCTCTAAAATAGTACATTTCGTATATTTCGCTCTGTATTATAAATTTACGGCCAGTTGTTTCTCGAATAATGTAAAGAGTAATTGATGCATAATATTCGTCATATTCAAGCAATGATTCTTTAATTATTGAATCTAGAATTTGGTGGAAATATTGCTTTTAATTTTATTTACTTTTTTGCAGTTTTAGGAGATTTTTGAAATTTTTGTGATCATTTTCCAAAAATTTCAAAATTTCGATATTTCTAAAATAATTGAATGAGATGATGATACATTAAAAATCTTAACTTGGAAAAAATATCGCTTTTGATTATATATAATTATATTTCAGGGATCATTTTCCAAAAATTCTGTAATTGCGATATTTCTGAAATAATTAAATGATGAGTAACTACAAATCTGAACTTGTGTAAAATATTACTTTTGATGATATACAATTATTTTTGTGGTTTTGACAAATTGTTGGAATGTTTAAATTGGGATCATTTTCCTTAAATTTCTTAATTTTCATATTTCTAAAATAATTGAATGATGATAAATTACAAATCCTCAATTGGAGAAAATATTGCCTTTGATGATATACAAATATTATTGAGATTTTAACTCATTTTGGAAATTCCCAACAATTTCAAAGTTTCAAGACTTTCAAAAGAATTGAATGATGAGTTATTGAAAATTCAAACTTTGAGAAAATATTGCTTCTGATTATATATAATTATTTTTGTGGTTTAGACGGTTTTTTGGAATTTTTGGGCTCATTTCTGAAAAATATTAAAGTATTAACATTTTCAAAAGAATTGCATGATGATTAATTACAAATTAAAACTTGGAGAAAATATTGCTTCTGATTATATACAAATATTATTGAAGTTTCAACAGATTTCGGAAATTCTTTGGATCATTACCCAAAAATTTTAAAGTATCAAAACTTTCAAAATAATTAAATGATGAGTTATTGCAAATTCAAACTTTGAGAAAATATTGCTTCTGATTGTACATAATTATTTTTGTGGTTTTGACAGTTTTTGGAATTTTTAGGATCATTTTCCAAAAATTTCGAAATTTTCAAAATAATTGAATGATGAGTAATTACAAATCTCAACTTGGAGAAAATATCAATTGTATATAATTCGATATATGTAATTATGTTTTGGTATCATTTTCCAAAAATTTCGTCATTTCGATATTTATAAAATAATTGAATGATGATGAATTACAATTCTTAACTTAAGAAAATATTGCTTTTGATTATATATAATTAATTTGGTGGTTTTGACGGTTTTTTGGATTTTTTAGGATTATGAAAATTTGAAAACTTTTGACTTTCAAAATGTTTTGAATACTCCGAACTACGAAAATTTGGGAAATTGTTAAAACTCTCAAAATATTCGGAATCATCAACTTTCTTAAAATCCATGAAATTGATACGATTTTTCAAATTTCAATAATCATAAATACTATTAATTTTCAGAGTTTTCGAAACTTGTACGAATTTCTGAAATACATGAAAATTTTGTAATTTTTGACATTCTGAAAAATTTTCAAAATTTCTGAAATACTTTGAGCTTTTGAAATTTCGAAAATTGTTAAAAATCTTACAATGTTCGAAATCATCAACTTTCTTAAAGTTTGAAAAATTTGTTAATTTTTCGGAATTCCAATAATCGTTATTCTCATAAACTTTCAAAATTTTTTACTCCTTCAAGATCTCGGAAATGTTCGCAAGTTAGTTAATTTTTGAAATGCAAAAAACGAGTCGAATTTTTTTAAACAAACTACTGAGCGTTGGCACGAATAATTTTTGGGTTTCGTTAAGGGAACCCGAAAGAAGCGTTTTTACCGATTTTTATCGAAATCGGCGATGACAAGGTCAGGCCATCCCCTTGTTAGTGGCAAAGTCAGTAAGCTCCACTTTGGAACGACTCTAGTTTTAGGCCAACAGCTACCTGCTGTTGGGGGACCGGGGGACTATTGTGTTCGAGCTCGAGCTTCGGCCGTATGATCTCACATGCGAGCGCAATTCGTTCTAGCGATTACGCCGAACGATCAAAAATTGGATAAAAAATAAAAATGTTTGAATCCGAATTTTTTACATATGAGGGCGTCCCTGCAAGAACCGCCGGAGCGCGCGGCCAGTAGGCAGAGGTAGGGGTGACGCACGAAGAACGAGGCACAAAAGGGAGAGCGGATTAAACTTCAACGAAACAATAAATTCGTCATTTTTCAGTTAATAATGATCGAATCTAGTTTATTTTTGCGTAGAAATTTTCTCCAGGCTTTAGCGCTTCTAACGAATATACATAATATGAGTCTTTAATTTTCATTAATCTTTGTTAGTGCAGCGAATATTTAGTAATAATATCTCAATTTGGCACTCATTTTTATAAACAAAAAAATAACATTGGTCGTTTAGACCAATTCATTAGTGGAAAATCAATTTTTGAATATAAAACTCATGCATCGTTCATTCTCGGACAAAAGAAAATTAAAGACTCATATTATGTATATTCGTTAGAAGCGCTAAAGCCTGGAGATAATTTCTACGCAAAAATAAACTCGATTCGATCATTATTAACTAAAAAATGACGAATTTATTGTTGCGTTGAAGTTTAATCCGCTCTCCCTTTTGTGCCTCGTTCTTCGTGCGTCACCCCTACCTCTGCCTACTGGCCGCACGCTCCGGCGGTTCTTGCAGGGACGCCCTCATATGTTGTGAAAAATTGAAATGCTGGTGCAAATTAAATGGGATTCTTTTTTTGTTTTTGGAAAATCGATGATAATTTAGGAATGTATGATGCCGTTAAAAACTAAAAGAAAAGAAATGAGTATTCTAAAACCAATTACATTAAAAGACCTACGACATAAAACAGACAAAAAACAAACAAGATAAATTTGTGTAAAGTGTATATTCCCGTTATAACTGAAATACATGTATATACTACAAAAATTCATTAGTTTTTTTATATAACTAAAATACAAAATCCAGCAACGCTTAGAAACTGACAATTTATTTTCCAATGACGGTAACTACGTTACCTTAAAATCGCGAAATTTAGGTATCATAAACAGTATAGCACGAACAGTAATTAGTAGCTGCGTTTTCTCATCCCACGACACATATATAATTATTTTTGTGGTTTTGACAGTTTTTTTGGAATTTTTGAGATCGTTTTCCTGAAATTTCGTAATTTCTATATTTCTCAAAAAATTGAATAATGAGTAATTACAAATCCAAACTCGGAGGAAACATTGCTTTTGATGGAATATGAATATTATTGAGATTTTAACAGCAATTCTTTTGATCATTTCCCAAAAATGTCAAAGCATCGACATTTAAAAAAAAAAAAAATGAAAGATGAGCAATTCAAATCTAAACTTAGGTGAAATATTGCTTCCAAGTATTCTTTTTATTCTAAGTAAACAATCAGGACTTTCTTGTTTAACTGATATTTTTAACTCTAAAGTCTAGTACTTTCTTACATGTACGGTATAGTAAATTTGTACAAAAATGATCCCAAATCTTGTGTATAAAACAAACCGCTTCTACGACCTAGACGAAAAACTGTTATTCAAAGTAAATATATTCGAATTTAGATCGATCGTTGTTTTCAATTTACGAGTTGTTTAGTAGGGAAGTTAATAATTTTTTGACACTCGAGCTGCGAAACGAAGCGCTTGGCAACACCGAGACTCGGGGAACGCGGAAATCCAATGCTGTCCTCCTCTTGAGCTGGGGCGAGCGTTCGAGTGTCTCAACGAGAGTCGAGTCGGGATGTTGCCAGTTTTCTCGAACGGATATATATCATTTCTAGAAAAATACTTGTGACGAGCGAGATTGGGAATACTAATAATTTCTTTATATACTTTATATATATATTTTTTTTTCTACTTGTCAGGCTATGCGCCTAGGAAAATTATTCCTTTATCTCGTCAAGAACAGAAAAGGACCCTCCATAGACAACGGCCTATGGTGACCCTTGTTCGACTTTTGAAAGGGTGTCGAGGGATTGTTTTAAGGATAAATAATAATACAGTTATTGTAAAGTTTAAAAGTCATGAAGTGACGTTATTATTTCAATCAATTTTCATACATGAATTCCAAATTATGATTGGTTACAATTGCTTATTATTATAATAGTTGGTCGCTTATTTCCTGCTTTATTTTCGGTAGTTCCCTAATTGATGACTCTGGCAAGTCGGTTTCCGAAGTTGCATCAATAGAATATTTATCTTTCAGAGAATCATAAAACCTTTGATCCGCGATTTCTTTTAATTCTTTATCGTGAGAATTATCGTTGAGCGCATAATGTTGGTGTGTCCCACATACTGTACATGAGAATTGTAATCGTCTAGCGGGCACTACAAGAATGGTTCCATACTCTAGGGAGGCTTCTTTAGCTATCAATGAGTCAATATCCTCAAGATTGATTTCCTTTCCAGAAGGCAAAGTCTTCAGAATTTGTAAACGATAAAACAGATTAAGTAATCCCTTTTTCTGGAACACCGATCTTCTAGCGCTAGGCTTAACTCGATGATGCCTGATGGTACTCTTTATGGACCAAACCCAATCTTCAACCGTGGGCACTAAAAAGGAGATGCATGAAAAAGTAAAACGGCAAGGGATATATTTTTCGATAGCATTATTTCAAATGGCAATTTTGACAATTATAATCCCTGACGAATGATTAAAATTTATACGTTCTTTCTAATTAGCAATTTGAAATCCTTTTGTCTTTTGTCATTATTAGATCAAGCTGCGCTCGGAGTCATGCGCCGGAAAAACAAGTCTTTCCACTCGAATTAAAAATGGGAAAAAGGCAAAACTGGATTTTATTCAAATCGCATATCTAGTTCGAAAATGTTAAATATCTTACTTTTATTAAATTTAGTATTTTATTATCCTTCTATCAATGGATTCGCACCTCAAGCACAGCTTGGGTTTTGGGTCCAATCGATATTAGGTAAATGAGGTTTCGTGGCTGTCGTCAGGTCGAGCCTTGGACCTCGGAAATCGTCTTTCGCTTATAGGACCCTTTTGGGCTGTCTCCTAAGAGAAGCTAGCGGGCTGGAAGCTCGAGAACGACTTCTGATTTTTCGCAAAAGTCAGGGGTTTTTATACCCGAAAAACTTGATGACTAATGCTCAAGGGAAATGGAAGGGGTGCCACGCAAAAGTAATTCTTAGTAATCTTGAAATGACTCACTCACAATGATTGAAGCGTTTTCTTAATAAGTGTAATGTGAATTGTATTTAAGTTTATGATTGTTCCTCAATTTATTTTCTAAAAATAGCTATTGTAATAATACCAAGTTAAAAACTAGTTTCAAATTGTATGGTCTTATCGCTGATAAGACCGAGTGTGTCATTTATATTTTAATGGATTCTGAAAAAAATAGGGTCGTTAACTTCATCGTCATTTGGAAATTAGTTACATCGAGGAATTTAAATGGTATTAGTAATAAAACTGTTGCTATCTTCATTGCCACTTTAAAAGGCGATTTTTATGAACGTAATATTGGAAATAAAATTCAGGCGAGTGTTGAAAATAAAATTCAGGCGAGTGGGAAAACCCCGCTCGTCACATACTCTTATTCTTTTTTCAATCTACCAGAATGGAAATGAAAAAAAAATTTTAGTACGGTGAATAGACAAATTCAAATGCTAACACAAGCTCTCAAATATGAAATTGTTAAGCTTTCGATTATCGCTAATTTTGAAATTCAATCTGGATAGCATCAATATTTTCAGCTTAATGTAATATAAATTCAGAATATCTGCAGATTCTAAGTTTTTATTTCATGGGAATGTGTGGGATCCGTGATAATATACAGGCATTTTTTCGGAATTGACTGAAACGTATGGGAATCGATAATTTGTAGAAATCATTGTTTAGCTTATAATTTACATTTATTTCGGTGTTTTTCAGTTACATACACAGATATGAAGGCAGTAAAACCTCGACGAAATGACAACGAAAGAGGTACCAATTTCCAACCTGCCATATCGCTACTTATATTAAAAAATTCATACTCTCTCGACATTTTACTACATAAGTTATTATATAAAGAAAATTTTCTTGATCGACAATACCAAAAGAATAATAATTGCAGCTAAGGCTTGAAGAAAACATTTTTCCGTTTTTTGAAAGTAGAGGTTTGTTGAGGTGAAGTTTTTGATCTGTAGGTGATGTTAAGCAGGAACGAAGGATTTAATCTCCTGCGAAGCTCACATTCTCTCCGAATAAAAGGAGAAAGGAGAGAACCGGTGTCGCGGAAGAAAGAAGAAATGCGAAAGAAAACA
The DNA here is from genome assembly GCA_028476575.1 of Platygaster robiniae. Lineage (NCBI taxonomy): Eukaryota > Metazoa > Arthropoda > Insecta > Hymenoptera > Platygastridae > Platygaster > Platygaster robiniae. The sequence goes on from CM052019.1 coordinate 33,218,248, forward strand.
AAGTTTTTTTACTATTGCTCGCAGATGTGTTAAGCTGTTTATCACAGATTCATATCCTTATTGTCACTTACAGAAAAAACCGGAGATTCGAAAGGCGATCAAGCAATCGGGAGACCAAAAAATGTTAGAGGCTATCAAGGCTGCAAGGATAAAAAATCGCAGTGATGTGCTTGTAAGTTGTATACGATAATACGTATTCGCTAGTTGCATACTCATTTTTTAGAAGTGGAAAGTAGTAATATGTTATCACCTCAAGATTTACGTACGATGGATTGATCTTACAAACGATTTTTCTGTTTCCACAGAGTGAAGTAGGAAAGCAAATTCTCGCTCCATCGACATCAACTTCAGAGAAGGTTGATGTTGCTGTGGACATACATGCAATTGATGAGGAGTATACATCTGTTGCGGTAGGTGGAAAATTATAGTAGAGAAACCGCTTTTCATTTATTTTCGATCTTTGGCGGTCACTCAACAATAAATTGTGGAGGAAGTGTAAAATGTTTATATTCACAAATATAAACCGTGAACAATCGATAACTATAACCATGATGCACTCAAGATATTTTTGGTACCCTATTTATGGCTGTCAATATCCTTTTATTCGAAATCTAAAAGATCTTGCGATTATGGATGAAAATAGAATAGCACGCGATAGCGTGCTGTTACGTAGAACTACGTCTTTTAAAATATATTTTTTTACTTAATTAAATAATTTATTTTTAATTTTACGTCAAATTTATCATTTTTTTTTATCTGTTATCTGTTTCGTTTATCTTATTGACTGTTTTTTATTGTTTGTATCATATAATTTTCTCATTTATTTATGCAATGATTTATCATTTATTTATCAAATAATTAATTATTTATCTTTGTACATAAGCATTCCACGAACTCCACAAATTCAAATAAATGAAATGTCGAGTTTTTCTCCTCTGATTTTTATTTTGTAAATTTATAATTAGAAAATCATTTAGTAAAGTATTTTCGTGACATCCTGACCTCCACTGGCTACGCTCATTTCGTGAAGTATTTTCGTGATATCCAAGACCCCCCGCCACCCCCTTGAGCCACGCCCTTTTCGTGACATATTATCGTGACATCCTGGACACCTTTTAACTACCCTCATTTCGTGACATATTTTAGTGACATCCGAGACTCCCCTACCTACTCCCCTTTAGTCAGCCCCCATTTCGTGACATATTTTCGTGACATCTTATACGCCCCCCCACCCTTAGCTACCGCCTTTTCGTGACATCCTGAACCCCCCCTTGACTACCTCCTTTTCGTAACATATTTTCGTGACATATTTTCGTAACATCATGAACCCCCCCCCTTAGATACCCTCTTTTCGTGACATATTTTTGTGACATCCTGGACCCCTTCTTAGCTAACCCCTTTTCGTGACATCCCAAACCCCCTATAGCTACCTACTTTTCGTGACATATTTCCGTGACATCCTATACCCCCCCCCCTCAGCTATACTCTTTTCGTGACATATTTTTGTGACATTCCATACCCCCCTTAGCTACCACTTTTCGTGACATATTTTCGTGACATCCCATACCCCCCCCTTCTAGCCACCTTCTTTTCGTGACATATTTTCGTGACATCCTATACCCCCCTCTGGCTACCCTCTTTTCGTGACTTATTTTTGTGACATTCCATACCCCCCCCCCTAGCTACCTCCTTTTCGTGACATATTTTCGTGACATCCTATACCCCCCTCTGGCTACCCTCTTTTCGTGACTTATTTTTGTGACATTCCATACCCCCCTCTAGCTACCTACTTTTCGTGACATATTTCCTTGACATCCTATACCCCCTCCCCAGCTACCCCCTTTTTGTGACATATTTTCGTGACATCATGGACCCCCCCCCTAGGTACCCTCTTTTCGTGACATATTTCCGTGACATCCTATACCCTCCCTTAGCCACCCTCTTTTCGTGACATATTTTCGTGACATCCGAGACCCCCGTAAACAACTTCCTTTAGCAACGCCCATTTCGTGACATATTTTCGTGACATTTGAATAACTCCCTCAAGTACCCAAAAGCGCCGGGAAAGACGTAGTTCTACGTCAAAATGGTAAAAAGACTAAAATTTTGCAATTACCTCTGTGCAGCTTTGAATATAATATGCGTTACTGTCCGACATAATCCTATTGATACGTTTCACTTTTTATTTATTAAAAAAAAATCCTCTGTGTGTCGTGCCTTTTACGGGAAATCATGAATTTTTTTTTCATGTAGAACGATACGAACAACTCAAGTGCCCTCGAGTTGGTGGAGGAACCAGAGATTGATTGGTCTAATGACGAGAATGAGACAAATGCGGATGAATATTTGAAAAGGGAGAACCAGAATCTCCGAAATGAAAACAAAAAGTTAAATGAAAAAAATAAACGATTGCTGGAAGAAAATAAAACTTTGGTAGCGGAGAAGAGAATGATGCAAGAGTTGCTACTTGCAAAAAAACAGGCCATCAGCAAATTGGAAAAAACAACTGCTGACTTGCAAACTTCCTCGAATACGGCAAGCAATAACAAATCGCAAGACGAAGCGTCATTGTGTTCAGTAAGTTGATAACCTTCATGGTAGTTAGTCCTTTCGTAGTTATATTCGTAGTTATATATAACTTTTGGTAGTTAGTCCTTTCGTGACATCCTTAGCCCCCCTACCATATATTTGAAGGGCAAGGAATCAAAAGTACGTAACCAACATTTTGATTAGTCGCTTTTCTATTGCGTTTGAAATAATGTCGTGACATATTTTCGTGACATTCAGGACCCGCCCCCCCCCCCTCATTTCGTGATATCCTGGACTCCCCCCCCTCCACCAACTCCCTCTTCGTGACATGTTTTCGTAATATTTACGTACCCCTCTATCACCCAAAAGCACTAGGAAATACGTAGTTGTACGTCAAAAGAAAAAGGTTCCTCGCGTAAGTCGCGCGAAACTTTATTTTCTTTTTGCAGGACAGTACGCCGGCAAAAACCATCGAAATTGGTAAAAATTCGGGAACTTTCTTCAAGATCAAAGTCTTTCAAAACGCTCGTGATGCCCGAAGTATAAATGCCCGAATAATCGCGATCACGGACGCCTTGTGGGACAGTAAAGCCCAGAAGAAGATGTACGTGCAGAAACCGAACAACATAGAAGACTACATCATTCTGACTGACGCTGACATGAAAAGAGTTCGACGTGAGTACTACTGCGTGTCAAGTATAAAACTCAATCAGAACTTTTTCGAATTGAATCGAGAGCACGATTGCCGACATCCACAAAAGTAATTTTAATTTTGTTTACGTATGTATATATATATATATAGAGTAGAGGGTCCAGTGGAGTTGGAATACTTGAGGTCGTCGATCGATCGCCTATCACGGAGCGGCTGCTACTGCCGTGACAGAGAAAATCTGTGGTACCGCACATTCATACCGTCACCGCAGCCATGTAAAAGCGACTTAACAAAATTTCAGTAGCAATTTTTTTCGCAGGCGCTTTCGAAGTATTCCAAAACTTAAAAACTAAGGATGGGAAGGATTGCGCTGTCGAAGTTCCAAGTGAAGTTAAAGTTGACACAAAGTACGTAACCACGACAGTTCGCCAGTACCTGAACAGAAAGAGATACAGAACTGATTCGGAAAGAAAAAAGAAACCAAGAGAAACTTGGAAGAAAAAACGTCATGGTGGAAAAGCTCGTGTGTCCAGGAACGACGACGATGAGAGCAGTAGTACTGACCTAGAACAGTACTGGACGCACTGGCTGAATTACCATGCCAAAAATTCGGCTGACCAAAAAGCTGACCAAAAAGCAGAGGACTTTAGAAGGCAAGAACAATCAGAAAGCGACGTAAGTGGCATATCCACGCAGAGCGATTCTGACAATGATTGCGAAAACGATGCCATGGTGGAAGAAGAATTGAGCAACAGAAATGCTGCTCGTAAATTATTTTGAGGCCCCTTGTTAATTATTGTTAAAGGATGAAGGATGCACACAGTTATTGTATACATGTATATATGTATTTGTATGTGTGTATGTTAAATACATTTCAAAAATAAATCGCACTTTTTATAACCGGACGTTGACACGGAATAACTTCGTTTCCTTCATTTTTTTTTCTCTCATAATAATTTTCGGCATACTGTACATATGAACAGCTCAATGTTTCTGCAGAGTCTTATAGAAGTCGGACGAAAGAGAAATGATCAATCATTTTTTTAATATATTAATCATATGAATTCTCCTCCGAGCCAGTATTCCTTATATCCGAATACATACTCAATCTTTAAAATAATACAATATAATTTACGTGATAATCAGACAATATTACACTGTATTCGACTTAAATTTGACTCAGCCAATCAGAGCAGGTTATTAAATGTTAAATTTGACCTCATATCATCTGTTTATCAAGATAAGACAGTTCGTTATTATTGATTATTTTTTACGATGATTAGGGTACGGTGATTTCATTTTTAGGTTGTGTACAACTTGGTAAGCAGTAGAGACTCTCTTTCCAGCTCGAAGAGCAACAAAAAGGTACAACTTATTATTCTTACAGGTTTTGAACTCCAAACACAAACGTCGGAAAAAAACTTTTTCGGTTTCAATGTCTCCTACTTTTTGTCGAGAAACAATCAAGTTAAATTAAAGACCTACAAGTAACTTGCCAGTACTCGCTATTACTAATAGAAAACTTGCTATGGGGTACTATTCACTAGTTACATACAAGTTTCACTCGCGAAAAACTGAAACAAGTAGAATTTGCAAGTTGCTCGTTTAATATAAAATAGCTTAGTTTATCTGGTGCAGTTTGACTTATCAAAAACTAACTAGTTCCGAGATCTAACGCATCAAAAACTATACTTATGTTATTAGGGTATGCCCGTCTACGAGAAAGCACGTTTGAGGTAACGGAAAAGAAAAATTCTGTAAATAGTTTCGTAGGCGCCCAACTACTTTCACTGCTTCCAAAGTTCCGATTTTGAGTTCAAATTGTCGAACCCTTCTACATCGTCTGCTAAAGATTTATGCAACAGTCATACTTTATGATCATGGTGAAAAACGACCTCATTGTTTTATCGAAGGACTGAGACGAAGAAATAAAGAGAATTCGGAAGTTAAAAAAAATTTTTTAATTTACCAACATCTCTGCATATTTTACAAATAAGAAAAATAGAATCATTTGGGATTCGCGTGTCTCCAAGAGTTTATGGATATCAATATTGCAAGGAATGATAAAATGAAAATAATTTAAGATAGTAGAAAAATTGGGAGTGGACCAAAGCAAAGCTTCCATTTTTTAGTTTATACGCGTCGCCACGCTACACAACAAACTAGTTCCATCCGTGCGACGTCCGACGAAGCGAAATAATGACGCATGAAAACCCCCCATGTCCCCTGATTTTACATCTATGTTACTCCCCATCAAGCGATGTCCCTGCGGTCTACCGCCGGGACATTGGGGGGTTTTAATGAGTTACTTTTTCGCTTCGTGGGATCTCACCGCGTCGTCGCACGGGCGGAACTGGTTTTCTGGGTAGACTTCATGAGCGAATATTTGTCTATAGTGCGAATCAGATGACGCAGATTCATTTTCAACAGCAAAAGTGTTTCCTCGGAAGTACTGCTTGTGCAAAAATTCGATAGAATGAGTTCATTAGTGAATAAGATCAAAACATTCGAGCGACCTAGATGACAAACAATTTTGACTTATTGTAACATCTCGCAACAATGGTGAAACATTTGGGTCAGGTAAACGTAAATTCTTGAGCTGCTTCTGAGGCTGTGCACAAGCGCATGGCCATATATTATGCAGCGCATACACATTTGGTATACCGATTTCTTACGCCAAAGTTGATCTGTTACATAATAACGACCCCACCATATCACAAATGACTCGAATTCAAAAATTGAGCGCATGGTGTGATGCTAACTGAAATCATGTACCAAAATTTGCTAAATAAAGAGATATAGAAGGACTGATACATGTTTGGTGATACCCTTGCTGGTGAAAGAGACATGAACTTTGCTTTGAAGCTGGCATTAACTCTGAAAATAATACGCTGATTACAAACTTCGAGACTATCACCTACGAAACCGAATATCATTAATACCATGGCTCAATCAAAGGCATTTTACGTTCTGGAATTGTATCACTTTGAAGCTAGTCATTTCAATGTCATAATAGCTATTTTCGTGTGAGCGAGAAATCGATTTTGGCGAGACGAAGCCGAGCTGTAAAATCTTCTAAACCTAAATCGACGATTGCTCACAGGTGCGAATATAATTTTTCATGCTGAAGGCTCAAAAATCGTGATTTTGCGTTACACACACGTACAAAAATCACGCTTTTTGGGGCTGAAGCATAAAAAATTCTTTTTAACAAAAATCGAAGATGAAAACTCGCAAAGTCAAAAATGTCATTAACCGAAGCGATTTTGAATGCGTACCTCGAGATAGAAACATTGTATGGACTTCCTTGCATGTATGAGAAAAGAGTACTTGTGTGGATGAGAAAAAAGTTGTACCAATTAATTAAAAAGTTGTCATATTTTACCACGCATTCATGTCACTGAAATACAGCATTCAGCATGGCAGACGTTCGTGGGTTACGTAACCTTCGAAAAGCTGGAGTTTTTTTATGAATCCGTTAATTATTCAAGTTTTTCCTTCATTTGTTTGTATGCATTTGCACAGTTGTACATGTGTAGTAAGGTCGTCAATAAGTCTCCCAGCAATTCGGAAGTCGCATCGCCCACGTCCGCTGCGCAACTGTTGCAATGAAACCAGGTGACATAATTTTTTTATACGAAACAAAAACTTGTTGTTGACTTGGCACAACTCTCTGCATGTAATTTGTACGAATAATGTTTCTGACTCCAGCTACATTTCGAGGACTCAAAATGAGTCCAAGAATGCCTTTGACTGTCTGTCCATTCGATTCGAATGATACTATGTCGTACACTGTGCAGTACCCTATCTCCGCAAAAATAATGTGATTACAGAAAGACACATTGCCTTGATTGACGTGTGTCCGATATTCGGTTCCATGGAAAAGTGCTTTTGAAAAGTGAGTGATAATCGTATTATCTGGAACGTTGATGCCAGCTTCTTGTAGAATCATCATTTCTTCTTCCGTAGCAATAAAATCTCCAACATTCACAATACCTACCATGTATCTACCTGTTGCGACTGGAGGTGGAAAGAATTTTGCGAAACGAGTCAAACGCCAAATTTCATTTTTGGTGATTTGTGATATGGTAGGATCATTCATTTCAGCTTCGACAAACTTCGACAGAAGAAACCTGTTAGCAATCTGTGTGGCTCTTGCTGTTGGTGCCGTCACATAAGCAACCATTCATCTGTGCCATGCCTCGTATATCGCTCCAGAATTTACCCACATTGGACCAAAATGCCTTACAGCTCTTGGTAGATGTTGAATTAAATGAACATTGTATGACATGTGCGTTAGCTTCGATGAAATCCGGTAATGAATTCATTTATGAACATTTCCGCATGATCAAGATCTTGTTCGGATATGCTTTCGTTATTTAAAATGAAAATAGCATTAGCTAACTTGGACCACAGACGTACATACCTAGGCCGAAAAATTCCATCGAAACAGGGGACAGCAAAAAAAAGAAGAAAATTTCTCCATTCAGTGCCTTTCCAGTGGCCCCAGGTTTCAAGTTCTCGGAAGCGACGCCTCACTCTGGATGGCAGCTTCATGGACATTGCTCTTGCGTTAAACACCGCCAGATTGCCGGGTCGGGTTCCTTCGATAAACCAAGGAATATCACTGTTTTCCATCATCATCTCAAAAAGTTGTTTGACTACACCTTCGTAGACATTATGGAAAGATTCGACAATAACTCCACGATAGAAACGGAACTCGGGAAGCAAGTAAAGTGGCAAAATTCCTACAACGCCGTTTACCGTAGTTTGCGTCTCCACTGCTTCTTCCATGTTGGCTCGCAATAAGACGTCCGTCCGTAGGTTTCCGATGCCGAGAGGGTAAATTCGCTTTGTTTGTACCTCGTCCTGCTCTCGGCGACGCGGGACTACAACAGCTACCGTATTAGCGTCGCAAAAACTACAACCACCAACACGAGCATTGTGCCGCATCATGCGAAGTAGAGGGTACCGATCTTCGCTGTCCGCGCAAACAATTAAAACCGCGAAACGACTCACAACTTCCACGTTCCCCAAAGGCCTCCACGTGATTCCAACTCGGTGGATATGGAGTAACTCCTGTACTACAGGTTCCATAATAAGATGAATTGGCGCCTTACTATTACCTGTCCACAGGCCTGCTAAAATGATATGCCGTTTTCGAGCGTGTGGAGACAGTTCATTAATCGAAAGCAGAATAGGACAAGCTTTAGCATCTGAAGATTTCGATAGGGAAACGTGGTCGACCCACAAAGTAAAAGAACAATTAATATCACTTTCGAGGTTTTCCGGGTCCGTAACGTGCAAAAAACTACCTTCCTCACACAGTTCTATGTAGGCTTCACCGTCAGTAATATCTTCTTTATTGTTCGGATCTCTCTTGATTTTGGTGAAACGGTACCTCAAATCCTGTGCCATGTTTGGTTGTTGGAGAATACCACGCAGTTGCGCCGCAATACCTAAGTGGACGTACGTAGCGAGTGGTTGGCGTTTCTTCCGAGGGCCACAATGGCCACGACTGCATTCCATTGTCACCCTGCTCCCCTCACCGACACATTCCAAGCATATATCGCAATAAAGATAATAGTGTATGTTGTTCTCATTGCGTTCCAAACAGCGCCAAAAAGAAACCATGTTCGTCGGAATCGAAATATCACCTGATTTTGTCCGAAGCTATTGTAGCCGTCTTATGAGTGCTGAATACGTGTCTTTTCCAACAAGATTCTGAGTTACCTCGACGAGAAAGTCATCTCGAATGGTAATTTCTTCTTGTTGAATCACGTTTCCGGGGTTCATGAGATTGAAAGTAAAGAACCGGGCATCGAGGTCATGTTCATCTTCGGGGAGCACAGGATCTTGCCATTCACGGCCATCATCTTCTTCGCCCATTTCATTCCCTGCCGGAACGTCTATACCTTCATCTTCGCTAGAACTTGGCTCTTGTAGTATGTGGTTGACACCATCACCGACTCCTTCGGAACCTCCTTCGCTGTGCGTTTCATCCTCAGATTCAACATCCATAACTTCACCTTCGCTAGAACTTGGCTCTTCTGAAATGTTCTCAATACCGTCACCGACTTCGGATTCGGCATCACTTGCCACATAATTTCTCTCGCTGTTAGTGTCGTTATTAGAATCATCCATGTCTGACATGTTGAATACGTGATCGGTGAATTGCTGTAGTCCAATGGTAGATCTAAATGCATAAAATACGATCTTATTAAATCAATGTGATCTTGTCATAGTACAAAATTTTATTCACGGATTCCAAAATTTTCGTCAATTCCTTATATGTATATGTTAAAGTTCAAAGAAACTCTGAACAGTAACAAAATAATAGTATTTTTCATCATCCGAGGACCATAGTGGCACGAATGGGAAAATGAGTTTACAGTCGAGTGATATACGATGCTTTCTATCACGAGTACGGTAAAGACGTTTGCGTACCGTAAAATGATACGTAAAGTCTACCTTACAGTGCAGAGTGATGTAAAAGTAAAATTTTTTTACAAATTCAACGATTGAAAATGTTATGCAAATCCTAGAAATTAAGAAAGATTAAATCATTCTTGGAATTTTCGAAAATTTCATCATTCCGGTAATTTTTTGTACAAAATTACCATGTAAGATCGGGTTTATAGGGTTCAGTGTATTTTCGCGAACATGATTTTGCTGTAGATTGGGATACATTATGTAGCGGACGGTGGGTTGTATTTTTTTCATCATACTTTCCGGAATTCAAGAGTATGAGAAAATTGAAAGATTTTCAAATTTCAAATGGAAACATCAATAAATACAGGAATAATTTTTTTTTAATATTACTCTGCACTGTAAAGTGGACTTTAAGTACTGTGATACGGTACGCAAACTTCTTTAACGTACTCGTGATGTAAAATATCGTACATCGCTTGGACGCAAACACATCACAAGTCAAAATTTTGAACGTTTTTTGAACGTACGAGAACGGCGAATGTCTACCGTAATCCGTTCTAAATACGACCTATTTAGTCGAACTTTGGGCGGCCAAACGGGTTCTTATTTCCATATTTTCCGTTTTGCCGTTCAAAATTCGTCTAAATTTCAGACGTAGTTTAAGCGGTTTTTGAACGGATGCGGTGAAAACTTCCATTACGGGAAAAACAGTCAAATTTTTAAATTCACTAATACTATTATATGTTTTGCTATTAGAAATATTACCACACGTGAAGTATTTATACACTGGCCTTTCCATTTCAAATCGACCGGTCCATTCGGGACCTAATTTAAGATTCCAGCGAAACTTTATTATGTTGTTTTTTGGTCCATTTAATGAGGCCCGAGTTACATCTTTGGCCAAAAAAAATTTTTTTTCGATTTTATAGCCACTTTCATTTTGGGAGTAAATATCGATATTTTTCGCCTAGAGCAATCACTTTTTTTTGGATGCCTATAACTTTCTCAAAAATTGTCGGATTTTGAAGGTTGAACCCTTAAAATGTTCGTAATTACTGACACTTTCAAGATATTATAACAACAATTATCCTTATGTTATGAACAAATTACTATTTAACAATAAACAAAAAGTTTGATTTTTTTAGAAAATTAAAAATCTTAAAATGCGTTTTTTTTTGTCAAAATTTTTGTCAATGAAGTAGACCGTTTGTACTTTCATATCCTAAAATCCCCATTAGCCAAAATTTTTCGTATAAGAGCTATGATTTTTTCAAGAAATAGCCGTTTTTTTCCTTATTAATTGAATGCTGCCTCATATGACCGATTGATTCAGTTGAATTGAGTGTCAAATTATCTTTGGTCATGAGTTTTCACCTTTAAACAGTGATGTTTATCAATTTAAAACTAATGCGAAAGTGATTTCAGGCCTTTTCCATTTCAAATCAACCAGTCGATTCGTGGCATGAGTTTAGATTCTAACGAAACTTTAATATATTGTTTATTGGTCGATTTGATGAGACACGTGTTCCATTTTTTTGACTCAAAAATAGTATATTACGAAACAAGGACTTAAATTTTCAATTCACCAGTGTGAAGTTTGTAGACCGAGGCGAAGCCAAGGTTTACAATCACACGAGTATATATATCTTACCAAAAATCTACGGATTGCCACATTTGCTCTACGAATACTCAGAATTGTTATGTCGATGAAATCCGATCTCGAAAAATTTTTTTTAATTATTATTTATTTATTGACATAGCAATAAACATATCACGCAAATTTTTTTTTAATTCATATTCTCAAAACACACTTTTCTTATCGTCTCAAAATGTTTTAACGTAAAACTGGTTACTTCGAACTCTTTTCTGGCTAAGTGCCGAACAGTCACACCGATAGAAATTTTCGTTAATATTTACCGTGCAATGCACTAGAAAGCTAGGATATAGTGGGTTTTCAGTAAATTTTCAGACAACGATTGGTTACATCTTACTGAAAATACATGATACTTTCCGAAATTAACGTACATTTTACTGTGCTGCTCGTGAAAGAAAAAGCACTTAACGGTTTTTCTACCGTACTATACGTAGTGTAAAGTGTAAAGTATAAGGAAAAAACGCCTATTTCTTGAGAAAATCATAGCTCTTATACAAAAAATTTTAGCTGATGCGGATTTTAGGATATGAAAGTACAAACGGTCTACTTCATTGACAAAAATTTTGACAAAAAAAACGCATTTTAAGATTTTTAATTTTCCAAAAAAATCAAACTTTTTGTTTATTGTTAAATAGTAATTTTTTCATAACATAAGGATAATTGTTGTTATAATATCTTGAAAGTGTCAGTAATTACGAACATTTTAAGGGTTCAAACTTTAAAATCCGTCAATTTTTGTGAAAGTTATAGGCATCCAAGAAGAAAGTGATTGCTCTAGGCGAAAAATATCGATATTTACTCCCAAAATAAAAGTGGCTGTAAAATCAAAAAAAAATTTTTTTTGGCAAAAGATGTAACTCGGACCTCATTAAATGGACTAAATAACAACATAATAAAGTTTCGCTGGAATCTAAAATTACGTCCCGAATGGACCGGTCCATTTGAAATGGAAAGGGCCCACTATATTTACTAAACTTCATAATCCTGACTTTGGTGGGAATCGAACCCGTGACGTCTTGAGTACCAGCTCGTAGAATGCGTATAATACTACTATACGTATAATTTGTCATTTATTTTAAAACCCAAAAAATACCCTAAACGAGTCATTTTCATGCTGATCAATTCATTGTTAGTCAAATTAAAAAAGTTTTATTGAAAAACGGTAGATTTCAAGGTATCTCCAGCCGAGATATCTCAAGATATCTTTACGGTTTATGGCCGACTATCGCCGTTTAAAATCGCTCAAATCCGATCCCATCCATTCCTAAACGTCAAATTTCGACCCAGGATGTTGCACGAGTGTGAGGGTTGTAAAATAATACACTAATATCACACATAATCACACATAATCACACTAGTGAGAAAATGACTTTGCATTCCTTGTGATGTAATATACTATTAAATAATTGTCTTTTCGAATAATTCGAAAACAAAACACAAAAGAAGATTTTCAATCAAGTAATAATTTCTGAACAGTACAAAAAATGAAGAAACATTTTTTTTATATGCAACATTTTCGCAGAACAGTTTTAAAAACTAACCTACAAATCGATTACAAATATCGAAATTATTTTCTGTGGATGTTATAACATTCATTTTCGAAAATATTTTTGAATTGCTGTTTCAAACGTTACCAAAGTCTGGAAAATTTCGAAGTCAACATATTTTTGGACTGAAAATAATAATATTCCTCAGTTAAAATTTCCTAAACGTAAAATCATATGAAGTTGTCCAGATTTATAATTGCGAGTTTTTGCAATTGAAAATGGAATTTTAAAAATCGAAAATTTGTTGGCATACATATTTGTGTATTGGAGATATTATTTGTTTCCTTATTTTAATTGTAGTCGTTCGACAATTTTTCTACAAATAATAATTCGAACATTGTAAGATTTTTAACAATTTTTGAAATTTCAAAAGCTCAAAGTATTTCAGAAATTTTGAAAATTTTTCAGAATGTCAAAAATTACAAAATTTTCATGTATTTCAGAAATTCGTACAAGTTTCGAAAACTCTGAAAATTAATAGTATTTATGATTATTGAAATTTGAAAAATCGTATCAATTTCATGGATTTTAAGAAAGTTGATGATTCCGAATATTTTGAGAGTTTTAACAATTTCCCAAATTTTCGTAGTTCGGAGTATTCAAAACATTTTGAAAGTCAAAAGTTTTCAAATTTTCATAATCCTAAAAAATCCAAAAAACCGTCAAAACCACCAAATTAATTATATATAATCAAAAGCAATATTTTCTTAAGTTAAGAATTGTAATTCATCATCATTCAATTATTTTATAAATATCGAAATGACGAAATTTTTGGAAAATGATACCAAAACATAATTACATATATCGAATTATATACAATTGATATTTTCTCCAAGTTGAGATTTGTAATTACTCATCATTCAATTATTTTGAAAATTTCGAAATTTTTGGAAAATGATCCTAAAAATTCCAAAAACTGTCAAAACCACAAAAATAATTATGTACAATCAGAAGCAATATTTTCTCAAAGTTTGAATTTGCAATAACTCATCATTTAATTATTTTGAAAGTTTTGATACTTTAAAATTTTTGGGTAATGATCCAAAGAATTTCCGAAATCTGTTGAAACTTCAATAATATTTGTATATAATCAGAAGCAATATTTTCTCCAAGTTTTAATTTGTAATTAATCATCATGCAATTCTTTTGAAAATGTTAATACTTTAATATTTTTCAGAAATGAGCCCAAAAATTCCAAAAAACCGTCTAAACCACAAAAATAATTATATATAATCAGAAGCAATATTTTCTCAAAGTTTGAATTTTCAATAACTCATCATTCAATTCTTTTGAAAGTCTTGAAACTTTGAAATTGTTGGGAATTTCCAAAATGAGTTAAAATCTCAATAATATTTGTATATCATCAAAGGCAATATTTTCTCCAATTGAGGATTTGTAATTTATCATCATTCAATTATTTTAGAAATATGAAAATTAAGAAATTTAAGGAAAATGATCCCAATTTAAACATTCCAACAATTTGTCAAAACCACAAAAATAATTGTATATCATCAAAAGTAATATTTTACACAAGTTCAGATTTGTAGTTACTCATCATTTAATTATTTCAGAAATATCGCAATTACAGAATTTTTGGAAAATGATCCCTGAAATATAATTATATATAATCAAAAGCGATATTTTTTCCAAGTTAAGATTTTTAATGTATCATCATCTCATTCAATTATTTTAGAAATATCGAAATTTTGAAATTTTTGGAAAATGATCACAAAAATTTCAAAAATCTCCTAAAACTGCAAAAAAGTAAATAAAATTAAAAGCAATATTTCCACCAAATTCTAGATTCAATAATTAAAGAATCATTGCTTGAATATGACGAATATTATGCATCAATTACTCTTTACATTATTCGAGAAACAACTGGCCGTAAATTTATAATACAGAGCGAAATATACGAAATGTACTATTTTAGAGAGTTAAGGGTTTTACTGCATACGGAGGATTTTTTCATAAACTGGGATGAAAATTGTATATTTATGTCCCCAAATGAGTTGCGCAATTTCAAACGAAATATTGTATCGCCAGAAATCACTTAAATGATACCTATGTTTTTCGAAATATTGAGATGAGGTGATTATTCAGGTCCATAAAATGCAAAGATATTAATTAGAGTAATGCTGTTATACTTACCAAACTATTCGAAGACTCACGCACGAGATCCCTGCACGATTCACTGCACGACCACGATAATAATTTTTACGACTTGTTCAATTAATACTAATATATGAATGATATATAAGTGAAACAGCGCGGCAATGTTGATATTTATACTCTGACAGCTGACTGCGCCAACAGAGAAATCAGGCTTGCCAGCTTAATATGTTATAGATGGCGCATACTCTCGGCCCCTATCTTTCATATCGACACCATTTCATTTTCGTGAAAACTTTTTTTTTCCTAAATTATTTATTTCCTATCCTAAAATTCAACAAAAGCTATCAACGCAAATAACAGACAATACTGTGCTCGCGGAAATCATTTATTCGATAAAAAATAAGGTTTTTCCCCCAAAAATCGCTTAGTCATCGCCTGGTCATCGCTGGTCATCACTTTGGTCATCGAAAGTGATGACCAGCGGTAACCAGCCGCTTTGCTAGGGTGCTCAACTGATGAAAATCCATTACATCATTTGTGCCCGGAAGGACACGAGAGCTGGTGTAAGTGGCGAGTTGCGGAGAAAGAGGGAAGACTGGAGAACTTTCAACATCCTCCTTCTCTCGCGGAAAATGTCGCAAAAGCGATCAAGCCGATTTACGAAGCTCTCTCCAACCTGGACCTGCTGGAACGCTGCGTAGGAGCAAATACGCAAAACTCCAACGAGTCCTTCAATGATACAGTGTGGAGGTTAGCCCTGAAGCACCTGCATTGTGGAAGTCAAGTTATCGAAATTTCCACATACATTGCAGCGTGCTTATTCAACGAAGGCAGATCATCTTTACTAAAGATAATGAACGCGCTAGAAATCAGTATTGGAATCGAGGCCAGTCCATACACAAGGAAGCCGATGACAGCTTCTTTGGCAGCTGAACGAAGAATATCGTCCGCTGCTCGAAACGCATGCCTTGCGCATCGTCAGCTGGAGCAGGCCAACCAGGAGCGGTTCGAAATCGAAGAGGGTATCCTCTACGGCCTAGGAATAGCCGACTTAGATTCTAATGTGAGTATGATTTAGCATAATTGACAAGAAATTTACGTTCGGCATTCGCAGAAAATTAAAAATTGAAATTTTTTTTTAATTTGCAAAAAAAATTTTTTTATTCGCTATATTGGATTCGCCATCTTGAATTTTGTTAATTTGACTCCAGATTCGTAATCAGCGCCCCAAAAACCCTATGAAAATTGATATTTGCGGTGAGAACTGAACAAACAAGAATGATTTCCTAAGTTAAACTTTCTAAAAACTTTGGACGCGTTTTTCTCGCAACCATGTTTGTCATTATAACTTCAAGCGTAGCTCTCGATCTATTTATACGATTCCCTTCATCCAAAAATTGACCAAAATAGTATAGTTTTTTTGTATGGCTTATACCTAAAATAAACAATATTAATTGTTCATTCGCAATTTTCAAGCAGGATCTAATTAAAAAAAAGTAGGTGAAATTTTTTTTTTCAAACGTTCATTATTTACTATATTATTTATTTAAATTACTTTTAATTAGGTATAAGCCATTGAGAATTTCATAAGCTTTAATAATCTCAAACTATTTCTGATTTCAGTTCACTACGAGAGGCTGCACACTTGAAGTTCTCGGACGATGTTTCGCGTGAAGGGGCAGATGACAGCCGCCATTTTGGAGCCGCCATATTGAATTTCATTGTTATAAAAATTTCTGAACATTTTGTAATAGTGAACAAATTAAAATGTCAATACTGGAAGTTTATATGCCTTTTCATTATCTCACAGTTAATTCCCAAACTGTGCCTTATTTTCGACCAAATCTGAAAGAACCTCTCCTTAAGCAATGAACAAAAAAAAATTTACGAGAATTACGAAAACAAAAAAATGAACTTAAAAAGAAATTAAAATTGAAAATCGCTGATCAAGAGCGTCAAAAAAAATCGCGAGCACAGAAAAGGAAGAATTTAGATGAGTTATGCTGTCGAATCCAGAAATTGTAAAATTTTTGAAAAAAAAAAATTGTTGGACGCCCAAGACTTGAAATCGAGGAACCAGAATTGCTCGAGACGATAATAAAAATTGCAACTCATGGATCAGCTTCGCATGAACGCCGCAAAGAAGATATTTTGAGAAGTATTAAAACTTTACAAGAAATGAAAGAAGAATTATCGAAGCAAGGATTCAATTTGAGTCAAAGTGCGCTTTATCTGCGCCTTCTTCCAAAACGCGACAATTCATCGGAAGGGGAACGCCATGTGAAAACTGTCCCTGTGAAATAATAAAAGCACGAAAAGACGCTCATATGGAGCATCTAGACGGCAAATTTTGCCAGGCAACAATTAATCACCTGGAAGAAATAGCATCAATCTTGGGCCCGAATGAAACATGTTTCCTAAGTCAAGATGACAAATCGAGGGTACCAATAGGCTTGACTGCAGCCAATCTTCAGGCTCCAATGATCATGCACGTTGAATACAGAGTTGTTCTGCCAGATCACGACTGGGTAGTGGCTCCGAGATATAAGTTAATACCTTCTGTTTACGCAGGTAAATTTATTACATGAAATTATATTTTTTTGATTCAAAATTTTTTCACTAAATTTTATTTTTATCAACTTTTACAAATTTGTTTTGTATGAAGTTTAAATATTTTATTGCTTTTATTCCCAAAAAGCACGTTTAGAGGGAATAACGCCCTCTGGAAAAAAGCGTAACGTAGGCATTTAACGACCGGCGAATGGTGGTGTTAGTGAGAAATCACACATACAATGTGAACACTCCTTAAATGCCCTCAAAATTCGACGTAAAGGAACTCGGCATCGAAACAGCAGAGTATCTGTTTACATCAGTGCCTATCAGCTGTTGCGAGCCCGATGTTTTTAGTTTCACAGAAAAACAAACCTGTATGGTGTAAATGGTGTTTCACTAGATAGGCTTCTTCAGTCTGTGTTCGCCTCGAACGTCCGCCATATTTTTTTACAATAAAACATCAGTTAAAAACAACATTACTCGACTGGCTCGACTGAATGCGCATATGACAAAAGTGACAATTGTCAGGGTACTCCTGAGCAATCGAAAATGCAAAACGAAAACGAAAGACCGGGTCCATCAAACATTAAAAAAGCAGCTAAAGAAGCGTGTTTGAACTTATTGCCTAAACAATCCAAAAAAAATTACGATGACACGTACGAAAAATTTATTCAGTGGAAAAGTGAAAAAAATGCGGAATCATCCGATGAAGAAACACTACTCGCGTATTCTAATGGAATGAGCAAAAAATACGCTCCCTCTAGTATGTGGAGTTTCTTTTCAATGCTCAAATCTACCCTAATGTTGCACGAAAATGTTGACATTTCAAAATACGGCCGACTTCAGCACCTTTTGAAAACTAACTGTAAAAACTACCAAAGCAAACAGTCAATGGTTTTCACTGCCGAAGAAATCAAAAAGTTTTTGGATGAAGCACCAAACGATATCTACTTGGTTACAAAAGTAAGCGAATATATTTATCCCTGTAGAATCTACTAAAAAATTTCAAGTTGAATAGGTTATGAAAAGAATTAAAAAATAAAAAGTTGATACGAAAAAAAACACTACAAAAAGAATAAATAGCTATAAAAGTTAAGTTAAATATTATCAAATATAACATTACACAAAAATGAAAAGTTTGTAGTAATTAAAAGTAAATAAATTCATACAAAATAACATAAGAACATGTATCACATAGTAAAAAAAAAATAGGTTATATAAAAACATATAATATTTCTATCAATTCCCAAACTTCTTACCAGAAGAAAAATTATAGATTTTAGTCGATAAAATTTTTTTGTTCTGTCAAGGTCGCTACAATATGTGGAGTATAGGGAGCTTGCCGAGGAATCGAATTAATGAAAATGAAATTTCAAGATCTCAAACAAAAAGATGACTGGCTGGTAATCGACATTCCTGATACCAAAACTAAACACCCTCGTCGATTCATTGTCACAGAAGAACATGCACCAATTGTGAAACATTACATAAGTCTTCGCCCCAATCATGTTACGAGCGACCGTTTTTTTTCTTAAATATAAAAAAGGCAAATGTTGCAATGCACCAATCGGAAAGCATACTTTTTCACAAATGCCTGCGGATATTGCCCAATTTTTGAATTTTCCTCACCCAGATTCGTACACTGGGCACGCCTTCCGACGCACCTCCGCAACATTGCTTGCGGATTCAGGAGCAGACATTACCACTTTAAAGCGGCATGGTGGCTGGAAATCTACTACTGTTGCAGAAAAATATATAGAAGAATCAATCCAGAATAAAAAAAACTTTGGAAAAGCAATTTCAACCACAATAACATCTTCTGAAACTTCACAAGTAAATTTTTCCCTTACCCTTTCACCATCCAAAAATTTGAAAAAAAATGCAATGGTTTTCAATAATTGTTCATTCATAATCAACAACTATGGAGACGAAAAATAAATTGACTGAATTTCTTTTCTTATTTTTTCATATTTTTTGGTGCAATTAATTAGTTTTACATGCGCAAATTCATAACATAGTTCTCTCACGTGTCTTGGATTTTTTTCCAAACATTGACTTAGTATAAGAAAAATGTAGATTATGTATTGAAAATACTTTACATTGAAATATGTATTTTCATAGAAAAAAAAATGTGTTTTCACTCTCACACCAGCCCGAATCCATTCACCATTCACATTTGTTTTATTTTACTTACGAAATTGTCTCAGTAAAGTTTGTAAAAGTTATAAAATGTATAAAAATTATAAATTTTCACAATTTTCTAAATTTGTAGCATTCTTTATCGTGCAAAGTTATCGAAAATGTTTGAACATAAAACTTAAAAAATTAAATGATTTACAGAAAACTCAGTATTCAATAAAAAATTACGTTTCATTTCCACTTGGGGGGCTCCGCCCCCCACAACCCCCGCGAAGGGGCTTCGCCCCTTTCGAAACCCCACCAGGGGCTCCGCCCCTGGACCCCACCGGGGGGAAAGCCCCCCGAATCCCCCCGTCGTTCGCCATAAGTTGCTCGACCTACAATATATGCGATAAAATTCATATCCAACAAATGCCTTTTTTTACATAATTCATCTGAAACTGATACTTTTCTACAATTTCGAATGTAATGTGTATTGCATTGTAAATAAGTAATAAAAATAGGAAAACGAAATCTCAGACTACATAAGATATGCATCTTACTGGGCTGTTTTTTCGCCGTGTCGTTAAATACCTACACTGTGTTTCTTTTCAGAAAGCTTTATTCGCTCTAAACAAGACTTTTTTGGAAATAAAGTAACATATGCACCTCCGATTGAACACATATCTTAATTGCCTAAACGCGATGTTCTACTACCCGTTCTGTAAACATCGCGCTCGGCAATAAAGACTTGTATTAAATCGTCGGACCATAATATACTACCATATTTGAATATAATTAGGATGATAAAACAAGAATTAAAAGTGAAAGATTCATTTTTTTTTCCATGTGTAGAATTTCAAAATTCTGTAAACTTACCGATATACATTAATTATAAATTCATTCTGAAAAAACTAAAAAATTTCTGCTTAGTATAAATTGAAAATTTCAAAATTTCTGATAGTGTGATGTTTGTACCTTGTAAATAGCGGGCTCTTTCCTATTTCATATGCATAATATAAAGTAAATATACGTATATAGGTATATGTAAATAAATGTAATATTGTTCTTCTACAAGAACAATATTCCTAGATGAAATATTATATGAGTAATTCAAAACATTGAAGGACATCATAAACCGCGATAGTTCAATCACTTCTACCTCAACAAATTCGGAGCGACCTTATCAGTTCCACGAACAATAGACACGCAATAGTTTTATTACGGATCAATTGATCACGCGGCGACCACGAAAAAAGTGATAACGCAATGACGCAAATTCCTAGGAAATCATTCGAAAAATACGTGCTGAGATAATTGACTTAATCTATCTCAGGGTATAAAAACCCGCGAAAACTCGGCATAAGTTCAGTTAGCTCTTGGATCTGGCCTGTGAAGTTTCTAACTTCTTGCAGATCCAAGGCAAGCCTAACTGCGATCTGCCCTCACTCGAGCGTCGCCCTTGCTATCACTTCCCTTAACGACTTTGTCGTCTCTAGGGTGATACGCCTTTGGCACAATCGACCTTGGCCTATCGCAAGCCCCGTGGCTCTCATTCGCGCTCCACACACACAAAAACCAGTTAGGCTCCCACACACTTGAAACCTCCTAAAGATCTAAGTTTCTATTATAAACCTAAAAATTTCAATAGTAGGTACAAATCATGAAAAATATAAATTGAATCATAAGCGAAAAGCTTTAAAATTATAGTTCCATAACCAGGTCGGGTAATGGGACTTTGTCCTATTCGGCTCGTGTTTTCAAGGCAACCCTTCATTGATCAAATAAGGAACTAATAATTTTCAACTCAGCTTGTAAGATGATTCCAAATAAAATTTAATTAATGAAAGAACTTACTGAATTAAAATTCAATACAAACAGACGAATGAAGAGGATAGAATGTTACATTTTTAGTGATTAACACAGGGAGATAATTAGACGATACATGAACAAATGATACTAAAAATAATGAAGAAGCGAGGAGATATGCGAGTCTCCATGAGAGTCATGAGTTCAAAAATCGATTTCGAATAATACAAATTAATAACGATTAATGATAATCATCAATGCGTGCGGGGACTATTGTAACAACCGAGCTGTATTCTAGATGATTACCTTGTAATATATTCTAATATTTTATTCTAAATCGTTGTTGTCAATTTAACACCTTCCCCAGTCCTTTATAAACGGGGATCGAGGGTCAATAAGGAAATTCAATCGAACTTTCACTTATTGGTCCTCTCTGTTTTCGAGCTGAGATATTTCGACAAGGATCGACGTTGGTTTCGTCAATTTCAATCTCGCTCGTCACAACCTATTTAAAAATGACGTGAAAAAAAACTCGTTAATTTTTAGAGACTTCCAGGCGTAAAAAAATTATAATAAGATGTAAAGAAAATTCTAGAGATTGAAAAACTTTATTCCTTTATTTGAATGTATTTTCATGACTCAAGATTATTATTTAAGAAAAAATGTTGTTTATCTGGAATCAAAAATTCAAAAACTACGGCACTTCCATTCTTATTTGTAAAAACTTTCATCTATTTGCATGAATTCTTGCTGTTTTAATTTCAGGCATTGAAGTTGCAAAAAATTGCTTCGGAGATCCTAGTGCGGTTGGATACTCTGGACCAACTTACATAGCCGTTCGTTCGGGGAAATATTCATATTCTACTGCTTACTCACATGCCCTTGATTTCGAAAAACTGTATGAATTGGAGTAATTCGAAAAAATCACCAAATGCAATGGAAAACCAAAACCTGTTGTAATTACGACAGTAGATGGGGGTCCTGATGAAAACCCTCGGTACCAAAAAGTGATAGATGTTGCTGTTCATCACTTTTTGAAGTACGATTTAGACGCAATCTTTGTCGCTACTAACGCTCCAGGTCGAAGTGCGTTCAATCGTGTCGAGAGAAGGATGGCACCGCTAAGCAGAGAACTCTCAGGGCTTATCCTACCTCACAAAGCTTTTGGTAGCCATCTCGATTCAAACGGGAGAACTATCGATAGCGAGTTGCAGAAAAAAAATTTTGAACACTGTGGGCACACTCTCGCCGAGTTGTGGAGTAATTTGGCGATCGATGGATTTTCTATAGTTGCAAAATACATTAATCCCGAAGCCTCCGAGATCAACGCAGAAGATTTGGCCAAAAAAGACGAATTTTGGATGGCACAACATGTTCGCAGTAGCCAGTACTTCACACAAATCGTGAAATGTGGCGACGAAAATTGCTGTCCAAAACCACGAAGTTCCCTCTTCATCATTTTGAGTGACAAGTATTTATTCTATATATGATAGGAATTTCAGCTTATAAATTGTCAACTCAACAAATTTTCTTCAACTTCCAGGTTCATAAATGCACCGATTCCGATTCGACAAACCGAATAAGGATTAAAAATTCCAAATTTCGAGAAAAATTGGCATCAAAAAGCATCTGAGGCAGTATACCCATCCATTTTCGTCGGTCGAAGCTTAAACTTGAAGAATTTGTTACCAGAAATGGCAAAAAACTTTAAGATCTTGCCATACGATTTGTATTGCCCTTCAATATATGAAGAATTGAGCCGTCGAATCTGTGAGAAGCGTCAAATTTACTTTAATTCTATCGTCATGCTCAAACAGCACAAAAAAATCCACAAAAAAAAACTTGTCACGAGAAAAGTTCGTCTTGTTCGGATCGTGGCGCGTAGGGAGCAAGAAATCTTGGCGAAATTTCGGAATGATGCTCTAGAGTGGGTGAACTAAGAGGATCGAAATTTAAATGAGGTAGACGTTGAGAATTCACAGAAAGAAGAAGAATTGATGCCTGTTATTAGCTATGAAAAGTACTTTGAAAAAAACTGGGAAGGTGCCTTAAAAAACCTTTCAGTACATTTTTTCGTTAACTGCAATATATTATATTGTCTGTAATTCGTAAAATACTTTTAATTGAAACATTTATAGAAATTTATGAAAAACATTAAAAATAAAAAAATATTGTCTATTTTTTGCATTTTATAATGTGACGTGACACCCGGGAGGGGGGGGGGGGGGTCCACGGTTTTGTGGACCTCCCCTATGGAAGCCCCCTAAGGGATGGTTATATCGAAAAAATATTATTTCCGAGAAAACCAAAAACAAAAAAAACGAAAAATTTATTTTGGTGTATAGTATGATGGAAAATTTTTTCAAAGCTTTACCGTCACATTTGTTATTTTTATAATCATTAACAAGGATTAACAAGGAAATCATTTTACAAGGGAGTTGTTCACGTCCTTAGGAGGAGTAAAAAAAATTTTATTTGTTTCTTGTTAAAATTAAAAAAAAAAATAAAACTAAATATTATTTTCCGTATATAAGGAACAGCAAAATCAGCTTTTTGACTCTAATTTTGAGAAGGTGAAACTACTTCTGAACACATTTTCCCGCAGATTGAAAAAAAATTCTTTTAGGTTGCAGCATTCTATACTCTATCCAAAAACTATCCAAATCAGCGCCGTCATTTCGTGAACCTTTCTTGTTATTCAAAACAACTCTATTGAATATTCCAGTAAATATCAGTTGATGATTTTTTAAATGGATATGTGTAAAAAGTTTCTTGCACGATTCATATCACAAAAAAATTTGGAGCAGAGAAATAGTAATACTCTTCAAGAACTGCAGGCAACTAAAAAGAGAATTCTAAAACAAAATGCATTTTTTATGGAGTTTTGCATAAACAATCTGCTCTATGACTTTTTTAAACTATTGATTGTGCAGAAAAGTTTAAATAGTAATATGTTTAGAATTTTCTGAGCACTATAAGAAACTAAAAAGGGCCGTATAATAAGAACCGTACAATATGATTTGTTTATAAAATTTTGTATGAACATTTTGGTGTATTGATTCTTCAAATTTTGTTTTACAAAAAAAGTAAAAAGAAGAAATTGTTTAACTTTTCAAGGATTACAAGGGACTTGAAAGATAACTACTGTTCATTAAAATTTTTTTGTTTGCTGAACTTTGCGTTAACAATCTCATGTATTATATTTTAAATTATCAAGTTTACAAAAAAGTGTAGACGGAAAAAATAGTAAAACTCTTTTAGAACTACAAGGAATTCGAAGGAAGACTTCCGTAGAATGAATGATATTTGAATTTTTTCCTAGAATTTCGCATGAAAAATCGATTTCATGATTCTCAGAACTATTGGTTGTGCTGAAAAATGTGAATGTAAGATGTTGTAGAACATTCCGAGAATTTTTAAATAAAATTTATTTTTTTTTGGAATTAAGCATGAACAATTGCTCATACTTAATTCCAGATTAATCTGGTCTTTTTTTTTCAACTATTTGTTTCACGTAGAAGTTAAGACAGAGGAAAACTGTAAAACTTTTTGCGAATTACAAGGAACATTAAAAAGAACTAACGTACAATAAAAATCATTTGTCTATAAAATTATGTTAAAACAATCTTGTGTATTATTTCTCGAACTACTTATTGGTTTTAAAAATTTTCGAAAGAAAGAATTGTAGAACTTTTCGAGACCAACAGGGAACTAAAAATAGAACTACTTTACAGTTAAATTTAATTGTGTATAGAATTCGGTAGAAAAAATGCGGTTCATACTTTCTAAAATAATAGTTCTACAATAAAGTTTAGAAGGAAGGAAATGCAGAGCTTTTCGAGAACTACAGGGAACTCAAAAAAAACTAGTGCAAAACAAAATTTATTTGTTTATAGGATTTTAGATAAACAATCTGGTGTGTTATTTATGAAACTTTGCATTCAACAGGAAAGTGTAAAAAGAAGAAATCGCAGAACTCTTTGAGTTTTATCAGAATCACTCAACGAAAATTTGCAATTTTTTGTTCTGCAAAAATTTCACACGTATTTTCTTTGCGCGTTTGCCAAAACTTTTCGCAAAGAATTTTAGAACTCTTGATTTTTACACTTTTTATCGTGTCAGAATTCTTTTTGCTGTGTAACACGGTGCTAGCAGAAATTTCGTTTTTAAGCGTAACTATTGTAGTTATGCAGAACACTCTTGCTACCTTTTGTAAAGAACTCCAGAACTATCATAGTTCTGCCTGTTCTACTATTTCTTCAAAATTTGGGTGCCAACTTGACGGGAGTAAAGTATTTGCTTGAAATTTGGTGTTTTTTTTTGTTTTTTTTTTTTTTTTTTTTATAGGACTGCAATCTATGGCTGTGACGGCAGATAGATGGACATCAAGAAAAATAGAAAGTTGCTTGACTATCACTGTCCACTATATGACGAAAGACTTGAAGTAGCGAAATTTCTTGTTACATCTACGTTGTTTCGCTGAAAAACATACGGGAGAAAATTTGGAGCGGTTTTTACGATTGTCGTTGGGAGAATGGGGACTTATATCGGATGACCTCCAATTACTCATTGTCTCTGATAATGCCCGGAATATGGTAAAAGCTATATCTTTAAACCAGGATTGGATTCGTATTCCTTGTTTCGCGCACACGCTCCAACTGGTTGTTCGAGACGCAATCAGCCAATCGCCAAATTTTGCAATGCTCATGAAGAAAGCCAAGTCAATCGTGGGACACTTTTCCCGAAGTTCCACTGCCGCAGCAGTTTTCGAAAAAGTACAACGAGAGAAAAACCCTGACGTGAAGCCACTCAAATTAATTCAAAACCTTGAAGTCCGATGGAATTCAGAATACTTAATGTTCAGCAGGTTTCTCGAAGTAAAAACTCCACTCCAAGATACCTTGGCGATGGATGGAATGCCTGATAATTTAACTCATCGGCAGTGGAAGTACATCAATGCTTACGCTGAGGTCCTCGCTCCATTCAAAGAAGCGACTGATATGATGTCAGCCGAGTCATATCTAACCATGTCTATGTACATCCCTACAATCGAATTTCTCAAGAAAACTACAGAAAAATTGAGTGCCAAAAATGCGAAAAACGCAGAATTGGGAACATCTTCGCTGGCTGAAATTGAAAATAGATTCGCGAACGTGAACAAAGAGGAAAAAGCGGTCATTGCTATGATGATAGATCCTCGGTACAAAAACCGATTCTTACCGGAACACGAGAATGAAAATGCTAAAGAACGCTTGAAAGAGATCTTGAATAAAGCAACGTCCTCCTCAACAACCGAAGAGAAGAAAATGAGCGAAAAGAAATACCAAGAAACTGGTGCAAAAATATTGAAAATATACACAAATTTTTATTGAAAACACTTTTTTCATGCCGTAAATGGAAAAGGATATATAATATGATATCTGAAGTAGAGATGATAATTGTATTATTGGAATGACAAATGAAGATCTAGATAATAATTTTTAAATAATTTAAACTAAAACTGACTTAAACTCATGGAACTTTTCGACTTTTATCTAGTTAACCTTGATCCTTATTAAAGGGCAAATAGTTTTTAGAGAAATAACAGTTAAATGAGATTCTGAAATTTTTTATCATTTTCGATAAGTTTGGCTGCGAATGATCTTTAGAAGATAAAAATATAGATGTTAATTTTTTATTTTTCAAATCTACAGCTTTAACTTATACCGTAAAAAAAATTGAAAACTTTTTCTGATCCTTGAACAAAACAAAAAAACTTTTCTCAATCGTATTACAAATGATAAAAAATATTTTACGTACCTCTGGCATAGAAAACTCGTTTCTCGTCCAGTTCAAAATCTCTAAACTCGTTTTCCAGCCCTCGGTACGTAAAATAGGATGATTGTAAACCTCGGCTTCGCCTCGGTCTACAAACTCCACACTTGCAAATAAAAAATTTATGTCCTAGGTACGTAATATACTATTTCATGCTCGCAGCACATAAATCCTTTATTCTTGTGTTTACTACTGTCTCGTGAAAAATGAATTCTCTGCCACCGCCTTTCACCGCTATTTCTATGCCGCTCTCAGGTCGAGCGGTATAGAACTCGTTTTTTTCACGACACAACAGTAAAACAAAAGACTAAATGATTCATGTGCTACGAGCGTGAACAATATCTCTCGTGTCAAGGAGCATCAAAACTCGCGCTTTACTCGTTTCTGCTCCTTGATACGAAATACACTACTTCCAATCCTGAAATAAGATTGAAGAAATAAAATTTAAGAACTAAGTTGTTCAATGTGGTTACGCTCTGTTTATATCAGTTATTTAACAAGTATCATTCACTCAGAGCAAATTTTCCTTTAGTTAGACTTAAGTTACGAATAATAATACAGTTTTACATTGATTATGACGCCTGTCGTATATGTGAGTTCACGATTTATCAGCTCCAAAGTTGGAAGTTACGATGTCACGATTCAAAAAAACGAGAGAGTCTTACTCTTGATTAAATAATTTTCATAAGGATAATTCTAGTTCAAAGATTCGTGATGAGGATTGCGAAATGCAATCGAAAGCTAGAAGTTCATTATTAAAATAAAATAACTCCTATGAAAGGTTAGAGAGTGGTTTATTCGTAACTTAAGTCTAACTAAAGGAAAATTTGCTCTGAAAGAATGATACTTCTTAAGAACTAAGAGTTGATTAACGCATAATAAGAATAACGAATCATACTCAATATTACGAATGCCTTATAAATTTTACCCAAAATTATTGCTAGAAGATAAACAAATTTTACCCAAAATTAAGAACGCTTGCATATTATGTGTTCGTCACAAATATCCTTATTTTAGAAATTTCGTTTTATAGTTATCATCGAAATTTCGTTTCAGTTATCATCGAGCCACTGAAGCGATCGGACGTGTCTCGATCGCTCCGCTCACATTGCTTATTTGGTTTATCGACTTTTCGGTTAATATAGTTATTTTTATTGTCCTTTCTCGGCCGGTCTTACTGATTAACAATTTCGCGATTGTGACTGACGCCAGATCTAGTGGTTTTCTTTTTTTTTACTTAAACTAGTTTACTGTTTTGGCGCGTTGTTCCCGGCTGAAAGAGGAGTAAGTCAAGCAATTTGCGCCAAAATAACAGTTTGATCATTTCCTTCGTCATTTACGTTGAATTACGGACTTTTATAATAGTGGTTAAACATGGATTCTAACGACATGAGATGCAGAGCATGCGATGAGGTTTTTGTTACTTCATCAAAAATCACGCCTTGCTCTCGATGTTCGGCACCTTATCATTCCGGGTGTGCCAGGCAACAACGGACCTTATCAAACAGTGGTTTTTCGAAGTGCTGTGGAATGTCGGATTTCTCGGGCCAGAGTGTTTCTTTACCAAATCAAACGACTTCAAACTCTAATGCTTTGGTATCTATCGACATGCTTCGTGATATGATTTCCGAAGTCATTCACGGAACACATGAAGCGTTGTTTTCACGAGTCAAAGCGGAGATAAGCTCGATCACCGATACTGTTACGGCTCTCCAACAACAAGTAGCTGAAGTGACCAGTGTTGTTCAGAATCATGAGGAGCGAGTGAAATCGATTGAATCGTCGATGAGTAAGGACCCTGTCGTGGATACTGAATTGATGCACCGTGAGATTACTGAGCGAATTCGTCGTGCTGGTAATGTTATACTGTTGAATGTTCCTGAAAATGTTGGGCCGGATAAGGATTTGGAATTTATTAATAATGTGCTGGCATCCACTTCACCTTCTATCTCGGCTCGTTCCGCTTTCCGTCTTGGAAAAGTAGGATTGGATTCCAGACCACGCCCATTGAAGCTCTGTTTCGATACTGAGAGTGATGCGCGCTCTCTTTTCAGGAATAGGCAATTTTTAATGCGACATAATTTTTTGGCTAGATCTGATTTGACTATTTCTCAGCGGGAACACCTCAGAAATCTTCGCGCAGTTCTTGACGAAAGGATCAGAAGCGGTGAGAAGAATCTGACTATCAAGTATATTTCAGGTACTCCGAAGATTATAGAGAAGGGAAACGGGCAGGCACGGGCTTCGTCGATCGGCATCGGTTTGAATTAAGTTTTTATGTACAGAATGTAAGGGGTTTACGGACTAAATTGTCGTTATTAAGGGAGTCGTTGTTTCTGTCACACATTGTTTACGACGTTATAATTCTTACGGAGACTTGGTTACATGATGGTATATTTGATGCTGAACTTGGGCTTTCGGATTATGTTGTCTACCGATGTGATCGATCCTCTAGTACAAGTGATTTCAAAAGAGGTGGGGGAGTACTGATAGCTATTCATAAGAGGATTGTCTCTTCGCGAGTCGATATCTCGGTCACAGAACTGGAGCAACTTTTTGTTAGGATTCGGATTTTTTCTACCAGTCTTATTGTGGCAGGTTTTTATTTGCCACCACTTAGTCCTATTCTCCGCTATGAGCAGTTACGTGATACTATTTTTGAGGTTCAGTCTGGCTTTTCGGGTTCTAAGTTTTTGTTAATTGGTGATTTCAACCTTACTGGACTTTCTTGGATTGCTGAGGATTTTGCTTCGAGTTTTCGGGCCAATTCACTCACTACCCCTGCTACTATTCAGGCGGCCACGGTCCTGTCGGATATTATTGGGTACTTGGGTTTATATAAGATCAATGATGTTGTAAATGTTAATGGCCAGCTCTTGGATTTGATTTTTTGAGGATCTAACGCTTATTTACTATCTAGGGCTGATGAACCATTGATACCCATTGACGTTCATCATCCAGAGATTTATTTACAATTGAAGGTCAGAAAAGATGGTATTACTAATGTGGGCACTAGGGATGCTTTGGATTTTCGTTCTGCTAACTTTTCTGCTATTAATTCTGAACTTCATTGTTTGAACTGGGGGGATTTATTTCATGATAAGGATATCGGGAATTCTGTCTCTGCTTTTTATGATATATTGGGCACCTTGATGAGAAAGTATGTTCCGATGAAGCGATTGAGGAGGGATAATTATCCTCCTTGGTTTAATAGTGATCTGAGGCGTATGGTTGTTCAGAAGAAAATTGCTCATCGGGCGTACAAGTTATCTAGGTCTCCAATTGACTATATGGAATTCTCTCGTCTCCGTTCTCTTTGTAAGTGTCTCTCGAGGAGTTTGCATTTTGCCTATATACAGGGTGTAGAGGAGTCTGTTGCTGGTAATCCGAGGGTTTTTTGGAATTACGTTGGTTCAATGAGAAGACGTGATAAATTACCGCATACATTGGTTCTTGATGATTACACTGCTGCCGCTTCTCAGGACAAGGCGGAGTTATTTTCACGGTATTTTGGGACTGTTTATAATAATGAATCAGCTATGGCTCCCCCATGCCCTTCTGGCACACACGTGACTTTTTCTTCTCTGACTTTAAGTTTATCGGAGGTTTTTGAGGGTTTATCATCTTTGAAATTGAATTCTGGGCCAGGACCTGATAATATTCCTAACACTTTTCTTTTCAATTGTAAATATTCATTAGCCACGCCGTTGTGGATTTTGTTCAATAAGTCACTGGCAGAAGGTTCTTTACCTTCAATTTGGAAAACTAGCAAGGTTACTCCTATCCTTAAGGGTGATGATCCCTCTAATGTTCGTAACTATCGTCCCATCTCGTCTATTAATGCCATTCCTAAGCTCTTTGAAAAGTTAGTTTGCAGGTATTTGACTTCCCATTTTGGGGGTATTTTGGTTGATGAACAGCACGGTTTTGTTCAGGGGAGGTCAACAACTACTAACTTGGCTGTGTTTAATAACTTTTTGTCGAAATCTCTTGATAGAGGCCTGCAGTTTGATGTTCTATACACTGACTTTTCTAAAGTTTT
This sequence comes from Platygaster robiniae, assembly GCA_028476575.1. NCBI lineage: Eukaryota > Metazoa > Arthropoda > Insecta > Hymenoptera > Platygastridae > Platygaster > Platygaster robiniae. The sequence goes on from CM052019.1 coordinate 33,249,513, forward strand.
TGATAAGGTAAATCATGCTATACTCCTTTCTAAACTGGGTAACTATGGGCTTCATGGACCACTACTTGCATGGGTAGCGAGTTACTTGGCTGATAGGACTCAGTATGTTATGGTGGATGGGACTTTCTCTGGTCCAGTGGAGACAATTTCTGGAGTACCTCAGGGCTCTCACATTGGTCCTCTTTTCTTTGATATTTTTATAAATGATTTTGTCTTATCTTTGAGGAGCTCTAGGTGCTTATTGTTCGCCGACGATGCGAAGGTTTTTTGTACTATAGGATCGATCTCTGATGTTCTGGCATTGCAGCGTGATTTGGATGAAGTATTTGAGTTGTCTGAGCGTCATTGTTTGCCTATGAATAAGGATAAGTGTAAGGTAGTGAGGTTTGCACGAAAACGTAATGTTGTTTTATTTCCCTACACTATCTCTGGCTCCTTGATTCGGGTGGAGAGGGAGGTCAGGGACCTGGGCGTCCTATATACATCATCCTTGTCGTTTCTCTCGCACATAACTGATATTACGCATAGGGCGTACCGTATGCTGGGTTTTATTGATAGGGTTAGTGCGGACTTTAGATATCCTGGGACATATAGATCTCCTTACTTGATGTTTGTGCGGCCTATACTTGAATACGCGTCTCCTATATGGTTTCCCAGTTCTTTGGTTGGGTGTCGCTCGATTGAGGGGCCCAGCATGCATTTTTGCGGCGGTACTCATTTATGTTGCGTGACCCTATCCCTCTTTTTCAACATGATTATTCTGCATATGAGGGGAGATACCATGTTCATTCGCTGCGGTCTCGTAGACTTTTCAATGATCTCATTTTTTTATATAAGCTCGTGAATGGCTTGACTGGTTGTGCTGAGCTGAGATCATTGATTCGTTTGTATGTACCGCTGTGTGCTCTTCGACATAGACATGCGAACATTTTTTATATCGATGCCTGCCGTACGGAATTCGCGCGCAACAGTACTTTAGGTCGGTTATGTCGTGAGGGTAGCGGTATTGCGGATGATGTTGATTTTTTTTGGGACCTCTTTTTCAGGGTTCAGGAGGGCATTGAGGGGGGCTGTCTTGCCGTTTTTTTCATCATTTTTTTTTTTTTTTTTTTTTTTGTTTTCTTTTTCTCATGTTTCCTAGCAGACCTTCCCCGTGGAATGCCCACTGTTCTGGCGTTTTGTCGTTTTTTTTTTATTCGGTTTTTTTCTGATCGCGATCTGTTCGGTCGATTTTGGTGACAGATCGATGTGTTTTGATTTTGTATTTCTTTCTGTACTCAAGGGTGTTAAGCCCGTGCAACTGTTTAAATAAATAAATAAATAAATAAATAAATAATGCACATAAAGACGATTCGTTGGATAACCATAACTCAGTCGATTAAAGAGTATGTGAATTGGCCTAGCTAATTAAAAGTTTAACATTTCGCATGGTCTACTTTCTCGTTAATTAATTTATATATATTATTTATTTTATTATATATTATTTTTCATATACTGTTTAAAGAACTTTTTGATGGTGTCATTAGTGTAAATTTTGTTTTCAAAAGTTTATTTTTTTGCGAAATAACGTCTTTCGTTAGTTTTAATTCAAACCGACAAACGACTATAGTACAAGAAAAAATATATAATTGAATGTGACACATCATTTAAAAACCTCTGATTTTTTCAATTCGTTCCAAAAACTTTGTTTTTTTTTTTTAAAGCATTAATAACTTCAATTGGTATTAAATAAAGATATCATGAATAAACAATTTTTACCAATTAAAAAATTAGTTGCTTTATCATATAAATATAATCAAAGAAAATATTATCAAAGTTCCAAACAAACCAATGCAAAAAAATCACAACTCGAATGGAACCTAACTTTTTTTTTCAGTGAAAACTTCATGTCTCAGATCATTTTTTGAAGAATTGGCTTCAAATTATCAGGACGAAGAATCAGCACCTCACGGGAACGTTGATGCCGAAGTAAAAAGTTTTTTGGCCGTGAAAGTGGTTTCCATGGATACAGTTGTGAAATCATGGTGGAAAAAAAATAAGGATGTGTATCCCATGATAGCTGAAATCGTTCCTCGATATCTATGTGTCCCTGCTACTTGAGTAGCAGGGACAGTGTTTACGCTGTAAGTCAACACTGTCCCTGCTAAGTAGTGAACGCGTGTTTTCAACGGCAGGGGATATTGTGAAGCCAGAAAGAGCAACTCTACTTTCTAAGCATGTAGAACAATCGGCATTTTTACATGCTAATCTTGAATTTGACGATCCTTGTTCTTAAAGTTTTGTTTGAAAATTTTGAAATGTGATTATCAAAGAAGAAAAATTAAATATCAACACATATGTACTCATTTAGAACACCCAAGAAATTATTGAAATTTATTTGGCTTATTCACCTGGGATATCTGTTGTTCTCCATTTTTACTCGAGTTTTTAGTCAAAAAAATGAAAAAATTTAGATTTTCATACAATCTTGTTTCTATCAAATTGTAAATTCCATAGATATTTACAAAAAATGTCTTAATGCGCAGACTTTCATTCTTTCAGCATGTATTCTCTACGCAAGTACTTACATTTTTCATATTGCTTGAAATTTCAGCATTATTGTGCGGATTCAACTTATTTTCATACAACTCACATTTTCTATTTCTTAGTAAATTTCTTGGTCAATAAGTTTACTGAAAAATCGAAAATGATGCTTTGCGATGAAAGTTCACCTAAAAACCCAATGGAAGCTATAAATAATATCTTTTATGATGATTGTCAGGCAAGTTGATATCATTTCAGACGATATTCTTGATTATTGTCTATTTATTCAAGAGGAAGCTCGTGCTTACGAGTTTACAGCTCCGGAATTTCTGAGCGTGTAACACATTGTTAACGGGAATAAATAATTCTATAAGTTTTTAGAGGAAACAATATCTCCGTGATTAGCATCAAACTCTGGGATTCATTAGCGTTTTGCAATTCGTAGACTTCACGTCACAGCATAATTTTAGTATTCCTCATCATACCGAAATTCAGACATTTCATGACTTGAAATTTTCCGAGTTTGTCGAGATTCTTAAACTTTTCGAGAGTCCCAAAAATTTTAATATTTCCGGAGATTTCAGGATTCTCCAAGATTTCGAGATTCCCGATCATTTCGGGATTCCCGAGCAACTCGGGATCCCGTCCCGACCCGATGAAAAATTTACCGACTTATCCCGACGCCTGACATTTTCGCTCCCGCACACCCTTAATAATTATGGTATGATTCTGGAAAGTACTAAATAATTGAGTGTTATTACGGGCTAATGTTGAGCATGCTTGAAAAATTGAGTGCTCACCTGGAAAATTATTTTTTAGACCATAGTTCATTTCTGGAGCAACCACTTACCCCCACCCCCAAAAAAGTATAATAATGCATAATTATGGTTCTGGAAAGTACTAAATGATTGAGTGCTCGTTACGTGCTAATGTTTAGCATGCTTGAAAAATTGAGAGCTCACCTGGAAAATAATTTTTTGGTCATATTTCATTTCTGGAGCACTTGCGTACCCCCACTCCAGAAAAAAGTACAATAATGCATAAGTAGGGTTTTGGAAAGTACACAATTATTTTGTACTTATGAAGTGCTTATTCCTGATTGACGACACAAATTTGATTATCGGATTCATATTTCTCTTTCCGTTCCTGATCTTTGTCGTCCTTCTCTGATTCTCTTGAAACTTGCTTGTTTCGGAATAAAAAACACAAAAATAAAATAATATAACGTTTTTTTCTACATTTCTGATTCAAAAATAATGAGACTTTTATTTTCGTTTGGTCTTACATGCTTTATGAATGATTAGAACTAGGTAAAAGTAAGATGATGCAAAGCTACGCTTTTTACTCGAATCACGCGTTTTTGTCATTTGCGAAATTTTAATGATAATTGCTATGAATTGTTTTGCAATAAATATATTCTGAGAGCACTCAATTAGCACTCTATTATTATGTTATTTATGATTTTCTATACGTCTGGCTTATGCCTTATTTATAGAGGGGGGGGGGGCAGCTTGACGTCTAGCTAGCCCCCACCCCTCATTTTCGAACTTTTAAAAAAGGGTTTTCCGAAAAAGCATTCAATTTTTCTTTGTAGCACTCAATTAGCACTTAATTTTGCATTATAGCATTTCACAATCGTTGGAGTGGGGGGGGGGGGCTGACTTGACGCACCTTTATCATTGCAATGCTCAATAACAGGACAGTAAATATGTCATTGTTATGCAATAGTATGCTATTTAGGATTAAAACATCCTCATGGTATAGAAGGATGCAAAGATTTATATCTGAAATCTCAATACCATGGAGGGTATTACCTGTCATGTTAGTTTTACTCACTGGGCTTGATAATGAGAAGCAATGGGTATTGTGTTTGGATAGAACGAATTGGAAATTTGGTAAACAACATATAAATATCTTATATTTAGCTGCCAGTTTTTATGGTATAGCGATCCCCTTGTTTGGAGTTTTTTAAGTGATAAAAAGTGTGGCAACTCTGATTATATTGATCTTATTGATCTGATGGAGTGTTTTTTAGAAGTTTTTGATAAAAATATTATTGAAGCATTAACTGCTGATAGAGAATTTATAGGTAAGGAATGGCTGTCTTGGCTTAGAACGCATCAGATAAGATACGTTTTTCGAGTCAAAGAAAATGGACAATATATCAGTAATGCAAGAGGAATGATGGTTAAAATGCAAGAATTATTTCGCTCGCTAGCAATAGGAACTCGTGTAAGTTCATCACAGCGTAAAGTGGGTTCAAAAGGTGAAATATTTAATGTAGTAGGTCTCAGGAATAAAAAGTGTGAACTTGCAGTATTAATATATAGTGATGAAATCAAAAATCCTGCCGAGATATATGCTCAAAGATGGCAAAATGAAAAAATGTTCAAAGCTTTTAAATCAGCAGGCTTTAACTGTGCAGCAACTCATATTACTAATGATTTACGATTAGATACATTGGTGCAAATATTATCTATTGCATTTTGCCTAGCGTATGAAACTGGAGAGATTATAGTTTTAGATAAACCGATTGTTATCAAAAAACGCGGTTTTAGGCAAAACAGTATATTTCGTGTTGGATTAGATACATTGGACATTATCTTCTACATTATTTCTACTCAATTAGTACGTTGAAAACAGCTTTTGTCCTTGATATTCCAGTATCCAAAAATGATAAAATGAAAAATTGACTTGTAGTGAACAAAAAGACTTATAAATAATGCAAGTGATTGATAAAATATACACACAGCATCTTTACTTTGGAGCAAGAAGAATGTCAGAGCACCTTATACCATTTGGAATCACAATAGGTTGCAAGGCATTAAGTCGTTCCCGAGTCAAAGTTTTCAGTGGGAAAAATAAGGACAATTTGGAGGATTTGGTAGTATACTCCAAAATTGTTAAAAAAGGACGCTTTTGGAGGATTTGGAGGGCAGAATTTCTCGATTTTTAATGACTTTTCCGATTTTGTTAGCCTCTTCCTGTCCTCCAAGTCCTGCCAATTGCCGGTTTTAGGAAATTGGAGGATAGAATACTCCATTTCATCCTCCGATAATACTTCAAATCCTCACTCCTCCAATACTGCTCCAAATCCTTATCCAAATCCTTTTCTGGTATCTCACCCCACCCCCCTTCTTTTTGTGGTTTTGTAATTTTGTTACTTTTTCCCGAAGTCGTTAACTACTATAAATTTTTCACACCTCGATTCGATAAAAACCGCATTTACAGTAATAATGTTGTTGGGAAAAACATGGTCGTCAACTAGGGCGGAGGATTTTTTTAACAAACGTTATTGCACAGCTAACTTTTGACTTGCCTTGCAAACTTTACATTATTGAGAAAAGATACTTTCGCATCCATCTCAGATAGTTAAAAAGGGGAATGTATCACCTACGAGCTTTTTTCAACCTTCATCTACATTAATTATTGTCCTCTAGGATTTTGCAACATGTAGTCCCTTAAAACAATTATATATTCACTTCTACAGCTTTTTTAAATAAAGGAATCAAATATGCATTAAAAAAGAATCACAATCATGAATGAAAAATTTAATGAGTCTGTATTGTTCAACACAAAAATTACATTAGCTTACAACTGATGCAGGTAATTGAAATGGTGATTGAATTCCTGTCCACTTTTGGAATAGTTATTATTATAAAAGTTGAAATTTTCATACGCCTTGTACTGTGGATCACTTGAAGTGGTTGGGGTGTAGAAAGTTCCCACAGGCGATGACATTGGAGGGAGGTTATTTGTTAGCACCATTGAATTAGTTGGGTCATGATTTTGGCCACTCAAGATTGGCAGTTCACTTTGATTATGAGCAAGTCCGTAGTTGCCGCCATCGCTTCGAATTTTTTCCACAGAAGGGGGCTTCTTCACTGAGGGTCTTTTCCTCCGCAAGTTGTCGCAAAGTTTGTTGATTTTTTTGGTAAAATCAAACTCTTTGACGGGCTCTAATGAATGCGAGTTGATCCACTCTGAAACATTCATGAGTGTTAGTTGAATCAAATCTCCAATTATATCATGTTTTTAGAACGCATACTTTCTTACTAGAAAAACAATTCACTGGAGGAATAAAAACATTTTAATAATTTTTTAATTGTGTTTCAATTTTTGAATTTATATTTTACTGTATTTCTTCATTGGAGAATTCATGTAAGAAAATTCAATTAATGATTATAATGTTCATTAACATACGTACGTTCGAATGCAAAACTTTTGATATTTTTTAGTAAAAAACAGAATTTTCTTTAATAACATGTTTTTATAAAAAAGGTTGCAGTTTACAGATTTCAAAAATTAAAAATTTTTAATTATCATAAGTTTTGAACTTAATTTATTCAGAAAATGTATTCTTTTTTTCATCATTAAGATCAACCTTTGCAATCATAAGTTTTTTAATTTTTTGGATAGAAAAACTTAGAAATTTTTCAGCTTGACTGTTTTTATGATTATAATTTTGGATGAATATTGATCAATAGTTGTAAAAGAAAGAAATTGAAATTTACTAAAAACTGCGTCGAAAATGATCTGATGGATGCCAGGTCGACTCATTGATTGCCCTTTGGCGCAGTACTTTTTCAAGTCTTGCTTATAAATTTCCAATAATGCTAGAGTCGTCAACTTCCGCCAGTCATTTTTTCCTTCATGACCTTTTAATGCTGTTCGACATTCCAGCGACGCGACTGTTTCCCTAGGCAAGTACACACCAGTGCCGGGGAAAACTTCAACCTCAAAAAGTGTTTACATGAGAAATGAAAATATATAATCAAGCTAAAGGTTTGCGATTGGATTTTTAATGATTCTATACATCATCGAAGAATAATTTCGTTACCTTCGTCGGGCCTGACTTAAGGAGTTCCTCTGTAGATATTGTTGGTTCCTAAAGCAAAGAAATGAATTTAAAAAATGCTTTAACAATCAACGTATCATCAAATAACAGTATACTGTTTTTGCTGACCATATCACAGAAAATGATATCCAGCCATTCCTTGCACATGAAAACATGATATGTTTTCTAAGTGACTTACTTTTTCAAAAGAAGACTTTTTTGCTCCCAATGCTGTCGCAGTGATTTCGCAAGCTGTTCCGTGAAAATAACGACCTCTTCAGTTACTGCGAAAAAAGGGCCTAATCACTGAAAGGATATACAATCGCCGTTCTAATATGATCGTTCACTGCTGTGTTCAAAATGAGCATTTTAACATTTTAATGATTAAAAAAATTATTCCTAATGATACAGGGGGATTTGTAGGAAAACATGTGGGTAAGATGAAGATTTTATGAATAAATAGCATTTTAAATACCTTCTCCAGGAGTAAAACACGGTAAAAAACTTCTGTTGCTCATATTCGTCGCATTTTCTTCAATTTTTTTGATCAAATTTGAATTTGGCTCTTTCATTGAGCTTTCTTTTATAATTGTTTCGCACTCCACGGAAGAGTCGTCGCTGAGCTCATTTAATGACTCGTCAGTCGGTACCATCGACGGTGATTTGTTGTGGACTTCGGTCGATGTCTTGCTCCACACGGACCCTTCGTCGTCGAAGAGGGCTGACTGAGATGCTAGTTGACTCTGCTTGAAAGACTTTTGTTCTAAACGCATTTTTTTCGCATTTTTCTTAGATATTTTTTCTGTTTTATTCGCCTCGACTACTTCCTGGGTGAAAATTCTCTTTTGCTTGTCGACTAAATTCCCTTCACTGTCTAGAACGGTGTCGTTCAACTCACCCAGACCTAAGGAGTCATCCAAAAAATAAAGAGTCACAAATTTCGTCTTTTTTCGACACTTTTTTCATTGGTGACAAACTACAATAATAGCTTAAACATATACTCTTAGATTATTGCGTGACAATACTTAGCTACTAGCGTACCACGGACATAAAAGTAGTACATTGAGCAAGTGAAGAAAAGAGGGATTTAATCATCTAGTAAAAAAGGAACAAACAAAAGTTGTGGTTATGACAACTAAAAATTTTTTTACATCAACTCAAGTTTATCATAAATTTTCGGCTAGAATAGCATAGAAAAGAGAAAATTACTTCAACTCAGTGACTTGTACAGAAATATAAAAATATATAAAAAGCTAAAAATCTAAACAACTTTGAACCCTGGAGCATCGAATTGTAAAAATGTACGTAGAAATCCATAAAATTAGAAGAAACTCTCTTGAACTTCACAAAAACTAAAGAAATACTGAAAGTAATTGAATCCTATGAAAGAACTGTTTCGTGAAAATTCTTAATACCTATGATCTATAAAACTTACAATTCGAGAGAATTACATTCTAAACAGTGTTTATAGCAATCTATAAATATATAAAAATACTTGAAAATGGGAGAAAATCTTATGAAAAATTATTTAAAAAAAATTAAAATACAAGAAATTTATAAAACCTAAAACATGTGCGTAGATGTATTTTTTCCGGAAATCTATACCGTAACTGAAGATCGATTGCAATTTGAATTCTTGAACATAAAATTCTAGAAATATATTATATATATATATATATTAAAGTCTAGAGAAATACAAGAAATCTTAACAAAATAACAAAATAAATACAAAAATAAATAATAAAACAAAGTAACGAAAAAATACTGCACAGTTTCGTAAACACTGAAATAATACAAGAAACACTAAAAAACTGCAAATATTTAAAAACTTGGTAAGTATAATTTTCCTCAAGAATCTTTCAAAATATAAAAATTTTTTAAAACTTTGGTTCCAAAAAAATCAAATTTTAAAAAGCTATGTAAAAACATTATTATATCATAAAATCCTTGAAGTTGTACAAATGCTGAAGAGTTAAATAATAGAAGCAAAAAAAAATGTCAAAGATTTACATCAGTGCATGTAAATAATAAAAACCGAATGCCATTATATTAAACGTAAACATGAAAAATGTGCGACTTTGGACTCTTTAAAAAAGTTTTAAAGAAAGTTTTTTTTTAATTTTAACTTTAAAAATAATGGAATTCGAAAAATTAACAATTTTACTTCAATAACCAGATCGTCAAAGATGCATGATTAAATAATAGAATCCGGAAAGGAATTAATTTTTCGAAAAACAACTCCCGAAAATGTTTTCTGCCTACGTCCTGGCAATATAATATTTAGTAACACATACCACCGATCTCGATTATTTTTGCATCAAGAAGCATTTTTTTTCCAGTCTTGTAGTCCTTCCACAACAATTTTACAATGTCCCCTTTATTCCTTTTTTTTACTGGAATCAATTTCAGATCAACCACATCGCTCTCTTTGGAAGAAAGATACAGTACCAAAGCAAAGCCATTGGTTTTTTTTTGTTTTAGTTGCCATCTTCTTAAATTCTGTAAAAAATTTTATAAAATGTCAATAATCATGCGTATCGATTTTATGAAATCATGTACAGCTACTGAATAAACAACACAAAACAAGAAATTGCTCAGTCCGGCATACATAATTTTTATTCAATAATATTTAACAAAAATATTTTTTTGTGTATAAACTCAATAAAAAATCTAATTCCCTAAAATAAAAAAATTCTTGTACTTCGAAGAATGATGAATATGAGTAGTGATTGATTCAAAAATAATTAAACCATTGAAGTACAATAAATTTAATTAACAGTATATGTTTTCAAATTAAGAAGTCTGTAAAAAATTTTAAAAGTGATTCTAAATTAATTTCCAAATTAAATCACAAAATTAGTTTCCAATTCCTTATTTCTCAATGTATTATTACATATTTATTGCTTATTATTTATAACATAAATTCCAAAATTAAATTCCAATAAATTGTCATTAAATCAGTAATTTGTGGTTGTCATCAAATAACTAGTTGTTGATTAATTCCATTCTTTCGAAATAAAGTTTTACTTGAACCACAAAAAGGAAAATTATTCATAGAAGGTTATGAAAATTTTGTGATGTGCAGCAAAAATAATTTATTCGTATGTAGGTAAATATTTTGAACTGGAAGATTTTTAAAATAAAGAGATATTTCGTATGTCAAATTTATTACATTTGATTGATTATATACATGAATTGTAGTATGTTTATGTAATCATTTTCATTAATTCTTCCACTCTTGGACTTGATTTTAATTTTTATAATTTTTCAGCACAACAAAATGTGCATGTGAATCGATACCGGCTATTATTTTCATACGGGGGACTTGTGCAGGTCATGAATAAATTTCAGTATAAAGACACAGATATCACAGTAAATTTTGTAGCAGCACAGTTTCAACACGAATAAAATATTTATTCTGGCATAAATTAAGTAATTAATAAAAATGGTAGACACGTGTTAAAATGATGCAAAAGCTAACTGTAGCTTTCAAATAGTGGGAAAGCATGAGAAATAGGTTTTTTAAGGTCCATAATTTGTATTTCGGTGAAAATGCATGGCGTTATCAAAACATCTAATTGCCACCCGCCACGCTTTTTTTGAAGGTTATGCGCAAAAACGCCGGTTTCCTAATTATAATTGTAGAAAAGAATAAACACAGTATACTTACAGCGTATGAAGATTTTTTTCAATTGCACAGATTCTCCAAAATTGCACAAAACATTTTTTTTTAAATATATATTTACATTAGTTGCAGCACATTCAGTTGTTTATTGTTGCTCATGGTATAACGTACCGAGTCTCAAGTCGGGAAAATTTTGATCTCCCACCACTCGGCTCGTGGGAGCTGCTGTAGCGAGGAGAGTGGTCCCTACCAGCAGCAGAGCTCGGAGATTTGAAATCGGTAGGGCCACCCCCACCATCACTTTTGATCACTTTCTCTCACTCTCTAGCCTGCAAAAGAGTAAGAGAGAGTGATATGGTGGGGGCCACTCTCCTCGCCCCAGCAGCCCCCACGAGCCGAGTGGTGGGAGGTCAACATTCCCACGACTTGAGAATACTGAGTCACTACCGGTACCGACGTGCACCAACGTGCATCGACTTGAACAGACGTGAAAATTGATGTGCCTTTGTTTTAACGCAAGAAAAGTATCGGACCTCTCTATCGTTTTCTAAACTAGAGAGAGAGATAGTGCAAGGCCGAACTTCTTGATTATCAAAAATTGTCATGTCATCAATTCCATTTGACAATTCAAAAATGTTCAAAAGGAAATAATCGCGGACATTCGTGTTATTTTAACTCGACTGCAAAAAACACGTGAATCAAGTCAACTCGATAAAATATCCATACGACTACTGCATATTTTGTAAGGTTAGTAGATGAACAAAAATTTCGTCAATAAAAACATTGTAATCCTCGCGATTCACCGTCATTGATGTCTCACTCTCGAATATTTTTTTCCAGTTTCGTACGTGTAACGTATCTGTTTATGGGTCCGACCGATACCGCGCAGGGAAAAGGTTGTTTTTCAAGAATAAATGTCCAAAATAACAATAAGACATATATTATATTATTCAAGTATGTTGGTCAATACGATACAAATCGATACGAATATTACGCGCGCCTGACGGTAGGCTAAACAATGTATTCAATGCGCACAAACTCCCGAATCAAACTAAAAATCTCGCGCTGAAATCCGACCGAAAAAAGATCAAACTACTAAAAGACGGACTCCGAAATAATAACGAAAGAACCGTATTATAGGCGCGAGGTCCGCTTTTATAGTAAAGAATATCAGCATTTCTTATTTCGCGAAGTCATGATCGCGGCGAAATGCTGATATCTTAAGATATTGCTAAATCACGGACGGTGATAAGCAAGAATATAATAGTGTCTGAAAGCGATAATCCTTTATTTCTAAAATGCTTCTGTATAAAAAACCTGCTAAGTCACGGGCGGTGATTAGCAAAAGATAATATAATCTCTATTTCTAATATATTTATTTGTGATATGCTAAGTCACAGACGGTGACTAGCAAAAGATAATATAATCTCTATTTTTGTGATATGCTAAGTCACGGACGGTGACTAGCAAAAATATAATATTACTTTATTATGTCACTCGGGACGTGACAGTACGTAACCAGTGTATTAATTGATTTCAACGCAGCAGTATGAAAAGATTTAGAGATTTAAAGGAGCGACGTCGACGTGATGTTCTTAAATCACTGTCTAATCCTGAAGCAAAACGGTAAATTTTGCCAAACAAAATAAACTATATAAAAGTTTCCAAATAATTCTATACACAGTATTAACGAAACATTGGTGCTTTCGACCTGAATTTTATAAAAAGTACAAGGTTAATAACATTGCCAATTTTGTCAGAATCACGATAATCTACAAATGAATTTTTTTTAGTATGTGGAATTGATTCTTCCATTATCATTTATTTTCAATTTTCAGCAATTTAACTTTTTATTGTAAGGGAACAAAACATTCTTCTGAAAAAAAAATTTTTTTTACGTACAAAATTTTTTCTCAGTTCTTTTAATGAAAATATTTAATACATATTTTTTAATTTTAGTTTTATATGTAAAATCAGCAAGGAATAAATATTTAAATAATAGCCTTTTCCAAAAATTAAGAATTTAACAATAGAAATATAAAATATTTATAAATATAAATAAAATATAAATACGATATCTCTCTATATGATAAAAAAACTTCGTTCCGCTGATTCAGTCAACCTGCCATTAACACAAATAAGAAGTTGCACTTTCAGGGTCGTACGCAAAAAACATTTTCGGGAGGGGTTTTTTTGAATAATATATTTCCTTCAGTTTTTTGAATTTCAGGATTTTCTATGTTCGCATTAAATGTGATGAAATTTAATTTTTGTGATTTTTTAGTCACCGAGATTGAGATTTTTGCTCAATTTTTGGTATTTTCATAATTTTCATCAAATTTAGGAGTTTTATTATTTATATCGATTAGAAAAAAAATATCAACATAGATTTCGAGTATTTATAAAATTTTTCTACTACAGCATCGAGAATTGAAATGATTTCAGATTCTTGGTACTTTTTTTTCCATATTTTTATAGTAGACATACAAATTGAAAAATTTTCTGGTATTTTAATGTATTTTTATAGAAATGTTTAGGATTATATTTCCTATGATTCGAAGTTTAATAAATTTTTGAGAAAATAATAATACTTCATAGAGAAAACTATTAAAGTACCAGAACATTCTTTCAATCGTATAACTGCGAGAAAAATTACTGGAAATTTATATAAAAGATATTCAAATAACAAAATCTTTGAAAATATCGATTCTATATGATCAAATTCTAGAAATTGATCGACCGATCCATAGAAATACTAGAAATTTATAAAAGTACTATAAAACGCAATAAAATGTTATGAATACTAAAGAAAAAAAATAAGAAGAAAAATCTATAAAATATGGAAAATGTACATAAAATTAAATTGTCCCTGAAATATATGAAATTACTGCAAATAGATCAAAATTTGAATTCCATGGCATTGAATATTAGTAATCTATTATTTTTCAACAATTGCGTAGATGGTTGAATTAGATAAAATGATTGAAGAAAATTCTCATTCTAATCGCAGTCTGTGAAGTTTTGTCGAAGAATACAATTTAATTACTGATTGTCAATAAGTTGATCATATACATATCAGTAAACTAGAATAAATTTTTTACTCATTTTGAAAGTCATCAATGTCTAAAGAACGAGAATTCCTATATTAAAAATAGTTGTTCCATCCCGTAATTTATTTGAAGTTCCCGAATATTAGCTAAACAGTACTTTCAATCATTTCCGAAAATTTCAAGAAATAACTAAATATTCCACGTTCTAACTTATAAATTTCTCAAATTTTATAAAAATTGGAGTGAATTTCCAGAAACTTAAAATTTTCAGAGAATTGGAAAAAAAATTCTTTTCTTCCACGAGAAGTCTGAAAATTTTCTATGCATTTTTCAACTTAATACCTAAAATATTAATAACGATTCTTGTTTTTGAAGAATTGTCATTCTTCTCTAATTCTGTGAAATTTGGTCGAAGAATATGAATCCTTTTAAGATTTTCGATAGATTTTCTTTACAAATTATCTAACTAACATAAATTTTTGACCCTTTTTTATTTATGAATCGTTTTTAGCGTACGATTTCTCGTACAAATATAAATATAAAATATGGTTCGATTTTGTTTCAACTTTGGGAAAATTTTTTATTTATATGTGATTTATTTTCCGGCCGGTCCTGTAACAGTTTCCAACTTTTTTTAAATACATATATACACATATATATATATATATATATATATATATATATATATATATATATATATATATATATATATATATACTAGGGTGGTCGTTAAAATGGGTTTGGTGGAATTTTGATCGCGACGCCCTCCAAATCTGTTCCAAATAAATCAAAAACACTGTCTAATTTTTTTCAGATTTTTAGTTCAATATTAACCCGTGCCGGAAGAGCCGTTTTTTTCCCCTTTGAATAACATGGGATTTTGTCTTCAAAACAGTCTATAATTTTTTTTGAGCACCCAATGTATTATAAGAATAAGTTTGTCATGGGAAGTTCTAGTCGATAGATACCCGAAGCTAAGAAAAAAATTTCAGGCCCCTATCTGAATTCCTTGTATGTTGTTTATAACGTACAATAATGAGAAATACATGAAAATAATGCTTTTTTTCGTGAAATACGTGTTTTTTTTAATCAATTTATAATTTATACCGATCATTACAAGCAAATATTGCCAGAACTATTTACGCATTTATGACAAATCACCCCCCCCCCCCGCCCCCTCATTAGGCCATACAATCATATGCATAGTTTGAAAATAAAAATGTTGAGTTTGGAAAATATTAAATGATGTCTGGTATGTCGATTGATAGGGAATTTTTTCTATGAGGGCGAATTTTTCAACCCGAGCTAAAGACGAGGAATGCAATGCAAAAAATTAACTACGAAAATACAAAGTAGGAATGGGGAAAAATATCATATCTCTCGTAACCAGCAATTAGTGGTCGAGAAAAAACGAAGAGACGCTCGTTTTTGCTTGTTTTTGCTCGACGCTAATCTAGTGGCGCCATCTAGCAGGCATTCGTGGAGACTGGAGATACAAAAAAGTGTGTTTTGACTTTTCTTTCACTTATACATAACCAGCAGTTTGAGTGAAAAATGATAATTGTCGTTGTTGCAAATCATTAGTTAGTGCAATGTTAGCCGCACGGGTTTTACGGCAAAACGTTTTTCTCATTGAAGATATAGACACCCAAATCTTTGGAAACAAACTACCTTCAAAGTCTCAAGTATTAAAAGTATTATTCTTCAACTTGCGGGTGTTACACTTGCCCGTTCGTGAAAGCGCGTCTCTTGTTATTCAAAAAACTTCAATTTTTTTGGAGAAGTCAAAAATTCTAACCCAAGTCACATCTCGATGCATTGAAAAATTAGAAAAACTGTACGATTCTTGGTGCATTTTGCAAAAAAGTGCAGGAAAAGATCACAATAAAGAGAAAGAAGACAATTTCGTTTCTTCTATGGACAATTTATTCGATATCGCTCACGGAAATGCACTTGAAACAGCCGACAATGGAGTCAAAGAATTTTTGATCAATCAAAGAAAAGATAGACGCGTTGGATACATTTGTAGCGTGCAAAGTAGATACGATTATGAAGAAAATAAGAAAAAAGAAGAAAAACTCATCGAAAGACGTCGGAAAAGTGACATGGAATTAGAGAAATTGAGTAAGTTTAGTATTTTGATAATATTGAATTAAAAATATTTTCAAAATTTCTTTTGTTATTAAAAAAAATTTATTCGTATGTCCGTACATTGTCATAATAAATAAATTAATAAATAAATTCGTGACAACCGAAGCAATATTGGAAATTTATTATGCTTCAACATTTTTTCATTAAAAGTAAACATTTACCGATAAATCTAAACAATAGCTATTTGTGCGACTAGTAAGAGAAGGAGAAGATTCCACGAGAGTGGAGTTTGTTGCACGAGCATAGTGAGTGCGACAACCCACGAGTGGAATATTCTCCTACGACCACTAGTCGCACACAATATTTTGTTCAACCACCGCGAGAAATATAAAATAAAGCGAAAGTAAATGGCCCGCGATAAATTGTTAACAATGCATTGATCGATCAATGGCGGCCATCTTGGAAGATGGCCGCGTATAATCACTTACACATATAAAGTTTAAATATATCAAAATCATGTTTTTAATTGTAAAAATGTCCAAAAACAGTTCGAAATGTACAAGATTAATGGCACGAGTGATTTTTGCGTCATTTAACTTCGATATTGCGTTTTTTTCACTCCTCAACCTTCTGTCTATACCCGTGGGAGAAGAAGCTCTTCGCCCACGCTATTCGCTAACAGTCAGGAAATTTATGACTTCGCGCACTCTTAACAGGGCCGCGAAACTACATATTTCTCGCGGGTGTTGAACGAAAATAATTATTATTAAATAATTTTTTAAAGCGTTTTTGTAAATTATTGTGTAAAAATGGATAATGGGTGATATGAAAGTATCGAGTTAATCGTGTTAAAAAAATTAACGAAGTTTCTTTTTGTTTTTCGCATTGCAGATCGTTTTTTCGAATTGGCATCAAGTGATGATGGGGATTCTGCAGCCAGTGCCAGCCAAAGGAGCCTGGGAGAATATTCAAACGTCTCTGTCGAAGCAGAACTTGGTACCCTTTCTCAAAATCAAGAGGAATCGGAACCAGCCGTAAAAAAATCGAGAGGAAATGTCAATGTCATAAATGAGAATCTTGTGTCAGTATTGGATAAATGCAAGATATCGGATAGAAATGCTGTGTTCGTAATAGCCGCTGTAGCACAAAGTTTGGGTGTTGATTTACAAACTTTAGTTTTGAACAGAACTTCGATCAGAAATTATCGGGAAAAATTGCGTGCTGCGAAAGCTGCTAATATTAAGGAAACATTCCAAAAAACTAATTTAGATGCTGCTGCCGTGCACTGGGACGGGAAAATGCTACCAAACTTATTAAATCGTAAACTGGCTGACAGACTTCCGATCGTGATTTCAAATGGTAAAATTGAAAAACTGTTAGGTATTCTAGAACTGGTAAATGGAACAGGATTATCTCAGGCCAATGCTATTGAGGATGTTCTTGATGATTGGGGTCTATCTGATTCTGTCAAAGCTTTGTGTTGTGACACGACAAATTCTAATCTAGGCTATTTTAATGGAGCTGCGACATTGCTCGAAAAACATTTGGATCGCGATCTTTTGTATTTACCGTGCCGTCATCATATATTTGGGTTGATTCTACGATCCGTTTTTGACGAAAAAATGCCATCTAAAACTTCTGGTCCTCACGTTCCAATTTTGAAGAGATTCCAAGATTTCTGGCCACAAGTGGATCAATCAATATACGAAAGTGGCATGAAAGACGAGAAAATCAAAGACTTTCTTCTTCATGCTAAAATTAATATCTACCATTTTGTTGAAGAAACCTCAAAAACCGCTCAGCCCAGGGATGATTATAAAGAATTGCTTGATTTGACATTGATTTTTTTAGATATTGCTCCACCTTCCGGGGTTAAATTCAAATTCCCGGTGCTTTTCACCATGCGAGATGGATGGCAAAGGCGATATACAGTCTGAAAATATATCTGTTCCGGAATCAGTTCAAAATGAATGCACAAGAAAGAAATGCATTGCGTGACATTTGCCTTTTTATAGTTACTTCCTATGTCAAAACATGGTTTCAAGCTCCACTAGCATCCAAAGCTGCATCTCATGATTTGGGATTTCTGAAAAAACTGCATGATTATCGAAACATTGATGCCAAAATTTCACAAGTTACATTGAAGAAGTTTAAGAATCATTTGTGGTATTTGACCCCGGAATGTGCTGCTATGTCTATTTTTGATCGTGATTTACCCGTAGAAAAGAATAGGAAAATGGTTAAAGCTTTTCTTGGAGACACAGGATCTGAGCAGTATGCAAAAAAAATTGATATCAATTTGAAAGATATTGATTTTTGGTGTCGTAAAGATATTTCTGATTTCATTACCGGTCAATCTTGTAATTTTTTCCGGAGCTTCAATTTGAGTACCAAATTTCTCGATATCGATCCCTCTTTGTGGTCTGAAAATAATGATTATATCCAAGGCTCGACTGTTGTTGAGCACTTAGCTATTGTAAATGATTCTGCAGAAAGAGGTGTTCATCTAATAGAGGAGTACAATGACAAATTGCCAAAAAATGAAAAGCAAAAGCAATTCTTACTACAACTTGTAGCTGAGTTCAGAAAGACTTTTTCTAATGTCAATAAAGAAACCGTGATCAGGGGCTTATCATGATGTGTCTGTGCGAATTCTGTATGTAGAATTGTCGAACTATCGGCATATGTCTAATGTGTGGGACTCAGAGTACAAAAAGCTAGTTTATAGGACTGTGTTTCTTTGGTGAATTTCGTCAACACTATTAAAAAAAACTTTTACTTTGAATAAATAACAATTTTACACATTCTAATAATGTTCATTCAACACAAATTGCTGGTTACGAGAAATGTGATATTTTTTCCCATTCCTACTTTGTATTTTCGTAGTTAATTTTTTGCATTGCATTCCTCGTCTTTAGCTCGGGTTGAAAAATTAACCCTCTGAAACGGTGATAATTTTCACCGTTAGAACGTGATTTTTTTTTTTTCGTATTAGATATATTATGGGGATGATTTTTTTTTTCATTAGTTAATTATTTTCTTTGGATATTCATGTTGATGAAATTTTCCGGAAATTTCCCAGTTCCGGGATATGGCAAGTTTTCTTTATTTGGGAATATTTGTGGTAATATTGTGGAATAATTCCACATTTTGATGGTGATTAATATGTAATTAAATTAGGGGGAAACATGATGATTAATTAATTAGGGATTTAATTGGGACTCTCCGCCAATGGTTTTCGACGACGAGGTAAGTCGTTTGTTTTTTTTTATTAATTATTATTTGGCTCCCGGTAATTCTTTTCGAGTTCTCGAGGGACCGCCCAGGAATTAGATATTAATTATATATTTTGCGAATTGCGTTATATATTAGGACGCGTATAATTATTATTTTCTATCGATTTTAGAATTATTTATGAGATTTGCGTGGAAGTGAATGAGTGTGAATAATGATACGAGGAAGTATCATTTTATTTTCCGTGGGATTTATTAGTTGATGAACTTTTTGTTAATTCATGATTATTGACGTATGGGTTTTTGTTAAGAAAATATTCCGGTATAGGCGTATTTTGAGATAGAAGGAGATTTTGAGAATTAGGAAATTTGTGACTGTACTTGGGATCGTCGGAAAGGTGGTTGGGCAAAGAAATATCATTCCGGGCGTCGTTACTGGATACAATTTTTTTTCTGTTGATACAATCATAGAGTTATATCAAGTATCGAAAATGTTTCTTGATGAAACATTTGAATCAGTTTGTCTTGATGCTCTAATCAGTATAGTCGTTCCAGATCATTTTGAAATTCTTGAAAAATTCTGTCGAACATTCGATATTCCAGAACTTGAACTAGAAATCAACGACATTAAATATTTTTTATATACTTCTCACTAATGATTTATCATACACTCATTCGAAACAATTAGCAACAGTGTACAAAATTTTTCACTACTTCGTTGAAAATATCATTCACGTTCAATTAAAAAAAATTTATCTGTTCGACTTTGAAAGCTATAGCGTTTTAAATTTTGAAATATACAACTCGACTACGCTTTCAGATTAACGATGAATATTATATAAATTCTATAGGCATTTTTGAAGAGAAAGGGAATCATTCGAACGATTTAACATTGTAGCGCGACAACGAAAAAGATTTCACTAGTTGTACCAGTGTCAGTTAATATAAATATAGAATTTTTCAAGTGCGTGTCTCAGTCTGGAAATGGCTATCAACGGTGTTAAAGAAGTAGTGCGTCGCTAACGACAACTTTTCGCTTCGCGACCTGTCAATCCTCTCGAGGCCGCGGCCTTGATTGAGGATGCTGACGCGTGCATCCGGGAACTGTCAGAGTTTGGCTTAAAGTGTAGACCCGAACTGAAACTTCAGTGTAGTCGTATTATTATACATTTAGGTAGTTATATTCGCGAGTTGAGTGGATACCTAGTGAGTGGTGGGGACCTAGGAACCTCCTGGGAAGATGTCAAAACGGCATTCAATCGCAAACTTGAAACCGGACTCATCGTGAATAAACATCACTTGGATATTCACGGCTTCCTGGAGGAGGCACGAACCATCTTCGTCGACAAGATCGAGGAAGTTCTCCAGCGTCAAAATGCCCTAAAAGTGAATGCTGTACTCGATGCCGAGTTGACTATCGTCAAAGACGGAGAAGAAGTGACTGAAGTGAAAAGCTTTTTCACCAAAACGTCTCCAATCATGAGGACAACGGACTTGTCGCAGTGGTATCTCCAACGCGTCCAGCATCGCCTGCCTCGAGATATGGAGGAATTCCAACACAAAGACTCTGGATGGACATTCCGAAGAATTCTCAGCCTAGCCATTCATATGAATAAATATAACCCGATGCGTGGCAGCTCCTACGTAGAACTCCCAGAAGTCATCAGAAGAAGACGGGCCTGTGTCAATGTTAAAAACTTTGATGATGAGTGTTTCAAATAGGCCATCCTTTCAGCGCTACATCCAGTTGTGAGACATGTAGATCGTCTCTACAACTATCAGAAATACGACGGAGAACTTAACTTTCATGGACTCTCGTTTCCGTTCGTGCCAAAACAAGTGAAAGTTTTTGAGAAACAAAATGATGTGTCAGTGAATGTGTATGTGTTTGAGAAGAAGAAAAATTACTTTATCGTCGCACCGATCCATGTGACTGACCATAAAAAAGATAAACACGCCAATCTTCTTCTCATACAAAACTATTATACCGATGAAGATGGCGATGAAAATGAAAGTGAATGCGAACCCCTGGTATTCCATTACGTTTGGATCAAAAACCTTTCTCGCTCGGTATTTAATCAACTTTCTAAAACTAACAGCAAACATCATATTTGCGATAGATGCTTGCGTCATTTTCGAACTGAAGAGAAGTTAACTTTTCATGAAACTGACTGTCGAAAAATAAATAAATGCAGTGTTCAGTTACCAAAAGAGGGGAAAGATAAAATTAAGTTTTCTAATCATAAAAACAATCTTAAAGTGCCGTACGTTGTGTATGCGGACTTTGAATGTATTCTCAAAAAAGTTAATTCTCAAAGTCAAGAAAATACCAAAGTCGTTCAAATGCACGAGGCGTACAGTGTAGGGTATTACATAAAATGTAGTTACGACGAGAACCAATCCCTATACAAGAGCTTTCGAGGATATGATCCAGCGCAATGGCTTTCTAACGAGCTCGTAGCCTTATCACACCGAGTCAAGGAAAAGATGAACAATCCGAAGCCTATGATACCACTGACACCGGACCAAGAGCGGTCTTGGCGCAATGCTCCAAATTGCCACATCCGCAAGCAGCCGTTCCCGAAGACCGACGAGAAGGGGGGTGGTAGAGTTCGAGACCACTGTCACTTGACGGGGGAGTTTAGAGGAGCCGCACATGGCAAATGTAATCTCCTATACCAAGACGCCATCACGATTCCCGTAAGTTAACTTTTCAAAAAATTTACTAATTGAATCATGATTTAATTCTTCCTTTTCATTAATTTATTTCTATTATATTTGAAAATGAATAATTCAAGAAGATGCGATAGAGATATCAGTTATAGAATTTTTTTTCTTTTCAGATCATATTTTATAATTCCTAATTCATTTTTTATCCATATATAAACCTATTAACAGATTCTATCATTTCTTTTTCATTTAAAAATGTATAATTTAAGCAGATTTAAGTGAGTTAACACTCATGAAATTTTTTTTTCATTTCAGATCATATTCTACAACTTGAGTGGGTACGACAGTCACCTTATCGTGAAAAAAATCGCTAAATGCGTCGAGGGACGAGTAAGCGTAATACCACAAACCATGGAGCGATACATTTCCTTCACCAAGAACATCAAGGATGACAAGATCTCACTTCGATTCATCGATTCGTTTCGCTTCAGGGGGGAAGTACCTTTAGACACTTCAAAAAATCGATTTTTTTTTTTATTGTTTTAATCGATAGATATATCGCCTAAGAATATCATGTCAAAGTTTCAAAAGCTAATTCTCAAAATTATGGAAGAGATGCATCCCGGAAGTGACTGGCGCCGAGCCCGCATAGCTCGCCGAGCGTCAACGCTGCGAGAATCCGCTAGGTAACGGATTCCTCAAATTGAGCGTGATAAGTACGACTTCTTCGATGACTGTGCATGTTATTTCTGTTATCTAAATATCGACTTTTCTTTGAAAACCCCTGCTACTTTTCTTTTTTTCACCTACAACTTTTTCGAAAGTTTCTACGACCAGTTTAAGTCAGTTTCAGTATTGCCTCGATACTTGATGAGATAAAATGTATCCCAAGAGCAAAGGCGGTTGTAACAAGCGTAGTTCAGTATCGCGAAAACGAAAGTTTTACGGTAGTCGGTATACGGAGAAGAATGATGACGATCCCAATGCAAGTTCTTCTCGAAGAAAACTTGCAAGTTCAAGTGCTGAAGATGTTATTGTGGATCCGCTTTTCATATATCGAATTTTGAATTTTTTGACTGTTTTTGGAGCTCTCTCGCAAATGTTGATCTGTGGTACTTGCATAAAAGAAGTGAAATTCGCGGAAAGTGGTAAAAGATTCTTGGGTTTCAAAATCGTGATTTCATGTTCGTGCGGTCGGAGAGAAATAAATTCAGGGCCAACTCTCAATACAGGATTTGAAATCAATAGAAGAATTGTGTTTGTTTTCTGTCTACTTGGCATAGGTCGAGAAGGAATTACCATTTTTTGCGGTTTAATAGATTTCTGTCAAGGGCTATCAAATAGCTCTTACACGAAAGTGGTGGACCATCTTTATATAGCGACGAAAGCGGTTTTTAAGAGAGTGGCCAAGGAAGCAGTTGACCAGGAAATGGAGAAAAATGAGCATAATGGACATCCCAAAAACCATTTGAAAGTCTCAGGCGATGGGTCCTGGAAAAAGCGGGGATTCACGTCATTGTACGGTGTAACAACACTCATCGGGCATTACACCGGGAAAGTTCTTGATATGGTGGTAAAAAGCTCCTATTGTCAAGCTTGCAATGCGTGGGAATCAAAAAAGGGCACCCAGAAATATGACGACTGGTTTGAAAGCCACGAAGAATCGTGCTCAAAAAATCATGACGGTTCCGCGGGAAAGATGGAGGTGGACTCCATCAATGAAATGTTCGCAAGTTCCGAAGAAGTGTACGGAGTGAAGTATTTGAACTATATTGATGATGGTGACTCGAAAACATTCGCGAATATTGTGAAAAACAATCCGTACGGGAATGACTTTCTGGTCATAAAAAGTGAATGTGTGGGCCATGTGCAAAAAAAAATGGGAACGCGACTCCGAAATATAAAAAAAAAAGGACAAACTTGGCGGCAAGGGACGGCTCACAGATGCGCTTATCAAGAAATGACAATCTATTACAGCTTGGCGATAAGAAGAAATGTGAATTCGGTGGAGTGCATGAGGAATGCTATCATGGCGACACTCGATCATTATTGTTCAACCGACAAGGAGCCAAGACACGACAACTGCCCCGTGGGTGACGATACTTGGTGCGAGTGGCGTAAGGCCGAGGCCTCCAATTCCTTAAAATCTTACAAGCACCCACCACGTCTTATTTCACCCGATGTCGAGTCCAGTATTCTCCCGATCTACAAAGATCTTTCTAGGGACGATCTCCTAAACAGGTGTTTGGGGGGGAACACACAGAACGCGAATGAATTCTTCAACGCCACCGTGTGGTGCATGGCGCCAAAACACCTGAATTCGGGGAAGAAAATTGTCGAGATTGCCGCGCACATTGCTGCCGGACTCTTCAATGGAGGCTACGGAACCGTTTTGATGACAATGGGACAGTTGAAATTGAATATAGGACATCAGTGCAAGATTTTCGCTGATAACATGGACGACATTCGAGTAGCGCGCGCAGACCGACGGCACAGTGATAGCACGAAGGAGGCCCGTAGTGCTCGCAGAGAGGCACAACTCATTGAAAATGAGTATTTTGAGGAAGCAGAGGGTTCACTCTACGAACCTGGTGGTGCTGATTGAACATCTCCCTTAAGTAAGTTCTTTTTCTCTTGACCACAAACTTTAAACGGCCTTTTCTCGAAACCATGTTTTTTAAAATTGCGTAAGTGATAATAAAAAAACTAGTCAATCAATTTTCATCACCTAGCATTCATTTTAAAGAGCATAAAAAACTGTTCTATAAAGACTAAAGATTAAAAAAAACAAATTACTTTGGGACCATTTTTGACTGGAATTACGACGAAATTTTTCGTCAAAATCGTAATTTTTTTTTTTTTTTTTTGAGCCTGTATTGAAGGGTTCACTTTCGAATTTCGCAAATCTTTTAGTCTATCTATTAAAAAAAACCCTCTAGAGTAAGAAAATTTTTGGTTTGTTGATTTCAGATGAAAATTGCATCCAGCATCGCTTACGCAATTTACAACGTCAGTGATGACATGGCTTTCAAGATCGTAGAAAAATTTGTTAATTTTCAACTTTCACTTTTGTAGAATATGTTTTTTTTCAAACTCAAACATCGCCTAAAATAAATATTATACTGATTTAAAAAGAACTGTCTTCATTTCCCTGCAAATCAGTTGCAAAAAAGACCTTTTTTTCAGCCTCTAAAGGTACTTCCCCCCTTCATGGCCTCATCCCTCGAGAAGCTGGCTTCTTACTTGGAAGACAAGGCAATTGTGAGAAAAGAATTTACCAACTTCAACGAGCAGCAACTCCAGCTCCTGACCAAGAAGGGAATATTCCCTTACGAATACCTAGATTCGTGGGAAAGGTTGGATGAAAGTCAACTGCCGCCCAAGGAGGCCTTTCACAGCACCCTGACTGATGATGACATTTCCGTCAATGACTACTGGTGAGCAAAACTTTCAATTTTTTCGAGAAAATAACCATTATGATAAATTGAATACAATTTTTTATTTTTTTATTTCAGTCATGCCCAGGCAGTGTGGAGCAATTTCGATATCCAGACGTTAGGTGACTACTCAGATCTTTATCTCAAGACGGATGTTCTTCTCCTGGCGGACGTCTTTGAGAATTTTCGAGCGAGCTGTTTGCGGGTGTACAACTTGGATCCGGCACATTACTACACGCTACCACGATTTAGCTGGGATGCGATGCTACAACATACCGGAATCGAGCTCCAACTTCTCACTGACATAGACCAACTCCTTTTCGTTGAACGTGGTATCCGAGGTGGAGTCAGCCAATGCAGCAACCGTTATTCACGTGCCAACAATCCGTACAGCGACTACGACCCCCAAGAAGACAGAACATTTATTATGTATTATGACGTAAACAATTTGTACAGCTGGGCTATGACTCAATACCTACCTTACGGGCAATTTGAGTAGGTCGAAAATTTTGACGAAAATTTAAAGTGGAACGTAGCCGATGACTCGGAAGTAGGCTAAATCCTTGAAGTGGATCTCGAGTATCCGCCAAACTTACATGACGATCATAATGATTTACCTTTTTGTCCTGAACATAAAGCCCCTCCCGGATCAAAAGACGTTAAATTACTCACAACTTTAGAGCCAAAAACGCGATACGTCATTCATTATCGAAATTTAAGGCAAGCGTTGAGTCATGGCCTAATTTTGAACAAAATTCATCGCATATTGAAATTCAAACAATCGAATTGGTTACAAACTTACATCAATCTCAATAGTGAGTTGCGTAAGGGTGCCAAAAATGAATTCGAAAAAAATTTGTTCAAGCTAATGAATAATGCTGTATACGGCAAAACAATGGAAGATGTAAGAAAACGTATGGACATGAAACTTGTGACGCAATGGCCTGGACGCTACGGTGCCGAAGCTTACATAGCAAAGCCAAATTTCAACTCGAGAGTAATTTTCGAAGAAAATCTAGTTGCGATCAAACTCGATAGGGTTCAAGTCACGATGAATAAGCCGATTTACGTTGGATTTTGCGTTCTCGATCCCTCAAAAACATGTCTGTATGCGTTTCATTTTGATTTCATGAGATCAAAGACCAATGCGAAACTTTTGTATACGGATACAGACAGTTTGATATATGAATTGACAAATGTTGATCCATATCAATTAATGAAAGACAATTCAGATTACTTCGATACTTCCGATTATAACCGCGATAACCGATTTGGAATTGAGTTGAAAAATAAGAAAGTCGTTGGTCTCATGAAAGACGAATGTAATGGTAAAATCATTACTGAATTTGTAGGTTTAAGGTCAAAAATGTATAGTTTGCGCGTTGAAGGTCAAAATAGGATTAAGAAGGCTAAGGGAGTCAAAGCACCCGTTGTCGCGAAAACATTAGATTTTATCGATTACGTCAACTGTTTGTATCACAATACCACAGAGTACCGCACACAACATCTTTTTCGATCACACTTACACGAAATTCAGACAATCAGACAAACAAAATTAGCGCTAAATCCATCCGACGACAAAAGGTATATTTTACCAAACACAACGGATACTTTGGCACACGGCCATTATAAATTTAGTAATTTTGAAATGCAGGTAGATAAATAGGTTTATTGACCATGAAAGTCATGAGTTTGGTAAGATGAATCTCTTATAGGTAAATACTAGATATACACGTTTCACAACTATTTTGTCTACTTTAACACTGGAAAGCAAATTGCTTTAACATATGTATGTAATGGGATAGGTTAGGAAAAAAAATATTGATAACGATATATGAATAAATGTTTTATTGTCACTACATGTCTGTTTTATTTATCCAACTGTTGTGAGTATTATCGAAACCTAACCATTTTACATAAAGTTTATTTCCACACTTGC
Source organism: Platygaster robiniae (assembly GCA_028476575.1). Classification (NCBI taxonomy): domain Eukaryota; kingdom Metazoa; phylum Arthropoda; class Insecta; order Hymenoptera; family Platygastridae; genus Platygaster; species Platygaster robiniae. The sequence goes on from CM052019.1 coordinate 33,276,918, forward strand.
GCAACACTTTTTCGACGAGATATACATTAGGATGCATGACTTTGGCGAGTTCCTCTGTATAGAATCCTCCATCGATGGGTTGATCTTGATAATGCTTGAGTTTATACGTCGTGGGTTGTGTTGGTCTCACAGCAGCGCTGGTGAATATTTCAGTTGTCCAATTAGGCGTGTATCCTTTCTCAAAGACATGTTTGTACTTGCTGATTCTGACTTTATCACCGACGTTGAATTTACGCTTGTCTTTTCGATGCTTAGTACGGTATATTTCATGGATTAGGCGTTCTTCATCAGCTGGAGTAACATCTTTAGGCTTCATATTGATAGTGCGGTGTTTTGTGGTGTTGTAACTGGACATCAATTCAGGTAAGATGTTGAGCCATTTGTAATGTCCTTGGAGGGAGAATCGTTTCCACATCCAACTCTTGAGTGTGCGATTAAAGCGTTCACAAATGGATGCTTTCATGCCACTGAATGTAGAGTACATGTTGATTCCATGTTGCTTCATGAGCGTCTTGAAGTCCTTGTTGTAAAACTCTTTGCCTTGATCGACGTGTAGATTCTTAGGTTGACGATCCTTGAGCGTGGTCTTCATAGCAGCGGTGACGTCAGGACCATTTTTAGATTTCACAGGAACAGCCCATGCATACTTGGAGAAGACATCGATGACGGTGAGCAGGAACTTGTAGCCTTTGTCAGCATAAGTGGACATATCGACGAGAACAGCTTGCCAAGTTTCATCAATTCCACGCATATCCACATGACGTCGTCGATAATTTTTCCTTGCAGGCTTATGGAGCTCTTCTACAAGAGCTTCTTTCGCATCCATCCTTACAATGTCTGGGTTGGTAATGAGGGTGACGCGTTTATATACTTGCTTTTATTCAAACTCATTTTTTTCGGGTGTGATATGTACTACTTCCTCAATGCGTTGCTGACGATGTAGAATAACGTTAATCTGCTTCGAATATTCAAGCATATGTTTTTGATACATATCATTCAAGGATTCCAGCGATTTTGTCAAATTGTCAGTCACAATGCCAATCACATATCTCAGTGATTGAAACGCATCTCCAACGATTCTATTTACTTCTTCGAGGTTCACTGCATCTATCATTTCCATCGATTCGCCAACGTTGCATAACCTTTTTCCCATCATACGAAGCTTGACAATTAAGTATCCGGAATTATTTCATGCGCGGCGTTTGGCTACACTGATCGGCACGAATCTTTCAGATATCATAGAGAACAGTGTCAACAACAACTATGTCAAGTTTCAGCTCGATCCGTTCACTCGTACGTGTGTAGTGAACATTTGCGTGCGGTGCCTATAGCGGTAGTGTTACATGATGTCGAGCGCCGATTATTACGAGCAGAGAGTTGCGTTGAAGTTTTTCGTTAAATGGGGCAAAACGCGCCAGGAAACGTTGTCGACGTTAAAGACAGTGTATGGCGATAATCTCATGCCCAAATCTTCCTTCTACGAGTGGTTCAAGCTATTCACGGAGGGCAGGGAAGAGTGCAACGACGCGCCACGCGCCGGCCGACCAGTCGATACCCGTACCGATACCTCTCGGCAAAAAGTGGAACTAGCTTTGAGAGATGACCGCCGCTATTCGATAAGAGAGATCACGCTCATCACCAATATCAACAGAGAGACCGTTCGCAAAATTATTACGGAAGATTTGAACATGAGAAAAGTCTGCGCGAAATTGGTCCCGAAAAATTTGACCGCCGAACAGAAGGCAACTCGCCTTCGCATTTGCACGGATTGGCTGAAAAATTGGGATGTGTTTGATCGCGTTATTACTGGTGACGAGAGCTGGATTTTTGCCTACGATCCGGAGACAAACAGGCAGAGTCGTGAGTGGAAGAAACCAGAGGAGCCTCGGACCAAGAAAGCGCGGATGTCGAAATCTCAAATGAAAGCCATGATTATCACTTTCTTCGACTGTCGTGGTATAATTCTGAGACACTGGACGCCGAAGGGTCAAACCATCACTGCTGCATACTATATCACTGTCCTGAAGGAGTTGCGGCGAGCAATCGCGAGGAAACGACCGGAGTTGTGGGCCAAGAACAACTGGTTGCTCCATCAGGACAATGCGCCGGCACATTCCGCGTACGTAACTCGGGAATTTTTGGCCAAGACGTCAACCACCGTGCTGGAGCATTGCCCCTATTCCCCGGATTTGGCACCGAACGACTTTTTCCTGTACCCCAAGACGAAAGAAGTCCTCAAGGGAGCCCATTTTGAGTCCGAGGAAGTCATGAAAGCGGCATGTGAAGGAGTGCTGAACAGCCTTCAAGAAAAAGACTTCCACCGGTGCTTCGAGGGATGGAAATCGAGGGTTGAAAAGTGCATTCGTGCTGGAGGGGATTATATTGAAGGGTACCATGTGTAACTTGTACCACTATGCAAATATACGCTCTACAAAAAATAATTCCGGATACTTAATTGTCAAGCCTCGTATTATAGTTTTGCTCAGCTGTCAATTGGAATCCAACACCTGGAGGGCCGCGAAGTCCTTGAGTTCTCGTTAGGTGTTTTCCAAAAACGTCTACACTCGCCATTGTCTCACTCGTGAATGAAGTTGTATAATGCAATCCCCTCAATATATAATCTCAGCTTCTCTCATTTCTTCGATGATTGAGTTGATTTCGTTGATGTGACTGTTGTTGCCAGCAGCTTGTGACGCGAGAATGAGCCGCAAACGCTCGACTAGCTCGTTTGGATCATCCCAATGAACATAATCGATATCGTGTCCACGATTGACTACGTTGTAAACTCCTGTTCCCACTTTCTTATCGGCAATGTATGTGAGATACTTCAAATCTCTACCACCGCGCAGACTCTCGTCAGATCGATAATATTTTCTGTCAGCACTCGTTTGATGGATGATTTTCCTATAATTCTCCACATCGATTTTAGTTATAATTGAACTGTTTGGTATTTTTTTAAAAAGCAGTTCAATAAGCCCGGGTGTTTTCTCAAACTCTTCAGCCCCCACATGAATAGTGTTTGCTTCAAAACTGATTGGTGCGTTCCCAATATGAAATCCAGTTTCCAGCGATCGTATTCCATACAGCATGTCAAGATTTTTTCGTAAAGTCTTGTTTGTTAACAAGTTTAAGTATTTCGTGAGAGTGTCAACTGGAACTGGTGAACTGACGATACTTGGTGCAAATGATTGATCACCAATGGTTTGATTGAAGCTCTCGAAATCGTCACTCTGTTGCTCTTCCAACGTTGGTTCTTTTTCGTCCTCTTCTTTAACTTCAGCTTTCTCAATTTTTTCTTTTTTGATTTCTTTCATTTCCATGTCTTGTTTGGCTAATGACTGTTTTGATCGATGATTGGCTTAAACACTTCTCGCACCGACGTCTCCATGGCAGCTTTTCCACGTTTCAGCAGACGATGTTTGCGGCGAATAGATTCGCTGGCTTGTACTATGTGACGTAGTACATCTTTTCGCTCCATGATGTCACCTCTGTCACAGTTCAAGTGATACTAATGGCGCAAGCTTGGAGTCACTTTAATTTATAGAAACAGTCGAATCCTCTTCTATATCGACCTGGGTTCACATCGCTATCCTTGTCGATGACGACAAAACCATACTTGTTCTCCCAGCATGTTGCGCATAAATCCCGAAATCGTGAAAATGTCATGTCAGTGTTTACATGATCATCATATACATGTTCCAGATTCATATCATCTTGGCGAAACAGTACAAGCATATTAGCATTATCTCTTACCAAATGTTTTGGTATATGAGCGTAAGTCTGACAGAGATAAAAACTATCCACATGTCGATGTCTACCCATGCAAAAGTATGCACGAATATTGTCTTGTTTTTCGCAAGCTACATCATCAAATATCATCACAGAATTTGGTTCGACTTCCTCGACACTGACGACTTCCTCGTTGTCATTGTAGGGAAAATATCCTACTCCTTTGATTGGTTGACTGATTTTCTTTAAATATTGATATTTTGGTTGATTGGGTGATTTCAAATAAACGTAATCGTTCTCAAACCTCAATCCATTTGGATGTGCGAGAAGTGCGAGTAAAGCATTAGTTTTACCACAATTTGATGGACCACAAATTATAGCGCGAACTGTATTTGGTAGTAACTTTCCATGACGTTTGATTTTTCTCTTTTTTCTGTCACACTGTCAAAGTTCATGACAGGTAATTTGACATTCTGTTGTTTGAACTCCATGACGGCTCGCGCGCAACTGTTTCGGAAACCTATAAATACGAGGTATTTATAGTCACGAGTTCAGTTGAGCAATGGCTGTGAGAGGACGAGGTCTCGTCAACACCGTTATCAACAAGCTCTCCGTTGAACTTCATATACCAGGATATCAATTTTGCGGTCCAGGCACAAAGCTGACTAAGAGGTTAGCACGTGGGGATCGTGGAATCAATCCACTCGACGCAGCGTGTAGGGAGCTCGATATAGCTTATTCAAAAAATCGTGAAAATCTCGCAGCTAGACACGAAGCTGATCAATTGTTCGCAAAAAGAGCAGTCGAACGTGTTTTTGCCAAGGATTCGGGAGTTGGTGAAAAAACAGCAGCACTTGGTATAGCCAGCATTGTGGGGCTGAAGAAAAAACTCGGAATGGGAGTAAAAAACAATGCTAGGAAAGTAGCGAAGAAAGTCAGAAAAGTGGTGAAGAAGAAAAAGATTTCTTTGAGAAAAGTCATCGATGCAGCGAAAGTAGCAGCTAAAGCTACTGGCTCTGTACAAACTACTTTGAAAGAAGCACGAGCAGCTCTGAAAGAAGCTGGAGGAAAGAAGAATGTTCGAGTACCTCGTGTACTTCCCGTACCAAACAAAATTGGAGGTATTTTACCAGCAGTTTTACTACCAATCTTCGCTGGATTGAGTGCCACAGGAGCGTTAGCAGGTGGCGCTGCAAGCATCGCTAAAGCTATCAACGATGCGAAAGCTGCGAAGCGTCAATTTGAGGAATCAAAACGTCATAACCTCAAAATGGAATCAATCGCCGTGGGAAAAGGATTGTATTTAAAACCATGGGGAACTGGCATGAGACTGCATTTAAAAAACGTATAGAGGTACCGCACCGAGCACTCAGCAACGTAGATTTGTTGAAATATGCAAAATTGTTAAAAATTTCACATTTTCGAGGTGTGTATGGTACATGAGAAATGATTTACCGAAAAATGGACCCAGGAGAGTTGAAACTGCCATTATCAATTTGGATAGTAAAAATAGTCATGGAACTCATTGGGTCACCTACAGGAAAACAGACAATAAAATCATATATTTTGATAGATTTGGCAATCTACAACCACCTCGCGAACTTGTAGACTATTTCGGTGTCAGTAGCATAATTCAATACAACCGTGATCAGTATCAAAACTATAATCAAATTATCTGTGGACACTGGTGTCTCAAGTTTTTACTCGATAAAAGCATCGATGGTGTGTGAATGTGTATCAGTCTACAATCAGCAGTCATGGCGGATACATTGACATTGACACTCTCTGGCACGTCATCTGTATTGGAGACTAACTACTTTCCCCCGATCGAATTAAAAGTATTGATTGGGATTAGTCGAGTTGCTGACTTTCAATTCAATCCCCAACATCGACGTCGGCAACAATAAATTCTATGTTGACGATAAAGTGATTACTATACCCTCGGGAAGTTATGAGTTGGAGAACATTGAGCGTTATTTGAAAAAAGTGCTGCCACCAAGTATCGAGCTCCAGTTACGAGCGAATAGTAGCACGCTGCGTAGTGAAATTCAATGTAATCGACGATAGACTTTCGACCAAAAGATTTCATCGGAAAACTATTAGGTTTTGATCAGGTAGTCATTGCTGCTGACGTGGAACATGAATCACAATTTCCCGTGAGAATACTCAGTATCAACGCCTTACGTGTCGAGTGTAACATCACTACAGGAGCGTATATAAACGAGAAGAAAGTGCACACTATTCATGAGTTTTTTCCCGTGGTGCCACCAGGATATAAGATCATCGAACTACCAACTCACGTCATTTATCATCCGATCACCGTACAGGCAATACATCATCTCCAGCTACGTATTGTGGATCAAGACGGCAAGTTGGTGAATTTTCGAGGAGAAGTCATCACTATTAGACTTCATGTGAAAAGTGAATAATGGGAATCGTCTACGGAGACTATAAAAGTCACACAGCACGTCCAAGAATCATCAGTCGGTACAAACCACTCAAAGTGCTAACACCGCAAAACGTGCAGTTCCTAAAAAGTCTCCGTTTAAGAGTAAAATTTTCTGCTGCTTCATCTGCCTGATACAATGTTATCTATCGAGAAAAAAGTCATCTTCGACGAGTCAATAGCGCAATATGAAATACACGCGCACCAGCCATATGCTTCATCAACATTCAACAACAACGATGAGATTCGCATCAGCGTACAAAACCAGGATTCATATATACTGCCTAGCAAAAGTTCGCTGCATATACAAGGAAGATTGACAAAAGCAGATGGAACTGATGTTGCTCATACATCGATTGTGAACAATGGCATCTGCCACATGTTTGAAGAAATGCGGTATGAGCTGAATGCTGTAGAGATCGAAAGAGTCAAGAATGTCGGTCTCACAACAACGATGAAGGCCTACATTGCACAAACTCCTACTCAAAAGGATATGATGGAAAATGCTGGATGGATTGTTGACGACACAAGACATATAACTAACAACAATGGATATTTTGACATATGCATTCCACTGAATTTCATCTTCGGATTTGCTGAAGATTATCAACGAGTTATCGTCAATGCAAAACATGAACTCATTATTCTGCGAGCCAACACCGACGTCAACGTAATCACACAGCTTGCTGCGAACGAAGAACAATACAAGCTAACCATTAGCAAAATTGAATGGTTAATTCCATACGTCAAAGTTTCGGACTTGGGGAAAATTCGAATGCTTAATTTCATCGCTACTGATCCAGCGATCGCCATGAGTTTTCGAAGCTGGGAACTTTACGAGTATCCACTTTTACCTCAAACTACAAAGCATGTATGGACTGTAAAAACATTAACTCAACTGGAAAAGCCGAGATACGTCATCATAGGATTCCAAGTTGGTCGAAAAAATGTGAGAACTGGAAATATGAGCAACTTTGATACGTGTAATTTGCGTGATATGAAATTGTATTTTAATTCACAATATTATCCTTATCAGAATCTTCATATTGATTTTCAACGAAACCAGTTTGCAACGTTATATGAAATGTTTGCAAATTTTCAATCATCGTATTATGGTAGAAAAAATGCTCCATTGCTAACAAAAACTCAATTTAAAGATAATGCGCCTCTTGTTGTTATCGACTGTGCTAAACAAAATGATTCCTTGATCACTGGTCCAGTTGATGTTCGTCTGGAGTTTGAATCAGGAGCCAATTTCCCAGCTGCGACTACTGCATACTGTCTTATTGTACATGATTGTATCATAGAATACCAACCAATCAGCGGAGTTGTCAGAAAACTATGAAGCCTGTTACGTTTGATTGTAACCCACCTACAGTATATGTGCTGTATGTGTGGGATTTTGCGCATAGATTAGCGAGACGGGGTCCATGGGAACAAGCGGCCCGTGACCGATATAGATTTCAGCGACGTATAGCCATGAAAAGTTGAACAATCAGTTGGAAAATGCCGCATTTATATTCGTCAAAGGATTGAATAAAAAGCAATGGCTGAAGCAGTACACAAATGCTGTCATCATCGATTTGATGGATATGGGCTGCCCATCACTGGACGATTTGCGAGTCTCTGCATGCCCCTACAACAATTTTCATCGACCAGTCTACGATCATCACTGCGCTACGGAAAATGCTCGACGACTGCGAATATGGTTTTGGGAAAAATTTGGAGATGTACCATCGATAAAGCGATCGTTTACCTTACTCGCATATACAGACTCGCTCCATATGTTAGATTTCGAGGATATCGCCGTACTACCTCGAGAATACTTACTATATTTTCACTCGAAAAATATAGATGTGGCTTGGGATAAGCTTCCGCTAGAATTTCAAAAAGATGATGAATTTATCGCTTGTACGCGATGTTATGAACATTGGAACTTTAATGACTGCGATGACGTCCCGGATGGACCACCTCCAATGCGAACAAATTGTCTTGATTGTTCTAAAAATATATCTTAAAATTGCCTCTTATATTAATAAATGAATAAATGCTGTCGTCATAGCTCAGGAATGTGATGATGATGTAATCGTTTCCGGCGACGCATCGAAACTTTTCGAGATGATGATGTAAATTGCCTCATATATTGTTCAAGGTTAAATGAATAAATTATGTCGTCATAGCTTAGGAATGTGATGATGATGTAATCGTTTCCAGCGACGCGTCTAAACTTGTCAAGATGATGTCATCACTTTCGTATCTACACAATAGATTTTCAAGGTTAAATATTCCTTGAAATACGGGTGCACGAGCGCCTAAGCGTCAGTCTGAAGACAATTTTCACTCAATATGGACTTCTCAAAGATTAACGAGGCAGCTCATGCGGATAGTTATAAGCCAACGCGTAGAATTGCAGATTTAGAAGTTGATAAAATTTACATGGTCACCAGCAGTCGCTTCATTGAAACCAAATTTGGTTGGAAATTCGTCATCACTCTCGATTCCGAATTCGACATTTTCCTTCTAGAGCGTCTTAACAAAATTCTACAGGAAGATTCGAATGAGCTGCAGAAATTCCAAGATGCTGTCATCTCTGAGCAACAGATGAAATTCCGATTTCTCGGCGGCAAATTCACCACCTGCGAATTTATTCGGTGAAAAATGTAACATTATTTTATATTTTGTAACGTTCTATAAATAAAAAATAAAAATGTAGAGGCTAATTAGATGGCTGTTCCTCACAGCAGAGGGCGGGGTGGGGCCCTCTGCACAAGAAAAAAAAAAAAAAAAAAAAAAAAACTTATTATTTTATACCCCTGTAAACATCTATTCGTGTCAAAACCTGTCAAAGCGCGTATCTCTCGCCGCTTTCTCTTTAACCCCCACTACCACCTTACGTAAGTCCATCCGCCTACGTATTTGGATGACTCCCGAAAATGATCCAGTAGGCAACAGAGCTTCGACGTGAAAGGACGTGTGATCGTTCAAGCGTCCTGTAAACGGAGAGACCCTCGAAAATGCAGATGTTGCATCCCGCGGAAAACCCGCGAAAACCCCGCGAAAACTCGCGAAAGGGTTAACCCGCGGAAAACTCGCGAAAAACTGCGGAAACTCGCGAAAACTGCGGAAACCCGCGAAAAACCGCGGAAGGGGTGGGAGATGGGGGATGGGGGTGGAGAACTGCGAAAAGGGGTGGGGGTGACTAATCAGAGGGGGTGGGGTGACCAATCAGAGAAGGGGTGGGGGAAAGGGGCGGGCATGGGTGGGTCACGTGATGGGAGGAGGAGTGGGGGATCCGATACCCGCTTAGCTCATCTACTTAAATCTTTTGCAAATTACATAGTAATATGCAAAATAGCAGTTTTTTTTTCGAGGTTGTAAGTTTTCGTAGATAATGTTATACAATAACTTAAAACTACTGGAGATGAAATGTTCCTTTATTGTCGAATGGTTATTACATGAATGTCTTTCAGATAAGCTCACACCAGTAGAATGCAGGAATAAATTTAAAAATCTACGCGATACGTCTATGCGAAAACGTGCCTCAAAAGCGAAACTCGTCAGTGGATCGGGGGCCACGGACAATCAGGACTCACGGCCGTTTTACCAACGAATGAGCTTTGTGTTGAAGAAGTCAACGAAATTGCCGTTAGTATTACATTGTCTGCAAACATCTTTGAACAGGTGTAATGAACGCTGCAACGAATATTATAGAAACCAAACAACCAACATCATTGTGGACAAAAAGGTCGTCACCGACAATCAGCTACCACTTACACCACCGGCAAAGAAAACGAGGGTTGATGTTTCGGACTCCCTCGCTGACCTAGCGGAAGCGATAAGGAATCAGCCGCAAATTGAGCTGCCACAACCATCCATGCAAAGCGAAGTTGATGGCATGCTCATTGTTATACGGGCACGCCTGTTAAAATTGGCGCCGGACAGATTGGATGACACTTTTACCCAACTGTTGAGTGTAATTCGTGACAACTCCTACTAGGAAGTTGGGTTAATAAATTTTTATGTTTTTAACACAACATTAATGAGATATTTTATATACCCGTCATCATGCTTTTCACCCAATCTTTTAATGTTTATTACTTTCTCTCGAAGCATATCACCCAGTCGGCATGTAAGCTTACAGGATTTTGACGTAAGCTCTCAGAAAGATTCTGAAAGGTTCCACTAGAAAGCCTGCAATCGAAAGCTTTCAGCGAACATTCTGTTCTCTTTCGGTCGAAAAGCTTCTAAAGAAAGCTTACCGAAACCTAATTGAAAGTCACTATATAAGGCTTTCAGAAACAATTTCTTTGCAAGATTTCTGAAACCTTCTAATGGAAAGGTTACTAAGGAAACCGTAGCGAAACCTCACAGAAAATCACAGACTAAGGCATTCAGAAACAGTTTCTTTGCAAGATTTCTGAAACCTTCTAATAGAAAGGTTTCTAAGGAAACTAGCGAAACCTTGCAGAAAGTTACAAAAAATGCTTTCATAAACAGTTCGTGTGTAATGTTTCTGAAACATTGTAATTGAAAAGTTTCTAAAAAAACGCAGTGAAACTAACACTTTCATTAACAGTTTTTCTGTAACGTTCCTGCAACATGTAGGTTGAAATGTTTTACTGGAGACCTTTTTGCAATACTGTAAAAGTTTCGAAACGGTTTTTTCAAACGTTTGTGCAGGATTGCAGTCTGAAAATGCGTTATATATCTATCATTTTAGTGAAACATATATTATTTTTATGGTCGTGTTTCTCCCATTTTTACAGCATTACTGTGGAAATTTTCCTTTTAATATATATGTATCATTTTTCATAAATGTCAGAAAGATAGCGTTCATGAAATTAAGGAATATTATAATTAAATAGAACAAGTGCTTAAAACTCGTAATTTATGTATTTCCCATTATTATGTACATAGTTCCTATATATAATTGCCTTATACACGTATTTATGTAACATGCATATTCCTTATTTCATATTATACACTATTTCCTACTCGGAAATACGTACCTAAATCAATGTTTTACAAAACAGTTCCACAGTCTATTGTCATGGAAATGAACGCATTAAATTTACTTTTCAACCGTTGTGTGAAGAATGGAGAAAGTCGCGAACAACCTATTTTTGTACGGCACTTTCATCATTTTCCCAAGGATGTCTGCACAAGGCCACGATTTTATTTCACGCCCTCTTTCAACAATGTTTATCAGTAAATCTGAAGAAGGAATAGGGATCGTGTATAAACTGCGTAGGGTTTTCATTTGTCGACCAATAACATAGGGCTCACTGTGTAAAGTAGCGAAATCGACCGCTTCAATAACACTACCATCCTGAAAAAAAATACAATTATTTTTGTCGTCTTTTACACTGATGCGGAATTCATTCGTTTCTAAAACTTTGTACTGCGCGGAGAACCTGCTTCCATGAGGTAAAACACCTAACCGATGAAGATTACTTAATCTACAACCAGTATATTTTTTCGGGGGCAGTTTCGAGAACTTTTGTGTTTCTTCAAGTCTTCTATGGATCTGCTGCAATGGGAGCCCTCCTTTTTTTACTAGTCTAACTAGTTGTCTAATACAGTTTTCGAATCTAAATGCATTAAATTCATCTACTGGCCCGAAATTTTTGACGTCTTCAGCGAGATGGAGTACATTATGGACATTGTGTGAAATATACTTCCTGCCATAAAGTGACTCAAACTGTTTTACAAAGTAGCTCAAAAGTTGGTTTGCGAAATTAACATTACTATCATGCGCCGACAAGTTTTTGTTAGCCAAAATAGTTAATGCAACATGCAAAAGAAGAAAATGATCATACAATTCTTTTCTGAGAGTATCTTTCAGAACAATAGGCCCTGAATAGAGCAGAAATGAACGTAATTCGGTAGCCTTCCAATATTTAACATGCAAAAGAGGTCTCGCCTTTCTACTGAAATCTGTGGGCATCGATTGAGCGCAGTCTAGCAGTTTGTTTGAAATTTCGCTGACGCTGTTCGACGATAGACGTACATTTTTAGCAATAGGTCCACTAAGCCACAAGTACAACAATTTTCGCATAACCCCAAGACACTCAAGGTGCATGTAATCTAATGTAACTTGTGTAACTAAGCGTAAGTATGGTATTTTCACCAAAATCTTTTCGTTTTTCTGGTAATCCAAATCATATGCATTATCATTGAATTTTTCATCAGTCCTCTCGTTTTTACAGAAACCAGGAAAACATACGGTGTTTTCAATGTATTCACCATGAATCTCGCATTTGGTACACGAACTGTAGCCATTGTGACAAAGGATCTGCTGAATATAAGCTTTTGCCGGCGCGTCGCAAATTATCCCTACAATCCAAACGGTAAAAGTTTGATCTTCGAACAATACACCTTCATCAACAAGTTAAATCGCTTCTTCTACAAACGCTTTTAAATATTCATTTGAGTCGTTGGGTTTTCCAACGACTCAAATGAATATTTAAAAGCGTTTGTAGACGACAATTCTTTCGACCGCACTTTGGAGCCCACTGTACCAGTATTTTTCTTGGCAAAGACTAACTACATTGGTGGAATTCGGCGTTTTAAAATCGATCTAGAATCTTTAGGAAATTCGACTGATGTGTACTTGTTCAAAATACGTAATAATTCGTTTCGTGCTTCCCTTGACATATCAAAATTTACCATGAAATCGGTGATTTCTCGAACGAAAGTTTCATCGTGCATCATTGAATCAAGGTTGTTTTCTTCATCAGTGGAACTGACAGATCTGTATTCAAAACTATGAACGCTGCTGGCACCATCCTCATTGCAGTCTTCCACTTGTCGCCATTGCCACGTATCATCTTCAATTGCAGTCGTTGCACAGTCATGATTTTCTGCGAATGTATTATTATCATTATAAATATATAATCATTATAATTATATATAGGTCATTCCACGGCAGATTTACCAACTAATATTTTTTTTGGTCCGAAATATGTTTTTTCCGGTTCCTTGTTCGAAAATATTGGACACGTACTTTTTTCTTTCGTTGTTAAATGCGAAATGTCCGAGTATTAATTTTTTAAAAATCAATGATTCCAAAAAAGTGATCATCTCAAATAATTTGTTACTAAAAAAATTTGTTTATAAAATTACTATAAAATTATTAAATACTAATTTGGTTGAAGAGTTTTAAGTAGAGCCTACGAGAAAGTAGTTGCATCGATTTTTCATAAACAAATTACGCGATTTTATAAAAAAAATTAAACTTTTTAAAGAGAGCACCAATTTTTTTTCAATTTTTCAGTAAGTATTGCCAGCACATAAAAGAATATACTGTTTAAATTTTGGAGTGGGAAAATGAAAGTTCAACATTCAAAAATTGAAAAGTAAATGAATTTTCATTTTCCCACTCCTAAATTTTAACAGTCTATTCTTTTATGTGCTGACACTACTTACTAAAAAATTGAAAAAAAATTGCTGCTCGCTTCAAACAATTTTGAATTTTTTATAAAATCGCGTAATTTGTTTATGAAAAATCGATGCAACTACTTTCTCGTAGGCTCTATTTAAAACTCTTTAGCCAAATTAGTATTTAATAATTTTATAGTAATTTTATGAACAAAAATTTTTTAGTAACAAATTATTTGAGATGATCACTTTTTTGGAATCATTGATTTTTAAAAAATTAATACTCGGACATTTCGCATTTAACAACGAAAGAAAAAAATACGTGACCAATATTTTCGAACAAAGAACCGAAAAAAAATATTTCGGACCAAAAAAAATATTAGTTGGTAAATCTGCCGTGGAATGACTTATATTCTTACTAATATTATTATTATTATTGACAGCTTGATTTTAATCCCCTAGTAATTTTTAACATTACAAAATCCTTATAAGAAAGTCTTATTTTTTATAAGATTTAAATTTCTTATAAGGTGCACGTTATTGAAACTTAATAAGTTATAAGGATTCAATTTCTTATGAGGTGATCTTATAAGAACCTTTAAAGAAACTGAAATTTTGTATAAGGAATTGATCAAAAAATTTTACAAGGTTATTTTCCTAAAGGATTTTATCCAATATATTCATATAATAAATTTCAGTTTCTTATAAGGTTTTATCAGGTTTTCATTTTAAAAAAATAACTAGGCAAGGAATTTATCCATGGATATTGTTTGTGATGTTAATGGATGTATACAATTAATGAGAAAATAAAACGATTCAAACTGAATCGTGGTTGATAAAGTCTTACTAATATGTCTCTCTGGTTCGCTATCATATTCGTCGTTAACGTGAGATGGATCCAAATCATTGAACGCAGCAGTTTCTTGAGTGTTGGATGTAGACTCATTTCGATTGCGCGGAACTCCGTCGAATAATCGGCTAAAGTCAGCTCTGCTCTGTTGGCGCACAATTCTCCTTAAATGGCGGAAACTGTATACGTGCAATGCCGATCTTCCTTTACACCTTTCCATGATAAGCCTACAGGGATCGAAGTACAATAATCAGTTAAAATTTTTTCATATAATAATTGAGAAATTGAATAGAAAATTTTTTCATCCATAACAGAAATTTCATAAAATAAAAAAATTGTATGGTTTTTGAATACAAAACTCTGGTATTTTACAACATGGAATTTCGTATGCTTCCTTCATAGAAAAAAATAAATTCGTTTAGCAAACTATTGTGATTTTTGAAAAACGTGTCAAAGGTAACATAAAAAATGCATAAAACGGAAATGTTTCCCAAATTTGTGCAAATTGAATAATTTTCATTTTTAGAATTACTGGTATTTCAAATGCGAATGTTTAGTCCACTATAGTAATAATAATGATTAATTATTATCAAGTTGTTCGAATTTTCACAATCGAAAACATATAATTTAATATTATTATTCAGCTATTATATGCGTATTTATTTAAACGCATAAATATATATAATACGAAGAAACATAATCGTTAATCTAAGTTACATATGCGAGTAATATGTGAATATTAACAGAATGCAGATGATAATTAATAAGGCCAAATCAATTAATTTATTCACAATTAATCATCAACTCGGTAAAAAATCGTTGGATGGTACAGCTACGTGTCATTTAAATTTAACAGTGTCCAGTAATCTAGGAATTCAGTGAACGGATCGAATAAGTGGACGAGACGCGTGAACCCTTGCTGCACTAGAAAGGATGGTCAGAGAAACTGCAAGAAAGCAGAAGGATTGGATTCTCATCGATTGGCTGTTCGAATTTTTTATCCTTTGCAACTTGCTCGGGATCAGCTTATTATCATATGATGTAGTCTATTTTTTCAACTAAATGCTCGTGCTAATTTAGAGCTTCCGTAAAGATCAGTTGCGTTTCGATATTTTTGTTGATTAACATGTGATTCATTAAGAAAGTAGAGGTACTTTGGAACCAGAAAATTATTCTTTGAACTGCTCTGTTTGTAGGAAAATAATTATAGACTGATATTTTATCGTAAAAAAAAAGAAAATCCGGAAAGGTTTGCTGCATGAAGTTGCATGAAGGAATAAAATTTTGTTATATCTACACTGACCTAAGGACAAAAACGGAAAACCGTCGTCCTGCTTTTAAGGTTTTTTATGGGATTCAACGTAAAAATTTTTCCGTAGAAAAAAGTTTTTTTTTTTATTCGCTTTTGTAAGTGCCGTTAACCGACTGAAAAGAGTTTACGATATATTGGGCTTTGTTTCTTGTTTCTGGAGGTCATCAGTAAGATTTTTCGTCGAATATTTTACACAAAGGATTCTCAATCCTCACTTTTTCGGGTTGGTTCTGTTTTCATTCTTCATTCGTTCATGTTAAGTTGTTTTTGGGAAACGAACCTGAGCACATCGCGCAGAAACTTCTGATATACGAGGGGGGACCCAAAAGTAACGGGAATTAGGTGGTGGGGGGACCGCGGAGGGGGGGATCAGGTTCTCCACTGGTTCTCTTCCAAGCTGCTACTCTCCCAAGTCAGTGTGCAAAGTTCATTTGCTGTAAGTGCATTCGTTTGTCCGTAAGAATTTTTCTAGTGAAACGACTTTTTCCGTTTCGGCGAAAACGTGAAATGGCTGAGTGCGGAGAGCAACGCGCGGCTGTAAAATTTTGTTTTTTGTTAGGAAAAACACCCGCGGAAACCCTTGTGATGCTGAAAACAGCTTATGGGGATAATGCTTTGAGTAAAACGCGTGTGTACGACTGTTTATCGCGTTTCAAGAATGGAGAGATGTCAATAGAAGACCAACCTCGTTCTGGGCGCCCCTCGACTTCAAGAACGGACGAAAACATTGAAAAAATCAACACTCTTGTTCATGAAGACCGTCGCCGAACCATCGATCAACTTTGTGAGATGTCTGGATTGTCATGGAGTTCAATTCAGAGGATTTTAACTGAAGATTTGAGCATGAGGAGGATTGCAGCCAAATTTGTTCCTCGCCTTCTCTCCGACGATCAAAAGGAGCGTCGACTTCAGGCCTGTCTTGAGCTGCAAAATCAGTTGGATGAAGACCCAGATTTTTTTCTCAAGGTTATAACTAGCAATGAATCATGGTGCTATGGCTACGACCCCGAAACAAAGCAGCAATCAAGCCAATGGAAGACACCTCTCTCGCCTCGTCCAAAAAAGGCACGCCAAGTGAAGTCCAACATCAAGACATTGCTCATTTGTTTCTTCGATTGCAGAGGTATTGTGCACGCAGAATTTGTTCCTCCAGGCCAAACGGTCAACCAACACTTCTACTTGGAGGTTTTGAAAAGGTTGAGGGAGAACATCCGGAAGAAAAGAGCGGATCTTTGGCGCACAGGAGATTGGTTCTTCCACCACGACAATGCACCTGCCCACACAGCGCTGTCCGTGAAGAAATTTTTGACCAAAAACGGCATGACACCGATTGTTCATCCCCCCTATTCACCGGACCTTGCCCCCTGTGACTTTTTTTTATTCCCTAGACTCAAAAGGGACATGAAAGGAAAACGTTTTGGGACTGTAGAAGAGGTGAAACAAAAATCGCTGGAAGGTTTATAAAACATTGAAAAAAATGAATTTCAGAACTGTTTTGAACACTGGAAAAAAAGATTGAACAAGTGTATTACAGTCAATGGGGGTTACTTTGAAGGTGATAAAAATTGTGTGTGAAAAAATTTGTCAATAAAAAAGTTGTAACATAATTCCCGTTACTTTTGGGTCCCCCCTCGTAAGTGCTTCAAAAAGAAGTGATTGTTTATTTGTTGTGCAATTAGTGGTTACGTGTAATTGAATGGCATCTACAAGTACAACAATAGGCCGAAAGCGGCCAAGAAATGAAAAATCGTGGAAGCAGAAAATCGCGAAAAATAAAAGGAATATGGTAATTAGTGCTTACGTTCGAACTTTCTTTTTAAGTAAAAACTTAAATATTTTCATAAAGGTGGATTCATTTTTGTACAGGGGAAAGAATGTGTTTCTGTATCGGGGAAAATTGTGGAAGAAAAACAGTTCACCCCTATTCGTGCTTGCTGCCCCAAGGAATGCTTCAAAAAAATTGAGGAGTTTAATCAATTACAATTTTTTGACAATTTTTAGAAACTTCAAGATTATCAAGCTCAAAACGTTCTCCTCCAGTCAACAATGAAAGTCGTTCCTGAAAAGAATAATCGTCGTGTAACCCTTTGGAATTATTATTTTCCAATCAAAACTACAAATATTTCTGTTTGCAAAAAGTTTCTTTACAGCGTTTTACAAATCAACAAGGGCAAAATTAATATTATGCAGAAAAAAATTTTAAATGATGAAAGCCTTGATGATTGTCGTGGTAAACATAATAATCATGCTGTAAAACTAACGAATGATGTTCAAAATTTAATAAAACTTCATTGCCAGCAATTACCGCACACAGAATCTCATTACGCTCGCACTTCATGAATTTCTCGTTCCATTTGCCCAGAATTGACGTTTGTGACGTATGCTTTTCATTTGAGAAAAATGGAAAAAACAAAGAAATATATAACGATTATGTTTGTCGAGTTGAAAAGTACAAAATTTTTGAAAAAAATAAATGATGGAAACCAAAAACGTGTTACATGTTCAATTCGATTTTGGACAAAATTTGGGTTGTCCTAAGCTCCCAGTGAATGGCCAATTTTATTGTCGTTTACTGTGGTTGCAAATTTTCAACATACATATACATAACAATTCAAACAGCTACATGTTTCATTTTATTGAAGGGACGCTGAAAAAAGGGGCCAATACTGTGTGTAATTTGTTATATTACGCGATTTCAGAAGAATTAAAGTTAAATTGTTTCAATGAAATATATTTTTATTCTGACGCAGCGGGGGACAAAATAGAAATTATTTAATGGTTTTTTTCCTTTCGATGCTATCCATAAAGTTTCAAACAAACATCCAACATCTTTACCCAGTCAGAGGTCATTCGTATAATCAATGCGATCGGAATTTTGGAATATACGGACATAAAACGAAATTGCAAGAAGTGATCGAAACAGATCGAGATTACATCAAATTGATCGAAAATTCAAGGGATCCACCATTTATAATGGTAGATGTGTCAAAAATCCAAGTGAAAGATTTTGAATCAAAATTAGAAAAAAACCCTGAATTTCAAAAAATTGGTATAAGCAAAGCTGTGAGAATGGTATATTTCCCTAACGGAGAGGTTCATGCTTACTACTGTTATGATCAGGAAGAACCAAAGAAAATTTTTCCAAAATGTGACATGAGTTTTGAAGATTTACAAAATGCTCAATAGGCAAAAAGCGTCGGCATTTCAGCAGAAAAATTAGCGGATATTAAAAAATTGTCGCCATTTTTGAGTACACAGGGACAAAATTTTTATAATAATTTACTAAAATGCGCCTCCGTTAAACTGCCAAAAAAAAAGTAGACCTTTTCCGAAATTTGCGAACGTCTAGTCGAAAAAGTATGAAGTGTATTATATTTCAGGCATTGAAAAATATTTTCAGTAATGTTACTCTGAGAAAAAAATAATGTATTTAAAAGAAAACGATAGATTTTTTCACTATGTTAAAAAATGAATAAACATAACGTGACTTAAGATTCTCATCAAAATCCATGCCTCGTTAAGCCGGACAGTATAGAGATTAAAATTTTTCATTCATAGCTGGCATAGTCACAATAGTATCTATTTGCATTAAAAAAATTAACAGTTTGTTGTTAACCATGAAAACCGCGAGCTGCCAACTACATTTATTCTTCGAGCTCAATAGTACCTATTTTGAATGAATGCTCAAAACTTGGCCTAGCGTTTGTTCGTGTATTTCATTTTTGCAATTAGCAACAAACCTTTCCGGATTTTCTTATTTTTTACGATAAAATGTCAGTCTATAATTATTTTCCTACAAACAGAGCAGTTCAAAGAATAATTTTCTGGTTCCAAAGTACCTCTACTTTCTTAATGAATCACATGTTAATCAACAAAAATATCGAAACGCAACTGATCTTTACGGAAGCTCTAAATTAGCACGAGCATTTAGTTGAAAAAATAAACTACATCAGATGATAATAAGCTGATCCCGAGCAAGTTGCAAAGGATAAAAAATTCGAACAGCCAATCGATGAGAATCCAATCCTTCTGCTTTCTTGCAGTTTCTCTGACCATCCTTTCTAGTGTAGCAAGGGTTCACGCGTCTCGTCCACTTATTCGATCCGTTCATTGAATTGGGTTGAAAGAATTATTTATTAACAAAACTTCAAAAAGACAAAAATTGACATCGTGGGCGACTCTTAATTGTCACTGTGTCACTGATTAAAGTCAATAAGAGCGGACGCCGGGCACATTAGGCTTTTTTTGACATCCAACATGGCGGAAAATCGCATCAAAAGGTCATCTTTCACGACTTTTTGCTCTAACTAGAATAGCTGCAGTTTCTGGAACATTAGAAATAATTAGAAAGTTTTGAAGTGTTTTTTGTAACTTTTAAGGGCCAATTTTAGAAAGGCAAACAATTTGCCAAAAGTGTCGGGTGTGGTGTGTGGCGTAGTTATTCCTCGCTACTCGTCAACAATAAAATGCGCTTACTTACGTAAAAGTTCTGCGGTCTATATTTTGCTCTCAATTTGTGATTGCTGCGATTTCCAGTGAGTTGATAAAATTAAACACTTTTCACTTTCTACAAATCCAACTCGCCATTACGCACTTTTCACTTTCACGAACTTGAAAATAATAAACGTAAACATATCCCTACTTTCTGTGTTTTCAGAGCATGTCGAGCATGTCATGAAAAACGCACGTAAGGATGGATATGAAAAAATTTTTAATTTGCAAGACGAGCGATGGCTTCGAAATATTATTACGTGAATGGTTGGAAAAATCTAGAAAAAGTGGGTTTCTCCTACATCGAACTGAGGATTTCGATGAATATATATTTAATGAGGAGCTGCCGAGCAAGGGATGGCTGGAAAAAAAAATGAAGAAAATTGTTTTTGAATACGGTGAGAATGCGGATGCGTACGTATGACAATATATAAATGGGAAATATTTCGTTCAATACCTGTGATGAACAAAGGAAAGTTTTCGTATAATATTATATTTTTTTTGTAATAAATTGTATGTTTTGTAATACTAATTAATTTTTTTATCTTACTTTTATTTTGTACTATAATTTATTGTGAATTTTGTTTTGTTTTATATATACATAGCTGGTTCACATACCTTTCCGAATAATTTTTTTTTTTCTCCAGCTACGATAAAAAAAATCGTTTGCACCACGGTAACAAATAAATTTCTTTCTACGGTGAATATATCCCTTATGAGAAATCTATTTTCTCCATAGATGCAAAATATACTATTTTTACTTGGAAATTATTAATCAATATTTTCATTTTTCTCAGATATTTTTTATTCGAAAAATTTAGATAACTTTTCTTCAAAATTTATATATTTTACTAAAACTGACACTCTTTGCATGAAACTTATGTGCATCAATTGAAATTTTTTCTTTTTTGTGACGAGCGAGCTTCTATCAACCAGCGATGATTGGAATAAATTGATCGATACCCTCGTAGTTCCTAATGCCTCGTTTTCCTTATCGCTGGTTAGATCCAGACTTACTCGTTCAGAAAGGACCCAAATGGAGACTCTGCCCAAAAGGACCCTTAGAAAGGGGGTTTCTTAAAGATAGTTGAGGGAAGGTTTTTATTGTAGTGAAAATGCCAAGATTGTAGTTGAAAGTAATACATTATTATTCACAATATTAAGAAAGATACAGTTTTACAATAAATCATTCGTTTCCAAGAAGAATACAAGTTTTTATGAGAACTATTTGCTAAGCATCATATAAAGAAAAACGCGCTGAATTCCGACAAGCTTCCTAGAACCATATTTCTCCCATTTTTGCTAGCTCGATCCTTAAAGCTTCCGCGGGTTCTAATTTCGTTGGTTCATTATTTGGTTCTAAAACCTCTTTTTCTCGAGTGGCAGCTTCAAGCTCTCGATCGACTCTAGACAAATCTAAATCGTTATCTTGTTTATGGCCACAACGACTGCATGTGGTGGTCACTCGTTTCGCTGGCGTAATTAGAGTAAAACCTAATTGTTGGAAAACTTCTTGGGCCAATAATTTGTCTATTCCCTCCCAAGTATTCCTCGTTTTTGGATCTAATCTCTTAAGGATTCTGAGGCGATGATATAAATGAAGTATCCCTCTTTGTTTGAATATGTACTTCTTTTCACTGGGCTTGACTTCTTTTCGCCTAATGACACTTTTAATCGCGTAAACTAACTTCTCCACCAAAGGCACTGCGGGGTAAAAGAAAGATGCATTTACGAAAGATTAATCATTTAAATCCGGGAAACATTAATGATAGATCTGTTTATTACTTCCATTCTTATTGATATTATTTCATCTTATCCATATATTGTCTAATTTATTATTTTAATTGATCCAATTCCATCTCTTTCATATCTATTCATTTTCATTTCGTATTTACTTGTTGTTGAATTTAATTTACCATATTTATTAGTCCGAAATTGCTCTAGTGCCAATTTATACATATTGAAAATAAAAGAATGAGAAACAGTTAGGAAGGCTTGAATCGAGCTGCCCTGGAACTAAGCTAAAAGGGGATTAACCCTTTCACTCAATTATTGCCTGCAACTGGACTCTTTAATTTTGAAAGCTTACTTTGAAAAGAACTTCTAATCCTCGTGGAAATCAGTTTGTGGACCTAGAGTACAACTCTGGTTTCCACTGTTGTGCACTTGGTAAGATGGAGCAAGAAGGGTCGTCGTCAGGTCGGGCACCTTATAAGGGCTCGGGGAAGAGAGTTTGAGTTTCCTTTGGGCTTAGTTTTGGACTCGTGAGAGCTATGGAGGAGGCTTTTACTGGAAACTCTTGGAACCTCTTCAGATTTTCTGACCGGGATCCGGCGCTTACATACGCTTTTCGAAAGGGGAATTTTGGAAGAAAAAAAAGGTAGAGGCAAAAACGGGTTCCGTTTTGGCCAAAAATCATTTGTCTATCTTTGAGGGGAACAGATAATTCGTTGATCAAATTGCGAAACAATAAGTTGCTCATTTTCAACGGTGATTGAAGTTGTCGTAATGCGCGGTATTAAAATGATTTCCTATTGAAAATCCCGCGCGTTATCGAAAATGATTTCCTATTGAAATCCCGCGCGTTATCGAAAATGATTTCCTTTGAAATTTCGGCAGCCTCTGATATCTAAAAGAGTGGAAAAAGACCTCGCTCGTTACACTTTTCAATTTGGATTTAAAAAATTTTTCTTCGAATAATAAATATAATGTACATGTGTAGAATTTTATAATTTTTAGAATATTCATTCATTTTTATTGATTCTAATCCTTATTAATTTACTTCATGTTTTTTAAATTAAAAATCCTACAAAATCTTCGAATTTTTATCAGAGTTCATAACTTTTTCTTCATCTTCTTTCACAAATTTTATAATGTGAGAGTTTAGTTCTTCCAAAATTCGTAATTCCTGTGTAATATTCTAAATTGCCTACATTATACATACTTTTATTAGTAAATTTTTTTATATTTCCAAATATTCAAAATTGTTTCAATGTGGCAATTTTTTTAAAATTTACGGATTTGATAAGCATCATAGTATTTTTTGAAAATTTCCAAGTTTCTTGAATGTCTCAAAACTTTTTTATATTTTGATAATCAAATTGATACCGTTTTTAACAACATATAGATGGACTGTAGTTCAAATTTGCTATTTGATAAATATCATTTCGGAATAAAATTGAATTTTTATTTTTGAAGAAAGTCAGTTTATTGATGTTGATTTATTTATCATTTTAAAATTGCAATTTCAGACTCGTACAAAGAAGCGAAGGACTTAAAAATAATTGAAGCGACGTCGGATCTCGGGTCTGGAGTGGAGGAAACCGATTTGAAGAAATCTCGAGCCAAAAGGCATAAAAAAAAGTATTCCGATTCTTCATCTGACCAAGAGTCGGACAAATCAGCTGATGAACGATACCTGCCAGAAAAGAAAAAACAAAAGAAAAGTGTGAATCCTACCAGTTTACCCACATTTCGGACTTTTCTCTCATGCACAGACAAATCTTGAGAAAGTTAGTAAACATTTTATCAGGGGCGTACGCAGGGGGGTTTTGGGGTTTAAACCCCCCCCCCCCCCGAAACGTGGAAAAATTGTGAAGTTTTTTAAGTCTTTCAAAAAACTTTCTCAGAAGTAAAAATCATGACGATTGAAACTCGCGCGCGATATGACAAATATGGCGGCGGCTGGGGTGCAGAGTGAGCGAGATGAACCATGTGCAAGAAAGTTAGAAGATGTACTCTGGGCCAACTGAAAATCCCTAAGTGGGGAGAGTCGATTCTGTCCCTGATTTGGGGATTTTCAGCGTTTTGTTCGTACGTACCAACAAAATAATCAAAAAATCCCTAAATCAGGAACAAATACAATTGTCACTGCAATTATTTACCGTTCATTTTTGTGGTTATGTCGGATTGACATTATAATGTGCAGTAGTGCAGTTAATAAACAATAAAAAATGAATAAACGAAAAATCACTGATTTCATTAAACCTCAAGACCCTAACCGTGTTTCGAATGAGATTCTTGAAAAATCCAACAATGAATTCATTGAAAATCCTCCGAAAAAAAAAACAAGACAGGAGACGGCAGAACACACAAACGTAATTCGATAATTTCATCGAGAATTTTTTACAATTTACGCTCTAATTCTTGTAGTATTTATTTATCTTACTTTTTCAAAAAAAGGCCGAATGTAAAATAACTTCAAAATGTCATGTCTTTTAGTAAAAAACATAACCTGTAGTATCATTTACGAACCCTGCTAAAAAAGCTTATCGATTGCTGAAAACTGACAAGTTCACAAGAAAATTACACAAAATATACTAAAAATCTCAAGGAAATACAAAAACATACACTAAAGAATGAAAACGTTACTCATATACACAAAAACAGTATAAAATTACAACAAGCAATTAAAAATATGGACAAAAATAAAACGAAGCAAAAAACTACGAAAAACTGGAAAAATACAGAAAAGTACAAGAAATTACAGGAAAAAAATTAAAATAGCAAGAAACTGTCAAAACTGCAGAAAATTATGAAAAAAAAAATTTATTATAAAAAATAATAAAAATTACAAGAAAACACAGTAAGCCTAGCGATTTAGATTATTATAAAAAAAGGCAAAATTTTTATAAAAATCAGAAATTTGTAATAAAAATTCAACTATGTGAGATATATTTTTGTTTTGAAGGTTATTTCAAACGACGTTAGTCATTTTTGTCGACGAAAACTAAACGATGAAGAGAAAAAGGAACTTGTCAAAAATGTGTGGGTCCCTGACACAAGTTTCGCATTCCTGGCTTCAGGCGAACGAAAATTGAAATTTCGACATTCTTGGCTTCGTTTATTCCCTTGGCTAACTTATTCTTCTGTAGAAGATGGAGCATATTGCCAATGTTGCGTTTTATTTGCACCTGAATTCGCTGGAAAAGGACAAAGTGAAAGTCTGAATTTTTTAGTTACAAAGCCATTTCAGAACTGGAAAAAGGCAATAGACACTTTTCGTAGCCACCAAGATAAAATTTATCACAAGAATGCTTGTACAGATTTTCAAAGTTTTCAACTCATTTTATAACGAAAAAAAGAGGACATAGTTAGCGAGCTCGACAAAAGTCGAAAAATGATGCAGATAGAGAATCGAAAGAAATTATTGCCAATCATACGAGCTGTTCTATTCTGTGGCCGGCAAGGGATCGCCCTGAGAAGTCATGAAGATCACGGTGCACTTTCAGAAAAAATGCCAGTAGAAAATGATGGCAATTTTAGAGTCTTGCTACGATTCGCATTGGAAAGCAATGACAGTGATTTGAAATCTCATCTAGATACAGCTGCTAAAAATGCAACGTATTTGAGTCCACGTATCCAAAACGAAATCATCGAAGCTGCAGGCAAAATCATTGTATCCAGTTTGGTAAAACGCGTCAACGAGTCTCAATGTTTTGCAGTTATTGCTGATGAGACGACGGATATTTGTGGAACTGAACAGTTTTCTCTTTGTGTACGATTCGTTGACAAGAAAAATGAAGAATATTGCATTAAAGAAGATTTCCTGCACTTTGTGGCTGTTAATGATCTAACTGGGAAAGGACTGGCAAACACATTACTCACTAGCTTGAAACATCTTGGTATCGATATTTCTTATCTGAGCGGTCAAGGTACTTCGCAAGATTTACATGATTCATTATATTTTCATTTGTTAATTATTTATTATTTCAAATTTTCTATCAGATAAATCATCATTGGATTACTATTTCGAATTTTAGAACATGCAATCCTAGAAATTTTCACGTGTAACTAAAAACGTAATTTGAGCAAGATTTCAATTCAGTTTTCTGGCAGTGGATTCAAAACCGTTTGCAAATTTATTTTTTATCAATTTTATAGGTTTTAATTATGACTCATTTTCTCATTAAATTAAACTTAAGACGAATCTCGAGTATGGTTTGTTTGATATATTTGAACATTTTCTTCATATCTGAGCTAATTGAGTAAATTACTTTACCTACTTCCTAACATATTTCTATTTTATGTATATTTCTTCGGTGTAAAATCTAATGATAAGCATTTTCACCAGGTTATGACGGAGCAAGTGCAATGAAGGGGCAATTCAAGGGTTGCACAGCAGAAGTCAGGAAGATCTGTCCCAAGGCTATTTATCTCCACTGCGCAAATCACAGTCTTAATCTAGCGATAACACACGCCTGCAATGTCACGCCCATCAGAAATTGCATTGGAACGATAAAAAGTGTTGTCAATTTTTTCGTCGCAGTAACAAAGCTGGCCATATTTTGCAAAAAAAAATTAAGGATGCTGTACCGAATGCAAAACAAACCCGTCTATTAAAGTTTTGCGAAACGCGATGGGTAGAACACCTCGATTCCTTGGATCTTTTTTCTGAAGTGAATGAATGTGTTTGTTTTGCTTTGGAAGAATGCGATAACATAATGACAAAAGTCGAAGGAACTCAGCCTCACGCATTGCTGGCTTCAATCAAAACGTCTGAGTTCGTTATCGCTTTAGCAACTTTCAAGCCCGTTTTTAATTTGACTAAAACACTGAGTCAACTTTTGCAAAAAGAAAACTGCGATCAAAGCCTTTGCGTTCAATATGCATATGATTTACACAAAGAAATTAAAGAAATGCGTACAACTGCAGATGTTACATTTGAGAGAATTTTCGAAACTGCCACAAAAACTGCTGAAGAAGGTGGCTTTGAACTAACAGTCCCTCGGGTTGCCGGAAGACAAAAAAATCGTGACAACTACGAAGGAGGTCCAAAGCCATATTACCGCCGATCAATAATGATTCCTTTTTTGGATCACTATTTACAAGAATTGGATACCAGATTCCTTCAACATCGTGATATTTTGTCAAATATCCAGGACCTTCTACCCTCGAAAATTCGAAACTTAGATTCAGAACAGTTGAACAAGACTGTAAAAATTTTCGAAAATCAGTGGCCGAACAATGTTTCAGTTACTGAGGAGTTTGAAGCTGAAATCGCCATGTGGAAAAGGTATTTGCTTTTGATGGTTTACTTATTTAAAACATCAAATTGCATCAAGATAATAATTTTTTTGTTCAAGATACTGCTTGAGAGTATGAGATGAGAACGAGCCAAAAACTTTCATCGAAACCCTGACTATTTGTGACAAAAAATTCTACCCAACTGTTCATCGATATTTGCAAATAGCTGCAACTCTACCTGTATCTGCTGCACCCAGTGAACGATCGTTTTCAACTCTTCGCAGGTTGAAAACTTACTTACGCAACGCGACTGGCCAGGACAGATTGAACGGTTTGGCTCTATTGAATATTCACAGAGATATTGAAGTATCAAGTGACGAAATTTTGGATATCATGGCAGCATTGCCCAGAAGGCTGGATATTGTTTTGTAACAGGTTCATTCACGAACAGAGTTCATGCATAAGTATACATATATTTTTTTTTTTTTTTTTCAATAAAAAAATAGCTCTCATTGTTCACAAAGAATAATAAATAAAAATTAAAAAAATATACCTTCACTGCATTTATTGATTATCCATTCCTTGACCTTATGCAAAATTGAATTCAACAAACCCCCCCCCCCCGGAAATTTTTTCTGCGTACGCGCCTGCATTTAATAGCTACATTCATCGTTCTGTAGTAAAATACAATCATACACAATGTTTTGAGATTCTTCAATTAAAATAACACTAGTAATATCTATCGACATAATTATCACAATTCTTTGATGTTTCACTTATTTGTTAATATTTTCTCAAATTCGAAATGCCGGAGTATGGAAAAAATTTTGGACAGTTAAATGAAAGTCAAATATTACTTATCTCCTTTTTTCTCGTTCTTGTCGCAATGGTATAGATGATTCTCTTGAATTTCTTAAATCTATCTGCTTATCGTGTCATAAGTGATTTTTTAGAATTGTCCATTAAAATTTATTGATATCAATAACATTTTTCAACGTGTTACAGAGACTGTTTCTGACAATGAGGACAAATTGAGAAGTGATTCTGGAGTTACTCCAAGGGAAGTAATTGGATGTGACACTCTTTCGAAAGAAAAAGAGAACTTAGATTTATGTCAGTCCCCCAGGAGTCCATTGAGAGACATTTCCCACAGTGAGCAAAATTATGATTTGCATATAAAAGAAAATTTTTCAACAGGTGTATCCGCACTAAAAACTCTTTTCAGTGGTGAGTATAATACTTTTTTCTATCGCATTTGCTAATGATTTGCTAATGTTATTTTATTTACAGATGGGACTAAGATGATAATCACGAAAATTAACAAATTGCAAGTCACGATGGACAATTTGGGAAAACGTGTGCGAAATTTGGAATCGGCGATGAAAAATGCACCTAGAATTTTGGATAAACAAACAATTAATGAAGAAATCGAAGAAAAATTGCCGTTCCAGAACATGATGGATTTTGATTAATTTGAGGAGAAATTGAAAGATGTCGAATTTATGCAAAAAACAGTATTTATTTTCTGTATGAAGAAAAAATCCCGCGAAATCTGATATTTCTGGCCATATAATTAGAATAAATACATAATTTTCACATAGAACATGTTGTAACGAGCGAGCTGTTAATCACCAACGATAATGTAGAAACTGTGGAAATTTGGGCGAGTCCAACGTTGTTTTCGTTCTCGTTTCTTCTTATCGCTGGTTAATTTTAGGCTCACTAGTCCAGAGAGGACCCTAGTGGAGACTCCGCCCAAAAGGACCCTTGAAGGGACTTCTAAGAACTAAAAATGATCAAGGATAATGATAAAGCATATGAATATAATTTTACAACATTCCATTTATTATTTCTACCATTATTTCTATTTCAAGTGTCTTACAATTCTCATAAGTTGTATTCAAATCATTCATATTTAAAACCACACTTCTCCCATCTCTGCTAATTCTTCTTTTAACGCTTCTGAAGGATCTATCTCTTGAGCAGTAGCTTCTTCCCTTTCAGTTGTATTTAGTTCGTTAAGGCTAGATGGTTTTATGAGGTTGGTCAAACCCTCTAACTCTTGGTCGATCGTGCTTATTCTTAATTCATTGGTCTGTTGGTGACCACAACGCCCACAATTCGTGGTCACTCTCCTTTTTGGAGTCACTAACAAAATCCCGAACTGTCGCGACGCTTCTTTTGCTATTTCGTTGTCCAAATCTTCCAACGTGAAGGGAGTTTTGGGGTCTAATCTCTTGAGTATCCTCAATCGATTATACAAGTCCAAAATTCCCTTTTGTTTAAATACGTATTTCTTTCCACTTGGTTTTACCCTCTTTTGCCTAATTATACTTCTAATGGACCATATTAACTCCTCCACCAAAGGCACTGCAAGGGAACGAAAAACAGGGGATAATTATATTAAGCCTTCCTTTAAATATTCCTATCTCTGAAATATTTCCACTCTATTATTCATTCTATTAAAACTCAAATCCCTTCTTTTAAATTCTAATCCAAAATCACTCGCACAATAGTTCAAGTATCTGATTCTGAGTAAGTTCTCAAAATAACAGTTGGAAAATCTCAAATCGAGTTGCCATGGAAACTGTAGCTCAAAAGGGATAAATCCCTTTCGCTCGATTCTTAACTTTGACTGTTAAAATATCTGATCTGCTTAGGTCACTTCAATTCTAATTCAAAAATAGCTTGTATAATAGTGTAAGTAATTTGATTTTAAGTAAGTTTCACAATAACAGTTCGAAGGTCTTAAATCGAGTTGCCTTGGAAACTGTAGCTCAAAAGGGATAAATCCCTTTCGCTCGATTCTTAACCTTGACTGTTAAAATATCTAAATTTGCTTACTTAAAATGTTTGATTTTCTTACTTTTTGAATGATATAATCCTCGTTTAGATGGATATAAGGGCCTGGAGTACAACTCCGGCGTTTATCTAAATACACTTGGTGAGCGATGAGGCTGTAAGAGTCGTCGTCAGGTCGGACTCTTATTAGGGCCCGGGGAAGAGAATTCTATCGTTTTAGGGCTTCCTTATTGGGCTCTTTGGGGAGCTTTGGAGGATTGCTAACTTCGAACTTCTTCGACTTTCTGACAAAATCCGCGAGCTTATATACGCTTTTCGGCAAAGAGTGGGATTTTGTTAGAAATGTAGAAAAGGAAAAAACGGGTTCCGTTTTGGCCGTCCATTTATTCATATTCTTATTATCAAACAATATAATGATTCGTTTGAAAGAAATAAATGTTATCACGGGCCGATTTTAGCCCGTTCGCATCCGTTCATTATTCGAATCGTTAGATATCGAAAAATGTGTGGAGCAATCGGTTGCAAAATGACGGTGATTGTGATAGCGCCGCGCTATCTTAATGTTCTCTAAAATGATCCCTGAAGAAAAAATAAAATATCTAATGCCTTCTAAATCCTTCATAGAAACTAAACCTTTTCTATAATATCATAAATGATGTTCTATAAAATCAGACGAATGATTATATCTCGCTCGTCACAATGTACTAATTTACATTGCATTGTAATCAGGTATTATTTTAAAATCAATTCAAATTAACAAGCAATTTGTAATTATGAATTATAATTGTACATAATTGCAACCAAGAATTGTGAACTTTATTTGGTCTTACAAATCTAATAATTTGCTTGCTATTTTTACTATTATTAGCACTAGAACTTTATTTTTCAGGTAATTTACATGAAAACCATTGGCGGAAGCGACAGCCACGAATTACTTCAAAATATTATGAAACGTCTTATTTCGAACAATTTGGCTGTGAAATTTAATGTCATGGGAAAAAAGAAAAAAATCGAAAATGATGACACGGAGAAAACCGACCAAAATCTGAAACGTCCTCTAAAAGAAACCCTGATTTTGAAGTGCATGTTTCGTATGTTCACTTTGTCTATAATTTCTAATTGTTTTTTTGACGAAAGTATTTTCCGAAGTTTTTGTCGTATTAATAAAAAGTATAAATTGCTTATTCTTCATAATATTCATCTTCCAATTTTTCCAAAATGACCGTACTTTTCTGGAATTTTTGAATCCCTGCAAAGTGATAACTTTTTTTAAATTAAAAAACTTTTAAAATCTTTTGAGATAGAACAAATATATAATAATTGGAGAAATTTATCACATGAAAAAATTACAAAATACCGTTAATTTCAGCAAAGGAAAACGTTGTAATTACCAAATTTCGTCGTCAGCAAGGGTTATAAAAGATTTTTATCTACCTTTAATTGTTTTATGCAGGAACAGCTCGTCTTCGACATTAAGCGGTCGACGAATGTGCTCTGAAATCTAAAACAGTCGGGCCTTGGCTTTCAGGAGCCACGTTGCGGATCAAAAGAGAAACGTAAGAAAACGAATTATAAGATGAAAATGGAGAGGTTTTTAACTTGAACGGAATACTTGAATATTTTTTCCTTTCTCAGCGAGAAGCAACAGAAAAAAGATACTACCAGCGCTACAAGAGGAAATTCCCCAGCACCTAACGAAGGATAAGCGACTAGAAAAAATTACGGAAGTGTATTGCACTTTTTTTTATTTTCTTTTTAATTTATCTCCATTATGGTTGTGACTCGATTTTATGTTAACTACTTCAAGGTGTCAATTATGTATGTACCATATGAAGATGTATTTAATTTTAATATATGCACATATAAATACATACACATCAAAATGTAAATGTCTTTTTCTTATTTTACATTAAGCTTATTGCAAATGCAATTGCAGCTAACGGGTTGAAGCTTACTGAAGGCTTTCATGGAATTCGTTACTGCAGTCATACTTTTAAAAGGTTCCTGACGTAAGGTTACTGCAATGAAGCAGAAAGATTTCGGTAACGTTTTGGCAAGCCTTCTGTAAGGTTTCTGTCGACTTTTTTTTGTAAGCTTTCAGCAATCTTTCATTGACACAACCTTACAATAGGGCGGACATTTGATGCTTACGGAAAGGTTACCGAAAGGTTTTCTGTAAGCTTTCTGAAAGGAGGAAAGGTTTCAAGTGCAGCCTTGCTAAAAGCTACCTGAAACCTTATTTGCCGACTGGGCATCATCAACTTACATTAAAATAGAACATGCCTATAACACATTTTCCATTTTTTAGAGTTTACAAAATTAGCAAAAGTTCTCAGAGATTTCTTCAAAAAGTTGTGTAGTAAATGTGTACTGTCTGGGCACATTACAGTTAATATCAGGACCGTGCAACTCCCTATACCTGTAATGTAATGCAGTTGAATTACATGCTCTTGGATTCGAGGTTTTCAAAATTTTTAAGAAAATGATATCCACATACATAGTTTTTGAGTAATAATAGATTTTTTATATTTTTCGCATTTTTTCAGTTTTCATCAAATTTTTAATGATTTTATAGTATTTTCATTTTGACCGATTTTCAGTCATTTCATAGATTTCTAGGAAAATTGCATGATTTTTCATGATTTATTTTTTCAAACTTCTTTTTTCAACCTTTTTTTCAAACTCGCTGCCCTCTCTACACCTACCCCGCAATTCTTGATCTTCACGACTTAGCCTACTAGCTATAAGCGCTCTCTGGGAGTAGAGTCTGTCCCTGAAGACGATTCTGGAGAGTTGCATGGGCCTGATTAATATGTTTATTTTCAGAAGTACCTCAATTTTCATGAACTTCAAAACACAATCTTGCTAGAGTAATAATTTTGTTATATGTTAAGGATTTTCCAAGGAACTTCGCCTTCGTCATTAAAATACCGTTTAAATTCATCGCGAATCGCGCCAGCTTGGAAAGTATAACTACTGACATTACGGGATCGAGAAATATCTTCCAAAGCAGTTGGAACACGCCTCCATGCGCCTGGTCGAAGCAAACCATTGTTATCTTCGCTATCAACCATGAGAGGCTCGAAATGGTCTGATTCATCACTTAATCGTAACCAATTGTGGAAGCAAACAATTGCTTTTACAATGTCGCAAACCGTGGAAACGTCAGACTCAATGGGTTTGCGGAATACTCGTTACTGATTACTTATAATTCCGAACGCATTTTCGATCACTCTACGCGCCCGTGAAAGCCTGGAGTTAAAAATCCGCTTTTCGTCCGTCAACCCACTACTTGCTGCGTACGGGCGCATCATGTGCGTTGAAAGTGGAAATGCTTCATCGCCAACAAAGAAAGATGGAAGAGGCATTCCTTCGTCGTACAGTGGTTCACGTGGTGGCAGGTTCAGTTTGTTTTCCCGTAGGGCAAGGCCAATATTTGATTCCTGAAAAATACTAGCATCACCTTGTCGTCCACCACAGCCTATGTCAACGCATTTGAAAATGTAGTTTGAATCGCAAGCGGCAATTAGAACAATGGAATGGTGTCCTTTGTAATTAAAGAACTCCCAGCATTGTCAGGGCACTGAAAAAGATGCGTACAAAAAATACAATATTTTTTAAAATTGTTTGTATTTCCACTTAATATTTTCTATATACTGGTAAAGAATAAAACAGCCAATTTTAATTTTATCAATCACTTCAGTGATTTTTTTTTTTTCAAGTATTTCGAACACTAAGTTCAGGAAGCGTCCAAAAAATGCAATATTTTTTTAAATTGCTTGTATTTCCACTTAAATTTTTCTATACTTTACTGATAAGTAATAAAACAGTCAATTTTAATTTTATCAATCACTGAAATACAACTTTAGTGATTTTTTTTCAAATATTTCGAACATTAAGTTCAAGAAGCGTACAAAACATAAAATATTTCTTATAATTGGGTGCAATTTCACTATATATTGTCTGTACCACACTGGTAAATACTTAAACAGTCAATTTCAATGTATGAATCATTTAAATATAACTTCAGTGATGATTTTTTAAAATAGTTCCGAAGCAAAGTTTACAATCCGGATAAAAAAAGAATATTTTTAAAAACTGTATATATTTTCGCTAAATATTTTCTATACTATACTGGTTAATAATAAAACAGTCAATTTTTATTTTACCCATCACTGAAATACAACTTCATTAATGTTTTATTCAAATATTTCATTAAGTAAGTTCAGGGTCCATACAAAAAATAGAATATTTTAAAAATTATATGTATTTACACTTTATATTTTATGTGCAATGCTTGTACATACTTCAACAGTCCATATTTTTTTAATCAATCATTCAAATACAATCTCAGTGATTATTTATTCAAATATTTCAATAACTCAGTTCAGGATCCGTACAAAAAATACAATGTTTTCAAAAATTGTATGTATTTCAACTTAACACTTTCTGTACCTCACTGGTACATACTAAAAAAGTCTATTTCTATTTTATCATTTAATTATATAATTTCAGTGATGATTTCTTAAAATATTTCAAAAACTAAGTTCAGGATCTCTACAAAAAATACATTATTTTTTATATCAGTATTTCTGTGACAGATAAAATTAAAATAGACTATTTCAGTATTTACCAGAATGGTACAGAAAATATTGAGTGTAAATATACACAATTATAAAAAATATTGTCTTTTTTGTACCAAGCCTGAGCTTAGTTTTTGAAATATTTGAAGAAATAACTATGGAAGTTGTATTTCAGTGATTGATAAAATTAAAATTGACTGTTTTAGTATTTACCAGTATAGTACAGAAAGTGTCAAGTGAAAGTACACACAATTAAAAGAAATATATTTTTTTTCCACGCACCATGAACTTAGTTTCTTTAATATTTGAAGAAATAATCACAGAAGTTGTACTTCATTAATTGATGAAATGGAAATAGATGGTTTTAGTTTTTACTAGTATGGTACCGAAAGTATTAAGTAGAAATACACACAATTATAAGAAATTTTTTTTTTTATACGCATCATGAACTTGGTTTTTTCAATATTTTAAAAATTAATTCTTGTAGTTGCACTTTATTGATAAAATAAAATAAAATGGACCGTTTTAGTAGTTTCCAGTATGATACAGTGTTAAGTAAAAATACTTACTGTTAGAAACTAGGTAACTCTAATTGTCAACATATTATACATTTCATAATACTAATTTTTGCACCTCAAACATAGTATGTTCAATTCATATTATTATCAACTGTCGAAATGATAATATAATTCGGTCACCTGTTTTTATAGTTACCAAAAATTGTAATTGCAATTTTGAACACACTCTAGAAACGTAAGTTGAAAATGGAAGTGAAAAATATTTATCTAATTGTGCTTACCTCGATGGTAACATGTTTCCCATCGATAGCTGCACAACAATGGGGGAAATTCCACTTGTTTTCGAAACCCTCGGCACACTGTTTCCAATCCTCGATGGTGCACATCCGAAGAACTACAGGACTAAGCACGTCCCAAATTACAGCGCATGTTTCGCGGACTATGTTTGAGACGGATGCAGCAAACAATAAATATTGATAGACTAAAGACATCATGTAGTCCCCAGAAGCTAAGAATCTAACATAATTTCAACAATATTAAATTAATATCGTACACATTTTGTACGAAAACTCAATTTTATGAGACTTTTTCGTAAGGTATATTAAATTTTTTATAGCTTTTCTTATTGCACACAGTACATATTGGCAATATTATTTCACTAGAAAACATTAACAAAGATCTGACAAAATTTAAACATCTTATCGTGAGAGAGAGCCTTTCTCCGGGTGTTATCGACTCTCGGACAACATCTTGTTTTATTATGAATGGGCTGACGAGTTATAACAGCTCTTCCAACTTTTCGGCTGACATTCGCATATAGTTTTTGAACGACGCAATCTCCATTCGCACTGTAGGTAGAATTGAACGATAGAAACCGTGTACTGCCCTCAGCTGCAGGAGAGGCGTGACCTAAATTCTACGTGGTCTTCTACGATTATTTTCAACGTTCGCTATTTCATCAGCAATTGCTAATACAGCACCGTTGATAGCTGACGACGCGAGTAAGCATTTATTATTCTTGTACACTCACGTAGCCACTCTTCTCCCATTGTATTTAATATTTTTTCCGGTATTCGCGATATCACTCTTAATATTATATAATAATTACACTCAAGTAGGCGTTACAGTTAAAGTAACTGTCTATGATGGTTATTGACAATCACGGAAGCCAGAATTCACGTAGCTAGCTGAAATTGTCTCAAATCGCTATGCCATCGCTTGACACAGTTCGGCGATTTGCGGCAGCGACAGCGATAGCCGATAGCTGCAAGGCCAATCGCGGCGATCGTCGCTAGCGATCGGCCATAATAAGCTGGCGACCATCGCTACCCAGTCAGCGAAAAGTAACCAAAAACGCAACCACAGGGCAACCACAGGGCAACCGCTGCACTACCAGGGGACTCCCAGGGAGCTCCCATTCCACTCCCAATGTCACTTATAGTATTTTTTTGGTAGTCCCCCGGCAGTAACCTGGTAGTAACCTGGTAGCTACCTTGGAGCACCCGGGAGGCTCCCTGGAAGGATTTGCGTTGAAAATTTATTTAATAATATATATACTTAATAGTGCTGTTAAGCAACTATGAAAAAAACAATTAAATAAAAAGGTATCAATAAAAAATAAGATATATTGAAAAAAAATGAATTGCATCGAAAAATACTCGCGCGTCATGTAGAGGTATCTTTTCAGGGATGTTTTCCAAGAGGTTCGATGGTTACTGAAGGATAGTTTTCCGGAGTAGTTGCGAGGGGTAGTTTTTCAAAACGTTTATCCCACGTCGTTTGAGGCTGGTTGAGGGTAGCTTTTTAGGGTTTTTTTTAAAGGTGTTGTATTTTGTCGAGGGGTGGTTTTTCGAAAGACATAAATTGCCATTAATGTATTACTATTTTTTTACAGCATTAGTGAAGGGTGGTCGTTTGGAAGTGGTATTCTAAGAGTATTTTTTTTTAAATCGACTTTTGCGTGATATGAGGCTACTTCGAGGTATTTCGTTTCACTTAGGAGGGGGTGGGGAGGGTGATTCGGAGCCACTCTAGTGTAATATTTTATTACTTTTATTGCTTTGGGAATTTTGAAAACAACAACACACACATTTCATGAAGTTCTTCGCATTTATTGTTAGCTTCAATTTCTTATTCATAATAAATGTATACAAACATAGAAACTGTTTTTAGAGTATTTTCACGTCGCTGCGTATGAAAATAATTTTTTATAATTTAACATATATTTGGCAACATTTACGTTATTGCAACGTTTTACAGCCTTATTTTCCTTGAAGCAACAACTTCAGTCCCTAATTCTAAAAGAAAAGCCTGCTAATACGAATTTTTCATACATGCAAAGTGGAACAGTACTTTAAAAAAACTCAATGGCATTTTCAAAGAAATTCAGTCGTGCTTGCAGAAGAAATGCGTCTCAAAACACACGGCATACATCTCACGCCACAACTGTACTCTCACAACTCATCTTTTGTACTTTTTTCAACACGACTTTGAAACATATAAATATGAAAACACTAAGAGATAAAATAGTTATGGAAAATTCAGTCCAATGTGACATAATGAAGTGTTATGCTTTATTAAATGTTAAACTTAATCTTAATTAAATCTCAATCCAATGAAGTTAGTCACTTTCTTCCTGCACCGCCTCCTCCCTGAAAATAATAAATTGTTCATTTTTGAGGATCCACAGGCATTATGATATAATTGATATGTATTTACGCTTCTTTCGACGTTAATCGAGCCTTCGCATGATTGGATTAGCTTTTCAAAACGGTTCTGATCGTGGTATTCCCAGCATTTTCCCCGAGAGTGTCTTGGATCGATTCTGTAAAAATTTTTTTGGTAAATTATTTTGCAATAAGTTACTTGCGATTGATGTATAACGAAATTTTCATATGAAAAAAATAACCTTTGACAACTTCGTAGAAATCCGTCGTTTCAAATCTTTTTTTTTTCGGTTGGTTTTCCTTAGCGGCTTTCGTCCCACATAGAGAAAATTGTGTTGCCAAATCGTAAGTCAACAGGTTATTCATCACTTGGAAAGTATATCCATTCACCGTCTTGTTGTCGTATTTCGATAATGCTTGAACCTGAAGTAAATTGAAAATATTCAATGTGACATAATTACATTTACAATAAATGTACGTATTATTTCTATCAGATACCATCGTAGTATCTATTATTACTACAACATGAATCAATTGCATTGACTTATCACATTACAATACAGCAATGACTTATACGAAATACGACAGCTTAAAACTCGATTTATGATTCATCAAAATCTATTCTTCGGTTCTCTCATTATTGATGCATTATATGCACAGGTGTGTAAAGTTAATTCAATGGCTGCATTTATGGAATAAAAATAGAAAAAGTTTGTTTCTT
The DNA here is from genome assembly GCA_028476575.1 of Platygaster robiniae. NCBI lineage: Eukaryota > Metazoa > Arthropoda > Insecta > Hymenoptera > Platygastridae > Platygaster > Platygaster robiniae. The sequence continues at coordinate 33,315,382 of CM052019.1, forward strand.
TTTCATTTTAACAATAAGCTTGTCACAATGGATCTATTTTCAAAGTAAATCTGATTACACATGAAATATCAAATATATCAAATATATCAAAACGTAAACCAACCCTTTTTTGTAATGAAGGTGTATCATGTGTTACAAATTGTACTTTTGCCTGTAAACTATATAGAATAACAAAGAAGTAATTTTTTTTTTTCAAAGAAACGACGAATAATCTCTTTTAAAATTATATTGAAATACAGAATGAGCTGGCTGTTGTTGAACTTACCATTTCATTGCAGAATTGCACGTCATCTTTTAGTTTCTTGTTAATTTCCTTGAAATATTGCATTTCATTTATCGGGAATGTCCCCAGAGTCTTCAGTTTCGAGCGTCTAGTTGTTTTTTGCTGAGCACTTTGGGTTCTCATGACTGTTTTTATGTCCCGCGAAATTTTAAACAATGTTCTTACCGTACTTGACTTACTTTTTCAGGATCTGAAATCAATAAGATTAATCGTACGTTTGGAGTTGAATGAAATACAAAAATCTTGTCAAAGTAAATACTAAAGACATGATAAAATGTTATTGAAATTACCGTAGGTTTCATGCTTCTTTCTTGTTTTTTCATTGTTTTCTTCAGTAGAAGAAGAAGGCTCTTTATTCGAACTTGACTTTTCATTTCTTTTTTGCGAATTTTTTTTTTTCGTCTGTCCAGGAGGAGGGTCTTCATTGCAATTTTCATTCACAGCGTCTTCAGGTTCAATTGCATCATCAGTATAAGGCTTTTTGCTTTTTATCTTCTCAGACAGTTCTGCAACGTAAGTTATTTTAGTTAGTGTGTCAAACCAATTCCTAAAGACATAAGACCAACCTGCGTAGAAAGTGTTAGAAAGTAACATCGATTCCTCGTCACTGCTATCCGCCTTGTCATCGTTGAAAGAATCATCGACATTGTCATCCTTATAAAATATATCTGCAATTTTGTCACACATGCTTTCTTCTCTCCTTCTTAGGCCTATTTCCTTGTTCAGGTCGCTGTTTGAATTTCGTTCCCATCCATATGAATCGTCGAATTTGTCGTTTTCAGGGTAACTTGATGTGTTTTGAGTATCCGCGAGTACTATAATTATAACTGATATTGAATAATTTCGTAATAATCGCATGAAACCACCATTTTTTCAAAACCAATTAGTAATGAGTTTGCATGCTCCATGAGATTTTTTAAATTACCATTGAAACAGTTCGATTCAAAATATTTTTTTAAGTTTTATAAAAATATACGTGTTGAAACAGTTCTCATTGAAGGCGTACCTGAACCAGCATTTTTTTCGGACAACACAACAGTGTCGCTATAGTGTACTTGGGCGCGAGTAACAATAGTTGCTGGAACATTATTAGAATCTTCGTCGTTGCTGCTGCATTGGATATTTTGAACTGTTATCAGAGATTAAAAAATAAACATTATCAAGATGTTGAATGCTTGAAAGCTCAGGGAAAAGTAGATATTAGCTTAAAGATCTGATTTCATATAACAATGCCATATAAACCGAATATACGAAAAATGTATTTCACGTTTTCCTTCAAATTGCGATGAATTTTTCTTGACTTAACAAATAATTACAATTGAAACGATTAAACATATAATTCAACAATAATATTCTTATTATTTGTAATCTTGAAATATAAAATGACCCCGTGATATATATTTACATAGATAGCAACACGGCTTTTCATGGGAGATTTCACAAGAGTCTTCATCTGTTTGAATGGACTTTGACGTGCGATTTTATATCGAAGCCCACATGGGGACCTACGTGGAATGTTCCACATGTATTTCTATGTGAAACATGTAAGCGATAAAGACCTATGTGAAATGCAATGAAGAAACCCATGTGATTGTGTACATGGTTATTGATTATCCATATTTTTTGATGAAAAGTATTTTTTTATGATAGGCAATGTAAGTAACTGAACTTTCAAATAAATAAAAAAATGCAGGCACAATACCAGAGTAAGGCTTTTTTATTACAACGACGTTTTAATCACAATTTTAATTGATGCAGTCAAAGATCGAAAGCTATGATTGAAAGTTCGTTTTAATTGAAAAGTCTTACACTGGTATTGTGTCTTCTTTTCATTATTTATGAAAGGACCAATGTTTTTCCATTATATTATTAAATATTTTCAATAATTATGTACGCACTTGTGCGAATCGTTTCGATAGGAAAAAAATATTATTTCAATTACGAGTGAAATCATCCGAAGGAACCTAAGTGTGTTAGGAGTTTAACACCTGAACGGTTTAGCCGAAAAGATAGTTACTGTCACGTCCCAGTGACATGAGATTCTGGATTACACAAACTTAGAGTTTTAAAGCAGTAAAACTGTAAACTGTCTATGATAGACGAAAAACGATTAAAATACTATAAAATATAAATGGACCTCTAATGGCGCTGCCATTAGTAAATCGTCACACGCGCCGTCGTTTGATTACACCGGAACAGTCACCAATCTGACGTGGTGGGGGAGAGGATGACGTTGATTCTAGAAGCTTCTGGTTTATTCTAGAAGCTTTTATTTCTCGTTTTTCGGATTGTCACTTCCGACGGCCATCTTTGGTTTTCACTAGCTATATAAAGGAGTGAATTCGCGTGTTCGCTCGCTTGTCTCCCTCTTCTCTACCCAGTTCTGTTCGCGATCCTAGTCGTTCGCCCCCGTCGCCCAAAATGTACCGATCGCATATTATATTTTCATAAGTTTAAATAAAATTTACTATTTTATAATTCGGGAGCGATTATATAGCCCTCCCTCACTCCCAGGCCCTCCCCTTTTCTTGATACCATCATCGATTGCCCCTTTCCATCCGTTGAGACCCGCCATCAAAGGAGGAAACCGGCACGAACTTGACGTGTCCAAAGGGCTACGCTACCCGGCCCTTCAACGAGGAACGTCACAGTTACATAATGAAATTTATTCAAAAATTTACCGCGATTTCCTTCATGTAATTTCGATTTTTTGGTCGGTATAACTTCAAATTCGACATCTGAACGTATATGGCACTTGGGTATGGACTCTCGCAGCCCATTCCCATTGTTGCTTTCATCATCAGAATCACTGAAAACGACTGAAGAGAGAAAATAAGTTTTCACCTAATACGCATAACCAAATTCAATTTCACTGGCTCACATGCCTAACGATATAAGTCCATATTTCAGATTTCTAATAAAAATAGATTTTTAATGTTCAAACTTATCGTTGTGATCACAATATTGACTTAAAGATGTGCATTACATTATGTGAATCAAGGTAACTGTAAATAACTTTTGTACATTAACCGAAATGAAATAACTTTACATTAGAACCTCGAAATCAATTAAAAAAAAAAAAAACATGGAGTTGTGCTGTTTGGCATTTCAGAAATCTTATGCCATGAAGCCAAGAAATGTTTATTTGCTCAAAATTTTCCATGGCATCTGACAGTATTACTGTTTTAGATACCTTTTTTTCTAGTACGATTTTTGTAGGTCTTCATATTTGGCCTCTCGACAATCAGCGATTCGGTCGCGTTTTCCTCTGACTTCTCTTGCTCGGAAGTTCCACTATCGTAAACATATTCATCATCTTTTTTTTTTTTAAGGGGTTACATACATTGCGCTTTTGGAAAAAATCGAAAAAATTTTTATTTTTTTATCGTAAAGTACAATTCCTCAAGAACATTTTCCCAAAGTTTCATAAAGATCCGAGCAATAGATAGTCGTCACGCGTCGAATGGACGCTCGACCGGAATGCCCCGCGCGGCGCCAGGTAAGCAGTGGTTGCGTCTTTATTCGCGCCATTTCTCTTTTTTCTCGAAATCGAAATAAACGAGGAGCGATGTTTCCTCAAATTCCTGCTGTATTTTAGTCCCTGCGAGTTCGAAAAACAGTTGAATACGAGCCTCCGAAGTGTTAGCATCGAAAAATCGTGAATGTTTTTTTCTTGCTCGTTTTGCCGTTTTCATTCGAAAAATGAATAATTCTAATAGCAAAGTTGATCGCGAAAGTCGTAAAAACAGTAACTGTCGGAAAGATCAACCGAAAAAACGGCGGCAGTCGTTTAATCCCAAAACTATTGAAGTGGATGAAAAGAGCTTCAGTTCGTCTCGCAAGAAATTGAAATTCAAGGATGATATTCATGTGCCGATTGATCAGTCAGTGAAATATCGATTCATCAATTTCTTTTAAGTGTTTACAGCTCTTTCTCAATACGTAAAATGTAGTACGTGTGACGGTTCCGTGAAATTTTCCCCTATCGAAACGCGAGGACTGGGATATAAAATCGCGGTGATTTGTGACAATTGTGAGCAGCGTAAAATAAATGCGAGCGCTATTGTTGATCGTGCATACGAAATCAACAGACGTTTTATAATGATAATGCGATTGCTTGGTTTGGGAGCGGCGGGATGTGCCAAATTTTGTGGACTGATGGACATGGCACCGTTTCTAAAACAAACCTCTTACGATCTCATCGTGAAACACATTTCAGACATCGTGAAAGAAGTGTTCGATCGTTTTACTAGTTTTGTTGTGCTTGATGAAATGAAACAAAACGTGGGGGCGAATAAGGAAAATTTGACGGTATCTGGCGATGGAACATGGAAAAAGCACGGATTTTCTTCCTTGTACGGAGTAGCTTCTTTGGTAGGATATTACACTGGAAAAATCATAGACATTGTTGTGAAAAGTGCCTACTGTAAAATGTGCGAAATGTGGAAGGAGAAAGTACATACGGTGGAGTATGAGGAATGGTTTGCAACTCATGAATCTCAGTGCACATCAAATCATTCGGGATCAGCGGGAAAGATGGAGGTAGATAGTGCGCTTGAAATGTTTGGGCGTTCTGAAAAACTGCATGGGGTAAAGTACGTCAATTACGTTGGCGACGGCGACTCTAAAACCTTTTTCTCTATCAAAAATGCAGCGCCATACAAGGACCTTGTCGTCCAGAAGAAGGAATGCATCGGACACGTACAGAAACGAATGGGAACACGACTGAGAAACGCTAAAAAAAATAATAAAGGTCTGGGTGGTAGGGGAAAATTAACTGGAAAAATCATAGACAAATTGACCGTTTACTACGGCTTAGCGATTCGTCGGAATTCTAATTCAGTGAAGAAAATGAAAAATGATATTTGGGCAACATTTTACCACTACGGTTCAACGGATACTAAGCCCCAACACGAGAAATGTCCATCTGGTAATGAGTCATGGTGCGAGAGGCAGAGAGCCTATGCCGCGCTTCCCAACAAGACCTTGAAAAAGAAAAATCAAATCCCCGGATTCGTCCACTCGTACAAACCCCTGCCTGATGATGTTTTGAAGGTAATAAAGCCGATTTACGAAGACTAATCCAAAGATGAATTGCTGGAAAGATGCCTCGGTGGATTCACACAGAACAACAATGAAAGCTACAACCAACTGGTCTGGAAACTGTGTCCAAAACACCTTCCAGGAGGCGCAGTGCCTGTGAGAATTGCAGCTTATACATCAGCCTGCATTTTCAACGAGGGGCAAGCATCCATATTGAAGATTTTCGAGGCAATGGGGGTACCCTGTGGCAAAAATTCCCATCAGTACGTCGCGGAGCAGGACGAGAGGCGCATTTCTACGGCCGAGCTGCGGGCGCACGGAGCGACGAGAGAGGGACGAATGGCTAGCAGACAGCACCAGATTGATGTTTTGGAGGCGGGATCAAGTGCAGATGAAACATTATATGGTCCCGGAATCGACGATGATTTGTAAATTTAACTAGTTCACTTAAATGTTAACGTAAACTATACTTGAAACTTTAAACGCGATTATTTCCAAAACGTGTTTTTCCAAAAATGCTTTTGCGGTGGACGCGATTGCGAAAAAAGTATTCAACCGATTTTCATATTTTTTTTTTTTTTAATTGTTCGTAATTGATGTCGCCTCTTAGTGAACGATCGACTTTTTATGTATAAACTTTTGTTTTGCAGATATGAATTTTTTTATGCAAATTTTAGGACTCAAAAAATGGGTTTTTTGGAAAACACGTTCCCATTTTCACAAAAATCAAAATATTCATCATATTGATCGTTCACTAAGAAGATATAACCCTATACTAATGAAATATTTTTGATTTTTTTATTTCAGTTGACCTGGTGGGCTTCAATCGCGTCCACCGCAAGCCTCTTAAAAAAAAAGGGTCCCGGGGAAATCGCCATAACTTCGCCAAATGTTAATATTTTTTCATAAACAAATGCTTTTTATTTTCGTCAATGACTGTAGTATCAGATAATAAGAACTTTCGCACAATAAAATTATTGCTACATGTCTTAAAAAAAATCCGAAATCCTTTCCCCACTTTCTCCGGACCGCAATGTATGTAACCCCTTAATAAATGACGTTCTCTGCATTTTTTTTTCTGCTTTCGTGCCATCTACATCGGATGCTGAAATATCTGATGTATCTCGGGCTTTGTCGCAAATTTTTTTTGCGGAAATGTAGTTTTCTGTAAATGGACAACCAATGAGGAATTTTTTTCCTGACCATATAAAAAAAAAGTAACTAACCAGCTGCTCCGTAGCATTTCAATATGGGATGCTTTTTCCAATTCTGCATAACTGGCGACCGGTCTATCGCGAGTTTATTAATCATAAACGTTGTAGTAGTTTGAGGAAAATATGCAAAAGATTGACTGCTGTCAATCCAATTATGTGGCGTTGGAAACAGTCCATCTTCATAGTTGGTTCCATAATAAACACCATCAGTTCCCTCGAGAAATTTAAATTGCAGCTACAGTGAATGATAATACATTTTAATTACAATTGGTAGGCATAGTACCATTCATTATACATTTATCATTAATTCATTCGAAATTTATTACATATTATAATTTATAAATTTTATTATAATTACTCATAATAAAAATTTTACAAAATATTCATCAAAAAATATATTAACAAATTATTATTGAAGTATTGATTAAGAAAGTCAATTTTTGAGATTTTTTCAATATAAATATGTATTGAAATATTATTTGATTCTGTATAAATATATTATGCATGTTTAATATACAAAAGATCTCGAATAAATCATTGCCCTTGTAACTTCCATTCTTATTAAAATTTTTATAAGATTCTTGAATTTCTTGTAAAATAAGTTAATTAATTAACGTCTTGCCCGAAAATTTTTTTATTAGCAAGTACAATGAAATTGTAGTGAATTCACAAAAATAAGGATTATGTAATAAAATTTTAGATTTTTGATTCAGATCTATTCCTCCGGTAATTAATGCATTTTATTGAAAACAAAATACAATTTAATGATTTGAAAAAATGTCAACTGAAATATAATGAAAATTTTCAATTTTGAAATCTCTGACAGTGTAGAGCTTACATTTCGAAATAATGTAATATTTTTCGAAACATCGTTCATTATTTATTAACTTGTTCATTTTCCCTAAATTTTTCAATTTTCTGTATAATTATCAATTCTACAAATTTTCAATTTTTAGATTATTTTTCAATTATTCAAAAAAAAATTAAAATATTAAAAAAATTGTTAGTGTGTCAAACGATTTGCAAATCTTTGAAAAAGGTTATTTTTTTTTAAATTTTTCTATTTTTTGAAAAATTTGAAACTATTAAAAAATTTTCAATAAATTTATTAATTTTCAATTTTTAGAACAATATTTAATTATACAAAAAATTACGATTATATTAAAAATTTCAATATGTTTAGAACGATTTAAAATATTTTGAAAAATGTTCGTTATTTTGGTAAACTTTTAATATTTAAAAAAATCTTAATATTTTTGTAATATTTTCAATTTTCTGAACAATTTTGAATGTTTTCGAGAATTCTCTATTTTTCGAAAGATGTATAATTATTTTACAAATTTTCAATTATAATAATAACGTTCAATTATTTGCAAAATTTGTAATACTTTAAAAATTCCTCAATTTATGCGTGTAAAACTATAGAGTTACAAATTTGAAAAATGTTTATTTTTCTGGTTTTTATTTTAAAAAAAACCATCGGAGAGCTATCAGATTCTGTTTTATGGTTTACTTTTAGAATTTTTTTTTCCTCTACAAATGTCGCTAAAAATATTTGGAAAACAAAAAAAACGATTTCTCCCGAGCGTTTGAAAAAATTTTTTCCAGCAGCCTTAGAGGTGTTCATAATCACTGGATTGCGCTGGATAACAATTTCTTTTCTTTGACACTGTTTGACACTTGAAAACACTGGACAACTACGGTCACGCTCAAAAACTTTTTGACCGTGAAAAACAACAAAAAATTAACTGAAAGTTGCTGAAAGTGACTGTCAGCTGTTGTTTACTTTCCACTACTTTCCACTTCGATCCTTTCATGAAATATACATACTGAAATGGACACACATTCGCACACACACACACACAAACACACATATGTATTAAAAACACGAGTCAACTCGTCGCCCTCGTCGGGACTCGCTAACTCCGCGGGGTATATTTCAGTTAATTTTATACCACGCCGTGCGATGCGGGGTTTATTTCCACAGACTTCCCCATGCGTTTTTGGGGGGAACTAATAAGTATATGTGTGCATGTATACGTTTCACACGATTACACAGTACCCTTTCTCTCGCGCTCTTTCACCCCACCAACTCGCGCAGAGCGAGAGAGCACTGGAGAGCACCGAGAGAGATACCATATACTCCAGTCAACCAGTCAACGAGAAAATCAGAATGCCGTACACAAGAAATGCCCTTGAAAAATGGGCGGAGATTAGCAGATTATTCCAGAACATTCTGCGAATGCATTCTCAAGGGATGCATTCTCTCCAATTCTCTCGTTTGGCGTGTGCTCGCGTGTGCGCAAATATCAGCATTAATTCGATGTCCTTTGGTTCAGATACCGGAAGTGAAAACAATCAAACTGATTGAAATACAATTAAAAAAAAACAGTACTGAAAGTGCAACTCGACGGTCCTGAATAAGAGCGCGAAATTAATTTTTCTGGTGATTACCATACAGTGACAAATATATACATGTGACACAGTCAAATTTTGCGAGGTGAAAAAAATTGTACGCGATGTACGCGTTACACGAATTTACACACGCTCGACACTGGAAAAAAAATCATTTTTCGTCGATAACAGGTAAATTGAAATCTTTTTTTCCAATAGACCTAAGTTAAGGGAGTTTGTGGGTACAATAACGTTTCTCTTTTGAAATACAGCTTTGAAAGAAACAAAACCAACGATGCCACCGAGACAAAAAAAAAGGTCATTTCGTGAATTGTCTGACAGACAAAAAATTCGACGAAAAAAGTCCAAAGTATTTAAAATTTTGAACAACCTGAAATATAATGATAACATCGAAAATGAGACATCGCAAACGGGAAATCCGGATAATGCAAGTAGCGACACGGATTTTGATTCTCAAGTGCTATCGACAGAGGAACTTCATACAAAAAGGTTAGTAATAATATAAATTGTTGGAAAAATAGCAGACAAAATTTCTAGGAAACGTCCCTATTTTGAAGACTAAAATTATATTTCTTGTTTAAGTTGAAATGGACTGTGAGTTGAGTTCCAGGTTTGTTGACATTTTTATTTTAAATCTTGGAACATTAAATTGAGAAATGAAAATTAAGAATTGCATAACATCATGTTACTGTAATATCATTATAATGGAATTTGTTGTCAGAAAAATAATAGTTAATTTTACGATTAATTTGTCGAAAGACTTTTTTTCGGAGCATATTCATATGCGTATTAGATAATATTTGATTTGCAGTTGGTACTGGTTTTCAGCTGAATTTAACATTTATATTTTTATTTTTAAATAAATTGATGTTTACATTTTCGGTGAGTTTTATATTTTATTTCAATTTGCAAATGTAGCTTCAACGAAATTCAGGTGAGACCGTAATTATCGGGTGTTAAAAGTAGAGTGAAGAATATGCAAGAAACGTTAAGAATATTCTTAACATTTAGACATGACCGAAATAAGCAATTGCTTATCACCTCATGACCTGTAACTTTTGACGGCCCCCAACAAGGGCGTAGCAACGTATTTCATTCGGGAGGGGCTAAAGTGTGATTTTTTACTCGCATTTATTTCAGATATGTGGTTCAAAAATTATAATTTTATCAGAGAATTATGGATGAAAACTTTACTAAATCTTAGGATCTTTGAAACTGTTTAAAATATCTTTAGTTTTATAAATTATAGAATTGTAAAAATGTTCTTGATATTTGAAATGTTTTGAATAGTCCAAACTCTTACGATTCGCAAAATTGTTGAAAATAGTAGAATGTTCGAAATTATCAACTTTCATAAAATTGAAGTAATTAGTACAACTTTTGAAATTTCAATGATCGTGAAAATTATCAATGTTTAGATTTTTCATATGTAAGATTTGTAAAAACTCTTAATTTTTTGACATTCTAACAATTGTCAACATTTTTTAGACTTTTAAAATTTTTAAGACACTTTTTTTATTTTTTTTTTATTTATTTATTTTTAAGACATAAAATTTTTCGGAGTTTGAAAAATTTGTGAAATTGTTTAAATTTCAATGATCATGAATATTATTGATTTTCAAATTTTTTATGACTTTTGAAATCTCTCAAATTTACGACAATTTTTCAATATTTGAAATTAAAAAACTTTCTTTAATACTGTAGACTTCGAAAATGTCAAAAGTAGTACGAATTTTTACAATTTGAAAATTTTTTTAAAATCTTACAATTTCGGATTTATCATCCTTTTAAAAATATCAGAATTCGTAAAACTTTCGAAATGTCAATAATCATGAATGTATCACATTTTCAGAATTTCAGAAACTTGTAAAATCTCTGAAATGTACCAAAATTTGTAAATTTTGGAAGTCGAAAAAATTTGTTTAACTTTCATTAGACTTTGAACATGCTTAAAATAGTATTAACTTTTATTATTTTGAAAATTGTTTAAAATCTTAAAATGTTCAAAATTATTAACTGAACAAAAGTTTGCGAAATTCGTAAAATTTTAGAAATAACCATAAATATTACTTTTCAGAATTCTTAATAATGATAAAAATCTATAAAATTTACGAAAATTTTGAAATGTTTGAAATTATCGAAATTCAAAGAACTTCCAAAATGTTCATAATACTTTCTTAGAACTTAAAAAATTTTCAACATTTATCGAAATTCCGCAATGTTAAAAATGTTAAGAATTTGTAATGTTCTCGTAATGTAGATAATTATAAGATTGCTAATTTTCAGAATTTTTTCGAAACTCCGCAATTTACAAAGTTCTTAGACTTCTGATAATTTCTGGTTTTCGAAAAAATTTGTTAATTATCAAAATAATAAAAACCTCAAGATTTCCCGAAATCGTTGAAAATAAGATTCTAAAAATCTCTCAAATCATCGAATTCTTTGACACTCGAAATTCTCGGTATTATTTTGCTATTATCTTCAAAATATACTTTTTTACGATACGCTACATTTTTCAAAATTTCCAAAATTTCGATAGGGGCTTCAACCCCCTCTCTGTTCTGATCAAAAAATTTCTGATCGAGAATTGGATGAAATCAAGCCGACAGGCCGAAAACTTGTCGATATTCATTCTGACGAAAAACTGTAAGTCGAGATCAGGGCGATTATGGGCCGAGTAAGGAACTCGCATTTTTTTGTAACAGGGACTTTGAAAATTGTTCACTGAGCAACATAAATTTCTTACGCCAGTTACTAGGTGAATTGTCTCTGTCTTGGTGTGGAGTTGCACAACTGCTACTTGATGTCCCAACATCATTTTCACCTGGCTCTGCATTTTTTCTATAAAAAACCATAGTCTAAATTAATATTTTATCCTTTTCCTCCATCATTTCCATCGTTGAAAATAAGAAGAATTATTATTGAAAATTGAACATGTTTATTGACTTCATTTAAAATCCTAGTAATGAAATGAAATATATCTAAATACAGAACAAATAGCTCTCCGAAGTAAATTTTCAAAATATACCCCAAGAGCACACTTCATGTATAGTTTGTCTGAAATTTTCATCAAATCAACACAAAATTATGTTCAAAACTTTGCAAAAACCTAGCATGTAAAAATTATAGAAAAATTGATGCAAATTTTAAGCAAACCTGCGAACATGTTAAATGAAATTAATGACAATTAATTATTATGTTCTCAATGAACATGACTCTATTCTTATTGATTTGTCAATAAGAATAATGATTAAATAATTAATATAAAATTTATGATAATAGTTAATTTTCAGTTTACATTAACATGTTTGAAATCATAATGAGTTACTCGTTTTATTAGAGTCAAAGATCAACCGATGTTAAAAGGTTAAGATTATTTAGGATTTTTTTCATAATTTCGTCGTTTATTTGAGTTGAAAGGACTCTGCACCCCCCCCCCCCGGCCCCTAAATCTCATCAAAACATAGCTCTACTTCACACAATGTATCATTATTAGATTTCAGTAAAATATAGATGAAAATGTTAACAACTCACCAAATTTTTATAACTCTCGGGTAATGCACGGCCAAAAAAGGAAATAAAACTCATATTCAAATGTGGAAAGAAAATTTCTTTCAAGAATTCAGAAAGAGGTTTAAATATAATAAAAAACATGGCGAAATTATCATTTACCTGTGTTTGAACACCTTCAATTTTTGTTTCAATTCCCACCTTCGGGTTCGCTTATACTCAGCCAAATCACGCGAGTTTTTTACTCGCGGCATTTGCTGTGTAACTTTAGATGCAAGAAAAACACTCGTTCAACGGGAACAACTCAATCACTTATATTAATTAAAATTTTTAGTTAACAATTATCATCAGCATAGCGGATTGAACAAACACCGAATATTGCTGAAAATATGTGTATGTGAAAATCAGTGAAAATAACAGTGTAATTTATTGACTGTTTATTTACTGAGTGGATCAGCTGTGTCGGCATGGATCCGCATGAGCAGCCGGCAACAGATAAATATGGGTCATATGGTTTGCACGTGGACGTGAGCAGCAGTGAGCAGTGAGCACGGAGGTATCCCTAACGTTCCTCAGCCCTGGAATTATTATCTTAGATTTTCTGATATACATAATGCGTAGATTGTCCAGTAACAAAAATAAGTAGGTTTTTATTTTTTGGACGGAAACAGAAGAAATTTCCGTAGTCGCATTTTCCAACGTCCAGCAAGTAGTGAAACCTGAATCAATCCGGAAAGGTTGGAGTAGTGAATTACCTTGGGTTGATGAAAATTGTCAAACGACAATTTACGAGGCTAAAATCCTAAAAGTTTCATGTAAGGAAACGTTAAATATTTTATAAGCATTCTTCAGAAAACAATAGATTCATCATGATCATGTTAAACAATGTACTACAATCACCCAGCTACCTGAGCAACCTCGTGCTTTACAATTAAGAAAATTATTGCGTCATCTATTTCTTTGCATATGTATACAGCGATAAGCTGTATTTTGTATTTTCATTCTCAAACACTTCAAAACAAAAAAACGGTACTTCTTCAGTTTGGTTACTTATAAAATAAATGAAAAAAGTAAATAAATTGCTGATTTGTGTAGCATATACAGGGTGCGCCATTTCTTATGTCGGCATGTAAACATTGAATAACTTGAAAAAAAAACAACCGATTTCTGTAAATGAGGTATTTTTATTTAGTTTGGTCCTTTACAATTTATTTAGACTAGTTTTTGAACACAACATCAATCAAGTGGCCGCCCTTATTGTTCACAGCAAAATATGCCCTTTTTGCGGCGTTTTCCATTACCTTTTCGAGCATCTCGGGTGGTATAGCAATGATTTCGGCACGAATATTTTCCTTAAGCTCTTCAATGGTCTGCGGCTTGCTGGCGTACACTTTACTTTTCAAATAACCCCACAAAAAGAAGTCTGGAGGGGTCAAATCTGGAGATCTGGGTGGCCATTCAATGTCGCCTCTTTTTGACATCAGACGTCCAGGGAATTTTCGTTGCAGAAACTGGATTGTTTGATTCGCAGTGTGGCAGGTCGCACCATCTTGTTGAAACCAGTAATCTTCAAGACCTTTTTCACGCATTTGTGGGCAGACATAGTGAGCCAACATCCACCGATATCGGTTTCCATCGATCGTTTGGTTCTCTTTGAAAAAATAAGGACCAATGATGGTTTTGGCGCAAACGCCGGCCCAAACAGTAACTTTTTGGTCATGCAATGGCGTTTCATGGATCTCGTGTGGATTCTGCGTTCCCCAAATGCGGCAATTTTGCTTAATAACGCCTCCAGAAAGTTTGAAATGTGCCTCGTCGGTCATTAAAATTCGCTTCCAAAAATCAGGTTCAGTATCAACTATTCGAGCGATTGTTTGTCCATATTCCAAGCGACGTGGATGATCTGTAGGCAATATTCTTTGTGTTAATTGCATTTTGTACGGAAACAAATGCAAATCATCTTTCAAAATGCGCCGTAGAGTGGTTCCACTGATGCCGAGATGCTGAGCGCGGTGACGATATGAAACTTTTGGGTTTTGGGCAACGCTCTCTCTGACAGCTTCAATCAGTTCATTTGAACGTCTTGGTCGTTGATGAACGGGTTGTTCGCGATCTTTCACTGTCCCGTGGTCACAAAAATTCGACACCAAACGACGAATAGTGTTGTCAGATGGTGCCTGTTTGCCAAGATATTTTCGACGATATGCTCGTTGAGTTAACACAACTGAACGACTATTTTCAATGTACAAAGTAACTATTTCAGCGCGTTCTTTTGGTGTGAAGCGATACATGGTTGAAATTGTACTGAATTGACGTTTCCAAAACAAGTGAAGTCAAGTAAATCGGTTGTCAAATGTTTAAGTTATTCAATGTTACAATACCGACATAAGAAATGGCGCACCCTGTACTTTAGGAATAATAAATCAATATTTAAAATGAAATGTTAGTATTTTTTGAAGATTTTCTCTTATCACAAAGTCAAAATATTTTTAATCCACAAGTTGAATTTTTTTAACAAACTAATAAAAATGCAGTGGTGCGATGTTCTCGAGGAGAGATTTTACTACAACGCTTTATACGGCCCGAAATCTCACAACGTCTAGCGCAGTCAAGCGCGTTGGTTCGATCCCCCTACCAAACCCTCGAGATTTTACTTCACTCGCAAAGGCGGCGGCTCGTAAATTCCTGATTCGTCACGGCCTATTGTCCGAGCTAGAATACTCGATTTTGAGTGTCATCGGAGCATGGACTTTAAATTGAATGCGAGCGAATGCGAAATGATGTTTTTATTTTTCAGCTTTTCCAATTCCAAAACAAACTGGATATTTTACATCGTGAAATATACGATCTTCATAAAACTTTTAAAAAATCCCTTATTATAAAATGTACTTTTTAATGAAGTAAATTTTATAAAATTTTATTAAAAAACGTGCTTTTTATAAAATATTTGTAACATGGCTTAATTTAGACAGGTTTTATAAATATTTTATAACGATTTTAGACTCTACAAAGAAGGTTGGTGTATCTGGGATTTTATGAAAGTTCTATATAGTTTTTATAAAAATGTGAATTGATAGGGTATCGATATGAAAAGAAAAAACTTGCGCGAGGAAAATAATCAATTCTTAGGAATAATTTTCGCAGATATTTGCTCATCAACGTTTCAAGAACATCTTTACAAATTACAAAACATATGAAAATGTACGATTTTAGAAAGAATCAAGTTATTTCTTTCCAACTTATCATGATACATTTCATATATTATGTTTAAAAATGTTCAATAATACATCGACCATTGCCCAGATCTTACCGCGTGGAGGTTTCCGCGCTAAGATCCACCGATGGTTCCATTTTTAATATTTTACTTTAGCCTAATATATTGCGATTTTTGATTTGGTAACCATCAGTTATCAAACAACAAATTTTGCATATCAAAGGCGTTTGACAATCACATCGATTTTTTCCAAACAAGCCAAGAGATGATAAAGTAACAATTTTTGATGTTTGAAAATTTTTGAATTCTAAGAAATGATTATTCGTTACATAAATCTATCATTTTAAATACTTTAACGTTATGTTTTTTTATAAACTCTGTGCTATGTTACATATATGCATATATATGGTATATTGTGAATAGCTTTCATAAAGTATTAATAAAACTTTCATCTTGTAAAATTTTGAAAAATATTTAGGAAATTACGGAAATAGCTGGACATTGTGGAATACCTAGGAAAATTCCGGAAAATCTCGGAAAATGTAGGAAACTTTGTAGGAAATTACAGACATTGCAGGATACCTCGTAAAATTCCGAAAAATCTCGGAAAATTCAGGAAGATTTTAATGGTATCACTGAACTTCTAAAGTTCATATTTTTCCAAAGCAGTTACTTTTCATACTGTTCTTTGAATATTCAACAATGCTGAGATGAAGTATTTCACGTATCGCGAAAAATAGTATATAATTTACAAAAACTAATTCGAGAAAACTAACAATCTGCATATCTAGGATGCTTTTTAACACAGAACGATTCTCGACATTATTTAATTTTACCTTGGGGAATTGAGGCCCTTGAGGGCGTCTTTCTTCCGAGTGAATAAACAGTTCGGAGATACCCAGTCATTCGAAATGACTGACAGATAGTGAAAAAATGTCTAATTTTGTCATCTGTTCACTGGCTTTTCTATAGCTCGGTCATTTCCCACGAGTCTTCAGCACGAGGAACATGTTGGTGAGTGGAAATTTTTTCATTTTATCATTTTTTTTTCTTTGTAATATATCTGATAATAATATATAATATAGATTATTCCGAGATATAATCTCGGAATTTTACGAGATTTTTCGGATTAAGGAATTTACTGAAAAAGCTAGACATATGCAGGATACCTCGGAAACTTCTGATATTCTCGGAAAATTTTTTAAATCATTTAGGAAATTACTGAAATAGTTATAGACGTCGCGGAATATCTCGGAAAATTCTGGAAAATCTCGGAAATTTTACACTTTATTTAATAAATACTAGACGTTATAGAATACTTTGGAATATATATAATAAGATTTGATAACTTCAGGAAATAAGATTTTTCTGCTAGAAGTAGCAGAGTAAACTGGGAAATCAAAATCATTGAATAATTATCAACTTTGACATGCATCTTCGTTTCAAACACATACGATTTTAATAGTGCTGCTGGTCATATTTTTTGCTCTTATTTTTTTTAAACTTCAGATAATTTTTCTAACGTTGCTTTTTTTCTTGTTCTTTTGGCCGTATAAAAATTTTGATGACATGTTTTCTAGATGTTCCTCTGTCACAGTCATGTTCACACTCGAAATTCCACGTGCTTTCAATGCACTTTTTTAACGCATATCGCGTTTAATAGTTCTGCCGACATTTTATTTCTTTTTTTTGTCTTAACATCTGTCACCATGGAAAAAACTCTTTCTGCTTCAGCATTGGAGTGTAGTATGCTTCTTATTCTGTTCACTATGACTTTTAAATTTGGAAATACTTCATCACCTTCCTCGTATTGCAATTTCAAAATATCTGACCACACTTGATCAAAATCAAACTCATCCATGTCGCTGCGCATTTTGGGATTAAAAACTTGCGGAAGACGAAACCATTCTCTTTTTAAATCTTTTTTCGAATCTTCTGTGAAAACAAATCCAATTTTCTCTGCTATATTGTTCAAGGACTCGAATGTTTTTTCTCTATTTTTTGGATCTAACGCGGATTCCAATCTGAAAATTGACATTTGGCGGTAGTAATCGTCAGTTCTGAGCCTTAATCTTTTAATGAGTTCAATAACAGCTGTTTTGCAAAACTTCATACACATTTTTCGAATTTCAAAAATTTTTTCTTCTGACAAGCAACTATTTTGTGCACTTTTCAAAAACTGCTGTTTTTCTTCGCTTTTTTCTAATTTGTTTTCCTCTTTTGCCATCTCTGATTTGAATTTTTCGCGTTTCGTCAATAATTCAGAAATAAATTTTGCACAGCTCTGTCCGAGATGAATGTCTTTTTCAGCATTAAGTAAAAACTGTTTATTTCCCAAGTCGAGGTGAATAATTTGATCTTGGATTCCAAGAAAAGGTTTTTTGATAATTTTTTTGCAAAAAAGTGTAGAACGTCCAACACTTCGGTATATATGTCTTGTATTTTCGTTTTTTTTGCTTGAAAGTTTGCATTAAATTTGTTGAAGATTGTCAAAGATTTGTTCAAAAATAGAAGCAAGGCTTTCAGTTCGTATTTTTGCATCATTTTTAATAGATTTTTCGCTGGTGATTTTTTACCATTGTTTCGTACAATTTTTTTGGTCTTTACATTGAAGACAACTTTTGTTTTTTTTGGTGCCATTGTTTTTTCAATTTGGCTCAAGCTTTCCAAACCTTTTTCAATCCCGTCCCATTGTCCCAATATTCTTTCAATACAATGTTGTAAATTCAACCATCTCGTAACTGATAAAGAAAGAAGCTGCTTCGCTTTCATGCATTCTGCGGATATTAATTCTCTCATAATTTCGGTCCTTTTTGCACTAGTTCTGCAAAGTCTTGCCAAATCACAAATGAAAACTTCTATATATTTCGGCATATGTTTTCCTGCATATTTAGCTGCTAGGGCACTAATGTGGCATACACAGCGTGAAAGGATTGCTTTTGTTTTCTTTTTCAACAATGCGGAAAATGATTTTCTGATACCTGTCATGATTGCAGCGTCATCACACGTCAATGAACTGACATTTTTCAATGGGATTTGATGCTTGTAAAAACAGTTTGGGAACTCTTTGAAAATTTTATCGTGAGTTGCATTCTTTGCTTCTATTTTCAAAATTTCTAACAGCTGCGAAATAGGTTTTCCATTTTTGTCATCTATTAAACGTATAGCAACCACCATATTTTTGTTTTTCGCAATATCTTCGGATTCATCAACGTATAAGCCAAATGACGTATGCTGTGCTTGATTTATTAAAGTTTTTATTTTTTGTCTCGCCACATTGTTTACTATTATTTTTGTTGCTTTGTCTCTGCGCAATTGTAAATTTTAAGCTATTTGAGAGTCATGGAAAATTTCTTTCTGATCTTCCACTAAATCATCTATGACAGATATCGGGATATGGTGCTCTGCGAAAAATGTTGCAAGTTTTATCTCAGCTTTTTTGACGTCTGTATCAATTTCAGACTTTTCCATTGACTCTGTTTGTGTCGCGTTGTTTCGATATTTTTTGACGAGTCTTTTCCATTTCTTCAAGTCAAATTTTTCAATACACCGAATTTTTAATTTTTGGCCATTATTTTCTTTATCAAGAGATTACGCTGCAAATTCATCATTTGTTATTTTTGTATTGTTCTGCGTTTCATTGATTTCATGTTTTATTGTATTTGATGCAGAATCACTAAAATCGAATGCGTTTGAAACGTCCGAGTCAATAAATTTCAAAGGGGAAAAGCATGAATTACCAGGAAGCCTAGAGCAATCAGCAGGTGGGGCTCGTACATGTTCTAGTGACTTATCTTTTTCGGGACCAGAAGGAGGATGGGGAGGATTATGCATGAAACAATCAATGATTTCTGGGGAAGGGGATTCATGATCATCAAAGCGTGCATCATGTTTCGGAAAAACGTTCTCAGGAGGGGTTGATTTTGAGCGGATGCAGTGACTATCAATTGAAATGTTCACATTTGTTGGTGGGGTAGATTGTGAGCATTCATCGCGAATACGCATTTCGATTCGCTCCAATCCAATCGACATATTTGTTATGTCAGGTTGCAAAACATTTGGGAAACAAAAACAAGATCGCCCACTCGATTCCCAGATTGCAAAATTTTTCTTATGAGTCATTGTTTTGGAATGTTGTTTGACACCGAATTTTCCGAATTTGTAATTATTTTTACACACACAACATCTAAATTGATAACGGTCATGTTGAAAAATATGAATAAATGGATGATAATCATTTAACGATTCGTCATTTTCAAAAATTTTAGTATAATTAATTTTTTTCTTTTTGGCGTTGATTGCTGAATCAGAAGTATCCCCAGTTGAAATCGATGCATTGCGTTTATGTGTTCCTCTATTCAAATGCCTATGAATTGCTAGATTACCACCCTTGTAATTTTTTTCACAAAAACTGCAAAAGAAGCCCGAAGAATTTTTAACAATTGGATTTTCATAATTTTCGTTGGACGTAGAACTCATTGAAGGAAAAGCTAATGGGGAATTATTCCTTATTAATGGTGAAGACGGATTCGACGACATATCAAAAACAATAATCAATTGTGAACAGGAATGCAAGTAATTGTAGTGCAAATTAAAATATTACAAAGAAACAAAAATGATAAAATGAAAAAATTTCCACTCACCAACATGTTCCTCGTGCTGAAGACTCGTGGGAAATGACCGAGCTATAGAAAAGCCAGTGAACAGATGACAAAATTAGACATTTTTTCACTATCTGTCAGTCATTTCGAATGACTGGGTATCTCCGAACTGTTTATTCACTCGGAAGAAAGACGCCCTCAAGGGCCTCAATTCCCCAAGGTAAAATTAAATAATGTCGAGAATCGTTCTGTGTTAAAAAGCATCCTAGATATGCAGATTGTTAGTTTTCTCGAATTAGTTTTTGTAAATTATATACTATTTTTCGCGATACGTGAAATACTTCATCTCAGCATTGTTGAATATTCAAAGAACAGTATGAAAAGTAACTGCTTTGGAAAAATATGAACTTTAGAAGTTCAGTGATACCATTAAAATCTTCCTGAATTTTCCGAGATTTTTCGGAATTTTACGAGGTATCCTGCAATGTCTGTAATTTCCTACAAAGTTTCCTACATTTTCCGAGATTTTCCGGAATTTTCCTAGGTATTCCACAATGTCCAGCTATTTCCGTAATTTCCTAAATATTTTTCAAAATTTTACAAGATGAAAGTTTTATTAATACTTTATGAAAGCTATTCACAATATACCATATATATGCATATATGTAACATAGCACAGAGTTTATAAAAAAACATAACGTTAAAGTATTTAAAATGATAGATTTATGTAACGAATAATCATTTCTTAGAATTCAAAAATTTTCAAACATCAAAAATTGTTACTTTATCATCTCTTGGCTTGTTTGGAAAAAATCGATGTGATTGTCAAACGCCTTTGATATGCAAAATTTGTTGTTTGATAACTGATGGTTACCAAATCAAAAATCGCAATATATTAGGCTAAAGTAAAATATTAAAAATGGAACCATCGGTGGATCTTAGCGCGGAAACCTCCACGCGGTAAGATCTGGGCAATGGTCGATGTATTATTGAACATTTTTAAACATAATATATGAAATGTATCATGATAAGTTGGAAAGAAATAACTTGATTCTTTCTAAAATCGTACATTTTCATATGTTTTGTAATTTGTAAAGATGTTCTTGAAACGTTGATGAGCAAATATCTGCGAAAATTATTCCTAAGAATTGATTATTTTCCTCGCGCAAGTTTTTTCTTTTCATATCGATACCCTATCAATTCACATTTTTATAAAAACTATATAGAACTTTCATAAAATCCCAGATACACCAACCTTCTTTGTAGAGTCTAAAATCGTTATAAAATATTTATAAAACCTGTCTAAATTAAGCCATGTTACAAATATTTTATAAAAAGCACGTTTTTTAATAAAATTTTATAAAATTTACTTCATTAAAAAGTACATTTTATAATAAGGGATTTTTTAAAAGTTTTATGAAGATCGTATATTTCACGATGTAAAATATCCAGTTTGTTTTGGAATTGGAAAAGCTGAAAAATAAAAACATCATTTCGCATTCGCTCGCATTCAATTTAAAGTCCATGCTCCGATGACACTCAAAATCGAGTATTCTAGCTCGGACAATAGGCCGTGACGAATCAGGAATTTACGAGCCGCCGCCTTTGCGAGTGAAGTAAAATCTCGAGGGTTTGGTAGGGGGATCGAACCAACGCGCTTGACTGCGCTAGACGTTGTGAGATTTCGGGCCGTATAAAGCGTTGTAGTAAAATCTCTCCTCGAGAATATCGCACCACTGTAAAAATGAACATTTTGCAAATTTAAAAAATTCATTTAACTTATTTCTTAAATACTTGCAATTAAAAATGATTCTATGTCAGTAACACATGATTCTGTGCTAATAAATATTGTACACAAATTTTTTCTCGGCAATTAGAAAATATGTAAAAATATCATGTAGATGAATGTAGGTGAGCTTTATGTAAATATTTATTTGTAATTTTATCCTATGATGAAGCAAACAGTGTTCAATATGAAATTGATGGTGAAGGTGTATCGAAGAAATCCCTTATATATTGACTTGTTTTTTTTTGCAAACTCGTGAAAATGATCGTTTTGCATTTTGGGAAATTGCTTTGATTTTTTTTCTCGAATACTACCAATGGAAAAAAATTTAATAAAACTTATCTTATTTCTTTTGTTTATGAAGCTCAAAATATAAATATAATTCTTTAGATTAAAAATATTTATAAATGATGTCATACAGTTTCATACGTGTGAATGGTTTTTTTATCTACTGTCGTAAAAAAAAATTTTTTTTCGTTTCATAATGTTTGGAAGCTGAAACAAGGGCATACCTTTTAAAGTCAATTTGTTTTATTTTCGCAAACTAATAAAAATGACGTTCTGCAATTTAAAACAATTGTTTTAATTTTTCTCTGACATACTTAAAAAATGAAAACTTTTTTTATCAAAGTTACAATTATTTTTTTGCCGATGAATAATAGAAGAAACAAATATTTCTGCAATTATAATAATAATAATGAAATACCATATTTATAAAACTATTAAAAATATTTTTAAATGAAATGTGCAGTTACTAGAGTAATATGCAATTATAATATAAATATAATAAAATATATTAATATAATTGTTATATATAAAATGTAATATAATAATTATACAATATAATAAAAATTAATAATATAAATATTATAAAAACAAAAATGATATGCTATTATAAGAATATTAAATGATATAACATAGGTTATTGCATGTAGATAGTTATTTTTATTAATTTATATGAAAAAGCAACAAGTTGGGGTTTACGGAGTAGTTATTTATTTGGGGTATACGGGGAATGAGATTTAGCGATGCGGGGTTTTCCAGGTATTCACTTTATCTTATGCGGTGATTTTAAGGTATGAGATCGAAATTATAATACGTTCGCAAATACACGCAACATTCTTGCTTAAATCGGTACTTTCAATAGTCATAATCAGTGACGTCAAGAGTCACGTGTTATTGAATGAGAATATTTTCGATAAGCGTTTGTATTTTGAAATGTCAATGTTTAGTTTTGATATTAATTGAATGTCAGAAAGCAGGTTCATTATACAATTCAGCTTTGTACGACTTAGAACGGTGTCTACAAAGTAGCATGCCATTCGTGTAGTGTATGTGTATACACGTACAGCAGTTAAGAGACACTTTCTCATTCAGGTACATCATTGTATATACGGAAGACATTCCTCAGTATTATGTATGTATCATGTGAATGCAATTTTTGTGACTACGACACTCATTGCTTTTATTGAGAATAACAATTTGTAGAGTTGTATTTTCCAATCTTCACCAGAAAATCATTGTTATCAACATAATAATATGTTCTGTTACATGATTACAAGAATCAAAAGTTTGCAGATAATGAAGAAATCATAAATAAGAATCTACCGAAATTGACATTAAAATAATTTTTAGCATATAAAGGTGCCTCTATTCTTAATATTGTGGAATTTTTCTTAAGTTCATGTGATATCCGGGCAGCGACTTATGGGAAAAATTTCACATAGATCGTTAGAATATAATTAAGTTTTTTTTATTACTGAAAACGACATTTCCGGTGATAATTTATATGATAATATATATCATGCCAAATCAGCCATAACGAGTTTTGAGCGCCCCTTGTAAAGTGATCGTAATGTTTCCGTTTACCGACCGTGCGTATAATAGTCAAAACTGGCCATAATGACTCCATTATGGCTGAAAATATTGCACATAATGAGATTTTCTTTTTGAATTCCGGAAATCGCCTTCTTCGACGGAACGATTACAGTCTTCGGCTTCGCCTCGGACCGTCAACTTTCGCTTCGTTAAAAAAAGCAATTTTCAAAATATATAATATACGAGGTGCATGTTCTTCCGACCCGTCCTGAAAACACCGTGATCGGCCCATACTGACGGCCGTTTATACCTCGGACTATAATATACTCAGACCCTCTAGAAACAAAGGTAAATAAATTGTTAGCCAGAATCATGAACCTCTACTGCCAATGGTTCGAATACAGAAAACCTCAAAACCGGGTGAGTCAAAAGGACTTTTGGAACTTTGTATTAGGCATTAGTTACATAAAACAAGCTTGAAAAACAATTAAAGTTAATTTCCGTGGTACGATATTTGAACACAAAAAAACTTTTTAACTCATAAGGAATCACTTGAGCATTTTGATATAATTACACAACCAAATCAAACCAAAAATCGAGAAATGATGCCCTACTGAACATTTTCAATTAATTTTCCAACTGGTTTTCTAATTGAAAAACCAATTAGATTTTCAATTGGTTTTCCTGTTGGATTTTTCTTTAGAAAATTTTTTCCCGAAAACTTCCTTCACACATCCAACATGGTTTACATTTGGAAATTGAATTTTATTAATCTAGAAAAATAGTTGGTAAAAATTTTCTAATAGAAGAATTCAACTGGAAAACCCTTTGGAAATCTCATTGGTTTTTCAATTAGACAAACTAATTGGAAAACCAATTGGAAATCAAATTGGTTTCAAAATCAGTCAAACCAATTGTAGAAACAACAGGAAAAACGACTTTTTTCCAGTTGGTTTTCAAAATGGAAAACCATTTGGGAAAACAATTGGAAAACCAACTGGAAATTTTCTGCAGGTTGCAAAAATGATTGGGTAAGGCATAGATAAACTAGTAATGACAGCATTAAGAAATTATTATAAAAGGACTATTATATATTATATAAAGGACTAGTTATAATAGTTATATATTATAACTCGATCAATAAATATGTGTGAACAGTTGTTATAAATTTTCCAACCCCACTTGCATGTATAGGTAATAGTGATAAAAAGAATAGTATAAATAAATTGTGTGTGCTCAGTTAATATTCTAAAAACTATTCTCTTTTATTCAAATATTTTTGAACTTGATAAACGAAAAAATTTTTTCAAATTTTTTGAACAAAAAAATAGAATGATTCCAATAAGTTGATTCATAATTTTAATGTGGCATACAATGTATCAACCTTAAATACCCCAGGTTCTGCTTCAACCTTCTATCATGTGGCAGAAGTAAATTTCTCCAATACACAACGTTCAAAGCAATGCTCTTCAATCACGAACTCAAAAATGAATAATAACCCAGTAAAATCTAGTCACCAGAGAAACCAAGGTTAAAAAAAAAGACGTTCGGAAAATATAACGTTTTTGTTGCAGGAGATAAGCTTTTAAAACAACTAAGAATTATATCGTGCTATTCTCAAATGTTTTAAAATTTATCAGAATTATCTGAAGTAGCATACGGGAAATAAAAATTTCAATTTCTCAAAGTTACAAGAAGCTTTTTTTATTTCGGGGTATGAAGGGAATTAGATTGAGTGATTCGGGGGTTTTATGATATCGAAATCATTAATCGTTTGCAAATTCACGCAACATTTTTGCTTTAATCGGTAATTTCTATTTACATAAACGGTGACA
This sequence comes from Platygaster robiniae, assembly GCA_028476575.1. Taxonomy (NCBI): domain Eukaryota; kingdom Metazoa; phylum Arthropoda; class Insecta; order Hymenoptera; family Platygastridae; genus Platygaster; species Platygaster robiniae. The sequence goes on from CM052019.1 coordinate 33,341,101, forward strand.
TCAAGAATCGCGTTATATTGACTAGGAATATTTTCGGCAAGTATTTGTATTTCAAAATTTCGATTTATAGTGCCAATAATAATTGTAGCCAGAACGCATGTTTATTACACAATTCAGCTATGTACTACTCAGAAGGGTGTCTTCGATGTAGTATGCCAGTTGTATTGTGTAGACTTGTACTGTACTTAGCAGACACATGTTTTTGATGCACTTTATTATATGCATATACGGAAGATAGTTCACAGAAAATGCTGTTTTTGTTCTTACGACATAAATTCCTTTCGAATAACATTGACTTATGTTTTATCAGATGATCGTATTCTATTTTAATTGATAAAATCTTCATTCACTTCTGTAATGTATAATAATTAATTTACTCGTCGAGATGTTAATGGGGAGTAATATTTCGTGTATGCAGACGAATTAATCATTACTTGTAACAGAGTATAAACAAAAGTAAATACTTAGTATTTCTGTTCGGTTGCTCTGATTTGACTGTGAACCTAGCTGCAAACTAATTCTTTTATATTTGTAAAGAAATTTTATTTTTTGAAACTGTGCGAAAGAATGTTTCGCTCATTCTGTGAGTTTGATTTTAGTTCACGTGAATAGAGTAAACAAGATTTTAAAGTTTCGAATTTTTAAAGTATTCTCTTTTTACATTGTAGTGTTCACAAGGTATTATGTATAAATTAATATACATTTGCAAAATAATTTTCCATTCGTTTTTGAAAACACTACTTCTGATAATCATGATCTTTTCTATCGAGAATGATGTCATAATGACTGAACGTATTTTAGAAAGGCTTTTTTTTGTTATGCAACAATCACATATTTCCCTGATGTCTGAATTGTCGTTATTATTGATTTAATGGAAGAAGGTGACTAATGTCTACAGGTTTCATTAGGGCAGGAAGATTCATACTTACGCTTTATACCTTGAAAGCACCAAAATATATATTAACGTACCTTGAAAACCCTGAATCGTTAAATGACTTTCCCATATACCCCATACAAGGTCTACGGTACTCCGAAAATCTTATGTCAAGGAATGAAATCTTGTGTATTATATATATATAACAGAAAAAAATGAAGAAACAAATCAAAATTTTTGGAATCATATTGTCAATTGCTGCGAATCATTTTATCGAAGTTTAGTGTGATTCTGACACCTACCTCAAATACCCCGTAAAGCATATATATATTTGCATATCATAAGTATTAAAAAAGAAAAAGAAAATGTCTAAATATCTTGTTCAAGTTTTAACTGAAACTCTAGTAATCAAAACCCAATGTGGGTTGAGTCAAAAAACTACTCAGCAGTATGCGTTGAGTATAGTGAAAAAAAATGTACATGAAAAATGGATCTGTATAGGAGAAATAACGGGCCAAGTTCAAATTAAATGATTTATTTATTACTACAGTCACCTCTGAATATATTGCTGCGGACCTCTCTCTCTCTCTCTCTCTCTCTCTCTCTCTCTCTCTCTCTCTCTCTAATGAAACTGATGAAACCATCCCCGAGTTTGCTTTATTGTAGTCCTCCATTTATCTAACTTGGAAATATGCTAGTTTTTGCAAGAAGTTTTTTTACTCAAAACACTTTCTATTTTGTAACGAGCGAGTTTCCATCGACCAACGATGATTATAATAATTTCGGAAAACTTGATCAAATCCAACGTCGGTTATACTTCTCGTCTTCTTATCGCTGGTAGATTTCGACTCCCTTGTCCAGAGAAAGGACCCTAAATGGAAACTCTGCCCAAGTGGACCCTTAGACCGTTCTTAAGGATGAAAAGGGTGTTTGTTGTTTGTGGATAAAAAAACAAATCGTAGTTCAATTTAAAATGTCATCTATGATGACTTTTATTTTTAAGAAAAAACATGTGATATAATACATTACAAGATATCGTTCAAGTGAAATATAAAATTTAGCTGAATGTCATTTACTCGCGTTTCGCATAGTGCCAGTACTCGAATTCCCCAATACTAGAATTTTTATATTTGTTGGCGCTCCTTTTAGAACACGTAGTAGTTTCATTCATTCACGTCCGCATTCTTATCCGTTCGTTCTAATTCCTATTTAACATTTGCAATATTCGCTTTTGACGTAAAGTTATTTCGTTTCCGGATCTAATTTTAACATCCGCCTTTGTCGCAATTTCATTCGTTTTTCATATTCGCATTCGACATTTTACATTAATGTTCATTTTTTTTCAAATGTTACAATCATTTTTCAATTGGTATTTTCCTTTGTAATTCTCTTCCAATAGTCATTCCTATTTACCATATTCGGGTTTATAATCATTTCCACAAATTCATATCAAATTCTCTTATTCGCGTTTATAATTCTGCATTCGTGGTTAATGGTTCTGACAAGGTTTCTAAAACCACAATTCACCCATGTTGGCTAAATCTTGCATCAGGGCTGAATGTAAAGAATCTATTTCGTCTTTCGCATGGGGGCTTAGGTTCTGAGGTTCTGGAGGAATTTCCGCTCTTACCAAGTTATGGAGTTCCCGATCAGTAGGATTTAGGTCTAATTCCTGTGTCCGTTGAACCCCACAGTGATTGCACTTCAGCTTAACCCTTTTTGCTGGAGAGACTAAACTAACCCCGAAATATCTGGACGCCTCTTTCGCTATCTCGTTGTCTAGATCTTCCCAGGAGAACGGTTTCTCCAGAGGAAGTCTTTTCAAAATTCGCAATTTAGTATATAAATCCAGAATTCCCCTATTTTTATATTCTATTCTATTTGCACTGGGTTTGATTTTCTTTCTTCTAATTATACTCTTAATCGCCCATATTAAATCCTCCACCGAAGGCACTGCAATAACAACGCGTTTTCATGTCAAAAATAAAATAATAATAGTAATAATAAAAAAAAAAGGAAAACTGTGTTTTATCTGACCGTCAAATGTAACGTTCGTTAAATGTTCCCGACAATACGCGTCTCCGACATCACTATTAAAATAATAAAGAAGAAAAAGGTCCGTTCAAGAGTAATTAAGATTTGATGTAAGGTTCAGAATAATCATACTTGCCTTGGAACGAGTTGCCTTGGAACTGCAGCTCAGAAAGGACAAGTCCTTTCCGCTCGATCTTTGGCTTTCTGATATACTATTAAATAATGAATTTTCTTTTTTATGCTCACTTTTCTAGTTGTATTTATTCTTCGTGTAAGCGGGTATCTGGACCTGAAGTATAACTTCGGTTTTTCACCACACTACTCTCAGAGGTTATTGATGGGGTTGGAAGGGTCGTCTTCAGGTCGGACCCTTATTGGACCCGTCGGGGATAATTCTCGTGTTCAGGACGTTTTTGGACTCGTAAGAGTTACTGGACGTTTAACTTGAGGAACTATCCGAAGAACTAACAAAATTCGCCGGCTTATATACCGTTTTTGATTGAGGGGAAATAAAAAAAAGAGGAATAGAGAGGGTAAAATTTGGCTTCTTTTTAGCCGTTTGTATCCGCTGAAAAAAAAGTTGAATAGAAATTATATTTCCTTCCTTGAAAGATAAGTTGTTATCACTGAACGTTCATTTATTCGTATACGTTTGAGTGAGTCTAATCGTCTGTTAATGGTCGATGTCGTTAAGAATAGCTGTTGCGATTTAGATATCGCCGCGCGTTAATTGTTTATGAAGAATAGTCCTATCTATTATTTTCGAAATTCTGTCTAGAATATTTTTATAAAGTGATATTCCTTCTACGGGAAAATGATGGTAAGATGAGCGAGCAAAACCCGCTCGTCACAATTTACATTTTTCATTCAATTTTAAAATTGGTTGAGAACCACTACTTACTGAACTAATATGCTGAAAACAATCTGCTATTTTCAGCGTCATGAAATACTTCATGATAAATTTTAAAATCGTAAAATAAGTAAATCACATCAGATCTTTTTTGATTTTTTATTGTCAATAAATCATTAACTATAATATAATCAATAAATCGTCAAAGTAGGCAACCCCAAACAAATGTCTAACATATACTTTTTAACATACGTCATTACTTTCATCCAGATACTCAACAACAAGTTCTACAGTTTCAAATGGTTCAGCAGTCTCTGGCATATCTGCATCTTCATCATGAGTCATATTGATCTGTTCGTGTTCTTCTGAAATTTCAACTGGTTCAGCAGTCTATGGCATACCTGCATCTTCATGATCGGTCACATAGACCTGTTCGTCTTCATCTTCAGCCTTTTTGTTGTGATCCATCACTTTTCGCTTCTCACTATAACGTCTTCGGGTCCGAGTCTTGTTGACATTGGTGCGTATTATATTTTTGATATATTTTTCATCAATCTTGGTATTCCCCATTTCTATTTTATGCTTTCCATTTTTGAACACTTGCTATACGTTGATGATGCCTGAGTTCAGAAATTAATGATTAAGTTGCATGAACAAAAAAAGGTTCATAAACTTGACAATGTTGAAAAGCCGAACGACAATTCTTTTATTTGTCTCAAACGATACTAGAGTATATAAAAATGAGAACTATAAAGTCACTAACCACAAAATTTTGAGTAAAAAGTCAATTTTTTAAAACGTATTTAGAACGATTTGTTGATTTCCCTTTCCTATTCGCAAAGTACTAAATGTCCTACGCTTGGGGGTGGATATTTAATAATGTGTAGACTGCCAGATTTTTCATTTTTTATTTGTTTAGAGCCTTTAAAAACCAATGGAGCCCTTAATTTTAAAGTAGGGCACTTAATTAGCCTTTAATTTTGCAAAAAAAAATTTTACATTCTGCTGACTTTCCTGTGTAAGCTTAAGGGACGTTCCAAAAAGAGGTATTTTGAACGTACTAATAGCAAAAAAGATTTCTTTTATCGAAATATATACATTATCTTTCTAACTGCAAATATAATAGGTAACGTAAATTTTACGCACGTGTGATCTTATCCACTTTATTCTCGTCGATAGCGATCCACTTATTTGCATCCTCAAGTTTTCGCGGTTTACGCGCGCTTAATTTTTCGAGATCTTTCTCGGACCATTCCTCCATAGCGATGGCTTTCACTCGAGGCCACATTTTGTTCGCTCCTACTGCTTTCAAGAGAGCCCTCCTCTGTATAGCTAATCCAGTATCTTTTCCTATCGTTACCAACTAAAGAAAAAACATAAATGTTTAGCTTATAAGACATTCATTTTCCGGATTTTGACTGTTTTTTGTATTACATAGAAAAAAATTATCGGAATAATATTTGTCGACATTATATCTACGAATATTCATGAATGTTTTAATGTTACATTTTACTCGATTTCAATGGTAATATATATATTATATTATTTCGAATTTGGAAAGTGTGACGCATATTTTGAAAAATAGTAAGGGATATTCCTATTATTTTTTGATTCATAAATTTTACAAAATCAGTATTTGACTTTCTAATCTTTGATTGAAAAATTTTTGTGTTATGAATGTGGCTAGATTCACACGAATTTTTTATTTTTTTTCTCTACATTAACGTTCACACCACCACACTAGCAGGATTGTGTAGCGAGTGATCTTTTGTCAAATTAGTTTGAAGGAAACACCGCGAGAAATTATGCTATTTCAAAGTTCAACTATTAAGAACGAAGTACTGTTTGCAGTAAAAATTTTTTATGAACTGAAAATAAATGTTACTCGTTTCATAAAAATGTTTTTCCAATTAAGAAAAAAATTTATTTTGAAGATTTAATGACTTGAATAAATTAAATATCTACAGCATAAGGGAAAAAAGCTTATTTTTTCCACGTTTGTCATTTTGCGGTAATTTTTGACTACTGCATCTAAATTTTTTCGTTTTATGAAACTAATGATTTCACATAAAGTTAAAGGCTTTTTGTCGACTTTTTTCTCGAAAATAGCTTTCAAATCTATAAAAACACTATGCAGATATGCGTGGTACGAGGTACGAGGTAAGGTGTTGGTAAAGAACGATTATGATTACTTGTTCTTAGCAGTTTGAATTTTAGAACTCCTACATCGTCTTTTTTGCCCTCAGCCTCTTTAGACGCTGCTTCAGCTTCAGCCACATGAGCTGGCTGTTTCAACGTACATCGTATTTCCTCCAAGTGCTGTACAATAATATTATTTTTGTTGGTCAATTCAGTTTTTAAAACCTCGATGGTTTCGTCTTTGGCCTTTAAAAGTTCGTCTTTTGAAGCCAACTGTTTCTCGAGATCTGATATTTTTTGTAAAAGTTGAGAAACATTTTCCTTCTCTGAAGCATTTTCTGGGTTTTCCTGTAATTGCGAAAAACATAATAATATTTTGAGAATCGAAATCTTCCGTATTAATCATTTATAACTATAGATCGAATATAAAAAGTGGGCTGCCCTCCCGAGCAGAAACCATCATAGCAATTTTTATGTTGCTTCTATAAAGTGCCGTATTTGTGCATATAGTTAGTGTATCGGTCATGCTGATGTGTTATATTGATCTGTATGATTTTATTTTAAACTATATAGTATGTAGACTAAGCATTCTCTTTAACTCGCTATTGCGAAGAGTAAAGCCAACATACGTTGGCTATTTTTCAGGTCTGGTCGAATAAACAAAATAAGACTCGTAGCTTTTTTTTAACTACGAGATTGTATATATATACTCAGCTATTTACAGCTATGAGTCTTATTATGATTATTCGACTAGGCTCGAAAAATATACAACGTATGTTGGATTTACTTTTTTCAGCCGATGGTCAGTCAACGTACCATACGATATGATGACTTTATGATGGGACTATAATGAGAATACTAAGTATACAACTTTTTAGTATGTACATTTAACGTAGCTCTGATGGCTGTAAAAAAGAGTTGAAAACATATGAACTTATAGTAACAGAGTTTTTTTAGGCCAGAGCTAAAAATCTTTCAAGGTTCCTTGTTAAAAAAAAATACAAATGAATTTCTTACACAAAAATCTGTAAACTTACACATATTTTTTACTTACAAATTGAACATCTTGAAAGGAATTCCCAGGTAGTTGAATCTGAGGGGCCTCCATTTCTTGATCGAGTTCTTCGTCTTGTACATAATCTTCGGCAACCTTTTTTCATTTATTTATTGGGAGAAACAATATTTTTATAGTAAAGCCATCTCACAGTATAAAATGAGTAATAGGACTTACAGATTGAACTTCTTGAGTAGCGTTTGTTAGAATCCGGGAAGCGTTAATTTTAGCGTAAAGCCTATCTTCCTCTGCCCGATCTTGTTTTGCGTGAGCTTCCGCAATTTTTTTCTAGTGGAGTAATAGAATAAAAATGATAACTTAACGATAAAGCTATGTTGTATACGCAAATAAAAAGGCGGAAGGAGTTATTCTTTATCAATGTAAAGCTTGTTGTTAAGTTATTTATTTACGGCTGTTTTGGCACCTAGCTAAACAATATACTATTGTGAATATTTAGATTTATTTGAAGCAGCGGGATGTTCTAAATTTCGACATCTCTAAAATAAATGACACACTACTACAAACAAATTAATATTAGATTAATATTGACACATCAATAAAAAAATTACTTTTTGTTGCGTGGCACATTTTTTCTGTCGATTGACGTCTTCAGCTTTACCAGAAACTTCGTTCGTTGGGGTGAAAGCCTTTTTGGCTTTGATTTTTCTTTTGGAAATTATTTTTCCTAGCAAGCAAAGGCAGTTATTGTCGAGTTCAATGTAATATTTCACTCGCCGTGAATTTTGAGAAATTCTTACCTCTTCCATCCTCAACGTTACGGCGGAGACGAAATTCGTCTTTTGAGTACACCATCTTCTAGAAAATAAAAAGTTTAATTTTTGTATGTTCCTGTATTAGAAGCTAGCACGCATCTACCGACATTAAAATTTTTTTATTTCATTATATAGATAACGAATAATTATAATCAATTCCATAGACTTCGCTTTAAAAATTAAATTTTTTGAAATACAGGGTGTTCCAAGTAAGTCGGAAATACCGAAAACCCCCGACAGTTTATGAAATTCTAAGACTTTTTCCTGTGCCATTTTCCGCAAATCAGTCAGACCCTGTGACTACAAGGTCTGACTCGAAATGCTTTGTCAAACCTTCTGACGAGAACCTCTGAATTTGTTTTGTAATGATCATGAATTGATGCAATGACGTCACATGTCCGATTGGACTTGAAAAATTTTTCGGTATACAAGGAAGAACTTCAAGAAGTTTTTACCAAGGTGGGACTTAGAAAATTTTTGGGCAAGGAAAAACTTGGAATATTTTCGATCAAAATGAGACTTCGAAAATTTTTGAGTAAAAAGAATTTCGAATATTTTCGATGGAAGTGGGGCTTGAAAAATTTTTGGGTAGGGAGAAACTTGGAATATTTTCGATCAGGGTTAGACTGATAAAATTTTTGAGTAAGAAGAACTTAAAATACTTTCGATGAAGGTGGGACTTGAAAATTTGTTGCTAAAGTGGAAGTTAAACAATTTCAACTGGCGCACAGTGGGATATGCGTGGCCAAAAATTGAAATTTTCGAACTATTAAATTTGGTGAATTTTTCGATTGAATATTTTTTTTCACTATCAGAACGAGATATTTACAAAGTTTTAGGTTTTGGTTCGACGTAGAACATAGAAAAAGAAGTACAATAACTTTTGTCCAACTTTTTGTGTTTCGTTGACATCCATACAATATTTTTGATTGTAATTGTACTTCAACGTACAAAATACGTCATATTAATTTTTTTCCAACTTTCTCAATGTACTACAGATATAAGAACATCTTTTTATGTTCCCTATATGAATTTCAATCAGTTTTTATATATTTTCAATTATATCGTCTAAAAAAGACTTCATGCTCCCGAAAATTTTATTACTAACAACCGTATAAAAAAAGACTTACCCGAGCTTACACACTAAATCTTCGACAATTTTGTTCTAACACTATTTCCGAAGGCAACAAAAAAAGTTTTAACTGCCAAGACTTGCCTATTCAAAAGTTATAACATATTGTTCATATTGTTATCTGCATAGAATGATGTGGGCTCGTAGGATGGCCGATGATAACTTGTTTGAAAACTGTAAAGATATTCGTTGTAGATATGGCAAATATTTTGTAAATATAATTTAAAATGTATAACGCAATACAAAACTTGATACTCATTGTTGATGGTGTAATTTTTTTAAACAAATATCTGGAGAAATTCAATGTTTTTAACAATAAAAATGACTTCATAAGTATAATTAGTCAAGTATTAATAAAGATTTTTTTGGCATTCATGTTCTGATCCAAGTAAAAAATTTTTATATATTCTATCAATTCAATATAAACAATTAATTTGTTTTTAATAAACTAATTTGTTTCATATAGGTAGACAGAAACACACTTACAAATCTAGCGAATATTGTGTCCTTTCATCACAAATGTAATACTTACTGACTCATTATGCAAAATCTGTTGCATGATCAATTTGTTTAAACAAATTTCCGGTAAAACGTGACATTTCAAGCAACGGCAAACATTTTTGAAACAAAAAAACCATTCCATCTGATTTAAAAAAAATTCTTTCTTTCAGAGATATTTCGTATCTGGTTTTGATTTTTAAAAGAGACAAATCTGATGCTCACATCAACTAGGTGATTAATTACGAGGTTTGTCGCACCTGTAGCACATTTTCCAAAGTCTCCTTATCTCTAAGATGATCGCGTCCGGCTTAGAAATCTGCACTGATTGACATGCATACCGTCTACAAATTATTTCTGAGACATTTTTTTTTGTTTATTCAGCTGCTTCGTGAAGAAATTTTTGTCTCAATTTTTTTCCCCAGTCCTCTCGTAGGATTTTCATTCAGTTTCCCAAAATTTCCCATGCGAAACGCATCTAAATAGTTCGTGGTGTTTTTAGCATTTGATATAAAGTGTTACATAAAGTTTTGTATCGTTTCGTGTTTTACTTGTGCGTTTACTAATGCAACATAAAAAATGAAGGAATATAAAACAACCTTTGGTGAATTGTGTGAGTGGATATGGAACGGAAAAACTGAACATTCTTTCACCGATCGTGTTTACCATAGTGCATTAGAAAAATTTAAAGATGCGCGAGTATCCGAAAAAGATAAAACAAATTTGAAGGAATATTTGCTTTTGAACTTTATCGCTCGATTTTCATCACGATGGACAGGATGCAACAGAACAAAAAGTGCATTCTGCAATAAATATGGAGACTGGATGAAAAAGCCATTTATAATTGATTTCAAAATAATTCAAGACAAAACGGTGAGTACAGAGTGACTTCTTTTCCAAAGTTATCAAATAACTACTTTGTAATATCTACTTTTTATGATTCCATGATTTTTATTATGATTATTCGCTACGAAAACTATTATTTCTCATGCATTGCACAGTAATTTCTCGATCTATTTTTGAAAGTTTTATACTTTTCACTTATTCTGAAAATAACCGTGAATAAAAATGTAAGAAAAGAATGTACTGTCTGAAAGAAAAATTGTTTTTATGTTACAATAAGATTGAGAATAAAATATATACTATATTTTCATGTAATTAACCTAACTGACAATTATTTTTTGTGCATTTATTTTATAGGACGCTTTATCACGTCGTAAAACTACACATTGTGTTTCTATGAATGCTTCAAGTCCTTGTGAAGGTGACAACCCTCCTGCTCGAGAGTTGCGGAACCGATCATACTCGATGCCTTCAACATCAAACCAAGATCATTTCGAATCATCGACATTTTCTGATTCACGATGCGTTCCCTGTTCTCGAGGTCGCCCAAAAACTACCTACGAAGAAAGCTCCGATAGATCGAAGAGAAGAAAAAACGCCCAATTACGGCAAGTTATATCTGAAGAGCAATTAATGAGTATTACACGTAATTTTGTTGAAAAAAAAACAAAAATTGAATAATGATGAAGATTCAGAAGAAAAACTTAAGATACGAAATTCCGCTCTGGCCATGTACATTGATTTAGATTTTACCAAAGATAAATACGTTCAGATACGCCAATATAACAAAATGACGAAAACATCAAACAAACATTATCCTGCGTACAATGAAATTCAAAAAGCGAAACAATGTTGTTATCCAGAAAAAATTGTGATATCTGAGTACGGTGCTAAAGTCGATTTACAATCTCTACTCAATCACACTGCAAAAAGATTAATTTTATCGATTCAACCCGAAAAACGAATAAAATTTGATTGCAAAGAAATAGTTCTCAAATGTAAATGGGGTATGGATAGCTGTTCTGGCCAACAAAATTTCAAACAAGCACTTAAAGATAACATTGATTTTTCTGGTTCACACGATAGTAATTTTGGAGATAGCAATGTATTCATAGTTTCATTTTCTCCTCTTCAACTGTTGTGCGAGAAAGAACAAAATATTTTATGGCAAAATCCAAGCCCTTCGTCCACAAAATTTTGTAGGCCAATCGAGTTTCAGTTTATGAAAGAAAGTAATGAAAAAACGAAAGAGTTATATGATTTTTATTGTAATAAAATATCTCATCTTCTGCCAACTAATATTTCTCTCGATGAATTCAAATGTTCGGTGTCCTACGACTTTCAGTGCACAATGATCGATGGCAAGACGTGCAATGCCCTAACAGGTCAAAGATCAACAACATCTTGCAATGTTTGTAAAGTTTCTCCTAAAGATATGAACAACCTCGCGCATGTCAAAGCTCTGCGTTGTGATGAAAATTCATTCAAATTTGGCTTGTCAACTTTGCATTGTTGGATTCGGACAATGGAATGTGTTTTGCACATTTCTTATAATTTAGAATTTCAAAAAGGTTCTGCTCGTGGAGACGATAAGGAATTAAAATTGAAAAAAAAGAAAAATGTTCAACAAGAATTGAAAAACGAACTTTCACTTCTTGTTGATATGGTAAAACAAGGTTTCGGTTCAACAAACGATGGAAATACTGCTAGAAAATTTTTTTCTAACGTTGAAATAGTTTCAAAAATCACTGGAGTTGATAGAGAATTCATAAAGAATTTCAGTGTTATTTTGCAGTTGTTGGCATCAGGACGCGAAATAGATTGTAACAAATTTGAAGCATTTTGTACGAAAACTGCGGAATTGTATGTGAAATTATATTCATGGTATCCGATGCCTCCAACAATCCACAAGATGTTGATTCATGGTTCAAACATTATAAAAAGCGCTTTTCTCCCAATTGGGCAGCTTTCAGAAGAAGCTCAAGAAGCAGGCAATAAAATTTTCAAAAAAGTTAGAGCACGCGGGAGCAGAACATGCTCTAGATCTGCAAATAATGAGGACATTTTTCATGTTCTTTTGATTAATTCAGACCCACTAATAAGTAGTTTACGCAGAATAAAGACTAAAAAAATTAGCGATTTGTCGCCAGAGGCCAAACTTCTCATAGTTTCATCACTTAATGAGAGTGACGAAGATTCTTAGGATAATTAATGTAATTAACGTCATGAACAATAATGTATAATCAATATATGTTAAGTGGTACATACTATTATAAATAATGAATAATAAATGTGAATTGAAAGTACACTGTTGCAAGTTTTTTATCTAGCATAATATGCATTCTTATAAATGTTATAGTTTGTAAGGGAATAATATTGAATAATTCTTAACTCGTGTGTGTGAATGTACATGATTATAAATGTGTACAAACACATCAATCAATTGTAGTGGTTATACCTTTGTTCGTTTCCAAATCAAAGAAATTAAAGCTGTTTTTAATATTTTATTTGTTTTATAAGTAAGTAATAAAAGAAACACACTTGGAATTATAACAATCAAATTTTAAGAGATTTTTTTTTTGTTCAACAAATCAGCAGAATAAGATCTGAATGAAAGTTTTTTTTAATTGTTTAAACAAAAATTGAAATAAACAATTTTTTTTGGTTAAAAAACGATGCTTAATACTTCAAGAAAGTTTAATGATACATGTTCAAATTCTAAAGGGAATGTATCTATCAGTTTCTAAATCTGAGGGATTTAGCTTTTTTTCCAATTTCATTTGTTTAATAACTAATGTTAAAAAAACCTCAAAGATGGTTTCGAACAATTTTCTGTAGTATTTTTTTCCGAACAATTGAATGGCATTATCAAGTTATTTGAAAACAATTTTGTTGTTGTAATTGTTTAAACAAAATTTGTTATAAACAAATTAATATTGCTAGAAATTACAAAACAATACTTCTAGGACGATAAACATGATATCCGCCAATTTCGAAAGTGCTATCTATCTTAGTTTCTTAATTATCGGATTTTTGGCCGTTTTTTCCAATTCTATCCCACTGTGTGGCGATATCTTGTTACCAAAAGGATCTTCCAAGGTTCATTTTTTTTACATTGTCAGTAATAGTTAATGCGGAAAAATATACTAAGAGGAAAATGCAGTGTCTTAGAGGGATGATTATGTATCATTCCTTTGTTCATTAGTTTAAGTAATTAAATAAGATGAAAATTTTCAACACAATAATATTCGACAAATGAAAATGTTTCAGTGGCAAATGAGGGAGCCAGTATCTTATAAAAAATGAACGAATTATTTCCACAGATTTTTTATTACTCGCTCTACTCTATTAATGTACAAAATGTACTTTACATGAGTATTATACAATGAAGAATTTTTTCAATTGTATTTTATATGCACCTACATAAAAAATATGAAAACAGAGACTAATAGTCTACATAAAAGAGACTTTTCTGAAAAATCAAAATAACCCGAGTCGAAATCCAGAACGTTTTTCGAGGGGCTATTCACTCTCGAGTCACTCGAGTCTGTTGAAATGTTTTGTCGAACTTAGTACATATCTTTGAAAGTAAAGATTCTCTCGGATTCTCATCGACTTCCAGTGACTTTATATGACTCTTGCGTTTAAAGAAAAAAACATAATGTCACATTTGATTCTGAAGAACTCTTGCTTACTCGCACATACAACTTGGAAATAGAGAAAGCGACAATGGACTAGCGCATAACTCATAATAATAACTCATAATTTTTTAAAAAAAGTTTAAAAAGCTGGAAAAAAAATTTATATAAATAGATTAAGATGATTTATTAGTTATAATAGTCCATGAATGTTTTTAACTTGGGCGTTTTATAAACAGCTGACTAATTCTTTAGAGAGTAAGTTAATTTTTTTCCTAAAAAAATCTCCTGAGTCTGGACGCGAAACCTCGGTCTTTGGGTTTAATATGTGCATCCTGCTGCTGACTAAGCCATAGAACATCATGTGAAATTGACATTCAATGGAAGTATTGTGCAGCAGCACAAGCTCTCGTGTTAATTCAACGTTAGAAATAATGTTTGAAAACCCTTATTTAGGCATAATCAGTCATCGAAACATGTACATATGTATATTTTAATTTTTATCTCGAACCAACACATTTTTTAATGAACAACGTCAACTCTTTCATGTAGTAAAAAAAGTCGATTTTCAACTTTGTAAGTATTTAACTACTACATACCTACACAAATGGCTCAAGTACAATTGGAAGTGCAAACGTGTACGTAAGAAAGCTCTTAATCTCTTTCAACGTAAAAGTAGCTTATTTTTATTTTAAGTAAAATCAGCTTATTTGTATTTGAAACGATATGATATTTAAATAATGTTCTAAAAATGCACTTAAAGTTCAAAAGTGGATAGCTTACATACATAATATTCGATAACAATCTATTGATTTCATTTGATATCATATACGAGGGGGGACCCAAAAGTAACGGGAATTAGGTGGTGGGGGGACCGCGGAGGGGGGGATAGGGTTCTCCACTGGTTCTCTTCCAAGCTGCTACTCTCCCAAGTCAGTGTGCAAAGTTCATTTGCTGTGAGTGCATTCGTTCGTCCGTAAGAATTTTTCTAGTGAAACGACTTTTTCCGTTTCGGCGAAAACGTGAAATGGCTGAGTGCGGAGAGCAACGCGCGGCTGTAAAATTTTGTTTTTTGTTAGGAAAAACACCCGCGGAAACCCTTGTGATGCTGAAAACAGCTTATGGGGATAATGCTTTGAGTAAAACGCGTGTGTACGACTGGTTTTCGCGTTTCAAGAATGGAGAGATGTCAATAGAAGACCAACCTCGTTCTGGGCGCCCCTCGACTTCAAGAACGGACGAAAACATTGAAAAAATTAACACTCTTGTTCATGAAGACCGTCGCCGAACCATCGATCAACTTTGTGAGATGTCTGGATTGTCATGGAGTTCAATTCAGAGGATTTTAACTGAAGATTTGAGCATGAGGAGGATTGCAGCCAAATTTGTTCCTCGCCTTCTCTCCGACGATCAAAAGGAGCGTCGACTTCAGGCCTGTCTTGAGCTGCAAAATCAGTTGGATGAAGACCCAGATTTTTTTCTCAAGGTTATAACTAGCAATGAATCATGGTGCTATGGCTACGACCCCGAAACAAAGCAGCAATCAAGCCAATGGAAGACACCTCTCTCGCCTCGTCCAAAAAAGGCACGCCAAGTGAAGTCCAACATCAAGACATTGCTCATTTGTTTCTTCGATTGCAGAGGTATTGTGCACGCAGAATTTGTTCCTCCAGGCCAAACGGTCAACCAACACTTCTACTTGGAGGTTTTGAAAAGGTTGAGGGAGAACATCCGGAAGAAAAGAGCGGATCTTTGGCGCACAGGAGATTGGTTCTTCCACCACGACAATGCACCTGCCCACACAGCGCTGTCCGTGAAGAAATTTTTGACCAAAAACGGCATGACACCGATTGTTCATCCCCCCTATTCACCGGACCTTGCCCCCTGTGACTTTTTTTTGTTCCCTAGACTCAAAAGGGACATGAAAGGAAAACGTTTTGGGACTGTAGAAGAGGTGAAACAAAAATCGCTGGAAGGTTAAAAAAAACATTGAATAAAATGAATTTCAGAACTGTTTTGAACACTGGAAAAAAAGATTGAACAAGTGTATTACAGTCAATGGGGGTTACTTTGAAGGTGATAAAAATTGTGTGTGAAAAAATTTGTCAATAAAAAAGTTGTAACACAATTCCCGTTACTTTTGGGTCCCCCCTCGTATTTATTAACGTGAAAAAGACTCTGCTGAGTTTTACATACATACTTCCAAACATGGAAAGCTGACTTTTGCGTTGAAAGAGGTTTAGAAATATGCATTATAATTGTTTTTAAATTTATTTTAAAAAATCCATAAAACCTGAAAAGTATTATTGAAAAATTTTGAAGAATTTTCATAAGGTCGTTGAATTTTAAGAATTCCACGAAAGTCCTGAATAGTTTGTTAGTTTAACGTTCAAAACTTCGAAATTTCGATAAAGTGAATAATTTCTAAGGTTCAATTAATGATCAAATTTAATAAATTTTCATAATTTATTTGCTTGAACTCGTCAATATTTATCTTCGAAAAACGCACAACAATGTTTCTTAACGTTTCAATAAATATCTAACAATCTTCAAAAATATTCCAAATAAGAAAAAATAATGGGATGTTGCACGAATTCAAATGAAAATTGGAAAGTTTTCAATAAGTTATATTAGTTTTGAGAATTTAAACGCCTAAAATCCGTTCTAATCAGTTGAAAAACACTATAAAGTTAAAAAAACTTTCTGGATTTCGACTCGGGAAATCTTCAAAATCGTTGATAGCGTTAGTTTCTATTCATTTATAGATTAAAAGAAATTTTCGACAGATTGCTCATATTATGCAATCAATAGAAATACTATAAACCTACAACAATACTTAAGAATAATACAAAATTCGATAAATAATATACAGTATACGAAAATTCTAGAAATCTGTGAAATACTACAAAGATTTGAAATTATGAAATATCGAAGAAAAGATACATTTATTTGGGAACCCGTTACGTAATAATTGATTGAAAAATTTTTGAATAAACTGTATTTATATGTATAAGATTCTCTTTTGAGTATGAAATATCTTTAACTTATCTAAAATTCCATCATTGATTCGCATTGAATTCTAATTCAGATTTAGATTCAGACTCGGGATTAATTAATTCCTTGGACAGCTTTTTATTGCAACTGTTTATCTTTTGGGGGCCCATTACTAATAATGATGATTCGATTCTCGACTGATAGCATTACTAATGGTGTTACCTGTCAAGAGCACAATGCCTAGTTCATTTTTCGGCAGCCGGAAAGGAGATAAAGGAAAAGCTATTTATAAAAAGATATTCAACAGTTCTGGAACTTCAAGAATTTCATGCCTCACGAAACATGTGTTTATTCAAATCTTTACAAAACTATCGGGGGTTTTCGGAATTTCCGACTTGAGAAAATTGAACATGGAAAAATTTTTGTTTCAAAAACCGGTTTTGTGTAGTCCATGTACTCTAAATTTTGCAACACCCTCGAAGTCGGGAAATTGAAGAAATGTACTGTAAACTATGAGCCGCAAAAATACTATTTTTAAAGTACATATAACATAGTTGCAAAGTTTCTATTTCACCATGTTAACGTTAAAAAACATACATATAAATTTGTAGCTCACTATGTCAATAGCGCTAAGTTATTTATGGTATTTTAACTGTGATTGTAGCTTTTTTGATCAACTGTGATTTCGTATCTTTCTTATAAACGGATTTGTCATTCGTACAAGATTGCTGATCAACGAAGTTCGTGTTACTGCAACACATATATCGATTTTCTGCATAAATTTATTTATCATCATATTTAGAGTGCACTCAAAGATTGTGCAGATTTTTTCGAATTTGTGCACAGTGTGATATAAAAATTAATTTTCAATATTCATGAGTTTTAATCTGATTTTGTTTAGTTTAAGATTATAGTGATTTCAACTATAAAAACGTGCACAATCGTCCAGTGCACTTAATTGTGCACGCACAATTAATACAATGCTCCATAAATTTATGTACAATACAATCGATACCATCCCCATCACAGCTGCTCTTTCTTTTGCTTGAAATTTGTTGCTGTTACTGTCACATTGTGAGATTGAATTCGCCGGATACTTGAATTAAAAGTAAAAAGAGGACGTAATAACATTCACGAAAAAATTTCTAACTGTTATGTTATAAATGAGGTACAATTCTTGAAAATAGAAAAACCAGCAAGTTTGAGAAAAAAAAACAGAAATGAGAGTTAAAGTATGTCAGTAGCTACTACAGTTGTCTGAAAAAAATTGATACATTTATATGTACAAGTCGTTAAAGTATTCCTTAACACGTTTTTGATTTGACTTCTTAACCCCCCCCCCCCCGCTGCACCTCAATATTCTCCTCATTGTACACTGCTAATAATACTTATTTTTTGACAATATCCGCCTCCCTCACCCCTTAAAGCGTTAAGGAATACTTTAATTATCTATACGAAAAATAGCACTTACCAAAATTTGTGGTGAACTGCATCCATCGACTTGACAAATTGATTTTCCCAAGACCTCGTCGAACTTAAAAAACTGGTGACACGGGTTTTCATTAAGCCTCCCTTTTTTTGGAGCACGCACTCATGATGAAGTAATGCAATTTTTACTTTTAATTTTCACTTTGAATAATAACTGTAATTTTTTAATTTGAGACTTGAAATGCACGATTATCGGAAGATCGACGATCGATCTAATCTCGGGCTAAACCAATACAGTATACGCTATATGTGACTTGGAATCAAGAAATGGGGTTTGGGAGGAAAAGCTGTAAGGCACACTTGTATTCTCTTTCGCTTTTCTATGCCTTTTTTGTGTTATTTACAGCTCTATAGGAAAGGTCCCCCTGAAATGCAACGCAGGTATCAAAGTTTCGAAATTTCGAACGCTTCCTCGACCAGAGGTCGACGGACAATATAATTGCATGTACCATGACAAATTTTCCATTGACAGACATTTTTCTCGATTCATTATTCTTCATTATATTTTTGTACAATTGTATCCCAAGATATTCAAATTCAGTGAAAAATGATTTTTGAGTATTTGGACAAGGCGTTATACGGAACGAAATGCATTTCAGGGGGACCTTTTCTATAGTGCTGTGAGTAAGACAAGAAGGCATCGAAAAGCGAAAGAGAATACAAGTGTGCCTTACAGCTTTTCCTCCCAAACCCCATTTCCTGATTCCAAGTCACATATATCAAAATTTCTCGGACAGAACCATGTGGGGTCTCGCAGTCAAACAAAGGTCGCACTCGGCCGAAGATACTTAAGGGATGTTATGCACATTTCGTTTTTCTATGAATCCATGGCGGTACTGGCGTCTTCAAAAACTTTCACTTTTCAAAAAAATTTAAACTGCGCCGATCCGACTTCACGCACATTAAAAAATACATTCCGAGTTACGAAATTAATGTATAAAAAAATATCTCCCAACCTTTCTTTATTCATAGTCAAGTATATTATTTAACGAATATGAAAAACAAAGACCAAGTTTTTTCAATTTTTAGCGATTTTTAACTATCTTTATCGAAGTAGGGGGGAAATAATTTTGAAGGGATGACAAGGGGTGAATCGCGATGACTCAACATACTTTTTTTCTCTTCTTTGAGGTTTAATAGACACTTAATATTTTTTTGGTTGAAATCGAAAGTCGTGTTTTTTAAATTTTTAGCCAGGTCTAGTCCCCGTGACGCTAAGTCAGAACTAAGAGCTCGAAAAACTTCATTTTTTCGTTGAAATTTTTCAGCAATACACTCTACGTTATAGTCGTGAATTGGTTGCGACGGAAAAATAAAAAAAATATTATTATAAAAATATCAGAATTCGGGAATGAAGCGTTGTGACACTAACTTGATGCGGCGCGACAAGATCGTAAAGTATTTCATTAGCAATCTAGAAAGTTTACGAATTTTTGTTCTCTCAACATTACAAATTGTAATTCAACTGTTGTGAATTAGTTGTGGTAGTTAGAAATAATCGAATAATGCATAAAAGTATTTTTGTTATATTTTTTGTACCCTCCAAATTTTATTTATTTACTAGAACACGTTTTTACAGACTTACGCGGTAAGAAGAAGTTCTGAATTGCCAAGAGGGCAACAACCGTCACATTCAAGTGAGCTACGCAGAGCGCGCCTGGCCCATTGGGTATATCACCCTACGTAGCGGCCCCAGTATTGTGCGAGTGTCGTACCGGCAGAAAGGCGCTCCGGTACGATCGCCATCGCGCCCACCTACAGTCGCGTGACTGGGTCTATCCTCATGGGCGAAGGTAAATGTGTATACCAACACCCGGGACGCACCCCGATGAGTTAGACGAAAACCAGCTAGATTCATTATTCTGACACCGATCTGGGTATGAGTCCATGCATTGATTAGGCATGGCTCTGGGGACGCGTCCCTTTAACAGTATCGGTGTCAAGCGAGAGCTCTTTCTTAGCGTGACCCAGCCGCCACCACGTGGAGGTCAAGAGATCGCACATGTAACACGCGACTTCCAGGTTCGAACCGTCGCCGAGGCTAGGATTCTCTTCCCTTGATCGCATGTCCTTTAGGCGGCCACTATACGCGGTAATCTATGAATATCACAGTCATTTTTTAGACGATTTTCAATATGTTATATGTTTTGGAAAGAACATTGTCAGACCTTTCGAATGATGTATGTCAATTGTTTCAACAAATTATTCGCAAGTTTTTATCGCATAAACCTTGAAAAATTGATTTTTTTCTCAATTTTTTAAAATTTAACCATTTTATATTGCATAATGAAACAAAAAAATTAATAAGGTTAAGTAATATTCTGAAAGAACATTTGTTCACGAACAAATTGGTGTATTGCTTTATTAAATTGTACCAAAACTGCCGAATCTACAATATTTTTTCGTAACTAGAAAATAAAAGCCTTCAATATGTATTCATTTGTGGAACCATACTTTTTGACTTCAATGCTTTACTTGGATAAATTACGATATTCTTTAACTATTGAGAATTAATCATGAACAGTTACAATTTTTGTTAAATTATAAATAACAATGTATTTCATGTTTTTCGGACTTTCAATTCGATTCTTATATATAATGATAAAATTTTCATTTTTCCTCAATTACTGCTGGTCGCTCAAACGCGAGATAAGCGATTCTTCTCTGAAACGACGAAGGTGTAATAAGCATTTTTAATAAAAGTTATACATGTGAGGAAAAAAATAAAATCATATTAAAAACAGACTGATTGTTGTTTAATTTCTAAATCAGAACAACTTTATCCCAATTTTCTAAATTTGAATAAAAATTTGAGAAAAATTCATTATACACTGCAATACACATGATAGCCCATATTTTCTAGTTACGAAAAAATAGCGTAGATTCCGCAGTTTTCGTCCAATTTATTAAAGCAATACACAAATTTGTTCGTGAACAAATGTTCTTTCAGAATATTACTTAACATTATCAATTCTTTTGTTTAATCATGCAATAAAAAATGGTTAAATCTAAAAAAAATTGAGAAAAAAATCACTTTTTCAAGATTTATGCGATCAAAACTTGCAAATCATTTGTTCAAACAATAAATTTACATACATCATTCGAAAGGTCTGACAAAGCTCTTTCTGAAACATATTACATATTGAAAATCGTTAAAAAAATTACTGATATATTCATAGATTACCGCGGAAAGTTTGTAAAAACGGTTTTTTGTAAATTAATAAAATTTGGAGTGTACAAAAAATGAAAAAAAAATTTTTATGCATTATTCAACCATATAAACAGTCTACACTATGTAATTTGTCAGGTGTATTTTCAGTGCTGCACCGTGTTATTTATAAAAATAGGAAAAAAATCATATTTTTCAAATTTTTTCTTAACAACAAATTTACAACAAAAAAGTTATGCCTATAAAAGGTAGTTTCGCGGAGCTCAAGTCATTCGAAATAGATTTCACCCAACTTCAAGTTAGCATTATTACCAGTTTTTTTTTTTTTTTTAAAGTGCAATGAAGCACATCTGGCGATTTCTAACTACCACAACTAATTCACAACAGTTGAATTACAATTTGTTATGTTGAGAGAAAAAAAAAAAATTCGTAAACTTTCTAGCTTGCTAATGAAATACTTTACGATCTTGTCGCACCGCGTCAAGTTAGCGTCACAACGCTTCATTCCCGAATTCTGATATATTTATAATAATATTTTTTTATTTTTCCGTCGCAACTAATTCACGATTATAACGTAGAGTGTATTGCTGAAAAATTTCAACGAAAAAATGAAGTTTTTTGAGCTCGTAGTACTGACTTAGCGTCACGGGGACTAGACCTGGCTTATTATTTATGAAAAATAGGGAAAATATCATTTTTTTCAAATTACCTCTTCACAACAAATTCACAAAAAATAAATTATGCAGGAAAAAGCTTTTATTTTCGAAAAAACAATATTTTGTTAAAGTGGTAATGCTAACTTTAACCTAAAGTTAGCATTACCACCCATTATTTAAAAAAATTAAAGAGCGACAAATTTTTCGTTTGCACAACGAATTTACAACAAAAAGCGACAAATGACCCACTTTTCACTTTTTCGAAATTCAAAAGTGGTAATGCTAACTTTAAAGACATAAATAATTGTTAAGGGTTGACAAGGGTCAATTCTCGATGACTCAACACATTTTTTTTTTTCACTTCTTTGAAGTTTAATAGACACTTAATATTTATTTAGTTGAAATCTAAAGTCGTGTTTTTTTAATTTTCAGCGATTTTCAACTAACTTTATCGAAGCAGGGTGGAAATAATTTTTAAGGGATGACAAGGGTTGAATCGCGATGACTCGAAATACTATTTTTCTCTTCTCTGAGTTTTGATCGAGACTTAATATTTTCTTGTTGAAATTAAAAGTCGTGTTTATTCAATTTTTAGCGATTTTTTAATATCTTTATTGATGTATGGTGTAATAATTGTTGAGGGTTGACAAGAGTTAATTCGCGATGAGTTAGTGTACTTTTTCTACTAATTTTAGGGTACGAGCTGCTATTTTCATGTATTACGATAACATCAGAAGTCGTTTTGCTTGTCAAATAAACATTGTTTATACATATGCGCTCATATCTTTATGATTAAAGAATGTAAGGGTAGAAGAGAGAGGGTTGGTTACGTAAAAATATCTTTTTTGCACATTTTTATTTCAAAGTGCCTTGTTGCAGGTACTTTTTCTCAGTGCATGTGAAATTTTTATGTTCTCTTCATCATGTTGCACCTTCGTAGGTAAAGTTCGATAAGATTTTCTTAGCGCCGGCAAGTACTTTATCACAAGTTGAAAATTGTGATATGCAATATAAATTTTGCGATATCTTTATTTTGCAATGTTTTTTCAAGTGTCTGATGGTATTTAAACTTCATTCTGTAATATTTTCTGTAATCAATAAAAAAAATTTTTTCGTTGATTTTCAAAATTTGGAACTTCAGCTACATGATTTCCCGGTAAACCAAAGGAGCCCTAAATTTTTAATCAGGGCACTTAATGAGCCTTTAATTGGCTTTAAATCATGCGAAAAAAAATTTTTCGATTCTGCTGACTTTGCTTTTCTAGCTTGAGGGACGTAAATTACAAATCATTGCACATAAATCGGCAAGCAGAATATTTTCTTTTCAAAAATATAGACATGTATATGAGCTCCAGACTTGAGGTAGCACACATCGACCGAACGTGGTGAATGTAGAATTTATTATATAGATATGGAACGGTTTTCATTTAGGACGCAAAATAAAGTGTAGAAAAATTATATATTATCGATAAGAAAAAATGAGTGTTGAACCGGTATATGTTTCGAGGCATCACACATCACTAAAAAAGTAGTCATTTTTGACTCAATTACAGAAATATGATTAAGTGAGAAGTTTTGATTGAATTTTAATAATGTGATTCATCATAAATAACCACACAAAAATCGGTATCAAATTTTTTTTTAATATTGACTATTATATAAAAGTGATTCTATTTTTTCTTTACTTTTAGAGACACTCTTATCTCTCAAAATTGACCTTTCTTTCCATTAGCTACAGAAGGTTCTATGAAAGTTTTTAACACGATTTTAGGAAGGTTTCATCAACGTTTAAAAGGTCTTTGTAACGTTTGTGCAACCTTTCTAAGAAGGTTCTTGAAACGTTCATGAATCCTTTTGTGGCTACTGGGGCGTTTGCCTTTGAAAGTTAAAGCTAAAGTATGATCATATTTAAAAGAAAAAAAAATTTCTGTTTGCCGATTTGTGTGTAATTAATTGTAATTAATCACAATTATTGCAATTGAATCAAAACGTCTCACAAAATCATATTTCTTCAATGAAATCAAGAATGACCATTTTTGTAGTGATGCGGGATGCCTCGAAACATAACTGGCGCAACACTCATTTTTTCTTATCGATAGTATATAATTTTTCTACACCTTTTTTTGCGTACTTAATAAAACTATATCTATCTAACAAGTTCGACATTTACCACATTCGGTCGATGTGTGCTAACTCAAGTCTGGAGCTCGCACACATATCGATATGTATTTTTGAAAAAAATGTTTCCGCTCGCTGATTTATGTGTAATTAATTGTATGTAATTAATCATAGTGTATCAAATAAAATGAAAATTTTGCATATTACGTCGATGTGTGCTAGCTTAAGTCTTAAGCTGGCACACATGTCCATATTAAAAAAAAAAAAATTTTTTCTGGTCGATTTGTGTGTAATTACTTGTAATTAATTGTAATGTATCGAAAAAAATGAAAAATGCGGCAAAAAATGATGGCAATGCTGAGTTTTATTGAAAATTATTTATTAATTGTAACGGGCAAAGCTGAGTTTTCAAATGTATCCATGGTTGTCACAAATCTGTTTTCAAATTTTTCGTTTAGATGAATTAAATCATATCAAATTTAACATGCAAAGAAAATAAGCAAAATTTTCGTAAATAGATGCTCATTTAAAATGGTAGTCAAACTTATCAACGAATTGCTATTAATTTCTTCTCGGCCTTGCAGAGTCAAAACAAGACTGGCAAGGTCATTGAGAATTATTTCCTTAATGTAAGGTTAAAGTTTGTACTAAAAATCGCGATTCTCAGTGCAATTAACATTATTAGGTTTTCGAGGTTTTCGAGAGTTTTCCGTGAGGGTAGGGACGGACATTGGGTCTCCTCTTGAGCAATATTATTTTGTTTGATTTTTTTTTTTTGTTTTTTGTTGTACAGGGTGCGCCATTTCTTATGTCGGTATTGTAACATTGAATAACTTAAACATTTGACAACCGATTTACTTGACTTCACTTGTTTTGGAAACGTCAATTCAGTACAATTTCAACCATGTATCGCTTCACACCAAAAGAACGCGCTGAAATAGTTACTTTGTACATTGAAAATAGTCGTTCAGTTGTGTTAACTCAACGAGCATATCG
The DNA here is from genome assembly GCA_028476575.1 of Platygaster robiniae. Taxonomy (NCBI): domain Eukaryota; kingdom Metazoa; phylum Arthropoda; class Insecta; order Hymenoptera; family Platygastridae; genus Platygaster; species Platygaster robiniae. Next base: position 33,366,357 of record CM052019.1, read on the forward strand.
TCGAAAATATCTTGGCAAACAGGCACCATCTGACAACACTATTCGTCGTTTGGTGTCGAATTTTTGTGACCACGGGACAGTGAAAGATCGCGAACAACCCGTTCATCAACGACCAAGACGTTCAAATGAACTGATTGAAGCTATCAGAGAGAGCGTTGCCCAAAACCCAAAAGTTTCATATCGTCACCGCGCTCAGCATCTCGGCATCAGTGGAACCACTCTACGGCGCATTTTGAAAGATGATTTGCATTTGTTTCCGTACAAAATGCAATTAACACAAAGAATATTGCCTACAGATCATCCACGTCGCTTGGAATATGGACAAACAATCGCTCGAATAGTTGATACTGAACCTGATTTTTGGAAGCGAATTTTAATGACCGACGAGGCACATTTCAAACTTTCTGGAGGCGTTAATAAGCAAAATTGCCGCATTTGGGGAACGCAGAATCCACACGAGATCCATGAAACGCCATCGCATGACCAAAAAGTTACTGTTTGGGCCGGCGTTTGCGCCAAAACCATCATTGGTCCTTATTTTTTCAAAGAGAACCAAACGATCGATGGAAACCGATATCGGTGGATGTTGGCTCACTATGTCTGCCCACAAATGCGTGAAAAAGGTCTTGAAGATTACTGGTTTCAACAAGATGGTGCGACCTGCCACACTGCGAATCAAACAATCCAGTTTCTGCAACGAAAATTCCCTGGACGTCTGATGTCAAAAAGAGGCGACATTGAATGGCCACCCAGATCTCCAGATTTGACCCCTCCAGACTTCTTTTTGTGGGGTTATTTGAAAAGTAAAGTGTACGCCAGCAAGCCGCAGACCATTGAAGAGCTTAAGGAAAATATTCGTGCCGAAATCATTGCTATACCACCCGAGATGCTCGAAAAGGTAATGGAAAACGCCGCAAAAAGGGCATATTTTGCTGTGAACAATAAGGGCGGCCACTTGATTGATGTTGTGTTCAAAAACTAGTCTAAATAAATTGTAAAGGACCAAACTAAATAAAAATACCTCATTTACAGAAATCGGTTGTTTTTTTTTCAAGTTATTCAATGTTTACATGCCGACATAAGAAATGGCGCACCCTGTAGAAGCAAATGACAAAGAAGTAAAACAGGAGGACAATTGTAGAACAAGGGTAACATGGCCGACAATGAACGTATGAATGTAGACGATTCTGATTTCGAAAATGCGCGTTCCGACGACAGTTTTTGAATGGCATTGAGGACGAAAAGGAACCAGATTTCTTTGTGGATGTGGAAGTTGGGAATAACGTAGATGAGGATGAAAACTTCGAAGAAGGTGACCAGGACAGAGATGCAGAAGATTTGAATGGCGTTGAAGATGCAGAGGAACCTGGATTCAATGATGATATTGATTTTCAAGATCTGCAAAATGTCAATTTCAATGATGGAAATGTTGGGGAAGAAGATCTTGAAGAACTGTGGCGCGTTTTGTTTGCTGGTGTTGAAGATGGTGAAGATGCTCCGTTTTTTGATATGGAAGGTTGGGATGATGTCAACATGCAAGGCGTGGATGTTTCTTCACGAGATGAGGTTCTGGTCACAATTGCAGAAAACCTAGTATCTGGAGGCACATACGTTTCATTGATACGACGTTTGAAATAGCTCAGGAAAAAACATAATGATCCCAATATACCGATACATATGGGATCATTTTGACGTCGAATGGGGCTCAGCGAGAATGAAATAATATACAAATTCTATTGTGAGTCATGTGCCCAACTTATTGGAGACGGGAGACGAATAACACAGAATTGTAAATGCGGTAAGTGTGGCCCACGAAAAAAAAGACAGCCTGCTTCAACAACTGTACACTTAAACATACGTCAACAGCTAAAAACACTTCTCCAAACACCAGGCATGTCCGAAGCTTTGCGATATCGTTTTACACGCATCAAAAGAAACGTCAATGCAGTTGAAGACATATATGACGGGGAAGCGTATCAAGAACTCTGTGAGGAAGGACAATTTCTACATGTGAACGAACCTGACAATTTGAATAGCAACAGCAATTGTTATTTCACCATGTGGGTGGATCACGTCAGCCTTTCAAAATCTTCACCTGCCAAGGCGTATCCTGTATTGTTGCAGATTAACGAGCTCTCGCCAAAGGCCTGAAAAAAGCACATCTTGCTCGCAGGTTTGTGGGTTGGAAGCGTCAAACCATCCCGGCACATCGTTCTTGGACCGATAATTGAAGAGTTGGAAAGTCTACATGAACGTGGTGTAACTTGGAAACCATTGGGAGATAGAGATGTTGTATCTAAATTTGCAGTTTTGATATTTTCCGCTGACTGTGAAGATAGATATCCTGTACTGAGAATGCAACGGCATAACGCTCGACAAGGCTGCACTTTCTGCCTTGACGTAACCGGACGCGTAAGAATAAATAACAACGATGAAAATGATGGAAGGAATCGCGTAGTTACGAAGTGCTTCTACCCGGTTGGAATCGGTGAAATCAGAACTGATGAAGCTATGCGAAACAATATGCTCGAAACAAGAGGAACTGATCTACCTGTAAATGGTTTCGTAGGCATTTCACCTATGTACACTCTTCCTGTATTCAGATTTGATCGTGGGCAAATCGTAGAATCCTTTCATAACGTCTATGAAGGAGTCACAAAGCAGCTTTTCAAAATGATGATGACAAGTAGTAACATCCCATGGTTTCTCAATGGACCAAGGACCATGAATATTGCATCTATAGACGCGAGAATAGTTACTATAAAACCACCATCGCGGATTTCTCGACGACCTCGAAGCATCAATCAATGGAAATCATGGAAAGGAACAGAATGGCGGAATTTTCTCTTGTATTATGCAATGCCTTGCTTCGATGGAATTTTGAGACCGAGATATATACAAGTTTGGAAATTGTTAGCCAATGCCACTCACATTCTTAACAGCGACAGTATTACTCTGGAAAAACTCAATGAGGCCGAACAACTGCTATACACTTTCGTTCAACGTTTCCATCAAAATTTCAACAATACGTTGACATACAACGTTCATCAACTCCAGCATCTGGCAACGTCTGTGAGAAATTGGGGACCACTATGGGCAAACTCTGGCGCAATCTTTGAGTCTTGGCATAGGTGGATGGTAGCATTCACAACAGCTTCAACAGGTAGAGCGTTGCAGATCATAAATAGATTTCTTTTATCAAAGTATGTAGAAAGTCGAGTTAATGACCCAGATGTCTCAGAAATTGCTCGCAATGAAAGCAAAGCATATATGCAGAAAGCTCAATGGAACGTTCCTCCACAAATCGCAACAGGACGTTTTATGTTATTGATAAAACATGAGTTCGATAGACCTGCAAGCGATGAAGAAATTCAAATCATAAATCAAGTACCCGGCATTCACATCAATCAAAATCACATCATCAGCCATCATTCCAAAGCCATCGTCAACGGCGCTGAATACAGGACCCAGTTGAATCAAAACCATCTTTCCTTTTGCGACTACCTAGTTCACACTGTTAGAGGATACTACACAGTAAGTGACATAATTTCTTTCCAAACGGGCCAAGATGTGTTCAAAGGACTCATTGGAATTCGATTAGCTGAAAACGCTGGAGAAAGAGATCGAAATACCGTAGTCACAGAATATATGAGACGTATCGTCCCAACCAACGATACGCACTTCATTCAGAGCAATAGTGTTCTACATCCAGCGTTCATGGTCACTGGTGCAATTAGAACCTGGATTGTAACCTTGCCAAACTGCTGGGAAACCGATTGAATCAAGAAAAACATGATAACTAGAATGCACGATCTAATTTTTTTCAGGTATTAACGGATTCTATTTTAAACTTTTTCAATTTTTATAACGTATAGCGAACAACTTGAAGGAATTGTATTGCAAACTAGGGTTAACAATTTAGATAACCGAAATTCGATACGTCGAGAGTTTTATAGTTTTATCGATTTCAAGTTTTTAATAGTACATCACGTGCCAGGCACGGATATGCGAATTTAGTGAAATGGCAAGAGAATAGACCAAAGCAAAGCTGAGGTCTATTAGCTGTTTTGCCAAATTGCACATCCGTATATGGTACGTGTGGTATTTTATGACCTGAAAACCGAAACATAACGTCAAAATTTCAGTTTTGGGTTGAAATAACATGAAAAATATTTTTCAGAAAACATTTATTTCATATAATTCTAGTACTCCAAAAGTTGTTTACAAAATTATACACAAATACCTCGATTTTATTAGCGGTTCGGGGGTCTCCAACTAAATCGAGAGAACGCTTAATCCGATGAACTCGAGCTCAGGTAAGCGCAGACCTGTAACGTTAAAGGGACCGTACGCTTAGGTTCAAGGATATTTCATAAGAAACTTTTTTTTCAAATGCTAAATTAAGGGAGTACGATCCTGGAGGGTCTTCGAGCTCGTGACTCATCCGCGTCACGGTAAATTATCTCCAATAAAATCGAGCCCAATAAAATCGAGGTATCTGTGTACACTCAATTTTCTTCAGTGTTTCTAATAGTCTGGTCAACTATGATTTTTTTAATAATTTTCTTGAATTTCAATTCATACTTGAAGTATTTCATTACATTGATTGATATATTTCCACTTTCATGTTACAGATTTATAAGAGAATAGTACTTTCAAATTATAAAAAAGCCTATTACTTTTTGAGTATCGTAGGGATTTTCTGTTTGAATTTTATTTTTGTGAGCCTGTGCAAATTTTTTTTTTTTTTTTTTTTAAAAATTTAACATTTTTCATAGTTCAATTTCTCGATAAACATTACCTTCATAAATTTATGGTGTTCCGAAAAATTGTAGAAAAATTCTAGTAAATTGTAGTATTTTTCAATACTTCTATAGTTTTTGAGTATATTTTTAGTTGTCGCATTGTAGGTTTCTCCACAAGAATCTCATATCCTTGCTTGAGAAATTTGTTGAGTAGGTACCACTGATCTTCCCTACTAACAAAATGTAGACGTAATTTTGAATTAAGGGGGTCTTCTACTTTGTGGCTCCGTTTTTGACACTGTTTTTTGAATATTAGTTATAGGAAAACTAAAAATGCAATCGAGGTGCGGTTTTTTGCATTCAACTTGTTTATTTAAATACATTCGACACTAATTTTACTGAAAATATACTGTTTTCGATTTGACCGTGACTTGACCATGAAATTTCCCTTGCAAAAAATGCATACACAAATGGTTGTCACGATTCAGCTCATGAAAATCGTCTGAAAAAAAAAACTAAAATTATTTAGTTTTTTCATACCCTTGGCTATTTTTTCACAGATGAGATTTTCAAATTTTGAAAATTTCGCAGAACAGTCAACTGTTAAAATAAAAAAAAAATTTTTTTCTTGTTTTCAGGGTTACAAACATCGGTGAAAATTGTTTAAGTAAAAAAAATCCAAAAGCATCTGTCAGACGATAGCAAAGGATTTGAATCATTTTGGTTTTTTGGTTTCAAACGATTTTAAGTCAACTCGATTGCGTTTTTAGTTTTACCATAACTAATATTCAAAAAACAGTGCCAAAAACGGAGCCACAAGGTAGAAGACCCTCTTAAAGTAAGGATGTATTTCTCAAGTAAAATGGTGGATTCATTATGCAATCTTAATAACAGGAAGACGAATAGACGACAGCTATGCGCAACCATGTCCTTTACGCAAAAGTCTACGTCTTGCAGACTTTTGCTAAACCTAACTCCTCTGGTGTGTCCAACAAGACAGCGAGCAGCTCGCGAGATGTAGCGCTACTCGTCTAGAGAACCTACATACAATCAACATAGCTTCGAGTCGGATAACGTTTCCTGGACAAAACTTTTCCTCACTATCAGATAAAAAAATTTGTCTTCGGCACAAGTGAGTTTTTACCAGTCAATGCCAAATTATATATTAATATAGCTAGAAAATCTTATAAAGTCATGATAAAGCTCTTTACAAAATTAAAGAAACTTTACGAAAACCGTGCCTAGCAGTAATATTTTTTTTACTACAGAGTGACGCGAATGGATGATGGAAAATACTCCATTGGATTCACAGCCAATGTAGATTCGCAAAATTTCGCAATAATGCAAGGCGTGTACTGGTCCGCTCCCTCTCCACAAAGCACGTTCACGAATTCCCGAAGATCATCAGCGTAAACCAGGAGCAACTCAACAGGAGTTCTCTCGAAAGAAAGATTCAGTGGCGAAGGAGAACCGAATGTGTTAAATGAAGAAAACCAAGCTTCTGCTTGCACCCTGTGTGTACTCTCAAAAAGTACAACGACGAAATTTGTAACGACTGAAAAGTTGGATTGGTCAATGACGCGCGTGGAGTTGAAAAAACTCGAAAGATCGTGATTGCTAGAATACAATATTGTTAAAAGATGCTCGAAACTGATGTCATCTTCACAAGTGTCAAAATATGTTTGAATCTTTCTGGAAAAAATCGAACAATTTCTAATTCATATTCAATTGTTCGAAAATTGTACTCTTTAAATCGCTGATTTTTTAATAAACTTTATGTTGAATTGTAATTCCGGGACGCCAAAACTCCTCATTTTTCAATTTGTAGAATTGAAAAATGGGGAAATTCAATTTTTTCTGTTCAAAATCTTTTACGAAAGAATTCCTGTGAAATTTAATGGTTTTTATGTTCACAAAAAATGTTTGCTACATTTAAATTTCTAATTCTGAGTAGATACCTTGCATTGTTTAAGTAACACAATTTCTAATATTTGAGAATGGTATTTAGTACGTCTCCGGGTAGAAAACGCTTGTTTTCGCTCCGCTCGAACTCGCTATTTTACCCGTTGACGTACAAAATTTTATGTTTAACTTCGGGCATTTGCTATCCTAGGACAAAAACGATATTTTCCTATCCTCGGCTAACGCCTCGGACGAAAAATTATCGTCCTTGTCCTCGGAAAAGCAAAAATGCCCGGCGGTAAACAATGTATTATTCTTTATATTTTTTTTATTGAAGCGGTCTAAAAAGCTTCATTTTTTGCCAGCTTCGCGGACACAAATTGATCGCTTCTCCCGCTATGATAAAAAAAATCGTTTGCACTATGGAAAAAAATAACTTACACCTTCGTAAGAAGTTAATTGTTTCCCTTGTTGCAAAATGTACTATTGTTTATTTCATGATTTGAAATATACACTTGTTACATTCTAAATTTTTTAAGTGATGAAAGAATAGATTTTGGAATAGAAATTAAAATTTTGGAATAAGTTAATTCGATATTTTTTTTGTAGCTTTAACATTCACGAGACATCTGTAAATAATTCAAATAAATTCAATGAATTATCAAATGATTCAATTTTTCAAATAGAATTCTCATTAAAATTTCTCAATAACAAAATAATGTAAGTTACACTTTTTTTGCCTTAGTCTTTGATGATTTGCGCGGAAAATTTTATTTTTTCGATTTTTAAACTTTCAGAAGCAAGGAAATTTTCATTTTTTTAAAGAATTTGATTTGATACCTACAATGTAAACTTCGAATGGAAGGCCTTGTTACAAAAATACTCATTTAAAGTATCATGAAATATTTCTTCCGTATTTAGTAAGTAGTGACGTGTTGAATATCGTTTATTAAAAGATTTTAAGGTAAAGATGGCATTTATTTCATTTCACAAGCGATGGACTATTTGTATAGAAAATTATAAAAATAGATATGCTAAAAATGTATATACATAGTAGTTTTGTAAAATGTATATTAATTTTGTAAAAAATTATGATCATCGATGAGCTACATAATTACCAAAATGTATATCTTAGAATTATTCGTATATTTTCCCAAACGACAATCTTAGTTGTAAGTCCAAATGTTTCACAAAAGGGTGACGGCAGTTATTGTAAATACTTAAGGAAAAAGTGTATAGAGATAATGTGTATGATTTGTAAATAAACATTGATTAGGAAGATGATTTGAGTTACCCTGTTACATTATATTATTATGCTTGAAGTTGAATCTAACCGGAAAAAAAACCAAACCAGAGGACTTTCGAGTTTCTTTTTGTTAATTTAATATGTGATTTGCAACGATGTTCACTCTTTTAATGAAATTGACATTTTTGATGGTAAATTATTAAAAAATTTCATTCATAGAAATCAATTGTTAAGTATTTTACTTCTGAAATTGTTTCTGCAGTTTTTAATTAATGAAATGGGAGCATTTAATTAATAGTAACAAAATATTAATATTACATCGCACGTGAGTAGTTAGGATTATTTTATTAGGTAAAAAACATTTTTCTAGTTCAAAATTAGAAAGTTTATTTAAAAATTTCGAATATTCTTGCAGATTTTATCATAAATAAAAATTTCTCGAGATAAATGCTTGTTCCTGTAGGAAAAATTTAATATTAGGCATTAATTTCAATCTTTGAAAATGAACTGTAGTAATTTTAACCGCGAGATAAACTTAAAACATTCTCCTGTAAATCCTAAGTAGCAAATCTGCAGTTTTTCCTGGTACTGCAGTCGGTAGTGTAGGTAATATTCGAATTATCGTGAGCAAAATTACAGATCGCTGTCGACGACGTGAATGAATATGAAAAATAGAAAAAAATAAGGTTTTTCGCTTCAAAACAGCTACAAATGCAACAAAGTAACTGTTTTTCACTCATATATGATGTCACGAAATTAACATTAGTGTTTCGTATGACAAAAACAACGTTTTTGTGCTCGTCCCCAAACTGTCTCCAAACGGTCCCCAAAGTGTCTCCAAAGTTTGGGGACAACGATGTTGCTAGGGTTACTTTCAAAAATTTTTTCAGTATCTTACCAAGTGATTTTGAAAAGATATTTTTTTAAGTCAATGATAATTACAATAAGAGTTCAGTCTGATTCAAAGTAGAATTAAAAAAATCATGATAGTAAAATTTTTATCAAATTTCCAAAGCTGGGATTTCTCTATATAATTAAGAACTGCATGTAAATTACCTAAAACACTGATATTTAAATTGGAATCACAAAATTTGAAATATGAATAATATTTGGAAACAAAATAATATATATTTTTGGTTTTTCTGCTAGTTCGAAGATTAATCATTGTTTTAATTTTTCATCCAGTGCCAAAAAAATACTCACTTTTTTTTACAATTATATCTCCCACTGATGTTTTTTTTTCCTTTTTTCAAGGTGGTCACGGTCACTGACGATTGCTGACGGTCACACGCGGTATTGTTTATTTTCCGCACTTGCTCATCAAATGTTGGGTTATGTTCATCGTCCCCTTCGTTTAAATAATGTAGTGAATTATTTTAAAAATAATGTTAAAACGGTACAAACTGGAGTTCAGCACTACTTCATACACAGGTTTTAGTGATAGTAATAATACTAATAATAATCACAATAATAAAAAATGTGCATATATTATGTAATATCAAAAATTTTTATTTCTTGTATTTTAATTTTTTTATTTATATATTTTAATTATTATTATTTCTATAGTTTTTCAAAAAACGAGTTACTTTTATTTCAGAATCGATAAAAACTAATGAAAACGGAGGGTAGCAATAATTATATATTACAATTTTCGTAAAACGCACAAAGGTCTCATCCTGTGCGTTTAAATTAATCGAAAACGCACTATAGTCTCATCGCGTAAGCCCAAAATGCACGCGTGACTTCATATTCATAGCGCATTCGCGCGCACGTGTGAGTGCGCGTGTCGTGCGCTTTTTGTGCGACGCACCATTGCTATCTGGGATATTATAGGTATAGGTGTTTAGAAAAAGAAAATTTGTTACAAGAATTAACTTCTTGTTTTTATAATTATCTGAATGCGACGAAAGAATTTTTTAACAAATAAACATATTTTTTTTATTGTTTATCATATTTACTAAAATAATGTAACGATGAAATGTCCTTATGTACAGCTGTTAATGTTGTAAATTTAGAAAATTTATTCAGAAAAATTTGATTTTATCTTCATGTTATACGTGAAACATCTCTTAGAATGTATTTTGTAAAATCTTATAGGAATAAAACCTCATATAATTTTTTGATTAATTCTTTATGAGTAATGTCATTTTCTGCATAAGATCTTACAGGGTGCCTAAAGCAAATCTACAGGAAATCGAATTTTGATAAGGAATTCTATTACCTCATGAGGTTTTTATAGATATAAAAAAGTAGGGCACATTTTTTGATAATAATTTAGATAGGCCGCATCATTTTTGATTCGCAATTAAACGGACATAGCCATTCTTTCTCCTCATTCGCCTTTGAACCAGTTTGTCTCTTTTCCCTTAAGAGGGATAAGCATATGCTTTCACGTGGAAATTAGAGTGACGTTTCTGCCGAAACAATTTGTATGAAGTCATCAATATAGTCATATCAGGGCAGAATAAAACAGGGCGTTGTGCTTCTATACATCCTCCCTTTTATGTCACAGATTAGTAGGCGTAGTCGACTACTTGCCGAACAACTTCGTCGCACATGCGAATCTGCCGAATGGGAGGAAAACCTACAACAATCTCAAATTCAAATTAGAGTCCCGCTCGCCTGAACGTAAATGAGGAGCTCAAGGAGCAATTCATGTTAAATTGTGGTACAAAAGAAATAATTAGAATGATCAAAATACGAATCTTCTACATATTATAAAACTGAGTTTAAGGGTGATGGCAAACAAAAAATCACGTCTTACAGTGTACCAGGTGTACTCCTAAGTAATTTCCGGTTTTTTCAATGGATGGCGTTCTGTTTTGTACCGCTGTTGGTAACACATACCATATGTCATTTTGTTCAGTCATATCGAGTGCTTGAACTGCGTTGACATTCTCTCGAAAAAATCTTCCAGTAAGTTTTTAGTGCGCTTCAAAAATGTCGAATCTTGTACCGAATTTTGAGCATATGCGCTATGCATTGCTTTTCATGTTCAATCAGGGGAAAAAAGTTTCCGAGAGCCACTGTGCGCTTGTGGAAGTTTGTGGTGATCGTGCATTAACACCTCGAACATGTGAAACGTGGTTTCGACAGTTCAAAAATGGAGATTTCGACCTGAACGACGCCGCACGCTCCGGCAAGCGAAAATCGTTCGATGACGCCGAATTGCAAGCATTATTAGATGAAGACAACACGCAAACGCAACGACAGCTTGCAGATGCGTTGGGAGTTCAACAGCAAGCAATTTCCAAACGTCTGCGAGCCATGGGAAAAATTCAGAAGTGTGGAAAGTGGGTGCCCCATGAACTGACCGAGAGACAAATGGAGAATCGAAAAGTGACCTGTGAAATGCTGCTTCAACGATACAAAAGAAAGTTTTTTCTGCATCGTATTGTTACTGGTGATGAAAAGTGGATTTTCCTGGAGAACCCTAAGCGCAACAAATCGTGGGTGAGTCCAGGTGAAGCATCGACATCGACGGCACGGCCAAATCGTTACGGTCGGAAGGTCATGCTGTGTGTGTGGTGGGACCAGTCCGGTGTTATATAGTTTGAACTGCTGAAACCTGGTGAAACTGTGGATGCCGTTCGCTACAAACAGCAAATGATAGATTTGAGCCGAGCCATTGTGGAAAACCGACCAGAATATCAACAACGACAGAAGAAGGTGATTTTGCTCCACGACAATGCGCCGTCGCATAAGTCGAAAGTCGTTCGTGACACGCTGGAAAGGCTCAAGTGGGAAGTGCTTGATCATGCGGCTTACTCACCAGACCTGGCGCCATCCGACTACCACCTCTTTGTCTCGTTGGGCCATGCCCTTTCTGAGCAGCGCTTGGACTCGTACGAAAATGTACGAAAATGGCTCACCGAGTGGTTCACCTCCAAAGGCAATGATTTTTACTGGCGTGGTATCCACAATTTACCAGAAAGGTGGGAAAAATGTGTAGAAAACGATGGAAAATACTTTGAATAAAATAAAGGTTACGGTTTTTTTGGAATTATATGTTTTATTTGAAAAAAAACCGGAAATTAATTAAGTGTACACCTGGTATATTAAATATATATTTACTTTCTACTTTACAGCACGTCCCAGTTATGCATTTTTTCATGCTTCGAAAACGGAAAGAAGACTACGCTGCGGCGTTCAAGTTTTTCAAAGAAAAATAATTTAACCTAAAAGTTAGTGGCATAATGACAGATTTTCAAGATGCCATATCTCTTGGTGCCAAAGCTGTTTTTGGAAACACCATAGAGATAGAGAAGTGCCTCTTGTGTTTAAACAGGTTAAGGGGGGTTATCACCTTGTTGGGTCAAAAAAATCGATGTTGGGTTTTTTGCATTATCGGATAGATATATGTTGCAAGAATAAGTACAAAAAAAATTTTAAGTGAAAGTCACGTATTTCCAAAGTAACAAGTTGTTTTGTAGAGCCGTATCAAACGCGCTCGGCCGCCGCGGCCGGACGCTCTGCGGCGGCGAAACTGGTTTCGAATAGAGCCTCGTTTTTTATGTAGATGAGATCAGATGGTGTTAGAATATTTTCTGGTGATTCGTACACTCATCGCTCGAACATCGGCACCCGGAAGAGTCTTTTGCGCCGATCTAAGAATGTTTCTTTAGGCCTATGTAGCTCCGAAATGAAACAGCTTTTTACGATCGTTTGATGAGCCACTCAAGTAAATCTTTTTGTCGTGCGTGGACACGTCCCTAAATTTTCCAGCTGAGTGGGCCCAGAAATTATTCGCTCTATTATAAAATGATCGTTCTCCGACGCAGCGCCCAGCGAAAGTAAACGAAAATTCGTTCCGGCGCCGATGTAGGAATGGCCGATGTTTGAGCGATGAGTGTATTCTCATGTTGTGGTGTGTATGCACGTGCGCATGCGCTGAAACGATCCACTGTCATTGAAACAGCTGTCAAACTTAGTTGTTGACAGTACGAGCGTAAATATCACACACGACAAACGAATTTCGGAGTGCGAAAAAGTCACGATGTATAAATCGAAAAAATCGGGTCGCCTTGTGAATTCGCGCCCCTGTCATGCTTCAAAAAAACGTCGATTCCGTGGCAACCAGTATTCCCATGAAAATGAGCAAGAATACACGAGTACGTCGGGGAAAAAACTCAAACAATCCAAGGATTATGAGGTTACCGTAAATCTAATGCACGGGTACCGAATAATTTGCTTTGTTCACGTATTCTCCGCTTTTAGTGCTCTCGTTAAGTGCAATCAGTGTGAAAAAAATGTACAGTTTAATGTGAAAGGTGAACAAGGTTTGGGATTTAAAATCTCGGTCGAGTGCGATTGTGGACATAGTGACATTGATTCGTGCCCCAAAATTGCGAATAAATCTTTCGAAATAAATCGACGATTGGTCTTCGTCATGCGTCTTCTCGGAGTAGGTTTACAGGGAATTAATCTTTTCTGTAGCTTGATGGATTTGGGTAGTGGAATGGCTCAGAAAACTTATTACGCGTGCCTGGAAAATGCGTTGACTGCTGCAAAAGCTACCTGCGACGTACTTCTCTGCAGGGCTGCAGAAGAAGAGAAGACGAAAAATGCAGAATTGGGAAACGAGCCATCTCATTTGACTGTCTCAGGAGATGGAACGTGGAGCCGGAGAGGATTTTCATCGTTGTTTGGGGCAGTTACTTTGATTGGAAAATATTCTAATAAAATTGTGGATTTGATAGTCAAATCAAAATTTTGTCAAGCCTGCAATTTTTGGAGGGGAAAAGAGGGCACTGATGACTACAAAATGTGGTTCGAAAATCACGAAGAAGAATGCGCATGCAATCACGTAGGGAGTTCTGGAAAAATGGAGGTAGATGGTGTGATTGACATGTTTACACGTTCCGTAGAACTCCACAACGCAAAATACACTACCTACATAGGCGATGGCGACACTAAAACATTCAAATCACTCTTAGATGCACGTCCATATGGGGATGAATTGATTGTTAAGAAATCAGAGTGCGTTGGGCACGTAAAAAAACGCATGGGGACGAGATTGAGAGCTGGAAAAAGAAAAACGAAAGGAGTTGGTGGCAAGGGCCAGGGAAAATTGACGGACAAGCTCATACGCGATTTGACCGCGTATTACGGTCTAGCAATCGTCCGACATCCAAATTCTGTGAGCGATATGAAGAAAGCGATCTTTGCAACATTCTTGCACAAATGCTCGACGGATGAAAAGCCGCAACATGGAAATTGTCCCCTCGGACCTGACTCGTGGTGTAAGTGGAGACAGGAAGAGGCGTTAAACGAGTTGGACGAATATGAACATCCACCCCCACTTTCCACTGAGGTTCAAGATCTGCTTCGTCCAATATATAAAGATTTATCATCCGACGATTTATTGGAGCGTTGTTTGGGTGGAAACACGCAAAACAATAATGAAAGCTTCAACTCCGTCCTCTGGAGCATGGCACCGAAACACATTTTTTGTACGGCGAAAACGATTGAGTTGGCGGCATTTGTGAGCGCGTGCATCTTCAACGAAGGCTTCCTATCTGTATTACGCACGATGGAGGTGATGGGAATAAAAATTGGACAGCAGGCAAAAGCATTTGCCGACGCGAAGGACAACGCCCGCGTGCGTAAAGCTGAGGCAGCACATACGGCAGCATCAAAGGAGGCCAGATTATCCAGAAGACAGGAAAGATCAGCACAAGATGAATTTTTTGAGCAAGAGGAAGGCGGCCTATACGGACCTGGCATAGCAGACTAGGTGTAAGTGTTGAAATTTTTTGCATTTTTCGAAAAATATGATTTTGCAATATAATTTCCAGATTAATTGCTTAAACTAATTAGTACTGCACAAATGATACCGGATTTCTAGTCAGTGACCTCGAAAACTTTGGAAAGCATATGCATCTTGCAAAATATTGAATTTTTCAAAATGAATTGTTAATAAAAAATGTTAAAACAAATTAATATTGCACAAATAGTATCAGATTTGAAATCAGTGACCTCGAAAACTATGGACAGCGTATGCATCTTACAAAATATTGAATTGTTTAAAACAAATTGTTTATAAAAAATATTTAAACAAATTAATTTCGCAAATTTTATGGCAGATTCGTGATCAGCGACTCAAAAAACTATGGAGACTGTTAAATATCTCAATTGAATCACCAAAGTCCAACCTATTTTTTGCTGTTTTGTACTTTTTTCTTTAAACGCGTTTTTCTCAAAACTACATTTTTTGAGCTGGTGGAAGTGCTACAATGCGCAATTTTTGAGCGATCGTGATGAAATTTTGCACAGGCGTTCGATGAACGTGTGTGCGAGACTGGTACCAGAATCGCCAAAAAATATTGAAAATTATCCATTTTACATAACAATTAACAACAAAAAAAAGGGCTAAAAGTCAACTTTCATGTTCAGTTACTTATAACTGTCTCATTTTTAAATTTTTGTACACCTTTTAGGTACCAGTCATGGAGGAAAGTATATAAAATAAGAAACTGTTTCATTTTCATGTTGCAGATCATTTCCATAGACGAGAGGACTTCCACCACCAAAAAATGACTGCCACCATTGTTCGACGCCCCCCTCCCCCCCTTCGCATGTAACAACTCAAAAATTTTTGTATTTCTTCAATAAAGTATATATAACAACTCTGCAAAATTTGAACCTTGTATCTTTTATACTTTCCTCGAAAAAAATACCAGAAGGAAGGACAAAATTTTTTCCCCAACAAGGTGATAACCCCCCTTAATACATCATGATTTGTATAAATCTTGTATGTTTTTGCCAAGACAGAGATAAGTCTTCGCCATTTTTTGTAGACTAGAGATGTTCATCATACACTTCATTGTTTGATGTAATACCTTTCTTCTACTCGTAGAAAGTATATAAGACATAGTATTTTTCATCTCAAATAGTATACAGTGTCCGATTTAATAATTTTTCTCGTCGAAATATTACAACGGTAAAAAGTAATGAGTCAACGCGAAAAAATATAAGAAAAATCACTGATAAAATCTAAATATACTTTGGCACTTATTGAATTTGAATATATGAAATTTTTGTAGCTCCGAAAAGAGCTGGTTTCACATGCAGATCATGCTTTTCTTTTCCCTGTGACCAACTGAGGTCGCGTCGGCTTCCTTACGGTCGGATCACAGAGTTCCTCCTCCTCCTCCTTCTTATCCACCGGGGTCCTCTTAGCTTGAGGCTCACAGTATATTTGAGCCTCAGCTTTTAGCTCATGAATTTCCACCCTGGAGCGTTTCGTCACCGTCGTTTCCGTCCTCGTTGGCTCCAGGTGAGGTAGCGGTAACGCTTCACCAGCACCCCATAGCTTCTTCACCACCTTCTTCCTAGGCGTCTCTCCAATGGGCTGCTCTCCCACAGCGGGATGCTTTCTTTTATGGCCCATGATAACTTTTGATTTTTCGAAAGTTTTAGACCACCATTTATAGGACTTGAGATAAAAATTACTGAAATCTTATTGGCCTCTAGAAGAGTAGTGGAGATAAGCAACTTGCTCCTTAGAAAAAGCGTGGGTGGAAGAGAGAAAACCCAATTCGAAATCTCATTGGTCGCTTTAGGAGTAATAGTAGTATGGGTAAGCAACTTTCTCTTTTTTCACTATATAAAGGGCCGTTTTAAAAATTTAATTCACTAGTTCTCATCAACCATGCTGCAGTACAGCTACACTAAACTTGAGCGTAACCAGCCGTACACGTTAACGGACATGGAGGTCGTCGATACGAGATGGGGCCAAAAAATCTTGGTAATTATATGGGGACGGTACCAAGTAATGCTGCCATTGAAAATGTCCCGCAGCTTGCATGAAAACGAAATGTACGTGTCGTTTCAAGAAAGTGCGCGGGACCTGGTATTCAGGGTGTTGTTTAAGGGGGTCTTCTACTTATAAGGTTTGAAAAAATCGAATTTTTTTTGCATAAATTGAATGTAGAGGATATAAATAATACACTATTCAAAGGGTTTCGTGAAAAACACATTTCTTCATAGGTAAACAAAGCCCGGAACGTCGGTACCTCCGGCCGTTTCGAGCGCTTTCCCGCAGCGTGGCCGATGCGTTCTATCAATCCGTTCCGTGGTGTCAATCTGCTCTCCACGAGAAAATTGGAAACGGCAAACAAATTATTTAAGATGTATTGTGTATATGTATGCATTTCAACTTGTCTTTCGGTGGTTCTTATATGAAATCCTCGAACTATTTCAGTCGAAAGTCAAGTCACGAGTCGAAAACATCTTTATCGTTCGAAGCATTGAAGACTGTTGTTTTTAGGAGTTTTTCAATCAGAAATGGATCGAAAGTATTCGCGTGAAAAAGGCTATAGTCGCGTCGGTGGTCGTACGAAGGCGAAAGCGAAAAATAGCCCTTTTTTAGCCGAGCTCG
Organism: Platygaster robiniae; assembly: GCA_028476575.1. NCBI lineage: Eukaryota > Metazoa > Arthropoda > Insecta > Hymenoptera > Platygastridae > Platygaster > Platygaster robiniae. The sequence goes on from CM052019.1 coordinate 33,383,632, forward strand.
GGACGGAATATACAAGCGCCTCCGCGAGAAATTTGAGTGACAAGCAGTCGTTGGGAGTTGTAATTACGGCTGCTTTAAGTTATTGTATCGTTGAATTCGTTACTATGTTCGCTAATATTTTCGAGTCCGTCATTTGTAAAGAGTGCCAGGGAAAAATGAAGTTTTTACAAAGTGAAAAACGTGGAGTGGGTTTCAAATTGATCATTCAATGCGAAAATTGCGATGAAAAAACTGTGCAAAGTTCTCCAAAGATTGATCGTGCTTATGAAGTGAATCGACGATTAGTTTTAGTGTTTTGTTTGCTAGGTATCGGACTTGAAGGGATCAACAAATTCTGCGCGCTCATGGACATTTGCACCGGATTAGCGAACAATACCTACTACGCGTGCCTGAAGAACATTCACATCGCCACAGGCGCTGTTTATAGTACTGTGTTACGGATGGCCGTGAATGAGGAGAAGGAAATGAATGAAAAGATCGGTAACGTCACGGAAAACCTCACTGTTTCGGGGGACGGTTCTTGGAAAAAACGAGGCTTCACTTCCCTGTTTGGCGTGGCAACACTCATCGGGATGTTATATTCCGCGAGACACGCGAAATCGCGAGTTCGCCGGGGAAGATTTCTCACGGGTACCAAAAAGCTGCGCTCAGCGGAAAAGCGCTCTCGCGGCGAAGAAACGCTGATGGCCCGTGAGAAACGCGGTCAAGGCTGAGTTCGGCCGCTTCCTCGGCTATGGGAGTAAGCTTGCTTGCACTTTTGAACCGTGTGAATCAAAAAGTGCCAGCTCAATAATGAATTTTTTCCCATGATTTGTCAACGCCCCTAATGAGGCGTATAAATACAGAGGAACACGGAGTTTTTCAGAGTTCTTCCGACCTCGACGCCTAGTCGTCAAACTTTCGGGTTACTCAGACGCACTTGTCGTCATTCAAAAAAAAATATCACTCGGGTGATGTCCCCAAAATTAGTTTGAAAAAGTTCGAGTAAAAATTATAGAAATTGTGCTACTGCTAACACTGAGCTCAGACGTTGTACCGCCAATCGTCAGATCAACGAATCAGTAAGTACCCAGTACACAATTAAATTAAGCAATAATTAATCACGACTCTTACCTGGCGTACCATCGCTAAGAAAGAATTTTGGTATATGGCAAGTATTGCCAAAATACCTCAAGGGCCCAGACAAGCATATTGTTAAAAGCCCGAGACGCATTACATCTGTTGTAAAAAGGTCTCGTGATTGATAAATTGTTGGAAATATTCTAGGAATTGAAAAAAGGTATTAATATTGAAATCCATAATATGATAACTCTCCAACCAGTTATGCAAGAATTGTACGTTAAATTACGGAATATAAATGACATGAAAGAAGAAAATTATCTCAAATGACAATTAAGATTATAATTATTATACATAAAATAATAATAATACAACACTTGTATTAAGATGTACAGAAAATATAAATTTACAGAAATGGAAAAGTTACTATGAAATAGGAATTCTCTCCAATCCAGCTTAATTTAAATAATTGCTAGAAAATTTAATTCATTTAAAATTCAATTGGGATGAGAAACTTGAATTCAAGTACAATTTCTAATAGATTACGTATTATTTTCTCTATTAGTGGGAAACCCAGATTTGGCGAGGGAATGCATTCGGATAGCTAAGACTTTCGGCCTTAGAAAGAATTCTCTGGCCATCCTATATCAGAAAAAGGGATTATTGGGACTGTGGGTCAAGCTGAAGTACGCCAACGACGATCTGCCCGGCTATAAGTATAGCGACGACCTGAGCGCTGATAAGGTGGTTGAGCGTTACGCTAGCGCTTGTTTTAGGCTACCCCTATATACCACCCCACCGGAACCTAGGGCTATCATGACTTACTGCGATCGCTGCGGGAAGAGCTTGAGATGTAACGCGGTTATGTGACCCATGAGTTATCCTCAAGATCATTTGTCATTTTCTAAGACTGAGAACGTGGTTAAGAAAGAAGTCACAATCTCACCCTCCGAAATTCCCATTCCCTTACCCCTCCCTATACCCCAAGAGTTGTTTCAACCGAAACCAACCCCTTCCCCACCAAAATTACCCCTACCACCGCGTGTAGTCAAAATGCAGGTGCTTAAGAGGAAGTATAGGATCCGACCATATAGAAAGCTTCAAAAACCCTCCCCATATCATCCTGAGTGCGTCTCAGACGCTATTGTCATTCCCCAGACGGAGTACATTCCAACCCCCACCGCCATCCTGATTTCCGCCCTCCCCAAGGATTTAGACTGGGAACGACCCCCATCTGACCTAAACCCGCTTGGTTTGTAGATGTTGTAATGTAGGATTAGTGAATAGGAATAGTGAATAGTTAATACCCAACACCTGCGACGAGGTAGTTATATTTTGTTACGATAATGGTTTAGAAATAGTTTAGGAATTGTATACGTGAAACATATCATACGACTCACGATTAGAATTATATGACTATGTAGAATTCCTATTTTACGGACACCATGATTTAATGAATACTTAATAAATATCCGTCAGACCTATTTGTGAAGTCGTTTTATTTTGCATTTACCCCTTGCTCATTGTTATAGTGGAATGGACCGATCCGTTGCGTCAAAACCACGTGTTATGGTTCTGTTCAGACAGTTCATAACAGGGAGTACGGGTGGACAAGTTGTCGATGCGATGGTGAAATCAAGCTTTTGCCAATTATGTTCGTCTAAAAAACATTTGAGAGATGAGAACATTGAAGAATACGAAGAATGGTATGGAAAGTACAAGGAAAATTGCACGATAAATCATAGTGGAAGCGCGGGAAAAATGGAGATCGATGCAATTACAGAAATCGCCCCAAATGCTAATTTTCGGGGCATATGAGGCAATTTCCTGATTTTATATTTTTTCAAAGTTTTAATTGCCCCAAATGCCCTGAAAACTAGCATTTGGGGCAATTTCCTGATTTTCCTGATTTTATATTTCTTTAAAGTTAAAATTAATTATTTAATCAGGAAATTGCCCCAAATGCTAATTTTCGGGGCATATGAGGCAATTTCCTGATTTTATATTTTTTCAAAGTTTTAATTGCCCCAAATGCCTTGAAAACTAGCATTTGGGGCAATTTCCTGATTTGATATTTTTTCAAAGTTGTAATTGCCCCAAATGCCCTGAAAACTAGCATTTGGGGCAATTTCCTGATTTTATATTTTTTCAAAGTTGTAATTGCCCCAAATGCCCTGAAAACTAGCATTTGGGGCAATTTCCTGAGTTTATATTTTTTCAAAGTTTTAATTGCCCCAAATGCCTTGAAAACTAGCATTTGGGGCAATTTCCTGATTTTATATTTTTTCAAAGTTGTAATTGCCCCAAATGCCCTGAAAACTAGCATTTGGGGCAATTTCCTGATTTGATATTTTTTTAAAGTTGTAATTGCCCCAAATGCCCTGAAAACTAGCATTTGGGGCAATTTCCTGATTTTATATTTTTTCAAAGTTGTAATTGCCCCAAATGCCCTGAAAACTAGCATTTGGGGCAATTTCCTGATTTTATATTTTTTCAAAGTTTTAATTGCCCCAAATGCCTTGAAAACTAGCATTTGGGGCAATTTCCTGATTTTCCTGATTTTATATTTCTTTAAAGTTAAAATTAATTATTTAATCAGGAAATTGCCCCAAATGCTAATTTTCGGGGCATATGAGGCAATTTCCTGATTTTATATTTTTTCAAAGTTTTAATTGCCCCAAATGCCTTGAAAACTAGCATTTGGGGCAATTTCCTGATTTTATATTTTTTCAAAGTTTTAATTGCCCCAAATGCCTTGAAAACTAGCATTTGGGGCAATTTCCTGATTAAATATTCATTTAAAGTTTTAATTGCCTCGTATGTTATCATAAATCTTACATTTCAGCAGAGCGGATCCACGAATCAATGCCTCTGTACGAGATATCATCAACGGCAATCCGCCTGGAGTTATAGGGGTTCGGGTCGTCCTCAACGATATACTGAGTGCAAGACCCGAATACATGGACATAGATGGCATTGCCAAACGGCTCATCAGAATGTTCCGCCCTTCCCACCAAAAAACTTCCAGAACACTCATCGAAGGGCGTTACATAATAACGCGCCTCCAGAAAGTGATGGAAAGGTACGACTACCCAGCTACGATCGACGCTATGAACGACCATTTCTATCTCATGATGTAAGAATTTTACCTGAATACTTACCTGAATACTTACCTGAATACTTACCTGAATACTTACCTACTTTAACCTTTTCAGGAGCGACACGCCACAGTTTTTTGAAATATCCACAAACTTCCTGGTATATCCAGTTAAAGATATCGATGATCCCGTGAACCGTGATCTCCCGGCTATAGTTTTAGCGGGAAATACTCGGGCAGACGAGGCATTGGTGTTCACCCAACTTCCCGAGCAGGACGAAAACCAAAGGGTAGAATGGACAAAGTAAGAAAAACTCGATACTCACCTGAATTCTTACCTGAATACTTACCTATATACTTACCTGAATACTCACCTGAATACTTACCTGAATACTTACCTGAATACTTACCTGAATACTTACCTGAATACTTACCTGCGTACGTTCCTCTATATATGATAAATTTATCCGGCTTCCAGTAAAGGAAGAAGAGGCTTTTTGGTGCCGGCAGTGGCGACGGAAGACCATGAAGTAATTCCATTTGCCAAATACTTCATGTTAAGAGACCCCGCTGACGACGACGACGACGACGAAGTACCCGAAAACCCTCCAGAACCTCAGCAACCTCAAGAACCTCAGCAACCTCCGGAGGAATCGGAGGAATCGGAATCAGAGGCCGAGGATGATCCTGGGGCACCGGGCACAAGCCGCAAAAGGCCCCGACCGAGGCGACGTCAAAGAAACCGTCAAAACCTTGTCTTCAAAGAAGGAGACAAGGTACTCGTATCTTACCCTAACTGGCCAAGATGGCCAGGTAGAATCACCCGAAAAACAGCCCAGGGTAAATACGATATAGACTGTTATAATGATGAAACTGACTGTCGCTCGCTAGCAGCTGCTAAGATCGAACATTTTTCGGACGAAAAATGCAGGGCGATTTTACAGGAAACTCCACCCACTTATAAACACATTCAATCGCTTCGCAAAGCCATTGAACTGGCTATTGCGGATGTATAATAAGACGTTATGTAATAAAAGTAAATATTTTTTAATAATGGAAGAAACTGTAAATACAGTTAAAGGAAAAATGTTATTGAAATACATTAATATGTATATATAATATAAATGTGAATTATATTGTGAATAAATTTCTATCATCCTATTGTCGAGTTTTGAATTTGCAAATCTTGTTTTTCAGGTTATATTTCGAGAGTCGTTTCGTCCATTGTGACACTGCGCCGTATGTTGCAGCGCCTAAAAAAGCAGCAAGCATGAACAACACTATACATCCCTTAATATTTACTAATATTGATATAAGTATACGTTACATGTGATATATTTAATTATAATCAAAATATATTGAAAAATATATCTTCTGTACTACTATATATATATATATATATATACCTGAGTACCTGAATACTCACCTCAATACTTACCTGAATACTTGCCTTGTTTACTTGTTCAGGCAAGTATTCAGGTAGGTTAAGAAGTGGGTATTAAACTCAACGATTCGCTGTACACAGGTCTCACCTAAACTATATGGGTTGTCAAATCTGTCAAATTAACATGGTATTTATATACATCGATTGAATTGTTGAATTGAATTGTTGAATTGAAGGTTACGGTTTTTTTGGAATTATGTGTTTTATTTGCAAAAAAACCGGAAATTAATTAGGAGTACGCCTGGTACGTGCTTGAAAATATTATTCGATTATATATTAGTGCTCGATTATATATTTTATGCCACTACTACTGTACCTTAATAAATTTTTATTTTTCCTGCTGAAAACAATTTTTTAATTTTGCATAGTATATTTTTTCTCGGTAACTTTATTGTATTGTCATTTTTTTTCAGCATTGCCAACATGTATTGTATAATGCTGAATTTGCGTTCTTGACACATCAAATCTACATATATTTCAAAAAATATTAATATGAACATATTGATTTTAACATATTGATTTATATTGTTGATAAATTCAATTAATAAATACGAAGCAAATTGAAGAAAAAAAAAAAAAAAAAAATAAGTTGCTTTCGCTAGGCATCGAACCCAGAATGCCGGCTTGCAACGCCAATGCGTTGCCACGAGTCCACTTAAGTCTTCTGTTCCATGCACTCTTATATCGATGACTCGCGGAATCCCCAAGCAGTAAGATTTTTGTAATAATTTTACACTTCAACGGAGGCCCACTGGAAAAAACGGCTGCAGGGTTTTTTATATATGTATGTTAACTATAAAATCAGCCCGTTTTCGAAAGTCAACTCGCATGACATTACACGAGCTCCCCTTGTAAGAGGGCCCGAATTGAAGACAGAGAAGACAAAGTCATAAACCAAGAAAATTTTCGGGATGAGAAGGGACAGCTGTACGGCCCTGGCATTGCAGATTAAATGGTAAGCTTGTGCAATTATGTTTTATCCGTCCTTTATTTTCAAATGCGTTTTCCCGAAAGTTACCTTTTTTAAACTTTGTGGCAAGACTTCTACCAGTAATTTTTGTGAATTTGACCTATTTTTTTTATTACTTATTTAGAAAACCTCTCTCTAGGATTCTCCGAGTACGATTTTCAAAATTTTATTTCGTTTGATCTCAACCCCCTCCAATAGGTCAGAAAACGTAGTTAAAAATAAAAAGTTTTTTGAAAAACCGTGTGATTTTGAAAATACAAAAAATCGTTCTCGGAGATTCATAGCCAACGTAAAACTGAGTATAATTCTTTTTTACTTTTCTGATTTTAGACAGTAAATGTAAACATAAACAGTATTTGTTGTACCACAAAGTGGACTCGAGCATTTTCATCGGTACCAGTTAGTAGACCACTTCTCTAGGGCGCAGAACTCGACACACGCCAATTTTATTTCTTATTTTTTCGTGTTTAAGCATGTACGAAAACAATAAAAAAAAAATTATCTAATTATCTTTTATAGTTTCCTTACAATCCATTCCCAAAAATAGACTTAAATTCCGCGAGCGCAAGTAGAAAACCTCCTTAAGTGTTTTGGGGCTATGTGACGAGCGAGGTCTAATCACTCGTCTAAATTTATAAAACACCATTCATAACATTATATAAAAGGGGAATGAATTTAGTTTCTATAAAGAATTTAGAAAACATTAGATATTTTATTTTTTTTTTCTTCAAGAATCATTTTAGCGAACATTAAGATAGCGCGGCGCTATCACAGTCACCGTCATTTTGCAACCGATTGCTCCACACATTTTTCGATATCTAACGATTCGAATAATGAACGGATGCGAACGGGCTAAAATCGGCCCGTGATAACATTTATTTCTTTCAAACGAATCATTATATTGTTTGATAATAAGAATATGAATAAATGGACGGCCAAAACGGAACCCGTTTTTTCCTTTTCTACATTTCTAACAAAATCCCACTCTTTGCCGAAAAGCGTATATAAGCTCGCGGATTTTGTCAGAAAGTCGAAGAAGTTCGAAGTTAGCAATCCTCCAAAGCTCCCCAAAGAGCCCAATAAGGAAGCCCTAAAACGATAGAATTCTCTTCCCCGGGCCCTAATAAGAGTCCGACCTGACGACGACTCTTACAGCCTCATCGCTCACCAAGTGTATTTAGATAAACGCCGGAGTTGTACTCCAGGCCCTTATATCCATTTAAACGAGGATTATATCATTCAAAAAGTAAGAAAATCAAACATTTTAAGTAAGCAAATTTAGATATTTTAACAGTCAAGGTTAAGAATCGAGCGAAAGGGATTTATCCCTTTTGAGCTACAGTTCCATGGCAACTCGATTTAAGACCTTCGAACAGTTATTGTGAAACTTACTTAAAATTAAAATACTTGCACTATCATACAAACTATATTGGATTAAAAGCGACCTAAGCGAATCAAATATTTTAGCAGTCAAGGTTAAGAATCGAGCGAAAGGGATTTATCCCTTTTGAGCTACAGTTCCATGGCAACTCGATTTGAGACCTTTCAACTGTTATTTTGAACCTTATTTTAAATCAGATATTTACACTATTATGCGGGCGATTTTGGATTTGATGGAAGTATTTGAATTTTAATAAATAATAGAGAAGAGATATTTTGGAATAGAATGTAATAGAAGCTATTTGAATCTTAAATAGAATGAATAATAGAGGAGGAATATTTTTGATTATAAACGATTTGAATTTTAATAGAATTAGAAATTAATGGAAATGATATGAGTTTAATATTTCTGAAATAAGAATATTTAAGAGAAGCTTAATATAATTATTCCCTGTTTTTTTCGCTCCCTTGCAGTGCCTTTGGTGGAAGAGTTAATATGGTTGATTAGAAGTATAATTAGACGGAAAAGAGTAAAACCCAGCGAGAAGAAATATGTGTTTAAACAAAAAGGGATTTTGAGTTTATATAATCGATTGAGGATACTCAAAAGATTGAATCCCAAAGCTCCCTTCACGTGGGAAGAATTAGACAACGAGATAGCTAAAGAAGCGTCGCAACAGTTCGGGATCTTGCTAGTGACTCCAAAAAGGAGAGTGACCACGAGTTGTGGGCGTTGTGGTCACCGACAGACCAACGAATTAAGGATAAGCCTGATCGACCAGGATTTAGATAAACTAACCACCCTCATAAAACCATCCAACCTTCATGAGCTCAATACAACTGAAAAGAAAGAAGCGACAGCCCAAGAAATTGATCCTTCAGAAGCGTTAATAGAAGAATTAGCAGAAATGGGAGAAGTATGGTTTCGATGAAGATTTGAATATAACAGATTTGAATATAACTTATAAATTGTGAACACATGTAATAGAAATAATGATAGAAATAATAAATGAGATGTTGTAAACTTATATTATATGGTTTCTTTATTATCTTTAATCATCCCTAGTTCTTAGAAATCCCATCAAGGGTCCTTTTGGGCAGAGTCTCCACTAGGGTCCTCTCTGGACTAGTGAGCCTAAATCTAACCAGCGATAAGAAGAAACGAGGAACGAAATCAACGTTGGATTCGCCCAAATTTCCACAGTTCTTTATCATCGTTGGTGATTAACAGCTCGCTCGTTACAGCTAGGAAGCAGTTATTTAAAATAACTGCCAAATACCCCAATATTATTTGAACATGTTCTCCATAGCTCCATAGCCAACCGGCCCTTTTCAGAGCCACAAAATATTCTTTTCAAGAAATATACTACATACAACAAAACCTGATCTTATTCGAACCTGTGGAAGATAGCTACACCGTTTATAACGATGGAGATTATACCCATGGAGATGGTCCCCTATGCTGCTCGCAGGTAATCCAAATTCAAATGTAAAGCGAGAGGCGAGCTAGAAAAGCTGTCTCTTGCCCCCCCCCCCCGCCCCCTTTCACTTACACTAGGCGCCGCTCATCGCAAGGAGTCTCTTCAAAAAACAGCTCAGTTGGATAGTGATACCGGTATTTTCGGTTTTCCTGTTAGCAAAGTGCACAAGTTATTTTCCTTCCGCAGGAAATCATCGTTGGCTGTCGTAAAAAAAAAATCATCACGGTCGAGTTTTGAACCTACTTACCTATAAATACGTAACGTTTTTGGGACCAACTTTAATTATCTCGGCCATGATGACACTTTTATCTTAGTTGTTTGCAATTGACTCTCGTTAAATGAACAAATGAATATTTTTGAAATAAGCGTAAGAATTTCAAATCACCAGCTCAGACAGTCTTTTATGCTGTAATAATCGATGGCTCTCGTCTTCTGCAGAGATCATCGTTGGCAGTCGTTTTCTGCAGTTATCATCGTTGATAACGTTGATAACGATGATTCAAAAATTTTTCATTAAAAGAAGATTTTTATTCTCCCCGAGACTGTAAAATTATGTAAATTGTTCGAACTTGTTTTTCATAATGTAATAATCCTCACATACTTAATCTCTGCGTAGGTAAGGTTCCAAATGAAGACAGCTACCACTTGTGCCAGTTGCAAAAACTTCTTTCGGATGACAACCGAATCTTCTCAGGATTAAAACCTTCGACGTAAGTAGATCGTGGATAAGTTGTGTTTAGCAAAGATTTTTACACTTTATATGACGTGGACGTTTATCTTCAACTTATTTTGACTATAATACTATTCGTTCACGATCCTAAAAATTAAATTTTTACACTTCAAAAATGCCAACATCCTTTTTATAACTTATGCGGGTATTATCACCTTTTCTATACGATAAAAAATTATTTTTACATCTTAAGATATACAGTCACCCTCAAAAGTATTTTGTATGCTCATGATTACTCGTTTCATGAAGGAGCAGGCTGTAACTTTTTATTTTTTAAGTCTGAAGGAAAGAAAAATGTGAACGTTTGGTATACATCATCGAAACGTGCAAATAGCAAGACTTTTATAGCTGTACAACGAGTTTACCAAATATTATAGTTCTTATACATTTCATAGGTATTCCATGTTTCCAGAGCAGGAAAAAGGCCGAGATTTATCTATGCAGCATTCGTAAATGGACATCTTGGTTCATATAATAGGATGCTCGTCGTGAATTTTTGCGACATCAATAGAATAAGTGAAGATTTGTGCCATGATATCTTGGCTTTTAATCTCGGGGAGAATGATATGCTAGCCAGACGGCGTTACATACGCGACCGGTTTCGAGCTTTGGCCGATCCTTGAACTGCCACATCCCACAAAGCCCAATTACATAGTTTTTGTACATTCACCGGGCAGCATGAATACCTGGACAAGCGACCTTACAAAAGAAGGAATTAAATCATAAATCGTAGAATCGCTAAAATTCCGTGGGATCCTACAGTGACTCAGCCGAATAAAAAAAAAACAAAAAAAAAACGAGAATTTACTTGTCAGCAAATTTTGAGGATGAGTGCAAGTGCTGCAGCAACGCCTACTCCGCGACTCGTAAAAGAAAAGGTTACGGTTACCAGGAATACGCCTCAAAAGGTGAATAAGAGAGAATAAATCTGAAAATTGTGTTGTGACAAGTTTTGTATGCCCCCTACATTGTTCTTTTTAAATATTGTTAGATATTTTGAACATTCACAATGTTTTAAAACTTACAAGTCTTTTCAGTGGCGGATCTAGGATTTAACATTGGTGGGTGTGGGAGGGGGGGAGCTGAATAGAATCCAAAAATTTACATAGGTCATGTTTGTTTGTTTGTTTGTATTACTAGATCATCAGTGTTTAGGGATATTTACCGTTTGAAATAGTTACGACTATTCTTGTTCAAGAGTTATTTCTATTATTATTGAAAATATCTTTTATGTAATATACGGACAATGAAGAATTCCACTAAATTATTGAAACATAAATTCCGTGCATAAATTTTCAGTTAAAATATAAAATCTTTAAAATTTCTGTTCTAGTTCATCCAGGTAAAAAACAGTTAACGATATAATTCAAGCATATACCTGCTATGAGCTCGCTGTTACAGTAGATAATTAGTGTCTTACTATAAGTTCTTTGTTGAGAAATTGCGAATTTGGAAATTCACATTTATGGATCATCACTAAAGTACAATGAAATTTATCATTCTATATACAGGTCTGAGAGCATGGGTGACTACTAACGATGGTAGTGTTCCTGGCTCCAGCAACATGAATGAAAACAACCTCAATGGTTCTGCAAAAAAGGCACCTAAGGTTGTAAAAACGTTTTAAGTTAGCTGGTATGACGAATTTTCTTCATGGAAGTCGTGGGTTTTCAAGGTTTCCGAGAAAAAGACCAAATTTTACTGTCCGTACTGTAACGCGAAGTTGACTTGCAGTAAATCAGAAATCCTATAACATAAAAAAAATGCAAATCACACAATCCAAGCCAATTTTTTTTACAACGTACACCATACGGCGTGACAAGCAACAACCCGTCTGTTTTTTCTGCTGTTAATGCATATTCGGTCTCTGGTTTTTCATCCATGGACCAATCCATTCCTTTCATGGATTAAGTGAAGACGGCAGAAGTACAAATCGCATATTTATGGGCTAAGCACAATGTATTCTAATTCACAGCATATCCCTGATGCTTGACCTTTCTAAGACATTGGCAATGACCCCCAGGTTTTGAAGGCTTTGCGTTTAGGGCGTACGAAAGTGACGAACTTGATAAATAATGTTGTATCTAAAGTAGAAGCTGATGATCTTGTTTCTATTTTACAAACAACAAAATTCTTCGTTCATGTTGATGAAACTAGTGACAGCAGTTCCGAAAAATGGATGACAATAGCAGTACTGTTTGTTCATTCAGGAAACAAGCTTGTTTTAAGCAAGTTAATGGAACTTCGAAGAACAGATGCAACAGACAGTGGTGCCAAAAAGTTGGCTTCTGAAGTCATTGCGGCTCTGGCCAAGAAAGAGGTTCCTGGGAACCATGTCTTGTGTGTGACATGTGACGATGCAAGTGTGATGATGGGAAGACTGTCATCGTTCACCGTTTTGCTCGTGAAAGGAATAGCTCATCTTTCGGTTTTTTCTTGTACTGATCATTCACTTGCGACAACAGCTAAGTACGCATGTGCTACTATTCCTCAGGTGGTTACTGTAAATTGAAAAATTTATGGAAGGATGTACTCATTGGCATTTTGCCTGATTGGCACATCCGTACCTGCTGCGAAATATACTATTGTAGCAACTAAAATTACTGGAGCGCTTGGTCCTTCAATACTGCGTACGACTAGGAACAACAACTTTCAACGTTACAGACAGTGGATGGGGTTCAAACGAACGACAGCGACGCCCTGGCCTGAGGAGCTACAGTGGTTCATGAAAACTACGATGGTAGCACGGTGGATGAGTATGACATGGAAAAAGTAGAGATGGACATTTGTCGAGAGGGAGAAAATGGCCCTTCTGGCAACAATGAACGATTGCGACTACAGAGAAGGGTTTAAAAAACGGACACACATTGGAATAGTGACCCTGCATAACCTTTTCTTAGAGGTTTCTTCTGCAACATTTACAATTTCAAACTCAGCTTTCTGTCGATAATGCGTCTAGTCAATTCAGAAAATATCAGCAAAAGCTTTTCACATGTGGAAATTTTGAGAAACTTCATTCCAGATAACGTCGAGCGGGGCGTCCCCCTCGAGTACTGCCACAGGTACGCGGGCCACAAGGGTTACACGGAACTGTGTGCGTCGTGGCTTCAGTTAGAGACAAGCCACATGATATAGCACGACAGGAGCCCAGTGTCCGCCGACCGGAGTGGAATAGTCGTGTAGTTTGAGCCTATTGGAGAGTACAGGGTGATGAACCTGGGGCGGGTGGTCCACGGGGAAATCATGAAAGCCGCCCAATGCTGGGCCTATGCGACCGTGGGGCCCAACCTATGGGCGCAAAGATTCTCCCTGGCGCTGGCCTAGGACGAATATAACCCATGAGTAATCTCTTCTCTCCTTTCTTCCCGCTTGCGCAAGCAACAAGTAAGGAAAGAGGAGATCACTTATAGGTTATAGTGGGAGAGCATAGAACCCACGACCTGGCTGACGTGGTCATCAGACACGTTGCAACCTCCCAAAATATGCTATCTATTGGCCAGTTAATTCATCTGAATTTTTTTTTGTTTCTTGCAAATAAAAGTATATTAAATGCGTAACATCTAAGAAGAAAAACGTTAAGAAAGACTACACGGAGGAAAGCTTTAACTAATATTAACTGAAGCCGGCACAACTCAGTCGTGTTGCGACACGAACCATTCGTTTTTCGACAGTAACCAGTCGTGAGGCACATTACTTTGGATGTCCTGTGGCACCAGATGTAGTAATTTTTTACATTAAGATGGATTTTCAACATTTTTCGTAACATCTAATTTCACTCCAAGGCTTTATGTTCATGCTGTAAGTTTTATTTGAAAGTTAACGGAAACACTTTTATAAATAGAATTTTTAATTGTTGATATTTTGCAAAAATATTCAAAGAATGTTCAAGTATGGATATGAGCTTTTTAAATCAATCAATTTTCACATTCTTATCGAGTCAGGAACAGGGTGACCCGTTTCACAATTTTCACGTATGTTTGGATCTAATGAAAGTCATATTAGGCTGTATTACAAATGTTTTTTTTTCTTTTTTTTTTTTTTGAGATTTAAAACTAGCAATGAAGTGGATAAAACTTACTATCAAGGGCTAAAAAAAATTTTTTTTTTATTCTTGTCTCTGAAACGTCATTGAAGTTCGACTCAATCAACTCAAGATTATGTTTGCTTTGATAGTTCACACTTTCATAGCTTCTTCAACCGGATTTGTCCTCCACATGATAGCCATCACTTTTGAGCACACAGAGGTGCTGTATTGTGTGCTTCAGATTTCTATTATCACTACACAATGCATGAAATTTCATACGCTTACAACCATTGCATGAAATTTTAATGACAAATGTAGAAACTATAAACAGTAGTTCTAAATTCAATATATGATCAAATTTGAATATCTATACTCAGAACAAAACTTCCTCAAGACAAGCAAGTTTCTCCTTAGTTACATATAACTTTGATGTAAAACAGTTTACTACATTGAGTAAAGGTAATCACAAATGAATCTTATCTTGATTAGAAGATATTAAATTTGTAGCGTATGTGCTTGGGTCATTCAATGAAATTGAATAGACCGTGTCGTTTTTTTTGGATTTTGATACATGAAGTGGCTAATATGTAGAATGGGGTAGACCCTATGGTCAAGAAAACTTAATTTGAGTACAAGAAAGTTTTGTTACGAGTGCAGTAATGTTACAAAACACGTTTTCATCTTATTATGTCTACTAGCAGTAAGTTATAAGTTTCGAAGATTTATGAACTACAGATAATTTGATGAAATAAGACTTTTCCATTGAAGAGAGTGATAAGCAAGTCCACTAAATTCAGACATCAGTTCCGGACCAAAATAACAAACATGGAAATATATCGATTCGCCAAATAACTTAACTAGTTCTCATTCTATGATTGCTGCTACATTCAGTATTATCAACGAACGCCTTGACAAAATATCTTATATCATAAATTCTAATTACAGATGAAAGTATAAGTAAAATAGATATTTTCGATCTTTCAGATTCAAAAATGTATAAACGATTGTTTCCTCAGCCAACACAGCTTTACTATGTGTTAATTTTATTCACATATTAATTAAGGGTTGCTCTAATATGTCATATTCATCGGTGAAATATAATTTGTATTTAGTTGCATGTCGAATTAATGTAATTTGGTTAAAATGAAATGATGGAAACAGAAATAAATTTGATCAACAACCACTCAAACATTCCAATGAGTTTACCTTGAAATGGTGGGTCTGAAAAAAAGACGTTATATTTATTTAATTGTCGAATAAAGATATAGGTGAACACAAAGTCTGTGTCTGCAGTTTGAGACATTGAGCAACCACGAGAGTTATATCATTTTGCATGGATCCATGTAATCCTGCAGCTTCAAACGTTTTCCAGCATAAAAAGCTGATTCAAGGTATCAGCAAACACGTATGATGACAGTAGTTAACAGGCTACTAGGGCCGAAACTACAACAGGGCAGCCGGGGTCCCCGTCTCAGTGACCCCCTAAAATGGGACGAGTGATTTCTTGATGGGGACCCTAAACTTGGTTTTGCCCGGGGGCCTCCTTAGCTCTACTTTTTGCCTTGCAGGCGACTTTATGACGATGAATCGTGTTGCTCAAATACTTACAAAATGTTACTAACCACTGCATCATTACAGACAACTTTATTTACTGATTCAGAATGCTGAAAGGTGTGCTTTGCTGAAAATTCAATTTTGCACAATATTACGGACAGTTGTATTGGATAAGGAAACAGCTGTTTTGATGAGAATTTGAAAATCATCAGTATCTTTCTCACTTAATATTCAAGTGCGGCTGTTCGATTCAAATGACCTTAATGTATCTTCTACAGATCTTGTTCATGAATGTTTTCAAGGCCCGAACTACCTGAAAGTCGTCCGAGATGTAACATCAGTCTATGAAAAACATTACACTAAAACACTGCTCCATGCTATTCAGCTATATGCGGAGGAGCATATGCGGATAATAAACTTTAATTTCTTGGTTCTCCTGAAGATTAAGATGAGTCAAAAATAAGATTAATTAGCTGGAAATACAATAAGACTATAGCTCGCTTGCTTTATCTTAATCACAAACGACAGTGTTGTACTCCCAGAACTGCAAGTGCATGCTGTAAGTACCTAACCTGTACATAGTGGTTAATGTGGTCTTACAGTTAGCACCAAGTTATTTAAACTTGAGAGAAGCGCAGAAAGTTAGAGCATTGCCTTTGCTAAAAACATGCTCCAAAAAAATACCTAATTTTGTTTTATGCATAGGCAATAGCTTAGAAACGTGAGAGAAAGAAAACTTATGACGATCCTTGAACATCAGTTATATCTATTAATTGTTATTTTGACACGAGTTTTAGAAAACAAAAAATTTTTTTCATTGACTCTGTCTTTTATTTTGTAAATTCATTTAATTTTTAATATTCAGAACTTCTTGTACATGTAAATGATGCGCACCTTCTTGTGTATTTTTGTGAACAGAACCAACTTGAGTTTTCGTCTTTCATTTCTAATCTAATATGTTCATAAATTTTCGATCGTATCGCATACTCAAATGTATGTTCTTTAAAGTTACTTATAGTAACATTATGAAGTTGGATTCAACTTCATTGTGGCAATCAATATGAATGATGCATCACAAACATATGTGAAAAAACACACAAAACATAGTTAATTAGAACATTATCAATGATGTACCCGAAGTTCCAAACGTTAAAATAAAAACAAAAGAAAAATGAAATGAGTGTTGCATTTCTTGTTACCCAAAAGATTCTGGAAAATTTTTCGTTGGTCAGCATAACGTTCAATATTGTAACTGAAACGTCTTAGAAAGGAACAAAATTTTTTTTTTATTGAAGTTAGTCTCTATTTGTTTTATTGAAATGTTTGGAACTTCATGTATATTATCGATCAATATTTTTAATCTATGCTATTTTTTTTGCAAAAATGTTTCCTTTGTCTTTTTATTTTTTAATCAAATTTTTTTTCAAATTTCAATATTTTAATACCTAATTTAATATCTATCCTTAGTTTAAACCACTATGAGAAGTCATTACCACAGAGCCAAATGAATTCATCCATAATTAAATTCATTTAAATTTCACGAGAATATTCAATTTATATCCAATTTGATCTTACTTGTTCTCTCGAGTTTTGAATGAAATTAGTTGTCAGTCAGGACTGCTCATGTTGGAGATGATAGAGATCGTGAACACACGAATTAAATTTACTTCTACCTACTACAAAAATCCCAAGCATCGTATGTTGATAAGTACTGAACTTTGAATGATTCTGATGTGCCTTATGTAATGGTGGACAAATCAGTAAGTTGCAAGTTTTGTAATAGTTTGCAATAATAATATTTAAAAATAATTTGAATTCCAATATTTGAGAGATTACATGCAATAATTCGCTACGCTTCCACTTTCTGACAAATATTTCAGTGAGTTATTGCATGGAGGCCCTCATTAATAGTAAGTAAGAAATATTTCAATTAACTTCTTCTTTCAACTTTTTTCAACAGATCAACTTTTTCTGTTCTTGATCAAAAAAATTACTATTTAAAAAAAATTTACAAGTTTTAGACAGAAACATTTTAAATTTTTATGAATATCAACTTCTGGATGTTGAATTAGACGAGATGCAAAATACAGAATATACACATTTCAGAGACAGTAATATATTATTAGTAAGACAATATTCGAATGAAGAACGAAAGCATGTGTAATAACCACATTTAAGAGACGGAGAATACAAGTCGGAATAGTAAGAGACAAATAGGCGTGAAATTCTATGTTTTTTATATCTACTTGTTCGAGTTTCATTCTCAAACTCTCATTTCAGAGACAAAAACATATTAATATGACATTATGTGAATTAGAATGAAATTGGCGCTGCAATGTAGATGGAAAATACTCACTTTTACTTGTCAAAAACTTTTACCAGATTTCAAGAGAGTCTGACATTCATGAAATGTTCACTGGATATCATATTAGCGCTACTTTGATTTTTGTACTGCTATAAAAATATCAAATACATGATATAAATTTTAAATTTATAATTACTTATTTTTGCAGAAAGATTTTGAAACTGCTAAGCCCAGTGAATTTGTATTGTGAATAATGTTATTGATTCGAGAAAATAACTTTTCAAGACATATGTGATAGTTTGAAGTTTGAGTATTAAAATTTGAGTTTTGGGAGGTTGGTTGCTAATTCAAAGTAGTTATAACACACTAACTTACAATTTGGAAAAACGACACAAGAGAGCTATGTTTCAGTTTTAGTTTTTTTTTGTGTGTGTAATAAAATAGAGATAAATGTTTTGAAACAATTATGCATGAATGAAATGATTATATGAGTAATTATTCAATTGACCCTGTTTACTTGATAGCAAATTGTACTAGGTTATTTTGTTGTTCCCCGTGCCAATTTGTGAGTACCGGCATATTATTGTAAATTTCTTTTTATTTTCTCTAATTTCCTTATACCCATCCCCTAACTCAGGGAGGCTTTGAGCGTGGCCCACTTCAAAATGGTCAGGCCTCCTTTTTCTTATCCGGTTTTCCTTTTTTTTTCTTATCCCATGCCCTGCAGCCATGGACCGACTTTTTACTGTACTTAGTACTCACGACGACTTGAGCATGATGCCCGCTATCGACCCACAGGGGAAACCATTTAAACTCCGTGGCAAGCTAGCAGTTGTGAGCTCAAATCCGCTCCGACTTCCAAGAAGTTATTTCCTGGGAAATAAAATCCTGGGCCCAGGCAGAATTCGAACTCGCAACCTTCGCTTTTGCAGTCAAGTGGCATAACCACTTAGCTACAGCGGTCTTGTATTTTTATGCAATAACTTCAGATTATTGAAAGCTTATAAATCAAGAAATTATCAAGTATTTTCAATTTTGAACAAGTCAACCTTTCCCAAAGAGTGCCTGATGAATTGGTGGCTGAACTGCATATCGATGGACACAATGATGGAACTAGAGGAACTCACGCCTAATTCAGAAGCTGACGCCCTCGGAAAATCTGTTTTGAAGCATCTGAAAAAAAAAATTATGCTGGACTTAGTGTCCCGTTGAGGAAATTTGCCTGTCTCATGAATTCAAATATTTTTGAAAGTTTTGTATCGATGTGTAAAATATACGAAAAATTTATAATTTTCTTCAATTAAAAACTGCATTTAATTTCTTTAAATATCTCTGGCATAGAAAACTCGTTTCTCGTCCAGTTCAAAATCTCTAAACTTGTTTTTCATCGTTACGTATATACTATTCATGTGGAAATAGTATACAGCGTGTCCCTAAGTCAACAAATCATCGGAAAAACTTTGTTGCCATATGAAATTTCGATACACTTTCTTCTTACAATGCACTAAAGGTTGCATTGTTAAAAGAGTTCAAGAATTCAGTTTTGTCAAATCAGCATTCAGCAACATGAAGCTTTTTATTGAAGCCTCTTTTCTTCCTAAGCTGACTCTAATAGAAAAGTGGGAGTAATTAAGGTGTGTCATGGAGTGTAGATTAACGATGTTTCTTATCTTGAAACACAATTTTTACTCTGACTCGCCTATTTCTAGTTATAATTTTCTTGTGTCTAACTGTCACTTTCACAATGCAGTACCTTTTAATTTATTTTTTTTTTCAAGCAAAACAAGAGAAACCATTAACCTACATTCTATTTTACACGTCTCAGTGATTCCAATATTCTCAAGCAAGTAAGCTAAAAAACAGTCTCGAGGAGTCTCTCCAATAAAAAGCCTCGCCTTCCTGAAAGTTAGTAGACAAAATTCTATTATTGATAAACGTAACCCGGTCACTTTCCCGAAAGCAGTTTCCCGACAGACATTTTTCCCGACGACCTTTTCCCTGACAAACACTTTTCCCGACAAACAGTTTACCCGACAACATTTTTCTCGACAGTGATTTTCCAATCATTTAGATGAATTTATATCAATTCAAAATAAATTTCTTTATTATAATTTTAAGTGTAATGAAATGAATTAAATTTAAGTGTAAATGAATTTCAAAAAATTCAAGTGTCATTAAATTAATGATATAATTCGTATAATTTCATTTTTCATTATTATTTCAGGATCGTATTTATTACTATTAAATAAATTATTATTTTAAAAATGTACACATTTCTGGCCGATTTCATTGAAAAACTTGACGGTTTGATTTTTTTTTATTTGATTTGTTTGAGGGATTCTTTCTAAAAATTTACTCCATGTCAATATATTATTTACTTTTTAATAATATATAAAAGAGTTATAAAATCTTGTAAATGATTCTGAATCGATTTTTTTTTCTTCTTCTTCTGAAATTTCGTGTTACTTTTAGAAAATTCCCAGGCAAAGATTTGTCGATTGTTTATGATCCCTCGCCAATTTCATTTCGAAACATGACAGTTTATTTTTTTGGTTCGATTTTTTGAGATACTTTTTGTGACCTTTTTTCATATATTTACCTCTTTTGGAATACAATTTGTCTTGTCTTTTTTATACCCTTATTTTTTCTACGAATTTTTTCGTACAATGTGTGATTCAAACGTCAAAATTATTAGTAAAAAGCTGATCCTGGATGGTTTTGTTTATCTACGATCGAGAGTGAGAGGTGAAAAAACTTATTAGGATTGTCGACGAGTACGAAGCCGGGAGTGCGAAGCTCGGGCGGTGTTAATGTCGGCTGTCGATGGAGGCGTTGTCATTATACGAGGTCCACGGGAATCGAAGCATACGCACGCTCCTAACCAAGAAGAATACGAGTCGGAGGTGCATGTCGAGAATTTAAAAAGAAAAGCTGAAGAGCACCCCGAGCGGGCTCCATCTGAAATTATAAGAACTCATTTGAGCAGCTTGCATGAGGCCGTTCTGAGCCAAATGCCTGAGAGAGAGAGTTTGAAGAGCGCCATGCGTCGACGACGACGTCGTCATCTCCCAGCGAACCCAAAGTCTCTCCAGGAGTTGGGCGAAATTCCCGAGCGCTACCAGAAGACTACACTTGGTGAACAATTTTTGGCTTTTGATTCTGGCGAGGGCGATAATCGTGTACTTGTTTTTACTACGTGAAGGAATGTAGAACTTCTTGCTGCGAGTGATACATGGTTTTTGGACGGCACCTTTAAGGAAATTTTTTCCTTTGCTATCTTGGTCTCGTCTTATTTATTTATTTATTATTATTATTTTTTACTGTATTCTAGGTATCCCCAACAATTTTTACTCAGTTGTTTACAATTCTGGGTGTGGCAAAAAAGGTGAGAAACAGAGAAGAAGAATCAGAAATAATTGTTGCTGTGCCTTTCATTTACGCATTATTGTCCTTGAGAGAAAGTTACCAGTACAGTGCTGTCTTTTGCGCTGTAGATGATTTTGCGACACAACACCACGTTGGCAACTTTGCTCCTGGTAGGCTAATGATGGATTTCGAGAAGGCAATTATCAATGCTGCATTAGATACATTTCCGGGTGCGCAAGTGAGTTGTTGTTTTTTTCACCTTGGACAATCTCTCTATCGGATGGTGCAATCCGAAGGACTTCAAAGAGCTTACAATGACCATGAAAACCGTGAAGTTCGAACATATACGCATATGATACTTGCACTTGCATATGTTCCTATTAACGATATCACTGCAGTTTTCCAAATACTAAAACACCAACTGCCAGAAGAATTAACACCGATTGCTAAATACTTTGGAGAAACCTACGTCATTGGAAAACCATGTAAAGGAAAAAGACGAGCTGTGGAGCCGCGTTACACCCCGCAGCTCTGGAATCAATTTACTGCTACCCTCGACAGATCGCACAAAACAAATAATGTAAGCGATGGATGGCACAACCGCTTTCGTTTAGTCGTCGGAAAACACCACCCTGACTTTTATTCAGCGCTAAAGGAGTTACAAAAAGAACAAGCTGACACCGAGCTAATTCTGGCGGAACTGAGTCTTGGTCGAACTGTTAGAGCAGCGCCGAAAAAAAAATGGCAAATGTTGCAGACTCAGTTACAGATAGTAGTTTCTGAGTATGAAACGTTCAAGAAGTAGGGGCGAACACTGGAGTATTTGCATATTCTAGCAAATAAAATCATCCTGTGAAAAATGTTAAAGTCATATAAAAAACGACACTCACAACATTTTTCACTGTAAAAAAATCAAAATAAAAAAATTTTTGATTGATTTTGAAGTTGAAAAAATTTTCATTTTTGGAAACAAAGTCTGTCAGGAAAAGAGTTGTCGAGAGAAGTGCTGTCGGGGAAAATATGACTTAATTCAATCATACAATTTTTGTCGTGAACATAGTCTGTCGGGAGAAATGCTATTGGGAAAAGTGTTGTCAGGAAAAATGTCGTCGGGAAAATTGTCTGTCGGGAAACTACTTTCGGGAAAATGGATGGGAATCTTGATAAACATTTAAATGTTTTGAATTTTCAAAAATTGCAAAGGAAAAAAGTGCCTTACAATTTTGCGAGCAATTAATGATTTTTGGATGATCCAATAACTGTAAGACACCCAGTGCCGTAGCGAGGGTGTGGCGACCGAGGCGTTAGCCTCGGGCGCAGTCGCAGGGGGGCGCCGAAACTTGGTCGAGTTCATAGATACTATGTACCTATATGGTCAAGTTAAATGAATTTTTCTGAATATTTTTTCAGATCGTTTAAAAAGTATCAATAAGTCTTAACTTTGTATTACTCAAGAAGAATGATTGAGATGCAATACATCGATAACAAAAAATATCAAGAGGTAACGATGTTTTGCAAAACTATTGATGAATATCATAGAAGTGCCCGCAACTTTCATAATTCGCGGCTTTTTAAAATGGCGCCGCGCAAGCGCCTAATGGCGTTTTCGAGTGATTCCTCTCAGAGTCAAGAGTGCTTTGACTCTGACCTCCAGAGCGATTTGGTCTGCTCAGAAGCTGCTCATGTCTGCTCAGAAATTGCTCTGAGAGCACTCTGAAAGCAGTCACTCGAAAACGCTATGAGAGTCATCGAAAAGACCTATATATTCTTTTTTTGGTGCGTTGACACATCAAGTATCGAACATTATCGAAGTTTTCGTCAGAGCAATATTTTTTTAGATTAGGTGTTGTCACGACTCACATTTTCCCAAACTTTCCAATTCTGATATGTCCGAACCAAAAATAAAAAAAAGTGGTGCACAAAATCGCAACGAAGAAAAAAAAAAGGAAAGTTGAAGGTAAAAAATTGGTGAATTCTTTCGAAAAGTGGCTTTTGAAACCACAAACTGAAGAACTTCAATGTCATCCCAGTACATCGTTGAATGATATTAGTAAGTGAATAATGGAAAAAATACTTATAGAGTGATAAATAATAGGCAAGTGATGAAAAACAAATTTGTATTAGCGTCGATCCGTACATACTTGCGACGAACATTACTAGAGATGCTCAGAATACTTTTAAATTATCAATTTTTTGGTCAAAGTTTAGAAACTGTTTTCTCGTGATACAGATGTAATTTATTCAGTTTTGTTTTTGTTATTTTCAAGTGTCAATATTTGACGATAGCTACCGTTAGAGACACGCTCTAACATAGAATCTGGCCATTAGGTTAAAACATGGCCGTCGTCTGTCAATATGTATGTGTATCGATGTGTTTACGCGTATATATGCGTATTGCGTGCCAATACGTGTGTCCACGTATGTCGAAATGCCAAGCTTCTCATGGGCGCATTTCAAAAAAAGGCTAAAACATGGCCGCGCCAAAAAAAGCTCTGGACGCAATGGCCAGGCTTCATGTTAGAGGGTCTCCTAGCTTCCATAACTTGTCGGAAATGGATATTTAAGGACATTTAAATAGAAAGAAAAACAGAAGTAAAGAAAATGAAAATAAAGCGTGAAGTTTTTTGTCAATTTTGAAAACTTCCAAAATTTCTTCAATACCAGAAAACTTCGGTGTAATTTCGGTAAAATATCAGAATTCGCTATTCGTCAGTTTATTCTAGAGATGTTTGCCATTTCCAAAACCACTGGTTTTTTATTTTTCTGAGAAATTTTCTAACTTTTAAAAATTTTTGTAATATTAAAAATCTCCAAATTAAAAAAGTTTTGGTAGATCATAAAAAGTTTAACAATCACTTGAAATAATTTAGTTTTCTTATTTTCCAAAATTGTTGCAAATATGAAAAATAATCTGATTGCAAATATGTAGATTTGTAAGTTATAAAAAAAATTTAGTTAGTTTTTTAATAAAAAAAGGCCGACAAATAATCGTGAGTATCATAGCGGGCGGAAGTTCGTGAAATTAAGAAAAGCGGCAAAAATTCTCAATTTTTTTAGATTCTTGCGAACTTAAGGAGCAGTGATGAATGACTAGAAATCACCGAAATATTAAAAATACTGTAAAGACTTCAATAAACATTTTGCAATAATTAGAAAAATTAGTTATATAAGATTTCTTGTGATTCAAGTGAAAATGAAAAAAATGTTTAGGATAAGCTTTATTTTGCAATAATTGAAAAAACTGCTAGAAATTGTGAATATTTTTAACAACTTGGAAAAATTTAAAAAACTTTAACATGCTACAAGGTAGCGAGATTCTTGGAACCTGCATAATTTTTCAAAATAAAAAAGTTTGACAGAAATTCTTTAAAAAATTGACAAAACATTGTTAAGTACAGGGTGCGCCATTTCTTATGTCGGTATTGTAACATTGAATAACTTAAACATTTGACAACCGATTTACTTGACTTCACTTGTTTTGGAAACGTCAATTCAGTACAATTTCAACCATGTATCGCTTCACACCAAAAGAACGCGCTGAAATAGTTACTTTGTACATTGAAAATAGTCGTTCAGTTGTGTTAACTCAACGAGCATATCGTCGAAAATATCTTGGCAAACAGGCACCATCTGACAACACTATTCGTCGTTTGGTGTCGAATTTTTGTGACCACGGGACAGTGAAAGATCGCGAACAACCCGTTCATCAACGACCAAGACGTTCAAATGAACTGATTGAAGCTGTCAGAGAGAGCGTTGCCCAAAACCCAAAAGTTTCATATCGTCACCGCGCTCAGCATCTCGGCATCAGTGGAACCACTCTACGGCGCATTTTGAAAGATGATTTGCATTTGTTTCCGTACAAAATGCAATTAACACAAAGAATATTGCCTACAGATCATCCACGTCGCTTGGAATATGGACAAACAATCGCTCGAATAGTTGATACTGAACCTGATTTTTGGAAGCGAATTTTAATGACCGACGAGGCACATTTCAAACTTTCTGGAGGCGTTAATAAGCAAAATTGCCGCATTTGGGGAACGCAGAATCCACACGAGATCCATGAAACGCCATCGCATGACCAAAAAGTTACTGTTTGGGCCGGCGTTTGCGCCAAAACCATCATTGGTCCTTATTTTTTCAAAGAGAACCAAACGATCGATGGAAACCGATATCGGTGGATGTTGGCTCACTATGTCTGCCCACAAATGCGTGAAAAAGGTCTTGAAGATTACTGGTTTCAACAAGATGGTGCGACCTGCCACACTGCGAATCAAACAATCCAGTTTCTGCAACGAAAATTCCCTGGACGTCTGATGTCAAAAAGAGGCGACATTGAATGGCCACCCAGATCTCCAGATTTGACCCCTCCAGACTTCTTTTTGTGGGGTTATTTGAAAAGTAAAGTGTACGCCAGCAAGCCGCAGACCATTGAAGAGCTTAAGGAAAATATTCGTGCCGAAATCATTGCTATACCACCCGAGATGCTCGAAAAGGTAATGGAAAACGCCGCAAAAAGGGCATATTTTGCTGTGAACAATAAGGGCGGCCACTTGATTGATGTTGTGTTCAAAAACTAGTCTAAATAAATTGTAAAGGACCAAACTAAATAAAAATACCTCATTTACAGAAATCGGTTGTTTTTTTTTCAAGTTATTCAATGTTTACATGCCGACATAAGAAATGGCGCACCCTGTATGAATTATACTTTATTATACTTATTAACAAGTACGATTTAATCGTGTGGATATTTTCGTTTTTTTCAGTTGTTTTACAAGGCAACCTTGGCAATTTCGGAACCAACGAAGAACTGTTAGCAACTTCGAATTTAGAAACTGTTGATACACCGACAAGTCTTGAATCCTTGGAAATCTTACCTTCTGATGGTGTAGAAAAAACAACAATCCTAAAAGTAACTCCAAAACCAGACGATCAAGAATCTTCACAACCAACCTTGAGTTTAGTGCCACTTTTGGAGACATCTGAAACGATTGAAAACGCCGAAGATTTGTATTCAAAAAACTCAAGCAACATCTCTGTTTCACAAACAGTAATCGATTACAATGACCCTTAATCATGGCCATGCATGACAGACGAAATGAGAACACATCTTATATTACATGGACCAGATCAAGGCAAAGATTTAGATTTCAAAAACGTTAAAGCAAGAGATGGACGTCGATTTTCTCCTTATTGGTTCCTGAAAAAATTACCAAACTGTGAAACCGTGGATAGAAACTGGTTGATTTACTCTAAAAATAGGAATGCTGTTTTCTGCTTCTGTTGCTGCCTCTTTGAAGTCCGTACAACTAACACACCTCATATTGCAAATCGTCACGAAGGGTTTTCGGATTGGAAAAACATAAATCGAATTGAAGATCATGAAAAATCACCAGATCATCGAAAATTTTTCCTTCAGTGGAAGACTTTTGAAGCCAGATTGAAAAACTCGAGATGCATTGATGATCAGTTGCAAAGAGATATTCTTTTAGAAAAAGAACGGTGGCGTCATATTCTTCGGGCAATTTTGAATTCCATCATGCTTTGCACTAAAAACAATTTAGCTTTACGAGGGTCAACGTCACAAATCGGCACAACAGGAGCTGGTGTGTTCTTGGACGTCATTGAACTACTAAGCAAGTACGACAAAACTTTGGAGAAGCACATTTCGGGTCATAAAAGAGAAGCAGTCAATTACTTATCACCTGAAATTCAGAATGAATTCATTTTTCTATTGGGGCAGAATGTTCGCAAAGGGATTTTATCAAGAATCCGAAAATCTAAATATTATAGTTTGTTGTTTGATTGCACACCTGATGTCTCTCACAATGAACAGATGGTAGAAATCATTCGATACGTTTACGTTGATGGTGGAAAAGTGACTATACAAGAAAGTTTCATCGATTTTATTTGTACTAAAGAAAAAACTGGGGAAGGATGAGCGTCCAATATAATCAAGAAATTGGAGAAGGATGAGCTCAGTGTCCATGATGTAAGGGGCCAAGGGTATGATAATGGTGCTAATATGTCAGGAAAATATCGTGGTGTACAAGCTCGCATCCAGGGTAAAAACAACCTCGCTGTTTACATACCATGTGCAAGCCATAGTTTGAATCTGACCGGGTTACATTCCGCTTCAGCCGATTCAGAGATAAAAAAAGTTTTTCGAAACCGTCGAAAGCATTTTCAAATTTTTTTCGCGCTCCACAATCCGATGGAATATCCTCATGAAGACATTGAAGATTTTGTTGAAAGGGCACTCAGATACGAGATGGACATTGAAGGCAAATGCAATCAAACCACTAAATACCCAAATCAAGTTGGTTTACGGAATACTTCAAGATATGATCACCAGCCCAATCAATCCTGATACGACGTTGTCTACAAAAAATCTTCTGAAAAACATTGACTGGAAGTTTTTTTTCTTCCTTGATGCCTGGAATCAGATATTATGGCAAATCGACCGCGTCACTACAGCTTTGCAAGCAAAAGGTTTGTCTCTGGAAAAAACAGCCCACTTGATTCGTGGATTGGAAAATTCAATCCAAGAAATTCGTCATACAGAATTTGAAGAGAATTTTACACGCTCATCTACGTTGGCTGATACTCTGGGAATAGAAGATTCATGCGAGCGATCAAGAAGAAACGGTTGGAGCTGTACGAGGGAGAAGACGATGGGCCAAACGTTTCCGAAGCACAAAAATTTTGTATCAGTATCAACAAAGCAGTTGATATCCTGATAACTCAAATAAACTGGAGGTATGAGAAATTAATCGAAATTGCTAGGGATTTCGGGTTTTTGTCTGGCGATTCTTTAAAAAGGATTAGTACGACAGAGTTGAAAAAAGCAGCTTCTGACTTAGCAAAAAAATACGAAAGAGACATTAATGTAGCGGACTTTGTTGATGAAATTTCTGATTTCAAGCATGCTGTCATATCAATTTTTTCTGGTCGCATTGAATCGGCAACAGTCCTCGAATTACTTCAGCTAATTCATGATTATAATTTGAGTCGTATCCGAACGTAGAAATCGCATTCCGAATTTTTTTAACAATGCCCGTAACTATAGCTACGTGTGAACGTAACTTCAGCAAGCTGAAACTCATTAAAAATTATTTGAGGTCAACTATGGGTCAACAGAGGTTAACAAATTTAGCAATTTTATCAATTGAATATGAAGTCGCGAAACAAATTGATTTTGATGAGATTATAGACGATTTTGCTGCAATAAAATCTCGAAAGGTCCGACTAATTTCGACAAAACAATTCATTCCTGATAATTGTGTTTTTCACTCAAGCTTTTGTAAAAAATTGTAAAACCTTGTACTTATATGTAAGTCTTGTGATTAATTAAAGATAATTTTTTTAAAACGTTTTACAATGTGATGATTGTTACAATTTTTTTCCTTGTGGGGGGGGGGGGGGGCAATATTTTCATTTGCCTTGGGCGTCAAAGAAGCTCGCTACGGCTCTGAGGACACCCTGTATTTATAGACTCAAATTTAGCTATACACCACTTTTTAGAAAGTTCCAACTAACTTTTTGATGGAAACTTTTTATCAAAATTAGCTGTATTAACA
The DNA here is from genome assembly GCA_028476575.1 of Platygaster robiniae. Lineage (NCBI taxonomy): Eukaryota > Metazoa > Arthropoda > Insecta > Hymenoptera > Platygastridae > Platygaster > Platygaster robiniae. The sequence continues at coordinate 33,412,625 of CM052019.1, forward strand.
ATTATTTTTATTCACAGATAATTAATGCAGGAATACAAATAAATCCTTTTATTACTCGATTCTGTCTGGAAAAGTGATTTAAAAAACCAATGCGCAATGATTGAATAAATTCGACATTTTAAATTATACCGGACATTAAAAATATCAATCATTAATGAAATTGAGTTGCTTAGAATTCTTGATTAAAAATTGTTAGCTTCAAGAAAAAAAAATCGAGTAATATCATTTTGACCATCAAGCGACATATTATACCTTTTTCGATTTATTTAACAAGAAAATTGTATCTTAAATAGTGTGGACCCGAATATCAAGCATCCATAAAAATTGTCAAAGTTATATAAAATCAACTCAAATTCCTACAAACTATTGGCAAGTAGAAAAGAGATTCATGAAAAGTATTTTTGATGAAAAAACTTACTTCTGATCAAAAAATTCCAGCAAAGTTTGAAATGAATCCCGTTAAAAATATTTCACAAAATAACATTATAATCATGCTCTAGAAAATGGTAATTTGCACGTAAACTCTGTGGAACTGTCATGTTTACAAAGAATTTAATGAAAAAAAAACTCATGTTTCGCAATTGATTTATGCATGGTTTTTTTCCATATTATGTTGTTTATTTTTAACTTGGTCGAACCACTTTTCATTTTATGAGTTTCAAGAGATTTGTTTTTTCAAATTTTCAGGTTGAGAATTCATGTTCTATGATGTTCCAATTCTAAATAGAAATTTTTGAATCTTCATTTTATTGTAAAAACTTTAACCTTAAATGTCTGGATAAATTAATCAAATATGGATAACTAAAAATTGTATGGCAATTTAATTTAAAAAAAAGCTAGCTGGTTCAATCAACAGTTTTTATTACTGAATTACGTACTGTTTTCAGAGTTCCAATAGTGAAATTTTTGAATTTGTGCATCTACACTAGGAATAACTGAAAATGCTTTTTCATGGTCTCGAAAATACCAAATTTTTTCGTAAAGGTTTCATCATTTGATGACTCTTGGGTTCAGGACACCAATTGTATAATCCTGAATTTTTTATATTAAAATTTTGAAAATGAAGATTTTTAGGTCTTTTAGCTTGGAATTTTCAAATTATGTATTAGATATGTAATTCAAAAATGAAAATTTGAAATTGATCAATTAGAATCGGAATCAGATGATTTTTTTTAGAGTTTCAAGCCTCGAAATTTTATTCAAGTATAGAATGATTTTTTTTAAGATTATTCAATTCATAAATAATATTCTTGAACACAAGAATCAAAAAATAATTAATTGTTCAAAGGCAAGACTTGGAAATTATGGATTCTCAATGTTGTACTTCTACATAAAATCAAAATTCAAGATCCGTGGACTCTAACGCTAAAATAGCTGTCGTAACTTAAAAATTTCAAAATATCATTCGGTAAAATTTTTTTATTCAAAACGCTTTAATCTTAGCAAAAATGTTTTCAGGTAAAATTTTGTTTCACATTTTAATCTGCTAAAAGAATTTCAACTTGAAAAGAAATTAATTGCATTATATGGTTATTTTCAGGTTAAACTCTCAAATTATACATGTATTTAAATACACTTGAAAAATATAATATCAAATGTTTCATTGCATTCCTTCACAGAAAATTTCAGAAGACCCAGAATGTAACTCCTAGAATGATTTTCTTACTCAAAATTCCAGAATTTCGCACATATTGTAGTTAGAATTTTCAAATAATCTTGTTTTTTGGCATCATCGAAAACTTAGCATACATGGTTCGAAATTTGGTCAAAAATAGTAAATTGTCAACTTTCTGCAACCCGAAACAGAAACACAAGCATCAAGAAATTTCGCGAACTCGGATTATAATTCGGACTTTATACTCCGCAATTTGGAATCTAAAAACATTCTGTTAACAATACCAGCAAGAACAGAAATTTAAGGTTACGCATGCATCCAAACCGAACAAGAAATGAAAAACACTTTTAAACCAATAATTCAATCGAGACTATTTTTTTTCCAAGCGGTAAAAATAATTTATTATAACATATCTGAAACAAAATATCGCGGAATCCCCACCCACGATTAGCGCGAACAAATGACGCGGTGAAAAAAAGCGTGGAAAATTCCATTGAATTCGGGATTTCATAATTCTACGAAACTTTGGAGAGCTTACCAAATTGTACGGCGTAGACGCGGACACAGCTTATCGTCGTCAAGAGGCAGGCAAAAAATAATTTTCGCCATTTTTCGCTCAAAAACTTGAGCGAAAATTGGGGCTTGACTTTTCTTGGCTTCGTGCAGTACAGTGCAGTGCAGTCAGGCCTCGTACAATCCATTGAAAATAGGGATGTGCGATACCGATTCCAGGGGGGGCTCACTGGGATTGGGGAAGGTGAGATAGCAAAAATAGTACGGGGGTTTGGTATGTAGAGGCGCTGAGGTCGAGGAAGAATTTTAATACTCTGCACATCCCTGCTCATTTATGCTCATTGTTTTGTTTTGGTTTCCAATTTACAATAAGCATAACAAAGTTTTGTGTTAACCTTTTTTGTGTTAATGAACCCATGTAAAAATGGTTTACAAGTGCTGTGTTCCTGGGTGTGCTTCGGGAAAATCCTCATCTGGACATTATTTTCCCAAAAATGAAATTCTTGTAATTCAATGGATACGTGCGATAAAAAATCCACGATTACAAGGTAAGTTTCTTGAAAAAGAGCTATAGTAATACATATTTAATCTTAATTCAAAGTTATACACACTTTATTTATATTATAGTAAATTTATATTCACATAAACATTGTAAAATATAGTACATTATATTTTTTATTAAATATCTAAATTATAAACATTATAATTTCATTTAATGTATATAATTATATTGTATATTATAAATATATACAATATGTAATTTATATATATATCTGATAATGTATCAGGTTCTTAATTAAATAATAATTATTAATATATGTATACATAATTATTCTTGTTTATACATTTATTTATATTTATATATAAGAATAATTTATAAATCTAAATTAATAAATTGTATTGCTCGTATATGTAATTGATAAATATTATCAATTTATATAAAAGTAAATCAATATTACAGTGAAGCTTTTATTACTTTATACTTTTTTTAATTTCCTTTTACTTACTTAATACTTTAATTTAATTTTACTATTAAATTTTAAATTTAAATATTAAATTAAAGTTGTAGTTTTATATTCCGGCTTACTTTTTTATCTAGTATACTGGATAATTCATATATATTATAAATGTAAATCAAAGTAAATTCATATTCAAGTAAAGCTTTTACATTTAACTTCAAGCTTATTTTTCTGGAAATAATATTAATGTTTCAACAATTTCAAGCAACTTTTTTGCATTTTTTAGCAAACATTAGCAAGTATTTTAATCTTAGAAAAATAACATTTTAATTTTGTTAATAGTCAAGACATTTGTTAACTTGAAACTTAATGTCTACATCGCAAAAATTTCATTTTGAAATTTTCCCACTTGTAAAATGAGTGGTAACAGTCTTAGCTTTTGAAACTTGAGAAATGGAATATATAAGATTTCCACGTCATTTTCATTTTTTCGCTTTGTGTATATCATATTTTTGAAAGACAAAAATGTTTACTTACTACAATACGTATTTTTTTTTATTTTGAACATTTTACTTGTAGGCTTCTTACTTACAGAACTAACTCCAAATAATGTAAGTCGTCGAGTCCAAAATAATAATTTCTCTAATGAAAAATACCAATTACCCACGGTGCAATTACATTTCAAAATACAGAGTGATTCAGAGTCCCTGTATTAAACGAATGCATCAGAATCGTTTTCAATATATCTCAAAATATTCCAATAAACAATTTGGCGATTTTTTCCATGTTCAAATTTGTCTACATTCTTACTTTATTGAATTTCTTTAGAGGGATGTAATATTATTCAATTGAATTCATGTACAAGTTTTTCGTTTTCTCTAATTGCCTGTAGCTTACACTGACTGCGATAGTGTTCCCATACGGTATAGTAGTTAGATAGGTTGTTGAACAACTAGTAACTTATTTTTTTGCAACAAATTATGCAAGTTTGAAAGCTCAGCTCAGCTCGGTTTAGCTCAGCTTGGCTCAGATTAGCTTAGGTGGGATCAGCTTGGCTCAGCTCAGCTTAGCTAGAGTCAATTTTTAAACATTTTGGCGTAAAGTTAGGTAAAGTAACAACATGTCAAATTATTTACAGCTATGAGTTCTAAGCGGTTCGCAAAACAGTTGGTTTGCTGCCTGCATTTTGCACCAACTGCGTACTGCCAACTTGGAACTAGAAAAAAATTGCTCCGCGACGCTGTTCCTACGATCAATATGCCAGATGAAGATGCAGAGAACCTTGAATCAAATGCACCACCGAATCTTGATCAATCAACTCACTCATCATCTACTTCATCCAATCTCAACACAACTGATAATAGTTTAACTTCGCCAACTTCACCTCCATTTTTACCACTGAGCCAATCACCAACAACCGAACCTTTGATGACCCAACCAACAACACGATTCGAATCATCTGATAATGAGTGCAGTTTCATAACTTCACCCTCATTTTCCCTCATTACTCCACCACTTCCATTGAGTAAATGTAGTTCCATTACTTCGCCATCATTTTCTCTCATCACTCCACCACTTCCATTGAGTGAATGTAGTTCCATTACTTCGCCATCATTTTCTCTCATCACTCCACCACTTCCATTGAGTGAATGTAGTTCCATTACTTCGCCATCATTTTCTCTCATCACTCCACCACTTCCATTGAGTGAATGTAGTTCCATTACTTCGCCATCATTTTCTCTCATCACTCCACCACTTCCATTGAGTGAATGTAGTTCCATTACTTCGCCATCATTTTCTCTCATCACTCTACCACTTCCATTGAGTGAATGTAGTTCCATTACTTCGCCATCATTTTCTCTCATCACTCCACCACTTCCATTGAGCGAATGCAGTTCCATAACTGCACTATCATTTTCCCTCCTTACTCCACCAGAAAGGGAACATTCATATTCAATTCAAAGAGAACATTCATCTTCCACATCCATCGACATTTCCCGTTTGTCTTCCCTTCCTTTTGATACACCATCGACATCATTTCAATCACAATATTCATCAACGTCCATTCATTCATTGCCGTTAACACCCCCTCGAGGTTCTTCTCAACTGGCACGATCGACAAGAGGTTCAGATGGTGAGAACAAAAATGAACCATGTGTTCGGAGCAATCGAAGAGCCCAGTATTGCTCACGTCATGGGTACCAACATCAAGTCAAATGCGCAAAATGCCGCAGCTTTTACGATGATAAAAGGAAAAAATCACGTGCCAGCACACAGAAAAAAGTTGTCAATGAAAAATACCGAGATAAACAAAAAATGCAGAAGCTGGCCGCAGAAGTATTATATTGGAAAAAAATGGCGAAGAACAATACTAATGAAGCCATCTTGGAATCTCCCAAGGCTTTACAGCTGTTTCATAGTATGGCGACGATAAACAATAATATTCCTTATCAGGTAACAATATACTTCATGTTTTTTGCCATAGAAGCATTTCATTTCAATCAACTTTGAATTCGGTTGTTGTTATTTCTGAAAAAGTTATTAACAGATCGAATTAAATTTTGCACATTTCTAAAGATAACATTGTCTAATGCTTACTCAAAGAATTTTTTGTTTTAGCTCATGTGACATACACAGAAATAATAATTTCGCTGTCCCAGCTAATGCAAGTGAGTGATATAGGCAGAGCTAATTTTTTGCTAGAGCAGCTCAAATCTGTGTTGTTTTAACTAGTTTATTTTCAGAAAGCAATTTCACATTAGCTGTTGCAACTCTAGCTATGCTATCGCAACATAAATTTCGCTGCTCTAGCTAAAAAAATTAGCTCTGCCTATATCAACCAATTTTATTAGCTGGTATAGCGAAATTTTTTTTCCGTGTAGCAATACGTGGTGCAAATCTTACTAAAAAATGGGTCTTTTCAATCACAACTCCACCAAAAAATCTGATAATGATTCCTTTTTATCCTTCACTCAAACACTAGTTCCCCGTGTCTACGAACCCTACAAATTTATTTTTAAAATTTTGGATGAGTTTGCCATGAGTAACCATAATAACGTCGAAAAAACTTCTTTGAGAGGGATCTAGTAAAATGAGTTGTCGCTGGCTTAATTTCCCTAAATTTTCAATAAAATTTTTCAAACTGCCTCTCAAATGTGAATGTTTTACACGCCGTACGGATTAGATATTGAATTATATGTAACATTTCATAAAAAAGTACCGAAATATTTTTTATTTAGTCATCAAGACCCCCATAACGTTTTCATAGCCTTCAAACTTTCATTTCTTTCGTTTTATTCTGCTGACTTTGCTTTTTCTAGCTTAGAAAACGTGTATTTCGAAATTCCTCTTGTTTGCTACAGGGTCGACGTTACAAGGCAGAAGAAAAAGCTCTGTGTACTCTTCTATGGAAATCGTCACCAAGGACTTACGAGACGATACTTAAAGATCAATTTCCTTTTTTGCCTTCATCGCATACTTCGAAGAAGATTGTCCGGAAAGTTTCCATGAAACCCGGGCACAATCAGTTTATATTCAACAACTTGAAGCACTTTTTGGATGCACCCGAAAATAAAATGGACAAACACGTCGTCCTGTACTCAGACGAAATGACGCTACAAAAAAACCTGTACTTTGAGCCACACAGAGGACATATCGGGGGCGTCGTTGATTTCGGCCTGATTTCGTGTTCAGAAAGCCCTGTCATGGAAACTACGCGGACGTATGAAATTTCAGATCACGCGATAAATTATATGATTCGTGGACTCCACAGCGGGAAAACTTTACCCGTATTTTATGGATTCTGTACTGGAGCGACGAATGGATACTACCTGGAAAATCTCACTAAGAAAATCATCCAAAATTTGACAGAGGCAGGTTTCGTTGTCGAAGTTATCGCAACCGATCAAGGCTCCAACTTTCGGGCTGCATTTCGTCGACAAATGGAAAGCTCTAACATCATCAGACGAAATAATGGGGAGGGAGAACGTAAGTGAACATAATAAACGTGTCAATATTTCCAATTATACCCTCTTGGACAATATTTATTAATAATATTTTTGACACGGATAATCTCCACGAGTCTTACGTTAGACTGTTCAATTAGGGAATTTGATTTCAATTTTTATTTATTATTCGAATTTGTTGTGATTTCGTTAATGTTGTTATTGGTTGTGTTAGTATATTTTTTGTTACTTATTTATTCATATATGTTCATTGATCGAAATTAATTCTTTATCGTTATTTGTTTCATTTTTGTTGTAATTGATTTTTCATCGATTAATTTTTTGTATGTATCATCTACTCTGAATGAATGTTGTTAAGTGTGTTACCCGCTTGCTCAGCGCAATCACACAGCTGTACTGATGATTGAATTTTTATTTCTTTTTTGTTAATTTTGTTGTTGTTCAATAATTGGGTGAGGTAGTCATGTTCATTGTCTAATTGATTAGTATTAGTTACTATTGTTAGTTGTACTATGCTCTTATCAGTTCACTAGTTTCTCTAACTAATTTGTATGATAAATTATTTTTTACAGGTAACTCGATGTTCATTGGCGGCAACGAAACATTCGTACTTTTCGATTACTGTCACATGCTGAAATGTTTCAGAAATTTACTTATGCATCCGCACGACCTAATCGTTTTCCTCCCTGATGGAACTACTCGATATGTCACTTGGGATCTCTTCATAAAGGTTTATGAAGATGACCAAAAACACTCGGGCTCAGATGCTCATTTGACGTTTCTGAACGATGAGCACATTCATAAAAAGAAATGTTCAAAAATGAGGGTGAAGTATGCTTCACAGTTTTTTTCCAAGAAACTGTCCAAACGTTTGTATGAATTGGCGGATATTGCAGGCAAGAATATTTTTCAAATTTATTACATACATAAATGCTTGATTTTTCAGGCAATCCAGAGCATCATCCACATCTTTTTATTAGGTGTCTATGATCGTTGTAGCTGTCTTTTGCAATTTATTTTTTTCTGTTTCACACGATAACCTTTGGCCATTATATTTTTCCTTCAATATTTTGCAGGAAATTAACTCTTTTTACGTATATTTACGTATATCAACACATGTGAAACGCTAATTAATGTTCTACTCTACAATCATTTCAGGCGACTAACTCAATTTCTAAATAACGATTATTAGTTCATAACAACCATTGAAAAGCTCTACACGGAGAAAAACTGCTTGCTTTAAACGCACCAAACCAACAGTGCTTAACATGCAAAATTCCCATGCCTATGCAAAGCATGAAGAATAAGCAAATATTTCGACCTTGACCCCTCTTCGTGCTATTTTCCTAAAATAAATTTAGATAAATTAGGTATAGTGTCGGACGATGGTTAAGCAGTCTTCAGAAAAAGGCGTAGCTGTATCCTAAAACGGACGAAACTCATGCGTTTAGAGCAAGATTCTCTCATCACGGCATTATGTTTACTGCAATTAATAAATTTTCAGCACTTTCTAGCATCATGTGAGTTACAAAAACTCCCAAAATATTACACCAGTATAAATTTAACATGGATATGTCCTCTTCACAAGCAACAAATACATGAAATTCACCAGAGAATAAAAATTTTCTGCGTTACAGAACTTCATGAACATAGTGGACGAGATTTCTTTGCGAAGTCATGCGATCTCCGTGATGCAGATTGGTTGGTAAGGTTAATAAACGACTGGTTTGACTCAATGGACGGCGTCACCCAACCGGACAGTGAAAATTTTCAATTTTGGGAAACATTCCAGGGAATTATTCCTGGAATGCATTTTATCACCAAAATCATTCATCCTAATCCCGATCCTAGGAAGCCGAAGAGAGCAGACATCGAAATCTCGAATACACCAACCCTAAAAAATATGCTTTTGGTTGTGAAAAACTACAGCCTCATTTTTCACAGATTAGTTGCATTAGGTTTTAAGGAAATGGTAAGAAAGTACTTAAATACTGATGTGATCGAAAATTTGCATGGAATAGCAAGGGCCATAGGTTGCTATAACACCAATCCGAACAACCAACAGTATCAAGGCAACATGACCGCTTTAATGATTAATGGCAGCTTTGATTCCAAAATTAAGGGCTCCAATTCAGAAAACATCGATTCGAGTAAATAATTTTTCACCATGGACACGTTCACCAACATTGAAGATACTGCTGTTCCTGAAGTTGCTGCAGAAAGTGATGCTTTACCTTCCGAATGTAAAGTTGCAGATCTTCTAACGGTCGGGGGTTCTTTTCGAGTATTCATTATAAGAAAAGAAAGCCTCAAACACCTTTTAGGTACACCCGGTTGTACCATGTGTAATGAAACTTTGGTAGACGAAAAATTTGTACAGGCTTTAGACGACCTCGAGAAATTGCTGTTGGCTCGGACTCGTGTCATCTACAAAAAACTGAGACTTGAAGGAACTCTGCATTGAATTTTTGAAATTGGAGTGGCACAACTGTACAAAACATCTTATAGAAGAACTGGTAGAAAGCATCGCTGAAATGGCTGTGAACAATTTTTTGTGGTCTTGGTGCAGGCGGCAGAATCTGGAGCTGCAAAAGCAAATGGTAGGTCAAGCAAAAACTATTTCAGTCGCAAATGAGCAACAACAACCGACAAACGACCATTCAGAATCCCGTCATGTTAAAAATTCACAAGTCACTTTCAACTATGGAAAACACAACAAAGCAAGAAGGAGCATTTTACAATGCAACGTGAGTATTTTCTACACCATCTTCTTTCTGGATGTGGTATAATGATATATGATTTTATAAATATTTTTTTTATATATTATATGTATTTTACATACGTAATATATATTTCATTATTATTTATAATAACGTTTTTATGTATAATATTATTTACATTTATTATACAGGGTGTCCCAGGGTAAGTTGAGCAGCCGTAGAATTTAAAATCCTTGGAAAATTCTAAGACCATTTTCCCTTTGTCATTTTTCACAGAACTCAAAATTACAAAAGATACGCGAGTTTGAAATTCAACCAATCAAGGCCCTCCCTCGAGAAGTGGGTATAAGAACCACGGACCAAAACTAAACTGAATTTTTCCCGTATTTTTTTGGGTGGAAAAGTCCTTTGCCACTTTTCTTAAAACTCGAAATTAAAAAAGATATTCGAGTTAGAAGTTTTAACCAATCAGATTCGTTCAATTTCAAACTTGAATATCTTTTTTGATTTCGAGTTTTAAGAAAAGTGGTAAAGGACTTTTCGATCCAGAAAAATACGAGAAAAATTCAGGTTGATTTTGGCCCGTGGTTCTTGTCCCCACTTCTCGAAGGAGGGCCTTGATTGGTTGAATTTCAAACTGGCATATCTTGTGTAATTTTGAGTTTTTTGGAAAATGACAAAGGGAAAATAGTCTTAGAATTTTTCAAGCATTTTAAATTCTCCGGCTGCTCAACTTACCCTGGGACACCCTGTATATTATATATTATTATATTATTTTTTTATATATTTTACTTTCATATATTATTTTACTTCATACAGGTGTCAACATTTTCATGAATTTTTTCTAGTTGAGCAAAAATGCAATGGATGACAGTAACGTGACTCAGCCATGTCAAAATACTCACGAAGAAATGCCCACGGATGCCCCACTGACGAGTATACCGTTATGTACAGCATTTGAAGCCGCTGCAGAAGCTGATCCGCCTGTTGAAGTTCCCGAGGTTTTGCATCCGGCGATTCAGCTTCCAATCATGCCGAGAGGATTGGCGAATATCCAATCAACTTGTTACGTGATAAGCTGTTTGCAGTTACTATTCCACCTACCACACTTCCGTAATATCATCATGACGACCCAACCCGAAATCAGTAAGCGAACAGCAACAACATTGACGGAACTATTCGACAAGATGAGCAACCCTAGAGACGCACGGCCAATCGATCCGATGAGTATAAGGATGTTGTGCATGGAATGGAATTTTGACCTGGGGAAACAACACGATGCTGCAGAATTTCTCGGTCATCTTTGCGCTCGCATTAGCAGGGAAATACCGACATTTGATGACAGTGGCATTAACATACTGAAAAACACCACTTGTTTCGAATGCGGTGTCTTCGACAACGATTTGAAAGAAACGTGGATTCTGCAAGTTCCAAACAAGAAAGGAAAATCTTTGGGGGATCTGATACCGAATGCCATGGAAATATGCTTCCCAGAAAATCCGAAATGCTGCGCTCAAATGATGGAGGAATATAGTTTTACGCAACCACCCCCCTTTCTGATGTTTGAAATTTCCCGAGTGGAAAGGAGTGGCCGTCGGCAACGAAGCATGGTACGGATTCAAAATTCTATTACAGTTGTTGTCGAAGAAAGATATTTTCGCTATAGCATGAGTGGATTGGTTGTTCACTACGGCAAAAACGCTACTTCGGGACACTACATTGCCTGCATCAAAAACCAGAATTGCGCCTGGTGGTATATAAACGATAGCGTCGTCACTGGAAAATCAACAACTGACGTTGATAAATTGAAAAATGATGGCGCGCCAACCCTCGTTTGCTATCTCCGGGAGTAAACGTAGGGTAAGTTGTTAAAATTTGAGTTGCTCATTCCTAAAGTGCCATTATAAGATGTACTCACTAAAGTTAAAGTACTTTTTTAGGATATTGTACTCCAAAATTTTTGCAAATCAACGAAAATTTTTAACAGTATACTTCGAAATTTGCAAAACACATGAAAAACTGATGTGATACATTGTTCCTTTTTTATTGTAAATTATCTATTTTAGCATTGTTGGAAGTTTCAGAATGTGGAGGTTTCTGTCAAAGAAAATAATACATTTTTTTCCTTTTGTTGCATAAAAAACTGTATATAGAATAAGAGACTTCATTAATTATGCCAGAAACATAATTTTCTTTGAAAATAATTACTTGTTTGTAACTTGAAATTTGTAAAACCGAACGTCTACAATTCCTGGAAAAATTAAATTTCTTCAGAAATTACAAAAATGAAAGGTATGAAAAAAAAAGATATCTGTAAAACATTTCAAGTAGAAACATTTTTCGATTCTGAACTCGAAAGTAGAGATATATTTCTATATTGTGATTTGGAAAACTATGATTGCAAGTTTCAAAAGAAAGAAATTACTCGCGAGTATGAGAAATTGAAAATATCAAAAATTAGGACGTCAAGGGTAAGAAATATATTCGAATACGAATTTTTCATCATTTGTAGGATTCCAATACGTTTAACATGATTTTAAAAACTTATCTTGAAGAGTAGAAGTTTCTATCAATTTCAAATTGTATGTTTTCAAATAAAGTTAACTGTTCAACTTTTTGTAACTCATGATTATAAAAGGATTAGTAATTATAAATCAAAGTCAAGTGGAAGTCTTGACTGACATTCAATTTGAAGACTTGAAATTATGATACAGTAACAAATGAAAGGCCCGAGAAAAAAATTGGGATGATTTTAGGTTTCCTGAAAATCTAGACGTGTCTAAAAAAAAATTTTAATTTATGGTAGCTTCACTTCGTTGATCAATCAGTCAATCAATTGAAAAATTAATTACCTGTGAATTGAGAAAGTTGTGATTTCCAGAAAAATTTTATAAAAAACATCTACATTTCTCATTTCAAATCCACAGTAATACATTTTTTGTGTACTTCAAAAAATATTTGTGTAATTTTATTTTCAAATTATAGAAAAGTTTGATTATTTTTAATTGAAATTCAGGAGACAGTAAGTTACTTGAAAATAACAAAATTCAAATTCTTAGAAAAATTTTTCGGGAAAAAGTAACTTACTTCTTTTCAAGGAAAATTTGTGGAAATGAATAATTACCAACTCAACAGGCATTTCAAATCCAAAAAGAAAAATATTTTGCTCACGTTAATTATGTCCTTCAGTGTGCTTACTGGAACCTACAGAAAAATGTATATTTTCGATTTTGAAGAAAGATAGATCAAAAACAGTTTAAAAAAATCTTTTGGTTTGGAAATGAATAATTAATGAAAGAAACAAAATTTCAATAGCTTACTTATTATAAACAGAAAAAGATGTTTCTCTAGTAATTTAAGTCCTTATATACAAAAACTTCAGAAAAAAAATGAAATTTCTTATAGTCACCTTATGAAAATCTTATAAAAACTCAGTTTCTTATGAAGTAACTTTATACAAACTGTATAAGAAACTGAAATTTTTTATAAAAATCGATCTTCAACACTGTATAAGAAAAAAATCTTATCAAATTTTGTCGATCAATTTCTTATAAGTTTTTTATAGAAGGTCAATTTATCTGATTTTTGTAAGATGAATTTATGAAATTGCCTTTTTCTATACAATTTGAATACGAATCAAAATTACTAAGGTTGTGTTAACACAAATTGTGGACAACTAGTTATAAATTTCATTTCACATATTTATTGTTCAAAATATTGACCAGTACATTACATTCAATCTGTGACTTTTTAGAATACATCATCGAACTATTGTTTTATTACATAAATAATTTGGAGTACAAAAAAATCTGTGTATATTATAATGTATATATTATTATATATAACGTATGCATACATTTAATGTGTTATATAAATTGAATGTTTATACATATATATATATATATATATATATATATATATATATTTTTTATATATATTATGTATAATAGTAATAACTGTATTAAACCCAACCATCGACTTTTTAGAATACATCGTTGAATAATTGTTTTAATGACATATATCATGAGGAATATAAAAACATGTTAAAATTTGGCATATTACAAAATTGTTCAACAATCTAGTCGCGTCTTTACAGATATATGCATATTGAAATAAATGAAGAGTATATATTATAATACATATTAGGGTTCTAATTTATCATTGATACCGTGTAATATCTAAAGTGAAAATAAAATTGACTTTTTACTATACATTGGTTTTTTACTGCCTTTTTTCCTTGCATTTTTAAGGGTACAATTAAGTTCATCAGCAGGAATTTCAATGGATGATAATATTTGTCTCTCATCTGTTGATTCCATTTTTTTTAAATTTTTATTTATATTTTATTTATTTAAGTTGTTGAAAATGATTATGAAGGAACTAAAAAATTGCATGATTCGGATCGTCCAATTTATTTGAAAAGGTAAGTGTTCAAATAAAAACATGATAATTATTTATAAATTATTTTAACTATTTTAAACAATTTAATTTCTGAAAATGAACAATTGAACTTGAAAAATGTACAAAGTTTTTCACAAAAGATATTGCTTTCATTTGCAAACGTTCAATGATGTGATTTCCAAAAATTGTAATCACAAAAATAAATTGAAGTTATAAAAAACAGAAATACAATTTCAATAGCGTACGTTTTATTAATCGAATACTATGTTTTGCCACAAATTGGAAATAATGTGTTCCAAATTGAATTTCACATATTTTTGGTTCAAAATATTTATTGGTCCAATAAATCTTATCATAGACTTTTTAGAGTACATCTTTGAATTATTGTTTAAATTACAAACGTTATTAGGAATACAAAAACATCTGCTTTACAATTTACCCTATTAAAAAATTATTTATATCAACCTAGTTTTCGAAAATATATACATATTGAAATAAATCAACAGCATACATTACATTGTAATTTTTCCTGGCATTTTATCTTCAAAATGTTAATGAATGAATTCTACTTATTGATGGCATTAAAATAAGCTATTCATTGCACGTGTTTATAACGCTTAAAACTTCAAAAAACAATCAAAACAGCTTTGACAGTTTGACATGTGCATGCCCAAGCCACTGCCGTCTTTAAATTTAGTACGGGGGTTTGGTATGTAGAGGCGCTAGTGAAACGCTGCAAAATTATCTCACATCTTTAACATGGGAGTGAGCCCCCCCCTGACCGATTCGATACTTAGGTATCTGATACTTTTTACTTGCTACTCGAGTAGTCGATACCAATACCTAAGAACCAGATATCTAGGCGATTCGATACTTACTGAACTGGTATCGACTCGAGCGCTGACATATCAATAGCACCAACATCATCACACCAGGGATGCGTTCCTAAACTTACTGGATCAAGTTCAACTCGCGCAGGTTTTCATCAGTGTAAAATTCCGGCGTGAATTGAACCCCGCATTTCCAGGTACCGATTTTTGTTCTCTTTTTAGCACCAAAAAACATAAGTTTGTCTCTATTTAGTAGTGGTATACCACTTTGACTTGGAAGCACTGGTTGAACCGGTCGAGTTATAGAACGCACCCCTTGTATATTGGCAGCACTTAATCTTGTACTGTCCACTTTTTCGTCTCGATCCCGGTGCGGAAACTTGTATAGCATATTTAAAACTGCTTTCAGTTCTTCTAAAGTTTTTTTTTAAATAAAACTTTTGTCGAATATCAAAGATTTCTAGAAGAAAACGTTTATTATTAAAAAAAAAAAAAAAAAACTGGTCTCCACGAATTTACGGTGACAGCTGCCATGTGAAAAATTGCAGTCAATTGTTTCAATGTTTATAAAAGAAAAAAAAACACAGGATTTTAACATATTTTGAACACGTAAGTTTTAAAAGGCATTGAAAATGATTAAATTTATTTTCTATTATAATAAGGCTGGGCTTTTTTCAGTATGAACAATAAAAAAGACGGAAAGTTTCAAAGTGGGGTGCACCAGTTTTGTTCACAAGTACCGAATCATCCAGAAAAAGCCCAATGCAATTTTTGCACGAAAGTCGTCAGTCGCAAAGACTCTTCGACGTCGAATTTGTGGAAGCACCTTCGGTCACAACACGCCCATTTGATTAAAAATGATCCAAAACAGCAACCATTGAAACGAAAAGCTTCTTCAGAAGAACCGACGGTATATATTAATATTCTAGTGAATTTCTTAAATAAAAATTTTCGATCGAATAACCTCGTAGTAATTCCTAAATTGAAAAATTGTAACCTTTTGTAATTCGAAATTATCTCATATATTATCAGGAGTTTAATAACTTTTGATGAGTATTCTTATTATGATCATTAGGAAAAATTCAATAATTTGAATAATTATTATTACAATACCTAATTATTGTGTCATCATTATTGATTGCGATAATATATATTAATATATTATACAATTGCTAATTAGTAATTGTATTATTAATTATTATTATTGGTTACATTACAAAATATCAGTTATAAAAATGATTAACGGTTAAAAATTTAAATAAATACATAAAAATTACTGAATTAGGATAAATATTATTGACTACATAAAAGATCATACTGTGATTATGATAATTTTTACTATTAGTTGTTTGTACATATTATCGTAATGAAAATAATAATTTCTATAGAATTTATAAATGTATAAATTTTCGATAATTATTTTTCAATCCGAAGAAAATTTATAATTATTATTTATTATTACTTTTTTCATTTTATCATTATAATCATTATCATATTATTATTATCGAAATTATCATTAATATTTACTATATTTTATTCATTATTATTATTTATTGTTGATATAATAATTATTATTTTGTATTATTATATTCATGAATGAATATAAATATATTTGTCATAATAGCATTTACATAGGACAAATATAAACTAATCATACAAATTGAAGAATTTAATGTATTATCAAATGTTAACAATTTATGAATATAAAACATAATGATTGTTACGAATAAATTATTCAAAAAACTCGCAACCTGAGTTAAGTTGGTAGAATTCGTAGTTCTAATTCCATGAAAAAAGCATTACATCAGTGCTACCAACTTAACTCAGGGGCCTATTCTTGATGGGACGGGTGCATCCACTTCATCCTAAATTTCATCATCCGAAATTTTTGAGGTTAGGTTAAGTCATCTGAAATTTGGGGTTTTTAGGTTTGTTCAGTTGGTACGTACCAACTTAACAAATTTAAAAACACTAAATTTTAGAAGACTCAACCTAACTTCAAAAATTTCGGATGAAAAAATTTTGGATGAAGCGGATGCACCCGATGGGACTCATCCGAGAGGTAACTTTTGTATTGGCAGCACTGATTCGGGTTTTTCTAAAAAAAAACTTAACCCAAGGAATCCTCTTTTTTTTCTTTTTATTATTATTTTTTTTTTTTTTTCAAGGCAAGATTTCGGCTAGCTCTAGCTTGTCAGACGTCGAGTTTGTCAGACATGGGGAATGCTAGAAAATTCTAGGGAATTTATGAATAAACCTTAGGCTTTTCCCCAGGTTTCCCCAAAAATTCCCTATGTCTGACAAACTCGACGTCTAAAAAACTAGAGCTAGCAAAGATTTCTTGGTTTTTTTTTTTCAAAAAAACCGAATCAGTGCTGCCAACACAAAAGTTACCTCTCGGATGAGTCTTGGACCCGTCCCTTCTTGAACTTTCTTGTACGAGAAATCGTGATATTTGGGGTTATGAGCTTGTTTTGTTGGTACGTACCAACAAAACCAGCCTAAAAACTGCACATTCCCCCAGTTCTCGTACGAGGAAAATTTTGAGAACAGGCCCCAAGTGGTCCAGTTGAACTGCGGGACACACGGTACAATGGAAATATATTTTATCATTAAAATTCAAACAATAATAATTAATATACATATATATATCTGATCGAAATACTTCATTTTAATTATTGTAATCGATGAAAGTCGATTCATTATATTTGAAATATAATTTTAATTTATGAAGTAAAATTCCAATTTCGGAATTCGATATATAACTGATCCAAGAGTTTGTCGATTTTGATATAACATATTATTTATCATTATCATTATTTTATTTTAAAATGCAACATTAAAATTTAATTTATTCTAAAATGTCAATCTAGTGTATCCTTTGATTGCAGGATTCATCTGAAAATGCCGGAAGTTCCTGTCAAAAATCGTGAATGGACATGAACAACAAAAAATCAGAAGGGGAGCCCTCGGTGAAACGCACGTTGACTGTGAACGAGATGTTCGAAAACATGAATTCATTCAAAAGTTTTACAAAAATGAATATACTAATGTTACAAAAAAAAAATAAAATAAAATAAAACAAGATTAAGACTTACACATTATATGTATATAATGAAATATTTGTATATATTAATATATTTATATTTATGAAAATTATATAAGACAAAATATGGAAAAATCAAAATGTACTCATTACAAATTTTCTACATGGTAACTCATACATATAAATAATATAGATGAAGAATAATGTATTGAAACAGCAAAATTTTAGTATGCAAATTAAGCTTTTTTTAATCGTAGCTGATAATTTTAAAGATGTTATTATGTAAATTTAAAATTTTCTAAATTATATTGATACATACGAACATTGCGACACAGTATCTAGAATTAATTATTCAATCGAAACATCTCTTTTTGATTGCAGAGGAAGGAAGCAAGCATACTCAAGTCACAAACGCAATTTTGTTCATGATCGCCAAAGACAATATGCCGTTAATGGCAACCGAAAAACAAGGGTTTAAAAAATTCATACAGACAGCGCTTCCAATGTACAAGCCGCCTGGCAGAACACAAATTACCAGAATGATGGATGCCAAATATAAAACTTTGAGCGCCAAAGTGAAAGCCGATTTGAAAAATTTAAAAAACCTAAGTTTGACTACCGATGGCTGGACCCAAAATTACACCTCAAAATCTTACATAGGCCTCACTGTACATTACGATAATCCATTGCCTTTGCCCGAAATTGTTTCTGTGATGTTGGGGTGCTTTCCGGTTGATCAAGGTCACACTGCCGATTTTCTAGGATCTCACTTGATTGGCCTTTGCAATGAGTGGGACATTGACAAGTCAGCCATCACCGCCATCTTGACGGATAATGCGCCAAATATCGTCAAAGCAATTAAAGATGAATTTGGAGAATTGAGACATTTGCCATGTTTTGTTCACACGCTTCAATTGGTCATAGAACATGCATTAGAGGCAACTCCTTTGCTAAATGATCTTATCGATGATGTTAAAAATATTGTAAGATATTTCAAGCAAAGCAACAACGCCTCCGATGAATTGAAACGGGTCCAAATGGCTGAAGGAAAAAAAGAAGGAGATGTACTGCGATTAATTCAGCAGGTTGACACTAGATGGAATTCCACATACTATATGTTGGCAAGATATTTTATTCTGAACGAATTTGTATCAAAGGCATTATTCAACCTTCGCAGTGCTGCCAACAAAAACGCAAAAACGAAGAAAAATTCCACAATTCCTCGAATTTTAGACAATGATGAGATTTCTACTCTGGAGGAAATTGTAAGTTTAATGAAACCCTTCGAACAGATTACAACAGAAATGAGTGCCGAAAAAGTTGTTACTTGTGGAAAAGTCATTCCAGTGATTGAAGTTCTCAAAGCTGCAATTATATCTAAGGAGCCAGAATCGGTCAATGGAATTGCTTTACAAATGAATTTGAAAGAAGAAATGGAAACTCGATTCGGTAACTGGGCCGAAAAATACCCGATTTTGACAAAAGCGACTTTATTGGATCCCCGGTATAAGAAAACCTACTTGAAAAAAATGTTGATTGCAGCAAATGCGATAGGTGAAATTTCCAGAGAAATGAACGAATTGAACAAAAATACTCAAAAAACTGTTACAAATGAAACCTCCAACGAAGCCTCGAATAGTTCAAATGATGATGATGATTTGTGGAGTGACCACGACAAGAATCTCAAAAAAATGGTGGTTCCAGAAAGAGATGAGCCTGGTGGCATATCCTCAGAATTGCGCAATTTCTTGTCTCAGCCAACGATCTCCAGACATGAGAACCCTTTGGTGTTTTGGGAAGAAAGGAAACATTCTTTTCCGCAGGTGTGCAGAGTGGCAAAAAAATATTTGTCCGTTCCGGCTACATCCGTTCCTTGTGAGAGGCTTTTTTCAAGAGCAGGGTTAATAAGTTCATCCTTGAGAAGTCGATTAGATCCATCTTGTCTTTCAGAACTAGTTTTTTTATCATCTTTGAATGAAGAGCAGTGGGGTTTTTGATTGTATGTGCTATCGTCGTTGTTCATTTTTTCAAACAAGTATTATATGATTCAGATAAATAAATATTATTATTAATAAATTTTATATTTAAAAAATGATGATATTTTCTTTCTTAAGTAAAATTACTTATTTATTTCTAGGTTTTGAATCTTTGTTGTTCTCGAAAGATGGTATTTTTTTGACAGTGTAATTTTTGTGCTGTTAAAATGTTCTTTTTTATTTTTTTTTTTACTTCGTTATCCCCATATACTGAGATTTTCAACTTTTTCGGTATCTGTACTCGATACTTAGGTATCGAGTACTTTCATCAAGTATCGTATTCGGATCGGTATCGACGTTTCTGCGGTACTCGAGTACCCGATACCGATACTTTTTCAAGGTATCGCACATCCCTAATTGAAAATCCGTGCTCCAAAATTGAGCTTTCCAGATGGCGGTGCAGATGGCGCGGCAAGTGTGAATATGTGGGACTGCGTTATTACTGTCTCTCTCTAATAGAAAGAGAGAGAGAAACGCGACAGGAGCGCTGCGGTGGGCAGCGCGTCATTCCCAAGCGTACCTTCATACTCGCTGTAACGCACATTGTAAACAAACCAAACAATCCATTGCAATCAATAAATAACCCAAGTTTAATTATCATTGGAATCCGGGAGTGTTATTATTGTGCCCCTATCGTTCCCGAACGCGGCATTACCTCCCTGGAGACAGTTGGGGCAGGTGGAAATTCCCCCCGTGGCCCTACATTGGTGACCCCGACAGGAATCTCACGTCGCCAAGCGCGGAGATTTTCTTGAACGCAAAAAAAGGCACATTGCGCCTGGTGTTGGCGAGCGAATCCTTCATCAATACGATTCGCCCGCAACATCTCGGGATTCGAGGAAGAGATTGCCGTCCCGGCTCTGCGGGACATACCGTTTCACCGGGGGTGTCGAAGGAAGGACGAGTGCCGCATTTTTCTGGCCGCCATTGCTGTTGGGCTGCCGTGCATTCGCGCACGCATTTTCCCGATCAACATCGTCTCCCTTGAAGGACGTCGCGCTCCCGCGCATTCTCCAGGCAGTATCGCATCGCCTTACCTTGAAGGACGTCGCGCCCACGCACAGTTTCCAGCCGGCATCGCGTTTCTGAGAAGGACGTCGCGCGTTGTGGCCCGCCATATTCCCAGAACAGCCCGTGGACGTTTTCTGCGAAACCAAGGCTAACGGAGCTGCTGACTACTGAGAATCGACGAAGTCATCGAAGCGTATAAGAGAAGAATTTTTTTAAGTATTTTTATAGTACCTAACGTCTTTTCTTGAACTTCTGGAATTTTTATTTTGGATTCACGTGGCATTTTACGTTTGCGCATATTTCTTGTTCCTTTGTTTTCTCCCCGTGCTTGTGTAATATTGACGTGGAGAAATTTTTACCAATTATTTATTGATTGATGAGTGATATTATTCATATTTGGTGATTGATGAATGATTATTAAGTGATATTGTTTATGTGACTTGACCACCGTTGAATGAGCTGGGTCATCTTTTGTCGGGATTGCAGGTTTCATGTGTGCAATTTTATTTCGTTCGGAACATAGTTTTTAGTTTTGGGGAAATTTGATACAGGGTATTATTATTATTGTTCGCAAAGAGCGGATTGGTCGCCGTGTACACACGAATTTTTTTTTCCCTACCTTTTTTTTCTCTGACTCAATTGTAATTGTAGGTTAAATTGGAGAGGAGAGGGATGGCGAACGAAGAGGAGTGCGCGCAGTTGCGGGAGTTGGTGAGAAATACAGCGTTCGAGCGGGACGAGTTCAGACTGCAGCTCCAGGCCTTGACAGAGAGGTTCGATACCCTGGCAACGAGTATGCGGAGCATGGGTCCGTCGCAGCCTGCGGGCAGCTCCGCGAATGCACAATCCGCGAACAATGGTAATGCCGTTGACCTTGAGGGGACCGGCAATGAGGGTGCGCGAATTGATTCATACAGGAATCCGAAGATTCCCCCATTCTTACAGGGGGACCCGGCATTGTGGTTCGTGCAGGTAGAGGCGTCATTGCGCCGCGCTAGAATTTCGGATGAGGGTACCAAGGTGGATTTTGTTGTGATGAACTTAGATAGGGAGGCAATGTCTTGTGTGAGGGATATTTTGATGACGAGTCCACCCCCTCCCGACAGGTTCGCGAGGATCAAGGAACGACTCCTGAATGTTTTTGCCCCATCCTCGGAGGGGAAGTTGCGTAGGCTGTTAAAGGGTGAGATTCGCCCTGATGGGAGGCCTTCGATGGTTTTGCAACAACTCAGGAATTTGAACGATGGTAGGTATAGTGACGAGATCCTTCGCTCGATTTTCTTGGATTACTTGCCTCAGGGGCATAAGGGTATATTCGTCATGACAGGTGTCACAGATTTGGACGCCATTGCTAAGGCTGCGGATCGTATGTCGGAGAACAGTGGTAGTCAGCAGGTCTTCGCAGTATCTGGGTCTCGTGCACCAGCCCAGTGGGAAGTTGAGGTTAAGCGCATTGAGTCGAAATTTGATCAGAAGTTCAGGCAGATTATGAGGAAGTTAGGCGACGAGGCAGCCAGGGACAGGTCTTCCGGCCCTTCGATTAGGAAGGATGAGGGACATCGGAATAGAAGTAGGTCTCGAGACGGTGGGCGCCCTGATCTTTGCAGGGCCCACCAGAAATATCCCGACAACCCAATTTCATGCAAGCCCTGGTGCAAGGAGCACCAGGGGTGGCTGGATTCAAAAAACCGGTCCAGCCATCACTAGATATAGCCGCTAGTGATGTAGATGGTTCGAATCGGCTTCACATCCGGGACAGGATTTCTGGACAGTGGTTCCTCGTTGACACGGGCGCGGAAGTTTCCTTGATTCCTGCTAAGGGTAGCATTCAGGGTAATTTGTCCCCATTGAAGCTCATAGCTGCTAACAATACTCGTATTGATACTTATGGCGAGTCACGTAGGACCTTGAATTTAGGGTTGCATCGTCCGATTACTTGGGATTTTTGTATAGCCGATGTTCCATACCCGATCTTGGGGGCGGATATCTTGAGGCACTATGGATTAGTCGTGGATTTGAGCAGACGTAGGGTGATCGATTCGAACACGCGCGTAGAGTCTGTAGCTGTTCTAAGGCAGGCCCGGATTCATTCTGTTAGTATTGTATCGCCGAATCCCATCGTTAATGAGATTATCTCGGATTTCCCAGAGGTTGTGAAACCGGGGGTACCTGAGGCTCCAGTTGAGCACCAGGTGCGTTATCACATTGTCACAACGGGACCTCCGACGACGGAGAGGTCTCGGCGCTTGAGCCCAGAGAAATTGAGGTTTGCTAGGAAGGAGTTCAGGGAGATGTGCGAGGCAGGTCTGTGTCGTCCATCGTGCAGCCCGTGGGCGAGCCCATTGCATATGGCTGCGAAGAAGGACGGTACGTGGAGGGTATGTGGAGATTATAGGAGATTGAATTCAGTGACTGTTCCTGATAAGTACCCTACTCCACACCTCCAGGATTTCTCCTCCAACTTGCAGGGCAAGAGGATCTTTTCTTCGCTCAACTTATATAAGGCGTATAATCAGATTTTCATGGCTCCAGAGGATATCGAGAAGACTGCGGTCATCACCCCATTTGGATTATTTGAATTTTTGGTTATGACATTCGGGATGAGGAACGCGGGTCAGACCTTCCAGCGGTACTTGAATAGCGCGCTTGGTGATCTGGACTTTGTTTTTGTTTATGTGGATGATATATTTATCGCGTCCTCCACGGAGGAGGAGCATTTCAAACATATCAGGATAATTTTCGAGAGACTTAGCAAATTGCACTTGAAACTTAATATAGGGAAATGCACGTTTGCTGTTCCTGAGTTAGTATTTTTAGGTTACACAGTTGACAGTAAAGGTGTTAGGCCTACTCCTGGGAAAGTCGAGGCCATAGTTAATTTTCCAAAGCCAAGGACAGTCGTTGAACTACGTCGCTTTTTAGGGGCTATCAATTTTTATCGGTCAAGTCTGCCTAATGCTGCACGAATGTTACTTCCTTTGAATGAGTATACTAAGGGATCAAGGAAGAATGACACACGCGAGATACAGTGGACCGAGGAAGCGGAGGAATCATTTAGAATGGCGAAGGGCGCGTTGGCTAATGCCGCCATCCTGGCACATCCTCGGTGCGGCTCCGAGTTGAGGATTGTTACTGACGCCTCGGACTACGCGATGGGTGCGGTCCTTGAGCAGTTCACCAGAGAGGTTTGGGAACCCATTTCGTTCTTTTCTCGCAAATTTTCCCCCCCACAGCTCAATTATAGCGCGTATGATCGCGAGCTGACTGCGATTTTTGAGGCAGTGAGGTATTTTAGACATTTCGTTGAGGGGAGTGATTTTAGGATTTTGACTGACCATAGACCGTTGATCTACGTGTTCATGCAGCGTTCAGATAAGGCTTCACCTCGTCAGGTTCGCCAGTTGTCTTTTATCGCACAATTCACCACGAGGATCGAGCATATTTCGGGTGTGGACAATGTCGTGGCCGACGCTCTCTCTCGTGTGGACTCCTTGCGCGTGCCAGTAGAGATAAGTTTACAGGAGCTGGCAGAGAAGCAGGAGGCAGATCAGCAGTTGAAGGTAATTCGAGCTTCCCCGGACTTTCTATTGAAGATGAGGAACATTCAGTGGGGCCCAGCCCACACTACAGTAGTGTGTGAGATATCTGGTGAGTCTATCCGGCCATACATACCCGCTGAATTGCGTCAAAGAGTTTTCAACATGTTCCACAGTCCCGCCCACCCTGGTGCCAGGGCGACCGATCGTCTAATTAGGCAACGGTACGTATGGCCGGATATGCATAGGGATATAGCACGTTGGTGCAAGAATTGCTTGGACTGCCAACAGTCTAAGGTGTCGAGGCATGTTAAGTTGAGGCCGGATCACTTCGTGGCTCCTGATGGCCGCTTTGACCATGTACATATAGATATAGTCGGTCCTTTACCCGAGTCGGAGGGTTACGTGTATTGTTTGACTATGACGGATAGGTTTTCTCGGTGGGTCGAGGCGGTGCCTATGAGAGATATGACTGCTCAGACGGTGGCGAGGAATTTCTTTGACACGTGGGTCTCTCGGTACGGTGCTCCCAGGGTAATTTCCTCAGATCAGGGTTCGCAGTTCAAATCTCAGCTTTTTGTGGCATTACTGAAATTGATAGGGTGTCAACGGATCAGGACTACCCCTTATCACCCTGCTGCCAATGGCATGATCGAAAGGTGGCACAGAGTGATGAAGGCTGCAATAATGTGTCAGCTGAAACAGGCAGATAGGAAATGGACTAGGGTTTTGTCTTCTGTCCTCGTTGGCCTTCGGTCATATGTCCGTCAGGACACAGGTGCATCGCCAGCGGAGTTTGTGTTCGGGACGACGCTCCGTTTGCCAGGTGAATTCTTTCTTGAGGGGGATTTTACGCCGGATCCTAACTACTTTTTGGAGGAGTTTCGCGAGTACATGCGACAGATTAGACCGGTACTGGTATCCCATAAGAATAGGAATAGACCTTTTATATTTAAGGATTTGTATTCATGCTCACACGTCTGGATGAGGAACATGGTAAAGGCCTCACTCGAGCGGCCCTATGTCGGTCCTTTCAAGGTCATTAAACGTACATCGGATCGCGTGTTTGATATCGAGGTGAAAGGCGTAACGAAAAGTGTTTCGGTCGAGCTGCTCAAGCCGGCTTACTCGCTGCCAGACGACGTCAGCGAGATCAACTTGAATCCTGGTCCCAACAGTGGACCGAGTCAGCAACCTCCGCAACTGCGTACTTACTCCAGGAAGCGAGTGACATTTGCTCCCGACACTGGAGCGTAGGGAAATGGGAGGATTGTAGAGCTTTGTCTATTTCACCTTTTGTATCTCCTCTTACTAGTCCCAATACGTACTTTATATTGTATATATTCTTCCTCGTTTTTTTTTGTTCGACGAGAGCTGTGAAATGCCTGAGAATACGTGATATTAGAAATGTATAACATGATATTTTTCTATGGGAACTGATACTTATTGTAATATTTGAAATAAAAGTACAAAAATAGCATGTAAGTCGACAGGGAAAAGGGGAAAGAGGAATTTTATAATTTTGACGTTCACACTGGGGGGGGGGAGTGTGTGGGACTGCGTTATTACTGTCTCTCTCTAATAGAAAGAGAGAGAGAAACGCGACAGGAGCGCTGCGGTGGGCAGCGCGTCATTCCCAAGCGTACCTTCATACTCGCTGTAACGCACATTGTAAACAAACCAAACAATCCATTGCAATCAATAAATAACCCAAGTTTAATTATCATTGGAATCCGGGAGTGTTATTATTGTGCCCCTATCGTTCCCGAACGCGGCATTACCTCCCTGGAGACAGTTGGGGCAGGTGGATATTCCCCCCGTGGCCCTACAAATAAGATATAAAATCATATGAAATTATTATCGGCCGTTTCCCAAGTAAACACCGTGTTTAAATTTGAATCGTTGTCAATCGTGTTAGTCAGTGTTAGTAAACATCGTTTTATTATTGGATTGAAATATTTCATAAAATTGCTACATATTGCATTTTTCGATTGCTATCGAAAAATGCCTAAACGCTGCTGTGTTCCGAAGTGTACTGTACGCGATAAAAAGGTGTATGGTTTTCCATCGGACCCTGATCGGTCTCGAAATTGGGCTCACCAAATCAAATGCCCATTATTATTAGGTAAGTTTGGGTAAGTTACTTTCAGACATTTTCAGAAAAGTGGACTCATATAAAAAAAACCTTTAAAAAAGTAAAAAACCGATTGGCGGGCTTACAAAAGAAATATTTCTTGTGCAAGTATTAAAAGGCTGTAAAACAGACAAAAAAATAAACTTTGATATATAATATGTAAATATACAATAGCTAGGATACTTAATTAGCGGGAAACATCACTCCGGTATTTCAAAAATACCTCTAATTTTTTATTGTTGTTAAATAAACGCAAAATAACAAATAGAAAATTCATTCAAATTCAAATACACAATTGATAGAATATATTTCACTAACAGTTGAGAATTATGTATCATTGCATGCCATTAAAAATTTACAGAAAGGCCCGACAACTTGATTGCTTAATTGTTCAGTAGGAAATTTTATAAATGTTCATTAATTTGGCGATGAATATATTAATCACAAAATTTTGAATTTTTTTACTTGTAATGATAGTTTTTCTAAAAAATGCTGTGAGTTCCCAGCCAACAAAATTTGAGGAGGACTACTGGGAGTTACGCTCTCCTTCACTTATACTTTTTCGTTTTCCATATACATATACACATTGAGAACGTGTGGTTTGATGCAGTTTGATGGAGCGGCAAGGTAGCATTTCATAGTAGGTGCTCCCAAGGAGTGCTACGGGCGCACTACCGTAGCACTCCTCCCCGTAAAACCAAATCTTGTGTAAGAAAATCTCAAGATTTTCCCAAGAAATCTTGCAAAAAAATCTTGGGCTAGTCTTGGCCAAGTCTGGAGCCAGAGTTTCGAGTTCTATCGAGCCTTTTCCAGGCTTGGTCAAGACTTCATCCAGATACGGTCAAGTTTCTTGGGCATGGCTTGGGTAAGTATGCGGAAGTAGTCTTGGTACAGACTTGAGCAAGATTATTTACCAGAGTCTTGGTCAGCGCTTGAATATGACTTAGCCACAGTAAATGATCAAAATCTTGGCCAAGATTTGATCCAGATACAGTCAAGTTTCTTGGACATGACTTAGGTAAGTATATTTAGGTAGTCTGGGCTCAGACTTGAGCAAGATTCTGTGCCATTATCTTGGCCAAAACTTGATCCCGACTTGGCCACGAGAAAGTATCAAAATCTTGGTAAAGAATTACCCATGGGGAAACGAGATTCATTTTCTAATCTTGACCAATTTTTGATAAAATTTTTGTTTACCACACTTCATTTTGGAATCACAAAATGATGAAATTTTTTCAATATTCATAATGCTAAATGCCATATTTCAAAATATTTAAGCGGGGGCCCGTATGTTTAACCGCCCCCGGGCCTGAATTCTTTCTCTACGGCCCTGTTTTCAGCTAATAAAGTAAATCGGTCCGGTAAAGTCTAGCAGCCACGGCCACGATTGGCCACGATGGTGCACTTTTGTGCAGTTTTGTGTTCGTCGTCAATTGTCGTCTGGTCGTCTGTCGAATTTATCAGAATTTATCCTGATTCATCCAAATTCATCAAAGTTCGTAGCACGAAGGTACGATAGAATTATTATTATTTCGTAGTATTTAAAAGATTTTGGATAAGCCATTTGGTTATAACTTATAGTAATATTTTTTCACAGCTTGCATCTGCAATATACGTTTCGACCCGAGACCAAAAAAGGAAGACAACAGATCGAAGTGCGTGCCGTGCATGGTAATGTAAACATAACCTTTTTTTTCTCACATGGCTTGCAAGCCAATTTTAGTTATAAATTCGTTTATGCTTCTCTGTAGAATATATTGTAAAACTCTAATTTTCAGACTTTTGCTTTGCTTTGTTTTGTTTTCTTTATCACTTTTTCGATTTTTTCATTGCTGTTGTTTCGGGAAAAGTGTGTTTTTCGTATTGGTCTTTTTTAATTTATTATTCGATGTTTGTTTTGGGTTTTCCCATATTTTAGTTAAGGATTGTGAAATTCCCTTCTTCTTACCCAGATAGCAAAGATGATTTCATGGTTTAAATCACGCGTGAAATCACTCGCATGATCTCATTATGCCAAACTATGGAAATCCGATCTGTGAAATCATTCCCGTGAGCTTAAAATGACTTCAAAGTCAGATCACCATTGCAAGACAATGCGCATGCGTGAAAAAATCATGCGTGATTGCAATTCCTTGTCAATGTGAAATCAGAGCTTTTTTTCTATATATATATGCGTTTGCTGACGTCAAGATCAGGCTGATCGGCTGATACGTGATCAGCTGCGCACGGCAGGTTAATTGCGGCATGTTGCGGAAGGTCATTGTCAATGCCAGTATTTATATTAAGCAATATCAAGTAAATCCAGTATAATCGTATCGTGATATTATCGCATCGTGGTGCATATATAGTGCATGGTGGTTTTGAGAATTTTTCGAAACATATTTCGTGATTACGGGGATCACCGCATGTCCACAGTAGTCGATTTTCGTCTGTTTTCGTCGAAGCCGCAGAATTGTTTTACTAAGGTAAGAACCATTTTCATCAGAATTAATTCGAAATGTTATATTTCGTATTCTCTTGTTTTCAAACAATTTAGTAACGAAGAATTCTATGCAAAAAAAAATTAAAAATAAAGAAATGTATTTGGAAAAATACATTTTCTAATTTTGTTGTAAGAACAATATTTTTTTCACTCGTCGCAAAATTCTCAAGTCTTTCAGTTTCTCGACTGATTTCACCCATGTACATGTATGATATTATCACATAAAAATATTCATTGTGGTGTTCTCAGTTTTAAATTAAAAATGCAAACATGTTACCAACAAAATTTTAGGTTTTAAAAAAAATATCTCAAACTTCTGAAAGGAGTCATTATTAACCTCCAAATTTAATTTTTTTTTAAGTTTAAAATTTAATTTAATATGAATTTGAATTTTTTCCTTATTTTTAAAAACTTTTCTTATTTTTGAAAGTGAATATGGTAATTTTCTAAATTTACCATACAACGTATTAATTGCTAAACATGTATTTTTGTTTGCTATAACAAACGAACATTTTTTTTGAAAGCCTGTGTTCCTAAGGTTAGAAAGAAAAAATAAAAAATTTGTCTGTGACGAGCGGGGTTTACCTCTCGTCTGAATTTTATTTTCGATGGAATATTTCAAACTATTAAATTCATCCAGCAAAGTTATTTTCTTAAAAAAAAAAAAAAAAATTAGATAGCGCGCCGTGATATCTAAATCACGAAGATTTCGCCAACGCTGAAGAATAGCAACAAAAAATCAATTTTCTACAACGTTAGATTCCCCCGGTTACTCAACTTTCGATTGAAAAGAAACTCCTGAAGCATAAAATGCGTGATTTAAGAAACGACAATTATTTTCAAGTTGTTATCTACTCTATTCGGAAATGAAATGATTTACAAACGACAATAGGAAATCAATTTTGATAACAATGACCTTATACTTTATTTTTAGCACAAGAAATAAAATCATTTTTCAAATAACAATTTCTTCTATCATTCAACTCTTGATTAAAACCATTTTCTATTTTTCAAGCTTATTATCTAGTCTCTGTTAATATTAAAACGACTTCTATTTTGTTATCAATTCAATTCGCTCGGTCATTTAACTTCCTTTTTGAAATATGAAAAGATAAAACTGTTTTTCGAATAATGATGACTCTTCATTTTTTTTTCTATCTAATGATGACCGAACGTAAACGGATCGAAAAGAATCCATTTTCTTCCTTTAGGAATCGTATATATACTCGCAGGTTTTTCGGTAGAACAGAAGTCATTCTCGAGCTTCTGAACTGCTTGTTTCTCCCAGGAGAAGCCCCCAAAAGTAGTTCCCTAAAAGCGAAAGAAAACTTCCTAGGTCCAAGGGCTCGACCTCACGACAGCCTAACAGCCACATATTTGCCTGATATCGATCTGACCAAAAACCCAAGCTGTGCTTGAGGTGCCAATCTGTCGATAAAAGGATAACCTTTGAATTATTGAAAAGTAAGAAATTGTATATCCTCTTTGTTATATTTGATAAAACCCATTTTGTACCCTCATCCATTATTATTCGAGCGTCGAGACTTTGTCCCGGCAGCGTAAGTTCCGAACGCAGCTTGACTAATTATGTTAGAGGACAAATGGACCTCAAATTATAACCCTCATCCCAAATAAATAGAATAACTTTATAATGGTCGAATTTGCCAATTATAGAAATTATTGTTAAGCGGATTAAATATCTCTTTCTCTCTCTCCTTCTTTATAATCCTGCAATGATTTCTCTCTTTAGTGCCTACTACCGAGACCTTGATTTGGAGCATTAAAACTGTAATCCGGCATTATAGAGTCAAGCCCATTGCTAAGAAGTCCGCGTTTAAAAAGAAAGGAATACTCAATTTGTTCTACCGTCTGCAAGCTTTGAAAGCCTTATCCCCTGAGAAAGATACCAGTTTAGAAGAGGTTGACGCACTGATAGCAAAAAGGGCTTCTTCAGAATATGGGATCGTTTTGGTGACCCCAGCAAAGATTAGAATTCTCATGTGATGTTTGTAAGGCACCTCAACGTTACTCGCTCAATGATGTCCCAATTAATAAGGAAATAAATGAGATTCTTCAGGGCCCAAAAGGGGTAGAAATAACAGACCAACAATTCTATGATTCCTTAGAAAAGAGCTATTTATACGAGACAGATTTCGATGATTGCGTGCCAGAGCCTCGTGAAAATTAAGTTGTTAAAATGTATTATTGGTTGACAAGGTTTGTATCGAATTAAGATTCATAAATAAGGAACGATTATTAAAGCGAAATTTTGGCGTTGCGATTTCTCCCTTAAAACAATTCTCCCAACTCTTTCTAAAAAGTCGGATAAAGGGTCACTGTAGGCTGTTGTCTACAGAGGGTCTTTTTCTGTTCGACGAGATTAAGGAATATATCTATTTCTAGGCGCATAGCCTGACAATACAAAAAAAAATAATAATAATATATAATTATATGTTCCGCGTCTCGCTCGTTACATGTCTCTCTCAAATAGAGACTTCCTACATTGATCATAGAAAATTTCAAGAACCAATAGTAAAATGCTTTTTTAGATTGGCGACACAAAATAAAAAAAATTGTTTTTACATGTCTCTTTTCACAGAGTCTGTTAATAATATTTTTTAATTTTGTAATTCAAAGTAGACAGTTTGCTTGATTTATCATAAAAAATATCATATGCAATTCTATTTACTTATGAAAAAATATTTTTTTGGTATTGCAAAAAAGAAAAGTGAAATACTATCGAGTTTTTTTATAAGAACTTAAGAAATTTGGGTTTGGATTAATATATAATAAACAAAGTTTAAGCTGTATTGTGTACTGATTGTTAAATATGCATTTTTGTTTGCTGTTGTAAACAAAAAATTTTTTTCTTAAGCCTTTGTTCCTAAGGTTAGAAAGTGAAAATAAAAATTTTTTTTCTTGAATGGAGACTTCCTAGATTGACCATGGAAAATTTCAAGAACCAATAAAAAAAATGCTTTTTTAGATTGGCGACACAAAATAAAAAAAATTGTTTTTACATGTCTCTTTTCACAGAGTCTGTTGATAATATTTTTGAATTTTGTAATTCAAAGTAGACAGTTTGCTTGATTTATCATAAAAAATACCATATGCAATTCTATTTACTTATGAAAAAAAATTTTTTCGTATTGCAAAAAGAAAGAGTGAAATACTATCGAGTTTTTTTATAGGAACCTAAGAAATTTGAATTTATTAAATTCCCATTTATACTCGATAATCCCAGTCAATATTCAACATCGAAGTTCCATGTGAGACAAAATTCGCCAGAAGCCGGGAGCCGAACCCGGGACCTCTCGATTTGCGCTCGAGTGCTCTTCCAACTGAGCTACTTCTGAACGTACTTTATCTCACATAGAACCCACGTCAAGTCCCCTAAACTGTTCCCTATCCCCTTTCCCTACATTATCACTATTTTAACAGCATCATCTAACTCGGTCTGGATTCTCAAACATTTCCCGTTAGATGTCCGTAGCATGATAATGAAGAACCCAACCCAAACAATCGACAATGATTTCTCTTTCAATCCAAAATCGTATTCAATAAATTATTCGTTATTTTTCACTAGGTTAAAATTATTATTAAATTCCCATTATAATACTCGATAATCCCAGTCAATATTCAACATCGAAGTTCCATGTGAGAAAAAATTCGCCAGAAGCCGGGAACCGAACCCGGGACCTCTCGATTTGCGCTCGAGTGCTCTTCCAACTGAGCTCCCTAAAGGTACATTTTCATGCTGGCGATTTTGACGCCAGCGTCGACTAAAGTCCCTAGAAATACAAAGTCACAACTGGTCACGTGACCAAGTTTTGACGCTAGTGCGCGTCACTAGAAGTTAAAATGAACCGAAATTTTTTTCGTTGACGCTGCGAATTTAGATCTTGAGATCACTTGAAAATATCTAGTATGAATTATCTGTGATCATCTTGGATCATCTGGAGCAATCTAGCTGGAGCGTTTAACCACGTTTCACAACGTTTACAGTGTTTAACAGCGTTTAACACAGTTCAACATATTCATTGCAATTCATTGTTAATATAACTATTGTTTGCAATTGTTAGCTATATATTGTGAATCCAAGCGATATATATTCAAAAGTACATCAAGGGAAAAATGGAATACGCAGATGAGGTAAATGCAAACAATTGTATACGCAATTTATGATTGAAATATTTATTATTTCATATTACTTCGTCACATTTGTCACTTATTGTTTCACTCATAAAAATGTCGAGGTTTAATAATAATTCAACCAACTTGCCTTCATTTCGTAACAAATATTAAGAAAACATTATAAACAAAGTGTCTTTGAAGCAACTTAATTCATAACCAAAGTTTATTTTACTTTTTTTCTTGGTTTCTTGGGATTAACGTAGAAAGTTTATTTTCAGGAGTTTCTAGCAACGTACACCTGCGGTTTGTGCGAAACCATACTAGAGCTGGTCGAAGTCGATGACCACGAATGCTTTGTAGGGTACCCGACAACCTGGTTGGACGAAAATTACTACGTCTACCCTATGTGCGGTATGTATATGTATGAGCATTTTATAAAAATTTCATAAAATAACATTCATGAAACACGGGTTTTTTTTAAAAAATCAATAAAAATCGTAGAGAATAAAGAAATTATAATAATATTTAAATTATACTCAAAATTATACTTAGCAACCATAATATTCCTGATTTTTATAAAACCTGTATAAGATTTTCATGAAACGTTGAAATTCTATAATTAATATTTTTTTAAACCAAACTTCAAAAAACAACGGCAGTTTATGAAAATTCCATATAATAACTTTATAAAACACGGTTTTTATTTTTTAAAATCAGTAAAAAATTTATTAAGAATCTCAGAGTACTAAGAAATTAGAATAATATACAAATTTAACTATGAATAATTCTTGGCAACCCTAATAATCCTGATTTTTATGAAACCCTTCTAAAATTTTCATAAAACTTTCATCGAATTTTCATGACATGTTGAAATTATGTAATTCATAATTATTTAGATAATTGAAGACTACAAAAAAAAAAAATCAAAAAACTACAGCATTTTATGAAAATTTCATAAAACAACCTAATAAAAGACGAGTTTTTTCATACAATCAATAGAGATAAATACTTCAACTACATCCGAATAGTTATAACTAATATTGATGCGTTAAATTTTAACAAAAATATTTTTAAAAAGTTGAACACTACTTAATGTGCAGATAATGTATTATTCAATCTTTTTTTTTTCAATAACGAGCCAATACGATTTAATGAACATGCGGAAATTGTGGAATTCCACTTTTCAACAGTTTTGTGTCATTTTTTTTCAACAATGATTTCTCAATTCCGAAGAACACAACACTTCTATTTTCATTATTTTTTGCAATACTTCAAACTTTTTCTGGAAATGACTGTTACTATTACGTTTCCACTATTTTTTATTTTTTGTTCCTGCAGCCGACGGAAAAACGATCGTTAGACGGAGCGCTATGGAGAACGGCGAGGAGATGATAGCATCTCATGGAGTACATGAGCTTGCCAGCCGTTTGCGTAAGCATATTATATATGAAATCAAACTTTGATTGCAATATTGATTGAAATACAAAAATTATCATTTTATTATATTAGTATTGTCTAAATAACATTATTATTATACTATATATGCATAATTATAATTTATATTTCATATTTATTAAATATAAATTTTATTTTAAAAATATATTTTTCTATGTGATAATGTTTTGCAATACTGTATCATATGGATGATGATTCATTCTAATTTTTTCACTCAACAAAATTCATGGACTTTGCTATTTTTATGTAAAAATCTAAATATCTGATAAACATGAACTCAAAACTTAAAATTTTATTTTTGAGATGTTTTTCTATGTAATAATTTTTTTGTAATACTATGTAATATTTTTAATTGTAAATCCTAATTTTTTTAATTTCCGAATTTCATAGACTTTGCTATTTTTGAAAAAAAATCTAAATATCAGTTAAAACTTGAACTGAAAACATGTAAATTCATTTTTAAAATATGTTTTTCTGTTGAATAATTTTTTGGCAATCCTGTATTATGTTTGTTATTGCTAGATCTAATTTTTTCACTCACAAACATTAATGAACTTTGCTCATGTTTAAAAAAAATTTCCACATCTGTTGGAACGTTAACTCTAAACTTGTAATTTTATTTTTAAATATAATTTTCAATGTTAATAATAAGTTTTTTGCAATACTGTATTACATTTTTTATTGTTCATCCTAATTTTTCCAATTTCCAAAATGCATATACTTTGCATTTTTTTGAAAAAATCTCCAAATATAAGTTAAAACGTGAACTCAAAACTTGTAAATTTATTTTGAAAATAGATTTTTCTATGCAATAATTTTTTTTGAAATACTGTATCATATTTTCGATTGTTAATTCTACTTTTTTTACCTACTAACATTCAAGGACTTTGCTATGTTTCTAAAAAAATCTAAATATCAGTTATAACGTGAATTCAAAACATGTAAATTCATTTTTAAAGTGTATTTTTCTATGTAATAATGTTCTTGCAATACTGTATCATTCTTTTGATATTTAATTCTAATTTTTTCACTCACTAAAATTCAAGGGCTTTGCTATGTTTCAAAAAAAATCTCAATATCTGTTAAAACGTGATATTGTAAATATATTTTACTATGTAATAATTTTTTTGGAATACTGTACCATTCTTTTAATAGTTAAATCTAATTTTTTTACTCACTAAAATTCAAAGACTTTGCTATGTTTCTCAAACAATCTAAATATCAGTTATAACGTGAATTCAAAACATGTAAAGTCATTTTTAAAGTGTATTTTTCTATGTAATAATGTCCTTGCAATACTGTATCATTCTTTTGATAGTTAATTCTAATTTTTTCACTCACTAAAATTCAAGGGCTTCGCTATGTTTAAAAAAAAATCTAAACATCAGTTATAACGTTAACTTAAAACATGTAAATTCATTTTTAAAATATATTTTTCTATGCAAT
This sequence comes from Platygaster robiniae, assembly GCA_028476575.1. Taxonomy (NCBI): domain Eukaryota; kingdom Metazoa; phylum Arthropoda; class Insecta; order Hymenoptera; family Platygastridae; genus Platygaster; species Platygaster robiniae. The sequence goes on from CM052019.1 coordinate 33,448,908, forward strand.
AATTTTTTTGCAATACTTTATCGAATTTTTGATTGTTTATCCTGATTTTTTCATTTCCAAAATTCATAGACTTTGCTATTTAAAAAAAAAATCTCAATATCTGCTAAAACGTGATATTGTAAATATATTTTTCTATGTAATAATTTTTTTGCAATACTGTATCATTATTTTGATAGTTAATCCTAATTTTTTCACTTTTCAAAACTGATGGAATTTGCTATTTTTTTAAATAAATCTTGATATCTGTTGTAACGTGAACTCAATAAAACTAGTTATTTGATTGTTGAAATATATTTTTCTATTTAATAATTTTTTCACAATACTGTATTTGAATGTAATTTTTATTCCCTTTATTTCCAATTTCCGATATTTATAGACTTGGCTACTTTTGAAAGAAATAGGTGAATATCAGTCAAAATGTGAACATGACACTTATAATTTTATTTTTGAAATGCATTTCTCTATGTTATCATTTTTTTGCGATACTGATGTATAATTTTTTTATTTGTTAATTTAATTTTTTCACATACTAGAATTCATGAACTTTGCCATTTTTCAAAAAAATTCTGAATATCTGTTGAAACACGTCAACTCAAGACTCAGAATTCCAAGTTTTCAGTTCACGTTTCAACTGATCTAAAGATTTTGTTTCAAACGTAGCAAATTCCATGAAGTTTAGTTATAGAAAAAACTAGAATTACAAAATAACAATATAAAACAGTATAGCGAAAAAATTATTACATACAAAAATATATTTTAAATTATATTCTACGTTTCGAGTTCACGTTTTAACAGACATTGAGATTTTTTTTGAAAAATAGCACTCAATTAATTTTGGAAATTAAAAAAATTAGAAGGAACAATCAACAATATGGCAGAGTATTGCAAAAAAATTATTATTAGCATAAAAAAATATATTTAACAAAATGAATTTACATGTTTTGAATTCACGTTATAACTGATATTTAAATTTTTTTTGAAACATAGCAAAGTCCATGAATTGTGGTGAGTGAAAAAATTAGAATTAACTACCATAAATATGATATAGTATTGCAAAAAAATTATTACATTGAAAAATATTTTCCCAAAATATGTTGACAAGTTTTGAGTTTTCGTTTTAACTTATATTTAGATATTTTATTAAAAGAAAAGCAAAGTCTATGAATTTTGGAAATAGAAAAAATTATGATGAACAATCAAAAATATGATATAGTTTTGCAAAAAAATAATTACATAGAAAAATATATTTTAAAAATAAAATTACATGTTTTCAGTTTACGGTATCACTGATATTTAGATTTTTTGTGAACCACAGCAAAGTCCATGAAGTTTGGTGAGTGAAGAAAGTAGAATTAACAATCAAAAATATGATACAGTATTGCAAAAAAAGTATTACATAGAAAAATACATTATCAAAATAAATTTACATGTTTTGAGTTTACGTTTTAACATATAATAAGATTATGTATAATAGTTTTAACACTATGTATAATATTTTTAATTGGTAATAATAATTGTTTTCATCACCAAAATTTATGTATTCGGCTCTTTTTTAAAATCAGTCTAAATCTATGTTGAAACGCGAACTTAATTCTTTGAATTTTTTTTTTTTATAGATTTTTTATTAAATATTATTTTTGATTTCCTGCACAATATGTTAAACATCTAGTTATAATTTTATAACAAATAATTCTTGAAACATTTGAATATGAAACATTTCAATTAGAGTATTGAAATTGTGGATTAAAAGGTTTCAATTCAATTAGTAGACTTTTAAAATATTTTAATATTTTAATACAAGCATTTTAATTTACATATTTGAACTTGCATGATGTATGTATATTTTGATTTACAATTCAATCATTAAAATATATTAAACGATCAATTCATTATCTACATGGTATAATGACTCATAATTAAAAATTGGCATTGACAATGAAAATTTCAATATTTACACGATACTGGGATTTCTCATGACAAATTACAACAGTCTTATTAAACATAACTATATATAGGAATATTATGGTTGCAAAGTATATTCCTTAGTTACATTTTAATATTATTGTAATTTATTGATACTGTAAGATTTTTATTCAATTTTTTTATTGATTCTCCAAAAAAACCTGCATTTAATAAAATGCTGTAGTTTTTTGAAGTTTGGTTTTTAATCATTAAAAAAAATATGAATTATAAAATTTTAACATTAAATGAAAATTGGACGAAGGATTTATGAAAAATTCATAAAGGTTTCATAGAAAACAGGAATATTATGGTGTTAAATATCATTCTTAGTATAGTTAAAGTATTATTCTAATTCATGTATATTGTAAGATTTTAATTGAATTTTTAAAAAAACCTGTGATACATAAAGTTATTGTATGGAATTTTCATAAGATGATGTAGGTTTTTGAAGTTTCGTTTTAAATTTTTAAAAAAATATGAATTATAAAATTTTAACATTTAATGAAAATTCAATGAAGGATTTATGAAAATTTTATTAAAGTTTCGTAAAAATCACAAATATTATGGTTGCTAAATATCATTCTTAGTATAAGTTACATATTATTCTCATTTATTTATACCGTATAATTTTTATTGAATTTTTAAAAAAACCTGTTTCATAAAATGCTGTATTTTGTTGAAGTTTCGTTTTAAATTACTAAAAAAATATGAATTAGAAAATTTCAACATTTGGTGAAAATTCGATGTAGAATTGATGAAAATTTTGTGAAAGTTTCTTAAAAGTCGGGGATATTATGGTTGCTAAATACCATTCTTAGTATAATTTAAATATTACTCTAATTTATGTATACTGTAAGATTATTATTGAATTTTTAAAAAAACCTGTGTTTCATAAAATGCTGTAGTTTTTCGAAGTTTGGTTTCATATTATTAAAAAAAATATGAATTATAAAATTTTAGCATTTAACGAAAATTCTATGAAAGAATTTATTAAAAATTCATAGAAAACAGGAATATTATGGTGTTAAATATCATTCTAAGTATAATTAAAATATTATTCTTATTCATTTATACTATAAGATTTTTACCCAGATAGAAAAAGTTTCCTAGGCAAAATCGAACAATCTGTTGTCGTAAACAGCTTGCTTACAAGTTGCCCATCTATGTCTGGCAATATATTGGTGCAGTAAAAGGTTTCCATCAACTCACATGAAACAGGCTAATTTATGTTTCCAGCAATAGGTTGCTGTTCTGTTTGAGTTGATTTCACCAAAACGTTTGTATGCAACTGATGTGCAACCGACGGGAAATCCATTTCCTGAAATCCACTGCTAAGCATTTCCTTCATATTGCAGTCAATAAATTGCAGGCAATTTATTTGCCTGAAATTTCCTGCGTTTTGATTGCAGTTCAGTAAGGGCTGTGATACACTGTGCGTTTTCGCCGGACCGGTTTTTCGGATCCGGTTGACACAACGCATTACTTTAAATGCACCGAGACACACTCATCCGTTTTGACTAAACAATGCGTTGTCTTTCAAAATCAAACTGGACCCTCAAAAACGGGTGCGGCGAAAACGTATAGTGTATCACAGGCCTAACATATACGCATACATATATGTTACCTGTAGTGTGTGAGATATAATAATTGTCAGTAATTATATGAATAAAATAACAATTCATCCTCCATTTAAAACGTTTGAAATTGAGGATGAATTTTTATTTTAATTCTACGTATACATGTAGAATTCTATATATATGTTTGAAATTGAGAATAAATTTTAACTTATAATTTAATATATATTCAAAAGTTTTTTTTCAATAATAATTATTATTTTCAAAAAAAACACCGAGGTTCGGTGATCTTTTAAAAAAATTCTGACGCCTTTCATTAGAAATATAAAAAATATTTACTTTGTTTATTTTGATCATGCATATGATATGTAAAAGAAATTACATTATTAAATTATCGAATTATACTACTTAACTATAGATTTTTTTACCGCAACAAACGAAAAAATTGCGAAAATGCTTTTTTTTATGGATTCAAACGAGAACAAATTTAAATTTTCGAAAATCATCCCGCTTCCGCGCTTTTTTCAATCGATTCATCGATCGGGATCAATCGATTTGAATCAGTTCGAATCGATAAACATCTGTGACGTCATTATCAATATCTCAACTCTGTCATCATCGGCGAAAACAGCAGAGAGAAAAACAGGTACATTAATATTTTAAACCGCACATTTTCATTAAATTTGCATGTGAAAAACCAAATTTATATCTTTCATTTTTTGACAAACTTTATTTTTATGTCCTGGAGCAATCATGGAAAACTTTTAGCTACGATTTTTACTACTACCATGTCGAATGTGAATTTTGTATCACGTTTTATCGAACATTTTCAATAATTTCTGCTTTCTTTCCACGTATTTTGGTTTCTACTTTTATGTGTTTTTGGTTATTTTACTGATGATGCAACTGATATGTTGCTAGTTGTTTATATTGACCATTGACATAACCTTACTTTTTTTCAATAATTTTTTCAATGTGTCGAGATATCTGAAGTCTAGAATTTTTCGAACATGTGAAATTGACGGGTATATTTTCAACGATGGTTTCACAAAAAATTATGATAATTGTAGAAATGAAAAAATCATTATTTAGTTATCATTTGTATCTAAGTTACATACATTTTTCAGGATATGTATATAAATTACTGATGAATTTATTTTGCTGCACAAAATGTCCCGAAGCTGAAGAAAAAAAAAGTTCTGAAGAATCAGTAATAATGTTTTTGTCTACAAAATTTTGCAAATTCAAGTGAAAAAAAAAAAATAGTTATGTTCATAAGTGTAGTACTACATATGTAAATGATTCTGACAAAAATTAGTTTTTAACCAGAATCAAACCTTTCGTTTGCAGAGATTTCGATAGAAAGTGCCCAAAATGGAAAACGAAATTCTGTATATAATAAAATGTTTTAGGACTGATGCTTTAGCAGAGCAAGTTCGATGTGGAAAAAAAATGATGCAAAAATGCGTCATGCTATGCAAGACAAAAATATTTGATGCAAAAAGGCGTCAATGCCAACGAAGGGATTAATTTTTATACTACTTGCAGTTATCTTATTTTTGCAGAATTTTCTTATATGTAAATTTTATCAGTAATTGAGTTTTGTATTATGATAACTAGTAGGCCTTGAAAAATTGAATAATTATTACTATGATCTTTTTTTTCTTTTAGAATCAAATTTTCCTGTACTTAATGTTTTCAAACTGGAAAATAACAGATCCTAATTGATTATAATTTTATTAGTTCCAAAAAAGTTTGCAAATATGATGATGAAACGATGTATCGATTGTAGAATTTGTTTCCCTTGCATTTAATTCGTAACTATTTTGCGACATAGTATATTATGTAACACATCATAATATTATTGTCGCCTGTTTTATTTCTTAGAAATTGAATTTAACTCTATTAAAACACCTAAATATGATTTCGATCATTTATAATAATAAATTTTTCAATTTGTCCAGAAATGAGGTAAAAAAATGTTGAAAATAATATTATTCGAATTTTTATATTTTTTTTTTCAGTATCACACATTTAAATTTTGAACTTGCTTAAAAAAAAAGGCTTACATCTTCCTTTTCTTCTATATATTTTTTAAATTTGGAAAATTTGTTTTCAGAGTACGTACGCACCATGCCCCCAAAACAAAACAAAAACCATGAGGGAAAGATGAAGTTCACCTCGTAAGTATCTTGAGTTATTAATTTTAAACAACGTTCAACAAATTAAAATTCCCTTGGGTACATTTTTGAATATTTTAGGAATTTGAAATGTTCAAGTTAGCAAAAAATTTTTCCTTTCTTTTGAGCTATTAAAACAACTCGTGTCCACTGAATAACCATATGAACTGTAAACCATATAAAAAAACATTTAAATTCTCATAACTCAATAGAATTATTCCTTATGAACTTTTAAGACCGTTTTTTAAATGAAAGTTCTTTCTACAATTGTCCAAAACGCATGTGTATGGAGACCCTGCTGAAAAAATCTGATGAAATTTGATATAGATTTTAAACCCGATTAGTTTTCATCAATTAACATCATGTTTTTTTCTTATGTTTTTATGATGAAAAATGATAGACTTCGGATTATATTTTTGTGATGAAATATGATGAAAATTGAAGAAAGCTGAAAGAAACTGATGGAAACTGATTAAGATTTTGGACTTCATCAGTTTTCATCAATTTACATCATTTCATTCCTCATATTTTTGCAATAAAATATGATGAAAATGGATGAATGCTGTAAGAAAATCAAGATTTTGAACTTCATCAGTTTCAATCAATTTACACTATCTTACTTTATATTCTTGTGATGAAATGTGATGAAAATCGGTAAATTTCGAAAGAAACCGATGAAGATTTTGATGGAATACATATGATCGAATTATTGTTTTATATGAAATGATCAAGGTTTGAGGATTTTTTATATATGATGAAGGTATTTCGTCAAGTCACAATTTTTATCATTTATTCAACATAACATGAGCCATAACACAAAATTTTTATTATTCTCCATGTTCTCAACGTCACTCGTTATGTCAAACGCCTCGTCTTTAGCTGGAAAAAAACATTATTTATAAATTTACTACATATTAATGCGCAGGACATTTTTTTTAATAAAAAACATACTGGAATCATGATTGTTTATTTCATCGTTCGAGTCTTTATCAAATTTTTTATATTAATTTGTAATTTAATTACTGTGACGTACAGTGAATATTTTAGGATCACTTCCATAAAAATCACTACTGCATTTTAATTTTTTTTCCCTAAGCCTTATGAAAACTGATACAGAAAAATGTTATTTTTGGTTTCTTACCATATATCTTCACCTTATGAAAAATGATGAAAAGTGATGCAGAAAAACTTGGTAATTCAAGTGCCAACGTGAACATTATGAAAAACGATGTAGAATAACTTAGTATTTTTTTCAATCTTATGAAAACTGATACATAAAAACTTGTATTTGAATTGCCAACATTAACATTATGGAAAATGATGTAAACTTATGTAGATGAACTTGGTATTTCCTTCAACCTTATAAGAAAAGATGAAAAGTGATACATAAGAACTTGTATTTCAATTCCCAACATTAACATCATCGAAAATGATGTAAAACAATGTAGAATAACTTGGTATTTTTTTCAACCTTATGAAAAATGATGAAAAGTAATTTATAAAAACTTAGTATTTCAATTACCAACATTAAAGTTATGAAAACTGATCTAAAATGATGTAGAATAACTTTTGGTATTTTTTTCAACCTTATGAAAAATGATGAAAACTGATACAGAAAAACTTAGCTTTTTTGCCATAAAACTGAACCTGATGAAAAATAATGGAAACTGATAGACAATTTGAGCAATCTTATGAAAAATGATAGAAACTGATCGAATGATGAAAAAAGACAAAGGAAAAATTGTCTGGAAATTAGATAACGAACTGATGGTTTTCGGTTATTAATGTGACATGATGGTTAACTTGTAAAATCATTATAGTGTCTTTCTAATATTGTGTCTCTATGATTATACATATTTCTGAGCTACAAACAAAATATCTCTTTTGATGAAAATTGCCAAATTTCTGATAAATAATTAAAAATTCTATTTTTTTGTTTTTTATTTTATTATTTACATTATTGCTTGTCCACTTTCTCTGTATGTTTGGCGTCATATTAAAATAATGAAAACTTCAACCATATAAGTTGTATTATGGTTAAATATATATGAACTTTAGTGGTTCTAAGCTTTTACCTGCTTTAGCAGTAGGAGCAAATCGAAAATACGAATTCAATAAAAAATTACGTTTTTTACGTATTTTCATTAGTGACACATTCATTAGTGATATCAATGTATTGTTTTCAAATATTTATTACAATATAAAAAATGCACTTATCTGTTTCATCTTGAGTATCCTGCTACAACCTGTTGAATTTCACTGCTGTAAAGTGAAATATCAACTATATCTTTGTTTGCAGTATTTGCACTCATGTCTAGTTTTTTGTGTAGGAATAATTTCAAGATATTCTTTATGTCGCGTGAATGATTCACGCTATAATTTTTTAGTTATCACTCATTATTAGTTACCAAAAAGATATATTTTACTTCGAGTGAGCGATGGTTCTCTACAAACATAAGTTAGTATTTGATCACACATTTCAATCAAATGAATTATGTACAGAGTTACTAACTGAATAATCTTATGCACGTTACGTACTACAAGGTAATTTAATTTCAAACTATTCATTGTTATCATGGATATATCTACTGTAAAGTCCTTATCTGATTACGATTTAAGGAACTTCAGAACGCTCTACTTCCTTCAATTGCCTCAAATATTTATATTTATTTCGATAATTTTATCGAAATATATAAATATTGTGCAGTGCTAAACTGCAAATACATAGATCACGAGTGATTTACGTGTTCTAATTGTCACTTGATGTTGTATCAATGCACATCATGATAAAACATTCGCTTAAATTGCAATTTTCATTATAAATGAAAACAATTTATAAGCTGTGAAAAAAATTTCTAAAAAATGCATTGAATTTGTTATTTCACGCCTAGTTTTATTGCAGAAATTTTGGATGCATGCATTTAAACTGATAAAGTTGTAGATTTGAATTGATAAAAGCTTATCAATTTTGTGTATAATGAAAAATTATAGGTAAAGTTTAAAAAAAAGGGTTTATTTTAACAAAAAGATTCATTGAAGATTACCGTAGAAACAGTTTCGGTAAAAATTGGGAATAAGTACATTCTGTTTTCAAGTGATAATTTGTTTTTCTAGTAAAACTAGAAGCGCACAATACACAATTTTTGTTCAAAATTGGTAAGAAAAAATGTTGTAGGGATTTCCGAATGTAAGTATTTCATTTATGAAATAATGTTAGCGATATAAAAATCATTTTGCGGTAATTGGGAAAAGCTGTGAAGAAAGTGAGATGATAATTTTCAAGATATGTATTAAAAATTTTCAGCTGCTAGTCGATCACGAGCCTAACTACATATTTGGATCATATTTTCCGACAGGATAGCAGATTCCTGAAATAAGGAAGATGCAAATTATTAAGATCAAAGTGTAGGACCAATGATTTACTCAAAAAAAGATCAATCTCTATATACATACAGCTTTTATCTAATTATCGTAAAATAATTTTGTGGGGGGAAATATATTTCAGCAATGAATTTCACACGTTGGAAAACTCAAGTCTAATTTTTATCTCAACCGGAGGTAGACAAAAAAAGCAAATACTAAACTTGTACTTTAAAAAAAATTGTAACTCGAAAACAGGATATACACATCCACAATCTTATCTGTAGTCGTTTTTAGAGGTCCCTAACTACTTTTTTCATAAAATGGTCTCGCAGTTTTACAAAAAATCTTATTTTTTTGAACTGTGTTACTCGATTCACTCGTGTGTCGACTTACGAAAAAGCGAAAATCGTTATTTCGACTTTTGCGTTTAATTTGTTTGCTTGAATATCCGTGAAAAAATGAATGAGTTTACAATTTTTTTCGGATAAAAATAGAATTCTCAGGTCACGAGTAACAGACGCGCTGAGATAAGATTGTCATTTGATGGTGAAAAATGCCCATCATGACAAAAGGCTTTTATAAAAATTTTCAACCGACAACGATTGCAAGCCTGAAAATAATTCTTCTGAAAACATTACAGAAGGTCTAAAAGTCTTGAGTGTGATACTTGGAAATCCAAAAAGTTACAAGTACCACAAGATACTACGTTAAAAATTTTTGATGCTATTATTCAAATTTTATTATAGAGCGACATCTAATAATAAAATACAGTTATAATAATTCTATAACTATAATATTATATATATGAATTTATAATATAATATATTATAAATTCATGTAAATATCAATATATGAACATATGTATACGTGCATGATTATGAACAGTTATAATTTACATAATTGAAATATTATTAGTAAAATGAGAATATTATTTGAAATACATACAAGTATCGAACAAAAATATATCAAGTTATCTTATGAACGTAAATTTCATGAGGAAAATTATCAAAGATTTTTTCTTGATACACAAAAATTGTAAAGAAAAATCGCAGATGAAATAATTTGAAAAAAATCTGATATTGGAAACGAAATGATGTAGAATCTATAGAAAGAATACATCAAAATAGCAGGTCCAAGTCGCAGGTCCTCAGGGACTTTTGAGAGAATTCCTGACAACTCAGTTTCTCACTCGTACAATATGCCTTTCTCTTTTTGGCTTACGAGTGGCTCTACTTTCAAAGTTTACCACGCACGAGAAAATCGTATGGCAGCACGGAACGGACGCTCTAGCTCAAAAAAAAAAAAGGTCGGATCTCGGTCGCGCTCGATTTTTCTGCTGGCTTGCGAGTCGCCTTAAGACGACTCGCAAGACCTTCTCTTTTCGTCCTTCTTTCTTTCAATTGAATCCCGTTTTAGGCGTCTTTCTCGCACTACAGTAGGTTGCGAGTCGTCTTAAGCCCGAAATTGAGATCAGAGTAGCAACGTGCAATCCGACATCGCTGGCGGAGGCCATCGCATTCGCTCGGAAATTCGAGAAAAGACTGTACGATACGAGAAGGCTAGAAGATGTCAGGCAAAACGAGACTCGACTGTACCATTTTGACGATCGCAACCTCCGATATTGCAATTATTGTAACCGTGTCGGTAACCACGATTCGAGTTCCTGCAAATTACGTGGGCTTCCAAAACCCCCCTCTACCGGGAATTTCGAAAACGGAAATCAACTTCAAAGACCTTACGACTCGCACAATCAAGGCCCAAGACAGGAATTCGGCGGCCCATCTCACCAGAACCCAGATGGAAATTTCAATAATTTCTCACCCCGGAATACTAGGGAAAACTTGAGAAATTTCCCGCATCGGAATTCAAGTGGAAATCTCGAAGAATTTTCGCGCAATAATCGAGGTCCAAATTTTCCCTCTCGACGGAACCCAAACGGAGGTCACAATGAATTTCCACGTTAGAACCCTAGAGATAATTTCGGTGATGACTTCTCGCGCCAAAACCAGGGCCCAAAACTCCCTCCACGTCAGAATATCAACGGAAATTTCAACTATTACCCGCGTCAGAACTCTAATGGAAACCAGAATAACTTCTCCAATCGGAATTTTAAGGGAAATTTCAATGACAATCCGCGGCAGAATTTTGATGAGAATCGGAATTTTGGCGGCAATTTTAACAACCATCCTCACCGAAATAGTGGTCAGAGCAATTACTATGGTCAGGGCAACAATTTTCAGCGCCAGGATAACAACAGATTTCCGCGTCGAAATTTCAACGACTCAAATCAAGGCCGAAATTTTAATGACTCTACTCAACAAGGTCGAGGCGATTTAAACTCCAAATTGATGTGGATGAGCGGTACGACACCACATCAAGATGGACAGAGTACCCAAGAACCCGCACAAATGAGAAAAATCACAGTAGAGGAGTTATAAATTTAATGAACAACCGTGTTGCCCAATCTCCGACGATTAACCTATATGTAAAAGAGTTGAACGACCAACTAGGGTCATTTTTGATCGATACTGGGGCCTCTATTAATGTTATTAAAGTTTCAGCTTTGAAAGGTAATGTAGAAATAGAAGAAGACATCAGATTTAAAATAAGCGGAATAACCCAGGAGACAGTCAGTACTCTGGGCCAGGTTGCATTACAGATTAATGGCCAGGAGCATTATTTTCAATTGGTACGAGATAGCTTTCCAATAGAATGCCATGGAATGTTAGGAACGGTTTTCTTTGAACGGAGTGGAGCTGTCATTTCTTACGCGGAAAGGGCAGTTTTCATGAACGACGAGGAAATCGTATTTAACGAGGACATAATGATTTTGCCTCCAAGGTCAAGACAATTGACATATGTCCGCGTCCTGAACAACACTGTCAAAGAAGGTTACATTCCTAGGTTAAACGCGGGCCCAGATATTCACATGGGAAGAGTTTTAGTTAAGAACATAGATGGCGCTGCATATTTGTATGCAGTTAATGCAAGCGAGGAAGTACTGAGAGTGAAAAGGCCCTATATCGAGCTAATAGAAGTTGAGCAAATTGAGGAAATTGTCAATCAGACGAGTTTTAGGAAATCTAACAAACATAAGGAGACAGAGGTGAAACGAGTCTCGGTAGAAGAATGCACAAGAGATCGTTACGAAAGAGTAATGGAAAAGATTGACCTCGAAGGACTAGACCAACAAGAAAAAGAGCATGTTATGAAACTAGTGAAGAAATACCAAGACAATTTTCACTTGGAGAACGAGGTCTTAGGCCACACGAACGCTGCGTACCACCGAATCGAAACGACCAACGACATACCGGTAACGGCAAAGTGCTAATATCGGTTTGCCCCAACCCAGAGGAACGAAATTACCAAGCAGGTGAATGAAATGTTGGCAAATGGCATTATAGAACCATCGCAGAGCGCTTACTCATCCCCTGTCTGGATAGTGCCCAAGAAACCGGGCCCAGATGGCGAGAAGAGATATAGGATAGTGATCGATTTCCGACAACTCAACCTGAAGACCGTCAGCGATAATTTCCCTCTCGAGAACATTACGACTTTGCTCGATTGCCTGGGAGGAGCTAAATATTTTAGCACTTTCGACTTAGCAGCGGGCTTCCATCAAATACCGTTGCATCCCGAAACGAGACACAAGACAGCATTCGCTACAATGAATGGGCTGTACGAATTCAATAGGTTACCTTTTGGGTTAAAAACAAGTCCTGCATGCTTTTCCAGGATGATGAACAATATCCTGGCAGGTATGACGTACGTCGAGTGCTTAGTGTACTTGGATGATATTATCGTCTTTGCCAAGGACCTGGAGGAGCACGGCAAGAGATTTGAGTGATTGATGAACAGGTTGAGAAACGCTAATCTTGTACTTCAACCGGAGAAGTGTCAGTTTTTAAAAAAGGATGTAGTATATTTAGGTCACCACATCTCGCAAAATTCCGTCGAACCTGACGAGAAAAAATTAGAGGCGCTCAAAAACTACCCCCCACCAAAAGACCCAAAGAAGGTCAAATCTTTTCTCGGATTGGTCTCATATTTTCGAAGGTTTATCAGGAATTTCGCTCAAATAGCACGACCACTGACTCAATTACTGAGAAAGACAACAAGATTTGAGTGGAAAAGCGAACACCAAGAAGCATTTGACACCTTGAGGGACAAATTGTTGGAAAAACCTATATTATAATTGCCGGATTTTTCCAAAAAGTTTCTCATTAGTTGCGACGCCTCAAATTATGCGATCGGATGTATGTTATCCCAGGGCGAAATTGGTAAAGACTTACCAATCGCATATGCCTCACGGTCGCTAAACGAAGCCGAAGTCAACTACTCAACCACCGAGAAAGAGGCTCTGGCTCTGGTATACGCTGTCGAACAGTTCAGACCGTATATTTTTGGCCAAAGGTTTTTACTCCTCTCCGATCATTGCCCACTAAGCCATCTCACCCGTACTAAGAAACCAGCGCCGAGGCTAATGAGATGGCGAATCCAGCTCGAGGATTACGATTACGAAATAGCGTATCGAAGTGGAGTGAGCAACGTCGTTGCGGATGCACTGTCAAGAAACCCGACAGATAACAATGAAAACGAAAATCAGATCCTTTTAGCCAAAATTCCCAAAAGACCCAGAGAAAGATACACTACAGACAGCGAAATGTCGGAAAGAAAAAAGATAGGGAGAAAAGGAAAAGAGGAAAAAAAAGAAATAGGTAATCATAAGATCCCGAGAAAATTTCACAAAAATATTGACCAAACCATTGGTAATAAAGAGCTACAAGCTGAAAAAAATAAATTAGAAGAGTCAAAGAAAAAGAAGGTCAAGAAGAAATATTGGTTTTATGAAAATGATGGTGATGATGAAAACGATGAAATTGACCTGGAAAAACAAAAAACGTATTGGGAATATGATACCGCGGATGAGGAGACTATTGATAAAGAAGAGAAAGATACAACCACCAGAAAGCCACGAAAGAAGAGAGAGAAAATGAAGCATTGGACATATGAATCGGTGGAGTCGGAGGACACCGATCATTCGGACAAGGAAAATCTAAGAAAATTCAGAACCAGGAACCAGCTAAAAGCATACTTGAAAGAAAAGCAAAGCCAATGTGACACTCATAATAATCAGGAAATAAATATTGAAAAGAAAATCATAAAAAATGAAAATGATAAGAATGAAATTGAAAACACCGCCGACGCAACGGAAAATATAGGTACTGGAGAGAAAACTCCGAATAATGAAAATGAAAAAACGAAGAAAGATGATGCAATGGATAAAAGTATGCGTAAGAAGAGTGGATATGGCACTGATAATTCTAGCACCAAGGATTCCTGGTCTGATATAGATTTTGGCAGCGACAGACCGATATGGCAACCTGCGCAAGACATACAGCAGGATAGGGAACGGGTTAATAAGGACGCTTTTTACGGAAATAAGGGAAAGACTACGATCGCGAATGACTCCGAACCACAGAGGAGTTTAATCGATAATAAAAACGGGCGGAAAGTACCGACCCAAGAAACCAACGAACGGTTCAAAAATAGTAAAAGCAATGAGGATGCAGATATTATAAATGCGTTAAAAAAAGGCAATGACGAAGACGAAAATGATAATTATGTAATTGAAAATACAGATAGTGAAAATAACGAAAATGGCAAAAATGATAATATTAAAATTGATGAAGAAACTGACGAGAGTAGCGATGAATATGAGAACAGAAATGACTCTGAACTAAGCGATAAAAGGTCTGAGATAATCGACTTTTCTGAGAATCCTCCAGTAATAGGGCCTTCGAAAAAAGCGGATCAAAGAAGAACGCATGAAAATCAAGATGCAGTACACGGGAACAAAAGAAAAATGAAATTTACAAGCAGTTCAGAGGGAAATAAGACCTAAGAAGAAGCATGTCACATACGTAAAATCCCAAGACGAGAAGATTTACAAGAAATCGCAAATGAAGATGGCAATGAAAGCATTGAAGGCGCCACTAAAGAAAATAAAAATATGACAAAGAAGGATAGAAATAAAGATAACGACAAAAACCCTTCGAGCAGTGATAATGAACCAACCGATGCTAATGCCCTCTACGATAGTATCCCAGCAGGAATGGTCCCAAAATTCGTGACTCAAGAAAATACCAACATGGACGTTGAATTATCAACGGCGAAAGAGAATAAATTTCCCAGTCTTGGTTGGAGAGACGATTTTCCCGCGGGGTCTGGGTTATACAATTTAGGTAATACGTGCTATCTGAATAGTATTCTACAGGCACTTTTTCATGTCCCAGCTTTAGCCAGCTGGTTGTTAGACATTGAATCGTATGACGAGGAAAACCAACAGGAAAATCACGAGTGCTTTATCTGCGTACTTGCAGAAACACTACGTGAAACTCACAAGGAAACAGGTGAGGCAGTCAAGCCATCTAAGATTTTGAGTAGTTTGACAGCAGCCTGTCCCGACATGATTCCTGGGAAATACCAAGACGCACACGAAGTTTTATGCCACATATTTGGCATGATGTCTGAAGCATGCAATAAATACCACAGAACTGTTATGGGAACCAACCCTATCGGCGAGATTTTTGGTATGCAACTTGCAACTCAGTTCCAACGTAGAAACTGCGAGACTAAAATCATCATCGAAAATAATACTTATCACCTGAATCTACCAATATCTGCAGTCGACACAGTCGATGGAGCGATTAGACAATATTTTGAGAAAAAAAACAGGGATGAATGCGAGTTTGCCTGCGAGAAATGCAAAGAAAGGACTCCATCAACAATACAGATTCAGATAAAAACACCTCCGAAGGTTTTGTGCTTGGTTCTGAACAGACTCGATAACGAAGGAAATAAAAACAGCAAACACATTAAATTCGAAGCAAACATAGATATTCAGTACCTGCACATTAGCCGACACGAAGTTCTGGAGTATAAAATGATATCTGCAACGATTCACGAAGGCGAGTTGGCAAATAGCGGCCACTACACCGCTATTGCACGGACAGCGCCTATGAAGTACTACACTTTCAATGATGAAATAGTGAACAGAACAAATGCAAAGAAATTTAACAACTCTCTAGCATACATTCTCTTCTACGAACAAAACCCAAGAGCAACAGGGAAACCCTCAAAGGAAGCAACTTCTAACAAACAAACGACAGAAAAGAACGAGCCAACAGTCAGAATAAACGAAAGAGTCATAGGCCAATTTTCGAAATCGAAAAAGAATGTTATAGAAGAAAACACGAATATCGTCTATTTACTAGCAAACGACAGCACTTTAAAAACTAACACCTTGCAGCTACTTAAAGAAATGAAACTAATAAACATAAGCGAATCAAGGATATTTCCACTCAAAGATTCAGAGGTGCTAGAAGTGAAGAAAGGCGAACTTTACTCAATATGAATACCTATCAAGGACTCTGATCAAAGCCAGCCAACAAGCAGAGGAATCGATCAAGCGATCTGAAGAATAGAGGCCGCATTAGAAAAACATAAAATCGACGAATTTGCCATTAACATAGATCCCGAAATAATGAGTACTGCATCATGGACCCAATTCATAGGAAAATTAAGGGTGGCCCTACATCAAAGGCGGATCACGATCATATACTGCGAGAGAATTATCCGAATACCCCCACTGCAGAAAAGACAACAAATTATAAGCGAGGTCCATAGTGGTATAAATGGGCATAAGGGAATAACAAAGACGTATGACAAATTACAAGAAGAGTTTTATTGGAACGGCATGAGAGGACAGGTTGAAGATTTTGTGAGAACTTGTGAGGGTTGTCAGGTCAAAAAACTGACGCGGGTTAAAACGAAAATGCTCATGGTATTGACTGAAGGAGGTAGAGACAGTTTTGAAAGGCTTGCAATAGACATTTACGGGCCAGTCACGTTACCAAATCAGCCACAAGCGAAGCCACAGTATATTTTGACTGCAATGTGCATGTTGACGAAATACAGCTTCGCGATACCGGTCCCAAGAATCGATAGCAGGACCATCGCAACGGCGTTGACAGAGAAAATCTTTTTGCAGGTTGGAACTCCAAAATATATCATAATGGATAACGCGAAGTACTTTACGAGCGTAATAAATGCAGAACTTGCGAAACTTTTTGAAATCGAACATATCTTCTGCTCGATTTATTACGCCCACGGGAATGCGTCGCTTGAGCGGAGCCATGCGTCCCTTGCTGAATATTTAAAATTCTTTATAAGCGGGGAAAAGAAATGGACAAGGTATCTTACTTATGCCATGTGGGCGTTTAATACGGCCAAACACGAAAGTACTTTGTACACGCCCTTCGAGTTAGTCTATGGTAAGAAATGTAGAGTGATGACGTCATCACCAGCGATACGAGACGACACGACATATGACGAGTACTTTGAGGAGTTATCAGCACGTTTACAGGACCTTAGAGCAGACGCCGAGGCGAATCTGATGAATTCCAAAATAAGAGCTAAGCGGTATTTCGATAGGAAATTGAATGTGCAACATTTTTCGGTTGGGGATTATGTTTTTGAATTGAAACCCGTCAAAAACACCAAATTCGATGACGAATATAGAGGCCCTTACGAGGTAGTATCGATTAACAAAGATAAGAACTGCGTAAGGGTTATAGATGATAATAATGAGGAAAGAACGATCCCAATGGCGAGAGTTAAACGGGCTCATTTCCCAAAATTGATTCTCCCAAAGGTTACACTACCAAACGAAGAATAATCAACAGAACCCAATCCGTAGGTTTGTCATGACCACCCAGGGCACGGAGGTTTACGAAATCAAGGACTCGTCTGGAATTTATTTCGAAAAAAGGGGAACTGTCAGTATTACCTCGACAAAGTGGAGAATCGTCAACCATGTCGACTTGCACCACCTGACAGACTGGAGTTCCTCCCTCCACAGATTTTTAGGCAAGGTACAAAAATATTGTAGTACGGCAAAGAATTGTCAGGTAAGAAAACTGATTGAAAATGTCCAAAACCGACTGTCGACGGCAGATAGGCAATACCGTGAGGCAATGAAAATAGTCTCCCATGGAAATAGGTTACGGAAACGAGCAATTTTTGGTATTGTGGGAGAGATTCACCGCTTGCTTTTTGGTACGGCCACTGTGGATCAAGTTGAGTTAGTTAAGAAGATTTTAAATATAACGCGAAACGATACCCTACAATTGACTGACCTATTTATAAACCAAACTTCGATCATTGATAGAAAATTAAGTTTTCATACAAAAAAAATTGATGATTTAGAGGAAAAGCTCAGAGTTTTCAAGAAGAAAATGATAGCAGAAGTTAACGCGATCGATAAGGTTAATGAGAGTTTCGAAATTGCCCTTATGACGTCACTGTTAGAAGCATACGTGACGTGTTACGAGCTCGACATAGGTACAACGGCAAATGCAATAATATTTGCAAAAATGGGGAGAATACATCCTGAATTTCTGCCTATTGGGATTCTGATAAAAATGAGTAGAAATATTCAACTGGAAAACCCAGGAACAAAATTTCCGGTCGAACTGACCGAAGAGGGTATGGCACAACTACAAGACGTTGCGAAAATTGCAATTTTCACCACCAATTCTACGATCACGAATATTTTAGAATTCCCCATGCTAGAGGCACAAGAGTATACCCTCTATGAGACCCATATACTCCCAACCTTACAAGACCCCTTAACAAAAACGTTTGCATACGTGCAACCCCAGTCTGATTTTGTCGCAATGTCAGCCGATTTCATGCAATACTTTCCGCTGGAGACGGGAGAAATCGCACATTGCCTCATGGCAGGTGAAAAGCGAATTTGCAAAAACGTAATGACGGTTTTCTCGGTTACCAAAGATTCTGATTGCGAAATACAAATTCTAGCTAACCCAAACTTTAATGATTTTGCCGAGTGTAACATCCGGACCGCCTCAATAAGAGAGATCTATTGGGAAGAGCTAGATTCTGGAAACGCCTGGCTTTACTCTTGCGCGGATGAGAGAATTATCAATATTCAGTGCACAGACAAAATGCCCGAACGGATTTCATTAGTTGGCCAAGGCATTTTAACACTGGCCCCGAAATGCAGAGCGGTCTCACAAACAGCCACTTTGACAGCACCTGATGAGATGAGATCAGAAATCAGGACTGTAATAGGCGCCAGAAACAAATTGGACATCCAAGAGATTTTCAGAAACGCAATGGGTGAGGAAAAATCGAATCTCTCAGAGATGATGTCCCAAATCGAGATTTCACACGAGCTTGAAGTTGGCAAAACGAGGAAAAATCTGGCAAAAGACATTGAACTCACAAGAGTAATAGAGAAAACAAAGGAACTGCGACAGAAAATAGCACATGAACGGATCGAATGGGAAAATGGCACGATATGGACAATATTGGGTCTTGTAGGTGTCCCATCCGCATTAGGCATCGCATGGTGTATGTGTAAAGCATCGTTTTGCTCTAAGGCAAACACCATCTCTTCCTTCCTTGGTCTAATACGCGGGCAGAAAAGCGATCAAACCCAAAAGCAACCAACGATAGTGATTAACGAGTCCCACGTCAATAACCCAAACCCACGCGAGGCAGAGCTATACGGACTCATGGAAAATGCTCGGAAAATCTTCGAAACAACCCCATTGAAACCAGAAAGTCAAGTCACGGGTCAAGCTAATGAAAAGGCTGGAAACTTAATTAAGATGAAGCAGATTCATCCAACAGATGTAGAGTCACGAAGCCAGAGACCTTGGATGTACTAAGACTTCCCGGGGGCGCCGCGGGAGCTCTTTTCACCTCTGTCGGTCGGGTTCTTTTTTTTTTTTGACAATTATACGTGGAGCAGAGGCTCTGATTTTGTTCAATTCCTAATTTTTTTTAAAAAGAAAATTAAGTTAATTACAATGAAACAACGGTTTCAGCAAAAGTTTTTCTCTTTCTATAATTTAAGATTTTTTTTAATTTTAACTTATTCAACGCGATACAATGATCCTAGTAGGAATCCTCTTTTCAATATTCATTCAAGTAAGAACCGGAATGTTGAGTCATATAAAGACTAGAAGCCACGATTTTAACAAGAATTCCCAAGCTTCACTGAATCGGACCAATTCAAAATTAAATTCAAGTTATCCAAAGGGACAAAGGTTCAGAAATAAAAAAAAAAAGGAAAGGAAAAGAGAAACAAAGATTTTCTTATTTTATTAGTCAGTAAAAGTTCAAAGAGTTGAATACGAAACAAAAGTCTTAAATTTTACTGTTCCAATAGTAAATATTGAGTTGCTAAAAGTTTAAGGGATTTTCTCATTTTGGCATTAGTTATCAATAATCTCAGTTGAGATTAATAGAATTAATAAAAAAAAAAAAAAAAAAAAAAAAACATGAAAAAAAATGTCACCTCAACTGAGAGTATATATACAGAACTTCTCGCGAGCGCGTTTTCTTCCTTTAGCATTTTGGTATTGCCGATTTTCGCCGCGTGGCAGCGCCACTGGCGCGCTACCAGCCAGTGCCACATCAAAAACGTCAAATACGAGAGAAAACAAGATGGCCACCGGTGCCATACCGCTTGTTTACAAATAACAAATTACGATACAACTGGATGGATACGTCTCGAGAAGACTATCCAATTTCGCACAATTTGGCGATTTTCGCGTTGTTTTGTTTTGTTTTGTTGTTGTTGGGCCACAGGAACTGAAATCTTGCCGGTGATTTTCATTCAGTTGGTGACGTGATAAGTGTTCTAACGTGATAAGTTTCAAAAGTGCTTCTCATTTTTGGTCCAGATTTATCACGTAAGTAACTGCGAAAATAAGTTTCGTTTTTATAGTTTTAATAATAGTCGCATCCTGAAAAAGTATGACAAGTGAAAGGATCATAAATATTGAAAATTTTTCAGAGTACTCAAAACTTATAAATCCCTGAAATTTATGAAAATTGAAAACATTTTTCAGACTTTCTCAATATTTTTAAGATACTCTAAGCTTTTCAAATTTTAATAATTTGCATAAAAATCTTAAAATGTTCGAAATTAACTATTTTCTCGAGGTTTGAGAATTCTTAAAATTTTCAAAGTTGAAAAATCAATAAAAATTTGAACTTTGAGAATTTTGAGGAATTTGAAGATCTCTGTAATGTACGAAAATGTGTGAATCTTCAAAATTCGATATTTTTTTAACTTTCTAGACTGAAAATGTTTAAAATATAGGTTCAAACATTTCAATTCAAAAATTTTTTGAAAATCTTACAATGATCGAAAATATAAGCTATTGAAAAGTTTTCGGAATTAGATTTGTTGAATTTATAAATCGAGTATTTTTTTTGTATTAAGTTTCTTGGAAAGTAGCAAAGGACTTTTTGACTCAAGAAAATATAGAGAAATTTTTGGTTAATTTTGTTCGGTGTTTTTCATCCTCACTCCTCTAAAGAGCGCTTTTATTGGTTAAATTTTGAACTCGAATATCTGTTTTGATTTTGAGTTTGTAAAAAGTGACAAAGGACTTTCAAATTGAAAAAAATTTGAAAAATCAATCAGGCAAATCATCCTTCATAGTCTGTAATACATTACTGAAGCGGTGACAGTTATTTGAAATTGAATTTTATGATTTTTTCGCAGAAAAACCAGATAGATAAATTTTGGTTTCTTTAAAAATAAGATTGGAGTGAGAAGATTTTGGAATTTTTGAATAAGAATAGACAAAATTATTACAATAAAGTGTGCACATTTGATTTTCTCTCATGTCGAATTTATGTATTTGAAGATGAATTTACATCAATTCAAATGATTCCCAATAATGAATTAAAATTTTTCAGACAAACCTACTATTTGTGTTTATGTACTCATTCTATATAAAATCAGTTATTTTTAACGCTAATTAGAAAATAGAAGATAAAATTTTCAATTTTGCCATACACTGCATTCTTATTTTTAAAGCTTCAATTCAATAAGTATGAAATTCAACTATCATACAACCTAACGAAAAAACCATACTTAAAAAATATAAACAACAACTTTGGAATTTTAAATCGAACAATGGGTCTTCAAAATTGAAAAAAAAAATAGAATTTATTTTAATTCTTAACTTGACTTTATTTTTTAGAGTGAAATCATTTAACATACAAAAAAAAGAACTCAAAAATTATAAATTTAGCGATCAGCCAAATATTTACCTATATCTAATATTTTTGCATTTCAGGTTATTGATAATAATATTGTAGTTGTAGGGAAACATGAGGAGAAAAAAGATGAGCACATATATGTTATAAAATTAACCCGCTGTGAAAGCATCTCCGGCAATAAAATCAGCTGTGCCCAATGCTATTGATGACCAGGAAAATGCTGCTCATCCCCCAAGTGCAAAAAGTTTAAATGTGTGTTTGTATTCGTACATTTTTTTGCTTAAGTTTTTAAAAGGCTTTTTCTGTACTCATATTTCAATTTCAATGAAACATATATTCAAAATTTAAACTTCTAGTAAACATGTAAGTTTGACTGTATTCTGTATTTCATAATATTTGTTACTTAAAAAAATTATCAATCAAGAATTCCTAACATTTTTTTTTTTCGTGAATCTGATTCCAAAATTATTTACTCATTTTTGAAATAAAAACAAAATTTTTTAATTATAAATGAGATGTGTTTTTTATCTCAACCTTTCATTTTCAAGCATGACGCAAAATTTGAACCTTCAGGTAATCAATGCAAGTTCTCTTTTTTGCTTTCATTTTCAGGTGTGGTGATAAATATACTAATATAAACATTCAACAATTTTAGGGATTCATTTGTCTTCTTTTTGGTCAAAAACAATGTTTTTCAATGGATCCTTTTTCGAATTTAACCACAATTCACAGAAATAAGTAAATAAAATGTAAGCGAGATTATAACATTTTTAAAAATTGTAGATTCTGTAGAATGAAAAAGAAGGAAAGAAACTTCGTCTTGTAGTTATAGATAATGATTATATTTCAAAAAGTAAGTAGATTATATTACATTATTAGTACATAAAAAAATCAAAAGTATAAATAATAAATTGATTAGGCTGATATATATTCAAATTGAAAAATTTATAATGAATGAATGAAAAATTTGATTGATTATATATTCACATTAATATATACCTGAAATTCCAAACGTTTAAAATGAAATGAAAATGAAAAAAATTAATAAAAAAATGATAAAAATTGAAATTAAAGAATTAGGAAAGAAAAATATAACTTTTTTATATTTCATCATGAAGAGAAGCGTAACAAATATTTTTTTAAGACGCATTGAGTTTGTTCTTGAAATAAAAAAATGTTTTAAAGCAGCTAGAAATTTTTCGTCTCTTACATGTTACCTTATAAATTTTTTTCATTTAATGTTAAACGTTTGGAACTTCAGGCATGTACATAAAAATCAATAATTTCATAATAAATATATTTATAATCAAAAACTAATAATCGAATAATTTAATTTCCTCCTCCTCTTCCACCACCTCTTGTTTGTCCCCCTCGACCTCTTCTATTTGCTGTATTTTGACAGTAACGCCGCATCATCCCCATGAATCGCTGCTCAGCAACTCTCCACCCCGCTCTGTTTCGCCTGTAAACAAATTCGTTGCGATTTGGGGTGAAGTGTTGTTGTCGCTGTACATTATTTTGTTGTTCCTCTTCTTGTGGCTCCTGTTCATCTTCTTGTTCCTGTTGATCTTCTTGTTGCTGTTGCTGCTGTTGATCATGTTGCTGTTGCTGCATCAGCCGTTGCTGCTGCTCCATCTGCCGCCGCTGCTCCTGCATCTGCTGTTGCTGGACTTCAATAAATCTAAGCAGCTCATTCGTCCGCTGCTCATGCAACAGCTGCTGCTTTTTCATTTCTTCGACTTGTTTGTCCATATGAGTCTGCAGTTTTTTTATTTGTAAATTTGCTTGATGCGGCTCAATGTCATCCAGCAGCATCTACTCAATAAGAAAGAAATGTATTGATAATCATTTTTTGTTTTTGATTAAATGTTTTAGTTTAAAACACTCAATAACGATAATTTTTCAAATTTTATATTATTTCGTACACAATTACCTAACTGAGAAAAATTTTTTCTTTATTTTTGAATATTTTGGCACTAGGACTTTTTATATTGATATTTCTAATCCATTGTCATATTCAAAATATTTTTGAAATCAAAACATTCCAGTGAACGGAAATATTTCTTGATAAAAATTTTAAGTTCGAGAAAAATTATGAATTTCTAAATGATAAAAATATTACCCGCTCCTCATTTTTTAATTGTTTTTTTTTGTTTTTGTTTCATTATTTATACGAATCTCTTTATTGAAGTTAAAATTTCAAATTTTACGAAGTCCAGAAGTTGAACAATTGATACTTCTAAATTGAAAAAATGAAAAATTCGTATTTCGGATAAAGAATGAAAACAGAATATAAAATTCATACATTGAAAAAAATTAACAGCTATATGAAAAATTAAAGAAATAACAGTCCAAACTGCAAAAAGATTCATTTGTCTATTCAGGGCTCCGAAATATGTAATTACGGCACTGTTCTTTATATATGCTCTGCGCGCGCAACAAAGACATTTGAACATTTAAATTTCTCCATAGCAACTACTACTGCACCGTTTGTCAAATATTTTCGATAATTCTTTCAAAAAAAAAAAAAAAACAATTTTGTTACAGCCTTTATTCGCAATTGAATTAAATCACATTCCAACTTCCAAAATCGTTCAGAAGGAACGATTTCGTGCATAATACACAGTGCATGCATGTACATTAACTATTTTGCAATATTTAGAACTCTTATTGATGTAAACATGCATTAAAATCAAAGAAATGATAATTACCTCTTCCGCCAAATCGATTTCACCAACATTTTGGCTTAAATGATCCATTATTCGCTATTATTTTGCGCAACTGTTTGCGGGGTTTCGGCGGTTAATGGCGGTTTAACTTGAAAAAATTTAATGCGCATATTCCGCATATTGCACACTATCGATAGTTCGTAACAATCGATACTTCGATACTATCGATGTTCAAATTAAAATTATGGACGAAATCATTTGGAATAATTTGTAATGAAAACATTTATTTTTAATACGATTCGAATTATAAAAAAGACGGGCATGAAATAAAGAACTCGAAAATAGAAATATATATCATATATTTATTGTTGTATATTTTTCATTTATTCAGCACCACTTGTCATGCTTTATCACCAGCACAGCACAGCACAGCATCAATAATCTCAGTTGCGATTAATAGAATAAAAAAAAAAAAAAAATCCGAAAAAGAATTGTCAACTCAGCTGATATATTTTACAGAACTTCTCGCGAGCGCGGATTCGAGTTTCTTCCTTCAGCAATCATGAACTTCAAATTTTCAAATACGAGAGAAAACAAGATGGCAACTGGTGGTAGTCCCGTGCCGCTTGTTTACAAATAACAAATATATATAGATATATATATTCACGATACAACTGGATACGTCTCGAAACGACTATCCAATTTCGCACAATTTTGCGATTTTCGTGTTGTTTTGGAGATTTTTATTTAGTTGGTGACGTGATAAGTTTCAGAAGTGCTTATCATTTTTGACACAGATTGATCACGTAAGTAATTGCAAAAGTAGGTTTCGTTTTGATAGTTTTAATAGTTAAGTAAAAAATTCTACAGAGATTATATTTGTATATTCAATGTGTACACCTTGACAATTAAAATGTGTATCAAAATAAGTATGTTCTAATGCTGAGTATCGAGAAATAATGATAAATTATGATTCCAGTTTCTGAGAAACAAAGATTTTTACAAATCCACGTTTGCTTTTTTTTAATCAACATTAAAAGATGCATCAGGAAAAACAAACAAATTTAGAAAATCTGTAAATTACAATATTCCTCAAGCCTTTAAAGTTTCTTCTACATTTATTTACTATAAAAACAGAAAATTGTTTTTTGGAAAAATGGCAACAAAAAGTTATTATCAAAGTTTTGCGCAACTGAGATTATTATCAAAGAGAGAAAGAGAAAAGTTTTTATCAAGAATCAAAAGAGAAAAGTTATTATCAAAGTGAGAAAGGAAAACAAATAAAGCAAAAATAATAAACGTGAAAAATCTGGAAATTACAATGCTTAAAAAGTTTCTTCGTATGCGAAAAAAAAAAATTTTTTAAATGGAACCACAAAAAAAAGTAATAATGAAAATCAATTTTGAAAAATGAAGAAAGCAAAGAAAACAAATTTGGAAACTTATAATTTCAATGTTTTGAAAGCCTTCAAAATAATATTTCTTCCAAAATTATTCGGTATGTTTTCAATAAATTTTATAATCAAATATTGAAAAAAAAAGGTATTATAACATAGCAAAATTGTAAAATAAATAAGGAAAAAAGAAACAAATGTGAAAAATATAAAAATTTCAATATTTTAGAAACTTCAAAAGTTTTATCCAATCTATTTCGTGTATGCATCAAAAACTTTTAATACCAAAAATTGGAAAAAAAAGTAAAAGTACAATTGAACATGGGAAAATGAATGAATCGAGATAAAGGAAGGTGGGAAATGTAAAAAGTTCAGTATATGAAAAGAATTAAAACTGTTTCACAAACTTTTTCAGAATGTTAACAAAAATATTTTTTGAGAATAACAAATCTGTTAAATGTGAAAATTTGAATATTCTAAAAGTTTCGAACTTTTTCTCCACATTTTTTTCGTATTCTTACAAACTATTTTTTCTTGTAAAAAAATTGCAATAAAATAATTTTAAGAGTGAACATAAAATATTCAAACATGGATCAATATTATATAATTATAATATTTATTATTATATTTTCAAATGTAGAAAATCTGAAACTTCTAACATTGCAAATGCTCCAAAAATTTGTCCCAAATTTATTTGTTATGCTAACGAAAAAAATTTTTCGGTGAAAAAATGCAAGAATAAGTTATTGTTGAATGAGCACTGAGAATAGTACGGTTGAAATCAAACAGGGTAAGAAAATACGTTATTATACATATCTAGAAACCCAAAGACTGATATTTCCAACTTTCAAATTGCAATTTATTATTTTCAATTTTTATACCAAAATTTCTGAACAAACTGCATGAAGTAAATGTTCGACACTTAATATTATTTTTGTAAAGAAATACCACAAAAAGTCAATTTAAAATGGTTTTCATTAGTTAAATATTTTTCGTCAAAGTTTTTAGACTTTTGAAATGCTAAGAATACTCCAAAGTCTTAAAAATTGCAAAATACAAAATATTAAGATATTCGAAATTATAAACTTTCTTAAAATAAAAAAATTAAGACAACTTGTCAAAAATTCCAATAATCATGAGTATTGTTAATTTCAGAGTTTCTCTCAACTTCCATAATTCTCTTAATTTATTAAAATTAAAAAATTTTTGACATTATCAATATCTTTGATCCTTGGAGTCAAATTATAGTAGTGTTTCATATTAAAAATCGCTTTTTCTTTCTCTTCATAATATATTTGTTGATGATTAATAGTCAATGATTGAAGTTGAATAATGTCAGATTGATAGAATTACACATAATGATTTGGAAGGACGCAATTAACGGTATGTTGATTAAAAAGGGAATTGACACGTTTTTTAAATAAAAAAACTTTGTTTCAAATCTCCTGATGAGGACGCGAAATCTCGAGGTCGAAAGCGTGTAAGAAGAGAAAGAAATATACTATGAAGAAAAAGAAAAGGCGATTTTTAATATGAGACACTACTATAATTTGGCTCCAAGGATCGAAGATATTGATAATTATATAATTAAGGAACGTCATACTTGATTCATGTCAAGGATAAATTTTTGACATTGTAAATTGTAAAAGTTGTCAAAATTATCTGCACATTCTTAATATTTTTGAGATACCTACTCCAAGCTTTGAAAACTTGAAAGATTGTTATAAAAATCCTGAAATATTTGAAATCATCAACTTTCTTGGGGTTTGGGAAATTCTGAAAACTCAAAATTCAATACTCAATAATAATATGAATTTTGAGAATTTTGAAGACTCAAGATCTCTGAAATGTACAAAAATGTGTGAATTTTTGAAATTTAAAATAAAATACTTCCTAAGTCTTAAGATTTGCAAAACTGAAAATCTTGAAATGTTCGAAGTTATAAAATTTTCAAAAATTACAAGATTAGTACAACTATTTAAAAATTTTAACAACCATGAATATTTTAAATTTCAAAGTTTTTAAAACTTTTATAAATCCCTGAAGTTTATGAAAATTGAATAAATTTTTACATTCTAAAAATTATCAAAATTTTCTACTTTCTTTATATTTTTAAAATACTCCAAGCTTTTAAAATTTGAAATGTTGTCATAAAACCTAAAAATGTTCAAAATCAACAACTTTCTCGAGATTTGAGAAATTCTTAAAATTTTCTATGTTGAAAAATCATTAACAATTTGAACTTTGAGAAATTTGAGGAATTTTAAGATCTCTGAAATGTACAAAAATGTGTGAATTTTGAAAATTTGATATATTTTTCTATTTTTCTAGATTTAAAATGTTTATAATAGTAGGTTTAAACTTTTAAATTTGAAAATTTTTTGAAAATCTTACAATGATCGAAATTCTGAACTATTGAAAAGTTTGAGAAATCTCTAAAATTTCCGAAATTCTAATAACTGTTAATGTAACTTTTCAGAATTTCAAAAAATTATACGAATTTTTAAAATTCACGAAAGTTTTGAAATTCTCAAACTTCCAAGAACTTATAACATTTTTGAAATACTCTGTTTCAACTTTGAAAATTTTTCACATTGTTGAAAATTCCGCAGCATTAAAAATGCCAAGAATTTTCGAAATTCTCGATATTTTAAGAATTATAAGAATATTGTTCATTTCTGAAATTTTCTCGAAACTCTGCAATTTCCAAAGTTCTTCGAGTTCTGATAATTTCCGAGTTTTTTAAATCTTATAGAATTTTCAAAATCATCCAAACCTCACGAATTTCTGAAATTATTTAAAATCTGAAAATTTTGAAAATTTCCAAAATTATTGGGTTCTTGGAAAACTATGGCACTTGAAATAATCTGTATGATTTTGCTATTATCTTCAAAGTATACTTTTTCACGATCTGCTTGATTTTTCAAAATTTCACAATTTCGAAAGTGTAATCAAAGTTTATTGACTTTGAATTAAGAGTATTCATGTTTTTCACACGGCCAAATTCATGTTTGTTCACGCCTTCCAAAAATATCAGCATTATTTTTTTTGTCAAAAGATATGAAAACGAAAAATACTCTCTTATTCCACCCGTACTATTATTCAAGCAATATTGGTTTGAATCATACAGAACTGATGAGTACTATACAAAGAAAACTGACTCTCGTGGAATAAAGGTCCCGTCGGTTCGTTTTGGACAAAAAGTCAAAAATATATTTCTGCACACCTTATTGTTACGATACCATTAATAGGCTGTTTTTCGTTATTATACAGGGTTTATCAGAAACTATAGAGAATAATTTACCAAAACTTTCGCCACATTTTTCGAAAAGTCCTTTTCCACTGTCCACAAAACTCAAAATCAAAAAAAGATAATTAAGGTAAAAGTTTTAAATAATTAGATTTGTTGAATTTGAAACTCGAGTATCTTTTTTGATATTAAGTTTTTTCGAAAGTGGCAAAAGACTTTTTTACTCAAAAAAATATAGAGAAAATGTCGGTTAATTTTGGTCCGTGTTTTTTATCTTCACTCCTCGAAAGAGCGCTTTTATTGGTTCAATTTCGAACTTGATGAATATCTGTTTTGATTTTAAGTTTTGTAAAAAGTGACAAAGGACTTTTAAATTCAAAAAAATTCGAAAAAAAATTAGTTAATTCATTCTTCATAGTTTGTAATACATCCTGTATTGTTATTTCTCAACAAGGTGCTACTAATTTTATTACTTTTTCTAATAATGGAAAAACATTTTTTCTTTGAAAATGCGTGTGTTTCATATTATTGAATATTGCTCGTTTTAATAAGGCTTAATTTATAGCTGATCATTGTTTTCACAATAAATGTTCTAAACGACGGTAACTATTTTGAAAATTTTTAAATCAGACGTTGCTTTTCTACAAATTATTGCTGAAACAGTTATCAGGTTATGATAGCATTTTTAGAACTGACCATAAATTTTTTTTTTTGTGAAACATGTTTTTAAAGAATGTTCTTTTGACGATTGAGCTAAAGCTAGAATAATTTAAAAAAACTTAACCCGTGGTTAAATTAAATATTGCATTTGATTTGCATTTACAGCTCATACTTGAATATACTCTGGAAAAGTAGAATTCATTTTAGTTGACACATTCAACGTAACTCACTTTTGGCACATAAAACAAGACTTTTTTTCCATTTTATTTTCATTGATAGATCACTCGGAAATACAGCAAGTATTCCCATTCATTTTATATTGTTGTAGCATACTTCAATTGAGCGGCTGATAGCAAAAACTGGACGATTGGAGACAGAAAACATGATGTTTGACATCTACTCGTCTGTCACTTGTTCAGTTTTCACCTTCAGCCTCTCAATTTACTCATTTTTGTTATGTTATCTTGCAAGTGCTTCCGTGTGTGAACAATATACAAGATAGCGAGATGCGTGTTAAACAATTATCAGCGTTCTGCGCGTAAAAAACGATGCCGGATGAGTATAGAACTTACTCAGTATATCGGGATCTTGCTCTGTAATCTGCATAAGGAAAGATAGAGAATCACTTCTCTTTGTATAGTCTTCTTGCTATCAACTTAAATCAAAAACGAAATAAATTTGACCGGGCAATAAAGCAAGACTCTAATTTTTTTTATTTCTTTTTTACAGATCCACCAATCCGGAGGTTTCAAGGAATTAAGGAATCACACCTTTTCCCACTCATATTCTACCAAGGCTGCCTCTTGCGCCATACAGGCTGCCACTTGCGCCATACAGAGTGCTATTAGCACCATAAAGGCTGCCACTTGCGCCATATAGGCTGCCACTTGCGCCATACAGGCTGCCACTTGCGCCATACAGGCTGCCACTTGCGCCATACAGAGTGCTATTTGCACCATAAAGGCTGCCACTCGCGCCATACACAGTGCTATTGCACCATACAGGCTGCCTCTTGCGCCATACAAGTGCTATTTGCACCATACAGGCTGCCATTTGCGCCATACAGGCTGCCACTTGCGCCATATAGAGTGCTATTGCACCATACAGGCTGCCACTTGCGCCAATACTGACTGCCATTGTACTACGCAGGCGGTCTCTTGCATCAATAAAAGTTGCCTCTTCTGCTAAAAAGGCTAATCTTGCGCTTATAATACATTGCTTTCCATTGCTCTCAAAAATAAGTAGAGAGTACTTGAGTTGTTAGTCTGGACATATATTTTTCGCATTAATATTTAAAATCGTACAAACATGGATCCAGCATTTTTTTGTACCGATTTAACGACAAGAGATAAAAAAATCATAATGAATCACGCAGAAACTGGTGGTTTGCTCGAAGACGTTCATATGAACTGCTTTGCTCGCTTGCTGCATGAAAGAATGAATATCGAAATCAGACCGACTTATTTAAGGGATGCACCATTCCTCATCGAACCTGTTAGACCTGATTTAGATCATATCCAAATTTTACATCGTCCAGGACACTGGACATGCAGTTATTACGACACGAAAAAAATTACAATTTATGATTCAAAGTTGGGATCTGTACCTTTACACGAGGAACAGATTCACTTCCTAAAAAGGTT
The DNA here is from genome assembly GCA_028476575.1 of Platygaster robiniae. Taxonomy (NCBI): domain Eukaryota; kingdom Metazoa; phylum Arthropoda; class Insecta; order Hymenoptera; family Platygastridae; genus Platygaster; species Platygaster robiniae. Next base: position 33,480,716 of record CM052019.1, read on the forward strand.
ACACCCTCATATGGAAATCAATGAGGCGACTGTATGTTTCGCAAAGGTACAGCAACAACAGGATAGTCATTCATGTGGACCATATGCCATTGCATTCGCTACGTCACTTGCTTTTGGTATTGATCCGCAAAAAGTGTATTACAAATTTGAAAAATTACGGACACACTTGTACACTATGCTGACCGAGTTGGTGTTCGAACATTTTATCCAAGAAAATTGTTCGGTTAAAAAACCACAAAAAGTGTTGCCCATTCCGTTAGCAATAAATAAGCGTCAGCGGCATGTAATTTATTTACAAAGAAAAAATCCGGCTCACAATAAAGATCACGATTTGTCTACCCAAACACACAAATTCAAGGCAAACAAAAACAATTTAAATATTCCACACGACACATCTTCACTTAAAATGAACATGCCTGCTCCAAGCAATAAAATGGTATTTAAAAGCACGACTGTTCCTAGCGACAATCTTAGGTTGTATAAAAATAAAAATACTTCTAAAGATTTGTCTGCTCCAAGCAATGCAATGAGTTTGAACAAGAAGTTGACTCCAAACTACAACTTTGCTAAAAAACTACATCTCCCTGCTCGAAGTGAAAAATTCAAGTTACAAAAAAAATCTATGTCAGCAAAAGGAGACGATGCATTGGGTCATGTCGAAGTTCCTGATTCGCTTGATAAGTGCACAAATATTCCAAATTTGTCACAAGAGTCATATTATAATCAAAAAGTTAACCAAGTTCATACGTCACGACCTTTAATTGATAATGTTCCCAACATTACTATTAATGAAAATGATCTCGATGATGAAATTTTGGAAGTTGATGACAATTTTGCTATGACACCCGAGAATATAATCAATAAAAAGTTGAAACGTCAAATTTCAGTGACATGTGACACAACACTGAAAAAGTTCAAAAGGCAGAGAACAGAAGGGCAAGTTTTATTTCATAATTCAGCCCGAGAAAATGATGTCACGGAAATTGTTCGAAAAAATCAGTTTAATCAGATGGGAAAAAGAAAAAAATCAGAAAAATATCAGAAATGTAATCTGCCTTCAGAAGTTGAATCCCAGAAAGTAATTGATGGGTATATTGTAAACGACGTGGGTTATGTAACCAACATATTTCCTGTTCTTTATGACAATAAAGGAAGAAAATATTGGAAAGGCAATGAGAAATGTCGCCTTGAGGACGCATCTGTATTGTTACGATACGAACAATTGTTGAAGTCTTTGATTTCTTGTAATTTGAAAAATCTTCATAATTTCGTTAATGCGATACGGCTTTGTGATCGAGAACACATATCAAATGATTTGGGTCATATGTTTATGTGCTACATTGAGCCACAGACTTGCAAATCAACTTTTTTGCCCGTTTTGCTTTTAGCGCCACATTTTCCACAAGCCCGAACTATAAAAAGGATAATTAATAGAACAATAAATAATTATCGCTTAATATGTACACTTGATGCGGCGTTTGATCAAAACGATGTTGAGTATCTAAAAACTATCCGCGATAAGGCGCTTGAGGACTGCAATGTAGTAATTGATGAACATAAGGTAAATCTTGCTGAGGACAGCATTATATCTAATAACAAGAATGCTTTCAAAAGTTTATTGAAACGTTCCACTGACGTTCCGATAAAACCTTGCATTTCCTGTGAAAAACTATGTTATCACCGCGAAATAACAGTCATCAGCAAAATGAAAACAGTTATTGCTTCCGGATCATGGAAAAGTTTTAAATCTTTTGCTGAAATCAACAAAATCGAAAGTGATTTCATTTGTAAATACTGCTTGGATCATTTTCGTAAAAATAAAATGCCACCTATTTGTATTCAAAATAATTTGAAAGTCGATCCGATTCCTCCAGAAATTGAACGTTTGAATGAATATGGAAGAATTTTCATTCAACGTGCAAAAGCTTTCCAAGTTGTTCAACAAATGGACACAATATCGAAGAAAAAAAACTTACCACACAGGCATAAAATTCAAAAAGTGAAAGGAAGAACTTTCCATCTACCTTTACCATTAGAAGAGAGCATGAAAAAAATCTGCAAGCCAACAGATGCGATAAATTTGAATCATTAATTATACATTTTGGTTCGTAGTCTTCCGACGAACGCAACAGACTTATACAATGCTTTAGTGCTTTTGAAACAAATTAATCCTTTATATAAAGAAATTAAGCTTCCAAAAAATCCAAGCGCGTTACGTAGCGATTTACAAGATTTGGTCGATGTTGAATATAATGTCGAAGAAGCAGACGCTGATGTGGACAAACAATTGAAAAAAGAGCCAGCACTTGTCACTCAAGCAGATCCTGAAGACAGTTATTATGAACAATTTACAATCTACCCAATTTATGACAAACGGGAAAATAAAAGTTCAACTACCTTATATCAACAGTGCAAAGTTCAAGATTCACCTCTAGATAATCGGTGTAACATTTTAGATCTATTATGCTTTCCATATTTGTACCCTAATGGAATCAATGGACAACATGAAAAAAGACTAATACATCTCAGTGATTCAGCATTTATAAAGACAAGGCTAAAATCCAAAGATTCAAGATACAGACTTGATATACAATACCTTTTTTATTTGTTGAACAATCACAATATAAGGCAAATAAAAGCAGGTATATACCAGAAACTGAATATTAGTAATCCACGTGAAAAGTATACAGCAGGAAATTATTTAGAACTCATTTCCAAAGAATTGTTGGAACGACAATTGACAACAATATTCTCGCGTCTAAGAAACACAGAGCAATATTGGAACATTCCAAGAAGCAACCTGCGGTGTATGATTGAAAATTACGGCCCGGCCACTTGGTTCTTAACTTTGAGTCCAGCGAAATGGTTATGGATGGATTTGATAGATTACATTCGTGAAGTTAATACCCCACATATGAATAAAATGTCAGCAAATCAAATGATTGCCTCGGATCCTGTTTCAGTTTCGAGATTTATTGATAACAAATTTCATGCCATGCTAGATTTCTTGTATTCAAAAGATCATCCAATAGGTGAAATAACTCATCATTTTTGGAGAAGAGAATATCAAGGTAGAGGTACTCAACATTTCCATTTACTTCTGTGGGTGAAAGATGCCCCGGTATTAGGAATAGACGATAATGAAAGCGTCGCCAAATTTGTTACAAAATATGTTACTTGCAGGATTCCTGATCCTAAAATTTCTCCAACCTTGTATAATCGAGTGGTAGCTCATCAAAAACACCATCACAATTCTTACTGCTTACGAAGAAAAAAATTGTACAATGGTCGAACAAAGTCTGTATGTCGCTTTGGATTTTCTAGACCAGTCTCTAAAACATTATCATTGAGAGATGTTATCACATCTATTGCTGGTAGAAAGAAATTACAAAGCAACAGTCGATTGTATGATCTACCTCGTAGTAAAAAAGAAGTAGATATAAATGATTATAACCCAGTCATTTTGACAGCATGGGAAGGCAATATGGACATCCAATTTGTTGGAGAAAAATCCACTATATTGAATTGGTACTGTACAAAGTACTCAACGAAGCGTGAAAAAAGCTACGCTGGCAATGTGTTCACTGATATCCAATCGAGTGAATCAGTCACTAGCCGGTTATGGAACATTGGGATGCAAGCTTTAAATAATATGTAGAGAATGTGGCGCTCTCGAAGCGGCTGATAGTTTATTGAGTATACCCTTGTATGGAACGGATTCAAAAACGACCATTTTATGGTTGGACGTCAATTTAATTAGAAATCGTAAAGTCAAATCTAAAAACGAAATTGAACAGTTGGATCCTGAATCTACCGACATTTTCTGCCCTAATATCATTGACGATTACTATCCTCAAAGGCCACAAACGTATCAATCAATGACATTATACGATTTTGCAAGATGGTACAGAATTGTCAATCAAGCGCCAGTCGATCCTGAAGTAGAATACTTTTCCGTAGGGAAAAAATTTTTCCGAAAAAGGAACCGTCCTTAACTCATCAATCACTACAGAAACAATCCTAAAATTCAACCAGAGAGATACTTTTATGCCTTACTGTTACTATTTCAACCGTGGAGAGATATTTCTGAATTAAAAAATGATTGTGATTCGTATGCAGAGTCGTTCTATGCAGTTCAATCAATTCTCCACGACGCAATGAAGTATCATGAAAAATTCACTGATATACAAAACGGAATAGATGCTGTTAAGGAAATGGTGCTAGAGAAAATTGAAAATCCTTCTGCAAATGATGATAAAGATGAAAATTCTTTGGGTTGTGACCCTGTTGAAGTTGGCGATGCGATGAAAGATTTTCACGATGCAGGAGCTAAATTAGATGAAGATCTTTCAAAAATTATCGCAGGATTAAATGTAGATCAAAAAAAAGTTTTCGATCAAGTTTGCTCAGCTGTCGATGCAAAAAAAGAACCATTAAGACTTTTTGTAAGTGGAGAAGGTGGAACTGGCAAAAGTCGTTTGATACAAGCGATTCGAGGTCATCTAAAAGAGGAATATAAAAAAGATACAGCTGTAACTGCTCCAACTGGTATTGCAGCTTTTAATATAAATGGCTTGACAGTTCACAGACTTTTTCAGTTGCCAGTTGAACATGATAAAACTCCATCGTATAAAGAATTGTCCGACACAGTTATTAAAATACTGAGAGATGAACTCAAAAATGTAGAGTTAATAATTATCGATGAAGTTTCCATGATATCGAATGTAACTCTGATGTACATAAATCTTCGGCTTATTGAAATATTCAATTCATCGCTAGAAGAAAACGGTTGGTTTGGTGGAAAACATATACTTTTATTCGGTGATTTACTGCAACTTCCACCTGTTCGTGAGGATCCCAGTTTCGTAAAAATGTCTGAAGATCAAGTAAATAAATATCTTGGCTCGTTGAGCACTTTTAACTTGTGGGTTCTCTTTAAATATGAGGTGCTAACCATCAATATGCGACAAAGAAATGACGAAACATAGAGACAATTATTGTCTCAAGTACGCTTTGGCACGGTTCTGACAACTGACATTGAACTGTTACAAAAAAGAGTCATAGAATTCCATACGTCAAGCTTTAATGAACGATTAAACGAGCTTTGCGTGTACATGAATTCATTACCCTTTGAGACAGTATGTTTGTTGCCAACGAACAATTTATGTGACACGCAAAATTCTGCTATGCTCGAAAAATTGTCGACCCCAGAAATCTTGCTTCATGCTCGTGACGAGTTTCAATGTGCTCATTATTTAAGAGCAAAAGTAATGAAAGTATTGAATTCTGATAAAGAAGGCGTTTCAAGAACAGCTGGGCTGTCTAAACTTATAACGGTAAAAATTGGCGCAAAAATCATGATTAGGCGGAACATTGATGTTACAAAGGGTCTTGTCAATGGCACTATCGCTACAATTCAATCAGTAACTCCTTCAATAGATGACAAGTTTTATGAAAAAATAACTATAATACTGAAAAATCAAGAAGTATGTGACATAGAACCAGTGAGTGTTAAATTTGAAGTTATGGACAAAATTTACGTTATTAGAAAACAGTTTCCAATATGTCTCAGTTATGGCGTGACTATACATAAGAGCCAAGGCTTAAGTTTGAAGAGTGTTATTATCGAAGCTGGAAACGACATATTCAGCGATGGGCAAACTTATGTAGCTTTGTCACGAGTTACCACATTCGATGGACTCCATTTAATAAATTTCGATCCTCGCAAAGTGACCGCTTGCGAAAAAGCAATAGTCGAATACAATAGACTCGGAAAAATTCATGACCCACCTCTTGAAGATTACGAAATAAAAATGACAAAACATCGGAAAATTATTGAGAGAAAGTGGGCAATTTCAAAACACTGCTCAGAGTCTCAAGTGCCTGTTAATAATGAAGAACGAATCTTCGACATACGTGGTTTGCAAAATGTTAAAAACGTATCAGGTTATGCCAACGCTATTTTACAGTGCATTATTCAATCTGATCCTATCAGAAATAATTTATACACAGCCAAAAATACAGATGCTCTTTTAAAGTTTCTAAAATATTATTCAGATCAACAACAAATATTTGACACAATGTTTATCAAACAATTTGCAGGAGATGAATTTATACAAAACATGCAATTTGATGCAGCGATATTCTTAGGTGCATTATGCGAAAAATCGGCTGCATTAAGAGATGCAGTTAAATACACATTAATGACGATCATGCAATGCAAAAAATGCACATACAAAGTCTTGTCCGAAAAAATTGACTCTACTTTCAAAATTTCTGTAAAACATTTATCTCAAACTATAACTCGCAAAGCGACATCTTTACAAACTCTCATAAATAACACTGTACCATTAGGTTGGAAACCAGTTGCAGACAAACTATGTCCTAAATGTTCTAAACCCTTAGTAACGAAAATAGAAATAAACACTTCAGATTGCATCGTAATACAATTATTACTCTTTGAACCTAACGAAACTGGCCAAATAACAAAAATGAAATGTGCTATTTCAGCGATTACTAAAAATATAATGATAGGTAAAATACAGTTTAAAGTAGTTGCAGCCGTATTTCACAATGGAAGTCTTCCAAATACAGGCGTCTATACATCTTTTGTATCAGACACCAAGTCAAAATGGAAATGCGTTGAAAATCAAAAAGTTTCGACATCGAAATGGCCGAAAAATGGGAAAAATGTGTACATTTTATTTTTACAGCGCCAAAAATAAAGGAATAAGCCAATTTCGAGTAATTATTTGAAACTTGGATAGCATGAATCATAACTTCCTTTACAGATCAATATTATATAGCATTTTTTCTATACAGAAAAGAAAGATAGGCACTTGATTGTTGCAGTTGCCGAAAATAAGTATAATTCACTGCTCCATCATTATATAACGATTTCTCTTTCAACTACATTATTATAACGATACAGCTTGCATTTTCCAATGACAGGTTTTAAGACGTTCTTCGAACAATAAATTTCGAAAAATGAAAAAAGGTATGAAATCCTCTCCCCCCCCCCCCCCCACTCCCCTCTCCGAACATCGCCAATGTATGAAAGCCAGAATTAATAAAAATGACTCCTCTTTTGAAAAATATTTATGGAAAAACTAAGTCAAGTTACAACAGCAACCTTAACAGCAATCGCGAGAGAAGGTAATGAAAAAATAAAGATACAAAAGCATTGAAATCAGTGCTGAATTAATACAGAAAAAAGAATTACACTGTTCATCAATTTTGAAACTGTAACAACAATTGTAACAACAATTGTCTTCATATATTCTCATCTTGCAGAGAAAAGAGTTAAAGCGTTGTTTTATCATAGTGGAATGCACAATACGTGGTTGAAAAATGTTATTATTACATAGTAATCGAAAAAGTTAAATTTCATAATCTCCAGAAAGGGTATGTGGTTTTTTTGATATATTTAAATCTTGCTGAGACATTATGTGAAACGCCATAATACTTGGGCGAGGAAAAAAAAATACAGGGCCTTACAGTTTCACATAGAATACACACACGGTTTGAACTTGCTCAAATAAAAGTTGTGTGAAAATCTGATGGTCTCGGAATAAAGGTGGTGTGATAGTGGTAATGTTTAGAGAGGATTATTTAGTGAAAATGAGAGAATTATTGAATGATAAGGACACATATAATTTAGTTTCGAGAAACCCGATAAATAGAATGAGAGATAGGTGCAATGAAATTTTAAAGAGATGGTTGAGGTTGGATTATGTGGACCGAATATGGTATAGATCAGTCATGGAAAGTACAGGTTGTCTTCCTAGGGCTTATGGGTTACCAAAGGTACATAAGATTGGCAGTCCATTAAGGATAATCGTCTCTTCTATCGGAAGCCCGATCTATAAATTGAGTAAATTTTTGGGAAAATTTTTGAATACGATTTATTTATCGAGACCAAATAGCTTTATTAAGGATAGTATAGAATTAAAGAGAATATTGAATGATTTAGTAGTTCCGGATAATTTTGTTTTGATTTCACTAGATGTTTCCAATCTTTTCACGAATATTCCAAAAGATCTTGTTTTGGGGGCTTTAAAAAGTAGGTTTGGAAGTTTTTTATGTAAACACACGAAGATACCTGAGGATGAATTTATTAATTGTATTTTGAATATTATGGGATTCACTTATTTTAGTTTTGAAGGAAAAAAATTTTATGAACAAACTTTTGGAACTCCCATGGGTTCACCTATCTCACCAATTTTGGCTGACATTGTTATGCAGGATTTGGAATTGACTTGATTAAAATTATTAAGTTATATTTGTCCGTTTTTTGTGAGATATGTTGACGACATCTTGATGATGGCGCCTAAAGATAAAATCTTGGAGACTCTTGATATTTTTAATAGTTACCACCAAAGATTGAAATTTATTTATGAGATAGAGATAGATAGAGTAATTAATTTTCTGGAATTGAAAATAATTAGGAATGATAAAAAATTCGAATTCGACTGGTACATGAAACCTACCTCTTCTAGAAGATATATTAATTATTATCCTATACAACATAAAATTGGTACGATAATTGGTTTGGTAGATAAGAATTTGAAATTGTCTGATAATAAGTTTTGGAAGAAGAATTTTCTAACGATTAAAGAGATTTTACGTATTAATAATTATCCTGGTGCCTTTGTGGAGAAATATATTAGTAAAAGGGTGAAGTTTCTGAGGGACAAGGAGAAGGAGATGAATGAAAATGGTAAAGACAAAATTGAAAGAGAGCGACTGGTTTTTCCTTACAATAATGATTTGGGTTTTAGATTAAAAAGAATTTTGGGAAAACACAATGTAGAGATTGTTTATAGAACAGATAACAAACTTAACGATCAGATAATAAATAGAGGCAAAGATAAACTTGATTTGTTTGACCAACAGGGTGTTGTATATAGAATTAAATGTAAAGAGTGTAGTTTTTGCTATGTGGGCCAAACGAAGAGAAATTTGGGAGTTAGAGTTAAAGAACATAGAAATAATATAAGATTAGCATTACCATATCATAATGTTTTAACGAACCACAGATTGGAAACAGGACATGAGTTTGATTGGGATAATACAGATATTTTAGATAAAGAACCTAATTATTATAAAAGAATTATCTCAGAGATGATTCACATTAAGAAATCAGAATATGCTTTAAATAAACAGGATGATACGAGTAAATTGAATGGTGTATATGAGGGTTTCTTGAATTTGATTTGAAAACAGTGAAAAAGATGATTTTTGAAGTCATTGAACTTTCAGCATGTTTTGGTAATTATTATGATATTAAATTGTACGTGTCACGTTTGGATTTAGTTGGCTTCGGTTCGCCGATGAGTTTACACATATAATGTTCCTACTGGTTTGCTGTTCTTTACGTGATTGACCTTAATTTGTTATACATTATTGGCCTTACAATTGTTTATTTGATTGGCTGACTGGTGGTCTCACTTTGGCAACCTTTATTGTTCGGACGATGGTTATTCTGTAACCTAATTCTTATTTGGACTATTGTAGACCTTTTAAATGATGATAATTTTTAAGTAGGACTTCTATTGATTCGAATTTTTTTATGTTTTGAATGTTATTTATTTTTTGAAAATTGTTACTGTACAGTCCTGAAGAGGGCCCAATGAGTGGCTGAAATATAGAAGAAGAAATGGCATATTTTCCTGGGTTCCTGTTTTTACATAACCTCCTTGAATGGAAAATGATGTGATATTTTAGGGGTAATGTTCTTTGCATAACCCCCTACTTGGCTCCGAGGGATCGATAAAGTTGATGATAGTTATGGTCTCGGAAATAAAACCAGGATTAAATTAATTCGTGGGCTGCTGTACAAGAAACGACTCCTACCATTCTAGAAATAATGCTTGTTGTGAGCAAAATATAACAACAAAATATACGCTAAATGGTAACAAAATATATAGTTTATAATCTAAGTTAAGACTAGAGAATACATAAAGAAAAAAAAAAACACAACCTTGAAGTGAACTGTCGGAATCAACTAAGAGCATATATACGTTATGTATTGTAACAAAATGTATGTATTGTATACACAGTAAATTATTTTACTATATCTATCAATTTAGCTTTATTATTACTAGGCGTTGGCCGTTGATTTTTAACATTAAAATGAGTGCAACTGAAATAAGTCATGTGCGAAGGTTTTTCTCAATATATATGATTGTAGACAAAAATATCCCATCAGAAATGACTATAAAAAATCTTAACAGTTAAAAAGGAAATACACGATTAAAGACAATCGAACACTATTGGTATTTTTTATGATATTTATTTCGTGTGTATTATATTAATTAACAAAAATAAGACTGCTCTTAAATGAAATGTTATCACCGCAAATTTAAGTATTTACTTGTATAACTGTTGTGGAATTATAGTTTATTGATGAGGTAATTCATTTTTTCTCGTAAGAAAGAAAGGGAGGGTGTGTGTAATTTGGGGAAGAGGGTGGGGATCAGAAGTCAGATTATAAGTCGCGACCCATGTTAACGTTTAGAGAAAATCACTAGGCAAGGCTAGAGGGTGGTTTTAAAATATAGCAAAATTTATGTCACATAATTCATAGACAGTCACTATGTGAAAAATACAAGTAGAAATAAAACGTAGGAGTAGTACGAGAAACACAATATTTTTAACCATACCAGTTACAGTACAGTATAGTTGATCATCGGCATGTCTTTGCGTCTTCATCGAAGCCGCTGATGTAGACGTGTCTTTGATTTTCATAAGTTTCTGTAACTGTCAGTCCTAAGTCTGCAAATGGGAAGGAAAATATTGTATTTCTCGTAATATGTAATTCATTAACAAAGACATGACTGCTCTAAAATCAAATGTTCTTACCGCAATTTAAAGTATGTATACTTGTATAACTGTTGTGAAAATATAGTTTATTGATGAGATAATTCATTCTTTCTCGTGAGAAAGAAGGGAAGGGTGTGTGTGATTTGGGGGAGAGGGTAGGGATCAGAAGTCAGATCAAAAGTCACGACCCATGTTAACGTTTACAGAGAATCACTAGGCAAGGGTGGAGGGTGGTTTTAAAATATAGCAAAATTTATGTCACATAATTCATAGACAGCCATTCTGTGAAAAATACAAGTAGAAATAAAACGTAGGAATAGTACGAGAAACACAATATTTTTAACCATACCGGTTACAGTACAGTATAGTTGATCATCGGCAAGTCTTTGCGTCTTCATCAAAGTCGCTGTAGACGTGTCTTTGATTTTCATAGGTTTCTGTAACTGTCAGTCCTAAGTCTGCAAATGGGAAGGAAAAAATTGTATTTCTCGTAATATGTGAATAAGATACACTAAACACGAGTATACCGCTACAGTCCGGTCTTGGCTCCATTCATACAAAAAAAAAAAAAAAAAAAAAAAAAAAAACAATTTTTAAAACCTTGACGGCAGCCCACGAATTAATTTAATCCTGCTTTTATTACCGAGACCATCAGATTTTCACACAACTTTTATTTGAGCAAGTTCAAACCGTGTGTGTATTCTATGTGAAACTGTAAGGCCCTGTATTTTTTTTTCATCGCCCAAGTATAATGGCGTTTCACATAATGTCTCAGCAAGATTTAAATATATCAAAAAAACCACATACCCTTTCTGGAGATTATGAAATTTAACTTTTTCGATTACTATGTAATAATAACATTTTTCAACCACGTACTGTGCATTCCACTATGATAAAACAACGCTTTAACTCTTTTCTCTGCAAGATGAGAATATATGAAGACAATTGTTGTTACAATTGTTGTTACAGTTTCAAAATTGATGAACAGTGTAAATCTTTTTTCTGTATTAATTCAGCACTGATTTCAATGCTTTTGTATCTTTATTTTTTCATTACCTTCTCTCGCGATTGCTGTTAAGGTTGCTGTTGTAACTTGACTTAGTTTTTCCATAAATATTTTTCAAAAGAGGAGTCATTTTTATTAATTCTGGCTTTCATACATTGGCGATGTTCGGAGAGGGGTTAAGTCTTACATAATTTCTCGAATTTCATTTCAATAATAATAATTAAGTGGTTCGTCTAACAAAACTCCAAATACGAGGTTAATTTACAATCGCTATTTTCAATACGAGATATTAAGTCGGACAAAGTTCGAAATTGTCCTTTAATACAATATTAGTTGATAAGCTAATCGGTGATGGGAACCCTAGATAGTAAGTGATATTCACAGATACTCGACTACTAAACGTCTATAAGGAATAGATGACCAAGTTCTGCAAAGACCGTTACAGGGGAAGCGTACCAAAAACTGAGAGATGTCAATATGAAACGCTAAAACTCCCATGGAATTTGAAAGGAAGATAAAGGAAACCATAAATTGCCTATTGGAACCGAAATCACTAATGGTCGAGTTATTCACCTTGAGAAACTACACTCAGGAAGCGGAAAATTGTGACGACTCCAACCTTCAGAAGTTATAATTAAAATATTAAGCAACTTTCATATAATTTATGAAACTTCACCAGACCTTCAAGTTTTTAAGAGACAGTCAATTCAAACTACGTTTCAAAAAACTAATAATTTATAATAAATAACTTCACCATAGTTAATAAAACTTTCAAAAAAGTTCTCTGTCTCTCACAATTTTTCAAAACTACTATTTGATAGTCACCAAAAAAAAGAAAATGATCAAAGTTGAAAGGAACTTTTGACGATTCCAAGGCTACCTCGGTATTAAAGGCACTGACTGACAAACGTATTTTCGGTATTTTCATTCTTCCCCAGCAACATTAAAAACAACAAGCAATTGTATAAATATATATATATATATATATATAACAAAATGACAACAAAATAAAACAATACTTTACAAAATCATAGCCGCAACTCAAGGGACAGGCTTTCGGAGCCTATGGAATCGCCAAAAAGAACGATAGAGGAACAAATGATTTCCTTGGAGAGATAGCGCTCATCTTTGAAATTTTGCTTTCAAACTTTCAAAAATTTTTTTTCCGATATTACGCAAAATTCTACTTCAAGCAAAAAATACAGAAAATAAATAAGAAAAGTTTTTTTTTTTTTTTTATCAAATAAGTTCAGAAGTTAAATGCTGAGCTAAGTTTGACCTGTTAACTTAAATTATCTTAACGAGTTTTTTCGAGAAAACTGGAAAAATGGATTTAAATATACATTTTAATACGAAAATTTTAAAATTTCAGCATGATTAAGAGTTCAACTTTACTTAAATTTAAATCCTAATTGAAACTAAACTTTAGAATTATAAGATTCAAATTCGAATTATCTCAATTCGGAAAGTTCCAAAAGCGACCAAAGAATTCAAGGTTACAGAATTATAAAAGAAAAATTTTCAAACTACAAAAAAAAGATTTTTTTTTCTCTACCTCGCACACAAATTCAGAAGAAAAGAGGACATTTTTTTTCACGACCTTGCCTGACCTCGTAACAAGGAACTACGAAATTCCCAGTTTACTTCCTTTTTTTTTTACTTTTCTTTTCTTCGCCTTGTGATTTTCTTTTTACCCTTTTTTTTCCCTATCAGTCGCGTGACGGAGCAAAAACCGTAAGGCAAAGCCAGGCAAGGGCATTTTTCTGTTTTTCTAACAGGTGATTTTTCCCCACCGAGCACTGGGGCAGGAACGCTCACGGACGCAAAGTTTTTCATTTTTCCTCGCAACTACTCCCATGGAACTTCTCCAACTTGAATTCGCGAATACGGCGGACAATCAATAAAAGATTAGACACCCACGAGACCACATAAGAACACGTCCGAGAAGAACTACGGGAAAAACCGCCAAATGCCGCCAAAACTAGCAAGTGAGCAAAACAGCTGACTCTCTGCTCTCGCCAGCACGCACACATGGTGCAGAAACCAGGACGTACCATAACAAGAACAAAAAAAGAAAAAAAACGAAAAGGCATTTAGTTATAAGACCGAGAGACAATTTTTGTGACTCTTGTGATTTAAAGTTTAGTAAGGTCATAGGATTGGAATGAACCAAATAGGGCAAAAAGAATCACTATACATTTACCACAATTCACTAGTATTGTTCTAAGTGTATTAAGTATTAGGACGCCGCGGCAACAAAATATTTTACGATCAATTTTTGCTTATACAGAAATGAAGAGGCAACCATCGATCAGTATTGAATTCAATAACTGGATAGGCAATACATTAGAATATACATATAATTTAGAGGAGTTATGTTTGTTATAAAAATTCGCGAATACAATATTTTTACGATTCATAGAGGCAAGCGCAAAATGTAGAGAGATAAATGAAGGAAGATAAAGAGAAACAGTAAGATTAAGGTAAAATGTATCGTTGTAGGGCTTTCGAGTGATTCTCATTATGTACCAGGTGTACTCCAAATTAATTTCCGGTTTTTTTTGCAAATAAAACACATAATTCCAAAAAAACCGTAACCTTTATTTTATTCAAAGTATTTTCCATCGCTTTCTACACATTTTTCCCACCTTTCTGGTAAATTGTGGATACCATGCCAGTAAAAATCATTGCCTTTGGAGGTGAACCACTCGGTGAGCCATTTCCGTACATTTTCGTACGAGTCGAAGCGCTGCTCAGAAAGTGCATGGCCCAACGAGGCGAAGAGGTGGTAGTCGGATGGCGCCAGGTCTGGTGAGTAAGCCGCATGATCAAGCACTTCCCACTTGAGCCTTTCCAGCGTGTCACGAACGACTTTCGACTTATGCGACGGCGCATTGTCGTGAAGCAAAATCACCTTCTTCTGTCGTTGTTGATACATATTCTGGTCGGTTTTCCACAATGGCTCGGCTCAAATCTATCATTTGCTGTTTGTAGCGAACGGCATCCACAGTTTCACCAGGTTTCAGCAGTTCAAACTATATAACACCGGACTGGTCCCACCACACACACAGCATGACCTTCCGACCGTAACGATTTGGCCGTGCCGTCGATGTCGATGCTTCACCTGGACTCACCCACGATTTGTTGCGCTTAGGGTTCTTCAGGAAAATCCACTTTTCATCACCAGTAACAATACGATGCAGGAAAGACTTTCTTTTGTATCGTTGAAGCAGCATTTCACAGGTCACTTTTCGATTCTCCATTTGTCTCTCGGTCAGTTCATGGGGCACCCACTTTCCACACTTCTGAATTTTTCCCATGGCTCGCAGACGTTTGGAAATTGCTTGCTGTTGAACTCCTAATGCATCTGCAAGCTGTCGTTGCGTTTGCGTGTTGTCTTCATCTAATAATGCTTGCAATTCGGCGTCATCGAACGATTTTCGCTTGCCGGAGCGTGCGGCGTCGTTCAGGTCGAAATCTCCATTTTTGAACTGTCGAAACCACGTTTCACATGTTCGAAGTGTTAATGCACGATCACCATAAACTTCCACAAGAGCACAGTGGCTCTCGGACACTTTTTTCTTTTTATGAAAAGTAATGCATGGCACATATGCTCAAAATTCGGTACAAAATTCGACATTTTTGAAGCGCAATAAAAACTTACTGGAAGATTTTTTCGAGAAAATGTCAACGCAGTTCAAGCACTCGATATGATTGAAGAAAATGACATATGTTATGTGTTACCAACAGCGGTACCAAACAGAACGCTATCCATTGAAAAAACCGGAAATTACTTAGGAGTACACCTGGTAATCATAATAAGCGATCTATAAGATTGAAACAATTTTAAAAACAAATGGCTTGAATTGAGAGGAAGGACAGGATTAGAGTCTGACAACTGAGACCAGCAGTCTGTACAATTCAAACACAGTCAGACACTATTCCAGCAGAATTCATAAAGTCAACACGGCCTACACCCCTCACATTTAAGACAAAAAAGAAAGAGCTGGACTTTCGCATCTCTTTTGCTCTGGTGTGGTTCCAATCCGGTGCATCTCCCTCGCACTCACTCGCAACCCAGTGGTGACTCACAGCTTTGAGTACTCGACTCAAAAGTCTAGAGGAGCCTCGGCATCAGCACTATTAACGTCATACGACCAAGCCGTCCAAATTCAATATAATGGATCCCGGAAATGACCAAGTCTTTAGTCAATCAAGGACTGATCAACGACTATGGACGCATGAACCAGCTTTCTTCGTACACTAGAGGACCTCAGAATTGTACAGTAATTGTGAGTTCCTAAGACAGTCATGCCTTGCCCGACTTTGCTCCTAAGACAAGTCATCCTATTATTTACCTATTTTAAAGCCACAGTTTCATAATGAGGGTCACTAGAGAAAGAAAAAGAGAAAAAAAAATGGAAAAGGAAGAAACTTTTCTATTGGACATGTATCGAGTTTCCTAATGGGCATGTTATGTTCCAGAATAGATTTCACCTACAGACACATGTTAACTTGTTATGGAAGGTGCGCGGGGACGTGCATATTCCTAAGGGGGAAGGGGTGCACTAAAGAAGTGCACTGCACATGCCGAACACATGCACCCTGGAATCGCGATTTACGCGTACTTGTGCGCACAAATTTTAAACACCCTAGTATTGTGACGCTTCGGCGAGGAAACTTTCACTTATTTGTCAGCGCACGAGGACGCGCGCACATAAGGGGGCAGGAATGTCACGTCCTGACCTAGTGACATGTAAACGGGTAAATAAGTTTGAATAAGTTTAAGAGATCTACGACAATGCCTCAAATACGACCACACCTGCCTAGTCCGCTAGCGCAGCGGCGTGATAGCAGTTTTGATCGTGTCTGGTTTTGATTGGCGGCCGGTCGCTGTCGTGGCCGTCCGCCTCTGTCTCTGGCAGTCGTAGAAGTCGTAGCTGTTGAGTGTTGAGTCGACTGGCTGTAGTAGTTGTGGCGAGTCGTCGGTCTCGCAGTTGTCGTAGAAATCGTAGCTGTAGAGTAATGGTCGCAGTGGCTCTTTTCTTGTAGCGTAATTCGTTTCAGTTTTCTTGTCGGTTATTCTTGTGACCTCATTGCCACCTTTTCGTGTGAACGGTTTGATGAATAAACTAATAACTTAGCATTCCAATCTCGCATTGTCCTTAAAAATTACAGACTCGCTTTGGAATTCCTATAATTTCTAGAAATTCGTGTAACGGTCGAACTCACGTATCGACACGTTACATTCAAATCTAGACAATATCGTGTATGAAAAAGAGAGCGCTGACATATCCCAAATTCATGGTAATATAATTTTATTCTGGTCTCAAGATCTTGACAAAAGCAATCCTCATTCAGAATATATTCAGTCGAATTTTGATTTAGGCAAAGTTTCTCCTCATACAAACAGCATTTCCAAACTTGTTAAAAATAGACAATGTATTTACTTGCTTTTTGTCAAAAACCTACATCATGGTAAAGTAGAAAATCGCGATTTGTTTGAAACACTGCTCGTTTTAAGGAGAATGATACGAAAAGATAAATTCAAAATTTCAGCACCAACTAAAAATTCAAATATTAAACCAAATCAATTGAACTTCATGCTTAAATTCATATTCCCGAAAAACCAAATTATATTTTTGGACACTGCAAAGATCATTCCTAGAGACGAAAATGAGATTCAAAGAATTCTAGAAGAATATCATTTGAGTAAACTTTCTGGTCACTCTGGATTTGTTAAGACGTATTCTAAAATAAAAGATCAATATATTTGGCCGACCATGAAGACTGATATTCGAAAATATATTAAGAATTGTCATTCCTGTCAAATAAACAAGACCAATTTCAAACCCACAAAACAGCCAATGGAAGTCACAACCACGGCTGAAACCCCATTTGAAAGACTTGCGATAGACATAGTTGGCCCCTTGCCTATCACAGAAAAAGGAAATCGATTCGTAATGACTGCCCAAGATGACCTTACAAAATATTCATTTGCCTATCCTCTACCAAATCACGAAGCCAGAACTGTTGCTGAAACTCTAATTCATATTTTTACATTCTTTGGAATTGCAAAGACTTTCCTAACCGACCAAGGAACTGATTTCATGTCTCAACTTATCAAAGAACTGAGTAAAATATTCCAAACCAAACACCTTTCCACTACCCCGTACCATCCACAAACCAATGGAACATTATAAAGATCACACTTGACATTAAAAGATTATCTTAAACATTATATAAGAGCTGAACAGGACAACTGGGATGAATTTGTTGAATTTGCTATGTTCAGTTACAATACTTCTACTCATACAGCAACAAAATTTTCCCCTTACGAATTATTATTTGGTAAGAAACCATACTTACCCTCCTCAATAATCCGAGAACCCGAATTTCGTTACACTTACGACGATTATACAGGGTGTACCAAAATCCCCGTACCAACAGAAAACCCAATATTACTTTTTGAATTATGAATCTAAAAGTCCTTTACCACTTTTCACGAAAATCAAAATTAAAAAAGTTATTTAAGTTTCAAATTTAAACAATAAATGGGTTCTCTCAACAAGTGGGCATAAAATTCACCGACCAAACTTTACCCAAATTTTTTTCATATTTTTTAGAGTCGAAAAGTCCTTTGCCACTTATGACAAAACTCAAAATCAAAAAAGATATTCGAGTTTGAAATCTAAAAAATTTGATTGGTCAAAACTTCTAACCCGCACATTTTTTTCAATTTTGAGTTTTGATAAAAGTGGCAAAGGACTTTTCGACTCCAAAAAATATGAAAAAAATTTGGGTAAAGTTTGGTTCATGGATTTTATCCCCACTTGTCGAGAGAGCGCATTTATTGTTTGAACTTTTGGATTGAATAACTTTTTCCATTTTGAGTTTTTTGAAAAGTGGTAAAGGACTTTTCGATACAAAATTCAAAAAGGAATATTGGGTTTTCTTTTGGTACGGGGATTTTGGTACACCCTGTATAGATTCTTTAAAATTCGAACTTAATACTTCATTTAAAATTGCACGTGAAAACCTAATTGATTCAAAGAAAAAGAGAAAAGAATATTACGATAGAAAAATCAATCCCCATGAATTTCATGCCAATGACCTCGTACTCCCGGAAAATTTTACACCGATCTTGGAAAATCAAAGAAATTATCGCCTAAAAGAATAGGACCTTACAAAATAGTTCGGGTTTTTAATAATAACACAGTGGCAATAAAAATAGGTAAACGAATTAAGAGATATCATACTAATATGTTAAAACCATATTTTTCAGAACATGAAAATGCAGATGTTGATCCTTCTCGCAATCTTCCTCCCATCACTCGTCATCTTCGATCCAGACCTTTATACCAATAGGGAGTTCTCCAAATCGAATGTAATCTTTTATCAAAATTTGGGCGTTGCAAAACTTGCATCCTCATACTTCATGTTAATGACGCACGTTAATGTGACATATTTTGATCAGGCCAAGATTATTTTAAAGAATTAATTGGAAAAAACACGACGTCTCTGTAAGTTGACTACCACTGGCGAGAACCCTGAAAAAAGCCCGAATTTTCAAAACATTCTTTATCATTGTGATCAGACTTATAAATTAATCGTTGAAGAATTCAGTCAATTCCAGTCCGATTTGAAAACTTTCAAAGAGCTTGTCAGACATGATGATCTTGGAATTCAAAAGATTAGAAGAACCAGAGGTCTTATTAATGGCGTTTCCTATTTCCTGAATTGGGCTTTTGGCATACCGGACGCTGACGATGCTGAATATTATACTGATAGTATTGAGACACTTGCAAGTTCTAATAAGCAGACTCAGATTTTGTTAAAATCGCATATTCAAATCATTTCAAATACAATTAAAAATCTTAATGATTCTTTCTTGTCACTGAAATTCCAAGAGAACTTGATGAATAAAAACATAAAAAAGATAAATGCATTTATAATTGCCACAGAGAACGCTATTGCCAAATTAGAAATCGAAGTAGTCGTCAACGAACATTTCATTAAGCTCAGATCATTAATTGGTAAAGTATCTACTCTATGCACTAACTATATCAATGCGATCGATCTCGGTAGAAATAGTATGATGTCAAGTCTTATCATAACTCCTGAAATTATGTTGAAAGAATTGCAAAAATATCAAGGGGAATATGCATTATTGATTGAACCGGAAAACGAGAATATAAAATTGTTATATAATACTGCAAATGTACATTTGCTGTATTCAAAAAATTGCGTCATTTTTGCCATTAGATTTCCATTGGTAGAAAAGGCTAAGTTTGATTTATACCACATGATTCCTTTACCAATGCGCCACAAAGGAGATTCCAATTTTTATTCCTATGTTAAGCCAAAATCCGATTTCCTGATTGTATTCCAAGCAAAAACCTAATATTCACTTCTGGAAGATTTGTCGAATTGCGAGGAGTACGAACGAGGAAAATATTTTTGTTACAAACTCAACACTCTGACGTCAACCATCAACGCAAACTGCGAATTTTCAATCATGCAAACCACGAGAATTCCCGATGACTGTGAGACCTCAACAATCAAGGCCAAAATGGAGTCATGGACCAACATCGATGGAAATCATTGGATCTACGTACTCCGAGAACCATTGAGCCTCACATGCATCTGCAAACTCAACAACAAGGAAACCATATTCGACGTGCCTCTCGCTAGATCTGGTATAATCAGTCTAGACAAACATGGTAAAGGATATACAAATCGTTTCTGTTAAAACCTTTTAATTTTGATGCCGTAAACATATCATACTTTGTACCACAAGCTAGTAGTATCATAGAAGATGATTGTTGTCTTAAATATTCCGAAAAAGAAAGTCACTTTGAATTACTCGAAACAATGCATCTTTCTAATTTAAACACAGCATATTTGAAATACGCAGAAAAGAAATTGTTAGAATTCGATGAAGAAATCACAAATCAATTGAAAACTCCTTTCATTGTCAGACACATAAGCTGGATAAGTATAACAATCGGAATAGTTGTCACGGTCATTTTACTTTGTTGTCTTTATAACTGTGGATGCTTGAGATTGTTAAACTGTATGACAAATAATCAGCGTAAAAGAATTGGAAGCGAGAATGGAACAAACGTGATAAAAAATTTTGTTAATTGCTGCTTCGAACCTCGACATCGAAATAATGAGTTTTAGAGAGAAATGTCTGTAATACGAAGACGAAATTCAGAGATTCAAATTGAAGACGAGATTGAAAGCGAGAGCTGTATTCATGGAATTTTCCGTACTGATCCGATGCCTATTGAACAAGCAAAAACACCTGTAAAAACATCCATAAAGAAGTATGCTCGACGAACTCCCTTTTGATCATTGTAAAATTGTAAATTTGGAAATTGAAACTTATGTTTCATTCTTCCAAAGGGGGGAGGGATGTTTTATTTCGATTCTTGTAGAATATTCCACTCATTTATTTTATCGCCGTTATAAATGAAGCATCATTATTTCGAAAATTATCAGCAGTCATTTTAATTTCGTGCTCGAAGTCACGTACAATCGTTCAATTTATAATGAATTTTCTATTAAGATATTGCCGAACATTCTAGAATATTCGAATCGTTTCTAGAAAAGTCTAGGTGCATCATACGAGTTAGGTACAGGGTGCGCCATTTCTTATGTCGGTATTGTAACATTGAATAACTTAAACATTTGACAACCGATTTACTTGACTTCACTTGTTTTGGAAACGTCAATTCAGTACAATTTCAACCATGTATCGCTTCACACCAAAATAACGCGCTGAAATAGTTACTTTGTACATTGAAAATAGTCGTTCAGTTGTGTTAACTCAACGAGCATATCGTCGAAAATATCTTGGCAAACAGGCACCATCTGACAACACTATTCGTCGTTTGGTGTCGAATTTTTGTGACCACGGGACAGTGAAAGATCGCGAACAACCCGTTCATCAACGACCAAGACGTTCAAATGAACTGATTGAAGCTGTCAGAGAGAGCGTTGCCCAAAACCCAAAAGTTTCATATCGTCACCGCGCTCAGCATCTCGGCATCAGTGGAACCACTCTACGGCGCATTTTGAAAGATGATTTGCATTTGTTTCCGTACAAAATGCAATTAACACAAAGAATATTGCCTACAGATCATCCACGTCGCTTGGAATATGGACAAACAATCGCTCGAATAGTTGATACTGAACCTGATTTTTGGAAGCGAATTTTAATGACCGACGAGGCACATTTCAAACTTTCTGGAGGCGTTAATAAGCAAAATTGCCGCATTTGGGGAACGCAGAATCCACACGAGATCCATGAAACGCCATCGCATGACCAAAAAGTTACTGTTTGGGCCGGCGTTTGCGCCAAAACCATCATTGGTCCTTATTTTTTCAAAGAGAACCAAACGATCGATGGAAACCGATATCGGTGGATGTTGGCTCACTATGTCTGCCCACAAATGCGTGAAAAAGGTCTTGAAGATTACTGGTTTCAACAAGATGGTGCGACCTGCCACACTGCGAATCAAACAATCCAGTTTCTGCAACGAAAATTCCCTGGACGTCTGATGTCAAAAAGAGGCGACATTGAATGGCCACCCAGATCTCCAGATTTGACCCCTCCAGACTTCTTTTTGTGGGGTTATTTGAAAAGTAAAGTGTACGCCAGCAAGCCGCAGACCATTGAAGAGCTTAAGGAAAATATTCGTGCCGAAATCATTGCTATACCACCCGAGATGCTCGAAAAGGTAATGGAAAACGCCGCAAAAAGGGCATATTTTGCTGTGAACAATAAGGGCGGCCACTTGATTGATGTTGTGTTCAAAAACTAGTCTAAATAAATTGTAAAGGACCAAACTAAATAAAAATACCTCATTTACAGAAATCGGTTGTTTTTTTTTCAAGTTATTCAATGTTTACATGCCGACATAAGAAATGGCGCACCCTGTATATAAACGAGCACTGTCACGTAGCATTAGTTCATTTTTACGCCAGTCTTCTTGTATTCCACTACGTCCGGGCACTCTTCCAAACTCTGTCGTTGTTATCTACCGCGTTTCAATCAAATCTTTGTACATTTTAAAATAAACTCAAGTTATATTGTGAATTGCTATTTGCTTATTTTGGAGTTTACCCGCGAATCTAGCTCCTTATATTTCTATTATTAGGACTAATTTGAAACTCTCTCATATCGTTGAAAAATGCAAAAATATACAAAATTCGCTCAAAAGCATTTACTTATAACGGTTGTTAATGTCTCGTTCATTAATAATCAAATTTTAATAATATGGAAAAATTATTACTTTTGCTGTTCCCAGCAAGAAGTAAAAATTTCTCTTTTTAGAATGAAGCATTGTTTGATGAAACAATCTATCATGAGTTAATATATTCTATTTTTAATATTTCTATAATGAGGACTAATTTGCAACTCACTCATTATGTTCAAAATACAAAACTTGTCCAAAGTTTCTCAAAAGCATTTACTCAATACGACTAATAATGTCTTGTTCATTAACTATCAAATTTTTTTGATTTGAAAAACATTTGTGACGGTTGAATATTTTATTGGTATTGGGGGAATGATTTTCGAGATTCAACCGTCACTTAGCAGTTAGGCCCCTAAAATAGGTGTAATTCGGGGAATCGGATACCGGGATTCTAGGAATTGGGGGGAAGGGCGAAAACCGTTGGGATTGAGTGCGGTGTTACCGCTGTTAGCGCGCTGTTGCTGGCGTCGTTTTGGTGTGGCGTGGTGGCCGCTCGGCCAATGAGGGCCCGGGCCGGCGAGGAGGGGATGAGAGGGCCCTCGCTCGCGCAGACGCGGCGGCGTCATTCCGGTTCAGGAGTTCATTGCGAGACGACTGCGAAGTCAACGGGAAAAGGAAAGTAGGGAGTCGGCGAGCAAGGATCAGAGCACTTGGAGACTAAAGGAAAATTTGGGAAGGTGAGATGGCTAGGTCGAGGACGAGGTTAAGGATGATCGGCGGCTAGGGCACCACGACGTCGCGGGGGACCATGCGGCGGCTGCGGCGACGACGGCGTCGGCGAGGTGATGGCCCCAGGTCGTGAGTAAGAGGGAAAAGTGCGCGGTACCGTTATGGTTAGTCTGGGGGGGTTTATTTTTCGTTTTCCGGTTATGTTCGCGTGATTGAGCGGGTTTTCTTTTGTGAATAAGGGGGGTTTTCCGTGATATGGATGGGTGATTTTCGAGCGAATTCCTGTTTTGATTTTGGGGGGGGTTTCGTTTTTTTTAATAATTTTTTTTTACTTTGTAAAAAAAAAAAAAAAAAAATTTTTTGTTGTTGTTTCATTGTGATTATTATGATAGGGGATTATGTTTAAATTGGGATTTAATGACTATTTCCTGTATTCCGGATGATTTGAGTATTTTATTTTGGTGTGCGGCATTTAGTCTTTGACTTTTGATTTTTTTTTATTCATGGAACATTTTTTTAAATTGAATGAGGGTAAATTGGTCATGTTAAGAACTTCTGGAGTAAGATTGATTTTTTTTTTAGTATTTCTGATTATTTAATTTTCCATTATTTTTTTTTAGTATTGTGTTCCATTTATGGGGGGAAATTGATATTTTGTTTTTTTTTTGTAATTTTACCTGACCCCGTTAACGCTCATCGACCAGGATGTTTTCTTTAGTCGCGCCCCTAAGCGCGCTGGAGAGAATTCCGGGTGAACGGGGTGTCAGGGCGGAATGATTGGATTTCATTTTGCTACGGATTTTTTTTGTGGGTATTTTACAGTTAGGTTTCGAATAACGAGGGGTTAATTTTGGAATTAAGAGTTGGAAGAATTAAGGGACGTATTTTGGGGGTTCATGGATTTAATTTGATTTTCGAGTCCTCTCAGTTCGGGTATTTTGGGGATTTTGGATTTATTGTGGGTTTTAGTTAACGATGGTGTTTCTTTTGATGTTTGGGAAATTTTGACTTCGGACTTTCGTCATCCAGGCTGGCAGACTTAGGATTTTTATATTTCAGTGGGGAAATTCTTGGGTTTTTGAATTGGGGTTCATTTTATTTATTGATGGTTTTTTTAGCAACCCAGTGGCGCCCGTTAAAGCCCAGACTTGGGAGGGACCCTTATCCGCGCCTCGGTACCAATGGCGCGTTGGGGAAGTGTACAGGCTGGGTGGGGAGCAAGTTCCGCGGGTGGTATGGTGGGTTTGCTTTAGATTAGGAAAGGAATTGGATTTTTTTTTTCTCTCTCTCTTCGGTCCTGTCGATGTCCTGTGTCTCATTGCGAGGCCTCCGGTGGGTCATGGGAATCCGGGAATTTCAGTGATAGGTTAATTTTTTTTTAAGGGTTGGCTTTTGGATTTTCTTTAGATTTTTCTAGTTGCCTGGATGATGGGGAATTGATAATGGATTTTGTTTAAGCGCGTGGTAAGGGGTTTAGATGCTCATGTTACGGGCTGGATATTATTTGGGCTTTTATTGGGGAGGATTATGATTAATGGGTTTTATTTCATTATTGTTTGTTTTACTGGGGGGCTCCATTTCATTTTTTTTTTTTTTTTTTTGGGGAAAGAAGGAAGGGAGAAGTTTTTTTATTAGGGGTTCATTATTTTTTGTGTGGAATGATTTTATAAGTCTTTGCTCCTCCCCGTTAAGACCTATTGGTGGGAGGCGTTCCTCAGCCGCGCTGTAGGCGCGCTGGGAGCACTCCACCGTGGGTGAGGAGTCAGAGCGTGATGGTGTCAATTTTTTTTAAGATTATTTTACGTCATATTTTGTTTTTTTTTTGTTTGATTGTCATAGTCACTGGGTAAAGGGGTTTGGCAGGCCACCGGGAATGATTTTATTTTGTGGTCATAACTTGGTGTTTTGTTGAAGTACGCGGTTTATTTTGGGTGGGTGCTTCAAATTGCCCCACTGTGGTATTGGTTTTTCCCCAGGCACACGCACACACTTGCTAGGTAATATTTTGCGTGATTTCATTTTTCCTGTATTTATGCGGTTTTCGATTTCGTAGGCCCATTTTGCCCGGATATAGCATTTTGGTGGGGATTATTATTTTTTTTTTGTAGGTTAAGTTGTTTATTATGGGTTGATTAGCGAACAAAACGGTCCCGCGTACGTATTTTGAGTTGGTTTCAGGAGTTTAGGACGCTGGCCGAGCCGCCGCGGAGTCCACCCTGCGACGTGAGGTCAGAATTTGAAATATATTTGTGGAAGAATATTGCGAGTTTTGGCACGGAGTTGCCCATTGACTATTTTGTTTATTTTATATTTTGATTTTGGAATTTGTGTGTCAAATTTCCCCGTGTATTATTTTTTTTTCTTATTCCCTGAGTTTTAATTATCCGCCCTTTGGAATTATTATTTTATTTATATGGTTCTCTCTTGGGGGAACCCTTTTGGCTATGTTGGAGGCGTTTTGGGCACATTTATTTTGTCCTGTGTTTTATTTATTTGCCTTGTTCATTTGTCCTGGGTTTGCATTGACCAGTTATTATTGAGGGGTTGGGTTAAGGTTTTACTTCGTGTGTACCCTGGACTTAGCTGTTAAGATAGATAGGTAGGGTATCAGTTACCCTTTTAGGGGGGCGTAACCCCGGATTGGGGGGGGGGGTCAACAGTTGGAATAGAGGAATTGAGGACTGGAGGAACAGGGGAAATAGGCCAACATGGCGGGGGTACCCAGGAAATTCCGGGAAAGGAGTCACATTGAAGCATGGGTGAAGTCCCTGGATGATTGGGAGGTGCTAAAGGTGGCCGAAGAATTGGAATTGAGCCCGCGAGGAAAGGCTAGCGAAGTGGCCAAACGCGTTGTAAATAGGCTGGCTAAGTGGCATTTAGAAACCACACCAACGGGGGAATTGCGGGGAGCTCATGGCCTGGATCTGGGGAAGGGGGCAGATGCGCACCCAGGACAAGATCACCCCGAAGGAAGTCCAGGTCAAGGAACTTCTCGAGCAGAGCCAGAAGATCAGGAAGTAGTGCCCCCAGAAACGCGTCGAGTGGACCTGCCACTGAGGCGTTCGAGGTCGTTTGAACACATCAAACTAGTCGAAGCTCAAGGGCCCGGACTTAGAAGTCATTTCTCCGCCCCATCACTAGAAATCGATCCCTTAATTCCGGAGAAGCCGCCCAGGAGGGTCAGGATGAGAGAGGAATCACCTGTATCAATGGGAACCAGTCAGCAGACCAACCATCATAATAGGGACTATTCTCAAGAGCCAGAACGCGAGGAGGTTGGCAATCGCAGCTTTGTTTATCACATATCACGCCAGGACCCGCGTAGGCTTATTCGAGACTGGAAGATCAGTTTTTCCGGGGGAAATGAGGTCAGCGCCGAGGAGTTCTTGTGTCGGGTTAGGGAGTTGAGCCTGGGAACGTCGATTACAGGGGAGGATTTGTTGTCAGCTCTACCCGAATTGCTTCAGGGGACTGCATTGAGATGGTGGAGATTGGAAAAACATGGCTGGCACACCTGGAAGGAATTTGAGGGGGATTTTCGAGCCCGCTACGGGGATCCGGACTTCCAAGCGCGGTTGCGAAAAGAATTACAGAGTCGAACCCAAGGCCCGAAAGAAACCATTCAGGACTTTTTGGTAGCGTATCGACACATTCTGAGTTTCCTGAATCCCCCGGCCTACCTGGATGAGGAACTGACAATGACCTACGACAATTTACACCCCGATTATCGCAGGAATTTTAGTAGGAAGCAGTTCAGGAGTTTTAAAGAATTGGAGAAACTGGGACGCGTGCATGAGGCCAACCGCCGAAAATGCCTTGAGTACCGACCACCACCCTCCAGCGATGACTCGCTTTTCCCCGAAGTTGCCTACAGAAACCCAGAATCAGCGAGGGACATACCAAGACGGGGGGCTCGGTTGAATGTCGCTGCACAAGGAAATGGTGAGTCGGCCAAGAGGACCAAGAATCCAACCAGGGAAATGAGTAGCCAAACTCCTGCGGAAAGTCCCGAGGAGACGTGGGGACAGGTAAATCAAAGAGGCCAGCGGGGCAATGTCGCCCCACCCACTAATTCTGTGCCTGGACAGAGACAGGGCCCGTGTTTCCGGTGCGGAAAGTTAGGTCACTTCCAGAGGGAATGCCGAGGTCGACCCATGGAACCAAGGTCAGTGCAACCTCGAAGAGAAATCCGCTGCTTTGGTTGTGGGAGAGAAGGGGTAATTAGGGCCCAATGCCCTACATGTAACCCGGTGGGCCGAAGGCCGGAAAACGAGGATCGCAGCCAGTAAGCCGAGGCAACTGGACTGCGGGATCGAGGATAGTATACTCGAAGAAAAGCCCTCGAAAAGTGGAGACGACATCTACCAAGTCCACACCTGCTATGGGACCCGACGGAAGGCCGTACGTGGACATGGTTTTGACGGGGAATCAAGTACGAGCTTTAATAGATACCGGGGCAACCCATTCAGTGCTGGGAGAAGAAGTTTATGGCCCACTGCTCCGAAGACGAGTTGGAAAATACCGGAAAGGAGGTCGCACACTCACGGCAGCAAATGGGACTAGTGGAAAAGTGAAAGGATGTCTCCGCATAGAGGTGGAAATAGTTGGGGATAGGAGGGAAATTGAGTTTGCCCTGTCTCCGGATCTAGCTTATGAGGCGATCCTAGGAGTGGACGCCCTAGGAGCTTTTGGATTTGTGATCGATTTCGACGAATCAGTCTGGACTTTGAGACCAGCAACCCGACCCGAAGCCTTTGCGAACACGGAAGAGTCAGCAGCCCTGATAGCGTGTGCCGGATTACAAGTACCGGGCCAGGAACAGCGAGAAAAGCTGAACTCTTTGTTGGATGAGATGCTGCCACATGGGGAACTTCCTTTGGGGCTGGCACGCTCCGCAGCTCATAAAATTGAGCTTGAAGGACAGCCCGCACCAATCAAACAACCATACCGGCCAGTATCGCCAAAAGTACAAGAGGCTATCCACAAGGAAGTGGACAGAAAGCTAAACCAAGGAATCATTGAGCCTTCGAAGAGTGCATGATCCTCGCCAATCGTCATGGTTAAGAAGCCTAATGGGGAGAGTAGGATGTGCTTGGATTACAAGAAACTGAACGAGGTTTCCAAGAAAGATGCCTACCCCCTTCCCTACATGAGCCAGATCTTGGACATGCTAAGGTCAGCGAAGTACATTTCCACGCTGGATCTGAGTCAGGCTTATTACCAGATAGAATTGGAGGAAGGCAGCCGAGAATTTACTGCCTTCACGGTACCAGGAAAGGGACTTTTTCATTTTAAGAGGATGCCATTTGGGCTCACAGGAGCCCCGGGAACTTTCCAGAGGATGATTGACTCAATAATAGGACCAGAAATGAGGCCATACGTCTTCACTTATCTGGACGATATAATAATTGTGACCTAGACATTTGAAGAGCACTTGTATTGGCTGAGAAAAGTTTTAGAGAAACTGAAAGAGGCTGGATTTGCGGTGAACAGGGAAAAGTGCGAATTCTGTAAGAAAGAGGTACGGTATCTGGGATTCCTGGTCAATGAGGATGGATTCCGACCAGATGAAGAAAAGGTGGGCCTGGTGAAGAATTTCCCGACCCCGAGGAACGTACACCAGCTAAGGAGATTTCTAGGGATGACCTCGTGGTATCGAAGGTTCATCAAGGATTTCTCTACAATGTCAGCGCCTTTGAATAAGCTCCTGAAGAAGAATGTCAGATGGAATTGGGGCGAAGAACAGGCTAAGACATTTGAAGAATTGAAAGAGGCATTAGCAACGGCTCCGGCGTTGGCTAGCCCATGCTGGGAAGTCCCATTCACCCTGCAAACGGATGCTTCCGCCTTTGGATTGGGTGCAGGACTCACTCAGACAATCGAGGGCGAGGAAAGGGTCATCGCGTTTGCTAGCGGATCCATGAATTCCGCAGAGAGGAATTACACAGTGACAGAGAGAGAGTGTTTGGCCGTGGTATAAGCCATAAATAAATTCCGGTGTTACTTGGAGGGTTACAAGTTCACCGTGATCACTGACCACTCTAGCCTGAAATGGTTGAGAGATTTGAGGAACCCCACTGGCAGACTGACCAGGTGGGCGTTGTCGCTTCTGGAATATGACTTTGAGGTGATACACAGGAAAGGGGCGATGCACCATGTCCCAGATGCTTTATCGAGAATGTACGAAGATGCGGTCAAAGAAGAAACTGGGGAACAAATTGGACTAGCAGCCACCCAAATGACTACCAATGACAAGTGGTATTTGCATCGCCTGGAGGAAGTGACCCAACATCCGGAGAGATTCCCGAACTGGCGTGTAGAGACTGATCACCTCTACCACCATCAGCCCGATAAGGTCAAAGACTTGCTCCTTGGGGATTCAGGTGCGTGGAAACTCGTTCTTCCTTCAGAGCTCAGAATGAAGCAAATAAAAAGGGGGCACGACCTACCCCAGAGTGGTCATCTTGGGATAGCGAAGACTTTTGCTAGGATTAATCAGAAGTACTATTGGCCAGGAATGTATTTGGACATTACTCGGTATATAAGGCATTGTGACACTTGCCAAAGAATGAAGCTCCCACAGCAGGGGCCCGTTGGCTGGATGGGAAAAAGGGTTGTCGACGAACCTTGGAATGTGGTATCAGCGAATATCATGGGACCCTTACCGAGAAGTAAGCGGGGTCATAAATATTTGCTGGTGTTCCTCGATCTCTTTACAAAGTGGGTGGAGTTGGTGCCGTTGAGGAAAGCCACAGGAGAAACAATTGGGGCAGCCTTTGAAGACCGTGTCATTTGGAGATTCGGGACGCCGAAATTTCTTCACACAGATAACGGCACGGAATTCCAGAATAAACATCTGAAGAATCTGGTGAAGGCTCATGGGGTAAAACTGACCAGTACTCCAGTGTACCATCCGCAAGCAAACCCCACGGAAAGAAGTAGTAGGACCATCAAGACCATGATAAAATCCTATTTGAAAGAAGATTCTCACGAGGACTGGGACACCCACTTACCACAGATACAATTTTGCCTGAACACCGCAAGGCAAGAATCATCCCAGTTTACCCCAGCATATTTGAACCACGAGCGTGAGTTAGAGGAACGAGGAGTATTGGAAGATGACTCATCCGAAGTGGAAATGGAAAATCCAGGAGCTTGGGGTGCGAAAATGGAAAAGGTCAGACATGTGAGGGATTTGGTCCGAAGGAATCTGTACAGGGCCATGATGAGTCAGGAAATGGCCTATAATCGAAGAAGAAGGGCAGGAGGATTCGAAGAGGGGGATATGGTGCTGAAAAGACAACATATATTGTCTTCCCAGATTGAGAAAAGGGCGGGCAAGTTAGCTCCTCCGTTTGATGGCCCATATGAAGTGTGTAAGAAGTATTCAGACACGGCGTACGGTTTGAGGGGAAAGGGAGGTGAACTTTCAGGACGATTTCACGTGTCTGAATTGAAACCTTATTTACCCCCGCTGATAGAAGAGACTGATGATTCCCGGGTTACAGATGTACCGAAGGGGAGGATTCAACCGAGGGCGAGCACCTCATACCTCAAGAACCTGGAGAGACCCATGCATCGGACCACCAGGACAGGCAGAGGAGACCCAATTCCGCCAGTTGCCCCTGGGAGGGGTCAGATTTTCCTTGGGGACGAGTTTCGGAGAGTCCTACGCCCCAAACCCACGGGAGCAGGTGGTGGAGGAGACAATAATGCAAATGGCCGCCCTCCGGACCGTGGAGTCAGAGGGGGGAGACGACCTAGAGGAAGGCCTCCAGGTAGAGCTCGGAGAGGACGAACGTAGGGAGGTGGATAGCTGGGCCGAGGTAATGTCGGATACCGGGGGTGCTGACGAGGCCAGGCGAGAGGAGGTGAGGTCTCAACCCCTCAGTTTTGAGGCGTTGGGCCCCACAGGTTTTCCCGAAGGGGCACGCGTGGAGCCGGTGCCCGGGCCGACTGTGCCGCGGGATGTGGGAGGAGTGGTAGGGAGAGTAGGGCTAGCAGGCACGTTAGCCCCGGTGCGGGGAGGAAGGGGGAATCGGGAGCCTAATTACGAGCCGGATCTGAGGTTCCGGTGTCAGAATTGTAGGAAACGACATCACCCCACTCGCATCTCGGATTGCCCCTACCCTACCCATCCACGAGTGGCGGAGAGGAGGTTGATATGGGCCCGGAAGCGAAGGGATCCGATGGACAGGGAATAGTTGCTTTCTCCGGGTGGTCCTTTTCAGTGTGTTTGGGTGGAAGAAATGGAGTTTTGTTTTTTTTAATTTTTTTTTATTATTTTTTTTTATTTTATTTTATCATTTGACCTTGGTCATTACGGTAATCATTATTGTGTATTATTTGTGTTACTTTAACGATAGTCTGACTAAAGTAGTGAATCTCTTAACAGTTTTTTTTTGGGGGCGTTAATACCATTTCTCCCTGAGTTTTTTTTAATTTTCTTTGACAGGGATTTGACTTATTTGAGGAATAATGATTTTGATGTGTTTCGTTTATTGTCAAAGCAGGGGGCATCATTAATAAGACCCTCTTTTCTTTTTTTTTGTATTTGATATGATAGATGTATCAGCGAGGAAGTCGCTACAGGAGGCAGAAAATAGGATTGGGGAGGGAAGTGGCCAAGAGACCAGGAATGGGAGTGACTTGGGAACCCCGGGGCCCGCTTGTCCCACCTCTGGCGGGGGTCGCTTACGGCCCCCCCTACCCAGATAAGGAGGTGGAGGACTCCATAGGATCGTCGGGGGAAGAATCGGTCGTCACGGTCGTTGAGAGAAGGATGAACCCGGCGGAACAGCGGTGGGCCCGACTTCTTCAGGAGATGGCCCAACCAAATCCTCTACCTCTGGACCAGATCCCGGGGTGGAGATTGCCGGTCCCTGGGTCATGGTTGGGGAAACGTGGCGGCAGGAAGGAGAACAAGGAGAACATGGCCCCCAGATCTGGAATTGAGAATGCGGAGGAGGAGGTGGAAGTTAGAGATGTGTTGGGAGTAATCCCGGCACTCATGGACCTCCAGATAACCCGCCCTCCAAATTTGCCCCCAGGCTGGGAGAAAATTGAAGAGAAAGTCAGGAGGAAGAAGGGGCGACCCGTGAGCCAGCCCCGGGACTGAATTTTTTTCTCTGCGTTATATTTGCATTTATATTGCGAATAAATGGGTTCGCTGGCGATCCCAGAGATTGAAGTATTCTGACTTGTTTTTTTTTGTGGAGGGTGGGGAAAGTAAAGAGTTGGTACAGGTTTTCCCCTTTCATGATTATTTCTCTTGTTTCGTTGTTGGTTGGTGGTCCATTGGGAACATTGGTCATGGTGAATGAAGCTGCTTCTTTTGCTTTCCTATATTTATTTTGATTTCATTGTTCATTCTGATAAGGGGCGTCGGCGCTCCATTGGAAGATGGTAAATTCCAGTTACCAGTTGGCGATGTTTAATAATTTTAAGAGATAGAGTTTATTGGAAGTAGTTGGAATTATCAAGAGATATTTGGAAGAAGAGGGAGATTTAAGTTTTATTAATTTTTTTTTATTATTTATTTTTTTTGAGTTAATCAAGGGGTCCGTAGAGGGTCCAAGGAGAAGAGATGAGTATAGTTAGGATTGGAGTTGGAGGGGTTTCTTTTTCTTTTTTTTTAGGTTTATCTTAAGATTAATCACATTTTTATTTGTTTTTTTTTTTTCTATTAGATACAGGACGCGTAGTTTAGATAGTTTAACGTTTCGACGCTCGATACTTGCGGGAGCTGGGGACCATCAGCTGGGTGAATAGATACCCCCTTGGGAAGCTTTTTTTGTGTGTTGGTTTTCTTTGTTGTTTATGGGAGGTTTTCTTTTATTTCTTTCAGGGGTTTAAAGTTCCGTCTCAAGTATTCGATTCCATCATGTTAGAATTTCGGGGGGAATTGTTATCACTACCCGTTGTCCCCGGAGGTGGGGCGAGAAAAGCCCCTTTTCCCCCTGTACTAGGGTGGAAAAAGTGGGGAGCTGGGGGGGGGGGGGTATTGTGACGGTTGAATATTTTATTGGTATTGGGGGAATGATTTTCGAGACTCAACCGTCACTTAGCAGTTAGGCCCCTAAAATAGGTGTAATTCAGGGAATCGGATACCGGGATTCTAGGAATTGGGGGGAAGGGCGAAAACCGTTGGGATTGAGTGCGGTGTTGCCGCTGTTAGCGCGCTGTTGCTGGCGTCGTTTTGGTGTGGCGTGGTGGCCGCTCGGCCAATGAGGGCCCGGGCCGGCGAGGAGGGGATGAGAGGGCCCTCGCTCGCGCGGACGCGGCGGCGTCATTCCGGTTCAGGAGTTCATTGCGAGACGACTGCGAAGTCAACGGGAAAAGGAAAGTAGGGAGTCGGCGAGCAAGGATCAGAGCACTTGGAGACTAAAGGAAAATTTGGGAAGGTAAGATGGCTAGGTCGAGGACGAGGTTAAGGATGATCGGCGGCTAGGGCACCACGACGTCGCGGGGGACCATGCGGCGGCTGCGGCGACGACGGCGTCGGCGGGGTGATGGCCCCAGGTCGTGAGTAAGAGGGAAAAGTGCGCGGTACCGTTATGGTTAGTCTGGGGGGGTTTATTTTTCGTTTTCCGGTTATGTTCGCGTGATTGAGCGGGTTTTCTTTTGTGAATAAGGGGGGTTTTCCGTGATATGGATGGGTGATTTTCGAGCGGGGTCGAGCGTCGCGGATGTTGGAGGGCGGGGGCGGTGTGCCCCCCCCCCTTATTTGTTTTCTGATCTCTGTACCTCGTTTTGTATTTTCTGTTTTCTTAATTTTGTTTATCATTATCATTTATATTGGTTAATAAACGCGTCTATATTATGTAGGAGTTGGTTTTTTTTCATTATTTGTCGCTCTCCCCCAGGAAACCGTCATTTGCCCCTTTTCCCTCCCCTCTCCGGCAGTGGACGCGGCTGGCCGGCGGTTTGTTTTCCCTTTTTCGTCGGGTTTCGTCGATGGTTTCGTGATTTTCGGCGATGGGGAAATTTAGAGTAACGCGGGCGGAATCTCCCTGTTACAAGACATTGTAAAGATGCCCAATCTTGAACTTTTCATCATTTTTATCTCAGAATCTGTTGTCTTGTGTGAATTGAAAAATTCAAAATCTCAAAACTTTTGCACTCTTGAAAACATATTTAAGGTTTTTTTTTTCGACTGCGACACTTTTAAAAATATATAATATAATTAATAATTTTGAAATTTTAATCTGTTATACCAAGAATATAATAACTGAATACTATAAGAATATTATAATTTCAAAATTGAAATGTAATGTAATTACTAAATAATATAATAACATTTTCATTCTAAAATTGTAATATAATAAAAAAACATGATACAATAATCAAATATTACATTGTAATTTATTATTCAAGCAATAAAAGACTAATTACATATGTTAAAGAATAAAAATAAGAATAGATGTATGTGATGTATTTGTAATTTGCTTACATTTATTTTTTTAATATTTTCAACAGCTTGAATATTCAAATTTAACAACACCTTTTGAATTCAAAAAATAGTCCATATTTCATATTTCTTTAGGAAAATTCCTAAGGCATGGCAGTGGAATTTATAAATTATATGTTTTCAGATGATGGAATGAAAAACACGAGTGACCTTGGTGGTGAGAACCATCATGAAACAACCGAAGCTACGTCTAGTTTTGATAATTATGTCAGCAAGAAAAAACACCCGAACATTCAAAACGAGCATCATGACTGCTTCGGTAAAAAAATTATCCAATAATAAATATTCAAAAAAAAGTTATATTCAAACTGAAGCTTTCAATTTTATTATTATTATATTCGCAATTTTTTTAATATTCATTTTCCTTATTGATGCCTTTGCCGTAATTTTTACATTCAACGTAGCAATAAAGAAAATATAGTCAATAATAATCACAATTACAATTTAATAACATATTACGACTGTATAATATGTAATGATATATATATGTAATGATACATATTAGTAATATTTCTAAAAATATAGTAATAAAATATATAATAATTATGGCAATCTTCAGTGTATGAAGGTATAAGATGCCAATGTCGAAAATTTTCTGAAATGTGTGAATTTTATTTCATAATATAACATTTTTTCGCAGAAAAACCAAGTATGGTGGATAAGGAAATTACTGTTTCGCCTTTCGATTTTCCTGAAGGAACTCTTGTGAAACCACACAAATCTACTGTCGACCAAGCAACTCAAGTTTTGCCTGAAATAAAGTTTGTTTCACCTGAAAAACAACGATTACGGAGTCGAATCGCTTACTTGCAAGAAGAACATACGAAAAACTTGAGGCGGGCCAATCGCACGATCCGGAATCAAACTGAGAAAATTGCAAAACTATTGGCAGCAATCGACGAGACTGTCAAACAACGCCTACTTAACGCAGGAGATGCCGAGAATGTTGGTAGGTTAGGTCGATCTATTTGCGAACTTCTCGATCGTTTGTCGCAAAAAACAAAAGATTCATCTGTGCCCAAAGAATACCCTCCCGATCTTCGTACCTTTGCCTTAACTCTACACTATTATTCCCCGAAGGCATATGATTATATTCGCGAACAATTTCAAAATTGTTTACCGCATTCAAAAACTCTTTCCACTTGGTACAATTCAGTTGAAGGGGATCCAGGAATTTTGAACGAAGCAATAGATGCTATAAGAGAACGAGTGAAATTAATATCGCCTCATTTTTTATTTCTTTCTTTAATCTTCGATGAGATGGCTATTCGTGAACAGGTTGAGTTAGTTGGCGATACATTTTCTGGTTACGTTAATTTAGGCCCGAACATTGATTGTGGTGAACGCGTTCCCGCGAAAGAAGCACTAATTTTCGTTGTTGTATGCATTAATGACGGGTGGAAAATTCCGGTGGCGTACTTTTTAGTCAATGGTTTGAGCGCAGATTTGAAAAAAAATTAAATCTTGCAAGTTTTTTGCGCGCTTCATGAAACCGGAGCGAAAGTAGTTTCGCTGACTTGTGATGGGCCCCTGTCTAATATTTTGGTATTGAAATTGCTTGGTTGTTTTTTTAATGATACTGAAAATTTACAGACTACTTTCCTGCATCCGGTATCCGGGGAAAAAATCGTTGCCTTTTTGGATCCGCCTCACATGTTAAAATTAGTGAAAAATGTACTTGGCTCCTTAAAGGTACTTCACATGATTTACATGGGACATGTAGTGAAAATTTGCTGGGGCCACATCACAGCACTACATGAACTCCAAGAAAAAAACGGCATGCACCTCGCCAATAAATTAAGAAGCGCCCATGTTCATTTCGAAAAAAAAAAAATGAATGTAAGGTTAGCGGCTCAAGTAATGAGCAAGTCGGTCGCCGTATCATTATCGTTTTGCAAAAATGATTTGGAACTTGATCAATTCCAAGACTGTGAGGGCACGATTGCTTTTCTAGAATTCTTTAATGATTTATTCGATATTCTGAATTCCAGAAGCATTCGAGATAGAGGCTTTAAGAAAGCTTTATGTCGAGAAAATGTAGAAGATGTTTTGCTAAAATTTAACGAATGCAAATTAGCAATTCTCTCGATGACGGACGCTGCTGGAAATCTTTTGCTTAATACGCGGAAAAATACAGGTTTCCTAGGTTTTCTGGTAGATATGGAGAGTGCTGTAACACTTTTCAAGCACCTCTGCGTGGACAATGATTTTTTGAAATACATTCCCTTTTACAAGATTAGTCAAGATCACGCCGAATTAATGTTCGGCTGCATCCGTCAACATGGGGGAGGGAACAATAATCCAAATGCGAGACAACTGAAAGCAGCAATTAAAAAAATTGTTGTCCACGCAGAGGTTCGGGAAGGGCGTAGTGGGAACTGCCTCCCACTGGAATCAGTCCGTATTTTACATTGTCCATCTTCTGCGAAAAAAAAATGAAAAAGCGCAAACAGAATCAAAAACTGCACAATATGAGACTGATTCTGTGCACGATGAAAACTTTCATGAAATTGACAATGAAATTCTAGATATAGTTAAAGAGTTGGGCATCGATGTCACTAGTGTGGAAGATATGTCAGAATCCGATGATTATATTTTCGATGAATTTTCCGAACATGTCATCGAGTACGTGGCAGGCTATGTTGTTTTCCAAATCAAGAAAAGGTTTAAATGTCAATCGTGTCAATTCACCCTTTCAGAAAGTTGTATCACAAAAAAAATTTAATTTTCGCAAAAACTCAAGGCGGTCTGACGCAGCCATCATGGCTCGTTCTTGAAATTTGTAAAGTTTGCGAAAGTGAGATCAGGAGAGTTACCGAGGGAAACGTTGCCTTCAATTCAAAAGATTTCAGTCTAGAAGCGATGGTCAATTTGTCATTAAAAAAACTAAAGGGTATTTATTTTTCAAGCGCAGAAGAACATGTTAATCAAAAAGTTTTTGAGGAACACAACACATTTTTAATTAAAACAATCGCTACAAAGTATATTAAGATTCGTTTTCACTTTATTTCATTAAACTACATAGACAAAGCCAAGAGCAAACGACATTTTTTTAATAAAATGATACTTTTTCAAGGGCAATAAGTTTCCCTCGATTATTCGAAGACTCACGTTACTGTTAACTGTGAAAGTACAACAAAAAAAAAAAACCACGAATACTGTTTTACAGGCGCCAATGTGCTTTGTTGACCTAAGTTGTGTGTGATAAATAAACTTTTTGTAAAAAAAAGGATCTTTGAAATCATTTATGTACAATACATGCGTTTCATAGATCACGGTTTTCCAAATCTACTGCTTAACAGAAAAATTTCCCTCAAAAAGATAAAGTTGATATGAGTTTAGCATTTGTTAAAAAAAAATGCTATTAAAATTGCAGTGTAATGCATGGCAATAACTGTTATAGTAACTTGGATTTTATATATGTTTTATAAAAACCCAAGTTTACTAGGGTAAAATAATAGTTTATTCAGTTTCATAGGTTTCGTTAAAACTTTCTATCGTCATTAATATTACTGTTATCAAAGAAAAACCGATGCAAATATTTTTTCGGAAAAAATAACTTTCAACTTTTCTTGATGAATGAAAATGTTTGGAGTTATTATTTTTCTTCACAGAATATTTTTCGTATTACTGTAATGTTAATTTGTTAATTTTATATACATGTATTTATCACATAACTCAATTTCATCACGAAAAAGTGCCTTTTCATAATAAATATCACACAAAATGCAACTATTACTTTTAAATTTCCCGGTACTGAGCATGCGCGCTGTGTTGGCCAATCGAATTCTGGCACAGTCTTACCCCCCTCGGTAGGTACACTCCCCTCGCCTAAAGTAGGACTTTACGCTCCGTCCCTATATTCCTATGTCTATGGTTTACTAGCTTCAGCGTAGCCGCTGCTCCTTCGGCTTCCTCACTCCTCCGCCACCGTACTTCAGGAGGTGCGAGCGCGCTTCCAAGCCAGTCGGCTTTTAGAGTCAGGCAGGGCCCCCCAACTCTCCCAGAGAATCAGGCAAAAAAATTAAGTTTCAAAAGTGCCCACTGCGCTGCGATCGCTCTATTTTGAATTCGATGTCATCTGCTATTAACAGCTATCAACAGCTATTAAACATAAACAAACTGACAAGCATTGTAGTGATTTCTTTTTTTGTAAATGTTTTTCAATTTTCTGAAAATGTGTCTGGTGGTTTGGTGCTAAACTGTGGTTAAAACGATCCGTAATGATCCGTGATTAGTGAAAAACAAAACAAGACGGTGAAATAAATAACTTTGATCCTGACAGTGTTGGTGAAAAGGATTTTTACCGGATTCTGGATTGGTAATATTTTTCGAGGTAACAATTTGTTTTCGACTATTGCTTTTTTTAATGCGAAAAATTAGCAAGCAATGAAAATATTTGGCTGTTGTTGACTTAGAGCCGAATTTTTTATAATTACACTATTTTTAGTTTGTACCGGAAGCGTAAATTTTGATTTTTAAATATTTAAATATTGTTTCAAATAAATGATTTACTATTATTGCTCCTAGTAATTATACTAAAACCATATTCTTATTGTAATTATTATGAAACACAAATATTATTGACATTTGTTATTATATTACTGGTAATAAATAATACTATTATGTTCATTTCATATAATTGTCAACTATAAATTCAAACTCAAACTGAACGTTACATATGCTAACGTTGAAAAACGTTTTTTACTTACCAAATGGTTAATAAACTTTTTTTCAAACATTAATTGCAAAAAAAGCTATCATCGATCAATGTACTTCCTAGATCATGATATCGAATGAAAAAAAAATTCATTACAGGTTTCAAAAACGGACCAACAGTTTTCAAATTTTTGTACATTTGTTTGAACCACCGATCGATGATTTCCACTCAAAATGGTCAAAAAATGCTGCATTTGCAGCACATTTAAGCGGAAACCATCATGTGATAAAAGACATCACTTCCCTGTTGATCGGGTTTCATTGGGATTGTGGCTACGCACCATAAATATTGCACATTTAGATAGTGAGTACAAATGTACCTTATAATAGTTACAAATATGATTGATTATTAACCAATTACATTTTCCAATCGTATGATTATACCTGCACGAAGAATTCAACCTTCAGTGATAATTCAATTGGAATTTGAAATCTAACATCTCCTCGGTTATTGTTTAAATTTTGTAAACATCCGCAATTTTCATAACAATTGAAAATTTCAAGAGTTTTAAATTTTGAAATCTATTATTTTATTTTTCAAATTTGAAGAATCGTGCATTTTCAAAATCTCAGATTCTTCCCGAAAATATTTTCAAACTAAATATTTATTGAATCCTTGAATAGTTTTAATATGTCCCAGAATTTCCGAAAATAAAAATGAAATGTACGAAAATCTCTGAATTTACAGGACTTGTGATAAATTTTAAATGCGGAAAAAATAAAATTTATATCTCAGAATTGATACACAATTGAAAAGTCTATCAAAGTAAATTCATCGCATGAACTCAATTTGTTAATTGCAATTTTATTTTAATAATTTCAACCAGATTTCAATTTATAAATAGAATTTAAAATTTTACCTGCAAATCAACATGTTGGAGTGCAAATTTTTAAAACGCCAAAATTTTTATTTGAATCCAGAAATTAGTAATGCATGATTTTTACTTTTATATCTTTCTATATCTACATTGATGTTTGACGTTCTGAATTAATAATGAGAATTCCAAAATTTAAATAAAATACTTTTTCTAATCAAATTTGAAATTTGAAAAACCTTCTGACACTCGAATTTTGAAGAATCCTCATATTTTGTGGTTAATTTTCCTTGAAAAAAAAGTTTAGTACTACATTGAATAATGAATAACACTTAATATATAATGTACATTTTACTTATCAGCATTTTGGATCGTCTAACATTCAAAATTCTATTAAGTTAGGATTTTCAAATTAAAAAAATTAAAAATTGCATTTTTCTAGATTGAATTTTCAATTAAAAATTTCTTAAATTCAATTCTAAATATATGTAGAAAATTAAACATGCAAAAATTATTTCAACAACATAATATAAAATTAAATATTAGAAATTTCTGATACCTTAGAAAGTGACGCCATTTATAATAATTATTTCAATTTTCCCAAGTATGTAAAATTAGGAAACATTTATCTGGACACTAAATTTTTTATACATTTTTCAAATTTTTTGAAATATCAGAAATTTAAAGAATACTTGTTTTTATCTCTGAAGAACGTATTAATAATTGAATAAGGAGTCACAACTATTAGAATGTTTAGAAGATTTGTCATTTTTTTGTTTTCTATATTTTTTAGGATTTTTCGAACGATCAAATAATGTCTCAGTTTTTGGGTAGGTCAAAAAAGCCAAACGTTTTACAGTTATAGTGGGTTTTGGAAATTTTTTGAGAACTATCAGAAATTATGGTACATAACTTCCGATACTTGAAAAAAATAACGTTATTTATCCTTGAACGTTTACAGGTTTATCACTATTACAAATATTCAGAAATTTAAATTAGTGTGGAAAATTTGGAAATTTATCTGGTATCCTGGAATTTTGAGATTTTATTAAATTTCATTTTTTTTTCCTAAAGCCGAAAATTGAGTTACGTGCCTCAATTTTACAAGTTCAGACATTTTTAAACATTTTTAAAAAACTTTTGATAACTCCTGTAGCCTAACTCTACATGCACTATCAATGTACAGGTTTG
Organism: Platygaster robiniae; assembly: GCA_028476575.1. Lineage (NCBI taxonomy): Eukaryota > Metazoa > Arthropoda > Insecta > Hymenoptera > Platygastridae > Platygaster > Platygaster robiniae. Next base: position 33,522,677 of record CM052019.1, read on the forward strand.
ACACCGACGCAGCTAAGTGATTTGAGGGTGTGCGGTGATCACTTCTAGTCAACTGACTACGTTTCACCCATCGATCCAAGGAAACTCAAACCAGATGCCGTTCCATCACTGCATTTATCGGTTACACAGTCAAAACCTCCAGAAGATTTTTTCTCACCTACACCGTGCCTTCTACCAGCCGTTTCGTCACCGTCACCGCCCGTGTCACCTTCTCGATTAGCTGTTTCACCTCAAGAACTCATTTCACCTGTGCGACAAATTCTTTCGCCTCAAACACCACACCCATCACCTACTCAACCAGCTATTTCACCACAGACATCTCCACAAACTCTGTCGCCGACGACAGTTTATCGACAAAATCATGTGAATTCAACTGTCTCAGCTCCGGACGCCAGGATACTTCCGCTTCCTATGTGCATGAATGGGCCATGTGCGAACCGTCGTTACAATGATGCAAGAACTATAAAACGTCTTAACGAACTCATCCATACTTTGAAACTCCAAGTGGAAAAAAGTGAAAAAATCAGGCTACTTCCACAGGGTTACCAAAATTTGATAAATTCAGCAATTCGGAATCAAGGAAAACAGCGGCAGGTTACTGAGCTCCAAACCTGAGTTTTTTGTTTATAAAGAAAATAAATCCAATGATTTTAATGTGTCTTGTTATTATTGCTTGTTGCAGGCTTTCCGGTACACAGACGCAGAAAAAATTCAGTTCGCCGTTCTGAGAAAGTCCTCTGGGCGAGCATATAGAGTTTTCAGACATCAGTATCAGTTTACTCCATGCGAAAATACACTTGCATCGTTTTTGCACACGATTCCGCTCAAACCCGGGCATAACGTCTTCATTTACGAAGCTTTAAGGGAAAAAGCAAAAGAGTTGACAGACGTTGAAAAAGTTGTCGTCCTTATCATTGATAAAATGTTTTTGAATGAAAACCTATATTACAACAAGGAAACTGCTCCAATCATTGGAGTGGAAGATTACGGGCTTGAAGTAAATTCAGAGAACGTCAAGTCCACGAGGACACCAAAGTTTGCCAATCATGCCACTCTTATTATGATGCGTTCTATCATTGATGGTCGGAGGATTCCTTTGGAATTCTATTTCACATCCGGTCCAATGAAATCTCCATTCATCAAAAACAAGTTGAAGTCGGTCATCGAAGAACTGAACAAACTTAGTTTTACGGTGAAAGGCATTGTATGCGATCAAGGCAAGCCGAAAGTGTCAGCGTTAAATACATGGGCGGAAACGCAGCGTATAGAAGATTTGCCTGACGGCACAGGCTGCGACCGTAAGTTAAAAATATTGAACTCCTATACTTTTAACTTCGACACATAGTACAGTCATTAAAAATGTAAATGAAATCTAATTTATACTTTTTTGGAGAGAAGTATATCACTGTAATGTAGTAGATCAAATTCGTCATTTTATCGTTCGAAAAAAGTAAATTGAGCATTGTTAGCAGGATCCTTGATTTATAACTAGCTTTGTTTTTTTACAGCGGAAACTTTACTGGTCGGGGAGCAGAGAGTCAACAGACTTTTTGATTATGTCCATTTACTGAAAACTCTCCGCAATATGATCAGGAAAAATCCACTGATGATGAACCTCTTTAGGGAAACAAGGTCAAGGATTGTCAAGTGGTCAACATTCGTGGACTTGGTCAACTACGACAAAAAAACTAACGGGTTTCACTCTTCGGTGGACTATTTGAAAGCTGAGCACCTCCTGCTGGATCGATGCCCATTGATGAGGGTCAAATACGCGGCTAAAGTTTTTAGCCAAGAAACGACAGCTTTTTTGGAGACTGTCGTGCAACGAGCAGGCAAGTCATTTTAAATCATTTCTATACATCGACAGGCCGCACAGTTGTTTTATTATTTCGCTAAAGCGTGAACTACTTTCTTGATGTGCTTGCTCTATGTTGGTATGAAGTTAAGCCTAAAGCTCGCTGTTAACTTTCATTGACAAGTATCTGTTTCCCATTTTATTTGCCTATACACTTAATACACTACATTTCCAAACATTACGTAGGCCTTGCCCTTGATTGAGATTTTTTTTTCGTCTTGGTGACAACTGTCCTCAAATTTTGAAACCATTGAGCACTGTTTAAGGTGATAAAGTATCGATATCATTTTTTAACAAAACCAATTTTATAAAAACCAAAAATAAGAATGTTTTTCTGTTGCCCTGAAATATTTGGAAAAATTGTGTTATCTGTATAGATCGACGGTTAGGTTAGGTGACATATGATTCCCTGAGAGTAAAAGCGAGGCGAGTAAAAGACAGATAGACATGAAACTCCGTATTCTCTGTCTCTACTCGCCTCACTTTTGATCTCAGGGTGTCATACGTAGAGGCCGTACAAGAGATATCGAACAATAAAGTAGGGATTTCATGTAAGCGACAGGCGTCAAGTTTTCAAAATGCGACAGAAAGAGAAAGAAGTATAGTCGCTCTCTTTCTGTTTCATTGTAAAAACTTGACGCTCGACGCTTGACGCCCCCATGAAATTTCACCTTAAGGATGTAAAAATGACGGCCCTCGTGCGTGTTTATACACTGATGATGTGTGCGTGCATTTATCACACGCAAAGAATAAGTAGAAGAAAATTTGCTGTTAGCATGAGTTGGCTTTGTCATTTATACATTTTTTCCGCTTGTTCTCTTTCATTTATGCTTCAATTGCACACTTCTACAGCTGAGGCCGAAGAGAGAGGAGAAAATTTCACTGTCGCATCTTGCGACAAGAAGAGGAAATAAGAAATGTATGTAGTATCGGCTTGTGAGGCTACAGATCTTGCTTTTTTTTCAGTGCGGTAAGCAAATATGGTTCCATACGTGTAACGGGGTCATTGAACATGGCAACGAAGAACAAAAGAAGAATTTTCAGGAAATGAAACGAATTGCCCAAAATATGGTATACGTCAAAGCCTTCAAAATAGATCCAAAGAACAAGAAGAAATTAACCGAAAACGACATCATTCCCGCTTCAACTCCAACGCCGAAAGATCTCATCATAACGATACGCGCATTCGAAAACATATCGAAATTTTTGTTCGAGCGTTACGGTATCGCATCGTTCAACGGCCGCCACCTTAACCAAGACACTTTGGAGAACTTCTTCGGTCTTATTAGAGGAATCGGTTGCCAGAACGTTACTCCAAATGCTGCGCAATTCACCGGGAACATCAAGGCGCTTCTGGTGTGCGATCCGTTGGACCTATCCCTTCAAGGAGCGAACTGCGAGTCTGAAGGTGACATTCCGTCCATCTTGACGCTCACTGATCTCTTCAATGCTGAAGTGGTCGCTCTCCATCCAAACCCAGAAAGTGATGCCTATCAGTAGGAAAGCCATGCTGTTGATGACCAGGAACTCGGTTGTGGTTTTTACAAGGAAATGACTTCAACACCATTTTCCAAGCTAATTCTAGAGTCCGAAAATTGCCTTGCGTGTCATCAAAGTTCGAATACAAGTGCTTACGCCACCGCGATGGAGCAGTTGGGTCTATTTTAGCTCCGCAAGACTGTTTCTTGATACCACAACTCCTACTTAAGGAAATTGACTATTGAATCTGGCCTCGAAAACTTTAACTCGTCTTGGATTTCCTGCGCGATACGTCGGGACGCGCTCGTGAATGAAATAGTAACAAGTGCCGTGGATCCTTTCTTATATTTTTTTTGTCGCAAACAAAATCGAAACATTGAAGAGAGGCAACGTGCAGCAAGAGAAGCATCCAAGAAGCGTAAAAGTGTCAAGAGTTCCTTGCTGGAATCACCAACCAAAAAACTAGTTTGCGACAAACCGAAAAATACGGAATCAATGTCCAGCGACGCTTTACCAACAAATGGCGCAGAACATCGCGTGGGAGTGGTGATTCGTGCGGAAAAATTTTCAAAATACGTCAGTACCTGCTATAAACAAAACAAGTTACGACTACATTCAACATCTTCAAGAATTCCAGTTGCGTGTCCAGTACCTTCGTCAAACTTGTCTCAAGATATCGTGTCAACAACTACCAACGTCATACACCCAGCCAAGAATCCAAGGCGACAAATTGAATCGGACATCGTTCTTTCACGTGATGAAACAGTACCAACACTCCAAAAACCAGCTGATGCAAGATTACTGACTGTTGAGCGAAGCCCGTCTACGTCTAAGTTGCCGATTCCAAAACCAAATACAAGGAAGAAGACAGTAGAAATAAAGAAGAAATCAACCACAGCCCTGAAAATACATACACAAGAAACCCTGATTGCCAATCCCTTGGAAGAAAACACGTTTTCGTTCAGCCAACAACTTCGACCTCGTGGGATGTGTAACAAAGAAAATACTTGTTTCGCCATCAGTGTTTTACAATTTCTGTTCAATGTGGCATCACTTCGAGCATCTGTACTACGCTGGGAACCACGGGAAAATGCGAAATGCCATGCGATGGTGCGTGCTACATTTCTGGAACTGGAGAAATTCAACGAAAGAAAGCTCTACAATCCCGAATCTCTTCAAGAATGGATATCTTCTTCTGGAGGATTCAATCTAGGAGTACAGGAAGATGCCACTGAGTTTCTGGATTCCATTGTGCAAACCTTAAAGGAGGAAATGAAAGAAGCAATGCCACTTCCGAAGGTCGTCCGACAACCAGTTGTGTACCAGCAATGAGGCAGCAATTTTGCGGTTCCATGCTTCGAAAATCTCCCCAGATAAGGCCCACATGGGACCCCAAAACCGAATTGACTCTACGAGATGGCGAAGTAGATGAACATTGTAAACACTGCTGTCGATCCCGAAACGCTTGAATCCAACGACAAAATCCTCGAGGTGTTGCTGAGCCTGGTTCATTTGGTCTATTGTAATTGAGTCTTGATTCAGTAGGAAAATCGCCTCCACCAGATGTCCCCAGTACCTTAACTGCTGAGCGTTCAAGATGCCTTCGAGGCACGGCAACGAGAAAATTAGCAGCCAGTTTCTCTCCTCAGTACTCTTCCAGTAACTGGCATCTGCAAGACCTCTGGCGTATCGTGATATTCTCGATGGAGTTTTAATTTCTTCTAACAAAGTCGATATAGTTTGTTGCTGGTGGCCGATGAACCATGGTGTGTTTCTGTTGGTCATCGCAAAATTTCTGAGAAGTGGGACCACTCCTTCATAAATATTGTGAAACGACTCCACGATTGGTTCCCTTGCTAGATCGAACTCTGGCAACTCAGCAAACGCAGAGAAACCCCTGATGCCACACTCAGGATAGCCTTGGTCATGAGCAATCCGTGCGTGTTCTAGAATGTTGTCATGCGTCCGAATTTCGCCCATCTGGTTTGCAGGAAATACGTGTTTCCTTGGGTTGTCGATGCCCCTTCGACCTGGAGTAAGGCAGAAAGTGCATCCGAAAAATCCATTACATTGGGTCATGTTCAGCAGATCCCAACGTGACTTGGAATCAGCTACCAGGATGCACGTCACGAATCTGCTGACACGTTCTTCTCCACCTTCTGCAGGCCTCCATACTATTCCATCATTGTACAGATTTTCTAATTCTTCAATAATTGGTCTTAGAATGCTATGCATTGGGGGCTCCGAAAAACCCACCCAAACACCAGCTAAAATCATGTGTTTGCGCCTCACGAATGGTGACAACTCATTTACAAACAACATGATTGGAAAGGCTTTCCTCTTGGAAGACTGCTTGAAGAGAGCTACGCCGTCAGCCCACATCGTCAGAGAGAAATTGTTCTCGTTCTGAAGAAATCCATTTCGTAGCCCCTAGTACATTTCGCCGTCGTAAATGTCTTCGATAGCATCATTTCTTCTTTTTTGACGGTCAACTCGATACCTCAATGCCCCAGACATTCCCGGTTTTTTCAGCAATTCAGTCAGCTGAGCCTTGACACTGATGTGTATAAATTGGGCCAAAAACTTTTTCTCCCTCGCTGGTCCACTCCTGCCACATCTACAATCGCGCTGTGGTGCCTTTCCTCTGCCCACATATTCAGCGCAAAAGGAACAAAAGACGCTGTAGCTTTGATTATTTTTTTGACGGCCGATCACCTTCCATAATTGTTGCTTATTAGTTGGATGGACGGGGTGAACAAATTTATTGTTCAAAATTTTAAAAACGTCTAACAGTGATTCATATGACTCTTTCCTCGAAGCGTTTGACGCCAGAGCCAGTAAAAAATCTTCCAAGTCGGCATGATCTTCCCTGACTTCTTGATGTTGTTGGAGGTTGAAAAATTCCGGGCGCAGTTGATAGAAAGGCACGTATTCGTCATCCACCTGATCGTCGGCGTCACTGTCGTAGACGTCTTCATCGCTATTCATCTCGATGTCACTTGCCGAATTTTCTGAATTGACTCCATCAACATCAGAATCCACACCCACATCCATTGTATTATTAGAACCTCCGTCAGAAACGAGAGATTCAGCACTTGAGCTGTTCCCAGATATCACCGAGTTGTCGTCCGAATTCTCCTCATACTCGGAATCATCTCCAGGATTCTCCATCTTGTCGAGTAAAAGCTGTGAAATTTTTACATAATAGGCATCTAAAAACGGACTTTTCTAAACATAACTACGAAATGATTTCATCTCAGAATGATCGACTAATAACATAACCGAATCACTAAAAGTTATTCGACTTTTTTAAAAGAATCAAGTTATACTGAAGCACTGATTTCCCAGAATAGATTGTAACTTTTAAATTATCCATCCTAATTGGATTTTTGTTAGATTTTTAGCTAAAACTTGTTTTAAATTGTTATGAATTCATTTTCAAGTAGAAAATGAAGATAAACTATTACTAAAGTACAGAATCGAAAGTCTTTTCTTCAGTGGCGTAACTAAGCAAACTTGCGCCCCCTAGAAAAATTTGATGGCGCCTTTTAACCACACTAAGAAAAAAAAACCGTTTACAAATGAATCGCTAGGTCTGTCAGTCACACTCCGTTTCAAGTATGATTGGTTGGTTTTTGGTAGTGAAACCTATTACAACTCAGAGGGAGGAGTTCGATGTAATGTTTTTCAATTTTATTGATTTTCTACGTTACATTTTGACATGATAAAAATCTTAATGATAAAAAAAATGTTGACTATTGTAATATGTCAAAATGAGAAGGAATGTTTTTTTGGACCCCACCTTCTCTTACGTTTTGCAAGGTTTTTAGGTGCGCAGATTACGATAAATCATGTAGCAGGTCCATTGCTAAATCACTGTGAAAGAGTAAAATATCGACATAAAAAATTACATTATGTCTAATAATTGTGGTGAAATTTATATGGGAAACGCAAACATTTTTCAAATGTAAAAAAATTCAAACACTATACTGAATCTCTACAAACGGATATAAATTTCAATTTTCATAGTGTATCTCTAAAAATATTGGTTATATTTTTAGTTGATAGGAAACTACAAATTACACGAACTGCAACTTCATATCATCTCAAAAGAAGCTCTCACTATTCGATTCAAATCGATACTGTTCGTAATTCCATGTTCTATACCCGTGTTCAATTAATACATTCAATCGCATAGACTTATCAGCTTGCAAAAATATATTAATTGAGTTCCAGTCAGAAAACTACCACTCATCTGAAGCGAATGAAAAGTAGCTTCCTAGCCAAAAAAAAGTAGTGCACAGACTTGGGAATTGCTAACTCGTATTCAATAAACGAAAAACAACATTTTCACTTTATCTGAAATCAATATATGGGTCATCCCAGGTCAGATTTACACCCCCCATCACAGATATCATTGATATTATTTTTTTAATGTTTTTCAATACAAACAAATCGATACGTGTTTTTTTGTTTAGTGAAAAAAAAATTTTTTCACGGCTGTACAAGTTTTTAAAGTTTGAAAAAACGCCGATTTTTACATGAAAGTAGCATTTTTTAGCGCCTAAAACTCGAAAACGGTTAATTTGAGACGAAATTGTTAAGAGTAAAAAAATTTTACTCATAACTTTCACTTTTTACGTGTAAAAAAAAATTTTCTTAACATTTTCTACTCAACAAAAGTTAAAAATTGTTAAATAAATTGATGTATCTCAAATATATCAGTAAAATGTTGATTTTTTTTTTCACAGTTTGAATCTCTAGAGATAATCGAACAAAAAAATTTTTAGTTTAGAGTGGCTTTCGAAGTAGTTCAAAAGATATAAGAAATAAAAGAGCGACGCGCGCGACTAGCACGAGCTGCGCTTTTCGTACCGCGTTGAGGTCTCGATAAGCGCACAGTGTTGCTGTTAGGCAAGGTTAATATGAATAAAAAAATTAAATGATCTTCGTTATGGATGTTTAAAAGTTGTTTATTACGGTACCGTGATATAAAAAAAATTGTAATTAGCTTTAAAGTACAATAACTCGACCAAAGATTGAGTTTAAGCTCAAGTATGAATTCTTTGGAAACTCTATTTTGAAAAGAGAATTGCTTGACAATTAACTCTTCAGTGAACAATGCAGTTGCCTTTTTTCAATATTGAAAAAGAAAAAAGGTTTAAAATATGCCTGTGCAATAACATTATCGATTTCGTAGATATAAAAAATAGCTGAATTAAAAAGGTATAAGAAGTTTTTTAAGTTCACAGTAGAGAAATAGATAATTTTTAAACATCCATAACGAAGATCATTTCATTTTTTTATTCATAATAACCTTGCCTAACAGCAACACTGTGCGCTTATCGAGACCTCAACGCGGTACGAAAAGCGCAGCTCGTGCTAGTCGCGCGCGTCGCTCTTTTATTTCTTATATCTTTTGAACTACTTCGAAAGCCACTCTAAACTAAAAAATTTTTTGTTCGATTATCTCTAGAGATTCAAACTGTGAAAAAAAAAATCAACATTTTACTGATATATTTGAGATACATCAATTCGTTTAACAATTTTTAACTTTTGTTGAGTAAAAAATGTTAAGACAATTTTTTTTTCTACACGTAAAAAGTGAAAGTTATGTGTAAAATTTTTTTACTCTTAACAATTTCGTCTCAAATTAACCGTTTTCGAGTTTTAGGCGCTAAAAAATGCTACTTTCATGTAAAAATCGGCGTTTTTTCAAACTTTAAAAAATTGTACAGCCGTGAAAAACTTTTTTTTTCACTAAACAAAAAACACGTATCGATTTGTTTGTATTGAAAAACATTAAAAAAATAATAACAATGATATCTGTGATGGGGGATGTAAATCTGACCTGGAATGACCCATTAGCTTTACAGTCCATTGCACGGTAAAATGTAACTGAAATATTTTTCCGTGCGTTGTCGCAGTATTTTAATTTTTTTTTTTTTTTCGTAAATACTGTGAAGATACATTCATCAAAACAAAGTACGAAAAAAACTTTTATGATCAATATATATTATTATTAGCAGAAAAAGAGTAAAAGATGATTGTTTACAGTTGTTTCCAAAGCTTTTCTTATTTAAAAGAATTCTTTTCTCTATCATCAACTAAAGAATAGTTAATCAATTTTTATAAGAAGGGTATTCTAAGCCAAACATGATTAATGAATAAAATACGCACAAACTTATATCGATACATACATTCCTATAGAGGGAAATCAGTTACATACTTTGTTAAGACATATTCGATCTGAGATAGAATCATTAATGGCAAGTAAAAGTTGAAATGAGGTTTCTCCTTGGCATTGATCACAATAGGAAAAAAAAAAACATTTAATAACTTATCATTAGCGTTCTAAGGAATGAAATCAAACAGTTATATAAGAAAGATTGCGCAAGACCAAAAACCGGATATATCAATTCATTATCTGTACACTGAAATTATTATATAGGCATAAAAACAATTTTCGCTGCCTGCGTGGTACGCGAGCCACTGTGCGGCGTAGAGCCTCTTTAACTGTCCAACCCTCATTCCAAAAGATAAGGGATTTTTCTTCAGGCTCCCACTTATACCTTCATCTATTGCTTTGCAGATAACACATTTCGTTCTGTGATTGTCTGCCAGTTAGTTGTCGGTGATCGAAGGAAACGTACGGCCTTAGACGTGATAGCCTCGCGTTCGAAATTCGAAAATTTTACAAATTCCGATACGGTCATTTAAACTTACTAAGTGAAATCAGTGATTGTGCTTGGAGATCTTGCGTTACAACTAAATATCACAGCGTATCAACGAAAAATGCCGAAAATCCAGGAAAACCTTATTATTCGGAGAAACGAGACAACCAGTGACGGTAAGTCAGATTTTGCAACTGAAATATATAACTTCCCAAATCATTTCTCATCAATCCAATCATTACTCAATACTCCATAAAATCATTGAAAAAGGGTTAAATACTCCAGTGCATTTAGGAAATTGTTATTGGAGTGACTCACCATTTGTGTATACATTTTTTATTTGACCCCTGTTCAAAAGAGCCTCCCTCAGTGAGATAAGCCCTAAGTTTTCCTTTCGCCGCATTTAGGATTTGGTGTTTTTTATTTGTATTTTCATATCTTGCTTTCGACTATCGCATAGTCATAAATTTGGTGTCCTAAGATTGGTTTTGAGTTAGATTTTCAACAATGTTACATGACCAAAAAAAGTGCGTTTAACGGAAAAAAAAGTTATTGAACTTCAAAGTTGACTAAACAACTTGAAAAAAATTTTTTTTCCTTTTCGGCTCCTGTCTTTTTTCCGATTCACCTAACGCTTTTTCGTAAGAAAACTTCATTAGAAATAAAGTAATTTCTAGCATTGAAAAAAATATTCTAATACGGCCATTTCTCACCCGTCAATACACGCGCCAATTTGCTATGTTCCGAGCTGACCTTCAAAATACGCTGAATAGTTCTCGCGCTCCGGGCTACATTTCGTCATAACTTGTCCCCCGTTGATTAATTTAATTCAACGATTGTTATAAATTTTTAAATTTGGATAAAGTGGATTTTTAATTAGAAAATCATGATTTCGATGTGTTTAATGACGGCCACTTATTCACTATTCTTCTTAAATATTATACTATTAGACGACTGCAATTTGTTGATAATTCATCGGGTTATCAAATCATTTCTTATTCTGAACTAGGAATTGTTAAAAAACCGGTATCTTACTCATAACAGTGTGAAGAGCGCCCTTCGCTCTTCTTTCTTTTATATTCTTTTAACAATTTTCAAGTAAAGTCATTGAAAATCTAAAATCCAATAAAAATGAAATAACTCGTTAACAAGACACTCAATATATCGTTATCGGCGATATGGCTCATTGAAACTATCATATAATTGCACCGGATGGAAACGGCACCGAAAAAAAATGAGTTTAAGATAATGATTTTCTTTTCAACTACCGGACGAGATCGGCACCGAAATTATTAGTCTTTTATCTAGAACCATTAGAGAATCTTTTGACGAAAATAGTATATAAGGTGTCGTTTTTCGGACTTCAGTCAGTTGTGTTCTCTTGCCCGTCAATACCATACTTCCGAGTTAATAGTATTTCGGGGCCCTCAGAAACAACCTCAGAGCCGAAGATCCGACATCACGACGACCCCTTGGCTCAACCAACCTAGCCAGACGCCACTGGAAATTGCTTGGATTATATCCGAGTCCTGAATATCCCTTGGTCGACGGATAACAAAAATAACTATTCTTTCATTCGTAATGTTTAACGTGTAATTTAATAAATGTCACATTCATGTTTGGGAATTGCAACAACCTGTGCTGGGAGGAAGAGTAATCTATTCCGTTGTTGAACCTGACACGACCAGTACAGGGAGAAGCAATTGTCAGAATCTAAAAAAATAATAATATAATAATAGAGATGAAAGAATGGTTAATAAAACGCGATTGAGTATTACTAAGAAGGAACATTTTAGCCTCTAATCTGTAGAAAACGAGAATTAGAGTAATACGGGTTTAGATTTCCAATATGAGAGCTATGAGTTTGATGACCGTGGAAGAAAGAAACCTTTTGAAATAGTCCAACCTAATATCAATAATTAAATTATTTTCAAGTGCCGAGAGTCAAGGATTTGCTTTGGGCGTTTAAAAGCGCGGCTAGGCGTCGGGGATTAAAGCCCAGTGGAAGGGAATTTCTATTCAAGAGAAAAGGGGCTTTAGGCATTCTCCTCAGAATAAACATCCTAAAAACACTTTGCCCCGACTTCAGAGATCACTATATGGCAACTGAATAGGAAGGTAGCGCGACATTTGGCTCGCGAATATAACATTCACTTAGCATTGCCGATTCAGGAGACCAAATTTGTGTGTCAAAAATGCTGTCAACCACAGACAGTAACTCTAGATCCGCACCCTCTAGACATTGAAATAACGGAACAAGATTTAGTCTAAATTCTGGAAAAACCTGTAGACCCGGAAATATTTAATGAAATATTACGAGAGTTAGAACAGTCCGTAGCACCATTCTCAGCGCCAGGAACAATATAGATGTAAGCATGATGCAACGACAATAAAATTTTGTATACGCATTGTATCCTATTACCACAATACACGCAAGATTTGTTAAATCAGAAATTCATGTCTTCTATTTTTCCTTTTCTTTCCTCCTCGAAACAAAACCCCGATGTCCTTCATAAATTACGGGGTTAAGGGTTCCATAGGGCAGTTGCCCTTTGTGGGTCCTTTCTGAACGAGAGTGTTGGGACTTGGAATTCAACGTTGGATAAACGACATCTCGAGACATCTCATGATAGACGCAACGTTGGGTTGGCGGTCGCAGCTCGCTCGTCACAGAAAAAAAATGGCGCAGTCGGCAGGACAGTAATTGTTTCGAGGATGATGGAATTGTTTCTATTTTGAATAAGAAGAGAGGAGAAAAGAAAAGGGGGAGAAGAGAATATATATATAATGGCCCTTTGTATTTCGTTTTTGTTTTGCTATGTTTGTGCCCACATTAATGTAAAGGACGAAATCCCTGTAGGGAATAAAGAATTGTACCAGATAGTACGGGAATACCAGCGTTTACTTCAGACCGAACAGCGTGTTCAACAAGAGCGTGCTCGTTTAGTTGCACTGTTGAGGCAATACGAAGCTTTGGTCGCTACGCAAAACAATTCTTGAGTATAGCATTTTTATGATTTACTGGCATTCTGAACTCTCAGTACGAGATTTTGACATAAATTCGGTAACTCAAATTGTTATGAACATGAGATTTGTATTATGGGAATATCGGCCTGGCAACACAGACTAGGATGCTCTGACTCTACTGCCTTATGCGTCCTTTCGGTGATTATCATTGGCTGTTGAAATAAGCAAAATATTTTGCTCTCGACAAAATGGGCGGACGAATGAATCCCTCGAGACCCAATTTTAATCCCTCATATGAGCCCTCTCCTGTTACGAGACAGAATATAGATAATTTAACGAAGGAAGAGAAAGAGAAATACTTAAGCCGGCAAATACCTTACAAAAATCCAAGTAAATTCATAGAAGATAAAGAATTGAAGACAGACCCTAAAGAAACCGGAAATATTATTGAAATCGAACAGACTATAAAGAAAGATATACCCGAAATGGTTAACCACGAGATAAGACTAAAGGATGCCGTGGATATCGTCCCCGGATTCTCGGGTGGAATCGTGGGATGTAGCTTCAGAGAATTTTCCTTGGCATGCCACAAGGCAAGGAACTGGCTTCCTGCTGAGGCAGCGGCTAACCTTACCAAATTGATAACTGGAAAGCTTTCCGGGAGCGCTGCACGGGCTATGGAGGGTGCGAACCCGGCAACCATTGAAGCATTGCTGAAAATTTTGAGGACGTTTTTACCCATTGAAAGCTCGTTCGAATTCTGGGAATTTAGCTAGGACTGTCCAGATGGCATCGGAAGACGTGACCTCCTTTTTCTTTAGGATTCAGGACTTGGGAAACGGAATAATAGAGACAATAAAATCGGAGAAAAACGGAGTTATTGTGACGAAAAGCGAACTGAAATTTTGGAAGAAACCTGTAAGGCTTTTATAAATGGCCTAAAGACACAGATTCGCTCGCTAATGCCTGATACTAATGACCTCACTATTGCAGGGCCGAAAGCAATTCAAATTGAAAAAACTTTATTGGGGCGTGATGACTTGAGCAGCATATCGACTAAATGTGTTCTATGCAAATCGAATAAGCACGAGTCAAGCGAATGCCCAAGGTTGACAAATATAGAACAAAACAAACAAGTACTATGCCAAGTGTGCAAATCTCCAGGTCACGAGGCGCTATCATGCCCATCATGGAAGACAAAGGGATGTAATATCTGCAAGAGAACCAACCACACAACCGAGAATTGTCGTATGCGTCCTGTGCACATAATCCAGGCGGATACACCGCGAAATTATTTTTCCCCTAGAGGCAATAATATAGGTTTCAATTATCGATACAGCCAGGATAATTCTCGCTCTCAACATCCGACTTCTAATTATCAGAATCGGAACTATCAGAGTCAAGTTCCTCGATTTCAAAATCGAGATTCTCGTTTCCAAAACCCGGGTTTTCAGTTTCGGAATCAAGGGCATCGTTTCGGAAACCAAAATTCTCGCCCTCCAAATAATTTTCAGGACTACAGAAATCAAAATTATAACCAAGAACGAAACTACCCAAGAGGCTACTCACAGAATCTAAACAGAAATCCTAGATAGGGTATAACAGGGACCCTTCGTGAGACTGGCCTTCCAAAAAACGGAGAGGCCCTCCCACACGAGGGAGGGGATATTGCAGGGAACCAATAAATGAGGCTAGAATCCAGAATGTTTCAATAAGGACTTTTAAAGAGAAGGAACCACCATGCATAGAAATTAAGATAGAAAATGAAAATATGAAATTTATGTTAGATTCTGGGGCAAGTGTTTGTGTTATAAAACAAAGGAAGATTAAGAATAATATTTCTAAAGATAACGAAGGGATCAAATTGACAGGAATCACATCTGGATACGTTACTACACTGGGTACAGTTAATCTTAATATAATGGGAATTCCCTATAAATTCTACGTGGTTCCAAACTCCTTTCCAATAGACCCATACGACGCCATAATAGGAAATTCCTTCTTTATCGACAATAAGGCGAAAATTGATTGGGCGAAAAATTGTTTCAGAATAGATGAATGCAAGATTCCCTTATCTTATACTAACGAGAGTAGAATTATTGACATCCCTGCGAGATCGAGAAAGGTGTTCAGCATAATAATTAAGCCTACAACGTTGAAGAGTGGATTGGTAGACTCCATTGAGCTGAAAAAAGGATTGTATGCGGGTAATGCGATGGTTAAGAATTACAATGGGTTTGTATTTCTCCCTTTTATAAATACAACAGAGGAAAGAATAGAAGTAAAGATACCTGACCAAGAAATACATGAAATCGAAGACATCAGGGGAATTGAAACCCGAGAAAAAGGGACCTTTACAAACAAGCCGAAGAACAAGAAGAAAAGGAAGAATTTTAACATCAGGAAATGTTTTAAGATCGAAACCAGGACTCGTTTTGAAAGGGTAAAGGAATTGCTTCGGTTGGATGACTTAAGCCATTCAGAAAGAGAAGATGTATATAACATTATTCAAAACTCTGCCAACTGTTATCACCTCCCTGAAGAAAAATTGTCGCATACGCATTTACACCAGCATTCGATAAATACGGACGATAACAAACCAATAAATACGAGGCAGTATCGTTTCCCTCCAGTCCTCAAGGATGAATTAAACAAACAGGTTACTGAACTTTTAAGGGATGAAATAATTAGACCTTCGCGTTCTCCTTATAATACTCCGGTCTGGATTGTTCCAAAGAAGGCTGATAGCCAGGGGAAACCACGCTGGCGTATGGTCTTAGATTTTCGAGCTGTTCATAAAACAACATCGTCCAAAATCATATTTCATTTCCGGCGATATGTTTGAAGCTATAAAATCACCAAGTTTGTTTTGATGACGTACTGTTATCGCGCGGTCGTTGCACCGCGAGTTTCGAGAAAATCATCCTCAAGTAATATTATTATGTACTACTCGTTTCACATAATATCAGGGTCGAACACCCAAAATTTACTGTACTAACGTTCCCAAATTCTACGTTGTGCCGTGAATGTATAAAACCAGCGCGCAAGAGGCGCGCGGAGCATTCGTTTCCGAACAATAAACGAGTTATTACCGAAGTGGCGTGTCTCCTGAGTTAATTTTCTAACCAACTTTGGGCGATTTCTCGTCTCGTTTCTCTGACCATTGGGGCCTCAAGTGCAACAACTGGCTTTTTCTCGACAACACCGTGGGCTTTCGACTCCACAAGATCAAGGCTCCGTCGAATTCGCAACATAAAATTTGGACCTTCGAGCCGGATCCCTGTGATCATTTTCTACGCGAGACGAGACTCAAAATTGGCCAAAATTTACGGAGTTTTATGGACTTAGGCTCAGGAAAAGCTTCGACCCAACCCCGCAGGACTTCTTAGCCGGTGACCATATAAACCGAGGTCACCATGCCACCAAACAAGCCTCCAAAGACCACGTCCTTGGATTTGGATGCTCAAATTACTACATTTGATCGCACACTTCGGTACATCAAAAATTCCATTGCCAACTTCAAGAAGACGGGGGAGGAAAAACGCAGTCTGGTCTTCGTCGAGGGGCGCATCAAACTTTTGGATTCGCACTGGACCAACAATCAGGATGCAGCCTCCAACCTCGAGACGTGGGCCGACGACAACGAGCGGCTGTCGCTACCATTTTTCGTGCAAAATCAGATTGACATCGCTGAAACCGCCTATCTCGAGGCTTACGACTTTCTACAAGAAGAACAAGCAAAAATCCGCGGATCCAAGGACGGCTTATCTTCGGGAACCTCAGCAGTCGTCGCTTCGGTCGTGAGTCAACCGTGCGAACTTACTTCAATTCAAATTCCTAAATTTTCCGGGAAAATTACCGATTGGATAACTTTTCGCGATTTGTTTGTATCTCTGATTTCGAAACGCGATTGTCTTTCCGGGGTTCAAAAATTACATTATTTACTCTCGTCCATGCAAGGTGACGCCGCGAAACTTGTTTCACATTTACCAATTACTGAGCAAAATTTTAAAACCGCTTGGGATTTATTGATTCTTCATTACGAGAACGAACGTAAAATTGTCTCAGCTCATTTGCATACTCTTTTTTCGGCACCTCTTGTAGATAGCAAAGATCGTTTGAATGGGTTAATCAATTTACGCGCGAGCTACACAAATTCGACCAACGCGCTTCGACAATTAGATCAAGCCGTTGATCAATGGAATGACATTCTTGTATTCCACATTTCCCAAAAACTTGATAAATCTACCCGGGGGAGTTGGGAAAGACATTTAGGTTCAACAACAGTATTCCCGACTTTCGATTGTTTACAAAAGTTCACGAGCATTAAACGAAAAAACAGTGGGAGACTCCTACCCATTGCCTAATATCGTAGAGATATTAGATCAATTGGGGGGAGCAAAATATTTCTCCATTTTTGACCTGGCATCCGAGTTTTATCAAATCGAAGTGAAACCTGAGGATGCCCCGAAGACAGCCTTTTCGCCCCTCACGGGCACTGGGAATTTGTCAGAATGCCCTTCGGTCTGAAAAATGCCCCGGCTACATTCCAGAGATTGATGGACGTGGTTCTATCAGGCCTGCAAGGAACGGAATTATTCGTCTATATGGACGATATAGTGATCTATGCAAAGGACCTATGCGAGCACAGAAGAAAATACAGACTCTTGATCGAGAGACTGCGAGAAGCGGGTCTGAAACTACAGCCTGACAAGTGTGAGTTCCTAAGAAGAGAAGCAACCTTTTTGGGACATCAGATCACAGAAAATGGACTTAAACCTGACCCAAGGAAGATCGCAGCTGTAGAAAATTTCCCCCGTCCCAGGAATGTTAAGAATGTCCGGCAGTTTTTGGGGCTCGCTTCATACTACCGTCGATTTATAGAGAGCTTCGCAAAAATCTCGAAACCTCTGAAAAAATAATTAGAAAAGGATTCTGTTTTTGAATGGAATAATGAACAAGAACAGGCATTTTTAACCTTAAAGAGGAGACTTTGTAGTGAACCGGTTCTGCAGTATCCGAGATTCTATGAGCCCTTTGTCTTGACTACTGATGCCAGCCAATATGCAATCGGAGGCATATTGAGTCAGGGAAAAATAGGCAAGGACAGGCCATGTGCATACGTTTCCCGCCAATTAAACAGGGCAGAGAGAAACTACAGCACTTATGAAAAAGAGGCCCTTGCAATAGTTTTTTGTGTCTCGCATTTTAGACCGTATTTATACGGAAAGAAATTTGTAATTGTAACAGACCATAAACCACTTTGCTGGATGAGGACGGCTAAGGACCCGACAAGCCGCCTCACGAGGTGGAAATTAAAATTGGAGGAGTACGATTACGAGATATTGCATAGGTCTGGAGTGACCAACATCAATGCCGACGCTCTATCTCGAAATCCTGTCATGGAAACAGAGGATATATTTTCGGAAGCCATTCATCTAATTGTTGCCAAAGACCCAAGAAGGTCAAATAGAACCAAGATCCTTACGAAAAAGGGCGAACAATATTGTCAACAGATGAAAAAGGGAGAATTTAAAAAACCACCGAGAACTCCGAAAAAAAAGATGCCCCAGAACGAAAAAAGGATCATGAAGCATAAAAAACGTAAGAAAGCAGAGCCAGATGAATACAGTTCCAGCGAAGAAGAAAAATCCGGAAAAGAAGCAGTGAAATACAACCTACGAGAGAGAGTAAAAGGACCCGAATCAGATACAACTTATTCAGAAAACGAGGGAAAGAGTAGTCAATTGAAAAAGGGGCATGAAAGGGCACACATAATCGAGAACAGTACAGATGAAGAAGGGGCTATTTCTGATGAATATCGGGCAAATGGGAATACTGAAACCAAGGACGAAGAAACAGGGCCGGACAATGTAAGCATCAATACAGATACCTCCGACGAAGATGACAACGCAATGCTAGAAGATGAACTGGAACGAATTACCCTGGGTAAGAATATGTACGAAAATAAGGATCACCTCTTTATGAGGCACGAACAGAGACAAATACATCGCATTTACTGGAAAAAAATACTTAATGGCTGAAATTTTGAGGATGTGTTCGGGGGCATGTCCTGAGTCTAAAACTCAGTTTTCGTATTCGAGGGGGTGGGGGAAGATACAACCCTCTGTCTTTATGGGGGTAAGTTCGTTTCAATTCTCTATCTTTGTTGCTTTTGTCCGTACAGAAAAGTCCAAGGAAGCAAATTTGTAGGAAATGAAATTATCTATCCAATGATGATAAAATCAAGGTCGTAGATTGATTAAGTCAATTACAATGGCTGGTCAAAGGTCAAAAGTTAAGAGTAGTTTCTGCTTTTTCGTTAATACTGTGAAACCGGTGAGTTTTTTCGCATTCTGCTGCAGTACCATATTAAAGTACTCGAAATCACCTACAAAATGAGTGCTCGAACACTTTTCTGCGGTTAATACTTTGCCATCAATCCAATGACAAAGTTGACCGCGCGCGCCGCTCCGTTCGTGCGAGCCGCGTACGGTGTGAGTTGTACTCTCATTGCGCGTACATTGCACTCTCTAGGTGCAGTTAATAATTATCTTTTAATTTTTTTCTTATCAAAATGTGAAACATAGTGTAAGTTATACTTGTTTTTCCGTGCGTTTTTTTGAAAGCGCTGTAAATTATTTATAAGAAAAAATGAAATAGTTTATTTCCGATTGTTAAATCACAAATGATATTTTCTGCATGTTTGATTCGACTGTACAAAAAAAATATGAGTTACTTGTTTTTTGAAATAAAATATTCCATTATTTATGAATTTTTGTTGAAATTATTTAATCAGTGTACTTGAAAAATAATGAATGTACAATCAACTTAAGTTTAAATCGACAAAACGTCCAAAAAAATTTTTTATCGGTAGAGCAATATAATTTTGAAAAGTAAACAATCGTTGTTTCCATCCCAGCGCCTTTGTCAGGTGTAAGCTACGTGACTGTGTTAAGAGGTCTTTAATAATCAAAAACCTGTGCTGCAGGAAAACCATTAAGACGCATTTCCAGCTCTTGAAACGGAGTTGGTCCGAAACCATTTCCGATGTCTTTATTCACCGAGGAAAGAATGAGAAAAACCAAGAAGTCTGTTTTATACGATGCATTTCAACCCCTGCAGGATAACACTGACTTTGGAACTGACAAATATTTCGTCATCGACGGCGGGTTTCTTCTTCACAAAGTAGTTTGGGACCGTGATTCAACATTTCAAGCAATTTGTTCGAAATACGTCAAGTACGTGCAAACCCACTTTGGAACAGCAGCACACATCGTTTTCGATGGAAACTCGGAGGACCCGGCAATTGTTGGAACAAAATCTTGGGAACGTGCGCGAAGAAAAGGAAAAAAGTGGTCTCCGGAGATGATTTTTTCCGTCAACAGTACAGCAACTGTTGGACAGGCGCACTTCCTGGCGAACGACAAAAACAAACACCGGCTCATTGGATTTTTGATAGCTCAGTTCAAAGAAGCGGGTTACAGTACTCACCAAGCTCCAGGAGACGCCGACACCGACATCGTTCGTGAAGCATTGGGGAAGGCTGAATCGCACGAATCAGTTATAATTATCGCAGAAGACATCGACATCCTAGTAATATTAACAGCGCTAGGAAAGGAACATCGAAACGTCTTTCTCGAAAAGCCTGGCTCGGGACGCGAGCCGAAACAACTGTACTCCTCATCAAGCTTCAAGTTCGGGGGAAAAATCGCCGATAAAATTCTGTTACTTCGTGCTTTTTCTAGGTGTGACACAACGTCTTCGACTCACAATGCCGGTAAGATAAAATTCATTACAACGCTGGAAAAGGATCCCTAACTACTGGACTCAATTTACCTGTTCCAAAGTGAGAAAGTT
Organism: Platygaster robiniae; assembly: GCA_028476575.1. Classification (NCBI taxonomy): domain Eukaryota; kingdom Metazoa; phylum Arthropoda; class Insecta; order Hymenoptera; family Platygastridae; genus Platygaster; species Platygaster robiniae. The sequence goes on from CM052019.1 coordinate 33,543,512, forward strand.
GTTCCATCAGCGATCCCCACCATTGGACAATTCTTTTTCTACAAGTTGTACGGAGGAAACAAGGACGAGACTTTGAACTTCTATCGTTACAAGCGTTTTCTTCAGTCTGGAAAAAAAAATACGTTCAATTTGGCTTCCCTACCACCTACTGAAGATACGGCTCGTCTACACACGTATAGAGTGTATCATCAAGTTCAAGAGCGGTTGGGAAATTACAAAGATCTAGAAGACTGGGGTTGGAAAAAAACGAAGAGCATTTACATGCACATCACTTGCGAAAAAGATCCGGCGCCGTCGAGTTTGCTTAAATTAATTTCTTGCACCTGCAAAACTGGTTGTGGAAAGGCCTGTGGATGTCGAAAAGCTGGGTTGAAATGTTCTCCAAATTGTGGGACCTGTAGCGGTACCGCATGCAACAACATCGCCCAATACTCTATCCTGCAAGAAGATGACGATTTCCTCAACGACGACGGGAACTCACCATACATTCCTTAAGAAGATGTAAGTGATCGAGTAGAAGACGCTCGTGGTGACAAGTTCGAAGAGGATGATGAATACGAGGGAGGCGAAAGAAGTCCATTCAAAAGGGCCAAACTCACATGAAAGTTGCCAGCAGGACAACTTCAAGGTAACATTAATAATCGAGACACTTCAAATAGTAGAAAAGCACACAGAGCACTAAACGTGCAATAGTTGGGGTTTTATAGGGTTTTAGTGAGTAGGAGCCTAACACTATTTGGCAAGGTCAGACCTTCTCATTTGTCCATGATGGATTTCCCGTTTTCTCCTAGATATAAAAAAAAAAAAAAAAAAAAAACAAGTACAACTTACACTACGTTTCACATTTTGATTAGAAAAAAATTAAACGATAATTATTAACTGCACCTAGAGAGTGCAATGTACGCGCAATAAGAGTACAACTCACACCGTACGCGGTTCACGCAAACGGCGCGGCGCGCGCGGTCAACTTTGTCGTTGGATTGATGGCAAAGTATTAACCGCAGAAAAGTGTTCAAGCACTCATTTTGTAGGTGATTTCGAGAACTTTAATATGGTACTGCAGCAGTATGCGAAAAAACTCACCGGTTTTACAGTATTAACGAAAAACCAGAAACTACTCTTAACTTTTGACCTTTGACCGGCCATTGTAATTGACTTAATCAACCTACGACCTTGATTTTATTATCATTGGATAGATAATTTCATTTCCTACAATAACTACTGCAGTTATACATGTGTACATGATACAAATAAAAATACAAAAAAATAAAATATACCATATGTTAAAAACGTGTATTACATTCTTTTTTTTCGTACTTTTTTTAGTACAATCTCTAAATCCCTAAGGATTTCGAAATACAATATATTCTTCTATATTCATCCATATATTCCTATGAAATGCTGTGAAAAATGTGTTTATGAAATTTTTGTCTACTCAACGAAAAGAGTTCGTTTATTATTCATAAGGAAATGAAGCTTATTTGTAAATGATTTATTTTATAATTAAGAACGAAGAATTACGTTCACAGTGAAGTATTATCACATTGATCATACAAGTTGATAACACATTATCATAATTAAACTAAACCGAAGATGAAGTTGAAGAATATTCTACAGTTGAGCATAATCGCAGAGCCATTACTTTTTAATGTATATAAGTCCAATGAAGCTATGATGAACAAGATGTTATTTAATATTAAATTATAATTTGATGATGATTCAAAACTGAAGGTCGAGGGAAAAATTAAACATTTTAATAAATTTCTTAAGTAAATAATAGAATAATGTAATGAAAACCATGTAATTTCGAATTGATAAAAGATAAAAGTTGTAGAAACAGAGAAGAAAAAAAAACAGCTTATGACGAGTATGAAAAATTGAAAGATAAATACAAATGTTCGGTAGTTAATTACAATGATCAAGGAGTTTTATAAAAAAAAAATTTTCAAATATAAACAGAATAAAGAATGTGCATACGTGCGAAATTTGGCAAGTAAAAGAATTTAAGAAAAAATAAAATAAAAAAGAAAAAGCATTATGAAATATAAATCTCTAAAGGAGAAACAAAAATCGAAAATTTGTAATTGTTAATATCAGACACATGACATGAAAAAAAAAATTTTGTGAATTGTGGCAATAATGCATTAAAATAATGAGAATCAAAGTAAAAGCAAAAGAAAAAGAAAAATTGGAAAATCTCACAATTATTCGAAATTCTATCGTAAACCTAAAACGCAGGTAGAATACATATGATAATGCAATTTTTCCAAGAGAATAAGAAGCAATTGTTCATGAATAGTTAAAAGGTGAATGAAGAAAAGCTTTACAATTAAGAGGCATTAAATTAACGAAGAAAAATTAACAAACATGCAAATATTGTAAGTAGAAAATGAAAAGTGTTGTTATTAGAAAGTATGATACGTAACTCAGAATGGTCATTGCAAAAACTTTCGCGAAAACTTTTTGCGAACCTAATTATAAATAAAATTTGTATATAAATAGAAAACTTACCATTTTATGTATTGTACATTGGAAATTTGAACGCAAAACGCTGATTTTATGTTTTCAATTTTTTCAACTCCTGTCCACCCCCCGCGAAAATTTGAAAGAATTACGTTAGAGACCTTTGATGATGACTCACATTGAGAGAAAAAATCAGAATCGCACAGTACATTTTGTTGCGGAAAATTCACATGCGAAAATTTTCGCAATTTTTCAATCGCGAATTACGCACGCAAAAAATTTGGCAAATTTTTGTAACCGTACAGTTATGTTATAATAAGCAGCAGTGTGAATTTTTCTAGAATTTCGGAATGAATAGTTTTGGCTGTAAAAGTCAAAAAACGAAAATCGCAGTATCTATCATTACTCATTAAATATGCTGAATACGAACCTGCAAATATCTGAAAACCCATTTCTTGTCAAGTATTTTGATATGGTCAATGAACAAATTCATTTGGTTTGGAGGCACTTTTCATACTCAAAGTTACTCGAAATTCAGTGTAACAAACTCCCGAAACCTTGAGCGAAAACAGCAAAAAAAAAAAAAGATTGGCATGAATGAAACATGCTCATCTGAGAAAGCGCAAAATTTTAAAACAAAAAGAACACGATAGTAATATAATATTAAGCTGACATCGAATGTTTATTACTAAAAAAAAATCAAATTTTTTTGTCATATCAAACATTCTTTTTTAATATTTAGATAAAAATGTTTTCTCTTGCCACATTTGGGGACACCTTGTTGCTCGGGGCCCCGGTCTCTGAAACTGGTAGGACCGGTGGTAGTTATGCCACTGGTTCCAGGAATCAAAATAGGAATATGATAATAATTGTACTTACAGCAGTCTCAGTTGGTCTCGCAACTATTTTATCCATGAAAACTTTCATTAATTCGTACGCGAACCAATTAGGATGGTACACTTGGTCAGCCCCGCTCCCTGTTCTTGTCGAATCTTGCACTTTTCTTGCATTTTTGCGATACGTCCCATACAGATTGTCTTTCCTTTTTTTGGCAGGTTCCGCAGTGATGTTAAACTTTTTTGAAATTGCTGTCCACGAGTCATACACGAGATTCCGATTTTTATGTTCATGGTGTCGCGTATCCCAAAGACGCGGTTGTTCACGGTAAGCATCGATAAATTGCAACACTTTTTCATTGTTCCACCCCCATCACACAAATCGGAGAACACAAAAATGACCGAAACTGACAGAAGCAATTGCACAGTTGCAACTGAGAGAACACGTTGGTCGATGAACAACCAAGAACACGAGATTTGTCGGAAAATTCCGACAAAAAAAGTAGATAAAAACTAGTGATCACTGTCTCGATCCTACAATAGTGTAAATTCGGTGGTTTCCGAAAATATGCAGGAAATAGAAGATAGGTTGGAAAGGGGCTTTAGAAAAATGAACAATGGCGAGCAGATGGTTTATTGGTCGCTTATCTATCCCCAAAATTTTTCGGATTGTAATCAGAGTTCAGTAAATGATCTGATGGTGACTTTCAACTTTCATATTCATGGTCTTAAGTATGTAGAAAACGTAAGATATTTTAATTATGTACAATTATTATTTGAGTAATACTAGATCCCCCAAAAAAACATTTCCAACGTAAAGCTTTGGAGGTGAGGGTCTCGTCTAAAAACGATACCAAAAAAAAAAACCAAATCTTCCGTACACGTTCTGTAAGGGCTAATATCAATTAGAGTGAGTAAAGTGATGTGTTTACGCATAAAAATTTTTCTCAAAGGTTTCTTACATTAAAATTATAACATAATCATACGTGAGAATTGTAATTTTGAAAAAATTTGGACTCAAGCATTTCCAGTCACTCACCTGCCCGTTATTTTCTGTTATTTATTCAGATTCCTATACTCTCAATTTCCTAAATTTTCATCATTTTTCTGGAAACCGAATAAGTGCAATTTTTCATTCATAAGTTCAAAACAAGCAATACATTTTTAATCTAGCTAGTGATATTTCGATTTATTATAACAGTCTTGTAATTATAAATACGAGAGTTATTAACTTGGAAAAAATTTTCGAGCTATCCATGCGCCTGCTCAGCCGCCTGGTGAGGCCGGCGAGTCGCCTGGCAAGACCGGCGAGCCGACTGGCAAGCGGCCGGGTTCGCGCCGTAAAACTATTGTTCTGAGCCCGGCACGGGGCGCGGCGCGAAGATTTTCATGCCGTGTAACTTCAGCTTAAGTTTCCCCGCTCGCCTCCGCGTACCTCGGTCTCTTAGGACCCCCAGACCAAAATCACTTTTTCTATGCATGAAATTTGCGGTAAACATAGCTTTGAGTTGCGGTTAGAACGATCAAATCGGTGCTTTTCCAAATGCGACTATGCTGCAGGTCTTATTTAAATGTGTAAAATGATTGTGGCATACGTTTAAAATATCGATGTACAGTTTTTCTCAGATAAAATGTTTGGAACCTATTTCTGTTGTTTTACGTTGTGGATTCAAACCTAAATAATTATATTGAGTCAAAATTTCTGAAATCGACCCCTACATCCCAAAATGAGCATTTTCAGTAAACGACATATTGTTTCGATAAATTTTTATGTAAAACAAAAGAGTATGCACAATTTCAATCGAAGAAAAATTTTAGTTTAACAGTAATTTGCAGTTAAACTTTCATGCATTTTTTTAACAATAACGTTGTTTGTAAACGGTACTTTGAATGTAATAAAACTTTGTACACGAACCTTATAAAACTCCGCATTTTCGAATTATGCTGAAAGTACCCCCACGTTTTCCCGACTACAGTTTCCCGAAAAACTTTTTCCTGAACCCACTTTCCCGATAACATATTTTCCGACAGCTTTCTCTCCCGAATTACATTCGAAATTAAGAAGCTGTACATAATTTATAATAATAATTAATTTTACTGAAGCTATAAATCAACTTCAACAAAAGTCTACATCCATAATGTTTGGAAAGGTTTAGTTTAATCAGTATATATAGTACATTTTTTTCCAATTTCGAAAATCGATAAATCGTATAAATAAAAAATGAGATTACAGAAACTAATTCAATATACGCTAAAATTTATTGTTCAAGGTAAAATGTGACTCAAAAAATTTTTTCATTTAAATCTGAGCAAGAAATTTTGGAATTTTATAATTTCAAGTTCAATGGTACACAATCAAAAAGTAAAATATTTTTATCAAAAGTCTGAATTTTTATAAGTGATAACTAATTAAACAACTATGCAATACCTAAAAATGCATGAGTTCGATTGAATGCTAGTTACAGTCGTTATTTTTCATTTGTTTTCCACAAAATTCATTGTTCGTTTGTTTTCGGTCACAATAACGTCAAAATCATTCAACTTCAAAACCATTATACAGCAAATCCTTCACAATTTCTTCATTAAAATTTTCGTTCAAAACATATCGAAGTAACTTTCTCCAAAAATGAATAATCAGCCAAAAATCGTTAGTAAAAAGTTACTGGTCGATGGATATTTGTACATTCATTCGAGAGACCGCAAAAGTAAATCGTACTGGGATTGTAATCGCGTTAGAAGTAAACAATGTACAGCTAGAGCGGTGACTGTACAGCGCGGGGATGAAGTTATTGTACTACGGGGGCCAACAGAATCTGCACATTCTCATGCGCCCAACCGTGAGGAAGGTTAGTTTTCATTTTCTGAACTAGGTGTATATTTTACTAGAATATACGAGGGGGGACCCAAAAGTAACGGGAATTAGGTGGTGGGGGGACCGCGGAGGAGGGGATCGGGTTCTCCGCTGGTTCTCTTCCAAGCTGCTACTCTCCCAAGTCAGTGTGCAAAGTTCATTTGCTGTGAGTGCATTCGTTCGTCCGTAAGAATTTTTCTAGTGAAACGACTTTTTCCGTTTCGGCGAAAACGTGAAATAGCTGAGTGCGGAGAGCAACGCGCAGCTGTAAAATTTTGTTTTTTGTTAGGAAAAACACCCGCGCAAACCCTTGTGATGCTGAAAACAGCTTATGGGGATAATGCTTTGAGTAAAACGCGTGTGTACGACTGGTTTTCGCGTTTCAAGAATGGAGAGATGTCAATAGAAGACCAACCTCGTTCTGGGCGCCCCTTGACTTCAAGAACGGACGAAAACATTGAAAAAATCAACACTCTTGTTCATGAAGACCGTCGCCGAACCATCGATCAACTTTGTGAGATGTCTGGATTGTCATGGAGTTCATTTCAGAGGATTTTAACTGAAGATTTGAGCATGAGGAGTATTGCAGCCAAATTTGTTCCTCACCTTCTCTCCGACGATCAAAAGGAGCGTCGACTTCAGGCCTGTCTTGAGCTGCAAAATCAGTTGGATGAAGACCCAGATTTTTTCTCCAGGTTATAACTGGCGATGAATCATGGTGCTATGGCTACGACCCCGAAACAAAGCAGCAATCAAGCCAATGGAAGATACCTCTCTCGCCTCGTCCAAAAAAGGCACGCCAAGTGAAGTCCAACATCAAGACATTGCTCATTTGTTTCTTCGATTGCAGAGGTATTGTGCACGCAGAATTTGTTCCTCCAGGCCAAACGGTCAACCAACACTTCTACTTGGAGGTTTTGAAAAGGTTGAGGGAGAACATCCGGAAGAAAAGAGCGGATCTTTGGCGCACAGGAGATTGGTTCTTCCACCACGACAATGCACCTGCCCACACAGCGCTGTCCGTGAAGAAATTTTTGACCAAAAACGGCATGACACCGATTGTTCACCCCCCCTATTCACCGGACCTTGCCCCCTGTGACTTTTTTTTGTTCCCTAGACTCGAAAGGGACATGAAAGGAAAACGTTTTGGGACTGTAGAAGAGGTGAAACAAAAATCGCTGGAAGGTTTAAAAAACATTGAAAAAAATGAATTTCAGAACTGTTTTGAACACTGGAAAAAAAGATTGAACAAGTGTATTACAGTCAATGGGGTTACTTTGAAGGTGATAAAAATTGTGTGTGAAAAAATTTGTCAATAAAAAAGTTGTAACACAATTCCCGTTACTTTTGGGTCCCCCCTTGTATATTTTTATATTTCGAATTGTAGGCATATTATGGATAAAAAAACACAAATTGATATAGTCAAATTTGTAAAATAAATTATATTTACTAGGCGAAGCAGAGTTAGTTTTCAATCGGCTCAAGCAAAAATGCATCGAACATCCAGAGTTGTCCCCTGCCCAAATTCTCCGCACTGAACTCGCAAGCACCTCTGTAGGGGTTATCAATCAACTTCCAGAGAGATTTAACTTAATCAAGACAATGCGAATGCACCGCTGACAAGATTTGCCTTCTAACCTAACATCTTTAGAGGAACTGGATGAAATCCCAGAACGTTTCAAAAATACCTTGGCGGGCGAAAAATTCCTTCTTCATGATTCTCCAGACTCGGGAAAACGGTTGGTATTTGCAACTAGACGAAATGTAGAACTTCTTTCAAATAGTAAAACATGTTTTTTTGACGGCACTTTCAAAGTTTCTCTTACGATTTTTACTCAAATATTTACTATCATGGGTTTATTATATCCACAACGTCCACGCAATCCTGAAGATACTACTCGAGATGTTGCATTCCCTTTCGTATACGCCTTGCTTTCGTCAAAAACTACTATGCAATGCGCTTCTGTGTTTCGCGCGATCGTGACTTCGGCTCATGAATACGGAATTGTCAACTGTGAACCACAACACATAATGGGTGATTTCGAGAAAGCGCTAATGAATGCATGTTCTGAAGTATTCCCTGACGTCACTTATCTTGGTTGTTTTTTTCATTTCTGTCCATTGCTTTATCGCAAAATTCAAGAAATCGGTTTGAAACGACACACAGTGGTCGGAAAACCGGAAAAGCTGGCCAAAATTAAAAAAAAAAAATTTTATTTTCGCAATGTGAAATGTCGCAGTCGATAGAGTAGAACCCCCTGCGTTTGTTTCAAATGTCAGAGGGAGGTCGTAACCTATTATCACTGTCGGGTTTCAGTGTCAAGTTCGCCTCTTCTCGCGCTGCATCGCACAGCTCAAGCAATAAATAAAGTGCGCCTTAGTAAACAAGTCAACAAATTACCAAAATCTGCTTGTTTGCAATGCAACAACATGGATTCTACCAGTCAAGGTATGTATAATCAGATCCTGCAACTCCGGACAATTTATCTTATTGATATTATTGACACATGTTTATAAACATTCAATTATTTTGCGAAAAACTGTATCGAAAAAATTCACTACATTGGTTGAACCTATGATGAAAGTTAATTATTCTGTAGTATTCTGCGTGGTACGACCCTGCATAGTATTCAAAATACGTTTTTGTACAAATCTGTGAAAAAATCAGCTGCGGATGGATGAGTTAACAAAATTTTCATCTGGGGCGGCGCGGCATACAGAAAAAACAAGCGGATACTGAAATCATGATTGCTGAACTTTGTTTGGGACGATTCGTGAAGGTGCGTCCAAAAAAAATAGCTAGAAACGCAGAGTCGAATACGATCTACAGTGCTCAACTACAATCAGTACAAGAAGGGAAACAAAATCATAAAATATTTGGAAACTTCAGGGACAAATATTAATATTTGATACTATTGATTTTTCAATAAAAAAATTTTTGACCAGATTAAAAATTAAAATTTTAATTGAAATTAATCCTTTTTTGTCGGAAGTAGCCAGTTCGGGAAATAGTTTGTCAGGCAACTGTAGTCAGGAAACAGTTTGTTGGGAAAGTTTGTCGGGATATCTGATGGGAATCATGCTGAATGATTTTTGAAAAAATTTCCATGATTTTTAAAAACTTTCAATGATTTTTAAAAACTTTCAATGATTTTTAATGATTCTTGGAGATTTCCGATTGTTTCTGCAAAATTTTCGAGGTTTCTGATGATTCTTGATTATTTTCGATAATCGTGATAATCGATAATCATGAAATCAAATCAAATCAATCAAAAAATAATATTTTTATCTTGTGTGATTGTTTTTTAAGGTCGTGCAACATATCATGAGGTGGTCGAGTTCGAATCTCGGGCAACAACGAGCGATCCGGTCGAAGCGATAATCATCCTCGTGGCATTCTTATTCCTACTCAATAAGACGTATCCTCGAGTTGGAAGACACTTTCTCGGAACGATACAGTGTCGTTATTTCAACATATATCCGCAAGGAGCCAGCAGGACAACTTGTTGCAAAACCATCCACAAAGTCAACAATTTCGAAAACGCTCTCGCGAAAATCGATGTTCAAGACTTCAATTAAGTCTTATGAGCGCTTTTGTTTATCATACTGTCCATTTTTTGTGTTTCTCGTATTAATTTCAGATTAATACGAGAAATTAGAAAAATTAAATAAGAAAATTTCAAATGGTCTGAAGTGAGTCGTAGTTGTTGTAAATGCAAGTTTTTCACAGTTCAATATTCAAGTACTATAGTACATCCTTCATTCTTATAAAAATTGTCGAATTTAGAGACATTCTTGTCTTCAACAGTTATCAATTGTCGGATATTTCCACACTGGTGCAGGAAAGTTGACTTCCCGTGCGGGCTCGTTATCGACCGCGAAATCGATCATTTTTGTTCCTTCCCGCCAGGCGGCCAAAATCGCGTTTCCCTAGCGGGTATGAGAGAAAAGTTATTGTGCCCTCGCCTACGGCTCGGGTGCAAAACCTCCTCCACCACTCTCGGTACACTCATTAATAATAGTTCTTTTCTGTGTAGCATGAGATTCAACGATTTTGGAATTAAAAATCAAAAATGCAAAAATTGTAAATCTCTAATTATGACAAGCCTTTCCAAGTTCATGGGAATTAATGTCTAGGATCGCCAATCTTGAAAGTTTTTTACGCGATCTTCATTATGTATACACTGGATTTTGTAATTCTTCGATTTTTGTAATTTAGATTGAATAATTGAAATAGTACGAAGGCAAAAATTTATTTTCACCACATGTGCACGTTTCCGCGTCTTTCAATAGAGGCACTCGTTTAGAGGTCTCAAAGTTCCGTTTTTCGAGCGACTAGCGCCGTAGGACCAAAAACCTACTTCTTATCTCTAGCGCAAAAAAGCATACTTTTTTCCCGCTGGACCAGGCATAAAAATATGCTTTTTTGCCCGCTCGGTATCAAAAGTAGGTCGGTTTTTTTTCATCGCTCTCAGAACAGAGTTTTAGAACCGCTTCCCCAGGTATTGAAAAGAGGTTCAAAACATGCACTTGTACATGTTGTGCAGTATATATATAGTTGTTTTGTAGACGAATTACCGGCGAAATAAACGTACACTTACATTTATCTTGTTTCATATGTTCTGTCACTTACCTCCCTGCAATCTAACATCATTTGAGTAATAATGAAAGAAAATGAATTCTGACGTTCGTAATATGTCAAAATCAATATTTGAAGGTAAATTCAAATTAAAATATAAAAATTACCAATTGTCTTTATTGTTCCACGCTAGTATACATTCAAATTACCGTTCAATAGTAAAATAACACGAATAATATTCTGATCTATTTCGATTTACCGAATGTCGTAATACTGTCAAACAGTAAGTTTACTATTCGTCAGCAATTTCGCGCGCCTGCGCGCGTTATATTTGACGTTCGCCGCACAGGTCGCCGTATTACCCCGTCGCCGAACGGAAAATTTACTGCTTTTTTTTACAGTGTACGTTTTCCCCATAAATATATCTTGAGATTACTCGATACTTAGGTATCGATTACTTTTTGTCAAGTATCGTATTCGGATCGGTATCGATGTTTCCGCGGTACTCGAGTACCCGATACCGATACTTTTTCAAGGTATCGCACATCCCTAACTCCCAGGGAGTTCCAGATAGGGATGTTAAAATATCAATAGCTATCGATAATTATCTATAAGATTTTCTATCGATACGTAGCGACAGTAATTCGAGTTATTGATATATTTATCGGTTAATAATATAAATCATTTAACACATATGTTTTTCATACTGGGTCAGAATTTCTTGAAAGGATCACTTGAAAAACTGAAAATTTCGATTTTTACCAAATACAAATTTTTTGATTGTGTCTGCTGAAAAAATCAATCGTGCAAAAGAAAAAAAAAATTTTTTTTCTTTTTTGCGAGTTTTTAACAATCGGATTTTCGGGTAAATATTTTCGATAATTTTTATCTTAGCAACTACTTGTCCGATTCCTACATAGACCTTATAGTACATGGACTGCTATTCGAGCGTATCCCGTGGAAAAACATATCGTTGGCCACTCGGTCAAAACGAACAAGCCCGAGTGTGAACGACCGAATCCGAATCAATTTGACGATTACAAGTCATTATAAACAGAGTACGGTTTGGCACTGCTTGAAAATATTTGGAAAAGTTTATCAGTGTTTATTGTTTTTAATTGCCTTTAGTGCAATGAGATGTCGGAGTCGTGTATTGTGTGCGGTCCCAGCAACGATAATTCAAACGAATGTTTATCATGCGATGAGTAAGAAATGTTAAATATTAAATCACGCGCACCTCAAAAATTGTAAAAAATGGTGTTGTACTGCAATAATTGATATTATTTCGATATTTCAGATTCCCAAATAATCAAGTCCACGAGTGGCTAGCATTTTTTGGCTTACGATTGGAACTTGTAAAATTCAAAGTGGAAAGAACTCGACTATGCAATCGACATTTCATCGCAACAGATTTATGGAATTTCTAATATCGTCAGAAACGACGTCTGTTAAAAAAAAATGCTGTTCTTATGGTGTTTTATGTCGGCGAATTAGTAACGCTGGTTATTTGACAAAGATTGTCTAACCACTGTGAATACCTTAATTTAACAATGCAATTTTTTGAAACTAATGAGCTGTTAGTATATTTAACAAATTTAATAATAAATTTATAGACAAAAGTATTAGATATGAATATTGGTTAGGGTAGAGTGGTCCGAAACCGACCGGTGGTCCTATACCGACCTCTGCACTTTGCTCAGAAATAGTGCTGCGGAAAAAATCATCGGTGGTGGCATTCGAAAGCTTCTACATTACCGACAGTTTGGAGTTAGTGCGCCTTTCTTTTCTTTTATGTTATTGTTTGGAATTGCCACGTTTTGTGTTTTGATGGGTGCTCGGTTTATTTTTCGGTCTCAAGAAATTTCGACTAAGTTGTCACAGTGTTTTTCAAAAAATCAAAAGGTATGTTAATTTACTTGCTTATGCCCTAGACTTCGCCGTGCAATTGTGTTTTTGTATCCGTTACTTTGTTAGAAGCAACGACGATTGATTATTTGAAGAAGAACGCTGTGGTCCGAGACCGACCGTTTAGTGGTGGTCCGAAACCGACCCCCAGATTTTCACGTCGCAAAATTTTTCTCGCTTTTGTTTTTGATCTCATCGTCATTATTAAATATTCAAAATAAATGAAATGTTCCGTTATTTAATAGATGGGGCGTTCTTTCAAACGAAAAACGGAAAAACGAGACCCTAACCTCTTGCGACGAGCGGTTGCCGCGATGAAATTAGGGACGTCTCTCCGCGCAGCTGCTCGCGAGTTTAAAATTCAACGATCAACTTCACTACTTCATCGGAGAAACAATGAGTCAACACTTAAGGAAAATGAAGCTCCACCGACTGAAGTAAACATTGTCGATGTCAAGATCGCGATGTGCGGCTACAAAACGGTTATTCCCCCCCCCCCCCCTTCTCCTCCCTCTCGTTAGGCCTGGTTGAACGAATTGTTTTTGACAATATTGACCATTTATTTTCAGACCTTTACCGAAGAACAAGAGAACTCGTTGGAGCAACATCTTTTACGTTTGTCTGACGTTTACTTCGACTTTCGACCAAATTGACGCGCGCACATTAGCATTCCAATATGCCACAAAAATGGACGTTTCGTATCCTCCTTCATGGTCTAAAGAAGAAATGGCCGGCTTGGAATGGTTCCGCGGTTTCATGTCCAGACACCCACGTTTGTCACTGAGAAAACCGGAGGCTACAAGTTTAGCTAGAGCGAGTGCATTCAACCCAACAAATGTCGCTTCATTTTTTTCGAATTATTTCAAAATAATGGACGAAATACAAGTAGGACCAAACGACATCTGGAACGTTGACGAAACGGGGGTATCGACCGTGCACAAAGCAGTCCGTGTTATCTCGCGTTGTGGCCAGAAGCGAGTTGGTCATATAACGTCTGGCGAGCGTGGAAATTTGGTGACTCTCGTCCAAGCTGTTTCGGCGACTGGAATGCGTACTACGCCCTTTTTCGTTTTTCCGCGCGCCCGTTTTCGTCCTTATTTTCTAAATGGCGGACCCGTGGGAGCGAAAGGAGGAGCCAACCCAAGTGGATGGATAATCGCAGAATTATTTGTCGAATTCCTACAACATTTCCAGGCCTTTACTCGCTGCGACCAAGATTATCCTGTCCTTCTTTTTCTGGACAACCACGAGTCCCATTGTTCTTTGGCAGCGTTGCAGTTTTGTCGGGACAATGGAATCCATGTCGTTTCGTTTCCACCCCACTGCTCTCATCGCCTTCAGCCACTTGACGTGAGCGTTTTCAAGCCCTTCAAAACCGCCTTAAATAAGCAGTTCGACACATTTATGTGTATGAATCCAGGGCGCCCTGTTCAAATATTTGATATCCCAGGGATGGTTTCACGAGCATTGGAAATTGGAACAACAGAAATAAATATCAAAGCCGGCTTTCGATCCACAGGTATATGGCCAATGGATGCAGATATATTCCAGGAAATTGATTTTATGCCCAGTTCTACGACAGACCGGTCACGTTACTATTGCGGCATATAGAGACTGGACCCAAAAGCCAATGTTGACTGGACTTGGCAATAGATGGCAGGCATCGTAGGAATAAAAGTATAAGGCTAAGTTGAAAGTAATCAACGGCAACTATGGGTGGTTCGAAACCCACCTAAAATCCAGACACTCTCACAGTTGTTGTGCGTGCTGGGAATATATATGTATAAGGATTCGGGAAGACAAAAGTTGCTTTGGATGTAAATCCGCCGATATACCCTATGGGCCAGGAGCGGCGGGGAGACACGGAACTGTGTCGTGATGACCCTCAGAACTTCTACGACAGACCGATCAAATCCAGAGATCAGCCCGGATGAAATGAATCGCAGTGTTACGACTGATCGACCGAACCCAGAGAACATTTTGAAAGAAATACAAAATGAGGAAGAAGAGATAGACAATGGTTATGAGCACTCAGAAACCATTTCATCAGAAACATCGACACGATGCTCATCGAAGTCAGATTTTAATTTGACGCTACACTCGCTTGTGCCTCTCCCAAAAGCTCCACCGCGTACCTAAAAGAGAAAAGGACGACCGGCAGGACGAACATCAATATTAACGTCCGATGCAGAGTTTCAGAAAGTTCAGGAAAAAGAAAGAGAGAAAAAAGACAAAAGGGAAAGCTTGGAAAAAAAAGGCCAAACAAAAGGAAATGAAACGCAAAGAGAAGCAGAAAGAAAAAGAAGAAAAAAAGAAGCGATCAGAAGAAAAACGGCAAAAGAAGAATGAAGAAGGGGAACATCCGCGTGGCAAGTCAACGCGCTTATCATACACGCGAAATTATTGCGAAAAAGACGAGAGTGACTTCTCAAACTGATATAAAATTAACCTACGGTCAATTATAATTCGTATTTTAATCATTTTATTTTATCAATCATTTTCCATCATTTATTTTAATTAATGTAAAACTGGACAGTAAAATGTACTAATTTTTTTCGAAATGAAACATAAATTGTCCTTAGATTTACTTATTTTCTACTTTTATTTTTATTATGGTTTTTATCGGAAAAAATAGGGGGGTCTTTTTCGGACCATGGGGAGGTCGGCTTAGGACCACCAGCTTCGAGAGTTTTGAAAATGGATACTTTTACATTCGCTCGAAAATTTTGCAATCAACGCATCCAAAAAATTTTTAAATTGTGTCATAACATAGTTTTAACTACTTTCTTAAAATAATTGAGTTTGATTTAAACCGAAAAATTAATTTATGTCACTTTTGTGGACTTTGCCTTTTAGGGGGTCGGTTTCGGACCACTCTACCCTATTATTATAAATCAAAATAATAATATAATAATAAGTTTATAGAGACAACAGTGTTAGATATGAATATTGGTTATTATTATAAATAAAAAAACAGTTTTTGTTCGCCATTGAACCATAAACTATTGGAAGTCGCTGTTTTTTTTTCGTGCTAAAGATTGTTTACTGTACATTTGTCATAGTACACTTAAATTTTCATCGATTCAATCGAATTAAATCAATCGAATTAAATTGACATCGATTTCAAACAACTCGAATTTCCTCTTGCGATACACGGCGGAGCAATTACTCCGATAATTCTTACAGGGAAAGTGCAGACAAATGTCTTTAAATTTATTGATCCTGTTTATTTATACGTGTACATTACAGAGGATGGCCAAGTCGTGGACAGTGATTTCATGACACAGCTTAGTGGTTTCTCAGCTGTGAACATGGTGGATGCGGTGCGTAATACAAAGAAATATACATCCGCAATTGATGCCTTCAAAAACAAAGGAACTGTAATAATCATGGACGAAGACAAGTACGAAGCTATGTTCGGCGGAACACAGGATGAAATTCAACGTGTGTTTGCAGAGCTCCTCTCCAATACACACCACTATCTCCCGGATGCGCCCAAACCAAACCATGAAGAGACAGTCCGGATCGCAATGCGTATTCTAGCACTAATGGCCTGTCGTTTCCATGGAATCAGGTCAAGCGTGGACGGAAAAACATACTAGGGAACAGGTCACCCGGATTCGATCTTCTCACACACGAAATTCAGGAGTTTGAAGTATATCGAGACAACCCTGAACGGCAAATTCATGCACGTGGAGACCGTAGATGATATTATTTCGCTGCATCGCATTTCCACCGCAATCACCAGATGCCTTTTATCCAATAACATCGTGACATACAGGCTATTCATCGAAGAATACGTAAGGCACAGGGTGGAGGTTTTCCCGGGGGGATTCATCCCTTCGGTTTATACACAGAGGCCGCGTAGGACGATGGAGTGGGTTGCGGTTGATGAAAAAGTGCAGAAAATTTTAGAGGAAAAAGAGAAGGGAAGCAAACTGAGAAATTTGAAACACTATGCTGAGAAAAAGGCGAAAAAACATTTAATAAACTGAAGCATGATGCGTTCGAAGAAAAAGTGGCCAGTGACAAGTACACAGCCGAAAGACTGGCGTACGAATCTGGAGTAAAAGAATTTTCGGGTTTCGCCAGAGCGATGCGAGAAAGGTCGGAAGAAATCGAACTATACAAGAAGCTCGTTCCCGATTTTGATGGTATTTGAATTTTACTCGTGTGACTCTTAACCTCGGCTATGCCTCGGTCTACAAACTTCACAATGTAAAAATAAAATTTATATACATAAAATTATTTATATAAAAAACATATAAAATATAAATGTAAATATAAAATTCAAATATGTACTTTTACTTCTTTACAGAAACAAAACTGGCATTACCACCTCTCTCACCCGGATTCAACATAAAGATTCCGACTTTCCATACAAAAAAGATGGCAGCTCCGAAACCCTCAACATCTTACAGTTCAGGTCACCGACAATCTGTCGAATCGCTAGAACCGGAGATTCAATCTTCTGGAATACGGCCACCTCAGCAAAAGCCAGAATCGGAGCCTCAGTCTTTCGAAACTACGCAAGAAGTACCTGAGTAAGCGCAGCGAGAATCAGTTTCGGAGAACGAAAGGGGAAAAAATTAATTTTCAACTTAAGAAAAACCGGACATTTCACCAGCGCGAGGATGGTACAGCGATCCACTTCTTCAGGATTTTCAAAAAAAGCACCCCCTTCCTGAGCCATCATCGTCACCAAAGACAAAAAAACAGAAAACATTAGCTGACTAGTTAGGGCCTTCAACATCGGCGGAACCGGGCCCGAGTCGTCTGCTAGAGCAAGACAAATCGCTTATACCTCTGCAAAAGAAGATACTATCCGAAAACTGGGACATAGGAGCCATCGGCCGCTTTATCCTTTCCGAATGGGGGAGGAAAAAAGAAAAATCAATTGAATTCCGGAAGAATAAAGCCCTAATTTTACCTATTCACAACTTGGTGAGGACACTTTTGAGACACGGCGCAGCATCAATCAAGAGCAAATACAATTAATTGAAAAAAGGGGAAACAAAACAATTTTGGAAGAAAAATAGCGATTTGACTGCAGAACAAATAGATCGAATTTCCATTGACCAAACCGTTTGAGAAAAACGCTGAAGATACGAAAAATATTTGAAAAACGAAAAAAAATAAAAAACAAAAAACAAAAAAAAAGGGGTTAAATTAAGTACACGCACCCCTACAAATACACTTGTAAATACATACACACATACAATTGTAAATAACATTTACACATACAGGGGGGTCCTCGAAGGCTATCCGGCCTTGTCGTTGGTGAGAGAGCTTAAACTCTTGCAGAGTGAACTAAATAGAGGTAGTGAGTACGAATCCCAGCTTAGGCAAACGTGTGTTTTAATTTCTGCAAATTTATGTTGTCAGCTGTAAACCAGCTCTGCTCGTTATAGTGTAAGAAAAAAAAGATGGTTAGCAATTTAAATAAAAAAAAAAAAAATATCCTTATTTTTTTCAATATGTATGGTATATTTAAATAACGGTATCGTTATTCACGTCGATTTGTAATCATCGATACGTCGAGTGAAATGTCGATCGATCGTCGATATCGGATTCGACATAACTGAGGTGATTTTTCATGTCAACATAGTTTGTAGGGTGATGTATATATGTATATGCATTAGAAAAACCAAATGCTTATCACTAAATTTATCGTATACCAGTAGTTCAAACTTTTCCATACCATGTATGGGAAATTTCCAGTTCGATTATTGAACTTTTCCCATATAATACTATGGAAAAATTTCCATACGTGCATTGGTTAATAACTTCCAATACATGTATGGAAAAAAATGCCATAAGTTTTTTCAACAGTGTAGGTTTCCCTGAAATCCATAGACGAGCGGTAGGATTTCAAGATCAGTAAGCTAAGAAGCGGTTTGTAAATAGTATACGTAAGGTTTTCTTATTTCTTAGTTTATAATACATTTTCTCGTGATATAATCTCTGTTCTTTTTACATGGATAATCGTTTTTTATCGATAAATAGGACTATCGTACTGCACTGTAAAAAAAATTCATGGTATTTTGCCTATACCGATATTGGAAGCAATTAACCCATTCCAGGGATAGTCATTTCCTATACCAGTGTACAGTAGCTTTACTGTGTATAAACAGTTTTCACCATACTTCAGTATAGTATTCTTACCTCATTCGAGTATGGGATTTTGAAATGTGAGAAATTAAAATACAGCAAAAATATTTTAGCCCCCCCCCTTCCCTCTCATCACTCGTTGTACCGTCATTGGTTACTTGGGGTATGGTATTTTTATTAATTTTTGTCCTGAGAGTCATCCCTAAGTAGGAATTTTTTTTCCTCGATGCGGCCCCAGTTACTGGCCGCATGACTTTTGAGAAACTGATAGGCGATCGCGATGCAACAACTCCACGAGGTCCTTTAAAGTACAAGAGAGTTTTGGTGTCACTTAAAACACCCACGTATCACGCGACTTTCGACTCGTCAATTTTTACCAAACGTCTGAGAACTCATCGTGGGCTTACTGTACATAGTAGGAATTTAAATGTAAAAAGATGCTAAATTACTTTTTTTCCCATAAATATTGGACGTATAGCATTTAATAGCACGAAGGAATAAAATTTCGTATTACCTACAGTGAGCTGAGGACAAAAATCGAAATTCGACCCTCGTCCTGCCATTCCAGTTTTTTATGGAATTCTGACTCTAAAATTTTTTTCCGTGTAGTAAAATTAATATATTTATTTTTACTATACGAGATATTGAAAAAAGGCACGAGGAAAATATAGTAAATAAGCAATGGTTGTAGAAATGTGCCCAATGAAGTAGAGAAAAATGAAGATTTCGGAAATTTACTATACCGGGCATGGGAAAATTTACCAGCTCTTTTACCATATGGATGAAAAATGCATGAAAAATTTTTTGTGCTCGGGTAAGATATTTTTAGTACAGCGAGAAGATAAAAATAATATTGTTCCATAGTACAATTACTATATTTATCTTCCACATACCAGACATAAAAAGAATTTATGAAGAGAGTAGTCAAAGTCCTATGGTCGACGAAAAATTCTATTGCGGTATAGTAAATTTCGAGGTATAGGAAATTTACTACACTACGTTATGGGAAATTTACAAACTTTTTCTACAGTGTGTGCGTATCGCGTATTCGTTTCGTATGTGTTTCCATGATTTTTTTTTTACCCAACTATTTGTTTATGCCCTCCCGCCCCTCTCTAGACCTTGTCGTTCGGTGAGGGGGTAAGCCCGATGAATCGTAGATTCTCAAAGTCGTAATTACGATGATGATGATGATGATGATGATGAGTAATGTCATAATTATCAGATTATGAATTTGAAAGACTTGGGCTTTCATCGGGTACGAAGAAGTCGGTCATAATAATAAATATAATTACAACACAATTTGTCGCATCATTTTCCGTCTCTTCCAAATCCTTGTGTTCCTATATGTTGGACGTTGATGGCATTGCACTCCCGCAATAAACTTGTTTATTGTACTTTTTATCTTGTCCTCTTTCAGGTTCGACGACAAAGTCACGGACCGTGGCTCGAGAGTTCCTAGCCTTATGGACGCGAGGCAGGCGGGGCCAAAACTATACGCCATCGGTTTAAAAAAAAAGGGGTAACGAACCGCAACGCTGCGAAATTTAGCTTTTCCCACCTATCTGAGGAATAAGGTGACCTCCTTATTGTTCGGGGGCTGACTAGGAAATAGGTAAGGAAGAAGACATGTTGAGGACAATAAAAAAAAATTTCCGGGTAGAAAATTTCAGTAGGATGTTCTGTTTCTTTCATTTTCATCTCGTATTTTCATAAGAATATACAGAGTAGTTGTGAAAAGTAACTCAACTTATGTAATGTGTTTTTGAATTAAAAACATCCATCGTTTAATGCATTTTTTCTTGTATTTGTACTTCTTGAGTTTTGTTTTATTTGTATCTTTTCTTGTATGGTGATATTTCTTTCCAGGTCAACCTTACTCGGATCTGTTCTATATGCCGAGAACATTTTCGAGAAGCTATTTCGCTCAAAATTCTTTTTGTTATTCCAGAATAAATAATCGTAAGTGCTTTTGCTGCGGATTTGAAACAATTTTTCCTGATTTCCGGACACAAGGTTGTTTGTGCGACGTGCGAAATTTCCAAGGTACCGTGTTTCACATAGAATTTAAAGGAAGGTATTAGCAATGTTGGTTTTTGTAATAGCAATATTGGTTTTTGTAGAATTTATTTATTCTATAATATTTATGATCATATTTATTTCTCGAAATGTTTTTTGATTCTTATGCATAAATTGTATTTCTTCAATGTGAATAATTTCATTATATAAATTTCATTTTTTTTTTGGTTTCAGAATAATAAGCTGTCTTCCTTCCGTGGACGTTAATTAGCGTTTTGTCAGACGATCTACCAAAAGTAAGAATGCTCAGGATTATTCAACATTTTTCGTAATATTCTTTATTGTATTGCAATATATTTTATATATTTGAAAACAATGAATTCTTTTATAGTATTTTTTTTATTATTACAGTAACAGGGATTGCTGACTTGTACAAATATTGCAGTTTGATATGTGCATTTATTCCTAGAAATTGGTTCTTGCTGTTTAGATTTTCTTTTTTTACAGAGTGAATAAATGCCTACTGCTTTCCGCGTGAACTGAGCTCCGAGCACCAACCACCTAATTGGCCATTGTCACTTACGTCGAATACGACTACAATTTCAATGTCAACTTAGCAAAAACTGGCGATGCAAAACGAAACAAGAAGATCTTTTGGTTTGGAAAATAAGAATGGCAAGTCTCGCTGCTTCAACTCGATGGTGCAGGTATTTCAGCGCTGCCGCAAAGTGTTTTTCAACAGGCGGAGGCAACATATTTCGGTAGGATTCTACAAAGTGTCGTTGCGTATATCAACGATCGTCAACGTGAGTCCGTTATTGATATTAATGAATATTTTGAAAAAGCGTGCTCGACTGTACAATCAGATCCTACGGAACAAAATGACGCAACGGAGTTTTTGGAAAAAGGATTAAAAGTAGAAGTGTTTGCGCGTTCTGCAGCTTACAAACAAGAGACAATTAAATTGGATATTATATGCACTTTGGCTGCTATGAATTATGGTGCTAAAGAAGGTCCTACGGTTGATCCTCTACGTCAGGATCAACGCTGTAGATATGCGCATAGTTGAAGGAGTAAGGAACTTACTCCTAACTTGAAGGATTAAGGAACTTACTCCTAACTAACTTTGTCTGGTTCAAGAAAGACATGTTAGACATCGATTTGAAAGAAAAAATGACAGTCAACGATGTGGAATACATTCTGCATTCCATGGTGGTTTATCAAGGCCAAGACTATCGCTCGGGATATTATTTTGCTTTTGTTCTAAAGTTTTGTCGCCATGATGGAAAAAACTTTTATTTTTTAACGACAAGAGCGTTTAGACATCGTTTTCGAAGAAATTGTGCATTTAATCAAGGTCAACTAATCGAAGACACTTTCTCTCATGGTGTAAGAACGAGTCGTTTCGGAGGCACGTTGTATAACCACCGAGGACGTCATTAGTAAAAATTTCTTGAACAGAAAACGCATTTCGGCCGTTCCGATAGTAGAAACATGTCGAGTGGAGGAGATGCCTCAAAACGTTGATGCACGCATCATTACAACTTAAAAGGTTGCGGATACATTACCGGAGCAACTTATTGTTGAAGTCAAGCCAACGGTGAATCTCTAGTTTCTGCCTTTTCATCTTAGCCTTTCAAGTTGATGATTCTTTTTTTTTATTTTGGAAACGTCAATTTTTCTTTGTAAATATTTGTCGTTTGCATATATGATATTTTTATGCAGCATATTTTGTTTCAATTTTATTTTTTTCTTGCGAGAAATTCGCGATACTCATTTCAATAGTAGTTATATTTGTGACAAGTGGGATTTCTCCACTCGTCAAATATTTATTTCCAAAGAGAAAAATTTTTGTTCATAAAACTCTAAGATAAGTTATTACTTCTACGTGCGGTGATATCTAAAATCACGACGATTTATTTTCAATACTGAAAGTTAATGACGCCGACATTAAATAGAAAGGAATCAATTACCAAAAGGAGGCAATGAACTAAGTCTTTTGATAATAGGCAAGTTATCTACTTCAAATAATGAATTTACGATTTAGACTCGTTAACAGTGAAAAAGGGACGTTCGGAGCGGAAAACGAATTTTTCCCCTACCTTTTCTCATTTTTTAATTTACTCTTGTCAGGAATAGTATATAAGCCGGTGAATTTTGCCAGAACGTCAGATTAAATTCTCACGTTTAACGTCCAAAACTCACTCGAGTCCAAAACGTCCTGAACATTAGAATTTGTCTCCGACGGGTCCCAATAAAAGTCCGACCTCAAGACGACCTTTCGACCCCAACAGCCGAGTACCCTTTGATAACAAACCGGAGCTGTGCTCCTGGTCCGCAAATCAATTCGTACAAGAATAGAAAAAACTCCTTTAAGTAAGCAAATTAAATCCTAAAACCTACCGAATATCGAATAGCTGAGAAACGAGCGGAAGGGATTTACCCCGACTGAGCTTTAGATCCAGGGCAACTAGTTCCAAAGCAACCTCGATGTCCTTTTAACCTCTCATTTCAAAAAGGAAAGGGACTATTTTAAAATTTAGTGATGTTGGAAACACGATTATTGAGAATAACTAAGTTTAAATATTAAAATCAAAGCTATTAATAATAATATGATCAAGTCACAGTAAAATACAAGGATAATTATATAATGGAGTTGAATTTTAAGATTAGACAAAGAAGTAGTGGGTATCTTTTCTTAAAATAATAGTATAGAAATAGCGAGCAAATAATATCAGGCCCGAACTTTTCCCAGTGATTTCCGTAGAAGAAATGATATGGGCCGTCAAGAGTTTGATACGAAAAAGGGGGATAAAGCCCAGCGAAAATAGATCCGAATATAAAAAAAGAGGGATACTGAACCTATATACTAAACTGCGGATATTAAAGAAGTTGCCTCCCCGAACCCCATACTCTTAGGAAGATTTCGAAAACGAAATAGCTAGAGAAGCTTTTTCGCATTTCAAGGTCACCCTTGTAAACCCCAAAAAACAAATAGCAACCATTTGCAAACATTGCAGGAAACAACAAACTAATAGTTTAAAGGTTGATTCAACTGACCGGAAATTACATAACTTGACGAGATATGAAGAGATACCTCGAACTACGAATCCCACTTCAAAAACACTCAAAGATGAAATCGATCCTTCTCATCTATCGTTAAAGAAGGATTTAGCCGACATGGGAGAAATATGGTTTTAGGGACATTATCAGAACCAGTTGAAATATTATATCGAATTGTAAGCACGGATGAATGCAAATAACATTGAATATTGTTAATGCAAATATTGAATGGGATAATTGTAAGCACGAATGAGAGCAAATATTGAAATGCGACTAATTGGAAGTTACGAAATTGAAAACCAAATAATGAAAATGAATCATTGTATTGAATAAATAAATATCTTTGTCCTTAAACGTTCCTGAGTCTTAAATATCCTTTCTAAAGGGTCCCTTTGGGCAGTTTCCACTGGGGTCCTCTCTGGACGGAACGAATTTGAATTTAACCATCGAACAGAAGGAAATAAGAAATAAAACAACGTTGGATTGTGACTAATTTCCATGATCACGTAGTCATCGTTGGTTAACCGGGGTTCGCTCGTCACATATTGTATAAAGTATTCACTTTAAAGTAAGCCTTACAAATGAAATCGTTACGAAGAAGGTAATTGAAAATTATTCTGAATCGGGATTTTTCGTTTGTCAGATATTCCTAGAGAAGGAAAGCTCTTCCGCGAGAGAAACCGACTTTATTGAGCCATCTGCTTTCTTTTCCGTTGCTGATTGGCAGGCCTATAGGTTATCGAGCCCTGCAGGTTCAGAAAGAGCAACCAGCAGTTTAAACTTGGAATCAGAGAACAATGATACAAGTTTATCGCAACGCCTAGCAATGATGGCTGCGCAAAACGAAGACCGAGTAATTGA
Source organism: Platygaster robiniae (assembly GCA_028476575.1). Classification (NCBI taxonomy): domain Eukaryota; kingdom Metazoa; phylum Arthropoda; class Insecta; order Hymenoptera; family Platygastridae; genus Platygaster; species Platygaster robiniae. The sequence goes on from CM052019.1 coordinate 33,568,200, forward strand.
AAACTTATAATGAACTTATTTTCATGTTTTCAAGCTCAGATTTTACCTAAAGAAACAACTAGCTCAAATGTAGTAATAATTTGCGAGCGTCGCGCTCCGCTTTCAATTTTTTCATCAACTCAAGGCGTCCAAGTGAAAACTATAGTCTGTGAAATTCAAATATTTTCAAGACGAGAATTAGCAACAACTGACAATGCGGATTTTAGTAAACATTATGCTTTACTTCCAACACGTAGTGAATGGTAAAATTATTCAAATTATTTGTAGTAAGAATTTAATTCTCGACACATGCACTTCAGCTGCTCTCAAAATTGTAAACGTATGAAAAATTGTTGTACGAAACGTCTTTCTTTTTCTGTTCGCAGACAATACAACAACGGAAGATTGCGCATGAGAAAAAACCTTTTCGTCAACGCCGCATCCAACGTGAAGATGTCGGCGTGAACGTTGACATCGATTCGAAATGGATGGCTTCTAAAAATTTATCAACCTTCAAAGCTGGTCCAGTTTTTGAGATTTCAACAACAGGCGTAAACGCTAAAACAACGTCAAACGTCAAGCTCGTGGCATTCTTGACTTCTCCGCGAATCCCAAGCGAAAATGATTATCCAGATTATGAGGCTCAATTCACCACTTACCTTTTTGGCCGAACCTTATGCCACGAAACTCAACGAATGGAAATCGAGATTGAACGTGCATTATCCGCCGACCAGGGAAGTCCTCTTCTGGATGCTCACTTTACACAACTTCCAATACGTACTCTTGTAGATCCACCTTCCGACAGCGACGAAGATCATGGCAGCCACTTACATACAAGTGACGAAGATCTAAATTACGAACCTTGCAGTGAAAATTCGAATGATGAGAGTTCTTTTTCGTCCGGAGTAAAGGAAGGTTGTTCCGAAAGTGAGTGCCTAAACGCATTTTTAATGCGTCCAATCCGAAAAAAATCGAGCAACCCTCAACGCTTCCGATCAAGATATAGATATCGTCAAATTAAGTTCGCTGGTGGGAATTTGTTCTCGGTTCTAGTGGAAAAAGAACGATTCGTGTTTTATACAAAAGACGCGAAAACAAAGGTGTCAATGGAAAAGGTTTCAGAAAAAAATTTCTTGAGAAAATTATTCTTTCTGCAGATAAATGCCTACCAAGTACGGGGCCATCGTTCGCTCATAAATCAAGTGCGATAGAGCTTCCTTCCGATTCAAGTCTAAAAAACTACGAAAGAGACATTGCGAAATTCTTTTCCAGCGTAGAGCACCTCTTGGACGAGTGTCTTGCTCCGGGAGTCGATCAGCGTAGACGAATATTACCAGTGGAAGCTAGGAAAGATGTGTTTTTGTTTACCAAGCAGTTCACGGTATAATTGATGAAAACTACAAGTCATCCATTCAAGATATGCTTCATTGGATATCCGATACTTTCGATGCAACCAAGGAACCATTGTACACACAAATTTACGTTGGCAAAGTTATAACCATGAAGAAAGAGGATAACTACAACAAGAGCAACATTTTTCCAGACTGTTACGGTGCCCTTGTGCTCGAAGACAAAGATTTCCTTGAAGCTCTTGACTTTAAGGGGGGTTTCTACCTTGTGCGGTCAAAAAAATCGATTTTTTTTTCATGCATTTTTTGATCGATACATAATTCTAGAAAACGCTCCCAAAATTTAAAGTTGAAATCTTTCGAATTACGGAAGCAATTTATCGAAACAGGTAGCGGTGTCGAGCGCGCCGAGCCGCGGCCAACCAGCGCGCCGAGCCGCCGCCATCCGGCGCCCCGAGCCGCCGAAACTGATAACGACAATAGACCGTATTTGGTTTGAATGTAATCGTCGAATATTTGAAATAGTTTCAGGTATTCCAAACTGCATATAATGGCATTCGTGTCACTGGCTGTGAATCAGCTCCTGCAGTCGAGTTTTATATTTCGAGCGTAAACGTTCCAACTTCGAAACAGATTTTTGACTTTTTTGGAAGTTCTGATGTTAAAAGATAACAAACAATCTTCGAGCAAGGACGCCCAGGTCATAAACCGCGTAAACGTCGTTTCCACGGCAATCGATATTCCAACGAAAACAAGGTGGAATTCGCGAGTGCGTCGGGAAAAAAACTTAAGAGAATCCGGGAATCATGACATTACCGTAAATGCAGACCACGTGTACCGAATAATTAACTTTATTCAAGTATTCTCCGCGAGAAGTGTACTCGTGAAATGCAAGATCTGTGAGAAGGACGTCAATTTCAGTGTGAAAGGTGCACAAGGTTTAGGTTTCAAAATATGTGTCAAGTGCAACTGTGATCCCACTGAAATTGATTCGTGCCCCAAAATTGCGAATAAATCATTTGAAATCAATCGACGGCTTGTGTTTGTGATGCGTCTTCTCGGACTTGGTTTACGGGGTATAAATCTATTCTGTGGTATGATGGATTTGGGTCGAGGTATAGCCATCAATACCTATTACGCCTGCATGGAAAATGCGTGGGCTGCTACAAAATCCACGTGCAACGTACTCCTCGAAAATGCTGCGAAAGAAGAGACAATGAAAAATGCCGAGTCCGAAAATGAGCCGTCTCATTTGACCGTGTCAGGAGACGGAACTTGGAGCAGGAGAGGATTTTCATCCTTGTTTGGCGCAGTGACTTTAATTGGAAAGTACTCATATAAAGTTCTTGATTTTATTGTGAAATCAAAATTTTGTCAAGTTTGCAACTATTAGAGGGGCAAAGAGGACACGGACGAGTTCAGAAGTTGGTTTGAAACTCACGCAGAGCAATGAGCATGGAACCACAGTGGGAGTACTGGTAAAATGGAGGTCGATGGCATTATTGAAATGTTTACGCGGTCAGAAAATCTTCACAATGTCAAGTACGCTACATACATTGGTGACGGCGATACTAAAATCTTCAAATCTCTCCTCGATATACAGCCATACGTTGAAGATTTGATAATCAAAAAATCAGAGTGCGTTGGACATGTCAAGAAGAGAATGGGATCGCGATTGAGAGCGGGGAAGAAGAAAACGAAAGGAGTCGGTGGGAGGGGCGTAGGAAAATTAACCGACAAACTCATTCTCGAACTGACAAATTATTATAGATTAGCAATCATCCGAAATCCCAATTCAGTGGATGACATGAAAAAAGAAATTTTCGCTCCATTTTACCACAAATGCTCCACAGACGAGAATCCGCAGCATGGCAATTGCCCCCCCCCCCCCCCGGTCCGGACTCATGGTGCAAGTGGAGAAAAGCAGAGGCGTTGGACGAGCTCAACGAATATAGTCATCCACCCCCACTTTGCACTGAAGTCAAAAATATGTTGCTTCCAATTTACAAGGACCTTTCTGCGGATAATTTATTGGAGCGTTGTTTGGGTGGGAACACGCAAAATAACAACGAGAGCTTCAACTCCGTCCTCTGGAGCATGGCGCCAAAGCATATTTTTTGTTCCGCAAAGACAATCGAGTTGGCGGCATTTTTGAGTGCATGCGTGTTCAACGAGGGAATGTCGCCTTTACTTCGTATTATGAATCTCATGGGCATCATGATCGAACCGCACGCGAAAGCAGCCACCGATGCAAGGGACAAAATGCGCGTGCAGAAGGCTGAAGCAGCGCACTGCGAGGCGTCAAAAGAGGCCAGGACTTCGCGAAGGATGGAGAGGACTACACAGGACGATTAATTTGAGGAGCAGGAAGGTGGCCTGTATGGTCCTGGCATAGCGGATTAGATGTCAGTTTAGAAATTTTCACTTTATACTGAAGCAAAACTTTGAACGCGTTTTTCTCAAAACTACATTTTTTGACCTCGCGGAAGTGATTTAGGCCAGACGAATTGAGCAATAAGTACGAAATTTTAAACAGTCATTTATCAAGGTCTTGGCTATAGCCCGAACTAGAATCTTCAAGAAATAATAATTTTTTTCATTAAAAATAAAAATTTGTATTGAAAAAAGTAGGTAAAAATTGAGTTTTTTAGTCGAAATCGCATTTCTCCTTCATTTTTCTTTTTTTTTAAACCCTAGTTCCAGCCATAGACAAAAGGATACAGAATAAGAAAAAATTTCATTTTTGTGTTTCAGGTCATCTCAAACAGCGGCAGGACTTCTGCGAGTAGGGAAAAATCGTCTGGCGCGCCGCCATTGCTCAATGGACCCCCCCCCCCCCTTTGCATATTGTATCGTGAAACTTTTTTTACTTGTACAATAAACATATACCTACAACTGAAAAAAATTTTCAGAGTTTATCTCAAATACATTTCTAACAAAAATTTTTCAAAAAAAAAACATGTTTTCTCGGCTGCACAAGGTAGAAACCCCCCTTAAGGAGTTGAAAGTGCCAAAAGGTACACAATGGGGAACAGTCAATCTGTATTTCATGGAATCTCACGTCTTTTAGTTCGGATACGTGGAAATTGGTTTACCAGAGTACGAGGATATGCCATGCCTCCAAATCTACGATCCAGAAGCTCATATGACCCAACGTATCGCACACGTTCCTTCCACGCTCTATTCGGCCTGCAACGGATTATCCTAATTCTATGGAGTCTACTTCATAGTCCGTCTTTTTTCCAGTCTGTCTTTTTTACCGGTCTGTCTTTTTTTCTGCATGTCTATCTCTTGTTCATTTATTTCCGTCCTCCAAGTTGTCTGTCGGTCTTTATGAATCTGTCCGTCTTGCTTACTTTTTACTGTCGGTCTTTATGAGTCTCTTAGGCTTTTCATACACTGCTGTCGGTCTTTTTATCCGTCCGTTAGTACGTCCATCTGTCTCTCTGTCTTAAATCATCATACATTTATAGTGTCCGAAATAATGTCTCCAATTTCCTAATGCATGATTATTGTTTCGTCGTTCGCTGCACTTTCGGATTGAATTTTCAAAATTCACCGTATAATCATCGCTTTAGTTTACAAACCGCACTATACATCTGAAAACCTAACTCGACACGCACTAATTATTTGCACCAACACACGCTTTGAGCGTTCAAAAAAAAATACCTAACCTGATCTTCTTTTTCGCAGAAACTTAACTACTAAGAAAGTACTCTAATTTACTACAGAGCTACTAATAAACTGCTCAGACAGTACTCTTATTTACTTTAAAGCTACAAATTAGCTACCTTACCAATCGAAGATCCATGTGACAGAAGAGGAAAAACGATCAGTCATAACTTGTGTACACGTCACCTCACAAGTTCCACCAGAACACTTCAATGATCTGCTCGTTACTCGTTTGTCATCTTGGACGACCATTCTTAGAGTTGTAGCTCTGGTCCAAAGACCTGTTCTCTTAATGAGGGGTTTGCTAAGTGATGAAGACAGCAAGTTTCTAACCTCAAAAAATCTCACTGCAGCTTCTAATCTCATTATCTCTCATATTCAAAGTTGAACCTTTTCTAAGTAGTTGAGAGCTCTGAAAAACCATCTTTCACTTTCCTTCTCTTCCCCACTTCTACCACTCAACCCTTTTCTTGATGAGCAAGGGATTATTCGTTTGGGTGGAAGAGTACAAACGCAACCGTCACACCTCCCTCCTGCAATTCTTCCTCCGAGTGAAATTTCGCAGAAAATCATTCGGCAGGTACACGAAAATCTTATGCATGAAGGGATTAAACTAACACTTTACCTCGTTAGGCGTCAATATTGGGTAATCAATGCACGTTCTCTTGTCAGAAACGTAGTACATAATTGCGTTACATGCGTACGCTATCGCGCTTAGACTATGTCTCAAATGATGGGAACTCTTCCACTTCTTCGTACTCAATTCTCTAGTATTTTTGCTCATACTGGGCTAGACTACGCCGGTCCGTTTTTGATACTGAATGGCACTTGTCGAGGAAGCCGGTCCAATAAAGTTTGGGTCGTGATCTTTGTTTGCATGGCTGTCAAGGCAGTCTACATTGATTGAAAGAATGCTCTCTTCGAAAGCTTTTCTAAACGCGTTTCGTCGGTTTTCTAATCAATGTGGACGGCCTAGTGATGTCTATAGCGATAATGCCACCACCTTCAAGGGTGCAGATAGTGAACTCAAATCCTATCTCACAAAACTTCGAGCGGACCATGAAATTCAGAATGTGTTTTCCGGACGGACGGAAAACATGAAGGCGGACATGTACCAGCCAGATGACCTGACCCTAGCAAGAGTTGCACTCTGCTTCCCACTGACAGCTGCTCTATTCTACCTCAAGTGCAACATTGAACCAGTCTGCAACATGGCAACAGTTCTCTCCATCTTAAAACTACCCATAATCTGTTCTTCTTGCCACCTTTGGCGCCTCATTTTGGCGGTCTGTGAGAGGCCAGGGTGAAGAGTATCAAAAGGTACTTGAAGCCTCAGCTTGCTCACGTTACACCCGCTGCTGAGGAATTCAGGACTCTTCTTTTTGAAATTCAAGGTCTGCTCAATTCGCGTCCAATCGGTCCGTCACATGATGATATTGAAACATTTGATGCGCTCACACCGGGACATTTCCTAGTAGGTCGTGCCATGAAGGCAGTACAACACCCACAGTGATGAATCTGGCTGAAAATCGCTTAAATCGATGGCGAGTGCACCGTCGAATTCTTGAAGTGTTCTTGCGAAAATGGCAACGTGAATATCTCGTGTCTCTTCAAACGCGTTCCAAATGGTTCTCCAAACAGCCAAATTTAACATTTAGGGATTTTCTTCGCTTAAAGAATGATACGCTACCGCTTTCTAAGTGGGATCTCGGTCGCGTCTTGCATATTCACCCTGGCTCAGACGAGCTAGTTCGTGCGGTCACTGTTAAAACCGCTAACTCGATGATGCAGCGTCCTATTGTAAAGCTGGTAAAATTTCCTATCGCTTAAATGTACATAGTTGTAAAGAGTTAGATTAAGTGTTACTGATTCTAAAATGGAAAATATTTACCGACATTTTGTTAATACATATTATTCATGCGTACTAGTAGTTTCAGTTTTTTGCGTAGTTCGGCAACTGTGGGGGAGAATGTTGCAGAGTCTGTAAGATGCTGCCACCTGACGGGCTCTTCCCTCACTTCGCGCGCTCGCGATTCTGTTCCGCTCTGTTCGGTTTTTTCTCTCTCCGCCGCAACCCTCTGAATTTCTCTGCGCGCGTGAATGTACACTTGATTCCGCGTGTTCCTAAATAAACAGTCTATATACAATTATTCTACTCTATTCATTACGACCTGATAGCGTAAACACTACCACAAATGAATATAATGAATTGAATATAATCAATCTACTACAATTGAATAATTCACTCTTTGTGGAATTTATTATTTTAAAACAAAAACAAAAAAAAAAAAAAAAAACGTGTTTGCCACCTCGTAGAAATAAGTCACAGTCTAGTATGGAGAAAAAATGTTCATCTCCTATCTATTATATTTTTCGAGCTCGTATCGGGATAAAAGTCCATGTGTAAACGTACGCAGCAGATCGTGAAATATTCAACATTTTTTATCATTTTTTCAAACTATTTTGTTAATATTTTTTCTATTTACCAATTCCAGAAATTACAAAAGATTTGAATAGAGGGGCAAAAACTGGACAGAAAACAAGTATCGCATAATGATGCAGGCAGTTTGTCGTTATTCGTTCATGAAATTGTTCATATCTTTTTTATTTATTCTTTAAATTTAAAAATTCAAAACTATCTGAAAACAAAAGCAAAAACTGGACAGAAAACATGTTCTCGTAATTTTTATAATCATCTAAAAATATTTTATAATTCATATAATCATAAAATTGTTTACAACTTTTGCGTACATAATTTCAAATTCAAAATTCTAAAAGATTTGCAATGAGCGTGAAAAAATGGTCGGGAAAAATTAGTCACACGTTGCTGTTCGGTCGACTTTTGATTTTTTTGTTTCTTCCATTGTTTATAACTTTTAAAATTCAGTTATGTTGAAAATTTTTTTTTTTTTCAATTTGTTCCTTGGGTCATAAAGAGTGCAGGTGTGTAATTTGAAGCAAACATACTGACAGGTTATACTTTAGTTAACCTTTGACTGTATCGCCTGTATCACGATACTGTCAGTTTTTTTTTTTTTTTTTTTCGGTTTTATTTTCAGGTTTATTCAACTTAGATCTCTTCTCTTTTTTTAGGAGATTTTTGAGAAGCGAGATTACTCGTAATATTCTCTAAAAATTGTCTTTCTTTTTTTTCAGAGTAATTGAATGAATAAAATATAATTTGAGAAACTGGAGCAGGGACGTTTGATAGATTTCAACAGGGGTAAGGCATATTTCGACAACATCATTGTTTATCAAATGCCGAATGTCAGTATCACGGAAAGTTGATTGTCTTTTTCTTATTATTTGTAGATATTTTTCGTCAGAAACGCGTTGGTAGCGACACTAAGGAAATTGATCAGTGGGATCGGGAAAAACATGTTTGTGGTGGCTCCGGCTTTTTACCGGATGTTAGCAGAGAGAGGTCACGATATGATGCCAATTCCTGAATTGTACAGTAGTTAGGCTAAGAGAGTTCAGCCCCCCACTCCTCCTCCCATCACGTGACCCCCTTCACCTCCCCGGCCCCACGACTCCCCTCCCCACGGGGTTTTCCCGCGTTATTCCGGGATTTTCCCGCGAATTTCCTAGAATTTTTCCTCCATTTTTCCCTGAATTTACCACGAATTTTCCGCAGTTTTCCCTGATTTTTTTGGAATCTTTGCGATTTCTCGCCAATTTCATGCAAGTTTTCTCAAAATTTCCTGGAATTTTCCGCGATTTCAACAGTTTTCCAATCCTTTATCGCAGTTTTCTACCCCTTTTCCGTTGGTTTTTACAAACTTTTTCTACCCCTTATCGCGGATTCTTCCTTCAAAACAAGATGGTTGACAGAATAAATTGAAAACAAAATGGCGGTTCGCTAGGCATGATGGCAAACAGAATAAATCAAAACGAAAATGACGGACTTATAAAGATTGAAATACTTACCTTTGATGTATTTTTCCCAGAGTCGGAACGTTGATAGCACCTACACGCACACTCACACACGCATACACATACCCATGCAAATTAATACACAGAAATTTTACATTTTACAAAGGGCCCCGCCCCGCCCTTTGTTGTGGAGCACAACCAGCTAATTGCTCCTCCATTTTTATTGTTCAGTTTTTTACAATTGTTCTTACAAAAACTCACAAGCATTGCATTTACCACCAAGGAATCGGAAACTGACTGTTAGCTCTGACTTCACAGCGTCGACAAGTTTTTGAAGCTGATCCGAATCCTCTTGTAATGAGTTGCCAAGCCTTGTCGGGAGAAAAATCTCGAATTCCGTATCCAGAGTGATGAGGAATTTTGATTCATACTTGGTTTTAACGGAGCGAATGTTGGTGAAGGTGTAACTTTTATTGAGTTCTAACTCGATAATTTTACGCGTTAGCAGAAAATTCTCTACACGAGCTATTTTGTTCAGCTTCGAGAAGTCCATGTTGCTTGATAAATATTTTTCTTAAGACTGACGTTCTACCGCTCGCGCATCCGTATTTCAAGGATTATTTGACCTTGGAAATCTATTGCGCAGTTTCGAAAGTGATGACGTCACCTCGACAAGTTTAAACAAGTCGCCGGAAACGATTACATCATCACATTATTAAGCGATGACATTATCATCTATTCATTTAACCTTGAAAGTATATTACGCAGTTACGTAGGCGCTGACGTCACCTCAACAAGTCTAAACCCATCGCCGGAAACGATTACATTCTTGATTGATGACGCCATCATTCGACCTTGAAAGATCTATTACGCAGTTTTAAGATATATTTTTAGAAAGTTTATCTCTGACCATGTGAATACAAACAGAAGATTGTCCTGACACTGTACGCAATTGAGTTTTGTTCTTTATTTATTTATGTTTTTTTCAATTTTTTTTTTAAATTTTCAATTTTTTTATTTATTATTATTTCTCTTTCTTCAAACGTTACACAATTTTTTACTTACATCTATTACAATTTTTTCGCAATGGCGGTGGTCCGTCCGGGATGTCACCGATATAATCAGAGTTCCAATGTTCATCACAACGCGTCCAGGCAATAAATTCCTCATCTTCTTGCAATTCTAGCGGAAGCTTATTCCATGCATTGCTTATGTAGTTTGCTTGAAAGTTCAGAAGGTATTCTCGAGGTAGAACAGCGATATCTTCGGAATCCAACTCATTGATCCCGTTTATGAAAGAGAGTAACGTAAATGATCTTCTCATCGATGGTGTATCCCCGAATTTCTCCGTCAACCATATTTTGAGTCGACGTGCGTTTTCTGCGGCGCAGTGATGATCATAGACAGGTCGATGATAATTGTTAAATCGACATGCGGAGACGCGCAGCTTGTCGAGTGAAGGACAGCCCATTTCCTGCAGGTCAATTATGTTGACTGAGTCCAGATGATTTTGCAACCATTTTTTCTTATCCACTCCTTTGACGAATACGAAACTGGAGTCGATCAGTTTATCCTGCAGCTCTTGATTGAGTTCATCGTATAACACGTCTGCAGAGTTCCAAGGAATGCCGTGATAATTACGTGTCAACCACAAGTTGGTTGCCCGCGCTTTTGATGACAAACCATGCCAGGCACATGGTGACTTGAACAGCGTCATGACCGCATCAGCGTTGGGCTCGAGCCTTAAAACTGCGAGCTCCTTGGCAACGAAGGTATTTTGCACGGAAAATCCTTGAACGTCCACGATGTACTTCATTATGATAACTTTTGACACACTGACGCGCTACGTCACATCTACGTGCTTTTATAACCTCATCCCTACTCCATAATGCTACAATCCCCCCCTCTTCCACCATCAACCATTCAGATACTCTCTACGAACTCTCTTACGTTTACATCTTACGAGCCAATTTATACCGCTTATTATTCAGTCTTAAAACTAATATTTACTGATTATTGTTCAAATCTTTAGCTTTTCTACGTAAAATAGGATCTAAAACACATTCAATAAAAGCGATTCGTCGTTGAAACCTATAACGGTCACGGGCCGCTTGTTCCCATGGGCCACGTCTCGCTAGTCTATACGCAAAATCCCACACATACAGCACATTTACTGTAGGTAGGTTACAATCAAACGTTACTCGCTTCATAGTTTTTTAACAATTCCGCTCATTGGCTGATATTCTATTATACGATCATGTATAATGAGACAATAAGCTGCGGTTTGAGCAGGGAAATTTTCTCCCGATTCGAATTTAAGACGCAAGTCAACTGGCCCCGTTATGAGGGATTCGTTTTGTTTAGCGCAGTCGATCACCACGAGAGGTGCAATGTCCTTGAATTGTGACTTTGTCAATAATGGAGCATTTTTCTTTCCATAATACGAGGATCGAAAGTTTGCGAACATCTCGTATAACGTGACGAATTGATTTCGTGCATAATTTATATTGAGATTCGTATAAGGATAACACTGCGGATTAAGAAATACTTTCATATCACGTAATTCACAATTGTCAAAGCCACTCATGTTAGCTCTGGGAGCATTCTTCCGCCCTGTTTGAAAGCCTACAATGACATATCTCGGCTTCTCCAGTTGAGTCGTTGTTTTCACACTCCACACATGCTTGGTAGTCTGAGGTAACAATAGATACTCGTAAAGCTCCCAGCTTCGAAAACTCATAGCAATGGTAGGATCGCTCGCGATGTAGTTCAAAATTCGAATCTTTTCGAGGTCCGACACCTTGACGTATGGCAACAGCCATTCGATTTTATTGAGAGTTATTTTAAACTGTTCTGGAACGGCAGGAGCAGCAACCGCTGCCTGCACGATAGCGTTTACATCGGTGTTGGCTCGGAGAATGATGAGCTCGTGTTTGGCGTTGACCATGATACGTTGATAATCCTCGGCAAATCCAAAAATGAATTGTAGTGGTATGCAGACATCGAAATATCCATGATTGTCCACCAACGATCTCGTATTGTCCAAAAACCATCCAGCGTTTTCCAGAAGATCTTCTTGATGAGGTGTCTGCGAGATGTAGGCTTTTATTGCACTGGTGAGCCCGACATTTTTCACCCTCTCGATCTCTATAGCGTTGAGCTCGTAACGAATTTCCTCAAACAGGTGGACTATGCCATTGTTGACAATAGAAGTGTGATCAACGTCGGTTCCATCTGCTTTCGTCAAACGTCCTTGAATATGTAGCGAACTCTTGCTCGGCAGCATGTATGAATCCTGGTTTTGTACACTGATGCGAATCTCGTCGTTGTTGTTGTACGTTGACGAGGCGTATGGCTGGTGCGCATGTATTTCATACTGCGCAATCGACTCGTCAAAGATGACCTTGTTCTCAATGGACAGCATGGTATCAGGCAGTGAATCGAATTCTGTAACCTCAACTTTTTAGGAATTGCACGTTCTGCGGTGTAAGCACTTTGAGCGGTTTGTGCCGACTGATGATTCTTGGACGTGATGTGGCACTTTTATAGTCTCCGTAAACGATTCCCATTATTCACTTTTCACATGAAGTCTAATGGTGATGACTTCTCCTCGAAAATTCACCAATTTGCCGTCTTGATCTACAATACGCAGCTGGAGATGATGTATTGCCTGTACGGTGATCGGATGATAAATGACGTGCGTTGGCAGTTCGATGATCTTATATCCTGGCGGCACCACGGTGAAGAACTCGTGAATGGTATGCACTCGTCGGTCGTTTATATAGGCTCCTGTAGTGATGTTACACTCAACACGCAAGGCGTTGATAGTGAGTATCCTCACTGGTGTTTGTGATTCATGTTCTACGTTGGCAGCAATGACAATTGGATGAAAACCCAAAAGTTTTCCAATTAAATCTTTTGGTCGGAAATCGATTTGATTTCACTGCGAAGCGTGCTACTGTTCGCTCGTAACTGGAGTTCAATGCCTGTTGGCAGCACTTTTTTCAAAAAACTTTCGATGCTTTCCAACTCGTAACTTTCCGAAGGTATAGTGATTACTGTATTGGCAACATAAAACTTATTGTTACCAACGTCAATGTTAGGTATTGAATTGAAATTCAATAACTCAACTAATCCTAACGAATACTTTTTCTGGGGTGACAATTCGATCGAAGGAAAGTAATTAGTCTCCAATGTAGATGATGTCCCCAAGAGTGTCAATGTCAGTGTATCCGCCATGACTGCTTGTTGCCGACTAATACATATTTACACACTATCGTTGCTTTTATCGAGTAATAACTTGAGACACAAGTGACCACATATGAATTGATTATAGTTTTGATACTGATCACGATTGTATTTAATTACGCTACCGACACCAAAATATTTCACATGTTCACGAGGTGGTTGTAAATTGCCAAAGCTATCAAATGAAACGATTTCATCACCGGTTTTCCTGTAGGCGACCCAATGCGTTCCATAGCTATTTTTATCATCCAAATTGATGATAGCAGCTTCAACTCTCCTGGGTCCATTTGTCGGTAAATCATATCTCATGAACACACCTCGAAAATGTGGAATTTTGAACAAATCCAGGTTGCTGAGTGCTCGGTGCGGTAGCTCTATACGTTTTTTAAATGCAGTCTCATTCCAGTTCCCCATGGTCTCAGAGACAATCCTTTTCCCACGGCGATTGATTCCATTTTGAGGTTATGTCGTTTTGATTCCTCCAATTGCCGCTTGGCTGCTCTGACGTCATTAATAGCTTTAGCGATGCTTGCAGCGCCACCTGCCAACGCTCCTGTGGCACTCAATCCAGCGAAGATGGGTAGTAAGAATGCTGGTAAAATACCTCCAATTTTGCTTGGAACAGGAAGTACACGAGGTATTCGAACTTTCTTATTTCCACCAGCTTCCTTGACGGCCGCTCGTGCTGCTTTTAATGTCGAGTGTACAGAACCTGTAGCTTTAGCTGCTACCATACTTTCGCTGCATCGATGACTTTTCTCAAGGGAATCCTTTTCTTCACCAACTTCCTTGCTTTCTCGGCCAATTTCCTGGCTTTCTTCAGTCCCATTCCGAGTTTCCTCTTAACTCCCATGATGCTGGCTACACCAAGTGCGGCTGCTTTTTCACCAACTCCCGAATCCTTGACAAAAACACGTTTAATTACACGTTTTGCTAGCAATTGATCAGCTTCGTGTCTTGCTAGCAGATTTTCACAATTTTTTGAGTACGTGATGTCGTGCTCCCTGCACGCTGAATCGAGAGGATTGATTCCACGATCCCCGCGTTCTAGCCTTTTAGCAAGTTTTGTGCCTGGTCCACAAAATTGATATCCTGGTATATGAAGTTCAACGGGGAGCTTGTTGATGAGGGTGTTGACGAGACCTCGTCTTCTCACAGCCATTGCTCGACTGAGCTCGCGACTATAAATATCCCGTATTTATAGGTTTTCGAATCAGTCGCGCGCGCAGTCATGGAGTTTAAACAACAAATCGTTAGGTTACCCGTCACGAATTTCGACAGTGTGATAGAGAGAGAGAGAAAAAAATTAAACGTCACGGAAAGTTACTACCAAATACAGTTCGCGCTATAATTTGCGGTCCTTCGAATTGTGTTAAACCAATACTCTGCTCTCACTTCTTACACATCCAAATGGATTGAGATTCGAGAACGTTTACATCTACTCGAAATCTCTGAATCAACCGAAATATCAGTATTTAAAAAAAATCATTGAACCGGTCAAAGGAGTAGGGTATTTTCCCTACAATGACAACGAAGAAGTCATCAGTATCGAAAACGTTAATCCAAATTCTGTGATGATATTTGATGATGTTGCTTGCGAAAAACAAGACAATATTCGTGCATACTTTTGCATAGGGCGACATCGATATGTACATACTTTCTATCTCTGTCAGACTTACGCTCGTATACCAAAACATTTGGTAAGAGATAATGCTAATATGCTCGTACTGTTTCGCCAAGATGATATGAACTTGAAACATGTATATGACGATCATGTAAACACTGACATGACGTTTACACAGTTTCGGGATTTATGCGCAACATGTTGGGATAACAAGTATGGTTTTGTCGTCATTGACAAGGATAGCGATATAAATCAAGGTCGATATAGAAGAGGGTTTGACTGCTTCTATAAATTCAAGTGACTCCAAGCTTGCGCCATTAGTATCACCTGAACTGTGACAGAGGTGACACCATGGAGCGAAAAGATGTACTACATCACATCGTACAAGCCAGCGAAGCCATTCGTCGCAAACATCGTCTGCTGAAACGTGGAAAAGCTGCCGTGGAGACGTCGGTGCGAGAAGTGTTTAAGCCCATCATCGATCCACTTCGGTCATTGGCTAGAAAACCAAAAGATCTGAAGATTGAATCTGTCAAAAAAGAAGAAGTAAAAGAAGAAGAACCAACGTTTGAAGAAGATGAACCACATAGTGCAGATTTCGAGAGCTTCAGTCAAACCATCGGTGCCCAAACATTCGCGCTAAGTTTTGTCAGTTCCCCAGCTCCTGTTGACCCTCTGAATAAATATTTGAACATGTTAAAAAACAAGATTCAACGAAAGAATCTCGACATGCAGTATGGAGTACGATCTTTGGAAACTGGATTGTTCATTGGAAACGCTCCAATCAGTTTCACGGAAAACACTGTTAAAGTAAGGGCTGAGGAATTTGAGAAAACACCAGGGCTTATCGAACTCTTGTTTAAGAAAATACCAAACAGTTCAATTGTAACTAAAGTCGATGTGGAGCATTATAGACAAATCACCCATCAAATGAGTGCAGATAGAAAATATTATCAATCTGACTCGAGTCTGCGCGGTGGTGGTAAAGATCTAAAGTACCTCACATACATTGCCGACAAGAAAGTTGGCACAGGAGTTCACAACGTGGTAAATCGTGAACGTGATATTGATTATGTTCATTGGGATGATCCCAACGAACTCGTCGAGCGCTTGCGACTCATATTAGCATCTCAAGAGGCTGGCAACACCAGTCATACCAACGAGATAAACTCAATCATCGAAGAACTGAGAGAATCTGACATTATATAATAAGCAACATGGTGCATGAAGCATTATTCGCAAAGTGGACAATGGTGAGTGTGGACGTTTTCGGACGACAACTAACGAGGGGTCAAGGACTTCGTGGCCCTCCTGGTATTGGATTCCAATTGACCCCTGATGAAAACTATGATATGATGGGAAAAAGGTTATGCAACGTTGGTGAAGCAGAGTCGACTACAGATGCAGCAAACCTCGAAGAAGTCACCAGAATTGTTAGAGAAGAACTTCAATCACTGCGATATGTGATGGACACTGTGACTGACAATTTGACAAAATCGTTGGAATCTTTAGCTGCCACATATCAAAAACATGTGGATGACAATTCAGCAATTATTTTGAGAATTGGGAATCGATTGAAACGTATCGAGAAGGAAGTATTTGTCGACGTCACTCCTCAGAAAGATGTCTATAAATAAAAGCAAGGGTTGAAACTCGTAACACTCATTGTCATCCCGAACGTCGAAGAGATGGATGTGAAAAAAGCTCTCGTGGAAGAACTTCATAAACCCGCGAGAAGAAATTGTCGTCGTCGCCATGTTGATATGCGAGGATTGGATGAAACTTGGCAAGCTGATCTCGTCGATATGACTACGTATGCGGACAAAGGCTACAAGTTCCTGCTTACCGTCATCGATGTCTTCTCCAAGTATGCATGGGCCATTCCTCTAAAATCTAAAAATGGTCCTGACGTCACCGCTGCTATGAAGACTGTACTCAAGAATCGTCAACCCAAGAATCTACACGTCGATCAAGGCAAAGAGTTTTACAACAAAGACTTCAAAGCGCTCATGAAGCACCATGAAATCAACATGTACTCTACATTCAGCGGCATGAAAGCATCCATCTGCGAACGTTTCAACCGCACTTTGAAAAGCAAGATGTGGAAAAGATTCTAACTCCAAGGACATTACAAATGGATTGACATCCTACCTGAATTGATGTCAAGCTACAACGCTACTAAACATCGTACTATCAAGATGAAGCAAAAAGATGTTACTGCATCTGATGAAAAACCTTTGCTCCGTGAAATTTATCATACCAAGGATCAGAAAGAGAAGCGTAAATTCAATATTGGTGACGAAGTCCGGATCAGCAAGTATAAACATGTCTTCGAGAAAGGATACACACCCAATTGGACAACGGAAATATTTTCCATAGTTGCTGTGAAACCATCGCATTCAACGACGTACAAACTCAAAGACTACCAAGATCAACCCATCGATGGAAGATTTTACACCGAGGAACTCGCTAAAGTGAAACATCCTGATGTATATCTCGTGGAGAAAGTGTTACGAAAGCGTGGAAACAAACTATATGTAAAATGGTTGAGATTCGATAATACCCACAATAGTTGGATTAATAAAACAGACATGTAGATAAAAAATTGTTTTATTCATTTCCGCACCACCAGAGCCCACATGAAGTGGTAGAATATGTGGCGTGTTTTTGGTAAGGTGGTATCCCCAGTAGGCCTAATCCACGATAGTTGCATTATTTAATGCAACTGACTGTACATATTTATATTTGCGTACATATTTACATATATATATTATTCATATGAAAGCAGACATAAACGCTCGTTTATTTACAAACATAATCTATTCGAGCTCCATTAATTCAGGTATTTTGTAATGGCCGTGTGCCAAAGTGTCCGTTGTATCTGACAAAATAAAACGTTTGTCATCAAACGGATTTAACGCGAGTTTATTTTGCTCGATTGTCTGGATTTCATGGAGGTGTGAACGAAACAGTCGTTGGGAGCAGAATTTTGTAACTTCGTTCTTCAAACAATATACATAGTCCATGAAATCCAGCGTTTTCGCGACAACTGACATTTTGACACCTTTGGCTCTCTTAATTCTATCCTCGCCTTCAACACGTAAACTATACATTTTACTTCGTAGACCGACAAATTCTGTAATGATTTTCCCATTACACTCATCTTTCATGAGACCCACGACTTTTTTGTTGAGCTGTTGAATTCCAAATTGGTTGTCCGCGGGGTAATCTGAAGTATCGAAATGTTCTGCATGGTCCATCATCAACGTATATGGATTGAGATTTTGAATTTCGTAGATAAGACTGTCAGTATCACAATATAAAATTTTTGCCTCACCATTAGTCGTGGGTCTCATGAAATCATAATTGAAAGCGTAGAGACATGTTTTTGACAAATCGAGCACGCTGAAGCCTACATATATTGGCTTATTCATAATGATTTGAATACGAGCTAATTTTATTGCCACCAAATTTTTATCAAAAATTGATCGCGCGCAAAAGTTGGGTTTTGCAATTAGGGCTTCAGCACCATATCTTCCAGGCTAGTGGGTTACAAGTTTGATGTCGAGTCGTTTACGAACATCTTCCAAAGTTTTGCCGTACACAGCATTGTTCATTAATTTGAATAAATTTTTCCTGAATTCATTGGTAGCAGCTTTTCGCATTTCACTATTCAGATCTATGTACGATTTTAACCAAGTGGACTGTTTGAATTTCAATACTCGGTGTATGTGTCGCAAAATGAGACCATGACTCAATGCTTGCTTTAAATTTCGATAGTGAATAATATAGCGCGTTTTCGGATCTAAAGTTGTAAGCAATTTTCGATTTTTCGAACCGGGAGGAATCTTTTTCTCGGGACAGAAAGGAAGGTCATTGTGAGCATTTTGAAGGTTTTCGGGATACTTCAAATCAACTTCCAATATATATCCCTCCTTGGCATCATTAGTAACATCCCAAGGGAAATTTTGATCCAAGTTTTCTACCCATTTGAAATCCCCATATGGCAAGCATTGAGTCATGGCCCACCCGTACAAGTTATTCACGTCATAGTACATTAGATAGGTTTCGGCATCATCAGGGTTATATTTCGTGGGATAGTAAGGGTTGTTGGCAAAGGCGTACCTATTACTACACTGAGATAATCCACCTCGGATGCCACGCTCGATGAACAACATCATGTCGATGTCGGTGAGAAGTTCTAAGATGATGCCTGTATACTTGAGCATTGCGTCCCACGTGAGTCCAGGTGTTGTGTAGTAATGGGCTGGGTCGAGCTTGTACGCCTGAAGACATTCCTCTCGGAAGTTCTCGAAGACATCGGCCAGTAGAAGAACGTCGGTTTCGAGGTAGATGTCAGAGTATTGCCCCAGTGATGTTATGTCGAAATCGTGCCACACAGCCTGCGCATGTTCATAGTCTGCATCTGAAATGTCTGCATCGGTCAGACTGCTGTGGAAATGTTCCTTGGTCGGAAGTTCGTTGTCATCGAGTTTTTCCCATGAGTCCAGGTACTCGTAAGGGAACACTCCTTTCTTCATGAGGAGTTCGAGTTGCTGCTCGCTGTAGCCGAGAAAGTTTTTTCGGACGATGACTTTTTCTTCAAGGTAGGAGGCCAGTTTTTCCAAGGATGACGCCATGAAGCGGAATGAGTCAATGAAGCGCAAGGATATTTTACTGTCCTTGATGAACTTTGTGAATGCAATATAGCGCTCCATTGCCAAGGGCAGAAGTTGTATACGTCCTTCGATGCATTGTGCAATTTGCTTGATAATCAGGTGAGCATCGTATCCGCTGAGATTATGAAACACTACCGGAATGGTGAGTGAATCTTGGTACTGCAAATTGCATCTGTTGTGAGCAGCTCCACGAAACTTCCCAGTGAGGTGACAATGGTCGCGAACTTTTTTGTCCTTTGAGGTAAACGGTTGGTTGCATATGTGACACTTGGTTACTGTTTTGAAGGTAGCAGCTTGTTCCGGAGTCAGAGGTGTCATAGCCTTGGGATTCTTGAAGATATCCTCCACGTCGCGGGCGAGGGTCACCAGTTCGTTCGCGAACCATTCTCCAGGATTATGTTCACGGAAACTTTGATACTTTGATTGGGCGTCGTCGTAGCTGCATTTGATATAGTATCCCACGTTGCATGCCTCGTGAATTTGAACTATTTTTGTGTTACGGCCAGCTTGTTCCTCCACTTTCTTAAGCAAACACTCGAAGTCTGCGTAGACAATGTATGGCACTCTCTCGCTATTTTTGAAGTTTTTGAACTGCAGTTTACTGTTCTTCACTTCAGGCAGCTTGATCACTTGAGGCTGCATTTCACTGCAGTCAACTTCATGTGCTGTCAACTTCTCATTGGTAAGAAAATAATGAAGACAGCGGTCACAAATATATATTTGTCCGTTGCGTTTGGAGAGTTGTTTGCTCACAAGGCGAGAGAGATCTTTTATCCATACATAATGGAAACGCAGAGGCTCGTAATCGTCAGCAACTTCTTTCTCGTTCTTTTCGTCTTCTTCGACATATATGTTTTGTATAAAGAGAAGGTTCACGTGACGTATTTTCTTTTGTCCTGTGATGTGTATTGGAGCGACCTCATAGCGTCCTTTGTTCTTTTGAAGCACGTACACATTGACGGAAACATCATTTTGTCTTTCGAAGAGAGGCACTTGTTTTGGCATAACCGGGAATGAGAGTCCATCGAAGTTCAGTTCGTCGTTGTATTTTTGGTAATAAAAGAGACGGTCTGGATTTTTAACACTTCTATCGGTAGGATGTACAGCCAAAAGAATCGCCCACTTAAAGCACTGGTCATCAAAGTTTTTGACATTTACACAAGCATGCTTCCTCTTGATTGGTTCGGGCAGTTCGACGTATGAGCGGCCGTGCATGAGGTTGTAGGCGTTCACATTAACGGCAAGGCTGACGATGCTTCGCAACGTCCATCCAGAGTCTCGCTCTTGGAATTCTTCGATTCTCCGTGGTAATTGCGTTTGTACATGTTCGGTGAACCACTCGTTGAGGTCTGTTGTTTGATAGATGGCAGCATTTTTCGTGAAGAAAGCCTTGATCTCCGTGACTTCCTTGTCATCCTTGACTACGCTGAATTCGGAGTCGAGAGAAGTGTTCACTTTCAAGGCGTTGCGGCTCCTTAGAACTTCTTGGATCTGTACGATGAACACTGTCCTGGCTGCTTCGAGGAAATTTTGTACATCCAAATGGCGAAGGTTCACGATTGTTCCGGTTTGGAGACGATTGTCGAAAGCGGAATCGACGTTCTTCCACTTAATGCGCACTGGATTTCGCGCACCAAGATCTCCACCGAGTACAAGTTCGTCACTTATTGAGCTATTGTAGCTTTTCAGTTGTAAAATGATTTGCGCACACTGTAATTTCACTGTTTGTCGTTTACGCGATTTCGCGATATGCGACGCAATGTTTTTCACCTCCGCGATCGACGCGACGACATCCTCGATCAAGGATGTTGCCTCGAACGGATCGATCGGAGGAGTCGACAACAATTGTTGTTGGCGACGAAGAACTTGTTTTGCTGCGTTAATAGCCATGATGACGTTCGCGAGAAAACTTAAGCTCCTGCTCGAGAACGCCGTACTTATAGGTGGTGGCGCTGCGATCACGCAGAGTTCCGTAACACTCGGAAATGTTCGGGTACGCTCGACAACACTCGGGAATGTTCGGCAATGTTCGAGTACGCTCGGGAATGTTCAGCAATGTTCGACAATGTTCGGAACCGCGCCGATGTCGCGCTACGCTGTCGCGATAATTCTGATTCAACCGACTCGTTCAGGAATGTTCGAGAATGTGCAGATACGCTTGGCAGCACTTGGGAACGTTCGGTAATGTTCAAATCCGCGCACTGTTTCAAGGTCACGCGCTGCTTTCGCGTATAATCAGTTCAAGTATTTTTTAACTGAATTGATTTTTTTAACAATTGTTTCATTATGAAACATTTTGCAGAACTCTTCTAGAGTTTCTCAATTTTCTGGAATAACTCTATTTACTATTTCTTTTACACATTTTTTAACAAGACTGTCAACAAGCAAAAAATCTCGAATTCGGTAGATTTGAATTAGTTGAGTGAGAGACAAGTTCGAAATATTAGCCTTAGTGGTGTAAATCCATTGTAGAAAAATTTCAACTGTTTTGTCATCAAAATCTTCAAAATGTATTTTATCTTCCTGTACTTCATCCTACATGTTTTGAAGAAGTGCTGTAAAGAATGCACATCTTGTATACAAAATATTCTTGTGAACTTTGAACTTTTTATTTTTTGAAATGATAGTGAAATCACTGAGGGCTTCACTAGAGAGTATATTTTCAAAATCTGCTTTTATTTGATCGCAAGAAGAAGAACATTCCAAAATTAATCGAGAAAGATTTGATAGACGCATTGTGTAGTTAATTTGAATGGTAGGCCATAATATTGTTTCATCTTTCTCACAACGAAGAGGATCCAAATCATGGGTTAGATTTTCTTGATGGAAAATGTGCTTCTACTCTTTAGTCGGACAACCATCAAGTTGTGCTTTAATAGTAGCAAGAATGCGCCAACGTTCACTGAACTGATACTTCCCGTAGGATCACAATACACTATGAAATGAAATTCATTTCCTGCCACTTTAGTAACTGATACTTTCCACGTAAAACCTGCGTGATAAAAATCATCTGTATACTTTCTTTCACCAATGTCACTAAGCCATATTAACTCGTCGAAAATTACGCTACTCATGTCTCCTACTACTTCAAACATTGTTCAACTTTTTCAAAAACATCATCTAGTAACGCGTCAAAATAACAATCACGGGAAAACTAATGTTTTTCAACCAAAAAAAACTTATCACTAAATACCACAACAATTGTTCAAAAGCACTATCAAACAACTAGTCAATAGAACTTTTGCGAGAGAACCAATGTTTGCCAAGTGTCACAGTATGCATCGCGCTACGGTATCGCGCTACGGTGTCGGGCTATAGTGTCGCGCTACAGTGTCGCGCTACTATGACCCGTGACGATTTCGCGTTATGGTTTGAAAGCGTAAACTTCGAAACGTTCTGAATCAGACTTCTGATCCCAGTTTGAAAATTCGCAACTTATATACTTTGAATTAATTCATTTCTTATTGAAATTTTATGCTAAATTGTTTTCTATTCTTTGAATTTCCATATTGACTGATCCTTATTTTTTTCCAAACTTTCAGAGTTCATAGTTACGTAATAAACATTCAAGGTTCTATTACATAATAAATTTCTCATTTCATATTATTATTTTTGACGTATGAAATACACTTAAAGCAAAGTTATATTCACATTTTATTAAATTTTAAAAATAAGCCGCCGTTTCTACTTTTTATCTAACGCCTAAATTGATAGATCACGTAACAGAATTTCGAAGTAATATTAACGTAATTTAATTCACAGCAAAAAATGAACCAATGTTTTTTTCTCTGAAAATGAATGCGTTTAAACTCGATGGAAATTTTTCATCGAGAGTAACAGATCTGCGTAAGTGAATTTATGACGAATTTCGTAAAATTTGAATATGCTTTTAAGACTTCGCGGATGATATCATGGAAACAGTCTTTTATGACTATTCCGAACTTGGTCGATGTATTGACATATCTTATACCGTTTCCTGTTTTCTATCGTTGCATTCTTCAGCAACATAAATGGATTATCTTCGATTCTACTTTTACTTTCTTCTCGACACACGTGCTACATCGCATCACGTTGGATTTACGGAATATATTAATTTACTCGGCGTCTAGAAGGCAAGCGTTTGTTATCGAGACATTAATCGCTCTTTCAAAATATATTTGTTTTAAAAAGTGAACGCTCGCATCGATCGCTTTCCTTGAAAATCAGAAAAAGTGATTGAGGTAATAAGAGAAAACGCTTCAAACTGATTTTGAAAGAACACAGATTTTTTGAAGTTGGACAAAACTATAATTCATGAATATGATGTAAGCAATCTTCTTTTTTCTAATTAGAAACTTTTGAGAGCGAGGAATTAGAGGTCATTTTTCGAAAGCATTAGACTGCCCTACAAAATTTGACTATATAAAGTGATGCTAGCTGAAATGAAATCAGTCACGGCTTTATCATGAGATTCGTGAGTAAACACAACGTTACCCATGAAGAAGTGATGGGATATTATAAATTAAATTTAATCAGTCGACGTGAGTTTCCAGTCAGATTTGGACGAAGTTTGGCTGCAGTGAAAGTTTACCTTATGCAGAGGAGTTGTGAAGAAGGTGAAAATTTCAGCCAATGGTAAGTCGTTGTTTATTCAATTTTCAGTGTTCACAATTTTGTTTTGTCGATATTTTTTAATTATTGTGAATTGTTTAGGGGACAGTCGGGTGGAGTGGAAAATGTTTTAATGATGTCACATAAAATGCAAAAGAATATTTTTTTTTTTAGTATTCCAAAACTGTATCGTGGAGAGAAAGTTCATGGATTAAAAAAATATTAACATTTTCTGTCCAACCGACTTCCCACTCCACCCGACTTTCCCCTACATATTGAGTATATGATTAAAAAACTTCATTTATATTGTTTAGAATTTCACTTTGTAATAATGATTATTAATTATATTCGATGATTATTTATTCAATGAATGTGATTTTTATAAATTGTTATTTAACAAGTTCTTTGTAATGATTCTTACAGGTATCGAGACACATTCAAAAACTTAGATCGAACGTTCCAAAAGACAGCCGTAGACGCATACTATATAGGAATGGAGGATACGAGGGTAACACTGCAGCAGTTCATGGATGAAACAACTGCAGCTACAAGTCGGAAAGAGGATAGACATAATAAGGATGACATCTCAAGGAGGAGGTCCAAAAGAATAGAAAACAGGAAAAGCAAACAACCGTACAGGAAGTGTAATTGTTTTCACTAATTAAGATTATGTGAATTTGAAGAAAAAATGTAATTTCAAATAAATGATGTCAAAATTATTTAAAGAGTTTGTTGTTTCATTATAACGTTAAATCTCCCTATCCCTCTTGGATAATTTAATTTAAATATATACCGACCATCAATAAGATGTAAGTTATCAATAATGTCGACATCTACCTTAGCGCCACTCAGTACATTATCGGCATCTACCTTACCGACTGGTGGGGGCGACCAATCAGGGGGAGGGGTGGAGTGAGGTTGACCAATCAGGGGAGGGGGCGGGTCCTCGGGGGGAGGGGGTCACGTGATGGGTGGAGGAGTGGGGGGCTGAACTCTCTTAGCCTAACTTCTTTGTACAAGTTGCGAAAATTGCTGCTTTCCTGCAAAGAAAACGATGTGTGGATCTTGGTGGAGATAAGCCTCAAGTAAAATAAATTTATTTTGATATTCCTTTTTTTCTCGTGAAGTAATACTCATCATTACGAAAACTCCTTTAAACTTTTCAGCGAGCATCAATTTTGGACCTACTCATATGAGAACAACGGCACTTCCAACCGCGCAGCCAGTGTTGTCTTGCGCAAAATTTGGCTGTGGCTGTTGCAATTATGGAGATACACAACAGGAAGTGAACTTCCCGGAAAAAACCTGTGGCGTTTCGAACGCGTTCTATTTGAAGAAGAAAGGGAGGGCTCGATAGCAATGATGGCGGCGGTCGGTTGCGGAATAGTGTAAAGCGATCGGAGGGACTGTCAAAATTTGCGAGTCAGGGATTAGGAGGGGCAGATGCTAGACCTTCTGAGCGACAGGATTTCTGAAGATGAGAGGGATTAGTTTTAGTGTCAAGTTGAATTAAGGTTTTGCAGGTTTTTTATTCAAATAAGCATACACAGTATTTGTGCTTTTTACATTGATTTGTTAATTTTTTTGAACCTTGCAATCACAGTATTTGTGCTTTTTACATTGATTTGTTAATTTTTTGGAACCTTGCAATCATCCCATCCTTACATTTCACCTATCACATATTTTATATACATTTGTTGTAATTGTGTCGATTATTTACAGGATTTTTGTTGACCCAATAATATGTTCATGCCCTCCTCCCTCCCTAGGGCCGTCAAGACCTTATCGCTTGCTGAGGGGGTTTCTTCCAGTTGTTCGGATTTTGGTTGATATGAAGGAATCACACATTCCTACTAATAGAGCAAAAGACGATATATCTTGGAAACGAACAAGACGGTCACTTTGAAATAAAGGTATTTTATAAACTTGGCTCTATTTCTTTTCCTTCTCCTTCCACATCTTGACACTATTCACAGTAGTCACGGACCGTGGCTTAAGGTTAGTGAAGGTTTTGAGTATCCATTTTGTTTTTAGGTCTTCGATGTGTTAGGTCGTTCTTTCGCGTCGCGCTTCCACGTCTTCTCTATGACTGTATCGCCTATATCACGATACTGTCAGTCGTTTTATTTTGAGGTTTAGGAAACTCAGATCTCTTCTCTTTTTTAAGGTGATTTTTGAGAAGTGAGACAACTTGTAATATTTGCTGAAACTTGTCTTTCTTCATTTCAGAATAAATAAATTCAGAATCAACCATGGCACAGGATAACCAAGGCTCGCCACTGTCGGTGATCAATCGCGGCGACTTGCAGATTCGGATCGACATCGACAGCTTCGTCGCGGTTTCGTGCAATCGGGCGTTATTCCCGCTGGCTAACGAGCTCAGGAACCGCTTCTTCAACCGTTCAGCCATCGCCTGCGAGGACAGTAAAATGCTGCGCCGATTGTGCATTACGCAGGGGTTAAGTGAGAATACGTTTTTCTCCTGTTACTTGTTAGGTGGGTTTGGAAGGTAGACCTTGAACGTCTTGGTGCAATAGCCTAGTGAGGAATCTGGGTGGGCTGCATCTCGAGGTTGGTTCCTCGACAAAGTTTTTCAGCCAGCCGTTATGAAACTGGCCGACGATGCAATGAACCTCACGTACGGCACAACAGCCGAATCTAGGACCAGTGCTTACTTGACCGTTTTTCGCAGGTGATTGTTTTGATGTAATGAAGTTTTATTAATAAGGTTTGGCAATGTTACCACGTTTGTGTGTATAAATTATAGAAACTGTAGAACGCGATTTTCGATTTTAGCGATTGGGCGTCAAACTCAGCGGCTGTCGCACGGAAGATCGCTCACACATCAGAACTCGTTGTGTTGATGTTTGTAAGATTGAAAAATGGGTCATTTATTTTTAACGTGACAGACGGAAGCGAACCGGCCGAGGATCCTGCCCCGTCATTGAGCCAGTTCCACAGAACAACCAGACCAGAGAAGAATGAACCGACGATCAGTTAGTTGGCCACCCTGTTCGGGTACATGCTGACGCGGCGGTATGCCACCGAAGAGAACACCTTTTACTCTTTGGGCATGATGGCAGAAGTAATAGCCCACTGTCGTTAGCTGCAGCACCGTTCGGTCAAATCTGTATCCCAAGCGTGAAAATGAATCGGAAGGTTCACCGGGTACCACCTGGGCACTGCAAAAGGTAAGTAGCGTATGGAAACAAGCAACTCGAGCCTTCCATTATAAGCAGTAATGTGTAATATATGAAATAACACTTTCCACGTAGACGTCGCGACGCCTGTGACTTTGTCCCGGTCCCAGAGTCAAGTTCACCACAGCCGTCAACATCTGGCTATCAACAGGGAGAGCAAGTAATATGGATTTCTTCTGATGACAAGTGAAGCGTTCAATGGACACCCACCACAGTGCTCAACGCTTCATTAAGTGTGTGTGGGTGTTTTATTTTTTATTATCTCGCTACTAAGTTTTACCCGCGATGGACACCACCCACAGTGCCTCGCGAAGTGTTCTTGTGAAGTGCAGTGAACGAGACGCTAACCAGTGGCCGGTCATAGTAGCGATGGACGCCAACCATAGTGCCTCGCTACTTTTTTTTTTATGTCCCCATAATTTGTTTGTGCCCTCACCCCTCTAGGACCGTCAAGACCTTGTCGTTGGTGAGGGGGCAAGCCTGGTGAATCGCAGGTTCGCAAAATCGTAATTACGATGACGAGAAGTAATATCATAATTATCAGATTATGACTTTGAAAGGCTCAGGAATTCATCAGGTACAAAGAAGTCAGTCGTAATAAGAAATATAGTTCAAACAAAATTTGTCGCTTCATTTCCCATATTTTCCAAGTCCTTATGTTCCATATGTTGTACGTCAATGGCATTGCACTTGGCCATTAATGTCAATTGATCTGAAGTATGTCGAGGCTAAGCATTGCGACGTGCTCATCTTTCGATGGCATTGCACTTCCGCCATCAACTCGTTATATTCTATATTTCATTACGTGCAATAAAATCGTAAATTATTTGTCAGTTATTTTCCCGACACTACACTTCCCGTAATTTCTCTTTTTCAGCTTTAACTATAAAGTCATGGACCGTGACTCCAGGTCAGTACTTATATTTATCCCTCTAGGTCTTTCAAAGTTAAGTCTCGACGGTACCTTCCGTATCGCAATACTGTCGCTCGATAATTAGGAAATTTACAGGTTTCCGTGACTGAGATCTGTTCTCCTTGCCGAGGATATTTTTCAGAAGCGAGATTTATGTATACAACTATATTCATATATGCGTGTATGTGTATTTTTGCAGATTGAGAAGTAACATATAAACGAGAATGTGTCGAGAACATACGCCACGCCGAAGGACGTCGTCGAACGGCGAACCGACACCGACAGTATCGCCGTCGTGTGGCCAAAAATCGAGTACTTCCCTTCTATGATTTCAATGAAATTTTTTTTCGAAAGAACAATGGCTTCAGTGAGCAAAAACAACAAAATGCTCAAATCATTGAAACAAAGCGAAGGGATTCTGCACGACTGGTTTTGCGAGTTCATTCTTGGCGGGTTTGACCAGCAAAAACTCTTCGTGTTAATTAAATACAAAGACGTAGATAGGGGCTGGCAGAACAGCAGGGGCTGGTTCATGAACAACGTCGCACAGCCTGTGGTGAATAACTTGCCCTACGCGTCGTGCAGCAAATCATACGGGGCGAACGCAACCGCTGGAACGGACTCGCATTTGACGGTGTTCGAAAGGTAATTCGCGATATACGTATAACTTTTTAAATTTTTAGTTGGTTGAAAAGTGGTTAAGGACTTTTCGACTGGAAATTCGATTCGATACATATTTACATAGATGTAAATACATATTTATACGTATTTACATATATCAAGTTACTATTTCAGTGACTGGGAAATATTTGCGGAGCGCGTCTCCTTCCACATACGACGGGCCAAGGGTGAGCGGCAAACGGTCCGAAAAATATATTTTTACATAGCCGAACACGGCATAAAGGCGACGGTCGCGGCAGCGTTTCGATATATGCAAACGCGGGTCAATATGAATCGACAGTACACTTTGGTTCAATAGCACGTCGCGTCGGAGTACAGAGTCCCCGGAGAAGCCGTTCTCCTTAAGACTAGCAGTGTCCCGACGTTTTTTACAAGACCCTTGTCACTCTTTGGGCCCTACTACGTCAAAGGGTGCTCATTTGTTTGGGGTGCTACGGCGGCGAGGGACCTCATGGGCGTCGTTTTCGCTCAGGCGTACAATGCTAACATCCATAAGACGTTTAGGCTCGAGAAACTACGTTTCGCTCCAATGTACTTGGCAGGTGGCATGCATAACGGCAGAGAATTACCTGAATGGAAGAATTTGAGGAGGAACATGCTCTCCAATTTAGAGCGATGGGAGGAATTTGGTGAATCAACACTCGAAGAGTCACCGCTTCGAATGGAAGTGGTTGTGGAAGGAAGTGTGCCTCATTTCGTTCAAAATCAGTACTTCGGACCGGTAATATTTTACTTGAAACACTTGATAAGAAACGGTACAGAATTCATATCCATACATAAACCTAACCTAACTTACAGACGCAGCAAAAAGAGAATTTTTTCCAAGGTTTCATCCAAAAAGGAGTTCTCGTCTCAGTCGAAGACTGGAGACTTCACGTGCAGAGAAATTTCATGGACAAACTTCAAGTGCTCCGAGAGGCTTTGTCCGGGGATGGCCCTCCGGATCGAACAACTGTGACGATTGCCACATCAAACAGCAGCTGCTATTTTTCCTACACGGAAATAAAAAGCGTATCGACAGGCAACGCTGTCTTTGTAAGTGATCCTTCATAAAAAGGAGCTTTTTTCAAATATTCACGTAAACGTTCACTATTTACAATTATTTTGATTTCAGTACACCTTGAGGGTCGGACAATCCACCAATCATTCGGGAACAATAATTTGCTGAGAGTTGCAAGATAAAACATGATCCCAGCTCTAATCATCGACGTGATTGAGAGATGGTTTTTCAGAAATTTTTGAGGCTTCTCGATTGGTCTGGAGATAACTTACAAAACAATCCAGAACAATCGCCCTGGGCCTCGCGAAGAGGCACCAACGTTACACGACCGGATTCGAGGTCTCCTGCTGGCCCACGCGAATTACGCAAAGATGTACGGAGGACTTGTTTCGGCAGCTCGTCGCATAAAAGGACTCGATGTCTTGACGAAGGAAACTGAAGACTTGACGACCGACGAATTGCGAGTAACGGAGATTTAGCTCGACAGAGAATTAGTCATTGCGATCGTTTGCCGGTCGGCGTCAATGTGACTTGTCCTGAGCTCTGCGTTTCTCCCATTGCAAGCGGACAACATGGTCAGCAAACTAGCAGATTCGATCAGGGAGGAAAAAATAAAGGGTTTCCTGCTTACCTCCTTGGAGCGTGACACGAGAAATTACTCGTGGGCATAAATATGCCACAACTTCGAAGAATACGAGGAGGCACGCAGGATTCAGTGGGAAGGACAAAGTCGAATCCAGAACGTCGTTGGCAAACGCGTAGTCATCAGTAAGGTAAGAATAAAAAGTGAAAAATAACAGAATCTATGATATTAATCACTGGTACCGTTCGAGTTATATTCAATGTTTGTAACACTTGGAACGAAAGGTCTTACATGTTAATGCTTTTTTCGGTCGACCATTCCTGCCCGTGCGGCGACCAAAATACCACAGGAGACCCTCCCCGTGACACAAGCTGCCCCTGCAGTCCCTGCGAGTCACCAGAGGTCAATGGTACCGTTCAAGTTTTATACGATATGGTTGTACCATTTAAAAATACGGCCTAATGTTCATAGTTTTTTCAGTCAATCATTCCTGGGCCATCAGCATCAGTGGACATCATCGATCTAGTCTTTAATGACGAAAGGGTCGATGTTGTTATGACAGAAACTGCTGCCTCCCTGCTATAAATGCCGCCTCTACATCAAACGTCATTGATTTGGAGTCCGATGATGATACGCCCATCACCGATGTCAAACAAAACGTAGCGATTTTGGAGGAAACACCGGTTGGTCAGTTGGCCCCACTACCACCTGTTACTAAGCAGCGCACGAAATGCCAGTGAGCGATCTCACAGGGCACCGTAGAACTGCGCATTGGTGTTCATTGAGCGCTCAACGACAGCTAGCGGATAGATACTTGCCCCATGCGCTAGCTTAATGCTCACCACTCTTTCAGCATTAGTGTGCCGTCCAATACCAGCACGTAGGAAAGTCGCTATGAAATAGTGCCGGTACACTTGTCTCCATTGACTGAAATTTCGTTTCTTCAAGTTTTTCGCTAGTCAACGGTGGCCAGTGAGCAGAAAATTTGCCACTCAGGTTGGAATTTCACCGTGTAATCACACTGAAACACTGAATCACAATAAAACAGCTCTTGCATGATTTGCTTTCGCATGCTGTAGAACTCAGCAAAAAAACGTGAAGTCGCATAACGTAAAACGCTTCCTAGGCAACCTAATACATATTATAATTATAAATTAAGATAAATCCGACGGCGAACCGCTGAAGAAGAGAGGACGAATGAAGAAAAAAAGAAGAAGGCGGTCAAGGCTACCAGGAAACTCAGACGGACCACCCTGCTCCTGCACTGCAGAAGCAGGGAGTCTAAATGGCGCACGGGGGGTGCAAGTCGGGGAAGCAGAAGGCGATGAAGATGACTTCGAAGAACAAGAGGACTGGCACTTCATCTTCTGGGAGATGTTCCAAGTGGCTTTCACACCTCCGTCTTCCCCACTACATAAATGATTCTTTTAATTCTTTTCATTTTCTTTTTCGTTTCTTTCTACTTTTTAAATATATGTGTGCCTTTTACATTGATTTAATTATTTTTCTCTAACCTTGCAATCATCCGATCCTTACATTTTCCTTATCATATATTTTATATACGTTTGTTGTAATTGTGTTGATTATTCGCAGGATTTTTGTTGACCTAATAATATGTTTATGCCCTCCCCCTCTCTAGGACCGTCAAGACCTTGTCGCTGGTGAGGGGGCATACTTCCATGAATGACATCGAGGTTCTGATCGAGTAAACTTAATTAATCGGGTAAAACTTCGAGACAGCATTCATGCGTGAGTCGAACAAGACGGTCGTTTGCACATGGTTGATGACCTTTTATACAACTCTTCATCTTCCCTGTTTCAGGTTCAGCGCGAGTTCATCAATCGTAGTTATCAGATCTTGGATGATTCGCTTTCGCATGCTGTAGGAAAAAAAACGCTAAGTCGCACGACGTAGAACGCTTATTTAGCCACATCCTAATCAAATACTTATAAATTCAGACAAGATCTACTTTGAAGCTACGTTTCCGGACCCCCCCCCTCCTCCGCCACGTGAGACCAAGCTTCAGGGCCCAATGTCGGAACAATCCGTTCCGGACACGTCCTCCCCTCCATCGAGGACGCTGCCGGAGTATCCGGAAAAGTTTCTGGCATTGCCAGAATCGTGGCTGAACGAGCGCCAACGCGATAAGGAGCCCTACGATGACCCCTTGATGTGGGATGCCCAGCGCTGGTTTATTTGAAGCTGGGGATCCATTTTTTTCATCATATTTTTTCGCATCTATTATTTACTACATAACATATTACATCTACTAAACCACAAAACTACCAAATTACACACATCCCTACATATAGGGTAAAAAACGAAATATATTGGAAACAAACAAGACGGTCACTTTGCAATAAAGATATTTTGTCATATTTGCACTATTTATTTTCCTGTCTCATTTTGACACAACGAGATCGTCAAAGTAGTCACGGACTGTGGCTCCAGGTTAGTGAAGGCTTACTCTATCCATTTTGTCTCCAGGTTTCAAAAATTGTAAGTCCCCGTCGTGCTTTCACGTCTTCTCTCCGACTGCATCGCCTGTATCACGATACTGTCGGTAGTTTTATTTTCAGGTTTATGCAACTCAGATCTTTTCTCCTTGCCGAGCAGATTTTTCTGGTTCCCCCCCTCCCCTCCCCCTTGGATCATATCATGTATGCCTTTGTTATTTTTCTTTTATGAATTAATTACGGAATAAACGCGTCAAATTTATATGTAAATCTGTGGTGTTTGTGTCTCATTTCTCGCCCTCCCCCAGAAAACCCTTCGTTGCCTCTTTCCCCTCCCCTCTCAAGCTATTGACGCGGCTCGTCGGGGAACATCGTCTTCTTCTACGGGAATACCATAAGGTAACTTGGTGGGCCCGGTAGCGGGCACCTCGTTACAGTATACAATGTTTTTTCAATGAATCATGTAAAATAAAATGGTTCAAGGCCGATTAATCACGTGAAAAATACAAAGAACATGAAATTTTTCAACTGACCCTAAACTTTTGCAGGGTACTGTAGAAGGCAGGAAATTGACAGACTTTTTGCTCTCCCTACCGGGTCGGGTGAAACGGTTTCACGAGGTTTCATTACGTTTTAGGAGGTTGCGTGAGGTTTCACAAATTATCATGCAAGTTTCATTTTGCCAAAATACAATTGAAATGTTCTTGATGGTGTTAGGAGTAAGGCAGGTTGTATTAATAATCTTTTTATTGAAAAATTGTCAATTTCGCTCGCTATTTTGCCGGTTGTAGTAGTTTTGTATATAATCCATGAATTTCAGCAGATTATTTACAAGATTTTATCAATTTATTGTAGTTTATGAAACGACATTTTCATCGATTCACATTGGTATACTATTAGTCATGCTTTTTCGACTCTATAAATAAAGCTTGGAATAAAGATATAATAAAAGAACATCAAGAGGATGTAATGTGGTTTATAAGAACATTTGCTCCATATCGATCGAAGAGATCTGAGATTTATAAAAAAAAAAGGAGCGTAAAAATATTTGATTATTTGCAAATGTACTATCCACATTTTGTTGTAGAAAACAAATCGCTAGTAGAAATTACTTCAAAATATAAGTACAAGAGAAGGGCAGCTTAACGTGTACTCTTATTAAGTAGAATCTTTTTGACACACTGAAAAGTGTTGAACTGAATAGTTTGTATAAAGAACGAGAGTTTAATTAAAGGCGATGGCTCAGTCACTACAAGTGCATTTCCAAAATTTTTTGAGTCGAGGTTTTTTTGCACAGTAGGAACCTGTCGCTGTAGACTCGCCGGGGCTCTTAATTTATGCTTTCCATCGAGTCTATACCGGCGAGTAAGTCATTGACGGAATAAAAATGCCTACCTGCATGGCCC
Source organism: Platygaster robiniae (assembly GCA_028476575.1). NCBI lineage: Eukaryota > Metazoa > Arthropoda > Insecta > Hymenoptera > Platygastridae > Platygaster > Platygaster robiniae. Next base: position 33,602,457 of record CM052019.1, read on the forward strand.
ATTTCAGTACTGTGCTACACTGGCCAAATAACATTCCTGGTGTCAAAAATGTTACACTTGGCCGAGAATGACTGGCTATACAAAGCCTTATTTCTCCGTGCTTATTAGGCTTCCACACCGGAGAGTTCTACAGCGACAGGTTCCTACTGTATATGCAAAAATCGGGTAATTATTTACACTGGTTAAAAACAATTTTTATTCTTATTACTCAAAAATCTTCTGATTTTCAACTCAAAATTTTTGAACTTAAGAATTAGGCGTTGTAAAGGGTCGACCAAAGAGCTAATATTTATTAGTCAAAAATGTTTAAAGCAGTTTTCAATACAAGTGCTTGAATCGATTGACTAGGGAAACTGTTGATCGATCAAAATACTTTTGAAAAAAAAAAAAAAAAAAAAAAATGAACACTGAATTTTAGAAAGAAGTATGCCAGGAGATACAGCAGGGTTTGGGAAGTTACAAAAAAAAGGTAACGCGTTAAGTTACCATTACTTTATAGAAAAAAGTAACTCATTACCATTACTACTTAGAAAAAGTAATTTTTCGTTACGTTGATGTCACTTTTTGCAATGAATTGGAACTAAGGATGAAAAAAGCTATATCAACATACACTGATGCCTTGATTTTATTGAAGTCTCGGGGCTCTCCGATTAAATCGAGATAACTAACTTAATCTCTACCAAAACTGTCGAAAGTGCCGAAAGCATTTTAAAGTGTCAAAAGTCAAAAGAGCATTTTAGTTCATCAGTCGTCGCGGGATTTAGGCGAATATAATTGTTCGTGCATTGTTAAAAACAGTCTCTAAGCCGATAGAATTTAAATAATTATAATTGCAACCAAATCGATGGCATTACAGTGAGTAAAATATTTTCTTTATTACCGTAGGTTATGTTTTGATAAATAAACAATTCATAAATGGATTGACAAAAAAATTACTGTATACTCCTCGGGGTTTTATCTTAACGATGGAATAGTTATAAAATTGTTAATAATTATTTCTTTGATTAACGCCTCGTTTAAGCGCTTTTTTATAAAAACGGTCACTTAAGACGTACCTACGGTTTTTAGAGGTGAGTAGTTTATAAAAACTCGCGCCTGCGAAGCGCGCGTGGAGAGTCTGCATTAAGCGTTCGTCGGGAACAAGTCTTAAGGCCCGTCTACAATAGCCGCAAAAAACTCCTTGCGACGGCGCAAATCGTAGCGTTGCGATGCGGTACCGCAACGTGAGGACGCGGCTGTCCACAATGATCGCTCGCGTACGCTTGCGGCATGTACGGTCACGTGGTATTTCGGACGCTTTCATTGGTCTGCATGATCAGCCATGATCAGCTGATGACACCCGAATGTTGATACCCGAACGCGCGGGACACTTCCTTGGTGTGCAGTGTTAATCAGAATATACTTTATTCTAAATATTTTCCATCAAAAATGGAATCAAAAAAGTGGTCAGTTCCGAGCCTTCGACGTCTACGTCTTCTGAGCACGGCATTTCCATGATTTTGACGGCGATCGGGCCCGTACAAGCGGCCGCGCCAGCGAATAAGAAATCCAATCGTGGGCGGCGTGCTATGAAAAGCACAATCCTAACATCGCCCGAAAGCCGTCAAAAATTGCGGGAAAATAGAGAAAAGCGGGAATCTGCAAAAAACCCGAAAAAACGCCTCATGTCGAAGACGAAGGAGTCAACCTCCAAGAAACCAGCTAAACGAGGTCGTCCACCCAAAGGAGAGAAAAAGCAAATTTCTTCAGATGAGGACGAAGATTTTTGCATCATTTGCCTCGAAAAAATGCCTGGAATTCTCAGCCGCAATAATTCCATTGCATGCATGGAATGCAAGCGCGAAGTTCATTTAAAATGCGCTAAAATAACGAAAAGTTATTTTATTTGCCAGAATTGCGAATCTGATTGAAAATTTTGCAAGATCTCCTGTTTTGTAATGTATTTCAACGAATAAAGAAACACTTGAAAACACTCATTTGCGTAAAAACAATTATTTAGCAACAATTATGCGAATTTTCACCAGTGGCCCAACCCTGACAGTATGGTCCAACCCTGACTACATTTTTTTATTTTTTTTTTTGTTGATAACTTTTTTTAATTTTTAACGCGTCGACTTTCGTAACGTAAAACTTTCTTGTTATCGTATTAACTATGCATTAAGACAGAGCGCGAAAGAAATTCTAAATTTAAACAAAAGTTATAGAGCAAGGTCGAAAAGTGGCCCAACCCTGACGACATTCCCCTAACGATTTGCAACTCATCATTATCTGGCTTTCGTGAAATCATGATCGTTACCAAAAATGCTGAGTCAAAGTAATTCTTATATTTAATACATTGGTTCTGTTTGCAAAGTCACGGCTGCGATAGTGACGTAGCAAAACTTATAATCAGATATAGTATTATTTTACTATGTCACTCGGGACGTGACAGTCACCTTATGAGAAATTCAATTCTAATAAGGTTTTTATAAAGATGAAAATTACTAGGGTAGTATGTAACAATTTTTGAGGTAAATGCAAGTTGGCTGAGCTGAAATGTTATTCTTGACTCAAGGCGAAAATTTCGATTCTGAGACAAAATACGAACACGATTTCCAGTTTGCTTATCATTGCTTAAGTACGCGCGTCCGCGATAAAAAAGGGTATATTGGGTGATGTGAACAATCTTTTTATAATATGGTGATTCGAACCAATTCGTACACATACTTTTTACGATTTCGGGCTCTCGGTGTTGCTGCAAAACATCGGAAAACTTGAAATCCTGCGCCTGCGGGAACGCTAGGGATAGCATATGAAAAGGTTGGCTACTTGATTGTCTCGCAGTTTTTTTCTTTTTCATTGATTTTTCTTATTTCAAAATATTTGGAGTGTAATGATTTTTTAAAAGTTCAATTTTTATGATTTTCATAAATTCAAATTTTTAAAAAGGATAACAATGGTGGACCTGTGTCATTATTACCAGACTTTCACCACACTCACGTGCGGTAAATTTTTTTTCTCTATCAACTTTCCGAACGTTTTATCTCGCAATAATTTTTTTCTTGTAATTATTATATTGTATGGAAGGCCTTATTCACAACTTGATTCAAGTTCTATTATTAGCATGACGGAAATCGATTTATCACGATTTTTATACGTTTATCATTCAACGTTTTTATTTTTTATTAACAGCTATATAAAATATTGTAATATCGGCAAAACTTTTCTCAAAAATTATATCAAATCTTGAAATACCCTTTCGAAAATTCATCAAAAATTTTTACAAAATAATAGAAATTCTCCACAAATTAGTGACATCTATAGTCATTAGGGGTCGTTCACATATTACGTAAGGCGATTAAACGAGGACAAGAATATGATTTAAGATAAGTAAGACAAAGAAACCAACAGAAAAAAGCGTTACGTAATATGTGAACGACCCCTTATGACATAAATATTACTAAACAATTTCTGTCACACATGAAGTAAAAAATTCACAATTTCTAATTCAAAATAGCTCCGTTTTCGACAGCCCGGAAATCGTCGTTTTTAAACAAAAAAAAAAATATTTTCAACGTTAAATAAATCTTTTAAAATATTTCTCGAGCTTGAAAAAAAAGGTTTTATAACAAAGAAGAAACTGCGAAATGATTTTAAATGTTTGTAAATAATGTGTTAGAATTTTACACAAAAAGAAATGCAATGCGACTTGACATTTACACCGGGGCCCAGTGCATTGTTCCTGAAACATACCAAAAACAAACAACTGTTTTTTATAATGATGCAGATTCACGAATTTATGTGCTATTGTTATATATTAGAAATATGTCATTCACCCAATATATAGATATATTAATATATATATGTTGGAAATTTACTTTCTGTTGAGGAGCGTTAATATGGGTTGAGGCAATAAGAACACGTAAAATTCTCTTATATCACTATATTTATTTAAACACAAAAACCTTCACTCTACACGTTAATTCAACAATTAGCGAACGCGGCTACAACCGACTTTCGACACGACACGGCACCAACCGTACAATACTTTCTTTTCGATCCGAACTGTTCGAGCTTTCCGTTGGAACAGAACTGCACTCGCTTGGGGCTCCGCCTATATATAGGGGAATCGCCTGAACGCCTGGAACTTTCTAGATACTTCCGGCTAGAAGATTCTAGCGCGTTCTATCCCTACCCCTAGCGTTTTCTAGAACATACTAGGCTGTACCTATGCCCTTCTATGTCATTCTATGATATTCCATACTATTCTACTCTATTCTATGTTATTCTATGTCATTTCGCAGTGTTCATATTTTGATTATATTAACCTAAAATTAGATTGCTAACATTCGGTCAACCTAGCTATATCTTGTTCCTCCAAGATTTACATTATAACTTATAATCCGACAAATGTTTGGGCGCCTTTTTGTTTCTTCCCGAACGTCTCACATCTTGTACACCTTTTTCATCCGTAGTTCCACTTAGCCTCTCTTTCGTAACATCCATTACACTATTATCGCAAATTTCTTCGTCACTATCCTCACATTCACTCTCATCCTCTATTTCCGCACACTCCGCAATATCTCTTGCTCGCCAGATTTTCAATTGACTTACATTCGCCGTTGTTTTAATATTTGTCTTCCTATTTCCCGAAATTCTCGCAATTTCATAGGTATCGCCTGGTAACTTCTGAACAATTACAAAAGGACCTTTGTAAACATTCTGGAGTTTCGTACTTTCTCCGGTTGCGACAGGATTCGTTTTAACAAAAACAATATCTCCAATATCGAATCTAACATTTTTCAAACGATGCTCATCAAAATTCGCTTTATACCTATCCTGTGCGTGCATGATATTCTCGGTAACTTCTTTCCGTATCTCCTGAGGTAGACGATAACTCTCACAATGGTTCGTCAAATTTCGCATTTCGCCGTCCTGGAACCTTGGCAAGTAACCAAAAAGTGCCTCAAATGGTGCGACACCCGTTGATTTGCTAATGGATGCATTTAAATCGCGTTCAATGAATTTCAATTTTCTATCCCAGTCCGCGCAATCCTCCTTCTCTGACGTCGCCCTCATCAACGGAATCAACGTCTGATTCATACGCTCAACTAAGCCATTTGCCTGTGGATGTCTAAAGGCGTTCAGCGTATGCCTAATTCCGTATTTTTCACAAAATTGCCGAAAACTATTTGACGTAAAACTCGTCCCTCTGTCACTCACAATTCTTTGGGGAGCTCCGAATCTATCAATGAATCTTTCAAAACGATTCACTGTCGTAACCGAATCAACGCCCTTGACCGCGAAAAGATTCACATACTTGGTCAGATTATCAGAGATCACCATCACGTACCTGTTCCCCGAAGAAGTCGTGACAAAAGGACCGACGTGGTCGACGTGGACCACCGCGAATGGTCTAGGACCTGGCGGAATAGGGTGGAGTTCCCCTGGTTGTTTCCCCCCCCCCCCTTTTTTTGCTCAAAATGCATTCAAGGCAATGCTCAATATGTCGTTTCACATAGTTCCTCATTCTCGGAAAATAATAGTAATTTCTGATTCGTGCCACAGTTTTATCTAGACTTAAATGACTCGCAAGATCATGGTATTTTATCACAATAGACTTTCGCAAAGATCTTGGGATCACATATAGGAGTTTTTCGCGATCATTCTCGTGGTTCCAGTAATACAATATGCCCTGAATCAACTTGTAATCGCGAACCAAACCACGTTCTGACTTGGTGCGCTCGGTTTCCGGTTTACTCAACGCATCACAAATGACTTTCAATTCTGAATCGCTCCGTTGATGAAGCAAAACTTCATCTTCTCTAGTGACAATTGTAAAAACTGGTTCAGCATCGGCATTTTCGTTCTCTGGAGTATCAACCGGTGCACGAGACAATGCATCGACATGTCTCATCGACGAGCCCGCCCGATGTTGAATGCTAAAATCGTAATCTGACAGAGTGATACTCCAGCGAACGATTTGAGGATTTGTAGACTTGTGCGCATTTAAGTAAACAAGAGCCTGACAGTCGGTCACAATTTTGAACTTTAAACCAATCAAAAACGAACGCAACCGCTCAACCGACCACATGACCGCCATCAGCTCCAGCTTACTAGAGTGGTACTTCCTCTCTATCTCAGATGTCCTTCTCGAAACTGCATAAATGGGGTGCAATTCGCCCTTCGAGTCTGATTGGAACAAGATTCCTCCAATACCTTCTGAGCTTGCATCACAATGCAATTCTGTAACCCCCGCATTTGGGTCATAGATCCCCAAAACAGGCTCAGAGCACAGGATCTTCCGAACCCTAGAGAAAGCTTCTTCCTGTTTCTCCCCCCAATTAAAAGGGACATCCTTTCGGGTCAATTCTGTAATCGGTGCCATAATTTTCGCAAACCCGGGTACAAATCTTCGGAAGAAACTAGCAAGGCCATGGAACCTCCTCACCCCGTGCACATTCCCTGGTCTTGGAAAATGTTCAATAGCGCGAACCTTTCCTTCACCCGGCTTTATACCGTCAGCCCCCAATGAAAATCCAAGAAAATCTACCCTTTTCAACCCAAAGAAACATTTACTAAGTTTCAGTGTCAATCCCGCTCCTTTCAAAGCTTCAAGAATTTTTCGTAATCTTTGCAAAAGGTCATCCCAACTCTCCGCTGGTACAAGAATGTCATCCAAGTAAAATAGCAAAATCTTGTTCCGCAAATGACCTAAAATATTCTCCATCAATTTTGAAAAGTAAAATGGGGCGTTTGACAGTCCAAAAATAGCCCTAGTGAATTCCCCAGTGCCATCTGGCGTAATAAAAGCTGTCTTCTCCCGCGCCTCTTTTTTCAAGGGAATATGCAAATACCCATTCGCGAGATCCAAGGTTGCAAAAATTTTAGCACCATGCAAGGATTCAAGAAACTCGTCCATGTTAGGCAAGGGGAAATTTATACGCTGCGTCTGCGCATTCAATCTGCGATAATCCACCACCATTCGCGCTTCACCATTCTTCTTTCTGACCAATAGAACCGGACTTGCATAAGGTGAACTTGTTTCTTGAACAATCCCCGCCTTTTTATATTCATTGACAATATTCTTTATCGTTTCGCGTTCTTGAGAATTCACCCTATATGGTTTACAAGCAATAGGTACACTACCCGGTTTTTCTACTATATCCATTTCAATCGCGTCCGTCTTTCCTAATTCAAAAATATTCTTCGCAACGCAAACTCTGTATTCATTCATAAGGTTCAACAACTCACATTTTTGGGTTTCGGGTACACCTGGCTCGAAGTTCAGCTCCTCCATGTAAACTGGTTCTTTTCTTTCTTCAGTTGGCAAGACTGCTTCCACTGCCATGATTCGTTCATCAATCTGCTGTCCCGTCGTCAGGGGTCGTGTTTTGTTATTGTGATTGATGACAGGTAGCGTCGACTCCTCTGTTTTCGTGGTCATCTTGATGAAATTTATTGACCCGGGTGCCAATATTTCCCGTTTTGTTGTACTTGGTTTTTCCGTGGAGTTGTTTTCGGCACTAAGCGTCATGTTCTCGAATACTTGGCGGTCATGGAATTGTAGTTTATCGCCCACCTTGTAGTACGCGACGTGAGGTTGATCGATGTAGGTTCTGCCAATGATCACGTCGTAATCCTGGACATAATCGGGAACGACGCGGAAGGTAGCTCGTGATGGTGTGACGTCGTCAATCTGGGTAACCTCTTCGATGATTCCAGGGGAAGTTATAATGTTTTTCGTCTGACCAAACCCTCGGAGTTCACTCGGTGTTCTGGTAACCTGGAACCCTTCGGAGATCACTGCGTTCGCCCGGATTGTGCAGATGCTGCTCCCCGTGTCCACCAATGCGGTAAAAGATGCATCTCCGATCCTTATTTTCTTCAGGTATTTTTCTATTGATTCATCTGGCACTTTGTTTACCAGAGTGTGGACAACTGGTAATTTGTTATTGTTTTCTTTCTGCGATCGTTGTGGTTGAATATTGACATGGTGATTTTCATTATTTTGGCAGTGTCTCGCGAAATGTCCTGGTTTGTTGCACTTAAAACACACGATTTCACTGTTCACATTTTTCACGGGATTTCTGGTAACCGAAAATTGCCCCTCCTGGTTGTTCCGTGGTGAAAATTCATTTCGCTGATATTTTCCTCGCAAGTCTCCTTGCTGCTTACGTCCCTGGTCAATTCGGTGGTAGTGGTGTTGATTTTTCATTACTTTTTCAAACGCAATTGTATCGTTTAATAGGTCGTCGATTGCTCGGTGTTTATTATTATACAGGAAACTGGATAATTCTCTGCTTCGAAATCCCTCGGCCACACGTTCAATAATTTCCTGCTCAGGTAGTCCAACGATTTGACATAGCCGTACTTTTTCCAGGAAATAGGCTGCTACCGACTCCTGGGGTCCTTGTACTCTTTTTTCCATGTTTTAGAAGGCTTCGGTGACACTTGCATTTCTCAAGAACATCCTCTTGAAGGTCTCTTCGAACTCGCTCCAGGTTTTTGTCGTTGCGCATTTCATCGCCCACCAGGATTTCGCCGCCCCCTTGAACCTCATACTCGCCGCGGCGAGGGTGAAGCTATCCGTCCAATTGTACGTCGTTGCTGTCAATTTCAACCTTTGGAACCAGATCTTTGCCTCCAGGGGTCCTTTTTCGCCGTCAAACTCGCCGATGGTCTGCGTCAAATCCGGTGTTATTTGGAAATTATTGTCTCGTTGAATGTTCTGCTGCATATTTTGGATCATTGTTGAATTTTGTTGAGAAATCTGGGCCAGAACATTCACAATTTGCAGCATTGCTGGGTCCACGGTCCCGTTAACTTGACTTGGAAGATTTTCTGCTGGTAGTTGGTGGTTTTTTTTTACATCGTCTCGCATCGTGCCCATGTTGTTTCTCATTTCATCAATATTTTGCATTAGGCTAGCTTCGTGTAGTCCTGGGCGATTAATTATGGGGCGAATCGTACTCTCCAGGTCTGCTTGGCTGTCGTCGAACATCCCCGCACCACCGATGTACGTCGAAGATGCTGCTTGGGCATTCACCCGGCGTTGAAAACGTTCGAATTCGTCTAACTGCATATTTCTCGTATCTCGCGATATTTCAATTTCCGCGCCACGACACTATACGATTTCGAATTTTCGCGCCACGACACTATACGATTTCGAATTTTCGCGCCACGAATGCCTCTCAACCCCGCACTTAGATTGTTAGAAATTTACTTTCTGTTGAGGAGCGTTAATATGGGTTGAGGCAATAAGAACTAGGGGGTTTCCCTACCCCTAGCGTTTTCTAGAACATACTAGGCCGTACCTATGCCCTTCTATGTCATTCTATGATATTCCATACTATTCTACTCTATTCTATGTTGTTCTATGTCATTTCGCAGTGTTCATATTTTGATTATATTAACCTAAAATTAGATTGCTAACATATATTTTTTTTATATATACGCTATACATTTTTTTTTTCTTCTTTTCTTTCCCTCATCACTTGGAACGCATTTAGCTTATCACAAAACGTTTAACTCTAAAGACAATTCAGAAATATAAATCATTTAGCTTATCACAGGATGTTCAACTCTAAAGACTATTCAGAAGTAGTATCATTTAGCTTATCACAGGATGTTCAACTCAGCTCATTTCGAGAGAATATTATTTCTTAGGAGGCAAAACTTCGGGTATATAAGCGCGGCATTTTTGCCAAAGGAGTGAGTTTTTTTTTGAATAGTTCTCTTGGTACAAAACTCTCTCCAGTGAAAGTAAATTCTCCAGTGTAGAAATCAACAGTTGAACAGTAAGTCCATACCTTGTTTTCCTCTATGCATTATAGGTGTCTTGTAAAAGATTTTTTTAAAAATCCGTTTACTTGGTTGTTAAACCGGGAAAATTCTGTTTTTCAATTTTAAGCTTAAAACTCCGTTTACTTGGTTAGTTAAACCAGGTTATTTCGGTTATGTTAAATTAGCAAATTCCTCTCAGTCTGGATATCTCATTCGTTAACCTTGTACTTATTTTATCAACCTGTCCGGATCTCTTTCTTGATATGGGTCACAAAGGTCGAAACTCTCCCGCTGAAGCTACAGGTTGTTAAACCAGGTTGGCGTAATTCTCCTCCCCCATTGCTTTAGTGCCCACACAAATCTTCGGAACAACAGAAGAGGCCCACAAGGAGGCCCGGCGCCACGGCTTGCACCCACAGGACGGCTTTGCAAAATACGTCTTAAAGGGGCTACCAGAGCTGTGGGCCAGCTTGCAGATTTATCACGGGCGGGCCCAGGGGCTCGAGAAGGAGCTCGGTAACTCCCAAACGGCCATCAAGGAGGTGTTGAGGCGTCAGGGAGCCCTAACCCGTCCCTCGAAAGCGCCCACGACAGAGTCCCCGTTCCCCGACAAATCAGCATCCGGCAACGAGTTGGAGACTTATCCAGGTTATTTGGCCCTAAAGCAACTTGTGGAGGAAACCCACGAGGCTCTCGCCCTCGAGACTCCCACGCACCCTCCCGCAAGGCCGGTAGCGAGGGTTAAGCCCAGACTGCGTAACCCGAACCTAAGGAGGAATTCCAGGGAAATCTCCAGGAGAAACCCGCATTTATCATCAAGACGTGCGGCCATTGGTGGAGGAGCACAGCGTCGACCCTCAGCTACAATCACAATCGACCTCACCACCGATGAACTTACGCTGACCACCGGCGAGTCGCAGATTTCGAGGACGCTTCCGCCCCGGTTCCAAGACGCTCTAGAACACCACCGACGCTTAAACGTCCCGGAAGGAACACCCAGGGAACACGCCTTTACAATTCCATCGCCCCCTATCTCACCAAGAACGGAAGCCTGTTTGTTGGACGAGACACCTTCAGCGGCCCATCTTTCACAATAATGTATCAATAAACATAGAATGTTTTCGAAGAAGTGTTCTTATTGACAACGCCCTCTCCGAACCAGAGAGTCCCCAATTTTACAGGGGATGCCTGTTTGTGATAATACATAACACTATCTACACTGGAAAAAAAAGTATCTCAGACAACACTAGTTTGTGCTGGCACAGCACGATTTAGTGTTGCCACTACACGGTGGAAAGTGTTGTTAAAAGGTGTTCAAAGGTGTTGTACCAACACTTTTAGGTGCTGGTTGAACTCGAGCTGCTCGGGCATCGTGTTGACAATAGGCGAAAGTGTTGGTTCAACACTTTCGTAGGATTTCTGTTGAACCGCGAGGTGTTCGGACAACTCCAAAGAGTCAACACTGTCAATGGTGCCAACTTTTCTCAAGTGTTCTACGAAATACTTTTTTTTCCAGTGTTTTGCCATAACCTTTTTGGTTGACAACTCTTGAAACTTTTTTATTTACTTTTTCCTACTTCAACCAAATTAATGATTTCCGCCGAAATTTTAATTCCCTTAAATGCGATGACACTTGTTGATTCCTATTTTTCGGGTGTTTACAAATATTTACAAATATCAATTTAGGTGCTTTTGATTCAGTAATGTTGTTTTATTTCCTTTATTTTAGTTCGTTTATTATTGTACAGTATACAAATGGTTAGAAATATTCACCTTTTGAAATAGCTCAGTTTATGGTTTTGAAACTTCTCCTTAGGCTCGACCATCTACAAGTAAATCTGTTCTGGCCCGGAGAATCGCGGGTTATTTCCACATTCAATGAAACATACATTAACGATGCAGACTTCATAAAATAATCTTTATGGATGGAATATGCGACCAAGAGTTCAGAGGAGGGACCTGGATGACAACAGCATCTGATATGGCTCTGCAAGAAATGGAGTTCACAGGAGGAGAAATAAAATTCATAAGGAAACCTAAATAAACTTTTGAAGAACTATTTTGAAAAATTTGAAGAATAGACACTACTGAGTAAAACTACTTATTTCGACACTTATATTGGGCTCCTTTGCCTAGTTTTGAGGTTGGCGAGAAGTGAAACAAAAAAAATACTAGAGGAAGGGATGGTCACTTCCAATGATCTTCCTGTATCCAAAAAACCCTGAATAAATGCACATATACACATATTATTTCCTTAAAGTTCAGTCTTCGTCAAGTAAATTAACGTATAATTAATTAACTAATGAACTCATTGTGTGAGGTATGGTGTTAAGCATACCTCACACAATGCAAGTTTGATGTGAAATATGGATGCAAAAATACTGCAAGCAGCCACACAGTAAAAAAGCCTGTTGAAAATGACTAGCTGTTAGCAATTTTCCTTTTTTTTTTCCTCTTCTAATACAGGAGAATTCATGGATGATACTAGTAAAATTCTCAGCGCCAGGAATTTTACAAGACTCCTCTAGGAATTTTATCTAGTGCTAGTAAATTCATCGTCCTCCAGGGAAAATGAATACATATAATCTGAATAATTTCGTGACCTACATTAAGTGTGGCAATTTTTCCCACGCGTACCATTTTACCATTCGACTTGTAAAAATGCCAGACATCGCAATATTACTTATTTCCAGTAGTATCACAATATGAGATGGGAATTTTCCCTGTATAGGCATGCATGCTATTTTACATGTCTACATGTGATCGTAACTAATGATTATTATTATACTATTTTAGTTGGCGAGTTCAGGCGAGTTCAAGAAGCAAATTTGAAGAAATATCTATTGGCAAAGGGATAAAACTGGATATAACAAATCGGAAGTGATCAAAAGAAAAACCCACACGCCTTTAACAGAGGGAAACAATCGAAAAAATATTACCTGTCGCAAAATGTCACTATTCTTCAAGTAAATGTTCAAAATATCTTGCAAGTAGATAATCTCATTTATAAATTTTGAAAATGATTATGAGAAATCATTGTTTCAGATTCAATAAAAAAATTCAGATAAATAACAATTTAAAACTATCTGTTTGGATATTTAAAAAAATATTTATATGAAAAAAAATTACCAATTTAGAATATTTATTTTCAAACATACTTATTACAAATAAATAGCATACGCGAGTATTAGAAGAATTCAAATCTATAATTTTAATTTTGTTACACTTTATAACCCATTTAAACAGAAAATATTGTGACATGAAAATTTTCCAATTATCCAAAGAAAGTAAACTATTTATTCAAATGAAATTGAAGGTTTTTAGCCAGACTCCACCACCACGCTTATTAACTTTCCTATCACAACGAAGAATTTCAAACTCATTTAAGCCAAACAACTCAGATGTCAAGGTCGAATTTTTTAACCATGTTTCACTCAAGGCAATAATATCTGTACAGTAGAAAATATCTGAGAATCAAAATTCAGAAATTTTAGAATTCAATCCACGCACATTATGATAATAAATGGGCCGAAGCTGATTGGTTGATCTGAAGGAGCGTCTGAAAAATGGTTGGATATCGGTTCCAATAGGCGACTCTTAAGTTGCTTTCCCCCTTCTCTATCCTCTCTTGAAGGTCGGCTCTGACCTGCCTTAGTTCTTGTTGTTAATAAGGTGTTCAATCGAGGGAGACTGAAACTATGTTCAATGGTGCAGGCAGTCCTCACTTGCGAGGTACATGTTGGGAATGAAGGCTCCTGGCTACTTTCGAACTGTGGTTGGGTTATATGAAGGTGTGCCGAGGACGGCTAGAGTCATTTCCCGACAATTGACGTGCCCTCAGAAACGCCTGATTGTCAAGAGATCTCCTGCATGCATTGAACCACCATCACGCTCAGTACTCTCTGTGAAATCAGTGTACACAGCTGCGCTGGGCAGTCCATTGCTGACGAAAGCACCAGTAAGGCTATACGGGTCTCGCCTGAGGCATTCTCGAGGTATCGCAGGAACAATGCCGAGTTTACCAATGCGGCACCAGTAGCGTCTTTCGTGGGCCACAGGATGCTCCAGGGGGTTGAGTGTACCAGGTTGTTGCTGAGGTTAGCGACCATGGTGGCAGAGACCATCTATGCTGAGGAGAATGGAAGAGACCATCTATGCTGAGGAGAATGGCAGTGCGATAGTTGCTTGGAATCATGTTGAGGCGGCACCTTGGGAGTATATAGGAGGAGAGGATGATGCGGTCGCTTTACATATTTTCCCATTAATCTAATGATTAAATAGAGCATAACTACATTTAGAGAAATGTATACAATCCTTCAGTAAAATTCTTGGCCGTTAGTTAAATGTAGCTCAAACGGGCAAAAAATTCACTTCCAGTCATGAAAATTCAGGCTGTCCATCAAACTTACTAGCATCAGGTAAAATTCCTTTCTTCTGACAATTTTACTGTTCTACCAGCAATTTCGATACATTCAATGTAGGTCCCAAAATTATTTACATTGAATGCAGTTATTTTACAAAAAACTTTTTTACTGTGCATAATAGAGAAAATAATATTGTAATATAATACATTGGATTATTAATATGAGAAACAATATTTCATAAGATTTAAGGTTGTCCTGCAGCCAGATTTAGCTTTATCATGGTGATTCAATGATGAAAGCATTATAGTTTGAATTCACTGCCAACTTTATGCAATGAAAATTTTTATCGCTTGTAATTCTTGTTGCTTACATTATTTTAATTATTTTATGAAGATATATTGTTGTAAATTCATTAAATAATTTTGCGAAACGTGGAAATCAATAATGTTTAACAATATCAATCATAGAGAAAATTGATAAGCGTACGCGTACGCTTTCGCTGTCTTATTGATAAACAACTGCGCACGGTTTTCACTCACACACTATGAGCGCGTGAGTGACAGTGTGACGTTACCGCGTTTCTCAAGTGCAAATGTTGAATTTCGTGAATTCGCCGACGAAATGCAGTATCCCTTTTTTCCGCAGACAAAATCTGTTTGAAATTTTGCATAGTACTTTTATAAGACTTTGATTTATGATATACTCGTTTTTCGTGGCAATCTAATTTCTCCAAGTCATTGTTTTTGGAAAAGAAAGGGTAAAAATTCACGCGCTCCTATTAGAGCCCATGTATTTTTTCTCAACTTTGAGCACGCATTGCCCAAAAACCTAAGACAAAATCACTTTGAAATTTTTACGAGGTGATTTAAGATGCTATAAATTATCTATATGTAAAATTTGATCCAATTCTCATTATTCAACCCTAGCTACAGGACAATCTTGAAGGAAGCACTTTGTACAGTTCAGAATTATCGTATATTTTTGTACGTTGAAAAACCCGTCATCATAGATAAGTTTTTCGGAACGGAAGATTCGAGCGTTTTCGAGAATGTTCTAGAACACTCGAAATTTCCCCGCTGCCTTATCGGGAGATAAGAGCGGCGAGTGGGGAAAATTATCAAAGTTTCCTGATTGGCACGCGGATCGCGGCCAAGAAGGGACTAGGTAAAGCATCGCGAGCGACAGAAGCGGCAGAATCCATCGAGCCTCTCTCGGCTCTGAAACTCCTCCTAACCTACCGAGCTCCTTTCTCGTGCAGCCTCTTTTGGCTCCAAGTTTCCTCGAAACTTCTCACCCCGTGTAGCCTTTCTTGGCTCCGGGCTTTCTTGGAAATTCCTTACCTCGTGTAGCCTTTCTCGGCTCCGGGTTTCCTCCTAACTTGATTTCCTTCAGCGGCCACTTGGCCCCCGTACTCAGCGAAGTACCACCGCCCTAGAAACCGACGAGGGAGAATTTCGTACGACAAAGACCGAACAACATTCAAATTCAACCGCGAAATAATTATCGTTAAATTATCATAGTTTGTTGTTTTTTGTAAATAATGTTTTCTTAGAATTTTTCTGAATACGCGACTCATTGTGAGTCACTGAAGGAATAGAAAACGACTTAATATTATTCCCAGCCTCATTATTGACGTCCCCCCTATTCGACATACAACAATATTTAGAATATTTAACATTCCTCTGAAAAAACAAAAATTTTAGGTGGTCTATAATTCAAAGAAATCTTCAGCTATGGCATTTGCTTTTTGCTTACATAAAAGTTATATAAAACAATTCCACATTCTAACAGCCATGTAGAAATGTGGAAAATTATCATTAGCTTATGGGTCAGAGAGTGTTGGTTTATCAAGTACACTCAAAATGCTTAAATCGTTAGTATACGAGGGGGGGCCCAAAAGTAACGGGAATTAGGCGGTGAGGGGACCACGGAGGGGGGGATCGGGTTCTCCACTGGTTCTCTTCCAAGCTGCTACTCTCCCAAGTCAGTGTGCAAAGTTCATTTGCTGTGAGTGCATTCGTTCGTCCGTAAGAATTTTTCTCGTGAAACGACTTTTTCCGTTTCGGCGAAAACGTGAAATGGCTGAGTGCGGAGAGCAACGCGCGGCTGTAAAATTTTGTTTTTTGTTAGGAAAAACACCCGCGGAAACCCTTGTGATGCTGAAAACAGCTTATGGGGATAATGCTTTGAGTAAAACGCGTGTGTACGACTGGTTTTCGCGATTCAAGAATGGAGAGATGTCAATAGAAGACCAACCTCGTTCTGGGCGCCCCTCGACTTCAAGAACGGACGAAAACATTGAAAAAATCAACACTCTTGTTCATGAAGACCGTCGCCGAACCATCGATCAACTTTGTGAGATGTCTGGATTGTCATGGAGTTCAATTCAGAGGATTTTAACTGAAGATTTGAGCATGAGGAGGATTGCAGCCAAATTTGTTCCTCGCCTTCTCTCCGACGATCAAAAGGAGCGTCGACTTCAGGCCTGTCTTGAGCTGCAAAATCAGTTGGATGAAGACCCATATTTTTTTCTCAAGGTTATAACTGGCGATGAATCATGGTGCTATGGCTACGACCCCGAAACAAAGCAGCAATCAAGCCAATGGAAGACACCTCTCTCGCCTCATCCAAAAAAGGCACGCCAAGTGAAGTCCAACATCAAGACATTGCTCATTTGTTTCTTCGATTGCAGAGGTATTGTGCACGCAGAATTTGTTCCTCCAGGCCAAACGGTCAACCAACACTTCTACTTGGAGGTTTTGAAAAGGTTGAGGGAGAACATCCGGAAGAAAAGAGCGGATCTTTGGCGCACAGGAGATTGGTTCTTCCACCACGACAATGCACCTGCCCACACAGCGCTGTCCGTGAAGAAATTGTTGACCAAAAACGGCATGACACCGATTGTTCACCCCCCCTATTCACCGGACCTTGCCCCCTGTGACTTTTTTTTGTTCCCTAGACTCAAAAGGGACATGAAAGGAAAACGTTTTGGGACTGTAGAAGAGGTGAAACAAAAATCGCTGGAAGGTTTAAAAAACATTGAAAAAAATGAATTTCAGAACTGTTTTGAACACTGGAAAAAAAGATTGAACAAGTGTATTACAGTCAATGGGGGTTACTTTGAAGGTGATAAAAATTGTGTGTGAAAAAATTTGCCAATAAAAAAGTTGTAACACAATTCCCGTTACTTTTGGGTCCCCCCTCGTATATTTTATTGGATAATGCTCTTTTCTATTCTTGATGTGCTAGAATAATCATGAAACTCTCAATGTTTAAAGTATTAAGGGAGAAAAGAGGCTCAAAAATTACAATGTCGAATGGTAAAACACTTGATCATTAGGCAGCTCGAACGCAGCTGAATTCAAAGCATTTAAATATGCTTCAACTGTTCGATTGATTATGATTATGTTAGGAGAATGGGATTTTTTTCTGGGTGTATCAAGATGTGTTGAGTAATTTTTTTCTGAAGAAATAATAATAACAGAATTAAAAAACAGAACAAATGGAGAAAATTGGTTTTTCAAGAATAATGAAAATTAATACATTAGGACAAGCAATTTGGTATTAAAAAAAAATTTTTCTCTTCTTTTGTTGATTGCTTCACCACGCATGATCATCATTAAATTGATAAAACTTCGTGAATTTACTTGATTTCCAAATATCCTGGAATTGAACGCAAGAATTATGAATTTCATCTACACTCATTCTCTCACTAGCAGTATCTTGGCTGCGTGCCACATTTCGAAACGACTTTTTTTTCATGGCACATTAAATAGCAGCTTGAGTGTCGCTCATTGAAATACTGCTGATGAGAGAACGAGTGCATTACATAATGTCAAGACTGTATGAATGTCGCAAAACACTTTTATCTACATGCTGTATTTTCACATTTTTTGTATGTCATGAAATTTTATACATCTTTTGCTGTAAATTTGGCGTTTTAAACGCATTTTTCTCGTCGTTCAATACACTAGAAGCTCGTTTATTCAAACCGGATAAAATCGCTGACTCTCGATTATTCAAACGGGAGAGGGGTCCCCACTCTCACCCACTTTCACGGACACCCACCCACTCCAGCGCGTCAAGTCAAGGTGAATCTTTATGAAGTTGCTCCTGTGCCTCCTGATTGAACGCCAGTCATAACGTGAAAACTGGGCAAGCGTGTATGTTTACAATGTTGTTTCAGTGAAAAGAAACAGATTCGTACAGTGTAATTATTAAAATTGTGCAGAAGAAGCAGAAAAGTTAATTTGAATTTGCAGCTTGAAAATGGATGGCGATCAAACGAAAAGAACGAGTGGTGCAAATGGTAAATTGAAACTGGTTTTGTTTGTTTACATTTTAGGTTAGTGGGACCAGCTGAGTAATTTTTGTGTTCAATTTTAAGGAGTCCTACACGTAGCTGTAGATGATGATTTTATTAATTTATTATTCAACATTAAAATTTCAACATACTTTTTTATGAATTTATTCACATGAACTTTTAGAAATTTCAATTTTCAAACTGAATTCGTAAACCTGGATGCAAAAAAAAACATTTGACATTAAAAGTGAAAATTTTTTCATTTTCAAAGTTTATAGTGAAACAATAAGTAATGTGTAACATGGAAAATGAATAAAATGTTTGGTCACCCTATATACATTAGACAGGTTAATTACAATGCATGTAAAATATTTTTTAGGTAAAATCGCAAAGACTCGAAAAAAGTGGGGAAAATGTCTTATTCTATGTTCAATTTTCACAGACTTTTTTATGTCTTCATTTGCATGAACTTGTAGAAATTTCAATTTTCTAAATGAATTCATAAACCTGGGTGCAAAAAAATCATTTGACATTAAAAGTGAAAATTTTTTCATTTTCAAAGTTTTAAAGTGAAATAATAAATAATGTGTAACATGGAAAATGAATAAAATGTTTGGTCAACCTTCATACATTAGACAGGTTAATTACAATGCATGTAAAATATTTTTTAAGGAAAAATTGCAAGACCTCGAAACAAGTGGGGAAAATGTCTTATTCTATGTTCAATTTTCACAAACTTTTTTATGTCTTCATTTGCATGAACTTGTAGAAATTTCAATTTTCTAAATGAATTCATAAACCTGGGTGCAAAAGAATCATTTGACATTGAAAGTGAAAATTTTTTCATTTTGAAAGTTTTAAAGTGAAATAATAAATAATGTGTAACATGGAAAATGAATAAAATGTTTGGTCAACCTTCATACATTAGACAGGTTAATTACAATGCATGTAAAATATTTTTTAGGAAAATTGCAAGACCACGAAGAAAGTGGGGAAAATGTCTTATTCTATGTTCAATTTTCACAAACTTTTTTATGTCTTCATTTGCATGAACTTGTAGAAATTTCAATTTTCCAAATGAATTCGTAAACCTGGATGCAAAAAAAACATTTGACATTAAAAGTGAAAATTTTTTCATTTTCAAAGTTTTAAAGTGAAATAATAAATAATGTGTAACATGGAAAATGAATAAAATGTTTGGTCAACCTTCATACATTAGACAGGTTAATTACAATGCATGTAAAATATTTTTTAAGGAAAAATTGCAAGACCTCGAAAAAAGTGGGGAAAATGTCTTATTCTATGTTCAATTTTCACAAACTTTTTTATGTCTTCATTTGCATGAACTTGTAGAAATTTCAATTTTCTAAATGAATTCATAAACCTGGGTGCAAAAGAATCATTTGACATTGAAAGTGAAAATTTTTTCATTTTCAAAGTTTTAAAGTGAAATAATAAATAATGTGTAACATGGAAAATGAATAAAATGTTTGGTCAACCTTCATACATTAGACAGGTTAATTACAATGCATGTAAAATATTTTTTAGGAAAATTGCAAGACCACGAAGAAAGTGGGGAAAATGTCTTATTCTATGTTCAATTTTCACAAACTTTTTTATGTCTTCATTTGCATGAACTTGTAGAAATTTCAATTTTCCAAATGAATTCGTAAACCTGGATGCAAAAAAAACATTTGACATTAAAAGTGAAAATTTTTTCATTTTCAAAGTTTTAAAGTGAAATAATAAATAATGTGTAACATGGAAAATGAATAAAATGTTTGGTCAACATTCATACATTAGACAGGTTAATTACAATGCATGTAAAATATTTTTTAGGAAAAATTGCAAGACCTCGAAAAAAGTCTGAGAAGTTGACAATAGAAAAGAAAAAGGCAATTATTAAAGAAGTTGAACAAGAAGAACTGAAAAAGGTTGTTGCAGAAAAGTATGGGATTGCTAAGGGACCGTTAACATACATTTTAAAGGAAAAAGAAAAATATTTGCAAACGACTGACACGAAAAAAGTATTGAAGAAGAAAAGACTTGACAAAGGAAAATTTACTGTCATGGAAGAGGTTCTACTCAAGTGGATCGGTCAGAAACGTAGCATGGGCATTGCAATCACAGGTCCTCTTATCAAAGAAAAAGGTCTCGAAATTCACAAGGAATTAATGGAACAGGCACGTCTTAATAACGAAGAAATTCCACCTGAGTATGAGCATTTCAAAGCAAGCGATGGGTGGTTGGGAAAGTTCAAAGGAAGATATGGGATCCGCCAAATCACTTTCAAGGGTGAGAAATCATCAGCTGATGAGGATGGAGCTAAAGCTTTTGAAGAAGAATTCAAAGAATTCATTGCAACGACCGGATACAAGGCAGACAATATTTACAACGCCGACGAGACTGGCTTGCAGTTTAAGTCTTTGCCGAATAAAACCTTGGCACTAGGCTACGAAAAAGAAGCACCAGGATTCAAAGATGTAAAAGAGCGAATCACTTTAATGAATTGTACGAATGCTTCAGGATCACACAAAATCCCGCTGCTGGCAATAGGGAAGTCTCAAAAACCGCGTTGTCTTAAGAACGTCGCCAACTTGCCTGTGGTTTAGAGGGGCCAAAAAAGTGCATGGATGACAGGTATGATTTAAAAAATTAAATTCGGTGAATGGGAAATACAATGATACCTGAATTTGCAAGAAAATGTTCTTCATACATGTGTATTATTTACTTTTGACATGAATATATACAATTGCATATTTTCTTCTATTCTCTTTACCACACTTTAAATCATGCATTTATTGTACAGCAATTAATAAATTTATTTCAAAAATATTTGGTTTCTTTTAGTCTTCAAGGTTTTCTGTTCATTGATTGGTACAAAAACGTGTTCATTCCCGCCGTGAAAGAAAGACAGCCTAATGATAAGGAAAAATTTTTGCTTCTTTTGGATAACGCTCCTTGCCATCCATCCATTGAAGAATTAAATGCTATCAATCCACAGTTTCAAGTTAAATATTTGCCCCCAAACGTGACGTCGTTAATCCAGCCGATGGATCAAGGAGTGATAGAATCAATGAAAAAGCACTATAAAAAAAATTTTTTGAGAAAATTACTTCTTGAAGACTCTTTTCAATCCAGTGGCATACCTGAATTTCTAAAAAAGTGGACTATTTTAGATGCAATTCTTGCAGTTGCATCTGCCTGGAATTCAGTCACTCAAGAAACGATCTCAAAAGCATGGAGAAACTTATTAAACGGTCAACAAATAACTCCAGTAACGGAAGATCATGCTGAGTCAGAAATTGTTGCAATGATTCATCAAGTTTCTGAAAAATCCAAGTGAGCTTTGTTTATTACGTAATTTATGAATATTGTACACAAAATTTCATTAACTCAATTTTTACTCCATTTCAAAGTCTCGAGAAAAGTCAACAGTCAAGTCTGCGGGAAATTTCAGATTGGATACACGGTGACGCAAATCTTCCCTCTTGTCCCGAATTGTCTGTTAAGGAACTTGTCCAATCTGTCACTGAGGTGCATAACCTGAATATACATACATACACTAAATAACACTACAATAACGCGAAATGTTTTTTTTTTTTTAGAATGATTTATCAGCAACACACTCGCCACTTGAGGACAATGACACCGACATCGTTGAAGGCCATGAGAAATCGCTCGAAAACTCTGTCGATGAAAATCATATGCTGCAATGCAAAGAAGCATATGAAAATTTAATGAATGGTATTTCAAAAATGAAATGTGTTCAATGGAAGAAATGTCGACGCTTGATCGCATTAAAAACAGTGTTGAAAATTATTTATACAACGAAATGTATGGGAACATGTAATTGTTTATATGGGGGGGGGGTCTATTAGTGATCTACATTCCCTTTCTTTCATATTTCGAATGCACATCCTATACTTATGATTGTACACGAATCTTGAGAATAAATTGATCGCTGAGTATTATTTTCATCGTTATCACTGTTATCAACGTTCTTTGATATAAATAATTTTAATAAAAAAATGAATGCAATTTCGAATCTACACGTTTCCCCTCCGTTCCCGCCTCTTCCGTCGTTCGCGCAACGCTCCACGCGAGGGCAAGTAGTGCCTGGTAGTGGGGGTCATAGATGTAGGGGAGCGTTAGAATAAGCGAGCGTTTTAGGTTTGAAGAATCGAGCGTTCGAATAACCGAGCGTTTGAATAAACGAGCTTCTAGTGTAGTTGTATTCATATCAATTTTCAAAGACATCAATTAAGATACAGTTAGACCTCTGCATAGGACCTCTTGAATAAAGCACCACTTTTTCAATTATATTCTGACTCAACTTTTGAGTCCTCCGTGGTCTCTCTGAATAAGGTTTTCTAAACTTTGGATGGGCCCCTTATTCAGAGAAGGTGCGAGTAAAAAAATCTTGATAAGTAACAAACATTTGAAGGGTAGTTCATTATTCCATAAAATGTTTTCTTATTCCAGGAGACGCCTTATCCAAAGGTTAAGCTGTAATTATAAATGTTTTAGCATTCAATAAAACGAATAGAAAAGTGTCTAAGTTACAGCAGAGACATGTGCTGTGCACATTGATAACAAATCACATATTAAAACTATAACAGTCATCGAAGTTCTATACAAAAAGCTACAGGCTTATCAATCTTGGAAATTCATGATATGACAGTGCCTTCATCAATGCTATAAATGCTAAAAAATTTTCCAAGATGTTGATCAATCAGGCTTTATTAAATTACTAGTCTTCTTCTACATTATAACTACAGTTTAATTACAATCACCAAGTTTCTTGGTTAGTTTAGGCCTATCCAAACTTTTGTTTCTCTAACCAATTTTTGGCTCCACAGCAGTCTATGGTTGACATAAATAATCTTCCAATATTGTTAACTACATACAACAGAGATTTTTTATTGCAGTCATATTTCATACAGCTTGCTGTCTACGAGCAGCATCCATAGATAAGCCAGAAAATTAAAGTTTTGTGCACACAATTCATTAGTTTCCAACAGGGTGGCAAAACTTGGTATGCTCCGGGCTCGAAATGCATGTTCATGTTTTTTGACCGTTCCGTGCGGCGCCGAATAGTTGGTAGAGGCGCTGACGGTCTTAGTGAAAATCACGTAATTCGCTCTTGATTGGGCGACTGACTCATGTGACTTTTTCAATGATACTTGATTTGACATTTTATTCACGTGAACTTTTCACTGGTACTGCCAGCGCTTCACATAAGCAAACTGAGAAACTTCAACTGGTCATGAAACCGTAGTACACTTTTTTTCACAAGTTTCACCCCCCTAGTTTCCAGATTCTATCATGATAATCTGAATTTCCCGGTTATTTTCCTATATTCCTAATCTGATCAAAACCATGGTTTTCACGCTACTTTAGATGCAAAGGTTAACGCCAATGTTGATATTTAAAATAAAATTGATATTTCTTTCAATAACGCTGCTGCTGTGCTTAACATTGGCAGTGTGCACGAAACGCTACTGCGCATCTTATGACGTCACAAAAATCCTAGTTCTAAGAATTCCGCTTCCAAATCACTAACATTGTGAATGCTACTCTTCGACTAGCAAAGTGAGGAGAGGCATGCAGAGGGGAAAACCTGGGTTTTTGACGTCACTCTGCGCAAAGAAAAAAATTTGTGCACACTGAGCATCGGGCATTTGATTTAAAAAAAGCTCACTTTTACATGTGTACATGTATGATTGTCATGATTAGACATTCTTTTTTCTATTTCATTGCAATTAGTGCTAGTTCCTGAATCATACCATTTACAGAATTATTGCTCAGTTCTTATTTTTAACAACTCTGCAAAAAAATTAATTAATTAATTTTTTTTAATAAATAATTATTATTTGACTATAGTAATAATACGTTAATAAAGGGTGAGAAAAAAGGTTATAAGGATAACAAGGGTTACTTTGCGGCCTGAGGATGCCAACTTTTGTCCTTAAAACCTTTTTGCTTTATGCTGCACACCTCATTTCATGCCACATCTGCATCATACTTTGATTAAGGGTTAAAAAGCCTTTAATTAATATGTAGATAGCTGCTTTTGGACCAGGTTTACTGCCTTATTTGCAGAGCGATGTAAAGCAAAGAATGGGTCTGGCGACTCAGACTATATCCATTGACGATTTTCAGCAAGAATGATCACTTTGCTTTTATTATATTGTAAAATGTGCATAAATGGTGGAAACATTTTTGACAAGTCTCAAGAAAAGAGTATAACACTGCCATAATTAAACTCCAGCAACCAATTAAAGCACGATATGTGCAATGTTCTGGGGAGTTTGAATCATGATTGTTGTATTTTTTATAGCAGTTCAATTTGAGACTTTAGTGAACGAGTTGAAACATATGGCAAAATCGCACATATATTTTATTCCTACTTGTCTTACACAATCAAGCCTCCTAGTGAAGGAAACATGGCTTTTGATTTTTTCACACCATATTGCCTTTTCATCAGCTCTGACATAAGACAGTATTTCAAACATTTACAGACCACAGTTGTCATAACGTTATTCATCAAAACGTCTTACTGATCAAAATTTACTCTTTTAAGATGAACAAGGAATGAAATGATTTTTAATTATGCTTGATGCAGATGTAACTAGTGTTGGCGTTAACTCTCATTGCTTGCATTTACTATAATATTGAAGTGCCTTCCTTTAGACACCAGATATAACAATGTCGCGATATTCAGGAACTCGCAAGATATTGCTTTACAATTGCATTAACTTTCATGTTTTCTGGCATTATTAATGCTTTCAATATTTATTACAGGTAAAACTAGCAAAAAAAACTTGAGTTTAAATTGTTTGAATTTTGGAAAAAACAGATCAAGTCAATTTACTAACAAAATTCATACGCTTACTAGACTCATAGAAAGTATAATCTGCTTGAATTACACTTTCTACTTTTTGATGACTAATAGGCGCAGAAAAATTAACTTTAGAAATACAAGCCAAAAGTGATAAGGTTTGTCAAAAAACAAGTAATTTGTGACACACTCTAAAAGAAGTACTTAAGCGTCTAAATGTGAATACCAGCTATTGATACCACTGTTGAAAATTATTTTCCAAAGAGCAATGATCATTTCATACAATATTCTTATAATCTGAAGAATGATTTTTGGGGCAAATGTTCTTTCTTCACAGCATGTTCAATATAATTATGAAGGTAACAGCTTACAAACACTTCTGTTTGAATTTTAAAATAACATTAACAACGGTCATGGTAAAGTTCATGTTTACTATGGAAATGTTTGCAAGACTGTACAAATTTTCTTGCAAATGGTTCAAATTTAAAGTTAAGCATGGTCAATATTCTTATAATAAATTTACACACTCATGTAACTCACAAATGTTTTTCAATTTTTTATTTTTTCACAAGATGATTCTTGACTGGCAGAACTTTAACTTTCAATCAAATGCAGTTAACTGCATTGCTCAAAAAATTTGTAAAAAGGCATCGATTTCAATGATACATGCTTTTAGAGTAAGAACATGCCTCCGTTTTTAGCATAGAGAACCTATAAATGCCGTTCTAGTCAATGTTGAGCAATATCTCATTATGAAAAATTATAAAAAATTGCAAAAAACCAGTGTAAAGCAATCGACCATACTAATTAGTCGTTTTAAACTTGCTCAAACAATACTTTGTAATATAATTTTTCGAATCTATTGCAGATCCCTAGCGCATGAGTGAGTTGTAGAAAAGTTTTGAGCAAAAAAGCGATGGAGATCTGTCTCTCTCTCTCACTCTAGTGGTTATCTACATTATCAAATTTAGAAATTAATTCAAGTTTCACTTTATTATTCACAATATTAGTTTTATTTATAAGACATTTCAAATTCTGATAATTCTGACATTGTACTCTTTTTTTTTTTTTTTAACAAATTGTTTTCATTCGTACATTTCATACTTGGAAATTGTAAAAAATTATATGTTAGATACCAAATTTTTGTATGTAAACTTGCAATTTTATAACAGAAATACGTACAAACAGTTCATTATTTTTTCATGTCTGGTGTTTTTGAGATTTTTTACTCCCCTCAACCACAATGCAACATGGATTCTTCAGCATCCTTCTAAATATAAAATATACTAACACCAGTAATTGCTTAAATAAATGCTTTGTATTTGTATCAATTTTATGTTTCAATCTAAAAAATCAACAACATTCAACAATAACAGAAAATAGTATAACTTAACTGATAATAGTTTAAAATGTATTCAAGTCAGAAAATTCTTAATTATTTTATATCCAAAAAAATCTATGGTACTTCGTATTTCCATGATCTTACTAAATCTCTCAATCCTGAAACATCTTGCACTCTTTGAAATAGGAAATAAAAATTCATCAAATCGGACAGATCAAGAATTTGATAAAATGCGATACTAGTACGATTATCTAAAATTTATTGCTTTTATAAAAATTTTTCCAAAATTTTTAATTTTCACATTTTATAATTTTTCGATTGCATGCTTTGCCTTATTTCATTTCAGATACAAATCGACACACACCCTAGTGAGAATTAGATACAAAAAAATGAAAAATTAGACCTGGACCATACTGTCAAAACCTACAATATTTGTGAAAGCATTGAAAAAAAAAAGAGTAAATGTAGGTATACGAAGAACTACCTATTTCGAAGTTTAGAAATTACAAAAAACTTCATTTTTTATTGCTAAATTTATTATTTTGTTTTTAGTTTCAGACATAAAATATTCGATGTATGTCAAAATCTAAATTGGGAATTACAAAAACAAATTTCCGTAGTTTGGAAAAAACATTATTTTTTTATGAGTTAGTGTAATTAATTATTAACTTTTATGTTCATAAAATTACAAACAAAATTCTAATACAAAATTTTGCAAAGAAAAATTATTTTGATTATCCAGCTTTGATTTGAAATTTTTATACCATGAAATGTTAATTTATCAAAACTGTTGAATTTATTAATATTAGTTGAAATCAGCATATTTTCAACTTTTTTTGGAAATAATATTTTGTTAAAAGATCATGGAATTTTCAGATTATATTTTTGAACACTATAACTGAAAAATTGCTGATTCCGGAGACTATAGACTCAAAAAATGTTATTTCTAAATCTTCGACAACATTGAATAAGTTTTTCTATTGGCCTATTTTCTCGAAGAAATAGGCCAGAAAAATTAAAAATATTTTTTCTTTCTGGCAATCGCCATGTCATGTTTTTGAAAAAATCTAAAAAAACATGAATGATTAAAAACTTGTAAAATGATATTTTCACTGCAGATTTTGAATTTTTCAGATACTATGTATACTTAAAATTGTCAAACAATGATCTTTTTTGAGCATCATCAAAAACTTGTAATTTATTATTCAAAATTGAATCGTCTTGATAATAATTAACTGCAATTAGCAATTGAAAATTTCACCTCAAATATTCAGGGACAAAATCAATAACAAAATAGTGCAATAATAAAATATACATAGTGTTAGACATTTTTCTTACTATTACATACATTCCATTGAACAACATTCAGACAAATTAATTTGATTATTACCAACTTGCGACCCGAAAGCGAAACATGAACACCAGAAAATTTCGCAAATTAAGATCGTAATTCAGACTGAAAATTTACAAATTTAATAAACAATCAGCTAAACCACGAAAACGAAAATTTTGGGGTTATGTTTCAACCAATCAACATTAAACCATAAACATTTTTCGCGTACTAAAAAAAAAAATCGTTTCTCATTTGGCAGTATTGCTTTGAAAATGAATGTTTATCACACTTTTGAAAAAAAAAAGGAATAATGAAAAAAGGAATAATGACGACGCGACCAAAAAAAGCAATTTTTACACCTTACCTAGAGACTTACAATTTTCCATACGGCCACGGCGTGTCGATGGGCTCAGAGGGACGGAAAATCACATTTCTGAATTTTCGAAAGATTTTTAGGGGCGTTTCCTCTTGTCTTCTGGTAGCTTGCAGCCGCTTGCAGTTGCTTGCATTAAGACCCCATTACATGGCAAGCGTCGGGTAGGGTTGTTGATATTTTATCGATATTTTTAAATATCGATATTTTTTGCTGATGATATAGATATTTTGCGATGATATTTTTATCGCCGATATTATCGATAGCGATATTTTTTTAAATATCGGATATCGATAAAAAAATATCAAATATCGATATTTTTTTCAATATTTTTTAATGACGATTTTTCGACGTTTTTCTCATTAATATTATGTCAATGTTCACAATTTACAATATCGGAAAAAATAAAGGATTTTAAAAGGTCTTTACTTTTTATTTTTGTGAAATTTTTTGTGGGATATCAAGACATATGGTCTATACCGATAAACGATAAAGAAACAGGGCACAATTTTAAATTTCCGCAGATGGCAATACAAGATGGATAATGTATTGTCGTGGAGAGTGTGGTATACGATTTTAAGGTTAAGTATCGGGAGTGACATTTTATTTTCTGGAGCTCGTGAGGTGTTTTAACGGTGTTATAATACAAAAATTTTTCGTGAATGTCGTCGGCAATTGTGGCAGAGCCGCCAGGGACGTCAACTTCGTCGACATCGACGGAATCGACAAGTTCCAATTTAAAAGACTTTTTTACCAAATTGTCAGCATTGTCAGTCACATGCAATTTGTGCGGGAAAACCATCCAAACAAGTGGAAATTCATCGAATTTCAAATCACACGTACGCAATAAACACTACGATTTAGCATCAAGACTTGGTTTGTTTTCAAAATCCGAAAAAAGGGGCAAGATGATCGAATCGAGACAGCCGTCATTGCTGTCATCTTCTAGTGTAACGGTAAACATAGTCATAAAAATATATTCTTTACCACTTTGGCCTAGAAAGCCACTAGGGCGGAAAATAAAATGATTGCCGAGCCTCGTTACATAATGTACTATTCCATGTTGACAACTTTTTCATGTTTTTATATTTATTTTCTGGAGTGACTTTTTCTTACGAAAAGACAGTCGAAAGTTGACTGTAAAACAATCGGAATTGAACTGCTGACACTCAATTTGACTAAAATAATAAAATCAGTAAAATTTTGACTTTTTTTCGTAAGGTTTATCTCAATATGATACATATACTTTGTCAAATCCTTAGTATTTTGATCAAATTTGTTTCTTTTTTTCAATTTTCGAGTATTTCGAGAACATGAAATTCTATTGAGAACATGAAAATAAGAAACAATTTTAATAAGTCTTCATGAAATGAGGAATTTTTTTTTAAAAGTAAAAAACTCTAGAGAACTTGAACAATTTCCAACTTTCTAGAGCCTGCCAAATGATGACACGGCTGATTCGGATTCTGCGAGTAATGCCAGTGGTGCCAGTTATGTTTTTTCGTACAAGTCTGGAACCAAAAGATATCGGCAACAATCATTCAATGAATCCTATGAAAATGCAGCAAGTTATGCAGGTAAAACTTGAAAGCTCTATCCTGCCTTATAGATATTAGTATTTTAATAAACGGTCGAAATTTTATGAAATTGTAAAATTTTTTATAAACTTTTCTTATTTCACGGGGTTAATTTTGATGATGTTTGAAAAAATAACTATTTTTCCAAAAACGCTTCTATACAAATTTCATAAATCGATTTTTTAGAAGGTTTTTAATAGATTTTATAAAAAAATTTGAAATTTTCTCAAAAATCGGCTGGATTTTTACAAAACTTAATTTTAATAAATATAATAGATTTATTTCACGAAAAATTCCAAGTTCTTTACAAGACAATTTTATCATCTAAAATGCATAAAAAGGTTATATTCGTTTCAAATTTGTCTGAAATTGTTTTTTTCTGGATCCGACAAAATTTTGTATGGAATAATTGTTTTATATAATTCTCATGAAATCAATACATATTAATCGCGAATTTCAAAATTTCCATCACAACTTCTTGTGCGGTCCAAAAATCACATCGGTGGGTCGAACGATTTACTTATTGAAAACAACCCTAAAAATTCGTTAAATTTTTTCATTTTTCTTTCTTGTTTGAAAAGATACTACCTTTAATCTTAAAATAAAATCTTTAAATGATATTCAGAACTAAACAATTTTTTCTGAATTTCTCAATTCCTGTATACATACAAGCAATGAATTTAAGTAAGCATCCAAATACTATTTTTACTAAAAACCTATTCGAATATCATAATATACTTTTATATCACGTTGATGATTAAGTGCCTTTTTTGTACTCGTTATATAAAATATCGAATGTCACTTGAGCGGGAAATCATTTTCATACTCGTGAAAATGATTTTACCGTCCGCGTTTTATTATATATTTCGATGGAAATGACTGTAAAAAATTTCATTAATTTCATTTGAAGGTTTTATGAAAAAAATCACTCGGGCTCTAGTGAAAATACTGTCAAAAAAATTAGAACCAATTTTTGATTATTTCTTTTTTTTCACAGCTGGCGGAGACAAAAATCTTTCCATGACTCAAGCCCTTGTTTACATGATTTGTAAGGACAATTTACCAGTTCGATGTGTAGAAAAAGAAGGTCTGCGGCATTTTCTCAATGTAGTTAACCCACGGTACCGATTGCCCTCGAGGTTTAAGGTGAGAAAATTTCATGTTATACAAATCACAAATCACTTTACCATTTTTTCGGAAAAATTCTAATATATTCTATACAAAAATTTCTATTATTGTTATGTTTTTGTTTTGTCATCGACATTCATAACGCAACGAAGACACCATGATTACTAGAGATAATTATAGTTCGTATATTTTTGGTGAACTCTTGAAATCATCCAATATTTGCCATTTATTGATTTCAACTTTTTATATAAGGCTTTGCTGCGTTTTGACATACATCCTCAATTGTTCTAGTTTTCATAAAACTTGAAAATTTTAAATCAAAACTTCTCCATTTGATTGAAACAATTTGAAAAAATTGTTACGAAATTCATCTATTTCGGGTGGGGTAAAATACAGAATGTCAGAAAAAAAAACTTTCAAGAAAATTTTCACAAAACCGTTTTATAAAAAAGAGTAGATTTTATGACAATTTTCTGAAATGGATTCAAAATGACTTCCAGTTTTTGAAACATTTTTCATGAATGCTTATAAATTTTTATAAAAATTAGAATCATATTAGGGATTTCATGTTTCAATTTCTTATGTTCAGGTCACACAGCTCATTGATGCTCGATATGAAGCAAGTGTCAGCATAATGAAGGCAGTCTTCAAGAAAGCTGAAAACGTTGCACTCACTAGTGACGTTGTGACTGTCACAAATTCCACGAGATCCTTCATCACCGTGACTGCTCATTGTATCCTGAATGATGCACTTGAAAGCGTGTGTTTGTCGGCTGCCCGACTGTATGAGTTATTATTTACCTCATGTAATAAAGTTTTCGATATAATTGCTATATCCGTTGCACCGCCATCTACAACTTCTATGACACACAGCGTTTTCGAGTGGCCCGGTCTGGATAGAATCCAGAGCAATTTTTTAGGAAATTTTGGTACTAATTAACAGCGAAATCCCCTGTGGAACCGCTTCAAATCGTGTCACTCGAAAGCGCTCACGTTATATTCTGGTTTTTGCTATGATTACGAATTTACGACTTCATGATTATAAATTGAACTGTAGGAAAAATTGTACCTTGATAACCACGAAATGTATGAGAAAATTTTTCAGAAATACGTGAAAGAATACAGGTTACGAGGGAAAATAATTTCCCGGTGAATAATTATATTTCTATCCTTATCAACCTTCCTGTAATAAGTTATACTGTTGAGTTACACTCAGGTTACGCTTAGTTATACTAATTTGTCTAGGCATTTTGTTTTTTAATTAAAACACTTGAATCTGGTGAAACATAAAAAATAATATTAAAGAACTTTCTCTAACTATTTTTCAACATTTCTGAACTAATATTTTGTCTTTTCTTTTAAATTGGGCTATGAAACCTACGGTATTCAACATTTCTCGTTTTTTCTACTTTCAGCCCCATTCAGGTATATATCTGAGTTCTGAGTGCGAGAAAATACTTGAAGAATTCGACATTCCCAAAGAAAAAGTGACTTCGATGACCACTGATTCCGGTGCAAACATGATCGTCGCAGTTAGAGAACTTCTTGGGCAAGGCAAGAGGATTGCCTGCATGGCCTATATGTTGAATTTGGTTGTGAACGATGCATTAAATGCCCTCAAAAGTTTTTCAAACATTGCCGATGAAATAAAAAAAATCGTTCGGTATTTCAAACACTGCGTAAATGCGATGGATCAACTGAGAGCATTTCAAGAAAATTCAGGAGTACCCGAAGGACAAGTAAAGATGCTCATCCAGAGCATCGATACGCGATGTAATTCGGTGCTCGACATGATAGCGCAGTTTTTGGAATTGACCACGCCTGTCAATGAAATTTTGAACAGGCAAAGACAAAAACACACTCATGTTCCAGACATGTTGCCAGGGTCACAACAAACAATTGCCGCTGATCTGGTGAAACTGCTGACCCCGTTTAAAGACGCCACAGTGGAGATCAGTGGAGAGAAATTTGTTACTGTCAGTTGTGTCGTTCCTCTGACTAATCTCCTGCTCAAACATCTCCGGTCAGTTGACCTACAAACGGAAGTCGGACAGTCGGCGTGCGAAGCCCTCAAGACAGGAGTCGAAACAAGGCTTGTGCCCTTCGAAAGCAACCCACATGTGGCAAAAGCCGCAATTTTGGATCCAAGGTTCAAGAAATTGCATTTCCAGGGTCCATTGGTGGTATCACAAGCCGTCAACGACATTACTCAGGAGATCCGTCATGAGCTTCAGATTTTGGGCCAGAATTCTCCTCAGGTATCGTTCGAATCCAATTACACTGTGCAACATTAAATTCAAGCTGGGGAAATTATTGAAAAAATTGAGTCCTGGTGACCCTTCTAGACTAACTGTGGAGGGTTTTTTTTGGGTTGGCTCGATTAAGTGAGATATAAACAAGTGTAACTTTTTATAAATATAAAGCTCTTAATGTGTACATTCACGTCTGATTTTGAAAATGCAAAAAAGTGTAAAGGGGTTTTCGAGTATCAGAAATTCATTTTTCATGTCAATTTTGTGTAATTTAAATTTTTTCAAAAATGAAAATTTTATAAATAATGCTCTCTCCGACCATTGAAGGCAAAGATAAAATTGTTTATATCTCGCTCAATCATGCATTGTGCGCTCCTTTTTCTCTCAGTACATTAATACAGTTTTGTTGGTTTGCAGCACGAGACCTCAATCACAAAAAAAAACAACAAAAGCGTCAATTTGGGACCTGCACAATGACATGGTAGAAACCATGACTGCATCGTCCCGAGCAGAGCAGTCTGATTCTTCAGTTTCATCATGCGAGTTAAAGCTATACTTGAATCATCCTTTAGTGGATCGGACGACGGATCCATTAATGTACTGGAAGTCGAACAAAGCATTGATGCCAGTACTATCCGGAATTGCTCTGAAATATTTGACTCCTCTGGCAACTTCGACACTATCCGAAAGACTCGCCTCGGCCATCAAACTGGTTGTTTGCGACAACCGAAGCCGGATGAGCCATGATCACGTGCAAAAGCGAGTGTTTCTGAAATCCTTGGAAACGAAGCATTGGCTTCGTTAGATTTTCGCCTGTTTTTAAACATATTTGACGAATGTACATTGCTTTTTCAATTAATCATTTGGTGATTGGTTTTGAAGTACAAAATAAAAGATATATTTCTAAGGCGTTAAAAAATTTCTTATTTCATTAGTATTTCCAATATCCATGACAAAAGCATAATTAAACACAGTACTGAAGCATTTCCTAGGCCTTATTAACTATACTTTATTTCAAAAATACGACATGGTTGACGTTGAATTCTACGAAAACTGGAATTTTTCGTAAAATACGAATAAACAAAAAAAGCTCTTTTTAAGTTTTTTATCGATATATCGAAATATCGATATTTTTCGACGACATTTATCGGCTACTGATATTTATTGACGATAAATATCGATATTTTTTATTCAACGAGAAATATCGATATTTTTTGAAAATATCATCAATCTAGATTTGTTTTTATAGATATATCGGAATATCGATATTTTTTCAATGATAAATATCGGCCTATGATGATATTTTTTTTTCCGAACGATAAATATCGATATCGATATTTTCAAAAATATCAACAACCCTAGCGTCGGGCGTCGAGCGTTCGGCGTCGGAGTACTATGGACGATCCCGAAACTAGGGATGGGCGATACCGTATCGATACTTCAAGGTATCGATACTTTCAGGCCAAGTATCGTTTTTTTTGTACCGATACTTTGAAAGTTGGTATCGTATGGTATCGATACTTGCAGAGCCGATACTCCAGGTATCGCTTCAGGTATCCGGTAAAGACTGTTGTGGACTCATGTGGACTGTTGAATCGAGAAGGAAAAAAAAAGGGAGAGATAAGAACTTCAATTTTCGATTGATGATTACGTTAGATCAATATAACGTCAATAACACGAAAAAATATCAATAACACGGAAAAACGTCAATAACACGGAAAAAGTGTCAAGCATTAAATAGTGTTGTAAGATTTAAGGAGTGCAAAAAATTAAAATAGCTAATAATAATTACTCCACACCTCTTTGCTGTACGGATTCATGGTAAGAATTTCTATATAAAAATACTTATTATTTTCTACGATTCTAATAGCAAGTTGTGGCATTCTTTTTTGTTTTTGAATAACACGACAAAGCATGATTAAAAAAAAAAATTGTATTGGAATACTGTTGAATACTGAGTCATCGAAACATTATATTTGTAGCAGAGACATATATATTATTTTTTATTGATCAAACAGGTATTTCAAATAAACATTGAATATTTAAATGGCACCAGTCAAAGGAGCAAGGACGTACTTCACTATTACCGGCAAAAAAGCTCAATGTAATCTATGCTCAATTATCCTGTCTTACTCTGGAAATACTACGAATTTCTGGAAACATCTCAGGGTACGTCACAACATACATCAAGAGGGAAAAAAACTTTTGCTGAAGGAAAGTTCTGCGAATTCCCTTAAGGAAACTGTGACAGCTTCAACATCCCAGTCACTGTTTGATCTCGATGATGTTGAAGAATCCTCAGTAAGTCTTTATTTTCTAAGTTCGCCTTACCGAAAAATAACCTTTTTTTACTTAACACGAACATTTAATTATCTCTAATAAAAAAAATTATTCTTTCAGTAATTTTTGATTATTATTTAATTATTCTTTCAGTAATTTTTGATTTTTATTTAATTATTCTTTCAGTAAGTTTCATTCCTTGAGAAATAACAATTTTTTTTTGTTATTTACATTTCTGCGGTTCTAATTCAATATTTCATAAATTTTTTTTTCGTTTTTATACATTTGGTCCCATATAATGATGAGTGTTTTGAAACAAATTTTTTTTTTGCTAATCCAAAATTTCATGAAAAATTTTTTTCGTTTTTATACATTTGGTCCCATATAATGATGAATGTTTTAAAACAAATTTTTTTTTGCTTTTTCAGAGTTCAGAAATTTCAAAAGGTGACTCCTCACACCCAAATTCAACATCCAGCAATTCAACCTGAGAAACGAAGACTGGCCAAATATCCTCGACGCCTAGAACATTGACTAAGTTCGTTTGCAAACCTCGCACGCCCAAATCTATTTTTCAACCTACACTGGATTCGATTTTTGAGAACGAAAAATCATACAAGGGTATATATTTCTACTTTTGTAGTCATCATTTTATTTTATGTAACAAATCACATTTTTAGCAAAAGTTTATCTTTTTGATGATAAAACTTCAAAAAATTCCTATAATATGAGCAATATCAGAGATTTTGCTGTAAGGTTATGTTAAGTTAAGAATTAAACTGTAAACTTTCATTTTTTCACGCAATAAAAAAAGAAAAAATTTTTTTAAATTTGACTCAAAAATATAATGTTCATAATATACAAAGAACTGCCTGGTGAAAAAAAATTTACACATACATTAAATACTAAGAAGTTTATAAATAAAAATTACTAAAAATGTTCGATAATTATATTTTCATCTATTCTTCAGTTAAATAATATTTGTTAGAATTGAAGGAGAACTCAGACTTTTTAAATTAAAATTCATTTAAACTTAGTGAAATTATTCTGGGAATCCCTACTGTATTTTTAATTATTATTTTGTAAAGAATCATCAAAAATTACTTTTTTCATTCTTGAACTTCAATAACGACTCAACAGTATTATTTTCTATTATATTTTTAAAAATTTTTACTATGAAGTTTTTTTTCAGAGGTTGGTCATCGTGTTGGCGTCATGGAAGATGCTCTTTTATATATGATCTGCATGGACAATTTAAATCTTCTGACAACAGAAAACAAAGGATTCTTACATTTCGCGAAAGTTGCTGTTCCACTCTGGAAACCACCATCTCGTGCAACTGTAACTAGACGATTGGAGTCAGTGTATGCAGCTAAATCAGAAATGGTCAAAAAAATATTGTTTGATGTGCCAGCACCTTGCCTCACAGCTGATTGTTGGACGGAAATTCACACAACGACCAGCTTCATTGGAGTAACTGCCCATTTTCAACATGGAATTGAAATCAAGTCCGTCATGTTGGGTGTGGAAGAGATGCTTAGTGCCCACACTTCCGAGTATTTGTCGGAAAAAATTACAGGATTCTGTGGTAGTTGGGGCATTGATGCAAGTCGAGTGTCTATTTGCACCACTGATAATGCTGCCAACATTGTAAAAGCGGCCAAAGACACGTTTGGGGCGTCAAAACACATGGGCTGTTTTGCGCACACACTGAACCCGATTCCTGCTGCTGCTTTGGGCACATCGAAAAAAAATGGGACAACTGTACCGAATGTACCTGGAATTCCGGAGCTCATCGCGAAAGTGAAAGCTATAGTTACATTTTCCCACACCAGCTATAACTTCGCAAATCGGATTAAGGCGATACAGCTCGAGCAAGGAAAAACTGCGGGAACAATTCTTCGTCTCATTCGAGACGTCATTACCAGGTGGGGTTCAACGTTCCTAATGTCTGATCGCTTCCTCGTAATGTCACATGTGGTTTCGGTTGCTGCGAATGAGTTTCCCGAAGTAAAAATGCTGTCTGGCCTGGAAATTCAAACCCTGAAATTCGTCCGCGACATTCTTAGACCTTTCTATCAGGCGACGACAGAAATGCCTGAAGAAAAAAATGTCACGCTCAGTAAGGTGATACCGATTATTTGCATGATCGACAAAGTAAGTATATTATAATTCGAACATTATCTGAATACGGTCGAAGTCTTGCAAATAATTTAATTTTTTGTTACAGAAAGTGCTAAACACCACCCTTCCCTACGTTCAGGACAACGCGGACGAAGAAACAAAACGGTTTGGATCGATGCGCTTGAAATTAAAAAGTTTTTTATTGTCAGAGTTGGAACGACGGTTCGTGGAAATTGAGTAGAAAATGCCCTGTGCCCTGGCAACAATTCTAGATCCAAGATTCCTGAAACTTCATTTCAAAAACCCGTTAGCGTGTTCCAAAGTGCAAACTTTGATTGAAAATGCTGCCACTGCAACGGAAATTGCGTCGATTCCAGAGGAAAACGAAAATCTAGAGAAATCCGACGATCTCTGGAGTTGCCATGATGCGATGATCATGACTGCCAAGGGTCAACATTCGACTGACAACATGCCGAGTGCTGTTCGAGTTGAAATGAAAGCCTTTTTCAGCCGGAGTCCGATGCCCAGGAAAGCTAATCCTTTGGAAGTTTGGGAAACGATTGGCCCACAGTACCCTCATTCGCAAAAACTTGCGAAAATTTTTTTGTCATCACAAGGGACGTCAGTACCATCGGAGCGCTTATTCTCTTTGGCTGGAAGAATCATGGGCGATGAGCGCGCCCGTCTGACTCCAGAACATTTGCAACAGAGAATTTTTTTGGCAAGTTTAGATGAGAAACTATGATTTATGTAAAAAAAAATGAGACGATTTTGTTTTAATGGAAGTTTTGTTTGAATATTGTAATAAATTTTTTTAAGAAGTTAAAAAGGATTTTTATTTTTTACTGTTTAAAACCAATAAGACGAGGTGAATAAAATGAATACTTCACCAATCATTCAAATTTCAGGTATCGATGCCTATTTCATCAAAGTATCGATACTTTCCGTCCGATATTTTGATACCGATACCTAAAACTCACCGATACGATACCGATACTAGGTGTCGATACTTTTCTAGGTATCGCCCATCCCTACCCGAAACTAAAGGCATGGGTTCATCTCTCCACAGGCAATAGTGCTTTTTTTTTAAGTAGTTGGCTGCACTGGTGTGGACCCGAAATTTTCGTTGATAAAGAAAACTGATTATTTGCGTGGCTAGATGGCGAGACCGGTGCTGCCCTCAGTTTTTATCAGTTTTGCACTGAGCAGTGCATGGAAAGGAACATAGCGTGTAAATTGCTGAAGCGCATGTTTTTTTTACGTTTAATTAATAAGTATTTGTAATTATTGCTACATGTATTCAACTGCAGCCACGATTCGCGAGTGCGGGATAGTGATTATGAGAGAACGAGATGGCAAAAGTCACCGATAATGGCTATATCAGATAAGTTTTTGCTTTTGTTTATTTCACATTATTTGCAAGTTCGGAGTTTAATGCAATTTTTTACTTCTGTGGCAACATAACCCTATTATCTACGTGATTTAGTTTCTGCAGAAACAGCTAAAATAATATGTAGCAAATTGGGTTATGTTTTGACAGTTGCCTCAATATTGTAATTTTCCGAACAACTTTGAAAAAAAAAAAAAAAAAAAATTGTAGATATTAAACCGAAAATTAGAACAAAACAGTAAAAAATAAACAGGATTGATGCAACAAATCAAATCAAAACAAAAAGGACATTCATAACAAATAAACATAATAAAATGAAAGGAAGTTCTTATTTGATTTAAATATAACATATGCTGATGATTGACAGACAGTATAAGATACCCAAATATTTTAAACGATTTTTACTTTGTGTGCATTATCTTGTTTCAGAATTCCTCAACGCGTTGTAAACGAACCAAAACTGGCTAACACTAATTGGAGATAGAATTAAAAAGGTAAAAAAAGATAACAAAAGAACCTTTTAATAATATAATAATAATAACAATTATAATAAAAACAAAAATAATAATAACAATCATAATAATAATTATTAAAATTATTAAAATAATAGCATGCACTAAACTTTAGAACATAAATGAAGACAACTGTGCAACGGCAATAGCAACATATTAACAAATTACTGATGAAAAAGATTGCACATGCATTGCCAAAAACAATTTGTTATGCATTAATGTTCAACGCGAGTGTAAGTATGATTCCGAACTGTAATAGATTGACATTCACAAATAATATTAATTGAAGTGATGAGTGTACTAAAAATCATAAAGTAGGTTATATTCATTTTATAACCTTGAGCTTGAAGAAAAAATATTTCATCCTTTTATAAACATCTTCATGGTCCAAGAACTATTATAGCAATAGTGATTAAATATACTCGTAACGTATATTTCAATTTATTAAGATAGAAAGTCGGTGTTATTATTTATAGAATTTAAAGTAATTGAAAAAACTTGAAGTGCTATCCTCAAGGATCGAAAACTTGTCTAGAAAAAATGAGCAAAATTGATTAATTACAAAATGATCAAACTACTCAATTTTATCTGGAGGTAAGCGACTAGTTTTGTTCTAACATAGGAATCATTGTAACTTCACATTCGATTGATCTTACTATAAAAATCTTAGTGGTTCGGGTACTATGCAGGCGATAGTAATTGTATTTACTTACAACTTATATTAAAATTACTTGAGATATCATTGTGGCAGAATCAGTGTTATTGATTAAAGAATTTTTGATACTAAAAAAAATATGATTAGTCTCCTTAAGAATAAAAACCTTGTCCAAAATAAATTATAGAATTTGATTAATTACAAAATTAATCAAGCTACTCAATTTTACCAGTAGATAGGCGACAAGTGGTTTTATTAACATAGTAATGATTGTAACTGCACATTTGATTAATAACTGTATGATCACCTCATAGTTTAAGTACTATTTTACAGATGAGAATTTATTAAACTTTGAACTTATATTTCCATTAATTAAGACATTGGTGTGGCCAGAGCAGTTTTATTATTTATATAATTTCGAGCAATAACAAAAAACGCAAGTTATATCTTCGAGGATCATAACCTTGTTCAGAAATAATTAGAGAACTTGATTAATTGCGAAATTCATCGGGCTAATCAGTTTTACCGGGAGATAGGCGACAAGTAATTTTTGTAACATAGTAATGATTGCAACTGCACATTTAATTAATACCTGTATGATCTCCTGATAGCTTGAGTACTATTTTACAGATGATAATTTAATAGACTTTGAACTCATATTTCAATTAATTAAGACATTGATGTGGCCAGAGCAGTTTTATTATTTATATGATTTCGAGCAATAACAAAAAACGCAAGTAATATCTTTGAGGATCATAACCTTGTTCAGAAATAATTACAGAACTTGATTAATTGCGAAATTCATCGAGCTAATCAGTTTTACCGGGAGATAGGCGACAAGTAATTTTTGTAACATAGTAATGATTGCAACTGCACATTTAATTAATACCTGTATGATCTCCTGATAGCTTGAGTACTATTTTGCAGATGATAATTTAATACAATTTGAACTTATATTTCCATTAATTAAATTAATAAGGACATTGATGTGGCCAGAGCAGTTTTATTATTTATATAATTTCGAGCACTAACAAAAAACGCAAGTTATATCTTCGAGGATCATAACCTTGTTCAGAAATAATTACAGAACTTGATTAATTGCGAAACTCATCGAGCTAATCAGTTTTACCGGGAGATAGGCGACAAGTAATTTTTGTAACATAGTAATGATTGTAACTGCACATTCAATTCATACCTGTATGTAACAGAAAAAAAAATTATGAAAATAAATAAATTCAAAATTCCTGTTCGAATTCTCTCTTTTCCGATAAAATATTACGTATCATTGGATTTGCAATATTCACTTTCCAATGTCAATAACAGTTTTTATGGTTGACGCCACCTCTTAGACACAAAGCTAATGCTGACTTTCATAATTATTCCACGGAAATATCTAACTACACACAGTTTATGCGGACTTACGGTAATATTATCCGACTAAAAAATAAATGATGTAAAATCATTATAATAATTAGTTCAGTGTTGACTTTGAGAAAAATTATTTTTTTTCCTGCAGAACATGGAAAATAATCAAAACAAGACTTTATAATTTGGGAAAAATCCGTGATAATTTGAAACATAAAATTAAAATAGTTCTATCATAAAATCTGAAATAAAAACTGTCTCCTTGTTTTCAGTTTCTTATTGATAAAGGTTTCATCAGTCGAACATGCATATTTTGGGGTTTATGGATGAATTTATTAATTAGTTAACTGCTGACTTTTGAAAACAAATATTTTTTCTCACTGGAGTACAGAGAACAACTAGTCTGTGTTAGTCTCTCTGTGAAATTTTAGCAATGTGTCAGTCGATGATTGAATAAAATAAATCTCGAATAGTTTTATTATAACAACTGATTGATAAACAGTCTTTTTGTTTTCAGTTTCTAATGTTAAAAGGGTTTAGAGGTCGAGCGTGCATATTGTCGTGTGTGGGGATGAATTTATTCATTAGGTAAGTCTTCATTTTAAGAAAAACCATTTATTCTCCCTGTAAAACATGAAAAAAAGAATGAAGGAGAATGAAGGAAAGATCATATTAAACCAAAAAAACAACTTACGATAGGTTTGGAAAAATGTATGTACGAAACTGGCTGTAATAGCAGATCTGATTGAATTTTTCAATAAAAAAAGATGAATTTAATTAAAAGAAGAATCTGGTATTTTCACAATCATCTACAAATATCTCCTACATATTTTCCATAGAGTCGAACACCAACGATATATTGCATGTAATACAGAATTCCAGAATTACAGAATAAATCAATGAGTTTCATTTCTCACTGTCACATAAGTTTACGTCGCGATTTGTGTGCGTGGACCTCCATTCCGCAAGCTTTCGCTACATCGTTGAAAGAAAACGGGGAATGTTGCGACGTTCCAGGCGATGAACTTTTTGACGATTTGGATTCCTGCCTACTCTGTTTGACAGCCTCGAAAAAACTGTCAAATAGAAAGTCTTCAACTCCTTCCAGATCGCTCCAAATTTTCTTAATTTTCCTGTCAAACTCCACTGCGCTTCGCACCCTTTCTCGTTTCACAGCGTTTCCAACTTCGAAGGTACGAAACTCGCGATTCGTCCTTTGCGCAATGTCCTTCAGGCCCTCTGGAATGTTGTCAAGTTTGCATAATTACAATGCTATAGAATCGTATTGAAATGTCGAGCTATATATTACAGGTAATTGATTCATGCAAGAAACGCATAACATGTTCTACGTAATTTATAAAAATTCATTAGATATAAGAGGAATGTACCGATGACTACTTGGGGAGTCGACTTAATGCCAATTTCATCAGGAAGGTGCTTATGGTAGGCCTCTAAAAAGTTGTTTGTTCTGATGGATTCCCCATAAACGCAGACCCGACGAAGTTGTTTGGCCCATTGGCTCTTCCAGTACGTGAAAAATGTTTGCATTCCCAACGCAGCTTGAACGGGAACTTGACTTTCAATGTAGAAGAATCCTGTCATGATGTGTGATTCCGGCAGTAATGGTAGCTGTTTTATTCTCCAAACGATTTCTTTGATTTCCGGAATCGCACGAATTTTTTTGTCTACTTTGGCGACAAAATTCTCGTTGATGGCCTACGAAATCACATGATGAAGTTTGAAATATTTCATATCCTAGCACAGTCCTTGGACCGAAAGTGGACCGAATGTGGACCGAAAAATCGGTCCAGATTCGGTCCACAATCGATGCAACTCAAAAATCTTACCTCTATGGTAGACAGTGTAATTACGCACTATACTCATTTTGCCATCGCCCATCATTGTTTGGAACAGTTTGAAAGAGAATATTTTAATTATGATAATTAATTATAATAATATTTCAATAATTATATTTTAATTCGTAAAAAACATAAATAAACGGTTTAAATAATGGTAAGCAGTAATGAAGGTGAAAAACATGACTGTCCTATGAGTCACATTCAATATTGCTATTATTTGATAGTCTGTAAAGCATTAAAATGATGTTGGATCAAGAGTGGACCGAAAGTGGACCGCAAAATCGGTCCAAGCACTTTGCTAGGGTAATGCAGTAAATTTCGTATCAAGTGGCAGGAACGAGTGTCAGTTTTACTCACAAGCGAAGCGAGGGAGTAAATCATAAAATTACACAAGTGGAAACGTGAGTCTGTTCCTTGATGCGACTTGTACTTTTTTTTTTTAACACATTGAAGAAGCGTTTTCGTTGTTTTGGTACCGTTACATTAAATACTACACTTCGAATCGATGAATTGCCGCCATGACACCGTCCGAGACGACTGAGTATCTATATAATGTGGGTGGCTTTGATCTCAACATTTGCGTTTAGGCATGAGTCGCCAATAAACACTCGATTGCTACGCGCATTGTGTACATCATTCGAAAGGTAGTTCATTCGGAGCCCTGGCAGAGGCCAAAAAACCGAAGGTAACCAAAAAACAGGTTTTTTTCTTCGTTTTCTCTGGTGTTCAGAAAATAATAAACTCAAAAACGCCAGATGGAACGATAAATAAAGGCTATCGAGGATGGAAAACACTTGAAATCG
Organism: Platygaster robiniae; assembly: GCA_028476575.1. Classification (NCBI taxonomy): domain Eukaryota; kingdom Metazoa; phylum Arthropoda; class Insecta; order Hymenoptera; family Platygastridae; genus Platygaster; species Platygaster robiniae. Next base: position 33,646,726 of record CM052019.1, read on the forward strand.
TTTCTTGCCGATCTAAAAATATTATGAGAATCATTGAAACATTGAAAAACTAGCTATTATTATAATAAATAATAAACAAAATCCCGAGTTGAGAACCTAACGTAACTCATCCCAACTCCGGATTTTGTTTATCTTTTAATAAAGTAATAGCTAGTTTTTTACTGTTTTGACGATTCTTATTATATCTTTAGATAGGCATGAAACGATTTCCAGTTTTTTCCATCCTCGATAGACTTTATTAATCGTTATTTCAGACGTTTTTAAGTTTGGTTAAAACCAGAAAAAACCAAGAAACAACCAATTTTTGGTTTTCTTCGGTTTTTTGGCCTCCGACAGGGAGTAGTTAGGGTGCAGAATACAAGCAACTGGGACACTTGTTCTAATGTATGAGATATGAAAAAGTTATGAGCAGGTAAAATTGTAACACCCTTATATAATGGAAAAAGCAACCGATGACACGCTTGATTGGTAGAACTTTTTCCGCTGCATTCATGAACCCCGTTTCATAATCACAAATAAATTTCAAGTCCGGATCGACGAACTGAACCTTGGTCAGAAGCCATGAAAACAAAGTTTCGTATTGGATTTGTGCCTTGTGGGTCATTAGTGCCCACACAAAAGGAAAAGCCTGCAAAGCGTTTTGAAAGCCTTTCGTTATTGCTATTGACTTAAGTTTATTTGTTCATGGTTTCTATGCAGGTACACTAAGAAGAAATTTTTCTACTTTACTGCTTTCGTAAGAAATTAAATTGCGTTGTAATGTATATTAAAATAATAATGCTATTGCTTACTACTGCCTCCACGTTTCCCGTATTTGTCGTCCTTTTGAACACTCCCTTTATGGTGACGATTTGGAACGACTCTAAAAATCGTGGTGTGCATTGGAAAGTCCCATCTGCGCAAAGTAGAGTAGCTTGACCCAGTTTCCCAATTAACTTTGGCTCAAAGAATATAAACGTTCGCGAGTGGTTCGTAGCATTCAGGATCTCGAACTCGAGCCTGCCATTAGAGAAAGACAAAATTTCTTTTTCCTTTGTTAAGTCTAAAAGCTGAAAATACAAAGAATCCAATGTTCTGGCGTCGATGTCTTTGGCAGAACTCAGCTTTTTGAATCTCTTCATTGTACAGCGCTTGTTCGGCAGCGACTGAAGATGTGCAATGTGTTCATAGCTGCAACAGAACATTACCCCAACGTTATATAGTTCCAGAGCAACATTAAAAGACTGTTAACATTATTTTCCTTTCAATTTTTCCCCGGAATATTGATGAAAAGCTCTAAGTCCATACCTGGACACAGAAAAAAGGATAGTTCACTGAAGAAATCGTAAAGAATTACTAATTGAAAACTGGAAGAGTGTTTCTTGATCACTTTGTACGATAGAGCGATTTCATTGCTAATTATCTAATAACTTGCAAGATTTCTGCAACATAACATTATCAAAATGTTATATAGTTCCAGAGCAACCTTAAAAGACTATTGACAGTATTTTCCTTTGAACTTTGTCCCGTCATATTGATAAAAAACTCTAAGTTCATTCCTACACCCACGAACGAATATAGTTCACTGAAAAAATCGTTAAGAAACGAAGACTGAAAACTTGGAGACTGTTTCTCGATCAGTTTCTACAGTAGAAAGATTATACTGATATTGTCATGATAATTCACATGTTTCAACAGAATGCTTAACATCAAGTCTACCACCGACCGGTTACTTAAGTATTCCGTTGTTACAAAATACATTTTGCACATATCGACAGTTTATGAACACCGAAGCCAACCCCACAACTTTAGAAAGTGCATATTCACCAGCAAACACCCAGTGACTTATGTAATCCATTTCAACAAATTATATTTTGCACATATCAAGACTTCATAAACTCCGATGCCCACCCCACAGCTTTAGAAAGGACATATTCATCTAAAAAAATCGCGAATAATCACTAACTAACAACTGGCAGACTATTTCTTGATCAGATTCTATGATAATTTGCAAGATTCTACAGAATAGTTAACATCAAGTCTACCACAGACCAGTTACTTATGTATTCCATTTCAACAAAATATATTTTGCACATATCGAGACTTCATAAACTCCGAAGCCCACCCCACAGCTTTAGAAAGTGCATATTCATCTGAAAAAATTGCTAATAATCATTAACTGAAAACTTGAAGGCTCCCTACTGGTGACGATGGATTGAATTGGATTAACAATTTTTTAATCCGTTTGAATAGAGATTTATGTACAGGATAATTCGTATTGAATTGGATTGATTTACTGGTATCTAGTTTAATGCAGAAATTCTGGATTGAAATTGAATCCGTTTTTTTCATGAAATTTTTAATAGAAACAACATTTTTCACGTAGGTATAAAAATCTTCCCGCTATGCAATTCAATCCAAATGTTTTTCATTGGATTCACTGCAATTTATTCAAAATGATTTTCATTCGGTTTAATGCAATTGAATCCCATTATGTCATTTTTTATAGCTGAAAATTTTATTATTTTGCGGCGTCTCTACTTGTCATTACGCCACTGGCGTTGACATGGTAAATTAAGAAATTGACGCCTTCGAGCGATATAGCTCGAAGGCGTCAATTGTGTCTATAGTGTCTATTGTCATCTACAGTGTAGCTGATACAGCTAACTGCAACTAACATTTTAATTCAGATCCCCGTTTTTGCCCTTACTTATTGGATCGGAAACAGAGTTTAACAATAAGAAAAAAAAATATCATCCATCACGTGGACCTCACGTGAATTACTCCAAGGTTGGCGCGAAAATGTAAAATATGTAGGACTAACTTTATACGAGTAAATCAATCCAATCCGAATCAATACGAAATATTCGGTACATAAATCTCTATTCAAATGGATTCAACTGTCCTATCCAAAAGAAAATTTTTTTGGATTGGTTAGATTCAATTAGATTCAAATGCATTCAATTTTAATCCATTTTAATCCATTTCAATCCACCGTCACCAGCAGGGCTGTTTCTTGATTAGATTCTATGATAATTTGCAAGATTCTACAGAATAGTTGACATCAAGTCTACCACGGACCAGTTACTTATGTAATCCATTTCAAAAAATTATATTTTGCACATATCAAGACTTCATAAACTCTGAAGCCCACCCCACAGCTTCAGAAAGTGCATATTCATCTAAAAAAAATCGCGAATAATCACTAAATGAAAACTAAAGACTGTTTCTTGATCAGTGACTATGATAATTTGCAAGATTCAACAGAGTAGTTTCACATCAAGTCTACCACTGACCAGTGACTTATTCAATACATTTCAACAAAATATATTTTGCACATATCAAGACTTTATAAACTTCAAAGCCCACCTCACAACTGTAAAAAGTGCATATTCATCTGTAAAAATCGCTAATAATCATTAACTGAAAACTTGAAGGCTGTTTCATGATCAGTTCTTATGATAATTTGCAAGATTCTACAGAATAGTTGACATCAAGTCTACCACTGATCGGTTATTCTATGTATTTTGGCGTTAAAAACTAATTTCTGCACAAATTTACACTTGATTGATTCCTTAGTCTATTCCTGGACCCGAAAAATTGTATAGTTTACTTAAAAACTTGTAATGAAATGGAAACGGATTATTGGAAGTATGTTTTTAGATCAGTTATTATATTTCTTTAACATAACTCAGTTGTCGTTAACTCAAATTTGGCAGTATCATCGTAAAGTTCGATATTGCGAGAAGTTTTCACAGAACTCGCGCATTTTTCTGTTAGCTGCACGTGCATTTTTTGCACATCTTCCATTGAATAATCCCGCTCGTGTACGTTGTGTTCTTTTTCCAGTACCAAAACTTCATCTGGATCATTAACTGCGACGTACGCCCTTCCGGGGCAGTGTAGAACGGAGCACTTGTAACGCCTACCGAAGAAACAATTAAATCCAACAATTAAGTACTGCTACGTTTGCAAACACACTTTTACAATAACAAAATGTAAAGACGCACTTTTTGCGATCGGTTACTCTTCCCATGCTCAGAAACCTGCACCCATCCAAAATGTTGGATAGTGCTGAAATTTTGTTTCTTTTTAGATCGCTCATTTTTTTAGGCTTAAATACCTCTTTTTAGATTAATATTCGAAATCGAAAGATATAAGATTCACATGCATCGATGAAGATAGTATGGCAACCCAATTGTAACTGACCAGATTTGCATTTCTGGGTTTTTTAAAGATTCCCAAGTAGCACGGATAGCTCTTAAAGAACTCTTTAGACATTCTACCGTCTTAATAGCCGCTTAAAAAAGCTTAGAAAAGCCTCATGCTATCTTAAGAGATACAAAAGTCACACACCTTTTAAGCTTTACGCTTAAAAAGGTTTTAAGAGTTCATTCGTTTAGAAACGGCACTTAATGGCGATGAATTTAAGGTCCACTAAGAGGGTCGTCTTAGAAAGGTATTAAGAGTTCATGCGTGAAGAGAAAGCGTCTTAAGACTGTACCTGCGCTAGACTTATTAAAGCGAACTAGTGTTTTTGAATGTCTGTGCGCATATCGGACCACCTCATCGATGCGGCACGCAGCCGACAAAATTAGTGTCTCAGTATTGAGCGTTGGATACATTTCATACACACGTGTTTCTTGTCAAAATTGCTGCGTTGATACAAAATGAAGTACATAAACAAATCGGGTGGTTTCAAGTGCAAAAAAAAAAAAAATCGTTCTACAGCTAATTAAAAGTGATCCGCAAATGGATAATGTTGAAGTGCGTCCTGTCTCGCGAGTGCAAAAATCAAAAACCCTTCACCAAGAAACCTCCACAATTTCAATGCAAGTGACTGAAGAAAAAACATTGGGTGAAAAACATGAAGTTGAATCTGGCAATAACGACGAGCCCCAAAAACCAAAATCGTTCAATGTTAACGCGTTCGTGTGCGAATTGGCTTGTTGGGCTCTGGTTAGCAACATCAACCGTGAACAATTAAGAGGTTTTTTGAAGTTGTGGAATGAATATGTTCCTTTGCCGAATTTACCACGTGATCCCCGCACAGTTCTCAAAACTCCTCGCCACGTCAAAATCGTAGAAAATTACTGGCATAATGGATTGTTGAAAGCACTGAACGGATTGAAACATTTTTGCACTGACACTATGCCTCGTATTTTATCACTCCGATTCAACATTGATGGCATTCCGATCTCTAAATCGTCAAAAACATCTGTTACTCCTATATTGGTGGACGTTGCCGAAATTCGTGGTTTTTCACCTGCCGTTGTTGGCGTTCATTGTAGCACAGGTAACATAATTATCTCGTAAAGAAGACAATTTGAAATCGTACAAGATTTAATTTTAATTCGATCATCTCATCGCATTTTTGGCGGACTGTTTTTGATGAATTTTCACTTTGAAGATAGTAAAATTGTACTCATTTCGAGTGAAGTTTCTATTCAATCTTGATTGAATGGAATTTTATTTTATTCGCATGGCTATAAATAGTCAAAGTGATCAAGCACTAAAATTGTAAATAAAGAAGTTTGGTCACTTTTCACCCTAGTAATTCTGAGTTTTATGAAATCTTTGTAAAATTTTTATAAAATTTTTGAACTTTTTATAAAATTTTACTTTTTTATAAAGTGATTTTATAAAAACTTTTTAAAAAAGCCTGCGTTTTTTAAAGCCATTTTATAAAATCTTTATAAAACCTTTATAAAATTTTGGAATTTTAGGTATTCATTTTTATAAAGTATTTTATAAAAGATTTTATAAAAATTTTGTAAAGGTTTTATAAAGGTTTTATAAAATGACTTTATAAAACGCCTTCTTTTTATAAACTTTTCATGAAATCACTATATAAAATAGTGCAATTTTAGGTATTCTTTTTTATAAAGGATTTTATACAAATTTTATAAAGGTTTTATAAAGGTTTCATAAAATGACTTTATAAAACGCAATTTTTTTTATAAAGTTTTTATACAATCACTTTATAAAATAGTGAAATTTTATAAAAAATTTAGCGATTTTATAAAAATTTTATAAAGATTTTATAGAAATCAGAATTACTAGGGCAACGACCGTAAATAAGTGAGTTTTCAGTGTACTCTACTATTATTGCTCGAATTGTAGGTGGGAAACCTATGGATTTGGAATCTTTTCTGAGACAATTCGTAAAGGATTTACTCGATGTCATCGTCAACGGAATTGTCATAAATGGGGTCCGATTCGCAGTTAGAATCAAACTTTTTATTTGCGACTCTCCCGCAAGAGCGATGATTAAGGGTTCGTTTCTGTCAAAACTCAAAAATTTCACAGCATCAGAGTAGATTTATATTCTGTACTTAAGTGGCATTATTTGTACTCAATGTAGAGTGAAGAGTCACTCCAAATTTATAATCTAATTCAGTTTCTTGTTATTTTTAATATAGGAACTGTGAATTTCAATCACAAAAATGGCTGTCTGAAATGCGTGACAGTTGGAAAATTCGAAAAAACGAGAAAAACGATGAACTTCCCAGACTTGAATTCCGCGCCTCGCACGGACGCAGAATTTCGGAACGGATCGTACCCGGACCACATAAAAAAGAAAACTCCCCTCACAGACTTGCCCATAGACATGATTAAACAAATTCCGGTTGGTGATGCTTTACACTTACTTCATTTAGGCTTGATGAAACGTTTTTTGAAAGGATGGAGAGATGGATACGGCTTATTTCGTAAATGGAGTAAAACGCAAATGTTAGGAATTTCTCAGTACCTCGAAAAATGTAAAACACCGGCAGAAATTCATAGAGATATGCGTTCTCTGTACGAAATAGCGTGGTGGAAAGGAACCGAATTTAGGACATTTCTTTTGTATGTTAGCGTGGTTGTTTTAAGGAAGTATTTGCCATTAAATTATTATCGGCATTTTTTGCTTTTTTACTGCGCGACCGTGATATGTCATTCTCAATATTTGGTGGATTATTATTTGGAAACCGCCGATGAAATGATACGACATTTTCTGGAATCTTTTAAAATTATGTACGGGCCCGAATTTTTCACCAGTAATTTGCACAATCTTTCTCATTTAACATCAGAAATCCGAGAATTTGGCGCACTTGATGAATTTAGTACCTACCCATTCGAAAACAAATTGCAGCAAATCAAACGTTACGTAACATCCGGTCAAGGTCCACTATCTCAAATAGCCAAAAAAATTATGGAAATGGATAGTATTCAAGACAGAAAATCAGCTAAGAATGCAAGTGCCAGTGCCGAAATGTCATTTTCGCTACCGAGTTCTTTTCGCAGTGAAGTATTTAAAAATTTTGGGGAACAGTATTAAGTTTTTGGGAAAATAAAGTTCAAGGAATGCGTGATGAATTCATCTGTTTTTCGAGATAAATGGTTAATGACGAAAAATCTAGAAATTATATCTTGCCAAAATGTAATTTTTTACGAAGACACCGGTAAAATTTTTTTGTATGGTTCAGCTGTGGAAGAGAAACATGATTTTTTCTATAACCCGATTCCGTCAAGTTCATTGTTCATTTACGCTGCAAAAACTAATTTGAAAGCACCAGACATGTATGATATGAACGATATTATTTGCAAATTGTTTCCAGTACCGTACGCAGGAAATTTCGAAGATGGAGATAATATTATGCCAGAATTCGATTATGTATTCATACCAATGTGGCACAATTTAAAAAACTGATTTTAAGTTCTCACTATTGTATTTTAAAATATGTAATATAATATGTGTTAAGATATGAAAAAATTAAATGAAAAAGTCAACATCATTTTATTGTCTGTTTATTGTTTTAACACACCTCAAAATTGAGTAAAAAAGGTATAAAACTACATGATACTAAGAGCACGATATTAATTCGCCGAGTCTTCCCCATTATTGGAAACTGCTGCGTTTAATCTTTTCCTCCCCCTCCTAGACGTCGTAATTCGCGTATTTTTTTTTACATAGTTGCTATTTCGAGTTTTTCCTTGCACAAATTTTGATAACTCTAAATCTGTGAGGATCGATCCCGACAAAGTATTGATAACTGCTTGAAAAAACTTAATAAAAACCGAATGTTTTTGAAAAGCGAATTTGCTTTCGGGTGTTGCAGTCTCTGTTGTAATTTCATCATTATCACTATGGTCGCTATGGTTTTCAGGCGGGTGTACATGTTGTTGGGTGGAAATAGATAGATCAGTTACAATAGTTGGAGCTGACACACGTGAAAACCCAGTCCAAGTTGTAAGCTTCCAAAAAGTATTTTCAAATACAAGACTTTCTAAAACATAAGCGTAATCAAGCTTTTGGAAGCTTGATTGACGCCCAATTTTTCTAACAAAATGTTCAACGATGAATGAGTAAAATTCGACGTCGCTTTCAACTTTTCTTTCAAAACTCTCGAGCTCCAGTTTGTTACTAATTTTTTCGAAGTTATAAATTTCAGGAGGCGTTGCGAATGTACCCCTACTCTGAGTAGGGGTGTCCAACTTTTCGAAACGAATGAAAAGTTCTTCGATTGTTTTTTTGGAAGTATTAGTTGTTTCTTGCAAATCAATAATTTTAGACATGATATTTCGCTGGTTTTCAAAAATAGTGTTCTGGTTGCCAATGACAACCTGTAACTGGTGCGCTATTTGGGCCAATGTTTGTTCCACCCTCGATGAAGGTGGCTGGCCAGTGATTCCAGAATTATTGCGCAGTTCACTTTGAATCATATCTCCCGTTCGAATGCTCGTCTCAATGCTTGGCTGCGTACTTGCTGATCTAGTTGGTCGCTGAACATGATCCAAGTTGTACTGACTATTGTACATGAATCGATGCTGTCTCAAGTCCATCTAACAGGAAATAAAAATAAAATTGACTCAAAATTTTCGGGCAAATTTACGTTGATCGATAACAATTACACTCAAAAAAGTTGATTATTGTTTTTAAAAAAGGTTAATTCCACTCAAAATCTAGAGTTCCCATTGGCTCACAAAAAAGAGTGGAATTTAATTTATAGAGCGATAATCCACTCTTTTCGCGTGAAATATCACTCTAAAAGTACATAAAAATTTTCGAAATTAAAAGTTACTACTCCCCAAATTTGTTCGATTCAAAATTCACTGAATTAGACTAAAAATCCTTCAAATCAAGATTGTGTAAGTATGTTACTTGAGAGAATTTATAGAAATTTTTCTAATTTGATTATTACTTTTATAGAACATATCAGGAATTATGCAGATTCCAAATCCGAACATCAAAATAATACATATAAATAATTTTTTATTGTATGTAAACTTATAATATTCGTGAAAAATGTAGGTAATGATTACGAATTTCGAAATTTAAAGTTCGCTGAAATTTATTGATAAATGTGTATTGTTTCAAAATGTTCCAAGATCGATTTAAATTACAGAGAATTCACAGCCAACGTTCAAAATTGGGTTTCTAAAAAAATTTCATCAGACTTGAGAGAATTTCTAGAAATTTTTTAGATCTAATGAAAATTTTAATAGATTCTGTAAGAAATAATCCACATTTCAATTTCAAAGAATCGAATTATTGTAAACAATTTTATTTCACTCAAGAGTTATCAATTGGCTCACAAAAAAAAGTGGAATTTAATTTATTGAGCGATAATCCACTCTTTTCGCGTGAAATATCGCTCTAAAAGTACATAAAAACTTTCGAAATTAAAAGTTACTACTCCTCAAATTTGTTCGATTTCAAATTCATTCAATTAGAATGACATTTCTTCAAATCAGGATTGAGTAAAAATTTTACTCAAAATGAGTGAAATCTCACTAATTTTTAAGCGGTGTTTTACTCTAAAAATCCTAATACAAGTAAAGTCATTTTTTTGAGTCGGAAATGGCTCTGAAATGTGTAAAATTTCACCCATGCTGACTAAAATTCCCACTTAATCTTTGTTTGCAGGATTTTCATTCAAATTGAGTGAATTTTCACTTAAGAAAGTTTTTAATGTTTTAGGTTATTTCGCAATTTTGAAATGACCAGGATATAAAACGTGTTATTATATAATTTTATAATTTGTCAACTGAAAAATATATGATATTGAGCACTATTTTGTGTTTCTGAAATTTTTGAGTTGCGTCAAAAACTTACTTCTTTTTCCAACCCGGCTGTATTTTGTTCTACGTAAGACGTTCCCGGCGAAGGTTGATTTTGATGTGGGTGAGATGCCCGAACCTGTGTAAAATCAAAATCTTTACTATCATGGAAGTTCACGCAAGTCACAATTTTTGTAACTACAATGAAATTTGATAGGCAATATAAATGAAGAAAATATCGGAAATCAAATATGGATATAGGTTGTTTTGATCGATACTTAAAACGAAGTTTTCTAAAACTACGCCCCCCCCCCCCCACTAGTACTGCGTAACACTTATTTTCGTCCCCCCCACCCCCCGCGAAATGTGAGACTCGAATGTCAACTGTGTCAAATTTCTTTGAAAATTGTTCAGTCGAATTGCAAATTTCTCATGTCTTATGATCATGTTCCATGTATAAACTTTACTTAAAGATAGTTGAAAATGATATCTTGAATCAAAAGGAATCTGTGGGATATGAAATTGAACCCGCGAAAATATATTTACATCGAAAAGTTATTTAGAAAAGATGAGTAGCCTATTTTCAAGAGCAAATTCACAACGACAGAAAATGGAAAAGATTTTGATTCACTGCGAAGTCGTACTTACCGGATTTCCTATCGCATGTGTCGGATTAAATGAATTTTGAAGCATTCCTGACGGAACCGGTGGTCTTGGTGGTACAAATAACTGTATTTGAGGAGTATTCCACTGACTCATTGTTAAAAACGTTTCAGCACGCGTTTACGACTATGAAGAAAATTTCTCTCTTGTCCCGAATTAATACTCTGTCAAATATAACGTATATTTTTTTAAAATTATTATCACTTCAATAAGATGCACGTAGATGAAATATAAAATAGCACATGTGTCTTCGCTGCTTTAGCTTTTCACACACTGATGGAATGTGGAAACAGGTGGAAACTGAAGGAGAATGGCCGCCCATGTGACCATTAGCACGCAGGCGTAGAAAATTTTGGGCCCGAAAACTTTGGATTGAGAAAAAAATGCCCTAACGCATATAGCTGCCGTGGCCGTGGTCGTCAAGTGGGGCCCATTTTCGTCGCATCGCTGGAGGGCCGAGTGTTCGAATCCTGACTAACGCAGATTTTTTTCTAACACTTTTTCTGTTTCTTTCAGATACTTTAATATACTTGTGTGCTATACTGTTCCTTTCATGTTTTACAGATACATCAACTTTATCAATCGAGTAATTGTTACCATATTTGCTAATTACGTGATATAATAAAATGTAAAAAATTTTTCATTTTTTCACAGTGAAAACTCCACCTCTTAAAACCCTCTTATTAGCTACCGTGTCAGCGCTTTGAAACGTCTTATATAGTCATATAATAGCCTGTTCATGGCGAAATAATACTATTTTGAGACTACTTTAAAGAGCTCTTAAAACACTCTTATATACTAATACAAGCCCTTTCTAATAATACTACAAGACAGAAATTCGGGCCTTTTTGGTATTGTAGACTTATTTAAGACTACTATAGAACTGTTTTAAGACTAGTGTATCACGTCTTAAGAGTTCTATAATGCACGCTGTGCTACTTGGGATATAATAGCATAGATAGACCCTTTGGATGCAAAGCATGTTTTGATGAGATTCGTCACACTCCTCATCGATTTTATATGGGTTATATCATCTCTAATAGTCCAGGATACTTAAGTAGGTGTTTTTTTTGTGTCACATTTTCTACGTAGTTTATAAATCGAAATCGTGAGGCAAGTATTTAGTCCTTTTACTTGATTTTGAGTTCATTTTTCACGATTCTCTTTTTTGAAAATTCGTCAAAGAACTCGAGTCTGCTGTATTAACTCATGTTGCATTTCATAGAAAATGCGATAACTCAGCAAAATGACCAATCATCTGAATTTTTTCCGGTTGGTTGGTGAAAGGTTCCTCTACGAGATCCAAATAAGGAACTTTGTATATTTTGGAAAAAATATTTTATTTCATGGTTTCCAGAAAAAAATAAAAAAAATTATGACCTCGAAAATTGTGAATCGCATCAGTTTTGTTTTACGTCATATATTTTGTTTAATTTATGTATACGAACTAAATTATGTGATAGCTCATACGAGCAGAAATTCCTTGTTTAAAAGTTAAGATTTTTTAATCTAAAAGTGTCAATTATTCGCTAGTTTAAAAGTAATGTTATAAGAAATTCTGCCAAAAGTGGCTCAACAGTTAAGTTTCTACTTTTTGTCGACATTTTTTTTTTTTTTTTTTTATACTGATGTAGCAGGTTCAAAGTAATGATCATTATTTTAGGAAAATTTAATTTTTGGCCACTATCGTGCATCCTGACCATTTGATTAGAAAAGAAACATACAGTTTTGTTCAAACAATCAAATACTAAGAATTTTAATGCATTGGCATGGATTTCGAAAAATCATAATCTATGAATACCAATATTACGTTTATTCGACATTTTTCCGTTTATTTTGCATGTGCAATGACAATCACAAAGCGTAATTATGAATTAAAAAATTAAAGCAATAAAAAAATTTGTGTGATGGAAAATATTCAATATTTTGTATAATGTGAAATGACATTAATAAAATACATTTACAGTAAACTCACTAGAATATATAATTTTTTCTTCTGGAATGAAACATCATCTGTGAACAGAAAAAAAGATTGAGCTACTTTGGGACGAATGTCCTGTAAATTAAGTCTAAAACTAGTAAATAATTGGGACTCCGAGGCTGGAACATCGAAAGTTCCAAACAAAGAATTTCTGCAAAAATTTTATATGCAACTTTTATATATTTAAAAGCCTATCAAAAGCACCTTCCTGATGAAATTTGCAAGAAATCGACTGCCCAAGTTTCTTATAAATAATAAAACTGCTATGGCCACATCAATGTCTTAATTAATTGAAATATGAGTTCAAAGTCTATTAAATTATCATCTGTAAAATAGTACTCAAGCTATCAGGAGATCATACAGGTATTAATTAAATGTGCAGTTGCAATCATTACTATGTTACAAAAATTACTTGTCGCCTATCTCCCGGTAAAACTGATTAGCCCGATGAATTTCGCAATTAATCAAGTTCTCTAATTATTTCTGAACAAGGTTATGATCCTCGAAGATATAACTTGCGTTTTTTGTTATTGCTCGAAATTATATAAATAATAAAACTGCTCTGGCCACATCAATGTCTTAATTAATGGAAATATAAGTTCAAAGTTTAATAAATTCTCATCTGTAAAATAGTACTTAAACTATGAGGTGATCATACAGTTATTAATCAAATGTGCAGTTACAATCATTACTATGTTAATAAAACCACTTGTCGCCTATCTACTGGTAAAATTGAGTAGCTTGATTAATTTTGTAATTAATCAAATTCTATAATTTATTTTGGACAAGGTTTTTATTCTTAAGGAGACTAATCATATTTTTTTTAGTATCAAAAATTCTTTAATCAATAACACTGATTCTGCCACAATGATATCTCAAGTAATTTTAATATAAGTTGTAAGTAAATACAATTACTATCGCCTGCATAGTACCCGAACCACTAAGATTTTTATAGTAAGATCAATCGAATGTGAAGTTACAATGATTCCTATGTTAGAACAAAACTAGTCGCTTACCTCCAGATAAAATTGAGTAGTTTGATCATTTTGTAATTAATCAATTTTGCTCATTTTTTCTAGACAAGTTTTCGATCCTTGAGGATAGCACTTCAAGTTTTTTCAATTACTTTAAATTCTATAAATAATAACACCGACTTTCTATCTTAATAAATTGAAATATACGTTACGAGTATATTTAATCACTATTGCTATAATAGTTCTTGGACCATGAAGATGTTTATAAAAGGATGAAATATTTTTTCTTCAAGCTCAAGGTTATAAAATGAATATAACCTACTTTATGATTTTTAGTACACTCATCACTTCAATTAATATTATTTGTGAATGTCAATCTATTACAGTTCGGAATCATACTTATACTCGCGTTGAACATTAATGCATAACAAATTGTTTTTGGCAATGCATGTGCAATCTTTTTCATCAGTAATTTGTTAATATGTTGCTATTGCCGTTGCACAGTTGTCTTCATTTATGTTCTAAAGTTTAGTGCATGCTATTATTTTAATAATTTTAATAATTATTATTATGATTGTTATTATTATTTTTGTTTTTATTATAATTGTTATTATTATTATATTATTAAAAGGTTCTTTTGTTATCTTTTTTTACCTTTTTAATTCTATCTCCAATTAGTGTTAGCCAGTTTTGGTTCGTTTACAACGCGTTGAGGAATTCTGAAACAAGATAATGCACACAAAGTAAAAATCGTTTAAAATATTTGGGTATCTTATACTGTCTGTCAATCATCAGCATATGTTATATTTAAATCAAATAAGAACTTCCTTTCATTTTATTATGTTTATTTGTTATGAATGTCCTTTTTGTTTTGATTTGATTTGTTGCATCAATCCTGTTTATTTTTTACTGTTTTGTTCTAATTTTCGGTTTAATATCTACAATTTTTTTTTTTTTTTTTTTTCAAAGTTGTTCGGAAAATTACAATATTGAGGCAACTGTCAAAACATAACCCAATTTGCTACATATTATTTTAGCTGTTTCTGCAGAAACTAAATCACGTAGATAATAGGGTTATGTTGCCACAGAAGTAAAAAATTGCATTAAACTCCGAACTTGCAAATAATGTGAAATAAACAAAAGCAAAAACTTATCTGATATAGCCATTATCGGTGACTTTTGCCATCTCGTTTTCTCATAATCACTATCCCGCACTCGCGAATCGTGGCTGCAGTTGAATACATGTAGCAATAATTACAAATACTTATTAATTAAACGTAAAAAAAACATGCGCTTCAGCAATTTACACGCTATGTTCCTTTCCATGCACTGCTCAGTGCAAAACTGATAAAAACTGAGGGCAGCACCGGTCTCGCCATCTAGCCACGCAAATAATCAGTTTTCTTTATCAACGAAAATTTCGGGTCCACACCAGTGCAGCCAACTACTTAAAAAAAAAGCACTATTGCCTGTGGAGAGATAAACTCATGCCGAAACTGAACCGTCCCGAAAAAGACATGGCGGCGGAGTCCCTAGATTTTTGAGAAGGGTTTGGGGGAAAGTCGGTACTGTCAAGTGCTGCCCTCGTCAGTGGCTCTCCTGCTTTCATTGAACGTGGTTGTGTATCTCGCTCGCGGATGAATAATTAATTAATAATTAATGCATAATTAATAATAATTAGGTCATTAATTGAAAAAAATGTATTAATAAATTTAAATTAATCGGTTACATAGTGTGCATTGCAGTTTCCCGAAAAACAATGAGGAATTGGATTTCCACATTTAGATAAGTATTAGTATAAAAGTTTTTATTGTATTCGTTTAAAAAATTTATCATTGGATTAACATAAATATTAATAATGAGTTTTGAGAAACATTCTCAATTATTAAGAGTGAAATAATCGTAAATGTTGGTCCACAAACAAGATGTAAACAAATAACACAAAACATAACCTGAAAGTTGTAATGCTTGCTAATATTTCAATTATTTTCCACTAATTTTCAGATAAGGAAATCTTTTAAAATACATTTAATTATTCAATTCATCGACACATTATCAAATGCAGAAAACAATAATTGGATTGTTTGTTCTAGTTTCTGTTAGTATGTACTATTATGGCAATTTATTTTTTAGTCACATGAATATTAATGATGATTTATTTATTGTAAGGCCTGTTTTCTAATAAACATTCATAAATTATTTATTAAAAACATCAATTATTTATTATTCTTGAAATGTATATAATGAACACCTGACAATTCCGACATAGACTATGGTTACTTTGTGGAAATTATTTTCTTTTTTCAGATATTGTTCGATGGTCCAGGATAGACGTCGAGGAATAATAAATTTCAAAATATTTATGGACATTAAAAAACAATAGGTATGTAAAAACATGTCATGAGCGTTATTTTGAAATTGTTGAACATTGCCAACTTCAGGTATCCGATATTCATTAAAGTATGCGACTATTAGACAATGCCACTGCAGAATGAAAAATATCAGTTTATCAGCAATAAGATTCATTATATAAACAGCTACAAGTTAGTTATAAATTTATTTTTTATAGTACCAACATTTTATTTTTTTTTTTTTATAAGATAATTTTATTTTTTGTGGGATTTTATTTTGCTCCGGTGCCTCTAAAATTGTGTATTAATAATAAGAATTTGCAGAAAGGCAAAACAAAATTTTTGGCTTTGAAGTTTTCTTTTCGGTCTTCAGAAGGTGCGTAAAATTTTGAGTGAAAAAAAATATGCTTAGGTAGGGCCAACGATTAAAACCATTATTCCAGTTGAAAATACAAGCCTAATAGAAAAAGTTTTTTTTTTAATAGTAAAGGGCCTTCAGAGATACAGGGCTTGCAATTTGCGCGCTTCTGTAAAAAAGGGAAAAATAGATGACTTTAGATTTATAATTGATAATGATTTTGGTAATTAATTAAATAATCACAGCCGAAGCTTATAAAAATAAAAATAAAAATTACTAGCTACACAACATTCGATACATTCGACCCTGCGCTGGTGTCGGCCTTGAAGATATGCATAAAATTTTGAGTGAAAAAAAATATGCTTAGGTAGGCCCAAGGATGAAAACCGTTATTCGTTTAGAAAATACAAGCCTAATAAAAAAAGGTTTTTTCAAAATAGTAAAGGACCATCAGAGATACAGGGCTTGCAATTTGCGCGCTTTTGTAAAAAAGGGAAAAATGTATTTGATCAACTGACAGAGTAGTAGCAGCTAATGCATAGAACTTCACATTCAGGAAACCTTATAAAGAAGCCAAAAAAAAATTCTTATTAGTATGAAATTATTTTTTGCAGTTTAAAAAATTTTTGTTAATAGTTTTATTTATCATCTTATTTTTATTAGATTTATTTATTTTCTACTGCATCTTAAAGTATGTATAAGTGTTAAGAAATTACAGAAAGGCAAAACAAAATTTTCGGCTGTAATGTTTCCCTATATAACTAACTGAAAGCAACATTACCGCAAGATATAAAGAATTTTGCATTAAGAAAACTTTTCAACATGCATTTAAAAAATTGTAATAACTATAAATTCATAATTTACATTTATTAGATTTAATTTTATTAAATAGATTTTACTGGTTATTTTATTTTTTTATTAGATTCATTGTGATGACACTGCCTATAGAATCAAAATTAACGATAAGAATTTACACAAAGGCAAAACATAGTTTTTTGATGTTAAGTTTCCCTTATTAATAAACTGACACCAACATTACAACATGATATAAGGAACTTCACATTAAGGAAACTTTTTCAACAAGCTTGTAAAAAATTCTAACAACTGGAAATTTATTTTTCATAGTAATGACATTTTTTTTTTTAGATCTTATTCATTACTCAATTTTTTGTAAGATTTTATTTTATTCCACTGCCCATAAAATTATGTATTTATGATGAGTATTTACAGAAAGGCAAAACAAAATTTTTGGCTTCGAAGTTTTCCTCTTTAATAAACTGACAGCATCGTTGTAACATGATACACAGAACTTCACATTGAGAAAACGTTTTAAACAAATTTCTAAACAGTTCTAATAACTATTTATTCATTTTCTACAGTTATTACATTTAATTTCTTTTTTATTATATCTTACTCATTACTTATTTTATGTAAGATTTTATTTTACTCCACTGCTTATAAAATTATGTATTAATGATAAGTATTTACATATAGGAAAAACAAAATTTTTGGCTTTGAAGTTTTCCTATTTAATCAACTGACAGCATAGTAGAAGCTAATGCAAAGAACTTCACATTCAGGAAACCTCATAAAGAAGCCTTTAAAAAATTTATGATAGTCTAAAATCATATTCCATATTTATTAGATTGTATTTTTTTGGTATTAAATCTTACTCACTTTTTTTTCATATTTCACTGCCTCTTAAATTATGTTTTAATGATAAGAATTTACAGAAAAGCAAAAAAATTTGTAGCTATGAAGTTTTCTTATTTAATAAACTGACAGCATATTCAATTTTTTGAATTGTTTTTCTCGTGGTTTCCTCCTCATCCGTTAAAAAATTAATGATGATTTCTTCATTTGCAATGTTGTCATGGACAACTTCGATAACTTGATTTGTCTCTGAAAAGTCAGTATCTCGTATTATTGTCTTACGTTTTATAGTAATTCATTTTTAGGAATAATAAAAATAACAATATTTCGAGAAACTTTCTGTCATAATTATGCACGTACAAAATAACTTTTTGATTTGGAGTTTTCCTGAAAGTGGCAAAGGACTTTTCGACTTAAAAAAATATGAAGAAAATTTGAGTAAAATCTGGTCCGTGAAGTCGAATCCCACTTGTGAAGTGAGCACTTTCACTGTTTAAACTTTCACCTTAAATAACTTACTTATTTATGAGAATAATAGCAAAGGAAAAATCGTCTGATAATTTCACTAGAAATCGATATTTCTTGGGTGCCCTGGTCATCTTGGATCACCCTGTATAAAGTAAAAAAATGACTTGATAATAATAACTTTCCATACACAAATGACGAATTTTCTCTGTAAATTTATATGTTCGTTTATAATTTATTAAGTGTATATCAAAAATTTATAAGCTTTCGTAAAACTTCATTATGAATTTATACATGAATTTAAAATAAAAAATTATGCTTATAAAGTTATTAAATGACATTTCAAATTCTATTCCACACCATTCGAGGGACCAATTTCTTGAATTGTTTCTCTCGTTGTTTCCTCCTCATCCGTTAAAAAATTAACGATGATTTCTTCATTTGCATTGTTGTCATGGACAACTTCGACGTCTTGATTTATCTCTGAAAAATCAGTATCTCATATTATTGTATTACGTTTTATTGTTATATTGTTATTTATTTGTAGGAATAATAAAACTAACAATATTTCAAGAAATATTACTGTAATAATAATTCACGTACAAAATATCTTTTTTGAGTAACAAATGAGTTTCCAAGAATGTCACTGGTTCACTATTAGCAAAAGTTTTAAGGAATAGCGGGATTCTATTTTTTTTCTTCCATGTAGTGAGTGAGATTTTCCAACTTTAGAGCACTTACGATTAATTAAGTGTGCCTCGTTCAAATTTTGCCTATTATATTTCCCGGCTCTGAACAAGAATCCTGAGATATTTAGTTCTTTTCTTTCATATCTTGTCCAGTAATCTTCCAGCTTTTCCTCTTTTTCAATGAGGCTCCGTCGTTTCTTTTTGGCCGGAAGATCGCCGAGCGCGTTGTCCATCCGTTCATGGCTCTCAATCAGGGCACGAGTGAACTTTTCTATAGGATAACGTTTATAAATTGAACTCTTACAAAAAAATATTGAGATTAAAATTGTATAAGTCACATAACAAGTGGTTCTTAATTTGTTAATTTAATAGTAGTAATTTGTAAATATGAGTAATTTAGTAGTAGTAATTAATTTTTTTGAATTGTTTTCAATTCATTTTAAAATTTCTTTGCACTTACTCACAAATTCGCCCTGTTTTGGATTAGCCGTCACGACTATTGCACCGAATATACTATTCCAAGACTCGGATTTGTTATCTGTGCGATCTTTCAGTCGGTAGCAAGAAAGTTGTTTAACCATTGACTCTCTCATCCACTGAGATTCAAAGTATCGCAGAAACCCGATAACCCGATCCTGAATTTTGGACAATTCATTGCCTTCGGTTACTCTGCTTTCTGCTACTTTCGACATTTTCTCTCGAATGATTTCGAAGCCAACTTGAATCTCACGCCATGGCAATAATGGCAAAGCCATCAATTCGTGAAGGTAATTTTCAAGTTCTTCCTTCACATTCTCATACATTTTTTTTTCCTAAAATACAACATACATAAGTCATTCATTATCAAAAAGTGTATGAAACATCACAGTTCGGAATATGCGTGAAGTTAGAAAAACAATTGAATATCACTAGTAAGCTTTAAAGAATTTTTTTTTCGAAACTGCTAGCTTACATCTAAAATTAGCAGACATGCATCGAACCAAAAAACATGTGGATGAAGTTCCAAAAGTTTAAAATTAAACGAAAAAATGAAAAAGCCATGTATTTAATAAAAAATATTATTTTCTGTTGTCTTCAAGGATACTTCGGTTTAATCACTAAACTTTATGGACACTGACAAAACATTTAAATTAATCCTACCCATGGTTAAGATTAACATTTTGGTCCTGAGTCAAATAGAGTTTTAAAAAAATTTACTGCATCAGATTTGAAAATATGAGAATTTTTATTACTGATACAAGAAAATAAAAATATTAAGAAAATTATTTGATACTACATAGCTTATTCGTCTAAAACTCTTACATAATTCTTTTTTCATGGTCAGCGTTTGAAAAGAGTGTGTTAGGCTACTCGCGGATTGAGCGTAACAATCCCCTTTTAACTCCCTGCTGGTGACGGTGGATTCAAATGGATTCAAATCGATTAAATTTTAATCCATTTGAATCCAAATGAATCCAACCAACCCAAAACGATTTGCTTTTGGATATGACTTTTAAATCCATTTCAATCGAGATTTATGTACCAGGTTTTCAGTATTGAACTGGATTGATTTGCTGCTATCCAATTTAATGCAGAAAATGATGATTGAAAATCAATGCATCTCATTCATATTATTTTCGATAGAAACAAAATTTTTCAAGTAATGAATCGAGTTTCAGTGCAGTTCAATCCAAATGTGTTTCATTGAATTTAATGCAATTCAATGAAAGTATGTGTCATTCGATCCAATACAGTTTTATTCAAAATGAGTTTAATCCAACTGAATCCAATTCAATCCAAATATATTTCAAAACTGGTGACGATGGATTCAACTGGATTCAAATTTTTTTTATTAATTTCAATCGAGATTTACGTACGAGATTTTCAGTATTGGATTGGTTTGGTTTACTGCTATCCAATGTAATGCAGAAAATGACGATTGCAATTCAATGCATTTCATTCATATAATTTTTGATAGAAACAAATTTTTTCAAATAATGAATCGAGTTTCAATGTAGTTCAATCCAAATGAGTTTCATTGAATTTAATGCAATTCAATGAAAGTATGTGTCATTCAATCCAATGCAGTTTTATTTGAAATGAGTTTAATCCAACTGAATCCAAGTCAATTCAGATATGTTTTAAAACTGGTGACGATGGATTTAACTGGATTCAAATTTTTTTTATCCATTTCAATCGAGATTTATGTACGAGATTTTTTGGATCGAACTGGACTGATTTACTGGTATCCAATTTAATGCGGAAAATCTAGATTAAAATCTGATCCGTTTCTTTCATGAAATTTTTGATAGCAATTTTCGAAATAAAAAGATTTGGTTTATATGCAATTCAATTCGAATGTATTTCATTGGATTCAATCCAATTGAATCAAATTTTACGTCATTCGGTCATCTGCCGTTTTATGAAAATTGAATGTAATCAAACTGAATCCAATTTAATCGGAATATGTTTCAAAACTGGTGACGATGGATTCGACTGGATTCAAAATTTTTTTATCCATTTCAATCGAGATTTACGAGCGAGATTTTTGGATCGAATTGGATTGATTTACTGGTATCCCTAGTAACGGGGGTCCGAGAGTCCAGTCTCGGAATTCTCTCGGAAATCTTTCGAAACTCTCTCGGACAATTGTTCGAGATAGTTCCTAGAGACTTGCATATGCATTTCATGGTTTTTAATGTCGCTGATCATGAATCTGAGGGAAAATTCGGTAAATTATTTTGTTTAAACAATGTGTATTAACAAATTATGAAAAAAACAATGTTCACTATGATGCATATGCTTTTCATGGTTTTTTAGGTCGCTGATCATGAATCTAAGGTGAAATTCGGAAAATTATTTTGTTTTAACAACTTTATTAACAAATTATGAAACAAAAAAATTCACCAAGATTCATATGCTTTTCATGGTTTTTTAGGTCGTTGATCATGAATCTGAGGTCGAAATTGCAAAATTATTTTGTTAATACAAATTGTTTGAACAAAATTATTTTGCGATTTCGACCTCAGATTCATGATCAGTGACCTAAAAAACCATGAAAAGCATATGCATATTAGTAAGTATTTTTTTATAATTGTTAAAATAAATTGTCCAAACAAAACAATTTTCCAAATTTGACCTCAGATGCATGATTAGCGACCTAAAAAACCATACAAAGCATATATATGCTTTTGTGATATAACACTAATTTTTATTAAAACTGCATACGATTTAATTAAATATATTTCCATTAAATTGCATTTAAACCAATGAAATATGTTCGGATTGAATTGCATTGAAACTCGACTTTTTTACTTGAAAAATGTTACTCTCATCAAAAATTTCACGAACGAAATGCATTGAATTTCAAGCTAGATTTTCTGGATTTAATTCGATAACAGTAAATAAATTAAATTCAACACCGTTAATCTCATACATAAATCTCTATTTAAATCGATTCAAAATTCCGATCCAAAAGAAAAATTTGTCAGATTGAATTGATTGATTCTAATTCAAATGAATCAAATTTTAATCCATTTTAATCCAATTCAATTTATCATGGCCAGCAGAGAGTGAAGAACATTTTTTGTTAGTAGTTGTTGTATTGAAATGGCTCAAGTGGTTTCGTAGACAGGTTTCTCCACGCCAGCGGTCCCGAGTTCTCAAACCCAGGCGAGTGCAAGGATTTTTTGAGGAGAGTTGGCAAACTGCGTTTTTCAAGTATCATCGTTAATAACAACAATTTTAATAATATTTATATGCAGTCAATTAAAACCATAAAATATATTTTTGTAAATAATTATCAATTCTTTCAATCCAATTTTTAATCCAATGAAATAAAATCGGATTAAATTGCATTGAATTTTGATCTACCTAGATTTTCTGCATTGAATTCGATTAGAGTAAACTAATCCAATTTAATACGAAAAATCTGGTACATAAATCTCTATTGAAATGGATTAAAATTTTTTTAATCCAATTCAATCCATCGTCACCAGCAGGGCTCCGCTGCGCGCCCTCACACTCATTTCAAACGCCGACCAAGAAAAGTACAGTTCGTACCTCGCGGCTAGAGCCTTTTCACGCGCGACGAAAAAATTCTCGAAACTCGTGGAATTACCTCGGGCCTACGGCCCTCGACATTCCCTCGTTGCCGTCGTGCATGAAAAGACGCTCGTAGGCCCCTTGATACGAAATATACAATTTTTTTATCTTTCAATATATTTTTTGCATACACTATGAAAGTGCCATTTCATTTTTTATATTGAAAGATACAGCTTCAAATAATTTGATAAAAGAAATCAAAATTGTTTTAAAGTTCATCTTGTAGATTACAATAGGAATGTTGGATAGTCTTCAATTAAACGGAAGAATTAATAATTCTGGTAGGCAAAAAAATTGTTCAAAGAAACCACGTAGAATTTTTTTTCTAAATTTGGAACTGTACATTGTAAAAGAAAGCTGACAAAAATTACTTCAAATTTTTAAGGTAACACGTGTTGAAATGGAATCTTAAAATTCCTGTTATTATCTACCAATTCTATAAGGCGAACTTCTAAAGAATATTGATATCTTTATTCAAATTATGATCAACTTTTAATTTTTTTAAATCTATAAAGTAAACTTGTAAGTTTTATTGCTGTAGTTATTGTGATATCACAGTGTGATACTTAAGTGATATCACGAATGTTTACTAGGAAGGTAAATAACTTATTCTTTTACCTTATAATCGTAATAAAATTCGGAAAACTTTGAAGTTTTTTATGTGGCACTGTATAAGTTTGCAAGGTTTCCAAAAGTTTTTCATAAACATCGAAAATTGATTGATACTGCAAGTTCTTTCTATTTCAAATAAATCATGATACTATAGTTAGTAACATTATTCTCACTAACACTTATTTCTCAAGCATGAAGGAAATAATTGCTGCATATACATTGCAATGTCAAAATTTTTCGATTTTTTCGTGGAAATCACCATTGCGAACAATTGAATTCAAAGAAATGAACTTTCAAATGTTTCTGTTTCAATAATGAAACTGAAACTACAGAATGGAAAAAAAAAATATAAGAAACAATTGTCGGCTGCATTATTAAATCATGAAGGATAATTTACATATCTTAAGATAAATCAACTTTTTAGTCGATATATATTAAACATTTGTCAAGATGGAACAACTGAAATTCCATTAAAAAAAAGTCTGTCATTAATTTCAATAGAAACGCAATAAAAAATTGTTAAGGCCGAAAAAAAACCCTACCTGAATCGTTGGGACGATTTTACATAAAATTACATAATGTCAAAAATTAATATTTCCATTCAAAATTTTGAGAATTTCCAAAAGTATGGTTGCACAATTTTTACGATTCTAAAAAATAATATTTCATATTACAATAACAAGGTTTCCTTTCAGTGCCAACAGTCTTCTACTGCCTAAAAAAAATTTATATATCCATCTCTAATTGATTATTAATGACGAATAATTTTCGCAAAGCCGAAATTTTTCGCCCGACGTAAAACTTAGGAACATAATTGATTTTAGACTTTGAATCACTTGAAGATTTAACGAAATGCTTTGCTAAGTTCATGTGAACTTAGAGAAAACTCCCATATTTTTTAAAATAATTGAGCAACAAAATTAATTCTTTGGGAACTAATTAGCAACTGATTGGAAACAAATTTAGCGCATATCAATGAAGATTTTTGCGAAAATGTTTTTGCTAACTTCACGCACATCAGTTCGATTAAAATAATTTTCTTTTCGATGAGCACTGACTTTTGAATATATATTGTATCTGATAGCTTACGTTTTGTGAACTTTTTTGTATTTTATTTTTCAGAATTTGTCGAATTCCAGTTGCCCAAAATTTCCTGTCGACAGCCTGTATAAAGAAAATTTCAATACATACATACATTCATACAAACATAAAGGTACATCAATGATTCACGTATGAATTTTATATCAATTACTGTACATATATGTGCCTGAACCTACTAATGCACTGCACGTAAATGACAATAAATTATGAAATTATTTGTTATGTAAGGTTATCGTATCCGTATCAGGGGCACCGTAAAAGGGAGTATAAGGGGTACCCGTAATGAACATTGGAACATGCCGTAAAACTTACTCATGCTATATTTCTTTATGTACCTGTTTGTAGTGGAACCAGCATTTCTCAATGTCGACATTCAGTCCATAAACCGCAACAGCCACTTTTGCTATTGCTTCCTCGAAATCTGTCATAATAGATTTGACCGGCAAAGCAGGCAATTGAGATTTGAAAAATCTAAAAGCAGCTTTGTAATGAGAGCACGTCTTTCTCATCATTAAAAAGGACATTGCTGGAATATTCTGTAATAAGTTTTAATATTTCTTAGAACATTGTAATGGCTTGAAGCTTCGGATATAAGTCTATGAATCAGAGTGTGCATTAACACATGACAAAATTACCCTTTCGTTATAAGGCAGTATCAAAGTCAACATTTGGTTGCTGCGACCTTTGTAAGGATAAATTTCTTTGGGGACGCACTGAAAGGGGGCGTCGGCGAACAAACGCAATTCGGTTAAATCTCGCGCATCGCTGATTTTTGTAATTAACTCAGGATCGAAGATGGCTACGACCGGATCATTAACGTGATCCTCAATTTCAAGGACTTGGGTTTTCAGAAATCCTTTATTATGTTTAATCGGGCAAACATTGTGCACGTTTCCGAAGTCCCTTAAACAATTGGCTTTCTGAGAATATTCGTCCTGTTGAGGACGACTTCTATTCAACCATTTCCAAATGGTCGATTCGACTGAATCGAATGTAATAAACTCAGAAGCATCGGTGAACCTGCAAATTCATATTAAATAACATAGGCGATTTTTTGGGATACATGTAAGTGTTTTTCAAAATATTAATATCACGAACTCGGTTGTCGCCATCACTTGATCCCAAACAAGTCGGGGTGTCGCATACGTCAGTTTTGTTGCAAGTGTAAACAGTTCACATTTAAACATGAATGGAATGTATAGAGCCCTTTCCATTTCATGATTATAACTGTCCTTGTCAGTCCCTTTTTTTAAATAGCGTTAGGCCGAACCATTTGTAGAAGTCACAGCAACATTGCAGCCTTTCGTTGAGCAATATGCGTATCTTTATTATAAGAAAAAAAATTATTACCATCAGATTAAAGATTAGAAATTTGGGCAGTATATACTAAACATTAAAAATTATGCCTCATCAGGGCGATAAGTTCCGGGAGTGTATAGTTTTTTCTTAACCATTTAAAATTCCCTTCTTTGTTTTTCATTCCGCCAGCAACATTATTCATTATTTTCACAACGTATTCTGGGTCGAACAATGTTGTACGAGAAGTTATTTTTTTTTGTTTATGCAAAAAAATTCAGGTGTAAGGATTGAGAAAATTAAGTCATTAGTATACGAAAACAAAAAAAAATATTTTTTATCACCTTCGAGCATCGATAACAATTTAACTTTAAATATTCTGTGCTAAAAAAAAAATTTTGGAAATCCTAAACAAAACACAACACTTGCAATTTGATCCTAAACCTAAAAATAATGCCTCGTTCGAGGGATAAGTTTTGGGTGCATGTTTGAAGTTTTTTCTTCACACTCTAAAAATCACTTTTTTGTTCTTCATTCCGCTAGCAACATTATTCCTTATCTTCACAACACTCGCGTGAAGTTGGCACCCGAATTTCGGAAAAATTTTCAAACATTTAGAGTTTCCGGTAAAACTATGATAATTCTGGAGTTATTTGCTAAAGTTAGCAATAGTTCTGCAAAAATTAGGTCGGCCAAGGGGGTCTTCTACCTTGTAGCTTCGTTTTTGATACTGTTTTTGAGGATAAGTTGTAGGGAAATCAATAATGTTAACAAGGTGCGGTTTTCTGCATTCGATTAATTCATTTTTAGACTTTTTACACGAATTTTTCTGAAATTTAGACTGTTTCTGATATGTCTCCGTACAAAAAATGCATATTAAAACGGTTGACACGATTCATCGTATAAAAGTTGCCAGACACCAAAAAACCAAATTGATTTAGTTTTTCGATACCCTTGGCTATCGTTTGACAGATGCTTTTGAGAAATTTTTCATTTTAACAATTTCTACAGCTGTTTTTGACCCTGAAAACATGGAATCATAATAAAATTTTATTTAAAATGTTGATTACTTTGCGAAAATTTCGATTCCTACAAATTCCATCAGTCAAACGATAGCCAAGGGTATCAAAAAACCAAATCATTTCAATTTTTTTGATTCTGACGACTTTCACAAACTGAATCGTGTCAATCGTTTTAATATGCATTTTTCGTACGGAGGCATTTCAAGGTCAAATCGGAGACAGTCAAAATTCCAGTAAAATTTGTGTGAAAAAATATGAAAATGAATGAGTTAAATGCAGAAAAATGCACCTTAATTGCATTATTGGTTTCCCTATAATTCATACTCGCGAAGCAGGGTCGAAAACGAAGCCACAAGGTAGAAGACCTCCTTAAGCTCGAAAAACGAAACGTAGGCTGGCACCGTGTTTTCAATAAAACAGAGTTCTGACTTGATAAAAACGACAAAAAAACTTTTGCAAAGTTTTCGCAAATGCGAAAAAATTCGCAAATTTCATTTGCCTATTCCTATAGAACTCAAAGAGTTCTACAACTTCTTCCTTCATAAAATTGTTCTACAGTCAATAGTTTGTTCTTGATAGAAAAAAGATAGTTGATGCAAATGTCTATAAACAAATAAATTTAATCGTAGAGAAGTTCTCTTGTGAGTTCCCGGTAGATCTCAAGGAGTTCTACAACTTCTTTCCTCATAAAATTGTTCTACAATCAATAGTTCGGTTTTGAAAAAGTGAAAATTCAAATGTTTCAGGAAAAACACTTGAGATGTAAAAATTCTAAAATTAGTTCGGTTGAGAAACATTTGAGCAAACGAACAATCTCTAACTACTAATCATTGATTTATTTACCTATCATATCTATCGCAAAAGAAGCAAAATATAAATGCAGAACGAGGAAAATTTAATAGCCCTAACTTTCGAACTTCAACAGTTTAGTGAAAAACTTTAATACAATCATACTTTAATATCATTTGTTTTCATTGTCAAACATAGTAGTAAGGAAAAAGAAAGATACAAATTTTAAATTTATATTTTTAAACACTAGAATATTACATTATCATAGAATATTAGCATAAGAAATACAAAGTTTTCTATACTTTTTAAGTATCCATATAAATTTATGAAAGCATGTATTTTAATTCATTTACATTTATTGATGTTTTATATTCCTCATTCGTATAATCATATATTGTTATACATGTTAAAAAAACGATTTAAATTGTTTTCATGTAGATGATGTAGAAAAATTAATGTATAGAATTAGGTAGTTCCATTTTTCAATAATATAATGTCATTTCCATCTATAAATTATTATTATGATCATTTAGTTATAATAAAAAATTTCATTCGAAATATTAGCTTTGAATTTAACATATAATATTGCGAATTTGGAATGATTGGTTTTTCAGATAACAGTTAATTGTAATAAGAAACAGAAAATATTTTTCATACGTAAAAAATAATAGAAAAAAATTTTCATGCTCAAAGAAATGAATGTCTTGAACTCGGGAACTTTAACTACTTGAGATAAATTTCAAATATAAGACATTCATTCGTACAATTGTCGATAAGTACACTCAGAGAAAAAGTGAGCTTCTCGAGCATGGCAGTGCCCTGCGCGTCCGAAGCGCGCGCTGTGACGACCTTATAAAGTTAGAAAGTATCCCTCCCGAGCATGACAGACGCTTTTAAATCAAGCATCTGTGCAGAGGTTGCATCGAATTCATGCTTCTCAAGCATGGGCGGAGCCCTGTCTCGCGAGGCGCACTTTTTCGTGATCGAGAAGCTCACTTTTTCTTTCAGTGTAGACGTTTTCGTAAGAAAAAGTTAACATTCAGAAATAAACAAAAGCGAAAAAAACGAACCAAAAAATGTAGAAAATTCATAATAATCATATTCTGTACTAGATAATTATTTCAAAATGTAGCTGTAAAAATTTGAAAGTAGGAAAATAGTAAAAGATAACCCTTTAGATGAATATTTATATTGAAGCAATAAAAATCAACACTGTAAGAAATGGTGTCTCGCCACGAGACACTTTTTGACGCTGTTTTTAAGACGTTTAAATATGTCTTTAAAACACATCTTTTTGACACATAAAAGTGTGACGTACCGTCTTGGTTTTATTTTCATCTGGGATTTTTCCTATTTTTCAAGCGGGAATAAAATTTAGTATCGACTTCCTAAAGCTATTATCTCGAAGGTCAAGTTTAAAATTGGTGACTCTGTGCCTTGTGACGGTGTACGATTACACCCTATCAAATCAAACCCAAGTGAAAAGTGCGTGATTCACATTTCTGCTCACTACAATGCTGGGCTTCACGCGTTGACATGAGGGTCGGGATCTGGGACTTTTCTATCGCCGGGCCGCCCTCATATGCAAGCACTTAACACGGTTTATTACACGCATTTAGTCCGAATTTTGGGCTTTTGGTATTACTCACTTTGGGAGTTTGTTTATTCCAAGGCACGGAGGTTTCGGATGTCGCGATAAGTTTTCGGAGTACATGCTGTTTTATGACTTGCTTGAATTTAGGGTTCAATGATGGAAATTTTTTATTATCGCATTTCTTGGAAAATGTGGGGAGAGATTTTCAGACCCAATCAGGGAATGAAATCCCCACTTTTTGACCACATTATCCAATTAGAAACTTAAATCCCTACTTTTTGACTTCCGTCCCCTTCTTTTGGGATAGTTGATAAAAACCCTTCGTAAAGCTGCGAAGGGCAGTAGTTGCGTTACAAAAAATTTCGAAAGCAGTCGCGATTCAGTTAACTATCTTTGTACTTTCCTCGTTCCGCGGCACATTATTTGCGAGTGTTTGTGTGCCCCCCAATTTTGTACTTTGTTTCTTTCAATTTTTTCCTGTTTTAACAATAAATCTTCTTTTATTTGGACTTCAATATTCAAATTTTCATTTATCCCTCCCTCTTCGTCACTTCACCATTCACGCCGGCGGCAAATAAAAAATTTTCTTCACGATCAACGTATCCAAACTTCGACTGAGTAAGTAACCTTTAATTTTCTTACTTCCGTGACAGGTCCATTGCCCAACAAACGCCCTCCCATCCCCGAATTTATGAATATTACTCTTAGATTTCAATAAACTTCCCTTGAACATTCTAAAATTATCCTCCCCGGATACCGCGATACCCTTTTTTCCTCGGGAAGATAAATAATTTTAACGCAAGTACATTTCGGGACCCGTGCATAGTATCTCAATACTAGCACGAAAATCCTAACTTTAAAGAATTCTCTAAAAAATCTCCGGGGTTAGAAATTTTCCCCTTCACCTTCTGATCTCGTCAGAACGTGACAAAAGTAAGACATTTTATAACTGAAGACATTGATTTCGCGTCTTGGTGTCTTCTACAAAGACATGTCTCATATATTTTATTTTTCAGTGAAATTACGTAAGAAATTTAAATTTGAGAATGAGAAATCTAAAAGACTGATATTTTCAACTTTTCAATTTTAATTTAAATTTAATTTTAATAATCCGCCGTAAGTTGTTAAAGTTGAAATATAAGTAAAAACAAATGATTCTTTCGGAAAAAAAAGAGTAAGTACAGATGAGAAAACTGCAATGATAAGAACACACGAAAATTGAGTCGTTCATCTTCAACTACTGCATAGACAAACAAATAGTACTCATATCACGCATGTCAAAAATTAAATGCTAGGGTTCAGTTAACTAAGCAACTTTGCAAAATTACAACGATAAACTCATTTTTCAAGTTATCTTGAGAGAAATTGTATGATCCAATGGCGCAGAAAAGAGAATTTTTTTGAGGGGGAGGGGCAAAAATATTGTATTAGTCAACTTGAATTTTGGGGGGGCAGTTGCCCCCTCCCCTGCTCCCCCTGTTCCGGCGCCACTGGTATGATCTAGAATACAAATATATGACGTTATGCTAAAGAGATACTATTTGATTATAGTATTTAACTTTGGAACTTGCAATCCCGTAAGGCTGTCTGTCAATAGTAAGCAGGAAGGAAATAATAAATTAAGAATAGTTTTGTACTTGGCTTAAAATTTATGAAAGATTGTTATAGTCGATCGGGGTATAGAACGAGTGAAAAAAAAAATTGTGAAGATTGAGACAAACAGATAAAGTGTATTGCATTGTTATAAAAAGTTTCTAAAAATAAAAACAAATGTTATTAAAAGGAAAAATATATATGAATAATTGTCTAATACCTATACGTTCCTACAATACTCGTCATATCCGTATGATCCTTGTGATTTTACCAACTTTATTTCAGAAAAGCAAATGAAAAAATGTATAAAAAACTGTGCATCACCAACGAAAAAAAAGCAGCTAAGTATCGCAAGACGGATTAATTAAGTTATACAATAATAATAATAAAACGTGAAAAACCCGAGAGAAAAAAAAATTGTATATCATCATCTAGAACAAAAAACTAAAAGGGTACTGCGCTCTTCTTATGAAAATTCCCATGAAAAATCTTAGGTATTTTTTTACAAAACAAAATAATTTTACAGAAAATTCCAATAGACGAATTTATTAAAATAACGAATAATAACACAGAACTCATAGGAAAACTTAACCTAATTTTAAAAAACTTCAGTTCTACCAAGAACTTGGAAGAGAATTCCTTTCCGATTGAATTTATTTGTTTAGAGGCTTTTGGATATACTGTTGTACTTTTTATAACACCGGAATATTGAGTTCAGATGAACTTAATCAACAAAGAAGTTGTAGAAAACTTTAAGTTCTGCCAAACACTCGAAAAAGAATTCCTCTCCAATCGAATTTATTTGTTTATAGTCATTTGCATCAACAATTCCATATATTTTTAATTGGACAATTGAATTTACAAAAAAGATATGAAGAAAGAAGTTATAGAACTCTTTGAGTTCGACCGGGCACTCGCAAGAAAACTCCTCTACGATGAAATTTATTTGTTTACAGACTTTTGCATAAACTATTTTTTTTCTAATAAGACCAAACTATTGATTGTAGAACAATTTTATGAGAAAAGAAGTTGTAGAACTCTATGAGTTCTACCGGGAACACGCAAGAGAACTTCTCTACGATGAAATTGATTTGTTTACAGACTTTTGCATGAACTATTTTTTTTCTATAAAAACCGAACTGTGGATTGTAGTACAATTTTATGAAGGAAGAAGAGGTAGAACTCTTTGAGTTCTATAGGAATCGGCAAACGAAATTTGCAAAATTTTTCGCATTTGCGAAAATTTTGCAAAATATTTTTGCATACTCGCGAAATTTCAAGTCAGAACTCTTTTATATTGAAAACACGGTGCCAGTCTATGTTTCGTTTTTCTAGCATAACCGACCTAATTTTTGCAGAACTATATTGCTAATTTTAGCAAAGAACTCCAGAACTATCATAGTTCTACCGGGAACTTTAAATGTCTGAAAATTTTTCGAAAGTTCGGTGCCAAATTCACGCGACTCTTCACAACGTATCCTGGGTTGAACAATATTGTACGAGAAGATAGTTTTTTTATTTATGCAAAAAAATTAAGTTACTATTTGGAAAAATAAAGTCTCTAGCATACAAAAAATTGAAAAATATTTCCGATCATCTTCGAGCATCAACAACCAATAAATTTTCATTTTTTTGTGTTGAGGAAGAAAAATATGGAAATTCAAACTTGAATACAACACTTGCAATTTGGCACTCGACCTAAAAAGTAATGCCTCATTCGAGGCATTATTTTTACAAGTTTAGTTTTCGAGTTATTAATAATTTTAGTTTAAATAAAATCACAAGCCTAAATTCTACAAATTTTGATCGTTTTCGGTCAAGTAAAACTTGATATAGGGTTTGTTAACTGCAGCGAATCAATTGGTGGAATAATTTTTGCAAAAAAAATTACTTTTCTATAATCAAAAATAAGGTGTATTAAAAGTGAGATCATTGGTTTTAATGTATGCACATCTCCCAGAAAGCCACGGTCCCTATGGGACCTTTTGAGTCGTCTTTTCCGGCCTCACAATAGATTTCTGAAAGAAGGACTTATTCGGTTTCGGCCTGACTACCTGCCCAGAAATGTCAATATGTCGAAATCAAAAAACCCAGGTTTTTCATAGCTGTTTTAGATTATTTTAAAATGATTTTTTTTTTTCAAAAGTTATTTCAAAAATAAAAATTTACAAAGTTTAGATGTTTAAAAATTCAGTATCTCTCTTTCCCAAGTGGATCGTAAGTCGATAGCTAGTTATTCTGCTCATTTTTGTAAGGATTTGTAAAACGTAATATTGTGAATTTTATGCGTTAACAATTTCTTTCAAAATTTGAACTAGGTAAAAGCTGGCATTCAATGAATTTTAAAATACCTGATTTCATCGCCATTCAGATTCGTTCGACATTTATTTTCGTGGAAACTAAATCCTTCAAGCATCATTCGATTCTCCAAATCGTACACGGCTGCAGCAGGCCTAGATTCGTCTGGAATAGGCCTAGATTCGGCTGCGATAGGTCTAGATTCGGCTGCAAAATCGTAGGAGTATTTTTTATAAAACATTATTATAGGTTTTTCGATAATACAATTTATATTCCTTATCCACGACTATTTGCGGTTGCCACCGTTATGTGTCAGTTGAAATAGTAAAGAGCAACGAAAAACAAGTTGAATGTAAAATGATATTTTTTCAGCGACTCACCATTCATTTTCTTCAAAATTTCTCCCAAAGTGAATCAAGACGAACCTGGACTAGACTGACCGATGCTAAAAATTTTATACTATCATGAGGCATTTGACATGCACCTATATAACAACTTTTCTAATGTCCCTTCTCCCCGTCGTAGATTTTGAATAGTGGGAATCGAGGAGGGGTTGATAATTAGCGACTTCAGTAACGAGTTTCCCGTTTACCTGCTTACCTAAGTCTATACAATATGATGATATAAAGCTTCGGTGGAATTTTACTATTTTACTTTTGTCAATGTCGAGAGAAAAATGGAGCCCGAGCAGGTCCGAGACTGGAAAATAATGGGCCCACATACAGAAACCAAAATTTTTTACCATAAAATATCAAGTGCTCTTCTTTTTACATAAAATAAATAACATATTCTATTGCTGGCTTTGTCGTTTTTAAAAAGCGTATCAATCATCATTAATTGAAAGAAGGCTTAAACACTTTGTATCACTTCTGCAAAGTACCCATAATTCAAGAAATTTTCAAAAAAGGCTTGAGAATCGATTTATATACATACGATTAATAAACGTTCAGGTACACAAAAGTAACATAAATATATCATGCTTTAACGTTGCTGTAAATTTATGAATTAGGTAAACTTTACAGCCAATAATTTTGTTTTGCCTTTCTGTAAATTCTTACCGTTGATGGATAATTTTATAGAAAGTAGAATCATATAAAATGTAGCAAAAAATAAAATAATGAATTAAATCTAACAAAAAAAATGAAAGGTAATAACTATAGAGAATAAATTAATAGTTATTAGAATTTTTTTGAAGATTGTTGAAAAAGGTACCTCAATGTGAAGTTCCCTATATCATTCTGTAACATTGCTGTAAGTTTATTAATCAGGAAAACTTCAAAACCAAAAATTTTGATTTCCGATTCTGTAAATTCTTAATACTAAAAGATAATTTTATTTGCAGTGAAATAAAACAAAATGTAACAAAATATGAATTAATAAATTAAATCTAATAAAGAAAAGTACAATCAAATAAATAAATAAATAAAAAAATGTATACTAACAAGAACTTTGTAGAGGCTTGTTTATGAGGTTTACTCACTGTGAAGTTCTATATACCATGCTGTAACATTGCTGTACATTCATGAAGTAGATAAACTTTACAGCCATTAATTTTGTTTAGCCTTTCTGTGAATTCTTACCATCAACAAACAATTTTGTAGACAGTGAAATAAAATGAAATCTAACAAAAAATAAAATAATAAATAAGATCTAACAATAAAAAATGCAATATAATAAATATTAAAGATAATTTTAAACTCATAAGAATTTTGCAGAGGCTTGTTTACAAGGTTTTCTAAATGTGAAGTTCTATGCATTAGCTGCTACTATGCTGTCAGTTTATGAAATACGAAAACCTCCAAGCCCAAAATTTTGTTTTGCCATTCTGTAAATTTTTATCATTAATACATAATTTATAAGGCAGCGGAATAAAGTATAATGTAACAAAAAATGAAAAGTTTTAAATAGTTAAATGTGGTAAAAAAAAAGAAATGCAATAACTATGAAAAATAAATTCAAAAATATTAGAATTTTTCAAAAGCTTGTTGAAAAAGATCTCTCGATGTAAAGTTCCATATATCAAGCCGTAACGTTGCTGTAAATTTATTTATTTGAAGAACTTCATAGCCAAAAGTTTTTTGTTAATGCCTTTCTGTAAATTCTTATCACATGTGTCTCAAGTTCCAAGCGTTTAAAATTCAACGTTACAACAAACTTAATACTCGTAAAAAAAATATTCGTCACACTTCCGATCATTATAAAATAACGAAAAATTCATATATTTTTCATTTTCGTTTCATTTCAAACGTTTGGAACTTCAAATACATCTTTTCACAAATAGATAACTTTATAAACGGTGGAATAAAATGTAATCCGACAAAAAATAAAACAGTGAATTAAGGGGGGAAGTCTATGTAAACGGCCGAAAAACTGCCGATATTTGTATTTTTTTTTCAATAAGAAGAAGATGGCTGATGTTCATAAAATTTAATGATGTTTATTGACTATTCCTCAAATATATTTGGTAATTTTTTCATAAAAAAAATTGAAAAATGGTGGAGTTATTGCACCGTGACTCATCAGTGGTCTGAAGTGACTTTCGAAACGGTGGGCGTGATAACGTTGGTTTCGTTCATCTGAAACACATAATATTTTGCCAAACGTTAGTTAATGAATGTAATTGCGCCCTGAATGGGTTCATTTTACCCATTCACAATTTTTTCCAAAAATTCCAGGCTAAAAATGAAAATTTTCGATTTCAGCTGATTTTTTTTTCCTAGTATTGTATAAAAAAAAGTTGATTTTTGCAACAATTTTAACTGTTCATTTCATTCAGGGCGCGATAAAAAGGGTTTTAAACTAACTCAGAAAATTTCATGAAAATTCATTGATTAGTTTTTAAGCAATCCCGCCCACCGATTTTCAATTTGACTTAAAAAAAGATTTCGAGAAAAACGCGTTTGTTTGTATCCCTATAAATAATTGAGGTTTTGAGTTATTTACCAATCAATCTGCGATGCCCGGGCCATACAGTAGTCCTTCGGCTTCCTCGAAAAACTCATTTTGGTCAGCGATTTCCTTGCTTCGTGCTTTCCGGGCCTCTTTAGTTTGTGAAAAACTGCGCCGCCCCTGCCGCTGTATTCGATGCTCGTCGACGGCGGTCGCATATTTCATCACTGTCGTTCCGATAATCAAGCCCATGTGCATCATTGCTTGGAGAACAGAATGAAATCCCTCATTGAAAATGCTGGCAGCCAGGAAAGATGCGATTTCGACG
Organism: Platygaster robiniae; assembly: GCA_028476575.1. NCBI lineage: Eukaryota > Metazoa > Arthropoda > Insecta > Hymenoptera > Platygastridae > Platygaster > Platygaster robiniae. The sequence goes on from CM052019.1 coordinate 33,683,488, forward strand.
ATCTTGAGTCCTGCGTGTTGACTCTTAGGTGCCAAACGCCAAATGGTTGAGTCGAAACTCTCATTTGCATTTTGTGTGTGACCACCTGAGCATATTTGTAATAAACTTTCTTGTGATAGGTCCTCGAAAATTGGTCGTATAAAATTTTGTACGTCAGGGTGAAGTGGTGGAGGGTGATTTCGGCGATTTTGACTTTCTCCAGAGGCTTCATCTTTTCGCCACTTGCACCAACTGCTCTCTCCCGGGGGACAAAATTGATGTTGTGGTTCATCATCCGTTGAAATGTAATGATGATACGTGGCCATTATTTCTCTTTTCATATCTTCAGTGTTGTCAATATTTCTTCGAATAGCTAAGCCGTAATATGTAGTTAATTTTTTTATTAGGCCTTCTGTCAACTTGCCTCTTCCACCGAGTTTGTGAATTTTTTTTGCATTTCGAAGACGAGATCCCATTCTTTTTTCAACATGATTGACGCACTCACTTTTTACGACTTGTAATCGATTCCCATAAGGATTCAAATCGAGGATCGCTTTGAAAGTTTTTGAATCGCCATCCCCTATATAGTTCCCGTAAAATACTCCATGTTTTTTTTCCGAATTTCCAAACATCTCCTTGACCGAATTAACTTCCATTGCTCCCGCGGATCCTTCATGATTCTTCGTACATTCTTCTTCGTGTTCTTCGTACCATACGCGATATTCCTCGGTTTCTTCCTGGTTTTTCCATCGAGCACATCCATGACAATAACTACTTTTCACTACTAGATCAATCACTTTACCACTGTAATAAGCAATTAGTGTCGTCACGCCGTATAATGATTTGAAACCACGCTTTTTCCAAGAGCCATCACCAGATACTTTCAAGTTTAAAAACCCCCGGTCGTGTTGAATATTTTCTTTGATCTCTTCTCGTACAGCTTTTTGGCAACACAAATCGAACACAGTCTTGGCAGCCTCATGAAGTCGTCCTACGATATTATTGTACGCACATTGAGATAATCCTGCGCATACATCCATCAAGTTACAAAATAAATTGATCCCATCATGGCCAACTCCTAGAAGACGCATAGCGAATACTATCCTTCGATTGATTTCGTAGCCATTCTTGATTAGTGGACCTGAGTGTATAATTCTTTGACCGCAAACACACGAAACGATCAGCTTGAATCCGAGACCACGTTGCCCTGTTTCCATGAATTCCACGTTTTTTTGACACACTCGACATATCAATAATTGCGATAAAGCAGAGAAAACAGTGAAGAACTCGATGAAACGATAACCGTGCGAAGAATTCACCGGAATATCACTGTTTCGCGAACCCGACAGTTTTCTTTTACTTGCACTATCATTATCACTCGATTTCCGCTTTGCGAAGCCTCTTTTTTTAGGTTTCGACCGTCTAAAAGAAGAATTTCGCGATCCTTTCCATTTTCCGGGCATTTTTTCACTTTCAATATTGTTCTGAAAACGTATGGTACAACTCGAGTGTTTGAGAAGAACTGAAAATCGAGATACTTAAAAAGGAAGTAGTAGCTACACACCCAACTTATCTTTCGTGAAAAATTGTTCACGGAGCCATTTCCAGAAATATAAATATGTGATACCACGAAAAACGACAATAAATGACATCACAGAATGCAATGAACGCAGCTACCTGAGATACCGCGCTACCTACCGTCTCGCATGCCACGAGACGGTCCTAAGCGCGTCGCCTCTTAAACCATTAGTCAATGAAAAAAAAGGTTTTGAGGCGAAATTCTTTATTTTATCTCATCATAGGCCTTTTATCTATCATATTCAGCAAAAAAATTTTTTTCGATTTTTTGGACCTGTTTACATAGACCACATCAAATTTCAATGGTTTCCTTAGTAAAATGACTCGCTGAATCCGAAAACGCAGTCCAAAAAATTCCCCGTAGGACGGATTTCGCGGTATTGCGAAAAAACTGTTTTTCGCATATAGAGAAAAAGTGTCTTCAGTCAATCGCAAATATCTCCGGTTCTACTTGAACGATTTTGATAATTTTTATATCAAAATGTAGGTAATTTAATAACCTATAAATTATTTTCCTGAAGTTTTACCGTCACATTCACGGTTTGGTTGCTATTCCGACATTTGTATATAATTTTTTGTCATTTTTGTTAATTTTTTGAAAAAAAATCAACTTTGAGCGAAAATGAAGCCGAAAAAAAATTTTTTTTATCACTTCAATGAATGGATGTTGAAGCTCAATTGATGACAAAAAAAAGAGTGGTCAGTTATCAAAATCAATGGAAAAATATAGAAGTTATAGGTGTTTTTCCGAAAAAAGGCAAAAAGTCCATTTTGCTCAACTTAATAGCATTGTCAATTTTTATTGATATTAAGTCACAAAAAATGAAAATTTAAAAATGAGTCAAGTCCGATCGTCTTTGTCGCTTGTGCATGTCTTCGCTTTCTCGAATCAAAAACCAGCAATAATCGCCCATCATTGTTTCATCTCAAAATCCTTGGTATCGTCTTTCCATGTTTTTCATTTGCTGATGGAAGCGTTCGCCATGTTCAACGCTTTCGTCGCCAAGATTTTTCGGGAAAAAATCCAAATGCGAATATAAAAAATGAATTTTGAGAGACATATTCACACCTGTCACCGAAAAAAAGTGAGAAATAATTAGCATAATTTAATAGTATAGAAATATAAATTTATATTAAAAACATACCTATTTTCTTATAATTCACTAGCAAATCTTGGATGATTTTCTTGTAGTTCCGACTTCTTGAGTTACCCAAAAAGCCATCGACGACAGAACGAAACGAATTCCATGCTTTCGCCTCGTCTCCTGTCAATGTTAAAACAAAATTGGAATCGCTGAGAATTTTTTTTATCTGAGGTCCCACGAATACGCCTTCTTTTATCTTAGCATCAGATGAATTCGGGAACACGGATTTCAAATAATGAAAAGAATGACCGTCTTTTCGCAAAGCTTTGACGAAATTCTTGAAGAGTCCAAGTTTAATATGTAATGGTGGAAGTAGAATCTTGTCTTTCTTCACTAGAGGATCGAATTTCACATTTTTCTGACCTATGGTGTAATTGATTCGATTCGGCCAGTCTTTTTTCACATAGTGTTCATCTCTCGCTCTGCTGTCCCACTTACACAAAAAACAGCAGTATTTTGTGTAGCCTTGCTGCAAACCAGTTACCATGGCAACAACTTTGAGGTCAGCACAAATTTTCCACTCGTGATCTTTGTACTTAATTAAGTCCAGTAACATTGCCATAGATTGATATGATTCTTTCATGTTGACAGCATGGGCTACAGGAAGTGAAGGCTTCATGTTTCCTTGATGAATCAAAACTGCTTTTAAGCTTAATTTGCTGCTGTCAATGAACAAACGCCATTCGATTGGATCGTAATTTACACCAAATTCAACAAACAAACCAGTGATATCATGACAATAACAAACATTCTTTTCCCTCGAATAGTAATGGGCAAATCGTATATGCCGATCTCTATAGTACGTCACCTTCACGCCCGAATCCAGTAAGTTCCGTTCTTGCAAACGTGATGCCAAAATCTCCGAATGATATTTCGTCAGATCTAAGTCTCTTATCAAATCATTAAGAGCGAATTGTGTAAAAGGCTTTGAAACTTTCATAGGCTCTGTGTCAGTCGAATTGGATTCACTTTCTTCTGATGCTGGTGTGTCGATTTTTCTTCTCTTCTTAGGGCTTACTGGATACGGAACGTCAGTGGAATGCGGAACTGGTTTTGTTAACGATGGTACATGCGGATATACAATTTTGCGATGACGTCCGTGTTGTTTTATGTTACATAAGCAGAAGTAACAGTCAACCTCGTGATTCGTTGGCTGTCGCCAAATTGCAGGCACATCGAATGACAAGTAGCGACTACGAAAAAGAAATCATATGAACGTGGTAGTATATTAAAGGGTTAAAATCAGAAACAGAATAGATGAATATATATTTATACGTACTTGTCACCTGCCATCCACAAAACCAAATTTGTTCTGCATGTGTTGCACATAGAACTCTGTGTCCATGCTTTATCAATATTTTCAGGTGAAACTTTGAAATACAAACTGTACGCATTTTGTAATGCATCCGTGAAATTCCGTGGTTTCGCGAAAATATATTCTGCACAAGCATAGCAGAACTTATTCGGATCATTTTTGCACTTGAATCTACGTTTCTGGACACTCATCCTTCAAATTTCGATTTAATTTTCCGTGCCTAAGGTACCTTTCTGGGTCAAGCCAGCGCACCAATCAGAGCGCAGTAGGTTTTCCCGCGGGTTTTCCCCGGATCAACCAAGCGCACAAATCATAGTGCACCGCGGGCTCCGCCACGGAGCGAGCCAGCGCACCAATCAGGGTGCACCGTGGGTCTACTTGACCTACGTGTAACACGCTTATGATGATAACCATTGTGCACTTTTGATAATATTTTCAAAAGTGCACTTTTGATCAATTTTGAAGTTTCCTTTCGATTATTATGCGCTTTTGATACGCAGCCATTGTTAAAATGATATTTTATTTGATAAATAATAAATACGTAAATGTAATTAAAAATTCATATGTACTATCAAGGTATTTTCATCGTTTTGAACGAGTAGATCCCCAGAAATAGTCTCTTACTAATACAATTTTAAACTATATTATATGAATTACTTTCTCATAAAATTTTATAGGAAACCATGAACAGTAAATTACGAATCTAAGGAAAATGGACTTTTTACCTTTTTTCAGAAAAACACCTATAACTTCTATATTTTCCCATTGATTTTGATAACTGACCACTCTTTTTTTTTTCATCGATTAAGCTTCAACATTCATTCATTGAAGTGATAAAAAAAATTTTTTTTTCGGCTTAATTTTCGCTCAAAGTTGAATTTTTTTCAAAAAATTAACAAAAATGACAAAAAATTATATACAAATCTCGGAATAGCAACCAAACCGTGGATGTGACGGTAAAACTTCAGGAAAATAATTTATAGGTTATTAAATTACCTACATTTTGATATAAAAATTATCAAAATCGTTCAAGTAGAACCGGAGATATTTGCGATTGACTGAAGACACTTTTTCTCTATATGCGAAAAACGGTTTTTTCGCAATACCGCGAAATCCGTCCTACGGGGAATTTTTTAGACTGCGTTTTCGGATTCAGCGAGTCATTTTACTACGGAAACTATTGAAACATGTAGAGGATACAAAAATTTTTCAAAATTTGTAAACTAGTGTAATTATTAGAATATGTCGGAAGTTTGTTGAAGATGTTTTCTGAATGCGAAGTTCCTTATATCATGCTGTAATGTTGGTGTCAGTGTATGAATAAGGGAAATTTTACATCCAAAAATTATGTTTTGCCTTTGTGTAGATTCTTATCGTCAATGGATTATTTTATAGGTAGTGTAATAACATTGAATCTAATAAAAAATATAATAACGAATAGAATCTATTTAATAAAATTAAATCTAATTAATATAAATTATAAACTTATATAATAAAATGTAATAACTATAAAAAATAGATCAATGGTTATAAGAATTTTTCAGAAGATTGTTGGAAAAGTTTTCTCAATGTGAAGTTCTATATATCTTACTGTAACATTGCTGTGAGTTTAATAATCAGGAAGAATTCAAAGCCAAAAATTTTGTTTTTCCTTTCTGTAAATATTTATCATTAATACATTATTTTATAGACTGTGTAAAAAAATGAAATCTTGCAAAAAAGAAAAGTTCATAAAAAGATCTAATAGAAAAACATAGAATGTAATAACTGTAGAAAATAAATTTTTAGTTGTTAAAATGTCTTAGAGGCTTTTTAGAATAGTTTTTTCAATGTGAATTTCCTTATAACATGCTGTAATGTTGCTGTCAGTTTATTAATTAAGTAAATTTTACAACCAAAAATTTTGTTTTGCTTTTCTGTGAATTCTTATCATTAGTGTATAATTTTATATACAGTGGAATAAAATAAAATCTTACAAACAAATGTTGTCAATAAGATCTAATAAAAAAAAACAATGTAATAAATTTAAAAAGCTAATTTGCAGAAGTTAGAATTTTTCAGAAGTAGGTTGAAAAAGTTTTATTAATGTGAAGTTTACTACAGTATGCAACAACTATGCTGTCAGTTTATTAAATAAGAAAACTTCATAGCTACAAATTTTTTTGCCTTTCTGTAAATTCTTATCATTAAAACATAATTTAAGAGGCAGTGAAATATGAAAAAAAAGTGAGTAAGATTTAATACCAAAAAAATACAATCTAATAAATATGGAATATGATTTTAGACTATCATAAATTTTTTAAAGGCTTCTTTATGAGGTTTCCTGAATGTGAAGTTCTTTGCATTAGCTTCTACTATGCTGTCAGTTGATTAAATAGGAAAACTTCAAAGCCAAAAATTTTGTTTTTCCTATATGTAAATACTTATCATTAATACATAATTTTATAAGCAGTGGAGTAAAATAAAATCTTACATAAAATAAGTAATGAGTAAGATATAATAAAAAAGAAATTAAATGTAATAACTGTAGAAAATGAATAAATAGTTATTAGAACTGTTTAGAAATTTGTTTAAAACGTTTTCTCAATGTGAAGTTCTGTGTATCATGTTACAACGATGCTGTCAGTTTATTAAAGAGGAAAACTTCGAAGCCAAAAATTTTGTTTTGCCTTTCTGTAAATACTCATCATAAATACATAATTTTATGGGCAGTGGAATAAAATAAAATCTTACAAAAAATTGAGTAATGAATAAGATCTAAAAAAAAAATGTCATTACTATGAAAAATAAATTTCCAGTTGTTAGAATTTTTTACAAGCTTGTTGAAAAAGTTTCCTTAATGTGAAGTTCCTTATATCATGTTGTAATGTTGGTGTCAGTTTATTAATAAGGGAAACTTAACATCAAAAAACTATGTTTTGCCTTTGTGTAAATTCTTATCGTTAATTTTGATTCTATAGGCAGTGTCATCACAATGAATCTAATAAAAAAATAAAATAACCAGTAAAATCTATTTAATAAAATTAAATCTAATAAATGTAAATTATGAATTTATAGTTATTACAATTTTTTAAATGCATGTTGAAAAGTTTTCTTAATGCAAAATTCTTTATATCTTGCGGTAATGTTGCTTTCAGTTAGTTATATAGGGAAACATTACAGCCGAAAATTTTGTTTTGCCTTTCTGTAATTTCTTAACACTTATACATACTTTAAGATGCAGTAGAAAATAAATAAATCTAATAAAAATAAGATGATAAATAAAACTATTAACAAAAATTTTTTAAACTGCAAAAAATAATTTCATACTAATAAGAATTTTTTTTTGGCTTCTTTATAAGGTTTCCTGAATGTGAAGTTCTATGCATTAGCTGCTACTACTCTGTCAGTTGATCAAATACATTTTTCCCTTTTTTACAAAAGCGCGCAAATTGCAAGCCCTGTATCTCTGATGGTCCTTTACTATTTTGAAAAAACCTTTTTTTATTAGGCTTGTATTTTCTAAACGAATAACGGTTTTCATCCTTGGGCCTACCTAAGCATATTTTTTTTCACTCAAAATTTTATGCATATCTTCAAGGCCGACACCAGCGCAGGGTCGAATGTATCGAATGTTGTGTAGCTAGTAATTTTTATTTTTATTTTTATAAGCTTCGGCTGTGATTATTTAATTAATTACCAAAATCATTATCAATTATAAATCTAAAGTCATCTATTTTTCCCTTTTTTACAGAAGCGCGCAAATTGCAAGCCCTGTATCTCTGAAGGCCCTTTACTATTAAAAAAAAAACTTTTTCTATTAGGCTTGTATTTTCAACTGGAATAATGGTTTTAATCGTTGGCCCTACCTAAGCATATTTTTTTTCACTCAAAATTTTACGCACCTTCTGAAGACCGAAAAGAAAACTTCAAAGCCAAAAATTTTGTTTTGCCTTTCTGCAAATTCTTATTATTAATACACAATTTTAGAGGCACCGGAGCAAAATAAAATCCCACAAAAAATAAAATTATCTTATAAAAAAAAAAAAATAAAATGTTGGTACTATAAAAAATAAATTTATAACTAACTTGTAGCTGTTTATATAATGAATCTTATTGCTGATAAACTGATATTTTTCATTCTGCAGTGGCATTGTCTAATAGTCGCATACTTTAATGAATATCGGATACCTGAAGTTGGCAATGTTCAACAATTTCAAAATAACGCTCATGACATGTTTTTACATACCTATTGTTTTTTAATGTCCATAAATATTTTGAAATTTATTATTCCTCGACGTCTATCCTGGACCATCGAACAATATCTGAAAAAAGAAAATAATTTCCACAAAGTAACCATAGTCTATGTCGGAATTGTCAGGTGTTCATTATATACATTTCAAGAATAATAAATAATTGATGTTTTTAATAAATAATTTATGAATGTTTATTAGAAAACAGGCCTTACAATAAATAAATCATCATTAATATTCATGTGACTAAAAAATAAATTGCCATAATAGTACATACTAACAGAAACTAGAACAAACAATCCAATTATTGTTTTCTGCATTTGATAATGTGTCGATGAATTGAATAATTAAATGTATTTTAAAAGATTTCCTTATCTGAAAATTAGTGGAAAATAATTGAAATATTAGCAAGCATTACAACTTTCAGGTTATGTTTTGTGTTATTTGTTTACATCTTGTTTGTGGACCAACATTTACGATTATTTCACTCTTAATAATTGAGAATGTTTCTCAAAACTCATTATTAATATTTATGTTAATCCAATGATAAATTTTTTAAACGAATACAATAAAAACTTTTATACTAATACTTATCTAAATGTGGAAATCCAATTCCTCATTGTTTTTCGGGAAACTGCAATGCACACTATGTAACCGATTAATTTAAATTTATTAATACATTTTTTTCAATTAATGACCTAATTATTATTAATTAGGCATTAATTATTAATTAATTATTCATCCGCGAGCGAGATACACAACCACGTTCAATGAAAGCAGGAGAGCCACTGACGAGGGCAGCACTTGACAGTACCGACTTTCCCCCAAACCCAAAAAATTCTTTATATCTACGTAGGATAAAGTGCCTTATTTCGCCCCGAGACTCGTACTTGACGGCCTACAAAACAAATAATCATATGGAGACATATTATACTTCTGTATTAAATTTTAAGCAATTAAAATAGTTTCAATTTTTCATTTTTCTTGTATAATTAATTATTGTATTTTTCTAGTAATCAAAATTTTCTTAATTATGAGATATTTAGCGAACAGCGTAGGGTTCCTGGATATTATTAGAAACTATATCATCCTTAAACGAAACTTCTAAAAAAATGTCAGAATTCTGAGTATTGTTGAAAAATTATCCAGTTTTGAGGTGATTGAAATTGGAAATGTCGAGGGTAACTCAAAAATTAAAACTATTTTTAAAAGTGTCATGAAAAGTTATTGCAGATCTTATTCTGTTGAAACGTCTCATTAATTCTAGCACCTACATTTTTGTTTTTTTTTTTAACGGCAGGGAACTCCAAAAAAATTATGAAGGTCCAAGAATATTTTTGAAATTTTAGTTGTGGATGAAATATATTTTTATTCATGATGATTATCATAAAAATCAGTATGATTGTTATTATTATTATTAATGCATTTATTGTTATGATTGTCATAATAATAATAATTATTATTACTTTAATGATGATGATTGTAATTCTGTGATTGTGAACAATTACAGTAATTAAATAGTATTTTTTATCGTTATTATAATGCAGATAATAATAATAATTTAAAAGATCAAAAACAATTATTATTACAGTAACAGTATAAAATGTGAATGCAACATAAATAATGATATTAAAAACAATAATTATTATTATAAGAAAAAAATGCTTATATACATTTAATATTGATGGTAATACTATATATAAATTATAATAATAATAATTTTAATTACACAAATTCTCATTAAAACATAATATTCAATTATATTACCTTATTATTGTCGTATGAAATTTAGATAAATAGTATTAAGAACTATTGATAAATATTACAATTTTCATGATATTTAACGAACACAATAATCATTAATAATTATAATATTAATATTAATAATTAACATAATTATGATAAGAACAACAATAGTAGTAGTATTCGTAATAATACGAACAATAACATATTCATAACATCATTATATTAATTATATATCAATAACAATAATAATTATTATAATAACACTTATTATTCTCATAATTATTATCATTATAATTGTTACTATTATTTATATAGGTTTGCGGTTCGAAAACGTATGCGTTGATATTTAAATCGTATTTCGCTCGCCCGCTGCGCGAGAGGGCAGCAGTGTACGGCTTGTGAAGAAAAATTTAGGATGAAATATTTTAGAATGGAGTAAGCACAGCCAGAGATGTGCCATCGTCATGTGACGGTCATTGGCGAAAAATTTGTGACGGTCATATGACCCGTGACAATCGTGACGTGACCTTAAATTTGGTGACCGGTCATCGCACATCTAAAGAGATGAGCGAAAAAAAAAATGTTTATAAATGATAAAAATGTAAGTGTTTTGTTCTGCAAATCTTTAAGTTTTCCAATAAGGCTGGCTCGGAAATGATCAAATAAAGGCGACTGCCAATAGTGCCAACAGTTGTCAATAGAATTTCCCTAGCCCTTACTCCTTAGGGATTTTTGTATTACTTGCGGCTTGCGATATTTTTAGTTTTCCTGGTTTTCCTGTTCTGCTGTTCCATGGCGCGAACTTTGAATTCGCTTTAATTCGAATTTCATTTGTTTTTTTTCACTTGATTGCAGTTGATTGTGTTGTTGTGAAGTAAATATAACAATTCATTCGTAAACATTCGTGAATATTGATACTATAAGTGCGATGAAGCCAGTTATTATCAAAGTTTTTGAGCATTTTGTGAAAATTCCTCAAAATAATTTGAAATTGATTCAGTATAAATGCAAATATTGCAATCAAAAATATGCAAAACATGCAACGAGGATGACAAAGCATCTTAGGGATCAATGCCCGAATGTGCCAGCTCCGTTGAAACGAATTTTAAAAGGCAAAGCCGGCAAAGCATCTGACAATACTCAAGAATTTGAAGGTATGCAATAATCCAAGGGCCGTTCACTGTGGGGTTTTGGCTGAAAAGTGGGAATGATCGGTAGTAATGTATACCTGTATGTACCTAATATATAGGTATGCTTTACTGACGATCCCCCACTTTTTTCCAAATTTTTCCTACAAAGTATGCACTCCTGTAATAATCTTTAAAAAAATTCAATCTTATCAGTATTATACTCTGAGAATCAAAATTTATATATTTAAATTAAATTTAAAAATTTTATACTATATATAAATAAATTGTTCAAACAAATTGAAAAATCGAATTATGTTTATTTTTTTATGTATTTATTAGTTTTCTCATTTATTATACTAATTTATTTAGATTCATCACATATTTATTGTGCTAATATTTTATTCACAAATTATAAATTCATCCATTTATTTATTGATTCACTCATTAATGAATTTTTACTTTACTATGAAATGTATGAATTTATTCATTCATGATCGTTCTCATTTATTTTTGTGGCTTCCCGCCATAACAGAGAAAGTCACCTATGCCATTAGGCTCATTTCACATGATATTCTCATCATATTTTGAATGTTATGACATATGTGACTTTCTCTGTTATGGCGGGAAGCCACAGATTTATTTATTAATATTTAATAAATTCATGCATTTATATTTATTTGCTTAATTATATAAAATTTAATTATATTCAAATTTCAAAACTGAATCTGTTGTTTTTAATGTTTCGCGTATTCAAATTTCCTTCGAGAATCGAATAAACATATTTATTGAATATTTATTTAACTCGCACCATTTTAGAATAAATATTGAGATTTTTTAAAATTTTTTATTTAACTTCATTTCGAAACATATTATTCATACTTTTAAAGGTATTTTAATCATTTATTTAATATTAAAAGTATTTATAGTATTTTATCAGTATTATAATTATTATAATTTCTAGCTAATTATTTGATACTTGATTTTTTGTATATTTTCATTCGATTTTTATTGTCGGAAATTCATCTCTCATATTTTAAGTTATAAGTTATGCTTTTATCAGGAAAGAATGTTAACAAATGATCTTTTGCAGAAAATGAAATTCAGAACGATGCTGGAGTCGCGGTGTCTGCTACTAATGTACTTGATGATGACTACAGTCTTGATACAAATGCTACACAATCTTTCAGTTCCAATCCGGCAAGAAATATTTCATCTTTTTTTGACACAATGTCTCAAAAAGATATTAAAAATGTACAGTTTTTGATGGCAAAAGCTGTGTATTGCTCAGGAACTCTCTTGGCCATGACAGAAAATAAATATTGGCAAGACTTTTTTGGGACACTCAGGCCCATCTTTCAACTGCCAAGTAGAAAGCAGTTATCGACAACACTACTTGATGCAGTAAGAAAAAATTTTAACAATGAAAAGATTTGTAAATTTGCGTATTTAAGTATTTAAAAAGTATCTACCAATCATAAGGTACGTGAACTAATATAAATTCTGATAAATAAATGGACGTTGCAACAAGGTTTGGTGACAATTTATCGATATATTAACACGTCGATATTTAGAAACCGAATATCGGTTTAATCGATACATATGATAAAGGCTCATGAAATTGATAATTTTTATATTTGATATTGAGGTTTTCATATTGGAAAAATTCTATATTAATGCATGAATATAGAAAACTCATGAGTTTTCAGCCCTGCAAAATTTTAATTTTTTTGTTTTCTCCCTATAAATAGTAAAAAGTTTAAATTTCATAAAATTTGAAGTTTTACTGGAACTTTTAAGAGATAAGTTTGTTACTTAATCAAAATCCGATTCTTATAAAAATGTCGATATTTTCATGTAAGCAGTCTAAAGTAAACATGTTTACTTTAAACTGCTTAGATGCATGTTCAAGCAAACATAACCATAAAGAAAGAACAAATTCATGAGGAAAATGTAAAAAAAAAATACAGCAGATAATTTTGGTTTTAGGTGTATGAGGATATGAAAACTTCTGTTGATGAAAAAATTCATGAAGCCGTGACTGTTGGTATCCAATGTGATGCGTGGTCAAACATCCGCAATGAAGGCGTCATCAACTTCATTCTGACAACTCCACAGCCGGTTTTCTACAAATCATTGGCAACAGCTGAAAATCGCAAGACCGCGGAATACATGGCTGACAAAATTGCTGAAGTTATCGAAAATGTAGGACCGAAAAAAGTACTTGCTTTTGTTTGTGACAACGAAAATACGATGTTAGCAACCCGAGAAATACTCGAAGAACAATACTCTGAACATCATCTTTACACTTACGGATGCTTGGCTCATATTTTGAACCTCTTGGTTGGTGATATCTCAACACGGCCGACTGCTCAAAATGTTATTTCATCAGCCGTTTCTTTAGTCAAAGAAATCAAACAAAAACACGTTACTGGTTCAGTGTTTGCTGAAATTCAAAAAGCAAATTCCAAAGAATCTAATACTTGTCCAATTTCTCTCAAACTGCCTGTAAAAACGCGATGGGGTTCATCACTGATTTGCTTAGAGAGTGTTATGGTTAACGAAGACAATCTCAAGGCCTTGGCAATTTCCAAAAAGGTTTCTCTGGATCAGTCGAAAAAAGCCCTCATTCAAGACGATATTTTTTGGACCTCGTTAAAGAAACTGATTGGCCTTCTCTCTCCATCGTTTCTTACATTACGAAAGTCGAAGATGATTCATCTAAAATGTCCCAGGTACCCGAAACCGTCTCTAAATTGAAAAACCATTTGGATGCTACATTTTTATCTTCACTTTGCTTGCTGAATGCAAATGAAATTGCACATATGAAAGAGAAGTTTAACGAGCGATCAAAAATGATCCTGAGGCCAATCCACTACGCTGCTAACCTTTTGGACCCAGAATTTAAAGGCGAGCGTTTGAACAGTGAACAATACATTGACGGTTCGCGAGTTGTCAAGGAAGTTGCCAGGAAATTGGGCCTCGACATCAGCACAATAACTCAAGAATTGGCAGAATTTTTGGTAAATGAAGGCTTTTGGGGCGAGCCCCTCATCCGAGATGCACTGCAAACTGTTCCTCTTAAACTGTGGTGGAAGAGCGTCTGTAAACCTACCCTACTGGGAAAAGTCGCCCATGAAATATTGAATTTGCCGTGCTCTTCAGCAGCGACGGAAAGGTCGTTGAGTACACACGGAAGGATTCATTCAACAAAACGAAATCGATTGACCATTAAAAGAGCGGCAAGGATAACATATATTGCCCACAATGCCCGAATAACCAACATGAAAAATGGACAACAGCAACGTACAAGGCAGAAAACTGCGTCTGGTATTAATATATTACATACTTTCCCCAAAAAATTTATAAATATTCATATTTTCACGGAATGAATACAGTTCTCCGGTCCACCTCGTACAACTTTTTGTTTCATCAAAAAAAATATTAAAATCTAATATAATATAATCATGATTGGGCTTTATTTTCCATAAATTACTTTTACAATAAAACTTCCACCCATGTCATTAATACTCTTTTACAGTCTCAAAAGTTATTTTTATTTTTGATAATGTGGTAATTTATAACTTACAATAGTATATTGAAAATCATGTGTACAGTATTAAACAAATTAAATTTCGTAGATTGTGATCTCAATAAAGAAAATTTTAAAAAACCATGAACGATATATGTATATTTAAAATCAAATGTAAAAAAAAGACGATATGAAATACTGCAAATAAGTGTAACTCATGACCACTGAATGACTGAAGTCTGAATTTTCAATAAGTTCATTGATGAAATTACTTAAAACAACTCTATGTATTGTAACGGGATGAAAACTAAATTTAAATGTTCGCGCCAGAAGAAGACGTACAAAAGGCCGCGACGGTGTCGCACCCTAGAATAGGTGAGTTCGAGCCAGTGGCTGACACCCACTCGGACTCACTTTTGCTCGAGCTTTCGCCCAGTGTGGACGTGTTGTGTGTTTTGAGGCACTTGTCCTGAAAATAGCCTAACGTAGCGTGGCGTGCCGAAATAAAATCGTCTTTTTGTGGAATGATCGAAGTTTGTTCAATTCGATCAAATCAAATTCCACGCCACTCACTCTGTTTTGGACCTCGCTATCAAAATATTTTCGGATTTAACTTGGAAATTCGAAGTCAAATTATCATTCGACCTTACCTGCGCCAGGTAACTTTTAATTATAATTCTCGATTGTAAAATCTCGGGCTTCTCCGTTTACGTGTGCTCAAAAAAAAAGAACGTGCGTGTCAAGTAGGTTAATTTGTGTAATTTTTATTCAATTTAGCGGGTTTTTGTGTTCGAGCAATAAAACCTATTGACACTCCATGAATGTGTGCCTTTCATCACTCTCATATCCCGAGGTTTGGGGAAATCTAAAAGCGACCATTTGTGGTAAAAACCGGGATAGAAGGAAGATAATTTGGGAATCTTAAACTGGGGGAGTCCAGAGAATCCATGACGGGAAATCTTCTTGCTGGTTGTCGTCCCGGCTCGCATCATCTGGACTCAGGTCGACGAGGAAGAAGAAAGATTTTTCGGGATTCAGCGGTCGTGTGGTGAAACCGGGGTCTTTTGTGCAATTCAAAACCTATATTTGTGGGGGTCTCGAATTTGGGGGTTATGTTGTGACAAGTGTTGCAATTAGTCCAATGGGAAAATCTTCCAATTATTTTGTATAAAATTAGGGGTAACTATTTTAGTAACTGAAAGGGTAACCGAGACTGTTCGATCGACTGGGAAAAAAATAGTGAATGTTAAAAAGTTTTGGTGGGAAAATACGAAATTTGAAATAATAACTAGCAAATTACGTTAAAGTATGTACTTCAAAAAAAAAAGCAAATTTTAATGTATGATTTGGAAATTAAATTTTCGCATTAATTTATTGCATGAAAAAAAATCTAACTCGACTTTGAAAAAATATTTGTTCAATAATCATGAAAAATTTAATGTCTATTAACATTTAATAAAAATTTTAAAAATTTAGAAAAATTTAATACTTTTCTTTTTATTACAGCTGCAACAACTGATAACGATTTATCAGATAAAGACCACGAAGATGATATTGTATCTAATGATGATTCTCGAGACGAGGATGCCGAAAATTTAAGTGCTCATGAGCTTGAAAATGATGACTACTAATAAGGGCTGGCAACAATTCATCTTCCTACATTATTTTTCATCGAACGTGATTTTTTTAAGTGTGCTGTGAATTATATTGCAAAATAATTTATTATATCGCATGCTCAACTTATATGACTATATGTATAACGAAAAAATGTGTATGTATAGAAACATTTTTTGTGAAACTTGAAAAATGATATAAATTATAAAATACAGTTTTTGACGATAATAAATTGATATTTTCATTTAAGAAATTCAAAACTTCAATAAAACAAGGCGAAAATTTGATCTCCTGAAACGAATAAATATACATGAATTATGATCATAATTTCATAAATTCACAATTAATGTTATTTTAGTTTTAGAAACTAGACAAATTTCATAGATTCCCTGATTGCAAAAAATTTATTGCGAGTGCGATTTTTCATTCTAGTGTATGATATATGAATATATATATATTAGATTTATCAAACAACTAGGTTTTACCATTTTCGAAAATTGGAAAACAAAATAAAAAAATTTCGGGGTAAAGAAAGCATTATCCGGATTTCAATAACGAATTGAAATTTAAAATATAAAATCGTCACAAAAACGTGACCGTCACGTGACCAAAGAACTAGTGACGGTCATTTGCCCATAGAAATATGAAAAGAGAGTTTGTGACTGTCAGTGACCGTCATATGACGGTCGTTGTGACCATGACCGTCACAAAAATAAAATGACCGTCACAGGCACATCACTAGCCCAAGCCCAGCATTGACAGCTGTTGACTGCTATTGACAGTTAAATATGTAAATAGAAAATATAATAATATGTAAATAGAATCGCGCAAAATATTTGCAGTGTAAAAAAGTGTTTTTGCACGCCAAGGAGTGTATGCTGACATTTTTTGATGAGGGCGTTAAGTTTAAAGGTCTTCGAAAGGCCAGCGTTACCATTGTTATGAAACAGGAAAAAAGCAACGATATGCTATAAGGTAAAAAATAATATTCATATATAAACTGCATGAAATAAATTGTAATCGCACTGTCAGTACTGTCATAAATGCATATTGCATGTATTCATCATATTCGCTAATTTCGCCATATTTTTATTACATTAATATAGGTAAAATAATATAATCATTAAACGCTCCGCTTATAATTTATTCCGATAATTCGATCAGTTAGTTAGAGTCATTTCTTCTTATAAATGTTTAGAAGAATAAATTAAATGGACATATTTTCTTAAATCTGTTGGCTTTTTATTCAGTGGATATCTGGACAAACCACTGGCAGGGAGAAGAAAAACCCTGGCGATAGTTTTCCTTGCTTGCATTCTTTTCAGATGATTTTTGAATGACTGCTGGCCACCCTGTTGACCCCGTCCAACTTCAAATTTTGATTTAATTCTAATTGTAATGATTTTTCGATTATTCTCATGTGATGAACTTGATAAAATTATTACCTACCCTGTCAGGCAGGGGACAATACTCACGCAATAGACAATAGTCATAAAATAGTCAGATAGATGCCAGGAATGTATTCTGACATCTATCTGACTATTTTATGACTACCCGGCAAACAAAACGTGGGATTCACATTCACCCCACGTTCAGCCCACACATCGACTCAGTGAATTTGGTCGTTTGTGGTTCATAATTTGACCAGTCACAACGACCTTCAGTGACTGGAGTGGGGATGTAGCCCACGAACGATCGAATTTTGGTCGATGTTGGGTCAAAGATGACGTACCAGTTTCGAGCGGTATGTGGGTCACAGATACAATCGATATTTGGTCGCATACGTGGCCCACGCTTACGATCGAAAAACGGCCGAAAATTGATTAACAAATTTGATCAATTTTCGATCATTTCGTGGACCACATGTATGACTGAAAATCGATCGTAAATCGAGCAAAACTGAGGCCCACAGCGTGGGTTGATACTGGACGAGATTAGTAATGTATATTATAATATATTACCGCATATACATATTTTATTTATTGCTCCGTCTTATTTTCTTCCTTACAAATTTTTTTTTTTTCAAATAATTGTATTGTGATGCGATTTTTAAATTATGTTGGACTTCTTAAAAACGCATATATTGTAATATTTTTCAACACGGTAACGTAAAATAATTTAAAATTTGATTCATAATTTCTAAAATGAATGGAAGGAACTTCATTAATAAATAAACAGGCCCGAATTCCACGTATATTTTCAAATTGCGCGCTTCGGCAGGCAGCGAATGCGCGTTTTGTGTTCGTGACGTAATGGCTGGTAATGGCACGTGTTTCGTTATTTGCCATTATTGACATTATAAATTAACATTTTGTGTACAATAAAAAATTACCAACCAACGCGACGGAAAAAAATCACCAGTTTTTTCGTCAAAAAAGGAGGTACGTAGGTAACTAATGTATGATTTTTTAATACTTAAAAAAATGCAGCCAGGAATGCCAATTTTGATACTTGGGCGATTTTCTCAGATTTTCTGATTGGCTCGGATAGCTTAATAAATTCCTGTGTGCTTTTTTTCGGGATTAAAAATTACATGCAAAAATACATAAATTGAATTCTATTTTGAGAAAATCTGTATTGAAATGAAGAAAATAATAGGCTTGAGCAGAGTGTATGTAAACAACCAAATGAATATGTAGACACTTATAAATATTTTCTCCCACATTTCTGAAATCAATAAATTTTATCCGTGTCATAAATGTTCATGTTATTTTTAATAAATACCAATAATTCCAAATGTAATGGTGAAAATATCAGGCTTATTATAAACACAAATTAGTACGCGATTATTTGTAATATGTTCCACTAGAAGTTCATGATTTTTCAGGCTTATACAAGAATCCACAACTTTTCAACTACTGTGACGCTGGGTAACAAAATAAAAGTATTTAATAATTCATTTTACAATTACGCTTTATAAATTGAAGTTTGTTTACATCTTAGGATGACATTGTTTTACAAACTGTATGACCATTTCTAAAAAAAATATTATTTTTATTCAACTTCCCTACATCAATTACAATTTTTCTAGATTTTTTTTACATAGCCCTAGCGAAGGTGGTCGGATGACAATCTCATCACATGTAATACAATCGTGATCGGATCGTGATCGGATTGTGATCAGATTGTAATGAGATTGTGATTGGACACGTATTATGATGTTTTTTACAGAGAAAATCGTTCCTTAATTAAATATTATTATCTGCGTGAGAAAATTACACTCTCGGAGCAACTTTAAACGTAATATTAAAATGTTTAAAGTCAAATTCATTTTGGATGCTCGAGAGTGTCGGTAAGAAAAGTTTTTTCCAAGTACGCGCGCCACCACGCGGAAAACGGCAGATCGATAAGTGCAGTAACTTTTATTTCTTTTGGTTGGCACCACATTGATATCTATACAATTGCGTAATGCAGATTAGTGTCGGTTGAAATCGTCAAGCATCAGTTGCATTTAAATCAAAAGCACTATAGCCGCTAATAAACATTTAATTCAATTGAATTCATTGCCATACTCGCGTATCTGCACCAAGGATAACTAGGAATTAGGGTTTCTTGTCCTGCATACCTAGAGTGAGTGTGAAAGAATAGTTTTTTTGTGTGTTTCCGGTTTTTTCTTGTCAGGTTTGCAGTTCAGCGAATTTTGCCAGAGTTGGGAAAAAAATTTTTTAATTGTATATTTTGTCATAGAAAACATAATTCTGTTGGTGGAAGTTCGATTTTTGCATTAAAAATTATAAAAAAACATGAAAAAATGACTATGTATAGGATGATTTGTTTTTGCCAGAGTTGAGGAAAAAAAGTAATGTTAACAGAGAAAAAGGTTATAATAAAGTAGCATTTCCAAGACTTGTCCAAAGTGCTATTTCAAATTAAAAAATAATAAGTTATATCGATAGATATGTGACTTCACGGAGAGAAATTCCTAGCTGTAATAGCATGAAACGATCTAAGAATATCGTAGCAGGAAAGAGCCAAACTCCCAACCCTCCTAACATATTAATTCAAGCGTTTATAAATAGCTTGGCGAGCTTCCACGCTAGATTTTTAAGGACCTCAGGGAGCAATTAGGTGAGCTTCGAACAACGAACGCTCGAAACCCCACCCACTCTCTTCTGCTCTGTATTGACTTTATTCCTTTCACTCACTTTCACTTTTTAATCGCTGATGCGTTTGATCAGTGCAGCGTTGCCAAGTTTACGGATTTTCCAGAAAAATACGGATTTTAAGATTGTTTCTCACAAATACGAAATTATGTACGGATTTCAGATCTTTTTCTGAAAAATCTGGTTTTGATACGGATTTTTTTAATGGGCATCTTTTGTGAATAGAAATTTCCAAAAAATTAGCAACGATTTGGTTTTAGACAAGCAAAAAATACTTATTCGATTTCGATTGCATTTAAAAGACCAAACGTCAACAAAAGTTCACTAAAAATTCTACTAAAAATGACTGCCATTTTTGACTGAATTGGTTTGCTAGGACGAAAAAAAAAAAAAAAAAATTATTCTTTTTTACTAAAACTATTTTCCAGGAGGAAAATAGTTTTTTTTTCAGATAAAAATTCTCTTGCATGTTAGAAACCTTAAAAAGTAACACTGTGATAAAACTTCGGGTTATATTTGCAAAATGGAAAGTAGTAACAAAAATGGGATCTGTACTCAATTTAAAGATACACCTTTTTCGAGGTTTCGGTAAATTAGCTTGTACTAATTTCGGAAAAAATTTCGAAATCACAAAGTAGAAGCAAAAACGAAATCTACATTAAATTGAAAGACACATTTGTCTCACGGTTTCAAGATACAAGGTCAAAAAAGCATATTTCCATTAAAACTTTGAGGTACGAGCAGGACACACCTTGTCATGTGATGAGCTAAAAAGAGAAAAAAGACGTAAGAAATGATTGAATCGGTCGTTTTTACGACTCAACATAGCAAAATCCCGAGACACTTGTATCTTTAAAGTAAGCGATGATTTCATTTTTGCTTCTACTGTGCGATTGGAAAATTTCCTGGAATTTGTCGCCCAGTATCATTTAACGATTCTTTTTAACACACTTATCGAATAGGTCTGTCCTTCTCACACCGCAAAGTTTGAATAAACATCATATTTGAGCTAATTTACTTAAACCCCTAAAAATCTTTCAGTTTAGTAAATATTCTATTTTCGCTACACTCTCCATATTGCAAAATTGATGCTAAATGTTTCACTCAGTATAATCGGTTTGGCACAATAATTTTCGATAAAAAAGTGTAAAAATTACTTTTTTTTAAGTTTAAGAATTAGAGTGTAAAAATAAAAAATATCTGCGAATAAAAATAATGATAAGTTTTCCACAAAAAGAGAAACCTAATAATTGCAGTTGGTGTTTAAAAAACTGAAAACATGTTTAAAGTTAGGAAACTAGAAAAAATCAAGTGAAGTGATAAAGAATAGGATAACATTCGGTTGCGTATCAATTCGAAAAAAGAAAGATGATGAGTACAAACAAATTTAATATGCCAGTGTAGCTCAAACCAAGTGTGATAGAAACAATGAAGAATAAAGTATTAGGTTCTCGCAGTAATTCGCGAAATAGCCCTATCTTTGAATGTTCCGAAAAGTTTACGTCGAAAGTTACGATATTTTGGAAGTATTTTTAACAAACTATGATTTTTTCAAAGTGAGTATAAGTGTCTTTAATATTGTTGTTTCACGCAAGATATCATTTTGGCTCTGATGTAACCTGATTTCGAACATATTACCGGAAATGCGTCAGGGTTGTTTACCAATTGAAGTTCAATGAAAAGTGAAAATAAAATTGATACAGTGCATTAATTAATGGTATGAAATAATTTTTTTGAGATCCGTGTTAGAAACATTTTTGACATCCGCGTCGTTTGATTTTGTTAGATTCATGCGCAAACACCAAACAACCGCTTTATCTCGAAAACCATTGGTTTTTTGTGTTATTCCAAACAAGAACCCTAATAGCACAGAATATTTATCAAATATTCTGAAAATATTTTTTATATCTCAACCCTCGAAAGCGCGTCATTTGCAAGCGATGAAGCTCTCGACGCGACAAAGCCAAATGGATTTTCGTTTGTACCGTCTGCCTGTGACCTCCCGCGCCACAAGGTCAGGCTTTCCCGCGTCGAAATCTTCACCGCCTAGAAAGCGAAATTGTTGAATTTACCCGCATACACTAAATGACGCACTTAGATGGTTTCGATATAAAAAACTAGATAAACAAATAGCTATATAATGCTCTTGGATATTTATTATGGACAAAAAACATTTTTTTAAGATATTTATAAAATATTCTGTGCTATTAAGAGTGAATGTACCTATTTATTGTAAATAAATATATTTTAGATTAATATTTTTTTCAGTCTTGTTTTATTACTTTAACGGATCTGAAGTTGATTTTACTTAAATTGTAATCATCAAGAAATAATAATGTTGAAGTTATAATACTCCGTCTTTTTAGTATTTCTTTTGATATGGGTCACTTGGAGCCAAATAATTAAAAATGAATTTGTATTTTTCTGATAGTGTTGCACTTTTATCAGTATTCAATTGAAAAATAATTTGAATTGTAAATTACAAATAATTTATAAATTATATAATAAGTGTATAATAATTTATAAATTATAATTATTATAAATTAGAATAATTATAATAATATTAATAGTATTATTTTATACATTTTATACTATTAAATATTATACAGGGTGTACCAAAATCCCCGTGCCAAAAAAAAATCCGATATTGTTTTTTAAATTTCGAGTCGAAAAGTCCTTTACCACTTTTTACAAAACTCAAAATCAAAAAAGTTATTCAAGTTTGAAATTTAAACAATAAATGAGCTCCCTCGACAAGTGGGGATAAACACCTCGAACCAAAATTTGCCTGAATTTTCTTCATATTTTTCTGAGTCGAAAAGTCCTTTGCCACATTTCGCAAATCTCAAAGTCAAAAAAGATATTTGAGTTTAAAATCTGAGAAATCTGATTGGTTAAAACTTATAACTCGAATATCTTTTTTGATTTTGAGTTTTGCGAAAAGTGACAAAGGACTTTTCGACTCAGAAAAATATGAAGAAAATTCAGGAAAATTTTGGTTCGTGGTTTTTATCCCCACTTGTCGAGAGAGCGCAGTTATTGTTGAAATTTCAAACTTGAATAACTTTTTTAATTTTGAGTTTTGTAAAAAATGATAAAGGACTTTTCGACTCGAAATTCAAAAAGGAATATCGGATTTTTTTTTGGAACGGGGATTTTGGTACACTTTGTAGAAATAATATGCAAATACAAATATAAATGTAACTATATAAAAATAAAAAGAATCAAAAAAGTCAAAATAATTTACTAGATAAAAATATACAAATAAAAATACAAATTGTATTATATATCGTGGATAAAAACTTGTTTTTTTTCTAAAATATTATTATTTTAAATAAAGGCTATTATAAGAGTATATTAGTATTAATTATGATAATTATTACAACTATATCGCAGTCTGTATTATACTTTTTTTAAAACGTACATCCATACATGAATTGATCCACATTAAAAATTTGTAGTGGGGACTCAATCGAAAACCATTGATGAGCATCGATTGGTGGAATTCATTGAAGAAAAAACTTCAGATGGTCTTTGCGTTATTGAATGCGTACCAAAGAGTTGGATTTCCTATGATACCGAGAAAGGCTGCTGTACCGCTGTATACATGGAACCACCTTATCTTGATGAAGATCTTTCTCTGATTGAAAATTTAATCAAACTTCGTAGTCCAGCTCCAGAGTCATGGAAACCATATCCGGTCGAATTAAAAGGGCAAGCCAGTAAATGATTTTACACATATATGTTACATTCAACTTGGTCAATTTTCTTTATTATCACAACAACACGCTGTTGCATCTTATGTACAAAAGGCTAAACTGTTAACTTTCTTAGTATTATGTTGCATGGTATTCTCATAATAATACTCTTTGTAATACTTTTAGTAATAACTCTCTTAATAATACTCTAAGTATTATGTTGCATGGTAGTTTGTATTTCACTTCTTTTCAAGAAACATACAAGGAAGGTCTTGAAAAAATTGCGACTCTGAAACTTCAACCATTTACGACGGACTCGGAAGAAAAAGGACGTGAAAAAGCTAAAAGTGCGACAGAATTGATGAAAGGTCAAGTACTTGATTTCAAAAACATGCTTTCAAAGAGTAGTGAGGGGTCTAATTACAGTTCTAATGAATCTTCAGGTAAAAATCAGAAACACAGACGTGCTTTAGCCAAGTATAAAAAAAAATTTTTGAGCATAAAAAATAAGGTTACAAGTTTTAAAGGTGTTTCAATGATTTTTGATAATTTAGATACAAAACAACCTCCTAAAAAAAGACGTGCCTTGAACATCAAAAAATCATCTGCCACAAAAGGTAAACAAGGAAAAAAAAGTGGTAACAATGTTTTTTCTACAGATTTTTTGTAATCAAACTATCTATTATTGCATTAAAATAATGCAAATTTTTTTTAGCTCCTTCACGTATAAAAACTAAGGCACAGAAGAAAGAATTCAAAAACAAGGGAAAAAAAGAAGACGAATTGACTTCTGGAGGTACACAAATGAGAATTTATACTCTGACAGAAAAGTTTAACGATTGTTTACGTATACTGATGGTACATATACCTCTTGTTTGTTATACGGTAAACTTTGCTGTCAGGGTATGTATAGTATGTATTTCCAAATTTATATATATATATATATATATATATATATATATATATATATATATATATATATATATATATATATATATATATATATTCATTCATTGTTCTAAGGTTACAAACATTCAAAAATTGAGGTCCAGAAAAAACCCTCGTCTTCTGGTAAAGAGGAAGAACTCGAAAATGTTTCCATTACAAGTGATGAAGGTGCATATATGTTTCATATTTCAAATGCAATGTTTCAATTTTATACATGTTTTGGTTCGACGTTCACAGATTCTGCCTCAGACTTTGGAAATGACAAAATAAAGGAAAAAGAAAGTCAGATATCTAACAAGAGCCCAATGGAGGAAGAACAATCAAAAGATAATGGTAAAAAATATGCAGTCAATTTATACGTTAGATACCTATATAAGACATTGAATTTCAAAAATTCAATTATAAATTCGAATAATTTTTATAACATTTTCTTGGATAATGTATGATGATTAGAAATGTCAATTTTCTTACCGAAGTCAAGTCATTAATTATTCTGCTTCCTCCCTTTATACTTACGAAATTATGATCATTCAGTTAGGGAAGCCCTTGCCAATAAAAAGCTATTTTAATATATGTTTACAAAGCAAGATTTTCGTAATCTATTTAAAAATATAAGGTGCAAAAATTGAAATCATGGTATTTAAACCAAAAGGAGACATACATTTAAACATTTTTTTAAATTCCAGGTTCTCATCAATTGGAAAATGCTTCTCATGATCCAAAAGAACGTATTTTGCTTATGACGATCGAAAAAATGTTCGATAATAATTTTTATGATCAACAGGATTTTTTCAAAAATATGTCAACACGTTAGTAAAATATTTTATTGTTTTTCTATTTATTTATGATATAATGTATATGCGAGCATATAACATTTTTTCAATAGGGGATGTTTTCTTCTACGTGGCATTGAAAAAAATTACAGTAGAAGTAATGCAGATGAAGGAAGTTATCCAAGAAACACGTGCAACGATGGAACGATTTATGCACTCCGCAAATGCTAGTCCACCAACCATGTCAGCTATAGCATTTATTAAAAAATACCAATTTGAGAAATGTGACAATCGTGAAGCATTTGACGCTTTTGACAAAAATGTGAGAGAAAACGAGGAAATCAAAAAAGATTTTGTAAGTTATAAGTTAATTGAATTTTGCAAATATTTGCTCCCTTCCAAAAATGTTTTTTTTCTAATGGTATTTTTACAATCCTCAACACCCTTCTTTCTGTGTTAATCATACTATACAAGAGAATTCTTTGAAGGCTATATAGCTATTGAGTTTACAAATTGATTATTGATTGAGATTGAGACTAAAAATTGAGATTGAAATGTGCGTTAACATGTTTTAATATGTGTATATCAGTATCATTGTGATATTAAATGCAATTTTATAAAAAATCGACAAAGGAAAAGAATTAATGAATGATATAACTTTATATTGATAAAAATGTATACATATGGTATTTTTTACAGATTCTGCAATTATTTATATGTTTAAATTTCTCACATACTTTTCTTCATGAAATTTTGTTATTTGATTGTTTGTAGACCGAGGCATTGGAGTATTTAGTAGGAAGCAATATCAAGGATACCATTACAAAAGTCGTCAAGAAATTTGTGACCCGGAAATTCGCAATGCATTGTATAGCCCAAAAGCCAATGGGTGACAAATTTGTGCTCAAAGACACTGCATTTTGCAACGGTTTATACGGTAATTGATAAATTTTATTCATGAAACAATTGTTGTAATTGATGATAATCAATACTTTACTGTATTTTTTCAGAACTGGTAGTGAAATATCATACCCACGAATTGCAACAGGGCGTCAATCGGGAAGAGGATGGGCAAAAGAAAGTCACGGAAAAACAATTTTTCCACGCTTTGGGTTCGGTCCTCACAAATGCAAAAGATTGGGATGGCTACCGACTGAAGCGTAATAAACCATCCAACCCAGCTTAAGCTTTTTGATACAAACAAACCTATTCAATATCAAGTTAACTCGTTCCTATGAAAGATTTTGTATATCTGATTAATTTCAATAAAATATAACGTTTATACTCATATATTTCAACAATTTCATGTTGTAGTGTTCATTAACCCCTATATCTAATTTATGACCTTCATGATTATATTAAAAGTGAAGTAATGTTAACTATCCTAATACATATATTCTGAAAATACTTAGATTGGGGTAAATTAAGGGGGTAATTGGGGGTAATTGGGGTACCAAAACATAAGGGCGACAAAGTGACCCTGATTATAAATTTTTTGCAGGTCATAGCCAAGAAATATGATATGCTGGTTCTATTATATAAAGTGTGACATTCCTGGCTTGGGCCTTGTCAAATAGTAATTTAATTTCAGTATTGGCAGCAGGTTAGAATTAAGAAATCATGTAAAGGCCCCATCATATTCGATCCCTTTTTATTTTCAAATGGGTCCTTGTTAGGAAAACCTATACTGGTCCTATGTTGTAAAGCGTGACATTCATGACTTGGGCCGGGTCAAATAGCAGCTCAATTCCTGTACTGGCTACGGATTATACTTGGGAAATCATACGAGGGCCCCATATTCAGCCCGTTTTCATTTCTAAACAGGTCCTTGTAAGGAATACCAATACTGGTCCTATGTTGCAAAGCGTGACATTCCTGACTTGGGCCAAGTCAAATAGCAACTCAATTCCTACATTGGTTACGAGTTGTACTCAGGAAATCCTACGAAGGCCCCATATTTAGCCCGTTTTCATTTCTACGCGGGAGCGGGTCGCTTGAAGCGGCAAAAAAAAACGCCCGGATTTTCATATTTCTCGTCGACTGGGTACTGGGTACGTCTGTGAGGCATTGGGCGGCGGTTCTCGGGGAGGATTGCTCGGAGGTTGTTGCGGTTATCGGGGCCTAGCTGTTAAGGCCAATTCAGAATACCAGTTTTCGGCCCCGATTCACCGGTCCGGTTGAGCGCTCGACCAATCAGCGCACAGCCCTTGCCGATGATGGTTCGGTTCGAGCATTTAGGTTCGATTCTAATTGGACCGAGCGCTCAACCGGACCGGTGAATCGGTGCCGAGAAACGGTAGTCTGAACTGGCTTTTAGCTGTCGTCGAGCCGGACATAACTAACGCCTGACGAATCACGGGAACCTGTACACTTTGTCGTACTTATACCTACTTTTTTCATTGTTTTCTTGTTGAAGGCTGAGAATTTTTCTGAAGGGAAAATCCTATAATTTTCGTAGTGAATTTGTGCGATTCCAAAACCATCATTTGGCATTAAACTTTCTTATTATTGATTGCGTTGTCATTGTGGATTGATGTGAGGGTGAATTTTTCTTGAAGTGGGAATTCGCGTTATTTATACCACTGCGTGGGATTCTTAAATTATCTTTGTGATAAAATGTTCGACAAGACGGGAGATTCCCAATTTGTAAACATGAATCGAATTGTCTTATTTCTGATTCTCGACGATATTTGTTTTTTTCATCAAATTTTTCCATTAATTGTGTTTTTTCTTTGCCAATTTGTGAGATTCACAATTAAGCACACCGATCGAATAAGGGCCTCTCCGCTCGAACACGTAGAATTATTGTCCACTTTCCGAATCGAGGCGAAAAAATTTTTTTTCAAAAAAGCGCTTAACAAAAAATACTGTGATGTTCAGCTCAGTACAGCGCATTTTTATGTTATATTAATTTTATTCTCTGATAATTTGTTTACTCACAGTAAAATAAACAATAGGTTTTTTCATACCTTCGAAAATCAATGCCGTTTGAAACTAAAATTGCTGCAACTCAACTAATATTTAACCGATTTTGTTGAAATTTGGTTTGTGAATTCCCATGACACTGTACTCGGCACTGAAATCATAGGGTTTTCGAAAATTATGATATTATTACATATTATATTTTTATTATTTATTTATTTATCAGCAGCGGTTGGAAATCGAACACTTTTTTTTCGACATGCGAGGAAGTTTTTTCCTATTGAAGCTAGGAAAAACTTCCAGCGAAGAAGTTGGTAAGAATCGTTTGAAAAAGTTTTTGGGGAAAAATCATGTTAGCTGAAGCAATACTTAATAAGATATGAGCGTTTTACAGAAAGCGCGGAACGCGTTTCAACGCGCGCGCTTAACAAATTCGCTCGCGCGCCTGTTGTTCTCGTGCCCGTATTTAAACAAAATACATTTACTTTGCATGCAATTGAATTATGGTTGTTAGTAAGTTTATTTAGAACATTTACGATGAAATTGTTAATTACTTTCATAATTTGCAAAACCACTAACACTTATTTGTTTCAACGTATAATCTTAAACATACCACAACTTCTGACATTGCGAAATTCATAGAGCATCGCAAATTATACGATATAATTGAAAATCATGTCTTTCATGTAAAATAATAGAAAATGACAGAATCAAAGTATTCATAGAATTTTTTATTGCGCGCTTCTACATTTTTCAATAACATCTTTTTCTTACTCTATATTTGTAGTCGTTGGAATCACATGCTCAGCGATGAGATTATTTATTCCGACAATTAAACTTTATGAATTTTTGATATTATTGATTTTATAAATTCGTATCTCAATTATCTCTACAGTTTCATTTTATGTGTTTTGTATACAGAAAATTGGAAAATTTAAATTTTCTTCTCATTTGGCGCGTGATATATATACTTGAAAAACGATATTCTTTTGTTTCTTGAAATAAATATGTTCGAACATATGTTTGAAAGTAATAGTCAACAAACCGTTCAACTTGTTGGTTACATCTTAGCGTTCGCGACTTTTGCGTTCACGTGAATTTAGTTCATTTTTTCGAGTTTTGTAATAAAAATAATTGTTCGCTCATCGTGATTAAATGGCAAATCAGTCGAAATTAGCTGAAAATGCCGGAAAAAAAAGGAAACGGAACGAGACATCATGGATTCAGAATCAAAAAAATAAAGATAGAAACGAGGTAATTTTTTTTTTTTTTTTTTTTATATATATATATAGCTTTGTAATTTTTGGACATTGTATATAGGGTAACGAGTACATTTCGCGTTCTGGAAAAGAAGTACCGGCAAAAATATTCAAGCAAGTGACGTCGTGCTGTGCGAAGAAATGTTATGAAAAGATTCATCAAGTTCAGCAAAAGGAATTTCATTCAGATTTTTGGAAAGTTTCTGGGGACTACAAATCTCAGAACATCATTTTAAAAACATTAATGATTGTACGTCCTGTGAGTCAACGTATACAGTCTACTCTGAAAAAAATTGTACTGTGGGATTACTTTTTTCAAAATCATGAAGAGCGCATTTCTGTCTGTCAAAATTTTTTATGTAAAGTTTTAGATATCGGGCGGAAAAGGATACGTGTCATTCAAAATAAAATAGTGAAAAACGAATCTCTCGCAGACAATCGCGGCAAGCACGAAAGCCATGTAATACGATTGACCGACGAAGTTAAAAATTTAATTGAAGAACATTGTTTATCAACACCGCACAGTAAATCCCCGAAACAAAGCAGCAATCGAGCCAATGGAAGACACCTCTCTCGCCTCGTCCAAAAAAGGCACGCCAAGTGAAGTCCAACATCAAGACATTGCTCATTTGTTTCTTCGATTGCAGAGGTATTGTGCACGCAGAATTTGTTCCTCCAGGTCAAACGGTCAACCAACACTTCTACTTGGAGGTTTTGAAAAGGTTGAGGGAGAACATCCGGAAGAAAAGAGCGGATCTTTGGGGCACAGGAGATTGGTTCTTCCACCACGACAATGCACCTGCCCACACAGCGCTGTCCGTGAAGAAATTTTTGACCAAAAACGGCATGACACCGATTGTTCACCCCCCCTATTCACCGGACCTTGCCCCCTGTGACTTTTTTTTGTTCCCTAGACTCAAAAGGAACATGAAAGGAAAACGTTTTGGGACTGTAGAAGAGGTGAAACAAAAATCGCTGGAAGGTTTAAAAAACATTGAAAAAAAATGAATTTCAGAACTGTTTTGAAACACTGGAAAAAAAGATTGAACAAGTGTATTACAGTCAATGGGGGTTACTTTGAAGGTGATAAAAATTGCGTGTGAAAAAATTTGTCAATAAAAAAGTTGTAACACAGTTCCCGTTACTTTTGGGTCCCCCCTCGTATTAGCTGCGTGGAATGTAGGTGCGGTTTTGGGGATTATGGGAAATATCAATCGATTCGAAGGGTCTAAATTGTCAAATTATGATCAGGAGACCGGGGCTATATTTTACATTTAAGGCGGGGTGCCGTAAAATTGCTGATATATCGGTTTTAGGATTTGCTCGGAATGGAGTGAATTAGTTTTCCCCGATTCATGATTTGATTTTCGATATTTGACGCGACATTCCGGCACGTCGCAATTTAGGGAATCGATCGGGTATCCCGGATCATCTCAGTATTTTGGCAATTGTTTTCTGACTCAAAAGAATTCCTGGAACTTTTGGTTATTGATTTTTTTTGTTTTGTTTTGTTGGCAGTTGTGAATTTTCTTTTTGATTGAATTGGAGTTTCTGTGACGATTGTGAATTTATTTTTGTCTATTTTTTTTGTCATAGTTACATATATATGGAGATTCATATGATTAATAAATGAGGACCAATTTTCTATAATTCGAGCTGTGAATTCCATACGCAATCCACTTACCTGGAATTAATTATTTATTTATGGAATATCAGTGCGTTTTTTCATTGTGCCGATTTTTGTTGTTATTTTTGTTGAATTTCGGGTTTATTTTGTTTTTCTTTTTCTTTTTCCAAAGAGGAATTATGTCGTTAATTTTTTTATGGGATAATTTTTTTTCTTCTTCGAATTCCAAGGTTCCTCCCACCTTGTAAATAAAAGAAGGTGGCGATCCTGAATGTGGTGGTGTGAGTAAATTTTTGGGATATGGTGTTGGGTCCAATATTTGTTGGAATTTTGTTTATTTATCTGCAGGTATTTTTTTTTTTTTAATTATTTTCCCGGAACGGTGGCGAAGGTAGCGTGGGTGGGAAAAATCAATTATATTATTTATTTGCTTCCACAAGTAATTTGTCACGTTACATACCATACGAGTGCAAACAAATACATATGCCTACAGAAATAGTCACGTAAGCATTTATGTGTACTCTTGCCTTGTAATTTTCTGACTGATTAGTTGCGGTTTCCGATCATCAATGACTCAATGCTTAGAATCGCCGGAATCGCCGATATGATTATGTTATACTAAATATGCGTTTATTTATCCGGCGCTACTTTTGCACATGCAAGGAGAAGAATTTAGTGCCTCGATACACTGCAAAAAATGGTGTCTTGCAACGGGATACTTTTTGACGCCATTTCTAAGACGTTCAAAGATGTCTTTGAAACACATCTTTTCGACACATAAAAGTAAGACACTTAATGACTGAAGACATGGATTTCGCGTCTTTGTGTCTTCTACGAAGACAAGTCTCATATATGTTTTTTTGCAGTGTAGTTGCGGTGACTCCTAAATTTCCATAACTCACGAGGATAGACTGCATATCTTATTGTTTTTTTTCTTAATTAAATGTGATAATGATCATTAAATACAAAAGTAATGAAGTAAAATCCATTTCCCCTAAAAATGTTGTCAATTAATTCTTTATCAAAAAAAAGTTAGTTTGTTAGATCAGCATTCATTATGCAGTATAAATGTACATTGCATTCTGATTATGATTTTAGGTACGTCACCAAGACAAATGTCTCCAAAGAAAAATTAAGTGGGTTAGTGATCTCGATGCCGAAACGATTCGCGAAAATAAAGGATCGAGCGATTTAAAATAAACGGGAATGAAGATCGAATTCGCTGAGTTAGTAGCGAAGCTGCATTTGTTGTATCGCGCGGCTGCAGAAATCTTTCGATTTTGTCAGGAAAAAGCAGCTACGAATCCTGTAGAGTTTCAAAATATGGCGTGTTACGCTACAAAAACTTTCTTGTTTGACGCGAAATGTTGTAGCGCCAGTAGAAACGAATCGATTAGCAGGTGTTTTGCGTGAGACGCCGTTTTCAATTCACATCGATGAAACAACTCTGCGAATAAAAAAACAGTCATATATGGCAATTATACCTCGTTACGTCGATCCACTATCATTTGAAATAAAAATTGAACTTTTGGAAATGGCTTCGCCAGATCCAACAAAAACTGATAACATTGGATTATTTAATACTTCTTAGAACGTTTTCCACAAAGAAAAAATTGATATTAAAAACGTAAAAGGCTTCTCATCCGATAATGCGAGTGTGATGATCGGAAACAAGAACTCATTTAAAACCAATCTCGCGAAATACACAACTTTTTATGAAGCAAATTGAACGTTCCACAAACCCAATCTCATAGCCAGGGATGCTTGAAAGCCATTTTCAAAAAATACTGAAGAGTTTGTACGTGATTTAGTAACATTCGTTAACGCAGGCAATCCGCGAATTCTTATGTTTGATGAAATAATGATGCGTCGCGGTGCTGCGATCCAGTGAAAACCTACAAAAAAAAGTAAAAAATTTCATGTATTCACGATTCATTCATCAATTACAATAAAATAGGTGATAAAAAAGGCTAATTTACGAAAATCTACCGAAATCCACGAAATAAATTTAAATTTATGAAAAAAAGTTATATAAAACTTACAAAAATCCTTAAAAATACATTGAAATGTGTTGTACGTCAAAAAGGAGGGGACGTCAATAATAAGACGTTATCAAGTAAAAGTTCATGGATCAACAATTTAAGCTCCCGAGGAGTCGTTTATTAGCCACTATTTCTACATGATTCACTTATATTTTTATTCATTTCATATCAGATATTAACATTAGAGACCTTTAAAGTAGGCCCTCGGTGGCGCAGTTGCGCTGGCCAGTTGGCCGAGACGAGCCCCTGAAGACTTCCCTCGGTGGCGCAGTTGCGCTGGCCAGTTGGCCGGGACGAGCCCCTGAAGACTTCCCTCGGTGGCGCAGTTGCGCTGGCCAGTTGGCCGGGACGAGCCCCTGAAGACTTCCCTCGGTGGCGCAGTTGCGCTGGCCAGTTGGCCGAGACGAGCCCCTGAAGACTTCCCTCGGTGGCGCAGTTGCGCTGGCCAGTTGGCCGGGACGAGCCCCTGAAGACTTCCCTCGGTGGCGCAGTTGCGTTGGCCAGTTGGCCGAGATGAGTTTCTGAGGAGTAACTTGGGAGCCGGAGCCATGAAAGGCTACACGGTGCGAGGATATTCGGCGGAGAACCCGGAGCCGAGAAAGGCTACACGGGGTGAGGGTATTCGGCGGAAAGCCCGGAGCCGAGAAAGGCTACAAAGTGTGAGGATATTCGGCGGAAAACCCGGAGCCGAGAAAGGCTACACGGGGTGAGGATATTCGGCGGAAAACCCGGAGCCGAGAAAGGCTACACGGGGTGAGGATATTCGGCGGAAAACCCGGAGCCGAGAAAGGCTACACGGGGTGAGGATATTCGGCGGAAAACCCGGAGCCGAGAAAGGCTACACGGGGTGAGGATATTGGATGGGCTCGGAGCCGAGAGAGGCTGCACGAGGTTAGGAACTTGGTGGGTTGGGAGGAGTTCCAGAGCCGAGAAAGGTTCGATGGAATCTGCCGCTTCTGTCGCGCACGATGCTTGAAGTCCCTTCTTGGTCGCAATCCGCGCGCCAATCAGGAAACTTCGATAATTTTCCCCACTCGCCGCTCTTATCTCCCGGTAAGGCAGCGGGGAAAGTTCGAGTGTCCTAAACATTCTCGAAAACGCTCGAATCTCCCGTTCCGAAAAATTTATCTATGTTGACGGTTTTCTCGGTTTTACGACCAACGTACAACAAATGTATATTAACACATTGTGTTAATACACAATGAAATGTGTACAAGCACATTTCAATAATTCATTACACATTCACATAAACCTTTGAAAATCTACAAAAATACAATAAGATCCACGAAAATCAACAAATATCCATGATAATAATTGAATTTTTATAGTAGCTTTCACTGATTGTGGGGACCACTTATTCAGATAAAAATTAACACATAACTAAATAATACTCACCGCTAATTGATTGTGTTTTTTTTTTCATGGCCTTCTGTTCTAATATGTTTTGTGAGAGCGTTGATGTCGGGTGCAATGCAAGGCTTTTCGCATGCAGAAGAATATAATTTCCATGGACAATTGGGATCTTCAACGATGCACTGATGTTTCACCCGCGGGTCATCAAACCACTTTAAAATAAATTTATATTTAGGCGGAGGGGGAGGCGGACGATCACTATTTATAAGGGTTGACAATATAATTGCCAGGAATTGTTTTAAGCGATTTTCTTTGTATGGGATTTCGGTCAAGAGTGAAAAAACGAAGAAAAACCACGACGTATATTATGCAGTGAACAATAGATCCCAAAAGTGTGCACCATATAAGATTGGACTATAAAAAAAAAAGCCACCGTTCCACTTTTCCCAAAAAATCTACTACTTACATTGGCGATGCCTTTGGAGGTATCTCGAGCGATATTTAGGTTTCTAATAGCTTGTAGATTTTGATAATAGAAATAAAGTTAGCCAGGTGTTTTTTTTTTCTTTTTTTTTTTAGAATAAGAATAAGATGAGACGTTCTTGCAATGTTTTTACCCTACATTTGAGTGGCTGTCAGTGTAGGCTGTATTCAATAAATTTATTATCTGCCTTTTAGACATTGGGAGGCTGCCAAGCTGTAGAAATTTCCCAAAATGACAAGGTCACTGCAAAGGTGGTGCGCCGGCGGCGTTGACCTGGGGTAATGCAGTTCATTGCTAGAATTTGGCCTAGCAGTCCAAAAGAAGCAATTGACTAATGCCTCGGGAGGCACCTTATCGGCAGCAGTTCTGCCGGTCGCTGAGAGAACCCTCAGGCAGAACCCTGTCGTTCGATATTTAGAACGGATCATAAAGGAGGTTAATCGAATTTTCGAGGAAAACGCCGGGGGAAGGAACGACAAGTTCCGTGTCGATGTTTTTGCCGACGGAACATATGCCGCACTCCCGAGAAAAATTTGCGAGAATCCCTCCCGGAGCTATCAGCTACTCACGCTGCATGTGCATTGCAATGGAATGGTAGAGTTGTTAACTTGAATTCGCAATGTAATTCAATAAAAGCTTATTTGCGTCATTTATCTCGTATTATTTGAAAACCCTCTCTAAAACCACGTTTTAGATTAATATTTGCGATAACATCGTAATTGTAGAACATAAACATCTCAAACACGATAATGAGGAAGAAAACCATACCATATTACACGAGGATTTTCGACTTTTTAAAATCGAAACTTTCCCTCGAAGTCGAAGTTCAGAGTCTTATGACAGACTTTGAAAGAGCTATCGGGAAGGGGCAAGCCAAGTATTTCCCAGGATCGTACTCTTGAAATGTTTCTTTCATTACGTCAAGGTAATAATTTTTGTACCCCATCACGAACACTCGGTTCTTTGCAGCCATAAGCCATGATTAAACCCATAAAATTGTAAAAACTTGTTTGAGGTTCATGTTCCCATTCACAAGTTACTTCAGCAGCAAAAATGTACTCTAAGGAAAGTTAAAAAAATTTGTTACGGTGAAATAGAAAGTGTGGTCAATCACATTGATCTTACATGAATTATGTGACACGATTTCAATACCGGAATTATTTATGTTGTAGGCGATCAATGATCGTTGCAAAAAAATTGGCTTAGTGATGGTGCTGAACAATTTGTGGGTCTGCGGGGACACCGATGTAAGCTTTCATTCATATAATTGTAAATGAGCCAAGTTGCTCGTACAGACAGGATCAAGAAAAGCAACTGCTTTAATTGACCCTGAAAACCCCCCGCTGTTTAATCTGTGGCCAGGGGAAAATGTTTCGAAAGATAATGAAATCAAACTCTTAACACACAATTACGTTTATGCTGGTTTGTTATAATAATTCAAAATTATATTGTTACAGATACAAAATTAGTTTCCTTCTTGTTCATACTTTAATTCCATTTATCATAGTTTATTATAATAATTCAAAATTGAATTGTTACTGATACAAAATTAGTTTCTTTTTTGTTTATACTTGCATTCCATGCATCATACTTTGCGATTTTGGCGCGAAAAAGGCAATTATTTGCATACGTCTTTATGAAATTGAATTTGAAAATTTAATAGAAATATTAGAAAACTCCCTACTTTGAATCTGACAATTCTACCTGACTACTGCTATTTAACATTTCGAATTCTGGTAATCCTATCGAGTTTTTCTTGTCTACAAGGAAGCTTTCAGCAAATTTTGTGGTGTCTGAAAATTTTCCTCGAAAATTTTCATCAAAGGAAATCTCACTGCTTTCTAAAATAACATCAGAGACAATCGCAGGCTTTTCACAATGCGAGTTAACGCTACTGACAGATGGGCATGAGTTGAGAGTTAAAGTTTGCTTGCAATTACAATATAAACAGGTCGACTCAATAATTTTCTTCGGGGTAATCAGAACGATCCCGTTTTCTCTCGAAATGATTCTAGCTACTCTTCGGTCTAGACGGTCCAATGTCATTAGAGTTTCCGGGTCAAGATCTCTCAATATTTGTAGGCGTAAAAAGAGTGCATAATCTTTCCTTTGTTTAAGTTTTGAAACTCTAGTTGCTGGTGTAATGCTCTTGTTTCTGCAAAGGCTCCGAAGATCTTCCAATAATTCTCTCACCGTTGACACTGCGAATCAACGTATTTCCTTTGTACTATTTATCCTATTCCCGAATTCTAATAATTAATTTCCACATCTGATTTCTGATTTTTAATTGTTTCTAATCCTAACCCAGTGAATAAAAAAAAATGATAGAATGATATTGCACAAAACCAATTCAAGATTTCGGTTTTGAAATTTTAATAATTTTCTTTTGTATTTACTTTTTAAACTTCCGGTGTCAGGCAGCCAGGGCTTGGACACAGTCCTCGTAGGCTAGGCACTGTCACTTTTGGCAGGGGTTGAGCAAGGAGCAGGCTGAGGCCGTCGTCAGGTCGGGCCGCCGGGCTCGGGCACGGGTACAAAAAAGAAGTGAGCGGTCGGGCCGATGCACTAGCGGACAAGGCTCAGGTGAGCGGTCGGGCCGGTGCACTAGCAGACAAAAGCTTAAAGGAACTTCCATTCAACTTGAGAGTCGAATCAAAGTCCAACTTGCAGCGGAAATGCAACTCCTTTTATAGTCCTAACTTGGGAGGAGAAAACGAGGGTTTTGTGGGCGGGAATATTGCAGATGGAAAAATGCATCTACGGATGTCGCTCCTCCGTTAGGGATTTCTTAGGAAATTTAAAAATTAGCTAGGGATTCAAGCACATAAACCGTGAATAACAAAGTTTCAAATATTGAATAGAATCATATTCAGGTACAGTGTATATAAATACGATCAATATTTAATCGTTTGCAGTGTTATTCCACGACCCCCAAGCCAACATATCACATGCCCCGTTCAGGCTACGAATGCGCGTGCGCGTGCAGCCGTACGCATCTGTACGCAACCGAGCTCAGTTGCAAAAGATCCGCGATAGGGAATGCACGACGGCGAACGCATATCCCTGTCAATAACCTGTATTGAACAGGGAATCATGCGTTCGTCAAATAACCACGCTCGCGGAACGTAACGCGACAGCCAGAAACGGAAATTAAAGGCAACCTCCGTCCCTAGCTGCCGATCGTGCTTCACGTGAGAGCCAAATTCATCAAATTTACTTATCATAAAGGCGCGTAGTCCATTTTACGTGCATTTTTCAACTTTTTTTCATTTTCACCAGATGCCTAACACAACGTTGGAGGGAAGGACGATGTGCCACTACATCCTTTCGTAAGTTTATATTCATAGTAATTGATTTTAACCCTTTAGGAACCCCTATTCAGCGAATCTTTCTGCAATATATTTGTTTTACTTTTTGTTAACAGCAATACACGAGCTGCCAGTTTCGTCTCAATCAAGGTGTGATATGCGGCCAAAATACATCCGTTACTCACACCTACGGAAAATACTGCTCGCAACACGAGTGCTTGCGACGGAAAGCGTGGAAAAGGTACCACGCGCACAAAAAAGCATGCGGCCTACTGGAACAGTTGCACGGCCGCGAAATGAGTTCGGAGGAACTTGGATACCTATGGTCCCTCGCATATGCCCGGGAGGCGAAGGAACGAATTCAATATCGCAAAACATTTAACATACTTCCAGAACCAAAACACGCGGTCCACGAGTTATCAATTAAACTTGAGTGGAGGCTCTATTTTACAGTGGTTTACCCCGAACTTGTTCGAAATTAAGTACCGACGCCTTTGCTGCTTTACAATTTTGAACATTTGTATTCAAGATTTTCATGAAATGGTTCATTTAAGAATCCGAATGATTGTTGCGTCAATAAAAAACGCTCATTTTTTAAATTTTATTCGCTATCCTTTTGTTATTCACTTTTAGAAAGTTTTTGGAAATATTTTGATTTAACTTTTTCCGCGATGGCGGTGCTAATTGGTCGTTGAAAATTATGCAGAATCTTAAAAATTTCAGCGATTATCTATAAACAATTATCATAACTTTGAATTTTAAAAATTCGTACGAATAACAAAACTATACTACACATATGAACAGTTTATAAAGGACGAAATATAATACGCATAATGTATCGTTGGACTTTCATCATATCACATTGTACGTTGTGTATAAAAGAAATTGTCTTTTTTTCAAGATAAAAATTCCAAATCGTTTTGAACATAGTGGAACATTGATGCCTTACAATATTTAGATCAATGAAATTGATAACCCTCTAATCAGAACTTGATAAAAATCTTATTTTGCTGCAAAGAATATATGTATTGAAATACAATTCTACTGCCCAGTAGTATTTGTCACGTCCCGAGTACGTGACATGTCGCAATAGAATTATCTATTCCGACCTCCTAAAATATCGTGTGATCGGGCCAAGTAAACGGGTGCGATCATGCGTAAGGAGGTTATCGATTGTGGAAGAGTACTATTGATTAGAAATCCCGTGACTTAGCCGGTCCGCTGTTGCTAGCCGAGTTTCTTATAAACTTCGGCGATTTTGAGTTTAGTTGTCCAGCCGTGCTTTTTCGATTCTTGATTTCACGCGCGGCGGTTTTTTACTCCTGCGGGCTCTCGTGTAACCTGGAGCGTTCGCGTCACGGGTGTTACCTCGATAATTAGTTAATGATTTAAGTGTTGAAGTAAATAAAGTGCTAAAAGATTAAGTTTTCGTGACATTTTATCGTAACAAACCCCTCGCGAGGTACGGATGAACGAAAGGCCGATTACGCTTTTCATTGAGGAACTTCGGAGGTCGTACGAATCAACGTACTCGAAGGGCCACGCTACCCGGCCCTATCTTTCGGGACGTAACAGTATTCATAGTAAATATTTTCAGAATTATATGCAAAATATAAAATGACGAAAATGTATTGAAATACACGAAAAATAATAAGGGATCATGAAAACAATAATGTTTGGTACACTGAGAATGAAAATTTTTGAGTTGATAATGAAATGGTACAGTACAATGATACCTGCATTCAGAATTACATAAACAGTTTGTATACACTGAGAGCGGCGGACACCGAAATTCGATGCGCGGCGCACCGAAGCGACGTGTGCAGAACAAAATTTTTTTTCGCGCCCGGACGTTCGATGCGCGGACACGTCGATCAAAGGCGCGGACGCGTAGAGCTCGCGTCCAGCGCATCGAATTTCGATGCTCTGGACACGGAAGGAGGGCGCATCGAAAATCCTCCGCCACGCATCGAGATTCCGTGCGCGGCCGATGAAAACAAATGCGCGGCGGATGGAAACGAATGCGCGACCTCAGCTCGCACCATCGTTTTCGACGCTGGCGCGTCCAATCTCACTGCGCTTGCACATGGAAATCCCGTGCGCTAGCCAATAATCGTCTGAATCGCTTCAGATGTAAAGTTAATGCAGTTAAATATTTTCTAGACTCATTAATAGTGCATGAAATTAATATTTAACAGGTAACTATTCATTGCTTATCAAAAAAGGCTTTTTCTGGATAAAACGTGATATAGGGTCCTTTGAGATGAGTACCACGTTGAGACAAAGTTACGTAGAAAAGCTAATTTAAATCACTTCTAACTGTTTTTCTTAAGAATTATAATCTGAACTCGATGCTAATTCTATCAGATCTCTTTGTCACATTGAAGCTGAAAATGAGTTTAGCTTCGAAAAGTTAGCCAATAAGATATTTTCTTTATTGTTCCTGTCTAAATGTCTTGTTTGCTTGTCTTACCTTGTACATTGTTGTTCGTTTCGAATTTCTTTCAAGTTATACAGGGTGTAATTTAAACCACGAATGATAATTTGCCCAGTTTTTTTTCGGATTTTTTTAAGATTAAAAGTCCGTTGCCACTTTATACAAAACTCAAAATTAAAAAAGATAATTGAGTTTGAAATTCAACCAATAAATAAGCTTTTTCGACGAGTGGGGATAAAAGCCACAGTCCAAAATTTACCAAAATTTTCTTCATATTTTTCTGAGTCAAAAAGTCCTTTTCCACTTTCCTTAAAACTCACATTCAAAAAAGATAATCAAGGTAGAAGTTTTAACCAATCAGATTTCTTGAATGAAAAAACTTGAATATCTTTTTTAATTTTCGATTTTTTGAAAAGTAGCAAAGGATTTTTTGACTCAAAAAAATAAGTAGAAAATTTCGGTAAATTTTGGTTTGTGATTTCTATCCTCACTCCTCGGAGGAGCGCTAATATCTTTTTTGATTTTCAGTTATGGAAAAAGTGTCACAGGACTTTTAGTATTAGAAAAATCCGAAAACAAATTGGGAAATTATCATTTGTGGTTTGAATTACACCCCATATGAAGAAATTTATAGTCTTCCAAGGGACATTCAAAATAGATTGCAAGGGAGTGGTTTTAAACAAGAGAAAAGGACAGAAAAAGAGTGATAAATTCAACAATTTGAATTATATTATGGATATGTGGTAAAAGGGAGTTTGTCGTAGGTTAAGAGAAAACTACACCTTTTTAACTTCACAAGCAGTATAACTCTTGATTTAGTCACAAAAATCGGCGAAATTTGATTGGCGGTTTCCGCATCGGTTTACATGAGAAAAGTTATATCCATCGCTTCTAAATATACTCTTTGCCCGTACTTGTCGCAGCGATGTGTGAAATCGTATATGATTCGAGTTCTTCTATTTCCAAGCACCGCCAAAAATAACGATTCATCGCTTGATTATCAAAAAATCGATATGCTGGGTAATGTTCCTCGTAATATGTATTTTGGGTCACGTCAGTTACTATAAAAAAAATTTTTTTGTCCATGTTTTGAACGATTACTTGTACTACTACAAGTTCAAATTCCGATTTAACAGGAATCATCAGTGGAACGTTAGTCTAAAATGTTCGATTCTTATAATAAATGGACTCAATGAAAGTAACCATATCTGTTCCTGAAAATGGAACTACCGATTCATAAGAATGAAAATTAGGTAGCTCTGTGGCAACCACGATTGTGCTTTTGCCAATTGAATATGGTTCGTCGGAAACTGGAAAAGAACGTTGAAAACGACGGCTCAAACGTAATTGAGATTTTATAGCGAGAGTTTTACAAATATTTACACGACTGAGAGAAATGTGTGACGTTATCTTCATATCTCTATTCTTGCTTTCGCATCTCATCGTAGACAGCAAATTCAGTGGCACCATGAGCTTTATCATTCTTGGATAATGAACCAAAAAATGATGCTTCACTTTAGCGCAGTTAGGATACAATTTTGTTAAAAGATCTAAATACTCAAAAATGACAGACTTTAAGTAGATAGCAATTGACTCGTGAACAGCAGGAGCGGAAACGATATCATGAATTTCCTTTAACAATATTACTAGTCTCCAATGAACATTTTCAAGTGGGATGTATTCTCCTATCAAAACACCAACATTCCTTAGAAAACAACGGGACTCACTTGCAGCCATTTTTATAAATTTAGCTTTTACTTGTTTTTCGCGTATTTCCCGAGGCTTATCGCGAACCTCATCCTTACCGTAATCATAATTTTTTATTCGATTTGCCAGATCTTCGCAAGAGAAAAATTTATCTTTTTCAATGAAATGGTTCAGAATAAGACCGAAATCATACTCGCAAATACCCTCAAATATATCATGCATGATGTCGACCGTCAGAAGCTCGATGATAGGTGCAGATTTCAAATCATTCAAAACTGATAGACCTGCAATTCCACTAGAACTTTGATCACTAGAAACCAAATCCTCCAAGTAATTTTTTTGTGTTCTTATGTGACTTTCAGATTAAACAAAATGTGTATTGTAGTGTTTACAGTGAAGTTTACAAAATCGGCAAGGAAAATTAGCAGAAAAACTTTTTATGAAACCCAAAATTATATTCATTGCAAGGTTATCGCCAATTACGCCAGCCAAAGCGAAATGTAGCTATACCGGTCCAGATGACGTCAAAATTTGAATTATAACTTCCTCCAAATAACGCAATTCTTCCACTGGTTTAGAAAATATTTTTCGCAAGGACACTATTTGTTGATCAGAACTTTTGTAAAGAGTGATTGTAAAAATATTTTCAGTTTTAGACAGCATGGAAGGTGGCAAGCAGGGGATCGTGATATATACAGCACCAACTTTACCAACGCCTCTGTGGCTTCCGAGGGGGTTATTTGTTTCAAAATCGTCTTGATAAAGAACTATAGGGAAAACTGTTTTTGTGCCAAAATTTTTTTTTTTCTCTTGCCACAGACTGCCATGCACAACATTTGTCATGACAGTTTTATTTTTCTCTAACTGATTCAAATGATTTGCAATTTTTTTAAATACACCTGGGAGTTGAAAAAATTTCGTTAATACTTGCCTAAGTGGAATAAATTGTACAATAACCTCTTTTTTTTCAGAATCATGACTATCATGTTCTTTATCTAAATCATCTGTTGGGTCAATTTTGATATCTTCTGGAGGAATATAACAATTTATTTCTCGTAAATAACGGAAACATTGATCTTCTGTTCGAAATTGATCAAAAACATTTTGAAATATTCCCAGCATTGATGCGTAAGCATCAACATTTTGCTTGTTCTCCTCGGAATTCTTCAATGTTCTTAGAATTTGATTGAAAAGTGCAGTTACCATCGGATTTTTCAAGATGACATTGCTAATAATTTGAAGGAATTTCAAAACATGTCCCCGAGGAAGATCTGCAAACTCAAACAACTCTCCAAATACCTTCCCTGCTGCATTTTTCATATAATTATCAAAGATCGTGGGCTCCATGTTGGTTTCGTTTAGGTTAATTGGTATTTATATAGAGAATAAAAAAAAAGTGTAAAATATAAATGTATGAGTGAACTTTAATTTTTTTTGGTGTAGAAAACAAATGCAAATGACATAGGACTGTTAGAAAAAACGAAGGACATATTAATTTGTTTGATATCCTGCTTAAAGTTAGGTGGTTGGTTAGGTGGTATTAACCATGTTTTCGCAAAAATGACAATGCTGTATTTACAGCTGTGTTGACTTTGTCAACTGGAGTGCTTACTTTCAAAATAGCCTTCTGTAGAAAAATCCACGCATGATGTGTGGCCGTTGGGTAAGGTATTAAAAAAGCAAGGTAAATTTGTATAGCAAGTTTCAGGGCTGTCACGACTGAACTTTTTTGGTAACGTAATTTCCCTACGACAGTAAAACACTTTTCAGGGTTTTCAGCAGGACCAACCAATAAAACGTAAGGGCTGTTGCCTTGTTTTCGCTGAATAGCTGCATCTATCTCTGTTCCATCCTACGGGTAAAAAAAGTATATTAAAAATTATCTCGCAATGACATACATGGTGTCCTAAAATCACTAATCCATATTTAAGGGGTCTGTAGTTTGTGAAATTCTAAGATGATTTTTCCTTTGCCATTTTTTACAAAACTCAAAATCAAAAAAGATATTTGAATTGTAAGTTGAAGAAA
Source organism: Platygaster robiniae (assembly GCA_028476575.1). NCBI lineage: Eukaryota > Metazoa > Arthropoda > Insecta > Hymenoptera > Platygastridae > Platygaster > Platygaster robiniae. The sequence goes on from CM052019.1 coordinate 33,728,445, forward strand.
TCAACGCCCTCCCTAGACAAGTGGGGATAGAAACTACGGACAAAAATTACCTAAATTTTCACGATATTTTTGTAAGTCAAATAGTCTTTCATCACTTTTCTGAAAACTCAAGATCGGAAAATATATTCAAGTTACAAGTTGAACAAATCTGATTGATGTAAACTTATAACTCAAATATATTTTTTGACTCTTAGTTTTCTAAAAAGTGGCGAAGGATTTTTTTTTATCCTAATTTGTTTCAGGAGGGCGGTAACTTGTTCAACTTACTATCCAAATATCTTTTCTGATTTTGAGTTTAGTATAACATGGTTAAGGCAAAATCGTCTTAAAATATAGCAAACCATAAACCCTTAAAAAATTAATTGGTGTCTTTGGGACACCTTGTATGAATTTAGATTTTTTATTGCTAAGCTTGACACGATTATCTAAAATGGAAGATACTGTAGAAATTTCAACATTGAGTAATACCGTATTTGAAGGCTTCATTAAACGTTATATGTCAGATATAAAACCAATCACAATTATACTTGACACAAAAATTTTACTTGTAAATGAACAACTAGAGTCTCGAGGTCCAGTTGTTTTGATGCGATTTCTTCAGCTGACTCGATTTTTCTTCGCTTTGTAGTTTTTTTTGTGGCATTTATTGGCACTTTTGCAATTGTCGCTTTGATAGCATGGGGAAGAAGCATTACCAGTCTTTTTCTTTTCCTGAAAAGTGACCAGTTAATATAAAAAAAATATGCAGCTAGTAAAATGAAAAGCACACAAATATTGATTGTACCTTCCACCGAAGTGCTCAATGTTTCAAACAAACGCTCAACATTTTGGCCTGTGATAACTTTGGAGCTTATGAAATCGCAAAGCATTTCACGCGAAATTTCCCATTGTTCAGTAGCATCGAAAGCTGAAGGACATCTTTTATTGAAGTCTTGTAAAATCTCTGAAAATTATTTTCCGGTAATAAAAAAAATTTATTGAAAATCAGAAAAATATATTTTAATTATATTGATTTTCACTGGGTTGAAATATTAATTAGAAAAGTTCCTTTTCGATGTTCCCAGTCAAATTTATTCTTTTTAATTAAATCGTCGACGTTTCGGCTATTTTTGAGCCCTTATCAAGACTTAATTTATTCGCATCAATTAAATTATGATCCCTAAGGCAATGAATAAATATCTCAAAAATTCTTTTCATTCTCTACTTACGTCTGTATGATAAAAAATTTTTCAACATCATGTTAATATTCTGTTACAGTTTTAAAACAACTTCACAATGAGTAATTAAAATATTACTTTGTTTTATATATAAACAATGTCATATTGTGAGTGTCTTTACATGGTAACTCGTCAACGATTAAAACAATACTAATTCTATACAGCGTAGTTCGATCGTTATATACATAATGTTATCTTTATCTATTCGTCATTTTGATTCTAAGTAAGTTTACATTTCTTTAGGCTTGAGAAATACGAAATAATAACTTTTGATATCTTTAGTTTTTTTCTTTTTTCTTTATATGTCAACAATAATCCACTAAACAATTGTAAGAATCTGTCCAACGTTCCAAGTCTTTCTGTCTGTTCATTACTTTATCTTTAAATTTCTTAATGAAAACCATTTCAGTAAAAAGACGTTTATAATATGAGGATTCCTTATTCAATGTTTCATATCTATCCCATTTCATTTCATGATCAAACTTCAATTTGTGTTCACTAATGACTGTCGGTTCAACATTAATTTTATTTATGTTATCTTTATGTTCTTTGATTCTCTTTCCTATGTGCCTTAGAGTTTGACAAATATATATTTTTTCACAGTCATTACATTCAATTTTATATACTACGTTTGATTGTTTCGTTTTTTCAGTTGAATCTTTACCTAATCTAACAAAGGTGTCAGCTTTATCTTTGTGAATTTTATTAATGACTTTGATTCCATATCTCTTAAATTTTTTGCTTGCCCTCTCTGAAAAATTTTTTATGTATGGTAAAGGTAAATAATGTTCCTCTTTTGTATCTCTTTTTATCGATCCATTGAATTCAATCAGTTCTCTATTTCTTAACATCTCTATTCTGTTTGACACTACTTTTTCAACTAGTTCCTTTGGGTAATAGTTATCCTTTACTATATCATAAACTTTATTAATACTTTCTTTTTGAAATTCTTCACCTGATAATTTGGAGGCCCTATCAATTAGGCCAATAATAGTACTAATTTTGTGTGACATTGGGTGTGCTGAAAAGTAGTTTAAACTTCTCCCAGATGCGGTCTGTTTTTGAAACCATTTTGTCGTTAGTGTAAAATCAGATTTCTCAATTACAGTCGTATCTAGGAAATTCAATCCGCCTTCAGTCCCCACTTCTACTGTGAATTGTAATCTTTTATGATATGAATTAAAAACTGATAGCATTTCAATGATCTTATCTGAAGGAATGAACCTGAAAATATCATCTACGAACCTGTGATATTTAAATGGAATAAGACTCAATTTCTGAAAACATGAGGTTTCCAAATCTTCCATTACCATGTCTGCAAAAATGGGAGAGGAGGGAGAACCCATTGGAGACCCGTGTATTTGAGAAAAAAATTCCCTTTTGAAAGTAAAATATGTATTTTCAAACAAAATCTTTATCGCTAAATCAAATTCTTGAGACGTAATAGTCGTGTTTTTTTAAATAAATTCCCATCTATTTTTAATTGAATTAAGAACCAGTTCCTTAGGAATATTGTCATATAGAGCAACGACGTCAAATGAAACCAAAGTATGATTTTCTGGAATAATTAAATCTCTAATTAATTCAACAAAATTCCAACTATCTTTAATATAGGATTTCGGTTTGGGAATGGATTTAGTGAGAATGTCTGTGATGAATTTTGATAAATTATATAAGGGACTATCAATAGAAGAGACGATTATTCTTGAAGAATTATTAGGTTTATGTACTTTAGGTAATCCGTAACATTTCGGAATATGATGATTATCATTCGGTGAATTCAGATTTCTGTATAATTTTTCATCAATAAATTCTTTGCATTTCCATCGTTTTACTAACTCATTAACTGAATTCTTCATTTTTCTCATTAGGTCCTTATTAATTTTCTGATAAGTATTTGTGTCATGTAATAAATCGTTCATCTTTTTATTATAGTCAGTATCATTCATAACAACTGTGATTTGTCCCTTATCAGCTCTAGTAATTAGTAAATTCCTATTATTTTTTAAAAAATTCCTTGTTTCTTTTTTCATATAGCTAATATCTTTATCAATTCTCTTTATTTTGAATTTATTATTGATTGTTTGATAAAGTAAACTGACAAATTCCGTTCTTATTGTAGGTGCTATGTCTTGGTTCATTTTCCAATTATTATTTTCAAAATCCTTCATTAGATCTAAAACTGGTATTTCTGTTGTATGAGTCAAAGAGAATGAAAAATTATTACCTAGACTTAAAATTTTTTTGACTGGCTCTGGTAATATCTTGTCTGATAAATTTATTATCCATTTTTCATTAGTAGGGTCATCGATAAATGTACAAATTGTGTCCTCCTTCTCAGTCTTTATTCCACAAATTTTGTTCTGTAATCTATTTTTATCCTTTTCGAATAGGAATTGAGAGTTTACTCCGTTCCGTTCATAAAACGCACTCGCTATCGGTCCTGGTAATATAGTGTTTATTTTCATTTTTAATCTATGTAATTTTTCCCTCTGATATCCTAAGTCTATGTTCGAATCTTCAATCTCGATCTTAAGTAAAAATTTTTTAAATTTCAAAGTATTAATTTCGTATTTTTCACGCCTTGTTTTACTTCTAAAGTTAAGGTTTCCCATCTTAAGTTATTAATGTTGTTTGGAAGGATGTCCTCCGATCGACATCGTAGTAAAAAAGCCAGCTGGTTTTCACGTTTTGTGATGTTTTTTCTTGTGTCTCGCCATTTTTTGAGTAGAATCTTAGTTTTTTCTCCATACTTGTCAGCAGGGCCGGATTAAGGGCGGCGCCTTAGGCCCCGGGCCCCCACCATCCGCGGAATGAAAAATTTTAATCAGCAAAAAGTGATAATTTTTCAAGTATCATTTGAAATATAGCGCCACATCAATGGAGCATCGGAAGAACCAATTTCTTCCTTACCTACAATCCTACAAACATAAATACGGCACACATGACACATGCTGATGTGTGTACATATCGCAAACTTGCTTTATGTCCTTTCTGTCAAATAACATCGCTTGTTCATATTGTTGCAAAAACGTGTTTCTGAGTGTACACGAGAATATCGACGTACAGCATTTCATGATGTTATATGTGTAATGCCCATTTATTCATGTGAAGTTTTAAAAGGCAAGTGACTTTTTTGTTGATTTCACTAACGAATGATTTGAAGCTATTTGACGAGTTGAAAGAGATAAATTGAATTTTGTATTGCGATTGTGAAAAAATAACCCTCCAAAAAGTGTTGAATCGCGTGCTTGATTCAACACATTTTGGAGGGACATTTCAGAGCAAATTGTTTTTTAAGTAGTTGAAAATTTGTATGCTATTGTTGATTGTTCTTCGAAAATGTCAAAATACCTGAAATATTGAGTTTTTTTCGAGGTTACAAAAAAGTGAGGGAATTCGAAATAACTTTTCTCTCTGTAGCTACCTACTGATTCATTAGATTCCATGTAATTTACTGCTTAAAATTGGTTTTATTTTTATTATTATCCCTGGTGGTAGCGGTACCATTATGGCGAAAAAATCAGAGTGGTGTTTTGCTATAGTTTGTGTACGACTGGACTTTTGTGTCTACAAATTAGGTATTCCGCATTACCGACACTTGCTAACAGTCGCAGACCCGCGTTCTAGTTTTTGAATTTGCATCGGTAAAAGCGAAAGTCGCTATTCTTACCTTAGCAAAACGCATAAATGAGTTTCTCAAGTAAATAAATAAATGAATCTTTTATGATAACAAATTAATGGGAATAGATAATAATCGTCATAAAGAAATTAATAAAATTGTAAAAAAATCTTGTATTCCATTAGTTAAAAAATTTTTTGTCGAAAATAAATATATTGACAGATTTGAGTCAATCAAACATAATACAACTTCGCAAAATAGCATTTTTTCAAAAGTGTCTTTTTTTCAGATTGTACGACTCAATGAAAAGTAATTGAAAAGCATACAAATATGACTGATCGAACTGACGATAGGTATAAATATTTACGTAATTACCCATCTGGAGCTGGAAAAAGAAAACAGATTCATGAGAATAATAAGACATTTGAACAACTCATGACTAAAATTCCAAAAATACAGAGTTTCTTTTGCGCTCAAAAAAGCTCAAATGAAGAACCAACATCAACGTCAGATCAAACTGAGCCATTATCACCATTGACAGGTCTTATTTCTGAATCCAACGAACGCCATTGCTTGTTGAAATCTAAAACCACTTCTGTATCTGACACTTCATTGTCAGATACTCATCATACAGCAAATGAGACAGAAAAGGAAGATAAGGTATAATAACTAAACATAAATATCTCTATACTAGCGCAGAGCTTGGAAAATGTCAAAAACATTACTTGTGTCAACCCGAGAAACACATAGTGATAGTATTTTGTCTATCAAAACAATTATTATATCAAAATAGGTTAAAAATTCTCATGTTTTTTTCAGTGTTTAGGAGGACTAAACTTAAATTAGTTAAGAAAATAATTTTAAATGATGTTATGCGCCAATTATAATATGAATTTTATTTATAATAATATTCGAATAATTAATTTTTAGATTGGGTGAGTAACTTTTATTGATTGCTTGTGAATTGCAGGAGAGAACCTCAGCTGAATCAGTTAATCCTCTTTTGTCGAACAAAGATCCAAACTATCAAAATGACGTCGGACTTTGGGTAGGATCTTTCACGAACGCTGAGGTCGATTACTGGATGAGAAAAGGAGCATCTAATTTACAGATGTGCGATGAAAAACTTTTTCAAGAAGCGTCTTTTGGTCAAGAAAGAAAAGATCAAACAATATCAAGAAAATGTTCAAAAAATCTCTTCAGTCGAACACTCAAAAATGGGGAGCTCATAAATCGTTCTTGGCTTTGCTTCTCACCATCTACAGGAAAAGTATATTGTTATATACATATGCAAACTCATGTCAGTTTTGCCAAACAACAATTTTGCTGGGAACGGATACTGCGATTGGAAGCATGCTGCAGAACGAGTCGCACAACATGAATTATCTAAATGTCATGCAGATTCAATTGTGAGCTACTCTAAACGTTCAAATGAGATTGCCTGCGTTGATCGACTACTGGAGAAACAAGTATAGCATAAATATCAATACTATATTCGAGAAACGCGTTTGATATATGATACAAAGATCAAATAAAAAAACGAACCTTGGTGTTATTACCATAAGTAAAAAGATATTAGGATCAGCATTGCATATAATTGATGTTCTAGAATTTCATGTTTCATCTTCTGATCTTCTTGCAAGCGATTTGAAACTCACCCTATATGGTTATCGTGTATATTCTTTCCGTTATTACTTTGCTGATTTTACGAATTATGATCACACCTGGTTCACTGTTTCATTCAATTACTTTTTCTCGCTATTTTCATCTGGTCTATGTACATATTTGTAAGTAAAAAAATTGTAAATTTTACCTCGTCTAATCATAGTTAATGTTCAATAGGTTGCAGAAGCGGCTGTCTATTGGCGGCAAGTTCTTAGAAGAGTAGTCTCTACGATAAAGTTTTTATCAGAGCGAGGATTGGCTTTCAGAGGTTCCGATGAAAACATTAATTTACGTCATAATGGAAACTATCTTGGAATACTATAATTAATATCCAAGTATGACTCATTTCTGGCCCAACATATCGAAGAACATGGCAACAAGGGTAGAGGACATGTGAATTATTTATCATCAACGATTTGTGACGAGCTGATCGAAATCATGGGAAAAGAAGTACTTGAAGTCGTTTGTGCGCGAATAAAAAAAGCGAAATATTATTCAGTATCAGTTGATTCGACTCCTGATGAGGGGCATATAGATCAGTTGACAGTAGTTGTCAGGTACATTGAAGAAGGACGACCAGTAGAGCGTTTCTTGACACTCATACCAAACAGTGGACATACCGGGCTGGATATGGCGAATGCTCTTGTCAAGTTGCTGGAAAACCTAGGAATAGACATAAAAAACTGTAGAGGACAATCCTACGATAATGCATCCAATATGTCTGGAAAATACAAAGGTATGCAAGCTTTAATTTTGGAGTTGAATCATTACGCCGATTTTTGTCCATGTTGTGGACACTCGCTGAACTTGGTTGGAAAAACAGCTGTCTGCGCATGCATTGCTGCCTCTGAATTTTTTGCCTTTGTACAACAGCTGTACGTTTTCTTCACTGCATCTACCGCACGATTCAAAATTCTCACTGAAAAAATGGCCAAATCCAGCAATACAGGTCAGATTTATACTATGAAGAGCTTAAGTAACACTCGTTGGTCATGCGACTCTGACGCTGTCAAGGCCCTTGTTCACGAATATAATGAAATTGAAGAAGCGCTAACAACTATCAGCACTGACGAGGAACAGAAGGCAGTCGTAAAAAGTGAAGCATTGGGGCTTCTTCGTATCATGGCTCGTCTTGAAACTGCTATCTACGCAGTGATCTGGAATGACATTCTGGGTAGATTTGATGCTACCAGCAAGTACTTACAGAGTTCTACAATGGAACTTAGTACCGCGGTAAAATCTCTGAAGTCCTTGAAATCCTACGTCGAGTCAAGGAGAGACAATTTTGATGAGTACGAAGATACAGGAAAAAAATTAGCTAAAACTGAAGAGTACGACTCCGAATCAAGAACTAAAAGACCGAACGTACGACTGCAGCCTCTTGATTATGGGAAAACTAAACCCGTTCAGATGTCAGCAAGAGACAAGTTTCGCATTGAATCGTTTCTACCAGTAGTAGACAAACTCATTTTGGCATTATCACAACGACTTTCAGCGTATGAAGTTCTCTGCGATAGATTTGGATTTTTGAGTGAGCTCATGACAATGCCACCTGAAGAATTAAAAATCAAAGCGGACAATCTTATTCACTGCTACCCAGAAGACCTTGAAGATTCTCAATGTGCCGAATTGTTGCAACTTTCTGCATTTTCAGAGCTCTACACACAGTTGCATGATGAGTCAGTTGAATTATTCCTCTATCGTATCATAATGGAAAACAATCTTCGCTCAACTTTTGTTAATGTGGAAATAGTGCTTCGCATCTACTTATCAATGATGGTCACCAATTGTAGTGGAGAAAGATCGTTTTCAAAATTGAAACTTATCAAGAACCGATTGCGCACGAGTATGGGACAAGATCGCCTTAACAGTTTAATGATTTTGAGTATTGAAAGTGACATACTTCGAAATTTATCATTCGATGATCTAATTGACGTCTTTGCGACAAAGAAATCACGCAAAGTTTTTGTATCCTAAAAATTATTTAAGTTTTTGAAATTTCAAGTAATAAACACATTGTAATACCTTTGTTTCTTTGTAATTTCTATTTCATTATCAAAAAAAGGGCCCCCACCATCGTTAGGCCCCGGGCCCCCACAATCTTAATCCGGCCCTGCTTGTCAGTGATGTGATCATAAAAATTGTATTGCATTGATGATATCATGGTGTGATGATCCAATTGTAAATTTTGATTATATTGATTTTCACTGGGTTGAAATATTAATTAGAAGAGTTCCTTTTCGATGTTCCCAGTCAAATTTATTCTTTTTAATTACATCGTCGACGTTTCGGCTATTTTTGAGCCCTTATCAAGACCTAATTTATTCACATAAATTAAATTATTCACAAAGATAAAGCTGACACCTTTGTTATATTAGGTAAAGATTCAACTGAAAAAACGAAACAATCAAACGTAGTATATAGAATTGAATGTAATGACTGTGAAAAAATATATATTTGTCAAACTCTAAGGCACATAGGAAAGAGAATCAAAGAACATAAAGATAACATAAATAAAATTAATGTTGAACCGACAGTCATTAGTGAACACAAATTGAAGTTTGATCATGAAATGAAATGGGATAGATATGAAACATTGAATAAGGAATCCTCATATTATAAACGTCTTTTTACTGAAATGGTTTTCATTAAGAAATTTAAAGATAAAGTAATGAACAGACAGAAAGACTTGGAACGTTGGACAGATTCTTACAATTGTTTAGTGGATTATTGTTGACATATAAAGAAAAAAGAAAAAAACTAAAGATATCAAAAGTTATTATTTCGTATTTCTCAAGCCTAAAGAAATGTAAACTTACTTAGAATCAAAATGACGAATAGATAAAGATAACATTATGTATATAACGATCGAACTACGCTGTATAGAATTAGTATTGTTTTAATCGTTGACGAGTTACCATGTAAAGACACTCACAATATGACATTGTTTATATATAAAACAAAGTAATATTTTAATTACTCATTGTGAAGTTGTTTTAAAACTGTAACAGAATATTAACATGATGTTGAAAAATTTTTTATCATACAGACGTAAGTAGAGAATGAAAAGAATTTTTGAGATATTTATTCATTGCCTTAGGGATCATAATTTAATTGATGCGAATAAATTAAGTCTTGATAAGGGCTCAAAAATAGCCGAAACGTCGACGATGTAATTAAAAAGAATAAATTTGACTGGGAACATCGAAAAGGAACTCTTCTAAGAAAAATATATAACACGCTATGACGAGCGAGGTCATTGCACGCTCGTCTTTTATTTTTCCTTTGGCAGAAATTCCAAAAGATACGAAAATGAAGAACAATTCTATTTTCGAGAAATCATCAAGGAATAATGACGCGATTGGCCTTATCGGTGATAAAAGCGTCGCAATTACATCTTTTTCTTTACATACTTGCTATTTTTAGAAATAAATTAGAGAATAACGTAGACTCACATTCAATAGAATTGTACTTTAATATGAAGATTGATAATAGTTTATAGGTACAATTTACGCTTCGAAAAATAAGAACATTATCTTCCTTTCAATAATGAAATTACAATCTAGTTAACGCTGCGAACAAAGCATTTGAGGAAACAATTAACTTCAACAGAGCACTTCGGGTAATCATAAATTCACATTACTACTTCGAGATATAATTGCATCAATAGACGACTGCCACGAGAATTATTTCTGGATTATTTCGGGTATATGAGGCCGTGAATTTTAACCAGAAATCGGAGTAGAACGAAAAGCTTTCGTTGGTATAACAGCTCTTCGGAGTCCAAAAACCAGGAATAGTCCAAAGTTCTTCTCCATTTAGGGTCCTTAAGAGTCCGACCTCGTGACGACTCTATAGCCCGGCCAAAAGCCTTGAGTAAGCCATATTTATCTTGGTCCTACGCTCTTGACTTAGGTTTTATACAAGTAAATATTTTCTCCTCTTATTTTTCGAACTATATCTTGTTAGAACCATGAATTGTATTCTCTACTTGTAATTGGGTGATGAGTTTAACACCTCATCCAGCGATGGTTCCAGAGCACCCCAATTCCAAGCCAAGAGTGTAACATTCAAGGTGTAGTAGTAAGAATGCAATTTTAACGTGGGCGATTTAACTTATGAATTGGAATTAAAGATATATGGGTCGATAACTAGAGTTTTTATGAAGAGAGAGAGAGAGAGGGGGGAATTTCGAAAGCAATGATCGTAGAACTTTTAATATGAGAATAAGATTAAGAATGAGAGAATAATACTGGACTAAGTTTAATGTAGAATATCTCTATAGATTACCTTGTATCCAGATTTATTAGAACAAGGTCGAGTTAGTAAACAGAATATAATCAGTGTCCACAGTAGGAGACCTGTTAAGGGTTCTAACGAACACAGCGAGGAGCCATCGAATTAAACCCAGCGCAAAGAGAAAGCTGTTTGAGGAAAAGGGTATACTAGCTGTATACCACCGATTGAACTACTTAAAAGGGAAACCTTCATCAACCCCGTTGACGTTGTTGGAACTAGACCAGGAATTAGTTAGGAAAGCATCTCTCAGTCTAGGCACTCAAATAATTCTCCCCGATCACAGAGTGAGCTTTAAGTGTCGAAAATGCGGGAACGACCAAGTTTGTACACGGAATGTCTCTAAGTTGGATCAGGGGATAATCAAGGAAGTGGAAAGGTCTCAACCCGTGGAACCAGCAGACGAACGCTTCTATCAGAAGATGCTGGAAGACCTCCATGTTAGGGCCGGAATATTGGACAAATATATTCGAAGCGAGGGATTCTAATACACTCACAATTGTTCACAAATCTGTACAAGGTCGAAATGAATAAATAATATTGTTAATTGAATCTATGTGCCTTAAGGCAAATTCCCGACTCCCTTTAAAAAGTCGAACTCAGGGTCACCGTAGGCCGTTGTCTACGGAGGGTCCTGTTCCGTCACGACGATAGCAAGGAATATATTTCCTAGGCATTTGGCCTAACAAATTCCCCAAAACTGACATTATTTTGGAGTATATTCCTAACCTCGCTCGTGACAACGCAGTACACGCTTTATTATACAACTTTTTTAAAAAATCTTCTTCGGATGAGAGAAATGAATTACGAGAATTCAAGAAAGTTTGATAAAATCCACTTGTACTATTCATATTCTCAGAAATGCTTTTGACAATTTATTTAATAGAAATTAATCCAAACACCTGCTTTTCTTAGAATAAACAAGATTTAAACGTTTTTGAAACCGTGTTATACATTCGTTCTTAGTAAGTTTTCAACGTTCTTTATTTTCATACAGACAAAACGGTTGTGTTGTACTGATCAGTTCAGTTGCGCGAGCATCAGAAAGACATTTGAAGTTTGTGAATTGCCAGAGACCATGTTTCTTTTTTTTGATATCTTCATTTCTCACAAGAAATGTTTCTTCCCATGCTTCTGAAACTTCGTCCCAGTTCTCGGAAGAGTCAGTCAAAATGAGCAATTTAGTATCTGTTATATGAATTATGAAGCGTAAAAATCGAGCTTATAGAATTTTCAAATCATCCCGTTAGTTGATGCATAGCAGACCAAGATAAAGAATCATTGTCAATTGGTTTTCCTTTTATGTCATGAAATCCATCCTCTGCCAAAACTTGACGAACAGTATTAATGCGCGCCACCCTACCAACCATGTCGATATCGACATTGAAGTCGACAGTCGAGTCGACATTTTAAAATCCATACATTCATGAAAATGAACTGTGCCTACTATTGTGGAGGTAATGTTTTTACGTACTACGGTGAAAAACTTATTTTTATGTTGGATAATTGTTATATATCAACGATTAATGATTGGAATGTGATATGACGACTCGTCGTGCCGACTCCCTTTTTCGTTCCAAGTCCCACTCAGCACCAAATATTTAAGTCTCCGAATGTCGTCAGTTGGGTCGTCACATTTAAATTCACATGTGTGACAAAAATTGGTTTGCCTTATATTTAACAAGCATACTTTATGCGTGTAGATGCGAAAATTTCGTTAATACATCGCATAATATCGGTTAATAGTGATAGATAATCATGTTTACATGACGACTCGTCATGACGACTCGTCATGATGACTTAATAAGACGACTCGTTATGACGACTCATTAAGACGACTCGCCGTGCCGACTACTTTTTTTTACTAAGTCCTACGCAGCGCCCGAATATTTCAAGTCTCCGTATGTCGTCATCAGTGTCGTCAGTCGGGTCGTCACATTTAAATTCACATACATGTGTGACTAAAATTTGTTTGCTTTATATTGAACGAGAATTTTTCATGCATGTAGATGCAAAAAGTTCGTTAATATATCGCATAATATTGGTCAATGGTGATAGATAATCATGTTTACATGACGACTCGTCATGACGACTTATTAAGATGCCTCGTCGCGACGACTTATTAAGACGATTCGTCGTGCCGACTCCCTTTTTTGCTTAACCCCCACCTATAGCAACGCCAATAGTATCGCTCTTCGTCACGTGCACTCGGGTGCTTCCTAGTGTACCTTACGAGTGCGTAGTGACTGTGTGGTCTCATCACGTCATCAGTGACGAACACACACGAACAGGTGCAAGTGCTACCGGTGCAGTGCGAGTGCAGTGCGATTTCTCTCAGCAAGAAATTTTTTTCGGCAGTGAAATTTATCATCCAATCCTTGTGAACACATCGGATTCTCATTTTTTATGCACGTGAGTAAGTCAAGAAGATTATCGTTTTTCGTATTTCTATATTTCTATATTTTTTGCACCGATTTCATTTGAACAAAATGTACACGTTTTATCTTTGCATGACTAACCTTGAAACTGACATTCTGACTTAATTTTCTGGCGAGCCTTGAAATCTCCGTATATACTTCAAATTTCTAATTCTCAATGTATTCGAAACCCACGTTTCTTTAATTTTCATAATCCAATAGCGATTAATGGGATTTCCTCTCGAAAATTACTTATTAACGGTTTTTACATGAAAAAGTATATTGGAATGAAAAAATTTATGATTCATCACATATGTGGCGTGTACTAAAGACAGGGTACTAATAATAACAACGCCAAAAATCGAAAATAAGTTATCCAGTTATTCTGAGTGTAGAAAACTTTCCCCGTCGAATGAGCATACTCTAAACTTCGTCAGATTTTTTTATCGTCTGAAAATTTGGCCTTAAGACGACTCGGAAGACTTTCTCTTTTCGCCCTCCTTCCTTTCATTACTTCCCGTTCTACAATAGGTTCCGAGCAGTTCCGAGTCGTCTTAAAGTAAACATAAATTATAACGAAGTTTCGACCTTCACCCTCTGCTTACAATTGCTTACAATTGGACCCGAGTTTGAGCTACTGAATAACTGAAGTCGAGAAACCGGATGTTCCGGATAAGCTCTTTGAAAAGATGTAGTAAAAAGCGTAGAAAGTCACCTATAGAATTTACGATTTACAATGAGTAAGAGATAGTGAGGATTACTTACAAAGTTAACTTGTATGTGAAAAAAAATTCTTATTTACGAACACGAATTGAACTCTTTTTTAAAAGTCATATCACAGTTTTTGAGTGCAAATTCTATTGTATATTATTTGGTGTTTTCCATCGAAAATACCGAAAACTATTATTTCTTCATGTTTCAAGAAGGAATGCACAATAAATACAATAATTAAAAGAAATAATGTGATGCATCAGTTATAGAAATTGAGAATAAAGGTATTTTATAAACATATGCCTTCCTGGACACTAAATTGTTTTTAAAATTTGTTTTTGAATAATTACGACAAAAAATAACGCAAACTCCTTATTTTCATGAGTTTTATGAACAAACACACATTTAATATTCAAATTATTGGAAATAACGAATGTAACGCAAGTGCAACATACGCTATATCATTGCAGAAACTTTGCCAGGAAACCTTAATCTGGAAAAAAATTTTTAGACTAGAAAAAACATTGCGATTTGAAAAATAGAAAACTAACAAGTTGTCTGTTAATTGCCGAGAGCAAGTACTGTCTTTTTTATGAAATGAATTTTAATGTTGCCTAAATATTAATATAATATTAATATTGAACAATAGTTAAAAAAATGAGAATTTCCAAGTTCCTAAAAATTATTTGTTGTTACATCATTCCTAAACAAGATAAAAATTCATTATAATTTAACAAAATAATGTTACCAAAATCAACCATCAGAACGCGTATCTAATAACTACTTACATTAAATATAAAATTTTCGTTATCCGCTTTTCAAATACGATCTTTAAAACGCGCTTTATAACGCGTTTTAAAGATCGTTTTCGAGCCTTTTTTTTTTTTTTTTTTTATAATTTCCACAGTGTCGAATTATACTTCAACTTCAGGAAATTCTATTCTCTGGATTAAATGTATATATTTTTAGTAAGATTTGGGATTGTAACTGACACTTCTAATAAAAATTACAAAATTACATTTTTAAGACTTCACAATTTTTCAACATTTTACAATATTTTATTTTGGTTTTTTTAACTTTTTTGGTTTTTTTCGGAATTTAAAATTTGACAACTAAAATTTATGTAAGAAATCACTAACAGTTCTATATTCTGTAGACAAATTCAATTTTTTTCTAACATGCAAATTTGGAATAAAATCATTCTAAAGTTTGAACTCAACAATACCAAATTTCTCATAGTTTTGAATTTCGCTCATCATTATAGGATTTTTTTGAATTTATAATTAAATGAGGTGCTTTTTGAGAATTGGAACCTATAATGTCAAAAAAAACTTTTTTCTGATTATAAATAACCTTATAATTTAAAAATGTTATCTTTAACTCTGTGCAATCAGAATTTATTCATTTGCATTTTTTTTTAAGTTCCTAATTATTGTAATATTTCACTCCGATCTTGAAAGTTACTGTTTTTATTCATTTATATATAAATAAATAAAAACAGTAATCGATTGTCCTGTAAACTTTTCATTGCATGTAGTAGACCTCTTTTTTTTGGAACGCGTGAGAAATTATTAATAGATGAAGTTGAACATTAAAAAAGATTGGGAATCATAAAATTTTTTCAGCATTTTAAAACTTTTTTTTCTACTTTCGTGATTCTTTACTGAGTTCGATCATCTTGTTCAGCTTTTGCGAAAATTTCCTCAATGATTAAGAACATCATTGCAAGTCCTGAAATTTCTTAGAACGGCCATTGTTCTAGGATGGATCGTTAAACATGAGCAGCAAGAAAAGAGTACTGTACAAAGGGAGACAGGTGACTTCATCATGGTACTACCGAATGCAAAAAAGAAAAAAAACAAATGTTGGTGAATTCTTGTCATCTGGTAGTGACAGTGACACCTCTCAGAATCTTGAACGCTCTACTCTATGCGAAAATAATACAATTTTGAACAATTCCCAAATACATGTGACGTGCCGATTGACCCACATTCAGATATTATTTCACCTAATGAAGATGAGCTAAGTGAATCTCAAGAAACTACAGAATCTAATACTGTCAAATTCAAACGTGCTTTGATAGACTGGTCACTTTCAAACAATTTAACAATAACATCGGTCACGCAGTTGCTACATTTACTAAAAAATGCTGAAAACGTTCATTTTCGCGATTTGCCTAAAGATTGTCGTACTTTGTACAACACGCCACGATCTATCAAAGCTAGCAAAATGGACGATGGGTTCCTTTACTATTTCGGTATAGAATAATGGTTATCATTGCCAAAAATCAAAGAGTACATTTTAAAACACGTGTCTAACGATTCAATTGAAATCTCTATCAACATAGATGACTTAGACTATACAAAAGTTCACGACTATCAGCTTGGCCAATACTTTTCAAATTATTGAATGTTCCAGATGAATTAATTTTTGTCATACAATTCTATGTTGGACCTCATAAACCAGCTTCATGTGAAAACTTTTTGGATTTCTTTGTGAATGAGTGTAACAAGCTTATTGTCAATGGTATCAAAATCAATGGTCGCATTTTTCAGTTTCGAGTAAAATATGTTGTGTTTGATCTTCCAGCAAAAAGTTTTGTTTTACATATCTCCGGGCACAATGGATAGAATCTTGTTTGCGTTGCAATGTCAAAGGAAGTCGTAGGTTGAATCGAACATCATTTTATATAAAAAAAAGCAAGATGAGTCAACTCAAATTAGGAACAGGCCGTAAATTTAAAAAGAACCGTTACACGAATTTGCAAAAAGGTTTTAGTCCTCTATCTAAATTACTCCATTTTGATCCAGTAAATTTTGTTGCACATGATTACATGCATCAGATTTGTCTCGGAATTACTAAATGTTTGATCAAGTTGTGGCTCAATCTCAAAGACAAAAAATTTGCAAAGAAAAAACAGTACACTCTAACATACTTGAAAATCATAGCAGTTAATAAATTGATGAAGTCAATTCAACAATCTTGCCCAGTAGAATTTCCGAGAAAGTGCAGAGAATTAAATGACGTGGCTCACTGGAAAGCTACGGAATTTCGAATGTTCCTCTTGTACCTAGGACCTATCGTTTTGCGTAAGCGATTGAGTGACCAAACGTATCAACATTTTCTTTTACTACATTTTTCGATACGTTGTTTGTGTGAGCCTGAACTGAATCTTGATACTTTGCCATTAATAAATGCATTCTTGACTAAATTTGTTGTTGGTCATGCTATTGTTTACGGTAAACACAGCATTTCACATAACGTTCATACTCTGCTCCATGTTTGTGACGATGTCCGTCGTTTCGGAAATTTAGATCAGTTTAGTGCATTTCCATTTGAAAACTTTTTGTTCAAAATAAGACGTATTGTTCGTGCAGGTACTCTCGCGATACAACAACTTATCAATCGTGTAGAAGAAAATCAATGTTTCATACCTAACATCGAAAAAAAAAGTCAACATCGTGAAAAACTTCAACTCTCCAAAAAGCACGGTTCGGTACCTGTACCGAACAATTGTCTTTTTGAACATTATCAATTCATGAAAATCAGAACAGAAAATTTTATTTTTGATTGCAAAAAGACAAAAGACAACGTTGTTATCACCAACGACAAAACATTAGCAGTTGTACAAAATATATTGCAAGAAAAAAATTCCGAACAAATTTTCTTGATTGCGAGAAGATTCTTAGAGATAAGTGATGTCTACGAATTTTCCACCTCGTCGAGACGTGTTGGAATGTATCAAGTAGGTAGCTTAGACGATAATCTAATTTGTATAAAATTGAAAGACGTGACCCACAAGGGTTTTTACTTTGAAGCGGACGGAGGTCAATTTGTATGCAAAATTCTTCATACACTTAGCTAAATTAGATAAATTGCCCTTGTACATTTTGTTATTTGTTTAAATTAACTTGTGTGATCCGTTTTCTTCGAGCAAAGCTAGCTTTTAGTATTTTCAATAACGTAGGCGTTCAGATAACTTTGACCGATCGTAGAGCGTTCCCCGAGCTGCCGATTTTCAAGCCGTTTAAAAAATATCGGTAAGAAAAATCGAAAATTGCACATAAAATCATCCTTATCTATTCTATAAAAGGGGAGGTGGCACTTTTCCCGGAGCCTAAAAAAAAGTAGTTTTCCTGTCTTTGAAACAATAAAGCAATACGGAAACTTTTCAATAATTTTCGGATATTTAGATACATGTTTTTATTTCAATTTTTGATTGTATACATAAGGAAATATTCAAACTGGCGACTGCAGCAGCTATCTTCCGATACGTTTCCAGGAAAAATCGATTTTTACCGTGATCATTCTACAGCCCGAACAAACCATTTAAACACACAAAAATTTTTTAGTCTGAAGATGAGGCTTTTCTTAAGTGCGAGAATCTCTAAAATCTTTATAAACAAATTATTAAAACAATTTTTAAGCTACTCATAACAACAAAACAAATAAAACTGTAAAATTTGGACTTTTCTCTTTATCATATGACTGTGTTACTCGATTTTAATGTCTCTTAGCGTTTTTCAGTTCTACACGCGCACTTAAGAAAAGCTTTACTTCTAAAACAAAAATTATTGTGTTTCAGGTGATTGGTTCAGGCTGTAGAATGAAAACCGCAGAAGTCAATTTTTATTAAAAAATCTATTAGAAAATGCACATTTGAAAAAAATTTGATAAATTTTCCATAAAAGTATTGAAATTTTTCAACTCATATTATTCTGTGTTTAACTCATATTATTTTTCCCATAAGTAGATCTAGAAAACTTTCTATACACTATGGAATTCCTCCATACATATGGAAAATTTTCAAAAATTGATGGAAAAATTTTCTAGATCTATTTATGGGCAAAACCTCAAACAGAATATAGGTTTAAAACTTCCAATATTCTAACGAAAAATTTACCAACCTTTTTAAGCAGTGTGGCTGCTACAGCCGCTATTTTGAATATTTATCATACATCAACAATCAAAGACTACAATTCAAACATGTACCTAAATATACGCAAAATCGTGACATTCCTTTTTTGATTAAAGAATAACTCGAAAAAACTACGATTTTTCTAATCCTTTAGGTCGAACGCCTTCCTTACCATGAGTAAATTCAGAATTGACAGCGTATTATTATGTATTGAAAGTTAGCTGTATAAAACGCTATCAAGTTTTATTGAGATTAAAACATTATGCATGTTTTTTCAGAAAAGCTACAATGTCGTCTTTTGAAGATGAAGCGAGTGCCGATAGCATTCCCAAAGTCGGAGATAAGAGAAAAAGAACAAAAGCAAGATGCAAAAAAAATGAAAAAAGTTACAGTATTATTGCAAGTAAAGAGGATGGTGACGTAACTATTTCAGTGGTCGCTTCGAAATGGGTTGATGAGAAAAACAACACATTCTTTTACCCCACAAAGGCTATGAAACACAGCTACAAACTGCTCCAAAAGTGTGCTGATGCCGATAAAAATGCATGGGACAGCTACGCGATTCATAAGACTACGCCAGGTCTATTAGTATTATTTTATTATGATATTCTTTTATAACTATTCGTTATTAATCTCATAACGTGTATCAAATGTAATGATAATTATTCTTGATCAACTTTTTTGATTTCAGCAAAGTTGCAAGAAGCGGAAAAGAAGAGCAAAAAATATGAGAAGCATAGCAGTGGCGAGACAACCGACTATTCTTCAAAGAAAAGGAAACCGAAAACTCAAATTAGGTACAGTCCTGGAAACTCCTCCAGTGAAAGCTCATCCAGTGAAAGTGATTCGTCAAGCTCAGGGTCGTTGGCTCCAAAGAAAAAGGCTAAATCTTCTAAAAAAACTGCAAGTTCATCGGACACTTCAGAGGATTCATCTTTTTTGGATGTTCCAAATCCTGAAGGTATTTTAGTGTCTTATTTCCCATGTCCATTTATATTATTGTAACAAGACAGCAAACACGCCTTTAATGGCCCTGATCGATATTGTCAGTATAAGGCTATGAGAAGGCCAGTTATCAATATAAAAGACTAAGAGATTTTTCGGGATTCTTTTACTATTTTTTTTTATTCTTGGACTTCTAGCTTTCTTCACACGCTTTAAACCAATGTTTTAGGCTTTTTTAACCACACTTCTGAAGACGCTGAAAAAGCCTCGACTCACAATGACACTGTTGAAACCCAAGTGTCAGGTGCAACCAAAGTATCAAAAGATGATTCGCAACTTCTGACAGGTTTATAATTCATTACAGTCTGCGTCAATAATAATGCAATTAATATTGTTTTCTTACTAATACATATTTCATGCCTCGCGGATTCTTCTATCATTTTGAATAATTTTTCGGAATTTCAATGCCTTCCCACAGATCGCATTTTTTTCTTACTTTATTGGACTTGTGACAATTTTATAAAATAAGTATGAATATTAATGAATTTATATTGAACATTAAAATTTTTACGATTGTGAAAACGTTTTCTCTGATGTGAATTTCTAGGAATTTCTCGGTAAATTTTCTTGATGCGAATAGAATGCTAATCTAGCTTTAGGAGAAATTTAACTTCAAAGGATATAGCTATTTGTTGTTTGACAAGTGGAGAAAACAGGCGATTTCCGAAGAGTGTGTATATGGCTGACACGAGCCGTAAGCGAGTGCTGCCAACACACGATTCGGGATTCGCCTGTTTTCTTCACGAGTTAAACATAGAGCTTTTCATAGTGTGTCTGTCGAATTCGATTTTCGACGTCTCCGAAGACATCGCGACATCGCATCTAGATTGCTATTTATTTCAAAACACTGCACAAAACACAGAACAATTGCCACTCGATCAGCATTCAGCACAATTCAGCATATATGTGCGTCGGTGTACTATATATGCATATCAACGAGTCAGTCGTACCAACGGGAGTACGGGGGTCAGAGAGTGGAAGAATGAGATCGAGCTAATACTTTCGCCACGCTGGTGGGTCATTTTCATCTCTTGTGGAGAAAGTAAAAGCCGAAGCGACCCGAAAGCAAGCCGAGCAGGGCCGAAGCAATCTGAGCAGAGTCGAAAGTAGTCGAGTCGAAATCGACTCGGGAACACTCGGGAATCGGCCATTTTCGCGAGTCTTCGGAGACGTCGAAAATCGGATTTTCGACAGATGAACTATGAAAAATATTTTACTTCCTTAAGAAGTAGACTTCAAATTTTTCCAGAACCCTCTCTCTTAAGTTAAATCAATGAAAAATTTCTTAAATTTAATGCGTAATGTTCTTTATTTTGTACAGAGAGTATATATACGCACGTGAATTGATTTTTGACTGAGTATTGTTCTTCGACTAACTAGTAATTTTTTTCATAGATTCATGAGTATTTTTAATTTTAATTGAATGATGACTTAAGAGTAGGTTACGAAAATCAATTTTCAGTTACGAAAAATCAGTAATAATTAATGATATTTATAAGTTAAAAAGGAGAAAGGTTGATAATTATTAACTAATAATTTTCCAATTCAGAGAATCACTTCACAATGAAAGTATTACTAGTAGTTATTCGATGAATTGAACACTAGCTGTAGCGACTGACATGATTTTTCAAATTTAGGTCCCAGTGTATGTAATGATAGCTCTCAAATCATTGATAAATCCCCAAACAACTTGGCCGAAACTGAAAATAGCATTGTTGAAATGCAACGACCATCACAATCAACTACAGGCAACTATAATTTTTAAATTGGATGCAGTGAAAGTTTCGTGATTATCAAACATAACTTAATATATTGAATGCTCTACAAATACTTCAAGGAAAGTTGTTAACTCACGCTTATTGAATAAAATCGAAAGCAATATCACGATTCCTGCTAACAGCGAAGCACTTTTATCAAACATGGAAAATATGATTCGAGGTAAATATTAAGAGACGTAATTATTATGTCCATTCTCAAATTTTCAAACATCTGAGCATTTGAGTAGTAATGTTTTAACGAAGAACGTCTTTCTCTGACGAAATAAATCTCTATAAAAATAAAAAAATTCTTTACAACGTCATACCTAACTGCACATCGCTGTGAGCTTTTTTTCAAAACTCTGAAATGATGTCTTAGTTCTAGAAATTGTTTCCGGAGAAATAAAAACATTGGAAGAGAGAATGAAATCTTGGATTGAAAAAGATTTGAAGCGGGGTTTACAAGGGACAATGAACTTGTTGCTCAATGACAATTTGTCCACTTTTTTGACAAATAATATCACACAGGTACGGGTTATAACACCAATTACTGTCGAGACGTATAATAAACATGTTTCCAAGAATCATATTGACAAAATCTTTTTTTTTTTTAATTTTCAGGCGGTTGAAAATTTGAGTCTTATGTCCAGGCCAATTGATGCCATTACAGTAGATGAGCCTGACGTAGATGACAACATCGCTTCCTGCAAATATACGGCGACTCTTCTGCCATTGATTTCGATAAAACAATTCCATGAATTTGATAAGAACCTACTGAACAAAAAATTCGAGAAAAAATTTGTAAGTCCTGCTACAACATATTTGTTCCATTACAGTGCGATACGGAACTGAGATTTAATAAAAAAATTTTTTTAGGATGACACCTTATTACAGTTGAGGCATTCCACGTGTAAGGACACCATTTATAGAATGGTTAGCGCAGTGATTGCTGAAGAGGTCCCTGTTTTATTTACTGTGAGCGGATCAAATGAATCGGAGGCATTCAACGCGAGCCGGATTTATCAGCGTATAATCGGTAGATAATATTCTAGTACGTTACATAATAGATGAAGAAGTAAATTGTTACTTCAAATTCATATTACAAAGTATATATTATTATATAGAAAAAAAATATATATATATAATAAATGACGATATTTTTTGAAATTATAGTGGAAAAATCTTGACTTTGTTTCAGCTAAAGTAAGGTTGTTTTTCCCATTATGTACAACTAAGGCCATTGATCTCCACATCGGAAGGAAAATTACTAACATGAAGGATTCTACGAAAAGGTGACACCCGGAAGTTTTTAATAGAGCCAAAGAAACTTATAAACAGTTTCTTGAAGAAAAAGAAAAAAACAAAACATGGCTATTGTGTCATTTAAAAAAAAATAGTCAATTTCTGTTTGCTCATTTTTTATAGTTTGTAATACATTATCCTACTAAGATCTCATTCAATTTATCAATTCCAGCCGATGGTCTATGCCTGTACAGAAATGAACGTAATCAACTTGTAGAGGTACCATCTTCAAAATTCACGAGCCTCGAAGAGGAGGACGAAATTATAAAAACTCTAACTCCGGAAGAAGTATTTAACCAAAAAAAAAAAGGAACTCGGATGTCACAAACTGAAATCGACAACCTTTTTAATCTGATAGATGAAGTCGAAAAATACCCGTGCATTTATGACTTCACAATGAAGGCCCAGTTACGTGGGGTAAAACACACGGGGCCTGCTTGGCAAAAAATTTCCGATAACTCTTCTCTTTTTATAATTGTGTACTATTATATCCTTTATTTCAAATTCGAGTTTCATTCAATTAACTGAAAAAATAAATTACCACTAGAATATTTCTTCAGCTAGAATCAATATTTGTAAAACATACAGATATTAATATTTTAATAAGTTAATTTTTTAAGCAATCTCCAACGTGATGAAATGTTTTATAAAGTACTTGAATATTTAATTTTTCATTAGTGCACTTTCTTACTTAAAACTGATTTTTCATGAGCTCACTGCAAGCACAATAGTCAACTGAAGCATAGTCACTTTTTAATGTATGTTTCATAAAATTCACTGCAAATGCAAAATAATGCCTCATGCATTGATAAGTCATAAAATTGTTTAATGAAAAATGCTTTTTGGTAACTGTCTACATAAAAATTACCAAGATATCTGTCATTACTGAGTAATAATTCATCCAGAATTTGATTCACAGAGAACCTTTCTTAGATGTGAATGCATTGAAAATGTTATTTTGTACTCTTGCATATTTTCAATTGCAAATAAGGTTCATTGACATACAAAACATTTTATTTTATTTGTTTTTTTCTAAGCATTGGAAAAATATTAAGAACAACAAAATGTCATGTAAATTTTATCGTAATTGTATGTCGTTCAATATACAGGTTGTCCCAAAGTCACCGCCCTAAAAGTAAGATTGGTAATTCCTGAAATTCTACTACGTTTTGTAAAAAAAGGCAAAGGGAAAATCGTATTACACTTTCAAGAATTTCCAATCTATTAACTTTATGGCCGTGTCTTTTGGACTCCCTGTATAATATACATATAAATGAATCAATTGCACTGCAACTGAGTCATCAATATGTTCTATCATTGCATATGTTAATGTGCAATGTTATAAGTCATTGCAATTGAGTACTTATTGAATTAATTATTTGCTTCAATGTAATATTTAATAAAGTACAACATATTAATAAGTATATACATACACATTTATATAATTATGGTATAATAATATTGTTCATAATATTTATTTATACATTTTACATAATTTAATTTAGATTATGATTATTTTTAACTCTATGTATCGGGTGTTTCATTATCTTTTTTTAACCCATCACAGTTCCGCAATGGTCTGCAACATGTACAAAAAAAAATTCAAATACCTTCGGGACACTTTCCGGCGAAAATTCAAAATGCTCCCTAATGGTTCCGAAGCCGCACTAGTCCTTGAAGATGGAGGAGAGCCTGAGTGGCCGTTTTTTAACAGACTGATGTTTTTGCAGACCGTTGAAGATAATACCAAGTACGTTTGATACTACTGATATTCCCTACTTTTGAGAATGAAATCGAAATTTCTATAAAAAATCGCAATGTTTTTACCACTTCTCGAGAAGTCAATGATTTCGTTGTAGAAATAATTTTGTATAAACTGCTCGTTAACGTAATTCATGCAATAGAAGCGTGATTGTGAATTACATGATGTATAACAAATAATATATGAAGTACGTAGTAGTCGAAAAAAGAGTTTTCTGTATGAAAAATACTTTCTTCGCAAAAGTTGAGTGACTGTGAGCAAGGTTGCAAAAAGTCCAACATTTAATATCTAATTACTTAGGGAGTTGACAACTGCAAACTACTCCTCTTCACCCACATTTTAAACATGTGAAGAAAGTATGGATATATTCGTTGTGCCTATCTATTTTGTGCAATAAATAAAATATGCGGTTTACTTACAGCATGTCGGTGTGCAATTTAAACGCAAATAAGCTAAGCGACGCGGGCCCATCGAAGGAGACAGACAAAAATCTTAAAGAAAATCGCTTGCCCCATTCTAAGCAACTGTCGTCTTCTGTATCTCCTTCGCGAGCAACGCCGTCGCAACCAACGCCATCAACTTCAAGAGGTGTTATCACGACACCAAACGAAAAAAAAAAAGAAGAAAATTGCCGAGGACGAGGGAACGACCGCGTTTTACTCTGCAATTAATTGAATTGCTGCAGTGATAGAGAGCCCTCCAACAGTGCCACCTCTCTTACCCGTTCCTGAGCCAAGTGCAATCTACGGGTTCTTCGAATACGTGAAACCACTGCTCTTAAAATTAAAGAACAAAAAAAGGCGTCTGGTGATACAAAATTCTTTGACACTCATAGAAAATGAGCTAAGTACAGACGAAGATGATTAAGCAGGTGGCTTTTTTTTCAATAAATATGTTAAGTATGATTTTTATGAATTTTTATTTCCTATGTTTTGACCCCAATAATCAATTGCAATTTTGATTACATTTTTGTTCTTTTTTTTAATTAACAATGCCAAAACTCATTACTTCACTACTTTCGCTGGTACTAAATGTCACAAAAGCTTGGAAAAGAGTACATAAATTTGTAGGAATTCACACAACAGTTATACACGATAATTTCATCATCATTTGTAATTTTGCTGACCCCTTATGATCAATTTTATAAGTGACGTAATATATTTCATTACTGCAATAAGCACTCTAATCATCCATGGCATCGGTCAAAGCTGCAGCTTGCCATGTAACCTCGCCTTCTTCGTCGAAATATCGACAGAACTCATCTCTCACGTGCCTTGCAAGAGCAGAACTATTTCCTAAGTCAGTAAAATGCCGTTTTGACAAGTCGCCTACCGCAGATTCTTTGAACTATTCTCTCCAACTTCCGGGATGAAAAGAACCATTTTCCTCGTGATCAAGCAAACTCTCCTCGATATAGTATCCCTGCTCTAACTTGTTCCTGCTTATATAATTATGTAGGCAAACAATTGCTTTGATAATATGGACCGCAGTTTCAGTTTTACACTCAATGGGCTTACGCAGGACACGCCATTGACTTACGATTATCCCGAAAGTATTTTCTATCATACGACGAGCACGAGATAGTCTATAATTGAAAATTTTTTGCTCCCTTTGTAATCCACGTCTGCCAGGATACGGTCGTATCATATACGTGGACAATGGAAACGCCACATCTCCAACAAGAACGTGGGGCAGCGTAGGACCATATTCGTATAACTCTTGAGGAGGTGGTAGGTTCATAGATCCTTCTTCCAAGTAACGTCCGATTGAACTTTGCCGAAAAATTCCTGCATCTCCTTGTCTTCCATAAGCACCGATATCAACACATCTGAACATGTATTGGGCGTCACAGACTGCGAGTAGAACGATACTGTGATATCCTTTGTAGTTGTAGTACTGCGAGCCAGCGTTTGGTGGACACTGAAAAATTTACATTCTATGAGCTCGTGTAGTTGTTAAACAGTCAGTAGAACCACGAATTACGTAACGGAGAATTAGAAAAATTTATGCTATTTTGAGACTTGCAATATTCGATGTTATCGATTTCATAAAATAGTGTATTTGAAAATGTACTGACAATGTCCACACATTTTTATTCCCATTATGGTAGACCAACTTTTGGAATTTTTTTAAATATTTTGTTACCTTTACTGGTAATCTTAATCTAATTACCTGAATTTTTATTTCAAAAGTTCAAAATTAAAATATATTTCCAATTTGAATAATTTCCTTGCAAGCTATCATTTGTATTTTCCACATTTATATATTGAAGTTTAAAACGAACAAACTCAGATTTTCTTAAAAACTACATTTTTTGTTATACTTGATGACTTACAATTTCCAGGTAGCTCTGAAAACTTTCACATGAAAAACTTGAGTTATTTCACAACAGTTGAAGATGAATGCAACGTTAGTATTTTAACATTTATTTTGCATTTTCTTTCCACTTCTGACATTCCGAATGGAATCACGGAAAACCAACAATTACAAAATAGCCTCTAATTTTCAATTTCTTTATTCTGAAATTTCGGCTCTATGTCCTACATTGAATCATAAATGATAAGTTAGAATCGAAAATTTGTAAATCGTCACGACTCCATACATTTTTAATCATCACTTAACTTCAAACATCATTTATCTGTTAAAATAAATCTATAAAATAACATTGACATCCTTTGGAGACGAAACAATTGTTCCTATCGCCAATACTGCTTACTGCAAGTACCAGTGTTTCTCTAAGGTTCTCAATGATTAAAACTATTCAACACCATTGGAAATTAAATTTACTCAACGTGGGACATTATTAGCAATCAAATGTGTGTTGTTCATAAGGAATTTTTAAGCAGGATATAGTAACGCTGAATAAAGGTAAAAACATGTTTACATCTATTTCGACATGTTTCCCATCAATTGCACCACAGCAGTGAGGGAAATTCCATGTGCGTTCAAATTCCGTAGCTACTTGTCTCCATGTACTTTCTGTGACAGGTGCAAGGACAATGGGCTGTAAGACATCCCAGAGTGCTTTGCATGTTTCAAAGATAATGCCCGAAATAGTTGATTCAGCAATGAGATAGTGGTACATCATCGACGTGAGCAAATCCCCAGTTGCAAGGTACCTGCAAAAGCGTGAATTTTCAGCAAAAAACAAACTATTTTTCACGAGTTTCATGCTTATGTTAATTAATCACCCTTAGTATGCTTACCCAACAAAGTACTAGGAACTATTTTATTTTTTGCAAATTCTCCAACCATGGACATCCAGTAGTAGGTTTTAGTTCAATAGTAAAGAGAAAGTACAATTCTTAACTTTTCAGTTACTGTTCAATTATTGGCATTAAAATTTAGAATTGTTGCCCTTTTTTGAGAAATTCAACATAACAGTACATAGCTTCCAGTCGAAAGGATAAAAATCTATTTTTTGAATTTCGTTAATGAATTAGTGTTAGTTATACATATAATACCTCAATGTCAAAGCCAGGCGCTCTGCGGCGGGAATAGATTTTCTAACAATATCTTCCTTTGCAATGTAAGGACCTACGAGTGCCAACAATTCTTCAAATTGAACCGCAGACATTCTCATGTAATTTCGAAATTGATAATCATTTAGTAGCAATTCAGGAACAGCGGCATGAAAAAAACCATGAACAGGGCGGAGCTGTAACATTTTTGACACCCACATACTTCTTCTTCGGCTTTTCTTCCTTTTCTGTAGCTCCGCCGTTAACAAAGTGATAGCTGTCAACAGTAAAACTGTTTGCCTGCGTTGTTGAAATTTACTGAGTTTTGTGGAGTAGTCAGCCCACTGTATATATCTTCTTTCCATGTTTTAATATACTGTAAAAAAAAGCATTCAAGTATGTATTATGTGTAATATCTTAACTTTCATGAGCAACGATATGAAGCAGTAAATTATTAGAGAGATCCCTGCATCAAAGCTTCCAGTTAATATACCTACGTGTATATTACTTTTCATTAGATTTTATTTTTATTTTTTATCAGAAAGGTTACATTTTAATTTAATTTCATTGTATTTGAATTGTAATGATATTGAAGTTGTTTTCATGCTACATACTGAAAAAATTCTCAACTGATATAATTTTCTTATTTCGAGCCAAGACGAATTCTATACTCAATGTATGACCCATATTTTTAAAACCTTGCATTGGATATTGACAGAATTTTAAACGTTCAATTTTGAATCGAGTGTAAGAAGGAAACTGAAAAATTTTTTTAATCCTGAAACTGATCTTCCACACTTATATTATGAACAATTCAATTTCAATGATTTTCAAAGAATTTTCATGTCATGAACGGAAAAATAGCGAGCTGAATTTAATTTCTAGTGTTAATTTTTTTAAAGAAGTTTTAGATAAAAAAAATTTCAGATTATCAGTTTTGAATGCAGCACAAGTCCGTAACTGAAAAATGTTGTAATCCCGCTTTGTATTTTCATACTTCTGGATTATTTACATTATTATTTCAAGGTACTCAAGATAATTTTTATGATTTAACCAAACAAAAAAGAAAAAAATTTACAGAAATATATTTATTCTTTCTCACCAAAATTTTGTACAAT
This sequence comes from Platygaster robiniae, assembly GCA_028476575.1. Classification (NCBI taxonomy): domain Eukaryota; kingdom Metazoa; phylum Arthropoda; class Insecta; order Hymenoptera; family Platygastridae; genus Platygaster; species Platygaster robiniae. The sequence goes on from CM052019.1 coordinate 33,757,696, forward strand.
ATTTATCAAAAATTTTTTTGTGAGCTGGAAATCAGAGAATAACGAAATTTACAATAATTAATACAACTCCAAATTATTGATCTAGCGTCATTAGTTATTGTGAAACCTGAATATTGACATTTGTACATACAAGAACTGTGGGAAATTACTTTGACGAATTAAAATTTTCAGCAAGCTATTTATGCTAGATCTAAAAGTGCCCATGCAAAATATCTGGCTTAACACTGAAAGCGATTCAAATTGTGTAGATTATAAATAATTTGAACATTCTACTTTTCTGTATTATAAGTAGATATTCAAAAAAATTCCTGGCAGGAAAAAGGGAAACTAAGGCAGATAAATGCCGAAATCTTCCTTTGCTTGCGTCTTTTTCAGATGATTTTTAAATAACTGTAACTGTCACTGTTCAAGTTCGGAGCTGGATGTAATTTAATCTCAAGTAGAATGATTTTGGACTTGCTTTAATGTGATCAACTTGAAAAAATTGTCGACTGCAATTAACTTCTCCCATCTCGCTGCGGAAAATTCTATACTAAATATATTATTAATTAATCTATTTTTTTTTATCATCTAGCCATTTTTGCTGCATTTATAATTGCCAGTCCAAGATTTTGTAATTTTCAGATGTACAGTTTGAAAATTAATCAATCAAAAATACATTCAGTGTAGAACTAGTCTTAGAGAGAAAAAAAAAATTTTACCCTGTCAGGCAGAGGACAGTACTCACGCAATAGACAATAGTCATAAAAAAGTCAGATAGATGTCAAAATACATTCCTGGCATCTATCTGACTATTTTATGACTATTGTCTATTGCGTGAGTATTGTCTCCTGCCTGACAGGGTAGGTAATAATTTTATCAAGTTCATCACATGAGAATAATCGAAAAATTATTACAATTAGAATTAAATCAAAATTTGAAGTTGGACGGGGTCAACAGGGTGGCCTGCAGTCATTCAAAAATCATCTTAAAGGAATGCAAGCAAGGAAAACTATCGCCAGGGTTTCTCTTCTCCCTGCCAGTGATTTGTCCAGATATCCACTGAATAAAAAGCCAACAGATTTAAGAAAATATGTCCATTTGATTTATTCTCCTAAACATTTATAAGAAGAAATGACTAACTAACTGATCGAATTATCGGAATAAATTATAAGCGGAGTGTCTAATGATTATATTATTTTACCTATATTATTGTAATAAAAATATGGCGAAATTAGCGAATATGATGAATACATGCAATATGCATTTATGACAGTACTGACAGTGCGATTACAATTTATATCGTGCAGTTTATATATGAATATTATTTTTTACCTTATAGCATATCGTTGCTTTTTTCCTGTTTCATAACAATGGTAACGCTGGCCTTTCGAAGACCTTTAAACTTAACGCCCTCATCAAGTAATGTCAGCATACACTCCTTGGCGTGCAAAAACACTTTTTAACACTACAAATATTTTGCGCGATTCTATTTACATATGATTTTATTTTCTATTTATATATTTAACTGTCAACAGCAGTCAACAGCTGTCAATGCTGGGCTTGGGCTTAAGTTCCCGCTGTCTCACTTGCTCTCGCTCACTCTCACTCACTCTCGCTCGACGCTCGACGACGAACGCTCGACGCCCGACGCTCGCCATGTAATGGGGGCTTAATCGCACCTTTAGCTTGAGTCGCGACAGGCGACAGGTCTCGACGTGACACGACGTGCAGGGTTGTTAATGTTATATCGATATTTTTCATATGAAGTATCGACAGTATCGGCCGATATTTTTCAGTCCGATATTATCGATATTCGATATTTTGTTTGCAATATCGATATCAGATATCACTCAAATCAATAAACATCACATTTGCTACAAATAGTACATATAAAAATCTTTTTTTTTTAATTTTTGTAAATTAAAAAGGTAAAACTGTCAAAATTTCCAAACCCATGCTTTTCATGCCATATTTTTCAATGTCAATTCAAAATTTGAATTCAGATTTAAATATGAATCTAAAAAAAAGATGATTTTTTGAAAAAAAGTTCTAATTTTTATTCCTCATTCAAAATCAACTTTTTTTGGACGATATATCGAATATCGATATTTAAACCCTAAATATCGGTCACGATATTTGATGTTTTTAAGAATATTGATAATATCGATATCCGATATTTTTGAAGAATATCGACAACACTAACGACGTGACAATGCAACATCATACACTGCTCATGCACAATCATGCAACATGACGTAATAGGAAATGACGTCACGTCACTCACGTCATGACGTGGCGGCACAGGTCCAGTCTCCTCGTACTGAAGCAGACTGAAGTTGACGGCGAACGTTTCCATTTAGTTATCCATGGCTGGAGATATAAAATTACCGGTAATTTATATTAAGGGTAAGTAACGCTAAAATTAAGCTTTCATTACGGTAAATTACGGTAATTTTGTACGAAGTTATTTTTGGATTTATACTAATATAATTACTCGCGCGTACCAGTTAGTAATGTAACGGTGTTGTGGCATCATTTTAACTTTACGAGTAATTTAAAAATCGAGGAAAATACATTATTTTCTTATAAACAAATTAAGTCTGCCGATGTACGACTATCCTTGAATTCCTTTTTCCAAGAGGTTTCATTAAAAATATCAAAAGTGTTATATACAATAAAAAAATATACATCAATGAAACAAAGTATTTTATTCGTAATTTTTCATCAAAGATAATCTTGTTTACAATACATCACCCTGTAAAATAAATATAATAATAATATCCACGGATCTAGTGATGTGCCTGTGACGGTCATTTCATTTTTGTGACGGTCATGGTCACAATGACTGTCAAATGACGGTCACTGACGGTCACGTTTTCGCTTTCCATATTTCTATGGGCAAATGACTGTCACGTACTCTTTGGTCACGTGACGGTCACCTTTTTGTGACAATCTCCCAGTAAACATTCCTGACATCATAGGCAGACTCGAGTCTGTCAGACGACGAGTTTGTCAGATACAGGGAATTATGGGAAATTCTAGAGAATTTATGGGTAAACCTGGGGAGAATCCTAGGGTGTAATCATAAATTCCCCAGAATTTCCTAGAATTACCCATATCTGACAAACTCGCCGTCTGACAGACTCAAGCAGCCCTCTCCGTCTCAGTAAATTTGCGGATAGGGACAGATTTCACCGATAGGGCGGCGCTTGAAGCATGGAGGCTTCGGAGGCCTTCTCACGTGTGTACACCTCTTGTCTCGTTCGCATCCCTTTCCCCGCTCCATAGTCTGCGCGTTATCGAGCATGGATGGGAACTGGGAGCGCGGGAGATGCGGGGCTTAAACGCAAGGAGCGTAAGCAGCGAAAGTAACAACGGCAAATCGACGCAACGGACGGAAGTATGATCTGTTTTAAACGTTAAGGCTTACGAGAAAAGTGCTTGAAAGTGACTGAATTGATTTTCCCCTTCGGATTATTTCATTATTGGAAATAATAAGTACATGAATGGAATAATGTGTTTGCCGATATTTTTCTGTGACCAAAAATTTTCGAATATAACCAAATTTTCAACAAATTCTGAAATGTTTATGATATTTTTTACGTTTAAGAAGATTTTAAGCAATATTGAACTCCTTACAAAATTTTTTGAACAATGTAACAAACTATATTATGGAACGTAGTCTGAATTTCATTGTATTTTCTTTTTTTTTTTCACGCCATGTATTGCCCCTGGTGACGGGGCTCCGAGAGAGTTCCGACAGACTTGCATATGCATTTCACAGTTTTTCAAGTCGCTGATCATAAATCTGAGGTCCAATTTGGAAAATTATTTTGTTTAAACAATTTGTTTTAACAATTATAAAAATATACTTACGAAGATGCATCACAGCAAACGAGAAAATATTGGATGATCAAATACTCAATTCAAACTCGATGACGTTGAATACTTTCCATAAAAGATTAAAGTGCCGACATGAAAGGTATTCAAAGTTATCGAGTTTGAATTGAGGATTTGATCATCCAATATTTTCTCGTTTGCTGCGATATGCTTTTCATTGTTTTTCAGATTGCTTATCATGAATCTGATGTCAAATTTGGAAAATTATTTTGTTCAAACGTTTTGTATTAACAAATTATAAAAAATTACTTACGAAGACGCATATGAGTAGATAAGCAATGACAGTTGTTCCCCCCCACTCCAACTCCCATCACGTGACCCTCTCCCCTCCCCGCGTCGGTAAGGCAGAGACACGGTCAGTAAAACAGGGGCGTACCCCATATAGGTAAGGTAGGAGTGCAGTCGGTAATACCTGTGTTCGGTAATACTACCTGTTTGTAAACTAAATGGCGGCTGTCGGTAACATGCAGCGCTATGTCCCAGTGGTGGCGCTGCGATCGCGCGCTGTTGCCATGGCAACGCAGGCCCGATGACGTCATAACGACAAGTTTGAACACGTCGCGGGAAACGATCACATTCCCAAGTGATGTCGTCATCGATAACTTTAAGTTGACCTTGAAAATCTATTGCGCAGTTTCTCCGGACGCTATGATTTCTAGAATGTTCTACATAGTTTCAAGGTCAAACGTCTATTTTTAGAATTTGATCGACCAATCACGTGAGAGTTACCCCCACTCCTTTCACATGAACCAATCACAGAGCAAAATCTCGACAGGTTCGAACACGCTCGTCGATTCTTGGAAATTATGTCATCACATTCCTGAGCGATGAGTCATCATTCGTCAAAATCTATTTTTAGAACACAATAAACACGGACGATTACGTCATCACATTTTTTTTTGCTTAGGGCCCCACCTTGCTCAATGCTGTGAGGCTCAACCTTAAGAATAGCCCCTTCATTTTTATTGAAGTCACTTTTACAATTTCTCTTGCTTACATCTAAGACAATTATTTCGCATTGGCGGCGGCCCGTCCGGGGAGTCACCGATATAATCGAAGTTCCAATGTTTATCACATAGCTTACAGGCGAGGAATTCCTTATCTTTTTGCAATTCTAATGGAAGCTTATCCCAAGCATTGTTTAATTTTTTCATTTGAAAGTTTAGAAGATACTCATGAGGTAAAACAGAGATATCTTCAGAATCCAACTCATGTATTCAGCTTACGTGAGAAAGTAATGTAAATGATCTTTTCATTGACGGCGTATCGCCAAATTTTTCCCAAAACCATACTCGTAGTCGCCGAACATTTTCTGTAGCGCAGTGATGATCGTACACAGGTCGATGAAAATTGTTAAAGGGGCATGCAGAGACTCGCAAATCATCCAGTGATGGACAGCCCATATCCATTAAATCAATGATGACCGCAGTGGTATACTGCTTTAGCCATCGCTTTTTGTCCAATCCTTTGACGAAGACGAATGTGGCATTTTTCAACTGATTTTAAAACTCTTGAAAGATTTCCTCGTAGGGTATATCTCCAGAGTTCCAAGGTACACCATGATAGTTTTGTGTTAGCCACATATTAGTTGCCTTTGCTATCGGAGGCAAACCATCCCAGGCACATGGTGGCTTGAATAATGTGGTGACAGCGTCAACGTAGAAGGGTTCAAGCCTTGAAACTGCAAGCTCCTTGACAACAAAAGTATTTTGCACGGAAAATCCTCGGACGTCCACGATGTACTTCATATTGCTGATTTTTATAAACTAACGAAACCTAACCAAATCCTAGCCTTACATAGCTTCAATCCAGTAACCTTATTCATTATAACTTAAATCTAGTGCTTAAAATCTGGGCTTTCATAACTTAAATCTAGTAACTTTTAACAAGTGATTATATTTCTGGAAATTTTAATTTCCTCACAACGCTGCTTATTAATTAGTACTTTCTCATGTTAATACATGAAAAATTGAAAGAGTACAGTTTGCGCGGGAACTTTGATTTATATTCGTTCCCACTATTATTTATACAATTAATCTAACTTAATTGATCGTTTCCTTCTCTGCGACAGGTCAGACAATTAATTTTCATATATTAACTTTTGATATATAATCTTTCTACGTAAAATAGGATCTAGAATCCGTTCAACATCAGCGATCCGTCTTTTGAATCTATAGCGATCACGAGCCACTTGTTCTCAAGGACTTTGTCTTGCTAGTCTATACGCTAAATCCCACACATACAGAACATGTACAGTAGGCTAACAATCAAACGTTACACTCTTCATAGTTTTTTAACAATACCGCTGATTGGTTGGTATTTAACAACGCGATCGTGTATAATGAGGCAATAAGCCGCAGTTTGAGCTGGGAAATTAGCGTCTGATTCAAATTCGAGACGAATATCAACTGGGCCAGTGATCAAGGAATCATTTTGTTTAGCACAGTCTATAACAACAAGAGGAGCATTATTTTTGAATTTAGTTTTTGTCAACAATGGAGCATTTTTTCTACCATAATACGATGATTGGAAATTTGCAAACATTTCATATAACGTTGCAAACTGGTTTCCTTGAAAATCAATATTAAGATTCATGTAAGAATAACGCTGTGAATTTAAATACAATTTCATATCACGCAAATTACACGTATCAAAGTTGCTCATATTTCCAGTTCTCACATTTTTTCGTCCAACTTGGAATCCCACAATGACGTATCTTGGCTTCTCTAGTTGAGTTGAGGTTTTCACACTCCATACATGCTTTGTAGTTTGAGGTAAAATAATAGACTTGCCTAAATCACTTACTTCACGTCGAACAATGAATCACTTCTTTTAATACTACCATTTTCTGTATAATGCCGTAATGAATGTACAACAATTTAGAATTCTTTAACTACGATGATTCACAATTTAATTTACTATTCTTTTTCACAAATCATTTCCTTTCCCCTCCAAAAAGAATAAGTCATTCTTAGGGTATAAAAGACCCGATTTTCGATGAACAATTCGCATTTCGCCAAACTGCACCTTCACGGTAATACTTGCCACATTTTCGTCAACCTGCGCCATTTCGGCAAAATCAGCGTCATATCGACAAAACCAGCGTCATATCGACAAAACAGCACCAAATCGGTCCTACTGCCCTGCCAAAGGACTAATACTATCTCTTCCAGGAAAAGTAATTATCTATTCTTCTTTTATTTGTTTTATTTGATAATCTATGAACATTCGATTTCAGTGTATAAAAAGGTTACAAAATTTGAAAGTTACCAGCGTGGTTGTGCCGCGGGGGAGCGGAACAGAAAGCGTTCACTAAACTCTCCAAATAGTAATAATCCAAACTTCAACAAATTCTACGAGAATTTCAAGAGGGATGAATTAATCATAAGGGATGGAATAAGAGCCTTCCATCATTTTAAGATTGAGATTGAACCTCCAAGAAGATTTTGGACCCCGGAGCAGATCGCTAGTAAGAGGGCCTTGTCGCTTGCTGGCGATGCTCAGGTAGTCTTACAATCAAGCGAGACGAAAAATAAAAGATCGATAGAAGGCTCTCTAGACAGTGAAGAAAATTCAGGAGAAGTGAAAAGGACTAAAATAAATGAGGACGAAGCTAGAGAAGAGAAAGAATATCAGGAAATACTAAAAATATTAGGTCCACCTCCTAAATCATTATTGCCTATTTTTCCAGGGTGCCACCTGCCAGAGCTTTGATTAATGTCTGTAAAATAATTTAACGATTGTAACAGCGACTTGTAAGTTTTCTTTATGACAATAATAACGCTGACTATCAGCATTTCCTAGTAATAAATCCAATCTTTTGTTTTTATTTTTAAAACCTCAAAGCAATTCAACCTTCTCTCAAGGGCCAAGTAGAGCCGTTGTTCTACATTGGTCCTCTCTGTACATCACGGGACAACGAGGGTTCTCCCCGATCCGGGGTCTCGCGTGTCACAACTTTCAACTTTTTTATTAAATAAATAATAAGGTTGCTTTTTGATATGGCTTATTTTAAAGCTGAGAAAACGACGCACGTAACATGTCTTGGACGAATTTTTGTATCTTCATTAGATTTTTTAGGATGAGCGGTTGAAAAAAGGCTTTTTTTTGTGAACGCGGAACTTCAATAAATCATTTCGCGAAAATTCTACGTATGATATTGAAATAAAAAAATACGTATCGAATGTTTTCAAGTACTAAACCAAAATGAAAATGTTCAATGGAAAAAAAATTTTGGTGGCTAATTTTGTGTGGAATGCTCCATATACTATATGTAATTATAATGTTTGAAATGATGTTTACTGTAACGCATGAGGACATACGTTTATTTCAAGAGGGTAGGGGTGTACGCTAAAGCGCTGCAAATATGTTCGTAAAAAAAAATATATATATTTTCAGAAAAAGAAAACAAAGACGTATAATATTTTTACGATAAAGAATGTTTTTCAAAATTATAAGCGCACGCGGACGAGCGCACTTAAAAGAGCAGGAATGTTACGTCCCAGTAACATGAATATTTCAAAGTTGATCGTGAAATAAATTTAGCTCAAACGTTCTAGAAGTGCTCGAATCGACAAGTTTTATCTTGTATTTGTAAAGTCGTTTTTGTGCGTTGAATCATTCAAAGAGCCAAGTTCTGTTCTACGATCTAGTGAGTTCGAGAAACACAAGGCGGGTCTGTTTACGAAGTTGCATTAGTCATGCGATAGGCCCGGCTTGTATCCGAAATTCAGTAGATTCTAGATTTCGTCATCGGGTCTCGAAGTTTTCTATCTTTTTCTTATGCGTTTTAGCTTCTAATATAAATACGCCTGTTTGGGTGCGCATTTGTCCCCAGTCTAATTCAAGAACTCTGTCAGTCAATTTTGGACAACAATCAGTCCCCTCGCGTTCGCGTTTGTTTAACGGAAATTATAAAGTCAAATTAAAAAGTGTAAAAATAAATAATAATTATAAAAAAGAAATGTATTTTTATTAAAATCAATTTCAAAAGAGAATTAAACGGAAGTTAATTGGGATTAGCCACGCTACCTACGGCCCAACGATTTGGAATCATCTTATCATCATCAACCAAAAATCTCATACGTTACGCAGCCCTTAAAACAACATTTCGTTTTTCTGCAATTAAAAAAGCAGTGAAATCGGGTTTCTTCTCCATTTAGGACAAAACAACAAATTTTAATGTCTTTTGTATGTAACCAAGAATAAGTTATGAACCACATGGTAAAAGCTATAAAATTGATAACCTTACAAATAATTAGTGACTCGCTTAAAGCAATGAACATTTTTCAGAGAAAACTTGAATAGAAATAATTCTACATCAACGGACTGAACGTTTTTATAAGGAATCATCTACGTTTTTATATGGAACTGTAGAAGACGTTCCATGTAAAAAATAGTTACAAAATAACAATCAAGAAAAAAAGACATGTAGACGATTTCTTTGCAAAACTTTTATCGCTCTTAGGTAAGGAGTGAAAAGTTTAATACGTTACAACTCATGCGTATGTTAAGTGTTTTGAGTTACTAGCAATATTGCTGCTATTTTACCCCACTGCAAGGGGGCTTCTCCGGTGTTATGGGAAGATGTGAAAAAAATTTTGGAAAAAAAAAATTTATTTTTCGCTCTTGCAGCTATCCTGAAACATAAGGTCGCATATTGGGGATATATTCAAGTGCAAATGAGCTAAAAAATTTTCGGGAAAATTTCAAAACTTTCCCCACTCCTCGGGGATGCTCCCAGGGGATGGGGTAACGATTTCCGCCTATGTGCGGGTCCAGTAGGCAGTAGAAAACTGGATTTCACAACATTTGAGGATAACCTGTAAATGGTGTACGTGTTCCCGAGGGCTTCAGCGGTGCCTCCCGGACGTTGCCTTCGTCGGGATACTTGGCGACCGTCCTGGGCGGCTTCTCCGGCGTTATGGGAAAATGAAAAAAAATGTTGGAAGAAAAAATTCATTTCCCGCCCTTGCAGCTATTCTTAAAGATAAGGTCCCATACCGAGGATCTATCAAAGTTCAAAAAAGTTGGCAAATTTTTGGAAAAATTTCCGATTCTTCCCCACCACTCGGTGATGCTCCCAGGGGATGAGGAAACGATATCCACCTACCAGCGGGTCGATTATAGGATGGGAAACTGGATTTTACACCATTTAAGGATATACTCTAAATGGTGTAAAGTTAGGATATCCTTAAATGGTGTAATAAAATGTTTTACACCGTTTTTGTTAAATGCTTAAATGGTGTAATTTTTGCTTTTTGTGTTTTATATCCACCCAAATTCCCATGGCTATTAGCTAACCCTGAACCTTAAAGCGAGAAACTTGAATGGTGATAAAATTTCTATCACATATTGAATAAAAATCCTTAAACGGTGTAACAGTTGAAGTATCCACTAGCATCAACAATCCATGTTGATGCTACTGTTGCAAAGGGTTTGGCAATCAGGTCATTGTCAGTTCATCAAATTCTTCGTGTTCATTATTATATTTTATTGAAAGATGCATGAATAACAATGGTTTTTTCGATATTTTTACAAAAAACTAGAACACTTGAAGAGTTAAAAACGTGAACACACATCTTAATCATATTGATCGTGTATATAAAATCTTAACAGGTTTCAAAAAAGGCTGATTGACTTTTTATTCTAGAATGTCATGATGTGAGTGTTTGTAAATAGAGAAAACACTGAATTTTCTATTCTAAATGTAGTGTTTGACAGATAATGAAGAAAAAATTTTTTTTTTAATTTTACACGTTTTAATAGTGACAAGACTTGATTAGAAATATACAATATTTTATTTTATAAATTTATTCATTAATTTTTTTTCTCTCTTTGAGGAAAGGAGTAGGTCAATGATTAAAAAGTGCCTAGTTAGTATCCATTCTTAAAATTAAATGCAAAAATCTCTTGTTATTCGCAAATTCTAGTAAGTGATAGAGAAGCATCGGGGGCTTTAATTGAACATTACATTAGATAGTATTTCACAGTGATAGAGCAACTTTTTTTTTATTACTTGCAGTTTCAAAACCGATTTTTCAGTTTATTTGCAACATTTCTTGATTTTTTATGTAAAATAAACATCAGAACAATAAATGTAAAAGACATAAAATATGATCTTACACTTTTTCAACTATTTCCACTTATATGTCTTATAATGCTGATGCCAAGCAGGTTCCTTGTTGGAAAATGTATAACGGAAATTGAAAATCCACTGAAACAACTGAAATTTCATTTGTAAAATGATAACCAAGATTTCAAAACACGACATATTAGAAACCCGCTTGGGACAAGCATGTAAATAACTAGCTTACTAACTAGATGAAATAAAAAATTTCATACGCCATGTTACTTCATATTTAATGATATTAATTACAGCTTTTGTATGGTTCAGTAAATCTTACAAGACTGTTTCACTGAAAAAGCGATATGGAAATGTCTCGTTACAATAAACAAATTTCACTTGCAAAACATAAATTTTCATGTGAGATCAATATGATAACGGCTTCTTTTACTTTCATATAATGAAAAAAATATTGCATGTTACATAACAATATTATCAGAGAAGATACTATTGATTTTCCAGCTTAAAAAAAGCTGCATTAGATGTAAGCTATATTATTTACGAACAAGTTAAATCTTGTTTGGATTTGCATACTCTTTCTTAAACTGAAACAACAATAACTTTAAATACCAAAAGAAATAGTATACAGACTGGGGTGAAAAATCATATGCATTATGTCAGTGTGTGCAGCAAAAGATAATCAGCAATCAGAATAGTGTAATAACTATTTGCATTGAAAACGAGCAGCAGAGGCTTGGTGAAACCCGGAGGTTCATAACGCTTTTCAGTACATGCTTATTGCAAGTGTCATCGAATAAGCGTAACAAAAATGGTTCACAGGCGAAACAACCACACTAGATTGTGTACTGAAACTGTGATGGAATATGCACATAACATTCTTTTACTCAAAAATAGTATGATTGCAGATGTTGTAGGACCGTTAACAATGACGTTCAATTATTATCACTGCATCACAACAAACATATGCTTTCCAGTTTGAAATTTAAAGTGGTGCTCCTTTTAAGAAATTATATTTCGACAATATTCAAAGAAGATTATTTATGACCAACACAATACTGTCTTGAAGAAAATTTTTAAATCATCATTATCTTTCTCAGTGGATAATATTGTTGCACATTCATGTCTCCACAGTATAATCCTTATTAACATCTTAGTAAATGAACAGTAAATAAAAACTTTTCAAAAATTTAAAATATTAATATATCAGTTCGCATTACCAGATGTAAGGAGAGTTGGCATGTGCTTAAAATTACAGATCAACAATAATAGTATCTTAACGTAATCATTTCGAAAATTTTTGTTCGGATGAGTAACGATATTAATACCTGGATAGAACGAAAAGCTTCCTAAGATAATATAAAATCATTTCATATCGTCATTATATTTTTACGATTTCTTCTCAATGTTACATCACCAAGCTTGACGTAAACTTTGCTTGAAATTCTAAAGAAGAGCTCAATGTTCTCTAAAGGTAAAGAATGTTTGTAGCAGTATCTGGCTATTGTACAATTCAGAAAAATCGAAAATGTTTGAATTAAAATACTTTTTTTTAAGATAATTATACTTTTGAGGAAATTAACTAAACTATATAGTATGCACATCACAGATCGAAAATGAGTGGTAACAAAAAGTCCCAAAGCACATTAGATGTCTATTTTATTACTTACAATTTCTTTTGCAAGATTAATCAAAGCCAATCCATTTTGAAATCACGTGGCTTGATTCTTGAAATTATCAGCCTTTATGGCATTTAACTCATATGCTTTTTATGGACCTTGACTTTTTTCCACGACATTTTCAATTCTTTTACAGATTGTTTTTTTTATACTTAAATACAGTTAATTAGTAAAAATACAATTTTTACTTGTATAAGACCCGATACGTACAAACAACTCATTTGCTGATGTAATTACACTAGAAAGTCTGCTCTATTGATTCGATCACTGAGCGGGCTCCTTTCTACAATTTGGGTCACATATGTGACGCGGTTTCTATAAAGGGACCTAACAACCAAAACCTTTATTTTGATATTTTTACATGGGTCAATGGAGTAAATAATTATCTTTTCTTTGCTGCCAGTCTCAGGTTTCTACAATGGAAATTGAGCTCAGGATAAATTTTTTTCTGAATCTATCTTCCAATCATATTTTTGGTAAAATCTGACTAAAGCATCGCTCTCTCATTCTACTTGCTACTACATTATTAGGTGTCCATACCTAAATGTCCCTCGGGGACTGGTCCCTTTGTATTTATATTGTGTCAAATCATTAATGACATCTTCTAGTTCACACCTAGTTCGTCCAAGAATTGAGTAAAAAATAGAGAAGGAAGGAACGCATAAGCATCTATTACCTGCTTTCGAGACCGAAACTTTAAACGCATTTTTCTCGAAATGCTGTTTTGGTTGTTAGGTCCCTTTCTAGAAACCGCGTCACATATTACAAAACAGCCTTATTTCTTAAGTCTGTTATAACACTAGTCACATTATTTGCAGAATACAATGTAAATTTTGCAGTGTTAAACAAGTAAATTTCACAACAAAAGCATATGATGAGAACATTTAAAGCAAAGTTATGCCGAGTCATGTATACCACAAGTATTGTATACACGGAATGTATGACACAGAATATACTTCGTTACAAGCTGACAATTCTTCAAATATTTTTATCTTAAATCATTCTTTCTTTTTTTAAGTTGGTTTGAGTATAGTATCGAAAGAAGTCACCAACGGACTGCTTGGAACATTTTAATACTAAAAATCATATCTTTCATCTCTCTAGTTCATACGCCGCAAGTTGTGAATAATTCTAACATGCTCAATTGAACAATATAAAATCCCTGAAACTGCAAGTATTTATTAATCGTCTCGAAAGACCATATATGGAAAAAAAAGAGCACAAGTATGTCATTATCAAGTTTATGTATAAATAAAAATTATTATTCTACTGATTCCATCATTAGATGAACAAACTTGAATTTCTTGCTATGAAAAATATCGAAAATTAATATTTTTCAATACCGATTTCGAGTATGGCCCAATGCTTTTCTGTAGCAATTTTTTATCAAAAATGAGGTTTAATTTTTTCTTATTTCATTTTCTCATGTAAAGAGAGAAAAATAGAATTGAAGTTTAATTCAATTCAATAAAATCGAATACAATAGACATTTTTGTTTAAAAACAAATGAAGAAAGAGCTGTTAAAAATAATTTAACATATATTGGACAGTTTTTAATATCCTCTTTTCATCGACAAAGTCTCACAATTGAGCAAAAGCTTTTTTTATTGCATCTTTTAATTATTACAAACTCTTTACCTGAGCAATATGTTACAATTGTTTCATTTTTCAGGATATTCCATGCGAAGACAAGGATAGCGTGTCAGAAGTTTACTATAAAAACTGATTGAAAAATACGAAAATACACTTGGCTGCTTTTATAAATTTTGTAATTACATTTATTTCTCATTTACAAGCTCCTAAACCCCCAGGCTTTGAAAAAACAGTTGAAATAGACTCAAAATAAAGATAATGTTATACAGAAAATATATTATTGTACCTCATTTCAAACATTCCCCGAAACATTACAATTTATTGAAAGGATGAAAATTATAAACTCAGAAAATTCATGACTCTAAAAGATTCCATGTATGGATCAATAATTTAAAAAATGTATCAAAATCAAAGAAAAAAACTACAATACATACACTGCAATATATTTTGCAAAAAATATGATTTATACAACTGGAAATAGTAATTCTTGGGATATCAAAAAAATTATATTTCAGCACGAACAAAACATATGAAATTCGATACAAATATACAAACTTATACAAATGTATTATTGTAATTTATTATTTTTTTTACTCATCTCAGTAGTATGTGTTTCGAGTTTCAGAAGTAAAATTTTATAATTGATGGGTTCTAAGGTTTGAAAAAAGAATGCAATAAAATACATTTCTTGAATTTTGGAAGACTCGATCCAATTAAATGTGTTTAGAAATTAATATTTTATTTTTTCATCCAGGATAATAGTTCGGGTATCATCATGCTCTGAAGTAAAAATTTTTTCTATTCAATTTAAAAATTGCGTAATATGAAAAGATTTTTAAAAAAATTCAAGATGGATTAATTGGAATCCAAATAAACAGATTTTAAATAATTACAATTGCTCCCCAATTTTCAAATTGAATTTTTTGGCAAAGCTCATCGAATTTTTACACAATAATTTTGAAGGCAGTAACAAAAAAAATTGTCAACTATTGCACATCACACTGACATGAAACCTAAAATTTGCTATCTTGTTCCATTGAATAAAATAAAAATTCTCCATATACGTCGGAAGATAAAATTGCAGGCGAAACTTAGAAATTCGATAATCAATAAAATGTAAGATTCTTTAATATGGAAATCTCATTAAATCGGTTTGAACGTTTATTCAGAAAAAAAAAATTGTTTTTTCAATTTAACTTGCCAGATGAAAACGAATTTTGAAAACCTTTTTATTCAAATTTTCATATTTTCAGGTTGAGATTTTTAATTTTTTTATGTATGAATACACCAGAAAAACAAATAGTTGTATAAATGTGTATATTTTGTTTATTTTGACATTGGAGTCGCTATTTTCCGCATAAAACTTGAACAAAAACAATAAGTTGTAATTGTAAAAAAATTGTCTTTACTTGATTTTTCGTCTTTTTTTTATTATTAACATTTTATTGTCGAAATATTACGCTTTTCGAGCATCTTTCAAAATTCTAAAATTGATTGAAAATTGGATTGTTTTTAAATTGATCAGCTGAAATTTTCCATTTCGGAGGAAAATAAAACTTGAAAATATATCTAATATTGCATGTAACAAAAAGTAATATATATCTATAGAATATGCATGTTCACATGGTTAATTGTCAACGTCTAGCAACCCGTAACAGAAAAAAGCACTTGAAAAATCCGCGATTTCATGTCAAAATTTTATAATTACGTAGTCATGGTTTTCCACTACACGAAATGTACAAATTTGAAAAACGTACCGTAGAAAGTGACGCTATAAATTTTGGGGTTATGTTTCGACAAAAGTCGAACACAATATGAAAAATACCTTTTCGGCGAGATAGAATAAAAAATCGTCTCTTGAATTTCGGTTTTGTTTTGAAAATGATTACTAATTACACTTTTGACGCGAAAATTTTGCCATGTTTGCGATCAGGATGAGCGCAGGTGTCTGAAACTCAAGGGAAACCGTGTCGATCGTTACTGTTATGATTATTGGAAGAAAAAGTACTTTACGGATAGATGGCTCTGCGAGTTTTTTCGAGAGTCACGTGACCATCACGAATATAATTATAATAATTGAATAACATCGAATAATAACATTAAATACATAAAGAACGCTGAAGAACGCAGAATAAAGAGAAATAAGTGAATGTGAATTGTTAATGAATATAATGAAAAATATTTAATTTGCCATTAAATCTACATACATAGTGGACCAAACATATAATACTCAATGTCGATTATTATTTGCTATTTGTTTGTCTGAATAGTTGACTCGAATCCGAGGTGGATAATTTTTTCACCCAGCTGCCAAGAATCAGGTGAGCGAATTTCACTTTCGTCAAAAATATAAGTGAAAAATACTTAATTATTGTACGTTATGAAAATGAAAAAAATATCTGGGCACTATAGGGATGTCAAAACGGAATATCTGATACTCGAGGCATTTTTAAATCCATAATAATTGTGCTTTCTGTGGGTTATTTATTGCTTCTGCTAATAAGTTGAAAAAAGTAAATAAATACTCTGCTAATAAATATATTAGAAAAATTATCAAATGTGCACTTTGCAATTGTCAACTTCTTAACTAGAATTATGCTTCTAAATTTACCAAATTAAAAATAAGTTTGATTTTGTTTGATTTACAACACTGATTTACGAAAGGAATTTCTATATTGTTGCACCTTCATATTATTTAATTTAGAAATTTAAATTCATAATGATACATTCAGTTTAGTTTTTTGTAAAAAAATATCTGGAATTTTTTAAACTCCAAATAGCAAACATGAAAATTAGGAATTCTTCTGTTTTAATTTTTATTTTTGCTTAATTTCATCTGCGACCATACCTTCTTTCATTTTTTGCCTTTTTGACTGTTTCTCTTTAGTAGAGGCGATTATAAGAATTACCACAGCAAATTTTTAATATCTAAAATTAAGAACAACTTACTGTCCATTAATTGATATTAGTGGTATGTATTTTTCAATTTTAAACTATAAATCACAATTTATTTACCTGAACTGTTCTTCAATTTTTTTTAGTTTTGCATGTGTTATGTCGAACATCAAAATATCTTAAAAAATAAATACTTTTAACAATAGAAGTTTTAATTATGAAATTGTAAAATTTCTTTCTTGCAAAATCTATTGTAATATAGCCATTTTGACATGCAGCAAAAATTTTTTTTTCCAGTAGAAATTTACCATTAATTTTATATAAGTCAATTAATTTTTTCAAATCTGCATTCAGACATTGTGCGACTTGAAATAATGTATGATTCATCTATTATATGTATAATGGATAAGTAAAATTTATGTCCTCCTTGTGTATTTTTCTAGCGCTTAAGCTCAAAGACGTCAGAAAAGGACTGGCATAATCTAGATACGTGCCTGTATTGAGAGTTTATAGAATTCGAAATGAAAACGAGTACAACATAAATGCTCTTGCAGCTCGAAAAATTCCATCCATTATGGGAAGGAAATTTTGTGTGCTAGGGTGCCCAACCAGCTCGAAGAACATCATAACGAAACACTTAATTCCAAAGGAGCAACAATTTCGAGAGTTGTGGGTAGAAAGATTGGGTCTGCAAGGTTAGAATTCATAATTTTTTGATTGCATTTCAAATATAGTACAGTCCTCTGTGAATGTATGAAGTTACATATTTTTTAAGGAGGGGAAAGTCTGTTGGAGTGGGACGGGCTCTCATAAATCTACATAAAATGCAGAAAAAATTTTTCAAGTTATTTTCAAATTGTATCATAAAAAGGAAGACCAAAGCTTTCAGATTGTGGAAAGCTTTCATTAAAAAAATCATTTTCAAGTTGTTCTTTTTTTTTTTCATATGAAAAAAAGTGCAAAATTGAATACAGCGGAAAACTTTCGGATAAAGTGGTAAATGGTAAAAAAAAGGGGTAAATCTGATAAAAATTCACATCAAAAGTACAACAATGATAAACAAAGCAAAACATTTGTATAGAGGATAAAATTTTAATATAAATGAGAGACATGAATCATATAAAACGGTACGAAAAAATGATACAATAGGAATTCGATCAATCACAGCCAAGCCAGCAAAGTCTCAGGAGCGCTACGGTAGCACTACCATCCAGTATGGTAGTGCTATCGTAGCGATCCTGAGACTTTGCTGGCTGGGGGGAACCAATATACAACAAAAGAATTATACTTAAAAGTATTTATTTTCAACATACGTAATAAGTACACAATTTAAATTTTAAAAAGACACTTTCTCATTAAACTTGGAAATTTTTACTTCACCTGTCATTACTCTTCCCACTGTACCCAATTTATGGCACTTTTATACTAAAACCGTATCAATGACACAATGTAGGATTTGAAATAAAATTCTTTCGTGTGGATAAATGTCAAAGTCGAATAAATATTTTTGTATTCTCAGATTCCGCTTTGCGTCAAACATCACAAAAAATATTTGAGCTATAAAAAAAATTTTGCAACTTCAAAAGTCCAATTTTTTATTTTGCTTTCCACTAAGTGAAAAATGCGTCTGCTTGCATTTGTGTGTCATAAAGAACTTGCTACTGTCAAAACAATCACGCTACAGTGGACCATTTTGAAGAATGTCAAGTACAAAAAAAATATGAAGGTTTCCTTCTCCAACCGACTTCCACTCCACCGGACTTTCCCCTATACTATTAGTACATATTGTCATTAAAGTAGCAAACAGCAGTTCCTTGTTTGCTATAAAACTTGGAATTGGCAAGAATCAGATTTGACTTTTGAGTGATACAAAAATTGGTTGTATAGAGAATTATTGTTTTCAAAGACTTGAATTCGATGCTTGATGAATTAAGCGAGACCTAAATTTGACTTGTAAGTAATCAGAAACATGAAGCGTAATGGATAATTTTATATGAGAATTAGAAATCTGAAAAATGAATATTAAAGGTTTTTTCAATGTAAGTGTTGGTTATTATGATGTAATTCAATTGGCACAAGTACGTTCTTAAAATTGATGAGTAGGTTGTAAAGTTCTTATACATCTTTGTAGCAACTTATAATTTAGAAAAAAATTGAATACTTTAGGAAATAAGTTCATTAAAGTTATAGTGCATTTTTTAAATATTTTATCGTACACCTCGTAGTAGAAGAGATTATTTAGATTTTGAAATACTTACATTAGACACTACATGTCGGTAAACCAAGTATGCATAGTTGGAAAATGGTTACAAGTAATGGTTGCTAAGGAATCAAAAACTTAGACGCTGAATTTGATAATGTTGTTCATTTGTTAAGATATTGTAAAAATAAAATTTTATAAGATTTACACTCAACGCTGCCAAGTTCAATCGTATCAAGTGCAATAGAAAAAATTGGTTTCTGGTCAACTGACAGCTTCTCGACATCATGTCTGATGGTTATGCTCACTTGAGTGAAAAAAGTAGGGATGGCTCGAGATAGCGTTACTTGCAGAAAAATGATCAGTCTGTTATAAGGAAACAAGCGCATGCAATACGAACCTGAGAGAAAGGCGATCGCTTGAGAACTCGACTGTTCTCAAGACCCTAAACAAATATTTGGCAAGTGCAATACCAGACGCGATTTGTGGCTGTTGTTTTTCTTCTTTGAAGTGAATCTTCTATACTCTTTTTTGGACGCCCACTTAGGTGTGAAACGAAAAATACGAGACCAAGGCCTTGTAGGCCAGAGGGGTCAGAGGAATGGCGATATGCAAGATTCACAAGAATAAAAAATAATCTTAGGATCAGGAAAACACTGTTCAGACTATTCAGTGCTTGCTCACAACTGGCGATACTCTAGACATGAATAGTTTGTGCCTAGTAATGAATGATTCCTAAGCACAAGAAAATCGTGTCTTCGAACTTTTCGAGTATATTCTGTACTAAATGGTTCGTGCAGGAAATTATAAGAAGTAAATCATTTGCTATTTTCATCAACAATTTATCATCACATCAAGAGACCTAGTAGGGTCGAGAAGGCTAAGGTAAAAAAAAAAAAAAAAAAGTAGCCTGCGATCTACCGGGTCTCTATGCCCAAAGTTTAGTGAATCTGCCGTACCGACACTCATATTTTTAAAAATATTTCATATTTACGGAATTAATTCAGTGCAATGTGATACTCATCCTGAAACTAGAATTTTTTTCCTTTCATTTGAGCCGTAACACTTAAAAATCCGCTCCTTGGTTCACTCAGGAGACAGAAAAACAGTTTGTTTTTTTTCGTCAACACGAAAAAATTGATTCAGACAGTCTGAATCAGACTTTGCAGAAATACGGGTCAGAGTCAGCCTTCCGTTACTGGCGCTCCTAGCGGATCTTTTGCGAAAACCCGGTTCTGATCAAGTAGACTCAATATTTCATTTTATATTTTTTTCAAGCATTTTAAAAACATAAGGTTTAATTGAATATCACAAAAAAGTACCAATGCAACCATTTATTAACGAAATATGAATAATTATCATAGCTTTCGCTTTATTTGGGCCGAAACAAAAGTCATTTTTTTGAAATTTTCTAGTGTGAGTGACGTGTGTATGTATGTATGATTTTGACAGTTGTGCGTGGCACGTCCACTGAAGTAGTTACCAAGAAGTCCAAGGGCGCTCTAGCGTATTCAAATTTTAAATGGGGAGGATTGAAGAACATTGAAAATTTTATAAAATCTTCATAAACTGTAATAAAATTGTCAATGTTCATAAAGCTTCAGAAATTTTTATAAAGTGTTTTATAAAATGCGTCCAAACTTAATAAAGAACTTTATAAAAACTAAAACATCTGTATAAAACATACCGAGATTTATTTTACCGTGTGAAAATGGTATATTACGCGTCAAGGGGGTGAATTTATTAATTAACCCCCGTGATGCGTACTATATTTTTCTTCACAAGGGGGACGAAAGTACATTTTCCCTTCGCGAAGCGGGGGGGAAATGAGTACTTTCGTACCCGGTGTGAAGAAAAATATGTTCCCTGAGCACTTAAATTTTTGAACATATTCATATACACTTTTTGAAATTACTTTAATCTAAAAAAGAAGTGGGCTGAATTCAGTCTCTGATTTCGCAAGCATGCAGATACCTCAGTTAGTAGCGCACCACCTGGTGAACAACTGGCCCTGGGTTCAAGGCCAACTCAACAAAAAATTTTTTTTCGGTATTTCAGGAAATTTCGTAAAGTTTTTATGAAATTTTTTTAAAAAGAATTCATAAAAATCCTTATTAAACACTTAATGGAATTGTTTATAAAAACTCAAATAACTAGTGACAACCGTTATGAGAACCTATGGGGCATTCCATATCAAGTGTTCCCACATGAAAAACTTGTTGCCTCAGATTTTGATGGAACTCAGTACAATTGTTGTATTAGTTGGGTACAGCATTATTGTTATTTATAGTATTTTTTCCTCTCTTTTCAAAAAAAAAAAAAAAATATATATAACGAATATTTGAAATAATTATTTATGTTAATTTTTTCGAATTGTATTACTTATTTTATGTTTTTTTCAAATTCAACATTTTTGAAAAACATTTTTTTTTGTTCAAAGAAAAGTTCGTACTTTTCTTTAAAAAAAATGGTATACTATTTTGTGGGAAAACGTTAATTTATGTGTTTTTTTGTGGGATGAAACTGACGCGTTTGCGCGTCGAGTTAATAATCAGCCGTGACGTGGCTCGTTCGGCCAGCATGAATTGTTTTCGTACATTAATTTATAAATTCATTTATAACTGTTTTATTAAATTATACAACTCGCAACAGCGTACCTAAGGTTAGAGTTAATTGATTATTTAACAGTTTTCAGTCAAATCGTTCTGCTTGGAAATCTTTAGCAATCTTGCGTTGTAACTATCATTTATTACATGCATCATACATCAGTTATTGATGTTCTCGACGCAAGAATCTCACGCGTGAATGCGTCTACATGCATCATTTATGTCAAAAACACGACTAACTTCTTTGAAAACACGAAAATCTCGTGCGTACGCAATTATGAATCGCTCTAAAAGCTTGTGTCTCATAATAGATCTTTGTTTTATATTCTCTCTTTCACAGGCTTATGTGTTCGATAATTGTTTTTTTGTACCTCTGGCATAAAAACTCTTTCCTTGACCACTTCGAAATCTCTAAACTCGTTTTTTAGCCCTCGATACATAAAATATCGTACGTAACTAGGACATGAATTTTATATTCACTCCTGTAATATTGTAAACCTTTGCTTCGCCTCGGCTAATAAATTTCACATTCAATAATATAAACTTGAAGTCCTAATACCATAATATACTATTTGTTGAGGTTTCGCTTGTGTCTTGTGTTCTTCAACACAGAAACTAATTTATCTTTTTATGTAAATAATTGATTCGTTTCAGTCTACATGGCTAAGGAACTGGACCTTGGTCCTTCATCACACATATATCCAACTTATTCGCTAGAACCCTTCACATCCAAACATCGAACAAAAATGGTAATTAATTGAAACAGAAACAAAAAAAATATATAAATACTAAAATATAATACATAATAAACTCCTTCCACCTCTCTCTTCCCTATATATCGTGGAGGACTTTTGTTATGGCCGTCTCCGTCTCTCCCCTCCACCCATCCGTCCCAAGGGCGCTTGCGACACCGCCGCATCTACACCGCCGCCTGTGGCCCCGGTCCTTTGCAAGTGGACCTATCCGCGAGCCTTGCTTACTGATAGCATTGCTCACACAACGACACGGGGCCAAAATAATGATTCCAGTTGGTACTGTAGAATTCATGGAGGAGCCTCCTGGGGATTGTGCTCTTTTCTGGCCTTCCCCCATGACGATATGTGTGATTCCTATCTCCGTCCACCAATCCGAGGGTCACCCTTTAATCGCTTCGGTGTCCCCGTAGTGCGAAAGTCGCACACTCGGGTCTAGAACCTCTTGAACTCAGTGAACACTCTCACACAGTGAGGGCCCGTTACGTGAAGTGATATACCCACAAAGGGCAGGCGCACCTCACGTAGTACGCTTTGTCAAGGGTTCATGGCTTGGTGCCATCAGTATCCAGGGGGGCCAGACTTCCATAATATAGCGTCCTTTACTTAGTTTGGTGGTGCTCTCGCATTGAAGTACGACTTTTCAGTTGGAAAACCAATTGGAAAACTAATTGGAAATTTTCAGCAGGGTAATTGCTAACCTATGGGGTATTTATTGAGAGTATAACATAAAAATAAACAAACACATCTGTTCACGCCAGTATTGCAATACACCAGACCCTCTTTTATTGTAACGCTCATGTATTTGAACTCTCACCTACTCTAACTCCCCCTCGCTCGGTTACTTTAACTTTTGGGCGGCGTCGTATCTCCACTGTTGGTGATTGAATGAGCCGGGAAGCCAATGCAGGCAATCAGAAGAAGCGCACCGAATTCTCCCTCCTGGCATGAGAGACAGTGGGGAGTTGAGCAAAGTAAAAGTACATGAGAGTCACTCGTTTCGCGTTGGTTAAAATATAAGAGGGTTTAGTGTAAATATAGTTCACGTTTTTTTTTGGTGCAGACAACAATAGTACGAAATCGTAATTCTTTTTTTTACTGATTTCAACGCCCCGGATATTTATTGAAAGTAAGTGAAAAATTCGTGATTCTGTACATAAAAATGTATTCTATCACCACGAAAATCGAGAGTGTGCCATTTCGTCTGATTTCTGGTTATGTTTGCGTTCCAGAAGAAGACGAGGTCGAAAAATAAATCGTTATTTATCCCAATACTTAAAAGGTAAAGGGTGTGTAAGTGAGTTTTCATATAAATAATTGCATAAGGAATAATGTAGGTGTCATTCGGAATGAAAAAAGAAAGCGAAATAAAAAATGTTTTGGAAAATCAAAGCTGTCGATTTATTTAGACTCTATTAAATTTTTGCTGAATCTATGCTAATTTTTATCAGTGTTAATGTATGTTTTATAAATGTGTTTATTTACAACTGTTTTGCATGCAAATAGTAAATTATGCTGTGAGCAGTGCTAGGGACATCTTGACACAACTGAGCCCAATATTTGCAGGACGAGTTATAAAGCCATCGCTGGTTTTCAAAACCGTTCTTGTAAATATTGGGCTGATACGTGTGATGACGTGCGTAACATTTCGAGTTGCATACGAACTTTAATTCGCAATGAAAATCTTCGGAGTCAGTAATGCCGTCGTAAAAATGTGTTTGTGTGAATCATTAGTAACTTGGTGAAAAACGCATTCTTTACTGTTCATATTTAATGTAAAAGCTCTGAATTAAAAATTACAAGTTTTTTGAAACTCGAGCGAAAATGATCATGATCATAATCGAGAATATTTCTGACATACATTAGCATGCTTTTAAAAGGTTAAGAGTTGTAAAAATCTTCTAACTCTGACACTGATATGATAAGGAAGGGTTGAATTCGAAATTCACAAAGAATAATTGATAGACAGCATGTATTCACTACACAAAAGAATATCGTTATAATTAAAAAAAATTTTTTTACCATACTAATGAAATACAAATAATAAGTGCAATTTATTACTGTTATAAATAAAACAATTGTAATATAGAAAAGTATTTGCATGTATTTGTATGACTTGTATAGAATATATTTTTTGTAATTGTGTTACGAACATGGTTTGAAAGAATCATATATTTCATGTTCTTAAAAGATTTAATAGGTATGCAAAAACTAACTGTAGAAAAATTTCATCAACGTCTGAACGTGCTCATTACTTTCGTTTATTCATATTCGATGGATAGTAACGTCGTTTCGGACCTTTAATTTTTGCTTGAATTTGATATGCATGAAAGTTCCTGCTTCTCAGTGGTGACCTTAGAGTGCAGTATTGATGCTTCGCTAATTTAGCATTAAACAAGTTTGCTGATGCTCCGTCTCCAGACATTTCCGCTGGTACCGAAGTACTCTCAATATTCAGACGAGCGACTGTAGTGCTTACGGAGTTGATGTATTCATCAGTTATTAATGAGCCATAGAACACTTATTATCAAGGGAGCATCATTGACTCCGAAAACGCTTGTTACGAATAAAGTTACTCATATCTTTTATACAAAAAAATTCCGAAACAAATATAATGTATAACGGCGTGCCGTGTGTATCACAAGGGAAAAAGGTTTCTCATGCACTCGTCCTATGTTTTAACTGTACACAGATTTAAGTGAAAAGAAGCTTTCGACTTCGGTCGTTTGCTCGCGTCACTTTAAACCCTCGGATTACATCGGAAGTCAGGGCAAGTTGAGCAAGAACTGTGTGCCGAGTCGGGAACTCCCTAATCCTCAGATACAACGTCCCATAAGAAGACCCGTCGATCCTGTACCGCAACCTCCCACAATCAATGTCCAAAATATTCCTCCACAAGAAACTCAAATAAATATTCAACAACTGTTTCAAGAATCTCAGCATGAAAATATCAATGCGGAGCCCGCGTGGAACGCGCAGGCCTTTCAATCGCAACAATTATACCCAGAACATAATTACAGCTTTTCGCAAAAAAACCTCCCAATCCCTTTCAGCAATTTGGAAATTGTGGAACTCAGCCTTCAGTCTCCCAGAAAATTGAGAAGTTTATCACCTCCAGAAATTTCGACAAAAGCTTCAGCAGTGTCAGCGGAAGCACCTGTACGAAAATCTCCAACTGGATCTCCAGTCGTGTCCCCGGTTGCGTCCCAAGAGGTTACCGTGACAAATTTTGCTGAAAAATCTCAAAACCAACCGACGGTCGTTTTACCAGAGTCGCCGCCATGGAATTCACCAGAATTCTCTTCGATCGTGTCCCCGGCAAAAAGGGCCGAAAAAACTTCAGTGGAAATCGGAACGCCGCCATGCGCATTACCTCCATGGCAATCTCCAGTCGTGTCCCCGGTTGCGTCCCAAGAGGTTACCGTGACAAATTTTGCTGAAAAATCTCAAAACCAACCGACGGTCGTTTCACCAGAGTCGCCGCCATGGAATTCACCAGAATTCTCTTCGATCGTGTCCCCGGCAAAAAGGGCCGAAAAAACTTCAGTGGAAATCGGAACGCCGTCATGCGCATTACCTCCATGGCAATCTCCAGTCGTGTCCCCGGTTGCGTCCCAAGAGGTTTCTGTGACGAATTTTGCTGAAAAATCCATAAACGTGAACAAAAATCGAAAAACCCGCAAGATCGAAACATTGCATGAAAAGTATCGAAAGTTGAAAAAAAAATATAATGCGATGAGGAGAAAGGAACTGAGATTTTTGAAAAAAAAATAAAAATGTGAAGAACCGGGATGAAGTTGCAGCCTTAGAAAACAAAGTATCTAAAGTACACGCGGATATTCTACGGATGGCTATAAAAAATTATGGGCGAAAGAAGGAAGGCTATCGCTACAATGTGGAAGAAAAAATTGAATGTATAACATGGTGGAAAACTTCTCCAAGGTTATACCGATTGCTACGTACTAAAATGTTGTTACCTTCCCCAAGGACTCTTTCCAAAGTGTTGCAAATGATACCCTTGAAACCAGGACCGAATCCAATCATATATGATTCACTAAAGGCTCACAATGAGACAATTAAAGATAAGCGGAAAAGTCATGTTATACTGATAGTTGATGAAACCAAATTCCTACAACATGTTGATTATGATGACGATAATAGTATTGTTGGAGTTGAAGACTGGGGACCTCTTTTAAATATAGAAACTGGAGAGATTGAAAGCACTCGAACAAGTCTTTTTGCCGATCACTTGATTGTCTTTATGATGCGGGTACTCGTGGACGGAAAAAAAATGGCTATTCAGTATGGATTTTGTAAAGGAACAACTAAACACCATCGGTTGACTCATATTTTCAAAGACATTTGTCGGAGATTGAAGGACTGCGGCTACATGTCGACGGTATTGCATTAGACCAAGGTTCTGCGAACGTCGCAATGGTGGATGATCTGCTGGATTTCAGTCAAAAATTCAGAAAAAATAACGGCTTGAGACCAAAAGGTAAGAAAAATTGCGATATCCAAGTTTGAATTTGATTTGTTGGAAAAATTCATATATGAAGATTTATTACATCCATAATTATTAGGTTGGTCCTTATTTGGACAAAGTTGGGAAAAGCAACGGAACTTGCCGGAAAATTCATCAAGGTATATAAAATGGTATATTTTGCAGCTGGGGACAAAAACAGCCGATTCGGAACGAGTGTGAGGTTTGCCGCCTTTGCTTCGCTCAGGCGGCAATCACACGAGTTTTAATCGGCTGTTATTGCTCCAAGGTACAAACGATACTTTTTGCCTCGAACACAGTAAAAATGAGCGTATTTCAACTGTTTCGACATGGAAAATGAAATATTGAAGGTTAACACAAGGCTGTCGACAAGTGACAGTCTGCGTGTTAGGCTGAAATACTTCATGTTTGTATGTCGAAACGAGTTTAAACACACTATTTTTTAATGTATGAAAGGCAAAAAAAAATTTTCACGAAGTTTGGACAGAATCAAACCATATTAACACGTGCCTCAGAACGACTGAAATTTTTAATGAGAAATACATGTATTATTTCACTAAAATTAGTCATGATTTTTTTAGCTCATATGAATTTTTTGAAAAAAATTGAACCTTCTCTTCTACTGTTGTACATGGTATCAGGTTTTACCTGTAATTTTTCTAGATTTTTCCGAAAATTCCTTCCATACTTTTAAGCCAAGTGAACATGACTGTGTCACACAATATCCTGAAGCCAGCTGTAATATCATGGGAAAAAAGAGAAATCGCAGGAAGGAATTTACCCCCACGGATTTTCATGCACTGAATCCAAATATGTAATTTGTTTTTTAGAAACAAATCATAGTTATAAGCAATTGTTTTGAATAATTTTGTCCGTTTTTATGGATTTCGATACACTAATTCTGAATAAGCAATAAGTTTTATTCCAACATAATTACAAGCATAGGCGATTGTTATAAATAATTAGACATTTTTTGCACTGAACCCCTTGATTAACATAGAAAAATATGAACGGCTGAGATTAAAATTTGGTCACTTACATACAACTTGACATACGACTATCCGAGTTTTAATCTGAGCCGTTCATATATTATCACTTGTTTCTGACATCGTGTACAATGGATAATTACACAAAAAAGATTTATTTGATATTTTTTCAATCATGGGGTTCGGTGCAAAATGGGTCTAATGGTGCAAAAGCGTAAACAAACAGTACATACCCGGGATGAAAAATCAAGTCTCCCGATGAGTCTCCCAAGTCTCCCGATAAGTCTCCCGAGTCTCCCAAAGAGAGATTAGTAGTCTCTGAATGGGAGACTTAGCTCATTTAAATGATAAATCATCTTTTTTCGGGAGACGTATGTCCTAGGTACGAGTCTCCGATCCGGAGACTTGAGTCTCCCGGAACTTTCAGGAGACTGTAGTCTTCCATCGGGAGATTCTTTTTTCCTGATGATTAAATTTATGTCTCCCATCGGGAGACTACAGTCTCTGGGAGATTCGAGTCTCCCAACGGGAGACTCAAGTCTCCTAATAATACACGTACTTATGAAATTTTCAAAAAATGGACTTCAACAAATTTTGAAAAAATGAACTCAGAAAAATTCCAGGTGATTCAATATGAATAAACTTATAAATATACTATCATTGACATATTATTTATGATATATTATACATAAAATACTAAGGTACATTTATGTAATAAATAAATTATGTACTAATCATAACATATATATCTTTTAATATTCTAACGAAATTAAATATAATATTGTCATATATAATTTCAGATATTGTGGTTTTACTTTATCTTTCTCTACAGTAATGTTACTACAATGACTATGTTGGATGATACATTTTTTAAATTATAATATATATTTTCAACATGTTTTGAGTCCCCCGTTGGGAGATTACAGTCTCCTGTTGGGAGATTACAGTCTCCCGTTAGGAGACTAGAATCTCCCGTTCAGTCTCCTGTTGGGAGACTTAAGTCTCCCATTTAAAAAATTTTAGGGAGACTTGAGTGTCCCTAATGGCACGGAGGGAGACTTATCGGGAGACTTGGGAGACTCGGGAGACTTGATTTTTTATCCCGGGTATTTGCAGTCTTGACATTTTCGATTTGTAAATGTTTTTTAAACAGCACGTCGAAAGCAGATAATATAACGAAAAAATTGCTTTCTGCAATTTCCGTGACGTTTCATGCTAAGAGTATTACCCTGAACTGAGGTTATAACCCTCGACCCGCTTATTCACCCTAAATTAAGTGTATAACTCTAGACTCATAGATTAACCCCAAATCCAGGGTACAACCATTGATTAAGGGTTCACCGCAAATAAAGTGTATATCGGGAAACAACTTCATTCAGGTTAAAACACTTAGCAGGAGGTAACCCTCAATTCATGATGCACCGGTAGTTGAGGGTTACAACCTTGAGTTAAAGGTTATACCCTCACTCAAG
The DNA here is from genome assembly GCA_028476575.1 of Platygaster robiniae. Classification (NCBI taxonomy): domain Eukaryota; kingdom Metazoa; phylum Arthropoda; class Insecta; order Hymenoptera; family Platygastridae; genus Platygaster; species Platygaster robiniae. Next base: position 33,787,349 of record CM052019.1, read on the forward strand.
GGTTAACCATAAGTTGAGGGTACAACATTTCCGAGTTATGAGTTATACCCTTAAATGAGAGTTTAACCTTCAACTTAAGGGTTATACCTTCTAGTAGAGAGTTACACTCCTGAGTTGAAGGTTGCACCCTCAAGTCAGAGGTTGACGTTCAATTAAAAGTTAACCCTAAAGTTGACGTTTGACCCTCAATGTCACGGGTCTCACCCTCAAGCTTAGAGCTTAACTCGCAATTGAGGGTTTAACCCTGTTCCAAAATACCCTAGATTTCTTGAGGGTTTTTTGAGGGTAAAACCCTCTATATTTTCAAGGTTTTTTCGATAAGGGTTTTGTGACAGAGTCATATTCACTTGGCTTAAAAGAAGGGAAGGAATTTTCGGAAAATTCTAGAAAAATGCAGGTCAAATCTGATATCATGTACAACAATAAAAGCGAAGGTTCAATTTTTTCAAAAAATTCATATGAGCTAAAAAAATCATGACTAATTTTAGTGAAAAATATATGTATTTCCCATTTAAAATTTCAGTCGCCCAGAGGCACGTGTTAATATGGTTCGATTTCGCTCAAACTGTAGGAAAATTTTTTTTATATACCTTGATGAATTTTCCGGCCGGTCTCGTTACATTTTCCAATTTTGCCTAAATAAGGATCACCCTAATGATTATATGCACCTAAAAAATATAAATTTTGTTTGTTTGTGCTTTACAGATGTTATTAACCTTGACGGTATGAAAATATACCCGTTGTATGACTTTTGTCACTTGGGGAAATGTATGAGAAACATGATGATGGAACATCCTCTCATTTACCGATTTGGACGTGGAAGTAACGACTACGCTGTTTTGATGTGGGAAGTCATTTACGCGGCATGTGAGTTGGAGCAAAGGCGTGAGGGAAAGGTAGTGAACGCAATACCAAAAATAACCGAAGCTCATGTTGTCCCAGAACGATGTCCGAAACAGCGCACTATAAAAGCCTTCCAAATTTTTAGCAACTCTCTTGCACTCTTCATAGACCTCCAAAAAAATACGATACGAGAAAGAGTGAATGAAAGTTGTCGTCGAGGCGTACAGTGGATGCCAAAGGTCTTGAAAATTTTCAACGATCTTCTCGACTCGCTGAATGGATCCAAGGCCGCCGATGATCATGCTCCACTTCGTACACGAATTACAGCAAATAGTGATGATCACAAAATCTGGAGCGAGAGTTTGATGGAATTGAAAAAATTGAAATTCGTTCAACCTGAACATGTCGACGAGTGTGGAAACGTGGATCCATCTTTTTTTCATACAGAGCGAGAGTTTACTCGGAGCGCAACTCTCAAACATTTCATCACGACTATTGAAAGCTACCAAGAAATATGGGAAAATTGTAAAGCCGTAGGATTCAAACATCTTTGTGGTCGATATCTTGGCTCCGATGTGACTGAAAATTTTTTTGGAAAAGTAAAGACTTTTTTTGGGTCAAACAATGCGATGACCGCAAAACAACTCGTCGGCATTCTGAAAACTTTATTAATCAACGGTTTGGATATGACGAAGATCTTACGTGGCAACTGCGAGGATGAAGAACTTGGCGAACCTCTGATAAACTTGAAGGAAGCAATTTTTGGAGACATTGGCCAAACAAATAAGTCCTCTATCCAAACGCCACTGAAGCAACAAACGTACGAAGACTGCTATCTTGAGAAATTGAAAAGCAGTCATTTAATTGGAGCCTACAGCTCACGACTTGTCAAGGTTGTATGCGAAACCAAGTTGACTTGCGAAAATTGTTTAAAAAATTTTCAAAGCAAGGAATTTGAGGATTGTTTCGAGCATACAACGTCGTTGTTGATCACAGAAATGAACAAAAAATATTATTTTACTGGTGTAAAAAGTATTTTAACAAAGCACGTCCTTGAAAATGTCAGGTTAGATTGGAACCTTTGCATTGAACACAAAAAAAGCACCGCAGACATATATGTTTCTGAAATCGTACGCATGTTCATCCCATCCTGGTGCGCGACGCAAAACAAATACCAGCAACACCTGCAAAGAGAGGCATTTATGGAAGGAAAATCAACTGAAGGAGAACTTCCTAAAAACGAAACAGTTGCTGAAGGACCCAAGAAACTATCACATACGACCCTCTCTTATGGGAAACAAAGGGCAGTCAAAAAACGGGCAAGAAAGGTAATTTTTGTTTGATATTGATTATTTGACCTAAACCTGTAGGATACATATTTTTCACATCATAATATCTAACCACTTGAATGTATCGCTGTTTCAGGTACCGAAGAAAAAACGGGCTTACATGCAAAAATTAACTGAAAAGCAGTTGCGAGGCTCAACCCCACAAAGATCGTGTACGCCCGATGAAGTACCTGGATTTTCTGCGGAAGGGCTCTTTTGCGGTGGACCAAATGAGGAACGTGATGACATTATGAGATGTGGCAATGAAAACGAGGCGTTTCGCGATTTTGAAAAACCGAAGCCACTTATCGTTGAAGATAGAATTCTAAAGCAGCCATTTTCCACTAGGAATACGAGCTCGTCATGGAAAATCAACCCAAATTCCCTAAATTGCCCTGTTTCCACTAGTACCAAAAATGAGATAAAACGTTTGGATATCTCTTCTGGGATTCGAATGCAGCAAAAAGTTCTTCAAACGAAAACACCTGCTCTGAAGAAGATCCTTGGCTTGATTCGACACGACCATCCTTATGCTTCAAGGAAATTACAAACATCAAAAACTTCCACCAAGGCAAGCAATGGTCTATATACGTCCACGTCAACCCCAACTACGTCAACCCCAACTACGTCAACCCCAACTACGTTAACCCCAACTACGTCAACCCCAACAATCAATCCGTCATCAAAGCCACCCTCCAGCTCTTCCAGCGTGAAACTCTCGACAACACCATCGTCTTCTTCAGGGTCGAATTCCCGATCAGGATTTGAAGCAACTCGTCGACTTCCACAAGGTTTGCCAAACATGGGGAACACGTGCTTCATAAACAGCGTCTTGCAAATCTTGTTCAGATTCAAGTCCGTAAGAAAAGAGATGTTAAACGCCTCACTCAAATTTGAAGGTTCTATTTTGATACACTTGCAGCGTGTTTTCAACGAGATTGAGTCGGCAGGTTGCATGGACGTTAACCCTAAAAATCTTGTGGAGTACATTTGGACAAAATACGGATTTCAACGAGGGAAGCAAGATGATTGTGTCTACTTTTACAATCTTCTTTTGGACAGGCTCAAAGGAGAAACGAATATTGACTTCCTGGACATACATATCAATATGACCGTTTTTTGCGAATCATGCGCTAAGCCAAAGGAATCTTCTGCCATGAAGGTAAAAAGCCTCCTCACTCATGTGACTTGGAAGCCTACTGTTTTGAGAGCTTTGGGAGTTGCTATGGAACATGCTTTTTCACATAGGAAAAAATGCTGCCAGAATGAAAAAGTTCATGTAAATTTTCATGAAAAACCCGAAGCCGTAGCACTGGCAATCGACTACGCTGGGTACGTCACAGTACGCGAAAGGTGCCACATAAAAAAAAGTGAAGCTCGAATGCACATTGACGAAACCATTCCGGTTAATGTAGCAGGTGGTGGAGCATTCACTTACGACTTGACAGGAATGATTTTCCACAGGGGGCCAGCTGAACCACCACCAAACGGTGAACCTGACAATCGACATTACTACTGTTGCGTTCGAGAGTCACGGACAACATGGCTGCGAATCAGTGACCGAAACGTTGCAAGGCTTCATTCGCCTGAAGTTCCCCTTTTCCCTGAGCCCCCTTGTTTTTTGATATACCAAGAGAGTGGAGCGTGGCAGCTAAAGGTGGAAAATTAGTGTACGACTAAGTAAGTAAAAATACGAAAACAATTGCATGACCATTTCTTTTCAGTTACTTGTTTTAGTGATGATGGAGAGAAATACACACCGCTCCGGAAACCCACGAGTCCGAAAAATGACAATGTAAAAAACCTTCAATAAAATAGTGGAGGTCAATTTGAGCAATAGCTTCCTTGTTTAATCTTTTCTTTCTGTTTGTTTTTCAGAAAAATTCCTACTTTGGAAAATATATATGCTTATAAGTATAGAAATTTCCTCGACTGGAAATTTTTTGGTCAATGTATGAAGCTCAAGTTTAAATTGGCGCTAACATTTTATTGAATGTTCTTCACACTCCCTGATGGTTGTCGAGCCATTCTGGGCCGTTTTCTATTCTGGTTTTCCCATCACGGAAATCTGGCGTACGCTGTGTAAGCAAAGTAAGCCATGCAAGCTCACGTGACTCATGTCGCTCACGCGGATTGGACGATGCGAGTCACGTGAGCTTATACGGCTTACTTTGCTTACACAGCGTACGCCAGATTTCTGTGAGGGCTGCTATGAGTTATATACCTATGGCGTGTGCTAGCTGTAGCCTACCATAGCTATAGCGCACATACAATATAGATATATAACTCATAGCGAAACCAGAATGGGAAATGGCCAAGAATAATTTGACAACCTTCAGGGCTGCTATTTCTCGGAGCAGTGGGTGTCTCTCATGATCGACGCACTGGCTGTTGAATATTGCAATTTCGAGTATCAATTGAAATCGCAATAACTACCATACATTTTGACTGGCAGGATAATCAATAGCGCTTTATACTGATATATTCGATTGGCCGCTCTGGCTCTATGGCCTATGTATGTTTATAAAAACACTCCTACATATGACAGACTTTCAGCCAAAAAATCACAAGTAAGGATAAAAAATATGGAGATTCGCAAAAGTATGTCTCCGTCTCTTGTGTTTTTGGCTCTAAGCCTGTAATATATGGGTCATTTCATGGGAGATTTATACTCAAAATTTTTTTTACTACAAAATATTTTTTTTTGCTTTTTTACTTCGAAAATAATCGACACGTATTTTTTTTTTCAATGTGATACTTGAAAATTTTAAGATATGATTTTTTTAAATTTGGCACTTGGGAAAAATTTTTTTTTAACAGCTCACTGTGAAAGAAGTTTTCGATATAAAATTTAACCCTTACACTTGAAATGTGCAGAAGAGTACAAGCTTTCAGAAAAAGTATGGCGCTTATTCCGTTGTTTATTTCGTAATAACAATATAGTTCATTGTTATAAACAAATTAATTTTTTTTAAACTTGGAACAAATTTTTTTTCATTTTTTTTGTTTCTTAATTTTTGTTAGATTTTTTTGAATATGCTAGCAAAAATTTTGGGATGGGCAAATGAAAACTGTAGGTGTAACGAATTTATAAAGTCTGTGTCGCGCGTTGCAGCGAGCGAGTTCCTGAGCGCACTTTGATAGCATGTAATTTTGTACAAAAGCAGATAACTTCTCTACAATTTATAAGTCCAAATTTTTATGTATTCATGATAAATCTTCAATTTGAGAAGGCTTGAGCGTAGTTGCAGCGTGCGACACAGACTTTATAAATTCGTTACACCTACAGTTTTCATTTGCCCATCCCAAAATTTTTGTTAGCATATTCAAAAAAATCTAACGAAAATTAAGAAACAAAAAAATTGAACAAAAATTTGTTCCAAGTTTAAAAAAAATTAATTTGTTTATAACAATGAACTATATTGTTATTACGAAATAAACAACGGAATAAGCGCCATACTTTTTCTGAAAGCTTGTACTCTTCCGCACATTTCAAGTGTAAGGGTTAAATTTTATATCGAAATCTTCTTTCACAGTGAGCTGTTGAAAAAAAAAATTTTTCCCAAGTGACAAACTTAAAAAAATCATATCTCAAAATTTTCAAGTATCACGTTGAAAAAAAAATACGTGTCGATTATTTTCGAAGTAAGGAAGCAAAAAAAAAATATATTGTAGTAAAAAAAATTTTGAGTGTAAATTTCCCATGAAATGACCCATATGGATATATTTCACTAGATTTCGTTTTTGTATTTCAAGTTTTCGTCACTTGGGGCGCGCCGAACGGAGCCGAAGGAATCTGCTAGAATATCCTGGGACGAAAGAAAAAAAGAGTTCTGCATAGATACTTTGAGTTAACTTAGACAGTTGTTGTTTTTTTTTTTTGTTCTTTCTTTTGTTTATATAAATTTTTGTTTTACCTCAACCGGAATTACTGATACATGTTGGTATTCGTGTGGATGGATGTCACATGCTTAAATAACAATGGTACGCACTGGCTGTTTAATATTGCTATTGTATTAATCGACATGGCAATAACTATTAAATTCTACTCAACAGGATAATATTATTCTTACAAGAAACAAGTATGATTTAAACGACGAAGTATGGACAAATCATACAAGAAGCCTGACGTTTTCTTTCTTGACGTCATTATGTAAATATGTACATATATATTCATGTGTTGGAATTCGTGTAGATGGATGTCTCATGGTTTAATAACATTGGTATACACTGGCTTTTTAATATTGCTATTCGTTGTTTCGATCGACATGACAATAACAACTAGATAATGACCAACATTAAAAATTTTTTTACAGAAACCATATGTTAACGGAAGGTCGACATTTCTTTTGTCGAAGTTATGATGTAAATAAGTATGTATGTATTAGGTTGGGATTCGTAAAGGTGGATACTACAATTAAGGTGAATGAAAAACTGGTTCAATTATCAATTATATTACTATCATATTATATTATTTATACATAATAACCTTGAACCAAGTAGTGGACTTAAGAAAAGGTGAGGATAAAGAAAGACTGAATGTGGAATTAAAAGTCGTGAGTTTTTGAACTACTGAATTTTCAGTGTACATGTTCATACTTACTATACAACTATCACCTCTAATATCCCCTCTTTTGACCCACCCGCAAAAAGCTCCCTTCACGTATCAAATTCTCTTCAAAAGTTAATGATCTGACTCCACTCTATTTCCTGCTTTCTTATATGTAACTTATATCTGCGATCTCTGCATTTGCTAATTCACAGTCAAAAACCGATGCATCTCTGACACCCAAAAACGTAAAATCCTCATCTATATACCAACCTTCTTTTTCACCCTCAAAACAAAATATGCGAGTATGTTTTCTCAATCCAATGAATGAGAATCACGCCCTGATTGCGAAATCATCCTTTATTACGACTTCCTAGCAGTTATACTATCTTTCACTTCACGGATCCTACCCCCTAATTACTTTTTTAAAGCATTGAAGTCTCTACCACCAGCATACTCTGTATTTCTCCAACATTAAGCAGGTTCTCTTCGTTTTTTCCAGTCCCCTCAGTTTTTCCGTAAGGTATATGGCTTGCTTTACTCAGCCACATAAAACTCGTATTTCAGATAGTTAAGAAAGAAGTTAAATTTCAATAATGTTTCGCGAATACATAGTATAAAAAGGAGCTGGTATTTCATTAGTCGCATATTTTTTTTATACAAAAAAAAACTTTCATTTATAAAAATTAAGAGGGGAATAGTGTTTTTTTCAAAGTATATTCAAAAAGCGAAGAAACATTTTTAGGAAGTTTAAAATGCATCATTTTCCAGTTAAAGATGAATTGAATGTATCTTCAAACCATGAAATTATTTTTGCATTAAACGAACGTATTAAAAATATTTTTTTTAGTATTATGACGCAAATTTACTTCGATACCAATAGTATATTATGTAGCTAGGGACACAAACAGCCGATGAAGAACGAATGTGAGGTTTGCCGCCTGAGCGAAGCGAAGGCGGCAATCACTAGTTCTAATCGTTCTAATCAGCTGTTAGTGCTCCGAGGTACATACGATACTTTTTGCCTCGGAAACACTAAAAATAAGCATATCTAAATCTGTTTTGACATGACAAATGAAGAATTGAAGGTCTATACGAGCGCAGGCAAAAAAGACGCCCGGCGAAAAAAAAAGTCTCGTTTCTATTCCCCCAGGCGTGTTTTTGTACCTGCGTTGGTATCGGCCTAAAATTCTTTATTTTTCACGGCCAAAACAAGTGTATATATGCTTTGTTTTAGTGTTTGAGAGAGACAAAAAAAACTGTAATGCACCTCGGGCATAATGTACTATTATTATAAAATTATGTGTTTCATTATGTAGGTGTGCCAAAACATCTCGAAATTCTCCAGCTACTCGTTCTTTCTCGCAGCATCTTATGCCCGCTACACAAAATCATAGTGATTGCTCTCTTCACAGGACATCCATTGAACAAACGAAAATGATTGGTAAGTTTTTTAAAAATAGTGATTTGAAAAAAATCGTCAAGCATATATACCTAAAAGTAACTAAAGTGAGAGTGACTCACTGTTTTGGATAATTTTTTTTTCTTTAGACTCATTCAAAATTCGAGTATTTGAAAAATTAGAGAAGTTAGTTGTAAAAACTTGAAAAATAAAGACGGTTATAAGTTGAAAGATTTAACATTTGAAATAAAAGTTACAATGATTAATTCGAAAATTAGAAAAATTATAAAAGATAGGGTTAATTTTGTCAGTACTGACTTTACCTGAAATATTTTTGAATGATATAATTTCACAGCATTTTACAATTACCTTTACTACCTTATCAAATTTTTTGTATTATAGCGTGGTTTTTTTTATCCAATTTGATCCAGTTTCAACTATACATCATTTTCAAAATGTCAAGAGGTTAAATGTCTGCAAACTTTGTTAACGCTCAATTGTAAATGGAGACAAATAATGCATAGCACTTTTTTCATTTGATATGTTTGGTTTCAATTTATATATTTACGGTCCTCTTATATACTTCCAGGCCTATGGCCAGACAAACCAGGCACACTCTCCCTTGGAGTAAAATTCATCATCAGCAGAAGTATCTAACTCAAATGGCCCACAAGTGCGTCCGTGTATCCCATCGCGGTTTACGCCAGCACCTCAGTTCAACCCAAGAAAGCCCTGAACCAAGCTGTTCTAAGCGATCTCAGCTCGTGACCCTCGTAATTAAAGTCTTTTACCTCAACAGAAAAGAACGCTGGGCATAGGGATAGCTGGTACTAAATAGTTGTGGTTTTTTTTTCTGTGCGAATATGGGAGGGAGATTTGACAACTGGCGTGTTGGTAATTGAAGCTCCTTAATTATTTTTAGCTGACAATCAGAGTCTATGACTACACAGTTCAGAAAAAAATAGACTTTCAGGAAGAAGCATGGAAAATTTGTACATAAACATGTAGGTCAAGTTGTCATTAATCAAGCCCCAAAAGGGTTTTTCACAGTTATTCTCATTTTCATGTAATTAATTTTTGAAAGATTTACACTTTTCATTAGAAGGGAAACCATTCTGTTTGATTTTTAAAAAAAACCAACAAACAAGAAAACTGTCAGTTTTCGAAGGAAGAAAATTCATTCCTGTTATTATTTTCACGGGAAATTGATTCCATCCCATGCACTCAATTCTGATTTTATTTGTTACTTTTTAAAAATAATTTTTTTCGTGAACATAATAACGGAAGTAAATTCCTTGCCCTCGACAACATTTAATGCACAAATTTCCATGCCTTCTTTTTTTTTTTTTTTTCTAACAGTGCTATGCTTCTAAACACGCAACACTGAGAGCTTGCAAACGTAAACAGAAAATTGCGAGAGAAACTACTACAATTAATGTTATTGGATATGGTCCTTAATTTTTGATGTTCCAGTGTTAAAATTTATATTACGGACGCTGAAAATTTTTTGAAAAATATATTTCTTCAAAAATAATGCTGACCTACATTGCAGTAAAAAGTATTGGAATGTATGAAGTTAAATATAAATTTTTTCTAAATTTAACTGAAACTATTCTTGAACTGACATTAGTATGTTATGATAGTATATATATCTTGAGCGATGTTCAACTGTAACATTTGCGAGTTTTTTAAATTATTCTAAAAGCTTTTTGTGAATTTAAATACAAATTATGAAAATACCATATTTTCCATTTCCAGTACACGAATTGTAATAGATGTCTTAGAATCATAGAGCTCGAAATTACAATTTAAAAGTGAAAACATTCGAAACCAAAAATAAATATAAAAAAATGCTGGATTTCAATGGGAAACTTTGTAAACCTAAATTCTGTTGTTTGTTCAGACTGAAAATTACCAAGTCGTAAATTGCGTATTAGACAACGTAGATAAGATATTAAAAATCAACCCACATTTATAAAAATTTTGAGGACTTGTTCGAATTATTAATATCAAAAAACTGTCCAGTAAATTGTGGTACACATATTTGATTTTGGCCTTTGTAACCGAAGAAGTCTTGCGTGTTTGGAAATGTGGAATATTAGTAAGACGTGAAAATTTTTCAAAGTAACAAATCTTATTGATAGTTCATACATCAGTTTCTAGATTTTTGTTTATCAAGTTTTGGTTCCTAACCTTATAAAAATGGCCTTAAATTTTAAATTTTCGAAATGTAGTCTACATTTATGATGTTGCAAGTCTATTATTGACAAGCCTTGATATTAACGAATATATAAATTTACTAAGTGAGAACGTAGTGTGATGTAAACAAATTTTAACCAACTTGGCAATTGAAAAGTTTTAATTTTATTTCGAGATAATGTAAGAATCTGTATTCACTTATAAGTGTGGAAGAACAATTATTTCACTTTAAATTCCATGACATTAAATATAATTTCATAACTTTTTCATTTGCTATTTCTTGCTGAAAGTTGAAAAATTAATATGAGAAATGGTTCCAAGTAGCTGAGGTGACAATGAAGTCTTGAATATTGGAAGTATACTTATCATGATACATTCAAATTCCTTCATTTTTATAAAAGTTCGAGTGCTTCTCTGTAACTTTCCTATTACTAGAAGATACCTTTTTACATTAGGGTTCAGTAATGGACGTAATGGTATTTTCATCATGAAAAAAATTACATTGAGAAATAGTAAAATTTCTACTTATTTATCTGTGAATTATAAAAGTTATAGTATTATAGATACATAGTTATGATGACAATAATTGCATAAAAGGCAACTGTACAGTAATTTGTTGTTTCCTATAATTAAGAATTCCTATTCTGTCAAAAATTACGGTTTTTGGCTTAGCCTTCAAGTTCAACTTATTGTTCTGCCAAAATCACCAAGGCTGATATGTGCACTAGTCTTTAATTCCTTGAATTCTCTTTTCACCGTCTTACCTTTTTTAATCTCCAGTTATTATTTTCAATTGTGGAAAAAATAAAATTTGGTGATTTTATTCAGCAACAAAAATAAATGAAGAAATCAGCAGTTACTGTTTCTTTTTGAGTAAGCTAAAGTAACTCATTCCAAAGTGAACTGCATTTTTAACAAACTGTTTCTGGTACATTGCACAACTGAAAAATCGAAAAAAAATACACAGTATATAATCACAGTTTTATATTCTAAATGTAGTCGGTAGGAATATAATAATAACAGATGAAAATAATAACTCATATAGATTCAAATGTATTATTTGATAACCTAATAATGTTAAACACAAAAAACTAGAAAGTTTGATATTAAAAAAAAGGTTATATATGAAAAACAGTTATAAGTACTTGTAAATTTACAATTTATAAGTACACTTTATTCGCTAAAGTTAATGAATTCACAATATTTCTGTGACTACATTTTTATCACAGAATTTTGTAAAGGATTAAAGTTAAGTTGAAATATTCAGTAGGTACCTTTCATCAAACTCTATTTATATGTCAATCATATTTTTTCCATTCATCTTCAATAATCCTTTGTAGAAAATCAAGAAAAAAAATGTGAAAAACTGGCAACTTTTGGAAAATTTAAAAAGCTCTAGAGCTGCCATTTCAAAAATAAGCTATGTAGTTTAACAGTCTTACTGAAATAATTTTCTTTAAACCATTGTAAGTGGAAAATTTTTAACAACTGAAGTGTAATAAAACTAAGTTACAAAACAAAATATAAATAAAACATACTTGAGGAATGATTTACCTCTTCAGCTTCAGAATGACTTTGTATCTTTCAGAGCGTAAATTAATTTTTGGTAAAAGTGCAAGTACTTTTTTCATTTTACGCAGACTACGATGTAGGGTAGTGTAATAAAAATTATATAATTTTTATATAGTGAGTCTTTTAAGAAAAGGTAAATCAGTAAAAAAACGGGTTTTCAACAAATATATTTCATGATCCGTAGTTATTTATATTAAATAAAATTTTTAATCATTTCTTTTCATTGTACATTAATTTCTTTTAAAGTAATTTCATTATAAATAATGTTTAAAAAAATTTTTAATTTTCTTTCATAAAATGTATACTTCTAACTTCGAAATTCAGTCGAATTGAGCCCTGTAGAAAATTTCCAATCGGTTTTCCTGTTTATTATCCGATTGGTTTGTTAAACTGAAATATTTTTTTCCAAAAACTCAGGTCACCAATCAAATAAATTTTCCATTTCAAAATATAATTAATTTTGCATTTCAAAATCTATCCTTGAAAAAATTTTCCAGCGAGACAGACCAACTGGATTTTCATGTGGAAATCCCATAGATTTTCCAATGAACATTAACATTTTCAGCGAGAAAATATGTTTATTTTTTTTTGAAAAAAAAAAAAATAAATATTTTGAAACATCTACTTTTTCGCATTATTTTATGACCTATGACCTATCCTGCATTATTGTATGTTTATAATTATGAATTATATCTGAGTAAAAAAATCTACAATTTGATTATTATATCTTCAGTTGATTTTTAAGTTGAAGCTGTTTATAAACATTATTAATATAAACAAACATCATTTTCATATATTATTTTGAAAATTTTAATGATAAAAACATGAAATAAATAGTTATTATTGTATTATATTGAATCATTAAACTTATTTGAGTTGTAAAAATTGCTCATACGCATGATTCGAGTGATTATAAATAATAAAAAACGAACTTTTTGTATTGAAATTCAATATTGCTTTTGATATATATAGATATACACATAAATGCACCCCTTGCACCCGCACCGCAGATTTTAGTTCAGGTGCTTCACGGATAGATGGCGCAAATCAAGATGTAACGATAAGGTTTGGTTAGTTCACTGATTTCATCGTCGACATTTTTTAATATTGAGTTTCCGACACCTGGATGAGCGTGAAAAATGACGCCATGACATTAGGGCTGGGAAAAAACATCGATAGTTCATCCTACCGATGTTTATCGATAGGTTTTGGGTGTTTGCGATGTTTATCGATGAAATCAGGCTATATATGGTACAATAGAGTTCGGGGCCGGCTTGGGACGCTCGGGTGTCCTCGGGTAGTAAGCCCGAAGCGGATTTAAGGTTGTCAACAATAAGAATAAGAAACAACAACAAACAATAACAAACCTAACCCCACAAAAAACTCATATTTATAATTCAAGTCAGAAATTTAAATACATTTTCAAGTAGTTTGATACAAGTGATATAAAAAAGTGAATTAGCCAATAAAGAAATGGAGGATCAAGGCCTCCGTAGATCTCCACGGAAAAAATCGCAGCAAACACTGCTGGAATTCAGTGCAGAATTGCAAAAAAACGAATCCGTGAACACACCACCGTAAGTATCTAAAAGCTAGTTAAAAAAACTTTTCATTATTGATAAATTGATCATCTTAAGTCTTAATGCAATGTATTGCAAATGAAATTTCGTTTAAAAAAATTGCATAATGTTCTCCTTTCACATGTGTGCTACATGAAAATAAGTTTATTTTAATGCATCAATACTCACGCACATAAAGATTTACATGATTATGGATATAATTTTAGGATTCGAAAGCGAAAGAAAAAATCCGCCGTTTGGGAATTTTTTACACAATCCAAAGATGGGAAAAGTGCAATTTGCCAACTGTGCAAAGATACCGTCGTAAGTCACGGCAATACTACCAATTTCATTGACCACTTGAGGAGGCATCATTATGTCGAATTTGACATGGTTCAAAAAAAATCAACACCTACCACAAGCATCGCTGAAGATGTTAATGAAAAATCTGGGTAATCTTGTGATTCATGATCAAAAATTTATAAAAATATACAAATATCTTAAACCAACTTCATGTGAATTTCACAAAGGTTATAATTTGCATTAAATGAGTATATTATTTTTATCAAAAAGATGTTTTTGTCAGATATAAATTTAGAAAAAAATTGAAAATTTTTTTTATTATAATTATTAATGATTATAATGATTCATTCAAACATTTATTTTTTAAACGTGAACAAAAATCGTAGTAATTATAGCAAACGAATGAATGATGTGTACATCGTATAGGCTAACTTATTCATAAAAGATGTTTATGATTAAAATTAAATTGTCTAAAATTTGAAAACAAAAATATTATGTACTTTGAAACAAATAAGTTAATTGCAATTTTTTCAGAGAAACAAGAGAATGCTTGAAAAGGACTCATCAAACGTCTTTAAAAAATTTTGTGACGGCGGCAAAAGATCTATATGGTCGTAATTCTGTCAGAAAAAAGGCTTTGAACAACTTTGTAGTAAGATTCATCATCAGGAGTCTTCAGCCGCTCAATATCGTCGAAGACCAAAGTTTTGCTGAGATGCTGAGTACATTTGACCCACGATACTCCTTGCCCAGCCGCCGTCATTTACGTGACGTGATGATTGAAGCTGCTTTCACGAAAACGATGGAAAATGTCGCAGAGGTCATAAAGAACGTGAGGTAATTAAAAAAAAAATATTCTTTTCGTCTAATCGAAAATAGTACAATTTTATAATTTTTCTTGTAAATGCCAATGCTTGTTCAAACAGGTCCATCGCGCTTACTTTTGATGGGTGGACTAGTTGCACAACTCAAGGGTACCTAGTTGTAACAGGCCACTTCTTGAAGGATCAGAAAAACGCAACGGTGACCTTAGGAGTTAATCCAATTGAAGGAAGGTCAACCAGTGAAAATCTTGCGAGTATATTGCAAGGTAATGTTTCAAAATTTCCTGGACTCGATGTAATTTGTGGAGTAACTGACAACGCAAAAAACATGGTGGGAGTTTGCGCTGAAATGAAGGTAAAACATTTTCTATTACTGATGTTTTGGACATCAGCAACAAATTTTACTGAATTAAAATGAAGATTCGTTTATAATAAAAATGTCTACTTGTGCATTGTAAATCATCAGATAAAATTACACTTCTTACTTGTTTATATTTTACCAAAAAAGTATCAAATGGCAATAGAAACTTTTTCAATAATTAAACCTCAAGTTACTTACAAAGTATTCACGAATCGTTCATGCATTTTTTTTATATTTTTTTTTTTTTTTTTTTTTTTTTTTTTTACCAATGCGATGAGCTTATGTCCTCAATTAGAAACCAATCAATTTATTTTGTAAACAAACAACTTTGTGATCACATCCATTTTTTGTTTCGCTTTTCAAAACTTTTCTACATAAAAAAAAAACTTGTAGATATTTTTGATGAAATAAATTTGAATATTTTTCAGATTAAAAACATGCCTTGTGCTTCACATACCATTCAACTAGTGGTAAATTCAGCTATTTTTGCAACACGCCCACTTCACAAGCGCGGAGAGGACGCGATGAAAATTTTCGTTGAGGATGAAACTGAAGATTTCAACGATATGTCCGCTTACACCGTTTTGAAAAAAGTAAAGCGAATCACTACTTACTTTCATAAGAGTAGAGTTGTTACAAAGCAATTGACTGAAGAATTGAAGCTCCGAAATAAACCAAATAAGAAGTTGATACAGTCAGTGTATACTCGCTGGAACTCGTCCCTCGATATGCTGAAAAGCTACCACAACGCCTCCGATGAAGTCGTGGTTGTCCTTGTCAAATCAGAGATGACGGTTCAATTGCTAACACCCTCAGAATCCAAAGCGATTCCAGAAATCATTTCCCTCCTAGAACCATTTGCGGAGGCCACAGCCGAATTGAGTGGAGAATCGTATGTAACTATGTCATTAGTGATTCCATGTACGAAAATGCTCCTCAACAAGCTGAACTTTCTAGAAAGTCAACTCAGTTCTGACATTGCAAAACACTTGTATGGACACTTCTTGAACGAAACGAGAGAGCGGATGTTAAAGTATGAGGAGAGAACGATTTCCTCGTAAGTTGACGATTAGAGGCAAAAGCGTATAAAATAAAAAACATGAAAATTCTACGATAGTTAAAATGATTACATTTTCATTTTTACAGCATCTCTACAGTTCTCGATCCACGTTTCAAAGAGCACGGTTTCGTGAAAGACTGGAATTATCGGAATGCTGCATCGGTGATTCTAACTGAACTGAAGACGGAAATCTCCAAGCTTTTCGAAAATGCACGAAGACAAGAAAACACAAATGACGAGTGTTCGGGAGGTGATCCTGAACCTCAACCAAAAAAAGGTAGAGTTCTGAAAAACATGTTGAAAAATTAGTTGGAGCATCTTTATATATTTAATAATCAAGTGGTTTTACAGGTCAATTCACGTTCTTGGAAGAATTTAGAAAAAAAAGCAAGCCTCAAAGACAAGGAATTCCTGGCACATCACAAGCCATCGTGCACTTTAACAGCTATTTAGAAGAGCCTATTTTGGAAGAAGACGCCGATATCATTCGCTTTTGGAATGAGTATACGGCGTGTGAGCCTCTAAAAAAGATCGCGCTCAAGTACTTGGCCGTCCCTGCGTCTTCAGTGCCATCAGAGAGAGTGAACTCAACTGCAGGGAACATTATTACGGACAATAGAGCTTCTTTGCGACCAGAAATAGCCGAAAAACTAGTTTTTCTGCGCCAAAACTATCAGTATTTAAAACTGTAAAACTGTACGACCTTAGTGCAATGAAGTGCAATGAAGATTATAAACAATACTTGGCGTCTTTTCTATGCTTTTGAATTTTTGCTTCTATGGCATTATCCTTACGCTCCTTATCCTTTTTGGCGAGCACTCTGATCTGTTCGATGAATGTGAAGTCAATTTTATAACTAAAAAAACAGAGTCCTATTAAATTTTTGTAATTTAATTTTATCTTTTTTTAAAAAATTTCTATAATATCTATATTTTGTATGTGAGGGAAATAAAACAATTAATTATATAAGACTATCTTTCTATTATTATAAAAGTGGCTCTATATTGATTGGAAAAATGAAATTTTCCTGTAATCATAATAATTCGAAATTCCCTCCGGAGTATTATGGAAGGGGAAATTATCGATGTTTATCGATGAAAATCGATAGTTTACTCCAATTCATCGATAGTTATCGATAAATTTCCTAACCGATTTTACCCAGCCCTACATGAGATAATTTACCATCGGATTTAGCAGGATACGGTTTTTGGTGATTCTTACATCCTTACCAAAGCACGTATTAGAGATGGGAAAACTATCGATAACTATCGATAACTATCAATAAGTCCTGATATCGTTAACTATCGATAGTTCAAGAGTACTATCGATAGTTATTGATAGTTGAGGACATAAGATGCAAAAGTATAACTTTCTCTTTTTTTTCGGGTTGGTTAGAAAAAGAAAAACAATTTTACGCTCCTTTTTATACTCTGCTTAATCAGAGTTTGCATGTGAAAGACATATATTATGTCATATGTGCCGCGATGCTACTGTCACTAGTGTCTCAACACTAGAGTGCTTCTTGTGATTGAAAATACACCAAAACGTTTTATTTGAAAGTTATGTATCGCGGTTAATCCGTGCGTAGTCATTAGTAAATACTATTTCACGCAATCATGGA
The DNA here is from genome assembly GCA_028476575.1 of Platygaster robiniae. Taxonomy (NCBI): domain Eukaryota; kingdom Metazoa; phylum Arthropoda; class Insecta; order Hymenoptera; family Platygastridae; genus Platygaster; species Platygaster robiniae. The sequence goes on from CM052019.1 coordinate 33,804,970, forward strand.
CGAAACAGAAGGTCCTCAGAGTGAAAAATGTAATGAACAAAACGCGTCTACTTCTACACCTCGGACAACCTCTCCGAGAAAAACGGTCCAAACGACACTGACATTCTCAAACAACCAAAATTTAAGCAATGCTGTTGAACCACCAATGCGCAACAGTCCTTCGTAAGTCTTTGCTTCATTTTGTCCTCGTTTTGGATTGTTTATCAATTGTAAGTTTTGTTTTTATTTTTTATAGAACTCGAACTCGGCCAAAGCGTTCGATTGTTTGGAAGTTTTTCAAAGCTTCAAAAAGTGAAAAATCATATATCTGTGAAGTAAAACACTGTGGGTTTGAAGTAAATTCTTCCAATACAACAAACATGAAAGACCATTTACAGCGACGTCATGCAATCGAATTAAACGAAGCACTCGAGGCAGAAAGTGTCGAAACTGATCTCACGATAGATAACCTGGACCATCTAGAAAAAACAGAAAAAATTGAAAAGTTCGTTTTGAAATTACATATATGTACATATATATATATAGCAATATGTCTAAAATTAGTGAACATAATTAGGTAAATTATTCTTCCATTATCAAATTATTTAATGATTAATTACACTTTGAACATTATTTAGTTGTAATTTTCTAATATAATTTCATGTCATTGTGGTATTAAAATAATCGAGTAATATATTCTACAATTTATTTCGTTACATTTTATTTGTATAATATTTTAATATAAAATATAATATTTTAATAATTACGTTAAATTAATATTTTTAATTCAAATATTTTTTTGACATTTAATGTATTAAATTTTTAATATTATTAATTGTAATAAACGTTATTTTAATGAAATTTAAATTTTATTAAAAAAATTTCAATAAAATGTCATAAATTTTAATGAAGAATAAAAATTTGAAATTAAATATAAATAATAATTAAATGTGAATGATAATAACAAAATAATAATACATTAAATATAAACAATAATTAATGATGAAGAATTAAATATAAAAATTAGTGATTCAATATAAATTAAAAATTTTTAATGTTAGTTAACATTAAAGATTAAAAATTTCGCAAAATTAAGATATAATTAAAAATTGCAATCAATAATTGAAATTAAAAATTTAAATTGTCAATTAAAATAAAAATTTTCATTTTTAATTGATATTATAAATATTTAATTAAATGAATTTCAATAAAATTTTAATTAAAATAAAAATTTTTAATACAATTTTTTATTTTATCAAACGTTAGATATTTTTAATTTTTAACAGTTTTAATTTTTAATTTTTTTTTCACGTTTATTTATTATTTTTAATTTTAATATTTACTTTAACATTATTTTAATATCAATTCATTCGTTTTGGTTCCGTTCCTCATTATATTGTCTGTTTGTCTTTATTGATAATGAGTATCTAAATTCATTCCCCTAGCGTTTCAACAGTAACCCATAATACCCCTATCGGTTGTCAAACGCGCGGTCGCTAGTATTTTTTTCAGTACAAAAGTAAAACATATTGCAATATTATTTAACAAAAAAAAAAAATGTACAGGACAGACTCCTGAAAAAGAAAATGTAGTCAATTATCTGTGACCAAATTCATGAAAAAACCCTGCGTTCCATATCAACGCAACTCTGACCGAAAGATTGCAATTGATAAAAAAGTAACCGCGTTTGTTATAAAAGATTTGCAACCGTTTTCGGTCGTTGAAGACATTGGTATTGGTTTCAAAGAATTGATTGCTGAGCTAGATCCGCGGTACTTGTTACCATCCCGCCGCACTTTACGAGATAATTTTATCCAAAAAGCTTATGAAAAAACCCTCAAAAACATCACAGGAATTGTGGAAGATGCAAAGTGCGTATAAAATAATGTAAATTTGATAAATATTGTAGATATATTTGAAGAATGTTTCATTCCTTTAGTTTTCAATTGATCGAGTTATTGATAACAATTTATATCATTGTTAAAGGAGTTCATTAAAATATTTAATTATAATTCAATATTTAATTCAATTATAATTTTTTGTTTTTTTCCTAATGTTTAAAAAATTTCCGAATTCAGTCACTTTATCCATTGTATACATTTTTTTTATAGAGACGTTGCAATAACGTTTGATGGCTGGTCTAGTAGAACTACTCAGCACTATTTAACCGTAACAGGACATTTTCTCAAAGAAGCGTCATTGTAGTCCATCACATTTGGGGTTATCCCCGTCTTTGAGAGGTCTACATCGGTGGAGCTGAGCAATTTGTTGGACTCATTGTTCAACCAAAAATTTCCAAATATAAATATCGTCTGCGGAGTGACCGATAATGCGTCTAATATGGTTCTGGCTTGCAAATTACTGAAAGTAAAATGCAATTTTTTTCGAAGAAATTTAGAACAAATTTCTAAATAAATCATTTACTAAATCTGTAACTTAATACATTTTAGTAAAAAAGAACAGTTATTTTACACTACGTTAATATTCTGAAAACAACCAATGAAGAGATTCAGTACATGGACACATAATTAATTTTTCTAGGTTTGACCCTTGTTGAGGCTTATAATGGGAAGAATAATTTTAGTATATTCTGACAATATTCTGGAAAAAAAGTTTAAAGTGTTTTAGATATTCTTGTAAAATTCTGAAATAACTTAGAATATTCTTTACTTTATTGGTCAGAGGGGACATAATAATCGAACTTAAGGATATTCTGTTTCCATTAAATGTATTCATAAAATAAATATTAAAATAAGTTTCAATCAATCTATTTGAAATCAAAAGCGTTTCAAACAACAATATAAGCGTTAACTAACACCAAGCACAATTATTTAATTTCAGATGAACAACATGCCTTGCGTTTCACATTCAATTCAACTGGTTGTGAACAAGGCTATCATGGAAACGAAAAACATAGATGAGGCCATAGCCTGCGATCTCGATAATTTCGACATTTTGAAGTATTATTTTTGAAATATCTCATTATTGTTTTCGAATAATTATCTTGTTTTTGAAATAAATGGATGTAATCATTTTTCTCCTAAAAAGTAGTTTTTCGAAAAAAAGTGGACATTATCCCAGTAAAAATGTTTACGTGAAGTTTATGTAAACATACGCAGACACGTTGGGGTGTCAATTTGACTTTAAATAAACATTTCTACAAAGCTAGGTTGTTACATACATACAGTTTCTCTAAATGCGTAGAGAAATTTAATTAAAGTTTAGAACAACTCTTACTGTAAATTCAATATTTCATTTTTATATCCATATTTCTTCAATTTATACTCTTGTATTGTCTCATATTGACATCTTCGAGTATTAAATTGCAGTTTGAATGAAGGTATTCGGTCCAAAATCTAGAATATAAATTTAAAAAAATAGAATTGATGTATTACTAAATTTTCTGACACAGTTTTTGCTAACATTACTTTTATTTCCATAGAGTCATTGAAGAAGATTTTGATAATTCAAACAATGTCTCCGTTTTCTCCATCATCAAAAAAGGCAAAAGAATTACTCAGTTCTTTCATAAGAGCTGTGTTGCCACAAACGAACTTAAAAAAGAAATGGAAGTTCGGGATATGAAAAATGTTAAGCTGACTCAATCCGTCGAAACAAGATGGAACTCATCTTATTTCATGTTGAAAAACGTTTTCTACGCCAAGGATCCAATCACTGTTGTACTTGGAGCTATTGACCATGATTTGGAAAATTTTACCCCACAAGAGAGAAAGTTGATACCAGAAGTTCTAAAAATACTTGAACCGTTTGTTGAAAACACGGAACTTTTGGGAGCTGAATCTTACGTGACTGTGTCGCTCGTGATCCCTAGCGTCAAAGCCCTTTTGGAGAATTTAGGGGAAATTAGAAAAAAATAATGACTGCTGCTGGTCTTGATTTCTACAATAAAATTGTTCAATTGACATAAGAAAGGCTCCTGAAGTACGAAAAGAATCAAATTTCTGCGTAAGTGATTAAAAAGACTCACAACCTTAATAGCAAAATTGACATTCCCCTAGCAACTTGACTGGGTCATTGGATGATGCATTGATACAAATTTGATCCGATTGAATTTCTATGCTCTATAACTTTATCATTTAAAATTACATCAAGTATTATTAACAGGTGAAAAAAAATTTTTTTTTCCCTAGTTTTGTACAATTTTGTCTAACAACTCGTAGTTCTTGGTAAAGTTTGTTGATGGAAATTGATCAGAAAATGATCCAGTTTTGATTCAGATTTTATCCAAACATTTTGATAGGTGCAAAAAACATAGGAAAAAGTTGTCAAACTTGATGAATTTTTTTTATAGAATAAGTACAATTCTGGACCCACGCTTCAAAAGTTTTGGTTTTGTTGAGAAAAGAAATTATGAAAATGCAGCAGTAGCAATAAAAGCTATGGTCAAAGAAGCGATCGCTAAAAAACTTTCTGATGCTCGAACTCAAAGTGCACAGGACACTTCATCATTGATGGACGCAGAGTCTTCGACGACCGAAGGCAACAAAAAAGGAAAAAAAAAGTTAGATTTTAAAAACTCCAACGCATTCAGGTCTTTTACAGGACATGTGCTAAGTTCAAATTTTTTTCTAGGTCGGTTTTCTTTCCTTGAGCCTCATCGACAACAAGCGTCAACGTCAAGTAGACCAAAAATCGCATGTTCTTCTCAGGCCATAGTTCATTTTAATACGTACCTGGAAGAACCGCTTTTGCCTGAAGATGCCAATATTTTCAATTACTGGACGCAGTATACTGCCTGCGAAAGGCTGAAACACATTGCTCTTAAACATTTAATAATTCCAGCGTCGTCTGTGCCGTCTGAAAGAGTAAACTCAACGGCCGGCAATACCATCACGGACAGACGATCGCGCTTGGCTCCACATTTGGTTGAGCATCTTGTTTTTCTCAGACAAAATTTCAAGTTTGTTGAAATGTGATTGTTAATAGCACATGATTTGTTTTTAGAATAAATAAAGCTTTTGACCAATAACAATTCGTTCTTTTTTTTATATATAATTTTCCAAAAATCAGAAAATTTTAAGTTTTATTTCCCGTTAGGCATCAAAATGATTGGAGTGGGAGAAACTATTGATAACTATCAATAGTTATCAATAGTTTTCTCAAAACTATCGATAACTATCAATAGTTTTTTTTTAGCAATATTCCCATCACTAGCACGTATGGCGGACTTCCTATGTAGGGTTGTTGATATTTTATCGATATTTTTAAATATCGATATTTTTTGCTGATGATATCGATATTTTGCGATGATATTTTTATCGCCGATATTATCGATAACGATATTTTTTTAAATATCGGATATCGATAAAAAAATATTAAATATCGATATTTTTTTCAATATTTTTTAATGACCATTTTTCGACGTTTTTCTCATTAATATTATGTCAATGTTCACAATTTACAATATCGGAAAAAATAAAGGATTTTAAAAGGTCTTTATTTTTATTTTTGTGAAATTTTTTGTGGGATATCAAGACATATGGTCTATACCGATAAACGATAAAGAAACAGGGCACAATTTTAAATTTCCGCAGATGGCAATACAAGACGGATAATGTATTGTCGTGGAGAGTGTGGTATACGATTTTAAGGTTGAGTATCGGGAGTGACATTTTACTTTCTGGAGCTCGTGAGGTGTTTTAACGGTGTTATAATACACAAATTTTTCGTGAACGTCGTCGGCAATTGTGGCAGAGCCGCCAGGGACGTCAACTTCGTCGACATCGACGGAATCGACAAGTTTCAATTTAAAAGACTTTTTTACCAAATTGTCAGCATTGTCAGTCACATGCAATCTGTGCGGGAAAACCATCCAAACAAGTGGAAATTCATCGAATTTCAAATCACACGTACGCAATAAACACTACGATTTAGCATCAAGAGTTGGTTTGTTTTCAAAATCCGAAAAAAGGGGCAAGATGATCGAATCGAGACAGCCGTCATTACTGTCACCTTCTAGTGTAACGGCAAACATAGTCATAAAAATATATTCTTTACCACTTAGGCCTAGAAAGCCACTAGGGCGGAAAATAAAATGATTGCCGAGCCTCGTTACATAATGTACTATTCCATGTTGACAACTTTTTCATGTTTTTATATTTATTTTCTGGAGTGACTTTTTCTTACGAAAAGACAGTCGAAAGTTGACTGTAAAACAATCGGAATTGAACTGCTGACACTCAATTTGACTAAAATAATAAAATCAGTAAAATTTTGACTTTTTTTCGTAAGGTTTATCTCAATATGATACATATACTTTGTCAAATCCTTAGTATTTTGATCAAATTTGTTTCTTTTTTTCAATTTTCGAGTATTTCGAGAACATGAAATTCTATTGAGAACATGAAAATAAGAAACAATTTTAATAAGTCTTCATGAAATGAGGAATTTTTTTTTAAAAGTAAAAAACTCTAGAGAACTTGAACAATTTCCAACTTTCTAGAGCCTGCCAAATGATGACACGGCTGATTCGGATTCTGCGAGTAATGCCAGTGGTGCCAGTTATGTTTTTTCGTACAAGTCTGGAACCAAAAGATATCAGCAACAATCATTCAATGAATCCTATGAAAATGCAGCAAGTTATGCAGGTAAAACTTGAAAGCTCTATCCTGCCTTATAGATATTAGTATTTTAATAAACGGTCGAAATTTTATGAAATTGTAAAATTTTTTATAAACTTTTCTTATTTCACGGGGTTAATTTTGATGATGTTTGAAAAAATAACTATTTTTCCAAAAACGCTTCTATACAAATTTCATAAATCGATTTTTTAGAAGGTTTTTAATAGATTTTATAAAAAAATTTGAAATTTTCTCAAAAATCGGCTGGATTTTTACAAAACTTAATTTTAATAAATATAATAGATTTATTTCACGAAAAATTCCAAGTTCTTTACAAGACAATTTTATCATCTAAAATGCATAAAAAGGTTATATTCGTTTCAAATTTGTCTGAAATTGTTTTTTTCTGGATCCGACAAAATTTTGTATGGAATAATTGTTTTATATAATTCTCATGAAATCAATACATATTAATCGCGAATTTCAAAATTTCCATCACAACTTCTTGTGCGGTCCAAAAATCACATCGGTGGGTCGAACGATTTACTTATTGAAAACAACCCTAAAAATTCGTTAAATTTTTTCATTTTTCTTTCTTGTTTGAAAAGATACTACCTTTACGAAATCTTTAAATGATATTCAGAACTAAACAATTTTTTCTGAATTTCTCAATTCCTGTATACATACAAGCAATGAATTTAAGTAAGCATCCAAATACTATTTTTACTAAAAACCTATTCGAATATCATAATATACTTTTATATCACGTTGATGATTAAGTGCCTTTTTTGTACTCGTTATATAAAATATCGAATGTCACTTGAGCGGGAAATCATTTTCATACTCGTGAAAATGATTTTACCGTCCGCGTTTTATTATATATTTCGATGGAAATGACTGTAAAAAAATTTCATTAATTTCATTTGAAGGTTTTATGAAAAAAATCACTCGGGCTCTAGTGAAAATACTGTCAAAAAAATTAGAACCAATTTTTGATTATTTCTTTTTTTTCACAGCTGGCGGAGACAAAAATCTTTCCATGACTCAAGCCCTTGTTTACATGATTTGTAAGGACAATTTACCAGTTCGATGTGTAGAAAAAGAAGGTCTGCGGCATTTTCTCAATGTAGTTAACCCACGGTACCGATTGCCCTCGAGGTTTAAGGTGAGAAAATTTCATGTTATACAAATCACAAATCACTTTACCATTTTTTCGGAAAAATTCTAATATATTCTATACAAAAATTTCTATTATTGTTATGTTTTTGTTTTGTCATCGACATTCATAACGCAACGAAGACACCATGATTACTAGAGATAATTATAGTTCGTATATTTTTGGTGAACTCTTGAAATCATCCAATATTTGCCATTTATTGATTTCAACTTTTTATATAAGGCTTTGCTGCGTTTTGACATACATCCTCAATTGTTCTAGTTTTCATAAAACTTGAAAATTTTAAATCAAAACTTCTCCATTTGATTGAAACAATTTGAAAAAATTGTTACGAAATTCATCTATTTCGGGTGGGGTAAAATACAGAATGTCAGAAAAAAAAACTTTCAAGAAAATTTTCACAAAACCGTTTTCTAAAAAAGAGTACATTTTATGACAATTTTCTGAAATGGATTTAAAATGACTTCCAGTTTTTGAAACATTTTTCATGAATGCTTATAAATTTTTATAAAAATTAGAATCATATTAGGGATTTCATGTTTCAATTTCTTATGTTCAGGTCACACAGCTCATTGATGCTCGATATGAAGCAAGTGTCAGCATAATGAAGGCAGTCTTCAAGAAAGCTGAAAACGTTGCACTCACTAGTGACGTTGTGACTGTCACAAATTCCACGAGATCCTTCATCACCGTGACTGCTCATTGTATCCTGAATGATGCACTTGAAAGCGTGTGTTTGTCGGCTGACCGACTGTATGAGGTATTATTTACCTCATGTAATAAAGTTTTCGATATAATTGCTATATCCGTTGCACCGCCATCTACAACTTCTATGACACACAGCGTTTTCGAGTGGCCCGGTCTGGATAGAATCCAGAGCAATTTTTTAGGAAATTTTGGTACTAATTAACAGCGAAATCCCCTGTGGAACCGCTTCAAATCGTGTCACTCGAAAGCGCTCACGTTATATTCTGGTTTTTGCTATGATTACGAATTTACGACTTCATGATTATAAATTGAACTGTAGGAAAAATTGTACCTTGATAACCACGAAATGTATGAGAAAATTTTTCAGAAATACGTGAAAGAATACAGGTTACGAGGGAAAATAATTTCCCGGTGAATAATTATATTTCTATCCTTATCAACCTTCCTGTAATAAGTTATACTGTTGAGTTACACTCAGGTTACGCTTAGTTATACTAATTTGTCTAGGCATTTTGTTTTTTAATTAAAACACTTGAATCTGGTGAAACATAAAAAATAATATTAAAGAACTTTCTCTAACTATTTTTCAACATTTCTGAACTAATATTTTGTCTTTTCTTTTAAATTGGGCTATGAAACCTACGGTATTCAACATTTCTCGTTTTTTCTACTTTCAGCCCCATTCAGGTATATATCTGAGTTCTGAGTGCGAGAAAATACTTGAAGAATTCGACATTCCCAAAGAAAAAGTGACTTCGATGACCACTGATTCCGGTGCAAACATGATCGTCGCAGTTAGAGAACTTCTTGGGCAAGGCAAGAGGATTGCCTGCATGGCCTATATGTTGAATTTGGTTGTGAACGATGCATTAAATGCCCTCAAAAGTTTTTCAAACATTGCCGATGAAATAAAAAAAATCGTTCGGTATTTCAAACACTGCGTAAATGCGATGGATCAACTGAGAGCATTTCAAGAAAATTCAGGAGTACCCGAAGGACAAGTGAAGATGCTCATCCAGAGCATCGATACGCGATGTAATTCGGTGCTCGACATGATAGCGCAGTTTTTGGAATTGACCACGCCTGTCAATGAAATTTTGAACAGGCAAAGACAAAAACACACTCATGTTCCAGACATGTTGCCAGGGTCACAACAAACAATTGCCGCTGATCTGGTGAAACTGCTGACCCCGTTTAAAGACGCCACAGTGGAGATCAGTGGAGAGAAATTTGTTACTGTCAGTTGTGTCGTTCCTCTAACTAATCTCCTGCTCAAACATCTCCAGTCAGTTGACCTACAAACGGAAGTCGGACAGTCGGCGTGCGAAGCCCTCAAGACAGGAGTCGAAACAAGGCTTGTGCCCTTCGAAAGCAACCCACATGTGGCAAAAGCCGCAATTTTGGATCCAAGGTTCAAGAAATTGCATTTCCAGTGTCCATTGGTGGTATCACAAGCCGTCAACGACATTACTCAGGAGATCCGTCATGAGCTTCAGATTTTGGGCCAGAATTCTCCTCAGGTATCGTTCGAATCCAATTACACTGTGCAACATTAAATTCAAGCTGGGGAAATTATTGAAAAAATTGAGTCCTGGTGACCCTTCTAGACTAACTGTGGAGGGTTTTTTTTGGGTTGGCTCCATTAAGTGAGATATAAACAAGTGTAACATTTTATAAATATAAAGCTCTTAATGTGTACATTCACGTCTGATTTTGAAAATGCAAAAAAGTGTAAAGGGGTTTTCGAGTATCAGAAATTCATTTTTCATGTCAATTTTGTGTAATTTAAATTTTTTCAAAAATGAAAATTTTATAAATAATGCTCTCTCCGACCATTGAAGGCAAAAATAAAATTGTTTATATCTCGCTCAATCATGCATTGTGCGCTCCTTTTTCTCTCATTACATTAATACAGTTTTGTTGGTTTGCAGCACGAGACCTCAATCACAAAAAAAACAACAAAAGCGTCAATTTGGGACCTGCACAATGACATGGTAGAAACCATGACTGCATCGTCCCGAGCAGAGCAGTCTGATTCTTCAGTTTCATCATGCGAGTTAAAGCTATACTTAAATCATCCTTTAGTGGATCGGACGACGGATCCATTAATGTACTGGAAGTCGAACAAAGCATTGATGCCAGTACTATCCGGAATTGCTCTGAAATATTTGACTCCTCTGGCAACTTCGACACTATCCGAAAGACTCACCTCGGCCATCAAACTGGTTGTTTGCGACAACCGAAGCCGGATGAGCCATGATCACGTGCAAAAGCGAGTGTTTCTGAAATCCTTGGAAACGAAGCATTGGCTTCGTTAGATTTTCGCCTGTTTTTAAACATATTTGACGAATGTACATTGCTTTTTCAATTCATCATTTGAGGCACCGAGAATGAAAAAAAAGTAATAAAAGTTACATAGGTAGAGAAGGAAAAAAAATTCACAGAAGCAAAAGAAGTACAAGTTTGAATGAGAGGTGAAGAGTGACAAAATCTAGTTGGTGGAAAAGTGTAACTCATCTCAAAGTTAGAGGAAAAGAACGAAAAAATTCTGTTTGGAGGAAAAGAAGGACACGAGGAACTGAGAATGAAAGAAGAATAACTACGTTGCATAGGTAGAGTGGAACGTAAAAGTCAGAGAGGGAAAAGGAGTATACATTTTTATCCGTAGTAAAACGTGACAAAATCGAGTTGGAGGGTAAGTGTAACACAGAAAGTTTGAGGAAAGCAGCGACAGAAATCAGTTTGGAGGAAAAGACAGACATATTTCGTTCAGCGGTAGAACGGAACGAAATAAGGTTGGAGAATGGATCGACGGAATAAAGTGAAAAAAAAAGGTCGAGACAACAAGCAAGTCCACGACCACGAGGGACAGTTTGGAATTCGTGCGGTCTTTTCAATCGGAAATTAGACACACGTCTCCTATGAAAGTTCCTTCAAAACTCGAAATTTTGTATTTATATTCTTTACTCTCTTTCCCTAATTCTTGAGTTATCTTGAGGATTTTTTAAACTTGGAACGAGCATTTGAGAATATCGATTACATAAAAATTCAGTCGATAATTATGTTCGTAGGATTGTTGGGAAACACCTTGATAAATATTTTTTTTTGTTTTTGTGAAATTTGTTTTATTATATAAAAATTAATGAAAGCTGAGATCCCAAATTAAAGATTTTTTTTTTATATCTATATACCACGATAACTATTAACTTTAGCCAATATATGATGATAAACGATTTTGTAAAAAACAAAATATCTTACGATTTGTGCCTACGATTTTTCTTCATCACTTTATTATTTTACGATGTGCAGTTTAACAACTTTTGGAAAAAGGGGCTCGCAAAAAATTGATGAGGTGTATTTCGTTACACGCTCGGAAAAACATTAAAACCGTCTAATAAAATAATCGAATTTTCTCCTTTTATTCTGGTAATGATTTTTTTTTTTTTAAGTAAGGGTTATACAGCGCGCTAAAGAACGATACTATGCATTTCCAGGTCTAAACCCTTGCCGAAGAGTCGCCATCTCGAATTAAGGGGTGTTTATTTAAAATAATGTAACTTCATTTTTTTATTTTTTTCAATTGGAAACTCACTCGCTATCAAGTTCACAGTTTTGTACAGCATTTAAATAGCAAAAATTTTACAGTTTTGATTTTCTACTCAATTAATTTTGCTATTTTATACACCACTGATCACAAGAACTATGAGTTTTTAGCATAATATTATAAAATTTTACACTTCTATGTATCTTACTTTACAAATATATATCGCGGAGTAAAAAATTCAACGATTTTCTGTTAAAACAATACAGAATTGGGAATATTCTATTTTCACAGTACAAAATTCTGGAGCTACAGAATCTCAAGGATTAATTTGTTAATCTCCAAGGGCGTAGGCACGGGGGGGGGGCAGGGGTACATTATCCCCCCCCCCCCAAATTCTGACGAATGAAGGATATTGTATATCTATATATATAAATTTTGTATAAATGTCCCCCCCCCAATAGGAAACCGTGCCTTCGCCCCTGTTAATCTCAAATCGAGAAAAAAGGAGTTTACAATTCCTTATGATAATATTCACTCTTACTATAAAATTTCATCAAATAGTAAATAAATAAAGATGCTGAAAAAATGGTTATTAAAAACGTCATTTTAAAATTCAAAAAAATTAAATTAAAATTCCATGTTTTTCAATGTTAGAATAAAGAGTTACAGAACCGTCAAATTTGGTATAGATAATCATAGAATATAGTCTCGAAAAACCAAAAAGATTCTAATTTGCGATTCTACATAATGACTTTTTACATTACGAAATACAGAATTCTGAATTGAATCAAACAGAGTTTGAAAAATTCTAAGAACATAAAACGATTCTTAAATTATGTGAAATTTAAACTCGAAATGCTAAGAATCCAGAAAAAAAAAAGAAAAATGCAGAATTTTCTTTCCAACGAATTATTTCGTAGCACTTTACCTGTACAGTAGAAGTCTGGGTTCTCAGTTCAATAATTAGCTATTAAAGGGTTTAAAATTTCAAGTACGGTTATCTGCGATTTTCTGGTAAATGAATTTCGATCTTCTTTCTTGCATTTTAAACCTTCAATTTTGAGTTGTGTTGTTAAAGAGTAAATTAATCGCAAGTGATAATAGCATTTAGAGAGTCCCGAAGAACTTTGTTGAATTTTCTGAAGTCATTTCAAGTCGTCAAAATCTCGAAATATACTCTTAATTGTTTAGAACATTTCATCAGTTTTATTATCAAGACGTGTGTACAAATGTAAAGAAAAATCATGGAAAGAAAAATGTTGCAAAGTTTTCAATTATCCTAGTTTTATTTCCAAAATAACACAAAGATTTTTCGTTTTCAAATAATAGGCAATTTCTCAAACATTCTACAATTTTGCACACAAAACAGATTTTAAATTTTTGAAGAAATCATCAAATTTTAAAATAATTTTGCATGTTTATGTAAACGGAACACAGAAATAATTTTGAATATTTTGTCTACACACATTTACTACTGAAAATTTATAATTTAAATTCGAGCCACCCAAATTGACAATCTTTATTCATCCTTTTCGCCTCCTTCCACTAGTCCGTAGTCTCGATCATTGGAGGATCCTTCAATGAATTTCAGTCTTTCGTAGAACCCTCTGTGTTCTTCAGGCAAAAGCGTTTTAAACTCCTGCAAATCCATCCACTTGGCCTTTGAAATGCAATTGCCATTTGGATACGCCAAGAGCAAATCAGAATTTGCGAAATTCGATACGTCGTCCTTCCTCCTGCGCAAGGACACCTCCTGTACCTCCATGTCATCATTGGTCATGAAGATGCTCAATAGTTTCTCCTTTGAATATAAAAGGGATCGCGCCTTCAACCAATTGATTTTCCCTCCGTCTATGTCCTTTTTCCTGTTGATGATCCAACTTTTCAACTCGTCGGATGACACGAAATGATTTCGTGTCATCCGCTTCATGCCGAAAGTTGGTGGCGCTTTTTTTGTTTTTTCAATGATTGCAAACCAAAGAGTTGGTGTTGGAACCACATCGTGAAGTTTCTTCTCTTTCTCTATTAATGCAAAACTCCTGTCACAGCTATTGTAACTGTGACCCGAAACGAGAAACTTCTGCTCTATGTACAGAATGTCCTCATTGGCAAGAAAATGCTGTAGCAACAATGTCACCTTAATATTCTTGTTGTGCCCTCCACAACTGTTCGAGTATAGTTTTACGGTCGTGACGTCCTCCTTCAGGTGCACCTGCAGATGTTGCAGAAGGCACGAACCAATTTCGTGCCCGCCGCGTGAGGCGACGGACTCGTCCCACACGTACATGTACGCTGGAAAGAAATAAGTGAACTGTTAATAATTTCAGGTCCAGTACAGAACTTCACACTTAATGAAAATCATTAAGTTCACTTCCCATTTTTTTTCCAACGAAAATGTGTACAAGACGTACGCTAGTAGTAGTGGTAACAGCTGATAGGAGTATTGTTATTAACAGTAGCAATAGTTGTAGAGATAGTAGTGGTAGTGGTAGTAGTGGTAGTGGTAGTGGTGGTAGTGATAGTGGTGATAGTGGTAGTGGTGGTAGTGGTGGTGGTGGTAGTGGTAGTGGTGGTAGTGGTAGTGGTGGTAGTGGTAGTAGTAGTAGTAGTAGTAGTAGTAGTAGTAGTAGTAGTAGTAGTAGTAGTAGTAGTAGTAGTAGTAGTAGTAGTAGTAATAGTAGTTGTTTCTTAAGCTCACCTTTTCTCTCTACCTCATCGTAAACGCACAGGTTATATGTCCACAACTGCCGTTTGTAATAAACAATATTTGACGTGTGTACCGGGGTTGGGAGGGTTTTTTGTAAATCAAAAGTCAAAACCATTGTATCTCCTCTTTCTTTTGCTGAGATGATGTCCTGTTTCAAATCGGCTTTAACTCGCTTCACTAGCTCGTGATGTTTTTTCTGTTCTTGCAAAATTTCATCTCTTTTATCATCAGGAAGGTTCGGTGCTTTCAAATTGGCCGCAAAATTGTCGCACGATTTGCACGTATCTGAGTGCTGGGGTTTGAAGGACAGATTGAATTGCGTATTGAAAATATTTCTGAACATCGACTCTTTTAAAAGCGTTTTTCCTTTCGCCTCTCTATCTTCTTTGTACATATTGTACATGATTTTGACATTCAGATGTATGACTTCCTATCCGTATGACTCCGTCCATAATGTGATTCATACTTTGGAAAACGGTCAATGAAGTTGATCACTCCCAAAATATCTTCTTCCTTCGTTTTATTCCCTGGTGATGCTTTCCCGCGTCTTTCAGTGCCACTCGGATTAGGCGTGATTGATTTCAGTGCATTGTATAATCGGGATTTTGTGATTTGGAGAACATTCAGGAAAAACGGTCGGCATACAGCATGTGAAATTCCGTTGCTGTCAGCTAGTTTGTAGGTACACGAAACGTCTCTCTTTCTTATGTCCATTATTGGGTTTAACTCGTTTTTACTGTTCTTAACCGGAGTCATGGTGACCGCGGATCGAATGAGCAAAGTCTTCTGCGACCAATCTGAGTTTTCGTAAAATGAAGTGTATATCTCCTTTTGTCGGTCAATGCCAATATTATCAGAGCTTTTTTTTCGCACTTGCAATCTACTTGCGCGCGAAAAGACTTGGCAGGGATAACTCGCCCACCCGCTGTTTTTCGTTCATGTCCTCGCTCAACAGCAACCTTTGCTAGCTTTCTTTTGTGTTTCTCAGAATTTCTCATTCGCTTGCGAGAACGAAGCACCTCAGTTTCTGAAACAATGAATAAATTGTAAACAATTTATTAATTGTTTCAAAAAATGTTCATTTCTTGAAAAAAAAAAAATCATCGTCTACGAGATTCATCGAAAATAGTTATTAATTTATATGTCAATTGAAAAAAAATTTTCACTTTTCAAAAAAATTAGAAATTATAGACAAATGAATTAATTGTTTAAGGACAATTAAATTTGAAAAGTATTGATCATTATTTCTCTACAAGAAATAATTTTTTCAGAAAGACTGTTTTACCTTAATAATTTAGGCACGTGAAAAATGTGAAAAGTTGTTTATGAAAAAAAAAATTTACTTGTCAAAATATTAGAAATTATATACACATGAATTAATTCTTCAACAACAATCAAGTTTGAAAAGTATTGATTATTATTTCCTCACAAGAAAAACTCTTTTCAGAACTAGTTTTTCAACCTAATAATTTAAATACGTGGACAATTTAAAGACTTAGCGAGTCTCTAATTTTTAAAAGGGTTTTTATTTCCTAACAAAAAGAATCATTATCTACGATATTTTCAGTTCATCCTAAATGTTTTTAATAAATATTTTTTGGAAATCAATTTTTTTTTTTTTTTAAGGATTAAAGACTTTAATTTATACATTACATGTGGGATTTTTCAAGACGAAATTTCATGGTGAACAGTTCGAAAATGAATATTTTAATGCTTTGTACAGAGAATTGCTTTTCCTAGTTATGCAACTTTTAATATTTTAGGATTGATTGTTATTGTTTTCCATTACTTATGTTCATCATGAACTTTTTTGAATAAAGAGATAATTTAGAATTTATAAAGTACGAAATACTTAAAATGAGTTTTACTCCCAATTATATCGTTAACGCTCGATTATTGCTCCCCATTTAACACTTTACAAAATTTTTGAAATTCTCGTCTCATTTACTGTGAAAATAATATTAATTTGATAAAATAAGGTAGGTTGTTTTCGCACACAAAAACAATGTACGAGAGAATGAAACCTTTTTTCCTCTTTTAAGGAGAGCGCTATAAATAAAAGTATGGTACATACCCAGAATTCCTGAAATGCAGTTGCAACTAATATTCCATACTGCTCTACGTTTGCTCGTCAAGCTCAAAGTCAGAGAAAAAAACCACAAAAGAACAAATTTGACACTCACGCAAAAACTTGAAATTATCAATGTGTATGAAAATGGTGTAAACAAAAATGACATTTTTATTTTTCTTGCAATGCGGCAGAGCCAAATGTTTCATGTCATGACACTTTACATGGGATCCAAAAAACTATTCAGTGGTTAGACAAACAACATGGTTTTCCTCGGGAGCACTTTCCTTTTTTTTAAGCAAGTATGTAGAACACTTTATCAAGCAACGAGCATCGACTCTTAAGATTCATCTAAATTTTTCAGATAAAAAAATCACTTACGGAAAACTGTGAAATTGTTTCGAAATTGTTGCACAATATCGCTATGTAGAGTATGATAATAATACATTTAATATTTTTTTCTAATATGTCGATCATAGGATTCATAATCAACGTATTTGTATATTTTATTCCATGTATAATAATTATTACTTAAATCTTAAGACAAATCTATTTCGGAATTGAGAATGTAACTCGTAGAAAATAAAATTACTCATTTGTGAATCTAACTGTGTTTAATTATAATAATACAGGGTGCGCCATTTCTTATGTCGGCATGTAAACATTGAATAACTTGAAAAAAAAACAACCGATTTCTGTAAATGAGGTATTTTTATTTAGTTTGGTCCTTTACAATTTATTTAGACTAGTTTTTGAACACAACATCAATCAAGTGGCCGCCCTTATTGTTCACAGCAAAATATGCCCTTTTTGCGGCGTTTTCCATTACCTTTTCGAGCATCTCGGGTGGTATAGCAATGATTTCGGCACGAATATTTTCCTTAAGCTCTTCAATGGTCTGCGGCTTGCTGGCGTACACTTTACTTTTCAAATAACCCCACAAAAAGAAGTCTGGAGGGGTCAAATCTGGAGATCTGGGTGGCCATTCAATGTCGCCTCTTTTTGACATCAGACGTCCAGGGAATTTTCGTTGCAGAAACTGGATTGTTTGATTCGCAGTGTGGCAGGTCGCACCATCTTGTTGAAACCAGTAATCTTCAAGACCTTTTTCACGCATTTGTGGGCAGACATAGTGAGCCAACATCCACCGATATCGGTTTCCATCGATCGTTTGGTTCTCTTTGAAAAAATAAGGACCAATGATGGTTTTGGCGCAAACGCCGGCCCAAACAGTAACTTTTTGGTCATGCAATGGCGTTTCATGGATCTCGTGTGGATTCTGCGTTCCCCAAATGCGGCAATTTTGCTTATTAACGCCTCCAGAAAGTTTGAAATGTGCCTCGTCGGTCATTAAAATTCGCTTCCAAAAATCAGGTTCAGTATCAACTATTCGAGCGATTGTTTGTCCATATTCCAAGCGACGTGGATGATCTGTAGGCAATATTCTTTGTGTTAATTGCATTTTGTACGGAAACAAATGCAAATCATCTTTCAAAATGCGCCGTAGAGTGGTTCCACTGATGCCGAGATGCTGAGCGCGGTGACGATATGAAACTTTTGGGTTTTGGGCAACGCTCTCTCTGACAGCTTCAATCAGTTCATTTGAACGTCTTGGTCGTTGATGAACGGGTTGTTCGCGATCTTTCACTGTCCCGTGGTCACAAAAATTCGACACCAAACGACGAATAGTGTTGTCAGATGGTGCCTGTTTGCCAAGATATTTTCGACGATATGCTCGTTGAGTTAACACAACTGAACGACTATTTTCAATGTACAAAGTAACTATTTCAGCGCGTTCTTTTGGTGTGAAGCGATACATGGTTGAAATTGTACTGAATTGACGTTTCCAAAACAAGTGAAGTCAAGTAAATCGGTTGTCAAATGTTTAAGTTATTCAATGTTACAATACCGACATAAGAAATGGCGCACCCTGTACAATGGTAAATTAGCATACAGTTTTTTATGGCTGATATTTTTAGTTGATGAAAAATTATTAGACACGTGTTTTTTCTTTTCTTGCATATCTCAAAAATTTAGAGTACATTGCTTCAAAAAGTAAAACAAAGTCACATCATTCCAACGAAAAGACGTAATTTACATGTATTTGTCAATCTGCACATGTAATAAAAAATCCACGTATCTTAAAAAAAAATCAATTTTCAAATAATCAAAAAAGTAGGTATCAATTTTGTCCAAAAAACATCGATGAATGTGTCGCGAAATCGTATTTTATTTTTAATGCACACTTCCAACTATGACTGTGTTCATAATTAATAACAACAATAAAATATATACTCAAACAAAAATTATTATATAAACACAAAAAAATGAGCTCGACTTATTCAAAAAACACAATCCTCGAACCTAGGGGTACGGTCCCGCCAAGTGCACAGCCCTGCGCTTACCTGATCTCGAGTTGCCTCGAGTTAAGACGACACGGAACCTACTGTAGTCCGAGAAAGGCACTGAGCATAGAACTAGTGAAGAGGAAGTAGGACAAAAACAGAAGGTCTCCCGTGTCGTCTTAACGGGATTAAACGTTCCCTCAATTGAGTTGGCGAGCCCCGAACCTCCAATAAAATCGAGGTATGGGTGTATTACTATATCAGCCAAGAGATTATAGCTAAAGTAAATTATACTTATTTATAGTATTATCATCAGGGGCGAAGGTACGGTTTCCCATTGGGGGGGGGGGGACATTTATACAAAATTTATATATATAGATATACAATATCCTTTATTCGTCAGAATTTGGGGGGGGGGGGCAATGTACCCCTGCCCCCCCCCGTGCCTACGCTCTTGATTATCATTAAATTTCCTTTATATTTTACAACGGTATAAATGTTGCATAAGTGCAATGTTGAATCGCACAAACATTATTCAAATGTAACATTTAAACTATACACAAGTGCTTGGAACTCTCACAAATGTTTTTAAAAAAAGTACACTGATGGTATTTAAAAAAAAATTTTAATTTACATACCAATTGCTGCGCCATTGCCTTCTGAACTATTCTCCTCTGAATCCGTGGTGTCTTCGGAATCATCGAAAAGTTCTAGAAAAATAAAATTGTTGTATCAGTTGATTTTCCTCTAGTACTTTCGAAGCACCCTCTACATTTTTTTGAGTGAGAATCATCGAAATCAAAATAGAAGAGTGATGCTAAATAAAGAAACTCGAAAAAAATGAGTGAAATACCCTTTTTTTCTTAAAGTAACGTATTACCCAATGAGAGCGAAATTGCACTCGATTTGAGTGGAATCTCAATGCAATAATGATTTGCAGGATTTTTGCTGGATTCCAGTAAAACTGTCTCTCGAAGAATTGTAGAGAGTACGTTTTTCAAAAAAGCAATTTTTGTTTGAAAATATTTCCTCTCTAAATTTTTTTCAGTGACTTTTCACTCGAAGGGGAGAGAGAATGTTGCACATCCACTCGAGTTGAGTGACATTTTGATTAGCAGAATGCTCACTCTCTTTCAAATGCAAAGTCACTTGAAGAAATGAAGTGAGTTGAATATCAAAGTAATATGCAAGTTTCATAAAAACCATCTTACCGTGTCCATGGTTTTCGTCCATTATGATGTTGGAAAACAATATTGACGATGCTCAGCACAACCGGTAACAAACAATAAATAATAGGCAGTCGCTACTATGACGCGTTTTAAAGAAAAGACGTAATACAGTTTGGGGCCAAATGGGTATGACACTCCCTATACTGGCCCATGTTAAAAATTCTCCTACCCACACAGATGTAGCGGAGTTCGCGGACAAGACTCTCTCCCCTCCTCGTTTCCCCTCGCCAACAATTTCTCTCGTTCGCTCTTCGTATACGTTCGGAAAAGCTCGTAACGCGTAAGAATCGTACGGAGTTGCGAAGAGAGGACAGAGGTGAAGGGGGACTCCGTGTCTGCGAGACCAAGTTTATATGTGTGGGTTGTAGTTTTTAAGCAACGAAAGATTTAGCCGGAGTGTCATACCCCTGGTCTCGGCCTTTTTCTTTCACTTTATTTTGTCGATCCCTTATCTGTTGATTACTCTGTTTGATTAAATTCAGAATTCTGTATTTCGTTATGTAAAAAGTCATTATGTGGAATCGCAAATTAGAATCTTTTTGGTTTTTCGAGACTATATTCTATGATTATCTATACCAAATTTGACGGTTCTGTAACTCTTTATTCTAACATTGAAAACATGGAATTTTAATTTAATTTTTTTGAATTTTAAAATGACGTTTTTAATAACCATTTTTTCAGCATCTTTATTTATTTACTATTTGATGAAATTTTATACATAGTAAGAGCGAATATTATCATAAGGAATTGTAAACTCCTTTTTTCTCGATTTGAGATTAACAGGGGCGAAGGCACGGTTTCCTATTGGGGGGGGGACATTTATACAAAATTTATATATATAGATATACAATATCCTTCATTCGTCAGAATTTGGGGGGGGGGATAATGTACCCCTGCCCCCCCCCGTGCCTACGCCCTTGGAGATTAACAAATTAATCCTTGAGATTCTGTAGCTCCAGAATTTTGTACTGTAAAAATAGAATATTCCCAATTCTGTATTGTTTTAACAGAAAATCGTTGAATTTTTTACTCCGCGATATATATTTGTAAAGTAAGATACATAGAAGTGTAAAATTTTATAATATTATGCTAAAAACTCATAGTTCTTGTGATCAGTGGTGTATAAAATAGCAAAATTAATTGAGTAGAAAATCAAAACTGTAAAATTTTTGCTATTTAAATGCTGTACAAAACTGTGAACTTGATAGCGAGTGAGTTTCCAATTGAAAAAAATAAAAAAATGAAGTTACATTATTTTAAATAAACACCCCTTAATTCGAGATGGCGACTCTTCGGCAAGGGTTTAGACCTGGAAATGCATAGTATCGTTCTTTAGCGCGCTGTATAACCCTTACTTAAAAAAAAAAAATCATTACCAGAATAAAAGGAGAAAATTCGATTATTTTATTAGACGGTTTTAATGTTTTTCCGAGCGTGTAACGAAATACACCTCATCAATTTTTTGCGAGCCCCTTTTTCCAAAAGTTGTTAAACTGCACATCGTAAAATAATAAAGTGATGAAGAAAAATCGTGGGCACAAATCGTAAGATATTTTGTTTTTTACAAAATCGTTTATCATCATATATTGGCTAAAGTTAATAGTTATCGTGGTATATAGATATAAAAAAAAAATCTTTAATTTGGGATCTCAGCTTTCATTAATTTTTATATAATAAAACAAATTTCACAAAAACAAAAAAAAATATTTATTAAGGTGTTTCCCAACAATCCTACGAACATAATTATCGACTGAATTTTTATGTAATCGATATTCTCAAATGCTCGTTCCAAGTTTATAAAATCCTCAAGATAACTCAAGAATTAGGGAAAGAGAGTAAAGAATATAAATACAAAATTTCGAGTTTTGAAGGAACTTTCATAGGAGACGTGTGTCTAATTTCCGATTGAAAAGACCGCACGAATTCCAAACTGTTCCTCGTGGTCGTGGACTTGCTTGTTGTCTCGACCTTTTTTTTTCACTTTATTCCGTCGATCCATTCTCCAACCTTATTTCGTTCCGTTCTACCGCTGAACGAAATATGTCTGTCTTTTCCTCCAAACTGATTTCTGTCGCTGCTTTCCTCAAACTTTCTGTGTTACACTTACCCTCCAACTCGATTTTGTCACGTTTTACTACGGATAAAAATGTATACTCCTTTTCCCTCTCTGACTTTTACGTTCCACTCTACCTATGCAACGTAGTTATTCTTCTTTCATTCTCAGTTCCTCGTGTCCTTCTTTTCCTCCAAACAGAATTTTTTCGTTCTTTTCCTCTAACTTTGAGATGAGTTACACTTTTCCACCAACTAGATTTTGTCACTCTTCACCTCTCATTCAAACTTGTACTTCTTTTGCTTCTGTGAATTTTTTTTCCTTCTCTACCTATGTAACTTTTATTACTCTTCTTTCATTATCGGTGCCTCAATTGAGAAAGGAAATTTCGTTTATATGTACATTCACTACAAAATTATCAACTATCAAGTAAAAAGGACATGAGATCGAAATTATCATTAATTATCACGAGCCACTGTGTAACATTGAAAATTCGTTTCGTTTTTCGCTTTCAAATGACATGACTCAAGAAATGACTGCCAATTTTTTATCGCTATGACCCGCCATCGGTAGTTTCAGGGATTTGTCCAAGATGACGTCTTCTTTGGTGATGATAATTTTCAACGGGTTTTCGATCTCACATTTATTCGACAATCGGGAACCGATGATGTTTTTCAATGAATTGATGTTGGTTGGTAAATCCATGTTCATAGATTTCGAGGTGAACTTAAATTTCTTGTTGACTTGACAATTTTGGAGGTTCAAGTTTTGGGTGATGATAGTAGGTGGTAGTTTTTGGTGTTCCGAGTGGCGAAAGGTACAGTTTACTTTCTGGAAAGGTGAAAAAAAAAGAAAGCCGACATTAAAATATAAATTGACAATGCACGGTGATCACAAAATTATTTATGATTAAATAATTTTCAGTAAAAAAAATCTTCATAAATAGTTTAATCAAATAACATGACCCATTTCAACAATTAAAAAATGAATTTATTTTTCTACAGAAATAAATTTTTCCTACCACTCAAGGTCTTGATGTCATTCTCAATTTTCCACATGAGTTTGATTTGGAATAATTGAAAAAAAATTTATATACCCATTTCGTAGTCTACGCTACATTTACAGTCATCACGAGTTTCACTCCAGTTTTCTTTGAAACAAACATAAACTTTCGTAGGTAAGTTTTTTTTTGTTAACTCATTTATACACTTTCGTGAATGAGAGTCATGGTAACACAAAAACATACTTATAAGATTTTAGTCCTTTTTACGACCTCCAAAAAAATAATCAGATATGGAATTTATAACTTTCGTCCCTTTTGCAAATAGTTTTGATAGCAAATAGTTGGAATGGAAATTATATTTAGTTTTTATTTTTCAAATTAGTCGAAATAGCGACAAAATCATATTTGTAATTTTTTCTTCGTTTTTATTACTTGCAATGGTAATGAAAAGTTAGATTCAAATGTTACGATAATCTTCTTCATGATTTGTTTTACTTACTCTGAGTACAGTCTCGAGAACGTCGCTCGATTGGTCATATCGTTTACATTCTACCACTCTTGCCAAAGCTCCCAGAATCTCCTCAATCTGGAACAATAGACAAATTCATGATAAATGATTTCAAAAATCTTCTTCATACCAATGGTTTCAAGTCGAAATCTCAAAAATAACTCCCGTGAAGATAGCACTTCTTTTTTCGAAAAAAAACTATTGCCTATTCGTGTAGAGAACTTCTAAATGATGACTGGGGGTATCGCTTAAAGCAGTCATAACTGTTTTTTTTTACTTGACGCTGCGTCAAGTTAATACATAATTTCATTGTGATGTGTTAATCTTTTTTTTGCAGAACTACTTACAATATTTATCAAGAAGTCATTAAAACAAAATCACAATTACCAAAAAGTACTCGGTTTTTTAAATAGCGGTCATAATTCCAAGGGAGTACAACATTATTTTAATCTCTAAGAAAACTTTACATCTGATTTACATCTGACAGTGGTAAGATGTAAATGCTTGTATATCATGAACACTATATTTTTGGGCGTAAGCTATTGCTTATTACGATTATGTGGGATACAGAATAGACTTATTTTTTATCCTTGATGTAATTAACCAAGTGTATATCGCTCCTTAATGATGTAATCAATAGTATTTTCGATCTTTTGGAGCCAAATCTTTGTTGATTTATTTTATAATAAAAAATTTGTCTTCTATTTCTTTAATAATTTTATTTTCTTTTCTCTAGCTTTCAACCACAAGATTTCGGGTCCTCTTCAGGAAGTTCGTTACAATCATTTTTATTCAAAAAACGTGTTAATTTTATTCTCGATCTACATCACGTTTTTTGAATAAAAATGATTGTAACGAACTTCCTGAAGAGGACTCGAAATCTTGTGGTCGAAAGCTGGAGAAACGAAAATAAAATTATTAAAGAAATAGAAGACAAATTTTTTATTATAAAATAAATCAACAAAGATTTGGCTCCAAAAGATCGAAAATACTATTGAGACTTATTTTTTTTTTTTTAACATGTAAAAGCTACATTTATAGTATCATTTTTCTGTGAGTTCACTAATATACTTGGTGGTTCATGAGTCAATTTACTAATTTATAAAGTTAAAAAGTTGAACGTACTTGTAAAAATATTGTAATGAACGAGGAAGCAATGAAAAAAAATATAATTTTATACTCACATCTCAATCAGTCTCCCAGCAGGTCGATAAAGGAATCAAGTATGTCAGATCTCGCTTTGGAATGAGGACTGTTGGAGCCATGACATCCATGTAGGGTACAAATATTTTTTCTTCGCTTTCCTCCACACATTTCAGATAGCGGTTTCTATACCAATTATGCACGTCGACTGGCCTTCTCAATATGCGGTAACGATACCCGAAAATTCCGTGGATTTGGTCATCACCTGAGATAAAAGAGGCGATATCTTCTATGGTCATGTACTCGTCCTGTCCTTGGTATCGTACATGAGCGTTATAATCGCAGTGTTGCCGATTTCTTCGGTCACGTTTCTTGTATATTGTTCCATGAATCAATACTTCTGTGCGAAACATGACTTCAACATTTGCATTGATTTCAAATCCGGCTTGGCGCACGGCTTCGACTTCCTCTGGATGAAATTGTTGTATTTCCAAAGCATGCCCACGGCCAACGAAACTCAGACCAGTTGGTTGCTCAAGGGGATCATCTCTTTGTATTCCACCACTGTGTTCTCTAACGTGCTGACGTGTGATAGCTCCCAAATTGTTACCTGCAGCGACTTGTTGGCAAAACTTCATCAGCAAAAACCTTCGCACGATTTGTTCTGTTTTACGCATCGGACCGTTTGCTTGGTTTAGCAGTTTTCGATAATAACTTTCAAATATGAAACCAGATTGGCACCATGTTGGCCCCAAAGCACGTACAGAATTGACCAAGTGTTTTAGCAGATGTACATTTGATTTCATGTTGTCCACTCCATACAGATGCTCATACTCATAAACGAATTGATTCAAGCGTTCTTCAGATTCTTGTAACTCCAATTCTGTAATGCTGGACTTATTAAGGGCAAAAGCTGCTTCGCTAAAAAGAGAAAAGTGTTGTAAGTAGGGGGGAGCGAGAACATCTTTTAGGCACGGCAGGGCGTAGAATAATAACCAATTCCGAAATTCACTGCCTTTCCATTTGGCATACCGGCGTATACTGCGTGGTATTCGTGACAGTCGACTAGGTGGTTTGATCTTCAAAAGGACTGAATCCACTCTGGGCCAATCAGCGGGGCCACCAATGTAGTAAGGGCTTTCAACATTGGTTAACCACATATCAATGAGTGCTTTCGTAACACCTTCGAACTCACAGTGCAGACCTTCCACTATTTGTCCTTGAGCGAGGTCAAAGTGAGGCAATCGAGCCAAAGGTGACAGTCCCCAAACACCGTTACGGGTGACATTGAATGTCGCGGCATGCTGCATATCTTCAAGTAAGCCTGCGTGTGTTCGCAGAAGATTTGGGCCATTTGGATACAAGTGTCGATGATTTTGGTGAATTCCTGGAATTAAACAGAACCCGCATCCGTAGTAACCGTTGTGTTGTGTCATACACATTGAGGGACTCCTTGCCACCGAATCCGCGCAGAATCCAAGAACAACGATTCGACTTCGTGCGTAATTGATCCCGTCAGGTTTCCACAATACGCCATTGTGGTACAAATCGATCAGCTGGTCCACGACAGGATCCAAAAGTTTTCTGTGATTAGGTGTTCCTTGTCCGACCCACAAACCGGCGAGAATTATGTTTCTTTTCCGTTCATGCGGAGGCAACTCGTTGATCATTAGCAACACGACGTAAGCTTCAGTGTTTTCCGATTCCGCCATTTTGATTCCATCAATCCACATTATTAATGATAAGTTGTTGGGTTCGTTCAAGGAGTTTCCGGGAACTGCCAATCGGCGATATAGGTCTCCATCATAAACGTCTTCTACTGCGTTTGCTGCTCTTTTGACTCTGCTACGCCGATATTGTAATGAATTTCCTATACCTGGTATTCTCAGCAACTCAGTAATCATTCCTCGCACACTTGGGTGTGCAGCATATCCAATTTTTTTGTTTTCGCGTGCAGGACCAACTGGAGGGTTGTCTCCAGGACATGCACAATCACGCTCAGGAAGTTTTCCGTCCCCAACCTTTTCACGACAAACGATACAATAAACGCTGTATCTCACATTTTCTTCGTTGTAATTCAAGTTCTCTAAGAGCTGTTTTGTTGTTGTTGGTAGATGTAATTTATGGTCATAATCCTTCAGTATTCTCATGTTTTCATGAAAAGAAACGTATGGCTCGTTTCTTTTCGTCATTTTAGATAAATAGCTGAAGACTTTGTCTCTATTCAATGCAAACTGAGGATCATCTTCTAACGGGCGTTGAAAGATTTCAAAAAAAGGTCGATAGGCGTTGTATTTTTCCTGCTCTGCATTCTCAAAATTGGCAAGTGGCTCTTGATCTGCCATTTCATTATCGTCGAGGGGCCTGATTACATTGTTGTTACCGTTTCCATTAAGGCGTGGAGCTCTAAGTGCATCGTTATTTTCTTGGTTGTGATCTTCTCTGTCGACGTCGACATTGACTGGCCTCCTGACATGTGGATGAAGTACTTGATCTGCAAGTTCCGCGTCGTTCAAAGGCCTTTTGAACGCACCAGCGAATTGTTGGATCCCTCTTTCGTTTTCTATATTGTTTTCGGGCTCTGCTGCATTTCCACCAAGATGCTGAAGAATATCATGATCGAAGATAGGTGCGTTAATACCATGTCTTCCGTGATCCATGGCAATGAAAACCTTTGTTTGCCGATTTTCGAGGACCCTACTCGAAGAAAACCTGCAAAAAATCCTTATGTTGAAAAAATACACACAAAAACATCTAGTGACAAAAAGTGGGGAACCAGTAACATTTACAATCTCTAATTCCCATGCAACACATTTTTTACTCAAATAAATTATAAAAAAATTATTTACAAGACCTTTGTACCCCGAAATTGAAGAGACTTGGTAACCCTTACTATAATAACAATTTAAAATAAAATTCCTTCACCCAGCTCAAAATCAGCCATTCTGAAGTTGGTTCGATTCCCCGAAAGCTGGTTTTGTAAAGGACCGTCTATGTACTTTTTCTGCGCGCGACAATATACACCGCGTTGCGTCCTACATAAATGGGTCTCAAGTCAGAATGCTACGGCTCCGATGAATGCGAAGAGCAACTCCAATCAGTTTGAGGTAGACTCACGCCGAAAATCCCGCAAAAAACGATGCCTCACTTTTTATGGTTGCTAACGGATTAAAGCAGCCACTAAAATAAAAAAATAATTATCACTCTGATGAAACTAAAATAAATAAAGCATGTAGAACCAAAAAATCGTTTAAGCTACAGAACATATAATAATTTGATTGCAAAGTATTTTTTTGATATATATAGGGGTCTTTCCACCAAGTATTTGGCACTGAAAAATTTTTTGGGCTGAAACTTTTTTTTTCTGTTTCTAATGCATTTTTAATCGATACGTGTTTTTGTATTTCAATGTGATACGTGTCATTCACGAATTTCGATTTTTTTCAGTTCCAAAGTAGAAAGTTTACAACTTTCGGAAATTTTTTATTAATTGTAAGATATTTCATCTGAAAATAATATATGTTTACTCGATATTAATGAACGTATAAGTTTTACGTACAAATGTAAAAAAACTCATAACTTTTTTTTATCTATGCAAGTAACCTGTAGTTTCTGAAACAAATAGAATTTTAAAAAAACGGACATGATAAAAATAAACAATTACTGGCGTTAATTTTGCACCATTCTCCTACGAATATATATGCAAAATTTCAGAGTAATAGGTTGAATAGTTTTTCTTTAATATAAATGTTTTCATGGAGTCGCGTCGACTTGAAGCACCGCGTCATGCTTCGAGCGCCGTGCGCCGTGGGTTCATTACGAGCTTATGTTTGTATTAGATTCCCTTGCCTCTGATTTTGATTAAATTGAACCTGTATGAAATAATTATGAAAAAAAGATTTCTCATTTCAGAAAGTCTATTTTGATAAGTACAAGCTGATTTTCGCCCGCTCCACGGGCGAATTTTTTTTTTTTATATCAAAATCGAACATTTTTTTAGTCGACTTGCATAAAAAAACGTTGTTCTGGACTTAAACTTGAACTCAATGAACAATCCAATAGTCGGAGATAATAATAAATGTCAACTTTTGAAGTCAAAACCCTAAATAAAGGGGTCAAATTCACCCTAAAATAGGCTCAAACCAAGATTATCAGAGGTTTTAGAATATGAAGCGCAACTGACAACGACCAAGCGATTTGTAAATTCTTTGAGAAAAGCAATGTCAAACCAAAATCAGTTCGAAGCT
This sequence comes from Platygaster robiniae, assembly GCA_028476575.1. NCBI lineage: Eukaryota > Metazoa > Arthropoda > Insecta > Hymenoptera > Platygastridae > Platygaster > Platygaster robiniae. The sequence continues at coordinate 33,834,262 of CM052019.1, forward strand.
AGTGTTATAAAATATTTGCACAATTTTTGAAAGCGCTAAACCGAGAAGAAATTGAAAAGTTTGTAAATTTTTTTTTTTTATCAAAATCGAACTTTTTTTTGGTCGACTTGCATGAAAAAACGTTGTTCTGGACTTAAACTTGAACCCAATAAACAATCCAATTGTCGGAGGTGATAACAAATGTCGACTTTTGAAGTCGAAACCCTAAATAAAGGGGTCAAATTGACCCTAAACTAGGCTCAAACCAAGATTATCAAAGGTTTTAGAATATGATATGAAGCGCAACTGACAACGACCCAGTGATTTGTAAATTCTATGAGAAAAGCAATGTCAAACCAAAATCAGTTCGAAGCTAGTGTTATAAAATATTTGCACAATTTTTAATAGCGCTAAATTGAGAAGAAATTGAAAAGTTTGTAATTTTTTTTTTTTTTTTTATCAAAATCGAACATTTTTTTGGTCGACTTGCATGATAAAACGTTGTTCTGGGCTTAAACTTGAACCTCATAAACAATCCAATAGTCGGAGGTGATAACAAATGTCGACTTTTGAAGTCAAAACCCTTATGAGGCAATTTGTAAGGTGCCATATCAGGATCAAAGTTACAAGAGAACGTTTCAAGTATAAACAAAAATATTGTAAACAAAACCAGTAAAACTATGTATACAAAACTAGTGTAAACGAAACTGTTCTCGTTTACGTTTCGAAGATGAAATTTTTTCGAAAACAGATTCAAAATTGAAAGACCATAACAGGCCCTCAAAATTTTCATTTTGTTAACAAAGTGAAATTTTCAATGGAACCAGCTCAAAAATGCGAATTGAAATTGGCATTGAAATTGGCACCCTAAAAATAGGCTAAAACTCAGGTTAGGCTTAGGCTTTGCCTTTGACTGATGAAAAATTTTTCAGAAACTCGTTCAAAATGTGGTTTTTTGCATTAATATTCGATTTTTGGGTAAAAATGAGAGATTTGAGCAAAAAACAAATTTTTTTTTTTTCTTATTTTTTATATTCTTCCAAAATTGCTATAAAAAATTTTTTTTTTTTTCAAAATTATTCTTTAGGCAAAAAATTTTTTTTTGTCGGCTTGCATGAAAAAACCTTGTTCTGGACTTAAACTTGAACCCCATAAATAATCTAATACTCGGGGGGGATTACAAAGGTCGACTTTTGAGGTCAAAACCTGACCTATAGGGGGAAAATGACCCTGAAATAGGCTAAAACCTAGGTTAGCCTTAGGGCCTCCACACAAGTCTCGCCAAAGTCGAAGTCGACAATGTATTAATATATCTATATATACGATATATAGATATATTAATACATTGTCGACTTCGACTTTGGTGAGACTTGTGAGAACGGCATTAGGCTTTGCTTTAGACTGATGAAAATTTTTTCAAAAACTCGTTCCAATTAGAGTTTTTTGTATTAATTTTCGATTTTGGGGCAAAGATAAGATATTTGAGCAAACAAACAAAAATGTTTTTTATCAGACAAAAAATTTTTTTTTTTCGGCTTGCATGAAAAAACGTTTTTCTGGACTTGAACTTGAACCGGTACACGGGGGTTATTACAAAGGTCGCCTTTTGAAGTCAAAACCTGACCTATAGGTGGAAATTGATCCTAATATAGGCAAAAACCTAGGTTAGCCTTAGGCTTTGGCCTAGAGTGATGAAAATTTTCTCAAAAACTCGTTTTAAATATTGTTTTTGGCATTTACATTCGACTTTTGTGAAAAAATAGGAGATTTAAGATGAAAAAAAAAAATTTTTTTTAAAAATTTTTCATTAAAAAAAAAAAAATTTTTTTTTTCGGAAAAATTTTTTATATTTTTCCAAAACTGCAAGAAAAAATGTGTTTTTTCGTTGTAGTGTTCAAGGAAATTTCATTCATCTTCATCTCAGAGTAAAATCGAAATTTGTAGTGTCCAAGTCTGTAGTGTCCTGAGTAAAATTATCTTTACGTTCTAGTGAAATCAAAATCATGTATGTGTATTGTCGAAGATATTGTAGTGTCCGAGGAAAATTTGTAGTGTCCAAGTCTGTATTATCTTTGGTAAAAAATTATCTCCAAGTCATTGTGATATCAAAATCATGTAGTGTCTTATTAATATGTAATTATTTTATTATATATTATTATTATTATACCCTCTTCATTCAAAATAAACCAAAAATAATACATCATTGGGTACCGACAAATCTGGGTACAATGTTTATACATCCGAGGATGAGTGCCCGCACTCTCTGTTTTTTTAAACATGTTTATTTAAGACAGTTTAATATACAAGTTTGCGGATGTGAAAAACACGTTTATGTAATTTCCAATATAAATTCCAAGATAGGTTAATAACATTAATAAAATTTTTGACAGCGCAACGGACAAACCGCACTTTCCGTTTTGAAATAATTTTTTTTTCGTCACATTTGGTTCAAATATGTATGAAAAATCGAAAAAAGCCACAATATTTATTTTTGCCTCTCAAACACTAAATATAAGCATTTTTGAACCTGTTTTGACGGTCACAAATGAAGCGTTTCAGGCCGATGCGAGCGCTGGAACAAAAAGACACTCGCATAGTTAAAAGCTCTCTATTTTCTGAATCCCGTTACCAAAAAAACGAGACCTTCTGACCATGCAAGCGTCTTTTGTTCTCGCGCTCGTATCGACCTTCAATTCTTCATTTGTCACGTCAAAACAGGTTAAAATATACTTATTTTTAGTGTTTTCGAGGCAAAAAGTATCGTGTGTACCTCGGTGCAATAACGGCCGATTAGAACTCGTGTGATTGCCGCCTTCGGTTCGCTCAGGCGGCAAACCTCACACTCGTTCTAAATCGGCCGTTTTTGTACCTAGCTACACAATATACTATTTGTTTGAGAAGAGATAGAAGTATGTAAAGAATTATTTTTTATTCGAAAAAACATTTTGAATAGCCCTGATAATTATAATGATTTCTTAAGAAGTATACAACACCTTTAAATAAGCATAAATTCATCAGGATGTCCTTTAATGTATTTTCACAGTTATACTTATAATAGCTGTAAATAATTTGCGATAAATCAATAAAAAAAGATTAACACATCCTTCATACGTGATGAACTAAATTTTATTAACTGCAATTACTACACAATATTTGTCTAACACTCCGAATACATGTAACTACTAAAAATTTAAAAAATGCGTCGAGGGAATGAAATAATAGTAACCAGTATTTTTCAATTGTAGACGCAACCCCAGAAACTCATTTTCCTGAATGGGTTAACTACCCCTTAAAATACATAAGAATTCATCGCGATGTCTATTAGTTTTTTTTTCGTATGTTGAACTAATAGTAAATGCAGAGATGGGAAAGTTTGGTCCGTGAATTCGACCCTCACTTGTCAAGAGAGGGCATTTATTGTTTCAATTTTCGGCTTAAATAACTTTTCTAAATTTCAGTTTTTTGAAATATGGCAAAGGGAAAAAATTCTTAGAATTTTATGAGGAATCCATGGTTTTCCGTTTGTACGGTGACTTCCGGACACCCTGTATAATCTAGCGATTTTGAAGCACCCTGCTGTGCTAAATTTACTCTATTAAGGGAATGTAACAGTCATTGACAAGTCATGAAAAAACCTATAACTGACTTCAAGTTTTTCTAGGTCAATTTTGAAAATTATGAAAAACCCTTACACATACATATTGTAGAAGAGTCGAACTTTCTTTCCTAGTACCAGTTTTTCGATGCCTTGAAAAACTGGTACTAGGAAAGAAAGTTCGACTCTTCTACAATATGTCTGTGCAAGGGTTTTTCTTAATTTGCAAAATTGACCTAGAAAAACTCAAAGTCAGTTACAAGTTTTTCCATGACTTGTCGATGACTATCACATCCCCTTAATTGTCAAAGAAAACGCTACTGTTTCAAGTAGAGAAGTAAGGGTTTCATTTTCTTCTTAGGATATTGCGAGGTCAGCTTGTAAAAATTATTAAACAAATCTCAATAACGTTTTTCGAAGATTCGCAGACGATTGTACTAATATTCTAGAATGCTAGAAGATTCGAACGAATTTTTTTGTAGTGTTCGAAACTCTTCATAATTTTGTTCAGCGTTTATTATCCTTAATGAATTTTCTATAATGGTGGAGTTTGATAACAATTAAAAAAAACAAAGAAATTTGAATCATGAGCTATTACTTTTTTCAAAAATAATAATTGTACCACATATATGATAGATTTTTTATGTGTGTAATTAATGTAATTATTATTGATTTCAAATTATAATTTTTTAAATCTATTGCACAGTTCAATACGAAAAATTTTCTATCAAAATTTTTGCTAAAACTGATGCCCTAGGTCATCAATAAAGGATCCTCAAAAGGGTTTTATTTGTCGACATTTTTTTTTTAGTTATTAAAAATAATGACGTAAAAATGTTAAAATCAGACGAACATGACCGATTTGAAAAAGAAAAAAAAAATCATTTTCTTCCTCTTGATGAAAGGAATTCATTTCAAACCCTTTTTTTGCGAGAAAATAATTATTTTGCCAAGTTCGTTTTGCTATGATAAAGACCTTTCTTTTTTCCTGGAAACATCTGTTCATTTTTCCGGCTTGGAGTTCTTCGTCATATCGACTTGAATGACGAATTCTTTCATCTGAGCGAGTAAATGACCGAATTAGACACGGTCTCTCAGTTGAAAAGCCGTCGAGCGGAAAGATGGATGCATAGAATTGTTTAGGAAAAAAATAGCCTTAATGTCAGCAAAATATAGTTGCTGGAATATAGTATATTACGTACCGACGACATAAATTTTTTATGTACGAGTGTGAAGACCGAGGCGAAGCCGAGGTTTACAATCATACAATTGAATAAAAAATTTCTGTCCAAAGGGGGGAATCCTTTTAACGCGCCTGGCTTAACTATTGGAGTCTCGGCGCGTTAAAACGAACCCCCCCTTTGCCCTGCCGACTGTCACTTTCTTCAGCCCCCGTGTTAACCTTCAAACTTCATTTTCCATGTCAAAACAGTTTCAACACGCTCATTTTTACTGTGTTCGAGGCATAAAGTATCGTGTGTACCTCGTTCTAAATCGGCCGTTTTTGTACCGAGCTACACAATATACTATTTTTTTCAAATCGGACATATACATCCAATTTCAACATTTTTTCCTACCCAGCTAACATCCTTGATGTCAACGTTATGTCAAGCATTGATTTGTCACGGCTTGATGTATGATTGACATCAACTGGATGTCAATCGTTGACAAAAGTATGTCAAGAAGGCATCAATCCTTGACATGTCAATATGTGATGTGCTGTTGATATCAACTTGATGTCAACGATTGATATACCACTTTGAAAAATTTCGCGATAAATGTCAAGTATTTGTCAATCCTTGATTATGTCAATATGTGATGTGCTGTTGACATCAACTTGATGTCAACGATTGACGCAGCACTTTGAAAAATTTCGCGGTAAAAGTCAAGTACTCGTCAATCCTTGACATGTCAATACGTGATGTGCTGTTGACATCAACTTGATGTCAACGATTGACGCAGCACTTTGAAAAATTTCGCGGTAAAAGTCAAGTATTCGTCACTCCTTGACATGTCAATACGTGATGTGCTGTTGACATCAATTTGATGTCAACGATTGACGCAGCACTTTGAAAAATTTCGCGGTAAAAGTCAAGTATTCGTCAATCCTTGACATGTCAATACGTGATGTGCTGTTGACATCAACTTGATGTCAACGATTGAGGTGGTTGGTACATCCATCTTTTCTCTCCCTCCCCCCCTCTCAACTTCAGTAAAAAGCCACGTGACTCAATGTAGAACAATCTCGAATAATCTTGACGTTTCTCGCGCGGTGCATATATATATATATACATACTGTATGATTGCGCCAGCACTTCAAGGTGTTAGTGCGACTCAGTCTGCCACTTGAGTTAGTGTTGCGACTTATGTTAATCAGTGTCAGTGTCATCGTTGTTCAGTGCACCCAGATCGGATGCGCGTAGGTTCCAATACAGTTGCGTTACGCGTCGGTGTGTATACGGGGTATATCTATACATTTACACACCGACGCGTGACGCAGCTGTATTGTAAGCTACGCGCATCCGATCTGGGTGCACTGTCGTTGTTAGTGATTGTCGTCAATTGTCGTCTCGAGAAATGGCGTGCTGTCCAGCAATTCTCTGACCTCTTCAAATCCATTTTTATCGGGGAAATAAGAGTCCATTAATGTAAGTTTTACGAAAATTTTTATCTATTTTTTTTCTTTCTTTTCATATTTTTAATTATTTTTCGCCCCTATACGCATTTTCAGATTTGAGAAACAAAAATTCTTACAATTGTACTCGATACACGCACCGTTCAAATATGAAAAACAATGAAAAACACGTATAAAACCTAGCCTATGAATTTTATATCCGAAAATTCAGGACTTTGTTGTTATTATATTATTTATCTTTTGCGTTCAATTTTAATAGTTTAGAAATTCATCAAGTATACACCTTTTTGTTTTAATTTGATTGTTACTTATTATTCAAGTAATATAATTTCCAAAAAAAATTTCAATTATAACCAAATAAAAATTTCTTACAAAAATTTATCATGTATTTAAATGTAAATAATAATTATTCTTAATTTATTATATTTACTTTTTTTCTGGCCGAGTAAACAAAATTTTAATTAAATTTGTCAATATTTATTTTGAAATTAATAAGTTCTAATTGTTTCATATTGTACTCATTATTCATCAATCAAGCATATTTATATTTCAACATAAAAGTTAATTATCCGCACTTCTGTCGAAAATGGGTGAAAAAAAAAAAATTTTTTTTTCAAAATATGGCATTTTCTATTGCAAACCTAAATCCTCGCTCGCTTTTCGCGTTTTTAACTAACCCATACTCACCCTTACCTCGCTTTCGGAAAAATTTACGTTTTGGAAAAAGGTAATGGTTAAGAATCCAAAGAATAACTCGGGCAAGGGTTCTTAAAAACGCTACATACGGTCCTGATTTATGTCTTACACATGTACCGATGAGTATCGATTGTGCTCATATCGAGTTTTTCACGGTGGCAGCAGTCAAAACATACACACATAACCTCACTTTTACAAATATTTTCATTAATATCGAATAAACATTTTCAATGGTTTTTGCACTATCAGTGCCACTGCAGGTATTTATTCAACACATTTTTCACTTCGTTCATGTTTTACTTTCATCGATTTTGCTTTCGTTATACCAAAAATACACAACTATGATACTATTTATTTATACGGTTTTTTAAAGAAACAAATTTAAAAAAAACGTCTCTCCGTAAACTGATTTAGGTTCGCAATCAAAAATGCCATATTTTGAAAAAAAAAATTTTATTTTTTCACTCATTTTTGGCAGAAGTGCGGACTATTAACCATTACCATTTTATAACAATATTTTCTACAATTTTCCCAGGAAATCAAACTAAGAAGTCTACCTAATGTATTTTCCAACCCAGTGAAAAAAAACAACATTACAATTACAACTTTTTTTTTTCGTTTCTAGGTATCCACAGAGAACACATTCGTATTCAAAAATCGCCAAATCTCAATAACCAATTCGAGCTTTCCATGCCATACGCAGAACATCTATTCAGATGTCACGTGATGTTCGATCTGGACTTCCTGGAATTAGGTGCTGAATTCATGTTAAAAAACAACGATTTTCTCTTCAATCCATCGGCAAACAAAATATCCCATCACATTCCAAGTCTCGCCAATTGGAATTGGAAAAACCGCGAAGCATTGTTGAATGACATTCGAGAAATGATTTCACATTACTAGGAATATCAGGTAATAATCCAAAACTCAACTGCATTCACAATGGATGTTTATGATACTTTCTAAAGTTTCAAAATAAGCCTTCTTTTAGTTTCGTAAGTGCTTGAAAATTTTGGGTATTTATGACAACTTTACGATTTCGGACAGTCTTGTAGATCAAAGTTGTTAGAAAGTTTTAAATGATTGAAACACACTTTCATAAGTATATAACTGTTCTTTTTACACAATTTTCGATTCTTTTCAATATTTTTTAACCTTTTGGACAGTATTTACCAATTTTGCCAATGTCGAAAGTTTAAAAGTTTGCTAGAGTTTTACGTTTTGTTAGTTTTTCAAAATTATACACAATCTTGAGGGTTTTCAATGATTTTTTGTTTTTTGGAAATCTTTGAGAGGTTAAAAACTTTGCAAATTTTTAAAAAATCGATAAAAGTTACTTAAACTATATCCCTAACTTTTAGAATACTTTTCAAGATTTTATCAAGAATATAATGTAACTGAATCGAAATATTTCGATAAATAAAAGATGATTAACACAATCTACGAAATAAATAAACATATGTCTTTCGAAATTCTATCATATAAGTTTTTCAATTTTTTAGAATGATGAAACATATCAGTAAGTGAAACGTTTTTTCGATTCAAAAATTTGAAAACTTGCACACAGTACTGGTACTGAAACAGCATTCAGAAAATTTGCCACGCCCTATGAAATTTGTTTACGTTTTCATACAGGGTGCGCCATTTCTTATGTCGGCATGTAAACATTGAATAACTTGAAAAAAAAACAACCGATTTCTGTAAATGAGGTATTTTTATTTAGTTTGGTCCTTTACAATTTATTTAGACTAGTTTTTGAACACAACATCAATCAAGTGGCCGCCCTTATTGTTCACAGCAAAATATGCCCTTTTTGCGGCGTTTTCCATTACCTTTTCGAGCATCTCGGGTGGTATAGCAATGATTTCGGCACGAATATTTTCCTTAAGCTCTTCAATGGTCTGCGGCTTGCTGGCGTACACTTTACTTTTCAAATAACCCCACAAAAAGAAGTCTGGAGGGGTCAAATCTGGAGATCTGGGTGGCCATTCAATGTCGCCTCTTTTTGACATCAGACGTCCAGGGAATTTTCGTTGCAGAAACTGGATTGTTTGATTCGCAGTGTGGCAGGTCGCACCATCTTGTTGAAACCAGTAATCTTCAAGACCTTTTTCACGCATTTGTGGGCAGACATAGTGAGCCAACATCCACCGATATCGGTTTCCATCGATCGTTTGGTTCTCTTTGAAAAAATAAGGACCAATGATGGTTTTGGCGCAAACGCCGGCCCAAACAGTAACTTTTTGGTCATGCAATGGCGTTTCATGGATCTCGTGTGGATTCTGCGTTCCCCAAATGCGGCAATTTTGCTTATTAACGCCTCCAGAAAGTTTGAAATGTGCCTCGTCGGTCATTAAAATTCGCTTCCAAAAATCAGGTTCAGTATCAACTATTCGAGCGATTGTTTGTCCATATTCCAAGCGACGTGGATGATCTGTAGGCAATATTCTTTGTGTTAATTGCATTTTGTACGGAAACAAATGCAAATCATCTTTCAAAATGCGCCGTAGAGTGGTTCCACTGATGCCAAGATGCTGAGCGCGGTGACGATATGAAACTTTTGGGTTTTGGGCAACGCTCTCTCTGACAGCTTCAATCAGTTCATTTGAACGTCTTGGTCGTTGATGAACGGGTTGTTCGCGATCTTTCACTGTCCCGTGGTCACAAAAATTCGACACCAAACGACGAATAGTGTTGTCAGATGGTGCCTGTTTGCCAAGATATTTTCGACGATATGCTCGTTGAGTTAACACAACTGAACGACTATTTTCAATGTACAAAGTAACTATTTCAGCGCGTTCTTTTGGTGTGAAGCGATACATGGTTGAAATTGTACTGAATTGACGTTTCCAAAACAAGTGAAGTCAAGTAAATCGGTTGTCAAATGTTTAAGTTATTCAATATTACAATACCGACATAAGAAATGGCGCACCCTGTAGTTATACAAATTTTACGAATTCGCAAAACATTATAACAAACTAACTTTATCCTTTATTCTGATAGGAGAATCTTTCCAAATTCTATGAAAGTTTTGATTTTTTGGAATTATCGACCATCTTTATACGTGAAACATTCTTTTAATTTATAAAATTTTTAAGATATAACAAGATTTTGAAGTTTAACACAATTTGCAAAATTTTCCATTATCTGTGAACTTTAAAAACGTTATCTAAGTTTTGCAAATATTGTGAAGTTTACTCAAGTTTCACTCAAATTTTCTTCATGTTCTTCTGAGTCGAAAAGTCCTTTGCCACTTTTCGCCAAACTCAAAATCAAAAAAGATATTAGAGTTAGAAGTTTCAACCAATCAGATTTCTTAGATTTCAAACTTGAATAACTTTTTTGATTTTGAGTTTTGCGAAAAGTCGCAAAGGACTTTTCTACTCGCAAAAGTATGAAAAAAATTCAGGAAAAGTTTGGTTTGTGGTTTTCATCCCCACTCCTCATAAGAGCGCATTTACTGTTTAAATTTCAAACTTGAATAACTTTTTTAATTTTGAGTTTTGTAAAAAGTGGTAAAGAACTTTTCGACTCGAAATTAAGAAAGGAATATCGGATTTTTTTTGTCACGGGGATTTTGGTTCACCCTGTATATTAAAAAATAATGAAATATGAAAATGATGAATAATACATAAAAATGTTATAAACATTAAACATACAAATTTAAAATACATTCAATTTATACCCGAACAAAATACAAATTTTTCTAATTCGAATTGAGGGCATATTTCCGACAACATTTTCTAAAACTGTTTCTGTAGTAATGACAGAAAAATGTAACGGAAACTGATTTCATCATGTTGCGGGTTGGTTGTAAAAAACTGTTTTATCGACATTGAGTTCCGTGCTTGTGACAGATTTAAGATAGAAACATAGTTACAGAATTCATTCCTTCGGATTTCTAAGATTTTTTTGCTGATTTGTTATATCTATTTATTGTTTAGAAAAGAGACGTATGCAAGTAAAAAAGTTTTTTCAAGCCTTCATGATTTTTAGTTGTTCGAGAACTGCAATAAAAGTTTATTATATATATAATAATAATAAAATATAAACATAATGAATATCTAATAATAATGTAATAAACATTAAACATACAAAATTATAATATATTCAATTTATACCTGAACTTCTTCAGGTATAAATTCTCGTTCCATATTTCATCGCGATCATTTTTACAATTTTTCATTTCATTTCTATTAAATAGTTATATCAATAAATATAACTATTTAAAGCATGGAGCTTTTAGGGAGCAAAAAAATATTTTAATCAATACATTGTATTGTTCCTTCTTTCATGGGCATACAGATCCTATACTCTACGCTGATAGCAATGCCACGTAGTCAGCCTGCGTATCAAAATCTTTCCATACGACAACGGCGGAGATTTATGTTTGATCGAAACCGAGAGATACGTTCTGCGCAGCATGCGAACGATAGCGACCTACACAATGATAGTTTCCATGACTCCATTTCTGATATTGTTGAACCTGACGATAACGTCAATGATGTAGTTGTCAATAATCCCATTGACAATGACATTGCTCCGCAACAGAACGATCTTGGCGACAACATGCAGTTAGATGTAGAAGTAGTTGATGAAAATGTAAACAATGTTCCAATAGATATCGGTTACCATTCTCAAAAAGTTCTTCGAGGTGCATTTAGCGCAGCGCGTATGAAGCAAGCCCAACAAAAAATTATGCTTCGAGCTCTAAGAGGTTTCCCATTTAATCTTTTTCATTTACCAAAAGATCCGAGAACAATCATGCAAACACCAACTATAGTAGTGAGAGATGCAATTCAGAAAGTATCGGGTGGAGAATATTTGCATTTTGGCTTGGAAAATCTGTTCAAAATTCCAGAAAATAATTTACCAGATCACGTATCTATTGACTTTAGCATTGATGGCTTGCAATTATTCAAAGTTGGAACAGTGCAGTTTTGGCCTATTCAGTTTCGAGTTTTAAATATTGGTGATAATCGACCTTTAGTTGCTGGAGTTTTCAAGGGAGATTCAAAACCGGGCTCAGTTTTTGAGTATTTTGAACAATTCGTTACTGAAATTCAAAATATACAACGCCTCGGTGGTATTTCCATTGGAAACCGACTACTCCCTTTAAGAATTCGGTGTTTTATTGCTGATGCGCCAGCTAGGGCTTTTGGTTTGAACCACAAGGGGCATATGTCGGCAGATGCATGCTCGAAATGCAAAGTCGAGGGTCATCGCTGCACTGTACCAAGATTTCAATGCACAATGGTTTTCCTTGGTATTAATCATCCGAAACGAACAGACCACGAATACGAAAATTTGTTGGATGAAGATCACCACAAAGGGGCGTCCCCCTTATCAGATATTATAGGTCTAGTTTCAAAGGTGCCTTTCAATCCTATGCATCTCTTATATCAGGGTATAACGAAAAAACTGTTAGACGGTCATGTAAAAGGAAAATTTGGTATTCGAAGTCTCAGTGGAAGGCAAATGGAAATTCTTGATTCGAGGTTAAAATTATTGAACAAGTATTGCCCTTCAGAGTTCAATCGTCGACCGTGCATTATGTCAAAGTATGACAAGATAAAAGCAACTCAATTGAGACAGTTACTACTCTTTACTCTTCCTGCCGTTTTTCGTAATGTCATTGACAATAGTTTTTATCTTCATTTGACACAGATTCATTCCATTTGCCGATTTTTGAGTTTCGAAAACCAACAGGAACCAATTTTAAATTACTGTCAAAGAGCCATCGAAACCTTTGTAGAAAATTGCGAGGAATTGTACGGCGAGCAGTTCATGTCGTACAATGTGCATTGTCTCTTGCATTTGGTAGACGACGTTCGTCAGTTTGGTCCATTAGAATCATTTAGCGCCTTCGGATATGAAAACAGCTTAGCTGAGATTAGAAGATTAGCCACTGCTATGCCAAACAAAACATTAGAGCAATATCACAATAGAATTAAAGAATACAATCGCGTTATCGCTGAGAATGTCGACGTAGTTCAGTTCCTTCCTTCTAAATTGCATTTTGAAGGTCCACTAATTGATATTCCAGCAGAAATGTGTCAGCAGTACAATGTTATTAAAATTGGTCACTCTACCTTGTCGACAAAAAAGCGTGACAGTTGTTGTCGTCTTAAAAATGCTGATATTTGCATAATTAGAAACGTAATTTTTCATAATGGCAATTACCTTCTGGTTCTTAGTTGCTTCAGAGAAACAGGCTCTTTGTACAATGTAGGTCACGAATCTACGGACTGCGAAATATTTGTTTGCAAACGTCTCTCTCAAAGGCTTAAAATTATAGCAATAACAGATATTGATAGAAAATGTTACATGATTCCTCGATGGAATAGCCGTCTAGGCTTAGAAGAAACAATAATGAACGATGAATATATTTGCGCAACCTTGATTAGTCCTATCGCGTTTCCAGTAGCTTAAAGCATTTTTCGTATCCTGTACAATGTGTATGTATACTGAAACGCATTTTTTTATTTTATATTGTTAGTACTACACATCTAGTAGTAGTCATAGGTTTTCCGTTATCCTGTTATTACGGCAAAAAAAAAAATCGAAGGGAACATCATAAAAAGCGTCATGAAATCTTCCTTGCCAAAAAAACCCAAAATCGCCGGTACGAGCAGTTCTGGGAGAGTACGTTTCAAAAAGATGCGTCTTGGGGAGGAAACCAATTCTTCATCGTGCGATGATACACTGACTAAGAGGCAGCGAAAACCGCAGAATCAAGATACAGGAAAAACCTTGTCCTTCGAAAAAATGGGGAAAATATTTCAGCAAGCGAAAGAAAATGCCACGAAAAAGTAAATAACTATAATTATATGTTTCTAAATTATTTCTAAGACAATATGTATATATATATATTTTTTTTTGTTTCATCAAAATAGATCTCCACACGAAATTGTTCGTTGACATGAAATATTCAAAATATTCAATTTAAATTTGTTTCAAAACACAGAAAAATTTTTCTTCAGCATAACGTTCGTAAACATTAATGCTATGATATCTGTCAAATAATGTTTCAGGAATGCAAATGAAGTGGATCCGTACGGGCCAAGTCCGAGTCAACAACAAGGAATCGTCTCAGAAGAAAGAAAACGTGATGAGGATAAGCAAGAAAAAGGAAGCACGGTGCTGGGGAACCGCAATAATATGTCTCTTCTGACCGAAAATAACAAGAAAATAAAGTAAGCAATTTAAGTAAAGTTCAGTAGTGTTCTTTATTACAAAGAATTCTAACAAAAATATAATTTAATGATCTGCAACTTGTGCTTAGAACAGTTCTTAACACTCATAGTTCTTCATTAAAAATAAAAATTTTTTTCATTTTCGTCATGTTCGAAACGATTGTCAGACTTTCGTAAGTAAAAATTCTATGTCTTTCCTCTATTCTACATATTTGGTCATCACATAAATTTATTTATGACAGCCGAATATAAGCCACCAAGATATAAATTATACAATACAAAAATTCTTATGAAACAATCTAGGTTCAAGAGTCTCAGCTCACAGGAACATTAAAAGCTTCAAGAGCATGGTTGTTTTCGTGTTTACGACTTAAAATTCTTGAATTTTTATAATCATGCGTTTATTCATTATAATATACTGTAAACCCTGCCTTTATTCTTAGTATTAAAAAATTTTTTTAAAACTCTTAACTTTTTTAGCTGAATAATTTTTATCCTTACGTAAAAGACGCAATCAGGACTGCTGCAAAGTTACACTAATAAACTAAAATTGAAATAAATATTTTAGCACAAAATGAGTAATTAATTGAACTCAAAGTGAAGTAAAATGAATAATATAATTAAAAGTAATAAACAATTTTTCAATATTCCAATGCATGAACCTTAAAATCACATAATATTTTCAGCATCATTCTGGAAAAGTTAGAAGCTATAGAGAAGCGGCTAGCATCCATTGAAAAAACCGCGACTGCAACAGCAGAAGGAGGAGTTTTCACAAAGCCGAAAGAATACCCCTTGCAGTCTTATGACGAATTTTTGGAAGCCGAAGGGGACAGATTTGCCGAAAAAAGATCTCAGCTGGTACTTGATGCATATATCTTTTTTAATAATTTTATATCCTTTTAGTGCCCGTAACTTAATATCTCGAAAGTTTATGCAGTCTGCACAATATCATTATTCAAAAATTTCCGTCACAATTGAAGAAAATTGGCACTGATGTAAAATTAACTTTTTTAATCAAAAATATTTATAACTTTCACATAAATCATTTTGAAATATTTAACTAATTAACCCACACATTAATGAAAATAAACTTTTGGAATATGTGAAACTGATTACCAACTCAATAAAAAAGTAATCGACAGTAATTACAACCACTTTGCATGTCAAAGTGTTATAGTAAGTTAATGTCATTATAAAGTTGCATTTGCAACATAAGAAACTGAACAAAAAAATATAGTCGATTTTGAACATTTTATACACATTTAATGTTATATTTTCATTTGTTTTTTCAGCAAAAGTACCTGACTACACTTGGAGCAGTAAATTTGAGAGCTTTCGTGCACATCTGCTTCAAGGAGTGTCTCAAAGATGAGCTACTCAGAGATAATTTTACTTTACTGGGAGCACACGGAAAAAAAAACTCGAATCCACGAAGTTGCTCACTACCATGTACCGTAAGTAGGCCCTTTTTATCGTATATACCAATCATTGTTGAATTGCATACATTAATAACATGCCATTTTTTACAGAAGCCGCCTACAAGAGCCAATTTTTCGAAGGCCCTACCTGCATGGCAGATTTTAATCCACATGTACGGGAGGCCATACGTAGTGCTGGGAAAAGGTGTAGTAACAAAATCAAGAATTCAGCCAAAAAAGTGTACGCGAGGAGGTGGATATTGAGGATGACAAAGGATCTGATAACAGTGACGAAAGAAGAAATTCCGATGGCAATGACGACGGAAACAAGGCGGATGGCAGCGACGACGAAAACAAGGCGGATGGCAATGACGACGAAAACAAATCGGATGGCAGCGACGACGGAAACAAGTCGGATGGCAGCGACGACGAAAACAAGTCGGATGGCAGCGACGACGAAAACAAGTCGGATGGCAGCGACGACGAAGACGGTTCGGATGGCAGCGACGACGAAAAAGAACATGATGGAACGAAAAATGCGAGAAAATAATTCAGGCCATAACGATAGCAACTACTAAATCGTAATCTCTGTAATTATTCTGAGGTTTTAGTTACCTATGACTATTTGTACTTCGATAAGCTTTCTTAACAAAAAAACATTGAATAAAACGAAATTTTTCTTCGATGAAATGTGACTTATCATTTATTTTTAGAATTTAAAATTTCAAAAAACATTTAAAATCGAGTAATCTAAAATTTTTATGTGCTCAAATCGTAAACTCATAACTATTAATATATATATCGAAACAGTCCCTAATAGTTTTATTTCAGTTGAATCAATAATATAAAAAGACTGCAAGTAAATATTGGAATTGTTCATTCGTATTACACTCTTCGTTGCATTAATTTTAGCAAATTATTACATTCACAACAAAGTAGAGTACATCGAAAAATCAATGCTTGACGTCAAATTGACGTCATTTGCGTTCAAGCTTCTCGCAAAAATCAACGGTTGATGTCAAATTGACATCATTTGCGCTCTACCTCCTCGCGAAAATCAACGCTTGACGTCACATTGACATCATTTGCGTTCAAGCTTCTCGCAAAAATCAACGCTTGATGTCAAATTGACATCATTTGCGCTCTCTCCTCGCGAAAATCAACGCTTGACGTCACATTGACATCATTTGCGTTCAAGCTTCTCGCAAAAATCAACGCTTGATGTCAAATTGACATCATTTGCGCTCTACCTCCTCGCGAAAATCAACGCTTGACGTCACATTGACATCATTTGCGTTCAAGCTTCTCGCAAAAATCAACGCTTGATGTCAAATTGACATCATTTGCGCTCTCTCCTCGCGAAAATCAACGCCTGACGTCACATTGACATCATTTGCGTTCAAGCTTCTCGCAAAAATCAATGCTTGACGTCACATTGACATCATATGCGCTCAAACTTCTGCAAAAATCAAGGCTTGACGTCAAGTTGACGTCAAAAACGACCTCAACCCGCATGCATTTTGACGTCAAGGCTTGACATAGCTTGACGTCAAGTTGATGTCGTATTGACATCAATAATGTTAGCTGGGTACTTTTTGTGAATGATAGTAAAAATCGATGTCAGCGACCAGAAACCCTTTTGGAAATCGTTTTTTGATTATCTAAGAAATCACTTTCTGCAAAAATTGTGTCAGAAAAATTCCGAAAGTCAAATGTTGTCGAATTGTGTAATAAATGTTTTAATTTTTTGACCATACTCAAGAATAGCAAAGAAAACTTTTCATTTATAGAAATTTTTCAGTTGTTTTTATAGTGATTTCATTCTCACAAAACTTCTTTAAAGTGCTAAAAATTTCTAGAAATTTCTTGAGGATTTTGAAAATGTATTAAAATGTTTCGTGATCGTGAATTTCGTAATTGATTGAACAAAATACCGAATCACTTTTTCGAAAACTTTGCAACAATATCATGTGCCTGAAGTTCCAAACGTTTAAAATTAAACGAAAAAAATGCCTAAGTTAAGATAGGAGAAAAAAATTTGAAGCTACTTTGAAACATTTTTTAATCTTAACAACAAACTCAATTCTCCCTAACAAAATATTTATCCGAAATCCCATCATGATTTAAAATAAAGAAATTCAAATATTTTTCATTTTCTTTCAATTTTAAACCTTTGGAACTTCAGGTACATACAATATCTCAAAAGGTTTGGAATTTCGGAAAATTTTGTGTTAGTAGATTTGTTGGAATATTTTTGAAGCGTTTACACGTCTTAGAATTTAATTGAGAATGTATAGGAATTGCAGAATTTTCAATAATTTTCATGAGGGTTAAAAGTTCCATTGGATTTTTTCGAGCCTTCGGTATTGTGATATATCACAATATTTTCATGAATACGAATTTCATGGATAGAAATTGGACTCTAGTGCAAATAATCACTTTCCGAGTATTAATAGTACATGTATTTTAATTTAATCCTTTTGTTTTTGGAAAGTTTTGATACTTATGAGTAACTGTTAGAAATTTCTCGGCAGTCCCGAAGCTGGTTACCACATGCTTTGAAAAAAGAACAATCGGAATAAAATTTGAAAAATAGTTCTATCCTGGAAAACACCGCAGGAGAACCAATAAGAATTTCAAACATATCCTTCAAAATTAGCCCGTTTAGTCTTACATGTAGTGGTGTTAAGTTAGATAGTATATGCTTTCGGAGTGAGGATTTTAAAATAAAATGAAGTACATCAAACTTCCGAATGTGTTGTTTAAAAGGTTGACTTTAGTAACGTATATTAATACACTGAAACCTCATTTATATCCACTCTTTCTTTCTCATTCTACTCTCAGTTATATCTTCGATTTCAATATATTTTTTGGATATAAATAAGAGTAGAGTGAGAAAGAAAGAGTGGATATAAATGAGGTTTCAGTGTACCATTATTAAATAAATTATTGTATATTTTTATGGACAAAATAATACTTAAAAAACTCTTGAAATTGTTATTGATAGTGTAACAGTTCTAAAGAAGAAAGAGGTGTGTAAGCTTTTTTGTCTTTCTTAAATTTTTTTGCGATTAACATTTTGATAAATAAATGACATAAAATATTTTTTAACTAAATATGTCGACATCCTATCAGTTCCTTTTATTTCATTTATTTCTCAACTACTTAGTTAAGTAAGCAACATTAAGTATTTATCTTTACCAGCCAAAATGCGTCGTTCGCAAAATACGATTTATATAAGTAGAATACCACAATGATCGCTTAGAGCCAAGATAAACTATCATCACCAATGATGAATGTTTCAGGTTGAAAAATTTTCGTCATTGAAATTTTTTAAATTTCATCGAGTAAACTTTTTAATTTACTATCAGGTTACCTTGAGAAACAAAAAGTTTAACAAAAAGAGAACTTTTATTATGACCTTGAATGACAATATTGAAATGAATAGCGAATCTATGATTGCAAATTTTGCTATAAAAATTAACATAATTATGCTTTGCTAAATCAGCATTGAGCCAGCAGAACAATGGTCTGAAAACCGACTCAAATTTTAGCGTGGACTATATGTATAAAGAATTCAAAAACTACATACAAATGAAAAGCACTTATTACGAAAGTTATGGTTTTTTAGAATTTAAATAAGTATGTTCATCTAGATAAACATTGAGCTTGCAGAATAATGGTCTGAGAATATATTAAAAACTAAGTGCTAATAGTCCACTAACTTGGACTATTCTTAGACAATTGAACTGCGCCTCAGTTGAGTATAGTATTCCCGCTGTGGTGTTTTTTTTTGAAATTATTTGTAGATTTAAAGGGGAAAATACGTTATAAAAAAATTTATTAGCATTAAACTTTTCAAGCTTTCATAGAATTTGAGCCTTATATTTAACCGGTTTTCAGACCATTGTTTTGATGGCTCAATGTTGATCAAGCAGAGCGTAATTTATTGAATTACGAAAAAAAAACACAAGTTTTTCAATTACTGCATTTAATTAACAATTAATTTTTCTTTCACACCCGCCCGAAAAATACGATTTCGGACACCTGGCGGCAAACAGCCATAATAATCGATTCCATCATCGTTGATGAGAGCGTATGGTAAAGTGGTTTCTTTACCGCACTAGTGCGGTAAAGACCACTTTACCACACGCTCCTATCACCGATAATGGAATCGATTATTTTGACAGTTTGCCGCCAGACCTCCGAAATCGCATTTTTCTTGGCGGTGTGTAAAGAAAATCGTATGTTAACTTCGTGGGGAAATAGTCGACTCCCAACTCGCATGATTGCCACGCTTGCTTCGCTCGCGAGGCAAGTTTCATGCTCGTGGGAATCTCCTATTTTCCCCACTCGGTTAACAATATACTATTAAAGCTAGTATACAGTCTGCGCAAAATTTTTAACCAGTTTCCAGCCCATTATTCTGCTAGCTCAATACTGACCTAGTGGAACATAATTTATTTGAATTGTAATACCCCTACAATTTTTCGCAATTTTTACTTTGTACTTTAACTTTATTTCGGAGTTGCTATCGTGCAATTTGCAGCTTTTTATCAATTCTATTTCAAAATTGTTATCATCATTCCTCAAATTCATTTTAAGATTAAAATAGCGTAACTTGTAACTTTTGTCATGTAATTCAAATTTCTTTCTTGGAATAACTATTTTTGCGACTCTTAATCGTGTAAATTGCGACTTATTATAGATAGATTTTTCTTTCAATATTGTAATTGGCAACTTTTGTAGATAGAGTTCATTTCAAAATTGTTATCACGTAAATTGCGACTTTTTATTGATAGTCTTTTATTTCGAAATTGTAATTTGCGCTCGTTATAGATAGAATCTTCTTTCGACTTTTATTTCACATCCTGTTGTTCACTTTTCGGTATTTCCACTGGATTTTCGTAATCGCGACTATTATAGATAAACTTTTATTTCACAATTGTAAAATTGCAATTTTTACAGATAGACTTTTATTTCACATCCTGTTGTTCGCTTTTGGGTAATCCCACCGGATTTTTCAAAGTAGTTAGTTTAACGACTATGATTTGATAACGAAGGTATTAGATTGCTGTACAATATAAAAACCCGGACAGTCGTATTGGGCCTAGCGTATATTTTGTTGAAAAAAAAACTCTTCTTGTTGTTCACGACTCTTATTTCGTCTTATCCTTATTTCGTCGCGAAATCTTGTAATACAGTTACGTCAGTCTTGTTCAATCGCGTCCGTGTGAGATTTCCAAAATAACTGTATCTAGTTACTTCAATTTTTGGAAACCAACAATAAACCATACTTTGTGTTGTGAACCTGGTGATTGACTTTCTTTTCCCGTGAGAACTTCAGAGTTGGGGTTTCTTCGAGTCCCGGCCACCAGATATTTTGGACACCGACTAATTTTTCCACGTCGGAGAAAAGCATATATAACAGAATAAAAAAAATACATGTTTTGTTATAGTGTATTTCTATCATAGCGGGCGTAAAAGCCTACTTCTTCGCCCGCTTTGTGAGAGGAAATCGGCTTTTATGCCCGCTACGATAACAAAAATCGTTCGCAAGATGAAAAAAAATTAATTTCTCCCTCGGGTGAATATATCCCTTGCATTCGGCTCGGATAATAACTCACGACCTCGCGAGAAATTTTTTTTCCAAAGATGCGAAATAAATATACTATTAATAAGCATGTTATTTATCAAGCCACTATGTTCACTTGGCTAAATTTGAAGCACATTCTCAGACTATTATTTTTCTGGCTCAATAATAATCTAGATGAGCATGATAGATTAAAAAAAAAAAAAACAAATTTCATAATAATTGCATTTAATAAGCATTTGATTTTTGAATCCAATAAATACTTTAGGCTTAATTTTTCACCAGTTTTCAGATCATAGTTCCGCTGGATTGACGTTCAGAGAGCCTAACATAATTTGTGAAAAAAACAAGAAAAAAAAAAAAAAATGACGGTTACCTTGCACATTGAGAAAAAGTGAGCGTAATGGTAATGGTGAAAAAAAATTTTTTTTTTAAACGGCTCATTCCTTACTGTAATCGATGTTTTTTCAATGACGCATCAAATAATAATGTTTAATGCGATGAAAATGTTTGTATATAAAAATATAAATCATATATTCATCGAATCAAATATTTGTATGTTAGCTCAAGAAAAGGTTAGTTCGCTGAGAATAACATATTCCAATAATAATGTTTCTCTTTTGAGAATATGTTACATCATTATTCGTAAAAATATTTTCAAGATTTAATCGAGCATTTGCTTATTCGTGTGATCGTAACAAAAACTGGCGAAATGCTTGGCTGCACTTCCTCTCATTCTTTTTGTACGAGTTTGATCATTAATCAGAGAAAAATAATATTTAAATTATTTACAAATCATAGCAAAAAGGAGAATATTTCATGTTCTTACCCTTAAGTATATTTTGGAATGTCCAAAAATATAGTAATGTCGTATTATATTATAAAATTTTCTTGGAAAAAGTATTTCTATTACAAACTCATAACACGGAGGAATTTTTCGGAATACCTCGATTGAAAGTGAGTGCGTAAGCGGGTCTTTGATCCTAATGTAGGGATAATGGCCAATATTTCCTGTACCTCTAAGCTTTGGGAAAACGTTCAAATAAAAAGCCCTCTAAACATTTTTCTCTGAATTCCTCACGTTACGCAAGCGGCAATTTTTTTGACCGTGAGATAAATGTGGAAAAATTTGTTAGGGGCTATTCTAGATAGACCTCTCGTTAACTGTTGTATAACGTACCAGATAATCATATTATTCTTATCAATACATTTTCTATTTTTATTTGTCTGTGCGCCCATTCGAATATTTGGGACTTTGCTTTTCTGAGAACACACTTTTGTAATATCATGATAGTCAATAAGTATTGTATTCGTTCGTTTATCGTGGTCATACAATACGATTTAACTATCTAAGTGCATCGGATCTTCTGTCAATAAGCATTTACTGTTTTTCTGTTTGATGGATATAATAAGAATGACATAAATGTGTATTCGGATATTATCTTTCGACTATCAGATATTTTATCAGTACTCTAGTTAGCTATAAAAAGGGTACCACGTACGGAGCGCGCAGAGAAAGGCTCAAGATTTTGTAAAGTTAGGAAGTAATTTCAATAAATAAGTCGTGTCAAGTCTACTGGATTTCATTTCCTCCTGGGAATCCAACATAACATTCGTCAAAGAAAATGAGACATCTGTTCTGAATTGCACTTTCGGATCAAAAGCTCGCATACGCACCTACTTTCTCTTTCCATGGAAGGGTCCAAAAATTTTCGCGGTCTCTTTTGTCCTTGAAGCTTATATTTATGGCTTTGCTGTGCATCGTTCGTTGCCTTGGAATTTTCACAGCTACTCTAGCAACTGGTTTTCATATTTGAAGGAATCCACGGCATATTTTTCTCGAAAGAAAACTAAGCAAGAAACAATTTTACCTGGTGGAGGGACACTTTTCCCATAATTGTTTTCCCAAGAAAAATGTTTCCTAAAAATTTTTTTCCCAAAATCTTTTTTTCCCAATATTTTTCCTCCCAAAATAAAGTTTTCCCACGCTTTCTATTTTTCTCAATGTCCAAATTTCCCAGAAATCATTTTTCCCAGACATTCTAATTCTTGTACAGCAATTTATTTTTAAAAAAAGGAAAAGACCCCAAGAGGCTCAGAAAAGATCAGAGAACATTGTAATGTCCCAGTTACAATATTTCCCAATATTTATATTTTATCAATCAAAGACCCACTTTGTATATCATACAATCAATAATAGATTATCTTATCCATAGGGTTTCATCATTTTTTTTACATAAAACTAGGCTATGGGTACATTAAGATAATAAAACAGTACTATAAAGAGAAGTGCGGGCGATAAGGCAGGAGAATAAAAATAACCATGTAATAGACAAGAACTCTTCCCAATAAAATATCAATTAACCTGTATTTAAAGACTTATTTTCCCTGTACCCAACATCTAACAACCTGAGGAACCATCAGTGAACAGCAACCCATATTAAATTCGTCATCACCCCGACGAATGAACATTACAAAATTGGTGGAGGAGCTGGGATTTCGCTGTTCATAACTCTGTTGGAAAAGAATCGGGGACAATTCAAGTGGCGCGGGTTGCAGTGGACACCCACAACATCCGGGAACATCTTGTATTCTGTATTCTACACCTGTATTCTTCATCTTGTATTCTACACCGTATTCTTCACCGTATTCTACACCTGTATTCTGCATCGTATATTTTGGAACTACCTGTATTCTGCGGCCTAAAGCTGATTTACATCATCCTGGCGAATTTCTTATAATTGGATTCTGCAATTTTCTCGTCTTCTAACGGAATCCACCACTTTTCTATTGAGGCCAATTAAGCAGTCGCCACGGTGTCTACTGATATCCACAATCGCCGGCAAGTTCAACAAACACCGGAGCTTCAGACACCCAGAAAAATCAACACTAGAACTATTTGCGTGTACTATCTTGGCTTGATCTCTTCAACCCATGCATCGATGATGGCGAACTTCTTATTTTTGTGAGTTTACGAAATTGAATCTATTTTTTTTTTTTGACTCGTTATTTTATGCGCTTTATTTTTATTGTGGGAATTTACGGAATTGAAAATGGCTGGTGTTACTATTTCTATTGCGGAGAAAATGTTATCTAAATTTGATGGGAACCGTTCGAGATTATACGAGTTCATTGATAACGCGGATAAGGCTCTTTCAGTTGTAAAAGAGGAGGAAAAGGATTTTATTTTCAAAATAATTCAGACGAAAATTACTGATAATGCTAGGGCTTTGTTGAGAACTCGAGATTTCGAAAATTGGACTGGCCTACGCAGTCATTTAATAAGTACGTATTCAGAGAGAAGGTCAACTGGGCAATGGCAACTAGAATTATCTTCGTGTAAACAAGGTGGAAAGGAAGGCGTTTTATCGTACTCGACGAGAATTGAAAACTTGTTACTCAAATTGACGAACAATTTAGATGAGGAATTATCTAAGGCAGAGCGTGCTGCTTGTGTCAAATTATTACAGAAACAGGCTTTAGATGTCTTTATAGTAGGGCTCCGGGATCAATTGAGAATTCTTGTCAAAACTCAGAACCCGGCTTCCTTAGAAGACGCGGTTCAGCTCGCTCTGGCCGAGGAGATCGAATCGAATTCACGTTTTGAGATTTCGAAATTCCAAGACCTAAATATTCGGACTAGACATTGTGAGATTTGCAATCGAACGAATCATTCTACTAGGCAATGTTATCATCGTGATTTTTCAGGAAATTTGGAAAGGGAGGGAAATTATTTAAAACCTCGAATTAAAAATGAACCAAACGTGAGACCTTTAGGTTCTCAATTGAACCGCGGGCGCGAAATCGTGAATTGCGCTTACTGTAAAAATGTAGGTCATCACATTTCAGAGTGTAGGAAACGGGAATATATTGAGAAATTGAAACGCGAGGGGACATTTCGTCCTCAAAACTCTCGATCGGAGAATTTAAACTGCTTGACGTCCCCGGGAAATCGAGCCAACCCGAGGACAAGCGTGTCGATTTTGAAAGCTCACTCTCTGTGAATGCTGGCTCAACAACCTATGTTCTTTTAGACGCATTTCAAACGAATCATAGACAATTACCCTTTTTACTTGACACTGGTGCTGACGTTTCATTAATAAAATTGAATTTCTTGAAAGATTCCACGGGGGTTTTCGATGATTATAAACTTTCACTGACAGGACTTGCGAGTGAACCAATGGAAACTTTGGGATATTGTTATTTCGATATTTTGATTGATAATCACAAGTACACGTCTATTTTTCATATTGTTCGTGACGATTTTCCTCTAATGTTTGCTGGAATTCTGGGGAACGAGACTTTACGTAGACATAAAATGAGATGTAATTACAGGATGGATACTTTGGAAATTTCAAATCATTCAATTCAGTCGTATCATATTTCTAAGCCATTTATACCTCGAAACGAGATAGAAAGAAAATTACTTTCGAACGAATTTTGTCCTAAACGTGAATTGAAAGCAGGGGGTAAACTAAAAATTCCTGCTCGCTGTGAAATAATCGTACCAGTTAAGATTGTAAATTCAGATATTAACGAGGGAATTATTCCAAGAACTGAAATCACTGATGGGATTTATTTATCTGCTAGTTTTGTCAAAGTAAACGCGAATTCTCAAGCATTGACATCTATCTTAAATACTCGGGAGACAGAAGTAGAAATAGATATGCCGATTTTGGAACTTGAAGATATTGAAAAACCACCGGAATCTAGTTCGATCCTTAAAGTTGAAACGACGTTCGATCCAAAAAGAAATGAAAAACTTGAGGATTGTTTAAGACTTCACCATCTTAACAATGAGGAAACAAAATCAATTAAAGATTTATGTTTTGAATTCAATGACATTTTCTATCTTGATGGCGACACACTTACATGCACGAATACACTCCAACATGAAATATACACAAAAACAGAAACTCCTATCGCTGTGAGAACTTATCGTTATCCGGAGATATTGAAGGAAGAAGTGAAAAGACAAATTGACAAAATGCTTGAAGATAAAATAATCGAGCCATCTGAATCGCCATGGAATGCCCCTATATGGGTCGTGAAAAAGAAAAGAGATGCTTCAAACGAAGTGAAATGGCGAATTGTTGTTGATTATCGTCGTTTAAACGACGTGACAGTTGGGAGTTTCCAGCCCTTGCCGAATATTGAAACCGTGCTGGAAAGTTTGGGGAATGCAAAATATTATACCACACTTGATTTGACCTCTGCTTTTCATCAGGTGAAAATTCATCCTCGAGATGCACCGAAAACTGCATTTTCAGCCTTAGGGCGACATTTTCAGTTCAATAGAATGCCTATGGGTTTGAAAAATTCTCCCGCAACTCAGACTAGATTGATGTCTGCTGTTTTATCTGGGATTGAGGGAATTCGATGCCAGATTTATCTCGATGATATAATTGTTCATGCGGATACTTTGGAGAATCATTCATTACGATTAAGGGAGGTTTTTGAACGATTGAGACAGCATAATTTAAAACTTCAACCATGCAAATGTGAATTTTTGAAAGAAGAAGTTATGTATCTGGGTCACCTCATAACTCCAGGAGGTGTGAAACCTGATCCAGAGAAAGTGAAAGCTGTTTTGAATTTTCCAGTCCCTAAAACTCAAAAGGAAATAAAATCTTTTCTTGGTTTCACAGGATATTATAGACGGTTCATTAAAGATTTTAGTGATATTTCGAAGCCTTTGACTCTCTTATTAAAGAAAGATACCCCTTTTAACTGGACATCAGAACAACAAAGATCTTTTGAAAATTTGAGAAGTAAACTGATAGATGAACCTATTCTTCAATATCCCGATTTTAGTAAACCATTCACGATCACTACAGACGCGAGTCAGGTTGCCTTGGGTGCCGTTCTTTCTCAGGAGTTTAATGGAAAAGATTTACCAATAGCTTACGCCAGCAAGACTTTAAACCGTCATGAGAGAAATTACCCTACGATTGATCGGGAATTATATGCCATTGTATACGGTGTCAAACATTTTAAACCATATGTTTATGGACGGGAATTTAAGATCGTGACAGATCACAAACCTTTGCAGTGGTTAAATAAAATGAAGGAACCATCTTCACGAATATTCAACTGGAGAGAAGAGTTGCAAGATTTTTCATTCACTATTGAATATAAACCTGGAAAGACGAATGTACAGGCAGACGCTTTGAGCAGAATCGTTTTTGACCCTGGAATAGAATCGAAGGAATCAACTGTCTTGTCATTGGACTCTAACTCTCTTATCGGGAATTATTCTGACTTTTTGAAAAAATTACAATCTACTGTGCTTTCTTACGATAAATTGGAGGAATTAGAGGAGTCGATTTTTTCAAGTAGTGATGATTACGCAGTTTGTATTTCCGCTGATCTGGAATTTGAAGGAAGCATAAATTCTGAAATAAAAGGGATGTTTAACCATATTGAGAAATTGAAAGAGCAAGAACCAAAAATGCATGAGGTTGTTTGCATCAATGAGCTGGAATGCGCTGTATTTTATCTTATCGTCAAAGAAAATTATTGGGACTCATGTGAATACAAATCTATTTTTGACACCTTTTGCACCTTGAGGAATTTACTTTTGGAAAAGGATATCAAGTCTATTAGTTTACCAAAATTTGGAAGTGGCTTCGATCAACTCAGATGGGATTAGATAAGATCAATATTACGATATATATTTCGAGGTACTGACATTAAAGTTCGAATTTTTTCTGACGTTATCGTCGAACCAGAAAAAGAAATGATTCCAGAGATTTTGAAAGAATTTCATTCAACTCCATTTTCTGGACATTCGGGTTTCCACAGGACTTATCAAAGAATTAAAGGTTATTATAAATGGAGAAATATGAAACAAGATATTCAGCAGTTTATAAAACATTGCACATCATGTCAAGAAAATAAAATTGTTCGGAAGAAAAATAAGAATCCTATGCAAATAACGACAACTTCATCGAAGGCTTTTGAAAGAATTGCTCTTGATGTAGTAGGACCACTTACGTTGACTGAAAATGGAAATAAATTTATAATTACAATGCAAGATGATCTGACGAAGTTTTCACAAGCTTATGCTGTTCCGAACCACGAGGCGATAACATTTGCGGAAGTATTGACAAGGAATTTTATTTGTAAATTCGGAATTCCATCTTCTATTTTAACAGATCAAGGGAGCGATTTTATGTCCAAATTATTGAAGGAAATAGCGAAATTCTTTAGGATAAAACAACTGAGAACAACCGCTTATCATCCTCAAACTAACGGAGCGCTAGAAAGGAGTCACGCTACGCTTGCTGATTATCTTCGACATTTTGTCAATTTAGATCAAAATGATTGGGATTCCTGGTTAGATTTTGCTATGTTTACTTACAATTCTACACCTCACACATCTACCAAATTCACACCACATCAATTAGTTTTTGGAAATAAACCTGAGCTCCCATCGTCAATTCTTACAAACTCCGAATTCAAATACACTTATGATGATTATATAGATAATTTGCAGTTGAAACTTCAGAAATCTCGTGAAATAGCTCGTGACAATTTACTCGATTCAAAGGAGAAGAATAAGACGTACTATGATAGGAAAACGAAGAACGTTGTTTACAAAGCCGGGGATAAAGTCTATTTACAAAATGAACAGCCTTCTAGATCGAAGAAATTACGAAAGCCATACATTGGTCCTTTTTTAATCACGGAGATCAATTCGCCATCGAATATTACATTGAAAATGGGGAGAAAGGAACTTGTAGTACATAAAGATAGGATTAAACTAACATACACTTCATAAGAAGTGATATTTTGCTTAAGAGGGGGGAGAGATAAATATTCACTTACTTTCATTAATTACAGGGTCTTTCAACTGGCGATAATATCTGCTCATGAAATTCGTTACTTAAACTTCACACCAGGGATATATTATGATCACTTAGGTGATTTGAAGCTCTACTCAGAAACGTTTCGATTGGTCACATATCTTGATTTGTCATACGTTGAAGAAAAAGTGAATCTTGTAGAAAATGGATATGAAATGGCAACGAAATATTGCAGCGAGAAACCCTCGTTTCCTTGCCAATATTCGCTAGAAATTTTAAAGGGACTTGTACCCGAATTTAAACGTAAGGAGGCATTATTAAAGACTTTATTGGGGGAGAACACTAGAGTTAAGAGGGGACTTATTAATGTTGTTGGGGCAGTAATTCAGAAATTGACAGGAAATCTCGATAACGACGATGCTGAATATTATGATTCTGAAATTACAAGGCTAGAGAAGGAGGAAATTGAGATGGCAAATTTATTGAAAAACCAAATCAAAATCGTACGGACTACTATCACAAATTTCAATGAAACAATTTCCAATGTAAATATTGCTCAAAAAACTCTGGATGAAAATGTTCAAAAAATAAACCAATTAACAGAGAATTACAACAAAAACGAATACAAAACTGAATTGAGAATACGTCTTTTGTCTCATTTTTCGTTTTTAACACTTCTTTCAAACCAAGTAAACGATGAGATTTCTGCATTAACCAACGCTATACTTTTTGCTAAAACTAATATTTTACATCCTAGTGTACTTAGTCAAGATCAATATTTAAAAGAATTACAACATACTGCAGGAATTTTACCAGATGGTCTGAATTTTCCACTTGTACCTAATTCAATTAATGGGAACATTTTAATGCATTTGATAAAAATTCAATCATATTACTCTTCGGGTCGTTTAGTATTTATCATTGTCATGCCTTTAACTACGATTACGAAATACCAGTTTCTCCAATTGATACCCTTACCTGTTGTCCAACATACAGATAGTTATCTATTTATACAACCTAGAGCCAAGTATTTAGCGTTATCACACACGAAAACTGTTTATAGCTTATTCGACGATATGTCACTTTGTGCGGAAACTACTACAAATAACTACATATGTAAAGTGGAACAAACCCTTTCGAATGTCAGAGACAATCCACCTTGCGAAGTTGATTTAATAATAAATGCGAAATCGGTCATCCCGACCTCTTGCGATACGCGTATTGTTCGTATGAGGGACGAAATTTGGCATAAGTTATATCGAAAGAATTTGTGGCTATTTGTTTCTCCGAGAATGCAGGATATAACGGTCTCTTGTATAAAATCTGACCCAAGGGATTTACGAATACAGGGTACAGGTTTTTTAACTTTGAATGATCATTGCATTGCGTACACGCCGAATAATATACTGAGGACTGAGGGAAGGTTTGGTTACGAATACGAAATAAAAACGATTCCACTTAATATTGTACTTGACGATTGTTGTAAAATTGAGAAAACTAACTTGAGCGTCCTTCCACATTTAAATGAATTACCAAAAATGAAACTGGATTTGTCAAATTTGGGCATAGCCAGTCATAAACTTGATGTTATATCTCACGCTATTGATGAAACCTTATCCTCTCATGAATGAAGAAAACAAATTTCGTGGATATATATTGTTCTTTATATTCTATCTGCGATAAGTTGTATTATATTACTGTATAAATGTACTTTAGGAATCCGTCGAATTATTTATTTGCGTCAGCGCACAGATGATGATCCAGGTTCAGGAGGTTGTTTGACTGTTGCTAAACAATGTTTGTGTATGAATCGGGAATCTCGATCCTCATCGAGACGCCCAGAAGAAGATACTGTTCTCGAAAGACGTTTACGGTTATCGGAGATAATTGAAAACGAAGATATAGATGACGCAGAAACAGAGCATTTTTCTCGAGTTCGGAGCCGTTCCGAAAGTGTTATTAAAGATAAAATTTAGAAATAAAGTTAGGTATAACTTTATACTGAAGGAGGGGGGTGTAATGTCCCAGTTACAATATTTCCCAATATTTATATTTTATCAATCAAAGACCCACTTTGTATATCATACAATCAATAATAGATTATCTTATCCATAGGGTTTCATCATATTTTTTACATAAAACTGGGCTATGGGTACATTAAGATAATAAACAGTACTATAAAGAGAAGTGCGGGCGATAAGGCAGGAGAATAAAAATAACCATGTAATAGACAAGAACTCTTCCCAATAAAATATCAATTAACCTGTATTTAAAGACTTATTTTCCCTGTACCCAACGTCTAACAACCTGAGGAACCATCAGTGAACAGCAACCCATATTAAATTCGTCATCACCCCGACGAATGAACATTACAACATATAACATTGTGTTCTTAATGTTAAAAATATGAATCTTATTACTTTCATAGGAATTGTTAAAGATTTTGGGAAAAAAAAATGGGACTGAATTTTTTGGGAAAAAAATCTTTTCGGACAATGTTTTGGGGAAAATTTTTATTGGGAAAAAAACATTAGGAAGAAAAATATTCGGACGATTGTTTAAGTTTCAAAAATAATAAATATTATAAATTTTCAGATTTTTCGAAACTTTTACACTTCTCCGGAATGTATGAAAATTTGGAAATTTTTGACATTCTGAAAATTGTCGACATTTCTATACTTTTAAATTTTTTAAAATACGAAAATTTTACGAATTTCATAAACTTTGAGACAGTTGATGATTTCGAACATTTTAAGATTTTGAACATTTTTCTAAATTTTAAGATTTTTGATTTTCCAATTTAAATTTAAATCTTAATTACAAATTTTGAAAGTCTACAAATTTCGATAATTTTTAGAATGTCAAAAATTTCCGAATATTCATAACTTTCAGAGATTCGTAAAAGTCTTAAAAATTCTGAAAATTGATAATATTCATGATTATTGAAATTTCGAAAATCTTTCAAATTGAATTATATGTCTGGAACAAAATTAAATTGGGACCGAATTTTTTGGGAAAAAAAAAAATTTCGGACAATCTTTTGGGAAAAATTTTTAGTGGGAAAAAAAACATTGAGAAATAATATTTTTGAGACAACGATTTTGGGAAAAAAACACTAACCATTCCACCCCTTTGGAAAAATGAGTTTCTGCGAGAAACGAAAAATGCTTAGTCGTTAAGATTCATTCCGATTCTTTATGTTTGAAATTTTCAGTAGTTATATTAACTCTGGATGTAAGACGAAAGTTTTGTAGTGATTGTAGTAAATAATAGCAAGTTACTTACGTATGAAGGGTGTTCAAAAATTTTTTCTACTGATTTTTGGCAAATTATTTACACGTATTGTTAGTTTAAGAATAACGAAAACTAACAGACATCGTAGTGAATTTTCAATTCTGTTAAGGGGTACTTTACCCCTTTGGAAAAATAAGTTTCTGGGGTTGTTGCGAAAAACGAAAAGTGCAGGGTCGTTTGGATTCAATCCCTCAATGCATGCTGAAAATTTGAGGGAGTTATATCGACTCTGAATGTGATCAAAATTTTTTTCGTAATTGCAGTGAATAGTAGCAAGGTTGTTACGCAGAGACGGCCGTAAATCGATTACTTTTTGTAATTCACTACATTCTTATTACAAATTATAAAACGAAAATGAATGACTAATTTTACAAATTTTTTTATTGCCAAGTTAATATTAACCAACAGAAACATCGCTTAATGAAAAATATTAAAAAGCAGTAAATTCGCTTTCTTTACGATTAAATAGCTGTTAATGAATGGATAATTTTACGGTGGTTCACGAATTGAAATCCAGTCATATATGAATACTTTTTGGACCAGCCCCGATAAATCGGTGTTACTTCAGAGGAGCGATGTTTGAAAAGTCGATAAAAATTGCTAAGATCGTTTAAGGGAGTTCGTACTTTCACAAATACATCCATATTGGGAGTTATAAAAAATTTTTTACACACTATGACACGGAAAATATAAAGAAAAAAAAACTCTATTTTTTTCCGAGGAGGAAAAGAAATATTTAAATGTGAAATGGAATGACAATCATGTGTGATGTAACATTGTAGTCATAATAAATCAGTTCATGAACTCATATCATTTCGAAATAGGCAATTTTTCGCAAATGAGAATATTTTTAATTATTTGCGAGCCTGTTTCAATGATAAAATGTGAAACTGCGCGCGCATATCGTAAAGACGGGAGGAGGACTGATAGTTGGTGGGGGTGAACTTGGATTTTGAGTGGAGCGCATGGTTTTCGAGCCAGTCCCAACTCCAATGCAACCAGTGCTGCAGTTCCGAATTTTAAACTCGAGAGTGATTAGTGAATTTTAAAACTCGTCATTGTGTTGCTCGTCCGAAATCAGTACTACAGATAATAATTGTTAATCGGTGTCAATCACAACAACAGAGACCGAGGAGACTTTTGCAAAAAACGGAGAATCGAAAAGAAGGTACTGTAATCAATGCGAACATTATCAGAGAATATAACTCACAAAAGTGATTTGCTTTTTGGAATTTCATACAACGAAAAAGAAAGGAGTAGACGAAAATACTATTGCACTTTTTTGCACCTTCTTTCCAAACATCTGTTTTCATTGAAGAGGATAAAAATGCTAAGCATATATTACACAATAAATAATGTTTGTTTCACCTAATTCACTAGAGTAAAAATCAATTTGTGGAGTTGGAATTATCAACAAAAACATTTATTTTCGAGTTACTAAAAACTGGGCAATCGAGAGCTATATTTCCTGTTCGAAGGTAAATTATGGAATGACATTTCTTGACTACTTTATTAGCTATATATGCAGCTGCAAAGATACTCGAAAAATTTTTTTGTTTTTTGACGAGGAAAAGTATAATTTTCAAGGTAGATACCATGCGAACGATACTGTATTTGCCGAGTTGAGACTTTTTTCGCACAACTAGTTTCCACTCTACGCGTCTGTCTCGCACTAAAGAAGATTCCGAGTGATCTTAACAAGAACTTTGCAAAACCAACCTTTTAAGTGAAATATTCGAGGAACATACATATTTGCATGGATACGAAATAGCCCATTAAAAGCTAAACATTACTTTTGCGGGAAAATTATGGAATCACTTGTTTGGCTTTATTCATTAATTTAATGTTTTTTAGTTTTTTCGTTTTGGAAAAAAAAAGGATGATTTTCAAGATCGAGGTTCATGCAAGCAATAATTGGTTTGCAAAGGTCATGAGAATTTCGGCAAAACCTTCTTTTTGAATATCCCTAGCGAAACGCTCGCGAGAGTTGACTCTCGCCAACTCTCGCCAATTCTCGCGAGGCCAAAATAAGGGTCTTTGAAGTTTAATTTGCATGGTTTTTCGAGCATTTTATAAAAATAAGTTATTCTGATAAGATTTTACAACTCTACGTTGTGTAAAAACAATTATTCTATTAATTAATAAATTAAAAATTATTTTAGGAAAATAATTGTTTTTACACAACGTAGAGTAGTAAAACTTTTCAGAATAACTTATTTTTATAAAATTTTTGATTCTGCAATCAAAAACCATGCAAATTAAAGTTCAAAGACCCTTATTTTGGCCTCGCGAGAGTTGGCGAGAGTTCGCGAGAGTCAACTCTCGCGAGCGTTTCGCTAGGGTAATTAAAAAATAATGACGAAAATACTCATTTTTGAGTAAATAAAAAATAGCCTATTGGGAGCCGAATTTTTCGTTTTGAGATGAATTGTGGAACATGTTTCTCCTGGTTGGGGTACACTTTTCCCAAAAATATTATTTCCCAATATTCTTTCTTCCCAATGTTTTTTTTTCCCACTAAAAATTTTTCTCAAACGATTCTTTTGCCAAAAAATTCAGTCCTAATTCAATTTTCTTCCAGACATTGAATTCAATTAGAAAAATTTTCGAAATTGCAATAATAATGAATATTATAAATTTTCAGCATTTTCGAGACTTTTAAAATTCTCTGAAATTTGTGAAAATTCGGAAATTTTTGACATTCTAAAAATTATCGAAATTTCTAGACTTTCAAAATTTGTACACAAATTTCCCACTTATCGGGACCCTCACCTATCGGGACCTTATTCCCTCGTTTATCAGGAATATTTCAATGGGTACTTTCGAGGGCCTCCCGATAAGTGGGAGATTAGTGTAATTTAAATTTAAATTTAAATTTGAAAATTGGGAATCTTTAAATTTGGAAAATTGTTTAAAATCTCAAAATGTTCAAAACTATCAACTTTCTCAAAATTTAAGAAATTAGTACGACTTTTTAAGTTTCAATAATCATAAATATTATAAATTTTCATAGTTTTCGAAACTTTTACAAAGCTCTGAAATTTTTGACATTCTGAAAATTTTCGAAATTTTTAGACTTTCAACATTTTTAAAATACTCCATGTTTTAAAATTTTGAAAAATTGTTAAAAATCTTATAATGTTCGAAATCATCAACTTTCTCAAAGTTTAAGAAATTTGTACAATTTTCGTATTCTGTAAAATTTTCAAAATCAAGAAATTTCGACATTTTTCAGAATGTCACAAATTTCCGAATATTCATAAATTTCAGAGATTTGTAAAAGTTTCGAAAACGCTGAAAATTTATAATGTTATTGATTATTGAAACTTAAAAAGTCGTACCAATATTTTTTCTTCCCAGTGTTTTTTTTTCCCACTAAAAATTTTTCCCAAACGATTGTCCGAAAATATTTTTTTGCCCAAAAATTCAGTCCCAGTTTTTTTTTCCAAAATCTTTAACAATTCCTAAGAAAGTAATATAATTAATATTTTTAACATTAAGAACACAATGTTATATGAAAGGCTGGCAGTAAAAAGTGGACAAGTAGAGACAGAAAACATGGGGTTTCACATAAGTCTGTCTCTTACTAGTCCACTTTTTACTGCCAGCCTTTCATATAACCTTTGATCTTTTCTTAGCCTCTTGGCGTCTTTTCCTTTTTTAAAAAAGAAATTGCTGAAAATGAATTAGAATGTCTGGGAAAAATGATTTCTGGGAAATTAGGAAATTGGGAAAAATAGAAAACGTGGGAAAACTTTATTTTGGGAGAAAAAGTATTGGGGAAAAAAATGTTGGGAAACATTTTTCTTGGGAAAACAATTATGGGAAAAGTGTCCCCCCACCGTTTCTCCTAGTTTATAGGAGATGTATTTAGTTGTAATGGTCTTATTACTTTTCACTATTACTATTTTCTTTTGTCTTTTAAGGAAAACCATAATTTAAAAGATATAAGTCTACGAGTACTTGTTTCGCCGAGTTTTACAGTGAAACCCACTTTCTGAAGTAAAATCAATCTGAAAAAATTCGTATTGGAATATGATAAAATGACCTGTCAAGAGCTTAATTTTCTGTTTAAGTTCTGAAATTATATTTTTGGCCAGGTTCATAAGTAATATATTCAGTTCAAAATATAGTTGTATTTTTTTTTGTCGGCTATAAGCATAATCTAAATGATTGAAGATGAATAATAATCTTAATCTAGACAAATAATAATAATATAAGCATAATTCAAATGCGTACAATACTTTTTTCACCGAATTTATAAAAACTTCAGATAGTCATTTTATGTAAATGAAATGTAGAAAAAATTATTATTCGAGTACATGAAAACCAGCCAATTGAGAGCTCAATTTTCCGTTTTCAGTTTCATTATGGAACATGTTTCACTTAGTTTATTTGTGATACATTATGTAATATGTACCTGAAGGTGCGAACATTTAAAATTAAACGAAAATGAAAAATATATGAATTATTTTTTTTTTAATCACGATGGGAAGTGTAATCAATATTTTTTAGATTAAGAAATGTTTGAAAGCAGCTATAATATTTTTGTCTCCTATATTTACTCATAAATTATTTTCGTTTAATTTTAAATGTTTGGAACTTCAGGGACATTGATACACTCCTCTCGGAAGATTTTTTATATTTTCTAATTTTTTTTATGGTGAAAAACATAACATAAAGTCCACGCGAGCAATATTGTTTTGGCAAGCTCTTAGAAACTCAGCGAAACCAACTGTTTGTAGTCAAATTATTTTGAGAAAAATTCGATTTCTAGTAAAGAAATCTGGCTGATTGGAACCTTAATTTCCCGTTTACAGATAATTTATAGAATACAATTTTTCACGTTGTTCATCAGTGATATATTAAGTTGAAAAAATTCTTTTTTTTTGCTTTTTTTTTGGTGATTAAAAGAATAACACAGCCTCACAAAAAAAAAGTTGTGGTACTTTTTAGAAGACACATGTTTTGCACTACTGGATTCAAAAATGAAGTCACTTATCTCAAAATAATAAAAACTTAACAACACAACCTTTAGAGAAAAGTCTTAACTCTTGCTTGTAATTGTTTGCGCACCGAACTCTTATACACTCTTAAAGATTTCGAAGTGTGGAACCTGGCGGGATGCCTAGACAAAAAAAATGAAAGTATACTTTTAATATTATATATGTTTTTTCACGTATTTAGAGTCATTGAATTTGAATCTTCAAAAAAACGTATTGTTTCTTACAATTTATTTTAGCCATAACTTCAAAAAATCTTATGTTCAAGTGCTTAAGTTTCTAAAGTCATGTACTGTAGAGTCTGGTATGAGCGGACTGCTCGGGGCTGCCTAAGTAAACAGTCCGCTCTTTCCAGAACGAAAAATTTTCGCCGATATGAGTCGAAACGCAGTCAGGTAGAAACCCTCACTTCCCTTTACAGTGCCATCAACACTCACAACAAAAGACACATTACTGAGTTAATGACCTTCCAGATTCTAGATTTTGACAGATTTTGTGACTCTTGGAGAATAAATAGTTCCCAAAATTCACCATGAAGCTTCTGAAGCTTCGCGGTAATTTAGCGTCCGCTCTTTTCGATTCCGCTCTTTCCAGACTCTACAGTACTTGTAAAAAAAGGGAAATAGGAAACCTTACTCAGAAAAATGTATTGACAAGAAGAGAATTCAATAAAAATACTATACGAAGAGAGTATCAGAAGAAAGATTTGTTTAATTAAAAGTATACTTTCATTTTTTTTGTCTAGTTATTTCCGAGGGTATTTCAGGTTCCACGCCTTAAAATCTATAAGAGTACGGCACGCAAACAATTACAAGCAAGAGTTAAGACTTTTCTTTGAAGGTTGTGTTGTTAAGTTTTCATTATTTTGAGATAAGTGACTCCATTTTTGAATTCAGTAATGCAAAATTTGTTGAATTCTACTACATGAAATTTTCCTAAACTACTACCAACATTTAAAGTACATACATACAGACAATGTTTTTGATGAGTTTTTCTCTTAAATATCCTGCTCAAATGGTTTCCTGGAAAGAAGCGCTTTTTTCTCATTGCAAGAAATAATTCATTTCAATTTTGACTTTTTATACCCGAATATAAGCCGCAGCCCGATTTTCAAGCTCTAAAAAACCGAAAAAGGGTGCGGCTTATATGCGAGTAAATACTTAAAATTCGGAATCAGTGGTTCAAAATCCATAGGGAGACATGTGATCTCTTAAGCTAGCAGAGCACCAATAGCAGAACAATATAAAAGTGGAGTACTAAATTCGAGCTAATTTAGTGCTAATTTAGTACGCAAACAAAAAATTTATAGCTCTTATTTATAAAAAGTTATTGAGATACCTGCTAGCTTAAATTTAAGCTAACAGGAAATAGCTGAATCAGGAAAAACTAAACTGTTAGTAGTGTGGATAATTTAGTGCTAATTTAGTACGCAAACAAAAAATTTATAGCTCTTATTTACAAAAAGTTATTGAGATACCTGCTAGCTTAAATTTAAGCTAACAGGAAATAGCTGAATCAGGAAAAACTAAACTGTTAGTAGTGTGGATAATTTAGTGCTAATTTAGTACGCAAACAAAAAATTTATAGCTCTTATTTCAAAAAAGTTGTTATTTTTGAAAAATTATTAACATGCCTGCTGACTTACATTTAAGCTTGCAGGAAATCGTTTAATCACGAAAAACCAAACTGTAATCAGCGAGAATAATTTAGTGCTAATTTAGTACAACCAAATTTAGCTCAAAAAATGAAAAAAAAAAACATGCGTATCAACTGATTGAATGCTCGCTGACTTGGGACCGAACCCCGATCTATACGCCGAATTAATACAATAAAAATACATATAGTCTAAAATAAAAATACACGTAAAATCGAACTTTGTAGAACACAGTTAGAAATTTATAAGTTTGTAAGATTTTCCTTTAAATATAGAAAAACATCATCAGGCACGCTTCAAAGAAATATAAAAATAAACACAATCCGCAAAGTTAGTGATTTTGCTTAAAATTCTACTTATTTTTTAGATTTTTCGTAATTATTAATAAACCCTTGAAATTCTCAACTATTCCTAATTTTTTGCAATTTCCATAATTTTAATCACAATATAAATTTTGAAAAGCTTTCCTGATCTCTTGATAATTTGTTTTAACTTATTAAAGATTTTCATGATTTCTGAATATTTCTTGGAGTTTGTCAGATTTCTAATAAAAAATTCTTTAAACCTAATCATGCCTATTTTGGAAAAATATGATGATAAGCAATCTTTAATAATCTTGCTAGCCCAAATTTAAGCTGGCAAGCATGTTAATAATTTTTCAAAAATAATAACTTTTTAAAAATAAGAGCTATAAATTTTTTGTTTGCGTTCTAAATTAGCACTAAATTAGCTCGAATTTAGTACTCCACTTTTATATTGTTCTGCTATTAGTGCTCTGCTAGCTTAAGAGATCTGGAGACATGTATCTCCTAAAAAGTACTGCAACTTTTTTATTGTGGGGCTGTGTAATTTACATGATGTCAGTAGTTTTCGAAACCTGCTTTTTTCATTATAAATAATTTGACAAAAGTTCTCTTTTCAGTCAACCAAATTTAATTTACCCAATATTAAAGTAGGCAAATCAACAACTCGATATATTGTTCTAGGTTACATTTGAAAACATAATTTTTCACTAAGTTTATTCGAGCTCAGGAAAACAAGGAGTCGAAAAAATACTCTTAAGAATTTGAAAATTGAAAAATATTCAGAGAATAATTAATTTTTTGAAAGATTTTTCAAGTGGGGAATTCAAAGCTTTTTTTTCGGTCGAAGCTCATACGAGCCAGAATGCCATACTGTTGTGTTTAAGACACTCGCTATCTACTGTAGCGCGAGAACGACACGTATAATGGAAACCGGTTGAAAGGAACGAGGACGAATAGAGAAGGTTTTCCTAGTTGTCTAATGGGGGTACTCTTATGTGATGGCAATTTTTCCAGGCAATGTTTTTGAATTTTCCCACAAGAGAACTTTTTTTGAACGCGGTTTTCCTTTTTCGATTTGTTAGACCTTCAGTATGTTTTTGGAAAAAATTTTCATTAGCATGTCCGCTGCATTCTGGCGAAGAGAGACCTTCCCAAAAAATTCTGGCTTGATGATGCACACGATTTTGAAATTCCTACTGAAGTGAGGAATAAAATGTGATATTTTTTTCAATCTATAGTGGTGTGATTATTGTCCTAATATAATTCAGCTCTCTATTAATAATTTTATATATTTGTAGAAGCAATACAAAAATTGGCCTTTTTGAAAGTTCCACTATTTTGAAAATTGATACGATGAAAATCTATAAAGTGTTCGGACGATAATCACACTACTATATGTAGATTGAAAGAAAGATTACATTTCATTTTTCTCTCTAGTAGGATTTTCAAAATCGTGTGAACCATCAACCGAGACTTTTTCGGAAGCCTCTCTACGCCATGATGCAGCGGACACACTAATGCAAATTTTTTCGAAATATACATTCATCTTGTAGTTGGAGGTATAATAAATTAAAAAAAGAAAACCGCGTTCAAAAAAATTGCCTGGAAAAATTTCCGTCACGTACCCCCTTATTTTTATGCGAGCTATGTTTGCTTCGCCAGATTCAAAGAATTGAAGCAAAACTCAGGTTTTTTATTAGATTATCCCATTAACCCGTTTCTAATAAAGTAACCGAGATCCAGATTACAGTTAGTTTAGCGAGAATTGGATAAATTTGAAGCTATACTTCTGTTTTGCGGCGAATAGGACTATAAAATAATTGGCTAAGGTCATACAAACTGAGCGGAAATTGACATAAACAAATATATAAAATTGTTCATTGAAACATGTTTCAGGAGGATTATTAACAATAACAATGTCAGCAGAGGATAGATTTAAAGAAATCGCTAAGAATCCTGAGATCTTAGGTAATGAAATATGGTCATTTTCTCAACAAACGTATGAACTGCACACCTCCATGCCACCATGAAAACAATTTACTTATATGAAACGTTTCGTGTTGAATTCTTTTTGAGATTGATTAAAAATAATTTTCATAACTATTCATGGAGTGGGGTGTGTGGCTTGACGCACTTAACTGTTCTGCTAGCTTGAACTTGAGTCAGCAGAACAGTGCTCGAAAAACGCTTAAGAGTGTTTGGAACAAATTTTTAATACAAGCCTTTGACTTTGACGTTAATAAAAATATGACCAAAATACTCTTAAGCGTTTTTCTAGCATTGTTCGGCTGACTTGAGTTTAAGCCAGCACACCGAGAAAAAAATTTTTCGGTTTCATTTGATCCAACTGAATTTTGGTTGGAATGGGCATTACTGAATATTTCAGTTATGCTGATTGCATTTTTTTAGTGTAATGATCGAATTTGCAGTCGCTTCTACTGGAAAAGAAGTTGGCGCCGTTGAATGAATAAACTTCCTATTGCGGCCATTTTAGATTTCACATATAATAATTGATATTTTCAGTTGCTCCAACTTTTTTTCCGGTAAGGATGATTGAATTTTTTAGTAGTAATTTTTTCGTCTCCTAATAGGAAAAATGCAGTTAAAGCAATTGAATGGAAAATGCATTTTTCCAATGAAAGTCGCTGTACTGCGTGTCCAATATTTGTTTTTAATTTGATGGGAACTATATAACAGGAAAACGTGTGAGAAAACCCGCAGATAGGTTATCTCCCACGCTATTCGAGCAATCTGCTAAAAAAAAATGCATCGCGGAGGAGAAGAATGTAGCGCGAAATATAACGACAAATACCAAAAAAATAAAACAGTCGGTGAGGGAGGCGCAAAATAAATTGGAACTTGAGCAGTACGCCGTCGATGCAGCTCATTTCGAAGAAGCCGTCGACGTTTTGGAAAAAAACCTCGACCAGAGTTCAGAACAGTTCAATATTGATCAAGTTAATACCTTTTAATACTGACCAGCATAAGCAAAGAGATTGTATTTAAGCCTTGACAACATTAAGAAACCGATAGTAAACAATATATTAAATGATAATAAATGCTATACAAATAATCAATTTTTATTTTCATTAAA
Organism: Platygaster robiniae; assembly: GCA_028476575.1. Lineage (NCBI taxonomy): Eukaryota > Metazoa > Arthropoda > Insecta > Hymenoptera > Platygastridae > Platygaster > Platygaster robiniae. The sequence continues at coordinate 33,876,535 of CM052019.1, forward strand.
GTATCATTTTTATTAGATTTATTAATGAATGGGGATAAGTAATTGAGTAAATATCACTGATAAAATATTTCAAGCTCATTTTATAATTTGGCTAATAAACGTACACGGTTGTGAGGGTTGTCAGGGTTGTCTCTCCCGAAAAAATTTGTGTAAATTTGAGATTTGAGTGATTGATTTATTTCAAATTTCAAATTCACAAATACCTACTTTTCATTCGATATCCCAGTCAATCACAAGTTCCCTGCAAAAAGACTGAAGCAAGTTGAAAAAGTTTAATTTCATTAAATTTTTCATGTATTCATGGGATCGTGGGATCACATCTTGGTATAGAAAGTTTGTTTATTAGTTTCTCGTACAGAACCTACGATCGAGTGAGAAGTCAATTTAAAAGTTAAGTTAAATAATGTTTTCGGTATAAATTTTGTAAGAAGTAACGAAATAAAGCTTTACAAAAAAATTTTTTTTTTTTTAATTGTATATCTTTAATTATTTGTATTTATATAAATATCTATAATTATTAGGAATGTAACGAGTCGACACTGGAATTAATCACTCAAGAGCGAGATCGTTACCGATCAAAATGGATAGAGGAAAAAACCATGGCGCAGAAGTGGGAGGCCGAGTTTATGAAAATGGAAAGTAAGGCAAAGGATTTGGAGAGAGAATTGATAGAGTGGAAAGACCTGGCCAGAAAGCAAGCGGAAAGAGAAACGTCAAATATAATAATTGAAAAATTGAAAGAGGCGACTGACACGATAGTGTCGTCAGTTGCGGAAAGTATGAACAATTCAAAAGAATTGGAGGAGAGCAGTGTAGAGGGAAGCAAAAGAAAATCTCCGGATGAGTGGGTAAGATTCTCATAAAAGGTGATAATTATAATTGATGACTTTTAAAGTTCTAGCGCAGTCCAAAAAAAAAGATAACAGAAATAAATTTTTATGAACAAAATTTACTTATAATTCGCTGCGAACTAAAAAAAAATCTAAATCTAAATTTTAAAGTATGAAGTGAAGCTCGCTTTATAGTTGAATCAGCATAACTATGTTTCAAACGAGTAATCTGCAATGAAGTAATGAAAATAATTGTAAAATAACTGTAAATATAACAAACTGCTGGCTGTAGTACACGTTAATAGAGAGTGGATGAAAAGAATATGAATGTCGCGTTATACGTAGAGACAGAAAATTAAATTTCAATTATCATGATAGGTGGAGTACAGTGGACTAAAGATTCTGTCGAAATATTATATTGCGGCCATACGGCAGAAGGACATCAGATTAATGTTTAATAAACTAGTGATTGGCCATTTCACCGAAGAAAAAGTGAAGAACCTGGGCCTAAAGCGATCCGCTGATGTGTCACCCGATGAATTTTTACCAATCGACAACTATGTGGGGAAACTTCAAAGTACGCCTTAAATTCATATTTCAAAATAATGTTCAACTCAAGACCTTTGTTCTTCCTAACCTTTTTTATATTAATTGTTGAAAAACTGTTACATTTGTAGGAGCCGCTATTAAGGGGTTATATACGTTGCGGTGCGGAAAAATGAAGGAAATTTTGGATTTTTTTAGAGTTATATAGGCATCATTTTATTGGATAAATGTTATAGGTTTCTTAAAGTACATAATGTTGTGTACAAAAAATGCTATTGTGCATTATGAAATGTCAACAACTGTCGGAGTTATAGCCCCTACCACGAAGCGCGATTTTTTTGAAGAGCTTTGCGGTGAGCATGATTCCGGTGTAGCAGCTCAACTGAAATCATAAAAACAAAAACAAAATTTTAGTTTACGGTTGTACGGAGTTCGTGAACGAAGATTAAAAAAAAAAAAAAATTTTCTCGTGGATACAAGGACAGTTTTTCGAAAAAGTCATTTTTTTCATCAAATGATTTTTGTAAAAAAAATTCTTTTAATAAAAATCTTATTTTTTTTTAAAAAAGGCTTCGTTCACGGACTGCCTCTACTTATCACGAATATTTTATGAAAAAGATAATGAAAATCGGTCGAATAGTTTGTTCGTAATCGTGCTCACGGCAACCGCACTTTTGTGAAAACATGATTTTGAGATAATTACGTTTAAAGTTTCAAGTGTACTTTTTGTAAGCTCAACGGTGAAATAGGCAAACTTACAAATCATCATCGATTCCGGGGCCATACAGTGTGTGTTCTAAATTTGAAGCAGCCTCCAAAAAGTCTAGTTGATGTTGCCTACGAGCCATTCGGGCCTCCCTGGTTGCGTCTTGCGCCCGCTGCTCAGCCAAGGAAACGCGTTTCTCGTCTTCCTGCGTGACGAACTCATGGGAGTAATTTCCACACGGCACCCCTAATCCTTCAAAAATCTTCAAAATCGATGTTTGGCCATCATTAAAAATGCAGGCTGCTAGATATGCTGCGATTCCTACTGACACAGCACCTCCTGGAAGATGTTTCGGGGACAGTTTCCAGATGAGTTGGTTGTAACTTTCGTTATTGTTTTGCGTGAAACCGCCGAGACATCTTTCGAGTAATTCATCCTTTGACAAATCATTGTATATTGGCGCAATGGCTTTCAAAACATCTGCGGGTAGAGATTTGTAAGAGTGGACAAATCCAGGAATCTTCATTTTCTTTTCCGCGGTCTTGTTGGGTAGCGCAGCAAGAGCTCTTTGCCACTCGCACCATGATTCATTTCCAGGGGGGCATTTTTCGTGCTGGGGATTGTCGTCGTTCGAGCTGTAATGATAAAACGTAGCCCAAATGTCGTTTTTCATTTTCTCAACAGAATCTGAATTGCGACGTATGGCTAATCCGTAGTAAACTGTTAACTTGTCAATCATTTTGCCCGTCAATTTTCCTTTGCCGCCCAGTCCTTTTGTGTTTTTTTTAACGTTCCGTAATCTTGTCCCCATCCTTTTCTGTACATGCCCAATGCATTCCTTTTTTTGCACGGTCAAGTCTTCATACGGCACTGCTTTGCATATGGAGGAATATGTTTTTGAATCGCCATCTCCTACGTAATTCGCGTACTTCACCCCATGCAATGTTTCGGAACGTCCAAACATCTCAATTATAGCATCTACCTCCATTTTTCCAGCTGATCCCGAATGATTTGAAGTGCAAACTGGTTCATGAGTATCCATCCATTCTTCATACTCGGTAGAATCCTTCTGCGACTCCCATGTTCGACACAATTTACACAAAGCACTTTTCACGACAATGTCTAAAATTTTTCCCGTATGATACCCAATCAAAGAAGCGACCCCGTAGAGAGAAGTAAACCCGCGTTTCTTCCATGTACCATCGCCAGAAACAGTCAAATGGTTACCAATCGGCCCATTGTTTTCTTTCAATTCTTCCCGCACAGAAATACTCGCGAATTGAGAGAACACGTATTTCACTGTAGTAAAAATGTTTTTCAAGATAGTATCGTAGGATGTTTGCCTCAAGAACGGCGGCACGTCCATAAATCCGCAAAATTTGGCGCAGCCCGCTGCTCCCACACCAAGTAATTTCATCGTAAGAACAAAACGTCGATTAATTTCGTATGCGCGGTCAATGATAGCGCTCGCGTTGATTTTTCGCTGCTCACATTTCTCGCAGTTTACAGCAACTTTGAACCCAAGTCCTCGCGTTTCAATAGGAGCGAATTGCACTTCACCATCACATGTCTTGCATTTCACATATCCAGATAAAGCCGTGAACACTTGCAAAAAATTTATGATTCGATATTGAATTGACAAATCAACTGGCACATGAATATCGTCTTTGAATTTCAGTTTTTTTCGCGACGCACTGAAACTACTTTCATCAACTTCAACCGTTTTCGGATTAAAATACTGTTTCCTTTTTTTGGGTCGCGATTTTTGCACTTTTTTCTTACTTCTGATTTCGCGCGTGACTTTATCTCGAGTATTCATTTCGATTTCCACAAAAAAAGCAAGTACACGCGAAGCAGAAAAAAAGTTTTTTCGATTCTTATGCTTCGGGAGGTTGTATTCAACTGACCAAAATAACTTGAAGAAATTTGAAAGTTAGAAGAAAGTGGGGAAACGGTGAAGGAAACCTTGTACGTGATGTATTAGGCTTTTCAGAACTGTAAAATCATGATTTTGGAGACCAGCGTAACGACCGCCTGGCCAGCGCCGTGCGCTTGACTTTTTTCCTGTGACGACGCGCTCTAAAGGACGCTATTGCTTCGGTTCGAATGCACGGATCTTTTTTAAAATTTACAAATACATTTTTAAGGACATTTAGTTTCAGTTTCCAAAATAAAAATATTTTTGATTTTTTGATCGATCGCAACGTATATAACCCCTTAACATGTGGAAAGGAAAAACACCGGGGAAGCCCGAGGACGTAACTCAGTTGACGACAGAAAATGTCAGGAAATGGATGAGCCAAGTTGCTAGAAACAGGAGGTTCGAAAAACCTGCTGGAAAAAATACCAAAAAGGCAACACAAGGGGGCATCGACGACGAGACTAGAGGAGCGGGGGAAGATACAGAGGAATCAAGGAACCAACCGACAGGAGGAGGAGACGGAATACAAAATTTTTAGATTTAAATTCTTGGTATAGATTATAGAATGTAATAAGAAATCAAGGACCCATAACGGGGATGAAATATACGGATACTACTACTAAAAAGGCAACGTGGCTGAAGATTTGATAGGATTTATATTAAAAAGTGCAATTGTAATTTATAAATGTAAATGCATTTATGTAAACTTTGAGTGTGAACAAAACAAATGTATATGACTTGTCTATAAAACGATTTTACCCACAATTACAGTAACTCATTATTTAATAATAAGTTTGTGTACTTCATTTCACTAGCTTTAGAAAAGTGATACTGCTTCAGTCAGACGTGGTTAAATCATTTTTGGCGGGATTGACAATAATTCATTATTTAGACAAATACTCTTGTTTTTTAAAATTTTTTTTGTCGATCTTGACGAATTCTGTGGGTTTGAGCAAATTTTCCGCCGATGTTGACAAATCCTGAAGGTTCTATAAAACTTTTGTGAATCGGTTCAATAAAGTTTCCATGAAGTTAAGAGAAACTCTAAATAATTAACCTAATGTAAATCTGCGGATGCAGTGGCATGTAAATTTTACATTTATAAAAATGGTAACTAGCAATCTTCCAATCCAGAAGGATAAATTTCATGTCGAACTCGATTACATGAACTTTTTTAAAATACTAGCGGACCCGGCAGACTTTGTTCTGCCGATTAACAATTAGTTTTTCATTATAAATTACAACATCAAAACGATGAAAAAGAATTTTTTTTCTGCAGCATTTTGTTGTATTGATCAGTAGGACTGGTCTCAAGTGTACAAATTGTTACCATCAATTATTGTTTGCTATGCACGATAAATAATTTATATAATTTTAAAATTATGAAAATTTTCAGGAATTTTTGTGCTTCAGAGGGTTATGATAATCCATCAAGTTTTTAGAAACTTAGAAATTATCATAACTCCAAGCACTTTGGAAATTGCGGAGATTCGAAGAATTCTGAAAATTGACAATATTATTCCAGTCTTAAAAATTACAATAATTTTACAAATTATTACTATTTTTAATACTGCGGAGTTTGCAACATTGTAAAATATTTTCAAAGTTGAAAGAAAGTACATATTGTAAAATTTTGGAATTTGAAGAATATCAAAATATTCGTAAATTTTAAAAATTTGTATTATTTTCAAAAATTCTGGAAAGTTATGCAGGGTGTTTCACAGTTCGCGGAAATCCTCAATACCGTAAATTATAGATGTAATTACAAGACGATTTTTCCTTTACCACTTTTCACAAAACTCAAAATTGAAAAAGTTACTAAAGTTTAAAATTTAACCAATAAACGCGCTCCTACGAGGAGTGGGGATAGAAACCACGGACCAAAATTTACCGAAATTTTTCCCAAATTTTTCTGAGTCGAAAAGTTCTTTGCCACTTTTCACTAAACTCAAAATTAAAAAAGATATTCGAGTTTGAAATTCAACAAATCTGATTGGTTAAAACTTTTAACTCGAATATCTTTTTCGATTTTGAGTTTTGTGAAAAGTGGCAAGGGACTTGTCGACCTTAAAAAATATGAATAAAATTTGGGTAAGGTTTGGTCCATGGATTTTATCCCCACTTGTTGAGAGAGCGCATTTATTGTTGAAATTTCAAATTTGAATAACTTTTTCAATTTTGAGTTTTGTGAAAAGTGGTAAAGGACTTTTTGACTCGAAATGACATGTATAATCCACGATTTCAAGGATTTCCGCGAACTGTGAAACACCCTGTATAAATGGTTATTGTAATTTCAAAAATTTTATGAATTTCTCAAACTTTTAAAGAGTCCATAATTTGGAACAATAATTTAAAATATTTCCATTTTCACCGTTTTTTAAAATGTGAAAGGTTGTACCTACTAATTAAAACATTTTCAAAGTCTAGAAACTCAAAAAAGATTGTGAATGTAAAAAATTTTTCGATTTTTGTACCTTTCCGAGATTTTAAAAGCCTAAAGAATTTTGAAAATTTGGAATATTTATGATATTATTGAAATTTCGGAAATTTTACGAATTTCTCAAAATATGAAATACTTCGTAAATTCGAACGGTGTAAGATTTTCAACAATTCACTCAATTTTGAAGGATTATCTGAAAAATTTTGAAAGCCTGGAAATTTCGGCAATTTTCAGAATGTCAAAAATTTCGAATTTTCATAAATTTCAGAGATGTGTTAAAGCTTCGAAAATTCTGAAAATTTATGTTTATGATTATACAAACTTAAAAAGTTGTACTTATGTCTTAAATTAGGAGAAAGTTGAAAATTTCGAACATTTTAAGATTTATAACAATTTCGTAAATTTCATGAGTTTGCAGTATTGTAAAGGTTTTGAAAGTATTAAAAGTTTTGACAATTTATAGTATTTCAAACATTTTCAAATTTTCATGAATTTCAGACATTTGAAGAAGTTCCAAAGACTGAAACTTCGTCTTATTTATAATCATTAGTAATTTGGAAGTTTTAAGAATTCTAAAGTTTTGAATTGGTTGATAATGTTGAACATTTGAAGATTTTTTAAAATTTGAAAATTTTAAGAGTGTAAAGTACTTAAAATACTTGGAAGGTGCAGTTAATTTGGAAAATTTTTAGAATTTCGCAAATTTAGACAACTTCAGAGATTTAAAACAGCTTTAAAGATCTAAAGAGTTCGGAAAGTATTCATTATTAATTCTCTAATATTAAGATTCTCATTTTCTAATGTGCTGATGAAAATTTCTGGCTACGCCCTTGAATTACTTGAAACTTTTTTGTGCTTTTATTAACCTTCTACAGAGAATTACGAACAAAATTGTTATTACGTATTATTATCACGTATCGGTTATTCCAATAACTTCGACTTTCTCAAAAAATGGACGTCGAAGGAAGGGCTAGAGGTCAAGATGTACGAGGGGTAAATGCCAATCCTCCTATGAACAATCACCAGGTTGCCAACAGACTCAATGAAATACGCCGCAACCGTGTTGAAGAAAACAACCATGAAGAAGCACTTGGGAATCTTGCAGAAGCAGGTCAACTCGACAACGCGAATCTTCCGATAAACAATGTTCAAGTCGCAAATAGATTAAATAAAATACGCCGTAATAGAAATGAAGAGAACAATCAAAGAGGAGCACCGTGGAATCATGCAGAAGCATATCAACTCGTCAATGCGAATCTTATGAGAAACGATTTTGAAGTTGCGAATAGATTAGATGAATACGTCGCAATAGAAATGAAAGAAACAACGAGAGAGAAGTACCAGGGAACCGTGAGGAAAGAGACCCATTTGTCAACAACGCAGATCTTCCACTGGACAATCTCCAAGTTGCAAATAGACTGGATCAAATACGCCGTAATCGAGTTGAGAACAACCAGGGAGATGTACAAAGGAATCGTGCAGAAGCAGGTCAACTAGTCAACCACGACATTCTTCCGGTGGACAATCGCCAGATTGCTGATGACGAGGAAGAAGAAGAGGGCGAAGATGTTCAAGAATTCAATAACTATCGACCTTTTTTCTACGTAGATCGTCATCCCTTAGAAGACCTTCCTCGGTTCGCTCGTAGCAGAGACTACACCATCAGCTTTTTGTCGAAGATGACCAAGAGGAAAGAGCCGTGGTGTTCTTTTGAATAATCAATGAAAATTCTACAAGACTACGATGCTGAATTGGAACTCCCATCATCGAAGCAGTCTTTGTCGAATTCGCTCCACTTCAATGACGAAAACATACAGTACAGCGTTTACTGCTCACAATGCAAAGAAAAAGTTGGTGATGGTAGACGACCAACCCGGGACTGTGCCTGCCCCGGCGACACTCCTCCAGTCGGGCCTGGGCGTGCAAATAAACACCTAGCAGAAGCTGCTCATTTGGACGTCCGTTCAGTGTTGACTGAAACCCTACGAAAACCAGGCATTTTTGAAGATTTGCAGTATCGCCGGAGTAGGATCAAAAGGAACGAAGAAAACATGGAAGATATCTATGACAGTGACACCTATCAACAACTATCAGCGCCAGGTGGCATCCTCAACGACCCGATGAACTTGTCAGCTACCATGTGGGTGGATGGAATCCAGCTGGCAAAATCTGAAAAAAGTGAAGCATATGTAGTTGTTCAACAGATAAATGAATTTTCACCACACGTCCGTAAACGGGAACTAATTCTTGCCGGAGTGTGGATTGGAAAGGGCACACTGAACCACAGCAAGCTCATCGAACCAGTAGTCAACAATTTAATTGACTTGTACCACAACGGCGTCTTATGGAAACCGGACGGGATCAACTTTGCTCGCAGTAGAGTTGTACTTATATGCTTCTGCTCCGACTCTGTCTGCAGAAACCCATGTCTGTGTTTATTGCTTCACTGTGGCTACTACTCGTGCGTTTTTTGCCTAACTCCAGGTCGTCATCAAGATGGTCGGCACATCTTTCCTGACGAACCTGCACCTAGACGAACACACGAAGAGATTGTGGCCGACATGACGCATGCTACGAGGGCTAATGAGATTCGCAACGGATTTACAGGATTCTCTCCTTTGGCGAGATTACCAGGGTTCAACATCGTAGACGGAACTTCTGTCGAACACCTCCACTGTGAATTCGAAGGCGTCATGAAGGCCACGATAGAATTGTGGTTGACGGGGTTTGGTCAAGAGTACTACGTAGGTGGTCCACAGGATTGGCCACGAATAGACAACACACTAGAAAATGTAAGATTCCCAGAACGCATCACACGGCCTATGCGGAGTATCTCCCAGTATCGAATGTGGAAAGGCTCGGAATTTCGTAATTTCCTTCTCTACACATCTTTAATCACTCTCGATGGTGTTCTCCCACGTCGTTTCCTGCAACATTTGGCTCTTCTGGCTGAAGCAGCGTATGCCTTAAACAAGGATTCGATCAACGAATTCGAGCTGCAGCGAGCAGATGAGTTGCTAAATCGCTTCGTTACCGATTACCAGCAGTTATATGGCGTTCAAAACATGAAATCGAATGTGCATTTGCTGAAACATTTGGCTTTGTCAGTTCGTCGTGTAGGTCCATCGTGGTGCCATTCAGGATTTATTCACGGAAAGTTGTTGAACCAAATCACTGGCCATTTTGGAAGATTGAAGTTGTTGATCCGACGAATTTTGTTGCAACGCTTTATTCGACATGTTGCTGCTGAAGATGCCATTGGAATGACCGCACGACAACACGTCACCGCTCATGTTGGTGGGAAACAAAGAAATGATCCACCTATGAAGCCAACTGGTCGGAATTTCATTGCAGCAAAACCTCTGGAACGGGAACCACTTTCACAAGAAGAGATACATGCTATTGAAGACTCTGGATTTCACATCGATGAAGATACTGTTTTCTCGTTCTACGCAAAAGCCGTGATACACGGAACAAAATACCGCAAACGTGAACAACGAGTTACAAACCATTGCGACCACTTTGCGTCCTTTGAAAATGGGGTACAGGATGTCTATATGCTCATTACTTATTTCGTGACGTTTTTGGATGGAGCCAACACTGTTGAAGGAGCGTTGGGGAATGTATATCGACTCCGAGAGCCACAGTATGGAAATTTGTATCTTAGACGCGTTGAATTCACAAATCAAACTGTCTTTGTCCCTTATATGAGGATAAAATCTCCGGCGATCGTCATTTCCAAACGAGAACAGCTGTTTGCAGTGGCTCTGACAAATTGTTGGGAGACCGATTGAGCCGACAACTCTATTTTATCTGTGATGGTGACGCAACTCCTCAAAATGTAACGAAAAGTATGTTTGATATCGAATTATGAATTATTGGGTTTTCGGGACATGAATTTATGTCATTTGAATTTGTAACAGTCTATGTAAATAGATAGATTTGCTATAATTTTCACGAAAAGTATATTCCCTAGTAATTCTGATTTTTATAAAATCTTTATAAAGTTTTTATAAAATTGATGAATTTTCTATAAAATTTCACTATTTTATAAAGTAATTTTATAAAACTTTATAAAAAAGCCTGCGTTTTATAGAGCAATTTTATAAAACCTTTATAAAATTTTTATAAAGTGTTGAAATTTTATGTATTTATCTTTATAAAGTATTGTTTGAAGTATTTTATAAAAATGTTATAAATGTTTTATAAAGGTTTTATAAAATTGCTTTTTAAAACGCAGGCTTTTTTATAAAGTTTTAATGAAATCACTTTATAAAATAGGGAAATTTTATTAAAAATTTATTAAGATTTTATAAAAATTAGAATTACTAGGGTTCTATTTCTAAAACTTCCACAATGTCTAATATTAATTTTGGTAACATATTTTCGTAACACATTTTTGTGGCAAACCCCCCCCCCCCCCCAAACAAAAAAAATTCGTTAGATATTTACGTGACTTCTCTATCCCCCATATCATATCACTCGCGGAAGCCCGAAAAAAACGTAGTATAAAGGAACATTCAAATGTAGTTCATGACATACATGTATCATCTTTCACGTTTGTTTTAATTTCGTATAAATTAATATTTTTGCAGATTAGAGGCCATTTCACGAATAAAGATGGGAACGGAGAGAAACGATCAAACAACAACTTTTTGTAATAGGACTTCACATCTCGTGTTCAGTAACTACTTCTGCATATTAGTTAAAAGTGTAACTACATTTTCTTTGAATTTTTCATTTTTTTCACTCCTCATTTTTTCATTATTTACAGTTTTATTTGCATGTTTTCAGAACAAAGAGAAATGGCCGGTAGAAATGTACTCAGAGCGATGGATATTCCCATGCAGTCATGCAAAGTTTGCGGTCATCATACTGTTTGGAAGTTTGTTCAAAAGCCTTGCTTTTCTACATGTAGAAGATCAAATTTGACACTGATTCTGTGGCTTCTGTAATGATTTTGAGTTGCCATGTTTGTGATGTAAGAATCTTTCAAAAGCTATAGTTCTATATGTATAATGTTCGAAAATTCGTTTATTGATGATATTATGATCGCTTTAAAAATGTAAATGAATCTCTGTAATCAAAATTTTTCAAAAACGGCACTAAAATTTTTTGATTTTCTAGTCGACAACATTTTTGTGACTGACGTTTTGAATTTAGAATTTGCGCAACTGAGAGAATCTTTAATTTTCGACACCTACCACTAACTTTCTGTCATAAAAGTATTAAAAGTTTTTGAAGTCTGAGCGTGTAGAAACTATGAATCGTAAAATTACAGTTTCTTCAACTCTGTATAGTAAGTTATTTTTGCATCTTCTATTCGAAAACTCGTAAAGCATCTTCATTCGAAACAAATTTGAGATAAAAAGATTCGATGAAAATTGAAAAGTGGGTGCTAATTTAATTTTTTCTGAAATGTTGATGAATATTTATGATCTCTAAAACATTTCAAAAATGTTTGCAGTTTGTGAGTTTATGTTCGACATGTCTTACATTTTCGCAAACAGTAATCTTCAAAAACAAACTATTGTTTTTCAGAAGAAAGTTGTCTACACTCACTTAATTTATATAAATTTTTTACTCACAGTTATGATTTAATATTTCTCCTCAATTCGTTTCGCTCAACCACAGTTTGGCAATATCAAAATTTACATTAAAAATTCGGAAATAAGAAGAACGACACATCATTTCAATAATAACTTTCTTATAGAAATGCATGCATTCAGTATTGAAAATAACTGGAAAAAGTTTCGTAACGTGCATTTTTCAGTAAAACGCCGACCGTCATTTGAGTCAAACGTTATGCACTAAATAATATTTTATTATAAGTTTTCGAAATGTCGTTTTTTCAAAAAACGTAGTGTAACTGTAATCGCTTCTTTGAAATCAGCATTAACCCACATTCACAATGCAATATTGTGTGTCAAATTACTTTAAAAATCACGTCAAAGTTATCGATTGCTAGAAAATTCTGAAAAAACGTTTTTTCTGCGCAGAATTATTAGCAACATGTCTTGCAAGGTCCCGTTGAGGGACGAAAAACTGGAAAAAACTTGATACAACCGAGCACTTGGCTTGAACAAAGAAGAACTGGAGATATACTATTATCGGTAACTTTGAATGGAGACCAGTTGACTCGAATGAAGCAACTCTGAAGCTGTCTGGAGCTACACGAGGAGAGCCATCATCCTCTTCTTTCCCATTTTTATGCAAAAAAAAGCATTCTTGTGGTGTCATTCTTTGGTAAATATTTTCTTCCAAATCAACTTCGAACATTTGAATTAAAAAAAAGCATATTTCTACCATTTCTACAAGTTATACTCTTATAAAAACTGCAAATGAAAAATTTATTCTTGGCATCATCAATGATGATACTTTATTATTATATTTTTTTTTTCAGAATGGACGATGCTAGTTGCGGGTAGCTAACTTCAAGGATATTCTTTGCAACTTTTGAAACATCGAGACACAGTAGAGTTAATTATACCTTAGTTATCCACTGACGCAAAACTTTTCATTAATTTTGAGGATAATGAAAATGATAAAATTTCATGGGAAGTCTGGAAAATTATAAAAAAATCATAATTTTGATATTTTTGGAAATAATTTGAATTTCCCGTTTACAATAAATTGAAAATTCATCCAAAAATGAAATTTGCAGTACTTGTATTTCTTTTCTCTTTTTTTTTGGTTGAAATAAGAAAGTTTAATATTTAACTCAAATACTTTTCATTAGATTATTTCAAATTTTCAAACAACGATTGAACGGCTGAGAGTAGAAACCGGATAAGTGAGAGCTAGATAGATGCAGTGCTCCATGTTTTATGTCTAACTTATCCGGTGATTACTCTGAGCCATTCAATTATAGTTGCCACTTGCCCCAAAATTCGCCAACTTGGTTTGCGGACGCAACAACGACAACAACTAAAGTTGTAACAACTAGCAATTGCTTCACCGCTGAAGGCGATGAGAATCGATGCCCGAAACTCATTTTAACATAAAGATTACGTACAACTACCATAGTAGTAGATGTGCCAGGAGGGAAGGAGGAGGCAGGGAGCTTGTAAAACGCCGCAAAAATTTGAAGTTCACGTTTTTATTATAAAGTCGCAACAAATGAAATTCTTACTTGGAAATATTACTTGTAAAAACTTCGAATCGAAAGTTGCAAGTTTATAATATAAATCACATTTTATGTTCCTAATCAAATTTCATATTGTATAATTATGAAAAATATATATATATGTATTATATTATCGCGCGAAAAAAATTGTATGATTGTGTGAAAATAAAAAATTATCAAATTATATGTACGCAAAATCATTAAGCGTCATGTAAAAGTTTGTAAATTATGTAACATGCCAGCAATGATTTAAGGTTCTTTAAAAAAAAGCATAAATTGATAAACAGAGCACATTAGAATGAAAAATAAAAATAAAAAATACCGCTGAATACATTTATAAGTGAATGTAGATATTCTTATTCTAAGATGAGGATGACTAAACAAAAAGGATATTTCTTAAATGGGAATGGTACATCCGCAGAAGAATACACCCGCAAAAACAGATAAAGATCTTTAATTTTAAATTTATTCAGGTGTATGTCAATAAGAAAAAATGAAAATAGTTTTACTTCTACATATAACTAGATGAAAAAAAATCCTAAAGTTTTCTGTCCGCTGACCGGAGGAAAAAAAAGCGTTTTTGCTGAGAAGAAATAAAATTTTCTTCAATATTTTGTATAAAGCATGTATAACTCATAGTATCTATTCGAATTTACCGCCATTCGTCCGTACATGATGAATAAGACAACCTACCTTATCGACCTGTCGATACAATTAGTACGGATATGTCAAAATTCAAAATATATTATAAAAAAAATTTATTCTCTTTCAGAAAATTTCCGTTAACGTAATCGACAACGCAACGTAAAATATACATATGGAATTCATTTTTTGCGCAAATATTACTCCGTCGTTGGTAATATTTTATGTCTAGTAGTACTTTTTTTGACGAACGTATTTTCGTCATTTATTTATCGTATCCTTCATATCAGCCGCATTTTTGTATTGTAGATAATGCGATAGCACTTTTATTATCAAATGAACGTAAAAATTTAAGCGTTCAGCGCAAATTTGGTAAGAAAAAAGTGACTCCACTGTTACTCCACCAAAACTCCACTGAAACGGTGGAGTTGGTTACGACTGGGTTGTTAGCGATGTCTAGTTGTTTTTTGTTCTTTTGGTCATTGTCAGATTGCAGCTAATCCAATTTGCTGATTATTTCTTTGTTCTGTTCAATGATGGTTTTGTTTTGCTTTTCCACGGTTCTGAAACAAGTATTGAAGTAAAGATTAAGTGTGTTTTCAAGAGTATGATTTTTATTCAACATATTGATTCTTTAGGAAACTAATTATCGGCTGCGATAACAATTCATGTAAAATTAAGATAGAAATTATATGGTACGATCCCAAAAACATATAATTTGTTCATTTTACTGTGGAACTATGCTATTATTGGCAAATGTAATTAATGTCTTATTATGGTGCATACACTATTCATACGGGCTCAGTTAATGTAATACGAAATATCAAACATTAAGAATATTGAATTGTTAAAGTAAAAAAATTTCATTTTCAAACTTACTTCATGTAAAAAATTACTTGCTCCCCAAGATTTTCGTCCAAAATGATCCTCTCGAGAGACCGTTTTCTTACATTTTGGTCAACAAAATCGCTTGAGCATTGTTTTTCGATATTTCGATTTTCTTCCTGAGTATTGAATTGTTCATAAATGGGTAAATACCGTTTTTCACCTTTTTCAAGTGAATTTGGGAGGCTTGGAGAATTTGGGGGGCTTGAAAAATTTGAGAGGCTTGGAGATTTCATCGTTTGCAGGAAGGCAGGTTTTTTGAGAGCTTGGTCAGAGGTTTTGAGAGGGTTTTGTACATTCATTTTGTTGGTGACGATACTTTTCAAAACTTTTAAACTGTCAAGGCATGGCTTTTTTTTAGCGCTCAAATTTTGTGGCCGCTCATTTTCTGAATCCGTTGTGGAGAATTTTGTGGATTTGAAAATTTTTCTTCCAGATGTGAAAGTTCCTAATTGCTTGAGTTTCCGTTTTGGCAAAGGCTGTTGGCTGCCACCTGGGTTTGCGGGTTGAGACATTACTGATCGAAGTTTTCTGAAGATCTGTAACATAAAACATATTTTTTGATTACAAACAATAATGATGTTGTATTTAAAAAAACAGTTAGACATACATGATAATCTATTACCTGATTTTTCACGTATTTTCATTCTTACTAGGCAGTAAATTATCATCATTCGACATCGTGGGGAAATTTGACGGGCGTTAAAAGGGTCACGCAAACATATTCGTTTTCAACTTCGTTCTCTTCTTCTCCTTCGATTTCGCTCCATTTCGGCATTAGGTAACATTTTCACTGTACCTCGCGGATACTTATTGTTTCTAAAGTATTTGACAGGTTTTTTACCCAATATACACCTACAGCTTCGGAAGTATAACCAACGTCATAGTACGGTGATACGGTTTGGAATTTTTTCACAACTAGACGAATATTGTTGTGAACCTTCAGTATATTTTGGATGACACAAATATCGGTATTTCCTATAAGACAACAAGAATCTCGTAGCTGACTGGAGAATCGAATATCACCAATTTCAACACTGATCAATTGCTGAGACCTCCTAGCTTCTTGACCGTCTGGCAGAGGGCCATTTTTATGTAATTTTCCGATTTTGATCTTTACAATGTGATTTTGGGGAGATACACATTGGTCATTTCTTTCCATTACTCTCTTGTAATATTGCTCCAGATTCTGTCCTGGCTTTCGTTGGTCCTTGCAAAATTCCGGCATACTGTTTTCAAAGCAAAAAGCACTGAAGGAGTCGAGTGGCCCGTATTTTCTGACGTCGTCGACTATGTGCAACAAGGCATGGATGTTGTACGACAAAAATTGTTGCCCGTAGAGCTCTTCGCATGATGTAACAAAGTGTTGAAGTGCAACAGTGCAGTAATGAAATGCATCTTCAGAAATATTATCCATTTTTAAAATACGAACAACGCAGTGTAAAATGAGAAGGTGTTGATAATTAACATCTGCTATTACATCTTTGACAACGGCTGGGACTAAATAGAGTAAGAATTGCCTGAGTTCAGTAGCCTTGTAATGCGCAAATTCACTTAAACCAGAAAGACGCCGATTGAAATCAGAGGTGCAAAATCTTCGAACTGATGCCATCCGAGCGTCCAAAATCGCCAGTTTTCGACCACTCAATCGCCGAAAGCCAAATTTGCCAATAAGAAATGCAGACAACAATTTGAACATCACGCCTAAATATATAAGGTGCATTGAGTCGAATGGAACCTGAGAAACCAAGCCAAGAAATGGAGACACAGGGCTTGGACCTTTATGGTGGTCATCGTCCACCATATCGCGATATTCTGCATCTGTTCTAGCTCTATGTTCAACCCCGGTAAATACCATGTTATTGCGAAATTGGGGATCTTCACACCTATGACCTTCAACCCAACATTTCGAACATGGATTAGCAGATACGTGTCCCTTATGATTCAAAACGAAAGATCGAGCAGGAGCATCGGCGATGAAAAGTCTAACTCGTAAAGGTAATCTTCTGTCCCGAATCAAAAGACCACCATCATTTTGTATTTTCCTAATTTCTGTGAGAAATGGATCGTAAAACTCGAATGGATTAGATGGCTTGGTCGTTCCAGCAAAAACACCAACTATGATAGGTTTATCCTTGGGAATATTTGCAACCCGAAACTGATGAGGCCAAAAACTTTTCTTGCCACGACGATGAACTTGGCCGCCATCTGTACTGATGTCAATATCAACTATTTCTGGAAGCATATAATCTGGAACATTGTTGAGTTTTTTAACGATTAAATTTTCGAAACCAATGTGAATGTAGCTTCCACCAGCTCTTTGCTGAACCAAGTTTCGTACAACAACTGTTGGCGTTGAAAGTATAGTTCTTGAATCTTTAGGCAGGTCTGTCAGTCCAAAAGGAAATGCACGCAATGTTTTGAGAAGAATGTTGCCCTGAGTATGATTTACACGACCAGACAAAAACGCATTTTTGAGTGCCATTCTCCGTAATTGTGCTACATCTTCCGGGTCATCGACAACATCGTGATCATTGTCTCTGGGGTATTCAGGATCTCCGGGATCGCTACCATCTTCACTATCTACTGAACTACTGTCATCATTACATCTGTCATTGGTTACGTCTTCGCCAGAGTTTGAACTTGAAGGATTGTTTAGGGGAGCTAATTCGTGACATCTTGGATTGGGACGAAGAAACGAATCAGGATCCCTGTTACTAGATCCAGGCAATGGAGCATATTTTACTGATGACAGTTTACGACGTTTTTGGCTCGTTGACAGCAGATGAAAATTCTTGAACTTCCCATACATCGCATCT
This sequence comes from Platygaster robiniae, assembly GCA_028476575.1. Taxonomy (NCBI): domain Eukaryota; kingdom Metazoa; phylum Arthropoda; class Insecta; order Hymenoptera; family Platygastridae; genus Platygaster; species Platygaster robiniae. The sequence continues at coordinate 33,894,450 of CM052019.1, forward strand.
GTATATTTAATAGGGACTTATGAGTAATAGGAATGGTTTCATAGGAAAACTGAAACGACCCAGGACGAAATGAAGATTCAGGAAAATAATGAAATAAAATCCGTAAAAACTAATTTTCTAAGATTATGTTAGGGATGAAGAAGATAAAGAATGTTTACATAACTGTTGTGGTTTTTTAAAATATAATAAAAATACATATAACGATTTATAAACTCATATGTGCAAAGTGTCCAGAAACGGTACATTAAATCGCCCGATTCATATAGTTCCTTACACAAAGGTCTAACGCAACGAATTCAAAAAATTTTTTCTAGTTGTGTTTCAAGGTTAGTCGTTGAATCAAAATGAATCAAAAAAAAGTTTTTCAGGTCTTCTAATAATTTTCTAAAAATTCCGCTCATATAGTACACAGTAAAAAAAATCTTGCAGAATTACTAGGGTGTAGTAGAGGTATTACCACTTACAGTATAGTCAATGTACTAGAAATTGGTAAGAGTTTACCAGTGAGTAGTAAGTGAACATCACCAGATGAAGTAAATTTACTAGCGTCTAGTAGTAATACTGAAAATCCGTAATAGTACGCCTCTCAATATAGCAAATAAAACGACCTCCTTCGGAAGGGGTAGAATTACGACCGCAAGTAAATCTACTACATTGATGTAAGAGTGCTACCAAAGTAATAGAATCGCTGAGCGTGGTAACATTATCACCAGATTGTATTAATGCTATGATATATCGTCGAAGTGTAATTTGAAAGCAAGCGGAAATTAAATTGTCAACTGATTGGCAAATGCATGACATCGCGATTCGCGTCTCATCGTAAAATCTTTTTGAAATAATTTTTTTATTCAGTGCCTGATCACGCTCATCTCGTTTTCTTTTAATATTGTCTGTGGTAAGACAACATGCAAAGTTGTTTTGGGGACAACATTAAAAAAAAACGCGAGTGATTAGTTGATTATGTTTTGTTCAACAAAGTGAAAAAATGAAATTGAGGCGGTACTGAAGCCTGGCAAATTAAAAATTTTTCTCATGGAGTTGAACAAAAACAATCTCTGTGTAATTAAGCGCATTTTTGCATATTTAATTTCTTATGAAATTATTTTCCAGGTTAGAAAGTTTTGCTACTGTGTGCTACATTCTTGTACTTTTACTACTTTTAGTATATTAACCGTTTTCTAGTATATTTACTCACTCCTAGTACTTTTGCTAGGTCCTAGTACTTCTGCTAATTCGTTGTAGAATCACAAAAATTCTGTATTTTTACCCCTTCTAAAGGAGGTCGTTTTATTTGCTAGTTTGGAAGTAGTAGTTCTGCAAGATTTTTTTTAATGTGTATGTATAATCTAGAAACATAATATTTTGTACTAGATTTAAAAAACTACAAAAATAAAATTATTATCTATGTAAGATAATTACCGAAAATTATATAAATGAGTAATGATTTTTTTTCCCAAAAGCATTGAAAGTCATGATAAACGATAATAAATTGAAATCATGTTAACTTCCAATAAAATATTTAAAAAAAGTCTGAATATTCAGCAATGTAACAAATTTTTGATGACTTTACAAATTTAGATAGCAAATGAAAAATTAGGAAATAAAAAATTTTTTCAAGTTGTGTTTCAATGTTAGTCGTTGAATCAAAATAATTGAAAAGAAAAATGTTTTACAAAACAACCGCTGGTTGAACAAAAAAAACTTGCTTTTGAGGCAAATTTTAGTTCGAATGTTAGAAAAAATTTTTTCTAGTTTTGAGTGGTTCACCGACTAACTTTAAAACTTATCTGGAAAAAATTGTTGAATTTATCATTTTCAACTAACTATTTACTAATGAACGAGGTAATTTTTTGATCATGTATTTTATATCATATCAGATCTGATGTGAGATAAAATATGGGGCTTATATTTTCAGTTAAATTTTTTTTCAATTTTTAAAGTATATTACGCACCTAGGACATAAATTTTTAATTTACGAGTGTGAAGTTTGTAGACCGAGGCGAAGCCGAGGTTTACAATCACACGAGTGAATAAAAAATTTCTGTCCAAGGTACGTACCATATTTTATACAACAAAGTGTAAAAAAGTGATTTGTCCTGCGAGAGCAGGACAAAAAAGTACACTTTTTTACCCTGCGTTGTATAAAATATTTTTTGCAAAACACGCATCAAAAGTGTACTTCGAGGAACTGTATAGCCTTTTCGAACACACCCATTTACGGCCGAGGGAAAAAAAACTCTTCACGGCCGCTATCACGGCCGTGAAGAGTTTTTTTTCCCTTGGCCGTGAATGAGCGTGTTCGACTTGGCTATACAATTCCCCTAAGTACACTTTTTTGTTGCGTATTTTGCAAAAAATATCGTTTGCACCTCGGACTGTGAACGTGGCTTTTCACTCGGACCAGAAATCGGCCTCGGCTACGCCTCGGCAAATAAATTGGTCCTCACTAAAAGCCACGCTTCACGTCCTTGATACAAAATATACTATATTATAAAAATTACTAGTCATATTCATAAACAAAATGCTTATATCATTATAATCAATATATATTGTTTGATTTTGATATATGAGTCGTGATCATGAAAAATTGATATAACTGTACGCAGCATGTATTTGAAAAAGAAAACTACTTTTTTGTAATAATAAAAAAAAGTTTCACATCCCTAAAGACGAACTAACACCATAACATATTTTCGTTTACATAATAAACAAATAAATGAAAAAACATCACTAATTTGCAGAAATTGATACTTTTAAGTATTACATTGTTCCATAAAATACTCATTTTAATTATGAATGATACTTATAGAAAAAAATTATTATTTTTCCATCATAATCCATACATTGAATTTCGTACATCATTAATGATTGTTCAAATATTTATGTAGCACGCATAACAACATAACGTATGTATAGTAAAGATTGAAGTAGTAGTTTTGTATTCATAAGTTATTAATCCCCAAAATTCACACCGCATTTGAATTATAAAAACTAAACAAATTTAGTTTTTCGAACTTAAAAAAAACCAAAAGTTATTTTACTATATTAAAATCATTTTCTTTTTTTTTCTTCTACTTATAACTAACTTTCAAGTAAAATTCTACTGTACAAAAAGAATGATAATTAATCGAGCTCAAAAATATGTAATATTGATTTCTTCTAATACTTAAGTGTAATTTTTATATTTTCTCCATTTTCATTGATAAAAATGATTAATTTTTTGATTAAAATTTCAGCTATAAAAACTCATCATCCAAGAATTTGATTGCATTAATATTTACTGCGATGAATATTGTTTGTTTATTATTATATAATTTTGAATTCATTTATTATCATTACATTGCACCATTCATTTCTATTCTTTTTTATTATTTAATGTTAATGTCATGTTTTTTATTTTCTCGATTTTCATTGATGAAAATGTTTATTTTTTTATTTAACATTTTAGCTATAAAAACTCATCATTCAAGAATTTGATTGTATTAATATATTTATTGTGATTATTATTGTTTGTTTATTATTATATTATTTTGCATTCATTAATAATCATTATATTTTGTCGTTCATTTCTACTTTCATTTATTATTTACTGTTAGTGTCATTTTTTTATTTACTCCATTTTCATTGATAAAAATGTTTTTTTTTTCATTTAACATTTTACCTATAAAAACTCATTATGCAAGAATTCGATTGTATTAATATATTTATTGTGATTATTATTGTTTATTTATTATTAGATAATTTTGTCTTAATTGATCAAAATTTTAGTTAATTACTCATTTCTATTATTATTTATTATTAATTTATGTATATTATATTTCATTGTACATTATTATTCTTTTCTATTTATTATTTATATATTATTTAACTGTCAAAATGTCTGAGATGAATTTATTTATTCATTTTTATTTCTCAACTGAACTTTTTTCTTTTTTATAAAAATTGTCGAGTGTCGTTGAAAATTGCTGCTCTATTTGAAGTATCATAAGACAAATAAAATTTTGCCTTACATAATAAAACATATATTTATACGTCTAGCTTCATTTTTAACATACATTTTTCAAATTTGTATTATAATAGTTAATTTCACGTCTAATCAGCAAAATTGCAAGGTCTAAAAAAAATTTGTTTTTAATAATGTTAAATTATAAGTAGTAAGTTTGTATTTTTCAGTTCTTAATTGTCGAAATTCACATTGAATTGTTTGATTTTTTTAGGTCTTAAACATTTAATCGTAAAACTGGAAGAAAAAACTGTAAATTTTTTTTTTCATACAGAAATAATCTCTCAATACAATTACAAAATAAATAACTGAAGTAAAATTCTAATTTACAAAAATAACGATAAAAACTAAAAAAAAGTTTCACATCCCTAAAGACGAACTGACACCATAACATGTTTTCGTTTTCATAATAAACAAATAAATGAAAAAACATCAATAATTTGCAGAAATTGATACTTTTAAGTATTACATTGATCCATAAAATACTCATTTTAATTATGAATGATACTTATAGAAAAAAATTATTATTTTTCCATCATAATCCATACATTGAATTTCGTACATCATTAGTGATTGATCAAATATTTATGTAGCACGCATAACAACATAACGTATGTATAGTAAAGATTTTAAAAAAATTATTAACACCAACTTGATATAAATATATAATTGATTAGCACCCAAAAAAAAACCAATTTTGGAAAATCATAACTATAGAAATCGGCTCTGATTAGTTAAATATTTATCCCAAAACCATTTTTCGTTTTTAACCTACCAAAAATTATCGCAGCAGCCTTCCTGAGTTGTGTAAGGCACGATGACGATTACATCAGTGTTGCGAGAAGAAACTGGAAAAACCAACAAATATGTTTATTAGAGATGTTTAACTCAAAAAAAATGACTTTTCAAAGTTTTCCTAAATTATTGTAAACCGGAAGCAATAAAAAAAATATTCAAATGAAACACTGAACTGTGATTATCAGAATATTCTGATTTTTTCTACAAATTACATTTAAACCACAACAAAAAAACGTGAAAAAAATTGCGGGCTCATTATATCGGGATGTCTGATCTACATCTAGCTGTAATCTATTATATTTAAATTGATGTTCATTTTTTTCGTGCACGTGGTTTCAAATGATAAATAAAATTGTCATCGATTTATACTTGATTTATACTTACGAATTATTTTCCTTGCCGATAGCAAAGCACGCCTTACTTATTTAACAGCAATTACCGACAACTGTGCGAGTAATATGTAATTATTTATTCACAATTTATCGCGTTTCACGTACGTTTAATGTATAACGCGATCGTATCGGGGTTATGTCTCTGACAACACTGGTGAACACTGGTGAACACTGGCGTGGACAACCACTAATGAGTGGGAGTGGGGCACTCATACATGCATCTCATTTGGACAAATTATTGCACTCATGCGTGCGCTCACACTAGTGGGACTCAAATGTCTAGCACGTGCTACCAACTCTGATAGTCGCAGTTGGTCGCAGTAAAAGTTCATTGTGGGTACACGCGTGAGGCCCAGGTGGGTACGTGCGTCTCATTCGGACAAATCATTGCGCGCACGCGTGCACCTGCACACGTGCGACTTACGTGCGTCGCACGCTTGTTATCTGGGTTCCTCTCCTAAGTATCGTGAGTTTGAGTTATTGAACATTAAAGAAAATTTTCCTTATCCTTCTTATTGTGAAAAAGTTTTTATTCATAATTTGGTGAAATACAGAGGCCAGACTTATCTAGTTTCTAATTTCAATGATCTTAAAAATCTAAAAATGTACAACCCTGAAGACTATGATGATGAATTTTGGACCCCCAATGAGACTAACCCTGAAAATTCCAATCCAAAAACTGATTGCGGCGGAGAGCCTCTTTCAAAAAAGAGAAAACAATCAGTTTTGGGTGGTTTTCTGGCTGTGAAAAATACGGTGGAAGTCGTGGAAGTGGAACAAGAAGCAAGGCTCCCTGTCAAAAAACGAAAAACTGTTGATTCAACTGATACAGCAGTAGTCGTGTATGTATAAATAGAATATTTTTATAAACAAGCGATTTCTTTATTTGCTTTTTATATATATATGTGCCTCTCTGACTTCCAAAAAATATGTTTTTAATGTTCTTGTGAAATTCGTGTTCCACATTAATTCAGAGAAGGCTCTGAAGTTGTAGAACTTAGCTCTTCAACAAACATGGTACTTGATATGGTTTTTTTTCATAATGAACGGTGGCGCTGTGGACTAAACGTTAGTCTCTCATGTCAGAGTTCCCGAGTTCCATTCTCGGGTTCGGAAATTTTTTTTTTTTTTTTTTTTGCAGAAACCAGTGTAAATAAAAGTTTCACAAGTTAAATTATTATAAATATACCAATGAACAACTCTAGATAATTTCAATTTTTCTGTAAAAAATTTTTATGTAAAAAAATTTTTCTGTGAAAAAAAGTTACTGTATGAAAATTAATCTCTCTAGCAATTTTAGCGAAACTTATACAAATGATGTAAAGATCTAATTTTTCGAAAGAGACAGGGCCGGATTATTCTTCGGTGGGGCCGTAGGCAACCATAAATTTATGGGGCCCTGCTTGATAAATTGGCGATGGTCGTCAAAAAAATCAATGACCTTTTTTAATTAACAAAAAAAAAAAAAAAAATCATTGGTAGTAGTGACGTTTAAAGGAAGAAATTAAAAAAGTCATCAATTTTTATTTCATAAAAAGTTGATTGAAAACTTTAATTATTTATAGTAGCAATTATATATTTATTTAATTCTCTAAAAGGCCATCACCCTGTTAGATTGTAAATAGTGCCCCCAAAATAAATCGGTAGATTGATAGAAAAAACTTTATATGGTCGAAAAAAAAATCTTCGAGCATTTTTTCAGACCTCAATATGGTCCCCCATAGGCGTAACAGTTGAATATGTACATTTTCTTATTTTTATGCCATTTTTGCACAGAATCAGAATATCACATAAAATTAAGTTCTATTCAAAAAAATTTTTTCAAAATTTTCGAAAAAAAATTTTTTTTTTTCAATTTTCATAATTTTGAAAAAATATTTTTTTTATTTTCGAAATCGATTGCCACTCTGATTTTTTGTTTTTCTTTTGCGTACATCTTTTACACGTCCTTGTGAATTTTTACATAATTTTCTGACAGTTGAAAGATATTAAAAGAAATTTCAATTTCAAAAGATTCTTGACCCTGGTTTCGAATGTTAGTGCATCGATTACTCATACATAAATATCAATGGCTTTTTCCATTTCAAATCGACCGGTCTATTCGGGTCCTAATTTCAGATTCCAGCGAAACTTTATTATGTTGTTGTTTGGTCTATTAAATGAGGTACAAGTTAAACCTTTTTTCCATAAAAAATTTTGTATTATTTATCATTTAAATTGATTTTTTTGACAGTTAATTGAAACTCAGACACTCTTTCCTGCCCATCTCTTAAATATATGTTTTTTTCGATTACACGAATAATTAATATTTATTTTACAATTTGTATATTTAATCATGAGAAAAGAATAAAATTCAGTTATTTCAAATTACGGTGACAGAAAACAACGTGCAAAACGATAAGTGGTGTGGGAGTTTTTCAAAAAGCCATCCCTGGGTGCAAAACACGTCGTTTGCCAAATTCAAAACTGCAATGCCGAAGTCGTTTGGAGCGGCAACACAAGCAATTGCCGAAATCATCTTCAAAGGTACCACAGCAAAGAATGGCATGCTGCAGAAAAAAAAGTGGCTGACACGGGTGTTATATCTAGCAGCGAAGACGACTTTGACAGTATTACTGACGAAAAAAACAAGTAAGTACGCAAGCATAGGATAATTGGCACAAAAATCGATTAAAAATGTCTCAACTTCGATGCAAAAGTATATTAGAAGCTATCATATATGGCATAAAATGTGTAGTAAAGTGAAAATTTTTATTACTCTCATAGGGTACAAGAAGTTGCTGCGAAGAATGGCCAGCTCTCAATCCGAAAGTTCACTAAGCGACAGGGTTTTGCCTACACTTCATCTTCTTCAAGGAAAAAAAGTCTCGATGTGGCACTCGCAAAGTTCGTAATAAGAGATCTACAACCTTTGTGTATTGTGGACAACATCGGCTTTGTTGAGTTTGTCCAAGCACTTGATCCCCGTTATGCCCTTCCTAGCAGGAAACATCTGCGAGATGTTCTGATTCAGCAAGCGTATGACAAAACACTCGAACATCTCAAAGAAATTTTGCAATCAGTGAAGTAGGTTTTACGGAATTGAAACAAGTTATCACCCAACACAGTTCTTAAAACTTTTTTTACTTGTATTCAGATACACTGGCATAACATTTGATGGTTGGACAAGCTGCACAACCCAGCATTACTTGACGATAACCTGTCATTTCGCTCTTGATGGGGTACTTGAAACCGCAACTCTTGCTATAGTTCCTGTCAAGACGCGTTCCACGTCGAAAAACTTGAGTAGCCTCATTTCCAACGTTTTCACAAACTACCCTGAACTACTCGTTCTAGCAGCAATTACTGATAACGTTGCAAACGTCATTGCAACTTGCCACGAATTGAAAGTAAGTATGTACTAGATGAAATGTAGAAAAATTGACGAAAAAATAACAACAAGAGTATATGAAAAAGTACATGTAGAATGATATACACTTGTGTACTTTTACTTCGTTCTTAAGAGACATGACCGGTTGAAGTACATTTTCATTATTAACATGTTATTGAAAAGACAGCTTATAACTTATAATCAGTTATTTTTACTTCATTACAGTGTGACAGCTTTGAAGAGAATAAATTTTTATTTACATAATAACCTTGAAATGTAACTCGAAATATAATCTAACGAACAAATGAAAAAGTAAAATTTTAATGAGTTCCTTCAATTATCGTCTACTTATTGTGAACGTATGATTCTGTATCTATCATCTAGATTACAAACGTTCCTTGCGCTGCCCATATTATTCAATTAGTCGTGAACAAGGCAATCTCTGAAACTGCAGTGAAAAATGTCGACAAACCTGAAGATAGGCAGATTCAGCGGATCACAGACTATGATTCTGGTAGGTAATTTTTATTGACAGTATAAATCAAGTATTAGCAGAAAAAAGCCCAACAAAACTTTCAAGAATAACCATACATATTTATAAAAAAAGCTTTTAATCGCTTTTAGGAATACAACAATTTTATTTTAAAGCACAGGAGAATTTCGAAAAAAAAAATTGAAACTGTTTAAAATAGCACAGAAATTTGGGCACTTATTACAATTTTAATATCTAGAATAATAATTTCAAAAAAATTTCCAAATATTGAGTAAGTTTCGATACTAGTTTCGAACCTTAACTAAACGTATGAGAAATAAAACAGAAAGAAAAAAAAGTGCTTCAAAAATTAAATCATCGATTTTTTACAGCATTCACATTGAAGACGAGCTGGAAGACTTGACCACGACTTCAGTGTACTCAGTGACAAAAAAATGCAAGAGGATCACAACTTTTTTCCACCACAGCTCCATTGCAACAAAAGAGCTGGAACAAGAATTTATAAAACGTGGAATGCCTTTCAAAAAATTGATACAAACTTGTGAAACCCGCTGGGATTCGACGTATTACATGCTCGAAAGCGTCGATGAGTCGTCAGACCTAATAGTTGTTGTTTTGTCAAAAGTTGACAACGACGTGCCACTTCTGACAAGAGCTGAAAGGAAAATGATACCAGATATCCTCAAACTTCTGAAGCCATTTCTCGACGCCACGGAGAAATTGAGCGGCGAGAATTATGCTACAATTTCATTGATTATTCCTTGCATCAAAGGAATTTTGGATATACTCCAAAAAGTTCAAAAGCTTCATGAGCAATTGGAATATCAAACAAAGAAACGTCTTTTGGCATATGAAGAAAGAAGACCTATCGCAACGTAACTATTTCTCAGAATTTTTCTTTATCATATTTTACAATCGATCTCCCAGAGAAAATCAATAATGGTCAATGTCTATGATTATTTCCTTTTTAAGTGCCTTATTTCTTATCTTCCATAAATAATCGTCTTCTTTCTATCTTTCGGCCTACAGATTCTGGCCCTCATCAGGAAATTCTTTATAAAATTAATACATTTCGATGGTACAATATCTTTCACACAAATACCTTGATTCTTAAATCCTACATCATCATAATTCTCTCACGATTCGAACTTCTGCCCCTTTTTTTTCTCCGAAAATAGACGAATAATTATTTAATTATTTCTATCTTTCAATTGTTGTATTCACATATTCAATTTTCTATGTTTCAAGGAATATTTTGTCACGTGTTTTGAAATAGCTATTAAGAACGATAAGCATTTTGCAATAGATAATAGAAACGAACAATATATTACTCGTTTTTACAACGATTCGTTTCCCAATTTCGTAAGCTTTTAGATTTTAGTTGTAATTTAGATATCGTCAATCATATTTGGGAAACACCCAAGTTGCCGATATTTCAGTTGTAATTTAGATATCGTCAATCATTTTGGAAAAACCCAAGTTGCCGATGTTTCAGTTGTAATTTAGATATCGTCAATCATACTTGGGAAAAACCCAAGTTGCCGATATTTCGGTTGTAATTTAGATATCGTCAATCATTTTGGAAAAACCCAAGTTGCCGATATTTCAATAGTAATTTGGATATCGTTAATCATTTTGGAAAAACCCAAGTTGCCGATTCGATGGTATATGAAGCGCGCCTGCTCACGTCGTAGGGTCCTTGTTTTTCGAAGTTATGTGTTCGGTTCAAATCGGTTCTTGTATCCATATAATTCTTTGAGCGAGCAAGGCTCAAATTTTGTTGAATAAAATTGAAATAAAAAGGATCAAGTAAATTATTTACTAAATTCCGAACCGTTACAAATTTAAACAATCACGGTCTCAACACAATACTTCTATATTACATCTATTTCTCAGAAAGTAATTGATTTCTCCAGTAACTGCTCTCAGAGCATTTTCCCGTATTGTAGACAAAAATAGAACTGCTTTAAAAGCTGAAATATTAGAAACAAAAATCACTTGAAAATGCTATTTATGTGTGTTTGATCTTTTGTTTTCATGTGTCAGATTGATGTATTATTTTTAATATTTTTCAAGGACCAGTACCATCTTGGATCCTCGATTCAAACAGCATGGTTTCGTCACGTATGCCAATTATACGAAGGCCGCTACAAAACTACAGTCCGATTTGAAAGAGTTTATAAGAGACAAAAACAACCAACAAGCTTTGAAAGCACGGGAAGCTCTAAACCAATCGAGAAGGGAGGAGGCAAATCGAATAGTAATATATGAATACCGTCCTAATTACTAGTATATACATATATCCTTCAATACATTTAAAAAATGAGTATTTATACCTTAATATTTGTTCTATCGACTTTTATTTAACTCGGCCACATGTTTACTTTACGTACATAAAACGACAATTGTAATTTTTATAATTCAACAGTTACGGAACCAATATACAATTTTTTAATTTGATTAGAAAAATCACTGGAAAAAAAATAACTTAAAAAAGCGTTTCTTCAGAACATTTTTTTTTCTCTGTCATAATTTGTAATTTTTGAGTTACATTCTGATACCAAGAAAATTATTTTGAAACCGCAGAACCTTTAAGAAAACTTGCGAATGAAGTTAGATATGTATTACATACATAAGTAAATTCTATATTTATTCTGTTGCAGATGCCAGTGGAATGTTCGGCTTCATGAAAGAAGTCGATACATCCTTTTTCTCAAATAATCGTTCATTTGAACAATTATTTGGAAGGAGACATTGTTCCCATGGACACTGACGTCATAAAGTTCTGGAAAAATTACACTGCATGCGAAGAGTTGAAATCGATTGCTCTGAGAGGCATTTAATTGTTCCAGCAACCTCAGTAGCGTCAGAGCGAGTGAACTCGACCGCTGGAAACACCATAACGGACAAAAGGTCGAGACTGAAGCCAGATATGGCAGAACGGTTGATTTTTCTGAGAAAAAACTTCAAATTCATCAAAATGGGTTAATTAAATCATTTCATTCTAAAATGCTCAGAAAATTAAGAACAATGTTTGTGCAATAACAGCTTGAATATAAAAGTTATGATAGATATTCAACGCGTTCTCTCTCATTAGTTGTAACCTTATCATTTAATTTTTTAATTTTTTCAATTCACTCTTTATTATTTCATGAATGCTTTTTTTAAGTTGTCAAGCGCGGGGTCATTACCCTCACGTGAATTATTTTTCTCAATGCTAAAAAAAATCGGAAATATAAAAGTCGAAGAATAACCAGTCTTGAAAAGAATAACGACATGCCTTATCTACGATAAGGCATACAATTCAAAGCATACGAAATTTCATAATTAAACACAATTCATTTCTTAACGAGATAAGGACAATAATGATTAACAAATGCTATACTTTTCTTGAAATATAATTAGGACATTAAAAACTTAGTTTCAATGAATTCCTTTACAACAGGCGAGAAGGAACATTAGACGATAATAACTGCTTTTTCGAATAATCACCTCTATTAAGCATTATACCTCGAAAAATGCCGAGTCAGATAGGTAATTGCCTCATTTCGAAATATCATTTCTAAAAATGAGTGATATTGCGAAATGAAGAGGGGGGCGTCTAAATACTTTAGATATCATTTAGTTTTTTTACACGTCGACATTTTTTTGGTATAAAAACCCCTGCAATTCGGGATAGCTCAGAGTCGTCTTTCTGAAAGCATTGCCTCAAGTAGCTCATAGCTGCCTCTCGCTAACGCCGAAGAAGGATTACTCTGACTGCCTCTCGCCAACTTGAGAACGGTTTATCGCCAATCTCAAAGGGCCTCTCGCTCGCTCCCTCAGCCTCTCGCCAAACTTGAGAACGATTTATCGCCAATCTCAAAGGGCCTCTCGCTCGCTCCCTCAGCCTCTCGCCAAACTTGAGAACGGTTCATCGCCAATCTCAGACGGCCTATCGCTACTAGCCTCTCGCCTGACCTGACGACGGCCTATCGCTTGCCCACCGAATAAGTAATTATCAACAATCCAAATTTCCTAATATGGTACAATCAATGCCACTGCGTTCACTCACTTGGCTCGAGTAGAGTGATAGGGTCTTCTCCCCTATCCTGCTCTAGTTTCAAGGCACCTCGAAAAGGCCATGTTGAGAGATATGCAGAGGGATTGTGCGTCCACAATTTTAATCCAATAATTACAATGTTGAAATATAATTAAACATGCAACATAAATACAGAGACTAGAATTTAATAAAACAGATAACAGAAATAATTTAACAGAATAAAGGAAAACCCGAACATCAGGATTACGCAAGTTTAATTTTATCGTAGTGACCACCGTTGGGGATTTTAAAAGATCAATAAGTAATAAAGCTAGGAAGAATGGACTAAAGCCCACAGGGAATGAGAACGCATTTAAAAGGAAAGGACTTTATGGACTTTGGGTCCAATTACAAATTTGAAAAAGGCTTCCCTTAACACAGCCCCTCTCCGAGGAGGAACTATCACTCAAAGTAGCCGAATACGCTACGCAGCTTTTCGGACAGATTTTACAACCTCCAGATAAAAGGTTATGGATCAAATGCAAGGATTGCGGGTCTAGGCGACAATATTCGAGGGACCCACCAGCGAAACAATCAACAATCAAATCATTGACCTTGCCATTCTTAGAGCCTTTCACAGAGAAATGGGAGGAATTTAATGCTAGAATTCAACAGAGTAAACAGAGCTCGCTGGAGAATATAGAAGAGGAAATAGTTGATAACATAATATTTGAGTTTGCGACGCCGCTTCCACCGTTGTTACCTCCATTAGAGTAGATTGCCAGAACCAAAAAGCGAATGAAATCATGTACTATCACATTGTAAAGGAACGAATGAATATTTCTAAATAATAACGCCAATTTGGCACTTTAACTGAAGAAATCTGCCTGTTTTATTATCCCTATCCTCAAGACAATTTTCAGACCTCCAACTTCAGGGTTGCACGGGGCGGAGCCTCCCGTGTCTGTCCTGGTCTGGACGAGTTGGCCCATTTTTGGGAATGGAAAGTCAACGTGGGTTTTCTTGAATCTGAGTCTGCTCGTCACAAAGTGTTACAAAAAGGTAATTTTTTTATTTTTTCAATTTTCATTCAATTTTCATCCTTTGGATTTGAAGAAATTGTTTAAAAAACAATAAAAATGATCAAAAACTCTATTAACGGATATTTTTTTATTGGGAGCGGGTGTTATCGTTAATATCGTTAAGTAATTATATTTATCGAAATTTGTCGATACTTGTCGACAAGCTGTAGAACCGATATTTCCCATCCCTAGTCGCCAAGGCATTTGCTGTGACCCGCATCTGAGTTTCTAAATCTTCTTAACGAACTAAAATCGTAGATGGCTCTGGCTACATTGTGGGAGGCTGATTGTGGGTAAGGGGTAAAGGGGAGAGAGGAAGTCACCTCGTGGTTGCCGTCTCCTTTCTCCTCTCCCCTCTGTTCCATAAACTACAGCGGCTATAGCGAGTCGTCGAACGCGTCAAATGCGTCAAACGCAAACGTGTTAAATCGGATCGTATCTTTTTAGCTCTTTAGCGTTATTTTCGTGATTTGTGAGTGAAAAAATCGAAAAAACGTTAAAAATGCCTATGACGTGCATTGTTAAAAATTGCCCGTCAAAGGCGAAAAATTCAGAAGTGAAAGAAATAGGAAAGGAGAAAGTGCATTTTTTTACGGTGCCAAAAGATGAAAATCGGAGAATCGAATGGCAAAAGGCAATACAGAGAAATGACATTGAGATTACAAGCAAGCATCGTGTATGCCACCTCCACTTTTTGGAAAATGATATTCAATGGAAAGCAGTTTTGAAGGATAAAAATGGGCAAATTATACAAGAGGTAAATAAAATTGAAAAATGTACAATAATTAAAAGCAATAAGTTAACAAAAAGATAATATAAGTAAAAAAATATAAATAATAATTATTCTTTTCATTTTCAGGAACCGTATAAGAATCCAAGGTTGAAAAAGGATGCTTTGCCATCAGTTTTTCCATTTGAAAGCAACAAAAAAGATAAGAACACCAGGGAAGAAGCTCAGGGTACCCAAGAGAACGTTCCATATCCTCCTTGTGAACAATCTGAATCATCACCTATAGATATCATCGAGGAACTTCCTGTAAATCCCGTGAGTTCCTTACGGAGTATTTATATATATATAAATTTCATGTATTGTACTTTGTAAATAACTCAAGAACTAAAAAAAAATTGGTTTTTTAACATATTTTATTAACTGTTAGGGTACGTTTATAGAATAAATAATTCTTGAAACTAAGTGTAGGTAATAATGGAATTGAGTTTAAATTGATTTGCAAATTTGTAGATTGAAAAATATCTGAAAATGAATGTTAAAATTTTAAATTTCGAAGAAATTATTTTTTTATTTATTGTTTTTCAGACACTTCCCTCGGAACTTTTAAATTCACACAATGATGGAATCGAATCCGAAAAACCAATTACCGAAGAATTCGACATTCATGATTCAGTCAAAATAATTTTTGATTAATTAAAAAATGACACTGACATTCCATTATCATGGTGCAAATTGGCGACTGATATAAATAATTTATCTATTATAAAGTATTTCAGTGTTGTCAATCCGAAACATGGCTATTAGACAGGGATGTTTTTACTGAAGCAAATCACAGTGTACGAAGATTTGTCATTTGATTTTCGGGTGATGGATAGGCCATTTAATTTCTCCAGATTGGGAATTTAGGGATTAGATGAAGCGCGTTTTGAATCAGTCGAACAATTGAAAGAAATTTTGAGGCACGCCGACCAATTAACTGTTTGCTCAGGCTCTGAACTTTCATCGCTTTTCCAACCAAATAGCTCGTCTTACAAAGATTTGCACGGGCATTTGAGACATATTGATTGTCCATTAATTATTACCGATGGCACACAATGCACTTTCTGTAAAAAAGTCAAGGCAACTTTTTCAAGAAGAAGAAAACAACTACCTTCGAATGAAGAATCTGCCAAAAAGTTGCGAAAAGAAAAATTATCAAATAAACCTAAGAAGTATGTAGACATGATTTTGGCGCAAAAGAGAAGCTTTAAGAAAAGCGAAAAGAGAGTCAATTAAAAGTGAAAAATTGCAACTAAAATTAGAAAAATTAACTGAAGAAATGAAAAAAATCAAAGAACAGTCTCTCGACCAAATTCTTATGGACAGCAACTTGTCAAAAAACGAAAGAATGTCAGTGAAAGAAATTGTTGCCTCTTCTAAAGCCAAAGGGAAAAAAGGAAGGAGATATCCTGATGAATGGTTGTTGAAATGTATTCTCTTTCATATACGTTCACCGAGAGGATATTCCTTCATCCGCGAAAACAACATGCTACCTCTTCCGCATATTAGCACAATTCGTCTGTAAGTTCACAAAAGTTACATATTTTGCTCACCATTATAAAGTAATATTATTTTATAAGTTTGAGGCTCATGCTACATATAAAAACACCTCTTTCAAAATCCTTTTGAAAACACGTTAAATCTAATACTAGATTTTAAAAAAGTTTTGAGTTGTCATTTTTTAAAGTAATCACAATAATAAAAATATTGGATTAATAACAAATTATATGCAAAATATTCTTTTTGGCATTGCTCTGTGCATTTCAATTCTTTTTTTGATTATCTGTTGAAGGTACTTGTCAGGGATAACGTCTTGCTGTGGTTTCGATGATGAATTTTTCCGTTTGCTTAAACAATCAATATCGCAATTCCTGGAGCAAGAGAGACATGGCTTATTATTTTTCGATGAAATCGCAACGCGACGAAGAGTCCGATGAATTTAAAAACAATGACATATGAGGGACTTGTAGACCATGGAGACGGTAATCGAACAGCTCAAGAACCCACCGAAATGGCCAATAAAGGATTGGTTTTTATGTATCAACCATTGGGTAACACCCATAAGGCCAAACCTGTTCATGAAAAACTGCACTGGCCTTGGCTAAATGCCGTCAGTTGTCGTGAATTGTCGTAGGAGAATTATGGAGAATTGTGGAGAATTTTCAAAAGTGTTTGTTTAAAAGTGCTTTTCATTTTGGATTTTGCGATTGTGGACAATTCTGGAATCCGGATTTACCGCCGACAATGAATGAATTTGAAGTTAACTTATAAACTGTAGAAAAATTTGTATCGGAGATGAATCAACCACATATGAATTAACACATGGCAATAAATTTAAACCTTGTTTCCAGATAATGAAGACGACAATCGCAGGTTGTGTATTTTTTTTCAAGTCAACGGTAATCCCCAACTTTATAAGGCCACGGAACTGACTGCTGGACAATATGCACGATTAAAACGTAAATTTTATATATTGCTAATAATGAAAAAATATGTTTCCGAAATTTTCAATATCCGAAATTGTTATCGACCTTTTAAAGTGTAAATCAGACGATAAGTTCGTGTTATTAATTTTTATTGTTGCTTTTTTTTAAATTCTACATTTCCGAAATATGAAAAGTCTTAGGAATTTATAAATTTTTTCTACGATTCCCCAAATTTGTTATTTCGTTATTAATTTTTTTTTTGACAATTTAATATAATTTCATATTTTTAATATATAAGACATAATTCATATTTTAATCAATAAAATCAATTGAACATTCAATACAAAAAATTCAATAATATTTACAATAAAAAATATCATAACACTAACAAATCTTTCAATATTTATTAATATTTAGATTAATACTTTAATATTTTTTTCTACATTGATTATTAATAATATTTAAGACTTAACTGATGATTCCAATGAATAAATGAATATACGTTTGAGAATAATAAATACTTATAATTTAAATTTTTTTCTACAATTCATTAATAAAAAAATCAATTGAGTGTAATATATATAATGTATAAAGTATAACATAATTATTCATTATTAATCATGATTATTGCAATAAATTAATGATATATATTATGAATTAATATGATATTATTATAAGTAAATGAAATATTGGATTGATGAATTAATCAGTTATGATGTGGACTATTATTTAATTGTTTTTATTTATTATGTTACTAATATTTATTATTTCATAAATATATAGTTACATATTTTATGAATTTATAATTACAATACGTGATTAATTGATTTTCGGAATTGATTTGTTTATAATCATCTTGGTAGCTCATAAATTATCAATTTTGAAATATTTTTTTATCTTTTATAATTTGTCATTAAGACTGATTATTAAGATATTTAATTTATATTATATAATGATTCAATGATTTTCTATTCGATTTAGGATTTTTTATTTAAATATATGTATATTCGATAACAAAATTATTATTTTTTGAATAATATGATATAATATTTTTCAATCCATACAGACAACATTAATGGAGAGGCATATGAATATGTCGTAAATGCATTCAAAACTGGGCAATTTCACAATCCGTCTGAAAATCATTTTCTTGAGTCTCTTTATACGTCAATAGACAGAGTTTACTTGTAAGTATTTTCGATTCTCCTACTGCTAAAGCAAAAATTTTGTACAGCCAATGATAAAGAATCGTGGATTTAGTAATTTAGAATAAATGGAGTCAAGTTCTTCGATAAAAATCAGAAACTTTTTTTTTTATAATTATTTCTTGTAAAAGCATTGAAGACGTTTTCAAATCACCAATCATTATGAACTAATACTTATATTTCATTTTAAGTTAGATATACAATGAATTCAATTATTTTTTTAAAATTAAAGAGCAACGTTGAAAGTTGAAATTGAATTTATGTTTTAACTTTTTTGGAAAAGCAGTGGAGATATTTTTCAAAAATAATTCCCGAGTTAGTGAGGCTTCATATCTCATTAAAAAATAAAAATCATGAATTTCCAATTACATATCTCCAAGATGCAATTCTGCCCCCCCCCCCCCCACCCTGTACCAATTTAAAAATCGTGACATATTGTAACGAAATATTTGTAAATAAGTGTGTATATTTCTTTCAAATTTTAGCGACAACTTTGAATTTCCCGAGGAAAAATTTGGTGTTTTTCAATTGTTTCATAGCAAATGATATCACCCGTGGAATATCGTTTTTTACATACATTTAACAACAGGTAATTTTATACTTCATTATGATAGCGAGTATGAAACAATAATAAAAAATGAATGGAAATCCTGAATTTTGTTTTTCGACTTCCATTTATCTACAGGTAATTTCGAACCTCATGATGATAGCGAGTAAAAACGAACGGGTATATAAGACAGTGTAAGCCGGATTTTTGAGTGAGTAGTCTGCAATATAGAGAGTTCAAGTGAGTCGCAGTGCGTCTGGTGTTACGTTCAGTAAAATTCAGCTCCCACGCAGTTCGGTCCGGTCCTGATTTCGGTTTCGATCTTGTTTAAGTGTTGCTAACGAACAGTCTGTGAAATGCTGTGTAAAAACTCAAAGTCAACGACCGCAATTTCCAAGAACCATTGTATACCTGCATCTTCTTACAACTAATAAACTTGAGCATCATTATTTTGTAGAAGGGTCTCGTATCTCATTTGCAACGCCCTCCCTCTTTCGAGCGAGTCTCGTGATTTTTAATCCCGAGACGTACCCAGATAGCAAAATGTACTCACAATGCACGCACTCGGAATGCACGCGTGCGACGCATTTGGCCTTACACTAGCGTCCACATATGCGTCGCAGTTAAGGCCTGTACGTGCGACTTGTTAAAAAATCCACGGCGCATGCGCGGTTTACTGTGTACCAAAAACGCGGGGAGTTTCGAATTAGGTAACAGCTATCAAAGAAATATTACGTGTGGTATTACAAAAAAATTATACAGTATTTATGTAATTGAAAATGTTTAATATTTGTGTATGTAATAACATTGGTCTTACAGAACCTTTTGGTTTTACAAAAATATTCCTACAGTTCCATACATAGTTCAGAACAATAAAAGTAAAAAGCAATACACAAGTTTTCCAAATATCTAAAAATGTTTGACAATTTTGACATGTTCAGAAATATGTAAAGTATTTAAAGCATATGAAATTATGACAAATACCTGAACGGAACACGAACGTTTAGTAAACGTCAGTAAACGTACTGTTCCGTACAGGTAATGAACATTAGTACCGAAATTAATCAGAGTACAAAAATAACATAAATTCCCATGGATTTCCAAATTCAGAATATTTGCAATTTAAGTGCATTCTAATATAGAAAGTCTTGAAAAATTTTCAACGAATGTCGGGCATTTGTTCAAAAATTTGAAATTTTGTTCTAGATTCCCAAAATCTTTTATTTTTAGAAGATGTTAAAATTGTAGTTGATTCTAAAAACTTGTAGCGTACGAAATTTCAGAATTTTCAGGAATCATTTATGATTTTTAAGAATTGCTATTGCAAAAAAGGATATCGGAAATTTTTTAAAAATTTCCGGCAACTTGAAGAACTAAATATTTTCAGAATCATTGAGAGTACCTCAAAAATCAAAAACCCAATTTACTTCTGGAATCCTGAAAATTTCTAAATTTTATGTAACTAATCTAACAAATAACAACAGTTTCGAAATCATCGAACGTTAAAATTTGTAAAAATACAAGTACTTAAAAATTTTTTCAACGTTCGATCTAATCCCAAAAACGTAAGAAATGTGATTTTTCGCTACCTTACAAAACTTCGAGCATTCAGTTATTATTTGTCTGTGTAGTTCCCATATTTTGAAAAATCATAAAAATGATAATATTTTAAACTACTACGAATTTTCAATATTAGATATTTTCAACAATTAGAATAATCGTGAATATAAAATAATTTTTTTTTTCTCATCAAGCGTACAGCAAATCACGCAAATTTTGATATTCTTACGGAAATGATTAATTCTTCATGATTTTCATATCTAAAACAATGCACAAATCACAATTTACTTGTTTGAATGTAAATGTCAAGTTTCTGAACATCGAGGACATATTTACTTGTCGAATTTTGCTTTCAATTTCTTCTATTGATGGTATATTAAAAGTCATCCGAACTTTGGAAAAATTCTAGAGATGTGAAAAATTTTTTTTTTTTTGCAAATTCTCAAACTCGAAAAAACTAAAACGTACATATCGAAAAATATCTGAAAAGAAAATGATCATTCTCGAAATAAATAAAATTTACCGATTACGATAGTGAGAATGTCAAAATTTCGGAAACGTTCAAATCCGTTGAAAAATACAGATGAATAAGAAATTTTGACAGTCTAGAAAATTCTAGAAATTGTTATTGCTTACATATTATAAGAGTTTTCAAAAATTCCAATGAATGTAAAATAATGAAGTCAGTCCCGTACAGCAGACAAATCCGTCAGAAGTTCCACGGAACTTTGTGGGAGGTCCTACGAAGTTTATTTGAGCTCCGACGGAACTTCGTAGTACATCTCACAAAGTTTTGTGGAACTTCCTGGATTTTTCTGCCGAACGGGGTGTTTTCGGCTTTTTCAATATGTAGAAATCGGTTGATGAGAGTTAAGAAAGTCTTTGAGAAACAGTAAGAATTCAGAGCATTTTAAAATTTATAATAAGTTTCCAAAATTGTTACAGTTATCCACGACACATTGAAGATTCCTAGATTCGATAAACTTGATGACTCTTAGACATAGTCTGAGAATGTTAACTTTGAGAAGTAAAAATTTTCCAAATGAGAAATGTTACTGCTTTACGACGTCATAAAAAATAAGTAAAAACGGTAAGGAAGTTCAGTTTTAGTTATTGCTCCCGCCGTTTCCTTCGCTCCCTTCGTCCTTGGATTCGTCATCTTCGCTTTTTGAGAGCGAATCGAAATTAACTTCGGTCACCCCCAGTTTTTGTTGGAGCTCCAAAATTTTTGCAGCGATGTCATCGGTACTCTCCAAACCCGGTAATATCTTATTTTGTTTTTGTACGTGATTCTTCTTTCCTGCATTTTTGAATTGTTGTTTTGTGGCCCTTAAAACTTCTTTCACGTCATTTTTAAAGGTTGTCTTGTCCTTGGGGCCTTCAAAAGGGCACTGTATCGCAGCAACTGTAATAGAGAAAAGAGTTATCGATACGTTATTTTAATCGATAATTATTATTTGCTGCTGACGCATACTTACGATAGAGTGTATTACAGATTTTTGTGTCCCCAAACGCCATCTTCCCTTTTGACCCATCCCACGTTAGCTGAGTTGAAACAAACTCATCCATCATGAGCTGTTTCATCGAGCAATTCAGAAACTCTCGGGCCGTCGATCCACCCAAACTTGTAAAATGCTTGAACTGTCAAAAATAAGCTTACATGTAAAATGACAAAGAATATCAAAAGTGAGCAGGTCTTCTTTATGGTATTCGTCATGCTATATATGTTACGACACATTTAGGTCGAAATTGAAAAAAGGTGTGATTCAAAAAGCTTGGATCGCCGCCATGCAGCTATGGCGTCACTAGCCTGGGTCCTGTCAAAATGAGTCATAGAAAATAATACAACAATGCAATTATTTTACCGCGTTTCTCCTAAATTTAATTATTTGATATTTTTTTCCCATTATTTGAATCAGGAAAATCTCTGTCGTTTTTTGTTTTTAAATACTCTGTGAAACATAAGTACAGGCTAGTGACCTCACACCAGTTACGGCGTGTTTCACGGCAAGTTGAAAATCGCAATATTCATTCACTGATCATAAGATATATTTATATCAAAAGTTTTTAATTTTGAGGATCACTCAAGATTATGACTAAAACCAACTTTTGAACAAAAAAAAATCGAATTTCGTTTTAAGCGAAGACTCTATTGTATCGATAGGAGTTAAATGATGTTCAAAATATAGTGAAAAATGGTCGGCACATTTTGTAGTCGAAAAAAAAATCGAAAAAAATGTAGAGAAATTCAAAAAAATTTCAAAAACAGAAACAGAAAAGTAGAAGAGATACCATGTATGTAATAGCTCTTATTTCATTCAACACATTTTATCTTAAATTGGAGACTTTAGTTATTTCAAAAACAGGAAGAATAAAGAGCTTACAATTTTTTCGCAGAGTTCGTCGTTTTCTTCTTCTTCCAATTTTTTAAATTCATCAAGGGATGACAAAGG
Source organism: Platygaster robiniae (assembly GCA_028476575.1). NCBI lineage: Eukaryota > Metazoa > Arthropoda > Insecta > Hymenoptera > Platygastridae > Platygaster > Platygaster robiniae. Next base: position 33,917,569 of record CM052019.1, read on the forward strand.
GAAACCATTTAATGGTTGAAGTAGAGTTTTATCGAATTTTTTTTCTCCGACGCGTTGTGCTTTGACCAGTATTTCGACATTTTTTTGCGATTCCAAATTGGATTGAATGATTTGCTGGTTCTGCGTTTTCAGTTCCCTTGAAAAAAAAACTTTTTTACTTGACATGACAGCGAAATCGAGCACCCTATTGAACCGTTCAAAGCACTGAAGTGATTTTAAACGTATTGTTTAATTTTATATGAAGTTAAACAACCACGAACTTTAGAAAGCATTATTGTTTATATATGTTCTTGAAATCGAAACTAACTTGATTTCATCATTCATGGTCGTGAGTAAATCAATGATTTGAGCGCCCAATTGTTTGTCGAGCATCGGTGATGAGTGATTGAAATTGTCATCGAGCATGTCGGAAAATGACGCATGTTTTCTTCGAGGCGTGTAAAGTCTGTCATTCATTGTAAGATAATAGGTACATGTTAATAACCTTAACATGATGAAAAGTATAATAATGAAAACAGAGTTGTATCGACTACTTACAACGGTAAAATTATGTTTGTCTGTATGATTGTGACTTACTTTGCTGAAGAAGAAGCTGTGTTTGGTTCAATTTCTCCAATTTCATCCATGAAAGATATCCCGTCAGGTGTTTCCGTAGTGGTGTTTAGGCTTGAGGTTTTTGACGGCTCCATGTCCGCGTACGGCTCGTAGACCGATTCGGCAGATTGAACTTTTTGGATGTGCAAGAAGTTATCCTCACCTATACGTAGAAGTGTTAACATGTGTCAAATGCAGTCTTTTTAACTGGGATCGATTTCGTTTTTTTTGAAAATTCGGATTTCTTTACTTTTATAAAGTTATAGATTATCAATTACTTTTCGCATTTTTTTGCTTCTAAGAAATGCTAAAGCTTTTTCAAATACATTTATTTGTCTGAATTTAAGAAACTTTTCCGAGTATGTAAAAAAATTTTGTAAACCAAATGTGACAAGTTCACACTGTCGCCGTTACCTGCATTTTTTCGCGATTCGTCGATGAAAAAGGACTTCTGTATGGAGCTATATGACGGCACACTTTTCGAACCTCTGAAAAGAAGGAGAGTGGAAAATGAATCGAAGAAAGGGAGCTTCCATGAATAATATCACGGTTTTTTGGTGTTTTTCAGAATCTCTTTCTCCTCTCTCACAGTGTGGAATTAAAAAATGTGAAAATTTTTTCATTGAGTTGAATTTAATACTTAAACATGATGAAATATGTATAGAAATGGGTTTTTTAGTCGCTTTTTGATAACAGGAATTATTTCCTCTTTGTCCTCCAAATCATCGGTATCAACCCCTTCTGGAAAAACTTTGTCACATCACATTTCCGGGAACCCCTCTCTTCCCCCTGTCAGGAGCTATCACAGATGAGTTGACCCAGTAAACCAGAACTGGGATTCCAGACTTATTCCAGGCCCTGGGATCCAGACACTTGAACAAATCTTAGGCCAGATTTGTTCAAGTGCATGGGTTTAAAATTGAATCCAAGGAATTTGTTCAAGATTTGATCAAAACTTTGTCAATTTTTATCTCAGAGATAGTCAATGACGTTGATCAAAAAAGATACCTTTTTTCGGTCACAGAAAGTATCAAGTTTTGATCAATGGCCTGGGCTAGGATCATGTTCCAGACTTGATCAATTCTTGACCAAGTGTTGCGAATACCGCGTTGATCAATTTTTTATCAATTCCTGAACAAGTGTCTCGAAGATATTTTTTCCAGCGCACTTGGACAAAAATTGATAAAAAATTGCTCATTGTTCTGTATCAAAAATGTTGTCCAAGATTTTATCAATTCCTCGTCAACGCTCTGGGACAATTGTGTTGAATTTAGAATAATTATTGTTCACATGAAGGAACGATGGGGAAGATGAAGGCTTCATTTTTATACATTGTGCTAGATTGACTAATTCTTATTAAAACTATGAGCACTTGGAGGACATGTAGGATTTTTTTAAAACTATGAATTTTGAAAAAAAGTTGCGAATTACACGTTTTTAATAAATTGTAAATAAGCAACTTAAAATTTAAAATATGCTCAAAGTAGCAGTACATACGCGCTCCAAACAAAATTGTTATGAACAAAAAACAGACAAACGGGTCGGCCCTGCAAAATAGTTCGCTTAGGGTGCCAATTGTTTTCGAGCCGGACCTGCAAGGAGTGCATTCCAACAGGGGTGGGTCACTTGCGTGTACCCCAAAAAAGTGGGGATAAATTCACATGGAGTTTATATCTCTATATACCTAAAATATAGGTATACTTGGCAATACTTGAGTATACTGTTCTTTGTTCTTGTGCACGCAGTCATTTGTTTTGACCAGTTTTGACGATGATGTGCCCCACCCCTGCATTCCTATCACTCGGAATGATTGTAATTGCCAAGCCGATTTATTTTAACTTTGTCCACGTTTGTCGTAAAGAGTCTAAAAATTCAGGAAAACTCTGCTCGGTGTTGAATGTTTTTTGGAGACAAAGTTATTCTGTGAGTGAACGAAAGGATGTCGACATCCAAAATGTGAGTATAAGCATTTATAGTAAGTTAAATTTTCATAAAGAATGTACATAAAACACGTATTCTTTGCGCGGCATGATTTTTGACAATTTCGAACATTTTGCTGTTGATGTTGCTGTATATTATTGTGACGATCCACGAACAATCCTTTTCCTTTTTCCTGAATTTCCCGAGATTCACCGAGATTCCGGAATCTTTCTTTTTTTTTGAACAGTTATGGGATTTCTATCTCGTCACGTACAATTGCGTAAAATCACGCGCCGGCCTCGAGCGGCAGATATCATCGATACACATCGACAAGTCGGTCGAACAAACAATCGGCCGCGCAACGCGATCGCTCGACCGGCTTGACGCGTCGAATTTCGAAATTAAAGAAGCGCGATAACATGCCGAATTATTTTCTAGTCCAATTCTCATAGAGGTGAACCCCCCTTTTTTTATAGATTAGAGATGAATATATAAACCTGTGAATTTTGTCACTAAATCAGTTCTTTCCGAACTCCAAAACGCTCTCGTAGCCACTAAAAACGCTCTCGAAGCCACAAAACGCTCTTGGAGCCACGAAAACGCTCTCGTAGCCACAAATACGCTCTTAAAGCCACGAAAAGCTCTAGTAGCCGCAAAAGTAAGTCCACTTGATTTTAGAATATTTGTATCCCGTTGTCTCGAAAAAATCCAGTCATCCAGTTACCGGCAGCTCATTTTTCGGTTATTATTTTGTTTTCTTTCAATTCCAATTACCCCACGTGGGATTTTCATTTTTCGTTATTGTTTTGTTTTCTTTCAATTCGAATTACTTCACGCGGGATTTTCATTTCCGTTTTTCTCCCTTCTACCTTAGTGCACCCTAAGGCTTTGGCCCTCGAGGAGGAGTGCGTGCGCCTGGCCCGGGAAAAGGGACTGAGAGGGAACGGCCACGAGAGTACTTTCACAGCCAGGGGTTTGGGGTGGCTGTGGGTAAAATTACAGTGGGCCCGAGGACGCTTCGCCCTCTGACCCTATCACCCTCACACTGACCCGGAGGACATCGTGACTTGGTATATATCGTCCGCCTACGGCGTGCCGATATATACATGCCCGAAGAAGATCCGGGTACAGTGCGAGGCTTGCGGGCGCCTCAACCTCCATTCTCACACCCCGCGATTAATCGAAACATCCGTCAACCCCCGGAGGGCTCCGCCGAGGAACCCCCCACCTCACATAACCTCATCCCCTCATCCCCCTCTGCAGCCGTCATCCTGTTATCCCACTTGGAGATATACTCCCCCACCTCCGCCTCCTCTCCCGGTCGCCGATATTCTCCTTCCTGACACTGTTCAGGGGGACAGCGACCTCTCCTTCTCACCAAGATCAGACTGTTTCCCCCCTTATTCACCTGACCCCGAGATATTACCCCCTTTATCTCCAACTACGTTGGAGGGTTCGGATTTCGAGGAAGCCGAACCAGCCCCCCCGACCTCATACTCCACCACCAGTACCCGCCGCCTTGCTCATTCCACCCTCTTCTATTACCTCACTCCCCGCTCCCCCGGAACCGTATGTGCCCCCCGTGCTGACAGAAATCACATCCCCCCCACCTACGTTCCCTCCAAAATCCGGAAAAAGAGGGGATCTAAGATACGACCCTACCGTGCGCCGACCGAAAAATCTTCGACTAAGAATTAATTCCTCTTGTACTGATTATCTTTCGCGATTAATTGTATTATTCCGTTAGTTTTGAAAAGGAATGGATGGATTATAAGTGGACTTGTAAGGGAATTGGGATATGGACATATATGTTTTCTATGAATAAATGATGTATTAACGAATTGAGATATTATTTACGGTTTTTTTTTCTCCTCCCGCATCCTTGCTTGCGAATCCCTTGCCCGGGGTTGAGACGGAGTTTTGAACTCCGCGCTCAATTTCGGTTGCCACGCTCCACTCCGGTGGTTCGTGACATTATATTTGATAATATTTATTGCTGTAAAATATGTGGGCAACCCAACTTTTTGACAAGGTAAATTATTGCCTTTAAAAGCAACAAAATAATTCATTTGACCCCCAAAAATGTATTAAATGTAACTTCGAAACTGTTCAGGAACGTTTTCGCAACTTTTTTTCCTATCTGGACAACAATCGTGTTCTGTAAACGTTTTTTTTTTCAGAATTCATTTTTGAAAATTTCACATTTTGCCATCGAAATCGTGTTCTCTGAGAAAGGAGCAATATTTTGTGAAGAACATTTTTTTACAGCCATTTTTGGAAATTTTTAGGTTTCTGAAAGTATTTCAATTGATGAGTTTTAGATTTAAAATAATGATTAGTCAGTTACCATAAATGATATTTTATCTATATATAAAAAATGAACGATTTCACAATTCTAACAGCATCATTGTGAAAGAAAAATTAGGTATATTCAGTTAAAATATGTAAATAATACATTGAAAAAATTAAAAACAGACATGAAGTTAATTTTCGTAATCAATGAATATAACTTTTTCAGTAATTCTGACTTAAAACATCTATGAATGGTTTATAACATTTGAGTATTTGAATTTGAAAATTTGGATATTGAAATTTGAAAATTTTGAAAACATGAAGATATAAATTTGAATACTTGAATATTTCAGTGTTTGCATGAGAACATGTGAATATTTTAATTTGAAAATTTGAATATGTGAATTTTAATATTTGAATGTTCAAACTTGAAAATACAAGTCTTTAAATTTTTAATTTTTAATATTTGAAGATCTGACTTAGAGTACTTGAATATTTAATTATTAAAATTGATACATTTGAATATATTAACTTAAACATTTGAGCAATGTAACTGAAATATCCAAATATTTAAATATTTGAATATGTTTATTTGACAATTTGAATATTTGAATCAGAAAATTTTGAATATTCAAATGCGAAGACTTGAAGATATGAATGTGAATACTAAAATGTTTACAATATATAATAAATATTTGAATTAGAACATTTGAATGTATGAAGTTTAAAATTTGAATATTAGAATCTGAAAATTTGAAAATTTCAATATTCAAACTTGAATATCCAAATTTGTTGGAATTTGATAATTCCAACATTTGAGAATCTGAAATAGAATATGTTCAATATGTCAAAATTTTCATTGAAAAATTCAAATAGTTTGAATTTGAAAAATCTGAATTAGAATATTTGCATCATTTGCATATTTAAACCTGAATATCCGAATTTTAAAATTTGAACATTTGAAGATCTTACTTTGAATACTTGAGTATTTCAATGTTGGAAGTAAAACATTTAAATATTTTAATTTGAATATTTAAATATTCAATCTGAAATATCCGAATATTTTAATATTTGAATGAAAAAAGTAGAGTATTTGAAATTGAAAATTTGAATATTGGAATTTGAAAATTTTGAATATTTAAATTGGACTATTTGAAGATGTGAATATATAAATACTTAAATAATTCAGTATTAGAATTTAAAAAAGTGAATATTTCAAATTGAAAAATTGAGTATGTGAATTTTAATATTTCAATATTCAAACTTGAATATATAAGTTTTTAAATTGTTGAATTTGTATATTTTGAAGATCTGAATTTGAATACTTGAATATATTTATATAAGAATTAAAACATTTAAATATTTAAATTTGTAAATTTGAATACTCAAACTTGAATATCTCAATATTTAAATATTTGAATTAAAACATTTGAATATTTTACTTTGAAAACTTGTATCATAAATTTGACAATTTGGAATATTTAAATTTCAATACTTGAAGATATTAATTGGAAAACTAAAATATTTCAATATTTGAAATCCAACAATGTCAAAAGTTTATAAGGTTTTTTATCGGAATTATGTGACGGTAACGGTATGTAAACTGATGAAAACTGATCGAGTTTAAAATTAACTTTGATAAGATTTTGTCACTTTTTCTCAGCTGGATAGATTGATTTTTTTTAAATAAAAATAAAAAAAAAATTCTTGAACTAATATGAGATTGCTTAGAAAAAAAAGAATTTCCGTTGCAATTTGACGTAGGTATGAAATTCATTGCAATGAAAAACTTTTTTCTGAGTCAATAATTCTTTTCGCGTGCATCGTTCCATTTCATTTCGCTGATACCGTCAACTGCTTCATGAAGTATTGAAAATTTTCTCTGAAAACCACGAAATACTGATTATTATTACAGACTAACAGCAAGTAACTGCATTGGGTTTACGAGACGATCACCACACTTGCAAATGCAACAGTAATGCGATTTTGTTGATAAAAGATTTAGATGATAAATAATGAAAGTATTGAAAACATACTGTTTCAAACAATCTAAACGTAGAACCCTACTAGCTCTTCTCAGTAATAGACAATGCCGACGTATTCGTGCGGAAATCAAATCAAACCTTACTTCTGTGTATGAAGTACAATGTACGAAAAAGTATAATACATTTCTTGATGAAACAGCTGCCACAAATGCAAATTATGCACATGTTTTAATGGACAACAATGCCTCAAGTGACTCTAATGATCATGACTCTGATTGTTATGCAGCGAAAATATCTGATAATGTTTCATTTGGCGTTTCCATCTCTAATCATTGTTCTGATACTACATCAAATATCGATGGTGATGTGCCTCATGATTTTTCATGCGGAAGTTCTACTTCTTGCTATTTATCTGATTGTAATTATAATACCAATGGTGACGTGCCAGATGATTTTAGCATTAAAATTATTTCAGACAGCGACACAGAAACTGATGAGGAGAAGTGTAGCAATTCAATTAGTTTCCGTGAAGGGTTGAGGGCATGTTTGATTGAAAATCGTGTAAAGCCATGGCAGGCGACCGGTATTTTAAAATATCTTCGTACTCATCCTTGTTTCGAAAATCTACCAAAAGATTCACGAGCCTTGTTCAAAACCCCTCGAAAAGCACCAGTATTGACTATCGTTAAACCAGGCGAATATTTACATATTGGTTTCGAAGAAAGCGTTCGAAAAATTTTTGGCACTGTCAGTTTTGAATCAATTCCTTGTTGTTTATTTGTAGATATACACGCAGACGGTGCTCAGGGAAACAAATCGGGCAGATGTCAATTCTGGCCTTTACAAATCAGGGTTGCTAATCTACACCGTAGTGATCCTGAAGTTGTTGGTATTTATCGTGGATCTTCGAAGCCACAAGATCCAATAGAATTTTTTTCGGATTTTAATTCTGAAGTAGAATCTTTGAAAACTAAAGGTGGCATTTATTTCAATGAACACATTTTCCCGTTTGAGTTTCGACTTTTCATAGCTGATGGCCCGGCTCGAGCCCTTTTTTTGAACCACAAATGTCATTGTGCCAGTAATCCTTGTTCAAGATGCAAAGTGACTGGTGAAAAATGTGCAAAGCATCCACTTGTGTACATATCTTTGAACGACGAGCGCAGAACTCATGAAGAATACGTCACAAGAGATTTAGATGATCCGCATTTCAAATCTGGAGAAAGTCCGATCACAAAATTATTCAAAGACGTTGTGAAACAAACACCCTTCGAATATTTGCGTCCCGTTATTCAAGGGATTATGAAAAAATTGCTGATGGCGTTTATTGTTGGCAAATTCGGGAAACAAAACAAACTACCATCAAGACTCACTCACACACTTTCAACGAGACTTTTAATATTAGCTTCGTATTGTCCACGAGAATTTTCACGTAAACCAACACAGATCACTTTGTTCAACACGTACAAGGCTACTGAATTCCGTTTGTTTCTCTTATACACGGGCCCTGTAGTTCTATATGGAATTTTAGATTTTGAAAAGTATCTCAACTTTTTACTCTTTCACGCTGCGATAAGATGTCTCACACGAGAAAATCCTTCAGAGAGTTGCCTAGAATTTGCAGAAATTTCTTTGAGAGAATTCGTTACTACAAGTATTGATATATATGGGAAATCATTCGCATCTTATAATCTTCACTGCTTACTCCATATTGTCGAAGATGTACGCTTGTATGGTAACCTTGATAGCTACTCATCGTTTCCTTATGAAAACAATATGAGGTTTTTTGGGCGATATATAGGAAAACCTGGCATGGAGTTGACGCAAATTTTTAACAGACTCTCAGAAAAAGATGTTGATCAGCAAAAAAAAAAAAATTCTTAGAATATTTTGGAGTATTGGGAAATTCATGAAAGTGGACCACTACCAGCGACATCACAGAAGTGGACTCAACACCGAAAATTGCAAGCAAATGGTTATCATTTGTCAATACATCAAACTGATAATTGTTTGATAACAAAAAATGGAAGCATTTGTGTTGTTCGCAACGTTGTTGTATCGGAATTGGTTGTCAATCTTGTTGTCAACAAATTCACAAGCGTCCAGAATTTTTACGATGTCGGTCTGGAGTCAGCAACCAATTGCATTTTCAAGTCCTCAGACTTGTCGCAAGAAACTCATTTGATCACCATAGACGAGGTACGATCGAAATGCTTTCGAATTCCTTTCTGGGAAGCGTGCTATGCAGAAGAGTCAAGAGTTTTTGGTTTCAGTAACAGAGTTAGTGACTTTGACGAAAACGAATATGATCACTTGACAACTCAAAACCCTATACCGGGACATTATATTGTAGCTGAAATGTTCTTCGACTAATTTTCAAAAGCTGTCCTATCGATGTTTGATGAAAGTTTTTGTGCTTATTTTCGATATTTAACTTGATATTGTAAGACATTTATTTTTTGCGGCAGACCACATATGCATAAAAAGTAAGAAAACGTTACTGATTGTATTTTATCACAAAATTGTTGCATGTGTAACTTATTTTGATTATTTTTCGTACTATATAATACTTTTTCGAAATATCTTTCTCACATCTTTCAAGATCCGTTTCAAACTTTCGTTTAAAACTAATTTCAAAAAATTCAATATTTTACACAAAATCGTATTACAATGACGTTTCCTGGAAAACTTCTTGCTGCTTCATATGGTGACGAAGGAACTAAAAAAGAATGTTGGTATTACTTCAATAGGAATCAAATGTGTGTTACAAATGGTGGTGCGTTCTTTCCACTTACATCAAAGAAAGGCGTAATATAGAGTGAAAAATAGACATGATTCATACGTTGTTTAAAATTTCACAGAATTATTTTTACTCTTCGTATCACATATGAGGGGCTCAAAGCAAACGTGAAACAAGTAAAGACAAAAAATATGGATTTTCATATCTATCCGTCTCTTATGTGTTTCACTTTTTCTCTGAGCGCCTAATGTAATACATTAAACATATAATAAGTATACCCCTATCAGAAAAATGGGAACAGTACACACCAGTGTACTGTTCCCATTTCCCTGATAGGGATGAAACTTTTTCCATGACAAAGATATGAATTGTTTTTTTCGTAGTTTATCATAAAATAAGCTATGACACTGCTCATAATGTACAATGAAGGAAGAAAATAACAATTTAAAAACATTCATCATTTTCAACGAGAGTAATCAGCAGGAAAAATTGATATTATTTATGAATTGCAGGTTAGAAGAGGAAACTTCAAGAAAATCAGTACGGAGAAAGGCCCTAAAACCATCCAGGTATAAAACAACAGACGATGAGGGTCCGAAGAAAATAAGACGTGCTCACCATGGAGTCATTCAATCCGTCTCAAAAATTCGAAGGCTTTTTAAAAAGAATAACAACAAAGGTGTTGCTTCAAACACCTCGCCTGCTTCTGGTTCTAGAAGCACTCCGCTTGCTGGTGATTCAGGAATCATAATATCGAGCAACCAACGTGATGTTCTTTCGGAAATCTCGAACACAGTAAGTGAATCTACTTCGGCACAACAACCGAACGAAATTTTTGATCTTGAGCATCTGCCACCACAATTGAATCCAACTATAATTCATAAAGTACCTGATCCTCCAATCAACATCACAGATGCGTCGAACGTACTTATACCTCTAGTGATACCGCAAGTACCTTGTAAGCATAGTGGGATAATTTTTCATAAATATTTAAGGGTGGAAGTGGGGAACTTATGTTTTATACTTTGAATTTTCCATTGAGTTTTTCAGCAGATGGTGATTAGAATATTGACTTCAATTTCAAGCTTTGATTGATAAGTTATGGTTTATTCTAATTCTATTATTCCTTCTTTCATGTTTGTTTCATAATTCTTTGATTGAACTTTACTATGTATGTCATATCTTCATTGACTTTTGCAGATAACAATTTATTAAAATCTGAAGAAGGTACGACCCTGATTGATTCCAACAGCCAGGACCGCCAACTTGACGAGGACGATTACGATGGAAGTCTTCCCTACTCTGAAGCCGAAAGCAGTCATTCTTCTTTATCGAACAGTCATACTTCTTTATCCAGTATCGAAGGAAAAACATCTGAAAATGTTGAAGCAAGCACGAACGAAATTATTCCAGAAGATACTCGGGAAAAACGACATTCTTCGGAGACTGCCCCAGAACCAATTGGCGCAGAACAGCGAAGCTCTAGCAAAAATACTATCTACAAGCCATTAGAAAATTACAAAACTACATGACCACCTTCAATGATTCGGTGTCAGCAAAATTTGATGCTGTGGATAAAAGAATTGAGTAAGTGACAGTCTTCACGCTTGTAAGAGAAAAGCTAACAAGTTAACTTTCTTTATTTATTAAAGTTGTAACAATTTTTCCCTGTAAAAATGCTTCTCATGTTGATTCTTTGTTTTTTTATTATAATTCTTAATTGTATAATGTTAATTTCCTTATTGTAATGTAAAATAAATTTTCAAAATAATTTCTTCATTTAATAGACATCTCCAAGTCATGTAAAAACCTAAAACTGACTTGAGTCTTTTCTCTATCAACTTTGCAATGTAGGAACAATTCTTGCACACCAATGCTGCGAAAAATTCTCCCAATAGGTGCTCTGCAAGAGTTTTCCTTGAATTGTCAAATTGATGGAGAAAACACTGAAGCCAGTTTTTAATTTTTTTAGTTACTTTGGCATAATATGAAGATAATAATAATAATGATAGTAAATATAATAACTATGAAAATAAATATATGAATAATACTTTAAACTTCAATGATTATTACGCGCACCCAAGGCCCTAGTAATTCTGATTTTCATAAAATTTTTATAAAATCGCTGAATTTTTTATAAAAATTTACTATTTTATACAGTGATTTTATAAAAATTTTATAAAGAAGCATGCGTTTTATAAAGCCATTTTATATAATTTTTATGAAACTTTTATACAATCTTTATAAAATACTATATAAAATAAATACCTAAAATAAAATACCGTTTATAAAAATTTTATAAAGGTTTTTATAAAATGGCTTTATAAAACGCAGTTTTTTTTTGGAAAGTTTTTATAAAAACACTTTATAAAAAATTAAACGATTTTAGAACAATTTTTATACAGATTTTATGAAAATCTTAATTACTAGGGAGACCATGGCGTTCAAATATTATTGCGGTTCCTAGCAGCATAGTATCCTGTTATTGCATTTACCTTGCTATAAATGTTGTCTGTAGTTACACATAACTGTAATTCTTATACTGTTATAATTATATTTATTCCTTAACAATATTTTTCGGTCATCTTCAACAAGACGTAGCCCAATTGTTGCGTTATCATAGAAAAAGGAAGCTTGGGGAGACAATGCCTGAACTTCCCGCCATCTTCCCCATTCGATCAGTGGAACAGTTTCTAGCCTTCGAAGAAATTTCTGAAGAGGAGTTTCAGGCTGTGGTATGTTTAAAAAAACATTTTTTAACTGGTTTGAATTATTCGTTTTTATCAACTACAAGAAACCTTTATTCATGAGTGTGAATTGTTCTGCTGCATATTTCATGTACATATACACATATACATGTACACCACGGCGCATTTGGTCTTTCCTAAATATAAGACTTGTTTTGTTATAACAATTCAACAAAACGAGGTTAATTGCAGGAAGATATGCTCCTAAGTATACATATACATGTACTCACGCTGTTTACTTGGTAAATTCGTGGATTAATGATTATTTTACATGCAAAGATTCTTACTACGTAAAATATGTTAAATAAAAATGATTGATTTCAGATTGATTACTTTAACGTTCTGTGCGGAGGCAACGCTAGTGAAGGTGTTGCGGATATGTTCAAATCCGCAACTACCGATGAATTTTCCAACCTTGTTACTTACAGTGGAAAAACCAAAAAACCGAAAATAAAAGATTCAAAATTGGAGAAAGCAATCTATGGTATGAGCAAAAAATTTCTCTATTTATTTATAATCCTTGTTCTTTACGACCTGCAACAAATATTGAAATTTTTTTCTTGTATATTACAGCGGCCTTGACATGCGACAGATACGAAAAACCGACGCCAAAAGATTTTCGCCGCATACTCAACAGTGCGTTGGAAAATGCGAAACAGCGGCACCGGGAGGCAAAAAAAAAAGAACCATGGTCACCGAGGAGCTGCATCTTGTTTGATTTGATTTTTTCGTTGTACAAATGAACTAATTTTAAATAAAAAATCGTTTTAAAAGTAATCTTAGTTTGCGCCTCTTATTTTTTAATACGGTGAATTATTTATTAAGGTGAGAGTGTATTCTTGCTGTATATAAATGAAACGGAGTTAGTATGTCTCCTTATAAATCTAAATGAATTGAGAATCTTATTGAAGAATGAATTGATTCATCGTCACGATCATCTTCAAGATCTTCAATTCAAACTATTATTTGTTGTCATTTTTGGCAAAATTAACCATCACAATTTGTCATTTTTTAAAACTTATGTATTATCGATTATGACTGACACAAAACTAAGCCTAGAAACTTAGATAAATAAAAAAATCGAATACATTTAATTGGATGATTTACAACAAAATAATTCAGCCGGGCTCCCGGATAGCTGATTTATTCATAATCTTGAACTAAAATTGACAAAATCTTGGTTACGAGTCCTTTTCAAGATTTACTCCAGATTTTGGTCAATAATTGATAAAATCTTGGACAAGTTTGACGAGAAAAAATACATCGATGATCTTGAGCTAGAATTGACAAAATCTTGGTCACGAGTCCTGTTCAAGATTAAGTCCAGATCTTGATCAAGAATTGATACAGAAACGGTTACAGATTGGAACAAAGTTTGACCAAAATTTCTTCAAGGATCTTGATCAAATCTTGACCAAATCTTGATACCAGGTGGTTTACTGGGGACCTCCTTCCCTAAGGCTCCCAGCGGGCATGTAATATTGCAGAAATTTGTATAATATTGTTGCAATATACCAGTAGTATTACCTTTACAAGATTGTAAATGAAATGTTACTTCAATGTAAATGAGATGTTTTCTTTAAAATGTTGCTTTTGTAACCCTAGCAAAGGTTTTGGATCAAGTTTTCATCCGTTTCTGGTCCGGTTCTGATCCAGCATCATTTTCATCATCCACAGACCGCTTATCACATAATTGCTTATTCAATATATATTGATTTTGAAAAAGGATATTATCACGCGTCTAAACTTGTGGAATTGCATGGTTTTTTTAGAGTCCCTGGCGATTATATCTAGCGCAAAATAGCGCTAGCTTTAGCAAGATATTTCTGCTCAGCATTTAAACAATAAAAAAATCTGAAGTGAATATATCTCGAAACCTTTACGTTGTATTAATCGCATTTCGAGTGGCACAAAATAAAAAAGTTATTTTTAAGACTGAATTTCAATAAAAAAAAAATAGAAAAATTATTTTTAGGACTGAGTATTAATTACAATTATGAATTATATTCAGTCTTAAAAATACTTTTTTTGTTTCACCCCATTCGAAATAAGATTAATATAACGTAAAGGTTTCGATATATATTTACTTTCGATTTTTTTATCGTTTCAATAATGAGTAAAAATTTTTTATTTAAGCTAGCGCTATTTTGAGCTAGCTTAATGATATGATCGCCATGGGTATTTGATGATTTTTTCGTATAGACAAAACTTATCGACTGTCACTTTTTCCTGATTCCTGCATTACCACTTACATTCATAATTGTAAACAATTTATGACTTTACAGTGACAAAACACTATTTTGGCTGCCTACGTACTTTATTATGGTAAGTAAATGCTTCCGGAGAGTCTTTAATGCAGTAGAAACTTTTCTAAGGCAAGATTTTCATGTTAATCCAAAACCGGATCACATTCGGACCAGAATTGGATCAAATCTTGATCCAACTGCGGTCCGAACTGGATCCAATATCTTTGCTAGGGAATGTTTCGTTAATATTGTTGCAAGATTAAAATGTTAATATTACTATATAATTTCATCTACAATGTACCAGTTATATTATCCCTACAAGATTGTATGTGGAATGTTACTGCAAACTTAATCAGACCTTTTCTTAGAAATATTGCTTTTGTAATGTTTTATCAATATTGTTCCAGGATTGAAATGTCAATATCATTCATTAATTTATCTGTAATGTACCAGTAATATTATCTCTAATATAATATAATAAAATATTAAATTATCTAACTAAAACATTGCTGTAACATTACTGGAATATTGCTGAAATATGTATGCATCATTTCAAATGCAATTATGGGGGACATTTTCATATTGCAGCAACGTTTTTGCAGTCTTCTTGCAAGGTAACTGCAACGTTACTGCAAGATGTCATATTATACTGGCAATGTGTCTGGAATCTTGAGGCAATATTTAATGCCGACTGGGCCGTGACATCATAATTTTGAAAAGCTTGTGTGTTCTTAATTGTATGTACATAATTCAGCACATTTATACGTACTGGCTACATAGTGATTTGTTGTTGAACGACGTTTTTTCGAAATCAAGAACAGCGGACTCGGTTGCAGAACTTGTAGGCATAGTTGTTTTCTTTTTTGTGATATCAGCCATTTTTTCAAGGTTCTTTAGTACGTTTAACATGGTACTTCGCTTTGTAGGCTTTATTTTCTTCTTGACAGGTGGCATTTCCTCTGACAAACTGGTATCGAGTCTCGGCGGACGAAAGATTTGACGCCCGCTTCGAGTTTCGGCCATTAACTTTTTCACGTTGCTCGGCATCTTTAGAGTCCTGTAGACAAATCAAATATTCGAATTTTAGTACCTTGTTTGATGGTAAAAATGAGTCTGAGAGGATTTTGAAGATTTACGATTTACTATGTACAGCTGGGAGACGTATCCATCTACTATTACATGAAACTATTACTGAAGATGGGGCGGAAGTGGGAAAGGAGTGAGGAAATCGACGCAAATTAATTGATCGTCAAGGACGTTTTCTTCTTCTCCTTCGACTGGACTCCATTTCGGCATTAAATAACATGTTGCACGGACGTCCCAGAGATTGACAATTTTGATATCTTCAGACAATTGGCTGACTCTATGTACGCCAACAGTTTCCGACGACATCCCAATGTTGTTAAAAGGTTCTGATGTTTGGAACTTTCTGACGAGGAGCCGCACATTTTCTTGCATCCTGATGATATTTTTGATAACGCATATATCCGAATTTCTCAGCTTGAGACAATAGTTACGACTGTCGCTTTCTAGTACGACCTTGTCAATCTGAAGTTTTTCAAACTTTTCACAGTTTTGAGCAAGAATTCTAGCAGGGAGTGGACCTTCGACGTGTTTTTTTGAAAACTTGAACGCAGCATCATTGTTCCGAGGCAAAATCATCAACTTGTTCTGCTCGCACAGTCTTTTGTAAAACTGTTCCAAATTTTGTGCAAGTTTGCGTTGTACATTCCGGAATTCAGGAATGCTGTTCTCGTAGCAGAAGGCACTCAGAGAGTCCAGTGGTCCATACCTTCTTACGTCATCGACGATGTGCAGAAGATTGTGGGTGTTGTATGACAAAAATCGATTTCCGTACAGCTCTACTGCAGCTTCGACAAAACCCTCTAAAGCAGCTTGACAAAAATCAAGTTCTTCTACTGTGACATTTTGTGTATTCAAACATCTAATAACCTAATGAAGCAACAAAAAGTGATTATATTGATCTTCCGGGAGCACTGATTCGAGAACAACAGGACAGATGTACAGCAAAATTGCCTCGATTGAGTTTCCTTCATTTTTGGTGCTTCAGAGAGGAGCGACGGATCACGGTTGAAGTCCGATTGACAATACACTTTCATCAACTCCATTCGCGAATCTACTACTAGAAGCTGACGTACTGTCAAGCGACGACATGCAAAACCTCCTATCATGAGTGCGGATAACAATTTCAACGTGAACCCGAAATAAATAAGATGCATACTTTCGGAGGGAACTTGAGTTACCAAACCCATTATTCCAGAAAGGGGGCTAGGGCCTTTATGGTGATCTTCATCGATTATTTCTCGATACTCTTCGTCAGTTCTTGGGCGATGCTGAGTCCTAATGAAAACGGTTGTTCGTTCAAAGCGGAATCCTTCCACCCAACATTTGGAGCAGACGTGAAGGGAATTGTGTCCAAAATGATTCAGGAAAAAAGCCCTAGCAACAGCGTCTGCGATGAACAATCGGATTTGGAGAGGCAGCAATTTATTGTGAATCTGTATACCACCTCCGTGGAGTAAGTCTGTCAGTTCGATGAGAAGTGGTTGCTAAAATTCTTCGACGTTCATTGGCTTGTTTTCACTCAGGGAAACACCAGCAATTATTGGTCCTCTGTCAGCAATATTAATTATACGATATTGTAGCGGCCAAAATTGTTTTCCGCTACGTCTGTGAAATTGCCCACCGTCCGAACTCAAATCAAGGATGATTCGTTCTGGGAGGAGATGATCCAGGATGTTTTTCAGTTTTTCTCTTATTGTTTTCACAAAACCTAGATGAATGTACGCTCCCCTAGCTCTGTTTTGTATAATATTTCGGACAGTAACAGTTGGTGTGTCAACCACAGTTCTAGTATCCTTCGGCGAAGATGGCAGATTGAAAGGATGAGCACGCAGCATTTTCAGAATAACGTTTCCTTGAGTGTGATTAAGCTTAGTGGTCAAGAAAGCATTTTTTAATGCAGCTCTACGTTCTACGTCAATATCGGGAATTTCGGCATCGATGATTCCGTCATAGTCATACAAATCATCATCTTGTTCATCTTCCTCTCTTCCTGCGTGATTGTCATTTTCAGGTTCGTCATCGTTCATCGGGTTCTCTGGTTCGTCATCATTAACGATATTTTCAAAAAAGACATTATCATTTACATTTTGAGGTTCGTCATTATTAATGATGTTGACCACTTCTCCGTTGTTCAAGTTATTTTCAAGATTGTCATTGTTGTCATCATTAACACGTTCGTCAACATTAACGTTATTTTCTGGCTCGTGATTGCCTGCATTATCATTTTGTTGGTCGTCATTCAATTGCTCTTCTCTGGCAATCAAATTATCTCGGGTAACAGCGAGGCAGCGTCTTCTTTGACGTAAACTTATTAAAGGGAAAGGTTGGTATCGGTTGGACATGGTTCGATTTCAGCCACAAGTTCGGAAAGGTCAAAAAAGACTGAAACAAACCCGAAAAAAAAGGTCCATTCAATTATACATTCGTGCCCTCAGTGACTTCGTCAGGCTGTGGCAGGCACCGCTGTGAAGATAGCGCGGAATTTGTGTGGAGGAAAGTGTAGTTTGTGTGTAGATAAGTAGAGATATGTAGAATTAAATGAAGATACACAGAGATAGTGGTTACATGAGTATAATGTTTTTCGAGGTTAGATTTTTTCGAAATGTATTACAGCAAATTTATGAATTTGACACTCAATTATTTTTCGACCCTATCGTGCGTGGTTCAATATTGTACAATATTGTACAATACTTCAAAAATTCTAAAAGTAATTTTTAATTATTATAATTATAATTTATTTATCATTGATAATTCTACTAATGATTGTCACTTAATAAAATTATAATAATTATTGTAATGATAAGATCATAATTTTATTAGTATTTACTAATTATTATTATTACTATTATCAATTTTCATATATTATATATTTAAATATTGTTCATTATTTATATTTATTTTATTGATTTATAATTATTAATAATGAATATTCGAACATTCGAAGTATTGTACAATATTGTGCAATATTGAACTGTGACGAGCGGACTCGTACAAAGAGGACCTTGGGAAAGAATTACCTTTCCTAGACCCTCAAAACCTTCGATGATTCTGTAGAGCTCGAAAAGAGAAGATAAAAACACTAAAACACTTTTATGGATAAATTATTTATAAAGAAATATCAATGAGGGTACAGATTAAAAGTAAAATAACTAACAATAAATAACCATAACAATAAAATAACTCCTATCGCGAAATATTCTAAAAGATTAAACGCCTTGAAAACAATGCGACACCAAAGCTTTCAATTACAAAAGAAAAATATATACGAACTCATTCACTCGGTCACGCTCGAAAACAATACAAGAAAACGATAAAATGGAATACTGAATGAAATATTTCCCTTACCTATTTGACGCTTCTTCTTATTCAGCGCTGACGGTGAAAATGAAACACATATGAACAATGATAGAAGAAATATCTCGTTTCGAATCCAAAAGGGGAAATCTCACTAGAATCAAAATTGGAACTTTCGCTCATCGATGCAAGTCTCTATCTTACATAGACCTTAAAATGTAGGTTAAAGCATAGTGGGAGGGAGGATGATCAAATGATTTGAAGATGATGAAAAGTGGTCCTTGAGAAATAAAGAAATGAAACTAATGCTAAATAAAGAATCATGAAGAAATTATTATTATTCCACAAGTGATGCGCGAAACGCTGGACCACACCTTTCATCATCCATTTATACGACAATTACGAAAGGTGACTCGTATTCAAAGATCTGTTCATTCCTTATAATTAATTTCATTATTTTGACTTGTAATGAATGAAAACCAACCCAAATGATAATTGAAATAAAACTCGTACTAAAATTTACTCGAGATTTGTTATCATTTTGAAAGTATTGTAATAAGATAAATAAGAGATTTAAGAATTAAGAATTAAGCAATTTCGTCAGCGCAAAATCACTTTTTATAATGTATCGTTACATCATTTTTATTTTTCACAAAAAACAGAAGAGCGACCTCGCTCTTCACAGAACCATGCACAATAGGAAAGTTAGATTAGTCACTTTAGAAACGCGAAGTAAGTTAACCTTCAAAGACTTTCAAAATAGAAAATTGAAAATAATAAAAGACGTACACTCCAAAAATGCGTTTAAATGACAATTTTATCATAATGTAGTAAATATCTACCTATCTTCACTTAACTCCACTTATTTCCATACAAAATCCACTTATCTCCACCTAAATTTACTTATCTCCACACAAAATCCGCGGATAATTCCACGACGGTGCGAACAGCACGTGCCTTAAATATTATTTTTCAATAGCTATTGAAATTTATTATAAGTTTCACCACTAGTGATGAAATTTTTAGGAAAATTTAGTTTGTGGTTTTTTAGAAATTGGAAAAAATATACTTTTGCCTATTTGAATACATGTTAAATTTAGGAATTTTTTTACAAACGACTAGATAGTGAATCCAGCTACAATTTTGCAGGTTTACTTAGAACGCCTACAAGATTATCTGTGATTTTTTTATAAAAATCTAGTTTAGAATTTTGACTATGAACTTAATACCTTAATCTCCCGGGAGAATCAACTCAGTCATTATTGAATTCCATCTTTACCATAATCGTAACCCATTTAAGCGGGGGGGGGGGGGGAGGGGGCAAAATCTGAAGCCAGAAATGAAATTATCAATTATTACAGCCCGAAGTTATTAAAACGCGATACACAGTTTTATTTCAGATATTTGAGGAAAAATATTATATTTTCAAAATTTAATTCATGAAATTTTCCATGTCATCTATTTAAACCTAATACACAGGGTGAACCCAAATCCCTGAACTAAACTTAAATCCAATATATCTTTTTTTATTTCGAAAGGTTCTTCACCGCTTTTTACAAAACACAAAATCACAAGTTATTCAAGTTTGAAATTTGAATAATAAACGTACTCCCCCGACAATTAGGGATAAAAACTACGAACCAAACTCTACTTAAATTTTTTTCATATTTATCTGATTCGAAAAGTCTTTTGCCACTTTTCTCAAAACTCAAAATTAAAAAAGATATTCGAGTTGGAAGTTTTAACGAATCAGATTTCTCAGATTATAATCAAGAAGTAGGATTTCTTTATTTTTCGAGTTTCGGAAATTCAAAGTTACACTGGTCACCAAATCATTGCCGGGCGGCGGGTCTTGCCTGGCAATCTACGAATATTATTTAAGGTGACTCGGAACCTACTGTAGTGCGAGAAAGACGCATAGAATGGAAACTAGTTGAGAGGAAGAAGGACGAAAAGAGAATGTCTTCCGAGCAGTGCCTGTAAACTCCGCAGGGTTTAGTTCATGAAAAGACAATGCGGAGTTTACTCTGTCTCCTTTCCTCCTTTGTAACCCCCAGTAGCAGCCGCGAGAGAGATAGTTGAAACTCGCTGCCCATAGGATTGAATGGGAGTTTACAGGCACTGCTTCCGAGTCACCTTAAGGCCTTGTGTCTCTACGAAGAAGCAGGTTTTTCTATTGTTGGGTGCTGACACTTCCCTGTATTTTCCAGCTGAGCGGGCCCAACAATTATTTAGTTAATGAGAAACCGAACGTTCTCCGACTCAGCGCTCGGCGAAAGAAAAAAAAAAATTCATTTCACCGCCGATGTGCGGGGCGGTAATCTTCGGTGGACCAGTGAATACAACTTTTACAGTCCAAAGTCGCACATTTTTCATGTTCGTAATGAGTTATAATGAAATTTGATTTTTGTGTTTTTCGAGTGACCGAGATTTAAATTTTGTTTTCGTTTTAACTTTTGGGATTTTTATACCCGAGCGTTCCAGTCTTAACCCGATCAGGTTATGGCAGGTTAAGATTGGAACGCTCGGGTAGTTCTTTGATTTTTGAAAAACTTGAAAGATTTTCTGATATTATTATGGTTTTTTATTTAGCTTTGAAGAATTCATTTCCCTAGGAATCAAAGTTCTAAATTTTTAAAATTTTTATAGATTGTTGAGAAAATTGTAACTACGTCTCAGATAGCAATGAGCCAGTAGTTACAACGCTATATTGACGTTTTATCATTGCGACGTTTATACGTCAAGTTTGAAACAAGGTACTGACACTTCAGGGCTTAGTTATGTCGGCAACAAGTTTTATTTGAGCCTAACGTCATTACCGCATCATAACTGCACAATACTGCACAATAAGTTTACGTCCAAAATGAATGCATGTCACGCTGTTATGGCAAAGTAGCGTCCTCATTAGCCTTTGGTTTGCCAGAAAACGTTAATAGACATTTGACGTCATATAAGCGGCAAGTGTAACAGGTTGGTAGTAACAGATTGGTATTACAGAGTGTCTGCTCTTAACAGACGCCATATCCCAGGCAAAGCCCCGCAAATTATTTGGAGTCACGAGCATACAATTAAATAACCTTCACGTGGCTATCTGGGGTACACAGATTATATATATTTTATAGATTTCTCAAATTTTCATATTGTGTGTTATTAATAAAATTTCGTAATATTTTTCGATATTTTTATGGATTTATAGTATTTCTATGGATTGCTGTATAGATGATCTATAGAATTAAATGTTATATAGTATTCAAACTTTGAACGACTTTTAGCATCATAATTGATTTTTTATATAAGAGTATCTTTAATATAGATTTTCAGTACTTATTTTCATATGTATGCAAATTTAAAGAATTTTCTGGTATTTTCATTGTTTTCCATAAAGATTTCTAAAATTATCTGCTCTAAGATTTGAAATTTCCCTACGGGGAAAGCTGCAACAGTATGCAATAGTTTACGATTGCCAAGTTTTGCACTCCATCGTTACATTCACGATCTTCATTATTAACGTTTTATCGATAAACTCCATGAATAAAGTTTAAATCATTCATAATAATCGATTACATGTAAAAAACAGTAGAGCAACCTAAAATTAGGTAACTCTTTTACCAGAATGGATTGAAACTGTATTCACAGAGTTTATCGAAAAGACGTCGATAATGTGGATCGCGAATGAAACGGTGGAATGCAATACTTGGCAATCGTAAACTATTGCATGCTATTCAGGGGAGTGACACGTTAGCCAAATCAGTGGCGAAAAAATGACATGAGTTACAGGCGGCGCCACTAGTACAGGTGACGATGAACCCCTCTCACCTCATCCGTTAGCGGGGTGGATCGGGGATATGAAGAGGAAATAATTCGACACCTGTACTACTAGCGCCACCTGGAAACTCATGTTTTTTCCTCGCCACCAGCTTGTCTTACGAAGCATAGCGAATGTCACCCTCCTGATACTATTGCAGCTTTCCCCGTAGCAATCTTGGCAGATGTCACATAATTATCGTTTTTGTCACATAATTTTCCTTTTTTCACGATGTCACATAACGCATTGACGATAATGCTGAAAAACACGATAATTTTGTGGGCATTGTTAAGTTTTTTAATCCCACAAGTAATTCTCTAATGTTCGCTTCTTTCAGCTTCTTGAAATTTCGATAATTTAAATGGCGTTGAATGGCGCTTATTTCTGGTACCTATATATGTATATATATATATTAAGAGAGAGAGAGAGAGAACGCCTCCATCTACCTACATATATGGTATGTATGCATGTGCCTAGTTTATACATATACCTATGTTTGATATCTATTGCACATTTTTATTTTAAATGTGGTAGCACTGATATCAGTTGTAGCGCTCATAAAACAGAAGACAGTCTGGTATTTACGTTTTTTTCAAATAAAATAAACGTGTCAAGACGAATATCGTTTTGTTGCAGCTACAATGGTAAGTTCAATGCTATTTTATAATTAATCGTTTAAATTAATTAATCTATTTTTGAAAGTATCATTTTAAAATATGCTCATCTATATAATTAAAAAGAAATTTTTCTACTCTACTTTTCTATTTTCTGTATTATTGTCATATTACTTAAATCAACACGAAAAAAATTTATTTTTTCTATTCTCTGTATTATAGTCATTGTAACGTTCCCTTACGAAGGTTCGAACGCTACGCGCAGGGAAAAGGCTGCGTTAATGAGAACTGCCCAATGTTATTTATAATTTTTCCGGTTTCATTCGAAACATTCATACAAAGAGGTTTGAACAAAGGATTATTCGCGAGATCGCAACGAAACAAACATTCCGCGCGCTTGATATAGGACACAACTCCACGCACACACGACAACTACCGAAAAGAAGAAAAAACCGAACAGAGCCGCGTCTAGGCGCGAGGTCCGCTTTATATACACTATAGATAACGATTTGCAACTCATCATTGTCTGGCTTTCGTGAAATCATGATCGTTACCAAAAAATGCTGAGTCAAAGTAATTCTTATATTTAATACATTGGTTCCGTTTGCAAAGTCACGGCTGCGATAGTGACTTAGCAAAACTTATAATCAGATATAGTATTATTTTACTATGTCACTCGGGACGTGACATTCCTCCCCCTTCTGGTGTGCGCGTCCTCGTGCTCTTAAAATAAAGGGTGCGAAACTATTTATAACAGTGACTCTATTCTAAAATTAAAACTGAAACATATTACTGTAAGAGTACATTTCCACAGAAGAGTAACGCATGGAGTAGTAATCAAGAAAAAAAAATAAACCTAACATAGAAAACAAGTGAATAAACTGTAACCTACGCGGTGTCCATAGACTCGCCCCTACCCTCCTGGTAACGCGCGCTCTCGCGTATGCTTGATGCTGGCGCTTTCTGGTGATTGTCCCGGGGCTCGAAAAGTTCGTGGGCCGACAGCGGCGGTGGTAGGATGGTTCCCTTCCGCAATAGGGGTGGGAGACATGTGTTATTCTCTGCCTGGAGTATGTCCCTGATTCTCTGGTCCAGACTCTGCCTCTGAGGCGGTGAGGTCGCAGTCGGGGGTGCTATGAGGCTTGTCGAAGTGGTTTCTTGAGGCCGTGGGTTCTTAGTGAGATCGATGAATAGTGGTGGAAGTCTCTTAGTAGCTGGCCGTAATTTCACCTGGCCTCTCACCCTAGCGATGTCAATGATCACTGGTTGTCGACGTTTGTCCTTCAGCGCTGTAGCCCGTGATCTTCCGGTGGACATCCTAGCGGTGTTACGAGTCGGTGCGGGAGGTTGAGTATTCGTTCCCTTGGTTATTGTAGGATGGTGTAGGGTTGT
Source organism: Platygaster robiniae (assembly GCA_028476575.1). Lineage (NCBI taxonomy): Eukaryota > Metazoa > Arthropoda > Insecta > Hymenoptera > Platygastridae > Platygaster > Platygaster robiniae. The sequence goes on from CM052019.1 coordinate 33,942,284, forward strand.
TTTTGTAAGCAACTCGTTTAGTGGGACGGCCCTTGTTGCTGTTAAACTTAAACGTATGCTGACAGTGTCGACATCTGATCACAGTTCTTTGTGGATCTTTGGGGATGCGGCGGGCCTCACTGGGTTTGGAGTTCCTCTCCTTGTGACTATCCTTGGGTTTGGGTTTGTTCTTCTCCCTCTGATGTCGGATGATGTCCTGGTATGAGGTGGCGAATTCAGGGAGTGGATTTTTGTATCCTGGGAGTCTTCCTTGGAGGTACTTTATCAGTACCCATAATTCAGGGCGTCCTTTCTGGTCGAATTCTTGGAATCCTGCGTTTGGATTAATTCCGAAACTTCGGGCGTGCTGACGAGCTTCGGTGAGGGTCGTAGAAGAGTGGTCCATGGTGAAACAGCAATGAATAAGTGCGTCTTACAAAAAATTTTTCCTCGAGTGAATCTATATCTGAATATTTATAGTACGATTATGCAAATGACGCTATTAGATGATAGTCATCCTCAGGAAATCACCCCGCCTAATAGCGTTTCATTTTGCAACTTCTAATCGCCAGGTCTTTCTTGCTTCGCCCATTATATTAACGATCTTTCTTTTTTTTTTATGTATATATAACTAGTTTATCATTATATAGTCATTCCAATACTGATTAACCTGTTAAGATTATTTTCAAACTTATCCTAATTTAGAGTATTAATAACTATCCCATGTAATGAAACCTTTCACCATTATTTGTATAATCTATCTTTTATCTCTTAATTAAGTACGTCATATTAAAATCCCTTGCCAAAAATACAAAGTATCGCATGTTTGGTGCAATTATGATCGATGTTTGCCTTTCTCTTTTTACAATGTTCACGTAGGAAGGCAAAAATCTCATCATGAATCTTTTGTAATTACCGCGGTAACGCGATTGACAATCGACCCGCCGATTACTCAGAGGTCCGAAGCTGTAAGTAGCTTTGTGGTGACGATCCCGGCTCCCCCCGGCGCATGGTCATTACCCCTGAAATAATGTCGGATCCAAAAAAAAATCTGTTTGTCCTTTTTCCTTGAGGAGTAATTATAATTGGTCAGCCATCGATCCAATTCCACCCCATTATCCTTTGAAAAGTAGTTTATGAAAAGTGCATAGTTACTTATCTTGAAAAATAATTTATTTCAAGGTAGTTTGAATTTGCTATGAAAAGTGTAAAGTCACTAATCTTGAAAATAATTTATTCTAAAGTAGTTGAATTCGTGATAAAAAGTGTAAAGTCACTAATCTTGAAAATAATTTATTTTAAAGTAGTTGAACTCGTATATTTTTTTGTTTTATCGAGTCCATTTTGAAAGTAATTCGTAAATAATCTGGGTTCGGAAATTCGAAGCAGTTTGAATATAATGGGGGTCCGTTAGGTATATAAACCGCCGCATTCTGATCGCAAAATATTGTTCCAATATCTGTCTGTGGAACGTAAGTATTTTGACTATTAACATCGTAAGTTTATTGATAAGAAGAGTCGTATTTTGGTTCATTTCATATTTTAGCAGAATGATTTCGACAAGAAGGCTAATTCTTTTTGCGCGGTATAGAACGGCTCCGGTATCCAGGTTCCTTAATTGGTTATCCTGGGGTGGAGGGCCTTTTTTTTGTGGCTGGCCAGTTTCACTCGTTCCGTAGGGTCTTGTCAGGCTCGGCAGTTATGGACGTCTTCGTGGTAGCCTATGGTTTGCGGGTGTTTGTGTTCGCCCGTATTTAACCTGTGCGATGAGCATCGGTATTTCCGTGCCATATTTTGTCGGGATTACCATCTCATGAGCGACGCGGCCATAGGCGGTGTCCCGCGGAACCTGGTGGCCTTCGTAGAATTACATCTACGGCGGAATTATGAGGTTGCTTTACCCGTAGCAAGTGACTCCGGGCATCAATATTTCAACCGAGTGTTAGAAGATTGGGTAGCGGGGGCCTATCGCTTTGGGCGAAATGGAATTATCCTGGGCGAGAAAGAAGATGATTTGGGCGATGAAAGTGCTGATTTCGTTGTTGGAATGGATCCCGAAAACGGGGAGTGGGTGTGATGTAAAACCGTAATTTTCTGTTTGTATTATATATCATGAAATTCTTTGCCAAATAAATAATGTTTGTGCGAAAAAGGTTGTGTTTGGTGTGTTTTATTCGGAATAACTCTTTATCTTCATGTTATACAAACGTTATTAGTTTTTGTTCCCATATTATTTTCTCGTAATAAGTGAAATTCAATTTATCGACGGATTTTGCTGTTGAAATTTATTTTAACGTTAAAACTTTTGATTTAAACTTGGAATTTACAATGTAAATGAAGTTAGACGGTCAAACCGAGACTTGTATTGTCTTCTAAGGGCTAAAGTTAATTTAAGAGTTATTTGTTTTCATATCTTGTATAATTTAAACTCGTAGTCATAATTGTAAGGAAAAGGTTAAAAGTTTGATAGTTTAGATTATTTAAAAGCTCAACCGGGGATTATGACTATTAGACATGATGGTCTATTTGAGTAAGGATAAGCAAATCCAACCGGAATTCGTTAACGCATCAACTTTTAATTTAAATTGATGATTCGTTGTATTTAATCGTGCTTTACTCGAAATTCTTTGAATTTAAGGAGACTGGGTTTTAATTTGATTAAGGTGCAATGGGGGAGCCAAAAAAAAATCAATTTCGGTAGCCCGCCACTTTCAGGTTCTAGTAAAACCATGGTTTTTGCTTGTGGTCGTTTCGCAGTGGTTTTATCTTCTTCTGATTGTTCTGTCCCTCTATTTGTGGTTCCTTGACTTTATCATGTACTATTAACTTTGGGGAGTTCTCCGTTATTTCACCTGGTTTTTTGAAGCTCTCGTCGATCAATTCAATTCTTGTTTCAATGTTTTGCTTCCGGTTTTTCGGTTGCGGTTTTTTTTCGTGTACTATAGGTTCGAAGGGAGTGGCTCCTTTGTTTCGGGGAACTGGGATCCGCTTATCTTTTTTCTTTTCCAACTCAGTCTGCCCCTGCCAGAATGTTGACATTTCTTGGTTTTCGGTTGTCGGTTGGTAAACTGTAGGGTTTCTTCGGGTGTGTCGTTGTTTGCTATTCCTGGTACACAAACTCAAAATGTCTAGTGTGCTTTCTATTTTAGAGAAAATACCTGTTCCGCAGAACCACCATAAGAGTCCCAGTGTTGTTGCTGTTCCGAAAATACCTGCGAGAGACCATGTAAATCCAGTATTCCATTCGATTTTTTATTTTTTTATTTTTTTGTGTAGCTCTTAAGCCCTTTCTATAATCTTGGTCAGTTATATGTCCTTGGAGAGGTGATTCTTTGCTTTAGATTTTTCGTACCCATGTGTTTTTTCTATTTCTGACATGATCTCTGAGAGGTTTGTTCCCTGGTGCTTTGTTTCTTCCTCTAGTATTTTGACTATGTTGAGTCTGTTTTTTGTTTCAAACGTTTTCTCAATTGCTGTTCTGCCTTCGTCAGATGTTGTTAGAATCGCTGTTCTTGAGATTGCCTTACATTTCGGTTCTAACGTAAGTGTTCCCTGGCCCGCTAGCGTAATTTGTTCCACGACTTTTCCTTGGCACTGGATTGTGATTACCTCTTGTTCCGCGTTAGAATATAGCCAAGTGTTTTTCTGTGTCAATTGTGCCCAAAAAATTTCTTTGATTATGGCGGTTCTCACATTGCAGCGAATGAATTCCTTAAACGTTGGCCTTGTAAGGATCTGTATTTCACAGTTTGATTCTGACGTGACTCAAAAAGCCATGTTTATATTTTCACATATAAGTGCCTGGTCAATTCGAAGGCATTTGTCTATTTCTTCTATTGCCTGTGGAAAATATAGTAACAAATCTTCAGATACAGCAATGAACTTAAATTGTGGCTCTATGTACGCGAATCTTTTGGTTGTAACATCCTGGATTGTCGGAAAAATATGTGTTCTAAATAAGTTATACTTATGGTATCTACTTCTAGTAAATTAAATTCTAGCACGTTGATTAATTCTGAGTTTGTTAGGTATATAGTTGTTTTAGTTATATCCATTGGTTTTGCCATTCCTAATTCCGTGAGATCTGATGGCACTTGAAGCCCTGGATTTGCTAGTTGGATTCTTTTGCATATCTTGAGTAACTTTTCCGCTGGTAAGAATTCCGGATGAATCCGGCCAATTTTTGAAAATAAGATGGCATTGGCTGTTGTCGTTACGTCCAGCGCGTAGCTGGTTACGTATGCTTCCAAAAGAGATGGTAGAATCGAGATTTCCAGACCTTTTGCGATTTCATCATTTGCTTTTTCTGTAGCTTCAAATTTTTCTCCAAAGATGTTTACTTTTGTTTTGATTTCGTCAATACTTTCTGAGTGTAATCTCAATTTTGATTCTACAATGCTTGTTTGTTCGGTAAATAAGTCAATCAATTCTTGTGTGTCATTTTTTGCTGTTTTCAGAATACTTTTTATCATTTCAATGTCTTCTACGTTGCTGTTCCATAAATCAATCTATATACATCACCAACAACACCCAAGATTACGCGTTTTTTTCTTGATTGTTTTCCAGATATACTACTGATTGCTTCTCTGTATTGTCTATCTGCTGCTGTTAGTCGGATATGAGTATTTTCTATGAGTTTTTTAACGTGGCATTCGTCTGTTAGACAATGTTTTTCCATTTTTTCGAGAAACTAGTGTAATTCTGTGAAGTGTTCTAATTTTACGTGATTATATATTTTCCATTTTGTAGTTGTTGTGCGGATAATCCCTATTTTTTCGAAATACAGTCCTGATGAATCTTCGATTTTCAATATCCTTGTAGCCTCGGCCAGTAAAGTGATACTGAAAAGGTTAATCTTTCAGTTCTTCGATTTGAAATGGTGCTCTTGAAAAGTTGATTTGTGGGAAGTGCGCTCTTTTTACTCTAGCCATAGGGATTGTTTGTTCCACTCTTTCATCATCTACTACCGTAAAACAGTTCTTTCCAGTATTAATTTTTACAACTTCATAAGGGCCTCTGTATTCATCATCGAATTTCGTGTTTTTCACTGGCTTTAATTCAAATAAAAAATCCCCCGACCGTGAATTTTTGGATATTCAATTTCTTATCGTAGTATCTTTTTGCTCTGATTTTTGAGTTCAAAAGATTTGCTGCCGCGTCGTTTCTTAAATCCTCCAGTCGTGCTGAAATTTCTTCAAAATACTCATCATAAGTTGTGGCGTCTTTTATTGAGGGGCTGGATGTGATTGTCTTGCATTCTTTTCCGTATACTAGTTCAAAAGGCGTGTATAGTGTACTCTCGCTTTTTGAAGTGTTGAAAGCCCACATTGCGTATGTTAAGTATTTCGTCCAATGTTTTTCACGACTGATGAAGAATTTTAAATATTCTGCGAGTGTTGCGTGGCTTCTTTATAATGAAGCGTTTCCATGGGCGTAATATATCGAGCAGAAAATTTACTGAATTCCGAATAGTTTGGCAAGTTCGGTATTTATTTCACTTGTAAAATATTTCGCGTTGTCGGAGATAATATACTTAGGTGCTCCAACCTGACAGAATATCTTCTCCACCATGGCTCCCGCGATAGTTTTACTATCGATTTTGGGCACTGGAATGGCAAAACTATATTTCGTCAACATACACATGGCTGTGAGAACATATTGTGGTTTTAACTGGGATTGATGTGGTGGCGTGACCGGTCCATAAATGTCGATTGCCAACTTTTCGAAGCTGTCTTTCCCACCCTCGGTTAATACCATAGGTATTTTTGTTTTCACCCGCGTCAGTTTTTTCCTCTGGCAGCCTTCACAAGCTCCTATAAAGTTTTCCACTTGCTCTTTCATACCAGCCCAGTAAAAATCTGTTTCTAGCCTATCGTATGTCTTTGTCATGCTCTTGTGTCCATGTATTCCGCCATGCATTTCGCTGATGATTTGTTCCCTTTTTTCAATCGGCGGTACTTGGATGATTTTTTCGCAAAAAATGATTTTTATTTGTTTTTGTAAGAAAACTACTCTTAGTTTTTCTATTAACTGTTTCCAAGCTGGTGGATTCATTATTTCTGGGTCATTGTTGATCGCAAATTTATATGTTTTTGTTTTTTCTAGTACGTTTTTTAATGTTTGTATTGCCTGAGTTATTTCTCTATTGAAGGGTTGTTTTTCTGTCGTCTGTTTTATAATAATTCCGAATGAGTACAAGTCTTTTCTCTTTTTTCCCAACACCATGTTGTTTTTCAATAGGAATTCCTTTTTGTTGCCAGTTTCTATTAGCTTCTTTTCTTTAAGCAGTCTTTGTGAATTTGTTTCTAAAATACCATCATTAGCGAGTGAGTATACTATGTTCATGTTTTTTTGTACCACATTTTGCCTGAAAATTACGAATTCTCCCTTCGTTTCTTCATTTTTTAGTACTTTTGGTCTGCGATCTGGTGGTATAGTGTGATGAGCGGCATTCTTCCGCTCATGCGAAATTTGAACTTATTTCGAAACGGCATAACGACTTTGCCGAATCTAAATTCCGTTAAAATAATGCAAACCTTCTAACAAAGACTTGCATTTCCTGTTGCGAAAACGCGAACGCGAGATTCCGAAAAGTGCCAACGCGATTGATCGAAGTCATCAATTGCGGGTCACTCACATTTCCCCTTCCTGGGGAGAAATATTAGTTTAAATATCGTGCCTTCGCAGCGACACGGCGTTAATTCGTATTATTATTCGTTTTCGTATTCGGATTTGGCTTTTCGATTTGAATTCCTATCAAACTAAATAAAGTTGTGTGTACTCGAATCGTATTATTAAATCAAGTCTTTTAAAACAGTCTTATCAAATTATTACTAGTTTCCTACAAGTTTTAATGAGTAGTTCATATGAATAAGTTTCATAAATAATAAACTGAAAGTAACTAATAACATTCAACGACATTCAACAAGCAATAAGCAACGATACGAGAATCCAACGTTGGTTGCAACCTGATTCGACGAAGGATAAAGAACCTGAGCGTGACGAGCTCAACCCCGCTCGTCACATAAAAATTGGCGACGACGGTAGTTTAAGAGACAACGAAGGCAACGTTGACGCATAGACGACAACAGCCCAAGAAACAAGGAAGGAAAATAAGGTTAAAAAAATAAATAAAAAGAGAAATCACAGGACGTTCCAACAAATATATTTTTATTTAAACAGAGATTTAAAATAACTATAGATGTAATTTTCTATAATTTTCTATAAACTATAATTTTAATTAAATACTATATCAAAACCCGCGAAAGGACCGTTGTAAAACCTGAAATTTCCGTCCCGGAGCCGACGAAAACCTCCCGCAGCGTTGAAATAATCCTCCGGCTGCAACTGGTACTGGAAGTCCCAGTTCTTCCCGCGGGCTTCTGCCTCCGCTATTTCGGCGTCCCAGTCTTCGAACTCGTAGGCCGGCTCGTCAAGCACCCTTGCCCCTTCCGTAGGGAGGTCCCCTGACTCGCCTTCGGCTGCGAGTTCCTCTTCCCCTTCAGCCGCGTTTTCGATCTCCATGTTTTCTATTCCCATGTTTAGCTCTTCGAATTTTTCTATCAAATTTTTCATTTTTTTTTTCGTGTTGACTCTTAAATTCCTACAAATTAAAAACACGTTTAAAACTTCACAAACTTTAGAATTTCACACAACACTCGGCACTTTCGCGACTTACTTTCTCGAAGACGATCCGAAACACACTGACCTGTCACTGGATAAATTCACTAAAATTACACCTTAGAAATTGCTGCACCCTTTTTGTTGCCGAATTGCACCTTCTTGAATAACACTCACGAACAACGATCAGACGAGTCATCACTCTATGGAACGCTCATTTAAAGAAAAGTAAAAGAAACATTCGCAAACATTTACCTCACGGAATTCGTTTTGAATTATGCCCTTGGAGCGATCTCCTAAGCCAGCTAAAAGGAAAATAGATACAACATCACCCATAACTAGATCAAACTTCAACGACCTTTCAGAAGAAGACAAGGAGAAGTATATAAATTGTTCTCTTTCAAAAATCATAAACGTATCGAAGGAAGTTCAAACTGATAATAAGGATCAAATTGATAAAATTTTCCTTTTCGACATGGCCTCTCATACCATAAGACTGAAAGATGCAGCTGAAACTGTTCCACAATATTCTGGCGGAAATACCGGTCCAAGTCTGCGCCAATTCTCAATTGCCTGTAAATCTGCAAAAAAAATGTTACCCGACGCCGCTGAACCCTATCTAATGCATCTTATAAAGGCCAGATTAAACGGAAGTGCAGCCCGTGCCGCAGAAGGCCTTGAATTTCCCACAGTAGATTCGCTATTATCTCAACTCCGGACAGCATTTATGCCACTAGAAAATACATTTGAATTATGTGGGGAAATGGCCCGCCAATATCAATTACCAAACGAAGATACTGCAAGTTATTTCTATAGAATGCAAGATTTGGGAAATCAAATTATTGAACTTTTGGAAAAAAATCACGAGGGAGATAATTTAAGACTGAGAATCCAAGACGTCGAAAAAGAAACTTGTAAAAATTTTTTAAATGGACTGAAAATGGAAATCCGAGTTTTAATGCCAGACGTCAATAATTTAAAAGAAGCTGGACCCAAGGCCATTCAAATTGAAAAAACCTTAGAACGCAGCAAAATAAATCGAGAGAGCAATGGCAAAATCTGTGTACTTTGCGACAAAATTGACCACCCTACTAGTGAATGCCCAAAATTGAAGGCTTTTGAGACCAATACAACCCCTCCTAAAACTGTCTGCCAGATTTGCGAATCGCCTCAACATTTAGTATCGACTTGCCCTTCAATGAAAATCAACACAAGTTGCGATATATGCAAAAGGATCGGACATTCCACTGAAAATTGCCGCTTCCGTCCCATCCGATACGTAGAAGAAATGGAACCAATTCGCCCGAGAAACATGACACCTCCAGCATTTAGACCAAATTTTTACGCTCAGCAGCGTCCACAAGGTTATAATCCACAAAATCAAAGATACAACTATCAACAGAACTCAAGATACAATGATAATTTCCGAAACGCTGGATATAATTATCAAAATCAAAGACAACAAACATTTTTCAATCGACAAGAACCAAGATACAATAACCGACAACAACAACCACAATATCAAGGAGACAGTAATTTCAATAACGATTTTCATCAAACATACTACTCTCGAAACACCAATGACAATTTTCAGTTAAATAGAAACCAACCCAATAACTTCCAAAGAAACCAACGAAGTTTTACAAGAAATGATCAGCGAGCTTCGGGAAACGAAATTCGCCTCCCCAGGAGGGAGGCAGATTCTTTTCAACGCCGAAATTGAAACCTCTCTATACAGTCAACACCCAAAAAGAGAATACTTCACCCTGTATTAGTTTAAACAATGGAAAAATTCAAGTCACGTTACTCCTTGACACGGGAGCGTCTGTCTGCCTCATCAAAGAAGATGCTGTTAAAGAAAATAATTTAATCAACGACAATGAAATAATAAACCTCACAGGAATAACACCCGGGTATATTGAGACAAAAGGCTCAACTATAATAGATATACACGGAATTCCAACAAAATTTCATGTTGTCCCTGATGATTTTCACATACCACATGAAGCGATTTTAGGTACATCATTTTTTATAAAAAGTAAAGCAAAAATTAATTAGGAAAGCAATAATCTTGAAATCAAAGACTTAAAAATTCCACTCGTAAATGAAACGACACCAGAAACTTTTATAATCGAACCTCGAACACGCAAAATTTTATCAATAAATTTACAACCAACCACTCTCCGGACAGGATTTTTAGAAAACATAGAATTAAAAACAGGATTATTTGCCGGAAATGCGCTCGTTCAAAATGAAAAAGGAAAAGCAAAAATTTTAGTTATAAATACAACAAACGAGACTCAAAAATTTTCAATACCAAGTCAAATGATACATGAAATCAGGAACATAAAATTTGAACTCCCAAAAGTCAAAAACTCTCCCCAGGAATTACACAAAACGACCAAAACAAGAGGCCGGGGAAAAATGAAAACACACAGATGCCTCCACATTGCAACGGAAATGCAGTTTAATAAAATTAAGGAACTTCTCCGATTCGATCATTTAAAAGGAAGTGAAAAAGACGGGATCTACGATTTAATTGAAGACAGCGTTGATTGTTTCCATTTACCCGGAGAACATCTCACACACACAACAGCACATGAACATAATATCATTACAGAAGATAATTAACCCATAAATACTCGTCAATATCGTTTCCCGCCTCTCTTAAAAGATGAACTCAACAAACAAGTGAATGAAATGCTTGAAAATAAAATTATTCAAGCCTCAAAATCGCCATATAATTCACCAGTTTGGATTGTCCCCAAAAAAGCAGACAGCAAAGGAAACCCTAAGTGGAGATTAGTCATCGATTACAGGAAGTTGAATGAAAAAACAATCGGAGATTCATGTCCATTACCAAATATTACTGAAATATTGGATCACTTAGGAAACACAAAATATTTTTCAACATTTGATCTCGCTTCTGGATTTCATCGAATTCCTATGAAAAAAGAAGACGCTGCAAAAACTGCATTTTCAAGTACTCACGGACATTGGGAATTTACAAGAATGCCATTTGGATTAAAAAATGCCCCAGCTATGTACATTTCAACGAATGATGGACGTCGTATTATCAGGATTACAAGGCACAGAATTATTCGTCTATATGGATGATATAGTAATTTATGCAAAAACACTAACAGAACACAGAAGAAAATTTAAATTGCTAATTGAAAGATTAAGAGAAAATAATTTGAAATTGCAACCCGACAAATGTGAATTTTTGCGACGAGAAGTAACCTTTTTAGGTCATGTTATATCTGAAGATGGATTGAAACCAGATCCCAAAAAAATAGAAGCAGTAAAAAACTTTCCTCAGCCCAAAGACATAAAAAATATTCGACAATTCCTTGGACTATCCTCATATTACAGAAGATTCATAAATGAATTCTCAAAAATCACTAAACCACTCGCTAAACTATTAGAAAAGGGAGTAAAATTTAATTAGGGTCAAGAACAGCAAGAAGCATTTTCAACATTAAAAGAAAAACTTTGCACGGCTCCCGTTCTAAAATTTCCAAATTTTGATGAACCCTTCATCCTAACAACCGATGCAAGTGCTTACGCCATTGGGGGAATTCTCAGTCAAGGAAAGATAGGTCAAGATCACCCGTGCGCTTATGTTTCACGCCAACTTAATAAGGCCGAAAGAAACTACAGTGTATACGAAAAAGAAGCGCTTGCAATTTTATATTGTGTTACACACTTCCGTCCTTATCTCTATGGCAGAAAATTTACAATTGTAACTGACCATAAACCACTATGTTGGTTAAAATCAGCAAAAGATCCAACAAGTAGATTAACTCGATGGCGTTTACAACTTGAGGAATATAATTTTGAAGTTATTTATAAAGCAGGAAAAATCAATACAAATGCAGATGCTCTTTCGCGTAACCCTATTCTAAAACCAGAAGACATTTTTGAAGAAGCAATAAACATGATCTATAAAAATGAGCCAAGACGCTCTTCGAGAAATAAAATTGAAACAAAACAAGGACAACAATACAGAGAAAAATTGTTATTGCAAAAACAAAAGGACGAAAGAAAAAGAAACAAACGTGAAAACCTTGAAGTTTCAGATAACTACGGGAAATCAAGCAGTGAAAATGAAACAGAAAATGAAAATGAAGTCAAAAATTCCCTTGTGATGAATGCACCAGATTCCGAAACACCAAATAAAAACAATAAGATTCCCAAGAAAACAAAATTCAGAATTATAGGGAAAAACATATCTAAAAATCAAACAAAAAACATATCTAAAAACGTATCTAAAAAACAAACAAAAAACAACACTGGAACCACTGCCTTCAAGCGAAATGCAACATTTTACCGAAAATCTAAATTCTTACATTCAAATAAAAAAGGAATAAATGCCAACAAAATAAAAACTTCGAAGTCAAAACGCCAAGAAAAGATAAAACAATCAACGTCAACAAAGACGGAATACACCTCCGACGACGAGTCAAGTTACAGCGAGTCAAGCACGAGCGAAAAGGCAGATAAAAACGAATGCGGAAATATGCGTAACACAGCGAATGAATTAAAAAGAACCGGAGTAGTATCAAGCTCAGAAGAAGAAGAAACAGAGGAAGAAAATGAAATTAAAAAGGAAGAAGAAAAAGACATTCTTGAAAAACTCATCACAGGAGAAAACATTTTTGAAAATAAGGACGAGCTCTTTTTTAGAAAAGATAATTGTGCTCTGTTCCTTAATTCAAACAACAAACCAATTGACATCTTTTCGAAGCACTTTTTCAAAAGGAGAGAAGTGAAACATTTCGAGAAAATGTCAGCAGGTGATGTAAAAGTTCAAAAACATGGAAACTATTTTTATTTTTGATTATGCATAACAGACTCGTTAAATAATATAAATAAAGAGGAAAATTGGAAAAATTTAGGAAATGCTCTAAGAAATCTTGTCAAACTCACAGATGAAAAAGGCATTAAAAGTTTAAGCATACCAAAGATCGATAGTT